>CM060907.1:1110047715-1115047715 GCA_030737815.1 Allium fistulosum | reverse complement strand
GTTTTGAGAATTTGAATTTAACCCTAGGGGTTTAACTTGTATAAATGAGATCAGATTTTCCGAAATGAAGACTATTTGTTTTCAAATGATAAAAGCTTTCATATAAGAAAATGAAATTCCAATTTAAGTTAAAGGAATTTCAAGTTTGAATTAAAAAATGATTTTCCAAGTTATGAGTGAATTCTTTTTGAAAGCTATGAATTGAATCTGTTTATTTTTAACAGATTAAAATGGTGATTTGTTTAAACCATTCAAAATGAAATTGTTTTGAAAGCTATAAGTTAAATCTTGATTTAAAGATTTAATGAGTTAATCCAATTGAAATGGAAATCGATTTGGAAATCTATGAATAGATCTTTGTGAATGGGGTGAACTTTGTGAATTGAATCTTTTTGTTTAAAAGATTGGAAATGGTGATTTTTTTTAACCATTCGAATGAAAAGTTTTAGGCTTTAAGCTGTGATTTAACTAAGACCCCAGTATCCATATGATTTTTAATTGCGCTCGTTATTCGGTTTAGCCGGAAGAGGACCTTGGTGTCATATAACCCATTCTGAATAAATGATATGTCGTATATGGATCGCATTTGAAGACTGGTGGTAAAGATCGGGTATTTGCGAGAACGATAGGATAACCTATCGATTGTCTCTGCACTGAGTCGCACCGGTATAGAGATTCCCTAAGTGATGGGAAATCCGATCGGGATTGTGAATACCCGGATTGCAAGGGCTTCTTCGGAAGTGCCTTCGGTTCTGTTCGAACCCGGAACAGACTTGTATGGTTGTATGTCTAACACTACACTTTGAGATATAAAGCTGATTTCTTTCAAATACATTTCTATTGGTGGCGGAGATTTATTCTCTTAGCTTAACACCCTTCTCTGAGATGTACGAGCTCAGAGGTTATGTAGTTGAAGGTTATCAGTGATATACTCCCAATTTGGTAGTGTGGCATGTTGAGTGTTGCTGTGTGTTGATGGTCATTTGCTGATCATTTGTTGATCAAAGCATGACTTTGTGAAAAAGCGTAGCTTTGTGGACGAGACTTCGTCGAGCCTCACAACCCGGTAATGGTCGAAACAGGAATGTTGCGGCAAGGTTTTTAGGGGGTCGCGCCCCTAGGGTATGTCCATTTCCTTCTGGATAAGAGGTGATATCATGGTATGGAGCCCAGATATTTGCCCGTGTGGTTGCTCCAATCTCATTTACTCTGTGTGATTGTTGCTTTGTGATCGAGACGTGTCGGATAAAGGTCGATAACGACCGGGAATGGCATACTCGTGTGGTAGTTACCTAGTTACAGCTGTACAGCGTGAGGTAGCGTCGGCCTTGTTTTTGCAGAGATCCGGTTAGGTTCTTGGGGCGTCTTTCCAGAGACGTTTCCATTTCGGTAAGGAAGTTCCTTTGCCTGACCATTTGTTGGAAAATCCAAAGAAACAATACGCGCCCTGTATGATTTTAGTTGTATAACCTGCCATGGAAGTGGCGGTAACCTGTTATTGAACATGGTAGCTATAGTAGGCATACGATGAAATGTTGTATGCTGGCTAAGATTAATATTATACTTTCGAAATGTTTTCCACTATGCACTAGTAATAATATCAAAAGAGTTTTTCTTGCGTAGTAAGCATTTTTGACTACACTTAAGAGAAATCTCCTCCAATTCTGCGTTTGCATTATGTGTGTGGCGGGAGGCCTTATGGTAGTTTCATTTTCCAAAAGCATTACAGATTTCAATGTTTAAAATTCTTTTGTTGTTTGTTTTAAAGCTAAACTGTTTTTGTTGCTCACACCAGTCCCATGACTGACCCGGAGTTTATTGTTCCCTTCCTAAACTCTGGGTGCCCACAATTTTCCACACGGGCAGTCTAGAGTTGGGTTTTTCAGATAGTCAGGTTTAGTAGATTATCTGGAGCTAGTTCTCTTCATCGGAGTGGATGACTGCATCTTCTTATCTTGGTGCATTGGTTGGTGTTTCGAGCTTGATGTTGGAGAAGTTGGATTCATTCTCTTTTGAGGATCATTTGGAGTTATCAGTTCTGTTTTCCACTGTATTATTATTTATCTCTGATATTGTTGTATCATATTGATATCATTGTTGTATATCATTCTAGATATTGTATTCATTGGAGTTGTATATGATATCATCTATTTCTTTCTTCCGCTGTGTTGTTATACTTACTGTGTTATAAGCTACGGCGACCCAGATTCGGCATTTGAATCTGCGGCATTTTGAGTACAATTGAAGTACAGGTGCCGATTTTCGAAGGCCGAGTCCAGGATCATTACATGACCTCTCTATTGCGGACTCTGATCTGGTTCCTTGATAGAAAACCTCTATTTCCCTTACATAGCTATATACTATGATAGAAAACCTCAAGATCATATCAAGAATCTGTTTCAAGTGTACGCCATCGAGAATCAAGTGCACATTCATTGTTTGGACAGGTTTAAATTACCTAGAAATCACCAAAACCGCATGACACCAACAAATAGTGAAGCCAAAATCAAAGACTTAATGCAACCATTGGCGGCAATGCAAGAACTACTAAAGAAGGTCCTTTCGTAGAAGTCCTCCAAAACCGCAAGGCTCACTAAAGGAGAAGAGGTCGAATCTCCAAGGAGAAATCTAGATACTTCCATGCTCAAAAACATGGATAAAGGAAAAATCGTTATAACCCCCACAGGAAAGAGGAATCCAAAAGGTTGGTGCTACAGTGTTCTCTCCAAAAACGCTAGTAGATAATAACGTTAAAGTAGATCGTTAGGAAGAATTTACAGAAAGGTCTAACAAACAATCGAGAAGCTTAATCTTGTGTAAAGTGTGCAGGCCTTATAGAGGTGATTACTACGATGATGAAGCTTACTTGAGAGATGTAGCTGATAAAATAGCCAAGGACGTGCTTGATACCAAAGGAAAAAAGACCCTTGATACCAGGGCCAACAGCAATTTTCGTGAAGCCTCCTTCACAGAAAGAATAACATTTGTCAAAATTCTATCACACATCAAGATTCCATCACTGAAGTATAATGGGACCACTGATCCCGATCTTCATCTTCTAGCCTTCGAAAATAAATGGACCTTCATAATGCTTTTGGAGCTGTACATTGTTGGCTCTTTCTGACCACTTTTCAACGAGTTGCTAAGTGGTGTAGATATTACAGGGAGAAAACCATTTATTCTTGGAAGCAGTTCTCTTACGAATTCTCAGCATAATTCTGTATGTGCAAGGTCCATACTATCGATTTTAGTGTGCTAGCCAATGTTAAGTAGAGACTAGGAGAGCTGCTCGGTGAATACGTAAGAAGATTCAACATAGAGGCACTAAAAGTAGACAACATGACCGATAGAGAAAAGTTAGTGGCAGTGCACTCAGGTTGAGCAAACCCTCTACTAGAAAGAACTTTATATCCATGGATGTAGAGACCTTCAAGATTTTTACTTCTAAGTAAACAAATTCATCCGTATGGATGAAATGTACCACAATAAAGAAAATTCTCACACAAACAAGGAAGCAGAAAAATCTGGCTTTGATCACCCAAACAAGAAGCCAAGATGGGATGAGAGGAGGGGAGGGAGGTGGGAGGAGATCCCAAAATCTAATTCGTGGCCTTGAAAAAGCCAATCTCCTTAATGTTTACTATGGCTAAAGAAGGAAGCAACTTCCCAATTACTTGCAAAGAAAGGAATAATCTAGAGTCAAGAAGAGGAGGAGGTTATTGCGCCCACCATAACGCAAACAGACATAAAATCGACAAATGTCATGTTTTCGCTGGAATAATTCAAAATATGATCTGATCCGGGCTCTTAAAAGACTTTGTCAAAGAGAATTAGAAACATGCCCATACTGAAGAGAGTAATTAGAGGCCTCCAAACAATGCTATGAATTTTTTGGAAAACGACTCTCAACAAGATTTTATTCCACTAATTAACTGAATAGATATTATCCATGGAGGCCATATTTAGTTGGAAGTAGCAAGTGGGCCAGGAGCAGGTACATAAGAGAGGCAAGAGATAGAACCTTTTCTATTTAAGAGGTGCCATCACTCAAAAATCGCAAATATCATCTTTAAATGCCTAACTTAACAATAACATCATAGGAGTTGAGAGGAGTTCATTACCTGCATAATGATCCACTGATGGTAACTTCACAAATTGTACTCTCTGTAGCAATAAAATTATAGTGGATACTGGAAGTACATTAAACGTCACCTTCAAGCATGCTTTCGATCAAATGGATATCCCAATGGAGAAGCTGAAGGCAAGCTTTGAACCAATCTTTGGGTTCAACAATAAAGGGTTTACTCCAATAGGACAAATCAAACTCCTAGTGCAAATGGGAACTCCACTCCACCACATTCCAGAACTTTCGAAACACTGTTCGTGATAACGGATCAACCTTCATACTACAGTGCTTTCTTTGGGAGACGAGCCCTAGATGAAGTAGATGTGTTTGTTTCACCGAAATATCTATAAGTAAAATATTTCCTGACTAAGAATGGTTGAGGAACAAAAATAGAGAGTAGTTTAGCTCCCTAGAGCAGTATTTTGCTAAACTCGAGCAATTCAAAAGAGACAGTGTTATTTGTTATGGCTCGGAGAAAAATGAGTTGAGAAAAACCGAAATTGAAAAGCCCTTGGATAATAGCCCTTCAAACTAGCTATCTAAGGCAAACAAGTAAACAAAGATATCTGAGGAGCTCGAGGATGTACTAAGAAGATTCGACCTTGCTGAGAGGTAAAGAAAATGAAAAGATGCGAACTTGGTAGACAGAGAAATAGATAATGAAGAAATTAACATTGAACTAGATTTCAGAAATGAGCAGGGAAGTATAAAGCCAACCGCAGATCTAGAAGAAGTGAGCTTGGATTCGCTTGATCCAACAAAAATAGTAAAGATCAGAAAGGAGTTAGACGACAAGCTCAGAGGGAAACTTATTCGGTTTCTTTAATCTAGCAAGGATGTATTTTCTTGGACCCACTCAGACATGGTTGGAATATATCCAACAATCATGAGCCATGCCCTAAACATAGATCCAAATATCACTCCTATTCGACAGAAGAAAAGGCAGTTCGATAAAGTTCGAGCTAACACGTTGAAAGAGAAAGTCAAAAGACTACTTGAAAATGGATCCATCAGAGAAGTTTTCTACCTAAAATTGTTTGCCAATCCTATGCTAGTCAAAAAGCTCAATAGAAAATGGAGAATGTATGTTGACTATGCTGATCTGAATAAAGCATGCCCCAAGGATTGTTATCCCTTGCCTTGAATAGACCAATTAGTCGACGCAACAAGTAGACATAAATTGTTGTCTTTTATGAATGCATACTCAGGATATAATCACATCCCCATGTTTAGACCAGATGAAGAACACACAAGTTTCATAATAGTTTTGGAATATACTGCTATAAAGTTGTGCCTTTCGGGTTTTAGAATGCAAGGCTATGTATCAAAGACTGGTAAACAGAATATCTAAAGAAAAAATTGGTTGAAACATGGAAGTATATGTAGATGATATGCTGGTCAAATCTCAAGAGGAAGTCAATCACCTAAAAGATCTTGAGGAAATGTTTATAGTACTAAAAAAATACAAGGTGAAATTGAATCCACAAAAATGATCTTTCAGGATACAATTTGGGAAGTGTTTGGGATGTATTGTCAACACTAGAGGAATTGAGGCCAACCCTGACCAAATTAAGACAATTGAGGCATTTTTTTTGAAGCCAAAGACAAGTAAAGATGTGATGAGCTTGAATGAAAGAGTAACGGCTTTGAACGGATTTATATCAAAGGCTACTGATAAGTGAATCCCTTTATTTGACATAATCAAGAAAAGAAGAACTTTGAATGGGGAGGGGATTGTCAAATGGCCTTCAAAGAATTGAAAGGTCGCCTTAAAAAACCCTCAATCCTATCTTGCCCTATAGAGGGAGAGAATTTATATCTTTACATGGAGGTTTCTAAACATAAGGTAAGTTCAGTTTTAATAAGGAAAGAGAATTAAACCCAAATTCTGGTATACCATATTAGTAAAAGGCTCAAGGATATATAAATTAGATACCAAGTCGTAGAATAGTTGGGATACCGTTTAATGCTCACCGCTTGAAAGCTAAGAGCCTATTTCCAAGCACACCCAATCAAAGTCCTAACCAACTTCCCACTCAACCAAGTTTTTAGTAAACCTAAGGCATCATGAAGATTATTGAAGTGGAAAATCTAGCTTAACTAATGTGATATTGAGTTCCAACCCCAAGTTGCAATTAAAGAACAAGCTCTGACCGAATTCATAAATGAATGCACAGGATTCATCAAAGAATAGTCAAAAAAGGAAAGAGATCTGAAGCCCAAATGGCAATTGTTGTTGATGGAGCTTCAAATGAATAAGGGGTTGGCACAGGATACGTGATCATTTCTCCTGATGGACACCAGTTGCATTATGTAATGAAATTAGGTTTTCCCACTACCAATAATATGGTAGAATATGAAATCATGGTAGCAAGACTCACTTTAGCCCTACAATTAAAAATTCCGAGGATTAAGATCTTTAGTGGTCTCAACTAATGGTAAATTAGTTAAACCAAACGTATGAAATGAATGATGCCAAATTGGACCTTTACATAAAAAAGGTCTTAAAGATGTTTACCCAATTTGAAGATTTTTCGATACATCAAGTACCTAAAGGAAAGAATTCCCAAGCTGATTCTTGAGCCAAGTTCCCTAGATCTCGAGGAGCACCAGAAACTCGAATTTTCCAGTCCATTTGAAACTAAGTCCTAGTGTAGAGGAAAAGGTCTACAAGCCAAAAAACGAGTCCATGGTATTAACAAGATCGCAAACCCTTGAGCAAGCCAATCAAGAAAGTAAATCAAGAAATATCAATGAAGAAAACAAAGAAGGAACTATTTATGTAGAGATTAATAATCAATATAAAAATAACTGCATGGCACCCATTGATAAGTACTTGGTAGAAGGAAAACTACCAGATGATAGAAGAGAAGCTAGAAAGATAAGGTGCCAAGCCCTAACTTTTATTATTATGGATGGAATACTTTACAAAAAGGGATATTAACTCCCTTACTTGAGATGTGTTAGTGTAGAAAATGTGCAAGATTACTAAAGAAAGCTCATGAAGGGTTGTTTGGAGATCATTCTAATGGAATAAAATTAGCTAAAAGGTAATGAGGCGAGGTTTCTATTGGCCCCAAATGAGTAATGATGTAATGCATCATGTAAAGAGATGGGAGAAGTGTTAAAAACATTTCTGTAATTCTGCATATCCCCCCAAGTTAATTAGCCCCAATTTCAAGTCCATGGCCTTTTGATGTACGTGGGGTCGATTTAATTAGACCATTACCAAAACCAGATGTATCGCTAAGTTTGTAGTAGTAGCCATCTATTATTTCACCAAATGGGTAGAAGCAGAACCATTACCAAATATAACATTAGGAAAAGTGTTAAGATTTGTGATTAAAAACATAGCCGCACGATTTGGAATGCCATATAAGATAACACTACAAAAAAGGGATTATTAAAAACTCTTTTATTTTGTCTCTAAACAAAAAATTATGTCTCTAATTCATACTTGTAACCCACTAAAGACAAATAAGTATTGTCTCAAAAAACAAGTCTCCAAATAAACAGAGACCACATATATTCGTCTCAAAAATATTAATGGCCTCACAAGTGGTCTCAAATAAGCACCCAAATTAAAAACTAGTTAGAGATAATTTTATAGGTCTCTTTATATAACTATAGAGACCATAGTAAAGGATTCAAATCAGTCATTAATACAGTCGTTATTATAAATCAAATGGAGACAAGAAATGAAACATAATTTTATTTCAATTTCATCACAAATCAATTAATAGACAAAATATAAAGCCAGATAGAGCAAGATGAAGGATAAATTTTCATCATATATGTAAAACAGTAACCAATTGTCTATTGCTGAAAAACAAAGTACAACCAAAGTTCAAATGTTAGAACTAAAAAACATAATATTTAATTTATACCCTATAAACTAGCCTTGAAACAAAATACAAACAAAACCAAAACTGTAACAACCCGGGTTTTGCCCAATATATAATCGTCATTAAACGATTATTATGCTAGTTAATTGCTAATTGAAGTTTTCAATTGAGTTGAAAATTCTTTTGTAATTCGTTAAA
This sequence comes from Allium fistulosum, assembly GCA_030737815.1. Lineage (NCBI taxonomy): Eukaryota > Viridiplantae > Streptophyta > Magnoliopsida > Asparagales > Amaryllidaceae > Allium > Allium fistulosum. Next base: position 1,115,039,546 of record CM060907.1, on the reverse strand, counting down.
GGATTACGGGCTTTAAAATATTGGGTCACGTTTTCTCGTTCATGTTGTGTTATCGGAGTGAATACCGTCCCCCTTTCGACCCGTTCCTTTTTCATCTTCACTCGTTCGAAAATCAAAAGCAAAACCCTACTTTAAAACACTAAGCCCAAACGAAAATTTGAGACCAGCCCAAACTATACTCTTTAGTTATACTTGATCGGCCTGGTACCTTCAGAGTGGAAAACGCTAGAAACAAACAATCAAAAGAAATTAAAAATGGTGGCCTCTTCCTTTTCGTTCAAAATCAAAACTAGGGTTTTGAGCAAATTCAAAGACTCCGACTTTCAACGCTCGATTCAACTTGATTCCTTGCTTCGCGAGTTGAACATATCTTCAGCCGCTTGATTCGAGTCGTCTTCGCTTCGAACACTGTGCAGAGGCGGCCAAAAAGAGGGTGTTTTCGACTTCGTTTTGAGTTGGGTTCTTCAAATAAAAGGTGAGTAATCTTTACTCACCTCTAATTCAAAGTTTAGTGAATTCTGGTTTGCTCAAGTTCATCTTTCATTGCTGAACTGATTCGTTTTTTTACCTTGTCAGTTCGTGTATTTTGCCTTAGTTCTCTCGACTTTGATTTTGAACTGTTAATTGCTTTATCTCGACTGCTCGATAATGTTTGAATGGTCGAGATGATTTATGACTTGTTAAATTCAAGTATATTTCGATGTTGATGATTTTCCCTATCTTGATTCGATTTCGGGTTTGCTTGGTTTTGTTCTTCCTGACATGGACTTTGCTCGAATTCGTATATTTTGTGATTTTAAATTCCACAGTCTTAGTAGTGGATTTCTGTAACTTCGGCATTGACTTAGACCTGCAGTTGTTATTTTGGTTTAAAAATTGTTGATCTATGATGTTGGAATTCTTCTGTTTATCTTGTTCGACCACAGTATTGCAGTCTTCCACTTGTTGTAAGTGCTGCCTTAACTGAGTTCTTCATTGACATTGTACTTCACTGTTTTAATCATTGTCTGTGGGAATTGTTGAGAACTTTGCCTAAAATTTCTGATGTTGTCACTTGACTAATCATTTCTCTGTTAAATTTGGTGGCTCAGGTGCATGTCGAATTTGTACGCATATGTTTGCATACTTGTCTGGTCATCGATGGTTGTTGCCACATTTGTCGCCCTGTAGTGTTGTTTCTTTTAAATCTGAACATTTAGTGACATTCAAACTTTTGTAAATTGGGTTGCACTAAACTGAAGCTCGAGTTGCATTCATGTTGACTAGATTAATTTGTGTATTTGTTTGCCCTGTATACCCCTGTGTACATCACTTGTGATTCTTAGTGAAAATGTATACTTGTATTTTATTTAGTTGAGGCTGTCACATATGTGTATCCATATGTACACATGAGTATGTGTGGATGCATGTATCGTTTTGGGTCTTTGAGTCTGAGCAGTTGGTTGTACACTGGTATTCGAGACATGTTGCATTCTGGTTTCATTTGTTCAGTCTTGGTTGCATATCTGTGCATTTTTGCTATACTTGACTGCACAGTTCACTGTATATATGTTGTAACTGCTGAGCCTTGTTGCATGGTCAGTGGTGCACTTGGTTATTCGACTCTGCTCGGCTAGTTGTTGTGTTTTGCATAGTAGATACATCTGTTGCACCCATTTGTTCAGTTGCATATAATACTTGCCTGACCCTTGCATATACTCTCTGATACATTTCGAGTCATGTTGACATTTACTGGTTTAGTCCCAGTTTGTACTTTGAACACTAGTGTGTCCTTTGTCTTGTTCCTGGTTGGGTTCATTGCTGAGTTGTTTCACAGGTGCATTCACTCCTATGTGTTCTTATATATTTTACTACTCTTGCCTGGGGTAGTGCAGTAGTTTGTTATTGCACTGTACTTTGCTTTGTGGCATATTGAACTTGTTTCACTTGCATTATTTTAGTGGCGTGGCAGTACACGCGTGCGTGTACTGCAGCCCTAGCAGGATTGATAGATTTAGTTGATATTTCGATTGTTAAATCGTTTCGTTGGTTAAATTCAATATTTTGAAGTTGTATTTTGAAATGGTTCATTTTGATTTGAGTTGGATCCGTTTGCTTTTGGATTCATTGATCTTTTGAGTATTTCATAGGCTGTATTGGCGAGGTAGTACACGTTAGCGTGTACTGCAGCCAATCAGCATTGATGTTTTTAAATTGACATTTCAATTGTTTAAATTGATTTGGATTGCTGATTTGTTGTTCAAACACTGTTTAGTGTTATATCAGCCGTTATCTGATTCTTTTATCGAGGAGTCGGATATACGAGATTTCTGTGACTGTCGTCTATTTGTTATTGATTATTATTGCTTCTGTGCATTAATAACTGAGTTTGAATTAGACTGACCTGGGTATTATTTTCTTTTGAATGTAATACTCGGGTCAGACCCGAGTTATTTCAGGTTGTAGATTTCTTTCTTTGAGTTGCTGTTCGGGATTTGAAGACCTTTCACATCTTCTGAAGTTGTCATTGTCCTTTTGTAGTAGTCGTGTCATTGTATAGAACGATATGTATTCATGTATATTAGTTGATAATGTACTTGTATATATAACTTCTAGAGTCGACAGTTGTAGTTGTATCATATGTATCGTGTCAACTATATTGTAACTGACATCGGTTATATATATATGAGATTTTTGTTAATCTGTGTTCCGCATTTATATTATCTGTGTTATTGTTATATCTAATGTCCTAAACTACTATGAACTATCGTAGTTTGTTTTATACTGATAATTGGGTGTGTCGATGGGAGTAAATAAATAATAGATGAAAAATAAAAAGTATATACCACTCCTATCGAGATAACCAATATTAGTGTAAGGCCAACTACGGATGGTCGCTCCTATCCAGCCTTATTCTTCGTAATAATAGACAGTATTTCTTTTAATACTCTTTGTTATTATGAGCATATAGGTGGGGCGCCACAGTTGGTATCAGAGCTTGGGGTTTATGGACATAATATAAAACTTAACTCGGAAGGAACATATGTTACAACTATTGGTCGATGTTTTACTTGTGCTGGAGTCAAAACTAAAGTTTTGAAATTTGGATGAAATTTTTAAGTAACTTTATTTAAAAATAATAGTGAAATTGTGTTCTGATGATTTGATTGATTTTTGTTCTGTTTATCAGAGTGCGCAGCGGAAACAGTGAAAATGTCTTCGCTGAGTACAACTGATAATCTTTTTGATTTAAAAATCAAAATACGAAATTGATATGAATTTCATTTGTTGTTTACATAGCTGTAATTATTTTATTTCTTTGAGAACTTCGAATCCGAATTGAGGATTCGAAGAAATTGCAGATATGTGATTTTTGTTGAAATTTCCGCTGGCTTTCTTTTGTACTAATCATCTATTGATTAGATTTTTGCTGTTTTAAATTATCTTCATTGAAGATACATTTGAATGATTCTTTGTTCATTTTGTAGTACGTGCAAAAATTTAAATTGCACGTTATTGCATTTATTTTACGTTGAACCGATGCTTGGTTATGAAACGTATTTTGTTGCCGTTATTTTTACAACGGAATTTTACACCAATGCTATATTTTGAAGCACGGTGTTTTGTGGCATTTCTGATGAATGAAAATTCACTGATATTACATTTTGATGTAGATTGTTTTGATGTGATTTTGACGTTTTAAAACTACTGTCGCTTTGGCTTCAGTAACCGCCAAATTTTAAAAGTGGGTTTTCAAGCGGTTATTCCGCAATACTGATTTGTGACCGTTTTTACGGTATTTTGAGAAGTACAACTTCCTTATCGAAATTGTTACTGATTTGCTGTTTTAATCACGCGGTTAAAAAATTGTTTTAAAATGAAAATTGTTTTATAAAATTTTAGCAGTTTGCATTTTCAAAAGAATGAGAAAGCGACTTAAACGATTCAGAAAAATCGAGGATTATGACCCCTTTCTTTTACTGTTTCGCTTAACTCCGGACTTGTTCAGTTGAGAATGCGAATTGTTATTTTTACAAAATAAATAAAATTGTTTTCAAAAATTTTACAGTTTGCGATTTCAAAAGAATGAGGAAGCGATTTAAACGTTTCAGCAAAATCGAGGACTATGACCCCTTTCTTTTACTGATTCGCTTAATTCCGGACTTGTCCGTTTGAGAATGTGAAATGTATTTTTTACAAAATACACAATTTTGCACTTTCAAGGAAACGATGAAGAGAATCAAACGATTTAGTAAAACACGTGGTATGGGACATGTGCGTTTGCTACTTCGGTTAATTCCGGACTCGTTAATTGAAATATTTGATGATTTTGTGGGCTTTCGAGCCACTCTGCGGACCTTCGGGTCATTTGTTGGGCTTTCGAGCCACTCTGCGAACCTTCGGGTCATTTGTTGGGCTTTCGGGCCACTCTGCGGACCTTCGGGTCAAATACCAGTACTAGACCTTCGGGTCACTCTGCGGACCTCCGGGTCAATCTGATGGGCGCCAAAATTATGTTGAGTACTTGGTAGGCTTCGGCCACTCTGAGATGCACTTGCGGCGAATTAAAAACTCGCCATCTGATGGGATCGATCCAAGCTTTTATGTTGATTTTCTAGTCTTCTTAATTGATTTCTAGATATTTGTTGCTTCCAATTATCTGCAGGTAATTGGATATTTGTTGATATGAGTTCTGATTATCGTTTTTGATAATTAGATATTTGTTGTTTCTAATTATCGCTTGTGATAATTAGATATTTGTTGATATGAGTTCTGATTATCGTTTTTGATAATCAGATATTTGTTGTTTCTAATTATCGCTTGTGATAATTAGATATTTGTTGATATGAGTTCTGATTATCGTTTTTGATAATCATATATTTGTTATTTCTAATTATCGCTTGTGATAATTAGATATTTGTTGATATGAGTTCTCATTATCGTTTTTGATAATCGAATATTGGTTGATTTGAAATTTAATTATCGCTTTAGATAATTAAATATTAGCTGATTTGAAATTTAATTATCGCTTTAGATAATTAAATATTTGCTGATTTGAGATTTAATTATCGCTTTGGATAATTAAATATTTGCTGATTTGAGATTTAATTATCGCTTTTGATAATTAAATATTTGTTGATTTGAAATTTAATTATCGCTTTTGATGATTAAATATTTGTTGATTTGAAATTTAATTATCGCTTTTGATGATTAAATATTTGCTGATTTGAGATTTAATTATCGCTTTGGATAATTAAATATTTGCTGATTTGAGATTTAATTATCGTTTTTGATAATTAAATATTTGTTGATTTGAAATTTAATTATCGCTTTTGATAATTAAATATTTGTTGATTTGAAATTTAATTATCGCTTTTGATGATTAAATATTTGTTGATTTGAGATTTAATTATCGCTTTTGATAATTAAATAATTGCTGATTTGAGATTTAATTATCGCTTTTGATAATTAAATATTTGCTGATTTGAGATTTAATTATCGCTTTTGATAATTAAATATTTGCTGATTTAAGATTTAATTCTCGCTTTTGATAATCGAATAATTGTTGATTTAAAAATTTGATTATCGTTTTTGATAATCGAATATTTGTTGATTTGAAATTTGATTATCGTTTTTGATAATTGAATATTTGTTGTTTTTGATTATCGTGTGATAATTAGATATTGGTTGATTGCTGATTTTATTAATATGATATTTTCTAGTCTCTAATTGAGTCTAGATTATGTTGATTTTATTGAATTGCTATTTTCTATCTATCTCTGTTGTTATTTAGAGTTCATTGATTATGAAGTTTGTGTTTTCCAGTTATTCGTTGGATAACTGGATATTTGCAGTTTTGCGAATTGTGATTTGTGTTTCATAATTATCTTTGTTGATAATTAGATTTGTTGTTTTCTAATTATCGTATCGATAATTAGATATTGCTATTTTGTGATTTCTGAATTCTAATTGTCTAATTGATAATTAAATATTGCTGATGATTGCATTTATTCAGCTTGGTTGTTTTCTGATTATCTACTTGGTAATTAGATTTCGTTGAGAATTTGTAAATCTCTTTTATAAAGATAAAAGATTTCTTTGGCGTTTGGGTTCTTGACCTTATTTTTCTAGCTTAACCAGTTTATGTTAGAAAAATAAGTGTTAGTGACGACCTTAATTATGAAAATTGCGGGGACGCAATTTTTATAAGGAGGGGAGTCTGTAACAACCCGGGTTTTGCCCAATATATAATCGTCATTAAACGATTATTATGCTAGTTAATTGCTAATTGAAGTTTTCAATCGAGTTGAAAATTCTTTTGTAATTCGTTAAAGGATTACGGGCTTTAAAATATTGGGTCACGTTTTCTCGTTCATGTTGTGTTATCGGAGTGAATACCGTCCCCCTTTCGACCCGTTCCTTTTTCATCTTCACTCGTTCGAAAATCAAAATCAAAACCCTACTTTAAAACACTAAGCCCAAACGAAAATTTGAGACCAGCCCAAACTATACTCTTTAGTTATACTTGATCGGCCTGGTACCTTCAGAGTGGAAAACGCTAGAAACAAACAATCAAAAGAAATTAAAAATGGTGGCCTCTTCCTTGTCGTTCAAAATCAAAACTAGGGTTTTGAGCAAATTCAAAGACTCCGACTTTCAACGCTCGATTCAACTTGATTCCTTGCTTCGCGAGTTGATCATCTCTTTAGCCGCTTGATTCGAGTCGTCTTCGCTTCGAACACTGTGCAGAGGCGGCCAAAAAGAGGGTGTCTTCGACTTCGTTTTGAGTTGGGTTCTTCAAATAAAAGGTGAGTAATCTTTACTCACCTCTAATTCAAAGTTTAGTGAATTCTGGTTTGCTCAAGTACATCTTTCATTGCTGAACTGATTCGTTTTTTTACCTTGTCAGTTCGTGTATTTTGCCTTAGTTCTCTCGACTTTGATTTTGAACTGTTAATTGCTTTATCTCGACTGCTCGATAATGTTTGAATGGTCGAGATGATTTATGACTTGTTATATTCGAGTATATTTCGATGTTGATGATTTTCCCTATCTTGATTCGATTTCGGGTTTGCTTGGTTTTGTTCTTCCTGACATGGACTTTGCTCGAATTCGTATATTTTGTGATTTTAAATTCCACAGTCTTAGTAGTGGATTTCTGTAACTTCGGCATTGACTTAGACCTGCAGTTGTTATTTTGGTTTAAAAATTGTTGATCTATGATGTTGGAATTCTTCTGTTTATCTTGTTCGACCACAATATTGCAGTCTTCCACTTGTTATAAGTGCTGCCTTAACTGAGTTCTTCATTGACATTGTACTTCACTGTTTTAATCATTGTCTGTGGGAATTGTTGAGAACTTTGCCTAAAATTTCTGATGTTGTCACTTGACTAATCATTTCTCTGTTAAATTTGGTGGCTCAGGTGCATGTCGAATTTGTACGCATATGTTTGCATACTTGTCTGGTCATCGATGGTAGTTGCCACATTTGTCGCCCTGTAGTGTTGTTTCTTTTAAATCTGAACATTTAGTGACATTCAAACTTTTGTAAATTGGGTTGTACTAAACTGAAGCTCGAGTTGCATTCATGTTGATTAGATTAATTTGTGTATTTGTTTGCCCTGTATACCCCTGTGTACATCACTTGTGATTCTTAGTGAAAATGTATACTTGTATTTTATTTAGTTGAGGCTGTCACATATGTGTATCCATATGTACACATGAGTATGTGTGGATGCATGTATCGTTTTGGGTCTTTGAGTCTGAGCAGTTGGTTGTACACTGGTATTCGAGACATGTTGCATTCTGGTTTCATTTGTTCAGTCTTGGTTGCATATCTATGCATTTTTGCTATACTTGACTGCACAGTTCACTGTATATATGTTGTAACTGCTGAGCCTTGTTGCATGGTCAGTGGTGCACTTGGTTATTCGACTCTGCTCGGCTAGTTGTTGTGTTTTGCATAGTAGATACATCTGTTGCACCCATTTGTTCAGTTGCATATAATACTTGCCTGACCCTTGCATATACTCTCTGATACATTTCGAGTCATGTTGACATTTACTGGTTTAGTCCCAGTTTGTACTTTGAACACTAGTGTGTCCTTTGTCTTGTTCCTGGTTGGGTTCATTGCTGAGTTGTTTCACAGGTGCATTCACTCCTATGTGTTCTTATATATTTTACTACTCTTGCCTGGGGTAGTGCAGTAGTTTGTTATTGCACTGTACTTTGCTTTGTGGCATATTGAACTTGTTTCACTTGCATTATTTTAGTGGCGTGGCAGTACACGCGTGCGTGTACTGCAGCCCTAGCAGGATTGATAGATTTAGTTGATATTTCGATTGTTAAATCGTTTCGTTGGTTAAATTCAATATTTTGAAGTTGTATTTTGAAATGGTTCATTTTGATTTGAGTTGGATCCGTTTGCTTTTGGATTCATTGATCTTCTGAGTATTTCATAGGCTGTATTGGCGAGGCAGTACACGTTAGCGTGTACTGCAGCCAATCAGCATTGATGTTTTTAAATTGACATTTCAATTGTTTAAATTGATTTGGATTGCTGATTTGTTGTTCAAACACTGTTTAGTGTTATATCAGCCGTTATCCGATTCTTTTATCGAGGAGTCGGATATACGAGATTTCTGTGACTGTCGTCTATTTGTTATTGATTATTATTGCTTCTGTGCATTAATAACTGAGTTTGAATTAGACTGACCTGGGTATTATTTTCTTTTGAATGTAATACTCGGGTCAGACCCGAGTTATTTCAGGTTGTAGATTTCTTTCTTTGAGTTGCTGTTCGGGATTTGAAGACCTTTCACATCTTCTGAAGTTGTCATTGTCCTTTTGTAGTAGTCGTGTCATTGTATAGAACGATATGTATTCATGTATATTAGTTGATAATGTACTTGTATATATAACTTCTAGAGTCGACAGTTGTAGTTGTATCATATGTATCGTGTCAACTATATTGTAACTGACATCGGTTATATATATATGAGATTTTTGTTAATCTGTGTTCCGCATTTATATTATCTGTGTTATTGTTATATCTAATGTCCTAAACTACTATGAACTATCGTAGTTTGTTTTATACTGATAATTGGGTGTGTCGATGGGAGTAAATAAATAATAGATGAAAAATAAAAAGTATATACCACTCCTATCGAGATAACCAATATTAGTGTAAGGCCAACTACGGATGGTCGCTCCTATCCAGCCTTATTCTTCGTAATAATAGACAGTATTTCTTTTAATACTCTTTGTTATTATGAGCATAGAGGTGGGGCGCCACAAAAACCTAGAGTAGTTCAAAAGAAGAGGCAAGTTTTCTAACAGAGCATGCTTGAAAAGGCACTCATGCATCATCTTCAATTTGCGACCGAATGTTTCCTTGAAGGTTTGATGCTTGATTGTTTCCAAGTTGATTATGATTCGGTTGATCTTGTGTTATAGGTCTCAATAGTTGCATGAAAGACCCAACTTGTTCTGAAATGTTTCCAAAAGTTGATTGAAAAGGCACATGCATTGTTTGATATTGTTCGGGTATTTGTTGACAAGGAACTGATGGTTGTGGCAATTGATAAAGTGATTGAGAGGACTGAATAGATGGCTGGGAGATATGATTAGACATTTGTAGAAACGGTTGATCACATGGTTGTGGGACTTGACATGATGGCTGCGAGAGAAAACTTGAAGGATGTAGAAATTGTTGAGGAAGCTGCAACACTTGATTTGGTGGATGTGGTAATTGAGCAGTTGGTGGTGCAAATGGCTGAGTAAGTTGTTGTGATATTTGACTTGGTGGTTGTACAAAAAACTGACCCAAGGACTGCGTTTGACCGGGTTGTTGGTTGAACGCCCACGATTGTTGGTTTGTGCTTTGGAGATTGGTCGAACTAATTGAACCAAGCGAGCTAGTTATTTTCAGCTGCACTTCTCTTTCTATAATCGATTTGATATATGATGTTAATAACATGCCACCGGACATAACAGGTTGTTCTAGATTCACACGATCTGCTAAACAGTTGGATTGAAGACTTTTATGCAATATGGTATTTGTATCAACATAAGGTGCTCCATAAACTCTTCCTCTTGTAAAGCCTTCGGATGACACAACCCAAAGTCGTGGATTCCATACATTTTCATCTTCTTGTAGCTCAGCTTTTTTCTTCATGTATGTTTCCTGAAAATGTTAAAACATCATATAAATTGAGTGCCTTATGTTAAAAGCAACATTTGTAAACTCTGTTACATCCAGTGCTCCATTTGCAAACTCTGTTACTAACCAAATGGATTTGTAGCTCAGACTTTCTAACATAAGGATTTGTTAAAAGAGTTATGAACATAAACAGAGTTTTTACATGATGTTACATTTTTGCAAATGAAGCACTGGATGTTACATAAGTAACACTCTGTTTTAATAAACTCTGTTACGTAAAGTAACACTCTGTTTTAATAACTCTGTTTTAAGTGGAACTGGATGTTCAGAACTCTTTTAATGTTTGCAAATGGTGCACACATTAAACAGAGTCCTATTATTTGATTGTTTTCATATAATATCTACTTGGATAAACTAGGGTTGGGCCGAACTCAGTTGGTAGGCATTTGGTGCGCAGCTAGATAGCTGAGTCTAACTTAATTTTTAAATAGAGTATATTAACCTAATTTTTAAAGAGTCTAACTTTTCTAAACTACCATGGATCCGAACTCAATTGCAGGCATTTGATAAGCATGTAGACACTTGTCTTCAATAAACCGAGTCTATAATAAACTCTGTTTCAGCAGAATTTAAAAATAAAATAAAAATGTGCAAGTTGGTACATGAAATATAAATTGAGTAAGGAAGATCTGCTCCAGAAAACGTGCATATAATAATAATATTTTGGAAATATGAGCAGGGACCGTTATGCTAGAGATTTAAATCTCTTATGGTCAAAACGTACAAGTCATGGCAAATGACAACCTCACCATGGCTGCTAGCTACTTAAATGCATTCTGTTATGCCCATATCCCCTATTACTTACACTTACCAATTAACAAACATATACAATATATGTTTTGACTATAAATGAACTTACTAGGTCATATATGCATTTTTTCCATCTATTTTCTATACCACGGTGGTTGTAGTCTATAGATGCATCCCGGTTACATGTGATGAAAGTAAGTGCTAGGTATGGAGTGTGAACTGAAATATGTTGTACATCGCATACTGTATTGTTAAGAACAATAGTGCATATATCTTATTTTAGTCAGTAAAAGAGCACCACAATTAAAATAATGCATGTTGTGTTTGACAATCTTACCTCTTGATTATGGAACTTGCACTTTGTCAATGACAATAGCGGATTCAGTATTAACAAGTTTCAGTTGCGGAAAGAAAATCATATTTTCTACATTCTAAATAAAATGGACTCTAGATGTTATGAAATATTAACATTCAGTGTGCATATTAGTTTACTAAGCTAAATTATAGTTATAATTTTTCAACAAACGAACTCAAATTGTCATTCTCATTGGAAACTCTATCGCGCAACAGAGGTAAGTAAACCAGCCAAAATGTAGCTAATGTGCCATAATGATGATTTTATTACAGAAGATGATTTCATTACAGAAGTTTTGACTTACGTTTTGGTAAAACGTGTAAAAAGTTAAAGGTGTTTAAACTTAAGTAACATGAATTTCATTACATGTCTCCTACACGATGAATAAAATTCAAAGACTAATAAACTTAAGTTTAAAACATCATTTTTCACATAAATTCATGTTATGTCTCCTACTAGATGAATAAAATTTAATGGTTAATAAACTTAAGTTTAAAACAATAGTTTTAACATACAGGTGTTTAAGCTGTTTACACCTTTTAACATAACAGGAGTTCATTACACCTTAAGTGACAAGAGTTTCATTACATATCTCCTGTATGTTAAAAGAGCCAAAACTTAAGCAACATGAGTTTTAAACTTAAATATAAAGTTTTGACTAAATAAAATGATGTTTAAACTTAAGTAACAAGAGTTTCATTACATGTCTCCTACATGTTTTCATTTCTGTAACAGGTGACCTAAGCATGACTTTATGTCTTCTGTTTTTGACCTGTATATTAATTTCATGTTTATAATAGGTAAAACATCAACAGATTTCATTGTGTTAGCTTCTTAACCACTAGATGAATAAAATGTGAATTTGCCCATTTAAATATGATTTATTCAACGGTATTTTTAATTAACTGAGTTTAAACTCAAGTAAATCGGTTTTTTTTATGCTGAGAGTGGAAAACTGAGTTTTAAACTGAGTTCAAACTCAGTTTAAAACTGATTTTTAAACTTAATTTAAACTCAGTTTACTCTCGGTTCACTCCTTTTTTTAACTAAGTTTAAACTAGTTTTAACTCTGTTAAAAAAGTGAGGTAACTGAGATTTTATTATGTTACCTAAGCTTTTTACCCATTGGATGAATTAAATGAGAATTTTCCCATTTAAATATGATTTATTCTAAGGTATTTTAACTAACTGAGTTTAAACTTAAGTAAATCGGTTTCTTTTTTAACTGAGATTAAAAAACTGAATTTTAAAATCAGTTTAAAATTCAGTTTAAAACTCAGTTCAAACTGAGTTTAAAACCGACTTTAACACTGAGTTTAAAACTGAGTTTAAACTCAGTTTAAACTCTCGGTTAAATCGTTTTTTCAACAAAGTTTAAACTTTGTTAAAAAAGTGAGTTAATTGAGATTTCAATATATTACTTATGCTTCTTACCCACTGGATGAATAAAATGAGAATTTAGCCATATAAATATGATTTATTTATAGGCATTTTTAATTAACATTGTTTAAACTTAAGTACATTAGTTTTTTTTAAACTAAGATTAAAAAACTGAGTTTAAACTCTCCTTTAACTCATTTTTTTAACTAAGTTAAAATTCAGTTAAAAAAGCGAGTTAACTGAGTTTTTAGCTTAGCTAATAGGCTCCAAACAAACCGAGTTAAATGAAATTTACAGAATTACATGAAGTGTATAGTTTTTTTTAGGAATAATGTTTCAGGTTGAGCAGCACTACGTTAGATTTATAATGTCTTCATAAGCATCAAAGCCAAAACATTGTATTACCATAGTAAGAAAATATGGATTGTACTATCATGTTAATTCAAATGACGAACAGTGTAACTAGTTTAGATTTCAACCTAAATAGAACATAACAAGATTAATAAAGTTTAAAATAACTCACGTAGACTTTCCGTGACTTGTTGTCAACACTACGCCATAAATGGCCTACTGCAACATTTTTGCAAGGTGTTGCCAGCTCAAATGTTGCGATAGATATAAAAATTTGGTCCTACTGCAACATTGTATTTATGGTGTTACCTTAGCCATAAAAATGTGTTGCTCTAGCTAAACAAGTGTAACACGATGCAACATTTTTATACAGTGTTGCTATAGATGTATACAAATTAAAAAATTAATAAAATTAGCAATCCGCGTGAATACGATCCAACGGTCTACATTTAATCCGACTGTTAAAATGGATCACCGCTGCACTTTTTACCAAATTTTCGTTTTCCCGCTTATGTTGGTGTAGATCCCCTTTCAGTTTACCATATTCACGAAATCCCCAAATTCATACTTCCAACAAATTCATGAAATCCCCAAATTCATACTTCCAGCAAATTCACGAAATCCCCAAATCAAAAAACAAATTCACGAAATCCAGCAAATTCACGAAATCCCCAAATCAAAAAAAAAATTCACGAAATCCAGCAAATTCACGAAATCCAGCAAATTCATACTTCCAATTCGCTGTTGCTAACAAAATAAAAAAGGCACTGTAACTAGAAGCCGCCTTCAATGCTAGGTCAGATCTAAATTTCCTATGCCTGAATCTTGTAGTTGCTGATTCCACCTAATGCCTGATGAGTTTTGTTGTTTACTGCCGCCCATTTGATCTTTGCTCGCTGTTGGATCTGGATCTAAGCAGAAGTTCGTCGTTGTTCGATGCAGCCGCCTTGAAGAAACGCGATGCCTCGTTGTTCTGATGGAGTCGCTTAAGTCGCAATGAAGTTTTTGCCTCTGACTTCGCTTGAATTGAAGACGTTTCCTCAGCTTGCGTTTTTGTCAATGTTCGTGCTCTGACTGCGACTCTATTGATGATGTTTGTGGTTCTTTGACACTTAGGGTTGAACTTGAAAGTGTTGGTGTTCAGATAATGGTTTGCCAAACTTTGGATTGTAATGGTGTTGGTCTTAAACGTGGAGAAGGTTGTGTGCTAATTGCCCACTGTCCAGATTTTGGTCTTATTGGTGATTGCTGATGTGTTGAGCACTGTCGTGATGATGATCTCTTGCTGCTGATGCTGAAATCGATTGTGTAGTTCAATGCTTGCCGTAGTTGATAGCCTGATGTCTTGAATCTAGAAGTGATTCCTAAGGTTGATGTAAGACTTTCGTTACACGAACACAGCGATCAGATTGAGGTGAAGTTTCTCTTGTATATCATATTACTGCGTATGTTTCTCTTGTACATGCCTGATGCATTCACTGTTTTTGCTTGATAGGCTGCCTATGTGTTGATGATGTAATTTGATGAGGCAGTGAGTGGGTGTTTTGTGAAAGAGGTTGGGAGTGTGGTCAGTGTTTGGTAGATGGTCAGTGTTTCAGGCAATTGTGTTTCAGGTAAGTGGTAGATGGGCAGTAGTTCCGATGGGTGATGAAGTTGCTGAGGATGGGGTTTGCTAAGTTCAGTCTTCATTTGTGCATCATTTTACGTCGTTTCAAAGAAGGCTCGATCTTCCGAAATCGGATGAATCGGGCGGTGCCCACTTGTTCGATCCCCGCCGGGACTGCGGTGCCCCGGACCCCCGCCGGCGCTGCGCCCGGACCCGCTTCTCGCCTCGCCTTCGGCTCGGCACTCGGCTCGCCTTCGGCTCGGCATATATTTGTCAGTGTCGATGTCTGTATAAATTGAAACTGCATATGTAATGAGTGAACTGAGTGATGTAGTGAGGAATATCTGTATATGTGAATATCAGTGTTATATATCATTGAATTGTAAAATAGTGGAGTCAGGAATTTGTACTATTTCAAATGTTGAAATAAAATATTTATTTAAATAAATTAATGTTTAAATATCAAATTCTGTGCAATAGCATTTTATTAAATAAATATTTATTTTTATTAAAAAATCAAATATGCTCTACATTGTGGGCCCCACAAATTCAAAAAGTTCATATCTATAGCAACATTTTGGAATGTTGCTACAGATACCTATGGGTGTTGCCATAGACCCAAATAGGGTTCTACTGCAACAATTTTACTTATGTTGCCTTAGATAGTCAAAATGTTGCCTTTGAGGTCTAAGGCAACGGCAAAAATTGCATCACCCTAAAAGTGTTGCCATAGACCTATGGCAACATTTTTCGGGCCTGAGCCAACATTTTTTTTGTGTTGCAGTAGGCCATTTATGGCGTAGTGCAACAAATTCACAAGTTGATACTGAAGCTCGCTTTGCTTTCCCCTTTTCCTTCGCTCTTTCTCTTTTAGTATGCCAAGCCACAAAACTTTCTTTGAAACTCATTTGTTTACTTGTCTCAAGTTCCTATAAATAGATCATATACAGATCAGTACAAATATTGAAGAATGTAGCAAGCACTTGTCTAGCTGTTTTATGGTTGGATATGTTAGTAAGGGGTTGATTAATATATAAGGATCTAGAGATTTCGCCATGATATTTGCATTAACCAAAAAATAGATTTGGTAAAAAAAACTTAATGAATACTATTAATGCTCCGAGTGCCTATTTTGCCTTTTACACATGCACATGCTGACGATACATTAATTTGGTTAATGCTAACCATGTTGCATGATTTCTATGGTTAATGCTGAACCGTTTTCAATTGATGCAGTTATTATTCCAATTTTTTGAACTTTTTGAAATAAACTTTATTGCAAATTGGAATAGATATGAGTTGATTTTCAATTAATTTTTATTTTGATTTTTTCCCCTGCTCTTGATAGTGGATGTCATAACCTTACTTTAATTCTGAATCTATTCATGTTACGAAACCCTTTTATTTTTATATGAAACAACTAATATGATGCTGAATATGACATTCATGAACAAGTGGTAAATTAAATGTTAAACTATTGTAATTCACTTAAAAAATTTGGTCTAATGATTATTATAAGTTTAGGCAATTTTTCTCTCAATTTCCGTACATATCAACCAATATAAGGTTTGTTACTTTATTTACTTTCCTATTTTTTCAATAGGAAAGAAAGCTTTGTAGCTTAACAGGGTAAAATTTTAGATTTAAATGAGACAAATGTTATTTTGTTATTTTTAATTAAATACATACCACTTGTGCATTATGTGAAACGATGGACACAGAACCAGCAGTGTGACATGTATGTGTCCCTTCTTTTGATATCAAACGATTGGCTCTCACCTTCTTACATTTTTCATTGTATGTGCTTTTGTTCCATTCAATATCAATCATTTTATTCCATACATCTACTTGTATCCATGTAGGAGGTGTGTCTCGACAGTCGGTCATTTTTGTGGTTTGCTTTAATCTTTTGGTTCTTTGTCATGCACGATTTAGTTTTTTTTTTTCAAGATAGAAGCTGCTTTCTTTTTCCAAATCTCATAAACCATGTGCTCATAAATAGCGTCATAAGTGTATGCCTTCTACAAAAAAAGCAAGATAATCAAAATTAAATTTTACAAAGTGATACTATAAGTGCATTCGAGAAACAAAATGATGACGTAGAAAGATGCGCACAACATGAATGTCATGAGTTGCATTAAGGGGTAAGCAGTTCACATAATGAGGTTTGTAATTTCCAAAATGAAAGTAGAAAAGTGTTACAAATTGAATATTTATTTAACAAAGAGTTAGAAATATTGAGATACCTTAAACTCATTAAATAACAGTTGTCTTTTCTCTTGGGGAACTTTCGAAAATGCATACCATGGTTTAGTAAATCGCATATCCCAAATAGATCCAATAAGACGTGCAATGGATTTATTCTTAAATCTATGACAATCAAAAGAAATATAAACTATTTAATATTTATTATTTCGTAATGTAAATGTAAAATTATGTAAAACTTACTGAGTTCCTTTCCATTCAAGAGGCCTTTTTTGCGTAATAGGATCAATTGGAGTATCATATCCTCTGATCGGGATATACTCCCTTTCATCAACTGTATTTTCTGTCTCTACTCCATCCATCTCATGTTCTCCAATTTCTAATGCATCGTCTCTCTGTTGGACACCTACTTCTGCTTCAAATGCTTGCTCCCCTCCAACTTCCATAATATTTGCAACTCTGTGCTCACAAGTATATGAGTGTGCTATTGCTTCTCTTTCAACGCATTGCCCCCCTCCAATTCCCAGCACATGTTCCACTCCATCCTCATATATGTTTGATAGGTTTTCATCGATGTTACATAAACTATCATTTCGTGCTGATCTTCCAGAGATTTGTCTACATCCTGTACTAGTTGCCTTTCTCATGAGGCCTCGAATCTTTGAACCTGCCATTAAGCCTTTACAAAATATCATTAGTAAAAAATGTCATTATTATTGCTATTATTGTATTTATGAAAATTCGTTAAATAAACAACAATTGCCTATAAGACCACACTATTTACATTTATGCGATGACATTTTAAATCCTAATAAATCAAGTTATTTTCCTGTCATTTCATTGAGTAAATAATTTATTTTGGAGAGTTTAATGGGTTTCAAAACGATTAATTAACTTTAGAAGAAGACTATAGTAGATATTGGGTAATTTAAAACATAAAAATTACTTGTTATGGGAATCTATTCATTTATCAGTTCCCTCATAACAAAAATTACTTGTTATGATTATAATCCAACAAGAAGAAGTTTTATATAAACCTCCATGACTTTTGCTCAATACTGAAATATATTTACATTAAACAATTACTGTTTAATGAGCAAGATTATCCAATGCATACACATTGTTGCAATTCATACAATGTTGCATATGCTTTAAATTATAAACAAACATAACAACAAGCTTGGTACTAACTTGAAATGGTTCAAAGCTATCAAGCATGTTAACTGGAAAAAATAATATAACCCAATGATGGTGCATGACACCCCAATTTGAGGACTGCACAAAAGAATCGGTTAAGATTTCATCCTTCTGAATCACTATTAGTTGTAGGGTTCTTAGCTATATTAGTGGTTAGTAATCCCTTAATGCGTGGTTAGAACCAATGAGTTAGCAAGAATATCTGTACATTTAATTGTGAAGAGGTTTTCTCTCGGAACTCAAACATGGAAAACCTGAGTTTTCTTAGTATGTAAATTGTAAACAGCTCATCTCCTATCTTTAAGTTATTGCAAATGTAGTCTGATTCTCAAGAATATTTGTGTTATTCTTCAAGCTGAGCAATCACTGCAATCGTACAATGAATTGTTCTCCAAAACATCATGATTTTGATGTTTCATTTGTCTTAATGTAAAGTACAGAGGATGGAATAAGAAATGAATGCAAAATTGGATTCCTTTACATATAAAAAATCAAGTGACCGGATATAGCTCTTCTTATGTTCTATATTGCTGCTTACAAAGTCAACATCTAACTGGAAATCACCATTGACTGAAATGCTTTTCAAGATTAGGTCTCCAGGTACAAAGAAGTAACTGCAAGGAACTTGCAGTTGACACTAAGCAGCGCATAAGGGTGAAGACAGCTAGCAAGGACCAATGTTGCTACAAGTACAAGGCAAATAGGAGAAGTTGATCTGTTGAAATTTTCGGTTTTCATCTATTGGTGATTAATTTTTTAAAATACCATTTGTCCAATCTTCCATGATTCCATTTGCTCATAGATTGATATGCCAAAAAATAACATTTTTCTTTAAATATTTTATGTTTCCAAGTGGCTAACTCTGTAAAATTTCTTCAGTAGAGACGGGTGATTGATCATCATGAATAAGTTAAATTTGGTTATAGTGAAAATTAGCAAAAGGAAATAAAAAGAACAAACAAAAAAATAAATAAAGAACTGGAAAAACGTGTTGGAGTTCCAAGATGGCCTCCACACTACAGAAAAATTCATTTAAGTTTTTTTCCAATCTAACTTTGTATTGGTCTTAAGGATGTCAAATATGATCTGCTACACCATGAAATATTTCATATTTGTGGAATAAGAAATATATCATCCTCCTCTCATTTATCATATCAGTTTGTTAAATGTGGGGTCAAAGACATATTAGTTATTCACTATTTTAAAATTATCTAGAGGATACTGCACATATACATAAAACTGTACACTCCTATCTCATGACTGTCAAATAATAGTTAATTTTAGATGTAAAGACAGGTTAAATTCAAAATAATATGTTAATTTCAATAGTAGAAACTCATAGTTTTTACAAAAAATAGCTTTTGTATGGTAAGTGTACTAAAGTGCATTTTATGATCCATCAAGTAATATTACCAACTTTATCAATAATTTTTATTTCTAAATTAAATGTTTTATGCGTCAAGATTTTGTGTCATCAATTTATGGTTTAAAATTGTTTCAATTTGAATTATCAAATGAAATGCTCATATTTACATATAAATATATAAAGACAAGAACAACTTGTTTGTAAGTAGTGGGAAATAAAAGAACAGTTGCTTCTTTCTCAACGGAAGATAAAGTAATAAAGGAGTGGATAAAAATTCTCACCGAAGTACGTCGAAGAAGTATTCACTATAATAAAGTTTTAAGCTATGCCATTGGTGTTGTCAGCAACATTATGGTGTATGCCTGTATAACAAAAAAATCCATATTATAAATTAGAAGATAGAATAATGCCCAATATATTTATTAAACAAATTTCTAATTTTTATGCCATGTACATATTGACAATAAAAGACACGCTAAATCCAAATGAATATGTTTATTAGCTTGAATAGAGGTAAAATAATAGCAGAATCTATAATTAAGTAAATGAATTGATATTCACTACCACTGTCAACGGTTTCTGCATACATGTAACATGTTTGTGTACGGTAGCATTAACATTTTACTTGTCGAATTTATAGCCCATAGAGCATTGGGCTGCATCAAATATACTTTCATATCTCATTAAAAAGTCATCATAAATGTAACATATAGTATTGACATGCACATTAAATCTAGATTGGAAGAAACAATAGTAAGTAATCTACAAACATTTTCCAACTTGCGATGTATCACGTTTCAAAACAATAAAAGATGATAACAAAATTATTCATGGACATTACGAAATTATAAAATAGCAACCATAACATCTAATAATAGTTTAATGCTACTAGGGAGAGTATTCATCCTCAATAGCTACTTCATCGTCACTTTCATCAACATCATCTTCGTCGTTATCTACTTCTATATCCACTTCTGAATCATCACTACTATTATCAGTCATTTCCATTTCAAGAATCAGTTCTTCATTATCAATGAAATCATAATGTTAAATTATTATTGGTTGATCAAGATTATCATCTGAAATAATAGTTGGGGGTCGAGATATCTCATCTACTTGATCCACATATGTATTCTCCTCTGAGTTGAATACATTAAGTGAAAACCGACTTCTTGCACTGGTTTTAATCACAGTTTACCATTCATTCGATGTACTTCCGGGTTGGCATGTAAAATAAACTTGCTGACACTGGTGCGCAAACACATCTTCTATTTGAAGTCGAGAATTACTTTTTACTTCAATTAATCCATTTGTATAGTGCACTCTTATCCCATCTCTTGACAGTGTGTTAAACCAATCACAGTTGAACATAAAAATTTCGTTCTTCTCTCCAAGATATGTCAACTTAATAACTTCTTTAATCATCCCATAATAATCACTTTCTAGATCATTATAACAACTTCCTATCACACATACGCCACTATTCATTGTTTTTTGTTCTTCCCATATTGCATTGTATGAAACTTATAACCGTTCACAAAGCAAACATTGTACCACTCCACCAAATAACTTGGTCCTTGTGCAACTAAATATAGTTGATGCATAATACCATCTAGATGGAATGAAATCTATTAAAAAAATACACGTGATAAGTGAACAATTTATACAACATAAACTATATGTAATATATTAATTTTACATCCAGTTAAAAAACTTACATTTGATTTTAACCATTCATGAAATATTGATTCCAACTTCATATCAATGAAATTCTCATCCTTTTCCGAATACTGGTCTTGTAGTTCATCTTTACATTTTCTAAGTGCAAAATTATATTCTTGTTGGTAAGATGTATTATGGTATATCTAATTATAATGATATTTAATATTACTTACGTCATCAAACCTTTCAATTCAGGACAATTGAAAAGTACGTGTTTATGCATAGCACGATGTTCTATTGGCATCAGTCTCCTCTTAAGGAATGCATTTGATAACACCCTGCCCGAATGACAAAAAATGGATAGTCTTTCATCAGTCATAATCTCTCCTCCATCATCATTTTTCGAAGCTTGACTCCATATAGTTTCTAATTTGGACCAAAATAACATGATGTGAAGTTTGAAATCTCATCAATAAGATATGCTTCGGCTATAGACCCTTCAACATGCGCCTTGTTACCCACTTTCTTTTTCAAATAGTACAAATACCTAAACCATAAATAAAAATTAGAAAATAATCCATAGAATTACCGAGAAAATAGTAAGCGTACCTCTCAAAGGGGTACATCCATCGATATTGAACTGGACCACCTACTTTTGCTTCATATGGAATACGAATAGGCAGATGCTCCATGGAATTAAAAAAGGAAGGAGGAAATATTTTCTCAAGCTTACAAATTATTTCAATGATATTTTTTTCCAAAAAACTCATGTAGTCAACATTTATATTTTTCGCACAAATATCACGAAAAAAATTACTAAGTTCGACTAACGTTTCCCAGAATGACCGAAATGCGGTAGGAAGAAGTCTTTGCATAAATACAAGACAATCATGACTTTTAAACCCACTAATTTTAGTTTCAGACTCGTTGACACGTCTTTGAATGTTAGAGGCATATCCATCTGGAAAACTTATGCTTTTAACCCAATGACAAACATCTTTTTGATCTTTTTTTGAAAGACAAAAAAGAGCCTTTGGCTTGTAATAATTACCGTTGGAATGTTGAATTAAGCTCATCCACCGTTGTTTGCTACAAATTTTTTCAAGGTAAAGTCTAGTCTTCAAATTGTCTTTTTTTTTGTCGGTTTCCATCAATGTGTTGAATATGTTGTCAAAAAAGTTTTTTTCAATATGCATCACATCTAGATTATGACGAATCAAATTTGATTCCCAATATGGAAGATCCCAAAATATACTACTACGTACCCAATTATGTGATTCACCAAATCCTGTTATTTTGTGATTACCTAAAAATCCAAATACAATATTAGGCAAACTTGACACTATATCTCTCATCTCAATATCGGAATGTCGAGGAGGTGGTATGTCACATTCAATGGCATTCCTTTTGAACTTGTCCTTTTGCCTTCTGAATGGATGATTTAATGGCAAGAATTGTCGGTGGCAATCAAAAAAACAAGCCTTTCCTCCATGTTCAAGAGTTAAAGACTTTGGTTTCTCCATACAATAAGGACATGATAATCTTCCATGTGTACTCCAACCGGACAACATACCATACGTAGGAAAATCACTATTTGTCCATATCAAAGCAGCTCTCAGCAAAAAATTATCTTTTTTGTGCACATCATAAACAAGAACACCTTTCAACAACTCTAATAGTTCATCAATCAAAGGTCGTAAGAAAATATCTTAATTCTTTCCAGGACCTTTGGGCCTTGGTATGATCATGTTTAGGAACAAAAATGGTTGTTTCATGCACTTCCAAGGTGGCAAATTGTAAACTGTCAAAATCACCGTCCAACATGAATAAGCTTTTGCATAAGTTCCAAATGTACTAAAACCATCGTTACATAAACCCAATCGCACATTTCGATCAGATGATGCAAAATCCGGATGTCGACGATCAAATTCTTTCCATGCTTCACCATCAATCAGATGAGCCAGTGAACCATCAGTTGACTTATTATAATAATGCCATGTCATGTCTTTAGCATGATTTGGTGAAATGAATAACCTTTTCAATCTCGGAATGATTGGGAAGTATCGAAGTTGTTTTGTAGCGATGTTTCTGCAATTATTTCCTATATCTTCAGACTTGTAACGAGGACTTTTACAAATATCACAAATAACCTTCCTATCATTTTCTTTGTAATACAAGATGCAAAATTTTTGACAAACATCAATATTGTCATAGCCAAGCCCAAGAGGTTTCAACATTTTTTAGCTTCATAAAAATTTTGAATTAGCTTATGTCCTTCAGGTAACATGTTGTCAATTAGTGCACTCATATCCTTGAAACATGCATCTGTTACACCTCGTCGAGATTTAAGAGCCATCATTTTGGACATGCAGATATCTTTGTCTCCTTTTTGCATCCTTCCCAAAGTGGTTCATCAGCCGCTTTTAACATGTGTAAGAACTTTTGAGCTTCGACATTTAGTGATTGCTCTTCCACATCATTATCAACACCCATCGCATCTAATACCATATCTCTATATGGATTATCATCATTCGAATTATTTGTATCTAACTTTGACATTGTTGGTTCATCAACTTCTTCCTCTCCATGGAAAATCCATTTAGAATAAAGTGGAACAAAACCATTTAGTAATAAATGCTTAGAAATTTCTTCCTTTCATTGAAATTTTTTGTTTTTGCACATGGAGCATGGACACCTAACGGTTCCTCCGTAATCTACTTGTAAAAATGCATAATCAATAAATTTGTTGACACCATTAACAAATTCTAGATTTATATATCCATCTTTAAGCCAACGATACATCCATGAACGGTCACTCATTTTGGGATTTATCCTACAAAGAAATAAAACTTACTTAATATTTAATAAGCAGTAAAAAGTTATTATAAAACAAACTTAAAATACAATACATACCTACTTTTACCTACGGAAAAGTATGGGAATCAAACATTACACATTCCAGACTATAATAATGATTCGCAACATATAATCAATAGAATATACTAAAAGAAAAAACATGTAGCTTGGTGAAACAATAATAATGATTCAAAATATATAATCCATAGAAATAATGCATAAATAAAAACATTAAAATGGCCCATCGGTAATATGAGAAGGAAGCAATGGTCTAATTACTGAAAAGAAAAGTGAAAAAAGAGTATTTTCACAATAAATTTATGCCTACACTGTTAGTTTGACAATGCATCTGATGTTTTTGGTGTTGTACATATATATTAATAAGCTTATTTTGAATATTTTGAATATTCAGACAAATTAGACAACATCCATAAATTTTCAATGATGCGTTGCATATGTGATATGTCCCTCATGCTTTAGGCGACTAATTAACATTAAAATGACTAGTGCGAACACGTGCTTCGCACACGGGTTTTGTGAAAATATTGTAGTTACATAGCAAATAGAAAAACATGAAAATCGTTAACATAAGTAATTGAAAATAAATAAGGTAAGGGAAAAAAGTTATAGTATGGGAATATTAAACCCTAATTTTACGATAACAGAATTAAAAATTCATGGTTAGAAGTTCATCTTTTCGCATAATAGAATTGATTAAAGTATCTTATTATAATGAACTTCATTAAACGTTGCTCTAGTGCTAACAATTACATATGAATCTTCAACAATCATTAAAAAGATGTGAAATCATAGAAAAATCTAGACTGCATATTTATATGATATTAGGCAATGCATGTGGACTATTAATACATAATGATTTAATATAGTATTTGGATATGAATATTCATAGCATAATTCATGACATAGGCTCCTTAACCACAAATAATTATATTGAAATCCATCAACCATCATGTAAATGTAAATAATACTTATCAGGCCAATACAAAAGTATAAAAGACTATTTTAATATGTTTCATCGTTTCTTAAAACTCCGTTATTCTTTTGGAAAGAAGCAAAGTTCTTCGGAAAGGATATCCTTGACCTTAGTTTAATTTTATTCATAATTTGTTCACCCTTCTACTAAAATAAAGCTTCTTTATCTTCTACCAATGGTTGTCTAATTATCCCCACTATTGTCAACTGGTCAGCAACGGATAATGTTTTCGTTCTTCGGTCATAGTGTTATATGAAAGGTTTTAGAATTAGCTGATTCCATTATTCCCTTTAGTCCCGTCTTAGTGTAGAGGTATGTGCATATACTTGCTTTCAGCATTTGGACTGTTTCCCAATGGAATATAAAATTGTATGTTAGTTTACTAAACTACATTGTTTCTAATAGAATCAAAAATGCCACCTTTGTCGTGTGTAAAAAATTAAAAAGATTCCTTCTGTATCTTCATACTTGAATTAATCAATTAATAATGTAACATGTGGCTAACAATTAAAAGTGAAAATCTTATGCCCCTTAATCTTAATTTAGCTAGAAATCAAACAACATGGCCTCCTAGTTGTGCAACAAAGATTGTTCAATTTTGGCACCTCTTGATTTGTTAACTTTTTACTGTATGAGATATATTTTTGTTGTCAAGCATGTATGTTAAGTGCAGATAATTAGCGGTTAATAAATTCACAACAGCGCACCAGTGGATTTTCTAAACAAACAATTTATATAAGTTTATAAGATGAACTCATAAAGAAACCTTAAGTAATGAAAATATTTTTCTATGATAAAAATGATTTTTTTTGGTATTCCAATGATGAAATAAAATACTTGAATGCTTTAAAAACCATTACTAAGAGGGTAAATGGAAACTAAATTTCCATATAGGCAAACCCATTGAAATTGAATTTCCAAATGGGAAAACCATAACTCGGAGATTATATGGAAATTGAATTTTCAATTGGTAAATTAGTTGAACATTAGTCAGTGATTCGATGGAAATTGAATTGTTAGAAGGAAATAAGAAATTGACTTGTGTGAATTTTAGTTAGTAACAGGAGAGGTGTTTTTGTTATAAAATAATATAATGGTTTTTAACAATTTAGATGAAATATAGTGATATTGTTTATGCATTCTATCAATTACCTATGAAAGTTATAATGTCAATATAATAGCTCCTATAATTTTAATGATTGATGTAAACAAAAAAGACACAGTTTGATGGTGAATATAAGGGCAGTCTATTTTGGATTTGAAATATTTAGTCAACGCTTACTTATTTAGGAATTAAAACTAAATAAAATACTCATCTTCTTTTTTCCGTAGTATAAAGGAGAGTAGGAAACTATATTTTATGAATTCTTGGTCAATATTCGGAAATATACCATGAACATCTATATTTTTAGAATTTCATGGCAATTTAACATAAATGCAATTGAATACATAGTGTCATCCAATTATGCTACACCAATACAACCAAGATCTTTCAAAGCATGCATTAAGTTCATTTGAAGTTCC
Organism: Allium fistulosum; assembly: GCA_030737815.1. Lineage (NCBI taxonomy): Eukaryota > Viridiplantae > Streptophyta > Magnoliopsida > Asparagales > Amaryllidaceae > Allium > Allium fistulosum. The sequence continues at coordinate 1,115,013,098 of CM060907.1, read as the reverse complement.
ACCTTTTACATGATTCAAAACATATATCAATAAAATTATGTTTATGATTTAGCAACTTCAATTTACTTTGTCAATTTTAGGTAATTAACTCTTAGAGTACTATAGAAATAGTTACTTAAGATATGAATTTCTCCATTCTAGTTTGCTTTGTACACATAACCACATTGTTATGGAGAGGAAAAAAATATATGTTTCATTTTAAACTAAATCTTTCAATTAGGAATTCTCATAAAGAGAGACTGATAAATTTTTCAGAAAAACATTGAAGAAATATGGTATTAAATAAAAAGAAATGGATGAATAGTTGACTGTTATGCATACTGACATTTTTAACATAACTAATATAGGACACCATAACGTGAATACAAATTTGTCTAAGATTAATTCCAATGAAAGAGATTCTTGATGTATAAAATATATATTTGCAGTCTAGCACCACAAAAAAAGTTAGTGTGTTATTTCCCTTACCCATTAAGAGAAGTGTTGACATAATACTTGTATTTGATTGATGTAACACAAAATATCATAGCAAGATCATTTATTATACTGTGTTAAACAATTATCAAATGTGAAAAAGAGTGTTTCATAAAATATTAAGCATTTTACAATATATAGTTGTAATACCTTTTACTATTTTTGTTGTCGCATAGTTTCATATCTTAAATTTTTAAGCAAAATAATTAAACTATGATGCTTATCTCCATATGAAATGTTAACAAAAAGTATATAATTGTGCATATGCATGTGCAGTGCATGTGTGAAATAACCAGGTGTAGAAAGAAATGATTAAAAGACCCTAGCCTGAAGTAGTAGTATACAGGAACAAAGCCTGGAGCTTGGTATAGGTGTCATTCATGCAACAAAAAATCTCCTTTATAGTGAGTAAAGCCTATTTAGATGTACAAAAAACATAGAGCTAGAAAGCAAAAAATTATTGTATCCAACCCAAAGAAAGAAAATTACCTGTATTTTAATAAAACTTAAATGTAGCTCCGTCGATGAAATTCTACAGCCATCTTCTCAAATTCTTCACATATATCTTCAACAATATTATACCCTCAAGCTATAATAGAAAAGTAATAAAAGATTGGGTCAAATTTTGTAGTAATGTGAAAAATGTTTAAATTTCAATACATGCACATGTCACAATAAAAGTTTAATTTTAAATTCAGGCCATATTGTAGATTGACATAGTATGAGAATGATATAAGTTAAATTAATACCTTGACAAAGGGTTGGCAGCTCAGGAGTTTTTTTTTCAAGTGGTACATTTGGATTCTTCCAAAATGGGCTATAGAGTAGATGGAGGCTATGGAGCAACGCCAGCTTCTAATACAGTATAGAATCAAAATGTCGATACAATTAGGATCTCAAAGTTAATATGCAAATAACTATGATTAAATCATGATAATTCAGTTGCCAAGAAATAAAATTGATTTCATTCTAATTAGTTATAATAATGTATACCGACATTGTAAACGTATTCTATCCCACAACAACTGAATCCTTCAACAAACTAAATAGAGGATTAGGAAGATGAGATAGATTGTTACAACACCGATGTATAAAAATTAGACAATAGCTATATAAATTAATTGGCCTGCCTTTCTTTTCTAGAGATACATCTAATCTAGCCTTTTTCTTACAATATCTCTACACTTGTAAGATATTACATCTTAGTGTTAACTCTATTTTTTTTGGTTCTTGCATCTGACTTAGTATTAGACTCTTAAATATCAAAGAAAATTAATTTCCACAGGGCTTAAATCAGGTTGCTACAGACAACTACTCAAATAATACAGCAACCCTAATTATCATAAAAAACAGTATATATATAAATATTGATGAAATGTGTAGTGTAAAGTTTATGATCGTGTGATCAAAACATATTTACCTAACGCTAATGATTATTTGGAGATGCCCTCAAGAGAATATAGCCTAAACAGAGAGATGCGACTGGAACAAACAGATGCAGCTAAGACTATCTATGTTCTGCTCATCGACCTGCAACAAACTAAAGTGGCTTGAGTATTCCCATGGCGTGATGTAATGAGTAGTGAAACCTTCAGTTGAAGCGAGGATTACTGCTATTGAATAACTATTATCAGATGCATTGTTGAAGCATTGACTTAAACAATATGAAACTGTACAGTTTCTGAAGCATAGAATGTTGGTTCTGAGCTAGCTGCCTGAACCAATGCAGTAGGTAATAGGAGTGCTAAGCAATCGAAAATTGGAGATTAAAAGACTACAACGGTGACATAAACCGATTGCAAACTGATATGGCTAAATACACAATCTAAACGCCATGACTACGGAGTGGAAGAAGACAGAACTGAGTACATTGATGACCGGTTAGCTAATACCATAGCATGTGGAATAGTATGGTCGTGATTGATCCATGACTGAAGGTTAGTATGCATATTCTAAACACGATGGTACATGGAGTCTGAGTTATTCATCCTTGATCTAGGTCCTAAACAGAAGAGTATTGCACCATGAAAGTCATAAATAAAGAAAAACATAAAAACTGTTGCAGCATGACATTTCTACTAAGACATACACATATAAACATGCAAGTTCCAGAAGATAGGGCCTGAGAGTCTGACCTGAGGCTTGGCATAATAAAAGACTAAAGACCTGGATCTAATAATTAAACTAGACTGAACATGGATCTCACCAGAGATGAACATGATGTGAAGTTGAATCTGTATTGGTTCATGTTGAGTCGTGCAAAATCTAATAATAAGCCTGGACCGAGACATGGGGCTGAAATAGTTGAATGTGCCCCAATTCAGTGTTGTATTGGCGGGACTGAACTGAGTAGCAAGCAATGAAACAGAATTTAGTGAAAGAAATATATATAATTTTCTAATTATGATCTGATGTGCAAGATTCAGAAATTGAATATAATAAGGGAAATGATATCGAAAAGGAATATAAGAGATGTATAATGTATTTGTCTGGTATGTTAAGGTACTATCAACATATTCTTCTTTTCCCTATACTTCTTTAACATACATTGAATCAATTTTGTTCATGTAATTTTCTTCTTAGTACTTGATAATATCAACATATAAGTACAACTCATTGTAAGAAGTTATGGTACAATCATTCATCAATAATATGATGTAAAATCATTACACTATATTACGAAAAAAACAACATCAAAGGAAATACATTGTACTATTCTTCCTATTCATAGCATTCAAACACTTACATTTGTGTCATCACTGGCCTTACTGAATATTGTATACCTGAAGTTTTGAAATATTTCTTTAGTAAAATTAGAAAAATATTAATTGATTCAACTATTTATATTTTTGGAAAAGTACTTAAGAGTCTAATTCCACCGAAGAATAGTGATTATTGCCCGAAAAAAATAAGCAAAAATAAATACAAATTGTACTGAGAAGATTTAGTAGACTATATCCCTAGCTTGCAATCAAAATAAATCTCTATCCCAAACACTTTCTGCAAATGAGCCCTAAATAATGCCCAAAAAGGTTCATAAAAAAATTGAATAGGTAATTAAGGACAGTCCCAAAGCTTTTTTGATAATGTCAAAAATGATAGGGGTTTACATTTTTTTCTAGAAAATTGGAAAATCCAATACATCAACATTCACCCTGATTAAACAGAAAATGTTTTGACCAAATATTTGAGGCAAAAATAATTCTTATAAAGAAACTATAATTGTCAAAATGAAATTGATAACCCTAATCGAAGAAAACTGGGAAGAAGAGGAACCTAAATAATCTAAATCTATCGCCAAAAGAAGTAATAACAGCGCTTACGTCGGGAGAAGAGCTAGCAACTGTGCATTAAATCCCCTGATGAACCGATCCCAACCACCCGCAAGCCGGCAGGGGACGTCGACAAGAAGTGTAAAAAAAGAGGGCAGAGCGGTTAAGCATCTTTTCGAGGAGACGTTATCATTTAGATCTGGGGAAAGGCAGAATGGGAGAGACGCGATCGAAGAGGAGGAAGACAAATTTGATAGCGGGAGGACGACCAAAGTAGAATTTATCGATTCCCAACGAAATGAAGGAAAAAGGGGGAAGAGGAGATAAGCGGAAAAGGAATCGATCGATTTTGGGTGGAGGAAACTGGGAGGAGGAGATTAGGGCTGGAGAGAACGGAAGGTTTCGGTGGAGGAAAAGGGGAAGATAAAAATATGAAGGTACAAATTCGGAGACTGTTCAGTTGTCCAAATTCAAGGAGGCTTCTGTGCTTTTGAAATCAACCTCACTAATCATAATATAGTATAGATGATGGTGATGATGATAAAAAGAAAAGGTATTTATCTTAAATATTAAGGGATAATTTCTCCATTTATAATATGTAGAACAAAGTGTATAATACATGTACATGAAATTAGAGCTTATACACTCTCCATGATCGACACAGTATTACTTTTTCTCATGATTATTTCTGTAGCAATATAACAACTATAGTTCTACTAGAAACTGATCGTTTATTTCAAAGCTTTAGGTTTATTGACAAGAGGAAAAAAAAGATTTGTCAGCATAAAAACAAGTGATAATTTGTTAACCATATATGTAGAATACTGTGTTATACATGTAAGAAATTAGAGTTTATAGTATGCACTCATTAAGATTAGTTCAAAACACAGTACATTACTTTCCTAATTGGTAGAACACGATGTTACTTGCCCTATTTGGAGTATGATTTGAACATGGTTTTAATTATATTTGCATAAAATAGTTAATCTAAATTTTTAACTGCACACAACTATTTTACCACTATAGCTTTATTTTGTTGTAAATCATGTCAGTTTCTTCTATAAAATTCAAGTGTGTATATGTATAGTTAAATTTGCAATTAAAATGGTGTTAATTAGTTGTGTATTTGATAATGTCAAAATTAGAGAATTAATGGCATTGAGAAGAAAACCTAAAGAGTGAGAAACCTAGAGAATTATAGAGATGAGACAATTACATAAAACGTTGCAAGAAAAAAACAAACGAACATAAAGCTTATAAGGGTGTTTGTACGTTGGAAAAAATAGCTGCTTTCTCATTGTGTTGTTAGTAAGTGAAACCTGAAAATAAAAAATTTACTGTATGGAAAAGGTACAAATATTTACCTGCATAATATAATATTTTAACACATCATTGACATTTTCATCTATAAGTGTGCTTGCTCAACTAGCTTCATTGATTAACTTTAATTTCTATGTCTGAATTAAACTGAGTATTAAAGTACGCTTGTCCCAGTTAAAGTTTTATTTCAATTAGTTAGAAAAAGTTTTCTTAATTGTTAACATTTGTATCAGTATACACGCTTTAGTCCATCCAATATATGTTCTAAATTCACTTCCATGCTAAATTAACTAGGAAGTGATTCAAATATCCAAATAACCAAGCAATCAGAATTTGAATATTTCTGTTTAGGCCAATGATACATATTCAATGTATAGGAATGCCTGATTAGTCAATATATAATTTTACTATTTTAAAATATGTATAAATTATTTTATTATAAAATAAGTTTGATAAAAGATTTAATTTGATAAAGTTTGATTTAATTTATATATAATATGTTTAGGTATTTATATAAAATTATATTTCAAATATAGAGTTTATATTAATTTTATAAACTAAGAACACAAGGACTGCTTCAACTCCTGCTCATTTAGAAGGATGAGATAGGCAGAACCCCGCGCAACTGCCTGCTACAGGTCAGAGATTTCTTCTAGACCTTCGGATCCACAAGGCCCTATCACCAGAGAGGAGTTCCAGATCCTTATGCAAGAGCTTACTCAAAGCTGTCAGGAGCTCACGCAACAGATCCATGCCAACACGGAGCTTGCCCACCAACTGAACAAGGAGAGACGAAGGAGATCCAGAAGGGATCGGGCTTCCTATTCATCCACCGAAAGCTCAACTTCTTCTGATTTCAACCATAGATCTACATGTCCACGGCTGGATGGAAGCTACGTGCAAGCCTCCGAGCATCAACGTGTTCTGAATCTCGAACAAGCTGGAGATGGTCCCTCTACAGGGCACCAGACTAGACCCTCCTCCTGAGGAGGGGCACTTCCTTATCACACCATTGATAGCCACGCAGCTGCTGCCACTGTAGACTTGGAAGATGAGATCCGAAATATAGCAGATCCGACCCTCCGTCAACATGTTCATGCTCCATAACCGTATGTTCATGTAGACCTGGAGCCAAGGAGGCGAGGAACAGACCGTCGACCGCACTCGGACCATCCCCGCAACATGGAACCCGACCACGCCTTGGCCCCTAATGTTCGAATGCCTACATTCCAACCTTGATCCACTAAATGATCCATGAAAGTCAAGGCCTTACTAATGAAGAATGGGGAATCTCCCGAAGTCATACACCATTTACTGCTGACATTCTTTATGCTGAGCCACCTCGTCGATTCAGGATGCCCATTTTGCCCGTGTATGAAGGAAGTTCGGATCCTAATCAGCATATATTAAAGTATGAATGGCTCATGAACGCCGCTCGAGCTAACAATGCGGTTAAGTGCAGGAGTTTCCCTATTTTCTTGGGAGGTATCGCAACAATGTGGTTTACTTATCTACCACCTAGATCCATTTCAAATTTTGATCAGTTGGCCATTAAGTTCATTGAACAATTCTGCATGCATGTACAAGGCCAAAGGATGTCAACACCTTGTCCATCATTACCCAAGCTCCGGAAGAGACAATCAGACATTATCTGGAATGGTTTCATGCTGCCTGTGCTGAGGTCAGCAACCCAAATGAAAATTCTATCTTAATGGCACTGACTAAAGGAATTGATCCCAATTCCAAGTTTGGCAATTGGTTGGCTAGGAAACCCCCCATGTCATTGGATCGTTTCTATGCTAAGGCGACTCAGTTTTTGAGGAGAGAAGACGCTAGGCGATCTAGGAAGCAGGACGATGCGGGGACCAATGGTGAAGGCATTCAAAGTAATGTTGCTATGAAACAGATTGGTGAGAACTCCGGCAACGTGCAATTGAACATACAGAACAAGCAGAGCCAGCAGAAAGGCAATGAAGGTCAGGGCAAGAAACAAGATCAAAATCATGGACCGAGACGTAGAGCTCCCATGTTTGACCAATATACTCCCCTGAATACATCCCTGGAGAATGTTTATCTGCAGACTTGTAACACTGGCTAGTATAAGAAGCCTGCCCCGAAACAGTCATCTGAGAAGCAGATACAAAACGGAAAGTTCTGTAGATTCCACGATTGCTATGGACTCAATACCAATGAGTGTCGTCATTTGCAAGATATCATTGAAAAGTTAATCAGCGAAAGGAAGTTGGAACAATTCGTTCGGGCGCCGCAAGCTGGAGGTGCGGGCCCATCAAACCCAAATCAAGGTCAAAACCAGGCTAGATCGGAAGAACCCGTGCATACTGGTGGGAGATTGGTTATTAATACAGTTAGTGGTGGTCATCATCCAGCTGATCAAAGCTGGAGGGAAATGGAGTCGTATGCCAGTTCGATTAGGCATGCAAACTTCGAATGTTGCAGTAATGTAGATGATGGGGCTCCGACGAAACAATGGAAAATGATGACAGATGGCATCTTTTTCCGGAATAGAGATGTTGATTGAGTTAAAGCCCCCACTATCGATCCACTAGTCATATCAGCTTAAATAGGTCCTGCTTGGATGAAGAGGATCTTGGTAGATAGTGGAAGCTCTATGAATATTCTTTTTAAATGAGCTTATGACCAGATGAAAATGGAAGCGAAGGATCTAAAGCCGTGCCAATCTCACATATATGGCTTTAATGGAAGTGCAACGATACCCGCTGGGATGGTGGAGTTGCCAGTCAAGTTGGGAATCAGAGATCACTGGAGAGTCTGGATGCAACAGTTTGTTGTGTTAGACATTAATCCTCTGTATAATGCTTTCTTGGGTCGACCGACCCTAGCTGAATTCAGGGCAGCCATTGCCCCATGGTGCTTAACTCTAAAGTTCCCCATCGATAACGGGGTTGGAGTTGTTCAAGGAGATCAGGTGGCTGGACGCGGCTGTTATGTTGCTGAGCTATGGGAGGCACAGCGGAAAGAGAAGGGCAAGGACGTAGAGGAATCTCTCTGCGTCTGTTTTTCTGAATTTTGACAGTTAACACCTGGGCCTAGGCCCGAGCACCACAACCAGTTCCTGAAAGATCTTGATCCATGAGATAATGATAATGAAGAGGAAGTCAAAGTCAGTCAGGCTTCTCCGGCATAGTTGACGATCGATGTTCCGATCGATGATAATGATGACTCCAGAATGATAAAGGTCGGGTCTCAACTTAGCCACCAGATGAGAGAGGAATTGGTTGAATTTCTCTGGGGAAACCTCAACGTATTTTCCTGGACTCACTCTGATATGTGTGGGATCTCGCCGGACATCACGAGCCATGCATTAAATATTGACCCGCGGCATGTCCCGGTCAAATAAAAGAGGCGCGGTATGGATCTAAAGAGATCTGTCGCCCTAAAGGAAGAGGTAAATAAACTCAAGTCGAACGGGTTTATTCGAGATGCATTATACCTGGAGTGGGTATCCAACCCAGTGCTCGTCAGGAAATCCAATGGGAAATGGAGAACTTGTGTGGACTACTCAGATCTGAATAAAGCGTGCCCTAAAGACAGTTTTCCACTCCTCAGAATTGATTAACTTGTAGATTCAACGGCCGAACACAAAATCTTATCTTTCATGGACGCACATTCCGGCTACAATCAAATACCGATGCACCTACTTGATCAGAAGCATACCAACTTTGTCACCGATCTGGGACTCTATTGCTATAAAGTGATGTCGTTCAGACTCAAGAATGCTGGGGCAATTTACCAAAGGCTTAGGAACCGAATGTTTGCTAACCAGATCAGGAATCACAGCTGTCCATCAATCATGTCAAAGAGTTGGAAACAATGTTCAACATCCTCTAACAGTACCGAATAAAGCTCAACCAGTTGCAATGTCACTTCGGAGTCGCATCTGGAAAATTCCATGGATTCATTCTCAATGCTCAAGGAATTGAAGCCAATCCTGAGAAAATCTGGGCGATCCGGAATCTCGAGACTCCCAGAACCATAAAGCAAGTGCAGAGCCTTAATGGGAAGGTGGCAGCCTTGAGTAGATTCATCTCCAAATCCACAGACAAGTACATTCCCTTCTTCGACTTGATCAGGAAAGGAAAGCGCAATTTCTAATGGACGGCGGAGTGCGAAGGCGCATTCCAAGCATTGGTTCAAGATCTGGTAATGCCACCTATTATGTCAAAGCCAGTTGATCATGAAAGATTATATATCTATCTGGCGGTTTCAACAAATGCGATCGGTGCTGCATTGATTCTGGAAGAAGATCGGATAAAACGACTGGTCTATTATATAAGCAAGCGATTGACAGGAGCGGAGAGAACCTACCCAAAGTTGGAGAAGCTGGCTTATTGCCTAGTCATTGCCTCGAGAAAGCTCCGTCCATATTTCCAGGCTCATCCGATCATAGTCTACACTGACTGGCCGTTACGACAGGTCCTTACGCGGCCTGAGATGTCTAATAGGTTACTCAAGTGGAACATCGAGTTGAGTCAGTTTGATATTGCTTATACACCGAGACGAACCATCCAAGGACAAGTTCTGGCGGACTTTATAGCTAAATTTACTATACCGGAGGACTTGCCCGAAACCAGTGAATCTCCCAAATACATATGGAAGCTATACACTGACGCTGCATCAAACGACCGCTGCTCAGGCATTGGGTTGTACTCGAAACTCCAGAAGGTCGATCCATATGCTATGCTTTGAAGTTTGACTTCCATGCGACTAACAATGAGGCCAAATATGAAGCTTTACTCGCCGGCTCAGACTTGCCAGAGACTTGAGAATTATTGCTGTGGAGATCTACTGCGACTCACAATTGGTCGTATGCCAGGTTCATGGAGAATAGCAAGCAAGAGACCGGAGGTTGGCCGCTTATCTTGCCCGGGTCCAGGAAGTGTTGAATCAGTTTGACTACTATGCCATCCTCTATATACCCCGGGAGCACAATCAAAAGGCCGATTCTTTGGCAAAAATGGCCAGCACCAGTGAAGCACAGCAAATGGGACTCGTCCCCGTAGAGACACTTACCTCTTCGAGTATCGATCAGATGGAGACGGACTGGGTGCATGAGGAAACGCCCGAGGAGGAGTCGTGGATGACCCTATTCAAAAGTTATATCGAACATGGAGCTTTGCTTGAGTGCAGAAGTGAGAAAAGACAAGTTCTCCGGAAAGCCTCGCGATTCATTATCCAGAATGGAGTCATGTACAGAAGAGGATACTTTGTTCCTTTACTCCGGTGTATCGCCCATGACAAGATCAAACGAGTGTTACATGATGTCCACGAGAGAGAATGCGACGATCACACTAGGGGGCAAGCCCTTGCTAAGAAAATACTCCGATATGGGTACTATTGGCCGACGGTGAATCGAGATGCATCGAATTATGCCAAGAAATGTGATAGATCCCAAAAGCACGCCTGGATTCCAAGAGCCCCACCAACCCAAATCACTCAGATGGTCAGTCCATGGCCATTTGCTACATGGGGCATCGATATAATTGGATCTTTACCTCTGGCTAAAGGTGGTGCGAAGTACGCCATCGTTGCAATTGACTACTTTACCAAGTTGGTGGAAGCTGAGCCCCTTGCTACTATCACGATGAAGAAAGTAATCAACTATGTTGTACGCAACATTATCTATCATTTTGGCCTCCCGCATACAATTATCACTGACAACGGAGCCCAATTCGATAGTGTCGAGTTCAAGAATTTCTGTCAACGTTTTCACATCCAGAAAAAGTTCTTAGCAGTTGCTCACCCTCAAGCGAATGGACAGGTCAAAGCTGTTAATAAAGTTATCAAGTCCATTCTGAAGAAACGACTGGAGAAGGTTGGAGGCAGATGGGTCGATGAACTTCCCATGGCCCTATGGGCATATCGAAATACCCACAAGTCCACGACCGGCCACACTCCATTTTCACTTTCCTACGGCTCCAAAGCTGTTATTCCAGTTGAATTGGAAGTACCTTCTCATCGTGTTACATATTATGATCCAAAGACGAATGCCATATTACTTGCTGAATCTCTGGATTTATTGGATGAGAAGCGTAAAGAGGGTGATTTGAGGGCAGCCGCACACCGAAGTCGAGTCGACCGATTATACAATGCTAAGGTCTGACCTAGAACCTTTGAACTTGGCGATCTCATACTCAAGAGAATCTATCTGGTCCCTTCACACATGAAACCAACATGGGAAGGACTGTATGTTATCGAGCGGAGACTTGGAGATGGCACATTCAAATTATCAACTGTTGATGGTCTCACTTTGCCGAGAGCTTGGAATAGCGAGAGTCTCCGCCGCTACTACACATAACAGGCTTTATTTATTCATTTAGTTTGCTTTTCATTTGAAATTTGCTTATGCATTTCAAAATATGAACTTGTAATAAGGAAACTGACTTTGCCGTACTTTCTTATTTCAGCAATAAAATGCAAACTCGTCAAGCCAGAGTGGCGATTCTTGAATGCGTCATGCGACCATCACAATGCACGGAGAGCTAAGTTCCATCCTACAATGGGACTTATTCAAATAGGGAGTGACTGTGATATGATTGGTCACTCTCTAAGTGAAACCCCAAGCTCGGGGGCAAGCAACCACTCTAAAGCCAAAAAGGATTGATACACGACAATTCACAAACAAACTTTGGTTCCCTGAGTGAGAGCCAGAGTATAAACTTCAATATGAAACATGGACTTGCGGAGGGTGGATCCGTCCACCCACGACTTCGCCCATGTACAATATAAACCCGAGGAGGAGGGATCCGTTCATTCATGACCTCGCCTTCCACATTTACAAGCTCGAGGAGGATGGATCCATCCATCTATGACTTCGCTTGTCTACTCAGGGTGGATGTGATGCGACCATCCACAACCCTGATCAATTCATCGTTCCCAGAGTGCGAACGAGATCCTAATGCCTAAACATATGTGACTGACCATCTTTCGGCCGACTCCAGATTCCTAGAGCGCGAACCAGAGTATGACCACAGTCGGGTGTGACTGACCATCACCAACTCACTCTAGTCCCGAGAGCGTGGACTAGAGTATAAACACCAAAATGGGTGTGACTGACCGCCCATCAACCAACTCTAGATTCTCGGAGTGCGAACTGGAGTATAAACATTAACTAACTCCGACCCCGAGAGCATGGACCGGAGTATAAACATTAAACGGGTGTGACTGACCGCCCGTAAAACAACTTGAGTCCTTGGAGCGTGGACTTAATTCTAAACACTAAACGGGTGTGACCGACCACCCGTGAATTATCCTATGTCCCCGGAGCATGGACGTGATTCTAAGTGATGAGCAGGCGTAACCAACCGCCAGCACTCGAGCTCAATCCCCAGAGTGCTGATGCAAGTACTTATTGATGAACGAGTGTGATCGACCACTCAAATTCATCTCACCTTGACTTCATTCCAACTTAGTTAAATAAAGGTCAACAAAGGCGAAAAGTGCCCGCCGACCGACTACTTCAATTTTCCTCGAGACTGAGGGCATAACTCAAGTATCAGCCACTGACCGAGACAATGTAACATCGAAATTTGACTCGACATTCGGTTATGACCCGAAGCCACGACTTCGGGACTTAACGACCAAACTCAAGTTCGACTCAAAAACTAAAAACCTCACGAGTACATTGAATGGAAATTTGAGTGCTGAAACACTTATGCAAATAAACACAGAGTTATGCTATAAAACAAAATGGAGTCTCCTTCAACTATTCTTCAAAAGAAAACGATAAGTACAAAAATTATTTCAAGAATTCCTATAGGCAGGAGCCGAACCTGCATCTATACACGATCTACAGAAAGCAAAAGGAAATTCCTACCTATCTACCAAAAAAGGAAACAAAAAGACATGTCTACTCCTTTAGCTTCTTCTTCTTCATCTTCTGTGTTGATCCACTGGAACTACCGCTCGGATGTCTTTTTGTGACTTTGCCTCCCAGGCCTCCTTTTGCTGGTTGGTCTTCGGCCGGGGGAATTATAGGAGTCTCTTCCTCCGAACTCATGGGGATCGGAATGCTCTCAGTATGTGGAGCTGGAGGAATGATGACACTTTCAATGTTGGAAGATAGAGGAGACATGCGGGTATCAACGATCGTGCCACCTGGAGAAACGATAAGCATAGGGACCGGACTAGGGCCTACCATGCCACCTCCCATGCTGCCAGCATGCTTGGTTCTCTCCATTTCGGCGTTAATTTCCACAATTATCTCCTTCTCTCAAACTACTTGAGCGTCCATTAGAATGCTGCCAGTCGGGCCCAATGAGCTAGTTGTAAACACATTTTTGCCTATGTTGAAAGGCAGGTCAATGATTGGGTCGCTTCGATGGTCGAGGAGTTCTTCCATCATTTGCTCGTCAAGAACGAAGCTACATTCATGAACCTCCTCGGTTGATGTGAGAACCATTGTGGTCGATGCCTCCATCATGAGAGCCTCCTGCTCATGATGCAATTCTAGGGTTGCAGGAGGATCGGCTGGTGCAGAACCTATGACTGAATAAAGATAAGAAAAGATATTAGTGACATTCTCTGACAATGCTCCGGCCTTTGGATGACTATAAGAAGTGTTCGAAGTACCTTCCTCAGATTGACTCGCATGTTGAGCTGGTGCGCCTTCAGAAACATGTTCATGAATAAGGGAAATGTGCGGCATATCTGGGTCGTACGCCAGAATAGCTGGAGGGTTAATTGTAGAAGTAAGCTCGGGTTGAGTCGCTGTAGGCATTTCAGAGCTTCCTTCATGATGCTCAACTCCGGACCCCTCTCTAACGTCCAGGTATTTAGCGGCCAGTTTCTCCTTTTCAAAAGTGACAATGGCTTCGTAAAGAAATTTTCTCTCATCTTTGGTTAATATCTGATTCTCTAGCTTGAAGTGGTCAATAGATGTAGTGTTGTGGTCCGCTTTCTCATCTTCTACCAAGCGGCACTAGGTATTGTACAGATGTAGCGGGTAGTCATCGAGCCAGCCTAGGTCACGATGTTTCAAGACATTGACATTATAAGTGACCAGGAAGTCTTCGATATTACCTTCCAACCTGGTCTCTGCCACCTTGACCTCAGTCTCCATTTTGGCCTCGATTTCTTAGACCTTTAGCTTGGCCGCATCCCGCTCATCCCTGAGTACAACGGCCTACTCACACACCTCTTGGACAACTCTATTAGCGTGGTCTTTTTCTTTGACGGCTTTAGCAAATTTGGCTTTTAGTTCCTCAAGCTCTTTTAGTGCCGCATCTCTTTCAGCCATGACTGTGGTGGTCCGGTGCCCCATTTCCTCGACCAAGGCTGAATGTGTTCGACTCATCTCCTACATCTTCCGGGTTGCCGAGTCGGCTCTCTTATTAGCCACCATTTTCAAATTTCTCGAAGTCTCATTTTCATTGTTAAGCACCTAAATTATGTGGCCCCTCTGAGCGAGATCAGTTTCTAGTTTCTCGATTGTCTTCGCCCGCTCAAAGGCCACCGTTGAAACTTTTTCTGTAGTCTTCATCCATTCTCGATATTGACCATAAACATCATATATGTAGTCATGCATCGTTTGTTCTACCTCATTGGGAATTCACTTTAAGTGCGGAAGAAATATGAAGCCGTCGAAGCAGACATTTGGGAAACCCTTCTTCAACTTAGCGATTCTAATCGCTCCTTCCCCGGTGGGTTCTATAGCGACTTGTTCAGTAGTAGCGGGGGTCTCAGTCTCGATCCTTCGACGTTGCTCGTTGGGCCTTGAAGTTTGAGGAGGTGGTACTTGACAAGAAGTTTCCGAAGGATATCTACTAGAGCTAGAAGGTTTGGGAGGAACTCTGGGTGGTGGAGAACGCGACCGTGAGCAACGCCAATAATCCCTTCACCTCTCCCTTTCTCGGCGCTCGCGCTCCTGACTATAATAGTGATGGTCATAGTCTCTTTCAGACTCGTGCCTGTGAGACTCAGAGTAAGAACTTGAAGAATGGCGCGCATCATGAAGACTACCTAGCATAGATCCCCGCTTCGTCACTGTATCTGTAAAAATGAAAAGAGAAACAGAGTTAATTATCTCCAGAGGCTGAGAAGCGTGTGATTAGAAATTGTGTGGTGCCGTAAAGTGTGTGCATATATGTGCAAACCCCCCAACCAACTGGTTGTGGCAGCCGTGCTCGTAGAAGTTGGCTCCCCTACATCTAAGGCACTTTGAAGCCCCTCAAGCCCGATATCTTGATGTAAAGACAAGTCATCCAAAATGGGAATGTCTGCCAGTCCCTCAAAAGAACTCTCCATCCACGGAGGAGAAGTCTCCGCATTTACACCAGTATAACGGGCGGAGATAACATAACAGTTTTGCGTCTCGTAGATTTGTAAGCGATGGCCTTGCCTTTTCTTTTCAATTTCTAAGATCGAAGACTATACGAAGGTGCAGCCGTAGGCTCATCCCCAGTGGGCACATTCTCATAATCGCCCTGTTTCAGAAATCACAATTCCAGGAGCTATCCTTCTAATTTGCCTCACCGAAGTCGTTCTGAGAACTACTACAAGTCCGATGCTCTGGTCTCTATCAATCAACCCCATGGCAATCAGATTTTCATCTGTGAGGACTTCATCGATTTCTCGTTTCGCAGCGGGCACCTCTTGAAGAACCTTTACTATTTCTTTAAACTGAGCTCCTTCAGGTCGCGGAATTGAAGCTGTATAAGAACCAAAGTGTTAGACTTGGCACCGATTAATATCGTCCTGTTAATCAACAAAGAAGTTGAAGCACTTACATCTAACTAGCCACCGTCTGGCGATTCCCGGCGGGCACCGAAAAAAGAACCATTCGGTCTTAAAGTAACTCAACTTGCTCCAAGCCCTGGCCACTACCTGGCAATTCTCACCGCTTCCAGAAAAGTGAAAGAAGGGTTATCCCAACGACCTTTTATGTTGAATAAGTATCTGATCTCTTCTACCGTCGGAGGTCAAAAAAGGTGCTCTAGGAAGATGACGAACAAACTATTGAGAAGAGCGTACCCGTTCAGGTGCAATTGGGATGGAGCTATCCTCAAGTAAAGCAACACTTCCCGAGTGAACTGATTGAAGAGAGGAAGTGTCCCGGCTACACACACGAATCTATTACAAGCCGTGTATCCCTCTGTTATCCCACCTTTTGGCAAGGCCGTGATGCCAAGAACTTGACTGGAAACCAAGGAGAGTACATCCTGAAGGTCGGTTATATGCAGGTTCGCTACGAATATCGATGAATTTTGTTCGAGTCCAGATCAAGCTACAATTGATATGACGAGACAAGCAAAGCTACGAAAGCCAACGTTCCAAATTTCAAGTCAATCGGAGTTTGTATGCTCGAGATATGATCGATGCAAAACAAAAGAGTCAACTCAACTTTGTATCCATCATGTTCGAATCGATCCAAGGTGGCCTTATTCGTATCCCTTATGTTCGTATCAGTCCGAGTGACTTCATTTTGTATCCATCATGTTCGAATCGATCCAAGGTGGTCTTATTCGTATCCATCACAATTGTGGCGATCCAAGCAACCATACTTCATATCCATCGTTATCCACTAGTTCGTATCCATGGGAGGTTGTCGCTTTGTATCGATCGTTTCATTCACTTCGAATCGATCAATCTATTCACGCACTTCGTATTGATTGGCTATTGATCGATACGAGGAACACATTACAGATTGATACGAATGTCAACTTTTTGATCGATACGAACAAAGCAACGGTAATCGATACGAACGGAGCAACTTCGATTGATACGAACGAGACCAAGTCAAATCGATACCAACAAGACGCAAACGTTGGAAAGACTCGATCGATTCGGCATGAACTTCGGATCGATCCTGAAAGCAAGCGCCACGTCAACTGTCATCACATGCATGGCCATCGATACGAAGGGGTCGATTCTAAGGGCATCGATGCGAAGAGAGCGATAACCGAAAGGCCCAAACTTGCATTGATCATAACTTGCAATCCACAAGTCCAAACGCTATGAAATTTTCACAGGAGCTTACGTAAGACCTAAGGAATGTTCATGCCAGTTTCGACTCGATTGGGTCAAATCTTGATCGATACGAAATTTGTTCGTATCGATTACGGATCGAGTCAAAATCACGTAGGATCGATCGTGTGGGCCCACCCACGTGCCAGAAGAGGTCTCCCGAGATCTGAGCGAGATATTTGCATCCTACGCCTATAAATAGTGCCCTAGAGCTTACAGAAAAGGGATCTTTTTGGCTATTTGACATCCAGACTCCGCTGAAAACATTTTTGCACTACAAGGCTGTCGTTGTACTCGAATTTCATCACCGTAATCCACTGTAATTAGTTGTAATCAGCAAGAAAACATCAATAAAATCATCAATTTCATAGTGGACGTAGGCCATACGCCGAACCACTCTAAATCCCTGTGTTTCTGCGTATATTCCTTATATGTTTTTGAAGCGTTTATTAGATAATTCTCTTTTTTCATTTCTATTCTTCATTTTTATCTCTTTAAATACTTCTGAAGAGTGTTGTGCCCAATTTTGGTACAAACACTTTGGTGCTTTCACTGAGAAAAAACCCAGTTTTTTCCTTCTGCTCATTGGATCTACTGCCGATACCGGATTGCAAACATCCAAGGGGAAGATCCAGATCTCAATTTCAGAAGTTCTTACATCCTATTCAGATTTGCTACAAGTCTAGGAGAGAGCTTCATCATCCATCATGGTTAACACAAGGACTACTTCCACAGCTGCAGATCCTGAAGGATGGGACAAATAGAATCCCGTGCAACTACCTCCAACTAATCAGAATGCTACCGGACCATCAGATCCGCAAGGCCCTGTCACCAGGGAAGAATTTCATATGTTGATGCAAGAATTGACTCGGAGTCACCAGCAGCTCACTCAACAGCTCTGTGCTAATGCGGAACTAACCAACCAACTGAACCGTCAATGATGAAGGAGATCCAGAAGGGATCGGGCTTCCTATTCTTCCACCGAGAGTTTAGCCTCTTCTTATTATCATCACAGATCTACACGCCCATGGCTAGATGGAGGCTACACACAGGCCACAGGGCATCAACATACGTTGAATGTTGGACAACTAAGAGTTGGCCCGTCAACCAGCCATCAGACTGGACCGTCCTCCCGAGGAGGCGCTACCCCACACCATATTATCGATAACCGCACTACGACAGCTACTGATTTGGGCGCTGAGACCCAAAATTGGACAGATCCAAACCACCACCAATGTGAATACCATTCTGAGCCTTACGTCCCCGAAGACCTAGAACCAAGGAGGCGAGATAAGGACCGTCAACAGTGACCGGCCCCTCCTTGCATTGTGGAACCCGACCACACCTTGGCCCAACCTGCTCAAAATGTCCAAATGCCCGACCTGTCAGCAATGATCCGTCAAATGATCCGCGAAAGTCAAGGGCTTAGTAATGACGATTGGGGAATCTCCTGGAGTCATACCCCTTTTACTGATGAGATACTTTATGCTGAACTACCTCGGCGATTCAGGATGCCGACTTTACCATTTATGAAGAGAGATCTGATCCTAATCAGCATATTCTGAAGTACGAATGGTTGATGAACGCTACACGAGCTTAAGATGCCGTCAAGTGCTGAAGCTTCTCGATTTCACTGGAGGGCATAACGACCATGTGGTTTACCCGATTGCCATCTCGATCTATCTCATGCTTTGATCAGTTGGCAACAAAGTTTATTGAGCAATTTCGTATGCATGTCGCAAGACCGAAGGATATTAATACTTTATCTAGTGTCACTCAAGCTCCTGGAGAGACACTCAGGCGTTATTTAGAGAGATTTCATGCTGCATGTGCTGAGATCAGCAACCCAAATGATAACTCTATTCTTATGGCGTTAACTAAGGGGATTGAGCCCTATTCTGAGTTCGGCAACTGGTTGGCCGAAAAACCCCCTACATCATTGGACCGTTTCTATTTCAAGGCAGCCCAATTCTTGAGGAGGGAGGATGTGAAACAGTCTAGGAAGAAGGATGATGCGGGGCCTAGTGTGGAAGGAGTTCAGAGTAATATTACTATTAAATAATCCAGGGAGAGTTCCGTAAAAGTGCAATTGAACATTCAGAATAAACAAGATCACAAAAAAGCAATGGTAACCAAAATAGAAAATGGGACCAAAACCATGGTCCATGACGTAGAGCTCCAATGTTTAATAATTATACTCCTCTGAATAGGTCGCTGGAGAACGTATATCTACAAACCTGCAATACTATTCAGTACAAGAAGCCTGCTCCGAAACAGTCATCGGAGAAGCAAATTCAGATGGGGAAATTTTGTAGATTCCACGAAAGCTACGACCATAACACAAATGAATGCCGTTAGTTGTAGGATCTCATCGAAAAGTTGATAAGAGAGACGAAGTTAGAACAATTTGTGTGGGCGCCACAGTTTGGAGGTGCGGGCCCATCGAATCAAAATCATGTACCGAATCCGGCTAGACAGGAGGAACCCGCTCGTACTGGCGGTAGGTTGGTGATAAACACTGTTTGTGGTGGTCCTCATCCAGCAGACTAAAACTGGAAGGAAATGGAGTCGTATTCATGGCTTTAACGAGAGTGCGACTATACCCACTGGAGTGGTGGAATTGCCATTGGAGTTATGAATTGGTAAGCGCCAGAGAGTCCGGATACTTCAGTTTGTTGTTTTGGATATAAATTCCCCAAATAATGCTTTCTTGGGCCGACCAGCCCTAGCTGAATTCAGGGCTGCCATCGCCCTATGGTGTTTGACTTTGAAATTCCCAACCGACAATGGTGTCGGAGTTGTTCAAGGGGATCAGGCCACAGGGCGAGCCTGTTACATTGCTGAGCTGCGCGAGGAGCAGCGGAAAGAAAAAGGAAAGGGCGTAGAGGAATCTCTCTGCATCCACTTTGCTGATAATTGACAATTAGCGCCTAGGCCTGGGCTTGGGCATCACAACCAATTCCAAAGACATCTTGACTTGAGAGATACCGAAAGTGAAGATGAAGGTAAAGGCAGTCAAGCTTCTCCGGCCGAACTGACGATCAATGTTCCAATCGACGATAATGATGACTCGAGAATGATAAAGATTGGATCTCAGCTAAGCCAGCAAATGCAAGAGGAATTGGTTGAATTTCTCCAGGTAAACCTTGATGTGTTTGCGTAGACGCACTCTGATATGTGTGGTATCTCGTCAGACATCACGAGCCACACACTGAATATTGACCCACGGTACGTCCCGGTCAAGCAAAAAAGGTGTGGTATGGATCCAGAGAGATTTGCCGCCCTTAAAGAAGAGGTAGATAAGCTTAAGATGAATGGGTTCATTCGAGATGCATTATACCCGAAATGGGTGTCCAATCCTGTACTTGTCCGAAAGCCAAATGGGAAATGGAGAACATGTGTTGACTACTCAGACTTGAATAAAGCTTGCCCCAAATACAGTTTTCCACTTCCACGAATTGATCAACTTGTAGATTCAACGGTTGGACATGAACTTTTATCCTTCATGGATGCGTACTATGGCTATAATCAAATACCCATGCACTTGCCCGACTAGGAGCATACCGGCTTCGTAACCAATATGGGATTCTATTGCTATAAAGTTATGCCTTTTGGACTCAAGAATGTCGGGGCAACTTATCAATGGTTAGTTAATCGAATGTTCGCTAACTAGATTGGAAAAACCATGGAGGTGTATGTGGACGACATGCTAGTCAAATCACGATTTTCCACCGATCACATCAGGGACCTGGAGTCAATGTTTAATATCCTCCGAGAATATAGAATGAAGTTCAACCCATTGAAATGTCACTTTGGGGTAGCATCCGGAAAATTCCTGGGGTTTATCGTCAACGCTGGAGGAATCGAAGCAAATCCCAAAAAGATCTGGGCGATCAGAAATCTTGAAACTCCGAAAACTATAAAGCAAGTCCAGAGTCTCAACGGGAAAGTAGCAGCATTGAGCAGGTTCATTTCAAAGTCCACTGACAAATGCATTCCCTTCTTCGATCTGATCCGAAAAGGGAAACAAAACTTTGAATGGACTACGGAATGTGAGGGTGCATTCCGAGCACTAATTCAACATCTCTCCACACCGCCAATTTTGTCAAAGCCTATCGATCATGAGAAATTGTACATTTACTTGGCAGTATCAGAAAACGCAATCAGTGCTGCCCTAGTTCAGGAGGAGGACCGAATACAAAAGCCGGTCTACTACATAAGCAAGCAGCTTACCGGAGCTGAGAGAAATTATCCGAAGCTAGAGAAATTGGCTTATTATCTTGTTATTGCCTCAAGGAAGCTCCGTCCATATTTCCAGGCTCACCCAATCACCGTTTACACCGACCAGCCGTTACGACAGGTCCTTACGCGTCCTGAGACGTCTGGTAGGTTACTCAAATGGAATATCGAGTTAAGTCAGTTCGACCTTACTTACACTCTAAGGCGAGCCATTCATGGACAAGTCCTAGCAGATTTCATTACCGAATTTACCATCCCAAAGGACTTGCCCGAAACCAGTGAATCTCCCAAGTATATCTAGAAGCTGCATACAGATGGTGCATCAAATGACCATTGCTCAGGTGCAGGGGTTGTACTTGAAAATCCTGAAGGTCGATCTATATGTTATGCTCTAAAGTTCAACTTCCATGCAACTAATAACGAAGCTGAATATGAAGCCCTACTGGCTGGATTGAAACTTGCCAGAGATTTAAGAATCGTTACGGTGGAAATTTACTGTGATTCGCAATTAGTCGTGTGTCAAGTTCGAGGGGAGTACCAAGCCAGAGATCGAAGACTGGCTGCTTACCTTGCTCAGGTTCAGGAGACATTGAATCAGTTTGACTATTATGCTATTTATTACATACCACGAGAACACAACCAGAAAGCTGATTCGTTGGCAAAGTTAGCCGGTATAGGTGAAGCACATCAAATGGGACTTGTTCCCGTAGAGATATTATCTTCGCCAAGCATTGATCAGATGGAAACCGATTGGATATTTGATGTCGTTTCCGAAAGGGAGTCATGGATGACTCCATTCAGAAATTATCTCGAGCACGGAACCCTGCCAGAGCGTAGGAGTGAAAAGAGACAGATTCTTAGAAAAGCTTTGCGGTTCACTATTTAGAATTGAGTCATGTATAGAAGTGGATATTATGTTCCTTTACTCCGGTGTGTCGCTCACGATGAAATCAAACGAGTATTGCATGATGTGCACGAAGGAGAATGTGGCGATCACACCGGGGGGCAAGCTCTTGCCAAGAAAGTACTTTGATACAGATATTATTGGCCAAATGTAAATCGTGATGCATCGGATTATGCCAATAAATGTGATAAGTGTCAGAAGCATGCTCGAATTCCTAGAGCCCCACCTACCAAGATAACACAAATGGTCAGTCCATGGCCATTCGAGGTATGGGGCATCGATATTATTGGCTCTTTACCTCTAGCCAAAGGTGGTGTGAAGTACGCCATCGTAGCAGTTGATTACTTTACCAAGTGGGCGGAAGCCGAGCCCCTTGCTACAATCACGACGAAGAAGGTGATCAATTTTGTAGCGCGCAACATCATCTGTCGATTTGTTCTCCCATGTACTATCATCACTGACAACAGGACCCAATTCGACAGTGCCGAATTTAAGGATTTCTGTCAACGATTCCACATTCAGAAGAAATTCTCCGCAGTTGCACACCCTCAAGCGAATGGACAGGTTGAAGCTGTTAATAAAGTTATAAAATCCATTCTGAAGAAACAACTGGAAAAGGCCGGGGGCAAATGGGTCGAGGAACTTCCTATGGCCTTATGGGCCTACCGTACAACCCATAAGTCCGCGACCGGTCACACTCCATTCTCTCTCTCTTATGGTTCAGAAGCTGTTATTCCAGTCGAATTAGAAGTACCTTCTCATCGTGTGACATACTACGATCCAAAGACAAATGCTATATTGCTTGCTGAATCTCTCGATGAATTGGATGAGAAGCGTAAAGAGGCTGATTTGAGGGCAGCCGCATATCGAAGTCGAGTCGCCCGTTTATACAATGCCAAGGTCCGACCCCGAACCTTTGAACTTGGTGATCTCATACTCAAAATAATTTATCCGGTCCCTTCGCATATGAAGCCAACTAGGGAAGGACCATATGTTATTGAACGAAAGCTCGGAGATGACACATTCAAATTATCGACCGTTGACGGTCTCACTCTTTCGAGAGCCTGGAATAGCGAGAGTCTTCGTCGCTACTACATATAACAGGCTCTGTTTATTTATTCAGTCTATTTTCATTTGCAATTTGTTTATGCATTTCTAAATTTGAATTTGTAATAAGGCAACTGACTTTGCCATATTTTCTTATTTCAGCAATAAAATGCAATCTCTTCGAGCCAGATCTGAGATTTACTTGAAATACTTCATATGACCATCAATATGCACGAAGAGCTAAGTTCCATCGTACAGTGGAATTTATTCAAATAGGGAGTGACTATGATACGATCGGTCACTCACTAAGTGAAACCAAAGCTCGGGGACAAGCCATCACACTAAAATCAAAAAAGGATTGATACTCGACAATCCTTTACCTAACTCCGGATTCCCAGAGTGCGAACTTGAGTATAAACTTACAAATACGGTTTTGAAGAGGGTGGATCCGTCCACCTAACGACTTCGCCCGTATTCGAACCGAGTTTGAGGAGGATGGAACCGTCTATCTAATGACCTCACTTGTTAACTCAGGGTGGATGTGATCCGACCATCCACGATCCTGATACATCTTTCGTTCCTGGAGTGTGAACAAAATTCAAAAAACTCACATCAGATGTGATTGACCGTCTGTTTACCAACTTCGGATTCCCAGAATGCGAACTGGAGTATAAACATCAACTAACTTCGGATTCCTAGAGTGCGAACCGAAGTCTAGACATCGAAACGATTCGGATTCCCAGAGTGCGAACCGGAGAGTAAACCTCAACCAACTCCATGTCCCCAGAGCATGGACTGGATTATAAAATGCCAATTGACTCTAAGTCCCTAGAACGCGGACCGGAGTATAAACTCAGGTCGGATGTGACTGAGCGCCCGCGAATTTATTCAAGTCCCCAAAGTGTGGACGAAATGCTAAGTGTCAAGCGAGCGTGGCTGATCGCCCGCGAAAATGACTTACATCCCCGGAGCGTGGATACAATCATCGATAAAAGAGCAAGTATGATTCAACCACTCGAATTCTCCTAGTTTCAGCATCAATTCAACAATGCTAAGCATGATGCGTTGAAGGTGAAATACGACCGCTAGCCGATCTTTTCAATTCATCCCTGAAACTAGGGGCAGAGCTTAAGTGTCAATCACCGACTGAAGCAGTACAACATCGTAGTTCGACTTAATATCCCATCATGACTTGTGGCCGTAATTTCAGAACTTGATGGATAAACTCAAACAAGATTCGAAAGTTGAAACTTCACAAGTGTACTGAATGAAGAATTCAAATGCTGGAACACTTGAGCAAATAAGCACACATAAAGTTCAAAACAAAATAAAGTTTCACTTCAACTATTTGTGAAAAGAAATTATGTACAAGTTGATTCTAAAATTCCTACTAGCGGGGGCCGAACCCGCATCTATACACGGCCTACAAACGAAAAACGAATATAGATTCCTATCTATCTACTAAAAATAAACCGAAGAAGCACGTCTACTCTCTCTTCTTTTTTGGCTTTTTCTTCGGTGTGGACCCACTGGAGCTGCCGCTTACTTTTCTTTTCGAGCCTTTGCATTTCGAAGGCTGGTCTCCAGCAGGGGGCACGATATCAACTTCCTCATCTGAGCTCAAGTGAACGGGAATGCTCCCTGAAGGTGGAGTCAGGGGAATTGGATCGACTATAGGAGGCGAAATAGGCAGACTAGTATCAATAACTATACCACCAGGTGATACCATCCTTAATGGAGCTGGACTAGGTGCCGCCATCCCACCTCCAAAACTACCACCATGAGCCGCTGCCTCCATTTTAGCATTGATTTCGGCCAATATTTCTTCTTCATGAATTACTTGGGCCTCGCTGGGAGCATCGGTGGTTGGCAATGAAGAGCCAGTAGCAGGTGCGCTTCCACCCATAACAAATGGTAGGTCCGCAAAAGGATCGCTGTGATGACCGAGGAGTTCCTCCATCACCTGCTCATCGAAAACAAGCGTGCACCCCTGCGTTCCGTCAGTCGATGCCATGGTCATTGTGGTGGTTGCTTCAGTTATTATGGCCTCCTGCATATGATGTTATTCTTGAGTTGCAAGAGGCATGACCGGTGCAGCATCAATCAGTGGACAAAAACAAAAGAAGAACTGTTAATAACTAATTCAGATGACAACTCCGATTTCAGATAAGCATATAGAATGTTCATAGTACCTTCCTCAATTTGGCTTGTGGATGGCTGAACAGCCTCAGAAACTTGCTCTCTGGCCGGAGATAACTGTGGCTGATCTGGATTGTAAGTAGGAACTGGTTGGGAATCAGCTACAGGCGCAGATTCAGGCTGGGCTGACATAGGAACTTCAGAACTTGCATCGTGGGGCTCAACACCTGAACCTTCTCCGACATCCAAGTGTTGGGTGCTGAACCTTTCTTTTTCATGCAAAATCATCGACTCGTGGAGAATATTTCGTTCATCTTTATTTAACATATGATTCTCAAGCTCAAACTCGTCGATTGATTCACTCAGATGCACCGCCTTCTCCTCCTCAACCAATCGGCTCCAAGCGTTGTATAAATGTGTCGGGTAGTTGTCGAGCCAGGCTAGATTTCTATGCCTTAAAACATTAGCATTATAAACAATGAGGAGATCTTCAATATCAGCTTCTAGCCTAGACTCAGCCATTCGGACTTTCTCCTCGACCTCAGTCTCCACCACTCGGACCTTAGCCGTGGCCGCATCCCGTTCGCCCCGAAGCACAACAGCCTGTTCACACGCTTCCTGGGCGGCTTTGTTTGCATCATCCTTTTCCTTGATGATTTCGAAAAATTTAGCTTCAAATTCAGCAAGTTCTTTCAGAGCGGCGTCCCGTTCAGCTGTGACAGTGGTGTTTCGATGGCCCATCTGCTCCACCAAGGCATAGTGTGCCTACCTCATCCTTTCCATGGCCAAGTTCACCTCATCGGCCTTTTTGGTGGCCTCTATCTTTGATTTTCGAGAGGACTCAGCTTTATCAGTAAGCACTTGGACGATGCGGTCCTTCTGGGCGAGATCAGATTCTAGCTTTTCGATTATTTTAGCCCGCTCGAAGGCCACCTTCGATGCTTTCTCTGCAGCCTTCGCCCACTCTTTGTACTGGTAGTAGATGTCATGAATGTGATCATACATTGTGTTCTCCGCCTCCGATGGAATTCTCTTTAGATGAGGGGGGAAAATGTCGCCGTCGAAGCATATATTTGGGAACTCTTTCCATAGCTGAGCAATTTTAATAGCCCCTTCCCCAGTGGGCTCAGTGATAGCTTGCTCAACAACGACGGGAGGCTCAACCTCAGTTCTATGGCGTTGCGACTCGGACCGAGGAGCATGCGAAGATGGTTTGTGACGAGGGGGCTCTACCGGCTGTTTTCCTTGGCCCGAAGGTTGCATAAGGATTCTAGGAGGAGGAGAGTGGGATCGGGATCGATGTCTGTAGTCCCTATCTCTATTTCTCTCATGAAGTTCCTGGCTAGAGTACCCGCGATTACGGTCTCTATCTTCCTCTCTCCTACGTGACTCATAATATGAAGAAGATCGGCAAACTGAGCGAAGACTCCCTAACATCGACCCTCGTCCGGACATCATACCTGTAAAAAAAAGAAAGAGAAGCAGACTTAGAGGTTTCTTGAATTGAACAACTTGTGATTGGAAATCGTGTAGTGCCGTGAAGTGTGCATGTATGTGCAACCCCCCCGACCAACCGGAAATGTCAGCCGCACTTATAGGAAGAGACTCGCTCAAATCTAGAGCACTATCAAGCTCCTCCAACCCAGTGTCATGTTGAAGTGACACATAATCCGAAATTGGAATATCGGCAAGCCCTTCAAAAGGACTCTCTGTTGGCGAGGAAGGAGCTTCCGAGAATCTAATGCCGGGAACCAGCAAAGAAACCACAACTGATTTCCACCTTGAAGACTTAGGACGTTCGTAAGCAGTGACCTTGCCTTTTCTTCTTCCTTCTGTCGCTTGAAATCCGGCCGAAGACCCAGCAACAAGTTCATCATCTGTGGGCGTTCTCTCTTCATCACCCCCTTCAGTTATTACGACCCCTGGTGTTTTGCGCTTCAACTGCTTCTTCGGGGATGCCCTCAGTGTCCCTTCAAGCCTTATGCTTTGATTCCGCTCAATCAGTCCGACGATTCCCAAATTTCTGTCGGTTAGAATCGAATCGATGTCCTTCATTTCGCTTGGAACTTCTTGAAGGACCCTTACAATTTATTTGAAGTACCCGCCTTCAGGTTGTGAAATTGCGGCTATAAAGAAAAGAAGATATTGGTTTTACATCAACTACTATTATTTTGGTAATTCTTGGAGAAGACTGCAACACTTACGTCTGACTAACCATCGGTTGGCAAATCCTGGGGGGCATCGAACGTAGAACCATTCTGTTTTAAAGTAACTCAGCCTTGTCCAGGATCCGGTTACTACTTGACAATTCCTAACTGCCTCAAGGAATGTGAAAGATGGACTATCTCCCATACTCTTGATGTTAAAAAGATATCTGATCCATGTTGGAGCCGGTGGCCGAAAGAGATGCTCCATGAATACAATAAATAAACTGTTCAGCGTAGTGTATCCGTTGGGGTGTAGTTGTGATGGAGCGATTCCGAGGAAAGACAACACTTCCCTAAGGTATTGGTTGAACAGAGAAAGTGTTCCTGATGTGCACGCATGGCGATTGAAGGCAGTAAACCCCTCTAGGGGAGCATGTGGTCTATCGTTTGGTCCCGGTAATAGTACATCTTCCAATGACAAACCATGCCTTAAGCATATCTGTCCCAACATGTCTTCGGATATGTTGGATGGTACAGAATCCTGAGGATTTCCTATAAACCTGGCCCCAGGCAGCTCGTCCGGAGCTGGATCTATAACTTTGGCCGCGATGGCCGGTATCTCTAGGACAAAAGGGGATGAACTCTGGAGCTCCTGCTGTTGAGAACTTGTGGACTCCATAACTAATCAACTTATTAAAACCCATTATTAGACGATAATAAGCCCATGATCCCCGGTGTGTTGTGTAGTGTAGTGCAGTGCTACAAATTACTTGAGAAATTCAACAGAGTATGAGAAAATATGCAAACGACAAGACACCGAAATTCAACTGGAGTGACCGTCATCGCTGACCGTCACAACCATGCCATCCAGATTTTAGAGACCGATCCAAATTAAAGTTCTTGTTATCCCGCCTTTTGGCAAGGCCGTGACACCAAGGACTTGACTAGATACCAGTGACAGATCGTCTCGGAAGTCGGTTACACGTAAGGATCGCTATGGATATCGATGAAATTTGTTCAAGTCCGGATCGGGCTACAATTGATAAGGCACGTCAAGCAAAGCCGTGGGAACCAACGATCCAAGTTTCAAGTCAATCCGAGTTCGTATGCTCGAGATATTTTCGACAAAAAATGGAGTAGAACATCCTTAGTTCGGATCCATAGGCGAAACCTATGTTCGAATCCATTAGATAAGCATTGCCTCGAATCCATGAGGAAAAGGCTGAATCGATCAAAGCAGAATCCATTCGAATCCATCAAGGTCGACTCCATCATCTTCGTATCCATCAGAGCAAGTCCCGTTTGAATCCAACGCGTCAAGTTCATGTGGTCTACTTCGAATCGATGAGTTCTCAGTTGATTCGAGACCATCGAATTCCCCCAGCTTCGAATCCATCGAAACAGGCTACATTCGAGTGCAATGCTTCAGACCCTTCAGGCTTTCATCTGCTTCGACTCCGTGCAATCAGTGCACCTCGACTCCGTCACATAAGTCACCTCGAGACTACACTCCGCATTCAACTTCGAAACGATCAACTGTGTTATACCTAGATCGATTCGAACAAACGCACCTTCGAATCCACTGCCTCGAATCCAAACCATGGATTCGACCCAGTCAAACCAGAGCAAAACACGGATCGATGCGAGAAGCGCGCGCCAAGTCACTATGAGCATCGAGTCGACCAAACCGATTCGAACTAAGATCGATTCGAAGTATCCATGTTCTCCGGAAATACAACATTGAATCGATCATATCTCGAGTTCTACAAGTCCAAATGCCATGAAATTTTCACAGAAGCTTAAACACATGATGAAGAATGTTCACACCAAATTTCAGCTCGATTGGATGATTTCTTGATCGATTCGAACCAAGGGTCGAATCGATCCCAAAGTGGGCCCGGATCTTCAAATTTCGGCCATGTGGGCCCCATGACGTACCAGAACTGGTCTCCCCTCATTTTAGGCGAAATATCAGCCTCCTACACCTATAAATAGAGCCCCTGGTCATTCAGAAAAGGGATCGGAGAATTCTAAGTACTGAAGAGCGCCCAGATTCTGCCAGATCTACTCCAGAACACCGCCGCTGCTTTAGATTGACACTTAGCATTTAAATTCAGTTGTATTACATTATTAACTACTGTAACCTTCAAGTAATCGAGCAATAAAATCATCAAACTTCATAGTGGACGTAGGCAAAACGCCGAACCACTCTAAATCGCTTGTCTTTGCAATTTACTTTCTGTTATTTGGAGTTTTTGTTAGATAATCCACAGTTTTAATTTTCATTCTTCACTTTTATCTCTTCAAAAACTTCCGAAGAGTGTTGTGCCCATTTTTGGTACAAACACTTTGGTGCTTTCACCGAGAAAAAACCATCATTTTTCTCCTGCTCCTTGGATCTACCATCGATACCGGATTGCACAAATCCAAGAGGAAGATCCAGATCTTTAATTCACAATCCTTCCATTCTACTCAGATTTGCATAAAATCTAGGAAAAGGATTCATCATTCAAAATGGTTAGCACGAGAACCACTTCTACAGCTTCTGGACAAGAAGGTAGGGATGGACAGAATCCTGCTCAATAGCAGCCATCCAACCAAGACAACACTGCCCACTCGGATCCGTCTCGGGCAGTCACTAGACAAGAATTTCAGGTGTTGCTTCAAGAGTTGACTCAGAGTCTGCAGCAGTTAGCCGAACAGTTGCGTGCCAATATCGAATTAACAAACCAACTGAACCGCCAGGGCCGTAGGAGGTCCAGAAGGGATGATGTTTCCCGCTCATCCACTGAAAGTTCTGCCTCATCTGACTATCATCATAGATCTACCCGTCCCCGATTAGACGGAGATCATGTTCAAACTGCTGGATATCAACCCGCCCTGACTGTCGGGCAATTGAGGGTAGGACCGTCAACCAGCTTCCAGGCTGGGCCATCAGCGCGAGGTGGTCGTACTCCACAATATACTACGGACAATCATGTCACAGCTGCCACAGTAGAAACAAGGGTTGATACCCGACATCTTCCGGATTCGAGTAATCAACAACAGGGACGTACTTCTGAACCATACGTCCCGGAAGACGCTGAGCCAAGGAGGCGAAACTTGGACCGTCGACAGCGCCCGGTCCAAACTCGCACTGTGGAACCCGACCACACCTTAGCTCAGCATGCTCAAAATGTAGCAATGCCAGACATCTCGACTATGATACGTCAGATGATCCGCGAAAGCCAAGGTCTTACCAATGACGATTGGGGGATTTCTTGAAGCCATACTCCTTTCACGGACGAGATACTATACGCTGAACCTCCTCAGCGATTCAGAATGCCAACTCTCCCTATGTACGAAGGAAGTTCTGATCCCAATCAGCACATATTGAAATACGAATGGTCAATGAGCGCCGCAAGGGCCGACGATGCAGTAAAATGCCGAAGCTTCCCCATCTCACTGGGAGGAATTGCAACAATGTGGTTTACAAGATTACCTCCAAGATCTATCTCTTCATTTGACCAATTGGCTAAGAAATTTGTTGAACAATTCCGTATGCATGTCGCTAGACCCAAAGATGTTAACACCCTGTCCAATGTTACCCAAGCTCGTGGGGAAACATTAAGGCGTTACTTGGAGAGATTCCATGCGGCATGTGTGGAAATTAGTAATCCCAACGACAACTCAATTTTAATGGCATTGACAAAGGGGATTGATCCCGATTCTGAATTTGGAAATTGGTTAGCCGGAAAACCACCCGCATCGTTGGACCATTTCTACTCCAAAGCCGCTCAATTCTTACGGCAAGAGGACGCGAAACAGTCTAGGAAGCAGGACGATGCGAAACCTGGAAATGAGGGAATACAAAGCAATGTAGCAGTTAAACAGTCCGGTGACAGTTCCGGAAAAGTTCAGTTAAACATACAGAACAAACAAACTCAGCCAAGAGGTAGTAATGGTCAAAATAAGAAGAGAGATCCGAATCCAGGCCCACGACGTAGGGCTCCGATGTTCGAAAGTTATACACCATTGAACACTTCGCTGGAAAATGTGTACCTGCAAACTTGCAACACTGAACAGTATAAGAAACCCGCTCCGAAGCGGTCATCGGAAAGGTAGATTCAGACAGGAAAGTTTTGTAGGTTTCATGAGAGTTATGGCCACAATACTAATGACTGTCGCCATTTGCAGGATCTCATAGAAAAGTCGATCAGGGAGAGAAAGTTAGATCAATTCGTGCGGGCGCCGCAGTCTGGTGGTGCGGGCCCCTCGAACCCAAACCGTGCACAAGACCAAGAAAGGCAAGAGGAACCCGCTCGTACAGGCGGGAGGCTAGTTATCAATACCATAAGTGGTGGTCCTCATCCAGCGGACAGGAGCTGGAGGGAAATGGAGTCGTATGCTAGCTCTATCAGGCATGCGAGCTTCGAATGCTGTAGTAATTGTGAGGATGGAACCCCGGCTAAGCAACAAAAAACGATGTCTGACGATATCATATTTAGAAGCAGAGATGCTGACAAAATCGAAGCTCCAACAATTGACCCATTGGTCATATCTGCCCAAGTTGGTCCTGCTTGGATGAAGAGGATCCTGGTTGACAGTGGGAGTTCTGTAAACATTCTATTCAAACGAGCTTACGATTTAATGAAGATGGAAGCCAAAGACTTGAAACCCTGCCAATCCCGAGTTCATGGCTTCAATGGGAGTGCAACAATACCTACTGGGATAGTGGAACTACCTGTGGAACTAGGGATTGGAGAACGCAGGAGAGTCCGACTGCTGCAATTCGTTGTTCTTGACATCGCTTCACCGTACAATGCATTCCTGGGTCGACCAGCCCTTGCTGAATTCAGGGCAGCCATTGCCCCGTGGTGTTTGACTTTAAAATTCCCGACTGACCATGGTATAGGAATCATTCAAGGAGATCAGGCAGCAGGAAGAGCCTGTTATGTTGCTGAGTTGCGTGAAGCACAGAAGAAGGAGAAAGGAAAGGGCGTAGAGGAATCTCTCTGCGTCCGTTTTACTGATAATTGACAACTAGCGCCCGGGCCCCGGCCCGGGCACCACTACCAATTCCTTAGAGATCTTGACCCTAGAGATAACGAAGATAAAGATGAAGTAGAAGAGAATCAAGCGTCTCCAGCCGAACTGACTGTGGACGTCCCAGTTAGTGAGGATGACGACTCAAAAGTACTAAAAGTTGGATCTCAACTGGGAAAACAGATACAACAGGAATTGGTTGAATTTCTTCAAGCGAATCTCGATGTCTTTGCCTGGACGCACTCTGACATGTGCGGAATCTCACCGAACATTGCAAGTCACTCTTTGAATATTGATCCGCGACATGTTCCGGTCAAGCAAAAGAGGCGTGGTATGGATCCAGAGAGATCTGCCGCCCTTAAAGAAGAAATTGACAAGTTACAATCAAATGGTTTCATCCGAGATGCTCTATACCCAGAGTGGGTGTCAAATCCGGTAATGGTTCGAAAACCGAATGGGAAATGGAGAACATGTGTCGACTACTCCGACTTAAACAAAGCTTGTCCAAAAGATAGTTTTCCACTTCCCCGAATTGACCAACTCGTAGACTCAACTGCAGGCCACGAATTGTTATCCTTTATGGATGCTTATTCCGGTTATAATCAGATACCCATGCATCTACCCGATCAAGAACATACTAGTTTCGTGACCGATCTGGGACTCTACTGTTACAGAGTCATGCCTTTTGGTTTAAAGAATGCCGGAGCAACTTACCTACGCTTGGTTAATCGAATGTTCGCTGATCAGATCGGGAAGACCATGGAAGTCTATGTGGATGACATGTTAGTTAAGTCCCGATTTTCCACAGATCACGTCAGGGATTTAGATTCAATGTTCCGCATCCTACGTGAATATGGGATGAAGCTTAACCCGTTAAAGTGCCACTTTGGCGTCGCATCCGGAAAGTTTCTCGGTTTCATCGTCAACGCTCGTGGGATAGAGGCAAACCCCGAAAAGATCTGGGCAATAAGGAATTTGCAAACTCCAAGGACCATAAAGCAAGTCCAGAGTCTCAACGGAAAGGTAGCAGCACTAAGCAGGTTCATTTCTAAATCCACTGATAAATGCATTCCTTTCTTTGATCTAATCCGGAAAGGAAAACGAAACTTTGAATGGACCATGGAATGTGAAGGCGCATTCCAATCGCTGGTTCAGCATCTCTCTATGCCACCGATCTTGTCGAAACCAATTGATCACAAACAATTATACCTTTATCTGGCGGTATCAGAGCATGCGATCAGTGCTGCTCTGGTCCGGGAAGAGGATCGAGTGCAGAAACCGGTCTATTATGTTAGTAAACGATTGACCGGAGCTGAAAGAAATTACCCCAGGTTGGAGAAACTGGCTTACTGCTTGGTCATTGCCTCGAGAAAGCTTCGTCCTTATTTCCAAGCTCATCCGCTTACTGTGTATACCGATCAGCCGTTACGACAGGTCCTCACGCGGCCTGAGACGTCTGGAAGGTTACTCAAGTGGAATATCGAACTGAGTCAGTTTGACATTACTTATGCTCCGCGGAGAGCCATTCAAGGGCAAGTCCTAGCTGACTTCATAGCTGAATTTACTGTTCCAGACGACTTACCCGAAACCAGCGAATCTCCTGAATATGTCTGGAAACTTTATACAGACGGTGCATCAAACGGTCGGTGTTCGGGCGCTGGAGTTGTACTAGAGACCCCCGAAGGTCGATCCATATGCTATGCTTTGAAGTTTGATTTTCACGCAACCAACAATGAAGCCGAGTATGAAGCCCTGTTGACTGGGTTAAAGCTTTCCAGAGATCTGAGAATTATCGCTATAGAAGTTTATTATGATTCACAGTTGGTTGTGTGTCAGGTACGGGGAGAATATCAAGCAAGACATCGAAGGTTAGCTGCTTATCTAGCCCGAGTTCAGGAAGCACTAGATCAGTTTGATTATTATGCCATTTACTATATACCACGAGATCGCAATCAAAAGGCCGATTCATTGGCAAAGTTGGCCAGCACAGGTGAAGCACAGCAAATGGGACTTGTCCCGGTCGAAACTTTGTCCTCCCCAAGCATCGATCAAATAAAAACGAATGGTGTGTTGGAAACCTTTCCTAGTAGAGAATCATGGATGACTCCGTATCGAAATTATATTGAGAATGGGATATTGCCTGAACACCAAAATGAGAAAAGGCAAGTTCTACGAAAAGCTTCGCGATTCATCATTCAGGACGGGATCATGTATAGAAAAGGTTATTCTGTTCCACTCCTCCGGTGTATCGCTCACGACGAAGTCAAACGAGTGTTACATGATGTGCACGAGGGAGAATGTGGCGATCACACCGGTGGACAAGCGCTTGCTAAGAAAGTACTCCGATATGGATATTACTGGCCGACAGTGAACCGAGATGCAGCCAATTATGCCAGAAAGTGCGACAAGTGCCAGAAACACGCTCGAATTCCAAGAGCCCCACCTACCGAGATAACTCAAATGGTCAGTCCCTGGCCGTTCGCTATGTGGGGTATCGACATCATCAGCGCTTTACCTCTGGCAAGAGGTGGTGCGAAGTATGCCATCGTCGCAGTTGACTACTTCACGAAATGGGCCGAGGCCGAAGCTCTCGCAACGATTACATCGAAGAAAGTAATAAACTTTGTAGTCCGCAATATCATTTGTCGATTTGGACTCCCGCATACCATCATCACCGATAATGGGACCCAATTCGAGAGTTCAGAGTTCAAGAATTTCTGCCAACGATTTCATATTCATAAAAAGTTCTCTACAGTCGCACATCCACAAGCAAACGGTCAGGTCGAAGCTGTTAACAAAGTTATCAAATCCATCTTAAAGAAACGACTGGAAAAGGCTGGGGGCAAATGGGTCGATGAACTTCCTATGGCATTATGGGCTTATCGAACAACTCACAAGACCGCAACTAGACACACCCCATTTTCCTTTTCCTATGGCTCGGAGGCCGTTATTCTAGTTGAGACAGAAGTATTTTCTCACCGCGTAACTTATTACGATCCAAAAACAAATGCTATATTACTCGCTGAATCTTTGGATCTGTTGGACGAGAAACGAGAAGAAGCTGATTTAAGAGCGGCCGCCTACCGAAGTCGGGTCGCCCGGTTATATAACACCAAAGTTCGCCCCCGAACCTTTGAACTCGGTGATCTGGTCCTCAAGAGAATCTACCCGGTTCCTTCACACATGAAACCAAATTGGGAAAAACCATACGTGATTACACAAAGACTTGGGGATGGCACATTCAAACTATCAACCGTGGACGGTCTAGTTCTACCAAGAGCCTGGAACAGCGAGAGTCTCCGTCGCTACTACATATGACAGGCTTTATTTATTTCATTATGTTTTTTATTCAGCAATTTACTTTTGCATTTCGAAATTAGAATTTGTAATAAGGCAACTGATTTGCCATATTTTCTTATTTCAGCAATAAAATGCCATCTCTTCGAGCCAGAGCTGTGGTTCATTAAATACAATGTACAACATCATGATGCACGGAGAGCTAAATTCCATCACACAGTGGAATTTATTCAGGTAGGGAGTGGCTGTGAGGAAATCAACCACTCACTAAATGAAACCCGAGCTCGGGGGCAAGCCATCACATCAGGCCAAGAAATGGGTTGATACACGACAACCCTTCATTTAACTCCGTACTCCCAGAGCGCGAGGCGGAGTATAAACATTTTACTAAACTCCGTGCTCCCAGAGCGCGAGGCGGAGTATAAACATTTTTCTAACTTCGTACTCCCAGAGTGCGAGGCGGAGTATAAACATTTTACTAAACTCTGTGCTCCCAGAGCGCGAGGCGGAGTATAAACATTTTTCTAACTCCGTACTCCCAGAGTGCGAGGCGGAGTATAAACATTTTACTAAACTCCGTGCTCCCAGAGCACGAGGCGGAGTATAAAAATTTTTCTAACTCCGTACTCCCAGAGTGCGAGGCGGAGTATAAACATTTTACTAAACTCCGTGCTCCCAGAGCGCGAGGCGGAGTATAAAAATTTTTCTAACTCCGTACTCCCAGAGTGCGAGGCGGAGTATAAACATTCATCTAACTCCGTACTCCCAGAGTGCGAGGCGGGGTATAAACATTCATTCAACTCCGTACTCCCAGAGTGCGAGACGGAGTATAGACATTCATTCAACTCCGTACTCCAGAGCGCGAGACGGGGTATAAACATACGTCAACTCCACACTTATCCCCAATACTGGGGGCAGAACCATAACACATAACAAGTTGAAGACAGAAAGGGAATAAATTTTCATTTCCACTATCAACAAAAAGAATCTGATTACAAAGTGTTTAAGAAAAATTCTATTAGTGGGAGCCGAATCCACATCTATACACGGCAATAGAGAAATCAACAAAATGCTACCCTACGCAACAAAGATTTAAAGAGAGAGTTCAATCTTTCTTCTTCCTTATCTTCTTCTTCGGGGTAGCCCCACCAGATCCACTGCCTGATTTTTTCCTCAATCGCTTACTCTTTTCAGGCTTGCCCTCCGGCAGCGATATAATGTCGACGTCTTCCTCAGAGCTGGAGGCGACGGAAATTCTTCTAGGAAGACGAGCTGGAGGCATAGGAGTAGTAGCAGGAGGAGGGACAGGAGCAGTTTCAATCACTACGGTACCGCCCGGTGAAATCACCATTAACGGGCAGGCCCGGGCGGATTCGTACCAACATTCCCTGCTACCATCTCGGCAGCAATCTCAGCAATAACGTCGTCCTCACGAGATACTTGGGCCGCATCGGTTGTGCCAATAGCTGGCATAGATGAACTAACGGCCGGAGCAGCCCCACTCACAGCATCAGACGGGTTGACAGAGGGATCGATGGGTTCATTGAGAAGCTCCTCAATCATTTGAGCGCTGAAAGAAAACATATTTGCATCTCCCTCCTCGCCAATCAAAGTAGAAGTCGTGATGGCTTCAGAAAAAACAACCCCTTGTGTTTGATGAGGAACTGATAGAGCAAGGGGCGCAGAAACAATAACTTCAGTCACTGAAATGCGACAAAACGAAGATTGTTAGCCAAGTGTGTTGCTTAAGGTTCTTCACAACTAAACTACGAGAAGCGTTCAAATATCTTCCTTGGTCTGGACCGAAACGTGGGCAGAGTCCTCGGCAGAAGATAATAATGGTTGGTCAGGATTATAGGCAGGAACAGACTGGGGATCTACCGCACCAGTGGTTTCGGGCAATGTTGGAATTACAGCTCCACCACTTGTCCCGTGATGCGCGATCCCCGAGCCTTCGCCTGTCTCTAGAGATTGAACGCCAAGTTTTTCTTTCGCCATAGAGATCACCACCTCATAAAGGGTCTTCCTCTCATCCTCGGTAAGCAAACGCATCTCCAGTTCAAAGTCGTCAAGTGTTCCATCTGGATGCGCCGCTCTTTTCTCATTCACCAGCCGGGTCCAGGCATTGTACAAGATCATGGAGTCATCTCCCAGCCACGCTAAATTTCTGTGTTCCAGCACATTAGCGTTATACGTCACCTAGAGATATGTTATGCTTCAGGCATATTCGTCCCAATAAGGATTCAGAGATGTTAGACTAAACCGAATCAACAGGATCCTCAATAAATATAGCCTCTGGCAATTCGTTTGGAGCCGGATCGATTACATCGGCAGGGATGTCAGGAATCTCAAGCACCGGAGGAGTCGAGCTCTGTACCTCTTGTTGTTGGGAGCTCGAAGATTCCATAATTAGCTAACTCATCAGAAAGCAACGTTAAGTTCATAAACGGCCCGTGCGTGCCCCGGTGTACTATGTATGAACGTGTCGTGCAGTGCAAGTGCTATGCGTTACTTAAGCAGATTCTACAGAATAAAGCAAGATGTTCGTACAACATATCTTGGGAATTTGAGAATGAAAATGACCGTCATCGCTGACCGTCACTTCCACAACATCCAACGCTACGAACCAACCTCGTGTATAAATCAGTTGTATTATTGGTTGAGTCATAGTTCCATCGACGAGCTTCAAAGGAAATTCAAGTTCAAGTTTTACAGTCGTGTTCGACTATGCAAGGCCGAAGCTCGTCGGAGTCAAATGTGCTAAAGCTTGTTAAATTTGTCAAATTTCAACTTGAGATTGGTCGTAGTTTGGATGTTGGAGTAAATCAGAAGGATGTAGGTTTCGAAAATCAGAACGTTCAGACCCAGAAGTTTGAATCCATTGGATCGAATCGATACGAATCGATTCGAAGGGAACAAAGTCCAGATGTTCGAATCCATGCGGTTCGAATCGATAGAGCCTAAGGGAGGACAGATACTTCGAATCCATGAATTTAGTGCAGATTAGAATCGATTGGAGTATCACGTCTTCGACTCAATTATAGCAGCATTGCTTCGAATCGATCGTTTCGATACAATTTTCTTTCATGATCATCGATTCGAAATCTGACACATAGAATCAATTCGAACGAATTGCTCCCAGATCGATGCGAAGCTGTGAAGAATAACGATGTCCACCATGACAAGTTTCTTTCCCCAAGTCTATCGATTCGACCCATTCCAGATCTGACGATCCTTCAAATTTTTCAGAAGATAAGATGGGATCACTGCCGAGAATTCCAAATTTTTACGTTCTACACTCGAATCGGTTCCATATTTACCTGATTGGATTCGATTATAAACAGAAGCGTGGGAGGATGTTATCGACTCGAGCGAAGGCATGGAAGTTCCTAGTCTGAAGGATTGATTCGAAGAAGCAGCTTAAACAATGGGGAAAGGTAAAAAGTGAGAAGTGAATAGGACCCCGGTATATATAGGGGAAATGTGGCGATTCGCCTCCCGGTATACCTGACCGGCTTCTACAGGTGAAAGAATCGAATCGAATCGATTCGTTACGGCATGTTCGAATCCATTGTGACCACTAGTTCGAATCCATCACGACACAGAGTCGTTCCACCAGTTCGAATCCATCCCTTAGTTCGAATCCATCCGGTTTTGCATCCTTTACGACATCGAATCCATTCCAGCAACATCGATACGAGGCAACATCGATTCGAGCACTCGCGACTTCGACTCCACCAACTCAGAAAGCTTCGAATCCACGCAGTATTGATTCAGAGGACCATCGATTCAAAGAATCAAATGTTCATCCCGTCATGACTCAAAGAACCTAGCAGCCAGTCACAATTATACGTCGGTCAATTACAATGATACAGAATGCAACTTTCGATAAAGCATGTTGTAGCTATCCAATGAAAGACTACAGCTTTTCAAAGCACGTCATGTTTACACAAGACGTACTTTGGGGGGCAAATGTTATCCCACCTTTTGGCAAGGCCGTGACACCAAGGACTTGACTAGATACCAGTGACAGATCGTCTCGGAAGTCGGTTACATGTAAGGATCGCTACGAATACCGATGAAATTTGTTCAAGTCCGGATCGGGCTACAATTGATAAGGCACGTCAAGCAAAGCCGTGGGAACCAACGATCCAAGTTTCAAGTCAATCCGAGTTCGTATGCTCGAGATATTGTCGACAAAAGATGGAGTAGAACATCCTTAGTTCGGATCCATAGGCGAAACCTATGTTCGAATCCATTAGATAAGCATTGCCTCGAATCCATGAGGAAAAGGGTGAATCGATCAAAGCAGAATCCATTCGAATCCATCAAGGTCGACTCCATCATCTTCGTATCCATCAGAGCAAGTCCCGTTCGAATCCAACGCGTCAAGTTCACGTGATCTACTTCGAATCGATGAGTTCTCAGTTGATTCGAGACCATCGAATTCCCCCAGCTTCGAATCCATCGAAACAGGCTACATTCGAGTGCAACGCTTCAGACCCTTCAGGCTTTCATCTGCTTCGACTCCGTGCAATCAGTGCACCTCGACTCCATCACATAAGTCACCTCGAGACTACACTCCGCATTCAACTTCGAATCGATCAACT
This sequence comes from Allium fistulosum, assembly GCA_030737815.1. Classification (NCBI taxonomy): domain Eukaryota; kingdom Viridiplantae; phylum Streptophyta; class Magnoliopsida; order Asparagales; family Amaryllidaceae; genus Allium; species Allium fistulosum. Next base: position 1,114,972,621 of record CM060907.1, on the reverse strand, counting down.
GTGTTATACCTAGATCGATTCGAACAAACGCGCCTTCGAATCCACTGCCTCGAATCCAAAATATGGATTCGACCCAGTCAAACCAGAGCAAAACACGGATCGATGCGAGAAGCGCGCGCCAAGTCACTATGAGCATCGAGTCGACCAAACCGATTCGAACTAAGATCGATTCGAAGTATCCATGTTCTCCGGAAATACAACATTGAATCGATCATATCTCGAGTTCTACAAGTCCAAATGCCATGAAATTTTCACAGAAGCTTAAACACATGATGAAGAATGTTCACACCAAATTTCAGCTCGATTGGATGATTTCTTGATCGATTCGAACCAAGGGTCGAATCGATCCCAAAGTGGGCCCGGATCTCCAGATTTCTGCCATGTGGGCCCCCTGACGTACCAGAACTGGTCTCCCCTCATTTTAGGCGAAATATCAGCCTCCTACACCTATAAATAGAGCCCCTGGTCATTCAGAAAAGGGGTCGGAGAATTCTAAGTACTGAAGAGCGCCCAGATTCTGCCAGATCTACTCCAGAACACCGCCGCTGCTTTAGATTGACACTTAGCATTTAAATTCAGTTGTATTACATTATTAACTACTGTAACCTTCAAGTAATCGAGCAATAAAATCATCAAACTTCATAGTGGACGTAGGCAAAAAGCCGAACCACTCTAAATCGCTTGTCTTTGCAATTTACTTTCTGTTATTTGGAGTTTTTGTTAGATAATCCACAGTTTTAATTTTCATTCTTCACTTTTATCTCTTCAAAAACTTCCGAAGAGTGTTGTGCCCATTTTTGGTACAAACAGTTCTTTAAAATTTTGTTAAGTTACAGTTCCATCGACGAGCTTCGAAGGATAGTCAAATATGCAGTTCAACGGTCAGGTCCAATTATGCCAAATAGAAGCTCGCCGGAGTTAAGTGTCCAATTATTCAAGAGTGTTCGTATCCATCACGATCGAGACATGAATCGATCACCCTAGTTGCAGTTCATATCAATCGCCAAGATGGAAATTCGTATCGATCAGATCAGATAAATACATTTCGTATCGATCGCCACTAGATGCTTCGCATCGATCAATAGTTAAGATTTCGTATAGATCAGATCGATACGAAATCTTACCACTCCAGATCGATACAAAGCCGCTCCTCCTCATCCATCATTTTTAGATCGACACGAATCTCTGTTGCTCCCAGATCGATACCAGTTTCTACAGATCGATGCGAACCACTGCAACGTGCTATAGTGTTTCATTTCGTATCCATCGGTTGGCTTTCTTCCCTAAGCAGTTTAGATGCCGTCTCCTCCTCCCTCAACCTTGCTCTATCCAACATCCGACCTCCTCGAACCAGAATCGGCCATGAGTATGGAGGAATGACATGAGAACTCGAATTTTGAAATTTTAGAGTGATGTTGGTTAGCTAATTGCCTAGCTTAAGCGGTCGGTCCGAGAATTTAGCGAATCTTTTCAATTTAGGGACGAACAGTTTTTCTTCTTCTTAGTCCTTATATCGATACGAAGGCTATAGGAGAAATGAGCAAGCAAAATTTCTATAAGTGTAGAGTCACATATATATATATATATATGGAAGGTAAAAAACGATTCGACTCCCATTCATCACGACCGCTTCCAACAGATTCCTCCCCAGATCGATGCGAATTAGCTATTCGTATCCATAGACTCGGGTTTCATCGATACGAAAGTTGCAACAAAGATTTTTCTAAATCATCAGATTCCATCGATACGAAACGTTTGTTCATATCCATCGTTTTCGTCTCCATCTAAGGCACGTCGATACAAACTGTACTGTTCATATCCATCAACATACAACCCATAAAGGCTCATATCCATCGATATGAATAGTGCACAGGGGACCAGTCGATCTGTTCGCGTCCTTCATTAGTCTATCGATACGAACTACAACTTCGTATCCATCATTTAGAAAATTGCAGAAAGTTCACAGCCATCGAGGCGAAGATCATCACAGAATAATGTTTGGATAATTCGACTCTATCGATACGAGAACAATCTTTCGACCTTTAACATCGATCCAAGAGAGGATCAATACGAAGGGACATTCCAAAACAACCATCAAGTGTTGTTACAACTCGAGTTTCATATCGATTCAGGAGAGGATCGATACGAAATTTGATACGAGAGAACTGACAATGACTCGTGAGGGTACGAACGTTAATGGGAGTCAGGCTAACATACATTCATGTATAATGAACTAACATCCAATCTTTAAAATTCGCAGGAATTGAATACTTGTCGGGTGACAATTAAAACAACAAACATATAATCGCTATCACACAACAATCAGTTACAGCAGTCGGCAGTCAACAATTCATATTACAGAAAAATCAGTCAAGGATTACAACTTTCGACGAGAAAACAAAAACCGTTTGACAAGTCGGATGGAACTATTCAGAATGAAGATTGCAGCTTTTCAAAGCACATCCTGTTTTCACAAGACGTACTTTGGGGGGCAAATGTTATCCTGCCTTTTGGCAAGGCAGTGATGCCAAGAACTTGACTGGAAACCAAGGAGAGTACATCTCGAAGATCGGTTATACGCAGGTTCGCTACGGATATCGATGAATTTTGTCCAAGTCTGGATCAAGCTACAATTGATATAACGAGACAAGCAAAGCTATGAAAGCCAATGTTCCAAATTTCAAGTCAATCGGAGTTCGTATGCTCGAGACATGATCGATGCAAAACAAAAGAGTCAACTCCACTTCGTATCCATCATGTTCGAATCGAACCAAGGTGGCCTTCTGCGTATCCCTCATGTCCGTATCGATCTGAGTGACTTTATTTCGCATTCGTCATGTTCGAATCGATCCAAGGTGGTCTTATTCGTATCCATCACAATCGTGGCGATCCAAGCAACCATACTTTGTATCCATCGTCATCAACTAGTTCGTATCCATGGGAGGTTGTCGCTTCGTATCGATCATTTCATTCACTTCGAATCGATCAATCTATTCACGCACTTCGTATCGATCGGCTATTGATCGATACGAGGAACACATTACAGATCGATACGAATGTCAACTTCTTGATCGATACGAACAAAGCAATGATAATCGATACGAACGGAGCAACTTCGATCGATACGAACGAGACCAAGTCAAATCGATACGAACAAGACGCAAATGTTGGGAAGACTCGATCGATTCGGCATGAACTTTGGATCGATCCTGAAAGAAAGTGCCACATAAACTGGCATCACATGCGTGGCCATCGATACGAAGTGGTCGACTCGAAGGGCATCGATGCGAAGAGAGCGATAACCGAAAAACCCAAACTTGCATCGATCATAACTTGCAATCCACAAGTCCAAACGCTATGAAATTTTCACAGGAGCTTACGTACGACCTAAGGAATGTTCATGCCAAGTTTCGACTCGATTGGGTCAAATCTTGATCGATACAAAATTTGTTCGTATCGATTACAGATCAAGTCAAATCGCGTGGGATCGATCGCGTGGGCCCACCCACGTGCCAGAGGAGGTCTCCCGAGATCTGAGCAAGATATTTGCATCCTACTCCTATAAATACCACCCCAGAGCTTGCAGAAAAGGGATCTTTTTGGCTATTTGATGTCCAGACTCTGCTGAAAACATTTTTACACTACAAGGCTGTCGTTGTACTCGAATTTCATCACTGTAATCCATTGTAATCAGTTGTTATCAGCAAGAAAACATCAATAAAATCATCAATTTCATAGTGGACGTAGGCCATACGCCGAACCACTCTAAATCCCTGTGTTTCTGCGTATATTACTTATCTGTTTTTGAAGTGTTTGTTAGATAATTCCCTTTTTTCATTTCTATTTTTCATTTTTATCTCTTCAAATTCTTTCGAAGAGTATTGTCCCAATTTTGGTACAAACACCCTCCAGGGGGTTGTGAGCTCTATCTTCCGGCCCCGGTAATAAGACATCATTTAGCGGCAACCTGTGCCTTAGGCAAATCCGGCCTAACATATCTTCAGAGATATTAGAGCGGACGGAATCCTTAGGGTTCATAATAAAAACTACTCCATGTAGCTCATCTAGAGCAGGGCTAATTACTTTAGCTGCGATAGCTGGCATTTCAATTACGGGAAGAGGCGAACACTGAACATCCTGCTACTGAGAACTTCCGGGTTCCATAGCTATTCAACTTAGTAAAAATCATCGTTAGACGACAATAAACCTGTGTTCCCCTAGTGTGAAGTGAATGATCGTGTTGTGCAGTGCAGTGCTACATAATGCTTTAAATTTCTGCAAGTTTAAGAAATGTTCAAACGACAAGACTTCGAGATTCAACCAGAGTGACCGTTATCGTTGACCGTCACAACCAGGCCTTTCAGACTACGGAGAATGATCCAAGTTAGAGTTCATCAAATTTATCAAGTTACAATTCCATTGATGAGCTTCGAAGCGTAGTCGGATATGCAGTTACATAGTTATGTCCGATTATGCAAAGCTAAAGCTCGCCGAAGTCAAATGTTCGATTATGTAAGATTTCGTATCCATTAAAGTTTGAACTTGGATCGATCACTAGAAGTGCAATTCGTATCGATGGTGGAAGACAGTATCTCGTATCAATCGCCAAAAGGTTAATTCATATCGACCCAGAACCCTCAACTTCATATCGATCAAAAACAGTGTCTTCGTATCGATCGCCAGATCCAAGTCTTCGTATCGATCACTCTGGATCAATACGAACTCCCATCATCAATCGATACGAATCTACTTGCTTCATCGGTACGAAGATCCATTATGCCTGGATCGATACGAACTCATTCTCCATCCACAACCAATGCGAGTACGTCCTTCAACCATCATCGATACGAGTAATTCCTTCGTATCCCTCTACACTTCTTCTTCTCCAAACAACATAAACGCCATTCCAACCTTCCTCGACCTTGCTCCGGTCTAACTTCGACCTCGACACCACCGGAATCGATCACGAATGTGAATGGATTGGCAGTCGAACTCGAATCTCATCGTTTTAATGTGGATTTATGGGTTGATTACCTAGTTAAAGCAGTTAGTTCGAGGGATCAAACAATTAAATGGCTCAAAGATGAAGGCAAATTCTTTTTCTCTTTTGCTCTGATCGATACGAAGACAGTGTGTAGGAATGAAAGCAAGTGGAAAATTTTCTAAGTCCAAAATGCATTTATATGGACTCGAACTCAAAAGGAAATGATTCGTCTCCCGGTGCTAAAAACCGATAGGAACAATCACCACATCATCGATACAAAGAGCCTTCTTCATATCCATCCACCCATATCGGTCAGGGGGATCAACTTTTGTAACCATCAATTCATATCGATCCAAAGCATGGATGTTTGCATCCCTCAGTGGCCCATCGGTACGAAGCAACAATTTCGTATCCATCCACTTTGAAGACCACAAGAATTCGTATCCATCGTTATGGAGCATTTCGAAGAACTAACTATTTCATATCGATGGCCATCGATATGAAATGCATATCCCAACTTCTCAAATCGATCTAGGAGAGGATCGATACGAAAGGAAGACTTAAAAAAACCATCAAACGTTGTTAAAACTCGAATTTTACATCGATCCAGTAAAGGATCGATACGAAACTCGATATAAAAAATTAAAAAGACTTGACAACAACCTGTGAGAATGCAAACGTGAACAGGAGTCAAGTTAACATACGTGCATGTATAACGGACTAACATTCAACTTTCAAAATTGACAGGAATTGAAAGCTTACCTTATGACAATCAAAATAGTGAACAGCTAGCACTTGACATTCAGTTACAATAAAATACTACATGATCGTTTACAGTCAGCAATTCAAAATTTATATTACTGGAGATCAATCAGAGGTTACATCTTTTGATGAAAAGATGAAAACAATTCAGCGAATCGGATAGGACTTTTTAGAATAAAGAATGCAGCTTTTCAAAATACGTCATGTTCTCACAAGACGTACTTTGGTGGGAAAATGTTATCCCGCCTTTTGGCAAGGCCATGACACCAAGGACTCGACTAGAAACCAAAGACAATTCGACTCGAGGATCGGCTATACACTGGTTCGCTATGGATACTGGAAAATTTGGTCCAAGTCCAGATCGAGGTACATTTGATATGAGGTGACAAGCAAAGCTATGAAAGTCAACGTTCCAAATTTCTGATCAATCAGAGTCTGTATGCTCAAGTTATGGATCAATCAAGTTTACGTGAAACATGTCAGTTCGTATCCATCAGGGGCCGCTCCTATTCGTATTCATCCAGGCTCTCCTATTCGTATCAATCAAGCAATGTCGATCTATTTTTTCAGTTCATATCGATCGACCCTTCCTTTTGTTTCGTATCGATCATTCCGGGGATCGATACGAAGTAAGCAACCAACAATCCTCGATACGAAGCGGCTACCAAACAATTGATACGAAGAGACCCTCCAATCATTGATACGAAGAATAACCCTTAAGAACGATACAAAGAAGGCATGGTCGAGTGAAAGAAATGGTCATGCGACACAAAAAGTGGATCACTCCTGGACTATCGCTCCACATCACCCTAATCGACACACACAGCATCGATACGAACAACTTCGATACGAATTGATCGATACGTACACTCCAGCAACATACAATGTCAAACTTGGATCGATCATAACATAAAGTCTACAAGTCAAAATGCCCCCAAATTTTCACAGGAGCTTGCTTACCACTTCAAGAATGTCTATGATCGATCTCAGCCCAAAAGTAGCTATTTTTGATCGATACGAATGGAGTAGGGATCGATCAGGGATCGATCCCAAATGACCCCGGATCGATCAAGTGGGCCTATCCACGTAGGAGAAGAGGTCTTCCGAGATCTAAGTCAGATATTTTCAGCCTACACCTATAAATAGCATCCCTATGCCTCTAGAAAATGGACTTTTGATTCTGCTATGCCAATACACTGCCGGAAACTCATTGTAGCTCGAGTGCTTGAGTATTCTCTATTGTAATCAGTTAGTAGACATCAATAAAACAGCAAACTTTCCAAAGTGGACGTAGGCTACAACACCATACCACTATAAATTCTTGTGTTCTTGCATTTCTATTTGTCTGTTTTGGCGTGTTTGCTAGATTAGCCTTTTTTTACATTTATATTCTTCATTCTAATCTCTTCAAATACGTCCGAAGAGTGTTGTGCCCAATTTTGGTACAAATAATAGATTTATGGCCTTCTATCCAAATGATATTATTACCAGATGGATTTATGGTCTTCTATCCAAATGATACTATTACCAGATGGGTTTCTGGTCTTCTATCCAAATGATATTGTTACCAAATGGGATTTTGGTCTTCTATCTAAATGAAATTATTACAAGATGTTTTTCTGGTCCTCTATTCATAAAATTATAATGTTATTAACAGATGGATTTGTGGTCATCTATTCAAATAAAATTATGGTATTATTACCATAGGGATATCTGGTCTTTTATTCAAATAAAATTTAGTATATGTGATATAGGGATTTCTGGTCTTTTATTCAAATAAAACTATGGTATTATTGCAAGATGGATTCATGGTCCTCTATTCGAATGTAATTATGATGAATTTCTAGTTTTCTTATCAAGAGAATTTATAAGCTTCTTACTAGATGGATTTCTAATCTCCTTCTAATCAAATTTATGGTCTTCCGATGAAGCAAATTTCTAGGCTCCTCGATTACACTTAGCTTTGCATTGAAATACGAAAGATTCTTTATATAAAGAAAAGGACAAACTAATTCATGTCCTCACCAAATCCAACAAGGTTTGCCTAAAGTCCAATTTAGAGTTAATAATGAAAATCATCATCATTTACTTTACGTTTTTCAAAAAGACAGGATTGAAGAGAAAATCTTATAGAAAGCTGGAAATGTGGGAAATTTATTGGTTTTGCATTATAGTGTAAAAGGATTTTTTATACAAGGAGGGGGCAAATGTTATCCAAGAAAGAAATGGAAGATGGTATTACTGCAAATGCATATATCGAGCTTCAAAAGAAAGCATGTCGAGCCTATAAATGCATGTTGAATTAATAAATATATGATTATGTATTGAGCTTCCAAGTTAATAACGGCAAGTATCTAACATAAAGATGTCGAGTTATGAAGACATTGATTTAAAGGCATGAAGGGGTATCAGGTCTATAAACATAAAAGCAGTTACAAAGAAATGAAATTGAGTTTATGAAAAATGGGGTTATCGAACTTGCAAATTCAAAGCATCTCGAGCCTATAAAGATGAAGGTAACAAGCTCCCACAATGGCAGAAAGGATGTCAAGTTACCATATGAAGGATACCACCGGGTATAGAGATGTTAAGTACTTAACATAAATATATATTTTCAAGATGTCGAACGTTTAAAGGGACTAAGGAGTGGCGCCGAATCCGTAGAAGTAACAGATCTCTACAGGAGAAGATGTTACCGAGTATTTAACCAGAAACACACGATGTCGAACATCAACACTAAAAGGAGGCGTCGAACGCCTGATAATGAGAAGATATCGAATCTTTATAAGCCAGAAGGAATCGAATTTCTATAGTCTAAATGATATTGAGCCTCTACAACGTAATGTGTAGAATGTGAAATGAAGGAGGAATGCAGAATCACTAGTGTATTTTGACTATCTAAACATAAGGGAGTTTATCGAGGTCATAGCAGGCGTCGAACCTTTATAGAGCACTTACAGGCTGTAAGCGATTTCTATCTTTTACATACAGCAGAGGGTATCGCATATTATTTGTACAGTAAGGATATCAAATATCTATAGTTGGCAAGGATGCCGTAAATCATCAGCGTTCAAAGAGATGTTGTAAATCATTAATTTTCAAAGGGATGTCGAATGCCATCATAACAACTGATAATGCTGAATATCAATGATGTCAAAGGACACGTGGCTACCATGCCACCTGATGCCACCCCAATAAATACGGACCCCATGGCAACTTAATAGGGGAAAAATCATTTATTTCTCTCCTTCTCAAAATCAAAGAGTTGTAACCCTAAATCGAATTGGGGCAAAATTTAGAATTGATTTTAACTTTTTAAAACTTATGAACAAGGAATTGGACAAATGACTCTGCATAGCCTATTTACCTTGGTTGTTCAAATTTGACTATTATTGAACATGGACATGCATATTACTAATTTTTGGATTTGGACTTGACTTTGAGCCCTTATTCTGAATAAATCTACTTAAGCCCTTGTTCAAATTAGTGTTTAACTTACATAATGACTATTTTGCCTTTTTAACATATGACCAATGGATTGTGGCTTATGTGGATTGCCCATCTCACCCATTAATGAATGATTAATGGACTATTTCATATTCACACAACTTATCTATTTTACCGTTGGACATGTGACATGAACTTTTAAACACTTCTATACCAAAAATTTATGGGCATCATGAGGCCATTTCAAATAACATCATATTTTAATAAGTCTTACATATTTAAGCCAATCTTCGGTCTAACGACACCCTAATGACTACCAAATAAATGTCACCCTAAATAACATCAAGGGTGTTAGATTAATTTTTGGTTCGACATGGAATCATGGGTGTTAGTCCAATTTTTGGGTTAATAGGTCCCCTCGCTGGAGAGCGAGCGAATTGGGCTCAATCTGGATTTATGATTATGCAGTATGGACAGATCAAAAATTAAACTTTAGGATTTGAATGCCTCTTTATTTTGACATGATTTGACAATGATTACTTCATGATCAATGAAGGTCATTGCTTCGATTTGAATGTTCTTACTTATTATGGGAAGCTAGGTGATACCTGATGGTTTATAACTTTCACTCCAATCGATTACGATGAATTTCAACAATTGATGATTCATGATTACATGATATGACTTACTGATGATAATGAAATCCTAGGGAACACATAACGATATTGATATTGATATAGGATATGATAATCCTGAGTATACGTGGATGATTTTGTTTAAGATATATGATATGTTAAATGCTAATATAATAAGGGACGATATTGATTCTAATATATGATAATTTAATCTCGAACGAACACGGAATAACCTTGATTTATGATATATGATATGATAATAACAGGGGAACATGGAATGATTATAATTTATGACTAACGCTTAAGTAAGGCTTGAGTCCTTAATTATGATGGTCTAGAATGACCTTTGATTTATAGGTGAATTCTAGGGAACTGAACGATTCACCACAATTAGTCAAGTCGATAACCAGAGAGCTCAACTGTTGATAATTTGCAAGCTTTGATATTTTTGTTCTTGAACAAAACACATCTTATATTCACAATGGGTACTTTATAGGAAAAAATGTTATAGGAAATTTTTTTATAGCCTCAGAGCAGACTCAAAAAATTAAACTGGACTAAAGAACGATAAATAAATGGATATAGAAGCTTGGAAAGCATCATAAAAAACAAAGTAGAGAAGTACAAAAGAGATAGCCAAAATTTGGACAGAACATCACAACTCGGCCCCCACAACTTGGTACCAAATTGTAGTGTAATCGAAGATGACTAAACAAGTTTACTTGAAGATAAAAATGCAAAAAATAAAGAAAAAGGCAAAATGCAGCCAAGGCCCTACAAATTAGCACAAAGTTGTGTACCCACAACTTGGTACCGAGTTGTAAAATTATGCTTATTTTTTTCACTATGGCTTCGGCGCGATGAAAGTTTTCAGGCGATTTCTACAATGGCATTCGTTTATAAATAGAGTTGGAGATGCATTGGAAAGAGGATATTTTTCTGACCAACTCCGAATCACTACAAGTTGAGTTATTCAATTCTAAACTGAACCTTGTACAACTCATACCCGAGCTATAAGCAACGGAGTTGTAAAATATACTTTGTAGAAGGAAAGCGCAATAAATAAAATGAATCAAGTGAACATAGGCTGGAGTATTTGTCGAACCACTATAAAAATTGTGTGTTCTTTCTATCTTTACTTGCTTTATTTTTACATTTACTACTTAATTGGGCGTTTATTCCCTCTTTTATGTTTAAACAATTTGTATTTACAAATGTTACTTGCTAATACTATGCTTAAAAATTGAAACTAAGGAGTAAAATGATCTATTAAGGTAAAATGACACAAAATATATAGTGATTCGGCTAAGCTCGCATACGTCCACTATGACGATATCCCACAATGTTGATCCCTTATATTTACAAGGAAATACAAGAGAATAATAAGATAGTTAAGAGCATTTAAGGTTACAGTGTCACTAAACTCAAGAACTCTTGTATTTTGCTGTATAGAAGATGAGGTTTTGAAGCAAGAAATCAAACCTTATGAAGTTACATAGCAAGGGGTATTTGTAACAGTTGATGCTACACTTTAGATGGTTGAGATTGTTCAATGGATAGGCGGGAATCACTCCTGGCCATACATCTAGTCGCTTCGGCCGACGAGGGACAGCTGGAAAGGTGGTATAATTATATGACTGAGATGTATGCCAGTCGTCGTTCATTACATAGGTCGTGCTTTGGTCAAAATCAGGCGGCATGCTACAGGGATGGGTGTTCTTATATCGGAAGTTATATAAGGGATATATGGATAAGTAGTTGGTCAGCACAGCTATACATTTATCAGATGAATAGTGTCATGTTGTGTAGTTTTCACAAAAGTAAGGCGAGGGAGAAGCTTCTTTTGTACAGTGACGGTCGTTTACTTGTTGCCGAAGATTACTAAGAGCAAAACTAAAGATTGTTAAGGACAAAGCCGGAGGAGACGAGCCTATCCATTTTTGTCGTGACAAGACAGGTTGTATAGAACCGATCGTAGGTGGGTTGAGATAGAGTCGGGCCAAGGATTGATTTCTTTTGAGCCGGTCCTAGTCAAATGAGTTAGTTGTATGTTGTCTTGATTTGTGTAGACTGGTTGAGGGGAGCAGGCAGCTAGGTACTTGATATTTCTTTGTTGTTATGCTAATTGGCTTGGGCTGGGGCAAGCTTAGGAGTGCTGGCCAGATAATCTTTTACTTGTAAGAAATTTGAGCAACATTTTGCCCCCCAAGCAATCTTTATGAGCAGGGACGTGTTTGTTAATCACACATTTAAACTTGCATTAAATGTTTCTACGTATATCATCGTGCTATTAGCCATGACATTTACCTTTTCTAGACATGGTAGAGGCGGTTTACTTTTCTAACATGTGATTGATAAGAGCATTGATGGTACACAGACGGTTAAATCATGTTTTACATGGCTGATCCAATAGTTCACATTTGTCCCCATTGCATATAAATATTCTTCCTCCCTCTCTTCCTATTCTTTACTAAGCCTCTCAAAACATTGGCTATGAATATTTCTTGGTTTCTCTAAAGCTCCAATGCCTCTTTTTTCAATCAAATAGTAAGTCGTGCCTTCTTCTTTGCTTCCTCCTCATCTGTGCATGAATATGTTTTTCCATTGCCCTTCAAAATATGTTTTTTTTGAAAGCTTTTCATTTTTGGTTGTCTCTGTGTCGTTGCTTGCCAGAATATGTATTTTTTGGCTATCATTTGGAGGTCGATCGACCATTACCGCCATGTTAGTGTCAATAGATCGACATTAGCTATCTTTTGGGTAACCTGTAAACTTAGCCAATATATTAGTGCCATATGCCATAGTTTTAGGTCCAAGCCAATTGCCTTGGGATCCAAGCCAAAAAAGTAGAGTTGGGCCATATAGCTTTTAAGTTAGCTTAGGAGAGTAGTTTGAATCAGGCCATCATGGGGTGCGCGATCAGGACATGCCTTGTAGGCGGTTTTTGTATTTTCCACTTGGGTGGTTGCCTCATGTTTTGCTAGATTAGTTGTAGAGTCATGGTTTGACTAAGTCAATTTTATTTCAGAAGGGTACTTCTGGATCAACCTAAGCTAGTCCTTATAGCTTCAAAGCATTAGAAATAACTGAAGGAAAAGTGAGCCTGGCCAAGTGGTTGGCTTGGCATGAATGTAACATTGGGATACTTTATTTGGTCCCTAGGCTATTTTCGAGTTGGGGCTTCTCTACCACTTCACCCATTCCTTATCTCGTTTCTTGGTGCCTTTGAGATTGCTTCAAATCAACCTACACCTAACAACTATTGATTCCTATATGGAGCTTAAAATGTGTTATTTGATAAGCATTTACTATCACTTGCAGGCCAACACCAAGCTGGCAATCTTCACTACCGTTATTCGGACTTTTGGTCTAGCTTATTCAGACTGACTGGACAAGTTAAACTTGGATGTCATCGACGAAGGCAACCCGAAGAGACGATTATTAGGGTTAAAGGCAAGCGCAGGTAATAATATGAAGCGAAGATCAACCGAGGCCAACGGATAGACTCTCCAGAATATTCTAAGCATGGAATAATGCCACCCCTAGGCAAGGGTTCAATGCTTATCCCTTTTCTTAGGGGATCGGAACATATCCTCAATTAATGTCCCAAACGTGGTGAGATCGATACAAAGGGACAAGGAAGGGCCCATGAGGCTACATTCCAAGTTTCAAGTCATTTAGAGTTCTTATGCTCAAGTTATGGGCAAATTACTTCACCTACCAAAAGGGATCGGTATAAAAGGGATCTGTATAAAAAGAGATCGCTATAAAAGGGATCGGTATAAAAAGGGATCGTCCATATTCAGCTTTCGCTACATGTTGCAACAATGATCGATCAATAACTCAAAATCTACAGATGCTATCAACATGAAACTTGGAGTATAAGCTAATTAGGACATGTGGAACACCCCATAGGGATCGCATGGCATTTGGAGCAAGTTGGAGAGATCAGTACCTATCCCTCTAGAGGGATCGACATAAATCAGAATTCGGGCAACACTACTTCTACCAAAATTTCAGTCTGAATTGTGCACACCTTCTCCTATAAATACAACATGCATGGTGTTAGAAAAGGGATCTTGCTTTCTCTACAGAGGCGCTGCCATTTTTATTCTTCACTTTTGTACTAATGGATCCTAACTGATCCAAAAATTCTTATAATCATAATCAAGTGAAAGATCAATAAAAATATGAAGTGGACGTAGGCCAAGATTACCGAACCACTATAAAAATCTATGTGTTCATTTACTTTATTCTATTTCACTTTTAATTTCATTCTTCGTTTAATCTCCATGAGATTCTATGGGTGTTGATTGGGCGAATTTTCACCACCAAACACATGCCGAACCAATGCTGCCGAAACGCTCGTCCGGTCCACAACTCCCCACAGAATGGAAACGCTCGTCCGGTCCACAACTCCCTACCGAATGGAAACGCTCGTCCGGTCCATAACTCCCCACCGAATGGAAACGCTCGTCCGGTCCACAACTCCCCACCGAATGGAAACGCTCGTCCGGTCCACAACTCCCCACCGAATGGAAACGCTCGTCCGGTCCACAACTCCCCACCGAATGGAAACCATCAACCGGTCCAGAGCTCCTCACCAGACCAAGTCCATCAACCGGTCCAAAGCTCAATTCCACCATGCTCCTACCGGACCATACTCCTACCGGACCATACTCCTTTCGGGCCAACAATACCAGGCCAGGTCGCGTCAGCCCAGGCCCACCAGCTGTTATATACATCCATGAACCCTACCCCCAGCCTCACTCTATAAATAGAGGGGCAGGGGTACAACAATGGGGACAAGTTTGAGAGCTCAAGCACGGGGAGAACTTTCAAACAACTTTCTTTTACTTGTATCAAAGCTTTGTACTTGTAATCAGAATAAGAGAAGAGAAATAACATATAAAGTGGACGTAGGCACATTCTGGCTGAACCACTATAAATCTGCGTGTCTTTTTACAGTTTAGCCCCTGTTTTTCATATATTTGCATAAATCGCTCAAATCACTAAGAATAACATAAGATCTACTAAATCATACAACTTTGAGGTGTTTGTCCATTTTTTGTGCAAACATTTTTGGTGCTTTCACTGAGAACTAGAAGCTCGAAGCTTCAGCTTCATCCACTTAACGAGTTTTCCTAACAGCATCGTCCGCCACTTGGAAAACATGCCTCCCAAATAGATAAAAGATGTTAACAAAGGAAAAAACATCGCATCCAGCAGTCTTCCAGATCCAGCTGTCACGAATCAAGTAAATCGTCGTCCTCCAGCAACAGTAACAAATGAAGGACAGGCTAACCCAACCACTCCTGCCACAGAACAGCCTACGGCAGTTACTAGGGCAGATTTGGACAGAGTTGTGGTTGAAGTAACTAACCGCTTCACGTCCCAGCAGGAAGCCTTGGTGGACCATCTCATGTCACGCTTAAGGGACGCTGAAGAATCCAACCGCAACACTGAATCATGGGGCGAGTCCCAGTCTGGAGGATCTCAGAGACAACAAAGATCTTCCTTCTTCGAAGGAGCTAACGGCATAAGTAGCCGAGGTAGGAGCCGAGACCGAGCACAGCCCGAAGTTAGGCCTGAGGAAACATTTGGTACCGAACCCAACGGGGAAGGTACCGGGCGAAGGTCAACTGTAGCTGAGCCTGTCATGCTGCCTAACCACAGAAACGCCAGTGAACGGGGCCGAGCTAGAGTCCAGCCCGAAGTTGGACCCGAGGAAGTGCTTAGATCAGAACCCAACAGGGGGAGATCAAGGCAAGGGCCAACTGTAACTGACCCGAGCATGCTCCCAGAAGATCAAAGGCAGCCGCTGGAAAATGTGAGGAATGATAGACGATACCATCCCTACAGGTCATCTGGACGGAATCAATCCCACAGAACAGAACCAAACTCATTTCTATCTGCTCCAAATTCTGATGAAAGGATGGCACGCCTATTCAGAGAGTGTGTCCAACGGGAGCAAAGAGATCGAGGGATAGGCGCTAGGGTAACCAGCCCTTTCGCCCGCAATATCGAAATTGCTATCACCCCCCGAGAATGGAAGATGCCAACAATGGAACCCTACAAAGGAACCTCCGACCCCGTTGTACACTTACAAAGGTACACGCAGCATATGCTCATGAGTGGGGCGACAGAGGGGGTACTGTGCAAATGCTTTCCGCTCTTCTTAGCAGATCTTGCTACCTCTTGGTTCTGTCATCTACCCCAGGGATCCATCAGCTCGTGGGAAATGTTGAAAGAAAAATTATCAGTCAGTTCCGCATTCATGTGGAGCAACCTAAGGATGCTTATTCCCTATCCAGCGTCAAACAGAAACCTGGAGAGAAGCTGCAGCAATACCTAACCAGATTCAACGCCGCAGCAGCCGCAGTCCAAGATGCTGATGAGAAGCTTATCCTAATGGCCCTCTGTAGTGGTGTGCATCCGGACACTAAATTTGCTAGAAGGTTGACAAAAGAAAAACCAGCTACTTTACCCGATTTCTTCCATGAAGCCGGGAAATACATGAGGCTTGAGGATGCTTCCATTGAGGGGCAGTCAGGACAGCAAAATAAGACAACCCATAGCAACGCCCCTGTTGTGGCAAGGGACATTCGAAGAAATGATTCCAGAGACAATGCTGGGGGCAAGAAGGGAGAAAAGCGCCTATATCGGCCAGGACCGAGATTCGACACTTACACTCCTTTGAACGAGACCGTCGAAAATATCTTCCTTGCCACCCAAGGCGAAGTTAGATACAAACGCCCACCATACAAGAAGGAATCAGATAACGCACAGAAGTCTGGAAAGTTCTGTCGCTTCCACGAATCTCACGGGCATGATACCAACGAATGCCATCATCTTCGAGATCTGATTGAGGAACACATCAGAAGGAAGAAACTGGAACGTTATGTAAAGAGTCAGGACATGACTCCAACTCCTGCCAACGAAAACCCAAGGCTACCCTCACCGGGGACCGACAGAGGGAACCGCAACACTAGCAGCTCCAACCAAGAGAAGATAGTGGTCCATACCATCTCAGGAGGACCGCACATCGCAGACAGAAGCTGGAGAGAGATGGAAAGATATGGAAAGTCGCTCAGAGACAATAAAGACTGTGTCAATTCGGTTATAGAAGAGCGCCACCCGAAGGGGAAGGAAAGTGATGACATCACATTCGGTAAGCGTGACCTAGAAGGAAGGCAGTACCATCACATAGATCCCATGGTTATCTCTGCCCGACTCGGTCCCGCCGAAGTTTACCGAATCCTGGTAGATACTGGAAGCTCAGTAAACATCCTGTTCAAACACGCATTCGACAAAATGAAGCTATCAATGAAGGATGTATCTCCCTGCGATAAACCACTACACGGTTTCACTAGAGATGCGAAGATGCCTCTCGGACAACTGGACCTCTTTGTTGAGATTGGAAGCCATCCCCGCTCCGTTGTACGGAAACAGACATTTGTGCTAATAGAAAACCATTCGGCCTACAACGCCTTCTTAGGAAGGCCAGCCTTGTCTGATTTCCAAATTGTCCTAGCCCCATGGTGCCTAAAGATGAAATTTCCAACGGACAATGGAGTAGGGGAAGTAGAAGGAGACCAGGACGTTGCTCGAAACTGCTATGTGACTGAACTTCGCAACAACCACAGTAAGGATAAAGGGAAGGGTGTAGAGATTGCCCTCTGCACAAAAAGTCTGGAAGCATAACAACTAAAGAAAGCCCCTCCTCTTCGATATACCAGCGACCTTTCAATGAATTAGACCCTAGGGACAAAGAGGAGGCCACCGCCGAGCCTGCAGAGGCTATGGAGTTTATATCTGTAGACAAGCACGACTCAAGTAGACTATTGAAAATTGGGTCCCAACTAAAAGCCGAATTGAAGGACCAACTCATCGATTTTCTCCGCCATAACTTGGATGTATTCGCTTGGTCACACGCTGACATGACCGGAATCTCCCCCGACATAGCATGCCACGTGTTAAACATTGATCCTACCAAGGCGCCTGTAAAACAAAGAAAGAGAAGTATGGGGGCGGAGCGATCAGCAGCCCTCGATGAAGAAGTAAAGAGCCTACTCGCCAATGACTTCATACGAGAAGCTATCTACCCGGAATGGATCGCCAACCCGGTGCTGGTAAAAAAGGCTAATGGGAAGTGGCGAACTTGCATTGACTTTTCCAACCTAAACGACGCCTGCCCAAAGGATTGTTTCCCACTTCCCAGAATCGACCATCTTGTAGACAGCACAGCCGGGCACGAGCTCCTATCTTTTATAGACGCATACTCAGGGTATAACCAAATTCCTATGCATGCTCCCGACCAAGACCACACTAGTTTCATCACCGACCGGGGTTTATACTGCTATAAGGTAATGCCTTTCGGACTTAAAAATGCAGGGGCCACCTACCAGCGCCTCGTCAACAAAATGTTTGCAGGGCTAATAGGACAAACTATGGAAGTATATATGGATGACATGCTGGTAAAGTCAAGGAAAGCCAAAGATCACGTAAGCCACTTAGGCAAGATGTTTCAAGTGCTTCGACAATATGGAATGAAGTTGAATCCACTAAAATGCTCCTTCGGAGTGTCATCAGGAAAGTTCTTAGGATTCATCGTTCATGCCAGAGGGATAGAAGCAAACCCTGAACAAGTCCGAGCGTTAAGGGATATCAAGATACCTTCCACTCGGAAGGAAATGCAAAGTTTGAATGGAAAAGTGGCCGCTCTAAGCCGATTCATCTCCAAGGCGACGGACAAGTGCGTCCCCTTTTTTGAAGCCCTAAAGAAAGACAAGGGAAAGTTCGAATGGACTGACGAATGCTTAACCGCTTTCCTTAACCTAATCGAACACCTCCAGAAACCACCGGTACTCTCGACTCCAAGCGAAGGCGAAGAATTATGCTTATACCTTGCTGTGTCATCTCACGCCCTAAGCACAGCCTTGGTAAGGGAAGACAACCGCACGCAGCGGCCAGTTTACTTCGTCAGCAAAAGGTTTACTGGGGCAGAAGTCAGATATCCTAAACTTGAGAAGCTAGCATACTGTTTACTAATCACATCACGAAAGCTGCGTCACTACTTCCAGTCCCATTCCATCAAAGTTCTGACTGATCAACCATTGAGGCAGGTACTCCATCGTCCCGAAACTTCTGGGCGACTACTTAAATGGTGCATTGAACTAAGTCAGTATGATATCACCTATCACCCTCGCACCGCCATCAAGGGACAAGCCATGGCTGATTTCATTGCAGAATTCACTACCAACGAAGGTAAGGAGAAATTGGAAATAGCAGAAGATATCAAGTGGAATCTCTTTGTGGATGGTGCATCGAACGAACAAGGCTCGGGGGCAGGTGTGGTAATAATCACTCCCAGGGGAAACAAACTGCACTATGCTATAAGGTTGGAGTTCGCTGCCACCAACAACGATGCAGAATATGAAGCAGTGATAGCTGGACTAGAAATTGCCATAGAAATCGGAGCCAATTCTTTGTGTCTTCACAGCGATTCTCAACTTATTGTTAATCAAATACTAGGAGAATTCCAAGCTCGAGAAGAACGACTCATAGTGTATCTAAAGAAGACCAAGTTACTTCTCAGCCGATTGGACCACTACTTAGTCAAACACATCCCTCGGGAGGAGAACCGAGAGGCCGACGAATTAGCAAAGCAAGCAAGTGTGAGAGACATCACCATCTCCGGGGCAGTAACCATCTCAATGCAACTGGCCCCAAGTTTTGAGCAAGTGAATCTGATAGCTGCAACCGAAGAAGCAACTTGGATGACTCCCATCCGAGACTACCTACAAAGTGGCACTCTACCCAACGGGCGTAACAAAGTCAAGAAAATCTTGAGGAAAGCATCCCGCTACACAATACAAGAAGACATCCTCTATCGGCGCGGATTCTCTAACCCGTTATTAAGGTGTGTCGCTGGGAGAGAAGCCAAGGAAATCTTATCCAACATCCATCAGGGGAGCTGCGGAGATCACACCGGAGGGCAAACATTAGCAAAAAAGATACTCCGATACGGATATTTCTGGCCCACCTTAAGCAAGGACGCCTTAGATTTCGTCAAGAAGTGTGACAGATGCCAAAAATTTGCTAAGATTCCACGGCTACCAACAACTGAGATTACTCAAATGACCAGCCCTTGGCCCTTCGCAATATGGGGAATTGACTTAATCGGCGAGCTACCGATGGGCCGAGGCGGGGCCAAATATGCTATAGTGGCAGTTGATTATTTCACCAAATGGGTGGAAGCGGAGCCTCTGAATAAAGTATTTTCAGCAAAAGTTATTAACTTCTTGATCAAAAATGTTCTGTGCAGGTACGGAGTCCCACTCAAAATCATATCAGACAATGGACTTCAGTTTGACAGCGAGGAATTCGCCAACTGGTGCCGAGAGCACGGAATTCATAAAAGCTTCTCATCCGTAGCATATCCCCAGGCAAACGGACAAGTCGAAGCAGTCAACAAAATTCTGAAAACTCTGATAAAAAAGAAGCTCGAAAAGTCAAAGGGTGCTTGGGTGGATGAACTCCCTACGGCGCTGTGGGCCTACCGCACATCTTTCAGAACATCAACGGGGCACACTCCTTTCTCTTTGGCATACGGATCGGAGGCTATGCTCCCAGTTGAAACCATTGTGCCTTCCCACCGTAGGATCCACTATAACCCGGAAGAGA
This sequence comes from Allium fistulosum, assembly GCA_030737815.1. Lineage (NCBI taxonomy): Eukaryota > Viridiplantae > Streptophyta > Magnoliopsida > Asparagales > Amaryllidaceae > Allium > Allium fistulosum. Next base: position 1,114,952,107 of record CM060907.1, on the reverse strand, counting down.
ATGAAGAGCTCCTCAACATGTCTTTGGATCTAGTTGAGGAGAGAAGAAATGATGCAGTCCTTAAAACAGCAGCCCACAAGCAGAAAGTGGCAGCGCAATACAACTCCAAAGTCAAGCATCGTACCTTACAAGAAGGGGATCTTGTCCTCAAGCGAATCTTCCCTCGCCCCGGAGCACTAGACCCCATCTGGGATGGACCATATGTAATTCATAAAGATCTCCACAATGGAGTTTATATTTTGTCAACAGTGGACGGAGAGGTGTTCCAGAGGGCATGGAACATCCAGCACCTTCGTCGATACTTTTCTTAACTTGTACTGCCCATATGAAGTGAATTAACAAAGAGAATCAGTGGACGTAGGCCTTTTCATGCCGAACCACTTTAAAAAACTTTGTCTCTTTTTTAACTTGTTCCTTTATATCTTGGCTACTTGTTAACTTTATCCTTTTCTGTTGAACAAAATCCTATGCGTATAGCATTTCCACTCAAAGCACTCCACGGCGCAACTTCACCTGGGCAAAACCTAACAGGTACTATGCGAATCTATGCCCTCGCCAATGAGACACTTTTGCTCCAGCATCCCTCTGCTGCGGGTTAACTCATTGCTCGCGACGGCCCTTAAAGCCAACTGTAATGAGCCGATTATAAGCCACCGAGAAGGCCGACTATAGCCGAGGCAGCTCATTACGACGTTAGGCTCGCCGGCAACTGTGAACTGACTATAAGCCCCAACATAAGGTGTGGCCAGCTAGGGGCAGTTCACAGTCGACGATCGGCACCCACGCTAGCCGGCCACAGTAAATCGAATAAAACCCATGATTACGGGCCATAATGGCCCGGGTAGTTACTGTGCGTGATCTCGGCTCCGATGTGTCTTAAGTGCGGCTGTGGTAAAAAAGAATTAACTCCCCGCGGAGGCGTAAGATGGGTGACAAATGTCTCCAAGACCCACAGCTAGGGAAAGTGACTACAAAACCCATTTTCCACGAACTTAAGCACATCGAAGGCCTTCCGTGATTGGAAGTTTTACTTTTTCACATATTTCAATTTTACTTAAAAAGCTTTTCTCCTATCCTCTATAATGGTCCCTAAAGTACAGGATGCAGAGTAGGAGATACTAGCCAATGGGTGTAGGGACTCACGATTGGATGGCAGGGCACTCGACTGCATTCCATGCTCAGTCATACAAGATATTCAAAACTGCCATCTACGATTAAAACATGAAGGGCGCTTTTTTTCTTCTTTTGTGTACAAATACATGACTATAATTTGTTCACACCACACGCTAATATTACAAGTCATGAAATTATGTTTTAAAACCAGAACCTGACATCAAACACAATTCAATTACAAGGATATGCATAGCTATATTTCTCATACGACATGTCAAAATAGCAACAAACATTCGGAAGACGACAAAATCAGCTTAAGTTAAAGAATTACACATCAAGAATAGAGCTATTTATTACAAGTAGCAAAAGAATTACAACTTAAAAGTTACTCTACTGTTTTAAGACTAACGTATACGGCCATGTCAAGCCTACAAAAAGAATTTTCCAGGTCTGATCAAGGGGCCGGCTGCATTGGAGTTTTATCCTTGTCCCGTTGACCACCTGTCCAGTCAGAGAAAGGATTCATTAGTGATAAGCAACCAAAGTTAATGGAGAGACTAAAAAGGAAGACTTACCAGCACCTGCTTCTTGACTATCCTGGTCGTCATCCTCTACTTGCACACCTGCCTCCTCAGCAGCAAGCAACCGCATACCCTCCTTCACCGCCACCTTCTCCTCCTTGGTAAACTGGGTAGTGACCACATCCATGCTGAAGGCCACACCACCCTCTTTATCCGCATCCGCCTTAGCTTCCTCCAGAGCCCGAAGATAAATCTTAGCCATGACCCTAGGATAATCATCCATCCAGGATAGGTTGCCCTGCTTCCAAGTTCGGAAGTACATGTCCTGAAGCATTTCATCCATCATCCCCTCATTCTCCTCAAACTCCCTCATCCGGGCCTCGGAAGCCGACAACCTTCCAACAACAGTTTCTCTCTCCAAACGGTATCTCGAGCAGTCAGCCTGAAGGGATTTCCGCATCGCCTCCATCTCCTCCTTCAGCCTAACCTGAGCAAGCTCTGCGGCTTCAAGCTTCCCCGACAGCTCCTCTACCCGCTCAAGATCCGCCCTCCGAACCTCATCCACTGTCGAGATGGCCATATTTATCTGCTCCTTGCAGGCAGCCTCCATCTTCCGCAGTTCCGCCTTACTAGCCTCCTCCATAGCCTTCCTCAACCGCCTGGAGGCAGCCTCATGCTGAGAAATCTGAATGGCCTGATCAGCGAGCTGTTTGGCCTGGTCCGAAACCATCAATCTTAGTCGGATGTTGGCACTCCCAATCTCCTCTCCAGCCTTAACCAGCCGGGCATGATGCCCCATCAGCTTCCTAGTCTCCTCCGCCACCCGATCAATATTAGCCTTGGCCTCGTCTCCCATGGTAACTATCCGAGTAGTAAGTAGATCGAGATCTAAGGACTTAGCCTCATCAAGCACCCGTACCATGGGATTGCGGGGAAGAAGGTGCTCACCAGTAACCTTGTCAAAGGTAATATCATGGGAACTTGGATCCAGATCAGGATGACCCGCAAATGGATTACGAGCCAAGTCAGGACGATCAATCTGAATAACGGTAGGGTTTTCGGACGGGTGCGGAGAGAGTGCAAACTCGCTATCCTCCTCCGTGATATCATGAAGAGGCTGAACTGGGGGCTGTGGACCAAGTGAAGGTACGGATGAGGGATGACTCCTCTTTCTCTTTCGGATACCCTCTTTAATAACCCCGAGAAAGGGACGGTAGCCGACTACATCCTCGGAGCGGTGGGTCGAAGACTTTGGCTTGGCGGAAGCTTTGGAAAGCTTGTACTGTTCAAGCCTGTGCCGAAGATCTGAGGCCTTGGCCTTTTTACCTGCTCCTGATATGAAGAACAAGTGTCACAAGCTTACATTGATCCATAATTCGAGAAAACACGGTAAACTTAAAGTTAAAAGAAGAAAGAAAACACATCTGTGGTTGTACAAACCCTGGGGAGGAGTAGGATACTGCAATGAGTCCTGGATTTCATTCCCGGACGGGAGCGGATCATAAAAAATTCCTAAGTCCCTATCATAAATGGAGCCCGCAGGAGTCAAAAGTTCACCTTGAGTCGTCGGAGCCACCTTGGCTGGAATAGTCCGAGGAGGCTCGCTTGCACCAGTCCCAGCCTTGTCAGCTCTCCCGGATTTCTCTGTCAAAGCCGTTTCCCCGTCCAGCCCCTCAAAAGCTTGGTGGAATACGTCATCCGTCCACTCCTGAGTCTCGCCTGCTTGCCCAGGAAGCAGGGCCCCGATGCCATCACCACCATCGCTACCTTCCCGGTCACCTCCACCCTCGCCTCTTTCCTCCTCTACGTCTTCCTCCTCCTGAGTAAGCGGACATGTGCTAGGGGAGGGACCGTCCGACTTCTTAAGTTTCTTACCTCCGACGGCTGGAGGTTTTGTGAAAGGTTTCCTCTTGCTACTCGTGACACTTCCCTTAGCCTGAGCAACCGCCCTCTCCTCCGCCGTTTCCCTCAGCTTGACTACTGACTGCTGTGGAAGAATTAAGTTATACTCCAGAAGGGTCGAGTTTCTGATCAGGTAGGCAGATGACCTATATCTCCCGAGAATAGCTTCTACCTCAGCTGTCATCTGAACCAGGCGATCAGTCTCCACAACTGCAAAGCCACCTGTCGCTAGCAAAAAATGAAAATGTATGAGGAGAAGCATCAACTTACATCCAGAAGTAAATCGCCGAATAGAAACAGAGTCGTCTCTGACGAAGAACCACTCCTTCTTGAACATACTGAATTTGGAATACAGATCCAAGACCGGCTTGAAGGTTACAGCTGACTCCAAGCTGATGTATGGGGACCCCTTCTTATAGCCCCTCAGATTATATAAGTACCGGATCTCCCGGTTGGAAGGAGCACGACCATACTTCCTCTGGAAAATGACGAAGAGGCTCACCAGTATAGCATAGGAATTGGGTTGAAGCTGGAATGGGGCCACCTTTAGATATGTGAGGAAGCTGGCTACCCAAGCGTTAAGAGGAGGAATGGCACCACACATGCAGTGGTATCTGCTGTAGGCAAAGTACCCTTCAGGAGGGTCATATGGCATAACTTCTCTCCCTGGCAACAACAAGTGCGCCCTATCAATTCCGAAAGATCGGGAGATGACATCAAGCTGCTCCTCCTTGAGGGAGCTAGGAAAGCAATCGGGCGGGGAGTTCAGAAGTTCCTGAGGGCCATACCCATCCACTAGAGATCTCGGGACAGGTCCGTGACGTTCTGGATTCGGCTGAGCTGGGGGCACGGCAGAGTAACCTCCTTCGCCCCCGGTTTTCTTCTTATCTGATCGAGTTTCCGCTTTACGAGACATTATCTACAACACCGGAAAAACACATTGTTAGAACAGAAGATGTAAACAAGTAAGTACGTAATATGAAATTTCACTCATAAAATCAAAAACGCTCAAACTCCCTTTGTCGTTCAGTAAAGTGGATATGAAATTTCATTCGGTGTCGGAGTCTCGAAAACCATTCGACACTCGGAATCCCCAAATTCATTTCAGTAAATTCCAACCAAAAGCTCATTCGGCATCCCAATAAGAAAGTTCATTCGGTTAGTTGGGAGCCCAAAGTTTCCGAGTTCGTTCGGTAGCCTAGCTCTAGAAGTTCGCTCGGCAGAAAACAAGCTCACCTGATTCGGCAGTTCGAAAGATTGATTCGGTTATCACGTTTGGTGAGGAAACACGAAGGTTTGAGGCTCTTATTTATAAAAGAAAGTTTGATAGCCGGACCAGATGGTTCGGTCCTAATGCCGAATACGATGGCTCAGCTGAAACAAAGCAAGACATATGACAGGCATATGCCTTACTTTGGGGGGCAAATGATTGGGCGAATTTTCACCACCAAACACATGCCGAACCAATGCTACCGAAACGCTCGTCCGGTCCACAACTCCCCACCGAATGGAAACGCTCGTCCGGTCCACAACTCCCCACCGAATGGAAACGCTCGTCCGGTCCACAACTCCCCACCGAATGGAAACGCTCGTCCGGTCCACAACTCCCCACCGAATGGAAACCATCAACCGGTCCAGAGCTCCTCACCGGACCAAGTCCATCAACCGGTCCAAAGCTCAATTCCACCATGCTCCTACCAGACCATACTCCTTTCGGGCCAACAATACCAGGCCAGGTCGCGTCAGCCCAGGCCCACCAGCTGTTATATACATCCATGACCCCTACCCCCAGCCTCACTCTATAAATAGAGGGGCAGGGGTACAACAATGGTGACAAGTTTGAGAGCTCAAGCACGGGGAGAACTTTCAAACAACTTTCTTTTACTTGTATCAAAGCTTTGTACTTGTAATCAGAATAAGAGAAGAGAAATAACATATAAAGTGGACGTAGGCACATTCTGGCTGAACCACTATAAATCTGCGTGTCTTTTTACAGTTTAGCCCCTGTTTTTCATATATTTGCATAAATCGCTCAAATCACTAAGAATAACATAAGATCTACTAAATCATACAACTTTGAGGTGTTTGTCCATTTTTTGTGCAAACAGGTGTTGATGCCCATGTTTGGTGTCAACATTTTGGTGCTCACTGAGAAATGAATTCTCAGCTTGATTGGATCTCATCATCTACTGGTGGATTCCCATATTTACGAGATAGATCCAGTTAATAACCTAGAAACTTTCTATTCTACTCAAATTTGAAGGAAATCTAAAGGAAGCTGATAGCCATGGTTAGAGGAACTAAGTCTACTTCCTGTGATTTTAAAGGATTTGATTATGCTAGAGTTCTTGTTTGGAGTTTTTCATGTGTTCATGCCCATTTGTAAGGGATCAGATCCACTTATGTATGCAAGGTCTTGGGATCAGATGTTGAAGTTTGCACTCAAGTTAGGGGATGACTGATCCCTCTCTCAAGGCCAAAATGGCCGACCCTCAAAAAGCGATCCTTTTCTCAAGGCAAAAAATGGTCGATCCCTCAACCCAAGCCAAACTGGCCGATCCCTTAGCCTAAATGACCGAACCCTCATCAAGGAAAATATATGTATACCGATCCCTCCAAAAAGCATATATACCAACCTCTCCAGAAAGCATATATACCGACCCCTCCAAAAAACATATATATCGATTCCTCCAAAAAGAATATATATCGATCTCTCCAAAAATCATGTATACCGATCCCTCCAAAAAGCATATATACCGATCTCTCTAGAAAACATATATACCGATCCCTCTAAAAAGTATACATACCGATCGCTCCAAAAAAGTATATATACCATTAATCCCTTCAACATATATCAATGTCGACCCCTCGCTCAAGGCTCATGGCCGATCCATCTAAAAGACATCAATACTGATCCCTCCAATCTTCGTATACCTATCCCTCCAGTCTTCATATACCGATCCCTCTTATATGGCAAACAACCGACCCCTCACCAAGGAAATTCAGCGATCCCTATACTACCGAAACCTATGTCGTATTCGTCCAGAATCGAACTCTTGTTTAACCAGTTCCTATTCCAAAAAGTGGAGAACATAGGTGATGTGACTCTAAGAAAACCCAAGAATCAAACTCTTGTTTAACCCACTTCCTATACGTCTTGTGACTGACTAGGGTAGGAGGATCAAACGGCAGCTTCTGAATTGCAACCCGAGGAACGGATAAGCAACAGCTACTCAAACAATACTCCTAAAGAGTGGAGAACATAGGTGATGTGACTCTAAGAAAACCCAAGAAACTTTGGCCAAAAGCCAAACTCGGGTAAAACCAAGATTTTCTCTAAGAAAACAATAACATGACTTCAAGCATCGTTCTTTATTGACCCTGCACTTCGACTTTCGTGACTCCAAGCAAACCAATTCCTGACTCCAAGAAAATAGCAGATTTTCTTGGGTCTGACTCCAAGTAACTACCATTGATCCGTCAATACCTGTCCAACTTGCTTTGCTCATATCTCAGGCATGCATATATCATTCATAAGTATAAGAAGTAGTTGTAACTTAAAGATGAACCGGACTGTCGATGACTAAAGCCTATCCCCTGGTCGAAGCCTATTCATTTAAGGCATTTAGTATGCAGAATATCCGAGGAGATTCAATGTACCAATCATATCAGTTTACTCAGGGAAAACCGACCCTAGACTACATCTCATGAGATTCAAGTGGCATGTGAATTCCGCCTAAGTGATATGTACCATCAAATGCAGATGCTTTCCTATATTCCTCGAAGATGTATCGATCATGTAGTTTATGTGATTATCGCCCAAATCCATCTCCTCATTCAATCAACCGATTAGAAGTTTGTTGAGTAGTTTAGAATGCATGCAAATCACACCAAGGATGTGATGCCATTATCCAATTTATTCCAGATGCTAGCAAGGATATCATATTGATCGCGTTTGAGGGGAATCGACCCCCAGACAGATTTTGGTAGCTAGTTAGCTGGAGAGCCTCCTACAACCTTGGATCATTTCTATTACAAAGTGTATCAAAACCAAAGCAAGAAGGAGGTAGAGTAGACTAGAAGAAAGAACAATACATGCCCGTTGGCTAAGTACTCAGATTCAAGTAGATGAACCAAGATCTCAAAATTCGACTCATATGCTCCTTTGAACGATTTAATGATAGCCTCTACTTGGAGAGTCACGACTAAGAGTAGTACTGAAAACCAGCCTCGAGAGAGTCCACCGAAGCCCAGAGAAAATCCGAGGAATATTGTATATTCCAAGATGCACACGGTCCTAACAATGGAGATTACAAACACCTCTAAGATGTGAATAGAAAGCTGATTCGAGAAGGAAAGCCTCAATAGTATGTGCAAGCCCTGTAGAATGGTGGGCATGGAACATCCGATGCCTATCAATAAATAACTCTGATTATCAATTGGACCACTGACGATCGAAATCCCGTTGAAAGAAGCTAAGGGCAAATTAGAATAGTGAGCACAAGACGTTGCTTCGCTTATCAATGAGATTTATTCTAATCTTCTTTTAATTAATTTATTTTAATTTCAATTTCAGTTATGGTGTAAACTACGACCAACTTGAGTTAAACTACATGCATGCGATGCAGGTAACTAAGTTCCTAGAGTTGGGCGCAGACCAATCTACGCAGATCGTGATAGAACTTACGGAGCCTTTATCTAGACGAGCATAATTGGACCGTTCATCTGCTACCATATGCCCCCGACTTGGGACATCGATACATGGATTGTAAAGGCTCGACAAGGTCACAATCCAATAGAACGTGAACGAGACTGGACGTTCATTTAACAACCTTCATATTAGACTTGAAGCAGCCACTATTGACTGCCTACTTGTCAACCACAAATTTTAACGAATGGGCATGATTGTAGCCTGAACTAAATGCAACTTAATTTGTCTACTCAATAACTCATTATCTTCATTGGCTAGAAAGAATACGGAGCAAGTTGGGCAAGACTTAATCATCCAACCCCAGTGTGGATATGATCCAATCATCCATCACCTACAACCTTCGTCGACTTAAGTGGGAAGAGCCACAACCACCAAGTGGACGAGAATCGACAGTTTGATTGCCAAGTTTCATCCCAAATGCTGGGGGGAAAATCCTATTTTATGAACGAACATGGTTCGACCGTTCATTCGACAACTTTTGCCTCGACACGGTAATTGAAGTACAAGTCAAACGGGTGGAAATACGACTGCTCTCAACAAAAATCTCTAAGTCCCCAGAGTGCGGACTAGAGTACTCTAAGTTCCCGGAGCGTAGACTAGATTATAAACGATTCAACAAAAATCTCTAAGTCCCCGGAGCATGAACTAGAGTACTATAAGTCCTCGGAGTGCGGACTAGAGAATAAATGATTCAACAAAAATCTCTAAGTCCCCGAAGCGCGGACTAGAGTACTCTAAGTCTCCAGAGCGCGGACTAGAGTACTCTAAGTCCCCAAAGCGCGGACTAGGGTATAAACGATTCAACAAAAATCTCTAAGTCCCCGGAGCGCGGACTAGAGTACTCTAAGTCTCCGGAGCGTGGACTAGAGTACTCTAAGTCCCCAGCACGCGGACTAGGGTATAAACGATTCAATAAAAATCTCTAAGTCCCCGGAGCATGGACTAGAGTACTCTAAGTCCCTGGAGCACGGACTAGAGCATAAACGATTCAAAAAAAAATATCTAAGTTCCAGAAGCGTGGACTAGAGTACTCTAAGTCCCCAAAGCGCGGACTAGAGCATAAATGATTCAAAAAAATTCTCTAAGTCCCCGGAGCGTAGGCTAGAGTACTCTAAGTCCCCTGAGCACGGACTAGAGCATAAACGATTCAACAAAAATCTTTAAGTCCCAGGAGCGTGGACTAGAGTGCTCTAAGTACCCGAAGCGCGGACTAGAGCATAAAAGATTCAACAAAAATCTCTAAGTCCCTGGAGCACGGACTAGAGTACTCTAAGTCCCAGGAGCGTGGACTAGAGCATAAACGAGTCAACAAAAATCTCTAAGTCCCCGGAGCACGGACTAGAGTACTCTAAGTCGCTGGAGCGCGGACTAGAGTATAAACGGTTCAACAAAAATCTCTAAGTCCCCGAAGCGCGGACTAGAGTGCTTTAAGTCCCCGGAGTGCGGACTAGAGTATAAAAGATTTAACAAAAATCTCTAAGTCCCTAGAGCACGGACTAGAGTACTATAAGTCCTCGGAGCGTGGACTAGAGTATAAACGATTCAACAAAAATCTCTAAGTCCCCGAAGCGTAGACTAAATTACTCTAAGTCCCCGACTACGGACTAGAGTATAAATGATTCGATAAAAATCCCTAAGTCCCCGGAGCGCAGACTTGAGTACTCTAAGACTCAGAGGGCGGACTAGAGTATAAATAATTCAATAAAAATCTCTAAGTCCCCGGAGCGTGGACTAGAGTACTTTAAGTCCCTGGAGCATGGACTAGAGTATAAACGATTCAACAAAAATCTCTAAGTCCCCGACAATGGACTAGAGTACTCTAAGTCCCCGACTTCGGACTAGAGTATAAACATTCAGCAAAAAAACGACTGCTCACGAGAAAACTCTAAGTCCCCGAAGTGCGGACTAAAGTAAAACGCAAATTGGGTGCGATTCGACTACCCGCCAACAAACTCTTATCCCCAGAGTGCGAAAATGAGTATAAACAAATAAATGACACTACACCACAAAGCTGTTTTAGGCACATCCCTATCCGCCCTATTTGATACGGCTCAAAGCCGTATCAAATTTGATACGGGTAAAACCCGTATCTAATATTTGATACGGCTTTGAGCCGTATCAAATTCGTGCCTATTTTCGCTGGAAAATCATACACCTTTATAAGCACGGTCTTCCCCAAATTTCCTTCCCTCGTTTTTTTTCGATCTCCCCCAAATTCTTCCCCTAACTCACGACCACGCCTCAATTGAGAAATTACCATTTGTTTTCGTCAAATCTGCAGCGATTAATTCCGGCTATTCTCTCGTTCTTTCTCCTTAAATTTTATCAGCCGCCTTTCTTTTTCCTTCACGTAATCGGTGCTTTCAGGTATTCTGATGTTGTTTATTTTCCTTTCCATGTATTAGTATTTTTTATTTATTTCTACTATTACGAGCATCACCATGTATTGCATCATAGCTTCAACATCAAAATTTGTTATTGAGTACATGAATTTATCTTCTTCGTTTTTTTTGCCTCCGTTCCCAAATTATTGTTTGAAAGGGAGATGTGATTGATGGTATGCGATGGTTCGATTGTTGAATTGGGTGATTGGTTTCGCGATTGTTTTTTGTAGTGGGAGAGGTGAGTTACAAAGTGAGTTAATTGCGGTTTTTATTTTATTTTTTATTTTTTTGGGTATGGTTGCGATTGGCAGTGTTTGCTGAGGGGGGAGGTGATTGAATGTGCAGATAGAAGTTGGCAAATGGTGATATTGAAGTTGAGGGAAAGGTTGGTTGGTCAGTAAAGTGTAGGGGAAGTAGCAGTTGTGGATGGCAGAAAGTAGGTTGGTCTGTGTATTTGCAATGCTACTGGATAGGGGTAATGTAAATCCAGTGTTGATGTTAGAGTGGAGATAACTTGATCGTTTCAGGCGGGTTTGGACAGTGGGATGAAGTGGTGTGACTACTGGTGAGGTTGTGGTGGAAGAAGAACTGAATAGCAGTGGGTAATTGTTGGTGCAGGGGGATGATGGAATTGTGAATGCAGTGGTATGGTGGGTAATTTGATGGTTAGAGAAGTTTGTATTGTTGTGGGTTTGTAGAAATGAAGTAGTGGATGGTCAAGGTGGTTTGGTGATCTATTGGGTGGTAAAGGAAGTGTTTGAATTGGAGAAGGGATTGTTTGCTGGCAGTACTTGGGTTGGTCATGTAGTGGGATGGTGTTGTCGAAGCAAGGCAGTGGTGTACGGGGATGATGGCAGATGATCAGGTAAACTGAAGTGGTTGTAGTTTGTATGTGAAGGCTTGTGCACTGTGCACTGGTGATTGTTGAACTGTTGGCAGGAGGGGAGTATGTTGAACTGTGAAGTTTGTATGATTGTTGAATGGTTGGAAGATTGTTGAATGTTTGGTAATTGACAGTGTGTAACGTTGAGGCAAGTAGAGTCAGTGAAGTGGCAAGGAGGTTAGATGAAACAGTGTGTAATGGTATGAATGGTTGCATAGTTCAGAAGTGTGAATTGTTTCAGTGAAGTGAGAAGGGGTAATGAAGTTTGAGGATATGCACAGAGGCAAATGTTTGTGGAGATGATGGCAAGGCAGTTTTAAGTATGCCAGTGAATGTTGTTTTGGTAACAGGGGTTGTGATGGTATGTGCAGTAATGTGTGATGGTTTTGACATATTAATGGTTTTTACATTGTTGTATAAGTGGATAAAATTATTGTTAATGGCGCAAGCCAAGTATCAAGAGAGGGGTAATGCATAGACATTATTCCGGTGCTACAAAATGGCGCCGTTGTAATGACAAATTTTTTGGAAACAGTTTGGTGCTAATGTTTAAAATAAACCCTATATTTTGAGTTCCATTTATTGAAATTTAAATAGTCCATATATTTTGCCTTTGAATTCCTCATCGAATAAGTTCTCTCATCTAGAATTAGCTTCGATTTGGTATTTTTATTTGTTTCCTTGTGCTTAAAAATGTGTTTATTTCTTTTCTTCCAGATGTAATATATAGTGGTGACGGTAAAGCACGAGGCAAGACGCATAATTTGATCAGATCAATTTCATCTTCAAGATTGAGGGGTAACACTTCGTTTCTAAGTTTAATTTTATCTTTAGCAATGTCTGTATATATCTAGAGCATATTTGGATATACTCATAATTTATATTGTGTATAAATTGCTCAGTAATGACAATTAGTAAGTCAATCAATTTAATTAAAAAAAGAGAAATGAAATGTTTCCAACTCCTAAAGTATTCTCAATTAATTGCATAAGTTTTAGAGTAGAGAAATGAAAGAGGTTTTTTCTTTAAATGAAAGAGTGAAAATACGGTTGGGGTTATGTTAATGATTCAAATAATGAACTAACAAACATTAAAGAAGTAGAGATTGACTGACATCCCATGCATTTTGTAAAACTTTCCTTGTGAGAAGTGAGAAACTATATTAGTAAGTGCATAGTTAATTTTAATCAAAGAAAGAAAAAATACGTCTGATAATTAGAAATATGTCTTGTACTTCTGATATTTCTTTGCAGGGAGACTCTAGGATAGTTAATGGAATTAGTTATCTAGATGTATTATCAAACACAGACCTAGGCACATTAGTTACATTATTTGTGTCCAAATCAACAGATGCTCTAAATTTTTTCAAAAACATTTTTTGGGATAGCTTTATTTGTATTGCCTATAGCAATATAAAAATGTTAAGTACTAGCTAGGCGTAATTTACTATGTTATTCAAAATCTTCATTTTAACCATCCATAATCACAGTTAACCATTTTGCTAATCAAAGCTAGCTATAGTAAAGTGATACCACAGTTCTTTTATTAATGGAAAATATCTATGATTATGTTTATCAAGAAGTAATACAGGAAAAAAATGTATTTCCCATGATAATAAAATCATCAGTACTGTAACTACTTATTGTATTGTCAACTAACTATAAAATTGTTCATCTTGGCCCTATTAGAAAATTAATGACTCGTATGAATGGATAAAACCCCAAAAAAGTCGTGATATAAATTCATAAACTTATGGAGCATTTCATTGACTGCAAAAATGGTGAAGCAACTCACCAAAGCAAATAGGGAATCATGGATTTGTAGAAGCAATGGCATCAGATGGTTAGTTCATGCAAATGCCCAGTTAGCCCCCATGTTCTGTTAAATATGATATAGGAGGGCAGTATGTCTTTCAGCATAGACAAACAATGGATAAATGAATCAGATCTAAGATCTACATACTATATAGACGGGGTGCAGAAGTTCATTAGTTTTGTTGAAGAAAACGGTGGTAACAAAAGGATTGTATTTATGCCCTTGCACCCGGTGCAAAAATATGAAGACGATCAAATTAGATGACATTCATTTTCATTTGCTTAGATGGGGTATTATCCAATTGTATACAGCGTGGTATTTTCATGGGGAAAAAGGGGTGGAGATGGAAAAACAACAACCAGTTAGTCATGGCAGAACTACTGCTGAGTCTGAACATATTAGGATGGAAGATCTGGTCAATGATGCAGATAGATTTCATCATTTTCAACCTACAAATTCGTTGCCTGATCATGCTAATGTTGGAGAGCAGTCCACTAATTATGCAGATTGGCAGGCCAATGAAAGTAAGAAGTATAAATCGCTTTTTGGTAGCGTAGAAGAGCCGCTGTATCCTTCATGTTTAAAAGGGATTACGAAGCTGTATGCCATTGTGAAACTGAATAGCTTGGAGACCCAATACAGCTTTTCAGATAATGGTATGACTGCACTTCTCGAACTAATAAAGGAGTTACTCCCCGAAGGTAACACGCTGCCGACAAAGTACTCCAACGTGAAGAAGATCATTAAGCAAGTTGGGATGAATTACAAAACTTATGATGCATGCATCAATGATTGCATATTGTACTAGAAAGATGATGCGAACAAAGTTTCTTGTACAAATTTAGAGCGAGTGGCAAGGATAAAAATTATAAGGAAGCAGAAACAACGTATTACGGAGTCATTCAACAGATACTTGAGTTGGATTACACTGACTTCAAACAAACAGTTTTTTATTGTGATTGGGTAAAAGTCGAGGATAAGGTCAATGGTTGCAAAATAGATCCCATTTCAGACCTCATCATGGTAAATTTAGAGAAATTGAAGAACAAAAATAACGTGAATGACGAGCCATTTATTCTTGCATCAGAAGCGAGTCAAGTTTTCTACTCAAAAGATTTAAAAAATAATGGATGGTCTGTGGTCTTGCATACACCAAAACGGTTGACTACAAATGTGGATGACATTGAGTTCCCTACCGTCTATCAATCAGCTTTTGAAGACAATGAAAAATTAGAAGACCTTACCAAATCCATATGTTAACTTATTAGTATTCGTACATCACATGATTGTGTGTCTATATATTTTTAATTGCACGATTGTGTGTATGTATGTTTTGAATATTTTATCCATTCCAATGCAATTCCAGGTGTTGTCACTTAATAATTTTGTATGTGAAAGTGTGTTATATTATGGAGTGTTGACATTGATACATTGATACATCTATAATTATTATCGTGACTTATTAAAATAATTAGTAATATTATATTTTGCAGAAAACTATGTCACAAAATCCACCATCTTCACATTCGTCATGTTCAGAGGCGAAGAAAGTTGATCAAAACTTACTTGGTATTCCGGTCTCAGATAACGCTGGAAAAATCGCTACTACGCTCGGTAAACTAGTAAGAGCTCATGTGCCGATATCATATATAAGTTGGAATAAAGTACCTGCAATATACAAGGACAACGTTTGGAACGAATTGGTGGTAAGTATCCTTATCTGTTTGACAACAACTATTTCATTCAATAGCCTTATGGTTTCAACTCTTTGCACAACATTTAATTTAATATATTTTTTGCAGAAAATTTATGAGCTCGATCCGCTTTCAAAGGAAATGTTTTTAAGGAGAATGGCCGAGGCTTTTAGGAGATACAAGAAAAACTTGAGAGTAGTTTATTATGACCCTTTCAACAATGATGAAGAACAGTTGAAAAATTGCCCACCTACAGTTGCTCAAGAAGATTGGGCAGAGTTCGTAAAAAATGAAGCAATGCCTGAAGCGAGCGGAAGAAGGGAGGTATGCAAAAAGAACAGAGCATTGCTCAGTTATGCTCATCATGCAGGACGTAAAAGTCACGCTAAAATAGAACAAGAAATGGTAATTTATATTCATTTTCATTCAAATGACTTACACATTGTTATTGGATATTCATGTCGTTGCATCAACTTGTATTGCAGATCGTTGCTAGTCCATCAACAAATATCAGTCGTCGTCAAGTATGGGAGAAGACACATAGGAAAAAAGATGGTAGCATATCATATGCCACTTCTCCATACTTTGTAAGTTAAACAAATATTAACTTGCATATTCTTTAAAATTCCTTATTCATGTAAGTATTATCATATTATAGGATCAAATTGCGAAAGCGAAGGAAAAGATCACTGATAGTGATGAAGAAAAATTGACAGTGGATGAAGACATCTTATCACAAGTGCTTGGTAAGGATGCAAGGGGTAGGAGCCGCGGTGTTGGGACCGTTATACCAAAGACTAAAGTTAAGGCTTGTGCCATTGCACAAAAACGACTCCGACATGTTCATGGCGAGCAGGATGAGTTGAAAATGAGGGTGGGAAGTTTGGAGAGTACGGTGGGAAATTTGTCTGGGCAAATGGAGGTTTTGATCAACATGGTGGGCAATATTGAATTGGGAATTCGTGCACCGGTCAATTCTTCTGATGGAGAACGCGCCACACAATTCAATGCTCCTGAATTCATTGCTTCGCAGTTCCAAGATCCGACCAATGTTACGAACAATCAAAAATGTGAGGGCTTTCAGAGAAATCGCTTTGATTGTTAATAATTCTTCATAATATGTAATTGCATCCTTTGCAATTTTCTCAAAGCAATTAACTGAATTCCCCACATTGTCAAAAATATTATCTATATTATTCAGGTGCCTTCTACTTGACATTCTAGCACGGAATATTATCTATATTATTCATTACAGTATTAAAGTCGCCTAGTAAAACTCACGGAATATTACATTTTTTTACCAATCTCTATAAGTTTAATCCAAAGGTTATCCCTTTCAGATTCAAAAATACAGGCATAAATATAAGTTTAATCCACAAGAAGACATTTTGTGTGTGTGCATTTAAAAAATATATTGTGTGTTTGTTCTGTTTGATTTTTGTGTGTGTTTATTTTGTGTGTGCGCATTTTAGAAAAAAAATTATTGTGTGTTTGTTCAATTTTTGTGTGCATTTTGTTGTGTGCTTGTTTTCCCTGTTTGTTTTTGCATTGGCATTTGCATATTTTGTTATATAAAAAAAATTCGCACAATCTCAATTTAAAAAGAAAAAAAACTCATTCCATTTTCAAATACACTTGCATTTTTCTTCTTTACATATTTTTACACTTGCATTGTTTCAAATACTCCTATGTGCAAATACACTGCATACCACTCACAACAACATCCATAAACAACTCTCTGTTAGCTTCCAGTCATCACCTTCTCCCCATTTCAATACCAAACAACTGCTTTCTCATAGCAACCAAGCAGCTTACCTCCCTATCCTTCCTCTAACCATTTTCTCAAACACACTTCTACCATCTCCTGTTCAACACTTCTGCATGTGCCATCATTCAACTACTGCTTCAAACCACCCTGCCTTGCCATACATAACAACTCCTTCATTACCCCCTTAACCACCTACAGTTCATTACCATTTCCATCTACTTGCTCCTTGCCTCATTTCCTTAATGTATAAAACATAAAATATGAACGCACACATGTGAAAGGGAAAATTGACTCCTGATTGCTAGTTGAACTCAAGATTGATTATTTGTTAAGGTAACAGCAAGAAATCAACAGCAATTGAGGCATAATAAAGATTTTCAAGAGCTTTGTTTGGCGACGGAATTTGCAGCCAGCTAAATTCTAAACCCTATTTTATTTTGGATGTTTTCTCAATTTAGCTAACATTCGAAATCACCGCAAAATCAAAACCTCTTTATGCACATAAACACGTGCGCGCGCACTTACATATATGTGTGTGTGTATACATGTATATAGACAAATTTGTACCATGCTGATACTATACGTGATTTTTATATTGTGCAATTTCAAATGCCGCCAATCATTTTACATTTTTAAAGGAAAATGGTTGCACAAAATATTCTTATATTGCAGTGGTTTAGTAAATATCGAATCAAATCTACATGGTAGAAAAATGCCTTTTTGTTAAATTGGAGCTAATATTTGATAGAACTTGCCTACCTGTTCTTGATAGTAGCATGCATGAGTTAACATGCCATAAATTTCAAAATTTCATTATGAAGGACAAAAACAAAAAAATGAAGTCGAACCACTCTATGTTCTGTATTATTAACTTCTCCAGCAGATTCAGTATGAAGAGCACTACTAAGTGCTTTTTTTCTTCTTTCTATAGTTATGCCATATGCACTACTTCATTCAATTCCACTACATCCCCTTCGAGCTTGCCTCTACATCACCAAACCAACAAACAAGTTCCTTTCACAAACGTCGCTGCTCTCTGATCATTCTGCCTCAAACTTCTGATCACATAACACCCATCTCTGTTCTAGTCAGCACACCCACCTGACTACTACTGCACATCAAATATTTCAACATCAACACCAGTGCATCTGGCCTCTGCACAACTACCATCACTTCAAACCCAAAATAAAAACCCAAAAATTTCTTCGACAACAACTGTGCTTACTTCACTGCCCACTCCCATTACTTCAACTACAACAGCGCCTCGCTGCAAACCTGTTCCACAACAGTTCAACCAGCCATATCAACATACACTAGTCAGACCATCTTCCTCTGCACTCGACTGCCTGTCGAACCTGTGCAGTTAATGCCCCGCTATATCCCTGCTATAACTCCGATATATCTTATAGCGGATTCCTACCGCTACGATTTTTCCATATATCCCCAACATGTAGCCTTTCCGCTTTAATCCCCACTATTTCCGCTATATCCCGTTATTTCCGCTATATTCCGCTATTTCCGCTATATCTTCTATAAAAAATTGGATTGAAAAATGATATTTATACGCTATAAAAATTATGAAATTAATTAATTTCATTGAATTTTTGATATATGTTTAGAAATGATAATACTCTAATATTCTACTAAATTAAATTAAGTTATATAACAGTTTTACGTTCATTTACAATAAATTTGCACATATTTTTATTTAAAATTATTTTTGTATTAATTATAATTCAATTGAATGTTAATTTTTCACATAATTACTATCTATATATTTGTAAAAACAACAAGTATGGAATTTATATGCTATTTTAGAGTAATCCGATATATCCCGCTATATCTTCGCTACATCCCCGCTATGACTTTTTGCACCTCTACCGCATTGAATCCACCAAGCGCATTAACTGCACAGTGTCGAACCCCATACTTCACTGATAAACCATCCTAAGCTCCCTGTCTTTTGTACTACTATATATTACACACAATATACTTCTCAAACTATCTTTTGTGCTACTATAATTTATACCCATTTTTATGTTTGCAGGTAGAATCAGGAATGATCTTTATGAAATCTTTGGTGCTAGCTAATTTTATTTGGTTTAGCAAAAAGTGTAGCAAGAGACTTGGAGTAATTCATTTGCAAAAGGTTAAGCCAAAGACACTGTTATAGATGTTATACTCTGGGTTCTATTGAACATCTTAAGGTCTTGTATTGATATTGTGACTTGTGTAGCTCTTGTTTTGAGCTTAACTTCATATTTGTACTAAATGCTAGTATGTACTATTTTTCGTGTTATGTAATGATAGTGTTAAGTTATTATGCACTGCAATGTGGATTATTGAATCATTTGAATGTGCACTGTCTATAATATTATTTGTTTTCTAATATCATTTGAGTGTTGAATATTGTATATGTATGTGTAATTGACTACTTAGATACGGCTTCTGGCCGTATCTAATGAGACAGTTAGATACGGCTTCAGGCCGTATCTAATTGATACATTAGATACGGCTAATAGCCGTATCAAATTGATTAGCTCGCCAAATTTTGATACGGCTAAAAGCCGTATCTAATAAGATTAGATACGGCTTTTAGCCGTATCAAAATTTGGTTTATGGTGTAGTGTGAGTGTAGTTCGAGCAATCAATATTCCATAAACTCCAACTTGGACTCGACAAGAGGAGTATAAACTCACTATGGATTGAATTCGACCATCCATGAACTAAATCTGCTAACCTAAGACTGGGGGCAGGAGTAAAAACTACTGAAAGTTGAATACAATAGCCCATTATAGCTCTGGCTTGGTGTTCTTTACAACTTAAGGTGACGACTGTAAGGAGGCCTCAATACAAAACCAATCGGAACGACATCTGAAGTTACGGGTGACTGACTACATCGTACCATCAGATCGAGGGTCAATATCGATTTGCACCAACCACAAATGGATGTGACCTAAACGTCCATCGAATAACTCCGGTCACCAGAGTAGGAGAATAAACCATGAAGACTTGATCATTAATTCTCCAACACCCTCCTTCGATCCGTCGGGAGGAGTATGAGACCGGATGAGCATGACCCGACGACACCTAAGCCAACTCTACCCTTAGATCTGATTATAGAATATGAATCAAAGTGGACGTGGTTGACCGCCTAGTGCCCAAATCATGCCCGAAATCTAGTGAAATATCGAAGTATTCCCCCCAGAAGGAAAAACAAGAATACAATCCAGGATAGGCGAGACTCAGCCTTCAATCGACTAACCTGATCCCACGATTCAACAGGAAAGAGCATAAGGCTAAGGTGGACATGGCTTGCCTTCCTACTATCAACATATGCCTTGGACTTAGGGGCATGAGAGAGAAACAAGATGAATGCGAACCGACCATTCATTGATCAACTTTAAGTCTTTAGAACCTAGGTGGGAGTATAAACATGACCGTGAAGAGATTCGACCGTCAATGTAGTACATTTATCAACCTGAGATCGAGGGTAGAGGTGTGATTATCCAAAGAATGACTATGGTACCTCAATACTATGACTCATATCCAGTGTTTACAATGACTCGAGGCTAAGACCAAAAGGATGCCTAAAGATAGAATCATCGAATCGATGCCTAAGCTCATGGGCAACTGACTATCATTCTAACCTGAACGACGAGCAACAGATCCTGAGTACATTGAATGGAAAGCACATTACTCGAATACAAAAGCAGATGCTAACTCAAAGTAAGAGCCAACTATACAACTAAGCACAACACGAGGCTGAACCATACTCGACATTTGACTTGATGCGCTCCTTTAAGCCTGATCTTCAACCATCGCAGATAATCGCTAAAAGCGTCTACAACCCATCATTATCAAATTCAATAAATCATGACAAGACTCTAGGATTTGATCAGAGTAACCATCATTATTGACCATCCTAACTAGATTTCACGTTGATTATTACACGAAATGGTTATTCTTGAACTCAAGGAATCCAAGACTGCACCTGCTGAGTTCACAATCGACATTACATTCAGCCATGGCGACCCATCATAGGTACTGAAGATTGGATCACAGCTCAATGCAACGATGATGAAGGAATTAGCTGGCTTTCTTTGATGTAGAGTCCTGATGTGTTCACTTAGACCCATTCTGACATGTATGGAATCTCGCCGTTTATTATGAGCCATGCATTGGATAATGACCCAAGGCATATCCCAGTGGAACTAAAGTAACGCGGCATGGATCTAGAGGGATTTTCTACACTTAAAGAGGAGATGGATAAACTCAAAAACAATAGGTTTACCCATGACGCCTTCTACCCGAAATGGGTATCCAAACCAATTCTTGTGTTAAAAGCTAATGGAAAGCGGTGGACATGCATCGATTACTCATACCTGAACAAGGTGAACCAAGAGAAAAAACCTCCACTTTCAAAGATCGACCGGCTAGTGGACTCAACTGTTGGACATGAACTACTTTCATTCATGGATGAGCACTCTGAATGCAAACAGATCCCGATGCACAATCCCAATCTAGAACACACCAACTTCATTACTGACCTGGGGTTATATTGCTATGCTGTAATGCCATTCGGATTTAGACTAAAGGACGCTAGTGCTACTTAGAAAAGGTTGGTCAACCGAATGTTCAAAGACTAGGTCAGGCGATCAAGGGAGGTATATGTTGATAACATGATCGCGAAGTCAAGAAATTAAATAACCTCATCGATGACTTGGAAGAGATATTCAGTTCTATCTAAAAATATGGAATGAAACTCGGTCCCTTGAAATGCTATTTCGGTGGTGCGTCAGGGAAGCTCCTGGGTTTGATGCTCAACTCTCGTGGAATCAAAGCCAATCCTGAGAACATTCAGGAAATCAAAGACATCTAGGTACCAAAGACAATCAAGTAGGAGATGGAAAAGGAATTTTGAATGGACACAAGATTGTAAAGACGCATTCCAAGCTTTGGTGAACCACTTAGAGAGACTTCCCATCTTGTCAAAGCTGGTGGATAACAAAGATTTATACATCTATTTAGCCATATTGGTACATTCCATAAGCGCTGCAATGCTATGTGAAGAGAACTGGATCCAAAGATCGATATATAATGTAACCAAGCGATTGACAGTTACTAAGAGAAAACTACCCAAAGCTACAAGAGCTCACGCAATGCCTATTGATTTTATCGCAAAAGCTCCGCTCTTACTTTCAGGCTCACCCCATTAACATCTATGCCAACCAGCCGTTGTGATAGGTCATACAATGACCTAAGACGTTTGGAAGACTACTCAAATGGAATATCGAACTAAACCGATTCCATATCACTTATTTCCCTCGAAGGGCTATCCAAGGATAGAAATTAGCAGACCTCATATCTAAATTCACCACATTAGACGACTATTCGAAGAGCAGTGGAGAACCGACCAACATATGGAAAATGTACATGGATGGAGCATCCGATGACAGGTGTTCTGGCGCCGGAGTGTGTAATGACTCCTGAGGAACGATCAATCTGCTATGCCCTGAAACTCGACTTCCCTACAACAAATAGCGAAGCTAAGTATGAAGCATTGATCGCCACACTCAAACTTGCTAGAGAACTGGGAATGGAAACTTTACATATCTTTTGTAATTTTTGGTTAGTAGTATGCCAAGTCAGGGAAGATTATCTTGCTAGGGGGCAGCGTCTTGCTCCTTATCTCAGCTAAGTCCAATAGCTACTAGCCGACTTCGAGTATTACACCATTACACACATCCTCAAAGAACAAAATGAAAATGCCGAGTCATTGGCGAAGCTGGCCAGTTCTAGGGATGCACAACAAATACACTTTGTCCCAGCTGAAGTATTTAATATTCCAAGCATTGACAGATGGAGATCGACTAGTCCTTGGAGACAAAGCCAGAAAAGGAGTCATGGATGACACTTATCAAAGACTATCTACAATGGGGAATTCTTCCTAAACGGAGGAATGAAAAATGACATATCCTCCTCAAAGCTTCATGCTGCATCATCCAAGAAGGAGTCATGTATAGAAAGGGCTTTCTCCATTCCCTTGCTTCGGTATATCACCCATGATGATACCAAATGAGTCTTGAGAGAAGTCCATGAACAAGAATGCGGTGATTGCACCAGGGGGCAAACCCTGACAAAGAAAATACTCCGCTACGGATATTACTGGCCAACTGTAAATCGAGATGCACCTGATCATGCTAGACAGTGCGACGAGTGCTAAATGTTTGCAAAAATTCCGAGAGCCCCGCCAATGGAAATTACTCAAATGGGCAGTCCATAGCCGTTTGCCACTTGGGGCATTGACATCATCATAACAGTTGATTACTTCACCAAAGGGGCTAAAGCAAAACTTTTAACCACGATCACGACGAAGAAAATAATCAACTTCATTGTCCGGAACATCATCTGTCCTTTTGACCTTCCACGAACCATTATAACTGGTAATGAAGCCCAATTTGACAGTGTTAAATTTAAAAATTATGTCGTTGGCATCATATTGAAAAGGGATTTGCGGTAGTTGCTCGCCTCAAGCAAATGGATGGGTTGAAGCTGTGAACAAAATCATAAAGTCCGTTCTGAAGAAACATTTGGATAAGGCTAGAGGCAAGTGTATCGACGAACTCTTATCAGCATTATGGGCATACAGAACCATCCACAAGTCCACGACTGAACATACTCCATTCACCATTGCCTACGGCTCGGAGGCCGTCATCCCTATAGAACTTGAAGTCCCCTCTCATCGAGTGACTTTTTACAACCCCTATTTCATTATAAAATAATATATAAACAAGGAACCACAATCCAATTGCAATTGAACTAGAAGGAATTGGTGGGCATCCGGGAGCTAATGACAAGAACATATACCTGAACATGCACATGTATATTCAAAAAATTTGACTTCTTGAAATCGACAAAAATTGAATTTTCACTTGGAGTTATTAAAGAAAAGACTGGATCAGATAGCCAAAGCTTAGCAGTCCTGTAGAACCGAACACAGATAGCAACCTGGTGGAATACAATCCTGAATTTATACTATTGGAAATCAACCAAGTGTCATGACGATCAAAGAGGGATACAACACTTTGGGAGGATAAACTGGAAGGATAACGATTATTCAGGAAACTGGATGGATTTCTTTCTAGTGACTCTAACTTGCTTCGATTCAAAGCACATCATATATGAAACAAGACGTACTTTGGGGGCAAGTGCTATTCGACCTTTTGGTCTGGCTTATTCAAACTGCTTGGACAAGTTAGACTGGGCTGTCATCGAGGAATACAACCCGGAGAGACGATTATTAGGCTCAGAGATCAAGCGTAGGTAATAATATGAAGCGAAGATCAACCAAGGCCAATGGATAGACTCACTAGAATATTCTAAGCTGGAATAATGCCTCCCCTAGGCGGGGATTCAATGCATATCCCTTTCCTTACGGGATCGGTACATATCCTCAGTTAATGTCCCAAACATGGTAAGATCGATATAGTGTGACAAGGAAGGCCCCATGAGGCTACATTCCAAGTTTCAAGTCATTTGGCGTTCGTATGCTCAAGTTATGGGCAAAATACTTCACCTACCAAAAGGGATCGGTATAAAAAGAGATCGCTATAAAAGGGATCGGTATAAAAAGGGATCATCCATATTCAGCTTTCGCTACATATTGCAACAATGATCGGTCAATAACTCAAAATCTACATATGCTATCAACATGAATCTTGGAGTATAGTCTAATTAGGATATGTGGAACACCCCATAGGGATCGCATGGCATTTGGAGCAAGTTGGAGGGATCGGTACCTATCCCTCTAGAGGGATCGGTAGAAATCAGAATTCAAGCAACACTACTTCACAGAAAATGCGATATCTCACAAACCGCATGTCGGAATTGCACGAAATCTGGAGAGCAAGTAGCTAACATCATGAGGAATCCCACAAAGGGATTGCAGCCCATTTGGAGGCATTTATAGGGATCAGAACTGATCCTTATTGTGGGCCCCAATAGGCCTACAAATTCTTGGATCGCCTTGTCTTGGTCTCCTGAACCTTCTGCCAAAATTTTGATCCAATCCATGCACGTCTTCTCCTATAAATACAGCAGACATGGCATCAAAAAAGGGATCCTGCTTTCTATTTGGAGGCACTGCCATTTGTATTCTTCACTTTTGTACTAATGGATCCCAACTGATCCAAAAATTCTTGTAATCATAATCAACTGAAAGATCAATAAAAATATGAAGTAGACGTAGGCCAAGATTGCCGAACCACTATAAAAATCTGTGTGTTCATTTACTATATTTTGTTTCACTTTTAAATTCATTCTTTATTTAATCTCCATGAGATTCTATGGGTGTTGATGGCCATTTTTGGCGTCAACAACTGCCATTCTTATTAAAGCTTCCTTAGGCTGAATGGGGAAGCACTTCTTTGTTCCCACTGAGATCAACCTTGACATGAGGAAACTGAGTTCTGAACCCTAAGTAAGTCTTCTTTTCCATTCATTTTTTTTCTCCTTTGCTTAATCCCTTCCATGAGAGAGGCTTCTCTTGACTCTGCCATCGTTAGCCTCAAGATGCATAGAGAATACTTAGAATGGTTAAGGAAAGCTGATGCCATCAGATAATTAAAGAACATGGTAATTTATAGCTCAAACTATGATGGTGGGGAGGGGTGCCCCAACAACAAAGCAAACAAAAAAGAAGCATGATTATTCAAAGATCACATGTGTGGATCCTAAAGTTGGGCTAGTTACCAATGAGAACTAGGGCTCCGATGACATAAATAAGGGTAAGGAGTTTGGGGAGTTGCAACAGTGCAATTTCGATAATCTTAGTGATGTAGTGCCAGAGCCTTAGTGGGAATCCTTTAACCTAATACAACTGGTTGATGTCTTAGTCCAATGGCGTGGGACTCAAGCTATCACATGAGATACTGATGAGAGTTCCAACTTGGGTAATGTAAGGAGAGCTATAGGTGCTAGTCATTGGTGGAAATGTATGTCCTTCCTCCAATCCCCATCTTGCTTATGATCTTTTGTATCCCAATTATGAGATGTGCCATTGGGAATGGCCCACTCCAGGACCAATCACTCTAGTACGGGTAGCTCGGTCCCATCTTACCCGCCCCTTGTCAGAAGGCAAGGCCTGATTGGTTCAAATGATAGTTAATTTACATATGTTTTTCCTCTTATTTTCTACATTTTAACTTACCATTTCTTCTTTTTGTTTCAATAACTGACGATATCAACTTTGGTGCCTTTGACTCCACCACCCAAACTGCCATAACTTGTGTGTCCAAGACAACCATTACCAACATAGAAATCATTGAAGTGCTTACGAAGACCCAAGCGATGTGTCCCGCACTATATTGACAATAGAAGGAAGAAAAGTGGCCAGAGAGGTGACTCCTTTTCTCCTGAGGTTAATGCTCCTTACTCCAAGCTACCTTTTATTTATGATTTAGAGGGGTTAGTCGTCGCGGACGAGGCGACATCGATGGGGCAATTATTTCTAAGCTTTGGATCCCTACTATCTGGACTGCAAGTTGAAGGATTTTCAACTTATGTCCATTAAGACACTATTGTGCCTACATCGACCTTGAGCTAGTCGGAGCCGACACCCCTTAAAGTCCATGGAGAATGTGCACACTCGATACAACCTACTAATAAGTTTCCAACCTTGATTTTCCTTTGTTTCTAATTGTATTTTTCTAACATGGGTTGTTTATAGTACATAATGCTCCATCCACATGTGGGGTTAGATCCAAAAATTCCAATAGGACGTTGAGGGCAAAGAAGGGGCCCAAATGTTAGTTGAGGGTGTTTTAATGGTAGCCAAGGCTGAGGCAAGCAAGGCAAAAAAGATAGTTAAGGCGGTTGAGAAGGTGGCAAAGGCCTAGGTCGAGGCGAAGGGAAGGTAGAGAGGAAGATTGAGGACATCATAGAAAAGTTGGTGAAGGCTAATAAGGAGGATGAAACTCGTAGGACTGACCTGGTCATGCATTTGGTTAATGCCGGACGTTTGATGACATGGAGGCCGCTAGGGTGAAGGAGGAAAAGTGGAAGAACTGATTAAAGAACATGGTCAAGTTCGTATTCAAGGAAAAACTAACACCTTCCACTTTCCCTTAGTAGCTTCAGTTCCGAAGCCCTTGCCAAGAACCGGCCTCTGGTGGCGATATAGATGGAGATAGTGAGACTGGAAATGTCAATCTTTTTGACTTAGGAGCAGATAGACTCCTTAACCTGGTCGGTTGGTGAGTCGTCTTTGTAGATATCTTTTCTTTTTGTAGATATCTTTGTAGAATTCTTGTCTATTTTATGATTAGTAAGGTAGCATATTTTGAGAATCCAACATAATTTATGTATTATTTGCACTTGAGTGTTATCACAAAATAGATAAATAATAGTGTATAACCATGAGCCAAGTGGCGAGTGTGGTCCGTTTATAGGAATCATATACTTAAATGAATTCACTAGGTAAGTAGTATGATTGAGATGGGTAGTGACTGTAGCCTGTGCATGTCAATTATGTACTTAGATGAATATTACAAATGAATGTTTACCTTTAAAGATGGGTTGGGCTTGTAAGTGATCCTGGATACGAGCGTTTGTTGTTCAGCCCTGCTATTGCTGAAAATGGAGGTGGGCGTAGGGTTTCCAAACCTAGTTTGTTGTTCTATTGTTGGGCGATCCTAACATGTACCAGAGCATTGAGTGGCGGGGGTTCTTTAGGGTGAAATGCTACAAGGTTGAGTGATGGGCAATCCTAGCATGAATTAGAGCACTGAATGGCTCGAGGGTTCTCCTGGATAACATGCACTCGGTTATTAAGGTGCTCAGCTTATTTTTATGTAGGTGCACTATAGATGTCGAACTTTAGAATCGCTTGGGGTAATAGCAATAGTATCAACAGTATTTCCCCATCCTGCAAGAGGGATGAGTGTCATCATGGGTAATAGAATTGGGACCATGGAAGTTGCGCCATTCAGTCTATGATGCACCCTGGCACAAAGGGAAGAGACGTCACAACCAAACTTAATGGCGTAGTTTGTCAGTCCCGAGAGAAGAAATGAATGCACAATAATTCACCCTCGTTAGATAGACTTCCGATGAGGAGTGAAGCGTTGAATTGATCATGTGGTCCTTGGCAGAGTAGCCGACTATCCCTAAAGAGGGAAGTGGGCACATGATAACTCACTCTTATTTGATAGCCTTGGTGATTTGTGGGGACAGAATTGGCTCTAAAGTCGCTTCATTTTATTTTTTAAAATGATAATTTTTTACACTCTTTGCCTTGTAATACAGCTTGTATTCATATGTGATAAGCCCGAAGGTGCTTAGTATTCCAAGTACGAAGTACATGCGTTCCATCTTGGTGAGAGAGGTAGTAAGCGCCATTTGACAAGATTGACACCGATGACATAAACCCCTCCAAATTTGGTCCAAGCACTCCTTCAGCTTGGTTTTTTGTGTTTGCGAATACCTGGCAAAGAAATAGATTGTTGACAATGAATAGCCGGAGCTTTACACTAGAGTTGTAGTGTTTGGCTATTTTCCTTTTATAGGTTTCAGTGCATAGTTCGACTTCAGCTCTTCATTCTTCTAAAGTTTCGAGCTCGAGTTTGAGTTGCTCGTCGTATTTTTCAGGCTCATATGTTAGACGCTAAGGAAATGGTGTAACAACCCTCATATTTAATGATAGGATATTTAAATAATG
Organism: Allium fistulosum; assembly: GCA_030737815.1. Taxonomy (NCBI): domain Eukaryota; kingdom Viridiplantae; phylum Streptophyta; class Magnoliopsida; order Asparagales; family Amaryllidaceae; genus Allium; species Allium fistulosum. The sequence goes on along the minus strand of CM060907.1, from coordinate 1,114,923,597 downwards.
AATTTAAAATTGAATTTACAATCGATGGAACATCTATTATACTTGATTTTCCAAAGACAAATGAATTGGGTCTCAAGAAACCTATAGTCGAGACCGCTTTTTCGACGTGAGGTAAATAAGTATAAATTAAGGTATGTTTGGAGTCAAAAAGTTTTTAAATTGAATAGTGATTTCTAGAAAGGAGTGAAAATTGACTTTGGGCTAAGGCCCATGAGCTAGCTTATAAATTAGCCTACTCTTCATGTCTTTACCTCATTTCTCATTCATGTTACTTTCTCTTCTCCTCATCTAATTACTTAACATAATTACTCCATAATCCACTCTGAAACCCAAGCCCTAAATCCAACCAAATCTCCCTTAGAAAATTCCTAAATTCATGAAAAAAATCATTACAATTCTAATCAGGGGAAGACTCACCACCTTATGAGATTTGGTTTAAGTAATAAATAAATTACTTACTTGAATATACGTATACATATATGTGAACGAGCGGGTATGTGTATACATATATTTGAGATTATATAATAATTAAATAATTCATGTTTTGTAAGAAGAATTATTAATGGTAGTTGTATATTTTCATATTTATAATTATAAATATAAATTTTGTAAATATGTACAAAATTGTATAAAATCAGGTTTGCAAGCTTCTCAGCCATAGCGATCATCGTGTGCGCTAAGTTGCATGAGAATATACTAGGCCAAGTAATTGCTCCGGTGATGTTCAAAACGTGGTTCATATAGTTGATGTGTGTTTTGTCTTCATGTGTATGAATAAGTATGCACAAGTGAGTATATTGGCACATGCTTGAGCAATGCACAAGGCAAAAGGGCCGATTGAGTTCGTTTTGCCATAATAGAGAAGGCCAGGTCGCTAGAATTGCCCGTTGAACTCTATGCTTGTAAAGAGTGAGTTTTTGTGTCGAAATTGGTTTTCAAAACCATAAGATTCAAAATATCAATCGATGGACTATGGAGGGGGTCGACGGGGGTGAAGGCAAGCTAGGTGTGTTAGACGACTTATCGGATGGAGCATCGGAGGAAACGAGGCTTGATTCGGTGATCAGTGGCATGTTTTGCACCTAACGTGGACTTAACTGCCCAGGAAAGGCTACCATCGGTCGACTACCGATTGACCAGTGGTGCACTAATCTGAGAAGTAAATCCCTGGCTAGGTACAATTTGAGTTAGGATTTTTTCCTTTTTCGGGCGTAGGTTCAAGCGAAGCCTTGGGTCCACTTCGGGGAAGGCCATGGGCTACTTAGGGAGAAGGAAAGCCAAGTGAACCTCAGGGTTCAAATGTGAATGTTAAGCGATTCCTTTAGAATCAATAATGGTCAGGCATGAGATCGGTATGATGACTGGTCACACAATCAAGTTTGATGAGCATGTACAATCGAGCGGAGTAAATTCATACCTTTGAGGGTTGATCTCGAGGTATGTGTAATTGATGAATTATATCAGTCTTATATTAGTGACCGTACATGGTATTGGTCTTATATAGTGATTGTACCCAGTAATAGTCTTGTATTAGTGACCGTGCATCGTATTGGTCTTATATTAGTGACCATACATGTTAGTAGATGGTTGCAATTTTGTCTACGAATGGTCATGTATCACTTATGCTCACTGTGTGGTACGGTGATGAATGATGACGATCATCTACGAGTGAATTATATACCACATACTCATTGAAGGGTAAAGTGAGATTCATGCTGGTCTTGAATACCTAGTGTAGGTCATCTATCACATATGCTTACTATGGAGTACATGTGATCTACACGAATTTGATCACACTGGATGCAACTTAGGGTTTATGGTACACTATGGTATTGACTCTAGTTATCTTAGACTATTGACTCTATGTATATAAAACATACTAGATGTCACCTATGCTAATGGAGGGACACAATGAGATCCACAAGTAGGTTAGACATCACTTATGCTCGACAAGGGACACGGTAAGACCCATGTAGGTTTTGAGTATATAGACTAGGTTATATATATCACATATGCCCGATGAGGAACATGGTGAGGTCTACATGTTCCATCACTATGGATGTGGATCAGGGTAGTACCGATTCTATTTAGTTTAGATCATCAATAGGAATCATTGGATCACGATAAATGTTCATAGTGGACTTCATCCATCTGGAATGATGGGTATCAATTAGTATCCTTTGGTTGCCTCTCATTACTATGTTATGTGTGTTATTAGTTGGTTGGTGTTGTTGTTACTTTATTGTTGCATATTTTGGAGTAGATTTATATTATAATATCTATATTACCTTATTACAATATGAAATTACATATCAGTCACATTATATTAGTTGTGCTGACTCGTTGCTGATAGAAGAAGAGCCGTGTAGGGTATGGTTCCCTTCTTGTGGGGATAACTTTACTTGTTATGGTCAGTTCGGATTACCCCTAAACCACATTGGTGGAGAGGATCGATTGCACCTTAGTAGCTTCCTATTTTATTTGTATATTGTTTTGAATATATAGTAGTTTAAGATAGTTACTCTCACACTAAGCTTTATGTCTTACCTACGTTTTGTCATTGTATGTTTATGTCATGACTCATGATAATTCTCGGGTAATCGACTGAGTAGTTTGGAAGCCAGGTGCTTTGGGGTTATGCTTTCAAGACAGCTGGAGCATGCTATGGAGGCGCTATCAATACATTAGATATATTTGATATTGTTATAGCACATTAGATAATTATTTATATACAAGAATTATTGTATCGGATACTATTATTCTGAAGTTTGTATGTATGGAGTTGATGTATTTTGACTATCTGTATTGATATTTGTTTATCAGTTGCTTCTGCTAATGCAGTCTCTTATATATGGTTTTTATTTATTTCAATTATATTTTATCATTCCAATGTGAGATTCTACCGATATGCCTTGGTTATAGTGTTTTGTATTAATTTCACCCCAACACACTGCCTTTTATGGTATTCGTGAGTCAAACTTGTCATTTGACGTTGATTTTGGGAATTATGAAGGGCGAGTTGTTATAGTTATTACAGTTTGAGTTAAATAATCTAGTAGAAGTAGATATGTTAAGAGAGCATACTTGTTTTTTCCACTATATAATACCACATACATCGCTAGTTGCTATGGTATCTTCTTTAAGCTATCAGTGTGAGAAAATGAGGTATTAAGAGCGACTATGAATGGGTAGTATAGGATGCCTTATTGGCCCAAAAATTATTTGACTACCACACGGGGTATTCCTTTGTCGACGGACATCCAAGCACCTGCGATAGACGATGAGGGTGGTGTTGCCCTTGGAGCAACTGTATTTCTTGCTTCACCAGCTTTAAACTTTCCAAAGTTATGTCGAGCATTCCTTAGCCTTGGCAAGAAGCCATATCTAAGTCCTGAGATTATTGCTGAGACACGGGTTTGGACATGCGTTTGTGATTAGGCTTTCCCTGATATGATTTATGGAATGTTCTCTTATAGAGGATCTTCCAGCATCTTAAGAGGGAGGTTTTGGCTTATTAGGATATAATAGTAGAGGGAGCTGATGAGTAAGCCATGCTTTAGATTGATTCTAAGCATATCTTGAGCTTCGATTTATATTTAGGATTGAGAAAGGCGTGCAATTTGAGCATTTCATCCATTAACAACAAGGTAGCTTGCCAGTGAAGGAGTATCTTAGCCTACTTGACTTCCGGTTAAAATTCAAGATTGAGGTGGCTAGTACTCCATTAATGAATGCAAGAAGTCTGCTTACCAACTTAATGCATTGGTTGGAAATTCATCGCTTAGTCTTACCCCAATATGAGCCACTTTTGACAATCTTGTGGGATGGCTCTTATGTATGAGAGCAACCATGAGGTACCATTTGAGGTAATGAAGGTAGGAAGCAAACTGAATTTCCAATTAAAGCACAAAGATTACGATACAAGGAAAGATAAAGCTTTTGAAAAAGATGGAGCCGATATAGTGTGTCACTCTTGTGGCATAAAGGACATTTTTTATGGAATGTCATTCTGCTAAGATGAAGAGTAAGTGCATCAATTGCGATCATCTTGGTCATTTGGGAAGAATTATCCTACACTTCAGAGGGGTGAATAAGTAAAAATGACTTATGCCTTGTAGAAATTACCGGGTCCTAGCAAGACTATTATTCTAGAAAAGGAAAGAAATCCATGTAACGAGATGTGCTTTAATTGTAAGTCACTTGCTTTTGTTTTTTTGAATACTTGAGCGGTACATTCTTTTATTGCAGTAACATAGTAGATAGACTAAACTTAACACCCATCATAGTAGGTAAATTCTTCTGCTATGTTAACCTTGTATGAGTAGCCTTAGCGATAAGCTAAGGTATTACAACGAGCGTACTGCCATCCAAACTTGATGCATGAGCATTTGGATTGAGAATGTTAGCTCATTGATGACTTGAGTTCAGTGTCTAGGTAGGGTTTGCTAGTTGCCAAGTTATGAGCAGAGACTGGTCGGGTGATTTACGTTTTACATAGAGTCACTCATATTGGAATTATTTGTCCTTATGTTAGTAAACCTTAAGTGGTGGGATTTATCCAATACACTACACGGGTGTTTTCTAAAGATCGGTCCATCCACGTGCCAGTTCCTAGTCCCTAGTTCGAGCATGGGTTCCTAAAAGATTTGCACTAGTTGAGCAAGAGTTTTTTCATCCAATTTGTGATGCCCCACCCCGAGACCCACACTAACAAAGGGCATTACTAAGTACTACTGTCTGCTAGAGCAGAGAATAGGGCTAGTAAGGAGTGATCATTCGTAAGCTTTGTTTTAAACGACATCGAATACGTCGATTGGGTGATCCAATTTTTTTTCTTTTTTCTTTTTCATGTGGATTGACATACCAGATTCAGGTTTAACACAAAATTATGGTGGCGAAGGATCAATTCAGGACAACATGTAATAACAACCTAATGCACAAGCATAGAACAGAAGCATATTCATATAAACATCGGAAGTACAACATGTGCTACATAAATCAGTGGTTCTTATGAACCACATATACAAACATAGTTTGAAAAAAGAATATACATCAAGGTACAACATAAGGTCTATATAAAATATGCACTAACAACAAGAGAAAATGGATAGTCCAAAGCGGAAGCAAAGCGAGGTAGAGATCATACTGCAACCTACCAACCTGAAACAACTCGGTCTGACCCGAGTATTAAATAAAGGGGTCGGTCTAACTTAAACAAGATGATTAGTGCATGATATATAAAGGAAATACACAAATCAGTGATAATAATCTCTATATTCACAAATCAACATAAGGCATATGAGCCAAGTCCATCAAAATTGCCATAAAGTCTCAACATATCGAACTCTCTAAGGAATTCAAATCAACAAAAATGCAATTACCAACTTCATCTCAAATTAGCACTAAGGCTATGTATATATCCAACATAATGGTGAAAACATTTAAATCTCATCAAATTCTAGGAATCGAAACAAAGAAATATAGAAAACAACTACAAAAGTAGATCCCAACAAATGGCGAGTCTAAGCTACGGCGCACGTGCATCAACAACATATGGCCGAAGCCTGCCAAGTACTATCAATATATTTAGCACCCAACAAAAGGCATGAAAGCCCAACAAATGGCCGTAAAGCCCAAAAAATGGCCCGAAAGCCCAACAAATGGCCCGAAAGCATAGTACTGGCAATATCAACATGCCCGAAGGCCCAACATAAAGTGTCACCAACTTCCAAATAGTTAATTTCACTCTAGTGTAACTTCAATTGAACAAGTCCGAAATTAACTTAAAAAGTAAATTCATGTGTCACATATCACATGTTTTACTAAATCGCTTAAATCTGTTTCTAGTTCACTCGAAGAGTGCAAAAACATGTGATTTTAAGAAAATATTTTACTTTAAGAAAATTAGTTCTAAAACGATTTTTCGAAACATTATAGAAATTCTTTTCTTTCAAAATCCCTTTATTATGGAGAAATATATATATATATATATATATATACACACATAAGATGTGCTTTGGAGAAAAAAAATTATTACTAATAGAAATTGATTTAGAAAAATATTAATTCAAAACTAGCTTTTAATCGAAAATTTCCTTAAGAAATCGTTTCCAAATCACGTGCACGAAAACATCGAATTCAAGAGGTATTCAATTCAAATATTTTACAACAAATTCTCCTGAAAAGCCATAAATTCATAGCTTAAAATATCAACAATACTTAGCTTTTGAATTTATAAAGAAATGGTCACGAAACAACAATTAAAACTGCACAAAACTTAGCAATAGAACTCGGAACTGCGGCTTATTTAGCCTTTCGACCCTTTAAATCCAAATTATGATGAAATATAAAACATAAAAGTTGAAGATGATTGCCTTAGCTCAAAGCCAGAAAAATGATCACCTAACTCGGACTTACGGATCAAAAGTTATGGCAATTTCATTATCAGAACATAAAATTACAAAACTCTAAAAATCAACAGGGCTGCGGTTTAAAGAGCCAATTAGACCCTTTAAAACACAAAACATGATAAAACTCAAAACACTAAAGTTGAAGAGAATTGCTTTAGTTTGAATTCAGAAAAAGAATCACCTAATTCGGACCTACGGATCAAAAGTTATGGCAATTATACTATCAGGACATAAAATTACAGAACTTTGAAAATCGACAGGAGTGCAGCTTAAAGAGCCAATTAAACCCTTTAAAACATAAAATATGATAAAACTAAGAACATAAAAGTTGAAGAAGATTGCAATAACTCAAAGATATAAAAAAATCACCTAATTTGGACTTACGAATCAAAATTATGGCAATTACATTATTAGGACATAGAGTTACAAAACTCTGAATAACTAAAAAATGACAGGGTTGCAGCTTAAAGAGCCACTTAGATCCTTTAAACCTCAAAATATGATAAAACATAAAACATAAAAGTTGAAAAATGATTGTCATAGCTCAAATTCAAAAAAAGAATCACCTAATTTGGACTTACAAATCAAAAGTTATGCCCAAAACAATTCTCAGGTCTAAATTCATTGTCGTTGTCGTTTTACTCTCGGGACAGCAACAAAGAAGTGCAGTTTAGACTAAATTAACATCAAAATTTTATAAAACTCAAAACAGGAAACTTGTAGTAAAAAGTCTAAGGACCCGTTTGGCTTATCGTTTTTAATTTTGTGTTTTCGTCTATACAAAAGTGCATCTGTCATATGTATTGTTGAAAAACAAATAATTTTGAAAAATGAAATTAACATGTAAAATAGAAAAAAAGTTTATTATGTTTTTCGTGTTTTGAAAGATTACAAAAACACGAAGAACAATCTAACTCTTTCGTCGTCCGTTGGTCGTCGCAACGGCTAAGAATTGTAAACTTTCTTCTCTTATTTCTTGGTATTTCTTAGTACAAGTTGAAAACACAAAACTCAAAATACAAAATGAAAGCAAATGGGCCCTAAGCTTTCCAAAACATCAAAAATTATTGAATTTAGATAAGTAACACAAAAGATATGGCCAAATTCGTTTTAGGTTCAATCTTAGAAATTGTTTTTCAGCAAACGGAAAACAAACAACTGATTATCAACATTCAATACTTGTTTGAGTTAGAAGTGTGAGTTAACATTCACCCTTGTACAAGATAGGAGCAAACAACAGCAAAATGATGGCTTTGGCTTTGATTTGGCTTTAATAACCTATAGAAAGAGGAGATACTGACATGCAAAGAGAAAAACAGAAGTTACAGCAAACTCAGTTTTTCAAATTGAGAAAGAAGATGAAATACTTACTGGTTTGGGAGGATTACCTATTTAAGCTTTCAAATTCACTAATTTCTATTTGAGTTTGTTTAATTTGGGGAAGATTTCGAATTTACATTAAGTGGCCATTTTTGAGCTTCTGGAAGAAGAAGGAAAGAAAGGAGGAATGGAGAAAATGAAAGTGTACGTATAGACACTTCTCCAGCCTTTTCCAAAAATTAAGTATTTGGGTTTGGGTTGGACTAAAACCTACCCAATAGGCCAAATAACATATTGATGTTGTTAATTAACATATAAACCTTATTATCAACATATATTACCATTTTAATTATGTAATTTTTCACACTATCAACTTGTTTAACAAATAAATTACATAACCTAAGTTTTATGTTCAATAAATGTTAATCAACATAGAAAAATTATTTTAACCATTTAAACAAAGTTTTATAACAAAAATATTAATTTCACCATTAATTCTATTTTCCATTTAAATGCTTTAATTAACATTTTATTCACACAATTTGACATAACCAAAATCAAAACTTACATAAAAATTCGTTTCTAGTCCAAACTAACATAATAAACAATGTTAAAATTATTTACACACTTAAATATTGATTTCAATCAATATTTCCCATATTTATATTTCAGTATCACCAAGTTCAATTTTAACATGTCTTAAAAATAAGAAAAACCATTGTTTACATAAGTTTACACCCAACATCATAAACTTCATTTTATTAACTCAGATTCCATTGTTTTATTCAAAATAAACAATTCTCAGCAAATTCTTATCTCCAAATTTATTTATTTCTCCCCGTTTCTAATTAAAATCAACATTATTACAAATAATCACAAAACCAGGGTTCTTACACAATTATTAAAGGGAAACACTTGAGATGGATCCTTGAAATGACTAGGAGGTTTCTAATGCATGACTCTTGTCGTGCAAGGGAATTTCAAAGCTCAAATCGAGGAACTAGATCAGAGTTTGCATGAGGGGAGTGAAGTGACTGACCCTGGCTTAACAAAGGAACAAATGGAAGATTGGGCCAGGCATCGCATATTATTTTGGATGATCAATACACATTGTGTCAGCATAAATAATTATTTTATAGTATAGGAAGCCTGGGATAATATGGGAAAGTACTTCTTGATTAATTTTCCGACGATTTAGATAATCTTCTAAGTGGTGATACGATACTTGTCTAGGCGGTTGTCGTAGTACACTTAGTGTATTATCTTTATTATCACTGTGTAGTTGAGATGAGTTTGAACTTGAGCAAAGCCAAGCGTTTTTTGATCGTCATTTAATCATAATTCAATATTCAATTAGTGGTGTTTTCCCCTTGGGAGAATGAGTTCTTCTTGAAAGAAAATGAAATTTAAGACTTAGATTGTTGGATTTATTCAAGAGTTGAGAATCGATGATCCATTATATCATATGAGTTTTCCCTTTTTCACAGCAGGTGGTGTGATAGTCTTTCATGTGCCAGGTTCATAAAAGGAGCTGCACCATTTAGGCATTTGGTTCAGCTTTGAGGTCGGACGGACTCATGGGAGTTCATAGCTTGGTATGAACATTTGACTATTGATCAGTTACCATGCGTATTGGTATAGACTTTGTAATGACCCATATTTCTGACGATTGGATATTTAAATAATCGATTTAAATTTTGAATTGTTAATTAATTGACGATCTCAAAAATATGATTTTTCATATATAATCGAATCAGAACTCGAGACCACTTCCGTTGAGTTCGTATCAGCATTGTGATTTAAAATGAGTATAACAATTGCTATATTTGAATATTGGATGATCCGATGGCCGAAATGGTCTCGAAAAGCACGAAATTATTATTTTGGAGGGCTGTCTCAAATAATGATGAAATTTGTACCATCGAAGCCAGGAAAATGAGGTGATGTATGTAGACGAGTTTCATCGTGGTTGGACATAACGTGTGATCTCAAGACCTAGAAACGTACAACAATTTATTTGAAAATTCAAATAAATAATAAAATAATAATCATCAAAACCTTATACAAACCCTCCTTTCATTGGATCAGTTACTGTTCCATTCACCGATTAAATAAACATAGCGGCCACTCTTTATTTCTGTTCAAAAGTTACTTTCCACCAATCTGCTCAGTGAAAAATTCCCAAACCAAGCCCATTGAACTCATATCGAGAGAAGCTACAAGCCCATGTCAATTTTGAAGGGTGCAGTACTAGTTTTGGTCATGGCCATACATAGCTCGAAACTAGTGTTTCACCTTTCGAACTAAGGAGGTGGCGTTAAGTAACAGGAACGAGGCCATTGAGTTTCTCTATGTGATGTGCAACTTCTCCCTAATTTTCATCTAATGTGGTTTTAGCTAGCAAAATGCGACACTATGGAGTCGTGTACACCCTTTATGTCACAAATGATAAGGGTGCATCAGTTTCTGCAACGAAATTGGTTACAAACAACCAAGAATAGATTTATGTAGAGAATTAAATGAAGAAAAACAAAATTAAAATGAGGAAATATTAAGCTAATAACAGATAAAGAGCAATAATTGGAGACACGGAAATTTATAGTGGTTCGGCGTTGTATGCCTACATCCACTTTGAAGATTATCTTTATTTATCACTTATAAATCGGATTATAGTAGTAGGAAATAGAGAACAGTTGATTATAATAGATTCTATAGTAACAAGCAGCGTAAAGATCCTTAGAATGACCTATTAGGCCAGTATTTATAGGTGAAGACGACCACCAATCTCTCTGAAATTTCAGCTGAAGAAACTTTTAGACCACATGGGCCCACCAAAGGGGTCGCTAGGCCCAATTCCCAATGAGGAGGGATCGGCACCGATCCCTTCATTGGTTGATTTTTGGGCAGCGATCCTATAGTGGCTTCTGCATGCTAAAATATGTTTTCCCTTCAATTCTCATATCATTTGGACCACTGGAGCTCAAGTTATTGTTTAATCTTTGACTTGATATTACTCGTACACTGCTGACAGCTGAACCCTCTATAGGGATGTATTCCGAGCCCTCGGAGTTCATCCTTATGATGTATGATCCCTAGGGTAGGTTCCCTAGGGTCCAAATGCCTTGCCCTCCAAATTTCCTATGTTTTGGACTTGTAAATCTTGATATATTGATTGTTGAATGTATGAGTGCACTTGATCCTTGATGGATGGCAACCACTCTTCAACAAAGCCAACCGATCCCTCTCCATCATTCATGTTGATCCCTTCCAACTTGCCATGCTATGCCAAACCCTTCCACTCATTGAGCCATATTCCATGCTTTGATCATCCTACGTTGTATATCTAGCAACTCCATTCAATTCTGACTTCATCTGATCATCTACACTTGACTTTTGGTGCCCCACAAGCATCAATCTGGAATCATCGGCCTTGATGGCAATCAGATCTAACTCGTGCAGCCAGTTTAATATATCCAGACTAGAATGTTGGGTAACACTTGCCCCTCAAAGTACGTCTTGTGATTAGCATGACATGCTTTGAATCGTTGAGAAGGAGATCCATTTAGCTTTCTGAACAGTTGCTATTCTTTTATTGAATCGTTTTTCCAAGGCATCGAATTCTTCATTGATTTCCCTGACACTTGGTCGATTTCCAATAATATAAATCCAGCACCATATCCCGTCAACCGATATATATAAATCCGGTTCTGCGAGACTCACAGGTTTTTGTTATTTGGTTCAGCCTCGAACTCGAAGGTTTTAGGTTTGACTTCAATTTCTATCGATTCCAAAATTGAACTTTTAGGTCATTCACATACATATTCATATACACGTTTTTATTATTCGCTCCCGAACATGTTTGAACATTTATGAGTCGTTGCCAATTTTCATAGTATTCTATACGTTCATGTTCATACCCGAACCCTTATAACCATTTTTTAATCCATTCATTTCATTTTTTCCCTTTTTTATAGGGATCGGCACATACTTGGTCGACCCATCTTATTCTTTTCTTCTCTTCTTTTTTTGTATAGGGACCGAAATACATTTAGCTATCCCTATCTCTCCTGCTTTCTTTCTTTTTTAAGGCTTTTGTTGTGGTCGGCATATATGTATACCGATCCCTTTTTTGAGCCCATGCTAACAGGAATCGACGAGCTTCCATGCGGATCCCTCTCTCCATACCACGTGGTCAGTGTTTTAGGCCAAACCCTCACACACATATATACCAACCTTCCATCCCTTCCATCTGCACTTCTCTCATTTTCTTTTCATTTGCCTTCGCATAGAACCCATGATTTTAATTCACAAACCCAAACTTTCCAACCTCAAGCCTTAAATCCGCCTACGATCCATTGTATCCCATAAATTTGCTTCTTCTTCCTTTCCAATTGAAATATCCCTAAACATTTTCCTCCATCTTGCGATTATATGATGAGGTACTAGATTTCATGTTGTTAGTGATTACGATGGCTTTCAAGGCTGTGATGACATTGCGATTGAAGCGGCCTAGAGGAAGTGAATTATTGGTGGATAGGGTTCGACAAAATATGTAGGGGGAAGGAAGATAGGAGGAAAAATAGCAGGAAGGTGGAATGAAGGAGGGATCGATGTTGGTTATCCGATTCTATGTTGATCCCTTAGTATAGAGTTTAGATGAGTTGAGGACGAAGTAGAATAGGGATCCTTGTGCTTAGGTTGGAGATAGGGTTCAGTTGTGAGGCTTTAGAGAAAGGGATCGGCTAATCCATAGGGATCGGCCTAGACATAGGGATCGGTTAGACATAGGGGTCGGTAAGACTTGGGTGAAGAGAGGGATTGGTAGAGAAGCTTTGGGATAGGGATCGGCATAAGGATTTGTAGTGGTTCTTTGAACTTTTAAACTAGCCTAACCTTACTTGTTTGATACTAATTCATTCAACGAACTCGAACATATGGTGACAAGAAACACTAAAACATGCATATTTACTACTGAACTCAAGATTGTACAATCAAATCCATGGAACATTCTACATATACTTAAATACTTACAAATGGACTTAAACGATAAACTTCGCACTTCGATATATCAAAAGTCGATCCCAAAGCTTTTACAACTGATTAATTTTCTTGCTAGTTGTGACGGTCAGAGATGACGTTTATTCTGGTCGAAATCTAAAGTCTCGTCATCTTACTTTGTTTTTTCTAATTTTAAACTATTTATATCTGCCATATACTTCACTACACTACACTAGCTTACACTTAACACGGGGGACCAGGTAAACTTTTCTAACCTGATTATCTACTGCGTATAGCTAATATGATCACTAGACGCTCTGAGTGTTTAGCTGGTATGTCTTCCGAACTGGCCATGCAACGCGTTGATTCTGAAGCAAAATCAAGTTCTACGACTATATCCGGTAGGCCAAGATTTGATAGTCGATTATTTAACTATCAAATAAATAAACATTCAACCAAAGATTACCTTTACCACGAAAATCACTAAGCCTCTTAAATCGTAAATTTAAAATCACATTTCAAATACTTGGAAATCACTTCCATATACTTATCTCAACAGGATAAGTATATTCACAGACCACTATATTTTCGATACTTAAAAAATATAACCATATACTTATCTATATGGTATAACTATATTCACAAACCATTTCACTTCCAAAACTTATAAATTTGAAAACTCTTAAAAATAGACATGGAAGGTACCATTCAATATCGACTATGGATCGTAGTTTACAAAATGGTTACATCGCTATTCTAGCAAATCCATAGTAAACTGTAGGCAATCCCTGCCCCTCCGAATTACGCCATGAATATCAACCATCTCCTTCCAAATTTATTTATCTTATAAATATTTACAAATATATTTTGAAGGCTTATTCATAAATCCTCAATCCATTTATAAAACATTCTTAATAAATCTCAAACCCCATTTATAAAACTTTTCCTTTTGTATCTTAAAAAAAACTCATTAATAAAATCCTTTTATAAAAATCTAGTACCATTTATAAACTCTTTCCATATTAACAAACTTATTAAATAACTCTCTAACTCAATAAGGTTCCTTTGACGAACCATGCATTATTTAAAATAACTAAAAATAATAAGTTATTATTTAAACATCCTTCTTTCTCTTTTAAATTAAATCTCATCTAAAATAATAACTTAAAATCTCATTAATAATATATTAGATTAATTTTAAAACACTATTATTATATTAATAGGTTAACTTCAAAACAATATTAAGATAATAATTATTTAACTTTAAAACATTATTAAAACAATAATAAATTAACTTTTAAACTAATATAAATTAAGATAATTGATTAATCTATAAATATCATTAACTAACATAAATCAATATAAACTTTAATTAAAATTTAAGAATAGTTAATCACTTTAAATAATTAATTAAATTAAACATTTTAAAACAATATTTAAATATCTTTAAAATAATAATTAAATATTCTTAAATAACTTTAAGAAATAACCTTTAAAAATCATAGTAATAAAATAACTAACATTAAATCATTATTAAAAACAATTATTCATCATCTTTAAAACATTATTGATAAATAGTTGTGACCTTTTATACGTTATTACTAATAATAATTACCATTAAAAACCCTACAATAAATAATAATTATCTGTAAACCTTATAAATAATATAATTATTCTTAAAGTAACTTTCAAATCAATAATTAGCTTTTCAAATTTGAAGGAGGCTTAACAATCACCATGGTACTCAAACAAGCTACCATATTATTCAATTTAACATTTCAAGTTAATAACAGATATTTACATAATCCACGGCTCTGTAAATAAATCTAACACTCAACCATCATTAGTTTATATATCACTTATTCAAAGCGGGATATCAATTTATCGATATATAATCAGATGTCCAAATCTATAAAATAGCAGAACGAGGATTTATTCTACTGATTAGTAGTCAAAGTAATTTAATTAGAGAAATGTGTTTTATTCCACTAACAAATGTCCAATTACCATATTCGATCCAATTTAACTCAACAGTATTTATTTGGCCAAATAAACATCAATATTTAAGGTATATAAATTTAAACGACGTTATTATTTAAAATAACGTGATTTAAATCTTGTCCGTTTAAATATGTCATAAAATTTTCATATTCAAAGCTACCAACCATGTTATACTAAAATGTTGTACTCGTCCATACAAGTACAACGCAAAAATCCGCAAGTTAAATGGATTTCATATGAACACAATATGGTATTTCAAAGTTAACTAACTTTATATATTCAAACATTTTAATTAAATTATATCTCCAGTCCTCATGCATTTTGGCTCGGCCAAAAACCCATGTACATGATGACCGTTGCTACAATACCTTTCTTCCCAAAATGGAAAAAAATGCTGCTCCATGTACATGCTTCCGTGCACGCCTCGCCTTGCCGCTGATCACCCATCCATAACCATCAACAAGCTCGACTTCACCGCTTCCATCCAATGCCCTCATCGTCGATGCTCTGCCCTCCCCAGGTTGAAACCTGACCCGTGCTACCATATCGAACGTGACATCTAGGTTCGCACATCGATCCCCTATCGCCGCCTTGATCAACTAAAACCTCTATCGCCTATGGCGTCGCCTCTTTCACTCCCAGTGCCTCCTCCATGCCATGCGTGAAGCAACTCGACATCCCCATTTCGTCGTAGTTCGACGAAACCCGAACACCACCAGAAAGTGCCCTGAAATCCTAATTCGATCCATTCCCATCAACCTAAAGCACTAAAGAAAGATCCACCACGGTCACGACCTTCGCCTTACTCTGAGGCTCCTCCCCGACATCTTTGATCAACCCCTCGACCACCGTCGTCGAAAGTTAATTATCGAATGAAATTGGGACTTCTCCTTCTCCTCGATGAACCAGGCCACTAAAAATCATGCGGACACTTCTAAAAATCTGCAATCGTTGATACGAACCCGACCATACCTTATGTTCGCAAATCTGTGATCTTCGAAACGATCGTCTTCTCGACCACTTGCTGTTATTTAAAATATCTCTCAAATAACTCTACAAAAACCCATGAAACTATTTTTAGAATAAACTAGATTCGATTACGAACAACTTTAATTTTGGTGCCAAAGGCTAATGTTGAATGATTTGAGGAATTTGATTTTTGAAGTTGAGGAAAGTTTTGAATTTCTTTAGTTTTTCAAATTTAAAGAGGAAGAAATCAAAAATGGAGAAGAAGAAGACTTTGCCATCCCAACATACCCATATATACACATGTATACATGCTTAACTGCTCCAGTACCAGATCAAATAAAAATCAAAATTTATGGAGACAAGGAGGCGCAGCCAAACAAGGAGAGACAAAGTCGACAAGTTGGTGTGCTGAGATAATATGGTGGCTGTGGAAAAGTTATGTACTGTGTGTATGTATATATATATATATGTGTGTGTGTGTGTGTGTGTGTGTGGGTGGGTGTGTGTGTGTTGTGTTCTGAAATTGAATAGATTACGGTGTCTGGCTATCCTACATCGCATCCGCGTCCGAGATATAAATAATAGAAAATAATGTACGATTGCGTATACCAATGTTACACGATCACAAAATAAAAATAAAACAGATAAGTTATTAAATTCTGTGAAGTTTCAAAATGCCAACGTTTTCCGTAAAATACGTCAAATGAGAATTTACTTATTTTCCAAATTAAAAATTATGGAAAAATTCTAAAAATTAAATTAAAAATACGTCATAAAAAAAATCAGGTCCAAATTTGAAACATAGATTTATTATAGTTTAATTCAAATCCAAATATTTAAAAAAATTAAATATTCAAATTCGAGGACCCAAAAATACAGGTTGTTACAATACAAGATAAGGGTTTATAAGAAAGCCTTACATATCTTAGGCTAAGGAGTTGGTAGGTTGTGCAAGTCGAAAGTCTACACATAATAATTATTTATGAGCGATCTTGTATGAATAGCCCAATAGCCACTGAATGACTAATTTATGCCATGAACATAAATATATTATAAACTAATGCAAAATCATTTTTATATTAGGTAACTCATAAAATGTTTATGATTGCACGTTCTGTTGTACCAATAAACAATTGTTGTTTAAAAAAATAAAAACTTTATGGTGAAGGAATTTATTCGAAAAATTATTGGCTATAAAATGGACGTGGATATGATCCATGGATAAAACTGATTACAAGGAATGAAATGAAATTGAGTGAACCTAAATAAACACAAATACATCATAATGTCCAATGAGTATTCTTGTACATTAAAGTGAAACAGTGAGTATCTTCAATGTCAAGATAAATATTCCTCGACTATTTAATTATACCATTAAGAGTATGGACTTTATGATATGGTACATTGTGCAAATCCGAAATAGATTCCAATGACATTATCAAAATATGGTTTTGGTAGTTATATCCAAAAGGATATGATCCTTTTGACCGTAAACGTGTCTTTAAGAGAAAGACAGTTGCAGTTGGAATATAGTGAACCGCATTGATAAGAATAATACTGTAAATTTCAATTGTTGAAATTAGCATAATAGATTCACCATTTGATTGTTCAAATGGTTTCGGATTTTACTCATAAAATTATCGCTTAGTATGACTTTATGTTTTGGTATGTATATGTTGAAATAGAAAATTCTAAATGATGATTTAGAGTAAACTATTTATACATAATAACCAAAGTATCTTGAAGTCAGTGGGAGCGATATTGGTTTTGTGAGTTTTTGGATATGATTGAAGAACAGATAAGAAAGCGTCGTTCGATGAGCATCAAAATTGAACAAATGTTTTGATTAGAATATTAATTAGTTTAATTGTCAATCAAGATGTAGAGGAAGTGTGTGCTCATAAGAAAGAAAGTTAAAAAGGTACAAGATATTTCTAAATCATCAGTAAACAACAATCGTTGATTGTTAATGATGTACTTGTGTTAAAACCAGCTTTAAGTTTTTTTAATATTCATTATTGGATTTATAAATGATGTCTTTTATAGTAGGTACGAAAGATATTAGGAATGTCTCAAAACGATATCCAAGGATACCTTACTAAAATGTTTAGTATGGAACATATAAGATGGATTCCTTATGCATTGGCAATAGAAATCATCATACATGTTATATTGTCTACGATATCATAATATGTTTATGTTTTTGATACATGAAGCAAATATCAAATCCAAATTGATATCACTAAATGATAGTTTGGAGTGCTCTTCTCTATTTATGACATACTAGAAAATTATTTCTAGAAACAATAAGCTCCTTATAAAGGAGTGTCATAAGTGATATTGAGCATAATTTGTCAATAACAAATTTGAGTTAAGAATCTTTAAGTTGAAAATATTCCAAATGAAAGACTATGGATAATTCAATGAAAAATGCCAAGTACGCGGCCTTCAATAACGCCGAAATAAAAGCAATGTATATAAATATAAATGCATAAATTTATAACTAAGCTAAGGGTGGTTCCAAATATAGAGAATTTCATAACGTAGTTATATGATAACAATGTCACGATATAGTACATAACAGAACTTAGAGCTTACTGAAAGTTGAGAGACATACTCCAAATTGTTCCACATGATAAAGATGGTTTATCAGTGTCAGAGAGAGTTGATTTGCAAAGTAGATAATTGAAATATAATAGCATACCACTTCACCGAGGGACTAACCCAATTGGTTTTGAGAAAATTGATTGTAGAAATTGGATTAGGATTCCATATTTGACCCAAAGTGCAAGTGGGATATTGATAGAGTTAGGGTATGCTCTAGAGGCAATTATGTAACTCGTTACATATATATAATCGTTGACCAATCTTGTTCGAAATGAATTTTTTTCTTCTATTATATACTTGATATAATGTGTTATGTTAATTTATGAATTTAATTAAAAGTTTATTTAGTAGAAAATCCATAAATGGTATTTTTTGTGATAGTAGTTACAAAGCATTATAACCGGGAGTAATTTATCACAATGAAAACAAATATACCATTTTAAATGTTTCTAGTCAAGATGTATCGAGACTTGATATCAATGTATTTGTTGAGATTAGAGTATGTAGCGCCCTACAAATGTGGGGTAGTGTATTACTCATGACTGTTGGGTAAGCCTAGTGGTTATGCACTGATAGTTATTGGATAACTATGAAACGACTCACTCGATAGTTTTCTGTTGGTTAATACAACAAAGGTCAACTAGAAAATATCAACGTGACCGATTTACACAGTTCTCTCGACTTGAGAATTCTATAGATCTTTAATATGAAATCTCCACTTTGATTATAGTCAAATCAAGGCACGACATCTATCGAGTGACTACTGTTGGGTCGAGTGGAAGTATTGGTAGTGAACCACTATTCAAGTGAGGATCCGTATTCTCAGTTATATTGGGTTAATATCACAATCAACTCAAGTCAACTCAAACTCAAAGTCTCTGGCCAGAGCACATTGGTTAATTATTGAACCAAGAACTTTATGTTTGGACAATAGAGTTGATTATGGATGATAATGGAGTTTTGACCATTACCAAATACCATAAGTCCAAAGTGATAGAGTTTTGATGAAGAATTGGTATAAGTAAATGCCACAACCGGGTAACGCGTAATAAAGTGAAATTGGATTTTACTGAAACCAAGTAGGTGATAAATTTGGCCAAAATGTCACACCACCTTCTAACTGATGTCTGAACGTTAACAGTCGAATAGTTCAATGTTAATCGCTGACCAAATTTACACCTGACGAGTCACACGACCAAAATTATGGATTCTCTTTAGATTAAACGATTCAATTAGTTTATAATTTTTACAAATTAATTAATTTAATTTCTATTTTTGAAATATTAATTATAAAATTTTGATTATGATTTGAGAAATAAATATTATTAAATATATTTGTAATAGTTATAAATATATCGATCGATACACGATATCGATAAGCAATTAAATTAAATTAAATTGGTTAAATACTTCTATGGGCTTAGATGGGATCTTGGCCCATGATGATGGGCAAGCATTTTTAGCTAGAATAGGACTGAAAGGGGACGGCTCAATTAAGTTAGGATTGTTTATTTTGGATGGCTTAGATTAAGGGAGAACTGTATAAGATATGATCCACTATTTTCTCTCTTCCATCCACTATTTTAACCACTCTAATCCTAATTAAAAATTATTTTCTTTCCGCCACTTTCATTTTCTATTGCTGGCCGACTTCAACCCTAGGAGCCCCACCATATCAAGCTCAAATCAATTCAAAATCAATTACTATACGATAGTCAAAGTTTTACGGTCCAAGCATTAGTAGTCTGGCGAATCGAAAAACTTTCAAATGAGAGAGAGTTCATCAACACAAGGTGTGCTTCAAGGCATTGGCTTTAGGTATACTTTTACTATATTATGTAGTTTATAATTTCTAGATAATATTTAATTATTTATATATATATATATAATATTGTTGGTTAGGTGACGATTATAATATGTATTTATGTTGTCTTATACTAGATTGATTATGTGTATGTATTCATTTACAAAGAACAAATTTTTTTACATATAGGTCAGATACGCACAACCGAATAATTTTATTTATAATAATTATTATTCTAGTAATATATATATATATATATATCATTTAATTATATTTATATGGTGTGATTTAATTATAGCATCATTTCATGCTATAATTAAATATATGTTTTATACATGTATATTTATAGTATTTATATTTTTTGGTTAGCTATAAATGTTTTTAAATAATTTTATTTAATATTATTTAAATCGATATACTGTGTAAATAATTGATATAAAATAAAATATGCTTTGAAAATTAACTTTTAAATTTTATAGACTTAATTTACCATGAAATAAGATATCGGACATAAAATGTCAATTAAAAAAAACATTTTTCCTATTTTTAAAATTATTATAATATATGAGTAAAATTAATTAATTAATAAAAAATAAACTTTGGCCGAGAATAATTATAAAAAAATTTCAAATCCCAAAATATCATGCTAGAATTTCTGAATATTTAAAATTTTAATAATATGTTTCGAAAGTATTTTTTATTAATATTTTATTGTTTTTGGCCAATTAATCAATTTACATATATTTTAATATAATAAAATTTTATTGTGCTAAGCATATGATCTTGAAGTGTTTAAAAAATATATTCAATTTTATTAAATAATATCTATAACTATCTGTACATATTTAGATATTATAAATATGCTTATGAATATATATATATATATATAATAAACTAATATTATTTTATCGTCGTAATATATATATATATATATTAGTTTATAATCTTTAAAAAAAATTATAATATGTATATATATTATTTTAATATTTATTACAATAATGCATATACATATACATACACACATACATACATACAGATATGTATTGTTAACACTTTACATATACAAATAAGTTATATATATATATATATGTCCAAATATTTTCATTCTCCTAAAATTATTTAAATAAAATTAACGTATACATATACGTGTGTGTGTCTGATTTATAATATTTATATGTTATCCCGCCTTTTGGCAAGGCCGTGACACCAGGGAATTGACTAGTAACCAATGACGGCCCGTCCTAGAGATCAGTTATACACAGGCTCACTATGGGTATCGACGAATTTTGTCCGAGTCCGGATCGAGCCAAAATTGGTAGGACATGACAAGCTAAGCCATGAGAGCCAACGTTCCAAATCTCGAGTCAATCCGAGTTCGTATGCTCAAGTTATGAACGATACAAAATTGGACGAAAACCAATCACCGGTCGACTCGCTCCCTTCGACTCGCTCCCTTTGACTCGCTCCACATCCCTCAGATGCCTACTTCGACTCGCTTCGCATCCACCAGAAATGACTCCTTCGACTCGCTCCACTTTGTGTCCATCACGAAGCCTTTGTTCGAATCCCTCAGGACACTCCACTTCGACTCGCTCGACCAGTGCACGCTTTGACTCGCTCGACCAACACACACTTCGACTCGCTCGATCAATGCTCCCTTCGACTCGCTCGATCAATGCTCCCTTCGACTCGCTTGATCAATGCTCCCTTCGACTCGCTCGATCAATGCTCCCTTCGACTCGCTCCACTTCATCGACTTCGCATCCACCTGAAGGCGTCTACTTCGTGTCCATCAATGAGGAGAAAACACAGTAGTTAATACGGGTTAGCGCCACGTCACCGAGTCACGCAGAACCGAGTCGAGCAGAGCGAGTCGAACAGAGCGAGTCGAACCAAACAGCCTACCCGAAAATCCCATTTCGTATCGATCATATCTCCTAATCTACAAGTCCAAATGCTATGAAATTTTCACAGAAGACTACGTACATGCTAAAGAATGCCCACGCCAAATTTCGACTTCATTGGATGACATCTTGGTACGAAATCTATTCGTATCGATCACGGATCGGATCGAAACTTCATGGGCTTGGGCGCGCGGGCCTGGTCACGTGCCAGAGAGGGTCTCCCAAGATCTGAGCGAAATATCAGCCTCCTACAGCTATAAATAGACCCCCAAAGCCAACAGAAAAGGGGTTCTTCTTCCTCTTTGAGGTCTCCAATGCCCGGACTCCGCCAGATCGAGATCTGAACTCTATTGCTGCTGCTACCAACGAATTTCACTACTGCAAATCATTGTTATTCATTGTAATTTGCTGAAGTCAACTGTAAACATCAAAGAAAGATCAATAAAGCAAACTACTTCATAGTGGACGTAGGCAATACGCCGAACCACTCTAAATTCTTGTGTCTCCTTGCACTTTAATTATTCTCATTTCTGAAATTTGGAGTTTTTGTTAGATAAATCTTCTTTTTACATTTAATTTCTTCACTTTATCTCTTCAAAGACTTCCGAAGAGTGTTGTGCCCAATTTTGGTACAAACACTTTGGCCTTTGGTGCTTTCACTGAGAAAAAACCCAATTTTCTCCTGCTCTTTGGATCTCCTATCTATATTGGATTGCATAAATCTAAGAAGAAGATCCAGATCTAGAACTTTGAAGCCCTTCCATTCTATTCAGATTTGCAATCAGATCTAGGAAAGGATTTCATCAATTCATTATGGTGAGCACACGTACCACTTCTACAGTTGCCGACCAAGGAACACGGGACCGATAAAATCCCGTGCAATCACCTCCATCCAACCAAAATGTGGTAGGACCTTCAGACCCATCAGGTCCAATCACTAGACAAGAATTCCAGACATTGCTTCAAGAGTTGACCCAAAATCGAAAGCAGCTAACTGAACAGCTGTGCGCCAACACAGAGTTGACTAACCAGCTAAATCGCCAAAGGCGAAGAAGATCCAGAAGAGACCAAGGTTCTTATTCTTCCACGGAGAGTTCAGCCTCCTCTGATGGCCAAACCAAATCCACATGCCCACGGCTAGGTGTAAGCTACACCCAAGCCACGGGACACCAACCTGCTTCAAATCTTGGGCAACCTAGAACTGGACCATCCGATAGTCTCCGTACAGAACCTTCGTCTCGGGGAGGTGCTGCTCCTTACCATGTCACTGGCAACATTGCTACTACCACCATTGCCGGACGAGGAGGTGATGCTAGAAACCAAGCTGATCCTCAGCGTGACCAACAAGAGCAGACTCCTGAGCCTTATATCCCTGAGGATGTTGAACCAAGGAGGCGAGGCACAGACCGTCGATCGCGTCCAGTCCAGACTCGCGCTGTGGAACCCGACCACACCTTGGCGCAACATGCTCCAAGTATCCGAGTGCTAGATATACCAACGATGATCCATCAAATGATCCGTGAAAGTCAGGGACTCAGTAATGTTGACTGGGGAATCTCCCGGAGTCATACCCCTTTCACCGATGACGTACTATATGCTGAACCATCTCGGCACTTCAGGATGCCAGCTTTGCCAGTTTATGAAGGAAGTTCTGATCCCAATCCACACGTCCTGAAATACGAATGGCTGATGAATGCTGCGAGAGCTGATGACGCAGTAAAGTGCCGCAGTTTCCCCATTTCCCTAGGGGGCATCGCTACCATGTGGTTCACTCGTTTGCCACCATGATCCATCTCTAACTTTGACCAAATGGCCACCAAGTTTGTCGAACAATTTCATATGCACGTGGCGAGGCCTAAGTACGTTAACACTCTGTCTAGTGTTACACAAGCTCCCGGAGAAACACTTTACTTGGAGCGATTCCATGCTGCGTGTGCAGAAATAAGCAATCCCAATGATAACTCTATCCTGATGGCATTGACTAAGGGGATTGATGTTGATTCCGAGTTCGGAAATTGGTTAGCTGGAAAACCACCTGCGTCGTTGGACCGTTTCTATTCCAAGGCAGCCCAATTCCTGATAAGGGAGGATGCGAAACAGTCTAGGAAGCAGGATGACGCAGGGCCCAACATCGAAGGAGTACAAAGTAACATCGTTGTTAAACAATCCGAAGATAGTTCTGGGAAAATTCAGTTGAACGTAAAAAACAAACAGAATCCGCAGAGGGACAATGGGAATCAAAACAAAAAACGTGATCAGACTCATGGTCCATGGCGTAGAGCTTCCATGTACGATAATTAAACTCCGTTGAACACGTCATTGGAAAACGTGTATTTGCAAACCTGCAATACCATGCAGTACAAGAAACCTGCCCCGAAACCACCGACTGAAAGACAAATCCAAACAGGAAAATTCTGTAGATTCCATGAGAGTTATGGCCACAACACCAATTAGTGTCATCACTTGCAAGACCTCATTGAAAAACTGATACGTGAACGGAAGTAGGATCAATATGTGCGGGCACCGCAGTCTGGTGAGGCGGGTCCATCAAATCAGAATCATGCGCCGAATCAGGAAAGACAAGAGGAACCAGCTCGGATAGGCGGGAGGTTGGTTATCAATACAATAAGTGAAGGTCCTCACCCGGCAGATCGAAGCTGGAAAGAAATGGAATCGTATGCCAGCTCTATCAGACATGCAGACTTCGAATGTTGTAGTAGCTTTGATGAAGGGGCTCCGGCCAAGCAACAGAAAACGATGGAAGATGACATCGTGTTCAGGAACAGAGACGCTGATAAAGTCGAAGCCCCCACTATCGATCCACTGGTCATCTCAGCGCAAGTAGGTCCTGCTTGGATAAAGAGGATCTTGGTTGACAGTGGAAGCTCTGTGAATATCTTGTTCAAGCGAGCTTATGATCAAATGAAAATGGAAGTCACGGACTTGAAGCCTTGTCAATCCCGAGTCCATGGTTTCAACGGAAGTGCTACTATACCCACTGGAATGGTGGAACTGCCAGTAGAATTGGGAGTTAGAGAACGTCGAAGAGTACGGATGTTGCAGTTCATTGTTTTGGACATAGACTCCCCTTACAATGCTTTCTTGGGCCGACCGGCCCTCGCTGAATTCAGGGCAGCCATCCCCCCGTGGTGTCTGACTTTAAAGTTTCTAACCAATCATGGAATAGGAATCATCCATGTAGATTAGGCTGCTGCCAGAGCCTGTTATGTTGCTGAGCTGCGGGAGGCGCAGCGAAAGGAAAAAGGAAAGGGCGTGGAGGAATCTCTCTGCGTCCGTTTTACCGATAAATGACAATTATCGCCCGGGCCCAGGCCCGGGCACCCCAGCCAATTCCTCAAGGATCTTGACCCGAGAGAAACTAAAGAGGAAGGAGAATCTAAAGAAAGTCAAGCATCCCCGGCCAAACTAACAATCGATGTCCCAGTTGACAATAACGATGATTCGAAAATGAGAAAGATTGAATCTCAGCTAAGCCAGCAAACTCAAGAGGAATTGGTCGAATTTCTGCGGGCAAATCTTGACGTATTTGCCTGGACACATTCTGATATGTGTGGGATCTCGCCGGACATCGCGAGCCACACCCTGAACATTGACCCGCGGCATGTCCCAGTCAAACAGAAAAGGCGTGGTATGGATCCAAAGAGATCTGCCGCCCTTAAAGAAGAAGTAGAAAAGCTTAAAACGAACGGATTCATTCGGGATGCGCTGTATCCTGAATGGGTGTCAAATCCCGTGCTCGTCCGAAAGCCGAACGGAAAGTGGAGAACATGTGTCGATTATTCCGATCTGAATAAAGCATGTCCTAAAGATAGTTTCCCGCTTCCCAAAATTGATCAGCTAGTAGATTCGACAGCTGGGCATGAACTCTTATCCTTTATGGACGCGTATTCTGGCTACAATCAGATACTGATGCATTTACCCGATCGAGAACATACCAGCTTCGTAACCAATCTGGGACTTTATTGCTACAAAGTTATGCCATTCGGACTCAAGAATGTCGGGGCTACTTATCAACGATTGGTCAACCGGATGTTTGCCAATCAAATCGGGAAAACAATGGAAGTGTATGTAGACGACATGCTCGTGAAGTCACGACTCTCCGCCGACCATGTTAAAGACCTGGAAACTATGTTCAACATACTTCCATAATACAAGATGAAGCTCAACCCACTGAAATGTCACTTTGGAGTTGCATCCGGAAAGTTCCTTGGGTTCATCGTTAACGCCCAGGGAATCGAAGCTAATCCTGAAAAGATTTAGGCAATCAGAAATCTTGAAACTCCCAAGACTATAAAGCAAGTCCAGAGTCTCAATGGAAAGGTAGCGGCATTGAGCAGGTTCATTTCAAAGTCCACTGACAAATGCATTCCCTTCTTCGATCTGATCCGAAAAGGGAAGCGAAACTTTGAATGGACCACGGAGTGTTAGGGCGCTTTCCAAGCACTAGTTCAACATCTATCCACACCTCCAATACTGTCAAAGCCTATTGATCATGGGAAGTTGTATACATACTAGGCGATATCGGAAAACGCCATCAGTGCTGCCTTGGTTCGAGAAGAAGACGGGATACAGAAGCCAATATACTACGTCAGCAAACGATTGACTGGGTCTGAAAGGAACAATCCGAAGCTAGAAAAGTTGGCCTACTGCCTTGTAATTGCATCAAGAAAACTTCGACCGTATTTCCAGGCACACCCCATTGTTGTTTACACCGACCAGCCGTTACGACAGGTCCTTTCGCGGCCTGAGACGTCTGGTAGGTTACTCAAGTGGAACATCGAACTGAGTTAGTTTGATATTACTTACACTCCGAGACGAGCAATCCAAGGACAAGTCCTCGCTGATTTCATAGTTGAATTTACCATTCCAGAGGACTTTCCCAAAACCAGTAAATCCCCCGAATATGTCTGGAAGCTGTATACTGATGGTGCATCAAACGACCGGTGTTCGGGCGGTGGTGTTGTACTCGAAACTCCCGAAGGCTGATCCATATGTTATGCTTTGAAATTCGATTTTCAGGCAAATAATAATGAAGCTGGGTATGAAGCCCTCTTTGCCGGCTTGAAACTTGCTAGAGATTTGGGAATTATCGCAGCAGAAATTTATTGTGACTCACAATTAGTCATGTGTCAAGTACGGGGAGAGTATCAAGCAAGAGATCGAAGGTTGGCTGCTTACTTAGCTCGAGTTCAGGAAGTACTGAATCGGTTCGATTACTACGCCATCTATTGTATACCTCGGGAGCGCAACTAAAAGGCCAATTCATTGGCAAAGCTAGCCAGCACGGGTGAAGCCCAGCAAATGGGACTCGTTCCCGTAGAAACGCTATCTTCTCCAAGCATCGACCGGACAGAAATAAGCTGGGTATGCGAAGCCGTTCCCGAAAAGGATTCATGAATGACCCCACTCAGAAATTACATTGAACACGGAACCCTACCGGAGCGCAGGAGTGAAAAGAGGCAAGTCCTTCGGAAGGCCTCACGATTTACCATCCAGAATGGACTCATGTACAGGAGGAGGTACTCAGTCCCCTTACTCCAGTGTATCGCTCACGATGAAATTAAACAAGTATTGCGCGATGTGCACGAGGGAGAATGTGGGGATCACACCGGGGGGCAAGCACTTGCCAAGGAAATACTTCGCTATGGATATTACTGGCCTACTGTGAATCGTGATGCGTTAGACTATGCAAAGAAACGTGATAGGTGCCAGAAATATGCCCGAATTCCCAGAGCTCCTCCTACCGAGATAACGCAAATGGTCAGCCCATGGCCATTGGCAATGTGGGGGCATCGACATCATCGGTGCTCTACCTCTGGCAAAAGGTGGTGCGAAGTACGCCATCGTCGTAGTTGATTACTTTACAAAGTGGGCTGAAGCAGAAGCTCTCGCTACCATTACAACAAAGGAAGTAATCAACTTTGTGGTTCGTAACATCATTTGTCGATTCGGTCTCCCGCACACCATTATTACTAACAACGGAACCCAATTCGACAGTGCTGAGTTTAAAGATTTCTACAAACGATTTCACATCCAAAAGAAATTCTCTGCGGTTGCATACCCTTAGGCAAACAGACAGGTCGAGGCAGTTAATAAAGTTATAAAATCCATTCTGAAAAAACAACTGGAAAAGGTCGGTGGCAAGTGGGTTGATGAACTTCCTATGGCTTTATGGGCTTACCGAACAACCCACAAGACTACGACCGGACACACTCCATTCTCTCTTTCTTACGGTTCAGAAGCCGTTATTCCAGTCGAGCTTAAAGTACCTTCTCATCATGTGACATACTATGATCCAAAGATGAATGCTATATTGCTTGCTGAATCTCCTGATCTACTAGATGAGAAGCGTGAAGAAGCTGATTTGAGGGCAGCTGCGCATCGAAGTCGAGTCGCCCGATTGTACAACGCCAAGGTCCATCCACGAACCTTCGAACTGGGAGATCTCATCTTAAAAAGAATCTATTCGGTTCCTTCGCATATGAAGCTGACATGGGAAGGACCGTATGTTATTGAATGGAGGCTCGGAGATGGCACATTCAAGTTATCAACCGTCGACGGTCTTACTCTGCCAAGAGCTTGGAATAGCGAGAGCCTTCACCGCTATTACACATGACATGCTATCTTTATCCATTTAGTTTACTTTCCTTTTTTGCAATTTGTTTCTGCATTTCGAAATAAGAACTTGTAATAAGGAAACTGACTTTGCCATACTTTCTTGTTTCAGCAATAAAATGCAATCTCTTCGAGCCAGAGCTGTGATTTACTTGAAATGCTTCATATGACTATCACTATGCACGGAGAGCTAAGTTTTACCATATGGTGGAATTTATTCAAATAGAGAGTGACTGCGATGCAACCAATCACTCGCTAAGTGAAACCCGAGCACGGGGACAAGCCATCACATCAAAGTCAAAAAAGGATTGATACACGACAATCCTTCATCAACTCCGTATTCCCAGAGTGCGAAGCGGAGTATAAACGTCAACTCCGTATTCCCAGAGTGCGAAGCGAAGTATAAACGTCAACTCCTTATTCGCAGAGTGCGAAGCGGAGTATAAACGTCAACTCCGTATTCCCAGAGTGCGAAGCGGAGTATAAACATCAACTCCGTATTCCCAAAGTGCGAAGTGGAGTATAAACATCAACTCCGAGTTCCCAGAGTGTGAACCGGAGTATAAACATCAACTCTGTATTCCCAGAGTGCAAAGCGGAGTATAAACATCAACTCCGTGTTCCCAGAGTGCGAACTGGAGTATAAACATCAACTCCGAGTTCCCAGAGTGCGAACCGGAGTATAAACATCAACTCCATATTCCCAGAGTGCGAAGCTGAGTATAAACATCAACTCCGAGTTCCCAGAGTGCGAAGCGGAGTATAAACATCAAATCTGTATTCCCAGAGTGCGAACCGGAGTATAAACATCAACTCCGAGTTCCCAGAGTGCGAACCGGAGTATAGACATCAACTCCGAGTTCCCAGAGTGCGAACCTGAGTATAAACATCAACTCCGTATTCCCAGAGTGCGAAGCGGAGTATAAACATCAACTCCGTATTCCCAGAGTGCGAAGCGGAGTATAAACGTCTACTCCGTATTCCCAGAGTGCGAAGCGGAGTATAAACATCAACTCCGTATTCCCAGAGTGCGAAGCGGAGTATAAACATCAACTCCGTATTCCCAGAGTGGGAAGCGGAGTATAAACGTCAACTCCGTATTCCCAGAGTGCGAAGCGGAGTATAAACGTCAACTCCGTATTCCCAGAGTGCGAAGCGGAGTATAAACATCAACTCCGTATTCCCAAAGTGCGAAGCGGAGTATAAACATCAACTCCGAGTTCCCAGAGTGCGAACCGGAGTATAAACATCAACTCCGTATTCCCAGAGTGCGAAGCGGAGTATAAACATCAACTCCGAGTTCCCAGAGTGCGAAGCGGAGTATAAACATCAACTCCAAGTTCCCAGAGTGCGAACCGGAGTATAAACATCAACTCCGTATTCCCAAAGTGCGAAGCAGAGTATAAACATCAACTCCGAGTTCCCAGAGTGCGAACCGGAGTATAAACATCAACTCAGTATTCCCAGAGTGCGAAGCGGAGTATAAACATCAACTC
The DNA here is from genome assembly GCA_030737815.1 of Allium fistulosum. Classification (NCBI taxonomy): domain Eukaryota; kingdom Viridiplantae; phylum Streptophyta; class Magnoliopsida; order Asparagales; family Amaryllidaceae; genus Allium; species Allium fistulosum. Next base: position 1,114,893,452 of record CM060907.1, on the reverse strand, counting down.
CGAGTTCCCAGAGTGCGAACCGGAGTATAAACATCAACTCCGAGTTCCCAGAGTGCGAAGCGGAGTATAAACATCAACTCTGTATTCCCAAAGTGTGAAGCGGAGTATAAACATCAACTCCGTATTCCCAAAGTGCGAAGCGGAGTATAAACATCAACTCCGAGTTCCCAGAGTGCCAACCGGAGTATAAACATCAACTTCGAGTTCCCAGAGTGCGAACCGGAGTATAAACATCAACTCCGAACTCCCAGAGTGCAAGTCATAGCATAGACATCGACTCCGAGTTCCCAAAGCGCGAAACGGAGCATAGACAATAACTTCAAGTTCCCGAAGCATGAATCAAAGTGTAGATATCAACTCCAAAACTCCCAAAGCGCGAGTCGGAGTACAAACAACAATTCCAAGTCCCTAGATCGCGGGCATGTGATTAAAACTTGAGCCGGCGTGACCAACCACCGATAAACAAATGAGAATCCCCAGAGTGCAGGTTTGATTATCGACAATCAGACAAGTGTGGATGAATTACTCAATCTCCGTTTGTCTCAAACACCCATTCAGTGGCACTAAACTCGACATGCTATAAGGAAAGAGCGATCGTTGACTGATGTTTCACAACACACCACCAAGACTGGGGGGCAAGACTTAAGCATCAACCATCGACTGAAGCAATGCAACGTCGAAATTCAACTCGTTTCCCGGTCGCAAACCATGTCCACAGTTTCCGAACTTGGCGAACAAAAAAAATTTGATTCAAAAGCTAAAACTTCACAAGTACACTTCAGATATTGAAACACTTGGACAAATACACAATGACAGAACAAAAGTCAAAAAAGAAAAAGTTTCATTTCTATTGCTTATAAAAGAAGTTCGTGTACAAGTTTCCAAAATTCCTACTAGTAGGGGCCGAACCCGCATCTATACACGGCCAACAAAATGGAAGTTAAAATACACCGGGGAAGCATGATTAATCTTTCTTCTTCCTTGGCTTCCTCCTTGGTGTAGACCCGCTGGAGCCACAGCTAATCTTCCTCTTCGAGCCTTTGCTTTTCGGCGGTTGGTCTTCAGGCGAGGGCATTATGTCAACGTCCTCCTCCAAACTCGTGTGAATAAGAATGCTCCCTGTGGGCGGAGTCGGAGGAACAAGATCAGTTACAGAAGGTGGAATGGGCACGCTGGTGAAGAAAACAGTACCACCAGGAGATATCGTTCCGAACGGAGCAGGTCCCGAAGCTGCCATCCCACCTCCAAAGCTACCGCCATGAGCCGCTGCTGCCATTTCAGCGTCAATCTGAGCGAACATCTCCTCTTCGGTTACTGCTCGAGCCCCGCTGGGGGCATCGACAGTCGGCATTGAAGAGCTTGTAGCAGGATCAGTTCCACTCATGATAGATGGCAAGTCAGCAAGGGGATCGCCGTGACGGCGAAAGAGTTCATCCATCAGTTGCTCATCAAACACCATTGCACTCCCTGCATATCGTCGAGCGGAGCAGCTGCACTCACGGTGATTGCTTCGGTCATGATAGCCTCCTGCGTTTGATATGATTCTTGAGTAGCAGAAGGCACGGCCGTTGCAACATCAATCACTGGACAAAGAACAAGAGAACTGTTAGAACTTAACTCGATCGAAGATTTCGACTTAAGAAAGGTATGTGGACTGTTCAGAATACCTTCCTCGGTATGATTTGTAAGCGACGGGGCAGCTTCAGTCATTTGCGCTGTGGCCGAAGACATCTGCGGCTGATCCGGATTATAGGCAAGAACAGCTTGAGGATCAACCGCAGGCAGAGATTCAGGCTGGGTTGACGCCGGAAGTTCAAGACTTGCATCGTGGTGGTCAACTCCAGAACCCTCTCCCACTTCAAAGTGCTGGGCACCAAGTTTTTCCCTCTCACGCAGAATCATTGACTCGTGGAGAACCTTCTTTTCATCTTCAGTCAGAATGCGGTTCTCGAGTTCAAATTCATCCACGGACTCGCCCTGATGCGCCTCCTTCTCCTCCTCAACCAGTCGACTCCAAGCATTATAAAAATGCGTCGAAAAATCATCGAGCCAGGCTAGACCCCTGTGCCTCAGCACGTTAGCGTTGTAAACAACGAGGAGGTCTTCGATGTCAGCCTCTAGCCTGGACTCGGCCAACTTCACTTTTTCCTCGACCTCAGCCTCCACCTTGTGGACTTTAGCCACGGCCGCATCCCGTTCATCCCTGAGCAGGACAACTTGTTCACACGCCTCCTGGGCTGCATTGTTCGCATCATCTTTCTCCTTGGCCATATCAAAAAATTTGGCCTTGAGTTCATTAAGCTCCTTGACCGCCGCATCCCGCTCGGCGGTGACTTTAGTATTCCGGTGGCCTATTTCCTCCACCAGGGCAACGTGAGTCTGTCCCAACCTCTCCATTACCGTCTTCGCTTCGTCAGCCTTTTTAATGGCCTCAATCTCAGACTTCCGAGAAGACTCGGACTCAACAGTAAGCACCTGAATGATCTGATCCCTTTGAGCGAGCTCGGTCTCCATCTTCTCAAGCGCTTTGGCTCGCTCAAAGGTCACTTTGGAAGCTTTCTCTATAGCCTTAGCCCACTCTCGGTATTGGGTGCAGATGTCGTGGACATAATCATGCATCATGCTTTCTACCCCTGATGGAATTCTCTTTAAGTAAGGAGGGAAGACATAGCCATCGAAGCAGATATTCGGAAAATTCTTCCTCATCTGAGCTAATTTAAGGGCCCCTTCTCCTGTGGGCTCGGCGGGGAGCTGCTCTGTAATCATGGAGGACGTAGTCTCAATTCTCTAAAGATGAGTTTCGGACCTAGAAGCATGAGAAGACGGCCAGTGACGAGGAGGCTCTGATGGATTTGAAGTTTGAACAGGAAGAGGAGATGGAAGTCTAGGAGGAGGAGAGCGCGATCTAGACCGATGTCTATACTCTCTATCCCTATCACGCCCGTACCTGTCCTGGTTAGAGTCCTCGCGGTCGCGATCTCTATTCGAGTCCCACCTGCGGGAATCATAATAAGAAGAAGACTTTTGGGTCGAGCGGAGATTCCCAAGCATCGATCCTCTCCCAAACATAGTACCTGAAAATAAGAAGCAAGGAAAGAGTTAGTGACTTCCTAAGTTGAACGATTTACAGTTGAGAATCATGCGTTGTAGTGAAGTGTATGCATGTGCAATCCCCCGACCAACCGGAAATGTCGGCCGCACTCATAGCAAGCGACCCGCTCAGTTCAAGAGCACTATCAAGCTCCTCCATCTCGGCATCGTGTGAGACGACACAAAATCTGGAATCGGAACATCGGCAAGCCTTTCAAAAAGATTCTTTACCGGCGGGGGAGAAGCCTCCGCAATTCTAATCCCCGGGACGGGCAAAGACACGACCACAGATTTAAATCTCTCAGATACAGGGCGTTTGTGAGCAGCAGCCTTGCCTTTTCTTCTTCCTCCCGAATCCAGGACATCGGTAGAAGGCCCAGCTGGGAGCTCGGTATCGGTAGGCGTTCTTTCTGGATCAACTTCTTCGGCTATCACGGCTGCCGGTGCGTTGCGCTTCACCCGTTTCCTCGGGACCACTCTATGTGTCCCTTCCAGATGAATGCTCTACCTCCGTTCTATCAGCCCGACCGTCCTCAAATTTCTGTCAGACAGGACCAAGTCAATATGCCTCTCTTCGCCTGGGAACGCTTGAAGAATCCGAACAAGCTCTTTGAAGTATGCGCCGTCAGGACGAGAGATTGCAGCTATAAAAAAGGAAAAGTGTGTCAGTTTTGAAGTCAGTTACTAATATCTCAATGATTCAAGAGAGAAATGGCAACACTTACGCCTATCCAACCACCGCCTAGAAAATCCATGGGGGCACCGAACGTAGAACCATTTGGTTTTATAATAACTTAGCCTTCCCCAGGAGCCCAGTACAATGTGGTAGTTTCTGACCGCTTCCAAGAAGGTGAAAGAAGGGCTGTCTCCACGGCTCTTGACGTTGAATAAATATCTGATTTTGATCGGCTTCGGCGGTCGAAAGAGGATCTCCATAAACAGGACAAAGGTGCTGTTCAACAAGGCATACCCGTTGGGATGTAGCTGAGATGGAGCTATGCCAAGAAACGATAACATCTCCCTTATATATTGATTGAAGGGAGGGAGTGGCCCCGCTGTGCAAGCGTGACGGTTGAAAGCAGTAAACCCCTCTGAGGGATCATGCGGCCTGTCATTCGGCCCAGGAAGTAGCACGTCATCGAGCGACAAACCGTGCCGTAAACAAATCCATCCTAACATATCTTCAGAGATACCCGACGGCACAGAATCTTGCGGATTACAAATAAACCGAGCCCTTGGACGCTCGTCCGGAGCTGGCTCTATAACTTCAGCTTCTATAACCGGTATCTCTATGGTTGGAGGAATAGAACTCGGGAGTTCCTGCTGTTGAGAACTGGAGGGTTCCATGAATAGCTAGCTTATGAAAAATCATTGTTAAACAAACGATAACGCTCGTACATCCCCCAGTGTAAAGTGTGTGAGTGTGTGCTGTGCAGTGCAGTACTGTATATCATTTGGAGAAGATCTACAGGATTAAGGAAAGCATGTAAACGATGAGACTTCGGAATTCAGTCGGAAGGACCGTCATCGCTGACCGTCACAACCGTGCCATCCAGTTATTAGCTATCAGTCCGAGTTAAAATGTTTTATTATTTTAGTAGGTTCCAGTTTCATCGACGAACTTTAATAGGCAATCAGGTGTGCGGTGAAACAATTAAGTCCAGTTAAGCAAGTCTGAAGCTCGTTGGAGTTAAGTGGTCAAAGGCACTAGAATTTTCGGTATCGTCGAAATTAAATCAATGGTCAATCATCAAAAGTTCAAGTTCGAGACAATCACTCAGGTTCAAGTTTGAATCGCTCGCTAAGGCTCGAGTTCAAATCGATCGTTCGGGGTTGTGCAGTTCAACTCGATCCAAGACCGCGTGCTTCAACTCGGTCCAAAGCCACGCGCTTCGACTCGCTTCGAAGCCTCTACTTCGACTCGATCCCAAACCACGCGCTTCAATTCGATCCAAAGCCTCTGCTTCGACTCGATCAAAAACTACGCAGTTCGACTCGATCCCAAGGCACTCCACTTCGAACCGTTCCAAGGCCACTATTTCGACTCGATCAAAAGACATACTTTTTGACTCGATCCAGGGCCATCATTTCGAGTCCATCAGACACAGCCCCTTCGTATCGATCCACAGATTCAAAGCATTCGACTCGATGCGAAGCTCCACCATCGATCGATACGAAGGCCTCCGCCTCATCATCTAGAGACCCCTACTCCAGAACGACACGAAGCTGAGGCCAAGGAATTTTCGATCGATCACGACTCTGATTGATTTGGAATTAAGAATCGAATCTCATCGTTTACACGATCGTTTTGCTCAATGGATTACCTAAATCTGTCAATTAGTTCGAGTAATTGAAGATGTGAATCAGTTCGAAGGCAAGAGTGTTTTTCTTCTTTGTTTTCTCGAGTCTCTGAGCGATACGAAGGCAAGGCAGGAAAATGAAAAGTAAAAAGTGAAAAAATGGCTAAGTACACACTATTTATATGGACTTGAAAACAAAAGGAATAGACGATTCGCATCCCGGTGGATTCGAACGCACGTTTCGACTCCGTCTCCAGTGCATCGATGCGAAGCTCCCCTTCGTATCGCTTGACTTCGACTCCGTCTCTGATGCAGCAATACAAGCCATCATTTCGACTCGCTCCTCTGTCTCTTGTGCACTTCGACTCGCTCCTCCGTCTCCTATGCACTTCAACTCGCTCCTCCGTCTCCTGTGCATTTCGACTCCGTCTCCTGTGCGTTTCGACTCCGACTCCTAAGCAGTTCGAACCAAGACCGAGTCGAACAACCAGTTCGAATCCATAAAACCATGACTTCCAGAGGCCAACTCCATCGAGTCGAAATACTCACTTCGCATCCACAAATTCAATGAAAGACATCCTCAATGCTTCAACCCTTCGCATCGATTCAGGAGAGGATCGTTACGAAGGGACATTCAAAAAACAACCATCGAGCGGTGTTACAGCGAATTTCACGTCGGTTCAGGAGAGGACCGATACGAAATTCCATATAAAGTAAACTGGCAACGACTCGTGAGCGTACAAACGTCAACGAGAGTCATGTTAACCTATATGCATGTATGTCGGACTAATATTCAATATTCGAGATTCACGGGAAACAGAAACTCGACTAATAACGATTACAACAGGGAACAGCTAATCGCTAACATACAGCAGGTAGTTACAACAATACTGGGTACAGCAGTCGACGGTCAACAGTTTACATTATCGAGAAAAACAGTCGAAGATTACAGCTTTCATCGAAAAGACGATGACTATTCAGAACGAAGACGGCAGCACTTCAAAGCACATCATGTTTTCACAATACGTACTTTGGGGGGCAAATGTTATCCCGCCTTTTGGCAAGGCCGTGACACCAGGGAATTGACTAGTAACCAATGATGGCCCGTCCTAGAGATCAGTTATACACAGGCTCACTATGGGTATCGATGAATTTTGTCCGAGTCTGGATTGAGCCAAAATTGATAGGACATGAAAAGCTAAGCCATGAGATCCAACGTTCCAAATCTCGAGTCAATCCGAGTTCGTATGCTCAAGTTATGAACGATACAAAATTGGACAAAAACCAATCACCGGTCGACTCGCTCCCTTCGACTCGCTCCCTTCGACTAGCTCCACATCCCTCAGATGCCTACTTCGACTCGCTTCGCATCCACCAGAAATGACTCCTTCGACTTGCTCCACTTCGTGTCCATCACAGAGCCTTTGTTCGAATCCCTCAAGACACTCCACTTCGACTCGCTCGACAAGTGCACGCTTCGACTCACTCAACCAACACACACTTCGACTCGCTCGATCAATGCTCCCTTCGACTCGCTCCGCCTCAAGCCATACTTCGACTCGCTCCACTTCATCGACTTTGCATCCACCTGAAGGCATCTACTTCGTGTTCATCGATGAGGAGCAAAGCACAGCAGTCAATACGGGTTAGCGCCACGTCACCGAGTCACGCAGAACCGAGTCGAGCAGAGCGAGTCGAACAGAGCGAGTCGAACCAAATAGCCAACCGGAAATCCCATTTCGTGTCAATCATAAATCCTAATCTACAAGTCCAAATGCTATGAAATTTTAACAGAAGACTACGTACATGCTAAAGAATGCCCACGCCAAATTTCGACTCCATTGGATATATCTTGATCGATACGAAATCTGTTCGTATCGATCACGGATCGGACCGAAACTTCATAGGCTTGGGCGCGCGGGCCTGGTCACGTGCCAGAGACGGTCTCCCGAGATCTGAGTGAAATATCAGCCTCCTATACCTATAAATAGACCCCCAAAGCCAACATAAAAGGGGTTCTTCTTCCTCTTTGAGGTCTCCAACGCCCGGACTCCGCCAGATCCAGATCTGAACTCTATTGCTGCTGCTACCAACGAATTTCACTACTGCAAATCATTGTTATTCATTGTAATTTGCTGAAATCAACTGTGAACATCCAAGAAAGATCAATAAAGCAAACTACTTCATAGTGGACGTAGGCAATACGCCGAACCACTCTAAAATCTTGTGTCTACTTGCACTTTAATTATTCTCATTTCTGAAATTTGGAGTTTTTGTTAGATAAATCTTCTTTTTACATTTAATTTCTTCACTTTATCTCTTCAAAGACTTCCGAAGAGTGTTGTGCCCAATTTTGGTACAAACATTATATAAATAACAAGTTTAAATACATACATATATTTGGACAACATATAATATATATCGGATGAGCTAACATGTCTGTTGCGATGTAAATATCAACATCTATATACGGACATGTTATACCTTGCACGGGTTATCATGTTACACATGCACAAACATACATATACATACATGATACATATGTGTACATTTATGTGTATACAATATAAATTAAATAAAACTCTATGTAATTTATAAATTTAAATAAAATAAGTGATTTTATTTAGATAAAATTTAGAAATGCTCTAAATGAATTTGACTTCATAGATGCAATAAAGATCCAATAGGTTAAATAAATTTGAAATTCACCCATAACTTTCGCTACAGGCCGACCTTATTCCATCAATACTTACATATATTATAAAACATCCCTAATTTTTGATAGCATTATTCAGAAGATTTAATTAGATAAATTAAATAGAATAATGGTTTATATGGAGATTGAGATTTGAAATAAACCATATATATACATAGGGTTGTGCTTAACCATAAATTAAATGGGCTTAAATTTGTTTATAGGTTAATTAACTTACACATGGGCATATTAGTAAATTAGCCAACATATTATACACGGCTATACATTTTCCTTTGTCCATTCACGTTCATTTTATTTTCTAAAATAAAAAACAAACGCAAATTAAACCCTAAGATAGCTGGCCATTAACAAGGAGGAAAAGAGGAATTTCAGTCTAAAGCCAAGGATCAAAAGCTAGAGAGGATTAATCAACAACAAAACTAAAATTCCTTATCAAGTCTAAGGTGAATAATACTTTATTCCATCTCCTTTTGGTTTCTATAATTCTATGATTTCTGATATAAGTGATTATTTCATTTCTATGATATTTTGGATGATGATATGCTAAAGTTATATTTTGTTTGACTTAAACAATTTATATATAGGTGCAAAATTCGTATGGTTTTAGGGTCAAAACCGTGGGTTATTGATTTTAAAATGCCATGGAAATTTTTTATGTTTAGTAAAGCATGATTTTGGAGATGGTTTTTAATTTTCATAATTTTCCAAGCTATGGAAATTTTATTATGAATTTTAATGAAAAACATGATATAATTGGGCTTAAAATTTATTTTGAGAATTTCAGGAAGAAATTGGGTCTAAATTTTTAATATGTTTGGTTACATAATGAAATTGAATTTCAGTGATTTTTGGGAATTTTTCTCAATTGATTTACTAGGGAAAATAAATTATTTTAAAAGAAGGACATTTCTGAAATAACTTGTTTTGGTATATGGAATGGCTTAAATGTTATGAGTTTTATGGTTTAGATCTGATATCATTGCAGTAGTTTTAAATGTAAAGTATTTGAAAAAAAATTACGGCAGCCAATCAATGTTTTACGAATAGGCAAGTTGTTATAAAGTAATTACTAAAAGTTGCAACAATTCAGCCTTCAACTCAGAAAAAGGTGTTCCGCCTCAGATAGTAAGTAACTTTTGACTCCATAGACTCTGCCTCATCCCAGTAGAAACGAACATAGTCGAAACCGAAACACAAGGTATCATCTAATCTAGAGGGTACGTAGTGGATTGGAAGGAAGGTGGAAGTCTTGGTGTCGAAAGGTAAGCTTCCGATGGGGTAGAAACCCTGCTTTGCTTTCAAAAGTTAAAGCCTAGCCTTATTTTACATTAAGCATTCGACACGGTTGAAACATATGCTTTCGAAAGAGTTTTATAAATAGCTTTCAAAGAAGGTTGTCATGTATCAGCTTTCGAAGGGGTGCCATTTTCCTTTCAATAAAAGCTTTCGAAGAAGTTGGTTCTGACCTAGTGGAAACCTAGCCACCATTTTCCTTCTGAAGTATTGAAGTCATCAATACCTTCGAAAGGTTATCTTTACTTTTACCTATGTTAAACCGCTTCCTAATTGCTTTCGAAAGGGATGAGGGTTTCAAAGGTAGTGGAGTGAAAGGGAGTTTCAACTCTGCCCTTCGAAGTATTAATTTTTAAAAGGCCTTTGCTTTCGACTAGATGGTTCTGATACCGACAACTTTTCCCCAATTTGAATTTTTATTGGTTTCGAAAGAGATATTTTCGTATACAACCATTTTGACCCAAATGTTGTTTGTAAAAGAGTAAACCCAATGCTTTCGAAGGGGGTACTTTCATTTGTTTCGAAGCTCTATATTTTAAAAGGTAATTTGATACCATCGAAAGGTATGTATACTATGTTTTGAAAAGAAGTCTTTGCTTTTGAAGGAGGCTATCTAAAGGTTTCAAAAGAGATGATTTTATGATTTCAAAACATATACCCAATCTCAATTTAAAGTAATAGTTATGGCATAAATAAATACAAAGTTTTTTGAAATGAAGAAGTTTTCCTTGATTTAAAAGGTTAAAGGGTTAACCGGGATATATATATAAAGGGTTTCAAGGATAATAAACCACAGGTGTTGGTATTTTTCTTTTAATTATATTTACTTCTTCATATATTTATTCACATTGTTATTAACCTATAATGATATTTTGGGAAAGGGGTAGAATAACCAGTTAGGTTGACCCAGCAGTGAATTTAACTTAACAGATGTTAAAATTTTAAATAAAGATATTGGCAGGGGCCATCAGGTTTACAATTGCCCATGAAAACTGTATGATATTGGCAGGGGCCAATAGGTTCATAGTTAGTCCATGATAACTATGATTTGATACGGGTAGGGGATTTGTAGTTAGCCCATGAAAACAATATTCAGATCAAGATATTGATAGATAGTCAATAGGTTCCTAGTTAGCCCATAAAAACTATGAAATTGGATAGATAGTCCATAAACATTTAAAAGGTTAATATTAACCTTTAAAACTATAATTGAGACAGATAGTCAGAATAAACGAGGATGGGAAATCCAAATTTAATTTATTTTGCATATCATCATAACATTTTGAAATATTATGTTTTTAACCATTGTGGATGTAGGAGCACAGTATATGGCTTTATAAATTTTTTGGATACCGGTGAGGGGAAAACTCGTTCCGCTAAACGGCGTGGTCTCACTAAATATCCAAATGGTTTGAGATGGTAGATTATTATTCATACCATGCCGTATATCTGACCCAAAGTTTTTGTTTTCCCCTTAAACTCTCGGGTACTCGATTTATTTTGAGTAGGTTGAGAGTTAAGGTTTTTAGGTGTTCTTTCAGATGAATAAAGCTTCCAAAAACGTGCAGGAGGCAAGCTTGTTATTAGAGTTATTTTATTTCCGCTGTGTGTTTGATTATAAAGGAAAATTGTTTAGTGCCTTATTATATACTCTGATGAACCAAATGGGCATCTTCATATGTCGTTCTTGGCATATTTTTTAATTATTATATGTTATATGAACGTGGTTTGCGAACTGGGATTATGTAATCAATTTGAAATATTTTGAAATGGAATGTGGAATTTATTTGATGTTTATATTTTTTCCATATTCTTGTGTTTCTGTGTATCAATGTATCTAACATCGCTGTATTTGGTCATCGAAGATTAATAACTATGGACGACTGCAACATCCATAGCCATTGGTTTCGGGCCTCCAAGTAGGGGGATGTTACAAGTTGGTATCAAACCATAGGTCTATGAAACTTTAAAAGAAACTTAAACCTAAATCAAACATAATCCACTGAATCAGATAATAAGATTAGGGTTTGGTTTAACGCTATAATAACGTACTTGTAATTGAGATATAGTTATATATATACATAAGTATGTATCCCCCATTCTCTTAGACCGTTCTTCTATATCCTACTAAGGCCCATATGCAGATTTACGAAAAGGAGATATGGATGCAGGAAATGGAAGAGGAAGTCTCGGTGGAGGAAGCACCACAACTATGGAAATGCTCGACCCACTACCAGGAGAAACCCGGGTCAACAGGGTAATGCAAATAACCAAAATGCTGAAGCTAATGTGGGTGCTGGAAATCCACCAGTAGATATGGGGGCGATGTATCAATTCCTTGCTGGTTTGATGCAAGCAGGAGCTGCTGCTGGAGTTCTTGGAAATGTAGGAGGAGCTAATCCTGTGGCTCCAGTAGGAAATATTGCTTTGCTGAGTAGAGATTACACCAGTTTGGGTGGGAAACCCTTCTTGGGGATAGAAAGTATTGTAGAAGTTCAGAATTGGCTGTTGCATTATGAGCGAATATTTACCGATTTGGGTCTGAATGATGAATAAAAGAGAAGGTTGGCCTCTAGACAGTTGTAGTTATCAGCACTGTACTGGTGGAATAGTGTTACTGCTGGAGTGCCAAAAGAGCGGATAATTTGGGCTGATTTTAAGACGAGATTTGAGCAGAAGTTTGTATCGGAGTTTGCTAAGTCCGAGCTGATGAGGAATTTTATGGATTTGGTTCAGGGAGAGATATTAGTAGTCGAATATGCTACTAAGTTTGAAGAACTGTCTCGATACGATATGCTGTTATAGATACCGACATCGGAAGGAAGGAGAGGTTCATTTTGGGATTGAGGCCCGAGCTAGCTAGAAACCATGACATATGTTCGTGATCCATGTAATGTGGTGATGGAGATGGCCACTCGCCGTGAGGAGTTACTTGTTGATCAGGCTAAGGAGAAATCAGTGGAAGCTCAGGGTTCTCAAGGGAAGAGGAGAAAGTTCTTTAAAAAGAAAGGAACCCAAAAGGGAGATACTGCTAAGAAGTCAATGGCTGAGGTAGTTTGCTATAAGTGTGACAAGATGGTTAACTTTGCGAATGAGTGCCAGTCAGGAAATGGGAAGAAAGCTACAACCAAGAAGAATGTGAAGTGCTTCAACTGCGATCAACTTGGGCATTACAAGAATCAATGTCCAGAGCCAGTTAGGGAGGACAAATGAAAGGTCTTTACTATTGGATCAGCTATGCCTACTGCAGCAGATAAGGGAAAGACTGTGATGGAAGGTATGCTTTTGATTCAGAGTATTCCTGTTAGAGTAATTTTTTATACCAGTGCTTCACATTCATTTATATCTCAGTGTTTGCTTGATAGATTATGCTTAGAACCCACATACCTTGTTATTTCCTTAAAAGTTGCGAATCTAATAGAAGGGTATGCGACTCTAGGGTTGAGGTGTGACCAGTTAGAACTTAATTAGTTAGGTCGTAAATTTGCATGCAGTTTGTATGTTATTGATTTCGTAGATTTCGCAATCATTTTGGGAATGAATTGGTTCGGTAGGTATGAAGTTAGAATATTTTGCCTGGATAGAGAGATATCACTGAGACACCCTGATAGTCATAACCGAGTAATATTCTTAGTAGAGAATTATGATCGAAGTGTTAGTGCTTTGCTTTGTACTATGGAGATAGCGGATGAACTAGATTAGGTTTGGGTAGCAAGAGAGTTTGTAGATGTCTTTGACCCAGTCACTGGATTACCACCTAAAAGAGCTATTGAGTTTAGAATAGATCTTGTACCCAGAGCCGAACCTGTGAGTAGACCATCTAACAGGATGACACCAATTGAGATGAAGGAATTGAAGGTGCAGCTAATGGATCTAGAAGGAAGGAATTTTATTAGACCAAGCAGTTCACCTTAGGGAGCGGCCGCGGTGTTCGTAAAGAAACCAGAGGGTCGTTAAGTATATGTATCGACTATCGCAAGTTGAATAAAAGGACAATTAAGAATAAGTATCCTTTGCCAAGAATAAATGATCTATTCGATCAGTTGAATGGAGCCAGAGTATTTTCCCAGTTGGATTTAGCGACCGGTTTCCATCAGTTAAGAGTGGCGGAGGACGGTATTCCTTTGACAACATTTCAGACTAGATATGGTTCAAATGAGTGGTTAGTGATGCTATTTGGATTGACGAATGCACTTGCTTTCTTCGTGGATCCGATGAACCACGTTTTCCAAAAGTACTTGGATAGGTTTTTACTGGTGTTTATAAATGACATTCTAGTGTACTCTAAGGATGGGAGAGAGCATGAAGTTCATCGTAGAGTGGTACTCTAAGGATGGGAGAGAGCATGAAGTTCATCTTAGAGTGGTGCTGGAGACGCTGAGGCAGAATCAGCTAAAGGCGAAGTTTACCAATTGTCATTTTTGGAAGAAAGAAGTAAAATTTCTTGGTTACATGGTTTCAGAGAAAGGATTGTCAGTCGATCCAGATAAGATCGAAGCAGTGAATAATTGGAAGAGACAAAAGACGATGACTGAGATCAGAAGTTTTCCTTGACTTGCTGGCTACTACCGGAGATTCATTAAGGATTTTTCGTGGATAGCAAAACCCTTAACAAAGCTAACCAGAAAGGAGGTGAAGTTGGTGTGGTCTGATTAATGTGAGGAAGCATTCCTTAAGTTAAAGCATATGTTGATTAATGCACCCGTATTAGAAGTTCCAAACGAAAACCAAGGGTTGGTGGTATATATCGATGCATGTGGAACTGGATTGAGAGCAATATTGATGCAAAATGGTAAAGTTATTGTCTACACATCTAGGCAGCTTAGACCGCATGAAGAAAGGTATACTACTCATGATTTGGAGTGGCAACAGTGATCTTCGCATTGAAGATTTGGAGGCATTATCTCTTAGGGGAGAGATTTGAGTTATTTACCGATCATAAGTCTTTAAGATACTTATTCTCTTAGAAAGAGTTGAATATGAAACAGCAAAGGTAGCTAGATTTTTTGGTAGCTTATGATTTTGGTATAGAATATACACTAGGAAAAGGTAATAAGGTAGCAGATTGTAACGCCCCACCCCGAGACCCACCTTAGTAAAGAGAATTAACATGTAATTCCGTCTACTAAAGCAGAGAATAGGGCTGGTTAAGGGCGACCATCTGTAACTTTGCCTCAACCATCTGTTGAAAACGTCGATGAATGCTATCTGTATAGTCTTTTCACTTAAGAGGTTCGACGTGTCCAATAAATGACTAACACAAAGCTATAGGTGGCTAAGGATCTATCAGAACAAAACACATCAACTAAACGAACATCTCATCATAGAACAGATATACATACATGAATGAACGTTTCATATACAATGATACATCACTTTATAATACCAATACTACAATTGGTGGTATGACAACCACACGAATACAAGAACGAATCAAATGAATATACATCATCTCAGTGAAATAAACCTCAAAAAGGGGAGAGACACGATCCAGACTTCAAAGCATTACCAACGGCAACAACTAAAGAGAGCATCCTGAAACAACTCGGTCTGACCCGAGTGAAAACACACGGGTCAGGCAGGCTAGAACTTATCATTAGTAAAGGTGATGATAAGAAGAGATAAGGGGAAAACCATTCCATCGTTACCAATGGAATGATATAAGTCATCAAGTTATCTCTAGGGTGATACATCAATGATTCATCATGATTGCATAGAGGAATACAATATGTATATTAGATAGACATGGTTCATCTACTTATATGTATAACTGAATGAAATGGGTGAGGATATGGACCATAAAGTAAATCTTCATAAGATAATTAAAACTTCAAGAATCCATCATAAATAAAACTCATCTAATAGAAACTTCTTAATTATTATACCTCATCTCATCGGTATTAATATAAATACATCTCAAATCCATCATTAAACTCATTATAAAGGAATCTCCATAATCATTTATACCTCATCTCATCGGTATAAATATAAATATATATTAAATCTATTATCAAAACTCATCATAAAAGCATTACCATAATTTATACCTCATCTTATTGGTATAAATATATAATGTCTCAAATCCATCTTGATAGAGCCCAAAAAGAATTCAAAACATCATATTCGAAATCAAAAATAAAACCATGCATATCAATAAGTCTTTTTCTTACATAAGACTATAATAAAGCATCATCATCAAAACAGTGAAATCGAAACACCTAAAACCTCATGGAAAACAGCACGTGCATTTACATCTTGACTAGTACTACCATTATTTGGTACCATTCATCGTGATGACTTGGGGTCACATAACATCATAACATCGTGATCATCTTGATTGACTATAGTCGGAAACATCTTGATGACACCCAGTCACAAAAACCCGAGTAATAACATCGTGATGATTGGAGTCGAGCAATATCATCATGAATATCGTGATGACTCCAACCGAGTACTCGGTCTGTAGTACTAGTAACATCGTGAATGTGTGTCAACTTCTCGAATAGGAACCCAATAGGCATCAACGTACGTCCCATACCATACGTTCACACCTATTGGTTTACTAATCGTTAGTCGATGCCACATTAGAAAACCATCATAAGACATCATCAAATAAACACTGCCTCATCTCATCGGCGAGTGTAAGATACCTAACTCGTCTTATCTCTTACTTGGACGAGTTTTAAGTGACATCGAGACTTGTCTCATTTCATCGAAAAGTAAAAATTCATCATAAATATCGAAATCATCATCAATCCATCACAACAACTTACCTCATCTCCTTGGCAAGTAAAAGAACATCGTGATGGTTATTTCTAACCATAGTTGCAAATTAAAACTTAACATCAATATTGCCTCATTTCATCGGCCATCACAAAATGCATCTAGATTGGTTCGTCGTCGAATGTACTCAAAGAGTAACTCTCAAACCAATAATCTTCGCCAAAATTTGGTAACTTCTAAATCAACTCAAAATAACACTTCAAATTGGTTTCGATCGTACAAGTCCGATATTAAGCGATAAAGCAAAAATACATGTCCCATACCACGTATTTTTACTAAATTGTCTAATTCTCATTCTTATACATCGAAATTCATAAACATAGGCTAAAATATATTTAAAATAATTTTTTTTATAGAGAAAATAGAATTCTTAAACAATCTAGTAACCATTTTAAAAGCTTTGTACAGAAAAATCCACTATTTGAAAGAGAACTTCTATTATAAAAACACTTTAAAATAATTAATAATTGATTAAAAATATCTTAAAAATGCTACAAAATACTTATTTCATAAACAATGATTTATTTTTATTTTTATTTAAGAAATTTTCAAGAATTTATTTGAAATTAAAATCATTTGAAACCATCAAAATACTCACATATCGGTATTAACCGTTATTTAGTTTAAATGGAATTTAAATAAAACTTAAATCTCAAACTTCTTCAAATATAAGATAATATATTCATGGACATCATTTCCATCTAATAACATCAAATTTTATAAAAAAAAGCTATTGAAATCATCGAGATCGTCAGAATATCACCAAACACGGAAATTAAACACTACGTATATTTCGGTCCTGCTGTAAAGAATATATATTTTCACATAGCAAACTACAAAATCTGAGAATAATTATAATATATTAGTTTTAGCCTAAATCCTCAGATTTCCAGAACTTCAAAAATTTCAAAATTCCGATAGGTAACAAGAAAGTTATGATCAAATTACTTTCCAGGTGAATATATAAACACTCTATGTCAATGACAGGACTGTCACAAAGATATAGATTTTTCCCCATATAAACATCAAAAATACTCAAAACTAAAAACGTTAAAGTTATTGCCTAAATCATAAGGTTTCCAGAACTTCAAAAATTTCTAAATTCCGAATCGTAACAAGAAAGTTATGATCAAATTACTAAAAACATCAAACTCAGCCTAAACTTATGCATTTGCAGGACAGCGACAAACAATTGCAATTTTAGTATAGATAACTTCGAAATCAGCCAAAATGAATAAAACAAAAGTTTCTAAGCTTTCCGGAATGACCAAGATCATCAAATTCCGATCATTGGTTCAAATATTATGGCTGTTTTACTAACAATTTTAATCTCAGCCTGTAGTATTCTAAACACAGGACAGAGGTAAAAATATACGATTTTTAGTATCAACTCATCTCAGAATTTAACAAAAATTTGCAGAATCATACTACAGCACATTGACTATAACATATCCAAATTTGGCAGCACTTCGCTACAAATCGAGCAAGTTATGATTTTTCAAAGATTGGATAATTTCAGACAACATATATGAGCAAACAAAGACCAACATGCAACGTAATATTCAAAATCAAACCAAATTTTGGCAAAAATCATTTTAGCTTGCTGTAGCATGTTGCTTACCTTTGTTTTGGTAGCGATTTGGCAAAATTTTGCATAAAAGTGGAAGCTTTGGAGCTGGAATAGATGCTAAAGATCTGAAAAGAAGAAAAATCAAATTCCATTTTCTGTAAAAGAATTGAGAGATAAGCTAGCTAGGGTTTGGAGGAGATTACCTTTCTTCTTTTATTAGATAGCAAAACAAGGGATTTGAAGGCCTTAAATTTTGATTTGGATGAGAAGCCATGAATTCTCAAATAATAGAAAGAAGAAGAAGAAAGGGGCTGAAGAAGAAAAAAAAGAACGTACTGGAGAAAATGTTTTCTCCTCAACCAGATAAAGTAATAGAAAAGATATGGGTTAATTGGGTTTGGGCTCAAAACAAATAAGAATTAACCTATTACTTAAATAGGAAAGGAGAATCCAACCCTTTCTTTGCTCACCACGTGGAAATCAAAATTCGGAACCATCTTTTTCTACTTCTTCGACACAGTTACGTTTCTCTCTCTCAAACCATTAACCCAACTTCTTCATCTAAACAAAAAATTAAAATAAGTTACTGCATAAATAAGTACATCGACGAGAAAATTAAATGCTGACTATGAGGAGGTGCATATTTTCCGTCAATGCTCATCAACCCTTTCATTGATAATCGGCAATACTACAAATCGCAGTCTTCAAACCACGGTAACTTTCTGAAGCATCGATTGTCATATTTTGTCAATTTTAATTTAGTTATATGATTTCAAGGTAATACGCTGAATCAAACAATTAAATCTCGATCATTATCCGCTATTATCTCAAATATGCTTATTCTATTACAGTTAGAACTAATAATAATAGCATATTTTTGTATTCATATTTGATTTATATTTATAGATTTAATATGGTAAAATTTTGTACAATTGGCTGTCGTTTTTTGAACTGGAGTACATATTGATTTGTGCCTTGCTAATAACTGAAGTCCGTCCAGGTAATTGTACGTCTTTGAAATATTGAACAGTGTTACCACTACTTTACTACATTTTGTGCTTTTCAATGTCCATATTGACAATTTGGTTTGCGGTCGTGTATCCAAATTGGCATAAATCTTTTTGTCCTCGGTTTCTCTATTAGTCCGAAATTGACTGAGTTGGTTTAAAAATCGTTCCGCTATTCATTTGTAATACATATAAGTATATGTATACTGACAAAACTATGATAATAAGTATCAAAGAGTTTCATGTAAGCATAAAATGCCATGAAAACTTAAGGTTTCTGATCCAAGTGATTATTAACTTTATCTTAGTAAATGCAACACTATCAACTTATACTTTAATTTGTGGTGGATGGAGAATACAGAAAGTTGTTTGTGTAGGAATGTGAATACTAAGGAAATATAGAAAAATGAAAAAAAATTATTAATAAACATGCAAATTTTTTTGATTTATTCTTCGTTAGCTACACCACATAAAATATATTACTGCTTAGGCTTTACGTTACTGTATGTGATAATACAAATGAGTGAGGTTTCACGTAGCTTGGTGAACAAAATTATTATTTTCAAAAATAATAAAGCATTATGCATGTTATATACTTTGACCGCTAAGTTCTTGGGTACCAATGTTATTTCCTCATAGCGCACAGTTTGCAGTTTATTTATGCATGTTATAAATTTATTTACTCACTTTTTATGCCTATTATCTTTTTTACTACGGAGTATAAATGATTTTTTCATGTGTTTGCACGTCTATGAACCCAAGAACACTTTTGTTCTACCTGAAATAAATTTGACATGCATGGAGTGACTATAAAATCAGCATAGAACTGGCCAGGAAAACTATTTAAATATGGGGAGAGTACATAGTTGTCGCATCAATTGGTTTTTTATGGTGCAAATGAAGGTAGATTTGATCCATATCCATGACGTCAAAAGAAACTAAGAAAGCATCAAGCCAATTATACAAGCAAACTAGAAGCTTTGACTTTTGAGACAAAAGAAGCTTGGTAATTTTGTGTTATTTGACAATTTTCTTCATAGAATACATTCATAACATATTTGAATTAATAGTGAAACAACACACGGTAGACCATTTTCACTTCTGAAAGAAAACAAAATAAGTGCACTTTTAAATTGCAAAATAAGATTATCCCAATGTTCAAGTGTATGAGGTACTACTAGCATCATTCATAAGTCTGCCATTAGTAGCATTGGTAATAGGAGATAGTAAGTGGTTACTCTATAGGTGAGTATATATTTTAGATTTTGTAACTGCATAATGCAAAGTGATTTATAGTCCAACTTAGATAGTGAGAATTTTGAGATATTTATGTTGCCCACACTTTCGAAGAAGGTAATAGAGAAGCACTGCCAAACTACACATCAAAGCACTGCCAAATTTGGTCTCTTTAAATGCACTGTGTATTGCTCAGCGCTGTAACACAATTTTGCACTTGAGATGATAACATGCATAAGAAGCCACCAATAGTGAAGTGGTAGAACATAATATTAGATATAATTACATTTTATGAAGGGGGAAAAATGGGAAACTACTAAAAGACGAATCAAATGAGTCAACATCAAAATGAGATGGAATGAGAGAGGGAAAGTTCTTTAGATGACACAAGGCATAACTGTAAAACTTATGTTTTTACTAATTTTGACATAGGGCCATCACCCCATGTGCACTATGCTTAGCTCTTCCCTTGCCAATGAGTTATATGTGTTTATCTAAACATAGTATGATTCATTTACTTACCCCCAACTTCTTAATTTGGTCTTTCTATTTTATAAAATGATATATTTCATTATAAAATGTTGATTATTTAGAACATAGTAACTTTAGATTTTATTTGTGTTATATATGGCAAGCAACAAATTTCTTCGCTTATGTATTATTTGATACCTTTTAAAGTAAGATACCATTTGTTATCCCGCCTTTTGGCAAGGCCGAGATACCAAGGGACTGACTAAAAACCAGGAGTCACTCGTCATGGATATCGATGAATTTTGTCCGAGTCCGGATCAAGCCACGATTAGCAAGACATAACAAGCAAAGCCAGGGAAGCCAACGTTCCAAGTTTCAAGTCAATTCGAGTTCGTATACTTAAGATATGATCGATGCAAAATGAAGGAGATCCCCTCTAATTCGAATCCATAGGTGAAACCTATGTTCGAATCCATCAAACGTCTGTTTGCTCCGAATCCATCGGCATTCCCTTGTTCGAATCCATCCAGCTCGGAGTTCTCTCGAATCCATCGAACCATCCCTCTTCGAACCCATCCAGCGACCTCCTGTTCGTATCGATCGGCTGAAGGCCATCAAGATCGATACGAATGAAGCTGTGCACCGAATCCACAAACAACTATGTGCTCGTATCCACCAGAACGCCTCACTTTGAATCCATGGGAAACAGTATGCTCGAATCCATCTTGCTACAACAGCTTCATATCGATCAACCATAGCATGTCACGATCGATACGACGAAACTCCTGTTCGAATCCATCTGGGAATTGTGCCTTCGAATCCATCGAGTCAAAGCGGCGAAGTCTCCGGGATGACTCGATCAAATAGGCGAATAAAGCGGATCAAAGCTAACATTTCGCTCCACGTCATCACGAAGCCATGAGCCACCATCGATTCGAAGTGGTCGATTCGATCATATCGATTCGAACGTACCAGCCTGCCGAGAAACACCAATTCGAATCGATCATATCTCGAGATCTATAAGTCCAAATGCTATGAAATTTTCACAGAAGCTTGAGCACATGTTGAAGAATGTCCATACCAAATTTCAACTAGATTGGATGTTTTCTTGATCGATTCGAATGGACTTCGAATCGATCCCAAAGTGGGCCCGGATTTCCTAAAAGCGGGCATGTGGGCGCCCTCACGCGCCAGAAGTGGTCTCCCGAAATTTAGGCGAAATATCAGCCTCCAACACCTATAAATAGAGCCCCTGGTCATTCAGAAAAAGGGTCGGACAATTTTAAGAGCTAAAAAGCGCCCAGACTCTGCCAGATTTACTCCAAATCACCACCGGTGCCTTATATTCAGACTTAGCTAATAAAATCAGTTGTACTACATTATAAGAAATTGTAATCTTCAAGTATCGAGCAATAAAATCATCAAACTTCATAGTGGACGTAGGCAAAACGCCGAACCACTCTAAATCGCTTGTCTTTGCATTTTACATTTCTATTATTTGGAGTTATTGTCAGATAATCCTCAGTTTTAATTTTCTTTCTTCACTTTTACCTCTTCAAAAAACTTCCGAAGAGTGTTATGCCCATTTTTGGTACAAACACTTTGGTGCTTTCACTGAGAAAACCAGCTTTTTTCTCCTGCTCCTTGGATCTACCATCGATACCGGATTGCATAAATCCAAAAGGAAGATCCAGATCTCTGATCCAGAATCCTTCCATTCTATTCAGACTTGCATAAAGTCTAGGAAAGGAATGCACCACTAAAGATGGTTAGTACAAGAACTGCTTCTACAGCTGTTGATCAGGAAGGTCGGGATAGACAGAATCCTACACAGTAGCCATCCAATCAAGACAACACTGCTCATTCAGATCCGTCTGGTCCAGTCACCAGACAAGAGTTCCAAGTGTTGCTCCAAGAACTGACTCAAAGTCGGCAACAATTAACTGAACAGCTTCGCGCTAACGCTGAATTGACCAATCAATTAAACCGCCAAAGGCGCAGGAGGACCAGGAGAGATGATGTTTCCCACTCGTCCACTGAAAGTTCTGCTTCATCTGACTATCACGGTAGATCTACACGTCCTCGATTAGACTTAAGTCACACACAAGCTACCAAATATCAACCTGCCTTGACCGTAGGACAATTGAGGGTTGGACCGTCAACTAGCCTCCAGATCGGGCCCTCATCATGAAGAGGTACTGTTCCGCAGTATACCATGGATAATCGCACTACAACTGCCGTGGTAGGAACAAGGGTTGATACTCGAAATCTGTCAGATCCGAATAATCAACAACGTGGGCGTACTCCTAAACCATACGTCCCGGAAGATGTCGAGCCAAGGAGGCGAGATTTGGACCATCGACAGCGTCCGGTTCAAACTCGCAATGTGGAACCCGACCACACCTTAGCTCAGCATGCACAGAATACGACAATGCCCGATATTTCCACCATGATACGCCAGATGATTCGCAAAAGCCAAGGGCTTACCAATGACGACTGGGGAATTTCCCGCAATCACACTCCTTTCACAGACGAAATATTATACGCTGAACCTCCTCGGCGATTCAGAATGCCAACTCTCCCTATGTACGAAGGAAATTCCGACCCCAATAAACATATTTTGAAATATGAGTGGTCAATGAGCGCCGCAAGGGCTGATGATGCAGTAAAATGCTGAAGTTTCCCCATCTCTTTGGGAGGAATCGCAACAATGTGGTTCACAAGGTTGCCGCCTAGATCTATCTCTTCGTTCGATCAACTGGCTAAGAAATTTGTCGAACAGTTCCGTATGCTTGTCGCTAGATCTAAAGACGTTAACACCCTATCTAGCATCACCCAAGCTAAGGGAGAGACACTCAGACGTTATTTAGAAAGATTCCACGCGGCATGTGTAGAAATTAGTAATCCTAACAATAACTCAATCTTGATGGCATTAACCAAAGGAATCGATCCCGATTCTGAGTTTGGAAATTGGTTAGCTGGGAAACCACCCGCATCGTTGGACCGTTTCTACGCCAAAGCCGCTCAATTCTTACGGCAAGAGGACGCGAAACAGTCTAGGAAGCAGGACGATAGGTGCCCAAAACTAAAGGAATACAAAGTAATGTAGCAGTTAAGCAGTCCGGTGAGAGTTCCGGAAACGTTCAGTTGAATATATAGAACAAACAGACCCAGCCGCGAGGCAAAAATGGTCAGGATAAAAAGAGAGATCAGAACCGAGGCCCACGACGTAGGGCTCCAATGTTTGATAATTACACGCCATTGAATACATCATTGGAGAATGTATATCTACAAACTTGCAACACTGTGCAATATAAGAAGCCTGCTCCGAAGCAATCGTCGGAGAGGCAGATTCAAACAGGGAAGTTCTGTAGATTCCATGATAGTTATGGCCACAATACCAATGAGTGTCGACATTTGTAGGACCTCATTGAGAAGTTGATCAGGGAGAGAAAGTTAGATCAGTTTGTGCGGGCGCTGCAGTCTGGTGGTGCGGGCCCATCGAATCAGAATCGTGCACAAAATTAGGAAAGACAAGAGGAACCCGCTCGTACGGGCGGAAAGCTAGTTATAAATACAATAAGTGGTGGTCCCCATCCAGCAGACAGAAGCTGGAGGGAAATGGAGTCATATGCCAGCTCTATCAGGCATGCGGACTTTGAATGCTACAGTAATTGTGAAGATGGAACTTCGGCTGAACAACAGAAAACAATGTCTGATGATATCATATTTAGAAGCAGAGACGCTGATAAGATCGAAGCCCCAACAATCGACCCACTGGTCATATCTGCCCAGGTAGGTCCTGGTTGGATGAAGAGGATCCTGGTTGACAGTGGGAGCTCCGTAAACATCTTGCTTAAACGAGCCTATGATTTAATGAAAATGGAAGCAAAGGACTTAAAACCTTGCCAATCTCGAATTCACGGCTTTAATGGAAGTGCTACAATACCTAGTGGAGTGGTGGAACTACCAGTGGAGTTGGGAGTTGGAGAACGTCGGAGAGTCCGGATGTTGCAGTTTGTCGTTTTAGTTATTGATTCACCTTATAATGCGTCTTTGGGCCGACCGGCCCTTGCTGAGTTCAGGGCAGCCATAGCCCCATGGTGTTTAACTCTGAAATTCCCCACTGATAATGGAATTGGAGTCATCCAAGGAGATCAGGCAGCAGGAAGAGCCTGTTATGTTGCTAAACTGCGTGAGGCGCAGAGAAAGGAGAAAGGAAAGGGCGTAGAGGAATCTCTCTGCGTCCATTTTGCCGATGATTGACAATTAGTGCCTGGGCCCCGGCCCAGGCACCACGACCAATTCCTTAAAGACCTTGACCTTAGAGACAACGAAGATAAAGACGAATCTAAAGAGAATCAAGCTTCCCTGGCCGAACTGACTGTGGACGTCCCAATCAGTGAGGATGATGATTCGAAAGTACTAAAAGTTGGATCTCAACTGGGAAGACAGACACATCAGGAATTGGTTGAATTTATCCGTGCGAATCTCGACGTTTTCGCCTGGACACACTCTGATATGTGCGGGATCTCGCCGGACATCGCAAGTCACTCCCTGAATATTGATCCGCGGTATGTCCCGGTCAAACAGAAAAGGCGCGGTATGGATCCAGAGAGATCTGTCGCCCTTAAAGAGGAGGTTGATAAGTTACAATCAAATGGGTTCATCCGAGATGCTTTATATCTAGAATGGGTGTCAAATCCAGTATTGGTTCGAAAACCGAACGGGAAATGGAGAACTTGCATCGACTATTCTGACTTAAACAAGGCTTGTCCGAAGGATAGTTTTCCACTTCCCCGAATTGACCAGCTCGTAGATTCAACGGCTGGGCACAAATTATTATCTTTCATGGATGCTTATTCTGGCTATAATCAAATACCTATGCATTTGCCTGATCAAGAACATACCAGTTTTGTGACCGATCTGGGACTCTACTGCTACAGAGTCATGCCTTTTGGTTTGAAAAATGCCGGAGCAACATATCAATGCTTGGTCAACCGAATGTTCGCCAACCAGATTGGGAAGACCATGGAGGTCTATGTGGATGACATGCTAGTAAAGTCTCGATTCTCTACAGATCACGTCAGAGATTTTGATTCAATGTTCTGCATCCTTCGAGAATATGGAATGAAGCTCAATCCATTAAAGTGTCATTTCGGTGTCGCGTCTGGAAAGTTCCTCGGGTTCATCGTTAATGCTCGAGGGATAGAAGCAAATCCCAAAAAGATCTGGGCGATAAGGAACTTACAAACTCCAAGAACCATAAAACAAGTCCAGAGTCTCAATGGGAAGGTAGCAGCACTAAGCAGGTTCATTTCAAAATCCACTGATAAATGCATTCCTTTCTTTGATCTGATCCAGAAAGGAAAGCGAAACTTTGAATGGACCATGGAGTGCGAAGGTGCATTCCGATCGCTGGTTCAACATCTTTCCACACCACCGATCTTGTCAAAGCCGGTCGATCACGAACAATTGTACCTTTATCTGGCAGTATCAGAGCATGCAATCAGCGCTGCTTTGGTTCGGGAAGAAGACCGAGTGCAGAAACCGGTCTACTATGTTAGTAAACGGTTAACGGGAGCTGAAAGAAATTACCCAAGGTTGGAGAAATTGGCCTATTTCCTGGTCATTGCCTCAAGAAAGCTTCGCCCTTATTTCCAAGCTCATCCTCTTATTGTGTATACCGATCAGTCGTTACAACAGGTCCTCACGCGGCCTGAGACGTCTGGTAGGTTACTCAAGTGGAACATCGAACTAAGCCAGTTTGATATTACTTACTCTCCAAGACGAGCCATTCAAGGACAAGTCCTAGCCGATTTCATAGCTGAATTTACCATTCCAGAAGGCTTGCCCGAAACCAGTGAATCCCCCGAATATATCTGGAAGTTGTATATTGATGGTGCATCAAACGACCGGTGTTCGGGCGCTGGTGTTGTACTTGAAACTCCCGAAGGCCGATCTATATGTTATGCTTTGAGGTTCGATTTTCACGCAACCAATAATGAAGCTGAATATGAAGCCCTCTTAACTGGGCTGAAATTGGCCAGAGATTTGAGAATTATCGCTGTGGAAGTTTATTGTGATTCACAATTAGTTGTGTGCCAAGTACGGGGAGAGTATCAAGCATGAGATCGAAGGCTGGCTGCTTACTTGGCTCGAGTTCAGGAAGTACTGAATCAGTTTGATTATTATGCCATTTATTATATACCTCGAGAACCCAATCAAAAAGCCGATTCATTGGCAAAGTTAGCGAGTACAAGTGAAGCACAGCAAATGGGACTTGTCCCCGTCGAAACTTTGTCATCCCCAAGCATCGATCAAATAGAGACGAATTTTGTGTTTGAAACCGCTCCCAGTAAAGAATCATGGATGACTCCGTATCGAAATTACATTGAGAATGGGACATTGCCTGAGCATAGAAATGAGAAAAGGCAAATTCTACGAAAAGCTTCACGGTTCGTCATTCAGGATGGAGTCATGTATAGAAGAGGTTATTCTGTTCCTCTCCTCCGGTGTATCGCGCACGATAAAATCAAACGAGTGTTACATGACGTACACGAAGGAGAATGTGGCGATCACACCGGTGGACAAGCTCTTGCTAAGAAAATACTCCGATACGGATACTACTGGCCGACAGTGAACCGAGATGCAGCAAACTATGCCAGAAAGTGCGATAGGTGCCAGAAACACGCCCGAATTCCAAGAGTCCCACCTACCGAGATAACTCAAATGGTCAGTCCCTGGCCATTCGCTATGTGGGGCATCGATATCATCGGCGCTTTACCTCTGGCAAAAGGTGGTGCGAAGTACGCCATCGTCGCCGTTGACTACTTTACAAAGCGGGCTGAAGCCGAAGCTCTCACAACGACTACGACGAAGAAAGTAATAAATTTCGTAGTTCGCAACATCATTTGTCGATTTGGACTCTCGCATACCATCATCACCGATAATGAAGCCCAATTCGAAAGTGCAGAATTCAAGAATTTCTGTCAACGGTTTCATATCCATAAAAAATTCTCGGCGGTTGCACATCCTCGGGCAAACGGTCAGGTCGAAGCTGTCAATAAAGTTATAAAATCCATCCTAAAGAAACGACTGGAAAAGGCCGGGGGCAAATGGGTTGATGAAATCCCTATGGCATTATGGGCTTATCGAACGACTCACAAGACCACAACCGAACACACCCCGTTTTCCTTATCTTATGGCACAGAAGCCGTTATTCCAATCGAGACGGAAGTGTTTTCCCATCGCGTGACTTATTATGATCCGAAAACAAACGCTATATTGCTTGCTGAATCTTTGGATCTACTGGATGAGAAGCGGGAAGAGGCTGATTTAAGAGCTACTGCATATCGGAGTCGAGTCGCCCGATTGTACAATGCTAAAGTTCGACCTCGAACTTTTGAACTTGGCGATCTCGTTCTCAAGATAATCTATCCGGTTCCTTCACACATGAAACCAAATTGGGAAGGACCCTACGTGATTACACAAAGACTCGGAGATGGCACATTCAAACTATCGACCGTTGACGGTCTTGATTTGCCAAGAGCCTGGAACAGCGAGAGTCTCCGTCGCTACTACACATGACAGGCTTTATTTATTTTATTATATTTTTCCATTTAGCAATTTAATTTTGCATTTCGAAATTAGAATTTGTAATAAGGCAACTGACTTTGCCATATTTTCTTATTTCAGCGATAAAATGCCATCTCTTCGAGCCAGAGCTGTGATTCATTGAATACAATGTACAACATCACGATGCACGGAGAGCTAAATTCCATCACGCAGTGGAATTTATTCAAGTGGGGAGTGGCTATGAGACGATCGGCCACTCGCTAAATGAAACCCGAGCTCGGGGGCAAGCCATCACGTCGGGCTAAAAATGGGTTGATACACGACAATCCTTCACTCAACTCCGTACTCCCAGAGTGCGAGATGGAGTATAAACATTACTTAACTCTGTACTCCCAGAGTGCTAGGCGGAGTATAAACATTTACTTAACTCCGTACTCCCAGAGTGCGAGACGGAGTATAAACATTACTTGACTACGTACTCCCAGAGTGCGAGACGGAGTGTAAACATAACTTAACTCCGTACTCACAGAGTGCGAGACGGAGTATAAACATTACTTGACTCCGTACTCCCAGAGTGCGAGACGGAGTGTAAACATAAATTAACTCTGTACTCCCAGAATGCGAGACGGAGTATAAACATTCACTTAACTCCGTACTCCCAAAGTGCGAGACGGGGTGTAAACATTACTTAACTCCGTACTCCCAGAGTGCGAGACGGAGTATAAACATTACTTAACTCCGTACTCCCAGAGTGCGAGACGGAGTGTAAACATAACTTAACTCCGTACTCCCAGAGTGCGAGACAGAGTATAAATAATAAGTTAACTCCATAATCCCAGAATACTCCGAGAGCGCGAGCCGGGTATAAGCGTTAACACTCAATTGCAGATAATTTCGCACAACACTTATTACGGCTTATCCCCAAGACTGGGGGCAGAACCAAAGCAATTATTAAATTGAAGACAAAAGAGAATATATTTTCATTTCCATTATCAACAAAAAGAATCTGATTACAAGCTGGTTCAAAAAATTCCTACTAGTGGGAGCCGAGTCCACATCTATACACGGCTATAGAAAAACCAAAAAGACAAGTCAAAACACTACCCCCGAACGTGACAACAAACTAAAGGAAGAGTTCAATCTTTCTTCTTCCTCGGTTTCTTCTTTGGGGTAGTCCCACTAGATCCGCTACCCGACTTCCTCCTCACTCTCTTACTCTTCTCCGGTTTGTCCTCCGATGGTGACATAATGTCAACATCCTCCTCGGAGCTTGAGGCGACGGAGATTCTCTTGGAGGATGGAACTGGAGGCATAGGAGCTGTAACAGGAAGTGGGGCGGGAGCGCTTGCAATAACCACCGTGCTGCCCGGCGATATCATCATTATTGGGGCAGGGCCAGATGGATTCATGCTCGGTGTCACTACTGCCATCTCAGCATTCATCTCGGCCAAAATTTCATCCTCACAAGATGCTTGTGCCACGCTGGACGTACTAGTGGCTGGCATAAAGGAGCTAGCGGCTGGAGCAACCCCACTCATGGCAAAAGATGGATCGGTGAAGGGTTCGTTGGGTTGACTAAGGAGTTCCTCAATCATCTGAGCATCGAAAGATATCATGCTCACTTCTCCCTCTTCGCCGACCACAGAAGATGTCATAATAGCCTCGGTGACAATGGCCCCTTGCGCCTGATAGGGAACTTGAGATGCAGGAGGTGCAGAGATAATAGCTTCGGTCACTGAATGAGAAAAAGCAAAAAGTTTTTAGCTAAATGAATTGCTTCAAATTCACCACACTAAGTGTTTACGGGAGATGGTAAGATACCTTCCTTAGCCTGACCCGAAGTATGGGCAGGTACAGAGGCAGGAGCATCAGCGGAAGACAATTGCGGCTGGTCAGGATTATAAGCGGGGACGGACTGGGGATCGACCGCACCAATGGTTTCGGGTAATGTCGGAATTACAGCTCCAACACTTGCTTCGTGATGCTCGATCCCTAAGCCCTCACCTGTCTCTATCTGTTGAGCACCAAGCCTCTCTCTCGCCACGGAAATCACCACCTCGTGGAGAACTTTCCTCTCTTCCTTAGTAAACAAGCGCATCTCAAGCTCGAAATCATCCAGTGCTTCATCCGGATGCGCTGCTTTCTTCTCCTCCACAAGCCTAGTCCAGGCGTTGTACAGAATCATAGAGTCATCTCCAAGCCAAGCTAAATTTCTGTGCTCCAGCACATTGGCGTTGTATGTAACCAGGAGATCATCAAAATCAGCTTCCATCCTGGACTGCTCAGCCATGACTTTTTCTTCGGTTTCTGCCTCCACGGACTTGGTCTTGGCCACCGCCGCAGCAAGTTCAGATCGAAGTGATACGGCTTGGTCGCATGCCTCCTGAGCGGTGGTGTTTGCATCATCTTTTTCTTTCACCACCTCAGCGAATTTGGCTTTAAGCTCATTCAGCTCTTTAACGGCTGTGTCTCGCTCAGCTACGACAGTGGTGTAACGGTGGCCCATCCCTTCTACTAAGGCACAGTGTGCCTGCTGCATCCTCGCCATCTCCGCCACAGCATCATCATGCTTTTTAAGTGCTTAGAGTTCTGATTTCGAGACGACTCCATCTCAGATTGGAGAACTTGGATGATGCGGTCTTTCTTGGCGATGTCAGCATCACGCTTCTCAATAACCTTAGCCCGGTCAAAAGCTACCTTAGAAGCTTTCACGGCTGCTTTGTACCACTCCTTGTATTGAGCATAAAAGTCACGGATATAATCGTGATCGATGTTCTCAGCATCCGGAGGAATCCTTTTGAGATGAGGAGGGAAGACATATGTATCCAGGCAAATTCCCGGGAAGTCCTTTTTCATCTGAGCAAGTTTAATAGCTCCTTCACCCGTTAGTTCTGCCGGAGCTTGCTTAACGATGGCAGTTGTCGGTGGTTCAACTCTTGGCCGCTGAGTCTCAGGCCTTGAAGATTGAGAAGGCTATTGCTGCTGCGAAGATTCAGGAAGATCTACGGGGGCCCTAGGAGGCGGGGGAGAACGAGATCGCGATCGGTACTGATGGCCTCTATCTCTATCAGTACGCTCGTGACCAGAACGGCCACGCCAATAATCTCGATCCCTGTCGTAACGCTCCTGGCTGGTATAGCCTTGCCCGTGGTCCCTATCTAATTCCCTCCAGCAGGACTCGTAATATGAGGAAGATCGGCGTACATTGCGAAGCCTATCCAGAGTGGATCCGCGACCTGACATCTCACTTGCGATAAGAAATAACCACAGTTTAGAATCCTGCAAAAGTGATGTTCAATATGCGGAAATCATGTAGTGCTGTGGAAGTGTGTGTAAATGTGTAAACCCCCAGACCAACCGGAAGTGTTGACCGCACTCAGAGGAAAGGGCTCGCTCATATTTAAAACATCTTGAAATTCCTCCAACCCGGGATTGTAAGGAATCGATATATAATCCGGGATGGGAATATCATCAAGCCCTTTGAAAGTATCTCTTAAATGAGAAGGGGCGGCCTCGGAAATTACATCTCCGGAAGTGGGAGGAGACACAAATATAGACTTCCACCCTTTAGATTTGAGTTTTTTGGAAACGACGGCCTTGCTTTTCCGTCTCTTTCCCAATTCTTCGAAATTGCCCAAAAGGTCAGCCATCGGCTCGACGTCTGTGTGAGTTCTTTCTTCATCGCTCACTTCGGTTATCACAACCCCGAGCGTTTTCTTCGCCATTTTCTTCTTCTTCTTCTTGTTCTTCTTCTTCTTTGAAACGGGCTTTAGCATCCCTTCGGTAACTATGCTCTGATTCATTTCAATCAAGCCGAGAGCTCTTAAGTTATAGTCAGTCAACACCGAGTCGATGTGTCTCAAGTCGCTCGGGATCCCTTGAAGGCTCCGAACTATGCCCTTGTAATACCCGCCGTCGGGTCTGGAGATAATGGTTATAAGAAAAACAGGATGTTAATACCGATACCAAAAAGCTATTAGTCAAGAAAAACGTCGATAGGTTACGACACTTACGTCTAGACAACCATCGCCTAGCAAAACCTGGAGGACACCGGACATAAAACCATTCATTCTTAAAGTAACTAAGTCTGGTCCAGGATCCGGTAATAACTTGACAGTTTCTAACTGCCTCCAAAAATGTGAAAGATGGACTATCGCCTCTGCTCTTGAAGTTAAATAGATATCTAATTTCCGTTGGCCTTGGTGGACGGAAGAGATGTTCCATATATTCAATGAACGCACTGTTCAGTAGCGCATGCCCGTTGGGATGTAATTGAGAGGGAGCGATTCCAATAAATGATAGCATCTCCCTAATGTATTGATTAAATGGAGGGAGTGTTCCGGCCGCACAAGCATGTCGATAAAAGGTGGTACACCCTTCGGGCGGACAGTGAGGTTTGTCACTAGGTCCCGGCAATAGTGCATCATCCAAAGAGATATTATGTCTCATGCATATCCTGCCCAGTAAGTTTTCAGAAATATTGGACTGAACGGAGTCTACAGGGTCCTCAATAAATATAGCCTCTTGTAGTTCGTCAGGGGCTGGATCTACTATCTCCGCTGGGATATCTGGAATTACAAGGACCGATGGGGGAGAACTCTGAATCTCCTGCTGTTGAGAGCTCGAAGATTCCATAACTGACTACTTATCAGAATATCAGTGTTAAACAAACAATAAACCCGTGCATCCCGTAGTGTAAAGTGTGTGAAGTGCAGTGCAGCTAATACTTAGTAAATTCAACAAAACCGAAGACAAGATGAAAACTTTGGAAATTATGAAGTTGGTTAGAGTGACCGTCATTGCTGACCGTCTTAAACCGTGTCGTCCAGAATTCATGGTGATTAGTTTGTGTTAATTTGTCAAAGTACACTTCCATCGACGAGCTTCGAAGGATAGTTATGTATGCAGTATAAAAGTTCAAGTCAAATGTGTAGGGATGAAGCTCGTCGGAATCATGCTATCGATCGTGTAAAAGTTTGTATCCATAAGCCTTTATTCGTATCGATCAAAGCCGGGATTTTAACTTCGAATCGATCAGAGAAGCATTGTCCTCGAATCGATCTCGGGCGAATCGATACGCTTCGCATCGATCATAACGGAGTTCCTAATCGATAAGGAACCCAGGGTTTCGTATCCATCACCAGTCTGGACTAACAATGGCTTCGAATCGATCTTAGAAATGGAACTTCGCTTTGTTAAAGATACACGGGCTTCGTATCGATCGTTGGAGCAGAAGTCTCGTATCGATCACAAGGGGCAGCTCCACGATCGATCTCAATGGATCGACACGGCATCTCGCCTTCTGTAATCGACCCGACCTCCAATCCTCCACTTCGTGCTCCCAGATCGATGCGAACGCCATGAAAAAACTCCGCCGCCCAAATCGATTTCAACTCCATCTAGATCGATACGAATGCAAACGGAATCAGAAAGGGTTTCAGATCTTATAACTCCAAATACATAGTCGAATTACCTACCTAAAAGTAAAATTAGATTAAAAAAGGCTTGGATGTTGGTTCGATTCGAAGTGCACAAGAAAGCGATTCGTTCTTGAAATCTTGGATTGATTCGATCGCGTGAGAAAGATACAGTGAAAAGTAAAAAGTAAAAAATGACGAGGTAACCGGTATTTATATGAAACCCAGAAGGCAACCGGGTCGATTCGCCTCCTGGTCTACGTGACCGCTCGCAACCAGTCAAAACCAGATCAATTCGAAGTGTCCTGTTCGAATCCATCGACCTATTGCCTCCATCGAATCGAAGGAAACATCGGCAACCACCAGTTCGAGACCACTCTTCGTATCCATCGATTCGAACCCATCCAGTATGCACTGAGTTCATCGATACGAAGTACAAAATAAAGATGTCCCTAAAAACATTCTAGTCCATTGATTCGAAACCATCGGCTCGAATCCATTAGCACTGGACCCACAGCAACAAAGACTCATCGATACGAATCGAGATTTCGTATCCATCAAAGATTTTCGTGTCTATCAAAGCAAAGCACGCTGGTTGAACATTTGTTTAAAAGAAGATTACAACAAAACAACTGAAAAACGACTGTCAAGTAACCAATTGATCAGAAATATTCAGCGTGAAAGACTGCAACTTTTCAAAGCACGCCATGTTTACACAAGACGTACTTTGAGGGGAAAATGTTATCCCGCCTTTTGGCAAGGCCGAGATACCAAGGGACTGACTAAAAACCAGGAGTCACTCGTCATGGATATCGATGAATTTTGTCCGAGTCCGGGTCAAGCCACGATTAGCAAGACATAACAAGCAAAGCTAGGGAAGCCAATGTTCCAAGATTCAAGTCAATTTGGGTTCGTATACTCAAGATATGATCGATGAAAAATGAAGGAGATCCCCTCTAATTCGAATCCATAGGTGAAACCTATGTTCGAATCCATCAAACGTCTGTTTGCTCCGAATCCATCAGCATTCCCTTGTTCGAATCCATCCAGCTCGGAGTTCTCTCGAATCCATCGAACCATCCCTCTTCGAACCCATCCAGCGACCTCCTGTTCATATCGATTGGCTGAAGGCCATCAAGATCGATACGAATGAAGCTGTGCACCGAATCCATAAACAACTATGTGCTCGTATCCACCAGAACACCTCACTTCGAATCCATGGGAAACAGTATGCTCGAATCCATCTTGCTACAACAGCTTCGTATCGATCAACCATAGCATGTCACGATCGATACGACGAAACTCCTGTTCGAATCATTCTGGGAATTGTGTCTTCGAATCCATCGAGTCAAAGCGGCGAAGTCTCCGGGACGACTCGATCAAATAAGCGAATAAAGCGGATCAAAGCTAACGTTTCGTTCCACGTCATCACGAAGCCACGAGCCACCATCGATTCGAAGTGGTCGATTTGATCATATCGATTCGAACGTACCAGCCTGCCGAGAAACACCAATTCGAATCGATCATATCTCAAGATCTATAAGTCCAAATGCTATGAAATTTTCACAAAAGCTTGAGCACGTGTTGAAGAATGTCCACCCCAAATTTCAGCTCGATTGGATGTTTTCTTGATCGATTCGAATGGACTTCGAATCGATCCCAAAGTGGGCCCGGATTTCCTAAAAGCGGGCATGTGGGCCCCCTCAGGCGCCAGAAGTGGTCTCCCGAAATTTAGGCAAAATATCAGCCTCCAACACCTATAAATAGAGCCCCTGGTCATTCAGAAAAAGGGTCGGACAATTTTAAGAGCTAAAAAGCGCCCAGACTATGCTAGATTTACTCCAAATCACCGCTGCTACCTTATATTCAGACTTAGCTAATAAAATCAGTTGTACTACATTATAAGAAATTGTAATCTTCAAGTATCGAGCAATAAAATCATCAAACTTCATAGTGGACGTAGGCAAAACGCCGAACCACTCTAAATCGCTTGTCTTTGCATTTTACATTTCTGTTATTTGGAGTTTTTGTCAGATAATCCTCAGTTTTAATTTTCTTTCTTCACTTTTATCTCTTCAAAAAACTTCCGAAGAGCGTTGTGCCCATTTTTGGTACAAACACCTTTATCACTGATTTTTGTTTCCACATAGGTTTTTCCTATTCACAGTAATTTCAAGTGGACTTAATGAACTGGCTAACACAAAGTGAATAAAGAAAATTAGTTACAAATCTGTTGCTGGAGAGATCATTGACAATGAATCCGTCGTTGGTGGGTTTGAAAAGAGTGCATCTTGGTAGCCATCTATTGCTTTGGTTTAAATTATATAGAAAATTGGTTTGAAGAAAAAGCAGTACATTACATCAATGCTATGGTTTTTTTCAGATCATTACTACGCTTTTTTTAGAACATTGCTACACTTGCATAAAAGGTGTTTACATACTCTTACAAAGATATACCTTGATATTAGCAATGGGAATAAGTATAAGAAGATAGAGAAACCACATCATCTTTGTAACAATTTAAAACGATTATATTTGCAAGTCTATCATATTTAAGTTTATTATTTACTAGGAATAGATGTACCTAGATAGCATTGAAATTTCAAGTGATTAAAATACCATTTTTATGCTTATTCAGGTTAATACCATGATTTATGCATTATTCCTTCATACGGTTTAAACTGTTTTATTACCTCAGATTAAAAATAGTTACCTAAATTGGTTTCCATTTATGAATATATCAGTAGAAATAGGTTATAAATTCTATATATCATGAATATTATGTAGAAAGGATTGATTCCAATTGTCATTAAACCTTGAATGAGCTCGTTGAAAAATATGAACATTTTCAAGTGTTAAACTCACTTATTTTACATTCAAAATGAAAAGTAAGGACGCAACATGCCATTCCCTTATCAACCATATTTTAGCATCCTTTTATAAAAGCATCCAAATGAAACTACGATACAAAAAGAGTAAACACAATCACAATCCATATACACTGTCAACATAAGAAAAAATAATGACAAATGGAAAGTCATATGATATGACATACACAAATGAATTCCATAACTTTTTCACAACTTCCCGTGTGCGTATACCTAATGGTTTTTCACTCTTTACCGTTCGCTCTTCCCTGTATTGAAACAAGGGTTATGGTAGGTTTAAATCCTTTGAGTTTTCAACTATGATAATTCTGAATTTACGTATTTTATTTATTATGTAATTTTTGTTAGCTTAAAATAAATTTGTCAGAATTTGTTCTCCGTTTATCTTTGAAGTAGAACCACATTAACTTATTGTAATTAAGTGAGTAGGGAGGCCATGGTATTTTCCACCCAATGCTGTAATATTTTCAGTTTGAAGTAAATTTGTCGGAATTTGTTCTCACTTTATCTGTGTAGTCGAACCACCTTGACTTACTACAAGCGAGTAGGGAGGCAGTGGTATTTTTCAGCAAAACAACATGACAAACACTTTTTCTTGGATACAAAACAGATCCAGTATTCCTAGGGTTATTCAAAATTGTAGCAGTATAAGAAAAAAAATTTGGACACAACAAATGGTCACTATTCTTAGGACTGTTCAATATTGTCTTATTTTCATACATTATGTACTTCAATATACTTTATATGATATTTCTTATGATGTGGCCGGATTTCAATTTATGCTTATGAGTTTTGAGATAGAAGATAAATGCACCTATATTTATTTTCTATACAGTACTCATGTCTACAGGTTTCTGTATGAATAGGATTTTAAACCCCAAATATGATCCAAAATATTTAACTACCACTGATACATTAGTTCAACTTCTGTTTATTTTACTTTGGCATTGTTCTACCTTTCATAATTGGTTAACTGCAGTGTGAGTTGCAAACGAGTGGGGTTCTTTATGTCAACCTTTTTGTATCAATATAAATGTGCCGTATAAGGAAATATGAGATACCATGTGTATAGTGGGCAACTTTTTTATTTCCATCTTATGTTAGGCGGTTACATGAAACATATAGTGGTGAACCAG
This sequence comes from Allium fistulosum, assembly GCA_030737815.1. Taxonomy (NCBI): domain Eukaryota; kingdom Viridiplantae; phylum Streptophyta; class Magnoliopsida; order Asparagales; family Amaryllidaceae; genus Allium; species Allium fistulosum. The sequence continues at coordinate 1,114,855,967 of CM060907.1, read as the reverse complement.
GATCATGGAAGATGATTTTATGCTTCTTCAATAAAAAAAATTTCTCTCTTGAACATAAAAATAGTTTACAAAGGTTATGTATTTCTGTTATGATTGTTAATCAACCAGTTGCATGATGATTTTATTTCTCTTAACAAACAAATGCACCTATCCTCCACAACATTTGTGCTTCCATGTTGTACTGACAACAAACATCTCCTACAGTTATTTAGGAGTGAATGGCAAACGGCTGCTGATGTATTTAAATAATAGTAGGCATTCACCATTGTTATTTACAGTTGGTTTAGCTAAACTATAGCTCCCCTCATGCCTTTATACTAAAATAATGTTTCGGAGATTTAATTCCTTATGGATCAGAAGAAATGCATGCTCCAATCATTTGTCCTCCTCTCAAAGTTGTGTTTACTATTATGTTTATATTTTCAGCTTTTAAAGTCTTATGTTCATGTTTCTTTTCCTAAATATAAGTAAATCTGGGCCATGTATTTTTGAATATTCTCATCCATTGGAGAATAATATTATTTTGCATGAAGTTCCCGCAGTTTTAGACTGTGTCCTGGTAATAGTTTTTTTAATTTCTTTTATCCTACCATTGTATTTTATTCCTGTTTAGTTACTACGATCTCACTTCTAAATACATTGGTTATGAAGGTTTCATCATTTTGGCTATGTTGCCCACTGATTAAGGAAGGCAACAAGTGGAAATTATTTCTACCGAGTTCAATATATTATAACCGGAGGTACAACCCTTCGGATACTCCACTAATAAATTGTATCTAACATATATAATTAAGTATGCACTACTTCTGGATTTTCTCTAAAAAGGTTTTAAGAAAGCATGGTTACATGTAAAATCTAATGCATTGATCTATTCATAGTGGAAATTATGGCATCAACCCAATTGGAAGGAACCACTTTATATAATTTTAGGAGATGAAACGGGTTCATTTCGCTTGAATTGGTATCCTTTAATTAATTATACTTTGCATAGTGTAAAGGCTAAATGAAGATTGCATATTTTCATCATTGTTTCGTCTGTTTATTTGCTGAAATTTGATTTGTAATTTTTGGTTTTCTAATCGGAAACCCCCTTTTGGGTACACTTTATTCAGATACACTTCCAACTGCCTGTAATGGAAATGACATCATAAAGTTTAGAGGACTGTTTTATTCTATTAGAATTGTAATATTTATTCATGCATGATAAGGAAGAATCATAAAGTTAGACTAATTTACTCTATGTGTTTCTGGAATTATTATGTTGATAGCCTTTCAATAGAAGTACAATCACATGTTAGCTCAGTAAAGTTATATTTATTCTGTTACAAGGACCGAATATCATCCAATGGCCATTGAATTATTCTGTTGATACTCACAGAATTCTTGAATTTTTCTGTTAACATTGTACTGTGATTTTTAGGCAAATCATAGTACTGTGATTTTTCTGTTATTTTTAGACAAATCACAGTACTGTGATTTTAAATAGTGAAATGCTTAACAGTAAAATTATTACAATGATCATAAGTTAATCACGGTACAATGGCCACTAAAAATCATAGTAAAAGTATCGAGTAATATTTATATTCATCCGAATAACATGTGATTGTACTCACAGAATTCTTGAATTCTTCACAGTACAAGGACAAAATATCTCAGTAAAGTTACAAGGAGTGAATATCATCCAATGGCTGCTTTTCACTGCGCACTTTGAAATCCACGTTGCCCCGTGAATTCCGCCCTATTTTCGCACTTCCCTGGCCAACTGGTTTCCGGCCCTGTAGTTTAACTAAATCTAAATATCTGCATAATATCTTTAATAACTGTATCTAACCTCCTTCGTTGAGTGATGCCAATGTAATTGTTGCAGACAAAAACAGTATGCAAAGGGAAGTCACAATTAACCAAGAGAGTAGAATGTCGCTTGGTCTTCAACCTTGGTAATGGGAGGTGCAGCGATCCATATATCCACAACTCTGTTATTGTATTAGTTTATTCTTCTCTGCCATTTAATCAAATTGGTGTGTAATTTTAGCGATTTCCAAGGGTACTAATTTTCCAAAAGGATTTTAATATTTACATTAACATTGTACAATTCTGTGAGTCGGTAGACCATCTTTGGCATTAAGGTGGCAAAGCGTAAATCGATATGGAAATGTAAGGTGACAAACAATCTTTGTATGGATAGTTTTGAGGATGATATTTCAATGTAATAAGGTTAAGCCATCAAAACTAAATATTACACAATGTAAGCCATTAAACATTTCACACATTTGTAAGTGTAAGACAAATTGTCTTTTGAGCATCAAAATATTCTCTGTTATTAATATCAAATTGTAGTTGATGGTCATGATAGATTTGAATCATCTTTAACAAAATATTCTCTATTGATTGCCAATCATGTCAAGTGGTGCATTTAGAGTCTCAACTACAAAATATGTGATGAACTGACCAAACTAGCATGCTACATTTAATTCGTCAGGGAAACGTTTCACAACTAGCAGCCAAACTGGCTGTGAAATGTGGCAATGAAGTTCAATGACACTGAATTTGCAGTCTGAATGATATGTATGCTCTTACTTCCTGTGAAACATAAATATTGTACATGTTACCAGGTAGCATTGCTAATTTTCTAATATCCGACCTTCATAATATAATGCTTGCTCTCTATGGGAGTTCAACCAAACCAACATCATGATATATCATTTCTATGCCTTAAGGCAATTTATTTATCCTTTTAATTTTAAACTTACAACATACTAGCATGAGATGTTTTATAACATTTCATTAGTCTTGGCTCATGATATGTCAATTATATTAGTAACAGATGAGCTGTTCGAACATGCAAGGAGGTGAGGGTAGACTATCAAATCTCATATTGTCTCCTTCTGAAATTTGCATTTTCATATATCATCATGAATCTATACATAGTAAGATTTCAATGTAAAACTAGAATAAAATTTAGAATTTATTGTTTATGGATTGTAAAATACATTTAGACTAAATAGGTATATTGAAAAGGGGGTATCTCATTATTCGTATACATTCTAATCTATCTTCCTACTCAGTATACCAACAGAAATGATAATATTGTTTTTTGTTTTATTGTTTAACAAAGTGGTTAGTTATTTGAACTCGATCAATTTTAGCTAATGATATGATATTTAAGACACAAGGACATTCAAAGACGTATTTTGTTGCATCATATATAGTAATTTTCTTTCTAATCTTTCTTCCATTTCATGTCATATTTATAATCAACTGATGTGTCATAATTTTAACCAGATCCATGTTAAAAAGTATATAGATCTCTATGGGGATAACATTTTGCTAAAAGCAATGTGCAAGAAATTTATACACGAAAAGAATGCAAAATTGTACCATGTAAACCGATATAAATGAAGGCTGTATAAAATTTAGTATGCCATGCTTAGATCATAAGTTTTCTTACTGTTATTTTCAAACAAATCACAGTACAATACTTGATAATTTTACTTTTGAACCACTTGCTACATACTTTTTTAAGCCTTCACGATTACTCTATAAAATACGATATGCATGCACATCAATATATACAACTTATATAGTCACACACAAAAATGTATAGGTGATTATATAAAAATTTCACACATACACTACATTACGAACATTATACTTTATGACCATGTCCATGGTAGGTCACTAACATCCAACATAAATTTGAAAAATATAATTACTAATCCTCATATCCAGGACATTTGAGCACATCTATTAAAAAGGAAAATTTAGTACAATATATATATATATATATTATTCCACTCTATACATATAATTACGAGAAATAACAATATAATCATACAATAATCCCCCACAATTATCAACTTCATAACTTCCCGTGTGCTTAGCACGGACCGCACATATGATGAATACTGGTAGGAAATGAACTGCACATATTATGTTTGCTCCCCTACAATTTTAGCTGTCCAAGTTTATCATAAGTTCAGATTATTTTCTTCTACCTAAAAATTTATATTTCTTTACAGTCTATGATTCAATATCAGCTTCTACTCTTAATTTCCTCTTTTGTAGTTCATTCGAGTGGTCTTTATGTGGAAAACTGTAACTGAGGCTGAACGAATGCTCTCGGTATCTTTAATTAGATCTGGAGTGAAATATTTTGTCCATTACCGATTGCATTGTTTGCCCTAATACATGAAGTAATTTGATTTAACATTTCTCTTCTCAACTTGCATGTTCTATGTCCTGTCATTCTATTTATATTTTATACAAATACAATATTAATATTTTTGTTGAAGGCCATCAGTTCATGTATGTGTGTTGTAGATGTAAACTGGATAAGTATTTATTTTTAGTACCATTGTATTTATTCGTTTGTGGTCACTACTAAACTGCACGAATATACTGTAACCATGACATGGGTGAATATTAAGAATTTTTTTCCCTCACCGTTGTTTTCCACATTACATGATAATTTTTTTTCAAATTCAAAAAAATAAACACTGATCAGTTTTATTGCTTTTTAATCCACTAGGACTCATATCTCCTACCAGTATTCATCATTACATATGTCATAGCTCATATAACTAATGGATCTATTTACCTTTATTTTCCAAAATACGCTTTTCAAACTGTTGTATTTAAGATTGACATTCGCATCACTTCCAAATAGGGGAAAGCATTTGAATAAACTATGTTCAATGACATAATGGAAAACATTTGCATAAACTTTGTTCACTACCATATTCTCCTGACTTACAACAATTTACGGAGCACGTTTGTATAACCAATTGCTTAATTACTACTGTATGATCTATAAAATATGATGATAACCTGGCGTTCTTTTTTTAGTTGCATCATGTCATTGAACAATTCTCATTTTTCCGCTGCCAGAGTCATCTTTAATCTCTTGTTGTCTATGTTATTTAAATCTATTAACCTAATTCACTATCACGATCTTCATGTCACTTAATTTAGGCATTTTAATTATGTTATAATTTTCCCCCCTTCTGAAATAAATTTGTCAACATTTGTTCTCACTTTATCTACGCCATCAAACCACCGTCCCCTATTCAGTAAGGAGGGTACCGTAATTTTCGTTCATTGTTCTGCCTTTTTCCTGTTTAAAATAAAGTTGTAAGAATTCGTTCTCCCTTCATTTGAGCACTCCAACTATCTTTACTTCCTGCATCAAATAACTGAGAGGGGAGGAACCGGTATTTTTCACCCACGCGATATAACAACCACATTCATATCTTAGTCTGATTTTGGAACAAATTCTGTAGCATTGCCTGTGTTATTATTAGGACCGAGTTTAAATAAATAAGGTACTTCGAACATGAAAATGATCGCTTATCTTTCCGATTTACAGCTGTACGTTATATTCTCATAATTCAATTTTTATCATTTATTATATGAGCTATAAACTAAAAAGGTTTACTTGCTAATACGTATTTTACTGATAGAATGGACAAATAGACATTTGACCAAAATTCTTCAATACTGTTCTAATTTTGAACCATTTAGTATGTCCTGCAATACATATAATGTCATATTTCTTTTGCAGTGGTTTGTTTTAGAAATGCGCTTTACAGTTTGAAATATAAAATAAGTGCACGTCAATTTGTTTGTACATTATGACTATCTACAGTTTTCTGTGCGACTATGAATTTAAATCCCTTAAATACTCCTACATCTTTGAATACCACGCATACAGTAATTTAACTTCAGTTTGTTTTATTCTTCGATTGTTTTACCGTTCTGTATTGGTACAGTATGTTATGATTTGCAAACAAGTCCAGAGCTGTATGTCCACCTTTTCCTGTCCATATCCTGTTAATATTGTGCACGATATCTTCGCCGCCTTATATTATGTGATAACAGGGAACATAGAGTAATGCAATGCTATTATTTTATGATGGAAAACATTCAACAAGTAAACCATTATTTTGGTTAAAACATGAAATCAAGGATGTTTGCGGTTGTTTATGTCTGGTAACACACTCAGTTAGGTGTTTATATTCCTTATTTATGCCTAAGAATTCATATGAGAGAATGCAAGTTATATTTGTGTTGTGCTATGTTAACCTATCAGTTGCATGTTGATTTTATTTCTCTAAATAAACAAATCCAACTTTCCTGCACGACATTTGTGTTTGTCAGTATTTGCTGGCAATAAGTATGAAATAGATAGAGTGACAAAATAGGCATGTAAATCACCCTATAAGCTTTTATGCTTGCTTTTCTTCTATTGTTTTACATGCCTATTTTGTCACTCTATATGTTTCATACGGTAGAAGGCATCCCACTAACTGTTCCAGTGGATGCAAGATCACCAATTAAATTATATAGGATCTACTACACGAACATTCAACTAATCCAGGTTTTGTTGCTGTCAAATCTGGTGCTTGGTTCAACTGTAACAACAACGTGACAAGTGAAAGATAATGCATTTATCCAACTTCTTTGGAGAAGTTTGTTTTCTGTGACAGTGGTGAAAATGGGTTACACTGAGTTACTCACTTCCACTGATGGAGAGATCAGGAAAACCTTCACAACTGTTAATTGATTGATTAGTGCGTTCAATTTATGTACTCAGTTGTTATTGTGAAATGATATTGCCATTTCATATATATAGTGTTTTGCCTTAATATTCTTCGTTTGTAATTTCTTTTTTGATAAGCTCGATTTGTTTCTGACATTGGACAATTTACCAGTGTGCTATCATAGTTTGATGCATGTACTTTCCACAGTAGTCAACAGTGGATGCAACTCATTCGACAGATTGCATCATTCTCTTTCACTAACCTATGTATGATAAAAGGAGAACAGTGCCATCCTCTATTATTTGGTGCAATTTGTGTGGACCTACCTTTTTCATCTTCATTATTTCAGATATCTACATTTTTGTCGTATGTAATTGATGGTCTACAAATATGCATATAAATGATTCATGTAGTTCAGTCCATTTCCAAGTGAAGTGCCTGCAAATAAAAAGATTAATATTGGAACTTGGTGTACCCTTGCTTTGACATTATTTGATTATATTTTTCAACAAGGCAATCAAATTTGATTTTTTTGAACATCATAAATATTGATCAAAATTTATGGTTTCTGTATTTTCAATCTATACAATTCTACATGCATATTACAATATTTTAAACTGTGGTTTTGAAGTAAAAATTGAAGATGTCAATTTACATAAAAAATCCACTATATTAAAAAACAAACCTATGTGTACACACACACATGTATATATGAAAAATGTTCGAATGCACTCCAAACAGTGCATCACCTCTAAAGCTCTCAAGTTCTCACCACATGTCTTCGTTTCTCTTTTTTCCCATTGACTCTTTCTCCACTCTTTCATTTATTTAAACAAAAACTTATGGTTGAAATCGAGGTGCAATTTGGATGCTCCCAGACAGGGGTGTCATGGAGCGCTCATACACACACATATACACACACACACATATATATATATACATACATATATATACATATACATACATACATATATACACATGTACATATATGTATATACACACACGTACATACATACACACACGTACATACACACACACACGTACATACATATATACATATAGACACACACATATAGATATACATACATACATACATACATACATATACATACATACATATACATACATACATATATATATAAGAGGTAAGCGAGGTAATAGAAGTCTCGCTTCGCTTAATGTTGCTTAAGCTCCGCTTACGCATCACCTAAGCGCTGCTTAATTTCTTTACATAAATTATTCGTATCACTATATTTATGTAAAAAGATTATATTACGTGCATCGTCTGTGTCTTCACAAATTGATCACAAAAAAGTAAAGTCTAACTTACAATTCATAGATTGCAAAAGCAAGATTTGACTTTCATTTTTCGTTATAGTACGTATACTCGAGTTAAGTACAAAACATTCACAGTTGGCAAATAATATAGTCATAGCTTAACACCAAAACCCACTCACCATCCATCGGCCCATATGATAGAAAATGAGCAAATTTTGTTAGGAAATATGGCTATATTGCTATAAACCAATTTCTTTCTATTTTAAAATAATATCTTTTTGCCTAATAGTACTTAATCATTGCTTAAATTTAAGCCAGGCACAAATAAACACCAATTAAGCACGCTTAAGCGCTCATCATTTCATTCTACTGCTCTTTCACAAAATTAAGCTTTGTACAAGCCTTCAGCGCTTAAGCGCACTTTTCATCATATATATATATATATATCTGCATATTACATTTACACATATACATCAAAATATACTAGAAATCTACATTCCTCTCCTATATAAAATCCCTTTACGTTAATACATTATATTCTTAGATAACTTTTAATATCAATTTGATTACCAACAATGCCCGTGTGCGTAGCACGGGCCACACACTAGTTAGGCTAAATAGAAAGAATAAATTAATTCATGCAATTCTATATATATACACAAATACAAAAATCGTTAACTTCCAAATTACACAAGATAAAATCACCAATTTTTCTACACTTGTATATTAAAACATTTTCAACCCAAATAAAAAGATAAATCTCTATTTTAAACACTTTTACAATAAAGCCCCTCTTTTATTATAAATTGCACACTTTTAATTAAATAAAGAAAATAGCCCATATTTTAACTTCTAAAACTCCACAAAATATCTTTCTCACATAGAAAAATACACAAGACCATATAGAGCCATAATTTATGTTTAATACAAACCTCAAACCCAAATTCATGTTTTTATTTAATAAACACTTAATAAAATTTGATTACTTGTATTGAAACCAATCACTAAAAGCAATTGGCATTAATTATCCAATTATTTCATTTTTATCTAAATAAAAACATTTCCATTCATTTCCACTTACATAACATGAAATAAAATCCTCAAACTCTATTTTCACAACAAATCCTCAATTCTCACAATAATTAGATTTTTAACTCCAATTTTATTCTCAAGATCAATATTAAATTATAACCTTCGATATAATTTTAACATAAAAAGATGACCCCAAACCCAGGGTTGTTACACAGATGCTCTTAGCAGAAAACATCAGAATGTGGTGTTAGCAATGTTGGCAGTGTAGAAGGGTTTAGAAGCTTTAGTCAGTTGTGATGTGCAGTTAAGATCGACTGCTGGTTCTAGTTAGGGTTACGCTATAATATCTTGTTTAGAAGTTCGACCAGTATTGGTTGAGAAAATTGCTTCTAAGGAGAAGGAGGATCCAGTATTAGCTGAAAAGATCAAAAGATTTGAGGATGGAACAGAGATCGATGATTTAAAGGAGTTTAACCTTGATCAGAGAGGATGGTTGAGAAAGAAGGGACGGTTGTGGGTTCCGAATGTAGAGGACTTGAGGAAGGAAGTTCTTGGAGAATGTCACCGATCCAAGTTTATAAATCGTCTTGGAGGAACCAAGATGTATCAGGATACGAAGAGGAGATTCTATTAGGAAAGCATAAAGAGGGATGTTGGCTTGTGGGTTAGGCAGTGTACAAACTATCAACAAGTGAAAGCTGAACATCAAAAATTGAGGGGGTTGCTTCAGCCTTTAGATATTATAGTTTGGAAATGGGATTCGATATCTATGGATTTTATACACGGGTTGTCAGGGTCAAATAGAGGTAATGAAAGTATATGGATTATAGTGGATAGATTGATCAAGTGTGCCCATTTCATTCCCATTAAGTCAACAATGATGGCACCTATTTTAGCTAAGTTGTTCCTGAAGAACATAGTTTGACTGCATGGGGTTCCTAATAGTATAGTCAGTGACAAAGATGCTTTGTTTACTAGTGAATTATGGAAGAGTATATAGGAAGTGATGGGTACCAAGCTTAATATGAGTACTGTATCTCACCCTCAGATAGATGGGCAGATAGAGAGAGTCAATAAGGTACTCGAGGATCTATTGAGAGCTTGTGTACTGGCCTTTTGTGGATCTTGGGAGGATCACCTATATTTGGTCGAGTTTTCTTATAATAATATTTATCAGACTAGTATAGGAATTGCGTCATTTGAAGCTTTGTATGGAAGACTATGCAAATCACCAGCATGTTGGTTGGAGACTAGAAACAGATTAGTCTTAGGTCCAGATTTGGTTAGAGGGGCGTGATAGAAGATTGAGTTAATCCAAGGAAGGATGAAGGAAGCTCAATCCAAGCAGAAGAGTTACGCAAATAAGAGGCGTAAAGACCTAGAGTTCTCCGTGGGAGATAGGGTTTTCATTAAGGTATCACCAAGGAAGGGCGTGGTACGATTTTGAAAGTCGAGAAAGTGAGCCCCGAAATACGTTGGTCCATTCCAGATTTTAGAGAGGATTAGAAAGCTCGTATACAGAGTAGAGTTACCGAGCAGTATGGAAGGTGTTCATAATGTATTTCATGTGTCTCATCTTCGTAAGTATGTATGACCCAGAGACTACTATTCCTCCGACAGGATTGGATGACTTAGTGGTTGAGCCTAATTTGACTATTGTTAGACAACCAGTTTGGGTTATAGCTAGAGATGAGAAAAGATTAAGGAACAAGACAGTCAGGTTGGTAAAAGTCAGTGGAGCAATTCGGACTATTCCATCATTTTTTGGTTACTATAATCCTATGATTTCGGATTTAAGTGACTATTTCATTTCTATGATATTTTGGATGATGATATGCTGAAGTTATATATTGTTTTACTTAAAAATTTATATATGTGAAAAATTCGTACGGTTTTAGGATCAAAACCGTGGGTTATTGATTTTAAAATGCCATGGAAAATTTTTATGTTTAGTAAAACATGATTTTGGAGATGGATTTTAATTTTATGAATTTTTCAAGCTATGAAAATTTTATTATGTATTTTTAATGAAAAACATGATATAATTGAGTTTAAAATTTATTTCAGGAAGAAATTGGGTCTATATATTTAATATGTTTGATTACATAATGAAATCGAATTTCTGTGATTTTTGGAAATTTTTCCCAATTGATTTACTAAGGGAAATAAGTAATTTTAAAAGAAGGACTTTTCTGAAACAATTGGTTTTGGTATATGGAAGGGCTTAAATGTTACAATTTTTATGGTTTAGATCTGATATAAGTGCGGCAATTTTAAATGTAAAGTATTTGAAAGTTTTTATGGCCGCCAATCAATGTTTTACAAATAGGCAAGTTGTTATAAAGTAATTACTAAAAGTTGCAACAATTCATCCTTTAACTCAGAAAAACGTGCTTTGCCTCAGATGGTAAGTACCTTTCAATTCCATAGACTCCGCCTCATCCCAGTCGAAACCAACATAGATGAAACCAATACACAAGGTATCATAATCTAGAGGGTAAGTAGTGGATTGGAAGGAAGGCGGAAGCCTTGGTGTCAAAAGGTAAGCTTCCGATGGGGTCGAAACCCTGCTTTGTTTTCAAAAGTTAAAGTCTTATCTTATTTTACTTTAAGCTTTCGACACAGTCGAAACATACGCTTTCGAAAGGGTTTTATAAATAGCTTTCGAAGAAGGTTGTCATGAATTATCTTTCGAAGGGGTGCCATTTTCCTTTAAATAAAAGCTTTCGAAGGGGTTGGTTCCGAACTAGTCAAAACCTAGCCGCCATTTTCCTTCTGAAGTATTGAAGTCATCGATGCCTTCGAAAGGTTATCTTTGCTTTTACCGAAGTTAAGCCGCTTCCTAATTGCTTTCTAAAGGGATGTGAGTTTTGAAGGTAGTGGAATGAATGGGGGTTTCGACTCTGCCCTTCGAAGTTTTAATTTTTAAAAGGCCTTTGCTTTCGACTAAATGGTTTCGACACCATCAACTTTTCCCCAATTTGAATTTTTGTTGGTTTCAAAAGAGATACTTTCGTATACAACTTTTTTGACCCAAATGTTGTTTTTAAATAGTAAACCCAATGCTTTTGAAATGTGTGCTTTTATTTGTTTCGAAGCTCTATATTTTAAAAGATAATTTGATATCATCGAAAGGTATGTATGCTATGTTTTGAAAAGAAGTCTTTGCTTTTGAAGGAGGCTATCCAGAGGTTTCGAAAGAGATGTTTTTATGATTTCAAAACATAAACCCAATCTCAATTTAGAGTAATAGCCATGGCATAAATAAATAAACAAAGTGTTTTGAAATGAGGAAGTTTTCCTTGATTTAAAAGGTTAAAGGGTTAACCAAGATATATATATATATAAATAAAGAGGATTTCAAGGATAATAAACCACAGGTGTTGGTATTATTTTGTTATTATGTTTACTTCTTTATATATTTATTCACATTGTTATTAACCCTTAATGATATTTTGGGGAATGGGGCAGAATAACCAGTTAGGTTGACCCAGTAGTGAATATAACTTAACCGGTGTTAAAATTTTAATTAAAGATATTAGCAGGGGCCAATAGGTTTACAGTAAGCCCATGAAAAGTGTACTATATTGGCAGGGGCCAATAGGTTCATAGTCAGCCCATGAAAACTATGATTAGATACTGGCAGGGGCCAGTAGGTTTGTAGTTTGCCCATGAAAACTATATTCGTATCAAGATATTAACAGATAGTCAATAGGTACCTAGTTAGCCCATGAAAACTAGGATATGTAAAATGATATTAGAGTTACCAATAGGTTCTTAGTGATCCCATGAAAATTATAAAATGGGACAGATAGTCCATAAACATTTAAAAGTTAATAGTAACCCTTAAAACTATAATTGAGACAGATAGTCAGAATAAACGGGGATGGAAAATCTGGATTTAATTTATTTTGCATATCATCATAACATTTTTAAATATTATTTTTTTAACCATTGTGGATGAAGGAGCACAGTATATGGTTTTATAAATGTTTTAGGTTACTAGTGAGGGGAAAACACGTTCTGCTAAGCTGCGTGGTCTCACTAGATATCCAAATGCTTTGAGATGATAGATTATTATTCATACCAGGCTGTATGTCTGACTCGAAGTTTTTATTTTCCCCTTAAACTCTCGGGTACTCAATTGATTTTGAATAGGTTGAGATTTAAGGTTTTCAGGTGTTCTTTCAGATGAATAAAACTTCTGAAAACGTGCAGGAGGCAAGCTTGTTATTAGAGTTCTTTTATTTCCGCTGTGTTTGATTGTAAAGGCAAATTTTTTAGTGCCTTATTATATACTCTAATCGACCAAGGGGGCATCTTCATATGTCACTCTTTATGTATTTTGTAATTACTATATGTTATCTGAACGTGGTTTGCGAACTGGGATTATGTAATCAATTTGAAATATTTTGAAATGGACTGTGGAATTTGTTTGCTGTTTAAATTTTTTTCCTTATTCTTGTGTTTCTGTGTATCAATGTATCTAACATCGCCGTATTTGGTCACCGAAGATTAATAACTATGGATGGCGGCAGCATCCGTAGCTGTTAGTGTTGGTCCTCCAAGTAGGGGGATGTTACATAATAACTCTTTTAAATTCATTTTTATCTAATGAGAAATATAAAATATTCACAACCTTAGAGATTTTTTCGGCTAAACTAACTTATTAAGCTGTCCATGTACTAAAATCTATAGTGGGTGCCACGTACTTAGTTTGAGTCATGTTCTAGATAGCATAACTTTTAGCTTGCATATGTATTGTCATCCTAGTAGATCAAAGTGCATAGTTAGTGCTAGTAAAATGCAAGGGTCGTGTGGTACCTTCTTAAAAAATAGTAAAACTAATGGCCATATAATTTCTAGAAAAAAAAATTATGACTGTTGAGATCACTTGCCTTGATACTAGATGAAAGTTGCTAAGTGTTCTAGTTAGTGGATTATAAATGCGGAAGGGTCTATAATAAGACAAGATATATATTTAAGTTGGCTAAGAAATAAGTAGAATAATAAATGCAGTAAAGTTAATTACAGTGGCTTATACTGATTCCGACCTCGTAATACTCTAGTCCCAGAACTCTGGTGAACAGACGAATTTTCTATCCGAGTAGAAAATCGCTGCTAAAATTTTAATTAAAAATAACCGCAAGCACATGGCGTATAATTTTAGTACGTGGCGAGTACGGTTCGATCCGTAGAGAATTGAATTGATTTTAAACTCTACTCAATCAAATTAAACCAAGAATTTGAGATGAGTTAAATACAAATTTCTAAAAACTAACAAAAATTAAAATTGGATAAAAATATGAGAGCAGAAGGCAATTTAGAGGTAATTTCCTTCGCATGATCACATAAATCAACATAACGAAATTATGATCTCTCTTTTTTTGGTCATTGGTGAATTTAGTTGATGTGCTTATCATAAGTATGGCCTATTTATGCTATTAATTAGCCCAACATAAACCATCAAACTATAACACACCCACTAAACCACTTCTTAATCTCATGAAAATGACAATGAAATTAAACATAAAATCTACATAAAATCTATTCTAAGCATGATCTATTTACTATTGATTAGTAATATAGACCATCAAATTTTGATTCTAAAATTCACTTTACTACCATAATCATATGTAGATGAAGAGGTAATTTGTGTTGTGTTTGTTCAAGCATAGCCTATTTGGTGTCAACAATATAGGGTACCAAATTCAAAGCTAAAACAGCAAAAATTTTACCCATTCAAACATTTCCATTAAGCACAAAAAGAGATCAAAAATTAGCAAAATGTTGAATCTACATGATTAAGAGAGCTTCATTACCCCTAAATTGAAGGGATTTATCTTCTCATATTTGTTTCATTTCAACAAAGGTAGAGTTCAACATGAAACAAAAACAAGAGGAAAAATGCAAGCTAATTAAAATTGAAAGGGTATTAAACTACTTGTATAAATTAAATCTAAGCTGCTAACATAAAAGAAAAGGACAAGAATTAAAATAGCATGAATTAAATTGCCTTAAGAAAATTACATAAGAAGAATGGCTAAGAAGCCATAAAAGAGAGAAAGAGAGTACAATTTGTGCCTACAATTAAACTAACTAAAGTGGAGGCTAAGAGCTTCATTACATGAAACATAAGGGGTATTTATACATGTTTTGAAACTCTAATCATATTTTTGGGGACTACCCAAATTGCCCTTGAGGAAGTGTGGCCACTAATTTATCATTAGCAAGTAATTAATCCACCATTGTATGTGCATGTGCTTTTGATCTCCACAACATGTACATTAGCTCCTAATTGAAGATCATAGTAAGTGGGTAGGTGGGGTCCTCCATGTTGCATGAAATGATTTATTCCCATCTTCAGTTGTTTTCTAACTCTTGTGCATGAATATGTCCATGAAGACCTCTTTCATTTGAATCCAAATTCCTATAAAATAACATAAAAATATCCAAGTAAATTTTCACAAATTAATATATGCATAAAAATGACCATTTTGCTCCTATATGAAGTTGAATAAATGATGGTTTGAAAATAATTGAAATTTGGTTTAAACAAGTTAAAATACCCTATATGATCATTTATTTAATTTAATTAGATTAAATATGGAAGTAAAAATATACACATTGACGTGCACATCAAATACCCCCACACTTATCTTTTTATTCGTCCTCGAATAAACTAAAACTAAAATAAATCTATTTTCGTAGGAAACACGATTACATTGAGCGTATGCAACAAGCCGTTAAACCTCTAGGTGTCCCTAGTAGGATGAGTGTTGTCTCGTGAGGGTTTTCAGCGGATACTACCTACAAAATCCGAATGCAATATGAAAAATTCCTAAATGTAAGATTTATTTACAAAGAAATGGATGCAAGATTTTGAAAATATTTACAAATGAAGAATTTACTTTCAAATTGACATGAGTAAGTTAAATATAAGTTCTGGTCATTATCAAGAAATTTAAGTCCTTTTACTTGTCAAATTTTTAACAAAAATTAAGTTATCATCAAAAATAAACTCTAGTTTGGCTAGTTGTCTCGATTGATAACATAGTGCAATTATGAAATAGATCCTTAGTTGATTATCCAAGTTTTTCAAAGTGGTATTTTTATTTCTTTTAAATAAAAGTCAAATCACATAAGTGAAAATAGTGCTTGGATTTCAATTGCTTACTCTCTCTTATTTGAAAATTTTATTGATATTAACAATATTGACATATGCCTAACTCAGAAAAATAAGGCCAGATATATCACTCATGTACTACCTTTCGGACATACGTGAGAGGATGGCGAGCATACACACAAGTATGTACACCTATCGACTGTAGGCCTTATTAATGAAAGAATTTTTATATACATACACCTAACTCGGATAAATTGAGGCCGGATATACTGATCATGTACTGTCTTTCGGGCTTACGTGAGAAGGGTACAAAGCACGGCGAGTGTACACACTTGCGTGTGAACAAATGACTCTAAGTGTGAATGTATATATATACATATATATAATTATTTTTATTATTATTTATTTATTTTTCTTTTTTTGAAGAGAGAGTTTTACAATATCATCTTAGCGCGCACCACTTAATTTAGAAGATTAAAAATGTTATATCCTTTACTTTAAATCCACCACTTTTTTAAATAAAGATTTTCAATTAAGATATACTTCATAATTTTCACCCATGAATCTTCCTATATACTAGTTAAACCATCATTACTTGTAATCAAACTTTATTTTTGTTATTGTTGAGACAAATAAATTTTCAAAAATTTCAATTTAATAATCAAAACCATACATTTATCCTATGGTGTTTTTTTCAAAAATAAATTGAAATGCTAAAAAGAAAATTTGTTTTGGGATTTTTTTTTGAATTTTTGAGTTTTGGAATGAAAATGCAAAAAATAAACCATGAAAAATTAAAAATGAAGATGAAACTCCCCCCACACTTAATTTTGACCGTGTCCCCACAGTTGTAACGACCCGTCTTTTTGGACGGTTTAAATTGATAATAAACCACACATGTCAGACTCAAACCATTCAAAAGGAAGAATTGTTATGGGGTAAATAAGAAAATAAGGGTAAAGAAAGAAAAACAAAACACAGAATCTCACAGCGGAATGACAAAATATAATAGTCAAATAACAGTTCATGAAGCTGTTTTGCAAATAGCATTTGATTAAACTTTACAGTACAATCAGAGTTATACATACAACAAGAATAAATAAATAATGCAGCAGAACAACATGATGCAGTGGAATAAATATAATAAATAGTAATGGTATACAAATCTCCGTCTTTATCCTCCAAAAATAAAGTCTTCAACACTGAAATGCTCAGAAAGACCCGAGCATAATGGAAAGACAAAACACTCGAGTCAAAACTAAAAGATCTTAAGTAAATTAAATCAAAATAAAATAATTATGAGTGTAACAGCTTCAGAGATGTTTATGGGATTTTACATCTCATTTCCAATGTATAACATGCGTGCAATAACTTAAAAGATGTTGGGGATTACCATCTCCTAAGGATCCATTAAACTATTTACTATGTAGTAATATACGCTAAATATATAGTGTCTATCAGTAAAGTAAAGTATTAAAATAGCGTTAAGGCGCTACCCATATCCCCCCTAAACACATTTTTATAAATGCGATAGTCTACACAGTACCGTAATTCCTCCATAAACTGGAGGGCTATCAGAGGGCACTCCATAGTGTACGACACAAACCAAACTCGTAATGGGCTCGATAAGGCATATGACAAGGCACGCGAGGCAATGCCAGGGTAGGATTCTACCGTTTGCAGAACCGGGCTGGTGGTAACACATAGCAGCTACTACCGCCCACCTCGGAACGCACTCCCATAATCAAATCGAGGGTGGCCACCAAATCAATCACAAAGTTACAAATATGGTATCAAAGAAGCATGTCCGATCAGAGGTGAGACCTCACTTGGCCCAGGTATAGCTCCTGTTTTAATCATATCAAGCTGTCCAAATCAATCACACCGGTTGGTTATTTTACATTTCCAAAATCAATTCATATTGATATCAAAATATCATATTCAATTCAAAATCATATCACTTTCGAAATCATTATTTACTTCAGAATCATATTCACTTCCAAATCATAATCATTTCAAAATCATATTCACTTTCGAAATCGTTATTCACTTTGACAATTGTTATTCACTTTCGAAATCATAACCACAAAATAGGTTAAACCATTATATCAAAATATTTGCATTTAAATCAATTAAATCTAAATCATAACAGTTCCAACTTTAAACAGTTTGAATATTGAAAGTAGTTTATATATTGGAATAGTTATACATTTAAAAATAGTATATATTAAAAGTTGTTTATAAATTTAAATAATATATTAAAATAGGTTATATATTAAAAATAGGTTATAAATTAAAGTAGTTTATATATTATATATTAAAAATAGTTTATAGATTGAAATGGTTTATATATTAAAAGAGGTTATATATTAAAAATAGTTTATAGATTTAAATAGTTTATATATTAGTAATAGTTTATATTAAAATAGTTTATATATTAAAAATAGTTAATGTATTCAAAATTATTGATACATTAAAATGGTTTGTAAGAGAAAAATAGTTTATATGTTAAAAGACTTTATATATTAAAAGTGTTTAATATCGAAATTACTTTCAAATTAGAATTGTTTTTCCCAGTTTCACAAATCAATTCAAATCAACTTTAGTTCCAAAAATTCAATTTAAATCAAACTCAGTTCAACAATTTCACTTCAAAAGGCTAAAGGTTTCAATCCAAATCCTCACTAAAACCATTTCAATCTGTATCGATTTCAAATCCATGTTTGAACTACAAATTTAAACCACTTCCAATTCAAAAGGTTTCAAAGTTTAAATATTCAAACATTTATAATAACTCGGTTTCAATAAATTTCATTCATATTTCAAAATTCAACCTTAAGATTCCAATTTAAATTCCTTAAACAATTCATTTAAACCAATTTCAATTTTAACATTTTAAAGCTTGGATTTTGAAAATAATTCAGTTCATATAAATCTAATTTTATTTCGTAATATAATTTAACTGGATTCAAAAATTAAGGATTTAAAATCATTTAATTGTAACGACCCCGGATTTTATATAAATTTAAATTGATAATTAAATTAATTTTTGAATAAAAATTGTGGAATTAACTGATAAACTAATTTGAGTTTCCCCAAATTTCAATAGAATATATGTTAAATCATTTAAATTTAAATATTGTATATATATATATGTATATATGTGAATATATATGTATATGGGCATATATGAGTAAATTTGAATTTATATATATATATATACATTGAAATTGAATTTAAATCTTAAATAAATGGGTTAGAAATAAATATAAAAATATAGACTTTGGACACAAGGAAATAAATAAATGATTTAAACTTAGAACTGATGGTTAATAATGATTTGAATTTATAAAATAAATATAAGACAATAAATATTTAAACTAGAAATAGAAATAAATATAAGATAAATTTTAATAAAAATAGAAAGTAGAACATTTGCTAAAAATTTTAACAACAAAATAAAATATAGAAATTCATCTATATTTCAAAATAAATTATATAGTAAATATGTAAATTTTAATCTCATAAATCCATACAAAACAATGTAATACAAATAGACTACTAAAAAATAAAAGAAAAAAAAATATAAAGTAACACATAGATAAATTCTAACAACATATTAAATATAGAAATTCATTTATATTACAAAATTATAAATTATAAAATAAAATAAATACATAAATAAATTATAAAAACATATTAAATATGGAAATACATTCAAAAAAAAATAGAAGCCACCAGATTCCTGCTTATGCAATGTACAAGATAAAGATAAAGCAAATAAAATTAGGTAATATGGTACAAGGTAATAAATGCAGCCTCCAATTGAAGAAAATATCCCTGGTTTTGTTTTGTACAACAAATTATATCAACCTGTACACTTCATTTCAACTGAGAAAACAATACTTATCATTTTCAACAATATCACTTCTCGTTCCAGTTTTCGTTCACCATTATAAACTGAGTAAAAGAAGAAAACTGAAGTGAATATCATCTTACAATCAAACCAAGTATCAACTTAAACTTCAGACTAGAACACCAAAACCTGAGAATTAAGAAAGCCTGGGATCTTCAGCTATCAAGTTCAAAACCAGATTTCAACTTCAACTTAAAAGACTACAACTTCAAATTTCAACTTGAAGACTTCTGGAATCTAAAAATGTTTAAGGTGAGTATCAACTAGCAACTTAAATTTGAGTATATATTTGAAAGTGCTGTGTTTGTATATATATATATATGTATCAGTGTTTCCTTCTTCTCTGTTTGTTTTACAGAGTATCAAACAACAAGAAAATTCCATTTCTAGTTTTATAATCCATATTAGGCCTTAGTTTCAAAACAAAATAGTTGTGTTGAAGTATGGGTTATAATCTAAAAATGGTTTCGTGAAGTATAAAGGTATATAGAATGAAAGATCAAAATTTTACAGTAAAAACTTTAAATTCTGGAAATTTCGAACTTCACGAATCATTGATTCAAGGATATAACTTGAATCCTTAATGGAAGACATGATTTTTAAATCTTTTTGATGATTTTTAAGAAACTAGTTTAAGAGCAGTTTGTTTTTGCTCGAAAATTGAATTTTGATCAATTTCCGGTGATCAGTTGATTCGTAGATGTCGGGGTTGTTCGTGGAGATAGAGGAGCCTACGGGGTTGCCAGGAAAAATGGTCGGAGGTGGCGAAGATGATGGTGGCGACAGCGGCATAGGATTTTAGTTTGTAAACCTAGTTTTTGAGTGGAGAGGAAACTCGTGTCTCACGTCTTCGTTCGAGCATCGAGTTGCTCGAGATTTTGGGTAATGATGGCTATGGGATTGACGAGTTGATGACCGAAGTTGCATGAATTCTGGTGGTCGGGTTGTGGCGAACGAGGCATTGCCAGGTTTGAGAGGATGTTGCTTTCGAGTTTCCAGGTTTTGCTTGGTGAACTCGATTTTGATTTCGAGTTAATCCTGAAGTTTTGGTGGTCGTGAATGGATCTGGAGTTGATTGTTGATATGCTCGACGTCGTGGTGACGATTGGAGATGGCCAGCGACGATGTGCACGTGCACGAGCACTTTGTGCCTGGGTGTTTTGTTTTGCCTGGGAAGAACTAATGTTTTCTCGTGTCGTACTCGAGTAATTCGAATTGTTTACTCGAAGTAAAAAGAAGAGGGCTCGGGTCGGAAATTTTTGTTCCAGGTTTTGAACCAGAAACCTGTTTTCTAAATTTTAAAACTAAATTTAAATTTTAATCAATTTTTTAAAACTGAGTTTAAAGCAGTAATGTAAATAAAAAGTTCTAGTTTGAATGGAAATTTAGTTTGAAGATAAATAAAGTTTTAAATTCAATTTGTTTTATTAATATAAAAGCAATTAATGTATGGGAGAATTTAAATTTAAAATGGATGTGAAATTGTAAATGAAAATTTAAACAAGTTGAAATTTAAAAGTTAAACCTGGGATTAATTCTAAAATCTGATTTTAAGATTTTGAAATTAATTAAGTTTTATACTTTAGTGTTTAAAATAAGTTAAATAAATTGAAAAGAAAAAGAAATTAATTTTAAACTCTTTAAGATTTCCTTTATGACCAATTGTTATTTTAACATGTAAATTTAAAGTGTTAAGAAATTTGCTTTAAACTTTATAAAAGTAAATAAGGATTTATTTCAAACTTTAAATTTAAATTGGAATTTAAAAGAAAATTTGAAACAATGTTTTTTAACCTATGATAAATAACAATTAAATCATGAATAAGAATGATGAAGATTAATGAGTTTTTAATGGTAAATCAATTTATAATCAACAATGATTAATATAAGTAAATTTCTTTAGAAAAGTAATTAAAGAAATTTAGTAGTTGATAAAGGTCATTAACCAAGATTTTTTAATAATTAATGTGATAAATTTTAATAATAAATTAGATTGATTAATTTAATAATAATCAATTGTGGAACTATTTAAGTATAATTACTTAATGACAGTAATTATGGAATTAATTATTCAGTGTAATTAATTGAGTTAATCGAATTTGTTCAAGTTAACTACTTAAGTTTGATTTTATTCAGAATAATCATTTGACAATTTGGAAAATATAATCACTTAGAAAAGTAATTAATAGATAATTACTAGATGTAATTAATTGAATAATAATCAGTAATTTGAGTAAATTATTTGTTATTAACCAAGAGGTAGATTAAATTTGTTAACTAAGGATTAGTTAAGAATGGTGATTTATTAAGATTTATTTAATAATTAAAGGTTAATTGAAGATTAACTAATCAATGACGAAAGGGAAATTTATTTCGGATAATTGGTGATTAACTTATGATAATTAACCCGGATCTGATAATTTTTTCATAAGTAATACATCTGATTTAAATTAATCAGTCGATTAATAAAAATTCACTTGTGAATGTTTGGACCTGACTGAATGATTGAATTGTTGATATTCCTTGATCTGTGATGCTATGTGATATATTCTGATTTGTGTGTGATCTGTACTGTAGTTTATTATCTGGGATGAATGTAATATATTATTTGTAATTTGTATATCTGTGATCTATGAATAAAAGATAAGCGTTATAGTTATACCGCTTATCAACTATATTTCTGTATTTTGATCTATGATGATTTAATAATGTTGCACTACTGTGTGAAACCCCTTGACCACACCATACACACACAAATATGGATTTCACGAGGAAATCGGTTAAGTCACAGATTTTTGACAATTGTAAAGATTGAATTCTTGAATCCAAAATAGTTTTGGAATTGGAATTGAAAGCTTTTGAAAATGAGTTCAAATATTGAATTCAAATTTGAAAATAATTTTATATTTAGAAATAATTGAATTCAATGATTTGGAAATTATGGTCTAAAAAAGACCATACCAGTTATAAATGTGGTTTAATGAGTTAATCCAAATTGAAATGAAATTGTAAATAGTTTTGAGAACTATGAAGAATCTTTGTGAAACTAGGTGAACTTTGTGAATTAAATCAAAATAGTTTTGAGAACTATGAAGAATCTTTGTGAAACTGGGTGAACTTTGTGAGATGAATCTTTTTGTGTAAAGATTAAAATGGTAATGTGTTTAAACCATTTGAAGAAAGGTTTTGGGTAATAAATTGTGACTTAACTAAAATCCTAATATCCATATGTTTTTAAATATTACACTCACTATTCGGTTTAGCCGGGAGAGGACCTTTGTGTCATATAACCCATTCCAAATAAGTGATACGTCGTATATGGATAGCAATTGAAGACCGGTGGTGAAGACCGGGTATTTGTGAGAACGATAGGATAACCTATTGATTGTCTCTACACCGAGTAGCTCCCGGTATAGAGATTCCCTAAGTGATGGGAAGTTTGATCGGGATTGTGAATACTCGGATTGCAAGGGCTTCTTTGGAAGTGCCTTCGGTATCGTTCGAACCCGGAACAGACTTGTATGGTTGTATGTCTGACACTACACTTTGAGATATAAAGGTGATTTCTTTCAAATACATTTCTGTTTGCTGGCGGAGATTTATTCTCTTAGCTTAACACCCTTCTCTGAGACATATGAGCTCAGAGGTTATGTAGTTGAAGGTTATCAGTGATATACTCCCAATTTGGTAGTTTGGCATGCTAAGTGTTGATGTGTGTTGTTGATCAAAGCATGGCTTTGTGAAAAAGCGTAGCTTTGTGGACGAGACCTCATCGGACCTCACAAACCGAAAATGTGACGACCCGACTTTTTCTCCACTGAAAGTCGCATCATCTTGAAGAAAGAAAGGGATAGAAAAGAGGAAAGATAGAGAAGAAAGAAAGAACCACATCAGAATCTCAACAGCGGAACGAATAAATTATATTAATAACATAAGTATTACATAGTATCATATACATCAGAGATACACAGCTTATAAAACACATACTAGACAGTTATAAACACCTGTCTAGTTATTACAACTCAAAATACATCTCAAACAAAAGACTCAGAGATCAACACAGCGGAACCACTTAAATATCTACAAACGCTGAAGCCTCCTGCTCCATTGCTCCTTCAGAATTCGTCAAAGCAAACCTGAATCCCTTGGCTACTCGTAAAAATTTGAGTACCCAAGAGTTTATAAACAGAAAATAAACACTTGGGTCAGACATGGGTCTGGTGTGAGTAAACGGTTAAAGTTGCTTAACTTTAAAACCTTTTGAAAACAAAGGTATCACGTAAGACTCCCCACACATAAACATGGAAAAGTTTTTACCTTACGCTAACCAAAACTTTGATAAGAAATCCGGTTATATTATAATAGGGTCTAGGATTTCCAAATAAATATTCACATAGCCGAAATTGTTACATTCATTAAATTCCAACATACATAGGTATACAATCAAGTTCGATGGCACTTATTGGAAGTTGGATTTCCATACAATGGCAGGGCTACTGGGGTACCACCCGTCACAGTACGTGGCCTAGATCAACGTACCGAGGATCACTCCCGACCACCTGCAACACAAGGCCGGAACCATCCCTTACTGGATAATTCCCGCATAAGAAACCCCAGCGGTTGTAGCTATTCAACCGCCCACTCAGCCGAATAAAAAGGGACTCTAGACAGGGGAAATCTTATCCTACTTGGGCGCTACCCACTAACCTTGCTGCACCTCCCCTGTTTTAGCCATTCCCGGTTGATGAGGCTTGAGGCTACGATTACCTTATCAGAACACATCACTTAGAATGCTCATCGTCCACCTGACGATGTGCTGAAAGCATTCAATCCCTACAAGTTCGTTCCGGGTTCGAACGAAACCGAAGGCATTATCTCGTTACACTCATTTTGGATTCACCCTCAGAGTTAACGACAATAACCCTTGCACTCTGAATCTTCATCTTCACTTGAGATTCACGACCTATCGTTAATTTGGATCGATGTGGTATTCAGATATCCAAATCTGGAAACCCGATCCCGGTCTCATCGAAATCCAAATCGTATCTTAAAGGCCAAGTTGTTTAAAGGTTTAAACAATTCAATTCAATACTTGAATTCTCACAACATTTAACACAGATAAATATCACATATTTATCACAGATATATCCAATATCATAGCATATCATCCAATAGATATCATCCAATTCAGATATTCTACACAACAATCATCCATAAGCAATAATTATTAACCCTATGTTATAATTAATTTAATTAACTTAAATTAAATTAATTACTTAAGAATTAATTATCTAACCTTGCTTAATTAATTATTAATTAATTACAAACCTTTAATTAATTAATTACTCATTAAATATTAATCATCCTTGATTAATTATTCCTTAATTACATAAAGTAATTATCCTTTAATAAATTTCACAAATTAATTATTCTTAACCATTAACAGTAATTAACCATTTATTACTTCATTAATTAATTAACTATAATGAATTACATTAATCCTTAGTTAATTATATTAATTAATTAAACTTTAATTAATTACCTCCATTAATTAACCTTAATAAATTATAAACAGTAATTATCATCCTGTAATTACTTACCTTAATTAATTAACTTCTTATATTAATCCTTTAATTAATTACACCAAGTAATAAATCCTTAATTACTTCTCCTAAGTAATTATCCTTTAATTACTTCCCATTAAGTAATTTCTTTTAATTAATTACATCTTGTAATTATACACTAATTACTTACAGTAATTACACTTATAAATTTTATTAATTATTTATACTTAATCAGCATCAAGATTATCTTTAATTAATTTACAAATTAATTAACTTAAATTAATCACATCCATTTATTATTTACAGTTGAGTAATTCATTCCTTAATTACTCTTTAAACCAATTAATTAATCTTTAATTACAGATAAATTATTCTTTTAATTATTAATTAATAAACCTTAATTATCAATTAATAAAACTTTAATAATAAATTAATTAATCCTTAATTATTAGTTATCAATTCTTAATAACAGTTAATTAACCTTTAATTAATCTTTATAGATGAATTATTTCTTATTTATTAATTAATAAAACCTAATTATTAATTAATAACTTAATTAAGTACCTCTTAATTACCAATTAATTTACCTCTAATTACAATTTAATTAATCTTTAATTACAACATTAATTAATCTCTAATCATAAAAATCAATCCCTAATTACTTAATTAATTATCCTTAATTATTAGTTAATTAAATTAATTAATTTCTCTTAATTAATTCATTAATTTAATTAATCATTAATTATCAAAACCTTAATTAACTTTAAGATAAATCTTTATCTTTACTAATTACCTAATCATGATTAACACATATATTTAAAACATTTAATTCTTTTAAATTAACACTTAAATATATTTCTAAATTAATAAGCTTGCTTTTATAAAATCTTTAAAATTTCATTTCTACTTAAATTTTAAAATAACTCTAAACTTTATTTAGCAAAATTTTAAATTAAACAAAGTTCCAAAACTTCTTAAACAATGCTAAAGAAACAACTATTATATCTGTAATTTATATAATAAAGTTTAAACTACTCTCATTTTAAAATTTCAAAAACCAAGTTTGAAAACATTTTTTTAAAAAAAAACTTGCCTAATACTTGCTTCGGGACAAACCCAAAGATCTCTCGCGTAACTCTTCTCACCTAAACGACTTCGAGTCAAACACGGTAAAAACTCGAAAATCCTCAAGCCAAACTCTTCTTCCCAAAAACATCAAACTCCCAGATGCACGAAAGATCACCGTGCATATGCACATCGATTCCGATCATCGATGATCACCACCACAACCATCGACATGACGACCCCGACCCTCTTGATCCTCTCGACCACCCTGATTGGCGAATTTCCTATTGCAACGTAATCGAGCCTCACAGCGCTCATCAGGATTAAACTCGAACGACCCAATTCGCCTATCGATGACGATCACGTCGACTGGAAACCCCGGCCTTCCTCCCAGAGCAGCACAACACTTCAACTTCGCGATCCCTCACCTCGCGTTCGACCTCGATGCGCCATGGTCGTCGAGATCATCTTGACACCATCCCAGACAAAACATAACAACAAAACCCTACTTTATTCAAATTCCGATGCCACGGCAAATGATAGATGCTTCCACTATTTTTCCCATGTTCTACAATCTCCAAGCTACCCTTGATGTCAACCACGATGAACCCAGACCTGCCAATCGTCGGCAATCGACGAAAAACTCAAAAATGTTCAACTCGAGATATCTCATTATTCCTGATATTAAAAATCATGATTTCTTTCTCTAAATTCATCATTTGTAAGCACTAATCAGATTATATAATCAAAACAAAGAATTTAAACATTCGGCTTTTGAATTTATATTTGATCATTCCTGTCATTTTCTATTTTCGAATTAAATATTAAATATTTTTACCTGAAATTTTTTTTTAAAAACAATGTTACATCCTTATACACCTTTCATCTTCAAAGATCCTAGCCTATTATTGATTGTATAATGAGAATTTGAATTTTCTTTAAGAAAATTGGAGCCTGTCATAACAGAGATGTTTTTAAACATGTATAGATATTCATACTTCAAACATGTTTATATACACATAAACAAACATATCCACATCCATGCAAACATTTTTTCATTACTTCACCTCAATTATAAATCACAGATATCAAGACCAAGTGTTTTAAGGTAGAGGTTTACTCACTGGAAAACTAGAACAGAGGCATTTAAATCAACAGATAAACATACATCATATATATACAGAGGCTTAATTATATATGTACATATAGAATAGTTATGATCACAGATTTCACATGCAATCAGATAATTATCTACTTAACTTTTAATTAAAGTGTTTACTCACCTTTGAAAATGCAGAGAATTTTGAAATTGGATGAAAACTTGCAAACTAGATTGAAACTTTGAAAATTTGAAAACTGCATCTTGATATTTGATTTTTGAAACTTGAATGGCTTGAAAAACTGGAAACTTGAAAACTTTGAATTGCAGAGATGATTTAAGACTTTGATTTCAGGTTGTACTTTGAAGATGAATCTTTGTTTCGGGCTTTTGACAATGGTTTACAGGTTTGAGTTTCCTTTGTTTAAAAATGAATTACAGGTTTGCAATTTTGTTTGAGAAATGAATTTCAGGCTTTGGTAATTTGATTACAGGTTTTTAGAAAAAATGGTTTACAGATTGTTGTTGAGGATTTTCTGTTTTGAAGAGTTGAACAGGTTTGGCTATTGTTTTGGAAAGGAAATGTTTATAGGAATGAGTTGAGAAAAGAATTTAAGCAAGAAGGTGATTGTTTATATAGGTTTAAATTGTAATTTATCAAAATAAAAAGAAAATAAAGAAAAGAAATGACACTTGTCTTCAACCTTATTTAATATGCTAACACATGTTATTTAAAGAGGTTTATAACTTAACACTTGTCCTAATTCATTTTTATATTATTTTTAAATGATTTTAAAGGCTTTTAAATTAAATTTCCTAAATAGATAAATACATATCTTATTTAATAAATGCTTTTCTCAATTTATAAAAATAAAACCTTTAAAAGAAAATAAAATAAAAACCATCATATCTTAAATAAAATTATATATAGTATATTTAGTCCATTTTTAAATGATAATATAAAACTTTTGTATTTATTACTATTTAATAATTACTTTCCCAAATTTCTATAAACAAATTTCTTTAAAGAGGATAATATAAAACAAATCTTATTTTTAAATAAAAACTTTTATTCATATATTTTAAATCCAAACTATATTATTATTTTTATTTTAAGATATATATATATATATATATATTTCTTTAAATTCAATTTCAAAGTCAATTTAAAATCTAAATTTTAAAATCAATTCAAATAAATATAGATATCAATTTTAAGCAAACACATTATTAATTGTAAATAATTATCCTATTTAAAATCAATTTAAATACACATATATATACATTTGAATAACACTTATTAAATTTGAAATAATAAGTCTATTTAAAATCTATTTATATTTATATTTAAAAACAACTCATTATTTAATTGTTTGAAAATAACAAACTTTACTAATTTTAAATAATTAATAAAGAGATTATCACATTTTAAACTTCTTGAAATTCTAGGATATCATAGGAAATAGTCGAAACATGAAAGATGCGGCAAGGTTATGAGGGTCGCTCCCTTTAGGGTATGTCATTTCCTTCTGGAAAAAGGTGATATTATGGTATGGAGCCCAGATATTTACCTGTGTGGTTGCTCCAATCTCATTTGCTGTGTGATCGAGGCCTCGGATAAAGGTCCCAAAGGACCGGGGGGTGGCATACTCGAGTAGTAGTTACCTAGTTACAGAGGTAACCCGGTTTTGTGTTGGCAGAGAGCCGGGTAGGTTCTCGGGACGTCCCTCCAGAGGCGTACCCATGTGGCAGTAGGAAGTTCCTTAGCCTGACCAATTGTTGGAAATTCCAAAGAGACAATACGAGCCCTGTACGGTTTTGGTTGTATTACCTGCCATGGAATGTGGTGGTAACCTTCTATTAAACACGGTAGCTATAGTATGCATAAGTGCGAAATGCCTATGCTGGCTAAGATTAATATTATATTTTCGAAATGTTTTCTGCACTACGTACTAATAATAATATCAAATGATTTTGCGTAGTAAGCATGTTTGACTATCATAAGGAGAAATCTCCTCCAATTCTACGTTTGCATTGTGTGTGTAGCGGGAGGCCTTATGGTAGTTTCATTTTCCAAAAAGTATTGCGGATTTCAATGTTTAAAATTCCTTTGTTGTTTGTTTAAAGATAAAATGTTTTTGTTACTCACACCAGTCCCATGACTGACTCAGAGTTTATTGTTCCCTTCCTAAACTCTGGGTGCCCATAATTTTCCACACGGGCAGTCTAGAGTTGGGTTTTTCAGATAGTCAGGTTCAATAAATTAGTTGGAGCTAGTTCAGTTTTTTGGAGATGATGACCGCACTTGCTTCTCTTTGTGAAACGTGATGGGGGTTCGAGCTTGATATTGGAGTTGGTGGACTCATTATCTTTTTCAGATCATTTGGTGTTATCAGTTCTGTTGTTTCCGCTGTAACATTATTATTTGTCTCTGATATGGTTGTATCATATAGATATTATTGTTGTATATCACGGAAACCTACGAGAAAAGGGTAGAGGCAACTTACCCGACGTTATTTCGACGATCAGAGAATCATATTCTAGATATTGTATCATTAGAGCTGTATATGATATCATCTATTTCTTTCTTCCGCTATGTTGTTATACTTAATGGTGTTATAAGCTCCGGTGAGCCAGATTCGGCGTTTGAATCTACGGCATTTTGAGTACAAATGAAGTACGGGTGCCGATTTTCAAAGGCCGAGTTCAGGATCATTACAAGTGGTATCGGAGCTAAGGTTAAACTTTAACTATGGATTATAACATAGTAAGTAGCTCATTAGAGATAGGGTGAAGTATACCCTAGAATGAGTATCTCTAAGAAATCTGTCTGTATGCCTCAGTAAATTCTCTTACTATCCACTGATAGTAAGTATGAGTGCAAGAAGTGAATGAGATATGGGACAGGGGAATACGACTATAAATGGTCAATACCCTGTAACAACAAGGAAACAATCTTTTCTCTATCAATCTCTTTTTTTCGTCATCTTCTCAATTCTTTTATGGTTCCTGGTAGATCCAGGAAGAAGATTTGATATATTTGCATGGGACATAAACTCCAAATAGGTCAGAATTATTTGTTTGAATGAATTGGTTGCTTTGGTTACTATGGTTGATAGGTATACTTTAGTTATAAACTAAAAGTTTTGAAATTGTATCCATATATCTGTCTATATTTGGGTCCCAATAGATTCTACGAATGGTTAGTTATCCCTTCGAACTAACCAATACCCCTGCATATTTCGTAGATCTGGATAACCCGAGTATCTTGTGAAAAATTAAAAAGATTCGTTCTTGTAACTATTATTGATATTCTGATTTGGTAAACCAAATGCAGAATAGATATTCAGTTGATTTGATGAAACATTTTTCATCCATCTTTGTGTCTCCCTGGCAAATTTCGAGGATGAAATTTCTTAAGGTGGGAAGGTTGTAACGACCCCGGATTTTATATAAATTTAAATTGATAATTAAATTAATTTTTGAATAAAAATTGTGGAATTAACTGATAAACTGATTTTAGTTTCCCCAAATTCCAATAGAATATATGTTAAATTATTTAAATTTAAATATTGTATATATATGTATATATGTGAAGGGGATTTTAGGCTCAAGGAAAAAGTTGTAGAAAAATTTAGTTTTAAGGACAAGAAGTTTGCATTTTAGGCTGAAGGACACTTTTTAGTGTAAATCACAGAATGATAGTTGTAACTATCATTTTCTGTTTACACTAAAAAGTGTCCTTCATGCTAAAAAGCAAACTTGTTGTCCCTGAGACTAAATTTTTTCGCAACTTCTTCCATGTGCCTATTTTCCTGTATATGTGAATATATATGTATATGGGCATATATGAGTAAATTTGAATTTATATATATATATACACACATTGAAATTGAATTTAAATCTAAATAAATGGGTTAGAAATAAATATAAAAATATAGAATTTTGGACACAAGGAAATAAATAAATGATTTAAACTTAGAATTGATGATTAATAATGATTTGAATTTATAAAATAAATATAAGACAATAAATATTTAAACTAGAAATAGAAATAAATATAAGATAAATTTAATAAAAATAGAAAGTAGAACATTTGCTAAAAAAATTAATAACAAAATAAAATATAGCAATTCATCTATATTTCAAAATAAATTATATAGTAAATATGTAAATTTTAATCTCATAAATTCATACAAAACAATGTAATACAAATAGACTACTAAAAAATATATAAAGTAACACATAGATAAATTCTAACAACATATTAAATATAGAAATTCATTTATATTACAAAATTATAAATTATAAAATAAATACATAAATAAATTATAACAACATATTAAATATGGAAATACATTCAAAAAAATAAAAGAAAAAGAAAATAAAATAGAAGCCACTAGATTCTTGCTTATGCAATGTACAAGATAAAGATAAAGCAAATAAAATAAGGTAATATGGTACAAGGTAATAAATACAGCCTCCAATTGAAGAAAATATCCCTGGTTTTGTTTTGTACAACAAATTATTTCACCATGTACACTTCATTTCAGCTGAGAAAACAATACTTATCATTTTCAACAATATCACTTCTCGTTCCAATTTTCGTTCACCATTATAAACTGAGTAAAAGAAGAAAACTGAAGTGAATATCATCTTACAATCAAACCAAGTATCAACTTAAACTTCAGATTAGAACATCAAAACCTGAGAATTTAGAAAGCCTGGGATCTTCAGCTATCAAGTTCAAAACCAGATTTCAACTTCAACTTAAAAGACTACAACTTCAACTTTCAACTTGAAGACTTCTGGAATCTAAAAATGTTTAAGGTGAGTATCAACTAGCAACTTAAATTTGAATATATATTTGAAAGTGCTATTTGTGTGTGTGTGTATATATATATATATATGTATGTATGTATGTATGTATCAGTGTTTTCCTTCTTCTCTGTTTGTTGTACAGAGTATCAAACAACAAGAAAATTCCATTGTTTGTTTTATAATCCATATTAGGCCTTAGTTTCAAAACAAAATAGTTGTGTTTAAGTATGGGTTATAATCTAAAAATGGTTTCGTGAAGTATAAAGGTATATAGAATGAAAGATCAATATTTTACAGTAAAAACTTTAAATTCTGGAAATTTCGAACTTCACGAATCATTGATTCAAGGATATAACTTGAATCCTTAATAGAAGACATGATTTTTTTTTTTTTTTTTTTTTTTTTTTGAATGCTAAGCGGGGTTAAACTGGTCCCCTACCAGATTTATTAAAGAAGCAGAATTACAGGGAAAACAGAAGAGAAAGGAGAAAACAAAAACACACCACAAAACTAACAAGGAAAATAACACAAGAAGAAAAGACAGAAATCGAAGCTAAGGAACCCACGGTTCGAAATGATTATCCAAAAAACTGTGTTTGCTCTCATGCATCCCCTTATAAATTTCAGCCCTCAAAACCATCCATATCCCTTCTTTGCTGCAGCACTTCCCTTCAAAAACCCTCAGATTCCGTTCATTCCATACTACCGTAAATAGCTTTTTGAGGACGAAAAAAAAGTATTCTTTGTGTTCATTGTTCCATCTTAGCACTTGCTCAATAAGTAACCAATGGTCAGTGGAATTGTGAGAAAGCCTCAACCCTTGCATACAACCTAATACCTTGGACCAGACATGATGAACATAAGGACAATTAAAGAAAATGTGGTCAACGCTCTCACTATGTTGATCACACAGCTCGCAGTTCGATTGAAGAGACATACCATAGCTTACTAGTTTATCTCTTGTCAACAGTGCTTTGTTGATCACCTTCCAGAAGCACAGATTATCTCTACCACTCGACACAGTATTCCAGGTAACCTTGTGCCACTTGCAATCAGGCATAGCGTCCAGTGCTAGCAAATCAGAGTAAACTCCACCAATAGTATGTGCACGATCATTCCACATAACTGTGTCATTGTCAGGGTGAACATAGCTACAACTTGCATACTCACCCCAAATAGCTCTGACATATTGGTTACTAGTGAAAGGCACCAACAGTTTTCCGTCAGCAATATAATCAACTGCAAGCGCAGTACCACTAATACCAGATTGATACCTCTGCTGCTGATTGAAAAGACAATCAAGGACAACCCCTTTTCCAATCCAAGGTACTGTCCAAAAATTACAGACACTCCCCTCTGCCAGGTTTATTTGAACAAAAGGAAGGAATGTTCTTCTGAGATTAAGCACACTCCTCCATATCCAACTACAGGATGGCGGCACATCCATTACCCAGAAATTATTGGAGACAATGTTGTATTTGATAGTCCATTGAACCCATAAAGTGTCCCTGTTGTTTAATATCGCGTTGATGTGATGGCTATAAGCAGCTTTGTTCCAGTCACTAATTCTATGCAACCCTAAACCGCCTTTGCACTTAGGCTTCTCAAAAGCATAAAAAGAACAAGGTAGAACTTTCCTAGTGTGAATTGTTCCAAACCAAAAAAACCTTAACATAGCACGTCTCACCATTTTCAAAAGCCTAGAAGGTAGGATGAACACCCTGGCCCAATATACCATGACAGAGAAGCTCACCGATTGCACAAGGACCAATCTTCCAGCCTGTGTCAAGTATTTGTTAGCCCAACAATCCATGACGCTCGTGATTTTTGCATACAAAGGAAGACAGTCAGCATGGGTTAAGCGAGAGGAGCAAAGAGGCAGGCCGAGATATGTCATGTCAGTGTCCATTATCTGTAATCCAATATATGTGGAGAGGCTGTCTTGTTGTTGGCTGGTTATCCCAGAATACATGATGCTAGATTTACTACAATTGAGTTGAAGTCCAGTTATCCTGTAAAATGTGTGCAGAACAGTTTTAATGCAGTCAATAGATTGCTGATTTGGCTTGGTGAATATCATGATGTCGTCTGCGAAAAGAAGAGAAGTTATTTGGAGCTCCTTGCATTTAGGGTGGTATAGTATCTGGTTATTTTGGAAGGAAGGCTTTAGCAAACAGGTGAAGACTTCCATGACTAAGATGAAAAGGTAGGAGGAGAGAGGATCCCCCTGCCTTATACCCTGCTTAGATGCGAAGTTGCTTGTGCTTGCACCATTGATTATCAGAGAGAAAGTGGGCGTGGAAATGCACTCATACACCCAAGCAACAAAGACCTTTGGAAAACCCATCAGCGACATAATCCGCACAATAGACTTCCACTGGATTGAGTCATACGCTTTCATCAAATCCAGCATTAACATGGCACGTGGTGAAGTATTCACACGATTATAGCCATTAAGGAGCTCATGAGCCAGCATTATATTATCAAGTATGCTTCTATCAGGCAGGAAAGCCACTTGATTGTTGGATATGATCCGCTGCAACACAGAGACAAGCCTGGCTGCAATAATTTTTGAAATACACTTATATATCACATTGCAGCAGGAGATAGGTCTAAATGAGGACACAGAAGCCGCATGTTTGCTCTTCGGGATAAGAACCAAATTTGTAGCATTCGCAGATTTCAACAATTTGAACTTATTGAAGAAGTTGTGAACCGCCAAGGAAAACTGGGAACCCACAATATCCCAACTAGAAGTAAAAAAGATCACATTGTAACCATCAGGTCCACCAGAGGAAGACTTATTCATAGCAAACAAAGCATTTTTTATTTCAGCATCAGTAACTCTGGCGACAAGAAAGTTGGATTCATCAGCAGTTACTCTGGGCAGATTTATGGAAGACAGGAGATCAAGGTCAGGTTCAAAGTTGGTTGTATTTCCAAAGAGGCTAGTATAGTACATGAGGAAGGCTTTTTCAACGGATTCAGGGGTTACATAGTAATTACCAGCTTCATCAGTGATTGTAGAGATGTTGCTCATAGTCTGCTTGGCCTTAAGTGAAGCATGAAAAAACTTTGTATTCCTGTCACCTTCCGCAGCCCATTTGTTCCGAAGTTGTTGTCTTCTCATATCACATTCATTGGCAAGAGCTAGATTGAGATCATTGAAGAGGACAGCTTCTGACTGTGCCAAAACAGCATCGCCAGGTTGCGCCATCATATTATCTTGTGCTTCCTTAAGCTGCTCCTTAAGCTTGGTGGATTGCAGATTGCCTCTCCCAAATTTCGCTTTGGACCAAGCTTTCAGGCACCCCTTCGTTGCTGTAAGCTTCCTGCAAAATACAAACATCGGATTTCCAAAATACTTATTTGACCAAGCATATTTAATTAAGGTATTATAGTCTGGTTCATTAACCCAAGCATTGAAGAATTTAAACCCCCTTTTAACTCCATTAGGCCTCGTCCCAGTGGTGAGAATTAGAGGAGAGTGATCAGAAAGTATAGGTTGTGGATAATGAGAGGAGAGAGAGGGCCAGGTAGATAGGGCATTGTAGTTGGAGAAGGAGTGATCAATGTTGGAGAAAATTCGAGTACCATTCCTCGACCTATTGTTCCAGGAGAAAGGAGCACCATTTCTAGTAATAGGTATAAGAGAAGAATCGTTTACCGATATGTTTAACGGAATTATATCATTTGGCAGAAGTGGGTTACCCCCTTTCTTGTCATCCAAGGAGAGGCAACAATTGAAATCTCCAAGAACGACCCAAGGATGAGTTTCTTGCCTAAGCGCAGGAAGAAGCTGAAGAACAGTAAGCCTAGCTGAGGGGGAATTATGAGCATATATGAAAGTGATATAGAAAGCAGTGGCGGAGTTATGGTACTTGGCACGATAATGCATTAATTGTGGAGTGGATAGAATCAGCTCAAGAGAGAGAAGGTCAGGATCATGTACAACCATGATTCGACCGTAATTAGCTTCAGGAAGATTATGAGATAGCTGCCAAGCAGGATTGATGTACTTAGCAGCAGAAATAGTTAGAGGAAGATTCAATTTGGTTTCTAGGATTGCGAAAATAGAAAGATGATGTTCATAAATGAGTTGCTTTACCTGATCAAGTTTAATGAAATTATGAGATCCTCGTATGTTCCAGGCTCCTATATTGTGTGACATATTTAAACTTTTGCTTGTAATTCCCCTTCTTTCATGCTCCTAGTAATAGGAGAATGCATTCTGCTTTGATTGGGATTAAGAGACCCATTTTTCTTGACCCTTTTGCCTTTGCCAGTAGATGAGGCTGGGCATGGGATCGGAATTTGTTCAGTTGGAGGAGATTTCCAACCTGGTATAGATCCAAGGAAGACGTACGGTAGATTAGAAGAAGTTTGGAGAGGACAAGGAGGAGATGGGACAGAGGGGGAAGCTAAAGGATTAGAAGCAGATTGAACGAGTAATTCGAAAATTTGGATTTTCAGCGAGTTAACGAAGTCCTCTTCATGAGAGTCACGTGTTGAATTGTCTTCAAAAAGATTTGATGAAGGTGAAGGGTGTTTGGTTGGAATTATTTCAGGTAGCAGAGCATTCATTTGATCATTAATGCGTAAGTGTGCTTCAGGGACATGCACGGACACATCCCTCATAATCTGGAAGGTTTGTGTTCCATGAGAAGTGCCATCAATCAAGTCTTGATTATAGTCTTTCTGCAATTGAGGTGAAGATATAATGGGATTGTTAGCGCACTTTCCATGTTGTTTAGAAACAGTCGATTCTGTTATGATATGTGCACCATCCTGAGAATCAGTGACATGCACAAGTTCAAAGCCACTACCTTGTATTTGTTGTTGGGCAACTTGATTAAAATCAACAGAAGTAATAGTTTGCTCACATCCTACTGCCTTAGTCACATTTCCACAAGAGGATTCATCATTCAGCCCAAGCAATCTGCTTGCAGGCATCAGGGGATGTTCACCGCTACTTACAGGGGCACCAACGTCTTCATCAATACTTATGTCATTCAACAAATCAAAACTATTGTATGTCACAGTCTTGCCCTTAACATTGTCAGGATCTCCATTAACCACAAACTTTTCATTTCCACACTCTCTACTAATACTTACTTTCTCCTTATTCTGCTGCAGAAACGGAGTGGTCGCTGCAGCGTTGACAAAATTGGCTTTATCAATTGCTACATGTTCTTTCATTTTTCCACCAAATCCTTCTTTATCTTTTTTATTAACAACTTTGCGCCATTGCCGATTATTCCTACTTGCTTGTTTTCCATCCCTCTGCTCATATATTATCTCTTCTTGATTACTCTTTTTTGTCACCTCCTCACCCTCCTTGTCAGCACCTGCTCTTAAGCATGTACTTATCGTGTGTCCAAATTCTTTGCAGTGGAGACATATTTCAGGCTTCCATAGATAGTTAACCTTCACCATTTGTATTGAACCATCAATTAAATGTACAGGAAACTCATCCACCAAAGCTTGTTTAGGTGAAACATCTACCAGACACTTCGCATAACCTATTCTCTCCATTCTATCAGTAGAAGAGTCCAAACATAGCAACCTACCAACTCTTGAAGCTAGCCAATTAATGCCAAGATGTGACCACGCGTATAGTGGTATGTTCGTCAATTTAATCCAAACTGGCACAGATTTTATGGTACTACAACTGTTACCAATAAAAGGATCCCATGCTTTAATGATGAAAATTTTGTTCCTAAGAAATATTGGGTCTGCCTCAACGATTTTCCTTCTATCCTCAGCACAGGATAGATTGAACAGGAACAAAACACCATCCGACTTAATTTTAATTTCTCCTTTTAGCTTCCATAGCTTCTTAAGGTGGTTGATAACTGTCAAATAAGAGAGGGGCTTATCCAGGAAAAAACCTACCAACCAATTTTCCCACACTGCATTCCCAGCCTCAATGACTTCACGTGGAGGGACTAACGAAAGACCATCAAACGACAGCGGAATATCAACAGGGGTATACTGACCTGCGTTCCTAGGTTTGCTCTTAAAGAGCGAGGACCAAGGCATTGCAGAGGGGACAGAATTAGGAAGGGTGGAAGACAGGACCGGGAGCGGGGGAGGGATCGGAGGTGGTAAGGATAGGGGAGAGGTGGGAAGGGAGGCCGAGCTAGGAGGTGATGCATGAACAGTTGAAAGAATGGGTACGATAGGCTGAATAGACAGGGTATGGTGAGAGGAATGGGAGGGAGAGGCCATGAGAGGAATGAGTTTTCAAGTGTTTTTAAACTTAACTTTAGAGGAATGGGAGGGAGAAGACATGATTTTTAAATCTTGTTTGATGATTTTTAAGCAACTGGTTTAAGAGCAGTTTGTTTTTGCTCGAAAATTGAATTTTGATCAATTTCCGATGATTAGTCGATTCGTGGATGTTGGGGTTGTTCGTGGAGATGGAGGAGCCTACGGGGTTGCCAGGAAAAATGGTCGGAGGTTGCGAAGATGATGGTGGCAACAGCAGCGTAGGATTTTAGTTTGTAAATCTAGTTTTTGAGTGGAGAGGAAACTCGTGTCTCACGTCTTCGTTCGAGCATCGAGTTGCTCGAGATTTTGGGTAATGATGGCTATGGGATTGACGAGTCGATAACCGGAGTTGCATGAATTCTAGTGGTCGGGTTGTGGCGAACGAGGCGTTGCTAGGTTTGAGGGGATGTTGCTTTCGAGTTTCCAGGTTTTGCTTGGTGAACTCGATTTTGATTTCGAGTTGATCCTGAAGTTTTGGTGGTCGCGAATGGATCTGGAGTTGATTGTTGATATGCTCGACGTCGTGGTGTCGATCGGAGATGGCCAACGACGATGTGCACGTGCACGAGCACTTTGTGCCTGGGTGTTTTGTTTTGCCTGGGAAGAACTAATGTTTTCTCGTGTCGTACTCGAGTAATTCGAGTTGTTTACTCGAAGTAAAAGGAGGAGGGCTCGGGTTGGAAATTTTTGTTCCAGGTTTTGAACCGGAAACCTATTTTCTGAATTTTAAAACTAAATTTAAATTTTAATCAAGTTTTTAAAACTGAGTTTAAAGCAATAATGTAAATAAAAATTCTAGTTTGAATGGAAATTTAGTTTGAAGATAAATAAAGTTTTAAATTCAATTTGTTTTATTAATATAAAAGCAATTAAATGTATGGGAGAATTTAAATTAAAAATGGATGTGAAATTGTAAATGAAAATTTAAACAAGTTGAAATTTAAAAGTTAAACCTGGGATTAATTCTAAAATCTGATTTCAAGATTTTGAAATTAATTAAGTTTTATAACTTTAGTGTTTAAAATAAGTTAAATAAATTGAAAAGAAAAAGAAATTAATTTTAAACTCTTTAAGATTTCCTTTATAACCAATTGTTATTTTAACAAGTAAATTTAAAGTGTTAAGAAATTTGCTTTAAACTTTATTAAAAGTAAATAAGGATTTATTTCAAACTTTAAATTTAAATTGAAATTTAAAAGGAAATTTGAAACAGTGTTTTTTAACCTATGATAAATAACAATTAAATCATGAATAAGAATGATGAAGATTAATGAGTTTTTAATAGTAAATCAATTTATAATCAACAATGATTAATATAAGTAAATTTCTTTAGAAAAGTAATTAAAGAAATTTAATAGTTGATAAAGGTCATTAACTAAGATTTTTGAATAATTAATGTGATAAATTTTAACAATAAATTAGATTGATTAATTTAATAATAATCAATTGTGGAACTATTTAATTATAATTACTTAATGACAATAATTATGGAATTAATTATTCAGTGTAATTAATTGAGTTAATCGAATTTGTTCAAGTTAACTACTTAAGTTTGATTTTATTCAGAATAATCATTTGACAATTTGGAAAATATAATCACTTAGAAAAGTAATTAATAGATAATTACTAGATGTAATTAGTTGAATAATAATCAGTAATTTGAGTAAATTATTTGTTATTAACCAATGGGTAGATTAAATTTGTTAACTAAGGATTAATTAAGAATGGTGATTTATTAAGATTTATTTAAATAATTAAAGGTTAATTAAAGATTAACTAATCAATGACGAAAGGGAAATTTATTTCGGATAATTGGTGATTAACTTATGATAATTAACCCGGATCTGATAATTTGTTCATAAGTAATACATCTGATTTAAATTAATCAGTCGATTAATAAAAATTCACTTGTGAATGTTTGGACCTGACTGAATGATTGAATTGTTGATATTCCCTGGTATGTGATGCTGTGTGATATATTCTGATTTGTGTGTGATCTGTACTGTAGTTTATTATTTGGGATGAATGTAATATATTATCTGTAATTTGTATATCTGTGATCTATGAATAAAAGATAAGCGTTATAGTTATACTGCTTATCAACTATATTTCTGTATTTTGATATGTGATGATTTAATAATGTTGCACTACTGTGTGAAACCCCTTGACCACACCATACACACACAAATATGGATTTCACGAGGAAATCGGTTAAGTCACAGATTTTTGACAATTGTAAAGATTGAATTCTTGAATCCAAAATAGTTTTGGAATTGGAATTGAAAGCTTTTGAAAATGAGTTCAAATATTGAATTCAAATTTGAAAATAATTTTAAATTTAGAAATAATTGAATTCAATGATTTGGAAATTATGGTCTAAAAAAGACCATACTAGTTATAAATGTGTTTTATATGGATCTTTAACAATTTAAAAGTATGGTTTTGGAAATTTAAGAAATTTAATCCAAGTTTTATACTTGAATAGTTTTAACTTATGTAAATTGTAATTAGTTTTCCAGAATGGAAACTAATTGTTTCAAAGGATAAAAGCTTTCATATAAGAAATGAATTTCCAATTTGAATTAAAGGAATTTCAAGTTTGAATTGAAATTGGTTTTCCAAGTTACGCATAAATCTTTGGAAATGATTTTGAAGGTTATAAGTTAAATCTTCAATATAAAGGTTTAATGAGTTAATCCAAATTGAAATGAAATTGTAAATAGT
Organism: Allium fistulosum; assembly: GCA_030737815.1. Lineage (NCBI taxonomy): Eukaryota > Viridiplantae > Streptophyta > Magnoliopsida > Asparagales > Amaryllidaceae > Allium > Allium fistulosum. The sequence continues at coordinate 1,114,814,530 of CM060907.1, read as the reverse complement.
TTTGAGAACTATGAAGAATCTTTGTGAAACTAGGTGAACTTTGTGAATTAAATCAAAATAGTTTTGAGAACTATGAAGAATCTTTGTGAAATTGGGTGAACTTTGTAAGATGAAACTTTTTGTGTAAAGATTAAAATGGTAATGTGTTTAAACCATTTGAAGAAAGGTTTTGGGTAATAAATTGTGACTTAACTGAAATCCTAATATCCATATGTTTTTAAATATTATGCTCACTATTTGGTTTAGTCGAGAGAGGACCTTTGTGTCATATAACCCATTCCGAATAAGTGATACGTCGTATATGGATAGCAATTGAAGACCGGTGGTGAAGACCGGGTATTTGTGAGAACGACAGGATAACCTATCGATTGTCTCTGCACCGAGTAGCGCCCTGTATAGAGGATCCCTAAGTGATGTGAAGTTCGATCGGGATTGTGAATACCTGGATTGCAAGGGCTTCTTTGGAAGTGCCTTCGCTTCTGTTCGAACCCGGAACAGACTTGTATGGTTGTATGTCTGACACTACACTTTGAGATATAAAGCTGATTTCTTTCAAATACATTTCTGTTTGGTGGCGAAGATTTATTCTCTTAGCTTAACACCCTTCTCTGAGACGTACGAGCTCAGAGGTTATGTAGTTGAAGGTTATCAGTGATATACTCCCAATTTGGTAGTGTGGCATGCTAAGTGTTGCTGTGTGTTGTTGATCATTTGTTGATCAAAGCATGGATTTGTGAAAAAGCGTAGCTTTGTGGACGAGACCTCATCGGACCTCACAAACCGGAAATGGTAGAAACAGGAAAGATGCGGCAAGGTTATGAGGGTCGCTCCCTTTAGGGTATGTCATTTCCTTCTAGAAAAAGGTGATATTATGGTATAGAGCCCAGATATGTACCTATGTGGTTGCTCCAATCTCATTTACTGTGTGATTGTTGTTGTGTGATCGAGGCCTCGGATAAAGGTCCCAAAGGACCAGGGGGTGGCATACTCGAGTAGTAGTTACCTAGTTACAGAGGTAAATCGGCCTTGTTTTGGCAGAGAGCCGGGTAGGTTCTCGGGACGTCCCTTTAGAGGCGTACCCATGTGGCAGTAGGAAGTTCCTTAGCCTGACCATTTGTTGGAAAATACAAAGAAACAATACGAGCCCTGTACGGTTTTGGTTGTATTACCTGCCATGGAATGTGGTGGTAACCTGCTATTGAACATGGTAGCTATAGTAGGCATAAGTGCGAAATGCCTATGCTGGCTAAGATTAATATTATATTTTCGAAATGTTTTCTGCACTACGCACTAATAATAATATCAAATGATTTTGCGTAGTAAGCATGTTTGACTATCATAAGGAGAAATCTCCTCCAATTCTACATTTGCATTGTGTGTGTGGCGGGAGGCCTTATGGTAGTTTCATTTTCCAAAAAGCATTGCGGATTTCAATGTTTAAAATTCCTTTGTTGTTTGTTTAAAGATAAACTGTTTTTGTTACTCACACCAGTCCCATGACTGACTCAGAGTTTATTGTTCCCTTTCTAAACTCTGGGTGTCCATAATTTTCCACACGGGCAGTCTAAAGTTGGGTTTTTCAGATAGTCAGGTTTAGTAGATTAGTTGGAGATAGTTTAGTTTTTTGGAGATGATGACCGCACTTGGTTCTCTTTGTGAAACGTGATGGGGGTTCGAGCTTGATATTGGAGTTGGTGGACTCATTCTCTTTTTCAGATCACTTGGAGTTATTAGTTCTGTTGTTTCCGCTGTAACATTATTATTTGTCTCTGATATTGTTGTATCATATAGATATTATTGTTGTATATCATATTCTGGATATTGTATCATTGGAGCTGTATATGATATCATCTATTTCTTTCTTCCGCTGTGTTTTTATACTTAATGGTGTTATAAGCTCCGGTGAGCCAGATTCGGCGTTTGAATTTGTGGCATTTTGAGTACAAGTGAAGTATGGGTGCCGATTTTCGAAGGCCGAGTTTAGGATCATTACAATAATTTAACCAATCCGGTGTCCGTATATAATTTTCTACCATATGGTCAAGTGATACTAATATATATCATTTCAATCCGCGATAATTTAAATTTACGGGTATATATCATTTTAACCCGCAATCCCGAGAAATTCAAAATCCATAAATCACTCGGGTTTACCATTTCAACCAATAACGATTTTTCCCGAATCTATAAGATCGTTCGGGTATGTATCATTTCAACCCATGGTGATTTTCCTAACAATAACTAAGGGAACTTGCAGTGTGATAACAACATATAAAATAAATATAATATCCAATCATCCAAATATCAATAATTAAACATCCATCACAATCATCATTCAAATCAACCAATAAATCACAACAAATAAACTGGTTATCATTATCAGGTATTTAACTGGTAATTAAATTCAATATCAATTCGAATGACAATTAAATTCAATATAAATTCAAATTAAATTTGAATGACAATTTAAATATACCAAACAGTAATCAATAAATTTCTAATCACATACTAAATTTAATTTAACCAACATAAGATAGTTTAGTATTTGTGAGTAAGTTAAATCACTCACCTTTGGTTTGTCGTCGATTTAAAATCCAATTTTGGCCTAAAAATCTAACAGTCTCAGAATGCAGCCAAACCAGTTCCATAATGTTCGGAATTCCGATATGCTCGCAATGGAGAAAACCGTGCATCAAACAGAACTAGTATCAAAAAGATACGATCTAATTAGCTTCAACGAATAATTAAAAGTTTATAGACATATTAATAATATGATTAAATAAAAAAAAAAGAACACGTACTCTCGTTTCACCCTAACAGCCGCCTACGACTTCTCTCGTAGGCGATAACCCAAACAGCCGCCATTACCTAGCTTCGAACGCACGCGCCTACGACCACTTACACACCGATCAGACAAGTCCAAAGCCTCCGCCTCGCCGAACCTCACCCACGACCAGAAGGCCGCCACCTCCGGCACCTCCCAAAGACCCCACCGCTGCACGAAACTTTTGCCATAAAACATCCATTTCTGGCGATTCCGACAACTTGTGACCCGAACGAGCACTACCCCTGAGACCTACTTCGCGACCTCTACACGCCTGCACCTCCTGACCATCGTATAATCGACGACCCACCATTGGATCGAAAACCCTAGAAATGAACGGCTGAGAAAGATCGCCAATTTCTGGCCAAACCGAGATTCGATTGCAAAAACGAATTGCAGATCTTGGTTACGCTCGTCGAGAGCTTCAAAACGATATATTATATGGCATAGCTAGAGGAGTCTGAATTTTGCAATTGATTTGAAATCTTAAAATTAGGGTTTTGGAATTAGGAATTAGGTTTCTACCATTGAGAAAGAGGGAAGGAACAGACAGATAGAACTATACGTACAGGAATAAGAAAAAAAGGGTTGCTAGGGTTAAGAAAACTATTTATACGGACAGAGATAGGTAAGAATGAATGGACATAACGAATTGAGTCAAAACGATAACAACGACCCGAAAAGTCCGTTTCGTTTTCGAAACGAAAGTGGGTCATCTAATATATCGAAATATAGGTTTTCAATTATTTTAAATTCAATGGAATTAGTTTCTAGCCCAAATTCCATTGCATGCAAAAGTTAGCTTCTAAAATCAAATTATTTTAATTGAATTCATTATATTGATTTCTACGCGTTTCAAGCCCACACGATCAAACGATAAATCCAATCGCTACGAAAATTGAAATCCTACAATAATTCACTGTTTCGGATCCAATAAAACTAGTTTCGTTGAAATCCAAGACAACGGCCAAAATGGCTATTTTCACGTTAAATAAATAATTATTAAATTAATTTAATCACTTTCAAATTTTAAATTTAAAAGTTAACAATTTAACATTCTTGATTACATATAGATTTAATAACCTATTGAAATAAAATTCCATGTTAAATCCACTATTTAAATATTACATTAATTTCAGAGTTCAATTGCAATTGTAATAAAATTCAAGTTAATTATATTTTAAATTCGATCAATTTCTTTTATTTCGAATAGCACTCTTATTATTGCATCAACTTTTACCTTATGAATATAATTGACATTAGTTTACATTTTATTACATTCATATTCTTCAGTTATCATCTTATTGCAAACTAACTATAATATTTAATTATATTAATTCACATTGATTTCGAAATTAATTTCAACGGATTAAATAATGAAGTGATAATTAAATAATAATTACACATTAATAATTCAAACACATTTCTATGTTTATTGTTTACAAACAAGCTAATAAATTCACATACTAATTAATTGATTTCATATTCCTTAATAAACCTATTCTAATTTATAACATATAATTTCAATATTAAATCCAACATTTAATTTATTCCTTAATTACAATTATAACCAAATTAACTTTACAATAATTTCAATTGATTGAAATTACATTAAAATAGTTATCAATTAAATTAAATCAACATCATTAAATTACATTCTAGTTATTTTTCTCATTAATAAATCATAAATTTTAATTTCTCACAATATTAAATTACAAAATATTAATTAATTTAATATTTTTAATTATCAAAAATTACGGGTCATTATAATAGTTAACAAGTGAAAGAAGAAAAATAAAATAAAAATAAAAATATGACCTATATTTACATGAAACGATTATTATTTACACGACATCAGAAAATATATCGTCAAAAAGTAAATGAACTGTTCTTCCAAAGACCAATTCATTCGGCTCATCAATTATGAGAGACAAAGTTTAAGCACAGAAAACCAAACAATAAAAGATTTCAAAGTTGGATGTTGATTTGAAAAATGAATGTCGTTTTATTTAAAATCGTATAAGTTGTTTTATTTTCAATGATTTTTGGGATAGATAGAACAATTGGTTAAAGTTCAAGTTTATCATTGAAAACTTCTTTAGAAATATTGACTTCAAACTCAAAATAGTGATTTAAATCTACCCCTTTCAGAATAACAGCTCATCTTCGAAAAGTCCAAAAAATTTGTGTTCACTAAATTCGTCTTCCTTTGTTGGATTATCAATAACTTCATTACATGTATCAATTTCAAAATCTAAAGTTGTTGTATTCAATTTTTCAAAATTAGAAAAAGAAAGATTGATTTTTAAATTTAGTTCCACATTCTCAAAAGAATTGAAATCTAACTCAATTACCGCATTTTCAACAACTTCATTAAGGTTGTCATTTTCAATTTCAAAAGCTATTATTTGAAAATCGTCAATTTTGGTAAAATGTGGATTATTATTTGACTCGTCAATCGTTGGGTTTTGATTTTGTTCCTCACGTTATTTCATATATGTTTCAAGCAACAAACCCGTGTGATCTTTTTGAATTTCTTCCATTTGCTCAACAAAATCAAATTTATAATTATTAATTTGAGAATTTTCAGTTTGAAATTTTTGAGAACAAAAATTGTCCATTGCACCATAATTGAAATTATTCTCATTGCCAAAATCATTTAAACAATTGTTTCCATTTTGATTTTGAATTTCATTTTGGAGTTCGAAATTATATTGGCATGAGTTAAACTCGAAATCATTTGAATTTTGAAGAGAATTCAAATATTGATTATTTCGAAATCCTTGACTTGAATTATTGCAGAAATATGAATTACACAAATCATTTATCATTTGATTTTTTGTGTGTAGAGAGTTCAAGTAAAGACGAAATCGTTTCAATACTATTTTCAAGAGTTGAGGGTAGGTCATCATTTTGAAAACTTTGTTGTTCAAAATTCGAATTGTTTGTACAATAGTTTTCATTAAAATATCCATAAGAGTTTGATGTGAAACTATATTGATTATATTGATTTTCACAATTATTGTAAAATTCTTGCGAGTAGGTAAATTCAAACATTTCAGGAATGTGTTTTTTTTCCTTTTTTGGTTTTTTTATAAAGGAAAACTAATTACCAAAAGGAATTTATTTTTCAAAAGGGAAATTTGATTTTTTTCTTTTTTTAATATGTATTTTTTTGAAAAGATTTTATATTTTTTTAGATTTTTGTTTTTTTCTAAAAAAACTAAAATAATTTTGGATTTTTAGTTTTTATTGACAATAATTTCAAAGGAAAAGATTTAAAAAACTAAGTTAAGGAGAATTTACAATTTTTATTTTGGTTTTGGATTTTGGAATTTTTTTTAAAAATATGCATGAACTAATGCAACTAAATGAATGCAAGGACTTAATTACAATTTTCTGTCCTTAATAGCTCCTAACCCAAAATTGTATAATGACACTTTGTCTTAAATCAATATGATATTTCTTAGCCAGGTAATGGACAGGAGTTATCGTTGCACCACGAATCACGATTGTAATGCAGCCTAAGGTTTAGGTACCTTTAGAGAAATAATCGGTATAATATTTACGAATCATCATAATATTTATCATCGATTATTGCTCTGCTGTAGCTTAGACACCAAGAATATAAATTGTTTAAAGAAGACAACTTGTTAAGATACAATTAAGCCCTAGGTGAGCTCGTGACACCCTTAAGTATGAGTCCAATCGTTATTATTAGTCAAAATTCTAGAATGAAATGCAATTTGTGGGCCAAGGAAGGGGTGATGAAATCCCTCACCTTATATGAATTGGGGTACTGCCCTTAGAAAATAAAAATAAGATGAGATGAATGCAAAGTAGAAATTAAGCGTGATCTTAACGATGCAACTATGAATAAAATTTGTTTTTTTTTGAATTTTTTAATATGCAAGCAACCAACAATGCAAAGCAAACTAAAACAAGGGATGAAAGCACGATACCAGAGCATGTAGAATTATTTGCAATTTATTTTAAAGCAGCACATTTTTTTAAACAAGCAAGCGGAGTAGTTTAATTGAGCAATTCTTCCTTTTGAACTTCTACTTTTTTCTGCTTCTGCAACTTGAAAACTTGAACAAGGTATATATAGAGTGTATTTATTTTTTATTTTTTTGTTTTTTTGTTTGTTTGCTTGTTTTTGGAAAGGAAAGATAACCTCTTTATTTTTATAAAAACTATGAGAGTAACGCAAAACCTTTCAAAAAATTACAAGTTAACTTAAACAAGTAAGTTCTCTTTTCCTATATATAAAAAAGAAGAAAATGGCACAAAGAAGATATACCTTTTTTGGCAAACCCAAACACAAAGGAAAAACTTAAAACGACCTCTGAATACAAGACCCGGCCCAAAATTCCTTAATTTAACTTAACAATTTATTTTGGCAAACCCAAAATCATTCTCACATTCCATTTTATTAAACCGAACTTATTCAAAATAAAAAACAAATTGATTTGGATTGTGGAGGTAGCGGTTTGGGTTCGGTCGACGACGATTATTAGGGTTGTCATGGTTTATTGTTTTGGGTTTCAGTTCAATGTTGTGGATGATGTTAGGTATGAAGTGGCGTAATTTGGTTTCTGATGTGGGGAAATGGTAGCCTCGGTTTGGAAGGTTGGTTGATTGGCAGAAGCTTCAATTTCGTGACGGCGACTGCAGGTTGGAGGAGGAAGGGGATGTGGTAGTTTCGTATTATAGTGGGGTGCGGGTTGGTTGGCAGTATGATTTGAGTAGGTGGCAGGCAGAAGAGGATGGAACAGTGATTGGTAGTGGGATGTTTGATGGAGGCGATTGAAGTTTGGAAGTTGGTTTGGATTGTTTGCAGCAAGGAGCAGTGGAAGGATGTGGTCTGAAGGGGCTGGTGGTTGTGGATGTATGATGGGCTGTTCTGGTGAGTTTTGGTGATATGGTTGTAGTACAGAGTATGTATTTTAACCGATGTAGGGATGTTAACTAATGTATGTGGAGATAGTATTGCTGGTGGGCTGTTGTTGGCTTGCTGCAGAAGTGATGTGATGGATGAAGTGTGGACAGAGGGGATATGGCCAGAGGGGGTTGAGAAGGTGAAGTTTGAATTGGTACTGTGGTGATGTATGGTGTAGGAGATAGTGATATAGTGTTGTGAGTTTCCGCAGTGGATGTGTATGGAGAAAGGCAGTTAAGAGTTGATGATAGAGTAGAATAGGAGGCATTTTGAGGTGTGCTGCTATTTGAAGGCAGGAAGTTGGAAGTGTAGTGGTTGAAAGTTGAGGAAGTGCAACTGTTAAGCAATGGTGACTAAGGATAAGGATGCTGTAACAGTGGCAGTGGAGTGGCAAGGTAGTGGAGCAGATAGTTATGGCTGTAATAAGTGTTTGTACGGTGAGTATTGGAAGTTGGATATGCTGTTGACAGAAGCAGTTTGAAGGGGGAGTGTGGACAGTGTGAAGGGGTAGTTTAACGGCAATGGCAGAAGCAGTAGTTGATGGTGTAGTAGTATGGCAGTGCAGTGTATATGCAATACCGAGGCATAGTTTTGTGATGTGCAGTAGAAGGAGTAGTTGATGATGTACTAGATGGGTGTGCTGCAGTTTGGTGATGACTGGAATGATGGTTGGTCTGGGAGGATGGTGAGGCAGTTATGATGTTACGGAGGTGGCTGTTGTGTCAGGGGTAGTGAGGATTTGAGTAAGACAATTGACAGTTTCTGGAGGAGGAAGTGCAGGGTGGTAGTATTTGGTTGTTATGGTGCTTTTGTATGTGGCTAGTGGGTATCATAATTGGTAGTTGTATGATGTAGGAAGTGGGTTTGCTGGTTGTGGAGTTGTAGCAGGTGGTTTGTTAAAGAATGTTGTTTGACAAGGGTTGTTTGAGCACTGTTTTGGTAATGAAGAATGTTGGAGGAATAGTGGCTTATACCGATGGTGGTTTGTTTGATGAAGGGAGTGACAAAGGTTGTTCAGGGGAGCAGTTAGTTTAGAGATGATGACAGTTTTGGTTAGTGGAAGTGGTAAGTTGCGGAGAGGTTGAAGGAGATGTTGTATAGTGGTGTAGTTTGTAGGATCGATTTCACCTTAGAGGAGGGTGAATAGGGTGATACTATTAATTATAAAAATTTATTGTGGAAGTATATAAAATACTTTCAGCACAGATAATAGTCGAATAACAGCAGCACAGATAATAGCAGAATAATAAAAGCAGACAATAGAACACACAGATTTACCCAGCTTCGGCAAAACCCTGCCTACGTGCTGCCCCCAAGGTTTCTACTAGAAATTAAGTAGTCAGACGCTTACACACGTAAACTCGCGACACCCGCTATCGACTAACCTAACTCTACGCTCAAAACTCTGCCACAACTCAGCCACTGAGTTGCGAATTCTCGAACTACACCATCGTAGTTCGTCCCCTAGTCACACGACTAGTAAATTACAAAATTTTAAAGGAAAAATACAAATTTAAAAACAATTATAATCAAAACCCTAATTTAAAAATTAAAGCCCAAAACACTTAAGACAGGTCAAATAAAATTATCACTAAAAAAATTGTCGGCCCCTTCTCCTTTTCTTTTATTATTGGTCGTATCCTTTGCTTGAAAAATAATGGCTGCCTCATCTCCTCTTCGATCTAAAATTAGGGTTCCGTGATAATTGAAGTCGCCGACTGATGTTTCGATTCCTTTCTTCGGTCAATTAGTTGATTCACGGCTTGCTTCAATTTAGTCGAGTTTGATTGTTGAAAGAATTGTACGTTTGTTCCTTTTTGATTTATACAGTACTCGACTTTGATTCGAGTTTTATGATTTATTCTTCTCTGTTGTACTTGAACTCGAATGATCTTGGCCTATGATGTTACCGGGTTTAAATAGGGTTCGAACCCCTATAATTTCGTTCGTATATTTTATACGAATTCGTCTGATAATTATATGCTCGGTCGTTTGATATTGCTTGGATGTATATGATTTGTTTAGACTTATTCAATTCGTATCGTTTTCTGTTACTTGATTCCCATGGCTTCGATTTCTAACTTGGTTCGTTCTTTTTGCCTTGGTGGTCACGGCTTTGATTTTGCTAGTGACTTTGGTTATCACGGCTCTGACTTGATTTTGGAATTTGATTTTGTTGACTTGTTCCACATGTACCCTGCTGTTCCATGACTTCGACTTTTAACTTGACTTGGTTGAACTTGCTACTGCTTTGTTTTTTATAAATGCAAATTGACTTCGTTCATCTTGATACTGTGATAAAAATTGACTTCGGCATTTGACATGTTCAATCACAGTTTCATGAAAACTCTATGACTGGTTTGCTTTGTGTTAATTGCTTCGAACTAGTTCATGTTGTACTTTTGGTGTTGAGTCTGATCTCTGTGTTTCACTTGAATTTGTACTTGGTTTTGTTTACATGTGCACTAGTTGGTCTTGTAGTCTTCATTGGACTGTCCACTGATATTTGAGTCTTCCACTCGATAATTTAGTTGAGTTATCATGCCAGGTCTGGTTGTAGCTTTGCACGTGAAGTCTGTAGCTGTAGTACATTTCCATATGTATACATCCATACATTTATATATGTATATATCTGGTTTCATTTGTTTTGTACTGGTGCACTTGATATCTTCACCTATGCATGTCACTTTACCTTATTGTCACTGCCTGGTTAGACTATGTTCATATGCACTTGACATGTTAAACTGTTTGTGGTGCTTTATCGATATATATATGTACATGCCTGAAGTCTTGATAGCATTTGTTTATGTGGTCTTGTTCTCGAGTCATGTGTCATGTGTGTTCATGTGTACTTAGTTATGCCTTCATTTGTCTACACTGCTTCGATATATGTTGAAATAGATTCTGCACTTTGATTTCATGTGTTTGTGTTGCTCCTTTGTTATGCACTTGACCATTTGCTTTGTACTTGTTTTCCCTGTCCACTGCTTGACTTGAAGTCTGGTCTTCATGTAGCTTGTCTGCACTTGGTTTCATTGTACATGCCGAGCCACTGATTTTGATCTGGTTTTGAAGCTTGTTGTATATATGATATGCTGGCTCGAGTTGCTTCACCATTGACTGTTGCATTGTATTCATGTACAGTGATGTTGGTCTGCACTGCGTATTTGTATGTTGTATTACTCCATGTATTCATATAGTCTGGTGGCTTCATGTATATAATGCATGTTGATTGTGTAGTCTGTTATGCTTGGAGATTCATGTATGGTTGTAGTTTTGGTTTGTGTGACTTTGTGGCCTTGGTTTTACTCGAGAATTATTTGCTTTTTGAATTGCACTTGTGTTGAATCCAGCTTATAGCTCGGGTTTGACCTTGTGCTCGTGTCGTGACTTTATTTGTATTGCACTTGAGTTAAACCCGGCTTTTAATTAGGTTTGACCTTGTGCTCACCTGTCCCTGTAACTTTATCAAGTTTATATTGATGTGCACGGCCTTGTGGCATGTACAGTGATACACTGTGCATGTCACAAGCTGTTCGTGTATGTTGAATTCAAATTTTAATGATGACGAACAACCCAAATAACCGAGGCAAATAATATTTTCAAAATTACATTTTATTTTACACTGCAAAAATATTTTATTTTCAAATTTTACTGTGTCAGTGTATGTTTTTGAAGATAACTCAGATGCTGGATTCAATCTGGAATGGAGTTGAAGATAAAAATGAGTGAACGAGTGCAATGTAGTGAGGTGCTAATGTAAATGATAAATTATGATGTAATCGAATTTGTATTGTAATTTAAATTTGTATATATATAGTGAGAGTTCAAATTTGTACTATTCAAAAATTGTAATAAAATATTTGTTTGAATAAAATATTTGTTTGAATTTAAAATCTGTGTTATTTATTTTATTCAGCAAATATTTATTTAATTATGTGAAAAATAAAATAGTAAATTATCAAATACATTTAAATGAATATATATATGTTTATTATCATCAAACAAAAATCATATACTTGCATATTCAACATAGTTGTAAGAAGATGGCAGGCAATAGTGGATTGTTTGGTCATATGGCAGTGTTTGTGATGATGTATATGAATGGAGATGTAGGCAAAGGGGTGGTGGTTATGGTTGATATGGTGATACATAGCAGAAATTGATGTGCACTGATGTGGATGGCTGAAGTGCACAAAAAAGGGAAATGTTGTAAGTTTGAATATACTTGGTTGAATGGTTTTTAATGTGGTATGGCAGTGAGACAGTAATTGAAATTGTTGATGATGTAAGTTGATAATGTTTGTGTGATTTGAGTTAGTATGTGGCAGTGTGTGTAGAGAGGTGAATTGTTGAGTTGTGGTCAGTGTTGTAATAAGGCTGAGGAGAGTGTTATGAAATGTGGTTTGAGTGAAATGGTGGAGAGGAAATGGTTGATGTTTGTTCATTGTATGTGCATAGTGGACAGTGCATAGAAATATGCAATGTAACAGTAAATGAAATTGTAAAATGAAATTGCAAAATGAAAGTTGTAAATGCAAAATGAAGTGGAAATTTTTGTTACAAATGAAATTGTGTGTGTTTTCCTTTTTTTTGAAATAGAAATGCAAATGCAAAATAGAAAAACAACAAGCACATAAACAAAATAACAACAAAAATCACACACAAATACACAACAAAATTATTTTTATTTTTTGTTTTAACTCAACACAACACACAAAATTAACACATAAGAAATCAAACAAAAATATTTCAAAGACTAAAAATTCAAATCAAATTAATTCCCCGGCAACGACGCCAAAAACTTGGTGAATCAATGAATTTTTTATTGGATTAGAAAATCGCCGCTAAATTTTTAAATAAAAATAACCGCAAGCGCATGGCGTACAATTTTAGTACGTGACGAGACAGGTCGATTCGTAGGGAATTAAATTGATTTTAAACTCCACTCAATCAAATTAAACCAAGAATTCGAGATGTGTTAACTATAAATTTCTAAAAACTAACAAATACTAAAAGTGGATAAAAATATGATAGTAGAAGGCAATTTAGAGGTAATTTCCTTTTCATGATCACATAAATCAACATAATGAAATTATGATCTCTTTTTTTTGTCATTAGTGAATTTAGTTGATGTGTTTATCATAAATATAGCCTATTTGTGCTATAATTACCCCAACAAAACCATCAAACTATAACACACCCACTAAACCACTTCTTAACTCTCATGAAAATGACAACGAAATTAAACATAAAATTTATTCTAAGCATGATCTATTTACTATTGATTAGTAATATAGACCATCAAATTTTTATTCTAAAATTTACTTCATTACCATAATCATATGTAGATGAAAAGGTAATTTATGTATGTTTGTTTAATCATAGCTTATTTGGTGTCAACAACATAGGCTATCAAATTCAAAGCTAAAACAACAAAAAATTTACTCATTCAAACATTTCCATTAAGCACAAAAGGAGATCAAAAATTAGCAAAATGTTGAATCTACATGATTAAGAGAGCTTCATTACCCTAAATTGAAGTGGTTTAACTTCTCATATTTATTATCATTTCAACAAATGTAGAGTTCAACATGAAACAAAAACAAAAGGAAAAATGAAAGCTAATTAAAATTGAAAGGGTACTAAACTATTTGCATAAATTAAATCTAAGCTACTAATATAAAAGAAAAGGAAAAGAATTAAAATAGCATCAATTAAATTGCATAAAGAAAATTACATAAGAAGAAAATGGCTAAGAAGCCATGAAAAGAGAAAGAGAGTTTATATTTACATATTGTGCCTACAACTAAACTAATTAAAGTGAAGGCTAAAAGATTCATTACATAAACCATAAGGAGTATTTATACATGTTTTGAAACTCTAATCATATTTTTGGGGACTACCTAAATTGCCCTTGAGGAAGTGTGGCCGCCAAGTTATCATTAGCAAGTAATTAATCCAACATTATATGTGCATGTGCTTTTAATCTCCACTAACATGTGCACTAGCTCCTAATTAAAGATCATGGTAAGTGGATAGGTGGGTTCCTCCATGTTGCATGAAATGATTTATTTCCACCTTTATATATTTTCTAACTCTTGTGCATGTATATTTCCATGAAGGCCTCTTCCATTTGAATCCAAATTCATATAAAATAACATAAAAATGTCCAAGTAAATTTTCTCAAATTAATATATGCACAAAAATGACCATTTTGCGCCTATATGAAGACGAATAAATGATAATTTGAAAATAATTGAAATTTTGGTTTAAACATGTTAAAATATCGTATATGATCATTTATTTAATTTACTTAGATTAAATATGGAAGTAAAAATATACACATTTACTTGCACATCAAACTCCCTTTGAATTTTTACAAATGCAACCCTCTCTTAACCTAGAGGAATAGGTATACAGAGCATGCCTGAACTTCTGAAATGGGGATCAACTAACTGCATATCTAACATATAAGACTTCTCCTTTTCAAGTAATGCAAATTTATTCTACAACTTTGTGTCTATAACATTGATTTTACTTTTCCACTTATTACAACAATCCTATAGCCACCAAATAATATTGAATTAGTTAGGCAGTGGTTCAGGATTATATTTATAGCGATGAATGTGGAATTGAATGTATAATTGGTTAGAGGGTTTAAGAGCTTGGAGGAATAAATTAAAATTCACAAATTAGATAATTCAGAGTGTAGAAAGGCGACTTGCTCGAGTAGAGAGGCTTGGTTCATGTAGGGGATGAAAGGATTCAATTAGAAGATGTTTTCCTTAAGTGTCAAGCCATTAATGAAGGGTTAGCACCATTGAAAGTGAAGAGACACGACTGAAAAAATTTAGACAGGAAACAATAGTTTCCTGCTGTAGGTTTACTAAGCCTTAACCTGTTGAATTGGTTAACCTCTTTTAGGTGTTGTGAACTGATGGTAAAAACTATAGTGTTTGGTCATTTTTTCGTCTGCTCCGAGCCTCCAAAAAATCATAAAGAATGATAGCACATGTGAAGGAGGTTATTGCCAAGTTTAGAGTTGCCAGGAAATCGTTTGAGTGATTTAAGTAATAGTTTACTCCTAGGACTCGATGCATGACCAAACATAACAAAAGTGACATATACTTTGTGTATTATCTTCAATGCTCATCTTCTTTTGTCATTTCATATCAGTGTACTTTGTTAACACCGCATTGATTATCTAAAGCTCATCTCCATACTCCAAAAGCTCCATAGGATATTTTCCTTCAAATGTGTGTATGTGTGTCTTTTCTTCCAATATTAACATCATGAAGCCACAATACATCTCTTTGTCAAATGCACTTGAAATGACTTGATCAAGTTCATCGGTACCATTGTTATACAGTTGTTATCATCAAAACACGAGATAAGTGTTTTTAACAAGAAGGAACCGAGTTAGAAAATTTTGGTAATGTTAAATTCTCACGATTGTTAATAATAAATTAGTGGGAATCAACTCGAGTAAAGCAATAATCACCTGACAAATCATGGTAATCCAAATAAAGGCATAAGTGAAATTCAGGAAGATCAATATAAGAATAACTGGATGACACCTATAGTTGAATATTTGAACAGAGTGTTATAACCATAGGATAGGTATAACTTGAAGAAGGTAGGATATCAAGCACACTAATTTACTATGATGGACAAGTTGTTATATAAGAAAATATCTTTGATGAATAACGGGGGAAAAGGAGTAACTATGTTAATCAAGACACATGAAGAATTCTGTAGAGATTATTCCAAAGAGATGAAATTATCCAAGAAAGTAATATGATAAGAGTTTTACTGGCCTATGATTTTCAAGGATTCCTCGATTTCCCTAGGTGAATTAACACCTACAATACTGTGACATCCCCTATCTGGAGGCCCGAAGCTAAGTGATACAGATGCCGCAGTCATCCATAGTATTAACTTCCGGTGACCGAATACGGTAATGTTAATGGTATCCATAATATCAGAAGCACATAAATATGAAACAAAATCTCAGATTTTACAAAAACAACTTTATGATTACATTTCACAAAACATGTTTCATATTCCATTACATAATCCCATCGCTTTCCCAAGTTCAGATAAAATATAATTATTACATAAATACACCAAGAGAGGCATATGATGATGCCCTCTTAATTGACCTGAGTACTATGTAGTCATAACTGACATAATACAACACAGCGGAATCAAACAAAATAAAGAAGCAACTCCTAAATAGCTATTCGTCAGCCACATGCTCATCTCCGGAAGCTTTATTCGCCAACCTACTAAAACCTGAAAATCCTCAACCTCGGTCTATTCAAATCAATTTTGAGCACCCGAGAGTTTAAGGGGAAAACATAAACTTTGCGTTAGACATAAAACTTGGTGTGGATAATACTATACATCTCAGTTATTTGATATTAAGTGAGACCACGCCACTTAGTGGAACGGGTTTCCCCTCACTAATATCCTTTTAAAACATATCTTTTGCAAATCATAACCCTACAACCAAAACTGGTTAAAAACTATAAAGCATTATCTTGTAAACATACATATCAGGTAACAAATGGACTATCTGTCTAAACACTATAGTTTTGTTGGCTGACTACTAACCTTTGGCTAACTCGGGCCTACCAGACAATATAAATAAAATAATCTAACACCTGTTAGATACTCCTCTTCTGGATGGTCAGTGTTAGCACCAAAATTGGTCACTAACACCCTTGAATAGAGTTGTGTAGAGAGATGAATGAAGAAAGTAAATTAAAACAGAGAAATAATGCAATTGAACGCAAAATGAACAATAGAAAAGGAAACACCAGCTTTATAGTGGTTCGGCGTAATTGCCTACGTCCACTTTGAATATGATCTTTATTACTTTTCCAATTACTTGAGTATAGATACAATCTGTAAACAAACAACTTGAATGCAAGTTTGAACAGAAGAGAAGTGAGTACAAAAAATGGCAGAGTATCCCTAGAGTTCCCGAAAAAAGGTCCCCTCAACTGTACCCCTGCCCCTCTATTTATAGATGAAGATAGACTAGTTCCCCTACACAGGCTTATAACCAAGATACTTTGGCCCACAGTAGGCACTCCTGTACACCGAATTGAGCAAACCGAGCCTCCAATACCGAACGGTGGTCGCCAACCCTCTTTGGCAGATCTCGTGGTTGTCTGGTTGCTGACTCGAAGCAGACCGTCAAAGGACTCGAATCAAGCGGTAATGTGACTCGAAGCATAGAAATACTGGTCGCATCACTCTGTTGTAAACCAAATAAGTTGTCAACCTCTTCAAGGTTCACTGGTCTAGGTATGCCGACCCACGCGTGCCGAACCACATCTGACCGAATGACAAATGCTGAACCGAGGTGTCTTAACAAATGACTCGAAGCAACTTCTCAAGGGACTCGAAGCAAATAGTGGTGTGACTCGAAGTGAAGACATGCCGATCGTTTCGCTTTGGGGTAGAACCGCTAACCTACCAACTACCCTGGTATGCATCAAACCAGGTATGCCGAACTATTATGACCGAACCACGAGCGTCGAAACTGGACTGAACAAAACACCTTAGCCGATCCATGCATGGCCTTTCTTCCCTTTAAGGCCGAACGACATCTGCTGAAACACCTGGACCTAACGACACATGCCAATCCATCTAGACTGAATGATACATGGCCTTTCTTCCCTTTGCGGCCGAACCACATGTGCCGAACTTCGTTTAAAGGCCGAACCACCCACACAGACCGAGCCACTTAATCATGCCGAACCACACATGTAGGCCGCACCACTCATAAAAGCCGAACTGATTGTGTTACTCCGCACCTTTACACCTCCATACCTCCTTTGTTCCGAATCCCATCTAGGCTCAGTCATAGCCTCTTGAACTATCAATTCGTAGTCGGGCCAAGTAGCCGGGTAACATTTGCCCTCCAAAGTGCGTCGTGTGAATCAACATGACGTGCTTAGATTAGCAAGTAATTCCTGCTTTCAGATGCTAGGCCATCTTGAATGGTACCTGACTATTGCTTTTCATTGGTCTTCGATGAATCTTCACGTCACCTGAACATACTTGCTCAATCTAAAAAAGGGCCCTCAACATCCCGTTTTTAACTTTTTAGAAGCCAGATATATATGACCTTTCAAAGGTTCAACCATGTTAGAATTCCTAAACCAACATTTCTCCCACGACTCGATGGCATTCGTTCCTTCGTATAGCTTCATCTTTCATTTCCATGATGTGTGTATATGTTCATGTACACACACTTTCTATATTATTATTATTATATTTTATTATTATTATTTATTTATTTATTTTTAACAAAACTGGGTCAGCACACGGAGGGCGACCCACTTGGTCGGCTCCTTTGACAAAAAGGCGGGTCGGCATACTAATGTCGAACCAAATAGTCGGTACTTGATTCACCGAACAAGTAAACACGTATTGCCCGATTCTATCGGGTATAGCACAGTCTACTGTCGATGGGTCGTGTGCGGAGGCTGGGGCAGTCTGTCTAGCCGGAGTAACAGATTTCTTATGAGGCTCACGGGATTGCTTTATGCTCGATGAGCCAGAATGTTGGTCGCGGGGAGCTTCGAATTGGGATCCCTTCTGAGAAGATTTCTCCCTACTGTGCTCTGACTGAGGGGGAGGATCATTTGGATATGAGGAATGGCTGTAAGTTCTTCTTCTGGAAGACGACGACTCTCTGGGATGATAATCTCTATCGCCGCTGTCATCCCTATCCCATTTTCTACCTGATCCTGAATCCCGACTGGAATGGTAGAAGATAGAGGATCCGCAAAGGCGGTCAATGTCGTGTGTATGCCCCATGTCTCCTGCACAAAAAACCAACTGAGGACGAGTTAGTGGGAATCATATGATGACTAAAATTCAAGTGTAGGGTGAAGTGTAAGTGTTTGTGTGTGCCCTAGTGCTTCCCTCCGACGGACTAGTGTTTTTCGCTTTAATTGTTGGAGTTTTCTCTCCTTGATGACAAGCCTGAGCACCTTCATCGCTTCTCACGGGAGAATTAAGTCGCATAGCCTCAGGGTCATTGAAGCCATAATTTAATAAGTCGTCAGGGATGGTCAGGTCAGATAGACCCTTTAGTGAACCCTCTAAATTTTGGGGAGATGTGACCTTTTCTCGACTGGAGTTATTGTAACCTTTGAGGTTCCGCCCATTGTTTTCTTTTTTAACATGTAAGCTAGGCTCTTTTTCCTCTTTGAAGGGGGAGGCGATTCGTCGATGCCGGGTGCATCAACTACTGGTGCTAAGTCGGAACCTATATTCTTGTTAGTCGCTTCTGGCACCTCGGTTTATTTGATTTCACCTTCCTCAGTTGTATCGGGGGCCTCTCCAGTAGGGGGCACCGAGGGTCCGGCCTGCTCCTTGACTTTTTCCACAGCTGATCCGGTTGTAGTGGCGCCAATTGGAAGGCTAGTTCGACGACCTTCATCCAGTAATCCAAACCTCGAAAGCAGTTCATTGGAAATAACATATTTGATATCCCAATCTCTCACGGGAGTAGCTTGAATGGCCTCCACGACCTCAGAATACCCAGCTCCTTCAGGTCGTGGGCGGATACCTATGAGAGTCAAAGGAAATTCAGAAAGGATGCACTTCGAGCCTTAGAAAAATATTAGTCTAAAAATGAAACTTACTCCCTTCCAGCCATCTTCTCGAAGAACCAGGGGGGCAACATACGTAAAACCACTCTTACTTATACTGAGAAAATTTACTCCACGCGCCCGTCAGGATTTGACATTTGGAATGTGGCTCGAGAAATATGAAGGATGGAATGTCAGAACGTCTCTTAAAGCGATAGATATAACAGATATCCTCGGGAGTAGGGAGTCTGAATAAGGTGCTCATAAAGAGGACACAAGTGCCATGGATAAACGCATGAATATTAGGGTGTTAGTGACCAAGTTTGGTGCTAACGGTCAGTCCCTAACTTATATGTTAGATACTCCTCTTTTAGACGGTCTGTCCCTAACTTATCTTCTCCCTGGGTCACCTGACCCTAATGGTTTTGTGGGCTCACCAATAACCTACCTTTGTACAAACGTATATATTCCCTTTTGTGTGTAATCATAATTTCAGTATTACCTGTGACAAAGCCCTACACACTGGAATTTTGGACTAAATTAGCTGGGGCTGATAGCTAATGTATAGGGCGCGACTCTATACCAGTCACATATAGTATATTAATTTCCGAATCATTTTACTTAGGGTAATCTTCTCTTAAAATTTCCTTGAAAACCTTTTCTTCTTAATTGATTTACAACCTTTAAATCAAACTTAAAAAGGGAAAACTTATACTCTATGCTTTACTCAAAATCACCTTGCCATGTTATACATATACTTTTCTTAAATCTTTGTTGATGAAAACATCTAAACCTTTGAAAGTACCCCTTTCGAATCCATCAAAAGTACCCCTTTCGAAACCAAGTAAACCCCTTTTTTCACCTAGGCTGAAAGGATAAAACATTCCTTTCGAAACCGTTCATATAAACCTTTCAAAACCATTGAAAAAACCTTTCCTTCGAAAGTTTTAAATGCCTTAGACATCCTTCTTTAAAACCTTTAAACATTGCCTTTCGAAACAGTTGGAAAACCTTTCCTTTCGGACCATTTGAAACCATTGGGGAACCACCTCTTAGAAACCTTTCTTTAAAACCTTTCAAAAGCATCAAAACCTTTGTAAAAAACAAGCCTTTCGAAAGCATTTGGGTTCAAATTAAAACATGTGGAAACACCTTTCGAAACCATTTAAAATTAAGTCCTTTGAAACCTTTGAGTTCTACCTTCAACGGACCAAAAGGTCACAAAACATTTAAGTCAAAAGCACTCTTTCGAAAGCTATTCCTAAATAAAGAAGTGTTGGTGTCGAAGCTAACCTTCCGAAAGCATTGAAGAAGCTGCCAAGTTTTGAAACAAAGTACACCTTCTAAAACCATTGACTTCGAGAGGTAGAAAAGTGGCGGCTAGGGGTTTCGACCCCGATGATTAAAACAAAAGGCGCAACCCCTTTGAAACCTTTACTTTAAGCTATTTTGAACTAGTCAAAAGCCAACCAGGTCGAAAGCACTTCCTTCGAAAGCAAATCAGGCGCACTTTCAATTTAAAACTAAGTCATGCTTCGACCCTATCAGAACCTATGGTCTCGACCCAGTTCCTTCTGCCATTGTCCAATTCACTATGTACCAAATTATTGATACTATGTGCATTAGTTTTGATGGAAATGGAGGCGGAAGCACTCAATCAAAACCCCTACGCCAAAAGAGGCAAAACATGCTAAAAGCATGTAAAAACTGATTTTTAATTTAAAAAGAATTTCTTTTCAGCTAACCTGCCTTGTTTGTCAAAATATTATTGGTTGCTGATTTTCTTTTCAAAAAGTGCTGCCAATATTTCAGAAATAAACAGTCTAAATAATTTACAGAATACCCCTTCTCCTTTTATAAATTTATAAAACATTTAAGTCTCATACCTTAAATAATTTAGTATATCTATTAAAACACTTACGAAAATTCTACAAAAATTCCAGAAAATCAAATTTAATATCAAGCCTTGAATTATTTTATACCCAAATAAACATTTTCTTCACTAGAAAATTAATATAAATGCACATTAATTTAGAAAATTATGAAAATTGAAACTCACCTCTAAAATATCATTTTTTATCTAAAACTAAAATCGCAAGGCATTTGGATGTCATTAAATAGGGTTTTCACATTAAAACATATCATAAAACCCATATGAATAAGCATAATTCATCAATAAGCATATATAAACATTTAATCATTCAAAACATGGCATAATCTTGCAAAATACTTCGGATTCATCTTAAAACCGAAATCAATTAGAAAAATGAGATGTAGTCATTATTCACCTTGGCTTTGAGATTATGGAGTTTGAGATTTGAATGGATTAAGTTGATTAATCTTCTCCTTTAGCTCTTTCTTCCTCTTGTTCTTGCTAAAGGTGGCCGACCTCTATTTGTTTTTAATTTTTCAAATGAACGTGTAGAACATACAAGGCTCAGGATTTATGGTATTAAAATGATCTCTTTCCTATTTTACCCTTCATTTATTTCATTTTAACTCTTCTTTAGTTCATTGGTTACATGGCACGGCTACCCCTTATTAAAATCAAATCTCAGTCCCCTAATCAACACATTATTTTATTTTATTTAGCTAATTATATGCCTTGAATAATGTTACTAAAAATATAAGGTGTTACAATCTCCCCTCCTTAAAGAATTTCGTCCTCGAAATTGTGATAAGGTACACAACACATCAATCAAAAAGGTAAAACATACCATCAAACAATTCATGATAAGCGTTTCTAATCGTGCTCTTAGTCTCTCAAGTACAGTCTCTACCATCGCCACTCCACTAGACTTTCACTAATCTGACTATCCGGTCGCTAAGCCTCTTCTCATCTCTTTCAACTATTCGGACTGGCTTTCTAACTATAGTCAAGTCTGGTTCTACTACTAAGTCATCTAACACAGTCGGTGCTATAGTAGACTCCGGATCTCTAACACACTCCTTAGATGAGAAACATGAAACACATCGTGGACTCCTACCAAACTGCTCGGTAACTCTACCATATATGTGAGTTTCATGATCCTCTCTACAATAGGAAATGGTCCTACGAATCTCGGTGCTAATTTCCCTGATTTTCCAAATCTAATCACACCCTTCATCGGTGGTACCTTAATCAAAACATGATCTCCAACTGAGAACTCCAAGTCTTTTTATCTTCTATCTGCATAACTCTTCTGCCTAGACTGAGCTTCCTTCATTCTAGCTCGAATCAACTCAATCTTCTCTGCTGCTTCTCTAACTAAATCTAGACCAAGAACCACCATATCCCTGGTCTCTAACCAACAAACTAGTGATTTGCATGGCCTTCCATACAAAGCTTCAAATAGTGCCATCCATACACTAGCCTGATAACTGTTGTTATACGAAAACTCGACTAAGTGTAGATGGTCTTCCCATGATCCTCCAAAATCTAACACACAAGCTCTTAACAAATCCTCCAAGACTTTGTTAACTCTTTTCGTTTTCCCATCGGTCTACGGATGGTAAGCGGTCCTCTTCTTGAGCTTGGTTCCTAAAATATCCTGTAGACTCTTCTAGAATTCACTAGTGAATAAGGGATCTCTATCACTTACTATACTACTAGGAATTCCATGAAGTCTAACTATATTATTCATAAATAACTTAGCCAAAACAGGTGTCATCCTAACTGACTTAACTGGAATGAAATGGGAACTCTTGGTTAATCTGTCCATTATGACCCATATACTTTCATTTCCTCTATTATATCTTGGCAACCCGTCAATAAAATCCATAGAAATAAAATCCCACTTCCATACCAAAATATATAATGGCTGAAGCAACCTACTTGGCTTCTGATGTTTGGCTTTTACCTGTTGACAATTCCGACACTGCTTCACCCATAAGCCAGCATCCCTCTTCATACCTTACCAAAAGAAACTCCGCTTCATGTCCTTATACATCTTAGTTCCTTCCGGATGAATAGCGAAATTTCTTTCAAAACTTTCTCCCTAATGTCCTCCATATTCGGAACACATAACCTTCCTTTCTTTCTCAACCACCCATTTTGGTCAAGACTAAATTCCTTCAAGTCATCGCTCTCCGTTCCTTCCTTTAACTTTTTGATCTGTTCAACCAATACCGGATCATCCTCCTGTTTAGAAGCAATCTTTTCGATCATCACTAGTCAAACTTCTAAACAAGACAACACAACAGTTCCTTCGCTAGACCTAACTTCAGATCTCCACTGCAGTTTGCAAGTCAACAACATTTCCATATCTTTCCACTCTGCTATCATTGCCAACACTTCATTCTGATGCTTTCTGCTAAGCGCATCAGCAACCTTATTACCTTTCCCTAGTGTGTATTCAATTCCAAAATCATAAGCAACTATAACCTCTAACTATCTCTGCTGCCTCATGTTCAGCTCCTTTTGAGAGAACAAAAACGTCAACGACTTATGATCTGTATATAAATCAAATCGCTCTCCTAAAAGGTAACGTCTCCATACCTTCAATGCAAAAATCATTACATCTAACTCCAAATCATGTGTTGGATATCTAACCTCATGCAGTCTAAGTTGTCGAGAAGCATAGGCAATCACTTTACCTCCCTGCATCAACACAGCTCCTAATCCAGTTCCACACATATCTGTATATATAACCAAATCCTGATTCCCCTTCGGAAAAACTAATACAGGTGCATGGGTCAATAAGTGTTTCAAGCTCTGGAATGCTTCCTCACACTTATTGGTCCAAACAAGTTTCACATCCTTTCACATTAGCTTAGTCATCGGTGCTGTTATCCGTAAAAAATCCTTCACAAACCTCCGATAATATCCAGCCAATCCAAGAAAACTCTTTATCTCAGTCATTGTCTCGGGTCTCTTCCAATTATTCACTGCTTCAATCTTAGTCGGATATACAGACAACCCTTTCTCTAAGACTACATGACCAAGAAACTTCACTTCCTTTTTCCAGAAATGACACTTCGAATACTTCACCTTCAGCTAATGCTGCCTCAGCATCTCAAGCACAACTCTAAGATAAACCTCATGCTCCTTCTCATCCTTAGAGTATATCAAGATATCATCTATGAAAACCAAGAAACTGTCCAAGTGCTCTTGGAAAATTCGGTTTAACAAATCCACAAAGAATGCAGGTGCATTAGTTAGTCCAAATGGCGTAACTAACCATTCATACGATCCATATCTGGTTCTAAATGCCATCAAAGGTATACTATCATCTGCTAATCTAAGCTGATGGAAACCTATTGCTAAATCTAACTAAGAAATTACCTAGGATCCACTCAACTGGTCAAATAAATCGTCGATTCTAGACAATGGATATCGATTCTTTATCATCTTCTGATTCAACTTACGATAATCGATACATAACCTCAATGACCCATCTGGCTTCTTAGCAAACACTGCTGCTGCTGCCCAAGGCAAACTACTAAGTCTAATAAAATTCTAGCCTCCAAAATCCATCAAATGCACCTTCAACTCTCTCATCTCTGTAGGTGTCAACCTACTTCGTAGCCTACTTACTGGTTCTGTTCCAGGCACCAAATCAATCCAAAAATCAATGGCTCGTTTCAGTGGTAATTCTACTACAGATTCAAAAACATCTATGAATTCTCTAACCATGAAAATGTGATTCAACTCATCTTCCAACTCCATAACACCCAACAAAGCATTCACCTCACAACTAGGGCTTTCTACGGCTTATACAATCCAATCACTACAGTCAGGGTGTCTAAGTGATATTTTCCTATCATGGCAAAATATCCTAGTATCATACTTACTTAACCAATCCATCCCCAAAATAACTCTGAATCCTACAAAGTCAAACACATGCAAACTGCAAACAAAGGTATGACTTAACAAATCAAACTCTAGGTGGTCACACTTCATCCCAAGTGTCGAATACCATTCCTATTGGATTTGCAACCCTTAAGGAAATAACTAGGTATGTAGGTTCTAGGTTAAGCTTATCTACCAAACAATGAGATATAAAAGAATGCGATGCACTGGTATCAAACATAATGCTAACAGACATACTATGAATCTAAAGCGTACCTCCCAACACTGCCTTCCCTTTCTCCTGCACAGTTGGCCCTGATGTAGCAGGTTCCAATGCAAATACTTTTGCCCTTCCATTCTTAGCAGGCTCTTTGTACTGGTTCTTATAATGACCAATCTGATCGTAGTTGAAGCATCCAATATTCTTCTTCCCAAGCACTTCCTTCGCATTTCCAGTACGACATTCATTAGCAAAATGCCCCTTCTTCTCGCACTTATAGCAAACAAGCTCCGACTTTCCTTTCTTTGCGGCTCGACCTTTCTGAGCACCCTTCTTATGAAAGAATTTCCTTTTCTGACTCTGCCCTCTATGGACCTCCTTTGTCTTACTCTTCTCCAGAGAAGCAAGCATCTCTTCGTGCCTTAAAGCCATCTCCACCACAACATCACAAGGATCCCTAATATGAGGTAATGTAGCCCTTGCCAACTCAGGCTTCAACCCCCTTCTAAACTTCTCATTCCTCTTTATCATTGTATCCACAGTGGCATGTCCATACCTTGACAAATCCTCGAACCTCTAGAATATTCCAACACAAACATCTCCCCCTGCTCCAACTCAGCAAACTTTCTAAGCAAAGCAGACTGCACCATCACAGACATGAACCTCTCATGGATCCTTCTCCTAAACTCAGCTCATGTCATCGTCTCTTCATTCACTCCAGCCGTTACACTATTCCACCAGAATAAAGCTGCTCCTCGAAGCTATCTTAAAGCAAGCCTCCTCTTCTGCTCATCATTGAGCCCCAAGTCTGCAAAGATTCTTTACAATGCAACAACCAGTTATCCACCTCAATAGCATCTTCAGTTATGATAAATGGCTTCCCTCCAAGCCTAACATAATCTCTGCTCAAGATTACATAATTGTTAACCACCGAAGCTTCTTGAACTCCTACTCCATCATTTCCTCCAACCACTCCAACAGCAATTCCAACTTGCATCATTTTCATGAAAAACTATTACATAGCTCCCATGCCTACTTGTGGAACTCCAGCACCAACATTCCTCGCTTGTGCCTGACCTTGGTTCCCTCTCGTATTCGGTCTGGCATTACCATTTGTGGTGGTGCTTCCTCCAAGATTCACTCTTCCACTTCTAGCATCCATATCTGTATTCAAGCCTCATGAGATACAAAAGAATAGCCTAAGAGAGATAGGAGAATAGAGATATAGCGTATACTTATATATAGCAAATATAAATACGTTACTATAGCTTTATCCCATACCCCGATCTCATCTTTAATTCCTTGGGATTATGTTTTCAAAAATCATTTTTAGTTTAAAGTTTTTCATAAACCTATGCTCTGGTCAAGTTGTGACATCTAGAGGCCCAAAGCTAAGCACTGCAGATGTTGCAGTCATCTATTGTATTAACTTCCGATGACCAAACATGCTAATATTAATGATATCCATAATATCAAAAGCATATGAATATGAAACAAAATCACAAATTTCACGAATATAACGTTTTTGATTACATTTCACAAAACTTGTTTCATATTCCATTACATAATCCCATCGTTTTCCCAGGTTCAGATAAAATATAATTACTACATAAATACGCCAAGAGCGACATATAATGATGCCCCCTTGGTTGACCAAAGTACTATATAGTCATAACTGACTTAATACAACACAGCGGAATCAAACAAAATAAAGCAGCAACTCCTAAATAACTATCTGTCAGCCACATGATCGTCTCTAGAAGCTTTATTCGCCAACCTACTAGAACCTGAAAATCCTTAACCCTCAGTCTACTCAAATCAATTTTGAGCACCCGAGAGTTTAAGGGGAAAATATAAACTTTGAGTCAGACATAAAGTTTGGTGTGAATAATAATATACATCTCGGTTATTTGATATTAAGTGAGACCACGCTGCTTAGCAGAATGGGTTTCATCTCACTAATATCCTTTTAAAACATATCTTTTGCAAATCATAATCCTACAACCAAAACTGGTTAAAAACTGTAAAGCATTATCATGTAAACATACATATCAGTTAACAAATGGACTATTTGTCTGAAAGCTCTGACGCCCCTACCCCGAGACCTACATTAACAAAGAGTATTACTAGGTAATGTTGTCCGCTAATGCAGAGAATAGGGCTGGTTAGGAGCGACCATCCATAACTTTGTCTTAAACATCTACCGAATACGTCGATTTAGTGCACTAATAATTTTTGTCTTTCGTTCTTGTCTCAGATTAAATTTCCATATTTTTATCAACCTAAAATTAATTAAGGTTAATAATTAACTCAAACTTGTTTCAAAAGAATTTTACAATTTCAAACCCACAAGTTTTAATACCATTAAAGTTTAAAACAAAAACTTGCTCACAAATTCATACTAAAAGTTTAAAATTTAGCATTCCTATATTTTCCTTAAGATAGAATTTTAAATCTTACCATCCTTTGTTGTCAAACAACCAATTATCAAGACAAATTTCACACTCATCATGCATAACTTTGTACTAAAATATCCAATTGACAATTTTTTTTCTAACCAATGTATTATTTTATCTTGAACACATCATTTTATTGATCAAAGCATCATATGATTTCCAATTAAGACATATCCTTAATTAGAATTAATTTACTTTATTTACTCATATCATCATAAGATATCATTATTTAAATTCGAATAGGTTGTACTTATACAACCAATTTAAAACATAATCATATTCAATTTCATAAATTTACAATAATTTAATGGCATTGCCTCGCCATTGGTTTATAGTGAAAAAACCCCATCGATTGGCTGCAGAGTTGACCACCGATCAAATTTTTGATGTGATGTACATATTGTTGTTTAACAACAAATCTTTGAACTTCTCTTATTATAGAGAATATATAATTTTTGTAGCTTTAAAATAATTTAAAAATAGTATAAATTATTTATTTCAAAATGATTTCGAAAAATTATTTTAAGAAATATGTTAATTTGGTGATTTATTGAAATAAATAAAAGATAAAAATTGAGTTGCAATGAATAAAAGTTTGAGTTAATTATCAACTTTAATTAATTTTAAGTTGATAAAAATATGGAAATTTAATTTGTGTCAAGTGAAAATATGAATTTAAATGGTTTAATTATTATAAAATGCTATATTAAGTAATGTAAGGTACAATAAATGGATTAGTCATGAGATATAGATATTTTAAATTTTGAGAACAATTGAAAAATTAATATGTGAATCCAAAATTTATTTTGAATAGATAATTATCACTTGATAATGACAGAAATTTGTAATCCCTTTCAAAATGAGTTTTCAATAATTAATTGTTGGGAAGCATGTTTGTGTAAAGTGATGTACATATTGTTGTTGTATTTTGTTCTGATAGATCTGTTAGCCACTGTAGTTTTGTATTAAGCATTTATCGAATATGTCGATCCACTTGAGATAGAAAAAATAGAGCACCAAATCGACGTATTTAATAGATGTTTAAGACAAAGCTACGGATGGTCGCTCCTAACCAGCCCTATTATCCGCATTAGCAGACAGCATTACCCAGTAATACTCTTTGTCAATGTGGGTCTTGGGGTGGGGCAACAGCTTTAAAACGTTTAATTCTTTTCTTCATAGCTCGAAGAGTGCAAAAACGTGTATTTTTTATCTAAAATAATTGTTTTGGGAAAACTAGTTCTTAAAACAATTTTTCAAAATCATTTTGGACACTATAGTTTTGTTTGGCAAACTACTAACCTTTGGCTGACTTGGGACTGTCAGACAATATAAATAAAATAATCTAACACCTGTTAGATACTCCTATTCTGGATGGTCTGTCCCTAACTTATCTATTAAATACTCCTCTTCTGGACGGTCTGTCGATAACTTATCTTCTCCTAGGGTCAACCGATCCTAATGGTTTTGCAGGCTCACTAATAACCGACATTTGTACGAACATATATGTTCCATTTTGTGTGTAATCATAATTTTAGTCTTACCTATGACAAAGCCCTACACACTAGAATTTTGGACTAAATTAGCCGGGGCTGATAGCTAATGTATAGGGTGCGACCCTATACCAGTCCCAGTTGGTAAACTAATATCTGAGTCATTTTACTAAGGGTAATCTTCCCTTAAATTTTCCTTGAAAATCTTTTCTTCTCAAATTGATTTAAAACCTTTAAATCAAACTTAAACAAGGAAAACTTATAGTCTATGCTTTACTCAAAATCACCTTGCCATGTTATATATATATTTTTCTCAAATCTTTGTTGATGAAAACATTTAAACCTTTGAAAGTACCCCTTTTGAAACCAAGTAAACCCCTTATTTCACCTAGACCGAAAGGCCAAAACATTTCTTTCGAAACTGTTCATATAAACCTATCAAAACCATTGAAAAACCTTTCCTTCGAAAGCTTTGAAACCCTTAGACGTCCAACTTTAAAATTTTTAAACATTGCCTTTCGAAACGGTTAGAAAACCTTTCCTTTCAGACCTTTCGAAACCATTGGGGAATCACCCTTTAGAAGCCTGTCTTTAAAACCATTCAAAAGCATCAAAATCTTTGTAAACAATAAACCTTTCAAAAGCATTTGGGTTCAATTTAAAACATGTGGAAACATTTTTGAAATCATTTAAAATTAACTCCTTCGAAACCTTTGGGTTCTACCTTCAACAGAGCAAAAGGGTCATAAAAATTTAAGTCGAAAGCACTCTTTCGAAAGCTATTCCTAAGTGAAGAAGTGTTTGTGTCAAAGCCAACCTTCTGAAAGCATTGGAGAAGCATCCAAGTTTTGAAACAAAGTACACCTTCTGAAACCATTGACTTCGGAAGGTAGACAAGAGGTAGCTAGGGGTTTCGACCCCGACGATTAAAACAAAAGGCGAAACCCTTTCAAAAGCTTTCCTTTAAGATATTTTAGCCCAGTCGAAAGCCAACCAGGTCGAAAGCACTTCCTTCAAAGGCAAAGCAAGTGCACTTTCAATATAAAATCAAGTCATGCTTCTACCCCATCGGAACTTATGGTCTCGACCTAGTTTCTTCCAACATTATTCAATTCACTATGTACCAAGTTATTGATACTATATGCACTAGTTTCGATTGCAATGGGGGCGGAAGCTCTCAATCGAAACCCTATGCCGAAAGAGGCAAAACATGCTAAAAGCATGTAAAAACTAATTTTTGCTCTAAAAAGAATTTCTTTCCAACTAACCTACCTTATTTGTCAAAATATTATTGGTTGCTGATTTTCTTTTCTAAAAGTGCTGCCAATATTTCAAAAATAAACAATCTAAATAATTTACAAAATACCCTTTCTCCTTTTATAAATATATAAAACATTTAAGTCTCATACCTTAAATAATTTTATATATCTATTAAAACACTTAGGAAAATTCTACAACAATTTCGGAAAAACAAATTTAATATGTTTTCTAACATATATTAATTTCAGACCCAAAATACAAACAATTTAGCCTCAAATTATTTTATATCCAAATAAACATTTTCTTTACTAAAAAATCAATATTAAGTCCACATTAATTTAGAAAATTATGAAAATTGAAATCCATCTCTAAAATGTCATTTCTAATCTAAAACTGAAATCGCAAGGCATTTTGTTGTCATTAAACAGGATTTTCACATAAAACATATCATAAAACCTATGTGAATAAGCATAATTCATCAACAAGAATATATAAACATTTAATCATTCAAAACCTGGCATAATCTTGCAAAATACTTTGGATTCATCTTAAAACAAAAAAAAATTAGAAAAATGAGATGTAGTCATTATTCACCTTAGCTTTGATATTATGGAGTTTGAGATTTGAATGGATTAAGTTGATTAATCTTCTTCCTTTAGCTCTTTCTTCCTCTTGTTCTTGCTAATGGTGGTCGTCCTCTATTTGTTTTTAATTTTGCAAATTAACATGTAGAACATACGTGACTATGGGTTTAGCATATTAGAATGATTCTTTCCTATTTTACCCCTCCTCCATTTCATTTTAACTCTTCTTTAGTTCATTGGTTACATGGCATGGCTACCCCATATTAAAATCAAATCTCAATCCCCTAATCATCACATTATTTTATTCAATTTAGCCAATTAAATGTCTTAAATAATGTTACTAAAAATATGGGGTGTTACAAGTATGTTCATAGCCTTTTAATATATGTGGAACTGATTTAATTGAGTCCTTAAAAAGTAGTGCTTAATATGTAGTTATCACTATCAATTACTTTATTAAAAAGGTAAAGCTAAACTAGTACTAATGTAACAATAAATATATTTTTGAAGTTCGTCATTAAAATGATTGACATGTTTTAATTTACCAAACAAAATTATTTTAGACAATGGTATCCAATTCGAAAGTGATCAGTTCACCCGCTTTTATGAAAGGAAAGGGATAATAAAAGCTTTTCATCAATAGCCCATTTGAAGGCCAATGATTCTATAGAAGTGTGGACTTCAGAAATACATGATTCTCTTTGACGTACATATTTGAAGCTATGTTGCCAGAAGTTAAGGTTCCTTTAAATCAAAGGATCGGTTATGCATATGGACTGAATATGGAGTTGAAAATGGAATCTCTAGAATTAATCAATGAGTTAAAAGACGAAGCTGCCTTGCAAATAGCTAAATACCAATTCCGCATATTATAACTTAAGAGTAAAGGGAAGGGCATTCTAAAATGCAGGTCAATTTCTTAGAATAGTAATGGTAACCACCAAAAACTCAATGGATGTTCCCTTAGAGCCAAATAGAGAAGGCCCTTGGTCATCCATGAAGTTATTCCTCTTTGGGTGAGTGATATAGTAGTCTGAATGGCAATATCATAAATAGAACAAGAATGATGAGCATTTGAAACAATACTTTACATCATGGTATGAGTAATTAGTGGAAAATATTATTATGGCATAAATAGCATTGAAATGCAAAACTATTCTTAACAATATGAAGTATATTTAAATAGAGGGGTAGGAATAAAAGTGGCCACTATATTCCTTCCAAAGCTTTTGCTAATAGTAAGTAAAATTCCAAACTCAACTGCAAAAGGAGAATTTTGGAACATAGAAACCATCTTCAATCTAAGAAAGGTTCTTTAAAAAATTAATTTTCAACAAATCATGTTTAAAAAATCAATTTCCAAAAACCTTCATGAATTTATTAGATGAAAACCATGTTGAAGAAGGATATCTGGAAAATCAATCTTCATGAAAGGATCTTTGGAAAATTAATTTACAAAATCCTTCCTCTGGTTATAGCTAAAAACCATGTTGAAGAAAGATCTCTTTAAAATCAATTTTCAATAAAGAATATATGAAAAATTCAACTTCCAAACCATCCCTCGATTTATCAATTGAGAACTATGCTGAAAAGGGATTTTTGAAAGATCAATTTCCAAAAACTTTTCTTATTCTTCTGGCAGAAAGCCATGTTGAGAAAGGATATCTAAAAAAGTCAACTTATTCCCTCGGCAAGTCTAAATAACAAGGCGATTCGTGGTTCAAGATGCACTGAGATTAATGAGTCTCTTGGTCTAACTTGATTGGTGTGATTCTTTAGGAAAAGGTAGCCCTTGCACTCAGCGATGTAAATCTCTCAAACTTGTTCCAAGGCACACTAGAAGGGAGTTTGGAAGCCTTTTGGCATCAGTTCTAAGAAAAACCATTCAAATGTCCAATGAAGGATACTAAGAATGGTCCAAGCAAGCTTCTAGCCTTATTGCTTGCACCTTATCAAAGCAACTATCCAGAAGAAAGAGGATTAGTGGCGATAGTTCTAGGAAATTAATCAACATGCAAAATTCCACTAATTAGAGGCTATTGAAGGTGCCATTTGTAGAAATTGGTCTACCAAGCAATCATGAGAGGCTAACCAATGTTTGCTAATAAGGCTTGTGAGATAAGTCAAAAATCTAAGAGTATATCAATAGTTAAGTAGCCACTTCATGAAAAAGGTCTAGAGTTAGTCTTTAATAACCAAGGTCAAAATGAATAAGATCCACAACTGATGAATTTACAGGATTGAAAGAGGCCAATTAAAAAGTGAACAACATATAAATAAGTTGTCAACTACAATCAACTGGTAAAAGCCATGAAGAAATCATGCTTGGTGTAAACAATAAAAAATGATAAACAAGAGTTTTCTTAAGCTAAAGCATAAGAAAATTCTTCGGGAGCAAACCATATGCCAAATTCTCATGAAGAAAGAAAATGTGGTTATATTGTAAAAGCTACCAATGGTAATTATGGCATAAGAGCGTGATGATGAAGCTATCGAGTCAATAACGATTATAGAAGTGCTATAGAATTTACATAGCTATAATGTTGATAGAATAACCATTAGGTTAACAAAATCTATCGTGTCAAGTTATCGGGTCAATAAGGTTATCATTGTAACAACCTTGATTTGAAAATTTCTTTAATTAAATTTAAAATGATTAAAATAGGGATTTTTCAAGCATTGAAATATGGAGAATTATAATTTTATTTTTATAAAAGAAAGTAAATTCTTTTGGAATGTGAATTCTAAATTTTTATAATATTGGAAATTTTAAGGTATGAATTTATTACCTTAAGCTTGTAAATAATTTTATTTATAAGGAAGATAGAGATTTTATCTTGTTAAATCTATTATTAAGTAATCATTTTAAATTATTATTTGAGGTTTATTTCAAAATAATGTATACAAATTTGATTTAGTATTTAAAAGTATATGATGAATAAAATTGTAAATTTATTGGTTGATTTATGTCAAGAATATTTTATAGTTGATTGGAAAATGTATAGAAAATGGATTTTAAAGAATAAAATAAACAGAAATAAACTTTCTTTCCGTATTAGGTTTTTTTTCAAAACAAAGGCCTATGTAAAATTTTAAACAAGATAGAAGTTTTCTTCTTATCTCAACATTCTTGTACGTACAAAAAAATAGAGAAAGAAAACTAAGTATTCTTATAACAACCCTAGTTTGAAGATTACCTATATATATTAAATTATAACGGAAGTTATAATTTAATAGTGTAAATTAAAATATAATTAGAAATTTTAAACTGTTTATTTGGAATAAACAATGAATTTTGTAAACAAAATGGGAAAAATAAAGTTTGGAACTTTATTTTGTTTATTTAGGAATAAATATGGGATTAAATATCGATTGGATAAGTAATTGGTTTAAATAAATTGAAATATTGGGTATCTATTACTTTGGAGCTAATAAATTAATTAGGTGATGTATTTCAATGTTAAATTGTTGAAATAAATCTAAAGTAATGAAAATAAAGTTTTAAAAACTTTATTTTGAGAATTTGAGTAGAAAATAATCAAATTACAATTTTATTTGGGTAAATACAACAATATTGGAAAACATTGTCGATAGTAATCTTTTATTGAATTTAAAATGAGAAATATGAAGATAATATGTGTTTTATTAAAATAAAAGAAGAAATATTGTTTGAAAACAATATTTTGATGATTAAAAAGAGTTAAAATGAGTTATCGTAATTTATTTGACAAGAAAACAATTTTTGTATAAATTGTTGGATTGAAAATAGTGTTTTTGTAATAAAATAGTGTAAATTGTAAAATATTGTTGAAAATAATTTTTTATTTGTAAAAATAACTTTTATTGTTGAAATAAATTTTATTTTGTTACAATAACAATTATATTCCATACGAATAAGATGTATGCATTGTGTATGACTTTAAAATGAAGAAATAAGTGTATATAGTGTTAAATAGGAGAAAATGTGCTTATAGTTTTATATTTTCTCTAGGTATTTTAGGCTTTGGGATTAATAGGGCTTGGGATGGGATCCAAAGCCCATCCTCTAGAGGCTTCTGGTATGAGAGAAACTAATAGTACGTTAGTTTCATCTCCTCCTTCTCAAAGTAATTCACAGTAAAAGAAAATATAGTAAATTAGTGGTTGCCTCAAAATAAATCAAATTTCCACCCAATTTGTTGCATGATTTAAGAAGATAATCACTAAAATAAGAATAAAGCAAGGTAATCTTCATCCAATACCAAAAAGATTTCATCAAAAGCTTTGAATCGAGATATAGTTGTCTGTAACAATTTTCTGTTGCTATGCATGTTCCTTTTTCAGCTTATACAGGTTCTTAGAGCTCCTTATCTCCACCAAAGATCATTGCTTCAACTCAAAACTATGCTAAATCACCAAGGTGAGTGTAAAAGCTCACAATTTCTAGCTAAAAATCCTTTGCCTGTAAAAATTGGTTGCTGGAAACAAGTTCTGTATATATATTGTTATCTGTTGTTGTTCTTTGAATTTCTTATTTCTGGTTGCTACTTTGAGCACCAATATCTCTTTGATTTTTACTTGAATTTCTACCGGATCTTTTCCAGGGTGTTGTTTCTTTGTTAAACTTGTTGCATGTCAAATTTCAATCCTTATTTCATCTGTTTGCTATGCAAAATGTTCTTTGGAAGTTCAATACGAAGCAAAAATCACCCAGGAAATAAACTCCGTAGCCTGGGTCGACAGGCAGGTCGACCCAACAGTGTCCAGGTTGACCTAGAGGTCGACCTGGCCACTGGCCTGGGTCGACCCCTGTTGGCCCAGGTACGTGAATGTTAGGCCTTTTGGTCCGAGCCCTTTTTGCCTTATATGCTTATCTTATTTTATGTTTTCGTGGCTCATTTCTAATGTAAATTTGAGATGATTTGATGATGACTATGGGCTATGATATCCATCAATGGATTAGCCGAGATTTGGAGGAATTTGGAATTTAAAATTTGGAATTTAAATTCAATTTAAATTTGAATATCGATTGGGTGTATTTTCAGCGTTTTTCTAGATTTTCAAGCACTATTCCTTTCAAATAAATTTTGAGAAGATTTCTAAATAATTTGGCTTTTGAAATAATTGTTATAAAATATTTTCAAATTATTTTTAAATTATTATCAAATTATTTTAAAGTATCTTAAATATATTATTTCTTATAATAAGGAGAATTTTCGATAAATTGCTTTCAAAATAGTTTAGGAAAATTGTTTTAAAATCCCGTTTTCTCAAGAAAAGTATTTTACAAATAATATACTTTATTTTTATACTTTTCGGACGTGTGAGAAATAGAATTAAATGATTTAGTAAAACACATGGTATAGGACACGTGAGTTTACTTTATCGGTTAATTCCGGACATGTACGATCGAAACCATTCGGGGTTATTAATTTTTGAGTTATTTAGCCAGTTTATGGCAAGTTTTTGAGAATATAATTCCTATCTTTAGGAATTATCCGGGAAGCCAATATTTGGCGGGTTGTGGTTCGAGATCTCCTATTCTAGGAGTATGATCTATGAGAACCTGATATAGTGTTTTACTTGCCGATGAGATGAGGCAAGTCTGAGTTTTCCGAGTTTTGAGATTTTTTATGATTTCTATTTTCTAATGTGGCATTGATAGTGGTTAGTAAACCGTTAAGCGCGAACGTGTGGTATGGGGCGCGCGTTAACACTTTTTGGGTTTCCATCTAGGAATTTGTGACCCATTTTGGGATTACCAGTACTATAGACCTTCGGGTCATCTAGGATTTACGACTTCGGTTGTTTGGAATTTATGACTTCGGTCGTCTGGGATAGGTACCTAAATCATATATATATATATATACTGGTCTGAGTTTGGCAGGTGCAACATCGCTTTGGCATGCATCTGGGATTTGGCCAATCTGGGGATTTTTATGAGATTTTGATTTTGATTTCACCAATTTAAGATGATGATTTTATTTATAGCCTTGAGTAGAGAAAGGCTCATATATATGTTTATGGTGATTTCAATATTGGGATTATGATCTCTTATTTGAGTTTCATGAGATTTGATTTTGGTGATTTCGATAATTTCACTTATGACTTGTGTGATTGCTTATGTTCACTCATATTGTCGAACCCTTGAGTGTGAAACATTTAGGTTATGTTAAACCCATTCCTAAGTTAATTATGGACCTTTGAGACACTTCCACCCTTGGAAGTATAAGTTAAACTTTACTCACATCATTCCTTTATATTCAAAGGAATGCTTCACTTATATGCTTATATTTCTTCATCTCTTGCTAATATCAAGTTCTAGTTAGCCTGACCCGTGTATTTATTACTCGGGTCAAACCGAGTTGCAGGTTAGACTTTTGGACCTTTGCTAGCTATATGTTTTGGATTTCTCCTTCGACTTTGGATAGATGGCATAGTTTTTGTGTAGTAGTCATTCTGTTAGGAACTTTGTGTTGTATCGATTCTTTTGTGGGGATGTATGTATATATAGTGGTTGAATACCACTTGTGGCATGTTGTATTACGTTTGATGTATGTGTATATGTATATTATTGTGTTGTTGTTCTGTGACTTGAGATTGTTATTGTTATTATATTTTGTTTCTGAATTGATCATGTAGCCACCATAGTAGTGTATTGGATAGGAATTAAGTATGTCGAACTCTTGAGGTAAAATGAAAAAAAATGAATACCAAATCAATATACTTAGCTCTTATCTAATACACGACTATGATGGTCGCCCTTAACCAACCCTATTCTCTACATTAGCAGATAGAATTACCCAGTAATTCTCTTTGTTAATGTGGGTCTCGGGGTGGGGTGTCACAGCTTGGTATCAGAGCTAGATTTAGAACAAAATGTAATAAACGCAGAACAGTATACACGATTATCATACATCAAGTATAATACAAGTGTAAACATTATCCCCAAAATCATAGTGAACCCAGCCTTATCCTTAACCTTTTGAGTTCTTTGGGGATAGATAGAAAGGGATATGTCTAGGAATGTTAATTTTAAATTCCATAGTATTCCTTATTCAATGAATTCCAATTGCTAATATCTACCCTTGTGAATAATCCTAGCTTAGCTTAGCTTAACTTTCAGCAAATGGCTGGAAGAGGTAGAGGCCGCACTTTGGAGGCGGGACCGTCCAGCGGTTCTCGTCCCGAAGAAGTTTATATGTTGACCGATCAGATTATTGAGCTCCTTAGGAGCACTCAGCCTCCCGCTCCTACTCATTCCTCTCCTCCGCGCAAATCCGCATTTGCGCGTATGTGTAGCGACTTCATCCATCTCGCAGGCAAGCCATTCAAAGGCTCCGAGATAGTTTTAGAGGTTCAGGCTTGGCTTCGAACATGCGAGCACATATTCACTCGCATGGAGATTTCCGATCATCGCGTGTTGTGGCATCGAGTATGCTGCAAGAACGAGCACTAGACTGCTACGAGCTTCTTATAGCTGAGATAGATGAGTCTACTCTTACATGGCAGCATTTTCGAGATCGTTTTGAGCTTAAGTTCATGCCAAAATCTGAGAAGGCTTTCCTTGCCCGTCGCTTCCTAGAGTTGAAGCAGGCAAAATCCTCTATGTCAGATTATGTATCCTTCTTCGAGTCTCTATCCAAGTATGGGATCGAGTTCATTAGTACCCCATACAAGAAGAATCTTAAGTTCGTATCTAGACTTAAGAAGTATTTGAAGAAGTCGCTCATGCTCCAGCTTAAGCTCTCGTTTGAGGAGCTTGTGGATTCGACGCTTCACCTCGAAGCCGTCGAAAAAGAAAGGGATAGTAGTGACGAGGTCAAGGTTCGAATGAACCCGAATAAGAAGAAATTTCCCTTTCAAAGATCCCAATCATTTCCTCCTAAGAAGAAGATGAAGCAAGGCAATTCTGGTTCTCATTCCGGTGCAGCACCTCCTTCAGCTAGAGTGTTGGCTTGCTTCAATTGTGGTTCTAGAGACCATCTAGCTAGAGAATGTCCTCAAACCCCCAAGTGCCATTATTGCAAGAAGGAAGGACATATAGTTTCAGCATGTCCTAAGAAGGGGAAGAGTTCAGGTTCAGGGAATCTGAATGTGGCTCAGGCTTCTGGTAGTGCATCTCAGTCGCGAGGTATATCTCCTACTATCTTGGAAGGTTCTATTCTTTTTCATGACCGTTTTATTCGAATCCTCTTCGATACGGGTGCTTGGCATCTATACGTACTGGAAAAATTTGTTAATGCTATTAGTTGTTCTGGTCTTGTTGCTTACTTGAGGATTGCGAATCCTTTTGAGGGGATCCGCAATACTTGACGTGAGAATTTTGGGATTTGTTCCTTGTAGCTTATCTTTGAGTGCGTATTAGCATGCTATTTCTATCTTGAGTTTGGAGTAATTTGAGAGGGAGTGGCTTGCAGTTTATCAAGCCACATTCTATGATTTGAAGTCTCTTATAGTTAGGTATCCTAATTCAGTTGGTTGGTTAATTCTTGTCTTCCAAATATTGATTATGATTCTAAAGTCTCTGTATTCACTCTTGAGTATCGAGATGTTGTTGATATATCTCGAATTCTCGTCATTGTGACTCTGTTGATTTTTGTAAGTCCGTTCAGGTATGACACCCAATCGGGCAATCAAATATTGTACTGACCTCATTCCCGATTCTTAGCCTTTCGGTCATCCTTCCACAAGGATGCCCACTAAGGAAATTAGGTCATCCTTGGAATTTAATTGATATTGCCATTCTTACCTCTTTTGAGATAACCTTTTTGGATACTCATTTATAGGCATTAGTAATATTGCTTCACCCGAAGTAATGATTTGCCGTTTGTGTTCTTCTTCTCATTTGATAAGATATTTTACCTTTACCCTTAAATTTCGCTAATTTCTTATTCGATCTATTAGTGGTGCTAGGGTCTTTCTTCATCTTGACCCTACATCGATTCTCATTAACTACGAGTTGCGGAGGATAGTGTTCTTTTACCGCATTTCGCACTCGTTATGAGTTTTTGAGTAGTTCGTTATACTTTTAGGAATAACAAACACTCCAATCTATTCCCTCAATCTTGTGAATCGAGTATATTCAGGGAACATCACGATGAGTCTCTTTTTGTGTTTTTGATTTTGGGTATATGTAAAGAATTGTGTTTTCAAATTTTTCAAAAATTGAAGATATATTTCTAAGAGAAATTGGATTTGGTTTTTGGGATAAATAAGGAACATTTTGCGAACTAAATATGAGTTACTTCTTTTATAGAAGATGATTTTTGTGTTGGGTTGTCCATCAAGTGCTTTATGAATTTTGGTCGATACGTCTGATCAACGTTATCGATAGGAATTTCCTAAACGTTGTGATGAGACAATCAGACATGATAAATTGAGTTTTAATGAGACTAAATTTGGAAATAAATTAAAAAGATTTGAGAACTAAATTTTATTTTGATGACATATGTAGCCATTGAACCATAGTGGGATTGGATGAGTGGCGAGGTGGTTTTGATCATTTGGTCAAAGCTGCAGCCAATCGATAGGATTATTTATTATAAATCAATGGCGAGGCAATGCCATTAGGATAATTGAAATGTATGAGTTTGAATATAGTTATGTTTTATTGTTGAAATGATAAGATAATACTTTGTTTAAAGAATAAATGTTTATTGAATGTTTTAAAAAACGTTATACATGTTAAAGATGGAGTTTGTTATGAAAATTTGGGTATTTGAAAATAAAGAGTAGTAAATTTTAAAATTTTATCTTAAGAATTGTTGAAATGAAATTATAAAAATTCTTTCAAAATTTTAATTTTGGAATAGAAAAGGGGAATATGAGTTTGAAATTATTTGTCATTTTATAAGAACTATAGGAAGGAGTTTCGAAAATTTCCAAGTGTTGAAAATTAAGATTTTGAATTTAAAGGTAATGAGTTTTGGAACTTTAAGAAGTTTGATTGTAAACAAAAATTTAGATTATGGTTTTGAAGATAATGAATTTCGAACTGTAACAAATTTTGATTGTAAATTAAAATTTATATCTATTGTGTTCCTCGTGATTGTCTTGCCTTAGTGCAATAGTCTAACGACTAGAATTTTGCGGTCGTTTGAGTAGGGTGATCTTTAAAGTAACCATCTCTCATTGGGTTTTCTTACCTCAATTATTGTTATCTTAGTATTAGAATGACACCTTCCGTAGTGACATATGGAAAATCATCAGTTTGTTGTCGGAGTTTGGAAAAAGCGATGCTAAATCCCAACTCTATTCGAGAAACTTCTGTGAAATCAATCTCCTTCGATAGATTTTTGAGTAGCACCCCCATTGTGTTTTTGTTTCGAAAGTGAGATGCTTTCAAAATTATGATTTATTTCTCAAGAAATTCAATGGTCCGCAAATCCTAGTATTTATACTTAGGAAAATCATTGAATTTATCGAGCAATTTTACCTTGGTCTTCTTTCATCTTGAGTAGAGAGTGAGGAATTTTGATCTCGTGCTTGTCTATCCTCCCTTTGATTGATGAAATTAATATGTTGAATACAAACTCTTCTCTAGAAATTGCGAGGATGCAATTTTGTTAGGGGGGAGTTTATAACAACTCTGGTTTGGAGATTACCTATATATATATTAAATTATAACGGAAGTTATAATTTATTAGTGTAAATTAAAATATAATTGGAAATGTTAAACTGTTTATTTGGAATAAATAATGAATTTTGTAAATAAAATGGGAAAAATAAAGTTTGGAACTTTATTTTGTTTATTTGGGAATAAATATGGGATTAAATATTTATTGGATAAGTATTTGGTTTAAATAAATTGAAATATTGGGTATTTGTTAGTTTGAAGCTAATAAATTAATTAGGTGATGTATTTCAATGTTAAATTGTTGAAATAAATCTAAAGTAATGAAAATAAAGTTTTAAAAACTTTATTTTGAGAATTTGAGTAGAAAATAATCAAATTGCAATTTTATGTGGGTAAATACAACAATATTGGAAAACACTGTCAATATTAATCTTTTATTGAATTTAAAATGAGGAATATGAAGATAATATGTGTTTTAATAAAATAAAAGATGAAATATTGTTTGAAAATAATATTTTGATGATTAAAAAGAGTTAAAATGATTTATGGTAATTTATTTGATAAGAAAACAATTTTTGTACAAATTATTGGATTGAAAATAGTGTAAATTGTAAAATATTGTTGAAAATAAGGTTTTATTTGTAAAAATAACTTTTTATTGTTGAAATAAATTTTATTTTGTTACAATAACAATTTTATTCCATACAAATAAGATGTATGCATTTTGTATGACTTTAAAATGAAGAAATAAGTGTATATAGTGTTAAATAGGAGAAAATGTGCTTATAGTTTTATATTTTCTCTAGGTATTTTTGGCTTTGGGCTTAATAGGGTTTGGGATGGGATCCAAAGCCCATCCTCTAGAGGCTTCTGGTACGAGAGAAACTAACAGTACGTTAATTTCATCTCCTCATTCTCAAAGTAATTCACAGTAAAAGAAAATATAGTAAATTAGTGGCTGCCTCAAAATAAATCCAATTTCCACCCAATTTGCTGCAAGCTTTAAGAAAATAATCACTAAAACAAGAAT
Source organism: Allium fistulosum (assembly GCA_030737815.1). Taxonomy (NCBI): domain Eukaryota; kingdom Viridiplantae; phylum Streptophyta; class Magnoliopsida; order Asparagales; family Amaryllidaceae; genus Allium; species Allium fistulosum. The sequence goes on along the minus strand of CM060907.1, from coordinate 1,114,771,775 downwards.
TGTGAAAGGTAATCTCCATCCAATACCAAAAAGATTTCATCAAAATCTTTGAATCGAGATATAGTTGTTTGTAACAATTTTCTTTTTCTATGCATGTACCTTTTTCAGCTTATACAGGTTCTTAAAGCTCCTTATCTCCACCAAAGATCGTTGCATGCACTCAAAACTTTGCTAAATTTCCAAGGTGAGTTTAAAAGCTCACAATTGCTAGCTAAAAATCACTTTGCCTGTAAAAATTGGTTGAGTTCTGTATATATATTATTATACGTTGTTGTTCTTTGAATTTCTTATTTCTGGTTGCTACTTTGAGCACCAATATCTCTTTGATTTTCACTTGAATTGCTGCCCAATCTTTTCCGGAGTGTTGTTTGGTTGTTAAACTTGTTGCATGCCAAATTTCAGTCCTTAATTAATCTGTTTGCTATGCGAAATGATCTTTGGAAGTTCAATACGAAGCCAAAATCACCCAGAAAATAAATTATGTAGCCTTGGTCGACAGGCAGGTCGACCCAACAGTGTCCAGGTCAACCTGGAGGTTGACCTGGCCATTAGCCTGGGTCGACCCCTGTTGGCCTAGGTACGTGAGTGTTAGGCCTCTTGGTCCGAGCTCTTTTTGCCTTATATGCTTATCTTATTCTATGTTTTCGTGGCCCATTTCTAATGTGAACTTTGAGATGATTTGATGATGACTATGGGCTGTGATATCCATCAATGGATTAGCTAAGATTTCGAGGAATTTGGAATGTAAAAATGTGAATTTAAGTTCGATTTAAATTTGAATATCGATTGGGTGTATTTTCAGTGTTTTTCTCAATTTTCAAGCACTATTCCTTTCAAATAAATTTTGAGAAAATTTCTAAATAATTTGGCTTTTGAAATCATTATTATAAAATATTTTCAAATTATTATCAAATTATTTAAAAGTATCTTAAATATATTGTTTCTATAATAAGAAGAATTTTCGATAAATTGCTTTCAAAATGGTTTCGGAAAATTGTTTTTAAATCATGTTTTCTCAAGAAAAGTATTTTATAAATAATATACTTTATTTTTATACTTTTCGGACGTATGAGAAAGAGAATTAAATGATTTAGTAAAACACGTGGTATGGGACACATGAGTTTACTTTATCGGTTAATTCCGGACTTGTACGATCGAAACCATTCGGGGTTATTAATTTCTGAGTTATTTAGCCAGTTTATGGCAAGTTTTTGAGATTATAATTCCTATCTTTAGGAATTATCTAGGAAGGTTAATATTTGGCGAGTTGTGGTTCGAGATCTCCTATTCTAGGAGTATGATCTATGAGAACCCGATATAGTGTTTTACTTGCCGATGAGATGAGGCAAGTCTGAGTTTTCTGAGTTTTGAGATTTTATGATGATTTCTGTTTTCTAATGTGGCATTGACTAGCGGTTAGTAAACCGTTAAGTGCGAACGTGTGGTATGGGATGCACGTTAACACTTTTCGGGTTCCTATCTGGGAGTTTGTGACACATTCTGGGATTACCAGTACTATAAGCCTTCGGGTCATCTGGGATTTACGACTTCGGTCGTCTGGGATTACGACTTCGGTCATCTAGGATTTACGACTTCGGTCGTCTGGGATAGGTACCTATATCATATATATATAGTACTAGTCTGAGTTTGGCACGTGCAGCATTGCTTCGGCATGCATCTGGGATTTGGCCAATCCGGGAATTTTTATGAGATTTTGATTTTGATTTCACCAATTTGAGATGATGATTTTATTTATAGCCTTGAGTAGAGAAAGGCTTATATATATGTTTATGGTGATTTCAATATTGGGATTATGAGCTCTTATTTGAGTTTCATGAGATTCTATTTTGGAGATTTCGATAATTTCACTTATGGCTTGTGTGATTGCTTATGTTCACTCATATTGTCGAACCCTTGAGTGTGAAAAATCTAGGCTATGTTAAACCCATTCCTAAGTTAATTATTGACCTTTGAGACACTTCCACCCCTGGAAGTATAAGTTAAACTTTACTCATATCATCTTTTTATATTCAAAGGAATGCTTCACTTATATGCTTATATTTCTTCATCTCTTGCTAATATCAAGTTCTAGTTAGCATGACCCGTGTATTTATTACTCGAGTCAGACTGAGTTGCAGGTTAGACTTTTGGACCTTTGCTAGCTATATCTTTTGGACTTCTCCTTCGACTTTGGATATATGACATAGTTTTTGTGTATTAGTCATTTTGTCGGGAACTTTGTGTTGTATCTATTCTTTTGTGGGATGTATGTATATATTGTGGTTGATTACCACTTGTGGCATATTGTATTACATTCGATGTATGTGTACATTTATATTATCTGTGTTTCTATTCTGTGACTTGAGATTGTTATTGTTATTATATTTTGTTTCTGAATTGACCCTGTAGCCACCATAGTAGTGTATTAGATAGGAATTAAGTATGTCGAACTCTTGAGATAAAATGAATACCAAATCGACATACTTAGCTCTTATCTAATGCAAGACTATGATGGTCGCCCTTAACCAGCCCTATTCTCCGCATTATCAAGACAGAATTTCCCAGTAATTCTCTTTGTTAATGTGGGTCTCGGGGTAGGGCGTCACAATTCTCCTTTTCTAACCCATATCAAAATCCATCATTTTAATTCATGTAAAATTTCAAGAAATTTTAAGAAATCAAAGGTAATGTTATCATACTCTATTACCTCTTATAGACTTGTTGATTTTAGTTTTATAATGTTTTGATTCATGGTTGGTTTTTCTTTTTGGATTAGTTTTTCTAGAGTTTTACTGAAATAGTAAAATTAAGGTCAAATTTAGTGTTTGGCAAACTTATTTATGGAATTAAGGTGAGAATCCCTCACCACTATCTTTATTCTTGCCGCATGCTAATTTTTTTGATTGGTAATCACGTTTCCAATAATTGGTTGCTTATTAAACTGGATGCTCATATATTTCATTATTTGCTAAAACATTGATAGTGCTAATATTGCACGTAGTTATTCTATCTTTTGATCATTTGATGTTGTATATAATTTCTTTGGGGGTTTGTTGGTATTGTTTTCAGATCCAAAAATGAAGCTCATGTGTTAGTAGATGGAAACCAACCACCAAAGTAGATCTCCTAGAGCTGACAGGGCATAGGAAAACATCGATATCGGTGCATTGGTGGACTGATGAGCGAAATTCCTAGTGCATTTCAGCTCTAGGACTGAGCCCGTTTAATTGCACTTTGTTGATTTCTATTTCTCGTTTTTGATATATGATTTCCTAAGTTTGTTCTTCATCTTTCGATTAATTATTTCACATTTAAAAATTATTCTTAAGTATGCTATTTAAATATAACTGATTTTTATCTAAAATTAGATTTATCTTATTTTATCAAAAATGATTAAAGAGCACTTCCATGGAATTTATGCGACTATATCTAAATATATATATATATATACAGTTGAGTAATATAAGGTTTATGGATTTAAAAGGAGTAGTTTAAAAGTATAATATCAAAAATTATATAAATATGTTCATAATTAAGTTTTCTAAAGTGATTTTAAGTACTAAACTAACTTGTGAAATAATGGATTTATAAATTTTAAAGCCAAGTTTATATCTTAAAATATTTATTCATTTTCAAGAGTTTTTAGTTGAATTAGCCATCGTGCTAATCATTCTTTCTATAATATGAGAAATATAATTAAACAGTTTCTAGTATATAGTAATATGGGACATTTGATATCACTTTATTGTTTAAGCATACAACTTATTATGTAGATTATTTTGAGTGAGTGGAATTTCTAACTTATAGTAAATACTCTAACAACACCGAGTGGTTAGGGATACACGGGAGTTACTTTGTAATTACTATTTAAAGAGTATATAACACTTTTTGATTAATAGCATCTTTGGGTAATTTAACTATTTATATAGCTTGTATATAGGAAGTGGAGTTTAAAATTTGACCTTGTAGGCTAGTCCTTCGTCCTAGCTACTTGACTACGGTTGTCGCTCTTTGAGTCATGGTATCATTATTATATCTTTCTTTGTGCTCAACTTCGAGTTTCTATGATACCACAAAGCCAACAGAGAGTTGCTATGGGCGATAGATATCATATGATTGCATAGTTATTAGATGTGGCACTTCAGTGCATTTGTGGTAGGTAAGGCAATGTTATGATGATTAGTAACAATATGACTGTAGGAGTATTGAGGTCCATATTATTTTATAAAACTCATGGAGATTACTGTGTGTTTGTCAGTCTCCACTTGGGATAGCAATTTCACTTTCATTACCTAAAAGGATATATATAGAATCAGTTATTTACCCGAACTTGTTGTGTGCTCATCTTTATTATTGTTTTGCAATACGCTTATCTTGGATATCTATTCACGAAGTGCAGACTTGCGAAATGCATGTCTTAGATATCTATTCATGAAGGGCAGACTTGCAAGTGCTTAATTTGGACTCGCCTTGTACGGTCCTTCTATTTTTAGTGATTTACTGGTTTCTATGCTAGTTTTATTTTTCGAATTATAATCTTGGCTTGCTTCATGCTTGTTTTTAGTGGATGACTTGATGTGTGCTTGTCATTGACTCACTTCCATGCAGTCTTCATTCCTTATGGTTTGACTCGCTTATATGCAGTCTTGTATTTTCTAGAGTTTTGACTCGCTTTCATGCGGTCTTATATTTTTTTGTGGGTCCATATTTTGCGATCATTGCCGATGATGGGCATGATATGATTTTATGACAGGATGATTTTATGTTGACAATTTTTAGTTATGATGTGGACATATTATATAGTTATTACTATATCTTGGTATTAGACATGTTTAATATGTGATCTCACCTAGTAATATTTAGAGATAGTCTGATCCATTTATTATTTATAATACATCGGGTCGGACTAAGACTTGGCAGGTATAGGGACACAGTGACTTTGAATATGGGCTAGCTTAAGGAGTTATATGTTATATTATATATATTATATGTCATGTGTGTCATTTTGATGTTAAACCTAAATGTTTGATGTGAATTTTTATGAGATGTTGATCATATGTCATACATATTTTTGAGACCTATCATAGTCTATATGTATGTATATATTTAAATGGGTCCAGTATTCTCTTTTGTAGACTCACTCCATGTATTATATTCAGTCTGTACTATATTTTTCCAAAGTGATCTGTGATTCTGTGTACTTTATGTTGTATTATTTATTATTATGTTCTTATATAGCCAATGTGTTTATTGCTCTGTGCCAATATCATACATGTCATTTATGGTTTTATGACGTAAAGTAAAACATGTCGGTGTTAGTCCAAGGGAATATTTACATGTGGTCACTCCTATCCAACCTTATTCTCCATATTAGCAGACAATATTACTATGTAATATTATTTGTTAATATGGGTAGAGGTGGGGCCTTACAATCGTGTTAATAAAAAAAAGCTATTAGGTCAGCAATGCTATCAAGTTTATAGAAAAGCTATTGGGTCAACAAGGCTATTGCACTGAAAGAAAAGCTATCGGATCAACGAGGCTACCATGTTTTTCTAAAAAAAATATCGGGTCAACAAAGCTATTGTGTTGATTGAAAGCAATCTATTCGATAAAGCTATTAAATTGATGAAATTATATCGTGTCTATAAAGTTATCTAATTAATGAATTGCTATCTGGCTTAAAAGATAATGGAGTTTTTGAATAAATAAAGAGCCATCGGGTCTACAAAGTTATCATATGGATCAAGTTATTGACTATACAAAGACACCGTATGGATCAAACTATTATGTATACAAAGCTATCACATGGATAAAGCTACCATTCCTATAATGGTATTGAGAATCTGAAACTATTAAGGTTGCAAAGTACTACCAAAGTTATAAAGTTAAGACTCTACCGAAATTATAAATTTTTACATGTGTCAATGCTCCATTAGATAGTTTATGCCAAGTCAGCAAAAAATAAGAAGAGTTACAATAGCACATGAGGCCCTGTGTAGTTAAACTACTTAATATTTTTATGATGGTGAAAAGGCAACATGTTATAAGTCAGATAAAGCGGGGATATATCGTAAAATAACAAAGAGGCAAAAATCATTAACTGAGATAAAATAAAATCTCCAAAGTTGATTTATTTTCATTCCCAAATCGGTTGTATAGAAAAAGAAACAATATTCACTTTATATAATAAAACCAATGAATATCATCATCTATGGAGTTTAGACTTGGTGAATATAATAGGTTTCTAGTTTATGTTGAGCATTTAGGACTTGAACTTCAATCTGTACACTAAATTTATTGAATTGTTTTATAGGAGAACTAATCAAATTAACATTTTGATATTAAAGTTGTTAAAGTGGGTTCTAAAAACCTCTGATTTAGCGGGTGTAGTAGAAAATAACGGGCTTTAAACGAATCTACTATTTAATAGCACTAAATTGAAAAGGTGTAGCAATCGAAATGTGTTAAGTGCTTTAGTGAGGAGCTAGCGAGGCTTTAGCGACAAGCTAGCGAGGCTTTAGTGGGTCTTAAACTGCTTAGATAAGGTCATTTGAAGAATGCTATGTGTCACATCATAATTTGCCATGTCATCAGCCAGCTAAAGAATCATTACCACCTAAAGATTATTATACGACACATGTCAAGCATCCAAGGTGTAATTTTAATATAAATAGGCATGTCCTTCACATAAGAAGGGGAACTTTTTGAATCTTTCTCTTCTTTGATTTCATTAGTAACTTAAGATTTTGTAAAAAGCTTTGTTTCGAATTCCTTGGCCAATTAGGTCAAGTTAAAATCAACCAATTGTGATTAATCACTTTTCAAACTCCTATTTTCCCATTAGTCATCAGATTTCCCTCATGTACAAGTGCCACCTAGCTTCATTTCTCATTCTTTAAAGTCATACCCAATTTTCTTCTTAACAATCACAAACAACAAACATAACTAACTATGTATAAAACAGTATTAAAGTAGAAATTTCTTGAATCCTCTATTATCATAGTATGTTAATGTCACTAATATGTATAATTCTTAATCAACTTACTAAATTTGTGTTAACATTCCCTTTTACTTTTCTATATCAAGCTTAAGTTTCTTTAGATTCAATCATAAAATATGATCATATAACACACACACACATCGCTCTTTTATATTTCTACTTTTCAATAATTTATCTCTTTGTAAATTAATATAAATGAAAACAAAACATATACACGTCATGTTTTATGATAAATGCTTTGTTTAATTTTTGTGCTATATTGGAATGAACTGATAGAATCGATGATATAATATTTTGGGTTAAAGAAGAATGCATTATGATCACATGGATGAAGATGACACATTGTTTGGTGAACCAGAGAAGGAGCGAAGAAGAGGCAAAGGAGGGGAATTGTGCTAAAAGTTTGTAGCTAAAGCTACAAGCTTCCAATAGACAGGTGGCGCCCACCCGACTAGAACACTTTTCCAATCGACGGTTAAAGCCACCAATCGATTAGGTTTTGGGTGACTTCTCACCTGAATAGAGCTCCATGTTCATAGATAATGGGAAATCCTTTCCAATCGATAGGACCAGTCAATTGGTGGGAATTTCAAATCGACTGGATCGGTGAATTATGGAACAATTTAATTTCGAGGGTCCTGAGGTGTTTATCATTTTTTAGTGTTTTGGAGTTTTCATCATGGATTTCTTCAATGATTCAGATCCAACAACAAAGTATATATTAGGGCATTATAAATATACATATTTAGGGTTTGTTGATGTATGAAGAAAGAATGAAAAGTGTATTCAATCATAATAAAAGAGGATTTTACTTGTATCTTCTTCTCTAATTAGATTTAGCCACGATTATCATCTTGTAATTCTTTTCTTTCAAAAAGTAATAATACCTCCTTTCCATAAATTGGATGTACACTATCCCATGATAGCAAAACTACTATAAATATGGTGTCTTTACTCATCTAATTTTTTTGAATCTGTGATCTATTATTGATTTGGAGTATTATTTTCTGTTTGGCCTACCTCACCAACAACACAATCCTGTTTATAGTTTTTGTTGCGTTAGAGGTGTAAATTTAATTTACCCCAATGGTTTGGTCAAAGCAGTTTAGCTATTGATGCAAGGTGTTAGGCAGTATGGATGGATAAAAAGGTACATCAGTTATAGTAACACCCTATGTTAAAGGATCATATGTAGCGTCAGGATCTCAATTGCCAATAGAAAAGTGGAATGGGTATAATGATTTCAAAAAGTGGCAATGGAAGATGAAAGTCATTCTAAGATGGATAGGGTTCATCATGTAGCATTTGATATTGTGAAATTGCCTGCTAATATTTCAGCCATGGACAATGAGAAGAAGGAAGAATATGCTTTTACTAAGCTACAGCATCCAATGGGAGAGAATTTTATCTTGGAAATTAGCACTGGCACCATAGCTAAAGGAATTTTGGTCAAGCTTGAGAATCTCTACTTAAAGAAGCAGCTCACAAATCGTTTGATTTTGCTAAAGACATTTTTCACTATGAAGATGAGAGAGGGTACTTCAGTTTAGGCACATCTTAGTCTCTTTGATGATATTTCAATGAAGATGAAGACTTGGATTACAAGGTAGATGAAGAACGGAAGGCAATGATGCTTTTGTTGTAACGACCCATATTTTACGTATCGGAGGATCGTAAAATATTTTTATTTTATACGTATGAGGTCGTATGAATATATAATTCTAGGATATGACTCTTAAGGACATTTTACAGACCAACGACTTTTTTCGAATTTCTACATGACCATTTTGACCCTAAAAACCTTGTTTAGCCTATAACTTTTGATAGGGGTTTAATTAGAGTCTCAAATCAATTCCATTGCTTCAAGATAATGGTTTCTCATTCCTTAGAGTGGTTATAATAAAAAATAGACTTACGTTTAGAAAGTTATTCCTGTTTTAAGTTTTTAAAGCTACTGGCCAAGATTAGTATGCAATTGATAAGCTCATTAGTGAGCCCATTAGTCTAATTAGAGAATATTATAAATAAAGGGCTAAAAAGTCCAGTTAGATATTTTTCCTCTCATTCTAAATCAGATCCAAACTCTAATTAGCACTAGGTCCATCCTAATTTCATCCAAAATCACCCAAATTGCTCTCTAAATTATATTAAATTGCAAAATAGAGTTGGATCCTCAATTAGAAGACAGAGATCATTGATTTGCTTGATTTAGAGAGCTTTTCTTTGCTCTATACACAAATTGGTTGATTTTGGTAATTGGTGAGTGGTTTATGCCTTCTCAATATCCTGTACATGTTTACATGGTAGAATTGCATGATTTAACATGATTTTGATAGTAAAACCTTTTCTAAAACCCTAATTACATGTTAACTATGCATATGACCTAAATTGAGTTAGAATTCATCTTATTCATGTTCATATATTCATGGCTATATATAGATCTACGATAGAGATTAACTTGTTTGTATTATTTCTATGAATTGCATGTTTGAATGGATGAAATTGCTTATTAGGCTATGATTGGATGTTATGCTTTGGTATTGTTTGCTAATATTGTGGATGCATAGGAAGATAGGTTGGTGATTTGGGTAAATCGGAGGAAAAATTGGTTGGAATTGAGCAAAACTTAAAGGGGAAGCTCTGAAGTATGGGAGGAGCTTAGGGTTCAAGTCGTAGGTCCAGATTCACTAAGTATAGAAGTCGGTACCTACATGAGAGATCGTTATCGAGTTCTGTGGGTTGGTCCAACAAGTCGGTGGTTCTTGGGAGAGAAAGGGTGTTGCTAGTAGAGGCTGCCTAAGGTGATGGATAGGTGATTAGAGAAGTGTTGGAGACTATGACAACTTGTTTCTAGAATATGATGTAGTGTTCTTTAAAGAGAGGACTTGTTCGATGATGACTTAATTTGTGTAGAGAAGTCCGGGTCAAAGCATTTGGATATGGAGTATTAGAAGCAAGGAAGGAGTGGAAAAAACTTAGCCATGGGTTGGCTAAGTAGAGAGATCGACATCGAGTAGGAGGTCGGTATCGACTTCTTGTGTTACGTCCAAATAGGATAGAGCTTCTAGGAGGTAAAGTACAGGTTATGTAGATCGTGCTGGAGGTGTTGGCTCGTTTGCATCACAGTTGGTTGGCAATGTTACAACATGATGAAAAGCTAGAGTCTTAGGATGTTGGTTCGTGTTGGGAGTAGGTTCCAAATACGGTGGCTTGTAAAGGAGTGAGTCGTAGGATAGGGGAATGTAGAAGGGTTAATCTTCAATAATGAAAACCGGATTGAGCAAGAAAGGCTCGGTATCCAAATGGTGCAAAAGAGGGCTCGGAAGTATGTGCTAAGGAATCGTTGATGCTCGGAGTGTCTTCTGTTGTACACGAAGTAGCGGTATTATAAGTGGAGACGCCAATGGATTGGTAGTGAGGATTTGTATACCGTGGACCTGTCACTTTGGGTCTAGTATCCAGCTTTGGCCTGTGAGACACATATCTAGCTTTGGGCTGCGAGATACGAGAGTACAACAGAGAACTAGGATTTCCATTAGTAGGCCATACGAGCTATCATATATTCAGAGCATATGGAGTGATAGTTAGGATTGTAAATGGATGCTACGGATGCTTTGGTTGTTTTCTTTTGTAGGATATCACTCATAGGTATGAGGGAAAGTAGGTATTGGAGATAGGAATACTTGGAAGACCGATGTCCTTTATTTGGTTTGTGGTATATCTTTATGATATTGTAGAGGTATCATATTATGATGTTATATGCTAAATATTTAGTTGTAAGGATAGGTCAAGTATGGCTTGTGTACCCTTGTTCCTTACATATTTACCTGTATACTATTTTGAGACTCATTCGCCGCTCATAGCAAATGGTTGTCTAATCCAAGATTTTATGTTTTGCTTCTTATTATATTAGGTACTCTTAAATGAGCAGACTAGATAACTGGTCGAGGTATGCAGTAGCTGTTCGGAGGACGAGCTGGATGGAGCTATCTCGTATTATATGCATATATGGATTTCTACACTTCTTCACTAAGCAATACTGCGGAGCTCGTGACAGTGCTTTTTCTATTTGTTGAGATAGTCTATTTGAGTTTACTTTTATTGTATAAACTCTACTGCATTTGATGTATAACTCTGTGGATCTATTACTTTATTGATGGTTTTATTCACATAGTTATTACTATATCTTCTGTTATATCTATGATATTGCATTTCATCCTTGCGATGTAAGATATGTTAGGTTATATGCTATTGGTTCATTTCAACTCTGATGATTGCCCTATATCAGCTGAGGACGAATAGTGCACTATTTATATACCATTTGTTACCATTAAATTTCCTTTCGACCATGTCAAACCTTATTGAATAGAAGGAAAAGAAGAACAATAGAGAAAAGCACCAATAAAACCTTTCGAAAGATTCGAAGGGATGCAATAGCCAAAGACTAGAAGTATAGAGATCATTCGAAGGGGTCAAAGGGATTGAAAGCATACTTCTGCATCAATGAACACGTTTCAAAGCAGGTGCTTCTGTAGGAATGCAGACCTTTAGAAGGAGTTAAAGAAGCAGCTTTCGAAGACAATGCATAACAACCCTACAAATATGCGCCAAAACTTTCGAAACCAAAGGTTTCGCCTTCACTCAAGTCACTCAGAAGCACACCATGATTGGAATAGCCTTTTTGAAAGCCAAACCAAGCCTTCGAACCTATCGAATCTATTTATATCCAGGAAAGGTTCCGCATCAAGTTGCAAGCAAAGGATTGGAAGCCATTAACGGTGTCGAGACCATCACCAGGTCAACACCTTCGAGACCCCTGGAATAACCCTTAAATAGAGTCGAAAGCTCTTATAAAGCAACATAAAGAAGAGAAGGTGCAACTGCCCCTTTAGATGAAGTCGGAAGCATTCAAACCCATTCGAAAGCATTGCAAAGGGGAGCGCAAGTGTCGAAAGAGTCGGAAGGCATCTAAAGCTACCTTTTGATCAGGTCGAAAGCACTGAGTCGAAAGGTGCCAACCCACATTTATAAATAAAACCCAAGGGGTTTGGTTTTGGGGATCCGAACTCAGTCAATTTACTCTTGTATTTTCTTAATTCAACAAAATTGAAAACCCTAATTTGAAAATTGAATTGGGGAGAGTTCATCACTAAAAGCTTTGTTGAGTTACGAAAGGGGATTTTTCAATATTCTTGATTACTTTGTTGATTTGAAAGTTTTATCAGATTTAATTGTGTTTTATAGGTGTTGACCGCATCAAAAAGCCACTCTCGACTTAGTCGAAACCTTTGCTTTACAAGTAATTTTAGTTAATGACTTCGGGCTACCTTCCGATGAACTTCTACTTTCGAATGGATCGAAACCTTAGCCCAAACTAGTTTTACCTTCAATTCCCAATCCAAACCTAAGACACTTAAGAATTTAGCTTTCGACAGGGTCGAAACCATCCAAAATTGACCATAACCTTGAATCTAAGAGCCACCCATTAGGCTTTCGCAATTACTTCGAAAGGTCTGTTTCGAAGGGGTAAACAAGCTACTTTATCCAGTATAAAAGATCAACAATAAGGGAACTTACGCCTTTCGACTGAGTCGAAAGGTCAATAAAAAGGAGAGCTATCATAACAAGAACCTATTCGAAAGGGTGGACTAAAAGGATTAACTACATCTATCATTATTCCTCTCGACCAAGAGAAATCAAAAGGGACTATCCTTGTCTTAAAAACAACTTTGAGGTATTGACAATTTTTCTTATTAACATTTTGCGCTAGAAGGTGGGCTTGAACCTCCGACTCTGTTGAACATCCAACACCACTTATTCCTAACCAAATTCTATTTCAAGCTTATCTACTTTTGACCTAACTTCATTATGGCTGGCAAGATAAAATATCTGAGTAGGGATCTTCTGAACCACACTTAATTGGATTCTCCTTAGAGGTAGCTAATGATAAGAATCTCCAGGAAGAGCAATTGTTAAGGATGAAGGCTTTAAGAATCATAAGAAAAAAGAAAGTTGAAGCCTTTGATCCATTTAAATGGAGTTTAAACCCTTTTCATGTTGGTCCCACCCCAATCTTTGCATTAGTGGAAAACGAAAAGGTAAGTGACAATTTATTTAACCAAATGAGAAAAACAATTTAACACTATACCAAAGGCACAATCTTTGAAGAAGGAATAATGGCATATTACAATGCCTTTGCACATAATTAGGGTTAAGTCACAAGCAGGAAAATACCTGCACCAGAACCCCAAAATGTTTTAAAGGGAAAACCAGTTATAAAAGAGGAAACTCCAGAGCCAAGTAACAAAACATTTAGAAGCCATCCTCGAGAAACAAGTTTTAAGTCAATACTTCCTAAAAAGTGCAATCTAACAACATCCATAGAGAATGTCTACTTGCTAACAAAGGATGAGCTCAACTATTGGCCATCACAAAAGAAGAAACCAAAATATGAAAGAAATATGGGAGGGTCCTATTGCCATTACCACATGATGAATGGTCATAAAACTAATCACTGTAGAGCCTTGGAAGGGATGATAGTCAACTTTTATCGTTAAGGAAAAATCAATGAGTTTGTAAAGAAATACTGAACGAGATCCATAAAGAGCTACTTTTCTAAAGAGAATCTACATGGTTTGGAGGGAAATGCTCCTTTTATTCGGACATTACCTTAAACGGTCAAAGCCTTTGTCCGAGCCGAGTTGGCCAGGGCAGAGCACCTCCTAGAGGGAGGAGTATAAGCCTTTAACCGCGCTAAGCTATAGTTAGGTTAAAGCATCGACAAGCCCTTGGCCATGCCTCTGGTCAGGACAAGGCACCTCCTAGAGGGATGAGTGTAAGCCTTTAGCTGCTCCATGCTATGGCCAAGTTAAAGCATCGACAACCCCCTGTCCACGGCACGCTGTGGCCAGGGAAGGGCACCTTTTGGAGGGAGGAGTGTAAGCCTTTATCCGTGCCACGCTATGGCCAGGTTAAAGCATCGACAAGCCCTTGGTTGTGCCTCTGGTCAAGTCAAGGCGCCTCCCAGAGGGAGGTTGGGTAAGTCCTTGGTTCTATCCTCTAAGAATAAGCTAACCAAGAGCACCAGACAATAATGGACTAAGATGTCCAAACCCGAGAAGCGACATATCAATAATGGGCTAAGATGTCCAAGCCCCAGAAGCTGCATATTAATAAAGGACTAAGATGTCCAAGCCCAAGAAGTGGCATATCTACAAGGGACTAAGATATCCAAGCCCGAGAAGAAGAAATACTACAGCGGACTAAGACGTCCAAGCTCGAGAAGAGGCTCATCGAATATTAGACTAAGATGTCTAAGCCCGAAAAGTGGCATATCAAGCAATGAACTAAGACGTCCTAACTCGAGAAGTAACCAATAAATCTACAACAACATACAAGGCCTAAAGGGTTCATATATGTCAAAGAAGAAAGAATCTAAGGAGTAGAAGAACTCCTCTTATTAATACCCGAATCTGGGTTTCGGGTCACTCATTTCTGAACTTCATCTATTAATACCCAAATCTGGGTTAGTTACAGGTCTCTCAATCCCTCATACCCGAATCTGGGTTTCGAGACTATTATTTGATTACACTTATTAATGCCCTAATTTGGGCTTGAGATTTCTATTACAAATTTCTAATTATCCACTATTAATACCGAATCTGGGTCAAAGACTTCTATCAACTTCTATCAAGAAGATCATTATTATAAATTTTGGTTATCATCCATAGAATACTCGAATCCGGGTTTCAAGTTTCTTAACTTCTAATGTCATCCACTAATACCCGAATCTGGGTTTCGGGCTTTTAAATTTTCAAATTTCGTTAGTACCTGAATATGGGTCACTGGATTTCTACTACAAATTTTCAGATGATGATTTCTGGACTTCTGTTTATTTAAACATTATTATTCCTCTATTGGTAATCTTCAAAGGATGATTTTCTAACATAATTATACCCCTGGTTGAGGATAAAATTTTCTATCAACAGACTTCAGATATTCCAACAATATAGGTAGAGTTAAATTCTTATTACTCATCATGATCAAGATGGTTTTCAAGACATTTAGTCAAATACAATTATTGTTCATTATGATTGACATAATAATTTCTTAATCTACTTGAATGATATAGATAGACTTTATGTCAATTTCAGGCTAACAATTGGAAATGTTGTTTGCTTTGTACTTTTTAGGGAAATAAGTACAATACACAAAAATGAAGGATTCAGTAGATACAGATATTGCGGTATAAACAAATGTTTCAGAGATAACATTATAGGAGAGAACCATAAATTAGGTGATATTTAGAAAATTTACATGATTTACACAACTAATGAAATTATTTACAAGTGCAAAGAATAAATACATACATTTCTCCAAGTATGAATTCTTCATAAACCTTAAACAGGCTTGTTCAGGTTCTCAGCAATCAAAGGATCTATGATATCACGATAGCGATATAGAGAACTTCTATAAGTTTCTTCTCTTTCGTCCTTATCATGTCCACATCATCAACCGCATCGATGTTAGTCTTCAAAGCATGATTGAAAGCTCGGTTTGCAGCTCTAAGGGTCTTATTTTCCTTTTCAATTCAGCAATGCGTTTCAAAAGGAGATAATTGTCGCATTCGAGTTTCTGAATTTTAGCAGCATATTCGTTTATGCGCTTCGAATATTTAACTTTCTGTTGTTCGTCAAAATATTTCCTCATTTCAAACTTAACTTTCCTACACCACTCACCCACTACTTTCTCATCTAAGCCTGGAGGAGGATTTGTTATAGTAGGAAATTTCTGAGCAGCAAAGGAAGTGGACATTGTAAACTTAGCAACGGATGGAGTAGCATAAGGAATGGGTAAATCAATACTCGAAGTATTATCTCCCATAATAAATTCTAATGACTCGCACTGAGCCTGACTATCCTTCAATTTTATCTCTAAGTCACTTATCTGTTGGAGAAGCTCGGACATTTTGTGATCGAAGTCAATTGAAGGATTCGACTTAACTTGATGCTTTAAAGTGGAAATCGTTTCATTTTTTCTATTGCCATCAGCTTCTAAACTGGCAATTTGATCCTTAAGATTTCTGACAATAGTTTTCTGAAGTAAGAATCTTTTGTGCCACCTTAAAGCTTCAGCATTGCTGTGAAAATGAGCAAGTAAAGTATCTTTAAGAAGTTTACACTTTTCAATTTCCGTTAATAGCTTATCCTTAAGATTAATAAAGCGAGACACTGAATCTAATGAAAGAGGTGTCACGGATAGCAGTAACTCCTATTAAAATAAAAAAGAAAAAGAAAAAGAATGAAGTCAGAACCAGAATGAACAACTTCTTTATTACTGGAATAAATGATTACAACTTAGATAACAATGAAACTGAAAGAGTATAATTGAATATTTACTTTACTTCTAAAGTTAAGAAACTGCATTTCTAGCTTTATTTAATGAATTAGCAGAAAGGATAACCATCGAGTAAAAAGGAATATTAACTCCTTCTGGAGTAATAACCGGTGGATATTTACAGTAATCCCACTCTCCGGTAGGAGTATATCGCGTCAACATATTAGTTTGGTGTGGAATGTCCGAATCTCTTTGAGTATTTTCTCCTTTTCTTCTCTAAGAAAGTCAAAGCGAAGACGAGGGTGTTCCATGTATTCTGTAAATCTCTAAGAAAACAACATCTTGCTAATTTTAAAGATTTTAAAATCGATGTCTTCTCAGTATAATCTCTTCTTAATCTAACATATTGACTTAGATAATCTCTAGAAAAAAGTTGCCAGAGGGACATTTACTCTATAACAAAGCAATAAAATACAGCTAAGTATAGAGGAAAAATTAAAATGAACATTCATAAATCATTATTATTACATAATTAAAATTATTCGTTTGGTTCATACAAAATTGATTTTGTAAAGAATTATGGAATAAACTTGTCCTTATAAAACTTGAGTTTTTTGGGAGGAAGGTCTAGGGGAATTGATCTGACTGGAATCAAGTTCCAACATGCTCCAGGATGCGGGTCAGATCCGAATTCATCCATGTACCTTTAGTGTAAACGCCTAAGTAAACCCCCACTAAAATCACCTAAATATGAGAAATCAACGGTCGGGTGTCTACAATAGGCCTTTTATAAGAAATTAACTAAAATGTCTCTCTGCTCGGTCAACATCCAAAAGAGGGTGATTAATTCTCAATTTTCTTTAAGAAGACCATCATAACGGAGGTGTGCTCTCTTTAGCTATGGGGTAGCTTCTTAATGTTCAAAAATTCCAATACTGCCGCACTTTTAGTGAGTCTATAATATTTATCAGAAAGTATATTATGCTCCCTTAATTGCTTGTCTAACTCCCTATATAAATTGTTTATCTCTGCTTGTTTCCTTTCAAGCTTGGTTTTATAGGGGTGGATAGATTTCTTCCCTATCTAAATAAATGATTTACACTATTATTATCTTCGAAGCAAACGATGTGTAAGCAGAGAATCCCACACCTAAGATACCAGGATCGGTGCTTGAGAAGCTTGCTCCTTTTCTTTTGGCACTTCAACATCAATAGAAGCAGGCTCCTCTTGAGGGCCGAAAGGTGCAGAAGATTTAGGCAAAATTGCTTCATGAGGAGACGAATCTTCCTCAGCGGACTTTGTATTATCATCCTTGTCTTTCTCAGATGCTTCGGTATGGCCATCCCTGTTGCCACCTGATCCTTGTCCGCCGTTGAGGTTATCATACCCATCATCATCGTCGTCATTATCATTATTATCATCATTATCTTCCCCCTCCTCTGCGATAGCCTCATCTTTGTCATCTTCTTCTTCGGAGTCGGATTCGGCTTCGAAGGAAGGAACTTCAAAAGAAATTTTTTTGGAAGTGCCAATTTCCTCCCTCTTGGCAACTTCAATCCCCTGCTCCATCTTTTTTATTCTATCCAACACCCTATCAACAAGAGCAGAGTCGAGCAAATGGAAGCTCAAATCTAGGCATTTATCAACATTATCAGCATAGGCGAGAATCAAGGCGGCTTCAAAGAAGTTCATAATGATGTCTCTAAGAGACGAGCCAAGGAACTGCGACACTCACTACTTCGCATCATAAATGGTGCCAATAGCCGGTTTGAGGGAGGCCTTGTTCTTTTCATCTTTTCCTTTAGCAAGGATTGTCTAGCTACCATCTGTCCTTTTTCCTCTTCAGACTCTTTCAGAGTCATTGACAAAGCTAAGTTCTCGTCGGCTAGAAGTTGGCGAGCCTTCCTCTCTTCCAAGATGGTAGATTCTAACCGAGAGAGAAGCTCTCAATCGCTCCAACTCAGTTGTAGTCTCGCTCTTCTCCGTAGATAAGGAGGAAATTTGGTTATTCAAGGTAGCAACATCTTATCGAAGTTTAGATGTTTGGTAGAGGATTTGGATACGTTTTTGTGCAGGGAAAACCAGCTTTTAGAAATCTGAAAGAAAAGGTATAACATAAGTTAAAAGGTTAAAGAAAAACAGAGACAATAATGTGAAGTAATGTAACACATACCAGGAGTTGTTGTTCAAGAAGGGATAGATAGTGTTCTTCAAAATCAGAATTAGAGGATCGCAGTTGAATTGAAGTAAGGGTCGAAGTCCTCAATTCCTCTTGCATCTACTCAATTATGCTCGGAGAGCTGGAGACAACGATGCAAGAAAGTGGATCGACTTTGGTAGGAGTTTGCTTAGGCAAAACATTAGGAGCTTCGACGGACGGACTCTTTAGAAACTCTCCAACATTAATAAACTCTCCTTCGACCAACAGTTGAGAATTAGGGACCTCAACTACTTTGGCTTTCTTTAGAGGAGGTTCCACTGTAGTCATTTTAATTAATTTCTTTTTAGCAGCCATCTTAGATCTGGCAATTGCTTGAGAAAATGATGGTGCATGAGAAGTCAAAGAAGGAGGAGCAGGACCACTGGTGGGTTTTTCCACTTGAAAAGCAACTAAAGAGAATTCAAACAGATTATAAGTCAGCGGAATATTTGAAAAACAACACAGCAATAAATAACAAGTGCAGCATTTATAACTAACCAGAGTGATCAGCACAGATGAGTGACATTGGAGAGAAGTTTGATGGGTCTTCCAAGGAAAGGAAGTGTTTGCTTCAGGAGGTGTATTGGAGCAAAGGAGGTTGGCCAAGGATCCTTTGGCCCTCCGGTAGAAGGGAGTGCTTTCACAAATTTGTTGGATTTGGCAGTGTTAATCTACTCCCAATCTCGCTTGAAGCTGCGATTAGAGACTCTACTATTCTCTTATCCTCCTCATTAAGCTCTTTAACTGGGGCACCTGACAAAAGCAAAGATCAGGGAAGAAAAGTAACTAGATAGAATGAAAATAATAAAATCTGAGCTTACAGAGAGTAGAGAAAGTCCTGCTAACGTTTGGGAAGCATTTAACAAAGAAGAACTGACTTTCCTAGTCTCTAAACCTGTTTACTGCCTCAAAGATCAACTTCTTAGGAGGGTTGACGTGGAAGATTTGATTGTTTAGGTTGATGAGTTTAACCAACCGGACAAGGTGATTAAGAAATTTAGCGTTCAAGGAGGTAAGGCCAGACTCTAATGCCATCAACTCCAGAGACAAAAGATAAGTATATACGTTTGGCGACAGCTGAATTGGAGCAATTCCAAGACGAACTAAGAACTTCGTCAAGAACTTAGGGAAAGGAAGGAATCCACCGTGCTAGACATGGATTGCAGTATAAGCAAAGAACCCCTCAGGTGGGTTGTTGATGGTGTCATTTTCTGCAGGGGGATTTCTTCCACTCCTGTAATCCCAAAGTCATTAAGAATGGCATCCATTTCATCCTGCGTGGATATCAGGGAGCACTTGGAAGTAGCTTCAGCTTTCTTTGGAGAACTCATAATTCTTCCAAGTGAAAACGTTCTGGTTAGAAATTACAGTTTGTTATGAAATTAACATTCTTTCAAGGATTACTAGAAAACCATCACAATCATTTGAGCATCAAACAAAGCATGAAACTACATATTCTTGAAAGAATGTTAAGAATTAAAAATGAGGTTTACTGAGCTTTTGATACAGTCGAGAGCAAAATAAAAGTTAACACTTAACAAACACCTCTCAACAAAGTCAAAAACCCAGATATAAGCATCTACTGAGCTTTCGACAGGGTCAAAAGGGAGGGTTGAAGTATATGTCCAACCAGCACTCTTTGACAATGTCAAAAGCTCAATAGGAACTTAGTTATTAGAAAGGAATAATTAAAACCAACATAAAATTTGAACAAAGTGTACTCTTTCAATATTTAGTAAACAAAAGGGAAGACCCTTCTACACAGTCGAAACCCATTACCTTAGTTTTCTAAAAGAATGTGAATGTTGTCGAAACCTTATATGCCGACTAAGTCGAAAAGTTTTGAGTTTGAATTAAGGGACATTTCGATGATATAGGAAAAGAGAAAGATTAAACCCCAGTCGGTTATAAAAGGTTTCGACAGAAATGAGAAGTGGTGAGCAACTTCGAAGGAAAAGCAACAATAAATTTAAATTAATGTAGTAGGTTTCGACGGAGTTAAGTACAGAAGGTTTCTTTTAGTCGAAATTTTTGATGTGTAACTTATACAAAGCACCTTTTCTTTAATCTTCTTTACAAAAATATTTATTTTAACTTAAAATTAATAAGGAGTAAGTACGTTCTAAAGATGTCGAAACCTATGCAACAAGACTTATGCTTTCGAAAGAGAGAATTGGAATAGTTAACTACTTTGAAAGGTGACTGGAAATACTAACACACAAAGTTGCTTTCGAAAAGGTTAATTGCATGCTACCTGAGTCAAAAGAAGTGCCACGCTACCTTTCGACCCTATCGAAATAGGCTAAGAAAGAAAAATGAAAGTTGCTGCCTTAATCCCTTTCAAAGGGTAGAAAGGTAAATTTATGGCGCTAATTTTGAACTCGTACAATTCAAAACTTCTAGGCAAAGAAAGCAGGGATCTCCTTCTTCCCCAAACATAATTTCAATCCAGAAATGTAAAAAACATTGAACGAACAGATTTAAACACTAATCAATTATTTAAATTGAAAAATCTTTGAGATAAACATTTGAACTCTCTAAAAAACAGGATAACATTAAAATCTGTATCGGATGGGTTTAAAATGAGAATTAATGAGAAAATTCAATCAAACCAAACTGTATAATTGAATCTAATGATGCTTTTAAGCAAATAAGAACTCAAGCAATTTCTAGCAAATCAAAATAGAAATTAAGAATCCAAATTATGAAAGTTGGTGAAATTGGGATTTGCTGCAAAATAATAAAGGGAAAGATTCGTGAAATAAGAAAACAAAAACTTACTTTAAATCTAGGTTTTTGATTGTGAAAAGCAAAGATTATCGGAAAATTTGGGAACTTTGATTTTTCTTGAAGTTTCTTTTGTTTTAAGGTAAATGAAGGAAGAAGAGAGAAGAATGTAGTTTATAAGAAAAGTCAGCAATGATGGTGAGCCGTTCGATTAGATTCAAATGAATGGTCCAGATTCATGTGGGAATGCGAAAAGGCGGGAGATATTGAAGGTTTCAAGATGATTGACTTGAAAAGTCAAAGGCATCCCTTCGCAGGGGGAAAATATTAACACCAAATTTCCTTTCGACCATGTCGAAACCTTATTGAACAGAAGGCAAAAAAGAATAAGAGAGAAAAGCAGCAGGAAAACCTTTCGAAAGAGTCGAAGGGATGCAACAGCCAAAGACTGGAATTACAGAGACCTTTCGAAGGGACCAAAGGGGTCGAAAGCATACTTCCACATCAATGAACATCTTTCGAAGCAAGTGCTTTCGCAGGCATGAAGACCTTTCGAAGGAGTTAAAGAAGCAGCTTTCGAAGATAATGCACAACAACCATACAAAGGCGCACCAAACCTTTTGAAACCAAAGGTTTCGCCTTCACTCAAGTCACTCAGAAGCACACCACGATTAGAACAGTCTTTTCGAAAGTCAAACCAAGCCATTCAAACCGGTCGAAGCCATTTATATCCAAGAAAGGTTTCGCATCAAGTCGCAAGCAAAGGATTGGAAGCTACCAACGGTGTCGAGACCATCACCAGATCAACACCTTCGAGACCCTTGGAAACAACCCATCGGCAAAGTGGAAAGCTCTTATAAAGCAACATAAAGAATAGAAGGTGCAACCTCCCCTTTCGATGAAGACGGAAGCATTCAAGCCCATTCGAAAGCATTGCAAAGGGGAGCACAAGTGCCAAAAGAGTCAGAAGGCATCTAGAGCCACATTTCGACTAGGTCGAAAGCACTGAGTCGAAAGGTGCCGACCCGCATCTATAAATAAGACCCAAGGGGTCTGGTTTGGGGATCCAAACTCAGTCAGTCTACTCTTGTATTTTCTTAATTCTACAAAATTGAAAACCCTAATTTGTTGAATTAGGGAGAGTTAATCAATAAAAGCTTTGTTGAGTTATGAAAGGGGAGTTTTCAATATTCTTGATTACTTTGTTGATTTAAAAGTTTTTATCTGATTTAATTGTGTTTTGCATGTGTTGACCACATTGAAAAGCCACTCCCAACTTGGTCGAAACCTTTGCATTTACAAGTAATTTCAGTTAATGACTTCAAGCTACCTTCTGATGAACTTCTACTTTCGAATGGATCGAAACCTTAGCCCAAACTAGTTTTACCTTCAATTCCCAATCCAAACCTAAGATACTTAAGACTTCAGCTTTCGATAGGGTCGAAACCATCCAAAATTGGTCATAACCTTGAATCTAAGAGCCACCTGTTAGGCTTCCGCAATTACTTCGAAAGGACTGTTTCAAAGGGGTAAACAAGCTAATTTATCTAGTTGGAAAGACCAATAACAAGGGAACTTATGCCTTTCGACTAAGTCGAAAGGTCGTCGAGAGGTCAATAAAAAGGAGAACTATCATAACAAGAACCTATTCGAAAGGGTGAACTAAAAGGATTATTTATATTTATCTTTCTTCCTCTCAACTAAGAGAAATAAAAAAGGACTAACCTTGTCTTAAAAACAACCTTGGGTGTTGACAATTTTTCTTGTTAACACTATTGGTGCTGGTGGTATAGAGCGGCTGTCACATTTGGTATCAGAGCTTTGGTTACACGATTAACTGGAGTTGGTACCGTGATCTAGTAGAAAAAAGGGAAGATGTTATCGCCTTAAACTAGATCGAGATTATATATATACGAGAGAGTGCGCACTTGTTATAGGTTTGGTTTTCAAAACTATAAAGTAATATATTATATAGTATAAGTCACATACATATGAGCTATAGACACAGTTTTCTATATGAGAGACTGATCATTCTTGTTATAGATAAGAATGAGCTGGCATACAAGGAAACACTGTGAAGATTTCATATTCAAGATTAGAGGAAGGAGTGGGATCAGGAGCTGTTATGCCTGATGTCTAAGACATGTCAAATGCTATGATGGCTACTATAATGAGTAATGCTCCTAGAGTGCTAATGGGTGGAGGTACTCCAATGCAAGCACCAAGGGCTGATTTCGCCAAGCTGAGCAAAGATTATTCTACTCTTGAAGTGAAGCTCTATCATGGGATGGAATCAATCGTAGAAGTGGAAGATTGGTTAGATACTTGTGAGGGCATCTTCGATGATATGGAGATGGAAGATGCTATGAAGAGGAAGTTAGCTTCAAGACAACTTCAGGGTCGAGCTATGAATTGGTGGAATGTTATTACTATTGCTACTCCAGAAGACCAGTTTTCATAGGATCAATTTAAGATGAGGCTTGAGGAGAAGTATATTCCAGCAGCCCAAAAATCAATTTTGTTCAGAAAATTTATTAACCTTAAGCAAAGGGAGATGACAGTTTCTAAATATGTGGCGGAATTTGATGCTTTGTCTAAATAAGGGATGTCATTTATCGACACTCCCTTAAGAAAGAATGAGAAGTTCATCGTAGGATTGGATGACTATCTCGGAGAGAAGTTAGTGGATCATATTGATGAGCCTTTTGAAAAGCTAGTGGAGAAGGCGCTTCGCCATGAGAGTTTTTACCTTAAGGCTAAGACTGTTGTTGTTGTTTCCGTTGAGAAAGAGGAGCCAAAGCCACTGCAAGGCAGTGAAGGCAAGAAGAAGTGGAATGGAAAGAGAAAGCAGTCCCGATGAAAGGGTAGTTAGAAAAAGGGTAAATGGGAACCTGTTTGCTTCATATGCAATGAGAAGTGTCATCTAATTAGAGACTGCAAGAGAGTGAGAAGAAGAAATTCTATAATTGAGAGAAGCCCAGGAATTTGAAGAAGAATTGCCCATAACGATAAAGGATAATCATATGGTGAAGGCATATGCTTTGGACGCAGTCCTAACTTCATCGAGTGCTCACTCAGCGAAGGAGAAAGGGAAGGGAGTCGTTATTCAATGTATGATCTCTATTGTTAATGTTCCTATTCAAGTTTTGTTTGATACCGGTATTTCTCATTCATTCATCTGTAGTGACCTGGTAGATAGACTGGAATTGGAACCTGAGATAGTAGACCGTGGTGAACCCTGTTGGAGACTCTACTAGTCTTTGCATGGTTTGTCGTGGCTTAGTTTTTTCAAGTCCTGGATGTTCTTTGGTTTGTGATTGTTTTGTTTTGAACTTTGTTGGGTTTGGGATTATCTTGGGTATGTACTGGCATAGGAAGTATGTGGCCATAGTGGATTATGAGAAGATGTTGGTGACAATCGAAGATGTGGATGGGAAAACGATGTTGATTGGCTGGCTACCAAAGGAAAGGATGATGATTAGATTTCTATATTCGCTTTAGGTTATACATGAGGGATTGTGATTTGTGTCTATTGCTAGAGAGTATTCGGATGTCTTCGAAGAAGTAACTAGAATGCCACTGTATAGAGAGATTGAGTTTTGGATTGACCTCGTAAAGAAGCCAAACCAATAGTTATGCCTTTAAGGATATGGCACCTACATAGCAAAAGGAATTGGATTTGCAAGTGAATGATCTATTGAGGAAAAGGTTCATTCGAAGGAGGATATCTAAGTGCAGTGCACCTATGTATTCGCAACGAAGGCAAATGGCTCTTTGAGGTTGTGTATGGATTATCGTGAGCTAAATAAAGTGACGGAGAAGAACAAGCATCCACTCCACACATTGACGACTTGTTTGATCAACTGCATGGTGCGAAGGTGTTCTCTTAAATGGATTTGGCGATGAGATTTCACCAGTTGATAGTAGCGAAGGAGAGTGTTCTTATTACCAAGTTTTGTACGCCATCTGACTTCTATAAGTGGTTGGTGATTCCATTTGGATTGACCAACATTCTGGCATACTTTGTGGATCTCATGAATTGGGTTTTCAAAGACCAGTTGAATAAGTTAGTGCTTGTGTTCGTGGAAGATATTCTGGTCTATTTTAGAACTGAAGAGGTGCATAGGACGCACTTGAGGATAGTCCTAGAGATATTAAGGAAGCGCAAGTTGAAAGCGAAGTTCTCTAAGTGTCCCTTCTAGGGAGAGGAAGTGAGATTCTTGGGTGACATCGTTTCAGGATAGGGTATAGCAGTGGATCCTACAAAGGTGGCAGGGGTCCAAGACTGGAATCAGCCCAAGAATGCTACGGGTGTGAGAAGTTTTCTATGATTGGCAAGATATTATAGACGCTTCATAAAAGACTTCTCGAAGGTAGCGGCACCGTTGACCAATTTGATAAAGAAGAATCGGACCTTTGTATGGATTGCAAAGTTTGATCATGCATTTGTGAGTCTGAAAGAGAGGTTGACAAGTGCACCAATATTGACCATTCCAAGTGGAAATGAAGAGTTGAAATTATACACCGGTGCTTGTGGTACCGGAATGGTTGCGATGTTAATGCAGAAGGGAAGGTTGGTCGCTTCTGCAAGTCGACAGCTAAAGCCGCACGAAAGGAATTACCCAACTTGTGATTTGAAATTGGCGGCAATTGTTTTTGCTTTGAAGATGTGGAGGAACTATTTGTTGGGAAAAAGGTTCGAGCTGTTTACGGACCACAAATCCTTAAATTACCTTTTCTCTTAGAAGGAGCTCAACCTTTAACAGCAACTTCGGTTGGAGTTCTTGGCCTCTTATGATTTTGGTATTTTCTATACTCTAGGAAAAGGGAATGCAGTCGCTGATGCATTGAGTAGAAGACATACTGGGTTATGAGCAATGTTCTTTGAATGGAAGCAGATGAAATATATTACTAGATTTGATTTTAGGCCTCATTGCGAGCTAGAACCTAAAATGTTGGCAAGCTTATTGATTAGACCTAATCTAATTGGAAGGATTGGTGCTAGTCAGAAGGGAGATGCTAGGCTTGCAGAGATCATAGCAAAGATAGAAGAAGGAGTAGAATCTAAAGATAAGAAACAATACAAACTAGATTGAGAAGGTTGGCTTTGTAAGGATGGAATACTGTTTGTTCCTAATGCTGATGGACTGCGAGATGACGCGCTAAGAGAGTGTCATCATTCCAGATTAACTATTTGTCCTAGTGGTAACAAGATGTATAGAGATATGAAGTGAACTTACTACTCTGAAGAAAAAGGATGTTGGGGTATTCATCTCCAAGTGTGTATGAACTGCCAATTTGTAAAGGCAGAGCAGAAGAAACCTAGTGCATTATTGCAACCATTAAAGATTCCTAAATGGAAATGGGAACAAGTATCGATAGATTTTATTGATGGACTGCCGAGGACTTGAGCCGGTTACGAAAACATTTAGGTCATAATAGATCGGTTGACCAAGAGTGTGAGGTTTATACCCGCCAAGTCAAGTAGAACAGCATCCAAGCTGGCGGAGTTGTATGTAAAGTGGATAATATGATTTCATGGTGTGTCGAAGAGCATTGTGAGCAACCAAGACCCATTGTTCACTGAAACGTTTTGGAAGAGCTCACAAGAGGCATTAGGGACGGAGTTGCATCTTAGTAAAATTTATCGCCCGCAAACGAATGGGCAGAGCGAAAGAGTAAATCGTATATTAGAAGATCTCTTACGAGCTTGCATTGTAGACTTTGGTGGGTCAGGAGATGATCATTTGCATTTGGTGGAGTTTGCATACAACAACAGTTATCAGTCGAGTATTAGTATGGCTCCATATGAAGCATTGTATTCATTTTGGTGGGAAGCAGGCGAGAAACTGATATTTGGGTCAGATATGATTGGAGAGATTTTGGAGAAGATTGAAGTCATTCGGTAACGAATGAAAGAGGCTCATGATTGACAGAAAAGCTACGTGGATAAGAGACGAAGAGAGTTAGAGTATCTGTCGAAGATATGGTGTTTGTAAAGGTTTCTCCTCTAAAGTATGGAGTTTGATTCACTAGAAAAGGGAAGTTGGCATCGAGATTTGTATGTCCTTTTTCGATAGTCGATAGAAAGAGTAAATCCCACAAGCCAAGTATAAGTTCACTATACTATTGGTTACATGGCTGCTTGTTTGATATGTGTGATGGTTGCTTATACTTGGCTTGTGGGATTTCAAGGGTGAAATTCCAAAAGGGGGAAGAATGTAACGACCCGTATTTTACGTATTGGAGAATCGTAAAATATTTTTATTTTATTCGTATGAGGTCGTATGAAACTATAATTTTGTGATATGACCAAGGTTTCTTATACTTTGGCTTGTTTGGTGAGTGCTTTTCTTCGCTGTACGGATTAGATCTACACACAAATTGATTGAATTTGGTAATTAGTGAGTGGTTTATGTCTTCTCACTATCCTATGCATGTTTATATGGTAGAATAAGTAAAACATTTTCTAAAACCCTAATTACATGCTAACTATGCATATGACCTAATTTGAGTTAAAATTCATCTTATTCATATTCATAATTTTATGATTATATGTAAATCTATGATAGAGATTAACTTGTTTGTCTTATTTATATGAATTGCATGCTTGAATGGATGAAATTTCTTGTTATGCTATAATTGAATGTTATTCTTTGGTATTGTCTTTTAGTGTTGTGGATGAATAAGAAGATAGGTTGGTGATTTTGGCAAATCGGAAGCAAAAGTGGTCGAAATTGGACGAAACTTGGAGGGTAAGCTCTAGAGTATAGGAGGAGCTTGGGGTTCAAGTTGTAGGTCCAGATTCACTAAGCATAAAATTCGATACCTACATGAGAGGTCGGTACCGAGTTCTGTGGGTTCTTCCAACAAGTTGTCGGTTTGGGGGAGAGCAGGAGTGTTGCTAGTTGAGGTTGCCTAAGGTGATGGATATGTGATTGGCTAAGTGTTGGAGGCTATGATGACTTGATTCTAGAATATGGAGTACGATGCTTTAAAAAGAGGACTTGTTCGATGAGGACTTAATTTGTGTAGATTAGTCGGGATCAAAGCATTTGGGCATGGAGTACTAGAAGAAAGGAAGGAGTGGAAGAAAACTTAGCCATAATTTGGCTAAGTAGAGAGATGGGCATCGGTTGGGTGGTCGGTACCAACTTCTTGTGTTAAATCCAAACAGGATGGAACTTCCAAAAGGTGAAGTAGAGGTCATGTAGATCATGATGGAGGTGTTGGCTCATTTGCATCACATTTGGAAGGAGATGTTACAGCATGATGAAAAGCTAGAGTCTTTGGATGTTGGCTCATGTTGGAAGTAGGTTCCAAAGATGGTGGCTCGTAGAGGAGTGAGCTGTAGGATCGGGGAATGTAGAAGGGATCCTAGTGAATAATGGAAACTGGATTGAGCAAGAAGGGCTCGTTATCCAAATGGAGCAAAGGAGGGCTCGGGTGTATGTGCTAAGGAATCATTGATGCTCGGAGTGTTTTCTGTTGTACTCGAAGCAGGGGTATTATAAGTGGGGATGCCCATATATTGATAGCAATGATTCGTATACCTTGGACCTATGGCTTTGGGTCTAGTGTCCAGCTTTAGGCTACGAGACACGTATCCAGCTTTGGGCAATGAGATACGAGAGTACAACAGAGAACCCGGATTTCCATTAGTCCCTGGCTATGCAAGCTATCATATGTTCAGAGCGTATGGAGTGATAGTTATGTTTGTATGTGGACGATATGGATGCTTTGGTTGTTTTCTTTAGTAAGCCGCTCATAGGTATCAGAGGAATTTGGTATTGAGGATAGGAATACCTGGAAGACTAATATTCTTTATTTAGTTTGTGATATATCTTTATGATATTGTAGAGTAGCATATTATAGTATTATATGCTAAGTCTTTGGTTGTAGGGACAGGTTGGTTATGGTTCATGTACCATTTTTCCTTACCATATTTACATGTATGGTATTTTGAGACTCATTCACCGCTCACACCAGACTGTTGTCTGACCTAAGGTTTTATGCTCTGCTTCTTATTATCTTTGGTAATCTTAAATGAGCAAACTAGATAACTAGTCTAGGTGACGCAGTAGTTGTTCGGAGGACGAGCTGGATGGAGCTATCCCGTATTATATACATATATGGATTTCTATGCTTCTCCACTAAGAAACACTACGAAGACCGTGATAGTGCTTGCTTATTTCTATTTGTTAAGATAGTCTATTTTGAAAGTTACTATGTTATAGGATCGTGTAATATGGATAAACTACTTACGCGGAATATAAGCTAAGTAAAACAATAATTAAGGCAGTAAAGTAAATGATACCATAAATTTTTATACTGGTCCGAACTCTCGTTCTACATCCAGTCCCAGACTCCTTTTGGAATTAAAATAGCAACCCTCACTTAACTCGGAGGAATAGGTTTACACCACCTGAGCAACCGAACTGGACTTCTACCGCCTAAGCAACCGAATAGGACTTCTACTGCCTGAGCAACCGAACTGGACTTCTTTAAAAACTAGACAAAAAGTATCTGACTGTAGTGCGCTCTTTAAAAAGCACTGATAAGTCAATTAAGTACAATCTTCCTATAATCTTCTCCTTTGTGATATATAGTGTAATGTGCTTGAGAAATGTGGAAGATAGAGTGATCAATCGATCAGAGAATGTATGCAGTTTGAGTGCAAATTGAAAATAGAGAATAAGAGATAAGAATTCAAGAATACTAAAATCAGTTAGGTGAATTGTTTGTTGAATTCTAAACTCTATTTATATAGATTTAAAAGTTGCAATCTTTCTTGAAAGAGAATGATGAAAAGAAACAGATGCAACTGTTAGATTTGAAGATGTTTCTCTTCGTTAAAGAGAAGCATCCCTTCAGAAAACTAGCCATTATAAATAATCAGCCGTTTGAAATTTTAATTTATCCTTTTGATTTAAATTAAATTCGAAACAGCGAGCAAACAGGCTATTTTAGCCCTTATTCAACCGTCTGAATGTAACCATTCAGCCGGTTGAAAATGCATGAAATATGTTTTATATTTCAGCAAACAGATGGCTGAATGGGGTTATTCAGCCGGTTGTTTTCAACCTGCTTTGTGCATATTTGTGCATGTGTGTGCATGTTAATATGTATATATACCATATCAGAGAGATTTTAACATATTTCTAATAGTATACAGACTCTAAACAAAAGACTAACAGCTTCATAACTTTCTGAATCTGAATCTGCAATGAATCTCGTACATAAATGATTACTACACAATAATATTGACGTATATAGTTGTCACAGTCAAAACGATATGAATCGAGATTCTAACATTCTCTCCCTTTTTAATAATTACAACTATATAAGTATAAATATATATTATTATGAAACTTATATGAATACTCCCTCTATCAGTATGCACAATAATTTAAACAAATTTATACCAAATTTCTCCCGCTTTGTCATCGACAAAAAGGAAAGATATATGGAATACTTAAGATAACATCATGTAGGAGTTCGAGTCATGGAAACTCAATTTTTGGAAATAAAAAATTATTTTTGAAAAATAAAAAATCATAAATCTTTTAACGATAAAATTCCTAGTTCTCTTCTTAGTTTTATAAAAGTATTTTCATTTAAAGGCTTTATAAATATATCAACCAGCTGGTTTTCAGAGGATACAAATTCTAATCTGACTATATCCTTTTCAATATTATCACGAAGGACATGATGACGAATGTCAATATGTTTAGTTTATGAATGATTGACAGGATTTTTAGATAAGTTTATAGCACTTGTGTTATCATAAAAAATAGTTGATTTAGATAAATTTATACCAAAATCTTGAAGTGTTTGTTGCATGTAAATGACTTGAGCACATGCTAAAGTAGCAGAAATGTATTCCGCTTCACACGTCGATAGTGAAACATAATTTTTTTTCTTGCTAAACCAGGAGACTAAGGATTGTCCAATGAAGTGACAAGTCCCGCTCATACTTTTTCGATCCATTCGACATTCTCGAAAGTCAGCGTCACTGTATGATACTAACTCGAAAGGACATTCCTTTGGATAGAAAAGTCCAAAATCTTTGGTTTTGCTTAGATAACGTAATATTCATTTCACTGCTTACATATGTGATTCTATAGGATTTGCTTGAAATCGAGCACATAAACAAACACTCATCATTATGTCAGGTCTACTAGCAGTTAGATAAAGTAATGATCCAATATACTTTGATATAATTTTTTGTCAACACCCTTGCTATATTCATCTCTATCGAGATATATTGTTGTACTCATTGGTGTTGGTTTGGCAGAAGTATTTTCCATACCAAAAGGTTTAATTAGATTATTACAATATTTTCTTGATTAATGAAAATTCCATTATCTAATTGTTTAATTTGTAAGCCAAGAAAATAAAATAATTCTCCCATATGTGCCATTTCAAATTCCTTGGTCATTATATTAGAAAATTCCTGACATAATTGATCATCTATAGAACCAAAAATGATATCATCAACATAAATTTGAATAATTAAAATATCCTTTTTAGTTCGTTTAATAAAAAGAGTTTGATCAACCTTCCCAATTTCAAAACCAGAATCTTTAAGATAGCTTTCAAGACGTTCATACCAAGCACGGGGTGCTTGTTTTAGACTGTATAAAGCTTTCTTAAGTTTATAAACATGATCTGGAAATTTTATGTGAGAATAGAGGAGGTTGTTCAACATAAACATTTTCTTTTATATATCCATTTAAAAATGCACTTTTAACATCCATTTGATAAAGTTTAAAATTATGAAAACATGCAAAAGCCAATAAGATACGTATTGCTTCTAGTCGTGCAACTGGAGCAAACGTTTCTTCAAAGTCAATTCCTTCTTCTTGATTATATCCTTGTGCAACTAATCTAGCTTTATTCCTAGTTATATTTCCTTGTTCATCTGCTTTATTTTTGAAGACCCATTTAGTACCAATGACTGTCTAATCACTCGGTCTATGAACTAATTACCAAACTTCGTTTCGTTCGGATTGGTTTAGCTCTTCTTGCATAGCTATAATCCAATAGTCATCAGTAGAGGCTTCTTTGGCATTTTTAGGTTCAATATTAGAAAGGAATGCTACATGGCCCATTTGATTAAGTTGATTTCTAGTACTGATATATGAATCAATTTCTCCTATGACATTTTCTACTAGGTGATCTCGTAAAATCCTAGGAGGAGATCTTGATTCATTATCATTATGAACAATGTTTTCATCTTCTTCAAAATTATAAACAATGTTTTCATCTTCTTCAAAATTATTTTGAGTAACCGTATTTGTGATCGTCTTAGTGATTATCTCATCATCCTTAAAAAAAGTTTAAAACTAAAATTTTCATCGAAGGAAACATGACGTGTTTCTTCGACTGTTTTAGTTCTTTTATTAAAAATTATATAAGCCTTGCTTCGTTCCGAATATCCTTTGAAAATTCCTTCATCGAATTTTGGATCGAATTTTCCAAGCTGATCTTTTGTGTTTAAAATAAAACATTTTGAGCCAGAAACTTTAAAATATGAAATGTTTGGTTTTCTTTGATGAAATAGTTCATATGGAGTGTGCTTAGTTAGTGGTCGGATGGAAACACGATTCAGAACATAGCAAGCAGTTGCTACAGCTTCTACCCAAAAATGTTTTGGTAAAGTGCTTCCGTTTAACAAAGTTCTTGCACATTCTTGTAAAGTTCTATTTTTCCTTTCTACAACTCCATTTTGTTGTGGTGTTATAGGAAAAGAAAATTTATGATAAATTCCCTTTTTACTACAAAAATGTTCAAAAGCTTCATTTTCGAACTCACCTCCATGATCACTTCTAATATTTTTAATCTTAAAATTTTTGAGATTTTGAATTCTTTTAGCAAAAATTTTGAAATTTCCAGAAGTATCACTTTTATTTTTCAGAAAAATAGTCCAAGTATATCTTGAAAAATAGTCCAAGTATATCTTGAAAAATCATCTACTATAACAAACACACATTTGCTATGGTTTATAGATTAAACTTGAGTTGGACCAAAGTGATCCAAATGCAATAGTTCAAGTGGTCGTATAGTAGAAATATTTTTCTTTGATTTAAAGGATGATTTTGACAATTTACCCAATTGACAAGTATCACAAATATTGTTTACTTTAAAATTCATTTTTGGTTGGACTTTTACTAATTCATTTTTAGATAATTTGTTTATAGCTTTGAAATTAATATGACAAAATCTCTTATGCTATAGCCAAGAATCATTTTCTTTGGTTATTAAACACATGTTAGTATTGTGATTTATATTCATATTCAAAACATATATATTTTTATTTCTAAAACCTTCAAAAATAAGATTTTTATTTTGATCAAGGATGCTACACTTTTTTCAGAAAAAGATATATTGAATCCTTTGTCACACAGTTGACTGATACTAAGTAAATTATGTTTTAAAATTTTAACTAATAAAACATTTGTATAAGAAGTAAATTAGATATACCGTTATTGCTTACATCACCTTTGTCGATGATATATCCTTTGGAATTGTCTCCAAAAGTGACAGATCCTCCATCTGAGTAAGTAATGTTTGTTAGCATCTCTTTGTTTCCTGTCATGTATTTTGAGAAACCACTGTCCAATATCCATTTTCCTCTTTTTTTAGGTGGTACCTGCAAAATATAGAATTAACATTGGTACCCACCATTTTATTTGGGTCCTAAGAGTTAGGTCTTAGAAAGCAAAACCCAAGAGGGTTCAGAATTCCTTTTAAAAATAAAGTATTTACTTTTGTGAATAGTTTCTATAAAAGATTTTATATATTTATTTCTTATCAAAGAATTATTTGTTTTAGGAACCCAAATCTTAATTGATTTAGAATAATTTGTAACTTTTGAAATTGGTTTTTCAATAGTATTATTATTCTTTTTGAAATTGTTATGTAAAGAATTCTTTTTCTTTGGAATAGCTTTAAAAGCTTGCTTATATTCTAGTCCTTTTTTATTTGAAACTATCTGAGAATTTTCTATAATTTTAGAAAGATTTTCTCTACCTTTGTTAAAATTAGAGACATTCTTAGTAATATCATCTAACTTTGCTTTAAGACTAGAATTATCTAATTCCAATATTTTAATATTAGATTTAAGATCATGATTTTCAACTAAAACAGCATCATTCTTTTCTTTATGAGTTTCTATCTCTTGACTTAACATAGAGAGTTGAGATGTCGTGTTAGAATAAGATTCTTGAGTAGTTTCAAGTTCTTCTTCTAAAATTTGTTTCTCATCTCTTAACATATCTACCTCAATCTATGTCCTATTTAATTTTTCAAGAGTTTCTTTATATTTTCTTTTGATGTTTCTTAGTTTGTCAAGTAATTCAAGGTTTATTTTCAATAAGTCATCAAAAGTTAGATCACTTACCTCATCATTTGTGGCCATAAAACTTACGTTGGCTTGTTTCATATCACTATCTGAGTCACTATCTAATGATGAAGATGATTCTGAATCATCCCAAGTGATAGAG
The DNA here is from genome assembly GCA_030737815.1 of Allium fistulosum. Classification (NCBI taxonomy): domain Eukaryota; kingdom Viridiplantae; phylum Streptophyta; class Magnoliopsida; order Asparagales; family Amaryllidaceae; genus Allium; species Allium fistulosum. The sequence goes on along the minus strand of CM060907.1, from coordinate 1,114,737,001 downwards.
AAAGCTTTCTTTTTGAATCTGTCTTTCTTGTGCTTATATTTGTCTTTCTTTCGATCAGGACAGTCTTTCTTGATGTGGCCTTTCTTGTGACATTCGTAACATTCTAGAGTAGAAGATGATGGTTTGTTATTGTTATTGTTCCTAGAGCTGTTCTTGTTGTTTCTAAATTTGTTACTCTTTTTGAATTTCAAAAACTTTTTGAAATTTTTAGCAATGAACGCCATATCTTCCTCATCTAAATCTGATTCACCTTTTCTGCTTGGAATGACATATTCTTCTTATCTTGAGCCTGTACTCATTTAGCCTGGAGATTAACTTCATAAGACATTAGATTTCCTATCAACTCCTCTGGTTTAATGGTTGAAATGTCGTTAGCTTCATTGATCGCTAAGACTTTTCGTTCCCACTAATCCGTTAGAGAGTTGAGGATTTTTGAAACAATATCAAAGTTTGTATAGGTTTCTCCTAATGCTAAATGAGAATGATATATATCTTGGAATCTAGAGTACATTTCATTTATTGCTTCATTTTGAAATTCTGGAACTGATTTTTGAGCATAGAAATTTTACTCTGCTTTACTTTGTTAGTACCTTCATGTGTAACTTTAAGTGTACACCAAATTTCGTAAGCCGTTTTACACATGCTTACTCTATTAAACTCATTCTTGTCTAATGCACAATATAACATACTCATGGCTTTAGCATTTGCAGTAGCATCCAATTTTTATGTGTTGGACCATTGTGAATATTCTGCAGTAGGTATGGTATATTCGGTTTAAGTAATATTACAAGTTTCAAAACTATTAGCTTGTATATAAATTCTTATCCTAATAGCCCAATTGTTATAGTTCATTCCATTAAATAGAGGTGGTCGTGCAGTAGATTGACCTTCAAAAAAGCTAGTGTTAGTTACGGTGTTAGTGTTGTTTTCCATAATAAAATATCAGATAACTATGTTACGATTATAAGATAACCTTGCTCTGATACCAAATGAAAGTTACTATGCTATAGGATCGTGTAATATGAATAAACTACTTGTGCGGAATATAAACTAAGTAAGAAAATAATTAAGGCGGTAAGGTAAATGACACCATAAATTTTTATACCGGTTTAAACTCCCATTCTACGTCCAATCCCATACTCCTTTTGGAATTAAAATAGCAACCCTCACTTAACCCAGAGAAATGGGTTTACACCACCTGAGCAACCGAACAGGACTTCTACCACCTAAGCAACCGAATAAGACTTCTACCGCCTGAGCAACCAAACAAGACTTCTTTAAAAACTAGAAAAAAGTATCTAATTGTAGTGTGCTCTTTAAAAAGCACTGATAAGTCAATTAAGTACAATCTTCCTATAATCTTCTCCTTTATGATATATAGTGTAATATGCTTGAGAAATGTGGAAGATAGAGTGATCAATCGATCAGAGAATGTATGCAGTTTGAGTGCAAATTGAAAATAGAGAATAAGAGATAAGAATTCAAGAATACAAAAATCAGTTAGGTGAATTCTAAACTCTATTTATATAGATTTAAAAGTTACAATCTTTCTTGAAAGAGAACGATGAAAAGAAACAGATGCAACTGTTAGATTGGAAGATGTTTCTCTTCGTTGAAGAGAAGCATCCCTTCATAAAACTAGCCGTTATAAATAATCAGTCGTCTAAAATTTTAATTCAGCCTTCTGATTTAAATTAAATTCGAAACAGCGAGCAAATAGGCTATTTTAGCCCTTATTCAGCCGTCTGAATGTAACCATTCAGCCGGCTGAAAATGCATGAAATATTTTTTATATTTCAGCAAACAGATGGATAAATGGGGTCATTTAGCCAGCTGTTTTCAGCCTGCTCTGTGCATGTGTGTGCATGTGTGTGCATGTTAATATATATATATATATATACACACACACACACCATATTGGAGAGATTTTAACATATTTCTAATAATATACAAACTCTAAACAAAAGACTAACAGCTTCATAACTTTCTGAATCCGAATCTACAAAGAATCTCCTGCATAAATGATTAGTACATAATAATATTGACTTATATAGTTGTCACAGTCAAAAAGATGAGAATCGAGATTCTAACATATTTAAGTTTACTTTTGTTGTATACAATTTACTACATTTTATGTATAACTTTGTGAATCTGTTGCTTTAATGATGATTTATTCACATAGTTATTACTATCTCTTCTGTTATATTTGTGTTATTATATTTTGTCCATACGCTGTGAGATATGACAGGTTATGTGCTATTGGTTTATTTCAACTCTGATGATCGTCCTATATCAGTCGGGCATGGACAGTGCACTATTTATATACTATCGGCATTGGCGGTATAAGGCGGTCATCATATTTGTGATCCCTTTCAAAGCAATATAGATGTTCCATGAATAGTCTGATATATGGGAGAGAAACTTTGATAGCAGAAGATGTGAAGTTAGGCCTACTATTTGAAGACTTTAGGATCAAATGAAGGAGATGGGTAAAGGTAGAGGAATACATAATAGTCATGATCTACTTATTGGGAAAGGATGGGCATTCTAAATATTGGTAACCTGAAAATGGTTGGAGAGGAAATTCTAGAGATGGAAACTACCACCATTATAAGAAACCCGATCATTGGAAAAAAATTATAGACTTGAATTGGAAGACTAAAGGAGATGGATCTTCATCGATTGCGATGGATAATACTGTATTTGATGATGTGTTCTTTGCAGCAGTATCAAATGTATCCGAAGATTAGATGCTTGATTCAGGGGCATTGTTTCACATGATGCTAAATAAGGATTATTTCCTTCCTTTTGTTAGGAAGGAGGGAAATCCAATCCTTATGGGGAATGATGCTAGTTTTAGAGCCAAGGTAGAGGTACGGTGCAAATTTGCATGTTTGATTGAGTGATTTGTAGATTGATAAGTGTCCGCTATGTTCTAAGTCTTTTTTAGTCATTGATTTCATAGGTCAGTTGGTATCCATGATATGCAAGGTGACTATTGAGATGGATAGTTTGAAGGTTTTTCGAGGTGCGATTGTTCAAATGAAGGGTAATATGTTCAGAAATTTATATTTGCTGAAAGGAATCACCGTATTTGGGGAATCTTATGTTAAAATTGATAGTTCTTGTGATTTGGATGCCACCGGGCTTTGCCATCTCAGATTAGGTCATATTTTGGAGAAGAGTTTATAGCTGCTTCAAAGATGGAAGATGATCAAAGGAGAAAGCTTCAAAAAGTTAGATTTCTACCAATAGTGTGTGTTAAGTAAGCAGACATGGATATCATTTGGTTCTAGACATCATAGTATATTTTTGGCTTCTACTAAGTATCGGTAATAGGTTTGAAAAAGTACCTACGAAGGAGAAATTTAGATATTTGCATCCTGCCAAAGTATGAGTATTTGATTATGTGCACATAAATATCTAAGGACCAGTAGTTACCTCTTACATTGAGGGAATGAAATACTTTATTGTAGAAAAGTGCAATTGATGATTTATGTTTGATAAGAATAAACATTTGTCTTATTTAATATTTTTATCTAGTGTTGTTTATTTATAGGTTTGTTATAAAATCTTGGTTATGAAAAAGTTTCCTTTTAGTAAAATAAAAGGATGCATATACAAAGAAAAGGAAACAAGTTAAAAATCTGAAGCAGGGAACATATCAATGCGCAACCAGAAGCAGTATATATGAAGAAACCGAAATAAATAGGGATTGGAAGCAAAGAATTGTATACACAATCAGATGATATATTTTGGAAGGTGCAACATAGTTTATTTTCCACTATACACAAATTTCATTTTATATACAAGAAAAAAAACTATCTCACAAATTAAATCCATCTTCATATATCGTCACACATATTTGTTTCCATACATATACGTCCCCTCCATGAGCCTATATAAATACACACTACAGCAAAAGAAAAGATCATCGAATTCTCATCAACAATTCAATTCAATATCGGATCCTGAATTTCACATCACTCCAACCAAAACGATTTCATTACCTTTCCAGTAATCTATCAGCCAATCATCATCTCCAAACCCAACCGTCTCTTATCAGGGTAACCAGAATCTAAACTTCAACCACAGCTAACTATCATCAAATTCTAAACTTCAAGCAACCACAACCTATCGGATCATCAACACATAAACTTCATCAAAATTCAGAATTGGATTTGCCTTGTAGTCTTCGTTAACAGTCCCACAACCAATAGATCACCACCAAAAAGCGTGAGTTCATCAATGAGCAAACCAAAGTGCATTTCCAGATCCACAACTTCATGCAAGCAGCAGCAAATTTCAGGGATTGGGATCATTAAAACCAGGTCGACAACAACAAACCCATATGGCAAATGGTGTCCTTTTTTGTTTCCAAGCGATGGTGCCGACGAGCTTTCAAGCTACAGCGGCAACGTAACTTCCGGGCGGTGATTGGTAGTGGCTCATTCTTATTTTGGCTAGCAAATTAATTCTTATGGAAGTTGATTTATGTGCTTTGTTGGTTTTAAAAAGGAAAAAAGGGCTGAGGTGAAAACAATAGATTGGCGGTCACGTAAGGGAATAGGGAGTTGTTTTTTTTTGGTATACAATATTTTTTATTTGACTTATATTATGTCTTTGTTTTATTTTTCTTTTGAACTCTAGATTTTAATTTTGGAGCTACATGTTGTAGTTCTGGGATTATGATCTCAGGGGTTTGAGTTTAGGAAGGTTTATTAGGCATACAGTTAGAATATTTATTAGCAGTGTCTATGAGTTTACTATCGGTAAGCGTTTGAATATTTAACTATAGTAATAGCTTTGGGAGCAGCGGTAGGTATTACGTCGAAGCTGGGTATATCTTATGTTTTTTTTTACGCATTTAAATTTCTATGCTCTATTTTATCTGCAAAATAATTTAAATACCTTATTCACCCCCCCCCGGTGGTATATGACTCGATCCTACAAGTGGTATCAAAGCCTTGGTGCTAGGTTTACTCTAGAGCCATGTCTATTTCAAATAATGCTTTTTCTAAGGATCGGTCAATAGCTAGGCCATCTGTGTTCAATGGTATTGATTATGCTTACAGGAAAGCTAGGACGAAAATATATCTTATTTCTGTTGACTATAATGTTTGGGATATAGTAGAAACATGGTGTATACCATCTACGATGATAGTAAATAATGTAGAATTCCCTAAACCCAAAGACAAATGGGATGTAGATGATAAGAAATTGCTTTTACTAAATGCTAAAGCTATGATGCTATTATTTGTGCTCTTGATAAAACTAAATTTTATCGAATCTCTCATTATTTGACTAAGTAGGAAATTTGGCATACTTTGGAGGTTACACATGAAGGTACATCTCAAGTCAAGGAATCACATCTCGCTCTACTCAACAATGAATATGAAAATTTTGTGATGCTAAAAAATGAAAGCATAAAAGAGATGTAAAGGCGCTTTTCAATGTTGGTATATAATTCCAGAGCTTTGGGCAAGGTGTACGCTGAAGTTGAGTTGGTTAAAATAATGAGAATTCTTCTAAATAATTTTGAGGCAAATGTGACATCTATATAAGAATCCAAAAATCTAAACAAATAAAGCATGGAGGAGTGATTAGAAACCTTATGACCTATACAATGGAACTCAAAGCTATGGAATACTGAGAAAATTCAGACTTCAAAAAGAGATCAATTGCACTCAGTAGCACTCTTGACAGCAATGATGAAAATAATCTTATCACTGAGCTAGCAATTTTGATGAATGGTTTTAATAAATGGTCCAAAAGAAACTTCAAACCTTTAACCAAAAAGAAAGGATCTAAGTCAAGGTCATTTAAGAAGTCGGATAATTCGGACGAAGAATCATATGCTATAGACGTAGAAAGACTGGTCATTTCCAAACCAATTGTCCATTGATTCAAAAGGAGAAAGGAAAGAAAAACAAAAGAAAGGCATTTGCTGCAACTTAGGATGATAAAGAAGGAGAAGAGAGCACGGATAGAGATGAAGCAGAAGCAAATTTATATCCGATGAGACACTCAACTCATGATGATAGTGATGATGACTTCGGCGAGGTATCAATAATACTTATTTAGATTTACTTTTAACGTATCATGAATTTACTGAAACAATTGATAGTCTAATCTTAAAAGCAAAAAGTTGAAATCTGAAAATGCTAAGCTATTTCGCATAAATGATAAGCTAGAAACTAAACTAGAAAAAAAAAATTAAAGGAGTTCAAAACCTTGACTGTGAAAATTGTCGGTCTTTAAAAGGGTAACTGGAGGAATGCAAGATAAATCTTGAAACTCTAAAAAGTGAGATTTTGGCTTTAAAGAAAAATGACAATGTAAAGAGAGAAATTTTATTAATAGATGTATCATGCTTGTGGAAGAAAACATATCACTTAAATCAAAAATTCAAACTCTTGAATCAACTGTTACTGATTTCGTAGAGGTGAACTGTAACGACACGACTTTCCAGACCCGGAAAATCGAACCATTTGAGTTAAGAAGAAGAGGTAGAAGAAGAAAAATAGAAAACAAAATCAGAATCTAACCATCGCAGCGGAATAAAATATAATATATATTAACAGATCTTTACACAAATCAAAACTATATCAGTTTTATATAATATAGCATCAGAGTATACACCAGAGAACACATAACATACAACTGGACAATAACCATATCATGTCCTCAATACAACATAGTACAACAATCAACACAGCGGAATATATATATAAACAAGTACGGGAGATACGTCTCGCCATCCAGCTCATCTCCTGAGCTCCACAGCATCATATCCTGTAACCTATAATACTCGGTCTGACCCGAGCATCATATAAAACAATACCCGAGTCAGTCTGGAATACCAGCATGAGAAAATCACACTCAATTTGATTATTAAAGTTTCAAAATCTTTTGAAAACAAAAGCATCTCGTAAGACCACGCCACAAATAAACATGTCGGGTTTTTACCTTACGATAGCTAAAACACTTTTTATAAAAATCCTCTGATATTATAATAGTGTCTATTCACAAATACTTATTAAAATAGCTGAAATTGTTACATGATTAAATTCCAGCATACTAGGTATACAAACAAATACCGTACAAGGCACGTAGGGAGAATGGATTTCCAACGAATGACTAGGCACTGGGGTACCACCTGTCACAGTACGTGGCCTAGATCACAGTACCGAGGAGTACGCCCGCTCCCCTGCAACAAAAGGCCGGAATCATCCCTTACTGGATAATTCCAAAAAAATCACCCCACGGTTGGGATCAGCAACCGCACCACTAATCCGAAATAAAAGGGACATCTAGACAGGGATGACTTTACTCTCAAGTGGGGGCTACTCACGAAGCCTTGCTGCATAACCCCTGATTTTCAGTCATTCCCGGTTGATGAGGCTTGAGGCTAAACGATACCTTTTTCAAAACATATCCCTTAGAATGCCCATCGTCCACCTGACGATGTCACGAAAGCATTCGTCCATACAAGTCCGTCCCGGGTTCGAACGGAACCGAAGGCACTATTCCTACTACATCCATTTTGGAAATATCCTCAGGATTAGTAGCGACTAGCCCTTGCACTTCACAGCTCCATCTTCGACTCCGAACACGTTACACGAAACGTACAAACCGAATCGAAGTGTTATTCGGGTCTCCAGACCTAGAATCCCGGTATATGGAAACCCGATCCCGGTCTCTTCGAAACGATCAGCGCATTTGGTCAATATTGATAGTCGGTTATTTAACTATCAATTAACATCCACAAGCAACCATCACACAATAAATAATTTCCCACATTATTTATTTGCCCAAATATCTTTCCAAGATATATTTCCAAATTTTGAAAGCTCATTTGAAAACAATTTCAAAACAGTTTCCGCTTACGGAATACATTTCCCAAATAATTATTTCCACTGAATCACCAAGTACAAAATACTTTTAATTTTAAAATAATTTAAAAACACTTTATTTAAATATACTTTATAACATTGAAATTTTAAAACTACTTTAATACTTTATCAAAATATATATTTTAAGAATATTTAAAATAAAACCACTTTATAAGCTAACTTCCTCTTCAAAACATAATACCAAATCACTTTTATATACTTACTACAATAATAGATTTTTGAAAATACTTACTTAGGAAATTAACATTTAGAAATAATCAATTTTCTAAAACATGCCTTTTTACACAAATTAGAACTTTTAACTTATATTTAACATTGCTTTGAAAAACGTACTTGGCAATCCAAGGAAATACACTTCTCTTCACATCCTTTAAAAATAAATCAACATTTATTTTTAAACCAATTCATATTCTTTTATAAATTCCCACCTTGAATTTATATTTTAAATATCCACTGATATTCCATTTCACTTTATAACCCAGTTTATCTCTCCAAAATCTCATTTCTCTTTAAATTTCAAATCCCAAAGTATTTAAATCAATTAACAATTGATTCTCCAATTTAATTTACTTTGAAATAAATTTCCTTACTTAATCCATTTATTTCCAAATTCATTAACTTCCAGATTTTATTTCTCATTATGATTTAAAATCTTTAAACCGAAACACAAGTTTCAGATTTCCCAAATTCCTTCTTTCTTTTTAATTACATTTAAACATTGAATTAAAATAAATTATTTATCCCTTTAAATAATATCACATAAGTTTTCTTTAAATTCAATATTCTCTGTTTATTTAAAATTCTTCTTTTCCATATTTAATTTATTCGAATTCACTAGAATTACTTAACTTAAATTTTATTCTTTTATTTCTTTCCAAAAATCCAATTCAATTGCTTTTGGTAACTCATTATACTGGGAAATTCAATCCAACCAGATTATCCAATATAAATCATCACAGGATATCAACAATCATATCACAGAATATTTAAACAAAATTAAATATTTTGAGGAATCCAGTCGGATCCCTCCAACCTGTTTCCCTGCATCCACAAATGTTAGCACAATACCAATTCCACTTCAAAGTGGAATATCGCGGTATATGGGTTTTATAAAATATCATCCACTATATAATGCGGGAATAACAATTCCAATATATACATATGCCAATATATATATATATATATATATATATATATTGGTATATACTACTATATACCATATCAATCAAATCAATCAAATCAATCATCCATCAATATTTAAATTTAACCAATTAAATTTAAATTATAACTGAGTGAGATTAACTCACCTTTTCTTTGTATGTAACCCATTTCCATCCCGACTTGGTTTCCAAATTTTTCCACCTTGAATTTACATTAGATTAATTTTGTTAATATTTGAATAAATTGAACAATTAATTTATCATTGAATAAGTTTAAGTTAATGATTTAATTTTAAACTAATTTCCTTATAAAAATAATTTTAGCAACTAAGATAATTGAATGAATTTATTACACGAATATTTTCATAATACATTTTTAACAATAAACCAGTTAGTGAAGATATGTGTATATATATAAATTTCAAATAGATAGATTTACATTTATATATATCTGTGGAACTCATCCATTTTAAAAAAATCATCTATATAGATATAAAAATCGAATTTATATAAATCCTTCCCAACACTTACAATTTCTATATATTTACTGTTAATTAAAAAAAATCCTTTCATTAATGAGCACTTAGATTTCAAACTCAAGAAGAAGGAACAAGAAACTGCTCACCCCAAATGCTGTCGACATCCCAGATGTCGCGAGTTCCGATTCGCGAGCTGCTCTGCGAAGAATCGCATACTGCCCCAAGCCCAACGCCTCTCGCGCATCCTGTAATCACGCCACCGCCTTTGACAATCGCGACCACGTCTTCCCAGTCATCGCACGCAGCCCCTCCACTGCCCCAAAACCCAATTGCGACAAAGCACTAGGCCACCGCCCCATCGATCTCGACTCCACCTGCCGCGAACCCATCACCCACGCGTGCAGCCATCACCACAAATCGTCTCCGCCTTCTAGTTCGATCGTGACCCAGCACGTAGCCCATACCCTCCATACGAACGCGACTGGCGATTCGCGAGCGTCCCTCCTTTAGCTCGAGCGTGAAACAAAACCCTAGGTGACCGTTCCCTTCGCCTCGTCGAACGAATTGAACAAATTGATCTGAGAATGGGAAAAGAAAAGGAACGAACGCGGTTTATAAGAGATCGCCATATAATTTTTTTCGTGAAATTTTTTTCTCTGTTTTAAGGTTAGAGAGGAGATGGAGATAAAATATCGGTTTGGGGAAACTTCTCGAGTACGCGTTGGAAAAAATATCTCTGACTATATGTACTACAAATTTTATTATATTATAAACTTCCAAAACGTCCCGTTAATTTCTACTTAAAATTGTGAACTCCTCTTAAGGAGTGCCACTAGGCGATTTCAAGGTTTTACCCGCATTCCGAACACAATGGAGCGTGTTACGGAAGCTAATTTAATCGTATGTGGAAGTTAGCTTTATAAATCAATTTAAAATATTAAATTATCGATTTTAATTTCAACACGTTTCTATGTCGTACTCTCACACACCAACTCCAATCAATACGAAATCTGAAATCCGATAATAATTCAATATTACGGATCCAATGGAACTGGTTTCGTCAAATTCCGAGACTGTGCCTCGAAAGGCTATTTTTAAATATCGATTCAAACGATATATTTTTAAAACTGAATAAAACAGTTTGAAATTACATTCTGAAGCTTCTATTATCTTCAGTATTATCATTACGACTTTTACGAGCTTTCAAAATATTTTTAATTAGCTTAGAATACCAGATTTACTATTTTATCCAACTTCAAATAAATTTAATTCAATTATTAAATTACTCAATAAACAACGATATTTGAAATTTAAGTTTATAATTAATCTTTGAATATTTAAAATTAATTAAATATTCCAATTTCAAATATACAAAAATTCTGGGTAGTCACATTCCTCCCCCCTTAAAAGAATTTCGTCCCCGAAATTACTAGTTAGGAAGAATGATTCAATCCCCGTTAACTATTTCCCAAATTCAAACAGTTTTAACAATACCCAAATAATCTTTTATTAATGATACACTAATCATCTTTTAACTTCCCAAACTTATTCATAAGTTTAACCCATATCACCTACTTATCAATTCAAATTTAAATTTGAATTCAAATTTTAACTTATCAAAATTTTCCAAAATTTTTCTAACTCCCTAAATTTCCGAAAAATTTTGCCAGCGTCTCCTTTGCGCGGCTAGCTCGGTACAACTACAAAATGGCTCTACGGCCTCCCAATCTCAAAAGGAAAACAAAAAGCCAAGTGGCTGGATCAAAAACCCAATCAAATTTCATATAGAAATTCAAATACATACCTTTTGTCGGGCCATTAAATTTTATCCTCTAAAATCAAAATCCCAATCTATCCATTGCTTTTATACACCTGTATATCCTACTAAGCAATAATATTCAATCACAATTACAAAGTCATTTTATACTTTCCTTACAAATTTTCAATATTTGTTTTACTTAAGCCCGTACGATGCACATATATCATCCGTATGCAATATCACATTCGATCGCTCAATCGATCACACAATTTCACTTCCGAACTAGTATCGTCCACCCGACTTCCTAGTGCGGACTCAAATCTGGTTTCTTGATCAGAAACCGTCATTCTCCTTGCATAGCTACCAACTATGATAGAGAATTTCCAGAATCAATCAACAATCCATATCCAGGCTCGCCGTTGAAAATCGAGTGAAAAATCCTGATTCGGATCTATAAAACTATCTCAAAATTCCGTGCTCGACATCTGGATCAAATAGCTATGCGAATAAAATAATATACGTACATCTTACGTAATTAGCCCAATTGATTATCAGTTATATCAATTCTCTTTTATTCACATTCCTTTTTGATTGTTATCCCCTTATTCACAACTATCCCATTTCACAACTTCAGTTTTAGTCTTCATTCAACTATTCACTTAGTATATTTTTTTCCAAAATTACTAAGTATATTTCCAATACAAATTTTCTTAAGAATTTCATTCTTCAATTCTTAAGTTCAATATAAATTTTTCTGATATTTATTTACTACTTCACCACTGAAGTGTATATATTCAAATTGAACTCCCATTTCATATGAATTCCAACTTACTTCAATTTACTACTTCATTTCAAATATAAATACTTATTCCACATTTCATTCAGATTTTCATTTCTAATAATTTTCTTAAATTCAATTCATCTCCAACTTCTGAATATTGAATTTTATTTAGCTCGAAAACAATCCAAGTTAATTCATTCAATAACTATTTCTCAACTTATTTAAACCATTCCTCTGTTGAGTTCAGTTTCCATTCAACATTTACTTAAGTCAATAACTTAAGTTTATTTTTCCATTTAACCAACCCTTTAAAGTTTTATTTCCATCTTTCATTTGATTCTTATTTGATCAAATTCCATCCATTTATTTATTTAATATAAGTGGTTCATTCACTCAATCATTATGAATTTTATTTTCCATACTCAATTCATATGGAATTATTTTAGTAATAACCAGGCCATTTCCAATTTATTTTCACTTATTTGGATTTCATTCGTAATTCAAACCATCACTATTTTAATCCAATTTCATTAACTCACAATTCAATTTCATTAACTAATTTATTATCAAATTAGTTCCTCCGCTGGTTAAAATTAAATACTTGCTTTTTAAATCCCAAATATCACTTCACTTAATTATCTTAAGTTCAATTTATTTTATAATTCAAGTTTGGATTTATTTAAAAATTAAGATTGCTCATCTTAGTCGTTTCCATTTGATAATTACAATTTCAAATTATAACTCTTAATGGTTCAAAGAAATGAATTCCCATTTATGACTTACAATTTCATTTCTGTTCATAAGTTTAACTTACTTGCTTAAGATCTAGGACTATTCATTTAAGTCCATTTCCATCTTTATAATCAAATTTCAAATTATTACACTTAAGAACTTAAGAATATGAATTTCTTTACACAATTATAAGCATTTTACATTACCTTTATATCCAATTCAATTCGACTTCAACTTATTTACATTTAATTCAATTCCAATTCTCAATTTTTATTTAACTTATCTTAAGTTAAATTCAAATATATTTTATTCACCTTCATATACTCGAATTAAATTTTAATTCTAGGATACAATTTTGTACAAGTTTTACAATTCATTCACCTTCAAGTTCTCTAACTCTTTTATCTACCAACTTATATTACTCATTGAGTTATTTCCATCTCATAATTATAATCCCAGAATTAAACTTTCATTCCCTTCTTATTTCAATCAACTTCATTCTATACTTTATAGTGTTGATTCATTTAAATTTCCACATTTATATTTTAAATAGAATTCCCAGACTCCAATTGCCCGGTTTTATTTCAAAACCATTTTGAATCCATAAATAACTCATACATATCTGGTATATCACATCAAATCCCAATTTCCAAAACAATCTGCCTTTACCAAACAATTTTCCCTTTGAATTTCAAAACCAACCCAGTTCACAATCACTTCCAATTTAAAACAGTTTGGTAGCAATTTCTCTTTGGAAACTCGAAAATAGACATCGATGATGCTGCAGTCATCACCGAAATTATTTTCCAGCGACCGAAAGAGAATTTAATGCTTTTATCACTTTAAAACATTTCAAACATTTTAAAATCCCAAATTCCCACCAGATTTCAATTCAATTTCAAAAATATTCATGAAATAATATCACCATTATTTTTCCCAAAACCTTTAAAACTATTTTCAAATCCAAAGGAATTTAAACCTTTCCCAAAATTTCAAATTCAAAATCCATTCAATTTTATATCCAAACATTACTCTGAAATTCTATCACATTTTATTTCAAGTTATAAGTCACATTTACAATTTACATTTACAAATTTCATTTGTTTATGAATTTATCTCATTTGATTATAAATCACATTTGTAATTCACATTTGTATATAAAGTTTATCTCAATTTATAAATTTCATTTATAGTCTATACTTCAAATTCCATTTTGTTATATAAATTTATTCTTCAACTTAGGTTATAAGTTTTCAATTTCTACTCAATAATGAGACTAACTCATTATTGTCATTTTCTAACAACCAAGCATCCAAATATATAACTATAATAAATTTCGAATAATTATTTCTTTTATATACAAAATAATTTGGGCAAAATTATTTCATTCACCCTATTTAAAACAATATTGTGTCGAACTGTTCTATTCAAGTGTTTAGAAACCCCTTCGATACAGTTGTACAGACTGTGCCGACGAAGGTTCATATGCCACTCAATAAATCAACCAACACAATATAAAACCATTTTATATTCACTAACAAATACGCGCTCATATCTATTAATACTCTCAAAATTCCCACCAGAGCCAAGGTTATCGCTAGCCTAAGCTCTGATACCACCTGTAACGACCCGACTTTCCAGACCCGGAAAATCGAACCATTTGAGTTAAGAAGAAGAGGTAGAAGAAGAAAAATAGAAAACAAAATCAGAATCTAACCATCGCAGCGGAATAAAATATAATATATATTAACAGATCTTTACACAAATCAAAACTATATCAGTTTTATATAATATAGCATCAGAGTATACACCAGAGAACACATAACATACAACTGGACAATAACCATATCATGTCCTCAATACAACAGAGTACAACAATCAACACAGCGGAATATATATATAAACAAGTACGGGAGATACGTCTCGCCATCCAGCTCATCTCCTGAGCTCCACAGCATCATATCCTGTAACTTATAATACTCGGTCTGACCCGAGCATCATATAAAACAATACCCGAGTCAGTCTGGAATACCAGCGTGAGAAAATCACACTCAATTTGATTATTAAAGTTTCAAAATCTTTTGAAAACAAAAGCATCTCGTAAGACCACGCCACAAATAAACATGTCGGGTTTTTACCTTACGATAGCTAAAACACTTTTTATAAAAATCCTCTGATATTATAATAGTGTCTATTCACAAATACTTATTAAAATAGCTGAAATTGTTACATGGTTAAATTCCAGCATACTAGGTATACAAACAAATACCGTACAAGGCACGTAGGGAGAATGGATTTCCAACGAATGACTAGGCATTGGGGTACCACCTGTCACAGTACGTGGCCTAGATCACAGTACCGAGGAGTACGCCCGCTCCCCTGCAACACAAGGCCGGAATCATCCCTTACTGGATAATTCCAAACAAAATCACCCCACGGTTGGGATCGGCAACCGCACCACTAAGCCGAAATAAAAGGGACATCTAGACAGGGATGACTTTACTCTCAAGTGGGGGCTACCCACGAAGCCTTGCTGCATAACCCCTGATTTTCAGTCATTCCCGGTTGATGAGGCTTGAGGCTAAACGATACCTTTTTCAGAACATATCCCTTAGAATGCCCATCGTCCACCTGACGATGTCACGAAAGCATTCGTCCATACAAGTCCGTCCCGGGTTCGAACGGAACCGAAGGCACTATTCCTACTACATCCATTTTGGAAATATCCTCAGGATTAGTAGCGACTAGCCCTTGCACTTCACAGCTCCATCTTCGACTCCGAACACGTTACACGAAACGTACAAACCGAATCGAAGTGGTATTCGGGTCTCCAGACCTAGAATCCCGGTATACGGAAACCCGATCCTGGTCTCTTCGAAACGATCAGCGCATTTGGCCAATATTGATAGTCGGTTATTTAACTATCAATTAACATCCACAAGCAACCATCACACAATAAATAATTTCCCACATTATTTATTTGCCCAAATATCTTTCCAAGATATATTTCCAAATTTTCAAAGCTCATTTGAAAACAATTTCAAAACAGTTTCCGCTTACGGAATACATTTCCCAAATAATTATTTCCACTGAATCACCAAGTACAAAATACTTTTAATTTTAAAATAATTTAAAAACACTTTATTTAAATATACTTTATAACATTGAAATTTTAAAACTACTTTAATACTTTATCAAAATATATATTTTAAGAATATTTAAAATAAAACCACTTTATAAGCTAACTTCCTCTTCTAAACATAATACCAAATCACTTTTATATACTTACTACAATAATAGATTTTTGAAAATACTTACTTAGGAAATTAACATTTAGAAATAATCAATTTTCTAAAACATGCCTTTTTACACAAATTAGAACTTTTAACTTATATTTAACATTGCTTTGAAAAACGTACTTGGCAATCCAAGGAAATACACTTCTCTTCACATCCTTTAAAAATAAATCAACATTTATTTTTAAACCAATTCATATTCTTTTATAAATTCCCACCTTGAATTTATATTTCAAATATCCACTGATATTCCATTTCACTTTATAACCCAGTTTATCTCTCCAAAATCTCATTTCTCTTTAAATTTCAAATCCCAAAGTATTTAAATCAATTAACAATTGATTCTCCAATTTAATTTACTTTGAAATAAATTTCCTTACTTAATCCATTTATTTCCAAATTCATTAACTTCCAGATTTTATTTCTCATTATGATTTAAAATCTTTAAACCGAAACACAAGTTTCAGATTTCCCAAATTCCTTCTTTCTTTTTAATTACATTTAAACATTGAATTAAAATAAATTATTTATCCCTTTAATAATATCACATAAGTTTTCTTTAAATTCAATATTCTCTGTTTATTTAAAATTCTTGTTTTCCATATTTAATTTATTCGAATTCACTAGAATTACTTAACTTAAATTTTATTCTTTTATTTCTTTCCAAAAATCCAATTCAATTGCTTTTGGTAACTCATTATACTGGGAAATTCAATCCAACCAGATTATCCAATATAAATCATCACAGGATATCAACAATCATATCACAGAATATTTAAACAAAATTAAATATTTTGAGGAATCCAGTCGGATCCCTCCAACCTGTTTCCCTGCATCCACAAATGTTAGCACAATACCAATTCCACTTCAAAGTGGAATATCACGGTATATGGGTTTTATAAAATATCATCCACTATATAATGCGGGAATAACAATTCCAATATATACATATGCCAAAATATATATATATATATATTGGTATATACTACTATATACCATATCAATCAAATCAATCATCCATCAATATTTAAATTTAACCAATTAAATTTAAATTATAACTGAGTGAGATTAACTCACCTTTTCTTTGTATGTAACCCATTTCCATCCCGACTTGGTTTCCAAATTTTTCCACCTTGAATTTACATTAAATTAATTTTGTTAATATTTGAATAAATTGAACAATTAATTTATCATTGAATAAGTTTAAGTTAATGATTTAATTTTAAACTAATTTCCTTATAAAAATAATTTTAGCAACTAAGATAATTGAATGAATTTATTACACGAATATTTTCATAATACATTTTTAACAATAAACCAGTTAGTGAAGATATGTGTATATATATAAATTTCAAATAGATAGATTTACATTTATATATATCTGTGGAACTCATCCATTTTAAAAAAATCATCTATATAGATATAAAAATCGAATTTATATAAATCCTTCCCAACACTTACAATTTCTATATATTTACTGTTAGTTAAAAAAAAATCCTTTCATTAATGAGCACTTAGATTTCAAACTCAAGAAGAAGGAACAAGAAACTGCTCACCCCAAATGCTGTCGACATCCCAGATGTCGCGAGTTCCGATTCGCGAGCTGCTCTGCGAAGAATCGCATACTGCCCCAAGCCCAACGCCTCTCGCGCATCCTGTAATCACGCCACCGCCTTTGACAATCGCGACCACGTCTTCCCAGTCATCGCACGCAGCCCCTCCACTGCCCCAAAACCCAATTGCGACAAAGCCCTAGGCCGCCTCCCCATCGATCTCGACTCCACCTGCCGCGAACCCATCACCCACGTGTGCAGCCATCACCACAAATCGTCTCCGCCTTCTAGTTCGATCGTGACCCAGCACGTAGCCCATACCCCTCCATACGAACGCGACTGGCGATTCGCGAGCGTCCCTCCTTTAGCTCGAGCGTGAAACAAAACCCTAGGTGACCGTTCCCTTCGCCTCGTCGAACGAATTGAACAAATTGATCTGAGAATGGGAAAAGAAAAGGAACGAACGCGGTTTATAAGAGATCGCCATATAATTTTTTTCGTGAAATTTTGTTTTCTGTTTTAAGGTTAGAGAGGAGATGGAGATAAAATATCGGTTTGGGGAAACTTCTCGAGTACGCGTTGGAAAAAATATCTCTGACTATATGTACTACAAATTTTATTATATTATAAACTTCCAAAACGTCCCGTTAATTTCTACTTAAAATTATGAACTCCTCTTAAGGAGTGCCACTAGGCGATTTCAAGGTTTTACCCGCATTCCGAACACAATGGAGCGTGTTACGGAAGCTAATTTAATCGTATGTGGAAGTTAGCTTTATAAATCAATTTAAAATATTAAATTATCGATTTTAATTTCAACACGTTTCTATGTCGTACTCTCACACACCAACTCCAATCAATACGAAATCTGAAATCCGATAATAATTCAATATTACGGATCCAATGGAACTGGTTTCGTCAAATTCCGAGACTGTGCCTCGAAAGGCTATTTTTAAATATCGATTCAAACGATATATTTTTAAAACTGAATAAAACAGTTTGAAATTACATTCTGAAGCTTCTATTATCTTCAGTATTATCATTACGACTTTTACGAGCTTTCAAAATATTTTTAATTAGCTTAGAATACCAGATTTACTATTTTATCCAACTTCAAATAAATTTAATTCAATTATTAAATTACTCAATAAACAACGATATTTGAAATTTAAGTTTATAATTAATCTCTGAATATTTAAAATTAATTAAATATTCCAATTTCAAATATACAAAAATTCTGGGTCGTCACATGAACAACCATTGAATATGCTTTTGGGAAATCAACTATTTGCAAACAATAGGAAAGGACTTGGTTTCGGTAAATCACAACACAATATAGAAAATAGGATTGACAATGCCCATGGTAGAAGTGTATTTCCAAAATGTATAGGTTGTGGTAAAATTGGAGGTAGCTTTGATAGATGTTAGTATGAACAAATGTAAACATGCTAGACAAATTTGGGTTCCTAAAGGCTCTCTTGGTACATTTGGATTACCAAACTCTTTTATTTCAAACGCTGATAGAACTATGAAGTTTTCTAGGTTATCTTTTTCTCCCTACGTGTAGCTATGTTGATGGGCTAAGGAACAACAAGAGTGGTACTTGGACTCAAGTTGTTCCAGACATATAACGGGTGATAAATCAAAATTCCTTAGCCTAGAAGATTATAGAGGTATGAGTGTTACTATGGGTGACAATGGCAAATGTAAGATTGTTGGAAAAGGTAAAATAGGTAACAACACTTTTTTTTACTAATGTCCTTTATGTTGAAAAATTATATCATAATCTCAATTCTAACAACCAGCTCTATGATAAAAGTATGAACGTAACTTTTGATATTGATATATGTAAGATCATTAACAAGTCTTTGGATGAGGTTGTGTTTACAAGTCAGGGAATATCTACACTTTGCCATTTGATGATCTAACCCTATTTAGGTGTCTGTGGCTAAAGATGAGGAAGCTACCTTGTGGCATAGAAGATTGGGATATGCTAGCATCATACTATTGTAGAAGCTTGAGAAAAAGGAGTTAGTCAGAGGGTCGTTGTATCAAAAATTCAAGAACAATAAAGTGTGCACAAATTGTACGAAGGGTAAAGTAATTAGATCATCCTTTCATGCCAAAAACATTGTGATCAACAAGGGAAGTTTGAGTCCGAAACAGATGAATTAATTTTTATGGGATATTCGAGCAAAGCTTATAGAATCTATACCAAGCGCTTGAAAACAATTGTGGAATCAATAAATGTGAAGTTTAATGAGTCAGATGTCAATGCAACTACAGAAAATGACAAAAGTGATGACGGAGACATTGGTGCAAATGAGAACAGTGCTGAAGATAATAACAAAGGCGATTTGTGCACTACCGATACTTCAAAATCAAGGTTGGAAATTAATAGTTTGAAGTTCAAAGAAAGTCATCCATTAGAATTGGTTATAGGTAATCCAATGTTAGGTATACAAGCACGTTCTTCGTTCGATAGAAATCTATGTGCTTTGTGTATTCATGGTGGTTTTATTTCTGAAATCGAACACAAAAATATTAATGTTTCACTTAGTGATGAATGTTGGATAATTACCATGTAAGATGAAATTAACTAGTTTGTGAGAAATAATGTTTGGAAATTAGTTCCTAGACCAAATTACTATCCAATTGTAGGAACTAAATGGGTGTTCAAAAATAAACTTGATGAATCCAGAAGTGTAATTAGAAACAAAGCTAAATTGTTGCAAAGGGATATAATAAAATAAAAGGCATTGATTTTGATGATACATTTGCCACAGTTGCTAGGTTAGAGGCCATTAGAATTTTGCTAGCTTTTGCAA
This sequence comes from Allium fistulosum, assembly GCA_030737815.1. NCBI lineage: Eukaryota > Viridiplantae > Streptophyta > Magnoliopsida > Asparagales > Amaryllidaceae > Allium > Allium fistulosum. The sequence continues at coordinate 1,114,716,497 of CM060907.1, read as the reverse complement.
GTTTTAAAGGTTTTAAACTTAAGCAAGTGGATGTAAAAAGTGCCTTTTAAATGGTTATTTGAAAGAAAATGTCTATGTAGAACAACTCCTTGGTTTTGAAAGCCATGATTTTCCTAATCATGTGTACAAACTTGAAAAGGCATTACATGGTCTCAAACAAGCTCCTAGGGCTTGGTATGAGTGTCTTAGTGGACATCTTTTGGAAAACGGATTTAAGAAAGGAAGTGCCGACACTATTTTGTTTTTATTACATGGGCATGATGACATTTTTACTGTACAAATTTATGTCGATGACATCATTTATGGTGCTAATAATGAAAATTTGTTTGAGAAGTTTGAAAAGTCATGCAGGATAAATTTGAAATGAGCTTCATAGGCGAGTTGAAGTATTTTTTAGGATTTCAAGCCAAGCAAAGCATAAGGGAATTTTTATCTCTCAAACCAAATACATGAAAGAGCTATTGAAAAGATTTGGTGTTGAGAACACAGTGTCGCTTAGAGCTCCCATGAGTCCTTTAACCAAGCTTGACAAAGACCAAAATGGTGTTGTAGTTGATTAAAAGAAACATCGAAGTATAGTTGGTTCTCTTCTCTATTTTACTACTTTTAGACCTGATATCAGGTTTTATGTCTACCTTTGTGCACGTTTTCAAGCAAATCCAAAAGAATCTCATTTAAAAGCTACAAAATGAATTTTTAGATATCTCTTCCATACACAAAGTTTTGATTATGGTATCCTTCTTGTGATAATTTTGAATTAATTGGTTATTCTAATGTTGATTATATGGGTTGTCTTGTGGATAGACAAATCATTAGTAGAACATGTTTCATGTCATTCATTAGTTTCATGATCAAGTTGAAAAAAAAAATATGTTACATTGCCTACTACTAAAGCAGAATATATTGCCTTAGGCAGTTGTTGTGTTTAGATTCTATGCATAAAGCGAACTTTATTAGACTTTAGCTTAATAATTCAACGTGTTCCCTTAAAATGTGATAGTAAAAGTACAATTGACTTGTCAAACAATTATCTTCACCACTCACGTAATAAATATATAGACGTAAGGCATCATTTCATTCGAGATCATATTTCAAAAGAGGACGTGTGCATTGAATTCATTTATACTGATTTACAACTTGCTGATATCTTTACAAAACCTCTTTCAAAAGATAGATTTTCACGATCATGTTTAGATTTGGGGATTATGGATATGGATTTGTACGATGTCTATTTGACTATTTGTTTAGTTTTTTATTTCTGCTTGTTTTCAGTTTGTTTTCCTCTCATCTTCTTTTTTTTGTGTTTTTTAAGGATTTTCTTTTCATTCAAAAAAAATCAAAAAGAAAATAGGATTTTTTTTAACTTTCTAACCTTTTCTTTTTTTCAAAGATGAGGGAAAAATACTCTTAGCTTGCCTCATTTTTTTTGGCTTCGAAAAATATGGCTATGACTAAGTTGAACCTATTTATGCTTAACAAATCTTTGAGAAATGATTATATAGTTGTTAGGAAATGAACTGTCATGCTCTTTGGAAGAATAGTACAATTATATATCACAGTCTAAGTTAAGCATGAGTTACTAGCATTCTACTTTGTGTTATTACATATCCCACAACATTTTCTTATCTATCAAATTCTGTTGATCCATGTTTTCTTATTTTATGTATATGTGGGTAAGATTAACATTAACCATCATTTGGTAAAATTTGATTGGAAAAATAGTGAGCATCGAGGACAAGTTATTTACACACTCCATCTAAAAAGTAAATCACATATCAAATATTATTTATAAATAAAAATATCTGAAATTTCACGGTTAAAGGCTTACGCATAAAAAATGGATGCGGTATGGACGTAGCGTTACATTACCTAAGGTTATCCGACCTGTGTTGAAATTTTTTTAGCGTCGATGTATATTAACCCATCAAGCAATGCTTATATTCCCTCATCTAAGAGACCTCATGGTAATGTATGGGTATAAGTATCTTGATCTTATTTATAATGAGTTAGGGACGAAACTGTCCTTAAACAAATACTTCACTAGCAAAAAAAAAAATTGCCATAAATTGTATTGATTGTTGAATGAACCACATGTCATATAATTAACAAATTTTCAAAGTTACCATCCATTTTCTATATCGAGGTATGTTCTTGATCAATAATGAGTGTTATAATTCATGTTTGATGTCAAGGTGGAAATACATGATCTGGTTTTTTTTACTCTTGGGTTATAACTATTTGTTCCTCTTTGACTTTGTTTACTGTTCACTCATACTTTAATGAAAATAAAAAGGGGAGAGATTTAAGATTTGGTGGTGGCAATTTATTTGACAATATCTAAGTACGTTCACTCCTTCTCTCTTTGGTGTAACTAACTTTTCATCATTTTTTTAATTTTATTTTCCTCTTTTTGATTTAACCGCTTATCATTTCACATGTCTAAGCATGCTAGAAAAGGAAATTTTGTGTAGGAAAACATCTAAATAGGGGGGAGTATGTGAGCGGGGCATCTGTATAGGGGGAGCTTCAGTAGAATTCCTCTAATTTCACACACCATTTTAACACACGACAAACAGATCTATATTTTATCTATAAATCATAACATATGTTTATTGTTGTCAAAAAGGGGAGATTGTAGAAAAGTGCAATTGACGATTTCTATTTGATGATAATTAACATTTTTTATGTAATGTTTTTGTAGTGTTATTTATTTACAGGTTTGTTATAGAGACTTGGTTGTGAAAAAGTTTCATTTTAGTAAAATAAAAGGGTGCATGTACAAAGAAAAGGAAACAGGTTAAAAATATGAAGCAGGGAACATATCAGTGTTCAACCAATGGAAAAACATAAGAAGAAAGGAAAATAAATACAGATTGGAAGCGACGAATTGTATACACAATCAGAAGATATATTTTTAAAAATACAACAGAGTTTATTTCCCACTATACACATATTTCATTTTTATATTCAAGGAAACATACTATCTCACAAATCAAATCCTTCTCCATGTATCATCATACATATTTGCTTCAATAAATACACACCCTTCCATGAGCCTATATAAACACATACTACAGCAAAAGAAAAGATCATCGGATTCTCATCAACAATTAAATTCAATATCCAATCATGGATTTCACCATCACTCCAACCAAAACAATTTCATTATCTTCCCAGCAACCTATCACCCAATCATCATCTCTAAACACAATCATCTCATATCAAGGCAACATAATTTGAACTTCGACCATAACTAACTATCATCAAATTCTCAAATTTGAGCAACCACAGCCTATCAGATCATCAATTACACCAACTTCATCGAAATTCAAATTTGGCCTTACCCTTTAGTCTTCTTTAATAGTGCCACAACTATTGAATCACCACAAAAAAGCACTAGTTCATCAGTGAGAAAACCAGAGTGCATTTTCTGATCCACAGGTTCATGCAAGCAGCAGCAAGTTTCAGGGATTGAGATCATCAAAACCAGGTCGGCAGCAACAAACCCATATGGCAAATGGTAGCGTTTTGTGTTTCCAAGCGATGATGTTGACGAGCTCTCAGGCTACAGCGGCAACGTAACTTCCGGGCGGAGATTGGTAGTGGCTCGTTCTTATTTTGGCTAATGAATTAATTCTTATGGAAGTTGATTTGTGTGCTTTGCTATCTTTAAAAAGAAAAAAAGGGCTCTAGAATAGACTTGGCGGTCACGTGAGGAAATGGGGAGATATTTTTCCTTTAGCGTTTAATATTTTTTGTTCTTATATTGTGTCTTTGTTTTTTTTATTTTGAACTCTAGAATTTAATTTTGGAGCTATGCATTGTAGTTTTGGGATTTTGATCTCAGGGATTTGAGTTCAAGTAGGGTTATTAGGCACAAAGTTAAAATATTTGTTAGCAGTGTTTGTGAGTTTAAATGTAACAGCCCACACTCACCTAACGCAGATATTGTCCCCAACTTAGTCATCTCCGCCTCATGGGCCAAGCCAATGTGTGGGATTTTGTTCCTCAAAAGGCCTCGACGTTGTTATGAGGTGAAGGCTTTGGTATATAAGCACCCACTTCATAGTGTTTTTCCGCGATGTGGGACTATTATTCCCATTTTGAAGGGGTGTTACAATCTCCCTCCCTTTAGAGCCCAACGTCCTCGTTGGCTCATGAACACAACACCACCCAGGATCGTGGCTGTAACACGTACTAACCACAATTCCGACTGGGTATGGCTCTGATACCAATGTGGGACTATTATTCCCATTTTGAATTGAATTTGAAAAGCTGTGACGCCCCACCCCGAGACCTACATTAACAAAGAGTATTACTAGGTAATACTGTCTGCTAATGCAGAGAACATGGCTGGATAGGAGCGTCCATCTATAGCCTTGTCTTAAATATCTATTGAATACGTTGACAAATGCCATATTATTTTTTCTATCTCAAGTGAATCGACATATCCAATAAATACTTAATACAAAGCCATAGGTAGCTATAGGATCTTTCAGAACAAAATACAACAACTTGAATGCAAAAAACATCACAGAATAATAGATCATCACATATATATACATATACAAATACATCACAGAGTATACAAAATGATACATGTCAAGTGGTATAGCAACCACAAAATACAAGTGAGTCAAATGAATATACATATCAGAGTAGCAAACCAAAAAGGACTACACAAAAATCTATAACAAAACGAGCTAGCAGAATAGAGTCCATGCGGAAGCAGAATAGGCTAAGTCCAAATGTACCTAACCTGAAACACCTCGGTCTGACCCGAGTATAAAATACACGGGTCGGTCTAGCTAAACAAATCAGTTAACAGAGATAAGCGATAATATGAGCATAAGGATAATGTGATAATATTCTAGAGTGAGAAAGGACAACTAAAGTGTATGATTACATCAAGTGATAATATGGTATCACTACACAAACATATAATCTCAAAAGAGATAAAATAACCCATGAAACGCTAAAAGTAGCGAGCCTCATATCATCGGCATTCATAAAACATCAAATAGGGTTTAGGTAAAGCTATGACGCCCCACCCCGAGACCCACATTAACAAAGAGTATTACTGGGTAATTACCGTCTACTAATGCAGAGAATAGGGCTAGATAGAAGCGATCATCTATAGCCTTGTCTTAAATATCTATTGAATATATCGACAATGCCATTTTTTTTCTCAAGTGGATCGACATATCCAATAAATACTTAATACAAAGCCATAGGTGGCTATAGGATCTATCAGAACAAAATACAACAACTTGAATGCAAAACACATGTTGTAAGCGTTTAAATATATAACTCTACCAATAGCTTTTGGGACAGCAGTAGGCATTAGGCCGAAGATGGGTATATCTTGTGTTATTTATTTCCTGCATTTATCTTTTTGCACTTTATTTTATCCGCTTATCTACAAAATAATTTAAATACCCCATTCGCCCCTCTCCGTCTAGGTTATATTACTCGATCCTACACTTATTTCCTTTACTAATAAGTCTTCTTGGAAATTTTGGGTGTATGTGATAGGCAAAATCAGAAAGATTTGAGATGTTTAAAGCTTGAAAGACACTAGTTGAAAACAAATCTAGTTGTAAGTTGAAGGTTCACATATCTAATAATGGCGATGAATTTATCTAGGAAGTTCCTCGATTTCTATAAGCAACATGGTATACAAAGGCATTTCACTAAACCTGGTGATCCCAATCCAATAGGGTTGCTGAAAGGATGAGTCAAACTCTACTTGAGAAGGATAGTTGCTTGAGATTAACTATGGGTTTCTCTAGAGATTCTTGGAATGAGGCTTTATCGTCTATGGTGCACACCATAAACCGAATTATATGCTCGGCTATAGATGGGAAGATTCCAAATGAGAAGTGGAGAGGTAAATCGGTGTATCTTGGTTATTATTGTGTTTTAATTGCCTTGTGTATATTCACCATACAGATGATGATAAGTTAGAGGCTAAAGCATATAAGGAATATTAATTGGGTATATGGATGGAGTAAAAGGGTATTACATTTGGAACCTAGCAGACATAAAGAATATACATGCAAGACATGTTACATTTGATATGCCTGCAATATTCAAGCACAAGGAAGGTTTACCCATCGCATCTGGTTTAGATTTTGATAGGCTTGAGGAAATGGATGAATTTCCCACATTTTATCCTAGAAGTAGAGTAATAGCTGCAGATCAGATAGTGAAAAATGCAACTGATGAAACATCACAAAGTAGTCCATAGGTGTCTTCTAGTACTGTTGGTGATGTAGATGGAGTTGGAGGAAATTCAGGTCAAGGAGGAGCTATGATAAGTTTAGGCAATGTTGTATCTAATCGAGCAAGTCATGGGACTATTAGGCTCCATGATATGTATGGAGATTGGTAGTATGCAAAGCTAAGCCTAGACGATCAGTTTAATTATGACTTTCATGTGGTTCATGATGTGCCATTTGATCTTTAAGAAGGCATGAAGTCGATTGATTGCTCGAAGTGGATTTGCACTATGGAAAGGGAGTAAGAGTCTTTGAAGAAGAATAAGACTTGGGATATGGTACCGCTACCTCATGGAAACTAAACGATAGTTGCAAATGGATGCTCAAGGCAAAGGATGATGGGAGATACAAGGCCAAAGTAGTTGCTAAATGGTTTTCACAAAGGAAGGGAATGGAGTATGATGAGAATTTTTTCTCAAGTTTTCAAATATACCTCCATCTGTATTTTACTTAACACGGTTTCTACTCATGACTTGAAGTTGAAGCAACCTGATGTGAAGACCGCTTTCTTGCATGATGACTTGGAGTAGACCATTTACATTAAGTAGCCATAAGGATCCATTGTAAGTAAGAAAGAAGATTGGTTTTTCAAGTTGAAGAAGTCTCTTTATTAAATTAAGCAGTCACCTAAATAGTGGTACAAGATGCTTGATTCTTGTATGCTTTCACAATGTTTTGATTCTAGTATCAAAGATGTAGATTTTTATTTCAAGCATTTAAAGAATGGTAATTAGGTGTATTTGCTCTTATATGTGGATGATATGTTAATATCTTCCAATGATAAAGCTGAAATTGATAAGTTATAGTTAAAATTAAAAGCACTGTTCGAAATTAAAGGCCTTGGTGAGGCAAGGTGTAACAACCCAGTTTTTAAGTAATAATCAACTTAAGTCAACAATAGTAATTTAATTATTTAATTGGGAATTTGGAGATTTATTTGGAAAATTGGTTTTTCGAATTACTTAGTTCAAAGGATCTAAATCATGAAAGTATAATATTTAAATTTTAAAATAAGTTGTAATGTTGAAAATGAATTTTATAAAAGTGCTATAATTGAAGTAAAAGAATTAATTTTGAAAAGAAGTGATTTTTATAAAAATTGGTATTTATTTAAATTAAATAGGATCTAGATTATAAATAAAAGATAATAAAAACAATATTTTTACTTTCTTTAATTGTAAGGCCCAAGATCAAGTACCCAAACCTAAATAACCCAAATCCATTATCATTATTCTAATTATTCCATATCTCGATTGTTCTAAAATCCTGATTCTTCACTCTCGTTTATAAAAGTAACTGTTAGTCCTTGAAATGATGGTTTTGATGACAACAACCTTAGGACTTGTTATAAAATATAAATACTAACGTTATGGTTTAGATATATATGTATATGCAGAATATAAACATGCAGGTACCAAGAATGAAGACTGTACAATATAGAGATACGAGACTGATGAATTTAAAGATCGAAGATATCAAGATTGAAGACTCATGAGTATCAAGAAATCAGGTTATCAAGAGTTCAAGATTTCAAACAGTACAAGATAACGTAGTCAGTCTAGAATTATGTTAAAACCTCTTAAAAGCATTTACATCTTTATTCGAAATTTATTCGTGGAATGGAATCCACTTCGAGCCTGTTAAAGGGATGGAACCCTAGTGGGATGGAACCCACGACAATATCTAGTGGAACATATAGTGGTCCTATTTTGATATCCACTAATTTTATAAAAATGTTTTCCAAAAATATATCTCTTGTTTTTTAAAATGTTTTCAAAACTTTCTTTTCAAAAAAACATCTCTCTTGTTTGAAATATTTTAGCCTCAAAACTATTTTTATCATTTTTAATATTTTGATTTCAAAATTGTCCTTGTTTTTAAACCATCTCTTGTTTTAAATATTTAGCTTTAAAATATTTATATACTCAGATTTTAAATCACTTTATAGATTAAGATTATATATATTAAAAATTATTATCTAAACTCTTTTATATGTTTAAATTATATTCAAATATATATACAAAGTTTAGAAAATGTTTTGACAAATTATAGAAACCAATTTTAATAAGAAAATCAAAACATCAATTTTGCCTTGAGCATGTCGACATACCTCAACCCCCCATGTCGACATGGTGTCCGTTATTTTAAAATTTTCAAAAGAAGTGTCTATTTGTCGTATCCTTTCACGAATAGATATGGCTGTTGCTCTACTATAAATACCAGTAAGTTATAAACGAATATTTACCAGATTTTTATTTATTTTCTCTCCTCTTCATCTTCCACATTTATTCTAAAAGAATCCTAAACTATACTCTGCCAAAATACCAAGTGAATCAAACTCTATTATCTCTTGTTTGATTCTCTGCCACTCTCTCCATAAGATCTCAGTGCTATTCAGAGTTATAGAATCTTTTGTAAATCAAACTGTTAGTAAAAGGTGCGGTTGAGCCTTGAAATCAATTGGGTGTGATTGTAGCCCCGGAAATCAATTAGGTGACCTTGTAGCCTGGTTAAATCAAGAGATTTGCCCTGAACTCGAATACAGGAGGGTGTACCTTGTAGCTTTGAAACCGAGGGTGTAATCTGGGAGATTATTTTGAAAAGAAATCTGTACGATTATACGGGACTGGATGTAGGGTAACTCCGGACTAATATAAAATCCTGGTGTGTTCTTTCCTTTACTGCTTTTATTTAGTATTTGTATATGTGTCTGATTCTGTGATTATATCTGTGTTTGTGAATTGCATTTGTTAGTGTTTAAATTGAACAAAATTCAAAAAGATTTAAAAATACATAAAACACTATTCACCTCCACTCTAGTGTTATTCCAGCCTTAAGATCCGTAATCCGCATTTCTAACATTTGGTATCGGAGCATTGGTTTTCAAAGTTTTCATAATCTGAATTTTGAAAAGTTTTTAAAATGGCTACCAACACTGGTTCTGTTAACACTATCACTAGTTCATTTGTAGAGGGTGAGTCTACTACCAGACCACCACTTTTTAATGGCAGTAACTATACATATTAGGCATGTAGAATGAAAATATATTTACAGTCAATAGGATTAGACACTTGGAATATCACACAAACTGAATATTTTGAACCCACAACTAGTTTTGCACAGTGGACTGCTGAGCAAAAGAATATTGCACAAAATAATTCAAAAGCCATGAATATTTTATTTTGTTCACTTGATAGGAATGAATTCAATAGAGTATCTGATTGTAAGTCTGCATATGATATCTGGAAAACTTTGTGAGTTACTCATGAAGGAACAAGCAAAGTCAAACAGACCAAAATATCCATACTCACAAATCAGTTTCAATTATTTAAAATGAATTCTAATGAGTCCATTTCAGATATGTATAGTAGATTTCAGGAGATTGTGCATCTCTAATATCATTGGGAAAAAGTTTTTCTGAAGAAGATCAAGTTGGAAAAATTCTAAATTCTCTTACTCCAGAATGGGATCAGAAAACTCTTGCAATCGAAGAAGCAAATGATATCAGTACATTAAAGATTGAAGAATTGATTGGAAATCTAATGTCGTTTGAAGTACAAATGCAAGGGAGAAGAGATAGCAAGACATTCGAAAAGAAGTCAATTGCGTTCAATACATTAACAGATGGATCAGACTCGGGAAGTGATGATGATGAAGAAATAGCTCTCATGACAAAGAATTTTCGAAAGTTTCTGAAATACAAAAGGATGAACAACTTCAAAAAGAATGATCACAGGAATTCTGGAAATCATAATGAAGTACCAAATCATGTCAAATGTTTCAACTGTGATGAACCAAGCCATCTCAAAAGAGATTGTCCGCATCCTGATAAGAAAAAGTTTCCAACAAGCAATGATTATACAAAGAAAAGGAAAAGAGCGTATACCGCTACACTAGACGATTCAGACTCAGACTCATCCTCAAGCGATGATGATCAGAAGACGGAAGATTCAAATATGTGTTTTACGGCTATTCATGATTCCGATGAACTCAGAGACACAAATCTAGAAAAAGGTACACGTTTACATTATATTGGTTGAAATTGTTTGCTTAAAATTGTTTGATTGTTTTTGAAATTATGTGTTGTTTGAATTTTAAATTTTTTATTTCTATTTTTAATATTATAATATTTTTTATTAAAAAAGTATTATTATATTTAATATTACTCCAGAAAATATATAGACATTAAAAATAATATATGTATATAGATATTAAAGTATATAGGAAAATATAAGTCACATGAATTCTCTGACCCATGTCGACATAGCCCTACCTATAATGTCGACATCCCTGTCAGAAATTTGAAATTCAAATTTGAATTCAAATCTTTGAATTTCCCTTCACCTTTTCACCAAACCCAATGTTCTGGAAAGGTACCTCTTGACCAGAGAACATGTATATTGAATATCTATTTATTTCCATTATCTTATCATACCTTTTCACTTTCATTTTAAACTTCAAACTCTCTTTCACTCTTTCAAACTTTCTACTCTCTTCAAAAATGGCTTCTTCAAGCACTCCATCCACAATGAGACTATCTAAAACCATTAAAGAGTATCTCTATAATGATCTGGAAGCAATCAAGGCTTATATAAGCTATGCTAATTTCGTAAAAGTTCATACGGGAAAGTTTGCTATCTTTAGCGATTTCTCTACATATGAAATCAATACTCTTCTTGAAGAGAATCATATTCTTAGTCCTTTTGACAATTCTCAAAATGATTTTGTTTGTTACCCAAATCTTGTTAAAATGTTTTATGCGAATTTGAATCCCGGTTTTTATGAAGGAAATGAAGATGAAATTTGGAGTAGTGTTAAAGGCACTAAAATTGTTTTAAATTGTGAAATTTTGGGCAACATTCTCAATTGCAAGAATTCGGGAATAGATCTTTCTACTTTTAATATTGATGAGCACGATCGTGAGACATTTCATCACATTTTCGAAGGAGATGACAACTTTGAATTTAAAAATTGTAACTTTCATCCGAAAGCACGTATTTTCAATCTTCTTTTGCAACATACTATCACTCCTAGATCAGGAAATTTCAATAACCCAACTTTAAAAGTTTGTAAAGCTCTTTTTGCTATCTTTGGTCATTATGACATTAATTGGGCGCAAGTGATTATGGTTGAACTTCGTCTTGAGAATTCGGAAATGGGTGAGAATACCTTGTATCATGGAATCTATCTCACTCGGATTTTTAATTATTTTGGCGTTGATTACAAAAGGGAAGAATTTGTTTTAAGAAAAGTGTTTAATCAAGCCAACATTTCTCTTATGAAAATTCTTTTCATATTTCAACAATATGAATCTCTTGCCGAAAAGGATGAAAGATCGACACATGAAGATATGGAGGAAGAAGATGATGATGAAGTAGAAGGGGAGGAAATGGAAATTGAAGAAGATAATGAAGAAACCTCCTTGGAAAGTATTGAATATCCTACCAATACTAACAATCCTTCCAACAAAACTCTCCTCAAAAATCAAAAGATTATAGTGGAAAATCAACGGATTCTCAAAGATCCCTTAGTAAGAAATTGGATAAAATGTCCACTAATATGAACAAATTCTTTGCTAAAGTTGGTTGGAAACTTAGCTTATCATCATCCTCCTCATCCTCTAGCACATTCTAAGAACTAGGTTGTGATGTATTAGTTTGTTTTGTGTAAGCTTGTATTGTTTTATTATGTAGTATCTTATGTATCATCTCATCTACTTATAAAAATCATCTATCTTATGTTTTTCTATCTTATCATGTCTCTGCAATAAATGTTAGTATAGTATATAAGTTTATATATATACATACTTATTCACAAAATAAATAAGACACATAAACCAACAGACCCATGTCGACATGCCTCTACTCCCCTATGTCGACATATAACTGTCAGATTTGGTTTTTTTTTAATTTTGAAATTAAAATAACTAACTCGTGTCTATTCATTTTAAATGAATTTATGCCTATTTAAACACATGTTTCTTCCAGAAATTTGTAATCTTTTCATTTCTACTTATCTCTATTTTGCATCTCTTCACTACTTATCAAAAATGGCTTCCTCTTCTCAAACTCTAAGTGATAATCTTGAAGAAACTCTCAATTCATTCAAGAATATACTTACTTTTATTCTCCACAATCAAAGGCACTTAGAACTAAGTCAAATGCAGATGATAAAAGAACAAGAGAAGCATTTTGATGCCCTCCGTTGGATGATTTCTTCCCTCAACAAAGATGATCTCGATGCAAATCCTGTAGAAACATTGATTCAAGAAAATGAAGATTGGGAAGTTATTAAAAAGGATCCTATCTTTGGAGAAGAAGGATGGGTTGAAGTTCCTAGAAATATTTGATCTCCTTATGGTTTGAATTACAGTTTTTTGAATTGTGTGATTTGATTTGCTTTGATTTGATTAGAATTGATTTGGTTTGAATGGATTGTATAACATTGTATTAAACATAGTATATATTTATTATGTTTAAACTTTCATATTTGTCATTAACTCATGTTATTATATATATATATACTCCATCATAATTTGTCACATGTACTCCAGTATAAGACTAAGGGGGAGTTATATAAATTTAGAATTAGTTTTTGTTGATGACAAAGTGGGAGAAGTATAAAATAGAGTAGTTAGGCTTAGATTAAGGGGGAGTTATAGTGAAGGTGAAGTATATTTATAAACATAGGTTGTCATCATCAAAAAGGAGGAGATTGTTAGTCCTCGAAATGATGGTTTTGATGACAACAATCTTAGGACTTGTTATAAAATATAAATACTAACGTTATGGTTTAGATATATATTATATGCAGAATATAAACATGCAGGTACCAAGAATTAAGATTGTACAGTATAGAGATACAAGACTGATGAATTTAAAGATCGAAGATATCAAGATTGAAGACTCATGAGTATCAAGAAATCAAGTTATCAAGATTTCAAACAGTACAAGATAATGTAGTCAGTGTAGAATTATGTTAAAACTTCTTGAAAGCACTTACATCTTTATTCGAAATTTATTCGTGGAATGGAATCCACTTCGAGCCTATTAAAGGGATGGAACCCACGATAATATCTAGTGGAACATATAGTGGTCCTATTTTGATATCCACTAATTTTATAAAAATGTTTTTCAAAAATATATCTCTTGTTTTTTAAAATGTTTTCAAAACTTTCTTTTCAAAAAGACATCTCTCTTGTTTGAAATATTTTAGCCTCCAAAACTATTTTTATCATTTTTAATATTTTGATTTCCAAATTGTCCTTGTTTTTAAGCCATCTCTTGTTTTAAATATTTAGCTTTAAAATATTATATACTCGGATTTTAAATCACTTTATAGATTAAGATTATATATATTAAAAATTATTTTCTAAACTCTTTTATATGTTTAAACTATATTCAAATTTATTTACAAAGTTTAGAAATTGTTTTGATAAATTATAGAAACCAATTTTAATAAGAAAATCAAAACATCAATTTTGCCTTGAGCATGTCGACATACCTCAACCCCCCATGTCGACATGGTGTCCGTTATTTTCAAATTTCAAAAGAAGTGTCTATTCGTCGTATCCTTTCATGAATAGATATGGTTGTTGCTCTATTATAAATACCAGTAAGTTCTAAACGAATTTTTACCAGATTTTCATTTATTTTCTCTCCTCTTCATCTTCCACATTTATTCTAAAAGAATCCTAAACTATACTCTGCCAAAATACCAAGTGAATCAAACTCGATTATCTCTGGTTTGATTCTCTGCCACTCTCTCCATAAGATCTCAGTGCTATTCAGAGTTATAGAATCTTTTGTAAATCAAATTGTTGAGTAAAAGGTGCGGTTGAGCCTTGAAATCAATTGGGTGTGATTGTAGCCTCGGAAATCAATTAGGTGATCTTGTAGCCTGGTTAAACCAAGAGACTTGCCCTGAACTCGAATACGGGAGGGTGTACCTCGTAGCCTTGAAATCGAGGGTGTAATCTGGGAGATTATTTTGAAAAGAAATCCGTACGATTGTACGGGACTGGATGTAGGGTAACTCCGAACCAATATAAAATCCTGGTGTGTTCTTTCCTTTACTGATTTTATTTAGTATTTATATCTGTGTCTGATTTTGTGATTATATTTGTGTTTGTGAATTGCATTTGTTAGTGTTTAAATTGAACAAAATTCAAAAAGATTTAAAATACATAAAACACTATTCACCCCCCTCTAGTGTTATTCCAGCCTTAAGATCTGTAATCCGCATTTCTAACAGTAACCATATTTACACACTAATATGACCTGATGCTATTTTCTCTTCCTCCTCTTCTAACTTATCAAATAAATCTAATTAATTACCATAATTCCTAGCTTATAAATATACATTTCTCAATGACAATCTATACATAATGTAACAAAAAAATAAACGGTTCAATTGACTTTCGAAATGTTGGGGCGTGTATTCGTAAGAGAGGATGAAGCAGTAAATAGATGAGTGTTCCACTCACACTGTCTATGTTTAATCATATAACTATATACATACTTTTATGCATGAATTAGTGTGTTTCTTGGCTGTAAAACGTTATGGAGCTAATGCGAAATCGATTGATGTAAGGTAAGAGAGTTGCTTGGAATATGCGAATAACTAGTAGCTATTGTCGTCGATCGATTGACCGGTGGTCGTGACCGATCGAATGTGACTGAGTGCCATCACCAGTGCATTTTCATGCTTTTGTGTGTGTCAATGGGTGTCTGTGTGGGTGTTTGGGTTTATATTTGTGAGCTGTGTACGTTTATACAAGTGGTATCATACTATTGTCTTGAGCTTTCTTCTTTTGCTGATGAGAATGAAGTCATCTTCCTTCTTGAATTTCATTTGTTTGCTAATCTTTGTTACACTACATATTTTCATTAATACAGTCTCTATATATAAATGTGTTGTGTACTTATGTAGAAGAATGGGTGGAAGTATACATCTAGATACTACTATGTTTGTAAGTATAAGTCTAGGAATACAAAAGAGATGAAACTTAGCGCGTGAGTGAAAATAATAGTATCCATATTTATATAAATATAAAAAAATTATTAAACTAAGTGAACATATGTATACATTTATTTATTAGAAATAACCGAATTGTAATATATGTATGTTTATAAATTAATATGATTTTTAGTTTATTCTAGGCTATACACGTTGCTTTCGAGGAGAATGTGCATGGTGTGTGTATTGGGTAGCCTGCATGTGTATGTGTATGCATCAGTGTGTGTGCATGATCTAGTTATATTCATTTTCAGTCATGTTGTTCTTTGCAATGCCGGTATTTCCATTATTGCTTGTTCATTTATATTTATTTGTTAGTGTGGGGTACTGGGTTGTATATGTTTCTTCATACCTGTATGTCTTGATTTTACATCCCTTGCTGCTGCCACATAATTTCTTACGTGTATAGATGTATATAAATGATGAATTTATCTATGTACTACCATTTTAGTTTCACTAGTGTTTCTTCTCTACTAAACTAACTTTGGTTACAAACACAATTCAAAGTCTATTAAGTTAATAAAGTAAGTTCAATTTTATTAATTAAATAGTGTTTGATTGTTACTTTATAAAAGTATGAAATTTTAATATATATATATATAATATTTGGTTTTATAAATTATTTATGATCAAAAATGAGTTATTTAATATATTTAATAAATATTTAACCACTACTTTTTAAAGATTGAGAAATTGATTATTATTTGTAAATAATAAGTTTACCATTGGGTTTATTTCTTGTTAATATATGTATACCTGTTCATTGTTCATTTATGATTATTTATATTTTTATGTGATAAATATCATGTTCATGATTTTAATAAGAATTGATTTAGTTATTTATAATTATATTAAATTTGGATAATCTATTTAATAGTTTTAGTGATTATTATTAATGTACATTAATTTTATATATATGAAATAATTTATATATGAAGTGTTTAGCTCTATAAATTATTGTGGAGTATAAAGATATTGACCATCTCTTTGTATTTACTTTTTTATACAAAAATATATGTTGTGAATGTTTCGTTATTAAGTATTTATTCATTTATTCATACTTATTTCGATAATCAATTTAATATTAGTTTCCGCTTTATGATTTCATATCTGCTTTATATTGATTCTGATCATATGAGTGATTCACCATTGATGTAAATTTGGTTGAGCATTTAATATGATATGGTGAGGACATCCTTTGTTATGATTTAGTGTTTATTCTATGTGACGAGAAATCTGAATAAACAAAGTTATAATACCATTTGGGATAGGGCATTCGGTAATATTTCTCTGGTTATTCTTTGGACTCGTTATATAGAATATTGAGGGGCGAGTGTGACATGTGAGCACTGAATAAACGGACTAGTAACATGCGGTGGTATGGGACGTCGTTGTGTTATTTCTTCAGTTATTCTTTGCTCATGGATGACACTCAATACGGGGTATGTTGCATGCAATACTCGTTGTATTGAGTATACTTAAAGTCATGTAACGATCATTGTATGTATTCTATGTGTTTGTCTACCTTTGTTTAGCTCCCTTTATGGCTCAGGAGTAAACCAGATTGGCTAGTTTCCACCTTGGCAGTATGATCGTGGGGTCACACCCCAGATCCACGATACCATTATTGTATATACTATCGGATGCGCATCATGGTAGATAGATAGGTGCTCATAGTCTTTTTGTGTCGCTTAGGTCAGCAGTCTGTTGCGTATAAGGGCAAAGCAGGGTCGTAAGTGAGGCTAAGCATTAACGGGCCATTGGTGGATATGCGTCACGATTTCCATCGAGGTAACTAAAGTTTATGAATAGATCTGGCTACATAGCATATGGCATAGTAGAACCTGGTTTCCTAGAGTGGGCATACGACCATCAGTCTCCCATCTGGTTTCGGTCCATATGAACCAGTGTTGTAGGAATAGATTCGTCTACATAGCATATGGCATAGTAGACCTTAGGTTACTAGAGCGGGCATACGGCCATCAATCTCCCATCTGGGTTTAGTTCAAGTGTGGTAAATAGGCATATATGAGATGAGATTATGCATAAGACGGTGTCTAGAGTATAGTCAACCTCATATCCTTCTTTGGCGGACAGCTTACTTGTTATTTATTATATTCGGGCATTGTTATGAGCTGGCTCGGATCTTTCTTATTGATTTTAGAGATTTGATGTTGATATTTTATAATATGAGATTGAGAGTGTATTTCTTCTTGCTAGCCTGATATACTTAGTGATATCTCACTTATTGATGTTTTATGGATTTCGACGATGATTTCAGGATATATATGATTCATCCATTTGTGTTGACTTCATGATTTTTGATTTGACGTGTTTCTATATGGGTGATGACATCTTTTGATATTAGATCTAATTATTTTATATGGTTTAAGATATTTAGGAGATATGATGCCTTGAGGATTATTCTATATTTATATATATTTTGACATGTTGTCTGATGACTTAAGTATCTTTGGTAGTGATACCATATCATTCTTCCTTCTTATATTCTATCATCATACTTATGATTCTCGATTAGACATAGTCTGATCTGTGTGTTATTTTATAATACTCGAGTCAGTCCGAGACATTTCAAGTACAAGGACAACATGTCGAGCATTTATTTTATTTGGCTTAGTGGAGATGTATATTAGGATTATTGTATGATACATATATGACATTATGTTACTGTATATATCAGACATTGAATTGTATATTGATTATTCATCATATAATATTGAGATGGATTACAGTTGAGATGTTTGTACCATTACATTATTATTGTATAATATATTATATTATGTTATGTTATCGTTGTGATTGACTCTGTGTTCTGTGTTATTCACTGTATATTATGTATTGTTCTATCCTAGAGGCACACTTGCCTATTGCTTTGTATTGATACTATGTACATATAGGATAGTTATATATGTGATGTTTTAATGAATACCACTGTTAGTCCAAGGAAATATTCACGTGTGTACCCCATACAGCCTCATTCTCCTTATTGTCTGATAGTATTACTCAGTAATACTCTTGGATAGTATGGGTATGGAGGTGGGGTGTTATATAAAGAAAATTTTAGGAATGGAAAATAAGAGATATAGAAAGATTAGACTTGTGAGGCTCACTCAAAAGGAATACATTCAAAAGGTGCTTAATCAGTTTAGCATAGAGGGAGCAAAGGCAATTAGAACATCCATGCATTATACATACAACCTTCTAGTAAAGGCTTTCCAATCTCAAAGAAGGACAAGGCCTACATGGAGAAGCTGTCTTCTGCAAGTGTAATTGGTAGCTTGAAGTACATTATGGTGTGCACTAGGCTTGATATTACTTAGGTAGTTGGATTGGTTACTATTTATATATGGAAAATCCAAGAAAATCGCACAGGTGAGCAGTAAAATGCATATTCAAATATCTCAGGTCGAGGAACACTATATATGGGCTTCCTTTTAGGGCTAAGACAGAGATTCAAGCTTGGTTGGATTTTGTAAATCTAATTATGCTAGGGATAGAGATCGAAGGAAATCAACCTAAGGTTACGCATTTACTCTCATAGGAATATATATTAGTTAGAAATAAAGGTTGCGGAAGATAGTTTCTTTATCTACTATAGAGGCAAAGTTGATAGTTGCTATTGAAGCAGCAAAGAAAGCACTCTACTTGAAGAGGTTGATGTGTGATTTGGGCTTCATATATGATGGGATATTAAAGAGTTGTGACAGTCAAAGTAAAAGTCATGTAGCTGAAAAACTAGCTTTAAGCTCAACGATAAAGCATATGGAGGGTGATAGAATATTTTCTTTTTTTGATGAATGAAGAGAAGTTAATTCATCTTCAGAATGTTCATACAGAGGAGAATGTAGCAGTTTTGTTTACCAAAACCATGCTTGTTGCAAAGTTCGAGCATTTCTTAAAGTCGATTCGCCTATTGATATGTTATGTGCCACATGGTGGCACATCGGAAGAGTGGGTTGGTTGATGGTGACATTTGTTATCATTTTGACATTGGAGACTGACAGGTCCTACTTACATGGTGAGGGTACTTTCAACTCCTATATTGGCAAGAGCTTCCCTTGTTAGAGTTTATCGATAAAGTGCAATGGGTGATCGCCATGCTTAAGCTCATTGAGAAAGTATACGTAGTGTCATATCCGAGATTTCTTAGAGTATGAGGTTGTAGGTAGAGTTGGACAGCTTGTATGGAATATAGTATCAAGGTGGAGATTGTTAGAATAGGTGATGCAATATTTCCGGATTGAAGAAGAAGGTGCTATGATCACATGGATGAAGACGACACATTATATGGAGAAGCAAAGAGGAGTAAAGAAGATACAATGGAGGGGGAAGCGTGCTAGAAGCCTATACCTGAAGCTATAGGCTTCCAATCGACTGGTGGCAGCCATCAATCGATTGGAATCCCTTTCTAGTTAACTGGCAGAGCCACCAATCGATTAAATTTTGCATGATTTTTTACCCAAGCAGAGCTCTGTGTTCATAGTCGATTGGAAATTCCTTCCAGATGACTATACCAAAAATTTGATGAGAATTTCTAATTAATTGGATCAATGAATCCTAGAGCAACTAGTTTCAAGGTTCCATGGGTCTTTTCGTCTTTTTCGAGTGTTTTAGAGTTTTCGTAGTGGATTTCTTTAGAGATTGTGATCCAATGGCAAAGGATATTCATGACATTACAAATAGATCTATCTAGGGTTTATTGATGTAAGAAGAAAAAGAAAGAAAAGAATATGTGATCATAACTAAAGATAATTTTGTTTGTTCTTCTCCAATTTGGTTTAGCATCCATAAGCAATCTTGTCATTATTTTCTCTCAAAAAGTAATAAAATCTCCTCTTTTCAAAGCGAATGTCACTTTCTTGTGATAATGGAACCACTATAAATATGATGCCTTTATTTTTCTATTTTTTGCATCCGTGATATGTGATTGATTTGGGATATTATTTTCTGTTATTTCTACTTCATCAACATGATCCTGATTATAGTTTCCACCGCATTTAAGGCGTTGAATTGAATTTATCCCTAATACGAACAATTATTGAAACATGAAATAATGGAAAAAAATGTAAAATAACATCATGTGTCAAATTCATAACTTATATGTATAATATGATATATATATATATAAGAAATTTTCTAAAAATGGCAGAAATAGTTACCCCTCGGGAAGAAGGTGTTTCTGGCCAAAAATTGCCTGACATTGGAGCAAATTTAGACCGACATAGCAGATTAGAGAAAAATAAACATTGAACTTGGTCTAAAATTGTCCAAGAAGAATCGTTACACATAGAAGAACGAGTGGAATTACAATACTAGATTCCAAAACCAAAAGAAACAAAGCAAAGAGCAGTTATAACACATAGAAGAGAAATGGAGAAGAAGTATTTTATCATTGACTTTTGGTTAGTGTCCATATTATTTATAGTTTCAAATTTACATTACCGAGTATGGTAACCTCAATCTTAATACAAGATAATTCAAAAACCAAATGGTATTTATGTTGCATAGTTTTAAGCAATTAAAGATTTTGACTGAATATTAAATTCAGAGTCTTACACTTATAACTCCAAAATTATCATCATCAAAAAGTGGATCCTCGGTATGGTATTCGATAAAGAATATTTTTGATTGTTCCCCATCTGAATTGAACTACATGACTTGAATTTGGAACTCTGGGATCAAGAAGCAATATATCGAATTGCTAGTGTAATTGGAATCCCCATCAAATTGGATAGATACATTGAAAATGTGGACAAATTGAATTATGATAAAATATTAGTAGAAGTTGACTTCAAACCAAAGTTTGATACAACAGTAGAAGTGGAATTTTATAATGGTACACTTAAAATAATGCATGTTGTATATGATTGTATACCACCTAGTTGCAACTACTATGAAGTATTTGGACAGTGGGTTCCAAAAGAGAAAAAATGGGCTTCAGGGAGTAAAAGTACTATAAGCCAGGATGATATAGCACATCAATAAAAAACTTTTGACCAATGTAATTTAGACAAGGTGTCTACTAAGGGAATGCAGGAAGTTTAGGAATGTAGAAGTCATAATGAAACATTACCTGATAGGAACCCAACCACCACTCAAGGAGGTATCAAGCTCACCAACAAGTTGAACCTCTTTAGCAACATCAACATCAGAAAGATAAAGCATGTACAAGTGGAGTCAGAACTAAAGAGGAACAACACGATCCTAAGATAGAAAACAACAATGATCATGATGCATGCAACAAATCATAAAATATGGACGATGAAAGTGATGACATGTTTGAACCAATAATTGATGATTTTTAGGAGATAGTTATAATAGAAAACTTGGCAACAAACATTGAAGAATATGCAAAAGAACCTACTGAATAACAAGTGGAACAAACATTGAAGAATACATACAGGAGTTAACATTCCAAAGTCAAACCACTAAGAAAGAATCATTCCAACCAAATACTTCTTCTAAAGGAAAATTAGGAGCAAGGTAGAAATAAAATGACTTTGATCACTTGGAAAGTGAGAGTAATGAATGAGGAAGCAAAAATGGAAACCATCATTTAACTCCTTCAGAAATTCAAACTAACTATATTGGGCTTGCTAGAAACAATGTTATCCATGAGTAGATTACATGTCTTTTCTGATAAATTACAAGCTAACTGGCAATGCATACACAACAATGATCATCATACAAATTGTAGAATTCTCGTTGGATAAAATAAATAAGTTTGGAATTTATTAGAAAAGTCCAAAACTGAACAACATATTACTACTATTGCTACTAATTCTGGTAGTTTTTAAATGTATATAATAGTAGGGTATGCAAGTAATTTATATGCAGAAAGAGAGAAGCTGTGGGAACATATGATAGCAACCTCTCAACTAGTAGATAAGGTATGGATTCTTTTAGGAGACTTCAATAATATACTAAATTATAAAGATAAAAAAGGAGGCAACCAAGTAGCATTCTCACACATAAGAGGTTTCTCTAACTACTTAATGCACCATGGATTAGTAGAAAACGTCATTATAAGGCTTCCAAGTCACATGGAGAAGAAGAGGAATTGCAACCCACTTTGGAAAAATGCTCATTAATGGTAAATTATTGAATGCTTTCAACAATTTAAAAACAATGGCATTATCATTTCCCCTGAGCGACCATACTCCTTTTTCAACACAGTTTTAAAATAATTAGGTCAACAAAGGTAGACCAGTTAGACAAGTAAATACAAGGCATAATATAGAAGCAAACAGTATACGAAGATGGAAAAAATAAAATGTCTCTATATTACTATTTCAGTTGATGTACATAGGTATTTATATATAAAAATTCCTACTGTTACAAGAAGTCCAATTCCTATACCGGTGAATCGTTCCATACTATATGGATCTCAAGCTAAAGACTTGGTAAACTTCTACACTCCCCCTCAAGTTGGAGAGCATATGTTGAGGACTCCCAACTTGCCGAGCATCTCCAAGCATTGCAATTTAGCTACTGGTTTGATAAACACATCAGCAAGTTGATGGTGAGATTTGACATAAGCTGGCTGAACTACTTTTGACAAAATCTTCTCACTAATAAAATGGCAGTCAATTTCTATATGTTTCATTCTTTCATGAAACACGGGATTTGAGGAGATATGAATTGCCGCTTGGTTATCACAATAAAGTGCAGTTGGTTTATGAGAAACAATTACAAAATCATTCAGTAAATCCCTTAACTAAACAATTTCTGAAGCACCAATAGCCATAGCTCTATATTCGGCCTCCGCTGAAGATCTAGAGATTGTGCTTTGTTTCTTGCTATGCCATGACACTGGTGCATGTCCAATGAAACAACAATATCATGTTGTAGAATGCCATGTGTCTGAATAGCTCGCCCAATCCGAATCACAATACATCTTTAGTTCTAAAGAATTGTTTGATGGCAATAAAATACCTTGACCTAGTGCTTACTTTATGTATCTAAGAATTTGAATTACTGCATCATAATGGGGCTGTTTGGGTTGACTAACAAGTTGACTAAGTCGATTTACTGAGAAAGTTATATTAGGCCTAGTAATTTGTAAAGAAAGAAGTCTACCAATTAGCCTTCTGTAAATAATGGATCGGAAAACAAAGGACCTTCATATTTGGAAAGTTTAATATTATGATCCATAGGAATATCAGCTAGTTTTGTATTTAACATGCCAACATCTTCTAAAATTTCTAACACATATTTTCTTTGTGAAAGAAAAATTCCAGTATTTAAAGTACCAACTTCGATGCCAAGAATAAACTTTGGTGCTCCCAAATCTTTGATATGAAATTTGCTATTGAGAAAGAATTTCAGTTTCGAAATTACCAAAGGGTTATTTCCTATTATAATCATATCATCCACATAAAGTAATACAACTGTGATTGAATTCGAAGATATTTGAGTGAATAATGAGTAGTCACATTTAGATTGAGAGAAACCATCATCAATTAAAGCTAAAGAAAATTTTGCAAACCATTGTCTTGAAGCTTGTTTGAGCCCATAAAGGGACTTGCGAAGATGACATACTAAATTCTCCCTCTGTCGAGCAAGACCAAGAGGAAGTTTCATATAGACTTTCTCCTTGAGACCGCCATGGAGAAAGCATTATTAACATCAAGTTGACGAAGAGACCATTTTCGAACAGCTGCAATAGATAGAAGAACAGTAGTCAATTCTACAACTGGTGCAAAGGTGTCTTGATAATCAATACCCTCTAATTGGTTGTATCCCTTTGCTACCAGTCGTGCTTTTAAACGTTCTATAGAACCATCGGCTTTATGTTTGACTTTATAAACCCATTTGCACCCAATTGCATTTTTGTGAGGAGGCAAAGGAATAATGGACCATGTATTATTATCGAGCATTTATTTCTATATCCATCGTAGCTCTCCAAGCAGGATTTTTTACTGCCTTGGAAAATGAGAAGGCTCAACAATAAATGAAATAAGAGGAACAAATTTATGGTAATTATGAGAAAGTTTAGAATAACATAAAACTTGTTCAATGGGGTGAGATATACCTGTCTTTGAAGAGGGTGGATTGGAGATAGCAAGCGAAGTAGCAAGAGGCAATGATGATCTTTCAAATAATGAGTACGTTTTGTGTCACGTTTGGAAGGAAGGACTTGGCAATCATTTGGAAGAGGTGGAATACTAGAGTGTTGATGATGAACAAGTGGAGGCAAAGGTGGTAATGGTGGATCAATAGATAATGTTGTAAAGGAAGGCGATGGTGGGTTGATGGTATTAGGCTCATTATTATCAGATGTGAATTGAGTGTATGGTGATAAGAAAGGAGAAGTTGAATCTAAAATAGAAATTGAGGGGTTTGGAACTTCAGCTGGTGATGATGATGTATTAAAGGGTGGTGCTACAATATCAAAAGGGGAATCGTCATCATTGTTGATGGGTAGCATGTGAATATGTTTAGGAGGACCAGGGGTTGTACGAGAAGAAGATGATTTGTCAAACGGAAATGAATTCTCAAAAAATAGGACATCCTGTGAAACCAATAAACGATTAGATTCCAAGTAATAAACCTTATAGCCTTTTTGAGTATATGAGTATCCAAGAAATACACAACGTTGTGCACGGGCTGAAAATTTATCACGGTTATGAGTAGAAGTAGCAACAAAACATAAACATAAAAATACTCGAAGATGGCCATATTTTGGTGGTTTTCCAGTAAGCCGTTCAGACGGCGTTTTGTGTAACAAAACTGATGAGGGAAGACGATTAATCAAATAGGTTGCAGTCAAAATACATTCGCCCCAAAATTTGATTGGAAAATTTGCTTGAAATCGTAATGCTCTAGAAATGTTAAGCAAATCACGATGTTTTCATTCAACAACTCTGTTTTGCTGAGGAGTGTTTACATAGCTAGTTCTATGATGAATACCATGACTAGAAAAAAAATTGATGCAAACTCATAAATTATGTACCACTATCAACTTTGAACGCCTTTGAGTTTTCGGGAAAATTGAGTTTCAACAAATTTGAAGAAATTTGGCAGTACAATCATGATATCAGATTTGAAATGTAAGAGATATACCCATATATAAAAACTATAATCATCAACTATTGTTAGAAAATATTGTGCACTGGACAAAGGTTTTGTTTTATAGCCACCCTATATATCACAATGAATCATATCGAAAATATTATTTGAAATTGACAAACTAATAGAAAAAGGAATTCGAGTTTGTTTTGCCAAAGGAAAATTTTCACAAGACTGAGACAAATTATTGGAAGACAACTTAATATTGTTATTCAGACGACTTATTCATTTGGGAGAAGCATGACCCAAACGTTTATGTAGTAAATCAAAGGAGATCACTGTGGAAATAGCGTGATAAGGTTGTTGTTGTTGTTCCAACAGGTAAAGACCATTAACTTGCCTACCCGCTCTAATCCACCTCTTCGTGGATAGATCCTGAAAATAACAAAGTTCTAAAGAAGAAAAAATGAGCTGAGCAATATAAGGAAACAAGCAACTTGCTGACTGAGATAAGATTAAAGCCATAAGAAGGTATGTACAAAACATCCCTTAAAATGAAATCTGAAGAAATTTTTGTTGTCCCAATATGTGAAATAGAGGCATGTTGACCAGTTGGTAACTTAACAGTGATAGGATTACGAATGGGTTTGGAAGAGTAAAGAAGTTCTAAATCAGACACCATGTGATCTATTGCGCCAGAATCAATAACCCAAAAAATAGTGGAGTTTTTATCGGGATAAAATAAGTTTTGTTATCTGCTATATTAACAGTGGACCGTGAATTACCAATTTTGAGCAACAATTGTTGAATTTGCTCAGGAGTCAGATAAGGCATATTTGGATGACAACTGAAGATGGAGATCTCTTATGAGGCATATGGTTAGGCGGATAACCATGAAGTTTATAACATCGATCAATAATATGACATGTTTCCTTGCAATTTTCACAATATGGACGACCTCGACGTGGTTTTGAAACATCAGAAGATATATTAGTAAGAGTTTCAGTGGAACCATTAGAGGAGGATTTTGGAAGTTTGACGCGAGATGCCACCATTGCTACAGATTCGGTAGAAATTGTTGGAGCATTTAATATTGCACATTGTTGCTCTTCTTGGATCAAAAGTGCATATGCATGATTGATGTTTGGTAAAGGATACATCAAAAGAATGTTGCAACGAGAAGAGTTGTAAGCATCAGGCAATCCCATTAAAAATTGAGTAAGTTGTTCTTGTGCAAAGTATGAATGAAATTGTTTCAGAGAACCACATGTGCAAGTGGGCAATTCAAGCAAGAAATTTTTTTATCCCAAAGAGTTTTTAGTTTAGTAAAGTAAGTAGCAATGGTAAGTGAATCTTGAGTGCAAAGAGCAATATCGCGGCGTAACTAATAAATTCTGGGAGCATTAGACTAAGCAAAACGGTCTCGAAGTTGAGTCCAAACCGCAGCAACATCAGTGACATAGATAGCACTGTCACAAATCTCCGGAGAGAGAGAACAGAATAACCAATATTTGAACAGGGCATTACAACGATCCCATTTAGCAAAATCAGGAGAAGAGGAATCGGGTTTTTTAATGGATCCATCGACAAAGCCAATCTTATTCTTTGCACTGAGGGCACTACGAACACCTCTGCTCCAAGTAGCATAGTTAGTACCTACAAGGGGTTGAGATACTAATGACATACTTGGTTGATCATAATTATGCAGATGGAGAGGATTGGATGAACTGAGATCATCGAAAGACATTTTGAAACTGTTAATGAGAGATAATTAAACCACCATTGCTCTGATACCATATAGAAGCAAACAGTATATGAAGATGGAAAAAATAAAATGTCTCTATATTACTATTTCACTTGATGTACACAGGTATTTATATATAGAAAATTCCTACTGTTATAAGAAGTCCAATTCCTATACTGGTGGACCATTCCATATTATATGGATCTCAAGCTAAAGACTTGGTAAACTTCTACACAAAACTAAGGGGGATATCACCAAGCAGTGCAGTGACCGGAGTCATGAATAAGACAACTTTGAGGAGATTACATACACAACCTTATATTCAAGTTAAAAGCAACAAAAATGGAGCTAAAGAAATGGAATAAGCAAAGAGAAAGGCAAGACAATACCATGACTAAACTTGAAGAGGAATATAATGAGCTTTACAATAAGTCGATGGTGATCCTTCTGATGTACAAGTGTGTGGTAGTATGCTTGATAAAAGTATGCAATTACAAAATATGATGCAGACCTATTATGCTAACTGCAGATAGCAATCAAAAGTGGTCTGGCTAACACATGGGGACAGAAATTCAAGGTTTTTCGATGCAAAAATGTGAATGAGAAGATAGAGAAATAGCATACAAGCACTACTAAATCACATTGGAGAACTATTATACAGCGAGGACACAATGGAGATAGGCTATTCAATAGTATACTGAATTATACAATGCAACAAGTCCTACTAACTACTTACCTTAAACTATCAATGATAAGGAGATTAAAACAGCACCATTTTAAGTTCCTGATGATGAGTCTCCTAGACCAGATAGGTACACTGCAAAAGTTTACAAATTACATTAGTAAGAATACAAGGAATTATTTACTACAGTAGTGAAAGAAGTGTTCAATACAAATAAACTACATTTGGGACTAAATTACACTTTCATTATGTTGGTGCCAGAAAAAGATAAGCCTGCTCCTATTATTGACTATTGGCCTATAACTTGCTGCAATGTGTTTTACAAAATGATATACAAAAATTATACGTTTTAGAATTAAATGGTTTCTAAATATATAATATCAGGTGCTAAGTCTGCTTTTATTCCCACCAGATCTATTGCTAAGAGTATTTTATTATCCCATGTATTGACTTGGTAGAAAAGAAAGGTGCAAGATATTTCCACCAACTCTCTTTATAAAAGTAATACTAAGCCACCATCTTTTTGCTTATTCTTTTTGCTCCTCTTCTCTTTGGTGTTTGCTGACCTACTCCACCCCTGAACCCTATATCCAACCATCTATTTAACCATGTTAAATACATACACTTTGAAACAACCTACCATCTAGGACGTCCTGATCCACGTCTAAAAGTGGCACTGGCATCGCGGATGCTGTTAACGGTGGATCGTTTTGCGGTAAAATAGAAAAAATCATATCACAGAGTATCTACAATATTCTCACTTTCTAAAGCTCGTGGAAGAAGGAATAAAATATACAAATCAATAATATAATCCCAGAAAAATAAAAGCAATGTAGTACCAAATAAACTCCAACTACAATATTTCTCTATACTGGTAACGAAAAACAGTCTAATGTCTAGGAATAGTTGAATAAAATAGTAGATAGCTAACAGATAAACAAATGAACATGTCCATCGCATAATCATGTCTCCAAGCCACCATCGGTCATCTCTATCGACCTATCAGATTGCCAAATAAAAGAAAATTATAGAAGCAATGAGACACACATCTGGTGAGTGAAATGCATCATATAATTATATAACACTAATAAGCTAGTAAAACAATATTTATGCTCGAACATCATACTTACATGTGTCACTTGCACCCAACAAGTCAACTAACCATGATATGATGCCATAGTAACATCATATCCTAAGGACTCAATGAAATTTATACTGGGTCTAATCATATGCATACGTTTAAGCTCAAGTGTCTAAAATTGTATGCCAAAACAACTAAGGCACAATTGGATCCAAAGTCCTAACTCATCTTCACCTAAACTTATGCGCACTATTGAGATCAAGTCCTAACTCGTGTGCCCAATAGTTGCGATGCTATTAAGCTCAAAGTCCCAACTCATCATTGCCTAACTTATGTACACTATTGAGCTTATAGTCCCAACTAATGTACCGGAAACTATGACACTATTGGGCTTAAAGTTCCAAATCTCTATCATTGGTCCCACCGAAGTGCACTTGATTCCTACCATATACCATACTATTGAGCTCAAAGTCCCAACTCAATTGGCCCATACTTGACACTATTGAGCTTTAATTCTCGACTTGTTATTGTGAAAAGCGTATGTGATTGTTGAGGCCAAGTCCATGTTAGTCATTCGCCTAACGGTCTATGAGCCTATCAGAATCAAGCCTGAACCTCATCATTATCCCACCATTTATGAAGCTATTAGATCAAGCCCCAATTAATTGTTGCTAAAGTGTTCCTCATCTCTACATAATGGATCAAAACACCCTTATAGGACCCTCCCATATAATGAAACTATTGAAATAAGACATTTTTTTAAGTAATTCAAAACACAACAAACAACAAACCAAAGCATTCCCTATCTCGCCATGAACATGATGCCATGAACCACGCATGAAACCAAATTCATATGTGAGAGTTATAAGCACTTAAAGATAGGAATATTATCGTAATTAAGTTAGTAAACTAATTAATTAAATAATATTATATCGTTGTCGCTACAATTCTTCCAAACATGATGAACCCATAGTTGCGTCCGTCATCACGCTGTCGTGATCACCACCAACCAGACTGCCGAGTTCCCCTTAGTATCGCTAGCCTGCTACCACCTTCCCTTTCACCTTTAGCAACCCCAACCACGACATAGCTGCCGTCGGCTTTTTGGCAGATTGCGGTGAACTTTGACCACCTGAAGTTGTCAAACCCCAGCATTTGCTCCTCTTGATCTCCTCTTCACATCCATGCCTTTCTATCGCCCTATTGTGGTCGTTTCACCGTTAAATCAAAACAGATGGTTTATGTCATCGAATCTTTTGACGCATATGTTAACCCAATCGATGAACGAACACTACCAGTGGAATCGTGTTATCAAGAACTATAATTTTGGTATAGAATATGCCAAATTTGAGACATTTTAATATTTCACACTTTTTGAATAGAAAGAGATTAACTTCGACTATTTATAATTGATAAAAATTTTCTTATTTAATCATTTGTCCATGGCATAATACATCCTAATCATGTATAAAAAAATCTCCTTTTTAATTTCCAATTACATCATTTTTAATTTGGTTTATGATCATAAGAGTTGAATTACTACGTCTTATCAATATATACCCAAATATAAAGTGTCTCACTCACCGATTAGTCTGTCTCATCTCTGATCTAATGTAATTCCTTCCCATCCTTTATTGTCTAGAATTTCCTCACCTTAAAAGATGTAAATTCCTCGATAGTTATGATTCCTTTGCGTAGCTCCCTTCGCAGTAACTGATTTCATATATTAATTTATTTTGTATGGATTTGATTCAGAGAGTTTGTAATTGATTCAAGGATTAGAGTTTTAAAAGTGAAGGTAAGATTATTGGAGCAAATGAAATAGAGTTAGAGATCTATTTATAGGCCAAAAAAACTAATATATGGCTGAAATTTCATAATTAACATATTACGAAAATGCCAAATTGTTTAACACATTTTAAATTTCGGTCTATTTTATTAAATTCAACAAGCTATAAATGTTTTCTAACCGTGATTGATTATGGACATAATGGGATAGCTCCCGCGATTAGTTCCGGCTTCTGTAAAACTTTACTGTTTTTCCCTTTATGTAAAATTATGAATTTATCCTTTTAAATAAATTCTTTAATTAAAGAAATTTACAGGGTGTTCATACTCAAGTTCGGTAGTGATACGTTAAAGCTAACAATTTTAGGTACAGATCTTAAAGATCTAGGAGTCTATTTAGATCAATATGTGTTTATTAGGCTTTTCTCTATAAAGGTAAAAAATATATTTACATATATTGTTATTCTATCACCCACTATTACTGTAATTTATAATTAGTTTTTAAAAAAATTTATAATTAGTCAAATGTTATATTTCAATTTAATATAATATAATAAATTAAATTTTTTTTATGTGTGTGTATCTTGATTTCGACACAAATAATTTATATATATATAAAATGTTTTCTTAAATTAAAACAAAATTTTTGCATTTTCAAATAATAATTTATTAACTTTAATCAATTCTAAACCATATAATACATTAATATCAAATTTTAATATATATATATATATATATTAAATTTATTACCTCATTTTAGGTAAGGCAAAAAATTTGCCAAAAGATATAAAATGTTTGTGTATTATCAAATATGAATTTTTAAATATAATTTTTTGATATATATATATATATACATATGTATTAATAAAATATATTCTTGGATTTTGGTTTAAAAATATTGGTAGCCGAAAGTATATTATATATATATATATATAAAAATTATAATATTATATATGTAGATTGATTTAAATTCAATATATATTTATATCTATTAAAATTAATTTAAAATGTTATTCGGCTATATTACTTAATTTAATATATAAATATATATTTTATAATATAATACTTTGTCAATTAAAGATACTTTAAATTAATTAAGTTAGATCTAAATTTGAATTTACATATATATCTTACCAAGTCAAATTTAGATATTTTAATTTTGAATTTGAAATCTTTTGACTTAGTCAAACTATATTTGCTATTTTTTAAAATTAAATTTATTATTTTATTAAAATATATATATATATATAGTCGAGACACTTTATATATATATATATATTACATTAAATAATTTAATTTAGTCAATTAATATATATATATATATATATTAATATATACGCTAAGTATATACATGATAGATATAAATCACAATATACGCATGTATATTTTTTTGAAAAAAATGAGTGATCCTTCTTTTCGAGGAGAGCACTCGTGTAATTTTATTCTAAATTTTAAAAGGAGCTACCAATAAGCCTCGTAGGTGGCTCTTCCCCATGAACCCATTGAATAAAAAGAGAAAAAAACCAGCCCTAAATAAAATCAACGAAAAACTAGAAAGCATGAAAGGAAAATAAAAAAAGACAAAACAAATTAGTAGGCACCAAAGACAAAGGTAATGGCGGAGAAGGGGCCTTAACGAGAGTAAGATCTTTTCTAGTCCCCAAAGAGGAAGTGAACCGTATGAATAACTATCGAGAATGTCCAAGTTTTACTCCAAAAATCACCTTTCGACTTAGTCGAAACCGACCCAAGCAAAGAACAAAAGAAAACAAGAAAGAAAAAAACACCGGCTAGACCTTTCGAAAGAGTCGAAGGGATGCTACTATTAAAGTATGGAAGCTTGAGGACCTTTCGAAGGTGACGGAATGTAACGACCCTAGATTTTATTTAATTTAAATTGATAATTAAATGAATTTTTGAATGAAAAATTGTAAAATTGATTATAAATGGAAGCGAGTTTCCCCGATTCAACTCGAAAAATATATAAAGTCATTAGGATTTGAAATTTGTATATATATGGATATATATGTGTAAAGATACATATGAGTAAATCTGGAATTATAAATATAAGTATATTTGATTTAAAATAAATTCTTAAATAAATGATTTTGACAAAAATAAAATAATATATATATATACTTTTGACACAAGTATAAAAGTAAGTAAACAAATAATTTAAATTTGAACTTGATGGTTTATATTAAGAAATAGAAATAAAAATAAAAGTTAGGTTACCAAAATATAAAGTAATATATTTGCTAAAAATTTAACAACAAAGTAAAATAACAAACAAAACATCTTCACCCATGCTATTGTATAAAACAAGACAGTAAACATACATTTAACAAACAAAAAAATCTATGTACATACATAATTAAACAAATAAATAAACTGGACATACATATCAAATAGTAAGTATGCAAACCATCCCTATATCTATCAGCCAAAAGCAAAAGAGAATAAAGGACTTGAGTAATTAATGCAAGCACACATTTTATCATCTCTAGTACACCACAATATCTCATCGGCCACCAAAGAAATCAGCCATCAAAAGAAACAAGGAAAAATCTTTGTTAAGTTGTACAAATAAAATATTACCTGATGTACAAAGGAATGATGTATTTCCCTGTACCAAATGCATACCTGTCTACTTCATTTCTTATATACATTATCTTAGCCCGTTTCTTCAAGTGAGATGTTATTCAAACTGAAACAAAAGTAAACCTCAGTTCAAATTTAAACAAAACTTAAACAAACAACAACATAAATCAGATCAAAGTCCAGAGAACAATTCCAGTTTTTTAATTCAAAAAGAAAAAGCTATTCCAGGCTCCACTATGCTCTGTTCTCCATCTTTACAGGTGAGCAACCTTTTGTTTTAACCTTGAATTTGTTTATATGACTTGATGTTGTGATTGGTATTTTAGTAAGGTGAGCAACCCTTTAGAAACATAGATCTATAAATTGATGATTGCTTGATGATATTATGCAAATGGTTTACTGCTTATTTGTTTTCATGACTGGATGTATGTATATACATACATGTGATTGTTCTGTTGAAGTTCAAACTTTTGCCAGGAGAGTAAAACACATTTTAACCTGAATTTATCCCTTGATGCATGCAAAAAGATTGTGAGTAAACAATTTAATTTAAAAACAATTTTTAAAAACTGTGTTCATGCTTCAGTGTGATAATATCCCAGTAATGCTCTGTGTTCCCTGTAAACATTTATACAGGGATTATAATTGTTTTCAAAACTAAAGTCTATTTGCTTTAATCACTGACAAGCTTGGGTTTTTCAAATAAATCAAGTTGTTTTAATCCTCAAACAAGATTTTGTAAAGTTAATTAAATATACAGTAAGTTGTCATCACTGTAAACTTCAAATTTACTGTAAAAAGAAATTTTTATGAGAAACTCGAATACTTTAATTTGTTGAATAGGTTGTATAACTAGAATGAACATAAAGGAATAAGATTTTTGAAATAAAAATAGTGATTTTTAGTTGAGTATTCACAGAGTATTTGGTTTTTGAACAAGAATAACACTTTTTCGAATTACCACTGATTGAGTTAATGATAAATGTTGAAATTTGAATTGAAGCTAGTTTGAACCTCGATAATGATAAGAAAAATACTAAATGATTTTTCAAATGGATGAAATTGCCGTTCGAACCCAAAGTAGGGTTTAAGATGGAGTTTTGCAGTGGGTCGAAAGCAAGGTGATTGCATCACCTAGGAGTGATCGAGTTTTATGAAACTCGAGGGGATGGAAGATGTGGACGTTATCGTGGTATGGTCGGAGTTGCGTGGGTTCCGGCGAACTGTGGCGGCGAGTCGAGGGGATTTTGACGAACTACTTTGTTCCAGTTTTTAAAACGAGTTACTCGATTTCGATCGGCGACGAGTTTGAGTGATCTGGGTGTCTAGGTTGGTCAAGGGGGATATCGTCGACTTGGTGGTGGGTGGCGATTCGATCGAAGTTCGCCAGCGTTCGTGTGCACGTACACGTGCAAGTCGCGTATCTGGTGGAGAGTTTGGGGAAGATGAAGTAGAAGCTAGGGGAAGAAGCGATTTTTCTCGAATTAGCTTTCTATCTGCTTGCGTGATTTCTAAGCTGGCTCGAGTGTGTGAGTGGGTTACCTGGTCAAAAATGTTTTAACTGTTGTAATTAAAGTTTGGAACTTAAGAAAAAAAGAGGGAGAAGAGGAAGCTGCGTACAGGAGGACTCGGGGATTTAGTTGATTTACTCGAAGCAAGATGATAAGGGGTTCGGGTATGTCTGGGTAGCAGGTTTTAATAACCTGATTTGTTTCTAAACTTTAAAAACTGAATTTAAATTTGTTAAGCAAAATTAAAACAAGTTTAAATCTAAGTTTGGATCTGAATTCAAGATAGTTGGAATCTGAGTTTAAAATAAAATAAGTTTTTAAATTTAAAATTTGTTTAACAACCTAAAATATGTAAGTGGGTTGAATTTTAAGAATGCAAATTTAAATTTGAAATGTAAGTTTAAATCAAAGTTTCAAAGCCAAGTTTAATCAAGTGCTTTGATATGAATTAAAATAAATGATTAATTAATAAATGATTAAAGAAAAATTAATCAAAATAATTTGTAAATTATTGAAGTTAATTAACCAGGATTAGTAATAAATTCATAAGAAATTAATCTGATTTGAATTAATCAGAAAATTAACTGACCTTACTTATGAATGTTTGGATTCTATTGGATGATTTGATTGTTTGATATCCCTGATATATGATGCTTAGTGATATATCCTGATTTATGTTGTGATCTGAAATTTACTTATTTGTGATACATATCTGTGACCTGTGAATGAACGATGAGCGTTATAGTTTATATCGCTTATCAACTATATTTCTGTATTTTGATCTGTGATGATTGATTGATGTTGCACTATTGTGTGTGAAACCCCTGGACTACACCTTTACACACACAAATATGGATTTCACGAGGAAATCGGTTAAGTCACAGATAATTTAAATTTGATGTTTTTGAAAATTGAAGTTTTAATTTCAATTGATTTTGAAATTTGAAATTTGGGTTTAAAGTGAAAAAAACTTTTGAAATGGAATTTTAAAGATAAAAGTTATTTCGAATAACTTGATTAAGTTTTGAAAATTTAAATAATTTGATTTAAATTTGAATTCGAGTTTGAAATTGAATTCTATGATTTGAAACTAGGGATTGAAGATGCTGTATAAGTTATATATGGGTTAAACCATCTTAAAGATATTGATTTGGGAATTTGAATTTAATTCAAAGGTTTTAACTCGAGCAAATATAACTGGATTTTTCCGAAAACAAAAACTACTTGTTTCAAATAATAATAGCTTTCATATAAGAAATGAATTTCCAAATTGTGTTGAAAGGTTTCAAATTTGAAATAAAATTGAAATGTTTTGAAAACTATGAAATGAGTCTTTGATTCAAAGACCGAATGAGTTACTCCAACTTGAAATAAAATTGTTTTGAAAGGCTATGAATGAACCTTTGGAAACGAGTTTGAAAGCTATAAGTTAAATCTTGATTTAAAGATTTAACGAGTTAATCCAAGTGAAATGGAAATTGTTTTGAAATATATGAATGAATCTTTGGAAATGGGGTTAGCTTTGTGAATTGAATCTTTTTGTTTAAAAGATTGGAAATGGTAATTTGTTTAACCATTTAAAATGAAAGTTTTAGATTATTAAGTTGTGACTTAACTGAGACCCCAATATCCATATGATTTTAAATATTTCGCTCACTATTCGGGTTAGCCGGGAAAGGACCTTTGGGTCGTATAACCCATTCCGAATATGTGATACGTCGTATATTGATGGCATTTGATGACCGGTGTTGAAGACCGGATATTTTTGAAAACGGAAGGATTACCATCGAGTTACTCTGCATCGGCTGATCCCCGATATAGAGGTTTTATCACCCTTAGTGACGGGAAGTCCGGACGTGATTGGAAATTGTCCGGATTTGCAAGGGCTTCGTAAGAAGTGCCTTCGGTTCTGTTCGAACCCGGAACAGACTTGTATGGATTGTATGTCTGACATTACAATTTGAGATATAAAGCCGATTTCTTTCAAATACATTTCTGTTTGGTGGCGGAGAATTTATTCTCTTAGCTTAACACCCTTCTCTAAGACGCACGAGCTCAGAGGTTATGTAGTTGAAGTTATCAGCGATATATTCCCAATTTGGTAATGTGGCATGTTGAGTGTTGTTGTGTGATGATCGGTGTTTGATCATTTGTGATATGATCATTTGTTTGATCATTTATCTTTGTGATCATAGGTTGATCATCTGTTGACTCAAAGCATGGCTTTGTGACAAAGCGTAGCTTTGTGGACGAGACTTCGTCAGGGCCTCACAACCCAGAAATGGTCGAAACAGGAATGTTGCGGCAAGGTTATGAGGGTCGCGCCCTTTAGGGTATGTCATTTCCTTCTGGAAAGGGGTGGTATCATGGTATGGAGCCCAGATACTTACTCATGTGGACACACTTTATTTATTATGTGTGATGTTGGTTACCGAGCGCTCGGATAAAGGTCCCAAAGGACCGGGGGATGGCATATTCGTGAGTTACCTGTTACAGGGGTAACCAAGCCTTGTTGGCAGAGAGCAGTTTGTCTCTCGGAGCGTCCAGCCAGAGGCGTTTCCTACGTGGCATAGGAAGTTCCTTAGCCTGACCATTTGTTGGAAAATCCAAAGAAACAATACGAACCTTTACGATTGCAATTGTATAACCTGCTATGGAATGTGGCGGTAACCTGCTATTGAACATAGTAGCTATAGTAGGCATAACGCGGAATGCCTATGCTGGCTAAGATTAATATTATACTTTTGAAATGTTTTCTACACTATGCACTAATAATAATACCCAATGATTTGATTTTTGCGTAGTAATCATCTTTGACTATCATAAGAAGAAATCTCCTCCAATTCTGCGTTTGCATTGTGTGTGTGGCGGGAGGTCTTATGGTAGTATCATTTTCTAAAAGCATTGCGAATTGACTTTAAAATTCTCTGCTATTTGTTTTTAAAGATAAATTGATTTTGTTGCTCACACCAGTCCCATGACTGACTCGGAGTTTATTGTTCCCTTCCTAAACTCTGGGTGCCCACCATTTTCCACACGGGTAGTCTAGAGTTGGGGTTTTCAGATATTTAAGTTGAGTAGATTATCTGGAGCTAGTCAGTCCTTGGATGACTGACCTTGCTTTCTGCTAGCTATGGATTGGAGCATTTTATTGGAGACATTCTATCCGCTGCTGGTGTTATCTATTTTCTTTCCACTGCTATTTGTTGTATCATATCTCTGATGTATATAGATATTCATTATATCATCATTGTATTTGGATATTGTATCAGATGTTGTATATCTATATTCTTTTTATTTTCCGTTGTGTTATTTACTTAATGTTGTTATAAGCTTCGGCGACTCGGATTTGAACGGTCGAATCTACGACATTCGAGTACGATGTAAAGTATGGATGTCGATTTTCGAGCGGGCAAAATCTGCTTCGTTACACGGAAGGTTTCTCCAATCAAGATCCAGTGGGTTCATTCCTTTCGAAGGAGATGAAGGAGTCAAAAGCATCCTTCTGCCTTCATTAATAACCTTTCTACTAGATGACCTTTCAATTAAGTCAAAGTTATACCTTCCGAAGACATTGAAGAATAGCTCTTTGAACATATGCCAGACCATTCGAAACTAATGGTTTTGCCTTCATTCAAACTGCTAAAAAGCAAGTCTTATCTTGAGCTACCCATTCGAAAGCTATAGTAAGCCTTTCAAATCGGTCGAAACCAATATGGTCCAGGAAGGGTTCTGCATCAGATCAGAAACAAGAGTCGAAACCAACGAGCAAAGGCTATCGACAAAGTCGGAAGCACTTACAATACAACTCAAAGAAGAGGAGCGCCACCATACCTTTCGACAAAGGTGGCAACATGCTTAAGTCTTTCGGCAGCTGCCTTCTGACCCAGTCGAAAGCATCAGGGTCGAAAGGTGCTAACCTGCATCTATAATACGACCCAAGGAGTTGCGTTTTAGGGATTCGATTCCTCTCATTCTCATCTTGTATACTCTTAAGTAAAGGGTTGTAACCCTATTTTGTAAATCGATTTGGGAATTTAAAGAAATAAAGTTTTCTTAGCTAGATAAAGGGAAGTCTCAAGCGCTTTAATCTACTTTATTGTTTCCATAAACCTTTTATTGGATTCACTTTTACGTTTCAGGTTTCATCTCCATTGAAAGGTCACTATCGACACAGTCAAAACCCCTTCAAATTCTAATAATTTCGGTAACTGATCCCAAGCTATCTTTCCTTGAGCCGTAGCCTTCGACAAGGTCGAAACCAAGTCATTACACACTTAAATCCTCAACTAATTCAAGAAGCCTAAGGACTCGATTTTCGACAAGGACGAAACCCTCACTTTTAACCCTTTAATTAAGTCCAAACTATTCAATAGCCTAAATCTCTTGACAAAGTCAGAACCCAGACCCAGTTTCCTGGTTCAAGCTTTATTAATGAGATCACCTCGCTTCCGACAGGGTCGGAACCTATGAATCACCCCACCTGAGTTACAGAACTCTCTCTTAATCTATGCATGTATATTTTATATATTTCTTCCCCTTTGTCATAAATAAAAATATAACATAAAACTCCCCCTAAATAAGGTACTATATGATATATAAAAGTAATAAGAATGATATTGTTAACCCAAAAAATGAATCAACACCCTGGATTGAGTGTAAAAGCACCAGCCTCGTTTATCAAGGTAAATAAAATAGAGATGAGGAATAATAGCATGCAGATAAAGTAAAAAAGACAAGAGATTTTTATAGTGATTCGGTTGTTAACGAAGCATACGTCCACTTTATAACTTTTGTTATTGACTGACTAAAATTACAAGTTGAATCATATTACAATTTGATTGGATCATGTAAGTTAGATCAAGTCACCAAAGTTAGAGTCCACTGGAGAATCACAATGAACCCTTTTAATGACTGTTGTATGGGAGAAAAAGAGTGAAAAATAGTTTCTATAGAGTTTCAGCAGTCGTCCACCAGATCCCTTTTATGTCAAAGGTTTGATTGTATTTATAGGGGATGGAGAGCACTTGGGCCAAAGCCACTTTGTTAGAGACTTGCATTTGAAGGTAAGAAGGCGCTTAAGAAATTTCAGAGCGGGTCAACCCAATATGATGGTCGTTGGTGATCCATAGGGCATGGATCGCTAGCGATCCATGGAGTTAATGTATTTTTGGCTCATTTCAGTTGGGTCATGTTTCATGCCTTGTGTAGATGCTCTCCATGTAATTCCATGACCAGATACTTTGTTTTGATGATGGATTATGTTCTAATTGCATTGAACTATTGCTGGAATAAGATGAATGCTCACTTCTCAATCTAACTAGCTTGGAATATCACTAAACTTAGCAGACATCCCTAGAAAACTTAGTAGATCATGGTGCAAGAGGATAGGAGGATCCACGAGCGACTCTTATGGATCGCTAGTGATCCATAGGTGATGGATCGCTAACGATCCATCATCTTGGCTGATTTCTGGTTTCTTTCTCTTGAGCCTTTCTTTGTTCCTTCTTCTAGTCCTTTTGGTTGATTTTTGAGTTGTTCTTCCTTGATGTAGAAATTTTTATTTCCTTTGAATTCCATTGGGTCAAAATCTCGAATAACAGATATATAAGAGTGATATGTAAATAAGAAGCGATAACACAAACCAATTCTATTATTTTAATCCAATACATTCAAATCAATCTAAGCCACTAGAAATACAAACCATACCAAAGTCAAACCAAATCACTTGTAATCCTAAATAAGTCTATACACACCAATCCATACTTCTTATTGTAATATATTAATATACAAATTTAAATCAAATCTTATATATTATGACAAACCAATCAACTTAAACTTCCCTAAGAATTTCTACCCGGCCATCGCAACTGAAAATTGGATAGCTTTAATGGCATCCCAATCTTCATTGTCTTTGTTGATGGCACAATCTGGACTGTTGGTTGGTTCATCTTTGATAAGGGAAGAAATCATCCATCGAATAGCATCAAAATATTTTTCTTATTCTTTTATCATCTACATTTGACTCAATTCTAAGTGTTTTTGATTTCTAAAGAAATAATTAAGAATATTCTTGAACGACTTAAGGGTTTGTTCAAGATTTTCACATAATTTTTGGTGTGTAGAAGCAATTTTTGAAAAGATAAGTTTATAAATGGAAAGGGAGAAGAAAGAGAGTGTAAATGGTACTTTTCTTGAGTGAATAGGTTTATATAGGGATAAGAAATTATTTGAAATAAATAGGTGGTTGTAGTTTATTTTATTTCGAAATTTAAAAAAATTTCATTTCTGCCCGCTATATGTCGACATATAGGTTATACATATGTTGACATATGTACCATTTTTTCCAAAAACAACAATCTTGCTATATTATTGTAATTGGCCTAAATAATTTTATTTCCAGAGATTAATAACAATACATAATAGCAGAGAACATGATTTTATTGATGATCATAGATTAGTACATGGAATTTCAAAGATAACATAAAGATACATGGATTAAAAGTAGAATTATCCAAACTAAAACTAGAAAATCAAAGGAAATACAATCTAGGAAGAAGTGGATGAAGATCAGGACTCATTAAGCTTGCAATAGATCTTTCCAAAATACTTGTCTACTTTGTTGGAAAGAGAAGTGAATTTCTTAGAAAATGATCGCTTAAGCTTCTTTTAGTTATTAATACCTTTCTCTTGATTTTTAAGAATTTCTTTGTTGGATGGGTGAGTTGGCATTTCGTCACTTTCCAAAGAGGTATCTTCCTCCTTCTTGTTCTTCCTCCTCCTCCACTTCCATTTCTTCTCCTTCCTCTTCCTCTTCTTCTCTTATTTCATGCTTCTCTTCCTAAGCCAATCTTTATTCCTTTTCCACAAGTGTTTCATAAGGCTCAAATATGGGTGGAATTTGAATGAAAGAGATGTTGGCCTTGTCAAAAAATTTTGAGGAATGGATTCTTTTCCTCTTAGGTCAACACCAAAAATGTGCCTATTCTAGTAAGATATACACCATGAAAGAGTGTGTTCTCCTGCCTAGAGATATTCTTAGGAACGAATTCATCCAAAATAACTTGTGACCAGTTTATGTCATCATGACCATAAATTACAAAAGTGTTATGTAAACTTTTTAACTCGGGTTATTATAATTTCCCGTCCTTCGAGTTATACTTTATTGCAAAAGAAGACTCAAATTTCTTGCTCTAGGATGCAAATTTTTGTTTATGAACTCAAATTCATCATCACTTTCAAAAATATCATGAAGAACTTCGAGATTTTGAATATCAATTTTAAAAGTTGAAATGTCCATTCCACTAGAATTGCATCCGAGAATGTTAACTTAAATTTCACAATCTAAAACAATTTGAGTGTCCTTGACACTACTCCAAATTTCACCTTCATTCCCTTCATAAATCTTTCCTTTTAAATTTGCATAAGACATTTTTACTAAATTTGGCAAACATACAAAATCATTTTGGAAAGCATCAATCAAAGCAATTCCATTTTGAACACAAGGATCATAAAGATTGTAAGTAGAAAAATCATCAAATCTGGCGAATCTTCCGAAGAGACTTTTCCGAAAGAAACTTATTCCATATAGGCATCCATGCCATCTTTATCATAGAAAAGATAACTCTTAGTTTTTTTGGAAACCATATAGATTTAGGAATATTAATTGAGGATGCCATTGATTAATTGTATGAAGAGATAAGAGAGATAATGAATTTTTAAATTTTGAAAATGAGAGTGAAATGAATGGATGGAGAAAGACTAATTAAATAGAGAATTAATAGACATTATCTCTGGTCAAGAGACACCTTTTCAGGACATTGGAGTTGGTGAAAGGTGGAGAGAATTTCAAATTTTGAACTATGTTCATGTGCATATGTCGACATATGTCTAGGGATATGTCGACATATTACCCATGATTTTCAAAATTAAGAGTTAAATATATTGTTTCTATTTGTTTGTATAGGCATATATAGAATGATCCTTTAATTATTACTAATCTATATATTTAGTAACTAACTTTAAAATTAAAAAAAATTATATTATTTTTTATTTATAATATATTATAAAAATAAATTTTATAAAATATTTAAAATCCATATGTGTGTGTGCGCGCGCTAGATTCATCCAATATTATTATTAAACTGTAGATCATTCCTAACAAATAAAAGCAACCAAAAACTCCACTCAAAAATTCAAAATTTAAATTTTAAATGCATATATATTTTTTCTCTATTTCTTTGAACTTTTTCAAATTGATTATTGCTATGAAGCACATATTGGCATTTTTGTATCAGGTTCATTATCACTTGAGGAAGTATCTGAATTATCTAGTGTTGCGGCATAAGCCCTTCTCCATTTTCTGGATGAATCGGTTTTTGGTGAGTTTTTTGGTTTTTTTGGCTGTGGACAGTCTCTCCACATATGGCCAAATTCATTGCAGTTAAACTTATAACATTTCCACTTCCACTTCTTAAATTATTGTTATAATTTCTACTGATATTATTCATCTTTCTGTATTTCAGAAATTTTCTGAAATTTCTGGTCATGAAAGCAACTTCCTCATTATTGTCATTGTCTGAATCCAGAACATCTGTTGTCGCATTGAAAGCATGGATTTCTTTTCTATTGCCTTGTTTTCTCTTCCGCCCTTTCTTTGTGCTTCAAATGACATTAAATTACCAATTTGCTCTTAAATTTTTAGAGTACTAATATCATTAGCCTCTTCAATTGCAAGAGTCTTTTGGTCCAATTCAGAAGTAAGTGAATTGAGGATTTTTCTAACTTGGTCCTCTTGAGAATAACTTTTATCGACTTAATTAGTGAATATACTGTATCTTAAAATCTACTGTACATATCAGAAATGGACTCATTTGGACTCATTTTAAATAATTGAAACTAATTTGTTAACATAGAAATTTTGTCTGTTTGACTTTACTGGTGCCTACATGTGTAACTTGCAGTGTTCTCCATATTTCATATGCTGACTTACAAATAAGCACTTTATTGAGTTCATTCTTATCTGATGAACAAAAAAAAATATTCATGACCTTATAGTTACTTTGTGCAAGTGCCTTTTGGTCAGCAGTCCATTGTGAAAAGTTTGTTTGGGGCTCAGTGTACTCATTCTGTGTGACATTCCA
Organism: Allium fistulosum; assembly: GCA_030737815.1. Lineage (NCBI taxonomy): Eukaryota > Viridiplantae > Streptophyta > Magnoliopsida > Asparagales > Amaryllidaceae > Allium > Allium fistulosum. The sequence goes on along the minus strand of CM060907.1, from coordinate 1,114,672,616 downwards.
AATATCTAAAATAGTTGACTATAAATAGATTTTCATTCTACGTGACCGATATGTGTAATTGCTGCCATTAAAAAATAGAAGTCTAGCAGTAGATTGTCCTTCGATAAAGGTGTTACTAACAAGTGAACTAACAGTGTCACTAACAGTGTTGTTAGCCATTTAAACTTCTCAAAAATCAAAATTATGAATACTTTGAAAACCAATGCTCTTATACCAAATATTAGTTTGTGGAAGATGAATCTTAAGGCTAATGTAATACTAAAGGGGAGCGAATAGTGTTTACTGATTTTTGTAAATCTTCATAAAATTATAATTAAAACAATGTAGAATTAACAATCATAGATGCAAACACAGACAGATATAAATGCAGTAAAAGTAAAATGTAAAGAGTTGGGGAGATCACACAAGGAATTTTTATACTGGTTTTGAGTTACCCTACATCCAGTCCCGTACAATTTCTTGTGCAGATTTCTTTTCAAATATCAAAGTCAATACAATCTCAATTTCAAGGCTACGAGAAACAGCATCCGGATTTTTCGAGCTCCAGGTGCACTCATTGGATTTGGAGGGGACACCAGCACATCCACTTGGATTCAAACGGGACACCAAGCACACCTACTTGATTTAGATGGGACACAAACATACCCACTTTGATTCCAAGGACACCAAGCACACCTAAGAGTATAAGAGTAATATTTGATAGAGTTTACAGACTCAATTTCTTGATCTTAAATATAAATGTTCCTATAACCTCTTGAAAAACAGTTTGATTTTAATTTGAGCAAGAGAGATGAGAGAGATCAGAGAGGAAATAGTAGCAAATCAAACCAATAGAGTTTGAATTTGATTCTAGTTGAATTTGAGAAGATTTTAGGTAGATTTTCCTTTAGAAATCAAGAGGGTGAAAGAGGAGAGAAAATATGAGAAAGTAGTTCACAAAAATTCATTTGGAAGAACCCTATTTATAGAGGAACAACGGTCATGTCCATTCGTGAAGAGGTATGATGAAAATACACTTCCATTCAAAATTGAATTTTGAAATTCCCAGCCTATATATAGACATACATGATAGGAATATGTTGACATATCCTTTGTTATTTTGGAAAACAACTAAATAAAAATTGTTTTGAAAATGTTGAGTTTTGCAAAATATTTTGATGCTTTGCAAAATCATTTAAGCATAGTTTATACACATTTTAATCATAACTAAACTTAAGAAAACTTTATAAAATTATTTTGAAATATTTTAATATATATAATATTTAAATATTAAATTCTTCTGAAAATAATATATAAAGTATAAGTTAATATATATTTAAAATCAAAGTATTAATAAACGTCAAAACATACTTTTAAATACTATAAACACCATAAAACTAAAACTATATCAAAGTATAATAGATTAAAAGTGTATTTAAAGTATAAAATACTTTAAAACTTAATTACTCAAAATATAATAATCTTGTAATTAAATAATCAAAAAGTTAGGAGTCATTTGACGACCATTTTGAAAAATCATTTTGAAATTGAAAATTATTTTTTTAAATCCTTTTTGAAATTGAAAGTCATTTAAATTCATAAAATAAATTTAAAACCTTTTTGAAAAATGAAGAGAGATCAAAGAATTGCTTCTAGGGTTTAGAAAATAATCTATGACTATATAACTTATTTGGATATCTTGAATCTCCAAACTTGCGAGTCTTCAATCTCTAACTCTTGAATCTCTATATCAGCCCCTTGAATCTGCTCTTGATATTGTACAGTCTTCTAAATCAACAACTGTCTAATATCATGCACTATATCCTATATAACTTGATAAAAACATTAGTACCTATACTTCATATATGTTTGTAACTTCCCCTATCTGGAGGCCCGAAGCTAAGCGCTACAGATGTTGCAGTTGTCCATAGTATTAACTTCCGGTGACTAAATATGGTAATGCTAATGGTATCCATATTATTAGAAGCACGTGAATATGAAACAAATCACAGATTTCAAAACAACATTTTTCACTACATTTCAAAACACATATTCCATATTTAGATTACACAATCCCATAATGTTTCCCAGGTAAAGATCAAATATAATTATTACATAAATACGCCAAGATTGACATATGATGATGCCCCCTTGGTTGACCAGAGTACTATATAGTCATAATTGACTTATTACACACAGTTGAATCAAACAAACAAAACAACAACTCCTAAATAGCTATCTATTAACCACATGCTCGTCTCCAGAAGCTTTATTCGCTAACCTGCTAATAACCTGTAAACGTCAACCCCCGACCTACTCAAATTGATTTTGAGCACCCGAGAATTTAAGGGGAAAACATAAACTTCGAGTCAGACATAAATCCTGGTGTGAATAATACTATACATCTTGGTTATTTGATATTAAGTGAGACCATACCACTTAGCGGAACGGGTTTCCCCTCACTAATATCAGCCTATGCACGGGCAATATAACAGGCTTAGTATTGGGAATCAAATCAATACAAAACTCGATTTCGCGATGAAGAGGTAAACCAGAGACCTCCTTGAAGACATCAGAAAATTATCGAACCATGGGAATCAACTCCAAAACTTCATCTGCCACCTTAATGGAATAAAGAAAGCTTCTCATACGAAAACCAGGCTCTTCACAAGATACGATAAGATCTCCTATTCCCTTCTTCATTACCACAGTTTGCATCTCACAATCCAAGATAGCATGATTATGAGACAACCAATCCATCCCCAAAAGAATATCAAAACCAAAAAAACCAACAACGAACATATCTCATGGAAGGAGTTGATCAAAATAAGAAATCGGAACTACTTACCATATAGAAATTTAGCGAGCCCCCTACTGTGTTCGATACATAAATAGAATCATTAACCACAATCGGCTCCAGACCAAGTCTATCAACTAGGTTATGAGAGATAAAGCTATGAGAAGAACCATTATCAAATAAGACACGAATAGGAATGTCAAAATAGATTGAATACCTTCTAAAACCTGGTTCCCCTTAGTTGCTGCTAAAGTGGAAGGTGCAGAAGTAATTGCAAAGACCCTAGGTTGCTCCCCTTTTCTGAGCATAGGACAATCTTTAACAAAGTGTCATAATGGTTGGCAAGCATAACAACCCTTCAGTGTGAACTGAGGTGTCTTCCCTATCGGTGTCATAACCATCTGCCCTCCTCTACCAGACCTACACATTCTTTCCAAATGACCCTTCTTCCCATACTTATGGCAAACAATGTGTGCCAAATTACTCGATGGCAATAACTTGCGCTTCTTTTCCCCAGTTGAAGCAAAAACAATAGGTTTTGGTGCCAAGCTCTCAAACCTCAAGTCTATATTCGCCAAATCAACAAATGACCCCATGAGATGATTAGTCATATCCCACTTAAACTTGAGACGCATATCAGCAATGAACATCTTATTCTTTTTTAAAGATAAAAGTAAGAATATTCTTGAATGATTGAAGGGTTTGTTCAAGATTTTCACATAATTTTTGGTGTGGAGAAGCAATTTTTCAAAAGATAAGTTTATAAATGAAAAGGAAGAAGTGGATGAAGATCAGGACTTTGCATTAAGCTTGCAATAGATCTTTCCACAACACTTGTCTACTTTGTTATAAAGAGAAGTGAATTTCTTAGAAAATGATCGCTTAAGCTTCTTTTGGTTATTAATACTTTTCTCTTGATTTTTAAGAAGTTCTTTGTTGGATGGATGAGTTGGCATTTCGATACTTTCCAAAGAGGTATCTTCCTCCTTCTTGTTCTTCCTCCTCCTCCACTTCCATTTCTTCTCCTTCCTCTTCCTCTTCTTCTCTTATTTCATGCTTCTCTTCCCAAGCCAATCTTAATTCCTTTTCCACAAGTGTTTCATAAGGCTCAAATATGGGTGGAATTTGAATGAGAGAGATGTTGGCCTTGTCAAAAAGTTTTGAGGAATGGATTCTTCTCCTCTTAGGTCAACACCAAAAATGTGCCTATTCTAGTAAGATATACACCATGAAAGAGTGTGTTCTCCTGCCTAGAGATATTCTTAGGAACGAATTCATCTAAAATTACTTGTGACCTGTTTATGTCATAATGACCATAAATTACAAAAGTGTTTTGAAAACTTTTTAATTCGGGTTATTATAAGTTCCCGTCCATCGAGTTATACTTTATTGCAAAAGAAGACTCAAATTTCTTGCTCTAAGATGCAAATTTTTGTTTTTGAACTCAAAATCATCATCACTTTCAAAAATATCATGAAGAACTTCAAGATTTTGAATATCAATTTTAAAAGTCGAAATGTCCATTCCACTAGAATTGCATCAAAGAATGTTGTAACGACCCCGGATTTTATATAAATTTAAAATGATAATTAATTAATTTTTGAATAAAAATTTGTAAAATAAATTGATAAAGTGATGCGAGTTTCCCCAATCTCAAATATATTCTGTATAAATCATTTAAAAATTAAAATATTGAATGTATGTGTATATGGATATAAATTAGTAATAAACCAATACAAATAACTATAGCAACTTTGTATTATATACATAGAGTATAAAAGCATGACCAGGCAAAAGAATCTTATATATGAAGTTTAGATATGCTGGAAAGAAAAAAAAGAAACATCTATGTACAAAGCAAATAGAAGAAACAAAGAAAACAAAAAAATATCTACAAACCAAAACTGTACATACATAATTCAAACATCATAAGTTGTAAACAAGAAAGGACTCTTGCATTTAATGCTAGCACAAACAAGGTCATTCGAATGTTATAAAAAAAATCTTCTCATCCGAAGTCAACAAGCAAAGATATATTCAAGTAGAAATAAATAGGATATGTATGAACACTTGAACAAAAAGGACATAAGCATTTAATACAAGCATCTTCAGCCATGTCCTTAGTACAAACAAGATTTCCAGCCACCATAAAGAAAGAAAATCTCTACCCTGTTGTACAAACCAAACATAAATTATATCACTTGTACAAATAATAACATCAACCTATAAACTCCATTTTATACACATTAACTTCTCATTCCAATTCGTTCCTTCAAGCTGAGCAAACAACATCTTAAGAACCATAAACAAATTTATCTTCAACAACAATAAAAACTGATACAAGCCAGAGAATCAAGTGATGGTTTCAACTTGCAAATTTCTCAAGCCTGTTTCAAAGTAGTGTCTCTGTTTCAAATATATTCCAGGTGAGCAACTCCTATTTTCAGAAGCTTAACCTGTTTTGATTTCTTGATGTTTGTGAGTAAACTTCTTTGATCTGATTTATAAAATGGATGTAGTGATTTATGTTGAAGTGAAGGTGTGAGATATGGTTGCATTTATACAAAAAAATGAGTATATACCTGTGCATGTCTGTTGAACAGGCATATTGCCTCTGTTTTTACATTACAGGATACAAAACCTGTTAAGAAATTCAAAATCTCTCCCTCTAATCCTCTTTAGGCTTTAATTTTAAAACAAAACATGTTAGTACAATCATGAACTAAGTTTTAAAAGTTTATTCAAGCCAAAACCATTTAGCAATATCCCTGGAAATCAAAGAAACTGAACCAAACTTTAAAACTAGTCAAAATTCAAACTTTTTAAATTATGGATTCAGGTGTGTAATCTGAATTCGTATGCTTTAACAAGATTTTTAAAGCTAAATTTATAATTTTTAGATCAAAAATAAAAGAGCAGTTCGGGTTCGACTTTATTATGCATTTGGGCTTGCCATGGGTGATCTCGTCGATTGGAGGAGTCGAGTTTCCTCCTGGAGGTGGAGGAGTGATCAGAGAGTCTGGGAAAAATGTAGTGGAGGTGGTCAGATGGTCGTGGAAGTGGCGGTGGTGAATTCCAGTTCGTTAACCTAGTTTTGTTGGGGTCGAGAGTTTCGATTGGCTCGTCGTCGTCAGGCGATCGAGTGCGACGAGTTTTGGGGTGATGGTAGGGGAAACGTGGACGAGTAGATGGATGGAGTTTGAGGCTCTCTAGTGGTCTGGATTTCGAGAACGACGACGTTCCCAGGTTTAGATGGCGTTTCCTGATCGTGTTCCAGGTTTTGAATACTTGCTCGAATTTAGTATACGAGGTTACGACGATATTCAGATGATCGGAGTCTGGTATTGAGACGAATGTCGACTTGCTCGACGAAGTGAGGTCGACCGGAGATGCTCGTCGGAGCTGTGCACATGCACGAGCACGGTTGCTCTGATGGTCTGGAATTTTGAGTTTGGGCAGAAATTTTACTCGAGTAAATTGTTTGGTTTACTCGAAGTTGAGAAGGGTTTGACTCGGAGTAGAAAAGTTTGTACTCGAGTCAATTTTATTTGTTACAGGTTTTGTTATAAAACCTGTCTGTTTAATTTTTAAAACAGAATTTGAAATTTAAATACATATTTTAAACAAAGTTTAAATCTAGTATGAAGTATAGATTCAAAATGACTTTGAATCTTATAGTTTTAAATTATTTAAAAGTGGGGTTTTTGGGTTTTTAAAACCTAACAGTTTTCAGATTTTAAATTTAATTTAAGATCTGAAACAGAATTTAAACTGGGTTTAAATTCAAAGTTAGGTTCAGTTTTCAAATAAACTTTTAAATCTTGAAGTTTTAAAAAAATGAATTTGGATTTTAAATCAAGAATTTAAAATCAAGGTTTTAAAACAAGTTTTAAAATAAGTTTTCAAAGACTTGGTTTTAAAGTTAAAAAAAATTATGTTAGAATTGTTTTGGGCTGGAATAATTATATTGAAATGATTATTTAAAAATATTCTTAAGTGTTTCAAATGGAATTTGATGATGTGATGGAAATAAGTGATAAAGATAAATGGTTCATCTTAAGTTTATTAAGACCTTGAGTAATTAAAGATTAATTTATTATGTGATTAATTAAAGGTTAATTAAAGATTGATTAAGGTTAAGTTAATTACATGATTAAGGTTAATTGATAAATTAAGGTAATTAATTCAAGGACAATTAATTAAGAATTATTTATGTGATTTATTAAAGGTTGATTAATTAAGTAAGATTAATTAATATAGGTAATTAAAGGTAATTAATTACGTGAAGATAATTACTTAATTAAAAGTAATTAAATGATTAAAATTGATTAATTAAATGATTAAAGGATAATTAATCAGAATGATTTGTAATTAATTAATATAAATTAACCAGAGTTAGTAATTCATTCATAAGTAATTATTCTGGTTTGAGTAAATTAAAATCAGATAGTTAATTAATTTTACTTATGGATGTTTGGATTCTATGGAATGTTGAATTGTTTGATATCCCCGATATGTGATGCTTTGTGATATGAATTATTCTGATTTAAGCTGTGAACTGTGATGTAACTTATTTATCTGTGATGTAACTTATTTATCTGCGATGAATTTATATTGTTTATTTGTGAATCTGTAAATGAAGATAAGCGTTATAGATTATACCGCTTATCGATATTACTGTGCTTAAATCTGTAATGATTGATGATGTTGCACTATGGTGTAAAACCCCTGGACCACACTTTTACACACACAAATATGGATTTCACGTGGAAATCGGTTAAGTCGCAGATGATTTAAATTTAATATTTTTGAAATTGAAATTTTAATTTCAGTTGATTTTGGAAATGGATCTGGGTTAAATGTTAACGCTTTTGTAAATGAGTTTCAAAGATAAAAGTTATTTTGAATAACTTAATCGAGTTTTGAAAATTTAAATAATTTGATTTAAATTTGAATTCAAGTTTGAAATTGAATTCTATGATTTGAAACTAGGTATTAAAGATGATGTACAAGTTATATATGGGTTAAACCATTTTAAAGATATTGATTTGGGAATTTGAATTTAAATTCAAGGGTTTTAACTCGTGTAAATATAACTGGATTTTTCTGAAATGAAACTATTTGTTTTCAAATAGTAAAAGCTTTCACATAAGTAATAAATTCCAATTTGTGTTAAAAGAATTTCAAGTTTGAAATGGAGTTGAAATGTTTTGAAAACTATGAAATGAGTCTTTAATTCAAAGACCGGACGAGTTAATCCAACTTGAAATGGAATTGTTTTGAAAGGCTATGAATGAATCTTTGGAAACGAGTTTTGAAAGCTATAAGTTAAATCTTGACTTAAAGATTTAACGAGTTAATTCAATTGAAATGGAAATTGTTTTGAAATCCATGAATGGATCTTTGTGAATGGGGTGAACTTTGTGAACTGAATCTTCTTGTTTAAAAGATTGGAAATGATAATTTGGTTTAACCATTCGAATGAAAAGTTTTGGGCTTTAGGCTGTGATTTAACTGAGACCCCAGTATCCATATGATTTTTAATTGCGCTCGTTATTCGGTTTAGCCGGGAGAGGACCTTTGTGTCGTATAACCCATTCCGAATAATGATACGTCGTATATGGATGACATTTGAAGACCGGTGGTGAAGACCGGGTATTTGTGAGAACGATAGGATGACTTATCGATTGTCTCTCTGCACTGAGTCACGCCAGTATAGAGATTTCCTAAGTGATGGGAAATCCGATCGGGATTGCGAATACCCAGATTGCAAGGGCTTCTTTGGAAGTGCCTTCGGTTCTGTTCGAACCCGGAACAGACTTGTATGGTTACGTGTCTGACATTACATTTTGAGATATAAAGCTGATTTCTTTCAAATACATTTCTGTTGGTGGCGGAGAATTTATTCTCTTAGCTTCACACCCTTCTCTGAGACGTACGAGCTCAGAGGTTATGTAGTTGAAGGTTATTAGCGATATACTCCCAATTTGGTAATGTGGCATGCTGAGTGTGGCTGTATGATGATCATTTATTGATCATTTGTGATCAAAGCGTGGCTTTGTGAAAAAGCGTAGCTTTGTGGACGACACTTTGTCAGACCTCACAACCTGGAAATGGTCGAAACAGGAAAGATGCGGCAAGGTTTCAGGGGTAGCTTCCCTAGGGTATGACCATTCCTTCTGGAAAAGGGTAGTATTATGGTATGGAGCCCTGATACTTACTCATGTGGACACACTATATTTATTACTGTGTGATGTGTTGGTTACCGAGGCCTCGGATAAAGGTCCCAAAGGACCGGGGGTGGCATATCTCAGGTTTACTACCCGGGAAGGGGATAACCGGCCTTGTGTTGGCAGAGAGCAGTTGTCTCTCGGGACGTCCAGCCAGAGGCGTACCCATGTGGCAGTAGGAAGCTCCTTAGCCTGACCATTTGTTGGAAAATCCAAAGAAACAATACGAACCTTTATGATTGCAATTGTATAACCTGTCTCCTCAGGCGGCAGCTATAGCAGGCATATATAATGGTACCTATGCTGGCTAAGATTAATATTGTATTTTTGAAATGTTTTCTGCACTATGCACTATTAATAATATCAAAAGAGTTTTCTTTTGCGTAGTAAGCATATTTGACTATCATAAGAAACAATCTCCTCCAAGTCTGCGATTGCATTGTGTGTGTGGTGGGAGGTCTTATGGTAGTTTCATCTTCCAAAAGCATTGCGGATTTCAATGTTTGAAATTCTTTTGTTATTGTTTTAAAGATAGCTGTTTTTGTTACTCACACCAGTCCCACGACTGACTCGGAGTTTATTGTTCCTTTCCTAAACTCTGGGTGCTCATAATTTTCCACACGAGCAGTCTAGAGTTGGGTTTCTTTTTTAGATAATCAGGTTTAGTTGACATTGGAGCTAGTTCAGTTTTGGAGATCATGACTGACATTGCTTACCTTGGTGGTTCGAGCTGATGTTGGAGTTATTGGACTCGGCCTCTCTGACTGATCATTGGAGTTATCATTTCTGTTATTTCCGCTGTATCACTATTTATCTCTGATATTGTTGTATCATATTGATATCATTGTTGTATATCATATTGGATATTGTATTCATTTGAGTTGTATATGATATCATCTATTTTTATTCCACTGTATTGTTATACTTAATGGTGTTATAAGTTCCGGTGAGTCAGATTCGGCGTTTGAATCTACGGCATTTTGAGTACAAGTGAAGTACGGGTGCCGATTTTCGAAGGCCGAGTTTTTGGATCATCACAAATGTTAACTTAAATTTCACAATCTAAAACAATTTGAGTGTCTTTGACACTACTCCAAATTCCACCTTCATTCCCTTCATAAATATTTCCTTTTAAATTTGCATAAAACATTTTTACTAAATTTGGAAAACATACAAAATCATTTTGGAAAGCATCAATCAAAGCAATTCAATTTTGAACACAAGGATCATAAAGGTCTTAAGTAGAAAAATCATCAAATCTGGCGAATCTTCCGAAAGAAACTTATTCCATATAGGCTTCCATTCCATCTTTATTATAGAAATGATAGCTCTTAGTTTTCTTGGAAACCTTACGAATTTAGGAATATTGCTTGAGGATGCCATTGATGAATTGTTTGAAGAGATAAGTGAGATAAAGAATTTTTAAATTTTGAAAATAAGAGTGAAATGAATGGATGGAGAAAGAATAATTAAATAGAGAATCAATAAACATATTCTCTGGTCAAGAGATGCCTTTTCAGGCCATTGGAGTTGGTGAAAGGTGGAGAGAATTTAAAATTTTGAAATGAAATTCCAAATTCTATGTGCATGTGATATATGTCTAAGGATATGTCAAAATATTGCCCATGATTTTCAAATTTAAGAGTTAAATAAATTGTTTCTGTTTGTTTGTATATGCATATATAGAATGATCCTTTAATTATTACTAATCTATATATTTATTAATTAATTTTAAAATTAATTAAAAAATTATATTATTTTTATTTAATATTATATTATAAAAATAAATTTTATAAAATATTTAAATATATGTGTGTGTGCGCGCTAGATTCATCCGGTATTATTATTAAACTATAGATAATTCCTAACAAATAAAAGCAACCAAAAACACCACTTAAAAATTCAAAATTCAAAATTTAAACACGTATCTATTTTTACTCCATTTCTTTGAACGTTTTCGAATTGATTATTGCAATGAAGCACATAATAGCATTTTTGTATCTGGTTCATCATCACTTGAGGAAGTATCTGAATTATCTAGTGTTGCAGCATAAGCCCTTCTCCATTTTCTGGATGAATCAGTTTTTGGTGAGCTTTTTGGTTTTTTGGCTGTGGACAGTCTCTCTGCATATGGCCAAATTCATTGCAGTTAAAACTTCTAAACATTTCCACTTCCACTTCCTGAATTTTTGTTATAATTTCTCCTAAGATTATTCATCTTTCTATATTTAAAAAAAGTTTGAAATTTCTGGTCATGAGAGCAATTTCCTTATTATTGTCGTTGTTTGAATCCAGATCGTCTGTTGTTGCATTGAAAGCATGGATTTCTTTTACATTTCCTTGCTTTCTCTTCTACCCTATCTTTGTGCTTCAAATGACATTAAATTGCCAATTTACTTTTCAATTTTTAGAGTACTAATGTAATTAGCCTCTTTAATTGCAAGAGTCTTTTAGGCCCACTCCGAAGTAAGTGAATTGAGGATTTTTCTAACTTGGTCCTCTTTAGAAAAACTTTTATCGACTACAATTAATGAATATAATATATCTTGAAATCTACTGTACATATCAGAAATAGGCTCGTTTGGACTCATTTTAAATAATTGAAACTGATTTGTTAACATAGAAATTTTGTCTGTTTGACTTCACTGGTGCCTACATGTGTAACTTGCAGTGTTCTCCATATTTCATATGCTGACTTACAAATAAGCACTTTATTGAGTTCATTCTTATCTAATGAATAAAACAAAATATTAATGACCTTATAGTTACTTTGTGCAAGTGCCTTTTGGTCAGCAATCCATTGTAACAAGTTTGTCTGGGGCTCAGTGTACTCATTCTGTGTTACATTCCAAAATATCTAGAATAGTTGACTATAAATAGATTTTCATTCTACATGACCAATATGTGTAATTGCTGCCATTAAAAAATAAAAGTCTAGCAGTAGATTGTCCTTCGATAAAGGTGTTACTGACAAGTGAACTAACAGTGTTGTTAGTCATTTAAACTTCTCAAAAATCAAAATTATGAATACTATGAAAACCAATGCTCTTATACCAAATATTAGTTTGCGGAAGATGAATCTTAAGGCTAATGTAATACTAAAGGGTGGCAAATAGTGTTTACTGATTTTTGTGAATCTTCATAAAATTATAATTAAACAATGTAGAATTAACAATCATAGATGCAAACACAGACATATATAAATGCAGTAAAAGTAAAAAGTAAAGAGTTGGGGAGATCACACCAGGAATTTTTATACTGGTTCAGAGTTACCCTACATCTAGTCCCGTACAATTTCTTGTCCAGATTTCTTTTCAAATATCAAATTCAATACAATCTCGATTTCAAGGCTACGTGACACAGCCTCCGGATTTTCCGGGCTCCAGGTACACTCGCTAGATTTGGAGGGGACACCAGCACATCCACTTGGATTCAAACGGGACACCAAGCATACTCACTTGATTTAGATGGGACGCAAGCATGCCCACTTTGATTTCAAGGACACCAAGCACACCTAAGAGTGTAAGAGTATGATTTGATAGTGTTTACAGACTCAATTTCTTGATCTTAAATATAAATGTTCCTATAACCTCTTGAATAACACTTTGATTTTAATTTGAGCAAGAGAGATGAGAGAGATCGGAGAGGAAATAGTAGCAAATCAAACCAATAGAGTTTTAATTTGATTCTAGTTGAATTTGAGAAGATTTTAAGTAGATTTTCTTTTAGAAATCAAGAGGGTGAAAGAGGAGAGAAAATATGAGAAAGTAGTTCACAAAAATTCATTTGGAAAATCCCTATTTATAGAGGAACAACGGGGACATTCGTGAAGAGGTACGATGAAAAGACACTTCCATTCAAAATTGAATTTTGAAATTCCCAGCCTATATGTCAACATGCATGATAGGAATATGTTGACATATCCTTTGTTATTTTGGAAAACAACTAAATAAAAATTGTTTTGAAAATGTTGAGTTTTGCAAAATATTCTGATACTTTGCTAAATCATTTAGGCATAGTTTATACACATTTTAATCATAATAAAACTTAAGAAAACTTAATAAAATTATTTTGAAATATTTTAATATATAAAATATTTAGATATGAATTTCTTTTGAAAATAATATATAATGTATAAGTTAATATATATTTAAAATCAAAATATTAATAAATGTCAAAACATACTTTTAAATACTATAAACAACATAAAACTAAAACTACAACAAAGTATAACATATTAAAATTGTATTTATTTTACATCCTTGGATAATCTCTGATGATTTCAACTGTCTGCATACAACTGCTGGTAGAATGGGTGGCAAGCATGTATCCTTGAAAGAGATCCTACCTCTAAATAATTCAACAACTAACTCCTCCCTCTTAAATATCCCTTACCATGGCTCATCCTTCTCATGGAATAACATGAGTAGAACTGGAAACAAAATTTACTCTAAGATTGATCATGCTTTTTGTAATTTTACTGCCTTATCTTCCTAGCCTTCTATTTCTTGTTACCTTCACCCACCCATGCTCTCTGATCATTCACCACAAATTATATCCTTTGGTATGGAAACTATTCGAAAGAAGACTTCCTTTAAATTTTTTAATGCTTGGTTACTTGATCAAGAATTTTTTTGATATAGTTAAAAACTCATGGAAAACTAATTTTTTGGTAATCCAATGTTTATTTTTCAGCAGAAGATGAACCATCTTAAGACAAAGCTAACTGAATGGGTAGCAAAGGAATATGGAACAGGTGACCACCTATCTAAGACACTGGAATGCAGGCTTGCCAAGGCTCAAATCCATTGCATCAACAATCCCAATGATGCACAAGCTGCAAACCATGAATATAATATTCAACAACAATACAAAAAGGCATTGGCTATAGAGGAGGATATGAAGAGGCAGAAATTAAGACAGAAGTGGGAAGCTATGGGAGGTAGAAACACCAAATTTTATCATGGTAGTTTGAAGATAAAGCATGCTAGGGCTCATGTGCACAGTGTCCATGATCAACATGGTAACCTAGTTACATCTCCTCTTCAAATTGAAAAAGTCATTATAACTTACTTTTCCAGTCTACTTGGCAAATGTGATAATTTTACCCCTGATTTATCCATTATAAATAGTCTCAACTTACCATTTTTATCTGTTGAACAAGTTGCCTTCCTCTCATCTGCTGTTACTCTTACTAAACTCAAACATAGTATTTTTAGTATGAATAAAGATTCTTAGGGTAAGCCAGATGGTTATAATGCAAATTTCTTTGTTACATGCTGGGATATAATCAAAGATGACCTTTCTAAGACTGTTACAAATTTCTTTGGTAAGAGAAAATTGCCCTTTGGAATCAATGCTACTAACTTGGCTCTTATACCTAAGTGTATCAAACCCCCTACCCCATCTGATTATAGAGCAATTGCATGCTGTAACATAACTTACAAATGCATCTCCAAAATCATTGCTAACAGGATGAAACATGTATTACCTTCCTTGATATCAAACAATCAAGCTGCTTTCCTCCAAGATAGAAGCATTTTAGACAATGTAATGATCACTCATGAGCTTCTAAAAGATTACAACAGGAACATTTCCTCCCCTAGAGCAATGCTTCAATTAGACATCAGGAAAGCCTATGATACCTTGCAGTGGACTACAATCTCCAGAGTTTTGGCCTGTATGAAATTTCCTGCTCATTTTACCTCTTGGATTTATACTTGCCTATCAACTATTCACTTCTCCCTTATATAGAATGGCTCTGATGTGGGTTATTTCAAAGGAAAGCAAGGTATAGGCAAGGTGACCCCATGTCATCTTATTTATTTATCTTGGTTATGGAGGTTTTGACTCAAATGCTTAAACTGACTGTTGCTAATAAGAGGATTGTTGTTCATCCTAAGTGCAAAGATCCTTCTATAATTAGTCTTATGTATGTCGATGATCTCCTCATATTTTCCAAGCCAACCACTGAATCAATTTCTGCCATTATGGATGTTTTGGCTAGATTACACATGTTTTCTGGCTTATCCATAAATCCTACAAAGTCTAG
Organism: Allium fistulosum; assembly: GCA_030737815.1. NCBI lineage: Eukaryota > Viridiplantae > Streptophyta > Magnoliopsida > Asparagales > Amaryllidaceae > Allium > Allium fistulosum. The sequence continues at coordinate 1,114,657,558 of CM060907.1, read as the reverse complement.
CATCATGATATCTTGAGTGCCACAGAACTATGCAGAAAAAAAAAGACAATTGTTGGGTTTCAGTAGCCCATTAATAATGCCACATATCTTGGTATACCTCTTGCCTCCTCAAAAATCACCACAACCCAATGGCCTTTACAACAAAATAACCTCTTCTATGAGCTCTTGGTCCAACAGATATCACAGGCAGGTATGATTGTCTTGATTAACTTTGTGATATCCTCGTATACCACATATTGGTGTAGAACATTTTTATTCCCATAAAAACTTATAATGATGATAAGGAAAGCAATGTGCAATTTTCTATGAACTGGTTCCATTCTATCTAACAAACTCAAGCCAATAAGTTTCGGCAAGGTTGAGATGGCAAAAAAACATGGTAGGCTAAGTATCAAAAGTCTTTACTTCTGGAACCATGTTGCCTTCAGTAAGCATATTGATAATCTCTTGAATAGGAAACAAAGCATTTGGGTACAATGGACTATCAGATACAATCTCAAAGAAAGGAACTTCCGGGTCATGGACATCCCACAAGGTTCCAGCTGGATATGAAGGGCAATTTTAAATCTCAGGCCCTTGTTGTTGCCTCACATTAGAGTTGTTATAGCACATGGTGGCAAGGCAAAATTTTGGTACGACTCTTGGGCTAGGCAAGGGATGATTCTTGCTAACCTACTATCTCATAGCCAAGGTATGCAGACTGGAATCCCACTACAAGCTAAGGCAATAGATTATATTGTCAATGATGTCATCAATCTACCATTTTCTAGTAACCAAACCATTAGAAGTCTATGGTATGAAATTCAGTTGCAGCAATATCCTGTAGTTTAGGATGAAAGGTATTGTGGCATCTTGATCTCAAAGACCATACCATATCCACTGCATACGAATGCCTCATTGAATATACTACAAATGATCCTTTTCCATGGAATAAGAGAGTTTGGAGTAAACACTTTAGACAGTCTGAAAACTTCCTGCTATGGAAGGTCCTAAGGAATGCTCTAAGTACCTCTGACAGACTTGTAATGCTAGGTATGCAAGTTAATCATTTGTGTGTTTTTTGCAATGATGAGATGGAGACAAATATGCATTTATTCTTTTATTGTGCCTACATATGCAGGTTAATCATTTGTGTGTTTTTTGCAATGACGAGATGGAGACAAATATGCATTTATTCTTTTATTGTGCCAACATTCATCCAATATGGAAAGGTCTTATGACCATGGCAAGCAGAAATAACATAAGAAGACAAAGTAATAGTGAATGGTGCATTTTGTATAAAGCTATGAGATGGAAGAGTGAATCTGGTATGCTTCTCCAGCTCATTTTGAGAAAGTTTATTGCTATAATATGGAAGGAAATATGCGATAGAATTTTTAATGGAACCGTGACAAGTGAAATTGCAATAATGGAATCAAATATGGCAATTACAGCTTTTGTATGGACATTGTAGAGAAATGGGGATAAATTGTGGCTTCTTTGTCTTTTCTCTATTGTTTTGTTCATGTGCTGTATTTTACCTTATTTTCTTTTTCTTTATTTTTCCATTTCTTGTGTGCTCCATGCATGTATGGTTCACAATTTATTGTGTTTTGCAATAAACTGGCAAAGGTCCAGTAAAACCCCGCTTAGCTTTGCTAGATTAAAAGTGTATTTAAAGTATAAAATACTTAAAAACTTAATTACTCAAAATATAATAATTTTGTAACTAAATAATCAAATAGTTAGGAATCATTTGACGGCCATTTTGAAAAATCATTTTGAAATTAAAAATTATTTTTTTAAAATCTTTTTTGAAATTGAAAAACATTTAAATTTAGACAATAAATTTTAAAACTTTTTGAAAAATGAAGAGAGATCAAAGAATTTCTCCTAGGGCTTATAAAATAATCTATGACTATATAACTTATCCGGATATCTTGAATCTCCAAACTCATGAGTCTTCAATCTCTAACCCTTGAATCTCTATATCAGCCTCTTGAATCTGCTATTGATATTGTACAGTCTTCTAAATCAACACCTGTCTAATATCATGCACTATATCCTATATAACTTGATAAAAACATTAGTACCTATATTTCATGGTATCCATATTATCAGAAGCACATGAATATGAAACAAATCACAAATCTCAAAACAACATTTTTCATTATATTTCGAAACACACGTTCCATATTGTAATGACCCGTAATTTTACCACTTTGAAAATGAAATATTTAATGTATTTAAATATTCAAATATAGAATTTTCAAACTTAAATAATCATGTTTTATATAATAAATAAGAAAGATGAACTTATTTTTTAGAATTGAATAAAGATTTTGGACTTTTACCGTAACATTGACAAAATTGACAAAAGCCGGTTTTGGATAAAATTGGATATACGATCAAATAATTATTTTAAAAGATGAATAACTCCTTTTAAAATCATTATATAAAGATAATGATAGGTTGATAAAAGTTTTATAATTATATATATACTTATGTTATAGTGATTGACAAATTTCGTCGCGCGTTAACAAAATCAATGTCATATTTTGCAAATGAATTTTGATATTGTTGTATATTATTTTATAAGCCAAATATACCTGTTTTAATTATTTAAAAATGACAAGAAATTTAATTTTAAGTTTGGTTTACATGAATAAATAGTTTAACAAAAACATCAAAATATGACCGTAAAACATTTTGTCAAAATTTAACGTTTTGTCAATTTAAATTTGTCGCAACGTCGTTGCACCTTTCTGTACATATTCTTATAAACATTATAACATATAGGAAGTAATTAAAAAATGGCTAATCAATATTACTTTTGCTAGTTAAGGTTAGGAAATTCTAGAAAATTATTAAGAAAAAGTAAACATAAAAGGACAAAATCATGTCAAATCAAATCAAATAAAATATTTACTTTATTTTCCTTATGAATTAAAAGTAAACATAAGGATATTTTGGTAATTTTGTAAAGGGCTAATTTTGTAATTTACCACTCCTTACTTTTTCTATAAATACCCATCCATTCTTCTCATTTTCTTCACACTTCTCACTCTTCTTCTTCTTCTTCACTTTTGATCTTTCTTTTGCTCATTAATGGCTTCTCTTCTTTAATAGAGGTAGAAGGGTTAAAAATGGTGGAGTGCTTAAGCACCAATCCACTAATTACTCTCTGACCTCTTCTTAATTCACTTCTACTTCTTCTCTTCTTTAAATGGCCTTAGGCCATCAGTATTGAGATGGGGAGGCTATGACCATGAGCTATGGAGGTGGAAGGAAGGTTTGGGTCGAGAGCAAAGTGGAGGAGGAAGGATGGTCGTGAGCATGGGCAAGGTGGTGGAGTTGTTTATGGATGTATTAGTGAAGTATAGGTTAGTTTAGTGAAGTGTGGTTGGATAAGAATGTTGGTAGGAAATTAATCAATTTAGTTAAAGGTGAGTACTTATTTTTGAATTAACTAATAATTCCAAGTTTAATAATATTAAAGTTAAATATCTTAGATGATTACTGTGTTTGATAACTTGGATGCAAAGTTGGTTGTTTACATGATTGTTAATATGGACGATTACTTGGTTTGATAAATGATAAGAGAAACGGTTAGAAATTAACTGTAACGCCCCACCTCTATATCCACATTAGCAAAGAGTGTTATTAGATAATACCGTCTGCTAATACGGAGAATAAGGCTGGATAGGAGCGACCATCTATAGCCTTGCTTTAACTATCTATTGAATACATCGACAATTGCCCTACCTAGCAGGTCGACATATCCAATGAATACTTAAAACAAAACCATAGGTGGCTAGAGGATCTATCAGAACAGAATATAACAACTCAAATGCAATATACATCACAGAACAGTAGATCATCATATACACATATACTGATACATGATAGAGTATGCAAATAATACATGTCAAGTGGTAAAGCAAACCACAATATACAGACAATCCAAAAGAATACATATTAGAGTTACAACAAAATGGGACTACGCAAAAAGCTATGACAAAAAGAAGCTAGCGGAGTAGTCCATGCGGAAGCAAAATAGGCTAAGTCCAAAAGCACCTAACCTGAAACATCTTGGTCTGACCCGAGTATAAAATACACGAGTCAGTCTAGCTAAACAAATCAGTTAGATAAGCTGAACAACAATAAACCTACAAGGTTACAAAGTATAACAAATATCTCTAAAAGAGATAACACAATCATCAAATCAAAAGATGAACATAGCAAAACAAGCCTCATATCATCGGCATCTCAAATAAACAAAGGATAAGAATATCCCAAAGCAAGCCAAAAGGAAAATAACAAATACCCATAAGGTATACAAGTTCCACAAGGTAACCGCTATACATCATGCGGCTCAAAAAGACCAACACCGAAGGGCGATACCAAGGGAATATAATATCAATGAAACATAAGATTGCTCGAGCTCAGTACTGTATAAACAAGGATCCATAAGCCCGAAGGCTCCAAACCCAATATCACTCGTGCGGCTCAAAAATACCAACACCGAAGGCGATACTATAGGGCAACAATCCCGAAGGCACAAACCTGAAGGTACAAACCCGAAGGCAACATACCCGAAGGCAACAAACCGTAGTGGCGAAGGTCCGGAGGCCCAGTACTGGACACCATTAACTGGCGGAATGTGTCACAACTCTCGAAAAGGAATCCGAAAAGTGTTAACGTGAGTCCCATAACCACTCGTTCGCACTAAACGGTTTACTATCCGTCAGTCACTTTCACACTCAAAGCAGTACAAAGTTTACCTCTTCTCATCGGTAAACCAGACCAAAGGTCAAAACTTTCAAACGAATAGATTGGGAATTAACTGAAAAGATGAATGCACGTGTTCATTGCACGCGTTTTATCTAATCATTTAATTCTTCTCCCACATCGCTCGGAGTGCGAAGATGTGTGTGTGTTTTAATTAGAATTTATAAATTGGAGAAGGGAGCTTTTAATATGATTCGAAAGATTATTTTATAAATTAATCTAGAATAATCATTTGACAAATTGGAAAAAATATAATTACTTAGAAAAGTAATTTATAGATAATTACTGAATGCAAGTAATTGAATGATGATTAGAAATTTTTTTAGTATAATTATTTGTTTATAATTAAAGAATTAACTAATAATTGTGATTAATTAAGATTAATTAATTGATTCATTAATTAAGATTGATTAGTCAATAATTAAAAGTTAACCAATAAATGATGAAAGGGTAATTATTCCAAATAAATTGTAATTAACTTATGATAATTAACCCAGATTAATAATTAATACATCTGATTTAAATTAATCAGTTAACTAATAAATTTTACTTGTGAATGTTTGGATTTGATTGGATGATGGAATTATTGATATTCCTGATCTGTGATGCTTTGTGATATATTTTGATTTATATGTGTGATCTGTAATGTAGTTTATTTATCTGGGATGAATGTAATTTTATTATCTGCAATATATATATCTGTGATCTGTGACTGAAAGATGAGCGTTATAGTTTATACCGCTTATCAGGTATATTGTTGTATTTGAATCTGTGATGATTGAATGATGTTGCATTATTGTGTTAAACCCTTGGACCACACCATACACACACTAATATGGATTTCACGAGGAAATCGGTTAAGTCGCAGATGATTTAAATTTAATGTTTTTGAAATTGAAATTTTAATTTCAATTGATTTTGGAAATGGATTTGGGTTAAATGTTAAAGCTTTTGGAAAGGAGTTTTTAAGATAAAAGTTATTTTGAATAACTTGGTAAAGTTTCCAATTTAAATTTGAGTTCAAAATTTGGAATTGAATTCCATGTTTGGAAATTATGGTTAAGATGTTATAAATGTGTTTATATGAATTTAAACCATTTTAAAAGTATGGCTTTGAGAATTTGAATTTAACCCAAGGACTTTAACTCGTATAAACAAATCAGATTTTCCGAAATGAAACCTATTTGTTTTCATATAAGGAATGAATTTCCAATTTGTGTCAAAAGAATTTCAAGTTTGAAATGAAAATGGTTTTCCGAGTTATGAATAAATCTTTGTGAAAAATTGTTGAACTTTGTTTTGAAATTAGCAAGGTGTACCTTTTGTATAAAAGGTCGAAATGGAATTGTTTTGAAAGCTATCAATTAAATCTTTGATTTAAAGATTCAATGAGTTAATCCAATTGAAATGGAAATCGATTTGGAAATCTATGAATAGATCTTTGTGAAACTGGGTGAACTTTGTGAGATGAATCTTTTTGTGTAAAAGATTAAAGGGGAAATTAATTTAAAGGACAAAGATTTGTATATTTTTTGCCTCAAGGACACAACCTCAATTTTTTTACCATAAGGACAAACATTCTCCTAAAATTTATTCATAAGGACAAACATTTTTCAAAATTATTCATAAGGACAACAAAACTGCTACCAAGCTAAAACTGATACCTAAAAACTGCTACCGATAACTACAAACTGATAACTAAAAACTGCTATCAATGACTAAAAACTGATACCTAGAAAGTTGTCCTTCAGGATAAAATATTAAAGGCCTGTCCTTGAGGCAAAAACGCCGAGAAATTTTGTCCTTGACAATAATTTCCTGAAGATTAAAATGGTAATTTGTTTAAACCATTTGAAAAAGAAGTTTGGGTAATAAGTTGTGAATTAACTGAAATCCCAGTATCCATAGGTTTAAAATATTGCGCTAACTATTCGGTTTAGCCGGGAGAGGACCTTTGTGTCATATAACCCATTCCGAATAGTGATACGATGTAAATGGATAGCATTTGAAGACCGGTGTTGAAAACCGGGTGTTTGCGAGAACGATAGGATAACCTATCGATTGTCACTACACTTGCTTCTCTTAGTGAGATGTGATAGAGGGTTCTCGCTTCGCGATTTGGTGGCGAACGGGAGACTCTTACCCCTACATGTCCTTGAGATTTAGTATCGAGGGGTTGGTTAGCCGTAAGGTGTGACAGTCGAAAGGCTGGCCGTAAAAGCAAGGGCAGGGTATTAGTGAAAGCCACGGTGGGTTTGGGATGGTTGAAAAGCCTACCGGTCGCCACTGGCTCGGCCCGTTTCATAAGTGGTATCAGAGCTAAGGTTGAACTTTAGCTCAGGAGTATAACACATTAAGTAGCTCATTAGAGATAGGGTGAAGTATACCTTTAGAATGAGTAATCCCTAAGATATATGTCCGTATACCTCAGTATATTCTCTTACTATCCACTGATAGTAAGTATGAGTGTAAGAAGAGGATGAGATAGGGGACAGGGGAATACGACTATAAATGGTCAATACCCTGTAACAACAAGGAAATAATCTTTTCTCTATCAATCTCTTTTGTTCGTCATCTTTTCTCAATTCTTCGATGGTTCTTGGTAGATCCAGGAAGAAGATTTGATATATTTGCATGGGACATAAACTCCAAATAGGTCAGAATTGTTTGTTTGGATGAATTGGTTGCTTTGGTTGCTATGATTGATAGGTATACTTTGGTTTCTAAACTAAAAGTTTTGGAATTATATCCATATATCTATCTATTTTTGGGTTCCAATTTATTCTACGAATGGTTAGTTATCCCTTCAAACTGACCAATGCCTCTGCACATTTCATAGATCTGGATAATCCGAGTATCTTGTGAAAAAAATTAAAAAGATTCGTTCTCATATCAATAATTGATATTCTGATTTGGTAAGCCAAATGTATAATATATGCTCAATTTGATTTGAAGAAATATTCTTCATCTATCCTCGTGTCTCCCTGGCAAATTTCGAGGACGAAATTTCTTAAAGGGGAACCTGTAACGATCCCGGATTTTAACTAAGTTTAAATTGATAATTAATTTAATTTTTGAATAAAAATTGTGAAATTAATCGATAAATTGATGCGAGTTTCCCCGAGTTCAAATAAATTCTATGTTAAATCATTTAAAATTTAAATATTGTATATATATGTATATATGTGAATATATATGTATATGGGCATATATGAGTAAATTTGAATTTATATATATATACATTGAATTTGAATTTAAATCTTAAATAAATGGGTTAGAAATAAATATAAAAATTTAGACTTTGGACACAAGGAAATAAATAAATGATTTAAACTTAGAATTGATGGTTAATAGTGATTTGAATTTATAAAATAAATATAAGACAATAAATATTAAAGTAAAATAATAATAATAAATATTTAAACTAGAAATTCATCTATATTACCAAATAATATATATAGTTTTATACAATATACAATAAATATATATAAATCCTAATATCATAATACAAAATTATACAAATAGAATAAACAAACAAAAGAAAAGAAGAGAAGAAAATACACATTTAAATATAAGACAAAAGAAAACAAAAACATGTACACTTGCAAATGAAAAATAAATGAAACAAAAATACATGTACAGAAAGCTTGTAAAGGAAGACATCAAGCTATCTTCATATTTGTACAGCCGAAATGAAAGAAAGAAAAAAAATATAAATTTGTACAACATACTTAATGCTAGCACACAAATGAACCTATCAGCCAACAAAAGAAAAAAAATCTCGGATAGTTTTGTACCAAAATATCAACACAATTGTACAAATTTCATCCCAGCTTAAACAAATATTTTATCACCCTGTAAACTTCTTTCTATATATCAACTTCATTCCAATTTCGTTCACCATTTTTAACTGTGGGAAAACTGAGATAATATCACTTTACATTCAAACCAAACATCAACTTAAACTTCAGATTAAAATATCAAAACCACTAATGCAAGCCGGAAGCAAGAAGGAAGTTCCAGTTAGCAAACTCAAACAGGATTTTCAACTTTGCAAATTTAAAAAAAAAAGACATCAACTTCAACTTGAAGGCTTATGGAATCAAAATGTGGAACGTGAGTAAAATCCAGCTATTTAAACTTAAGTATATATATCTTGGAATTGCTTTGTGTGTATATATATATATATATATATGTGTGTGTGTGTGTATATATTGATCAGTGCATCTTCTCTGTTAGTTCCAGGACATAGAACAACCAAAGAAAATCCAATTTCTTGTTTTCTAATCATTATCAGGCTTTGGTTTCAAAACAAAATAGTTGTATTTAAGTATGAGTTATAATCTAAAAATGGTTTCGTGAAGTATAAATGCATATACAATGAAAGATCAAATTTTTACAGTGAAAACTTTAAATTCTGGAAATTTCGAACTTCACAAATTATTGATTCAAGAATATAACTTGAATCCTTACTGGTAGACATGATTTTTAAACCTGGTTTGATGATTTTGAATTGTGTGGTTTGAGAGCAGTTGTTTTTGTTTGCAAATTGGATTTCGACCAAATACTGATGATCGGTTGAGTCGTGTTGGTCGGGGCTTTGGCTGGAGATGGAGGAGCCTACGGGGATGCCTGGAAAAATGGTCGGAGGTGGAAATGATGACTGTGGCGTCGACGGCGTGAGGTTTAAGTTTGCAAACCTAGTTTTTGAAGTGGAGAGGAAACTCGTGCCTCACGTCCTCGTTTGAGCGTCGAGTTGCTTGGGGTTCTAGGTAATGGTGGTTGTGGGGTTGACGAAGTCGAGGCCGGAGTCTCGAGTCGTCTAGTGGTCGGAGCTTGGAGCGCGTGGCGTTGACAGGTTATGGGTTGTGATGGTTTGGTGATTCCAGGTTTTAAGCTCGAACTCGAATTTCAATTTCAAGGTGATGGAGTGGTTCGAATGATCGGAGTGTGTTCTGGGAGTGATTGTCGATATGCTCGACGTCGTGGCGATGACCGGAGCTGGCCAACGACGATATGCACGTGCACGAGCACTTTGTGATCTGGGTATTTGTTTGCCTGGGAAGAATTGGTTTTCTCGCGTGCCGTACTCGAGTAGATCGAGTTTTTTACCCGAAGCAAGGAACGGAGAGCCTCGGGTCGAAAATGTTGTTCCAGGCTTTTCAAACTTGAGCCTGTTTTTCAGTTTTGGAAAATTTAAACTAAATTTAATTTTTTCAAGCAAGGTTATAAACTGAATCTTAAATCAAAATGTAAATATAAATCAAGTTTGAATTGAAATTTAGTTTGAAAATAAATAAAGCTTTGAATTCCAATTGTTTAAATAACTTAAAAATAATTCAGTGTATTGGAAAAATTTGAATTCAAGATAGATTTAAATTGTAAGTGAAAAATTTAAACAAGTTGAGATTAAAAAGTTTAAACCTGGATCTCATTTTGAATCTGATTTCAAGATTTTGAATTTAATTAAGTTTTAGAAATTAAGTATTTAAAATAAGTTTAAATGTGTTAAATCTAAAGAGAAAATTGATTTTTTTTAAAAACTCTTTAGAATTTCGTTTATAACCAATTGTTTCTTCAACATGTAAATTTAAAAATGTTAGGGAAATTTGTTTTGAACTTTATTAAAAGTAGATAAGGATTTATCTCAAATCTTAATTTTGAAATGAAATTTAAAAGGAATTTGAAATAAATGTTTTCAAATATATTGTAAATAAAAATCAAATCATAAATATGAATGAGTTTACTTTAATTAATGATGATTAATGATTTATAATTCATTAATGAATAAGTTCTTAATGGTGAATCAATTTATAATCAATAATGATTTTATAAGTAAATTTCTTTAGAAAAGTGATTACAGAAATTTAATAGTTAATAAAGATCATTAACTAAGATTATTTAAATAAATAATCAATGTGATTAATTTAACAATAAAATTAGAATAATTAATTTAATAACAATCATTGTGAAATTGTTAAGTATAATTACTTAATATAAGTAATTAAGGAATGAATTGTTCAGTGTAAATAAGTGAGTTAATCGGATTAGTTTAAGTTAATTACTTGAGTTAATTAATCTAGAATAATCATTTGACAAATTGGAAAAAATATAATTACTTAGAAAAGTAATTAATAGATAATTACTGAATGTAAGTAATTGAATGATGATTAGAAATTTTTTTAGTATAATTATTTGTTATAATTAAAGAATTAACTAATAATTGTGATTTATTAAGATTAATTAATTGATTCATTAACTAAGATTGATTAGTCAATAATTAAAGTTAACCAATAAATGATGAAAGGGGAATTTATTCCAAATATTGTAATTAACTTATGATAATTAACACAGATTAATAATTAATACATCTGATTTAAATTAATCAGTTAACTAATAAATTTTACTTGTGAATGTTTGGATTTGATTGGATGATGGAATTATTGATATTCCTGATCTGTGATGCTTTGTGATATAATCTGATTTATATGTGTGATCTGTAATGTAGATTATTTATCTGGGATGAATGTAATTTTATTAACTGCAATATATATATATCTGTGATCTATGATCTGTGAATGAAAGATGAGCGTTATAGTTTATACCGCTTATCAGATATATTGTTGTATTTGAATCTGTGATGATTGAATGATGTTGCACTATTGTGTTAAACCCTTGGAACACACCATACACACACAAATATGGATTTCACGAGGAAATTGGTTAAGTCGCAGATGATTTAAATTTAATGTTTTTGAAATTGAAATTTTAATTTCAATTGATTTTGGAAATGGATTTGGGTTAAATGTTAAAGCTTTTGGAAAGGAGTTTTTAAGATAAAAGTTATTTTGAATAACTTGGTAAAGTTTCCAATTTAAATTTGAGTTCAAAATTTGGAATTGAATTCCATGTTTGGAAATTATGGTTAAGATGTTATAAATGTGTTTATATGAATTTAAACCATTTTAAAAGTATGGTTTTGAGAATTTGAATTTAACCCAAGGACTTTAACTCGTATAAACAAATTAGATTTTCCAAAATGAAACCTATTTGTTTTCATATAAGGAATGAATTTCCAATTTGTGTTAAAAGAATTTCAAGTTTGAAATGAAAATGGTTTTCCGAGTTATGAATAAATCTTTGTGAAAAATTGTTGAACTTTGTTTTGAAATTAGCAAGGTGTACCTTTTGTATAAAAGTCGAAATGGAATTGTTTTGAAAGCTATCAATTAAATCTTTGATTTAAAGATTTAATGAGTTAATCCAATTGAAATGGAAATCGATTTGGAAATCTATGAATAGATCTTTGTGAAACTGGGTGAACTTTGTGAGATGAATCTTTTTGTGTAAAAGATTAAAATGGTAATTTGTTTAAACCATTTGAAAGAGAAGTTTGGGTAATAAGTTGTGACTTAACTGAAATCCCAGTATCCATATGTTTAAAATATTGCGCTAACTATTCGGTTTAGCCGGGAGAGGACCTTTGTGTCATATAACCCATTCCGAATAGTGATACGACGTAAATGGATAGCATTTGAAGACTGGTGTTGAAGACCGGGTGTTTGCGAGAACGATAGGATAACCTATCGATTGTCTCTGCACTGAGTAGCTACGGTATAGAGATTTCCTAAGTGATGGGAAGTCCGATCGGGATTGTGAATACCCGGATTGCAAGGGCTTCTTTGGAAGTGCCTTCGGTTCTGTTCGAACCCGGAACAGACTTGTATGGCCGTATTTCTGACACTACACTTTGAGATATAAAGGTGATTTCTTTCAAATACATTTCTGTTTGGTGGCGGAGAATTTATTCTCTTAGCTTAACACCCTTCTCTGAGACGTACGAGCTCAGAGGTCATGTAGTTGAAGGTTATCAGTGATATACTCCCAATTTGGTAGTGTGGCATGCTAAGTGTTTTTGTGTGTTGCTGATCATTTGTTGATCAAAGCATGGCTTTCATGTAAAGCGTAGCTTTGTGGACGAGACCTCATCGGACCTCACACCCCGGAAATGGTCGAAACAGGAAAGATGCGGCAAGGTTTCAGGGGTAGCTCCCCTAGGGTATGTCCATTCCTTCTGGAAAAAGGTGGTATCATGGTATGGAGCCCAGATATTTTACATGTGTGGTTGCTCCAATCTCATTTACTGTGTGATTGTTGCTTTGTGATCGAGGGCCCCTCGGATAAAGGTCGCAAACGACCAGGGGTGTCATATCTCAGGTTTACTACCCGGGAAGGGGGTAACCGGCCTTGTGTTGGCAGAGAGCTAGGTAGTTCTCTGGGCGTCCCTCCAAAGGCGTTCCCATGTGGCATAGGAAGTTCCTTAGCCTGACCATTTGTTGGAAAATCCAAAGAAACAATACGAGCCTTGTACGGTTTTAGTTGTAGAACTTGCCATTTAAAATGGTAGCTATAGTAGGCATAGTATAATGGTACATATGCTGGCTAAGATTAATATTATATTTTCGAAATGTTTCCTACACTATGCACTAGTAATAATATCAAAAGAGTTTTTTTGCGTAGTAAGCATGTTTGACTATCATAAGGAGAAATCTCCCCCATGTGTGCGATTGCATTGTGTGTGCGCCGGGAGGCCTTATGGTAGTTTCATTTTCCAAAAAGCATTGCGGATTTCAATGTTTAAAATTTCTTTTGTTATTTGTTTTAAAGATAAACTATTTTTGTTACTCACACCAGTCCCATGACTGACCTGGAGTTTATTGTTCCCTTCCTAAACTCTGGGTGCCCAAAATTTTCCACACGTGCAGTCTAGAGTTGGGGTTTTCAAATAGTCAGGTTTAGTAGATTAGTTGGAGCTAGTTCAGTTTTGGAGTTCACTGACGACTGACCTTGCTTATCTTGGTGAAACGTGATGGTGGTTCGAGCTTGATGTTGGAGTTGTTGGACTTATTCTCTTTAAAGATCGTTTGGAGTTATCACTTCTGTTGTTTCCGCTGTAACATTATTATTTGTCTCTGATATTGTTGTATCATATTGATATCATTGTTGTATATCATTCTGGATATTGTATTCATGAGAGTTGTATATGATATCATTCATTTCTTTCTTCCGCTGTGTTGTTATACTTACTGTGTTATAAGCTTCGGCGAGCCAGATTTGGCATTTGAATCTGCGGCATTCGAGTACAAGTGAAGTACGGGTGCCGATTTTCGAAGGCTGAGTTTGGATCGTCATATTAAATTTGACAATTTAATATCCAATAAATTATTATATTTAAAATATAAGTTATTTAACTTATGAAACCAACCTTTCAATATTCAAAATCAATTAAATATTCCAAATTCAAATTTTATCTTAAACTATTTTGTAAATTAAAATGTTTGTTCAAAATTTATACAACCAATGCTCCTACATTTATATTCATAAACAAATTCACTTTTTAAAATAAATGTTCGTTCAAATCTAGAACAACCATAAGTTCTTACACCGAAACAAAGATTACACTTCATAAATCAAAGCCCTTGGATAATTCAATTACAATGAATTCCAATATTAGAATTTCAGATGAATTTTAGTTATCAAACAATTATTTTATTTTACCTAACTAAGTCACATTTATTATTCAATTCCATACATAGAATTTCATATAAATACAATTATGCTTTTACTTTTAAATGAACGTTCTTTCGACTCTTGTTTTACTTAACATTGATCATTTCAATTTCGGTTATCAATTACTTACAATTTAATATAATTCAATTTAATTTTTAATATAAGTTATCATCTTTTCTTATACTGAATTTCGTTATTTAAAATTTACCTAAATTCATATTCAATAAATTACATTAATAAATCATTTAATTATATTTTTAACCATTTTTATTCAAAAATTATATTAATTTAATAGTTTAAAATAGTTAAAAATACGGGTCGTTACACGTAAAGACCTAGAGTTCTCAGTTGGAGGCAGAGTTTTCATTAAGTTATTGATGAAGGGAGTAATACGATTCAGGATGTCGTGGAAACTAGCACCGAGATATGTTGGTCCATTCCAGATTATAGAAATGATCAGGAAACTCGCATATAAAGTAGAGTTATCGAACTATTTGGCAGGAATCCACGATGTTTTCCATGTTTCTCATCTTAGAAAGTGTGTTAGAGACCTGGAGGTTACTATAGCACCGACTACGTTAGAAGATTTGGTAGTAGAGTTGGACTTGACTATAGTTAGAAAGCCGATTCGTATAGTTGTGAGAGATGAGAAGAGGTTAAGGAACAAGACAATTAGATTAGTGAAAGTCCAGTGGAGTGACGACGAGAGAGACTGTACTAGGGAGGCTGAAAATGGGATGAGAGATGCTTATCCTGATTTGTTGGATGGTATGTTTTACCTTTAGTTGTTTAGATGTGTACCTTATCGTAATTTCGAGGACGAAATTCTTTAAGGAGAGAGCCTGTAACACCCCATATTTTTAGTAACATTATTTAGGATATTTAGTTAGTTAAATAAAATAAAATAATGTAAGATGATTAAGGGATTGAAATTTGTAATTAATAGGGGTAGCCGTGCCATGATTAATGAGTAATTCAAAATGAGATAACACGAAATAAAGTAGATAAAGGGGTTAGGAAATAGGCATGGGCAAAATGGGAACACGGAAAATCCTTATACCCTAAACCTTAAACCCCTAGCCATATATTATCTTATTCACACTCATTTGAAAATTGAAAACATAAGAGGCCGGCTGCCATTTTAGAAAACTAGAGAAAGAAAAAGCTAAGGAGGAAGATAAATCAAATCAAAAGCCATTCAAATCTCAAATCCTTAATCTCAAGCTAAGGTGAATAATTACCACAACTCATTTTCTTATGGTTTTTGGTTTTATGAATTAATCCAAAGTATTTTGCATGATAATGCCATGTTTTTGAATGATTAAAAGTTCATATATGTTTATTGATGATTTATGCATGCTCATATTGATTTTTATGATATGTTTTAATATGAAAACCCTATTAAATGACATCCAAATGCCTTGAGAATTTAAGTGTAGATGAGAAATGATATTTTAAAGATGGATTTCAATTTTCATAATTTTTTGAATTATTGTGGATTTTATATAAATTTTCTAGTGGAGAAAATGATTATTTGGGTTATAAATTATTTACGACTAAATAACTATTTATATGGGTCTGAAATTTATATATGTTAGAAAACATATAGAAAATGATTTTCTAGAATTTTTGTAGAATTTTCCTAAGTATTTTAATGAATATATAAATGAGGTATGAGACTTAAATGTTTTATATATTTATAAAAAGGAGAAGGAGTATTTTATAAAATAAAATTATTGTTTATTTCTAAACTCTTGGCAGCACTTTTGAAAAATAAATTTTGTAACCAATGAAAATTTGACAAACATAGCAGGTTAGTCAAAAAGTATTTCTCTTTTAAGTTAAAGACAAAATATACTTGTTTTTAGCATGTTTCGCCACTTCCGGCACTAGGGGTTCCGACCTAGACATTTCGCCACCATTGCTTACGAAACCAATGCACATGGTATCAATATACTTGGTACATAGCAAATTGGATAAAAGCAGAAGTTACAAAGTCAAAACGCATGGTTCCAATAGGGTCAAAGCATGCCTTTGTTTTAATTAAAGTTGCGCCTACTTTGCTTTTGACTTCGTTAGCTTTCGTAAGGGTGGTTTCGACACCATCACTTCTTTACTTAGGAATAGATTTCAAAAGGAATGCTTTCGACTTTATTGAGTTTCTGATCCTTTTGCTCTACTTAAAGGAATAATGCAAATGGTTTTGACCGAAATGGTTTTCAAAGGTTTCGAAGAAGTAAATTTTGAATGGTTTCGAAAGGTTTCTACATGTTTTAAATTGAACCCGAAGGCTTTTGAAAGATTTAATACTTTATTGGTTTCGAAAGGGTTTTAACTGAAGGTTTCTAAGGGGTAGTTCCCAGTGATTTCGAATGGTTTTGAAGGAAGGTTTTCCAATTGTTTCGAAAGGTCTAAGAGGAAAGGTTTTTCCAATGTTTTCGAAAGGCAGTTTAAAGTGTTTTTAAGGAGAAGATGTCTAAGGTTTTAAAGCTTTCGAAAGGTAGGTTTTTCAATGGTTTCGAAAGGTTTCTATAAAAGGTTTTGAAAGGAAGATTTTAGCCTTTCGGCCTAGATTAAATAAAGGGTTTTACTTGGTTTCTAAAGGGGCACTTTCAACGGATTCGAAAGGGGTACTTTCAAAGGTAAAAAAATTTTCACCAACAAAAGTTTGAGTAAAGTGTACATATATAACATGGCAAGGTGATTTTGAGTAAAGCATATAGTATATGTATTTTCCTTGTGTAAGTTTGATTTAAAGATTTCAAATAATTTTGAAAAGGTTTTCAAGGGAAATTTAAGGAAAGATACCCCTAAGTAAATGACTCAGATATTAGGATACCCGATGGGACTGGTATAGGGTCGCGCCCTATACGTTAGCTATTAGCACCAGCTAATTTGGTCCAAAATTCCACTGTGTAGGGCTTTGTCACATGTAAGACTAAAATTATGATTACACACAGAAAGGAATATATTTTTATACAGAGAGGTTATTGGTAAGCCCGCAAAACCATTAGGATTAGGTGACCCTGGGTGATGTTAAGTTAGGGACAGACCATCCAGAAGAGAAGAGTCTAAAAGACAGTTAAGGACAGATCGTCCATAAAAGAAGTGTCTAACAGATGTTAGACTATGTTTTTTATATTGTCTGGTGGGCCCGAGTCAGCCAAAGCTTAGTAGTTAGCCAAACAAAACTATAGTGTTCAAACAGATAGTCCATTTACTATCTGATATATATGTTTACCTGATAATGCTCTACTATTTTAAACCATTTTTGGTTGCAGGAAAAGGTTTGCAAACAGATATGTTTATAACAAGATATTAGTGAGGGGAAACAAGCGGCTTTGTCTCACTTAATATCAAATAACCGAGATGTATAGTATTATTCACACTAGGATCTATGTCTGACTCGAAGTTTATGTTTTCCCCTTAAACTCTCGGGTGCTCAAAATCAATTTGAGTAGGCCGAGGGTTGAGGTTTACAGGTTATTAGTAGGTTGGTGAATAAAGATTCAGAGACGAGGAGGTGGCTAACAGATAGCTATTTAGGAGCTATTGTTTTGTTTGTTTGATTCCGCTGTGTGTAATAAGTCAATTATGATTATATAGTACTCTGGTTAACCAAGGGGGCATCATCATATGTCGCTCTTGGCGTATTTATGTAATAATTATATTTGATCTTTACCTGGGAAACATTATGGGATTCTATAATCTGAATATGTGTAACGACCCGTTTTTCCGTACCCTTTGAATCGACAATAAACCATACATATCCAACTCAAATTGCACGAACAAGAGGATCATTAAGGGTAGAAAGAAAAATAAAGATAGAGTGGACCAGAAAAACAGAATCTCACATGAATGGAATAACATATATTATTTTAATATATAATCTTTACAGCGGAAAAAATTAAAATACAATATCAGAGTCTAACCTAGATTCAGCCTGGACAGTTATACCACCTGCCCTTACAAATGCTGACAAAAAACAAAACAAATGCAGTGGATAATAGAATACGTCCATACGATGATGAAGGTGTCCAGCTGTCCTCTGCAAACTCCAAGGGTCTTCAGCTAATCCTAAAACTACCCGGATCTGACCCGAGTATTAAAAATACCTGGATCAGGCTTGATAAACCAGTGTGAGATACTCGAAATTTTAAATGTATAGCTCATGACTATGTTATCAAAACCTTTGGAAAGAAGGGTATCTCATAAGACAACGCCTACACATATATAGGAACGGATTTTTACCTTATGATAACCAAAACACTTTTATTACCAAAATAATTTGATATTATCTTTAATGACATTCTTTTGGAAAACATCTTTCAAATAAACTTATTCAAATAAGGTATTAATACCTAGACTAAGTTTAAGGGGACATATCCGGACTGGGTCAACGGAATATACCAGATGGAATATATGATACCAAAAGGGGTAGCTGAAATGTCTGCAAATCATTACAACTATTTTGGGACTACAATCAAAACCATAAAGCTCATATTGGAATTGGATTTTCCAACATGATAGGGAACCTCGATAACCATGCATACAACTAGAACCCGGTGGTTTTTCATGCAAGGACTCACACACCACTATTCCTCATATTGCCAAACTTCTTGATATCTGATGGCTTCTCATAAAAGGACTCACATGCCACTATACCATACAATAAGGGTCTTGTTTGGACACCTTGGTGAACTAGATCATACACCGCCAGTCATCTTGAGGGATCATATGCCACCCTCGTCATCCTAAGCCTGAAATATGTAACACAGTTCCCGTATCATTTTCGAGATGTGAGGCTTGGGAGTGAGGTTACGCTCAACTTAGACAAAGCCACGCTTTTCATACAAAACCATGCTTTGATCATAACAGGTTCCACTTTGAATGCCACATTGCCATTCTTTAATCACACAACTGATTTTTACCAACGTATAACTCCTGAGCTCGTACGTCTCAGAAAAGGGTGTTAAGTTAAGAGAAGTTGCCTTCTCTGCCACTAAGTAGATAATACGTTGATAGAAATCAATTTATGTGATCAGAAATGCACTGTCAGACACTCATCCATACAAGTTCGTTCTGGGACTGAACGAAACCGAAGGCACTCCTCCTACTACCATTAGTAGCGAGTAGTCCTTGCAATCCGAAGATTTCAAAACACAATAGAACCACGCTATAAATGTCTCTATATTGGGAGATACCCAGAGAATGTCAACAAGCGGTCCTTCTGCTATAAAGATCTTCGGTCTTTAATACAACGAAGATTTTCAGAATGCAGTCATCACTGCCATATAAATATAATGTGGGTAAACCCTTCGAACTCGTAACAGTAATCCCTACATTTTGAACATCTCCAGTCTTCAATAATCATCATCTTCAACATGTCTTCACTTTCGAACGTATACATTGGTTCGAAGTGGTTTTCGGATAGGAGTTACCCAAATCCAACCTCGGTTCCTTCGCAGCAATCATTGATTAAAAGATGTTAAGTTCATATGTGACTATCAATCATCATTCAATTTAAATTCATCTTTTATCATTCATAAATATCTCTTAGAGATATATTCATTAAATCATTTCTTTACCTTTTTAGAGTATATGGAATTATTAAGCCTCATTTATCAAATCATTTGGTTAATTAAAACCTTTTTAATTTTGGAATAATTCTAAATCAATTCACCTTTTACTTAGGAAATATTTTCAAATCATTTACTTTACTCCTTAACAAAGATTTTCCATTTCAAATCATAACTTTTAAATGGGTCAAAAACTATGTTATTTAAGACATAGTTTATTGCAAACACAAAACAATTAATTTTAACTATATGAATTTAAAATAATTCCAAATCATTTATTTAAATCTCATATTGGAAAATATTATTTTAGAGCATCTGGACTTTCCCTTCGGTCTCTTCCACCCCTCGTCTAAAAGAAAAAACAAAGGCCAGGTAAGTTCAGGGCACTGGTTGCTCCATTCCTAACCTTAGTTACACACGTTGTTTTACCATTTAGATCTCACAAGCGGGACAAATGTACTAGTCATTTCCGCATACTCAGTTTATTATTACATTGAAGGAAATGATTTCTATTATATTGTTTAAGTGTTATAATAACCATTTATCTAAACTCTTTCTAAAAGAATTATAAAACTTCCAATTTATCTTTAAAAAACTTAATTATTCATTTAAAACCATATATAATTGATTCTAGAAAGAATCGTTAAGTTTAAATCATTATTTCAAAAGTTATAGAAACTGCAGCAGAAAAGTGCTTAAAACAGCTTATTTGATTAATTTTTTTTAATGTTTGAAAATTCTTATTTTCCAATTCAAATCTCCTTCAAACCATTTTAATAGAAATATCAAACTTATTTCATATTTTTAGTCATTTAAAAATATCATTTATAAAGAATTTCCTTCTTGGATTCCGAACTGCAAAACCGCAATGTTTTTAGAAAATTGTTTTGGACATATTTCAAAATCTACTTTATGAAATCATGATTTTATTTCTTCGTTGGAAAACTATGGATATAATAGTCCAGAAAATTCTTATCTTGAAGGATTCCGAGCTATATTCCACTTTGTACACTTATTTAACTTTTATGGCGCGAAATCACGAACTACCATTACGCGACGCACCTACTTTTGACTTGTTTTTCAATTTCTTTTCAAACTTCATGGAAACACTTTTAAATGTTTATAAAACATTTCTATATCATTTTCAACTCATTTTAAATAATACTTTTATATTTCAAACTCATTTTCCATTTCATTTCATACTATAATATTATATTATTATAATATCATTTCCAACCTTATTAGATATTTTAAAACCATTAAAGGCTAAATAATTTCCATACACATATTTATATCGATTTAAATTCTCATTTAATCAACTATGGTTAATGTAACAACCCACATATTTAATGATTATATATTTAAATGATTTATTAAATATAGCGTCGTTAGTCGGATTTAGGTCCGAAATGTTACTTTTTGCAAACGGCCGAATTGGAGCTCGAAATCACTTCCATTGAGTCCAAAATGGCGTTTGCGATCTTTTTGAGTATAAACTTTGATATGTTTGGGGTAAGTTGAAATTTGCTACTTTTTCTAGTTGGGTTTTGGGTTTGGGTTCAGCCCACTAGCTAACTAAACCCCCTAACTCAGCCCTCTCCATTCTCTCATTCTCACTTCTAAAACTCAAGTAAAAACTGAAAATGGTGGAAGGGAAGAGGAAATAGAAATTGCAAGCCCTAGTTTACTTTGCAAACTTGAATTCTTACTCCAAAATCAAAGAGAAGCTATTGGTAAGCCTCCTCTTCATCTTCTCCAACTCTTTTCCTCTTCAATTTCAGAAAGTTTCCTAAACCTAACTTAGGAAATACTTGTTTTGATCTTAGATTGAAGCTTGTTGAGTTGAAGTAGAGATTGGTTGGTCTTCTCCTTGTAATTGAGCTCCTTCTTCTTTGTTTTTGGGTTAAAGGTGAGTTTTGAACTCACATCTACTCTTCTTGATATCATTGATGTTGGGTATGAATTCCTAACAATTATCCATGTGCAATTGGTTTTGATTCGGATTGGTTTTGTGAGCATTGCAATTTTTGGTGTTTTGGAAGTCTAAAACTCTAAAAATCATAGCTTTGATGTTGGATCATGTTTTTGGTGATAAATCGAAGAGCTTATATGGCCGGGTAGTCGATTGGCATAAACCCTTAGCGCCGTTGCTCGTCCGGTTGCAAATTGAGAGAGTTTGCACTTCAATCGTTATAGGATAGGAAATGCAGGAAATTGGGTTTAGTCGACTGAATCCTCTGTTCAGTCGACTGAGCTGAAGCCCGAAATTTTCTGGACAGTGTTCAATCGACTGAACAGGGATTTCAGTCGACTGACCTGCTCCTGTTTTCCTGTTTTGCCTATTTATGCTCATTTTGATTGGTTTTCTGAATTTTATCGATTCATGTTGGTTCTTAGTGGCTTTTATTGCCTCTTTGGCTTTGATAACTTATTCTTGACTTCATTCACGGGTTTTCATAAAATAATCTTTCGAATCATATTAAAAGCTCCCTTCTCCAATTTATAAATTCTAATTAAAACACACACACATCTTCGCACTCCGAGCGATGTGGGAGAAGAATTAAATGATTAGATAAAACGCATGCAATGAACACGTGCGTTCATCTTTTCAGTTAATTCCCAATCTATTCATTTGAACGTTTTGACCTTTGGTCTGGTTTACCGACGAGAAGAGGTAAACTTTGTACTGCTTTGAGTGTGAAAGTGATTGACGGATAGTAAACCGTTTAGTGCGAACGAGTGGTTATGGGACTCACGTTAACACTTTTCGAATTCCTTTTCGAGAGTTGTGACACATTCCGCCAGTTAGTGGTGTCCAGTACTGGGCCTCCGGACCTTCGCCACTACGGTTTGTTGCCTTCGGGTATGTTGCCTTCGGGTTTGTACCTTCGGGTTTGTGCCTTCGGGTTTGTTGCCCTATAGTATCGCCTTCGATGTTGGTCTTTTTGAGCCGCACGAGTGATGTTGGGTTTGGAGCCTTCGGGCTTATGGATCCTTGTTTATACAGTACTGAGCTCGAGCAATCTTATGTTTCATTGATATTATATTCCCTTGGTATCGCCCTTCGGTGTTGGTCTTTTTGAGCCGCATGATGTATAGCGGTTACCTTGTGGAACTTGTATACCTTATGGGTATTTATTATTTGCCTTTTGGCTTGCTTTGGGATATTCTTATCCTTTGTTTATTTGAGATGCCGATGATATGAGGCTTGTTTTGCTATGTTCATCTTTTGATTAGATGATTGTGTTATCTCTTTTAGAGATATTTTTTATACTTTGTAACCTTGCAGGTTTATTGTTGTTCAACTTATCTAACTGATTTGTTTAGCTAGACTGACCCGTGTATTTTATACTCGGGTCAGACCGAGATGTTTCAGGTTAGGTGCTTTTGGACTTAGCCTATTTTTCTTCCGCATGGACTACTCCGCTAGCTTCATTTTGTCATAGCTTTTTGCGTAGTCCCATTTTGTTGTAACTCTGATATGTATTCTTTTGGATTGTTTGTATATTGTGGTTTGCTATACCACTTGACATGTATTATTTGCATACTCTGTCATGTATCAGTATATGTGTATATGATGATCTACTGTTCTGTGATGTATATTGCATTTGAGTTGTTATATTCTGTTCTGATAGATCCTCTAGCCACCTATGGTTTTGTTTTAAGTATTCATTGGATATGTCGACCTGCTAGGTAGGGCAATTGTCGATGTATTCAATAGATAGTTAAAGCAAGGCTATAGATGGTCGCTCCTATCCAGCCTTATTCTCCGTATTAGCAGACGGTATTATCTAATAATATTCTTTGCTAATGTGGGTATAGAGGTGGGGCGTTACAGCTTGGTATCGGAGCTGCGTTCAGAACAAAATATGGTAAACACAGAATAGAAGCACATATTACGATACATCAAAGTGTAATAAGTGATACAAATCTTTGAATCATCGTGCCTTTATTCCTCCTACCACTAAAGGTTAGATGAAATTTGGGAATACGTCTAGGAATGCATTTTGTTCCGTAGTATTCCATATTTGAATTAATGATATCTACCTTGTGAATAATCTTGTTCTTATTTTAACTTTCAGCGTATGGCCGGAAGAGGCAGGGGATGATGTTCGGATGCGGGGCAATCCAGTGGCTCACATCCGGAAGGCGTTTATATGTCTGCTGATCAGTTTTTGGAGTTATTTAGGAGCACTCAGCCTCCAGTTCCTGCTCGAGTGTCTCCACCTCGCAAGTCTGCCTTTGCACGTCAGTGCAGTGATTTCGCTCATCTTGGAGGAAAGCTGTTTAAAGGCTCCGAGTCCGTTCTTGAAGTCCAAGCTTGGTTTCGCACGTGCGAGCGTATATTCTCTCGTATGGATTCTGACCATGATAGAGTTCTTGTAACTTCTAGCTTATTGCAAGAGCGTGCCCTTGATTGGTATGAGCTTCTTATAGCCGAAATTGATGAGTCTACTCTTTCTTGGACTCAATTTCGGGAGCGATTCGAACTCAAGTTCGTTCCTGAATCTGAAAAAGTTTTATTGACCACCGCTTCCTTGAGTTGAAACAAGGGAAGTCTTCTGTTTCTGAGTATGTTGCATCATTCGAGGCTTTATCTAAGTATGGTCTTGAATTCATTAGCACTTCTTATAAGAAGAATTTGAAGTTTGTCTCTAGTCTTAAGAAATATCTTAAGAAGTCTTTATTGCTCCAGCTTAAGCTTTCTTTTGAAGAATTGGTTGATTCAGCACTTCATCTCGAAACTATCGAGAAAGAGTGTGATAATAGTGAGGATGTTGAGGTTTCTAAGAACCCCAACAAGAAGCAGTTTCCATTTCAGAAAAAGTCTTTTCCTTCTAAGAAGAAGAAGACTGGTAGTGCCAATTCTCAGTCCCAGTCTGCTGGAACACCTTCCCTTCGGAAGTGTTTCAATTGTGGTTCTCCGGATCATATTATTCGAGCTTGTCCTAAGCCTCTCTTCTGTCGCTACTACAAGAAAGAAGGTCATCATGTTTCCACCTGTCCTACTGTTCCTGGTGGTGCTAAGTCAGGCAAGCTTAATGCTGTCAAGGCTTCTGAAGGTCCCTCTCAGCCCAAAGGTATATCTCCATCTATTTTGGAAGGTTCTATTTTGTTTCATGACCATAGTATACAAGTTCTTTTCGATACGGGTGCTTCACATTCTTTCGTATCGAAGAAGCTCGTCGATGATTTATCTTTGGATGTCTCTTGTATGGTTACATCATTGAGGATTGCGAATCCTATTGGGGGATCCGCGACCCTTAGCTTGCTTTGTGATAATGTTGAGATTGTTTATGTGGCTTTTCTTTTCGTGCGAATCTACATGTTATCTCTTGTCTGGGATTTGATATGATTTTGGGTATGGACTGGCTAGTGAGATATGATGCCAGGATTATTTGTACGGAGAGAATTATATATCTTCGACATCCGGATTCGCCAACTCAGCTATCACTTGTTCTTCGGGATGTGGATAATTCCGAAATGGCTTTATATTCTCTTGACTCTCGGGATGATGATAATATATCTCGTATTCCTATTGCTTGTGACTTTTCTGATGTTTTTGAGCCTGTCTCGGGTTTGCCGCCTAAGCGGGTAATTGAGTTCTGCATTGATCTCATTCCAAACGCGCAGCCAGTTAGTCGTCCTCCCACGAGGATGTCTACAAAGGAAAATGAGGAACTCAAGAAACAGCTTCTAGAGCTTGAGTCCAAGCAGTTGAATCAGTCTAGTTTTTCTCCGTGGGGATCCACAGTCGTCTTTGTGGGGAAATCCGATGGAACTCTTAGGCTTTGCATTGACTATCGCAAGCTTAACGAGTTAACCGTCAAAAACAGGTATCCATTGCCTAGGATCGATGATATGTTCGATCTATTGAGTGGTGCTAAGGTCTTTTCTCAGCTTGACCTTGCCACGGGTTTTCATCAGCTATGAGTTGCGGAGGATAGCATACCTCTTACAGCTTTCCGCACTCGATATGGTTCTTTCGAGTGGCTCGTTATGCCGTTCGGTTTGACGAACGCTCCTGCTTTCTTTGTTGATCTAATGAATCGGGTATTCCGGGAATATCTCGACAAATTCGTCCTAATATTCATTGATGATATCCTTATTTACTCTAAGTATGAAGTTGAGCATTCTAATCACTTGAGAATTGTCTTGAGTACTCTCCGTCACCATCAGCTTAGAGCCAAATTCTCCAAGTGCCACTTTTAGGAGAACAAGGTTAAGTTCTTAGGCCATGTTGTATCTTCCGACGGCATTTCAGTCGATCCCTCGAAGATCGAAGCCATCCAGAATTGGAAGAGGCCTGAGAATGTGCATGAGATCCGTAGTTTCCTTGGATTGGCGAGTTATTACCGTCGGTTCATCAAGGACTTTTCCCGTGTTGTGCTTCCTCTCACCAGCCTTACTCGGAAAGGCATTCGTTATATTTGGTCTGACAAGTGTGAAGCTTCCTTTTTGACATTAAAGGAACTTCTCACTAATGCTCCTATTCTTGTGGTTCCCGAAGGGAATCATGATCTTGTTGTCTACACCGATGCTTGTGGTAGTGGTCTTGGTGTTGTTCTTATGCAGAAGGATCGGGTAGTTGCTTATGCTTCTAGGCAACTGCGTCCGAATGAAGTTCGCTATGCCACGCATGATCTAGAGTTAGCCGCCATTGTCTTCGCCTTGAAGATTTGGCGACACTATTTATTAGGCGAGCACTTCACTCTTTATACCAATCATAAATCCTTGAAGTATTTATTCACTCAAAAGGAACTCAATATGAGGCAACAACGTTGGCTTGAGTTTCTTGCCTCCTATGACTTTGATATCCAGTATACCCCTGGTAAGGGTAATCGTGTTGCTGATGCGCTTAGCCGCAAACATTCCGCTGTTGTTTCTATGATGCTTGCCGAATGGGATGTCCTTGAGACTTTATCTTTGTGCGAAATTCATGATCGAGGTTCATCTTCTGATTCTCCTATTCTATTATTTAGTTTGGGAGCTCGACCCATTTTATTGGATCGTATTGCCGATGCTCAGCGGCGTGATCCTGATTTGTTGCATCTTATTCAGCTTTGTGAGTCTGAATCCTGTGATGAGGCGTTGTGGGATTTTAACATTGATTCTCATGGGTGTCTTCGCCAGAAGAACCGTCTTTTTATGCCTTCTGATTTTGCACTTAGGCATGACATTCTTGATGATTGTCACCGTTCTAAGTATACAATTCATCCTAGAAGTAGCAAGATGTATGCCGATATGAGTCGCCTTTATTATTGGGAAGGCATGAAGTGCGATGTAGCGAGTTATGTGAGTAATTGCATAACTTGTCAACGTATTAAGGCCGAACATCAGCGTCCTTCTGGTCTTCTTCAGCCTTTAGAGATTCCATTATGGAAATGGGATCAGATTTCTATGGATTTCATTGACGGCCTACCTCGTTCGAGGTCGGGCCATTCTAGCATCTGGGTTGTTGTTGATTGCCTCACCAAGTCTGCTCATTTTATTCCTATTAAGTCTAATAGGACTGCTTCGCATTTGGCTAAGTTATATGTCAAGGAAATCATGAGACTTCACGGTGTTCCTAGTTCTATTGTGAGTAACCGTGATCCCTTATTCATGAGTCATTTTTGGCGGAGTCTTCAGCAAGCTTTGGGAACAAAGCTTAATCTTAGCACAGCTTATCATCCGCAGTCTGATGGACAGACTGAACGGGTGAATCGTATCTTGAAAGATCTTCTCCGTATTTGTATTTTTGATTTTGGTGGTAGTTGGGAAGATCACCTACCTCTTGTAGAGTTCTCCTACAACAATAGTTTTCAGTCTAGTATCGGTATGGCTCCTTTCGAGGCCTTGTACGGAAGGCCATGTCGATCGCCTTCTTGTTGGTTGGAATCTGGGGAGAAGCTTGTTCTTGGCCCAGATTTTGTTCGTGATTCTTTCGAGAAGATTGATCTTATCCGGTTGAGAATGAAAGAGGCACAGAGTCACCAGAAATCCTACGCGGATAACCGTAGGAAGCCTATCGAGTTCTCGATTGGTGATCTTGTTTTTATTCGTGTTTCTCCTTTGAAAGGGGTGATGCGCTTCAGTATGACTGGGAAATTGGCTCCTCGTTATATAGGACCATTTTCTATTACTGAACGTATTGGCCCTGTGGCTTATAGAGTTTCACTTCCTGCTCATTTATCTGGCATTCATGACGTGTTTCACGTCTCGCAACTTCGGAAGTGTCTTCGAGAGCCGGATTCTGTTATCGATTCTCCTGATTTGCAAGAGCTTGAGGTCTCACCGGAATTATCTATTGTACAGCAACCTATTCGCGTACTTGACACGGAGGTGCGACACCTTCGAAACAAGGACGTGCCGCTTGTTAAAGTTCAATGGTCCGCTAATCCCAATGACTGTACTTGGGAAACCAGAGAGTTTATTGAGCGATCTTATCCGGGTTTTCTATCCTTGCTTGGCAACGGTGAGAATGTCTTTTCATCTCAAGCTTATTTCCTTTTCTTTTGATTGTTGTATGTTTGTAGTTGTTACAAATATCATCTCTAGGAATTGCGAGGACCCAATTTTGTAAGGAGGGGAGATCTGTAACAACCCGCATATTTAACGATTATATATTTAAATGATTTATTAAATATACCGTCGTTAGTCGGATTTAGGTCTGAAATGTTACTTTTTGCAAACGGCTGAATTGGAGCTCGAAACCACTTCCATTGAGTCCAAAATGGCGTTTGCGATCTTTTTGTGTATAAACTTTGACATGTTTGGGGTAAGTTGAAATTTGCTACTTTTTCTAGTTGGGTTTTGGGTTTGGGTTCAGCCCACTAGCTAACTAAACCCCCTAACTCAGCCCTCTCCTCTCCATTCTCTCATTCTCACTTCTAAAACTCAAGTAAAAACTGAAAATGGTGGAGGGGAAGAGGAAATAGAAATTGCAAGCCCTAGTTTACTTTGAAAACTTGAATTCTTACTCCAAAATCAAAGAGAAGCTATTGGTAAGCCTCCTCTTCATCTTCTCCAACTCTTTTCCTCTTCAATTTCAGAAAGTTTCCTAACCTAACTTAGGAAATACTTGTTTTGATCTTAGATTGAAGCTTGTTGAGTTGAAGTAGAGATTGGTTGGTCTTCTCCTAGTAATTGAGCTCCTTCTTCTTTGTATGGGTTAAAGGTGAGTTTTGAACTCACATCTACTCTTCTTGATATCATTGATGTTGGGTATGAATTCCTAACAATTATCCATGTGCAATTGCTTTTGATTCGGATTGGTTTTGTGAGCATTGCAATTTTTGGTGTTTTGGAAGTCTAAAACTCTAAAAATCATAGCTTTGATGTTGGATCATGTTTTTGGTGATAAATCGAAGAGCTTATATGGCCGGGTAGTCGATTGGCGTAAACCCTTAGCGCCGTTGCTCGTCCGGTTGCAAATTGAGAGAGTTTGCACTTCAATTGTTATAGGATAGGAAATGCAGGAAATTGGGTTCAGTCGACTGAATCCTCTGTTCAGTCGACTGAGCTGAAGCCCGAAATTTTCTAGACAGTGTTCAGTCGACTGAACAGGGATTTCAATCGACTGACCTGCTCCTGTTTTCCTGTTTTTCCTATTTATGCTCATTTTGATTGGTTTTCCGAATTTTATCGATTCATGTTGGTTCTTAGTGACACTGAACAATTCATTCCTTAATTACTTATATTAAGTAATCATACTTAACAATTTCACAATGATTGTTATTAAATTAATTATTCTAATTTTATTGTTAAATTAATCACATTGATTATTTATTTAAATAATCTTAGTTAATGATCTTTATTAACTATTAAATTTCTGTAATCACTTTTCTAAAGAAATTTACTTATAAAATCATTATTGATTATAAGTTGATTCACCATTAAGAACTTATTCATTGATGAATTATAAATCATTAATCTTCATTAATTAAAGTAAACTCGTTCATATTTATGATTTGATTTTTATTTACAATATATTTGAAAACATTTATTTCAAATTCCTTTTGAATTTCATTTCAAATTTAAGATTTGAGATAAATCCTTATTTACTTTTAATAAAGTTCAAAACAAATTTCCCTAACATTTTTAAATTTACATGTTAAAGAAACAATTGGTTATAAAGGAAATTCTAAAGAGTTTTTTAAAAAAAAATCAATTTTCTCTTTAGATTTAACACATTTAAACTTATTTTAAACACTTAAGTTCTAAAACTTAATTAAATTCAAAATCTTGAAATCAGAATTAAAATGAGATCCAGGTTTAAACTTTTTAATCTCAACTTGTTTAAATTTTTCACTTACAATTTAAATCTATCTTGAATTCAAAATTTTCCAATACATTGAATTATTTTTAAGTTATTTAAACAATTTGAATTCAAAGCTTTATTTATTTTCAAACTAAATTTCAATTCAAACTTGATTTATATTTACATTTTGATTTAAGATTCAGTTTAAAACCTTGCTTGAAAATTTTAAATTTAGTTTAAATTTTCCAAAACTGAAAAACAGGCTCAGGTTTGAAAAGCCTGGAACAACATTTTCGACCCGAGGCTCTCCGTTCCTTGCTTCGGGTAAACAACTCGATCTACTCGAGTACGGCACGCGAGAAAACCAATTCTTCCCAGGCAAACAAATACCCAGATCACAAAGTGCTCGTGCACGTGCACATCGTCGTTGGCCAGCTCCGGTCATCGCCACGACGTCGAGCATATCGACAATCACTCCCAGAACACACTCCGATCGTTCGAACCACTCCATCACCTCGAAATCGAAATTCGAGTTCGAGCTTAAAACCTGGAACCACCAAACCATCATAACCCCCAACCTATTAACGCCACGCGCTCCAAGCTCCGACCACTAGACGACTCGAGACTCCGGCCTCGACTTCGTCAACCCCATAGCCACCATTACCTAGAACCCCAAGCAACTCGACGCTCGAACGAGGACGTGAGGCACGAGTTTCCTCTCCACTTCAAAAACTAGGTTTACAAACTTAAACCTCACGCCGTCGATGCCACAGTCATCATTGCCACCTCCGACCATTTTTCCAGGCATCCCCGTAGGCTCCTCCATCTCCAGCCAAAGCCCCGACCAACACGACTCAACCGATCATCAGTATTTGGTCGAAATCCAATTTGCAAACAAAAACGAACTGCTCTCAAACCACACAATTAAAAATCATCAAACCAGGTTTAAAAATCATGTCTTCCAGTAAGGATTCAAGTTATATTCTTGAATCAATAATTCATGAAGTTCGAAATTTCCAGAATTTAAAGTTTTCACTGTAAAAATTTGATCTTTCATTTTATATGCATTTATACTTCACGAGACTATTTTTAGATTATAACTCATACTTAAATACAACTATTTTGTTTTGAAACCAAAGCCTGATATTGATTAGAAAACAAGAAATTGGATTTTTCTTTGGTTGTTCTATGTCCTGGAACTAACAGAGAAGATGCACTGATCAATATATATATATATATATATACACAAAGCAATTCCAAGATATATATACTTAAGTTTAAATAGCTGGATTTTACTCACCTTCCACATTTTGATTCCAGAAGCCTTCAAGTTGAAGTTGATGTCTTTTTTTTTAATTTGCAAAGTCGAAAATCCTGTTTGAGTTTGCTAACTGGAACTTCCTTCTTGATTCGGGCTTGCATTAGTGTTTTGATATTTTAATCTGAAGTTTAAGTTGATGTTTGGTTTGAATGTAAAGTGATATTATCTCAGTTTTCCCACGGTTAAAAATGGTAAATGAAATTGGAATGAAGTTGATATATAGAAAGAAGTTTACAGGGTGATAAAATATTTGTTTAAGCTGGGATGAAATTTGTACAACAGTGTTGATATTTTGGTACAAAACTATCAGAGATTTTTTTTTCTTTTGTTGGCTGATAGGTTCATTTGTGTGCTAGCATTAATTATGTTGTACAAATTTATATTTTTTTTTTCTTTCATTCATTTCGGTTTTACAAATATGAAGATAGTTTGATCTCTTCCTTTACAAACTTTCTATACATGTATTTTTGTTTCATTTATTTTTCATTTGCAAGTGTACATGTTTTTGTTTTCTTTTGTCTTATATTTGAATGTGTATTTTCTTCTCTTCTTTTCTTTTGTTTGTTTTATTCTATTTGTATTATTTTGTATTATGATATTAAGATATTTATTTATTTATTTTATATTATATAAAACTATATATATTTTATTTGGTAATATAGATGAATTTCTAGTTTAAATATTTATTATTATTATTTTACTTTAATATTTATTGTCTTATATTTATTTTATAAATTCAAATCATTATTAACCATCAATTCTAAGTTTAAATCATTTATTTATTTCCTTTGTACAAAGTCTATATTTTTATATTTATTTCTAACCCATTTATTAAAGATTTAAATTTAAATTCAATGTATATATATATATATATAAATTCAAATTTACTCATATATGCCCATATACATATATATTCACATATATACATATATATACAATATTTAAATTTTAAATGATTTAACATAGAATTTATTTGAACTCGGCGAAACTCGCATCAATTTATCGATTAATTTCACAATTTTTATTCAAAAATTAAATTAGTTATCAATTTAAACTTAGTAAAAATCCGGGATTGTTACATTTAATTTCTAAAATTGTTTGAATAACTTAATTTTGAATTTAATATGAATTAAAATGGTTTCAAAAGTTGATTTAAATTTTATTCAAACAAGAATGAAAATTTTTAACTTTTAAATTTGAATTTAAAGGTGATTAAATTGTTTTGGGAATTTTTCATTTTAATTAACGTGTAAATATAGTATTTTTGGGCACTGTCTCGGATTTTGATGAAACCAGTTTCATCAGATTCGCAATAAAGCATTATTATAGGATTTCAGGTTTCGTAGCGATCGGACATATCGTTTGACCGTACGAGTTAGAAACGCATAGA
Source organism: Allium fistulosum (assembly GCA_030737815.1). Taxonomy (NCBI): domain Eukaryota; kingdom Viridiplantae; phylum Streptophyta; class Magnoliopsida; order Asparagales; family Amaryllidaceae; genus Allium; species Allium fistulosum. The sequence continues at coordinate 1,114,624,685 of CM060907.1, read as the reverse complement.
AATCAATTAAAGGAATTTTAATTAAAATAAATTGATTTTGGAATTATATCTTCTGAATATGATGGAATTGGCTTCCGGTATATGTTCCATTGTGTTCGGGATAGGGGTATTTGGCTAGGAACGCAAGGCGGCATGCGTCGTTTGGAGTTTGAAAATTTCGCGGATGAATAGTGCCGCGAGTTTTCTATATAAAGCCTCATTTTGAAAACCCTATCCCATTTCTAACCCTCAGCCTCCATTTCTATCCGATGGCCGAAATTTTCTTGACTTCCCCATTGATTTCTCTCAATCCACACACGATTTCAACTCGACTTGTAACGACCCAGAATTTGACCGCCTTCAAATATAACATTTAAAGTAATTTTAAATATAAAATATATAACATTTTATGACTTAAATAATATTAGATAGGATTTGCAAAGAGAAATATACAGAAAAGTAGGAATAATTGCTTATATCGACAAAAGTGACAAAATCATGATTTCAGAAAAGTAAGTTTCAATGGTTAAATAAATTATTTTAATTAATTTATGATTGTTTATATTTTTAAATAATATTATACAAATTTATTTTTAAATTTGGTTTACATAAATAAATAGTTTAACTAAAACGTCAAAATGTGACCATACAACATTTTGTCGAAAATCAACGTTTTGTCGATTTAAAGTTGTCGCAACGTTGTTGCATCTTTTTTTCTTATATATAAACATATACTAAAATAGTATAAGTATTAATTAATTCACTAAACAAGTTTACTTTTACTAAACAAGATTAGAAAATTCTAGAAAACAATTAGCAAAAAGTAAGCACAAAAGGACAAAACATGTCACATCAAATCCAACCAAATCTTTACTTTTCTTTACTTAAACATTAAGTGATTAAGACATAAAGTGGTGATGTGATAAGGTGATGGTAAATGTTGAAAAATAAGGATATTTTGGTAATTTGGTAAGAGGTTAATTTGGTAATTTACCACCTCTTTATTTTTCTATAAATAGCAAGGCATACCTCTTCCATTCTCACACAAATTATTCTCTTCTTCTTCCTTTAAGGTATTTTAATGGCTTCTCTCCTTAAGAGTGGTAGGAGGATTAAAAATAGTGGAGTGATTAAGCACTAATCTGCTTGTTTAGCCTCTTCTTAAACAACTTCTTAATCCACTTCTTCCTCTTCTTGTAACGCCCCACTCTGAGACCCACTGTAACAAAGAGTATTACGGGAGTAATATTGTCTGTTAAAGCGGAGAATAGAGTATAGTGGAAGCGACCATTTGTAATCAAGCTATAACTATCTACTGAATACGTCGAAAGGTGGAATCTGTTTAAATTTTTCTCAAACATGTGGTTCGACATATTCGGTAAATACTTATAACGAAATTACAAATGGCTAAAGATCTATCAGGACAAAGCATAATAACATAATGAAATAGCATCACAGAACAGAATCACATAACAGATCTAAACTCCCAGAACAATACATCGTCAATACAGATCCAAATATCATAAGTGGGTACAAAGCCACTGCTCACACATGTGAGTCAAAAATATGTACATATCAAAGTCTGAATAATAACATAATCGGACACTATGATAAGCTATCTCAAAAGCATAGCAGATAAGTCCAAAGCGGAAGCACAGAGCAGCTAAGTCAAGAGACCTAACCTGAAACAACTCGGTCTGACCCGAGCGAAAACACTCGGGTCAGGCTAGCTAAACAATCAGTAATAACTGAGATATATGATAATGCGGTACATAAATAAAACTGTACTTATCCAAAGAGAAGTATATTATGAACCACATGAATATAATGACGATCCTTAATCATCAATAAACAATAAAAATCTCCAAAGAGAAATCAACACCAAAGTGTAGAATAAATAAAATCGCCTCATATCATCGGCGTAGCCAAAGCTATAAAAAGATGCCCATAGGCAATAATCCCAAGAGTGACCAGAGTCTGTAATCAATGCCCAAGCAAAGATCGATGCTCCAAAGAGCAATGGGAATATACTGAAAAGTCAATGAAATCAAACACTGAAAAGCAGTGTCCAGAGACACTGTGAATCCACAAGGTAATCGCACTTACATCGTATGGTTCCATAGAACCAACACCGAATGGCGGTACTCGAATGGATATAAAAATCATCAGATAATACAAATGTTGCACGTGCACCGACCAGAGTCGTTGTTGCCAAGTACTGTAGAGTTGTGATCGATCACTCGCACAGATGCGGAACGCGCGAGACGGCGAGATCCTTCCCAGAAGGATAAAGGCCCAGAGGCGCACGCCGAAAAATAAACTGCTCCATAGAGCAGGTGTCCAGAGACGGTTGCCCAGAGGCGTGGTGACCCAGAGGTCCAGTACTGGCCGCCCAAAGGCTAATGTGTCACTAACTTCTTGGAGAGGAACCCATAAAGTGTTAACAATGAGTCCCATACCCCACATTCGCACTAAACGGTTTCCTAACCAATAGCAAGCTCACACTCCAAACAATAAAAAGTCCACCTCGTATCATCGGTAAACTAGACCCAGAGGTCAAAACGATCAATCGAATAGGTCGGGGATTAACCGGAAAGGAAATACACACGGTTCCATAGGCCGGAGATTTCCTAACCGTTTAAGCACCTTTCCACTTCGCTCGACGTGCTAAAAAGTGAGTGTGAGATTTTTATTATAGAAAATAATGGTACGAAACGGATTTATAATTGATTTTGAAACCATTTTAAAACGGCTTTTGAAAACTCTCCTATTATGGAGTAATTAATTTAATAATTAAAAATAATATTATATAATAATTTCTAAAGCCATTTAGGAGTGAAAAATCTTTTGAAAATGATTCATAAAACCCGTGTACGAAATCTAGAGACAAATCTCAAAGAAATCAATAAAACCAGAAAATCACTGAAAAATATTGTGTTTGTAAACATTCAAAAACAGCTACGAACCCAAGTTCGGAAATTTATTTGGACCAGCAAACGGTGTCCAAATGTCATGAAAATTTGCAGGCATGTAGTCTAACATCCCTACTTTAAATTGCAAAAATAATTTCTGGATTTCGAGTTGAGACGAAGTGGCAGCGACGTCTCAAAGTTGGACCCAGAACAAGATTCACACTATTTACCAACAGCGACCAGAGTTCAACTTCGACATAAAATTCGAAGTAACAAACGAACTGCGATGTTGCCCAAATTTTCCAAAGATGGAGTTCGAAACTCCACCTTTCCAACGAGACCAAAAACGTCGAATTCCGACTTCGGATGCGATCGTGGCGGCATCGCGAAGTGGAGATAAAAATCTGGAAACAGGATGGAGAAATTTAACTTTTTTTTTCTTTTCTCTCGGGCTTCGGCCTGCGTCAGCCTGCCCCAGCCCAGGCGGGCTGGGGAGGCAGTTCAGACCCCCAGCCCGCCTAGGCTGGGGTTGGGGCGCGGGCTTCGGCCCGCGTCCCCTCTCCCCCAGCCCAGGCGGGCTGGGGGTAATATCAAAATCCCTAGCCCGCCTGGGCTGGGGTTGGGGCGCGGGCTTCGGCCCGCGTCCCCTCTTCCCTATCCCAGGCGGGCTGGGGGTAATATCAAAATCCCTAGCCCGCCTAGGCTGGGGTTGGGGCGCGGGCTTCGGCCCGCATCCCCTCTCCCCCAGCCCAAGCGGGCTGGGGTAATATCAAAATCCCCAGCCCGCCTGGGCTAGGGTTGGGGTGCAGGCTTCGGCCCGCGTCCCCTCTCCCCAGCCCAGGCGGGCTGGGGGGGATATTTAAATCCCCAGCCCGCCTGGGCTGGGGTTGGGGCGCGGGCTTCGGCCCGCGTCCCCTCTTCCCCAGCCCGCCCGGGATGGGGAGGCAGTGTAAACCCCCAGCCCAGGCGGGCTGGGGGGTTTGAAGTGCGGCCAGCCCATCCAGGGCTGGCCTGCCTCTGGCTAGCCCAGTTGGGCTAGCCTACAGTGCCTGGGCAGCAGTCAGGGTGCAGCCCAGGCCTGCCTTAGTGCATACAGTGCACTGTTTCAGCCTGTTTCAGGCTGAAACATTTCAGCCAACAAATTTTTGTTGTTTTTGAGGTTTTGGGGTGTTTTTTTCAGTTTTTGGCATCAAAATTTTCACCAAAATTAACTAGCAATAATCACTACTAGCAATAATCACTAATCAATAGTAATTACCTTAATGAAGCAATATCACAAACACCTTATGTGCAACCCCAAAATGAAAGCAAAGATGATCAAAGAGCTATGATTCACATGTTACATAAGAAAACATGTGTTACTAAATGATTATTGAAATCAAAAGATGATTAAACACATGCTAGAAGAGGTTTTTAGCAATATACCTCTCTTGAAAGCAACAAATACTATTATAGCATCAACCCAAATTAGCAAAAGGTGATTAGGAGGCTATAAGATCAAAAAAACACATAAAACATGTGTTACTAATCAAATTTCAGAAATTATGAAGATATAAAATATGGATTTGAGGTGGGTATTTGCATTACCTTTTCATAGAATGACTTGCATAAGCTAAAACTAGAAGGGGATGAAGATGGAGGCCATTTTTGTTATGAAAGCTTTAGGAAATGGTTAGGGTTTTGATTAGGGTTTTGATGAATGAGGTTAGGAGAGTTTGAGATAATTTATAGAGGAAGTTTAGGGTGGGTTATGTGGTAAGGTTTAATAACCCAATATGAAGAGAGTTATTTCCATGTTTTCAAAAAATTTCTAAGTGTTCATATATGTTTATAAAACTCACTTTTCTTATTCAAACCCATTTTAAATCCTCTCCTAAAATATTTAACTTTCCAAAAATAACATTTTATCCTCATTTTAAAATCCCATATTTCCCATTTAATTAAAATAGCCTTTTTCAAATAAATTTTGTTATTCCAAATCCTTTTATGCTTCATTAAAATAAATAAAATCCTAACTTTTATTTATTAATTGGTAATGCAAATCCCGGGTTGTTACAGACTCCCCCCCTTAAGAAAATTGCGTCCCCGCAATTCCTTAAGATAGATGTCGTCTATAACGTCAAATCCACAAAAGAAGTGATAGAGATCAAAGAGAGAATTCTCACCCGCAGAAGAAGATGGTAGAAAGCCAGGATAAGAGCACTCGATAGATTCTCTGGTCTCCCAAGTGCAGTCCTTAGGATTCGGTGACTATTGAATCTTCACGAGTGGAACCTCTTTGTTGCGAAGGCGTCTAACCTCCAAATCAAGCACACGAAGAGGTTGCTGCTCCAAAGATAACTCGGGTGAGATCTCCAGATCGGGCATGATATGAGGCTCGATAATAGAATCAGGGTCGCGCACACACTTGCGAAGCTGAGAAACATGGAACACATCATGTATTCCAGAGAAATGAGCAGGTAGAGCCACATGATAAGCAACGGGGCCGATGCGTTCCGTAATAGGAAATTGTCCGACATAGCGAGAAGTCAACTTCCTTGTAGAGCTGAAACGCACAACCCCCTTCATGGGAGATATCCGAATAAAGACATGATCACCAATGGAGAACTCAAGAGGCTTCCTACGGTTGTCCGCGTAGGATTTCTGGCGGTCCTGTGCCTCTTTCATTCTCTGACGGATAAGAATAATCTTCTTAGAAGATTCCCGAACTGAATCTGGACCAAGAAGGTGCTTCTCACCAGATTCTAACCAACAAGCAGGAGAGCGACATGGCCTTCCGTAAAGAGCCTCGAAAGGTGCCATGCCGATACTAGACTGAAAGATGTTGTTGTAGGAGAACTTTACAAGCGGTAAGTGATCCTCCCAACTACCTCCGAAATCCAGAATACAACAGCGCAAAAGATCCTCTAAAACACGATTCACCCTCTCCGTCTGACCGTCGGTCTGAGGATGATAAGCAGTCGAGAAATTCAGCTTTGAGCCCAAAGCTGACTGTAGGCACTTCCAGAAGTGACTAGTAAAGATAGTGTCTCGATCACAGACAATAGAGCTAGGAATGCCATGAAGTCGAACGACTTCCTTCACATATAACTTGGCAAGCTAAGGAGCAGTCCGAGTGGACTTAATAGGAATGAAATGAGCTGATTTGGTCAAGCGATCGACGATGACCCAAATAGAAGTATGGCCTGACCTCGATCGAGGCAGACCATCAATAAAATCCATAGATATCTGATCCCATTTCCACAATGGAATCTCTAGCGGCTGAAGAAGACCGGATGGACGCTGGTGCTCAGCTTTGATCTGTTGACAAGTCATGCAACGGCTTACATAACTTGCAACATCACTCTTCATGCCTTCCCAATAATATACCCGATACATATCGGCATACATCTTGCTCGAACTGGGATGGATGGTGTACTTAGAGCGATGACACTCATCTAGAATGTCACGCCTAAGTGATAAATCAGATGGTACCAAAATACGGTTCTTCCTACGAAGACACCGATGAGAATCAATAGAATAATCCAACAATGTCTCATCACTGGATCTCGACTCAAGGAGATGAATGTATCGCAACAAGTCTGGATTGTGCCGCTGAGCATGGGCAATGCGATCCAATAGAATAGGTCGAGCTTCCAAGCTGAATAACAAGATCTGAGGATCAGAATACGGAGCTCGATCTCGAATATCACACATAGAAAGAGTCTCAAGAATATCCCACTCGGCTATCATCATAGAGACTACTGCCGAGTGTTTGCGACTGAGTGCATCAGCCACACGATTACCCTTGCCAGGGGTATACTGAATATCTAAGTCATATGAGGCGAGAAACTCGAGCCATCGCTGCTGCCTCATATTGAGATCCTTCTGACTGAATGAATACTTCAGCGACTTGTGATCTATGTAGAGAATGAAACGTTCGCCCAATAGTTAATGACGCCACGTCTTCAAGGCAAAGACGATAGCTGCTAACTCAAGATCATGAGTAGGATAGCGAACCTCATTCAGACGTAGCTGCCTAGAAGCGTAAGCAACTACCCGATCTTTCTGCATAAGCACAGCACCGAGGCCGCTACCACAAGCGTCGGTGTAAACAACAAGATCCTGGTTACTCTCAGGAACTACAAGGATAGGAGCATGAGTGAGAAGTTCCTTCAGTCGCTGAAAGGAAGCTTCACACTTATCAGACCAAATAAAACGAACCCCCTTACGAGTCAGAGTCGTGAGGGGAAGTTCAACTCGAGAGAAATCCTTGATAAACCGATGGTAATAACCCGCCAGCCCAAGGAAGCTGCGAATATCATAAACGTTCTCGGGCTGCCTCCAATTCTGAATAGCTTCGATCTTGGCAGGATTGACAGAAATACCCTCAAATGATACAATATGGCCCAAGAACTTGACCTTGCTCTCCCAAAAATGGCACTTGGAGAGCTTGGCCTTAAGCTGATGCTGACGAAGAGTTTCCAAGACGATCCGAAAATGATGAGCATGCTATGCCTTGGATCTAGAATAAATAAGAATATCGTCGATGAAAACCAGAACGAATCTATCGATGTATTCTCGGAATACTCGATTCATGAGATCGACGAAGAAAGTCGGAGCGTTCGTCAAGCCGAACGGCATGACCAACCACTCAAAAGAACCATGACGAGTGTGAAATGCTGTAAGAGGAATGTTGTCTTCCATGACTCGTAGCTGATGGCATCTGGTGGCAAGGTCAAGCTGAGAGAAGACCTTCGCACCGCTCAATTGGTCAAACATGTCGTAACGGGAATTAGAGTTAGACATGATTCAATGATAGATAATTAATTAAGGAATACTACGGAATATAACGGATTCCTATACATATTCCTAACTTATCTATCAATAAACATAAGGAAGGGATTTGATTTAATTCGGATCTAATTTAAAATGTATTGTACTAAGTGTATATGTTCTGTGTTTATTATGCTTATTCCTGAAACCAAGCTCTGATACCAAGCTATAACGCCCCACTCTGAGATCCACTGTAACAAAGAGTATTACGGGAGTAATACTGTCTGTTAAAGCAGAGAATAAAGTATAGTGGAAGCGACCATTTGTAATCAAGCTATAACTATCTACTGAATACGTCGAAAGGTGGAATCTATTTAAATTTTTCTCAAACATGTGGTTCGACATATTCGGTAAATACTTATAACGAAACTACAAATGGCTAAAGATCTATCAGGACAAAGCATAATAACATAATGAAATAGCATCACAGAACAGAATCACATAACAGATCTAAACTCCCAGAACAATACATCGTCAATACAGATCCAAATATCATAAGTGGGTACAAAGCCACTGCTCACACATGTGAGTCAAAAATATGTACATATCAAAGTCTGAATAATAACATAAGCGGACACTATGATAAGCTATCTCAAAAGCATAGCAGATAAGTCCAAAGCGGAAGCACAGAGCAGCTAAGTCCAGAGACCTAACCTGAAACAACTCGGTCTGACCCGAGCGAAAACACTCGGGTCAGGCTAGCTAAACAATCAGTAATAACTGAGATATATGATAATGCGGTACATAAATAAAACTGTACTTATCCAAAGAGAAGTATATTATGAACCACATGAATATAATGACGATCCCTAATCATCAATAAACAATAAAAATCTCCAAAGAGAAATCAACACCAAAGTGTAGAATAAATAAAATCGCCTCATATCATCGGTGTAGCCAAAGCTATAAAAAGATGCCCATAGGCAATAATCCCAAGAGTGACCAGAGTCTGTAATCAATGCCCAAGCAAAGATTGATGCTCCAAAGAGCAATGGGGATATACTGAAAAGTCAATGAAATCAAACACTGAAAAGCAGTGTCCAGAGACACTGTGAATCCACAAGGTAATCGCACTTACATCGTATGGTTCCATAGAACCAACACCGAATGGCGGTACTCGAATGGATATAAAAATCATCAGATAATACAAATGTTGCACGTGCACCGACCAGAGTCGTTGTTGCCAAGTACTGTAGAGTTGTGATCGATCACTCGCACAGATGCGGAACGCGCGAGACGGCGAGATCATGAAGATGTATTCCCAGGATAAAGGCCCAGAGGCGCACGCCGAAAAATAAACTGCTCCATAGAGCAGGTGTCCAGAGACGGTTGCCCAGAGGCGTGGTGACCCAGAGGTCCAGTACTGGCCGCCCAAAGGCTAATGTGTCACTAACTTCTTGGAGAGGAACCTGTAAAGTGTTAACAATGAGTCCCATACCCCACGTTCGCACTAAACGGTTTCCTAACCAATAGCAAGCTCACACTCCAAACAATAAAAAGTCCACCTCGTATCATCGGTAAACTAGACCCAGAGGTCAAAACGATCAATCGAATAGGTCGGGATTAACCGGAAAGGAAATACACACGGTTCCATAGGCCGGAGATTTCCTAACAATTTAAGCACCTTTCCACTTCGTTCGACGTGCTAAAAAGTGAGTGTGAGATTTTTATTATAGAAAATAATGGTGCGAAACGGATTTATAATTGATTTTGAAACCATTTTAAAACGGCTTTTGAAAACTCTCCTATTATGGAGTAATTAATTTAATAATTAAAAATAATATTATATAATAATTTCTAAAGCCATTTAGGAGTGAAAAATCTTTTGAAAATGATTCATAAATCCCGTGTACGAAATCTAGAGACAAATCTCAAAGAAATCAATAAAACCAGAAAATCACTGAAAAATATTCTAAGTGTTTGTAAACATTCAAAAACAGCTGCGAACCCAAGTTCGGCAATTTATTTGGACCGGCAAACGGTGTCCAAATGTCATGAAAAATTGCTGGCATGTAGTCTAACATCCCTACTTTAAGATACAAAAAGAATTTCTGGATTCCGAGTTGAGACGAAGTGGCAGCGACGTCTCAAAGTTGGACCCAGAACAAGATTCACACTATTTACCAACAGCGACCAGAGTTCAACTTCGACACAAAATTCGAAGTACCAAACGAACTCCGATGTTGCCCAAATTTTCCAAAGATGGAGTTCAAAACTCCACCTTTCCAACGAGACCAAAAACGTCAAATTCCGACTTCGGATGCGATCGTGACGGCATCTCGAAGTGGAGATAAAAATCTGGAAACAGGATGGAGAAATTTAACTTTTTTTTTCTTTTCTCTCGGGCTTCGGCCTGCGTCAGCCTGCCCTAGCCCAGGCGGGCTGGGGAGGCAGTTCAGACCCCAGCCCGCCTGGGCTGGGGTTGGGGCGCGGGCTTCGGCCCGCGTCCCCTCTCCCCCAGCCCAGGCGGGCTGGGGGTAATATCAAAATCCCCAGCCCGCCTGGGCTGGGGTTGGGGCGCGGGCTTCGGCCCGCGTCCCCTCTTCCCCAGCCCAGGTGGGCTGGGGGTAATATAAAAATCCCCAGCCCGCCTGGGCTGGGGTTGGGGCGCGGGCTTCGGCCCGCGTCCCCTCTCCCCCAGCCCAAGCGGGCTAGGGTAATATCAAAATCCCCAGCCCGCCTGGGCTGGGGTTGGGGCGCGGGCTTCGGCCCGCGTCCCCTCTCCCCAGCCCAGGCGGACTGGGGGGGGATATTTAAATCCCCAGCCCGCCTGGACTGGGGTTGGGGCGCGGGCTTCGGCCCGCGTCCCCTCTTCCCCAGCCCGCCCGGGCTAGGGAGGCAGTGTAAACCCCCAGCCCAGGCGGGCTGGGGGGTTTGAAGTGCGGCCAGCCCATCCAGGGCTGGCCTGCCTCTGGCTTGCCCAGCTGGGCTAGCCTACAGTGCCTGGGCAGCAGTCAGGGTGCAGCCCAGGCCTGCCTTAGTGCACACAGTGCACTGTTTCATCCTGTTTCAGGCTGAAACATTCCAGCCAACAAATTTTTGTTGTTTTTGAGATTTTGGGGTGTTTTTTTTCAGTTTTTGGCATCAAAATTTTCACCAAAATTAACTAGCAATAATCACTAATCAATAGTAATTACCTTAATGAAGCAATATCACAAACACCTTATGTGCAACCCCAAAATGAAAGCAAAGATGATCAAAGAGCTATGATTCACATGTTACATAAGAAAACATGTGTTACTAAATGATTATTGAAATCAAAAGATGATTAAACACATGCTAGAAGAGGTTTTTAGCAATATACCTCTCTTGAAAGCAACAAATACTATTATAGCATCAACCCAAATTAGCAAAAGGTGATTAGGAGGCTATAAGATCAAAAAAACACATAAAACATGTGTTACTAATCAAATTTCAGAAATTATGAAGATATAAAATATGGATTTGAGGTGGGTATTTGCATTACCTTTTCATAGAATGACTTGCATAAGCTAAAACTAGAAGGAGATGAAGATGGAGGCCATTTTTGTTATGAAAGCTTTAGGAAATGGTTAGGGTTTTGATTAGGGTTTTGATGAATGAGGTTAGGAGAGTTTGAGATAATTTATAGAGGAAGTTTAGGGTGGGTTATTGGGTAAGGTTTAATAACCCAATATGAAGAGAGTTATTTCCATGTTTTCAAAAATTTTCTAAGTGTTCATATATGTTTATAAAACTCACTTTTCTTATTCAAACCCATTTTAAATCCTCTCCTAAAATATTTAACTTTCCAAAAATAACATTTTATCCTCATTTTAAAATCCCATATTTCCCATTTAATTAAAATAGCCTTTTTCAAATAAATTTTGTTATTCCAAATCCTTTTATGCTTCATTAAAATAAATAAAATCCTAACTTTTATTTATTAATTGGTAATGCAAATCCCGGGTTGTTACACTTCTCTTCTTAAAAATGGCCTTAGGCCGTGAGTTTGGATGTTGATAGGGGAGAGGCCGTGAGCAATATGGAAGGGGGAGGCTATGTCCAAGAGCAAGAAGGGATATGGGGTGGTGACCGAGCACTTGGAAAATGTGGAAGAGTGGTTTAGTGAAGTGTTGGTTGATATGAATATTGGTAGGAACTTAATCAATTTGGTTAAAGGTGAGTACTCAAATCTTAGTTTTATTTTAATAAAAGTTAAGTAGATAATGCACATGTTAAATTAGAAATTAATATGTTGAATATTAGTTGATATTGGATGATAACTTGGTTGATATTATGGTTGTGAAATGGTTGATATCTTGGTTTGATAAATAATAAGAGAAATGGTTAGTAATTAACCAAATTAAATTTAATGGAAATTAAATCCATAATAATATGCGTATGGAGTGATTTAGCCTTTAAATGATTTTAAAAAGGTCGAAAATGATATTATAATAATATATTATTACAATATGAAATGAAATGGAAAATGAGTTTGAAATATAGAAATATTGTTTAAAATGATTTAGAAATATTTTATAAACATTTAAAAGTGTTTCAATGAAGTTTGAAAAGAAAATGAAAAACAAGTCAAAATTAGGCGCATCGCGTAACGGTAGTTCGCGATTTCACGTCGAAAAAGTTAAATAAGTATACGAAGTGGAATATAGCTCGGAATCCTTCGAGATAAGAATTTTCCGGACTATTATATCCATAGTTTTCCAACAAAGAAATAAAATCAAGATTTCATTAATTAGATTTTTAAATATTTCCAAAACAATATTCTAAAAACATCGTGGTTTTGCAGTTCGAAATCCAAAAAAGGATTTCTTTAAAAATGATATTTTTCAAATGTTTAAAAATATGAAATAAATTCTAAAAATCTTTTAAAATGTTTTAAAAGCAATTTAAGTTGAAAAGGGTGGATTTTTAAATGATACAAAAGTTGTTTTGAAGAATATAGCTTTTTGCAACGCTTTTGCAACACTTTTTAATAACTTATGAATTATGGAGTTAAACTCAACAATCCTTTTTCAAATCTTTTATAGATATTTTTAAAAGAATAATTAAGTGTTTTAAATAATGATTTGGAAGTTTAATGAATCATTTCTAAAATGAAGATTAATAACTGAGTATGCGGAAACGACTATTACATTTGTCCCGCTTGTGAGATCTAAATGGTAAAACAAGGTGTGTAACTAAGGTTAGGAATGGAGCAACTAGTGCCCTGAACTTACCTGGCCTTTGTTTTCTCTTTTAGACGAAGGGTGGAATAAATCGTAAGGAAAAGCCCGGATGCTCTAAAAAGGTTTTCCCAAACTAAAAAGTGAAGAGTTTTCCAAGAGTTAAACGAGGATTTGAATAAATGGTTTTTGGGTTTGTTGTAACGATGTTTTACATAACATCATTTTTGACCCATTTAAAGTTAAGATTTTAAATGGAAAATCTTTGTTAAAGAGTTAAATAAATGATTTGAAAATATTTTCCTAAGTAAAAGGTGAATTGATTTAGAATTATTCCAAGATTAAAAAGGTTTTAAAATTAACCAAATGATTTGATTAATGAGGCTTGATGATTCCATATACTCTTGTAAAGAAAATGGAATAAATTGAAAATGATATATCTAAGAAAGATATTTTATTTAAATAAAAGAAGAAGTAATTGATTGATGATTGATAATCATATATGAATTTAACATTTTTTAATCGATGATTGGTGCGAAGGAACCGGGGTCGGATTTGGGTAACTCCTATCTGAAAACCACTTCAAACCAATGTATACGTTCAAAAGTGAAGACGTGTTGAGGATGATGATTATTGAAGACCGGAGATCTTCATTAGCGAAAGGAATGCTTGTTGGCATTCTCTAGGTAGCTCCCAATATAGAGACATTTATTATAGCAGTGGTCCTGTCATGTTTGAAATCTTCAAATTGCAAGGGCTTCTCGCCTAGTAATCGTCGAGGAAAGTGCATTCGGTTTCGTTCGGTCCCATAATGAACTTGTATGGACGAATGTCTGACATTTCATTGCTAAGATCACAAACATTGAGTTTTACCAACATACTTCTATGGTGGCGGAGAAGGCAACTTCTCTTAGCTTGACACCCTTCTCAGAGGCATATGAACTCAGAGGTTGTATGTTCGTAAAAGTCAAATGGTGATCAAAGGAATGGCAATGTGGCATTCTAAGTGGATTGTGCTTTGTGAAAAGTAAAGCATGGTTTTGTATGCAAAGCGTGGCTTTGTCTAAGTTGAGCGTAACCGCACTCCCAAGCCTCACATCATGGAAATGATACAGGAACTATGTTACATATTTCAGGCTTAGTATGACGAGGGTGGCATATGATCCCTCAAGGTGACTAGCGGTGTATGATTTAGCTCACCAAGGTGTCCAAACGGGACCCTTATTGTATGGTATAGTGGCATGTGAGTCCTTGCATGAGAAGCCATCGTATATCAAGAAGTGTGCAACATGAGTAATAGTGGTGTGTGAGTCCTTGCACGAGAAACCACCGTGTTCTGGTTGCTATGCGTGGTTATCGAGGTTCCCTATCATGTTGGAAAATCCAATTCCAATACGAGCTTTACGGTTTTGATTGTATTCCCAAAATAGCTATAATGCTTTGCAAACATTTCAGCTACCCCTTTTGTATCACATAATCCGTCCGGTGATATTCCGTTTGACCTAGTCCGGATATATTCCCTTAGACTTAGTCCGGGTATTGATACCTTATTTGAGTAAGTTTATGTGAAAGATGTTTTCCAAAAGAATGTCATTAAAGATAATATCAAATTATTTTGGTAATAAAAGTGTTTTGGTTATCATAAGGTAAAAACTCGTCTGTATTTATGTGTGGGCGTGGTCTTATGAGATACCCTTATTTTCAAAGGTTTTGATAACAATGTCATGAGCTATACATTTAAAATTTCGAGTATCTCATGCTGGTTTATCAAGCCTGATCCGGGTATTTTTAATACTCAGGTCAGATCCGAGTAGTTTCAGGTTTAGTTGAAGACGGTTGGAGTTTCCAGAGGAGAGCTGGAGATCTTCATCATCGTATGGACGTATTCTATTATCCGCTGCATCTATTGCATTTGTTTTGTTGTTTTCCAGCATTTGTAAGGACAGAGGTTTATAACTGTCCAGGCTGAATCTAGGTTAGACTCGGATATTGTATTTTAAATTTTTCCAATGTAAAGATTATTATTGAAATAATATATGTTATTCCATTCGTGTGAGATTCTGTTATGTCTTCATTTTATTTCTACCCTTAATGATCCGCTTGTTTGTGCAATTTGAGTTGGACATGTGTGGTTTATTGTCAATTCTAAGGGTACGGAAAAATGGGCCATTACATGACTCCAAAAGCAAAGTTATAGAGCTCGATGAGCTCTACATATCCTACGGTTGAATTGAGGCAAAACATCTCGAGATCGCCAGAATCGAGCCTAGAAGGCGCGATAGTTTTATGGGTTTCCACGCGCGTACGCACGTGCAAGGGTCGAGGTTGCTGGCATGGGTATGTAGGCGGTGGCGGCAGCAGTGTCTGATGAGGTTCAGGTGGGGTCTAGTGGCGTGCGCACGTAGAGGTTGAGATGCGTGATGGGTTCGGTCATGTTCTGGGCATGTCGCGTGAAAGTTAGTAGAAGGAGCTGCGTGTTTTGGTTAGTAGTTAATTAGGTTAATTAATATTTTAATTATATAGTTAGTAATCGTTATATTAATTAAAGTGTAACTTTTTCATACGAGGTCTAATTCGAGCGAAACATGTCACGTTGGGTTCGTACAGACGAGAACTACGACATAGAGTTGAATTGAAGTTTATTTGACACTAAAAAAATTTCATTTTCAAATAAAGTGGGTGTTTTAAATGCTCATGAAGTACTAAATATTATTACGATTAGCTAAATCGAAATCATGAAATGATTTATAATTATTGATTGAATTGGTTGAATTTGAATTGATTGACAGTTAAAACCGACGTTTAAATTTTATTGATAAATTTGATATTAAAATTGAAAGTGTAAATTGACAGTTAAAATTTATAGGAATTTGACTGTTAAATTGATAGTTGAGATTAATGATAAATATGACATCTAAATTTGATAGGAAAATTTTGACATTTTATACACTTAAAAGATCGGCATCTAAATTTGATATTTAAATCGATATTGGATTGCATATCATCTTTAGTTAAACACCCTGACACCGATTTTATTTATTGATTGTTGTGTGATATGATTGAATTGGTTGGTGGATGTTAACTCATATTGTGATGGATGATATTGATTTGCTGTATGTTGCTACTGGTTTTGATATTTCCGTGTTATCACGCCGTTATTACCACTATTGATATGATTGATCACCTGGACATTTAAAGTTGATATGGACGTTGAATATCCTATTTGATATGTGAAATTTGATGCATAGCTGACCGCTTTGGTAGAATTGTGATTTTGTGATTTTATCGCCGTTCGGCGAAAATCGAGTCTATTTTTTGAATTATTAAAAGGCTTTAAAATCTAATCATTAGAAATTTATATATTCCAAAGAATTTAATTTTGTGGATCGAATTGAATTTAGTTTCTGTAATTAACTTGAATTTTATTTATAAAAAATAAAATTCTAATTTTTATAATAATATATATATTTTTCCTAAAAGAGCAATAAAAGGGTTTGAAAATTTTCCTGTAACTTTAATAAATAAGAGGAAATGTTATAAGAAGGCCGATGTTTGGAATCCAATCATTAAATGATTTTGATACGTTTGAATTGGAATATTTTAAATTCGAGCTATGGAAATGTTGGAATGCAACATGTTAAAAGAATTTGTGTAAAGAGCTCAATTTGAATTTCGAAGTTATAATCGATATATGTTTTGAATTATGGAAATTGGATTATTTTAAAGATTTAAATCTTAAAATTCGGACATTAAAGTTAAATTGATTTAAGTGATTTAAATCAGTGTATTGAGTTTAGACTCGAATTGATATAAACTGAAATGGTTTTGAAATGAGATTTGAATTGAAACTCGATCCATTATATTAAATCGTTGGAATCGAAATTGAAATTGATTTAATTTGAGATTGAAATTGAATGAAATTGAATTTGAAAGGAATTGAATTGAAACATTGGAATTTAATTCATTTGTTTGGAATTTGGACCTGAGTCCAGATTTGTTGGAAATCGAAAGAAACAGTTCATTTTGAAACTATATTTCTTCTAATTTGATTTGACTTACATGAGAATTTTTAGTCCTGACTCGAGTGTTTTGTTTTCATTACGCTCGGATCAGACCAAGTTTTTCAGTTATCGAAGACAGTTATTTCAGAGGAGAAGACGAAGATTTGGTATATCATATCTACTAGTATTTATTCCGCTACACTATTTCATTCTGTATATCGAAAATTATAACTCTAATGATGTTATAAATTGAAATCTAATGTATATATTGTTAAACAGCTTCATGAACTGTTTATGTGATTATTGTATTTTATCGTTCCATTTGCTAGATTCTGTTGTTGTTTTCTTCTTTTCTTCTACTTCTTTAAAATAAACCCATTGTTAATCTATCTTTTAAATGGTTTGAGTTGGACAGGTGTGGTTTATTGTCGACTTAAACTGTTCAAAAAGGTGGGTCGTCACAATTGGAATCAGGGCTTTGGTTAGCGTATACCTAAACCTATTGGATAAGCTCATTGAGTGTATATACGTATATGAGAGAGCGTATTTGTTAGTGATATAAAAATATTTTGAAAGTGATAAATGAAATGATTTTAACTTGGATAATATGTGGAATATAAAAGTATTATAAACTGATAAAATCATTCATGACTGTTGATGATGGTTGGATGTTATATCTTCGTTGATTGAGTATTTGATTAATATGGATGTGCATATTATCACTTATTGATTGATGAGTCATGCTTGGCCAATTTATGAGCATCGACTAATCGCTGTTGATTTGAGTATTTTACTATGGTTGGAAATTTTGTTTTGGAAATATATTTAACCAGTTTAAGAAACTGCATGTTTTAACATGGATTTTGAAGTAAATATATATCTGAATTTCCCCCTATAACATTTTAAAGAGTAATTGATATCATTTGAAAGTGATATATGAAATAAGGTTTATCTAGATATGATTTATAAACGAAAAGTTATTCAAACTGGAAATCTGAGAGTTTGAATTCTAGGAGTTTTGAAATTGGTTTTAAGATTTTGGAAATATATAATAGCATGATTTGAAAGTATGTTCCGAATAGAAATGTTTATAAGAAATTTCAAAATGTTTTCAAATGGTTTTCAAAATGATCTCAAAGGAATAAAAGTCCAGAACTCACTTATGTCGCTGGGAAATAATTTCGATGATGACAGCAGCATCATCGACCTTCATTTTCGAGTTTCAATGTAGGGGATGCCACTATGTTAGCTTGGCTACATGATTGGTTTGATGAAATTGTTTTGATTCAAATTCCTGAATTATGATTTGATATCTGAAAGAAATATGTATTAATTTATTTCAAACGATTTGAAATAAAACTCGGTGTTCAGTTCTTGAGTTTTCTATTGAATAATATTATGAACACATGTATCCTATGCATTAGGATTGATTGATTGATTGTGCATCTTGTTGAGATGATTGATTGCTGATTTCCAAATTTGAATTGGAATTTCATTTTTCCGATTATTCTGAATAGTCGAACACTTCCTAATTGAGAACTAATTTTCAAAGCTAAGTATTCTAGAAAGTATATAAAGTTTAGTTTTGAAAATTTTAAAATAAAGACAAATGTAAGTTGAAAAATAAATTAAAAAGCTAAGTATTTTGATAAGTAAATTGTATAAGTTTACTTTGAATTATACAAGTATGAAATTTAGTTTTGAGATGTTCTTATATCAAAGGAGTTTTAAGAAATGTTTTGAACATGGTAAATATTTATAAAAAAACTTATTTTTGGAAAATTGATTTTTGTAAGAAGTTCTGACTTTGTTTAAATTTGAAAATAGTTTTGGAAGGTTTATAATGGAAATTGTTTTGAGAAACATTTTGAACCTAGTAAATGTTTTACGAATTTTTTTTTTGACAAGTATTTGATTTGGAAAGAAATTTGATTTTATAAGAATTTGATATAAATATAAAACTGAAGTTGTGAAAAACTATTGATCTCAAATTTTGAAATTTTTGAATTTTGAATGATATTCGATTTGAAAGGAAAAATGATTGTTGAGATCGTATACGGATTTGAAACTGAACTAATATATTAAAATGGATTGATTTCGAAGACCTTTGGCTCTATAAAATATTTCATTTGAAAGTTTTCGATTTTTATATGAAAATGGTTTGTATAAGTATGAAGCTATTTCGAATACTATTGATTTTGAAAGGTATTCGATCTTAAAGTGATAATCTTATATATAACGGAATTTATATAAGAATGATATTATCTATTTGAGACTATTGATTTTGGAAGGTACTTGATTGGAAATGAAATCTTATATATAATGGAATTTATACAAGTGTGATATTTGAAGTTATGATTTGGAAAGGATACTACTATATATAGTATGATATATTTCGAACTAAAAGATATGGGAAGTACCCTCCGTGATTTTCGAGAATCCACTTGGTGGATTCATTCTATTATTTGATTTCGGTCGTCTGGACATAAACTCATGAGTTCCTTCGAATTCCATAGCGTAACCTATGGTCTTATAATTCGATTAGCATAGCGTAATTCGAGAGGCGTGATGCCTACAGTCTACTTATGATTTCACTGCGATAGCAACGTAACCAATGTGTAGCTGCGATCTATAGTCGATGTACTTGCTGTAATTCGAGGTGGCAGAGATTGCCCATAGTTTACTATGTTTTTGCTGGGATAGCGACGTAACCATAGGGTGTAACCACTAATTATACTACGATCCACATGGCATAATTCGAGGTGGCAATGATTGTCTATAGTCAACTATGTTTCTCTGGGATAGAGACGTAACCATTGGGCATAACCGCTAAGTAGACTACGATCCATGGACGATTTGATTTTGATTTGCATGGCATAATTCGTGGGGTAGAGATTACCCATAGTTACATGTGTTTCCACTGGGATAGGGGCGTAAGCATTGTATAGTTACGATCCATGATTGGTTTTTGAGGTGTGCTTTCCATATCGATTTTAAAAGTTTTTCAAGTATCTTCACTGGGTGTTCAAACGGGTCTACTAAGTACTTAGAGATTTCTAGTCTTGTGTCTGATCAACGTATTGCTAGATTCTATAAGAACAAGGATAAACTTGTTGAAACATCGAGTTATCAAAAGTATTTTGAATATAAAATTATTTTGATATAAAAGTATTTTGTTATAAAAGAATTTTTTTAACAAAGAAAATTTTCAAACATTTAAGATTGATATAAAAACCACTTGAATTATCTATTGGTGTAATTAAGAAACCAATGGAATAAGTACATAAGTTGTATATAGACCATTCTATTTGCATTTACAGTTTTGATTCAGATTTGAATACACGATTTTAAGGTAATTCACGCCTGTCTGATTTAGGATTGTTCACTCGATTCTCAATGACGAACACTGATACTGATTTTTTATACGAATCTGAAGTTCTCTATCATAGTTTATTACTATGTAAGGAGGATGGAAGTTTCCAATCAAGAAGTCGGATCAGAGTCCGCATTAGAGTAGTCGGGTTACCAATACTAGTTCGGAAAATAAAATTGCGTATTCGAGTAAGATATCGAAATTGTTATACATACGAATGGCATATATATATCGTATGGATTTTAATAAGATGATTGTATGCTATGATTTCTAGCTATGATTTCTAGCTATGATTTCTAGCTATGATTGTTTCTTGCTTAGGATTGCTATGTTGTTTGGTTACATTAGTTTAACATCATCCTTATCAGTTGCATTACATTCATGTGTTGCACATAGTTGTTACAATAATTTCTAGTTGCATTTAGCTTTTACATCATTATAATTTCATATAGAATTGCATCATCCTTGTAGTTGTGTCATATTACCATGTTATATCTGATTGCTTTGTTTCAATGATGCTATGATTGTTATGTTGCTTGTGCTTACGATAGGAATAGCTAATGTATCGTGTTTTGTCATGTTTAACTCTCTTTTGGGTTATGTAAGTAAAATTCAGGTACACTGAAGAAAGACTAATTTGAGGATTTTGATTTTAATAAGTAAAATTTTGTGGCCTGACAGATAGGTACATATTTATATTGTTGGTTGGTTGATGATTTTATACCGCTGATGTGGGGAGCCACTTGGCTTTTATTTTCTTTTGATTGGTTTGGGCCTGCAGAGGCAGTATGTAGTTTTTCCGACTCAGCCACGCAAAGAAGACACTGCCGAAATTTTCTATAAATTCGGGTGTTAGAAAATTTTGAGATTTTAAAATTATATAACTTGTTTTACAAATAAGCTAATCAGAGTGGCGTAGTAGAAGCATGGTAAAGATTTTGCAAAACAGATTTTATGTTTTATATGTTGATTATTTTAAGTAAAATATATCGTATGTAAATTCCTTACTTGGTTCCTTTTTGACGACGAAAAGTTTTGAGTGGGGGAGATTGTAAAGACCCGTATTTTTATCTATTTTAAACTATTAAATTTAATATAATTTTTGAATAAAAATGGTTAAAAATATAATTAAATGATTTAGTAATGTAATTTATTGAATATGAATTTAGGTAAATTTTAAATAACGAAATTCACTATAAGAAAAGATAATAACTTATATTAGAAATTAAATTGAATTATATTAAATTGTAAGTAGTTGACAACAGAAATTGAAATGATCAATGTTAAGTAAAATAAGAGTCAAATGAACGTTCATTTAAAAGTAAAAGCATAACTGTATTTATATGAAATTCTATGTACGGAATTGAATAATAAATGTGAATATTAGGTAAAAATAAAATAATTGTTTGATGACTAAAATTCATCTGAAATTCTAATATTGGAATTCATCGTAATTGAATTATCCAAGGGCTTTGATTTATGAAGTGTAATCTTTGTTTTTGGTGTAAGAACTTTTGGTTGTTCTAGATTTGAACGAACATTTATTTTAAAAAGTGAATTTGTTTATGAATATAAATGTAGGAGCATTGGTTGTATAAATTTTGAACAAACATTTTAATTTACAAAATAGTTTAAGATCAAATTTGAATTTGGAATATTTAATTGATTTTGAATATTGAAAGGTTAATTTCATAAGTTAAATAACTTATATTTTAAATATAATAATTTATTGGGTATTAAATTGTTAAATTTAATTTCTGAAATTGTTTAAATAACTTAATTTTGAATTTAATATGAATTAAAATGATTTCAAAAGTTGTTTTAAATTTTATTCGAACAAGAATGAAAAATTTTAACTTTTAAATTTGAATTTAAAGGTGATTAAATTGTTTTGGGAATTTTTCATTTTAATTAACGTGTAAAAACAGTCATTTTGGGCACAGTCTTGGATTTCAATGAAACTATATCGGATTCGTAATAGAGAATTATTATAAGATTTCAAGTTTCATAGAGATCAGACTTATCGTTTGGCCGTGCGAGTTAGAAACGCGAAGAAACAAATTAAATTTCGCGTTAGAGTGCGAGTTAGAAACACGTCGTTTGGAATTCGAAAATTTCGCGGATGAATAATGCCGCAAGATTGTGACATCCCGGAATTTCTGACAATATCAATTTAATAATCTACATTTAAAATTAAATTGATTTGATAATATATGTAAATTAAATATGAATTGATTTAATAATTCTTCTTTTAATAAACATTTAAATTTTGAATTGATCTTTTAAAAGCTAATAAATTGTTCTCTATTTATAATGAATATATATTTGTATATATTGTAGATAGGAGAGCTTCGTTTTAAATTTAACTAATAAATTTATGTTTCAAATTCTAATATACATTTTAGTGATTTGGAAATTAGGATTTATTTAATATTTAACTTTTAAAGCTATTTAATAAACAACTATATGGGTTTAAATACTTAAGATAAAAGTTTAATAGTTTGAAAACTTATTCTGGCTTTAGTTTAGATTTAAATTTATTAACAAAAAGATTTGTTCTATTTTTCTTTATATAGCTTGATAAAAATATGATTTAAAATATATTTAAGTTTAAATACAAATTTGTCAAATGATACTTTAGTATATATCTTATAAAATAAGTAGTTTATAGTAAAGCAGATAATTTCTTTTATAAATCGGTTCAAATTAATAAATGTGTTATTTTTAAAAAAAATACTATTAATAAATAAAAATGTACTTACAAAATAGATAAAATAAAATATATATATATATATATAGGAATATACAAGACTAAATAAATCTTAAAAATATCGAAATAAAAGTATAAATCAATTATATGGTTATAAACATAAGTATAAATGTATAAACATAAGAAACTATGATAAATACTTAATTTAAAATTTATAACATGACTTAAACAAAAGGATATGAATGTAAGGTAGGATGCAAGACAAGAATTAACAAAGTAAAAATGTGTATGCATGTAACCTGTACATAGTATGCAAGGTAAAAATAAACAAAGTTTAAAGGAATATCTATGTATCTATACATAAGAAAAGTATTGAAAAGAAAAAATCAAATAGTAGCAAGCCTGTAAACAAGATAAGGAACCAAGACTGAAAGGACATCATCTCAGCATAAACTTAAGTCAACTAGAGATGTTTAAAAATCATTGCCGTGTTTACAAATCTCTGGCAAAGATAGAAAAAAAAAAGAAAAAAAAAGAAAACAAGTGTGTTCAAGTATGTTCAAATAAATATAGAAAGCATGCAGGCTTGGGAAATAAGACAGTAAAAATACTTTTAAAATATGTATAGGTTGGATAACTATGTAGATGGTACAATAGTAATAAATGCTAGCCACAATATGTATATATCAGCCTCCTTAAGAAATAAAAATCTCTGACCATAATTAATAAAATTTTGTACAAACAAATAAACAATCTTGTAAACACTTATCCATATATCATATCTTCCAGTTCATTTCGTTTATCAAAAATAAGCAAACCAGAAGAAAAAATAAGTGAGCACTTCCATTTTTACAAACTCATTCCAATCAGTGATCAACCTCTCTTCAAACCAGAAAACTAAATTCTTCAACCTGTTATTCAATTCTAGAATCAAACCATTTACCTAAATCTGTCACTCTTTTCAAATCAAAACAATTTAAACCTGCATGCATTTTAAACCTGTTCTTTGCAAACCCGAGAAGTTATCAAAGCATATTCCAGTTAAGCACTCAAGCTTTAAGGTTTAAGGCTGTTTCAAACTTGGTTCTGGTGCTCTGTTCTTCATTCCAGAGAACTGGTGAGTAACATCATTTTTAAAAGTTTAAATTCATAAATCTAGTTGCATGATTAAAGATCTGGAATGAGAATGTTTTGTGTATATATATTTCTGTACATATATATGGATATCTGGATGTTGTGCATGTTTGTTTCCATCTGATATCACTCTGATTGAGTTTCCAGACACAAGTTTTGTTTAAAAATCCTTAATCTCTTGACCTTGTCTTGGTTAGGATTTAAGTTATAAATAAAAACTGTTTGTTTAACCATAGACTTAGTTTTAAAATTTTATTCAAGTTAAAATAAACTCAAAATATATCTGGAAACTAAATTGAACAGGAAAAATTTAAATTATGTTAAAATTAAAACATTCTAAATCATTGTTTCAGGTATGTGATCTGAAACATTAACTAAAATCAAGATTTTTGGAAGTAAAACCATAGATTTTAGATTGGGTTCGAACATGTAGTTTGAGTTTGATCAGTTTGGGTGTTTTGAGTCGCCTCTGGCGATCAAGTTGATCGGAAGATCCATGGTCGTTCCTGCTGGTAGAGGAGTGATCTGGGGTCGCTAGAAAATTGGTAGGAAGTTGATCAGAGCTGTGTGGCGACGCTGGTTGATCAAGGAAGTCTGGAGCCCTAGTTTTTGTTGTGTCTGTTGCTTTGGATCGTTTCGCCTGCTCGGTTGATCGAGTTCAACCAAACTCGATGGGATGCTAGCAGGGACGAAGATGAAGACTTCGCCGGAGTTATACGATCTCAGATGATTGGAGGCTCGAGAACGAAGGCGATTCCAGGTGATGTTTTGTTCCAGTTTTAGGGTAGTAGGCTCGATTTTGATTTTCGAGATTTTGTTGAAGTTGGATGATCGGAAATGGATGTGGGTAGGAACGTTGACTTGATCGACGACGTGGGGACAGTTGGAGATGATCGCTGGCGACGTACACGTGCACGTGCACGTTTTTTTTTTTTCTCGACTCTGACATTTTGGGGAAGACGAAGAATTTACTCGGGTTTTACTCGTGCCATTTGAGCCTGTTACTCGAAGTAGGGTAGGGGTTTCTCGAAGCATGTTGGGTGTCTTTTAGTTGATTTGAATTTTCCAGGTTTACCAGAAACCTGAATATCAGTTTTAAAGTTTTTTAAAACCCTGAAGCTTTCAAATATAAGGAAGGTTTAAAACCCAGTTTTAATTCAAGTTCGAATTTTTGAATTCAGTTTAAATTTATAATTTCAGTTTTGAAAAAAAATTATTATTAAAGTTTAAACTTGAATTACTAACTCTTTAAAATAGAAGTAGATTAAATGGTTTAAACTGAAAATTTTAAAATGTGAGTAAGTTTGAAGTTGGATTCAAATCTGGAAATTAAAAGATTAAATTTGAATTTCAGTTTTAAGTTTAAAGGAAGTTTTAAATTTTAAAAGATTTTAAACCATTTGGAATGTTAAGTGAAATTTATTTGAAATTAAAAATGAATTTGGTATATATACTTATAAATTTACTTTTATAAGTCAAGTACTTCTTTCCATATAATTTTAAAGAAAGATTTTTAAATTATTTAAACTTTGTTTAAGTTTAAATTGTATCCACTTTAAATTTCATATTTAAAATGATATTTTAAAACAAGTTCTAAGGTAATTTGTTTTCAAATGTAATTGTTAATGACAAATTAGTCATAATTAAGAAATGTTTGATCTTAAAATTTAATTAAGATTTAATGATTTGAGATTAATAGAATTAATAAGGTAATTAAGAAGTAATTAGTTAATTTAATTAATTATTGATTAGGGATTAATAAATAATTGGTTAAGGATTAATCAATTTGTAATCAAGATCATTAATTAGATTTTTAATTAATAATTAAAGAATTTTTAATTAAGTGATTAAGTTATAATCAAAGATAATTAATTAAATAACTAAGGATTAATTAAGTTTCAGCTAACCCTTAATTAATTAGAAATTTGGACTTTAATTAATGAATAATTAAAGATGATTTAATTTGTGATTAACAAGAGTTAATCTAAGTTAATTACTTAATGAGTAATTAAAGAATGTTTAATGAAGGTCATTAACCAAGATTATTTTTATAATTAATTAACGTGGTTAAATTTAAATAATTAATTAGATTAATTTAATGAAAATCACGGGTGAATTGATTAAAGTATAATTACTTAATAAAAGTAATAAAAAAATTAATTACTTAATTGTAATTAATTGAGTTAAGGGAAGTAGTTTGAGTTAATTAATTAAGTTTAATTAATTTTAAACACTGAATGATTAATGATAATTACTTAATGTAGCTAATGGATTGGAAATTACTTAGTGAAGTAATTAATTGGTAATTACAGAATGGAAATTAAGGAAAGATGTTTAAGTATGGAATTAAATTGAGTATAACTATTTAGTAATTAATCAAGGGACTAATTAGAAATTTAGTAAGGAATAATTTATTTTAAAGAAGAAATTAATTAAATGTAATTAGGGATCAGTAATTAATATAATTAATGATGTAATTAAAGATGATTAATTAAGATTAATTAATAAATAATAAGTGATTAAAAGTAATTAATTAATTAAGGATTAATGTAATTAATTATAGTTTATTAATTAATTGAAGTAATAAAGGTAAATTACTGAGTTGGTTAAGAATGATTAACTTGTGAAATTAATAAAAAGATCATTACTTGCATGTAATTAAAGGATAATTAATCAAGGATGATTAACTAAGGTGATTAGTTTGAATGATTAATTAATTGATTGAAATTAATTAAGTGGTTATGTAAGCAAGATTTATAATGATGAAGTAATTAATTTAATTTACTTTAAATTAATTAGAGATAGATAATTAATTTAATTCAATTTCAATTAATTATAAATGGTGTGTTTATGAATCTTTGCTTATGTACTAATGGATGTTATTGATTTCTTTAAATGGTTGAGATCTCAGATATGAGATATTTATGCTGTGATATGGATGCTTGATGATATTTATTATCTGATTGTGATGATAATATAAATTATCTGTTTATGATAATGATATGATTATCTATTGTGATGTTGTGAATTATCTATCTGTGTGTATATAGATAATTGAAATAAATTGTTTTAACTTTAAAACAACTTGGCCTTAAAAAAACACGGTTTGGATTTGATGAGACTGGGATCGGGTTTCCAGATTTGGATATCCGAAAACCACATCGATCCAAATTAACGATAGGTCGTGAATCTCAAGTGAAGATGAAGATTCAGAGTGCAAGGGTTATTGTCGTTAACTCTGAGGGTGATTCCAAAATGAGTGTAACGAGATAATGCCTTCGGTTTCGTTCGAACCCGGAACGAACTTGTATGGATTGAATGCTTTCAGCACATCGTCAGGCGGACGATGAGCATTCTAAGTGATGAATTCTGATAAGGTAATCGTGACCTCAAGCCTCATCAACCGGGAATGGCTAAAACAGGGGAGGTGCAGCAAGGCTTCGTGGGTAGCACCCACTTGAGAGCGAGATATACCCCTGTCTAGATGTCCCTTAATATTTTCGGCTGTGTGGGCAGTTTTGAGCTCCAACTGCCGGGGTTGTCTTGTTCGGGACTGTCCAGTAAGGGATGGTTCCGGCCTTGTGTTGCAGGGGACTTAGGGTGGGTCCTCGGTACGCTGATCTAGGCCAGGTACTGTGACGGGCGGTACCCCAGTAGCCCAGCCATTGTATGGAATCCAAAATCCAATAAGTGCCAACGGATTTGATTGTAAACCTAGTATGCTGGAATTTAATGAATGTAACAATTTCGGCTATTTCTTATTTACTTGAAAACCCTAGAAACTATTATAATATCACTGGATTTCCTAAAAATGTTTTGGTTAGCGTAAGGTAAAAACTTTTCCATGTTTATGTGTGGGAAGTCTTACGTGATACCTTTTGTTTTCAAATGATTTTCAAAGTTAAGCAACTTTAACCTGTTACTCATACCAGACCCATGTCTGACCCGAAGTTTATTTCTGTTTTTCATAAACTCTCGGGTACCCAAATTTTTACGGGTAGCCAAGGGATTCAGGTTAGCTTTGACGAATTCTGGAGGAGCAATGGAGCAGGAGGCTTCAGCGTATAGATATATAGGTGGTTTCATTATGTTAGTGTTTATTCTGTATTTCCGCTGTGTTGTATCTCTGTGATGTGTGAGTTGTATTAACTAGACAGGTGTTTATAACTGTCTAGTATGTGAGGTATTGTCTGTGTACTCTGATGTATATGATATTATGTAATATCTATGTGATATATTATATTTTATTCGTTCCGCTGTTGAGATTCTGATGTTGTTTCTTCTTCTTCTTTATCTTTTCTATTTCTCACCCCTTTCTTTCTTAAAAACGGCGTGATTTTCCGGTAGTGGAAAGTTGGGTCGTCACAGTTGGTATCAGAGCGTTAGGTTGAGTGAATACCTAGGCTCTGGAGTGGTGTCTATCTTGAGAGAGCGTATTTGTAATTTTGAAAATATTTATATATATTTATTTATTTATTTCTACCTATCTGTTGGATTACCTGTTCGGGTTTTCCAATATAAGTTATAAAGGTAGATAGGGTGGTGGTGTGTTTAACACGACTACCAATAATTGGAGTTTGTTGGGATTAGAAGTGTATCTGCCGAGACTGTAGACCCAATACCGTCTCGAGTGAATCTTTGTGTGGTGTAAAGATTTCACCAATTTCTGAAGGGAATCTGAAGGGTTCAGAGTCCATCTTTGAGTAGAATTTGGATCTGTCAGTGAGCAGAAGCTAGTGATGGTATCTTGATACCACAGGGATTAGTAGCTGTGTGATGAGATACAGTGACTATGGATGTCTTCGAAAATGTTCTTTGGAGCAAGTATAAGGAAGTGCGTCTGCTTCGGTATTGAGGCTGTGTGCAGCTGGGTGTTCTTGTTTGGCTTTGAGGTCCGAGTTTCCCGAAGAGCCTTGGATTAGGAATTCCTTGGCATTTGTGTCAACAGCGCAGCTCGGAGTGTTCTGTGTGCGGGCAAGAAGGTTTCTGTCAGCAGCTTTCTAGAGGTGAAGTTCGGAAGCAGCAGAGTGATTCCATTTCTTCGATGGATTGGCTGCATCAGTGTAAGCTGTTCTGATTTGATAAAGAGGAAGCAGTAATCTTGGAATTAGGCTGGATGGGTCGCAAAAGTGACTTGCGATAGTTGAGTATTCTTTTGTGTTCAGGATTTTTCTGGATATCTTCAGGAAGTCAGTATTTTGTTAGCATCTGGAGATTTAGTTTGGTATCGACTTTATTCCAGAAGTGGTACCGACGGTTTAGCTTAGTAGTAGGATGGTTTTTGGAGGAACTTCTGAGTTTTATTTTTTTGATTTGTTGAACCATATTTCTGGAATGGGCTGGCCTGTTTGTGCTCGTGTGCATCATTAGCATTTTCATCTTCTTCGGATCAGAGTTGTGCAGCGGAAGCAGTTTGGAGTACATCTGTTTTATCTTTTTAGACGGGAGAAGTAAGTCAGTCTTCTGATGTTTGAGGAGTAGAGTTTTGTTATTGGATTGATCGTGAGTGGATCATTTTGATGAGTTGTTTTGAAGCATCAACGAAGGATGAGCTGATCAGTAGGGATGGAGGCAGCCCAGGATCGTCCGAAGAGTTTTGTGGATAAGAGACGGAGGAATTTGGATTTCGAAGTCGGGGGTTTGATTTTGGATAAGCTTTCTCCGACCGAAGGTAAGTTTAATAAGACTGGGAAGTCAGCTCCGAGATATCTGGGATTTTCTCTGGTTCTGGTGAGGGTAAGTGTTTGATCTTCTGGAGTGAATTGTCAGTTTGGATAACTGGAATTCGATGTGTTTCACGTATCTCTAAGGGAGTACGTGTAAGATCTATCTCTGGTTGTAGAGCCAGCAGTTCAGGGAGTATTAGTTGATGAGTCAGACTTGTCTATAGTCTGATATCCTGTCTAGTTGTGTAGATCTAGATGAGTGGTAGCTCTGTAGCTTAGTATTATTGATTGTTTGGATTCTATAGAGCGAGTAATCCGGTATTTATACTTGGGGAAACTCGGCAGAATTCTATCCAGTATTTTTGTCTGGATAGTTAGTTTTGATTGTTTGTTTGATTGGATGTGTTGGTTGCTATGGTTGTTAGCATATAATTAATATATGCTTGTGTTTTTAAAATTAAATCTTTAATAAGATTATTAAATTACCTTTGTTTTAAATTTCGGGGACGAAATTCTTTTAAGAGGGGAGGAATGTGACATCCCGGAATTTCTGACAATATCAATTTAATAATCTACATTTAAAATTAAATTGATTTGATAATATATGTAAATTAAATATGAATTGATTTAATAATTCTTCTTTTAATAAACATTTAAATTTTGAATTGATCTTTTAAAAGCTAATAAATTGTTCTCTATTTATAATGAATATATATTTGTATATATTGTAGATAGGAGAGCTTCGTTTTAAATTTAACTAATAAATTTATGTTTCAAATTCTAATATACATTTTAGTGATTTGGAAATTAGGATTTATTTAATATTTAACTTTTAAAGCTATTTAATAAACAACTATATGGGTTTAAATACTTAAGATAAAAGTTTAATAGTTTGAAAACTTATTCTGGCTTTAGTTTAGATTTAAATTTATTAACAAAAAGATTTGTTCTATTTTTCTTTATATAGCTTGATAAAAATATGATTTAAAATATATTTAAGTTTAAATACAAATTTGTCAAATGATACTTTAGTATATATCTTATAAAATAAGTAGTTTATAGTAAAGCAGATAATTTCTTTTATAAATCGGTTCAAATTAATAAATGTGTTATTTTTAAAAAAAATACTATTAATAAATAAAAATGTACTTACAAAATAGATAAAATAAAATATATATATATATAGGAATATACAAGACTAAATAAATCTTAAAAATATCGAAATAAAAGTATAAATCAATTATATGGTTATAAACATAAGTATAAATGTATAAACATAAGAAACTATGATAAATACTTAATTTAAAATTTATAACATGACTTAAACAAAAGGATATGAATGTAAGGTAGGATGCAAGACAAGAATTAACAAAGTAAAAATGTGTATGCATGTAACCTGTACATAGTATGCAAGGTAAAAATAAACAAAGTTTAAAGGAATATCTATGTATCTATACATAAGAAAAGTATTGAAAAGAAAAAATCAAATAGTAGCAAGCCTGTAAACAAGATAAGGAACCAAGACTGAAAGGACATCATCTCAGCATAAACTTAAGTCAACTAGAGATGTTTAAAAATCATTGCCGTGTTTACAAATCTCTGGCAAAGATAGAAAAAAAAACAAAAACAAAAGAAAACAAGTGTGTTCAAGTATGTTCAAATAAATATAGAAAGCATGCAGGCTTGGGAAATAAGACAGTAAAAATACTTTTAAAATATGTATAGGTTGGATAACTATGTAGATGGTACAATAGTAATAAATGCTAGCCACAATATGTATATATCAGCCTCCTTAAGAAATAAAAATCTCTGACCATAATTAATAAAATTTTGTACAAACAAATAAACAATCTTGTAAACACTTATCCATATATCATATCTTCCAGTTCATTTCGTTTATCAAAAATAAGCAAACCAGAAGAAAAAATAAGTGAGCACTTCCATTTTTACAAACTCATTCCAATCAGTGATCAACCTCTCTTCAAACCAGAAAACTAAATTCTTCAACCTGTTATTCAATTCTAGAATCAAACCATTTACCTAAATCTGTCACTCTTTTCAAATCAAAACAATTTAAACCTGCATGCATTTTAAACCTGTTCTTTGCAAACCCGAGAAGTTATCAAAGCATATTCCAGTTAAGCACTCAAGCTTTAAGGTTTAAGGCTGTTTCAAACTTGGTTCTGGTGCTCTGTTCTTCATTCCAGAGAACTGGTGAGTAACATCATTTTTAAAAGTTTAAATTCATAAATCTAGTTGCATGATTAAAGATCTGGAATGAGAATGTTTTGTGTATATATATTTCTGTACATATATATGGATATCTGGATGTTGTGCATGTTTGTTTCCATCTGATATCACTCTGATTGAGTTTCCAGACACAAGTTTTGTTTAAAAATCCTTAATCTCTTGACCTTGTCTTGGTTAGGATTTAAGTTATAAATAAAAACTGTTTGTTTAACCATAGACTTAGTTTTAAAATTTTATTCAAGTTAAAATAAACTCAAAATATATCTGGAAACTAAATTGAACAGGAAAAATTTAAATTATGTTAAAATTAAAACATTCTAAATCATTGTTTCAGGTATGTGATCTGAAACATTAACTAAAATCAAGATTTTTGGAAGTAAAACCATAGATTTTAGATTGGGTTCGAACATGTAGTTTGAGTTTGATCAGTTTGGGTGTTTTGAGTCGCCTCTGGCGATCAAGTTGATCGGAAGATCCATGGTCGTTCCTGCTGGTAGAGGAGTGATCTGGGGTCGCTAGAAAATTGGTAGGAAGTTGATCAGAGCTGTGTGGCGACGCTGGTTGATCAAGGAAGTCTGGAGCCCTAGTTTTTGTTGTGTCTGTTGCTTTGGATCGTTTCGCCTGCTCGGTTGATCGAGTTCAACCAAACTCGATGGGATGCTAGCAGGGACGAAGATGAAGACTTCGCCGGAGTTATACGATCTCAGATGATTGGAGGCTCGAGAACGAAGGCGATTCCAGGTGATGTTTTGTTCCAGTTTTAGGGTAGTAGGCTCGATTTTGATTTTCGAGATTTTGTTGAAGTTGGATGATCGGAAATGGATGTGGGTAGGAACGTTGACTTGATCGACGACGTGGGGACAGTTGGAGATGATCGCTGGCGACGTACACGTGCACGTGCACGTTTTTTTTTTTTCTCGACTCTGACATTTTGGGGAAGACGAAGAATTTACTCGGGTTTTACTCGTGCCATTTGAGCCTGTTACTCGAAGTAGGGTAGGGGTTTCTCGAAGCATGTTGGGTGTCTTTTAGTTGATTTGAATTTTCCAGGTTTACCAGAAACCTGAATATCAGTTTTAAAGTTTTTTAAAACCCTGAAGCTTTCAAATATAAGGAAGGTTTAAAACCCAGTTTTAATTCAAGTTCGAATTTTTGAATTCAGTTTAAATTTATAATTTCAGTTTTGAAAAAAAATTATTATTAAAGTTTAAACTTGAATTACTAACTCTTTAAAATAGAAGTAGATTAAATGGTTTAAACTGAAAATTTTAAAATGTGAGTAAGTTTGAAGTTGGATTCAAATCTGGAAATTAAAAGATTAAATTTGAATTTCAGTTTTAAGTTTAAAGGAAGTTTTAAATTTTAAAAGATTTTAAACCATTTGGAATGTTAAGTGAAATTTATTTGAAATTAAAAATGAATTTGGTATATATACTTATAAATTTACTTTTATAAGTCAAGTACTTCTTTCCATATAATTTTAAAGAAAGATTTTTAAATTATTTAAACTTTGTTTAAGTTTAAATTGTATCCACTTTAAATTTCATATTTAAAATGATATTTTAAAACAAGTTCTAAGGTAATTTGTTTTCAAATGTAATTGTTAATGACAAATTAGTCATAATTAAGAAATGTTTGATCTTAAAATTTAATTAAGATTTAATGATTTGAGATTAATAGAATTAATAAGGTAATTAAGAAGTAATTAGTTAATTTAATTAATTATTGATTAGGGATTAATAAATAATTGGTTAAGGATTAATCAATTTGTAATCAAGATCATTAATTAGATTTTTAATTAATAATTAAAGAATTTTTAATTAAGTGATTAAGTTATAATCAAAGATAATTAATTAAATAACTAAGGATTAATTAAGTTTCAGCTAACCCTTAATTAATTAGAAATTTGGACTTTAATTAATGAATAATTAAAGATGATTTAATTTGTGATTAACAAGAGTTAATCTAAGTTAATTACTTAATGAGTAATTAAAGAATGTTTAATGAAGGTCATTAACCAAGATTATTTTTATAATTAATTAACGTGGTTAAATTTAAATAATTAATTAGATTAATTTAATGAAAATCACGGGTGAATTGATTAAAGTATAATTACTTAATAAAAGTAATAAAAAAATTAATTACTTAATTGTAATTAATTGAGTTAAGGGAAGTAGTTTGAGTTAATTAATTAAGTTTAATTAATTTTAAACACTGAATGATTAATGATAATTACTTAATGTAGCTAATGGATTGGAAATTACTTAGTGAAGTAATTAATTGGTAATTACAGAATGGAAATTAAGGAAAGATGTTTAAGTATGGAATTAAATTGAGTATAACTATTTAGTAATTAATCAAGGGACTAATTAGAAATTTAGTAAGGAATAATTTATTTTAAAGAAGAAATTAATTAAATGTAATTAGGGATCAGTAATTAATATAATTAATGATGTAATTAAAGATGATTAATTAAGATTAATTAATAAATAATAAGTGATTAAAAGTAATTAATTAATTAAGGATTAATGTAATTAATTATAGTTTATTAATTAATTGAAGTAATAAAGGTAAATTACTGAGTTGGTTAAGAATGATTAACTTGTGAAATTAATAAAAAGATCATTACTTGCATGTAATTAAAGGATAATTAATCAAGGATGATTAACTAAGGTGATTAGTTTGAATGATTAATTAATTGATTGAAATTAATTAAGTGGTTATGTAAGCAAGATTTATAATGATGAAGTAATTAATTTAATTTACTTTAAATTAATTAGAGATAGATAATTAATTTAATTCAATTTCAATTAATTATAAATGGTGTGTTTATGAATCTTTGCTTATGTACTAATGGATGTTATTGATTTCTTTAAATGGTTGAGATCTCAGATATGAGATATTTATGTTGTGATATGGATGCTTGATGATATTTATTATCTGATTGTGATGATAATATAAATTATCTGTTTATGATAATGATATGATTATCTATTGTAATGTTGTGAATTATCTATCTGTGTGTATATAGATAATTGAAATAAATTGTTTTAACTTTAAAACAACTTGGCCTTAAAAAAACACGGTTTGGATTTGATGAGACCGGGATCGGGTTTCCAGATTTGGATATCCGAAAACCACATCGATCCAAATTAACGATAGGTCGTGAATCTCAAGTGAAGATGAAGATTCAGAGTGCAAGGGTTATTGTCGTTAACTCTGAGGGTGATTCCAAAATGAGTGTAACGAGATAATGCCTTCGGTTTCGTTCGAACCCGGAACGAACTTGTATGGATTGAATGCTTTCAGCACATCGTCAGGCGGACGATGAGCATTCTAAGTGATGAATTCTGATAAGGTAATCGTGACCTCAAGCCTCATCAACCGGGAATGGCTAAAACAGGGGAGGTGCAGCAAGGCTTCGTGGGTAGCACCCACTTGAGAGCGAGATATACCCCTGTCTAGATGTCCCTTAATATTTTCGGCTGTGTGGGCAGTTTTGAGCTCCAACTGCCGGGGTTGTCTTGTTCGGGACTGTCCAGTAAGGGATGGTTCCGGCCTTGTGTTGCAGGGGACTTAGGGTGGGTCCTCGGTACGCTGATCTAGGCCAGGTACTGTGACGGGCGGTACCCCAGTAGCCCAGCCATTGTATGGAATCCAAAATCCAATAAGTGCCAACGGATTTGATTGTAAACCTAGTATGCTGGAATTTAATGAATGTAACAATTTCGGCTATTTCTTATTTACTTGAAAACCCTAGAAACTATTATAATATCACTGGATTTCCTAAAAATGTTTTGGTTAGCGTAAGGTAAAAACTTTTCCATGTTTATGTGTGGGAAGTCTTACGTGATACCTTTTGTTTTCAAATGATTTTCAAAGTTAAGCAACTTTAACCTGTTACTCATACCAGACCCATGTCTGACCCGAAGTTTATTTCTGTTTTTCATAAACTCTCGGGTACCCAAATTTTTACGGGTAGCCAAGGGATTCAGGTTAGCTTTGACGAATTCTGGAGGAGCAATGGAGCAGGAGGCTTCAGCGTATAGATATATAGGTGGTTTCATTATGTTAGTGTTTATTCTGTATTTCCGCTGTGTTGTATCTCTGTGATGTGTGAGTTGTATTAACTAGACAGGTGTTTATAACTGTCTAGTATGTGAGGTATTGTCTGTGTACTCTGATGTATATGATATTATGTAATATCTATGTGATATATTATATTTTATTCGTTCCGCTGTTGAGATTCTGATGTTGTTTCTTCTTCTTCTTTATCTTTTCTATTTCTCACCCCTTTCTTTCTTAAAAACGGCGTGATTTTCCGGTAGTGGAAAGTTGGGTCGTCACAAAGATTTTCTATATAAAGCCTCATTTTGCGAACCCTAGCCTATTTCTAACCCTCAACCGCCCTTTCTATTCAATGGCCGAAATTTGCTCGACTTCCCCCCTTGATTTCTCTCAATCCACAGACGATTTCGACTCGACTCCAAAAGCAAAGTTGTAGAGCTCGACGAGATCTACTTATCCACGGTTGAATCAAGGCGAAACACCTCGAGATCGCTAAAACCGAGGCTAGAAGGCACGGCAGTTTTATGGATTTTTCACGCACATACGTGCACGCGAGAGGGTTGAGGTTACTGGAGTGGGTAGAGCTCTTGTAGGCGGCGGCAGGGGCGGTGTCTGATGGGGTTTCGGTGGGGTCTGGTGGCGTGTGCACGTGGAGGTTGAGATGTGTGATGGGTTCGGTCGTGTTCTGGGCATGTCGCGTGAAATTTAGTAGAAGTAGATGTTAGTTTTGGTTAGTAATTAATTAGGTTAATTAATATTTTAATTATATAGTTAGTAATCGTTAATAATATTAATTAAAGCTAAACTTTTTCATACGAGGTCCAATTCAAGCGAAACAAGTCTTGTTGGGTTCGTATCAACGAGAACTACGACATGGAGTTGAATTGAAGTTTATTTGACATTGAAATTTTTTTCAGTTTCAAATAAAGGTGAGTGTTTTAAACGCTCACGAAGTACTAAATATTCTTATGATTAGCCAAACCGAAATCATGAAATGGTTTATAATTATTGATTGAATTGATTGAATTTGAATTGATTGACAGTTAGAATCGACATTTAAATTTTATTGATAAATTTGATATTCAAATTGATAACGTAAATTGACAGTTAAAATTTATAGGAATTTGACAGTTAAATTGATAGTTGAGATTGATGATAAAATGTGACATTTAAATTTGATAGGAAAATTTTGACATTTTATACACTTATTAGATCGGCATCTAAATTTGATATTTAAATCAATATTGGATTGCATATCACCTTTAGTTAAACACCCTGACACTGATTTTATTTATTGATTGTGTGTGATATGATTGAATTGGTTGGTGGATGGTAACTCATATTGTGATGGATGATATTGTTGATTTGTTGTATGTTGCTACTAGTTTTGATATGTGAAATTTGATGCATTGCTGACCGCTTTGGCAGAATTATGATTTTGTGATTTTATCGCCGTTCGGCGAAAATCGAGTCTATTTATTGAATTATTAAAAGGCTTTAAAATCTAACCTTTAAAAATTTATATATTGCAAAGAATTTAATTTTGTGGATCGAATAAAATTTAGTTTCTGAAATTAACTTAAATTTTATTTATAAAAATCTAAATTCTAATTTTTATAATAATATATATATTTTTCCTAAAAGAGCAATTAAAGGGTTTGAAAATTTTCCTATAACTTTAATAAATGAGAGGAAATGTTATAAGAAGGCCATTGTTTGGAATCCAATCATTAAATGGTTTTGATACGTTTGAATTGGATTATTTTAAATTCGAGCTATGGAAATGTTGGAATGCAACTTGTTAAAAGAATTTATGTAAAGTGCTCAATTTTAATTTTGAAGTCATAATTGATATATGTTTTGAATTATGGAAATTGGATTATTTTAAAGATTTAAATCTTAAAATTCGGACGTTGAAGTTAAATTGATTTAAGTGATTTAAATCCTTGTATTGAGATTAGACTCGAATTTGTATGAACTGAAATGGTTTTGAAATGAGATTTGAATTGAAACTCAGGCCACTAAATTAAATCATTGGAATCGAAATTGAAATTGATTTAATTTGAGATCGAAATTGAATGAAATTGAATTTAAAAGGAATTGAATTGAAACATTGGAATTCAATTCATTTGTTTGGAATTTAGACCTGAGTCCAGATTTGTTGGAAATCAAAAGAAACGGTTCATTTTGAAACTATATTTCTTCTGATTTGATTTGAACTACATGAGGATTTTTAGTCTAGACTCGAGTGTCTTGTTTTCATTACGCTCGGGTCAGACCGAGTTTTTCAGTTATCGAAGACAGTTATTCCGGAGGAGAAGACGAAGATTTGGTATACCATATCTACTGGTATTTATTCCTCTGCACTATTTCATTTTGTATATTGAAATGTATAACTCTAATAATACTGTATATAACTCTAATTATGTTATAAATTGAAATCTAATGTATATATTATTAAACAGCTTCATGAATTGTGTATGTGTTTATTGTATTTTATCGTTCCACTACGAGATTCTGTTGTTGTTTTCTTCTTTTCTTCTATTTCTTTAAAATAAACCCATTGATAAACTGTCTTTTAAATGGTTTGAGTTGGACAGGTGTGGTTTATTGTCGACTTAAACTATTCAAAAAGGTGGGTCGTCATTTTATGCCTCTTGTCTGCGTAACTTTTCTGTCCAGACTGAGCTTCCTTCATTCTTTCTCGAATCGAATCAATCTTTTATGACGCCTCCCTAACCAAATCTAGACCTAAGACCATTCTTTCTCTAGTCTCCAACCAACATTCTGGGGATTTGCATGGCCTTCCATACAAAGCTTCAAAAGGGGTCATTCCAATGCTAGCCTGATAATAATTATTATAGGAAAATTCAACCAAATGCAGATGATCCTCCCAAGATCCACCAAAGTCCAGCACACAAGCTCTAAATAAATCCTCGAGTACCTTATTGACTCTCTCTGTCTGCTCATCCTTCTAAGGGTGATATGCAGTACTCATCTTGAGCTTAGTGCTTAATACATCATTTACACTCTTTCAGAACTCGTTAGTGAACAAAGCATCTGTGTCATTGACTCTGCTACTAAGAACTCCATGTAGTCTAACTATGTTCTTCAAAAACAACTTAGCTAAAACAGATGTCGTCCTAGTTAACTTAACTGTAATGAAATGGGCACTCTTGGTCAATCTATCCACTACGACCCATATACTCTCATTTCCTCTACTAGATCTTGGCAACTCGTCTATGAAATCAATAGAAATTGAATCCCATTTCCAAAACGGAATATCCAATGGCTGAAGTAACCCACTTGGCTTCTAATGCTCGGCTTTAACTTGCTGACAATTCAAACACTGCTTCACCCATAAGTCGACATCGCACTTCATGCCTTCCCAGAAGAAACTTCTCTTCATGTTCTGACACATCTTTGTTCCTCCTGAATGAATAGTGAACTTTGAACGATGGAATTAATCCAAATCTTCCTTCCTTATGTCTCCCACATTCCGAATACACAACCTACCGTTCTTTCTTAACCACCCATTCTGGTCAAGGCTGAAATCCTTCAAGTCATCGCTCTCGGTTCCATCCCTTAATTTTCTGATCCATTCAACTAAAACTAGATCCTCCTCCTGTCTAGAAACAATCTTCTCAATCATTATCGATCAGACTTCTAAACAAGATAATACAATAGTCTCTCCACTAGAACCAGCCTTGGATCTCCTCTGAACTCTACAAGCTGTCAAGGCTATCAAATCCTTCCACTCAGCAATCATCGCCAACACTGCATTCTGATGCTTTCTGTTAAGTGTGTCTGCTACCTTATCTCCTTTCCCCGGTGTATCCTCGATCCCAAAACCATAAGCAGCAATAAACTCTAACCACCTCTGTTATCTCATGTTTAGCTCCTTCTGAGATAACAAGTACTTCAATGACTTATGATCCATATAAAGCTCAAACCTCTCTCCTAAAAGGTAATGCCTCCACACCTTCAAGGCAAAATTCACTACAGCTAACTCCAATTTATGTGTTGGATATCTAACCTCATATGGTCTAAGCTGCCTAGAAGCATAGGCAATCACTTTACCTTTCCGCATCAACACAGATCCTAATCCAGTTCTACACGCATCTGTATAAACTACCAAGTCCTGATTTTCCTCCGGAACTACTAACACAGGTGCATGGGTCAATAAGTGTTTCAAACTCCAGAATGCTTCCTCACACTTATCGGTCCACACAAACTTCACATCCTTCCTCGTTAACATGGCCATTGGTGCTGCTATCCTCGAGAAATCCTTAATAAATCTCCTG
This sequence comes from Allium fistulosum, assembly GCA_030737815.1. Taxonomy (NCBI): domain Eukaryota; kingdom Viridiplantae; phylum Streptophyta; class Magnoliopsida; order Asparagales; family Amaryllidaceae; genus Allium; species Allium fistulosum. Next base: position 1,114,584,329 of record CM060907.1, on the reverse strand, counting down.
TAATATCCAGCCAATCCAAGAAAACTCTTTATTTCAGTCACTATCTTGGGTCTCTTCCAATTATTCACCACTTCAATCTTAGTCGGATCTACAGACAACCTCTTCTTTGAGACTACATGACCTAGAAACTTCACTTCCTTCTTCCAGAAATGGTACTTCGAAAACTTTGCCTTCGGCTGATGCTACCTCAGCGTCTCAAGTACAACTCTAAGATGAACTTCATGCTCCTTCTCATCCTTAGAGTATATCAGAATATTATCTATGAAAACCAACATGAACCTATCCAAGTGCTCTTGGAAAATTCGGTTCATCAAATCCACAAAGAATGCCGGTGCATTAGTGAGTCTGAATGGCATAACTAACCATTCATATGATCCATATCTTGTCCTAAACACCGTCAAAGGTATACTATCTTCAGCTAAGCTAAGCTGATGAAAACCTATCGCCAAATCTAATTGGGAAAATACCTTAGCTCCGCTCAGCTGATCGAACAAATCGTCGATTCTAGGCAACGGGCATCGATTCTTTATCGTTCTTTCACTCAACTGAACCTCAACTCCCTCATTTTGTAGGTGCCATCTTGCTTGGCGGTCTACTCACCGGTTCTACGCTAGGCACCAAATCTATCCGAAACTCAATAGCTCATTTCGGTGGCAATCCAACTACCGGATCAAAAACATCTACGAATTCTCTGACCACGAAAACGCGATTAAACTCATCCTCTAACTCCACAACATCCAACAAAGCATTTACCTCACGGCTAGGGTTTTCCATGTATAAACTATCCGATCACTGCAGTTAGGATGTCTAACTGATATTTTCCTATCCTGGAAAAATATCCTAGCATCATATTCACTTAACTGATCCATACCCAATATAATTCTGAACCCTACAAAGTCAAACACATGCAAACAGCAAACAAAGGTATGGCCTAGCAAATCAAACTCTAGGTGGTCACACTTCATCATAAGTGTCGCATACCCTCCTATCAGATTTGCAACCCTTAAGGAAGTAACTAAATAAGAGGTTCTAGGTTAAGCTTATTTACCAAACATCGAGATATAAAAGAATGCTATGCAATAGTATTAAACAAAATGCTAATAGACATACCATGGATCTTAAGCGTACCTCCCAATACTACCTTTCCCTTCTCTTGGGTCATTGGCTTTGAAGTAGCAGGCTCTAATGCATACACCTTGCCCTTTCCATCCCTAGCGGGCTCCTTGCATTGATTCTTATAGTGGCTTATCTGGTCGCAGTTAAAGCATTTCACATTCTTCTTTTCTACAGGCTTCTTCCCTTTGCCTGTTCGGCACTCGTGAGCATAATGACCCTTCTTGTCACATTTATAACAAACCACCTAAGACTTTTATTTCTTCACCACCCCAACTTTTTGAGCACCTTTCTTGTGGAAAAACTTCCTCTTTTGGTTCTGTCCCGCCTAGACCTCCTTAGCCTTATTCTTTTCCTGACAAGCAAGTATCTCTTCATGTCTCAAGGCCATCTCCACAACCACATCATAAGGTTCTCTAATATGAGGTAAGGTAGCCCTTGCCAACTCAGGCTTCAACCCTTTGATAAACTTCTCTTTTTTTTCATCGTCGTACCAACAGTTGCACAGCCATATCTAGCCAACTCATCGAACCTACTAGCATACTCCAGAACAGACATTTCTCCTTGCTCTAACTCAGCAAACTTTTTGATCAAAACAGATTGCGCCATAACCAACATAAATCTCTCCTAAAATCTCCTCTTAAACTCTGCCCATGTCATTGTCTCCTCATCTACCCCAGCTGTCACACTATTCCACCAAAACAAAGTGACTCCTTGAAGCTACCTTGACGCAAGCCTTCTCTTCTTCTCATCATTGAGCCCTAACTCTACAAAGATTCTCTCACGGTGTAACAACCAATTCACCACTTCTATAGCATTCTCAATCCCGATAAAGGGCTTCTCTCCAAGCCTGGTATAGTCTTTACTCAAATTGGTAATGATTAACTACCAGAACTTCCTGAGCTCCTCCTCCAGCATTTCCTTCAACAACCCCAGCGACAATCCCTGCCTACATCATATTCAAAAAAAACTGATGCATAGCCCCCATATCTGCTTGTGGGACTCCAGCACCAATAGTTTCAGCTTGAGCCTGACCTAGGATCCTCCTTGTATTGGGTCGGCCATTTCCATTGGTGGTGGTGTTGTCCCTCCTAGGTTAACTCTGCCTCTTCTAGCATCCATATCTGTATTTAAGCCTCATAAGATACAGAAGAATAGCCTAAGAGATATAGGAAACTAGAAATATAACGCATACTTATATATAGCAAATACAAGTACGTTACTATAGCATTATATCATACCCCGATCTTACTCTTATTCCTTAGGATTATGTTTTTAAAAATCTTTTTAGTTAAAGTATTTCGTAAAACTAGCTCTGATACCAAGTTGTAACATCCCCTATCTAGAGGACCAAAGCTAAGCGCTATAGATGCTGTAGTCATCCAAAGTATTAACTTTCGGTGACCAAATACGGTAATGTTAATGGTATCCATATTATCAGAAGCACATGAATATGAAACAAATCACAGAATTCAAAACAACATTTTTCATTACATTTCAAAACATGTTCCATATTCAGATTACACAATCCCATAACATTTCGTAGGTAAAGATCAAATATAATTATTACATAAATACGCTAAGAGCAACATATGATGATGCCCCCTTGGTTGACTAGAGTACTGTATAGTCATAATTGACTTATTACATGCAATGGAATCAAACAAACAAAACAGCAACTCCTAAATAGTTATCCGTTAGCCACCTGCTTGTCTCCGGAAGCTTTATTTGCTAACCTACTAATAACCTATAAACCTCAACCCTCAACCTACTCAAATTGATTTTGAGCACCCGAGAGTTTAAGAGGAAAACATAAACTTCGAGTCAGACATAAAGCCTGGTGTGAATAATATTATACATCTCGGTTATTTGATATTAAGTGAGACCATGCCGCTTAGCGGAATGGGTTTCCCCTCACTAATATCCTTTTAAAAACATATCTTTTTGCAAACCTTTTCCTGCAAACAACATTGGTTTAAAACTGTAAAGCATTATCAGGTAAACATACATATAAGGTAATAAATGGACTATCTGTCCGAACACTATAGTTTTGTTTAGCTAACTACTAACCTTTGGCTGACTCGGGCCTACCAGATAATATAAACAAAATAATCTAAAATCTGTTAGACACTTCTTTTCTCGACAATCTGTCCTTAACTATCTATTGAACTCTTCTCTTTTGGACGGTCTGTCCCTAACCTAATATCTCCCAGGGTCACCTGATCCTGATGGTTTTGCGGGCTCACTAATAACCTATCTGTATGAAAATATATTCCTTTCTATGTGTAATCATAATTTTAGTCTTACCTATGACAAATCCCTACACACTAGAATTTTGGACTAAATAACTGGGGCTAATAGCTAATGTATAGGGCGTGACCCTATACCAGTCCCATTTGGTATTCTAATATCTGAGTCATTTTACTTAGGGATATCTTCCCTTAAATTTCCTTGAAAACCTTTCCAAAATGAATTAAAATCTTTAAATCAAACTTACACAAGGAAAATACATATACTCTATGCTTTGCTCAAAATCACCTTGCCATGTTATATATATATATATAGACACACACACTCTTTACTCAAACCATTGTTAATGAAAAACATTTAAACCTTTGAAAGTACCCCTTTCGAAACCAAGTAAAACCCTATATTCAATTTAGGCCGAAAGGCCAAAATATTCCTTTCGAAACCATTGAAAAACCTACCATTCGAAAGCTTTAAAACCTTAGACATCTTTTCCTTCAAAACACTTTAAACTGCCTTTCGAAAACATTGGAAAAATCTTTCCTCTTAGACCTTTCGAAACCATTGGAAAACCTTCCTTCAAAACTTTTCGAAATCACTAGAAACCACCCCTTCGAAACCTTCATTTAAAACCCTTTCGAAAGCAATAAAATATTAAACTTTTCGAAAGCCTTTGGGTTCAATTTAAAACATGTAGAAACCTTTTGAAACCATTCAAAATTTACTCCTTCGAAACCTTTGAAAACCGTTTCGGTCAAAACCATTTTGATTATGCTTTAAAGTAGAGCAAAAGGATCGGAATCTCGATAAAGTAGAAAGCATTCCTTTCCAAAACTATTCCTAAGTAAAGAAGTGATGGTGTCAAAACCACCCTTCCGAAAGCATTGGGGAAGTGGCCAAGTTTTAAAAACAAAGTATACCTTTCGAAACCATTGGGGTCGAAAGGTAGAAAAGTGGCAGCTAGGGGTTTCGACCCCTTCGAAAGCGTTATTAAAACAAAAGAATGCAACCCTTTCAAAACCATTTCTTTAAAACAAATTGACTTGGTCGAAAGCTAACCAAGTCGAAAGCAAAGCAGGTGCAACTTTAATTAAAACAAAGGCATGCTTTGACCTATTAGAACCATGAGTTTTGACTTTGTATCTTCCGCCTTTATCCAATTCGTTATGTACCAAGTATATTGATACCATGCGCATTGGTTTCGTAAGCAATGGTGGCGAAACGTCTAGGTCGGAACCCTTGGTGCCGAAAGTGGCGAAACAGGCTAAAAATAAGTAAATTTTGTCTTTAACTTAAAAGAGAAATACTTTTTGACTAACCTGCTATGTTTGTCAAATTTTCATTGGTTACGAAATTTCTTGAAAATTGAGAATTTTAAATCTTGAAGATAATGGGTTGGAAAACTTTAAGAATATTTGATTAGTAAGAGAGAGTTTAAAAATCAATTCCTCGAGTCTTATCTTGCCTTTGTGCAATTATTTTACGACTTGCATTTATGCAGTCGTATGAGTTTGGTGGTATTGGGGCGTCAACGGATTGAACAATGTTACAATAAACGAATAAGCTATTGGCACACCTGTTTAACAGATAGGGGACTTCTCGAGACATTTCAAAGATATGGCGACAGAGAAAGACCCATGATCCTTGTTACTAAAGAAAGACTAGAGAAGCGTAAGCGGAAGGAAGGGGATATATAACCTTAGCTTTAAAGTGCTGCCAAGATTTCACAAATAAACAATAATTTTATTTTATAAAATACCCATTCTCCTTTTTATAAATATATAAAACATTTAAATCTCATACCTCAAATAATTTTATATATTCATTAAAACACTTAGAAAAATTCTACCAAAATTTAAGAAAATCATTTTCTATATGTTTTCTAACATATATAAATTTCAGACTCAAATAAATAGTTATTTAGCCATAAATAATTTATAACCCAAATAATCATTTTCTCAACAAGAAATTTATATAAAATCCACAATAATTCAGAAAATTATGAAAATTGAAACACATCTCTAAAATATCATTTCTCGTCTACATTTAAATTCGCAAGGCATTTGGATGTCATTTAATAGGGTTTTCATATTAAAATATATCATAAAAATCAATATGAACATGCATAAATTATCAATAAACATATAAAAACTTTTAATCATTCAAAATCATGGCATTATCATGCAAAATACTTCGGATTCATTCATAAAATCGAAAACCATAAGAAAATGAGATGTAGTAATTATTCACCTTAGCTTAAGATTAAGGATTTGAGATTTGAATGGCTTTTGATTTGATTTATCTTCCTTCTTGGCTTTTTATTCCTCTAGTTCTCTAAAATGGTGGCCGGCCTCTTATGTTTTCAATTTGCAAATGAGAGTGAATAAGAGAATACACGGCTACAAGTTTAAGGTTTAAGGAATAAGGATTTTCCTTGTTCCCATTTTGCCCCTGCCTATTTCCTAACCTCTTTATCTACTTTATTTTGTATTATCTCATTTTGAATTACTCATTAATCGTGGCACGGCTACCCCTATTAATCACAAATCTCAATCCCTTAATCATCTTACATAATTATATTTTATTTAACTAATTAAATATCTTAAATAATGTTACTAAAAATATGGAGTGTTACAATGTCATATGGTTGTTGTCATCAAAGCCAATACCTAAGGTGCTAAAATTTACCGCTTACACCAAACTATTATCTGACCCAAGGTTCTGTACTTTGTTTCTTATTATCTTGGGTACTTTTAAATGAGTAGACTAGATAGCAGATCTAGGTGATGCAGTAACTATTTGAAGGACGAGCTAGATGGAGCTATCTTGTATTATATACTTGTATTGATTCTACGCTTATTCCGCTATGTAGAACTAAGGAGCCTTGGCAGTGACTGCTTATACTTGCATTTGTGTAACAACCCGCATATTTATCGATTTTATATTTAAATATTTTATCGTTAGTCGGATGTTAGTCCGAAAAGCTACTTTTTGCATACGGTCAAATTAGGACTCGAGACCACTTCCATTGAGTTCAAAATGACGTTTGCGATCTTTTTGAGTGTAAACTTCAATATGTTTGGAGATAGTGAAATTTCATCACTTTTTCCCGCCTTTGACTTTGGTTGGACTGCACCCTTCTAACTCAGCCCCAACACACCCCCCTCTTCCTCACTTTATAAAATACTTCAAGATTTATCAAAAAATGGTGGTGGGAAGTGGAAATTAAAACTCCAAACTCAAATTCTATAGCAAATCCGAGATTTATCTCCAAATCCAAGTAGAAGAACATAGATTCAAGCTTATTGTGATTCTTGCTTTGCTCTCAAGCCCCATCTTCATCAATTTCCGTGCAAAGGTGAGATTTTTTATCTCACATCTTGCCTATAATTGTCATTGGACTGTTGGGAATGGTTCCCTATCATTTTAGCATGCACATTTGCATTTGGTTTGGATTGGATTGGCGAAAAACCCAAATTTTTAGTGTTTTTGGAGATTTCCTGAGCTTAGGTTGTTCTGCCTCCATAGGTCGCCCAGAACTGTAGCTCGTTCGCGTTGAAAAGTCACGCAGTGTTAGGTCGTTCGCGAGTTAAGCCTTAAGTCGTAGGTCGTTCGCGAGTTAAGCTGTGACGACCCGGAATTTTTGTATATTTGAAATGTGAATATTTAATTTATTTTAAATATTCGAAGGTTAAATTTTAACTTTAATTTCAATTATACAGTATTTATTTGAATAATTAATTATTAAATTAATAATCGGGATTGGGTAAAATATTGAATCTTGATTTTAAAGCCTGTTAAAAATAGTTCAAAGGTTCAGAAAATTTATTTTGTTAATACTAAAGATGATAGAACTTTTAAAATGGAATTTTAAAGAGTTTTGTTTAGTTTTAAAAATATATCGTTGAAATTGAATTTAAAAATGGCCTTCCGAGGCACAGTCTCGGAATTCGACGAAACCAGTTCCATTGGGTCCGTAATATTGTATTATTACCGGATTTCAAATTTTATAGTGATCAGAAGTGTTGTGTGAGCATACGATATGTAAACGCGTTGGAATTTATTCGAGAATTCAAAATATAATCTGTATTGTTGACTGGTCTAGATTTCTTCACATTAGAGCCTTCCTGATCCTTCTCCAATACGCTTCTTCGTTTAATAATTTAAAAAGGGGTAGATATTTTTCTTCGTTTAGAAAACAAAACGAAGCTTCCGCGAGAATCCAAATCTCGTTCGTTCCTTAATATGTAAGAAAATCATGGTTGCTATTCAAAATCAAACCGCTATTCAAGTAACCGACCTTATCTCTTTCTTTCTTCATTCTTAAGCCAGATAACGAAAGAAAATTTTAGAACACGTGTTCACCTAGTAGAACACGCGTCCCCCTTAAAAGTAAACAACCGAACACGAAACGAAAAGAAAAAAAGAAACGAAACAATTCATGGCCGAACTTTAATTCAGAGGCTCCATTCGTTATCCGCTACTCCTATTTCTTTTTCTCCCAAATCAAACGAGTCAAATTAGTCTCGTTCGAAACAAAAGGGGAAAATGGCCGATGATGTCAAGGCTGGTGGGCGATCGCAAGAAGGCGTGGTGGTTCGTTCGAATTGAATGTTGAGGTCGCTGAGTGGATTCGTGCTCGAGGGTGTGAGGCACAGGTTCTGGCGATGACAAAAGGGGGCTAGGGACATCTCGAGTGATGTTTTGGGTGACTTCTGGCATGACCGTGCTGCAGCGTTTGTTCGCAGTGATGTTGGAGGTGGGTGCGTTCGTTGATGAGAGGGAGCTGCGACCATCGCCAACTGGTCTCGAACATAGGGTTTGGATCCGCGAGATGAGCGACTTCGAGGGTTTTCAGCGTTCGACTTCAACAGTGGCGTTCGTAAGGGGGTTGGCAGCAACCTGGTGGTCATTCTCGAGTAAGGTCAAAATCGTGGAGAAAACTACTGGTTTGGGTTCCAGTCTCGATTTAGGCTCGACTTACGTGAGTTGAGGTGCAGCGATGTGCTGTGGATAGGTGGCTTCGCGAATGAAGGCAGTCACTGTGAAGGAATTCGAGGCTAGCGGCGGCAACTCGAGGCGATCAATCGATGGTCTCGATTCACGGCGGGATGGTCGAGCTGGGGTTGTGATGTTGTTTCGATCTGGGCTGTGAGGTATTCTATTCGTTTATCATATTAACTTGATTTAATAACAATAAAAATGTATTTGCAGATTGGAAAAATTATTAGATGAACAGTAGAATAAAAATTTAAGGATAGTCAGTTTGTTAAATATTATATATACGGAAAGATTTATATAGAGTTATATCAAAATAAGAATATTACTAGTAGTCTAAAACCATGGAAAATGTTGACTAATTTATTAACTGTGAAATTGATGGATTCGAATAATTCAAGTATTAATAAACTATATATTTATACAAGGTCTGAAATCAAGGAAAATCAAGTCGAGATTGGATTGGGATTGGTTTGCAAATAAAAGGTGAGTTAATCTCACTCGGTTGAATTTAAATTTAAATAGTTAAATTTAAATAATTGATTGAATGGTTGCATTGATTGAATATGCTATACTATATATAGTAGTATATACCAATATATATATATTGGCATATGTATATATTGGAGTTGTTGATATTCCCGCATTATATAGCGGATGAGACCCTATGCGCCGCATAATAGCGGATGATATTTTATAAAACCCATATACCGCGATATTCCACCTCGAAGTGGAATTGGTATTGTGCTAACGTCTGTGGATGCAGGGAAACAGGTTGGAGGGATCCAACTGGATTCCTCAAAATTATTTAGATTATTTGATATTCTGTTCTATGAATATTGATATCCTGTGATGATTTTATTGATGATTGAAATATTGGATGATATGGTTGGATTGAATATTTCAATAAAAGGAGTTATCAAAATATATTGAATTGGATTTTGAAAGAAATAAAAGAGTAAATTTTAAGTAAATAATTCAAGTGAATTGGAATAAGGGAATTTCGAAATAACAAGGGAAATATTAATTTTAAACTAAAGTGATATTAAATTTAAAGAATAAAGGATTTATTTTGAATGTAAGGATTAAATTTAATTAAAGGCTAAAGAAGGAATTTTGGAAGTTTAAAATTGGTATTTTCAGTTAAAAAGGGTTTTAACTCAAATAAAGGAATAAATCTAAAAGTTAATGTATTTTGAAATAAATGAAGTAGTAAAGGAAATTTATTTCAAAGTAAAGTAAAGTAAATTGGAAAATCAATTGAAAATTGATTTAGTTGTTTAAAATTGGAATTTTAAAAGAGAAGTGAGATTTTGGAATTTATAAATTGGGTTTATAAAGTAAAATAAAATATCAGTGGATATTAGAAAATATAAATTCAAGGTGGGAATTTATAAAGGGATATGAATTGGTTTAAAATAAATGTTGGTTTATTTTTAAAGGATGGAAATGAAAAGTGTATTTCTCTGGATAGCCAAGTACGTTTTCAAGGTAGTTTTAAATATAAGTTAAAAGTTTTAATATGTTTTAAAAAACATGTTTTAGAAAATTGATTATTTTTAAATTTTAACTTTTTAAAGTAAGTATTTTTCAAAGATCTATTATTGTAGTAATTATATAAAAGTGATTTGGTATTATATTTTAAAAAGAGAAATTTAGTTTATATTTGTAAAGTGGTTTCATTTTAAATATTTCTTAAGTATATATTTTGTTAAGGTATTAAAGTAGTTTTTTTTATTATCAATATTATTAAGTATATTTATAGTAAAGTGTTTTAAGATTATTTTAAAATCTAAGTGTTTTGTACTTGGTGTTTCAGAGGAAATAAATATTTGGAAATGTATTCCGTAAGCGGAAACTGTTTGAAATTGTTTTCAAAAGGAGTTTGAAAATTTGAAAATATATCTTGGAAAGATATTTGGGCAAATAAATAATGTGGGAAATTATTTATTGTGTGATGGTTGTTTGTGGATGTTAATTGATAGTTAAATAACCGACTATCAATATTGGCCAAATGCGCTGATCGTTTCGAAGAGACCGGGATCGGATTTCCGTATACCGGGATTCTAGGTCTGGAGACTCGAATACCACTTCGATCCGGTTTGTACGTTTCGTGTAACGATTTCGGAGTCGAAGATGGAGCAGTGAAGTGCAAGGGCTAGTCGCTACTAATCCTGAGGATATTTCCAAAATGGATGTAGTAGGAGTAGTGCCTTCGGTTTCGTTCAAACCCAGGACGGACTTGTATGGACGAATGCTTGCGAAACATCGTCAGCGGACGATGGGCATTCTAAGGGATATGTTCTCTAAAAGGTATCGTTTAGCCTCGAACCTCATCAACCGGGAATGACTGAAAATCAGGGGTTATGCAGCAAGGCTTCGTGGGTAGCTCCCACTGGAGGGTAAGGTCATCCCTGTCTAGATGTCCCTTTTTATTTCGGCTTAGTGGTGCGGTTGCTGATCCCAACCGTGGGGTGATTTTATTCGGGATCATCCAGTAAGGGATGGTTCCGGCCTTGTGTTGCAGGGGAGCGGGCGTACTCCTCGGTACGGTGATCTAGGCCACGTACTGTGATAGGTGGTACCCCAGTGCCTAGTCATTCGTTGGAAATCCATTTTTCCTACGTGCCTTGTACGGTATTTGTTTGTATTACCCACTTTTGTGGTTAGTATGCTGGAATTTAATAATGTAACAATTTCAGCTATTTTAATAAGTATTTGTATATAGACACTATTATAATATCAAAGGAATTTGATAAAAAGTGTTTTAGCTATCGTAAGGTAAAAACCCGACATGTTTATTTGTGGCGTAGTCTTACGAGATGCTTTTGTTTTCAAAGGATTTTTGAAACTTTAATAATCAATTGAGTGTGATTTTCTCACGCTGGTATTCCAGACTGACTCGGGTATTGTTTTATATGATGCTCGGGTCAGACCGAGTATTATAGATTACAGGAAATGATGCTGTGGAGCTGGATGGCGATACGTACTTTCGTATTTGAGTTATATATTCCGCTGTGTATTCAGATTGTGAGGACAAGTTATGATTACTGTCCAGTTGTATGATATTGATGTGATGTACTCTGATGATGTATTGGGATGATGTATATATAAACAGATATAGATTTCTTTTTGTGTAAAGATCTGTTATTACCTATTATAGTTTATTCCGCTGCGTATGAGAGATTCTGTTGTTGTTTTCTATTTTTCTTCTTCTTCTACCTCTTCTTCTTAACTCAAATGGTCCGGTTTTTTGTGTAGGAAAAACCCGGGTCGTTACATAAGCCTAAGTCATAGGTCGTTCGCGAGTTAAGCCTTAAGTCGTAGGTCGTTCGCGAGTTAAGCCTTAAGTCGTAGGTCGTTCGCGAGTTAAGCCTTAAGTCGTAGGTCGTTCGCGAGTTAAGCCTTAAGTCATAGGTCGTTCGCGAGTTAAGCCTTAGGTCGCGAACCAGTTAGGTCGCGCACCCTCTTTAGGTCGCGTGCCCAGTTAGGTCGCGAGTCTATAGGTCGCGTACACTTTTAGGTCGCCACTTTTAGGTCGCGCACCCTCCTTAGGTCGCGAACCAGTTAGGTCGCGCACCCTCCTTAGGTCGCGCACCCTTCTTTAGGTCGCGAGTTTTAGGTCGCGAGTTCCTTAGGTCGCTCACCTCCCTTAAGTCGCTCACCATTAGGTCGTATGACCTATAAGTCGCTTGCTCCAGTTAGGTCGCTCGGCTATTTTGTTAGGTCGCTTGGCCATTGTGTTAGGTCGCGTGAACCCTTAGGTCGTATGACCTACTTTACCTTAGGTCGCTTGACCAGCTTGGTCGAACCCCGTACACCTCTACGTAGGCGATCTTATCTGAAAAGCATTCAACAGAACTTCCACTTTGATGCATTTTGAGCTGATTTCCTTGGATTTTGTTCACGTCTTCGAATGTGAATTTTTGTGATAGATTGTTTCAACAATCGTTTTATGACTTGTCACTTTAAAGATATATGAAGGTTTCAATACTAGTAGTAAATATCAAAACTCTTTCATCAAAGCGATTTCAACACTATTTTAAATATCAAAAGTTCGTTTTCTCAAACCGATTTCCAATCTACTAGTATATACAAGCCTTTACTTCACTCGAATGAGAAATCGACTTAAACGACTTAGTAAAACGAGTGGTATGAAACGCTTGCATTCACTTCGTCGGTTAGCTCTTGGACTTGTTCGATTGAACCCTTTTTATGACAATTTTCTAGTGAAGATCTACAGTTTGTTCGTAAATATTTAAGTTAAGCAAGTGGTTATGGGACATGAAGCTAAACTCATATATTTACTAGCTTGGTGTGATTTACACTTCCTGATGATCATGACGATCATTTTTGTGATTTAGACTAGCGATTGAGCGATGTCTCTTTGTCTGCGAGGGAGACTATACCCCGTTTATGTGATGTTTCGCCATCACATATGTAGGGTAGCACCCTACGGTCTTCGGGCCATTCCTGTGTGAAAATTTAATGGATAGCTTCCATGAGATAGCTTCTCGTCATGTGTTTTACGCGTAGGTGAGTTTTCATGCTCCCATTCATGTGTTAGGCCTCCCCCTTTTTTTATGTGTTTGCTGGATTTCTTGTGATGATTTCTGGAAATTATGCTTCACCAATTTTCATGATTTTCATTGATATGATATCAGTTTTTGTGCATTGGTGAATTTACGTGTTATTGACTTGTTATGAATACAAGTTTAGGGCATGATACCCTACTTTATCTTTAAGAAGATTCTTGTGATATTGATTAATCTCTTGTTGATTATCATTTACATGCTTATAGTAGTATGCCATTATAGTTACTACATGTTCATGCCATGTCTATTACTTTATACCATATCATCTGATATTTATAGCTAGACTGATCCGTTTACTATTTTCTTATAAATAATACTTGGGTCAGACCGAGATGTTACAGGTGCTTCTGCTTGACTTCTCTTTAGGATTATTCTAACTTTTGGCTAACTACTTAGATTAGTAGTTTTTGATTGTACGCATTTGAGATATAGACTCTACGTTGTGTACTTATTCTTTTGTATAGCACGTGTTGCTATTCTTTTGAATTATCGTGGATCTTTCTGACCACTACTCTGATGTACACTTTCATGTGTTATATATATTTATTCATATCTTCTTCCGCCTTTGTGATATGGATGTCTGTGACTGATTTATGTTATGATTACTTCTATGTTTGTTTCCGAAGATTATACATAGCCACCGTGTGATAGCTTTGTGTTTGTATCGGTATGTCGGATTTCCTCCTTAAAAGATATGCATTCTATTCTACCTGACATATCGGTGCTCGCACAAAGAAGTTACATGGATGGTCGCTCCTCCATAGCCTTATTCTCCGTGCTAATTGACAGCACTACATCGTAGTGTTCTTGGTTAGCGTGGGTATAGAGGTGGGGCGTCACAATTTGAGATAGTTATTGAGTTTGTTTCCTTTGTATAAACTCTATGACATTTGATGTATAACTTTGTGAATCTATACTCTGATGATTTATTCACATGGTTATTATTGCCTCTTCTGTTATATCTGTGATATTATATTTTATCCATGCACTGTGAGATATGATAGGTTATATGCTGTGTTTGTTGGTATTCATCTTGATGATCATCCTATATCGGCTTGGCACAACTACAGCGCACTATTTTGTTATTATACGTGTCGATGGTACAAGGTGGTCATCACATTCGGTATCAAAGCCTTGGTTACGTGATTAACCTGAGTTGATACCATGGTCTAGTGGAGATAAGGAAGGAGTTATCGCCTTAGACTGGATCTAGAGTGTGTGTGTATATATATAAGAGAGTGCGTATTTGTTATAAGTTTGGTTTTCAAAACTATGTAGTAATATAATATATTATATAAGTCACATGCACATGAGTACCATAGTTATGAAAATAAGATGTATTTAGGTATTGAAATGTTTCCATATTGACCTAAAGTAGTGTACACGAGTTATATAAGATTGAAAACGTTTCAATACCAAAATACATCATATCTCATCTCGGTGCAAGGTAATGTGCACGAGTTATAGACTTGAATAATATAGTATTAGAGACACAAATAAAAATTTCATAACTAAAAGAATCGGAGTGAACAAAAACAATAAATGTTATATTATATCCAAAGGTTTAATACATCGCCTCATATATATACAACTTACAAAAAAAATATCACTCTATAATCACTCTATAAATACAATGGAAAACTTAATACCAAAAAAACAAGCACTCGCCATCATTATCGAGTCCATCTCCATATAGTAGCCCAAAAAGCACATACATTAATAATATTGACCTGTAAAACAAGCTTCGACTAACCCGAGGTTGTTAAACAAATTATAAACCCCGAGTCAGGCTAGAAATATAACTGTGAGTACAGTAGTGCTTAATAATAACATATAAGTGTAGTGTAGGCTACAAATACATGACAAACGCCATCACTCACAGTCTCACACCAAACAATATTCCACCCAACACAAGTGTCATGGCTCTAATCATCGTGACTCACAGCTCAAACTCTAATCAACTGAGATATCACAATCTATTTATATTGTATGAGTTACTTTAGATTTAAATTCAAGTGCACTACTTTCAGATTTTCGAAGTTCGATTTCTTTGTTTACTATAGTACGGTCTTTTTCACCTACATATCTAAACAATTAATGGTTGTACATATTCGTTGTTTACCATAGTACAGTCTTTCTCAACCGCATATATAAACAATTTTCATATATTTTGTGAGTTTGATATATATAAAGGAGAGTCATATCTTAACTCATTCCTTGAGTAACCAGCATGAATACTTGTTGGTAAGCCATTCTGCATTCACTCTTTACATCGACCAACTGCCTCGACAAACCCATGTATCTTTTTCACTTGCTGCTTACAACCAGTTGCGAGTGCACTTCACGCGATCCCTTAGTTGTACCGCCCTTCTGGCTTTTGAAGATGTATACATTTTATATGTTGTAGTTACCGGCCGAATTCCATCTTAAGGTGCTAGCTCCTGTGGCACTACGTCTACAACATCTTACTTTTCATTATATTGCATGTGCAATAGATCGTTGGACTTTATGACGTGGGACAAATTAGTCACAATTTAGGTTGTGATCCATGAATCAGTCCCTTAGAATAGATTCTAGCAGTCTAGCAGTCAATACCTTGTATCGTTCTCATCAAATATTAAATTTTTATCTTTTAAAACATTTGGCTTTCCAAAATATCATTATTTGTGAAATTATGTTACATCCCAAATACATGTTATGTACATTCAATTCAGTTATCAAGCAATAGCGCATTCAAAGTACTTCAATTTAAACACGTATTCATCCATCCAAACCAATATTAATGGGATAAAATAACCTTGCTTATATCATGGGTGAAAATACATATCATACTCCTATAGTAGCGTTTCTAAATCAAACAAGTGTTTAAATCACCCAAATTCATTCAAACACCCAATTCATCAATTCAAGTCCAAATCAAACAAGTTTTCAATCATATTTTTTGCCATGAGTATTCTAGAATGGAATGGTGAAATATCAACATTTAATATCAAAATCAAACAAATATTTTAATCATCTGATTTTGAAACTTGTATCTCATATTTTTTTATAATAAATACTCATGCTTTCCAAAATAAATATAAAATATATATAAACACGCACGCACACTTAGTTTATCTTCTTTTAAAATCATGCTAGGTCCCTTTTAAAATTCAGCCAAGTATTAGTTAATACTATTTGGTATTCAAACCAAAATAAAATACCTTTATTGGTATATAAATGAATTTTGAATTCATTTATAAAATATTTTCAATATCATCTCAAATTATTTTCAAATCCTTTTATAGAAAAGCTTACATAATTAAATCATTAATTATTTATGGTTTAAATTCAAATTCAAATTACTTCGAAAATAAATTAACTACATTTCATCAAAAGATTTTCTAGTTTCAAATCTCAAATAAAAAATTCATATTATATAGATAGGATTTTAAGTTCAAACTTAATTTAAATCCTAAATATGAAAATAATTGAAATTCAAATTCCATTATCTCCTAAGTAGTTCAAAAATCCTTTTACACAAAATATTTCTAGTAATGGAATCTATCAAAATTCCTTTCAAAGAATTTAAATATAGAAACCTCCTTTCTCATTATTTAAATTCAAAATAAATAAACTTGAATAAAATTCAGGTTTACATTACTAGAATATTCTTTAAACTTATTTTAAAATTTTACATAAGTCCAAAGTAACCAAAATTATATTTCAAAGCTTTAAAAATAACAATACAAGTACACTGCTTTGTTTTTTCTGCTCCTAGAATCAATATTCTTCAAAACGAAATACAGGAGCTTCAAAACCCTTCCAAATTTATTTAAAAATACTAAACTACGGCCTTGGAAAATCTTTAAAAAAATTTATTGTAGAACATAGCTCAATCTCATCACACAAATTCAAAGCAAGTAGCAGGAGGAAGAAGAGCAAGTTATGGCTATGGTTTTGGAATCAACAATAAGTTTAAAAATCTTTAGGTTTACTGTAAATGAATTATGTTGCTCACACATAAACTAAGCTAATCAGACTTTGAACGGATTGAAATCAAAAGATAGTAGTTAACTCGCTATAAATTAGAAAATAGGATTATACTCACTCAAAAATCGATGTTCCCTTCTACCAACATTCAAACTTCGTCTCATACTCCTTGCAAATTCCAACTCTCCAATTTACAGTCATTTCATCCCTTTCACGCCAAGCATCAGTAGTCGCACTAGAACGATGCCCTAGCACCATCACGCCTTGACGCTTGTCCCAAAGGCATGCACCTCCATTTCTCCTAGTCACGTCTGGCCAAGCTTGTCACACACGCTTCTCAGCACCATCACATGCTCTACTGGTCCAGTTGTCTTCCCTTCGTTGCACACGAGAGTCTAGACTAGCTTTTCTTACTGTCCCGACGTTGCCATGGTCACATCTCTTGTTTTTCTATATGCCCAATTTGATTTTAGGGTTGAAGGAAGGAAACAAGGAAGATAAATGGATAGGTTTGTTTACCTTAGGGTTAAAGTAAATCAATAAGTTAAAATATAATGATTGTTTGGATAAGGATAAAAGTTATGTTCAAATGAAAACTTTTTGATTTATTTTTTTTTTTAAATCATTTTGTACTCTTAACCACTTTATTATCCAAGCGTTACTCGATACCCGATTAAAATTCCATTCGAGACATTTTAATCTAAATTTTATTTCATTCCTTAAACGATTTTTTTATATTAAAATATCACTTTTCGATTTCAACAACTTTATAATAATTGTTTTATTTTCCAACACAATTTCAAAATTTAACAGACATTATTTATTTTAACAAAAAAAATTACAAACAATTTTCACAATTTTAAAACACAATTTCAAATTTCAAATTTGAATTTTATTTTAATGGTTTTTTTACAAGCAAAACAAAATATTATTATTTTGCATAAGCAATCAGATTATAGTGGTCATACCAATTTAAAACAATTATTATAGGTGTGAGGCAGAGATGCCTCGGCAACTATATCGAATTTATAGTGGTCGTACCACTACAAAGTTATTATAGGTGTGAGGTTATACCACCTCAACAATTATTAGCTCGAACACCACACAGGGTGCATACAACAAGAACTATGCTGCACAGGCAGTCACCAACACTATAATGCACCACGCAGGGTGCATATATATATATATATATATATATATATATATATATGTAAGCCGCTTAAGGCAGATATCCAAAAAACCCCATTCCAAGAAAAATATGACAAACAACTATAACACTACCAACCGTTGTTGTATGAAAAGCACCGTGGAAAATTAATGCATTATGACATTCAAGGCCTAGGCCTTCAAATACTTTTTTTCTCTTTTTTTTATTAAAAGGTTGCATGACCCGAAGGTGATACAAACATAATAGATAGATATATAAAATATATCAGCCAACAAGGCTTGACTGGTAGCCCGGGTTTTAAGGTGGACCACCAACTTAAGGAATAACACAAGTGTGAGGCAAAACGCCCCAGCAGCTGCAGAACACAGCTACAAAAATAAAACTGCCAACATGTCTGGCCAGTATAGCAAATTAAATATACTGAAAGTATGCACATTATCCAACTAGACTACATATCCAAAATAAAGAAATAAATATAAAAAAATGTCAAAAACTACGAAAGACCATCACATCTAAATACAGGCACGTCTATGGAACCAACTTGTAACGACCCGTATTTTTACGGATCGAAATATCGTATAACAGTTAACATTTGGTCGCATTGCTGATAAGTCGTTCAGAGTTTTAAGTCTTAGGTCGTATGGGAGTTTGGAGCGACCTAAGGAAGATGCGAGCTAAGGAGTAAACGACCTAGTGGAGTGAAGCGACTTAAGAGTTAGGTCGTATGATAGCTTAGGTCGTGAAGGAGGTTATGTCGTAGGCGACCTAAGGGTTGGGATAAGTCGTGTGGAAGTTAGGTCATGTGGTGGCTTAGGTCGAGTAGACGACTTAAGGAAAGTTGATGACTTAAGAGTTTTGGCGAGTTAACGACCAAAGGGGTAGGTCGGCGACGACCTAAGGAAGCTGGGGTAGCAGTGAGCGACCTAAGGAAGTTAAGTCGTAGAAGACTTAGGAGTTAGGTCGTGGGACGTTAGGTCGCACAATGTCTTAGGTCGTGGCATTTTTAGGTCGCGGAAGCGCATCTGCTGTTAAGTCGCTGGGTCGTTAAGGCGCGCATGTGATAGATCGTAAGTCGCGCATAGTTAAGTCGCGAAGTGTTAAGTCGTATGGTTTGTGATAGGTCGCGTAGGGGTTGATCTGTTAGGTTGCACGCATATGCTATTTGTTAGATCGTTGGATCTATAGGTCGCGCGCTTGCGCTAGGTCGTAAGTCGTAGACTGGTAGGTCGTGAGTGCGCATAAGCTTAGGTCGTTAGGTCGTAGATTGAGGGGTTCCGATAGGTCGTAGGTCGTGATGCTCTATAGGTCGTGGACGACCTAAAAGTGGACGACCTAAGGGTTTTTCAGCCTATAAATAGGAAGGTTCTTCTTCATTTTTGAGATCCGGATTTCGAAGCGACGAAGTGCTGCCATTTTGAGAGCTCGACTTCTACACTTCTTCACTTCTTTCCTCCACTCTAATCTAGTGATTCCCTCCATCCAAATCGAAGATCAAATCGAAGATCCAAGAGCTTAGATTGAAGATCTACATCCATTGAAGAGAGATTTCATCGTTTGAAGCGGATTGGTGATAGATCAAGTTAGATCCTTCGCTGTCCGGATCTGAAGTGGGTTTCTTTTGAGGTGTTTAGGTGATTTGGTGAGTGATGATTATCTCTCACACGGATCCAAAGGAGTATATCGGATCGTTGGCTTGATTTTGTGTTAAAGTAGTGATTTCCATGCATTTTCTTAATCCTAAGTATAGATCCATATAGATCCATTGTTCATGATGATTTGACAACCATTTTACTACATGTTAACCTATGCAAGTTCATTCATCAAGATTATAGAGGCATTGCTCATGATTTCATGCTTGTTAGGCTTTTGACTCTTTATTTACGAAATTGCCATTATTGTTATAATTGACTATTTAGATCATATTTGAATGCTTGATTACTTGGATAAATGTTTGACTTGGTTGATTGCTATGAATTAGATGATTTATGGTTTGATTTAGACAAGATGGTCGAAGATGATTCAAAAGCTAAGGGAAAGGCTCTTGAATTGGAAAAGCTGCTCGTGACATATGTGGCGGATGATGAAGCTCATATGGATAGATTTGATGATGATGTTGAGATGAGGCTTTGCTATGATGATGATGAGGCAAGCATAGTATGAGATAGTCTTGGTCTAATCTAGACGGGATCATTCCAAGCATGTTGATAACTCGGTGATATGGTTCGAGTTAAGGATAATGGTTGGCTCGAGAGGCGCTTGAGCTAGTATGGAAATAGTCGTCGAGGAGGATGACTAGAAGGCTGAGGTTTCATCGTTGTTAAAGGTTCTAGCATGCTCAAAGCAAGAGTACGTTGGGCAGATTCGATAGTCCCTGAAGACTACAGATTGGTAGTCGAGTACTCTGGATAGATTCGACAGTCCTAGGCACGGGTCACGATGACGTGCGGAGTTATGTCTAGAACCGGGGTTTCCATTAGCCCTTGACGGACGGCTGAAAGAATGTGCCGGTCATTCAATTAATGGTGGTGTCGAAGCAATGATAACAGTGATAGCCATAGTCATGGATGTTTGGTTGTATCATCACTCGGTCTCAAGAGCGGTATTTTCTGGGTGCTTATCTGATCTTGGTTTAGGCCTTGGGGGTTTGTACTTGGAAAGCATCGCCCTTGACTCGAGTGATAATTACTTTACTTTAAATTGTATGCTCTGCTATGTCTGCTTCTACTTAGTGTGTGTCTGGGGGCTATCACTGTAGAAAGAGGTGGAGTGGGAGGGTTGTATTCCTATTCCTTTTCCTTTATGCTCTCTTGGTATGTTGTTAGTTAATTTACCGCTCACTAAGACTGTTGTTTGACTCAAGGCTTTATGTTTTAACTCTTATTGCCTTGGGCTGTTCGTCCATTTTGGGACGGGCAGACTAGGTAGCAGGTGACAGGTGCTGTTCTTGCTTTCCACGATGCTGATGTCGAAGACGAGCGGGAGGCTTGCATATTATCTTCTTACTATATGTACTGGGTGTTCCGCTGTTTGTATATTCTCTGAGTGTTATGTAGTGAGGCTTGATGTATTGACTATTCTGATGTTTGTATTCAACTATTATGAAGTTTTATTGATGAGATTCTATTCTGTGAAGCTTCACTATGTATATATTCTATTGTATTTTGTCCATGCGTTGTGAGTAATACGATAGATTCTGTTGTTTAAATTTACCCTGGCAATCGTCCATGGTCGCCTGGCACACTTTTACAGCGCACTATCTCTAGATTCGGTGCAGGGGTCATGGGCGGTCGTCACACAACTAATAATATCAGGGAAATATCCTGAAGTGCGAGGAGAGAAAATAAAATTTTGATCCTAATGTAGAGCAGCTAATATCGCTTCATTGTTTGCACCATATTCAGCATCATTGCAAAGAACCGGTTTGTCATCAATAAGCCAATAGTAAAGTTTCTGTTCATCTGCATCATCATCAGATACCCATTTAGAGAAGATATTCCAATGTTGGTGAGGCCAAGTTCCATATTTAGTACAGTCGACCAGCGACTGACGAACCCACGACATGCCTGTTAATGACCTTTTGAACAATGGGCTCAGCACTTGTAGGATTCAAATGGAGAGTCTTGATAAACTTCAATTGCAGACCAACGGTAGGAGACAAGGACGGATCACTGCCCAACAACATAGGGACAGAAGGTGGAGAGGTCGGCGAGGCGATGGCGCCACAGCCGGGGGGCCATAGGCGAGGGCGATGGAGAAATAAGAGCACCACAACGAGGGGGTGAGGATCGAAGGGAGGAGGGGGAGGGCTGGACGGGTCTTGTGGATTTGATCCGCCAGCGGTTATATCGGGGCTTGGATGGGGGTTCTTAGCAGGAAGCCAATCAAAAGCATCCACCGAATGGGGACAGCAAGCAAATGTATGGCCTAAAAAATGACAATGATCACAAATAGGCAGCTTTCATTGATATGAAGTGTCTACGAAGGCAACCCTATCATCAGCCAGGGGAATCGGGATACGGGCATACAACTGTCTAGAAGAGGTGATTTCGATAAGAGTCTTGGCGAAACGGAGCATCTGCCTATGCTCGGTTGAGATGTCAAAAGAAATTAACTGATCTGTATGGTTAGCAATCCAATTGACCCCCTCAAGCGATTGGAGAACCGAGCGGTTATTTGAAACATGAGCCTAGACGGGAATTGACAAAGCCTGCTCATGGGCTAGGTCGACAGAAAGATTCCATTGAGTAATTATAAACACTTTACTCTCAATAACAATAAAGTCCGTTTCCAAAACACAGGATCTTTCTAGAGGGCTAGAAAATTTAAAAAAATAAATTGATTTGTCACACCTAACATTAACCTTGCTACGCAATTTCCATATACCAAGAACTTGTTGTTTCATAACGGAGTAGAGGGGTGCCTCATCTATAAAGAAACCGACTAAACAGTCCTTTTAGAAAGCGATACCAGCATCAATAATCGCCTTTGGGGGGGGGGGGGGGTTGTTTGAAATTGCAACATCATATTGTAAGACCTTTTCTTAAACCAAGAAGACCTTTTCTTAAAATCCATCTAAAATATTTATTTTGTATTAACTGCCTCTAAAGCATCACCTACACCTTGCTCTGCCGTTTTGCTAGTTCTTACCTTCTTATTCTTCAATCCCTCGTTGCCTTTTGCACTTCTCTCTCTTTCTTCTTTTCTCATATTTTGTGATTTGGTTTGCCTTTAAATTTGAGTTTTTCTTTTCAAAATCAAAAGAGTGAACCTGGGTTCTGTAGCCTCTACTTCTTGTTCCGTACCTGGATCCGAAATTCCAGCTTTTACTTAACACCATAAATTTCATTTCTCTTATAATCAATTAACGGTTTGAGTTCTGGTTTCCTATATTTGACTCGCTTCATTTTTGCTTCGGCCTGCTCCTGTTAAGGCTTGTGCTTGCTAATTTATATGTGTACTGATTACTCCAATTTAGTAATAACATGAGTGTAGTAATTGTACATTAACTACAGGAACATTATAGACTAAAATCACATACAAAACTAAATATAAGGATATAAGGGAAAATATATGTAACAAATCCAATCAAATACATAATATATACTACAACATTTCACAAAACATACCGCTATAGAAAACACTGAACGGACAACGTTTATCAGCAAGAACCAATACGAACAAGCAGTACAATTTAGTGACAGTAAAAGCCTATAAAGCTGTAAATGCTAATGCAATCACATTAGTATTGTTTATTCTCAAAATGAAAATGATAATAGTTCACATCAACTTTATTATTATTTGTCAAAGATCACTAGCTCAAAAGTTAAAATAATTTTTATAAAAAAAAGCAGGAATTTTTAACTAGGATATGCCGATATATCCTTCTGAGCATGTCGACATACCAGCCATTAGATGCAACTTTTTATCTTAAACTAACCGACACTTTCTTTCACCTTTCGCGAAAATTCAATTCTTTTGATTTCTATACAAATGCTCTAGAAAATGAAATTTTAACCGAATTCTCCATAATTTCTCTCATTCTCTTCTTTCTCACATTTTGCATAAAAGTTCTATTACCTGTATATACTTATTCTTTGCAAATCCACTCTCTATTTCTTTACGGATTTGCAAACTACTAAAAAAAGTCATAGAGTTTACACTCAATTCTCTATCGTTTACTCCATGTTCAAATCATATTCTTCAAAGAGACCAAAGATATATTACTATCAAAGGTCTATATGAAATTGCACCGAAAACTATTTGAATTGTAATCAAAAGATTCGATTTCTTTTATATATTACTCTACTATTTGTTTGTAAATGTATATCCTGCCACCCGTAGAAAATGAGGATTGTATAGTTGTATCCTGCCATCCGTGGAAAGTCGCGACAGGTGTTCTTGCCGCCTGGTTCAAAGTGAAGAAGGTGTATGTGTATCCCGTCATCCATGAAAAGTCAAGATAGGTGTTACTTACCGTCTTGTTCAAAGTCTAGTTGTAAAGTTAGTTTGTCATCCGGAAAAGTGCAAGTTGGTTATAGTGAAATTATGTACGGGGTACAAGACTGGATGTAGAATTAGAAAGCCAAACTAGTATAAAAATCTTTGTGTCTTCCCTTTATTTTATTACTTTTATTTGCTGCATTTACTATATTACTACCTGTTATTTCGATTCCGTATTTTTAAATTTGACAATCAAAAAATAAATTGGTAATAAGTTTAAAAACAATATTCACTCTCACCTTTGTTATTATTATTTATTTTTTTGAAGACAATGAGAACCAAGCTTTGTTTATAAACTTTAAGGAAGTATGTACTGAATACACAACACATACTTTAAGATAATTCACTGGAATATATAGTATTCACCCTCTGTTTAGTGTTACATTAGCCTTAAAACTCATTCCGCACACTATCAAAGTAGCGCATCATGCACCCACAAATATAAGATGTAACAAACATTCTTATACGCTTAATTTGACATGAGATGAGGAAAATTAATCAAGATAGGAGGAGATATTCTAATATTGAACGAAAGAAAAAGGTCGAAATTAGAAAACTTGAAAGAAAACTTAATTAGATAGACAATACGTGTTTGCATGCATAAAAAATGATTCAAGAATGTTTTGATTGCTACTTAAAACTTAACTCTGTCTAATGTTAATAGGTTGGACAAAATGTTAAGACAAAAAGAAAGTCAATAGTGACAGAATATCTCAACAATGTTCAGTGCTTTTTTGACATTAGACAAAAGATAAAGCAACTCCTAGGTATCCATTCAAAAACAGATTAAGACCCACAATATAATGATTCTACAGTCATGATTACATACACTGACTATAAGAATTTCATTTTATGAAAATAGCAATGAATAAGGTTATGATATTCACATGCACGTGTGCATAAATATAGTAAAAACTGAAATGCCATCTTGAGCTATTTATTTTTCGCAACGATGATCAAATATATTACCGATCTTACTTTGATGCATCATTTATCTCTCTTTTCTTTGACATATGATGATACTTGGTCCACTCTTCTAAATTTTTACGGTGATTCATATTCATTCTAATCAACGGTCGCTTTGCTCTTACCATGTTTTCAGCACTTTTCCAGTCTTCGGCGACACCTAAGGCTACCAAGAGCGCACACGTCATGCATACACTTCTCCCATGACCTGTTGAGAGTTGCAACAAATAATTAGTGTAAAGTTATGTCATGTCGCATGACATAACTTTATGTTACAACAAATACTCAATGTTATAATAAATAATGACCAAATGTTAAACGGGTTGGAATCAGATTATAAAAAGGTTGGATAAAAGTTGATTCAACTCATTGATGACCCGTTTCCATTTAGTATAAAATTCAATTTGATTTAACACACTTAATATATGGGTTGTATGGGTTGCCCATTAAATTCGTTTAGCGGATTAAATTAGCTTTAACTACTAAATATTTTTAGAAAATACACAAATAAATTCAAACTATGTTTTTACTTTTTGAATATTTAATTAATCGAAATTTCAAATTTGAAATTTTAGAAACAAATTATAATTTCGTAGAATTCAAATTTCCATGCTTTCAATTTTAAATATTTAAAAATTCAAATTTAAAGTCAAAATGCAGAATTTCAAACTTAAGAGCTAGCTTCAAAACATGTTTTCTCGTTTTGCATTTTCGATATGTATTAAAGGTGTGAGAGAGGAAGGAAGATGTGGAAATCCAAATCACTGAGACACGTAGAAGGAGATTAGGAAGAAGATACATTTGGGTATATCCAAAAACGAAAAAAAAGAAAAGGTTGTTTTCCATCTTATATGGTAAAACCATTTTCCACGCATTTCCGTCTTCCGTGCATTTTTATATACATGGTTGAAAATGCAATACACAAAACTTGTTTTCAAACCAACAAATCCTAAATATTCAAATTCAAATTCAATATAAAATTCAAAATTTCTAATATGCAAACTTAGAATTCAAATGTGAACCTCAAATTTACGAAATTCAAATTTTCAAATTTTCAAAATTTGAATTTTCAAAATTCACGAACTTCTTTTCTATATGGTCATTACGAAATACAACCTAAATCATTATAATTTCTTTAAAGTTTTGTAGTGATGTAAACCATATAATCCTGAGTTATATTGCAAGTCTGTGTATTTCCAGTATGTTACATATCTGAAGTTTTAAAATATACTGAAACAATTGGTAAGGATACAGAAATGGGGAAATTATGTTTATCATGATTATAATGTAGTAATTGTTATGACTTTAAGCATGATTTGTAGCATGGTTAAAAGAAAAGAAAAGAGTCCAACTCCAAAACAAAATTTCTTGATCATTATTCAATCCAATTGTAGACAAAAAAACAAAGAAACCAAGAAACTAAAACACAGATCTCATGTCCCTAAATTAGGTGTTCCCGCATGCTTGGTCAATCATATCCATTCAATTTGTTTGCATTTGATAATTTTTTATAATGATTGAATGGTGAAGATTTAGAAGAACAGATGAGTACACACAATTCAGAAATTGAGAAACCAACGCATCGTTGAAAATAATCGAGTTTAAAAATGGGAGTGTTATCCCACATTAACAAATAAATCAAAGTAGATGCAATACTAAAGATTTTTCTACTTTTTGGTTTTTTATTTTATAATAATATTCAATAATCTTATGCAAACGTTTTAAAGGCTTACGTGTGGAAGAAATCCAAACATGTCAGTACTAGGAGTTTTCTATTTAAAAAGAAAGATTGCACTGTCTACATAGACAAGAGTAATGCTTTTAACTAAGGCCGTTTCTAAAGTTTTGAAATGTGTGCGGGTGTTTGTGTGTGTTAGGATCAATAGCCCCCATTTAACATCATTTTATTTTATAGCCCTTTGATACTAGTTACAAGTTTCTATTTAAATATTTGTTTTTTCCTCTCCTGTCACATGGACCAAATATTTAAATATAAACTTGTGGCTGATATTTACCATCTTTTACGAACAAATAAAAGGTTAATACAAAAGTAGAGTTAGACTCTTACTACTTTGAGTCGCATTAACAATGTAAGGTCCGAGCATACTGGCATAAGAAAACCCCCTTACTTAACAGTAAAAATGATAGCATTAAACCATCTAATAAAATACAGACAATAATCGTAATACTCTGTCCTAGACTTCATCTAAAAAACCATAGCATAGCATGCCAAACTGACTTGAACTCGGTGTCAGCTTATCACTGACCACGATGTAATATAACAATCTACAATCATCCTTCATGCAACCTACCTGTTGGAACACGTTACTTTTAAAAGAGAATCTCACATCACTGGCAATATGCTATCAATGTTATCAATCTTGGTAAAAGGATAACTTCAAACTTATTTATCTTAAATATACAGTGTATACAGTAAAAAAGGATAATATGCTCATTTCACTGTGTAGCCTTCGGTTCATATTTGCGCACATCCGCAAGGCTTCAGTTAACTTTAAAAATATAAAAGTAAAGTTCTTATATTATTTCTTTATGGGAAATATCTTCACGCTTGCAGTTTTCCCCAATATAGTCATCAAAAAATTATCATTCCGTAAAAATAAATATATCAAGAAAGAAGCTTTTACATTACTAGACCCGTTTTATTTACCAATTATATATTTAATATATATATTAGTGCATTTTAAATTGGTTGGATATGAAACTATTCATGCGGATTGTATGTCAATACTCATACGCAGTCATACTACCTTTATGATTGAATATGTAAAATAAAAAAGTAAATAAAAATGATATTGCTATCCACCCCATCATTTCCTCTGAAAATTAGCCATTCTTAATATTGCATATAATCACTTGATATTACCTTTATTCAATACCCAAACTTACGAAAAAATACAAATCAAACCTTAAGATCCGCTCTTACACAACGGACACTAAAAATTTCAAATCAACTTAGGTCGCACCGTGTGGCAAGATGAAGGAATTATATGTACTTATTGTAGAAAAATAGATAACTAAAATAATTGAAATGGTATTTGACTACAAACATTCGATAAAAGGATTTAATCACTTATAGCGGTCAAGATATGCCATCAAAGATAAAAACAATGTAAAGAGTTTTCGAACGGCCATAAAAAGGCATGTACACCTGGTTAGGCAAATAGATAAATGATATCGACTAAGATGCTTCCAAAACGGCTTTTTTTTTGCTGCGTAAAATCAAATTTCACATTCCACATGTTTTTCGATTGAAATTAATTTCCATAGTTATAAGCGATTTTAAAAGCCATCATCATCCAGAAATCATTTGACTAGAGCAAACTATTTGAATTTTAAGAATTGGGAGACTGAGAGAAAGTTTGATGGAATGATTGGGTAGTTTTAAGAAGGTTTATATTATTATTATTATTATTATTTCATTTGGGTAACTTTAAAAGGAAATGGTGAGATGAACAGCAATGCTTGCTTCAACAATCCACATGATGTATGCAAGCTGAAATAACCATCCAGAAGAAATGGATAAACTAACATGTGTGTACTCGTCTTTATAGTCTGTAGCATGTTTGACAAAAACCAATAGTTTATTAAAACAACTTCTAAGTTTTATTAGGGGATTTTAGGCTCAAGGAAAAAGTTGTAGAAAAATTTAGTTTCAGAGACAAAGAAGTTTGTTTTTTAGGCTGAAGGACACTTTTTAGTACAAATCACAATGTAAATTTTTTCGCAACTTCTTCCCTTTGTCCATTTTCCTGATCTTATTATTATTCAAATGATGACAACTCCTAAATTATTTAGAAAGTGATTAGTTATGAGCAACAAATACTTGGTAGTTAAATTAGCCTTTACAATCAAGTTTCAATTTATTTACAAACCAATCACTGTTGGAAACCACCGATAAATTGTCACAGAAAAAGTTGTTCAAAAATGGACTCTAAAACCTATCAGCATATATTCATCGACCTATTCATCTGATATTGCACTACAAT
Source organism: Allium fistulosum (assembly GCA_030737815.1). Classification (NCBI taxonomy): domain Eukaryota; kingdom Viridiplantae; phylum Streptophyta; class Magnoliopsida; order Asparagales; family Amaryllidaceae; genus Allium; species Allium fistulosum. The sequence continues at coordinate 1,114,555,263 of CM060907.1, read as the reverse complement.
AAAGAGAATAAAAACAAGAAGCTTACCAAAAGCACAATGAACAAAGATAGGCACTTTCTGCACCCTAAAAGGACGAACCCACTTAACAGCAAAATCAATCTGAAGAGGCGTAGGCGACCTCGTGTCCCAAACCGGAACACACAGATATCTCTCCTTATCAACCAAATCGCTTCTAGGCAGCTCACACGTACAATCGATAACAGCGACATCCCTCATGGGCAAATGCTTCTCCTTCGTAGGCCATCCTCCTAAATACAAACCTTCCACTATTTCATTGTACGCCGCCTCCTTACCCCTCTTCATGTACCTTTTGTACACCACGTACGTTCTCACTATCACATGAAAAGGGGCGAATATTATTTTAGACCAAATCGGAAATTTCCCGGCTTCGTTCTTCCCTAATAGCAGAGGAAAGTTGATCGATGGGTGCGACGCGAGTGTGACGATGAAGGCGATTATGGAGTTGTAGAGGAGGAGAGGAGATGATTTCAAGGTGGATTTCAACATGTAGTATGAGAGCAGGAAGAATGCTGCTACTGCGCCGATTGCTTTTGAGATCCCCATTACTGCAATTCAGGGTATGATTTGAGAATGGTGGGATTGAAGAAGAAGATGAAGAGGAGGAGGAGGAGGAGTGGAGGTCATGGATCTCTCGTTTTGCTCCTGGAATGGTGGGTGTTCGTTTTGCAAGGATGGGGACACGTAGAAATGCCATTAACTGATTTGGAATGGGCTTAAATTCTAACAGATAAGGCTTTGAGCCTGTCAGTTGAGGTAAACCCAGGACAATTTGGATTATGGACTTATGTGTTATGATTAGTTAACAATTATATGTTTAATTCAGTAGGGTTGCAAATTAGCAATATGATATGTAATGTATATGGACATGTTATTTCGTACAAGAATAGAATAAAGTCTCTTATTAACTGTGTTCGAACTAAAAATGGCACAAACACCCAGAAGTACATATAGAGAATTATATATAAAGAAATATAAATGAAAATGAGAAGAAAAAAAAGACGTGATCGTTTATAGTGGTTCGACGAAGCAATGTCTACGTCCACTTTAAGATTTTATTGCTTATAACTGACTTGAAGACAGAAGTTCTTAGGGATCGGTACAACTTCGACATTTGGATTTTCATAATCACAAGAATATAGAGTCATGAAGAACTAGAGCCAAAAGATCCTGAAAAATGAGCACTACCCTCATATTTATTCTATTTATAATGTTAAGGAGCCTAAAATCTCGTACAAAATAGCACCAGGCCATTACTCAAGATTTAGATCAATTCTCCCATAAAAGTAGGCGCCACATCATTGGAAAGTAGAGGTTGGTACCGATCCAATTCTTCGGTGGAGGCTTCCTTTCCAACCATTCCATGAACTCCGTATCGGGATGAATCCCCATGATCAACGCTATCAGCACTATATCATCCTTGGGATTTGTAACTTATGTCACGGCTATGTGGAATTTATTCAAGAAATTCTTCAATGACTCTCCCTCAACTTGGAAGAGATTTGACAAAGACATCACATACTTCGAATGTGCGGTACGTAAACGTAATTATTCTAATAATTTCTTCGATAACTCAACGAATGGCAATATGGACCTCAACGGAAGTCCAGTAATCCACATCGTAGCTACCCCTTCTAAGAAAATCGGAAAATAGCAGAATTTCACGGCATCGGAAGTTATGGCTGAATCCATATGCCATTCATACCTCATCAAGTGCTTCCTAGGATCCGCCATTCCTCCGTTTGCGAACCTCCGGGGGTATCTTCCACGTAGAATGTTCTCTGTAAATGGATTCTGATGGGAGAAGTACCCCGGTCATCGTTGCTCCTAAAACAATTTTAGTTAACAAGTCTCCTAACCATATCCTCCACGTAGTCTAGGTCAACAGGTTCAACTAAACGGCGGTAATCAGGCTCCGCCCTGAGTGATCGGCCTGGCGAACACTCTTGGTTTGGCTTTCGATACCTAGATTTTTCAGTCTCCGGGAGATCCATTTGTCCAACAGCCCCCCTTGTTTGATTCATGTGAGCTATCATCAACAACATCATGGTTCTCCAGATTCTAACTACCACTAGCGCGTCCTGAAGCCAAGTCCATGCCACCTCCCAGTGGATGGGCTCTGGGCCCACCATTGAAGGGGTCGGTACCAACCCCTAAACTTGAGCTTGGGGCTCATCCTCTTCCTTGTAGGATGTTTCAACGACATTCCAAGTTCTCTTTTACTTCATGTCCCTCTATCTCTGCTCGAATGATGAGGAGCTTCTAGATAAAGAACTGGAATCTCTTCTACTTCTTCTATGACTATTTTGAGTTAGCTCATTCAGAAATCTCAGGCTCTACTGCATATTTTGATTCATCTCATTCTGACTAGCTTGTAATCTATCTTCCATCTGCTTCATCATCCTATTCATCTCCATTCTGGTCACGATGTCGGTTGGAGTCTGGACTTTCGATTGAGTTTGTTGGACAACTCCATCTCTGTGCCGAGGATTCTGATTCTCAGCTTCGGTACTAGCTGTGGAATTGGTAGTATGGTCTCTTCTTGATGGGGCCATGGCAGAAAGCTTCTATTAGATCTTTGCAAATATGAGTTGTAGAATTAAAAGGTAGAGAAATTGGATCTATCTCTTGGAAATGGAAAATCCAATAGTAGATGATGGATCCAAATAGCCTAAGAACCAAAATTTTCAGTGAAAGCACCAACAAATTTGAAACAAAAATGGTGCAAACACCCGAAAGTATATGTAGGGAACTAAATATGAAGAAATGAAAATGAGAAATAAACAAGACATGATCATTTATAGTGATTCGGCAAAGTAAGGCATACGTCGACTTTAAGATTTTATTGCTTATATCTAACTTGGAGGCAGAAGTTCATAGGGGTTGGTATAACTCTATCACTTAGATTTTCGGACTTACAAGTATATAGAGTCGGGAAGAACTAGAGCCAAAAGATCCCAAAAAATGAGCCATACCCTCCTATTTATAGAGACAAGGAGTCTAAAATCTCGTACAAAATATCTTCACTCCGTTACTCAAGATTTAGACCAATTATCCTATAAAAGTAGGTACTGCATCAGCAGGAAGTAGGGGTCGGTATCGATCCATAGGTAGGGGTCGGGACTGATCCCTAAGATGACCATATTGTTTGTCTTCAAGTCTTCATGTTGACTTGTCTATTGTTAGCTTCATGATTCCATAGTTATTTGCACCAATATTAGCATATTTCCAAGTCCAAATGATGAAGCTTGGAAGAACAGAGTTGCAGCTTCAAATGGCGGTGGAGATTGATGGAAAACTACATTGGATCAACAAAAGGACATTGGAAATAGGCTATTGGCATCGAGTATGACTGGTAGGCAGAAGACGAGCATGACTGGGAAGTAAAATAGGGGTTGGTACCGACCCATAGAGTGTGGTCGGTACCATCCATCACTTAGATGGTTTATGGGTCCTTTTGGCTTAGGTTATTGTGGCATTCGCCTTGCGACTTTGTTTATGCTAGGTTTCTGGACTCCTAGTATCTCTTTGGGCCTCCTACCTTGATATCTCCAAGTTTGACTTGTCCAATTTGTCCGAATACAATCTGGTTAAAAGATTGGATAACAATGTGATAAAAATGGATATTTTTAAATGCATTTCATTTTGGTTTCGACTTTATAGTAAAAATATAAATTAAATACCGTACTGTTATTGGCATTCTGAATCTTGATATCAAGGTTAAGGTTGGAGGGAAGGTGGTTTTGGGTTTTCTTTTTGAATTGCCCGTATAGGACAAAATTATTGCAGGTTACCTATCTTTCACATGGTGTGCAAATATCTACGGTCGCTTAATTTACTGTTGCAATTTCTTTTGTTAGTCGAAAGACACGAATTTATATATATGGACTCTCGAATGTGTTCGAAAGTTTTATAGAGAAAACAAATCGGGTGTTATTATTACATATGTCGAAGTCGCCCTTACAAATGTCGTGGTGAACTTATTTCATATGGTACGTCATATTCTTTATGCATGACGTACATCGAAGAACATTCAAGCTAATTGCAAACCAAATTTTATTAAAAACAAATGACTGTTGATTGGTGATAAGGAGAACGTGGTGGAGGATGATGAAGGGAAACAAGAATATCAACTATTTTGTAACGTTTGGATAAGTGTGATTAACTCTTTCTCAGAAGAAGAACATCATCTAAATTTGAAAAAATTTGACTCGCACTAGAAAAAAACGGTAGCACATGTCCTAAAAAAATTGTTGAATGAATATAGAGAGATGTTTTTTTAATCTTGGCCAACAAAATAAAACCCTATAACGTGTCCAGCGTACGATGATAAATATAGCATATTTGAAAGAGCACGTCGCCGTTTGAAAATGCACTTGTATTCGGTGGCAAGTGGTTTTGTCTAGTGTATGACGAATGCACTTCTTTATGTGGAAAATGAACTGGTGACTTTTGAGTCTAGTACTTCAAGTACAATGCATCGATTCCGAGATAAAACTATGTTCAAAGAACTTTTGAGATTTGTATCGCATAAAGCTTGGATTTGATATTAGTATAGCTGGGTAGATTTCGTGTGTTGGTTCAAACATTAAGTCACGTGGACGTGTTTTATAGCAAGTATCACTTTAAGACTTTAGACTCCCATACGATTGGATTCATCTTAGTGTCATTGACTCATTATGGAAACAATTATCTTATACTTCTCCAACATTACATTGTTCAACTCTAGAGTTCCTTGAGTTGCCCAAAATTCAAGTCCTTAAAAAAGATACGAAGAAGCTCAAAATAACTAGAGAGTTGTTATGCAAAGTGATCTGAACATGACAATGCTTCAAGTAATAACTAACATTTTAGAGACGCAGCACCACCCTCCCCAACCCAACACAAACATAGTATCAAAAGGAGAGACCTTCGAAAAAGATAAGTCAACTAAACGAGATCCTTCTTAGTTTGAAGATGTTGAATCATCATTGTCTTATGGTTTAAATCTCATTCCAATTCGTTTATATAAAACTTGGGTATTAAATACAAAGTATACGAGAATAATCAAATTGATTTATATTATTTGATGCAGATGTATGAATTTACGAAGTTGTATATCACCGCTTTGGAGGATATGCCTCATGATGGTAATTGTGGTTATTAGGTTGTGGTTGGTCAACTGTGAACTACACGATTGAAGACCCGAAAATCCTTGTGAATTTTTATACGATTTGATGGTTGATAAGCTAATACTACATTCAGATATGTAAAAAGGGATGCGGGATGAATGTAGATATGAAGAATTTAAAAAGAAGATTAAAATGTGCAAATATTATTATGGATATTAAGTGCAAATGCTGAAATCGAGATTCATGATTGCATAAAAGATTGGTACAATTGTGGCGTTGGTAAGTATGCATATGAGTTGCTCGTACGTTCCAACAATAGTTCCTGCGGAACCAAAACATGATGGTAGTTCATTAGTCATAGGTCATGGATTCAATCTCCAATTCCACCATTTTATTTATGAGTGCTCTGCTTTGCTTGAATACAATATCACTCTTATTAAATGTAATGGTAGTCATGGAGTTCGTAGACAGTTCACCAACTAAAATTGAACTCTCTGCCGCAATTTACTCCTCGATTCACATATTTTCATTGTTACGCAATATCAATGCAATGATTGGATCAACACCGCATAAACAAAGATTAACTAAGTACTTGGCTTTGGTGGATTCTTGTGAAAATAAAGGAACACTAGTTAAAGTAGAATAGTGTAATTGTAAAAAGGAAATCATTTTTCTTTTAAATCGTGGGTGTATGTAAACTTAGTTTATTTTGATTATATGAAAATGATGAATTCATGGTTTGCTGTCCACCTGTGCAGTTAAAGCGCTCGGTGGATTCAATGCGGTAGAGGTGCAAAAAGTCATAGCGGGGATGTAGCGAAGGTATAGCGGGATATATCGGATTACTCTAAAATAGCATATAAATCTCATACTTGTTGTTTTTACAAATATATAGATAGTAATTATGTGAAAAATTAACATTCAATTGAATTATAATTAATACAAAAATAATTTTAAATAAAAATATGTGCAAATGTATTGTAAATGAACGTAAAACTGTTATATAACTTAATTTAATTTAGTAGAATATTAGAGTATTATCATTTCTAAACATATATCAAAAATTCAATGAAATTAATTAATTTCATAATTTTTATAGCGTATAAATATCATTTTTCAATCCAATTTTTTATAGAAGATATAGCGGAAATAGTGGAATATAGCGGAAATAATGGGATATAGCGAAAATAGCGGGAATTAAAGCGGAAATGCTATATGTTGGGGATATATGGAAAAATCGTAGCGGTAGGAATCCGCTATAAGATATATCGGAGTTATAGCGGGGCATTAACTGCACAGCTGTCCACTGCTCTAAAAAGTTTCCAAGGGGACCTGGTCCCGAATGGTTTGCCCCAATTCGACCGACCATTGCTGAAATAAATAAAATAGTATAAAACGAATGTCTGGGTAGGAGCAACCTGCCTTCCAACCATGAGTAAACAGTGGGCTTGGCCAACCCAAGTTGGGCCGGGCCTACAGACATACATGATTGATCCAACTTCCTAATCCAGGGTAATCCAGTGCATGGGATCCTTTTTAACGCAACAGAGACTTCCTTTTGTTTTGTTCCGTTGATAGTTGAATACATTTAAGAGCACTGCACATAAACGGTGCTTTCTATTTCACGACTACCATCAGTTAACAAGTCACGTTTCATTGTTTATGGGCCACAATTATATCATGGGTTGCTTGCAAGCTACTATCAAGCTACTATAGCAAATTATCAATGTGATGATATACCATGCATATGGACATGTTAATTCATAGAAGAAGAATACATATATATGATGCAAAAATACGTACATCACCGAAAGAGAATGATGGTTCAGTTGACTGCAATAATTGCCACCTTTTTACAGCCAACAATTGCAGTACATCAATTTCGATAATAAAGTTTCTCATTGTGGAAAAGATATGATTATTTTATATCTTAAAAAACAAATTAAAGGTTGAAGGAAGTGGAAATTTGAAAAGGATTTTGAAAGAAGGGTCCAGTTATAGATTTGTTCATTTTCCTTTCGTTGTCAATATTACAAAATCTATATATTATGAAATCGAATCTTTAATTCTTTTTTTAAGTGTGCTTAATGATCAAACGATAGATTTCTCTTAAAGGAAAAAAGGAAAATGAAGTGCAAGTTGGAACAATATTGCTGAGGTCGCCATCTGTGCTCCATATTTAAATAGTTACGTGCTTAATACATTCTTATAATTAATATGAGCCACATAAAATAACGTGCATTTTTATGCACATGAAATGAACTATTGCGTCATGTTTGGATATGGGGTGCAAGGTTCTAATTAAGTGGAGATAATATTTTATCGACTTTACCCGTAAAAAAGCACATGAAGATAAGTGTTTCTTTTTTTGAAGTATTTGATGTTATCCAACATGCTGTTCTTTTGAATTTAATCTATTTATTTGAGTTTTTGTATATGTTCGTTAGAAAAGTGATAGAGTTACTAATTTAAATGTTAGTGATGTACAAACAATGTTATTTATTATAGTTACGCTAGTTCAGTACAAGTGTATGCATACAAAGATAGATGGTAAAAGTTTGCTGGAGGATCGCTGTTCAAGTTTAACGTGTTAATTACAGCGTTTCAACGAACGCTGTTGAAAATACTCCAATATATGGAAAGAACGGGTCCCTCACGTAATAGAGTTTGAGCTGGATATGACCACGCAAGATGGAAAGGCCTGTGTGAAAGTCACCGACTTTTTGGAGAGGACACGTGCCGTCTACTAGGAATGCATCACTTACATGAGACAAATCACGTGCATGCCTTAAATGCGTAAATTAATTTATATAGAAAATAGATCCACCTCTTGTTTTTATTCTTTTAAATGAAAAACCATTTTCAAAAAACATGTTTCAAATTACGTTTCTATTTTGATTTTGATAAATAATTTTTTTTTCTTTTTGTTTACGAACTTGAATCTTGACATTAGCGCATTTTTCTGCGATCAAAACAAATTTTCTATTTTTTTTAAGAAAATACAAATATTTATAGAGGACTCTATGAATACTTGCGGTTCATAAACTTTGAATATTTGCTAGATTCTTTACATATTTATAGAGTTTTAAGCAAATATCCTAAAACATAAAATTATTTGTTTTTTAAAATCGGCTTTTGAGAAAAGACAATTGTGTATTTTGAAACATAAGAAGGGTGTTTTACGGAACTTTCATAAATTTATTAGCTTATTTGTTTTGAGGTTATTTGTCCCTCTCTCATGCGAGCAAATAACATTTTTCATTGCAAAATAGTCTCAGTGGTAACAAGAAAACATAAATACATCTCTTACTGAGCATCGGTTAATTTAATAAAATGTCAAAAATGACCACAAATGCTATAACCATCCAAACATCTATTTTCTTAAGTTATTGATCAAAATATCTAAACAATGCGTCTAATAAACCACTCTCCAAACAATACGTCTAATAAACCACTCTCCAAACAATGCGACTAATAAACCACTATCTCAGAAGGATAACGCCTTGTCCACCATCACCTGTTCGTCTGCGTTATAGGCTGAAAATTCACTTCATCGAATTAATGCGAGTAACCGTTGAATTACAAAATTACATTTGGTTATTCAAACAACCCGAGGAAATTCACTCAAAATAAATTTATACTAAATATTTTTAAGCATCATCGGTGAGAGTAGTTGCACGGATTAGTCCAATCCAGGAATAGTCGGCCATGGTGAGATATTAGCAAATCATTAACAACGCCACAATAGGACAAAGTCAACTAGAGATCCATACACTCTTTGGGATTCATTACCATTTTCACAACTTACTTAAATTCACTCGAAATTAAGTCCATTAGAAGCCCGACTCGCTCCTTTAAATACTCGAAGAGCATCTCCAACAATAAGTTGAATCTTACAAATTTGAAGATATGCACTAATATTTGGTTGCAATAGAGGCTGCATAATATAACTGGTTACATTTGAGGACGAAATGGTTGTGAATATGTAATATCCTTGGCGTTTGTTGAACAGACATCCAAGCCTGGAATGTGTGTTCAACAAGCGCCTCATATAATTGCTAATGAATTATGCGAAAATTTAAAGTTGTTCAAGCACTTGTTCAACAAACGTCTAAGCTTTAGGCGTTTGTTGAACAAACGCTTGAACCCATCTTCTGTTGGAATATTCGACCGCTTACAAAATTGAAGTGTGTATTTTGTAATATCTGCACCCACGACTGTTGGAGATGCTCGTGTTTATGAAAATAGATCTCTAGTAGAAAGTTAATCCACACTGAACCCAATACTCTGTCGTTTCCAAAGCTATAATTTTTAACTCCTTCTCCCTCCTCCATCAAATAACTTCGTATATTTCATTATATGTTTATAATTTACTTATAAACTTGTATGCGTTAAACATATAAAGTTCGCTTGACAATGGACATGAATTTTCAAATTTAATCGCTATAAAATTAGCTCGTCGATTATTTTCAGCTTATATAGATATTATTAACCAAACGACTAAAATAACTAAACTACCAAACCTTAAGATTACATTCAGAAAATTTGAGGACTACTTAAAAACTACTCGCCCATGATTGTTAGCCCAATTTTGAAGTAAACAATTTGATACTTTTGTTTTGAGCCTCCACTTCTCATATCGTTTCAAATGTAAGACTAGAAGGTCAATGTGCTACCAAAATAATAGAATTATGGAAAATCACTCAAAAATTAACGACATCGTTATCGAGGCACTTGATCCTTTAATCTTGCTCTAGGAGTATCGAGAAAATTGTTCAAATAACAATCACTATGTAAAAAGATCTCATGGAGTTGCAAGGTAAGAAAGGCGATTTTATGAGAATATTGTTTGAAGAATTAGTCTTTCATAGTCCCCGCAACCAAATAGAAGGAAAGCTACAACCAAAGACACATTTTGTGAATTTTACATGAATTCCATAAACAAAGACGGTTTAAGCTTCAATGTGAAAGAAAAGTGATCCCACCTTCAAGTGATGTCCAATTCATGAGTGACCCAAAATGTCACTAGGATTTACAAAGCCCCATGGATACCCAAGTGAAAATTTATGAAGAAACTCAAGATATTCATTCGAGACTTAGAGTGACACATAGACAAGGTCATTTAGGCTTTCGAATGACACTTTATAAAGACCCCAATTTCGTAGTAGTTATACATATGTAGTTAAATGAGACTAATGTTAATAAATGCGATTTTAGAATATTTTACATATATCGGTAAAGAAGATTAAAGTCAATAATGTAACCGGAAAATATATTATTAATAACCAAATTTATATATGCTAAAAATTGTGAAGGATTATCAAACACATATTTGTGTTAAGCAAAGGAACCAAGCCAGTTTGTAGCAGGTGGAATTTATAGATTTCAAAAGTTTCTATATTTGGATCATAGTGGGCTTATGAAGTTTAATGGTTTTCACTAGATCTAATTAGTTATTAATAAAATCATATTCTATTTATCTTTATTTTACATTTGTTAAATAATCATAATAATTTATTCAGCTAAATATTTTAATTTTGAATGTATCATGTGTACATTCAGTAACAACGTAACATAACATAATATAAAAATAGTATGTATATATATATTGGAATTTATATCTATTTTATATACATATATTTTATACTTACGCAAACATATAATAAAGTCACATGTCTTTCGGGAATATGAATGTCTTAGTATATACATATGTTTGTATATACTACAATATATGTATTGTATACATATATTGATAGTACCATATACACGCACATATAATTTAGACATATATATACATGTACGGGATATTTTACTGCCACTTATATATTAATATATATACATACAATTTTGAAAACAAATCTTCATAAAATTAGGAATTTATAAATAAAAGAAAACTAGAAAGATGAAGATAGAAATGAAATTTATGCTAGATTCAAATATAATCAAAACCGAGTTAAAGGATAATAGCATAAACATGTTAATCCCTTTTTTCAAACACTATTATGGTAAATACTGTATAAAATTTCATACTTAATCACAAAAAAAAACTCTTAAAATTGCAGATCTGAAAATACACACACTGACCATAAAGAAAAATTAAACTTTTGTCACAATTTAATGCATTGTTCCGATGACACAATTAATTCAACAACACACATGTATTTATATACATATGTGTATGTGGAAAAAATGAGATTTAATTTTCAAAACATATACTTGAGAAAGTAATGCAATTGATTAGATTAATTTAAAACAAATTGATATAACAAAAGGTTCGGCATGATATTAGTTTACAATTAATATGATTTGATAATTATATACATATATACATGATTCAGTTAATCAAAATATTAACACCTTGATAATTAAAAAATTAAATCGAAGCACGAATAATGAATTTTATTGTAGCAAATCAGATATACAACAACAAACAATCTTAGAACCAATGGACATGAAAATCAAACTTGGAACTCAAATGTGTCAATCATAAATATGTTTTAATTAGACAACTAATTAAGCAATTGCGATGATAAAAAAATTATAATAAAACAAATCTGTAACAACTAAAGATTTCATATCCACTCAAAATTATATCAACACTCAAAATAAGAAAACATACATAACGTGTATTTTGCATTTAATCACGATACACATAACAATTTTAAAATAAATTCAAAAGTGGCAATGAATACACATGAATGTGAACTAAATTAGATCTAAACATCTTGAATGAATTTAAGATGAAAATCAAACTTGAAATGCCTTTCCCTTTGTAACACCCTGATTTGAGATTTCTCCTCAGATCTCTAAGTAGATCAACATCCAGTTTTGCAAGTTAAGGATGAACCACTTTTTTTTATTTTATGCTTTTCATTTGTTTCGGAGTTGTATTTTTCAGAGAATGGAGGAAGTAATTTCGGTCATGGCAAGTGGGAATAGAGCAAGAAAAAAATTTAAAGTAAGATGATTTATTTTAGTGAAAGAATAAAAATATTTTATATTCTCTCTTTAAAACTTCCACTTTTAATTCTCAATTAATTTTCAGTCATTTCATATCCCTTCCTCTCTCTAGCATGGCACGCTACATCATTCCATCATATGGATAGTTATTTCCAAAAGCTTGTTAGACAATTAACTATATTTAAAATCCATTTAAATATATACGATATCGTACATCGATACGCGCATATATAACTTTTATATATACACAAAAATAATTAATGACAACACCAACTCATCAAATAAATTAATAATAATAAATATTTCTCAAATATTAATTAATTAATTTACAATATTTTTTAAATTAATTAAATCGTGTGGATTTTCAAAGAATTCACAAATATGGTTGCGAAACTCAAAGTGTGAAATCAACCAGCGATTAATTTTGAACAATTCAAATATTGACGTTCACATGCCACCTTAGCTAGTGGTGTGACGGTTTGGCCGAATTCATTGCTTACAGACTTTTTAAATAAAATCATATTTTATATTTTCTTAAGCGATACCTTTTAGCAATGATTATATACACATATTCTCTTCGTCAATAACGTTTCACTTCAGGATTTATGGAATTTGGTTTTGGTCAAAATTCCAACGTTATCCATATTCAACTTTATTAGTCCTTAAACAAAGTTCTTGGTCCAACAATAATATTTAATATTAACCATACTACTCTGGTAAGTAGGCTAACTATAGTTTACCGTGATACTACCTCATATAATTGCGAAAACGAATTCTTCACTGAATAGTGTTTCATCACCAATGCTTCAACTTTGACCCAACTATAGTTGTTTGATGGATGTCATGCCATAATTTAATTATAATCAAAGTGGAGTATTCACATTGAAGTTCAACAATATTATCAAGTCGAGAGAATTGTGTGATATCGTTACTTCGAGATTTTTCCGTTTAAACTTAGCGTTAACAAACATGAAACTCTCAAATGAATCATTCAATAGTTATCCAATAACCATTAATATATAACCCCTTGGTGTCTTCAACAACCATGAGTAATAAACTACCTAACATTTAGAGAGCGTTACGTACCCTGGTTTCAGCGGATATATCGATAACCATTCTTGAAACATATCGACTGGGAATATTTAAAATAAAATGTATATTGTGATGAATTACTCTCGGTTGCAACTATTTGCCACTACAATCACATAGCATTTCATTTAAGTATTTTATTTATTTATATACTTAAAATTAATGAATTAATTAATTATATCATTATATAACAAAATATATAATAGAAATCAAGTACCTTTACTACAAACCAGGTCGGTCATAGAGTTACATATATGTAACAAATTACACGATTGCCCCTAGAGCATACCCATAACTCTTTAATCTTCCACTTGCACTTGGGGTCAATTATAAGACCTTATTCCCATTCCTTCGATTAGTTTTCTCAAAACTGATCAAGCTAGTCCCTTGGTGAGCAGATATGTTATACTGTCTTGACTATTTACTTTGTCAATTAAATCTCTCCGATGTTGATAAACTGCTTTTATCATGTGGAATTCTTTGGAGCATGTTTCTCGACTTCTAGTAAGCTCTATATTCTTTTGTGACCTGTATTGTAGGATTATTATTGTATAACAATGTTAAGTAATTCTCGATGTTTGGAATCACCCCATCTCAGTTATAAATTTATGCATTATACAACGTTTGTCATAGTGCTATGTTATTTTAGCCGTGGTGTGCTTAGCCTTTTGGTCAGCCATAACTTTTCATTTGGAAAAATTTCAACTTAAAGCTCTTTAACTAAGATTGATCATGAATTTGGAATTGACATACTATACTCGATATCACTTATGAACTTTGAGTCCGAATACTTCATTATAAAGATTTCGTTGTTTCTATATCAAGTATTTAGTATTTCGTAAATATTCGAGAACACTCTAGATTATCATTTACTGATCTTAATTCAGATTTGATACTTGCTTTCATATCAAATACATAAAAAAATGCGATATTGTAGACAACACGACATGTAAGATAATTCCTATTACCAGTGCATAATAAATCCATCTTACATACTCTGTGTTAAGCATTTTGATACGATGTCTATGTATTCATTTGAAACATTCCCAACATCATGTTACACTAATTATTGAAGATGTACTTTCAAATTCAATATTGGAATTAAACAACCGAACAATCATGAATTTAACATGGGTACATCATTAATAAACATAAATTTGTTGTTTACTTCTAGTTTTTAGAATTATTCTAATACCTTTATAGTTCTTACTTACAGACATATGCTTCCTATGATTTCTAACTGAAATTCAAACCGTTTATTTTTCTGTCAAAATATTTGTTCAACTCTGATGGTTGTTGAACAATATTTTTGTATTGGTTCTTGGATCCTATCCGAAAACCTACAAATTGAGTATCGCTCCCATCGACTTCGAGACATTTTGGTTATTATGTGCAACATATTATTCTAAATCATTATTTATAATTTCTATTTCAACATATATGTAATAAAATTCAAAATCATACCGAGCGATACTTTTTTGAGTAAAATCTAAATTAACTCAAGCACGCTGAAAATAAACATGTTACATTAATGTGATGCCCCGCCCCGAGACCCACATTAACAAAGAGCATTACGGAGTAATACCGTATGTTAATGTGGAGAATAGGGCTGGTTAGGAGCGACCATCCGTAAGCTGTCTTAATCATGTATTGAATATGTCGATTGGGTACTTTAATTTTTTTTTCTTTTACCTTTATCAAGTGGATCGACATACTCAATAAATGTTTAACACAAAACTACGGTGGCTAACGGATCTATCAGAACAAAATATAACAACAACAAATATAATAGATCGCAGAACAGCATTCACACATATATACAGATACATCATAGTACACTACATAGTGATACAACAGTGATGGTACATAAACCACAATATATACATCGAGTCAAAAAGAATAAGTACATATCAGAGTTCACAAAATACAACAAGACCACACAAAAGATGACCAGCATCAAAAGAAAGTAAGAAAATCCACAGCGGAAGCAGCATAGCGGTAGTCTACAGTAGGTGTCTAACTTGAAACAACTCGGTCTGACCCGAGTATATAAAATACACGGGTCAATCTAGCTTAAATAAATTGATTGATATATGATGGATGAAGTATAGGGATAAATGATAATATTTCTTCTCAAAAGAGAAGAAGCAACACTAAACATACATATCAACTACCAAAATATAATATGAGAGTTTCTCAAAAGAGGCAAGTTCAATTACAACATCAATTAGTCACAAATATTCGCCTCATACCATCGACATTAACAACAAACAATATAATGGCGTCCATCAAACCATAACTTCTAAATAGGAAATCACAAATCTCAAATAAACGCCAAAGGATGGCAACCACAAATCCCAATATGTAGAACTCGGTTAAGAGTTCAAAACTCCAAAATGTAATCACCATATAATAAATCTTCAAACGGCTCAAAAGGCCCAATAATCTCGAAATGGCGAAAACATTTGGAAATCACAAATAAATCATAAAATATCACAAAAGATGCACGTGCTTATCAAAATGGCCAAAGCCCGCCAAGTACTATATCACAAATAGGGCGCCAAATACGACCCGAAGGCCAAACATCCTGAAGGACAAACAACTAAAAAGCCCAAACGACTCGAAGGTCCAGTACTGGCAATCAACCCGAAGGTCCATAAAAATGTGTATAGCTTCAAACGAACAAGTCCAGAATTAACCGAAAAAGTAAACGCATTTGTCCCATACCACATGTTTTACTAAATCGTTTAAATCTCTTTCTTATACGCTCGAAGAGTTCAAAAACGTGTATTTTATATAGAAAATACATTGTTTCGAGAAAACTAGTTTTTAAAACAATTTTTGGAATCGTTTGGAAAACAAACCTTTGAAATTCTCTTTATTATAGAGAATATATATTTTTAATAGCTTTAAAAATAATTATAAATATTGTAAAATATTTATTTCGAAAGCTATTTTATCATTAAAATCATTTCAAAATCGTTTTTAAAAACACGTGCTCGAAAACAGCAAAAATCACCGAAAACGCCATAAAATCGGCATATGAAATCGTTTCAAAAACACGTCAATCCGGAGTACGGATCAACAATAATGTTGGCTTACCTATTGATAGGTTAAAGCCCTTCAAAACACCCTATAATATCACAAGAATTGGTTACAAGAGTCACTGGAACAAGTAAAGCAAGCAAAACAGTGCATAGGTAAGAAAAAAACAATTTGGACATAAACAAAAGCATGAGTCGACCCGAGAAAAGGCCATGGTCGACCTTGGGGAGGCATGGGTCGACATATACATGCCTTAGGTCGACCCTAGGGTCGACTCCCAATGCCTCTGGGTCGACCTATGGTCGCGAGAAGCTACAGGCAATTTTGCATGTCTCAAACCCAACTTTGTGCATCGATTTCTGGCACTTCCAAGATGATTTAGACTATGAAATTTGACATGCACAAACAACTACACATAGACAACAATCCAAAGAAATTCCGGCATGAATTCATGACAATAATAGAGATATATGAGCACAAAATGAAGGACAACAGAACATTTACTTACTGTAAACTTTCCAGCAACAGATTTTGTTTTACAGTAAGCAAAAATCAATAATTTCCAACATACAAACTTGTTTTAAGCTAGATTTATGAGTTGTAAACTCACCTTAGCACAATTTTTGAGCAAACTTGAGGAAGATGGAAGCTTTTTCCTTTGATTTAGCTTTAGGAACCTGAAAGAAAGTGAATACACAGACATGCAACAAAGAAAGAAATGTTACAGACAACCCATTTCTCAAAATCAGAAAATAGATAAGATAATTTATAATTTTGGTATTGATTACCTGCTACTCTCTTTAATTTGCTAATTTTTCCTTTGATTTCCCTTTTGATTTTGCTTAATTTTGAAGCTAGATTTGAAAATTAAAAGAAGGCAACCATTTTCTTTTTTTGGTTTGTTTTAGGAAGACAATAGAATGAGAAGAGGAAGTGTACGTACAGTACAACCCCTTCCTCCTTTGATTTTCTTAGAGAATGGGTTTTGGGCTAACCTATTACCCAAAAGCCTATATGTTATTACTTAATTAAATTTAACCAAGTTAACTCATGTTAATACTTTATCTCACCATATTAAATTCTAATATTTCATTAAAATTAATAAAAATCAACATTTGGCAATAATTTCCAAAATTATTGCATTTTAACAAATTAAAACCATAAAATGCTCATTTTTACCCCCGAACTAACCTAATAAAGTTTTTAAAACTTTATTTTCAACATTTAATATTTATTTCAACAAATTAATGTTGAATTAAATTCTTTTATCTTTATTTAATTCAATCAATTAACTACCAAATCAACATAATTCCATTATTCACAATTTATTACCAACCAAACCATCTTAATTCTAATTTATTTTACCAAAACTCATTGTTTATCTAGAATAAACAATTTTAACAAATTTTCATCTCCAATTTATTCTATTCCTCCATTATTAAATTATAACCACCGTTATAATTTAATTTCACAGGTAATCACCAAAACTAGGGTTGTTATAGTTAATTTCAATAATTGAACTTTACGATGTTATTCTTATTAACACAGCTTGCTATATTCCAATTACATTGATCTTTTCCTTAAAAATACTTGTATGGCTAACCTACCATGACCTTTTGGGTACCATTACAAAAATCATATTTTGATATGTACTTATAGTCTATTTCGGATTTGTGCATTGCGCCATATAGCAGAGTTAACACTCTTAGTGGCTTATTTGACAATTGGAGAAATTATTTTTTGATAGTGGTATGAAACTCATAGTTTCTCTTCAACGCGCGAGTGTTCTTATTAGATATTCTAACGAGTCTTGCCTATTATTGCTTGGTTAATTTCATTTATTCCTTCGTAATCAATTTTACCTTTAGATCATATCCAAACTCATTTTACTACCAATAACCTTTAAAAGAAATTTCTTCGCTATGAAATTAACGATTCTTGAAACTATATTATTTTTCAGTATAATATAATAGTCATTCAGAAACATTTTATGAATTGCCTTTGTGTGTGTGTATATATATGATTTAGTTCCGAGTTAATGAAAATTTATGTTCATAACATAAGTTGTTCAATCAGTATTGGTCTACCCTAAATTTCTTTGGGGAGATCCATTCAAGATCCCTCATGAACAAATAATATGTGCAACCTCTCTACTTACATAATCTGTCAACTCCTTGATCTATGATATGTGGGGTTTTTTTCCATAAATTTTTATCTTGTATGATCTCGTAACTATGCTTTGGATGAAATTAATTTTAACATATGTACTTAATCTTAAGTACACATCCTAACAAAAAGAAGTTAACTCATCTTCACTCATTATCAATTGTTCTCTGTCTAACATAGTTCGATTATGATACCTCGTTATGTATTATGAGTAGGAGTGTCTTTTGAGATTGAATCTTATTTGTCTTTAGGTAGTTTTTGTTAGGAAATCAATTCTATGGTTTCGATGATAACAACTATACAATGGAAATCAAATGTACATATATATCTATATTTACAGATAGTTGATAGAGTAACGTCACCAAAGAGATTAAAGCAACACTCAAGAGAAGAATCAAAAGACGTCAAATCAGTAGAGATTGAAGAGAAATAGGACATGCACAAGATAAAGCAACATGCACACTTTCAGACGTCTGAGAGCACTATCCAGACGTCTGAATGATTCCTCTGGTTCATAATTCAGAAGTAATCAGACGTCTGATTACCAACGTCAGACATCTGAAAAGTACCCAGGCTTAAAACAGATATGAAGACCAGACGTCTGAGGTTACTTTCCAGACGTCTGATTCGAGACTCGACTGTGCATTTTCAAAGCTCAACTGCCACATTCAAAAAGACACATCCACTTCTCTTTGTCACAACTCTTCATCACCATCAGAAGCGACTTTACGGAGATTACAACAGATGCAACTATACAAGAAAACTCCTCATCACTATAAATAGCATCAGGAATTCAAGAGAAGATATTAATCTGACTTACTTACACTCTTATCTCTTGTACTCTGATTTATTCCTGATCTATAAGCAATCAACTACCTATTATTAACCCTTCCATATATACAGAACTCCTCATTCAGATATTCTCTAGATAGATATATATTGGAAGCACTTTTGTACTCAATAGTCAACATCCGTGTTACAGAACACATTCTTGACAAAGAAACTCTGCTATTGTAAACCTGTTCCTCCGGGTTAAGCGAGGGTTAGTTGAAAGGAAATTCCGAAGAGGAGCTTCGGGACTGGACGTAGGACGGGAGGTCCGAACCAGTATAAAATACCGGTGTGATTATTTTCATTTACTTTGCTACTATCAGTTATAGAGTTATATTATATAGTTAGCTGTTTATACTTGCATATAATCTATACGATCCACTCATATAGACTTTCACTTTTAGGATCCTTTCCAGCACACTCACCTATTCGATCAAATCAAATATTTATTTTCTTTGCATGTTATGTTTTTCTACTTTTGTTTTATTTTCAATGAACTTACCATAAATACACAACTCATGTATCAAATACACATGTTTATTTCTATTATATTTCATTCATGAATTTAATGAAGCAGGTGGAACCTTTTTGGTATCATTAGACTTTGAACTGCATACATCTATATGTGTAAATCTAACGAGTTCATTAACTCTTTTGTCGCTCCCAGTGAATAGGTGCTACGCCCTTAATCTTTTAAGATATGATTAATCAGTACATATGATCCATGATCGTATGATTATTAAATTATTTCTAAAAAACGTGGCTTAGTCCATAATTCTAACATAATTGTAAGGTTTGGTATTTTCTAATGCTTCACTTTTGTTATAAAGACTATTATTATAGATTTATTTATAACGAATATTCATGGTATTTGTATCAAAGTAAAGCTATATCTATTTTTTAATCAATACTGAAAACAACTATTATATCATAAATAATATTTGGTATATTTACGAAAACAACTTTCAAAACATAATCCGTCTATTAAGAAGTATATGGTATGCTCCCACTATTTCTGGCAGTACTATACAGTGTACGAAATACGAAGATCCATTCAGTCACTTATTATGGGATTTAATTTCATGCACCATAACTAGTTTACAGTCGAGGGTTTCAGATTAAATATCTTGAACTTCAAGAAATAACTCTAATGGAAAATAATTTTCTATATGAAAATACATTTGGAATAAAAATCACATTTCTCATTCCATATTAAGTAGCCTAAGTATTTTATACAATTCTCATTTCCAATCTCTCTTCATGATACAGAGATGATCATTCACCCTCTTCATCCTAATTGTGTCTAAGTTATATTCACTCTCGTAAATTCTCTTTCCTTTCCAAATGTCGAATAATTCAAAAAAAGAAACTCTTACTATAAGATCATAATGAACTCTTTACGATCGTTCAACCTTAACATTTAAGGATATATAATAAGTTGCACTACATAAAATGATCAAACTGACATTTCAATTATCAAAGTCCTATGTACATCTTGTAGCTCTTGGTTTAATGCCACGTCTAACACAATAAGGTCATTATTGTAATCAATTGTATCAAAAATATACGATCTTGCACTATGGTTTACTTGCTTATTTTTAATGAACTAATTTTATCGAAATTTCATGCATTACGAATAGTGACTATTCACCATATAACATTCACTCATGTTGCATCTTCTCTTTCACTTGCTTCACTCTTCATATATCTTCTTTCCTTTATATTTTCATGTGACATGGATCTAAGAAGGCTCTTTGGAAGTCTCCACAGGAGCCTGAACAAACATCACTCTGTCTCTTCACCCAGGGAATCCTTTCGATAGCATGAGAGAGAACGCTTAAGAGAAGACCCGGTGAGTCCTAAGAAGATTGAGATGGAGGGGGGATGGGAGGGGATAAATACAACTATGATCAGTATAAGCGCTTAAGCTCGCCCCATGTTCCAAGCTCCTACCAACCAAGGTATCCATCTCCATCGCGTCATCCTGTTGACTCCTGTTCTGATAAGAGTCATTCTCCTTCAAAGCGTACTCCTCCACTCCATGAGTTCTCCCTCATGGTCGTTCTGCGATCTGCTTCCGTCCACTCTTGGTCTCTCATCTTCGTCCATAAAGGGAAATAATATTCCGGCACCTAAGCGCCTCTATGCTAATCAACAACTTCTCCGACACCTCTTACCACTTCCTCTACCGATCGTCCTCGGTGTCATGATAAGGGGACTGCTCTTCCCGTTACAATGTTCACCAATCCACTCTTCTCTGTATCTAATGCTTCAACTAGATCGCCATGCTATCTCGAAATGGACCTCATTAGTATAAAATTCTTATACAATCTCAATGAGGTCCAGGTTGACATGGTTAAAATCGCTTATGAGGCCTTGAATATTCTAAAGTACCGATGTGACTCATATGAGAAAGTGGCAAAACACTTGAGCCACATCAACCTGGTCAACTGCACTCTACTAAATTAAAGGAAGGTCATTTAAAAAAGAACGAAGAATTAATAACTGCCTTAGATAAAGAGATAGTCGATTTAAAGAGGAATATAGAAGAGGATAACAAGGCTTAGGTCAATAAGAAAGAGACCTTAAGAATGTCCAACCGTGAGATCAGAATCAAAGTGATGGAAAAACAACTCGAGCAAGCATACTCACGCAACGATGAATTGGTTAAAGAAATGTTAAAACTCAAAGCCAACGTCGACAAATATGATGCCAAGCTTATTGTGATAAAGAAGGAAATGACTTAGATTAGAGCGAAACTTGAACCGTCCAAGTTAGAGCCAGAAAGGTATCCATGATTGATTTCGAGATTGAAAAGCTTAAATCCACCGTATCTGATCTTCAAATTGAGCTGGCTCAAACCCATGTCGATATGGAAGCCATTGCTAGAGATGTCAAGGCTAGTGGAATTGACTAGTTAAAGTGACTACATTCATTCTATTGGCTACATTTTTGAAAGTTTTCTCCATATATTCAATATCAGTGATTGGTGCAACTCTCCATTTTATTATTACACATCCTAATTCATGTAAGGAAGAAATTAAAAATTGACATAATGACAAATGTATAAAACTTACTAAAATTATAAATAAGCTTGTTCGACCTTGCCACACTCTTCATCGGCAAAAATAGTGTTTCGAGTGACATCCTAACTCGCTCCGGTTTCCACTTCGAGCTTTTTCCATCTTGCAATCTCTTTGCGCTTAGCGTTCAACTTATTCCTCATTTGGACTGACAACAACATTTGTCTGGTAGCCAGTTGGTGAAATTTTCCATGAGACGATCATAAATCTCGAGAATTTTCCATATGGATGCTTGAGTTTTTCTGCAGTAATCATTATAGATATAATGGATATTAGAGCAGTCAAAAAAATAAAGATGCTTTATGATGGATGAGATTTTTTAAATTTTAATATCGGATGTTTTTATGAAAAAAAGAAAAAAAAAGTTGGAGAGATTGAAGACGGTTGGATCAAAATTTGTCTTATTGGAAGAGAGGCGGGGCAGTTATGGTAGGATTTCACGAAGAATATTTGAAGAATAGGGGAGAAAGCTTAGAAAGAGCGGAAGAAAAATAAGAAAACCCTACGTTGACTAGGGTTTGTAAGAAGTAAAGCGGATATCGGTATTAAAACAGAAAGAGATGTAAGGCCCAAGTTATAATGGGCTTTTATTCTATTTATTTTTACGTATTCAAAAAGAAAATGTTTGTAACAATATTTGGGCCTTTTCGAAATACGTGCAAAACGCGTGTTTTACATCGCCTGTTACAGAAAGAAGAAAATACACGTTGGATATTTAAATCAATATAATTTATTCACCGCCTTATTTTTCAATCTGCTCTTCTACTACTATATAAATGTAAACGCAACCCCAGAATCAGCTGAAAAAGCTTAATTAAATTAATTCATTCTTTCATATTACAATTTGTGAATAATTAATGGCGGTTAAACTTCATCGGTTCCAAAGAATCATCTTATCCTTCTTCTTATTGCTAATCTCAAGTAAGAATTTTTCCCTTCGATTCCTATTTCTTTTGAATCTTTGCGCAGTCATTCCTAACTGGATCTGCATACATATTCAGTTTCCTATTCATAATTGTCTGCAGAAATGATTGGTATTTATCGATGTTTATGAATGTTCTTTAAAAAAAGTTTAGTCTGTGATTTTATTTTTGTTTTCCGAAATTGTCAATGTCGGACATGATTAAATCACAATAATAAGCTTACTTGTGAATTTGATTAGTGCTTAACATGAATGTTGATTCTTTATGGAGTTACAAATATTGTATTTTTTGGCTGCACTAGTTTACCTTTTCTTTTGTCTTGGTTCATATAGCTTTTACATGGTTCTTTTATACGCAAATAAGCTAGAAAATGCATCATCTTTTGTTATTGATTAGATCTCATCAATCATCGTGAACTGTGAAATGCTGTAGATCCCAAAATGCTTTTACCTTTGCAAGCTTCAAATCAGAAAATGGTAAATGTCGCACAAGATATATGTGCTATTTAACCTGTTAGAAATGTTATTTGCTGCTTCCTTAAAAATCACCTTACCATTTAGGAGGGAGTGTGAATAATCTATTGATAAAGTTAAATTTGATTAGAACACCATGTTTTCCACTAACTGAATAAACAGTAATCATATTTCATACACTTTCTTTTAAGGTGAATATAGATAGCATTCTACTTTAGCATACATAGAAATATAAATAATACAGCTCATATTTGAGACTTACACGTATCCCTATTATTTCTCTGTCACCACATGTCAAATAGTTTATGTTATAATATAATTCTTGGATACTTATTTACGTTATTGATCTTTGTTTAATTATTTATAAGTGTGTTGTTATGATGAAATTAGTCGTTATGCTGAAGGCATGTTTCTTGCGTTTATAGTAGAGTAATGAACATTATTAATCAAGTTGTTACATGTTAGCTATGAAGGCACTAAATAAAAATTAGGGGTTGGTAAGAGTTAGAATCTGGTTCTGTTTGGTATGTAATTTTTCGTTATTTTCTAAAGAAGGAATTAGGTTCTGTATATTATATATGGTTAATTTCCATTTAGCTTGATGAGGTTGTTCAAGATAGAGTACAAGCTGTTGACTACTCACGAAAGCAACCATTTATGTGGCTTTTAATTGTTGAAAAAAAATACGAGATTCTTGTTTGTAGATGTTGACAAATACAATCTGAGGTAATCAAGAAAGCAACCATTTACCTTATATTTTGATTGAACTTCTAACCACTATGAATTAACACTTGCTAGCATGTGCTTATGTATATCCTTAGATGAAATTCATTATCAAGCATTTGAACTCAATGTTTGAGTTTGTATCCATAATCTATATTTGATTTCCATTTAGCTTGGTTAGTTAGTTTGGTATCATGTACACTTTGTTGAGCTATACTCATTTTTAGAATTAGATTATGCATGTTTTGTTTGATAATGTTCCAGAAGGAGAGAAGTGTATTTACTCCATAAGCACAAATACAATCTGAAGTACCCAAGAAAGCAACCATGTACCTTATACTTTGATGAGCTTCTAAGCTCTATAAACTAGCTCTTACTAACATGTTTATGTACACCATTAGACGAAATCCATCATCAAGCATATGGACTAACAGTGGGAATCAACTATGGCCAAATTGCCAACAATCTTCCATCGCCTACAAGAGTTGCCCTACTCCTCCAATCTCTAAACATTCGCAAAGTAAAGCTTTATGATGCAGACCCCAATGTACTATCTGCTTTCAGAAACTCAAACATCGAGTTCATCATAGGTATAGGAAATGAATACGTTGCATCCATGATGAACCCATCTAACGCGCAAGCTTGGATTCAACAGCACGTTCAACCCTTCATTCCTAGCACACGTATAACATGCATAACGGTTGGAAATGAAGTCATAGGAGGAAATGATACAGTTCTTAAATCGAATCTTCTACCTGCAATGCAGTCTATATACCAAGCTCTAGTCTCATTGGGACTGGATAAGCAAGTGAACATAACCACCGCACATTCTCTTGATATTCTAGCAACTTCCTTCCCTCCGTCTTCTGGAAGTTTCCGTGAGGATTTCGGTCAATACATTCAACCTATTTTAAGTTTCCATGCAATGACCAGGACCCCTTTCTTGATAAATGCTTATCCTTTCTTTGCATATAAGGCCAACCCTAGCTCAGTCTCATTGGATTATGTGCTATTCCGCCCTAATCAAGGAGTTATTGATCCTGGTACTAGTTTGAATTATGATAACATGCTTTATGCACAGATAGATTCGGTTTATGCTGCTATAAGAGCTATGGGGCACAGTGATATAGATGTTCAGATATCGGAAACTGGGTGGCCTTCTAAAGGAGATTCTGATGAGGTTGGGGCGACCCCTGAATATGCCGCTGTATATCATAGTAATTTGTTGCAGAGGATAGCTATGAATCAAGGCACTCCTATGAAGCCTTCTACGCCTATTGATATCTATGTTTTTGCCTTGTTTAATGAAAATTTGAAGCCTGGGCCGACATCTGAAAGGAATTATGGCCTGTTTTATCCTGATGGAAGGCCTGTGTATAATATTGGGTTAAATGGATATATTCCTAATATGGTCATCTCATCGTCGTCGTCGGCGTCTTCTTCTTTGTTTGAGGTAAGAAATCTGATGCCTTTTTCACATAATCTTCACAGTTTCGTAACCAATATGAAGTACACTACATAAGTGGAGTGCAAAGAATTGAAACTCATTATCATTTTCACAACCAAGGAAAAAACCAACCTTTTCTACCACTTGCCTTTCATGTTAAATAAGTATATACTATGTATATATAAAAAAAACTATTCACTTGTGTCTTATCCATTTGTAAACCACTTATTTAACCACTTATTTAACTATATGAACTAGACTTTGACATCAATGAAATTACAATTTGAAGTGGTATATGATGCATGGATAAAGGTTTAAAGTGCACTTAATTAACCCGTTTCTCTTGGATAACACTTGTGATTTTTGGAATGTGACTTACTATCATTTCATATTTGAATATAATTAGATCTGCATTTGCTGTATGAATCACTGATTATCACAAAATCAATAAATTAAATAAATTAATGTGCAGTAAGAATTATATATACTTAAGTACTATGAACGTTATGCTTATCAGGTGAATGCTCTTACAATAAAAGTACACAGGTTGAGAATAATAATTTGGAATTTTAACTGTAAATATTTGCAGAAAAAACTGCGAATTTTCCCTAAAATAATTCTTATGTTTCTTGAAATCTATTTTTAAAAATAGAAGGGTGTTCATTCACTTATATCTTATCCATTTGTAAACCACTTATGTAGCTACATACTAGACATCGACATCACTGAAAATCAACTTGAAGTGCTATACGACGCACATAAAAAATTCATATGATTTCTAGATTGAGACATGCCTTCGTTGCATATTTATACATGTATACAGTGATGGAAGTTAACAAATTATTTTCGAGTTAACTGTAGAGGACGTGTGCACATAAAAGTTAAATGAATATTTTTTCTCTTTTTGCAGGCAATATCTTGGTTACATTGGTCCGCTTTTGCTCTTCTCTTTTTTTGACAACTCAACATTGGTTCTGGAAGAAAACAATTACTAAAAGTGGTGGTGGGGGAACTAACAATAGAAGAATGAATTATTGAAGGCATCTTCATCCTACATATTTGACATATACACAAGTTCTATCTAGCCAATTTTGCACCAAGAAATGATAGGTAATTGACTTAAATTCTATAAATATGTTCTTTTCGGTGTTGATAGGTTTTGAATGTTGCTAAAAGACGCCCTTTCATGCATGAATTGATTCTTTTCGGCGTCATAATTGTTAAAAGGATAGCCGTTCATTTCTGGATTATTGGTTGAGAAGTTGGGTGGGAAATATGCTTATATTCTTCTTGCCAAACACAAAAATCTGCCTTCATGATTTATTGTCACCTTAGGTTGCATATTTCATGAATTATGATACAGATTTCTGCATCATAACATGTGTACTACATGGCCACACTTGAGATATATATTATTTTTTGCTAAATGGAATAGTTTGGTATGTGTACTACCTTCCTTTTCAAAGTATTTATTTATTATTATTATTATTTTGTAATATTTGTGATATTTCCAAAAATGTCACCTTTTAGGTGCTGATATTTCCAATATAAATAAAGATATAGGACGATTTGGATGTTATGTCATAAATCAAATAACTTGTTATTAAAGGAAAGCAAAATAGAAAAAAACTGATATATTAGCTTTCATAACATGCTGTCTTATATGCTACCTATTGTGCAGGTTTATCATTATTTATTTCAGACTGCAATTAGCAATCAGGAAGGAGCTGAATAATACACAAAAGTAGGATAATTTTTGTATATATACATTACGGCCAGTTAGTGAGAAGTAACAAATTTTGATGTATGGATTAGTAATTAGGTTGATAATAAGGTCATTACACCGTGTACATTAAGTATAAAACTATTCAAATTCATTATTATGTATATACATAATAAAGCCTTTTATGTTATTTTCACCTTTTTTGTATTGTTTTTATAGTTTCAATTTTTATGGTAGCGTGATAAAAAATTGTACAATTTGGTTTATTAAATCATTTTTCCTTTCTTATATATTGGTTGCTGTTAGGAAGTTAGCAAATTTTCTTTTCATTTAAAAAGGTTTCAGAAGCCTCCAGTTCTGGCCTCATAAATTTCCTGAAATCATAAACCTTGCTTCCAAAGCAGGTTTGGACCAGAAAGAAGTCCACTAAGTTCCTGGACTGGATCAACTCTTTGGGCGAAATTAGAAGCAATGTTTACAATACATAGTAATCTTAATTTATAAGTTGTGTTCAACTCGTTATCCGAGTTGTGTTCAACTCGTTATCCGAGTTGTGTTGGGTTAAACCTCACACTTTTCTGTGTGGTCCTCTATAGAAGTCTAACAAATCTAAATATTGCTTAAAGGATCTAACATTTTTTTTGTTAATTAATAATATAAACAGAAATTCAAACTTATTAGAAAAAAAGCCTTTTTAACTTAATAGAGTGACATGAATAAATGCAAATTACTGTACAAGTGGACTTTGGCCTAAGAGCGAAAACAAATTATTCACTAGATGATGATTTTATAGAAACTTATAGCAAAATAGCAATCCAAAGAAACAAAAGCATCCTTGCATGTTGCCACCTAAGCGGTAAGCAGCATAAGAAGATTTTGAGTACTTTGTTAAGCAAAATGAGATGTAAATTAGGGACAAAGATTCGTAGCAACATAAAATTGTATATATATATATATGATACACAATTTTTATACACACATATACATACATACACCAATACGTATGGCACGTCCAACGGATGTGTGCAAAAAAAACCGTATACTAACTTCTTTTTAGTGTAAGAATATATATTATCTAACTTATTTTTCAATTGGAAATTATAACAAAACATAAAAATAAAAATAATTTTACATTTTGATGCATCAACCAAGAACTTCAAAAACTCATAATTATTTATTTGGCATAGAGATATAATTAACATACATACTAAAAAATGATAGGCTTCTTTTGAGAAAAAATATGATGTTTACTTGCTACAAAAATAACCACATAAAAAATAGTATATGCTGAAATGTTATTAAATTTACTTTTGGTAAAACATAATAATAATAGCATTTGCAAGCAATAAAGAAAACTATTAATAGCATTTAAGTGATACAAAAACTTAAAACCCACTAAAATAATCAAACATCATGAAACAAACATAAAATTTGTAGTACAGAAAATAGCATTTTCTAGTATAGGAATGCAAACTAATTATCATTAGAAGGTAAAAGAATCCTTATTAGCACTTTTATATTACAATTTCTAGTCGAAAGTAGATTAAGTTGGTAATAAAGCAATTGATCATTTTGGCACTTTCACGTTGGTGCACTTGGTACATAAACAAATATAGACAATGAAAAAATTGAATCATTAAGACTAAAATATTAGAGGCTAGTATTATCTTTTTCACTGTTATTTCTACAATATAGAAGATCACTTCATTTCTACAATGTTGAAAATCACCTCGTTGAGAAAACAATAAATTCAAAATCATGTTGACAAAAAAATCTGAAATGCACTCAGTACTGATTGAAGAATTAGAAACTTCAATTAATAAATAATTCTCTCAGCTATATATTATAAGCGTATATAGAAATCAATAACAGAAGCGATTTGATCAAACAGCAGAAGTCAATATAAAAAAGTGTGATGTTATTGGTTTTTGGTAACCAACGTAACAATTAGACTAATGTGGCAATATAATTTACAATAGAGGGAATTTGTATAAACACTTGTATTTACTTTGTATTTAAATTTTATACTAAAAGGAAGAAATGCTCCTTTGCTCTTGGTTTTGTGTGCATAACTAAGTAGTATAACTAAAATGGTATAATTGGAGATAAAAGGGTTCGTATATTAATCACTATTTCATAACTTTACTCTAGTGGCTGGCAGTAATTAAATGGGAATACACGTAATAAACATAATATTTCTTTGCGAGGAAAAATTAACACACAGGTGGTAGTAAATTAATTAAACTAAAAATAATTTAAGTGCCTAATTGCAATATGATTGTCTGGTTATTTAATTTATATTTTGCACTACACATGCATTGCATGTACATTTTCCACTAATTGTTCATTATCAACTAATTCATATATTGTTGTTTTATAAAACTTAAGGTAGTTTAATCATTGTAAAAACAACCACTGTCAAAACTGTCGCTTGTATAAATAATTCTGAATAAAGGTTTCTATAGCACCGATCATATTCCTCTTGCATTGTCCTCTGCCAAGTGTATACAAATTATATTCCTAGGCAAACATTCCTACTACAGCTAAAGAAAGTCAACTAAGCATGTTAGATTGAAGAGGCTTTTTTGTTGTTATTGCTTTTTTGGCTTACAGAATTAATGAATGACCAAAAATCTAAACAAAGTAACAAAAGTTACAACATAAAAGGGTCACCTGGATAATACGTATGTGCATGATATTTTCATCCATTTTAAACAAAGATTTTTGCACATAACCCTCTAACATGACAATCCACCAAATCTCATAATAGTCAAATTAGGGAGCAATTATCACAATTGAAAGGGTTGCAATTTATTAAGTTGACCGTTTAGGTATACTTCGAAAAATAAATCTCATCAAACAAATCTATAATGCAAACTTAAACATCTAGTTCTAAAATTGACTTACTATTGAAGAAAATTTATTATTCGAAATAATGATAAATTGACCATTTCACGCATAAAAAATTTAAGGTTATTATTGAGATTTTAGATAGAGAAAAAACATACACTATTTGAAAGCATCATGACACAACCCACTGATTTAGTTTATCATGTCATGACTTAGGTCCCTTAAGTTAAATACATATATAAAATAACAGCATAAAAACAACTAAGCAATGTACTTACTGCATATATAACATTGAAAGATCTACAATAACTTGAATGTATAATTATTTCTCTTTTACACATCAGCAAACTACTTACTTGTGAACTGCGATAAACTCCAAAGTAACATTGGCTTGTGCATTTCTTGATCTGTAGTATTAAGAATATTTTGAAATGATCGGGAATGAAAAATATTTAATTTAATTGAATGATTAGACAATTGAAGATGTAGCTGATCGTAAATAGATGTTTTAAAAGATGGATAAACTAAAAATATTTTGTTTTGAATAAATTAAATGTACGCATTTTCTACATTAATCAAGCATAATTTCAATGGAAATCACTATATTTTCGTGCAGTGAATTGCAAAAGTTAATACTGCTGAGTTTTTCCGTTCTGCTGTTAGCATAGTTTTTTCTTGTTCTTGTGATCTTTTTGTACCGTTTCTTTTTACGGTTTTCCGAGAGGCATATTTTTGTTTGCCTTGTTTTTTTTGTGAGCCTTTGGAGAAAGGCTATTTTCTCCTAGTAATAATACATGTTTTTTTTTTTTTAAAAAAAAAAAAACTAACTACCATATCCTTTAAATGAACTAAGCGCACCATTTCCTTCAAATGATCTAGGTGCATCGTTTTCTTAGATATTCCAAGATAAAGTATGTTAAGATTGTTGCAATTCGCATTTGGAAAAAGTTTGTTACCTTCATCTGAATACCTTTGATTTGGATGATCGGAGAGATTATGATGATTCCACATAAGATTCTGATCTTCTGGCATTGAAGAAGGATCTCAAAACAGAAAAGTGTAGTAGGATGATGCGACAAATAAATCACGGTTGAAAAGGAACGTGAGAAGCATGAATTACAAAAATACCTTCTTTGTTTTTCTTCTGAATAATACTTTTATTTTTAGTATCTTTTTTTGTTTTTGCCTAACACTTTCGGGATGCTTGTTTGCCTCTTTAAACTTAAACCATTTGCATTCTTCCCATTAAAAAGTGAAAAAAATGATTCAACACAAAATTTTAAGCATTGAAAACTCGCATGATTCCATGATGTACCATGTAGATGCTTTATTCAGAAGAAAATTGAGGAAAATGGTATTCTAAGGTAATGATTAAAGTAACGCAGAAAATTTAAACACAATTTTTCTGTCATTATAATCATAAAAAATATTCCTATTTTAGTTTAAACTTCACTAAGTTTGTTGGAAAAGTGGGTAATATAAAAAGTCATGCATGGTTGAAACAGTAAATAGGTGATGATAATTACAGTATAATAAGCGCTTTCTTTATTATGTTTGTCTCAATATAATTTCAATCCAGTATCCAAAAAATCTTTTAACCATTTCATATGTAGGGTGCATCTTCAATTTGAACACATATAATGCATCACAACATTGACCATACATAGTTACAAGGATATAAGATCTAATATAATATTACCCATAATCAATAACATATTCAATAAAAAAACACACATTCACATAACAAAACATAAACAATAATGGTAAATACGTAAATACATTGGTGAACCAATTCAGCATAAAAATGGAGATAAAAAAACCTAATGTTGAACTTGCCACCAATCAAACCGCTCTAGGCTCTTCTGCTTCTTCCGACAATATAGGTGCTTTAGTTTTGCACTTTCTGCATCTTTACTGTCGCAGACAAAGGAAGCCAAATTAGGCAGACAGATGAGTTGGGTTAGTTGCATCCACTAAATTAGGTTATGTTTGAAAAAAGAGGGATCGATTTTTTTTCTTAGTTGGGTGGAGGGTGGAGGAAACGTGTATTGCTGCTGGAGTAAGCAGGTAACCACGTGAGCAATTAAAATGACAAAAATATCCTTAGTCACAATAGAAGGCTAAGAGGGTGTTTTATACTATTCAAAAGCTTCATTTGAGGGTATTCCCATTATATACATACATACACATACACACACACATATATTAAAGGTTGAATGCATTTACTCAACTCATGTCCCAGAGAAGATCAAGTACTACATATTGCATAAGACATTTTGGTTCAACAAAAAACATTAAAAATGGAAGAAATTACATAAACCCAAACTATGTTTCAAACTTTCAGTTTTCAGTTCCGCTCCGGTAAACTGAAATTTTTGAAATTTTGATTCCTTTTAGGAAATATCGCTTCAATTCCATTTTCGAATTTTCTACTTATTGAAACACTTTTTAAAATATAAATACACTAATAAATAATAGCATTTGTATATTTTCATTTATAATCAAATAAAAATATTTGATTTAGATCTAGAGTTAAGGATATATGTAAATTCCCAAGTCCAATTCAAAAAATTCAACCCTAATAGGGAAAGCCTAACAAACCCAATAATAAAAATCCCTAATTATATAGTAACAATTACATTTCCAAGATGCAGACCTACGGTATTCGTTCTCTTTTGTAACCCTAGCTCATCTCCAGTCACCTTTTTTTTGAGTGTTTGATGTTGCTCCCTCAATCATCGATGTTGGTGCCTCTGTCTCGATGTTGCTGCCTCAATCGTCATTGATGCAGCTGTCTTTTCTTTCATGATGTAGCGTTTCTTTTCTTTCTCTTCTTCACTCATTTTGCTCTCAATAGAATTTGTAAGTAAATATAAATCGATCTACTTTTGGGATTAGTACCTTGCACTGGGATTTTAGACGAATTTTGCTCCGGTCGACATCAAAACCAGACCAAATGGTCGAAATTTCGACGTGCCTGCCTAAATGTTGAATCATGACCCAAACTATAATAAATTAAATTCCGCGACTCCTCCAAAGCCTATTCTACTACAATATCATTTAATGTTACAAGTAAAGAAATTGAAGAGCCCGAGTCCTTTGCATATAAACCAATATTACTCTACTCTCAAGCTCCCATTTTATCTGCACATCAATCAATATACTCCTCGCCATCATCAGGTAAAATCGCAGCTAGTAAGAGTACTCAAACCTAAGCAAAATTCCCCTCCTCTTCAAATGCAACTTCGAACCCGACACCTCCCAGTACCCATGTGGGTCCTTGGGGCCTTGCACCATCTCCGTTCTATCTATAAATTACATCAACTTCGAGTCTTGCACTGGCATGGATGGCCCACTTGGGTGCTAGCTAAATAGCCATACATATCTATTATTGCACAAGATATTGCCAATAAGTTCAAAACTTCAAGTCCAAGTTTCTCAAACATAAACCATAGCCACCCAAAGTGAACTAAGTTGAGATTTATTTCATCATTAGCAAGCTGTAACGCCCCACCCCGAGACTCACATTAACAAAGAGTATTACTGGGTAATACCGTTTGCTAATGTGGAGAATAGGGCTGGTTAGGAGCGACCATCTATAGCCTTGTCTTAAATATCTATTGAATACATCGATAATACTCTGTAATTTTTTCCGACTCTTTAATATAGCATCTTATAGTAATAAATAAATTTAATCTCATATTCTTTTCTTGTGACAAGGTTTAATTTCCAAAAGAGTTTTATAAATTCATATCAATAAATTCTCAAGATATAGTTTAAAATTTTACCACTCTTTATTTTCAACTACCCAAATTCTCATAACATACTCCATCTTTATCGTGTATAACTCATATTAAAATATTCAATATTAATATTTTAGTGATTTAAAAAGGAGAAATATGGAGAAATTATGTATTTTATTAAATTAAAAAGATTTGAGAATTAAATTTTATTCTAGATGACATATGCAGCCATTGAACCATAGTGGGATTGGATGAGTGGCGAGGTGGTTTTGATCATTTGGTCAAAGCTGCAGCCAATCGATAGGGTTATTCATTATAAACCAATGGCTAGGCAATCCATTATGATAATTTAAATTTAAGAAATGGTATATAGTTATGTTTTATTGTTGAAATAATGTACTTTAGATGAGATAATACTTTGTTAGCAAGATGTAACGTCCCACCCCGAGACTCACGTTAACAAAGAGTATTACTGGGTAATACCGTCTGCTAATGCGCAGAATAGGGCTGGTTAGGAGCGACCATCTATAGACTTGTCTTAAATATCTATTGAATACGTCGATAAATACTATATTTTTTTCCGACTCAAGTGGATCGACATATCTAATAAATACTTAATACAAAGCCATATGTGGCTAGAGGATCTATCAGAACAAAATATAACAACTAAATGTAACTCACATCACAAAACAACAGATAAACATATATATATATACACACACACATATACAGATACATCTCCAGAGTAATACAAAATGATACAACAAATGTGGTATGACGACAACAATATACATCGAGTCAATAATACATATATATATTAGAGTCAACACAAAAAAAAGGCTACAACAAAAAGGATGATAACAGATATATCCAAGCAGGAGCATCAAAGCGAAGCTAAGTCCAAAAGCAGGTATCTAACCCGAAACAACTCGGTATGACCCGTAATAATTTACAAGCCAAAGTTCATGTTTTGTTTGTCTTGCTCACTTATCAAACAAATTGGATGGAGCTGATGGTGAACCAAGTGCAAACTCCAAACTGGAAAACTACATAAACTATAAAATTAGGCTTGTTAGGTAACTCTAAATAAATTCATTCCATGCATTTGAAAAAACAGTGGGTTAATAGAATGTGCTTCTTCATTTCTTGCAATGAACATGTCAAAAGTATACGACTGACAATAGGTTTAATATTGAGTAAAATTCTGCACAACTCTCAGTTAATTTTAAAATACACCATAGTAAAATCTAAGAGGACAAACACCATTGTCCCAGTGGTTAAGTGATTTGGCTTTGGTGCGAGAAGTCACAAGTTCGAAACTTGCGTAGCGTGATTCGAACGTTTATTGACATACGATATGTTATCACAGTGATTTGTTGTATATAAAAGTACCGTTTCAAAAAAATAAATCTAAGAGAGCATTTTAATGGTAGTTCCTAGAGACTTCCCGCTCGACTTTTCTCGTGATCCTTCCCTTTCGAGAGGAAGGTCCTCTGATCCTCACCCTTTAGATCTCCAATTAGTTGATGCCAAGGGGTTTCAAAGAACATCGTACAAGAAGAACATCTCAAGAAATAATAGAAAAAGAGTTGGAGTGGTACAAGATTATCATCCACGGTAGCATTCTCAATCCAAGAGAAGATGGACAGGTTCAAATTGCGGGTTTGTCAAGCAATAGTTCAAGTGTTAATCAGAGATATGTCAAGAAATCTAGCGTATATGGCAATTTTGAACCCCTTCATATGATATTCAGTCAAGCTGTATTCTGTGGGAATTCTAATAGAGGAAGAGGGAAGCTTGTTAATATATCAAATATTGATTTTGATGATAACAACCACATAAATATAAATATTAATATTTTTTCAAGTTGTATAGTATATACTCAGAATATTACATAGGTACAAAATAATTAAACTCAAAGATTGATCAATATAAAGACCAAGAATAAAGATTTAGAGATGATGATCAAGACTCATGAATTTAGAGACAAAAGACTTGAATAGCTCAAGACTTTAGATATGAGTCATTAGAACAAATTGTTAAAATCCCTGATAGCAAATTCTAATCTTTATCAGAAATGTCTGATCTTTGATATTCTAATCAAAATAATGTTTAAAATTATGTTTAAAATTATTTTACGTGTTCGAAGTAC
The DNA here is from genome assembly GCA_030737815.1 of Allium fistulosum. Taxonomy (NCBI): domain Eukaryota; kingdom Viridiplantae; phylum Streptophyta; class Magnoliopsida; order Asparagales; family Amaryllidaceae; genus Allium; species Allium fistulosum. The sequence goes on along the minus strand of CM060907.1, from coordinate 1,114,518,926 downwards.
ATTTAAAAATTATGTTTAAAATTATTTTACGTGTTCGAAGTACATTTTCTATGTGTTCGAAGTACATTTAAAAATTATGTTTAAAATTATTTTACAAAAATATAGAAGTTTGAAAACAATTTAAAAGAAAAAACATTTTTCAAAATTAATAAGGGTATGTCGACATACTCCTCCTAGATATGTCGAGATAGTGACCATCGGTTTGTTGTTTAAATTTTAAAAAGAAGTATCTTTTGGACACATCTTTTCATGAATGAATATTTTTGTTCATTTACTATATAAAGAGGAGTGCAAACGAAGTTTTCAATTAATTTTTTTACTTTCTTCTTATTCCTTGCCCCTTACTCTCTTGTTCTATTTCTTGAAAACTACTTTCTATATTCTTCAAAATCTATATAGAATAAATCCATACTCTACTAGATTGATTCTCTACAAACCATCTACTATCTTGGAAGCATTTTCTCTACAAACTTAAAGATCAAACCGCTATGAAAAGGGCTAACTTGTATCCCAAGTACATCTGTTTCTATTTGAAAAGCAATGACTCTACTTTTATTTGTTTGGGTGTGCTTGTTTCCCATTCAAATCAAGTGGGTGTGATTAGTAGCCCATCTAAATCTAGTGGGTGATCTTGTTTCATGGTAAATCATGATAGCTTACCCCAGACTCATGAGATAGGAGAGTGTATCTCGTAGCCTTGAAATTAAGACTATATTATGGTTTGTTTGTTACATGGTTAAAGTTGGTGATTGAAAAGAAATATGTATAAGAAATTGCACAGGACTGGATGTAGGAGAAATCCGAACCAGTATAAAACTCCTAGTGTCATCTCTCTAACTCATTACTTTACTTTTACTGCATTTATTTATATCTATGATTGCCTGCTAACACACACACACACACCATGATTAATTATATGTGTTTGATTCAAATCTTAAAATAAGTTAAAAAGTTCCATAAAAGTTATAATTCACCCTCTATAGTTTAAAGTAGCCTTAAGATCTATTTACACTAGTACTACACTGTTTTCCATCTTTGGTATCAGAGCATTAGGTTTTCAAAATCTCATAATTTGATTTTTGAAAAGTATAAATGGCTAGTAACACTAGTAGTTCACTTTTTAATATTTTTTTGAAGGACAACTAACTACTAGACCCCAATTATATAATGACAATAATTACACATATTGATCATGTGGGATAAAGTTTATATTTGGAATATTATACAGGACGAGTACTTCGAACTTCAAACTGAATACTCAACATGGACACTAGACTAAAATATACAAGCACTTAATAATTCTAAGGCCATGAATATTTTATTCTGTTCATTGGATAAAAATGAATTTAATCAAGTTTCTATTAGTAAGTCTGCATATAAATCCGGAGACAGCAGCAAGTTACACATGAGGGCACTAGTAAAATGAAACATACAAAAATTTCATGCTAATTAATCAGTTTTAATTGTTTAATATAAAAAAAATGAGTCTATTTCTGATATGTATTCTAGATTCCAAGATATAGTTCATTCTTTAGTACAATTAGGTTAAAAAATTTCTAAAGAGGACCAAGTTAGGAAAGTCCTTGATTCACTCTCTCCAGAGTGGGATAAAAAGGAATTAGCAAGAGAAGAGGATAAAGCACAGTTGCAGGGTAGGAAGGAAAGCAAGACAACCGAAAAGAAATCAATTGCATTTAATACTACAACTGAAGATCATGATTCAGATGATGTCGATAATGATGAGGAGATTGCTCTATGACTAGAAATTTCAAAAAAAATCATGAAGTATAGAAATATGAATAACTTCCATTAACCTGAAAACAAAAATTCTGGAAATGAGACTGTAATTAAATGTTACACCTGTGATGCACCTAGTCATTTACAAAGAGATTGTCTGTATTAGAAGAAATCAAAGATCATGCATGTCATTGATTTCCCCACAAAGGGCTTACACTGCAAATTCAGATGAATCTAATACCGCATCAGGTGGTAACGAACCAGATGCAGAAAATGACAATATATGTTTTACAACAATAGAAAATTAACCATATCAGAACAACGGACAACAGCAAGAATGACACCTTTTACAATTTTTTATATTTTTTTTGAAATTATTAAATTTAGGAATAAATATACATTAATAATAATAAAGTTTATCTAAGTATATATATAGGGATATATTGCCTTTATTTAAATTTAAAATTCTCGGCCTATATGTCGACCTATGTCATATGGGTATGTCGACATACATGGTAGAAAATTGGAGACATTTTTTAGAAACAAAATTTGAAATTCCCTCTCTTTTGCATTAATTTCAAAACTGGAAAGGCATATTTTCAAACTGAAAACACCAGTTTACTCTATTAAATTATCTCATTTCTATCTCTTCATTCACTCACATTTCATTTCAAAGTTCAAAATCATTCTTCGCTCTCCTACCTTCAAAACTACACCGTAATGTCTTCTTCAAGTCAACTGTAACGATACGACTTTTCGACGCTCGAAAGTCGACATTAATACGTCCACTGTATCAAATGCCGCACAATCGAATGCTGGAAAACCGAATCATTAGGGTTAAAAAGAAGAGGTAGAAGAAGACATAAGAAAAAGAGAACGGAAAAATAGAAACAGAAACAATATCAGAATCTCACATTCGCAGCGGAACAATATATAATAGATAATCACTAGTCTTTTAAACAAAGAACTATATCAGTTTATACAATACAACAATGAGAGTCAATATACAACTCAATACAGCAATGGACAGTTATATAAACTTGTCGCCATACAGAATACACAGTGGAATAAATAAATAAGTACGAGTGTACGTCTCGCCATCCAGCTCGTCTCCAAAGCTCCAGAATATCCAGAATATCTTGATAACATAACTCTAGGCTGCCCGTGTGGAAAATTATGGGCACCCAGAGTTTAGAAAGGGAACAATAAACTCCGAGTCAGTCATGGTGATTGGTGTGAGATCGTAAAACAGTTATTCTCACAAAGAAAATAAAAGAGATTCGCAATGCTTTTGGAAAATGAAACTACCATAAGACCTCCCACCACACACACAATGCAATCGCAGACTTGGAGGAGATTACTTCTTATGATAGTCAAATATGCTTAATACGAGAAAACTCTTTTGATATTATTACTAGTGCATAGTGTGAAAGCATTTCGAAAATATAATATTAATCTTAGCCAGCATAGGTACCATTATATTATGCCTGCTATAGCTGCCACCTGAGGTGACAGGTTATACAAATTGCAATCGTAAAGGGCTCGTATTGTTTCTTTGGATTTCCAACAAATGGTCAGGCTAAGGAACTTCCCACTGTCAATGGGTACGCCTCTGGATGGACGTCCCGAGAACTAACTAGCTCTCTGCCAACTCCAATATATATATATATATTCCAATATATATATATATATATTGCTATATACTACTATATATACTATCACAATCAGGCAATCAATCAATAACTGCAATTCAAATTTTAATTTGAGTGAGAAGATCTCACCTTTGCTTTAAATTTTGCAATCCATTTCCATTCCGACTATTTCTTCATTGTATTAGACCTTGTAACAAACATTATGAGGTTTTATTAATATTCGAATAGATCGAACAAATTAATTGCCATTTTGATAGATTGAATTAACTAATTATTAAATTTCCTTTTAATAATTATTTTCAGCAACAAAAACAATTAAATAAATTTTATTAACAAATCTATCTTTATCGTATATTATTTAAAAATAACTAGTAAATGAAATTAGGTATATATGTATATTTATTTCATTTCTTTTTCTTTTGAAATCCTCATAGATGTTTATAAAATATATAAAATCAAAAATCCACTTATATATTCCTGTTTATTCATAGATAACCTTACTGTAAAATAATTTCTGCTATATTATACATTTAAATTTATTTAAATTAAATTAACTTCTATACCTCACAGATGAAAATCCCAAACTCGAGATGCCCAATACGCAACGCAGCCCAAGCCACAACTCAAACGCGGCCGCCATGGCGATCCCAAGCCCTTGCTCGATCGAACTGTCGCCAAAAGAAATCGAAACTCGCGACTTCGCCGTGAAATTTTGGTCGCGACCCACTGCTTGCCTCGCGAATCACCTTGTAGTTCCCCCTCCAGCCGATCGCCAGACTTCCACGCGTACGTACGCGAGTCACCAGAAACTTCGACTTCGCCTCCTACATCGCGCGCGTGCTCGCGGCCTGACCTCAACTCTGGCCACTCGCGTTCCCAACGCTACTCGAAGCCGAGAAAAAATGAAACCCTAGCTGCTCGCGACCCTAGTCGCATCAAAATCCTCACTTGCTCGTGCTCAAGCCTTCCCCCCAGTTGTTAACTTGATCGAATTAGACCAGCAACGATTTCGCCTGGTCGCGATTTCCTCGTTGCCACGCTCGCGCGATTTCTTTTTGCCATTTTTTTTCTGATGTTGAATTGTTTTGAACGAGAAAGGGAAATGAAAGCTCGGCCATAAATATTTTTCTTTTGGAATGAGATTTTTAGGGATTTTGCTATCCAGATGAGCGACAATGATTTGATTTCTGCGTTGAAAATATTAGCGTATAGGGTTGCTGGAGAAAAGAAAGAAAAGATGCATATGTGAATACAATTTCGGCTGATGTTGATTTTGACCAAAGTATATATTTTAATTAAATTTAAATTCAAATCATTTCGATTCAAATTTTAGCGCGTTTATATATCGTATGCTCACACAACAACTCCAAACGCTACGAAATTTGAAATCCGATAATAATACAATATTACGGATCCATTGGAACTGGTTTCGTCGAATTCCGAGACTATGCCTCGGAAGACTATTTTTAAATATCGATTTAAACGATAAAATTCAAAACTGAACAAAACAGTTTCAAATTCAATTCTGAAGCTTCCATTACCTTCAAAATTATCAATATATATTTTCTAAGTCTTGAAAATATTTTTAACAAGCTTGAAATTCCAATTTCAAAATTTTACCCAATTTCATACAATTAAATTTACTAATTAAATTGCCCAATTCATTCTGATATCTCGAATTTTAAATTAAACTATCATTCGAATATTTAAACTCAATTAAATATTCACATTTCAAATGCCAAAAATTCAGGGTCGTTACATCAACCCTCGTCATCCAAAGCCATTAGGCTTACCAAATGGTCAAAATTCAACTTCATAATGATCAAGAGTCCATGGAAACTTATATTGAATATGCTACTTATGAAAAGTATTTTCGAGAAGGTTTGCAAATTTCAATGAATTTTCTTCTTATGGTTTACAAGCTCTTGCTTTTGAAAATGGTATTTTCGGTTTAACCGATTTATATCAAAATGATTTTGATTGCTATCCCAATTTAGTTGAATAGAAAAAAAATTTAAGGAGAAGAAGATCAAATTTGGAGCAGTGTGAAAGATACTAATATTGTTTTAGATTGCAAAATTTTGGGACAAATTCTTAGTTGTAAAAATAGTGGAAATGACCTCTCCACTTTTGATTAGGGTAATATAGTAGTTATGCACGATTTGTTTTCTAATGATGAAGAGTATGGTTTTAAGGGAAAGAATCTTAGGCCTATAACAAGACTAATGAGTCTTATTTTATAACAAAGTATTACACCAAGGGTGGGGAATTACTAACCATATTCAAAAAGTTTTCAAAGCTCCTTTTCCTATTTCTAGAAAATATGATATAAATTAGACTCAAGTGATTTTTGATGACTTTGTTCAAAAGAAACTCTCTAAACATGAAAACACACTTTACCATAGTGTGTATCTTACTGGAATTTTCAATTATTTTGGTTCCAATCTAAGAGATGAAAACATTTTGCCTCACAAAGTTTTTGACAAAACCAACCTCTTTTTATGCACATCTCTCTTGAATTCGAACTCTGTGAAACTCATGTTGAAAAGGAAGAAAGATTGATGTGGGAAGAAGAGCAAGAAATTCAACAAGAAGAAAAAGGCGACGATATGAAAATTGAAGAGGAGGAAGAACAAGAAGTGGAAGAGAAGGAAATGGACACTTCTCTAGAAAGCTTTGACAAACCAGCTCGCTATTCCAACAATTGAACCTATGTAAGATACTTAGAAAATAGCAAAAGGCTTAACTATGTAAGCTTGGACACTTCTCTAGAATTTGATTACATAGAGTTTCTTTTGAACCGATTTATATCAAAATGATTTTGATTGCTATCCCATACTATGTAAGCTTGGACACTTCTCTAGAAAGCTTTGACAAACCAGCTCGCTATTCCAACAATTGAACCTATGTCAATGCTATTTTCATCTGGGCACTCAATCCATCAAAAGGCTTCTCTGTATCCTCTTGCTACTCCTTCCTCACCCACCCTGGCCGCCTATTCCCCTTCAGTAGGATTTGGAAATGCCATTCACACCCAAGACTCCTCTTCTTCCAATGGTGCCTCATTCACAACCGCATTAACACCAAGGATAGACTTATTCGCTTAAACATCCCCACAGATCCACTCTGCGTACTATGCTCCTCTCACGTCGAAACCATCACACACCTTTTCATTGATTGCGATTTCTCTTTCGCAATTTGGGCCCCTGCCAGCGCGCATCTCCTTGGTTACATACCGGAGTTCGCTTCATTTTTTGAGTACTGGCAGCAAGATCACGGAAATCACAAACTCGACATCTTTATCACCATCTATTGTTGGTGCATCTGGAAAGAAAGAAATGCCCACGTCTTCAACAAACCAAGATCTTCTTTTGCGGGCATTTGTAGTCGAATCTCACATCTTTTCAATTACTGGACAGGTACCAACTCTGCCCCGTTCAGATTTCGACTGAGGACCGCCCCTGCTAACTCTGCGGAATCCATGGCCAGCACCAGCGCCAACCCTCGGTAGTAGCTCCAAATCGAAACAGATTAGTCTCATTTTGTCAGTTGAAACATCGAATTTGGTGTTAGTGTTTTATCCTGTAATCCGTTCTCTTATGTACATTATTATGCTGTCTAGTTAAGCCTATTTTTTGGGCCACCGGTTGGGCTTGTCAACCGGACCTTATTACATATTATCCTAATATTATTAATCGGCTGTGTAGTATATCACTACACATCCGTCTTTCTAAAAAAAAACCAAGAAAAGATTTTTAACAACTAAAAGAAGCTTAAAAGCTCCTTCGATAAAAGTTCACTTCTATCTTCAACAAAGTGGACAAATACTTTGGGAAGATCGTTAGGAAGTTTGGTGAAAACTCTTCTTCTTCATATCATCTTTTTTTTAGATTTTTGTATTCCTTTGTATTCCTTTGTTACATGTTTTCCTAGTTTTATTCATGTCATTTTCATGTTTTTTCTTCGAATTCATTTATCTTTTTATTTTGATTAATGGAATTTACTTCTTGCTGTTCAATTATGTTATCATAGTCTCTGCCATCATTAAAATAAAATAGTATTAAGTAGAAACCAAAATTAGAACAAAAACATAAATGTGCTAATTAAGGCACATTTGTCGGCATACCCTGCATAGTCATGTCGACATATTAGCCGCTTTTGGAAATTTTAAATTTCAAAATTTTTGTAACTAATTTTAAAACAGTTATTTAATCCAAATTTTTATCTCTATTTAGATAATTTTTCTTTCAAGTAAAAACTCATATATTGATTCATCTTTCATCTTCTTCCATTCTAAGCATTTCCTTTTATAATAACTAGTAGGGGTGATCGTTTGGTTGGATTGGTTTGTCCGATGATGAAAATTGTTAAACTGAACTACAACTAATAAAAGTGAAATCCACACCAAACCAACCGATTTAAGTTTGGTTGGTTCGGTTGGTTATTCGATTTAACTAAACAAATTGATTAAATTTTATGTTAGGATTATTAATTGTACTTCGAGATAAAACATAAATATATGATTAAAGTATTCTTATTTTGCATTCATATACTTTTTAATAGTAATTTTGATACATATATGGTAAATAAAATTTATTTAAACCATTAAACTAATATAAAAAAATCATTATAATATTAGTAAATTTGATGTTATAATAGAAGTTCGTTGAATTTGGTTAAACCAAAACCGAATTAATTTTTTTTATAGGCCAATTAGAAACTAATCTAGTTTTAAAACCAAACCAAATCAACCAAAATAAATTGGCTTGGTTGGTTTATTTGGTTTAACCAAATATTACTCATCCTCAAAACTAGTGTGAACTCATGCTATGCACACTGACTTGTAGAAAAATTGAAACATGATATATATATATATATCTTTATATATATATATGTATGTATATATATATATGTATGTATATATCTGTATATGTGTGTAGAGGAGAGCTCAATGACATCCATATATTACAGCACCTCTATGGCCCCATGATTTAATTCGAACTGTGTGGTGGATATTAGAGGGCTACATGGGTGTTACACTATTTGGAGTGTCATTTAACGCTCCTTATATACATACACACACACATACATACATGTATGTATGTATGTGTGTGTATACATGAACCGGCAATTGAGACACAAAAACACGAAAGAAAGACAAATCTTTTTTTTTTTTTTTGCTTTTTTTTTTCAAAGAAAAGTATATAAACAACAGGAGAATAAAAGCCATTCTCCGGAGCTTACAGAAAAGGCTAGCATCAACCGACACCACCCAAAGACCCAAATATATAACAGAAAAGAAAAACCAGAAATACAAACACTTAGCGGCAGCTATACCACCCTGTACATAGTAAGGATCAAAGAAAAAGAGACCACCAGCAAACCCCCAACCTGTCTTTACCATCAGGAAAGACCAGACCTCCACTCAGAACCACAGAAGCAATTGCTAAGCAAACAACCAAGACAGGGAAACCACCGCAGACAACCTCCAGGAGAGGTGGCAACTACTGGTCAACAGGATCGACTAGAACAGAAAACCCTGGCCATAGAAGAAAGCGACGAAACCACGGGCTGAGCCCAGTGAAGAGGAAGCAAGTCTAAGCCAAACCAGAGAAACCATACAAGAAGACCAGGCGAAGAGCAGACCCGCTCTACCTTCCAAGAAGAAACCAGCAACAACCCACTAGGCAAGCACAAGAGATAGCCAGCCAATGAACAACCGCACAAACCTGAACAGATACTAGCAAAGACATTAAAGTAAAAAGAGGGGGGGAAGGGGAATAAGGTGGTGTGTGAAAGGCACCACCTTGCTGTGTAGGCTCAACCAACTCCGAGTCTGGCGGTCGACTGCACGCAAGTGATCGATAGGAGTCCTACTAACCGCCGGGATCTATGGCTCATGGAACCCTTGAACGGTCTACCCCGAAAAGCCATGTACACATCATTCCTCACGCGATGGATGATGGAAAGCGGATCCATAGGAACGTTGTCGAAAATGGCCTTATTCCTTGCGCACCAGACGTGCCAGCAGACAAGACACGGGATTAGTCTGAACACGATAGCCCGAAGGGATTTTCCTGACGTCCCGGCCCACCAGGTAGCAAGAAGATCAGAAGACATGCCAGTATTACTCCGAACCCCAACCAGGTTACCGAAGTAATTCCAGCAAGCTTTGGCAGTGAAGCCTGCGAAAAACAAATGGCTCGAAGATTCCCTTTCCCCATTGCCGCAGCAACGACAACGGGACACCAAAGGGATGCCGATATGTTGGATATTTTCGTCGAGCGGCAAACCATCGTGAAGGATACGCCACATAAGCAATGAAACCTTGGGTGGAGTCCGAGTATCCCAAATGAAAGAGAATTCAGGACGGATAGGGGAAGGAACTCTGATAGAAGACCAGGCTTTTAGAATGGAGAAGGAGTCGCCATCCCAGCCTGTCATGCCGCCGTGAGCGTCAGAGAGAGCCTTAACCGACTGCATATGCTTCCAGGTTTCACTTGCAAAAGAAGGAGAGCCCGAGAAGTTAGCTCCCACAAGCCTATGATATTTAGCACGAAGGAAAGAAGCCCAGAGGGAGTTGTTAGCCCCAAACCGTTGCCACAGTTTACACGCAAAGGCCTTGCAAAGGTCGGACGGGTTACGTAGCCCTAAACCACCTTCAGATTTGGGGTGACAAACCAAGTTCCACGACACCCAATGGTGCCGACGGCCGCTTTCCTTGTTACCCCAGAGGAAAGAAGAGGCCAAGGACCGGTACGAACGGAAGAAAGAGGCAGTAGGGGTCATAGTCGCGAAGATATGAGTTCCCATGGAATCCAACACAGATCTGATGAGAACAAGCCTGCCGGCCTGAGAAAGAAGAGACGCGTTCCAACGTAAAATCTTTCCCCTCACTTTGTCAAGCAAGGGATCGAAAATAGCATTAAGTTTCCTGCCCCGATAAAGGACAATACCAAGGTAAGGAAGCGGAAGGGAAGATTCCTTGAAACCAGAGGTAGACTCGATCCAAGCAGCGCTAGCAGGAGACAAATCCTTAGAATGAACGAAGCAGCATTTGGAGGGGTTAACAAGCTGACCCGAGGATCTCTCGTATTGATGGATAAAACTAAGGAGCCGCCTAACAGAGGAGCGACTGCCGTTAGAGAAAATAACAATGTCATCAGCGAACGATAAGGAAGAAATAAGGGGACAACCCCTCGGGATACCGAATCGTTGGATTTGACCATAAATGGTTAAGGATTGAAGACCCCGAACAAACGCCTCAACCGCAATCACAAATAATGAAGGCGAGAGAGGATCCCCCTGACGCAACCCCCTCCCAGCTTTGAAGTACCCATGGGCAGTGCCATTGATGAGGACAGAGAACTAGGCGTTGGAAATAAGCCGCCAGACCATGTCAATCAAACCCTCCGGAAACCCAAAAGTCCGAAGTACCTTGATGACGAAGAACCAAGACATGCGATCGTAGGCCTTAGCCATGTCTAGTTTAAAAACGACATTGGAACCCCTAACTTTCCGATCAATTTGAGAAATCAGTTCCTGGGCGAGGAGGACGTTATCCGAAATAAGACGACCTCTAACAAAGCCTGCCTGCGAAGTGGAGATGATACGTTCTAGGAAAGGCGCCAACCGAGTGGCCAGAATTTTTGAGATTACCTTGTTAGAGAAATTACAGAGGCTAATGGGACGAAAGTCCGAACAAGCCCGAGGGTTGTCGCACTTCGGGATGAGAATCAAATTGGTGGAGGTCCAACCAGAGGGAAGGTTCCCTCCAGAGAAGAAGGATTGAACAGCCAGACAAAAATCGGCCTGGATAATAGACCAAGTAGTCCTATAAAAAACACCATTAAAGCCGTCAGGACCACTGGCACTGTCCTTGCTCAAAGCAAAAGCACAAGAACGAATCTCCTCGGGGGCCGGAATGTCCGTAAGCACGGCGCTCTCCGAGGGGAGGACCAATGGAGGGATGAAAGCCAAAAGGGCTGGGTCAGTAACTGAAGCTGACGGGGATCCCAGGAAGGATTGGAAGTGGGAAAGGATGACGTCTTTAACTTCCTCGGGCGCAGAGGCCATCGTAAGATCAGGACGCAAAATTTCACGGATCGATAAAAGACTATTCTTCTTACGAATAGAAGAGTGGAAGAATTTGGAGTTCGCATCACCGTGGATAGCCCACTTGACCCTCGCCTTTTGACGGAGGTAGTCATTCTCGACACGAAGTTCGGAAGAGAAAGAAACTTGGGCAAGGGCCCACGTCTCCTTGTTTGAAGCGGATGGATGTTCGTCAAACAAGGATTCAACAACGATTAGAGCCTCTTCGGCAGAACGAACGCGGTCGAAAACGTTCCTGAAAACTTCAACGTTCCACACCTTAAGGCACGCCTTGGGACGCAATAGCTTGCGCCCAAAAGCCGAACAGGGAGTAGCAGAAACAGGAGAGCTCCAAGAGTTAGAAACCACTTGAAGGAAAGAGTGGTGGGACCTCCACATGCTCTGGAATCTAAAAGAAGAGGGTCCCGAGAACGAGAGGGGAGAGCACCGAAGGATCATGGGAGCGTGGTCCGAGAAGGACCGATGGAGATGAGAAATAGAGAAAGAGAATGGGAGCCGAAACCAATCCTCCGATCCGAAAACCCGATCCAGTCTAGACAGAATACGATTCGGACCTTCTTGGTTATTGGCCCAGGTGAAAGCCGATCCTACGAAGGGAATTTCCGAGAGACTTGAGGAGACGATGAACGAGTTGAAATCAGCCATCGCCCCTCGGTTAATGGCCGCCCCACCCCTTTTCTCCTCTTGGGTAGCTACGATATTGAAGTCTCCGCCAACTACTGACGAGGAGAAGCCAAACGAATCGAGAGCAAGAATATCAGACCACAGAGCCAATCTACCCAAACGATCACATTTGGCGTAGACAGCCGAAAAGATAAAGGAGGGAGCAAAAAAGGAGGACGAGCAAATCACAGAGAGGAGCTGATCGGAGTCAAAAAGGGGTAGAATCACAAACGATTTGGACCATAAAATCCAAATCTTGCCCGAGACGTTCGCCGAGCCACCACCGAATCCTAGGGAAAGAATGATTCGGGGAAGGTTCGCCGACTCAATCATGGGCTCCAGGATCGCAACCAACCCAATCGAGTGCTTCTTAATAATGCGCTTTAGCCTAGCTAGAGACGCGTCGTTGCCAACTCCACGAATATTCCAGAAAAGAAAATTCGCCATGAGAAGTGTAGGCCAAAAGCGAGGCGACCGGGTCGAAAACACCCTAGCCTCAGACCAGATACAGAGAATACCGAGCCGATCGGTCGATCTGCTCGGACGCCGCTATAGAGCGTGTGCGAATGGTGCGAGGAGTGGAGATGGCTCTCCGCGACCTACGCCGAGACGAGCGCTGAGGAGGGACGGCCGCCTCAACCATCGCCTCTCCCCCTGACCCTATCGAAGAATGCGAAGAAGAGCTATCCGCTAAGGATGAGGGAGAAGAGTTCCTAGTCAAACAATCCAGCCGCTCATTAAGGAGCGCAATCTCTGCCTTGCTCATCAGAGGAATGGAGATGGAGATAGGGCACAAAGAAGAAGAACGAGAACACGCCGGAGAGCAATGAGAGGACGAGGGGACCTCCCGGCCTAACAAAATAGAAGGAGACCGCAAGCAAGACGGGATGCGATCCACACAATATCTGGAAAGCCAAACGCACCCGACAAAAGAGGACATATCACCACCTTCTGCGGTGATAATCGACGGACCGAGAAAGGAGACATAAGCTGAATCAACCGGTGATCTAGAAAGACCGAGGGAGGAGGAGACCGAAAAGATATCGATGGAATCAGACACAGACGGACTACAAAAAAATGTAGGAGAGCAATCAGTTTGCTTCCCATGTTGCTGTTGGACTCCTGCCACTGCCGGACTGTCACTAATCAGACAGCCCCGCGTATAGGAAAGGAGTCTCGACTCAGCCCCGATGCCTCGTTCGCCCGCGCAAAACGAGAGTGGCTGGCAAGTATCCAAACTGCCCGTATAACGATCGACAGCGATCGCTATACGACCAGCCGTAGGAGAGCGCCCACGCCGACCACATCGGGTCTTAGCCATCCATCGGCAGTCCCAATAGGGCGCAGCCCTAGAAGACCCAAAAAAAACAGAAAAACCAGAGCACTCCAAGTTCGATACTAATGGAAAATCGATTTGGCAGCGAAGAGGGAAACTACAAACGAATTCCAAAAGGCCCAGCCAAGTTCGAATAAGAGCTCGAGCGGAATCGATGTAGCAAAGGGAGTGCTGCATCGAAACCAAGGGAGCGCAGACGAGCCCAGACAGGGAGACAACGGAAGAAGATGAAACCCTGTCATGAGAGCTGACCACGATAGCATAAAGGAAATTAACAAAGCTCAGCCTAGTAGAGATGGCCTCAAGAACCAACAGCCCAACTAAAAACAAACAACCATCTAAAACAACGAAAAACCTAACAGAGGAGATAGAGAAGCATACCTGCCATTCCAACGAGCCACCACCGTGCCCAACCGAGGACAAAGCCCTCTCCGGCGAAAAATCAATAACAGACAACGGAGCCGAAGGGGCTGTCGAGCAATCCAAAAAATAATCGGACGATGGCGGAGGGTTGGTGGTCAAATCCAACTCCTCACAGCCACTAGCAAGACCGGAACAGCCAACAGTGCCAAAGCCACAGTCAGCCTCGACCATAGCCGCCGAAATCTCATCCCCAAGAACTGTAAGACGAGGAGAAAAGCAACCTCGCTCATCAGCCAATAGAGAACCAGTAAGATCAGAATCAAAACCATAATCCAGCGAACCAAAGAACATCCCAAAAGCGGACGAGTCCAAGTCTCCCACCTCCGCCCCGAATTGAAGGCATGGAACAAACCGGGTGATGAAATCCCGTTCGCCGAAGGCCTCCAGTAAGACAGGGGAAGCGGAAGGAGGCAAACGCTCTTCAGCAACGGAGGACTGCGGGGCAAAAGAGGACCGGTCTCGAATGGAATACGAGAAGCACGGTATTATCTTCATGAACCGCTCGCCTACAACCAGAAACCGGAACCTATTCAACACTGCTGCCGACAAATGGGAGAAAACGCAGATCTCCACAGAATCAGGGCCAGTAAAGCTAACAGACAGCGGTGGTGCCACAACCTTCAACATAGCATCAGCTACATCAGCAAAGGAGGGACATTCACCCACGAAATCACCACGAAAGTAAAAAAGCCCCAAATCCACACAAACTCTAGAAACCATAGAGATGGAGAATAACGAACGCACTCCAAAGAGGAGAACTCGCTCGACCAGAGACGAAACAATTAAAGCGCAGAGAAATCAGAAGAGAATCGCGGAGAAGAGAATCGCAGAGAAACAGAAAATTAGGTCGCCATTAGAAATAAGACCGTTGCTTTTTTCCGTGTTAAACAAGATATAAGAAAGACAAATCTTACCATAATGTACTAATACAGTTGGATGTCACATTGTTTGCATAAGTGGCTGGTATTAAGGAAAATCTAATTTTGAGATCTATAGTGTCACAAATAATTGTCATCGATATACTTTCATACACACACAACATTCATAATTTTCCCCTTTTTTACCAAATGCCGAAAATATGGAATGCAAAAATTTTGATTTTATTTATTATTACCACATAAATTCGGAACTTATTATTATCTTATTAAAATATGGCACAAAGTATAATCTAAACTTTAATTTTCCTCAAATAGTAAACTGTCATTTTTTGTTGGGATTTAGAACCATATGCATGCTTAGATTGAAATCATGCGTAAAAACAATTATATCTCTAGAGAAACCTTTGATGATTTCATAATAACCTAATCACTACATATAAAATTTCAAGTTTGTGTACTATTAACTGTTTGAAAAAGTAAGATAACGGATTGCATCGTTGTGTTTTTAAAATTGACAAAAATGATGTTTTAGGATTCTCATTAAACACGCATCTAACACAAAATATTTGGATGGAGTCACTCAAGCCGATACCTCTTTAAAAAGCA
Source organism: Allium fistulosum (assembly GCA_030737815.1). Taxonomy (NCBI): domain Eukaryota; kingdom Viridiplantae; phylum Streptophyta; class Magnoliopsida; order Asparagales; family Amaryllidaceae; genus Allium; species Allium fistulosum. The sequence continues at coordinate 1,114,503,516 of CM060907.1, read as the reverse complement.
TTTAAGTCGCACAAATCGTAACTGAAAATATGTTTCATGCGACCCTATAAAATATCAGTGCAACTTAATTCTGGGCAAACAAAGGAAATATTTAGGGCATGTAGTAAAATATATAAAATAATTTCATATGTACATAGTTAAACACGGTAGGAGAGATACATTTGCTATAAATTGACACTTTTTAAATACCATGTATAGCAATGTATAGACATTTTCCATCATAAACATGAAATAAATCATATTGGATTATTTATTGGTCCATGACTAACATTCATATCCTTGGTCCCTGAGCTTGTAACTTCCAAAAATAATACAATTAGCGTACATCCTTGATGACGGTGTTGATATGCCATATCTATCCTTTTTTTTTTTTTTACCAGAATTATTATAAAAAGGAGAAACAAGCCTTTCTCCAACGGCTCACAAAACACGGCAAGACATACAAAATATGCCTCCCACAACCCGAAAAAAAAAAACAGTAGAAAAAACAAAGGGAAAGAAAAAGCTAAGCTAACAGCAGCACCATAAGACAAAGCTGAAAAAGAAGTAACAAACAACCGCTCAACCATCATTCCCGCTACACCAAAATAGGTGTAGGCCAGTCCACCAGATAGAAAACCACCCACCGACGGAGGGAGATAATACCAATAGAGATCCGCAAGCCAGAACACACTAATCCTAGAGACCCATAACATGCGGCCTCAAGCAAACCCAACCAGCCAAACAACAAGACCCGATGAGCTCCGAATTCCAACAGCTGAAAAGAAGATCGGAAAACTGAAGTGCAACCAATGGAAACAACCCCAGCCAAAGATAACGATCAAAACTCCCTACAAAACCTGAATCTGAAAAACTAGCAACCACATCAAAACCAACAAAGGGGGGGATGAGAGAGTCAAGAACGTCGAATGATGACCAACGCACCGACTGGACCGACTGGGTCAATCACTCAACCAACGCCAGTTCTAGCGGAACTCAGCGCACAAGTAATAGACAGAAGACCCACTAGATGATGGATACCGGGGCTCATGCGTCCCCTGAAAGGTCGACCTCGGAAAGCAAGGAATACGTCATTCCTGACGCGCCGAATAATGGCCACGGGTTCCATAGGAGAACTGTCGAAGATAACCTTGTTCCGAGCACACCAAATATGCCAGCAAAGGAGACAAGGAATCAAGCGATGAATGATCGAACGAAGAGATTTCCTGGAGTTCCCAAATGTGCCAGCAAATACACACAATTATATTTCTAGAAGCATAACCCACAATCCTTCATGCACACAATTAAAGTTGTACTGCTTTTGTACACAATCATTATAAGCTTCTTTAAGATAAACACAATGAAAATGTCAATTCCGTATCATGAATTAGTAATGACAAAGCTACATAAAGGATGACTTTTTTTGTACAACAAATAAGAGAATTAAGGTAACAAACCTTTAGGACATAGTTACATGAACTAAATGGCTTGAAGAGAAAGGAGCGCTTCAAATATATACAACATTTTGGGAGAAGAAAGATTGATGTCTAAGAGATATTTTAAGCCTAAGGCAGATAATATTAACATGAAGGATTTGTCACAAACTGATTTTAGCCAAGAACCATATAGCATAAATAATGCATTGACATGTACAGGTAAATTAACTACAAATGAATAGTGTGGTATGACAATCATCGTATGAACTAATGCAAATATTTTACCCTCTAACAAAATAATGAAGAGTGTATTTTTTTCCTTTTCACTTCTAGAATTTACACACATATATGTCTATATATAGGCTCATATAGTTCTGTATATGTATTTTATTAGTTATGTGTATATAATAGGGTCAGTGCCAGCCCAATAGCATATTTTGCCCGAGCCAAAGTTTAGAAAGTCAAAAGGAAAATGGTAAAATTTGCAATTCCAACAATTGAACCTATGTGCAAAGGGCATGGACCAGCAAGAAACCATTGTACTACACCTTAATTTCTTAGTTTCTTTGTCCTGCTACTTTACTGGATCAATTTTATTTAACAGCGGTTATAAATTTTGTTGCCCCTTCACCATTTTAGGTGGTGTTGCCCTAGACGAAAGTCTTGCTCGCCTCCTTTTTGGGCTAGGTTTGGATAGGTGAAGATTGATGCTTTTCATGCCTTGGTGAGTTGAAAATGACACTTCCGTCGGTATTAGCAGGACACTAGAATTGGCTAGAATGTCATATCTGTAAAGAAGGGGACCCCTCAAATCCAAAATGAAATTAAAAACTACTGAAATATATACATGTACATACATACACGTACGCATATATATATAATACATGCATGTATGTGTTTATATTCATTAAGATGCATTTTCTAGCCGAGATTAATTATTATCGGTACCTAATTACTAAGTATCTGTACATTGTAGTCCTTAACAATAACCGAATCATGCATTCTTCACATGTGTTTCATTGCTCATGAAATATCAGTTGTTGTCAATTTGAACGTGTCCTTAAATGTATGACACGTATGAAAAAAAAGCAAAGGTAAATAAAATATGCATGAAGAATTTTGTTTTGATAAAATTTTAATAGAAAACCAAACTCAGGTTAGACATCCTTAAGTGTAACTTAAAGCAGTTCGCTCAAAAATTTGGCCCTTAACCCTAGAGGAAAAATTGATTTTGTTATAAATAAAACCAATTGGAGGCAAAATTCCAAAAGTACATAGAGATTACTGTTTTATGTCCACTTATCGTATTACTGTTCTCCTATATATGAGGCATCATAAATGGCCTATATCATCTTTTAATTTGCACTTTGATCTCACTTAACCACTTCACCCTAAACTAGGTGACCCATAGCATAAAACTTCAGAGCAACAATATACATGTTTGTCATCTTATAATACCTTTATCAAAGTCTATATACAAAATTATTATTATTTTTGTAATTGTCATTCACTTCTATATACTGCATTGGTTCTCCTCCATGGAGGTCTTGACGAGTTACATAAATAACATTTAAAATTCAAGAACCATACACTACAAGGGGAAACACGTTTTCCGACGACCAGAAGCCGTCGGCGGCCGTCGGAAACCGTCGGCCGCCGTCGGAAATAGCCGCTGGAAATGGCTTTGTCGGGAAGCAGTATTTCCGATGGCTTCCGACGGACGCTGTCGTATCCATTTCCGACGGATCCAGACGGTTTCCGGCGGTTTCCGACGGTTACCGACGCCCGTCGGTAACCGTCGGAAACCGCCGGAAAGCGTCTGAAACAGGCCGCCGTTATTCGTCGTGAGCCGTCGGAAATTTTGACCAGTAAGCTGTCGGAAGCCGTCGGAAATCTGCTGTTTTTTTATATTTGCTGCAAATTTAGCATTCCAACCACATTTCTCTTCCAAACACTATAATATCAATACTGCACAATCCAATATACAATAGTCCAACCAAATATTCAAACCCAAACCACAAAATATTTAATAAACACACAAATAAATAAAATTACATCAAAATATAAATAACCATTCCAACATTAACATAATCCTAACAATAACTGTTCTACCATGTTGTTAATACACAAATTCATCAATATTCTCATACACGTTCTCATACTACCATAGAACCAAATGTGTCAAACATAATTATACATAAATCAACAATTACCTACGTCGTTTACCAAATCATTCTAAATTAAAACAAAACATACCTGAACGAACAAGAAAGCAAGTAATGAATCAATCTCCTGCAGATCCAGAGCCAGCCGAGGAAGGAAAGTGACCACCACCCTGCTGCTGCTGCATGTACTCTAACAACTGTGTGGTGTGCATGGCCTGTTGGCGGTTCTGCTCCTCTAACTGGGCAACTCTAGTCCGCAATTCTTCTATATCTGCAAGATTGCTTTGATGTGCCGTCCCCTACTCTGACTACTGGACTGCAATAATTGAAAAATAAATAAAATTCAAGTTTATTGTTTTGAAAAGGTGAAAATATCATATTTTAAGTATTTTAAGAAAAAGTAAATTATTTACCGCTAAATTGCCAAATCCGTATCGTCGACCATGCTCTGCTGGATGCATAACGGACTCAAAAATAACGTCTTCCTCATTGGTCGTCAGGTGATCTCGACCCGTGTTAGCAAGGAGTTTCTGCCGCTGCTCCATAAACTTCTCCTGCATTAACAAATTAATAATATCATATCTTATGTCATCATAGTTTAACAATTAAAACAATTACTAATACTGAATAAAATGAAATATGCTTACATGGCTTTTGCTGGATTTATCGTCCTGCCATGTGTACGAAACAGTCCCGTCTGGATTAACATGCTCGACAGCATGCGTACGGGTGAACACGTCCATATAGCTGACAGGACCATGTGACTTGGCTTCCTGAAGTTGATTGTTACATACAATTATTATACATTTAAAATCATATAGTATAAACTATTTACATTTATTATTCAGTAAATTTACCAACTCCTGCCGATACTGCTGAAACGACTTCGATCCTCCGCGATGAGTGACGGGATTCTTATTTCTATTTGTAGAGTTTCTATCCGACTCTGCCTGTACATTCAAAATTTTATACATTATTTTTCGATCACGTCAAATTAATAATTCAAAAAAAAATAGTATACTTGCCTTCGCCTAGTCCGTCTCCCAGTATCTCAACCAAGCTTGCCACACGCTCTCTCCCATCCACCGTGGTTTTTTACCAGATTTCTTAATCTCAGATATCGTATCCCTGTAGTTCTTGCGCATCTTCTTCATCCAGTATGCTCGTGCCAGCATCATATCATCTGTCTGGATGTCTATCTCAGCATGTGTTAAAAAAAAATTACACTTTAAACGATATAAACAGTAAAAAAACGACAAAAACGAATTAAAAATGGAAAACAGAAAAATATGCATACTAGGACATCCTGCCATATGCACTCTATGATGTGAGGAGGGATGTTATCCCACTTCGGCCAGCAGGCACTCATCATACTGCGATAAGAAGCTCTAGAGACGTCCAACACAACCTTAGAAGGAAGTAGATCGAACCCCCTGTTTTTAAGTACGATATAGATAAGTACGTACGTATATCATAGAAAAAATAAGATGCTGAATAAAATTTAATTCTTACCCATCTACTCTAGGGACTAACGATACAACTGCACGCTGTGGCTCTTGCGATGGGCCAATGCCATCGCCTCCTGACGATCGGGAAGAGCTCCTACCTCTACATGACATATTGATAAACCTGTGACATATACACATCATCATATAAGAGAATAAAAACATGATAATTAATATATTTCATATGAAAATGACATCAACGGTATAAATTGCTTAATTAATAACTGAAATGGAAATAGAAATGGAAGTGTGTTATACCTGATTCATAATGGGTGTATTATTCCAACGATAAGCAGAGTTCATTGCATTTTCAATAAAAATTGCTAAATAAATGACAAATGAAAATAACATAAAACATGCAAACAATAGTAAACGGATTTGGTTTCATAGTTACATCAATTTCATAATACATCAACAATTCAACATAGTTACATCAATTGCAAAAAACAGATTCAGATTTATATCAGTCATCATCGTCTTCTGATTCAGATTCGGTCTCGTTTTCGACGATATTTTCCTCCGCACTGTCAAACGCTTCTACCAAAACATTTGATTCATCGATCAAAGGACCAAAATCTGTATGATCGTCTGTAATTATTATTTTGTTATTTTGCTCAAGATCTGCCTGATAAGCTTGTTCATCCGGAATATTCTTCCCATCAAATGTGAATCTGGCCTTTGTTTTAAAAACTGCAGACCAATCTGCTTTATCTCTTTTTAGAGACGGATAAGGAGCGTAATAAACTTGCAATGCTTGTTTGGCTAGTACAAAAGGATCATACTTGTGATAGTGCGATGTATGCTTTATTTCGATAAGATTATAATCCTTGTGCACATTAATTCCAGAACCTGGAACATTGCTAAACCAATTGCATCTAAATAGAAACACCTCCTCCGCGGGTCGTGAAAAATATGTCAGTTGCAAAATTTGTGTCAGAACGCCATAAAAATCATTTAAATGATTTTTTGGATCGTCACTACCTCTAACAAATACACCAGTATTATTTGTTAATTTTTCTGCACCGTATTCTTTGGTGTTAAATTTATATCCATTGACGAAATATATTGGATATGTCTTGACCACTCTTTTTGGTCCCATCGCTAGATGTTTCAACCCTTCGTCAACAACATAATTTCTCGGCTCATAAACGTAATTTGAAAACCAACCGGAAAATTCTTTACTGAGATCTCCATTCGGATGTTCACGTTCATAAACACTGTTTATATAAACAAATTATTACATTAGGTTATACACGTGCATGCATTATAGAAAAAAATAAAACATGCTTTGGGTTTTTTTATTCTCATTTGGTTTCATATGAAGCTCAGGACGTTTGCATAATTCTTCTATATCACGTCTTGATTTCAAATCATCCTTCATCTTCCTTTTCACATTCAAAATTGTGTTAAAAACATTATCAAATACATTTTTCTCATTGTGCATCACATCTATGTTATGGCGAAGCAGAAGATGTTTCCAATACGGCAACTCCCAAAAAATAGTTTGTTTGCACCAGTTATGAACGACTGATTTGCCTTGAATTTCTGTTTGCTCGCCCGTTTCATATATCTTTGGATAGTCCTTAACAAGTTCATATATGTCTTCGCTTGACCATATCGTCGGTGGTTGTCTGGTTTCTACTCTATTAGCTAAAAAGTTTTTCTTGTCTCCTCTGAAGGGATGATTTACATGGAGAAAATATCGATGACAGTCAAACCATGAAATTTTCTTACCATGAGGTAAAGAAAACGCTCGTATTTCATCCATGCAATATGGACATGCTAGACGACCGGCGGTACTCCATCCCGAAAGCATTGCATAGGCAGGAAAATCACTTATAGTCCACAACAAAGAAGCAAACATACGAAAATTTCGTTAACGACACTTTCAGACTCTACAGAAGTATTTGCTACAACTTCTCCATGCCGATCCCAAACATAATATTCGGGTGCGAAACCGTGTTTGCGCAAATGAACTTTCACAATATCTGGTAACAAATACTTCAAATGTCTACACCTGCTACACGGACAACGAATTTCTAGATCGTTTCCGTTATTACTTAAAGCGAATTCAACAAACACGTTTATACCATTATAAAAATCTTCTTTTATTGAGCCCCTCAGTCCTTTTCTTTGGTACATCCATCTCCTCCGATCAACAAAATAATCAATCATTTTTTCTATTTGACAAAATGAGAAGTTCAAAATTTAATATTTATTTTGAATTGAAGAATACAAATTCGAAAAAGATTATTTTCATGGTCGTATAATATTTTGAATTTAAAGAACAACTTCACAAATTTAAAAATATTTTCAAATATGGCACAATTTATTTTTTAACGTAACGATTTAAAAATATATATAATTTTTTTTTCATTGGTCAGGCATCCTACTTCCCATTACAAACACAGTAAACATTTACATTTCGTATATTACTTCGTCTCAAACGATTCAACAAAATTTCGGCAGCATTTCCCTTTTGTTCTCTGCATTGTACACAAATGCGTGTACGCAGGAAACAAAAAAGAAAAGTTAGGCCGAAATTTTATGAACCGTTTGAGACGAAGTAGTATACAAAATGTAAATGCTTACTGTGTTCATAACTTGTCCAATACAGGGACAAATCCGACAAACATTATACCAGATGAATATAAATGGTCGTTTTTCGAAAAGAACGACTATTTATACAACGATCATGTACAACACTCGTCAGACGGGGCAAAAAACTCTCTAAGGGACATTTGTCAGTTACATGCGCGCATTTTACGAAAAAATACAGTTTTACTCAATGTTCACATTTACAAAAATATATATTAATTTAACACATTTATTCAACGTATTACATTAACTTAAGGCTGTTTTAACATTTTTGTCATTTTTCAATACACACAATATAATTTAGAGTAATGCATTTTTTTGTTTCATAAGTAAATACGCGCACAATATAATACTCCTAGTTCATTCAATCAATTTATCTTATTCCAAATAACGTATACAATCGTCGAGTCAAGGCATACACAGCAATTTACATATACATGAACAACCACAAATTATACGTATTTTTCACAATTTCACGATAAAAGATGAAATCGGTATACCATGTGATGCTATAAACTGTTATTACGCTATTGGAAACAATTGCAATCACTAATTCGTCCTAATTTATCAATTTATGCAAATCTAGAATTAGGGTAAAAACTGAATTTTTCACAAAAATAAGATATTATACCTGAGATTAAGAGTAACGGAGGTTGATTAGGGAGTCTTGGAAGATCCGGAAGCTAGAAATTAGGGATTGGAAGTTTGGAGGTTGAATTTGGGGGTTTTTTGGGGGGATTTTCGTATGAAGAGGAGGAGGAAGAAAGCTCTCGGCTTAGCCCTATAATCGCAGTTTTCCGACGGCTTCCGACGGCCGCCGACGGTCCGTCGAAAGCCGTCGGAAATTAGCCGTCGGAAGCCGTCGGTCCTCGCTGTCGGAATTCAGGGCTTTTCTAGTAGTGATAAGATCTGGTTGATCAGTGCATAACATAAGACTGTAGATCAAGATTAAAGAGCATGTACATGTAAGGTGAATAAACAACTATCAATTTGTTAAAGTAGAAAAAGAAGACAAATAGTTAATAACATGCAAATTATCAAGGTAATAATAGTTACAACTACAACAAAGTTGCATTTTTACAGTTTGTTTTATCTTTTAACAAAATAGCAATAACTATTCATTTCATGTTATAATCTAAAAGAATTATAAGAAGCAACTTCATCCAAACATTCACCACTCTCTAAAACATCTAGTAAAATTTTAATCCACGCTTTATGCAAAATGGAACCTTAAAATTTTCCTTGCTAATGTTAAAAATAATAAGTATAGTTGCTCATAGTTTGGCACTTGCTTTCAAAGCTTAAACAATTTGGTGAGCTATTCATTATTTGGATGTTAAAATGCAGACTTGTTATTGGTTTTATTTAGACTTCAGATCATTCGTCCTAAATGATAGAAAAGCAATAGAGACAAATTTTAAATTTTTTGAAAAAAGTAACCCAATATTGTGAAAACATTTTAATTGCCAAACGGAAGGTTTGTAATTATTAGACCACAACGTATTGTTTCATCCATTTTGATCTTATAATTAACTTATCGCTTGTCAAAATGGAAAAGACTAACAAATTTGAAACCTTAACTCATTTTGTTTCTACTATGGATATTCTAGTTTAAATATAATACTTCATAATTTATGACTAAGTTTTTGAGACTAAAATTAAACTACAGCTTATATATTTGAGACATAAAATACAGAAAATAGCGATTAGCTGATACAAAATGTGTTGTTGATATTCAAATGTCATGCATCCAAATGAAATAATAACTCAATACAGTTGAACAATTAATGCCATCGTGTAAAATACCTGAGTATAAATATACCCTAATTAATGCACTTGTAGGCCTTTGTAGTTTTTTCAATCATATCAATCTATAACCTCTAATAGTAAGCACTAATAGATAAATCGTTCTATTAACGATCTGTTAATGATCTACCATCTACCTGGTGGACTGGAAACTCTAGGAAATCTCTTCGTTCGATCATTCATCGCTTGATTCCATGTCTTATTTGCTGGCACATCTGGTGTGCTCGGAACAAGGCTATCTTCGACTGTTCTCCTATGGACCCTGTGGCCATTATTCGGCGCGTCAGGAATGACGTATTCCTTGCTTTCCGAGGTCGGCCATTCAGGGGACGCATGAGCTCCCGTATTCAGCAACTCGCGGGCCTTCTGTCTATTTCTTGTGCGCTGAGTTCCGCTAGAACTGGCGTTGGTTGAGTGATCCAGTCGGGACGTTGGCCATCATCCGACGCTCTTGATTCTCTCATCCCCCCTTTTTTGTTTTGATGTGTTTGCTAGTTTTTCAGGTTTAGGCTTTGTAGGGAGATTTGGTCGTTGTCTTTGGCTGGGGTTTTTTCCTTCGGTTCGCACTTCAGATTTTCGATCTTCTTTTCGGGTGTTGGAATTCGGAGCTCATCGGGTCTTGTCGTTTGGCCGGTAGGGTTTGCTTGAGGCCGCATGTTTTGGGTCTCTTAGATTAGCATGCTTTGGCTTGCGGTTCACTATTGGTATTTTCTCCCTCTGGCGGTGGTTGGTTTTCTATCTGGTGGACCGGCCTACACCATTTTTGGTGTAGCGGGGATGATGGTTGAGCGGGTTTTTGTTCCTTCTTTTTCAGCTATGTCTTATGGTGCTGCTGTTAGCTTTGCTTTTCTTTTCCCTTTGTTCTTTATTGTACTGTATCAATTTTCGGTTGTGTGGAAGGCATATTTTCGTATGCCTTGCCGTGTTTTGTGAGCCGTTGGAGAAAGGTTTTTTTATCCTTTTTATAATAATATCGGTTGTTTTATAAAAAAAAGAAAAAGAAAAGATAAATCGTTCTATTTTTGTCACGAAAATTTTTAGGTGGGATAGTTACATATCCACAGCCAAACCCAAAATTATTTAGGGATATCACATATTCGCATCTCGTGATATGGACATGTATCAAATATTTATCTTATCCATTGATGAACTTAAATTAATAAAAATTAAAAAAATTTGGTTTAACTTAAGTTTTGTTCGATTTCATTTATTGTACAATCATGAAAAATAAATAAATATGATGATAATAAAAGTTTTGTATGCATTAAATGTGTAAAATAAGCAAAAAGAGTTAGTTAAAATACTTAAAACCTTTTCCAAAAATTTGCTAAATTTATTCACATTAATTATCATCAATTACAGTTAATTCAGTTTTGAATTTCGTTTACGTTACTCGTTTAATTAAGAGTATATCGGATCCGACATACTTGTCTGTAATTTATATAGCACTTTATGTCCGATCCGACATACTTTTTATAAAGTATGTCGAATCCTATATACTTTGAACGTATTTATGAAGTTTTGAATTTCATTTACGTAGATGAAATTATTTAGTAGACTTTGTATAAATTTGTCAATTTAATCTTTTCCTAAATTTTGCTAAATTTATTCAAAAGGTTTGCAAATGTACTCGTTTAAGTTATAGGTTTTGAATTTCATTTACGTAGATGAAATTATTTATGAGACTTTGTATAAATTTGTCAATTTAATCTTTTCCTAAATTTTGCTAAATTTATTCAAAAGGTTTGCAAATGTACTCGTTTAAGTTATAGGATCCGACATCTTATGCACGTATTTGTAAATCTAAATCATTCCAAAATTTTTCTAATTTATTCATATTAATTACCATCAATTACAGTTAATTAATTTTTGAATTTCATTTACTTCGATGGAAGGTTGTTCAAAAAAAGAAACAACATAAATAATGAAGGCGATAATCTATGAACTACCGAGAAATCAAAGGATGTAAATGGAGCATATGAATTATGAGTACAGATTGAGAAAAGCAATTATATTTTAGTTTCAAAGAAAACATTATTCCTACAAAGACGCATATCAATTATTTTAAGTATATAGGGTAACAAATGAAAAGTTAAATAAGTCCTATTTCTTTTACTCCATTTCCATTGCAGTAGCACTACCTGTAGTAGGTTTTAAACCAAATATAATTTGGAACAGAAAATGGAACGGGTATAATTGAATCGCTTACGCAACCTCATGTTAACCCTAGACAATTCTCAAACAAGCTTGCATACACGGCCGCCAGCCATCCAATAGCACACACTTGTTTGTCTACTGAAATATAAATTCTTCTCCTTCTGTAGTAGGTATTATTGAAGTAAGAAATCAGCTTGGTGCCTTCAACTGGCTGGCGGAGTAAACAAAGCTTACAAAATGCAATAAAATGCTGGGATCAATGGCATCATTTGGTGAAGCATTTTCAATGGCTGTTGAATGGACATGAAGGAGCGAGGCCGACAGTGATTCCGTTTTATCTGGAGGCACATCACTACTTGATAGATTGACTCAAAATATTTGGCGAGTAATTTATTTTCATTTGATTGCTTTTAGAAGAAAACCGACTTAGATTAAATACCCGAATTAGTTTTAATTAAAATCAAATTTTAAATCAGAAATCTAGTGAAGGATATTCTTCCTTTCTAATAGATAACTATGTTTGCTAAAAAAAGCTTAAATTAGGAAAAAAGTAAGCTCATTATTCTTCTTATTTTCATATCTAGGTCACACCGAAAATAAGCAAATAGATGTAGTATAAGTTTTATATAATAGACCTGGTCGGATCCAATATACTTATATAAATAGTATATCGGATCCGACATAATTTGTGTGTTTTCAAAAATTAGCTAGATTTATTCACATTATTTGAAATCAATTAGAGTTAATTAAGTTTTGAATTTCATTGACGTTGATGAAATTATTTAGTGGACTTTGTATAAATTTGTCGAACTAAATATTTTCCAAAAAGTTGCTAAATTTAATCAAAATTATAATACCAGTTCAGAGCTAATAAAATTTGCGTGTATTTGTATACATACTTTTTTTATCAAGTATGTCGGATCCGATATACTTTGAACGTATTTATCAACCTAACTCTTCCCCAATAAAAATTTTCTAAATTTATTCACAATGAAAATAAGCAAATAGAGTTAGTTAAAGTACTTAAAACCTTTTCCAAAAATTTGCTAAATTTATTCACATTAATTATCATCAATTATAGTTAATTCAGTTTTGAATTTCATTTACGTTACTCGTTTAATTAAGGGTATATCGGATCCGACATACTTGTCTGTAATTTATATAGCACTTTATGTCGGATCCAACATACATTTTATAAAGTATGTCGGATCCTATATACTTTGAACGTATTTACGAAGTTTTGAATTTCATTTACGTAGATGAAATTATTTAGTAGACTTTGTATAAATTTGTCAATTTAATCTTTTCCTAAATTTTGCTAAATTTATTCAAAAGGTTTGCAAATGTACTCGTTTAAGTTATAGGATCCGACATTTTATGCACGCATTTGTAAATCTAAATCATTCCAAAATTTTTCTAATTTATTCATATTAATTACCATCAATTACAGTTAATTAATTTTTGAATTTCATTTACTTCGATGGAAGGTTGTTCAAAAAAAGAAACAACATAAATAATGAAGGCGATAATCTATGAACTACCGAGAAATCAAAGGATGTAAATGGAGCATATGAATTATGAGTATAGATTGAGAAAAGCAATTAGATTTTAGTTTCAAAGAAAACATTATTCCTACAAAGACACATATCAATTATTTTAAGTATATAGGGTAACAAATGAAAAGTTAAATAAGTCCTATTTCTTTTACTCCATTTCCATTGCAGTAGCACTACCTGTAGAAGGTTTTAAACCAAATATAATTTGGAACAGAAAATGGAACGGGTATAATTGAATCGCTTACCCAACCTCATGTTAACCCTAGACAATTCTCAAACAAGCTTGCATACACGGCCGCCGGCCATCCAATAGCACACACTTGTTTGTCTACTGAAATATAAATTCTTCTCCTTCTGTAGTAGGTATTATTGAAGTAAGAAATCAGCTTGGTGCCTTCAACTGGCTGGCGGAGTAAACAAAGCTTACAAAATGCAATAAAATGCTGGGATCAATGGCATCATTTGGTGAAGCATTTTCAATGGCTGTTGAATGGACATGAAGGAGCGAGGCCGACAGTGATTCCGTTTTATCTGGAGGCACATCACTACTTGATAGATTGACTCAAAATATTTGGCGAGTAATTTATTTTCGTTTGATTGCTTTTAGAAGAAAACCGACTTAGATTAAATACCCGAATTAGTTTTAATTAAAATCAAATTTTAAATCAGAAATCTAGTGAAGGATATTCTTCCTTTCTAATAGATAACTATGTTTGCTAAAAAAAGCTTAAATTAGGAAAAAAGTAAGCTCATTATTCTTCTTATTTTCATATCTAGGTCAAACCGAAAATAAGCAAATAGATGTAGTATAAGTTTTATATAATAGACCTGGTCGGATCCAATATACTTATATAAATAGTATATCGGATCCGACATAATTTGTGTGTTTTCAAAAATTAGCTAGATTTATTCACATTATTTGAAATCAATTAGAGTTAATTAAGTTTTGAATTTCATTGACGTTGATGAAATTATTTAGTGGACTTTGTATAAATTTGTCGAACTAAATATTTTCCAAAAAGTTGCTAAATTTAATCAAAATTATAATACCAGTTCAGAGCTAATAAAATTTGCGTGTATTTGTCTACATACTTTTTTATCAAGTATGTCGGATCCGATATACTTTGAACGTATTTATCAACCTAACTCTTCTCCAATAAAAATTTGCTAAATTTATTCACAATGAAAATAAGCAAATAGAGTTAGTTAAAGTACTTAAAACCTTTTCCAAAAATTTGCTAAATTTATTCACATTAATTATCATCAATTACAGTTAATTCAGTTTTGAATTTCATTTACGTTACTCGTTTAATTAAGGGTATATCGGATCCGACATACTTGTCTGTAATTTATATAGCACTTTATGTCGGATCCAACATACATTTTATAAAGTATGTCGGATCCTATATACTTTGAACGTATTTACGAAGTTTTGAATTTCATTTACGTAGATGAAATTATTTAGTAGACTTTGTATAAATTTGTCAATTTAATCTTTTCCTAAATTTTGCTAAATTTATTCAAAAGGTTTGCAAATGTACTCGTTTAAGTTATAGGATCCGACATTTTATGCACGTATTTGTAAATCTAAATCATTCCAAATTTTTTCTAATTTATTCATATTAATTACCATCAATTACAGTTAATTAATTTTTGAATTTCATTTACTTCGATGGAAGGTTGTTCAAAAAAAGAAACAACATAAATAATGAAGGCGATAATCTATGAACTACCGAGAAATCAAAGGATGTAAATGGAGCATATGAATTATGAGTACAGATTGAGAAAAGCAATTAGATTTTAGTTTCAAAGAAAACATTATTCCTACAAAGACACATATCAATTATTTTAAGTATATAGGGTAACATATGAAAAGTTAAATAAGTCCTATTTCTTTTACTCCATTTCCATTGCAGTAGCACTACCTGTAGAAGGTTTTAAACCAAATATAATTTGGAACAGAAAATGGAACGGGTATAATTGAATCGCTTACCCAACCTCATGTTAACCCTAGACAATTCTCAAACAAGCTTGCATACACGGTCGCCGGCCATCCAATAGCACACACTTGTTTGTCTACTGAAATATAAATTCTTCTCCTTCTGTAGTATGTATTATTGAAGTAAGAAATCAGCTTGGTGCCTTCAACTGGCTGGCGGAGTAAACAAAGCTTACAAAATGCGATAAAATGCTGGGATCAATGGCATCATTTGGTGAAGCATTTTCAATAGCTGTTGAATGGACATGAAGGAGCGAGGCCGACAGTGATTCCGTTTTATCTGGAGGCACATCACTACTTGATAGATTGACTCAAAATATTTGGGGAGTAATTTATTTTCGTTTGATTGCTTTCAGAAGAAAACTGACTTAAATTAAATACCCGAATTAGTTTTAATTAAAATCAAATTTTAAATTAGAAATCTAGTGAAGGATATTCTTCCTTTCTAATAGACTAACTATGTTTGCTAAAAAAAGCTTAAATTAGGAAAAAAGTAAGCTCATTATTCTTCTTATTTTCATATCTAGGTCACACCGAAAATAAGCAAATAGATGTAGTATAAGTTTTATATAATAGACCTTGTCGGATCGAATATACTTATATAAATAGTATATCGGATCCGACATAATTTGTGTGTTTTCAAAAATTAGCTAGATTTATTCACATTATTTGAAATCAATTAGAGTTAATTAAGTTTTGAATTTCATTGACGTTGATGAAATTATTTAGTGGACTTTGTATAAATTTGTCGAACTAAATATTTTCCAAAAAGTTGCTAAATTTAATCAAAATTATAATACCAGTTCAGAGCTAATAAAATTTGCGTGTATTTGTATACATACTTTTTTATCAAGTATGTCGAATCCGATATATTTTGAACGTATTTATCAACCTAACTCTTCTCCAATAAAAATTTGCTAAATTTATTCACAATGAAAATAAGCAAATAGAGTTAGTTAAAGTACTTAAAACCTTTTCCAAAAATTTGCTAAATTTATTCACATGAATTATCATCAATTACAGTTAATTCAGTTTTGAATTTCATTTACGTTACTCATTTAATTAAGGGTATATCGGATCCGACATACTTGTCTGTAATTTATATAGCACTTTATGTCGGATCCAACATACATTTTATAAAGTATGTCGGATCCTATATACTTTGAACGTATTTACGAAGTTTTGAATTTCATTTACGTAGATGAAATTATTTAGTAGACTTTGTATAAATTTGTCAATTTAATCTTTTCCTAAATTTTGCTAAATTTATTCAAAAGGTTTGCAAATGTACTCGTTTAAGTTGTAGGATCCGACATTTTATGCACGTATTTGTAAATCTAAATCATTCCAAAAATTTTCTAATTTATTCATATTAATTACCATCAATTAAAGTTAATTAATTTTTGAATTTCATTTACTTCGATGGAAGGTTGTTCAAAAAAAGAAACAACATAAATAATGAAGGCGATAATCTATGAACTACCGAGAAATCAAAGGATGTAAATGGAGCATATGAATTATGAGTACAGATTGAGAAAAGCAATTAGATTTTAGTTTCAAAGAAAACATTATTCCTACAAAGACACATATCAATTATTTTAAGTATATAGGGTAACAAATGAAAAGTTAAATAAGTCCTATTTCTTTTACTCCATTTCCATTGCAGTAGCACTACCTGTAGAAGGTTTTAAACCAAATATAATTTGGAACAGAAAATGGAACGGGTATAATTGAATCGCTTACCCAACCTCATGTTAACCCTAGACAATTCTCAAACAAGCTTGCATACACGGCCGCCGGCCATCCAATAGCACACACTTGTTTGTCTACTGAAATATAAATTCTTCTCCTTCTGTAGTATGTATTATTGAAGTAAGAAATCAGCTTGGTGCCTTCAACTGGCTGGCGGAGTAAACAAAGCTTACAAAATGCGATAAAATGCTGGGATCAATGGCATCATTTGGTGAAGCATTTTCAATGGCTGTTGAATGGACATGAAGGAGCGAGGCCGATAGTGATTCCGTTTTATCTGGAGGCACATCACTACTTGATAGATTGACTCAAAATATTTGGGGAGTAATTTATTTTCGTTTGATTGCTTTTAGAAGAAAACTGACTTAGATTAAATACCCGAATTAGTTTTAATTAAAATCAAATTTTAAATCAGAAATCTAGTGAAGGATATTCTTCCTTTCTAATAGACTAACTATGTTTGCTAAAAAAAGCTTAAATTAGGAAAAAAGTAAGCTCATTATTCTTCTTATTTTCATATCTAGGTCACACCGAAAATAAGCAAATAGATGTAGTATAAGTTTTATATAATAGACCTTGTCGGATCCAATATACTTATATAAATAGTATATCGGATCCGACATAATTTGTGTGTTTTCAAAAATAGCTAGATTTATTCACATTATTTGAAATCAATTAGAGTTAATTAAGTTTTGAATTTCATTGACGTTGATGAAATAATTTAGTGGACTTTGTATAAATTTGCCGAACTAAATATTTTCCAAAAAGTTGCTAAATTTAATCAAAATTATAATACCAGTACAAAGCTAATAAAATTTGCGTGTATTTGTATACATACTTTTTTATCAAGTATGTCGGATCCGATATACTTTGAACGTATTTATCAACCTAACTCTTCTCCAATAAAAATTTGCTAAATTTATTCACAATGAAAATAAGCAAATAGAGTTAGTCAAAGTACTTAAAACCTTTTCCAAAAATTTGCTAAATTTATTCACATTAATTATCATCAATTACAGTTAATTCAGTTTTGAATTTCATTTACGTTACTCGTTTAATTAAGGGTATATCGGATCCGACATACTTGTCTGTAATTTATATAGCACTTTATGTCGGATCCAACATACATTTTATAAAGTATGTCGGATCCTATATACTTTGAACGTATTTACGAAGTTTTGAATTTCATTTACGTAGATGAAATTATTTAGTAGACTTTGTATAAATTTGTCAATTTAATCTTTTCCTAAATTTTGCTAAATTTATTCAAAAGGTTTGCAAATGTACTCGTTTAAGTATAGGATCCGACATTTTATGCACGTATTTGTAAATCTAAATCATTCCAAAAATTTTCTAATTTATTCATATTAATTACCATCAATTACAGTTAATTAATTTTTGAATTTCATTTACTTCGATGGAAGGTTGTTCAAAAAAAGAAACAACATAAATAATGAAGGCGATAATCTATGAACTACCGAGAAATCAAAGGATGTAAATGGAGCATATGAATTATGAGTACAGATTGAGAAAAGCAATTAGATTTTAGTTTCAAAGAAAACATTATTCCTACAAAGACACATATCAATTATTTTAAGTATATAGGGTAACAAATGAAAAGTTAAATAAGTCCTATTTCTTTTACTCCATTTCCATTGCAGTAGCACTACCTGTAGAAGGTTTTAAACCAAATATAATTTGGAACAGAAAATGGAACGGGTATAATTGAATCGCTTACCCAACCTCATGTTAACCCTAGACAATTCTCAAACAAGCTTGCATACACGGCCGCCGGCCATCCAATAGCACACACTTGTTTGTCTACTGAAATATAAATTCTTCTCCTTCTGTAGTATGTATTATTGAAGTAAGAAATCAGCTTGGTGCCTTCAACTGGCTGGCGGAGTAAACAAAGCTTACAAAATGCGATAAAATGCTGGGATCAATGGCATCATTTGGTGAAGCATTTTCAATGGCTGTTGTATGGACATGAAGGAGCGAGGCCGATAGTGATTCCGTTTTATCTGGAGGCACATCACTACTTGATAGATTGACTCAAAATATTTGGGGAGTAATTTATTTTCGTTTGATTGCTTTTAGAAGAAAACTGACTTAGATTAAATACCCGAATTAGTTTTAATTAAAATCAAATTTTAAATCAGAAATCTAGTGAAGGATATTCTTCCTTTCTAATAGACTAACTATGTTTGCTAAAAAAAGCTTAAATTAGGAAAAAAGTAAGCTCATTATTCTTCTTATTTTCATATCTAGGTCACACCGAAAATAAGCAAATAGATGTGGTACAAGTTTTATATAATAGACCTTGTCGGATCCAATATACTTATATAAATAGTATATCGGATCCGACATAATTTGTGTGTTTTCAAAAATTAGCTAGATTTATTCACATTATTTGAAATCAATTAGAGTTAATTAAGTTTTGAATTTCATTGACGTTGATGAAATTATTTAGTGGACTTTGTATAAATTTGTCGAACTAAATATTTTCCAAAAAGTTGCTAAATTTAATCAAAATTATAATACCAGTTCAGAGCTAATAAAATTTGCGTGTATTTGTATACATACTTTTTTATCAAGTATGTCGGATCCGATATACTTTGAACGTATTTATCAACCTAACTCTTCTCCAATAAAAATTTGCTAAATTTATTCACAATGAAAATAAGCAAATAGAGTTAGTTAAAGTACTTAAAACCTTTTCCAAAAATTTGCTAAATTTATTCACATTAATTATCATCAATTACAGTTAATTCAGTTTTGAATTTCATTTACGTTACTCGTTTAATTAAGGGTATATCGGATCCGACATACTTGTCTGTAATTTATATAGCACTTTATGTCGGATCCAACATACATTTTATAAAGTATGTCGGATCCTATATACTTTGAACGTATTTACGAAGTTTTGAATTTCATTTACGTAGATGAAATTATTTAGTAGACTTTGTATAAATTTGTCAATTTAATCTTTTCCTAAATTTTGCTAAATTTATTCAAAAGGTTTGCAAATGTACTCGTTTAAGTTGTAGGATCCGACATTTTATGCACGTATTTGTAAATCTAAATCATTCCAAAAATTTTCTAATTTATTCATATTAATTACCATCAATTACAGTTAATTAATTTTTGAATTTCATTTACTTCGATGGAAGGTTGTTCAAAAAAAGAAACAACATAAATAATGAAGGCGATAATCTATGAACTACCGAGAAATCAAAGGATGTAAATGGAGCATATGAATTATGAGTACAGATTGAGAAAAGCAATTAGATTTTAGTTTCAAAGAAAACATTATTCCTACAAAGACACATATCAATTATTTTAAGTATATAGGGTAACAAATGAAAAGTTAAATAAGTCCTATTTCTTTTACTCCATTTCCATTGCAGTAGCACTACCTGTAGAAGGTTTTAAACCAAATATAATTTGGAACAGAAAATGGAACGGGTATAATTGAATGGCTTACCCAACCTCATGTTAACCCTAGACAATTCTCAAACAAGCTTGCATACACGGCCGCCGGCCATCCAATAGCACACACTTGTTTGTCTACTGAAATATAAATTCTTCTCCTTCTGTAGTATGTATTATTGAAGTAAGAAATCAACTTGGTGCCTTCAACTGGCTGGCGGAGTAAACAAAGCTTACAAAATGTGATAAAATGCTGGGATCAATGGCATCATTTGGTGAAGCATTTTCAATGGCTGTTGAATGGACATGAAGGAGCGAGGCCGACAGTGATTCCGTTTTATCTGGAGGCACATCACTACTTGATAGATTGACTCAAAATATTTGGTGAGTAATTTATTTTCGTTTGATTGCTTTTAGAAGAAAACTGACTTAGATTAAATACCCGAATTAGTTTTAATTAAAATCAAATTTTAAATCAGAAATCTAGTGAAGGATATTCTTCCTTTCTAATAGACTAACTATGTTTGCTAAAAAAGCTTAAATTAGGAAAAAAGTAAGCTCATTATTCTTCTTATTTTCATATCTAGGTCACACCGAAAATAAGCAAATAGATGTAGTTGAAGTTTTATATAATAGACCTTGTCGGATCCAATATACTTATATAAATAGTATATCGGATCCGACATAATTTGTGTGTTTTCAAAAATTAGCTAGATTTATTCATATTATTTGAAATCAATTAGAGTTAATTAAGTTTTGAATTTCATTGACGTTGATGAAATTATTTAGTGGACTTTGTATAAATTTGTCGAACTAAATATTTTCCAAAAAGTTGCTAAATTAAATCAAAATTATAATACCAGTTCAGAGCTAATAAAATTTGCGTGTATTTGTATACATACTTTTTTATCATGTATGTCGGATCCGATATACTTTGAACGTATTTATCAACCTAACTCTTCTCCAATAAAAATTTGCTAAATTTATTCACAATGAAAATAAGCAAATAGAGTTAGTTAAAGTACTTAAAACCTTTTCCAAAAATTTGCTAAATTTATTCACATTAATTATCATCAATTACATTTAATTCAGTTTTGAATTTCATTTACGTTACTCGTTTAATTAAGAGTATATCGGATCCGACATACTTGTCTGTAATTTATATAGCACTTTATGTCCGATCCGACATACTTTTTATAAAGTATGTCAGATCCTATATACTTTGAACGTATTTATGAATTTTTGAATTTCATTTACGTAGATGAAATTATTTAGTAGACTTTGTATAAATTTTTCAATTTAATATTTTCCTAAATTTTGCTAAATTTATTCAAAAGGTTTGCAAATGTACTCGTTTAAGTTATAGGATCCGACATTTTATGCACGTATTTGTAAATCTAAATCATTCCAAAAATTTTCTAATTTATTCATATTAATTACCATCAATTACAATTAATTAATTTTTGAATTTAATTTACTTCGATGGAAGGTTGTTCAAAAAAAGAAACAACATAAATAATGAAGGCGATAATCTATGAACTACCGAGAAATCAAAGGATGTAAATGGAGCATATGAATTATGAGTACAGATTGAGAAAAGCAATTAGATTTTAGTTTCAAAGAAAACATTATTCCTACAAAGACACATATCAATTATTTTAAGTATATAGGGTAACAAATGAAAAGTTAAATAAGTCCTATTTCTTTTACTCCATTTCCATTGTAGTAGCACTACCTGTAGAAGGTTTTAAACCAAATATAATTTGGAACAGAAAATGGAATGGGTATAATTGAATCGCTTACCCAACCTCATGTTAACCTTAGACAATTCTCAAACAAGCTTGCATACACGGCCGCCAGCCATCCAATAGCACACACTTGTTTGTCTACTGAAATATAAATTCTTCTCCTTATGTAGTAGGTATTATTGAAGTAAGAAATCAGCTTGGTGCCTTCAACTGGCTGGCGGAGTAAACAAAGCTTACAAAATGCGATAAAATGCTGGGATCAATGGCATCATTTGGTGAAGCATTTTCAATGGCTGTTGAATGGACATGAAGGAGCGAGGCCGACAGTGATTCCGTTTTATCTGGAGGCACATCACTACTTGATAGATTGACTCAAAATATTTGGTGAGTAATTTATTTTCGTTTGATTGCTTTTAGAAGAAAACTGACTTAGATTAAATACCCGAATTAGTTTTAATTAAAATCAAATTTTAAATCAGAAATCTAGTGAAGGATATTCTTCCTTTCTAATAGACTAACTATGTTTGCTAAAAAAAGCTTAAATTAGGAAAAAAAGTAAGCTCATTATTCTTCTTATAGACTAACTATAATATTCTTCCTTCCGAACGTAACCAAGATAAACACCAGTTCGCCTCACAGATGCAGCTGTAGCACGAAATTACAGCCGCTAGAAATAGCAACGGCAAAAGAGGCGATGTCGCCGTCGAGGCAGACGCGAGCAGCGGCAGGACAGCGATGATTAACTCTGGCTCTTCAAAAACGAATCTGAATGATCTAACCTAAACGAAATTAGAGTTAATAGTTAAAGGGAGTTGCGAAGGAATTAGAATATAGGATCGTGACACTTCATTTCGGGAATACACATGTCAAATGATGTGCACGTAAATGTGCATATATTTACATCCATATTTTATCTATTTTTATTTAAATAAATATCATATTTTAGAACTTTAACATGTTTAAAACCAAAATTTAATTATTTTCAAATCATCATATATTCATCTTCATACAGGGGCAAAATAGTCATTTTTGTGCATGTGTTAATTTGGAACTTTTTACTTGGACATTTTTCATAATTTTTATAAAAATTTGGATGCATATGGAAGAGGGTTTTATGAAGATACATGCATGCACAAATGAATACAAAGGAAGGATGATAGAAATAATTCAAATACATGATCATGGAGGACCCCACCTACCTACTTACATAAATCTACAATTAGAAGCTAATGGACAACTAAGTGGAGGTTAAAGTTTCATGCACATTTAATGATGGATTAATTAGTGGCTAATGGTTACTTGGTGGCCACACTTCCTAAATGACATTTTGGGAAGCACCGTAGAAATTGAATTAGGGTTATGCATGTATAAATAGCCCTCTTATGTACATGTAAATATTTTCTACTCTTTCAAATTAGTTAGGAAATTAAGAAAGCAAGTTGTAATGTCAAAGTTTCATGAAATAAAAGTGGCTTCCTAGCCTCTTTCTCTTTTCTTTTCTACATGCTTTTATTTACTTTTATGCTCATTTCTATTCTTATGCTCTCTTTTATTTCATGTTCATATCTTAGATTTACATTTATGCACTTAGTTTAGTTCATTTCCTTCTAGTAGTTAATCTTCTTTTTCTTTGTTTATTTTTTACTTTATTTTATTTTCAATGTTGAAATTTCTATGTGTTGAAATGATAACACAAATGAGAGGCTAAATCCCTACAATTTAGGGGTAATAAAGCTTTCTTTTATCATGTAGATTCAACATAATTTTCTATGTATGATCTCTTTTGTGCTTCATGAGAAAATGGATGTTTATGTTTGTTTGTGTTTATGTTGAATTTGATAGTCTACTTTGTTCATAAAAAATAGGCTATGCTGATCTCATTAAACACAAATTGCCTATTCATCTAAATATGATCATGGCAATGAAGTGAAGTTTTAATCAAAATTTGATGATCTATGTTATTCATTAATAGTAAATAGATCATGCTTAAACTAGATTTTGGTTTCATTTCTATGCCATGTTTCATGAAATTTGAAAAAGCAGGACTAGATTTATATTATAGTTTGATGGCTTGATTTGTGCTAATTAATAACTCAAATAGGCCATGCTTATGATAAATACATCACTAATCCTACATAGGTTAAAAAGAGATCATCATTTGATTTTATGTTGATTTATGTGAAAAATATAAGAAATTGAATTTGCCTCTAAATTGAATTTTAATCACATAGTTTTTAATCACAACATTTACTTAGTTTGCTAATTTTCAAAACAATCTCCACTTTTGGTTTAATTTGATTGATTAGAAATTTTAAAATCTTAAAAACTCCCTACGGATTGACCTGTACTCGCCACGTACTAACTTTTGTATGTTGTGTGCTTGCGGTTAAATTAATTTGAAATTTATCGGCGATTTTCTATCCGGGATATCATCAGAACAAATCCAATCTTTAGATCCGAAGGATGGGCTGAAGTTCTAAGAAAATCTAGTATTTTTATTTGTAAGTATATATTTAAATTTGACTAGTTTATAAATAATATAGTTTGGTTTGGATGGTACAACTTTGTATATGATATTTGATTTGGTTTGATTTGGATTAGTTGATTGATTTGGATTGAATTTTTTGTTGGGGATTATTTGAACTGTGTAATAGTTTGAATTACGTTGTCTCTAATATTTAGTATTTTAAATATTGATTTTAACTCCATAATTCATAAGTATATCACATTTAGGGAGAGTATTGTTTTTCATCCTTCTTTTTTATGACAAAGGGGAGAAAAATATAAAATATATGACTTGCAAAGATCAATGGGGAGTTATTTAACTCAGGGGGAGTTATATTATATTTTATATATAGGAATATTTACATGGCTGTCATCATCAAAAGTGGAAGGTTGTTAATACCTTAGATATTAATTCTGATGATAACAACCATATAAATATAGATGCTAATGTTCTGTCAAGTTGTATAGTATATATTGTAGAATATTACACAGGTACAGAATAATTAAACTTGAAACTGATCGGTATAAAGGCCAAGAATAAAGATTTAGAGATAATGATCAAGACTTATGAGTTTAGAGAAAAAAGACTTAAAGAGCTCCAGACTCTACCGTTTAGTATGAGTCATTACACCAAATTGTTGAAGTCCACGATTGCAGATTCTATTCGTTGTTACAAATTTTTGATTTTTGATATTCCAATCTAAATAAAATTCAAAATATATTTTGCAAATATTTTACAAATTTTTTTATGTGTTCAACGCATTTAAAAATTATGATTAAAATTATTTTTCGAAAATATAGAAGTTTGAAAACAATTTAAAACTTAAATCAATTTTCAAAATTTACATGGGTATGTCGACATACCCCTCCTAGATATGTTGACATAGTAATAGTGTTTTGTTGCTTAAATTTTGAAAAAAAGTATCTTTTAGACACACCTCTTCAGAATGGATACTTTTATTCATTCACTATATAAAGAGGAGTGCAAACAAAATTTTCAATGAATTTTCTTGCTTTCTTCTTACTCCTTACCCACTTGTTCTATTTCTTGAAAACTACTTTCTATATTCTTCAAAATCTATATAGAATCAATCCATACTCTACTAAATTGATTCTCTACAAACTATTTACTATTTTGAAAGCATTCTCTCTACAGTCTCAAAGATCAAACCGCTATCAAAAAGGCTATAGGATATCTTGCATCCTAAGTAACTGTTTGTATTTGGAAATCAATAACTCTACTCTTATTTGTTTGGGTGTATTTAGTAGCCCATTCAAACCTGGTGGGTGATTTTGTTGCTCGGTAAATCAAGAGAGTTACCCTTGACTCGTGAGACAGGAGGGCGTATCTTATAGCCTTGAAATCGAGACTGTATTCTGGTTTTCTTTCCACCTGTTTAAAGTAGGGGATTGAAAAGAATCTGTACAAGAAATTGTACGAGACTAGATATAGGAGAAATCTGAACCAGTATAAAACTCCTAGCGCCATTTATCTAATCCATTACTTTACTTTTACTACATTTATTTATATCTTTGATTGCCTATTAATTTTTATATCTGTGATTGATTAGCTGTGTTTGATTCAAATCTTGAAATAAGTTAAAAAGTTCATAAAAGTTATAAAACACTATTCATCCATCCTCTAGTGTTAAAGCAGCCTTAGGATCCATTCATAGTGGTACTACACTATTTTCCACAAAGCTAACATATAATGAAAGAGGACACACTAAGCCTTTTATAAGTATTTTTGGTAGCACCAAAGTTTCTTTGCCGAAAGAGCCAAAGATCCAAAGAAAATGCAGTTCTTGGGCTGATATTGTTAAAGATAATGGCTTAGAGGAAGTTCTTCATGCTAATTTATCTTTATTCCTCCCTTAAAGGTCAATACCAAAAAATTGGTTGTTCTAAAAGAAGGGGTTTTAAAAAGAACTTGCAAGAAATAGAGTAGAGCTATTCTTGTGTACGCGTTTGGAATTAAAACTTTTTACATGCACTTTAAAGATTATATTAATAGGGTCTAGACAGTCAATGATAATTTTGAGATTTGTTCGCGTGCTAATGAGTTTTTTCTAATTAAGTTCGATAATAAGAAAGATTGTGAGAAAGTCTTAAAGAATGGCCCTACTTGTTAGATGGTAGAATTATTATGATGAAGAAAAGGATGAAATATATTTAGCTCGATAGAGATCTCATACACATTATTCCTGTTTGGATTGTCTTACCTAGATCAACTTAAAATATGTTGTAACAATCCATACCTCCAGATAGACTGATTCAAAGCCTACAACGGCTTTTGTACTTGCGTTGTGTGAAGAAGTATGAATCATTAGGTTTTGAATGATTTACGTGGTATAGTGCTAAACATAAAGTTTGAAACATTCTAAACTGTCAGATCTCATAACGGAAATAATAAAATATAAACATTGAAGATATTCCAAATTCATTACTGTTTTAAAATACAACAATAGTCTGATTGATAAATACAATAAGATACATAGGAAAATGGCTATAAATAAATACATCTTCAGAGCGCCATGTCACCTTCTCCATGCACCATATCCGATCAACTTATCTACTATCTTGTCCTCTTGTAACATGTATAAAGAGGGAGAAATGGATGGGATCAGACTAGATTCGGTGCATGAATTGTATCACCAATGGTATGTTGTTGAAAAATATTAAATTTCAATTATAAGCTAAACGACCTAGGGGTGTGTTGGAACTAGGCCAACCCACATTGGAAGATATGAATGAATTTCAAAAAGAATTCTCTTATTAGATATATATTAGGTCTTTGAAGTCTAATTTATTTAGAACAAGTCTAAATTTAATTTAAATAAAACTTCTTATTTCATATAAATTTACAAATTATAGATAGAATTTTATTTAGTTTATATTCAGTTAAATACAATAGTACAGATGTGTATCATATATATATACATGTATGTGTGTGCATATGTAACATAATAATCCATGCAGGGTATAATATGCCCGTATATAAATATTGAGATTTACATTGCAACGGACATATTAGATCATCCTAAATGTTTTTTTTCGAACAAAATAAAGTATTATTATTTTGTACCGGCAAGCTGGTTTTATAGTGGCTATACCACTTTACATCGTCATACAGGTGTGAGGCAGAATCCTCAGCAACTAATAGAAATTAGACTAGCTAGTGCCGATTGCCCATGCTACAAAATCAACACCACACAGGGCGCATTATATTACAAGCTGCACTAGGCAATCTATACACCACGCAGGGTAAAATCATACAACAAACTGCCCGAAAGCATCTACATCACATGCAATGACAAATCAAGCCATCTAAGAAACCTAACTATGAAGACCATACTGTAACCAAACAAACAGCATAGCATGATCTCAAAACAAGAACCATAAAAACAGCCCAGCACATAAAATAACGTCAAATGACCATACAAGGAAGAGCTCACCACATGTATCCGGACCTGTCGGATTTTGTACGATTGGTGGGAAGGAGCTTGGCCAGCAGAACAGTCAATGTCAAGGCCTGACTGGGTGGAAACTGCAGCTATCCATGACCTCCCTCCTACAGAACATGCCGCATACCAAAGAGAAAAGCCTTCCTGTAACAGAACACCCAAGAGCCAAATGCATCCGGCGACCACAAGACTATCACCAGATGACCAAAAAATAACACAAGACGATACACCCTAGCATTAACCATCCTAGGACAGGCACTAAGCACATTAGAAACCCAGTCAACACCAATCCAGTCGAAAACCAAGAGCATACTAGAAATATAAGCAATTTTAATAGCAGATGGAGGGATTGGTAAGCGGAAAAGGTGAAGGGCCAAGGGGACGTGATACTGGGGAATGAACAGGCTGGAGAAAGCATAGGCGAGCTCAACGTGAGTGTTGGAGAACCGGCCAACAGTCAGAAGAATGCTGAGAAACAGTGGGGATCGGATGTTCAAGGAAGGAGTGAACAGAAAGTGGTGGCGGCAATAAAGGCACAGGGGAAAAAAACGAAATCCAGAGAAACAAAGGGTATAGAAAATAAAAAATAAAAGGCTAAAAGATAGAAGAGAGGAGCGAAGGCTGAAGGTTCGGGCGAAGGACAGATTTGGAGAGACGAAGCAAGGAGATCTGAGAAAAAAGAAGATGGCAGCAGAAACCTAGTTCCCCATTAATCTCATCCTACATATGAATATATGTATGTATGTAAACTTATTATTTATCTAAATATTAAAAACTATATATATATATATATATTAAAAACTATGCAAATATATATATGTGTGCGCATTCGCGTGCATATGCATGCAGGCTTTTAAATCTCCCCGAGATGGCCGAGATGAAAAATCCGAGATATCAGCCAAAATCCGAGATTTGGCAGCCTATTTAGTTATAAGTGTTTTAAATATCGCCCGAGATAGCCGAGATATTTTCCCGAGATATTAGCCAAAATCCGAGATTTAAAACACTGTATGCATGTATAGATGTGTGTATATACATATATCTTATATGCAAAAATATTAACGATTTATACACACACACACACACAATATTTCATTAAATATTAAATAAATAAATAAATATGTAGATATACGTTTATGTACATAATAATAGAGATTTAAAAAAAATCATTTTACACATATAGATATATACGTATGAATTACATTAACAAAATTGTTATTATTCTATTTAAATAAACATATATGTATATTTATAATATTTAAATATGTATATGTATATGTATATATGTATATTAAATATTATAAATATACTTATATATATACATAACCATTCCAGATCGCATGCACAGCACAAAAGTCTTTTAAATATTTTTTTGGATTCATTTATTAATAACTAAAATGCAATACATGCATAAATGCAGTTACAACAAATACACATATACAATACACCTTGCAAACGGTACCCTTTCTTCCAAATCTGACTAGTCCAGCTCATTAAAACAAAAAAACCTAAAATCTTAACAGACGAAAAACCTAATACACCGCCGCATTATCCTGGACAAATCCATTGGCACAATAAATGTATGTCTTCCATCTCAGCTCAAAAGAAAGAAGCTTTGCTCGTTGTCTAGATTCCAAGGATTTCCAATCTAATAAATGGGATTTTCCATCCGGCCAAAAGTGGTATAACGTTATTACCGCTACCTTTAAAGCCAAGTCTTAACCTCATCTTTTAATGAGGAAAACTCGATGCAGATGCATCAGTTCATCCGGCAAGAGTAGATTAACCATTAGCTGCAACACAAGTCGCATGTGAACGTTCTTCCAAAGATAGGTATTAAAACTGCAACTAAAACAAAAATTTGAGTAATTTTCCTTGTTTTGCTCACATACAATCCAGTCTGAATCATCTATAGCAACCCACGATTCTAATCGATCTTGTAGGAAATGCGGATTACAGATCTTAAGGCAGAACTAACACTAGAGGAGGGATGAATAGTGTTTAATTAATTTTATGAATCCTTTTGAGATCTTTTCAAATTAAACCCAAATCAATGCAATTCACAAACACAGAGACAATCACAAAATCAGAAAT
Organism: Allium fistulosum; assembly: GCA_030737815.1. NCBI lineage: Eukaryota > Viridiplantae > Streptophyta > Magnoliopsida > Asparagales > Amaryllidaceae > Allium > Allium fistulosum. The sequence continues at coordinate 1,114,473,320 of CM060907.1, read as the reverse complement.
AGTAAATAAAAGCAGTAAAGGAAAGAACACACCGGAATTTTATACTGGTCCGGAGTTACCCTACATCCAGTCCCACACAATTTCTTATTCATATATCTTTTCAAATATAATGTCGATATTACAACCTCAATTTTAAGGCCACGAGATACACCCTCCTGTCTCCGAGTCCAGGGCAAACTCTCTTGATTTAACCAGGCTACAAGATCACCTAATTGATTTACGAGCTACAATCGCACCCAATTGATTTACGGGCCACAATCACACCATTTCCAATCACACTTTGATAGAGAGAGACTCAATACACTTCGATCTTTTGATCTTTGATTACAAATGATCCTATAACTCTGAATAGCACTAAGATCTTTGGGAGAGAGTGGTAGAAAATCAAACTAGAGATGATCGAGTTTGATTCACTTAGGATTTCGATAGAGTTTTGTTAAGAATGTTTGAAAATAAAAATGGAAGAGAAAGAGGAGAGAAAACAAAGAAAACTTAAGTAAAAATTTATTGAAAAATACTGGTATATATAGGAGAATAACGGTCATGTCCATTCGTGAAAGATTATGACGAATATACAATTCTTTTGAAATTTTGAAATTTGAATTCTACGGCTACCATGTCGACATGGGTGGTAGGGGCATGTAACGGCACATAATTTCGATCATTCGAAATTCGGATATTTAATTGATTTTAAATATTCACAAGTTAATTTTATAAGTTGAATAACTTATATTTCAAATATAATAATTTATTTGGATAATTAAATTGCTAATTTAATATCTGAAATTGCAGAAATAATTAGATTTTGAATTTAATGTGAATGAAAATGTATTATAAAGTTGAATTAAATTCTATTTGAATTAGAATGATGTTAGTAAACTTTTGAAATTGAATTAAAAGTGAATTTATTGAAATTGGATATTTTAATATTTAACTAACGCGTAAAAATAGTCATTTTTGACACGGTCTCGGATTTTGACGAAACCAGTTTCATAGGATCCGTAATGTTATATTATTATAGGATTTCAAATTTTGTGCCAATCGGATTTACAGTTTAGTCGTGGGAAACTGAAACGCGTAGAAATTTATTTAAGTAAATTTTAAATTAAAATAAGTCGATTCGAAAACCTATCTTTCAAATACGATCGAATTGGCTCCCGATATATATTCCATTGTGTTCAGAATAGGGATAAAACATTATAAACGCCAGGCGGTATGCTTCGTTTGGAGTTCGAAATTTTTTTGGATGAATAGTGCGCGAAAATTTTCTATACAAGGCCACACTTTTTTCACATTTGCAAAACCCTAGCCAAAATTAGGTCAGCCACCGCCATATTCGTTTGAACGGCCAGGAATTCGCCTCTATCCCCTTGATTATCTCCAAATCCGTTAACTTTCACGAAAAACTTTCTACTACAACATTGTAGAGCACGATGAGACGAACACATCCAACGATCACGGTCATCTAAAACGAAGCCAATCGACGACAATTTCAGTTCAAAGGCCACATGTTTGGACGACGATTCATGGAGGAGGAGGCGACCGAGCTCGCCGTGCCTTTGGGCGATGGTGCACGTGGGTGTGGGCGTTCGAGTGGTGGTCTTCGATCGTTCTCTAGGTTCACGTAATAGGTGCGACAATCAAACGTTTGATGGCGGCCAAATGGGTTCTCGCGCGTTCAAAACCTGGAGGGGAAGAAGAAGAGAGGCACGGCTAAGATCCTCTCATTCAAAATCAACCGCCATGATGAGATGAGGTTTAAAAATAAATAAAAATTGTAAATTTAATTATATAAATTTGTATAAACTTTAAAATAGCATATCTTCTTCATACGAGGTCGAAAATTGACGAAACAAATTGCGTTGGGTTCATATTCGCGAGCACTACGTAATGGAGCAGGATTAGTATTGATTGGAGCTAGTGAAAATTTTGAGTAAAATTAAACATGCGTTTAATTTTATTCGGAATAAAACGCTACAACGACTATTGGAACCAAAGTGAGTACAACTCACTCTTTCAGACTGCTTATATTTTTATATAAGTGAGAATAACTTTATTTTATGTTGATTGATGATTGTTTGGATGATATATGATATATTATATATATTGATTGGTTTGGATATATTCCTGCCTATTGGAGCAGATGAGACCCTATACGTTCCCGTGTATGAGCGGATAACCTTTTGTACGCACGTCTGCCTCGAAGCGGACATTGTACATATTTTCTCATATGTATATTTGTTGCAGTGACAGGTTGGAAAGATCCAACTGGATTCCTCACCAGTGTTGATTTTTATTTATAGATATCGTTATATATGATGTTATCATATGTTATATGATTATTTGGATGCCATGATGGATATGATTGATGTGAATCACCTTACTTAGCATTTTTGTAACATTGGGCCATATTTTGGAATTTTAAAAATATTAAAATGATGATTTCAAATTAAAAGGCTGTTTAAGTGATTTTTGGAGTTATATGAGTTTTAATAATGATTTGTAAATTATTAAAAGAAGAAGTTTATTTAAATGGAATCAAAATATGATTTTTGAAACATGGAGTTAACTATTTTGTAAAATAAGTTAATTGAGAATTTTGATTTATTATAAATAGGTTATATATATAAGATTTATAAAATTGGTATTTTTATAAATAAAAATAATGGAATTATAAACGAGCTTTGTAAGTGTTAAAATGAAGTAATAAATGAATCTTATAAGCGAATAAGATTTATAAATTTATGAAGTTATAAAAAAATGAATGTGTAAATAAGAGAATTATAAGTAAATAAACTTATAATCAAATTTTGGCATATAAATGAGATATAAATGGAATTTGTTAATAAACGAATTTTATAAATTGAAGTTTTTTTATAAAATAGAAATGTGAATTATAAACATTGTTTTATAAAGGTGAAATCAACTTATTTTGATAAGTTAAATATAAAAGCTTATTAAAGGAATTTCATTCACAATTTTGGACAGTGAATAATCCTTTAATAAATGTGTAGAAATAATGAATTTGGTTAGAGAATTTTATTCATGATTTTGGACAGTGAATAATCCTTTAATTAAATGAATGTTTTGAAAAGTGATATTTTAAATGGAGTTAAATGGTTTGAAGATGTTTTAAAATGTGGTAAGTATCGAATGCATAGATTTCAACATTCATTGTTGAAATAGACGTTTTGAGAAGTAAGGAAAGCATGGACTATAACACCGTTGTTATAGTAAATGATTTTCGAAAGGAGATGTTTTGTATAGTATATGTGATTTGTATATCTATCTAATTATTGAATCCCTATACTAATGATTTTGGGTTGTCGTAACGATGTTTTACGCAACATTCATTTTGACCCAAATAAATATGTTTAAGAGAATCTTTTCCTTAAAGAATAAAATATATACTTAATCATGATTTAAGTATATGTAATATTTTCTAAGTGTTGAAAATAAATAGAATTGTGAATTACTTATTATTAAATAAGTATATGGAAATGTTTTCCAAATAGTGAAATATTGAAATGGTTTTGGAATTATATCTTTTTAAAGATATTTGGAGGGAATATTTGGAAAGCGATTTAATTAATAAAAGATTAATTAAAAGGGCCTAGTGATTGCTTATGGTGCTAAATATTTGTTTGCTGCTTTGATGTTAAATAACCGACTATCAAATTTGGCCAATTTTAGTTCCTCGACACTATGTGGGAACTATTTAGTCGTACACTTAGTACGTAGTCATCTGTGTAGGCTTGATTATCGTTTGTGTTGAGGATGTTGATTATGTAGTGCGGAGTGATTACTCCAATCTATCGAGCTTCCTTCTTGGCCGAAGGATAACAAGTTGAAAGTTGGAGACGTGATAAGTCTATGAGACTTAGTTTCTGTGTGAGGTTGAGAAACGCTTTTGCATTGTTGCGAAGAGACCAAGATCAGATTTATCTGAAAACCACTTCGGACCAATGTATATGCGTTCGATTGTGCACGTTATTGATGATATTGATGTTTAGGATTTTCATACTGAAGGACCGCTTGTTGATCATTTGGGGTTAAAATCCCAATATACATATAGTAGCAGTAGTCTCTTCGTTATGAAATATCCAATGCGACTATTCGCTACTAATCCTAGGGATTTCCTGACAAGATGTGGTAGGAGAGTACCTTTGGTTTGTCCTATCCTGGACAACTTGTATGGATGAATGTCTGACATTGCATTTTCTGAGATTACGTACATTGATTTTTACAAACGTACATCTGTTTGGTGGCGGAGAAGGCAACTTCTCTTAGCTTAACACCCTTCCTTGAGACGTACGAGCTCAAGGGTTGTATTTTTGTGAAAGGCAATTAGTAGTCAACGAAAATGGTAAATGTGGCATTCAAAAGTGATGTGATATGTGATATGTGAAAGGTAATCGTTACCTCAGGCCTCATCAACCGAAAATGACCAAAACAGGATTAGATGCGGCAAGGCTAAGTGGGTCATTCCCAATTAGGATATGATCATCCCCTTCTAGATATATTTCTTTCCGTTATGACATTCGGGATGTAAATTATTGTGGTTTGTATGCTATAAGAGCCTTCAGAAAGGTCGATAATGACCGGGGGATGATATATTCGGTACTACCTAGTTATAGAGGTAAGCCGGTCTTGTGTTGGTAGAAGTTCCTTTGTGATGTTCCTCGGTACATTCCTCTAGAGATGTACTGCCGGAAGGTAGTCCCTTCACCTGGTCATTTGTATGGAAATCCAAACTCCGCTACGTGCCATACATTTTGATTGTATTACCCATTTTGGGCTATATGCTGGAATTTAATATTAGTAACAATTTCAGCTATGATTAATATTATTTGTATACTAGACACTAGTATAATATAAGATGATTTGATATGAAAGGTTTTGGTTATCGTAAGGTAAAAACATGTCCGTGTTTATGTGTGGGCGTGTCTTACGAGATACTTTTGTTTTGAAAGGAAAAGTTTTGGTATTTTAACAAGTTCAGTTGAGTGTGTTTCTCATGCTGGTTTACCAGACTGATCCGGGCGTTCTTCCCTTTCAATGCTCGGGTCAGACCGAGTATATTTACAGGTTCAGATTTGGTGCTTTTGGAGCTTCAGCAGGAGAGCTAGAAGTCTTCATTTTCGTATTCACGTATCTGTTTATTTTCCGCTGCTTTGTTATTTATATTATCAGCAATCGTAAGGACATGTTATTATAACTTTCCAGGCTGATGATTAGTGATTCATTATTGAACTCTGATTGATGTATGTATATACAGTTTCTGTTTTGTAAAGATCGTTGATATGATATTATATGTTTTCTGCTACGATGTGAGATTCTGTATTGTTCTGTTTTGTTCTTCTTTTATCTTTCTTCTCTTCTCTTCTTCTCTCTTCTTTTCTTTCTCATGACTTTTTGTCAGTCGGTGCTTTTTGGGTCGGACATGTGTGGTTTATTGTCGATTCAAGGGTACGGATTTGTGGGTCGTCACAGGGCATGTCGACATCCCCTAGTAATTTTTGAAAATTGATTTTTGTTTTAAAAGAGATTTTCTTTCTAAAGTTTGTCGAAACAATCTTAGAACTTTGTAAACTATTTTGAATATACTTTATGATTATAAAAACCTTTGGAAAGTGATCTTATATAAAAGTAATAAAAACTAAATATATAAATATTTTAAAATTAAAGCTAAAACATTAAAACCAGAAGATAGTTTAAAAACAAGAAATGATTTTGAAATTAATATGATTAAAAATAGTTTTTGAATTAAGGCTAAAATATTTGAGAGAGAGAGAGAAATGTCCTTTTAAAAAGATAGTTTTGAAAAAATCTAAAAATAAGTCACTTTGAAAATTTCATGGATTCCATTCCACTAGAGAAGGTCGTGGGTTCCATCCCACTAAAGAGGTCGTGGGTACCATTCCACTATTAAAGCGAGAAGGTGGATTCCATTCCACAATTAAAATCCAAATAATGATTTTAGTGCTATTATGAAGTTTTAATATAAATCTAGACTCTATTACTTATCTTGATATCTTGAACTCTTGATAATCTTGATACTCATGAGTCTTCAGTCTTGATTTCTTCAATCTTGAATTCATCAGTCTTGGATCTCTATACTGTACAGTCTTCATTCTGAGTACCTACATATATATATATATCATGCATATACATATATCTAGACAAAGATATTAGTATTTATATTTTATAACAAGTCCTAAGGTTGTTGTCATCAAAACCATCATCTCAGGGACTAACAATCTCCCCCTTTTTGATGATGACAACCTATGTTTATAAAATATACTCCACCAAACTCTGATTCTACTCTAATTCCCCCTTATTCCAACAACTCCCCCTTAATCTACTAACTCCCCCTTAATCTAAGCCTAACTAACAGCCTAACAATCCTATTTTATAATTCTCCCCTTTGTCATCAACAAAAAATAAGCCTAAACTTCATAACTCCCCCTTAAACTAATACTATGGAACTAAATGCTAATAATGAAGTATAATAAGCGAAACATAAATCTAATTTTATTATATATGATGTTACATTATACATATATATGAAACATAGACACAAATATATACAAGTACACAAAATATAAAAACATTAATATAATAACAATCTAACAAGAGTCCTTAACAATTGGTGACTTGTGAATCGAACAATTAGGGTAATGGAGACAAAAGTTTCCATGTTGTTCGACCAAATTACCATTTTTTATCAAAACAGACTTCTCCAACTTTATCGTCCTCGTTCATTTGCGCTTCTTCCTCCTCCTCCTCTTCTTCTTCATCGTCCTCTAATGGATTATGAATACATATGTTAGAGGAATCATATTCAATCACAATAGGGTCTGATGATTATCCATTAGAAGTTTTTGCAAATTTATAAGAATCTTGCCTTGTTTCTATTGTTCTTTTGCCATCCTTATTTGCATGACTTGTAATTCAGTCAGCATTTGTAGAGAATCCTTCATAGTTTCCTCGATCTTCATTACTCGAGCCAATGTAGTATGTTGGAATGTACCAAATTAGGAGAAGCGATGGAAATGGTAGCATTTTGGTTTGATTTAGAAGAGGACACCATTACTTTGTATTTTCAAAAGTTTATTACAGAGAAAATGAAGTGAGAAGACAAATGAATTCGAAATATTGTGATTATATAACCACCAAACTAATTTTAGAGGGAAAATCAAATTTTCAAATTTTACCGTTGTATGTCGACATGAGGGGTAGGGGCATGTCGACATCCCATTGAAAATTTTGACAATTTTATTTTTCTCTATTTACTATATCTATATTCTATATCTCAGTTATAGAACAAATACCTAGTTCTCTTCTTAATTTAGTAAAGGTTGATTGATTCAAGGGTTTGGTCAGAATATCAGCTATTTGATTCTCAGTGTTGATAAATTCAAGAGTCTTTACTTATATTATCTCTAAGAAAATGATGTATGATGTCAATATGTTTAGTTCTGACATGATGAGTAGGATTTTTGGATAAATTTATTGCACTTGTATTGTCACAATAAATTAGTGATTTTGAAATATTTAATCCAAAATCCTTTAGGGTCTGTTGCATATAGATAACTTGAGAACAAGCCAAAGCAGCAAAGATATATTCTGCTTCCGTTGTTGATAGTGAGACAGTAATTTGCTTTTTACTAAACTAGAAAACCAGAGAATGTCCTAAAATGTGACAAGTTCCACTTGTACCTTTTCGGCCTGATTTACTACCAGCATAGTCAGCATCACAATATGAGATTAAATCAAATGAATCATTTTTAGGGTAAAATAGGCCATAGTCTAAAGTGTGTTTAACATATCTTAGGATACGTTTAACAGCTTTTAAATGGGTTTCTTTGGGTTGAGATTGGTATCTTGCACAGAGACTCACACTATGCATGATATCAGGCTTACTCGAGTTATATAGAGTAGCGATCCAATCATTCCCCTATATAGTTTTTGATCAACATCTTTTGACATGTCTTCTTTATTCAAGGCTTCATTGGTTTCCATAGGAGTGGGTTTTCCACTTGCAGTGGTCATACCAAACTTACTAACTAGATCCCTAGCGTACTTTTCTTGACTGATGAAAATACCACTATCTAATTGTTTTATTTGCAATCCTAAAAAGAAAGTAACTTCACCCATATGGCTCATCTCAAACTCTTTTGTCATTATTTCAGAAAACTCTTTGTTCATTTCATTGTTTGTTGATCCAAAAATGATATCATCTACATAATCTGTACTAATTGGATATCATTTTTGTTTCTTTTAATAAAAAGAGTATTATCTACTCTACCAATTTCAAAATTTGATTGTAATAGGTAAGATCTTAGTCTGTCTTACCAGGCTCTAGGAGCTTGTTTCAGATCATATAAAGCTTTCTTTAATTTGTAAACATGATTTGAATACTTTTCTTCTTCAAAAAGTGGGGGTTGTTCAACATAAACATCCTCTTTAACAAAACCATTTTAAAAAGCACTTTTGACATCCATTTGAAATAATTTGAAATTGTTGTGGTTTGCGAAAGCAAGTAGAATTCTAATAGCTTCTAATCTTGCTACGGGTGCAAAGGTTTCATTAAAGTCTATTCCTTCTTCTTGACAATAACCTTGCACGACTAACAGAGCTTTATTTCTAACGACCTCACCTTGTTCATTCATTTTATTTTTATAAACCCATTTAGTTCTTATTATTGTTTTGTCCTCAGGTCTAGGAACAAGTTCCCATACATCATTTCTGGTGAATTGATTCAGTTTTTCTTGCATAGCAAGAACCCATGAATCATCAGATGATGCTTCCTTTGGATTTTTGGGTTCAATAGTTGATATAAAAGCTACATTACTCATCTTGTTTAGTTGATTTCTAGTTCTAACAACAGATTCAATATTTCATAGTATATTTTCTATAGGATGATCTTTTAAAAGCCTAATCCTTTTATTAGAATGAACAGTTTCACAATTTGTTTCGTTTGATTCATTATTTAAAGTAACAAAATCATCTTCATTATTTATTCGAACAAAATCTTTGAAATTTTCATCAAAAGATACATGCATTGTTTCTTCAATGGTGTTAGTTTTTAAATTGAAAACTCTGTATGCTTAACTTCTATTAGAATATCCGATAAAGATTTCTTTGTCGGATTTAGGATCAAATTTATCCAAATTGTCCTTTGTATTTAGAATAAAGCATTTACTTCCAAAAACTTTAAAATAAGATACCTTTGGTTTCTTAATGAAAATAAGTTCATATGGTGTTTTATTGGTTAGAGGTCTCATTAAAATCCTATTCAAAATGTAACAAGTTGTAGCGACTGCTTTAGCCCAAAAATTTCTTGTAATTTACTATCTAAAAGCATAATTCTTGAAAACTCTTGAATCGTCCTATTTTTATGCTCTACCACTCCATTTTGTTGTGGAGTTCTTGAAAAAGAAAAATTATGAGTTATTCCTTTTTGATTATAGAAATTCTCAAAGTTTTCATTTTCAAATTCTCCACCGTGATCACTACGAATAGTTTTGATTTTTAAAGAAAGCTGATTTTGAATTCTTTTTGCAAAAGTTTTAAATAAATCAAAAGCATCACTTTTATGTTTCAGAAAAATTATCCATGTAAATCTAGAATAATCATCTACAATTACAAAAACATATTTACTATGATTTATTGACTGAATTTGAGATGGACCAAACAGATCTAAATGAAGTAACTCAAGAGGTTTTGAAGTTGAAATCATATCTTTCAATTTGAATGAACTCTTCCTAAGTTTTCTTAATTGACAAGCATCACATATACTATCTACTTTAAAATCCATTTTAGGAAGACCTCTTACTAGATCAAGTTTTGAAAGTCTAGATAAGAGTTTGAAATTCAAATGCCCAAATCTTTTGTGCTAAATCCAAGGGCCACTTGTATTATCCAAAAGACATAGGTTGTCATTTGAGATTTTCATACTGAGAATATAAATATTTTTCTTTCTAATTCCTTCAAAGATAATATTTGATTTATTATCTTCGATGTGACACCTATCCTTTTCAAATTTAATTTTGTAGCCTTTGTCACATAGTTGACTTATGCTAAGTAAGTTGTGTTTTAGATTCCTAACTAATAGAACATTTGAAATAGTAGAAGTTTTAGAGTTACCGACATTGCCGATGCCAATCACATATCCTTTTGAATTGTCTCCAAAGTTGACCAGTCCTCCATCTTCATAAATTATGTCATTCAGTATCTCCGGATTACCAGTCATGTGTCTTGAACATCCACTATCAAGTATCCATTTGTTTTTCTTGATTTGCAACATTTGTCCATTGAGTGTTGATTCTTCAAAAGCCATATAACATATCTGTTCCTGCACAACACACCAATTCGGTAGATAACTTGATTTTCTATAATAATAATATGCAAACTTACGAGACAATGATGATTTGGAAAGTTTTGAACTAGTGTTAACAGAATCTCCAAAAATTGCCATTTTAAACTTTTTCAAAATTCAAATTATGATAACTTTGAAAACCAATGCTCTGATACCAAATGTAGGAAATGCAGATTACGGATCTTAAAGAAGAATTAACACTAGAGAAGGGGTGAATAGTGTGTAATTAATTTTATGAATTTTTTGAAATATTTTCAAATTAAACCCAAGCAAATGCAATTCACAAACACAGAGACAATCACATAATCAGACACAAATGCGAATAGTAAATCAAAATAGTAAAGGAAAGAACACACTGGAATTTTATACTAGTTTGGAGTTATCCTACATCCAGTCCCACACAATTTCTTAAGCAGATTTCTTTTCAAATATAATGTTGATATTACAATCTCGATTTCAAGGCCACGAGATACACCCTCCTGTCTCCGAGTCCAGGGCAAACTCTCTTGATTTAACCAGGCTACAAGATCACCTAATTGATTTAAAGGCTACAATCACACCCAATTTACGAGCCACAATCACACCGTTTCCAATCACACTTTGATAAAGAGAGAGACTCGATACACTTCAATCTTTGATTACAAATGATCCTATAACTCTGAATAGCATTGAGATCTTTGAGAGAGAGTGGTAGAGAATCAAACTAGAGATGATCGAGTTTGATTCACCTAGGATTTCGATAGAGTTTTGTTAGGAATGTTTGAAAATAAGATTGGAAGAGAAAGAGGAGAGAAAACAAAGAAAACTTAAGTAAAAATTCGTTGAAAACTACTGGTATATATAGGAGAATAACAGTTATGTCCATTTGTGAAAGGTTATGACGAATAGACACTTCTTTTGAAAATTTGAAATTTGAATTCTACGGCTACCATATCGACATGGGGGTAGGGGCATGTCGACATCCCCTAGTAATTTTTGAAAATTGATTTATGTTTTAAAAGAGATTTTCTTTCTAAAGTTTGTCAAAACAATCTTCGAACTTTGTAAACTATTTTGAATATACTTTATGATTATAAAAACCTTTGGAAAGTGATCTTACAAAATATAAAAGTAATAAAAACTAAATATATAAATATTTTAAGATTAAAGCTAAAACATTAAAACCAGGAGATAGTTTAAAAACAAGAAATGATTTTGAAATCAATATGATTAAAAATAGTTTTTGAATTAAGGCTAAAATATTTTAGAGAGAGAGAGATGTCCTTTTAAAAAGATAGTTTTGAAAAAATCTAAAAATAAGTCATTTTGAAAATTTCGTGGATTCCATTCCACTAGAGAAGGTCGTAGGTTCCATCCCACTAAAGAGGCCGTGGGTTCCATCCCACTATTAAAGCGAGAAGGTAAATTACATTCCATAATTAAAATTCGAATAAAGATTTTAGTGCTATTATGAAGTTTTAACATAAATCTAGACTCTATTACTTATCTTGATATCTTGATATCTTGAACTCTTCAACTCTTGATAATCTTGATACTCATGAGTCTTCAGTCTTGATTTCTTTTTTCTTGAATTCGTCAGTCTTGAATCTCTACACTGTACAGTCTTCATTCTTAGTACCTGCATATATATATATATATATCATGTATATACATATATCTAGACAAAGATATTAGTATTTATATTTTATAACAAGTCCTAAGGTTGTTGTCATCAAAACCATCATCTTAGGAACTAACAATCTCCCCCTTTTAATAATGACAACCTATGTTTATAAAATATACTCCACCAAACTCTGATTCTACTCTGACTCCCCCTTATTCCAACAACTCCCCCTTAATCTACTAACTCCCCCTTAATGTAAGCCTAACTAACAACCTAACTATCCTATTTTATAATTCTCCCCCTTTGTCATCAACAAAAATTAAGCCTAAACTTCATAACTCCCCCTTAAACTAATACTATGGAACTAAATGTTAATAACGAAGTATAATAAGCGAAACATAAATCTAATTTTATTATATATGATGTTACATTATACATATATATGAAACATAGACACAAATATATACAAGTACACAAAATATAAAAACATTAATATAATAACAATCTAACGAGAGTCCTTGGCAATTGGTGACTTATGAATCGAACAATTAGGGTAATGGAGACAAAAGTTTCCATGTTGTTCGACCAAATTACCATTTTTATCAAAACAAACTTCTCCAACACTAATAACTTTATCGTCCTCGTCCATTTGCGCTTCTTCCTCTTCTTCTTCTTCTTCATCGTCCTCTAATGGATTATGAATACATATGTTAGAGGAATCATCTTCAATCACAATAGGGTCTGCATGATTATCCATTAGAAATTTTTGCAAATTACTAAGAATCTTGCCTTGTTTCTCTTATTCTTTTGCCATCCTTATTTGCATGACTTGTAATTCAGTCCATTTGCAGAGAACCTTCATAGTTTCCTCGATCTTCATTACTCGAGCTAATGTAGTACGTTGGAATGGACCATAATTAGGAGAAGGGAAGGAAATGGTTGCATTTTGGTTTGATTCAGAAGAGGCCATCACTTTGTATTTTCAGAAGTTTATTACAGATGAATTCGAAATATTGTGATTACATAACCACCAAACTGATTTGAGAGGAAAAATCAAAATTTCAAATTTTACCGTTGTATGTCGACATGGGGGATAGGGGCATGTCGACATCCCTTTGAAATTTTTTTTTTCTCTATTTATTTAAATATATATGTTACTATATCTATATTCTATATCTCAGTTTTTTTGAGGGAAACGGGTGTGTAGCATGAGACTACACAACCGATTATATTAATATAGATAGATAAGTAGTAGTCGACCAACATGCCTGATCGATAGCCAAAAAATATGTTTCGCGGACCAGTCTGGTCCCAATTTTAGCGTACATAGAAAAAAATTTATACAACAGACAACAGCATTTTTTAAAAGTACCAAACCAAAGTAAGAGCATTACTACTACCGGCTATTAAGGTGATGATCATACAAATGAGTCAGAAAGGGGCCAGCAAGAAGAGACTTCCCATGTACTTGCAATTAGTTAGCAGGAGCATTGTCACTGGGGGAGACGCAGCATGAATGGCAACCTACGCACTGATCCTATCCAGATCGCGAAAACAGGTAAGAGATTCGGTTATAGATTCCTTCAATACTACATTTGGGCTTGTTGAAAACGTATGCATTTCTTTCCTTCCAGATGCACCAACTGTAAATGGCAATGAAGGAGTCGAGTTTTCTATCCGGAGGGTTATACTTCCAGTAGTCAAAGAACGAGTGGAGGATAGGGTTGTAGCCGATGAGGTTAGCACTGGTCGTGGCCTAAATGTAGTAGGAGAAATCACAGGCAAAAAAGAGATGCGAAATGGATTCATCTTGCATAGAGCACAAGGCACAAAGAGGGTCTAGTGGGATATTCATACGTCTAAGTCTATCTTTGGTGTTGATGCGAGCATAGATGAGGCACCATTGGAAAAAAGGATGCGGGGAGGGAGTCTGCATTTCCATACTCTTGCGAATGAGAATGATCTGCCTGGGTGGTTAAGGAATGAGTAGCAAGAGGCGACTGAAAAGCCTTTCTCAGGAAATAAGGCCCAGGTATATTGGTCTGTTGTGTTAAAGAGCTGGAGTGAAAGGAGCAGGTTAGTGGCTGAAGTGAGATCATTCAAGGTGTCAAGGTCGAAGAGGGCTGGGGGACACAGGCAGTCAGGGCCAAGGGATGAGATCTCGCCAACTGTTGAGTTATGGTGGGAGGTATGTGAAAATAGGTTAGGGAATGAGCGGGCAAGGGGTGTTTGATCCTACCATATGTCTAGCCAAGACAGCTATAACCGTTGCCAATGGAGACATGGAATAGGGATTTGACATGGGGTATGGATTGTAAAACGCCAACCCAGAAGGGAGAAGGTTTAAGACGAGGGGTGGAGTGAAGGACCAGGTGAGAGTTGGAGTGATAATGAAGCTGAAGTATCCACTCTTTCCAGATGAAATTGCCCGGTGTGATGATACGCCAAAGCCATTTGGATAGGAGAGCAATGTTGAAAGAGCCGAGGTTAATTATTCCTAGGCCACCATGATCTTGGTGTAAATAGACAAACTTCCAGTTGATCAAACATTTTGCTTTATTGCCATTCCAGAGAAAAGGTCATCTAATAGCGTCAATTTTCTTTATAACCCAATTCGGCAGTTTGTGAAACGACATCCAGTACGAAGGAAGGGCTGATAGGACTGATTTGACAAGGACAAGCCAGCCTGCAGATGATAGAGATTTGGCCTTCCATGATGAAAGCCGAGATTCAATCTTGGAGATAAGCGGGAGCCAGTCTTGTCGGACTAGTTTAGAGGGGTGGAGGGGGGCGCCAAGGTAGGTGATGGGGAAGTGGTCCAATTTACAGTTGAGAAGAGAGGCGAAAGAGGGGCCGAGGTGGTGGGAGTCGCCAAGCATGATGATGGAGCTCTTGTTAAAGTTGATGGATAAGCCAGAGATGAGTTTGAAGACATATAAAAGGACTTTAAGACAATGAATATGATCAGGTTCTAGGGACACCAACAGGATGGTGTCATCCGCAAATTGGAGGTTAGAGACTGATAGGTCCAAGTTGGGGAGTTTAATTCCAGCAAGGAGGTTGTTGGATATTGCAAGCTTGACCATGCGATTAAACACATCAGAAATAAGGACAAAAAGGAGTGGCGATAGGGGGTCGCCTTGTCTTAAACCTCGAGCTGATTTTATATGCCCACCTAGAGAGCCATTGATGGAAATTGATGAAAAACTTGTAGTGAGAATGCACTTGATCCAACTACACCATGTATCGGAAAAACCTCTATACTTCATGAGATCGAGCAAAATGTTCCAGTTGACTGAATCAAAGGCTTTGGAGAAGTCAAGTTTGAGTAGGGCTCCTGGAGTGGTAGAATGGTGACAGAAGGAGATGGCTTCCTGTGTGGCCGCCACACAATTAAGGATGTTACGGCCCAGGATGAAGGCCGATTGTTCAACCCCTACCATAGATCCAACAACCCTTTGGAGATGATTGGCAAGGATTTTAGTGATGATTTTGAAGGTGGTGTTGAGTAGGCTAATGGGTCGAAAGGAAGGCAGGGTGATTGAACCGGGGGATTTGGGGATAAGGATGATGTTGGCGTAATTCAAACGTGCAACATACGAGGGGTTGGATTGGAATTCAGAGCACATCTCTATGATATCAGGTTTAACAGTGTCCCAGAAGTGTTTGAAAAATAGGGGACCAAAGCCGTCTGGACCTGGAGATTTGTCGTCAGCCATATCTTTCAGGGCCGACCAAATTTCATCTTCAGTGAAGGGATGGTCAATGGAAATCGGAGAGGGGTTGGGATAGAGGAGATTCCAGTTAATGGGCGGGAGCGAAGGAGAGGGTTTACCTAGCGGATTGCGATAAAAATCAGTGAATAGGCGAAGGATATCTGATTGGTCAGAGAAGGTGGTGTCATTATGATAGATTTCAGAGATGAAGGTTGATCTACGACGGCCATTGGCTAGGCGATGGAAGAAAGCAGTGTTCTTGTCTCCCTCGTCAATCCATTTAGCTTTGGAGCGTTGTTTCCAACCAATCTCTTCCTGCTTGATAAGTCTGTCCAATTTAAGCTCCAGCTCGCGCAGGCGATTAGATTCGGAGAGAGATAGGGGCGAGATTCCTACAGAATGTTGAGTTGCAGGATGTCATCTTGGGTCGCCGCAATACGGGAACGGATCGAGCCCCAAATGGATTTGGCCCAAGGTCTGATGAGTTTTCTAAGTGATCGGAGTTTGAAGACAACTCGAGCAGCGGCCGATTGAATCGGAGAGGGTTGGGACCATGCTAGTTTAACAAAATCATCGAACAATGGTTCTAGGAGCCAAAGGCGCTCAAATCTGAATGGACGCTTAGGGTTTGGTGTGGTGCCTGAATCAAGTAGCAGAGGACAGTGATCAGAGAGGGTGGTGGCTAGGCCATTAACTAGTGAGAGGGGATGAAGGTCGTCCCAGGCAGAGTTGAGAAGGAAACGGTCCAATTTTGCAAGAGCTGGCTCAGATCTACAGTTTGACTAGGTAAAGAGTCGGTTGCTGATAGGTGGGTCGATGAGGGCGCAGGAATTGATAAAGTCATTAAAGGCGTCTGAATCTTGTGAGCTGCTTCCGGAGTTTCTTTAAGAAGGAGATCTGGTCGTGTTGAAATCCCCTCTAATAACCCAAGGACCATTAATATGCGAGGCAAATTCCAAGCAGTTCGACCAAAGGACAGATCTCTCATGGATGTTTTGAGGACCATAGAGATTGGAAAAGGAGTAGAGTATACCCAACTGAAGATGGTGAAGGATAACATGTAGTGCAGCAGGATGAGAAATGGTTTGACAAAGGGACCATGTCGATTCATTCCAAGCGGTAATTATACCACTCCTTGTACCAATAGCATCTATGTGGGCCCAACCAGATAGGTGGGGACCACCTAATAGTCTAAGATTAGATGGGGACGGGTCCTAAAGTTTAGATTCTTGGATTAAGAGGATGTCTATTTTTTGTGGGGCTAGAATAAGGTTGATAGCCATACATTTAGAGGGGTCCCCCAAACCCCGAACATTCTAGGAGACTATTTTCATTGGGAACGGGACAGACGCTCAGATTCTAGTATTTGCATGGCCATATAGTGTTCATCAGATAAGCTTATACCCATGCAACATGCTATTTTCTTATTAATTTTAGAATTAGCAGAGGAAAAAACAACAAGTTTAAAAAAACTACCCGAGCTTCCAGGAAGAGTGTCTGCATAGTTCAATCTGTTGCTGCAGCGAAAAAGGGCTGGGGAGAGGGTTGCTAATTTTGAGAAGCTGGAGGCAGTTCTTGGGTTAATGATTGAGCTTCAGGCTGGGGACACTACAAGAAAATATGTTATTGGTAACGCAATCTAATAGCGCATTTATTCTAAGCGTTATTATTTAGCCTTTTGATTTGTTTTATACTTGTTTAATTTGTACTGTAGCTATGTAACGCTGGTTCCAAAATTTTCGACTGCCTCCAAAAACACTTAACCATTTCGTTTCCCTCGCTTAGCACTTTTCGTCTCCCTCCCAAAACGAAGAAAGCCCTAATCCACGTTCTACTCTATTTCCATCTCCAAATTATTTTCGTGGCCGCTGCTTCTTCTAATAGTTTTTCTCTTTCCTCTTCGTGAATTTGTTTCCCCAAATCCTCACAAAAAATCTCCTCCCTTTTCACCTCCTCTGCCCTTAACTCCTCATATTCGTCGCTTGCTGCCGATCCCAGCTTGCCTCAAGCTTGTCAACGCCCTACTATTCTTCGCAGAGTTCCTCGCCTCCAAACCCAAGTATGACAGACCCGATGCAATTTGGCAGCAATGATTGAAAGAGATGCGTGAATCCGTGAGATTATTTGGGAGGATTTTGCTTGGACTTAATGAAGCGAAAATACTAGGTATGTATTAATCGTTAAAAGAGATGGGTTATCTGTACATGCATTCGTTTTTTATTCAAAATATGTCATCTTCGAGTAGCTACTTGAGCTTTTTTCTATGTTTATTTGTCATTTTTTGTAACGACCCTGAATTTTTGACATTTGAAATGTGAATATTTAATTGAGTTTAAATATTCAAATGATTGTTTAATTCGAAATTCAAATATCAGAATGGATTTAGCGATTAAATTATTGAATTTAATTGTTGCAATTGGGTAAAAATTTGAATCTTCAGTTTTGAGCTGATTAAAAATAATATGAAGTCTTGGAAAATTCATATTAATAATATTTAAGATAATGGAAGTTTCAGAATTGAATTTGAAACTGTTTTGTTCAGTTTTGAAATTGTATCGTTTAAATTGAATTTTAAAAATAGCGTTCCAGGGCACAGTCTCGGAATTTGACGAAACCAGTTCCATTGGATCTGTAATATTGAATTATTATCGGATTTCAATTTTCGTAGTGATCAGAGTTATCGTGTGATCGTACGATAAGCAAACGCGCTGATATAATATAACGGGATATTTTTGAATATAAAAATATAAATTTTTAATCAACTTTTCAATGCCGACTTACTTTTTCTCTGCTTAATCACGTTCTCTTGTCTCCCCTTCTTTTCCTTTTATCATGCAAGCAGAAACAAAGAAAATTTTACTTCTCGTTCAAAAGAAAAAAAAGTAAACGAAAACTATCCTCGTTCAAAGTAGAAAATAAATGGCAGCGCAAATCATATTGAGGCCGAACTCTTCATTCGAATTGTCCCCATTCCCTTCTTTCATCTTCAACTCACGAAAAAGAAAAAGAAAAAGGGGCATGGGATCGTAATTGCAATTTCGTGAAGGCTGAGGAGGGCTCGTGATTGCTGGGTTCACGATGCGAACTAGGCGATGGAAGGGGGGATTCACGGCGTGGGCTCGGCTTCACTGATTGGTCGAGGAAGCATCTTGATGGCGGTCGAGCTCGTAGGCGAAGCTCGAAACTCGATGGCGGCGAACGAAGAGGCGTGTGACGTTGATCTAGGGCAGGCTCGAGCGCGATGCTATCACGTGGTCTTGGGCGATGGCGTTCGCTGATGGAAGCTTAGAGCTAGGCGATTGAACTAGGGCAACTCAACAGTGGAGCTTGGAGGCTCGGAGTCACTGCAATTAGGGTTTGAAGTCGTTATCATTATTCGTGAGCTCGAGACAGTGAATGCAGTGAGGTATTCGAACTTATTTCTCAAAATTAATTTCGATCCAATAAACGCGTACATGTATTTGAAATCTACAGTTTATAAAAAGAAAAAAAATTACACTAAAGTTTATATAGGTCAGAAGAAGGAAAATATTTTAAACAGTGATGTATATATTTATATATATGCAGTTATGTATTTTAAATGTTAATGATAATAACATGAAATTTTAAAGGATTGAAGTTATATGAAAATAGATTTTTCGATCTATATATATATTATTTTACAGTGAAATAAATTACTGTTATATTCAAAGTGATATATATATATATATAGATAAACAGTTAAAAGAAAGAAAATTATTTTAAAAAAGGGAAATTTATTAAAAACAAATCATTAGTTAGTTTGAACTATCAAATACAAATTTAATTATTCGATTGGGAATTTTTTTTTAATGAATTGTATAATTGTTATACAAGGTCTAAAATGGAGAAACAAGTCGAAAAGGAAAAGGGATTGCAAGATAAAAATAGCGAAGGTGAGATCTTCTCACTCAAAAGGAAAAATTTGATTTTTGTAGTTATTTATTGATTGCTATTTGGATGTGATATTAGATATAGTAGGATATATCTATATATAGCAATATATATATATATATTGGCATATGTATATATTGCAGTTGTGATTTCCCGCATTATATAGCGGATGAGACCCTATTGCGCCGCATAATAGCGGATGATATTTTTATAAATCCCATATACCGCGATATTCCACCTCGAAGTGGAATTGGTATTGTGCTAACATCTGTGGATGCAGGGAAACAGGTTGGAGGGATCCAACTGGATTCCTCAAATTGTTTGAATATTATTTCATATGTGAATGATGTGATTTATTGATAATCTATGGATGATTTATTGATAATTGAAACTGCTGAAGGCTAAAATTTAGCCGAATGTATTTTTGGTATCATTGGATACCAGAAATGAATATAAATTGGATTTTGAAATTAAAGTGGAAAACTTTAAATAAATTTATTTTTAATAATTGAATTTAATTGAAAGAGAGAATTTTAAAAGTATTAAAATGGATTGTCGAAATCTTATTGAATAAATTCCGAGATATGGGAAAAGATTTTTATAAATGAATTTTGAATAGTATTATTCGGAAGTTGGAAAATTTATTTGAAATGGAATATTAAATGGTTTGGAAGATATAAAGGAATTTATTTTAAAGGCGATAAATTTGTTGAAATCCAATTGATAATTGATTTTGTATTGAAGAAATAAATCTTTGGGAAATCGATATAAAAAATCTATTTGGTGTTTGAATGAAAATCGATTTTTGGTGTTGAGAATAAATTTGTAAATCAATTTGTAAAATGATTTGGTATTTGGGATTAAAATTAGAATCAATTTGAAATTTGATTCGGTGTTGAAGTAAATTTAGAAAACGATTTGGAATTTGATTTGGAGTTTGAAATAACATTGAGAAATCAATTTGAAAGTCGATTTGGTGTTGAAAGTGAATATTTGAGAATGTAAATTCCGAATAGAATTTATAAAGGAAAGGGAAATTTGTTTTAAAAATAAACGTTGGTTTATTTTTAAAAAGTGTGGAAAAATATGATTTGAAAATTGGTTTTCAAAGTGATGAAGTGTGGAAATAAATTTACTGATTGGGATGTAAATTTGAAATAAATCGATAAGGATTTATTTAAGTGGTTTAAATGAATGTGATTTGGAAATTGTTTTCAAATGGTTGAAGTATAAACCATATATCGGGAAGATATTTGAAATTTAATAATTTGGGAAAATTATTTAAATCTGATGATTGTTGTGAATATTATTGATAGTCAAATCACCGACTATCAATATTGCCTTTGAAATGGCATTTGAATTTGTTTTTAAAACAAACGCTTATTATTCGGTTTAGCCGGGAAAGGACCTTTATGTCAGATAACCCATTCCGAATAATGATACGACGATATGGATCGTATTGAAGACCGGTGATGAAGACCGGGTATTTGTGAAAACGATAGGATGACCTATCGATTGTCTCTGCACCGTTAGCTACGGTATTGAGATTTCCTTTGTGATGGGAAGTTTTATCGGGATTTTGAATATCCGGATTGCAAGGGCTTCTTTTGAAGTGCCTTCGGTTCTGTTCGAACCCGGAACAGACTTGTATGGTTACGTGTCTGACATTACATTTTGAGATATAAAGCTGATTTCTTTCAAATACATTTCTGTTGGTGGCGGAGAATTTATTCTCTTAGCTTAACACCCTTCTCTGAGACGTACGAGCTCAGAGGTTATGTAGTTGAAATTTATCAGCGATATATTACCAATTTGGTAATGTGGCATGCTGAGTGTTGCTGTAATGATGATCATTTATTGATCATTTGTGATCAAAGCGTGGCTTTGTGAAAAAGCGTAGCTTTGTGGACGAGACTTCGTCAGGGCCTCACAACTCGGAAATGGTCGAAACAGGAATGTTGCGGCAAGGTTATGAGGGTCGCGCCCTTTAGGGTATGTCATTTCCTTCTGGAAAGGGGTGGTATCATGGTATGGAACCCAGATACTTACTCATGTGGACACACTTTATTTATTATGTGTGATGTTGGTTACCGAGCGCTCGGATAAAGGTACCAAAGGACCGGGGGATGACATATTCGTGAGTTACCTAGTTACAGGGGTAACCCGGCTTTGTTGGCAGAGAGCAGTTTGTCTCTCGGGACGTCCAGCCAGAGGCGATCCCATTCGGCAGTAGGAAAGGAAGTTCCTTAGCCTGACCATTTGTGGGAAAATCCAAAGAAACAATACGAACCCTTTATGATTGAAATTGTATAACCTGTCTCCTTAGGAGGCAGCTATAGCAGGCATAATATAATGGTACCTATGCTGGCTAAGATTAATATTATACTTTCGAAATGTTTTCCACAGTAGACATTAATAATAATAATCCAATGATTTGCATAGTAAGCATCTTTGACTATCATAAGAAGAAATCTCCTCCAATTCTGCGTTTGCATTGTGTATGTGGCGGGAGGTCTTATGGTAGTTTCATTTTCCAAAAGCATTGCGAATTAATTATATTTTCTTTGTGAAAATAACTGTTTTACGATCTCACACCAGTCACCATGACTGACTCGGAGTTTATTGTTCCCTTCTAAACTCTGGGTGCCCATAATTTTCCACACGGGCAGCCTAGAGTTATTTTTATCAGGATATTCTGGATATTCTAGAGCTTTGGGGATAAGCTGGATGGCGAAGCGTACTATCGTACTTGTTTATTATTTCCGCTGTGTATTCTGTATGAGGACAAGTTTATATAACTGTCCTGTTTTGTATCGAGTTGTATATTGACTCTGATTGATGTATTGTATAAAACTGATATAGATCTTTGTTTAAAAGATTATTGATTCATCTATTATATATTGTTCCGCTGCGATATGTGAGATTCTTATATTGTTTCTGTTTTTGATGTTGTTCTGTTGTTCTTCTTTCTTTTTCTTCTATCTTTTCTTCTACCTCTTCTTTTAAACCCTAAGAATTCGGTTTTCCGGCATTCGTTCGCTCGGCAGTTGATACAGTGGACGTATCGATGTCGACTTTCGGAAGTCGAAGAATCGGGTCCTTACAACATGGTATCAGAGCATCCGGTTAAGCGACAACCCTGCTCTGTTGGGTGTTACTCATTAGAGATAGAGTCAGTAGTACTCTAGAATGAGTGTGAGTGTAATAATAGATATGAGCGCGTATTTGTTAGTGAACACAAAATTTGTTTTGTATTGTGTTGACTTATCGGTTGATTGTTTATAGATTCTGGTCGGTGCAGTCTGGCCAACTGTAATCAATAGGGGTTTCTAAACTCTTAAACAAGATAAACTGACACAGTATTGTTTAAAAATAGGGTAAATGAAATAATTTTACCCAAAACTATTTTTGTATAGAAAAGAAATGATTTTCTATGAATTATCATAATATATGGATGTTTGGTTGTTAGGAAGTGATAATATCAAATTATTATCATTGTTATATGAAAATTTAATTAAATAAATGTATAACCAAAGATTTAGAGATAAATTCATTTAACAAATGAAATTTATAAATATGGATTGAAAGATGAGGAATTGAATTCATATACAAATAGATTTGTAAAATGTAAATTGTAAATGTAATTTATAATTGGAAATAGAATTCCAGAGAAAATATTTGAAAATAAAATTCACAAATGGAATGTAAAATAAGTTGATAACTTATAAAATATTTAAAGTTTGATTGTAATGAAATTCAAATTGAAAAGAAATGAATTTGTGAGTGAACCAATGAAGCTACATTTGTAAATGAATGAATCGGAATTGAATAATGAAATGGATTGAATTCAAGTAAATAAACTTAATAATTTATTAATTCATGCAATAATGAATTGGAAGTTGAATTGGTTAAATTAAAGCTTTGTTGTAAGCTAAATTTGAAGATAAAATTTGAATTTGTATATAAATTCAAGCAGTAGAAATAAATTGAATTTCCTTGATAAAGATAAAATAAATTCGAGATGAATTGAATATGGAAATTGAAATTTAAAATGAATAAGTGAATGTACTAATTGAATTAAATTAGTGAATGGAATAAATTTGATAAATGAAAATCAAATCAAGAATTGAAATTGGAAATTGTTTATAAGGAAATGAACTTGAGTTTTGAAGTGAAATAGCTTAAGTAAATATTGAATAAATGCTCGACTTAAGAAATTTTTTGTGAAATGGTTTCAAATGAAATGAATGAGAATATGGAATGTAAATTTAATTGAATGGAATCAATTTAAATGATAGTTAGCTCAAGTAATCATTTAGTTGCATGAATATTAACAAATCTGAATAGAAAGAATTATCGTTTGACAAAAACGAGATTGTATAAATTCTATGAGTAAATAAAACAAATAGAAATTGATTTTTGTATCAATTGGAATAGATATGAGTTAGATTCACTTAGAAATGAATTGAATGTAAGAAAGTGAGTTATTAATCACTTGAATTGAATAGAAATTGAATGTGAATTAGATGGAAGCGATTTAAGTTGAATTGAAACCTTATGAATTGCTAATGAAATTTATTTTTAATGCATTGCTTATGAAATCTATATATTTGCTATTGAAATAAGTGAATTGTTAAATAGATTTCCTATATTGTCACTTACCTGTTTAAATTGAGTAAGTGTAGGTTTTTGAAGCCGTTTGGGTGCATTTTGGGTTGCGTAAATGCTAATAAAATAACTGCTTTGCTTAAAAATGCTAAAAAGGTACGGCTACGCAATAAAAATAGGAAATATGAACTGTTTTTCTACTTTTTCGACCAAGTGGGTCGATGTATATATATTTATACCTTTTGTCAAATTGCAAAAGCTCCTCCGTACAAAGGAGACTCCGCCAAAATTTTCTGAAAATTTTGAGAGTTAGAAAAATTTGGAATTTTTGAAAATTTTTCACTAACGACAAAAGATTTAAAATCGGGAATTGAAATAAAGGTGAATAAAACTCAATATTCGAAATTAGAAGATGAATCGAATTGAAGTAAAAATTCGAAATGAAAATCTGAATGAAAATTTGAAAGTAAGATGAATTCAAATAGAATTGAAATTGTAAATTGAATTCAAATGAAATTGAAAATGCAAAGTATAAGGAAATGAATATACAATTTTGTTCGTGAAGTGAAAACGAATATAAGAAATACTTATATTGCACTTAAGAAATGAATGAATGAAATTCTTAAGTAAATTGGTATTGGGAAATCCAATAAGTGAATAAATTTAACTAGAATGTTGTAATTGGACATTATTTGTTAAGTAAAATATACAGGGTATTTGGGATTGGATTTTGATTTCGAAGATAAATTTGAATTTGCTCGGCAAAGGTATGTGTTTGAATTTTAGTATGAAATTTGATGAGTTTCTGATTTTGCCACTTGGCATTTCATTTTCTTTTGGGATTTGAGAGTCCGTAGGGACGTTTTGTAGTTGTACCGTGTTAGCCGCGCAAAGGAGACACTGGCGAAATTTTAGAGAGTTAGAAATTTTTTGAGAAATTCTGGATAATTTAAAATTTGAATTCAAATTTAAATTTGAATTGTGAAATAAATAAAGTTATTTGGAAACTATGGTTAAGGTTTGGAAAGTTAGTTAAAGTGATAACGAATCTTTAATAAAAAGATTTGGGTTGATAAGTTGATAAAACTGTTTGGTTTTGGGAAAATAGTTAATGGGAATTGGAGCAATTTTCCTAACTTGTAATTTCGGGACGAAATTCTTTTAAGTAGGGAAGATTGTAACGACCCTGAATTTTTGACATTTGAAATGTGAATATTTAATTGAGTTTAAATATTCGAATGATTGTTTAATTCGAAATTCAAATATCAGAATGGATTTAGCGATTAAATTATTGAATTTAATTGTTGCAATTGGGTAAAAATTTGAATCTTCAGTTTTGAGGTGATTAAAAATAATATGAAGTCTTGGAAAATTCATATTAATAATATTTAAGATAATGGAAGTTTCAGAATTGAATTTGAAACTGTTTTGTTCAGTTTTGAAATTGTATCGTTTAAATTGAATTTAAAAAATAGCGTTCCGAGGCACAGTCTCAGAATTTGACGAAACCAGTTCGATTGGATCCGTAATATTGAATTATTATTGGATTTCAATTTTCGTAGTGATCAGAGTTATCGTGTGATGCAGCGCGTACCTTCATCAGCGAAATCGAGCGACCCAACTCCGCCTTAATTCGCGAACCAGTTTCCCATCACCGCGACCTACGACCTAAGTGCTGCGACCTACGACCTAAGTGCTCCGACCTAATTCCAATTGTTCTCCGAACTAACAATTCCACGACCTACCCAACTTCATGACCTACCCAACTTCACGACCTAAATCTCCGACCTACCCAACTTCACGACATAAAACTTCCACGACTTAATCCACTTCCACGACCTAACGATCCAGACTTTAACCCAAACCCGCGACCCAAAATCTCACGACCTAGCAGAAAGCTTCGCCGCGACCTAACTTCATCGTCCCTGACCTAAATTTGTTCCCGACCTAATTGCCTTTCCCCGACTTAAACAGTGAGTCGCCCTTCTCTAACCACTAAGTCGCGAGAGACTTCTAAGTCGCAAGATGCCGTGGATAAGTCGCGAGATTCTTCTAAGTCGCGAGATGATTTGGAAGTCGTGAAGTACTGTTGATAAGTCGTTAAACATTGGTGATAAGTACTGTTGATAAGTCGCTATAAGTACTATTGATAAGTCGTGATTGTTTTCTTATACATTGGTGTGTGTAAAGTGTTGTAATTTTCTTAAGTCGTTGTGCCGTGTTGTAAACCCTATAAATAGGGACGTAATGTCTTTGTAAAGAGGTTGTTGATTTTGAAATAAAATTTCCTTTGTTAGCTTTGTGCTTTCATCCAATTGGTAGTTGAGTGTATCTCCTATCTCCACCTTCGACATTCGAGTGCGCTCGAATCTTCGATCATTGAAGCCAATTCGCGGAATCAAGTGCGCTTGATCAACGCTCGAAAAATTGTAGATCTCTCTTCACGGTATCGTGCGCGATCAACGTGTCAGAGATAGCTAGAATTCGGCATCTTCAGATCAACGAATTTGGGCATTTCAGTATTTCTCAATCCACCGATTGCTACGTTCATCGTATCATCAATTTTTGTATTCCGCCGCTGCGTCATTTGGTATCAGAGCTAGAACGCAAGGAGTTTGCCTAGATTTTTGGAGTTATGCGAGATTTACATCATTTGGAGAAGTGGGTTATCGAGATTTTGAAAAGATTTGTTCGTTTGGAGATTTTTGAAGATTTCAACAAGTGGGTAGTTTTGATTTGAAGATTTTTAGATCGAAGTGAAGTTTTTGTTGGAATTTGTTGAAGAGTGATCATGCCTCTGAGAAGAGCTATCTGTTATCGCAACATTGATGCTTTATATAGGAGAGAAGAAGCCGATGAGATGGAGCAAAGAATTAACGAAAACTTTAATGAGAAGATTAATGAAGGGATTGGTCGATTAGAGAGAATGATGTTGGAGATGAGTCAAAATCAGAGAAGGGTATCACCTGAATCGAGCCATGGGAGAAGTAGAGTTTCACCACATTCAAATCGAGAGAGAAGTGTTGATAGTGATCATAGAAGCGTGGATCGAGATTGTGATAGAAATGTTGATGATCGAAGTCGTGATAGAAATGTGACTGATCGAGATCGGAGGAATGTAGATCGTAGGAATGTTGGTGGAAGAAATAGTGGTGGTAGAGATGTTGGTGGTCAGGATCGACATCGATATACATCGGATTGTGAAGAAGAGTATGATGGTGGTAGTGTTCATGGACGAGGACGTGGACAAGGAAGAAATTACTCTGAGTATGATCACAAGTGGGAGTCGGGGATGAAGACTGAAATTCCTAAATTCAAAGGTGGTATGCAAGCGGAGGAGTTTCTAGATTGGGTGTCTAATGTGGAGGAGATTTTTGACTTCAAGGAAGTTCCAGAACATCGTAGAGTGAAGTTGGTTGCTACAAGGTTGAGGGGTAGAGCTTTGGCGTGGTGGCAGCAAACCAAACTTACACGTGAACGAATGGGGAAGTCAAAGGTTGAATCTTGGGAGAAGATGAAGAAATTGATGAAAGCAACGTTCTTACCTTATAATTATCAATCGCTTATGTATCATAGGCTACAAAACTTGAGGCAAGGAACGAAATATATGAATGACTATGCTGACGAATTTTATCAACTGATTGCAAGGAACGATATTATGGAGACAAAGGAACAATTAACAGCTAGATTTGTTGGAGGATTGCGTATGCAGATTCAAGACATGGTAAATATGTTTGATCCCAGATCTGTAGCGGAAGCACACCAGAAAGCGTTGGCTTGGGAGAAACAGGGACGACGAGGTGGTGGTGTGTTTACTAATTCCAACAATCAAGTGAAGGGCGTTAATAGAGGTTCTAATATTTCTAAACCTATCAGTAAACCAGTGGTGAAGGAGGTTGAGAAGGCAAAGGTTAAAAATGGTTTCAAATGTTACAATTGTCAAGAGATGGGTCATAAAAGCAATGAGTGTCCAAAGCCAAAGAAGAGAACCATGATTGCAGAAGTTGAGGATGAGGATGTTGATGGAGATTATTCTAGTCCAGTTGAGGAGGAGGAACAGGATATTGCGTCAGGAGATGAAGGTTGTAATCTAATGCTGAGGAGATCGTGTTTGACACCGAAGCAGGAAGAAGCTAGTTGGTTGAGGAGTAATATCTTTCAGTCGACATGCACTATACTGGGGAAGGTGTGTAAATTTGTGATTGACGCAGGAAGCTGTGACAATATCGTTTCAACCGAGGCTGTGACAAAGTTGAAATTGAAGACAGAGAAACATCTGAATCCATATAAGCTAGCATGGTTGAGAAAAGGAGGAGAAGTGAAAGTGGATAGACGAGTTCGTGTTCCATTCTCTATTGGGAAGAAATACAAAGACGAGATCTGGTGTGATGTGGTAGAGATGGACGTTTGTCACTTACTTTTGGGAAGACCATAGCAGTATGATTGAGCAGTCCAGCATGATGGTCGGACCAATAGTTACAGTTTTATGTTTGAAGGTACGAAGATTATCTTAATTCCAAAGAAGAGACATCAAGGAGAGAGTAAGTCAGAAGAGATTGAAGAACTGAAAACTTTGTTATCTTTGAAAGAGTTTGTTAAAGAAGTTGAAGAGGAGCCGGAATTATTCTTGTTAATTGGGCATGAGAGCAGTGAAGAGGTTGAAATTCCAGAAGAAGTGAAACCAGTATTGAAAGAATTTGAGGATGTATTTCCAGAGGAGTTACCAAAGGAGTTACCGCCACTGAGAGACATTCAACATCAAATTGATCTTGTTCCGGGAGCAATGTTGCCACATAGACCACATTATCGAATGAGTCCGAAGGAACATGAAGAATTGAGGAGACAAGTGGAAGAGTTGCTTGAGCAGGGGCGTGTGCAGGAAAGCTTGAGTCCGTGTGCTGTGTCAGCTTTGTTAGTACCGAAGAAGGACGGGACGTGGAGAATGTTCACTGACAGTCGAGCATTGAATAAGATTACTGTGAGATATAGATTTCCAATGCCGAGGTTGGATGACTTGCTAGATCAAATAAGCGGAGCTACTATCTTTTCGAAGATTGATTTGAAGAGCGAATATCATCAAATTCGTATCAGGCCAGGTGATGAGTGGAAGACTGCTTTTAAAACCAGGGAGGGTCTATACGAATGGATGGTTATGCCATTTGGCTTATCAAATGCACCAAGTACTTTCATGAGGGTGATGAACCAGATTTTTAGACCATTCATTGGGAAGTTCGTGGTGGTGTATTTCGATGATATTTTGATATATAGTTGGAATCCAGAGGAACATTTGAATCATCTGAGAGAAGTGCTGATGGTACTACGACAAGAACAATTTTATGCTGCAACGAAGAAATGCGTGTTCATGACGCATAGTGTTTTATTTTTAGGGTATATTGTATCGGATGGAGGAATACAGGTTGACCAAAGTAAAGTCGAAGCGATTAGAGATTGGCCACAGCCCAAGACGATAACAGAAGTTTGAAGTTTCCACGGGTTGGCTTCATTCTATCGAAGATTTATTCCACACTTTAGTAGTGTGATGGCGCCTGTTACAGATTGTATGAAGGGTAAACAGTTTTCATGGACGGAGGAAGCAGGAGTTGCTTTTGAGCGAATCAAGGAGTTGTTGACGACAGCACCAATTCTAGCATTACCTGATTTTCAGTTGTTGTTTGAATTACATACTGACGCGTCGAAGGTTGGAATTGGAGGGGTGTTGAGTCAGAGGGGACGTCCGATTGCATATTTCAGTGAGAAGTTATCAGGAGCGAAGATGAGATATAGTACATATGATGTGGAATTCTATGCTGTTGTGCAAGCCATTAAACACTGGAGACATTATCTATTTCAGAAAGAGTTTGTTCTTTACACTAACCATGAGGCGTTGAAACATTTACAAGGGCAAGACAAGATTTCAGCGAGACATGCATCATGGATTGCATATCTGCAACAGTTTACGTTTGTTGTGAAACACAAATCGGGAGTGACGAATCGTGTTGCGGATGCATTGAGTAGAAGAAATCATATGTTGACTACAATGAAGGTCGAAGTGACAGGGTTTGATGTGCTACCAGAATTATTTGTTGAAGATCCTTACTTTATGAAGTTTGTAGATAAAGTGAAGAAAGGAGAGACAGATGAGTTTGTGATGGTAGATGGTTTTTTGTTCAAGGGAAAACGATTATGTATACCGGATTGCAGTTTACGGTTGAAGATTGTGAAGGAATTGCATGAGGAAGGTCATGTGGGTAGAGACCGTACATTACAGCTGATTTCTCAATCTTATTTTTGGCCATCGATGAGGAAAGAAGTGGAAAGGTTTGTGGAGCGATGTCATATATGTCAAGTTTCGAAAGGAACTGTGACCAATGCTGGATTATATATGCCGTTACCTGTACCAACTAAGCGTTGGGTTGATGTGAGTATGGATTTTGTTTTGGGTTTGCCTCGAACTCAAAGGGGAAACGATTCCATTTATGTGGTGGTTGATCGATTTTCGAAAATGGCACATTTTATTGCTTGTAAGAAGACGACGGATGCTGTTCATGTTGCCCAGTTGTTTTTCAAAGAGATATATCGACTTCATGGATTGCCAGAATCGATTGTGTCAGACAGGGATACTCGTTTTCTAAGTCATTTCTGGCTAAGCTTGTGGAAGATGGTCGGAACGAAGCTGAATTTTAGTAGTGCATATCATCCTCAAACAGATGGGAAAACAGAAGTGGTAAATAGATCGTTGGGTAACTTGTTGCGATGTCTTGTACAAGACAATTTGAAGAGTTGGGACTTAAAGTTGTGTCAGGCAGAGTTTGCTCATAATCATGCTGTTAACCGAAGCACTGGTTACAGTCCATTTCAAGTTGTATATTCAAGCTTGCCAAAGGGGCCGTTGGATCTAACGGTAGTACCACAACCGAAAAGAGTGATTAAACGGGCATCAGATTTCGTTGATGAGTTGAAAGATTGTCATAGAATCGTTCAGGAACGTTTGGTGAAGACGAATGAGAAGTATAAACAAGCTGCAGATAAAAAGAGAAGAAGTGTGGAGTTCAACGAGGGTGATTGGGTGTATGCTGTATTAACAAAGGATCGTTTTCCAGTAGGTGCTTATAACAAGTTGAAAGCACGAAAGATTGGTCCAGTAGAAATTATAAAATGGATCAATGAAAATGCTTATAAGTTGAAGCTACCGGAGGACGTGTATACTTCTGACGTGTTTAATGTTAAACATCTTATACCTTATTATGGAGATGAACAATCCAATGGGAAGGAACTTTTAAATTCGAAGACGAATTTTTCTCAACCTGGGGAGGATGATGCAGCACGTACCTTCATCAGCGAAATCGAGCGACCCAACTCCGCCTTAATTCGCGAACCAGTTTCCCATCACCGCGATCTACGACCTAAGTGCTGCGACCTACGACCTAAGTGCTCCGACCTAATTCCAATTGTTCTCCGACCTAACAATTCCACGACCTACCCAACTTCACGACCTACCCAACTTCATGACCTAAATCTCCGACCTACCCAACTTCACGACATAAAACTTCCACGACTTAATCCACTTCCACGACCTAACGATCCAGACTTTAACCCAAACCCGCGACCCAAAATCTCACGACCTAGCAGAAAGCTTCGCCGCGACCTAACTTCATCGTCCCTGACCTAAATTTGTTCCCGACCTAATTGCCTTTCCCCGACTTAAACAGTGAGTCGCCCTTCTCTAACCACTAAGTCGCGAGAGACTTCTAAGTCGCGACATGCCGTGGATAAGTCACGAGATTCTTCTAAGTCGCGAGATGATTTGGAAGTCGTGAAGTACTGTTGATAAGTCGTTAAACATTGGTGATAAGTACTGTTGATAAGTCGCTATAAGTACTATTGATAAGTCGTGATTGTTTTCTTATACATTGGTGTGTGTAAAGTGTTGTAATTTTCTTAAGTCGTTGTGCCGTGTTGTAAACCCTATAAATAGGGACGTAATGTCTTTGTAAAGAGGTTGTTGATTTTGAAATAAAATTTCCTTTGTTAGCTTTGTGCTTTCATCCAATTGGTAGTTGAGTGTATCTCCTATCTCCACCTTCGACATTCGAGTGCGCTCGAATCTTCGATCGTTGAAGCCAATTCGCGGAATCAAGTGCGCTTGATCAACGCTCGAAGAATTGTAGATCTCTCTTCATGGTATCGTGCGCGATCAACGTGTCAGAGATAGCTAGAATTCGGCATCTTCGGATCAACGAATTTGGGCATTTCAGTATTTCTCAATCCACCGATTGCTACGTTCATCGTCAAATTATACGAATAGGATGTTGCTCATAAGTCAAATTAGGCGAAACTTCAATTTCTTCAATAACACCGGGCTACAGAAAAGAATCGGAATCTCGAAGGCATTTCCGTAGTTGAGAGACGTGAAACACGTCATGAATAACAGAAAATTGAGCCGGTAATAAAAGGCGATAAACCACGGAACCAATGCGTTCGGTGATGGGAAATGGGCCAATATATCGAGGTGCTAATTTTCCCGATCGACTGAAACGTACAACACCCTTCATAGGTGAAACACGAATAAACAAAAAATCTCCCACAGAAAATTCTAATTTCCTTCTTCGATTATCGGCATAGGATTTTTGTCTACTTTGAGCTTCTTTCATCCTATGACGAATAAGGTCAATCTTTTCTGTGGCATCACGGATAAAATATGGACCTAAAACCAGCTTCTCACCGGCTTCAAGCCAACACGAAGGCGATCAGCATGGCCTTCCATATAGTGCATCGAAAGGTACCATACCAATACTAGATTGGAAGCTATGATTATAGGAAAATTCAACAAGAGAAATATGAACTTCCCAACTTCCACCAAAATCTAGAACACATGCACGAAGGAGATCTTCAAGAGTTTGATTCACATGCTCGGTTTGTCCATCGGACCGAGGATGATAAGCGGTGCTAAAATTAAGCTTTGTTCCCAAAGCTTTTTGAAGACCTTTCCAAAACCCACTAGTAAACAATAGATCACGATCGCTAACAATAGAAGTAGGAACTCCATGCAATTTAACAATTTCCTTGACAAAGAGTTTAGCCAAAATAGGTATGGTCCGATTGGACCGAACGGGAAGAAAATGGGCGGATTTTGTAAGTCTATCAACTATCACCCAAAGGCTATCATGACCTGAACGAGAACAGGGAAGACCGTCAATAAAGTCCATGGAAATTTGATTCCACTTCCATATTGGAATTTCCAAAGGTTGTAATAACCCACCGGGCCTTCGATGCTCGGCCTTTACAAGTTGGCAAGTCATGCAACGCTTAACAAAGTTAGCAATATCGGATTTTATTCCATCCCAATAATAAAGTCGCTTCATATCCACGTACATTTTACTACTACCGGGATGAATGGTAAATTTAGAATGATGAGAATCTTCTAAAATATCGTTACGAAGGTCATAGATATTTGGCACGATAAGTCTACCAAATTTTCGAATACCGCCACGAGCATCAATATCAGTCTTTCAAACCTTCAATATCAATTTATCCCTACAACTTTGGCTAAGAAAAACCAATTCGGGATCATGCTTTTGAGCTTCAAGAATGCGGTCTAAAAGAGAAGGATGAGCCTCAAGGCTATATAAAACAAGAGATGAACATGAATTGGATTCACGATCTCGAATCTCACAAGTGGATAAAGTCTCGAGATCATTCCATTCGGATATCATCATGGAAACAACCGCTTGTTGCTTACGACTAAGGGCATCGGCAACACGATTTCCCTTTCCGGGAGTATAAAGAATATCAAGATCATAAGATGATAGGAACTCGAGCCAACGTTGTTGCCGCAAATTAAGTTCCTTTTGAGAAAATAAATACTTCAAAGATTTATGATCGGTGTAGAGAACAAATTTCTCTCCCAAAAGATAATGACGCCAAATTCTAAGGGCGAAAACAATAGCCGTGAGCTCTAAATCATGAGTGGCATATCTAGTCTCGGTAGGCTTTAATTGCCTAGAAGCATAAGCAATAACACGTTCCCTTTGCATGAGAACGACACCAAAACCAACACGACTCGCATCGGTGTAAACAATAAAATCTTGGTTCCCTTCGAGAATCACAAGAATAGGAGCCACGGAGAGGAGTTCTTTTAGTTTCTGAAAAGCAGCTTCACATTTGTCTGACCAAATGTACTTAACTCCCTTCTTTGTCAAATTAGTGAGAGGTACTGAAATCTTAGAAAAGTCTTTTATGAACCGACGGTAATAGCTCGCCAATCCGAGAAAGCTACGAATTTCCGTCACACTCTCCGGTCTCTTCCAATTTTGAATCGCTTCAATCTTTGAAGGATCCACGGAAATTCCGGATTCAGAAATGATATGTCCCAAAAATTTCACACGAGATTGCCAAAAGTGGCATTTAGAAAATTTTGCTTTCAATTGGTTGCTCCTAAGAGTTTCCAATACAATTCGAAGATGTTTTTCATGCTCTTCCTCGGTTTTAGAATAAACAAGAATATCATCGATAAAGATGAGAACAAATCGATCAAGGAAGTCTTTGAAAACTCGATTCATAAGGTCAATGAAATAAGCTGGAGCATTCGTCAAACCAAATGGCATAACAAGCCATTCATAAGATCCATAACGTGTACGAACGATGTCAAAGGAATGCTATCCTCTACAATACGGAGCTGGTGAAAACCGGTTGCTAAGTCTAACTGTGAAAAGACTTTAGCACCACTAATTTGATCGAATAAATCATCAGTCCGAGGCAAGGGATATTTATTCTTGATGGTGAGATCGTTAAGCTTGCGGTAGTCAACGCAAAACCTAAGTGCACCATCGGATTTCTTCACAAAAATAGCCGAAGCTCCCCATGAAGAGGAACTAGAACGAATAAACTGTTTTTCTTATTGGACATACGATAAGGAGGACGAGTAATAGGTAGAGCTCTAGGGATTAGATTAATTCTGAACTCAATTGCTCGCTTAGGTGGGTAATCCTAAAACGGGCTCAAATATGTTGGGAAATTCACGAACAATGCGAATGAGGGAAATGACATCTTCCTCATCATCATTATCATCATCATGAGGATTTAGTGAATACAAGGACACTCCCGAATTGGAACCTGAATCTTTAAGAACAAGAGAAATCTTCTTAACAGATTGAGGATGCCGAAGATATATAGTCCGCTCAGGACATAGGATATAGGCTTCATAACGGTTAAGCCAATCCATTCCCAAAATCATTCTGAAACCAAGGTAACGCATAACATGCAAATCGGCTCGGAATGCATAATCACATAAAATAATTTTGACATCTTTACATAGTAAACTGAGTGTTGCGGATCCACCAACCGGATTCGCAATCCTTAATGAAGTAATCAAGCCAATAACATTCAAAGACAAAGCATCAACAAGTTCTTTTGATATAAAAGAGTGAGATGCACCCGTATAAAAAAGAACTCGAATAGGAAGATCGCGAAATATAATAATGCCATCAAGGATAGAATGAGAAATACCTTGACCACGAGAAGTGTTAGTAAGGGCATGTAAAACATTTAGCTTGCCTTCCTTCTTGCTTTGAAGTTTGGGACACAAAGATATAGTATGACCCGAACCCTTGCAATAGCGGCAAGAAAGAGGCTTCAGACACTTGTTTGCATAATGGTCCTTAGAACCACAATTGTAACATTCTCCACGACGAGAGTTAGGAGTATTTGCTACCGAAGTTGTTTGCTTCCCCTTTTTGTTGGGATTAGGCTTGAATTTAAAAGGTCTCTTCTTGTTGATGTTTTGTTTGACCTTAACATCACTTTCTTTATCGGCCTCTTCAAGTCGAAGAGCGATATCCACTAGCTGATCAAAAGAAACTTCCAATTTCATAAGTAATGGCTTTTTGAGGTTCTTGTTCAACCCATAAACAAATCTCTGATTTTTCTTCAATGGGGTATTAATATACTCGACCCCATATTTAGATAGAGATTCAAAAGAGGCGACGTAATCCGTCACAGAAGATTCACCTTGAACAAGGTCAATAAATCGTCGAGCTAAAGATACTTTCTCAGCTTCTAGCATGAATTTCAACTCGAACCTTTCTCGAAATTGCTCCCAAGTAATGTCCGCTTCAATAATTTCAAAGATCAAAAGCTCGTACCAGTCTAATGCTCTTTCTTAGAGCATACTAGAAGCCACTTGGACTCGATGAAGATCAATAAGATTCATGCGAGAAAAGATGCGGTCGCATGTTCGAAGCCAAGCTTGGGCTTCTATAACGCTCTCGGAACCTTTGAATGGCTTTCCACCTAAATTGGTGTAATCACTGCACAAGCGTGCAAACCCAGATTTAGGATGTGTAGGCTCTGGAATGGGTCCGATTGCTTGAGCATTTTTCACAAGATCTAGAAGTTGCTGAGCAGACATAATACTCCATCCTGGGGAGTAGCACTCGATTGACCAGCGCTGGGACGGCCTGGTCTAACCATTTCTATTCTTTAAGAAAGAAAGAAAAGAGGAAAAAAGTTATTCATAGAATGAATATCAAACAAACTTGATTGATAAAACAAGGCATCATAAAAAGAAATAGGATAGAACGGTACGAAGACTCGAATTAAATCCTATGGCACGATTCCTAAGAAAGACTTAGGACAATGATCCTTTCTAGATTATTCTATATTGTTTCGAAGTTTGGCTCTGATACCAAGTTGTGACGCCCTACCTCTATGCTCATGCTAGCCAAGGACACTACTGAGTAATGCCATCGACTAGCACGAAGAATAAGGCTGTTGAGGAGCGACCATTTGTGTAATTGCTTTGTGCGAGCACCGATATGTTAGATAATATAACTTACATTTCAATTCAAGAGGAAATCCGACATACCAATTCAAACTCAAAGCTACCACACAGTGGCTAAGTGGACCTCGGAAACGAATATAGAAATAAACATAACACAAATCAGTCACAGATATTCATATCACAAAGGCGGAATCAGATATGAATATAACACATAAAAATGTACATCAAGGTAGTGGTCAAACAAGATCCACTACATCACAAAAGACTAGATACAAGTTCTAGACAAAAGAATATGTATACATCAAGGAGTCTCTATCTCAAATGTATAACAACAAAAACTACCAATCTAATGTAGTTAGACAAAAGTCAGAAGATGATCCCAGATAAGGAGTCAAGTAGAAGCACCTGTAACATCTCGGTCTGACCCGAGTATTATTTAATAAGAAAATAATAAAAGGATCAGTCTAGCTATAAATATCAGATAAAATGAGATAGGATAAGGGATATGACCAAAAACGTATGATAACAAAAATGTTATACAGTGACAAGTATACTTTAAACATCAACAAAATCATGCAATATCTCAAGAATCTCAAAGCACCAAAAAGAATGTCATATTCTTTATTTTATTCACCAAACCCCAAATATTGACTAACATATAATTGCCAATCACAAAAAGAGGTGAAACACAAATTCCAGAAATCATCAACTAGAAATCCAGAAATCACAAAGGGGGAAGGCCTATCACAAACGGGAGCATGAAAACTCACCAACACGTGTATCACAAACAGAACGCTATTCCATGGTCGCAACCATAAATTTTGAGCAGAAGCTCCACAAACGGCCCGAAGACCATGGGTCGCTACCCCACCAAATTGAACCGAAGTTCCACAAACGGGGTTTTTAGTCCCCACACAAACAAATAGACATCGCACATCGCTAGTCTAAATCACAAAACGATCATCATCGATCAATAAAAAGTGTCGATTACACTAAGCTACTAAATAGATGAGTTTAGCTTCATGTCCCATAACCACTAGCTTAACTTAAATATTTACGAACAAATTGTAGATTCCCAATCAAAAATTGTCACAAGATTTTCAATCGAACAAGTCCAAAAATTAACCGACGAAGTAAACGCAAGCGTTTCATACCACTTGTTTTGCTAAGCCGTTTAATTAGATTTTCTCATACGAATGAGGTAAAGGTTTGTATATACTAATAGATTAGAAAACGGTTTTATAAACGAGCTTTGTAGTAAAAATAGAGTTGAAATCATCTTTGTAAAAGAGTTTGAATATTTACTACTAGTATAGAAACCTTTGTAATTTAAAGTGACAATCACAAAAATGATTATAGAAACAATCAATCACCAAAGATTCACATCCGAAGACGTGAATCAAAACCATAGATATCGATATCAAATCCATCAAATTGGATATTCCCAAAAATCCAAATAGAGAAGTCATCAAAGTCGATAGTAAGTGATAACAACTATCCGGATCAACTAAAATCGATTAAAATTGGAAACCCACACAAATTAAGAAAATTGGGCCGAGACAAGCAGATTCAAACGTCTGAATTGGATATTTCAGACGTTTGAACTTGAAGCTCCGGCAGTATTTTGCCTAGGCCAATGATGGCCACTTCGAGTCGGAAGCGATCGGATGAGTGACGATTGCTAGGAGTTTACGCCAAACGACTACCCAACCTAAAAGACTCACCAATACTCTCCGACCAACATGTCCAACCATCCATATAAGGATTTTCATAGATTTTGATTTCAAACACCAAAAATTGGAATATTCATCAAACAAATTCAATTCAAAGGAAATGGAGAAGAAATGGATGTTAGGAATTCATACCCATCGACTATCAAAGATATAGACATAGATGTGATTTCCAAAGACTCACCTTTTAAACCCAAACACAAATGATAAGCTCTAGAACAAGCAATAGGTTGATCTCTCTTCAATACCACCTCAAGAATCTAATCTAATATTAAAGGTGAAGTTTTTCCTAAGTTAGGTTATAGGAATTTCTGAAAATTAAAGAGGGATTGAGATGGAGAAGATGAAGAGGATGCTTACCTAAGCTTTTCTTTGATTTCTAGCTTGAAGATGATAATTCCTAAGACAATTAGGGCTTAGGAATTTCTAATTTCTTTTCTCTTCCCCCATTTTTCTTTTAGCTTGAGCGTTAGGAAATATTAGAGTGAGTGAAGAGGAGTTGGATGAAGGGTTAGGTTATTAGAAGGTAGATGGGCTGAAACCTAAACCCAAAGCCCCAATTGAAAATCTCGAAATTTTTCCCAACTCAAAACATATCGATGTTTATACTCAAAAAAGTCGCAAACACCATATTGAACTCAATGGAAGTGGTCTCGAGTCCAAATTGTTGAATCTCAATTTCAAGATTCATTCAGACGTCTGAAATTTCCAATTCAAACGTCTGAATCTGGAAAACCAGATGTTGTCTAGTACAATATTCAGACGTCTAAATCGTTCATTTCAGACGTCTAAAAATGGCAATTTTATCCTATTTCCTTTCTGGTTTGACTTGAGCAATTTCAAACGTCTGAACGATCCAATTCAGACGTCTGAATATCTATTTGCCTGTTTTTTTAAAATAGGCACTTCCCAATTGCACGATTCACATTGTCTTTTCACTAATTCGACTATTCTTCTACGAAGTAGTGACATTCTCGGACTTAAATCCGATAAACGATGCTATATTTAAATAAAACATTTAAATATACAATCGTAAAATATGCGGGTTGTTACATTTGATCTGGAACTGTACTTGATGTTGAAGCCGGTAGTTGATTTTTAACTTGAATCTTTGCTTGCTTTAGCTCAGTTGAAACTTGAAAGAGTTGAATTTGTAGTTGTTTGATTTTAGTTTGAAAGCTTTAAGTTTGATTTTCTTTTCTGGTTTTAGTTTTGGAAGATGAAAGAAAAGGATTGAGAAAAGAGTAATGAATATGCAGCCTGGTTTTCTCTAAACTCCTTATTGTATATATTTTCCAATTAAAAGAAAACAATGCCACTTGTTATTGCATGATATCCTTAGCTTACAAATGTCAAAATTAATATTTTATAATTTTCTTATGTTTTTATATTTATTTATATTATATATCTTTATTTTTACACTTTCTTTTTATATGTATATAATTCAAAGAAAACAATATAAACTTACTTACATATATTTTTAATTATCAGAATTTTATTTGTTCAACTAAATAAAATTAGTATCTCAATGTTTAAAATCAGTTAATTATCCAATTATCCGATGCCCAAAAATCCGGGTTATCACAATAATCGTATGAGCTTGTATTTAAGGGTAAATCTGTTTTATGATACATTGAATGATGATATGCTTGACCTATGGTTTATTTGGTTTAAACATGATAGTTTAAGAGGAGAAAGGCACGGTTTTAGGGTAAAACCGAGGTTGAATGATTTTTAAATGCAATGAGAAAATTTTATGTTATGAAAAACATAATTTTGGAGTTGGGTTTCAATTTTTATAATTTTCCAAGCCGTGGAGAATTAGTTATGAATTTCGAAGGAAATTATGGTTATTTGGGTTTATAAATTTATTTTGGAAAATATAATAAAGAATTTGGATTTGAAATTCTGATATGTTAGATAAAATGATTAAAGTGAATTTATGGAATTTTTGGGGATTTTCACTAAGTAATTTAGTATGGAAATTAAATTGTTTTGAAAGGAAGACATAAATGATTTAATTGTTTTGATTATAGAAGGGCTTATTTGTTAAAAGTTACCTTGATTTTAGATCTAAGAAAATGCGGCAAATATTATCCAAATTATATAAAAGCTTATGAAAGCCAATCAAATATTTACAAGTAGGCAAGCTTTTAAGTTTACTTTATTAGGTAAAAACAGCTTTTTGCTCAGAAAAAGGGGTTCCGCCTTCTTTAGATGGTCCCTTCGACCAAGACCTTTCGCCTCTATCCTAGTCGAAACCTTCTCGGTCAAAACCAGTAACCCAATGCACATGATATCATTCAGGCAGTATGTAGTGGATTGGACCAAGGTGGAAGGTAAAGTGTCGAAATGTTGCTTTCAAAGGAGTTGGTTCCTTAGTTTATTTTGGTTTGAAAAGAAAATCACTTACCTGTTTTTAAAGGGGTTTCGAAATGGTTGAAACCTATGGTTTTGAAAGGGTATTTCAAAGAGGCTTTTGAAAGAGAGCCGCCGCCTTTGTTTCAAAGAAGTAGCTTCTGAAGGAGTTACTTAGAGTTTGTTTAAAGACTTCGGAAGGAGTAGTTTCGACCAGGTCGAAACCCTTCTGAGAATTTATGACCTTCTAATGGTATCAAAGACATCAATGTTGTTGAAAGGCTTAGTTGTTTTATAAATACAAGCCACTTCCTAATGCTTTCGAAAGGGGTTAGGGGTTTCGATGACAATGGTTTCGAAAGGGGTTTCGAAGCTAACCTTCAATTGTTTTACTTGATATTTTAAGGCTTTTGAAAGGATGGTTTCGACACCATCAAACCTCCCCAATACTTTTTGAAATAAAGAATGGTTTTGAAAGAGATGCTTTCGCTTATGTTCATTTTGACCCCAAAATTAATTTTTTAGGTATAAACCCAATGCTTTCGAGAGGGTGGATTTTCATTGGTTTTGAAAGGGTACTTTCAAGTGGTTTCGAAGTTTTGCTTCTACTCTTTTATAATAACACTTTAGCATGGTCGAAAGGTTTCAAAAGAGGCGTTTTAAAGTATTAAAAAGGCAGGAGCATAATGTTTTAAAAGTAAATTTTTATGCTTTCGAAGGAGGTCATCCTATGAGATTGAAAGGAAAAGTTTCGATGGTGTTGAAAGGTTTTAAAACCAAAATTTTAAAGGAAAAACCCATGGCTTAAATAAAGGAATTTTGTAATAACTTTAAGTATGTAAATTTGAAGAAGTATTGCCTTGTAAAATACAAGTTAAAGGAGTTAACTATGTTTTATATGAAATGTATTTCAAGGACCTTAAACCCACGAGAGTGGTATTGTTAATTGTTATGTTTACTTCTTCAAATATGAATATATTCACATGATAACCCATAACTATACTTTGGGGATTAAAGGGGCAGAAGAACCGGTCAAGTTAACCCAGTAGTGAATATAAATTTATTAAACTCCTGAAATGAGTAGAATTGCATTCAGAGAGCCAGGAAGACCAAAATATAGGATGCATAAACCTTGAAGTTGTCTGGGAGATAGGTTCATAGTAAACCCATGAAAAACATGACCAAATAGTTATTGGAGGAAATCAACAGGTTCATAGTAAACCCATGAAAACTATGTATTAAGGATAATTGGCAGGGGCGTATTGGTTTGTAGTGAACCCATGAAAATTATATCCGGATTAAGAACTGACATCAGTCAATAGGTTCCTAGTAAACCCATGAAATCTAGTATAAGAAAGTGGTTAATGGAAGCATCAGTAGGTTCTTAGTCAACCCATGAAAACTAGGATAAAGGGATTAGTTATTAGAATGACTAATAGGTTTAGGGGGAGCCATGAATTAATTAAGTTAATGAGTAGGGCCTATAGGTTCTTAGTGATCCTATGAAAACTATGAATTAGGACAGGGTGTCTATGTGTAATGAAAAAGGTTATTAGAAAACCCATGAAAACTAATAAGTTAATAGTGACCCTAGAAACTATAATTAATGACAGGGTGTCAAACTAAACTGGGAATGGGAAATCCAAAATGTTTATATGTATGCACATCATCAATATATTTTGAAATGTATGTTTTAACCATTGTGGATGCAGGAGCACAAAATATGGTTTGTTTTCCCCTTAAACTCTCGGTGCTCAATTGATTTTGAGTAGTTTGAGGTTTAGGGTTTTCAGGTCCTCTTCTTTGGCGAATAAAGCTTCCGGAGGCATGCAGGAGGCAGTTAGTTATTTAGAGTTTTCTTTTCTGATGTGTATTTGGATGTAAAGGCGGATCTATTAGCCTTATTATATACTCTGATCAAAGGGCATCTTCATATGTCGCTCTTGGCGTATGTGTAATAATTATACTTGGCTGAACGTGGTTAACGTTTTGGGGTTATGTAATGAACAACAAATGTTTTGATTTGAATGTGGAAATATGTTCTTGAATTGTTAAAATTTTTCCATATTTTTGTGATCTGTGTATCAATGTATCTAGCACCGCCGTAGTTGGTCGTCGAAGATTAATAATTATGGATGACTATAGCATCCGTAGCCGTTAGTTTTGGACCTCCAAGTAGGGGGATGTTACAAGTTGGTATTAGAGCATATGTTTATGAAACTTCAAAAGAAAAGTTAAACCTAAAAGCTTTTTGAAACATATTCCGATGAATTTGAAAATTTGATCGGGGTTTGGGTTAACGCTATAGTAACGTACTTGTATTTGATATATAGGTGTATATCTAAGTACGTATTCCCCACTCTCTTAGACCATTCTTCTGTATCTTACTAAGTCTCGTATGCAGATTTACGAGAAAGAGGATATGAAAGCAGGAAATGGAAGAGGAAACCTAGATGGAGGAAGCACCACTACCAATGGAAATGCTCGACCTAACACTCGGAGAAACCAAGGTCGACAGGCTAATGCTAATCCAAATGCTGAGCCCAATGTAGGTGCTGGAAATCCGCCAGTAGATGCGAGGATGGTGTATCAGTTGTTGGCTAATCTTTTGTAAGCAGGAGCTATTTGTAATGTTGGAGGGGCTAATCCTGTAGTCCCAGTTGGATATAACTATGCTAGGCCGAGCAGAGACTATACTAGTCTGGGTGGAAAGCCGTTTTTTTGGAACGGAGGATGCTGTTGTAGTTGAGAACTGGCTGTTGAACTGTGAAAAAATATTTATTAATTTATGCTTGGATGATGGAGAAAAGAGAAGGTTAGCCTCTAGACAGTTGCAAGGGTTAGCGCTTCACTGGCGGAACAGTGTGACGGCCGGAGTTCTGGAGGAAGAGCTGACATGGAACTGACTTCAGGAGGAGGCTTGAGCAGAAGTTCTTGTTTGAGACGGCATTGATGAGGAAGTTCATGGATCTTGTCCAAGGAGATATGTCAGTGATCGAGTACACTGCTAAGTTTGATGAGCTGTCTCAATATGCTTATGCTTTGATTCACACCGATGTCAGAAGAAATGAGAGATTCATTTGAGGATTGAGGCCAGAGTTAGGCATAATGACTATGAATCATGTCAGAGAGCTTTGTAATGTGGTGGTGGAAATGGCCGTTCGCCACAAGGAGATGCTTGTTGTGTCTATTAGGAAGAAGCCAATTGAATCCCAGGGCCCTCAGGGAAAGAAAAGGAAATCTTCAAGAAGAAAGGAGCCCAGAAAGGGGATGTTGCCAAGAAGGCGAAGGCTGATTTAGTGTGTTATAAGTATGATAAGAAGGGCCATTATGCCTACGGGTGCAGAACTGGTAAAGGAAAGAAGCCTGTAGAGAAGAAAAATGTGAAATGCTTTAACTATGACCAAGTTGGGCATTATAAGAACCAGTGT
Source organism: Allium fistulosum (assembly GCA_030737815.1). NCBI lineage: Eukaryota > Viridiplantae > Streptophyta > Magnoliopsida > Asparagales > Amaryllidaceae > Allium > Allium fistulosum. The sequence goes on along the minus strand of CM060907.1, from coordinate 1,114,428,800 downwards.
CCAGAGCCAGTCAGGGCGGACAGAGGGAAGGTGTTTGCTATTGGACCACCGTGTTCTTTTAGACCTACTGCAGCAGAGAAAGGGAAAACTGTGATGGAAGGTACACTTTTGATTCAGAGTATACTAGTTAGGGCACTTTTCGATACTGTTGCATCGCATTCATTTATATCGCAGTATTTGGGTGACGGTTATGCATAGAACCTACATACCTTATTACTTCCTTAAGGGTTACAAATCAAATATGAGGGTATGAAACTATTGGGATGAGATGTGACGGTTAGAACTTGATTTGTTAAGTCATACGGTTGCATGCAGTTTGTATGTTTTTGATTTCCTAGATTTCAGGATCATTTTGGGTATGGATTGGTTGGGTAAGTATGAGGCTAGGATATTTTTCCAGGATAGGTAAATATCATTGAGGCACCCAAATAGTCATAACCGAAACATTTTCTCAGTGGAGGATTCCAGTAAGAGTCTTTGTGCTTAGCTGAGTGCCATGGAGGTTGGAGAAGACCTTGGTCAGATTCATATGGCAAGGGAATTTGCATATGTCTTTGAACCAGCTATTGGATTACCACCGGAACGAGCTATAGAGTTTCGGATAGACCTTATACCAAGAGCTGAACCTATCAGTAGACCACCTAGCAGGATGACACCCACAGAGATGAAAGAATTGAAGGTAGGCAGTCTGCCTTGGGAAGCGGCCTCAATTTTCATAAAGAAACGAGATGGGTCGTTAAGGATGTGCATCGACTATCGTAAGTTAAACGAAAGGACGATCAAGAATAGATACCCTCTCCCGAGGATAGATGATCTATTTGATTAGTTGAGTGGAGCCAGAGTATTTTCCTAATTGGATTTGGCGATAGGGTTCCATTAGCCGAGAGTGGCGGGGGATAACATTTCTTTGACTGCATTTCAGACTAGGTATGGTTCATATGAGTGATTGGTGATGCCATTTGGATTGATAAATTTACTTGCTTTCTTCGTTGATTTGATGAACTAGGTTTTCCGAGAGCATTTGGATAGGTTCGTGTTGGTATTCATTGATGACATTTTAGTATACTCAAAAGATGCAAGAGAACATGAGATTCATCTTAAAGTGGTGCTTGAAACGCTAAGGCAGAATCGGGTGAAGGTGAAGTTTTCCAAGTGTCATTTTTGGAAGAAAGAGGTTAAGTTTCTTGGTCATGTGGTTTCAGAGGTAGGATGTCAGTCGATCCATTTAAGATCGAGGCAGTCAATAACTGGAAGAGACCAAAGATGGTAACTGAGATCAGGAGTTTTCTTAGTCTTGCTGGCTTCATTAAGGATTTCTCGCGGATAGTAGCACCTTTGACTAATTTGACCAGGAAAGATGTAAAGTTTGTTTGGTCTAACAAATGTGAGGAAGGGTTCCTTAAGTTAAACCATTTGTTAACCAATGCGCCGGTGTTAGTAGTTCCAAATGGTAACCAGGGGTTGGTAGTATACATTAATGCATGTGGTACTGGATTGGGAGCAGTATTGATGCAGAGGGGCAAGGTCATTGCTTACGCATATAGGCAGCTTAGACCGCACGAAGTAAGATATCCTACTCATGACTTGGAGTTGGCGACGGTGATCTTTGCCTTGAAGATTTGGAGGCATTATCTCTTAGGAGAGAGATTTGAGTTGTTTACCGATCATAGGTCATTAAAGTATTTATTCTTTCAAAAGGAGTTGAATATGAGGCAGTAGAGATGGCAGGAGTTTTTGGCTGCTTATCATTTTGGTACAGAGTATACTCCTGGAAAAGGAAATAAAGTAGCAGATGCTCTTAGTAGAAAACATCAAAATGTAGTGTTAGCAATGTTGGAAGAATGGAAGGATCTAGAAGTCTTGGCCAGTTGTGTTGTGTGGTTGAGATCTACTGCTAGTTCTAGTCAGTGTACTGCCATGTTATCTTGTTTAGAAGTTCAAACAGTGCTGATCGAGAGCATAGCTTCTAAGCAGAGAGAAGATCCAGTTTTAGCCGAAAGGATTAGAAGGCTTGAGAAAGGATCTTAGGTTGATGACCTAAAGGATTTTAGTCTTGACCAAAGAGGATGGTTAAGAAGGAAGGGACGATTATGCATTCCGAATGCAGAGAATTAAGGAGAGAAGTACTAGAGGCATGTCATTGATCGAAATTTATGATTCATCCTAGAGGGACCAAGATGTATCAAGATATGAAGAAGATCTTCTATTGGGAAGGCATGAAGAGGGATGTTGGCTTGTGGGTTAGGCAATGTGTAAACTATCAATAAGTGAAGGTCGAACATCAGAAGCCAAGTGGGTTGCTTCAGCCTTTAGATATTCCAGTCTGGAAATGAGATTCGAAATCGATGGAATTTATAGACGGGTTGCCAAGGTCGAACCGGGGAAATGAGAGTATATGGGTTGTTGTGGACAGGTTGACCAAGGGTGCCAATTTCATTCCAGTCAAGTCAACCAGAACGACACTTGTTTTAGTTAAGTTGTTCATGAAGAACATAGTTAGACTTCATGGAATTCCTAGTAGCACAGTCAGCGATAGAGATGCATTATGTACTAGCAAATTTTGGAGGAGTCTATAAGAGATATTAGGTACCAAGCTCAAGATGAGTACAACATACCACCCATAGACGGATGGATAGACAGAAAGAGTCAATAAGGTACTCGAGAATTTATTGAGAGCTTGTGTATTGGGCTTTGGTGGATCTTAGGAAGATCAGCTGCATCTGATTGAGTTTTCCTATAATAATGGTTATCATACCAGTATAGGAATGGTGCCTTTTGAAGCTTTGTATGGAAGGCCATGCAAGTTGCCAGCATGTTGGTTAGAGACAGAAGACAGATTGGTCTTAGGTCCAGATTTGGTTAGAGAGGCATCAGAAAAGATTGAGTTAATCCGAGGGTGGATGAAGGAAGCTCAATCCAGGCAGAAGAGTTATGCTGATAAGAGTCATAAAGACCTAGAGTTCTCAGTGGGAGACAGGGTTTTTCTTAAAGTATCACCGATGAAGGGCATGGTACGGTTTGGAAAGTTGGGAAAGTTGGCCCCGAGATATGTTGGTCCATTTCAGATTGTAGAAAGGATTGGAAAGCTTGCATACAAAGTAGAGTTGCCGGGCAGTTTGGAAGGTGTCCATAACGTATCCCATGTGTCCCATCCTCGCAAGTTTATGCATGATCCAGAGGCTACTATTCCTCATACAGATGGAGGATTTGGTAGTAGAGCCTGATTTGACTTTTGTTAGACAACCAGTTGGGGTTATAGCGAGAGATGAAAAAAGATTGAGGACCAAGACAGTCAAGTTGGTGAAAGTTCAGTGGAGCGACAATGAGAAAGACTGTATTTGGGACAGAGGACAGGATTCGAGAGGCTTATCCTGATCTGCTTTGATGGTATGTCTATATTAGATTTATATAGATTGTTGCTAGTCGGGTTGGCTAGCATGATTGTTAGGAGATGTTACAGATGATTGCTATGTTTGTTAGTTAGTCCTTACTGAATTTGAGGATGAAATTATTTAAGGAGGGGAGCCTGTAACACCCTAATTTTTAATGATGACATTATTCAGGTGATTTAATTAGAATAATAAAATAAAATAATGTAGTTAATAAGATTGATGTTGATTAATAAACTTGCAGTGGTCGTTCTTGTTTAAATCAAATGAACTTATAAATGGTTAAGTAATTAAACATAAGGGCATTAGGGTAAATAGCCGCCCATGTTCTCACCCTTATACCATTCTCCTTAGTCATACACGTTCATTTTTTTCTCAAACAAAATTATAACCATAAGAAGAGCTAGGAGCCGGCATTAAGAAGATAGCAAAGAATAGAAAATCAATCTAAATCTTAGGATTCAAGCTAGAAGAAATCAATCATCAATTTCCTTATCCAATCTAAGGTGAATAATAATAACTACATCTCTATTTTGGTTTTATAATCATATGAGTTCGGAATTAAGGGTAAATCCGTTTTTATGATATATTGAATGATGATATGTTTGACCTTTGATTTATTTGGTTTAAACATGATGGTTTAAGAAGAGAAAGGCACAGTTTTAGGGTAAAACCAAGGTTTAATGATTTTCAAATGCCATGGGAAAACTTTATGTTATGGAAAACATAATTTTGGAGTTGGGCTTCAATTTTTATAATTTTCCAAGCCGTGGAGAATTAGTTATGAATTTTCAAAGGAAACTATGGTTATTTGGATTTATAAATTTATTTTGGAAACTATAAGAAGAATTTGGGTCTGAAATTCGATATGTTAGATAATATGATTAAAATGAATTTATGGAATTTTTGGGGATTTTCACTAAGTGATTTAGTATGGAAACTAAATTATTTTGAAAGGAGGATCTAAATGATTTAATTGTTTTGATTATAGAAGGACTTATTTGTTAAAAGTTACCTTGAGTTTAGATCTGAGAAAATGCGCCAAATATTATCCAAATTATTTAAAAGCTTATGAAAGCCAATCAAATGTTTACAAGTAGGCAAGTTTGTTACAAAAAGTTTACTTTATTAGGTAAAAACAGCTTTTTGCTCAGAAAAAGGGGTTCCACCTTCTTTAGAAGGTCCCTTCGACCAAGACCTTTCGCCTCCATCCTAGTCAAAACCTTCTAGGTCGAAACCAGTAACCCAATGCACATTATATAGTTCAGGTGGTATGAAGTGAATTGGACCAAGGCAGAAGGTAGGGTATCGAAAGGTTGCTTTCAAAGGAGTTGGTTCCTTAGTTTATTTTTGTTTGAAAAGAAAAGCACTTATCTATTTTTAAGGGGGTTTCAACATAGTTGAAACCTATGGTTTTGAAAGGGTATTTCAAAGAGGTTTTCGAAAGAGAGTCTCCGCCTTTGTTTCAAAGAAGTAGCTTCCGAAGGAGTTACTTAGAGTTTGTTTAAAGCTTTCAGAAGGGGTAGTTTTGACCAGGTTGAAACCCTTCTGAGAATTTACGACCTTTTAATGGTATCGAAGACATCAATGTTGTTGAAAGGCTTAGTTGGTTTATAAATACAATCCATTTCCTAATGCTTTCGAAAGGGGTTAAGGGTTTCGAATGCAATGGTTTCGAAATGGGTTTCGAAGCTAACCTTCAATTGTTTTACCTTGATATTTTAAGGCTTTCGAAAGGATGGTTCGACACCATTAAACCTCCCCAATAATTTTTTGAAATAAAGAATGGTTTTGAAAGAGATGCTTTTGCTTATGTTCATTTTGAACCAAATTAATGTTTTAGGTATAAGCCCAATGCTTTCAAAAGGGTGGATTTTCATTGGTTTCGAAAGGGTTCTTTCAAGTGGTTTCAAAGCTATGCTTCTACTCTTTTATAATAACACTTAAGCATGGTCGAAAGGTTCCGAAAGAGGTGTTTTAAAGGATTAAAAAGGTAGGATTCTAATGTTTTAAAAGATATGTTTTATGCTTTCGAAGAAGGTCATCCTATGAGGTCGAAAGCAAAGGTTTCGAAGGTGTCGAAAGGTTTTAAAACCCAAGCTCAAATTTTTAAAGGAAAAACCAATGGCTTAAATAAAGGAGTTTTGTAATAACTTTAAGTATGTAAATTTGAAGAAGTATTGCCTTGATAAAATATAAGTTAAAGGAGTTAACTATGTTTTATATAAAATGGATTTCAAGGACCTTAAACTCACAGGAGTGGTATTGTCAATTACTATGTTTACTTCTTCAAATATGAATATATTCACATGATAACCCATAACTATACTTTGGGATTAAAGGGATAGAAGAACCAGCTAGGTTAATCCAGTAGTGGATATAAATTGATTAAACTCCTGAATGAGTAGAATTGCATCCAGACAGTCAGGGAGACCAAAATATAGGATGCCTAAACCTTGAAGTTGTCCGGAAGATTGGTTCATAGTAAACCCATGAAAACTATGATCAAGTAGTTATTGGAGGAAACCAACAAGTTCATAATAAACCCATGAAAACTATGTATTAAGGACAGTTAGCAGGGGCTAATTGGTTTGTAGTGAACCCATGAAATCTATATTCGGATTAAGAATTGACATCAATAAATAGGTTCCTAGTAAACCCATGAAAACTAGGATAATAAAGTGGTTAATGGAAGCACCGGTAGGTTCCTAGTCAAACCATGAAAACTAGGATGAGAAGTGAGTTACTGGATAAATCCATAGGTTCCTAGTTAACCCATGAAAACTAGGATAAGGGGATTAGTTATGGAATGACTAATAGGTTCAGAGGGACCCATGAATTAATTAAGTTAACTGGTAGGGGCTTATAGGTTCTTAGTGATCCCATGAAAACTATGAATAGGGATAGGGTGTCCATGTGTAATGAAAAATGTTATTAGTAAACCTATGAAAACTAATAGGTTAATAGCGACCCTAGAGATTATAATTAATTATAGGGTGTCAACTTAAACTGGGAATGGGAAATCCAAAATGTTTATATGTATGCACATCATCAATATATTTTGTTATGTATGCATTAACCATTGTGGATGCAGAAACATAGAATATGGTATTATAAAGGTTTGAAGACACTAGTGAGGGGAAAACCCGTTTCGCTAAGAGGTGTGATCTCATAGAATATCTAAAAAGGATTGAGATGTTAGATTATTATTCATACCAGGCTTTATGTATGACTCGAAGTTTTTGTTTTCCCCTTAAACTCTTGGGTGCTCAATTGATTTTGAGTAGTTTGAGGTTTAGGGTTTTTGGGTCCTCTTCTTTGACAAATAAAGCTTTCGGAGGCGTGCATGAGGCAGTTATTTATTTAGAGTTTTCTTTTCCGCTGTATATTTGGATGTAAAGGCAGATCTATTAGCTTTATTATATACTCTGATCAACCAAGGGGGCATCTTCATATGTCACTCTTGGCTTATGTGTAATAGTTATATTTGGCTGAACGTGGTTAACGTTTTGGGGTTATATAATGAACACTAAATATTTTGATTTTAATGTGGAAATATGTTTTTGAATTGTTAAATTTTTTCCATATTCTTGTGATCTGTGTATCAATGTATCCAACACCGCCGTATTTGGTCGCCAAAGGTTAATAACTATGGATGACTGCAACATCCGTAGCCGTTAGTTTTGGGCCTCCAAGTAGGGGGATTTTACAGAACTACATCCTCCTAAAGGGACACAAGGAGAGTCTGCTTTGTATAACTATTGTAAACTCCACAGCCGAGCAAGGTTGGGTAGAATTTAACTTCGATCTTCATGTTGAAATAAAATCTTATATGGCTGATATCTAAGACCCAACGGATGTCAAGATTTGTTGATCAATCAGATCTTATACATTGATAGGGCAATGATTTACAATTCAATCTTTGCAGTATGCATCATGTGTCTAGGGAATACTAAATGCGAACACTTTGTGTAGATAGCTCACTCGTATTGATAAACGAGCATTGTCATAAGATAGAACCATGTGTTAGACTTTACCCATTATCTTATCATTTACGATAACAGAACTGTCATCTAGAGCGACACGAAACTCTTCCCTGCATGGGCATTGGAGTGAAGTCTTTAGTTTAAAACTACGATGAAAAAGTCCAATGAATGTCGGAGTGCATTTGATGCGACCCTTATCTGAAACCATCCTATCATAACTAAACCACTAACCTACATTCGACCAAAATTCACTCAAGCTATACATTTCCCCTCTTGCACTTAGAATCTTTTTCCAAAACATTGAAAATCCTTGGTTACCTAATGATCTCGAAGAAAGACCTAAGAAACCTCTAAGTTGACCTAAAGCACTTGAAAACGCAAAGAAACCCGAGTCAGGCTTGGGGACTTTTGCGAAAACTTAGGTCAACCTCGAGTACTTCGGGCCCCCATGATTTCGGGTGCTTCACAGGCCATTTTCAATGCTTTGAAAACCATGGTCGAAGAAACAGAGGGAAGTGGAATCCAAGTCATGGCCGAGTGTGGTTGACAGTCATCATCAGACGTTGACAACCGCTAAGTGGCAGCACCACCTACTTATGATATGAAAATGTTGAAGGCGAAAGTGTCGAAGGAAAGGGAATCAAATCAAGGTTCAAATAAATTTTAAGGCAAGTTTTTTTTTCGGATCAAAACTGAGTTGGATGCGGCGTTAACAAATCAGTGATGTTGGCAAATCAACAATGCTGGTATGTTGGTGGTAATGGTAAGCGATTATGGGTCAAAGGTCAAGAAGGGCAAGTTCGACAGTGGAAGTCAATGAAGATAATGCAAATGAAAATGCAGAAGTCTAGAAAACTACTTAAGTAATTTCAAAAACTCGAAAATTGCCTCTAATATCGGTACCGGGTCATGCTTCACAACTCAGTACCGAGTTGAAGGATTAAAAATAGAGAGAGAGAGAGAGAAAAAAGAAGTAGAAAGAAATGGAATTAAGGGCAAGCACAAAGAAAATAGAAGCAGTCAAAGTAAAGTAATCCTACCTAACCGGTTAAAAGAAAGGACTTCCAAGGAATTTTCAAAATCCAAATAAATAACACACTTTAACCCTTACATCATCTAAAGGATATGAATATGTAATAGTTCAAAGTGACGTAATGATCTAAAGAAGACACGTTATTTTTGTGAAAATAGTTTAGAGGATGAGGACATATATTAAGATCAGATTTTGAAGTCTATTACTTGTCTTAATCCAAAGCATACTTTCTTAACACAAGGCATACTGTGGGGGCAGTTGTTATCTTGTTTTTAAACCAAGCCATTTTTGGGCGAGTAAGAACCATTGGATGGTCATGAAGTGAATCATAACTCTAGAAATAAGATTTCAAGTAAAGTCCAAAGGACTAGTGCAAAACCCTGCTTGGCACATGAAGACAGCTAATCATTTCTCAGATAAATCAAGCAGTGAAGGAAAATTAGAAAATACAAGTATAACTGTCAAGTTGGTACTAACTTGAATCCCTCAACTCGAGACTGAGTCATGATGCTAACCCTGCTACACACTTCAAGAAGTTGAAGTTCAAATGCAAACAATGTATGAAGCCAAAATAAACTAGAAGTCGACACTGATTTGTAAGCCTCGACTCGGTACCGAGTTGGGAAGCCATGTGTTGAGTTAGCCATGATCTCTTTCTAAAGCCTTCTATTGAACATGGAGATTGTTTGGAGAAGGTTTCTGAGCTTATTTCACTGATCTTCATCTATAAAAAAAGGGGAAGAGAGGCACAAAAACATGATATTTTCTTGACTTTCCAAATTAATTGATTTTACCCCGAAACAATGTTGGATCCTTATTTGACTTGTAAATAACCAAGCTTTAAAATCAAAATTGTGAAGATTCTCAGAAATCACTAAAAACATTAAGTGGATGTTGGCTAAAGTAATTGTTGAACCCTATAAATTCTATTGTTTTATTTATCTTGCATTTCATTTATTTCTTTATCTCTTCTTATAATCTGATTAAGTGTTTGTCCAACTTTTATCGCGAACACACATCACTATTGTTATGAAGAAAAATACCATCAATGAAATACAAATAATATATTTATTCTAAAATGTTAATTCATAACCCCAAAGGGTAGCCCAATAGATAAGGCATCTATTAGGAAACCGTTTAACAAAAGTTCATCATCAATGTTTAGTATACGTTACTCAATAAACAATTTATCAATTATATTATGCATGCAATTTTATGAAAGTCGATTATTATAATATTATGTATGTTATTATACTTAAATGAATGGTTTATTATGTTATTCTAATAAGGCTCCAACTAGATTATATGTCTTACAACCCTAACTAAGATATAAAAATTTCAAAAATTCGTCCAGTGAGTATTATGGTCCATTTATCATGTTAATACAACCATAAGGTGCTCAACAAACTGTATTTTAAATGGTAAATAACATTTTATTAGTTATATTGCGTATATAATTCCTATCATATATTCTTTGATCCTAACGAACGTTATGACCTGGAGGGTGCTCAACAAATCATAAAGAAAATTAGTTACTCATAACACATCATTTCATGATTGCTATAGGAAAATCTTGTAACCTTTGAGATTTACAAAATGTTCTTACTAATCCAGGGATAATATAAACATCACTATAAATATCTTATGGCTTAAGGTTGCTCAACTACCATAAGTATGTATGGTACTCTGTTTTTATTGTAGATGATAAAGAGAAACATTATTTTTGATTCGTAACCTCAAAGCAATAATAATGAGATACTGTTTATAAGGAATAATTAGTATTCACAACATTCAATGACATCTTTTGTCATTATAAACAAACATATAATTATATACGTACATATGATACATTAGTATGTTAGACACCGATAGCTAAGGGATGAACCAATAGTTTATCTCCTGGATCGATCTTATCTTGAAATTGTTCTAGTAAATGGGATAAAGGGCAACATATTCGATTCAAAAGGGGTCTTTGATAGAGTGAACCATTCTCACCCATGTTGTTCAGTTTAGAGACAAATGTTCATAATGAAATCATTAAACGTGCATTAAATAATAACATCTTACCTAGAGTTTGGATCGATATTACTTCTAATAGAGTATCTACTCTAAAGTATGCATATCATGCCCTATTATTTTCCCCTATCTACCTCATTATATTGTGTCAATTAACTAATTTTACATAACTTGAACTACTTTCAGACCTTAGAATTAACTTCTATAGAATCTCGGTGGTAATTGTGAATGACATTTCAAATGATATAAGTGAGGTGGCTAATACTTTAAAATGTAAAACCATGAACTATCTTATAAACTATTTAGGCATACCTGTTAGACAAATAAAATAAAAAAGGGATGACTAGACGTTGTCAATGACAAAGTGAGCAAAAGGTTGCCTCTTTAGAAGCCTAATTTTCTTTCATGATGGACAGGGTGATTCTTGTGGTAGGGAATGTATTTAGCCAATTTCGAAGACTTATCAGTATTATTGAACATATTGTTATAAAGGAATGACATGATCATTTGGAATGGTTTTGGGATAAAAAGGAAAGTTACACTTCAAAATCCATTTGTAGGTTCCCGGTATTTTCAAGAACCACACCACGATACTACAAACCTATTTAACGCATCTTCTAAACTTAAAATTCATATGTGGACCAAACTACATAATTAATTTAACACTATTACGAGGCTAAATTTTAAAGTAATAAACAACTACAGCTCGAACTCATGTTATTTTTGCAACATAGCCCCTAAAAACTCCAAACAACTATTTTATGAATGTCACTTCACTCAAATATAGCCGATAATCTCCTAGATATTTTGACCTTGACAAAAGCACTATTGTTCCTTCACCATACAAATATTGGAAAAGCTTTATTTTTAACTACACTTACCCACTTAGGAAAATTTTGAACCCAATGTATTCTATTACATGACGAGGTCTTTGGAATGAAAGAAGTCAACGACTTTTCAACAATTCATATCAAAACTATTCTTTTCTATATTTTATTGCATAACATATTTCACTTTAGATAGGGACATGTAGAAGACACTCAAATTGTAGATCTTGTCTCAATCAAATCATGTGCAACATTCCACCATACGATATTTTTCTCATTCTTCTACTAGAGAACTAATTAGCAGATTAGGCAAAATCTACTTCAGCTCCCACCTATGCTTCATAATTTCTTCACTTGTTTAGTGATTCAGCTCTCAATTCTTCATGCCAGCCAGTCAAACCAGTGCTTGCTCTGATTCTTCGATTACTCCTTACAACATGTTGTACTCATTGCCATATATTTCAATTTTAACGCAAAATCACCATTTCGGTTGCAGTTCACTCAAGCACATGCATCAGGCTCAGTCTTGCACGAACACCCCTACATTGGCCCTTTTGTTTAAGTTTTCCATGTACCCACTACAACAAAGGCAGCGTATAGCGACGGCAAAAATGCGTCGGCGGCCGTCGCTAGCCGTTGCTAGCCGTCGCTAATTGCCGTCGCTATTTGCCGTCGCTAATTGACATCTCGGTCTCGTACTCTATATCGTTTTCTTCGTTACTAACAAATGCATCTATTAAAACATTCGCTTCATCATTCAACGATCCTACATCGATGTCATCGGCTATTATTATTTCGGAATTTGGCTCAAGATCTGCTTGATACGCTGCTTCATCTGGAATATTATTTCCATCAAATGTAAATCTTGCCTTTGTTTTAAAAATAGCCCACCAGTTTGCTTTATCTTTTTTTAAGGATGGATACGGAGCAAAATAAACTTGTAATGCTTGCTTAGCTAACACGAAAGGATCATATTTATAGTAATGTGACGTATGCTTTATTTCAATTAACTTATAATCCTTATGTACGTTAATTCCAGAACCGGGAACGTTGCTAAACCAGTTGCATTTGAATAAAAAAACTTTCTCTAGCGGTTGTGTATAATAAGTCAACTCTAAAATTTGTGTTATGACTCCATAAAAATCTTTTATATGCTCTTCTGGATCATCGCTGCCTTTGACAAATACACCGCTGTTATACGTTGATTTTTCAGCTCCATAATCTTTAGTGTTAAATTTAAATCCGTTAACGAAGTATATAGGATAGGTCTTGACATTTCTTCTTGGTCCGATAGCAAGGTGTCGTATTCCTTCGTCAACAACACTGTTATTCGGATCGTGAACATAGCTTGCAAACCACCCAGCAAATTGTTTACTGAAATCACCAGATGGATGTTGTGATTCGTATATGCTGCAAATAAATGTATTATATTCCCCTAATTATTAATATATAAATACACGTATAATTGAACTGTACAATCATTCAGTATTACCTAATAAATGGTCCAACTTCAACACAATTTAAAAGAACATATATGTGTGCCACATGGTAGTCTCTATCATCTAACCATATTTCCACACATTTTCCGGCAGGTCTTCCATGTTGTCTAAAAATAGATAACATTGTTTGAGAAGAATCATGCTCAACAGCTTCTTCATTACGGGGAACACTTACAAACGATAAGTTCACATCGTCACTAAAGTAGTGTGAGAAAAAAAAGAAGCTTCCTCTTCAAGGTACGATTTGCAAATCGAACCTTCTACTCGTGCTTTTTGTCTAATTTTTTTCTTCAAATGATTCAAGTACCTATAACAAAAATAATTAATTTTGTATATTGGTACAAGAATATACATTTTCAACTAATCAACAAGAATATTGAGGAGTTTAAAATCACCTCTCAAATGGATACATCCATCCATATTGCACAGGACCTCGAAGGAGTGCTTCGGATGGCAGATGCACAGGCAAATGCTCCATTACATTAAAAAAACCGAGCGGAAATATTTTCTCGAGTTTGCAGAGCAATACAGGAATTTCTACTTCAAGTTTACGTAAATGATCTACCTTTAACGTGGTCGAACAAAGCTGTTTGTAAAACATACTAAATTCTGTTATAACACTCCATATTTTTGTTGGCAACAGTTCTTTGAATATCACAGGTAAGAAATATTCCATTATGATATGGCAATCATGACTTTTCATCCCACTCAATTTATTGTTTTTCAAGTCAACACATCTGCGAAGGTTAGAAGAAATCCCATCAGGACATCTTAGTCCTTCCACCCATTTGAGCACGAGTTTTGCTTGCTTGTTGTCTAGCTCATAACATGCTTTGGGTTTTTTGTTATCGTCGTACAACTGAAGTTCGGGCCGCTTACAGAAATGTAATATATCACGTCTCGAATTTGCATCGTCCTTGGTTTTCCCCTTTACATTCAAAACTGTATTAAAAACGTTATCAAACACATTTTTTTCATTGTGCATGACGTCAATATTATGTCGCAGTAAGAGATTTTTCCAATAAGGTAACTCCCAAAATATACTTTGCTTGCACCAGTTATGAATGTCCGATTTACCCGGAATGTCGACCTGTTTTCCAGTTTCATGAATCTTATGATAGTCTTTCACGATTTCATATATCTCTTCACTTGTCCAAACTTTAGGTTGTAGCATATTCTCTACTCTGTTAGCTTTAAAGTTCTTTTTATCCATTCTGAATTTATGATTAATATGTAGAAAACACCGATGACAGTCAAACCAGGAAATTTTCTTGCCGTACTTTAATGAAAATGCTCATGATTCTTCCATACAATATGGACAAGCTAGACGTCCAGCTCTGCTCCAACCTGAAAGCATGCCATATGCAGGAAAATCATTAATAGTCCATAATAAAGAAGCGAACATACGAAAATTTCTTTTTCTCGAAATGTCATATGTTTCAACTCCTTCACGCCATAGTGTTTTCAATTCTTCGATCAACGGTTGTAGATAAACATCAATTCCTTGAGTCGGATCATCAGGACCGGGAACGACAATCGTTAAAAACATATATGGAGTTTTCATACACATCCATGGAGGTAAGTTATAAGGAGTGACAATAATAGGCCATGATGAATATTTACTACCAAATTGAGAGAATGGCGAAAATCCATCTGTACATAAACCGAGCCTAACATTACGGCTCTCTCGAGCAAATTCAGGATACGTCCTATCGAAATGTTTCCATGCTTCTCCATCAGATGGATGTATCAATGTTCCTTCTACTGGTGTTCTCACGCTGTGCCATCGCATATGACATGCTGTAGCAGAAGAAGCATATAGCCGTTGAAGTCTGGGAGTGATGGGTAAATAATGCATTCTTTTATAAGGGACTTCTTTTCCTTTCTTTTTCCTTGGTTTGTATCTTTCCTCGTTACATATTCTGCATTTTTTAAGGTGAGCGTCGTCTTTCCAAAATAACATGCAACCTTTAACACATGTATCTATCTTCTGGTATGGCAATCCAAAAGCAGACATAAGTTTTTTAACTTTATAATGACTATCGCACATCAAATTATTGGGTGGCATGTGTCGTTTAGCAGTTTGTACAATTGCTGTAAACGATGCTTCTGTAAGATTGAATTTTGATTTCATCGTGATGTATTCAGCGGTTACAGATAATTCGGTTCCACTTTCACATCCATCCCACAATGGTTTCTTAGCAGAATCCAATAAATCATAAATTTTTTTAGCTTCCATAGTCGGTTCTTCACCATTTTCGTTTTCAATGTCGTCTTGATTAATGGATGGAAACATTGATCGGGCTGCATCTTGCACCATATTTTCTATTGGATTTGCCGTTGTATTATCATCCTCTTCCACTACAGGATTAGGTGTATATTGAACAAACTCTCCGTGACGATCCCATAAATAATAATTCGATACAAAATCAAATTTATACAAATGAACTTCTACTACATCTACCTTCCAATGCTTCAGATGTTTGCACTTAGCACACGGACAACGAATGTCTACGTTATTTCCATTATTAGATTTAGCAAATCTAATAAACTCGCACCGTTAACAAAATGTTCCTTTATTGATCCTTTCATACCTTTTCGGGATTCATACATCCAACTACGATCGAGAAAATAATCGAACATATCTCCTGATTTGCAAAAATTATATTAGAAAATTCAAACAAACACTTCACTGAAACTTTATTAATTTGACAAATTAGACTGAACTTCAGTAAATTTAATAATTTGGTAAACTAGACTAACTTTATTAATTTGGTAAATTTTAAACTAACTTTAGTAAATTTTAAACAAACTTTAATAAATTAGACTGAACAAATTTATTAGTTTCAAACTAACTTTTAAATTTTATTACTTTAGTAAATTGCACTTAATAAATTATTTGATTGTTTTATAAAATACAGATCATATATATACAACACTTGTTAATACTTGTTTAACGGCCGGTCATCCTACTTCCCATTACAAACACAATAACGTAATCATATTTTATAAATCATTTCAGATTAAACGATTCAACAAAATTTCGGCAGCACTTCCCTTTATTCCCTGTATCGTACACAAATGCATGTACACAGGGAAAAAAAGGAAGTGCCATCGAAATTTCGTTAACCGTTTAAACTGAAATGATTTATAAACTGCGATTACGTTATTGTGTTTGTAACTTGTCCAATACTGGGACAATCCAACAAATATTGTATCAGATGAATACAGATGTCCGTTCTGTGTAAAAACGAACATCCACATAACGATCATATACAACACTTGTTAGACGGGGCCAAAAATTGTCTAAGGGGTTCACACAAATAAAACAAATTTTATAATTTATATTTTAACAACTATAAAATTTTTAATAATACGTTCAATAAATATTTGTCAAGTAAATTTCACATTTTAACACGTACTTTAAAATTTGGCTAACTAAGTCAAATTTTAAATAACGATTTTTTTAAATCAAATTAGAAGTTAGCACTTAGAATAAATTGAATTATTTTTATTTTAAACTATATACGTTTAATTGGAAATTCCACAATGAGACAAAAGTGAATCATTGTAATTCTTTTAGGCTATGAGTACTTTAGCATGGCCATTGCAAGTGAGCATAAATGATATATTTGAACAAAATACACAGTTGTAGTGTACTTATACTTATAACTAACGCATGCTAAATAATTAAATTTTCACCTAATCGACAACCGACATTGCATAAACTTATCAATAAGCATCTTAAACATGTTATCACCATCTTAATCCAAATCACATCACCAATCGTTAATTCTACAATAACCAACATCATAATAGTATGCTTTAATCATCGTTTTCAACGTCGAAATAAAATGATTTTATTCTCAAATCAACCTACAATACTACTATCACCATACGTATACCACGTAACTACCAATCTCAAACCCATAAACATGCCATTAACAACCAGTTTTTAAACCCAATAAACATGCAAATAAACCCTAATTAAATCCTAATTGAATAGGAAATAGGGTTAGAACACATACCAGATCAATTTGGGAGGTAGGGAGCGAACGTTTGAGCACCGAATCGGCGGGGCGACGGGGGGAGGGTTTTTTTTTTTTTTGAGTTTTGCAGAATGGGGAAGAAGAAGGCTCGGATTTGGCTGATATACAGGTCGAGCGACGGCTAGCAACGGCTAGCGACGGCCGCTTTTCTTAGCCGTCGCTAGCCGTCGCCCCTCTCTGACGCTATGCGAACCGATTTTTGTAGTGACCACTCCATTGTAGTTCAGTCAAGCAACATTCGCCAAATGCACATGTCATCCCTTACTCAGGCCCGACCCTTCCCCAAAGCGGGGGAAGCGACCGCTTAGGGCACCCGTTCTATTGGGGCACCAAAAATTTTTGACCAGTAAAGCATTCGCCCAAAAAAAAAAGCAGATCTCAAATTCTCAATCACGATTCGTCCAAGGCTCCGCCTCCAAGCAATAGCATTCCCGTTCCATTCATCTCGTCTACGATTTCGAGTTGTCGTCGTCGATCTGACAAGGCGGCTCCAGGCTTCCAGCCTCCAGCGGCACGGCACGGCAACAGCATGAAGTCGACAACTCCAACGGCACGGCAGCGGCAGCGTGCCAGCGGTAGTGGGCGGCGGCTCCAGTCCAGTGGCAGTGACCAGTCTCTGAGCTCTGACTCTCGCATTCAGGCTTCAGCCTTTCACTGCCCAGTGCTCACACATTAGTACATTACAATTTTGAAGCTTCAAAAGAAAAAGGTACCATTTTGATTTTACAATTTTGAAGTTCACAGTATTCAATTTGATAATTCAATTCAATTCAATTTACTACTGGACTGAATTAAATTGTTGTCTACTGATTATTGTAAGTATGTACATATATAAATTCAATTACAATTAGTAATGTTAAATTGTTAATTAACTTAATTTGATAATTCAATTCAATTTACAATACCATAATTCAATTTGATAATTCAATTCAATTTGATAATTGTTTGATAACTTGATAATTCAGTTTAATAATTTACAGTACAAATTCAATTTACAGACTGTAAATTAAATTACAATACCGTAATTCAATTTGATAATTTGTATTGTCGCGTTCAATTACAATTCAAAGCTAAAGTTGATAAAGTCTTATCTTCGCTACACTATGTAACAAAAAAGATTAAACGGTTTGACACTTTTGTCGATTGAACAAGATATGATCAATGAACTTGAATATGATAATATTATAAGTAATTTTGCAAGTCAGAAGGCTAGAAAAATGTTCATCGATAGTTGATATTAATTTTGGTGTACAACTTGAATTATTATCACGGATAAAGTTATTTTCTTTTTTTCTCTGCTCGTTATTTATGAACAATATAAATTTTAATGATTTAATTAATGATCATAATATCAGTTTCTGTATAAGGGTCTTGTTTTCACTTTTGGCTTTAGGTACCAAAACTCATAGGACCGGCCCTGCCCTTACTGTATAGCCATAATTTCAACTGTCCAATCAAATTATATTCTATAAACATGTTTCGTTGTCTCTCCTAACGTGCATCCTTAGCTTTCACACAACCCCTCCTCACATGCTTCAAGGCCATACAGTTTATCCATGTTGTCATTCTTCAGTCATGCAACAATTGTGCCTCTTCACACATATTTCGACATTAAATCATCAATCTGAGCATGCTCCTTCACTTCAGCTTCAACTGTTTCATATCTATTTCTACGATTCTACATTTCAATACATACGTCATACTTTTTCATGTGTTAGAACAACATTACAGCATCCCAGTTCATAGCACTTACTCCTACAAGAAATGATGCCAATCAATGCTCTATCTTTGTAGCATAGTGTAATATACTAGAATTTAATTTACATAAAAAATGCAAATACGTAATTTGAATATGTTTTATCTTTTTTGGTCAACAATGAGATGATCTAATATTTTGTATTACTTTTACCCAACCATGTAATGTTACCCATCAAACTTTCCGATAGTTTTTTACTATTATTTTAATAAAATAATGAGTCAGCTCCTTAAATATAAGATCAATCTTTCATCAGAAAACTATTATGGGATTTATTTTGATTTTAACTTCTACAATCATATTTTTAATTTATTTCATGCCCATAATATAGGGTTCTCTTCTTTAATTATAATAATTATAATATAATATTAAATCCTATATTTATGTACATAATCTATGTTTCTTAATTACCAAACATATTATACGTAATTATAATATAGGGTTAACAATGGAGGCTATAGGAAAAATTAAAGTTTCCAACCCTAATTTTCCCTAACCAATAATTTTCCTCTAATCTTGATTACAGTTTCTAATATAAACTAAATACAACTCTCAATGTTAATACATTCTAAATATCAACACGTTGCCAATTTCTTAGTTGCAACATTCTTACAATTCTTCAATTTCTCAATACCAAAGTACTTTATCCGACAATACAAAGGGCAGATTTGGAGAGAAGTGGGCATGCAGTGAAGAATTAGATACAGTGAATGGGCTATGGTGGGAAAGAAGGGAAAAGTAGTAAAACCTCCACAGATTGTGGGACCAAGTAAAACATAAAGCCATCAAACGAGTGATGATCATATTTCGAGGAAGAATTGACAATCAAAACCTGGGCAAGGTATAGTTAGGATCCTAACTCATATAAACCAAGTTCACAATAATTAAAATTTATTGAGAGAAAACTTGAATCATGGATGGAAGCACTTAAAGGCAAATATGGAGATGGCAATATGGAACAATTTTATAAGACAGTTAAATATGATGAGGATGGATTTGCTTAACTAAATGTGGAAGCCATGAAGCAAATGATGTGAAGTGGAAGAGTTTAATATATGTATTTACAATGCCCCGTAAAATAAATAGCAATTAATTTAAAAGAATTAATAAATACTTATTACAGACCAAAAATGGAATTTGAGTAAATGTCGGAATTCGCCTATGAAACTTGCACTATTGCGTTTGTGGTGATCTTCTGATCAACTTTCATATGTAAAGCTTTGTGATCATAGGTCAAACAAAGAACTTATCGACGTTAGAAGGTTTCAGATCGAAAATAATTGAAAAACAATTAAGGAAATAAATATCAATTAACAATAACATTAACAAATGCTAGACCGCCATTGGTCGATAGCCGCATTATGCCGGTCGACCAGTTTAGGTTGTCGTGGTTAGGGTTGAACCAGGGCCTAAATGGCCCAGATTTCATAAAATTAAATAAAATCTAATCATACGAACAAAATTTATTCTATGATATATAAATAAAGGCATAACCCCTCACTTGTCTTCTTATATTTTCCAATCAAAGTAGCGAAGCTCTTTACTTCTCTACTCCACATATTACTAAAAAGTATAAAAATAAAATATTTAGGGCGTATGTGTATTGGAGAAGGCTGAAAACAAAAGAGAAGCAAAGGAGGGGTAAATCAATTCTACGAAAGAGGTAAAATGTAACGACCCGGAATTTTATTGATTAAATTTGGGATTATTTAATTTATTTTAAATATTCAAGTAATGTATTTAATAACTAAATTGACTTTTAAATTCATAACTAATAATAGAAAATTATTTTTTAAAGTCTGTTTACGTAAATAAATAGTTCAATGGAAAACTGTAATTATAGCCAGAAATTGTTTTTCGGATTTCAACCTTTTATCGAACTACTAAATTGTAAAAGATTGTAATATCTTTAGATATCTATTTAAAACAACAATTTTGATTAAGATAAGAAAATTATATTTTGAAAAGATAGAAAGAATAAAATTAAAATATATTTAAAATTTAAATTATGAAGTGATGGGTTGATAATTTCAAAGATACCATAAGTAAACAAGTGTACAAAAGGTACTAACCCATTCTATTAGCCTCCATGCTATTAAACAAAGTACAAAATCACCTTAATATCTACTAATTATCCTTTGGATAATATAATGACTCTGAAAGTGAGTTGATAGGCATCTTGAACAAAAAAATGGGTTAGCTTAGTGTGAGGACCCGTTTCTTCGACTCCTAGAAATCGACACTAATACATCTTCGGTATTCACGTGCCGTAAATCCAAGTGCCAGAGAAGCGGATTCTCAAGGGTAAGAAAGAAAAATAAAGACAGAACATAACCTCACATATGTTATTTCAACATAATTTTGACAGCGGAAATCAAAATACATTTACCAGAGTTAAACATGGACAGTTAAAATTCCTGTCCTTACAAATGCGGAATACAATACTACTCAAGAGTGTGGTTGAAATAGACAAAAATCTTCAAAAAATCTTCTAACTCCATGCTTCGAGCTCTATCTAGCTTTCGTCTAAACTAATCTGACTACTAGGCTGCCCGGGGAAAATTAGGGCACCCAGAGTTTAAGGAAAAATAACACCGGATCAGTCATGGGCTTGGTGTGAGAATTCAAAATACGCGCTTTGAAAATAAAAAGGTATCTCATAAAACCACGCCACACATAAACATGGAATGAGTTTTTACATTATGATAACCAAAACATTTTACGTCAAAATACTTGATATTATTTTTGATGACATATTTTTGAAAACATTCGCAAGTAAACTTATTAATCTTATTCAAAATTATTACGTTGATTAAATTCCAGCATACCACCTTGTAATACAAGGATTTCTACATCTAAAATCTTAGGGCTCTTATTGTGGAATGAGTTTCCATACAAATGACCAGGTGAAGGGACTATCTTCCAGCAATACATCATTAAAGGAATGTACCGAGGTCAACAGAACATCTGCACCTCTACCAATACAAGACCGGCATACCTTTCCTTAGATGGTACCGAATATGTCATCATCCTGGTCGTTACCGACCTATCCGAGATGTCTCTTAGCATACGCCACAATAATTTAAAGCCGAACGTCATAGCGGGTAGAAATTTATCTAGAAGGGGATGATCATACCCTAATGGTTGCGAACCACATAACCTTGCTGCATCTACCATCTTTTGGTCATTTCCAAGTGTGGGGCTTGAGGTAACGATTACCTTTCACTTTACACATCATCTTTCTTAGAATGCCATACTGCCATTCCATTGATCTCAATTGACTTCTACAAACATACAATCTCCGAGCTCATACGTTTCAGAGAAGGGTGTTAAGCTAAGAGAAGTTGCCTTCTCTGCCACCAAATAGATGCATGTTAATAAAAGTCAACGATGAAATCTCAAGTATGCATTGTCAGACTTCCATCCATACAAGTTCGTTCTGGGACTGAACGAAACCGAAGACACTCTCCTACCACATTCTGTTGGGAATTAACCCTAGGATTAGTAGCAAGAAGTCCTTACAACGAAGATCTTAAATGAAAAATTATTGCCACATAATATGATATGGGAAATTTCCCTTGAGGGTCAGTGACAAGTTTCCCTACATTGCATCTTCCATAGATATCTTCATGTTTCACTTCGAATATGTAAATTGGTTCGAAGTGGTCTTCGGATAGGAATTATCCAAATTCGACCCCAGTTCCTCTGAACCAATCATCGATAAAAGAGGTCAAGTAAATAGGGAATCATTTTTTAATTGATTAAGTTCTTTTATCGAAATCTCTTTCGGAGATATATATTTTAAAAAATTCTTTCCGGTATATACGAAAATATTAAACCTCTCTTATAAAATCCTTTAATAACTTTTAAACCCTTTTTACTAAGAATAAACTCGAAATCATTTCATTTTTCATTTAGGAAGAAATTGATCCAAGTAAACCAAATTCACCATTCCCATCGTTGGGCCAGCCCAAATAGCCAGGGAGAACAGGAAACTGATTTTCCAAACTCAAGCCTAGACACTATCTCTCCGACACACGTAAGGTGATCAGGTTATTTGATCGACCCTAAATCTTTAATCATTCCAAAATTTCTTCAAATCATCTTTAAAATACTTTATAAACCATTTAAAAACAATTATAAAATATTAGAAAAGAATTTTTAAGTTTAAAACTATATTTCAAAAGTTATAGAAAAGTGCTGCGGAAAGTGCTTTTTAGCTATATTGATCAAAACGACTTTTAATTATTTTAAAATCCATTTTTATTACTCAAATCACTTTTAAAACATGTATATAAGATTTATTAAAAAAATTAAACAATTTTAAAACAAATTTTTCAAAGAAATCAATATTGGATTCCAAACTGCAACATCGGGATTTTTCAAAATGCTTGTTTGACTTATATTTCAAAATCCACTTATCGAAATGTCAATTTTCTTACTTCATTAGAAAAATATGGATATAATAGTTCAGAAAATTCTTATCTCAAAGAATTCCGTGCTAAATTCCAACTTCTACACTTATTGACTTTTATAGCGCAAAATCGTGAACTGCCGTTACGCGATGCGCTTATTTTTAACTAAATTTTCTATTTCTTTTCAAACTTCACCAAATTTTTTTTAAATATTTACAAAACATTTCAATACATTTTAAACCATTTTTAAGATGTTTAACAATTCCATACACACCATTTCATTAATTCAAGGAAAGTGATTTCCTTTGTGCTTATCGACGTGTATATCCATGACATGCATATATATATTCAACATTCATATGAAAGCAACCAAACTTGATGATCAAATCATACTAAACATCCATTTGCAAACATCATATCATCATTTAAAATATAATATGATAGTTTAGGAGTTCTCACATTGATTTCCTATCGAAAAAAGGCTATAGCTTCACTAACTCACGATCCGAGCTCACGAACCCCAACATCTTACCCCCTAGTGTGCTCAGCCATTCCATGCCAAAAGTGGTGCTCGACCAAGCATGGGAAATGAGGTGTAGGAATTTGGATTATTATTGAATTTACCAAAAACTAGACCTAAAAATAAGTCCTATTCTCTCGGGTTTTTGGACACTCAACTCCCTAATTTGGAAATATGGTCAACATGAAAGTTGTATAAAATTCTTTTCTCTACGGTTTCTAGAAAAGAATCATCTAATTTGGATTAGTTATAAGGAAGTTATGGCCAAGAGAATAAGAGGTATTCTCGGATTCGAAAAAAGCCTAAAAATGCACTGTAAAAAAGTGGTATTTTGACATAGTTAGAATAAAACTAGTAGAAGTGCTAAACATGCTGCCACTGGAATTTTACATGGTTTTAAAAAAATTACTTCATTTAGATATGTTTTGGTGGAGTTATTCTCGAATGAAAATGAGGTATTTTCGGCCATTAAAACTGGGCTCGAAAATGTTTTGGAGAAAATGGAATTTTGAGCATAGCTAGCTTTAATATGAGAAGAAGTGGTAAACTAGAAAATTGTAGCCACTGAAATTTTGAATGGTTTCAAAAGTATAGTTTTCTCATTTCGATCGGATATGAGGAAGTTATGCTAGAGTGAAGAAAGTGAAAAAATATGATGAGAGGGTGGGCAATTTATAGCCAAAGGAAGAGCGTAAAGAAATCCATATACACATCGTCAATTCATGGCTTCTCTAATACGCCTTCCTCCTCCCTAGGCCAGCAAACCTTCCCCCATGTGCCCATCACTTCCATCCATTTCATGTATGCACAAGCTGACTTATGTAAGCTTAAGGAGGAAGCTTACTTAAAATATCTTTGATTTTTGTATTATGTATTTATAAGTGTATAAGTATATATGTATGTATACATATGTTAATACGCGTGTTAGTGGATGCATTTGTATGTTACATATATGTACATGACATATAAACAACGTTGCATTGATTCCGAACAACTTTCGTTCGATAAACCATTGCTAATCGGAGAACCATTTCCCAGTCACTTTTTCACTTATACTTTAACGTACATATATTTGTAAACAAAATTTAAAAATAAATTTCTTATCATTTTCAATGAATTAAAATGATCATATTTGATTTATAAAACTGTACAAATTAATATTAACAATTATTTACGAAAATTGCTATTATACCGATAAAGCAATATCGATTTTTCTTTATATTTTCAAATCAAATATACCTCTTTATAAAACTATTATAATAATTTATTATCACTTTATAACTATTCAAAATGAAGATAACCTTTTTAAAATCATTATTTGATTAATTATAATAATCATTTAATCACTAAATCTCAATTTAATTTTTTAAACCAATTATCATATTTAAGGGCATTACTAACAATGTTTAAAAACACATTTTATTTTCAAAAATAAATAAATATATTTTATTTCATATTCTTGTTTAATTATAAAAATAAATATATGTATCCAGCTTCGTGCATGACGTTTTATGATTATAGAGCTGGTTATTTATAAAACAATTTTTAGCCATTTTATCGATTTAGATTTCGAGGAAATATTTTTGTAAATATTTATTCAAAATAAAATTACAATTACTTATTATCACTCAAAACAATATTATTTATAATATTAACCTTTTATTTGAGTAGATTTAAAAATAAATATAATTTATCAAAGTGATAAATTTATGGGTCGTTTCACTTAGGCTAGAAGGAATAAGAATTACCTTATTATAAAATCAATTCGACATCCCTCATTTTGCTTTTATTTTTCCTTCTTCTCTTTTCCTTTTTCCTTCTTCTTTCTTTTTCCTCCATTCATGCCTTCATAGTAAAACAAAAAATCAGTAAACCTTTTCTGCTTTTCACCAAGCTATTCATAAAAAAAGGAAAAAAATCTATAAACCCAAAAACAAAAGGGCAGTAACTTCAAAAATCAAGATACCTCTATCCATTGAAATTTAGCCAAAATGACCAATACAAAAGTAATTCAATATCGCATCTAGTATTTTATAAAAATAGGAATGTGCTGTTTCGTCAAGCTTGGTGGTTATGATGGCTCCAAAACGGCAAAGGGAAGAGGTTTTTGTTAAATTTTAAGTTCAAAATTAAAAATCAAATATTTTAGTGGAATTAAAATCAAGAAATCAATTTTTTTGAGTTTTTTTGGGTGAGTGTTTCGATATGGCATGATTTTGATGGGTATAGTGGTCATAAGGAAGAAGTGGCTAGTTATGCAAAGGATGGGTTAAGCTGGGGTTTGGATTTGGTTTTGATCGAGAAGGTATTTAGTGAATTTGAGTTTTAATTCAAGTTCGGGATGTCAATTGGCATTGGCAACGAAAATCTGTTGGAGCTCGACTTGTTTTTGTGGAATGCGACATTTTTTAGGTCGAAGTGGAGCTTTAGGTCGGGCTTCGAGTGAAGTGGCCATACTCGAAGTGATAGGGGAAACGTGGAGAGAAGGAGATGGAGGGTCATTTGGTGGAGCCGGTTCATCAAATCAAGTGTCGGTTGTGGTGTGCACATGCACCACCATGCAAAAATTCTGGCTTCAGGAATTTAAAAAATAATGAAGAAGGAGGAAAGGAGAAGAAGTAGGGCGAAGAGGCTGGGTAGGTTGGAGATTGTTGGGCCAGGCTTATTTTGGTTTATGGGTGAGAATCTCATTTTAAATATGTTTATTATTTTATAAAGGTATTGGTTAGACAAAAAAATTCATAGCTTGCTCGTATGACATCCATTTTGCATGTGGATTTTTGTGTTGTACTCATATTGATGAGTACAACGTCGTAAGGTAGCATATTGACAGTTTTAGCTAAGTATAAAATTATGACATATAAAACTGATTGGAATTTAATGGCGCTATTCTAAATAATAATGATGTTAAATTTACATACACTAAATCAGTTATATTTATTTGGCGAAATAAAACGCTGTTAAGTTAAACTAGATTGAATAGATTTGTTAACCCAAAAAATGGATCAACGCCCTGGATTGAGTGCGAAAGCACCAACGTTTTTCTTACAGAGCAATACTATAGAGAATAAATATCTAAAAAGCAGAAATAGAAAGGAGACAAGAAGATCTTTGTAGTGGTTCGACTGTTAATTAAGCCTACATCCACTTTATAGTTTTTATTATTGAGTGATTGCTGTTACAAAGTTAATTGGATCACGGAGTTCTTGAATATCCTTAGTTAGATTAAGTCCCTAATGCTGGAGTTCACTGGAGAATCACAGTGAACCCTTTGGATGACTGTTGTGAGGAAGGTGAAGGGTGAAGAAAGCTTTCTACAACGTTTCAGCAACCAGTCTGGAGGATCCCCTTTATGTTGCATCTATGAGAGTATTTATAGAGGTTGAAGAGTTACTGGGCCAAGCCTATTTTCCAAATGCTTGTAGATAATCATGCGAAGGCACATTGGAAGTTTCGCTGCGATCCGAGCTAAAATGATGGATCGCTAGCGATCCATAGGCTATGGATCGCTAGCGACCCATAGATTAGGCTCGTCTTCAAGCCAATGCCTTAGTATTCTTCCTTTGCTTTGTCCCATGAATAAAGCAGCGACCTGGATGAAATGTATGGCAATCCATGGTATATCGCTAGTGATCCATATACTTAGCCTCTTTTTGGACTTTGCCTCCTGGATAGCCTTTATTGTCTTTTGTTGATGTTGTTCATGTGGTCTCGCAGCACATTGCCTTGTTTTGATGACAGTTTGCTTACTAGTTGTATTTGGCTGCTAATTAGATGAGACGAATGCTTGTCTCTTGATTTAACTAGCTCGGAATCTCCCCAACTTAGCCTTTGTTCCTAGAATACACATTGGATCATGATGCAAGAAGATCGATGGACCCATGAGCACATACTATGGATTGCTGGCGATCCATGTCCTTAGTGAATTTACTATCTTCTCTTCTGATTTCCTTTTGCTTGTTGTTCTAGTCCTTTGGTTGGCTTTTGAGCTATTCTGACTCGATCAAGTTGTTCCGACTTCTTTTGGACTCTGCTGGGTTAAAAACTCGGATAACATTTTACCATCAGAGTACGTCTTCGTTGAAAACAAGGCATGCTCTGAAAGTAATCGCTTTTCAGTTTCTACTTGTCAAGTTCCAAGTAGTCCTGTTAAAGCCACACAAATTTGACTTTTGCTATTCCGTTGCTTGTTAGGTTTTGACCTGGACTGCCATTGCTTGTCATAACGACCAAAATTTTACTCTATAGCTTCACAACCTGCCTTGAAGTAGTATATGGACTTCGCTAGACAAGTTTGAGGTCGATCACTAGCAACTTGATGGATCGCTAGCGATCGTAGTCGATAGATCGCTAGTGATCCAATTACTTAACTTTTTTTTCATGCAACTCTTCTAATTTAATGCTTTGAGCCGACCCGTCTTAGTTCTTACTTGGTTCTCGCAACCCAATCTTCCAACTTCTTATGATTCGAGATACCTTCAGCGATTTGATCCAAGTTTGACCAAGTCCAAACTCCAATCGACCCATCAACACCGCCAATCAACTTCTTCTTCGTTGACTCCAGAACCTCGCCGCCGTCGCAATTTCTACCATGCTAAATCTTAGTTCCTTTGTTTGCTCCCTTGGATCGCCGTCGATCCATTGTATTTAGCTCGTTGATTCAAAAACTTTGACCGTCTTTATGTTTGGATCGCTGATTGAGAACACCAACCATCTTTGTGTTTGGATCGCCAATTGAGAATTTCAACCATCTTCGTGTTTTGACCATTAATTGACGCTCAACGGAGTTGTATTCGTGATGTTAGTCGTGGAAAATCCGAGTTGATTGCGATTTCCCGGAAGAAGATAGTAAACCAAGTCTTGAGTTCTATACGGAACCGCATTCGGGTTTTGTCCCAGCGCTTGACATACTTTGTTGTCTTCATCCCAAGAATCAAAATTGACTTGCACCAAGCTATGCTGATGACACTATGCGATGTACCGCGAATTGGCCCTAGTTCTTCCGGAGGATTTGGATTAGTTTTATTTTCTTTTGCACGCCCGGTGTACCTATACTGGGAAGAACTTTCCACGTCGCTTCGGATAATGGATCCATCATCAATCGTTGATCGATAACGGGTAAGTGTAGAAGAAGCAATTCTGAGAAGAAAATGATATGGGAAGTCCTTTTCTTTTTCCACCGTGAGCGAACTATCTACACAGGGTAGAGCGTTCGTAGTGTTCAGGACACCAAGTTCAACCCCCCGTAGATAACACACCGCACTTGTCCCGGTACATACTTGAAATCTGTCGTGTCAGCATCAATAAATATTTCTTCACAATTCAAGTGTTGTTAGGGAATTCTTAGTTTATAGTATAATTACTTGACCATTTCGGACACAAGACCTGTTGTTTAGAATGAAATACCTGTCTTCTTGTAGTAAGTCCAGCGGAGGAAGTCACTCTCTAAGGCTGAATTGTGGTCTACTGCTCCTTCTTCTTCCGCCTGGCAGGCTGAGTACGGCTAACAATTCCCCATCGGTCCAGTCTTGGATCGAACTCCTTCTAACATCAGAGTTCTTCTTAATCCGCCGGAGAGAGCTTCTTCCGTGATCTCTGCCAAATTTTTGCACAACATCTGCTTGTAGTATGGCATCTCAGAGGAAGACGTGCGCCTCCCAAAGAAGGATGAATTTGCTCATATGCCGCCTTCAGGATATACTGCTTGTCATCGGTATACGTGCCAAAACAGAGTAGTGCCCCCCTTCAACGATTTCTTGAGAGAACCCTCTCGAATTTGAGAATCATCCCATTCTAGATCCACCCCAACAGATACGCTATCTTAACTTGCCTACACGTTCTTTTTATGTGGAAACTCAACCATGCTCCGAGCTTCGACGAACTGAGATATTTTCTCTCGTTGAAAAGAAGAGACGAGTGTCCATCTTTGGTTGTGATTGAGGCTCAGAGAAACCGTAAAATCGTGTTACAACTGCAGAGTAATTTTTCTCAATTCAAGATTCAATACTTCTTTGTTAGATGTCCTGAGGGGTTCAATCGTCTTTGGACAACGGGGGGGGGAGGGGGTTAAGTTTACTTCCATACTTATTGAGTTCCGAAATGTCGCTATGGAATTTCTAACAAGTCCACTACTTCCTATAGTTATCCTGAGGACGAACAAAGACTTGTCTCTTGACAAAACTTTTCATACCCTGAAGGCTGTAGATGCTATGGAAAGATCAATCAAATTCTTGTTAACGAATGAAAGCTTGCTTCTGTACGGACTGTTGCTATCTAGGGAGACCTGAGTCCCAGTTGAAGTCCCATTCCCTACTCGTTCCAGGATACGCACACGATCTACTTCTTCATCTCATGGTTCCAAAGAAGGTGCTTTTGAAGAAAGGGAGGGCTTGTCCGGTGAGTTAGCCAAAGAGACTAGCGAGTGAAAAATATTGCGACTGAGGCCAGTTACTCGGCTAGAATGCCCCCGATTCCGGAAGAAGAGGATGAAACTTTTAAATAGAGAGAAGGCAAGGACGCGATAGCAACTAAAATGGAGAAGGGTGAAATTAAGAGCAGTAGTGATGAATCCTCCTCCAGTGATGATTACATTTCCATACAGGTTACGATGATGGAGATTCTGAATCGTGCGGTGATAATCCGGGGATGAGTCCCATTGTCCCAAGCTCTCCTTCGCTAGAGAAGCAATAAAGATGATGCTCCAGAAGTCGGACGACGTTGTGATTCCCCGATTAATGATGCCGGCGTAGACATTGGAGATTTGAGCAATGCATACATCGATTTTGACGCACTCATGGGTGAAGATTTCAGATTTGAAGAAATGCCTCCTTATCCAAGCCATGTTGCGCCTGAAATCGGACCGATTCCCTCCATGATGGTTGCCCGATCTAGTTTGTGACGTCGTTTTAGGCCGTCCCTCAAACACATTGCACGTTTCACTAGGGTTACACTCACTCACACGCATATTTTTCATGCCTATTCTCCATTACTTAGGCTCTTTATCTATTCTTCATGTCAGGTACCATGAGAAGATGTGGTCTCTACGACGATCTTGAGAAATTCACCGACTCTCAATGTTGGTCGAAACGATCCTCCAGTCGTCATCGGCCTCGTGAAACAAAGGAGGAACGGAGAAGAAGAAAGGATTTAAAAGATGAAGCTCGTCACCGAGACGAGAGGGAACGGGGTCGAGTGTATAAAGGCAGTTATGAGAAATGAAAGACTTTCGATGAGCGAGAGGAGCCGCCTAAAAAGTCAAAAATTAATCGCAGTTCTCATTCTTCGGAACAATAGGTCTTCGCTCCGGCACCAACTTCAATCGGTCCTAAAATTCCGATTTATTCTGTCCATGTCCCATCTTCATATCAAGTTCCATCATCTTATATGGTGCTTACCCCCGGTTCTTCATGGCCCCACCGGAGATATGCTTATGTTCTTCCGTTTGGTCCTCCTAGGCTTGAAGCAATGCTCAACGAGTGGTTTTTAAGGGGGGTTAAATTTGATCACGATCTTCATCTAGTTCGCAAAGATACATACATGCCCCACCTTAAGGCAATCCAGAGTGATTTAGAGCAAGCCGAGGGGTGGGAAAATTTATGCAAACAGCTAGTGGACATGAAGCTCAATAACTACCAAGAAATCCTCTCCTTTGAATGGTAGAATGATGACTTCGAAAAAGCGTTGGTGGAATGCGATGCCAGAGTCAAAGAGTTGGAAGAATAAAGGGACGCAGCGCTTCGAGAAAGCAAGGACAATTCCGCTTGTTAAAAGAGCTAAAAGAGGTGCGTGCGAAGATCGAGATTGTCCTAAGAGATGAAACTAAGAATGCGCATGCCGAAGAAATTAAGTTGCGAGGAACTTGAAGCTCGCATTACGATCATCAAAGCCCAGAGGAAGATCATTTACGACCACGACAAGATCGTAGAAGGGCATAATAAAACGATAGCAGAATATGAAGAAGTTGTGAAGTCATGTGATAAGACCATCTCCGATCTGGCTGAGACAAGCGCCATGCTCCAGGATCGAGTTTTTCAGTTTAGCGCTGATAAAATGCATGTCGAAGTTGAAAAGGCCGCCGTTACGGCAGATTTTTTGGAGCTTCAGAAAACCTTTGAGAGAAAGATGAAGAAGATGGATGAGACCATCTTAAACTTTTATGTCAACTCTCTCTTGCACCAGGGGAGTCTCATTTAGTTAGGCCCGAAATTCTCATGCGCTATGGTTTGGGAGGAAATTTTGACCCGTTTCTGTGATAGCGGGGATGTTTACACCAAGCGAGAGCTAGAGAACGCCTATCTTAATGAAGAATCAAAGAAAGCATTGCTAGACGGTGAGAAGATTTTTCGAATTGAAAGGGAAAAGGAAGATGTCGATGCTGCCACGGTACCAACTACCGAAGCGTCATAGGAGCCTTTCATTTCCAGTCCAGGCGAATCATCGAGGCAGCCCCGCGATCCTCGACATGTTCTAGGCTGAACATGCCCCGAAAATTTCTAAAATTTAATTTTTGGCCAAATTTATTCTTTACTTAATTTCGGTAAAATTTAATTTTACATTATTAAGTTTTACCCGATTGTGACATTTAGTTTACACTAATTTTCTTTGTCAAAACTATATCAGTTTGGACTGCACATGTTATTCTTCTTTGTAACCTTGTTCAACTCACGATAATCCACACATAACCTCAAAGAACTATCCACCTTAGTCACAAATACAACAGGTATGCCCCAAACGAATCCTTTCATTAGTTGATCATTCACTTGCACCTCTAACTCATTCTGCTCTCTAGGTGCCATATGCCTCAATGGCACCACTATGGGCCTGGCTCCATCCACTAACTAGATCAGAAACTTAATCTCCCTATGCAGCGGCAATCCTGTCACTTCGTTGAAGACATCAGGGTACTCTCTTGTGATAGGCATAGATGATAATCCTTCTTGTGGAATCTCAAGCGAATATAGAAAGCTAACTAATACCCCCATCCTCTAGTAAGCAGTGTATCATTACCATTCGCCCTTCCATATTCCTAATTGTCACCTCTAGCTTCTCATAATCCACAACAGCCGCATACCTCTTAAGCCAATCCATTCCCAAAATAATCCTAAACCCAGAATAATTAAGAATAAAGCAATCACAAGCAAAAGAACATCTGTGACTCGATAATACTAAGCCATGACAAATCATACAAAGACTAGTAGATCCTAAGAAATCCGATCCTCTGGAGTAGCAATGGTAACAACATTCCAACAATTCATTGCTCGACCCTATAGTTGTCTTAAATCAAGCTTCTTCTTCATGGCATCTTCCACATCCATATCCTTGAAAATGAATTCACAAATATCTATCCAATCTTATTCAATAGCTGATTCTGTTCCCAACAATGGCTTCCTTCCAAGAGTAGAATAATCCTTGCAAACCTTGGCGAAGTTTACATTAGGCACTTGCAAAGAAGCACCACCACCTAAAGCCATACCAAGAGTTGTTTGGGCTCTCCTCACCAGTGAAGCCACCATTGCATCGAACATGGCTTGAAAATCAGATGTAGCAGCTCTCGATCCTAATCCCTCTTCCACTTCTGAGTTATTCCTAGCAGCATTCCTTATGTTCTGATTCATTCTTATTTGTAATAAGAAAGATTAGCCTCATTCCAATAAAAGATGTAATGTAAACAAGTGCATACTATACTATAAAATATTACTATATAGCATAATATTTTTATTAACAAGTATGTGTTATCCCACCTTTTGGCAAAGCCGAGATACCCAAAAATTAACTGAAAATCAATGATTATTAGTCATGAATATCGATTGTGCATTGCAGGTTCACCATGGATATCAATGAATTTTGTCCGAGTCCGGATCGGGCTACAATTGACAAGACAGGACAAGCAAAGCCATAAAAGCCAGCGTTTCAAATTTTAGGTTACGGAGTTCGTATGGATGAGATATGATCGATACAAGGTAGAGAAATATGTTGTTCGTATCCATCAAAGAGTCGAGGGGATGGTCTATTCGAATCCATCAAGTCTTGCTTTGTTTGAATCCATCAGTAAAGCCCGTGTTCGAATCCATCCTGCTACGTCAACTTCGCATCGATCAACTGGAGCTCATTCTGATCGATACGAAGAAGGCCTTCATTCGGATCCATGTGCGTTGATGTGTTCAAATCCATCGAGTCAGAAAGACCTGGGTCGACACGATAATCTTGGATGCGAACACGGCGAAATACTCGGGGCGACTCGATCAAACCGGAGTGAAAAGCGGATCGACATGGAGAACGCGCACCACGTCAACCTGCTAGCACATGCCACCATCGATTCGAACAGATCGATTCGAATTGATCGATTCAAACAGGATGAACAAACGAAGAACGCGATTTCAAATCGATCATAACTTGAGATCTACAAGTCCAAATGCAATGAAATTTTCACAGGAGCTTACATACATGTTGATGAGTGTTCTCACCAAATTTCAGCTCCATCGGATGAGTTCTTGATCGATTCGAATGGAGTACGAATCGATCCCAGAACGGGCCCCAATTTCTTGAGGCCGGGCATGTGGACCCCCTCATGTGCCAGAAGTAGTCTCCCTAAATTTAGGCGGAATATCAGCCTCCTACACTTATAAATAGAGCCCCAGGTCATTCAGGAAAGGGGATCTTGATTCTGAAGCGCCCAGACTCTACCGGATTCAATTCTACACTTCATCATCGCTATTAAACTCAAATTTCTTTATTGTAATCGCTGTAATCAACTGTAATCAGCAAAGATAATCAATAAAAAGATAAATCTTTGAAGTGGACGTAGGCCGAAGATAGCCGAACCACTATAAATCTCGTGTTTCTGTTCATTATTTCTGAATTGTGATATTCTGTTGGCTTAGATCTGAGATTTGTGTTTGAATATTTGCTGATTTGTATTCATACACTGGTGCTTTCACAATATTTGGGGTTTGTGACCAATTTTGGCGCAAACACTTTGGTGCTTTCACTGAGAAGAACTAGCACCCGTTACACCAGATTCAAAGTTTAGATTTGAAAGTTTGAAGGATTCAAATTGACTCGACAATGACTCGACAAACAAGACAAAGAGCTGAGAGAAGCCAACAGGGAGGAAGTCAAGAGGCATCCTCTGGTGCTGGAGAAGGACAAGCTTCGATTTACATCACCAGAGATGAAATGGAAGCTATAGCAAATTCATTGCAAGAGAGGATGATGAAGACTCAGCAAGAGATGCTGCAGAATTTCTTCGAGCAGATGAGGGTAGCAAATGTGCAAAACGTTGGACCAACCACAGCAGCTGCAAGTGCGGGCAAGGAGTCAGGATTACGGAAACCAATGAAGGTCAGGTTCAAGGTCAGAATGCAGATCCAGAAGGAAATCAACAAGGACTTGGGGGCATACCCTCAGGATCTGATGCTGGAAGGCCTACAGATGGAGCTCAATAAGCTGGAGCCAACGCTGATGCTAACAGGCCACACGAAGAGTACATACCAGAATACCCTTCAAGACCAAGAGGGCAACCCCAGGATGGAGATGAAAAGATGGCTGGATTAGTCCGACGACTGATGAGAGGAGGATTGTCCAATCGAGGACTAGAGGAAGTTAGTCGGAGTCCGTTCACCCCGAATATCATGAATGCAAGGAACCCTCCAAAGTTCAAACTGCCTATGTTGGATCCTTATGACGGGAAGTCAGATCCAATGATGCATATTACTCGATACATCAGGCACATGGAAGTGTTGGGGGCATCCTAGGAAGTGATGGCTCGATGCTTCCCTCTATACTTGTCAGATTTAGCTGCACTTTGGTTCAGGCAATTAGAAACCGGATCGATCAGAACATGGGGAGAGCTTGTAGATTGCTTCATGAGACAGTTTGACGTGACCCAAGAGTGTGATGACTTTGGCATCGATAAAGCAAAGAACTGGAGAGTCCATAAAAGACTTTCTGCTACGATTTAATGCAACGGTGGCTTCTGTAGATCGCCCGGATCCATCGATGATTTTGATGGCAGTAGTGGCAGGAGTTGGGGAAGGCACCGAATTCAAAGATTCTTTGGCGAGCGACCCACCGCAAGATCTTGGAGAGTTTTACCATGAAGTTGAAAGATTCATTCGATTAGAAGAATCACGAGCCGAGAGGCAGGAAATAAACGCTGTACAAGGCGAAGGAACCGCCAGGGAACAGCCCAGGGTGGACAAAGGAAAGAGAAAGCAGGATGACACACATGATGGTCCTGATAAACGGAAGAAATTTCGAGAGCCCAGATTCAGGCAATACACAGATTTGGCGGCAAGCCTGGAAAGAATTTACACTGAAACTCGAGGGCAACTCCCCTATCGAAAACCACCCAGGAGAGATCCCACAGAGCGGGAGCGTAGAACCGGAAAATATTGCCTATTCCATGAGCTGGATGGACACACAACCGATGAATGTCGCCACCTAAAGGATGAGGTGGAAGAACATGCCAGGAGTGGTAGATTGCCACAATATGTCAGAGAACGGGCATCAGCGGTAAGGCCCGAACAACTACCGCCTCCACCTAACAGAAACGATCCTGGATCGGGATCACGACTCGTCATCAACTGATTAAAATGGCAAGGGCCAAGTTCAAGATTTGGACTTCGGTCAAATAATTTCATTAGATTTGCTTTCAGAATAAACAGCTACTCCACTTACTCATGTACGGGAACCAGAGAGATCCCTAGGCATGCTCTGAGATGGAGATAGACCGATTTGCCCGGAGAGGCAATGTTTAGTTTTTTCCTAATGTTTGAGATTGAACATCTAGGACCTGAATTTAATAAATAAACTTGAATTTCTTAAAATAAACCTTTGACCTAAGAGTTAAAGGATGAGTATTAAATACCAATATAAAAATGATCGCTTTATGACCCTACCCAGAGAGACGGGGTCCGGAGTGCAAGAAGTGGGTTGCTTCCCCGGAGAGCGACAGGATCGACACACTTAACGTCGTTTCCCATTCACCGGAGAGTGATTAGATCGGAATTTGATAAGAGCATAGAGAGGCTATGATCGGCCCACGATTTAGGCCATGACATTGCTTAATGTTCAGATACACTGAACCGGAGTGCAAGAAGTGAGTCGCTTCGCCGGAGAGCGACAGGATTGACTCACTTAACGATGTTTCCTCTTCACCGGAGAGTGACAGGATGGGATCCAGCAGGAGCCCGGAGAGGCTACGATCGGTCCAGAACGACCAAGACATCGCTTTACGCCCTAACTGGGGCCAGAGTGCAAGGAATGGAAAGCAACGCCGGAGTGCAATAGGATCTTTCTATTCAATCGCTAAGTCTGGAATGAGCTTGGCAAGGGTCCGGAGTGACCATCGATAGTACAGAGAGACTGTAGAATTTCATTCTTAACTTCCACTGGAAGAAATTGATAACGATTCGACTTCGAACATCCATGGACTTGATTGAAAATGCTCTAAGCTCTGAATAAAACATGAACTCACTACATTCAATTTGAGACTGATCAAAACACACCTTTTACCAAAAGGCATGTTTTGGGGGGCAAAGTGTTATCCCACCTTTTGGCAAAGCCGAGATACCCAAAAATTAACTGAAAATCAATGATTACTAGTCATGAATATCGATTGTGCATTGCAGGTTCACCATGGATATCAATGAATTTTGTCCGAGTCCGGATCGGGCTACAATTGACAAGACAGGACTAGCAAAGCCATAAAAGCCAGCGTTTCAAATTTCAGGTTAATCGGAGTTTGTATGGATGAGATATGATCGATACAAGTTAGAGAAATATGTTGTTCGTATCCATCAAAGAGTCGAGGGGATGGTCTATTCGAATCCATCAAGTCTTGCTTTGTTTGAATCCATCAGTAAAGCCCGTGTTCGAATCCATCCTGCTACGTCAACTTCGCATCGATCAACTGGAGCTCATTCTGGTCGATACGAAGAAGGCCTTCATTCGGATCCATGTGCGTTGATGTGTTCGAATCCATCGAGTCAGAAAGACCTGGGTCGACACGATAATCTTGGATGCAAACACGGCGAAATACTCAGGGTGACTCGATCAAACCGGAGTGAAAAGCGGATCGACATGGAGAACGCGCACCACGTCAACCTGCTAGCACATGCCACCATCGATTCGAACAGATCGATTCGAATTGATCGATTCAAATAGGATGAACAAACGAATAACACGATTTCGAATCGATCATAACTTGAGATCTACAAGTCCAAATGCAATGAAATTTACACAGGAGCTTACATACATGTTGATGAGTGTTCTCACCAAATTTCAGCTCCATCAGATGAGTTCTTGATCAATTCGAATGGAGTACGAATCGATCCCGGAACGGGCCCCAATTTCCTGAGGCCGGGCATGTGGGCCCCCTCACGTGCCAGAAGTAGTCTCCCTAAATTTAGGCGAAATATCAGCCTCCTAAACCTATAAATAGAGCCCCAGGTCATTCAGGAAAGGGGATCTTGATTCTGAAGCGCCCAGACTCTACCGGATTCAATTCTACACTTCATCATCGCTGTTAAACTCGAATTTCTTCATTGTAATCGCTGTAATCAACTGTAATCAGCAAAGATAATCAATAAAAAGATAAACCTTTGAAGTGGACGTAGGGCGGAGATAGCCGAACCACTATAAATCTCGTGTTTCTATTCATTATTTCTGAATTGTGATATTTTGTTGGCTTAGATCTGAGATTTGTGTTTGAATATTTGTTGATTTGTATTCATACACTGGTGCTTTCACGATATTTGAGGTTTGTGACCAATTTTGGCGCAAACAGTATGCTCCCTCCTTTAGCGTATACTCTCGACTTGCTTCGGTTAACTCGTAATCAAAGCTCTGATACCAAATGTGATGACCATCCCATACCACCTGCACATCAATGACCTAAAAGAGCATTGTATCCATGTCGGGCTGATATTGAACGATCATCAAGATTGAATTTTAAAGCAGAAAACCTACTGCATATCTCACAGCGCACGATTAAATATAACATCGCATGGATAAAATATAATATAGAAAATATACAACAGATTATAATGAGCCATAACAAATGAAAATAACATCTTTACTAAATCATGAGTTATGGTAGAAACGTCATAATATCTCAGTATAACATTTCCTCACTATACCCCTCAGAGTATATAGAAACAAACAGCGGAAACTACAACTATAGAGTAATAAACCATAACTTCTCTAATCTCTTTCTTCATACGGCAACTGTGGCTCCAAACATATTACCTAATCTACTAATTTAAGAGTACCCAAGATGATAAGAGGAAACATAAAACCTTGGGTCAGATAACAGTCTGATGTGAGCGGTAAATAACTATCGAAAGCTATATTAGAAAATATGGTACTATATAGGTACAAAAAAACATACCTGACCTACCACTACAACCAAAGAGTTAGCACATAATAATAAGATATAATATGCTACTCAAATAAACAATAATAGGATAATATAAAAGAACAGGATAAAAGAATCTAAGCAGCTTCCTCTATTGACACTATTCCCAATCCCTTCTCCAACATTCCTATAGATGACAGCCTACCAAGAAAAAATAGCAACTATAGCAAACATAGCATCCATGTAATGACTCATATTTTTAACTATTTTAAATTATTAAATTTAATATCATTATTGAACAAAAATGGTTAGAAATAAAAATTTAATGATTTATTAATGTAATTTATTTAATATGAACTTGAATAAAATTTTGAAATAACAATTTCGATAAGATTTAAGGAAATTGTTAACCAAATTTATGGTCAACACCCCAAAAGTTACTTCAGCAGGAGTAGAAAGGGTTGTTTGGATGAAGGACACGATATCCCTAAAAATTGCCTTTATATTTAGCTTTGCTTGTTGTTGATTTTTAGTTTTGACCTTTCGACGTATTCAAAAGGTTTGGTCCTTCAAGTCGATAACTTTTTATCTCAGTTGAACTTGTAGGAGATCTCTTGTGGAGTTTTCCCTTGTGGTTAGATTGATGGCCCCGAAATTTACCCTTTTAAAGCTAACTTTAATATTGTCAAAAGTTTTGGGTGACTATCCTCTTTAGCAATAGGTAGGATATCAAATTCCTTGATGATATGTAGAAGCTTTCAACCTTGTCGAAAGGTTAGGTTGCTTATATGAAGTAGGTTTCAACCTTGTCGAAAGGTATGTGAATGCCCACCTTTGGATTGAACCTTATGTTTCCAGATCTAGGTCTTGTTGAAAGGTTAGATCGCTCAATTTGTAATTGTGGAAGGTTCTGGTGTTAATAAAGTATAGAAAACTACCAACTTAATCGAATGGTTTAGACCATAGAGCTAATGATTTTGGAAGGTTACAGCTAATATTAATCCAAATAAGCTGTCGACCTCATCGAAAGGTTAGGGTTGTAGAGTTGATGATGTTTGAAGGTTGCAGTTATTGCTTGTACAGGTGAACTTCCAACCTTGTCGGCAAGAACCTTCCGATGGAGTTAATCCTGAATATGTGAGTTAATCCAACAAAGGTTTAAACAAAACAATAAGTAATTAATAGAACATGAGACTTCCCTCTTTCTTCGAGATCGGCTCTTTTATAAATCCCCAAATTAATTCCCAATTAGGGTTAAAATTCATTATGAAATTACAAGAATAGAATGGGAGAAAAAAAAATTGGCCCCCAAAACTGGACCCCTTGGGTCCTATTTATTATTCCAAGCGGCCCTCCTTTTGGTCTCATGCTTTCGACTAGGTCGGGGGGTCACCTTTTATATCCGGTTGTAAACCTTTCAACCTTGTCGAAAGGTTTGTGGACCTTTGAACATGGTCGAAGGGTATGTTCTTCCCTATGCCTTCATGAACCTTTCGACCTTGTTGGTGTTAGTTCCTGAGAAGATGGTTTTGATGACAACAACCTTAGGACTTGTTATAAAATATATATACTAATATTCTTGTCTAGATATACATGTATATGCATGTACTAAGTATGAAGACTGTACAGTATAGAGATTCAAAACTGACGAATTCAAGATTGAAGAAACCAAGACTGAAGACTCATGAGTATCAAGAGTTCAAGATATCAAGAGTTCAAGATTTCAAAATTTCAAGAGTTCAAGATATCAAGATAAGTAATAATGTCTAGATTTATGTTAAAACTTCATAATAGTACTAAAATCTTTATTCGGATTTTAATTGTGGAATGGAATCCACCTTCTCGCTTTAATAGTGGGATGGAACCCACGACCTCTTTAGTGGGATGGAACCCACGACCTTCTCTAGTGGAATGGAATCCACGAAATTTTCAAAATGATTTATTTTAAATATTTTTCCAATTTTTTTAAAAGTCATCTCTCTTAGTTTAAATATTTTATCCTTAAACTATTTTTATTATTTTGATTTCAAAATCATCTCTTCTTTTTAAACTATCTCCTGGTTTTAATATTATAAGCTTTAAATCTCAAAAATATGTTTTATACTTAGTTTTTAATATTACTTTTATATTATAGATTAAATATTTCTAACATTGCTTTTTAAATCTCTTTTATAAGTTTAAACTATATTCAAAATGGTTTATAAACTTCAGAAATTGTTTTGACAAGTTTTAGAAAGAAAATTTCTTTTAAAAACAATAATCAATTTTCAAAATTTACTAGGGCATGTCGACATACCCCATCCCCCCATGTCGACATGGTGGCCGTAGAATTTAAATTTCAAATTTTCAAATGAAGTGTCTATTCGTCATAACCTTTCACGAATGGACATGACTGTTGTTCTTCTATAAATACCAGTTGTTTTCAACGAATTTTAAGTTAGTTTTTCTTTATTTCTTCACTCCTTCTTCTCCACTCAAGTATTCTCTTATATTTTAACAAAACCCTGCCAAAATCCTAAGTGAATCAAACTTGATCATCTCTAGTTTGATTCTCTACCAATCTCTCTCAAAGATCTCAGTGCTATTCAGGGTTATAGGATCATTTGTAATCAAAGAAGTGTATCGAGTCTCTCTTCTATCAAAGTGATATTGGAAACGGTGTGATTGTAGCCTGTATATCAATTGGGTGTGATTGTAGCCCGTAAATCAATTAGGTGATCTTGTAGCCTGGTTAAACCAAGAGAGTTTTCCTTGGACTCGAAGACAAGAGGGAGTATCTCGTGGTCTTGGAATCGAGGTTGTAATATCGACATTATATTTGAAAAGAAATCTGCGAAAGAAATTGTGTGGGACTGGATGTAGGGTAACTCCTAACCAGTATAAAATTTCGGTGTGTTCTTTCCTTTACTGCTTTTATTCACTATTTGCATCTGTGTCTGATTCTGTGATTGTTTCTGTGTTTGTGAATTGCATCTGTTTGGATTTAATTTGAAAAGATTTCA
The DNA here is from genome assembly GCA_030737815.1 of Allium fistulosum. Taxonomy (NCBI): domain Eukaryota; kingdom Viridiplantae; phylum Streptophyta; class Magnoliopsida; order Asparagales; family Amaryllidaceae; genus Allium; species Allium fistulosum. The sequence continues at coordinate 1,114,386,950 of CM060907.1, read as the reverse complement.
AAAAGATTCATAAAATTAATTAAACACTATTTACCCCTCCCTCTAGTGTTAATTCTGCCTTAAGATCCGTAATCCGCATTTCCTACATTTGGTATCAGAGCATTGGTTTTCAAAGTTATCATAATCTGAATTTTGAAAAAAAATTAAAATGGCAATTCTTAGAGATTCTGTTAACACTAGTTCAAAACTGTCCAAATCATCATTGTCTCGTAAGTCTGCATATTGTTATTATAGAAAATCAAGTTATCTACCGAATTTGTGTGTTGTGCAGGAATAGATGTGTTATATGGTTTTTAATGAATCAACACTTAATGGAAAAATGGTGCAAATCAAGAAAAACAAATGGATACTTGATAGTGGATGTTCAAGGCACATGACTGGCAATCCGAAGATACCGAATGACATAATTTATGAAGATGGAGGACTGGTTAACTTTTGAGACAACTCAAAAGGATATGTGATTGGCATTGGCAATGTCGGTAACTCAAAAACTCCTACTATTTCTGATGTTTTGTTAGTTAGGAATCTAAAACACAATTTACTTAGCATAAGTCAACTATGTGATAAGGGGTACAAAATTAAATTTGAAAAGGATAAGTGTTACATCGAAGATAATAAATCAAATATTATCTTTGAAGGAATTAGGAAGAAAAATATTTATATTCTCAGTATGAAAATCTCAAATGATAACCTATGTCTTTTGGCTAATACAAGTGACTCTTGGATTTTACATAAAAGATTTGGGCATTTGAATTTTAAACTCTTATATAGACTTTCAAAACTTGATCTACTAAGAGGTCTCCCTAAAATGGATTTTAAAATAAATAGTATATGTGATGCTTGTCAATTAGGAAAACTTAGAAAGAGTTCATTTGAATTGAAAGATATGATTTCAACTTCAAAACCTCTTGATTTACTTCATTTAGATATGTTTGGTCCATCTCAAATTCAGTCAATAAATCACCGTAAATATGTTTTTGTAATTGTAGATGATTATTTTAGTTTTACATGGATAATTTTTCTGAAATTTAGAAGTGATGCTTTGATTTATTTAAATCTTTTGCAAAAAGTATTCAAAATCAACTTTCTTTAAAAATCAAAACTATTCGTAGTGATCACGGTGGAGAATTTGAAAATGAAAATTTTGAGAATTTCTGTAACCAAAAAGGAATAACTCATAATTTTTCCTTTTCAAGAACTCCACAACAAAACGGAGTGGTAGAGCATAAAAATAGGACGATTCAAGAGTGTGCAAGAACTATGCTTTCAGATAGTAAATTACCAAGAAATTTTTGGGCTAAAGCAATCGCTACAGCTTGTTATATTTTGAATAGGATTTTAGTTAGACCTCTAACCAATAAAACACCATATGAACTTCTTTTCAATAAGAAACCTAAGGTACCTTATTTTAAAGTTTTTGGAAGTAAATGTTTCATTCTAAATACAAAGGACAATTTGGATAAATTTGATACTAAATCCGACAAAGGAATCTTTATCGGATATTCTAACAGAAGTAAAGCATACAGATTTTTCAATTTAAAAACTAACACCATTGAAGAAATAATGCATGTATGTTTTGTTGAAAATTTCAAAGATTTTGTTCAAATAAACGATGAAGATGATTTTGTTACTTTAGATAATGAATCAAATGAAATAAATTGTGAAACTGTTCATCCTAATAAAAGGATCAGGCTTTTAAAAGATCATCTTGAATAAAATATACTAGGAAATATTTAATCTGTTATTAGAACTTGAAATCAATTAAACAAGATGAGTAATGTAGCTTTTATATCAACTATTGAACCCAAAAATCCAAAGAAAGCATCATCTGATGATTCATGGATTCTTGCTATGCAAGAAGAACTGAATCAATTCACCCGAAATGATGTATGAGAACTTGTTCCTAGACCTAAGGACAAAACTATAATAGGAATTAAATGGGTTTATAAAAATAAAATGAAATAATAAGGTGAGTTCATTAGAAATAAAGCTCGATTACTCATGCAAGGTTATTATCAAGAGGAAGGAATAGACTATGATGAAACCTTTGCTCCAGTAGCAAGATTAAAAGCCATTAGAATTCTACTTGCTTTCACAAACCACAACAATTTCAAATTATTTTAAATGGATGTCAAAAGTGCATTTTTAAATGGTTTTGTTAAAGAAGATGTTTATGTTGAACAACCCCCATTTTTTGAAGATGAAAAGTTTCCAAATCATGTTTACAAATTAAAGAAATCTTTATATGGTCTGAAACAAGCTCCTAGAGCCTGGTATGATAGACTAAGATCTTACCTATTACAATCAAATTTTGAAATTGGTAAAGTAGATAATACTCTTTTTATCAAAAGAAACAAAAATGATATCCAATTAGTACAGATTTATGTAGATGATATAATTTTTGGACCAATAAACAATGAAATGAACAAAGTGTATTCTGAAATAATGACAAAATAGTTTGAGATGAGTCATATAGGTGAACCTACTTTCTTTTTAGGATTGCAAATAAAACAATTACATAGTGGTATTTTCGTTAGTCAAGAAAAGTATGCTAAGGATCTAATCAATAAGTTTGGTATGACCAATGCAAGTGGAAAACCCACTCCTATGGCAACCAATGAAGCCTTGAATAAAGAAGACATGTCAAAAGATGTCGACCAAAAACTATACATGGGAATGATTGGATCGCTACTCCATATAACTGCAAGTAGGCTTGATATCATGCATAGTGTCTGTCTCTGTGCAAGGTACCAATCTCAACCCAAAGAGACCCATTTAAAAGCTGTTAAACGTATCCTAAGATATGTTAAACACACTTTAGAATATGGCCTAATTGACCCTAAAATGATTCATTTGATTTAATCTCATATTGTGATGTTGACTATGCTGGTTGTAAATCAGACCGAAAAAGTACAAGTGGAACTTGTCACTTTTTAGGACATTCTCTGGTTTCCTAGTTTAGTAAAATGCAAAATACCTCACTATCAACAATTGAAGCAGAATATATCTCTGTTGCTTTGGCTTGTTCTCAAGTAATCTATATACAACAGATCCTAAAGGATTTTGGATTAAATATTTCAAAATCACCAATTTATTGTGACAATACAAGTGCAATAAATTTATCCAAAAATCGCACTCATCATTCCAGAACCAAACATATTGATATCAGACATCATTTTCTCAAAGATAATATAAGTAAAGAGATTATTTCTCTTAAATATATCAACACTGAGAATCAAATAGCCGATATTTTGACCAAACCCTCGAATCAATCAACCTTTACTAAATTTAGAAGAGAACTAGGTATTTGCTCTATAACTGAGATATAGAATATAGATATAGTATCATATATAGTTAAATAAATAAATAAAAATAAAATTGTCAAAATTTCCATAAGGATGTCGACATCCCCATACCCCCCATGTCGACATACAACGACAAAATTTGAAATTTTGATTTTCCCTCTAAAATTAGTTTGGTGGTCATATATTCTCTATATTTCGAATTCTTTTATCTTCCACTTTATTTCTCTCTGTAATAAACTTCTGAGAATATAAAATAATGGCATCCTCTTCCAAATCACACCAGAATGCGACCTTTTCTTTCCCTTCTCCTAATGCCGGTCCATTTCAACGAACTACACTGGCCCGAGTCATGAAGATAGAGGAAACTTTAAAGGACTCTCTGCAAATGATGACTGATTTGCAAGTCATGCAAATAAAGATGACTAAGGAACAAGAGAAACAGGGCAAAATCCTTAGAAATTTACAAAAATTTCTAATGGATAATCATGCGGATCTGATCGTGTTTGAAGATAACTCCTCTACATTAATATTCATAATCCATTAGAGGAAGACGACGAAGAAGAAGAAGAAGCACAAATGAACGAAGACAATAAAGTTATTTGCATTGGAGAAGTCTGTTTTGATAAAGATGGTAATTTGGTCGAACAACGTGGAAACTTTTGTCTCCATTACCCAAATTGTTCAATTTAAAAGTCACCAATTATTGAAGACTCTCATTAGATTGTTTTTATGTTAATGTTTTTATATATTGTGTGTATTTGTATATATTTGTGTTTATATGTGTAATATAACAACATATATATATATAATAAAATTATATTTATGTTTCGCTTAATTATACTTCGTTATTAGTATTTAGTTCCATAGTATTAGTTCAAGGTGGAGTTACGTAGTTTAGAATTAGTTTTTGTTGATGACAAAGGGGGAGAATTATAAAATAGGTTAGATAGGCTTAGATTAAATGAGAGTTAGTAGATTAAAGAGGAGTTGTTTGAATAAGGGGAGTCGGAGTAGAATCAGAATTTGGTGGAGTAGATTTTATAAACAAAGTTTGTCATCATCAAAAAATGGGAGATTGTTAGTTCCTGAGATAATGGTTTTGATGACAACAACCTTAGGACTTGTTATAAAATAGTGTCTAGATTTATGAGTATCAAGAGTTCAAGATTTCAAGAGTTCAAGATATTATGATAAGTAATAGTGTCTAGATTTATGTTAAAACTTCATGATAGCATTAAAATCTTTATTCGGATTTTAATTGTGGAATGGAATCCACCTTCTCGCTTTAATAGTGGGATGGAACCCACGACCTCTTTATTGGGATGGAACCCACGACCTTCTCTAGTGGAATGGAATCCAAGAAATTTTCAAAATGATTTATTTTAAATATTTTTCCAATTTTTTTTAAAAGTCATCTCTCTTAGTTTAAATATTTTATCCTTAAACTATTTTTATTATCTTTTATATTTTGATTTCAAAATCATCTCTTGTTTTTAAATTATCTCCTGGTTTTAATATTACAAGCTTTAAATCTCAAAAATATAATCTATACTTAGTTTTTAATATTACTTTTATATTATAGATTATATATTTTTAAGATTGCTTTTTAAATCTCTTCTATAAGTTTAAACTATATTCAAAATGGTTTATAAACTTCAGAAATTGTTTTGACAAGTTTTAGAAAGAAAATCTCTTTTAAAAACAATAATCAATTTTCAAAATTTACTAGGGCATGTCGACATACCCCATCCCCCATGTCGACATGGTGACCATAGAATTTAAATTTCAAATTTTCAAATGAAGTGTCTATTCGTCATAACCTTTCACGAATGGACATGACTGTTGTTCTTCTATAAATACCAGTTGTTTTCAATGAATTTTAAGTTAGTTTTTCTTTATTTCTTCACTCCTTCTTCTCCACTCAAGTATTCTCTTATATTTTAACAAAACTCTGCCAAAATCCTAAGTGAATCAAACTTGATCATCTCTAGTTTGATTCTCTACCAATCTCTCTCAAAGATCTCAGTGCTATTCAGGGTTATAGGATCATTTGTAATCAAAGAAGTGTATCGAGTCTCTCTTCTATCAAAGTGATATTGGAAACGGTGTGATTGTAGCCTGTAAATCAATTGGGTGTGATTGTAGCCCGTAAATCAATTATGTGATCTTGTAGCCTGGTTAAATCAAGAGAGTTTTCCTTGGACTCGAAGACAGGAGGGTGTATCTCGTGGCCTTGAAATCGAGGTTGTAGTATCGAAATTATATTTGAAAAGAAATTTGCACAATAAATTTTGTGGGATTGGATGTAGGGTAACTCCGAATCATTATAAAATTCTGGTGTGTTCTTTCCTTTACTTCTTTTATTTATTATTTGCATCTGTGTCTGATTCTGTGATTGTTTCTGTGTTTGTGAATTGCATCTATTTGGATTTAATTTGAAAAGATTTCAAAAGGATTCATAAAATTAATTAAATACTATTCACCCCCCTCTAGTGTTAATTCTGCCTTAAGATCCGTAATTCGCATTTCCAACAGTCGGAAGGTTGCCTCTTCACTCTTTGCTGACTCATGGATGTTTCCTTCTTCATAAACCTTTCGCCATTGTCGAAAGGTATTTTGTATGCTTTCTAATCGGTTAGAAAGGCTTGATATGCTTTCGAAAAGGTCATTAAGTAGTTGCTTACACTTGCTTTGACTCCTTCTTCTCCTTTAAAAACCTTGGATTCTAGAGATAAAGCCTTTTGTAACGACCCGTAAATTTTAACGGTTTTTAATAACGTAATTAACTGAAATTTTGTGAAATTTTAAATAATTGAATTTGGAAATAAAAAATTGATACGGTATGCGTCTACTTAAACATAGAAAATGGTAAATTTTTATTTGAAAATATGAATGTTAGTTTTATTGTATGATTCAAAATTTCAATTTAAATCAGTTAATTTGATGAAAATAAAATGTTTTCGAAATTTGAATATTTTTATACAATAAATTTATTTACCATCTTCTGAGTGAGAGTCATACTTCGTTTCATCAAATTTGGACTTCTCTAGCTTCGTTTATCTTATTTTCAGCGAATTTGCAGCCGTTTGGCAGCGAATATCGACTTTTGATAGGATGGTCGTATCATTGTTATCTGTGTACCGTTTTGATAGTCTCGTCGTGCTGATCTCCGCAGTATATTCATTTGTGCATTTCAAAGTCCAGTACGCGGCGAAATCCGTGAAAACGGATGGCCATATCGTTATCCACTTTGGAGTTTTTAATACTCTGTGACCATTTAATTGTGAAACGGCTGAAACAAAAAGGTCACGCTTTTCAAATTTTAAAAATTAAATATTTCTAACTATAGCCGTTTCCTATTCAAATTTCTTTTGATCAGATTCGTTTGCTTACGTTATTTGAAATAATTAATATAGATCTACATGTATAATCATCTGTCCTTTTGCTTTTGCCTGAGACTTCTTCCTTCCCCTTCCAGTTTTGCTCCGCCTACCCAGAACTCCTCACCGCCCCATCACCCGTGTAGCCACGTCAACCACCCGACCACCCCAACAACAATCACGCAACCCCACCAGTTCGGCCTCTGCCTCGTCTGCCTGAAACTGCCGACCGCCTCCCCCTCTTCAACATTTCAACCCAAAACCCGTTTGTCAGCCTTCATCCCCACGTTGCATCACCGAAGACCCAAAGCCCTCCCATTCTTCCACTTTTCAGACCCAGCCGAAGCCATCATGGCCGCTACCTCCACCTTCCACCCGACCCAATCTGCTCCTTCTCTTCCCCTGCATGATCGGCCCTCATCCCTTCATGGCCTTTCCCCTCCTAATCCATGGCCGAGCCTTCCATCATCTCCGCCAAGCTTCCATCCTCCACCACTGCTTTGCCTTCCTCCATCGACCACAGTTCCCTTGCCGAGCAGCCTCTACCAGCGTTCATATATATGTATGTATTATATCATATTCTAGGATTAGAGGGATATATATATAATACATATATGTTATGGTTACAGTTTGTATATAAATACATATATTATATATTATAGATTTTGTTTAGATTTATATCAATATCTTAAAATAGATTTTCGTAACCACTAGTGTATATATATTGTTAAATAAATATGTTCTGAACTTGAAATATGGGTATTAAAATATATGATGTTTATGTGTAAAAATTATATATGTTATAGTATAATTATAATTTGTTTAAGTGTTATATTATATAAGTCATATGTATATTAGTTTATATATTCTGTTGGGTTTAAGTTATGATAGTGTTATATATATACCATAATCTGTTTGTATGAGTTGTATATATTTTAAGATATGTGTTAAGGATGTATGTATATAAATGGTTAAAGTACATAAGTTTATATAAAATTTTATAATATGTTAGTTTATATAAATCTGTTGTATCTTGGATTCTGTTATTTATAATGTATTAGTGTTATATTAGTTTATATGAAGTGAAGTTGAGCCAGTGCAAATTTGCTGTTGTTATGTATATATAGTAATAAAGTAAGTTTTTTATATATAAAAGTTGCACTGTAGCTTTGACTGATTTCTCATATGTAATAGTAAGGTGAAATTTTATAATAGTAATTTTATGCATGGAAAATTTTTCAAACTGATATGCCTTCCAATATACGTGTTTTATTTTATATTATATATATAGGTATTTGGATTTCGACATGCCTATAGACTTTATATTATATTATATATGTGTATTTGATTTTAATATATATATATAGATTTTGATTTTATATGTATGCAAATTTTTTTTATTGAATTTCATATATATATATAGGTCTTATTTCTAAATACGTGTTTCGATTAAACATTGATTTTAAGAAAGAAAGTAATAAAAATATAATATAATATACTCTTCGTTTCGCTTATATCAAGCTGGGTTGATTTGTTCTCATCAATTCCTATTTATCTACTTTATCTGTCAAATCCATGTTCAGCTTACTTCACTTTGAGATTTGTTGGTTGAATTAGCCGATTGTTGAGTACGTGATTCAATTCGTGCTTGGATTCGCAACCCATTCCATTGTCAAAATTCTCTAGCCTCGAAAGGTGAGCAATCACTCACGATTAACATTCTTATATTTATTAAATTTGATTTCACTTGAAACGACAATTGAAATATACTGCTAAATTGAACTGTTAATTTTATAATTGCTATATATGATATGCTATTATCTGTAATTGTTCACCTGTGAGATATGTCACCATATCCTGTTGTTTACATTTTATTTAATTTATCACTAAGGATATATGCCTGTTGTTGATATGTTATATTATTTCTCACTCTACAAGTTCTCTGTTAGTATAGAATTCCCTATGGGTTGAAATTATACATACCCGAACGATCTTGTAGAATAGGAGAAAATCGTTATGGGTTGAAATGATAAACCCAAGCGATTTTCATTGATTTTGAATTTTTGGGATTGCAGGTTGAAATGATATATATCCGTAGATATTTAAATTGCGGATTGAAATGATAAATATCTGTATCACTTGACCATAGGATAGAAAATTATATACGGACACCGTTGGTCTATTTTGAAAAATGATCTTTGAATTTTGAAATGAAATATATGGATTTTAATAATGTAAAGATATTTTATTTTAAAAAAATTTAAAATTTAAAATTTATATGTTTTGGAAATTTTAATTTATAAGTTAGTTTTGAAAAATTTAAATTTCAAGATTTACTTATATTTTATTTTAAAAATATATAAAATAGATTTAATATAAAATAAATTTAATAATAAGATTTGATTTAATAAAATTTAATCTAATTAGTATATAATATGTTTAAGTATTTATTTAAATTTATAATAATATTTAAAAAAATAAATTTTTATAACTTTAATAATAAAGGTTGGGACGATAAATTAATGTTGACTTGGAGTTTAAATTGGTTAATAATTGAATTTAAGAAAGAAGTGATTTAAACTTATTGGTTTTGAGATTTTGAAAAGATATGATTATAACTTGGTTTATAACTTGATTTGATAAAAAGTGATTAAATGAATATTCTCAATTTTTAATAAAATTGAGATTGAATGTTTAATATTGATTTAGGTATATAAACTGGAATTTAAATAAATTGTTATAAAAATGGTTAAGGGAATAATTTCCAATTTGAATAAATTTAAAGTTAATGTTGAAATATAAATGAAGTTTATATTGTAAATGTTGAATATTTAAACTTGAATCCTTGAACTTTAAATTGAAATGGTTAAACTGGAATTGATTTAAATTGAATTTTTGGAATTTAAGATGATTTAAATCGATTTGCGGAATTGGAGGAAACTAATTTTATTATATAAAATAATTTATTATATATACAAACTATTTTAATTTATAAAGTATTTTAATATATGTACTATTTCCAAAATCTAAACTGTTTAGGTGGAAAGTGTTATGATTTCAAAGTGTTATGATTTCAAAGTGTTATGATTTCAAAGTGTGATGATTTCGAAAGTGTTATGATTTCGAAAGTGTTATGATTTCGAAAGTGTTATAATTTTGAAAGGGTTACGATTTTGGAAATGAATGTGATTTAAAGTGAATAAAGATATCGAATTGATATGGTTTTGAAATGAATATGATATTTTGATATGAAGTATGAACTATTGAAATAAAATGACCACGGTGTGAAATAAGCGTTTGGTTGTTAAAGAGACTGGGATCAGATATTGTCATACTCTCTACAAATACCGAAAACCACTTTAACAACTATGTACGTGGTGGAGATTCCAGAATGAAGTAGGATGGTTTGGTGACGATTCTATATAGTATTTACGTAGCCCTGACTCCCGTGAGTCAGCTTGATGCGGCTAAAACAGGAGCTATACCGGGCCAAGTGAGGTCATTCCTCCGATCGGGCACATTTCTTCGATACCACTCTATTGCTTTTGTGATTTGATTGGGTGCACCCTTTGATTTGGGAGTGTGTCACGAGGTGGGCGGTAGTAGCTGCTATGCGTTACCACTAGTCCGGGAGTGCAAATGGTATATCTACCCTGGCATTGCCTCGAGTGTCGTGTCGCATGCTTTATCGCGCCTTCTACGAGTTTGGTTTGTACCATACCTATGGAGTGCCCTCTAATAGCCCTCTAGTTTACAGGGGGAGTTACGGTACTGTATAGACTATGGGAATATATAAAATGTGTTAAGGGGGATATGGGTAACGCCTTAACGCTATTTTAATAGTTTACTTTACTATAGACATATTATAATAGCGTATATTACTACATAATAGATAGTTCCACGGATCCTTAGAGGATGTAAATCCCAAGCATCCTTTAAGTTACTTGTATTTCAGTTGACATTTCACTTGAGTTGAATTTATTAACATAAGAATGTTAATCCCGACTCGAATGTTTTGTGTTTTGCTTTACGCTCGGGTCAGACCGAGTGTCACAACATTTGAGACTCACCTTTGGAGTTGGAGCTTCACTCGGAGATCCTCTATATCTATTCAGCTTTCAGCTATCCAGTGGTTTGTTTAGACTTGTCATCTGTTTGTATTCGAGACTACATTGTTTTGAAGATATTCTGTTGTATTTTGTTTCAAACTCTGATGTTTATATAGTAGCTTCAGGAACTACTATTTATCTTTTACGCTGCTTATTGTTATATTACTCTGTGTCTGTGATTTTTTTATTTACTGTATATGCTGAGTTTTGCCAAATAATAAATTAAGAACCTGAAATTTTGAGCAAATCAAGTCTGACATGTGTGGATGCGAATGGTTCAAAATACCGGGTCATTACACCTTTCGACTCCTTCGAGTGGTTTTATGTCAGTAAATTTCAATGACTGCATCCCTTCGACTGCTTCGGAAGGTTTGAGCTGTGCTTTTCTTTCCTTTGCTTGTTGATAGACCCTTCGTCTTAGCCGAAAGGTTAATTTTTAGTGTAACATTTGCCCCCTCCCATTCGAAGGGGATGCTCTTGACTTTCCAAGTCATCTTTGCCGAAAGCTACAAAATTTTCTGCCTCTTGGTCTTCCCACGTCGATCTGGAATGTCCACCCAAATCTAATGATTCTAATCCAACGGTCAAGAATTTGAGTGACTTTTCTTATATAACATGCTCCTTCTCTTTCTTCCACTTTTACCTGAAAGTAAAATTATCGCAAACAAGTAAAAGAATTCTCAAAACATTCTAGATCTCGACTCGTTGCAACAAGGTATTCCTTGAATTTTCTTCATAAATCGTAGTTTAATCTTCACCCTCATCGGTTTCTAACCAAATTTCTAGTTTCCCGAATCCGAAATCGAATTGGGTTTTAATGGAAAATCATTTTTTCTTAAATCATTTCTTGGATAAAATTCATCTATGGTTTTGGATCTTAGGTTGGCGACGTTTGCCGCGGGAAAATCCCCTTACAGGGTTTAATTTTATACCCAAAATATCTAAATTCAACTTATGGCTTTTCAATATTGAAATTTGATCTATTGACAATGTTATACTATTCTTCGGAATCGAACTAGACCGATTCCAGATGAGGGTAATTTTGCTAATAGGTTCATTTTGCTTGTTCTTCAAGAAATATTTGAAACCGTATTTATTATTGGATTTGGGTTTTCTTAAACCCGATATGGTAACCTGTGCCCCACTAGCATACAATTAGGAAATGCAAAATGACTTTCCTACCCCTTTAAAAGAAGTCGAGGCGGCAAAAATTAGGTTTACCTCTTTTTGCACCTTTCGACGATGTCGGAAGGTATTTTGACGTCACCTTTTCATTGTGGTCAGGGGGTTAGGTAATACCATAGTAAAACCCTTCGACCAAGAGCTTCCGACAAGATCTAAGAGTTTGAACCTTTCGTCTACATGCCTTCGATAACGTTGAAATCCTTCAATCTTAAAGTCATATCTTAACACCTTTGACAAGACCTTTCAACAATATTAACAATATCCATGATTTCCTATTTGGGAAATTTTAGATTCTGATATTGTTCATATCGAAAGGTCTTGCCATTTAACTCTAGGTTATATTTGCAATGGGCCTAGGTTTTCATAGAACCTTCGACATTGTCGAAAGGTAGTGACTAGGTAAATATTTTACTTTTTCCTTTCGACCTTATCGGCAGCTTTAAGAAAGTTACATTTTTGCTTACTTCTAAATTTTGTTAGTGCATAATGGTCAAAATTGAGGTCATTACTCCTTCCGACATTGTCGAAAGCCCACTCTATTAGCCCTTCGACATCGTCGAAAGCTTTTGTTAAATTCCTTTCGACGTTGTCAAAGGCTCCAGTTGTAACCTTTCGACATTGTCGAAAACTTAAACTGCTGGGTTTTTACTGGAAATTTACACCATTTTGGAGCTTTGTGCATATTTTCATGCTTAACCTATCCAAGCAAACTCATTTACTTTTATATTTTTGATTGCTATCTAAATCTATAATTGGTTAAAGGTTTTTAATTAGAACGTTTTCACCTGGTAGAACAATGAGTTCTCCAAAAATTGAAGCTATTGCCAAGCACACTTTCATTAAATCTCAGAGTGAAGTAGACGCCATTCTGAAAGAGTTTGGCATCACCAGAGTCAAAGCTATTCCTCCCAACTCCACTGATACTATTGACAACCCTCCAAAAGGGTACTTTGCATTCACCGCCATCCACATATAGCATGGTGATTTTCTTCTATTTCCTGCATTCCTGCGCTCTTTTTTGTCTTACATTGGAGTTGCTCTGATACAACTCTCTGCTAATGTGTATACCCATCTTCTATCTCTCGAGACGCTAGTGCTGGAATCTGGACTTTCCTCGCTTAGCTCTGAAATTTTAACCTTCTTGACCAAATTGGCAAGGTCAAGTAAGTCTAACAAGCAGATTTTCAGGGTGAATGTATATAAGAAATTGATATTGGATGGTATTAATAAGTTTAAAGATTGGGAGAACTAATTCTTTTTTGTCAAGTGCTTCACAGATGTCCATGGGGCCTTTGCCTTTCCTCGTAAGTTTATTTCAATGTCGTCTTTGTTTTCCACTATGCTTCTTGTTAACTAATCTCGAATCTTTTTCGGGTGAACCCTCCAAAACACTCAGTAATGTAGACCAAAAAATTATCAACTCATTAACTCTAGCTCCAGAACACCTTAGGAGTAGGTTGACGCTCCTAAGCCTTTCAAATTCAAGAAAGCATTCTTTATTACCAGCTGGTCAAAGGATTCTTGGCACTCAGCCAACCATCATGCACAACTTCTGGGGAAACCGCTTCTATTCTCCAAGCGATGCTGACCATTTTACTTTATTGTCACATGTTAGTTCTGATAGGTATCCCGTTAACTTAGAGTTCTTTTTTTATAGAATTCTTGAATTGCACTAACTGATTTTATATCCTCTAGAACTCGCTCTAGCTCTTCCCAAGGTCGTCATGCCTTTAAGTGAAGTTGCTCCTCCTTCCTTATCTATGAAAGTCACACAAATTTTGGAGGCTTTTGCTAGCTCCAAGAAATCTTCAAATAGAAGACTTGCAGTGCCTCCTGAGGGGGCTCCTCCAACTAAAATAGAAAAGATCATCGATATTGAGGAGGGAGAAGAGCGCATATCTCCAGTGAAAGCTTCAGAAAATCCAGCTGTTGAAGCTTCAGAAAATATTGTGGAGCCAATTCCTCCTTCACCTGCTCCCCTTCCGCCTATTTCAATTTCTGTCTCTCCAGCTGCACTGGCACAAATGCATGTTGCTCTTTTTGAGACTCCTTCTAAGTCTCATACTCTTCCAGAATCGTCACTTCTTTCCCAACTAATTTCGATGATCTTGTCATGTTCTGTAATAACCAGAATTCCAATGGGTCCGGATTTTTCGCAAAATTGCTAAAATCCAAGCTCACTGACTAAAATATAATAGTAAGTAAATACTCACCAAGGTAATAACACTTTCTAAACAAGTGTCACAAAGCTGGAAAATCTCAGCCATCTATCTAACCTGTGGGATGATATGAGGAGGGGGTTAGAACTAAAGTTCTGGTGAATGGACAAATTATACACTTCTAAGCATAATTCTACATGTACTATTCTATTTCCATTTTCTATTATATTAGGTTTATTGGGTTCATAATAATCTCGCCTCTGTGTGTGAATCGTACCCATCTACTCCCTAGTAGATCAAGACCTAATGACCAATATATATGTAGCTACATGCCCAAAGACCGCATCGGTCTTAGGTACCACCCTTAGTACCTTCCGTATCCTCCTCGAAAAGGGCTCCATCATCTCGCTACTAGAGTGTACGTACCGTAACTACATCTGTAAAGGACAGCTTCGTGAGGCCTACAATACAGATGTTCCGTCGTCTACTATGAAAACGTGAAACTACATCCGCACTAGCTTATACTAGTGCTTGGACATCCACAATGTACCATACAGTGTGTACCTTGAGGACTACACGTAATCGTTCTGTCTACTCTCTGAGCTCCACCAATAAGGTCTACCTTGTATGGAACTCAATCGGGGATTTTCTAACTCTATAAAGGTCCGCTTAGTTAGGCCTACAATACAGATATTCTACTTAGTCTGTCTCTTTTCACATCGTGGCTATGGCCCCACGCAGCCCCCTCTCAACTAATCGAAATACCTTTCAAGAGATAAGTGGTTTTGCCCTACTGCAAACAATCTAAACATCCAATTGGCTGTGCCCCTCATCCAATGTCTCGATAGTGAAAGAATCATTGGCCTGTTTGTTTAGCTCTAGTCTTTCCCGAACTCGCTCTGACTGATGATGGCTAATATCCGCATGCAACTATCCTTATGGGTCTTGCCCACTATAACCTACTCGTAAACTAGAGTACGGTATCATATGAATATCCTACTCCATCATCAAACTTTTGACTGCCTATAAAGGTCCGCTTCGTTAGGCCTGCAATGCAAAAGCAGTCAAGGCATACTCTCTTAATGGAACACCTACAGACCTGCCTCTGGGGGTGCAGCTTCGTTAAGCCTACCCCAGAAGGCCATCTTAGAGTATCCTCACATCCCGTTGAAGTCTCGTACTTCCTTCTAGCCCAAAATAACTAAGTTGGACGTGCTCTTTCTGTACTAAAAATCTGCGATGAACTGCTTCGTTAGGCTTTTTATCCAGATTGTCTTTGGGCTACTCCAAACGCACCTTACCATTTATTAGACCCTACGTATAATCTTTTATTATGCATTTAGTTTACTTTTCTTATTCCGTTGGCTACTTATTTACCCTAATCAGCATGCCCAGCCCCACCCACGTGTGAGACCATCAGTCCTAGACCTGAAAGGGAATGCTGCCGGTATGGGCCACTGCTATTATTTTTGCTTATTAACTTAATCCAAGATCTAAGTTTGATAAAATAAGCCTCTTCTATTTCTTTCTTTTTAATTATAACCTACGTGTTACAATTATACTTGCAATTGTCACTTTTATATTCATTTCTTTCTTTTATAACCTACATGTTATAATTGTAATTGCAAGTGTTTCTTTTCTATTCTAGTCTGTCTTCTTTTATTATGATACTAAATTTCCTTTAGTTCTCTTGTATTGTATAACAGTCTTAACTTGGGAATAGGTTCAACTGTCATAAGTTACTTATCATAATAACCGCTTTACTTTTTACTCTACTTTCTCCGTAATAAATGCAGATCTAGTCACATTTTCTGTTTATTGTTTCTAGTCTTGTCAAATAATTAACTCGATTATTTCTTCTTCTTTAATTTCTTTAACGCTTCGCGTTATTCTCTTTTATTCTAAGAAGTGGTTCTATTCTATTTGGTTGGTTACAAAAACTGTGCTAAAAATCCATTTCCATATTTTAATACTAAATAATGCTATAAACAATAACTCGTAACCGCAATATATTTCTTTTATTGTTTCTTTAATTGTTGGGTAATGCAAAATACAGTGTCTCTATTTTGCACTAATTCCATTTTTCTTGCGTTTTGTTATCCCGCCTTTTGGCAAGGCCGTGGCACCAAGAAATTGATTGGAAACCGGGGACGGTTCTCTCGAAGATCAGTTATACACCGGTTCATTTTGGACATCGATAAATTTTATCCGAGTCCGGATCAAACTGCAATTGATATGACAAAACAAGCAAAGCCATGAAAGCCAGCGTTACAAATTTAAAGTCAATCCAAGTTCGTATGCTCAAACTATGATCGATGCAATTCAAGCAACCAGAGAAAGTCCTACTTCGTATCGTTCTTGTTCGAATCCATCAGATGCACTCATCTTCGTATCGATCAGGGGAATTGCACTCTTCATATCCATCAACAGAAAGGCCTTGTTCGCATCCATCAAGCTTTGGCAATTTGTATCAATTATGGTCGTATCGGTCCGAGCAACCTCGCTTCGTATCCATCATGTTCGTATCGATCCAAGATGGCCTTCTTCATAAGCATCCCAATCGTATCGGTCCAAGTAACCATACTTCATATCCATCGTCACCAACTAGTTCGTATCCATGGGAGATTGTCATTTCTTATCGATCGTTTCATTCACTTCGTATCGTTCAATCCATTCACATATTTCATATCGATCGGCCATTGATCGATACAAAGAATACATTATGGATCGACACGAAGTGTATCTTTTTTATCGACACGAAAAGGCTAGAGACTATCGATACGAAGCAAGCGTCCTTGGATCGATGCGAAACACGGAGCGCATCAGGTCGGTACGAACAAGGCGCAAATAAAGGAAAGGCTCGGTCATACGGCACCAAAAGTGGATCGATGCGAGAGGTTAGCACCACGTCAACTTGCAAGCACATGCCCAAAGAGCGACACGAATAGATCGATACGAATAGCATCGATGCGAAGAGAATAGCAATCGAAAAACCCAAACTCGTATCGATCATAACTCACAATCTACAAGTCCAAATGCAACAAAATTTTCACAGGAGCTTACGTACGACCTAAAGAATGTTCTTGCCCAATTTCGACTCGATTGGGCCAAATCTTGATCGATAAGAAATTCGTTCGTATCGATCACGAAACGAGTGCAAATCACATGGGATCGATCGCGTGGGCCCATTCACGTGCCAGAAGAGGTCTCTAGAAATCTGAGCGAGATATTTGCAGCCTACGCCTATAAATAGCATCCTAGAGCCTATAGAAAAAGGACTTTTTGATTCTTCTGTGTCCAAACTATGCCAGAATCGCCATTGTACTCAAATATCACTGTTGTACTCGAAAATTGCCGTTGTAACCAGCAAGCATAAGTTAATAAAGATTAATCATTTCATAGTAGACGTAGGCAATACGCCGAACCACTCTAAATATCTGCGTTCTTTTGCTGTTTTTCTGATTATTGTTTGAAGTGTTTGTTAGATAATCCTCTTTTTACATTTATTTCTTAATTTTATCTCTTCAAACCCTTCCGAAGAGTGTTGTGCCCAATTTTGGTACAAACACTTTGGTGCTTTCACTGAGAAAGCACAGTTATTCTCCTGCTCGTTGGATCTACTATCGATATCTGATTGCACAAATCTAAGAAGAAGATCCAGATCTCAAAGACTAAAGTTCTTCCATCCTATTCAGCTTTGCATCAAGTCTAGGAAAAAGCTTCGCTATCCATCATGGTTAACACAAGGACTACTTCTACAGCTGTAGATCCTGAAGGACGGGACAGACAGAATCACGCACAATTGCCTCCAACTGATCAGAATGCTGTCGGACCATCAAATCCGCAAGGCCCTATCACCAGGGAAGAATTCCAAATGCTAATGCAAGAACTAACTCAGAGCCGCCAACAGCTCACTCAACAACTCTGTGCTAATGCGGAACTGACCAACCAGTTGAACCATCAACGACGAAGGAGATCCAGGAGGGATCAAGCTTCCTATTCCTCCACCGAGAGTTGAGCCTCTTCGGATTACCATCATAGATCTACACACCCAAGGCTAGATGGGAGTAACACTTAAGCCACTGGACATCAGCATCACTGAACCTTGGGCAACCGAGAGCTGGCCAGTCAACCAGCCACCAGACTGGACCCTCCTCCCGAGGAGGTGCTACCCCGTACCATATCACTGACAATTGTACTACCACTGCTACTGATTTAGGAGTTGACGGCCGGAACCAAACAGATCTGACCCACCATCAATGTAACCATACTCCCAAGCCTTATGTCCCCGAAGACATAGAACCAAGGAGGTGAGGCATGGACCGTCGACAGTGACCGGCCCCTCCTCGCATTATGGAACCCGACCACACCTTGGCCCAACATGCTCAAAATGTCCAGATGCCCAACATTCCGACGATGATCCGTCAAATGATCCGTGAGAGTCAGGGTCTTAGTAATGACGACTGGGGAATCTCCTGGAGTCATACCCCTTTTACTGATGAGATACTTTATGATGAACCACCTCAGCGATTCAGGATGCTGACTTTACCCGTTTATGAAGGGAGCTCAGATCCCAATCAACACATCTTAAAGTATGAGTGGTTGATGAATGCTGCACGAGCCGATAATGCAATTAAGTGCTGAACCTTCCCGATCTCTCCGGAGGGCATAGCGACTATGTGGTTTACCCGACTGCCACCTCGATCTATCTCATGTTTTGACTAGTTGGCAACGAAGTTTATTGAGCAATTTCGCATGCATGTCGCAAGACCGAAGGATGTTAATACTTTATCTAGTGTCACTCAAGCTCCTGGAGAGACACTCAGGCGTTATTTAGAGAGATTTTATGCTGCATGTGCTGAGATCAGCAACCCTAATGATAACTCCATTCTAATGGCATTTACTAAAGGGATTGATCCCGATTCTGAGTTCGGCAACTGGTAGGCCGGAAAACCTCCTACGTCATTGGACCGTTTCTATTCCAAGGCAGCCCAATTCTTGAGAAGGGAGGATGCGAAACAGTCTAGGAAGAAGGATGATGTGGGGCCTAATATGGAAGGAATTCAGAGTAATATTGCTGTTAAACAATCCGGGGAGAGCTCTGGGAAAGTGCAATTGAACATTCAGAATAAACAAAATCAGCAGAAAAGCAATGGTAACCAAAATAGAAAACGGGATCAGAATCGTGGTCCACGACGTAGGGCTCCTATGTTTGATAATTATACTCCTCTGAATATGTCGCTGGAGAATGTGTATTTACAAACCTGCAATACTATTCAGTATAAAAAACATGCTCCGAAATAGTCATCTGAGAAACAAATTCAGACAGGGAAGTTTTGCATATTTCACGAAAGCTACGGCCATAACACAAATGAGTGCCATCATTTGCAGGATCATATTGAAAAGTTGATACGTGAAAGGAAGTTGGAACAGTTTGTGCGGGCGCAGTAGTCTGGAGGTGCGAGCCCATCGAATCAGAACCATACACTAAATCGGGCAAGACAGGAGGAACCCGCTCGTACTGGCGGGAGGTTGGTGATAAATACCATTAGTGGTGGTCCTCATCCAACAGACCAAAGCTAGAAGGAAATGGAGTCGTATGCCAGTTCTATTAGGCATGCGACCTTCGAGTGTTGTAGTAGTTTGGAAGATGGAGCTTTGGCCAAGCAACAAAAGATGATGACTGACGATATCGTCTTCCGAGATAGAGATGCCGATAGGATCGAAGCCCCAACCATCGATCCACTTGTCATATCAGCTCAAGTAGGTCCTGCTTGGATGAAGAGGATCTTGGTAGACAGTGGAAGTTCTGTGAATATTTTTTTCAGGTGAGCCTATGACCAGATGAAAATGGAGACTAAAGATTTGAAACCTTGTCAGTACCGTATCCATAGTTTCAATAGGAGTGCAACTATACCCACTGGAGTGGTGGAATTGCCAGTGAAGTTAGGGATTGGAGAACGCCGGAGAGTCCGGATATTACAGTTTGTTGTATTGGACATAGCCTCGCCATATAATGCTTTCTTGGGCCGACCGGCCCTAGCTGAGTTTAGGGCTGCTATTGCCCCATGGTGTTTGACTCTAAAGTTCCCCACCAATCGTGGAGTTGGAGTCGTTCAAGGAGATCAGGCTACTGGACGAGCCAGTTATGTTGCTGAACTACGCGAGGCGCGGCGAAAAGAGAAAGGAAAAGGCATAGAGGAATCTCTCTGCGTCCGTTTTGTTGATAATTTACAATTGACGCCTTGGCCTAGGCCTGGGCACCCCAACCAATTCTAAAGAGATCTTGACCCGAGAGACACCGAAATTGAAAGTAAAGACAATCAAGCTTCTCCGACCGAACTGACGATCGATGTCCCGATCGATGATTGTGATGATTCTAGAATGATAAAGATTGGATCCTAGTTAACCCAACAAATGCAAGAGGAATTGGTTGAATTTCTCCTGGCAAACCTTGACGTGTTTGCTTGGACGCGTTCTGACATGTGTGGGATCTCGCCGGACATCGCGAGCCACGCATTGAACATTGACCCGCGGTACGTCCCGGTCAAACAAAAAAGGCGTGGTATGGATCTAGAGAGATCTGCCGCCCTTAAGGAAGAGGTAGATAAGCTGAAATCGAATGGGTTTATTCGTGATGCTTTGTACCTGGAGTGGGTGTCTAATCCTATACTTGTTCGAAAGCCAAACGGGAAATGGAGAACGTGTGTTGACTACTCAAACTTGAATAAAGCTTGCCCAAAAGACAGTTTTCCACTTCCTCGAATCGATCAACTCGTGGATTCAACGGCTGGACACGAACTATTATCCTTCATGGATGCATACTTCGGTTACAACCGGATACCCATGCACTTACCCAACCAGGAGCATACCAGCTTCGTAACCAATATGGGAGTTTATTGCTACAAGGTTATGCCTTTTGGACTCAAGAATGCTGGCGCAACTTATCAACGATTAGTTAATCGAATGTTCGCCAATCAGATTTGGAAAACCATGGAGGTATACGTGGACGACATGCTAGTCAAGTCACAATTCTCCATTGATCATATCAGAGACATGGAGTCAATGTTTAATATCCCCCGAGAATACAGAATGAAGCTCAACCCACTGAAATGTCACTTTGGGGTCGCATTAGGAAATTTCCTTGGGTTTATCGTCAACGCTCAAGGAATCGAAGCCAATCCCGAAAATATCTGGGCGATTAGAAACCTTGAAACTACGAGAACTATGAAGCAAGTCCAGAGCCTCAACGGGAAAGTAGCAGCACTGAGCACGTTCATTTCAAAATCTACTGACAAATGCATTCCCTTCTTCGACCTGATCCGAAAAGGGAAACGAAATTTTGGATGGACTACGGAATGTGAGGGCGCATTCCGAGCATTAATTCAACATCTCTCCACACCGCCAATTTTGTCGAAGCCTATCGATCACAAGAAATTGTACATTTATTTGGCGATATCAGAAAACGCAATCAGTGCTGCCCTAATTCGGGAGGAAGACCAAATATAAAAGCCGGTCTATTATATTAGCAAACGACTAACCGGAGCTAAGGGAAATTATCCGAAGCTAGGGAAGTTGGCTTATTGTCTTGTTATTTCCTCGAGAAAGCTCCATCCGTATTTCCAGGCTCATCCTATCACCATTTACACCGACCAGTCGTTACGACATGTCCTTATGCGGCCTGAGACATCTGGTAGGTTACTCAAATGGAATATTGAGTTAAGTCAGTTTGACATTACTTACACTCCAAGGCGAGCCATCCAAGGACAAGTCCTAGTAGATTCCATAGCTGAATTTACCATCCCAGAGGACTTTCCCTAAACAAGTGAATCTCCCAAGTATATCTAGAAGCTGCATACAGATGGTGCATCAAATGACCATTGCTCAGGTGCAGGGGTTGTTCTTGAAACTCCTGAAGGTCGATCTATATGCTATGCTTTAAAGTTTGATTTTCGCGCGACCAACAATGAAGCTAAGTATGAAGCCCTACTTGCCGGATTGAGGCTTGCTAGAGATTTGAAAATCATTGCTGTGGAGATTTATTGTGATTTGCAATTGGTCGCGTGTCAAGTTCGGGGGGAATACCAGGCCAAGGATCGAAGACTGGCTACTTACCTTGCTCGGGTTCAGGAAATATTAAATCAGTTCGATTATTATGCCATCTACTGCACACCCCGAGAGCGCAATCAAAAGGCAGACTCATTAGCAAAGTTTGCCAGTACAGGCGAGGCACAACAAATGGGACTCGTTCCCGTGGAGACATTAGCTTCCTCGAGCATCGACCGAATGGAGAAAGATTGGATATTTGAGGTTGTTTGCGATAAGGAGTCATGGATGACTCCGTTCAGAAATTATCTCGAGCATGGAACCCTGCTAGAGCGCAAGAGTGAAAAGAGACATTTTTCGAAAAGGTTCGCTGTTCACTATTCAGAACAGAGTTATGTATAGGAGAGGGTACTATGTTCCTTTACTCCGGTGTATCGCTCACGATGAAATCAAATGAGTATTGCATAATGTGCATGAAGGGGAATGTGGCGATCACACCGGGGGGCAAGCCCTTGCCAAGAAAGTGCTCAGATATGGATACTATTGTCCAACCATAAATCGCGATGCATCAGACTACACTAGAAAGTGTGTAAAATGCCAGAAGCACGCTCGGATTCCGAGGGCCCCACCTACCGAGATAACTCAAATGGTCAGTCCATGGCCATTTGCAGTATGGGGCATTGGCATTATTGGCTCTCTACCTCTAGCCAAAGGTGGTGCGAAGTATGCCATCGTAGCAGTTGATTACTTTACCAAGTGGGCAGAAGCTGAACCCCTTGCTACAATCACAATAAAGAAGGTGATCAACTTTGTAGTACGCAACATCATCTGCCGATTTGGTCTCCCACATACTATCATCACTGATAACGGGACCCAATTCGATAGTATTGAGTTTAAAGATTTCTGTCGACGATTCCACATTCAAAGAAAATTCTCCGCAGTTTCACACCCTCAAGCGAATGGACAAGTCGAAGCTGTTAATAAAGTTATAAAGTCTATTCTGAAGAAACGACTGGAAAAGGCCGGGGGCAAATTGGTCGATGAGCTTCCTATGGCCTTATGGGCTTACCGAACAACCCACAAGTCCGCGGCCGGCCACACTCTATTTTCTCTTTCTTATGGTTCATAAGCTGTTATTCCAGTCGAATTAGAAGTGCCTTCTCATCGTGTGACATACTATTATCTGAAGACAAATGCTATATTACTTGTCGAATCTTTGGATTTATTAGATAAGAAGCGTGAAGAGGCTGATTTGAGGGCAGCCGCATATCGAAGTTGAGTCGCCCAATTATACAATGCCAAGGTCCGACCCCGAACCTTTGAACTCGGCGATCTCGTCCTTAAGAGAATTTATCCGGTCCCTTCGCATATGAAGCCAACTTGGGAAGGACCATATGTCATCGAACGAAAGCTCGGAGATGGTACATTCAAATTATCGGCCATTGACGGTCTCACTCTTTTGAGAGTCTGGAACAGCGAAAGTCTTCGCCGCTACTACACATGACAGGCTCTGTTTATTTATTCAGTCTATTTTTCATTTGTAATTTGTTTCTGCATTTTGAAATTTGAACTTATAATAAGGCACCTGATTTTGCCATATTTTCTTATTTCAGCAATAAAATGCGATCTCTTTGAGCCAGAGCTATGATTTATTGAATGCGTCATAAAACTATCACTATGCACGGAGAGCTAAATTCCACCCTACGGTGGAATTTATTCAAATAGGGAGTGACTGTGATATGACCGGTTACTCACTAAATGATACCCGAGCTTGGGGGCAAATCATCACACTGAAGTCAAAAAAGGATTGATACACGACAATCCTTAACCAACTCCAGATTCCCAGAGTGTGAACTGGAGTAGAAACTTACAAATACGGTTTTGAAGAGGGTGGATCCGTCCACATAACGACTTCACCCATATCTTGACCAAGTTTTAGGAGGATGGATCCGTCCATCTAACGACCTCGCTTGTTTACTCAGGGTGGATGTGAACCGACCATCCACGATCCTGATAGATTCATCGTTCCCAAAGTGCAAACGAAATCCTAAAGCCTGAACAGATGTGACTGACCATCTTTCGGCTAACTCCAATTTCCCGGTGTGTGAACTGGAGTATAAACATTGACTAACTTCGAATTCCCAGAGCGCGAATCAGAGTATCAACATCAACCAACTCCACGTTCCCCAAGTGCGAACTGGAGTACAAACGTCAACTAACTCCGGATTCCCAAAGTGTGAACCGGAGTGTCAACATAAACACCAACTCCAGATTCCCATAGTGCGAATTGGAGTATAAACGTAAACTCGAAATCCCTGGAGAGTGGGTTAGAGTTTGAACACAAACCAGATTGGGATCGACCGTCCGTAAAACAACTCTAAGTCCCCGGAGCGTGGTTTAAGTGTAAATGCAAATCGGGTGTGACTGACCACTCGCGAATCCATCTAAAGTCCCCAGAGTGTGGACACTGTTACAAACATTAAACGGGTGTGACTGACCACCCGTGAAAATGACTTAAGTCCCCGGAGCGTGGACGTATCCTTGAAACTCAAGTAGGTGTGCCCGACTGCCGACATACAGATTCAAATCCCCAGAGTGTGGATACAATCGTCAATAGATGAGCGAGTGTGATTCGACCACTCGAATTTCCTTGTTTCAGCATCAATTCAACGACGTTAAGCTCGATGTGTTGAAGGCGAAGAACAATTGCCACTTGATCTTTACAATTCGTCCCTGAAACTAGGGGCAGGACTTAAGCGTCAATCACCGATTAAGACAATGCGGCACCGGAGCCCAGTTTAACATTCAGTCATCACTCATAGTTGTGATTTCAGGACTTAACGAATAAACTCAGGTCCGATCCAAAGGTCGAAACTCAACAAGTGTACTGAACTGGAATTCAAATGCTGAAACACTTAAACAAATAGACGAAAATTGAGTTAAAGAAAAAATGGAATTTCATTTTAACTATTTGTGGAAGAAAACTAAGTACAAGTTTATCACAAAAATCCTACTAGTAGTGGCCGAACCTGCATCTATACACGGCCAACAAAAGCTAAAGAAATTCCTATCCACTCAAAAATGAACCGAAGAGATGTATCTATTCTTTCTTCTTTCTCGGTTTCTTCTTCGATGTGGACCCGCTGGAGCTCTCACTCGGTTTTCTTTTTGAGCCTTTGTTTTCGGTGGCCGATCTCCAGTCGGGGGTATTATATCAACGTCCTCCTCTGAACTCAAATGTATTGGAACGCTTCCTACAGGCGGAGTCGGAGGGACAGGATCAACAAAAGGAGGTGGGGCAGGTGCGCTCGTCTCAATGACCGTTCCTCCAAGAGATATCATCCGTAAAGGGGCTGGACTAGGTCCAGCCATTCCACCGCCAAAACCATTGCCCTGCGCGGCTGCCTCCATTTCAATATTGATTTCAGCTATGATTTCCTCCTCATGAAGCATTTGTGCATCGTCAGGGACTCCTGCAATTGGAGCCGAAGAACTTGTCGTTGGTGCACTTCCACACATAACGAACGGCAAGTCTACAAAAGGGCCACTGTGATGACTGAGGAGCTCCTTCATCATCTGCTCATCGAAAATAAGTGTGCTCCCCTGCGCTCCATCAGTCAGTGCCATGGTCGTTGTGGTGTTCGCTTCAGTTATAATGGCCTCCTGTATATGATGTGGTTCTTGAGTTGCAGGAGGCACAACCGGTGTAGCTTCAATCACTGGATAAAAGCAAAAGAAGAACTGTTAATAATTACTTCAAGTGACGCTTCTGATTTCGGATAAGCACGGAGAATGTTCAAAGTACCTTCCTCAGTTTGGCTCGCGGGTGGCGGAAGCCTCAGAGACTTGCTCGTGAGCTGGATATATCTGCGGTTGATCCGAATTATAAGCAGGAACTGGCTGAGGATCAACCGTAGGTGTGGATTCGGGCTGAGTCGGCAAGGGAGTTTCAGAACTTGTATCATGATGCTCGATACCAGAGCCTTATCCAACTTCCAAATGCTAAGCGCCAAGCTTCTCCTTTTCATATGAAACCATGGCATCATGGAGAACCTTCCATTCATCCTCGCTCAACACCCGGTTCTCAAGCTCGAACTCATCAGTTGATTCAGCTTGGTGGGCAGCCTTCTCATCTCCTACTAATCGGCCCCAGGCGTTGTATAGATGTGTCGGATAATTTTTGAGCCAGGCTAGATTCCTATGCTTCAAGACGTTAGCATTGTAAGTGATGAGGAGATCTTCGATATCAGACTCTAGCCTGGACTCTGCCATTTGGACTTCCTCCTCGACCTTAGTCTCCACCTCCCGGACCTTAGCCGTTGCCGCATCTCATTCGCCCTGAAGCACCACCGCTTGCTCGCACGCCTCCAGAGCTGCTTTATTTGCATCATCTTTTTCCTTGATGATTTTAGAAAATTTGGCTTTTAGCTCGTTGAGTTCTTTTAGAGCAGCATCCCTTTCGGCGGTAACTGTGGTGTTTCGATGGCCCATCTGCTCCACCAATGCGAAGTGTGTCTGCCTCATCCTCTCCATAGCCAAGTTTGCCTCGTCGGCCTTTTTGGTGGCCTCTATCTCTGATTTCCGAGAGGACTCGGCTTCATCATTAAGCACTTGGACGATGCGGTCTTTCTGGGTGAGATCAGATTCTAACTTTTCAATTATTTTAGCCCGCTCGAAAGCCACCGCTGATGCCTTATCTGCAGCTTTCATCCACTCCTTATACTGTGTATAAATGTCATAAATATAGTCATGCATCGTGGTTTCTGCTTTCGATGGAATTTTCTTTAAGTGAGGGGAGAAGATGAAGCCGTCAAAACATATGTTTGGGAAATCTTTTCTTAATTGGGCAATTCTGATAGCCCCTTCACCGGTGGGCATAGTGATGGCTTGTTCAGCAACAGTTGGAGGTTCGGCCTCAGTCCTATGACACTGAGACTCAGACCTTGGAGCATGAGAAGATGGGTTTTAGCGTGGAGGCTCCAGGGGATGTGAGTTATGAATAGAAGGTTGAGTGGGGAGTCGGGGAGGTGGAGAACGTGGTCGGGATCGATATCTTTGTTCTTTGTAATCTCTGTCTCTATCCTCTTGTAACGTTCCTGACTAGAATAACCACGATCGCGGTTTCTATCATCCTCCCTCCGACGGGACTCATAATACGAACTCGATGATTGGCATGTTGAACGGAGACTGCCAAGCATAGAATCTCGCATGTTCATCGTATCTGTAAAGTAAAGAAAAACATGATTAGTGATCTCCCAAAACAGGCAACTTGGGACTGGAAATTGTGTAGTGCCGTGAAGTGTGTATGTATGTGCAACCCCCTGACCAACCGGTGATGTCGGCCACGCTTGTGGGAAGATACTTGCTTAAGTCTAAAGAACTTTGGAGCTCCTCCAATCCGGTGTCATGTTGGAGTGACACAAAATCTGGAATTGGGATATCGACAAGCCCTTCGAAAGGACTCTCTACTTGAGGTGGAGGGATCTCCGTGATTCTAACATCGGAGGATGGCAGGGACACGATTACAGATTTCCATCTCGAAGATTTATGATGCTTGTGCGCAACTAACTTGCCTTTTCTCCTTCCTTCTGAACCGTGAAAACTACCAGAAGGCCCAGCCACGGGTTCGTCGTTTGTAAGCGTGTGTTCTTCATCGACTTCCTCAGCAATTACAACTCCTGGCGCTTTACGTTTAACCCGCCTCGCCGGGGCCGCCCAGCGTTCCTTCAAGCCTTATGCTTTGGTTTCGCTCGATAAGCCCAACGGTTCTCAAGTTTCGGTCTGTTAGCACCGAGTCTATGTCTCTCATTTCGCTTGGCACTTCTTGAAGGACCCGCACAATTTCTTTAAAATACACACCCTCAGGTCGTGGAATTACAACTGTAAGGGAAAGAAGATATTAGTTTTGGTATCAACTATGATTATCTCGTTAACTACTGGAAAAGATTTCAGCACTTACGTCTGACTAACCATCGGCTAGCAAATCCTGGAGGGCATCGGACATAGAACCACTCCGTTTTAAAATAACTCAGTCTGGTCCAAGAGCTGGTCACAACTTGACAATTCCTAACTACCTCTAGAAATGTGAACGAGGGACTATCTCCCCGACTCTTAACGTTGAATAAGTATCTAATTTCGATCGGGATCAGAGGTCGAAAAAGATGCTCCATAAATACAATGAACAGACTGTTGAGCAGAGCATATCTGTTCGGGTGTAATTGTGACGCGGCGATCCCAAAGAAAGACAGCACTTCTCTAATATACTGGTTAAACAGAGGAAGTGTTTCCGCTGTACATGCATGGCGATTAAAGGCAGTAAACCCCTCTAGGGGAATATGCGGTCTATCGTTCGGCCCCAGTAATAAGACATCGCCCAACGACAAACCATGTCTGAGGCATATCCGTCCCAACATATCTTCGGTGACGTTGGTCGGAACAGAATCTTGCGGGTTACCGATGAACTTGGCACCAGGCAGCTCGTCCGGAGCTGGATCGATGACCTCGGCCGCGATGGCCGCCAACTCTATAATTGGAAGAGATAAACTTCGGGTTTCTTGCTGTTGAGAACTTGTGGATTCCATAGCTAAGCAACTTATCAAAAACCACCATTAGACGATAATAAGCCCGTGTGTTCCCCAGTGTGAAGTGTGTGAATGTGTTGTGTAGTGATGTGCACGTAAATGTGCATATTTTTACCATCATATTTAATCTATTTAAATTAAATAAATGATCATATCGGGTATTTTAACCTATTTTAACCAAAATCCATATTAATTCCAAATTGTCACATATCCATCTTCATATAGGGGCAAAACGGTCATTTGTGTGCATATATTTCTTTGAGAAAAATTATTTGAAAATTTATATATATTTGTGTAGGAATTTGATCTCAAATAGGAGTGGTTTCATGAAGACACATGCATGCACAAAATGAACGCAAAGGAATGAAGATGGAAATAATTCAAAGTGAAGGTCATGGAGGACCCCACCTACACACATACCATAATGTACAAATTAGAGGCTAATGCACATGCTTATGGAATTAATGGCTTCATGTACACTTAAATGATGATTAGTAGAAGCTAATGATTACTTGGCCTCCACACTTTCTCAAGGGTAGTTTAGGCATTCCCCAAATTATGGATTAGGGTTTCATGCTTGTATAAATAATCCATTATGTTCATGTAACCTCTTCTACCTTCTACCCTCTTTAAGCCCTCTTATGGAGGCTATCTCTTCTCATAATTTAGCTTAGTTCTATTTTATTTCTTCTCATGGCTACTTGGCCATTCATTGTTATTTTCATGTAATTTTCCTTTTATTGCAATTTAATACATGCTCTTTCCTTTTCATGCTTATTTACTTTAATGTTTGTAGTGTAGATTAACTTTCATGCAAGTAGAATAGTTCTAATTCTTGTTAATTAGCTTTCTTTTTCATTAAGCTTTCATTTTGCTTTCATGTTGTTAGCTACATTTGTTAATCAAATGACAAATATGAGAGGCTAAACCCCTTCAATTTATGGATAATGAAGCTCTCTAATTATGTAGCTTCAACTATTTGTTAATTCATGCTCTCTTTTTATGTTTAATGATGATGATAGAAATGATTTACTAGTTGTTTTTGCTTTGAATTTGATAGTCTATATTGTTCACACCAAATAGGTTATGCTTAAACAATCACTAACACTAATTGCCTCTTCATCAAAATATGATTATGGCAAAAGAAAGTGATTTGAAATTAAAATTTGATGGTCTATATTTCTAATCAATAGTTAATATGCCATACTTAAAATAGATTTCATTTTCATTTTCATTGTCAAGTTTTATGAAAATTAGTAAGTGGTTTAAGGGGTGTGTTATAGTTTGATGGCTTATGTTGGCTAATCAATAGCACAAATATGTCATACTTATGATAAACACATCAATTAAAGCACTAATGACCATAAAAGAGAGATCATGATTTCATACGTATTGAACTACATGATCTAGAGAGTGGATTTATTCTCTAAATTGTCACTTAAGTCTTGTATTTGCTTCTCTTTTCTTTTAGTTAGTTAGTTAATTCTCTAATTCTCTAGCTTAACTTTCACTTGAAATTGGTATAATTTGATTGAATTGAATTTTTAAAATAAACAATTCCCTGCGGATCGACCCATATTCGCCACGTACTACAAGTGTACGTCGTGTGCTTGCGGTATATTTTTAATTTAAATTCGTTCGACGGTTTTCTAAAGCGATAGAATTTCCGTCGTTAAACAAGTTTTTGGCGCCGTTTCTGAGGAATTTCTTTGATTTTATTTTTCTATTCTTCGAATTATTTTTGTTTAATTTTTGTGTGTTTTTATTTTGTGTGTTTGTTAAGAATTGTGTTGTGTGTGATTTTTGTTTTCATTTCATTTGTGCTTGTTGTTTTTTCCTTTGCATTTTCATATTTCTATATTAAAAAAAACAACATACACAAAAAAAAAATTAAAAAAAATTCTTTTTATTTCATTTTCATCTTGATTTTACAATCTCAACTTTGTTTTTACAAAATCTCATCCTCATTTTACATTTCTGTGCAACTTTCTGTGCACTTCTGTGCACATTGCCTTCACTTCCACCTCACTACATTCCACTGTCTAATTGCCATAACCAACATCACTTGCCATCCCTTACAAACCATCGAAAACAACAACACACCCGAACACAACTTGCCATCTAATCACCAGTTCATCCATCACATAGCATCGACCAATCAAACCAAGTTTCATTACCACCCTGCCCACTCCTCTGTGCACAGCAGTTCAACCTCAAACAACTTCACAAACCCATACAAACCCACTATTTAACCGCT
Organism: Allium fistulosum; assembly: GCA_030737815.1. Classification (NCBI taxonomy): domain Eukaryota; kingdom Viridiplantae; phylum Streptophyta; class Magnoliopsida; order Asparagales; family Amaryllidaceae; genus Allium; species Allium fistulosum. Next base: position 1,114,355,928 of record CM060907.1, on the reverse strand, counting down.
GTCAGTTCTGCAACGCTGCTTTCCAGTTGCAACATTCAAAACCGCCTTCCAGTTGCACCTCCTCCAGTAAATCCTGTTGAAAATTCCTCAAAAGCAGTTACGTACCACCAGAGCACATCTTCCTAATCAACCACACCTATCAAACTATCATACTACCTAACCCATTGAACTACAGCCATACCGAAACTACCATCCATCCCCTCTGGTCCCAGTCACGACTGTGCCATCAACAAACTGCTGCTCCCCCTGACCATAGCTGCCTCACAATCTTCTACCTTCCTTCTTCAAAATCCCACTGCGACCAAACCAATTACATCTTCCCACTGCTACATTCTTCATTTGCTTCATTTTCTTACCCATCAGCATCTACATTGCTTCATACAATCCATCAACATCTTTATCGCTGCTTCATTCCCATACACAACATATCATTTCCTTCATACCATAACATCAAAAACTGTCACAACTTAAAGACCACAAACCACTTCCTACAAACTGACAGCCTTTACTTCAATCATGTAATTTCACTCTGCCATTTCAAGAAGCATCACACTCTTACATGCCAATCTGAACATCTACAGCCACTGACCAAAACCAACTCTAACCACATTCACCATCCACCCAGCAACATTACCCAGCAACACCGCCTATTCTTCACAATACACCGTCAGCAGCTACATCACCTAGCAACACACTTCAAACACCAAACAATTGCTCACCAATCGTCCTCACTTCATCCACCGATATAGTCGCATTCATCATCACCGCCCGAGTACACTGCTGAGCCAACCAAGAACAACCTTCAACTTCAATTCACCAAAGCACAACAGTCACCTCAAACCCGGACATCCACTTCAGTACTGCCCATCACAAATTCCAACATCACAATTTACCATATCACCTTGTTCTGCATAACTGCTACCATCAACCATTTCATTATCCTCATCACCTGCTACTACAGCCACATACAAATCACCTTTCAACCATTCTCTGCCTTACAAACTTGAAAATCACAACAGTCCCATTCGATATCCACTTCAATAACAGCCAACACTCCACATTCATACCACTATCACACTACATTTCTACAACACCTTAAACAACTACAACTGACCAAACTTCTTCTATCAGCAGCTACCCACCCTAACTCTCGAAAAAAAGCTGTGGCTTACATCGTTAACTTCCCCCAATAACAATCGCTACCACCCTCATCGGTTCAACAGTCCACTGCCCTAACACCCTTCACCGAAACTACCTCCACCTTCGAACTGCCCAATCCCAATCGACTCAAACTCGAGCACTAGCCACCAATTTCGCCTTGAAAAACTCATGACCCTATCACTGCAGTTCATCCTCGAACATCACGAACCATCAAAAACTCTAAACGAACCTCCACAAGCAGTCAGCGCCTCCATCCCACAAACAATAGAACTCCTCTGAAAGTTGAACCACCCACTACCATCTCCTGAAATTGCCTCACCGTCGAGCACGCAACCTCTACCGCAAATAAAAGCGGATTTGAATAACCTGAAGTCGATTTGATTATATTTTGTCTGGGAAGAGGTGAATTTGAATTTCAGTTCGTAAAGGGGACTGTGAGTTTGGTCACGAATTTTTATTTTCTTTCTGATGTTTTGAAGGAAGTCGCGATTTTTAATTGGGTTTGGGTTGTGGGTTCTCTTCTTGTTGGGCCGGGTGGGAGTTTAGAGTTTTGTTTTGTTTACGTTTCTTTGCAAAAAGATTTTTGTTTTGTTTACGTTTCTTTGCGAAAAGATTTTTGTTTTGTTTACATATTGTTTTTCCATCATTTAAATAAAAAAACAAAAAAACTTTTGTTTGGGGTGAGTTGTTTTTTTTTAGTTTCTTGCTTCAAAAACAAAAAAAAAACAAAATATATATATATATATATATATATATAATAAAAAAGCAAATAAGTTTTAGTTTCATTCGATTTGTTTTCCATTTGTTCAGTTTCTTCTTTGACCTATATAAAAAAATCTGTATATATATCTTGTTTTATTTTCAGGTTGCAGAAGGAGATAAGGAAGAATCATTCGCATGCTTTGCTTGCCAAAAATAAATTGCTAGCCTGCTTATATAAAACAATTTGCTTTTTTTTAAACCCTATCTCTAGTTTTATTTGAATTGCATTGTTGGTTGTTTGCATTTGCATTTTAAAAAAAATTCAAAAATTCAAAAGAAAAAACAAATATTCATTCGTAGTTGCATGGTTAATACACGTTTAATTACAGTTTTGCATTTCATCTTAGATTTTGATTAATAATAACGGTTAGAAACCGATAACACTTAATTGTATATTGACAAGTTGTCTTCTTTAAACAATTTATTTTCTTGGTGTCTAGGCTACGACAGAGCAATAATCAATTATAAATATTATGGTGATTCATAAATATTATACTGAATTGTTTCTCTAAATGTACTTAAACCTTCGGCTGCATTGCTACAGTGATTCGTGGTACACCAATAACTCCTGTCCGTTACCTGGCTGAGAACTATCTTGTTGATTTAAGACAATGTGTGATTATACAATTTTGGGTTAACTTAGGATAAATCATTTGTAATTAACCACTTCATTCATTTAGTTGCATTAGTTCATGCATATTTTAAAAAAAAATTCAAAATCCAAAACTTAAAAAATTGTAAATATTTCTTCACTTAGTTTTTTTCCTTTTCCTTTGAAAATTTTCAAATCAAAATTCCAAAAATTCAAAAAAAAATTTGCTTAGTTTTTATTTAGAAAATTAAAAATTCAAAAAAAATATAAAATCTTTTCAAAAAAAAGTTTGAAAAATCAAAAACAAAACAAAAATCAATTTTCCATTTTGAAAAATAAAATCTATCTGTAAATATTTTTCCTTTATACAAAAAAATACATTCTCGAAAATGTCCAAGTTTCCCCACTCACTTGAATTTTACAATAGTTGTGAAAATCAATATAATCCATATGATTTCACTCCAAATTCGCATGGATATTTTAACAACAACTATTGTTCAAACGATTCGGGTTTTGAACCATAAAATTTTCAAAATGACGAACAACCCTCAAATCTCGAAAGTAGCATTTCATCTCTACTTGAAATCTCTACACAACAAAATCAAATGATAAATGATTTGTGTAATTCTTATTTGTGTGATAACTCAAGTCAAGATTTTCAAAATAATCAAAATTTGAATTCACTTCAAAATTCAAACGATTTCGATGATAACCCATGCCAATTCAGTTTCAAACTCCAAGATGAATCTCAAACTCAAAATGAAAATGGAAACAACTTTTCAAACGAATTTGGCAACGGGAATAATCTTAACCACGTTACGATTGAAAATCTTTGTTCTCAACAATTTCAAAGTGAAAATCCTCATATTAATAACTATAAATTGAATTTTGTTGAGCAAATGAACGAAATTTACGACGATCACACGGATTCGTTGTTTGAAACATATATGAAACAACGTGAAAAACAAAATCAAATTCCAACGTGCGATGAGTCAGACAATAATCCAACTTTTACCCAAACCGACGATTTTCAAATAACAACTTTTGAAATTGAAAATAACAATCTTAGTGAAGTTGTTGAAAACACGGTAATTGAGTTGGATTTCAATTCTTTTGAGGGTATGGAACCAAATTTGAAATTCAATCTTCCTTCTCTCGATTTCGAAAATTTGAACACAACAACTTTAGATTTTGAACTTGAGATACGCAATGAAGTTGTTGATAATCTAATAACGGAAGACGAATTTAACGAACATGATTTCTTTGGACTTTTCGAAAACGAGTTGTCAAATTTTGAAGGGGAAGATTAAAATCACCATTTTGATTTTGAAATCAACAATTTTGAAGAAGTTTTCAATGATAAATTTGAATTCCAATGTGGTGAAAAAGAACTTGAATTTCAATAAATTGTTTTATCGACCCCAAAAACCATTGAAAATAAAACAACTCGTACGATTTTCAATAAAACGGCATTTGTTTTTCCAAATCCAAATTCAACTTCGAAATCTTGTATGGTTTTGTTTTCCGAGCTTAAGCTGTGTCTCGCATACTTGACGAGACAAATGAATCGGTCTTTGGAAGACCGTTTCATTTACTTTTTAACGATATACTTTCTGATCTCGTGTAAATACCGTTCATTTTCATATAAATAAAGGTCATGTTTTTATTTTTATTTTTATTTTTCTCCTTTCACTTGGGTTGACTATGGGGACATAGTCAAAATCAAGTGTGGGGGGAGACTCATCATCATTTTCGATTTTTCATGGTTCATTTTTAAGTTTTCTTTCCAAAATTTTAAAAAAATCTCAAAAACAAAAGAAAAAAAAATAAAAAATAAAAAAATTTAAGCATTCTGATTTATTTTTAAAGAAATACTATAAAGATAAATATATGGTTTTGGTTTGTTAAATTGAAATTTTTGAAAATTTATTCGTCTTAACAAAAATAAAAATGAAGTTTGATTATAAATAGCAATGGTTTAACTAGCATATAGGAAGATTCATACGTGTTAATTATGAAATACATCCTAATTGAAAATCTTTGTTTTAAAAAGTGGTGAATTTAAAGTAAAGAATATAACATTTTTTTTGTCTTCTAATTTAAATGGTGCTAAGATAATTTTGCAAAACTCTCTCTTCGAAACAAAACAAAAAGAAAAAAATACAAAAGACAAAAAAAAATTCTTGTATATATGTATTTTTTTTAATAAACACCTAGAGTCATGTGTTCACACTCGTGTGTTCACTCGCCATGCTCTGTACCCTTCTCACGTAGGCCTGAAAGGCAGTGCACGATCGGTATATCTGGCCTCAGTTTTTCCGAGTTAGGTGTGTGTATATAAAAATTCTTTTACTAATAACGCTTACAGTCAATAAGTGTTCACACTTGTGTGTTCACTTGCCACGCTCTGTATTCCCCTTGTTTGTACCAAAAATAGGCACAACACTCTTCGGAAGTTTTTGAAGAGATAAAAGTGAAGAAAGAAAATTAAAACCGAGGATTATCTAACAAAAACTCCAAATAACAGAAAGTAAATTGCACAGAAGACAGCGATTTAGAGTGGTTCGGCGCTTTGCCTACGTCCACTATGAAAGTTGATGATTTTATTGCTCGATACTTGAAGATTACAATTTCTTATAATGTAGTACAACTGATTTTCTAAGCTAAGTCTGAAAATAAAGCAGCGGTGGTGATTTGGAGTAAATCTGGTAGAGTCTGGGCGCCCTTTAGCTCTTAAAATTGTCCGACTCCTTTTCTGAATGACCAGGGGCTCTATTTATAGGTGTAGGAGGAGGATATTTCACCTAAAATTCGGGGAGACCGCTTCTGGCACGTGAGGGGGCCCACACGCCCGAATTCTGGAAATCCGGGCCCACTTTGGGATCGATTCAAACTCGGGTTCGAATCGATCAAGAAAGCATCCAATCGAGGTGAAATTTGGTGTGGACATTCTTTAGCGTGTACGTAAGCTCCTGTGAAAATTTCATAGTATTTGGACTTGTAGATCTCAAGTTATGATCGATTCAAGATTGCATTTCCGGTTGACATGCTTGATTCGAATCGATCCCCTTCGAATCGATAGGGTCGAATCGATGGTTTGCGCGTGTGAATGGTGACGTGTCGCGCGCGCTTCTCGGGTAGATCCAACTTTTTCTCCGAGTTTACTGGGTCGAATCCATGGTTTTAGCTGAAAGGGACGCGGAAGATGATCTTAAGGCTATTTAACACTAGAGGGGGGGGTGAATAGTGTTTTAAGAATTTCTTTAAAACTTCTTTGATTTAAATTGAATTAACTAACTTAATGCAAATACACAATCACAGATCAAATCACAGAATCACAAACAAATGCAAATATAAATAAAAAGCAAGTAAAGGAAAGAACACACCAGGAATTTTATACTGGTTCGGTGTTACCCTACATCCAGTCCCGCACAACCCGTACGGCTTTCTATTCAACAATAATCTAGATTACAATCCCTCGATTCCAAGGCAACGAGGTACACCCTCCAGATTCTCAGGTCTTTGGGTAGAACCACTTGATTCACAGGACACAAGTTCACCCGATCGATTTTCAAGGACACGATCACACCTTTATAACCCCACACAAGTTTCTTTGAGTACAAATGTATCTATAACTCTGATAAGCACTGAGATTCTTTGGAGAGAGTGGCAGAGAATCAAACTAGAGATATTCTGGTTTTATTCACTTAAGATTTCGGCAAAATATGGATAGGATGATTAGAAAATAAGATAAGAGAGTACAGAGAAGAGAAAATAAAGAAAGTAGTTACTGGAAAACGTCCATAACAGTCTCTATTTATAGAGAATGAATGGATGTGTCCATTCGAAGAGGTTTAAACGAATAGACACTTCTTTTGAAAACAACCTTTGCTGTAACGGGAAGCATGTCGACATGACAGGTAAATAGGATGTCGACATGGTCTAGTAAAAAGTGATGATTTGCTTTACTTTGAAAATGATGATTTAAAACATATGCAACTTTATTCAAATGGACTCTATGTATTTGTAGAAGGTATTTAGAAGTAGAAATACTTATGAATGTATATATGTATATGTACTAAAATATATTTAAAATCAAAGTAAATAAACTAAAGTAAATATAATATTAAAATAGATTTTGAGGCTAAAATATCAAGGACAATTTTGAAATCAAAATATAACAAAATGATAAATATGATTTTGAGGCTAAAACATTTTTGGAAATGTGAACTAAGGTTTTTCTTTTGAAAAGGAATATTTGAAAATCATTTTATAAAACAAGAGATAATTTTGAAAATCATTTTGAATCAAAATTAGTGGATAACAAAATAGGGCTACTATCCGTTCCACTACATATTTCGTGAGTTCCATCTCACTAGGGTTCCATCCCTTTAACAAGAACAAAGTGGATTCCATTCCACGAGTAAATTGGATAAAAAAGAATGATAGTGCTTTCAAGGAGTTTTAACAAATATCTAACCTAACTATATTATTTGTCTTGAACTCTTGAATATCTTGAATCTCATGAGTCTTCAATCTTGAACTCTTGATCTTTGTCTTCATCAATTTTGTTTTCTTTACTGTACAGTCTTCTTCTGTTGATACCTGCATATAGATTTCCTACACATATATATTTTATAACACTTCTATAGTTGTTGTCATCAAAACCACTATCCTATGGACTAACATTAGCCGCCTTTAATTAGTGGATTCGAGGGAATGGATTCGAGGAGATGTTCGTTCAAATCGATCGAGGTATCCCATAGTTGATCGATTCAAAGCTGCCTCAACAGGGTGGATTCGAAGTAAGTTATGGGATGGAGTCGAAGTATATCGATTGCATGGATTCGAAGTAGAGGAAAACCTGATGGATTCGAACCAAGCTTGGTTTTATGGATTCGAACATAGAGCTTGTTCTGATGGATTCGAACATAGGGCTATCTCCTCCACTTTCCATTGGTGATAACTTGAGCATACGAACTCGGATTATCTTGAAATTCGGAACGTTGGTTTTCACGGCTTTGCTTGATGTGTCTTATCAATTGCAGCCCGATCCGGACTCGAATAGAATTCATCAATATTCGTGGCTATCCGGTAGCTGCCCGATGCTGCGGACGTATGACCCTTATTTTCCAGTCAGTTTCTTGGTATCTCGGCCTTGCCAAAAGGCGGGATAACATTTGCCCTCCAAAGTACGTCTTGTGTAAACATGACGTGCTTTGAAAAGCTGTAGTCTCACGTTGGACAACTATGACATGCTTTGTTGAAAGTTGTATTCTATATTGTTGTAATTGATCGTTGTATGATTGTAATTGGCTGTTTGTCGTCGAAATCATGACGAGATGAGCATTTGATCCCTGTGAATGTCAAAGATCAAATATTAGTCAGACATATGTGCATACATGTGTTACCTTGACTTTAGCTAACGTTGCGTGTTTGCAAGTCATTGCCAGTTCAATTTGTTTTCGAATTCTATATCGATCCTCTCCTGAATCGATTTGTAATTCGAGTTAAAACATTGTTTTGATGATTGTCTATGATTATCCTCTTGTATCGACCCTCTCCTAAATCGATGTAAAAGGTAGACAAGTAATTTTTTCATATCGAAGCGATGCGTTCATTCTCATCGATGGTTTCCGATGGATTCGAAGTGATTGTTCGAATCGATAGTCTTCGAATCGCTGCAAATCGATGGCCGTGAAGTTGGTACTTCGAATCGATGGGATATGGCGACTTCAATTCAGCTTCTATTAACTGCTTTGTATCGATGAAGCTTTGTATCGATGAACTTGAAGCATTCTGGATGGATTCGAATTGATGGTCTTGAACTGGTGGATGCCGACGTTCTCTTCGATTCGATGGAGGCAAGAAGTTGATGGATTCGAGTAGAATACCCCGAATCGATCTGGGCTTTCACCTGTTGAAGCCGGTCACGCATACCGGGAGGCGAATCGCCACTGAGTTGCTATAAATACCGGGGTCCTGTTCATTTCTCACCTTTTTAATTTTTATCTTCGTCTCTCTGCGCCTTCGAATCCATCTCGATCTTTCAAGAACAAGGCTGAATCATTCTTCCTTCCTTCGAGACGAAGCAAAAATCTGATTTTTCCGAATCGATCCATACATTCAGGTAGAGAAAGCTTTATGGATCTGAAGATCTAAGAACAAACCTTTCCATCGTGTTTCTGTTCGTTTCGATCTTGAATGAATCCAAGTCGGAGTCGAATTGGCTTTCTGGAGAAATAATACGGATGAATCCTTCGAATCGATCCAGAGTTATTGCGATAGGGAAATGATAATCTGCCCTGAATGTTCATATCGATCGATACTCTATCTGTGAGGACCTCGAATTGAATCGATCGTGTATATGGAGTCATCGTATCGATCCTTTGCGATCGATACGATGGAATTATCTACTTACGATCGATTCGAACGTCCTACCTATTCGATCGATGTTACCCTTGAGTCTCTCATCTGTCTTTGATCCGTTGCTAGAGATCGATTCGATACCTTTATTAACGATGGGTGCGAAGCTTGAGTCCCGGTTATCATCGATACGAAGGACTCCGGTTATCATCGATATGAACCGTATCGATTCGAACAAGGTCGATTCGAAGCTCCGTCCCTCTAATCGATTCGAATCTCTTAAAAACTGGCTCGAATTGATTCGAGGTAACTTTAATAGATACACAACTTTCACGTATTTAACGGCATGATTCTGACGAGCTTCATCTCTGCATATTTGGACCAAACTTTTGTTGTGCATACTTGACTGCCATTCGAAGCTCGTCGATGGAACTATACTTTGTCAAATTAACACAAACTAATCACCATGAATTCTGGACGACACGGTTTAAGACGGTTAGCAATGACGGTCATTCTAGCCAACTTCATAATTTCCAAAGTTTTCATCTTGTCTTCGGTTTTGCTGAATTTTCTAAGCATTAGCTACACTGCATTTCACACTTTACACTGCGGGGTACACGGGTTTATTGTTTGTTTAACACTGGTTTCTGATAAGTAGTCAATTATGGAGTCTTCGAGCTCTCAGCAGCAAGAGATTTAGAGTTCTCCTCCTCCGGTCCTTGTAATTCCAGATATCCCAGCGGATATAGTAGATCCAGCTCCCGACGAGCTACAAGACGCAATATTTATCGAGGATCCTATAGATTCCGTTCAATCTAACATCTCCGAAAACTTGTTGGGTAGGATATGCACAAGACATCATATTTCTTTAGACGATGTGTTATTGCCGAGTTCCAGCGACAGACCTCACTGTCCGCCCAAAGGGTATACTGCCTTTTACCGACATGCTTGTGCGGCCGGAACACTCCCTCCATTCAATCAGTATATTAGGGAGATGTTATCGTTTCTTGGACTCGCTCCCTCTCAATTACCCCCCAACGGGCACGCGCTACTGAATAGTGCGTTTATTGTATTTATGGACCACCTCTTCCGTCCTCCAAGATCGACGAAAATCAGATATCTATTTAACTTCAAGAGTAGAGGCGATAGTCCGTCTTTTACATTTTTGGAGGCAGTGAGAAACTGTCAAGTTATTACCGGAGCCTGGACTAGACTTAGTTACTTCAAGAATGAATGGTTTTATGTCCGGTGTCCTCCTGGTTTTGCTAGGCGATGGTTGTCTAGACGTAAGTGTCGTAACCTGTTGACGATTTCTTTGATGAATAGCTTTTTGGCATTGGTATTGACATCCTGTTTCTCTTATAGCCATTATCTCCAGACCCAACGGCGGGTATTACAAGGGCATAGTTCAGAGCCTTCAAGGGATCCCGAGCGACTTGAGACACATCGACTCGGTGTTGACTGACTACAACTTAAGAGCTCTCGGCTTGATTGAAATAAAGCAAAGCATAGTCATCGAAGGGATGTTGAAGCCCGTTTCAAAGAAGAAGAAGAACAAGAAGAAGAAAAAGAAGAAAATGGTGAAAAAGACGCTCGAGGTTGTGATAACCGAAGTGAGCGATGAAGAAAGAACTCACACAGACTTAGAGCCGATGGCGGATCTTTCGGGAAATTTTGAAGAGTTGGGAGAAAGACGGAAAAGCAAGACCGCCGTTTCTAAAAAACTTACATCTAAGGGGTGGAAGTTTGTAGATGTGTCTCCTCCCACTTCCGGAGTTATGATTTCCGAGGCTGCCCCTTCTCAATCGAGAGATACTTTCAAAGGGCTTGACGATATTCCCATCCCGGATTATATATCGATTCCTCACAATTCCAGGTTGGAGGAATTTCAAGATGCTTTAAATACGAGCGAGCCCTTTCCTTTGAGTGCGGTCAACACTTCCGGTTGGTCTGGAGGTTTACACATTTACACACACTTCCACAGCACTACATGATTTCCGCATATTGAACATCGTTTTCGTAGGATTCTAAACTGTAGTTTCTTCTTATCGCAAGTGAGATGTCAGGCCGTGGATCTACTTTGGATAGGCTCCGTAATGTACGCCGATCTTCCTCATACTATGAGTCCCGCTGGAGGGAATCGGATAGGGATCATGGACAAGGCTATAACAATCAGGATCGCTATGATAGAGATCGAGATTATTGGCGTAGCCACTCTGGTCAAGATCATACTGACAGGGATAGGAGCTATCAGTACCGACCGCAATCTCGTTCTCCTCCGCCTCCTAGGGCCCCCGTAGATCTCCCTGAGACTTCGCAGCAGCAACAACCCTCTCAATCTTCAAGGCCCGAGACTCAGCGGCCAAGAGTTGAACCACCGACAGCTGCCATTGTTGAACATGCTCCAGCTGAATTGACAAGCGAAGGAGCCATCCAGCTTGCTCAAATGAAAAAGGACTTTCCAGAAATTTGTCTGGATGCATATGTCTTCCCTCCCCATCTCAAGAGGATTCCTCCGGATGCCGAAAATATTGTGCATAGCTATATTCGCGACTTTTATGCTCAATACAAGGAGTGGTACAAAGCAGCCGTGAAAGCTTCAAAGGTAGCTTTTGACCGAGCAAAGGTTATTCAGGAGCGTGATGCTGAGATTGTCAAGAAAGATCGCATCATCCAGGTTCTTCAATTTGAGATGGAGTCGTCTCGAAACTCTGAACTCCAAGCGCTTAAAAAGCATGATGATGCTGTGGCGAAGATGGCGAGGATGCAGCAGGCACACTGTGCCTTGGTAGAAGAGATGGGCCACCGTTATACCACTGTCGTAGCTGAGCGAGACATAGCCGTTAAAGAGCTAAATGGGCTCAAGGCCAAATTTGCTGAGGTGGTGAAAGAAAAAGACGATGCTAATGCCACCGCTCAGAAGGCATGCGACCAAGCTATGTCACTTCGAGCCGAACTTGCTGCGGCGGTGTCCAAGACCAAGTCTGTGGAGGCAGAAATCCAGGAAAAGATTATGGCGGAGCAGTCCAGGATGGACGCTGATTTCGATGATCTCCTGGTCACATACAACGCCAACGTGCTGGAGCACAGAAATTTATCATGGCTGGGAGATGACTCTATGATTCTGTACAATGCCTGGACTAGGTTGGTGGAGGAGAAGAAAGCAGCGCATCCGGATGAAACGCCGGATGATTTCGAGCTTGAGATGCGCTTGCTTACTGAGGAAGAGAGGAAAGTTCTCCACGAGGCGGTGATTTCCGTGGCGAAAGAGAGGCTTGGTGCTCAACAGATAGAGACAGGTGAGGGCTCGGGGATTGAGCATCACGAAACAAGTGTTGGAGCTGTAATTCCGACATTGCCTGAAACCATTGGTGCGGTCGATCCCTAGTCCGCCCCCGCTTATAATCCTGACCAGCCGCAATTGTCTTCCGCTGATGCACCTGCCTCTGTATCTGCCCATACTTCGGGCCAGGCTAAGGAAGGTACTTAAACGCCTCTTCGTATACACTTAGTGTGGTGAATCTGAATCAATACTCTTAGCTAACAATCTTCATTTTTTCACATTTCAGTGACTGATGCCGTTATCTCTACGCCTCCTGCATCTCAAGCCTCTTATCAAGAGCAGGGGGCTATCATCACCGAAGCTATTATGACATCTACCGTGGTCGGCGAAGAAGGGGAAGCGAGCATGTTATCTTTCGATGCTCAGATGATTGAGGAACTCCTCAGTCAACCCAACGATCCCTTCGTCGATCCATCCTTTGCTATGAGCGGGACCACTCCGGCTGCTAGTTCTTTTATGCCAGTCACTAGCATATCCAGCACGGCCCATGCACCTCGTGAAGATGAAATTTTGGCTGAGATGGCGGCAGTGACTGCCGGCATGAATCCGTCTGGCCTCGCCCCACTAATGATGATATCGCCGGGCGGCACTGTGGTCATTGTGAGTGCTCCTGTCCCACTTCCTGTTACAGCCCATATGCCTCCAGTTCAACCCTCCAAGAGAATCTCCGTCGCCTCAAGCTCCGAGGAAGATGTTGACATTATGTCACCATCGGAGGATAAACCGGAGAAGAGTAAGAGAGTGAGGAGGAAGTCGGGTAGCGAATCCAGTGGGACTACTCCGAAGAAGAAGTTAAGGAAGAAGAAAGATTGAGCTCCTTCTTTAGTTTGCTGTAATGTTTTGTTTTGTCTTTTGGTTTTTTTTTTCTATAGCCGTGTATAGATGTGGACTCGGCTCCCACTAGTAGGAATTTTTTGAACCATCTTGTAATCGGATTCTTTTTGTTGATAATGGAAATGAAAGTATATTCTCTTTCGCCTTCAATTCGATATTTGTTTTGGTTCTGCCCCTAGTCTTGGGGATTGATATGGGGTTGATGTATGTTTATATTTCGTCTCACACTCTGGAAGTATGGAGTTAAGTAAATGTTTATACTCCGTCTCGCACTCTGGAAGTACGGAGTTAAGTAATATTTATACTCCGTCTCACACTCTGAGAGTACGGAGTTAAGTTAATGTTTATACTTTGTCTCGCACTCTGGGAGTACGGAGTTAAGTAATGTTTATACTCCGTCTTGTACTCTGGGAGTACAGAGTTGAGTTAATGTTTATACTCCGTCTCGCACTCTGGGAGTACGGAGTTAAGTAATGTTTATACTCCGTCTCGCACTCTGGGAGTACGAAGTTAAGTGAATGTTTATACTCCGTCTCGTACTCTGGGAGTACGGAGTTTAGTTAATGTTTATACTCAGTCTCGCACTCTGGGAGTACGGAGTTTAGTTAATGTTTATACTCTGTCTCGCACTCTGGGAGTACGGAGTTAAGTGAAGGATCGTCGTGTATCAACCCATTCTTAGCCTGACGTGATGGCTTGCCCCCGAGCTTGGGTTTTATTTAGCGAGTGGCCGATCGTATCATGGCCACTCCCTACTTGAATAAATTCAACTGCGTGATGGAATTTAGCTCTTCATGCATCGTGATGTTGTACATTGTATTTAATGAACCACAGCTCTGGCTCGAAGAGATGGCATTTTATTGCTGAAATAAGAAAATATGGCAAAGTCAGTTGCCTTATTACAAATTCTAATTTCGAAATGCAAAAGTAAATTGCTAAAATGGAAAAATGTAATAAAGTAAATAAAGTATGTCGTATATAGTAGCGACGGAGACTCTCGCTGTTCCAAGCCCTTGGCAAATCAAGACCGTCAACGGTCGATAGTTTGAATGTGCCATCTCCGAGTCTTTGTGTAATTATGTATGGTCCTTCCCAATTTGGTTTCATGTGTGAAGGAACCGAGTAGATTCTCTTGAGAACGAGATCGCCGAGTTCAAAAGTTCGAGGTCGAACTTTGGCATTGTACAATCGGGCGACTCGACTCCGATATGCAGCAGCTCTCAAATCTGCCTCTTCACGCTTCTCATCCAGTAAATCCAAAGATTCAACAAGCAATATAGCATTTGTTTTTGGATCATAATAAGTCATGCGATGGGAAAACACTTCCGTCTCGACTGGAATAATGGCTTCCGAGCCATAACAAAAGGAAAATGGGGTGTGTTCGGTTGCGGTCTTGTGAGTTGTTCGATAAGCCCATAATGCCATAGGAAGTTCATCAACCCATTTGCCCCCAGCTTTTTCTAGTCGTTTATTTAGGATGAATTTTATAACTTTGTTGACAGCTTCGACCTGACCGTTTGCCTATGGATGTGCAACCGCCGAGAATTTTTTATGGATATGAAACCGTTGACAGAAATTCTTGAATTATGCATTGTCAAATTGGGCCCCATTATCGGTGATGATGGTATGCGGGAGACCAAATCGACAGATGATGTTGCGAACTACGAAATTTATTACTTTCTTCGTCGTAATTGTTGCGAGAGCTTCGGCTTCAGCCCACTTTGTAAAGTAGTCAACGGCGACGATGGCGTACTTCGCACCACCTTTTGCCAGAGGTAGAGCACCAATGATATCGATGCCCCATATAGCGAATGGCCAGGGACTGACCATTTGAGTTATCTCGGTAGGTGGGGCTCTTGGAATTCGAGCGTGTTTCTGGCACCTATCGCACTTTCTGGCATAGTTTGCTGCATCTCGGTTCACTGTCGGTCCGTATCGGAGTATTTTCTTAGCAAGAGCTTGTCCACCGGTGTGATCTTCACATTCTCCTTCGTGTACGTCATGTAACACTCGTTTGATTTCATCGTGCGCGATACACCGGAGGAGAGGAACAGAAAACCTCTTCTATACATGACTCCGTTCTAAATGACAAACCATGAAGCTTTTCGTAGAATTCGTCTCTTCTCATTTCTGTGGTCAGGCAATGTCCCATTCTCAATGTAATTTCGATACGGAGTCATCCACGACTCTCTACTGGGAGCGGTTTCAAACACAAAATTCATCTCTATTTGATCGATGCTTGGGGAGGACAAAGTTTCGACGGGGACAAGCCCCATTTGCTGTGCTTCACCTGTGCTGGCTAACTTCGCCAATGAATCGGCTCTTTGGTTGTGTTCTCGAGGTATATAATAAATGGCATAATAGTCAAACTGATTCAGCACTTCCTGAACTCGAGCCAAGTAAGCAGCCAACCTTCGATCTCTCGCTTGATACTCTCCCCGTACTTGGCACACAACTAATTGTGAATCACAATAAATTTCCACAGCAATACTTCTCAAATCTCTGGCCAATTTCAACCCAGTTAAGAGGGCTTCATATTCAGCTTCATTATTGGTTGCGTGAAAATCGAATCTCAAAGCATAACATATAGATCGGCCTTCGGGAGTTTCAAGTACAACACCAGCGCCCGAACACCGGTCGTTTGATGCACCATCAGTATACAGCTTCCAGATATATTCGGGGGATTCACTGGTTTCAGGCAAGTCTTCTAGAACGGTAAATTCAGCTATGAAATCGGCTAGGACTTGTCCTTGAATGGCTCGTCTTGGAGAGTAAGTAATATCAAACTGGCTCAGTTCGATGTTCCACTTGAGTAACCTACCAAACGTCTCAGGCCGCGTGAGGACCTGTCGTAACGGCTGATCGGTATACACAGTATGAGGATGAGCTTGGAAATAAGGGCGAAGCTTTCTTGAGGAAATGACCAGACAATAAGCCAATTTCTCCAGTCTTGGGTAATTTCTTTCAGCTCTCGTTAGCCGTTTACTAACATAGTAGACCGGTTTCTGCACTCGGTCTTCTTCCCGAACCAAAGCAGCGCTGATTGCATGTTCTGACACTGCCAGATAAAGATACAATTGTTCGTGATCGACCGGCTTTGACAAGATCGGTGGTGTGGAAAGATGTTGAACCAGCGATCGGAATGCACCTTCGCACTCTGTGGTCCATTCAAAGTTTCACTTTCATTTCCGGATCAAGTCAGAAAGGAATGCATTTATCAGTGGATTTTGAAATGAACCTGCTTAGTGCTGCTACCTTCCCGTTGAGACTCTGGACTTGTTTTATAGTTCTTGGAGTTTGTAAGTTCCTTATTGCCCAGATCTTTTCGGGGTTTGCTTCTATCCCTCGAGCATTAACGATGAACCCGAGGAACTTTCCGGAGGCGACACCGAAGTGACACTTTAATGGATTGAGCTTCATTCCGTATTCTCGAAGGATGCAGAACATTGAATCTAAATCTCTGACGTGATCTGTAGAGAATCGGGACTTCACTAGCATGTCGTCCACATAGACCTCCATGGTCTTCCCGATCCGGTTGGCGAACATTCGGTTGACCAAGCGTTGATATGTTGCTCCGGCATTTTTTAAGCCAAAAGGCATGACTCTATAGCAGTAGAGTCCCAGATCGGTCATGAAACTGGTATGTTCTTGATCAAGCAAATGCATAGGTATTTGATTGTAGCCAGAATAAGCATCCATGAAAGATAATAATTCATGTCCAGCCGTGGAGTCTACGAGCTGGTCAATTCAGGGAAGTGGAAAACTATCCTTTGGACAAGCCTTGTTTAAGTCAGAATAGTCGATGCAAGTTCTCCATTTCCCATTTGGTTTTCGAACCAATACTGGATTTGACACCCATTCTGGATACAAAGCATCTCGGATGAACCCATTTGATTGTAACTTATCAACCTCCTCTTTAAGGGCGGCAGATCTCTCTGGATCCATACCGCGCCTTCTCTGTTTGATCGGGACATACTGTGGATCAATATTCAGGGAGTGACTTGCGATGTCCGGTGAGATCCCGCACATATCAGAGTGTGTCCAGGCAAAAACGTCGAGATTCGCCCGGAGAAAATCAACCAATTCCTGTTGTGTCTATATTCCCAGTTGAGATCCAACTTTTAGTACCTTCGAATCATCATCCTCACTGACTATGACATCCACAGTCAGTTCGGCCGGGGAAGCTTGATTCTCTTTAGATTCGTTTTTATCTTCGCTGTCTCTAGGGTCAAGATCTTTAAGGAATTGGTCGTGGTGCCCAGGCCGAAGCCCAGGCACTAATTGTCAATCATCAGCAAAACAGACGCAGAGAGATTCCTCTACGCCCTTTCCTTTCTCCTTTCTCTACGCCTCGCGCAGTTCAGCAACATAACAGGCTCTTCCGGCTGCCTGATCTCCTTGAATGACTCCAATTCCGTGATCAGTAGGGAATTTCAGAGTTAAACACCATGGGGCAATGGCTGCCCTGAACTCAGCAAGGGCCGGTCGGCCCAAAAACGCATTGTAAGGTGAATCAATAACTAACACGACAAATTGCAACATCCGGACTCTCCGGCGTTCTCCAACTCCCAATTCCACTGGCAGTTCCACCACTCCAGTGGGTATTGTAGCACTTCCATTAAAGCCGTGGACTCGAGATTGGCAAGGTTTCAAGTCCTTTGCTTCCATTTTCATTAAGTCATAGGCTCGTTTAAGTAAGATGTTTACAGAGCTCCCACTGTCAACCAGGATCCTCTTCATCCAAGCAGGACCAACTTGGGCGGATATGACCAGTGGGTCGATTGTTGGGGCTTCGATTTTATCAGCATCTCTGCTTCTGAATATGATATCATCAGATATTGTTTTTTGTTGTTTAGCCGGAGTTCCATCCTCACAATTACTGCAACATTCAAAGCTCGCATGCCTGATAGAGCTAGCATACGACTCCATTTCCCTCCAGCTTCTGTCTGCTGGATGGGGACCACCACTTATTGTGTTTATAACTAGCCTTCCGCCCGTACGAGCGGGCTCCTCTTGTATTTCTTGATTTTGTGCATGGTTCTAATTTGACGGGCCCGCACCACCAGGCTGCGGCGCTCGCACAAACTGATCTAACTTTCTCTCCCTGATCAGCTTCTCGATGAGGTCCTGCAATTGTCGACACTCATTGGTATTGTGGCCATAACTCTCGTGGAATCTACAGAACTTCCCTGTTTGAATCTGCCTCTCCGACGATTGCTTCGGAGCAGGCTTCTTATATTGCACAGTGTTGCAAGTTTGTAGATATACATTCTCCAATGATGTATTCAATGGCGTGTAATTATCGAACATTGGAGCCCTACGTCGTAGGCCTCGGTTCTGATCTCTCTTTTTATCCTGACCATTGTTGCCTCTAGGCTGAGTCTGTTTGTTCTATATATTCAACTGAACTTTTCCGGAACTCTCACCGGACTGCTTAACTGCCACATTACTTTGTATTCCTTCAGTTCTGGGCATCGCATCGTCCTGCTTCCTAGACTGTTTCGCGTCCTCTTGCCGTAAGAATTGAGCGGCTTTGGAGTAGAAACGGTCCAACGATGCGGGTGGTTTCCCAGCTAGCCAATTTCCAAACTCAGAATCGGGATCGATTCCTTTGGTTAATGCCATCAAGATTGAGTTATCATTAGGATTACTAATCTCTACACATGCCGCGTGGAATCTTTCTAAATAATGTCTGAGTGTTTCTCCCTTAGCTTGGGTGACGCTAGATAGGGTGTTAACGTCTTTAGGTCTGGCGACATGCATACGGAACTGTTTGACAAATTTCTTAGCCAGTTGATCAAATGAAGAGATAGATCTAGGTGGTAATCGCGTAAACCACATTGTTGCGATTCCTCCCAAAGAGATGGGGAAACTTTGGCACTTTACTGCATCGTCAGCCCTTGCGGCGCTCATTGACCACTCATATTTCAAAATGTGTTGATTGGGATCGGAATTTCCTTCGTACATAGGGAGAGTTGGCATTCTGAATCGCCGAGAAGGTTCAGCGTATAATATCTCATATGTGAAAGGAGTATGACTATGGGAGATTCCCCAGTCGTCATTGGTAAGGCCTTGGCTTTCGCGGATCATCTGATGTATCATGGTTGAGATATCGGGCATCGCTACATTTTGAGCATGCTGAGCTAAGGTGTGGTCGGGTTCCACAACACGAGTTTGGACCGGGCGCTGTCGACGGTCCAAGTTTCGCCTCCTTGGCTCAGCGTGTTCCGGGACGTATGGTTCAGGAGTACGCCCACGCTGATGATTATTTGGGTCTAAGAGATTTCGGGTATCAACCCTTGTTTCTACCGCGGCGGTCGCAGTGCGATTGTCTGTGGTATGCTGTGGAACAGCACCTCCTCGTAACGAGGGCCCGGCCTGGAAGCTAGTTGACGGTCTGACCCTCAATTGTCCTACAGTCAAGGTAGGTTGATGTCTGGTAGCTTGTGTATGACTTGCGTCCAATCGGGGATGTGTAGATCTGCCGTGATAGTCAGATGAAGCAGAACTTTCAGTGGACGAGTGGGAAGCATCATCCCTCCTGGTCCTCCTGCGCCTTCGGCGATTTAATTGATTGGTCAATTCAATATTAGCACGCAATTGTTCGGCCAGCTGTTGCCGACTTTGAGTCAATTCCTGGAGCAATACATGGAACTCTTGTCTGGTTACTGTCCCAGATGGATCTGAGTGAGCAGTGTTGTCTTGATTGGATTGTAGCTGCTGTGTAGGATTTTGTCTATCCCGACCTTCTTGATCAGTAGCAGTAGAGGTAGTTCTTGTACTAACCATCTTAAGTAGTGGGTTCCTTTCCTAGATTTTATGCAAATCTGAATAGAATGGAAGGGTTCTGGATTAGAGATCTGGATCTTCCTCTTGGATTTATGCAATCCGGTATCGATGGTAGATCCAAGGAGCAGGAGAAAAAGCTGGTTTTTCTCAGTGAAAGCACCAAAGTGTTTGTACCAAAAATGGGCACAACACTCTTCGGAAGTTTTTGAAGAGATAAAAGTGAAGAAAGAAAATTAAAACTGAGGATTATCTAACAAAAACTCCAAATAACAGAAAGTAAATTGCACAGAAGACAGCGATTTAGAGTGGTTCGGCACTTTGCCTACATCCACTATGAAAGTTGATGATTTTATTGCTCGATACTTGAAGATTACAATTTCTTATAATGTAGTACAACTGATTTTCTAAGCTAACTCTGAAAATAAGGCAGCGGTGGTGATTTGGAGTAAATCTGGTAGAGTCTGGGCGCCCTTTAGCTCTTAAAATTGTCCGACCCCTTTTCTGAATGACCAGGGGCTCTATTTATAGGTGTAGGAGGCTGATATTTCGCCTAAAATTCGGGGAGACTGCTTCTGGCACATGAGGGGGCCCATACGCCCGGATTTTGGAAATCCGGGCCCACTTTGGGATCGATTCGAACTCGGGTTCGAATCGATCAAGAAAGCATCCAATCGAGGTGAAATTTGGTGTGGACATTCTTCAGCGTGTACGTAAGCTCCTGTGAAAATTTCATAGTATTTGGACTTGTAGATCTCAAGTTATGATCGATTCAAGATTGCATTTCCGGTTGACAAGCTTGATTCGAATCGATCCCCTTCGAATCGATAGGGTCGAATCGATGGTTTGCGCGTGTGAATGGTGACGTGTCGCGCGCGCTTCTCGGGTTGATCCAACTTTTTCTCCGAGTTTACTGGGTCGAATCCATGGTTTTAGCCGCCTTTAATTAGTGGATTCGAGGGAATGGATTCGAGGAGATGTTCGTTCGAATCGATCGAGGTATCCCATAGTTGATCGATTCGAAGCTGCCTCAACAGGGTGGATTCGAAGTAAGTTATGGGATGGAGTCGAAGTATATCGATTGCATGGATTCGAAGTAGAGGAAAACCTGATGGATTCGAACCAAGGCTTGGTTTTATGGATTCGAACATAGAGCTTGTTCTGATGGATTCGAACATAGGGCTATCTCCTCCACTTTCCATTGGTGATAACTTGAGCATACGAACTCGGATTATCTTGAAATTTGGAACGTTGGTTTTCACGGCTTTGCTTGATGTGTCTTATCAATTGCAGCCCGATCCGGACTCGAATAGAATTCATCAATATTCGTGGCTATCCAGTAGCTGCCCGATGCTGCGGACATATGACCCTTATTTTCCAGTCAGTTTCTTGGTATCTCGGCCTTGCCAAAAGGCGGGATAACACCCCTCACATCAGTCCACAAGGCAGTGCATGGGTAATATATCTGGCCTCAGTTTACCTGAGTTAGGCATATGTAAATATTGTTAATATCAATAAAATTTTCAAAAGAAAAAATGGAGAGTGTAAGCAAATGAAATCCAAGCACTATTTTAACTTATTTGATTTGACTTGTTATTCAAAAGAAATGAAAATACCACTTTGATAAACTTTGATAGTCAACTAAGGATCTATTTCATAGTTACACTGTGTTATCAACCGAAACAACGAGTTAAACTATAGTATATTTGCATTGATAACTTGACTTTTGTTGGATGTTTTGACAAGTAAATGACTTAAATTTCAAGATAATGGCCAAAACTTACATTTAACTTATTTGTGTCTATTTAAAAGTAAATTCTTCAATTGTAAATATTTTCAAAAACTTGCATTCATCTTTTTGTAAATAAATCTTGCATTTTGTAAATATTTCCATCCTGCATTTGGATTTTGTGGGTAGTATCCGCTAAAAACCCTCACGAGACAACACTCGTCCTACTGGGGACACCCAGAGGTTTAACGGCTTGTTGCATACGCTCAATGTAATCGTGCTCCCTACGAAAACGGATTTATCTTAGTTTTTCTTTATTCGATGACGAATAAAAAGATAAGTGTGGGGGTATTTGATGTGCACGTAAATGTGCATATTTTTACAATCATATTTAATCTACTTAAATTAAATAAATGATCATATCGGGTATTTTAACTTATTTTAACCAAAATCCATATTAACTCCAAATTGTCACATATCCATCTTCATATAGGGGCAAAACGGTCATTTGTGTGCATATATTTCTTTGAGAAAAATTATTTGGAAAATTATATATATTTGTGTAGGAATTTGATCTCAAATAGGAGCGGTTTCATGAAGACACATGCATGCACAAAATGAACACAAAGAAATGAAGATGAAAATAATTCAAAGTGAAGATCATGGAGGACCCTACCTACCCACCTACCTTAATGTACAAATTAGAGGCTAATGCACATGCTTATGGAATTAATGGCTTCATGTACACTTAAATGATGATTAGTAGAAGCTAATGATTACTTGGCCTCTAAACTTTCTCAAGGGTAGTTTAGGCATTCCCCAAATTATGGATTAGGGTTTCATGCTTGTATAAATAACCCATTATGTTCATGTAACCTCTTCTACCTTCTACCCTCTTTAAGCCCTCTTATGGAGGCCATCTCTTCTCATAATTTAGCTTAGTTCTCTTTTATTTCTTTTCATGGCTACTTGGCCATTCATTGTTATTTTCATGTAATTTTCTTTTTATTGCAATTTAATACATGCTTTTTTCTTTTCATGCTTATTTACTTTAATGTTTGTAGTGTAGATTTACTTTCATGCAAGTAGAATAGTTCTAATTCTTATTATTTAGCTCACTTTTTCATTAAGATTTCATTTTGCTTTCATGTTGTTAGCTACATTTGTTAATCAAATGACAAATATGAGAGGCTAAACCCCTTCAATTTAGGGGTAATAAAGCTCTCTAATTATGTAGCTTCAACTATTTGTTAATTCATGCTCTCTTTTTGTGCTTAATGACGATGATAGAAATGGTTTACTAGTTGTTTTTGCTTTGAATTTGATAGCCTATATTGTTGACACCAAATAGGTTATGCTTAAACAATCACTAACACTAATTGCCTCTTCATCAAAATATGATTATGGCAAAAGGAAGTGATTTGAAATTAAAATTTGATGATCTATATTTCTAATCAATAGTTAATAGGCCATACTTAAAATAGGTTTCATTTTCATTGTCAAGTTTTATGAAAGTTAGTAAGTGCTTTAAGGGGTGTGTTATAGTTTGATGGCTTATGTTGGCTAATCAATAGCACAAATATGCCATACTTATGATAAGCACATCAATTAAAGCACTAATGACCATAAAAGAGAGATCATGATTTCATACGTGTCGAACTACATGATCGAGAGAGTGGATTTATTCTCTAAATTGTCACTTAACTCTTGTATTTGCTTCTCTTTTCTTTTAGTTAGTTAGTTAATTCTCTAATTCTCTAGCTTAACTTTCACTTGAAATTAGTATAATTTGATTGAATTGAATTTTTAAAATCATCAATTCTTTGCGGATCGACCCGTATTCTCCACGTATTACAAGTGTATGTCGTGCACTTGCGGTATATTTTTAATTTAAATTCGTTCGACAGTTTTCTAAACCGATAGAATTTCCATCGTTAAACATGTACTGTAGTGCTGCATAATACTTGATAAGTTCTACGGGATTAAGAGATGTTCGAACGACAAGACTTAAAATTTCAACCAGAGTGACCGTCATCGCTGACCGTCACAACTGTGCCATCCAGACTTTAGAGACCGATCCGAGTTAAAATATATTAATTTTTTTTTAAGTTATGGTTTCATCGACGAGCTTCGAAAGGCAGTCAAGTATGCAGAGAAACGATCAAGTCTAGTTATGCAAAGGTGAAGCTCGTCGGAGTCAAGTGTTCGCATTTGCGTGAAGTTCGCATTCATCAAAGTCAAAACCTAGATCATTCATGGCAAAGACATTAATTTCGTATCGACCTTTACAATTATTTCGTATCCATCGAGGTTAATCACTTCATATCGGTCAAGATAAGCAATTTCGTATCGGTCGAAGCCGACCACTTCGCATCGATCCAAGTCGATCATTTTGTATCGATGAGAAGACGCCAATTGCGTATCGATTATTTAACATACGTTTCGTATCGATCGGAAGACATCAATTTCGTATCCATCGAGCGACTCAGTTTCGAATCGATCAGGAAGACAACAACTTCGTATCGATCGAAGCATGTTGGCTTCATATCCATATTAATTCAAAGTGATCGATACGAAGTTTAATACCCCTCTATAGACACGAAATCAGAGGTTGGAGATCGATGCAAAACTTCAAGTTATAACCGATACGAAACCAAAACTTCTTCTTCTTCAATCTATCGATACGAAATGGAGGCTGAACCACCATCTGCCAAATCTACCGCATCCCTCCAAACAACTTCTTCTTGAATCAACACAAAAATGCCATTACATCCCCCTTCAATCATGCTCCGACCTGATTCAGGCGACAACGTCTCCAGAATCAGCCACGACTTTGGACGAATTGGCGTCAAAATCGAGTCTCATCGTTCTAGAGAGATTTTTATTGATTAATTACCTAGATTAAAGGATTGGTTCGAGAGATTAATGGGTCAATTCGAAGGCGAGAACAGTTTTCTTTTTCTCGGTCTTTCTATCGATACGAAGGCAATACGTGAATATGAACGCAAGTGAGAAATTTGGCAAAGTCCCAAACGTATTTATATGGTTTCGTATCCGAGAAGGAAACGTTTCTTCTCCTAGTATTAAGAACCGGTGGAGACGGTTTTCAATGTCATTGATACGAAAGAGTGTTCTTCATATCCATCCACCTGTATCAATCGGGAACACCGCTGTTCTCATCCACCAGAGATCGACCACACATGTCATCGATACGAATGCCATTGCCAAGCCATGTTTAAGTTGTTAATTTGTTTCTCATCATTACGAGATAACAAGTTCGTGCCCATCACTTTGAAGACTATAGAAATTCGAATCTATCGATACGAAGAAGTCTCATGAAACCGGCCAATTTTGAATCAAAAACCATCGAAATGAAAATCACCGCAAAATTATATCTGGACAAATCAACTCTACAGATACGAAACCCCAATTTCGTATCAATCAACTTCGAGACTCAAGACCTCGTATCCATCAATACGAAACATTTTTGAAGGCTATCCATTTCGTATCGATAGTCATCGATACGAAGTATGCATTCCAACTTCTCAATTCGATCCAGGAGAGGATCGATGCGAAAGAAATTACTTAGAAACGACTATCGATCGTTGCTACAACTTGAATTTCACACCGATTCAGGAGAGGATCGATAGGGAATTCGATATGAGAAAACTGATAACGACTCATGAATGTGCAAACGTTAGCGGGAGTCAGGTTAACATACGTACATGTATGACGGACTAACATCCAATTTTCAAAATTCGCAGGAATTGAATACTCATTTGGTGACAACTACATCAACTAACCACTATCATACAACATTCGGTTACAACAGTATACAGTACAATAATTGACAGTCGAAAATTCATGTTACTGAAGATCAGTCAAAGGTTACATTTTCAGGAAAAGAAATAACAATCGTTCAACAAGTCAGATAGAACTTTTCAAAGCACATCATGTTCTCACAAGACGAACTTTGGGGGGAAAATGTTATCCCGCCTTTTGGCAAGGTCGTGACACCGAGAAATTGACTAGAAACCGGGGACGGTTCTCTCGAAGATCAGTTATACACCGGTTCATTTTGGACGTCGATAAATTTTATCCGAGTCCAGATCAAGCTGCAATTGATATGACGAAACAAGCAAAGCCATGAAAGCAAGCGTTCCAAATTTCAAGTCAATCCGAGTTCGTATGCTCAAATATGATCGATGCAATTCAAGCAACCAGAGAAAGTCCTTCGTATCGTTCTTGTTCGAATCCATCAGATGCATTTGTCTTCGTATCGATCAGGGGAACTGCACTCTTCGTATCCATCAACTGAAAGGCCTTGTTCGCATCCATCAAGCTTCACCAATTCGTATCCATCATGGTCGTATCGGTCCGAGCAACCTCGCTTTGTGTCCATCATGTTCGTATCGATCCAAGATGGCCTTCTTCGTAAGCATCCCAATCGTATCGGTCCAGGTAACCATACTTCGTATCCATCGTCACCAACTAGTTCGTATCCATGGGAGATTGTCATTTCTTATCGATCGTTTCATTTAGTTCGTATCGATCAATCCATTCACATATTTCGTATCGATCGGCCATTGATCGATACGAAGAACACATTATAGGCCGACACGAAGTGTACCTTTTTGATCGATACGAAAAGGCTAGAGACTATCGATACGAAGCAAGCATCCTTGGTTGATGCGAAACACGGAGCACATTAGGTCGATACGAACAAGGCGCAAATAAAGGAAAGGCTCGGTCATACGGCACGAAAAGTGGATCGATCCAAGAGGTTAGCACCATGTCAACTTGCAAGCACGTGCCCAAAGAGCGACAAGAACAGATCGATACGCATAACATCGATGCGAAGAGAACAGCAATTATAAAACCCAAACTCGTATCGATCATAACAAATAATCTACAAGTCCAAATGCAACAAAATTTTCATAGGAGCTTACGTACGACCTAAAGAATGTTCTTGCCCAATTTCAACTCGATTGGGCCAAATATTGATCGATACGAAATTCGTTCGTATTGATCATGGACCGAGTGCAAATCACATGGGATCGATCGCGTGGGCCCACTCACGTGCCAGAAGAGGTCTCCCGAAATCTGAGCGAGATATTTGCAGCCTACGCCTATAAATAGCATCCCAGAGCATACAGAAAAAGGACTTTAGGTTCTTCTACGTCCAGACTCTGCCAGAATCACCATTGTACTCAAATATCACCGTTGTACTCGAAAATTACCGCTGTAACCAGCAAGCATAGGTTAATAAATATCAATCATTTCATAGTGGACGTAGGCAATACGCCGACCCACTCTAAATCTCTGCGTTCTTTTGTTGTTTTTCTGATTATTGTTTGAAGTGTTTGTTAGATAATTCTCTTTTTACATTTATATTCATTTTATCTCTTCAAACCCTTCCGAAGAGTGTTGTGCCCAATTTTGGTACAAAAACTTTTATTCTTACAATTACGTTTATCATTATTCTTACACTATTAAACTATGGAAATGTATTCCCTTTTCTAAACCAACCAACTAATCTATCACTAACTTCTAAATCAAGTTATTAGACTTTCCCCTTTTTAATTCATTTCTCTCGTTTTAACATAATTTACTGTAAATTTCTCACTTTTAGGCTTATGCCTTTCTCTACAAATTTTAAGCCTAATATTACTTATGTCTAATTGGGTTTCTTTTCTTTCTTTTTTCCATATAAATAACATTTAAATATAAGTACACTTTTCTTACAAAATTTATAGTTTTAACATAACTAGCTAGTAGAACCAATTACTGAAATTAGTCCAAATTGTGAATTAAATATTTAATGGGAATCTAACGATATTATATATCATAAACATAAAAGATATATAATTTAAATCCACTCACCTGAAAAGAAAACACTCCAAATTCTAGATTTGATTTTTAGTCCAGTTCTATATCCATAGCCTTCCCCTTTGCAACCCTATTTGGATCCACAAACAGAAATTTGTATGGATTTATAAATCTGGATCTAATTGAAGAAAAATAAACATATAAACTAGAAAACCAGATCTGAAAACTCACCTCATACGGACGGCTTAATTTGGGCATCTCTTCTCTAGATCTACAGTTTCTACCTCCAAATTGCATATCAGAAAACCTAAATCTAATATATTTGATTTCTAAAGAATTGGAGGAGAAAGAAAAGTGACAGGGCTTTCGCGCCCATTCAGAAAAATATGAGTTTGAAGGCTAGCCCTGCACGTTTATTTATAGAGAGCCAAAGCAACGTCTTCCGTTCGTTTAAAGCGATTGAAATCTAGCCGTTAAAAACAAGCAAAACGCGTCAGTTTTGACATGTTTAGCCTTTTTGTTTTATTCGTATTAATTTATTTCCTCTATTTTTAAACGTTATAAATTATTAAACGTTAACTTTTAACCATTGCCTATTCATTCTAGCTAATTTCCATCAATTGCAAATTTAATATCCTTTATAACACATGTTTATTTTGAAATTCAAACGTTGCTAATTAATGTAAATTAATTTCCTTTAATTGCTGATTTGATTAACATTGCCTACTAATGTTAATTAATTACCTCGATCTAATTGCTGATGTCAATTAATTTCCTTTATGATGCGCGTCAATTTTGAAATTCAAACGTGCGTATCTCTTGAATTTATACGCGCATATATTTATAAACAAATATATTCATACACATTTACACGTATAATTATTTTTCGATACGGAACTTCGAACATCGATACCTTTCTCATACGAAGTCCATTCGAGGCATTTTATATATGTAAATTAATCAAAAAATCGCCACGAACACAATGGTATAAGTTTTGAGGCCATATTATGACAATTCCAAAAATGCTCATTTTCACTGTTTATAATTATTTTGGTTATTTAATTATCTAAAAATGCAAGGTGTTACATTCTCCCACCCTTTAGGAAATTTTGTCTCCGAAATTCGATAAGGGTAAAACTATGTAATTCTCTGCATCAATCACATCCATTTTGTGTACGTCCAATTTTTTCAACCATCCGTGTCTTTGTGCAAAGTGTCATTTCACATAAGATATATGCATGTACATGAATTTCTAAGCGGTACCTGTGACGGCCCGCCCTTCTCACTTCGAAAGACGAGTCATAATATAGAAAGAAATAGGTAGAAAAGAGAATAGATAGAAAGAAAAGAACTAAACAAATACAACATCTCACAGCGGAACGGATAATATATATTACAAACATATATCACATAGTCACTAATACAATTCAACAGAGTCATAATTATACATACATCATATTCAGACAGTCGTAACGACCTGTCCATTCATTACATGCCAACATATAGACATAGATACCAATACAGAGGAATATAGATATAGCTAGATACGTTGAAGTCACCTGCTCCAACTCCTCGTCTAAAATACGTCGAGAGCAAACCTAGAATCACTTGGCTACTAATAAAAATTTGAGTACCCAAGAGTTTAGGAAAAACAGAAAATAAACTCTGGATCAGACATGGGTCTGGTGTGAGTAAATGGTTAAATCATGTTAAA
Source organism: Allium fistulosum (assembly GCA_030737815.1). NCBI lineage: Eukaryota > Viridiplantae > Streptophyta > Magnoliopsida > Asparagales > Amaryllidaceae > Allium > Allium fistulosum. The sequence goes on along the minus strand of CM060907.1, from coordinate 1,114,326,812 downwards.
TTGAAAACCATTTGAAAAACAAGGTTATCTCGTAAGACCACGCCGCATATAAACACGGACGGGTTTTTACCTTACGATAACCAAAACACTTGATAGGAAAATCCAGTGATATTATAATAATGTCTAGGGGTTTCAAATAAATTTTTCACATAGCTGAAATTGTTACATTAATTAAATTCCAGCATAATAGGTATACAACTAAGACAGAAGGCACTTATTGAAATATGGGTTCCATACAATGACTGGGCCACTGGGGTACCACTCGTCACGGTGCATCTTTAGAAAAATAACACCGAGGACCACACGGGGGTCCCCTGCTACACAAGACCGGACTACCCCTAACCTGGATAGTCCGAATAAGATTACCGCACGGTTGGGATCAACAACCGCACCAAACATACCGAGAAAAAGGGACTCTAGATAGGGGTAACCTTACCCTACTTGGATGCAACCCACTTAGCCTTGCTGCATCTCCCCTGTTTTAGTCATTCCCGGTTGATGAGGCTTGAGGCTACGATTACCTTTTAAGAACGCATTCACTTGGAATGCTCATCCTCCTCCAATGACGATGTTCTGGTAGCATTCGTCCATACAAGTCCGTTCGGGTTTTAACGGAACCGAAGGCACCATTCCACTACACTCATATTGGAATCACCCTCAAAGTTAGTGACAAATAGCCCTTGTACTCTGAAATCTTCATTCCGGATCTTCCCTTGGAATCTTCCCGACCTAATCGTTTATTTTGGATTGATGTGGTTTTCGGATAATACTGATATCTGACCATGGTCTCATTGAATCCAAACGACAGATTTTTACAAAGGCCAAGTTGTTTTTAAAAGAAAATTCAAATTCAGGATGCCACAACTACAAATGGAAATTTAATTACATATGTCTATTTCCAATAAAACGTGTCAACGTTTTATTTTAACCGTTCAATTTATTAGGGTAGTTTATGTCATAGGTACAGAACAACTGGAAATGAATACTCAAGAGAAATCAAGGCCAATCACATAACATGAACTATTTTAACGATTTATAGCCAATATTAACCAATCACAAATCATCATCTAGTTAATTTAAATAACCCAAAATTAATTATATTTCTAACCCTGCTTACTTATAATCAAAATTAATTACAAAACTATTTATTCTTAATTTAATTAAATTCAGCAATCCATTAATAACCATCTTATATAAATTAACTTAGGATTTATCAATTTAAAAGTTTAAATTGTTTATTAACTTTAATGATTAAAATTAATTTAATTCTATATTACCAAAACTTAACAAAGTCAATTAGGCATAAATGTTTGGTGATAGGATATAAATACAAAGTTTCCATGTTGATTTGAATTTAGATAAAAAGAAAATAAATGTTTAAAAAGGGTTAAGAGGTTTTTAAATGTAAACATATGATAATACTTTTACTTTTTTTTTTAAAACAAATGACACGGCCAGTTCGGCCCAAACACAAAAGAAAACAAAACTCCACCCTTTCTTCTTCTCTTCTATTCTACTGCTCCTTCCTCTTCTTCTTGTTTTTCAACCTGCATGCGTGCATCGCCGTGCACGTGCACACATCGGCGATCACCCAACATTCACCGTCAACCATCCCTCCAGACCCCTCTCGTCCCCTTATCCCAGCACGTACGAGCAACCACCCCGACACACTGCTAAACGCGAAGCAACCCAATTTCCAGAAACTTGAACCAAAACGACCGCCTTCCTCCACCTTGTACAGTCACCAAACACCATTGGCCTTCACCAAACTTCACCACCAACTACGTCACGTCTCCCTCTCCCTTTCCCCCCATACTGCATGCCTGAAAACTCTCCACGTCGCCACCATTCATCGGAAACCGAACACGACCAAAACCCACACCCTAACCCTACATCCCCTCCGACCGACCACCACACCTCTTAATAAAATGCCACACTATTTTTCGCGAGCTCCACATCCTCCAAGCTTCCTCCTGGCCAAAAATTTGGTCACGACATTGCGTGGTTCACCGAAAATCGACCAAAAACCCAAAAAAGTTCAACTCCAAATTCCTCACCATATACCCCACTAAAAATTACCTAATCGCTTTCAAAAATTAGCATTTTCGAAGACAAATGCAATCATATAAACCAAAGATTAAATTATGACATTTGGATTTTTTTTCATTTTTAAGTTGTTTACTGTAAAATGTTCCTTACTTCCTCCATGCTTCATAATATCAAACAAAACTAAATTTAAAATAAACTACATTCATAAACACACGACCTTGCATTTGGAATCATCATCTAAAACTGACTGGATTGTGAGAAAATGAATTTTAAAGTTGCAAGGTCTATAACTTTTTCAAAGAACCGAGACTGTACATGCCTTTTTGAGTTTTACAGAATATACTTCCATAATTAACACATATATAAAAGCATAGGAACTGATTAATACATTAATACTTGACAAATAAAAGAATCTATCCAAGTTTTACAAACATATAATTGTATATAAGATTTACAGTAAGAAGTTTTAAAGGGTTTTACTCACTGTTTTCTTCAAACAATGAAATCCGCTTCTTTGTTTTTTTTCTCTGATCCTTTCCTGTAGCTTGAGCTCTCTAATTTCTTACTTTTTTTTCTCTTTTCTTTTCTTTTTGCAAGGATGGTTATACGTGAAGAACACGTAGGTATATATAGAGAGAGGAGAGGGAAAAGTTTGAACAGAGCTGAAACCCATTCACGTGTACAGGTTTTCACCACTTTCCCCCCTTTTTTCATTTCCTTTGATTTTGAAATATGACCTGATTTGAAAACTTTGTGATTTGATTATTGAGAGGATGATTTGAGAGTTGATATGTATTTATTACTATGTTCCCTTATAGATATACATCATAGAAATATACATATATACTTCATATATATAAACATAGCTTTGTCTTATATTACTTTTATAAATTTGTACATATACCCTATAACAAATATACAAATAAAATTTTGCCACTTACATGTATTTATCCTTATATATATATATAATCTTAGATTTTATATCAAAGTTATGTATATACCCACTCACATATATATATAAAATCATATCCTATAATAGAAAGGTGGAATTTTTATTCAATGTTTTTCAGAGATTAAAATTTTAGATTTTTAAATCATAGCTTCCCGAATATATATACACGCACACATAAATATCTATAAAAATCAAAATTTATTATTTGACTGATAAAAATAATATTCTAATATTTAAAATCCGTAAATTATTCAAACAACAAGTGTCAAAAATCCGGGTCGTTACAGTACCTCCTATATGAATGCTTTTCTCTTTAAAAATTTATTTTAAAATATGATGCATACACCCTAAATATACTTGCAATTTTTATATGAATGCAATCTTTTGAAAACTTAAAACGTTTTTCATCCAAATTTTCCCACACTCCTACTGAATAGGGCGTAATTCAACGAATTTTACATCCAAATCCTACCACACAACTTTTAATATTCGAATTTCAGAAAAATCTAATTTTTTTCCAAACTCGATTTCTTATGTCAGAAAGAAGGTAGAAAACGGAAAACCTCACATTTACCGTTTTACTTTTGCGCACCTCTTTCTCCATACTTGGGACTTATGCCGCTATTCTATAAATCTCTATTTTCTTTCCCAAGCACGGTTTACATAAGAAAAACTTCCTTTCCAAAAAATTTCCCAAGCTTAATTTTTGGAAAAAAATGTATTTTTCTTTTGCAATTCTCATTTACTTTTATTGACGTTTCTGTCGCTTTCTTTAGATTTTACTGTTTTTCTTTTAGTTACTTTTATCTTCTTTTACTTTTCTTTTATTATTTACGTCCTATTTTCTTATTCTCTTCTTGTGAACATCACAAAAACACAAAGAAAAAGCATCATACTAATCATCATTGATTTACTACAATAGGAACTAAATGCTTACATAGGATTACAATTTCATAACTAAAAGAGAAAACAAGTCCTACTACAAAGCCATACTAGATAGGTAAATATAGCAGCTAAACACAGCTATCATCTAAGGCTAGGAGGCCTAGGACCATGTCCACCCTGACATAGAAAGGTCCTACTCTAGGAATCCAAGTAACTCATATGCTCCTCCTACCACCTATTACTCGTTACTAACTTACGCTGTATTACTCACGATGATAAGATTTATTCATCTCTGCCATTCCATACTTAAAATGGAATAACCAAGTCTCATTTACTGCAACGAATAAGGATTTCAACCTATGTAGTCTCTATCTAAAAAGGCAACTAAGTTTGGGGAAATTTTCTTTTTACCTTTCATTTTTCCCCAACTAAGGTCTACCTATCCCAACCACGTGTGTGTTACTATCTTACTAATATCACTTCACTATTCTTCTATAGTCTACACACATGAAGCAACATTCCTAGGTTTTCACTAGTGTCCTATACACTTTACGGGAACTTTTATTATTACAAATAAAAGTAATCGCTGCTATCTCCTACATAGCCTTACACTTTCCCATCACACCTAGGAAATTATTACTATCTACTCCATATTTAAAAGTTTGGTTTGGTATTTATTATTTCATTTCAAAAAATAAAGCTTTTAAAATTTTGAAACATCAAATCCCAAAATTCTTGCCCATAAAAGTGTTACTTTGAAGTTTCTATTAAATTCAAAGGTACTTGGTTACTTAACATTTTATCTTTCTAGACTTGCATCTTTACAACTCTTTGAATTTAAATTATTCCCCAAACCTAGAGGGGAAAACTTGCAAATTCTAAGTTCAAAACTTATTCCTCTTTTCCTTTTAAAGACCTTTACAGCTTTTCATAAAAAATTATGGATTTTTAAATTTAACTGTTTACTAAGTTTTTCTCTTCCAAAAACTTATTTACTTTTTCACCAAAGTTTAAAACATGCCTTGCTTGTCCTTAAAAAAAATTTCTTGACTTCCAAAAACCTCCTCACGTGTTTTCAAAACATCTTCTTTTCATAGATTTTCAAATTCATAAAAACTGGAGTAGATAAGAACAATTATTTTATCAAAAATCCCTTAACTTCCCTACTCTTCTAATTACCTAACTTTGGAGGAGTTCTAACTTACTATAATGGGGACTTTCTACAAAGGCAAGCAACCAATGCGCATAATCAATGGAAAAATATGAAATTTCCATTGCTTAGCTTTCCTACTAAGGCTCTCTATAATATCCCTCCTAACTAACATTGTCTCTAATTATTACACTTTTCATAACATCTAATGGTTTTATACCTTAATGTATTGGAACTACTTTCACTTATGAGAAACCATTAACGCTAAAACCTTCTATGAATCCTTTAAAAGAGGACTTCATATTTATGTGAAATTACAAGGAACTTATTTTATATTTTACCGAAATAGGCTATACAAAATATGGTGCTTTCCATACCTTGTACATCTCTTTCACGTATTCCTTATAACTTGCACAAAACATCTTTATTTGTGATTTTGTTTCATAGAAAATTATATCATTATTCATTTCATCCCAATAGATTAAAGTATGTTTAATCTATATTCACTTACAATAGACATTTCCTATGAAATTTATTAATTTCCTAATATTTAACTTACATCTTCTTCTTTTTTCAGAAGAACTCATTTTCAAAACTGTTCTAATATTTTCATAACTAGAAAACATTTCCATATACTTATTTAAATAATAAGTGTACTTACAAACCACTTTAATTCTATACTCATATTTTTATTTGGGTCAAAACAGATGTTGCGTAAAACAACGTTACTACAACCAAAAAATACTAGTACATGGATTCAATTAAAATAAATACTAATAAATCCCATATGCTATGTAAAAACATTTCCTTTAGGAGTCACCTACTATAAAATAGTGTCATAGTCTATGCTTCCTTTATTTTTCACGAAAACATCTATTACAACAATAAATGTTGTAACCTACGTTTTCGATACTTAACACACTCTAGGTTTTTTTATATTTAAAATCTTTGTTTACCTACAAAGAAACTAGCGAGCTATACATGCTCTATAATTCTTCAAATAAAATTTACTTTTAACAAAATTTACATCATATAAAAACCAATTTAAATACCATACCGCTTTTTTTTTCAAAAACCCAATATTTACTTCCTCAAACATATTAACAATTTTATTTTTCAACTTTTCAATTCCAAAAGTTTCGTTTTATTGGGCTAGACATAAAGTGGATTTTCTTCTACTACCCTAGGAATACCCTTCCAAAACAAATACTCTCCCTACCATCCCTAGGGAACTTTCCCACTTCCTATAACATATGAATACCAATCTTCTCTCAAAACATAGCTTATTGTACACTATAAATTGGCAATAACATAGGGCTTAACATCCTTGGGTCATCCCAAACCTGACTAGCAAACTATGCACAAATATACTTCTAAAAACTTTCCATATGTTAAAATCTATAATTGGGGACTATTTGGATTTTAGTACATAATATATTTATATTTTATTCAAAAATACAAATATGTTTACTTATATTTCCTAATTTACTTAGGATCTACTAACCTAAGTTTTGATACCAAAGGTAACAACCTGAATTCCAGTGGGTCCGTATTTTTTGCAGAAATGCTAAAATCCAAACCCACTGAAGCCCGAGTTGAGTATCTGGTATCCTGCAAATAGGCAAAGATAAATAAATCAAAGTTCAAATAAATATCTCACAGCGGAACTGACTAAAATATAATAGTAAGTAAATACTCACAAAGGTAATAACACTTTCTAAACAAGTGTCACAAAGCTGGAAAATCTCTACCATCTATCTAACCTGTGGGATGATATGAGGAGGGGTCAGAACTAAAGTCTGGTGAATGGAAAAATTATACGCTTCTAAGCATAACTCTACATATACCATTCTATTTCCATTTTATGTTATATTAGGTTTATTGGGTTCATAATACTCTCGCCGTTGTGTGTGAATCGTACCCATTTACTCCTTAGTAGATCAAGACCTAATGACCAATATATATGTAGCTACATGCCCAAAGACCGCATCGGTCCTAGGTACCACCCATAGTACCTTCCGTATCCTCCTCGAAAAGGGCTCCATCGTCTTGCTACTAGAGCGTACTGTAACTACATCTGTAAAGGACAGCTTTGTGAGGCCTACAATACAGATGTTCCGTCGTCTACTATGAAAACGTGAAACCGCATCCGCACTAGCTTATACTAGTGCTCGGACATCCACAATGTACCACCCAGTGCGTACCTTGAGGACTACACGTAATCATTATGTCTACTCCCTGAGCTCCGCCAACAAGGTCTACCTTGTACATAACTCAGTCGGGGATTTTCTATATCTGTAAAGGTCCGCTTCGTTAGGCCTACAATACAGATATTCTACTTGGTCTATCTTCTTTCTCATCGTGGATTTGGCCCCACGCAGCCCCCCCTCAACTAATCGAAAGACCTTTCAAGAGCTAAGTGGTTGAGCCCTACTGCAAACAATCTAAACATCCAATTAGTCATGCCCCTCATCTAATGTCTCGATAGTGAAAGAATCATTGGCATGTTGGTTTAACTCCTGTAACGACCCGTAAATTTTAAATATTTTAATAACGTAATTAGTTGAAATTTTGTGAAATTTTAAACGATAAAATTTTGAAATAAAAATTTGATATTTGAAATACGTCTAATTAAACATAGCAAATAGTAAATTTTCATCTGATAATATTGAAATTTATTTTCTAGTGTAATTTTATTCCAATTTATATCAGTTAAAATTGATGATAATAAAATGTTTTCCAAACCTGAATATTTTTACATAGAAAAATTCTAATTCATCTTCTGACTAAGACGTCAGTTTTCGTTTTTTCAAATTCGGACTTCTTTAGCTCCGTCGATCTTATTTTTCTGCGTTTTTGCTGCATTTTCCGCCGGTAGAAAATTCGAATTTTTATAATTTAATTGTACCACTGATATCTGTATACCGTTTTGATCGTTTCGTCATGCCGATCCCTGCGGTATATCCAATTCTGTGTTTTGATGACCGGTGCACGACGAAATCTATGAAACAGATATCCGTATCGGTTTGAAAATTTCAAATCTTTGTTTCATTTGCCTTTTATTGGTCCATCCAACTTTTCAACGCCTAACTCACCGTATATGACTATTGGCTTCCGCTGTTTTTCAAAACAACTTTTGATCTTTAATGTTTCATCGGTTAAAGTAAAATTTAATTTATACGTGCTTGACCATATATTCGCATCCTGACATGTATTACTTCCCAACACGTCTCCTCCTCTTCTTATTTCTTCAGCCATCACGAAAGCTTCCAACCCCTCTTCCCTTCGTTCCTCTCATAGCCTCCTCCAAGTTCGACTTCACCGACATCGAGTCCACCACTCCAGAAGCCTGCCGTATCTTCCACCCTGGCCGTCGAATCCCTCCGCCACCTCATCTCCAAGCTCAAACCCGAGCTCCCTTCTACTCGCCCACTCGATCTCCGCTCTGGCCATTCGCCACTTCGCCGACCCTGCTATTCTCCTCCCACCACCACTTTGCTCAGCCTCCACAACCCCTCACCATTCCCACTTCCGCATCTTTCCTCTCCACTAGCTGGGCAAGCCTCGGCTCTCCTTGAAGCTCGCAAAAGCTTTCCCGCATCAGCTCATTTCCTTCTCTGTTACATGTGGTAGGTGTACATTAATATTAGAGATTTGTTTATATATGTATGTTGTGGGTATAATATGGGTATGTTATTATATGGGTAAGTTTCTATGCTATTTTACATTTGATAATATGTAATTTAAACCTGCATATGTTATCTAGCATAAGACAGTACAAAAACTTTAAGATTGTTATATATTTTCAGGTCAGTGTTTTGTATATATGTTAGTGTATTGGTATGAATAGGTATTGTCTACATATGTATTGAGTTTTACAGCTGCTATACATTAATTTAAGAAAAAATATATATGTAAATGACGATTGATTTTGTTTCAAGTACACGTATATTCAGATTTTGTATAAGTATATAGATTTTAATATATTTGATGTTTGAAAAGTATTATATATCTATACATTGTATTATATTCTTTTATACTGGGGTATGCTATATTAGAAGTGCCGGTCTATTGAATTTTTAAGAGTACAAGTTATTGGTACACTATAATAAACTGTTTGTATTTATTTAAATTATCTGTAGTAAATATTTGTTTGTATATTTGGATTTAATGAATGTATAAGGTGCCTGCATTTTATTATATTGCATGAGTCGAGTTATATTAATATAGTATATATTAGTATAGTAGTATATACATATGTAAAATGTTATAAAAATACGAATTTTTAAGTAAAATCAAAATTTTTAAGTACGAATTCCACTTTTTCATGGGGACTGTTTCTTCTCCATCCCTTCCTGTCCTTTCTTTTGTCCCTCCCTCTGAATTTACCATACTTTCTACTGTTCCCTCGACTGCCACTCCCTTTCCTCCCTTGTCAGTTCTACAACCTGTTTCAGCAACCACACCCATACTTCCTCCTCCGACCCCTGATCCCCCTCCTCTGGCTGTCGCTGGTCAGTATCCTCCTACCTTGTCTCCTTCTCTTGACCATAGTCTAATACCACCTTTGAACCATTCTTCTTCGCTTGACTCGGTGCCTTGGACTTCTCTATTCAAATCCAAACCACGAAATGCTGGCTCGTATATCGCCCAGGAAATCCCGCTCCAGTTCTCTGGTGACGTGCTTGTGCCATCAAGTGATATAATTAAGGCATGCACTGATGTTTGGAAGGACTGCCTTGTAGGGTTTTTCCTTGACAAACCTCTTCCTTATGTCTCTGTTGTGTATCATCTGAAGAAAGTTTGGAAGCTGAAAGGTGAAGTTAAAGTCAAGTCTGATGGTTTCCTATTTCTTTTCAGCTTTTCTTCTTCTGAGGATAAGCAAAGAATCTCTGAAGCAGATCCAATTATAATGAAAAATAAGCTGTTCATCATAAAGCCTTGGGATGTTACTGTGGGAAATAGTTGTGGGACAATACGTTCTGTTCCTGTTTGGATCAAATTATATAACTTGCCTCTGTATGCCTGGTCGCATTATGGAGTGAATTGGTTGGCCACGAGGGTTGGGAAGTTTCTTTGCATGGATCAGTCTACTGAGCGATTGGAGAGGATAACATACGCTAAATGCCTTGTTGAGGTTACACCTGACAAGGAATTAGTTGACAATTTCCTTGTTAAACTGATGGATGGCAGCGATCAGATTGTTTCGATCGAATACTTATGGAAACCAGAGGTTTGTGTAACTTGTAGAGAATTTGGTCATGCTGAACATAACTGCTCTTTTGCTTCAAAAGTCGCTAAAGTCACAAATCATGAAGTAGAAGTTGCTCATAGTATCAAGGAGTCAGTTAAAGTCAAGAATGGGATGTCAAGCATGAATAGAAACCAGAAACAGGTTTGGATAAAAGTTAATAATAATAAAAGCAAGAACAAGGATGCTAGTATTTTAGATGTTGATGAAAACCAAACTGGCTCTGCTGTCACCAAGACATTGCAGTGTTCCACAGCAAGTATGGAGGGAGTTTCCAAGGTTGGAGCTTTAAGAAATAAAAATATACCTCTGGCCATTCATGGAAATGATAAAAGTATGATGAATAGCTTTCGAGTCCTTGCTGACGAAACTTTAGGAGAATCTGATGTAGCAGCCCAGGTAGTTAAGGAAAAAGCAATAGATGATGCTTTAGGCAGTGAGGAGGGAGAATTTCTCGAAGTTGACATGGTAGATCTAGCTTACTGTCACCAAGTAACTGAAACTGGGAATATGCAAGATACAGGCTCTGTGCACGGTGTATCACCTGTGCACGTGTTACACAGTTCTGATATCAAACAGATTGAAACAAGTATCTCTCAAACATATTATGAACAAACTCTAACGGAGGCATCAAATGACATAATTAACCAACTCTCTACTACAGAATCCAATCACGTTAACTCTTTTGCAAAAATCATTTTTGAACTTGCCTATGAAATGCAAGATGTTCCTTCAACAACTTTACCAAATCTCTCTGAAGCATTATCAACTTCTCCTGTTCCCAACAAACGAAACTTGACTTCTTCTTGTCCAAACCTCTCTGATCCAGCACCACATTCTCCTGTCCCACACAATCGTACCTTGTCTCCTTCTAATCTTTCTTCTGCTCCCCACTTTCCTTATGTTCATAATGATTCTATACCAGGTTGGGTTGATAAAGGTAAGCAACTCTGTGATGAATCTAGTCATGGTATCAATGACTGTAATCCCAAACCAATAGCAAAAAAATTGCCTAAATCCAAAGCTGGCGCAGTTGAGTCCCAATCTCCTGCAACTAGGAGTAGGAAAAACATTATCCATCAATCTCTTTAGCTTATGATGATACAAAATATTGGTGTGTGGAATATTAGGGGTGCTCATAGTCACTTGAAACTTGATCAAGTTAAAAATCTCATCTGCTCCCACAATCTTAAAATATTTACCATCCTTGAAACTAAGCTCAATCTCTCTTTAACTACTAGGGCTGCTAGTTATGTTAACCCTAATTGGAAGTATCTCCATAATCTTTCTGATGCTGAATATGGTAGGATTTTAATCCTTTTTGACCCAATTGTTTATTCCATAAGCACTGTTTTTTCTTCAAGACAATTCATTCATACTAAAATCATCTGCCAGCAATCCAAATCATCCTTCTATCTAACTTTTATTTATGCTGACAATTCAACTGCTTCAAGGCAAAAACTTTTTGACTTCTTGCCTTTTCTCAGGCAAGAATCGCACCCATGGCTGGTCATGGGTGATTTTAACAGCTGTTTTCAGCTTGATGATAAGTTTGGTGGCCAGCCTTTATTCCCAAAGCACATCCAACCATTAAGTGATGCCATATCTGATTCTGACCTTCTCAAGCTTCATGCTTCTGGAGCAAGATATTCATGGAATAATAAAAGTAGGAGTGGCAGCAGAACATTCTCCACTATTGATCATGCCTTCTCCAATTTCAAAGCTCTTGCTAGCTCGCCCAATCTCTCGGTCAATCTTATCCACCCCATCCTCTCAGATCACTCTCCTTTGATTTTAACAAATGGTCCCTATATGAAAAATGTTAAAAGAAGTTTCAATTTTTTTAATGATTGGACACACTCCTCTGAATTCAAACCAATTGTGGGTAAAGCTTGGTCCACTTATTGTTATGGTAACCCAATGTTTATTCTATGCAGGAAGCTCAATTTTGTTAAAAAGCACTTGAGGACTTGGGTGGCTGAAAAGTATGGTGATGGCTCCAAGGAAACTACAATTTTGAAGTATAAGCATAAGCAAGCTCAGGAGTTTATGATGAACAACCCCCAAGATCCGGTTGCTGCTGAGGAGGAGGGCAAGCTCTGTGTGCTTCTCAACAAAGCCCTTGAAATTGAAAGTGGAATGAAACAACAGTAGTTGCACTGTAAGTGGCTTAATTTTGGTGATCGTAACACTGAGTATTTTCATTCCTCGATCAAAATTAAGCAAGCTAAAGAAAATATTCGCTCAATTCTTACTCCTGATGGTTCTATAATCTCCTCCCCTGATCAAATTGATGCTGCTTTCATAGACTATTTTGAAAACTTACTTGGTAACTCCTCTAATTTTTGCCTCGACCTAGACATGTTAAATGGCATCTCCCTTCCAGCCATTTCCAGTTTGCAGGCTGAGATGCTGGTTAAGCAGGTTACTGATGAGGAAATAAAGCAAACTCTTTTTGCCATGAATAGAAAATCGAGTGGTGGTCCTAATGGCTTCAACGTTCCCTTCTTTGTTGTTTGCTGGGACATTGTTCATGTTGACTTCTGCAAGGCTGTCCATAATTTTTTTAACAAATGCGCTCTCCTTCCTGAAGTTAATTCTACTAACATTGCCCTTATCCCAAAAAGTCCTGAAGCTAACACTGTTTCTTCTTATAGACCAATTTCATGTTGTAACGTGGTGTACAAGTGTATATCGAAAATTATTGCTTCTAGGCTTTTGCTTGTCCTCCCTAATATTATATCGAACAACCAAGTGGCCTTCCTTCCCAACCGTTCAATCTTTGACAACATTCTTCTTGCCCAAGATCTTCTTTGTGGGTATGCGAGATCTAGTGCTTCTCCTTCTGCATTGTTAAAGTTAGACATTACCAAAGCTTATGACTCCTTGCACTGGTCCTCAATTGTTCGTATAATGGCCTTAATGAATTTCCCTAAGCCCTTTGTTGGTTGGATTTATAAATGTATATCAACTCCTAGTTTCTCCATTGTTCTGAATGGTAGACCTGTAGGTTTTTTCAAGAGTAGGCAGGGTATTAGGCAGGGTGATCCGATCTCATCTTACTTATTTCTTCTTATGATGGAAGTCCTAACGAGATATATCAATTCCAAGTTCACATCAGGTCTGATCAGGTTTCATCCCAAATGTAAGCTTACAAATGTTACTTCTCTTATGTTTGCTGATGATATCATGATTTTTACAAAGCCTCACCGTCCCTCAATTCAGTGTGTTATAAATACTTTGTCTGATTTTTTCAAGATGACTGGCTTGCAACTCAATTGTGCTAAGTCTGGTATATTTTTTGCGGGGGTTTCTGCTGATCTTTCCTCCTCTCTTATGCAACTATCTGGTCTTCATAGTATGGACACAAATATGAAATATCTTGGCCTCCCACTCTTAACTTCTAGGCTGAAGACTGCTGATTGCCTACCACTGTACTCTAAAATTGTATCCTTGTTTGACAAGTGGTCTAACCGATTCTTATCTCAGGCAGGAAGGCTCGTGCTTATCAAATCTGTTGCATTTTCTATTATTGTGTACTGGTCTAAAGCTTTTATTCTTCCTGTTAAGCTTTTGTATCTGGTAAGATGTGCAATGCTCAGATTTTTTTGGACTGGGTCCATCAACAATAGGAAGCCAGTGCCATGCTCTTTCAGTCTCTTGGAGAAGGACTTGAAGTCTGGTGGGTTGGGAGTTTTGAATATTGCCAATTGGAATAAAGCTGCTTTCAGTTCTCATCTGAACTCTATATTAGTCAAGAAGAATTCAAGTTGGGTTAAGTGGGTATGGGCTCACAGAATTGGTAGGTCTAGTTTCTGGACTATGCCAGCCCCTCAAATTTGTAGTTGGACATGGAGAAAGATCCTAAGTTTGCGTGAAACATTTCTTCCCCTCCTTGTTCATAGAATGGCTGCCTCTTCTGCTGTTAAATTTTGGTTCGATCCTTGGGTTGCCAAAGGGGTGTTATTGCATAAACTTCTCAGTAATCAGCAACTCATTCAATCTGGTATTCCCATTGATGCTTTTGCTGCTGATTATATTAACAATGAATACCTACAACTCCCTTATTCCTCAAATCAAGTCATCAGGTCTTATTGGAATGCAATCCAAGGTAAATGCTTCCCTGCTGTTGATGTTGATGCTGTGCTTTGGAATGCCAAACCTCACACAGTCTCTCTTGTGTATAAACATTTGCAAAGAACTAGTGGACTAGTGTTTAAATGGTGCGATGTCATTTGGTCTGTTGATTCTACTCCCAAAGGTAATCTGATGTTTTGGAAAGTTGTTCAGAATGCCTTGTTAACTAAAAGTAGGATGATGGAGATGGGTTTTGATGCTAGTTTGACTTGCCTCTTCTGTGATAATGAAACGAAAACCACGCATCACTTGTTTTTTCAATGTACCTATTCTATGATGCTTTTTGACAAAATGATGCAGCATGTTGGCTGTAATTTGCTGTCCAGCCTTAGGGCAGTGGATCTAGACATGATTTATAAAGCTACTAGGTGGCGTACTATGAAAGCAAGATGCCTAACTATCTGCCTGAAGAAATATATGTCAATTGTGTGGCTTGAAAGAAATTTGATTTGTTCTGAAAAGAAGAGGAGGGATGGGCATGTGTTATGGGAAGTTTTGAAGAAAGATATTTATCAAGCTATGATGTTAGTGCCCTCTATTCCATCTGTTATCAGAGATGTGTGGAGATAGTTGGTGGTCTTGGTGTTTTTTCCCTCTCTAGTTATTCTCAGTGTGCTGTTTTTTTTTTAAAAAAAAATTTTTTTGCTCGTGTTAACCCCTATGTGCCTTTTCTTGCTTGTTTTTTCTTTGAACAAGCTTTGTATTTTATTGTTTTGTTGCAATAAAATCAGGTAGGGGCCCTGTTAACCCCGCTAGCCTTTGCTAAAAAAAAATGTTATAAAAATATTAGTTCAACATTATATGATGTCATAAACTGAAAACCGTGACTTAAAAGGTTGAGGTTGTTCTTTCAATTTTATGTATATACCGACTTATATATATAGTATTGTATATTCATATAAAAATTTAACAGTTGCATACAGTGGATTTTGTTTAGATCTTTGGTTAGCCTGTATATATATGTTGCTTACTTGTTTTGGTACATACCTGTGTACTCAGTTAACTTACAAAGTTTTAAAGTTATTATATACTGATATAGTTGTTTTAAAGGTTTATACAGAATATATTAGTAGTTTTATACTGTAAGTATATAAATATATATGTTAATTTGTTGGATTCTAGTGCACAGATACAAAATTTATTTCATATATATGTTTGACGTTAATAATGGAGTTAAAAGTAAACATTGACTTTTGAAATACAGGTGTATATATTTTATACAAATGTGTTTGAATTTAAATATTATTATATATATAGTTATAAATACTAGTTCACTTATATCAATTATCTTCGTCGATTCCATTCTGATTTGTTCCATCAATTCCTGTTATCAGCTTTGTCCATCCAATTCGTGCTAATCTAGCTTTACTTTGGAATTCGTGGTTGGATTCATAACCCATTACATTGTCAAATCTCTCTAGCCTCGAAAGGTGAGCAATCACTCACGGTTAATGTTCTTTTATTTATTAAATTTGATTTCAATTGAAACGACAATTGAAATATGCTGATGTTAGTTATTTACACTGTTAAATATATGCTATTACCAATATGAGTTCATCTGTGACATCTGACACCATTATCTGCCAATTGAAATATGCTGATCTTAGTTATTTACACTGTTAAATATATGCTATTACCTGTATGAGTTCATCTGTGACATTTGACACCATTATCTGCCAATTGAAATATGCTGATGTTAGTTATTTACACTGTTATATATATGCTATTACCTGTATCAGTTCACCTGTGACATCTGACACCATTATCTATTATTTATATTGATGATATATGCCTGTTATATTATTATCATATCTGTTATCACTCTGCAAGTTCCCTGTTAGTATAGAATCACTATGGGTTAAAATTATAAACCCAAGCAATTTTCAATTGAATTGAATTTGGGATTACGGGTTGAAATGATATATATATACCCGTATATATTTAAATTACGGATAGAAATGATAAATATCCGTATCACTTGACCATAGGGTAGAACATTTTATACAAACACCGTTGGTCTATATATATAAATATTTTGAAAATGATTTCTATGGTTTCGAAAAGAAATATAAGGTTTTAATAAATATTGATTTTAAAGATTTCTTAAAGTTGATTTGAATCAATATAAATACGTTTAAGTATATATGTAAAATTTATATTTCCAAATATAGAGTTTAGATTATTTCAGGTTGAAAGATAAATTTGAATTTGATTTGGAATTTTTAATTATTAAAGAATTATACTTAAATAAGTTTGATTTGCAATCTATTAAATTTGAAATTTTAAAGATATATTTTATAACTTGAATTTGATTAAAAGTGACTTAAAGGAATATTTCAAATTTATATAAATTTAAATGGGATATTTTGTTTATTTAAATTTGTAAATTGAAGTTGTATTCAAATGATATTGAAATAATTAAGTAAATATTTCAAAACTAAATAATAGAAAAGTGAATTGATATATATATATATATATATATATATATAATTATCGAATTTAGTTTTGAAATGTGGAATATTTGAAGCTTTGAAATATATTGAAATTGAAATGGTTTATTTGTGGTTCAAATCGGTATTTGAAATCGATATAACTTGGAAATGTTTAATTGAATTTGAATTGAAATTGATGATTTAGATTTGATTAAATTTGAATTTGGAACTCGAATTGATTTGAATCGATTTGTGAAAGTCGAGGAAACTATTTTATTTTATAAAGTAATTTTAAATTATATTTAAAACTATTGATAATTTTACTTCATAAATTATGTTAATATAAACTATTTTAATATAAATCATTTTTAATATAAATTATCTTATTATAAACTATTTTAACTTATAGCTATTTATATAAACTATTTTATTTATAAACTATTTTATTATATATACTAATTTTAATATCTAAACTGGTTAAGAGGAAAGTGTTATGATTCCAAAGCACTATGATTTCTAAATTTTGATTTCCAAAGTATTATGATTTCCAAAGTATTATGATTTTCAAAGTGTTTGATTTAGAAAGTGTTGTAACTTTGAAGCACCAAGATTTTGTAAATGGATATATTTGAGATGGATATAGTTGAAATGGAAATGATATCGTATTTGGTTTTGAAATGGAAGTGATATCATATTGATATGGTTTTGAAATGGCAATGATATTTTGGTTTTGAAATATAAACTATTTTGAATGTTTATTAAATGACCAATCGGTGTAATAATTACGTAGTTATTAAAGAGTCCGGGATCAGTTTGGGACATACTCTCTGTCTAAACCGAAAACCACTTTAATAACTATTATACGCGGAGTGTGATCCAGAATGAAGTGGTTGGAATGATGACGTTGCTGGATTTGAAGAAAGAGAACGATAATGGATAGCCTTGACACTTGTGTCAAATTGGAAATGACTTAAACAGGAGCCGTGCCGGGCCAGCGAGGTTAGCTACCTCTAGCAGACACACTTCTTCGTAAACTACTCATTACTTGTTTTTGATTGGTGCGCACCCTTGTTTTGGGAGTGTGGTTTCGCGGTGTTGCGATCGTTGCGGCGATGCGTTCTCACCAGTCCGGATCAGGCAAACGGTAGTTTCACTACCTTGGGGATTGCCTCATGTGCCTTGTCATACTCGTATCCTTATGCACGACCACTACGATTTGTTTCATGTTATACCTATGGAGTACTCCCTGATAGCCCACCAGTTTACGGTGGAGTTTACAGCGCTGTATAGACTATGATGCTTATATAAATGTGTTGAGGGGGATAATGGTAACGCCTTAACGCTATTTTGATACTTTATATTACTGATAGGCCTTATCTACTTAGCGTACACTACTACATAGTAGATAGTTTAACGGATCCTTAGAGGATGGTTATCCCAAACATCCTTTGAGTTACTTGTATTTCAGTCGTTATTTCACTTGAGTTGGATTTATTGATATAAGAATGTTAATCCTGAATCGAGTGTTTTGTGTTTTCTTTACGCTCGGGTCAGACTGAGTGGTTCAGTGTTCGAGACTCACCTTTGGAGTTGGAGCTTCGCTTGGAGATCCAGCTATCTATCCAGCTTTCAGATATTCAGTTGATTCCAATGATGTATTCTGATCTTGTATTTGACTATTGTATTCGAGACTTCTGTTGTATCTTGTTTAACTCTGTTATATATATATAGTAGCTTCATGAACTACTATTCTTTTGTTTCCGCTGGATTATTGTTATATTACTCTGTGTTTATGATCTATGATTATTTTATTTACTGTATATGCTGAGTTTTGCCAATTTAAATTAACCGTCTATTATTTTGAATTATTCAAGTCGGACATGTGTGGATTATTGTCGATTTGAATGGTCCAAAATAGTGGGTCGTTACAGTTGGTATCAGAGCTCTGGTTTTAGGCAAAACTCAATATATAAAGTAAATTCAATTACAGAATCACTTTCGTTCGAGCTTGAATTTCTTCTTTTTGACTCAGTCTTCTTTGAATTTTGGAACGTTCCCTTCGGTTCCAAAGTCCATTCGGGTATCCCCTATTCGTGTTGTTTTGATTCTGGAGTATTCCATAACTCCACTTCGAATGATCTCTATAATAAATCGGCGGTCTCGCCAATCTCTGAATGATTTGTAAAGGGGTGAAACTCCTTTACAGTCGGTATTGATTCATCGAAGATTTCTATATCCTCGGTTTACGATGCTACTACCTTTTGCTATGCCCAAATTCTATCTCTGGCGATCGAATGTCGATTTGTTCCAGAATGCTACCTCGATCTTATTCTTGAAGTCATGGTTGACCCGGTGAAGGTTGCCCGCGATTTATATAAGTCTATCGATCTTACTTATTTTGTTATTTAATTATCTTATCTTCGTTTCGAGCCTATCTTCGCAATTGAATTCTTTTGATTAGAGTCCCTTTAATTTGAATCTCTATCCTTGCTTTGTAATCCATTTTGTATCATCGAGTGATGGAGTGTATTTATAATTATTAATAATATTAAAATGTTTTATATATTGTGTTGTTTGAGTTGTTGATGTTGATTTGGGTTTTCGATCGATTCGTCTGATCAACGCTATCGATAGGATTTCCAAAACACTTGAACAGAACAAACTGACACAATATTGTTTTTCAAATTGGTAAATGAAATAAATTTGTATGATTATATTATATATGTAAGTAAAAAATTCTGGAATTTAATAGTTAATTAAATTGGTTGTTTGAATGATAATATTTGATTATCATTTATTGTTCTAAATGAATTTATAAACATGGTTTATAAATTGATTTGGAATTTGAAATGAATTTAAATTAGAAATTTGAGAATTTAATTTTCGATGATTTCAAACTTTGGTTTTAAATTTTTTATATAAAGTATTTCTGAGTATAAATCGTTTCCAAAGGATTTTAAAGAAGTTTAAATCAGTACTCTTCTCTTTGTCGCTGGAAAATAATTTCGGTGATGACGGCCGCATCATCGACATTCATTTTCGAGTTTCGAAGTGGAGAGGCCATTTAGTAGCTTTGCTACACTTTTGTTTTCGAAATTGAATTTGATTCAAAATTTTTAAAGTATGGCTTGATTTATAATATATAGGTATATGGTTGTAAATCTGATTTGATATATATAGCATATGTATATATATTTATCTCTAAACTATTTAAAGTTAATCGGAAATTTAGAAATTCTTAAATTTATGATTTATAGATGATTTCAGTTATAAAATGAAACCAAATTTTAGAATAGAAATTTAAATTTGAAATAATTGCATTGGAAAATTTTATTTGTATAATACTCAATTACATTCTAATACAACTTACCTAAATTATTCAGAAGTTGAATATGTAATTGGATAATATTCAATATAAAATGTCTTTATAAATAAAATTCGAGTGTTTATAATTAATGTTATACACTTGATTTTTGATTATAAAAATGTTAATAGAGATAAATAGAATAATAAGTTAATTGAATAATAGATGAAACAAATACATTTGTTTTGAAGGAATTAATAAGTTGAAATTAGATCAACTTATGGAAATACCTTAAATTTAAACCAATTATTGAATATAAATTAATTTAGATTGAAATTTATATGATTTAAATTAATTTATATGGTTTAAATATATGTAATAAGATATATTAAGTGGAATAAACTTAATAATAATTTGGAATAAAAGAATTAAATTTGTTGAATAAAATATGAGTACAATAAATGATTATACAAATTGATGATTTAGAAATTGTTAGTTGAGGATGACTAGATAATAAGATAATGAATTTAGAAATAGATTGATTGATTTAACTTAAGTGAAACTAAGTGGATTAAACCAAATTGTTAAATATTGATTAATTAAATTGAAATTTATATGGTTTAAATTAATTGTTTTCTTTTGTATTTCAATCTATTTTCTTTCTGGTTGTTTCTATTCTCCTACCTCCTTCCTTTTCGGGGACGAAAAGTTTTGAGTGGGGGAGAGTGTAACGACCCATAAATTTTAACTATTTTAATAACGTAATTAGTTGAAATTTTGTGAAATTTTAAATGATAAAATTTTGAAATAAAAATTTGATATTTGAAATATGTATAATTAAACATAGCAAATGGTAAATTTTCATCTAATAATATTGAAATTTATTTTCTAGTGTAATTTTATTCCAATTTATATCAGTTAAAATTAATGATAATAAAATATTTTCCAAACCTGAATATTTTTACATAGAAAAATTCTAATTCATCTTCTGACTAAGACGTCAGTTTTCGTTTTTCCAAATTCGGACTTGTTTAGCTCCATCGATCTTATTTTTCTGCGTTTTTGCTGCATTTTCCGCCAGTAGAAAATTCGAATTTTTATAATTCAATTGTACCACTGATATTTGTATACCGTTTTGATCGTTTCGTCGTGCCGATCCCTGCGGTATATCCAATTTTGTGTTTTGATGACCGGTGCACGGCGAAATCTATGAAACGGATATCAGTATCGGTTTCAAAATTTCAAATCTTTGTTTCATTTTCCTTTTATTGGTCCATCCAACTTTTCAACGCCTAACTCACCGTATATGACTATTGGCTTTCGCTATTTTTCAAAACAACTTTTGATCTTTAATGTTTCATCGGTTAAAGTAAAATTTAATTTATACGTGCCTGACCATATATTCGCATCCTGACATGTATTACTTCCCAACACGTCTCATCCTCTTCTTATTTCTTCAGCCATCACGAAAGCTTCCAACCCCTCTTCCCTTCGTTCCTCTCATAGCCTCCTCCAAGTTCGACTTCATCGACATCGAGTCTGCTACTCCAGAAGCCTGCCGCATCTTCCACCCTGACCGCCGAATCCCTCCGCCACCTCATCTCCAAGCTCAAACCCGAGCTCCCCTCCACTCGCCCACTCGATCTCTGCTCTGGCCATTCGCCACTTCGCCGACCCCACTATTCTCATCCCACCACCACTTCGCTCGGCCTCCACAACCCCTCGCCGTTCCCACTTCCGCATCTTTCCTCTCCACTAGCTGGGCTAGCCTCGGCTCTCCCTGAAGCTCGCAAAAGCTTTCCCGCGTCAGCTCATTCCTTCTCTGTTACATGTGGTAGGTGTACATTAATATTAGATATTTGTTTATATATGTATGTTGTGGGTATAATATGGGTCTGTTATTATATGGGTAAGTTTCTATGCTATTTTACATTTGATAATATGTAATTTAAACCTGCATATGTTATCTAGCATAAGACAGTACAAAAACTTTAAGATTGTTATATATTTTCAGGTCAGTGTTTTGTATATATGTTAGTGTATTGGTACGGATAGGTATTGTCTACATATGTATTGAGTTTTATAGCTGCTATACATTACTTTAAGAAAAGAAAAAAAGAAATATGTAAATGACGATTGATCTTGTTTCAAGTACACGTATATTCAGATTTTGTATAAGTATATAGATTTTGATATATTTGATGTTTGAAAAGTATTATATATCTATACATTGTATTATATTCTTTTATACTGGGGTATGCTATATTAGAAGTGCTGGTCTATTGAAGTTTTAAGAGTACAAGTTATTGGTACACTATAATAAACTGTTTGTATTGATTTAAATTATCTGTAGTAAATATTTTTTTGTATATTTGGATTTAATGAATGTATAAGGTGCCTGAATTTTATTATATTGCGTGAGTCGAGTTATATTAATATAGTATATATTAGTATAGTAGTATATACATATGTAAAATGTTATAAAAATATTAGTTCAACATTATATGATGTCATAAACTGAAAACCGTGACTTAAAAGTTTGAGGTTGTTCTTTCAATTTTATGTATATACCGACTTATATATATAGTATTGTATATTCATATAAAATTTTAACAGTTGCATACAGTGGATTTTGTTTAGATCTTTGGTTAGCCTGTATATATATGTTGCTTACTTGTTTTGGTACATACCTATGTACTCTGTTAACTTACAAAGTTTTAAAGTTATTATACACTGATATAGTTGTTTTAAAGGTTTATACAGAATATATTAGTAGCTTTATACTGTAAGTATATAAATATATATGTTAATTTGTTGGATTCTAGTGCACAGATACAAAATTTATTATATATATATGTTTGACTTTAATAATGGAGTTAAAAGTAAACATTGACTTTTGAAATACAGGTGTATATATTTTATATATGTGTGTATGAATTTAAATATTATTATATATATATATATAGTTATAAATACTAGTTCACTTATATCAATTATCTTCGTCGATTCCATTCTAATTTGTTCCATCAATTCCTGTTATCAGCTTTGTCCATCCAATTCGTACTAATCTAGCTTTACTTTGGAATTCGTGGTTGGATTCATAACCCATTACATTGTCAAATCTCTCTAGCCTCGAAAGGTGAGCAATCACTCACGATTAATGTTCTTTTATTTATTAAATTTGATTTCAATTGAAACGACAATTGAAATATGTTGATATTAGTCATTTACACTGTTAAATATATGCTATTACCTGTATGAGTTCATCTGTGACATCTGACACCATTATCTGCCAATTGAAATATGCCGATGTTAGTTATTTACACTGTTAAATATATGTTATTACCTGTATGAGTTCATTTGTGACATCTGACACCATTATCTGCCAATTGAAATATGCTTATGTTAGTTATTTACACTGTTATATATATGTTATTACCTGTATCAGTTCACCTGTGACATCTAACACCATTGTCTATTATTTATATTGATGATATATGCCTGTTATATTATTATCATATATGTTATCACTCTACAAGTTCCCTGTTAGTGTAGAATCACTATGGGTTGAAATGATAAACCCAAGCAATTTTCAATTGAATTGAATTTGGGATTACGGGTTGAAATGATATATATATACTCGTATGTATTTAAATTACGGATAGAAATGATAAATATCCGTATCACTTGACCATAGGGTAGAACATTTTATACAAACACCGTTAGTCTATATATATAAATATTTTGAAAATGATTTCTATGGTTTTGAAAAGAAATATATGATTTTAGTAAATATTGATTTTACAGATTTATTAAAGTTGATTTAATAAAGTTGATTTGAATCAATATAAATATGTTTAAGTATATATGTAAAATTTATATTTCCAAATATAGAGTTTAGATTATTTCAGGTTGAAAGATAAATTTGAATTTGATTTGGAATTTTTAATTATTTAAGAATTATACTTAAATAAGTTTGATTTGCAATCTATTAAATTTGAAATTTTAAAGATATATTTTATAACTTGAATTTGATTAAAAGTGACTTAAAGTAATATTTCAAATTTATATAAATTTAAATGGGATATTTTGTTTATTTAAATTTGTAAATTGAAGTTGTATTCAAATGATATTGAAATAATTAAGTAAATATTTCAAAACTAAATAATAGAAAAGTGAATTGATGTATATATATATATAATTATCGAATTTAGTTTTGAAATGTGGAATATTTGAAGTTTTGAAATATATTGAAATTGAAATGGTTTATTTGTGGTTCAAATCTGTATTTGAAATCGATATAACTTGGAAATGTTTAATTGAATTGGAATTGAAATTGATGGTTTAGATTTGATTAAATTTGAATTTGGAACTCGAATTGATTTGAATCGATTTGTGAAAGTCGAGGAAACTATTTTGTTTTATAAAGTAATTTTAAATTATATTTAAAACTATTGATAATTTTACTTTATAAATTATGTTAATATAAACTATTTTAATATAAATCTTTTTAATATAAATTATCTTATTATAAACTATTTTAACTTATATCTATTTATATAATCTATTTTATTTATAAACTATTTTATTATATATACTAATTTTAATATCTAAACTGGTTAAGAGGAAAGTGTTATGATTCCAAAGCACTATGATTTCTAAATTTTGATTTCCAAAGTATTAGGATTTCCAAAGTGTTTGATTTAGAAAGTGTTATAACTTTGAAGCACTAAGATTTTGTAAATGGATATATTTGAGATGGATATATTTGAAATGGAAATGATATCGTATTTGGTTTTGAAATGGAAGTGATATCATATTGATATGGTTTTGAAATGGCAATGATATTTTGGTTTTGAAATATAAACTATTTTGAAAGTTTATTAAATGACCAATCGGTGTAATAATTATGTAGTTATTAAAGTGTCCGGGATCGGTTTGGGACATACTCTCTGTCTAAACCGAAAACCACTTTAATAACTATTATACGCGGAGTGTGATCTAGAATGAAGTGGTTGGAATGATGACGTTGCTGGATTTGAAGAAAGAGAACGATAATGGATAGCCTTGACACTTGTGTCAAATTGGAAATGACTTAAACAGGAGCCGTGCCGGGCCAGCGAGGTTAGCTACCTCTAGCGGACACACTTCTTCGTAAACTACTCATTACTTGTTTTTGATTGGTGCGCACCCTTGTTTTGGGAGTGTGGTTTCGCGGTGTTGCGATCATTGCGGCGATGTGTTCTCACCAGTTTGGATCAGGCAAATGGTAGTTTCACTACCTTGGGTATTGCCTCATGTGCCTTGTCATACTCGTATCCTTATGCGCGACCACTACGATTTGTTTCGTGTTATACCTATGGAGTACTCCCTGATAGCCCACCAGTTTACGGTGGAGTTTACAGCGTTGTATGGACTATGATGCTTATATAAATGTGTTAAGGGGGATAATGGTAACGTCTTAACGCTATTTTGATACTTTATATTATTGATAGGCCTTACCTACTTAGCGTACACTACTACATAGTAGATAGTTTAACGGATCCTTAGAGGATGGTTATCCCAAACATCCTTTGAGTTACTTGTATTTCAGTCGTTATTTCACTTGAGTTGGATTTATTGATATAAGAATGTTAATCCTAACTCGAGTGTTTTGTGTTTTCTTTACGCTTGGGTCAGACTGAGTGGTTCAGTGTTCGAGACTCACCTTTGGAGTTGGAGCTTCGCTTGGAGATCTAGCTATCTATCCAGCTTTCAGATATTCAGTTGATTCCAGTGACGTATTCTAATCTTGTATTTGACTATTGTATTCGAGACTTATGTTGTATCTTGTTTAACTCTGTTATATATATATAGTAGCTTCATGAACTACTATTCTTTTGTTTCCGCTGCATTATTGTTATATTACTCTGTGTCTGTGATCTGTGATTATTTTATTTACTGTATATGCTGAGTTTTGCCAATTTAAATTAACAATCTATTATTTTGAATTATTCAAGTCGGACATGTGTGGATTATTGTCGATTTGAATGGTCCAAAATAGTGGGTCGTTACAACTCCAGTCTTTCCTGAACTCGCTCTGACTGATGATGGCTAATATTTGCATGCGAATATCCTTATGGGTCCTGCCTACTATAACCCACTTGCATACTAGAGTACGGTGTCATACGAATATCCTACTCCATCATCAACCTTTTGACTGCCTACAAAGGTCCGCTTCATTAGGCCTGCAATGAAAAAGCAGTTATGGCATACTCTATTGATGGAACACCTACAGACCTGCCTCCGGGGGTTCAGCTTCGTTAGGCCTACCCCAGAGGGCCGTCCTAGATTATCTTCACGTCCCGTTATTGTCTCATACTTCCTTCCAGCCTAAAATAACTTTGGACGTGATCTTTCTGTACTAAAAATCTGCGATGAACTGTTTCGTTAGGCTCTTTATCCAAATTCTCTTTGGGCTACTCCAAACGCACCTTAACAGTTTATTAGACCCTGCGTCTAATCTTTTATTATGCGTTTAGTTTACTTTTCTTATTTTGTTGGCTACTTATTCACCTTAATCAGCATGCCCAGCCCTACTTACGTGTGAGACCATCAGTCCTAGACCTGAAAGGGAATGCTACCGATACGGGCCACTGCTATTATTTTGGTTTATTAACTTAATCCAAGATCTAACTTTGATAAAATAAGCCTCTTCCATTTCTTTCATTTTAATTATAACCTACGTGTTACAATTATACATGCAATTGTCACTTTTATATTCTTTTCTTTCTTCTATAACCTACATGTTATAAATGTAATTGCAAGTGTCTCTTTTCTATTCTAGTCTGTCTTCTTTTATTATGATACTAAATTTTATTTAGTTCTCTTATATTATATAACAATCTTAACTTGGGACTACGTCCAACTGTCATAAGTTACTTATCATAATAACGGTTTTACTTTTTACTCTACTATCTGTGCAATAAATGCAGATCTAGTCACATTTTATGTTTATTGTTTCTAGTCTTGTCAAATAATTAACTTGATTATTTCTTCTTCTTTAATTTCTTTAACGCTTCACGTTATTCTCTTTTATTCTGGGAAGCAATTCTATTCTATTTGGTTGGTTACAAAAACTATGCTAAAAATCCATTTCCATATTTTAATACTAAATAATGCTATAAACAATAACTCGTAACTGCAAGATATTTCTTTTATTGTTTCTTTAATTATTGGGTAATGCAAAATACAGTAAAATCTCTATTTTGCACTAATTCCATTTTTCTTGCTTTTATTCTAGCAATTACGTTTATCGTTATTCTTACAGTATTAAACTATGGAAATGTATTCCCTTTTCTAAACCAACCAACTAATCTATCACTAACCTACAAATCAAGTTATTAGATTTTTCCCCTTTTTAATTCATTTCTCCCGTTTTAACATAATTTACTGTAAATTTTTCACTTTTAGGTTTATGCCTTTCTCTATAAATTTTAAGCCTAATATTACTTATATTTAATTGGGTTTCTTTTCTTTTTTTTCCATATAAATAACATTTAAATATAAGTACACTTTTCTTGCAAAATTTACTGTTTTAACATAACTAGCTAATAGAACCAATTACTGAAATTAGTCCAAATGTTGAATTAAATATTTAACGAGAATCTAACGATATTATATATCACAAACATAAAAGATATTTAATTTAAATCCACTCACCTGAAAAGAAAACACTCCAAATTCCAGATCTGATTTTTAGTCCAGTTCTATTATCCATAGCCTTCCCCTTTGCAACCTTATTTGGATCCACAAACCGAAATTTGTATGGATTTATAAATCTGGATCTAATTGAAGAAAAATAAACAGATAAACTAGAAAACTAGATCTGAATACTCACCTCATAAGGACGGCTTAATTTGGACATCTCTTCTCTAGATCTACAGTTTCTACCTCCAAATTGCAAATCAGAAAACCTAAATCTAATATATTTGATTTCTAAAGAATTGGAGAAGAAAGAAAAGTGACAGGACTTCCACGCCCATTTAGAAAAATATGGGTTTGATGGCTAGCCCTATATTTATAGAGAGCCAAAGTAACATCGTCCGTTCGTTTAAAGTGTTTGAAATCTAGCTGTTAAAAACAAGCAAAATGCGTCAGTTTTGACGTGTCTAGCCTTTTTGTTTTATACATAATAATTTATTTCCTCTATTTTTAAACGTTATAAATTATTAAACGTTAACTTTTAACCGTTGCCTCTTCATTCTAATTAATTTCCATCAATTACAAATTTAATTCCCTTTATAACACATGTTTATTTTAAAATTCAAACGTTGCTAATTAATGAAAATTAATTTCCTTTAATCGCTAATTTATTAACATTGCCTACTAATGTTAATTAATTACCTCTAATTACTGGTGTCAATTAATTTTCTTTATAACGCGTGTCTATTTTGAAATTCAAATGCACCTTATTTTTGGAATTTATAAGCGCATATATTTATAAACAAATATATTCATGCACATTTACACGTATGATTATTTTTCGATATGGAACTTCGAACGTCAATACCTTTTTCATACGAAGTCCGTTCGAAGCATATTATATATGTAAATTAATCTAAAAATCACCACGAACATAATGGTATAGGTTTCGAGGCCATATTCTAACAATTCCAAAAATGCTCATTTTCACTGTTTATAATTATTTTGATTATTTAATTATCTAAAAATGTGGGGTGTTACAAGTTCATTCTTCAGTCAAAATCATTCACCTCCTCTTCTTTGTCGTCTTTTAGCCCAGACATGGCAGAAAATCATCGTACTTTCGTGAGCAACAACTTTTTGGTAAGCTTCTGTCCAATTAATTCCATTATCACTAGGTTTTTCTAATTGTTAACCTGTGTTTCTTCTCTTGTCGCGGATTTCCAGGAACTGGGTTTCCTTCAATGAGCATGTCTCCAAACTCTCTGTTGGATTCTCCAAGCTTCGAGAGGAAAATGCTGAGTTAAAATATCAAATATCTTTGCTGACTGCTGCTCGAAATGACTCTTTCTCTGAGTTGGAACGAATGAAGGCTTTCCTTTCCACGGTTTAAGCCGACCTTGAAGCAGAGAGGCAAGCTCATCGACTTACCTCTGATGAGAAATTTTCAAGGGAGCTTGCCCTAAAAGACTCAGAAGATGAGAAGGCTCGTTTAATTTCCAAGAATACACTGTTGGGAGATAAATTCAAGAGGTCCAGAGCTTCACTTAAACTAGCTATTCAAACCATTTCTGATTTTTCTGATTTTATTGACTCCACCCTGGGGCCCATGATGTTGAACTATTATGAAGATGCCCTCATGCTTGCTTATACTAACAATCGTGATAAATGTCCTGCCTTTGGTTTCCCTTCACTTCATCCAACTATAGCCAAAAGAGTTATGGATAAAATCGAGTGAGTCAAGCAGGGTTCCGAGTCTGAGAGTGAAGAGGGAACGGTTGACTTTAAGAAAGCTCTCTCTTTCGATATCCCAACATTTGACATTGAATCTGACTCTGAAGAGGAGGATGACCATAGTAAATATCCTAAGGAGAAGGAGGATGATGATGATACAGATTGGGATATTAATCACGACGATGACAATGATGATAACCCCCCTCCCCGGAGGTCAAGGCCATGATGGAGACAACGGGGATCACTCTAGTGCTCAAGAAAAGATGGTGGTGGCTTAACCAAATCCCTTGAAAAAGATCTATCTCCTCATAAAGATATTCCACCAACATCCCCTGGACCAAATGCTCCTCTGGAGGAGGAAATTGTTCATGTCCATTCTGAGGGTCCTTAAGAGAAAGAACAAGTTCCTCAAGTATCCATTCCGGTTTCTCAGGTATGGGCTTCTCTGTTTAAATGTTTTACACTTGGAAGATAACGATTAGTGATAAATCATTTGTTTTGGATAAAGAAGAAGTCAGTCTTTCCCTATAGCACAAAACTTGAGAGAAAACAAGCGGAATTTAACAAGTTATATAGGGAATTAGACAGATTAGTAAGGGAGCACAATACCTTATCTAAAAAATATCACAGTCTTGACAGGAGTACCTTTGCACTAGCATCTTTTAAATTTCAGAAAGAAGCTCCTTTATTAAAGAAAGCTCGTCTCCAACGCGACGCTCTTTTGAAGGAAAATAGAAAATTAATAACTCTATTCTGGATGGTGATTGAAAAAAGAGACCTTTTGATTAACTTCTTGTATAAAGTATATTGCGGACATTTAATCATAGATTTTTCATACTTAGCTGAATTTAGTGGGGTCTACTTAGACATTTTCACAGAAGGTATTTAGATGAATTTGGATCTGACCTACATCCTGGGGCATGCTGGAATTTACCTCGGGTCAAATCGATTCCCCAAGATCTTCCCGCTGAGAAGCTTAAGTATTACAAGGACAAATTTATTTCTGAATTTTGCTCTAAGTTTGCTTTGTATGAACCTGATGAATGATTGTAAATATGTAACAAGTAATTGTTTTATGAATACATGTCTTTTGCAATGCCTTCTATGCTCAGCCTCTTTTCTTTATTGTGCCATTTTAAAATATCAGTTCTCTAGGTCGTGTTGTCCCAAGAGACATCCTAAGTCAATATGTTAACCTGAGAAGGTTCTACTCTGAAAAAGCACCACTCCTAAAGGCTTTGAAGTTAGCGAGATATTGCTTTCTTTGAGACCTACGAAAATTATACTTGGAATTCCCTCGCCTCCGCTTTGACTTCCTTGGCGAAGAGAAAGAAACTTTCTTAAATGAAATTAGAACATTTCAATCGAAGTTGATTTGTGGTCGCGATAGCCCTCCGGCCAGAAAATGGGATTACAGCAAATGCCCCCCGGTTATTACCCCCGAAGGAGTCACTATTCCATTTGACTTAACAGTTACGCTTTCGGTTAATACTTTTAGGAAAAGTTAGGAATGTAGGCTGCCAACTTTAGATGTGAATGAACTGATTGTTGTATCCTTTAACTTTTCCTCTATATGAGTTGTAATCCATTACTATCGTAATAAAGTTATCTCTTATCTCAACTGTGATTTTATTTTATTTCTTTTATTTAAATAGGAGCCATAGTCGTCTTCAACTCACCCACTCAAAACTTAATATCCCATATTGATACCATAAGGGAAAGGTTATTGGCAGAGAGTAGAGCAATTGTGGTTCAAGACGAAGTATTATTAAAACGTTTTGGTGGTAACATTGGATCCGTACAATGGTATAAAAGATATCTTTCCCAAAAAACCATCGCTGGAAATCACAAAGATTACATCAACCATCTTGAGGCCGAAATTAAAAGGAAAGACGAGGCGATTACTTTGCTCAAACGACAAGTAAAGTCAAATCCTTCAATTGACTTTGATGAGAAGATGTCTAAGCTCATCTAACAAATAAGTGACTTGGAGTTAAAATTAAAAGATAGTCAGGCACAATGCGCCTCTCTAGAATTCATTTTAGCTGATAAAATTTCAAAGATTAAACTTTCGATCACACAAGCAACCTCTTCGATTGTGAAGACTACTAGATCGAAGCATCTCGCAGCTCAAAAATTTCCCACCATGCTCAATCCTTCCCCAGGCTTGGACGATAATGTGGTGAAGAACTAGTGTCGGAGAGTGATATTTGAAATCTCTCGGTATTTTAACGAGCAACAAAAAGTCAAGTATTCCCAGACTATTAACGATTACGCTGCCAAAAATAAAAAATTGGAATACGACATCTACTTGCTCGACAAGCATGCTGCAGAGTTGGAAAGGGAAAAAAGAACCCCTAAGGCAACGAATAGGGCCTTTAATCATGCCCTAAAAACTAGCATTGAAGCAATCGATGATGAAAACACAATCAGGGAAAAGGAGAAGAAACTTATGAAAGTTCTTCATGCCGCAATTAATCATGTTGTTGATCCTTCGGTGGCAGAGACCCTTCATAAAGTATCTCAAGATTTATAGTCAATATATTTGGATCATGTAAATTTATCTCATATATGATTATGTTGTTTGTAAATGACTTTGTAAATTAAGATAATTTTGTAAATATAACCTTATGTGTGATCCTTTGTAATGTGACCTTTAATACGCGTCTGAGTTTCTCATTTGACGACCTTTATTCTTGTTGAGTCTTTTGTCACCCCTTTCCATTTCATCTTTCTTATAACAATGGTGAGAAATGGTCATGTATTCAACTCCTTCCATTTATTTTGAATGCATAAATCTTGTTGCAAGTAGATTCCGCTATGTCATAAGATCATGAATATTGGAATATAACTTTTATTTAATAAAGAACCTGGTTCAAGAGTCAATGTTTGAGATTTTGAAGTAGTAACTCTCTTATCCATCTTTTCAATAACATTTTCCAGCCCTGATTCGGGCATTTGAGACAAATAGTAATCCAAAGTCCTTGTACCCAGATTTGGGTTTAAATAAACAGCGGTCTTTAATACCCAGATTCAGGTATAATAGGTTAGTGTTTGATAATAATTTGAAACCTAGATTTGGGGTTTTGATAGCTGGTATTTAGACATAAGAACCCCGAAACCAAGATTTGGGTATCATATTTTGAAATATAGATACGAGAATTTTGAGGTCCGGAATACTCTTTTCGATAGTGAATAATTTGCTAATCCGGTATCAATAATAGGAGACCAAAAGACCGTTTTAGGTCATGAGTATCAGAAACCATAAAACCAATCTGGAAATAGGAGACCAGAGAACCAATCTGGCAATAAGTAGTAGGAGACTAGAATATCATTTCTAGTAATAGTGGACCAGAATACCTATCTGGAAAATGTTCACGAGAAGAAGTCAGTGACTTCTCTCTAATTCTCTTGTCGAAAGTGCCATCTTCAGGCTTTGATGATGTTTCGCATGCTTTTTCTTTTCTCGGGCCCGAGTTTCTTCACTAATTTGTTTTGTCCTATTTCAGGCGGGGATTCTTTAGTCCAATTCTTGTGCTTATTTAAGCAGAGTCCATTTCAGGCTGTTTTCCATTTTAGACTTTGCCATTCTTTGGCAAATGCCATTTTAGGCGGTGCCCATTTCTGGCGGTGCCCATTTCTGGCAAGGACTTTTTTAGTCCGCCGGACATTTCATCCGGGTTTCCGGTGCGCTTGGCTAGCTTATTCTCAAGCAGGGCCCGAGGACTTATCGGACCTCCCTTCAAGAGGCGCCTTAACCTGGCCATAGCGCGACGCGACTTAGGGCTTGTTCAGTACCTTGGCCAGGCTATAGCGTGGCAGAACCAAAGGATTACCCGTCTTTCCTCTAGAAGGTGGCTTATCCTGGCCATAACGTGATGCGGATAAGAGCTTGTGCTGCTTTAATCCGACCTTTTTTGTCTTTGGCACGGATAAAGGCTTACGCCCTCCCTCCAAGAGGTGCCTTGACCTGGCCATCTTGGCGCGACCAAGGGCTTTCTACCATTATTGGTAGCCTACCATTTTAGGTAGTCCAAGTTTTAAGGAGAGTTTTACTCCCGACCATGTAGACTTCTCTTATTTTGAAGATAGAATTTATTTCCATAACTTTTTCAATCTTTTACAAACTGTTTGAGCTTTCCTTGTCCTAGGAAGTGTAGGACCATCCTTTTTAAGTACCTTGCATTGATTTGCATCATGTCCATTTATCAGATGAAAGTTTCAATATAATCCTTTAAGTTTCTTTTCAAATTTTGACTTCGTTTTCTGAGAAGGTCAATGATTCAGTTCCTCTTTGGTTTGGATGTAGATATCTTTGACTGTGGTACTAAGATTATACTCTTCAATAGGCCATGATTTTTGAGCCGCCTTTGACTGGCGTCTAATTCTCTTGTGTCTTAGTTCAAGTGCCTCTTCTTGAGGAGTAGGTTCCCTTTTTAAGAGCAAAGATTGGGGTTGATCCCGAATGGTACGCGTTGAAACTCAATTTCAACGAGCCATTGGGTATAATCCGTCTTTTTCTCTCAATGGCCTGTAAAGCTTGGAGCTGAAGGGTTTGTTTTTCCGGTAAGTGTAGGTTATAATCCATTCAATGATTAGGCCCTACATCTAGAGGTTCTGTGGACCCTTGAAATGATCTTTCTCTACAAAAGCTTTCTCTCACTTCGAACATTGAATCTGTTCCTTATCCTTTAATTATATGTAGAAAGGATTGTAAGTCTCATATCCAAAATAAATCCTTTCTGGTTCAAAAAGAGGAGTTGATGAGTCCTAAGAGAGTGTCTGAGCAGAAGATTTGGTGAGAAATCCAATAAGTTCGGAGGTTCGAGCCCTCCTTCTAGCGCCAAAAATGTTAACCAAATTTATCGTCAGCACCCCAAAAGTTACTTCAGCAGGAGTAGAAAGGGTTGTTTGGATGAAGGACACGATATCCCTAAAACTTGCCTTTATGTTTAGCTTTGCTTGTTGTTGATTTTTAGTTTGGACCTTTCGACGTAGTCAAAAGGTTTGGTCCTTCAAGTAGATAACTATTTATCTCAGTTGAACTTGTAGGAGATCTCTTATGGAGTTTTCCCTTGTGGTTTGATTGATGCCCCCTAAATTTACCCTTTTAAAGCTAACTTTAATATTGTCGAAAGGTTTGGGTGACTATCCTCTTTAGCAATAGGTAGGATATCAAATTCCTTGGTGATATGTAGAAGCTCTCGACTTTGTCGAAAGGTTAGATCGCTTATATGAAGTTTGTTTCAACATTGTCGAAAGGTATGTGAATGCCCACCTTTGGATTGAACCTTATGTTTCCAGATTTAGGTCTTGTCGAAAGGTTAGATCGCTCAATTTGTAATTGTGGAAAGTTCTGGTGTTAATAAAGTATAAAGAACTACCAACTTAGTCGAATGGTTTAGACTATAGAGCTAATGATTTCGGAAGGTTACAGCTAATATTAATCCAAATAAGCTGTCGACCTCATCGAAAGGTTAGGGTTGTAGAGTTGACGATGTTTGATGGTTGTAGTTATTGCTTGTACAGGTGAACTTCCGACCTTGTCAGCAAGAACTTTCCGATTGAATTAATCCTGAAAATGTGAGTTAATCCAGCAAAGGTTTAAACAAAACAATAAGTAATTAATAGAACATGAGACTTCCCTCTTTCTTCGAGATCAGCTCTTTTATAAATCCCCAAATTAATTCCTAATTAGGGTTACAATTTATTATGAAATTACAAGAATAGAATGGGAGAAAAAAAAATTGGCCCCTAAAACTGGACCCCTTGGGTCCTATTTATAGATGCAGATGGCCCTTCTTTCGGTCTCATGCTTTCGACTGGGTTCGGAGGGTCACCTTTTATATCCGGTTGCAAACCTTTCGACCTTGTCAAAAGGTTTGTGGACCTTTCAACATTGTCGAAGGGTATGTTCTTCCCTATGCCTTCATGAACCTTTCGACCTTGTTAGAAGGTTGCCTCTTCACTCTTTGCTAACTCATGGATGTTGCCTTCTTCACAAACCTTTCGACATTGTCGAAAGGTATTTTGTATGCTTTCCAACCGGTTCGAAAGGCTTGATATGCTTTCAAAAAGGTCATTAAGTAGTTGCTTACACTTGCTTTGACTCCTTCTTCTCCTTCGAAAACCTTGGATTCTAGAGATAGAGCCTTTCGACTCCTACGACAGGTTTTATGTCGGTAAATTTCAACGACTACATCCCTTCGACTGCTTTGGAAGGTTTGAGCTGCGCTTTTTTTCCTTTTCTTGTTAAAAGACCCTTCATCTTAGCCGAAAGGTTAATTTTTAGTGTAACAGAAATTATTTGTAATAGAATGAAGTTCAATATATTTAATGTGTTGTAATCAATAACATGAATTGAATAATAAATGTTGAATTAATTATATGAAAATAAAATAATAGATTTATAGCTAGAACTCATTTAATATCTAATAATGATTCGTCGCAAATTGAACTATTGTGATGCTTTGATTTAAGATGTATAACTAAGTGTAGTAATTGTTTTGTTATTTGAATTCGTTTTAAAAGTTAAATTTAAAAGTTAAATAACTTATATTTTGAGTATAATGATTTATTGGATAACTAAACTATTTAAATTTAATATTGGATATTATTTAAATAATTGAATCCTGAATTTAATATGAATGAAAATGATGTCAAAAGTTGATTTAAATTCTATTTAAACAAGAATGAAGATTGTTAACTTTTAAAATTGAATTTAAGGTGATTAAGTTGATTTTGGAAATTTCTTGTTTTAATTAACGGGTAAAAATAGTCTTTTTAGGTACTGTCTTGGATTTCGACGAAACCAGTTTCATCGGATCCGTAGTAGTGAGTTATTATAGGATTTCAAGTTTCGCAGCGACCGGACTTATCATTCGGTCGTGCGAGCCTGAAATCGCGTAGAAATTAGTTAAAGGTATTTAATTAAAATAAGTTGAGGTGAAAAGCTATCTTCTGAATATGGTGGAATTGGCTCCTAAGACTAGTTGCACTGTGTTCGGAATAGGGGTATAACATACAGAACACTAGGTGGTACGCTTCGTTTGGAGTTTGAAATTTTCACGAATAAATTGGGTCGGAAATTTATATACGGTCACGTTACGTTTTCATTTTCCCCAAACCCTAAAAACCTTCAGCCGCGTGTATAAGGACTTTAATGGCCGAAATCGTTCTCCTTTCTCCTCTTGATTTTTCTTAATCTGCTCAATGAAATTGAACGACATCAAAAGGAAAAGTGTAGATCTCATCGAGTTCTACACGTTGTACGGTTGGATTGAGATGAATCGACCTGAGATCGCCAGGATTCCGGCTTGTAGGTTGTGGGTTTGGCTTCATTTTTCACGACGATGGTGGCATTGGAGGTGGCCGTACTTCTGGCAATGGTGGCTCGGGGGCTGGTGCGTGTCGTGGCGAGTTGGATCAGCGTTCGGCGGTTTGGGGTGGTGCGCGTGCGTAGAAGATGCTGCGTGTTAGCACGAAAATTGGTCACTAACCTCGTTGACAAAGATTGTGTAGAGAGATAAATGATGAAAGTAAATTTAAACAAAGAACAATATGCTAAATTGAATGACAAAGAAAAGAACACCAGATTTATAGTGGTTCGGCGTAACTGCCTACGTCCACTTTGAGGTTAGTCTTTATTGCTTTACTTGATAATTGATTACAGATACAATCTGTATACCAACCACTTGAATACAATTGCTAAGTAAAGAGAATGAGTCTGGAAAGCGGCAGAGTCTCCCCAGTGTTCTCGAAAAAAAGGTCCCTTTCATTGTGCCCCTGCCTCTCTATTTATAGACAAAGATGGGTTGGACTCCCCTGGTGGGCCTAGTAGCCGATTACCTCAGCCCAGAAAGAGTGAGTTCTGGGTGCCGAACCACTGATGCCGAACCATCGATGCCGAACAGACTGATGTCGAACCACTGATGCCGACCAAATTGATGCCGAACCATCGATGCCGATCAGACTGATGCCGAACCACCGATGTCGACCAGATTGATGCCGAACCATCGATGCCGATCAGACTGATGTCGAAGCACCGATGTCGACCAGATTGATGCCGAACCATCAATGTCGAATAGACTGATGCCGAACCATTGATGCCGACCAGACTGATGCCGAACCATTGATGCCGAACAGACTGATGTCGAACCATCGATGCCGACCAGACTAATGCCGAACCACTGATGCCGACCAGACTGATGCCGACCAGACTGATGCCGACCAGACTGATGTCAGACATCTCTAGACGCCGATCAACTCCGTATGTCGAATGCTCTACCATGCCGAACCATCCAGGTACGCCGAACGATCCAGGTACGCCGAACGCTTCTGCCATACCGAACGAAGTGTGGATGCCGATCCATGTATGCCGATCACTCTAGAATGTAAGTGCCGAGTGCCTAGTTGCCTGGTCAAACCTTCAGGTAACACTTGTCCTCCCAAGTACATCATGTGGTTAAATGTGGTGTGCTTTGAATCACCCTGGATGCCGAACGATATGCAAATACCGAACGACACAGCCGAAGCCGAGCACCCTGGATGCTGAACGGCATAGCCGATGCCGAGCACCCTGGATGCCAAAAAATGTCGATTTGACCGGTTCAACCGGTTATAGTCTCTTCGACTTCCCTTCTCTCTATATAAGCCGATGCTCCTTCTTCTTCTCCCTTTTACTTCTACCTCCGCTTTTCAGTATTTACGAACTTTTCCTCTGAACAGACTTCAAAGAATTATCTACTTTTCCCTTCCCTTCTCAAACATCATTCTTTGCCTCACTTCCTTCTCCAACCAACTGAATCCAATTAGAACCACGTTCCCTACTCCAGAATCTCCCCGAGCTTTGACCCATTTCTTAGGTAAAAAATCTTCCTTAAATACTTCACTCTGATTAGGAAACCTATCATGAGATTCGAAATCGCGAATCTCTGGAAAATCAAAGTCAGAAGTAATTGTGTGGAGCAGGAGGAGTTAAGGGCGAAGTGTGGGTGTTTTAAAGGAGTTTAAGGCTAGACGAACGGTAGAAGAGAAGAGGATGGCAGAGGTGTTTGAAGGAGGGAGTTGGTGGAAGACGTATTGATGTGGCTCGGCATGACTTCCTTATGCCGAGTGATGGAGGGGAAGTACGGTAGTGAAATTGGAGTTAAGGTTTAGTGAAGTTGATCGGCATGACCGTGGTTTGACACGGCTTGCCAAATGACTCGGGTACGTTGGCTGGGAGAGATGGAGGAAAAGAAGAGAAATGATGTTAAGGGCAGAAGGCCGAGTGAATCAGCTCGGCATGACTTGCTGTGTGCACTCGTTTTTAAGCCGAACAGGAGAGAGGCCGAACAGGATTCTGGCCGGACAGGATTTTGGCCGAACAGAATTTTGTTCGATCAGAACGAAAGTCGATCAGAACGAAAGCCGAACAAAACTTAAGCCGAACAAAACTTAAGCCGAACATAACTTAAGCCGATCAGAACTTAAGCCGATCAGAACTTAAGCCGATCAAAACTTAAGCCGAACAGAACTTAAGCCGAACAGAATTTATGCCGAACTCTTATTCACCTTGCATAATCACATAACAAACACAAGGACAAGGACCTAAGCACACCAGCATATCGAACTAATCTGGACTGATAACTTCTTAGCTTCAATAATCACAAGCCTGAACTTAAACCAATAAAAACGGATTAAATCTTTTAACACGCAGTGCCAATGTCCGAGTTCAAAATTGAAAGCATTGCAAGGCTGGCTTTCGGAGACGGTCAGCGATGACGGTCTTCGAAGACGACGGTTTAAGGCTCAACTTTATATCATCAATCCGGTGACTTATAATTTCTCAGCGCTTACACCTGAATGATCGCACTAGTTCACACACTACACGGGGGGAATATTCGTATTGTTAAGTCTGACGTCGATTATTTTTTAAGTATAGTTCGAACAGGTACTTTGCTAGATTTAATCTTTATCAGCGATGTCTCGGAAATCTAGCTCCGCCACGATTTAGGACAGGCCTGGGCCGTCCTCCCGACGAGAAGTCGCGGATACTTCAAATCCGTCAACTTCCCATGCACATGACTTAGCTCCCGATGCGCTGGAGGCAGCAATTTTCTTGGACAACCCTGTCGATTCACTTACTTCAAAGATTAATGAAAGTACACTCCGTTGGATATGCTCTGTCCACGGAATCCCCTTTGATGACGTGCTAGTCCCATCGAGGCATGACCGTCCACACTTGCCCCCAGCCGGATACACAACTTGTAACAAATTCATGTGTTGGGTTGGCAGTGTGCCACCATTCAACTCGTTTCTTCAGGATGTGCTGCAATACATCGACATTGCTCCATCGCAACTGCACCCGAACG
Source organism: Allium fistulosum (assembly GCA_030737815.1). Lineage (NCBI taxonomy): Eukaryota > Viridiplantae > Streptophyta > Magnoliopsida > Asparagales > Amaryllidaceae > Allium > Allium fistulosum. Next base: position 1,114,286,880 of record CM060907.1, on the reverse strand, counting down.
GCCATGCATTCCTCTACGACACTTGCATCCTCTTTATGAATGTCTTCTCTAGGCTTCCAACTCCGAGCGACATCAGATACATATATTGCATCAAGAAGCGGAAGGATAGCCCATCATTCATGTTTCTCGAGCCGCACAACAAATGTCAAATCTTAACCGGAGCGTAGACCAAGTTTGCCTTGTATAAAAAGGAAAGGTTTTATGTGTGTTGTCCTCCCGGCTTTGCGAGGAGATGGGTTGAAGGAAGTAAGCCTTTTTCTTGAACTGTTACTTGTGTTTAGCACCAGCCGTACCTCTTCTAACTTTTACCCAACTTTTCAGGTATCACTCCACGTCCTGACGGCCGTGGATACTCTGATGCCATCGAAGCTATTCGAGCTCTTCCTGCTGGAGAATGGGACATTAGAACTCTCATTTCGAATGAGTCACTTACAAGGCTCGGACTGTTGGGAGAAGGCCGTCGGATAAGCCTTCCATAAGGCATCACCATTCCTAGGCCTGGCTCTGGTAAAGGGAAAAAACAAGTTGAGTCTTCAACACGCAACGCTCCTGATGCACTAGAAGAGGGGGAAATTAAGGAGACCGAGACATCCGAAGTACAGGGCGAGAATATTAGTCCGTCTCTGGGACCGGCGGTTGAAGTTAATGACATAGAAACATCGTCTTCCCCTTCGAAGGGAGAGAAGAAACTGACGCGCAAGCTGAGGAAGAAAACTGTGGGCGGAACTTCTAAAGTTACCCTTATGCCAACGGAAAAAGAAACTTCCTCGGAGCACTTAGAGAGTTCTCTGAGGGGCCTGTCGAACCTTACCATTCCTGACGACTTACTCAACTACGGTTTCGACGGTCCAGAGGCCCTCAAGCTTCATTCGCCCGCTAGAGGCGGTACGGGAGTTCAAGCCCAAGTCCAGGGAGATAAAACTCCAATTAGTAAAGAAACTGGTCCGTCGGGGGGAAACACTAGGACACACACGTACACGCGCACTTCACTTTGCACTTCAGTCTTAACCGTCGCCCTGATCTTTTCTAACTTGTTGTTATTCTCATTCTACGTAGGTGATATGGGATGCTCCCACAGATTTGATCGTCTCCACGGCTCTTCCATCTTTCACCACCCTGGCCGAGATTCGGGCCCTGGTAAACGCCGGGACAAGGACGACTACGGTGATCGAGACAACCATCCCCGAGAGTCATCTTATCGAAAGAAATCACATTCCCAGTCTTCATATTCTCGCGATCTCCCTCCTCAAACAAAACCAGACAGAGAAAAATCTTCGTAGAAGGGGTCTCAACCCGATGTTTCCCGAGATCAACATTCCGGTTCATCAAGCACACGACAATCTCGGGAACATCGTAAGAGAGCTGAACTCTCAAACCCTCCTCCCCCTGCTCCTGCGGTAGACCCAACGATATCGGAGAAGCTGGTCGATCTTAAAGCTAAATTTCCCAAAATCTGCTTTGACGGTCTGAAGTTCCTCCCAGCTATTCATCACATTCCTGGGCATGTCAAGCAGAGTGCCATTTCTTGCAACAACGACGTCTATGTTCAACATGACGCGTTTGTTCATTTAGTCGAAAAAGTCTCGGAAGTATCCGTTCAGCGTCAACAAGAAATCGACCGCTTGAAGCTCGAAGCTATCTTTGATAAAGACATCATCAAGAATCAGGATGAAGAGCTCGCTGTTAGGTACGTTCATACCACCACCGAATCAGAGTGAGAAAGGAGGCACCGGACGAAATACACCAACCACCGAACCATGCTTCTCCACGCTCCTACCGGACCACTTGCTTCCGGTCCAACTCCATTGCCTACCGGACCACTTGCTTCCGGTCCAACTCCATTGCCTACCGGACCACTTGCTTACCGGACCAGCAAATCCACTACCTGCCGAACCAAACCCAAGGTATCCCTACCGGACCAACCAATCGCCGAACCATCCACTACCGAATCAACCTCCACCGGTTCAACCTCTACCAAACCACCCACTACCGGACCAATCCACTTCTCCATCCACTACCGAACCAACATCACCAGGCCAGATCACGTCAGCCCAGGCCCATCAACAGCTATATACTTCGAAGACCCCTACCCCCAGCCTCACTCTATAAATAGAGGGGCAGGGGTACAACAATGGGGGACAAGTTTTGAGAGCTCAAGCACGGATAGAACTTTCAAACAACATTCTTTTACTTGTATCGAAGCTTTGTACTTGTAATCAAAACAAGAGAAGAGAAATAACATATAAAGTGGACGTAGGCACATTCTGGCTGAACCACTATAAATTTGCGTGTCTTTTTACAATTTAGCCCCTGCTTTTCATATATCTGCATAAATCTCCAAAATCACTAAGAACAACATAAGAACTATTGAATCATACGACTTTGAGGTGTTTGTCCATTTTTTGTGCAAACATTTTTGGTGCTTTCACTGAGAGCTAGAAGCTCGAAGCTTCAGCTTCATCCACTTAACAAGTTTTCCTAACAGCATCGTCCGCCACTTGGAAAACATGCCTCCCAAACAGAGAAAGGATGTTAACAAAGGAAAAAACATCGCATCCAGCAGTCTTCCCGATCCAGCTGTCACGAATCAAGTAAATCGTCCTCCTCCAGCAACAGTAACAAATGAAGGACAGGCTAACCCAACCACTCCTGCCATAGAACAGCCTGCAGCAATTACTAGGGCAGATTTGGACAGAGTTGTGGTTGAAGTAACTAACCGCTTCACGTCCCAGCAGGAAGCCTTGGTGGACCATCTCATGTCACGCTTAAGGGATGCTGAAGAATCCAACCGCAACACTGAAACATGGGGTGAGTCCCAGTCTGGAGGATCTCAGAGACAACAAAGATCTTCCTTCTTCGAAGGAGCTAACGACGGAAGTAGCCATGGTAGGAGCCGAGACCGAGCACAGCCCGAAGTTAGGCCTGAGGAAACGTTTGGTACCGAACCCAACGGGGGAGGTACCGGACGGAGGTCAACTGTAGCTGAGCCTGTCATACTGCCTAACCACGGAAACGCCGGTGAACGGGGCCGAGCTAGAGTCCAGCCCGAAGTTGGACCCGAGGAAGTGCTTAGATCAGAACCCAGCAAGGGAAGATCAAAGCAAGGGCCAACTATAGCTGACCCTAGCATGCTCCTAGAAGATCAAAGGCAGCCGCTGGAAAATATAAGGAACGATAGACAATACCATCCCTATAGGTCATCTGGACGGAATCAATCCCATAGAACAGAACAAAACTCATTTCTATCTGCTCCAAATTATGATGAAAGGATGGCACGCTTATTCAGAGAGTGTGTCCAACGGGATCAAAGAGATCGAGGGATAGACGCTAGGGTAACCAGCCCTTTCGCCCGCAATATCGAAATTGCTATCACCCCCCCGAGAATGGAAGATGCCGACAATGGAACCTTACAAAGGAACCTCCGACCCCGTTGTACACTTACAGAGGTACACGCAACATATGCTCATGAGTGGAGCAACAGAGGGAGTACTATGCAAATGCTTTCCGCTCTTCTTAGCAGATCTCGCTACCTCCTGGTTCTGTCATCTACCCCAGGGATCCATCAGCTCGTGGGAAATGTTGAAAGAAAAGTTTATCAGTCTGTTCCGCATCCATGTGGAACAACCTAAGGACGCTAATTCCTTATCCAGCGTCAAACAGAAACCTAGAGAAAAACTGCAGCAATATCTAACCCGATTCAATGCCGTAGCAGCCGCAGTCCAAGATGCCGATGAGAAGCTTATCCTAATGGCCCTCTGTAGTGGTGTGCATCCGGACACTAAATTTGCTAGAAGGTTGACGAAAGAAAAACCAGCTACTTTATCCGATTTCTTCCATGAAGCCGGGAAATACATGAGGCTTGAGGATGCTGCCGTTGAGGGGCAGTCAGGACAGCAAAATAAGGCAACTCACAGCAACGCCCCCGCTGTGGCAAGGGACGTTCGAAGAAATGATTCCAGAGACAACGCTGGGGGCAAGAAGGGAGAAAAGCGCCTATATCGGCCTGGGCCGAGATTCGACACTTATACTCCTTTGAACGAGACCGTCGAAAATATCTTCCTTGCCACCCAAGGCGAAGTTAGATACAAACGCCCACCATACAAGAAGGAATCAGATAACGCGCAGAAGTCTGGAAAGTTCTGCCGCTTCCACGAATCTCACGGGCATGATACCAATGAATGCCATCATCTCCGGGATCTGATTGAAGAACACATCAGAAGGAAGAAACTGGAACGTTATGTAAAAAGTCAAGACAGGACTGCAGCTCCTGCCAATAAAAACCCAAGGCTACCCTCACCGGACACCGGCAGAGGAAACCGCAACGCTAGCAGCTCTAGTCAAGAGAAAATAGTGGTCCATACCATCTCAGGAGGACCGCACATCGCGGACAGAAGCTGGAAAGAGATGGAAAGATATGGAAAGTCGCTTAGAGATAATAAAGACTGTGTCAATTCGGTTATAGAAGAGCGCCACCCGAAGCGGAAAGAAAGTAATGACATCACATTCGGTAAGCGTGACCTAGAAGGAAGGCAGTACCCTCACATGGATCCCATGGTCATCTCTGCCCGACTCGGTTCCGCCAAAGTTTACCGAATCCTGGTAGACACTGGAAGCTCAGTAAACATCCTGTTCAAACACGCATTCGACAAAATGAAGCTATCAATGAAGGATGTATCTCCCTGCGATAAACCACTACACGGTTTTACTGGGGATGCTAAGATGCCCCTCGGGCAACTGGACCTCTTTGTTGAGATTGGAAGCCATCCCCGCTCCATTGTACGGAAGCAGACATTCGTGCTAATAGAAAACCATTCGGCCTACAACGCCTTCTTAGGAAGACCAGCCTTGTCTGACTTCCAAATTGTCCTAGCCCCATGGTGCCTAAAGATGAAGTTTCCAACGGACAATGGAATAGGGGAAGTAGAAGGAGACCAGGACATTGCTCGAGACTGCTATGTGACTGAACTTCGCAACAACCACAAGAAGGATAAAGGGAAGGGTGTAGAGATTGCCCTCTGCACGAAAAGTCTAGAAGCATAGCAACTAAAGAAAGCCCCTCCTCTTTGATATACCAGCGACCTTTCAATGAATTAGACCCTAGGGACAAAGAGGAGGAGGCCACCACCGAGCCTGCAGAGACTATGGAGTTTATATCTGTAGACAAGCACGACTCAAGTAGACTATTGAAAATTGGGTCCCAACTAAAAGCCGAATTGAAGGAACAACTCATCGATTTTCTCCGCCATAACTTGGATGTATTCGCATGGTCACACGCTGACATGACCGGAATCTCCCCCGACATAGCATGCCACGTATTAAACATTGATCCTACCAAGGCGCCCGTAAAACAAAGAAAGAGAAGTATGGAGGCAGAACGATCAGCAGCCCTTGATGAAGAAGTAAAGAATCTACTCGCCAATGACTTCATACGAGAAGCTATCTACCCGGAATGGATCGCCAACCCGGTACTGGTAAAGAAGGCTAATGGGAAGTGGCGAACCTGCATTGACTTTTCCAACCTAAACGACGCCTGCCCAAAGGATTACTTCCCACTTCCCCGAATCGACCAACTTGTAGACAGCACAGCCGGGCACGAGCTCCTATCCTTCATGGAGCATACTCAGGATATAACCAAATTCCTATGCATGCTCCCGACCAAGACCACACTAGTTTCGTCACTGACCGGGGTTTATACTGCTATAAGGTAATGCCTTTCGGACTTAAAAATGCAGGAGCCACCTACCAACGCCTCGTCAACAAGATGTTTGTAGGGCTAATAGGACAAACTATGGAAGTATATATGGATGACATGCTGGTAAAGTCAAGGAAAGCCAAAGATCACGTAAGCCACCTAGGCGAGATGTTCCAGGTACTTCGACAGTATGGAATGAAGTTGAATCCACTAAAGTGCTCCTTCGGAGTGTCATCAGGAAAGTTCTTAGGATTCATCGTACATGCCAGAGGGATTGAAGCAAACCCCGAACAAGTCCGAGCGCTAAGGGATATCAAGATACCTTCCACTCGGAAGGAAATGCAAAGTTTGAATGGAAAAGTGGCCGCCCTAAGCCGATTCATCTCCAAGGCAACAGACAAGTGCGTTCCCTTTTTCGAAGTTCTAAAGAAAGACAAAGGAAAGTTCGAATGGACTGACGAATGCTTAACCGCTTTCCTTAACTTAATCGAACACCTCCAGAAACCACCGGTACTTTCGACTCCAAGCGAAGGTGAAGAATTATACCTATACCTTGCTGTGTCATCTCACGCCCTAAGCGCTGCCTTGGTAAGGGAAGACAACCGCATGCAGCGGCCAGTTTACTTCGTCAGCAAGAGGTTTACTGGGGCAGAAGTCAGATATCCTAAACTCGAGAAGCTAGCATACTGTTTACTAATCACATCACGGAAATTGCGTCACTACTTCAAGTCCCATTCCATCAAAGTTCTGACCGATCAACCCCTGAGGCAGGTACTCCATCATCCCAACACTTCTGGGCGACTACTTAAATGGTGCATTGAACTAAGTCAGTATGATATCACCTATCACCCTCGCACCGCCATCAAGGGACAAGCCATGGCTTATTTCATTGCAGAATTCACTACCAACGAAGATAAGGAGCAATTGGAAATAGCAAAGGACATCAAGTGGAATCTCTTTGTGGATGGCGCATCGAACGAACAAGGCTCGGGGACAGGTGTGGTAATAATCACTCCCAGGGGGAATAAGCTGCACTATGCTATAAGGTTGGAGTTCGCTGCCACCAACAACGATGCAGAATATGAAGCGGTGATAGCTGGATTAGAACTTGCCATAGAAATCGGAGCCAATTCTTTGTGTCTTCATAGCGATTCTCAACTTATTGTTAACCAGATACTAGGAGAATTCCAAGCTCGAGAAGAACGACTCATAGCATATCTAAAGAAGACCAAGTTACTTCTCAGCCGATTGGACCACTACCTAGTCAAACACATCCCTCAGGAAGATAACCAAGAGGCCGACGAATTGGCAAAGCAAGCAAGTGTGAGAGACATCGCCATCTTTGGGGCAGTAACCATCTCGAAGCAACTGGCCCCAAGTTTTGAGCAAGTGAATCTGATAGCTACAACCGAAGAAGCAACTTGGATGACTCCCATCCGAGACTACCTACAAAGCGGCACGCTACCCAACGGGCGTAATGAAGTCAAGAAAATCTTGTGGAAAGCATCCCGCTACACAATACAAGAAGACGTCCTCTATCGGCGCGAATTCTCTAACCCGTTATTAAGGTGTGTCGCTGGGAGGGAAGCCAAGGAAATCTTATCTAACATCCATCAGGGAAGCTGCGGAGATCACACCGGAGGGCAAACTTTAGCAAAGAAGACACTCCGATATGGATATTTCTGGCCTACCTTAAGCAAGGACGCCTTAGATTTCGTCAAAAAGTGTGACAGATGCCAGAAGTTTGCTAAGATTCCGCGGCTACCAACAACTGAAATTACTCAAATGACCAGCCCTTGGCCCTTCGCAATATGGGGAATCGACTTAATTGGCGAACTGCCAATGGGCCGAGGCGGGGCCAAATATGCTATAGTGGCAGTCGACTATTTCACCAAATGGGCGGAAGCGGAACCTTTGAATAAAGTATCTTCAACAAAAGTTATCAACTTCTTGATCAAAAATGTTCTGTGCAGGTACGGAGTCCCACTCAAAATCATATCAGACAATGGACTTCAATTTGACAGCGAGGAATTTGCCAATTGGTGCCAAGAACACGGAATTCACAAAAGCTTCTCATCCGTAGCGTATCCCCAGGAAAACGGACAAGTCGAAGCAGTCAACAAAATTCTGAAAACTCTAATAAAAAAGAAGCTCGAAAAGTCAAAGGGCGCTTGGGTGGATGAACTCCCTACGGCACTATGGGCCTATCGCACATCTTTCAGAACATCGACGGGGCACACTCCTTTCTCTTTGGCATACGGATCGGAGGCTATGCTCCTAGTTGAAACCTTTGTGCCTTCCCACCGTAGGATCCACTATAACCCAGAAGAGAACGAAGAACTCCTTCACATGTCTTTGGATCTAGTTGAGGAGAGAAGAAATGATGCAATCCTTAATGCAGCAGCCCACAAACAGAAAGTGGCGGCACAATACAACTCCAAAGTCAAGCATCGTACCTTACGAGAAGGGGATCTTGTCCTCAAGCGAATCTTCCCTTGCCCGGAGCACTAGACCCAATCTGGGATGGACCATATGTAATCCATAAAGATCTCTACAACGGAGCTTATATTTTGTCAACAGTGGAGGGAGAGGTGTTCCAGAGGGCATGGAACATCCAACACCTCCGTCGATACTTTTCTTAACTTGTATTGCCCATATGAAGTGAATTAACAAAGAGAATCAGTGGACGTAGGCATTTTCGTGCCGAACCACTTTAAAAAATCTTGTCTCTTTTTTTTAACTTGTTCCTTTATATCTTGGCTGCTTGTTAACTTTATCCTTTTCTGTCGGACAAAATCCTGTGCATACAACATTTCAAATCGAGGCACTCCACAGCACAACTTCATCTGGACAAGACCTAACAGGTACTATGCGAATCTATGCCCTCGCCAATGAGACACTTTCACTCCAGCATCCCTCTGCTGCGGGTTAACTCATTGCTCGCGATGGCCCTTAAAGCCAACTGTAATGAGCCGATTATAAGCCACCGAGAAGGCCGACTATAGCCGAGGCAGCTCATTACGGCGTTTGGCTCGCCGGCAACTGTGAACCGATTATAAGCCCCAACATAAGGTGTGGCCAGCCAGGGGCAGTTCACGGTTGACGATCGGCACCCACGCTAGCCGGCCACAGTAAATCGAATAATACCCACGATTACAGGCCATAATGGCCCGGGTAGTTACTGTGCGCAATCTCGGCTTCGATGTGTCTTAAGTACGGCTGTGGTAAAAAAGAATTAACTCCCCGCGGAGGCGTAAGATGGGTGACAAATGTCTCCAAGACCCACAGCTAGGGAAAGTGACTACAAAGCCCGTTTGCCACGAACTTAAGCACATCGAAGGCCTTCCGTGATTGGAAGTTTTACTATTTCACATATTCCAATTTTACTTAAGAAACTTTTCTCCTATCCTCTGTAACAATCCCTGAAGTGCAGGACACAAAACAGGAGACACTCACTAATAGAAGCAGGTACTTACAGCAAAATACTGGACCGCATCCCTTACTCGGTCACACAAGATATTCAAAGTTGCCATCTACAAGCAAAATATAAGGGGCGGTATTTCCTTCTTTCATATATGCCTATAAATTGTTCACACCTCACGCTAACACTGCAAGTCATGAAATTATGTTTTAAACAAGAACCTGACGCCAAACACAATTTAATTACAAGAATATGCATAGCTATATTTCTTAGGCAATATGTCAAAATAGCAAAAACATTCAAAAGACGACAAGATCAGCTTAAGTTAAAGGATTGCACATCAAGAATAAAGCAATTTATTAAAAGTAGCAAGAATTACAACCTAAAAGTTACTCTACTGTTTTAAGACTAACATATACTGCCATGTCAAATCCACAAAAAGAATTCTCCAGGTCTAATCAGGGAGCCGGCTGCGTAGGAGTCTTGTCCTTGTCCTGTTGCCCACCTGTCCGGTCAGGAAAAGAAATCATTAGTGATAAGCAACAGAGTTAACAAAAGAAGAAACTAATGAAGTAGAGATTACCAGCAACTTCCCCTTGATCGTCTTGGTCATCATCCCCTACTTCCACACCTGCCTCCTCAACAGCGAACAACCGCATCCCCTCTTTCACCACTGTCTTCTCCTCCTTGGTAAACTGAGCAGTGACCACATCCATCCTAAAAGCCGCTCCACCCTCCTTATCCACCTCAGCCTTGGCCTCCTCTAGAGCCCTGAGGTAAATCCTAGCCATAACCCGGGGGTAGTCGTCCATCCAAGATAAGCTGCCCTGCTTCCAAGTGCGAAAGTACATGTCCTGCAGCATATCGTCCATCATCCCCTCATTTTCCTCAAACTCCCTCATACGGGCCTCAGAAACCGATAGCCTTGCAATGGCAGCATCCCTTTCTAGTCGGTATCGCGAGCAGTCAGCCTGAAGGGACTTCCTTATCACCTCCATCTCCTCCTTTAGCCTGACCTGAGTAAGCTCTGCGGCTTCAAGCCTCCCCGACAGCTCCTCTACCTGCTCAAGATTCGCCCTCCGAACCTCGTCCACTGTCGAGATGGCCATATTTATCTGCTCCTTGCAAGCAGCCTCCATCTTCCGCAATTCCGCCTTACTAGCCTCCTCCATAGTCTTCCTCAACCGCCCGGAGGCAGCCTCATGCTGAGAAATCTGAATGGCCTGATCAGCAAGCTGTTTGGCCTGATCCGAAACCATCAATCGTAGTCGGATGTTGGCACTCCCGATCTCCTCTCCAGCCTTAACCAGCCGGGCATGATGCCCCATCAGCTTCCTAGTCTCCTCCGCCACCCGATCAATATTAGCCTTGGCCTCGTCTCCCATGGTAATTACCCGAGTGGTAAGTAAATCGAGATCTAAGGACTTAGCCTCATCAAGCACCCGTACCATGGGATTGCGGGGAAGAAGGTGCTCACCGGTAACCTCGTCAAAGGTAATATCATGAGAACCTGGATCCAGATCAGGGTGACCCGCAAATGGATTACGAGCCAGACCAGGACGATCAATCTGCGTAACGGTAGGATTTTCAGACAGGTGCGGAGAGAGTGCGAACTCAGTATCCTCCTCTGTGATATCATGAAGGGGCTGAATTGGGGGCTGGGGACCGAGTGAAGGTTCGGATAAGGGATGACTCCTCTTTCTCTTCTGAATACCCTCTTCAATAACCCCAAGAAGAGGACGGTAGTCGACTACATCCCCGGAACGGTGGGTCGGAGTCTTCGGCTTGGCGAAAGCTTTGGAGAGCTTGTATTGTTCAAGCCTGTGCCGAAGATCTGAGGCCTTGGCCGTTTTACCTGCTCCTGATATAAAGAACAAGTGTCACAAGCTTACATTTATCCATAATTCGAGAAAACACGATAAATCAAAAAGATAAAAGAAGAAAGAAAACACATCTGTGGTTGTACAAACCCTGGGGAGGAGTAGGATACTGCAATGAGTCCTGGATTTCATTCCAGGACGGGAGCGGATCATAAAATATTCCTAAGTCCCTATCATAAATGGAGCCCGCAGGAGTCAAAAGTTCACCTTGAGTCGTCGGAACCACCTTGGCTGGAATAGTCTGAGGAGGCTCGCTTGCACCAGTCCCAGCCTTGTCAGCTTTCCCGGATTTCTCTGTCAAAGCCGTTTCCCCGTCCATCCCCTCAAAAGCTTGGTGGAATGCATCATCCGTCCACTCCTGAATCTCGCCTGCCTGCCCAGGAAGCAAGGCCCCGATGCCATCACCACCGTCGCCACCTTCCCAGTCACCTCCACCCTCACCTCTCTCCTCCTCTACGTCTTCCTCCCCCTGGGTAAGTGGACAATTGCTGGGGGAAGGACCGTCCGACTTCTTAAGTTTCTTACCTCCGACGGCTGGAGGTTTTGTGAAAGGTTTCCTCTTGCCACTCTCTACCGTGACACCTCCCTTAGCCTGAGCAGCCGCCCTCTCCTCCGCCGTTTCCCTCAGCTTGACTACTGACTACTATGGAAGGATCAAGTTATACCCCAGAAGGGTCGCGTTTCTGATCAGGTAGGCAGCTGATCTATCTCTCCCGGGGATAGCTTCTATCTCAGCCGCCGTCTGAACCAGGCGATCGGTCTCCACAACCGCAAAGCCACCTGTCGCTAGCAAAAATGAAAACGTATGAGAAGGAGCATCGCAGTCAGAGTGGAAATTATAAATAAAGCATCGACTTACATCCAGAGGTGAAACGCCGAATAGAAACAGAGTCGTCCCTGACAAAGAACCACTCCTTCTTGAACATGCTGTATTTAGAATACAGATCCAAGACCGGCTTGAAGGTTACCGCTGACTCCAGGCTGATGTATGGGGACCCCTTCTTATAGCCCCTCAGATTATATAAGTACTGGATCTCCCGGTTGGAAGGAGCACGCCCATACTTCCTCTGGAAGATGACAAAGAGGCTCACCAGTATAGCATAGGAGTTGGGTTGAAGCTGGAATGGGGCCACCTTTAGATATGTAAGGAAGCTGGCTACCCAAGCATTAAGAGTCGGGATGGCACCACACATACAGTGGTATCTGCTGTAGGCGAAGTACCCTTCGGGAGGGTCATATGGCATCACTTCTCTCCCTTGCAACAGCATGCGCGCCCTATCAATTCCGAAAGAACGGGAGATGACATCAAGCTGCTCTTCCTTAAGGGAGCTGGGAAAGCAATCAGGTGGGGAGTTCAGAAGATACTGAGGACCGTACCCGTCCACTAGTGATCTCGGGGTAGATCCGTGACGTTTCGGTCCTGGCTGAGCAAGGGGCACTGCGAAAGATTCTCCTTCGCCATGGGACTTCTTTTTATCCGATCGAGTTTCTGCTTTGCGAGACATTATCTGCAACGTCGAAAAGACATGTTGTTAAAACAGAGAATACAAACAAGCAAGTACATATAGCCCGGAATTTCGCTCGTGATATAAAAAGTGAAAAAATCAAGTTCATTCGGCATTCCCATTACACAAAGGCCCATTCGACATTCACATTACTCAAGCCCATTCGGCATTCACATTACTCAAGGCCCGTTCGGCATTCTCGTTACCCAAAGTCCCATTCGGCATGCTCATTATCAAGTTCGTTCGGCATCGAAAGCCCTTAGGATCATTCGGCAAAATAAAGAGAATCAACTTTGAAAACTCGTTCGGCAGAGGAGGATTTACCTGGTCCGGCAGTTAGGGTTGTTTCGACACAATAATTGACTCGGCAGTTCAGGAGCTAACACAGCTATTTCGTTCGGTAAGGATAAACGAAGGGATGTGTCTCCTACTTATAGAGGAAGGTTGGATATGCCGGACCATCTGGTTCATTTCTTTGGCCGAATATGGTCGTCCAAACTAAAACAAAGCACGACATATACTGAGCATATGCCCTGCTTTGGGGGGCAAGTGTTAGGTACGTTCATACCACCACCGAATCAGAGTGAGAAAGGAGGCACCGGACGAAATACACCAACCACCGAACCATGCTTCTCCACGCTCCTACCGGACCACTTGCTTCCGGTCCAACTCCATTGCCTACCGGACCACTTGCTTCCAGTCCAACTCCATTGCCTACCGGACCACTTGCTTCCGGTCCAACTCCATTGCCTACCGGACCACTTGCTTCCGGTCCAACTCCATTGCCTACCGGACCACTTGCTTCCGGTCCAACTCCATTGCCTACCGGACCACTTGCTTACCGGACCAGCCAATCCACTACCTGCCGAACCAAACCCAAGGTATCCCTACCGGACCAACCAATCGCCGAACCATCCACTACCGAATCAACCTCCACCGGTTCAACCTCTACCAAACCACCCACTACCGGACCAATCCACTTCTCCATCCACTACCGAACCAACATCACCAGGCCAGATCATGTCAGCCCAGGCCCATCAACGGCTATATACTTCGAAGACCCCTACCCCCAGCCTCACTCTATAAATAGAGGGGCAGGGGTACAACAATGGGGGACAAGTTTTGAGAGCTCAAGCACGGATAGAACTTTCAAACAACATTCTTTTACTTGTATCAAAGCTTTGTACTTGTAATCAAAACAAGAGAAGAGAAATAACATATAAAGTGGACGTAGGCACATTCTGGCTGAACCACTATAAATTTGCGTGTCTTTTTACAATTTAGCCCCTGCTTTTCATATATCTGCATAAATCTCCAAAATCACTAAGAACAACATAAGAACTATTGAATCATACGACTTTGAGGTGTTTGTCCATTTTTTGTGCAAACACTTGCTTCGTACAAGTCCAAACTTGAAGCCGCAGAACAGAGTGCTAAGGAGACTGCGGAGGCCGTCACTCATCTAGAGATGACCCATAAGAAAGAACTTGACGTTGCAGTCCAACGCAGTGGGGCCCTAGCTCTAGAAAAGGATTCTATTCAAAAAGAAAGGGATGCACTTGCCCTGCAGGTTAAAGAGCTGAAAGAGCTACTCTCTAAGGAGAGGGAAGAGAAGATAGCGGCTCAAGAAGAGTCTCAACGGTACTGTAACGAGATCGTCGATACACGTCTCCTAAAGGCAAAGCTTGACGACGAGCTTTCTAAGGTTGGGAAAATGAAAGATGAAGCCCGCGAGGAGGGCAAGAGAATAGCTTCTGCGGAGATCGAGTCCCGCCTTGAAGCGGCTGCAGAGGCCGGTAGAGAAGAAATCAAGTGTATGTTCGACCCACTAATAGCCGAATACAATGCCCGTGTCCTCATGCACCGGGACTTGACCTTTTTAGGCGAGGGCTACCTTCAATCTTTGGCCGAGGCTTGGGAGACTTTAATACAGATTAGGAAGGTGGAGTTAGGCACCGAGGAGGTCGATGAGGACGCTTTAGTGAAAGAGTTCCTCAGGGGAAACGAGCCATCGGACTTGTCTACAGCTAAGGCTCTTTTCAGCAAAGGTTCTCCTCCATCTAAGTAGAAAAGTGACATAGCTGGCCCGTCTGGAACTAGGCCTTCAGCTCCTCCTTTTACTCAATCGGCCGATCGGCCAACACTTGACCCATTCGAGCAGCACATCGGCTATGATCCGGAAGACACTAGTCTCGGCGTTCACGTGCTATCTCCCATTCTAGAAGGTGAGACTCTGCGCACAGCTGAAAGCCAACAAGAAATCGGTATAAAACTCTTCTTCTAGAAGTGCAAAGATCTGTCGCTTTCTGCGATCGGTTATCGGTTCTAATGTTCGTTCTTTATGTTTTTATACAGACCGCTCTGATCCCGCACCGACTCCGAGGAGCGATGATGCCAAGGAGGAGACGGGGAAAACAAGCGATGCTACTCACGCGGGAGTAACTCCCGGTCCTGATGCTCAAGTGATCGGGGTGCTAGATGATGATAAGTCTAACACTTCATCTCCCGTTGAAGGGAGTTATGAAATTGAAATCACGGGCGCCTCTGAACACACTTCGAAGGTGAGTATGAAGGAGCGACTCGTGGAAGAGAAGAAGAAGAAGGTCGAGATCAAGGTCGAGTCTCAAGTACTAGAACTCACCGACCCGCTGAATAGGGCTCTAAAAGTCATCCTTCTCGGCAAATCCAAACCACTGGATGTTCCTCCTCCCACTCCTGACTCCGCTTCTTTGGCAAGCAAAAAGTCCAAGAGGAAGTGTGAGGGAGAGGAGTCATCTGAGAAAACAAAGGAGGACAAGAAAAAGAAGCCGAAGAAATAGCCACTATACTCGTTCAACGAGATTTTGCTTAGGTCCTGTAACTACTTTTGCTTTTTCGTTTTCGTAGTTTATGTAGATAGATTTTTGACTCCAAGTTTTGGAGGAGTGGTTGTATAACCCCATTTTGGATTATCGAATAAAGTTTAGTCTCTTTGTCATTTGAACGATTTTTTGCATTTTAGCTTTCTGTATAACTGTGGTCGAAACTCAAGTTCTTATTAGTTGCATAAATTCCCAATCCATTCTTACATTGTTCGGACATTCTTTGGAATTGTACATTTCTCGTTTCACATTTTTGGTACTTAGAATATTTTTTAATCCGCACTCCGGGACTTAGAGTAATTCGGTCCGCATTCAGGGGACTCGGAGATTCGAATCGTTTATACTCTAGTCCGTGCTCCGGGGACTTAGAGTACTCCGGTCCGCATTCAGGGGACTCGGAGATTGAAGTCGTTTATACTCTAGTCCGCGCTCCGGGGACTTAGAGTACTCCGGTCCGCACTCAGGGGACTCGAAGATTGAAGTCGTTTATACTCTAGCCTGTGCTCTGGGGACTTAGAGTGCTCTGGTCCGCACTCAGGGGACTCGGAGATTGAAGTCGTTTATACTCTAGTCCGCGCTCTGGGGACTTAGAGTATTCCGGTCCGCACTCATGGAACTCGGAGATTCAAGTCGTTTATACTCTAGTCCGCGCTCTGGGGACTTAGAGTATTCCGGTCCGCACTCAGGGAATTCGGAGATTCAAGTCGTTTATACTCTAGTCCGTGCTCCGGGGACTTAGAGTACCCCGGTCCGCACTCAGGGGACTCGGAGATTGAAGTTGTTTATGCGAGTTCGTACATCATATGGAATAATGTAACTCCAGCAGTTCATCACCAGATTATAAGGTACAGAAACATCAATAATTCATGGAAAAGACGGCTTCAAGCCTTTATTAATGAAACAAACTAAATTATCCGATTACATGCTAAAAAGGAAACTTAGAATCAATCAGCAAACAATTGTACCTAAAATAGGAAAGAAACAGGCTAAATGTAATAACGTCGCAAATGTTCACTGTTCCACGCTCGGGGGAGTGTCATGCCATCAACGGTCGCTAGCTTGAAAGTTCCCTCTCCAAGCTTCCGTTCAATGACATATGGACCTTCCCAGTTGGGATTCATACGTGATGGTACCGGGAAAACTCGTTTCAAAACGAGATCACCCACATCAAAGATCCTTGGGCGGACTTTCTCGACATAATATCGCTTGACTCGATGCCTATATGCTGCCGCCTTAGTTCAGCTTCTTCACGTTTTTCATCAATGCAATCCAGTGACTCCAACAAGAGATCCTGATTCGTCTTAGGATCATAATGTGACACCCGATGTGATGGAACTTCAAGCTCCACGGGTATAATAGCTTCCGAGCCGTATGCCAATGCGAATGGAGTGTGTCCAGCCGCGGACTTGTGGGTAGTTCTATAAGCCCATAGCGTAGTTGGGAGTTCATCTACCCACTTGCCTCCAGCCTTTTCCAAATGCTTCTTCAATATGGACTTGATTACTTTGTTCACGGCTTCAACTTGTCCATTAGCCTTTGGATGAGCAACGGCGGCGAACTTTTTCTCAATGCCGTACTTTGAACAGAAATCTTTGAATTCTTTACTTTCAAATTGAGTTCTGTTGTCCGTAATGACGGTTCGCGGGAGGCCAAAGCGGCATATAATGTTTCGTACAACGAAATTAATGACCTTCTTGGAGGTGATTATGGCTAAAGGCTCTGCCTCGGCCCATTTTGTGAAGTAGTCGACCGCAACTATCGCGTATTTTGCACCACCTTTGGATATAGGCAAAGAACCGATTATGTCGATTCCCCAGATTACAAACGGCCAGGGACTAACCATTTGTGTGAGTTCTGTTGGTGGAGCTCTCGGGATTTTCGCATATCTTTGACACTTGTCACATTTTCTTGCGTAATCTGCAGCATCCCGATTCACAGTTGGCCAATAGTATCCATAGCGGAGGATCTTTTTTGCTAGTGTCTGTCCCCCAGTATGGTCACCACATTCTCCTTCGTGAACCTCCTCCAAGACCCGCTTTGCCTCATCACGGGCAATGCACCGTAGTAAGGGGACCGAGAACCCTCTCCAATACATTACTCCTCACTGCATCACATATCGCGCGGATTTGCGAATGACCTGCCGTCTTTCGCTTCTTCTTTCGGGCAAAATTTCGTTTAGCAGGTATTGTTTGAATGGGGTCATCCACGACTCCTCCTCGATTTCCGTTTCCAATGCAAAATCGACTTCCATCACATCTATGCTTGGAGTGTGTAAGGTTTCGACGGGAACCAATCCCATTTGTTGCGCATCGCCTGTGCTTGCGAATTTGGCCAACGAGTCGGCTTCCTTATTCTGTTCACGCGGGACATGCGAAATGTCATAATGTTCAAAGTTTGCCAACAGTTCCTGAACCAGAGCAAGGTATGGAGCAAGCTTTTGTCCCCTTGCTTGGTAGTCTCCTCGCACTTGGTACACCACCAGCTGCGAGTCACAAAAGATTTCAACTGATTTAACCCCGAGTTCTCCAACGAGCTTTAAGCCAGCAATCAGTGATTCATATTCTGCTTCATTATTCGTAGCTGGGAAATTGAGCTTCAAAGCGTAACAAATCGATCGATTTTCTGGAGTTACGAGAACTACACCAGCTCCGGAGCAATGGTCGTTTGATGCGCCATCGGTGTAAAATTTCCATCGAGTGGGGGGAATGACATTGTGACTATCTAGTTCGTCGGATACAATAAACTCAGCGATGTCTGCTGATGCTTGCCCTTGTATGGCTCTTCGTGGCAGGTAGGTAATATCGAACTGACTCAACTCGATTCCAATTTAACATCCTTCCAGAAGTTTCTGGTCGTTGGAGTACCTACCGTAAGGGCTGATCGGTATAGACACTGACTGAGTGTGCTTGAAAGTATGGACGCAGCTTACGTGATGCAATCACCAAGCAATAGGCCAATTTCTCAATTTTAGGGTAATTTCTTTCTGCCCCCGTTAAACGTTTGCTAACGTAATACACTGGCTTTTGGACTCGGTCCTCCTCGCGGGCCAAAGCCGCACTTATAGCATGCGGGGATACAGCCAAGTATACGTACAGCATCTCGTGGTCTACTGGTTTCGACAGTACTGGAGGACTTTCCAAATGCCTCACCAGATCTCGGAACGCTTCCTCACAGTTGGATGTCCATTCGAAATTCCTCTTCCCTTTCTTTATTATATCGAAGAAGGGAATGCACTTGTCCGTGGCTCTAGATATAAATCGACTCAGCGCAGCCACCTTTCCATTCAAGCTTTGCACCTGTTTTATAGTTCTGGGCACTTTCACATCTCGAATAGCTTGAATCTTTTCCGGGTTAGCTTCAATTCCCCTAGCATTAACAATGAATCCCAAAAACTTCCCCGACGCAACGCCGAAGGAACACTTCAGAGGGTTGATCTTCATCCCATAATATCTGAGTATAACGAACATCTCTGCTAAGTCTCGAATGTGGTCGTTTGACTATCGTGACTTCACGAGCATGTCATCCCCATAGACTTCCATCGTTCTACCAATCTGGTCTTTGAACATTCGATTCACCAAACGCTGATAGGTCGCTCCTGCATTTTTCAATCCGAAAGGCATTACTACATAGCAATATAGCCCAACATCTGTGATGAAACTGGTGTGTTCCTGGTCTGGAATATGCATCGGGATCTGATTGTATCCCGAATACGCATCCATGAATGACAACAACTCGTGTCCTGCAGTGGAGTCGACCAACTGATCAATCCTAGGCAATGGGAAACTGTCCTTGGGGGCATGCTTTGTTCAAATCGGAATAATCTACACAAGTTCTCCATTTCCCGTTCGCCTTTTTCACCAGCACGGGGTTTGATACCCATTCAGGGTAGAGGGCGTCGCGGACGAACCCATTGGCTTTGAGTTTGTCCACCTCCTCTCTGAGAACAGCGGACCTCTCCGGGTCCATTCCTCTCCTCTTTTGTTTAACTGGGACGTACTTCGGATCTATGTTCAACATATGACTTGTAATAGCGGGAGAAATCCCACACATGTCAGAATGTGTCCAAGCGAAAACATCAAGATTCGCTCGGAGGAAATCACTAAGGTCTTCAGTCATTGCGGGGCTGAGTTGTGATCCGATCTTCAGTACTCGCGATGGATCATCTCGACTGACTGAAATGTCAATCGTCAGTTCAGCCGGTGCTGCTTTTTCTTCCCTAGGTTCCTCATCGTCGTCTCTCGGATCTATGTCTCTGTAGATCCGAGAATTTTGCCCGAGCCAGGGCTCGGGCATTATTTGTCAATTGTCCGTATGCTGGATGCGGACGGGATTGTCCGCAACCTTTCCTTTCTCCCTCCAATGGGCCTCTCAGAGCTCATCCACATAACATGCACGACCGGTCGCCTGGTCGCCATGAACAACACCTACTCCTTTGTCATTCGGAAATTTTAAAGTCAAACACCACGGGGCCAATGCTGCCCTAAACTCAGCCAGGGCCGGTCGACCCAAAAACACATTGTACGGAGAATCCACATCCAAAACTACGAAAGGTAGGATCCGCACCCTCCTACGCTCACCTTGTCCCAATTCAACTAGCAACTCAACATATCCCACTACATCGGTCGCTGCGCCATTAAAGCCATGTATACGAGCTTTAGATGGCTTTAAATCCTTCATCTCCATCTTCATCTGATCATAAGCCTTCTTGAAGATGATATTGACAGAACTTCCACAATCAATCAAAATTATTTTTACAAAAGCTGGTCCGATTGTCGCAGATATGACCATCGGGTCAATGGTAGGAGCCTCCACCTGGCCAGCGTCTCTGCTCCTGAATATTATATCGTCTGTCATCGTGCGTAGCTGTTTAGCGGGGGTCCCATCCTCTACGTTGGAACAACACTCAAAGTCCGCGTGTCTCAGGGAATTAGCATACCGTTCCATCTCTTGCCAGTTCTTATCTGCAGGGTGAGGTCCGCTGATGATTGTGTTGATGACTAGTCTACCCACGGTCCGAGCAGGCTCCTCGGGATGACGTGGAGCTGGTGCATGACCGGGATTGGACGTTCCCTGTCCTCCTTGCGGATTCTTCACAAACTCCTGTATTTTTTTTGTCTAATCAACTTTTCTATAGCATCATGTAGGTGTCTGCTAAAGATATATTTTCATTATATATGTATGATTTGATGGACTTAATCATTTTGAAAAGGTTTTCAAGGAATATTTAAAGGCTATTTAACTATAACACCCTAGATTTTTGATAACATTATTTAGGAGATTTAGTTAGATAAACTAAATAAAATAATGTGTTGATTAGGAGATTGGGATTTGATTTAATTAAGGTAGTCGTGCCATTTTAACTAATAAATTAAATGAGGGGTTTAAAATGAATTAGAGGAGGGGTATTATAGGGAAAGAGGCCATTCCTATATATCTTCTTTAGGTCGAGTATCTCTATACACATACATTTCATTTCAAAATTTTCTTAAGTGAGGCCAGCCACCATTAACAAGGAAAGAAGAAGAGGAAACAAAAGAAAGCTTAAGGAAAGCAAAGTCAAATCAAACTCATTCAAATCTCAAGCTCCTTAATCATTAAAGAAAAGGTGCATAATGTTTACATCTCAAAATTTTATGGTTTCAGTTTTAAGGTTAATTCCGAATGATTTTGCAAAGGTTTGCCATGTTTTTGAATGATAAAATGACACACGCACACACACATGTTGATCATTTATGTATGTTCAAATAATTTTATAACATGTTTTAAGATGAAAACCCTATTAAATGACATCCGTTAGCCTTGGGAATTTTTATGATAATCTAAAAAGTTATTTTAGAGATGGGATTCAATTTTCGAATTTTTTGAATTTTTGTGGAATTGTTATGAATTTTCTAAGGAAGAAAATGGTATTTTGGATTATTAAATTATTTACGGGAAAAATAATTATTGTTTGGATCCGAAAATTTTATATGTTGAAGATAACATATTAATTGATTTTTTGGAATTTTCCAAATTTTTCTAAGGTGATTTAATAGTTATATAAAATTATTTAAGGTATGAGCTGTGACGCCCCACCTCTATGCTCATGCTAGCCAAGGACACTACGAAGTAATGCCGTCGCCTAGCACGAAGAATAAGGCTGTTGAGGAGCGACCATCTGTGTAATTGCTTTGTGCGAGTACCGATATGTCAGAAAATATAACTTACACTTCATTTCAAGTGGAAATCCGACATGTCAAATACAAACTCAAAGCTACCACACAATGGCTAAGTGGACCTCAGAAACAAATATAGAAATAAACATAACACAAATCAGTCACAAACATTCATATCACAAAGGTGGAAACATATATGAATATAACACAAAGAAGTGTACATCAAAGTAGTGGTAAAACAAGATCCACTGCATCACAAGAGAATAGATAAAGTGCTAGACAAAAGAATAATTATACATCAAGGAGTCTATATCTCAAATGTATAATTACAAAAACTACTAATCTAAAGTAGTTAGCCAAAAGAATCAGATGATAATCCTTGATAAGAAGTCAAGCAGAAGCACCTGAAATACCTCGGTCTGACCCGAGTATTATTCAAGAAGAAAATAATAATCGGATCAGTCTAGCTATAAATATCAGATAAAATGATATAGGATAAGAGATATGACCAAAAACGTATGATAACATAAATGTCATACTGTGTCAAGTATACATCAAATAACAACAAAAGTCATACAATATCTCAAATCAACTCGAAGCACCAAAAAGAATCACATTCTTTAAATAATTCACCAAAACACAAATATTGACAAAACATATCAATGCCAATCCACGAAAATTGGTGAAACACAAATTCTAGAAATCACAACCAGAAATCCAGAAATCTCAAAAGGGGGAAGGTCTATCACAAACCGGAGCATGAAAACTCACCAACACGTGTATCACAAACGGAACGCTATTCCATGGTCGCTAACCAAAAACTGAACATCGACGCAACTAGAAAGATACGCCCCATGCACAGTCGAACATCGACGCACCTGAAAAGATACGCCCCATGTATAAACTAACATCGATGCACCTAAAAAGATACACCCCATGCCTAGTCGAACAACAATGCACCAAAAAAGATACACCCCATGCACCGACTTAATGAGCCGATTGCTCCACGAACGGTCCAAAGACCATGGATCGCTAGCCCATAAAAATGAGACGAAGCTCAACAGAATGGGGTATAGTCCCCCACGTGGACAAAGAGACATCGCACAATGCTAGTCTAAATCACAAAATGATCATCATCGATCATCAAGAAGTGTCGATTACACTAAGCTAGTAAATATAAGAGTTTAGCTTCATGTCCCATAACCACTTGCTTAACTCAAATATTTACGAACGGATTGTAGATTTCCACTCGAAAATTTGTCACAAGAGTTTCAATCGAACAAGTCCAAAAATTAACCGACGAAGTAAACGCAAGCGTTTCATACCACTTGTTTTACTAAGCCGTTTAATTAGATTTCTCATACGGATGAGGTAAAGGTTTGTATATACTAATAGATTGGAAAATGGTTTTATAAACAAGTTTTGTATTAGAAATAGTGTTGAAATCATCTTTGTGAAAGAGTTTGAATATTTACTACTAGTATAGAAACCTTTGTATTTTAAAGTGACAAGTCATAGAAATGATTGTAGAAACAATCAATCATCAAAATCAACATTCGAAGACGTGAATCATATCCAAAGAAATCGATACTGAATCCATCAAAATGGATATTCTCAAAAGTCCCGAAAAAGAAGTCATCAAAGTCAATAATAAGTGATAACAATAAATCGGATAATCACGAATCGATAAAAATTGGAACCTCAAGCAAAATAGGCAAAATAGGCTAAAACAAGCAGGTCAGTTGACTGACTGCAGAGGCCAGTCGACTGATCCAGAAACCCGAAAGTTTCAGTTCCTGCAGTCAGTCGACTGACTATAGAGGCCAGTCGACTGACTAGCACTGGAACTATTTTTCCGGCCTAGCCAATGAAGGGCAAACTCTCAACACTTGCAACCGGACGAGCAACGTGCGCTAGGGGTTTATGCCATTCGACAACCCAGCCCTATAAGCTCTTCGATACACCACCAAAAGCATGTTCATAAATCAAAGCTAGGATTTTCAAAGTTTTGACTTCAAAATACCAAAAATTGAAATGTTCACCAAATCAATTCAAATCAAAAGCAAATGAACATGAATAGATGTTAGGAATTCATACCTAACAACAATGATAGAAATAGACAAAGATGTGAGTTCAAAAACTCACCTTTAAACCCAAAAACACAAGAGAGAAGCTATAGAGCAAGGCAAGAACAATCACTCTTCAATGTTAACCCAAGGAGCTTCAATCTAAGTTCAAAAGTAAAACATTTCCTAAGTTAGGGTTTAGGAAATTTCTGAAATTGAAGAGGAAATGAGTTGGAGAAGATGAAGAGGATGCTTACCTAAGCTTCTCTTTGATGTTGGAGCTAGAACTTGAGTTTGCAAATGAATCTAGGGCTTAGGAATTTCTAATTCCTCTTCTCTTCCCCCATTTTTCTAAAGCTTGAGTGTTAGGAAAATAATAGAATGAGTGAAAAGGAATTGGATGAAGGGTTAGGTTATTAGGAGGTTGATGGGTTGAAACCCAAACCCAAACCCAAAGTGAAAAAGTCATAATTTTTACTCAACTCCAAACATATCGATGTTTATACTCCAAAAAGTTGTAAACGCCACTTTGGACTCAATGGAGGTGGTCTCGAGTCCCAATTCGTCTGTTTTCAAAAAATGGCTTTTTGGACTTTAATCCGATTAACGGTTATATATTTAAATAAAACATTTAAATATTCAATCGTAAAATATGCGGGTTGTTACATGAGACTTAAATGTTTTATATAATTATAAAGGAGAAAGCGCTTGTTCAAAATTATTTAACTTTCCAAATAAGGAAAGTCGGCTGCATTTTTGAATATAAAATTTGGGCAACCAATCAAATTTAGACAAACAAGGCAGGTTGGGTAAAAAGATCTGTTAAAGTACAAATAAATAGATTTTCTTCTATTTCAACCCTTTCGGCAAGAGCTTCCGCCTTCATTCCAATCCTTCCAACAAGGTCGAAAGGTATCAAACCTTTCGATTAGGTCAAATACCAATGCACATGGTATCAGGCAACTGGTACGTAGTGAATTGGATGAATTCGAAAGGTTAGAGCTTTCGAAGGAGATGAAGTTGTGTTTTGGTTTTAAAGAAAATACGCCTGCTAACTTTCGACAAATAGCTTTCGACATTGTCAAATGGTTTAAAAGAAAAAGGTTTCGATTGGTTTGCTTTCTTGTTTTAATTGAAACCTTTCGACAAAGTCGAAAGGTATAGCTTTCGACAAGGTTGAAAGTATAGTTGCCACTTCCTAACCTTTCGACACAGATGGAGTCAAAGGTTACCTTTTTTTCTAAAACTTACCGCCTCTCTCCATTGATTTTGAAGGGTTGGTTCCAACACCAACACTTCATTATTTTCAAATGATTTTGAAAGGTTTTATAAAGGTTTCGAAGCAATTGCTTTCGACTCCAATGTTTTATGATCCTTTTGCGTAATCCAAATGTTTTAAGCCGAAACGTTTTAAAGGTTTCAAAGTATTTAACTTTGAATAGTTTCGAAAGGTTTCCACTTGTTTTAAGTTGAATCCAATATCTTCAAAAGGTTTTGAGTTTCATTGCTTTCAAAAGGTTTATAAATGTTATTATAAGGGGAGGTACCCTAGGCTTTCGACTAGGTCGAAAAGAAACCTTCCAACAAGATCGAAAGGTTGGGCCTTTCGACAAGGTCGAAAGGTATGGTTTTAATGTTTTTGAAAGACTAAGGTTTAAAAGATTTAAAGGCGGATGTCATATGTTTTAAAGCTTGTAAAAGGAAGGCTTTTAAAAGGTTTTGATGGAGTTACCTTCAATGATTTTGAAAGGTTATTTAAAGGATATGAAGGAGTTACCTTCAATACTTTCGAAGGGTTTTATAAATGGTTTTGAAGGAGTTACCTTCAATGTTTTCAAAAGGTTGTTTAAAGGTTTTAAACAAAGGTTTCGAATATAAGGACTAGGCAGATAGCCTAAGTGCATCAAGTTAAAAAGGACTTTGACTTATTTTAAAAGGATAGATAACCCTTATTTAACATCATCAACATTATTTTGAGTAAAGTATATATAACATGGCAAAATAGCTTAGAATAAAGCTAAAGATATGTTTTCCTTATATATACGAGTATATACGCACGCCCAATTGGGCTTGCATCTAATCACAATATGCATGCATTAATTCAACAACACGCTTTTAATCAAAATTATTTAAGGTATGGGACTTAAATGTTTTATGTAATTATAAAGGAGAAGGGGCTTTTTCTAAATTGTTTAAATTTCCAAAAATGGAAAGATGGCAGCACTTTTGAATATAAAAATTTAACAACCAATAAGATTTAGACAAACAACGCAGGTTAGGTACAAAAGGACGTTTTAAAATACAAAAGGACGGGCTTCTTAAGATTTCGACTCCTTCGGCAACTAAGTTCCGCCTCTGTCCCTCACCTTTCGACAAGGTCGAAACCAATGCACATGGTATCAGGCAACTGGTACGTAGTGAATTGGAAGAGGCGAAAGGTATAGGGTCAAAACCAAAGGTTTTCGAAAGAGATGAAGCTTTGCTTTGGTTTTAAGGAAAATACACCTGCTAGCTTTCGACTAAGTGCTTTCGACAAGGTTACTTTCGACAAAGTCAAATGGTTTAAAACAAAAGGTTTCGATTGGGTTGCTTACCTATTTTAATTGAGTGTTTTCGACAAGGTCGAAATCATAGCGGCCATATCCTAACTTTCGACCCAGATGCTTTCGATGGGAACCTTTTTTTCTAAAATTTGGCGCCTCTCCATTGCTTTCAAAGTGGTGGTTTCGACTTCATCACTTCATTGTTTATGAAATGGTTTTGAAAGAGTTACTTTCAATGGGTTTCAAAGTAGAAGCTTTTGACTCCAATATTTTTCTGATCCTTTTACTCTACTTAAAGGCATAATCCAAATGTTTTAAATTGAAACGTTTTAAAAGGCTTCGAAGTAGTCAACTTCGAATGGTTTCGAGAGATTTCCACTTGTTTTAAATTGAAACCAAAGTACTTTCGAAAGAGTTTGGTTTCAATGCTTTCGAAAGGTCTTATCAATGGTTTCAAAAGGGGTGGTTCCCTAGGGTTTCGACAAGGTCGAAAGGAAGGCTTCCGACAAGGTCGAAAGGTAAAGTTTTTCAATGTTTTCGAAAGGTAAGATTTAAATGGTTTTAAAGGCGGATGTCATATATTTTCAGACTTTTAAGGAAAGGCTTTTATTGGTTTCGAAGGGGTTACCTTCAATGTTTTCAAAAGGTCTTTCAATGGTTTCGAAGGGGTTACCTTCAATGATTTCGAAAGAGTTGTTTAAAGGTTTTAAACAAAGGTTTCGAATATAATGACTAGGTAGATGGCCTAAGTGTATTAAGTTATAAAGGACTTCAACTTATTTTAAAAGGATAGAAAATCCTTACTGAACATCATCAACATTATTTTGAGTAAAGTATATATAACATGGAAAAATAGCTTAGAGCAAAGCTAAAGATATATTTTCCTTGTATATGCATGATTTGATGGACTAAATCATTTTGAAAAGGTTTTCAAGGAACATTTAAAGGGTAGTTAACCCTAAGAAAATTTGGGCAGCTAGCTCATTTAAATTCAGATCGACGGTCCATTTTGAGGGCAGTCAGCCCAGAGGACGGTTGTCCAGTTAAGGGCAGTTAGCCTAGATATGAACAGTTAGTTCATTTGTTAGCATAATGTACCTTGCTACTTCTTAAGGATAGTTAGTCCACCCTTTTTACCTGTTTTATGGATAGATAGTCCTTTATTTATGATAAAGGATATTGTTATTTTGGTATAATCGGATTTAGGACAGTTAGTCCAGTAAGGAGCAGTTAACTTAGATTTCAAACAGTTAGTCCATTTATTTCCTATTTTAGCATAATGGCTCTTGCTATATTATTATTATAATCAGTTGATTAACCAGTTTGGTTGTAGGAAAGGATTTGCAAAATATATGTTTTGAAAAAGGATATTAGTGAGGGGAAACCTATTCCGCTATGCGGCGTGGTCTCATATAATATCAGTAAACAGAGATGTAACAGAAATTATTCATACCAGGCTTTATGTCTAACTCGGAGTTTTATTTCCCCTTAAACTCTCGGGTGCTCAAAATTGATTTAAGTAGGCTAAGGATTTAGGTTTTAGCAGATTTTGGCGAATAAGCTTCCAAAGACGAGCGGGTGGCTGGCGGATAGCTAAATTAGGAATTCTGTTTTTATTTGTTTCCAGTATGTATTAAGACAACTATGTCTATATTGCTTTGATCTCCAAGGAGGCATCCTCATATGTCGCTCTTGGCGTATTATTGTAGATTATATTGATCATTGCCTAGGAATTGGGGATTTTTGTAACTTGAATATGGTTTTATTTGAAATGTAAACACTGTAATTATTGTTTTTGGAAATCTGTGATTTTGTTCATATTCAAGTGTTGCTGATATGATGGATACCATTAACATTACCGTATTTCATCACCAGAAGTTAATAATGTGGATGAATGCAGCATCCACAGCACTTAACTTTTGCCCTCTAGATATGGGATGTTACAAACTCTAATTGATTCCACTCATATATAGCATTAAGAGTAGCATGCCTCCGATTGAGGGTGTCAGTAACAACATTCCATTTGTCGGAGGTATGTAGAATCTCAAAGTCATATGATGTTATAAACTTCATCCACCTCTGCTGCCTAAGATTCAAATATTTTAGGAAAAGTGGTACTTAATAGATTTGGGGTCGGTGAACAACTCAAACTTCTCTCCCAAAAGATAATGCATCCACATCTTCAAAGCAAAAACAACCATGCAAATTCCAAATCATGAGTAGGACAACTTTACTCATGATCCTCTAATTGCCTACTAATATTGCCTACCACCTTCCCTTCTTGCATAAGGATAGCCTCAAATCACATACCACATGCATCGATGTATACGGTGTAAGGTTTCGATCCATCAGGATTCGTTACCACTGAAGCATAAGTCAACAACCTCTTCAGAGTGTGCAAAAACAAGGTTCTTATCAGTTAGATGAGTTAAGGGTACGGCTATATTTGTGAAGTCCTTGATAAATATTTGATAATATCTGGCCAAACCAAGGAAACTCCTAACTTTCATAGCATTCTTTGGTCCCTTCCAGCCTTGGACAGCTTCTACCTTAGTCGGATCAACAAATAATCCTTCCTCGAAAACAATATGACCTAAAACTTCACCCCTCTTTGCTAGAAATGACACTTAGAGAATTTTGCTTTTAGTTGGTGACTTCTCAAGGTCTCTAATATTCCCTTGGGTGCTTTTTATGCTCGCTCTCCATCTTAGAGTATATGAGAATATCATCCACAGATACCTTAACAAACTTATTCAGATGTCCCTTAAAACCTCTGCTCATTAAACCCACTAAGTATGTGGAGGCATTAGTCAGACCAAAAGGCATCACCTCCTATTCAAATAGTCCATCCGGAGTGCAAAAAGTTGTCTTCGCTTTACTACCTTCGGCTACTCTTAACTGATGAAATCTAGTGGCCAAGTCCAATTAGGAAAAGACTTTGGTACCAATGAGCTAATCGAACAAGTCAACTATCCTAGGTAAAGGATACCCATTCTTTTTAGTCAACTTGTTCAGTGCTCGATAATCGACGCATAGCCTTAATGAGCCATCTGCCTTGATGGCAAAGACAACTAATGCTCCTTATTTAGAAATTCTATGGCATATGAATCCTTTCTGCAATAGTTTCGAAATCTGCTTGGCCAATTCTCGCCTATCCTTGGGAGCTATATGCCTTAGTTGCAGTGCAACAAGCCTAGCATTCTTCTCCAATCAATTTTGAACTCGATCTCCCTACGGGGTATGAGGCCGGAGACTTATTCAAATACATCAGAAAAGTCTTGGACTTTGGGTACAGATGAGGGTTCATTTCATGATAAGCCAAGAGAATATAGGTAGCTCAACTCAACCGAGTTTTAGGGTGAACAACGAACATTGGTATCTCTCATCGAATAACTCCTTAGCCACACTATCCTCCTCTCACAATCTAAGACAACCCCGTGATAAGACAATCAGTCCATCCCTAAGCTAAATCCATACCCCTCAAAGCCAAGAACGTACGTGTCGCACGTAAACTCGACATTACATAAATCCACAACTAGGTCTTTACAACTTAAGGAAAGAGATGTTGACCTTTCAATAGGATTAGATACCACTATTGGGTTGTTGACAACTTGGGTTTTGAAATACACGAATCTAGCTATTCTCTCGACTATGAATGAGTGACACTCCAGAATCAAACAAGGTACGAATAGCATTTTCGGAAGTAATAAGTGTATAATCCAAAGCAGCCCACCCTTTGTCCTTTGAAGGTGGTCTATTTAAAATAGGAACCGCCTCTATAGCAGATGCCTGCACACTCTGACCTCCTTTAGAAAGTTTTGGACACTTATTCTAAAAGTGCCCCTCCTCAAAGCAATTGAAGCACTTTCCCTTAAGTTCCTCCCTCATTAACCTAACCTTGCAATCCTTAGCAATGTGTCCCTTTTTCTGGCACCTTCGACAAACTATCCCATCTTTCTTTAGCTTTTCATTAGCCTTCTTGTTTGCCTAAAATCCTTTTTTAGCTCCTCCTTGCTTTGATGCCAACTCAGCCTTCTCCCTTTCCTTCCCTTTCTCCCCGCCACTAGTTGTTTGTAATAAGGACATCTCAACAATGACTTTATAGGTAGCGCCTATTGGAATCTGGGCTAAAAGCAACTCTCTCAACGATGAATTCAAACCGATGATAAATTTCATAGATTTCTTTATTGGTGTGTCTAACAAACCCATCCCAAACTTTGCCAACTCAGTGAATTTGTTGGCGTACTCTTTAATCGTAGAACTCCCTTGCTTCAAATGAATGAATTTCTCTAACTACAAACTAAATCCTGCATCAGACATAAACCTTGTCTCAAAGCGAGTCCTAAAGCCATCCCAAGTAATCTCCTCCTTGTCTATTTCTCCCACAACAATAGTCCACCAATCCAAGGCTTCCTTCTTCATATGCCAAGCAGCAATTCTTCCCTTGATTCTATCTTCCGACCCAAGCTCCCTAAATATGTGGTCACGGTCAACTACCCATGCCTTAGTTTCTAGAAAATCCTTAGTTCCTGTGTATGTACGTTTGCCCATAGTTTTGAAGTCCTTGCATAATTTGGGGAAATATAAAGCTCTAGGTGATGCATCTACGATTGGTGCTGCAAGGTAGCTTGCTGGGGAAGTGGAACCTCTCCTATGTGCCTCAAATATTGTTTGAACCACTTGGGCATGCCAGGTTGGGCATCACTTGAGAAGAAGTGTTCCTAGCTTCTGTATTCTCAGCCATATCAACCGTCTGTAGGTTTATAAACTGGTTTAGTGACAGTTTCCCAAGATAGTACTAATTGTTGAAAAGAAAATTTTGCCTAATGTGGTTGCATACATTCTTCAAAGGACATATACATACATACATATATATATACAGAGATTTATGGAAAAACATTTGAAAAATATTTTCAAATATAACAAGTATGCTCTCAATTGGATATTTATTTCCCTTTTGATCGGGCAACCTTGCTTCGATACTAAATGCAACAACCCACACCAAAATAGACCTAAATCCCGACCTAATAAAGGTCCATCGGAACATAAAACCATTTCAAGACTGGATGTTGGTTGGTGAAAAAATTAAAACGTTACACAGTACATAGAGCTATCTATTAACTTTTTGAATCTCACAGTGGAATGGATAAAATATAACAGTAAAACATGTGCCCATAAACAAAAGCCATTTCAAAAAACACGGAAACATTGTCATAAAATCTCAAAATATCCCAACATGATCATTTCAATACATAAGTCTCAAACTGACAATAGAAATCGCAACAGCATAGTTTCAAAGTTTGGGTACATGAAAGAAAATGACATAAACAAGTTATAGTAGATTAACATTGCCACAACGATCGGCCTTCCCACCTTTTGCTTCTTCAGCATTACCCTATGCCTCTAACCGGTTTGTTGAAATAAGAAGGAAGTCAGAACAATAAATTATGTTGAAAGAAATTCCAAGTTTCACCTTAATAGTAATCTGGGCAGTATTATTCGGAAATGTAATATGTCTCACGAATTAAAATTATCATATACGTATGAAGCTGTAGGCCCAAAGGCCCTTCCAGCCCAACTACACAAAAGTCAAATGTAAACCCGAAGGCTCTTCCAGTCTGACTATACCAAAATCAACTATAAGCCCAAAGGTT
Organism: Allium fistulosum; assembly: GCA_030737815.1. Taxonomy (NCBI): domain Eukaryota; kingdom Viridiplantae; phylum Streptophyta; class Magnoliopsida; order Asparagales; family Amaryllidaceae; genus Allium; species Allium fistulosum. The sequence goes on along the minus strand of CM060907.1, from coordinate 1,114,255,103 downwards.
CTTCCAGCCTGACTATGCACACCCTTTGTAACTAGAGCATAGATGTACGAGGAAGTACCCAAACCACTTACTACCTTTTTAATGGGGTTTACACAGACTTTGATTATTTAAGACCTATAAAATAGGCAGATCCCTGTCATTTAAAACCTAACCCTAAGGCGGGTCTCTACATCGTTCTTCCTTGCCGGCACCATAAGAAATCCTATTATGTCACTTAATACTTCACCTAAGAAAGAGGCTGACCCTACCATAGCCACTTAATACCTCAAACCCAAAGCAAACCCCACCGAAGGATTCCATCTATCATATCCAAAACGCAATTTATGACCCATAACCCACTTGTGACGTCTCATATTAGTCCGATTATTCATAGAAACCGGTAGCCAGATTAACTTGGCAGGTTTACCCTATAGAATTAGGACTTACCTCGCATCTAGTAGAGTTATTCTTTATAGGTGATGTCCCACATTATTCCAGAAAGCCACACCGCTGGTAGCCAAATTTAACTAGGCAGACTCCTATGTAGCTTTGGACTAATGTCACATCTATATAACTTAGTCGTAACTTATATGTATGTCCACTACATACATATATCATCCTATGGGAAAATTAATTAAGGCGATACAAGGTATCCCCTTATTTCGCCCCTAATTAGGGATTAACTCCCCAACTTACTCTAACTATCTTTCTAAGATTAATATTACCTAACTATCCTAATAATACTAAGTATTACGCTCAATACGCTATAATCAAGCGGTTATCGTTTTTACATGTGAAATTTAGGGTCTAATCATTATGTTTCAATAATTCGTTAATAATTTTCTTAAGGTAATTTTAATTATCAATCATACAAATCTACAATTCCCACATGAATAACTACTACCATAAATAAAATAGATTTGTACAAACACGGAATATCAACATTTGTTCCATATAAATACACTAGAATCCCTTTTTCTGTTTTAAATAACATACAATTACAAATTAGATCACCTATATTCAATTCAACCTTCGTACATAATATTTTGAAGTGAGAAAGGAATTCCTTATTTATTTAAGTGGTAGAAATATGTGGTGCAAATTACAAACAATTCGATTCATAATTTACACACCATTTTTAATTTATGTTCTTTTTAAACCCTTTAACACTTCAATTTAAAAGAGGGAAAATGGGTTAAATTGACCATAAATTCTCTAAATCTTACCATTAATTAGATTCTAATATACCAATACTAAAAACATTTAAACTTCCGACATATACAAAATCTAATATTTACTTAGGGAAATTCTAGGGTTTTATGGTTTTTCGTTTGTAGAATTTCCCAAGACATATATCAGATCCAAATTGGTATAATATAGATACTAGAATGGGAAGAAGTGAAATTCAACTCACATAAGATTCCTTTGGTTTAGGCTTAGATTTGAATTATACTGCTCTTAAACATCTAATAGATCTCCCCCTTTTTAATATACAAAAATAGATTGTATACAAATAGATTAGGTTTCATAAATCAAAAGATGGAGAGAAGAAGGATTGGAGATTGAACTTGAAATAGAGATTAAAATTTAGAATTACTTACATAAAGTTTATTATTTACTTAAACCCTAGGAGAAATGATTTTGAAAGAGTCTCGGCGTAATTATAGAATTTTGTGTAGGAAAGGGGAGAGTCTCTAGGTCTATTTATAGAGGTAGGATGAAATGAGGACCGTACGATTGAATTAAAATAAATCTGGGCCATTTGGATAGGGCAAATATGCCTTGAGAAACCCCGATCGATAGACGACTATCATAGGGGCCATCGATCGGCCCTGTTTCAGCCAGCGACTTTTGATTGTTTCCCATTTCATTTGATTTATTACTCCTTTTTAATTCCAATTAACTCACCATTAATTTTAATCCCTCTCTAACCTTACTTCCAGCTTAAGTAAACATTCCAATTCAAGTTTCAAACTTTTGAAATTCTCCCAAATTCAAATTTTAAATTCATTTTAAAATTATTTTAAATTCAAAAACTTTAAAGTCCGTAACTTCTTCATATGGACTCCGTTTCAAGCATATTATATATGAAAATTCATCATAAAATCGCCACGAACGCAATGGTGCAAATTCCACGACCAAATTATGATATTTACAGAAATTCCATTTTTAGTCTTATTTTAATTATAATTTCTTATCAAATTTTACGGGGTGTTACATCATGGCTTGGTAAGATTTAATTTATCACATTTGGCATCATATTTGGTACCTTAGTTGATTGTTAATATTATATGCATGATAGGATTTAATATAGATTTTATGATATGCTTTGATTATATGCATGTTTGTTTGAGTGTTTTCTTTGGTTATATTTTGTTCGACACTGAATGTTTGAGGCTGAAATTCTTAAGGGAGGATGTAAAGATTTATATTTATACACACACACACACACGCATGTATATGTTAAATATGCGAGTATATGATTTTTGTTTGATGATAATAAACATATATATATTCATAAATGTATTTGTTAATGTACTAATTTATTTTCACAGATTAAATAAATATTTATTGAATAAAATAAATAACACAGAATTTAAATTCAAACAGATATTTTATTCAAACAAATATTTATTACAATTTTGAATAGTACAAATTCAAGCTCTCACTATATATATATATATATATACAATTTGCAATTACAATACATTTCAATTTACTTAACTGTCCTCACTACATATCGCTCATTCACTCGTATTTTATCTTCAACTCTATTCCAGATTGAATCCAGCATCTGAGCTATCTGCAAAAATATACACTGACGCAGTAAAATTGAAAATGAAATATTTTTGCAGTGTAAAATGAAATGTATATTGAAAATAATATTTGCCTCAGTTATTTGAGTTGTTCATCATCATTCAAATTTGAATTCATTTTACACGAACAACTTATGACATGCATAGTGTATCACTGTACATGCCACAAGGTCGTGCACACCAATATACACTTGATAAAATTACAAGGACAGGTGAGCACTAGGTCAAACCCAAATTAAAAGTCGGGTTCAACTCAAGTGAAATAAATATTAAGTCAGGATATTAGCACAAGGTCAAACCCGAGCTATTAGCTGGATTCAACACAAGTGCAGACCAAATTCAAATGCCAACAGACCACCACTGACCACATACAAGTCAAAGAAACAAAACTACATCAGTGAAAGAGACCAGCTCAACATCAATGTAACATATTCAATGAGCTGGCTAGAAAATCAAAATGTTCAACCTAGACTGGTCAGAGAAAACACAGTGTAAAGTGGTGAATGCAAATACAGGTACACAAGGGTCTGGAAAATGGAGCAATATGCAAGTGAGGTTACAAACCAATACAGCTCAAGTGAAGCCTCAACACTCATGGAACAATATAGCATGATCAGGAGTACAACAGTGCAGATCGCACAGTCAAGTTCAACAAGCATTCATGTACAAAAGCAAAAGGTTCAAAGTGAAGTCAAAATGAAACTCAAGGCAAATACAACATGAATGTACAGATTCGGATGAAACTGGACTTCAACAAGACTACATGCAACCCTACGACTTCAAGCATGTGAATACAGGAAAAACAAAGCAATGCAAAACAACCACCAGAGCTCAATGCAAACTCGATGCAACAGACTAAATCAACAACAAGTGTACAGATGTGACTTCATATAGAATCAGAACAATGTGCACAGCAACTAGCACATATATATACAGTGCGAACTCAAAGACATATGTACAACTACAAAGTAATCAACATGTACCAGCTCAATATGCTATGCACAAGTAACCAAAGAAAACAGAGGCAATACTCAAGTGCTACCAGAAGTCAAGGCCGAAGTCAAAAAGGAATGGCAAGTAAAAAACGAACAAGTCAAGTATGCTACAGGGATGAACATACATACCAAAGTCACTAGCAAAATCAAAGCCGTCATGACCAAATCAAAGAATACGAAAACAAATTCGAAAGCAAATCAAAACCGTGGGTGTCAAGAAATCGATCAATTCAAAATCAAAGCCGTGTCAATCAAGTAACAAAATACACAAATTTGAACAAGTCAGAAATCATCGTCAACATTCAATCAAAATCATACGGCTAAGGAATTATCAGAACGAACGATAATCAAGGGGTTCAAACCTTATTTAAACCCGATAACATCATAGGCCAATATTCATTCGAGTTCAAGCAACAACAGATAAGAATAATCATTCAACTCGAATCAAAGTCGAGTATAGTATAAATCGAAAAAGGATCGAACGTACCAATTCACGCAACATTCGAACTCGACTTGGTTGAAGCTGCCGTGAACATATAATCGATCGAAGAAAGGAATCGAAGCATCAGCAATCAAATTCGACAAAGCGGCGACTTCATCCAGAAGCCCTAGTTTCGCACAAAGGAATGAACGACTAAAGGAAAAGGAAACAAGGACGGGCCGAAGAAATAAATGAAAAAGGGAATTCATATTTAACTTTTATTTGGGCCGGCCTTGTTTTGGGTTTATAATTATATAAGGCATAAGTTTACAAATTAGGGTTTCTTAGTTTTTTTTAAATTGTTTTTATTGTATTTTCTCCTTTAAACATTTGTAATTACTAGTCGCGTGACTAGGGGACAAACTACGTGGCATAGTTTGAGAATTTGCAACTAAGTGGTTAAGTTGTGGCAGGATTTTGAGTGTAGAGTTAGGTTATTCGATAGCGGGTGTCGCGAGTTTACGTTTGTAAGCGTCTGACTACTTAATTTCTAGTAGAAACCTTGGGGGCAGCACGTAGGCAGGGTTTTGCCGAAGCTGGGTAAATCTGTGTGTTCTATTTTCTGCATTTACTATTCTGCTATTATCTATGCTGCTATTATTCTGCTGTGATCTATGTTAAAATTATTTTATATACTTCCGCAATAAATTTTTATAATTAATAGTATCACCCTATTCACCCCCTCCCCCTCTAGGGTGAAATCGATCCTACAGTATATGTGTGTGTGTGTATAAATATTTTTTTTTGAAACTGGGTAATTTATTAAATAACCACATATCTATACAATACACTCCTACTGCAACACCTTTCAAACAACAAAGCCTTCATCCTCTAAAATCTACCAAACTGGACCATTAACTGTAAAAGAAAAACTAGTAGTATAAACAACCTAATATCCAGAAGGTCGCCATAGAATCTAGTTTCGGAAACATTCCTAGGCCACAACAAACTCTAAGTAGTTCAAGTATAGGAGCTTATCACTAATTCCTCCTCTGCCTATTGTAAGCCAAACTGTAGCACCATCATCATAGTGTACATCCTTACAGAGTAAAACCATGCACACACGGAACACTATGTCACTACTTCATTGTATACGAAGTAATAAACCTGCACTCATCCTATTTACCATGCTTATATCTGCTCTAACAGATCAATTTGTAATCAAAGTAGATACCTAATTCTAATAAGTTTAAACTTAGCACTGTGCCATCAAACTTAAAGAAAAGTCCAAGGGGACTTGAGGAGTGTGAATGCATACATGCACTCATACCCCTTAGAGCATCAACCATAAATTCCAGGTGATGTTTGTAGAGCCCCTAATTCGTCTTCTAGGTGGAGTTGTGGTTAATTTAGGAGGGTTTTATGTCATTTCTTAAGATATGTCGGATTGTCACTTATCGTAGAGGATAACTCCATGCTTGTCGTTGCCTTTGGAGCTTCTTCTATATGTGCGGCTACATTTTCTATAAACTGTTGATAGGATTCACCAAAATATTCATCTGCTTCCCATACCTCTTTGAAGCTAGAACTCCCTTTTACATCTTCAATAGTCACCCTATCCTGCAGAGCCTTCATGTGTAGGTCTTTCTCTAAAAGTTTGATGCTATGTTTTCCCGTTGTAGGCCGATTCGTGTATCTAGGTGACATTGATGCTTGTTGTGAATTACTTGTAGTTTGCTTCGTTTTACCTTCTGAAACCCCCCTCGGTACCCCTGTTTGTTGTGTATCCAAAGGATGTGCACAACTTGTATATGTATGCAATGGTTGGCTCTCATGAACACCCATGGTGGTGCAGTGGAACTTGAAGCATAATGTTCCTCCTTTAGACATTCAAAAGGATTATGTAGTGGAATTTCCATTCTTATTGTTCTAACTGGTTTTCGTTGAGGAGCTAGTTTGGTAGCCACATACTCCATGCTATCATATTGAGCATCTCCTTGTCTATTGGATACATTTTAAAAATCTACCCCTATCCCTTTCCTTGTGCCTGATCAAAAGTTGTTGTAATTTATTCAATGCACGTATTCGAGGATTTTCCATCTTGATGGGATGAAAAGAACTTCTCCCTTTGGTTATCTATATCCGATCTATCCCTATTTGAATCATTCTTATGTGCAAAAAGATTAATGTAATCCCCTCTAGCTTCATCTTGTACTGGAGCCTTATATGATGTAGGTTGACTCTAATTTCCGCCCCTGAGTTGCCATGATGGTTGAGCATTATTTACATAGTTTCTAACGGAATGTCCAAATAAATTACAATTTTGGCAAGGTTTAGCCTTATATTCATATCCTACTCTATGTATTGTATGAGGATAATCTAAGTAGAGTCCACTTCAATCAATGTGCGGGCATAGTTAAGCCTGGTTTCCTTTGCGGTATTATTATCCATACGTATGGGCTTGCATAAAATGTTTGCTATTCAACTTAGTGCATTCTTGCTCTAAAATTCCAAATTAAGATCAAGTATTTTAACCAAAATAAGTATTGTTGTAAAGTAATCCCTAGTCAATTGTATTGGTCTCTATGTTTTGATTATGGTAATTTTTGATTTAAAAGTTAACGAACCTAATTTGATAATCATGTTGAAGCCATCTCCTCTTGCAAATCTCATAATAATGAAGTCGTGTTACTTGTAATAAATATCAACAGAATTAAATCTACAAATTTGCAAAAATGATCATAAGTGGGTCGGCTTACAATTACATAGGTAACTATGGAATTTCTCTATTTATTTACGATGATTTCCTTATTGGTTTGTGGTACTTTTAAGATGCGTTTCCCATTACCGATATACGGCTGTATGAACTGAAGATAGAATCCCGTAGACTCCTTTTCCTGCCCTTCAAAACCTTTTACTGTTTCATCCTAACTTCTACTCCATGGTGTGGACTGTTGGCATTCTGTATCTGGTGGTTGGGATTGAGGACCTGGTTGCGATTGGGGACCCTGCGGAATTGGAGGAATTTCTTCTTCCGTAACTGTTACTGTTTTTGATGCCTTATCCACCATTTTTACACATATTGAGATTATTCACATACATACATACATATGGGGAAGGATCGGCTACACCTCAAATTTACTACACCTCAAATCACCCTTGATTTCAACCACGTGTTCCGATTAAAATAATCATACTTTCTCTCTCCTAGCACATGTATGATTACTTAAATCGGAACATACGGTGAAATCAAAGAGGATTTGACCTATAGCAAAAATAATGTGTAGCCGATCCTTCTCCATATATATGGGTGTGTGCGTGTGGGGGAGGGGGGGTTAAAAAGTAAATGGACCTGATTTGATAATCCTGTTGAAGTCATCTTCTCTTGCAAATCTCATAATAATGAAGTTGCGTTGCTTGAAATAAATATCAATAGAATTTAAGTCTACAAATTTGCAAAAATGATCATAAGTGGGTCGGCTCCCAATTACATAGGTAACTATGGAATTTCTCTATTTATTTGCGGTGATTTCCTTATTGGTTTCTGGTATTTTGAAGGTGTGTTTCCCATTATCGATATGCGGTTGTACGAACTAAAGATAGAATCCCGTAGACTTCTTTTCCTACCCTTCGAAACCTTTTACTATGTCAGTCCAACTTCTACTCCAAAGTGTGACTATTGGCATTCTGTATCTAGTGGTTGCGATTAAGGATCCGATGGCTTTAGAGGAATTTCTTCTTCCGTATCTGTTCCTGTTTCTGATGCCTTGTCCGCCATTTACACATATTGAGATTATTCACATACATACATATATGGGGAAGGATCGGCTACACCTCATTTTTTTCTATACCTCAAATCCCTCTTTATTTCAACCACATTTTCCAATTAAAATAATCTTACTTTCTCTCTCCTGGCACATTGTAACGACCCCAGAATTTTAATTTATTTAAATCGATAATTAAATTAATTTTTGAATAAAAATTTGTAAAATTAAGTATAAAATGGATTAATTGATTTCGAGTTTCCCCGATATCCAAATAAATTTGATATAAATCATTTTTTTAAATATATTGTAAATATTGTATATATGTGAATATATATGTATTTGAGCATATATGAAGAAATTTGAGATTTATAAATAATAAAAATAATTGGTATTAAATTTAAATAATAAGTATTTGATGCAGCCCAGAATGGAGAAGTCATAGGTCGTGTACGACCTAACATGTGGATAAGTCGAGACCGACCTAGCAAGGAAGCTAACGAGTTAGGATTTGGTGAGAAATGGTGGAAAGTTGAAGTTTTAGGTCGCAGCCGACCTAACAAAGCTTTTAAGTCGTATCAACGACTTAGTGAAGATCGGCAACGACCTAGTGGGAATGTGCGAGTTAGCGAGATACTGGAACGACCTAACATGTTTTTAGGTCGCATACGACCTAACGAGCTAAGGCATAGGTCGTGGGAACGACCTAACATGTCACCAGGGAAAGAGCTACGACCTAACGGGTTCGAGAGTAACAAGCTAAGACTTGGGAATGAGTCGTTGGAGGTTGAAGTCTTAGGTCGCTCACGACCTAACGCTATTTTAGGTCGCTTACGAGCTAAGAGGTTACGACCTATGTTAGGTCGCACGAAAAGGTCACAACCTATGATAGGTCGCGGGGTGATCTAGGGAGTTAGGTCGTGAGGACTTAGGTCGCGAGACTTAGGTCGCGAAGTTTCTGGAACCGCTTATCTTTTAGGTCGCAAAGCTCTGGATGCCGTTGATTCTTCTGCGAGTTAATCCCTACCATTGATTTCCTTAAGTCGTTAATCTGGGATGCCGTATGTTCTTAAGTCGCTGAAGCTTGTAGCCGTAGATTGTCATGCCGCTTTATCCTATGCCGTTGATTTAAGTCGCGAGAAGTGATAGGTCGCTGATGGAAGCTGGTGTATTGAAGTTAGGTCGCGTGAGTTGTATCTTAAGTCAGGACCGATCTATGAGATGTAAATATATGTTGTAATGTGCTATATTGCGTATGTCTGTGAGTCTGTTAGGTCGTGGACGACCTATAGTAAGTCGTAGATCGTAATGTTTTTAGGTCGTGACTGTTAGGTCGGCAACGACTTAGGAGTTGTAATTTTTGTCTGTTTTGCGTGTTGTAGCCTATAAATAGGCAAGTTGTTTCATTTGTAAAGGTAGTTGAATATTGAATAAAATTCTCTTTTGTTAGCTTTGTGCTTTCAATTTCAATTGGTAGTTGAGTGTATCTCCTATCTCCACTTACGTCATTCGAGTGCGCTCGAATCATCGTTTGTTGAAGCCGATTCACGGTATCTTGTGCGCAAGATCAACGTCGAAGAATCGTAGATCTCTTTCCCGGTATCTTCGGATCAACGAGTCAGAGATAGCTAGAATTCGGCATCTTCGGATCAACGAATTCGGGCATCGCAGTATTCATCAATCCACCGATTACTACATTCATCGTATTATCTTGTTTTGTAATATCCGCTGCGTCAGTATTGAAGTAAAAATAAACTAGTATAAAAATAGAACAAATAGAATAAATGAAACAAAAATAGTAAATTATGTAAATTATTAAGTAAACATACAGATGAACATCTATGTGATAAAATAAGTAAACAAAAATAAATAAAAGTACAAACAAAACATCTCTAAAGTACATGCATCATCTTCAGCCGAAATAAGTGTGAAACAAAATAAAATATATTCAATTAATTATAAAGACAAGTATGCGACCTAAGTTAAACTAATACAAATAACTAAAACAACATTATTATATGCATAAGTAAGAACAAAGTAAGAATATAAACAAATAAATAATAGGCTAGAAATAAACATATACATTTATATGAACAAATGAAACCAAACCATAATGTCTTCAGCCGAGACAACCAAGTATGGCTGCAATAAACAAAGACATAAACAAAGTAAAAGAAGGCAAAGCATTTAATGCAACATATCTCTAGCCCATAACTCCAAACATCTCCAGCCATACCTATTGTATAACAAACATCACTTTGTACAAAATAATAGCATACCTATCATCTTCTTTTCTTTATACATATCAGTTCGTTCATTCAACTGGGTAATCTTTGAAGTAATACCATCCAAAACTAAAACAAAACTCCAAGTTTAAACACAAACAATACAAACCAGAGATTAAAGAATCAAGTGAAGGCTTCAGCAAGAATATTTCTCAGCCTGTTTCAAAATCAAAGCTCTGTTCTCCTCCCTGTAGAGGTGAGTAACTTCAATTTAAAATGCTTAGGTATGTTTACATTGATTGATTTATGCTTGGACTAAATATGAAAATGTGTTTATACACTGTTAAATGTTTGTGTGTTATGTAATGATGCCTGTATGTTTATGACCTATAATACACTGTAATACACCTTTGTATTTAAGTTTTAAAGTTCATGTTTTATTTCAAAAATCATTACTGGTTGATCTATGGGTTGTTAGGACTTAGGATCCAAACAAATATTGCTTGTTTGATTTTGAACTAAGATTTAAAAATTTATTTAGCTTAAATTAAAACTGGAATTGCTCTGGAAATAAAATTTAAACAGGAAACTCAAGTCTCTATAAAAATTCAAACATGTAAATTTTGCAATTCAGGTATGTGAACTAAATCCTTAAACTAGGACATGATTTTTAAAGCTAGAAGTAAAAATTTTAGATTAGAGATGAAAGTGCATTTTTGGGTTGCACTGTTTTTGGTTTCTTGGGGTTTGCTGGTGATCTATGCGACTGGAGGTGGTCAGGTTTCTCTGAGGTGATGGAGGGGTGATCAGAGGGTTTGGGAAAAATAGTGGGTGGTGGTGCAGATGGCCGTGGTGGCGGCGGCGTTCGTTTGAAGCTTGTAAACCTAATTTTATCGTAGCTTGGAGATTTGGTTCGTTCGTCTTCCCCAGATGATCGAGTGCAACGAAACTCGAGGGGATGGACGCAGGGAGGTAGGCGAAGGCTTGACCGGAATTTTAGCAACTCTGGTGGTCGGAGTATTGAAAACGAGATGTTTTCAGGTTGCGTTGGTTGTTCTAGTTTTGGGTTAGCCGGCTCGATTTTGATTTCGAGCGTGAATCGATGGGAACGGGGTTTGGATGGTCTGAGGTGGTGATCGTCGACTTGCTCGACATTGCGGCGTCGACTGGAGGTGATGGTCGACGATGTACACGTGCACGGTGGAGTTGCTCTGGTGTTTGTTTCGTCTGGGTGTTTGCAAAGGTATACGCGAGTTTATCTCGAGATTCTCTCGAGTGTTTGCTCGAAGTTTTCCAGTATCGGCTCGAAGCGAAATAGGAGAGGCTCGGGTATAAGCTTTCCCAGGTTTAAAAATAGAAACCTGTTTTGTTTGGAATTTAGAAATTTAAATTTTTAAATTTATAAAGCCAAGTTTAAATTAAGTTTTAAAACAAAGGTTAATCACAAATTCCAGTTTAGTTTGAAGCTTAGTTTGGAAATAAGTTTTTTTTATTTGTTTAATAACTTAAAAAGGTTTAAGAAATTAGTGGATTTAAAAGAATTTGAAGTTAAAAAGGAAATTGATTTGAAACACTTTTAAACTTCTTTATAACAAAAGTGATACTTTAACATGTGAATTTGAAGTTCAAAAACAATGGTTTTAAACTTTATTAAAGTTAAATTGGCATCTATTTTAAACTAGAAATTAAAATGAAATTTCAAAGTTAAAATTGAAATAATGTTTGTAATCATATTGTGAGTGATAATTAAATTATTTCTAAGAATGAATGTTTCTTTAAAGTTAATGAAGATATAATGATAATTTGTAATTCATTAATTATTAAGTTAATTAAAATGGATAATTTATTTATTTAATTTTTTAATGATTTGGATTAATTAATTTAGTAATTAAGAGTTAATTTGTAACGACCCTGAAATTCCGACCCAATTTTAAAATTTTAGAACCGTTATTTTAATATAAAATGTGAAACTTACATACGATTTCAATCAACGTCCAAACTTTGTTTCTAAATTGCGCCTTGATGATTGTAGATATGGGTAAAGTTTCGTCGGAAAATACCGCAGTAAATTTCGTGCGCGTTTTACTGCACATCAGTTCATTTTAAAACGTGAAAAATTTCATCTTCCGAACCTAAATATTTTTACATAGAAAAATTCTAAATCATTTTCTGACAAAGGCGTCATTTTTTGTTTTTCAAAATTCGGATATCTTTAGCTCCGTCGATCTTATTCTTCGGTGTTTTGCTGCATTCCCCGTAGTAGGAAATTCAAATATTCACAAACGATTTCCGTTACCGTTCAAACTTCACATTTAGAATGCGCCTAGATAGACATAGGCGTACGCCCAATTTCGTCGAAAAATACTGTAGTAAATTTCGCTCGTCAAATTTACATATTAGTTTAAATTTTATGTGTAAATTTTCTATCATCCGAACTCAAATATTTTTCACAATGTTGCATAAGAAAAATATTCTGATCATGACGGCGCATTTCGTTTCGTCAAAATTTCGCTTTTAATTGCTAGTTAAAATGTTCACTCGTGCAAATGGTTCAATAAGATTTACCACTTCGCAAACAATGTCAAACCATCAATATCTTCATACCGTTGTGTCCGCCTCGTCGCGCTGATCAAAACGGTATATTTGTTTGTGTCAATCGGAGTTCGGCGTTGCAAGTTATAAACTGGTTAACGGGGTACAAACTGGTCCGTTGCGCCACACAAACTGGTACCCTACTCTTTCCCGCTCAGAATTCAAATGGCCCTTGTCCATTCAGAAACCCAATAGCCACTGTGACAAATCATCATTTCATTTGCATGGGGACTCTAAGTTCTCTGTATATATCTACCCTCTGCCTTCACAAAATCTTCTGCCTTCATTTATTGCTCACTGCTCCAACTAGGTACGTGCTTTTCTTTTTCCTATCTCTGCACTCCCTTTCTCCCTCTTCTTCATAAACCACTTATTATTTGTCTTCCTCAAACAAAAAAAAATGATGAAACCCATCTTCGCACTGCCAGCCTCCGCCTCCACCCCATGCAACCACCACTACCCACGCATCGCCCCAGCCCACAGCCACTGCTCCACTTCCCGCAGCCCACACCAGCGCCACCGGAACGCCCAGCTCCGCCCCAGCCTCTCCTCCCCCTCCGCCCCTGCCTGCCCGCTCCGCCGCACCCTCCCGTCCGCTCCGCTTCACCCGCCATCAGCCCACCCCGCTACCACCTCCCCCGCGCGCCCACGTCCCCTGCCCCGCCCATGCCAGTCGCCCGCGCCACCCAGTCCAGCTGCAACAGCCCGTCGCCACCCAGCACCCGCCCGCTCCCTCCGCCCCTTCCCCAGCTCGCCCCGCCCCTGCTTGCCACACCGCCTACACGCCCACCGCCCCACTACCGACCACCCATGCAGCCACGTCCACCCCTACCGGCCCCGGCCCGTACCCAGCAGCCTGCTCCACGCCAGCCTCCGCCACTGCCACGTCACCACCGCTCCAGCCCCAGTCCACCTCCGCGTCCAACACCTCCCCACTGCCACGTCACCACCGCTCCAGCCCCAGTCCACCTCCGCGTCCAGCACCTCCCCACTGCCCGCCTCCACCCCGCTCTGCTCCACGCCCGCTCCGCCTCCAGCCGCTTCGCCAGCCATTCGCCGACCACCGCCGACTGTCCGCCGCTACCAACCCCTGCATCACGTCCCGATCACCCTGCTCTGTGCATCAGTTCTATATATATCAGTAGATATATATATATAACTGTTAAATTATATAACAGTATATACTTTGAAATGTTGGGTTGCTCACATACAGTCTGTTGCTATGTTGTTTCAGCTCCTGCTATTGATCCGGAAGTATAAGTATTTCCATCCCGCTTGTCGAATCTATCTTGCTTCGTCGTTGGTATGATTTTATATATATATATTCAATCGATATATATACTGCAATAAACAAATTATTAATTAATTGTTGTTGATTGCAGTTGTGTTCATTTTGCGTCGTGCTTGTTAGGGCCTATTTTATCTATTCGTCTTCGTGCCGCGCCATCTTCTCTAACCACGCAAGGTGAATATTTTATTCACGATTCAATCTATTATGCTATGAAAATCAAATGATAATTGTTGTTAATATTAAATTTGGATATTAAATTGTTGGTTGTTAAAAATTTGGTTGAAATAAACTGTTAAGTTCTAAAAATGTGACGCCATGTATTGTTTAAGTTGATTAAACATGTTGAACTGTAATATGATGTTAATTAGGGTAAATAATAGTGACATTAAAATTGATGTGTACGATTGATGTAGAAATTTGATAACGGACACCAAGTAAAAATCATCATGTGATAATCTTTAATCCGTAGGATTCTAGGAATAATTATATTAATTTGCATAAATAACTAATGTAAGTTAATATGATTATTTCGGGATTATTTGAATAAATTGTTAAATTGTTATGTATGTTTGTTATTGCTTGTTTATTTACTTTGACACCATCCCAGTTATCACACTGCAAGTTCCCTTTGCTATGCTTTGTTTTATATTGAATGATATCGGGTTGAAATGATAAATACCCACTTAAAACAACTTGGCCTAGGATAGGCAATTAAAAATAAGAAACCCGATTGGTCAACAAAAATTATTTTGAAATTGAAATCTATTTGAAATTAAGGAATGAACTTAACGATTTGTTTGGAAATTTAGTAACGAACTTAATGGATTTGATTTATGGATTAAATCGAAATAAATTAATAGAAATAAATTAATGGAGTTTAATTGAAACGAATTAATAAACCTATTTAATTGAATAAAATGAATTGGCAAATTTATTTGAAATGAGATTTAAAAACAAGGAAGTTAGAATTTAATAATTTGAAAATTTATTAGGTTGTTAGATTTAGATTTAAAATCGGTTTTAATTAAATAGATTTGAAACTTGACATAAATTAAGTTTGAGATTTAGAAAATTTGACTTAAGTGAAATACGAAACTAACTAAAGTTTTATGGATTTAATTTAGTGATAGTTTAAATTGAAAACGATTTTAAATTTAATAAAATTGATTTAGTCAAATTTATGATTATGGTAAATGTATCGATGAATGTAAATACGAATTGAAATGAAAAAAATTTGGTTTAAACGATGTAAACTAAAATTTACCATAAAACCGAATTAATTGGAGTATTAACTAAATTTAATAAGTGAGATTTATTAAATAAAATCTGAATACTTAATTATATTGATAACTCCAATGATGAACTAAAAGATTGCATTTGGAAATACGATTTTAAATTTAATAAAATTGATTTAGTCAAATTTATGATTATGGTAAATGTATCGATGAATGTAAATACGAATTGAAATGAAAAAAATTTGGTTTAAACGATGTAAACTAAAATTTACCATAAAACCGAATTAATTGGAGTATTAACTAAATTTAATAAGTGAGATTTATTAAATAAAATCTGAATACTTAATTATATTGATAACTCAAATGATGAACTAAAAGATTGCATTTGGAAATATGATTTTAAATATCTGAAATAAAATTGAATCGTGGAATGTCAAACTTGGGAAGTCAAATTTGCACCTTGACTTTCGGACTTTGATTTGTTTAAACTTTAAATTAATTCACCATCGGGTAATAAATACGTAGTTATTAAAGAGACCGGGATCGGATATGGACATACTCTCTGTCGATACCGAAAACCACTTTAATAACTATTACACGCGAAGTGTAGATCCAGAATGAAGTGGATGGTTTGGTGAACGCGTTGACTGAAGAAAGAGAACGATATTGGACGACCCCTGACATGACTAAACAGGAGCCGCGCCGGGCCATTGAGGTTCGCCACCTCTAGCGGACACACTTCTTCGATACCATATCTATTACTTTTGTGATTCGATTTGGGTGCACCCCTTGATTTGGGAGTGTTGTTTCACGGTGTTGAGGTAGTAGCTGCTATGCTCAACATCAGTCCGGATCACGCAACTACTAGTAACCTAGTTGGTATTGCCTCATGTACCTTGTCATACTGATTATCCTATTCGCGACCACTACGTTTTGATTTGTACCTTGGTATATGGATTGCCCTCTGGTGACTTCCGGTTTTGGGGAAACTACGGTCTTGTATATGCTTTTTGGAATAAAATGTGTTAAGGGGATTATGGTAACGCCTTAACACTATTTTAATATCGTACTTTACTGATTAGACATTATCTATCTATCGTATTCTATTGTATATATAGATAGTTTATCGGATCCCTAGAGATGTTATTTTATCCATCTTTAAGTTATGAACTATTCCCTTGCACTTGATTTAATTGCATAAGATTTTGAGTCCTGACTCGAGTGTTTCTTTTGCATATGCTCGGGTCAGTCTGAAGCTATCCAGTTGCTGATCAAGGTTGGTTGAAGATGCTGAAGGCTTAGCATTTATCTTTATCAGTCTATTTCTATTCCTGTATTGATGTCCTAGTCTGTTGGACATTTTTGGTATTAGTCACTTGATGTTAAGACATTGTTGTATATTATATAGTGGCTTCATGAACTGCTATTATGACGATGTATTTTCCGTTGCATTATTCTGTGACTGTTCTGTGTCTGTGATGTTGTATTGATTCTCATTTACATTTATGTATTTATAATCCCATAATGATTCGTGTTTTGTATTATTTAAGTTGACATGTGTGGATTATTGTCAATTTAAATGGTACAAATATACGGGTCGTTACAGTTGGTATCAGAGCTTTGGTTTCCCTAAAAACCTTAGTTTGGGATTATATATAAAGTCATTAGAGATAGGGTAGCAATACCCTAGAATGAGGAGAATCGATTCAATATCCAAATCCTTTCATTTCAAACTTCTTTGATTCGTTGATTAGACTTTCCTTAAAAATTCTATGATTTTCTATCCTTGGTTTTAACAATCTCTTTGGTATTTCAGGATGGGTACCAGAGGAAACAATAGGGGAGGAAGGGGCCAAGGTCCTGCTCAGGCTGCACCTGTCGCTCCAGCTCCTGTCAAATTCACCATTCTTAGTAAGGAGTATCCACAGCTGGGAGGTATTAAGTTTTCTGGATCCGAGAACATTATTGAGGCTCAGCAATGGCTTAAAGGCTTAGAGAAGATATTTTCTGGTCTAGAGATCACTGATGCTCAGAAGCATCAGCTTGCTGCCTGGCAACTTCAGGATGCCGCGCAAGATTGGTGGGAATTAGTTACTTCTCGTATCGAGGAGAACACCATCACTTGGGCCCAGTTTAGGTATAAAATTATTTGGATTTCGTAGTCTAAATTCTTCTTTTAATCGTGGGAATGTTATTTATCTTGTCTATCTTTTGATTAGGGATACTTTCTCGGCACAATGGATGCCAACTGCTGGGAAAACCCAACTTTATAGAGCTTTCATGGATCTTAAGCAAGGCAGTATGACCTTTTCGGAGTACGAGAGGAAATTCAACGAACTCTCCAAGTTCGGCCCGGGATTGATTGATACACCGCTGCTAAAGAACAAGAAGTTCATTTTGGGAGCTAGACTAGAGTATTATGACTTGCTTACTGGCCACACTCACTGCACCTTCACCGAGCTTGTTGACTATGCTCTTAGATATGAGGCAAAGCCTAGGGGACCTACTGCCCAGGCCACTCCTACTCAGCCCTCCTCTAGCCAGCCCGGGAAGAGGAAGATGAACTTTGATCAACAAAAGAAAGCTTGGCAAAAGACTACAGGATTGGGATATGCTCAGAAAAGCCCAATCGACCTTGCTAATATCACTTGTTTCAAATGCGATAAGAAGGGCCATTATGCTAATAGTTGTCCATCTACCGGAGCTGCTGTCCCACCACCTTCTACGACTAGGAAAGATTTATGCTTTGTCTGCCTCCAGCCGGGTCATTTCAAGAAAGACTGCCCACTGTATAAGCGTGGCACACCATCTGGAGTATTTGCTATCACCACACCTGCACCCCCTGCACCACCCACCCAGGATGACCAAGGTACCTTACGAAGTACTTTTTCATTACATGATTTACCTATTAGGGTATTATTCGATACTGGTGCTTCTCATAGCTTCATATCTATTGATCTTTGCAATAAGCTCAACTTAGAACCTACTCTTGCTACTACTTCCTTATGCGTCTCCAACCCTATTGGAGGACTTGCCAACCTCAGTAGAATTTGTAAAGAGGTCGCGCTCTTGTATGGGAGATATCGATTCACTTGGGATTTTTATGTACTTGGCTTCGCAGCATTTGACATCTTGTTAGGTGCTGATTGGTTAAGGAAATTCGATGTTTTTATTTCGTGCAAGGCTCGTTCTGTTTCTCTAGCCAATGACAAGGGCCTACCGCTTGTCATTGAATGCAAATCACCGCAGAAATATGCCGGAAGCTTCATATTCTCTCTTGATGCTCACCCGGATGATCTTAGCACTACCCCTATTGTTCAGAAATTTCCCGATGTATTTGGAGAGGTCAACTCCCTACCACCTAAACGGGAAATCGATTTCCGCATTGACCTTATTCCTGGAGCTACTCCCGTAGTTCTCCCTCACAGAAGGATGGCGCCTAAAGAAAAAGCTGAACTTAAAACTCAAATTGATGATCTATTTGCTAGAGGTTTGATTAGGAGAAGTTGTTCTGAATGGGGCGTCGTAGTTGTATTTGTCACCAAGTTGGATGGGTCTCTTCGCATGTGTGTTGATTACAGGGAGCTGAACAAACGCACTCTCAAGAACCGCTATCCGATGCCTCGCATCAATGATTTATTCGATCAGCTCCATGGAGCTAAAGTTTTCTCCCAACTTGATCTTGCCACTGGGTTCCACCAACTCAGAGTAGCAGAGGATAGTATTCATAAGACAGCCTTCCGTACCGAGAACGGATTCTATGAATGGTTGGTTATGCCGTTCGGTTTGACCAACGCACCTGCTTATTTCGTCGACTTGATGAATCGAGTCTTCCGCGATGTTCTTAACAAGTTTGTTCTTGTTTTCATTGATGATATTCTCGTCTTCTCCAAAGACAAGAAGGACCATGAGACACACCTTGCTTATGTTCTGGAAACTCTCCGAAATCATCAACTTAAGGCAAAATTCTCTAAATGCCACTTCTGGCAAGACGAAGTAAGATTCCTGGGCCACATAGTTTCTGAAAATGGGATTTCGGTCGATCCAGCTAAGATCGCCGTAATCAATGTAAGTTCTACCCTATTCTTTATTTCTATTCAATTCCTCTTATCCCTTTCTAATTTGAAATTTATCTACAGGATTGGGAGACTCCCAAAACTCCTACTGATATCCGTAGCTTCTTGGGTTTGGCCGGCTATTATCGTAGATTTATTGAGCACTTTGCCCGGATTTCTGCCCCACTCACTGCTTTAACCCGAAAGGATGTCAAGTTTATTTGGAGTGAGAAGTGCGAGTCAGCTTTTAATAAGTTGAAGTGTAAGTTAACTTCAGCCCCAGTTCTTGCGGTAATCGACGGAAGTGAGGAATTAACTGTCTATACAGATGCCTGCCGAGAAGGTTTAGGCGCTGTTCTTATGCAAAACGGAAAGGTTATTGCTTATGCTGGCCGCCAGTTGAAGATCCATGAAGTAAACTATGCAACTCATGATCTAGAGCTTCTTGCAATTGTATTTGCTTTGAAACTATTGAGGCATCATCTTTTGGAAATTAAATTTGAATTATTCACTGATCATAAGTCCTTGAGATATATCTTTTCTCAGAAGGATTTGAACCAGAGACAAGTTCGATGGCTCGAATTCCTAGCTGCATATGATCTCGACATCAATTATACTCCTGGGAAAGCAAATGTTGTATCTGATGCTTTGAGCCATAGCAAAGCATTGTCATGTTGTAATCTTGTAGAAGGCATGCTATTTCAGCTTGTTATCTCCCCATCTCTTGTGGATCGCATCAAAGACAAGCAAAATAAGGACACCTTGCTCTATCGCATGAAGGAGTTAGTTCTTGGTAGAGTTGGAAATGCCGACAGTAAAGTGGGAGCACAGATAGATAGTAATGGAGTTCTGAGGATTGACAATCGTATTTGCGTTCCTAATGTCGATGGATTGAGACAAGAAGTGCTTAAAGAAAACCATTGGCCATCACTTTCATTTCATCCTGGTGTTACTAAGATGTACCGAAATATGAAGCGTTTATATTGGTGGAGTGGGATGAAGAGAGATATTTCTGTATATGTCAGTAGATGCACCACTTGCCAGCAAGTCAAGGCCGACCATCGGAAGACGGCAGGATTACTTCAACCCCTAGAGATTCCGTGTAGGAAATGGGATCAGATTTCTATGGACTTCATTGATGGATTACCGAGGACCAGAAAAGGGAACGAGAGTATTTGGGTGATTATTGATAGGTTGACCAAATCTGCTCATTTTATTCCTGTTAAGACCACTCGTACTGCTTTGAATTTGGCCGAGATGTATATGAGAGAGATTGTTAGACTTCATGGGGTTCCATCTAGTATTGTGTGCGATAGAGACCCTTTATTCACTAGTAAATTCTGGAAAGCATTTCAGGACGTCTTGGGCACTAAACTGAATCTGAGCACAGCTTATCATCCTCAAACAGATGGCCAAACTGAAAGGGTGAATCAGATTTTGGAAGATCTGCTCCGAGCCTGCATTATTGATTTCGGTGGATCTTGGGAAGACCATCTCCATTTGGTTGAATTCACTTATCATAATAGTTATCAGGTAAATCAAAATTTCAATTTGAATAAGTAAATTTGAATTGAAATTTAACCACCTTTATATTCAGGCAAGTATCGATATGACACCGTTCGAAGCTTTATATGGACGGCCATGCAAATCGCCAGCTTGTTGGATTGAGCCTGGTGATCGATTAATTCTTGGCCCAGATATGATTATAGAAGCATCCGAGAAGGTTAATGAAATCAGAAGAAAGATGAAGACCGCACAGGATAGACAGAAGAGCTATGTTGATAGGCGTAGAAGAGATTTAGAATTCCTGATTGGGGATAAGGTATTCCTTAAGGTATCACCCTTAAAGAATGTTATTCGATTTGGTCGTAGAGGGAAGCTCGCTCCTAGATTTGTTGGACCATTCACTATCACTGAGAGAATTGGTACACTAGCTTACAGAGTCGCACTACCGGAGAAGTTTGAGAGCGTGCACAACGTCTTCCATGTTTCACATCTTCGGAAAGTTGTACACGATCCATCCTTGACCATCCCTATTGCTCAGTTAGATAAGGTTGATATTGAGCCGGATTTGACTATAGAGAGGAGACCACTTCGCATTGTTGATAGGGATACAAAGCAACTTAGAAGGAAGTCGGTTAGCCTAGTCAAAGACCAATGGAGTCCCGATGATCGTGATTGTACTTGGGAAACCGAGGAGAGTATCCGAGACTCTAATCCAGAATTGTTTGTCGAAGGTAAATTCCATTCTATACTCTTTACTATATTCAATAATCTATTCTGAATCCATTGTATCTCTGTTATCTGTTCTTCCACTCTTTACTTTGTTCCTTTTCGAGGACGAAAAGTCTTGAGTAGGGGAGAATGTAACGACCCTGAAATTCCGACCCAATTTTAAAATTTTAGAACCGTTATTTTAATATAAAATGTGAAACTTACATACGATTTCAATCAACGTCCAAACTTTGTTTCTAAATTGCGCCTTGATGATTGTAGATATGGGTAAAGTTTCGTCGGAAAATACCGCAGTAAATTTCGTGCGCGTTTTACTGCACATCAGTTCATTTTAAAACGTGAAAAATTTCATCTTCCGAACCTAAATATTTTTACATTGAAAAATTCTAAATCATGTTCTGACAAAGGCGTCATTTTTCGTTTTTCAAAATTCGGATATCTTTAGCTCTGTCGATCTTATTCTTCGGTGTTTTGCTGCATTCCCCGTAATAGGAAATTCAAATATTCACAAACGATTTCCGTTACCGTTCAAACTTCACATTTGGAATGCGCCTAGATAGACATAGGCGTACGCCCAATTTCTTCAAAAAATATTGTAGTAAATTTCGCTCGTCAAATTTACATATTAGTTTAAATTTTATGTGTAAATTTTCTATCGTCCGAACTTAAATATTTTTCACAATGTTGCATAAGAAAAATATTCTGATCATGACGGCGCATTTCGTTTCGTCAAAATTTCGCTTTTAATTGCTAGTTAAAATGCTCACTCATGCAAATGGTTCAATAAAATTTACCACTTCGCAAACAATGTCAAACCATCAATATCTTTATACCGTTGTGTCCGCCTCGTCGTGTTGATCAAAACGGTATATTTGTTTGTGTCAATCGGAGTTCGGCGTCGCAAGTTATAAACTGGTTAACGGGGTACAAACTGGTCCGTTACGCCACACAAACCGGTACCCTACTCTTTCCCGCTCAGAATTCAAATGGCCCTTGTCCATTCAGAAGCCCAATAGCCACTGTGATAAATCATCACTTCATTTACATGGGGACTCTAAGTTCTCTGTATATATCTACCATCTGCCTTCACAAAATCTTCTGCCTTCATTTATTGCTCACTGCTCCAACTAGGTACGTGCTTTTCTTTTTCCTATCTCTGCACTCCCTTTCTCCCTCTTCTTCATAAACCACTTATTATTTGTCTTCCTCAAACAAAAAAAAATGATGAAACCCATCTTCGCACTGCCAGCCTCCACCCCATGCAACCACCACTACCCACGCATCGCCCCAGCCCACAGCCACTGCTCCACTTCCCGCAGCCCACACCAGCGCCACCGGAACGCCCAGCTCCGCCCCAGCCTCTCCTCCCCCTCCGCCCCTGCCTGCCCGCTCCGCCGCACCCTCCCGTCTGCTCCGCTTCACCCGCCATCAGCCCACCCCGCTACCACCTCCCCCGCGTGCCCACGTCCCCTGCCCCGCCCATGCCAGTCGCCCGCGCCACCCAGTCCAGCTGCAACAGCCCGTCACCACCCAGCACCCGCCCGCTCCCTCCGCCCCTTCCCCAGCTCGCCCCGCCCCTGCTTGCCACACCGCCTACACACCCACCGCCCCACTACCGGCTACCCATGCAGCCACGTCCACCCCTACCGGCCCCGGCCCGTACCCAGCAGCCTGCTCCACGCCAGCCTCCACCACTGCCACGTCACCACCGCTCCAGCCCCAGTCCACCTCCGCGTCCAGCACCTCCCCACTGCCCGCCTCCACCCCGCTCTGCTCCACGCCCGCTCCGCCTCCAGCCGCTTCGCCAGCCATTCGCCGACCACCGCCGACTGTCCGCCGCTACCAACCCCTGCATCACGTCCCGATCACCCTGCTCTGTGCATCAGTTCTATATATATCAGTAGATATATATATATATAACTGTTAAATTATATAACAGTATATACTTTGAAATGTTGGGTTGCTCACATACAGTCTGTTGCTATGTTGTTTCAGCTCCTGCTATTGATCCGGAAGTATAAGTATTTCCATCCCGCTTGTCGAATCTATCTTGCTTCGTCGTTGGTATGATTTTATATATATATATTCAATCGATATATATACTGCAATAAACAAATTATTAATTAATTGTTGTTGATTGCAGTTGTGTTCATTTTGCGTCGTGCTTGTTAGGGCCTATTTTATCTATTCGTCTTCGTGCCGCGCCATCTTCTCTAACCACGCAAGGTGAATATTTTATTCACGACTCAATCTATTATGCTATGAAAATCAAATGATAATTGTTGTTAATATTAAATTTGGATATTAAATTGTTGGTTGTTAAAAATTTGGTTGAAATAAACTGTTAAGTTCTAAAAATGTGACGCCATGTATTGTTTAAGTTGATTAAACATGTTGAACTGTAATATGATGTTAATTAGGGTAAATAATAGTGACATTAAAATTGATGTGTACGATTGATGTAGAAATTTGATAACGGACACCAAGTAAAAATCATCATGTGATAATCTTTAATCCGTAGGATTCTAGGAATAATTATATTAATTTGCATAAATAACTAATGTAAGTTAATATGATTATTTCGGGATTATTTGAATAAATTGTTAAATTGTTATGTATGTTTGTTATTGCTTGTTTATTTACTTTGACACCATCCCAGTTATCACACTGCAAGTTCCCTTTGCTATGCTTTGTTTTATATTGAATGATATCGGGTTGAAATGATAAATACCCACTTAAAACAACTTGGCCTAGGATAGGCAATTAAAAATAAGAAACCCGATTGGTCAACAAAAATTATTTTGAAATTGAAATCTATTTGAAATTAAGGAATGAACTTAACGATTTGTTTGGAAATTTAGTAACGAACTTAATGGATTTGATTTATGGATTAAATCGAAATAAATTAATAGAAATAAATTAATGGAGTTTAATTGAAACGAATTAATAAACCTATTTAATTGAATAAAATGAATTGGCAAATTTATTTGAAATGAGATTTAAAAACAAGGAAGTTAGAATTTAATAATTTGAAAATTTATTAGGTTGTTAGATTTAGATTTAAAATCGGTTTTAATTAAATAGATTTGAAACTTGACATAAATTAAGTTTGAGATTTAGAAAATTTGACTTAAGTGAAATACGAAACTAACTAAAGTTTTATGGATTTAATTTAGTGATAGTTTAAATTGAAAACGATTTTAAATTTAATAAAATTGATTTAGTCAAATTTATGATTATGGTAAATGTATCGATGAATGTAAATACGAATTGAAATGAAAAAAATTTGGTTTAAACGATGTAAACTAAAATTTACCATAAACCCGAATTAATTGGAGTATTAACTAAATTTAATAAGTGAGATTTATTAAATAAAATCTGAATACTTAATTATATTGATAACTCCAATGATGAACTAAAAGATTGCATTTGGAAATACGATTTTAAATTTAATAAAATTGATTTAGTCAAATTTATGATTATGGTAAATGTATCGATGAATGTAAATACGAATTGAAATGAAAAAAATTTGGTTTAAACGATGTAAACTAAAATTTACCATAAAACCGAATTAATTGGAGTATTAACTAAATTTAATAAGTGAGATTTATTAAATAAAATCTGAATACTTAATTATATTGATAACTCAAATGATGAACTAAAAGATTGCATTTGGAAATATGATTTTAAATATCTGAAATAAAATTGAATCGTGGAATGTCAAACTTGGGAAGTCAAATTTGCACCTTGACTTTTGGACTTTGATTTGTTTAAACTTTAAATTAATTGACCATCGGGTATTAAATACGTAGTTATTAAAGAGACCGGGATCGGATATGGACATACTCTCTGTCGATACCGAAAACCACTTTAATAACTATTACACGCAAAGTGTAGATCCAGAATGAAGTGGATGGTTTGGTGAACGCGTTGACTGAAGAAAGAGAATGATATTGGACGACCCCTGACATGACTAAAACAAGAGCCGCGTCGGGCCATTGAGGTTCGCCACCTCTAGCGGACACACTTCTTCGATACCATATCTATTACTTTTGTGATTCGATTTGGGTGCACCCCTTGATTTGGGAGTGTTGTTTCGCGGTGTTGAGGTTGTAGCTGCTATGCTCAACATCAGTCCGGATCAAGCAACTACTAGTATCCTAGTTGGTATCGCCTCATGTACCTTGTCATACTGATTATCCTATTCGCAACCACTACGTTTTGATTTGTACCTTAGTATATGGATTGCCCTCTGGTGACTTCCGGTTTTGGGGAAACTACGGTCTTGTATATGCTTTTGGGAATAAAATGTGATAAGGGGATTATGGTAATGCCTTAACACTATTTTAATATCGTACTTTACTGATTAGACATTATCTATCTATCGTATTCTATTGTATATATAGATAGTTTATCGGATCCCTAGAGATGTTATTTTATCCATCTTTAAGTTATGAACTATTCCCTTGCACTTGATTTAATTGCATAAGATTTTGAGTCCTGACTCGAGTGTTTCTTTTGCATATGCTCGGGTCAGTCTGAAGCTATCCAGTTGCTGATCAAGGTTGGTTGAAGATGCTGAATTCTTAGCATTTATCTTTATCAGTCTATTTCTATTCCTGTATTGATGTCCTAGTCTATTGGACATTTTTGGTATTAGTCACTTGATGTTAAGACATTGTTGTATATTATATAGTGGCTTCATGAACTACTATTATGACGATGTATTTTCCGCTGCATTATTCTGTGACTGTTCTATGTCTGTGATGTTGTATTGATTCTCATTTACATTTATGTATTCATAATCCCATAATGATTCGTGTTTTGTATTATTTAAGTTGACATGTGTGGATTATTGTCAATTTAAATGGTAAAAATATACGGGTCGTTACATAATTAATTAACCATTAAGGGTTAATTTATTAAGATAATTAATTAAGGTAAATTAATTAATGAAAGTGATTAGGAAATACTTATTATTTAAGGAGTAATTAATTAGTTGTTGTAATTAATTGAGAATTAATTTTTAATTAGAGGTTAATTAATGATTAATCAAAGAATAATTTATTAAATGTTTTGTAATCAATTGATTATTAATTTACCATGACTAGCAAATTTATTCATAGAAAATTAATCTGATTTGAATCAATCAGATAATTAAAGTGATCTTATCTATGGATGTTTAGATTGTATTGGATGATTTAATTATTTGATATCCCTGATATATGATGCTTTGTGATACTTCCTGATTTATGTTGTGATCTGTGATAAATTATCTGTGATGTAATTTATTATCTGTGATATTTATATATCTATGGTCTGTGCATGAACGATAAGCGTTATAATTTATATCGCTTATAAACTATATCCTGTATTTTGATCTGTGATGATTCATTGTGTTGCACTATTGTGTTAAACCCCTGGACTACACCATACACACACAAATATGGATTTCACGTGGAAATCGGTTAAGTCACAGATAATTTAAATTTGATGTTTTTGAAATTGAAATTTTAATTTCAATTGATTTTGAAATTGGAAATTTGGGTTTAAAGTGAAAAGCTTTTGAAATGGGATTTCAAAGATAAAAGTTATTTTGAATAACTTAATCGAGTTTTGAAATTTTAAATAATTTGATTTAAATTTGAATTCAAGTTTGAAATTGTATCCTATGATTTGAAACTAGGGATTAAAGATGATATAAATGTGTTTGTATGAATTTAAACCATTTTAAAAGTAAAATTTTGGGAATTTGGATTTAACCCAAGGATTTCAACTCGTATGAATGAATCAGATTTCCAAAATGAAACTGTTTGTTTTCAAATGATAAAAGCTTTCAGATAAGAAATGAAATTCCAGTTTAATTAAAGGAATTTCAAGTTTGAATTGAAAAATGGTTTTCCAAGTTATGAATGAATCTATTTGAAAGCTATGAATTGAATCTGTTTTTTTTAACAGATTTAAAATGATGATTTGTTTAAACCATTTGAAATGGAATTGTTTTGAAAGATATAAGTTAAATCTTTGTTTTAAAGATTTAACGAGTTAATCAAATTGAAATGGGAATTGATTTGGAAAAATCTGTAAATGAATCTTTTTGTTTAAAAGATTTGAAATGGTAATTGGTTTAAACCATTTGAAAGAAAGTTTGGAATTATTAAGTCGTGACTTAATTGAAAACCCCAGATCCATATGTTTTAATTATTGCGCTCATTATTCGGGTTAGCCGGGAAAAGACCTTTGTGTCATATAACCCATTCCGAATTAATGATACGTCGTATATGGATCGCATTTGAAGACCGGTGTTGAAGACCGGGTATTTGCGAGAACGATAGGATAACCTATCGATTGTCTCTGCACCGAGTGGCCCCGGTATAGAGATCCCCTAAGTGATGGGAAATCCGATCGGGATTGTGAATACCCGGATTGCAAGGGCTTCTTTGGAAGTGCCTTCGGTTCTGTTCGAACCCGGAACAGACTTGTATGGTTACATGTTTGACATTACACTTTGAGATATAAAGCCGATTACTTTCAAATACATTTCTGTTTGGTGGCGGAGAATTTATTCTCTTAGCTTAACACCCTTCTCTGAGATGTACGAGCTCAGAGGTTATGTAGTTGAAATTTATCAACGATATATTCCCAATTTGGTAATGTGACATGCTGAGTGTTGCTGTGTGATGATCAGTGTTTGATCATTTGTGATATGATCATTTGTTTGATCATTTATCTTTGTGATCATTGCTTTGATCATCTGTTGACCCAAAGCATGGCTTTGTGACAAAGCGTAGCTTTGTGGACGAGACTTCGTCGAACCTCACAACCCGGTAATGGTCGAAACAGGAATTGTGCGGCAAGGTTTCAGGGGTAGCTCCCCTAGGTTATGACCATTCCTTCTGGAAAAGGGTAGTATCATGGTATGGAGCCCAGATACTTACTCATGTGGACACACTTTATTGATTATGTGTGATGTTGGTTACCGAGCGCTCGGATAAAGGTCCCAAAGGACTGGGGGTGGCATTTCTCAGGTTTTGTATATTCTCTGGGAAGGGGGGTAGCCGGCCTTGTTTGGCAGAGAACGGTTTGGTTCTCGGAGTGTCCCGCCAGAGGCGTTCTTTCGTGGAATAGGAAGTTCCTTAGCCTGACCATTTGTTGGAAATCCAAACAAAACAATACGAGCCCTGTACGGTTTTAGTTGTATTACCTGCCATGGAATGTGGCGGTAACCTGCTATTGAACATGGTAGCTATAGTCGGCATAAGTGCGAAATGTCTATGCTGGCTAAGATTTATATTCTACTTTCGAAATGTTTTCCACTATGCACTAATAATAATATCAAAAATGATTTGATTTTGCATAGTAAGCATCTTTGGCTATCATAAGGAGAAATCTCCTCCAATTCTGCATTTGCATTGTGTGTGTGGTGGGAGGCCTTATGGTAGTTTCATTTTCTAAAAACATTGCGAATTGACTTTAAAATTCTCTGCTATTTGTTTTTAAATATAAACTGTTTTTGTTGCTCACACCAGTCCCATGACTGATCCGGAGTTTATTGTTCCTTTCCTAAACTCTGGATGCTCAAAATTTTTCTACACGAGCAGTCTAGAGTTGGGTTTTTCAGATAGTCAGGATTAGTATATTTTCTGGAGCTAGTTCAGTCTTTGGATATGGACTGCACTTGCTTATCTTTGTTCCTCGTTATTGGGAGTTCGAGCTATTTCTGGATTGGTGCTTTGAAGATGGAGATTATCCGCTGCTGATGTTATCGTTTTCTTTTCCGCTGCTATTTCTTGTATCATATCTCTGATGTATATTGATATTCATTGTATCACTCTGTTGTATCAGATATTGTATATCAATGTATTATTCTTTTTCTTCCGCTGTGTTGTTTACTTAATTGTGTTATAAGCTCCGGCGACTAAGATTTGAACGGTCGAATCTATGGCATTCGAGTACGATGTAAAGTATGGATGTCGATTTTCGAACGCGAAAATCCAAGACGTTACATTTGGTATCAGAGCTAAGGTTGAACTTTAGCTCAGGAGTATAACACGTTAAGTAGCTCATTAGAGATAGGGTGAAGTATACCCTAGAATGAGTAATTCCTCAGATATCTGTTTAAACGTCTCAGTAAATTCTCTTACTATCCACTGATAGTGAGTATGAGTGCAAGAAGAAGACGAGATAGGGGACAAGGGAATACGACTATAAATGGTCAATACCCTACAACAGTGGAAACAATTTTTCTCTATCAATTTCCTTTGATTCGTTTCCAAATTCTTTAGATCGCTTCGTGATAGCTCTAGAAAGAAGTTTCGGTACGGTGATGGCCCTACGAATCGTTGTAGAAGATCTTACTTCGTATCTTCATCGACTTCTTATCAGCTTTTTGATTTAAACCTTAATGAATATGAATTGGAAATTTGGAGTTGGAAATTTTAAATAAATTGGAAATTTTAAATTGAGGTAAATTGGTTAATAGAATATGAGGATAAAATTTGAATTGAATCGATAAAACGAATTCGTTTAAAACCAAATTTGAAATTTTATTGAAATTTCTTGTGAATACCAAAGTCCGAAGAGGGATAAATTGGTATGTATTCTGAGATATTCCGACTTGAGTGGAATTCATATCGTAAGTTTGAGGAATTATAGGAGATCGAATCTGTCTATCTCTGTGTTATTTTCGTGCCTGCGAATTTCGAGGACGAAATTCTTTTAAGGGGGGAAGTTTGTAACGACCCCAGATTTTTAATTTATTTAAATCGATAATTAAATTAATTTTTGAATAAAAATTTGTAAAATTAAGTATAAAATGGATTAATTGATTTCGAGTTTCCCCGATATCCAAATAAATTTGATATAAATCATTTAATTTTAAATATATTGTAAATATTGTATATATGTGAATATATATGTATTTGAGCATATATGAAGAAATTTGAGATTTATAAATAATAAAAATAATTAGTATTAAATTTAAATAATAAGTATTGAAGTAAAAATAAACTAGTATAAAATAGAACAAATAGAATAAATGAAACAAAAATAGTAAATTATGTAAATTATTAAGTAAACATACAGATGAACATCTATGTGATAAAATAAGTAAACAAAAATAAATAAAAGTACAAACAAAACATCTCTAAAGTACATGCATCATCTTCAGCCGAAATAAGTGTGAAACAAAATAAAATATATTCAATTAATTATAAAGACAAGTATGCGACCTAAGTTAAACTAATACAAATAACTAAAACAACATTATTATATGCATAAGTAAGAAAAAAGTAAGAATATAAACAAATAAATAATAGCCTAGAAATAAACATATACATTTAGTATGAACAAATGAAACCAAACCATAATGTCTTCAGCCGAGACAAGCAAGTATGGCTGCAATAAACAAAGACATAAACAAAGTAAAAGAAGGCAAAGCATTTAATGCAACATATCTCTAGCCCATAACTCCAAACATCTCCAGCCATACCTATTGTATAAACAAACATCACTTTGTACAAAATAATAGCATACCTATCATCTTCTTTTCTTTATACATATCAGTCCGTTCATTCAACTGGGTAATCTTTGAAGTAATACCATCCAAAACTAAAACAAAACTCCAAGTTTAAACACAAACAATACAAACCAGAGATTAAAGAATCAAGTGAAGGCTTCAGCAAGAAAATTTCTCAGCCTATTTCAAAATCAAAGCTCTGTTCTCCTCCCTGTAGAGGTGAGTAACTTCAATTTAAAATGCTTAGGTATGTTTACATTGATTGATTTATGCCTGGACTAAATATGAAAATGTGTTTATACACTGTTGAATGTTTGTGTGTTATGTAATGATGCATGTATGTTTATAACCTATAATACACTGTAATACACCTTTGTATTTAAGTTTTCAAGTTCATGTTTTATTTCAAAAATCATTACTGGTTGATCTATGGGTTGTTAGGACTTAGGATCCAAACAAATATTGCTTGTTTGATTTTGAACTAAGATTTAAAAATTTATTTAGCTTAAATTAAAACTGGAATTGCTCTGGAAATAAAATTTAAACAGGAAACTCAAGTCTCTATAAAAATTCAAACATGTAAATTTTGCAATTCAGGTATGTGAACTAAATCCTTAAACTAGGACATGATTTTTAAAGCTAGAAGTAAAAATTTTAGATTAGAGATGAAAGTGCATTTTTGGGCTGCATTGTTTTTGGTTTCTTGGGGTTTGCTGGTGATCTATGCGACTGGAGGTGGTCAGGTTTCTCTAAGGTGATGGAGGGGTGATCAGAGGGTTTGGGAAAAATAGTGGGTGGTGGTGCAGATGGCCGTGGTGGCGTTCGTTTGAAGCTTGTAAACCTAATTTTATCGTAGCTCAGAGATTTGGTTCGTTCGTCTTCCCCAGATGATCGAGTGCAACGAAACTCGAGGGGATGGACGCATGGAGGTAGGCAAAGGCTTGACCGGAATTTTAGCAACTCTGGTGGTCGGAGTATTGAAAACCAGATGTTTTCAGGTTGCGTTGGTTGTTCCAGTTTTGGGTTAGCCGGCTCGATTTTGATTTCGAGCGTGAATCGATGGGAACGGGGTTTGGATGGTCTGAGGTGGTGATCGTCGACTTGCTCGACATTGCGGCGTCGACTGGAGGTGATGGTCGACGATGTACACGTGCACGGTGGAGTTGCTCTGGTGTTTGTTTCGTCTGGGTGTTTGCAAAGGTATACGCGAGTTTATCTCGAGATTCTCTCGAGTGTTTGCTCGAAGTTTTCCAGTATCGGCTCGAAGCGAAATAGGAGAGGCTCGGGTATAAGCTTTCCCAGGTTTAAAAACAGAAACCTGTTTTGTTTGGAATTTAGAAATTTAAATTTTTAAATTTATAAAGCCAAGTTTAAATTAAGTTTTAAAACAAAGGTTAATCACAAATTCCAGTTTAGTTTGAAGCTTAGTTTGGAAATAAGTTTTTTTTATTTGTTTAATAACTTAAAAAGGTTTAAGAAATTAGTGGATTTAAAAGAATTTGAAGTTAAAAAGGAAATTGATTTGAAACACTTTTAAACTTCTTTATAACAAAAGTGATACTTTAACATGTGAATTTCAAGTTCAAAAACAATGGTTTTAAACTTTATTAAAGTTAAATTGGCATCTATTTTAAACTAGAAATTAAAATGAAATTTCAAAGTTAAAATTGAAATAATGTTTGTAATCATATTGTGAGTGATAATTAAATCATTTCTAAGAATGAATGTTTCTTTAAAGTTAATGAAGATATAATGATAATTTGTAATTCATTAATTATTAAGTTAATTAAAATGGATAATTTATTTATTTAATTTTTTAATGATTTGGATTAATTAATTTAGTAATTATGAGTTAATTAATTAACCATTAAGGGTTAATTTATTATGATAATTAATTAAGGTAAATTAATTAATGAAAGTGATTAAGAAATACTTATTATTTAAGGAGTAATTAATTAGTTGTTGTAATTAATTGAGAATTAATTTTTAATTAGAGGTTAATTAATGATTAATCAAAGAATAATTTATTAAATGTTTTGTAATCAATTGATTATTAATTTACCATGACTAGCAAATTTATTCATAGAAAATTAATCTGATTTGAATCAATCAGATAATTAAAGTGATCTTATCTATGGATGTTTAGATTGTATTGGATGATTTAATTATTTGATATCCCTGATATATGATGCTTTGTGATACTTCCTGATTTATGTTGTGATCTGTGATAAATTATCTGTGATGTAATTTATTATCTGTGATATTTATATATCTATGGTCTGTGCATGAACGATAAGCGTTATAATTTATATCGCTTATAAACTATATCCTGTATTTTGATCTGTGATGATTCATTGTGTTGCACTATTGTGTTAAACCCCTGGACTACACCATACACACACAAATATGGATTTCACGTGGAAATCGGTTAAGTCACAGATAATTTAAATTTGATGTTTTTGAAATTGAAATTTTAATTTCAATTGATTTTGAAATTGGAAATTTGAGTTTAAAGTGAAAAGCTTTTGAATTGGGATTTCAAAGATAAAAGTTATTTTGAATAACTTAATTGAGTTTTGAAATTTTAAATAATTTGATTTAAATTTGAATTCAAGTTTGAAATTGTATCCTATGATTTGAAACTAGGGATTAAAGATGATATAAATGTGTTTGTATGAATTTAAACCATTTTAAAAGTAAAATTTTGGGAATTTGGATTTAACCCAAGGATTTCAACTCGTATGAATGAATCAGATTTCCAAAATGAAACTGTTTGTTTTCAAATGATAAAAGCTTTCAGATAAGAAATGAAATTCCAGTTTAATTAAAGGAATTTCAAGTTTGAATTGAAAAATGGTTTTCCAAGTTATGAATGAATCTATTTGAAAGCTATGAATTGAATCTGTTTTTTTTAACAGATTTAAAATGATGATTTGTTTAAACCATTTGAAATGGGATTGTTTTGAAAGATATAAGTTAAATCTTTGTTTTAAAGATTTAACAAGTTAATCAAATTGAAATGGGAATTGATTTGGAAAAATCTGTAAATGAATCTTTTTGTTTAAAAGATTTGAAATGGTAATTGGTTTAAACCATTTGAAAGAAAGTTTGGAATTATTAAGTCGTGACTTAATTGAAAACCCCAGATCCATATGTTTTAAATATTGCGCTCATTATTCGGGTTAGCCGGGAAAAGACCTTTGTGTCATATAACCCATTTCGAATTAATGATACGTCGTATATGGATCGCATTTGAAGACCGGTGTTGAAGACCGGGTATTTGCGAGAACGATAGGATAACCTATCGATTGTCTCTGCACCGAGTGGCCTCGGTATAGAGATCCCCTAAGTGATGGGAAATCCGATCGGGATTGTGAATACCCGGATTGCAAGGGCTTCTTTGGAAGTGCCTTCGGTTCTGTTCGAACCCGGAACAGACTTGTATGGTTACATGTTTGACATTACACTTTGAGATATAAAGCCGATTTCTTTCAAATACATTTCTGTTTGGTGGCGGAGAATTTAGTCTCTTAGCTTAACACCCTTCTCTGAGACGTACGAGCTCAGAGGGTATGTAGTTGAAATTTATCAGCGATATATTCCCAATTTGGTAATGTGACATGCTGAGTGTTGTTGTGTGATGATCAGTGTTTGATCATTTGTGATATGATCATTTGTTTGATCATTTGTCTTTGTGATCATTGCTTTGATCATCTGTTGACCCAAAGCATGGCTTTGTGACAAAGCGTAGCTTTGTGGACAAGACTTCGTCGAACCTCACAACCCGGTAATGGTCGAAACAGGAATTGTGCGGCAAGGTTTCAGGGGTAGCTCCCCTAGGGTATGACCATTCCTTTTGGAAAAGGGTAGTATCATGGTATGGAGCCCAAATACTTACTCATGTGGACACACTTTATTGATTATGTGTGATGTTGGTTACCGAGCGCTCGGATAAAGGTCCCAAAGGACCGGGGGTGGCATATCTCAGGTTTTGTATATTCCCCGGGAAGGGGGGTAGCCGGCCTTGTTTGGCAGAGAACGGTTTGGTTCTCGGAGCGTCCCTCCAGAGGCGTTCTTTCGTGGAATAGGAAGTTCCTTAGCCTAACCATTTGTTGGAAATCCAAACAAAACAATACGAGCCCTGTACGGTTTTAGTTGTATTACCTGCCATGGAATGTGGCGGTAACCTGCTATTGAACATGGTAGCTATAGTAGGCATAAGTGCGAAATGTAACGATTGCAATTTTTCGTCGCTCGAAAATCGACATTAATACATTCACTGTATCAACTGTCGAGCAATCGAATGCCGGAAAACCGAATTGTTATGGAGAAAAAGAAGAGGTAGAAGAAAACAGAAGAATACAGAAGAAAAAGAAAGAAGAAATAACAGGAGAACACAGAACAATATCAAAATCTCACATTCGCAGCGGAACAACATATAATAGATAAATGAATAATCTTTAAATCAAAGAACTATATCATTTTATACATTACATCATCATTAGAGTTTACAGCAACAATATACAACACAACTGGACAGTTATATGAACTTGTCCATATACAGAATACACAGCGGAATAATACTATCATATACAAGTGGTACGTCTCCCCATCTAGCTCGCCACTGAGCTCCACAGGATCTCCTGAATCCAGAATAACCTGATGACCTAACTCTAGACTGCCCGTGTGGAAAATGATGGGCACCCAGAGTTTAGGAAGGAAACAATAAACTCCAGGTCAGTCATGGTGACTGGTGTGAGAACTAAAACAGTTTATCTTTAGAAACAAACAACAATAGAATTTTAACATTGAAACCCGCAATGCTTTTGGAAAATGAAACTACCATAAGACCTCCCGCCACACACATAATGCAAACGCAGAATTGGAGGAGATTTCTTCTTATGATAGTCAAATATGATTACTACGCAAATCATTGGATTATTATTATTAGTGCATAGTGTAGAAAACATTTCGAAAGTATAATATTAATCTTAGCCAGCATAGGCATTTCACGTTATGCCTACTATAGCTACTATGTTCAATAGCAGGTTACCGCCACATTCCATAGCAGGTAATACAAATAAAACCGTACAAGGTTCGTATTGTTTCTTTGGATTTTCCAATAAATGGTCAGGCTAAGGAACTTCCTTTCCTACTGCCGAATGGGATCGCCTCTGGCTGGACGTCCCGAGAGACAAACTGCTCTCTGCCAAAAAAGCCGGGTTACCCCTGTAATAGGTAACTCACGAATATGCCATCCCCCGGTCCTTTGGGACCTTTATCCGAGCGCACGGTAACCAACATCACACATAATAAATAAGGTGTGTCCACATGAGTAAGTATCTGGGCTCCATACCATGATACCACCCCTTTCCAGAAGGAAATGACATACCCTAAAGGGCGCGACCCTCATAACCTTGCCGCAACATTCCTATTTCGACCATTTCCGGGTTGTTGAGGCCCTGACGAAGTCTCGTCCACAAAGCTGCGCTTTTTCACAAAGCCACGCTTTGATCACAAATGATCAAATAAATGATCATCATCACAGCAACACTCAGCATGCCACATTACCAAATTGGGAATATATCGCTGATAAATTTCAACTACATAACCTCTGAGCTCGTACGTCTCAGAGAAGGGTGTTAAGCTAAGAGAATAAATTCTCCGCCACCAACAGAAATGTATTGGAAAGAAATCAGCTTTACATCTCAAAATGTAATGTCAGACATGTAACCATACAAGTCTGTTCCGGGTTCGAACAGAACTGAAGGCACTTCCAAAGAAACCCTTGCAATCCGGGTATTCACAATCCCGATAAAACTTCCCATCACAAAGGAAATCTCTATACCATAGCTAACGGTGCAGAGAATCGATAGGTCATCCTATCGTTTTCACAAATACCCGGTCTTCATCACCGGTCTTCAATACGATCCATATCGTCGTATCACAAATTCGGAATGGGTTATATGACACAAAGGTCCTTTCCCGGCTAACCCGAATAGTGAGCGCTTATTCAAAACATATGGATATAGGATTTCAATTAAGTCACAACTTATTGCCCAAATCTTTTCTTTCAAATGGTTTAACAAATTACCATTTTAAATCTTTAAACAAAAAGATTTACTTCACAAAGTTTCATTTACAGATTTCCAAATCAATTTCCATTTCAATTTGAATTAACCCATTAAATCTTTAAAGTTAAGATTTAATTTACAGCTTTTAGAACTATTCACAATTCAAGTCTTTTATAATATAAAAGATACACCTTTTGAAATACACTTTTATTTCAAAATAAAGTTTTATCATCTTCACAAGGGTTAATTCATAGTTTTCCAAACTATTTACAATTTCATTTCAACTTGAGATGTTTCGATACAAATTGGAATTTCACTTTAGAAAAGCTATTATTATTTGGAAACAGATAGTTTTCATTTTGGGAAAAACTGGTTACATTTACACAGGTTAAAGCCATTCAAGTATAAAACTTGAATATACATTTAAATTTCCAACACCATATTTTAAATGGTTAAAAACCCATATAAACATCCTTGATAATTTATACAATCTTTTAAACCAAAATTTCCAATTCATTGAATTCAATTCTATTAAGTTATTTAAAATAACTTTTATATCTTTTGAACTCATTTCAAAAACCTTCAATTCCAATTCCAAAACTATTTTGGATTAAAAACTCAATTTTTTAAAATTGATAAAAATCTGTGACTTAACCGATTTCCACGTGAAATCCACTTTTGTGTGTGTATTGTGTAGTCCAAGGGTTTAACACAATAGTGCAACAGCATTCAATCATCATAGATCAAACATAACAATATAATTGATAAGCGGTATAACTATAACGCTTACCTTCATTCACAGATCACAGATAAATAGATCACAAATCACCCACAAATCAGAATATATCACAAGGTATCACACATCAAAGATGTCAACAATTTAACATCCAATATAATCCAAACATCCATAGATAGGATTAATTCGATTATCTGATTAATTTAAATCAAATAAATTTCTAAACATTTCCAGAATTATTTCCTTTTAAAATAATTTCCTTTAGCTCTTCAAATCTATTTAAAAATACAAAATCCATTTATTAAGCTCTTTTTCCCAAAATTTGAAATTAAATTCAATACGGCTCAAAAATAAGACTTTTATCCTTTAAAACTCCTTTTAAATTAATCCAATTATCAAAATAAACTTTTCGCAATAAATTTCCAACTTATATTTTCAAAAATTCAATTTCTAAATATTTCTGGTATCCATCGATATCAAAAATATATACGGCTAATTACAGCCTTTTACAATCCTAGTTTCACAATTATAATCATACGGTGATTATAAATAAACAACACACAATATATGAAATAAATTCAAATGTTTGAGGAATCCAGTTGGATCCCTCCAACCTGTTTCCCTGCATCCACAGATGTTAGCACAATACCAATTTCACGTCAATGTGAAATTATCACGGTATATAGGATTTATAAATATTATCCGCTATTATGCGGCGCAATAGGGTCTCATCCGCTATACAATGCGGGAAATCAACTCCAATATATACATATTCCAGTATATATATATTGCTATATACATATATAATACCAATTTCACTTCAATGTGAAATATTCGCGGTATATGTTTTTAATAAATAACCTCCGCTTAATAACGACGTATAATGTCTATTTATCACAATAAATAGCAATCATCATTCAATTATCACAATCAATCACTATCAACAATTTTAAATCTAACTATTTAAAATTTAAATCGAAACACAACATTCGATTGAGTGAGGAGTTCTCACCTTGGTTTCAATTCCTTTCCAGCATTTTATTTTGAATAAAATTAAACGCGCGTTTAATTTTACCTGAAATTTTCACTGAGCCCAATTGCTTCCAATCCAGCTCCATTGCGTAGTGCTCGACAAAACGAAGCCAACGCAAAAAGTTTCGTCCGAAACGGACCTAGTATGACAAAGTTATGGCTTTTCAAAGTTTGTACACATTTTAATAAAATCAATTTACAACTTTTTTTTTATACCCAGACCATCATGGCCTTTCATCTTTGCTTCAGGAAATCTGGGCCACTCACGCAAGCTTCTTCCCTTCACGTTCTCTTCCAGACAATGAAACCCATAAGCCGACCATTTAGGGTTTGACATCGCCACCACCACGAGCCTCCTAGAGATGATCGGCAACCACCGTTGCAAAGCCCCGCTCGAGAGCCACCATCGGCTGGAATAGCTTGCAACTCGGCCTCCCCTTCTTGCTTGATTTCCCGTTGATTCGTTGCTCCATTTTCGATCATCTCTGTATGGATGGAAAGCTCTCGACCTCCTCTACAAGTTTGTAGTTGACAACTTTTGCTAATTCCTTACGGATTGAGAGAGATTAAGAGGCGAAAATCGTGAATTTCTGGCCTTTGAAATGAAGGTGGCGGCTGGAGCAAATGAATTAGGGTTTTGGCCTGAAACGCGCGTATATATATACGTATAATCTATTATTTTAATATTAAATTCAATTTTTAACGAGCATTTACAAACGAACTCCAAATCTGACGTGCCGCCTGGCGTTCGTAAGGTTTACCCCGCGTTCCGAAGACAATGGAATGTGTTTCGGAAGCTAATTCGATCATATGTGAGAGTTACGGAATTAAACAATCGATTTTAAATTAAACCGATTTCGATACGTTTTGGCTTGCCCCGGACAAACGGTACATCCGATTGACACGAAATTTGAAACCATATAATAATTCAACATTATGGATCCGATGAAACTGGTTTCGTCGAAATCCAAGACTTTTTGAAAAATGACTATTTTAACTCGCCAAATTAATATTAAAACAATTTCGATGCGTTTCGAGCTGCCACAGTCAAACGACAACTCCGATTGCTACAAAAATTGAAATCCGATAATAACAAACTATTACGGATCCAATGGAACTAGTTTCGTCCAATTCTGAGACTGTCCCAAAAATGGCTAATTTCACTAGTCGATTAAATATTAAAATATTCAATTTTCACAAATTTACTTTAAATTCAATTTTAAAAGTTCTATAACATCACTATAACTTCAATATGATTTAATATAACTTTATAAATCATTTTCAATTAAATTACATTCAGATTTCAATTATTTACCCAATTTCAGGTATTAAATTATCGATTTAATTATCCAATTAAATCTAGATATTCGAATTTTAAATTATTCGACTTATTAATTCCACTTATTAATATTCAAAATCAATTAAATATTCCAATTTCAAATGTCAGAAATTCTGGGTCATTACACGAAATGTCTATGATGGCTAAGATTTATATTCTACTTTCGAAATGTTTTCCACTATGCACTAATAATAATATCAAAAATGATTTGATTTTGCGTAGTAAGCATCTTTGACTATCATAAGGAGAAATCTCCTCCAATTTTGTGTTTGCATTGTGTGTGTGGCGGGAGGCCTTATGGTAGTTTCATTTTCCAAAAGCATTGCGAATTGACTTTAAAATTCTCTACTATTTGTTTTTAAAGATAAACTGTTTTTGTTGCTCACACCAGTCCCATGACTGATCCGGAGTTTATTGTTCCTTTCCTAAACTCTGGATGCTCAAAAATTTTCTACACGAGCAGTCTAGAGTTGGGTTTTTCAAATAGTCAGGATTAGTAGATTTTCTGGAGCTAGTTCAGTCTTTGGATATGGACTGCACTTGCTTATCTTTGTGCCTCGTTATTGGGAGTTCGAGCTATTTCTGGATTGGTGCTTTGAAGATGGAGATTATCCGCTGCTGATGTTATCGTTTTCTTTTCCGCTGCTATTTCTTGTATCATATCTCTGATGTATATTGATATTCATTGTATCACTCTGTTGTATCAGATATTGTATATCAATGTATTATTCTTTTTCTTCCGCTGTGTTGTTTACTTAATTGTGTTATAAGCTCCGGCGACTCGGATTTGAATGGTCGAATCTACGGCATTCGAGTACGATGTAAAGTATGGATGTCGATTTTCGAACGCGAAAATCCAAGACGTTACACACATGCATGATTATGTAAATCGGAACATGTTGTTGAAATCAAGGGGGATTTGAGGTGTAGTTGATCCTTCCCATATACATACGTACGTACGTACGTACGTACGTACGTATGTATGTATGTATGTATGTATGTATGTATGTGTGCGTACGTATATATATGTGTGTGTATGTGTATATATGTATATGTGTGTGTATCGATGGATAGTTAAAATACTATTTACATTATGCTAATTTAAAATGAGCTAAATTTTTGTGTAATGTAGTAATTTGAAATTTTTGGACTTTAAATTATGAACATTTCAGGCCGAGGAAACTTGTAATGGCCATAACTATTAATAGGAGAAGAATATTGACTTGAAACCTATTCCAAATGAAAGATATGATTGTTTCTCATTTTATAGAGTAATGTTATTGGCTAAGCCGTTTGAGGGATATTGCAGTTTTAAGTTATATAGTATTTAGGCGGATTTGGGTAACTAGGCCCATTAACACATTTCGGGCCTGGTTAAGAGATTTCGAGAAAAATGTTATTCCCATGATTAATTCAGCTCCCCAAATCACTTTCTCTTCCTCCTAAATAAGATCTAAACCTCTAATAATGCTATCTCGGGAAAATTTATAATTAAATCATAATATATCTCTTTAAAGCTTAATATTAAGACAAATCAAGCTTAGGTATTAACTTGAGACTATAAAATCAACGTTTTTTGGAGTTAAATTCAAGATTTTTGTTATCTCAATTCAAATTTAGTTGGATGTTTCTTTGTTTCATCAATTTTACATCGAATGATGAATGATCAATGATCCCTTACTTATTATATTTGCAAATGTTCTAGATAGGACACAATATTAGGTTCTAAATGTGTTTTACCATTAAGATGTCATTAATTTACGTTATCTCAGTGCTTCGTGTAATAACTTGGGAGATCGTGGCTTCAGGTCGAATCGAGATGGGTCATGTTTATGTAGTATCATGCAACCTATATAGATGGAATAGGTTAAGTTATGTGATTTCAGATTATTTAATAGGAATGTACTATATTATGATGGGCTAACTTGGTAGATACACCTGACATGGATATTATAAGTTTAGTATTGGTTAATAACGATGTTTTATCTGCATCTTCATATTATATAATAGTAACTTCCCACTAATGCATGCATATATATAACCACTTCTATGAGAAATTATGGGGCAGTTGTAACGACCCACTATTTTGGACCATTCAAATCGACAATAAATACGCACATATCGGACTTGAATAATTCAAAACAATAGATTGTTAATTTAAATTTGGCAAAACTCAGCATATACAGTAAATAAATCAATCACAGAATCACAGACACAGAGTAATACCATAATACGCAGCGGAATAAATAAATAGTATTTCATGAAGCTACTATATAAACATCGGAGTTAGAAATAAAATACAACAGAATATCTCAAATGCAGTGAAGTCTTTAGTACAACAGATGACCTCCCTGAACAAATCAACTGGAAAGCTGAAAGCTGAATCGATGGTTGGATCTCCAAACGAAGCTCCAAACTCCAAAGGTGAGTCTCAAATGCTGTATCACTCGGTCTGACCCGA
The DNA here is from genome assembly GCA_030737815.1 of Allium fistulosum. Taxonomy (NCBI): domain Eukaryota; kingdom Viridiplantae; phylum Streptophyta; class Magnoliopsida; order Asparagales; family Amaryllidaceae; genus Allium; species Allium fistulosum. The sequence goes on along the minus strand of CM060907.1, from coordinate 1,114,212,336 downwards.
GCGTAAAGCAAAAACAAAACACTCGAGTCAGGATTAACATTCTTATATCAATAAATCCAACTCAAGTGAAATATCAATTGAAATACAAGAAACTCAAAGGATGTTTAGGATAACCATCCTCTAAGGACCCGTGGAACTATCTACAATGTAGAAATATACACTATAACACCGTGGTCATTTCAATTTAATTTATACTTCAAACCCAAATATCATTTCATTTCAAAAATATCTATTTTCCAAAATAGTATATATAGGTTAAATAATTTATAAAGTAAAGTATTTATAATTTCCTCAAGTCTCACAAATCGATTCAAATCAACTCAAATTCCAAATTCAAATTTATTCAAAGCTCAATTCATTAATTCAATTCAGTTCTAAATAGACCATTTAAATTTTCAATATATTTCAAAGCTTTAATATTCAACATTTCAAAGTTAAATTTAACAGTTTCATATAGCTCTTGATTTAACTTCATTATTATTTAATCAGGGAATATTCACTTAATAAATTCAATATCATTTAACTAGCCTTAACTTACATTTTTACTAAATATTTCCTTAAATTTATTTAAACAATAAATATTTATTAAATTACTTAAATCAAACCCAAGTTATAAATCATATCTTAAATCGCAATTTCAATAAGTTTCAAATCGGTTTAATTAAATAAAATTATCTTTTGAATACAATTTTAACTAAATTCAAATTATCTTCCCAACCTTAACTAATTCAAATTATTACCAAAATCTATTTTGAAATATAAATTTTATACTAAAAAATATTATATGTATTAAATCCATCTTAATTAAATTAAATATCATTATTAAATCTACATATATCATTACCATTTATATATAATAATATAAGAATCAACTTTTATTAAAACCATATATTTCTTTCCAAAACCATAGAATTTATTTTCAAAATATTTATATATGGACCAACGGTGTCTGTATATAATTTCCTATTTATGGTCAAGTGATACGGATATTTATCATTTCAATCCGTAAATTTAAATACATACGGGTAGATATCATTTCGACCCGTAATCCCAAATTCAAATCAATTGAAAATCGCTTGGGTTTATCATTTCAACCCATAACGATTTTCTCCAATTCTAAAGTCCGTTCGGGTATGTATCATTTCAACCCATAGTGAATTATATGCTAACAGGGAACTTGCAGAGTGATAATAGATAATATAAAATATAACAACATACATATATCATCAGTAACAATATGATATAAACAACAGGATATGGTGTCATATCCCACAGGTGAACAAATTACAAATAATAGCATATATAACAATTTAAACAACTAACAGCAGCATATTTCAATTGTCGTTTCAATTGAAATCAAATTTAATAAATATAAGAATATTAATCGTGAGTGATTGCTCACCTTCCGAGGCTAAAGAGATGGACGAGAATGGAAGCGAATTGTGAATCCAAACACGAATTTCAAGGCGAAACAAGACGTATACGGATTTGACGGACAAACTGATAGATAAAGAATCGATGAGACAATTAGAATCAGTTTGATAGGAACAGCAATGTTATATATTATTATTAATTCCATGAAATCAATATTTAATTTAAAATAAATATTAAAATAACATATATATAATTAAAAATCATTGTTTTAAATCTAAACACATATATCAAAATCTACCATATATACATAAAAATTTAAAATAAATATTTATGTAGCTACACAAACATATCACTTTATATATATATTTTAAAATATACAACATAAAACAACAATATCTATAAACCTTTAATTTAAATCAAATAGTTAACAAATAACTATACTATGCAGACTAATACTGTAACAAAACAAAATAGATGGACAGATTAACCAAATGTACTCAGACCAAATGCGTAGATTATATATATATATATCCAAAATATCTATGCAATTGTACTATACCATAGTTACACTTTGTAAACAACTAAAACCTTATGAAAAAAAATAACAAAAATCTTATATACAATCAGATTATATATAATACTGTTAATATTTATACAAACCGATTTTTTTTTAAACAAAATACTATTGGAAACTTATACACCCAGATCCATATATATACACGAACTAACTGTTGAATTATATAAACATACATTGCACTGTAGACACGCAACCCAGTTTAAACACATATATTCTTAAATCAAAAATATATATACTTATATATATTATATCTTAAAGCCAATACTATGACCCAATATGTGAATATAAGGACTAATATTACTGGAAACAATAAAACTGCAAAATATAAACACCGCCATGCGAAAACATATGCTAGCAAAATAATGTTTATAAACAACATATATATAACTGTGAACATATATACTTTAACATATATTAATATATACTTACATACGCCTCTATATTATATATAATAAACTAACATATACAATCAACATGTCTTAGCAACAACATATAATAATATATAGACCAACATATAAATATATATAATGACTTAGAGAATAAAACAAACATATGTAACTCTCAGATCAAAGTTATATACCAATGTATACATATACAGTAAACTTTTTATAAAATATATAACATACCTTTTTATGAAAAATATGAAAGGAGAGTGCAAAGAGGAAGGGACAGGACATGCTCGGGTGGTTCTAGGGGGAAGAGGGGTTGCGCGCAAGGGAAGAGGCTGGAGAGAAGGGGTCGGAGGCGGTCAGGCCGAAGCAAGGTGGAAGAGGTGGAAGAGGTGGCGAGTTGATTGGTTTGGGCGAAGGACAGGGAAGCCGTAGTGGGAGGCAGACGTGGCAGCTAGGTGGATGGCGTGGGTCCTCGATTTCAGGGAGGAGGTGGATGGTTGCACTGGCGGGTAGGGGTTGAGGCTCGGTGGAGCAGTGGCAAAGTTAACTAGCGGAGGCGAGAAGCTGGAAATAGTTGCCGAAGAGGTTGGAGGGGAATGGGGTCTCAGGTGGAACAAGAGAGAGGGGGAAGAGAGGATGGTCACACGTGAAGGACTGGGTAGGGGAAAAGAAAATGGGGAAGACACATGGAAAACGAAATGACAGAAGAGAAAATGGGAAAGGGAAAGGAATGTTAAAGGAATGTTACGCGTGATTTCAGAGAATTAAATAAAAGTAACGGCTATTGGTATAAAAGCAAAAGTACAAACGATTGGTTATAATAAAAGAAAAGGAAACAATGAACTGAAGGAAAGGAAAGGTCAAGAAATAATAATTGTGACCCTTAAATTCCAGAAAGCAACGACTATGATTTAGCTGAAAATAATTTATGCCTTGATTGGACATCACGTTTGAATTATAAAACAGAAGGAACAGATAAAGTCACAAATTATGGTACCGTTACGACGAAGAGTTTATAGTTTCCGGTGCGTACCAGACCTCAAAATACAGGGATAAATATACTGTGGAGATCAGCACGACGAGACGATCAAAACGGTATACAGATATAAGCGATACGATTGAATTATAAAAATTCGAATTTCTGCTAGCGGAAAAATGCAGCTAAAACGCAGAAAATAAGATTGACGGAGCTATAGAAGTCCGAATTTGATGAAACGAAATTTGACGTCTCACTCAGAAGATGATTTACAAATTTTCTGTATAAAAATATTCAGGTTTGAAAATTATTTTATTACCATCAATTTTTTAACTGATTTAAATTGAAATAGAATTTCACAATAAAATAAACATCAATATTATCAGATGAAAATTTACCAGTTGCTATGTTTAAATAGACGTATCTCAAATAATAAATTTTTTATTTTCAAATTTTATTGTTTAAAATTTCACAAAATTTCCGGTTAAATATATTATAAAACCATTAAAATTTACGGGTCGTTACACTCTCCCCCCCTCAAAACTTTTCGTCCCCGAAAAGGAAGGAGGTAGGGGAATAGAAACAACCAGAAAAGAAGATAGATTGAAAGGCAAGGATAACCAATTTATTTAAAACTACATAAATTTACTTGAAATATTCATTTGAAACTTCATTGTAGTTCATTATCTTTAATACTTTAAAACTTTTCAAAAACCCATTTGTAAAATTTCTTGCTTCCTTTATAAATACCATTTATATGTTTAAATAACACTTTTATAAAGATATGAAAACTATTTGAAAACAATTATTTACATCATTACTTATATTTACAAAGAGGTTATTGAAAACATTAAATCTATAATTCATAAATTTATTAATTCTCAAGATACTTTCAAATATTATCAATAATCATTTACTTTAAATATGTTTTATTTAATTAAAATCCTAAAATATTTATAACACTAAAATTTTCTATTAAACCATGTAGTATATAAATAAACAATATTTAAAAAGGATATAGTCAACAAGGAAAAGAAGGTGGATTCGGAAAAACAGAATATAGGTGAATAAATAAAGTTGAGCAGATAAGGTAGATTCAAGGAATAGTATCGGGTACGAATAATTAATTCAAACCATAAGAATTTTAATTTCAAATATTAATACAAAATTTCTTTGCTGGAAATACTTTTAAAATAAAATACCTTTATATCGAAACAAATTTCCTTTCGAAAATACTTTTATAACTAGATGTCTCAACAAGTTTATCCTCGTTCCTGTAGACTCTGGCAGTGCGTTGATCAGGCGCAAAGCTAGAATTCTCCAGGTACTTAGTAGACCTATTTCAACATCCAGTGAAAATACTTGAAAAACTTTCAAAAATGATATGGAAAGTACAATACAAACGAATCAAACGAATCAAATCATGGATCGCAGATACACAATGGTTACGTCTGGATCCCCCAGGAAACATCCGTACCTTTTAAGCATTCACTGCCTTGCGAATTTCGCCATGATAACAAAACTGTAGACCGTGGATACACAATGGTTACGCCTGGATCCCCCAGGAAACATCTATACCCTTTAAGCAATCTCTGCTTTGCGGATTACGCTACTAAAACGACCATAGATCGCAGATACACAATGGTTACGCCTGGGTCCCCCAGGAAACATTCGTACCTTTTAAGCAATCACTGCCTTGCGAATTACGCTATGCAGTCGAGTTCGTAAGACCATGGGTTACGCCATGGAATTCGATGGACACTCGAGTATCATATCCGGAAAACCAAAAACCTGAGAAATATCGATAGAATAAATCCACAATGTGGCCACAAAGCGGATATCAAGCAGAAGGCACTTTCCATATCTTTACATCGAAAATATGTATCATATAGTACCTTTCCAAATCACTTTCAAATATCGTACTTATATAAAGTCCATTATATATAAAATTTTATTTTCAAATCAAATACCTTTCCAAATCAATAGTATATCAAATCACACTTATATAGACTTCAATTATATAAGATTTCACTTTTCAAATTGAGTCTCATTTCAAATCCATAGTTTTCGAATCAAAATCATACTTATACAAACCGATTTTTATATAAGTTCGATAGCTCCCAAATCAGGTATTTAGTAAAAAATAAGGATCTCAAATTTCAATTTTGTTTCAATATCAGTTCAGTTTCAAAATCATATACAATCCCCCCAAATTATTTCTTCTCAATTTAAATATCTTTAGTTTTAAAGTTTCCAACATAATAAATTTAGAAAATAAATCCAAATTTCCAAATCAATATAATTTAAGTCAACCAATTCATTTCCAAAATCAAATGTTTTCAAAATCATCTTATACTTATATAAGGTCCATCTTATATAAGGATCAAATTTTTCAAAAATATATTTCGCTGCATAGAGAGCCATATGGGATTGAACATCTTTGCTTTATAAAAGGTTTTGAATTTAGAATAGTTTTGTAAATAAAATAGTTTTGAAAAATAGATTTGTATATAAAATAATTTTGTAAAATTGTTTTGTATGTAAAATAGAATAAAACAATTTGTTTAAGAAAATAAAAGAAAAATAGTTTTGAAAAAAAATGGTTTTAAATTGATAGCAGTTTTTCATAAAAGAAAATTCCAATTAAATTACAAAGATATCCCACCCAACAACTTCCAATTTCAGCGTCAAGTATATCAATGATATTAGAATATAAGATGTACATACGTCATCATTTCGCAAAATCACATTCGATCTCTCGCTCGATCACACAAGTTTGCTGTCGAACTAGTATTGTCCATTCGACTTCCCTAATGCGGATTTTGATATGGTTTCTCGACTAGAAACCATCAGTCTCCATGCATAGCCATATACTATGATAGAGAATTCTAGAATCGAGCCCAAAATCCATATCAAATATTCGCCATCAAGGATCAAAAATATTCGCCATCAAGAATCAAATGAAAATCCTAACATGAAATGGTGTAATTCACCTCGAACTTGTGTACTCAAACCTGGATCAAATTAATTATGCGAATAAAACAGCATACATACAACTTATGTATTTATTCCAACTTGTTATTTATATAGTTTCATAAAGATGTTACTAAGTTAAAACGTTTAAACTAAATTTTATTCAAAATATTTTGAAGACCAAATTCTTTTCAAAACATTTCAAATCTAAATTTCATATTAAAAAAATTTAAAATAGCCTTATTCATTTACTTAACAAAACAGTTTCAACTAATTTAAATCATATTACTACATACTTTAAACATATATACCAAACTTATATACTTTATACTTTTCAAAATTTCTTGGCTATGAAAAGTTAACCTTGATTTGGAAGTGCTCGAACCTTCAAAATAGTCGAAGAAATCATATTTCAATCCAAGAGTTGGAAATCACCAACAAATCCGTAAATCAATTCCAAAAGATAGGGTTATATCAAATCAGATCCAAAACTCAAGGACTAAACACCGGCTTACTTCAAATCATTTCAAGTATATATATACATATATCTTTCGAATATCAAATCTTACTTTGGAATTTGAAATCAAAATGGTTTCACAAAATCACTCGCATAGCAAAGCTACAGAAGTGGCCTACCCTCACTCTGAAACTCTAAAATCAATGTCGATGATGCGTGCACTCATCACCGAAATTATTTTCCAGCGACATAAGTGAGTTCTGGACTTCTATTTTCTCAAACTTCTTTTGAAATTTTTTCGAAATCATTCGAAACTCATTAAAATCATTTGAAACATTTCTTATTCGGAAAAATACTTTTAAATCATATTATTATTATATATTTCAAAATCTTAAAACCAATTTCAAAACACCGAGGTTCAATTCTCGAATTTCAAATTTAAAATCCTTCAGTTATAAATCATTTTTAGATAAATCAAATTTCTTATATAATTTTTCAAAATTACAAATCCTTTCGAAACCTCAAATTCTTGTTTTTAAAGGTATATAATCCTTATCGAAAACATTTTCACTTTTATATATAGAATAAAATCATAGTTATCAAAATAATAATTTTGGTATATAAAACAATTTCAAAAATACAAACAAAACCCGATTTTCAAAGGATTTCAAAACAAAGATAGAGATTCCAATTAGAGGGACTCTAATCGGATAGAATACTGACTTGAAGATAGGCTCGAACGAATATGGGATAACTAAATTACAAAATACCAGATAGATATATTTTTTATAAATCGCGGATGACCCTAGGGTCAACGATGACTTCAAAATAAGATTGGTGCAGAATTTTGAGGCAAATTGACATTCGATTGCCAGAGATAGAATTCGGCATAACAAGAGATAGCAGCATCTAAACCGAGGGATATATAAATCTCCGGTGAATCAATGCCAATTGTAAAGGAGTTTCACCCCTTTACAAATCATCCAAAGATTGGCGGGATCGCCTATTCTTACAGAAATCATTCGAAGTGGAGTTATGGGATGCTCCAAAATCAAGAAACACGAATAGGGAGAGAAGAAAATGGATTTTGGAACCGCAGGGAACGTTAAGTCCAAAGTAAAACCAAATCAAGGAGGAAGAATTTCAAGCTCGAATGGAAGTGATTCCAAATATAAATTTACTATATATGCTAAGTTTGCCTAGAGCCTAAGCTCTGATACCAACTGTAATGACCCATTATTTTGGACCATTCAAATCGACAATAAATCCGCACATGGCGGACTTGAATAATTCAAAACAATAGATTGTTAATTTAAATTTGGCAAAACTCAGCATATACAGTAAATAAATCAATCACAGAATCACAGACACAGAGTAATACCATAATACGCAGTGGAATAAATAAATAGTAGTTCATGAAGCTACTTTATAAACATCAGAGTTAGAAATAAAATACAACAGAATATCTCAAATGCAGTGAAGTCTTCAGTACAACAGATGACCTCCCTGAACAAATCAACTGGAAAGCTGAAAGCTGAATCGATGGTTGGATCTCCAAACGAAGCTCCAAACTCCAAAGGTGAGTCTCAAATGCTGTATCACTCGGTCTGACCCGAGCATAAAGCAAAAACAAAACACTCGAGTCAGGATTAACATTCTTATATCAATAAATCCAACTCAAGTGAAATATCAATTGAAATACAAGAAACTCAAAGGATGTTTAGGATAACCATCCTCTAAGGACCCGTGGAACTATCTACAATGTAGAAATATACACTATAACACCGTGGTCATTTCAATTTAATTTATACTTCAAACCCAAATATCATTTCATTTCAAAAATATCTATTTTCCAAAATAGTATATATAGGTTAAATAATTTATAAAGTAAAGTATTTATAATTTCCTCAAGTCTCACAAATCGATTCAAATCAACTCAAATTCCAAATTCAAAATTATTCAAACCTCAATTCATCAATTCAATTCAGTTCTAAATAGACCATTTAAATTTTCAATATATTTCAAAGCTTTAATATTCAACATTTCAAAGTTAAATTTAACAGTTTCATATAGCTCTTGATTTAACTTCATTATTATTTAATCAGGGAATATTCACTTAATAAATTCAATATCATTTAACTAGCCTTAAATTACATTTTTACTAAATATTTCCTTAAATTTATTTAAACAAGAAATATTCATTAAATTACTTAAATCAAACCCAAGTTATAAATCATATCTTAAATCGCAATTTCAATAAGTTTCAAATCGGTTTAATTAAATAAAATTATCTTTTGAATACAATTTTAACTAAATTCAAATTATCTTCCCAACCTTAACTAATTCAAATTATTACCAAAATCTATTTTGAAATATAAATTTTATACTAAACAATATTATATGTATTAAATCCATCTTAATTAAATTAAATATCATTATTAAATCTACATATATCATAACCATTTATATATAATAATTTAAGAATCAACTTTTATTAAAACCATATATTTCTTTCCAAAACCATAGAATTTTTTTTCAAAATATTTATATATAGACCAACGGTGTCTGTATATAATTTCCTATTTATGGTCAAGTGATACAGATATTTATCATTTCAATCCGTAAATTTAAATACATACGGGTAGATATCATTTCGACCCGTAATCCCAAATTCAAATCAATTGAAAATCGCTTGGGTTTATCATTTCAACCCATAACGATTTTCTCCTATTCTAAAGTCCGTTCGGGTATGTATCATTTCAACCCATAGTGAATTATATGCTAATAGGGAACTTGCAGAGTGATAACAGATAATATAAAATATAACAACATACATATATCATTAGTAACAATATGATATAATCAACAGGATATGGTGTCATATCCCACAGGTGAACAATTACAGATAATAGCATATATAACAATTTTAACAACTAACATCAGCATATTTCAATTGTCGTTTCAATTGAAATCAAATTTAATAAATATAAGAATATTAATCATGAGTGATTGCTCACCTTCCGAGGCTAAAGAGATGGACGAGAATGGAAGCGAATTGTGAATCCAAACACGAATTTCAAAGCAAAACAAGATGTATACGGATTTGATGGACAAACTGATAGATAAAGAATCGATGAGACAATTAGAATCGGTTTGATAGGAACAACAATGATATATATTATTATTAATTCCACGAAATCAATATTTAATTTAAAATAAATATTAAAATAACATATATATAATTAAAAATCATTGTTTTAAATCTAAACACATATATCAAAATCTACCATATATACATAAAAATTTAAAATAAATGTTTATGTAGCTACACAAACATATCACTTTATATCCAAAATATCTATGCAATTGTACTATACCAAAGTTACACTTTGTAAACAACTATAACCTTATGAAAAAAAATAACAAAAATCTTATATACAATCAGATTATATATAATACTGTTAAAATTTATACAAACCGATTTTTTTTTAAAACAAAATACTATTGGAAACGTATACACCCAGATCCATATATATACACGAACTAACTGTTGAATTATATAAACATACATTGCACTATAGACACGCAACCCAGTTTAAACACATATATTCTTAAATCAAAAATATATATTCTTATATATACTATATCTTAAAGCCAATATGTGACCCAATATGTGAATATAAGGACTAATATTACTGGAAACAATAAAACTGCAAAATATAAACACCGCCATGCGAAAACATATGCTATCAAAATAATGTTTATAAACAACATATATATAACTGTGAACATATATACTTTAACATATATTAATATATACTTACATACGCCTCTATATTATATATAATAAACTAACATATACAATCAACACGTCTTAGCAACAGCATATAATAATATATAGACCAACATATAAATATATATAATGATTTAGAGAATAAAACAAACATATATAACTCTCAGATCAAAGTTATATACCAATGTATACATATACAGTAAACTTTTTATAAAATATATAACATACCTTTTTATGAAAAATATGAAAGGAGAGTGCAAAGAGGAGGGGACAGGACATGCTCGGGTGGTTCTAGGGGGAAAAGGGGTTGCGTGCAAGGGAAGAGGCTAGAGAGAAGGGGTTGGAGGCGGTCAGGCCGAAGCAAGGTGGAAGAGGTGGCGAGTTGATTGGTTTGGGCGAAGGACAGTGAAGCCGTAGTGGGAGGCAGACGTGGCAGCTAGGTGGATGGCGTGGGTCCTCGGTTTCAGGGAGGAGGTGGATGGTTGCACTGGCGGGTAGGGGTTGAGGCTCGGCGGAGCAGTGGCGAAGTTAACTAGCGGAGTCGAGAAGCTGGAAATAGTTGCCGAAGAGGTTGGAGGGGAGTGCGGTCTTAGGTGGAACAAGAGAGAGGGGGAAGAGAGGATGGTCACACGTGAAGGACTGGGTAGGGGAAAAGAAAATGGGGAAGACACATGGAAAACGAAATGATAGAAGAGAAAATGGGAAAGGGAAAGGAATGTTATGCGTGATTTCAGAGAATTAAATAAAAGTAACGGCTATTGGTATAAAAGCAAAAGTGCAAACGATAGGTTATAATAAAAGAAAAGGAAACCGTGAACTGAAGGAAAGGAAAGGTCAAGAAATAATAATTGTGGCCCTTAAATTCCAGAAAGCAACGACTATGATTTAGTTGAAAATAATTTATGCCTTGATTGGACATCACGTTTGAATTATAAAACGGATGGAACAGATAAAGTCACAAATTATGGTACCGTTACGACGAAGAGTTTATAGTTTTCGGTGCGTACCGGACCTCAAAATACAGGAATAAATATACTGTGGAGATCAGTACGACGAGACGATCAAAACGGTATACAGATATAAGCGATACGATTGAATTATAAAAATTCAAATTTCTGCTAGCGGAAAAATGCAGCTAAAACGCAGAAAATAAGATCGACGGAGCTATAGAAGTCCGAATTTGATGAAACGAAATTTGACGTCTCACTTAGAAGATGATTTACAAATTTTCTATATAAAAATATTCAGGTTTGGAAATTATTTTATTACCATCAATTTTTTAACTGATTTAAATTGAAATAGAATTTCACAATAAAATAAACATCAATATTATCAGATGAAAATTTACCAGTTGCTATGTTTAAATTGACGTATCTCAAATAATAAATTTTTTTATTTTCAAATTTTATTGTTTAAAATTTCACAAAATTTCCGGTTAAATATATTATAAAACCATTAAAATTTACGGGTCGTTACAGTAGTGTTGGACTATGATAGGAGAGTAATTTAGATGAGGAGTAGTGGAGTGCACGACTTAGAACTATATTGTAAGGTCGATTAGATGATGTTGAGTTACTCATACACCACATGACGAGTTATCTTCTACCCCTACTATAACGATCCCGGATTTTATAAATATTTAAATTGATAATTAATTTCAATTTTGAATAAAAATTTGTGAAATGGTTTGGCAATTGATATAAAATATCAGTTAAATTATGAATTAATTGTGAATTAATTTGGATATTTGAAGATAAATAATAAATAAGTAAATAAAATGTTAGGCAGTTAAACTTTAAAAAGAAAATAAAATTTGTGTTGGTATTAAACAAATATTTTAAATAAATCTATAGTTATATAAAATATGAAATGAACATATAACTATTCTAGAAATAAATATTCAAGTTAAAATAGAAGTAAACATTATAAAGTAAAATAAAATACAAACAAATTGTACTTACAAAGAAAACAACTTACATTCAAATATGTAAAAAAGATAAGTATAAAATAAGGCAACAAAAAAGATAAGGAGGTACACTTGGAAATAAATAAGAAACCAGACAACATATATTTTTCAAACATGATAAGTATGAAGACAAAACAAAGACAACATTATATATTGACAAGTATGAAACCAGACTTGAAAACAAAAGAAAAAGAAAAAAAATATGCATTTAAATATGAAACAAGTAAACAAAATATATAGAGTAGCTTGCCGAAGAAGACACCCAAGATTATACTCATACATGTACAACCGAAATAAATGAAAAAGAATATATATTTGTACAAGATAATAAATGCATGAAAGCTTAGTACACTACAACAAATCATCTCAGCCACCCAAAGAAAAAAAATCTCTGCCTATGTTTGTACAACAAATTATATCACCCTGTACAAATTTATCACCAGTAAACTCATCTTTCCATATATCAATCTTCATTTCAGTTTCGTTCTTTGAAGCTGAGAAAACTTGAAGTAATTATCATTTAAACCTTAAACAAAAATTTCAGATTAAAAACATCAAAGCAATCAAAGAAAAATCTGAGAACAAGGAAGAAGTTTCAGCTAACAGTTCAGACCAGTTTTCAACTTTACAAATTCAAAAAGGTTTCAACCTTCAACTTGAAACTTCTGGAAATCAGAATGTTTAAGGTGAGTAACAACTCATTATTTAAACTTAAGTTATATGTTGAAATGGTTCTGTGTACATGCATGTATCAGTGAATGCTCTTCCTCTGTTTAGTCTCAAAGTACAACCCAACAAGAAAATTTAAATTTCTTGTTTTCTAATCCATATCAGACCTTAGTTTCAAATCAAAATAGTTGAATTTAAGTATGAGTTACAATCTAAAAAAATAGTTTCATGACATAAAAATGTATATAGATGGAAAAATCAAATTTTTACAGTGGTAACTTCATTTTCTGTAAATTTCGAACCTCACGAAACATTGATTCAAGAATATAACTTGAATCCTTATTGAAAGTTATGATTTTTAAGCGTGGTTTGATGATTTTTAGAGATAGGAGTTAGGAGCAGTTCGATGTTGAACGAAAAATGGGTTTTGGGCAAGTTCAGGCGATCAGAGGAGAGATGATGGTCGGGCTTTTGCGTGAAGGTGAAGGAGCCTATGATGGTGATGGGAAAAATAGTGGGACGGTGGTCAGGTGAACGTGGTGGCGGCGGCGAGGCTCTGAAAATTGTAAACCTAGTTTTAACGTGGTTTCGTTTTTGGTCTCGTTCGTCATCTAGGGATGATCGAGTGCAACCAGATTTTGAGAGATGGAAGCGGGGGTGATGGCGAGGTCGTGGCCGGAGGCTCCGGTGGTCTCGATGTCGGAGCCACGTAGACGAAGCGATTGACGGGTTTGGTTGTGAAACTGGGTCTGTGTTCCAAGCTTGAGTTTTCGAACTCGTTTTCGTTTTGGGTTGTGTGCTCTGGAATCGATTTTTGAATCGATTTATGACTTGCAGAAGGCGATGACGTTCGCTAGAGCGATGGCGAACGGCCGTGCACGTGCACGGCGACGAATCTGTGTCAGGTTGATGGTTTCGTGAGTGACTCGGGGGTGTTCTCGAGCGGGAGGACGATTAGCTCGGGGTAGAGCACGAGTTCGTGTGAAGTGCAACAGTGGTTGTTTAAACTTAGCTAAGTTTTAAAAATATAGAGGAAGAAGAAGATGACTCGAAGCCAGTGTCAAGTTATAATCGGGTTTAACCCGAAGTAGGAAGAAATCAAGTTTTTAAACCTGATTTAATAAAGTTTCTTTTGAAAATTTAAAAATGAAATTGTTTTAATCATTTCTTATAAAATTCTTTTCCTTTTAAATGTCTCTTAAACCTTAATTAAGAATTCATAGGGTTGTTAACTTAAGTTTGTTAAGTTAAAACTTTAAGATATTTTAAACTTAAATTTTTATAAATATCATTAGAGGTTAATGTTTAAATGATGTAATTAAGATTTTTAAATAAAGTAATTAAAGTGTAATTAATTATTTTAATTATTGATTAAGTAAATAATTAATTAATAGTTAAAGATTATAAATTAATTAATTAGAGGTTAATTAATTTGTAATTAAGAATTATTAATTGGATAATTAAAGTTAATTAATTAATAAGTAGTAGTAAATTAATTAAGTAATTAATTAAGGGTTAATTGCTTTAAAAAATAATTAATTAATGTGGTTAATTAATTAGGGTGATTAATTTAAGAATAATTAATTAAAGGTTAATGAAATAAAGTTATTATAAAATATTAAATAAAAGGGTAATTAATGATCAATTAAAGAATAATTAATTAAGTGTTTGTAATTAATTGATTATTAATTAACCCTAACTAGGAATTATCCATAGGCAAATAATCTGGTTTAGATTAATCAGATATCTTAATTGGTTTCATTTATGGATGACTGTATGCTATTGAATGCTGTGAATTGTTTGATATTCTCTACTGTGTGATGCTTTGTGATGTAAATTTGTTTTAATTCAAGCTGTGATGAATGTAATTTAATTTATCTGTGATCTATCTGTGATTCTGTGTATATAGATAAGCGTTATAGGATTATATCGCTTATCAATATTGTTGTGATTGTATCTGTAATGATTGATGATGTTGCACTATTGTGTTGAAACCCCAGGACCACACTTTTACACACACAAATATGGATTTCATGAGGAAATCGGTTAAGTCACAGATGATTTAAATTTAATGTTTTTGAAATTGAAATTTTAATTTCAATTGATTTTGGAAATGGATTTGGGTTAAATGTTAAAGCTTTTGAAAAGGAGTTTTTAAGATAAAGTTAATTTAAATAATTTAATTTGAATTTGAATTCAAAATTTGGAATTGAATTCCATGGTTGGAAACTATGGTTTAAAATGTGATACAAGTTATAAATGTGTTATGTGAATTTAAACCATTTTTAAAGTATGGTTTTGAGAATTTGAATTTAACCCAAGGACTTTAACTCGTATAAATGAATCAGATTTTCCGAAATGAAAACTATTTGTTTTCAAATAATAGAAGCTTTCATATAAGGAATGAATTTCCAATTTGTGTTAATAGAATTTCAAGTTTGAAATGAAAATAGTTTTTCGAATTATGAATAAATCTTTGTGAAAGATTGTTAAATTTTGTTTTGAAATTGGAAAGGTGTACCTTTCGTATAAAAGGTCGAAATGGAATTGTTTTGAAAGCTATAAGTTAAATCTTTGATTTAAAGATTGGACGAGTTAATCCAAATTGAAATGGAAATCGATTTGAAAATCTATGAATGGATCTTTGTGAAACTGGGTGAACTTTGTGAGATGAATCTTTTTGTGTAAAAGATTAAAATGGTAATGTGTTTAAACCATTTGAAGAAAAGTTTTGGATAATAAGTTGTGACTTAATTGAAATCCCAATATCCATATGTTTTAAATATTGCGCTCATTATTCGGTTTAGCCGGGAGAGGACTTTGTGTCATATAACCCATTCCGAATAATGAGACGTTATGGATAGCATTTGAAGACCGGTGGTGAAGACCGGATATTTTCGAAAACGAAAGGACAACTCGTCGAATGTCTCTGCATCGACTGGTCCCCAGTATAGAGACTCCATATGTGGTGGGAAGTCCGGACGTGATTAGGGAATATCCGGATTGCAAGGGCTTCTTTGGAAGTGCCTTCGGTTTTGTTCGAACCCGGAACAGACTTGTATGGTTGTATGTCTAACACTACACTTTGAGATATAAAGCTGATTTCTTTCAAATACATTTCTGTTTGGTGGCGGAGATTTATTCTCTTAGCTTAACACCCTTCTCTGAGATGTACGAGCTCAGATGTTATGTAGTTGAAGGTTATCAGTGATATACTCCCAATTTGGTAGTGTGGCATGCTGAGTGCTGCCGTGTGTTGTTGATCATTTGTGATCAAAGCATGGCTTTCGTGTAAAGCGTAGCTTTGTGGACGAGACCTCATCGAGCCTCACACCCCGGAAATGGTCGAAATAGGAAAGATGCGGCAAGGTTTCAGGGGTAGCTCCCCTAGGGTATGTCCATTCCTTCTGGAAAAAGGTGGTATCATGGTATGGAGCACAGATATTTAACTGTGTGGTTGCTCCAATCTAATTTACTATGTGATTGTTGCTGTGTGATCGAGGCGCCTCGGATAAAGGTCGCAAACGACCGAGGGTGGCATATCTCAGGTTTACTACCCGGGAAGGGGGTAACCGGCCTTGTGTTGGCAGAGATCCGGGTAGGTTCTCAGGGAGTCCCTCCAGAGGCGTTCCCATGTGGCATAGGAAGTTCCTTAGCCTGACCATTTGTTGGAAAATCCAAAGAAACAATACGTGCCCTGTACGGTTTTAGTTGTATAACCTGCTATGGAATGTGGCGGTAACCTGCTATTGAACATAGTAGCTATAGTAGGCATAAGTGCGAAATGTCTATGCTGGCTAAGATTAATATTATACTTTCAAAATGTTTTCCACTATGCACTAATAATAATAATCCAATGATTTTGCGTAGTAAGCATGTTTGACTATCATAAGAAGAAATCTCCTCCAAGTCTGCGATTGCATTGTGTGTTTGGCGGGAGGTTTTATGGTAGTTTCATTTCCCAAAAAAAGCATTGCGGATTTCAATGTTTAAAATTCTTTTGTTGTTTGTTTTAAAGATAAACTATTTTTGTTGCTCACACCAGTCCCACGACTGACCTGGAGTTTATTGTTCCCTTCCTAAACTCTGGGTGCCCACAATTTTCCACACGGGCAGTCTAGAGTTGGGTTTTTCAGATAGTCAGGTTTAGTAGATTATCTGGAGCAAGTTCATTTCTTGGAGTTCACGGATGACCGACCTTTCTTCTCTTTATGGTTCGAGCTGATGTTGGAGTTTGTTGGACTCATTCTCTTTTGAGGATCATTTGGAGTTATCACTTCTGTTTTCCGCTGTATCATTATTTATCTCTGATATTGTTGTATCATATTGATATCATTGTTGTATATCATTCTGGATATTGTATTCATTGGAGTTGTTTATGATATCATTTATTTCTTTATTCCGCTGTGTTGTTATACTTACTGTGTTATAAGCTCCGAAGAGCCAGATTTGGCGTTTGAATCTGCGGAATTTTGAGTACAAGTGAAGTACGGATGCCGATTTTCGAAGGCCGAGTTCAGGATCTTTACACCTACTGTTTTGGAATTTCCATACGGTTTGCAGAGGGTACTGATCTTCCTCATCTATGAGAAATTTAATTCAAAACTGATCCCGAGAAAGATGTTAAGCGTGTTATTATGTCACTTAAACACATGGCTCTGAAGGAGCGGAGAGAGCTAAATAAGCAACTTTCGAAGATTTTGCAAAGGGTTTTATATGTAAAAGTATCTCGAAGTGGGAAGTACCGGCAGTTTTTTCCACGAAGGCGGAGATTCTTTACGGCTCTATGTTAATTATCAAGAGTTGGCTAAGCTGATGGAATCATTATTCATTTCTTTGCATCGATAACTTATTCGATTAGCTTATGGCAATAAAAATATCAAAACTTTACTTGGCCACTAGTTTTCATCTGTTGGGAGTGGTAATGGGCAATGTTGAAATACTTCCTTATGGACACTATATGGACAATTAATGTGCTTGGTTATGCCTTTCGTTTTGACCAATGCTTCAACTTATTTAATCGACCTGATGAGTCGAGTATCTGGAGGGTGATTGTATAAATTTTTTGTAGTCTTTGTAGATGATATTTTATTTATTGAAGAAAAGAAAAGAAGCATAGACAACAATTGAGGTACTACTTGATGTATTAAGGAGACAATAGTCAAAGTTGATGTGTAACACCCCACACCCCTTAGTATACCCAAAAGGACACACTAGAAGGCGTGGTGCGTTGTAGGTATAAACTAAAACTAGTAGAGACTAAGATTCACAAGACAGAAATAGATAAAAACAGCGGAAACAATTTAAATAAAAACTTATTTAGAACAGCACTTCATAATTGCTTTAAAAACCAGATAAGTCACCAAATACCAAATACATCACGTGTCAAAATACCATACATATATGTCTTATGAAATCAAAGAAAACCGTAGTCTTAAAAATTAGAGTACAACTATTCCCCAACATGTGCCAGTACAAATAAAGAACAAAAAGCTGAAATAAAAGAAGTGGAAGTACATAGCGGAATCTCCTTCAAAGAAACCTCCAAGCAACTGCAACCTACTATCCTCTTCCTTGATTGCCTATGGGGGGAAAAGAGGAAAATGGAGGAGTGGGTCAGACTAAAAGTCTGGTGAATGATAGTATTTACTAGAATCTTTAAGCAAAGTAAAAGTAATAGACTTTACAACAGTTCTAGTATATAAAAGAAAACAAAGGAAATAGGAGAAGGAATAAGCTGGAAATAAATACGAATTAATTATTAAATATGATTGGTTGACTTTGATTGTTTGCACTTGTCTTTGGTAGCTGCTTTGATTAGGCTGAATTCCTAATCCTATAATTAGGCTGAAATCCTAATTCTACCCTTTGATCGGCCTGCTACTCCATAGACCTTACTGCGGACTAGACGCTATATAACTCCCTACACAGAAATGGTTTCTACGAATGACATGCAAAGTATCTACTATGGAGTAGACATTATATAGCTCCCTATACAGAAGGCAATGGTGCCTACGAAAGGCACACATACTAAGCGCTTGGAACTCATAACGATTACTGAGCAACCGAATGGAAGTCGCACGTGTAACCGCCACCATGCTCATGTTACTTGTTGTTCCACCTATTGGGTCTTCTTATTACCTCAAGCTCCAGCATATGCATGCCCCTCATCCCACTTCAGGCTAATGTGAGATCACCGTGTCCATAGAAAATAGGGGAAATGCTGTTGGTACTGGCCCATCATCCAAACAATATCTAGTTGCGCCACTTGCCCAAATCCTCATGATTTGGACTTCTATTTGACCAATTACTACCATTATTAGCATAAGCGTGCCCTCATCTCACTTCAGGTTTATGTGAGATCACCATTTTGTCTAATAGGGAATGCTTTTTGGTACAGGTCCTACTTTCATCTTTGCTTATTAACTTAGATAAATTATTTAAATAAGCCTTTATTATTATCTCACTATCTTTGCTTATTAATTTATCCTAAGTCTTAAAATAAGCCGCATTCCATTCTTTTTCTTATTATAACCTACGTTATAGTCATGCTTATTACTTAACCCAAGGTCTAAGTGTGAAAATAAGCCTCTTTTATCTTATACTCTTTTTAGTTATAATTCTAAGTTATAACTAGGCCAATTATCTTTAATTAGTCAAATTCTAACATTAATATCATAATTAGGCTCAATTTCAGTCTTAATTCCATTTTTATTACAGTCTTTACAATAACATCTTATCTTCCGTTATTTCAGTATTCTTATAATTTTAATCCATATTCGCGTTTAGTCTATTCTAATCCATACGCAAAGAAGAACGAGAAATAAAAGAAAACTGAAAATAGAAGAAAATCCAAAGCGTAGGAAAAAGATGTAAATAACGCATAAATAACAGTAAATAAATTAAAATACTATAAATAAATGGAGAAGTTATAATTAACAGAATTAAACTAAAATTAACTGAAAAAAATAGCTAAAATAAATAGACTGAAAATAATTCTAAAAACTGTAAATAAATTACTAAAAAGGTCATTCTAAAAATCGTAGTAAAACTACAACTATTGGAAACCCTATTATTTTAAATTACTTAAAAATCTAAATAATTACAATCACTCACCTGCGGTCCTAAGCTCTTCCCTTTTGGTCTTCCCGGATCCACTTGAGGGTATTAAAATATTTTTATTAAAAAGATTCTCTCCTTGGAAAATTATTCCTTTTAGGGTCCTTTCTGAAAAGGTGAACCCAAGCGGAGAAAATCTAGAATGAGAAAAAGTGTTAGGCCTAAGGTTCTATTTATAGGGGTAGAAGTGGATCTCAAACCGTTGAATTTGGAGATTGAATAGGATGCAACCACGTCGTAGGCTGAATAGGAGCCGTCGGATGGAAGCACGAAGGGACCATATGGGGTTAAAGAATGAAAAATACGTGCTCGAAAACCTCTGGAATGAAGAAAATTTTCTTCGTTCCATACCCGTAGGCGACGACCGGGCGGTCGACCGCCCCTCCTCCTCGGTCGACCCAATGCGTGGTTAGGTCGACCTGTTGGTCGACCTAGCCCAATATATATATATATATATATATATATATATGTCTTTTCTTGTTTCTTTTGTTTCTAGCTCATATTAGCTCAGATTCTGACATTCTATATATGGAAATTGACCAGAAAATTACCACGAACACAATCGTGCAACTCCCATGGCTTGAGCAGATAATTTCACAAAGTTATTTTATTATTTCATTAATTAACGAATTAATTATTATGGGTTAAATTTCGGGTTATTACATGATGTGCTTCAAATATAGTTTCTAGAGAGAAAAAGTTTTCTTTCTTGGTTATTTTATTTTTGAGAAAGGGTTATCAATTGACCGGAGCAAGGCGGCTATGGTACAATATTGGCATGTAACATAATGTGCTACAAAGGTTAGAAGATTTCTTAGTTTGGCCACTATTACAGGAAGTTCATTAAGGATTTCGTTAAGGTTTCTGCACCTTTGAATTAGCTTACCTATGAGAACTTGGATTTCTCATAGAGAGAAGAGTGCGAGCATGAATTTGTTAGACTAAAAGAGTTGCTGACTAGTGCACCAGTATTGATGGTTTCAATGGTACAAAGTCTTTTACCTTTTGTATTGATGCTTACAGTGCTAGACTTAGAGTTGTATTGATATAGGAGGTTACAGTAGTGGTATATGCTGGTAGGCAGATGGAGACCCAGGAGAATAATTATCCGACTCATGATCTTAAGTCAGTTGCTATAGCATTTACGCTTAAGTCTTGGAGGCATTATCTGTTAGGAGAGAAATTAAGTTATATACTAGTCACATATCTCTTAAATATCTTTTTTTAGAAGGATTTGAATATGAGACAAGAGTAGTAAATGTAGTTCTTAGCCTCATATAATTGCGTACAATCCAACCAAAGGGAATGTAATAGGCAATGCTTTGAGTAGGGACATGGAACACTTGGTTTTATGTTTGTGGAGTAGAGACATTTAAAGTTTATTGCCAGTTTGATTTCCGACCATCGTCAGAGTTAATACCTTGTTTGTTGGCAGCTTTGGATATTAGGCTTGCACATATGGACCATATTTGTTCGAGGTAAAGAAGTGATGTGACATTAACAGGTATCCTGGAGCACTTTGATATGGGTGAAAGGTTTTCTCATTTTAACTGGTATTATGTTAATTCAGGTGTATTTTTATGGCATGATGGAACATTATGTGTATTTGAAGTTAAGGAGTTGATTGATGAGGTTTTAGCTGAGTCTTACCACTTTATGACGACCTGGTAGTGACAAAATGTACAAATACATAAAGAGGGTTTTGTTGGTTAATTATAAAGCAATAGGTTGTAGAGTATGTTACTAGGTGTTTGACATGTCGATAAGTCAAGGACAAGGAGAGGAAGTCGAATGGACTGTTACTTCAACCAGATGTTCCACAATGGAAATAGAAGCACATATCGATGGATCATGTGGATGGGTTTCTATGGATCCTAAGAGGGAATGAGATCATTTGTGTCATATTTGAACGTTTGACAAAGTACACTCAATTCATTCTAGTGTATAATATGAGGACGACAACATCGTTAACTACTTTATATGTGAAAGAGGTGATTCGGTTGCATAGATCCCAATAAGAATCGTTGGTCATCAGGACCTGCTTATTATGAGTGTTTTTTTGGAGGAGCCTTTGGAATGGAGTAGGCATTAAGTTGGAACTCAACATTGCTTGTTGCCAGAAGATGGACGGACAAAAAAAAGGGTAAATAGAGTGTTGGAAGACTTGTCGAGGGAAAGTATTTTGGATTTCAGGGGAGCTTGGGGAGATCATACTGCTAATTGAGTTTACCTATAATAATAGCTATTAAGCCAACATAAGAATTGTACCATTTGAGGCCTTGTATGGACGGCCATGTAAATTCACATCTTGTTGGTAGGAGAAGACAGATAGTACAAAATTGGATCAAATATGGTTTTTGTCACTTCTGAAAAGGTGGAGTTGATTAAGAAGTGTACAAAAGCTTTACATGGTAAACATAAATCATATGCTTGCAGGGGGTGTACAAAGCTGGAGTGCGAGATAGGTAATATGGTTTTCATGAAAGTCTCATCATTGAATCATGTTATGTATTTTCGAACCTCGATAAAGTCGACATCATGTTTCATTGGGCATTTCCTAATATTGGAGAGAGTAGGGAAGTTGGCTTATAGAGGGAGCTTTCTTGAAAAGCTGGTTAGAGTTTATAATGTGTTTCATCTATCACATCAACAAAAACATGTCCATGACTCAGCTACCATTGTCAAGTGGAATCACCTAGAGGGCGTGGAAGTTAGATCAGAGTTAGTATAACCTGTGCACCTTTTCATGTCATAGGACATGGTGTGATGTGGTGTCGTAATAAGAAAGTGATGTTGGTCTGATTAATGCGGGTAAGTAACCCAATGAAGAGTACTTGGGAACCCAATGAGAAGATTCATGATTCTCATCCTGGATTCTTTACTAGTACATTTTCTATTTACTTAATTTAGATCATTTGGTTTAAGATTGATATTTGTTTGTGTGATTGTTTGGATTGTGTGGTTTGCTTCTTGTATTTGTCAGTATTTTTAGGCTATGCTTATATTATTTATGAAACTATATGTTGTACTGATTCTATAATGTGGTATGTTGCTTGCAATCATGTGAAGTTTTCATGATAATGCTAGATTGATTACATGCGTACCTATATCCTTTACATTTACACATATTAGGAGGCCGGTAGATGTGTTTTTGCATTTTAATAACATTTCACATGCCTCATTCATTATCCATTGCTAATGTGTGTGTGTGTGTGTTGGGTGGTTTATCTATGTTATCTTGACTTATGCATTCTTGGTTGGTTTTTAACGATTATATGTATGTTGTGCACATGGTACACATGTTGTGTGCATGTTGATGTGATACATGTTTGTATTAGAGAGAGCAAGTTTCATTGTCCATCCTTCGGAATTTCGATGATGAAATTATTTTAAGGAAGGGAGAAAGTAACATCCCGTTAATTATATTAATGTAATTAATGATTTAATAAAGGGTAACTTGGTAATTTTACAAAAAAAAGGTAAATTGTGATTTTAACAAGGGAATGAATTAGATGACAAAACTTATGCCATTATGAAGATCATATTTTCTATTCACATTTCATTGAAGGAACAATTTAATCGAATTAGGAATTATGGACAAACTATTATTCATGTTTAAATTACATTGAACTGGTACCCTAAGGCCCATTAGTACCAAAAATAATAGAAATGGTCGTTTTGATTCTGAAAACCACGTGTCTTTATAACTCCTCATGCTTTTGGTTAAATGAAACCGACGAACCCATTTCTAAATCTGAATCTCCAATTTCAAGGGAAATGCTTCATTAAATTGAATACTTTTTTGGGCTAAAGAGATCAAAGCGACGAGAGCTACAAGGAGATATTAATTTCAACTCGATCAATGGAGATTGGAACCTAGGGAATTTGTGGACAGCGTAGAAAAACAAGGTTAAATTTGTTGAAACTGTGCTAGCCCGCAGTAAAAGTTATGGGTGAATTTCAAAAAAAAACCCTATTGGATTTTTATTGGTCCTATGAAGTCTAATTTATTTAGAACATTTCTAAGTTTAATTTAAATAAAATTCTTTATTTTATTTAAATTTATAAATAATGGATGAAATTTTATTTAATTTATGTTTAATTAAATATACTTATACAATGTATGTGTATGCATGTGTAACATAACAATCTGTGAAAGTTATAACATATCTGTATATAAATGTTGGGATCTGCATCACAATGGACATGTTAGCTCATCTTATATATATATATATATATTGTATGTTGTTTAAATATATGTATGTGTATGCATAAACTTTTTTTGGCAAAGCCAGCGGGGTTGAATGGTCCCCTACCATTTTATTGAAAAAACAAAAAGAAAAGGATACAAAGCATTACAACAAACACAGCCACAAAACAAAAGACTAATAGCACACAAAGAAAGCTAGCAAACCATAGGTCTAATTATAGAAAGGACCATTACATGTTTAGTGGTAGATTGCCCTCTAAACACTCTAATGTTCCTCTCCAACCAAATGAGATATATAGTCTTCTTAAGAATTCTTAACATCAATTTTCCTCTATCATTCTTCCATCTAGTAGCTTTGAATATGTTGAACCATTCCACAGTAGTCAATCTTCTAGGATTGTGCAAGTCATAGTGATTTAAAACTCTATTCCAAATGTTGAAAGAAAACTCACATTCAAAATACAAATGTGACACTGTTTCTACTCCAATTTCACACAAAATACAAGTATCACTATGAATCAGTCCACAAGCTTTAAGTTTTTGAAGAGTAAGAATACCATTCTTCAAAACTTTCCACATGAATAAGTTTTCCTTAGGAACAGATTAAGAGTTCCACGTTCTAGAAAACCAAGGAAATAAGGGATAATCAACAGTAGAATCAAGAACCTTGTATACTGATTTTATTGAACGTGGCTTTTCATTCCATATGACCTGAACATTGCAAGAGTTGTAAGTCTTACTTTCAATAAAATTCCATGTAGATCTAACAACAGAGGAACTGCAATAAGGCATGGAGACAGCTCCATCACACCAATATCTATCAACAGAAGCTTTCTCATGAATACAAGTTATTACTCTAAACTCATAATCTATAATATCAGCAAGAATTACACCTTTAGCAGACCAAGGATCGTACCAAAAAGAGATTTTGTCAATGTTTTTCATGCCAAACCGAATCATAGGCAGGAAAACAACTCTACTTCTCATGATGTTCCTCCAAGACCAACTGCAGTCTGAAGGAGTGGGAATAGACCAGAAGTTTCCATCCTTAATGAGAGAAGACCTACACCAAGAAGCCCATAAGTTTGAGTCATTTCTCAATAATTTGTCAACTCTAGAAGAAAGAGCAGCACCGTTCCATCTTTTAATATTCATAATTCCAAGCCCACCCTTATCATAAGAGCAGCATATATGTCTAAAAGCAATAGGGATCATTTTCTTAGAAAAAGGGTTTCCATGCCATAAATAATGATTCAAAGCAGAGTTGATCATGTCAATAAGCTTGCTAGGAAGGATGAAGATTCTGGCATAATATAAGCACAAGGAGACAGCAACAGATTTAACAATCACTAACCTTCCGGCCATAGAAAATTTTGAACTATGCCAGTTTGAAATATTAGATGTTATTTTTTCAAATAATTGCAAACACTGGTATGTCCTTATTTTAGAAGTACACAAAGGAGCTCTTAGATAAATTTCATTGTCATTGAATGGAGATAGACTAGACATGGCATACAAGATCCCCTTCTCATGATCTTACAGGCCAGCAATTTTAATTCTGGACTTGCTTCTATTAATTGTTAGACCAGTCATAACCTAAAAATGAGATAGAACTTCCAGAACCCCATTAATAGATTTAGTATTAGGCTTAGTGAAGAGAGGCAGGCCATCAGCAAAAAGCAGAGAAGAAATGCTATTTTTCTTACATAATGGGTGATAATCCATTAGTTTATTAGTCATTGTTGCAGAATTGATTGAAGTGAATAATTCCATGACACACACAAAAGTATAGGGTGACACAGGGTCACCTGTCTAATACCCCATGTAGCACTAAAGTAGCCAAAAATGGAACCATTTATACTGAGAGAATAATTGACAGTAGATATGCAAGTGTAAATCCAACAAAGGAAAGGGATTGGAAAATTCATTTATGAAGAATGTATATGACAGATTTCCATTGAACAGAGTCATAAGCTTTTTGTATGTCTAATTTAATAACACATCTTGGCGTGATATTATTCCTACTGTATCCCCTCATAAGCTCAGAGACAAGTAAGATATTATCAGTAATAAGATATTAGGAGAAATCAATTCAGCAAGAGATATCTTCATTCTAGCAGCCAATATTCTAGAAATGCACTTGTATATCACATTACAACATGCTATGGGTCTATATTGATTAACAGAAGATGGCTGATCAATTTTAGGAATCAATGCAAGCCTGGTTGCATTTATTCCAGTGACTAACTTACTATGCTTGAAAAAGTTCTTAATAGCTTTGGTCACATCACCACCTATAATAGCCCATGTTACTTTAAAGAAGTGAGCATTAAATCCATCCGAACCCGATGAGCTACTAGATTTCATTCCAAATATTGCTAGTTTAATTTCATCATCAGATACTTCCTTGATTAAATCATACCTCATGTGATTAGAAATGGTTGGGAGTTGAATTTGAGAGAACTGTTCCAGAGAAATAGTTGGAGTTTGAGGATTACCCAAAATCATATGAAAGTATTCCAGGAATGCAGCATGAATATAATCTTGAGATGAACAAGGCAAGCCATGTATATCAAGGATGTTAGATATATTTGCAATAGAATGCTCAATCTTCAAAGTGTTGTGAAAAATGGTGGTATTTTTATCACCATTCACATGCCATTCATGTTTTATCTTTTGCTTTGCCATGATATTTTCTTCCACTAGAGCTTTAGAGAGGTCTTTAGAAAGTAAAGTTTCATGTTCAGCAAGATTAGATAGAAGGTTACTATCATGGCAGTTTTGAATATCTATTTGAACCTGAAGTAATTTTTCTCTAATTGATGAAGACAAGCTGCTCCCATTCCTAAAAGTATGCTAAGCCCACTTCCTCAAATTAGCCTTAAGATGTTTGAGTTTAGCATGCAAAATAAACATAAGGTTTTCAAAAGTTTGCAATTTCCAACTTTCGGATACAATATTTAAGAAATTAGGGTGTTTAGTCCAGTTATTAAAAAATGAAAAGGAAGAAAGCCTTCTCACAGTGTCCTTGCCCCAGTCCATAATGAGAGGGGAGTGGTCAGATAAAGATAGTGGTGGGATTATGGTGTTGAGGTTAGGCCATTTGATTACAGAGGAAAATTTATGATAAGCTCTATCAAGTTTACAGTATGTCCTTTCACCAGTTTTGCTAGAATTGTTCCATGTGTAAAAAGCACCACTAACAAAAGTGGGAAGAAGGTTAGAAGCATAAATAGCATTGTTAAGAGGTTTAGTCTGACTGTATGTCAGTGGAACTCCACTACTTTTCTCAGAAGACAACTGCATACAATTCCAATCACCAATGCATAGCCATGGTGAATTGGACTATTGAAGTGTAGGAAGAATGTCAAGGAGTGATTGCCTATAAGCAGCATTATTATCAGCATAGATAACAGTTAGAAAGAAAGAAGTAGAAGTGGGAATGTGAATGATCTCCGAGTGAATGAATTGCCTACGAACAGTTAAAGGGGAAAGGGAAAAAACAGCAGGGTTCCATAAGATTAAAAGTCTACCAAAAGGGGCTTGAGAGAGATTGTGAATATAGCTCCAGCTGTGTTTAATATTTGAGGCAGCTCTGATTGTTGTATTATGATTGAGTTTTGTTTCTGCAATTTCCATAAGTTTAATTTTATGAGAAGTAATAAGATTAGTGATTTCTAATTGCTTGGCCATGGAGTTAGCACCCTTAACATTCCAATAACCTATTTTTTCAATCATCATGTTAGCGGTATAGAAAAGGCTCTAGTTTTAACCCCAAAAGAAGAATGAGCAAGATTATTAGGAGGAGGCATGGTCAAACCAGTTTAATCAATAGAGAAATTGATCCCTTTGTCCAAGTCAAAAGTAGAGCTAGTAGTGAGTTTCTTAGGTCTACTTTTTTTCCTTTTAGAAGAGGAATCTGGAAAGGAAACAGAAGGCGACGGATGCAAAGGTGAAGGGATTAAAGAAGAGGTATTAACCAAATCATTGAATATTTGGTCAGGGAGAGTTAAGGAGGAGAATGGAGAAGATTGCAAGGAATTTGAGGATGATTGATATTGATTAAGAGGTGGAATAAGAGAGGGAAGATTCTCAGCAGTAGAGATGTTGTGCATGTCAGAGTTTAGAGTGTCATTGTGCATGTCAGTAGAGTTACTGAATTTGGATATTGATAAATCAATAACAGTTTCATACAGAGGGGGATATAGGCTTCATCACATTCATGTTGAAAATCGGCATCATCTTCATTAATCTGCTGAAGTACAGAAAAAGCATTATGTGTTGTAACTACTTCAAAATCAGACCGCATTGTGATCACACTTCCTGACAAATATTGCATTTTATCAGGACTCGAAGTATCCCCCAGAGCATCACCAGGCTGACTCAAAGGGTTACTCACAGCTGATAAAAAAACATCTGCTTTTGGACTCAGAGCAGACTCATGTAAAGCACCACGCTGACTTGAAGTTATACTACTAGTAGTCATATTTCCATTTCCATCTGGACCCAAACCAGACTCAGTCACAACTCCAATCTGACTCGAATCATTTTGCTCAGTAACAACTTCACACTATTTCCCTAATTGAACCTCATCAGATTGTTTATCCTTCTGTAAATCAGTGACCTTATTTTTATTACTTTCCTCCTTATTAATTTTCCTCCACACTTTTTGACCAGTTTTAATTCTCTTCTTGTCTCTAACATGAAAACCCTTTTTTTCTTTAACAACTTGAATATCTTTATCTACTTTGGAACCATCATCAAATGTAACATTTTTTCACCAGAATTCTTAGCTTCTCCTTCAACCTGGGTCTCCTTATTCCTCTCACATTGACTAGTGGCATGACCAAAGACTTTACAAGTAACACAAATAAGAGGTTTCCAAGAATATTCAATCAAAATATTGGGACAAGTACCATCCCCAACTGCTAGAAAATCAGGCAATTCTTTGTCAGGAGACACTTCTATCAAACACTTAGCATATACAAATCTTTTCATTGTTTCTGTATTTTCATCATAGCACACAAGCCTTCCAAGGTGACATGCTATCCAATTAATGCCAAGCATAGACCATAGCATTATTGGAATTCTATAAAAGTGGATCCAAATTGGAACTGACCTAACAGCTGCCTGAGCTGATGAAAGGGACGGATTCCATTTAGAGATAATAAACATTTGTCCCCTAATAAACATGGGATCTCTACTTAGAATAAGGTTTTTGTCTTCCTCATTAGCAAATTTAAAATAATAATTTTGTTTGTCAAAAATTATTTCATAGGATCCCTTAAGTTTCCATGATTTTTCTAAATGAGTTTTAACAGCCATGAAGTTTACATTACCAGCCAAGAAGGATCCAACCAAGCAATCGGACCATGCTTTAATACCTTCATTCAAAACTTATTGAGGAGGATCAATGGGTGAGCCAGAATAAGAAACATCCAAATGAATAGGAACATATGTACCAGCATTCCTAGGCTTAGAATTGAAAAGAGAAGACCAGGAAGAGGGAGGAATAGAAGGAGAGGAAGACCCAAGGGGAGGAAAGTGAACAGGACAAGAAAAGGAAGATAAGGGAGGACCAGTCAAAGGAGAAGGAAAAGGATCAGGAATAGAAATGTCAGGCAGTGGAGGAGGAGGTAAAGGAGGCGGAGGAAGCAACGGAATGTCAACGATAGGACAGGCAGGGTTGGTAGGGTCAGGAGAGGGGATGGGGAAGGAATGGTAGGACTGGAAGGAAGGACACCATGAGAGGACATGAGCTAAAGTGTATACATAAACTTGTTATTTAAATAATCGCTAAAACAATATAAATATTTACTTATATATATAATATATGTTTTGCATAAATGTAAAATATTAATATATATTAAATTAGATATTAATTAGATAAATAACTATGTAATATGTATATATACTTATATAGAAAACTCAAATATACATATAATGTATACATACATAATATATAAAGTTTCTTTAAATATAATATACACGTATATTATACAGTACGAAAATAATATATATATATATATATATATGAGTGTATAATTATATTTGTAAAAGTATTTCTAAATACGTGTATTTAAATATACATATACATATTTGTATAATATATCATATATGAAAATTTAACAAAATTAAGTATATATATTTTTATAGCATTGTAGATCCAATACAAAGCATATAAAACATTTTATAACAATTTTATATTATTAAATTATTTACATGTGTATATATTAGCCAAAATGCATTAAAAATAATTTTGTAACATATTTTTTAAGTTTTATGATTCTGATATGATATTATAAGGTGACGAAAAAAATTCCATAATTTTCTGAGCCAAAATTATATATTTTTTATTATCTAATTTTGGTCGCATTTATAAATGATTTTAAAAAAAAAATTCCGGTTTTTAAATTCTGATATTTTTGCCGAGAGATAATATGATGGTGGAGAAATTTTAAAATATAATTTTAGAACTATACATTATTTTATATGAATTATTTAACTTATATTTCTATTTAAATAATATTAAACATAATAAATAATTATTAAAAAAATATTTTTCTTCTACCTAAAATTATATTTAGTATAAAATATAAGGCCGATTTTTAACATGATATAATGGCATAGTTAATTATAAGGCATTTAAATTTTGTAATATGATATATTAATATAAATAAAATTACTTAACAAATTTGTAAAAAATTAAAATAAATTAATTTGGTTGTGTGTAAATTAGATCTATATAAAAAAATGTTTTTTTAATTATACGGACATATATATAACCATTCAATTTGTGGCAACATTAATACATATAGAAATCTCACCTAACTAACAATATAATTATAATATACATAAACAAGCAATAGAATATTATACATAAATTATAATTCATATTAAATAACAAACATATGCCTTGAAGTACACCTTGCTATAATGAATATACCTTCTTAGAACTCTTCTCAAATCTTTGAATTGTAGACCGTTGACAATCCAATAGTTTTTAAATTGAAATTGATGAGATGAACTTTGATGGTGCTTTTGTGTAGGTGAGATCGACCAGGAAAGAGATGAATTGGCAGCAAAAAAATCTCCATATGCATTAGGTTTAGTAGTCCTTTTATAATGGAAGGAATAGAGAGAAACGTGGATCATATCCCTTACCCATTCTCCATAAATCTGAGCAATCCATCTAAAATACCTCTAGCAACTTTTAGCCGCCCTCGCATCCTTTTGGTCGAAATTTCCAGCCCCTTTCATTGGCTTTAAAACCATTTTAAGCCCAAACAAATATAATTAATTAAATAAAATTTAATTGCTTATCGATATTACATATCGATTATATTTATAACTATTATGAATACATACATTAATATTTATTCCTCATATCACATTCAAAGTTTTATAATCAATGTTCCATAAATATTAAATAACTTGATTAATTTATAACAATCAAAAATTAATTAAATCGTTTGGTCTAAAGTGAATCCATTATATTTGTTGTGTGACTCGTCAGGTGTAAATTTGGTCAGCGGTTAACATCGAATTATTCGAACGTTAACGTTTACATATTACTTAGCAGATGGTGTGATATTTTGGCCAAATTCCTCGCTTACTTGGTTTCGGTAAAATATAATTTTTGTTAATTAAGTGTTATTCGATTGTGAAATTTATTTACACCAGTTCTCTTCATCAAAACTATATCACTTTGAATTTATGGAATTTGGTAATGGTCAAAATTCCAACATCATCCATATTCAACTCTATAGTCCAAATACAAAGTCTTTGGTTCAATAATAACAATTATTATTAATCGAAATACTCTAGCCAGAGACTTTGACTTTGAGTTGACTTGAGTTGACCGTGATACTAACCCCATATAACTGAGAAGATGAATCCTCTATTGAATAGTGCTTCACTTCCAATACTTCCACTCGACCCAACTATAGTCTCTCGATGGATGCCATGATTTGACTGTAATCAAAGTGAAGCTTTCATACTGTAGATCCAAAATATTCTCAAATTGAGAGAACTATGTAAATTAATCACATAGATATTTTCTGTTTGACCTTAGTTATATTAACCAACAGAAAACTATCAAGTGAGTCATTCCATATTTATCCAATAACTATCAGTACGTAACCTCTAGGTGCACCCAGCAACCATGACTAATACACTGCCTAATGTTTGGAGAGTGTTGCGTACTCTAGTCTCAATGGATACATCGATATCATGTAACATCCCATATCTAGAGGCCAAAAGCTAAGCGCTACAGATGTTGCAGTCATCTATAGCATTAACTTCTAGTGATAAAATACAATAATGCTAATGGTATCCGTAATATCAGAAGCACTTGAATATGAACAAAATCAAAGATTCCAAAAAACAACATTTTGTTGATTACATTTCAAAACAATATCATATCCAAGTTACATAATCCCTTAACCGTTTCCTAGGTACTGATCAAGTATAATTTACAATAATACGCCAAGAGCGACATATGATGATGTCCTCTTGATTGATCAAAGAAATATAGTCATATCTGACTTAATATACACAGCGGAACAAAATAAATAAAACTGAAACTCCTAAATAGCTATCCGATAGCCACCTGCTCTTCTCCGGAAGCTTTATTCGCCAAAACACAAAAACCTGAAAACCTCAACCCTTCGCCCACTCAAATCAATTTTGAGCACCCGAGAGTTTAAGAGGAAACAAAAACTTCGGGTCAAACATAAAGCCTGGTGTGAATAATACCGTTCATCTTTGTTATTTATGTTAAGTGAGACCATGCCACTTAGCGGAACGGGTTTCCCCTCACTAACATTCCTTTAAAACATATCATTTGCAAATCTTTTTCCAACAACCAAACTAGTTAAAATATCTATAAAGCATCATTATGTAAAGATACATAAATATATCAGGTAATAAATGAACTATCTATTCAAACACATTAGTTTTGTTTGGCTAATTATTAACCTTAGATTGACTTGGGCCTACAAGACAATATCAAAATTCATCTAACATCTGTTAGACACTCCTCTTCTTTTGGACGATCAGTCCTTAACTATCTGTTAAATACTTTTCTTCTAGATGGTCTGCCCTTAACTTATCATCTTCGAAGGTCACCTGATCCTAATGGTTTTGCAGGCTCACCAATAACCTATCTGTATACTAACATATATTCCTTTCTCTGTGTATCCATAATTTTAGTCTTACCTGTGACAAAGCCCTACACACTAGAATTTTGGACTAAATTAGCTGGGGCTAGTAGCTAATGTATAGGGCACGACCCTATACCAGTCCTATTTGGTATCTAATATATGAGTCATTTTACTTAGGGATACCTTCCCAAAATTTTCCTTGAAAACCTTTTCAAAATGATTTAAAACCTTTAAATCAACTCAACCAAGGAAAAAATAATCTCTTATGCTTTACTCAAAATCACCTTGCGATCTTATATATACTTTACTCAAATCATAGTTGATGAAAACACTTAACTTTTGAAGTCCCCCTTCCAAAACCATTGAAAGTACCCTTGTCGAAACCATTGAAAGTGCCTCTTTCGAAACCATTGAAAGTACCCTTTTCGAAACCAAGTAAAACCCTTTCTTTTATCTAGACCAAAAGGCCAAAAACCTTCCTTCCGAAACCATTCTCAAAACCCTTTTGAAACCTTTGGAAATCTTCCTTTCGAATGCTTTAAAAACCTTAGACATCTTTCTTTAAAAATCTTTAAACATTGCCTTTCAAAACCCTTGGAAAACCTTTCCTTTCGAAACTATTCGAAACCATTAGAAAAACTATACCTTTCAACTCCTTCAAAACCTTCAAGGAAGCACCCCTTAGAAACCTCTTTTAAAACCTTTCAAAAGCATCAAATCTGAATCTTTTGAAAGCACTTGGGTTCAATTTAAAACATGTGGAAAAACAACTTTCGAAACCATTCAAAACCGACTCTATTGCAACCAAATTGGGTTATACTTCAATTTTAAAAAAAGGTTCATTAAACCATTTAAGTCAAAAGCCATTTTTTTGAAAGAATTTCCTAAGTAAAGAAGTGATGGTGTCGAAACCATCCCTTCGAAAGCACTGGAGAAGTGGGCAGATTTTAAAACAAAGCAATCCCTTCGAAACCCACTGGGTCGGAAGGTAAAAAGGCGGCAGCTAGGTGTTTCGACTTAGTTGAAAGCATTCATTTTAAAAACAAAGGCGCAACCCAATCTAAATCATTTTCTTTAAAACCATTTGACCTGGTCGAAACCCAACCAAGTTGAAAGCATCTTAGTCGAAAGCAAGCAGGCGTATTTTCCTTTAAAACAATACCAAGCCTCAACCCCTTCGAAACCCCTGGTTTCAACCCTATACCTTCCGCCCATATATAATTCATTACGTACCAGTTGCCTGATACATATGCATTGGTTTTGACTATGTCGGAGGCGATAGTTTGGAGGCGGAACCTAGTGCTGAAGGTATCAAAACAGTGAAAACCCTATTTATTTGTACTTTTAAACTATTTCGTTTGTACCTAACCTACCTTGTTTGTCTAAATTTGATTGGTTTCCATATTACTTTTTCAAAAGTGCTGCCATTTTCCAGAAATACAATTTCAAATTATTTACGAAAGGCCCCTTTCTCCTTTTAAAATATAAAAAACATATAAGTCTCATACCTTAAATAATTTTGTACCCATCAAAGCACATATGAAAAATCCAGAAAAATTATATAAAATCTCTTTTAATATGTTTTCTAACATAAAAAATTTTAGACCCAAACCATTTATTATTTACCCGTAAATAATTAATAACCTAAATTAACATTTTCTACAATAGAAAACTCATATTAAATCCACATAAATTCCAAAAATTTTGAAAATTGAAACCTATCTCTAAAAATTATTTCTAATCTTCACAAAAATTCTCAAGGCATAAAAATGTCATTTAATAGTGTTTTTACCTTAAAACATATCATAAAAATAAATATAAACATGTATAAATCATCAACAAGTATATATAAACATTCCATCATTCAAAAATATGGCAAAACATTGCAAATCAATTTGAAATCATCATAAAACCGAAAACAATTCAAAATAGAGATGTAAACATTTTTCACCTTAGCTTTTCTGATTAAAGAGATTGAGATGTGAATGGATTTGATTTGCTTAAGATTCTTCCTAACTTTCTTCTATCTTTTCCCCTTTTCCTTGTTAATGGTGGCCGGCCTTATTTTTAAAAATTTGAAAATGAAGTGAACGTGTAATCTAATACACGGCTAAGGGATAAAAGATATAAGAATGTGACGCAGCGGATTATCAAAAACAATGTAGATCGATGAATGTAGTAATCGGTGGATTGGAAGATACTGAATTTCCCAAATTCGTTGATCCGAAGATGCCGAATTCTAGCTATCTCTGACACGTTGATCGCGCACGATACCGTGAGGAGAGATCTTCAATTCTTCGAGCGTTGATCAAGCGCACTTGATTCCGCGAATCGGCTTCTGCAATCATTGAATCGAGCGCACTCGATTATCCGAAAGAGGAGATAGGAGATTACACTCAACTACCAATTTGAATGA
Source organism: Allium fistulosum (assembly GCA_030737815.1). Classification (NCBI taxonomy): domain Eukaryota; kingdom Viridiplantae; phylum Streptophyta; class Magnoliopsida; order Asparagales; family Amaryllidaceae; genus Allium; species Allium fistulosum. The sequence continues at coordinate 1,114,176,250 of CM060907.1, read as the reverse complement.
AAGCACAAAGCTAACAAAAGAGAATTTTATTCAAAAATCAACAACCTTACAAAATGTCACCACTTGCCTATTTATAGGCTACAACTCACGCATTACAAAATATTCACAACTCCTAAGTCGGTAACGACTTATAACCTCACGACTCAAAACAACCGACCTACCATAAGTCGTTTACGACTTAACAGTTTACAACACAACCTGCCTCAGCCGACTTAGCAAACACGACTCACGACTTATGTACAGAACGACTTACAACTTAAAAAAGATGACGACCTATGATTTAACGATCTGGAGAATACAACAGAACATTATTCACTTAAGTCGTTGCCGACTTAACATCTTCTCACGACTCATCAATAGCAGTGACTTAAGAATCAACGGTCTAGATTAACTCGGCGTAAGGATCAACGGTCTTCAGGCTTCGGCGACATAAGATGATACGACTTAACTGAGTCGTAACTCGGTGCCGACTTATCATCTGCCTTAAGTCGTATCTGACTTAACACTTGTGCATTCTTCATTCGAGCTGCTCCTCCTGTATCCTTCTTGTTGAGTCGTTGAAGACTTATCTCCTCGCCTTCGTTAAGTCGTAGACGACTCATGCGACTCATGTCTGTTTCCTTAAGTCGGTCACGACTTAGGCCTTCTCCCCAGTTGAGTCGGTCCCGACTCATGCCTGTTTCTATAAGTCGGTTACGACTTATATTTCCCTCGTTAGCTTTAACTCGTGGACGACTCACAACATTGCCCTTAAGTCGTAGACGACTTATATCTTCCGTGTTAGCTTTAGCTCGTGGACGACTTAGGACTTCATCTCTGGGCTTAGCTGCATCATCCTCCCCAGGTTGAGAAAAATTCGTCCTCGAATTTGTAAATTCTTCCTCATCAGACTGTTCATTCTCATAATATGGCACTAGATGTTTAACATTGAATACGTCAAAAGTGTATACATCTTCCGGCAGCTTCAACTTATAAGCGTTTTCATTGATTCTCTTTAAAATTTCCACTGGACCAATCTTTCGTGCTTTCAATTTATTGTACGTTCCCACCGGAAAACGATCTTTTGTTAACACTGCATAAACCAAATCACCCTCATGAAATTCAACACTCCTTCGTTTCAAATCTGCAGATCGTTTATACTTCTCATTTGCTTTCTCCAATCGTTCCTGAACGATTTTATGACATTCCGCCAATCCATCAACAAAATCAGCAGCTTTCTTAACTGTCTTCTTTGATTGTGGTACTACCGTTAAATCCAACGGTCCCTTCGGTAAGCTTGAGTATACTATCTGAAATGGACTGAACCCTGTGCTACGATTTACCGCATGATTATGAGCAAACTCTGCCTGACATAACTTCACGTCCCAACTTTTTAGATTATCTTTCATAAGGCACTTTAACAGGTTTCCCAACGATCTGTTCACCACCTCTGTCTGTCCATCCGTTTGCGGGTGATAAGCACTACTGAATTTCAATTTCGTTCCCACCATTTTCCACAAACTTAGCCAAAAATGACTTAGAAATCTAGTATCTCTATCAGAAACAATGGATTCTGGCAAACCATGTAAACGATATATCTCTTTGAAGAATAACTCAGCAACCCGGACGGCATCAACTGTCTTTTTACAAGCGATGAAGTGTGCCATCTTGGAAAATCGGTCCACCACAACGAATATAGAATCATTCCCCCTTTGAGTTCTAGGCAAACCCAAAACAAAATCCATACTCACATCAACCCATGGTTTAGTTGGTACTGGTAACGGCATATATAACCCAGCATTAGTTGCAGTTCCCTTCGAAACCTGACAGATATGACATCGCTCCACAAACCTCTCCACTTCTTTCCTCATTGATGGCCAAAAGTAAGATTGTGTAATCAAATGCAATGTACGGTCTCTCCCGACATGTCCTTCTTCATGTAGCTCTTTCACAATTTTCATTCTCAAACTACAATCAGGTACGCACAATCGATTTCCTTTGAACAGAAAACCATCCACCATTACGAACTCATCTGTCTTTCCCTCCTTGACTTTATCAACAAACTTCGCAAAGTAAGGATCACCGACAAATAATTCTGGTAGTTCTTCAAACCCCGTCACTTCAACCTTCAGTGTAGTCAGCATATGACTCCTCCTACTCAAAGCATCAGCCACACGATTCGTCACTCCCGATTTGTGTTTAACAACAAAAGTAAACTCTTGCAGATATGCAATCCACGATGCATGTCTCGCTGAAATCTTGTCTTGCCCTTGTAAATGCTTTAACGCCTCATGATCAGTGTAAAGAACAAATTCCTTCTGAAATAGATAATGTCTCCAGTGTTTAATAGATTGCACAACAGCATAAAATTCCACATCATATGTGCTGTATCTCATCTTCGCTCCTGATAACTTCTCGCTAAAGTATGCAATTGGACGTCCCCTCTGACTCAATACTCCTCCAATCCCAACCTTGGATGCATCAGTGTGTAGCTCAAACAACAACTGAAAATCTGGTAATGCAAGAATTGGTGCAGACGTCAGCAACTCCTTGATCTTCCCAAAAGCATCCCCTGCTTCCTCCGACCATGAAAACTGTTTACCCTTCATACAATCTGTAACCGGCGCCATCACACTACTAAAGTGTGGAATAAACCTCCGATAAAATGAAGCCAACCCGTGAAAACTACGAACTTCCGTTATCGTCTTGGGTTGCGGCCAATCTCTGATAGCTTCGACTTTACTTTGGTCAACCTGTATTCCTTCTTCCGACACAACATACCCCAGAAACAAAACACTATGCGTCATGAACACGCATTTCTTCGTTGCAGCATAAAATTGTTCTTGTCGCAGTACCATTAACACTTCTCTCAGATGATTCAAATGTTCCTCTGGACTCCCACTGTAAATCAGAATATCATCGAAATACACCACCACAAACTTCCCAATGAATGGTCTAAAAATCTGATTCATCACCCTCATGAAAGTACTTGGTGCATTTGATAAGCCAAATGGCATAACCAACCATTCGTATAGACCCTCCCTGGTTTTAAAAGCAGTCTTCCACTCATCACCTGGTCTGATACGAATTTGATGATATCCGCTCTTCAAATCAATCTTCGAAAAGATAGTAGCTCCGCTTATTTGATCAAGCAAGTCATCCAACCTCGGCATTGGGAATCTATATCTCACAGTAATCTTATTCAATGCTCGACTGTCAGTGCACATCCTCCACGTTCCATCCTTTTTGGGTACCAATAAAGCTGGTACAGCACAAGGACTTAAACTCTCTTGCACACGCCCCTGTTCAAGCGATTCTTCTACCTGCCTCCGCAACTCTTCATGTTCCTTCGGACTCATTCGATAATGTGGTCTGTGTGGCAACACAGCACCTGGAACAAGATCTATCTGATGTTGTATATCCCTCAACGGTGGCAACTCCGTTGGTAACTCCTCTGGAAATACATCGTCAAACTCTTTCAATACCGGTTTAACTTCTTCTGGTATTTCAACCTCTTCACTGCTTTCTCGCCCAATCAACAAAAACACTTCAGGCTCCTCCTCTACTTCCTTCACAAACTCCTTTAGAGATAATAAAGTTTTCAACTCTTCAATCTCTTCTGACTTACTTTCTCCCTGTTGTCTCTTCTTTGGAACTAAGATAATCTTCGTGCCTTCAAACATAAAACTGTAGCTGTTGGTCCGACTGTCATGTTGTACTGCTCGATCATACTGCCATGGTCTTCCCAAAAGTAAATGACAAACATCCATCTCTACTACATCACACCAGATCTCGTCTTTGTATTTCTTCCCAATAGAGAATGGAACACGAACTCGTCTATCCACTTTCACTTCTCCTCCTTTTCTCAACCATGCTAACTTGTATGGATTCGGATGTTTCTCTGTCTTCAACTTCAATTTTGTCACAGCCTCGGTTGAAATGATATTGTCACAGCTTCCCGCGTCAATCACAAATTTACACACCTTCCCCAGTATAGTACATGTCGACTGAAAGATATTACTCCTCAACCAACTAGCTTCCTCCTGCTTCGGTGTCAAACACGATCTCCTCAGCATTAGATTACAACCTTCATCTCCTGACGCAATATCCTGTTCATCCTCAACTGGACTAGAATATTCTCCATCACCATCCTCATTTTCAAGTTCAGCAATCATAGTTCGTTTCTTCGGCTTTGGACATTCGCTACTTTTGTGGCCCATTTCTTGGCAATTATAACACTTGAAACCATTACCGACTTTCATCTTTCCAACCTCATTCACAACTGGTTTTGCAACAGCTTTTGAAACATTAGAACTTCCACTAACACCCTTCACTTGATTATTGGAACTTGTAAACACACCACCTCCTCGTCTACCCTGCTTCTCCCAAGCCAACGCTTTCTGATGTGCTTCCGCTACAGATCTGGGATCAAACATGTTAACCATATCCTGAATCTGCATTCTCAATCCCCCAACAAATCTGGCTATCAATTGTTCTTCTGTCTCCATAATATCATTCCTGGCAATCAGTTGATAAAATTCGTCAGCATAGTCATTCACAGATTTCGTCCCTTGTCTCAAGTTCTGCAAACGTTGATACATCAAAGATTGATAATTGTAAGGTAAGAATGTTGCTTTCATCAATTTCTTCATCTTCTCCCAAGATTCAACTTTTGACTTTCCCATTCATTCACGTGTAAGTTTGGTTTGCTGCCACCATGCTAAAGCTCTACCCCTCAACCTTGTAGCAACCAACTTCACTTTACAATGTTCTGGAACTTCCTTGAAGTCAAAAATCTCTTCAACATTAGCCACCCAATCTAGAAACTCCTCTGCTTGCATACCACCTTTGAATTCAGGAATTTCAGTCTTAATCCCCAACTCCCACTTGTGATCATACTCAGAGTAATTTCTTCCTTGTCCTCGTCCTTGTCCTCGAACACTACCACCATCATACTCCTCTTCAAAATCAGATGTATATCGTTGTCTATCTCGTCCACCCACATCTCTACTACCTTCACGCCTACCACCATCATCCCTTCTATCTACATTCCTCCGTTCACGATCATCCACGTTCCTCCTACGCCTTTGATCATCGTCAACACTTTTGTCTCGATTGGAATGTGGTGAGACTCTACTTCCCCCATGGTTAGATTCAGGTGAAACCCTTCTCCGATTTTGATTCATTTCTAACATCATCTTCTCTAATCGTCCAATTCCTTCGTTAAGCTTTTCACTAAAGTTTTCATTGATTCTTTGCTCCATCTCATCAGCTTCTTCTCTTCGATACAAAGCTTCAACATTTTGATGTCGATTAGCTCTCCTTGGCGGCATACTTGAAACTTTACAAACTCTTTAAATTCAAACACAATTCGAACTTTGATCCAAAATGAAATGGATCGAAAACTCCCACTTTGTTGCTACTTCGCGATGAACACGATGAACACAACTTCTCCAAATGAGGCAAATTTGATCTCCCACTCTTCTACTTAGCTCGGCTTCTCACTTCAAGCTCGGTTATCACTTGATCTCTTCAAAACTCCAAAATGATTAGGCTCCAAGTCTCGATCTAGCTATGATTGGCTAGAACAAGCTCTGATACCAAACTGACGTAGCGGATTATCAAAAACAATGTAGATCGATGAATGTAGTAATCGGTGGATTGGAAGATACTGAATTGCCCAAATTCGTTGATCCGAAGATGCCGAATTCTAGCTATCTCTGACACGTTGATCGCGCACGATACCGTGAGGAGAGATCTTCAATTCTTCGAGCGTTGATCAAGCGCACTTGATTCCGCGAATCAGCTTCTGCAATCGTTTAATCGAGCGCACTCGATTATCCGAAAGAGGAGATAGGAGATTACACTCAACTACCAATTTGAATGAAAGCACAAAGCTAACAAAAGAGAATTTTATTCAAAAATCAACAACCTTACAAAATGTCACCACTTGCCTATTTATAGGCTACAACTCACGCATTACAAAATATTCACAACTCCTAAGTCGGTAACGACTTATAACCTCACGACTCAAAACAACCGACCTACCATAAGTCGTTTACGACTTAACAATTTACAACACAACCTGCCTCAGCCGACTTAGCAAACACGACTCACGACTTATGTACAGAACGACTTACGACTTAAAAAAGATGACGACCTATGATTTAACAATCTGGAGAATACAACAGAACATTATTCACTTAAGTCGTTGCCGACTTAACATCTTCTCACGACTCATCAATAGCAGTGACTTAAGAATCAACGGTCTAGATTAACTCGACGTAAGGATCAACGGTCTTCAGGCTTCGGCGACATAAGATGATACGACTTAACTGAGTCGTAACTCGGTGCCGACTTATCATCTGCCTTAAGTCGTATCTGACTTAACACTTATGCATTCTTCATTCGAGCTGCTCCTCCTGTATCCTTCTTGTTGAGTCGTTGAAGACTTATCTCCTCGCCTTCGTTAAGTCATAGACGACTCATGCGACTCATGTCTGTTTCCTTAAGTCGGTCACGACTTAGGCCTTCTCCCCAGTTGAGTCGGTCCCGACTCATGCCTGTTTCTATAAGACGGTTATGACTTATATTTCCCTCGTTAGCTTTAACTCGTGGACGACTCACAACATTGCCCTTAAGTCGTAGACGACTTATATCTTCCGTGTTAGCTTTAGCTCGTGGACGACTTAGGACTTCATCTTTGGGCTTAGCTGCATCAGAATGGCCTCTTTCCCATTTTACCCCTTCTCTAATTCATTTTAAACCCTTTTTTAGTTCATTGTTAAATGGCATGGCTACCTCTTTACCAAAATCAAATCTCAATCCTCATCAACACATTATTTTATTTAATGTATCTAATTAAATATCCTAAATAATGTTATCAAAAATATAAGGTGTTACATATCCAGTCGCAATACGTCTTGTCTAGGAACATTTTAAATGGTATATTTGTTTTCATTATGATGAATTACTCATGAATACAACACTTTGTAACTACTATAAAAAAACATACCATTTATGGATTTTCTATTACATATACTTTCAATTAAATTAGTTAATTAGTATAACACATTATATCAAATATATAATAAAAAAGCACCTTTTATTTCAAAAAAAAATTGTTATCAAGTTAGATATATGTAACAAATTACATAATAGTCCCTATGGCATACCCCTAACTCCATCAATTCCCACTTGCACTTGGGGTCAATTATGGAATCTTATTTCAACTTTTCCAATCGATCTTCTGAAAAGTTATTTGGTCAGTCTCTCGGTGAATGTGTATGCTATTATGTTTATATTTTCTACTATGTCAATCAACTCTCTTTGATGTTGATAAACTACCTTTATCATGTGGAATAATTTGGAGTATGTCTCTCGACTTCCAGTGAGATCTAAGTTCTTTTATGAACTATATAGTGACATTGTTATCATATAACAATGTTGCGGGATTCTCAACATTTGGAATCGCCCTCGGCTCAGTTATAAATTTTTGCATTTATATTCGTATACATTTCTTTATTGCTACGCTATTCAAGGTGATATACTTAGCTTTTTCCATTGAATCAGTTACAGTCTTTCTATTAGAGCATTTCCAACTTAAAGATTCTAACTTGAATTTATTATTTACATACTATACTCAATATCACTTATGAAGTTTGAGTCCGAACACTCATTTATAAGGAGTTCGTTGTTTTGTAAACAATTCCTTAGTATTCTATAAATACACGTGAACGCTCCAAACTACCTTTTAGTGATATCAATTTGGATTTGATATTTGCTTCATGTATCAAATACATGAATAAATCATGATATCGTAAACAACATAACATGTATGATAATTCCTATTACCAATGCATAAGGAATTCATCTCACATGTTCCATAAATAATTTAATTAGGTGTCTTTGCATATCGATTTGGGACATTCCCAATATCTTTTATACTCACTATAAAAGACATCGTTTACAAATCCAGCCTCGAGTATTAAGACAACTAAGGCTGATTACGATACAAGTACACCGTTAAAATTAGCAATGTGCTATTTACTTATAGTTTAGAAATATCAATGTTCCTTTTAACGTTCTTTCTTATGAACTCATGGTTCCTCTGCATTTCGATTGATAATCAATCTATTTGATATTTCTATCAAAATATTCATTCGATTCCAAAGCTTATAAATGGTACTTTCTATCATTTCTTAGATCATATCCAAGGGCCCACAAAATATCGCTCTCACCGACATTGAGTCATTTTGGTTATTATGTGTAAACAGTTTATTTTATATTATTATTTAGAATTTTCTGTTTCAGTATACATATACCAAAACATAAAGTCATACCAAGCAATAATTTTATGCGTAAATCTGTATTAACTTGAGCGCGTCAAATATTGAATCTATTACACTAGTTTCAACAATTGAAATTTGTGATGTTATTCTTATCAATATTGATCATGATATTCCATGCATTAGTCTTGCTCTTAAAGACATGTTCACGGTCAATGGATCAATCCATTTCGGGTACATCCACCAAAATCATATTTTGCTAATGTGCATGGAATCTATTTCTAATCTACGCATCAAACCGTATCATAGAGTCAACATTCTTAATAGTTTAATTAAACAATCGAGGATTATATATTTTCAACATTGATAAGAAACTCATAGTTTCTCTTCAGTATGCGAGAATACTCATCAGACACTCTTATGTAATATGTTTATTTAGGTAAGTTAATTACATTTCATCTCATGTAATCAGTTTTATCTTTGGACCATATGCAATTCCATTTTACTACCAATAATTTCTTAAAGAAATTCCTTCACTATGAAGTTGGTACTTCTTGAAACAACAGTTATTTCTCAGTTTAACATAATAGGTATTCATAAACATTTTACGAATTTCCTAATTTATAAAACTAATGGTTTTAGTTTACAAAACTTGTGCTTAAAACATAAATATGTCATCCAATGACGATCTTCCCCAAACTCCTTTCGAGGAGATTCATACAAGATCCCTCACAAAAAATTATTATATGCGGACTTTTGACTTGCACAACCTGCCAACTCCTTGGCCTAGGATATGTTGGGGTTTCTTATAAACCCTTACCTTGTATGATTTTGTAAACTATTATTTAAATGAAATAATATTAACCTTGTGTACTACTCTTAAGTACATGACCTTATAGAAGGAAATTAACCCAATTTCACCCACAATTAATCGTACTTTGTTCAACAAAGTTCGATTATTTCTTATCGATACATAATTATATATTACATAGAGGAATGACTTTCGAGATTGAATCTTTTACTCATTTTTAGGTACGTTCGGAACTCCCTCCAATATACTCACACATTCGATCAAATCAAATCATTTCCATTGCATGTTATATTATTTACTTTTGTTTTATATTCTATGAGCTTATCATAGACGTATACATGCATATCAAATATACATGTCCATGTCTGTGGCAACTCATTGGTGAATATGATGAAATACATGGAACTGTTTTGGTATTAGTAAACTTATGATTGCATACATCAATATGTATCAATCTGAGAGTTTATTAACTCCTATGATGCTCCCATTAAATGGGTATGTCGCCCTTGATTGTTTGAGATACAATTAACCAATACCATATGATTCATAATCATATAATAAAGTTATTTATTAAAATTATAGCTTAGTCTTTAATTCCAAAATAATTATAAATAACTTTGGATATTTTGGTATTTTCCGATGCAATCGCTTTTGTTATGAAAAAAAATACCATATTGTAGTTTTATTTCATTACGAATATTCTTAATATTCACATTAAAATATAACTAAGTTATATCTATTTTTCAGTCAGCACCGATAAATAGTCATTATTTCATAATAATGTTCGGTGTGTTTTATGAGAACACTTAGTAATTTGATGCAATGAATCAGTGTTATATGGCACACTCCAATTATTTTCGCTATTACTATAATAGCGTACTAAATTTGGAGGTCCATTATTTATTTTTATTTTTTGGAGTTTTAGCGGGGTTGATTGGTCCCCTACCACTTTATTGAACGGAAAGAAAATGTAAAAAAACAAATGCACATCAAAGAAAAGAAAAGAAAACACACAACATAACCCAAAGGAAGGCAACTAGTTTACAGCGTAGAGTTCTTTGATCAAATATCTTGAACTCAAAGAAATAAATCTAATAGAAAATAATTTTCTACATGAAAATATATTTTTGAATAGAAATCTTATTTCTTATTCTAATGTTAAGTATCATTTATTATTATTACACTTCTCATTTTTTATGTTTCTTTATGAATCAGAAGTAATCATTCACTCTCTTCATCCCAACTATACCTTAAACCATATCTACTCTTGTACATTAGTTTTTCATTCTATATGGTCGAACCATTCAAAAGAAAACCCTTACTACAACATCTAAACTCTTTACAAAAATGTGTCTGATCATCCTTAACATTTAAGGACATCGAATATGATGCACCTTACGTAAACTGATAAAACTAACATTTCAATGATTGAATTCTTAGATCTATATTGTAGTTTTGGTCTTGTGTTACTTTTAGCACAACGTGATCTTTATCATAATCAATCAAATTGAATATCCAATCTCAAACTATGGTTTATTAGCTTACTTCAGATGAATTAATTTCATCGGAGTATCGTACATTACGAACTGTGATCGTTCCCTATATAACACTTAAATGTAATGGTATATGGATCAAATATCTATAATCTTGTATTGCTTTTAGAGTTCAAAATTCATAGAAAGCAATACATGGTTTCGACCAAATAAATGAGCAAGTGACCAAATTATGAATGTATTTAGTAGTTGTAAAATCAGATGTTTGCATGGGTATCGAAACATAAACATGCAAGAAGCATTTATTAGTAAGTATATGTTATATTTCTACTTATCAATCTTCATCTCAGTTCATTTGTATATCTTAATTAATAAACGTTTTATCAATCATATTAAATGCACAAATTTATCAATGTAGATTATGATAACATTATATAAATTATGTTCTTACAATATTAGAAAGGTTAAATGTTATCATTTCATTTTTTCTAATAAGGCTTCCACTAGTCTTTTATGTTTCACCAAACCTTAAGCGACACATAGAAGTCTTTCGACTTCACTAGTGAGTGTTAGGACTCGTATACCTTGGGATTCTGACCTTGAGGAAATCTCAACAAATCACAGGCTTGCATACGATGGATAACTCCTTGTTGGTTGTATCACACAATTCCTAACCCATGGTTCCTTGTCCTAATCTCACCTTTACCTCGAGGAAAGCTCAACAAGTAAAGTAGGACTCGCTTGGATCTATCATTTTATGACAGTCAAAATATAATGCACATACCTTGAGAAATGCTCAACAAATATGTGCAGTTATCTTACCTCGTCTATTCAAATATATTAATAGTACCACACATATCATCCCTAGCTATAGGAAAGCTCAACAACTACAAAGCATCCAAGTAATCTATTAATATTTAAATGATAGAGGATGACTTTATATTAAAGATTCATATTCTTCAATATAGTATATCGAGTGATATCATCTTATGGAACAATGTATTTCTTATGAAATACCCTCGTCATTCAAGTGTCGGGCACATCAGAAATCATGGCATACATAAAATATGTATGTATTTATCCGTTAAGTCTATTTAGGTTTCTTTGATGTTCCACCTTTAGTTTATACATTCATATTATATAAGTTTTATTATTATATAACTTTTGTATTTTATATTACTTATATAATAATCATATGTATTAAATTAATTAAATTTTATTTAATTAATTTTAATTAATTAACATTTTATTTAATTTTATATTATCTTAATATAACATTTATATTAAATATATTTATTATATACTATAACCTTTATAGCATGACACATATATCATATTTGTGTATATAATATTTTATTAATTAACCTTTAATTACTTTTTTTAATTAAGCAATTTTAACTAAATTATATTAATTTCAAAAACCATAGTATATACATACATGTATACTTATGATACTTAAACATTTTAAAATATCATAAATGTATATATCAAAATATATAATATATGTTTATGTTTTTATTATTTAACTTATTTAATTAATTTGTAAATTTTATTAATCTTATTAATAAATTCAAATTTTCAAAATTAACTTATTTTATTTTTCAAACATTTTGAAAATTTTATTATATTATAGCTTTTATAATATATGTATATCTTATTTTAAATTTAACTTTTAAAATCTTTTATTTTAATTTTCAAACAATTTTGAAAATTAGTCCAAAGTCGAATTTAAATTGGGCCTCTTCTATTAGGGGCAACCTTTTGGCTCACATACTTGTTCGGGACATATCGGTGGTTAGGTAAGGCGGGGTACTTGATTACCCAAACTCAATCCTTCGACACTACTTTTCTCAAACACCCAAGTTGTTGAGTTGTAAGCTTAATTGGTTGTCCTTGACATGACTAATTTGTCTGCATATGCTATTAGGCTCCGATGCCATTGTTGGAACTGGGTCATTCGCAGCGGAAGTTATGAGTGAATTTCACAAAAAATACCTATTGGATCTTTATTGGGCCTATGAAGTCTAATTTATTTAGAATATTTCTAAATTTAATTTAGATAGAATCCTTTATTTCATTTAATTTTATAAATTGTGGATGAAATTTTATTTAATTTATGTTTAATAATATAACTGTAAACATATGTATCATATATATACACATATGTGTGTATGTGTAACATAACAATCTATACAAGGTATAACATGCTCATATATAAATGTTGGGATTGGCATCGCAACTGACATGTTAGCGCATCTTATATGTATTCTATGTTGTCCAAATATATGTGTGTGTATATATAAACTTATATAAGTATTAAAATAATATAAATATTCGCTTACATATATATCAAGTATATTTTTGCATAAATGTAAAATATTAATAATGTATATATGTGTATATATTAAATTAGATATTAATTGGATAAATGACTATATATATATGTATTCATATTTATATCAAAAACTGAAATATACATTTAAAAAAAAACCCTACTCCATAGAGTAGAGCGAGGAAATTCGACAGGCCCACCCCTACCAACCCCCCATTTAAGTCGGGCTCTTGCAAAAGCACTTTTTAATCCCGATGCTTTCACTCACTTAAGGGATTATTACATGCCTCCACAAATAACAAGCTACTAAAGTGTAGCCATCAAGGCTCGAACCCTATTCCGTTGCTAGGTCAGATATACCTATATAAGTACGTATACAAAATATATAAAGTTATTTAAATATAATGTATATATTATTTTTTTAGCAAAGCTAGCCGGCTTTATAATGGGCCATGTCATTGTATATAAAATGGGAAAACAGGTGTTCTGCAAATGCACAGAACAGCTAAAGGGAGGAGCCCAAAACAACAAAGAAAATAAAGTACAGGAGATAGGCATAAAGGCTTATGCTACTAATCTAAAACTACTACGATCCCTCCAAGGTAGAACTGGCAGTGACCACATCAGACGATGGGCCAATAACATTCACGAACCTGGAGAAAAGAATAGCAAGATTCGGATCTTAACCTTCAGACGAAGGAGAATATATAAATTTCTTATCCCAAGTTACATCATAAAACTTACTCTTATTTACCTCACCAATCTCACCAAGTCTAGTAAGGGAGAGACCCTCACCGTCTATATGGTACATAAGAGAATGACTCTCACCCACAACATCACTGATAAAGGAATAGTAAGTGTCAGACTTCGGCAAGTACCGCATTTTTGAAGGATCATGAATCCATGCTCTCTCCTCCGAATTCCAATAGATAGAATCAGACAAACTCTCACAAACAGGCTGGGCTGGAATAGCAGGAGCAACCATAGAAGGAGCAACTAAAGATGTATCCAATTCCGACTATTTCAGATAGGAAGGAGCAAGAACAGACAGGGCAATATCAGGCTAGGTAGGAAAATTAGGAGCAACACCAGCAGTAGCAATATCGGGAGGGGTATCAGAAGGAGGAGGAGCAACCTTCGAGACCCACTTCCTGATAAGGGGTCAAGGAAGAGGAACCCGAGCAGATAAAGGCACGGTTGTGGCAGAACAAGGACAAGCATCAAAAAGGTGCCCAAAGGACTGACATGACGTGCAGATCTCTGGTTTCCAACTGTAACGAACTCAGACCTCAGCAATATGGCCCTCAGCAAGTCTGACTGAAAGAACATAAGGTAACAGTTTGGTAGGTGTTATTTCGATCAGGGCTTTTGCATAAACTAGCCTCTTCCTGGCTACAGTATTAGCATCATAACATATAACTTTTCCTACAAGGCCTACTAGCCAATCAATCCCGATCAGAGGTTGGAGAATAGATGGAATATGGGAAAAGTGGGCCCAGACAGGAATAGATAACACCTGATCCTTAGCTCGATCAACAGACGGACTCCAAGTAGTTATAATAAAGGGTTTGCCATCAATGAGAATAGGGTCAGACTCAAGAATTCGCTGTCTTTCGTCACTAGGAGAGAATTTAAAGTAGAACATAGCATGATCAAAATGAACACTTAATCCACCTCTAGGTTTCCATACAGGTTGTAGCGCGCCTTAACAATATGATAGGCAGGATTGGAATCGAGGAAAAAACCGACCAAATAATCCTTCCAAAAATCGACACCGGCCGCTAACACTTCCTCCGACGGAAACAAAATACCCTCTTTCACTACCGTGTCAAAACAGCGGGGTATGCAGACACCTGCATTACTAGGCAGCTTAGTGAACAGAGACGACTACTTAGGGGCAGCCGAAGGTGGAGAGACAGCTTGAGGATTAAAACTGCAATTGTTTAAACTGGTAGCAGGGTCATTGATCTGAGCATCAGCTCGAACATATGGTGAGCTGTTATGATTATTACCAATATCAAAAAAGGCTAATCCATCAACTACCACAACAGTCTCGCAAATATCACGAGACATACATCATCACCCAGAACTGCCATACCAGGCTTTGTACCACAAGAGAAATCTGAAAACTCAGATTCCAGACGCTTTTCAACTGATTCAGGCAACTCAACTGCAGTATTCGACCATGAATTTAAAGTTGCCGAGGCTAAGAATGGCGACAAGGGAGTCTCACCAGGGATTGTAGGATTGTCATTCAACGAAGAGGAGTTCCGCTGCGAATCAAGGATAGACAGGAGCCTAGAGATTGGATTGTTCACGACCGCAGAAGCATCGCCAATAGGAACTGCACCATCTGTAGGGAGCGCTGAAGTTCTAGAATCACAAATTGCAGGAAGCACCGAAGATCCAGAAGCAAGATAAGAAGGTGGCACCACCACACAGGAAGACGGAGGAGAGTTGTAATGTATTACAGATCAAGTTTGCGAACGATCCAGATCTGGCATCAAACGTTTGCTCTTGGCCATAGGAGCCGAAAGCAAGAATGAGAAATGTTGGAAAAAGGGAAGATAAAATCGCCAGGAAGATGCCATTTTTTATTGTGCATACTTGTAAATGTATATATATTTATTTAAATTATATTTAAAACATCTAAAGTATTTATAAGTATATGTATTTAAATATATATATATATATATTTGTACAATTATATTAAATATGAAAATAAAATAAAATAGATATACTTTTATAGCATTCCAGATCCAATACTATAACAATATGTACCTTAATGAGCCTAAATTTTTTTTAAAAATTGAAACAAGTCCATCAAAGCATAGGTCATTGAATTTGGTACCTGCAAATAAGCATGAGCATTATCAGAGCTTAATAGAAATCTAAACTCTCGGCGTAAATAATAATATGATAACAATACTGATTATGACTTCCACTTTGGAATTAATGGTATTTCTAGGATATCAGATTGTTACATCAGCATCGAGCATAAGAGAAAAGAATACTTCTTCAACAACTAAACACATCCAGCTCCAGTGACCTATTCCTCTAAATCTATCATGTTGATTGTAATGAGGAGAGTCAGAACAACGTTCTGGTGACTGGAAAATCTATAAACTATTCATAATATAAATTTATACCAATTAGTTTCCATTTAATTGTTATGTCTATTAAGGTTAGCAAATCTAGTCGAACCTTGCATTGCACACACGATTACTTACATAATTATTCACAAGGTACAAAATACCGATGAAGCCTTATCAACCACCCAATACTTCCATACCCATTTACTAATTAATACTTCTAAATATGAAGCGGACTTATACTATCATGACATAATACTTTTAAATGAGAAATGGGCAGACTTTTGTCATTTAAGACCTCAATCAAGGTAGACTTCGTCAATTAAGACCTATTCCCAAGGTAGACTTCTAACGTCATCATTATTGGTCTATTGGTCCTAACTATAGAGGCCTTTGACCTTTATATCTAGCCATATATTTATAATAGCCATACCACTAGCGCATCTATCGTTATTAAAGTCTTAACAATATGAGAACTATCCCAAAGCCACTTAATACCTAATTAATAAGGACTTAACACCTATTTATAGGTAGGCCTTTGCCATTTAATACCTAACTCCAAGGCGGACTCCTCGCAGATGCTATCTAGCTGACATTGCTTGGAAATCTCATTGGGCCACTTAATACTTCTTTTATAGGAAAGAGACGGACCTTACAGCCGCTTAATACCTCAAACCTGAAGCGAATCTCTCTGGAGATAACCAATATCACTCTTGTAAATATGGAATCTCATTAGATTACTTCTTTCGATAGGGAGGCAGGCCCTAAGATAGCCACTTAATACCTCAACACTACAGTAAACCTTTTTAAAGATATCTGTCATCGCTCATAATTTCAAATTTGGACCATTTAATACTTTTCAATTAAGAAAGTAGATCCAATCTCTCATGCCATCATAGGTCCTAAGATTAGTGATATCTCAGATCAGCAGTAAGTGCTCCCTACTATTGGTAGCCTTAAAGTGAATGGCATTCTTCCGTCGAGTGACTCTACCAACCTCGCATCACTAACCTACTAATTCCAATTAACCATTCAAAGTATTTACTTATACCATTTTAGGTTGACATTGGACTTAGCTTACTAATTCCCTTCTTATTTAAGGCAATAAGAGTTACCTTAAATATTTATTTACCCAAAATCCCCTTTTATTGCTTATAAATGTCAACTTCTGCATAAAATCCTACGGACCTTTCCTAAGACATTTATGTATAATTACTAATTTCAAATTAGTTACTTTTTTATATTTATTCCATTTTTATCAGTCCAATTAATCCATTTGTCTTTATTAATTGTAACCCTTAATTTAAAACTATCCATTATTTGTCATTGTTTATCCATTAATTTAGGTTGCAATAATTCATTTCCTATTAATTAATCAATAGGAATTCCTAGTTTATTTCCCATTAATATGAATTACAATCTTTTATAATTCTAACTATTCATTTCCCTAAATATAATAATAACTAACGAATGTTACGCATAAATAACACATGAATAAACTTGTTCTTCTTTATTAACGCGATAAATACAAATAAACTGCCTAATAAAACAACCTATTTGTGACCAAATATATTATAGTCATAAATATGTAACTAGAATATGCTTTTCATGTTTAATTTGCTGAAATTTAATTCCTTAGAAAGATTTTCCACTATGATTTCCATAAATTGGTTTAACACAAAAAGGAAAGATTGATTCTGTTTGAAATTACAAGGAATGGTTAATTTTTTATTCCTTATTAAATCAAGCGTCGCCCTTTTGAATGAAAAGTGGAAAAAGTAAACAAATTTATAAAAATCAAACGGATGTTCTTCCCACAAATTAAACTATGGAAGATCTACAACATAGCACAAATTGGGAAATATTCCAAAAATCCTATTTCACACCGAAGTAACAGATCTGGAATAAAAATATACAACATTCAAATTGTAAAATCTTTGGGACTGATTTTCTGATCTAGGTATAAACATATTTCAAGCTAGATCTAAAACAAGAATACATAGACAATAGTTTTGTACACTAATTTAAGCCTACAATTCACAAATAAAATTGATTTAGGCATAAAAGTAAAGCATGTGCCAATGGAATAGATTTAGAATCATAAACAATATATAAAATTTCCCACTCACCCTTTAAAAGCGATCTAAATCTCCAGATCTAAAGTAGAACCTTAAATTCATCTCTAAATCCTTTTTAATCCAAAAAAATATATATAAAGGGCATATACATATATTAGATCTGAGAAGAGATTTGGAATTAGGAGACAAAATAAATACAAATATATAAACTACCTCAAATATGCATATAGTCGATTCTCTTCTCTTCTCCTTTTTATTAGATTTATATTCTTCTCCAATTTTTATGAATAAGATATTTTATATCTTATTTTTATAATTTAGAAAGCAAGTGAAGAAGAAGAAATGGCAAAGCTTCATTTCTCTATTTAGAAAAATATAAGAAGAGAATGGAGGGTTAGGCCTGAATTTATAGGCGCTAGAATCATCTAGAACTGTTAGATCAAAATATAATACATCCGAGCTATTAAGCCAGGGAAAACCCTAGCTGTCGTCTTAAGAGCAATCGGCTGCCCCCCCCCCCCCCCCCCCATGGAGGTCGACTGCCCTAGGGTGACCGCTACACTAAGCGTTCGACCTGTAGACCCCATTCAGTTAATTAAAAACGTTAATTTCTTAAATGAATTATTTCCATTCCGAATTCGTTTTTCATCCGTAACTTCTTCGTTTGGGCTCTAATCCCAAAACTCCAAATATGGTAGTTGCTAAGAATTTTATCACAAATGCAATGGCGCAACTTTCATAGTTAAATTCCATCGTTTGCACGAATTCTATTTTTAGAGCCTAATTAATTAACTAATCAACTAATTAAATAACTAAGGCCAAATTGTGGGGTTTTACATTCTTTCCCCTTAAAAAGAATTTCATCTCCGAAATTTTTCCAATGACTAAGTCATGGTTTTGGCTCATAATTATCCTAAAATACACAACGATGAGTGTACAATCAATTTTGCAACTAAACGTGCACAAGTGCAAGTGTATTACTGCATCACCACATAGAAAATATGTATGTAGAATAATTCTAATTGGATCCTTCTATATGATGCATTTCTTTGAAAACATTTTTTGAAAAATATGATACAAACAACCTCTAGGCATACTAGTAATTCTATATGTATGCAGCTTGAAAAATCTTTTCAACTAAAATCCCCATACTCTACCAATAGAAGTATGAAGCAACCAACTTTGCATCCATTTTCTACCATCTAAAAATCTAACGCGTCGAAAAATCGCTTCCTAAATTAGTTCTTCGATACCAAAAGGAATTTAGGTGGAGAATTTAACATTCTTACCACTTTATAATCTTCCTATTCTCGTAATACAGTGGAAATTTCCTCCCTGCCCCGGATTTACTTCTTTCCATACACAAAATGCATAAGGAGGCTTATTTTCAGGCTTTGAAATAGAATTGAATCTAAATATAGACTCGTATGCGTCGTCAATAAGGTATGAAAATAGAAACTCCAACGCTAAAACAATTTTTCCCTTGTTATCGCTTGCATGTATTGCACCGTCGATCCTAATGCACTGCTATATCCATAAATTCTAACTCTATTTGCTTTCTCTACGCCTAACATGTGACCTTCAAAATCAAATATTTCATAAAAAAATTTCTTGCTTTTAAAATTTGTGCGTAATTTGAAAAATAAAATCCTAAAATATTTAAACGCATATTTTCCCTTGATATCAAATTTTTGGACAAAAAATCTAAAATAATTTAATAGCCAAAAATAACAAAACCTAAAAACTTCTTTTTTTCAAAAGAGAAGCTTTTCAATATATTTCCTCACAATTTCAGCGTAGTCAGAAGTCGGTTATGCGCTAAATGCATAACCATATTCTAAAATTCTATTACTAACCTTTACCCATAAAAACTTGACATTTTATTTAAAAATGTCATCATGCCTAATTACCTTAAATTTTTAGCTTTTAAGGAACATGAGTAATGACCCATAATAACAAAACAATTTTATCGTATCCTTCACTAAAATTTTCCAACTATTCTAAACTTCCAATCTTATATTGCTTTTACTGTTAGTTAAGTGTCTTTTATGAGTACTGCTTCTTCACTATGCATATATAAGAGCATTTTGCATATCCAGAATAATAACACTAGTAAAAAAATATAAATTCATAATATCATGTGTGCCTTTTACAAGAGACAAGTAACATTTACAATCCAAACAACCTAAAACAAAAGAAAAAATGCTGCAAGGGAAAAGACAACAACATCATAAATCCATAAATAATGCCTATATTCTACGTGATGCCTTGCTCCATGGCTGTAGCTCGATCCACTGTTGTGACCCTTGAATGGTTGTTGGCAGTTATACACCCAATCTCGTGTCGTTGGCGCCGCTGGTGTTGCTGATGGCTTCAAAGTTGCCATCTTTCTAAGAAATATCTAATGATGGCTAAAGAAACTTTCTACCAAACAGCCTCTCCACGGAGGTTCACCCATATTACCTAAAGACGAGAGTGGATATGTGAAAATATAGAAATTGATTATGTGGAGTGTGAATCATTAATCAATAGATTGCATCATAAGGGTGCGGGTCCAATTGATGGCGATGCAGCCAATACTAGCATAGGTAGTCTTCTACACCATGGAATAAATCCGGTCGTAACTTCCCATCTTATGGATGACGTTATATTGAATGATCCACATAACCTGACGGACAATCAAACGTAGATTATCCATCTTCCAAACACCGACATCTTGGAAAAAGATCTGCTGCAAAATCTTTGAGTCGGTCATGTCAAAATAATCCAAGTCTGCGTCCTTCATGGAGACCTCCAAAATCTCAGTGAGATCATTATAAGTCAACTCAATCAAGACACCCTTCACGTTCAGACGAATCAAACTATTGCCTCCATTGAAATTCGATGCCAACATGACATCGAAAAGGCACATGCAGCATGGGTAACATTCCCACTCAAAGGTCTCGATGTAGAGAATCGGTGCAAATCCTACCGCGGTAAATATCTCTTCCAGCCCAAATGCAGCAAAACCTTCTGCTCATTTCGGTCCAGCCAAGTGGACTCTTGAGGGTTGAGACCATAATTGTGCAAGGAAAAACCGACAGTGCAAAAAGGTGTCTTGGGCTAAGAAATGGCCGGAGGAAGGAAATAGGGTTTAGATCGTGGTGGGGTGAGATCTAACATGCAAAACCAGCACGAGGGGGAGGCAAGGCTACTGCTCCTAGGGAAAATGGCATCACCTAGGGAAGGAATGAAAGAGAGAGACTGATACTTGGAGGAGGAGGAGGAGGAGGATAAAGATTGGGTTCGGCTTGTTGAGGAAGGAGGAACGAAAGAAGTCAACTGGGAGAATTCAGACGCGACTTTTATAGGCCTGTTCTAGGTTCAAGTTGTGCCAAAACTCATTAACTGGTAGCCACTCTAGGTTTACCCTAGGTGGTCAACTGCTAGATGGGCTTTGGGCATTAATTGAACCTATACCCAATTAGGGTCGGATTAAATAATAATAATCGTTTCACGCCATCTCCTTCGATTCGACATGATGTGAAAAATTCCCATCCTCAACAGACGATGTCAAAGCCTATCGCTAGTCTCCAACCATGCTCCAGCAATTCACAGTAGTTTCAAAAAACTGCTGCGAACAACAATAATTCCAAAAACTCGAAAATATTCTAGCTACTATTTTGTAACAACCCGCTATTTTGGACTATTCGCATCCGCACATGTCGGACTTGAATAATTCAAAATACCGAATTGTTAATTTAAATTTGGCAAAACTGAACATATACAGTAAATAAAATAATCACAGATCACAGACACAGAGTAATAATTTGCAGCGGAAACAAAAGATAGTAGTTCATGAAGCTACTATATACATATCAGAGTAAAATAAGGTACAACAGATGTCTCGAATACAATAATCAAATACAATATCAGAATACATCACTGGAATCAACTGAATATCTGAAAGCTGGATAGATAGCTGGATCTCAGGCGAAACTCCATCTCCAAAGGTGAGTCTCGAATACTGGTACACTTAGTCTGACCCGAGCGTAAAGCAAAATACAAAATACTCGAGTCAGGATTAACATTCTTATATCAATAAATCCAACTCAAGTGAAATAGCAACCGAAATACAAGTAACTCAAAGGATGTTTGGAATAACCATCCTTTAAGGATCCGTTAAACTATCTACTATGTAGTAGTGTACGATAAGTAGATAATGCGTATCAGTAATATAAGATATCAAAATAGTGTAAAGGCGTTACCATTATCCCCCTTAACACATTTTATATAAGCGTCATAGTCTATACAGCACTGTAAACTCCACCGTAAACTAGTGGGATATCAGGGAGTACTCCATAGGTATAACACAAAACAAATCGTAGTGGTCGCGTATATAGGGATACAAGTATGACAAGGCACATGAGGCAATACCCAAGGTAGTGAAACTACCGTTTGCCTGATCCGGACTAGTGAGAACGCATCGTCGCAGCGATCGCAACACCGCAAAACAACACTCCCAAAATCAAGGGTGCACCAATCGACAACAAGTAATGAGTAGTTTTCGAAGAAGTGTGTTCGCTCGAGGTAGCTAACCCCCATTTGGCCCGGCACGGCTCCTGTTTTAGTCATTTCCAATTTCACATAAGTGTCAAGGCTACCCATTATCGTTCTCTTTCTTCAGTCATCACGTACATCATTCCAACCACTTCATTCTGGATCACACTCCGCGCATAGTTATTAAAGTGGTTTTCGGTTTAGACAGAGAGTATGTCCCTAACCAATTCCGGTCTCTTTAATAACTTTCGTAATTATTACACCGATTGGTCGTTTATTTATTTCAAAACCAAATCAATTTCAATCTCAATTAGGATTTGTAAACCAACATTTCATTTGTCTTTCTAAATCAATTTCCATAATTTACGTTTCAAAACTTCCACATTCATAATTTCAAAATCTTATAATTCAATTTCTATTTCTATTTAAAACAATTCAAATATTGATTCAAGTTCGTATATAAGTTTCATTCCGAAATCATTTAAATTAATTTAATTAATCGTTCAAATCAATTTAAATCCATTGATCAATTTTATTCAATGTTCATTAAGTAAATTTGTCATTCAAAACAATTTCTATTTAATTTTCAATTCATTAAATCAATTACTTAAGTTCAACTTCATTAAATCAAAACTTACAATTTTGAATTAAATTAAATTCATCAAATCAAATTCTTTACATTTCAAGTCTTACATTAATTTCAATAAAACACATTTTATTTTTTTTAAAGAAATTCAATTTCACTAATTTATTTACTTAGTTACAATTTCAAAACTCAATTAATAAAGAAACTTAATTTCAATTATTCAAGAAGTTCAATTTCACTTAATAAAGAATTCAATTGTATTTGACTATTAAATAATTCAATCTTATTTAATTATTAAATAATTTCAAAACTTAATTATTAATAATTCCAAATTTAATTATTAAATAATTAATTTTAAAACAACATTCTTTCAACAACTACCATGTTAATATTTTGTTTCGGATTATTACATATTAACATTTTCCTTTCATAAAAATTCGAATTCCAACTTCATTTTAAACCCTTATTATTTATTTAAATAAAATCTTTATTTTATTTTTAAATCAAAATTATTGACCAATCGGGTTTTATCTAATTCTCTATCCTAGGTCAAAGTTTAATTTGGGTATTTATCATTTCAACCCGATTCCAATTCAATTAAAAATCAAAACATAGCAAAGGGAACTTGCAGTGTGACAACTGGGATGGTGTCAAAGTAAATAAACAAGCAATAACAACAATCAATAACAATCCAATAGTTAATTCAAATAATCTCGAAATAATCGTATTAATCCACATTGTTGTTTGTGCAAATTAATATAATTTTTTCTAGAATCTACACTATCATTTCATGTAGATTAAAGATTATTACACTAATATTAATACGGTTCTTCATTTGATATCTATTATCCAATTTCATACTACAACAATTTTAAGCAACAAACATTTAAATAGTTCAAGGTGTATTTTACCAATTCTACGTCAATTAATTCAACATTTTAAAGGGTCATATTATGCAAATGTCATCTAATCAAATTTTACATATATCCAATCTAACTATCCTACGTCAATTTTAATTTCAAATTATTGATCATTTACTACATTAACAATTTAACGTCCAATATCAACATCAAACAATCAATCATTTATCAACCAAACTGGATTATCATTGTATAAATAACAGATAAGGGTGTCAGTTGCCACAGGTGAACTGATACAGGTAATAACATATATAACAGTGTAAATAACTAGCAGCAGCATATTTCAATTGTCGTTTCAATTGAAATCAAATTTAATAAATAAAAGAACATTAATCGTGAGTGATTACTCACCTTTTGAGGCTAGGGAGTGAGAATAGACAACGAAGTTGAGTTACGAATTGCAAGCACGACTTTCGGAATAAACTAGATTGGCACGAATCGACGAGCAAAGCTGTTAAATAGGAATTGCCGAAATCAAATCAAAACATTCAACATAGCAACAATTACAAAACATGTCCTGCGTCAAAGTTTAACAATATAATTCTATGTGCTACCGAGATCGAAATGGTCTGAAATTTGGTATGAATAAAGATCAAACTTGTATTTCAAACTGCAAAAGAATCACTTGATTTGGACAAGAGACGAGAAAAGTTACGATGTTACGAACATAGACTCAGGCCATGTTGCGACTGTCAAATGTTCAGGTCTGAAAACCCCTCTGGGTCTGACTTTCAGGTAAGAAACAGAGGGCTGAACCACCTCGTATGAAGCTAAAATTTTATATACAGAAAGTAGAAAACTTTATCTTTTAAACAAAAAGAGAATCACTGTATTCCAACGTAAGACAGAAGAGATACGATGCGTCAAACATGAACTCGAGTCGTGTTTGCAGCAGTGTAAAATAATTTCCAAGTACAAAAGAACAGCTGCCTGGGTCAAACTTCCAGATCCTCGACCACTAATCAAACGATGTCGGATTTTGCTGAAATTTGACATGCATAAATTAGGTAACTTCGACTCTTTTATAAAAATAGATTCAACCCATTCCGATAAAACATGAGTGAGATATGATATCATGAACATGAAGTCTAACTGCTGTTCAGAAAAAAAAACATGCAAACAAGTGCAAAATTAGTTTGGTTGCAACTTTCAGGTATAAAACAGAGGACATTAGTTTATAGTATAAAATACCCATATCTACCAATTTATAAACCTCACATAAATAAGATATTATCATAATGCCAATATAGTATAGCTTACATACATAGATAAAACATAACCTGAGGATATAATCAATTATATACATAATATAAGAATATAAAACTATACAGATATAGTTACAAAAATCGATTAACAATATATGCATATATATATAAAACATATTGCTATCACACAACTATATATATATACATACATACAGCAGAAAAAAAGAAAGGAAAAAAAAGAGAAAACAAGTAAATATATAGACTGACATGCATTCTATAACTAAAATATTATGAAATCGATATAGCTATCAATATATAAAACTCTATATAGACATATTACTCTATAATGTAAACTGTAAACCCAGACACAAATAACTTTGAAAACATATATTGTTTAAATTAATTAAAATACTTATATAACACAGTAACCTTATATATATATATATATATATACTTACGTTTTTTTTATATACTAACATATATAACTAACAAATACATATATACAAACATATCAAAGATATGAATATACTCACTGACCTCATTTTCCAGATCACATAATATATAAAATCAATCATATACAGCCTTGATATCTAAAACAGCAAATACAACCTTTAAACTTACTCATATATAAAATAGATATCTCACATTTCCAATACACAGATCTATATATGTACTACAAATAATATATTACCTTTAGAGTTTTAATATATATGCACGCATACATCTATATGTAATAGCCGCAAGTTGGTCTTGCTCACGGAAGAGTTGGAGGGGTCCGATGAGGTTGGAGATGATGGTGGGTCGGGTTCTGGAAGTGGGCTCGGCTGGTGGTTGCTGACGTTAGGGAGGGAGCTGGCGGCTACTGGTGACGAGAAGGAGTGTGTGTGGAGGTGGAAGGGTTTTAGAGGAGAAGGAGGCCCGGCTTTGGAGAAGATGAAGAGTAGGGAGGATGAGGCCGAGTCAGGTAGCGGCGGAGGCGGGGTTATGGCACTTGCGTGGTGCTTTGATGGAGGCTACAGGAAATAGAGGGAGAGAGAGATAAGAGGAGGTGAGACATGCGAAATATATTATTTTTTGTTCTTTTTTTTAAGTCTGAAGCTTCTTTGGGTTAAATGATGAAGGGGTGTGTTAAAGGAGGCTCGTTAAAAGTAAATAAATGAACATGCAATGATATATTGGGAATCGGTGGAATATTGAAAGTCCCGCACGCGAATTTAGGTAGAAATAAGCAAATGACTGTTGGATTTGTATGGTTGAAAATAACAAGTCACAAAGACACCAACAAGTTAGAATTTGGTATCGTTACGATTAATTGTTTTATCGATTTCATCGAGTACCAAACAACGAAACACACAAACGAATATACTGCGGAGATCAATACGACGAGATGATCAAAACGGTATAAAGATATCAGTGGTACGATCGAATTATAAAAATTCGAATTTTCTACTAGCGGAAAATGCAACAAAAACGCAGAAAAATAAGATCGACGGAGCTAAAGAAGTCCGAATTTGGCAAAACGAAAAATGAAGTTTGCTCAGAAAATGGTTTAGAATTTTTCTATGTAAAAATATTTTGGTTCCGTAAACATTTTATTTTCATCGCTTTTTAACTGATTAAATTGAAGTAAATTTACGCGCGAAATAAACTTTCATATTTTCGGACGAAAATTTACCAGTTGCTATGTTTAACTAGACGCATTCCAAATATCAAATTTATATTTCAAAATTTTATCGTTTAAAATTTCACAAAATTTCAACTAATTACGATATTAAAACAGTTAAAATTTACGGGTCGTTACACTCTCCCCCACTCAAAACTTTTCGTCCCCGAAAAGGAAGGAGGTAGGAGAATAGAAACAACCAGAAAGAAAATAGATTAAAAGACAAGATAAAACAATTAAACCATATAATTTCAAATTAAACTAATTAATATTTAACAATTTGGTTTAATCCACTTGGTTTCACTTAAGTTAAATCAATCTATCTATTTCTAAATTCATTATCTTACTATCTAGTCAACCTCAATTAACAATTTCTAAATCATCAATTTGTATAATCATTTATTGTACTCATATTTTATTCAACAGATTTAATTATTTTATTCCAAATTATTATTAAGTTTATTCCACTTAATATATCTTATTACATATATTTAAACCATATAAATTAATTTAAACCATATAAATTTCAATTTATATTAATTTATATTTAATAATTGGTTTAAATTTAGGGTATTTCCATAAGTTGATCTAATTCCAATTTGTTAACTCTTTCAGAACAAAATTTATTATATTCATCTCATTCAATTTACTTATTATTCTATCATCTTTATTAGCATTTCTTTTATAATTAAGATCTAAGTGTATAACATTTATTATAAAAACTCAAATTTTATTTATCAAATCATTTTATATTGTATATTATCCAATTACATTTTAACTTCTGAATAATTTAGGTAAGTTATATTGAAATGCAATTTAGTACTATACAAATAAAATTTTCAAATTCAATTATTTCAAGTTTAAATATTTATCCAAAATTTAGCTTTATTTATAATTGAAAACATCCTTTAACATAATTTTAAGAATTAACTTTCCATTTAATTTCAAACCCTTTAGAGATAATTATGTATATACTATATATATTAAATCAAATTAAATTTTAAAATAATATTCCCATATATATATATATATATATATATATAAATCAAGTCATACTTAAGAAATTCAAATTAAAATATTTCCCAAACAAAACCGTAGCAAAGCTACAGAATGGTTTCTCCACTTCGAAACTCGAAAATAAATGTCGATGATGCGGCCGCCATCACCGAAATTATTTTCTAGCGACAAAGAGAAGAGCACTGATTTAAACATCTAAAATTTCTTTGAAATGATTTCTATTCGAAAATACTTTTAATAATATACCTTTAAAACTTTAAAACCAAAGTTTGAAATTTTCAAAAATTAAATTCTCAAATTCTTACTTTAAATTCATTTAAATTTCCAAATCAAATTATAAACCTAGTTTATAATTCCATTTATTCATAAGTTGGTAAATCAATGGTTTACAAAACACCAAATGAAAATCAAGTAATATCATTTCTGACAACAAATTCATTAACAATTTAATTTCAGAAAAATTTACTTATATAATATAATCAGTCAAAATTATCTTATTTATCAAATTAGAAAACAATATTGTGTCAGTTTGCTCTGCTCAAGTGTTTTGGAAATTCTATCGATAGCGTTGATCAGACGAATCGATCGAAAACCCAAATCAACATCAACAACTCAAACAACACAATGTATAAAACATTTTTAAAATTTATTTACAAATACACTTCCTCGCTCGACGATACAAGAATGGATTCTAAAGCAAGGATATAGATTCAAATTTGATGGACTCAAATCAAAGAGAATTTTGATTCGAAGATAGGTTCGAAACAAGGATAAGATGATTAAATAACGAAATAGGAAGATGGATAAGTTTATATAAATCGCGGGCAACCTTAACCGGGTCAACCGTGACTTCAAGAATAAGATCAATGCAGAATTCTGAGGCAAATCGACATTTGATCTCAAGAAATAGAATTCAGGTATAGCGGGAAATAGATAGCATCGTAAACCGAGGATACAGAAATCTCCGGTAAATCAATGCCTATTGTAAAGGAGTTTCACCACTTTACAAATCATTCGAAGATTGGCGAGACCGCCGACTCATTATAAGGATCATTCGAAGTGGAGTTATGGGATACTCCAGAATTAAAAGAAGACGAATAGTGAGGGACAAGAATGAATTTCGGAATCGAGGGAACGTTCCAAAATTCAAAGGAATCAAGTCAAAAGGAAGAGATTGAATCTCGAATGAGAGTGATTCTGTAAATATATTTACCCTATATGCTGAGTTTTGCCTAGAGCTACCAAAGCTCTGATACCAACTGTAACGACCCGCTATTTTGGACTATTCGCATCCGCACATGTCGGACTTGAATAATTCAAAATACCGAATTGTTAGATTAAATTTGGCAAAACTGAACATATACAGTAAATAAAATAATCACAGACATAGAGTAATAATTTGCAGCAGAAACAAAAGATAGTAGTTCATGAAGCTACTATATACATATAAGAGTAAAATAAGGTACAATAGATGTCTCGAATACAATAATCAAATACAATATCAGAATACATCACTGGAATCAACTGAATATCTGAAAGCTGGATAGATAGTTGGATCTCAAGCGAAACTCCATCTCCAAAGGTGAGTCTCGAATACTGGTACACTCAGTCTGACCCGATCGTAAAGGAAAACACAAAACACTCGAGTCAGGATTAACATTCTTATATCAATAAATCCAACTCAAGTGAAATAGCAACCGAAATACAAGTAACTCAAAGGATGTCTGGAATAACCATCCTTTAAGGATCCGTTAAACTATCTACTATGTAGTTGTGTACGATAAGTAGATAATGCCTATCAGTAATATAAGATATCAAAATAGTGTTAAGGCGTTACCATTATCCCCCTTAACACATTTTATATAAGCGTCATAGTCTATACAGCACTGTAAACTCCACCGTAAACTAGTGGGATATCAGGGAGTACTCCATAGGTATAACAAAAAACAAATCGTAGTGGTCGCGTATATAGGGATACAAGTATGACAAGGCACATGAGGCAATACCCAAGGTAGTGAAACTACCGTTTGCCTGATCCGGACTAGTGAGAACGCATCGTCGCAGCGATCGCAACACCGCAAAACAACACTCCCAAAATCAAGGGTGCACCAATCGACAACAAGTAATGAGTAGTTTTCGAAGAAGTGTGTTCGCTCGAGGTAGCTAACCCCCATTTGGCCCGGCACGGCTCCTGTTTTAGTCATTTCCAATTTCACATAAGTGTCAAGGCTATCCATTATCGTTCTCTTTCTTCAGTCATCACGTACATCATTCCAACCACTTCATTCTGGATCACACTCCGCGCATAGTTATTAAAGTGGTTTTCGGTTTAGACAGAGAGTATGTCCCTAACCGATTCCGGTCTCTTTAATAACTTTCGTAATTATTACACCGATTGGTCGTTTATTTATTTCAAAACCAAATCAATTTCAATCTCAATTAGGATTTGTAAACCAACATTTCATTTGTCTTTCTAAATCAATTTCCATAATTTACGTTTCAAAACTTCCACATTCATAATTTCAAAATCTTATAATTCAATTTCAATTTCTATTTAAAACAATTCAAATATTGATTCAAGTTCGTATATAAGTTTCATTCCGAAATCATTTAAATTAATTTAATTAATCGTTCAAATCAATTTAAATCCATTGATCAATTTTATTCAATGTTCATTAAGTAAATTTGTTATTCAAAACAATTTCTATTTAATTTCCAATTCATTAAATCAATTACTTAAGTTCAACTTCATTAAATCAAAACTTACAATTTTGAATTAAATTAAATTCATCAAATCAAATTCTTTACATTTCAAGTCTTACATTAATTTCAATAAAACACATTTTATTTTTTGTTAAAGAAATTCAATTTCACTAATTTATTTACTTAGTTACAATTTCAAAACTCAATTAATAAAGAAACTTAATTTCACTTATTCAAGAAGTTTAATTTCACTTAATAAAGAATTCAATTGTATTTGACTATTAAATAATTCAATCTTATTTAATTATTAAATAATTTCAAAACTTAATTATTAATAATTCCAAATTTAATTATTAAATAATTAATTTTAAAACAACATTCTTTCAACAACTACTATGTTAATATTTTGTTTCGGATTATTACATATTAACATTTTCCTTTCATAAAAATTCGAATTCCAACTTCATTTTAAACCCTTATTATTTATTCAAATAAAATCTTTATTTTATTTTTAAATCAAAATTATTGACCAATCGGGTTTTATCTAATTCTCTATCCTAGGTCAAAGTTTAATTTGGGTATTTATCATTTCAACCTGATTCCAATTCAATTAAAAATCAAAACATAGCAAAGGGAACTTGCAGTGTGATAACTGGGATGGTGTCAAAGTAAATAAACAAGCAATAACAACAATCAATAACAATCCAATAGTTAATTCAAATAATCCCGAAATAATCGTATTAATCCACATTGTTGTTTGTGCAAATTAATATAATTATTTCTAGAATCTACACTATCATTTCATGTAGATTAAAGATTATTACACTAATATTAATACGGTTCTTCATTTGATATCTATTATCCAATTTCATACTACAACAATTTTAAGCAACAAACATTTAAATGGTTCAAGGTGTATTTTACCAATTCTACGTCAATTAATTCAACATTTTAAAGGGTCATATTATGCAAATGTCATCTAATCAAATTTTACATATATCCAATCTAACTATCCTACGTCAATTTCAATTTCAAATTATTGATCATTTACTACATTAACAATTTAACGTCTAATATCAACATCAAACAATCAATCATTTATAAACCAAACTGGATTGTCATTGTATAAATAACAGATAAGGGTGTCAGTTGCCACAGGTGAACTGATACAGGTAATAGCATATATAACTGTGTAAATAACTAACAGCAGCATATTTCAATTGTTGTTTCAATTGAAATCAAATTTAATAAATAAAAGAACATTAATCGTGAGTGATTACTCACCTTTTGAGGCTAGGGAGTGAGAATAGACAATGAAGTTAAGTTACGAATTGCAAGCACGACTTCCGGAATAAACTAGATTGGCACGAATGGACGAGCAAAGCTGTTAAATAGGAATTGCCGAAATCAAATCAAAACATTCAACATAGCAACAATTACAAAACATGTCCTGCGTCAAAGTTTAACAATATAATTCTATGTGCTACCGAGATCGAAATGGTCTGAAATTTGGTATGAATAAAGATCAAAACTTGTATTTCAAACTGCAAAAGAATCACTTGATTTGGACAAGAGATGAGAAAAGTTACGATGTCACGAACATAGACTCAGGCCATGTTGCGACTGTCAAATGTTCAGGTCTGAAAACCCCTCTGGGTCTGACTTTCAGGTAAGAAACAGAGGGCTGAACCACCTCGTATGAAGCTAAAATTTTATATACAGAAAGTAGAAAACTTTATCTTTTAAACAAAAAGAGAATCACTGTATTCCAACGTAAGACAGAAGAGATACGATGCGTCAAACATGAACTCGGGTCGTGTTTGCAGCAGTGTAAAATAATTTCCAAGTACAAAAGAACAGCTGCCTGGGTCAAACTTCCAGATCCTCGACCACTAATCAAACGATGTCGGATTTTGCTGAAATTTGACATGCATAAACTAGGTAACTTCGACTCTTTTATAAAAATAGAATCAACCCATTCCGATAAAACACGAGTGAGATATGATATCGTGAACATGAAGTCTAACTGATGTTCAGAAAAAAAAATAAACATGCAAACAAGTGCAAAATCAGTTTGGTTGCAACTTTCAGGTATAAAACAGAGGACATTAGTTTATAGTATAAAATACCCATATCTACCAATTTATAAACCTCACATACATAAGATATTATCATAATGCCAATATAGTATAGCTTACATACATAAATAAAATATAACCTGAGGATATAATCAATTATATACATAATATAAGAATTTAAAACTATACAGATATAGTTACAAAAATCGATTAACAGTATATGCATATATATATATATAAACAACATATTGCTATCACACAACTATATATATATACATACATACAGCAGAAAAAAAGAAAGAGAAAAAAAGTAAATATATAGACTGACATGCATTCTGTAACTAAAATATTATGAAATTTATATAGCTATCAATATATAAAACTCTATATAGACATATTACTCTATAATGTAAACTGTAAACCTAGACACAAATAACTTTGAAAACATATATTGTTGAAACTAATTAAAATACTTATATAACACAGTAACCTTATATATATATATACTTACATTTTTTTATATATATATACTAACATATATAACTAACAAATACATATATACAAACATATCAAAGATATGAATATACTCACTGACCCCATTTTTCTGATCACATAATATATAAAATCAATCATATACAGCCTTGATATCTAAAACATCAAATACAACCTTTAAACTTACTCATATATAAAATAGATATCTCAGATCTATATATGTACTACAAATAATATATTACCTTTAGAGTTTTAATATATATGCACGCATACATCTATATGTAATAGCCGCAAGTTGGTCATGCTCACGGAAGAGTTGGAGGGGTCCGATGAGGTTGGAGATGATGGTGGGTCGGGTTCTAGAAGTGGGCTCGGCTGGTGGTTTGCGAAGGGATGAGGGAAAGTCGGGTTGAGGCGGTGGTCGGGTAGGAAGATGGTGATGGCCTCGGTGGTGAGGTGGCGGCAAAGGGAAGTGAAAGGTGGCTGCTGATACTTTAGTGCGAGGCGAGGTCCGGGTCGGTGGTTGTTGCGGTGCTCGCGTGGTGGTTGCTGACGTCAGGGGGGAGCTGGCGGCTACTGGTGACGGGAAGGAGTGTGTGTGGAGGTGGAAGGGTTTTAGAGGAGAAGGAGGCACGGCTTTGGAGAAGATGAAGAGTAGGGAGGATGAGGCCGAGTCAGGTAGCGGCGGAGGCGGGGTTATGGCACTTGCGTGGTGCTTTGATGGAGGCTACAGGAAATAGAGGGAGAGAGAGATAAGAGGAGGTGAGACATGCGAAATATTTTATTTTTTGTTCTCTTTTTTTTAAGTCTGAAGCTTCTTTGGGTTAAATGCTGAAGGGGTGTGTTAAAGGAGGCTCGTTAAAAGTAAATGAATGAACAGGCAATGCTATATTGGGAACCGGTGGAATATTGAAAGTCTCGCACGCGAATTCAGGTAGAAATAAGAAAATGACTATTGGATTTGTATGGTTGAAAATAACAAGTCACAGAGACACCAACAAGTTAGAATTTGGTACTGTTACGATTAATCGTTTTATCGATTTCATCGAGTACCGAATAGCGAAACACACAAACGAATATACTGCGGAGATCAATACGACGAGATGATCAAAACGGTATAAAGATATCAGTGGTACGATCGAATTATAAAAATTCAAATTTTCTACTAGCGGAAAATGCAACAAAAACGCAGAAAAATAAGATCGACGGAGCTAAAGAAGTCCGAATTTGGAAAAACGAAAAATGACGTTTGCTTAGAAAATGGCTTAGAATTTTTCTATGTAAAAATATTTAGGTTCCGAAAACATTTTATTTTCATCGCTTTTTAACTGATTAAATTGAAGTAAATTTACGCGCGAAATAAACTTTCATATTTTCGGACGAAAATTTACCAGTTGCTATGTTTAACTAGACGCATTCCAAATATCAAATTTATATTTCAAAATTTTATCATTTAAAATTTCACAAAATTTCAACTAATTACGATATTAAAACAGTTAAAATTTACGGGTCGTTACATATTTCCCGCATACTTCGCATGGAAATATTTCTTCCAATAGCCGGTGGTACAACAACACTTCAAACTACATACCCTAATAAAATCGAATGTCATTCCTATTTTATATATATCTTAAAGAGAGAAGATTTTAAATACCTCGATTTTATAAACCAAAAAAATTACTGAGCTAAATATACGCTCCTTTATACTTGTTTTTAAATAATAGAAACTACTTTATACCAAAACTTCCCTTAAAAATCAAACTTATATATATAAATTTTTTAGGATTTCCAAAAATCTTTTTCTTTAAAACGCAAATTTCCCCAATTGGAAGCTATTTCCTTGCCAAAACTCAAAATCAAGCCTTTACTAATATATACATATAAATATTTAAGGATTTAAAAAATTAATCTTTTATAAGCTAAAAATTTCTTAACATGACCAACGTAGTAATATACGTGTTTCTTTGAAAATTAAAATTTCAAAACTTTCCCAAAAGAAAATTTCCAAAATAAATCCTTTGAAAAACCTTTTTTCTAAAATCTAAGGCGTTTTCAAAATGTACTTTATGGAGACTCTCTCATAGGTTTAAAACTAAGGAATTAACATTAATTCTCTAAAAAATCTGGTTTGCTATCAAAGAGGTGATCAATGAATGCATCTTAGCAAAAACTGGCCTCCGAACAATTGTAACATACAGACTTTAATTTCCCACCCATTTGGGATAAATGTGTGTCTCCGATTGGAACTCATCATAAAAATCAAAAATCATAAGGCTAGAATCTTAACCATTGAGTTGAACACTTCCAGTCTCCGGGATTCTGCCATATGTCGTACTCATGGTCTTTATCAACGGCACCTTACGCATCACCAGCACTCTGTGAGGTACTTTGGAGTCGACATGAATCTTAACCCTAAGATATTTTCAACCCATAGTTTCTTTGCCCATTCCTTCGGAGTGGAACTACAACTACTTCGATAGTCGGATTCTTAGGATCTAATGTAAAAATATAATAATACTAGACAGGAAAGTATGAATGCGTTCACTTAATTTATCCTAATTCTTCTAATCTATTAACCTAGGTTTTGATACCAAATGTAACAATGAATACCTTATTGAGCCTAAATTTCGAAAAAAATCGAAACCCGAGTCCATCAAAGCACAGCTCGTTGAATTTGGTGCTTACAAATAAGCATGAGCATTATCAGAGATTAATATAAATCTAAACTTATAAGGGAAATAATAATAGGATAAGAATACTGATTATGACTACTACCTTAGAATAATGGTATTCCTTGGATAGCAAATTGTCACATTAGCATCGAACATGAGAGAAAAGAAGACTTCTCCAACGACTAAACACATCCAGCTCCAGTGACCTATTCCTCTAAATCTATCATGTGGGTTGTAATCAGAAGGGGGTTAGAACAACATTCTGGTGACTGGAAAATCTGTAAACTGTCAATAACATAAACTTATGTCGATTGGTTTCCATTCAAATTTTATGTCTATTAAGGTTAGCAATTCTAGTCTAATCTTGTATTGCATACATGATTACTTAACTACCCATTCCCAAGATTCAAAATACTGATGAAGCCTTATCAACCGGCCAATACTTCCATGCTCATTTGCCACTTAATACTTCTAAATATGAAGCGGGCTTCTACTATCACCGCGTAATACTTTTAAAAGAGAAATAGCCAAACTTTACCATTTAAGATCTCAATCAAGATAGACTACGTCAATTAAGACCTATTCCAAGGTGGAATTCTAGCATCATTATTACTGGTCTATTGGGCCGAACTACAAAGACCTTTGACCACTATATCTGGCCTTATAATTAATAGCCTCACCATTAGCGCCTCTATCATTATTAAAGTCTTTGAAATGCGAGAAACTGTACCCAAGCAATTTAATACCTCATTAATAAGGACTAGGCAAGCCTCTGACCATTTAACACATATTTATAAGTAGGCCTTTGCCATTTAATACGTAACTCCAAGGCGGACTCCATAATGGTACTATCTAACTGATATTGCTTGGAAATCTCATTGGGTTACTTAATGCTTCTTTCATAGGAAAGGGGAGGACCTTACAGCAGCTTAATACCTCAAACCTGAAGCGAACCTCTCCTGAGATATACAATATCACTCTTATAAATATGAAATATCATTAGATTACTTCTTTCACTAGGGAGCCCTAAGATAGCCACTTAATACCTCAACACTGAAGTAAATCTTTTTTATAGATATCCCTTACCACTCCTAATTCCAGATTTGGACAATTAATACTTTTAAATTAAGAAAGTAGGTCTAATCTCTCATGTCGTATCAAATCCTAGGATTAGTGATATCTCACATTAGTAGTAAGTGCACCCGATTCCTGGTGGCCTCAAAGTGAAGGGAAGTCTTCCATCGAGTGACTTCACTAACCTCACATCATTAACCTACTAAGTTGAATTAACCATCCTAAGTCTTTACTTATACTATCTTAGGTTGACATTGGACTTAGCTTACTAATTCCCTTCTTATTTAAGGCAATAAGATTTACCTTAAATATTTATCTACCCATAAATCCCTCTTTAATGCTCATAAATGTCAATTTCTCAATAAAATCCTAACGGACATTTCCAAAGACATTAATGTATAATTACTAATTTCAAGTTAGTAACATTTTTATATCTATTCCATTTTATCAGTCATATTAATCCATTTGTTTCTGTTAATTATAACCTTAATTTAATACTATCCATTATTTCTCATTAGTTGCCCATTAATTAGATTACAATCTTTCATTTCCTATTAATTAATTAATAGGAATTACTAATTTATATTCTATTAGTATGAATTTCTACCTTTTCTAATTCTAACTATTTGCTTCCCAAAATATAATAATAACTGACGAACGTTACATATAAATAACACACGAGTAAATGTTGTTCTTCGTTATTAAAACAATAAATACGTACAAACTTCCTAATAAAACTAATAATCGTAACCAAATATATTTTAGTCATAAATATATAACTTGAATATGTTTTCCATATTTAATTTGCTGGAATTAAATTCCTTAGGAAGATTTTCAGCTATGATTTCCATAAATTGGTTTAACACAAAAAGGAAAGATCGACTCTATTTGAAATTACAAGGCATGGATAATTTCGTATGCCTTGTCAAATCAGAAGTTGCCCTTTTGAATGAAAGTGGATAGGTAAACAAATTTATAAAAATCAAATGGATGTTCTTCCTATAAATAAACTATGGAAATTCTATAACATAGCACAAATTGGGCAATAATCCAAAAATCATGTTTTACATCCAAGTACAGATTTGGAATAAAAATAAACAACATTCAAATTCTAAAATCTTTAGGACTGATTCCCAAATCTACACGTAAATATATTTCAAATTAGCTCTAAAACAAGATTCTGTACGCAATAGTTTTCTACACTAATTTAAGCCTAAAATTCAAAAATGAAACTGATTTAGGCATAAAAATCAAACGTGCTCCAATAGGATATATTTAAAATCATAAATAATATATAAACTTTCTCACTCGCCTTTTAAAAGTGATCCAAATTTCCAAAACTGAAGTAGAACCTTAAATTCATCTCGAAATCCTTTTTAATACAAGAAATATGTATAAAACGGGTATATACATATATTATATCTACGAAGAGATTTGGGATTGGAAGAGAAAATAGATACAAATATACAAATATATAATTATGGAAAATAGGCACAAGGACAAACTCTGAAAAAAATTAGGCTGAAGGACAACAAGTTTCATTTCCTGGCTGAAGAACAAACTTTGAAAAAAATTAGGCCAAAGGGCAATGCTGGTTATAACTAGCATTTTGTATAGCATAAAAACGAATATAATGCTAGTTATAACTATCATTTTGTATAGTGTAAAAAATGAGTATAATGCTAGTTAACTAGCATTGTCCTTCACCCTGATTTTTTTTCAAAGTTTGTCCTTCAGCCTAAAAATGAAACTTGGTGTCTTTCAACCTAATTTTTTTCCGAAGTTTGTCCTTCTCCCTAATTCCTTCTATATAAATTATCTCAAATACGAATATAGTGGATTCTCTTATCTTCTCCATTTTATTAGATGTCTATTATTATCCAGTTTGTTTGAATATAGATATAAATATCTTATTTTTATAATTTAGAAAGAAAATGAAGAAGAAGAAATGGCAGAACTTCATTGCTCTATTCAGAAAAATATAATAAGAGAAGGGAGGGTTGGGCATGAAATTATAGGCGCTAGAATCAACCAGTTCTGTTAGATCAAAATATAATAGATCCGGGCCATTGAACTAGGGAAACCCTAGCCGCCGCCTTAAGAGCGATCGACCGCCTCCTAATGGTGGTCGACCGCCCCAGGTCGGCTGGTATACTAAGCAGGTCAACCCGTGGGCCCTATTTAATTAAATAAAAACATTATTTTCTTAAACTAATTGTCTTCGTTTCGAATTCGTTTTTCATCAGTAACTTCTTCGTTTGTACTCCGATTGCAAAACTCCAAATATGAAAGTTGCTCATAATTTTGCCATGAACGCAATGATATAAGTTTCATGGTCAAATTCCATTATACGCACAAATTCTATTTTTAGAGCCTAATTAATTAGTTAACTAACTAATTAAATAACTAAAGCCAAATTACGGGATGCTACAGATACAAAGAATATAAAATATTTTATTATAATTTTATATTATTAAATTAACTACATTCATAGATATACATACATACATACATACATACATATATATATATATATTAGCCAAAAATCATTAAAATAATATTAAAAATAATTTTGTAACATATTATTCAAAATTAAAATTTTATGAACCTCAAATATGATATTATAATTTTTTGAGTCAAAATTATATTTAATAATTTTGGGTCATGAAAAAATTCCTTAATTTTATGAGTGAAAATTATATTTAATAAATTAATTTTTCCCACATTTTTAAATAATTTTTTTAAAAATAATAATTTTATTTTTAAATTCTATAATTTTGGCCTAGAGATAATATGACGATGAAGAAATTTTATAAAAATTAAAATATAATTTTTTGAAACATACATTATTTCAAATAAATTATTTAACTTATATTTCGATTTATATAATATTAAAAATAGTAAATAATTATTAAAAAATATTTTTCTATTACCCAAAAGTATATTTAGTATAAATTTTCATATATATAATATAAGAGTAATTTTTAACATGATATGATGACATAATTAGTTATAGGACATTTAATTTATGTAATATGATATATATTAGTATAAATATAATTAATTATAAATTTATAAAAAAATTAAAAGTACATTAATTTGGCTGTGTATGCATAAAACCTATATAATTGTTTTCAAATTATACATACATAAATATAACCATTCAATATGTGACAACATTCATATATATTGGAATCTCACATAACTAACAATATAATTGTAATATATATAAACAAGCAATATAATATTACACATAAATTATAAGTTGTTTAAAATAATAAAACATACGGAAACCTATGTCTTGAAGTGCACCTTGCTATGATGAATGTTCCTTCTTAGAACTCTTCTCATTTTGGTAGACTGCTAATTTTGAATTGCAAACCGTTGACTATCCAATAGTTATTGATTTGAGATTGATTTGAGATGAACTTTGATGGAGCTATTGTGTAGGTGAGATCGGCCAACAAAGAGATGAATTGGCAGCTAAAAAAGATTTATATGCATTATGGTTAGGAGTTCTTTTATAGTGAAAGAAATAGAGAGAAAGGTGGATCACATCTCTTACCAGTCTTCATAGATCTGAGCCATCCATCTAAAAGACTTCTAGCCCATTTTTTAGCCTTCCCCTACGTCCTTTTGGTCAAAATTTCCAGCCCCTTTCATAGACTTTAAAACCATTTTAAGCCTAAATAAATATTATTAATCAAATCTAATTTAGTTGCTTATCGGATATCCCATATCGATCGAAATGAATTATAAGTTTTATAAACAAGTCTTGTAAATCGATTAGAATTTTATTAATAAATTGGAATTTGTTATTGATGTTTATTTTAAAAGTGCTTTGATATTTTAAATAGTTATTTAACCATATTTTTGAAAATTATTATTATATAAATATATATATATATATATATATAATTTAAAAGCAAGTAATTGGAATTTATTTATAAATACTCTCGAGATTGTGAACCGGATTTTATTAAATGGATGTGGTTGTATAAGTGAAATGTCATAATAGGAATTCTGGGAAACTTAAGAAAATTTCCAAAATGCTAGATACGGGAACTTTGAAAGTAGACCTGAATTCATAAAAAGAAGTTAAAATTTTATAGTTTGATTATAATTAAGTATAATCAAGTTTGTTGGAAATTGTAGAAAGGAATTAATTAAGTTTCGGAGATTTATGAAATAGGATATGAAATATTTCCTAAGTTTGGAGATAAAAGAAATCTTTGAGAATATGTTATAAGTATTTTTCCTAAATATTGAAAAGGGGTTTTCGGAAATACTTTAAGTGTGGAATGAATAGTATTGAAATATTTTTCTAGGAGTTATAAATTGAATTTGGAGATATCTCTAAGTGTCGATATGGGTTGGGATATCCTGTTATGGATTTAAGGAATTGAAATGATTTCCAAATATTGAATTATTGAAAGAGTTTGAATATATATATATATATATATATATTTGTAAAGATATTTTAAAATGAATATTTTGGAAAATTTATAATATGGGCCTAGTGACTGCTTATGTGTGTTATTTGATAGTTAAATAACCGACTATCAAAATCTGGCCAAATTCATTGATCGTTTCGAAGAGACCGAGATCAGATTATCCGAAAACCACTTCGATCCGGTTTGTGCATTGTGAATTGTGTTATCTCAAAGATAATGGATATGGTGATCTTGGAGGAGATTCGATTTATCCAGACCTAGGACAACTTGTATGGATGAATGCTATCGTTGCATCATTGCTTGGAAGGCAGTGTTAGCATTCCAAGTATGAATGCTATTCTAAAGGTAAAACGTAGCCTCAAGCCTCATCTACCGGGAATGACTAAAACAGGGGAGATGCAGCAGGGCTAAGTGGGTCACACCCAAGTAGGGTATGTTATCATCTTTCTAGATACCCTCGGATATATTATTATTACGGATATGGTTGTGCATGGTAAAGAGAGCGCTCGATTAGGTGGGAACACACTGGGTGATAACATATTCGATACTATCCAGTTTAGGGGTAGGCCGGTCTTGTGTTGGCCGGGGATCCCGACGAGGTCCTCGATACATCTTTCTAGAGGTGTACTGTGATGGGCGGTACCCCAGTAGCCCAGTCATTGTATGGAATCCAATATCCACTATGAGCCATTACGGTTTTGATTGTAGAGCCTAGTATGCTGGAATTTAATTAATGTAACAATTTCGGCTATTTTAATAAGTATTTGTACTTAGACGCTATTATAATATGACTTGATTTTCTATAAAAATATTTTGGTTATCGTAAGGTAAAAACCCTCGTGTTTATGTGTGACATGGTCTTACGAGATACCTTTGTTTTCAAAGGATTTTGACAAAGTAATAATTCAAATTGAGTGTGATTTCTCATGTTGGTTTTCCAGACTGACTCGAGTGTTATTTTATTATAATGCTCGGATCATACCGAGTATTACAGATTCAAGTTAGGATGCTATGGAGCTCAAGAGACGAGCTGGAGGATTTCAGATGTATTTCACGTACTTGGTTATATTCTGCTGTGTGTGTGTTAGACTGTATAGTCAGCACTGGTGAGGGAAAGTTATAATAACTGTCTGTATTGATTGGTTAGTTGTTGTACTCTTATATTTGTATGTATGTATACAAATTACAGTTTCTTTTTATATAAAGTTCTGTTATTATATATTATATTTTGTTCTGCTGCGACTGTGAGATTCTATGTTATTGTTTCTATTTTCTATCTCTTCTTCTTCACCCTAACAATCCGCCTTTTTGTTCAATTTGAGTTGACATGTGCGGTTTATTGTCAACTTAGACTGTACAGAAAAGTGGGTCATTACAATTATTACCAGAAATCCTCTGGTCTGAAACTTTGACTTTGAGTTGACTTAAGTTGAACATGATATTAACCTTATATAATTGAGGAGACGAATCCTCTCTTGAATAGTGCTTCACTTCCAATACTTCTACTTAACCCAACTATAGTCACTAGATGGACGACATGCCATGGTTTGATAATAATCAAAGCGAGGCTTTCATATATTCAAGATCTACAGTATTCTCAAGTCGAGAGCACAATATAAATAGTCATATCGATATTTTCTATTTGACCTTAGTTATATTAACCAACAGAAAAACATCGAGTGAGTGGTTCCATAGCTATCTAATAACTATTAGTACGTAACCTCTAAGTTCCCCTAACAACCATGAGTAATACCTGCCAAAATTTTGGAGAGTGTTACATACTCTAGTCTCAACGGATACATCGAATCTAGTCTCAGTGTATCTCGAATAGGAATATTTAAAATGATATATCTATTTTCATTGAGATAAATTACTCACCAGTTACAACACTTTGTAACTACTATCACAGAACATACCATTTATGGATTTTCTATTAAATATATTTTTAATTAAATTAATTAATTAATATAACACATTATATCAAGGGTATATTAGAAAGAAAACACCTTTTATTTCGAACAAGATTGGTTATCAAGGTTGATATATGTAATGAATTACATAATTGCCACTAGGTTATAACCCTAACTCTATCAAAATTAAATTTGAAGGATTTCTTTGGTAATTGGTGAGTGGTAAATTATTAACTAAGATAAATAATGCTATATATGCTCTTAATTTATTAATAATTGCCTAAGTTAGGTCAATATGACATAGATGATATAATACACCTAAGTGGGGAGATTTGCACTTATATTGGTATTGCAAAAGGTGAAATTGGCCATTAGAGATGGTTTCTATCTTTGAAATATGTAAAAGAAGAAGATGATTAAGTTACGATTAAAATAATGAATTATAGGCTGATTAATCCTATGTTAATATGGTAATAATGATGAACGAACATGAATGTGTCATGGTTAGTCTTAGTTAATATGATAATAAGTAGTAATTATGTGTTAATAACCATTGGAATAGTATCAAAAAGATAAATGAAGTAAAAATATAACTACAAGAAGATAAGACTGCAACGATTTGTTAGGATGATTGAACATGAGTATAATATGATAAAAATGACAATATGATCATAAAGGGGGTTAAATTATGCCTATACAATATAAATGAAGTATAAATATAATTTAAACGAAATTTCGTATAAATATGTGGTGAAAAACTAGATGTACAGTAAAAAAAATTGCACATAA
This sequence comes from Allium fistulosum, assembly GCA_030737815.1. Classification (NCBI taxonomy): domain Eukaryota; kingdom Viridiplantae; phylum Streptophyta; class Magnoliopsida; order Asparagales; family Amaryllidaceae; genus Allium; species Allium fistulosum. The sequence goes on along the minus strand of CM060907.1, from coordinate 1,114,132,075 downwards.
ATAACCGATCATCTGGTTGAAATCCACATATCACTAAATAATACTGTAGAAACCTACAAGTTTATATTGCAAACAAAGGGAGATCAATCATCCTAAATCGTACTCAATCTTCTGAATTTGAGTGTTCAAATGACAGAATTTTTGTCGAGTCGACTAAATTGTTATAGAAGTTTCTCTTTAGCTAGTCAAACGTCTGACCTACTAGACTAGATGTCTGACTTACTAGACTAGACGTGTAACACCCCCACTTCTATACCCATACTACTCAAGAGTGTTATTAAGTAATACCGTCAAGTAATATAGAGAATGAAGCGATATGGAGAGCACACATGAAAATTCCCTTGGACTAACACCGGTACGTAACTCAAATAACAATATTACTTACCATATTCGTACTTGGTCTCGATACAAAGCAATAACACACGTGCCTTCAAGATGAACAATACACATTCACATATAATAAATATCAATCAGAAAACACAGAGTCAGAACGTAGCAGAGAAAATATATATAATATATATTAAATAATTCAATACACAAGTCCATGGGCCGTAAAATGAAAGCTCTAGCCTAATAAATCACATATCATCAACTACAACATAATAAATATAATATGAGGCTACACAAACATATAGAGAATATATCATCCTTTAAATCCTACTAGCCTCCCATAATCCACTCTCAGCTCCATAAGTCTTGAGAACCTACAATAGAAGTTTCTTGGACTGACTCGAGTATTACAGAGAACACATGGGTCAGACTATGTCTACTTGCAATATAATGGCAGGAGAACATCGATAATAAAATGAGAATATCATATAAGTAGGATATAATGTGAGATAGCCCCTTTCAAATCGTCCAAACAAAATCCAACGTCACATAAACCATAAAAATAAATAATCACAATCCAAATCACAATCAATTATAGAGGATGTCTCTGCAAATACCAAAACATCAATAGTATGGATATATTGGGGACTGACTACACTTGAGACACATGGTCTCTATAGCCAACTTATTGGATAGTGAATAATATATGCCAACCCACCACACACATACCGGAACCAGACGAAAGACTAACAAACGCACTTGCTCCAGGAGACTACACGCATAACTGGCAAACACGACACACGGGCTCATCCAGCATGGCTCCTGCATTCGTCTGTTACCATTACCTCTCTCTGCAATATTGTGACAATGATCCACCAAAGACACGACGATGCGTAGCCTCTACAGGCACAATTACCGACACATGCCCCTATAGTAACTGAATTGCTGGTCTTTGTGACACAAGAGGCAACACATATCTGACGCATAGTATTAGGTCGACACACCACCTTAAATAGAAAAATGTGTCACGAATTCAGGGCATGACCACTGTGATCATGCCATTAGGGTGGATTTTGGCCAATATGGTTCACTTCCGAAGTATAAAGGGAGCTGGGCAATGTGGACGGCATATAATATTCATATCTGATAAATTACATAGCTCTAGACGTAGACCGATACATGATTATATATATATATATGTGTGTGTGTGTGTGTGTGTGTGTCGATACACGACTATGAAGTACTAGAACTCCAATCCAATGCCGACATATGGCTCCAACTATTAGTCAATACATAACTGTATAATGCTCACCGCAGCGAGTAACATCTCTCTCTCTCTCACACACACACATATACATACATACATATATATATGAGTATATCTTCGTTCGAGTGACATTTACTTATATAGAATAATCAAACAAATAACATAACGGCATTCCATACCACCGCTTTTTACTCGAATAATTATTCAAAGCTCATAAACTACACTCGATCCATACAGGATACCTCTAAATGACAAGTCCGAGGAATAACCTAGAAAGTGTTACCGTAAGTCCCATACCAGACGGTATCACTAAACCGTTTATTCAAATTTCTTGTCACATAGAAATAAAAATGCACAAACAATATCATACTAAATAATAACGTATATATTAACGAAACGAAATAATTTTCTATATATACATATATATATATATACACCTTGTTTCGAAACAAGACTATACCCAATTACATACCCATTCACTTTATAATTTCCATTAAAAGTTTTTATTTTGAGTATATAACCCTCACAAATATTATAAAATACATTTGGTAAATTGTTTGTTTTATCATATTTGAAGCAGATGCTGGTTGCATAGCATTTTTATCAAATATTATTAATAACTTCTCTTTAATTATACATTAAACTATAATCTATACTTGTATTCATATATATACATACATACATATACATATATATATATATATAACTGGGTTTTTAACTTTGATATATATAACAGCAGGTTGTCCTATATCCAAACTTAGATCTCATTTACACTTTCTTGGACCTGTGCACATATGCGCATTAGCTCACCGTAACATCCCCCTACTTGGACGCCCAAAGTTAATGGTTATGGATGCTGAAGTCATCCATAGTTTTTAATCCTCGGCGACCAAATACGGCGGTGCTAGATACATCGATACACGGATCACAAGGATATCGAAAAACTTTAACAAATCAAAACACATTTCCACATTCCATTCAAAACATTTCTTGTTCATTACATAATCCCACAAACGTTAACCATGTTCAGAAAAATATAATTATTACACATATGCCAAGAGAGACATATGAAGATGCCCTCTTGGTTGATCAGAGTATATAATAAGGCTAAGTCTGCCTTTACATCCAAAAGACACACAAAATACACAATGGAAAAAAAGATTACTCTGAATAACTAACTGCCTCCTGCATGCCTTCAGAAGATTTATTCGCCTAAGAAGAGAACCTGGAAACCCTAAACCTCAAACTTCTCAAAGTTAATTGAGTCCGAGAGTTTAAGGTGAAAACAAAAACTTTGAGTCAGACATAAAGCCTGGTATGAATAATAATCTAACATTTCAAACCATTTAGATATCCAATGAGACCACGCCGCTAAGTGAAACGGGTTTTCCCCTCACTAGTATCCTAAAACCTTTATAAGACCATAACTGTGCTCCTGCAACCACAATGGTTAAAATATAGCAATTCAAAATATTATGATGATATGCATACATATAAACACCTTGGGATTTCCCATCTCCAGTTTAATTGACTCCCTGTGACATTATAGTTTCTAGGGTCACTATTAACCTATTAGTTTTCATGGGCTTACTGATAACCTTTTCACATTTCATGGACACCCTGTCCTATTACAAAGTTTTCATGGGATCACTAAGAACCTATAGGCCCTTGCCAATCAACTTCATTAATTCATGGGTTCCCCTGAACCTATTGGTCATTCCAATAACTCCTCTCTTATCGTAGTTTTCATGGGTTGATTAGGAACCTATTGATGCCTCCAATAACTTCTTTATTATCCTAGTTTTCATGGGCTGACTAGGAACCTATTGATGCCTCCCATAACTTCTTTCTTATCCTAGTTTTCATGGGTTGACTATGAACCTATCGACTGATGTCAATACTTAAACCGGATATAGTTTTCATATGTTCACTACAAACCAATTGGCCCATGTCAATAACTCTTAAAATCATAGTTTTCATGGGATCACTATGAACCTATCGATTACTCTATAACTTCCAAATCATAGTTTTCATGGGTTTACTATGAACCTGTCTCCCGGATAACTTCAAGGTTTAGGCATCCTATATTCTAGTCTTCCTGACTTCCAGGATGCAATCCTACTCATTCATGAGTTTAATTAATTTATATTTACTACTGAGTTACCTAGCTGGTTCTCCTACCCCTTTATCCTCAAAATGCAGCTATGGGTCTTTTATCAAGTGAACATATTTATACTTGAAGAAGAAAACATAATAACAAAACAAAACCACTCATGTGGGTTTAATGTCCTTGAAATACTTTTCATATAAAACATGTTTAAGCCCTTTAACCTGTACTTTTATCAAGGAAACACTTCTTCAAATTTACATACTTAAAATCTATTCAAAACTCCTTTATTTGGCCACGGGATTTTCCTTTAAAAATGAGTTTGGGTTACAAAACCTATCGACACCTTCAAAACCTTGCTTTCGCCCTCATTGGATATCCTCCATCGAAAGCATAAAAATCAATCTTCAAAACATTAAGCTCATGCCTTTCGAATACTTTGAAACCTTTCTTTCGAAACCTTTCAACTGTATTAAAGTATTACCATTTAACTAGTGAAGCATATCTTCGAAACCATTTGAAAGTACTAGGGCTGTTATGGTAATGGTTACCGTTGCCATTTCGTAAATACCGTTACTGTGCATTTTTACTGGTAAACTAAAATTGTTTACCGTTACCATTACCGTTACCGATTGACTGGTATACCGATGACTGGTATACTGATAAACTGGTAACCGTTACACTGGTAATGGTAAATTACCATTTGTCTAGAAAAATAACAAGTTGATATATTTTTACACCAAATGATGATTCATTATATATCTCATTGGGTCATTTAATAAAGGACATAGAAAAGAAGTGTATTTATCCTCATTTGAGTTTAATTACTGAAATAAATTGAACTATTTTCTTGCTTGTAAATGCTCATAATACAACATATTATATGAATATCAATGTATTATGAATGGACTGGTAAATTACCGTTACCGCTGGTTTTGAAAAAATATTACCGATGTTTCACCGTAAAAAATGGTAAATTTACCGTTACCGTACCGATTATGCTGATATACCGACTTTACTTTAAAATGGTAACCGATTGACTGGTAATGGTATGGTAATGGTAAATTTACCGTTACCATAACAGCCCTAGAATGTACCCCCTTTTGAAAACATTGAAAGACCCTCTTTCGAAACCACTGGAAGTATATCTTCCGAAACCATTGGAAGTATACCTTCCAAAACCATTGGTTTATATTAAAATATCATTTTGGGTCAAAGTGAACATAAGCGAAATCATTTCTTTCGAAACCATTCTTTATCTCACAAAAGTATTAGGGAAAACTTGATGGTGTCGAAACCATCCTTTCGAAAGCTTAAAACATCTAGGTAAAATAATTGAAGGTTGGCTTCAAAACCCCTTTCGAAACTATTGCCTTCGAAACCCCTAACCCCCTTTGAAAGCTACAGGAAATGGCTTATAAAAAAATAGTACCTTTCGACAACATTGATATCTTCAATACAATCGAAAGGATCAAAGTTACAGAAGGGTTTCGACTTGGTCGAAACTACCCCTTCTGAAAGCACCACTTTGAAAATTTAGTAACTCTATCGAAAGCTACTTATTTTTAAAAAGGCGGTAGCTCTCCTTCGAAACCTTCTTCTGAAATACCCTTTCGCAAGCATTGGTTTTGACTACTTCGAAACACTTTGTAAACAGGCAAGCCTTATTCCTATAAAATAAAATAAAGGCATCGACACCTTTGGAAGCTTTCTTCCAACACCCTTCCTTCCACCTTTCTCCAATCCACTGCGTACCAACTAAGCGATACCATGTGTATTGGTTTCATGGTTTCGACTAAGAAGGTTTCGACTAGGTTAAAGGCAGAAGATCTGGATCAAAAGCTCCTTCCAAAGGATGCGGAACCAACTTTTCTAAGCAGAAAGCTGTTTTTACTAAATAAAGCAAATTTTTTGTAACTAACTTGTCCACATGTAAACACTTGATTGGTTAAGTTAAACTTTCAAATTATTTTGCTAATATTTGCTGCATTTTCTGAGATCTAAAAAACTGAACAACATTTAACAAATAAGCTCCTCCCATTTAACATCAATTAAACCATTTAGGTCCTCCTTTCAAAATAATTTAATTTCCATAATAAATCTCTTAGTATAAATCCCCAAAAATTCCAAAAATTCACTTTAATCATGTTACCTAACATATCAAAATTTCAGACCCAAATTCTCAATATAATTTCCGAAATAAATTTATAAACCCAATTACCCATATTTCACTACAACAAAAGGACCCTTTAATAGCATTTAAAAAGCGTTATAAAAGGCTTTTACAGCGTTTTTATAAACGCTGTAAATCAACATGTTGTAATAAATCAGTGACTTATTATTGCAACAGAAGAAATGCTATAAAAACATGTTTTTATAGCGTTTTGACATGCTATAAAAAGTCTTATTAATGAAATGCTATAAAAGGCTTTTACAGCGTTTTTATAAACGATGTAAATCAACATGTTGTAATAAATCAGTGACCTATTATTGCAACAGAAGAAACGCTATAAAAACATATCTTTTATAGCATTATGAACATGCTATAAAAAGTCTTATTAATGGCATTCTTAAAAACGTTTTAAAAATCATTTTTGCAGTACGTACATATCCATTATCACATTATAATCGACAAATTTACATAAACACAATGTATCATTTCATACAATCATATAGATCACATTAAACGAAAAATAACTAATCATTCAACATTCACATAGAATAATGCATAACATATCGTAATATTTAATGAACATTACATTAGAAGTGTAAATAATACAAGTGATAAAAAGATCGTACTACACATGACGATTAAATGTGCAAACCAAAAAAGTTTCTACTTCAAAAGAACTTCAAATCGCTAATATACAACAGCATGTCACCATTTGTACTTTTGACAGACCATAAGTGCCGCACAGAAGTTACCGGTCACAAATTTATACTTTTTCTAGAAAGCATAACGATTTCACTGACAAATCTATAATTTTGCATAACTGTCAACTTGCCTTGGTGTCGTCCGTCATTGATGCCTTAATAAAATCAATACCATCATCAAATAAGTTCCTAAGATTACAAATAGCAAGCATAGAATAAGGTTAGGTTACATATGAAAATCAATGGCATGTTATTTTGATTGCTAAAATATGATAAATGATATACATGGTGTTTGATGATGACTGACACTGCTTAAGGGTGCAGACTATTGGATGAAGAGGCAATAATTAATATGTTTAAAGTGTACTAATACATGTACAATGTCATTAAACAAAGTTTCATGGCATTGAGTTAAGAAAGGAAGCTTTTACTTACTGAAAATCATCAGCTTCTTGCTTTTTATTCTTTGAACCAAACTTCATAGTGGCCTTTCCTACATTCAGAATAAAATCAAACAAAATTGCCATAATATTTTAGCACTGTAATTGTAGGAAAAATATATGATGTTAAAAGCGGTAATATTGTACCGATTTGATGTTCTACCCATGCTTCTTGTTCGGCAAATGGGTTTATCTTCTCTCCAGCAGCAGAGTCACTAGATGAATTTAACCAAAAATATATTAAAAAAAGTGCAATTAACATATCATAGTACCTAGAAAAGAAAAGAAAAAAATCAGTTGGACCACCACAAAAAATTGCAAGCCAAAAATGTTTTACTTGTGACGTTGTGCAGCAACAGAAAATCTTTCCACTTGATTTACACCTCCATCTTGATCATAAGCCACAGGCATTCTATACTGTCAAAAATGAAAACTAATGGCTGTAAGTAATCATGGGTTAACAAAAGCGTCTTACAAAGTAAATTAAGGTTAAAAGAATATTAGTAGGACAAGATAACAAGTGTAACCATAAGCCATAGAAATTGATGGTCCTTGTGGAACTGTACTTCGGATAATTAGGCTTTAGGATATCCAAGCATACAAATAATGCCTCTTATTACAATCCAAAATAATTTGTACTAGATCGTATTACTTTAACAAGATATCTCTCATTCTATCATGGTAATAAATAAAGACTATAATAGCAAACATAAAACTTGAGAAAAGCTTTTTTGGGAAATTGGCTCAAAGCTTGCCATAACTGAGGGTAAAAAAAGTAAGATGGCAGTAAATCAAAACTGGGAATAATTGAACTCCCCTATCAATATCAACATATAAGATGGTCATTATTAACCAAAATGTGGCAAAAATCATTTAAGTATTTCAGTTAGTACGTACTAGCAGCTGAGGTGCAAATTGTATTGCATAGTACAAGGAAATATTTCCACATCAAAGGCTAAAATATATTACCTCGATGTCTTCAATTTTCTCACAATGCTTATTTGCAAGTTCGTAGATCTCTTTTTTCAACCTACAAAAGGAAATCATTAGGTTTATTAATTTAATGTATGTATGTATATGTAAATAACTATACATAATGCCAGTTAGTCTAAAACATTTAGAATTGCATGCAACAATGGCTCTGTTATTACATAGGAGGTCCAATGGCTCTGTTATTACCTCATTTTTTTAGAATAGATATGTGCGTTTTTTCTATGATATTATTTGTATATTTCTTTAAGTTACTTTAACACATGAGCAGGTTTAACACTACCATAAGACAAACCAATCTATAACCACATTATATATTTGAATCTCTAGCATGGTGTATTGGAGTGTTTATTCAAGGATTCTTAAAGTGTTCTCAGAAATTCATAAATTAGTTCTGGATGAAAGAATTGTATTGCCTTTTAATTAAATACACACATCATATTAAGGTAGAACTTTTGGCATGACTTCATGTGTTTTCAACATTCAGACCAATTATTTCTAAGAAGAAGTGTTCGAAATTTAAAAACAAGTTTTTTTAGAAAAGGGTTCAGCTTCCTTTATTGATAATGTAAAATATATACAAGTATATACATGTTCATAGCTTGGTGCAAGCTAGCGGGCTCAGTTAAAAGCAACATAGGCCAATACAAAATGAATTCAAAATAAAATGCCAGCATAAAAAACTAGTGATGCCCTGCAAGCTATCGGGATAATACCCATATTCGATTTTGGAAACCTCAAAAACCCTAATATCGCCGCTTCATTCATTCATCTACTACCGGACTCACGTTTCTTTTTCTGTTTTTCTATAATGGGGGCTAGTATCTCATGCTACAATTAGCAATTATAACTATACATACATATATATGTGTGTGTGAAACTTAATTATATAAATTTAATTAACCTATTATTATTATAAGTAAATGGCGTTCTTAATATTATAGTTAATTTATATAATCATATGGAAATGATATAAATAACATATGGAATTTCTTGAAATAAATGTAAATTTTGTTTAAAAAAATTTATTCAACAATTGCATGTATATTGTTATAAACTTATTAATTTTTACAAAATTTAATTTAATTTTATAAACTTATTTAATTTAAAAAAACAATTGGCTTATTTAATTATTATAAAACTTAATTAACTTATTTACTTATATTAAACTTGGTTAATTTGTTGTTGTTGCTGTTGTTGTTGTTGTTACCATTATTATAATATTATTATTAATATAGTTATATTATTAATATTATTATATTTTTTTACTATTATTATTATATTATGTTATTATTATTCTTCTAAATTTATTTAATTTTATAAACTTAAGTAGATTTATAAAACTTAGTTAAGTTAGTTAATTTTTATAAAAATTAGATAAATTTTATAATAATTTAACAAATATTTTAAAATAGAAAACATGATTTTTATAAAACTAATTTTTTAAAACTTAATTAAAGTTTATAAACTTACTTAATTTTAAAAAAATAGTTAGCTTATTTAATTATTATAAAACTTAATTAACTTAGTTACTTATTTTAAACTTAGTTAATTTATTATTATTATAATATTATTTTATTACTACTACTATTATTATAATATTATATTCTTCTTCTTCTTTTATTGCCTTCTAATTAAATACACACATCATATTAAGGTAGAACTTTTGGCATGACTTCATGTGTTTTCAACATTCAAACCAATTATTTCGAAGAAGAAGTGTTCGAAATTTGAAAAAAGTTTTTTTAGAAAAGGGTCCAGCTTCCTTTATTGATAATGTAAAATATGTACAAGTATATACATGTTCAAAGCTTGATGCAAGCTAGCGGGCTCAGTTAAAAGCAACATAGGCCAATACAAAATGAATTCAAAATAAAATGCCAACATAAAAGCAACTTCCTCCTTTCTGCAAGCTTAAACTCTACTCTTGTTAGCTCTATTGTCAACTGCAATATGTACTTCTCTTTCATAGCAACTACTGTAATAAAATATATTGGCTATAATTTGACTTCTCGTTTATTTTGCAGCATATGTAAAGAGATATTGGACATTTGATGGTACGGCTACACTTTATACTATGGTGTTATCATTCTGTAGAATATGCATGGAGAGTGTTCTCTTATGTTTTAGTATATTACATTTTTTATCTATGTACCACATTTTATCTATGGATCCTAGCTTCTCAATTTAAGACGTTTTCAAAACACAATATGACAAGGAAAATTTGCTTCGTTGTATCACTTAGATAGTTCTAGATTTTGTATTCATTTGTTTTTATAATACATGTGCATGAAAATTTCGTTTGAGACTTTCTTAAGTGACAAAAACTCAGCTTCAAGCACATTAGTGAGAGTCCTTTGGCCAAAGCATTAGACGAGCAAAAGGGCAGAACTCAGGACCTTAACATGTCCCAAACAAATAAAGTATAGGTCGCCACATATTAGACTAAATATCTAAATTAGCAACAACTTAAGGTCCGATCTTAGGATCTCAGAGAAGCCTAGCAGTGGTACTAAAAAGTAAGGAGCTAATATGCTCGAACCCTTATGATGTGGATAGTGGAGTTGCATTTAAAACTAATGTAATACTCATTCGGATACAACAGGTCACATTACTTCTCAGTTTTTGTTTTTATTCCATTCTCCATACATTTGTCATTTTTCTTAATATTGGATCATAGCCTGTAGGGTAAAAAGACATCAGATGTGTATGGATATAGGAATTTCTTTTGCCGACAAAAAAATGCCACTCGTATAAATACTGCTTAAGCAATAATGTAGTTAAATGTACTGATATTCCCATATTTTAACGTGACGTGATGATTCAGTCAAATGGACCAAAATGCTAAGAAAATGCTTTCTATTTGTTTAAGAGTATATAAAAAGTTAGAAACTCAAAAAGAGGAAAAAAGAAAGTACAATACTTTTGACAATTCCTAGTTTTGCATCATTTACTCCTCTCATGCCATTCTGATGAAAAAAGTCACAAAAAGGTCAAGAAATATTATAAACAGATAATGGGAGGATGGTATTATAGTTTTTTTTATTTATGTCGGGTATTGAATAAACGGGATATGATATCAAAAATTAAATCCATAAGAAATATGTAGAAATGTCTTATCATAGTAATGTGGTATATTGATCTCGTTAACATAAAGAACTATAGGTAAAATCATGGACTCGGCCTTGCATCAATATGATACATGGAAAATGTTAGACAATGTTTTAATTGAAAAGCAACAAGGTCACATGAAGAATAAATTTCATATGACAAAAATGTAAATTAAGGCATAATTATCAAAAAGAATAACAAACTATAGAGTATAAGTGGAAACTCAATAACAGTAACATAAACTATTTGAAATGTATGATCATCCACTATTTATCAGTCATCGAGGCTTATATTTATTCAGAAGTTTGGCTGTAGGTTCTAACTTTAGCTTGGAAGATAACTTAGTGCAGATAAACTGGTTTTTCCAATTTAGTTGAATCTATACTTTGCAAATCCCTTACACCGATTTCATAACTAAAAAGAGGAAATAATGAGAACTAGACCATTTAAGGTGTCAATTATAGTGCCTTCAAAATTTTGAAATCATAATCTTCAAAAAGGCCAAGATTTCAAAGTTCTACTGGGCCTCAACTTCACTTCTGACAATTGTTTGTAGTCAAAATCATGTAATTCATATGGCTAAGGAGATAAACCACTAGAATCAGCCTAGGGTTTTCAAAGTTCTACTGGGACCTCAACTTCACCTCTAACAATCGATTGGAGTGGTAAATAAACTAAACCAACCAGTCAACCAAAGATAAAATAATGCAAAACTTATTGAATTGACTAAATCATGCACAATGAAAAAATAACATACCTGAGCTAGGGTTTTTAGAGTAAAGCTGAAAAGGAGAGGGGAGATAGAGTTTCCAAGTTGAGTTTGGTTGTGATGATTTAGAGTTCGAATCGGGGAAGAAATGAGGAAATATGGTTTCCTGAGAGAAGTCGATAAGAAAGGGGCTTTGGTGAATAAAGAAAACGAAAGGGAACAAAATGTTTTACCGCTCAAGTTTTTTATTTTAATACGGGCATAATAATATAGCGTGCAGCTAGTGTATTTTTGTGGAACCAATAATAGAAAGACAACAATATGGCTTCCCATGCTATCCTATGTTGCCATCAAAAGTATATTTTCTTGTAGTGTTTTCCTTTGAAAATTCATAATTAATTCTCCACGGCTTGGAAAACTATAAAAACTGAAACCCAACTCCAAAATCATGTTTCTCATAACATAAGATTTTTCCATAGCATTTAAAAATCGTTAATCTCAGTTTTGCCCTAAAACCGTGTATATTCTTTTTTTTAAACAATCTTGTTTAAACTAATTAAATTATAAATCAAGCATATCATCATCCAATATATCATAAAAATGAATTTACCCTTAAATTCGAAAATCAATGATAATAAAATAGAGATGCTGTTATTATTATTCACTATAGATTGGATAAGGAAATTGGAGATTGATTGAGATTGATTTCTTCTAGCTTGATCCTAAGCTTTAAATTTGAACTTCTTCTTTTCTTCTTCCTCCTAATAGCCGGCTTGGTTTTAGCTTACTTTTGTTTGTTTTTCTTATGGTAAAAATGAACGTGAATGGTCTCAGGGATAATAGTATAAGGGCGGAAAATGTGGGCGGCAATGACCCTGATGCCCTTATCATAAATTAGTTAACATTTATTCCGTATATAAGCCCATTCATTTTTTATAAGCCCGACCACTAAATTTATTAACTAACCTCAATCTCCTTATCACTCTACATTATTCTATTTAGTTCATTCTAATTAATCTCCTGAATAATGTTACAAAAAAGTAAGGGTGTTACGGCTCCCCTCCTTAATGAATTTCATCCTCGAAATTTCATAAGGATAAATATCAAACATATCAATTATCTGTAACAACTCCTAACATCCATACTAGCTTATCTGACTAGCAAGTAATATATATAAATCTAATATAGACATACCATCAATGCACATCAGGATAAGCATCTCATATCCCGTCTTCAGCCTCCCAAGTACAGTCCTTCTTGTTGTTGCTCCATCGAACTTGTACCAACTTGACTATCTTGATCCTCAATCTTTTCTCTTCTCTTGCTACAACCTGAACTGGTTGTCTAATAAAAGTCAAATCGGGCCCTACTACCAAGTCTTCCAACTCTGTCTAAGGAATAGTAGCCTCTTGAGCATGCACAAACTTGCGAAGATGAGGCACATGGTATACATTATGGAGACCTGCCAAATTTCTCGGCTGCTCTACTCTATACGCGAGCTTTCCAATGCTTTTTAAAATCTGGAATGGACCAACATATCTCGGGGCCAACTTTTCCAATTTTCCGAACCATACCACACCATTCATTGGTGATACCTTAATGAAAACTCTGTCTCCCACTTAGAACTCTAGGTCTTTATGCCTCTTATCTGCGTAACTTTTCTGTTTGGATTGAGCTTGCTTCATCCGTCCTCGAATTAACTCAATCTTTTCTGACGCCTCTCTAACTAGATCCGGACCTAAGACTAATCTGTCTCCAGTCTCCAACCAACACGTTGGCGATTTGCATGGCCTTCCATACAAAGCTTCAAAAGGCGCCATTCCTATATTAGTCTGATAACTGTTATTATAGGAAAACTCAATCAAATGCAGGTGATCCTCCTAAGAGCCACCAAAATCCAATACACAAGCTCTCAATAAATCCTCAAGTACCTTAGTGGCTCTCTTTGTCTGCCCATCCGTCCGTAGTTGATATGATATACTCATCTTGATCTTGGCACCTAATACCTCTTGGAGACTCTTCCAAAATTCGCTAGTGAATAATGCACCTTTGTCACTGACTATGCTACTAGGAATCCCATGAAGTTTAACTATGTTCTTCGTAAACAACTTCGCCAAAACAGGCGTCGTCTAGGTTGACTTGACCGGAATGAAATGGGCACTCTTGATCAACCTGTCTACTATGACCCATATACTTTCATTTCCCTATTCGACCTTGGCAATCCGTCTATAAAATACATGGATGTCGAATCCCATTTTCACAATAGAATCTCTAAAGGCTGAAGCAATCCACTCGGCCTTCACTAGTTGACAGTTCACACACTGCCAAACCCACAAGCCAACATCCCTCTTCATGCCTTCCCAATAGAAGCTCCTCTTCATATCTTGATACATATTGGTCCCTCCAGGATGAATCGTAAACTTGGATTGATGACATTCTTCTAGAACTTCTCTCCTTAAGTTCTCTACATTCGGAACACATAATCGTCCCTTCTTTCTCAACCATTCTCTTTAGTCAAGACAAAAGTCCTTTAAATCATCAATCTCAGATCCCACCTCAAGCCTTCTAACCCTCTTGACTAAAACTGGATCCTCTTTCTGTTTAGAAGCTATCCTTTCGATCAGGACTGGTCGAACTTCTAAACAAGAAACATAGCGGAACCCTGACTAGAACTAGCAGTAGCTCTTAACTGCACATCACAACTGGCCAAGGCTTCTAGATCCTTCCATTATGCCAACATAGCTAACACCACATTCTGATGTTTTCTGCTAAGAGCATCTGCTGTCTTATTTTCTTTTCCAGAAGTATACTCTATACCGAAATCATAAGCAGCCAAAAACTCAGGTCACCTCTGCTGCCTCATATTCAAATCCTTTTAAGAGAATAAATATCTTAAGGACTTATGATCGGTATACAACTCAAATCTCTCCCCCAAGAGATAATGCCTCAGAATTCAAAGATCACCACAACCAACTCTAAGTCATGAGTAGGATATCGCACTTCGTGCGGTCTAAGATGTCTGGATGCGTAGGCAATAACTTTACCCCTTTGCATCAATACTACTCCCAATCCAGTTCCACATGCATCAGTGTATACTACCAACCCTTGGTTTCCATCTGGAACTACTAACACTGGTGCGTTGGTCAACAAATGCTTTAACTTAAGGAACCCGTCTTCACATTTTTCGGACCAACCAAACTTCACGTCTTTTTTGGTCAATTTAGTCAAAGGTGCCGCTATCCACGAGAAATCCTTAACGAATCTTCGGTAATAGCCAGCAAGTCGAAGAAAACTCCTGATCTCGGTTACCATCTTTGGTCTCTTCCAATTATTGATAGTTTCGATCTTAACTGGATCAACTGAGAAGCCCTCCTCTGAAACTACATGACTAAGAAACTTAACCTCTTTCTTCCAAAAACGACACTTGGTAAACTTTGCCTTTAGGTGATTCTGCCTAAGCGTTTCAAGCACCACTCTAAGATGAATCTCATGCTCTCTTTCATCTTTCGAGTACACTAAAATTTCATCTATGAATACCAATAGGAACCTATCCATGTGGTCTCGAAAAACTCGGTTCATCAAATCTACGAAGAAAGCAGGTTCATTCGTCAATCCAAATGGCATTACCAACCACTCATACGAACCATACCTAGTCTGAAATGTTGTCAAAGGAATGTTGTCCTCTGCCACCCTTAACTGATGGAACCCTGTCGCCAAATCCAATTGGGAAAACACTCTGGCTCCACTCAAATGATCAAACAGATCATCTATCCTGGGCAGAGGGTACCTATTCTTGATCGTCCATTTGTTTAACTTATGATAGTCGATGCACATTCTTAACGACCCATCTAGTTTCTTCACGAACACCGCGGCCGATCCCTAAGGCGAACTGCTTAGTCTAATAAAATTCCTTCCATCAAGATCTACTAGCTGCACCTTTAATTCCTTCATCTCAGTCGGTGTCATCCTACTAAGTGGTTTACTGACAGTTTTAGCTCTTGGCACAAGATTTGTCCGAAACTCAACAGCTCGTTTCGGTGGTAATCCCGTAACCGGCTCAAAAACATCTGCAAATTCCCTTGCTACCCGAACCTGACTTAACTCTTCTCCTACCTCCAAGGCACTTAACAAAGCACAAACACTCTTGCTGGAATTCTCCGCTAAGAAGATGATTTGGTTATGACTATCTCGGTGTCTCAATGATATTTCCCTATCCTGGCAAAAGTATCCTAGCCTCATACTTACCCAACAAATCCATACCCAAAATGATCCCGAAATCTACGAAATTAAAAACATACAAATTGCATGAAAACTTATGACCTAACAAATCAAGTTCTAACTGGTCACATCTCATCCCTAGAGTTGCATACCCACCTATTGGATGCAACCCTTAAGGAAGTAACAAGGTACGTGGGTTCAATGCATAACCTATCAACCAAATACTGTGATATAAATGAATGTGATGCACGGGTATCAAATAGTACCCTAACTGGCATACTCTAAATCAAAAGCGTAACTTCTATCATAGTTTTACCTTTCTCTGCTATAGTAGATCTAGAAGAAAATGGTGGTCTAATAGCAAAAACCTTCCCTCTGTCTCCCCGACTGGCTCTGGACATTGGTTCTTATAATGCCCAACTTGGTCGCAGTTGAAGCATTTCACATTCTTCTTCTCTACAGGCTTCTTCCTCTTGCCTGTCCAGCACTCGTGAGCATAATGACCTTTCTTATCACACTTGATGCACACCAAATTAGCCTTTGCCTTTTCCTTCTTGCTAGCATCCCCTTTCTAGGCTCCCTTCTTCTTGAAGAATTTCCTCTTCTTTCCCTGAGGACCCTGGGATTCAACTGGCTTCTCTCTAGCCGAAACAGCAAGCATCTCTTCATGGCGAATGGTCATCTCCACCACAACATTACAAGGTACTCGAATATGTGTCATGGTCATTCTAGCAAGCTCAGGTTTCAATCCTCGAATGAGGTCTCAATCCTCGAATGAACCTCTCATTCCTTCTGATGTCAGTGTTTTATATAGTGGCATATCCATATCGAGACAGCTTATCAAACTTAGCAGAATACTCGATTACTGATATATCTCCCTGGACTAAATCCATGAAGTTCCTCATTAGCACCAACTTAGAAACCTCAGATAAAAACCTCTGCTCAAATCTCCTTCTGAAATCAGCCCATGTCAGCTCTTCCTCCGGAACTTCGGTTGTCACACTATTCCACCAGTGAAGCGTTGCTCCTTGCAACTGCCTAGAGGCCAGCCTCATCTTTTGCTCATTATCTAAACCAAGATCAGTGAAGATTCTCTCATAGTGCAACACCCAATTCTCAACCTCAATAGCATCCTCTGTTCCAACAAACGGCTTTCCACCCAGACTGGTGTAGTCCCTGCTCAGCTTAGCATAATTATATCCAACTGGAACTACAAGATTAGCCCCTCCAATATTACTAGCAACTCCAGCTTGCAAAAGATTGGCCAACAACTGATACACTATCCTCGCATCTACTGGCGGATTTCCAGCACCCACATTGGCTTCAGCATTTGGGTTAGCATTAGCCTGTCGACCTTGGTTCCTCCTGGTATTAGGTTGAGCATTTTCATTGGTTGTGGTGCTTCCTCCACCTAGATTTCCTCTTCCGTTTCCTGCTTTCATATCCTCTTTCTCGTAAATATGCATAAGAGCCTTAGTAAGATACAGAAGAATGGTCTAAGAGAGAAGGGAACACGTACCTATATATATACACCAAATAAAAGTACATTACTATAGAGTTAACCCAAACCCCGATCATATTTCTAATTAATTGGATTATGTTTCAAAAAGCTTTTAGGTTGAACTTTTCTTTTAAAGTTTCAAAAACTTATGCTCTGATACCAACTTGTAACATCCCTCTACTTGGAGGTCCAAAGCTAACGGCTATGGATGTTGCAATCATCCATAGTTATTAATCATCGGCGACTTTTCATGGCTACTTAGCCATTTTTCTATCGGTTAGTGATGTTTCAAAAAAAGGGTTTTGCTTTCGTTTAGTTTGTGATGTTTGGTTAAGTGGTTATAGATTAATTTTTTTTAGTTTTTTTCTTCTCTCTAAAAAAACAAAACAAAAACAAGTTTCAATTTGTTTTATTTCAATTTATTTTGTTTTCATTTGTTTGGTTTTGTTTTTTTTGTTTTGTTCTGATTTAATTTCTTTGTTTGATATTAAAAAAACTGTATATATATCTTGTTATTATTTTCAGGTTGCCAAAGCAGATTGGAAGAGTTGCTTGCTTCGCTTAGCTTGCCAAAAAAACCGCTTGCTTGCTTATAAAATTTTTTGCTGCTTTTAACTCTTATCATTAGTTTTTATTTACTTTGCATTGTTGGATGCTTGCATTAAAAAAATTCAAATTCAAAAACAAAATCAAAATCCATTCGTAGTTGCATTGTTAATACACGTTTAATTTTTGCTTTGCATTTCATTTTAGATTTTGATTAATAATAACAGTTAGACATCGATAACGCTTAATTGTATATTGACAAGTTGTCCTCTTTCGATAATTTAATTTCTTGGTGTCTAGGCTACGGCAGAGCAATAATCAGTTATAAATATTACGATGATTCATAAAAATTATACTTATTGTTTCTCTAAAGGTACTTAAACCTTCGACTGCATTACTACGATGGTTCGTGGTGTACTGATAAATCATGTCCGTTACCTGGCTGAGAACTATCTTGTTGATTTAAGACAAAGTATGATTATACAATTTTAGGTTAGGAACTATTTAGGATAGATAATTTGTAATTAAACCCTTGCATTCATTTAGTTGCATTAGGTCATGCATATTTAAAAAAAAATCAAAATCAAAAACTAAAAAAATTGTAAATATTTCTTCGCTTAGTTTGTTTTAAATCCTTTGAAGTTTTTTTCAATCAAAAAACAAAAATCCAAAAAAAAATTATGAGTTAGTTTTTTCTAGACAAGCAAAAATCCAAAAAAACCTTTTCAAACAAATTGAAAATCCAAAAACAAAATAAAAATTAAATTTCTCTTTTGAAAAATAAATTCCTTGTAGTAAATAGTTTTCTTTTATAAACAAATTCAAAAAAAAAACCAAAAGCATTCATGAAAATGTCCGAGTTTCCCTATTTACATGAATTTTACGATAGTTGTGAAAATCAATATAATCCATATAGTTTCAAACCAAATTCTTATGGATATTTTAATAACAACTATTGTACAAACAATTCGGATTTTGCACCACAAAATTTTCAAAATAATGATCAATTATCAACTTTTGAAACGAGAATGGAATCTTTACTTGAACTCGCTACACAACAAAATCAAAGGACGAATGATTTGTGCAATAAATCGAGCCAAGGAATTCGAAATAATCAAGATTTTAGTTCACTTCAAAATTCTAATGATTTTGATTATAACCCATGGCAAAACAATTTCGAACTCCAAAATGAATTTCAAAATCAAAATGAAAATGTGAACCACTTTTTAAATAATTTTGATAATGGGAATAGTTTCAATAATGGTGCGATTGACAATTTTTGTTCTTAACAAATTCAAATTGAAAATTCTCAAATTAATAATCATGAATTTGATTTAGTTGAGCAAATGGAAAAAGATTATAGGGATTTGTAACTTGAAACCTAAAAAAATTTCATGAGAAACAAAATTAAATCCCAATGTGTGAAGAATCAAATGATAATCCACCGTTTATCGAAATTGACAATATTTGTTCTCAACAAGTTCAAATTCAAAATTCCCACATTAATAATTATAAATTTGATTTTGTTGAGCAAATAGATGAAATTTATAACAATCACACGAATTTGTTGTGTGAAACCTACAAATGATTTCATGAGCAACAAAAGCAAATCTCAACTTATGACGAGTCAAATAATAATCTCCTTTTACCAAAATTGACGATTTTCAAATAACAACTTTGGAAATTGAAAATGAAAATCTTAACAAAGTTGTTGAGAATGTGGTAATTGAGTTGTATTATAATTCTTTTGAGAATGTGGAACCAAAATTAAAATTCGATCTTCCTTTCTCCAATTTTGAAGAATTAAATGAGACAACTTTGGGCTTTGAAAATGATACATGCAATGAAGTTGTTGATAATCCAACAAAGGAAGACGAATTTAATGAACACGATTTCTTAGGAATTTTCGAAAATGAGTTGTTAAATTCTGAAGGGGAAGATTTAAATCACCATTTTGATTTTGAACTCAATAATTCTGAAGAAGTTTTCAATGATAAGTATGAATTTAAATTTGGTGAAAATAAATTTGAATTTCAACCAATTGTTTTATCAACCCCTAAAATTATTGAAAATATAACAACTCATATGATTTTTAATAAAACAACATTCGTTTTTTCCAAAACATTCACCTTTAAAATATTTTATGGTTTGGTTTTCTGTGCTTAAGCTGTGTCTCCCACACTTGACGAGACAAATGAATTGGTCTTTGGAAGACCATTTCATTTACTCCTTAACGGCATATATTCCGATATCTTGTAAATAATAATCGTTTTATTTTCATGTAAATAAAGGTCATATTTTTATTTTTGTTTTAATTTTCTCATTTCACTTAGGTTGACTGTAGGGACATAGTCAAAATCAAGTATGGGGGAAGTCTCATCTTCATTTTATAATTTTCATGGCATTTTTTTTAATTTTCATTTTCTTTCCAAAACTCAAAATTTCTACAAAAAAATCTCAAATTTTCTAAATCTCAAAAATATTTTCTTTTTAGCATTTTGATTTATCTTTAAAGAAACACCATATGATAAGTACCAGTTTTGGTTATTAAATTTAAATCTTTGAAAATTTATTTGTCTTAACAAAAATAAAAATAAAGTTTGATTACAAGTAACGAAGGTTTAACTAGTATATAGGAAGGTTCATGGGTGATAATTATGAAGTATATCCTAATTGAAAATCTTTGTTTAAAGGAGTGGTTGATTTAAAGTAAAGGTGATAATATTTTAAATCTTTTAAGTTAAGCGGTACTAAGTTGATATTGTAAAACTCACTCTTTCCAAAAAAAATTGCAAAAAAAAGACAAAAAAAATCTTGTTGTATATATGTATATATTTTATTAACACCTACAGTCGATAGGTGTACACACTTGTGTATACACTCGCATGCTCTGTACCCTTCTCATGTAAGTCGAAAGGCAGTGCATGATTGGTATATCTGGCCTCAGTTTATCTGAGTTAGGTGTATGTATATAAAAATTCTTTTATTAATAATGCCTACAGTCGATAGGTGTTCACACTCGTGTGTTCACTCACCACGCTCTGTATTCCCCTCACATAAGCCCGCAAGGCAGTGCATAGGTGGTATATCTTGCCTCGGTTTACCTGAGCTAGGCAATGTAAATATTTTTAATATCAAAAAAAAATTCAAAAATAAAAGAGAGTAAGAAATCGAAATCCAAGCACTATTTTTACTTATTTGATTTGACTTTTTATTGAAAAGAAATAAAATTACCACTTTGAAAAACTTTGATAATCAACTAAGGATCCATTTCATAGTTGGACTATGTTATCAACCGAAACAACTAGCCAAACTAGAGTCTATTTGTTGTGATAACTTGATTTTTGTTGGAAATTTTGACAAGTAAAAGGACTTAAATTTCTTGATAATAACCAAAACTTATATTTAACTTATTTGTGTCAATTTAAAAGTAAATCCTTCACTTGTAAATATTTTCAAAAGCTTGCATTCATATCTTTGTAAATAAATCTTGCATTTAGAAATTTTTCACTTTGCATTTTGATTTTTTGGGTAGTATCCACTTAAAACCCTCACGAGACAACACTCGTCCTACTAGGGACACTTAGAAGTTTAATGGCTTGTCGCATACGCTCAATGCAATCATGCTCCCAATGAAAACGGATTTATCTTAGTTTTAGTTTATTCGAAGATGAATAAAAAGATAAGTATGAGGGTATTTGATGTGTACGTAAATGTGCATATTTTTACTATCATATTTATTCTAATTAAATTAAATAAATGATCATATTGGGTATTTTAACATGTTTAAACCAAAATTCAAATTATTTTCAAATCGTCGTATATTTATCTTTATATAGGAGCAAAATGGTCATTTTTGTGCATGTATTAATTTGAGAAAATTTAATTGGAAATTTCTATATTATTTTTGTAGGAATTTTAACTCAAATACAAATGGATTCATGAAGAAATATGCATGCACAATAGAAGATAAGCCAATGAAGATGGAAATAATTCATGTCATGAATCATAGAGGACCCCACCTATCCACCTACCTTGATGTACAAATTAGAAGTTAATGCACATGCTAATGGCCATTAAAGCTTCATGCACATTTAAATGAGGATTAACACATACTAGTGATTACTTGGCCACCACATTTCCTAGAGGGGTAGTTTGGGTATTCTCCAAAAATATGGATTAGGGTATCAAACTTGTATAAATACCTCTTATGCTTCATGTAGTCTCTCTTCCTCTTAGCCTCTTTAGTTTAGTTTAGGCTCAAAAATAAAATGCAAGTTCTCTATCTTTTTTTCATGGCTACTTAGCCATTTCTTTCATGTAATTCTTTTTATGCAATTTTAATACGTGCTCCTTTTCTTTATTGTTTATTTCCTTTCATGCTAGTAGTATAGACCTCTTTTATTTTATGCAAGTAGTTTAGTTTTTATTTCATTTAGCTCTCATTTTCTTTCTGTTGTTGTTTCATGTTGCAATCTACATTTGTTGATATGATAACAAATATGAAAGGCTAAACCCCTTCAATTTAGGGGTAATGAAGCTCTCTAATTATGTAGATTCAGCATAATTTGATAAGTTATGATCTCTTTTTGTGCTTAATGGAAAAATGGATGTTTATGTGATTTAGTGTTTCATGTTGAATTTGATAGTCTATGTTGTTCATAACAAATAGGCTATGCTTAAACACATTATTCACAAATTGTCTCTTCATCTAAATATGATTATGGCAATGAAGTGAAACAAATCAAAATTTGATGGTCTGTATTTCTAATCAATAGTTAATAGGCCATGCTTAAAATAGATTTTATTTTCAACTTGTTATCATTTTTCATGAGAGTTAGTAAGTGAATTAAGGGGTGTGTTATAGTTTGATGGCTTATGTTGAGCTAATTAATAACACAAATAGGCCATACTTATGATAAATACATCAATTAATTTCACTAATGACCAAAAAAAGAGAGATCATAATTTCATGTTGTGTTGAACTATGTGATCTAGAGAGTGGATTTATCTCTAAATTGCCTTTAAACACTCATATTTTTATTAATTTTCGTTTGCTAGTTTTTCTACATTTTTAGCTTAACACACTCTCAAATTTGGTTAATTTGATTGAATAAAATTTTAAAATCTAACAATTCCCTGTGGATCGACTCGTGTTCGTCATGTACTAGAATTGTACGTCGTGCACTTGTGGTTATTTTTATTATAAATTTTTCATCGATTTTCTAAACCGATAGGAAAATCATCGTTAAACAAGTTTCTATTTTTCATGGCTACTTTGCCATTTTTCTTTCATGTATTTTTCCTTTTTTTATGCAATGTTAATTAGTGTTCTTTTCTATTTAAAAAAAAAACTAAAACCACTTAACCAAACATCACAAACTAAAAGAAGCAAAACTCTTTTTTTAGAAGAAGAAACTAAGCAAATTAAAACAAAAGGGAAGGAAACTAAAAAAAATATTGTTTTAAAATAACAAGCCCGACCCAAAAAGAAGGACTAATCCAACTCTTTTTCGTTCCCAAATCAAAGCCGATAAAAAGGAAAATTTAATCACTGAAGAAAAATGAATTCCTACAACAACGACGATGTTTCTTGTTCATTCAAAAAAGTGAAATTCCCCAAAACTCCGGCGATCGCAAGTCGCAATTCAGAACTTCACAAAAAGCAATCGAATTCATGAAAATCTGGCGTTGTATCACTGGAAGTTGTCGATGTCGCGAGAGGCGATTTGAGCTTGAGCAAAGGGGGATGAGTTCGATTGGGTTTGTAGCGATTTGGGTTGCTGAATTGGGTGTCGACGTCGAGTGTGAAGCTGCGTTTTGGAGTGTAGACTGTTGAGGTGGCTACAGTATGGGTGTTCGGTTGATTTTGGTGGTTCGAGAAATAGATGGAAGGTGATAGTTTCGGCTATAGATGGTTGCGAGGAGTTCGAAGTTTGAGGATAAGGAGACGAATTTGAGGTTTTTGGTGAATTTGGAGTTGAAGGTGTTGGTTATGGGAGATGTTTGATGATAAAGACTGTAAGCGTTAAGTGGGGCGGTTGCAGACAAAAGGGTTATGATGTGTGGGAATGAAGGGTTGCTGAATGGAGTAGTAGAAAGGAATGTGCTGTGTGGAAGGGGTGAAAATATGAGGTGAGTGTATGGTAGAGCAGTGGATAAGGAAGTGGATTGTGTACTAGAACAGAGGGGTTTATGGCAAAGGGGATTATTACAAGGAAATCGGGTTTGGCGGTGATGTCGTAGCGTTCGATGTTTGCAGTTTGATGGGTGGTGTAGGGATTCGATTGGTTTCGATTTGAATGGGTTGTGACTTCGGGTTTGGGTGTGTTTGTGGTAGGATTGATGGCAGTTCGAATAGGTGGAGTGTTTTTAGACTATGAAGGTTGTGATATAGGTAAGGGTATGTTTGGGTATGTTTGAAGGTGGAAATATGCAGTGCACTATTGATGTTTGTAAGTGGGAAGTGGCTGCAATGGTCCGTGGAGATGTAGTTGAAGGATGAATGATGAATGTTGAAGTGTATTGCTGTTTTTATGAAGTGTATGGTTGCAAGTGCAGTTGAGTGGATGTTGGAGGAGAGGATGATGGCAGTTAGAAGAGAGGTTTGCAGTGATGTTTTTGGGTGGTTATTGCGGTGGTTGTTGGGTCTGTTGCGAGGGAAGATGGCAGCAGTTAGGTGTTGACGGTATAGTCAATCGATTGCATAGTGATGGTATAGTCAGTTAGGTGGTGAATTTGAAATAAAGAAGGCAAGTGATAGTTGATGAAGTGGGTCTGTAAATGATTTTGCACAGTGATAATGATGAAGTGAACTTGTTTAACTAATGAAGTGAATGTAACGATACTGAAATTTTTGGTTCTGTTGGAAGTTTTCGATTAAATTAATTTTATTTAAGTTGAGAAATTAAAATTTGAATTTAAATTTACGTAGCGTACGATTAGTTAAAATGAATAAAAGGGGAATTAAATTATAAAACGAAAACTTTGAACGATTTGAAATTTAACGTAAAATCAGTCGTTAATAAAACAGTGAAATTTTGGTTTCAAAAATTTAAATATTTAACATGTAATTATTATAGGAAAATTTTAATAAAAACGTCAATGTTCGTTTCGTCGAATTCCGATTTCACTAGCTTCGTTTAAATCGATTTATACAATCGATTTATGGTAGCAACAACCGGTATTGTATAGATATCAAATTTCACTCGAGCGTTAAATAACCAGTTTTCTATGTGCTAACGTGTTCGTATCGACACGCTAAGTACAACCGTGGTTTGTTCCGCGTGTTCGGATGTTCGGTCTATTCGGTGCAGTATTTTGGTCGTGTTAGCGTTGGTTACTATTTTATTTAAGGTATAGTGCTGCTGAATTTGAACATAAATTTTATTTAAACAACCGTTTAGAAAAGAACACATAAAAGAACACGTATGATATTAATTTGAACAGGTAAATATAACACTTTAATGTGAATTAGTAATAGCAGCTTCACGTGCGGTTAGATAAATGGGTACACGTTAAAATTGTGAATTGGTATAATATTGAATTAGAATCGAGCCGGAAAAAATGCTCAAACAGGCACGTGGCCGCACATCCTCCCCTTCCTGTTATTATCTTCTACTATGTATTCGTATGAATAAAAAAATTATATAACCCGAGCACTGTAGCATCAAAAAAAACGAGCTCTATCTAATTTCGAAACCCTCTCCCATCAGCCGAAGCCACCATCACTAAGCCTCCTTACCCTACCGTCGCCACACTCCTCCAATAGCCCACCGCCGCCGTGCCGTGCCTAGCCTTCCGGTCACCTTCCCAGCTACGCCGCCTCAAAAAAGAAAGATAAATGACAACAGCACCCGAGCCTCCCCTCCACCACCGCGCCTCCCTACCACTGCTTGCCTCACCTCCAATAGCTGTCACACCACTCACCACCGACCAGAACTCCTCCTCCTTACCTGCTAACAATCGCCGCCACTTTATTAAAAAAATTCATCAACAGCCGAGCCGCTTCCCCACTTTCTCCACCACCTGCTACACTCGCCTGCTTCTTCCCTTCCACCGCCGCACCCTTTCAGCTCACCGTCGTCGTGCCTAGCTCCTCTGACCATCTCTCTAGCAGCCTCCACCGCCTTATAATAATAAAAAAAAGAACAACAACTTAGCAGTTTTGTCGACCTCCTCCTCCTTATCGCCTACGCCACCAGCTGCTCCATCGACCTTCAGTCAGTCACCAGAAGGCGCCGCACTAGTCTAGCTTTACTGAGCCAGCTTGCTTTCTCTGTTTGGTGTTAGCTGTGCATGTTATTTTATATAAAAAAAGAATTGTGTTAAAAAGAAGAAGAGGTGTTGCTATCTAGATTTTGATATCGCGTGTACAAAGCTTTGGTCATGCGCTGTTAATTCGGGTCGTGCTGCGCCATAAGATGTATCGTGATTTATCTCGTGGTTATCATCGTTGAGGTGAGTGGTTTACATTCACACTTAACTAATATCATGATGCAAGTTAATGAATTTGAAATTATCACCATTATGTGTTTGTGGTTGAATTGGAATGATATATAGTTGTTGGATGAATTATTGGATGATATGTGCATATGTTGACACGATATACACATCATATGTTTGTACACCAGTGTAGAAATTTAATTTGGACATGTCACATTTCACCTGTTATTATTATCCACGATGTTTTAATTCGTTGAAATTTCCCCGTCGATATTTGAATATGACTATATGTTGAAATTATGAAATTAGAAAGGGTTGAAATTATATATACCCATAATTTAAATTTAATTATCCCACTTAGCCTAGGTAAAAAATTAAATTAAACACTGTTGGTCTAATAAATTTTTTTTTTTAAAACGGTGATTGCTTGGAAATTTATATATATAAATGATTTAAAATTTTAAATTATGTTTTAAATTGATATTTTTATTTAAATAAAATTTAGGTGAAATAAGTAATTTTATTAGTAGGTGGTAATTTAGAGATAAATGTTTGAAATGATTTATTTAAGGAAATTTGATTTTTGGATTTAATTTCATAAAAATTTGAGTTAAATTGTAATTGTATAATTTTGGAATTAAAGGTATTAAAGTTAAGAATTTAAGTTAAACTTTGGGATTGATTTTAACTTAAATCGGTAACTTGTTTCGTATATTGAAATTTGTGTAAATTAAATCTATTTAGAGTTAAATTTATGTATTAACCAAAAAGGGAGTTTTAAATTATTTAATAAAATTTCGAGAATTTATTAGAAATTTATTTGATAAAATTATAATGGAGTTTTAAATCGTTTAATAAATTTTGGGATTTATTGGAAAATTTGGTTGGTTAAATTGAAATAATATTTAGGATTCAACCTAAATAAATTTTGATTTAAATGATTCAAGTGATGGGTTAAAAAGGGAATTGAGTTTGAAATCGGAATATTTTACAATGGAATTTAGAAACGGGAATGAAATTGAGGAATTTGAAAAGTAGAATAATAAAATTCCGCTCATTTTATATGAATCGCTTTTAAAACTATAATTGACCAAATGGTGTGTAAAATATACGTTGGGTTGTCAACAGACCGGGGCCGGATATTGGCATACTCTCTGTCAATCCCGAAACCACTTTGATAACCGTGTACGCGGTGGATGATATCCAGAATGTAGTGGTTGAATTGGCGACGTTTACTGGAATGAAGTAAGAGAACGATGATGGATAGCTTTGACATTCGTGTCATAATTAAAATGACTAAAACAGGAGCCTATGTCTGGCCAATGAGGTTAACTACCTCTAGCGACATTGATCTTTCGTATTTTACTGTCGTGATTTAAACTCGATGGGTGCACCCTTCTGTGTGGATTGATAGTCGCGGTCGGCCACGGATGGGTTACGACCAGCCAGAAAGGGTAAACTGGTAGAATCCTTCCTTGGGCATTGCCTCACGTGCCTTGTCATATTTATCCATATACGAGCCCATTACGTTTTGGTTTAAAACTGTATAAATGTGTTAAGGTGGATCAATGTAAAGCCTTAATGCTATTGTGGTATTTATTTACTGATAGACATTACCTATTATAGCGTACACTATTATATGTAGATAGTTTGACGGATCCTTAAGAGATGAGAAAAAAACTCCCGTAACATCTCTTAAGTTACTTTGCATTGATTTATTGACTTAGATGAGGATATTAGTTCTGATTTGAGTATTGTGTTTTTCCATTATGCTCGGGTCAGCCTGAGTATTTCCAGTTGGAGAGCTTGTTGTGGAGACGAAGGCATTGCTGAACATTCTTTTCTATCTTTGTTATTTCATCAGTTAGTTCATTATGTCAGTTAGACTCATTTCATTTCCAGTTATTTCTTTCCAGATATTTAGTATGAGAATAATGTAACTTATTTGGAGTTTTCATAACTTATTTATGCACTTATTTATTTTCCGCTGCGAGATTCTGAGTTGTATTTATTTCTGTGTCTGTGTTCTGTGATTGATTCTATTTTACCCTAAATAACTATCTATCATTTAAGCAAATGTTCCTTGTTTAAATGGTGGGTCGTTACAGTTGGTATCAGAGCTTATGGTTGAGTGAAAACCTAAGCCTGTGGGGTAAACTCATGATAGATAGGGTAACTAATTACCCTAGAATGAGTAGAATCTTTTTTGAGAGAGCGTGTTTTAAAATTTAAGAAAGAAAATTGATTTAAAACTTAAGTAAGCAAAAATCTTAAGGTGTCCTTCCTTAGTAAATTCTTTTGACTAGGTTCATTCTTTTGACTCAGCTTCTAATAAAATTTTCTTTCCCATCCCTTCTTTACAGGATGAGTAATCGTAGTACCCGAGGCAGAGGTAGGGGAAATATCCCCAATGAAGCTGTTGCACCTATCGTTGTCCCAGAAGTGAGGTTTACCACTCTCAATAAAGAGTATACACAGCTTGGAGGAAAGAAGTTCACCGGTGCTGAGGGCATTGTTGGAGCACATCAATGGCTTAAGAATGCCGAAAGGATTTTTGTTGGACTTGGCATCACTGACGCTCAGAGGCGTCAATTAGCAGCTTGGGAGCTTTAGGAAGCCGCTCTTGATTGGTGGGATGCTTTTACGGCCCATACCCCAAAGGAAGATATTTCTTGGGCCCGGTTTAGGTCAGATCTATCTAAATGAGAATTTTATATTCTTATGGTTATCTCATGGGAGTTTAGCTTGGCCTTGTATTCTCCAAATTTGCAGGGAAGCTTTATTACCCAGTCGATGCCAGAAGCTGGAAGGACGGATTTGTATAATCAGTTTATGGAGCTTAAGCAAGGTGAGATGACTGTAGTAGAGTATGAAAGGAAATTCAATGAGCTATCGAAGTTTGGCCCTCATCTGATTGAGATCCCTCTTAAGAAGAATGAGAAATTCATTGCTGGCATGTGTGGGGAGTATAGAGAACAGCTGACTGATAATATCCATAAGCCATTTTCTGATATCATTGATTTGGTGATCCATTTTGAGAATTTGAAGCTGAATAGGATTTCAGAAGTTTCAAACACCCCAGCCCAGTCTAGCTCCAGTACCCTTGGCAAGAGAAAGTCAAATTTTAGTAGCCAAAAGAAGAAGTGGCAAAGCCGTCAAGGAGTTGGATTTTCTTAGAAGAAGACTAAGGACTTGTTGCACATCACTTGCTTCAAATGTGATAAAAAGGGACATTATGCCAGAGATTGTCCACCAGCATCCTTAGCAGCCGTTCCTCCAGTCCAGATGACTACGCGTGACTTATGCCATATCTGCTTACAGTCGGGCCATTTCAAGAAGGATTGTCCTACTCAAAAGAAAGGCAAACCATCTGGTATCTTTGCTGTCACTGCTTCCACCCCTCTGGTTAAGGAGACTGATCTTGTACTTCAAGGTATGCTTTCCTTTCATGATATACCTATTCGTGTTCTATTCGATACTGGAGCATCTCATAGTTTTATATCTGTTGATTTATGTGAGAAATCTGAGCATGATTTGAAACCGAATCTGCTTCTAAATCATTGTGTGTCTCTAATCCCATTAGTAGCCCCGCAAACTTAGGAATGATTTGTAAGGGCATTTATCTTTTTAAAGACGAACACCGTTTCACCAGAGACTTTTATGTTCTGGTCTTTAGTGGGTTCGATTTATTGTTAGGCATGGATTGGCTATCCAAGTTCGAAGCTGTTATTTTTAGTAGTGCTCGGACCATTTCCTTGGTTGACGATAAAGGTTCCCAACTGGTTATCCAATGCAAAATGCCTTGTGATCTTATTAAGAGTTTTGTTTTCTCCCTTGATTCGCATTCTAGTGACCTAGACACTATTCCAGTTGCTCGACTTTGATATCTTTGGTGAGGTTACTTGTTTATCACCTCATCGAGAAATCGAATTTCGAATTGATCTTATTCCCGGAGCCATACCTGTCGTACTTCCCCCTTGAAGGATGTCGCCTAAGGAAAGAGTGGAGTTGAAAAACCAAGTCAATGATTTATTGGTTAGAGGTTTGATTAGAAGAAGTTTTTCTGAATGGGGTGCAGCCGTAGTTTTTGTCACTAAGTCTGACGGGTCCTTGAGGATGTGTGTGGACTACAGAGAGTTGAATAAGCTCACACACAAGAACCGATATCCTATGCCTCATATTAATGATATGTTCGATCGGCTTTATAGAGCACAGGTGTTTTCTCAGCTTGACCTCGCTTCAGGTTTCCATCAGTTGAGGATTTCCGAGGATAGCATTCATAAGACTGCTTTCCGTATCGAAGATGGGTTCTATGAATGGCTCGTTATGCCTTTCGGGTTAATGAACGCACCGGCTTACTTTGTAGATCTCATGAACAGAGTATTCAGGGATGTTCTTAACAAATTTGTGCTTGTTTTTATCGATGATATTTGGTTCTCTCTAAAACCAAAGAAGAGCATGAGCAGCATTTTAAGTTTGTGCTTGAAACTTTGAGAAGCCATCAGTTGAAGGCAAAATTTTCCAAATGTTATTTTTGGTAGGAGGAAGTTCGATTTCTTGGCCATGTGGTCGAAAATGGAGTTTCGGTGGATCCCGCTAAGATCGCCGTAATAAATGTAAGTTCCTATCTTTACTTTCGATTTAATTATCGAAATTCTCAATTTTTGATTTGTGCCTTATATCTAATTCCAAGATTGGGAAATTCCTAAGACACCCACGGATGTTCTTAGGCCTTGCTGGTTACTATAGGAGGTTCATTGAGCATTTCTCTCATATTGCTTCTCCTCTTACAGCTTTAACTCGAAAGAACGTCAAGTTCAATTGGGATGAAAAGTGTTAGAAAGCGTTTGATGAACTAAAACAGAAGTTGACCTCTGCTCCTGTTCTTACTGTTCCGAATGGTAACGAAGGCCTTATAGTTTATACCGATGCTTGTAGAAGTGGGCTTGGTGTTGTATTAATGCAGCATGGCAAAGTTATTGTGTATGCTAGTAGATAGTTGCGACCTCATGAAGTTGTTGGCTGTGGTTTTCGCTTTGAAGTTGTGGCGGCATCATCTCTTGGGTTCCAAATTCGAGCTTTATACTGATCACAAATCCCTAAAATATATTTTCTCTCGGAAGGATTTAAATCTAAGGCAAGCGAGATGGCTAGAATTTTTGGTTGCATATGACCTTGACATCAATTATACCCCGGGTAAAGCAAATGTAGTGGCCGATGCCTTGAGTAGGAAAAAGGCTATGCTTTGTCAGTTTGTTGCTTCATCCTCTCTTATGGATCGTATAGTTGCTAAGCAAAGTTTTGAAGAGAGAGGCAGACTCGAGGAGATGGTATGATGTAGTAGTTGATGAGAATGGTATCCTGAAAATAAATGGTAGGGTTTGTGTTCCAAATGTAGATGGATTAAGGGAGGAAGTACTTAGAGAGAATCACAAATCCAAATTTTCTATTCATCTTGGAGTGACAAAGATGTTTCAGAATATGAAAAGACTTTATTGGTGGGAAGGAATGAAGAGGGACATTTCAATGTATGTGAGTAGATGTAGTACTTGTCAGCAAATTAAGGCCTATCATCAAAAATTAGAAGGTCTTTTACAGCCACTTGAGATTTCAAAATGGAAGTGGGATCAAAATTCAATGGATTTTATGGACGGTTTGTCGAGGACGAGAAGGGGAAATGAGAGCATTTGGGTGATTGTTGACCTTTGACGAAGACTGCTCATTTTATTCTTATGAAGTCAACTCGAACCGCCTCGAGTTTATCTGAGATCTATTTGAAGGAGATTGTCCGACTCCACAGATTCCTTCTAGTATTGTTTGTGATCGTGACCCTATTTTCACAAGTAACTTTTAGAGAGCCCTTCAGGATTCGTTAGGTACATAGTTGAATCTGAGTACAGCCTATCACCCACAGATGGATGACCAAACCGAACAGATTAATCAAGGTTTGGAAGACCTTCTTCATGCTTGTATTATGGATTTTGGTGGTTCTTGGGAAGACCATCTTCATCTTGTCGAATTCACCAATAATAAGCTATTAGGTAGAAGTTAGAACTTCGTTAAATAAATTTGAATTAAATATATATGAAAATAAACCTTTCCGTAATTCAAATCTTTAATTCAGGCTAGTATCGACATGGCACCGTTCGAAGCTCTTTACATACGTCCATGTAAATCTTCGTCTTATTGGATTGAAACTGGAGACAGACTTGTTCTTGGGCCTGAGATTATTTTGGAGGCTTCTGAGAAGGTTGAAGGGATTAAGCGAAAGATGAAAACTGCGCAGGATAGACAGAAGAAGTATGCCGATAGAAGACGAAAGGAGTTGGAATTCGCAGTTGGAGATCTTGTGTATCTAAAGATTTCACCATTGAGAAATGTAATTCGGTTTGGGAAGAAAGGGAAGTTGGCCCAAGGTTTATTGGTCCTTTCCGTATATCTAAAAGGATACTCTAGCTTATAGAGTTGAGTTGCCTGAAAAACTATCTGGTGCTCATGATGTATTCCACGTCTCCAACCTTCGTAAGTATATTCATGATGAAAGTTTATGTGGATTGTATATGTATATAGTATATGACAAGTACGTATATGATAATATGAATTGCACAGAGTAATAATGCAGGTAAAATAAAAAGATCACACTAGAACTTTTATACTGGTTTGGACCTCCCGTCCTACATCCAGTCCCGAAGCTCCTCTTCGGAATTTCACTAATCAATAATCATCACTTCGCCCGGAGGAATAGGCTTGTTACAATAGAGATCTTTCATCAAGAATGTGCTCTGAATAACATTTATATTGACAATATGTACAAGTCTTCCTATAATCTCCACTGGATATGTATAGATATAAATTTATGTGTGTTTTGAAAATATGGAAGAAAATTGAACCAAAGTTAATGATCTTTGGTTAAAATATTGATAGTAAAAATGAGTAATCTTGAATTTGAATGCAAAGTCAATATAGATAATAGAAATCAGAAAGTTAGTGATTTGATTGTAAAATCTGTGATGTATTTATAGTTGTGAAAAAGGTTAGTTTGAAGTGTTGCTACCATTTCTCTTCGTTTCTGGAGATGCTTCTGTTTGAATAGAACTGAATTGAAGAAGAGATGCACAAAGTACCCTTTCAGATTTTGACAGTTGCATTTTAAAAAAAATCCCAGAGCCAAATCCAGATGTATGGATTATGATTACCAGATGTCTGGTCATGCGTTGTATGGAAAAAAATTCTAGAGGCTCCAACCAGACGTCTGGAGTAATAAACCAGATGTTTGGAATATGTTGAATTCTGTTCTATTTGAAAGTATGTATATTTTTCTATATACAAAATCCAGGGAGATTTTTACATTCTATTTCTAGGATTTGTATACAATGTTTAACTTTCCACTACTATGATCTATGTTCCATACTTTGATTTGTATCCTTGAGAATCTGCAAAAAACAAAGATACGAGATATATGAATAATTATTATGATGTGGTTTGTCATCATCAAAACTTATAGATATGAGTTTCTAACATTCTCCCCCTTTTTGATGATGACAAACTATGTATATATTTACTCCCCCTGTATACATCTATATTATATGTTATCCTCCCCCTATGTGTGTGCATATTTTCTCCCCCTTTTGGCATTATCAAAAAGAAAATAGAGAAATCAGAAAATGAAATGTAAATCATAGAACTTGGAGTACATAATATCTGAATTAAGAGTACATAAAGTGAGAAAATGCAGAAATAAACATATAGTGGGAAAAAAAGGTGGAAACTACTGGTAATAGTTAGTAGAATCAAAGAAACTGCCGTAGGTATTATTATAGGATTCCCACAAAGCTGAAGGATCAGAAGTATTCTCTGACCAATGACGTTGCATATTAAATTCCTCACTTTCATCTTCATCTGTGTCCTATAATGGTTTGTCTTCCATGGGTTCTTTTCCTCGTAATTGTGTTGAAGACCCTGGAATTGAAGAGACATATGGAGTAGGTGAAGGAGCTGATGGTGACGATGAAGAAGACCAGGAAGATGATCGACCATGAACTTTCCTCATTATTTTCCCAAGAGTGGATACAACCTTATCTAGTGTTTTCTCGACTTTACCCATTCGAGAAGATATGCTTGAGACAGATCTATCAAGACAAACAACTTTCTTTCCTAAAATTTGTTGATTACGAGATAAAAGTTGTTGATTTTGAATGGATAAGTCACGATATGATTCTGTTGAAGTAGGTTCTCCTCGGGCTTCTAAAATCTCTATGGCCGAGTGATATTCAGAAGGATGTTGTTGGAAAACATATGGACCTGGTTGTTGTGGAGGGGGTTGTTGCTGCTCTTGTGGAGGTTGCTGCTAATATTGTTATTGTTGCTGCAGTGTCCATTGAGGAAATGATATTATCGGTGGCGGTTCGTCCGGTAGATGCATAATTTTAAAGTATTTGGACCCACTTTCTTTAATTTGTAGTTCTTCAAAATATGATAGATAAGAAGGAATACCTTGTGATTGAAGAATCCGCATTATATAAGGTGCATAAACAATTGTTTGACGCTTTTGAATCCAGAAATTTTTAATTTCGTCAAAAAGAAATTGAGCCCAATTAACTTTAATACCTCCAAATATAGCATACATAGCTTTGTGATCAGTTTCATATATTTTCTCGTGACTATTATAGTGTTAATAATCATACGATTTAATAATCTTGCCCTAGGTCGAAGGTTCTTTGTATTCCATTGTTCCATATAATCTTCCCAAAGGAGGTGAGTGACCTCATCATGGGGTAAAAATCTTTTGTCCGATATGTCTTTTAATTCAATACCTGTGTAAGAGCAATGGAGAATTCGTCCTAACATACCAAGAGTAAGTTTGATGATTTTACCATATACACTAGTCTAAAGCCAATTTTCGTCATTTTTAGGATTCCAAATGGAAGAATTACATAGATTTGAGTAAAAGAGAAAAATAGCTAGCTGATCTATGGTTACCTCATTTGGTCCTTGTTCAATCAAATAGTTAACCTCGGCATCTTCACATAATGAATGCATTTCATAGAGAGAAAATCGTAGTAGTTGGTAGAAGGGACCTATATGAAACTTCATAATTTTCAAATCTTCAAACCTTTTGATGGAACTAGGGCTTTGATCAAGCCAAGATTTGATGTGAGAATCAGTGATAATAGATGATTGAGTTGTAGATCCTTGATCTTTCTTTTGTTTCTTTATAGGTTTTGATTTTGGAGGCATTGTTTTTGAAACTTGAAAGTAAATATTTAAATCTGGGTTTTGATGAGGTTTTTGTAGAGAATGAAAAATTGAGGCAAAAAAATGAAGAGTTGTTGTAATATAGTAGAAAGGCAGCGGATTGTCAGAGGCAGAAACATACTCTAGATGTTTGGATTGATAAGACAGACGTCTGGGCCTTTAAAAAAATTATATCACAGTAGGCAGAAAGCAAGGCCAGACGTCTGGGAACATGTAGTCGGACGTCTAGATGTTGCAGAGATTGTGAGAGAGGTTTCCGATCGTGTAAGCAGACGACTGGTTCGATATTCCAGACGTCTGTTTTGACAGATTTTTGTTATTTTGATTGTCTGAGATTGTTCAGATTTGTTATTATAGTTATAGCGAGATATACAGTATATGCTTGAATGAATTGAGTCTTATTACAACTTTGAATATATTATATACGTATATTATATATATATATATGAAATATGATTTTTAGACGAACAAAGTTATATTTTCCCCATGAATTTGATTGTGCCTTTGCATTTTCTTTTGGTGCTCATATTGGAGACCAAGAAGGAGGAACTTGACTGAATTGGTCTTCAGATGTTCCTTCTTCCTATAGTTTACATGGAGTTATTTGACGAGCATGCGGAGGAGTTTCGGTTAGACGAGGAGATCGTACACGAACACAATCCTTAGTAGGAGAATGTCCACATATGGCAAGAATGCATTTTTCCAGAAAATTTAAATGAGCTCCCTGGCGTTTTTGTTCATAACACATTTCTCTTTGTACATCCATCATTTCTTTTTGGTAATGATGGATTTCGTCGGCTTTGTCCGAATGAGAGAATGTTTGAAGATTAATACCACGTTTGGTTTTCTTTCCTTTTGGAGAGTAGCCAATATGATATGTAGGCGATGGAACAATGTAAAGGGATGGAGATGATTTTGGAGTTGTTTTTGCGGGAGATGTGTATGTACTACCCGATGATGGAGATGAAAAGTCAATGGTAGAGTAAGTGGAGTTGTGATCGGATGACATGTTGGAAAACTTTGATATTGATTAACAAAGATATATTTTAAAAGAAGTTTTTGTACTGTGATTTGGTTTGGAAAAAAAATTTGATATATATATATATAAGAGTAGGATTTTCTATTTTAATCATTCGTTTTGTTTTATTTGTTAAACTATTTGTGGTTTTTAGAGAATTTTGGCAGAAAAGATTATATGACCTATGAGCCATAAATATTGAGAGGTAGGAAAAACAATTCAAATTTTATTCTTGTTTATTACAGTTCAGATAAGGAGCATATTCCTAGTTCTCTTCTAAGTTTTATAAATGATTTTTCACATAAATGTTTTGTAAAGATGTCTGCTATCTGGTTTTCAGTGTTGATGAATTCTAAAGATATTACTCCTTTTTCTACGTTATCTCTAAGAAAATGGTGTCGTATGTCTATATGTTTAGTTCGAGAATGGTTAACTTGATTTTTAGATAAATTGATAGCACTAGTATTGTCGCAGTATATTAGAGATTTTTCAATTATTTTATCGAAATCTCTAAGTGTTTGTTGCATATAAATGACTTGAGCACAAGCTAAGGTAGCAGAGATATATTCTGCTTCACATGTCGAGAGGGAAATGCAATTTTTCTGTTTGCTAAACCATGAAACTAAAGATTGACCGATAAAATGACATGTACCACTTGTGATTTTTCTGTCTGTTTTACATCCTCCGAAGTCTGCATCGCTATATGATATGAGTTAGAAGGCCGTATCTTTAGGATAAAATAAGCCATAATCTGTGGTGTTAGTTAAGTACTATAAAATTCGTTTGACTGCTCGATGATGTGATTCCTTAGGTTGAGCTTGAAATCGAACGCACAGGTAGACACTCATCATTATATTAGGTCTACTAGTTGTTAAATATAATAGAGAGCCGGTCATACTACAATAAGATTTTTGATCATAGCCTTTTCCTTTTTCATCTTTATCTAGATATAAAGTTGTGCTCATAGGAGTTGGTTTACTAGTGGTGTTCTCCATTCCGAAACGTTTAAGTAAATCTTTACAATATTTTTCTTGATTTATAAAAATACCATCATCCAATTGTTTTATTTGTAATCCTAGGAAAAAATTTAATTCGCCCATGTGTGACATTTCAAACTCGTTTTTCATTATTTCAGAAAATTCATTACATAAACTTTCATTAGTTGATCCAATGTCATCAACATATATTTGTACAACTAATATATCATTATTTTTATATTTTATAAATAGTGTAGTATCTATTTTGCCTATCTGAAATTCAGAATTTTGTAGATGAGTTTTTAGTCGATCGTACCAAGCACGTGGTGCTTGTTTTAAGCCGTATAGAGCCATTTTGAGTTTAAAAACATGATCTGGATATTTTTCATGAATAAATAACGGTGGTTGTTCTACAAAAACTTTTTCTTTAATAAAACCATTTAAGAAGGCACTCTTAACATCCATCTGAAATAATTTAAAGTTGTGATGACATGCAAAAGCAAGTAGAGTACGAATTGCTTCGAGACGAGCTACGGGAGCAAATGTCTCTTCATAATCAATTCCCTCTTCTTGGTTGTAGCCTTGAGCCACTAATCTTGCTTTGTTACGAATAATATTTCCATTTTCATCTGTTTTGTTTTTGAAAACCCATTTTGTTCCTATTACAAATTGATCTGATGGTCTAGGAACGAGTTCCCATACATTATTATGTTCAAATTGATTTAATTCTTCTTGCATTGCTAAGATCCAAGCATCATCTTTAGATGCTTCTTTATAATTTTTAGGTTCTGTATTTGAGATAAAAGCAATGTGACTCATTTGATTTAAGTTATTTCTAGTGACTCGAGAATTTAAGTCTCCAATTATATTATCCAAAGGATGATTTTTTAATATTCGTGTGGGTGATCTTAAAACATTTTCATTATTATTAGAGGATGAATTATTCATATTATTTGTATTTTCAGTTTGATTTTGAGTTAAAATTTCATCTTCTTCTTCTACAATAGTTTGTTGGAAAATTTCAGCAAAAGACACATGTAAGCTTTCTTCTATAATATTTGTTCGTTTATTATAAATCCTATAAGCTTTACTACGTTCTGAATACCCAATGAAAATTCCTTCGTCAGCTTTGGGATCAAATTTTCCAAGATTATCTTTAGTATTTAGAATAAAACATTTTGACCAAAAAGTTCTAAAATACGAAACTTTTGGTTTCTTTCCATAAAATATTTCATAACATGTATTTTTAGTCATAGGTCGAAGCGTGACACGATTTAATACATAACAAGCAGTGGCAATGGCTTCATCCCAGAAATGTTTGGGTGGATTACTACTATTTAGTAGAGTTCGTGCACATTCCTGTAAAGTTCGGTTTTTCCTTTCAACTGCACCATTTTGGTTGTGGTGTTCGTGGAAACGAAAAATTATGACTAATTCTCTTTTTGTTACAAAAATTAGTAAAAAAATTATTTTTGAATTCTCCTCCATGATCACTGCTTATATTTTTTATTTTTAAATCTATTAAGTTAGTAATCCGTTTTGCAAAGATTTTAAACATTCCAAAAGTGTCACTTTTATGTTTTAAAAATAATGTCCAAGTATATCTTGAAAAATCATCTACAATTACGAACACATATTTGTTATGATTTATATTACGTACTTGTGTTGGTCCAAATAAATCTAA
Organism: Allium fistulosum; assembly: GCA_030737815.1. Taxonomy (NCBI): domain Eukaryota; kingdom Viridiplantae; phylum Streptophyta; class Magnoliopsida; order Asparagales; family Amaryllidaceae; genus Allium; species Allium fistulosum. The sequence goes on along the minus strand of CM060907.1, from coordinate 1,114,092,603 downwards.
ATGAAGTAATTCTAATGGTTGCTTAGTAGATATTTTATTTTTAGATTTGAAAGAACTTTTCTTTAACTTGTCCTTTTGACAAACGTCACATAAATTTTTTATTTTATAATTAATTTTAGGTAGACCTCTAACTAGATCATGTTTTGCTAGTTTGTTGATATATTTAAAATTTATATGACAAAAATGTTTGTGTCAAATCCAAGGATCATCATGATTTGCGGATAGACATAAATCTGAATTATTTTTAATGTTCATGTTTAGGATATATATATTACGATTTCTAAATCCTTCAAAGAGTAAATTTTGCTTTGATCGAAAATTTTACATTTATCTTTTTCAAATTTTATTTCAAACCCTTTATCACACAACTGCCTTATACTAAGAAGATTATGTTTTAGGTTTTCTACTAATAAAACATTTGTAATAATAGGAGAGTTAGAGATACCGATATTAATGACTTCTCCAATGCCAATGACGAACCCTTTTGAATTATCGCCAAAAGTTATAGTGCCACCATCAATGTATTTTATGTTTAACAGCATATGAGCATTTCCTGTCATGTGCTTGGAGCATCCACTATCTAATATCCATTTCTCTTTATTTTTGTATTTGGATACCTACAAAAAATAAAAATATTTAAATTGGTACCCATTTTATTTTGGGTCCTAAGTGTTAGTTTGTGAGGGTAACCATACCCAAGATGGTTTGATTCCTTTAGAAATGTAATTATTATTATGAATTACTTCTTTCATATAATTACCTATGTATATTTCTTAATTAGGTTGTTATTTGTTTTAGGAACCCATATTTTAATTATTTTTGAATTTGTGATTAATTTCTTATTTTTGGAAGAAGGTTTTATCTTAGTATAAATCTTACTATACTTTGTAATTTTTGTTTTATTCTAAAATCCTATTCCATTTCGATTTTTGAATGGCTTGGAAATTTTAATTAAATTCTCCAAGTCTTGTTTACCTTTGTTAAATTTCGTAACATCATTTGTAATTTTATCCAACTTGTTTTTAAGATCAATATTTTCATATTTTGAATGATTATCTTTTAAGACAGTGTGCTTATTATTAATTTTATTATTTTCTAGTTTAACTTTTTCTAATTCACAAGATAAAGCATTAATTTCAATAGAAAGATCCTTACAGTTTTCTTGAGCATTTTCTAATTCTTCTTCTAAAATAGATTTTTCATCGTTTAGTAACCCTATTTCAAGTTCTAATCGATTTATTTTAGCAACATATTCCTTATTTAATTTTTTAGTTTCTCTGTATTTGTCATCGAGTTCCATACTTATTTCTAAAATTTCATCATAAGTAAGATTGGAACATACCTCATTAGCGTGTGCCATGAAACATACATTTGCTTACTCTGTATCACTTTCATTGTCACTATCGGATGAAGAGGAAGAGTCAGAGTCATCCCATGTGACTTGGAATGCCTTTCTCTTTTTCTTAAATTTCTCAAAATTATTCTTCTTCTTTTCAATGTTGAGTTTTGGACAATCCTTCTTCATATGTCCGAATTGATCACATCCAAAGCACTTAATCGAAGTTTGATTTGATGAGTTTGATCTTCCGTTATTTTGGAATCTAGTCATTTTCTTGAATTTCTTAAATTTGTTGTATTTCTTGGCAATAAACACAATCTCATCTTCATCCAATTCAGAATCTTCATTACTTGCTTGAAATGCTATGTTCTTCTTTTCATGATTTTGCTCCTTTCTGGCCTGCAAATTTGCTTCATATGACATTAAATTTCCAATCAATTCTTCAACTTTGAGTACAGAGAGATCATTAGCTTCTTTGATAGCCAGTACTTTTCTTTCCCACTCAATTGTTAAAGAGTAGAGAATTCGAGATACTAAATCAAAATCAGTAAATTTAACTCCTAGTGCCATAAGATCGTGTTGTATGGTTTGAAATCTTGAATACATATCGACAATTGACTCATTTTGTTTCATTTCGAAAGATGTAAATTGATTTTGTAAAATAGATATTTTTGTTTGTTTGACCTTAGTTGTACCTTCGTGTGTAACTTGTAAAGTACGCCATATATATCATATGCAGTAGTACATAACATAACACGTGAGAATTCATTTTTATCAAGAGAACCAAATAGTACATTCATAGCTTTAGCATTATTAGAAGCAGCGATTTTGTGCATCTGTCCATGTGCTAATATTTGTTTCAGGTGCTATATACTTATTTTGAGTTGCTGACTATATTTCTAAACCATTTGCTTCCATAAAAATTCTCATTCGAGTTGACCAATATGCATAATTAGATCCAGTGAATAGTGGAGGACGTGCAGTTGACAAACCTTCTTGAAAGATACTTGCCATATTAATAATTTTTCAAACACATGTTACTGTGATTTGAACTAACCTTGCTCTGATACCAATTGAAAGTCTAAGTGGATCGTATATGTATATAGTATATGACAAGTACGTATACGATAGTATGAATTGCACAGAGTAATAATGTAGGTAAAATAAAAAGATCACACTAGAACTTTTATACTGGTTCGGACCTCCCGTCCTACGTCCAGTCCCGAAGCTCCTCTTTGAAATTTCACTAATCAATAATCCTTACTTCGCCCAGAGGAATAGGCTTGTTACAATAGAGATCTTTCGCCAAGAATGCGCTCTGAATAACACTGATATTGACAATATGTACAAGTCTTCCTATAATCTCCACTGCATATGTATAAATATATATTTATGTGTGTTTTGAAAATATGGAAGAAAATTGAACCAAAGTTAATGATCTTTGGTTAAAATATTGATAGTAAAAATGAGTAATCTTGAATTTGAATGCAAAGTTAATATAGAGAATAGAAATCAGAAAGTTAGTAATTTGATTTGTAAAATCTGTGATGTATTTATAGTTGTGAAAAAGGTTGGTTTGAAGTGTTGCTACCATTTCTCTTCATTTCTGGAGATGCTACTGTTTGAATAGAACTGAATTGAAGAAGAGATGCACAAAGTAGCCTTTTAGATTTTGATAGTTGCATTTTTAAAAAAATCCTGGAGCCAAATCCAGACGTTTGGATTATGATGACCAAACGTCTGGTCATGCGTTGTATGGAAAAAAATTCCAGAGGCTCCAACCAGACGTCTGGAGTAATAAACCAGACACCTGGTATGTTGAATTCTGTTCTATTTGAAAGTTTGTATATTTTTCTTTATACAAAATCCAGGGAGAATTTTACATTCTATTTCTAGGATTTATATACAATGTTTAACTTTCTGCTGCTGTGATTTATGTTCCATACTTTGATTTGTATCCTTGAGAATCTGCAAAAAACTAAGATACGAGATATAAGAATAATTATTATGATGTGGTTTGTCGTCATCAAAACTTGTAGATAGGAGTTCCTAACACATGACCCGTCGACGATAGTTCAGTCCATGCAGCTTGAGGAATTGGAGATTCAACCCGATCTTACTATTGAGAGGAAGCCCATTCGGATTTTGGATAAGAGCATGAGGAAGTTGGGGAGTAAATTGGTCAATCTCGTTAAAGTTCAATGGAGTGATGATGATCGAGATTGCACTTGGGAAGCCGAGGAGAGTATCCGTGGTTCCAATCCTGAATTATTTTGATTCGGGTATGTTTTCTAATCTTAATCTATCTTTTGATTCTTGTTGTATCATTTCGTTCCACCTTTTCGAGGATGAAAAGTTTTGAGTGGGGGCGAATGTAACGATTCCGAAATTTTCGGTTCTGTTGGAAGTTTTCGATTAAATTAATTTCTATTAAAGTTGAGAAATTAAAATTTGAATTTAAATTTACGTTGCGTACGGTTAGTTAAAATGAATAAAAGGAACTATAAAACGAAAATTTTGAACGATTTGAAATTTAACGTAAAATCAGTCATTAATAAAACAATGAAATTTTGGTTTCAAAAAATTAAATATTTTACATGAAATTATTGTAGGAAAATTTTAATAAAAACGCCGATGTTCGTTTCGTCAAATTCCAAGTTCCCTAGCTTCGTTTAAATCGATTTATACGATCAATTTACTATAGCGACAACCGGTAGTGTGTAAATATCAAATTTCACTCGAGCATTAAATAACTAGTTTTCTATGTGCTAACGTGTTCGTATCGACACGCTGAGTACAACGGTGGTTTGTTCCGCATGTTCGGACGTTCGGTCTGTTCGGTGCAGTATTTTAGTCGTGTTAGCGTTGGTTGCTATTTTATATAAGGTATACTACTGCTGAATTTGAACATAAATTTTAGTTAAACAACTGTTTAGAAAAGAACACATAAAAGAACACGTACAGTATTAATTTGAACGGGTAAATATAACACTTTAATGTGAATTAGTAATAGCAGCTTCACGTGCGGTTAGATAAATGGGTACACGTTAAAATTTTGAATTGGTATGATATTGAATTAGAATCGAGCCAGAAGAAATGCTCAAACAGGCACGTGGCCGCACGTCCTCCCCTTCCTTTTATTATCTTCTACTGTGTATTCGTATGAAGAAAAAAAATTATATAAGTCGAGCACTGTAGCATCAAAAGAAACGAGCTCTGTCTAATTTCGAAACCCTCTCCCATCAGCCGAAGCCACCATCACCAAGCCTCCTTACCCTACCGCCGCCGCACTCCTCCAACAGCCCACCGCCGCTGCGCCGTGTCTAGCCTTCCGGTCACCTTCCCAGCCGCGCCGCCTCATAGAAAAAAAAAGAGAAACGACAGCAGCAGCCTCCCCTCCCCTCCACCACTGCCCCTCCCTACCACCGCCTGCTTCACCTCCAATAGCTGCCGCACCACTCACCTCCGACCTGAACTCCTCCTCCTCACCTGCTAACAGTCGCCGCCACTTTATAAAAAATAAATTCATCAACAGCCGAGCCGCCTCCTCTCTTTCTCCACCACCTGCTACACTCGCCTGCTTCTTTCCTTCCACCGCCGCACGGTCGCCGTGCCTAGCTCCTCCGACCATCTCCCTAGCAGCCTCCACCGCCTTATAAAAAAAGAACAACAACTTAGCAGTGCTGCCCACCTCCTCCTCCCTGTAGCCTATGCCACTAGCTGCTCCATCGACCTCCAGTTAGTCACTAAAAGGCGACACACTAGTCTAGCATTACCGGGCCAGCTTGCTTTCTCTGTTTGGTGTTAGTCGTGCATGTTATTTTATATATATATAAAAAAAGAATTATGTTAAAAAGAAGAAGAGGTGTTGCTGTCTAGATTTTGATATCGCATGTACAAAGCTTTGGTCGTGCGCTGTTAATTCTGGTCGTGCTGCGCCGTAAGCCGTATCGTGATTTATCTCGTGGTTATCGTCGTTGAGGTGAATGTTTTACATTCACACTTAACTAATATCATGATGCAAGTTAATGAATTTGAAATTATCATCATTATGTGTTTGTGGTTGAATTGGATTGATATATAGTTATTGGATGAATTATTGGATGATATGTGCATATGCTGACACGATATACACGTCATATGTTTATACACCAGTGTAGAAATTTAATTTGGACGTGTCACATTTCACCTGTTATTATTATTCACGATGTTATGATTCGTTGAAATTTCCCCGTCGATATTTGAATATGACTATATGTTGAAACTATGAAATTGGAAAGGGTTGAAATGATATATATACCCATAATTTAAATTTAATTATCCCACTTGGCCTAGGTAGAAAATTAAATTAAACACCGCTGGTCTAATAATTTATTTTTTAAAACGGTGATTGCTTGGAAATTTATATACATAAATGATTTAAAATTTAAAATTATGTTTTAAATTGATATTTTTATTTAAATAAAATTTAGGTGAAATAAGTAATTTTATTAGGAGGTGGTAATTTAGAGATAAATGTTGGAAATGTTTTATTTAAAGAAATTTGATTTTTGGGTTTAATTTCATAAAAATTTGAGTTAAATTATAATTGTATAATTTTGGAATTGAAGGTATTAAAGTTAAGAATTTAAGTTAAATTTGGGATTGATTTAAACTTAAATCAATAACTTGTTTCGTATATTGAAATTTGTGTAAATTAAATCTATTTAGAGTTAAATTTATGTATTAACCAAAAAGGGAGTTTTAAATTGTTTAATAAATTTTCGAGAATTTACTAGAAATTTGTTTGATAAAATTATAATGGAGTTTTAAATCGTTTAATAAATTTTGGGATTTATTGGAAAATTTGGTTGGTTAAATTGAAATAAAATTTAGAATTCAACTTAAATAAATTTTGATTTAAGTGATTCAAGTTATGGGTTAAAAAGGGAATTGAGTTTGAGATCGGAATATTTTACAATGGAATTTAGAAACGGGAAATGAATTTTTGGAATTTGAAAAGTAGAATAATAAAATTCTGATCATTTTATATGAATCGCTTTTAAATCTATAAATGACCAAATGGTGTGTAAAATATACGTTGGGTTGTCAAATAGACCGGGGCCGGATATTGGCATACTCTCTGTCAATCCCGGAACCACTTTGATAACCGTGTACGCAGTGGATGATATCTAGAATTTAGTGGTTGAATTGGCGACGTTTACTGGAATGAAGTAAGAGAACAATGATGGATAGCTTTGACATTCGTGTCATAATTAAAACGACTAAAACAGGAGCCTATGTCTGGCCAATGTGGTTAGCTACCTCTAGCGACATTGATCTTTCGTATTTTACTGTCGTGATTTGAACTCGATGGGTGCACCCTTCTGTGTGGATTGATAGTCGTGGTCGGCTACGGATGGGTTACGACCAGCCAGAAAGGGTAAACTGGTAGAATCCTACCTTGGGCATTGCCTCACATGCCTTGTCATATTTATCCCTATACGAGCCCATTACGATTTTGGTTTAAAACTGTATAAATGTGTTAAGGTGGATCAATGTAAAGCCTTAACGCTATTTTAATATTTATTTTACCGATAGACATTACCTATTATAGCGTACACTATTATATGTAGATAGTTTGATGGATCCTTAGGAGATGAAAAAAAAACCCCCGTAACATCTCTTAAGTTACTTTGCATTGATTTATTGACTTACATGAGGATATTAGTTCTGACTCGAGTATTGTGTTTTTCCATTATGCTCGGGTCAGCCTGAGTATTTCCAGTTGGAGAGGTTGTTGTGGAGACGAAGGCATTGCTAAAGATTCTTTTCTATCTTTTTTATTTCATCAATTAGTTCATTATGTCAGTTAGACTCATTTCATTTCCAGTTATTTAGTGTGAAAATAATGTAATTAACTTATTTGGAGTTTTCATGACTTATTTATGTACTTATTTATTTTCCACTGCGAGATTCTGAGTTGTATTTATTTCTGTGTCTGTGTTCTGTGATTGATTCTATTTTACCCTAAATAACTTTCTATCATTTAAGCTAATGTTCCTTGTTTAAATTGTGGGTCGTTACAGTGAACTTGTAAATGATAAGAGAGTGGATGTATGTATGGAGAAGTGACAGCGGTGTGCAATTGTATGTGTATGGAAAGAAGTACAGAGTTGATAACTGACTATGATATTGGAGGGCAGTAAGGAGTGTGGTTGAGAAGAGGGCATGATGAAGTGGTAAGTGCGGGACTATTGAATGTGATGAATTGTCGGGTAGCAGTATGAAGCCGGAGTTTGTGTGAAGTTGGAGGGTGATGGCTTTGTAATGAAGTGTGTCGTGATGGGTTGTGAATTTGAGATGGTTGTTCAGTGATTAGCAGATAGAGTCCTTGATGACAACGGTGGTAGAGGTGATGAAAATGTGTAGTAATGGACTGTGATGTGGTTTGTATGGTTTGTGAATGTCTGTAAAATCAATATATGAAAGAAACAAATGTAAATGCAAATTTACAATGCAGATGCAAATGTAATGAAATGGAATAATTTTTTGAAAAAAAAATTGTGTATGTTATTTTCAAAAATAAAGATGCAAAAGCAACTAGCAAGGAAAACAATAAACACACTACAAAGTGAAAACAAATATCACACAAACAAACGAATATTTTTTTTTAATTCAAGCTAACACACAAAACAAACACACAATAAAAAAATCAAATGAAAATAATTTGAAGAATAGAAAATAAAATCAAAGCTATTCCCCGGCAACGGCGCCAAAAACTTGTTTAACAACGGTTTTTCTATCGGTTAGAAAATCGCCGAAAAATTTATAACAAAAATAACCGCAAGCGCACGGCGTACAATTCTAGTACGTGGCAAGTACGGGTCTATCCATAGGGAATTGTTAGATTTTAAAATTCTATTCAATCAAATTAACTGAAGTTGAGAGTGTGTTAAGCTAAAAATGTAGAAAAACTAGCAAAAGAAAATTGTTAAAAATATAAGAGTTTAAAGGCAATTTAGAGATAAATCCACTTTCTAGATCACATAGTTCAACACAACATGGCATTTAAAATTAGTTTCATTTTGATTTTGCCCTAAAACCATGTATATTCCTTTTTAAACAATCTTGTTTAAACTAATCAAATTGTAAATCAAACATATCATCATCTAGTATATCATAAAAAAGAATTTACCCTTAAATCTGAAAATCAATGATAATAAAATAGAGATGTTGTGATTATTACTCACCTTAGATTGGATAAGGAAATTAGAGATTGATTGAAATTGATTTCTTCTAGCTTGATCCTAAGCTTTAAATTTGAACTTCTTCTTCTCTTCTCCCTCCTAATGGCTGATTTGGTTTTAGCTTACTTTCCTTTGTTTTTCTTATGGTAAAAGTGAAAGTGAATGGTCTTAGGGATAATAGTATAAGGATGGAAAATGTGGGCGGCAATGACCCTAATGTCGTTATCATAAATTAGTTAACATTTATTCTATATATAAGCCCATTCATTTTTATAAGCACGGCCACTAAATTTATGAACCAACCTCAATCTCCTTATCACTCTACATTATTCTAAATCTCCTGAATAATGTTATCAAACATTAGGGGTGTTATACTCACTACTCACACTAGGCATGTACCTTTAAATTCCTGCACGCTGCCTTGATCTCCCACGCACCCAGATGGAAGAAACGCACCTCCAATGCACCAGAATAGCTCACATAGACAGGAAGATAGGATGGCACTACTCTCTTCCCTCCACTGGTGCATCAGTCCAACATGAACAATCGATCGGTCAGAGGTAGGTGACGCGATTTTATGGATTTGGCTATTGCATATAGATCACTATATCTACCTATTTCTCCTTCATTCAATACTTTATGCGTTGATATCAAGATCCTAATTTGTTCGAGTGTATGAATAGAGAGAGATGTTGTTTCTCTGAGTGAATGTTTGGGTACGAATAGAAGGTAGAGACAGTTCATCGCTTTGGCAGGGAAACAAGAACTTTCCAAACATCGTTTGTGAGTTTGGGTTACGCACCTGAATGGAGAGTTTCATTATCACCCTCAATGCTCTTTCATCCTTACTTCTGCTCTTCACTGCTTTACTTTTTTCTCTTTACCATAACACCTTTTTCTTTGTTTTGATTATTCAACACTTGATTACTTGATTTCTAATGGGTGTATAGATGTTGAGAAGCTGGGATTGAATTTTATTTTAATTTATAACATTTACTTTGATTTTTATTTGAATTTTAAAGATGTATGGTTTGGGTATTGAGTGGTTTACTAAAGTTAGTAAATGTAAATGCCTAGGGTTTATTTATACATGCGGTGGAAGAACTGGGAAAATAGAGTTCTCAGATAATGAACCTTCTGGATATAGGAACATGGGTTTGGGTTTTGTGGGCAATTTGGATTTGAGCTTTGATCTTTTTATTTCTTTTCTTCTCTTGTTTATATTTTAAAGATAAGCCCACTTAGGATTTAATTATTTTATTAAACCACTTTCCAATTAAATTACGAATTTATTTATGCTATAAGAATAATTCTTTCCCTAATTTTATGTTAATCATTTCATTTAACTCATTTACTAGTTAACTCAAAATTTTATTCTTTTCAATTTGATATTTCTTTTTAGTTCTTAAATTACCACTATGAACTTAGTATTAAATTCAAATATCAAATAAATTCATTATATAACGTTATTTGATTATTTACCAAGTCATTTCCTTTAAAAAATCACTTTTTAAATATATTACAAATTATATTATTAGATTTTTCCAGGATTTATTAAATTTTAATATTCAAAAGGTATATATATTAAAATCCAATATTAAGTAATTTCCAAATTACTAATTTAACAATTCTTAAAACAAATAATTATTCTCAACCTTTTGATTTCATTACTAACTACATTGTAATAAATTCCAATATTCAAAAATATTTTCAAACTATTTATTTTAAACTTCCAACCTCATCCTTTAATTAATTAATTAATTAATTATTATCATTCGTCTAAAAATCGGGTTGTTATAGACTCTCTTCTTAACAAAGTTGCGTTCTCACAATTTCTTATAGGGAAAATCCATAACAAGTTAAAATAATTTACTTTACTACATCTTCTTAGTTTAAATCTTTATAATGATCAGAACAATACAAACTCATACACCATTTGAAGCAAAATATTAGACTTTGCGTCCAAAAAACCTAAAAACATAAAATATAATACTATTTTAAAAGTTCAAATTTACAAACAAGGATTTTGTAACTTTATTTTTGTATTGAATCTTTTCAAACAAACTGATAACTTACAAAATATTAAAATTTAAGCTTACAAAAGTTCTATTCCAAACTAATATTCTCCTATCAAAAAATTTAATATCGCTTCTTAAAGCTTTACTTAAAATTTTCCAAACCATAATTCAAATACTTTCTTAAATCATATCTTTCTTCTAAAATTTACAAAGTATAATTATACTTTTCTAAAATATTTTACTATTTTCCCAAAAATCATCATTTAAGAATTTTGAAAACATATCAATACTTTTCAAACCTCTATGTCCATACGCCTCATCGTAATGTTTAAGAATCCCTACCGATAACGTTGATCAGACGCATCAACCAAAATTCTTAAAGTACTCAATGGAAAAATTAACACAATTCAAAAAAAATTAATTCTCCAAAATATTATATATATATATATATATATATATTTCCATTTGTTAAAAACATTTTCCAATATAATACTTAACTTTTAACATTTCATGATAACATAATTATTTTCAAACTTTATCTTGCAAAATCTTTTCACATATTTATACAATTAATTGATACCCTTAAATTGGTATTCAAATTTTACATTTTAAAACTAAGCATATGCACTTATCAAAATAATTACTAATAGAATAATTTATTTCATTTGAAAATCAATTATACGCTCCATAATACATTAATCTTCCATGAATTATTTATATCTTTCTAAATCATCGTATTCAAATGTCTTGTTCAGGTGTTCAAAGAATTTTTATCGAATATGTGTGCACCCGTATCGACCAAAATCCTTATCACACTCAGTAGACAATTTAACACAAATTGTCCATTCCTAAAAATATCCATAAGTATTACTTACACAAATTATCCAAAAAAAATTCCAAATCTCCATTAATACTTTGCTTATAGTATATACTTTGATAATTATATACACTATTCCAAAAATCAAATTCAATTCTGTAACTTCAAATTATCAATAAATAGAAAATACTAAATAAGGTACACAGTGGAAACTAATAATTCCTTTGCACACTCCGATTTAACAAATCAAAACTCAAATATTACCTCAAACTAAACACCGCAATGTTATGTTAAACCATCCAAAACCATACGATACAAATAATATCGGTTGGACTAACTCCTTTTGTAACGACCCGAATTCACGTGGGTCGGGAATTTTTGCAAAAATGCTAAAACCCAAGCCCACTGAAGCCCGAGTTGGGTATTTGGTATCCTGCAAATAGGCAAAGACAAATATATCAAAGCTCAAATAAATATCTCACAACGGAACTGACTAAAATATAATAATAAGTAAATACTCACCAAGATAATAATACTTTCAAATAAGTGTCTCAAAGTTGGGAAGTCTCTGCCATCTACCTAACCTGTGGGATGTTATGAGGATGGGGTCAGAAATAAAGTTATGGTGAATGGACAAATTATACACTTCTAAGCTTAATTCTACATATACCGTTTTATTTCCATTTTCTATTATATTAGGTTTACTGGGTTTATAATACTCTCGCCTATATGCGTGAATCGTACCCATCTACTCCATAGTAGATTAAAACCTAATAACTGATATATATGTAGCTATATGCCCAATGACCGCATCGGTCCTAGGTACTGCCCTTAGTACCTTCTATATCTTCCTCGAAAAGGACTCCATCGTCTTGCTGCTAGAGCGTACTGTAACTACATATGTAAAGGACAGCTTCATGAGGCCTACAATACAGATGTTCTGTCGTCTACTATGAAAACATAAAACTGCGTCCGCACTAGCCTATATTAATGCACAGACATCCACAATGTACCACCCAGTGCATACCTTGAGTACTATACGTAATCGTTCTGTCTACTTCCTGAATCCCACCAACAAGGTCTACCTTGTACGGAACTCAGTCGGGGATTTTCTATATCTATAAAGGACAGCTTCGTTAGGCCTACAATACATATATTCTACTTGGTCTGCCTCTTTTCTCATCGTGGCTATGGGTCCATGCAGCCACCCCTCAACTAATCGAAAGACCTCTTAAGAGCTAAGTGGATGTGCCCTACTGCAAACAATCTACACATCTAATTAGCTGCGCCCCTCATCCAATGTCTCGATAGTGAAAGAATCATTGGCCTATTGGTTTAACTCTAGCCTTTCCCGATCTCGCTCTTGATTGATGATGGCTTGATCTCAGCATGTGACTATCCTTTTGGGTCCTGCCCACTAAAACCTACTCGCAAGTTAGATTACGGTGTCATACGAATATCATACTCCATTCATCAACCTTTTGACTGCCTATAAAGGTCCGCTTCGTTAGGCCTGCAATGCAAAAGCAGTCAAGGCATACTCTCTTGATGGAACACCTTCAGACCTGCCTCCGGGGGTGCAGCTTCGTTAGGTCTACACCAGAGGGCCATCCTAGAGTACCCTCACGTCCCGTTGAAGTCTCGTACTTCCTTCTAGCCTAAACTAACTAAGTTGGACGTGCTCTTTCTATGCTGAAAAATCTGTGATGAACTGCTTCGTTAGGCTCTTTATTCTTTGGGCTGCTCCAAACGCATCTTACTATTTTATTAGACCCTAAGTCTAATCTTTTATTATGCATTTAGTTTACTTTTCTTATTCTGTTGGCTACTTATTTATCCTAATCAGCAAGCCCAACCCCACCTATGTGTGAGACCATCAGTCCTAGACCTGAAAGGGAATGCTGCCGGTACGGGCCACTTCTATTATTTTGCTTATTAACTTAATCCATGATCTAAGTTGAAAAAATAAGCCTCTTCTATTTCTTTCTTTTTAATTATAACCTATGTGTTACAATTATACTTGTAATTGTTACTTTTACATTCTTTTATAATCTACATGTTATAAATATAATTGCAAGTGTCTCTTTTATATTCTAGTCTGTCTTCTTTTGTTATGATATTGAATTCTCTTTAATTCTCTTATATTATATGACAATCTTGGCTTGGGACTACGTCTGACTGTCACAAACTTACTTATCATAATAACTGCTTTACTTTTATTCTACTATCTACGCAGTAAATGCAGATCTAGGCATGTTTCTGTTTATTGTTTCTAGTCTTGTCAAATAATTAACTTGATTTCTTCTTCTTCTTTAATTTCTTTAACTCTTCACTTTATTCTCTTTTATTCTAGGAAGTAGTTCTATTCTATATGGTTGGTTACAAAAACTATGCTAAAAATCTATTTCCATATTTTAATACTAAATAATGCTATAAACAATAATTCATAATTGCAAGATATTTCTTTTATTGTTTCTTTAATTATTGGGTAATGCAAAATACAGAAATGTCTCTATTTTACACTAATTCCCTTTCTCTTTCTTTTATGCTTGCAATTACGTTTATCGTTATTCTTGTAATATTAAACTATGGAAATGTATTCTCTTTTCTAGACCAACCAACTAATCTATCACTAACTTTCAAATCAAGTTATTAGATTTTCCCCTTTTCTCCCGTATTATCATAATTTACTGTAAATTTCTTGCTTTTAGGCTTATGCCTTCCTCTATAATTGTTAAGCCTAATATTATTCATATTTAATTGGATTTCTTTCTTTCTTTTCCATATAAATAACAATTAAACATAAGTTCACATATAAAATTTACAGTTTCAACATAACTAATTAGTAGAACTAATTACTGAAATAAATGCTGAATTAAAATATTTAACGGAAATCTAACGATAATATATCATAAACGTAAAAGATATATAATTTAAATCCACTCATCTGTCGTCCTTAGCTTTGCTCCATGGCCTTCCTGGATCCCCTTCTAAGGCTTCGAATTTTTTTATTAAGAAGATCTTCTCCCTAGAAATATTTTCTATTTAGGGTCCAGCCTCAGACAATGAACCAAATTGGGAGAAAAACTGATTGTGAGAAAATAGTTAGGCCTAGGGTCCTATTTATAGGGGAGTTTGGGGATCTCGGACCGAGAATTGAATCTGGTGCAACCACGTCAGAGGCTTGCTGCGAATCGTTGGATTTTGAAAACAACGGTTGAGATTGCACAAAAAATCAAATCAATTTGCTTTGGCATGTCCCTGGATGATTTAACGTCCAGGGACAAACGCGAGTCGACCCATAGGTCGACCTGTGTTTATTAGGGGTCGACCCTTATGATTTGTGGGTCAACCTATGGGTCGACCCATAGCCCATATATATATATTTTCGTTCTTCTTATTTTTGTTTCTCTCATAACTTCTTTGTATTAACTCGAATTTCGACAAGTTATATATGGAAATTGATCAGAAAATTGCCATGAACACAATGGTATATGTTTCAAGGCTATATTCTGACAATTCTAAAAATACTTATTTTCACTATTCATCGTTATTTGATAATTTAATTATCTAAAAATGTGGGGTGTTACATTCTCCCACCCTTTAGGAAATTTCGTCCCCGAAATTTGACAACGGTAAAATTATGTAATTCCTCGCATTAATCACATCCATTTTGTGTTCATCCAATTTTGCGACCATCCGTGTTCTTGTACAAAGTGTCATTCAATACAAAATATATGCATGTACATGAATTTCTAAGCGATACCTCCTATATGAATGTTTTTCTTCTGTAAAAATTTATTTTAAAACATGATACACACGTCCTAAATATACTTGCAATTTCTATATAAATGCAATCTTTTGAAAATTCAAAACGTTTTTCATCCAATTTTTCCCACACTCCTACTGAATAGGGGTGTAGTTCGATGAATTTTACATCCAAATCCTGCAACACAACTTTTAGTATTCAAATTTTAGAAAATCTAATTTTCCGAACTCGATTTCTTATGTCAGAAAGAAGGTAGAAAACGGAAAAACCTCACATTTCTCCGTTTTACTCTTGTGCACCTTTTTCTCCGTACTTGGAACTTATGCTGCTATTGTATAAAAATCTCTGTTTTCTCTCCAAGCACGGTTTACATAAGAAAAACTTTACTTTTCAAAAAATTTTTTCCAAGCTTAATTTATGGGAAAATTGTATTTTTCTTTTGCAATTCTCATTTATTTCTATTGACGTTTCTGTCACTTTCTTTAGATCTTACTATTTTCTTTTAGTTACTTTTATCTGCTTTTACTTTTTCTTTAAATATAGCAGCTAACCACAGTTATTATCTAGGGCTAGGAGGCCTAGGTCCATGTTCACTCTGACACATAAAGGTCCTACTCTAGGAATCCAAGTAACTCATATGCTCCTCCGGCCGCCTATTACTCGTTACTAACTTACGCTGCATTACTCCCGATGAATAAAATCTATTTATCTCTTCCATTCCATACTCAAAATGGAACAACCAAGTCTCATTTACTGCAATGAATAAGGATTTCAATCTATGCAGTCTCTATCTAAAAAGGCAACTAAGCTTAGGGAAATTTTCTCTTTACCTTTTTTTCCCCAACTAAGGTCTACCTATTCCAACCACATGTGCCATGCTATCTTACTAATATCACTTCACTATTCTTCTATAGTCTACACACATGAAGCAACATTCCTAGGTTCTTACTAGTATCCTATACACTTTACGAGAACCTTTATTATTATTACTAAAAGTAATCACTACTATCTCCTACATGGCCTTACACTTTTCCCGTCACACCTAGGAAATGATTCCTATCTACTCCATATTTAAAAGTTTGGTTTGGTATTTATCATTTTATTTTGAAAATTAAAGCTTCTAAATCTTTGAAACATTAAATTCCAAAATTCTTGCCTTTAAAAGTGTTATTTTGAAGTTTCTATTAAATTCAAAGGCACTTGGTTACCTAACATTTTATCTTTCTAAACTTGCATCTTCACATCTTTTTGAATTTAAATTATTTCCCAAATCTAGAGGAGAAAACTTACAAATTTTAAGTTCAAAACTTATTCCTCTTTTCCTTTTAAAGACCTTTACATTTTTCCTTAAAAAAATTGGATTTTTAAATTTAACTACTTACTAAGTTTTTCTCTTCCAAAAACTTATTCACTTTTTCACCAAACCATTTTTCTTTAGAACGTACCTTGCTTGTTCTTAAAACTTTTTTCCTTTTTCTTGACTTCCAAAAACGTCCTCACATATTTTCAAAACATCTTCTTTTCATAGATTTTCAAATTCACTAAAACTGCAGTAGATAAGAACAATAATTTTATCAAAATCCCTTAACCTTCCTACTCTTCCAATTATCTACACTTGGAGGAGTTTCTAACTTACTACAAATGGGGACTTTCTACAAAGGCAAACAACCAATGCGCATAATCAATGGAAAAATATGAAATTTTCATTGCTTAGCTTTCCTACTAAGGTTCTCTATAATATCCCTTCTAACTAACACTGTCTCTAATTATTACACTTCTTATTACACCTAATGGTTTTATACCTTAATGTATTGGAACTACTTTCTCTTATGAGAAACCATTAACGCTAAAACCTTCTATGAATCTTTTTAAAAGAGTATTTTATGTTTATGTGAAATTACAAGGAACTTATTTTATATTTTATCGAAATAGGCTATACAAAATATGGTGCTTTCCATATCTTGTACATCTCTTTCACGTATTCCTTATAACTTGCACAAAACATCTTTATTTGTGTTTTGGTTTCATAGAAAATCATATCATTATTCATTTCATTCCAATAGATTAAAGTATGTTTAATCTATATTCACTTATAATAGATATTTCCTACGAAATTTATTAATTTCCTAATATTTGACTTACATCTTTTTCAGAAGAATTCATTTTCAAAACTGTTTTAATATTTTCATAACCAGAAATCATTTCCATATACTTATTTAAATAATAAGTGTACTTACAAACCACTTTATTTCTATACTTAGAAATTATCTTCAAAACACATTTTTATTTGGGTCAAAACAGATGTTGCGTAAAACACTGTTACTACAACCCAAAAATACTAGTATATGGATTCATTAAAATAATTATTAATAAATCTCATATGCTATGTAAAAACATTTCCTTTGGGAGTCACCTACTATAACAATAGTGTCATAGTCTATGCTTCCTTTATTTTTCACAAAAACATCCATTACAACAATAAATGTTGTAACTACGTTTTCGATACTTGACACACTTTAGGTTTTTATTTTTAAAATCTTTGTTTACCTACAAAGAAACTAGCGAGCTATACATGCTCTATAATTCTTCAAAAAGAATTTCACTTTTAACAAAATTTACATCATATAAAAACCAATTTAAATTTCATACCACTTATTTTTTTCAAAAACCCAATATTTACTTCCTCAGACATATTAACGATTATAGTTTTCAACTTTTCAAAAAGTTTCATTTTATTGGGCTAGACATAAAGTGGATTTTCTTCTTACTACCCTAGGAATACCCTTCCTAAACCTTGTAAATATCATTTCCTTACTAAAATATCTTATTCCTTCAAAAAAATACTCTCTCTACTATCCCTAGGGAACTTTCCCACTTCCTATAACATATGGACACTAATCTTCTCTCAAAATATAGTTTATTGTACACTATAAATTGGTAATAACTTAGGGCTCAACACTCTTGGGTCATCCCAAACCCAACTAGCAAACTATGCACAAATATACTTCTAAAAACTTTCCATATGTTAAAATCTATAATTGGGGACTATTTGGATTTTAGTACATAATATATTTATATTTTATTCAAAAATACAAACACGTTCACTCATTATCTACCTAGGAACCCTAAACCTAGGCTCTGATACCAAATGTAACGGTCCGAATTCCAGTGGGTCCGGATTTTTCGTAAAAATGCTAAAACCCAAGCCCATTGAAGCCCGAGTTGGGTATCTGGTATCCTGCAAATAGGCAAAGACAAATATATCAGAGCTCAAATTAATATCTCATGGTGGAACTGACTAAAATATAACAATAAGTAAATACTCACCAAGATAATAACGCTTTCTAAACAAGTGTCTCAAAGCTGGGAAGTCTCTGCCATCTACCTAACCTATGGGATGTTATGAGGAGAGGGTCATAACTAAAGTTCTGGTGAATGGAAAAATTATACACTTCTAAGCTTAATTCTACATATACCGTTTTATTTCCATTTTCTATTATATTAGGTTTACTGGGTTTATAATACTCTCGCCTCTATGCGTGAATCGTACCCATCTACTCCCTAGTAGATTAAAACCTAATAACTGATATATATGTAGCTACGAGCCCAATGACCGAATCGGTCCTAGTTACTACCCTTAGTACCTTCTGTATCCTCCTCGAAAAGGACTCCATCGTCTCGCTGCTAGAGCGTACTGTAACTACATCTGTAAAGGACAGCTTCGTGAGGCCTACAATGCAGATGTTTCGTCGTCTACTATGAAAACGTAAAACCGCGTCCGCACTAGCCAATACTAATGCTCGGACATCCACAATGTACCACCCAGTGCGTACCTTGAGGACTATATGTAATCGTTCTGCCTACTCCCTGAATCCCGCCAACAAGGTCTACCTTGTATGGAACTCAGTCGGAGATTTTCTATATCTGTAAAAGACAGCTTCATTAGGCATACAGTATATATATTCTAATTGGTTTGTCTCTTTTCACATCGTGGCTATGGCCCCACGCAGCCACCCCTCAACTAATCGAAAGACCTCTAAAGTGCTAAGTGGTTGTGCCCTACTGCAAACAATCTAAGCAATCAATTGGCCACGCTCTTCATCCAATGTCTCGATAGTGAAAGAATTATTGGCATGTTGTTTTAACTCTAGTCTTTCCCAATCTCGCTCTTGATTAATGATAGCTTGATCTGCGCATGCGACTATCCTTTTAGGTCCTGCCCACTAAAACCTACTCTCAAGTCAGAGTACGGTGTCATACTAATATCCTACTCCATTCATCAACCTTTTGACTGCCTACAAAGATCCGCTTCGTTAGGCCTACAATGCAAAAGCAGTCTAGGCATACTCTCTTGATGGAACACCTATAGACATGCCTCCAGGGGTGCAGCTTCATTGGGCCTACCCCAGAGGGCCATCTTAGAGTACCCTCACGTCCCGTTGAAGTCTCATACTTCCTTCTAGCCCAAACTAACTAAGTTGGATGTGCTCTTTCTGTGATGAACTGCTTCGTTAGGCTCTTCATCCGTTGGGCCGCATCAAACACATCTTACTATTTTATTACACCCTAACTCTAATATTTTATTATGCATTTAGTTTACTTTTCTTATTCTGTTGGCTACTTATTTACCCTATTCAGCAAGCCCAGCCCCACCAATGTGTGAGACTATCAGTCCTAGACCTGAAAGGGAATGCTGTCGGTACGGGTCACTTCTATTATTTTGCTTATTAACTTAATCCAAGATCTAAGTTGATAAAATAAGCCTCTTATATTTCTTTCTTTTTAATTATAACCTATGTGTTACAATTATACTTGCAATTGTTACTTTTACATTCTTTTATAATCTACATGTTATAAATATAATTGCAAGTGTCTCTTTTCTATTCTAGTCTGTCTTCTTTTGTTATGAAATTGAATTCTCTTTAATTCTCTTATATTCTATGACAATCTTGGCTTGAGACTACGTCCGACTGTCACAAACTTACTTATCATAATAACTGCTTTACTTTTATTTTACTATCTGCGCAGTAAATGCAGATTTAGGCACATTTCTGTTTATTGTTTCTAGTCTTGTCAAATAATTAACTTGATTTCTTCTTTTTCTTTAATTTCTTTAACTCTTCACTTTATTCTCTTTTATTCCAGAAAGTAATTCTATTCTATTTGGTTGGTTACAAAAACTGTGCTAAAAATATATTTCCATATTTTAATACTAAATAATGCTATAAACAATAATTAGTAATTGCAAGATATTTCTTTTACCGTTTCTTTAATTATTGGGTAATGCAAAATATAGAAATGTCTCTATTTTACACTAATTCCCTTTTTCTTTCTTTTATTCTTGCAATTACGTTCATCGTTATTCTTACAATATTAAACTATGGAAATGTATTCTCTTTTCTAAACCAACCAACTAATCTATCACTAACTTCCAAATCAAGTTATTAGATTTCCCCTTTTTTTTATTTATTTCTCCCGTATTAGCATAATTTACTGTAAATTTCTTGCTTTTAGGCTTATGCCTTTCTCTGTAACTGTTAAGCCTAATATTATTATATTTAATTGGATTTCTTTCTTTTCCATATAAATAACAATTAAACATAAGTTCACATATAAAATTTACATTTTCAACATAACTAATTAGTAGAACTAATTACTGAAATAAATGCTGAATTAAAATATTTAACGGGAATCTAACGATAATATATTATAAACGTAAAAGATATATAATTTAAATCCACTCACTTGTCGTCCTTAGCTTTGCTCCATGGCCTTCCTGGATCCCCTTCTAAGGCATCTAATATTTTTATTAAGAAGATCTTTTCCTTAGAAATATTTTCTATTTAGGGTCTAGTCTCAGGCAATGAACCCAATTAGGAGAAAATCTGATTGTGAGAAAATAGCTAGGCCTAGGGTCCTATTTATAGGGGAGTTTGGGGATCTCAGACCGTCGGATTTTAGGATTGAATCTGGTGCAACCATGTCACAGAATTGCTATGAACGTTGGATTTAGAAAACAACGGTTGAGATTGCACAAAAATCAAATCAATTTGGTTCGGCACGTCCTTGGACGATTTAACGTCCAGGGACAAACGCGGGTCGACCCATAGGTCGACCTGTGTTTATTAGGGGTCGACCCTTATGATTTGTAGGTCGACCTATGGGTCGACCCATAGCGTGTGTGTATATATATATATATATATATATTCCATTCTTTTGATTTTTGTTTCTCTCGTAACTTCTTCGTATTAACTCGGATTTCGACAAGTTATATATGGAAATTGATCAGAAAATCGCCACGAACATAATGGTATAAGTTTCGAGGCTATATTGTGATAATTACAAAAATACTTATTTTCACTGTTCATCGTTATTCGATTATTTAATTATCTAAAAATGCGGGGTGTTACACATTTTGTCCTTGTCACTCCAACCATTTCATTATAAACTCAAAATAATTAAGTGAAAGGCAATTATATAATTCAAAATATCAAATATGTCCCTTAATGATTACTCCCTAGTAATCATCATATATACATACGTAGTAGTTAATTTATCTACCCATTACCTCAAGGGACAAGGTCTCCTAAGTCCATCTAGGGCAATGATCGTGTCTCTTTGTGATTTGTATTGTTCAAACCTGCTCTGGTACCATTATGTAACGCCCTCACTTCTATATCCTATACTACTCAAGAGTATTACTAAGTACCACTGTCAAGTAATATAGAGAATAAAGTGATACAGATCACACACGTGAAAATTTCCTAGGACCAACACCGGTACGTAACTCGAATATCAATATTACTTACCATATTCATACTCGGTCTTAGTACAAATCAACAACACGTGTGCCTCCAGGATGAACAATACATAATCACAGATAATAAATACCAATCAGAAAACAAAGAGTCAGAATGTAAGAAAGAATACATTCTCACATACACACACTACATAATTCAACACACAATTCCATGGGCCACAAAATGAAAGTCTCTAGCCCAGTGCATCACATATCATCAACTACTATATAAAAATATAATAATGAGGCTAAAAAAATGTATACGGAATATATATCATCCTATACTCCTACTAGCCTCCCATAACCCATTCTCACCTCCATAAATCCTGAGTATTGCAATAGAAGTCTCTCGTACTGACCCGAGTATTATAGAGAACACACGGGTCAGATAAAATCTATTTGCAATATAATGGCAGGAGAATGTCCACAATAAAATGAAATATCATATAAGCATGATATAATGTAAGATAGCCCCTTTCAAACTGTTCAAACAAAACCCAACATCATAAGAATCATAAAAATAAATAACCATAATCCAAACCACAACCAATAACGGCGATACCCCTGCAAATACCAAAACATCGAAGGTATGGATATAATAAGGACCGGCTACACTTAAGACATACAGTCTCTAAGAAAGCCAACTCATTGGATAGTGAATAATATATGTCAACCTACCAAACACGCACATATCGAAACTAGACGGGAGACTGACAAACGCACTTTCTCTAAGAGACTACACACGTAACTGGCGAACATGACACACACGCTCATCCAGCACAGCTTCTACAGTCTTGGGTTTCCATTACCTATCTCTCTAATATGGTGACAATGATCCACCAAAGACTCGACGATGCATAGCTACTACGGTCACAATTACCAACATATGCCCTTATAGCAACTGACTACCGGCCTTTGTGACACAAAGGGCAACACATATACTGACACACGGTATTAGGCCAAAACACCACCTTAAATAGAAAACATGTCATGAATCTAGGGCACGACCACCGCGACCAGGCCATTAGGGTAGATTTTGGCCAATCTGATTCACTCCCGAAGAAGAAAGGGAGCTGGGCAATGTGGACGGCATATAATATTCATATTTGATAAACTACATAGCTCTAGATGTAGATCGACACACAATTATATATATATATATATATATATATATTTAAGTCGACAAATGATATGAAATACTAGAACTCTAATCCAATGCCGATACATGACTCCAACCGTTAGTCAATACGTGACTGTACAATGCTCGCCGCAACAAGTATCATCTCTCTCTCTCTCACACACATATGAGTATATCCCCGTTCATGTGATATTTACTTATAGAGAATAATCAAATAAATAACATAACGGGGTTTCATACCACCTCATGTTACTCGAATAATTATTCAAAGCTCATAAACTACACTTGATCCATACTAGATACCTCTATATGACAAGTTCAATAAATAACCGGAAAAGTGTTACAGTAGGTCTCATACCTAACGGTCACTCAACCATATATTCAAATTCCTTGTCACACAGAAATAAAAACATATGGACAATATCATAATAAATAATTATGTATATATTAATGAAACAAAGTAATTTTCTATATATATATATATATATATATAAAAACCTTATTTCGAGACAAGGCTATACACAATTAAATACCCATTCACTTTATAATTTCCTTTTAAAAAAATATTAGGAGTATATAACCCTCGCTAATATTATAAAATACATTTAGAAAATTATTTGTTTTATTCTATTTGAAGCAGGGATTGGTTGCGTAACACTTTTATTAAATATTATTAATAAATTCTCTTTAATTATCTATTAAACTATAATTTATACTAGTATTCATACATAATATATATAAGTGGGTTTTTAACTTTGATATATATAGCAGCAGGTTGTCCTATATCCAAACTTGGATCTCATTTACACTTCTTGGACCTGTGGACATATGCGCATTAGCTCACCACATGCTCACACTAGCAGCCATCGCCAGACGGAGGTATGAAGCATGTATAGGCATGCACCTATAAATTCCCGTACGCTGCCTTGATCTCCCACGCACCCAGATGGAAGAAAATGCACCTCCAATGCACTAGAATCGCTCGCACAGACAAGGAGATAAGGTGACACTACTCCCTTCCCTCCACCGGTGCATCGGTACAACATGAATGGTCGACTGGTCGGAGGTAGGTGACATGATTTTATGGCTTTGGCTGTTGCGTATCGATCGTTATATCTATCTATTTCTCCTTCATTCAATACTCTATGTGTTGTTATCCAGATCCTAATTTGTTCGAGTATATGAATAGAGAGAGATATTGTTTGTCTCAGCGAATGTTTAGGTTTGAATATAATGCAGAGGCAGTTCATCGCTTTGGCAAGGAAATAATAACTTTTCAAACATAGTTAGTGAGTTTGGGTTACTCACCTGAATGGAGAGTTTCATTATCACCTTCAATGCCCTTTCATCCTTAATTATGCTCTTCACCACTTTACTTTTTTTCTATTTACTTGTAAAAACCTTTGTATTTACAACATTATTTGCAAACGTTACAACAATACCCTTTTAACAACTTTTATCACAAAAACCTTGTAAAAACTTTGTTTTTTTACAATTTTTCCCTAGAAGTTGTAAATATTATTTTACTACAGTAAAAACTGTTCTAATCATAGGTAGTAAAAATCTTTGAGGAAACGTTCACCATGGGAAAATGCCGAATTAGCGTTAATTTTTCTGATTATATTTAATTTTTCTTTAAATATTATAATAATCAATAATCATTAATCTACAGTTAATAACAAATAATACACACTTAATAATTTGTAAGTGGCAATTTATAATTGGTAATTATAAATGGCCACTTATATAGGTCATTATTTATAATATATTATAATTAATTATTATTAATAAATAATTTATAATTACTAATTATTATCTTTAATCAATGGTTAGTTTTTATATTTAATAATTCATTATTGTTAATTATTAACAATTAGTAAATTATAGATATTATTTATTATTTTTATGTAATAATTAAAAATATATACATAATAATTAGTATTTAATAATTAGTATGCAATTATAATTAACAAGTAAATTGTTGAATTAGTCTTAATTTTTAATTATATTCGCAATTTATTGAAATATTAGAATAATCAATAATTTTAAATTATTACTGTTAATTTATTTTATTTTAATTACTCTTAAATATTATAATCGAATTAATTTATATTATTGATATATTATGAATAATTTTATATTATTACACAACGTCATAAAAAGGTTGGCTAACAACAGTTAATATGCATACTTTGTAGGTTTTGTAATAATTAAAAATTAATAATTGATAATTAAGAATTCATAATTTATAAATGGTAACTTATTATAATTAATGATTACAAATAAATAACTTATAAACAATAAGTTATAATTACTAATTATTATCTATTATAATTAATAATTTATCATAATTAATTATTAATAAGTAATAAACTAGGATTAATAACTTTTAATAATAATATATATAAATATAATTTAATAATTTATTTTTTTATTTTTATATTACACAACGCAGCTTGTTAGGACTCGAACCAGCAACCTCAAAGAACTTTGTTCCATGATCGCTAGACAACGCTGACTAACTGAGCTATGTATGTCGACCAATTCAATACTAGAACACTTAACAATTAGTAATTTTATCATTAATAATTACAAATTCAAACTTTTTAGATTAAATTATAAATTAATATGTCGGATGGTTCATTATTAATTATTAATTTCAAAACATTAGTTAATAAATATGAACCATCCTACCTGCTTTTTACAACCTATATGAACCATCCAATGTACTCTTAAGAGAAAAAAAAATTAAGGCGCCATTCTAAAATTTTAAAGGCCGCTCTAATTTTCATTCGCTGCCCACCCCTTTTATTTTTCATAGAACCCTAAATCCCAAATTGATCACCTAAATCCCTAATATCTCATTCACCTTCATCAGCTTCTCTACCTTCATCGATCCCAAATCCCTAAATCCCAAATCAACATGTGCCACTTCTCCACCTTCATCGCGACTTGCTTCTCGACAGCGGCTCAGCGTATGTGCAACTTCTCCAACTTCATCAACATCGGAACCTGATGGCTCAGCACTCTTCTTCTCAACGGTCTTCCCGATAACGGCTCAACATCAAGGCCAATTTAGTAAGGTATTCTCGTGAGTCGTGACTTTCATCACATCAAGTTTCCTCCTCATTTCAGTGCGGACCATTGCCTTGTCCTGCAGAACATCCTCTCCGCCACTACTGATGCCATGGGTAAGCTCATCTTGATTTTTGAATTTATATTTAGTGGCACCCTTTCTTTGACTGTTGATTCTTATGTTTCCGACTTGTGTTTGTTGATTTGTTCGTTAATATCCACAGACTGCGGATTCATGGAGGTGTCGAAAGTATAGATATTGAATAAAACATAGCACATGTTTTATTAGAAACTAGTGTGGAAATAGATAGTAGGAAACTAAGAATCATAAAGGTGGTGAAAGTGTTGATTGTTGTGATGTTGTTTCCTACTGAATGATATGTATCTTGTGCACCAATTTACATGATACATATCGCTAATTGTAGTGGTATGTTATGGAAAATGACCCATGTATAACCTGATATGCTCCATGTTTAATTGGAACTCTAGTGTAAACTTGATCTTTTTTCCTTTTCCTGCAGGCCTTAGTTAGGGAGCTTTACATCGTGGTTTGCAAACTTCTTCTTAACTTGGATTTGGAGAAAGTGTGTAGTTAACCTTGGCCATTAATGTTTATTTGAACAACTATATTACATTTACTTAGACTTAAGCTATTTTCCTTTATGTATGTATGTAAGGTTGAGATCTGGGATAACTTTGATAAACAGAAGCCTGTTGTGCTTAAATTTTTTGGATGAAACCTTATAGGAAGCTCAATTGGAGATGGATCAGGAGGTTAGCACTTAATAATACTCTTGCTTTACAGGCCATTTTGCTCGCAAATTTTTTGGAAATCAAATAGTATTAACGTCTATGCTGCAGAAATACATAAAACATTTGTAAATCTAAATAGCTTGATATATTTAGTCATTTATATACGAACTTTGTTTTGTTTCACACCGTGCCATCTTATTTAAATGTCTTGCCTTGCACAATAATATCATACACCTATTCCTTTATATTTCTTGTGTCTAATACAATAAAATTTCTTTCTAAGGTCCATAGTCATGCATGTCTTCTGAAAATGAACTGTACTTCTACTTAGATATTTCTCTACTAGTATCACATTTATTTCAAATTATTTGCATGCACATACTTTTGAAGATAAAAAATAACATATTACTTCCATCTAATTTAGACGAGTATTCAACAGGAATTCAATTGGCTTTGCTTCCAATGGAACCTTTTAGATCACTAGTTACTATTGCTAGTGGGCCCACATCCACAAATGGTTCAGCTGGACCTGTTATCTTTCTTCTAGAAGGAACTAGCTATAGTTCATCAATGAGAGATCCAGAAGAATATGCGACTTTTGAGTAATGTGACTAAAATAGATGGGAGAGGACTCACAGGATTGAGTAACTTAGGGAACACCTACTTCATGGATATCGATCTTCAATGTTAATGCGTACCCCCAACATTGTTCAATTTTTCTAGAAGATCATACACAAGAAATAAACGAGCTTAATCCACGTAAAATGAAAGCAAGATCTCTACTCTTAGGCAATGCATGCATAATTTTGATTTGTTCATGAAAAGAAAAAAGTTCACTGTTTTGCAAGGTGAACTTGCGATTGCATTTGGTGATCTTTTAAGGGAATTATGGTCATTTGAACGGTCATCAGTTGCACTACAAATATTCAAATCAACACTCGCCCACTTTGCTTCTCACTTCATTGGGTATAATCAACATGATTCTCAAGTGAGCATATTCCAGTTATCTATTTGTTTATCTTTTGTTTCTTACCTGTCTTTCCGAATTGATAGTAGGATACTAGAAATAGACTGTAGGATACTAGAAATAGATAGTACCGAAGTGTTTATTATTTTGATTATAAGAAGTAAACATACTTGCATTTGGACTTGATTTGATTTGAACCTATTGTTAACTAGATTTTAAATCGAGTTCAGCTATGCTAATTTTTTTTTTCTTCTCTTGCATGTTATCATGATGTGATATTTTGATAAATATCAAACGGTTTTATTCTTGGTTGTAGCATTAATATTTCCTAGATTGTTAAATATAGATTTTTTTAAAAACTATTTAAAATTATGCATTCGTTTGATAACATGTATTTTAGATGAATCAGATAGATTCATGTTCTATGACTTATTTATGAACTATTTCTAAGCAGAGGCCATGATTGAGTTACTGATAGTGGAGTAGTTTTCTCTATAAGGAAGAGACATAACAACAAATAAGGCAACCCTTGATGTAAATTACAAAACACTTACATATTAGGAAACAACTTCATACGGGCAGCAAGTGGCCTGGTCCAAAGTTGCAAAACAAGTTTGAGCACCATAGCGTCCACATGAGCAACCATCACTATGTTTGCTGAATGACCTGTTGAAGGCAAATAGCTCAATTACAACAACACAATGTAAGATTTTGAATTTTCTCTAGACAAAAATTTTAGTTATGTTTTACGTTCCTTTAGGTTCTAAGGTCAATGTATAATTGTGAAGTGTTATTTCAATACATAGAAGGTACAAATTATTTCTTTTCATTTTCAGTTAATATGTTCAGTATGTAAGGTTGTTTTGTTAGCAGTCGACGTGATTAGTGTGAGCGTTGTGGCGACATATTGAATATTATATGTAAAATGAATTTTATATTGTATGTAAAGTGTTATTGTTTGAATCAATGAATTCTATGCATTTCAGCCGACAATTTTATGTATTTCAATTTCTGAAATTTTAATTTATATTAGTATTTAGGATAAAGCTGCAGGTAACACAGTTGAAATGTCTATGTATTTTTTTAAAAGTTGTTTATATTTTTGCAACATTTAAGAAAAAGTTGTAAAAAATATTCTACAACATTTAAAATAGTTGTAAAACACATTTCGTAACATCTAAAAATAGTTGTCGTACTTATTACAATCTTCTTTTACAACATCTAAAAAATGTTGTAAAAGACGCCAACTCTTTTACAACTTGACCTAATACTACGTTTGCAAAAGCGTTGCAAAACCTATATTATAACATTTTTCTGATGTTGTAAAAGGGTATATTTATTGTAGTGTACAAGGGGAATGTTTGGTGCGTAGTGGTGGAGGTAGCGACTCGATGGAGTTATTTTATTTGCTATCTGGTATCTTAATATTATATATTTCTAGTGAACAACTTGTGTATGAACTTGTTTTCTTAGTTTGATTTAATGCCCGTGACTATCATATAGTATTATTCATATATTTTTGTTATATATGTTGTATCATATATTATTCTTTTTGCCGTGATTTTTTGAAAATTATAGCTAAAGTAGATGGCTTTGTATGTTGTTTACTTAGTTCACCCTAATGATCCATCGTTTACGACTTTTGAAATCAGAGATTGATTAGAAAGTAGAATCAGAAGACTCTGAATAGTCGGGTTCTTACAATACTCTTACATTCTAAGCTCGGACAAAGACTTGTTTTAACAATTATAATCTAAACAAATTCATTATACATCAAATAGCAATTCATGAGTTATCAAAATAAAAAATTTCTTAAAACAAAAGTTAATACGTTTTAAATCATTGCACGAAAACCGATTGATAAATGTCAAGTTATTAATGTAACAAACATTAAATTTTAGAATAATGAAAATTATAAATATGTCTCAAGCATTGCTCTTATACTATACATTCTACACAATTCGTAGTTGCACATTAATATATTTCGAAGACGATCACCATCTAAATCCTTGTATTCATTCGCTTATCAGGTTACTCGAAAAAGAAAGGTTTTACAGTTAAAAAAGTGATCGTAAGTTTTATTTACAATATAGCATTTCATGCATGAAATTCAACTATATATTATTGGAGTAAGTATTATTGCTTCTTTTATTTGTTAATATTTGACAATAATTTTCAAATAAGGTAATTTTTTTTAGATAATCAATAAAATATCGCTTCAAATCTAAAATTGCACGACACGCAATTGAAACCGGTGTAGTTCCATGACAGCTATCACTTTGACTCTTGCGTAGATATACTTCCCTATCTAGCTACGGATTTTAAAGATTGACAATCTTGTTTCCGGTTTTTAGTATTACCCAAGTGATTAAACGTTGGGAATATATATCACTATAATATAATAGTTTTAAGGATAATTACAAAATGAGAAAAAGGAGATTCAAGGTGGTTTAGTTTGATCCATGACCTAAGATGACTAGAATTCTATTGTGGTAAGTTCTACACATGAATAATCACCTAACTTACATCATTAAACTATGTAAAAAATCTACTACTAAATCGACCTTTTTTAAATTGTGTATTTAGTCTTTTTCTTTCTATCAAATTAAAACCAAAAAGCTAGTGAAATTTAATCATATCATTAAAGATTTGTGGAGAAGTTGATGAAATTTTTTACCATGAAAACAAGAATATTATTTAAGGCAACTATAAGTGCTAGATGCTTTAATTTCAAAGCGTTTACTTTTCCTTTGCTAAATTAAACAAATAATAAGAACTAGAGTTGGTTTTATTAAGTTTGATTTCAAAGAATTTACGGTACTGTTGAGGTGGTAATGGATAATAATCCAAATAAGTTGAATAAAGTCGGGTTTTTCCTGCGTTTACACCACCTCAGTTGAGGTGGTGCAAACATTATAATTTATTTTTTCTTGCGTGCAAGATAACCACTGTGCATTACTCTCTCTTTAAATGCAAAGAATACATTGCACATTGTTTGTACATAGATTAGGCTTAAGCAAAATTATATACACAACCCAATCCATATATATATTTGAAAAGAAGAAGCAAACCTTTTGTTTGTACTGGCAAGTCACCCTACTTTATATACACAGGCCACCTTCTCCTTCCCCACTCACTTCCTATACACACAAAAAGAAAGAAATGGGAATCGTTGTCAGCAAACTGTGGCAATGCATTAAAAGAGGGAATTTCAATGACCAAGCTTTGTACACTAGTGAAATCAAATCGTACTTAGCTGCATGTGAAATGGATCTGGAATTGAAGGCATTTGATATTAAAATGCAAAGGGGGATGACCAAAACTATGTCGAGCTTAACGGAAGGAGTGGACATCCATTCCATATCTTTTGACTCTCTGAAGGAGGTGACCGGATGCCTTTGCATGATGAACCAGGAGGTCGTTAAGGTCATTTTGAATTGCAGGCAGGATATCTGGAACACTCCCGATTTGTTCGAGCTCGTCGAGGATTACTTCAAGAACTCCCTTCAGACTTTGGAATTCTTTGCTGTTTTGAAGAAGTGCTTGGTGAAGGCTAAGGATTCTCACTTGATTTTGCAGGTTGCCTTGCAGTGCTTCCGTAATGATGACCGAGACCACGATTCTACTGTAATTTTCTTTATCCTTATTTTATGATTATTTTTACATGCTATAAGTATTAATTGGTAGGTTATTGGATGATTATAAATATCCGAGATTATTGTTTTCACTATGTAGAAAGCATGATCGGTTATTTTATGCCACTATGCAAAAATTTGTAGCTGATATAGGGTTTATTTTCCTTTTTAATCCACAAGTTACCTTGTTTTCTCTCGTATATAATGATGTTTTGTTATGCTAGCCACATTAATTAATAGGCACATAAAGGTTTTGCACGTGTAGTTTAATGCTTTTACTAAATAGAAACAAGATCGCACCAATTCCATTTGAATGTGCATAAAATTATGGCTGCATCTCAAGAATTCGAACCCAAAACTTTGAAATTATGGCTGCATGTGTAGTTAGATACCAAAATCACACTAATTCCATTTGAATGCGCAAAAAGTAATCGACGCTATCTACAGAATTTAAAACCAAAACTTTAAACTATACATACTATAAAAGTAGTACCACTATGTTTTTATTTCTTGATGCAAGTAACTTATTTTCCTTTTAACTTGGCTATTATGCAAACATTTCTAGATGTTGAATTTGAAACTTTCAGCTATACGAGCAATTCATGGCTACCACTATTATTATTGGTAATTGGTATAATTATTTAATTTGGTGTCAATATATAATGTGTTATATGATCATTCAAATTCAATTCTACTAAATCCACATTTTCAATAAAAAATAACAATATTCTATGCGACTGTCAAATTTATTTTGTTTCTTACGTAGATATCAGAAAAAGATAATAATAATAAAATTAATAATAAAAAATAAAAAATAAAATAAAAAATCAAATCCGACAAGTGCTATTTTTTATATAAAGAAAAAGCATAGCTGATGCACAAAGAATTCAAATTCAATACTACTAAATCCAAATTTGAAACTTTAAGCTATACGAACAATTAATGACCACCATCGTAATTGGTCAATCAGCATAAATTGCTAATTTGATATAATTGATATATATAAGATCAGTTAATCAAATATGTAAAATCGATAAAACACTTAAAAATTTCAATATCTTCTTGCTTTAATCCTTTACCAAACAGGTTGTTTTCTTTCAAATTTAAAAAGAAGAAGAAGTACATTCTCTGTCACTGCATCATTTTTTTTAAACTCGGTTTTTATATGTATCAAGAGATCAAACTCAAAATCCTTAACCATAAATATCAAAGGATGCTCTAATTTTTCCTTCTTTATTTCTTTAGATTGATATAGTTGATGCACAAATACCTCAAATTCCACACTACTAATTACATCCACATTTTTATGCGTAGAACATAACATGTATACATATATTTACATTGAACAGAACAAGTATGAAAGAACACTGGAAGAGCTAAAGCGATTCAAAGAGACATACAACCCATTCAACAACGAGTTCTTCCAAACGTTCAACTCAGTCTATGGCCAGCAGCAGCTGATGATCGAGAAGCTCATGCTCCGGAAGCTCAGGCTCAACAAAGGTCTGAAAACTATCAAAGCATTCAGAAGGATCTCCAGCATCATATTCGCATCTGCCTACACAGCACTCGTCATATGCTCGGTGGTGGCAGCAGCCGTGGCACCTCCTGCAGGCACAGCTGTCCTCTCTGCAGCCACTTCTGAACCCCTCGGGTCCATGGGCAAGTGGTTTGACTCCTTATGGGAAAGGTATGAAAATACCCTGAAAAGTCAGAGGGATGCGGTGGCAACCATGCAGGCTGGGACCTTTGTTGTGATAAAGGACCTGGAAAGCGTGAGGGTGCTGATTGAGAGGTTGGAGGTGAGGATAGGGGCTTTGTTGCAAAGTGCGGAGTTTGCGGTTGAGGAGGAGGAAGGGGTTGGGATTGCGGTGTGTGAAATGAGCAAAATGTTGGAGGGGTTTGTGGAAAATGTGGAGGAGACTGGTGAGCTAGCTGCTAAGTGCTGCAGGGATATTAGGAGGGCTAGGACTGTTGTTCTGCAGAGGATTATGGGCTAGGAGCCTAGGAATTGTTCTGCAGATTATTATTAGGCTTACTTGTTTAGTTTCTATACTTTCAGGTTTTATGGTTTTGTATGTTGTCATTGCTACCTTTGTTATATCATTTGCATTTTAGTTTATTTTACCTTGTTATACATGTATGTATGTGTGTGTCTATATATATGTATATATGCATATATATGTTTATATGTATTAAATAATTAACTTAAGACCTCTATAATGTAGTAAGTATCTTGAGTGCAATCAGGCGGTTTTGGATCCAGATCCTTTTAAACGAAGGTTACCATTATGTATAACACCGATTGATCGCTCGCACCTATTACGTCGATAGGTGGGCATGAGGTTTGACCTTCAAGCAATCCAAGCTCTAACTGTCCACCGATGCGGATGGGTTATTGGACTTCATTCTAGTGTGCGGTGATGATCACATACCTTTATATCCAACGGTTGGGTTAAATGAAGTTTATATATTTCACCTAGCCTCATTCTTTTTCATTGCAAGAGTTTTCACTAAAATATCTTGAGAGCAATTTACGAATTTTGTCCAACTCATTTTCAGATTTGTTTTCTTTTTGAGGCAATTAGTCACCGTTCAAGTATGATGTATCAAACAATTAGTTTACCGATCCACGAGTCTTCCATATCACTCAATGTCCACACCTAATATGATATTATTCAAAGTATATGATCGATAAGCTACTAACAATTGAACGTATCTTACCATTTGGTACTAGCATCCTACCTTTCCTTTACACATATCTTGGTTAACACCAGAACAATCTATTACTTCCCGTGCAACACCTATCCCAACTATGAAGTACTTGATTAACCCAAACACAAAATCTATCCCTTCATCTTGCTTAATATCAACAGCTCTCCTAAGGCTTGGTCCTAACCTGAACATCCGCCTCGATTATTTATTATAAGAATACAGTTATCCCATCCAATTTCGGTAGCTCTTCTTCAGACTCGATCGTCACTTAACCTCATTTCCCAAACTTCTTCTACAAGATTGTGTTGCATCAATTACTTATGGCGGTGACAACATCTAATCTTCAATGCTGCTCCAATCGGATTGATCTTCCATCAATGGACCAGAAGTTCATTGATCGCTCAACTAGTGATATTGGGACTATTTACGAAAATTAAATTGTCAGAAACCCATCCATTATTCCGCTTGTAACATAGAAATGCATTCTTCAACAGTTAAATGTTGCAGTGATTGGATTGGCCTGACAACAAGATATTATTTTCACAAGATCATATTTTGCGTTTATATGAATAATGAATTTATACTAAATCACATTTAGCATTGTTTAATAAAACAGTTTGGGGGTATATTTTAATTTTAATTAAATTTGTATATTAAATTTTATGTTTGTTTATGATTTAATAGTTACATTTTACTGTTAATTTGATTTTATATTTTATAATATGTGTGCGTGTTCACAATACCAAAATCATGATTGTGGTAAATATAGTAATCTAACCTAGGGGTAATATAGTAAGCACGTGTCATGTGTGTAATAATTAGCCATTGTGACTTATGGTCAATAAATTAGTTTAAAGCGATAAGTTTATGATAATGTAATAAGCATACACATGCACATAAATAATTAAATTAACATCTACACTAATATAAGCTTACACACACACATGTATATACATATTTATGAATCATGTCGGTACCGAGAGGTGTTGCCTTGTGCAAACCATCACTTTTTCCTTCACTTCATCTTGCATCTTTAAGTCCTCGAGCAATTTTTTGGCTATGGAGAACATTTCAGCATCGAAAGATTTAGCTCTATCCAGTACTTGTTCTTTTATGCACAACTTTGGAGTTGTTCACCTACTCCTTCTGATATGGGCCCCGAGACGATCATTTTATAGTCCTATCACTTGATCAAAGAAATCCAGTCCAAAACATAACATGGGAGACCTCTCGGTATCGAGTGCTTTTCCCAACCTCTTGGCAACAATAGTTTTCCACTATCACTTTGGGACTTTAAACTTCCGAAATTCCGTTCTAAGGCCATCTTGAGCTTGACACCTAGTTCTTGAAATGACGTTTAGATTCACTTAAAGGTTGCTTCATTTAAATGTTGGATAATACTTGCCCCCTAAGAACGCTTTTGTTGAAAACAAAGCATGCTTTGGATCAAGACAAGAGGTATATAATCATCCACTCAAGTCCATTGGCTATCCAGGAATCACTTTGAAGAGTTGTATATATTCACCCGTTCAATCACTTTATATAGTTGATGAACCCCTTTCTGCACCAAGGTCTAGATCTACATCATCCTAAAGATTGCTCCATGCCTTGTTAAGGCAAGACTTTCTTCTTCTCTTTTTTCTTTACCTCTTTTTTTTTCTTAAAAAAAACCATTAAAACATGTCGGCACCGACCTCTTCATGTTTGTACTACATAAGCTGTTGATTCAATTCAACATTATAAGTAACATGGATTTATAGAATTTTACCTCACTGTCATTTCCTCTTTTCTATTCATACCTGAATACTCTCCTTGGCAATTTCAAACTTCCACAACCACTGCCGTCAACCTCGACCACATTAGGCCGCCATCGCAAGCACTTCAACTCAATAGCCATCGCCACTACCACTTCAGGCCATGTCCATCGTAATCCCCAAAGAATTCGGCCCTGACTTCTTGGCTTCATCAACTTTTAGATCTCATTTAAGGTAGTTTTCTTAAGGCACGACTTTGACATGGGCGCTATAGGGTATCACCGTCGCTACCCTCTCTATGCTCATCGCTATTCGCCGCGGCCAAGAGGGTGATTGTTGCTTGGACTCACGGTCGATCACTGTTCACACCTTCCTTAGTTAGATTTCCATGCCTTCTCGCATGAAACCCAGGGTTGAACTCGAAGCTAGCACCGATACAACCACTGGTTTTCCTTGATTCAATCATTCCTTGGTGTTAACTTCGGTTTGCTGTCACCCATGCCTTGGATTTTCCCCGACCTATCATTACAAGGGCATTGAATCCTAACATACACTAAATAGGCAAAAAACCCGTTGAGTCCTGGTCGGTCATGAGTCAAGAAGTAAGTTTCGATGGGATGGTTTTGCTGAACGGTCCTGTCAAACGCACTTCAAAATCTAGATAGCCTTACCGTGCAACATTCTAAATCAATGCACAATCCTGTGTTCCTGAAAAGAAAGCTCTATGTTGCTCTGGGAAGTGGTTTCGTTATCATTTACTTTGCAATAATGGATAAGATCCGACACACAGTTCCATCGTGTGATGGAGCCTGTTTGCCAACTGAATAGGCTATCTACATAGAGTGTTCCATGCACCATGCTCTGGATATAGCACATTGTACAAATTGACACTTCACACTACCCTGGTCGACGTTAAAAATCCAATTGGTTGAAACATGTCGACATCTGTTGGATTCTGCACGCCAGCCACACAAACTTTTATTATAGTAAAATACCATAATAAAACATAACTGAGCTTGTTCACTGTCAAGCTTTCCGGTTCAAAATGACTCATCAATCTTCATGTTTTGAAGTTACTTCCAAACCTTCAACCCCTCTTGAATCCAACTCCTCTACTGCTTAGGCCTCTACGTCTACCCCATTCGGAGCTGGGCATTCGATTACAACTGAACTCCAAGGGCACCTTGTCACATACCGAAATTTTCGACTTTCGAAAATTCGACATCGATACTCACTTTATCGACTGCCGAGAAATCGAGTGCCGGAAACTCCAATAGTGAGGGTTTTTAAAAAGAAGAAAAAGGCAGAAGAAGAAGAAAGAAGAAGAAGAAAGGAGAAAATAGAGAAGAACAACATCAGAAACAGAAACAACATCAGAATCTCACATATCGCAGCGGAACAACATATAATAGATAAATTAATAATCTTTAAAACAAAGAACTATAGCCTTTTATACATACATCAATCATCAGAGTCAATATACAACAATGGACAGTTATATAACTTGTCCTCATACAGAATACACAGCGGAATAAATACTATCGGATACAAATACTACGTCTCGTCATCCAGCTTATCTCCAAGCTCCAGAATATCCAGAATATCCTGATAACATAACTCTAGACTGCCCGTGTGGAAAATGGTGGACACCCAGAGTTTAGAAGGGAACAATAAACTCCGAGTCAGTCATGGTGACTGGTGTGAGATCGTAAAACAGTTATTCTTTAAAATAAACAACAGGAAAACTTTAATGTCAATTCGCAATGCTTTTGGAAAATGAAACTACCATAAGACCTCCCACCACACACACAATGCAAACGCAAACTTGGAGGAGATTTCTTCTTATGTTAGTCAAAGATGCTTACTACGCAAAAATCAAATTCTTTTTTTTTGATATTATTATTAGTGCATAGTGGAAAATCTTTTCGAAAGTAGAATATAAATCTTAGCCAACATAGGTACCATTATATTATGCCTGCTATAGCTGCCTCCTGAGGAGACAGGTTATACAATTGAAATCGTAAAGGCTCGTATTGTTTCTTTGGATTTCCAACAAATGGTCAGGCTAAGGAACTTCCTATCCACGATGGGTACGTCCCTGGAATAGACGACCCGAGAACCTAACCGGATCTCTGCCAACACAAGGCCGGGTTACCTCTGCAAAAATAGGTAACTACTGACACGCGTATGCCATCCCCCGATCGTCACCGATCTTCCCGAGGATCCCCGATTTCCAACAAACCACATAGTAAAAATAATGCAGTAACCACAGAGGTTAAGTATCTGGGCTCCATACCATGATACCACCTTTATCCAGAAGGAATGACATACACTAAGGGGCGCTACTCCCTAGAACCTTGCCGCATCCTTCCTGTTTCGACCATTTCCGGGGTGTGAGGCTCGACGAAGTCTCGTCCACAAAGCTACGCTTTCTCAAAAAAAACCCTACTTCGGGTCAAACAAAAATGATCAACCTATGATCACAAAGATATAAGATCAAACAAATGATCATATCACAAATGATCAAACACTGATCATTTCACAGCAACACTTAGTATGCCACGTTACCAAATTGGGATATATCGCTGATAAATTTCAACTACATAACCTCTGAGCTCGTACGTCTCAGAGAAGGGTGTTAAGCTAAGAGAATAAATTCTCCGCCACCAACAGATATGTATTTGAAAGGAACCAGCTTTATATCTCAAATTGTAACGTCAGACACACAATCCATACAAGTCTGTTCCAGGGTCGAACAGAACCGAAGGCACTTCTCACGAAGCCCTTGCATATCCGGATAAATTTCTAATCACGTCCGGACTTCCCGTCACTAAGGGTGATAAAACCTCTAAATCGGAGATCAGCCGATGTAGAGTAACTCGACGGTAATCCTTCCGTTTTCAAAAATATCCGGTCTTCAACACCGGTCTTCAAATGCAATTCATAACGACGTATCACATATTCGGAATGGGTTATACGACCCCATGGTCCTTTCCCGGCTAACCCGAATAGTGAGCGCTTATTCAAAAATAAGTGTGGCATTCAAATTCATCCAATCACAACAAATACCTACTCAAGGTAATTATTGATAGTCGGTTATTTAACTATCAATAAAGATGCGCAACATCATCAGATTCCAAATAATTTTCCAAATTATTTCATCTTCAAAAATATCTTTACTAGATATAAAATTTCCACACTTCGAAAATAAATCAACGTTTATTTTTCTAAAAACAATTTCCCTTTCCTTCATAAATTCCATAGTGAATTTATATTTTCAAAATATCTACTGGTATACGATTTTCAATCGTTTTCAACATTCATTTTCAATTTATCTTTAAGAAGATAAATTCTCAAAAAAACATTTCATTTCATATTGGAAAACACTCCATACTTATTTAATAATAAGTGTTTCACAAATCTTTTATTTTCAACATTTGAAAATATTCGATATACTTAAATCAAAATTTAAGTATAAATTCATTCTTTGAGGAAATCATTCTTTTTAACAACATCTATTTGAGTCAAAACGAATGTTACGTAAAACATCGTTACGACGATTCAAAAATCACTAGTATAGGGATTCGAATTTAAGATAGATATGTAAATCCCAATACTAGATAAAAACATTTCCTTTCGGAAATCATTTACTATAACAACAGTGTTATAGTCCACCATTTCCTTATTTTCTCGAAAACGTCTATTTCAACAATGAATGTTGAAATCTATGATTTCGATAGTTCACACGTTTTAAAACATCTTTTAAAACAATTAACTTCCTTTAATAATATCGCTTTCCCAAAACCATATCCATTTTACTTAAAAATATATTCACTGCCCAAAATCGTGAATATACTTCACTAACCACATTTCAATATTTTCTATACATTTTTATTTCAATGATTATCCACTATCCAAAATCGCGGATATATCTCCTTTATTAAACTTCTATGTTTAACTTATCAATTTCAATTGGTCTTGGATTTGTAAAACAACGTTTATAAATCACGTTCATACTTCATAACAATTTCAACTTGCCAAATCATTTTTATTAGCCAATTCTATTCATATTCCATCTAAGTGCAACAATCTAATTTATAAGTTTATTACTTATAAATCTTTTATTCTACACATCTATTCAATTTATACTTCACAATTTATAAATTTCATTCACTTACGAATTTTTATCTCGTCTTGTTCTAACACTTACAAAGCTCGTTTAAAATTCCAATGTTTTAGATTTATAAATATCGACTTTTTAAATCCTTTAAATAGACCGTTTATAATACTGTGAAAAACTCAATTTAAACTCTTTTATAAATCAACTATTTATTCAAAAATGACACTTGGGTTATATTTCACAAAAATCTTAACTTTTATAACTTTAAAATTTTAAACGTTTATTTATTTTAAAATAAATCAATTCAACTATTCAATAAAATGTCTACTTTCAAAAATCACTTTAAAATCCTTTTAAAGTAAAAGTCGTTATTTTTAAACTTCAAAACTGAATCCGATGATGCAACGCATCAATTAGTCCATCACAACATCAAACATCATATATCATCATATGATAACAGGATATATATCAATATCTGTAAATAAATAAATACAGTTGAGGAATCCAGTTGGATCCCTCCAACCTGTTTCCCTGCATCCAAAGACGTCAGCACAATACCAATTCCGCTCCAGTACGGAATTATCGCGGTATATAGGTTTTATAAAAATCCGCTTACTAACGGCGCAATAGGGTCTCATCCGCTATACGAGGCGGGAAATCATCAATCCAGTATATACATATGCCAATATGTATATATTGCTATATATATAATAGATATATCCTACTATATCTAATATCACAAATCAACATAGCAATCATATCAAACAAATCAAGAACTGCAATTCATTTTGAGTGAGAAAAAAATCTCACCTTAGCTTTTATTTCTTTACCATCCATTTCCATCTCGACTCGATTTTTTTCTTGATTTATACCTTGTATAAATAATTTATACAATTCATTAATATTCGAACAATTTAAATAACCATTTTTTTCCCTTAATAAATTTATCTAACTAATTATTAAATCTCTCTTTTTAAATAGATTTATTAAATTTAAACTAATACCTTCAATTCTCTAAACCAATCACTTTTTAATAAATTGATTTAACTGAAAATTAAATTTTAAAACTAAATTCCCTTTAACAAATATTTTTTTAGTGACAAAATAGATTAATTAAACAAAGTAAATCACCTTAAATTTTTTATCTTAGTATCTAAATGTTCATATGTATTTATTTCAATTTCAAAATGATCTACATATATATATATACATTATGAATTTTAATTTGAACGAAAGTAATCGTGATTACCTTACTGCTACATGAATCTGAACTCGAAGATGCCATCGACGAATTCGCGACATCCTTTCATCGCGATCGAAACCCACGCGTGCCACCATGTTTGCCTGCATTGCCTACGCCAGACGCTGGCATCGATGAACTCCCTCTGTTTCTTCATCGCGACTACACGCTGCTTGCCATCGCGATCCCCATCATCTCGCAAACACCCACGAATCAACTTCGAACGCCGCTACTTGGAAACATCATCGCGATGTCGTGCCCTAGCCTTGATTGACGAACTCCCCTCGATCCCACCTCCAGTCGATAACGCGACATCCCATTACCAACACTTCCTGAGCTCAACGCGGCCATCTCCCTGGTGCTCGATTCCAACATCGCGATGCAAGATTTCAGATGCCACCGGTGATTCTTCCCCTTTTCCTTCTCGATTTTGAACAACCGAAGATAACTCGCTTTGTTCGATCGGCCTAGTAGCTGGTTTGAATTAAAGAGGCTCGGCAATTCTTTGGGTTTGAAAGAAATTTGGGGAAGGAAAGAAGAAACTGGCATCGGCCATTCTTCGTTTCGAAAGAGGGATTTTCGAAATCCTTTGCTCGGCCGCCATTTATTATTTTCTTCTGATGTTTGCTTTAATTTAAAAGAAAGAGGAGAGGGTTATTTAAAATATGAAGGAGCCATACTTATCACGATTCATTTGCGTGATATTTAGGCGTGGGTTAAGGTGGGTAGCGTGATTCCAGGCTGAAACAAAGGGGCGTGAAAAAAGGAAGAACGTGCTGATGTTTTGACAAATTTAAATATTAAATTTAAATTGAATTTGATTTGGTTTCAATGCGTTTGCTCACCGTACGGTCACGAAACAACTCCGAAAAATACGAAATTTGAAATCCGGTAATAACTCAATATTACGGACCCAATGGAACTGGTTTCGTCAAATTCCGAGACTGCGCCTCGGACGGCTATTTTTAAATTCGATTCGAACGATTTAATTTCAAAACTGATCAAATTGTTTTCAAACTCAATTCTGAAGCTTCTGTTATCTTCAGTAATATCAACACGAATTTTAAAAGCTTCCGAATATTTTTCTTCGGCTTAAAATTGAAGAATCAAATTTTTTATCTAGTTCAATAGATTAAATTTTATAATTTAATTGCCAATTCAAAGTTATATCGGGGATTCAAATTAAATCGTCGTTCAAATATTTAAAATTAATTAAATATTCTCAATTTAATTTGTTCAAAATTCTGGGTCGTTACAGACTTCCCTCCTTAAAAGAATTTCGTCCTCGAAATTACAAGTTAGGAAAAATGGTCCTTAACTCGTCTATTATTTTTCAACATTCAATAGTTTTATCAATTTATCAAAACAAATCTTCCTACTAAAGATTCGTCATCATTCCAACTATCTTTCTAACTTCAATTATAGGTTTCAAACAACATTGCTTTACTTCAATTCAAATTTAAATTCAAATTTCAAATTTAAACTTTCAAAATTTCTCAAAATTTTCTAACGCCCTAAATTTCCGAAAAATTTCGCTAGCGTCTCCTTTGCGCGGCTAATACGGTACGACTACAAAACGTCCCTACGGACTCTCAGATTTCAAAAAGAAAAAGAAAAAGCCAAGCGGCTAGAGAAATAAGTCATCAAATCTCATATTCGAATTTAAATACATACCTTTTCGAGCAATTCAAATTTATCTTCGAAATCAAAATTCCAATTCCTTTATAACACCTGTATATCCTACTAGCCATAATATCTAGTTACATATATTCAAACTATTTTGCAAATTTTATTACAAAAATTTTCAATATAAACTACTTATACCATCTTTACTTCACTGTTGAAGTTATATCTATTCAATTTTTACATTTCACATTCATTTGAATTCAATTCGCAATTCAAATCTAATTTGGATTCAATTCAACTTCTGAATATTGAATTTTTTTGTCAATTAACTTTAGTTCGCTTCAAACTAATCTCAAAACTTCATTTTATTTTACACAATTCAAATTCGTTTTCAATATTCAGTTTTACTTACTTACAAATTCAAAATGAATTTTAACATTCAACTTCTTTTCCTTGCACTTACAATATCAAATTTTTATTTACTCATTCACTAATTCATTCGTTTTCATTTTGAATCTCATTTCTATCAGATTTCAAATATTTTATAAGTTATCAACTTATTTACATCTTGATTTATACAAATCGCTTCTACATTCGTATTACTAATTCCATTCCACTAATAAATTTTAATTTCGATTATCTTCTTGGAATCCCATTCCAAGTTATAAATTGATTCACAATTTATATTTACACTTTTAATTCATATATGAATTCATCTCTTTATATTCTTAATTCACATTAATAATTCTCATTTGTTAAATGAATTTATTTTCAAATCTTTGGTTATTATTTTATTTCTCATTTTATAAGTTATATAGCTTATACTTACTTTAATTCAACTTAAAATTCCTTAAGTTAAATTTATTCAATCAAAATTCAAATTGTATAAGTTATCCACTTAGTAATATTTCATAAATATTTTTATATAGCATTCCAGAGTTTATCAACATTTCAAAGCCATTTTGAAAACAATTCAAATTCCATTTGAATTTCCAAAACAAAAACCCAAATTTCCAAACAACTTCCATTTAAAATAATTTGGCAGCAATTCCTCCTTTGGAAACCCGAAAATGAATTCTAATGATGTGGCCATCATCATCAGGATTATTTTCCAACGACCTAAAAGAGTTTAGAGCTTTCAACTCTCCAAATACTTTTCAAAACCTTTGAAATTCATTTTCAAATCAAAAAGGATTTAAACTTCCCAAATCTCAAAAATTTCAAATTCTTTCCAAAACATTTCCAAAAACTTCTCTGGAATTCCGTTTTAAATTACAATTCACATTTATAATTTACATTCTTTAAATTTCATTAGTATGTGAATTTATTTCTTAACTTTGGAGTTACGATTTCAGTTTCTTATTCAATTCCAGTGATGATAATTCACTATTATTACTTCCTAACATCCAAACATCCATATACTATGATAATTCATAGAAAATTATTTCCTTTATATACAAAAATAGTTTTGGGCAAAATTATCTCATTCACCCTATTTAAAACAATACTGTGCCGAATTGTTCTATTCAAGTGTTTAGAAACCCCTTCGATCCAGTTGCGCAGACTGTGCCGACAAAGGTTCATATGCCACTCAATAAACCAATCATCAC
Source organism: Allium fistulosum (assembly GCA_030737815.1). Lineage (NCBI taxonomy): Eukaryota > Viridiplantae > Streptophyta > Magnoliopsida > Asparagales > Amaryllidaceae > Allium > Allium fistulosum. The sequence continues at coordinate 1,114,047,999 of CM060907.1, read as the reverse complement.
AATACAAAACAATTTTATATTCACTAACAAATACGCGCTCATATCTATTATTACACTCAACTCATTCTAGAGTACTACTGACTCTATCTCTAATGAGTAACACCCAACAGAGCAGGGTTGTCGCTTAACCATATGCTCTGATACCACTTTGTCACATACCGAAATTTTCGACTTTCGAAAATTCGACATCGATACTCACTTTATCGACTGCCGAGAAATCGAGTGCCGGAAACTCCAATAGTGAGGGTTTTTAAAAAGAAGAAAAAGGCAGAAGAAGAAGAAAGAAGAAGAAGAAAGGAGAAAATAGAGAAGAACAACATCAGAAACAGAAACAACATCAGAATCTCACATATCGCAGCGGAACAACATATAATAGATAAATTAATAATCTTTAAAACAAAGAACTATAGCCTTTTATACATACATCAATCATCAGAGTCAATATACAACAATGGACAGTTATATAACTTGTCCTCATACAGAATACACAGCGGAATAAATACTATCGGATACAAATACTACGTCTCGTCATCCAGCTTATCTCCAAGCTCCAGAATATTCAGAATATCCTGATAACATAACTCTAGACTGCCCGTGTGGAAAATGGTGGGCACCCAGAGTTTAGAAGGGAACAATAAACTCCGAGTCAGTCATGGTGACTGGTGTGAGATCGTAAAACAGTTATTCTTTAAAATAAACAACAGGAAAACTTTAATGTCAATTCGCAATGCTTTTGGAAAATGAAACTACCATAAGACCTCCCACCACACACACAATGCAAACGCAAACTTGGAGGAGATTTCTTCTTATGTTAGTCAAAGATGCTTACTACGCAAAAATCAAATTCTTTTTTTTTTGATATTATTATTAGTGCATAGTGGAAAATCTTTTCGAAAGTAGAATATAAATCTTAGCCAACATAGGTACCATTATATTATGCCTGCTATAGCTGCCTCCTGAGGAGACAGGTTATACAATTGAAATCGTAAAGGCTCGTATTGTTTCTTTGGATTTCCAACAAATGGTCAGGCTAAGGAACTTCCTATCCACGATGGGTACGTCCCTGGAATAGACGACCCGAGAACCTAACCGGATCTCTGCCAACACAAGGCCGGGTTACCTCTGCAAAAATAGGTAACTACTGACACGCGTATGCCATCCCCCGATCGTCACCGATCTTCCCGAGGATCCCCGATTTCCAACAAACCACATAGTAAAAATAATGCAGTAACCACAGAGGTTAAGTATCTGGGCTCCATACCATGATACCACCTTTATCCAGAAGGAATGACATACACTAAGGGGCGCTACTCCCTAGAACCTTGCCGCATCCTTCCTGTTTCGACCATTTCCGGGGTGTGAGGCTCGACGAAGTCTCGTCCACAAAGCTACGCTTTCTCAAAAAAAACCCTACTTCGGGTCAAACAAAAATGATCAACCTATGATCACAAAGATATAAGATCAAACAAATGATCATATCACAAATGATCAAACACTGATCATTTCACAGCAACACTTAGTATGCCACGTTACCAAATTGGGATATATCGCTGATAAATTTCAACTACATAACCTCTGAGCTCGTACGTCTCAGAGAAGGGTGTTAAGCTAAGAGAATAAATTCTCCGCCACCAACAGATATGTATTTGAAAGGAACCAGCTTTATATCTCAAATTGTAACGTCAGACACACAATCCATACAAGTCTGTTCCGGGGTCGAACAGAACCGAAGGCACTTCTCACGAAGCCCTTGCATATCCGGATAAATTTCTAATCACGTCCGGACTTCCCGTCACTAAGGGTGATAAAACCTCTAAATCGGAGATCAGCCGATGTAGAGTAACTCGACGGTAATCCTTCCGTTTTCAAAAATATCCGGTCTTCAACACCGGTCTTCAAATGCAATTCATAACGACGTATCACATATTCGGAATGGGTTATACGACCCCATGGTCCTTTCCCGGCTAACCCGAATAGTGAGCGCTTATTCAAAAATAAGTGTGGCATTCAAATTCATCCAATCACAACAAATACCTACTCAAGGTAATTATTGATAGTCGGTTATTTAACTATCAATAAAGATGCGCAACATCATCAGATTCCAAATAATTTTCCAAATTATTTCATCTTCAAAAATATCTTTACTAGATATAAAATTTCCACACTTCGAAAATAAATCAACGTTTATTTTTCTAAAAACAATTTCCCTTTCCTTCATAAATTCCATAGTGAATTTATATTTTCAAAATATCTACTGGTATACGATTTTCAATCGTTTTCAACATTCATTTTCAATTTATCTTTAAGAAGATAAATTCTCAAAAAAACATTTCATTTCATATTGGAAAACACTCCATACTTATTTAATAATAAGTGTTTCACAAATCTTTTATTTTCAACATTTGAAAATATTCGATATACTTAAATCAAAATTTAAGTATAAATTCATTCTTTGAGGAAATCATTCTTTTTAACAACATCTATTTGAGTCAAAACGAATGTTACGTAAAACATCGTTACGACGATTCAAAAATCACTAGTATAGGGATTCGAATTTAAGATAGATATGTAAATCCCAATACTAGATAAAAACATTTCCTTTCGGAAATCATTTACTATAACAACAGTGTTATAGTCCACCATTTCTTTATTTTCTCGAAAACGTCTATTTCAACAATGAATGTTGAAATCTATGATTTCGATAGTTCACACGTTTTAAAACATCTTTTAAAACAATTAACTTCCTTTAATAATATCGCTTTCCCAAAACCATATCCATTTTACTTAAAAATATATTCACTGCCCAAAATCGTGAATATACTTCACTAACCACATTTCAATATTTTCTATACATTTTTATTTCAATGATTATCCACTATCCAAAATCGCGGATATATCTCCTTTATTAAACTTCTATGTTTAACTTATCAATTTCAATTGGTCTTGGATTTGTAAAACAACGTTTATAAATCACGTTCATACTTCATAACAATTTCAACTTGCCAAATCATTTTTATTAGCCAATTCTATTCATATTCCATCTAAGTGCAACAATCTAATTTATAAGTTTATTACTTATAAATCTTTTATTCTACACATCTATTCAATTTATACTTCACAATTTATAAATTTCATTCACTTACGAATTTTTATCTCGTCTTGTTCTAACACTTACAAAGCTCGTTTAAAATTCCAATGTTTTAGATTTATAAATATCGACTTTTTAAATCCTTTAAATAGACCGTTTATAATACTGTGAAAAACTCAATTTAAACTCTTTTATAAATCAACTATTTATTCAAAAATGACACTTGGGTTATATTTCACAAAAATCTTAACTTTTATAACTTTAAAATTTTAAACGTTTATTTATTTTAAAATAAATCAATTCAACTATTCAATAAAATGTCTACTTTCAAAAATCACTTTAAAATCCTTTTAAAGTAAAAGTCGTTATTTTTAAACTTCAAAACTGAATCCGATGATGCAACGCATCAATTAGTCCATCACAACATCAAACATCATATATCATCATATGATAACAGGATATATATCAATATCTGTAAATAAATAAATACAGTTGAGGAATCCAGTTGGATCCCTCCAACCTGTTTCCCTGCATCCAAAGACGTCAGCACAATACCAATTCCGCTCCAGTACGGAATTATCGCGGTATATGGGTTTTATAAAAATCCGCTTACTAACGGCGCAATAGGATCTCATCCGCTATACGAGGCGGGAAATCATCAATCCAATATATACATATGCCAATATGTATATATTGCTATATATATAATAGATATATCCTACTATATCTAATATCACAAATCAACATAGCAATCATATCAAACAAATCAAGAACTGCAATTCATTTTGAGTGAGAAAAAAATCTCACCTTAGCTTTTATTTCTTTACCATCCATTTCCATCTCGACTCGATTTTTTTTTTGATTTATACCTTGTATAAATAATTTATACAATTCATTAATATTCGAACAATTTAAATAACCATTTTTTTCCCTTAATAAATTTATCTAACTAATTATTAAATCTCTCTTTTTAAATAGATTTATTAAATTTAAACTAATACCTTCAATTCTCTAAACCAATCACTTTTTAATAAATTGATTTAACTGAAAATTAAATTTTAAAACTAAATTCCCTTTAACAAATATTTTTTTAGTGACAAAATAGATTAATTAAACAAAGTAAATCACCTTAAATTTTTTATCTTAGTATCTAAATGTTCATATGTATTTATTTCAATTTCAAAATGATCTACATATATATATATACATTATGAATTTTAATTTGAACGAAAGTAATCGTGATTACCTTACTGCTACATGAATCTGAACTCGAAGATGCCATCGACGAATTCGCGACATCCTTTCATCGCGATCGAAACCCACGCGTGCCACCATGTTTGCCTGCATTGCCTACGCCAGACGCTGGCATCGATGAACTCCCTCTGTTTCTTCATCGCGACTACACGCTGCTTGCCATCGCGATCCCCATCATCTCGCAAACACCCACGAATCAACTTCGAACGCCGCTACTTGGAAACATCATCGCGATGTCGTGCCCTAGCCTTGATTGACGAACTCCCCTCGATCCCACCTCCAGTCGATAACGCGACATCCCATTACCAACACTTCCTGAGCTCAACGCGGCCATCTCCCTGGTGCTCGATTCCAACATCGCGATGCAAGATTTCAGATGCCACCGGTGATTCTTCCCCTTTTCCTTCTCGATTTTGAACAACCGAAGATAACTCGCTTTGTTCGATCGGCCTAGTAGCTGGTTTGAATTAAAGAGGCTCGGCAATTCTTTGGGTTTGAAAGAAATTTGGGGAAGGAAAGAAGAAACTGGCATCGGCCATTCTTCGTTTCGAAAGAGGGATTTTCGAAATCCTTTGCTCGGCCGCCATTTATTATTTTCTTCTGATGTTTGCTTTAATTTAAAAGAAAGAGGAGAGGGTTATTTAAAATATGAAGGAGCCATACTTATCACGATTCATTTGCGTGATATTTAGGCGTGGGTTAAGGTGGGTAGCGTGATTCCAGGCTGAAACAAAGGGGCGTGAAAAAAGGAAGAACGTGCTGATGTTTTGACAAATTTAAATATTAAATTTAAATTGAATTTGATTTGGTTTCAATGCGTTTGCTCACCGTACGGTCACGAAACAACTCCGAAAAATACGAAATTTGAAATCCGGTAATAACTCAATATTATGGACCCAATGGAACTGGTTTCGTCAAATTCCGAGACTGCGCCTCGGACGGCTATTTTTAAATTCGATTCGAACGATTTAATTTCAAAACTGATCAAATTGTTTTCAAACTCAATTCTGAAGCTTCTGTTATCTTCAGTAATATCAACACGAATTTTAAAAGCTTCCGAAATATTTTTCTTCGGCTTAAAATTAAAGATTCAAATTTTTTATCTAGTTCAATAGATTAAATTTTATAATTTAATCGCCAATTTCAAAGTTATATCGGGGATTCAAATTAAATCGTCGTTCAAATATTTAAAATTAATTAAATATTCTCAATTTAATTTGTTCAAAATTCTGGGTCGTTACACACCTTGTTCCTATAGTACTTCTCCAGAACCGGCCTCCCACATTAAATGAACAATCTAGACTAAGAGTACTAGATGACCCTCTAGATTAAACACCATCTTTAATAACCATAGAGCAACTTTGGATGATCTATTACAGTCATGGAATTTTGGAAAATGATATGCTTCTTCCAACGATCGATCAATGGGCCACAATCCTCCTTAAGGGTACACTTCTTGTAATAAGTACATGTGCTTGGGTGGAACCATCCTCCTTTCAATAAATTTCTCAAATTCATCTTACAAGAGATTGGAATGGCTCTGACTCAAGTGCACCCCAATGGACACGCCCTCCTTAATTCCTTGTACGTCTTATTTATGACGCAGCTTCGACGACCTCCAAATTTTGTAGAGTTGACACACCTTCTAAACTTCAAGAAGAGAGATGACTCACATTGTTATTAATCATCGAAGCCTAGTTCCATTGCAAGGTCATCAACGCACTCTGCAATAAATGCTTGTATTTTAAGAGTGAGTACTTCCTTTTCCGTTGTCCCTTCGGCTTCAACCAACTCTAATTGTCTGGGCGTAAGGCTTCTTCCTTACTGTTATTTCCCACACTTTGATTCTCTCGATCCAATCATTTAATTTATTCTCCGTTCGCTTCCATAGATCTTCTAAGCAGGACGCCAACAATGTGCACTCTCAGACCTTAGGAACTTTGAAAAGTGTCAATATATGACATCATACTGCTACCATCTCCGCATAAACGAGAGACTTCATCAACATGGCCTATACATCCTCAGCACTTCACCGTTACTCTTGAGATTCTACCAAAAGGATCAGGCTTCCACTTCAACCTTTGCCTCCACTTGTGACTTTGGAGGCATCAATCAAGAGGGCGATAAAGACCTTATGGGCGAAGCAAACATCGGTGAAGGCCAAAATAGGATGATAGAGTGAACATCATTGAGGAAGAAAAAGAAGAGAGGGGGATTGTGAAAAGGACTAGAATGAGTGGAAGAAGAGGATGTAGGAGAGGAAGGAGATGGCGAGGGCAAGGAGGAAAATGAAGATGACGACGACAAAGATTTTTATCAAAATGAAGGCGAGTCATATGAGGAGACCTCCCATAAAGGAAAATAAATTCCTACTTCATCTTGCCTAAGGAAATAGTGGTTAAATCCTCCTAGCCACCTTCTGGTTTGAGTTTAACACTAGCTGCCGCGGCTACCCGTGTTAAATCTTCCGAAAATATTTTCGGCTTTGAAGGCGATTTAGACAGCACGATCAACGATGTTCTCAAAGAATATCATTTGGGTTTCAGTTTCAAATGCGAGGAATTCCTAGTCGAGAGAGACAGGACCTCGTCTTTAGAACCCTCCGAACAGGTCTGTGGAGCACTTAGAGCAATATCAACACTTTACACACTTCTAGGATCATGAATACCCATACCTTGCATTCACCTTTACTTCAATGTTTGATATGGATACAACCGTTTTTCTTTCATTTCAGGTACAATGGCAAGAGATCGCTTCCACTATTTACACTCGGCTGTCAGTGAGCATTGGGGAACCATCCTAGAACCTTACCCTCACTGCTCAACTACTTATCGAGAAATCGAGTAAGAAAGGTTAAGAAAGAAGGAGAGGGATTACCTTCAGGACAAAGATAGAAAGAAGCGCCAGGCTGAGGAAATGGGATATTATTATCAAGGAAAGAAGTCTCATGATTCGCATGATCGTCATTAGCCTACTTCTGGCTCTTCCCAACCATGCTCTCAACCTCAACCTCAGCAGCTTTTGATGACACATATTCCAGTCACCACTATATAACCTCACAAAATTCCAAGGAGTTTTCTACTCGTTCTACTCCACCACCACCATCCCTTTTGGGCTTATCCATAGCCATGATAACCAAAGTGTAGGCAGCCTTTCCTGGCCTTTGCATGATAGTAGTGAAGTTCGACCAAAACATTAAAGACATCCCTCGAGAAGAGGCCAATCATAGGGTTGGGAGAGTTATTGAGCTTGTTGATTAGCTCTTAGATAGCTTCTTCCCTCTTCGATGTCAATAAAGTATTTAGATAGAAATCCGGTCATTTAAACTGGAGAGGAAGAACCATGATAGAACAATAGATGACTACAAAACCGAGTTAGTCAAACTCAAAAAACAAAGAGATGAGGCTTATAAATCGACCAAGGACTCCAAGGGATTAGTCAAGGAGTTTTCCAAGGTACACACTTAGGCCCTTAATGTAATAAATGACTAATCAGAAAGGCTTATCGTGAGAATGATGAACTTATTATTCAAGTCAACAACAAGGAAAAGGCGCTTCAAGCCGAGGAGTTGGCATTACAAGCCAAGGAATTGGCACTTCAGGCCAAAGACGCAGAGCGTCAAACATTCCAAGCCGAAGTTGAGAGACTCAGGGCCAGTTAGTAGGCCTAGATAGTAGAGGTAATAGAAGCTCGAGTTGACCTTGCCAGGGCAGTAAGAAAACTTAATGAACTTAAAGACTGGATGGAAAAAGAGAAGCAAGATGTGAACTCCACCCTTTAGAAATTAATTGCAGACGTCATTGAAAATAAGAAATTAAAGTGGTTGGGAAATAGTTATCATATTACTTTGGTAGACACTTTGAAGGAAGTCATGGGCTAAGCGGTTGCGTCTGGCAAAGGCCTTACCGAAGTTTGATTAAAAGCCAATTTTTTTGATGCAGACGACATCGTAGCCCAACAGAAAGTTAAGGCGATCCCGATATAACAAGATGCGACTATAGGCAAGTCGCCCGTTGTGTTTTCTGCTGATCCTACCACATCTAATGAAGGAACCATCGACTCTCAGTCCAATGAGCCTACAGTTGAAACTCCAATTTTTGCGAGGGCCAGCACTGAGCCTACCCTTATTATGACTCTTGCTTCCATCGCTGCAACCTCATTCGGGCCTTACATTCCACTTTTCGTCACTTAGTCAATGCGCACAACAATAAAAGATGGCAAAGAAACTAAAACCCGCACCATAGAACTCCAACTAGTCAAGGTACTTCCCTTTTCTCTCTAGTATTAGAGAAGCTTCACTTCTCTCCCAAGGACCTCACTAACCTTTAGTTCACCATTTTTGAACTTATAGGTCACAAGACGCTTCCTTCTTTATCACCGGCAACTCAAGATTTAGGCCCAAGCATCATTTATTGAGTCTATCTCTATCACCATGGAACTTATCGATCCGCTTCCTCCCTCCAATTTCGGCCCTAGTCCTAATTCATAGAAGATAAGGGTACTAGAAGGATTAGAGGACATCCCTCAGTCCTTGGAGGCAGATGTTACAATTACAAGTTCTACGGATGTAACAATCCACACTTTAATGGGCTTGGACTTTGACTAAAGAAAAACCCAAGTCCATTGAAGGTACAAATCATTGGTTTTGATATCCTGTAATAAACATAAGTATATCAGTGAACTATCTATATAAACTTATAGCAGAATAGAAAAATATAATAAAACATATATACTGACTAAGGCCACTAACTTGGAATCAATATTATTCCTTGGATATCTAGTCACTTTGTCAGTGCCGAGCATGAAAGAGAAGACTTCACCAATTGTAGATTCCGTCTTGCACCAGTAACTTGCCCCTTAAAATTTATCTTGTGGGTTGTAATGAGGAGGGGATCAGAACAACGTTCTAGTGATTGGAAAATTACATATTTTATCCATAACACTAATTTACGCTAATTGATTCCTATTTTAGTGTTATGTCTATTCTTTACGGTTAATCTCCTATGTGCGTGTATGATATGCCTAACTTCCTCTAAGGTATAACTACATATATATGCTTATACACATATATGTCTAAACGTTATACTACCAAAAAACTCGGCCACTTAATACTTCTAGAATAGGGAGGAGGCATTACCAATGGTCATTTAATACTCTAACCCCGATGCGAGCCCTCCACAACATAAATGCTAGTCAATCGTTCCTAGCTATATAGACCGATGATGCCTATATACGGTTTTATAATTTATAATTTATAATTTAATTGCCGTACTACTAACGCATCTCAAAGACTCAATTTAAGGGTTAAGTAGCCCACCTTCGATAAACAAACAACTAACTAACTAAACTTTGAGGTCCGTGAGTATCTTATGGATTCTACACTAGTAGGAAGCGAAATCGGTCAGGGCATAACCCTAGTCTTTGCTACCGATCGCTCGGGACCACTAGTGCTCATAGCCTATATGCGAACTCTACTACTAAATACCATTCCAACAACAATACTGATATAGCCCACCGATCTTAAATAGATGAAATCCCGTTTAGATTAACCTAATGTAAGTCAAAGAAAATGCCCCTTTTAGTTATTTAAAACCTCTTATTAGAAATAACGCAGACCCCATTTCCTTAAAACTACTGGGCTATTTAATACTTCAAATATAAGCCAAACCCTTGGTATATTTTCCTCTACCTATGTGCAACTGCATATCCCTTCCTCACAGGTCTTATGGTTGGAGATGTTCCACATTAGTAGTAAGTATGCATAACTAGCGGTAGCCTTTAGGTGAAGGGCAGACTTCTGATGCGTAACTCTACTGACCTCGCATTACAACCCACTAAACCAAACCAACCATTCTAAGCTTAAATGTTAGGCTAGGGCCACTAATTCACGCTCTTTCTAAACGTATAATTAAACTTGTATAATTTCCTGCTATGAAAATTATACTGCCTTCTAGCATTTAATTCCTTTCTCATATGCTCATTTCTATATTCCATAAATGTCAATTATTCATAGTAAATGATCATTATATTATAATCAGACAGTCTCTAATAACATTTAGTTTTTGTTTTAATTCAACCTATTATGTCTATTTTCATTCTCTACAAATGCCATATTAAATCCTTTAACCAGTCCCGTTAAACGCATTTATGTCCTTATTTAATTCCTGCAACTCCTTATTAACTGCACATTTATTGCCCTATTAATCTTGTAGTTACTATCCATTTTCCATCCACACCTCCTAATCTTATAATTTACTACGCAATTTAAAACTAAACATCCTAATTATAACTAGTGCGAATATCGATGTATACCACGTTATATTTTTTTAATCGGTAAGCGGGTTATACGTGTGTATATATTCCTATTTCTAACTACTAATTCCTAAAATAGAACATTCCTTTTCACGTTTTAATTTATTAGAGTCGTCCTTCCTAAAAGGATTACCATTATAACTTTTCATAAATTACTCAAAAATGAGAATTTTGCTCCGTTTGCAATTACAAGGTATTATCTCTTTTCTTTTATTGAAATAGACAATGCAAACTACGGAGAAAAATATCCATACTATACACATCTCTTTCCTTTTTGCTATATTCCTTATTAATTCAAACGACGCACTTTTTGTACATATTTTTGGAATTAGATAATTTATGGAAATACCATGAAAATATATACGATTAAATTATACCCCGCTTCCAATAAATTAAAACATAGAAATTCATATTTCAAGTTAAATAAGAGTAATCTAAACTAACACTAACATTTTATAATCCAAGTATAAATCTGGAATAAACATTACTACTTCATCAACATTCAACTTTAAAAAATTTAGGGACCGATTTCCAAATTTTTAGATTAGGGTGTAAATAACATTCATATTCCAATGCCTATCTTAAAGAATATATAGGTGGTATTCCTATATGTTCGTTTAAGCTTACAACTCATCAGATCTTATATAGGCATAGTAATTAAATAAAATTCGATGATATAAGTTTCAATGTTATAAATAAATTATATAATTCCCCACTCACCTTTCAAGCTTTCCATATCTCCCAAATCTGAATCCATTCTTTTACTTACTCCTTTTCCTTTCCAATCCAAAAGAATACATATAACAAGGTATATACATACTATTAGAATTACAGATCTAAGAAGAGATTTAGGATAGCGAGGAATATAGATTTATAATTATAGAAATTACTTTTTTTTGCAGTACCGATTCGCTCCTTCTCTTCTTCTCTTTTATTTTCTGCCCTTCTCCAACTATATATAATATAATAGTTTATAATTAATAGAAATAGTGAAGAAGAAAAAATGGCAGAGCTTCGCTCCTTTGATAAGAAAATATGAGAAAAGAAATGATGGGTTATGGCTGTATTTATAGGCTCTCAAATCAATCGTATCCGTTAAATTAAAATAATTAAATCCAGGCCGTTTGGCCAAGGTTCAAACCTAGCCGCCGCCACCCTCCCAACTAGTCGATTGCCCACTCTGAGTGGTTGACCGACCCAAATAAGGGGTCGACTGGTAGGGTCCCACATTTATTATGATTTATTCCCTTTTTCTTGTTTTTAATTATTTTCATTTTGGAAACTTCAAACGCTAATAATTTATTCGTTTGAGCTCCAATCACAAAACATTAAATATGAAAGTTGTTCGGAAAATCGCTATAAACACAATGGTACAAATATCGTGGCCAAATTCTGATGTTTTCTCAAAATCTATTTTTGAAGTCTTACTAATTATTTATTAATTATTGCTAATTTTAGGGGTTATTACAATGGACCCAACCGATTCAATTTATATGGTGGAGAGGCTAAAAATTGACCTCGGCATGGGTATGATAAAAAAGAGCTACGAGCTGAAATAATTACCGGCTAAGTGAAAACAAGGCTTACTATAAAAATTCCACCAGTTAAAATCAACCGTCTAAAAGGTAGCGACATTGGTGGATCCTCCAAGTCTTCTGATGCTCCCATTGACAAACCTAAAGATCCCATCATCATTACAACAAAGGGTGAGACTACTCATTTAGAAGGCAACACTTCAGAGAAGGGAAAGTCCAATGCCAAGAAGGGTCTATAGAGACTACATGATGGATTTGGTTCCAAAGTTGGGAAGCACTTTAAAAAGTGAAAGCAGATGCCTGGCATATTTTGATGTATTTTGAAGACAATTTTTTTGTCTTCTTTTATTGTATTTTGCTCCTTTTTGCATATAGGTTGATTTTGTATGGGACCGGCCATGCCACATTTGTATAACAAGTGACTTTAAATAAAGATTAGTATTTCTGTACCACATTTGTTCGTATTTACATTCTTGCACTTTTATTTTACTTCCCTATATACTACAGCCTGAATATATAATATAACTACCTGCAAACATGATTTACTTATATTATACATGTCTATTCTGTACAATGCCATTACTTATTGTAGCTCTGTACATTTACTTCTGCGATTGCTCAGTTATACTCAATTGCACAGTAGTGTTCATAATTTCCAAAGTATTTCTATTTTGGATAAATAGAACTTGGTATTCATTTGGCTATCTTTGTGGCCAACACTATTTATTGTCGGCTGAGTTCCATCCGATCGCAAATAGAGTTATAGTCAAAGGAGTGTGTGACTTCTTGCCATTTCCTGTCTTTAGGAAACAACATTCCGAGTGTTAGAGAAACCATATTTTGATCTCGCCTATCCCCAAACATCGATCAAATTTATTCATTAATCTTCATCACCCATCATTGGTTAGCCATGTCTCATCGGACCGTAAGTGATAGATAGTCTGATCACTCATCGACCCTAATCTCCCATGATCGATTGTTCAGATGCTTAAGTATTGATGTTCGACCTCACCTACCTATGGGTGTTGATTGAAGTAGCTCCCAGACCATCATCATTTTTCCTTGACCGGGTATAACCAGTGAAACCTCGAATGCTGTCGCGAAGGCCTCAATTATACACTGATTCCTATCTCTGGGAAATAGTTTCAGGTGCCTACCTCTAGCCACCCTTTCTCGGTCTCACCTATGTAACGACCCGTAATTTTCGATAATTATTATTATTAAATTTAATTAGATTTTAGAATTTAATATCGAAAGAAATTAAAATTTGTGATTTATTAATGAGAAAAATAATTAGAATGTAATTTAATAATGTTGATTTAATTTAATTAATAACTATTTTAATGTAATTTAAATCGATTGAAATAATTGTAAAGTTAACTTAGTGATAATTGTAAAGAAGGAAATAAATTAAATGTTGTATTAAATGGTGAGATTGTATGTAATCAATTGAAATTGAATATGAAATCAGTGATGTGTAAGTACTAAGTAGTTATAACATTCGTTTGTAAATAATAAATTTATAAATATGATTAAAGTACTTAAAAGTAACAATTGTTTATTTGTCATCTCATTTTTATATGTTGAAATAATCAGGAAATCAAATAAAATTTAATGTAAATCAAATATTGCAGTTAATATGAATTAAGATGATAACTGTAAAATATGAATGTAATAAAATGTAAACCAATGTTAATTATATCCATAAGGTGATAGCTGATTTAATAATAAGAGTAGAAATCAAAATAAAAGAATTTATTTGGATTTAAAATATAATTAACTGGGATTTTATTACAGTGTAATTGAACGTTGCATTTAGTGAAATATTTTAATAGTGAATTTAACATAGAAAATTTATTTTGATAGATTATTAATTTCTATGTAATCTAGAATGATGAAATTGTTAACTATTAAATTTGAATTTAAAAGTGATTTAGCCAATTTAATAATAATTTATTTAATTAATGTGAAAATTAGCCATTTTGGCCACTGTCTTGGATTTCGACGAAACCAGTTTCATCGGATCTGTAACAGTAAATTATTGTAAGATTTCATGTTTCATAGCGATCAGACTTATCGTTTGATCGTGCGAGCTCGAAACGCGTAGAAATCAATTAAAGGATTTAAATGAATATAATTTGATTTTGAAAGCTAACTTCTATATACAATGGAATTAGGGTTTGAAAATAGTTCCATTGAGTTTAAAAATAAAGAAAACCTAAATTTTGATATATTGGATGACCCATTTTCGTTTCGAAAACGAAATCGGCTTTTCGGGTTCGCTAAATTGTTTCGACCAATGCGATCTGTCCATTTATTCTTATCCACCTCTGTCTATATAAATAGTTTTTCCTAACCCTAGTAGCCTTTTTATTCCTTATTCCTGCACGTACAATTCTATCTGTCTGTTCCTTTCCTCTTTCTCAATTGCAGAACATCAAAACCCTAAAATTTAATTTCAAAATTAATTTCAAAATTCAAACTCTCCAAACCCTAGCAAATTTTATATCATTGGAAAGCTTTCGACGAGCGCAATCTATTGCTGCTGTTCATTTTTCGATTCGACTCATGATTTGGCCAGAAATTGTCGATCATTCTCGGCCGTCCATAGTAGGGTTTGTCGTTTAACGGTGGATCTTCAGCTTTGGATCGATCGGAGGGTACCATGGCGTATGGCTTGGCGAATGGAGTCGAACCATGTTGTTAGGTTGGTCTGGATTTGCCTCGAGTTGGCCAGAGAATTGCCCAAAGGCTGGCGGCGGCGGATCTAGGGGAGAGGGCCGGAGGTGGCTGTAACGGCGGCGGAGGTGCGGCGTGTCATGGCAATCACGGTGGCGTAGGCTGATTTGGTCGAAGCTTGATGTGCTCGTAAATGTGCATATTTTTACCACCATATTTAATCTATTTAAATTAAATAAATGATCATATCGGGTATTTTGACTTGTTTAACCAAAATTCAAATTATTTTCAAATTGTCACATATTCATCTTCATATAGGGGTAAAATAGTCATTTTTATGCATTTATTAAATTATGAAAATTTACTTGAAATTTTCTATGTTGTTTTGTAGGAAATTTGGTGAATTTTACAAGTGACTTCATGATAATATATGCATGCACAAGAGTGAAGAGAACAAATGAAGATGGAAATAATTCAAAGTGATGATCATGGAGGACCCCACCCACTTACCTTGATTTTCAATTAGGAGCTAAGCACATGATAAAAGGACATTAAAGCTTCATGTACATTTAAGTGGGGGATTAGTGGATGTTAATGATTACTTGGCCACCACACTACCTCAAGGGCAATTTGGGCATTCCCTAAAAATATGAATTAGGGTTTAACACATGTATAAATACCCCTTATATTTCATGTAACCCTCTCTTGCTTAGTCTCTCTTTAGTTTAGTTTAGGCTCACAAATAAACAAGCTCTTCTCTTTCTCTTTTTATGGCTACTTAGCCATTTTTATTTTCATGTAATTTTCTTTTCTTTTATGCAATTTAATATATGATCTTTTCCCGTTCTTGTTTATTTCCTTTCATGTTGTAGTGTAGATTTAATTTCATGCAAGTAGAATAGTTCTAATTCTTGTTAATTAGCTCTCTTTTTCATTAAGCTTTCATTTTCCTTTCATTTTGCTTTCATGTTGTTAGCTACATTTGTTAATCAAATGACAAATATAAGAGGCTAAACCCCTTCAATTTAGGGGCAATGAAGCTCTCTAATTATGTAGCTTCAACTATTTGTTAATTCATGCTCTCTTTTTGTGCTTAATGATGATGATAGAAATGGATTACTAGTTGTTTTGCTTTGAATTTGATACCCTATATTGTTGACACCAAATAGGCCATGCTTAAATAATCACTAACATTAATTGCCTCTTCATCAAAATATGATTATGGCAAAAGAAAGTGATTTGAAATTAAAATTTGATGGTCTATATTTCTAACCAATAGTTAATAGGTCATACTTAAAATAGATTTCATTTTCATTTTCATTGTCAAATTTCATGAAAGTTAGTAAGTGGTTTAAGGGGTGTGTTATAGTTTGATGGCTTATGTTGGCTTAGCACAAATATGCCATAATTATGATAAGCACATCAATTAAATCACTAATGACCATAAAAGAGAGATCATGATTTCATACGTGTTGAACTACATGATCTAGAGAATGGATTTATTCTCTAAATTGTCATTTAACTCTTATATTTGCTTCTCTTTTCTTTTAGTTAGTTAGCTAATTTTCTAATTCTCTAGCTTAACTTTCGCTCGACTTTGGTTTAATTTGATTGAATAGAATTTTAAAATCATCAATTCCTTGCAGATCGACCGTATTTGCCACGTACTACAAGTGTACGCTGTGCGCTTGCGGTAAATTTTATTTTGAAAATTTTCGATGATTTTCCAACTCGATAGAAATTCCGTCGTCGAACAATTTTTTGGCGCCGTTGCCGGCAAGTTGTTTTGATTTTAATTTATATCCTTCGAATTATTTATTTTTGTTTGATTTTAGTGTGTTTATATTTCGTGTGTGTGTGCATTTAAAAAAAAAATATTGTGTGTTTGTGTGATTTTTTACATTTTCTTTGTGTGCTTGTTTTCTTTTCAATTTGCATTTGCATTGCGTTTTCTATTAATAAAAACACACAATTTTAAAAACCAAAAAAAAAATATTTGGTTGCATTGGCATTTTCATTCTTTTTTTAGTTTCATATTTTCATTTACAATACTTCATTTACAAAAAAAACAACAACTGTTACATTGCATTTTTCTTCACTGTTCACATTTACTTGTCAACTTCACTTCTCTGCACAGACCATACTCCATCACTTGAAACAACACTACACCTCTTTTCATCACCACCACAAACTAGCAACAAACAACCACTATACCGTCCACCACTTCTCACTGCTTCTTTCCACCCATTACAAAACAACCACTTCACCAGTCAACCCATATACAAACTGCAACTCACCATCACAACAACAACAACAACCAGTGTTCTGCCTTCATACAACCAGACAACTTCAATTCTTCATATAACAGTGCACTACACAATCACATTTCCTTGCAAACATAAAATTTCCATATCACAAACCATTTCCTCTCTCGAATTCCATACACCCAAACTACTGCATTCACAAATTGCTCTAACACAAACTGTGCACTTTGCAGTTCCCTTGCTTCTCGACATCACCAACTACTTTGTCCCACACTGCAGTGCCTATACAAACCAGTGTATTAGGTAACCAATAGTCCAACTTCTGCCTCCAAGCACATTTGCCAGTGTGCACACCAAACCTGAAACAAGCACCCCATCACCATCATAGTGTTTTTCCATCACCAAGCCGCAGAGTTCCACCCATCTCCCACCATCTTCAACATCAACTCCATATCAATTGCCTTACAATCGACCAAACTCCTGCTACCTAAGTCCCTTACCAAACCCCTCAACCCGACTATCTGAACATTACCTCATATATCACCGCACCACTTCATCCATTGCCTTACTTCTTCCATATACACTGCTATTCACAACAACCACTGACATTTTTGTCACTTGCCTACCAAACATCTAATATCATCATACCCCTGCAACATTGCAGCAGCCCCTTTCTACGAACTGTAGGAGAAAAAAAATGTCATCGTGAAACCAAACTACAAGCCTACAACTACTCCACCGCATCGCCTCCACTTCGAAACCCACCAACCTCGACTTTGACACCACATCCATTTGCTCCTCCTCAAACTGAATTCCATCAGTGTCTTCCACCAAAACTACCATCGAACCACCCTACTCTCCTCTCTACATACCAAGCTCAACTGCCCTGTTAAAACTCTCCCCACTACATACCATTTCACCACTGCAATCCATCTCCTTCAACGTTCAGCATCACCTTCGAAGCTGCTGCCTTCTACCAACACTTCACTGTGCACGTTTCAGAGCATCGGCTACCAGTCACATCAACCTTTGCAAGCTTCTCTCCCTTGCACAAAGCCCCCCTTCAACACACCCCAAACTGCAACTACGTCAACAACCACACCACACATACTTCACAACTGCTACCCTTCTCCTCCTCCCCCACTAATCTACACTGCCTCGCGACCACTCTTGAACACTGCAATCACCCTAAATCGCCGCAACATCTAGCATCGCCTCATTCCAACCCCACGAAACCAAATCGCTTTCACCGAATCGACGCCTCGCTACCTTTAATTCCCTGAAAATGATCTTCTGAAACTTGAAGCGAATTTAAATTTTCGATTCTAATTTGAGATTTTAAGAAGTTTTGTGTTGAAATGAAGTACAAAGTTCGGTGGAATTTTTTTTAAGAGAAGTAGAGTTTGCTTGTTTTGGTGGGCCGGGTTTGGCTGGTAGGCTCAGTACAATTTTTTCTTTTTTTTGTTTATTTTGTTTTATTTTGTTTAGTTTTTTTTCTTTTCTTAAGTCCATCCTGATTAAAAAAAATGTTTGCTCAATTTTTTTTAATTTGTTTTTAGTTTTTTTCTTATTCTTTAAAAGAAAAAAAAATAGATTTTGAGTGTTAAAGCTCTTCTTTCTTTTTGTTCAATATTAAAAAAAAACTTTTGGATTGAGTTAGATTGCCTTAATTTTCTTTTTGCCCTTAAAAAAAATAAACAAACAAACAAATGAGTTGTTTTAAAAAAAAGAAAATTGTATATATCTTGTTTGAAATTTCAGGTTGCCGAAGCAGAAAATCACAAGGAAAAGAAGTGTTTCCTAGAATAAAATTATTTGCTTTGCTGAGCTTGCCAAAAAAAAAATAACTGCTTGCTTATTTATAATTTTCTTTTTATCTGCCTTGTATTATATATATCTCTTTTTTTTGTTTGTCTTGCATTGTTGTTTACTTGCATTTGAAAAAAAAATTCAGAAAACCAAAAACAACAACAAAATCCATTCGTAGTTGCATCGTTAATACACGTTTAATTTCTGCTTTGCATTTCATCCTAGATTTTGATTAATAATAACGATTAGACATCGATAACTTTTAATTGTATATTGACAATTTGTCTTCTTTGAACAATTTAATTTCTTGGTGTCTAGGCTACGGCAGAGTAATAACCATTTATAAATATTACGGTGATTCGTAAATATTATAGTGGCTGTTCCTTTGAAGGTACTTAAACCTTCGGCTGCATTGCTACGGTGATTCGTGGTGCACCGATAACTCCTGCCCGTTACTTGGCTGAGAACTATCTTGTTGATTTAAGACAATTTGTAATTATACAATTTTGGGTTAACTTAGAATGAATCATTTGTAATTAACCCTTGCATTAGTTCATGCATATTTTAAAAAAAAATTTCAAAATCCAAAACTAAAAAAATCGTATATATTCCTTTTTCTTTGAAATTTCAAAAATCCAAAAAAAAAAATTAGAAAAACAAAAAATTTAAAAAAATAAAATTATAAAACCTTTTCAAAAACAAAAAAAATGAAAAAAAACAAAAATCAATTTCTCTTTTGAAAAATAAATTTCGTTTGTAAATATTTTTCCCTAAAAAAAACAAAAACATTCTTGAAAATGTCCGAGTTTCCCCACTCACTTGAATTTTACAATAGTTGTGAAAATCAATATAATCCATACGGTTTCACTCCAAATTCGTATGGATATTTTAATGACAACTATTCTTTAAACAATTCAAATTTTGAACAACAAAGTTTTCAAAATGATGACCAACCCTCGAATCTTGAAAATAGCATTTCATCTCTACTTGAAATCTCTACACAACAAAATCAAATGATAAATGATTTGTGTAATTCATATTTGTGTAACATCTCGAGTCTAGGATTTCAAAATTTGAATTCAATTCAAAATTCAATCGATTTCGATTATAACCCATGCCAATTCAATTTCGAACTCCAAAATGAATTTCAAACTCAAAATGAAACTGGAAACAACTTTTCAAATGAATTTGGCAATGGGAATAATCTTAACCACGTTACGATTGAAAATCTTTGTTCTCAACAATTTCAAAGTGAAAATCCTCATGTTAATAATTATAAATTGGATTTTGTTGAGCAAATGAACGAAATTTACGATGATCACACAGATTCGTTGTTTGAAACGTATATGAAACAACGTAAAAAACAAAATCAAATTCCAATGTGTGACGAGTCAAACAATAATCCACCTTTTACCCAAATCGACGATTTTCAAATAACAACTTTTGAAATTGAAAACGAAAATCTTAACGAAGTTGTTGAAAACACGGTAATTGAGTTAGATTTCAATTCTTTTAAGGATGAGGAACCAAATTTGAAATTCGATCTTCCTTTTCTCGATTTCAAAATTTTGAATACGACAACTTTGGATTTTGAACTTAATATATGCGATGAAGTTGTTGATAATCAAACAAAGAAAGACGAATTTAATGAACACGAATTTTTTGGACTTTTCGAAAATGAGTTGTTGAATTCCAAAGGGGAAGATTTAAATCACCACTTTGATTTTGAAATCAATAATTTTGAAGAATTATTCAATGACAAATTTGAATTTCAAAATGGTGAAAATAAACTTGAATTTCTACCAATTGTTTTATCAACCCCGAAAATCATCGAAAATAAAACAACTCGTACGATTTTTAATAAAACGACATTCGTTTTTCCAAATCCACATTCGATTCCAAAATCATTTATGGTTTGGTTTTTCGAGCTTATGCTATGTCTCGTATATGTGACGAGACAAATGAATTGGTCGTTGTAAGACCGTTTCATTTACTTTTTGACGATATACTTTCTGATCTTGTGTAAATACCGTTAATTTTCATTTAAATAAAGGTCATGTTTTTATTTTTATTTTTCTCCTTCCATTTTGGTTGACTGTGAGGACATAGTCAAAATCAAGTGTGGGGGGAGACTCGAATCATGTTCGAACCAAAGCAATCAACAGAGGAATTAAAACAGCAAAAATCACATTCCAATTTCAAAGGTTCGAACTCGATAATTGAAGCAACTGCACATACGAACGAAGCTAGAAGTCGATTGACAAAGCAACGCAACGCAAATCCCTCAATTCAATCGATTGATTATAGAGCAGTGGCTTCAAATTCGCAAAGCCCTAATTTCTCACAGAGGAATGAATGAAGGAACAAACGAAAGCAAAAGGAATCGGCAGACAAAATTAAAAGATAAAAGGGGGACAACTTATTATATTTCCTTTGGGCTGAACTCTTTCTCTTTTGGGTCGATCTATTTGAGCTTTAGTGATTATATAAGGTTTTTTATTTTAAATTTGTTTTTATTTTATAATTTCTTTTTAACTTGTGAAATTGTCTAGTTGTGTGACTAGGGGACGAACTACGGCGATGTAGTTCGAGAATTCGCAACTCAGTGGCTGAGTTGTGGAAGGGTTTTGAGCATAGAGTTAGGTTAGTTGATAGCGGGTGTCGCGAGTTTACGTGTGTAAGTGTCTGACTGCTTAATTTCTAGTAGAAACCTTGGGGGCAACACGTAGGTAGGGTTTTGCCGAAGTTGGGTAAATCTGTGTTGTTCTATATCTGCTTTTATTATTCTGCTATTATCTGTGCTGCAATTAATTTATATATTTCTGCATTAAATTTTTATTATTATTAGTATCACTCTATTCACCCCCCCTCTAGGGCGAAATCGATCCTACAAGTGGTTGGTGAATATGCTTACTGGAAAAATAGAGTGAATTTTTTTCTGAAAACCATTGATGCTTGGAATATTGTTCAGACAAGATATAGGACACCAACTATAGTGGTAGATAATCAGGAAATTGAAAAACCGATGGATTAATTGACAGATCTAGAAAATAAACTACAGAATGCTAAAGCTATGAATTCTATTATTTGTTCATTAGATTAAATTGAATTTAATCATGTCTCACATTGTCTAACTGCATAGGAAATCGGGCACACACTTGAAGTGACTCACGAAGGAACGTCTCAAGTCAAAGAATCTTGCCTTGCCATGCTTAGTGGCGAAAACGAGAACTTCACGATGGCCAAGGATGAAAATGTCAAAGAGATGTATGGATGACTTTCCAATCTTGTATATAAATCAAAAGCTCTCGGAAAATCATACACAGAATTGGAAATAGTCTGAAAAATCCTCAGAGTCCTTCCACGAAATTTTGAAGAAAAGTTACTGCCTTCAAGAATCAAAGGATTTGAACCAAACCAAAGTTGAAGGATTCATCGGAAATCTCACCACTTTTGAGCTAGAAATGACATTCAAGAAAGAACGAGAAGGAGGTGATACTTGAAAGAAATCAATAACTCTAAAAGGAACAACGAAAAGTGATGATGATGGAGCAGCTGAGCTGGAGCTACTAATAAAAAGATTCAAAAAGTGGAACCACAAGTATGGAAATCCAACTCTAAATCAACAATTGAAAAGCAAAATAGTCAAACTACTAGACAACTCAAAAGAGCACAGGATCATTTGTCACAAGTGCAATAAACCTGGTCACATCAAGCCCAATTATCCTCAGAATCGACTCGGCCAAGGAAAGAAATTACAAAGGAGAAGTTTTGTAGCCACGTGGAATAAAAATGATGACGATAATAAAAGTACTAGCAGTGAGAGTGAAAATGGAGATCTGTGTCTTCAAGGTGATATTACTGATAGCGATGATGACGAGCCAAACGAGGTATCAAAACTTACTCACTTAGAATTACTTATATATTTTCATGAAGTAAATGGCTGTTTTGAAAGACTTAGGGAGAAGTATGCTAAAATAGAATCACAAAGAGATAGTTTGATAGAATTAAATAAACAGCTTGATCAATTGGTTAAAAACTATCGAAACAAGAGCCCTAAGTGTGATAATTGTCCATCATTCGAAGAAGAAATTAAAAAATCAGAAAATAAAATTAAATCACTTGAAAATGAAATTCCGATTTTGAAAGAAAGTGAAGACACTAGGAGAGAAAATTCTATTAAGAATTGCTCTCAATTATTGAATGAAAATGAATCTCTCAAAACACTAGTCCAACAATTGTCTACAACTTTAGGAAAATTTTCCAAAGGAGAAAGAGCGTTAAATATGCTATTAGGGAAACAAACTGTTAATACTGTTAGGCAAGGACTTGGGAATAATCAATCTGAACATGTTAGAAGCAAAAATAATCAAGTCAATTCTAACTGCACGATTTGTGGAAAAATTGGACACAATCATAATGTTTTCTGGTATAGACCCATATACGTGAAAACCATTCCAATTTGGGTTCCCAAACACACGAATGTAAAATTCCTTAAAGTCAAACAAATCTGGGTGCCAAAAGGAACAAATATAAATAGTCTTGGGTCTACATAAACATATTTTTCAAAATCTTTTGCCACTAACAACCATGTACCTATAAAAACAAATAGGTCACAAAAATCTTTTCTAGTGTAGGTGTGGTGGTAGGCTAAGGAACAACAACAGTGTTATTTGGATTCTGGCTGTTCCAGGCACACGATGGGCAACAAATCAAAGTTCCTTAGTCTAGTACAAAGGTGGCAGAATCACAATGGGTAACAACGAAAAATTATCGGAAAAGGTAAAATAGGTAATGGTACATTTATCTTGAACGATATAATAAATGTGAAAATCTGCATCATAATCTGATTTAATTCAGCCAGTTATGTGATATGGAAATAAATGTTGATTTTGATTTTGAATTATGCAAAATTGTTGGTCAATTATCCTTTTATGTCAAGAGCGATGTAAATATCTCTAGAGTCTTTGAACTAGTTTGGACTAATGATGTTGCTTTATTGGTTGATGATTATTCTGGATACACGTGGATATATTTGACCTGACATTATATTTTGTGTTTGTTTGTATACACTGTTTCAATTCAAATCCAAAAGAATTTCATTTAAAAGCTGTAAAATGATTATAAGGTATTTGTTGCACATCTCACGATTTGGTCTTTGACATCCATCTATCTGATAACTTTAAGTTAAAGCGGTATTCATATGCAGATTATACTAGTAGTCTAGTTGATAGAAAAATTACTAGTAGAACGTGTTTTATGTAGAGACATCACATTTTCAAAGAAAATATCTACATATTTTTCATTTCAACCGATTTCCAATTAGCAGACATTTTTTTAAAAACCCCTTCCAGAAAATAGTTTTTGTTGATCTTGTTTCAGATTAGTCATTTTAGAAAATTTGACTTTATAATTATTTTTGGATATGATCTTAAATGACTACATTAACTAATCCGACTCCCTACTGATTATCAAAAAGATAAATAGTGATTGAAAAAGTGATGAGTGTTGATATTAATCATATATTATGACTTGAGACAGTATATGTAGTAAATTTCCTTAAAAATTTAAACAAGATTTATAATAACTTTTGATGGGTAAAAATTCCATGAACATCTCTATTTCTATCATATCTCTAAACGACCACCACTCATTAAAATCCAATATAGTATGTCAAAATGTGGTATTTTAAACAGGAAATTATTCGATTTTATTTTATTTTTATTTTTTAAAAACACCCAAAGTATTCACTCTCATTTAATAGTCCTCACGGTTATGCATGGGTGAATTACTTGGAATATTTGTTTATGTGCTTTCATGCTCATTTAAAAGTCCTCACGGTTATGCATATATGGAACACATATCAAAATTGGTTATTAAATAAACGAGTTGATTCTAATCCATTTAAAAGTCCTTACGGTTATGCATGGTTAGAAGATACTTGAAATTTGTTTTTTTTGTTTTTAAAAAAATATGGGAATACTACTAATCTCATTAAAAAGTCCAAACAGTTATGCATGGTTAGTAAGTATTCAAATTCCTGAAATAAATATACCACAAATAGACACAACTATATGGTTTTATATACCGACATCACCCCTATCATTCTAAAGTGGAATATGCGCCTAACAGAGTATTTATGATTTTTGTTTGATTTTTTTTTGAAATTTAATATTTATACTCGATTGGGTATTAATGTTGTATTAATGTCTATCACTATATCTCTATTTTTCTAACACTATTACTCTTTTGCTGATAACAAAAGGGGGAGAGGAAAGTTAAGATTTTAGCGAATAAAGGTCAAATATTTTATATTATATTTGCATTCTGGGTTCATTTGCATATTTTTATTTATTTTCATGCATATATGAAGTGGAGTTTTGCTGTAGAGAGGGAGCATTCAAATAGGGCAAGCAAATAGAGTTCATCATTGACCAAATACATTTAATAAATTCAAAATCTTAAATATATGTTTGTTATCATCAAAAGGGGGAGATTGTTGAATATGCTAGTATATGATTTTTGTTTGATGATAATAAACATATATATATATATATATTCATTTAAATGTATTTGTTATTGTACTATTTTATTTTCACATAATTAAATAAATATTTGGTGAATAAAATAAATAACACAGAATTTAAATTCAAACAAATATTTTATTCAAACAAATATTTTATTATAATTTTGAATAGTACAAATATGAGCTCTCACTATATATACACAATTTCAATTACAATACGATTCCGATTACATCACAATTTTCAATTTACAATGTTCACCTCACTACATATCACTCATTCACTCGTATTTATCTTCAACTCTATTCCAGATTGAATCCAGCATTTGAGCTATTTGCATAATAAACACCGACGTAGCAAAATTGAAAAAGAAATATTTGTGCAGTGTAAAATAAAATGTGTATTTTGAAAATGTTATTTACCTCAGTTATTTGGGATGTTTGTCATCATTTATTTTAAATTCATCTTACACGAACAGCTTATGACATGCACAGTGTATCACTGTACATGCCATAAGGTCATGCACACCGATATACACTTGATAAAACTGCAGGGACGGGTGAGCACAAGGTCAAACCCGAGCCGAGGCTGGATTCAACACAGGTACAATTCAAAATGCAAACAAAATTTAGTTCAGAAAGATTCAAGGCAGTTCTCTAACCAATGTACACATCAAGCCTCGACCAAAAATTCAATGGTTCACATGACAACATACATGAAGTATTAACCAGAACAAGATCACACATGAACCAAAACTCAAATAAACACTTCAAATATACATATGTGACAACCAGACCATCGAAATCACCAGTGCAGACCTGGCAACATGGAAGCAAATGCAAACTAGCTCGAAGCAACAACTCAGTATAAACACAAAGACGCACTTGAATATCAATATACATATATACATGAATACACATGTATACATATATAAAATCAAGTGACTATGACCAAGCAACAAACGAACAACTACAATCAGTCAAAGATCCAAAATGAAATAGAAAACTACATACACTTGAAACCAGAATTGATGCCAATCTCACACACGTATATACATACATATATGTATATGTATGGAGACCATCAACCAAAGTGCAGACAAATTCCAAGCAAACAGTAATGTACACATGAAACACAAAGCCATATGAAGACCAGCATTCAAAGTACAACATGAACTCATTGACAGCATACAAGTGGAACACAAAGACCACATAAACATATATACATATATGCACATACATACACACACACATATATGAGTTCAAAAGCACCATCATGAATAATCAGAAGCTAAAAGTGCTCAAATGTACACACCAGTACAACGAGGTATATATGCAAAGACAACAAAGTGGTAAACCAGACAAAAAGTGGTGGACAAGACACAATGCTATAGAGGTGACATCAATATACATGAAGACCAAAAGCAGCTAAACAATCATGTAACATGTTCAATAAAATGGACAGAGCACTAATATACATATATACAGACCAGAGAATAACAACGTCGAAATGAAGTACGACCAGATCAATTCAATGCAAAGACCATGTCAACATACTTCAATGAACAAAGTCAATGTCGCACGGATTTCAAAATGGACATGTTAAATTCATTCAAGGCTATTAAGTCTGGAGCATCATCAACACGACAAGTATGAATCAAAAATGGTCAGAAGCCGTGGGTCATCAAGGTACAGTTTGAACAAGAATCAAGATAACAGTTTCAAACCAAGTCAAGATTAAATGCCAAAGAATCAAAGCCGTGGTGACCAAGTTATGGGTGAAAAGAAGAAATCGACTAAAGCAAGTCAATAATGTACAAGTCAGAGTAATCACCAGCAATCAAGCGAAATTCAGTGGCCAAGCATAGCAAGTGAAGTATTCAAACAAAATAAATACGAACGATAATTAAGGGAATCGATCCCTATAAAAACCCAAGTCATCATTGGCATTTAAAGTATTCGAGTTTAAGAAAAATTACAGAGCCAAGCTTCAATTTAAAAATCCAAATCAACAACTCGAATCAAGTACGAACCAAAGAAATCAACAGAGGAATTAAAACAACAAAAATACATACCAATTTCAAAGGTTCGAACTCGATAATTGAAGCAACTGCACATACGAACGAAGCCAGAAGTCGATTGAAAAAGAAACGCAACGCAAATCCCTCAATTCAATCGATTGATTATAGAGCAGTGGCTTCAAATTCGCAAAGCCCTAATTTCTCACAGAGGAACGAACGAAGGAGCGAAAGCAAAAGGAATTGGCAGACAAAATTAAAAGATAAAAGGGGGACAACTTATTATATTTCTTTTGGGCTGAACTCTTTCTCTTTTGGGCCGATGTATTTGAGCTTTAGTAATTATATAGGGTTTTGTATTTTAAATTTGTTTTTATTTTGTAATTTCTTTTTAACTTGTGAAATTATCTAGTCGTGTGACTAGGGGACGAACTACGGTGGTGTAGTTAGAGAATTTGCAACTCAGATGCTGAGTTGTGGCAGGGTTTTGAGCATAGAGTTAGGTTAGTCGATAGTCGGTGTTGCGAGTTTATGTGTGTAAGCGTCTGACTGCTTAATTTCTAGTAGAAGCCTTGGGGGCAGCACGTAGGTAGGGTTTTGCCGAAGCTGGGTAAATCTGTGTTGTTCTATATCTGCTTTTATTATTCTGCTATTATCCGTGCTGCAATTATTTTATATATTTCCACATTAAATTTTATTATTATTAGTATCACCCTATTCATCCCCCCTCTAGGGTGAAATCGATCCTATAAATATTGGAATATAAATTGTTTGTTAAATACCCGATTGATAACCGGGTAATTGTTTTGATTGATTGGTTGATTGAATGATGATTGTGATGGATGCTTAATTGTCCACATTTTGGATGATTTGATGTTATGTTTATTTATATGCTGTTATCACACTGCAAGTTCCCTTAGTTGTTGTTAAGAAAATCACTATGGGTTGAAATGATACATGCTCGAACGATCTTATAGATTAGGGAAAATCGTTATGGGTTGAAATGATAAACTCGAGCGATTTTATGGATTTTGAATTTTTCTCAGGGTTTCGGGTTGAAATGATATATACCTGTAAATTTAAATTTATTGCGCGTTGAAATGATATATATCCGTATCACTTGATCATAGGGTAGAAAATTATATACGGACACCGGATTGGTTAAATTAAATGATTTTAAATCCTTAATTTTTTAATCTAGTTAAATGATATTGTGAAATAAAATTAGATTTATATGAACTGAATTATTTTAAAAATCCAAGCTTTAAATGTTAAAATTGAAATTGGTTTAAATGAATTGTTTAAAGAATTTAAAATTGAAATCTTAAAGTTGGATTTTGAAATATAAATGAAATTTATCAAAATTGAGTTATAGTAAATGTTTGAATATTTAAACTTTGAAACCTATTGAATTTGAAGTGGTTTAAATTTGTAGTTCAAATATGGATTTGAAATCGATATAAATTGAAATGGTTTTAATGAGAATTTGAATTGAAACCTTTAGCCTTTTGAAGTGAAATCGTTGAACTGAGATTGATTTAAATTGAATTTTTGGAACTAAAGTTGATTTGAATTGATTTGTGAAATTGGGAGAAACAATTCTAATTTGAAACTATTTTCGATATAAATTCTTTTAGTATACAAACTCTTTTATCATATAAACTTATTTTATCATATAAACCATTTTAATATATATTAATAATTTTTAGTACATTAACTATTTTTAATATATAACCTATTTTAATATATAAACTATTTTTAATATATAAACTATTTTAATCTATAACCCATTTTTAAAATATAAACAACTTATATATATATATTATTCTAAAATTTATAAACAACTTTTAATATATATATATATATTTTAACATCTAAACTATTTTAATATATAAACTATTTCTAATATATAAACTATTTTAACCTATAACCTTTTTTAAAAATATAAACTATTTTTAATGTATAACTATTCCAATATATAAACTACTTTCAATATTCAAACCGTTTAAAGTTAGAACTGTTATGATTTGGATTTAATTGATTTAAATGCAAATATTTTGATATGATGGTTTAACCTATTTTGTAGTTATGATTTTGAAAATAAATATGATATAAAGGAATAATGATTTCGAAAGTGAATATGATTTCGAAGGTGACATGATTTTTAAGTGAATATGATATTTTGATATCAATTATGAATCGGTTTTGGAAATGCAAAAGAATCAACCGGTGTGAAATAAGTGTTTGGTTGTTAAAGAGACCAGGATCAGATATTGTCATACTCTCTGCCAATACTGGAAACCACTTTAACAACTGTGCACGTGGTGGAGAATCCAGAACGAAGTAGGATTGTTTGGCGAACGCTACTGTATGAGGTATGAATGCAGCCCTGACCCCCTCGGGTCAACTTGATATGACTAAAACAGGAGCTATACTTAGGCCAAGCGAGGTCGCACCTCCGATTGGACATGCTTCTTCAATACCATATCTTTTACTTTGTGATTGATTGGTGGCTACTCTTCGATTTGATTATGGGAGTGTGTTCTGAGGTGGGCAGTAGTAGCTGTTATGCGTTACCACCAGCCCGGTTCTGCAAACGGTAGAATCCTACCCTGGCATTGCCTTGCGTGCCTTGTCATATATCTTATCGAGCTCATTACGAGTTAGTTGTATCGTACCTATGGAGTGCTCACCGAGTATCCCATCGGTTTGGTAGAGCTTACAGTATCTGTATAGACTACGATATTTATATAAAAATGTGTTAAGGGGGATATGGGTAACGCCTTAACGCTATTTTAATACTTTACTTTACTGTAGACATATTATAATAGCGTATTGTCTTACATATGTAGATAGTTTAACGGATCCTTAGGAGATGGAATACCGAACATCTCTTAAGTTATTGCATGCACGTTAGACACTGGATCAGAGATGTAAAATCCCGTAAACATCTCTGAAGCCGTTAGACTCTTATTTATTTATGTTGATTTAACTTACATAAGATCTTTTAGTTCTGATTGGAGTGTTTTGTCTTTTCATTACGCTCGGGTCAGCCTGAGCATTTCAGTGTTGAAGACTATCTTTCTGGAGGATGAAGACGAAGATTTAGTGTATTATTACTATTTATTATATTTATTCCACTCCATCATGTTGTTCCGCTGCATTATTTATTTATTCCTGCTGTATGTATAACTTTGATCTGTATTGTAAAAGTGTAATCAAATGTTATTTGTAAAACAGCTTCATGAACTATTTATTTGATTATTATTTATTTTTTCATTCCGCTGTGATATCCTCGCTTTTGAATGGTTTGAGTCGACATGTGCGGTTTATTGTCAATTTAAACCATCCAAAATGGTGGGTCGTTACAACCTGTATCTGGTCTTGACTAAGAGTATCCATTGACCATTATCACTTATCCTCGACCGAGCATGTCCTCTCAGGCCATAAGCATGGTTGCTAAAGTTTTGATTGCATACCAGTTCTTAAATCTAGGAACTTGTACTTTAGTTGCCTGACTTTGGACATGCTCTATTGATTTTGCCTATCCCTAGGCATCGGTCGAGATCAGAGAGATATGGGAAAACCGTCCGCTCGACCCTAATGATTATACTCCTTTGACCCGATCATGGATTAAAGGAGTTAGTCGGTACTTATCTCCGAGTATCTGACTGCACTTCTAATCATGCAACACAAGATTTAGCTTACAAGAACATAGTTTTATTGGTTCTAGAAGCCAACTTCTTTTATGAACAAAAGAGATAGAAGGTCCCGCCTTATTACATTGCCCCCATTTCACCTGGGTGGCTAATTTGCAGAAAATAAAGTAAATAAATCTACGTGAAATAGCATCTCAAGTGTTCTCTCTTCCACGCTCATGGAATCTGTATCCATTAACGGTGGCTAGCTTGAAAGTTCCATCTCCAAGATTTTGTTCAATTGCATAGGGAGTTTCCCACTTCGGACCAAGCTCCTCGTACCTGGGTAAACTCATTTCAAAATGTGATCCCTAACTTCAAAGGTATGGTTTTTAAACTTAGCATTGAAGTGTCATGCTTCTTTTTTATGGTGAGCAACTATCCTCAATTAAGTCTCTTCTCATTTTTCATCAACCAAGTTGAGGGACTCAAGTAAGAGTTCCTCATTCACCTTGGGTAGTAGTGCTTTTTTCTATGAGAAGGGACTTCTAGTACTATTGGAATCATGAGCAAATGGATTATGCCCGGTTGTGGACTTGTAGGTCGTCCTATAAGCCCATAGTGCTAGTGGAAGCTCATCGATCCAATTGCCCTTGATTTTAGTTAACTATTTCTTTAAGATAGACTTGATGATTTTATGCAATGCCTCTACATGTCAATTTGCCTACGGGTATGCTACTACTAAAAAGCTTTTTTCAATTTTGTACTGGTTGCAGAAATCCTTGAATTCAACATTCTCGATTTGAGTTCCATTACTAGTTATAAATTTCTATGAAACTATGAATATATAGATAATATTATTTGTTACAAAGCTGATCACTTTTTTCGTTACAGCCGTGGAAAACAGTTTCGCTTTAGCCCACTTTGTGAACTAATCCATCGTAACGATAGCGTACGTAGTTTATCCTTTCGACATCAGTAGCATTCTAATTATATTAATTCCCTAAACTACAAATGGCCACGGGCTAACCATTTGCGTAAGCTCTATGGTTGAGACACTAGGAATTTTCACAAAACTCCGGCACTTCTCGCTCCATCTGGTGTAATCAACAGCATTAGAGTTTATCGTTGGCTAGAAGTATCCATATCGAATGTTCTCCTTCGCTAAAGTCTACACTGGGTCCCTTATGTATTTCCATAAGGATTTTCCTAGCTACATCCTTGGTTACGCAACACTGCAAGGGGTTAATAAACCTCTCTTATATAGCACTCTTTCCAGCATTATGAATCGTAGCACTTTACAAAAGAGTTCCCGCCATTTGTTTCTTCCTTTCAAGAGAGTTCCCTTTAGAAAATAGTCCTTAATAAGAGTCATCCATGACTCCCTTTACCCCTCAACCTCTAAGATTTAGTTAACATCCATTTGGTCGATGCTTGGAACCAATCCCATCAACCCCGCATCCTTAAAAGTTGGTCAATTTTGCCAGTGAATCGGCCTTTGTATTCTCCTTCCTAAGGATGTGCATAATCGTGTAATTCTCTATACCATTCAATAGTTCCAGTGTTTTGGTCTGGTAAGAGGCAAGTCTCGCACACTTAGCTTAAAAATTCTTTTTAGCCTAGCAAACCAACAACTTGGAGTCATTGAATACACATAGCGTCCTTACCCCCAATTCTTTTGATATCTTGAGTCCTTCCATCAACGATTCATACTCTGCCTAATTGTTCATCATCGGGAACTCTAGCTTCAATACGTAGAAAATTGTCCGTCCTTCTGGGGTTATGAGTACCACTTCTACCCTAGTGTCACGTTCATTGGAAGCTCCATCTATGATCAAATTACATTGGGAAAGTAGGACCATATCCTCTTCCTTTTCTCTATCCCAGATGGTAAACTCAACGAAGAAGCCCGCTACAGTTTTTCCTCTTATCGCCCTTCTTGGATGGTAAGTGATATCACTGGCTCAGCTCGATGTTCCATTTCAATAACCTTCCCGTAGTCTTGGGTTGATGCAGTACTTGCTTTAAGGGCTGATCCGTCAGCTCCTTTATCAGGTGAGCTTGGAAATATGGTCACAACTTCCTCGAAGCAATCAACAAGCGATAAGTGAGCTTTTCCAGCTTTTGGTAATTCTTTGCTGCTTTGGTAAACCACTTACTGATATAGTATACCAAGCTTTGGATCCTTTCCTTTTTATGTACCAATGCTGCACTTAGTGCATGAGAAAATACCGGCAAATAGATAAACAAATCTTCTCCATCCAAAGGGTTGGATAGGATTGGTGGTCTTTCCATGTGCTTCAACAACTCCTAGAAATTATCCTAGCATTCGTTTATCTAAGCAAACTTTTCTTTCTCTTTTTAAGGGCATCGAAGAATGGTATGCATTTATTAGTTGCCTTTAAGATGAACATTAGCGCGGCAACCTTCCTGGTCATGCTCCACATTTCCCTCCTTGTCCTTGAAGCAGTAACATACTTAAAGATGTTAATCTACTCTGACTAGCCTCAATGCCCTTTGAACTCATAATAAATCCCAAGAATTTTCACGATGCAACTCCAAAGGAACACTTCAATGGATTTAATTTCATCCTGAACCTCCTCAGCATATCGAACATCCCGAAAGGATCTTCCATACGGTTCGTGCATAACCATGACTTCATAAGCATTTCATTCACATAAAATTCCATTGTCCATCTGATCTAGGCCTTAAACATGAAATTCACCAATCTCTGGTAGGTAGCTCTGGCATTTTTCAGACCGAACGACATCACTCAATAGCAATACAGTTCCAAATCCATTATAAAACCTGCGTACTCTTGGTCTAGAATGTGCATTGCTATCTAGTTATAATCAAAGTAAGCATCCATGAAAGAAAGCAGGTTATGTTCGGTGGCCCATCTACCAACTGGTTGATTTTGGGCAACGAGAAGCTGTCCTTCGGGAAGGCCTTATTCAAGTCCAAGTGATCAATGCATGTCTACCGCTTCCAATTCTGCTTTTTGACTAGCATAGGGTTTAATACCCATTCAGGTACAATGCGTCACCGATAAAGCCATTTGCCTTTAGCTTATCCACTTCCTCTTTCAATGCAATAGATCGCTCCAGAACCAAGATGCAATTTTTTACAGGAGGGTATTTTGGGTTCAAATTCAACGTGTGGCACACTATCTCCACTGATATCCCACAAATATCTAAATGCGTCCAAGCAAACACATCTAGGTTTGCTCAGGGAAAACAATCCAACTCCTTTATTTTAATGTCGAGTTGTGATCCGATCTTAAGGAAACATGTAGGATCATCCATATCCATCGGGATGTTGATCCTTAGCTCAACTGGTGTTGCCTGCACTTCCTTTGACTGATTCCTACGATCTATAGACTTAAAGAACTTGCTATGGCACCTGAGCCAGTGCTTGTGCAGTGGTTGTTATGCATCCACCTTCTTGATGCTGAGAGCTTTCTCCGCATCCTTTCCTTTCTCCTATTGCCTTGCCTCTCTAAGATCAACAACTTAACATTCTTGACTAGTGCTTTGGTCGCCTTGAATAGCACCAAGCCCATTCTTCGTAGGGAACTTCATCATTAAGCACCAAAGAGCCAATGCTACTTTAAAGTTAGCTAGGGCCGATCGACCTAAAAAGGCATTATACGTCAAGAATTCATCAATAATTGCAAACTTTTAAACCCACACGATCTAGTGGTTTCCTTCTCTCAACTCCAGGGACAAGTCAATGGTCCCGATGGGCTTCTTCACCTCTATAGAAATCCTCGAATCCTGGATTTACAAGGATTAATATCCTTGGGACTGATTTTCATCTTAAAAGTATTTTTGAACATAATATTCACTAAGCTTCCATAATCCACTAAGACTCGATGCATAGTAGCTGGTCCCACAATTGCCATTATCACCGTAGGATAAATGGTTGGTGCTTTAATCCCGTCAGAATCCCTATTACGAAAGATTTTATTGTCGATCATCAATCTCTTTGCTTAGCCGGTGCTCCATCCTCAATGGAGAAGTAGCTTTCCTACAATACATGCTTCAAAGAATTTGCATAACGCTCCATCTCATTCTAGCTTGTCTCCATTGGTGATCCTCAAGTTATTATATTTACCACGATCCTTCCATCACGTCACCTGGGCCACTCTCCACTGGGTCCAGGCTGACTCCTATGAGCATTCAGCCCTTGAATTTTAACATTCTATTTTCCATCCTATGGATCTCAAACAAACTGCTGCAATTTTTTCTTTCCGATTAACTCATCGGTTATATCCTTTAAATGACGACACTTGTTAGTATTGTGCCCATATATTTCATGGAAGTGACAATACTTCCCTAAGTGCCTCTCGGCCTCCATCACCTCCCTCCGAGGTGGCTTCCAATATTTCTCCATCCCTTGCATGGCAAAGTATATATTTTCGATCGTATCGTTTAGAGGCGTGCATTCCTCTAGCCTCATATATCTTGGACACTTTTTGGCATTATTCCTCTAGGCCCCAGCACCCTGATTTCTTTTCCTCTTGTTATTGGTATTACCCATCTTCATAGCAGCATTACCGATGCTCTCACTAGTTTACTTTATAGCAACATTACTTGAAACTACTTATCTTGGTTGTCCACCACCGGCCTTCCCAAAAACCAAGTCTCCCTTTTCCAAGCATAAGAATTGGTTAGCCTTCTGGTGGAACTCCTTCATGATAGTCGGCTGCTTCATCCTCCACCATTTTCCAGAATCCATATCCGGGTGTTTCCCCTAGATCAATGCCATTGATGCTAAATCCTCCTTTGAATTAATCACCTTGTTGACCGTAGTATTAAACTGTTTAAAAAGCCTTTCAGCGACCCTTCAAGTCATAACGAGTATAACCGTTGCTAGTAATTTCAGTAACACTTATACGTGTTGCTATTGGAGTGTGTAAATTTATTTGTAACACTTATATCCATTGCTAAATGCTATCTACCAACAGTTATAAGTGTTGGGAAACATTTTTCCCAACAGCTATAAGCGTTAGCAATTTCATATTAATATTCCAATGGAAATAAGTGTTATTAATATCCA
Source organism: Allium fistulosum (assembly GCA_030737815.1). Taxonomy (NCBI): domain Eukaryota; kingdom Viridiplantae; phylum Streptophyta; class Magnoliopsida; order Asparagales; family Amaryllidaceae; genus Allium; species Allium fistulosum. Next base: position 1,114,011,818 of record CM060907.1, on the reverse strand, counting down.
TTTTGTAACGCGTATAACAGTAGCAAAATTCATTCTACCAACAGATATAAGTGTGAGCAATAACAAGATGGTAACATAAATAGATGTTGGTAATTTTTTTCCAACATTAATAACTGTTGCAATAATTAATACGATATGCATGCTAATTAATACGATATGTCATAATTAACACAGTAATTACCTTAAGTTAGCAAACCATGACCAAATTAATATCAAGAAACAACATCCATAATCATTGTAATATAATAGAGCATTAACTAACAAAAGACAAGTTGATGCAGCCCAGAATGGTGAAAGCGGTGAAGTGTTAGGTCGTGAACGACCTAACCAATCCTTGAGTCGTTTACAACTTAACGAAGATGGTTTGCGAGATAACAAACAACGTGTTTTACGTGTTTTAGGTTGGACACGACCTAGTGGGGATTCACGACCTAGTGAAAATCGCTCACGAGTTAACGGGCTAAGCATGAAGACCCTCACACGAGTTAACGCGATAAGTCGCTCAAGCGAGCTACGACCTAAGGGAGAAGTTTTAGGTCGGCCACGACCTAACGAGGTACTGGAACAAGGCGGTGAAGCGAGTTATGCCAAAGAAGGAATCCAACGACCTATGATAGGTCACGTACGATCTAACGAAGGATGCGCGCAAAGTTGTTCAGAAGGAGTTTTAGGTCCCTCACGACCTAAGTTAAGTCGTTCAACGACCAACGACCTAGTTAGGTCGTGTGAAGAGGTTTCAGAGGCTGATGTTCTTAAGTCGCGTGAAGATGTTGTGTCCTTAGGTTGCGAGGCCTTAGGTCGGTCAAGCTTGGGTCGCAAGTGTTAAGTCGTTGACGACCTAAGTTAGGTCGTAAGTCGTATGTCAGAGATATTATGTTGTAATATGTTTGAATTTACTGTTGTTAGGTCGCGTACGACCTAAGTTGAGTCGTGTGGTGTTGTTACGTCGGCAACGACCTAAGTGTTGTACAAAGTTCTGTTGTGTGTGTTGTAACTTCTATAAATAGGCCGGTGGTGCCATTTGTAATAGTTAAGTTGATTTGAATAAAACTTTTTTTTGTTAGCTTTGTGCTTTCACCAAATTGGTAGTTGAGTGTAATCTCCTATCTCCACTTTCGGTTAATCGAGTGCGCTCGATTCAACGATTGCTGAAGCCGATTCATGGTATCTAGTGCGCTAGATCAACGTACGAAGAATCGCAGATCTTTAAACACGGTATAGTGCGCTATCAACGTGTTTGGGATAGCTAGAATTCGGTATCTTTGGATCAACGAATTTGGGCCATTCGGTATTCTTCACTCCATCGATCGCTACTTTCATAGAATCATCGTTTTGTCATTCCGCTGCTGCATCATTTGGTATTAGAGCTTGTTTTAGCCAATCATAGCTAAATCGAGTCTTGGAGCCGAGAATTTGAAGTTTGAAGTGTTGATTTGTACGATCTTGAGCTAGGCCGAGAGCAAGTTGAAGTGTTCATCTTTGTTTTGAAGTATTGGAGATCGGATTTGCATTTTGAGGAGTTGATTGTTCATCGTGTTCATCACAAATTGCAACAAGAGTGAAGATTTTGATCCATATCATTTTGGATCGAAAGAAGAAAGGTGTTTGAATTTGGCCGTGAAAGTTTGCATGCGAAAATTCGAGATTGGGCGTGAGAGCAGTGAAGTGGTTGAGATACCTGAAGAAGTAAAACCAGTACTAAAAGAATTTGACGATGTATTTCCTGAAGAGCTACCAGCGGAGTTACCACCGTTGAGGGATATACAACACCAGATAGATCTTGTTCCAGGTGCTGTGTTGCCACATAAACCAAACTATAGAATGAGTCCGAAAGAACATGAAGAGTTGCGTAGGCATGTAGAGGAATTGCTTGAATAGGGACGAATACAGGAGAGTTTAAGTCCGTGTGCTGTACGAGCATTACTCGTACCGAAAAAGGATGGTTCATGGAGAATGTGTACGGATAGCAGGGCACTGAATAAGATAACTGTTAGATACAGATTTCTGATGCCGAGGCTTGATGATCTGTTAGATCAAATCAGTGGGTCTGTGATCTTTTCGAAGATTGATCTTAAAAGTGGTTATCATCAAATTCGAATTAGACCAGGAGACGAGTGGAAGACAGCGTTCAAGACGAGGGAAGGATTGTATGAATGGCTGGTCATGCCGTTTGGTCTATCGAATGCACCAAGCACATTTATGAGGGTGATGAACCAAATTTTCAGGCCGTACATTGGGAAATTTGTGGTGGTTTACTTTGATGATATTTTGATTTACAGTGCTAGTACAGAGGAGCATGTTCAGCATTTAAGGAAAGTGTTAATTATTCTTCGTGAAGAACAATTCTATGCTGCTACGAAGAAATGTGTGTTTATGGCACGAAGTGTTTTATTTCTGGGATATGTCGTATCAAAAGGAGGAATACAGGTGGACCAGAGTAAAGTCGAAGCAATTAGAGATTGGCCACAACCCAAGACGATAACGGAAGTTCGAAGTTTTCACGGGTTGGCTTCATTTTATCGAAGGTTTATTCCACACTTTAGTAGTGTGATGGCGCCTGTGACTGATTGTATGAAAGGTAAACAATTTGCATGCACGGAGGAAGCAGGGGTTGCTTTTGAGCGAATTAAAGAACTCTTGACGTCAGCACCAATTCTAGTATTACCAGATTTTCAGTTAGTATTTGAACTACATACTGATGCATCCAAGGTTGGGATTGGAGGAGTGTCGAGTCAGAGGAGACGTCCTATTGCATATTTCAGTGAGAAGTTATCAGGAGCGAAGATGAGATATAGTACGTATGATGTGGAATTTTATGCTGTAGTGCAGGTCATTAAACATTGGAGACATTACTTATTTCACAAGGAATATGTTTTATATACTGATCATGAGGCATTGAAGCATATGCAGGGACAGGACAAGATTGCTGCTAGGCATGCTTCGTGGATTGCATACTTACAACAATTTACATTTCTGGTGAAGCATAAATCCGGAATTACAAATCGAGTGGCAGATGCATTAAGTAGAAGGAATCATGTGTTGACTACAATGAAGGTTGAAGTGACGGGGTTTGAAATACTTCCAGAATTATTTGTTGAAGATTCATACTTTATGAAGTTTGTAGATGAAGTGAAGAAAGGAGAGACGGATGAGTTTATGATGGTAGATGGTTTTCTGTTCAAAGGAAATCGATTGTGCATACCTGATTGTAGTTTGAGAATGAAGATTGTAAAGGAGCTACATGAAGAAGGCCACGTGGGTAGAGATCATACTATGCAGTTAATTTCTCAATCTTATTATTGGTCATCGATGAGGCGAGAAGTTGAAAGGTTTGTTCGAAGATGTCATGTTTGTCAGGTTTCAAAAGGAACAGCTACAAACACAGGATTATATATGCCTTTACCTGTTCCGTCAAAACCATGGGTAGATGTGAGCATGGATTTCGTGTTGGGTTTGCCGAGGACACAACGAGGAAATGATTCTATTTATGTTGTGGTGGATCGCTTTTCAAAGATGGTACATTTTATTGCTTGTAAGAGAACGGCAGATGCAGTTCATGTGGCGCAGTTATACTTTAGAGAGGTTTATCGTCTTCATGGATTACCAGAGTCTATAGTTTCAGATAGGGATACCAGATTTTTGAGTCATTTTTGGCTAAGTTTGTGGAAGATGGTGGGAACGAAGTTGAACTTTAGTAGCGCTTATCATCCGCAGACAGATGGACAGACCGAGGTTGTGAACAGATCATTGGGGAATTTGTTGAGATGTCTTGTGCAAGACAATCTGAAGAATTGGGATATGAAGTTATGTCAAGCAGAGTTTGCACACAATCATGCAGTGAACCGGAGTACTGGATTCAGCCCATTTCAGATTGTATATTCTAGTTTGCCCAAGGGACCATTGGATTTAACAATAATACCACAACCAAAGGGGACAGTCAAGCGAGCTGTTGATTTTGTTGACGGATTGGCAGAATGTCATAAAAGCGTTCAGGAACGATTGGAAAAAGCGAATGAAAAGTACAAACGATCTGCGGATTTGAAAAGAAGAAGCGTTGAATTTAATGAAGGGGATTTAGTATATGCGGTGCTAACGAAAGATCGTTTTCCAGTAGGAGCATACAATAAGCTTAAAGCTCGGAAAATTGGTCCTGTAACAGTTGTGAAACGGATCAATGAAAACACTTATAAGTTGAAGCTGCCGGAGGATGTTTACACTTCTGACGTGTTTAATGTTAAACATCTTATACCGTATCATGGAGATGAGATTGTTGTGGAAAAGGAGGGCGCAAATTCGAGGACGAATTTTTCCCAACCAAGGGAGGATGATGCAGCCTAGAATAGTGAAAACGGTGAAGTGTTAGGTCGCGAACGACCTAACCAATCCTTGAGTCGTTTACGACTTAACGAAGATGGTTTGCGAGATAACAAACAACGTGTTTTACGTGTTTTAGGTCGGACACGACCTAGTGGGAATTCACGACCTAGTGAAAATCGCTCACGAGTTAACGGGCTAAGCATGAAGACCCTCACACGAGTTAACGCGATAAGTCGCTCAAGCGAGCTACGACCTAAGGGAGAAGTTTTAGGTCGGCCACGACCTAACGAGGTACTGGAACAAGTCGGTGAAGTGAGTTATGCCAAAGAAGGAATCCAACGACCTATGATAGGTCGCGTACGATCTAACGAAGGATGCGCGCAAAGTTGTTCAGAAGGAGTTTTAGGTCCCTCACGACCTAAGTTAAGTCGTTCAACGACCAACGACCTAGTTAGGTCGCGTGAAGAGGTTTCAGAGGCTGATGTTCTTAAGTCGCGTGAAGATGTTGTGTCCTTAGGTCGCGAGGCCTTAGGTCGGTCAAGCTTGGGTCGCAAGTGTTAAGTCGTTGACGACCTAAGTTAGGTCGTAAGTCGTATGTCGAAGATATTATGTTGTAATATGTTTGAATTTACTGTTGTTAGGTCGCGTACGACCTAAGTTGAGTCGTGTGGTGTTGTTAGGACGGCAACGACCTAAGTGTTGTACAAAGTTCTGTTGTGTGTGTTGTAACTTCTATAAATAGGCCGGTGGTACCATTTGTAATAGTTAAGTTGATTTGAATAAAACTTTTGTTTTGTTAGCTTTGTGCTTTCACCAAATTGGTAGTTGAGTGTAATCTCCTATCTCCACTTTCGGTTAATCGAGTGCGCTCGATTCAACGATTGCTGAAGCCGATTCACGGTATCTAGTGCGTTAGATCAACGTACGAAGAATCGCAGATCTTTAAACACGGTATAGTGCGCTATCAACGTGTTTGGGATAGCTAGAATTCGGTATCTTCGAATCAACGAATTTGGGCCATTCGGTATTCTTCACTCCATCGATCGCTACTTTCATAGAATCATCGTTTTGTCATTCCGCTGCTGCATCATTTGGTATCAGAGCTTGTTTTAGCCAATCATAGATAAATCGAGTCTTGGAGCCGAGAATTTGAAGTTTGAAGTGTTGATTTGTACGATCTTGAGCTAGGACGAGAGCAAGTTGAAGTGTTCATCTTTATTTTGAAGTATTGGAGATCGGATTTGCATTTTGAGGAGTTGATTGTTCATCGTGTTCATCACAAATTGCAACAAGAGTGAAGATTTTGATCCATATCATTTTGGATCGAAAGAAGAAAGGTGTTTGAATTTGGCCGTGAAAGTTTGCGTGCCAAAATCCGAGATTTGGAGTTAGAGCCGAGAGTTTGAAGTGAAGGCCGTACATCATCTTGTTCATACCGAAAGTTGAAGTTTGTTTCATTCAACAATGCCGCCGAGGAGAGCTAATCGACATCAAAATATTGAAGCTTTGTATAGAAGAGAAGAAGCTAATGAAATGGAGCAAAGAATAAACGAAAATTTTAGTGAGAAGCTTAATGAAGGGATTGGTCGATTAGAGAAGATGATGTTAGAGATGAATCAAAATCGGAGAAGGGTTTCACCTGAATCCAACCATGGGGGAAGTAGAGTCTCACCACATTCCAATCGAGAAAGAAGTGTTGATAATGATCATAGAAGTGTCAGTCGAGATAGTTATAGAAATGATGATGATCGAAGACGTGAGAGGAATGTGAATGATCGAGAACGGAGGAATGTAGAAAGAAGAGATGTTGGTGGTCAGGATCGACATCGATATACATCAGATTTCGAGGAGGAGTTTGATGGTGGTAGTGTTCATGGACGAGGACGAGGTCAAGGAAGAAATCATTCGGAATACGATCATAGATGGGAATCTGGAATGAAAACTGAAATACCAGAATTCAAGGGAAGTATGCAAGCTGAAGAATTTTTGGACTGGTTGTCTAATGTTGAAGAGATTTTTGACTTCAAGGAAGTTCCAGAACATCGTAGGGTGAAGTTGGTTGCTACAAGGTTGAGGGGTAGAGCTTTGGCGTGGTGGCAACAAACCAAACTTACACGTGAACGGATGGGGAAGTCGAAAATTGAATCTTGGGAGAAGATGAAGAAATTGATGAAAGCCACATTCTTACTTTATAATTATCAATCGCTTATGTATCAGAGGTTGCAGAACTTGAGGCAAGGAACAAAGACTGTGAATGACTATGCTGATGAATTTTATCAACTGATTGCCAGGAATGACATCATGGAGACAGAGGAACAATTGACAGCTAGATTTGTTGGAGGGTTGCGAATGCAGATTCAAGATATGGTTAACATGTTTGATCCTAGATCAGTTGCTGAAGCACACCAAAAGGCGTTGGTTTGGGAGAAGCAAGGAAGACGAGGAGGTGGTGTGTTTACAAATTCCAACAATCAAGTGAAGGGGGTTAGTGGAAGTTCCAATGTTCCAAAGGCAGTTGCAAAACCAGTTGTGCATGAGGTTGGGAAGACGAAAGTCAATAATGGTTTCAAATGTTACAATTGCCAAGAAATGAGTCACAAAAGTAATGAATGTCCAAAGCCGAAGAAGAGAGCTATGATAGCCGAGGTTGAGGATGAGGATGAAGAAGCTGAATGTTCCAATTCACCACCTGATGAGGAGGAAGAAGAAGTGTTGGGAGACGAAGGTTGTAATCTGATGATGATGAGGTCTTGTTTGACACCAAAGCAAGAGGAGGATTGTAGTTGGTTGAGGAGCAATATTTTTCAGTCGACATGTACTATTCTGGGGAAAGTTTGCAAATTTGTTATTGATGCTGGAAGCTGTGATAATATAATTTCTTCAGAAGCTGTGAGGAAGTTGTCATTGAAGACTGAGAAACACCCGAAACCGTACAAGTTGGCTTGGTTGAGGAAAGGAGGAGAGGTGAAAGTTGGACGTCGAGCTTGTGTTAATTTTTCAATTGGAAAGAAATATAAAGATGAAATTTGGTGCGATGTGGTAGATATGGATGTCTGTCATTTGTTGCTGAGAAGACCGTGGTAGTATGATAGGGCGGTGCAACATGATGGGCGTACCAACAGTTACAGTTTCATGTTTGAAGGCACGAAGATTACTCTAGTTCCAAAGAAGCGACAACAAGAAGAAAACAAACTGGAGGAGATTGAAGAGCTGAAAACTTTATTATCCTTGAAGGAGTTTGTTAAGGAGGTTGAAGAGGAGCCTGAAGTGTTTTTGTTAATTGGGCGTGAGAGCAGTGAAGTGGTTGAGATACCTGAAGAAGTAAAACCAGTACTGGAAGAATTTGACGATGTATTTCCTGAAGAGCTACCAGCGGAGTTACCACCGTTGAGGGATATACAACACCAGATAGATCTTGTTCCAGGTGCTGTGTTGCCACATAAACCACACTATAGAATGAGTCCGAAAGAACATGAAGAGTTGCGTAGGCAGGTAGAGGAATTGCTTGAACAGGGACAAATACAAGAGAGTTTAAGTCTGTGTGCTGTACCAGCATTACTTGTACCGAAAAAGGATGGTTCATGGAGAATGTGTACGGATAGCAGGGCACTGAATAAGATAACTGTCAGATACAGATTTCCGATGCCGAGGCTTGATGATCTGTTAGATCAAATCAGTGGGTCTGTGATCTTTTCAAAGATTGATCTTAAAAGTGGTTATCATCAAATTCGAATTAGACCAGGAGACGAGTGGAAGACAGCGTTCAAGACGAGGGAAGGATTGTATGAATGGCTGGTCATGCCGTTTGGTCTATCGAATGCACCAAGCACATTTATGAGGGTGATGAACCAAATTTTTAGGCCGTACATTGGGAAATTTGTGGTGGTTTACTTTGATGATATTTTGATTTACAGTGCTAGTACAGAGGAGCATGTTCAGCATTTGAGGAAAGTGTTAATTATTCTTCGTGAAGAACAATTCTATGCTGCTACGAAGAAATGTGTGTTTATGGCACGAAGTGTTTTATTTCTGGGATATGTCGTATCAGAAGGAGGAATACAGGTGGACCAGAGTAAAGTCGAAGCAATTAGAGATTGTCCACAACCCAATACGATAACGAAAGTTCGAAGTTTTCACGGGTTGGCTTCATTTTATCGAAGGTTTATTCCACACTTTAGTAGTGTGATGGTGCCTATGACTGATTGTATGAAAGGTAAACAATTTGCATGGACGGAGGAAGCAGGGGTTGCTTTTGAGCGAATTAAAGAACTCTTGACGTCAGCACCAATTCTAGTATTACTAGATTTTCAGTTAGTATTTGAACTACATACTGATGCATCCAAGGTTGGGATTGGAGGAGTGTTGAGTCAGAAGAGACGTCCTATTGCATATTTCAGTGAGAAGTTATCAGGAGCGAAGATGAGATATAGTACGTATGATGTGGAATTTTATGCTGTAGTGCAGGTCATTAAACATTGGAGACATTACTTATTTCACAAGGAATATGTTTTATATACTGATCATGAGGCATTGAAGCATATGCAGGTACAGGACAAGATTGCTGCTAGGCATGCTTCGTGGATTGCATACTTACAACAATTTACATTTGTGGTGAAGCATAAATCCGGAATTACAAATCGAGTGGCAGATGCATTGAGCAGAAGGAATCATGTGTTGACTACAATGAAGGTTGAAGTGACGGGGTTTGAAATACTTCCAGAATTATTTGTTGAAGATTCATACTTTATGAAGTTTGTAGATGAAGTGAAGAAGGGAGAGACGGATGAGTTTATGATGGTAGATGGTTTTCTATTCAAAGGAAATCGATTATGCATACCTGATTGTAGTTTGAGAATGAAGATTGTAAAGGAGCTACATGAAGAAGGCCACGTGGGTAGAGATCGTACTATGCAGTTAATTTCTCAATCTTATTATTGGTCATCGATGAGGCGAGAAGTTGAAAGGTTTGTTCGAAGATGTCATGTTTGTCAGGTTTCAAAAGGAACAGCTACAAACGCAGGATTATATATGCCTTTACCTGTTCCGTCAAAACCATGGGTAGATTTGAGCATGGATTTTGTGTTGGGTTTGCCGAGGACACAACGAGGAAATGATTCTATTTATGTTGTGGTGGATCGCTTTTCAAAGATGGTACATTTTATTGCTTGTAAGAGAACGACAGATGCAGTTCATGTGGCGCAGTTATACTTCAGAGAGGTTTATCGTCTTCATGGATTACCAGAGTCTATAGTTTCAGACAGGGATACCAGATTTTTGAGTCATTTTTGGCTAAGTTTGTGGAAGATGGTGGGAACGAAGTTGAACTTTAGTAGCGCTTATCATCCGCAGACAGATGGACAGACCGAGGTTGTGAACAGATCATTGGGGAATTTGTTGAGATGTCTTGTGCAAGACAATCTGAAGAATTGGGATATGAAGTTATGTCAAGCAGAGTTTGCACATAATCATGCAGTGAACCGGAGTACTGGATTCAGCCCATTTCAGATTGTATATTCTAGTTTGCCCAAGGGACCATTGGATTTAACAATAATACCACAACCAAAGGGGACAGTCAAGCGAGCTGTTGATTTTGTTGACGGATTGGCAGAATGTCATAAAAGCGTTCAGGAACGATTGGAAAAAGCGAATGAAAAGTACAAATGATCTGCGGATTTGAAAAGAAGAAGCGTTGAATTTAATGAAGGGGATTTAGTATATGCGGTGCTAACGAAAGATCGTTTTCCTATAGGAGCATACAATAAGCTTAAAGCTCGGAAAATTGGTCCTGTAACAGTTGTGAAACGGATCAATGAAAACGCTTATAAGTTGAAGCTGCCGGAGGATGTTTACACTTCTGACGTGTTTAATGTTAAACATCTTATACCGTATCATGGAGATGAGATTGTTGTGGAAAAGGAGGGCGTAAATTCGAGGACGAATTTTTCCCAACCAAGGGAGGATGATGCAGCCCAGAATGGTGAAAACGGTGAAGTGTTAGGTCGCGAACGACCTAACCAATCCTTGAGTCGTTTACGACTTAACGAAGATGGTTTGCGAGATAACAAACAACGTGTTTTACGTGTTTTAGGTCGGACACGACCTAGTGGGGATTCACGACCTAGTGAAAATCGCTCACGAGTTAACGGGCTAAGCATGAAGACCCTCACACGAGTTAACGCGATAAGTCGCTCAAGCGAGCTACGACCTAAGGGAGACATTTTAGGTCGGCCACGACCTAACAAGGTACTAGAACAAGTCGGTGAAGCGAGTTATGCCAAAGAAGGAATCCGACGACCTATGATAGGTCGCGTACGATCTAACGAAGGATGCGCGCAAAGTTGTTCAGAAGGAGTTTTAGGTCGCTCACAACCTAAGTTAAGTCGTTCAACGACCAACGACCTAGTTAGGTCGCGTGAAGAGGTTTTAGAGGCTGATGTTCTTAAGTCGCGTGAAGATGTTGTGTCCTTAGGTCACGAGGCCTTAGGTCGGTCAAGCTTGGGTCGCAAGTGTTAAGTCGTTGACGACCTAAGTTAGGTCGTAAGTCGTATGTCGGAGATATTATGTTGTAATATGTTTGAATTTACTGTTGTTAGGTCGCGTATGACCTAAGTTGAGTCGTGTGGTGTTGTTAGGTCGGCAACGACCTAAGTGTTGTACAAAGTTCTATTGTGTGTGTTGTAACTTCTATAAATAGGCCGGTGGTGCCATTTGTAATAGTTAAGTTGATTTGAATAAAACTTTTGTTTTGTTAGCTTTGTGCTTTCACCAAATTGGTAGTTGAGTGTAATCTCCTATCTCCACTTTCGGTTAATCGAGTGCGCTCGATTCAACGATTGCTGAAGCCGATTCACGGTATCTAGTGCGCTAGATCAACGTACGAAGAATCGCAGATCTTTAAACACGGTATAGTGCACTATCAATGTGTTTGGGATAGCTAGAATTCGGTATCTTCGGATCAACGAATTTGGGCCATTCGGTATTCTTCACTCCATCGATCGCTACTTTCATAGAATCATCGTTTTGTTATTCCGCTGCTGCATCACAAGTTCAATACATAAGCTACCAAGTTCAACACATAAGATACCAAGTTCATACTAATATCAATTTGAAATAACAAAAGGCAGGACAGGGTTAATAGTTAAAGTCTACGAATATCGAATACTAAACTTCAGCTATATAACGAAGCCTCCATTCCAAAAATTCACATAGCTCGTATATTCCATTTTTGGGGACCATATTCATAGGTTTTCCGTATCACCATCACCGCTTTCAATGTTTTCTTTTCTTTCTCCACAAGCGCTACATTTAACATGTAACAAACAAATTCAAAAAGTTAATAATGATTCAAAAACTAGTTTTACTAATAAAAAAAAGAAAGGAAAAATAAACCGAAACCTTGTGTTAATTTATTTGCAAAGAATTGCATACTCAAAGCAGATTTTAAGAACTGACTTTATAACATAGTGTGGAGCACTACATTTATAAACTTAGTGCAGTGCGTAGAGCGACAATGAGTTATAAACTTTGTGAACTCATTGCACTGTAATGAGTTTCTATACTTTATGCCAACGAGTTTATAAACTCGATGAACTCGATGCATTTGCATTGAGTCAATTAACTCAGCGCATTTGCACTGAGTTTATTAACTCATCGCAAATGCATTGAGTTTATTAACTTAGTTATACTCAGTGCAAATGCATAGTAAAAGTGCATTTGCACTAAGTTATAATTAGTGCAATGCATTGAGTTAACAAACTCAGTGCAACACAACGAGTTTGTTGATTTGGTGAATCTATTAAAACTATATACAACAATCTATACGCAGAATCTATATAATATCAGTAATAGTGTTTTTTAACTATAAACAATAATATATAATTACTATAACATTAGTTACTATGAACACTATGCCAACATCATTCAACTATATACAAAATTTATTAAAGTAAATTTGCTAAATTTGAAATTATAAACTATAAACAAATGGTACACATTGTACAATTATAAATAACTTGATATGTAACTAAACATTTATAAGCATTGATCAAACTAACTTGATAGGTAACTCAATTATAACTTGATATGTAACTCATCCTTGATTAATCATATAACACCGGTCCATAGAAATCGATATAATACACCGCTCCAATTTCCTATTCTATCCTCGTTCCTTTTCACATTTTCTATTAATAAATACCTTTCTCATGCCCGATCTAAATTTTTGAATACAAGTTTTGGGTGTCAATATTTGAATATAGTTAATACTCAGATAATTTCATTGAATGGTTCATGTATACTAGATGTACTCCAACCATCTTATATTATTTAGAATAAAACATTAAACACATTCTCCTTCTGTTTATAAAATCAAGTCTTTATTAGGATTCACTGTTATAAAAAATTATATATATTTCGTCCAAAAATCTAAATCATCCATGGCTATTCTACCACCTGATGCCGAAGTAACGTATGCTTGAATTCTTTATTTAAGCAAACTAATTCTTAGTATTAGAACAAAGTGGTGGACACACCAATACCATTAAAATGATAATATGATTTGCTCTTTTATAATTTGTACTAAATCCGCTCTATAAAGACATGTCTTAGCAGAAAATATGCATGGATTCAATTTCATTCCATTATTATCATTATTTGTCTTAATTTTTTAAATAAGAAAATTTGTGAACTAAAGGCTGAAACGATATATTTATGAATACTTGAAAAGAAAAGGTTTGTATTGTTCAACTGTAATCTTTAAAGAAGAGGCAGGAGATCTCCCATGCAAATCGGTGATTATTTTTTGCTAATAAGGGAAACGTTACTAGAAGTTGTGTGCTTGATTAACCGTATACCCACTACCAATATTTTAAACCCGACAAAGTCCATGACTTTTTTTAATTTAATTTATAACATGCAGTAGTTCTATAGACTACTTCAACACTATATGTAGAGCAACTTTACTTGCATTAGCACATGTGTATAGTAGCTTTACTTTTGCCCCTGACACATTGAATTTATCAATTTAAAATTTTGAAATTTAACATAGGTATATAAATATACCTACTTTATCCCTCTTACTCCAATATCACTGTCTCCAGAATAAGTAATAAGATTTATTACTTTTTATTGTCGAAAACACAATTTTAGTGTTTTGATGATAACAACTATATGACAATGGTACTAATGTGTCCAATAAGTGATCTCAAGTTATATTATGTGTGGAGGAAAGTACAATATTAGTTCGTGGAGGAAAAACAAATTTAATACGTGAAAAATAGAATAAGGTTGGGATTGATCCACGCCCAACATCAAGTGATAGAGCATGTTTACCAACTATGCCATCCAGCACTTTGAACTGGACATTGCCAACTATTTTATATTACCACTACCAACGAATATTGAAGTACAAAATATGAGCATAACGGGATTCGAACCTTGGTAGCATGGGAGAAGAGTGCATGTCACAACCAACAAACCACACCTACTTCCACATTAGAACCTGCTACCAACTTTACCTAACAAAGTAAAGGAAATAAACTAAGTTGGTGAAAAAATGGTACTAATAAGAATCGAACCCAAGCCACATATAAGGGAACATGAACTCAAACCACCAAACCACAATCACTTTTGGGAAATGTGAAGATAGTTTTAATATTTCATCCACATAACACAAAAATGAAATTGCTCAAAAATGGAACGAGGTGAGACTCAAACCAGCACACATAGAAGGAACATGCTTACCAACATGCCGCACCTTAGTTTGAATTGAAGACCAACAACTACATGAGATTAACTTTTCCAAATGAATATTCAAGTGCCTATTCAACCAATTGCATATTTTCAATGGATGTATCTTTTCTAATACAAATTTATAAAGGATTGCGACTTTTGGCTTCCAATCACTCTTATATAAGCCTCTTACTATTTCAAAAACAATTACCAATCATATACTCTCTAATCACCAGCAATTTCTCCAGATCTTCCAGACCCTTAAGGGGCCATTAGTTAAACAATCATTTATGCAAATCGACAATAAGAAGCTCTAGATCCAACTTTTGGATGCTCTAATCAAACATAAAAGAAAGATCTGCTCTTAAGAAGCTATACTCTCAGTGAAAACACAAAAAATGTTGGGCCAAAAAGTGGCACAATGACTCAATCAAATAGAAGAGAGTAAATCAAAGTAGTAGTAACAACAAAAATAGTAAAGACACATGGATTTTTATAGTGGTTCGACAAATTCTACGGCTTACGTCCACTTTAATCTTATTATGGATTGTTTTGTCACAAGTATGAAGGCTTTACAATTTGTTTTCAGTCTAGAAAAGTTAGAGTATGCCTCTAGGCGACAAAGTCGGAGTAGAGATAGAAGATGTAGAATAGAATGGCCAAAAGTCCCTCCATAGTTGCTCTAAGCTCGATATATATAAGAGAATTGCCCATCAGAGTCTCCATATTGTTGAGCACTAGGTAAGGATCCAGATCCATAAGAAAGGGAGGAAAATGAAGTCTTCCTGTAGCACAAAACCAATCGGTACGGACATAAATCATGTCAGTACCCAAAGGTTTTGCCTTGTGCAAACCATAACTTTTTCCTTCACTTTGTCTTGCATCATCATGTCTTATAGTTTCGAGCACTTTTTGACTAAGGAGAATTTTATTGTCAAAAGGTTTAGCTTTGTCTAGTACTTCTCCTTTCTACAAAGAGTTGGAGTTATTCACCTACTCCTTTAGATATGGGCATTGAGATGACCTCTTTAGAGTTCCTTTCTAAGACCATCTTTAGCTTGACCCAGATTTCTTGAACCATCCAACTTCGTTTCAACATCCAGATTCACTTGAAGGCTGCTTGGTTTAAACACCGGATAACATGTGTGTGTGTGTATCTATGTGCGTGCGCACGTGCAATATGAATTTAAAATATAGTTTGTTATTATTTATATATATTAAACTTCACATTCTTTCTAAAAGAAAATTTAGACCAGTATTATTTCACTCCACAACATTCAAGTCTGGTCATCATCCACTTCCTAACCTCTGCAGACTCATTCTACATCATTTTTGAAGGTTAAGAAACTGTACTTACTGTGATTACTCAGTGTATTAAAGACACAATATATAGCCAAGTTATTTCTTTGTAAAAGAAAAGATTGAAGTCCTGTTGCGGTGTCGTCAGGTAGTTAGCATTGAAGTCACGTTCAGTTGTTCAGGCAGAGTTTGTAAACCTGTTCCTTCGGATAAATTAAGGGTGTTGATAGTGAAATTTCTAAGAGGTGCTTAGAGGTTGGATGTAGAAGTGCTCCAAACCAATATAAAATCGACTGTATGATCTACTATATTATTTTTGCTGCATTTTCATTACTTATTGATTGGCCATCTTCGATCCTGTGCATAGGACTAACAAGTGGTATTAGAGCATTGAATTTTATTGATCATCACAATATCATAGAGAAATGGTTAGAAAAAGATCAGGTCGAAATACAAGCAAAAGGTCCGGCACTATCAAAGCTACGACAAATGAGGACTATAAAAAGGTACTTCCTGATTTACAAATTTTAGTGAAAGATAATGATGAATTAGTTCATATAAATGATAATATATCAAAGCTTAATATTGTTATTGTAGGAAAGATTAAATCCGTCGAACTTGAAAATGAGAAATTGAAAAATGAGAAGTTATATTTAGAAAATCAATATAGTATTTTGAAAAATAATTTCATGACTCTTAAATATTTTGAAGATGATCAAACTAATATTTTTGAAAAGAAAAAGAAATTTTTTCAAAAGAAATTTTGGATTTGAAAAGACAAAATGATTTATTACAAACATCTTTCGATAACTTGGAATCTTGAATTTTTCTTCTCGAAAATGATAACTGTACGTTAAAAAAGGAGAATTTTGAATTAAACAAAGAAATTGATGTTTTAAAAAATACTAATATTTCATTTGAAAATAATAATTGTGACTTTAGAACTAAATTTGAAAAACGTAAAAATGAATTCGTGAAATTTATTAAACGTCAAAATGATTTAAACATAATATTATCTAGTTCTAGACCTTTACACGACAAAAGTGATTTAATATATAATAAAACCAATTGTAAAGTTAGCACTAGATACACTTTCATGTATGGTAAAAATATTAGTGCTAGCAGTAGATTCTGAGTAAAATCGAAATCCAATTTTTATAGAAATTTAAGTACTTACATGATCAATAATGTTTATAATATCTCTATAAGTACAAAATCATCGACATAAAATATGAATAAAAATTATCTAAATATTTGGGTTCCCGTTAATTGGAATAACAGAGGAAAATACATTGATGATTATTTTGATACAGTAGTCGATAATGAAAATTTTATTTTTAAAAGTTCCACAAAATACTCTTGGGTAAGGTTACCTTCGATCTAACCCTTGGATCATAATATAGGAAGTGGGTACCAAAATATAAATTTTTTATCTTATACTTACTTAGGAAAGACAAAAGGATGAGATAAATTTCACATAGCAAATGTTTCGTACATACGATTGAGAACGAGAATTTACGGGTGACGGAACTACAGCAATTTCGGTATATCTAATTCATTTTTCCTTTTATAAATAGTTTGGGGTTGGCATTGTTAATTTTAAAGTATCACAAAGTAATATTTTTTGAAAACAAATATATTATAGATACTCTTTGATATAAGACGTTGGTTTCAAAAGTGCTAAAAATATTTTCCATATTTTCCATTATGCTAAATGAGTGAAAAATTATTTCAAGGAAAATAAAAATGTGTAAATCATTTTTTCCTAATATTAGCCAATATTATGTCAATTTTGTTAAAATATTTTCAAAATTGGTTAATTATTAAAGATATTTTATTGAAAAGCTTAAAAGGTAGAATTTAAACTTGAAAAAAATATTATGGCTAAATCCACTAAGTTATTATTCGATCCAAATCCACCGATAATTTTCAACCTTTTTATTGATGACAAAGGGGGAGAAAATTAGGCATGTTGATAGGAGGAGTATATAAATTTAGAGGGAGAAAATATTAAGGGGGAGTAATATATTAATTTTAGAAAGTCATGTAGTTGTCATCATAAAAAAAGGGAAGAATGTTAAAAACACAATTTTAGTGTTTTGTTGATAATAGCTATATGACAATGGTACTAATGTGTTTGTTAAGTGATTTCAGGTTATATCATTTGTGGAGGAAAGTAAAAATTAATACCGTGGAGGAAAAGTAAATCTAATACGTGAAAATTAGAACAAGGGTGGGATTGAACCATGCCCAACATTAAGTGATAGAGCATGTTTACCAACTATGCCATCCAACACTTTGAACTGAACATTGCCAACTATATTTTATTACCATTACCAACGAATATTAAAGTATAAAAAAAGAGCACATCGGGATTTGAACCTTGGTAGCATTGAAGAAAATAGCTCAAATATTTTCTTGCTTCTGGGAATTGCAAAGATAGTATTAATATTTCATCCAAAACCGAAAATGAAATAGCTCAAAAAATGGAACGAGATGGAACTCAAACCCAACACATGAGGGATGACACATGCTTACCAACGTGCTGCACATCAGTTTGAATTGAAGACCAACAGCTACATGAGATTAACTTTGCAAAACGAATATTCAATTGCCTATTCTACTAATTACACACTTTAAATGGATGCATCTTTTCTAATTCAAATTTATGAAGGATTGCGACCTTTTATTGGCTTCCCATCAGTCCTATATAATCCTCCTACCATTTCAAAAAAATTACCAACCATATACTCTCTAATTACCTTTTCTTATTGCTTCCATAATCCCTAAACTTCACATCCTTTCTAAAAGCAAATTTAGACCAGTACTATTTCACTCCACAACATTCAAGTCTGGTCATCATCCAATTCCTAACCTCTCCACACTCATTTTGCATAATTTTGAAGGTTAAGAAGTCATACTCTACTGCGACTACTCAGTGTATTAAAGACACAATATATAGTCAAGTTATTCCTTTGTAAAAGAAAAGATTGAAATCCTTAGGTGGTGTCCTCAGGCAGTCAGCGTTGAAGTCCTATTCGGTTGTTTAGGTGGGTCTGTAAACCTATTCCTTCGGGTAAAGTAAAGATGTTGACAGTGAAATTCCTAAGTGGTTCTTAGGGGCTGGATGTAGGAGAGGTGCTCCAAAATAGTATAAAATCGATTGTGTGATCTACTATATTATTTCCGCTGCATTTATATTATTTATTATTAATTGGCCATTTTCGATCCTATGTAGAGCGACTACTATTTATTTCTATGCAAAACAAGTCCCATCTCTGCACATACAAATATTACATTGTCTTATGATAGGTACAGAAATGGTCTCCCAATCTCGGTTATCCATTAGTCCTAATGGGGGTATGAGTTCACAATTTACCGATGTTTCATAGAAAAATATTCAAAATGCGATCCATACAATTAAAAATCTTGCTTCCAGGTTCTCCCTATATTGCTTTTGATGCATATTTCTTATATACCATATAGTGTATATGATTGTTATAAATACTCAAAGTTACGCATCATTATCTACTCAAAAATTCATTATGAATTAAGTAAAGCAACTTTGATACTTCAGTGAGATGCATTGTACTGTTAAGAAAAATAATTCAATATATGATAAAAGTGTATCATACTTGTAAAAAAAGAGTGTAAGTGATAACATATATCTGTGGACACTAGGTTTCTGCATTTTTTTATATTTATAGGATGATATACTCATATTGAATTGTCTGCTTATTATCTTTGTTTCCAGTAATGTAGTTGTATATTATACTCAGGGCCGGTTCGGATCGTTGGGTTGCCCTAGGCAAGAAAATTTTTTGTTGCCATTTACAAAGAAAAGAAGAGGAAAAAACCAACAACGTATTTTTTTTCCCCATAATTTCATTACAAAACACCCAAAATATATAATATATTCAAGTAAAATGTTAACATGTCACACACATCTTTGACAATAGTACATTCAACGAAAACAACTCCTTCTCGAGTTTTTAGAAGCAAACTCGTCAATTATGTCATCATATTCTAACATATCCAAATAATCTTTTTCAATGGAAATCATCGCCAACCCACTTAATCTTTCTTGTGACATAGTGGTTCGAAGATAAGTTTTTATTAGCTTCAACTTAGAGAAACTTCTTTCTGCCGACGCCACCGTAACCGGAATAGTTAAAATGATTCGGAATACAATCCATACATTTAGAAATCCACTCATATCATGGTAAGATCTTAGAAAATCAAGAATGCTTATTGATTTGGTTATTTCCGATGGCAAGATTCTTCTTAGTTGAGTAAGTTCAAAATACAATCCTTTTCCACAAATATCACTCTCTTCGTTGTGTATTAAAAAAACCTCTAGTTTCATGCAATGCTCTTTCAATTGTTTATCGTCAATAGTTTTGAATTTTGCATTCAACAAAAATCCATAAATTCCTTCATAAAGCTCAAATTGTTCAAATCGATCTTTTAGCGAAGTAAGAGCTTGGTCTATTATATGAAGAAAGTATGTAATTCTAAAATTTTCTTCCAACGATTGAGTTTCATTAGCATCAACTTCTACATCATCGTTAAATTGTTTCTTTCTACGAACAACTCTTTTTTTTGCAAACTTGGGTTCAATGCCAACTTCATCCGCAAGTTCTCTTGCTTCATTTATCATACTTTCATATCCTTTTTCTCTAAAAATTTCAAAAAATGCAATGAGTTCTTTTATTTTAATAATTGCATCTTCAATGTCCATTTCCTCCCTTTGAAGTATTTTGCTAACCCGATTAATATTATCCAAAATAGTGTACCAAACACATAAACTAATCAAGAATGCAAAATCTTCTAAAGCATTTTGACAAAGGCCTTTAGCTTCTACCCTTGCCATATCATCATTAGAATTATTTTCAATATCGATTAATGCATCTCTTAGCTCCGATGGTTGAGTTCTTATAGCCCTTACACTTTCGATATGACTTTCCCAACGAGTTGCCGATAATGCTTTTGGAGTTAAACCATTAACATATTTTCTAAGTATTTCCCATCGATGGGTTGAGCCGGAAAACAAAGTATAAATCTTTTGAACGTATGCAAAAAAACTTCTAGCTTTCACACATGATTTTGCCATATCACATAAAGCAAGATTTAAGCTATGACATCCACATGAAATATAAATTGCTCTTGAATTTATGTCGAGAAGTCTCTTTTGTACACCTTGGTGCTTACCTATATGTTTAATTCAAAGTTATGTTAGATAAAATTAAATAACATAATTAATATGAATTTATCTATTCTTATTGAAAATATCATACCCTTCATATTTGATCCATTGTCATAGCTTTGGCCTCTCACATCATCAATGTTTAGCTTAAGATCATTTAGTACACTTTCAAGCTTTTTAAAAAGGCCAAGTCCCGATGTATCGTCAACCTCTATAAAACCAAGAAAAAACTCCTCTACTTTGATATCATCTTCAACATCCACACATCTTATTATAATTGACATTTGTTCTTTATGACTCAAATCCGGAGTACAATCAAGAATGATTGAGTAGTATTTTGCTTTTAAAACTTTTACAAGCATTGCTTCTTTGATCTTCTTAGCCAACAAAAGTATTAGTTCATTTTGAATACTATGACTAAGATAATGATTGTTTATTTCATTATTTACCACACGTCTAAGATGATCCTCCATAATTGGATCAAAGTCGGCAACAAATTCCACAAGTTGACAAAAAAGTCCATTGTTTTTTTCATAAATCTTTTCATTTGAACCTCGAAATGGGAGGTTATTTCGAGAAAGAGTTTTTACGACACCAATTATGCGCACTAGCACCTTCTTCCAACGTTGTCTTTCTTGCTCGATTAGAGATTCTACTCTCTTGTCAATTGTTGTCTTTTGTTGAAGGCCTTTGTGCAAATCCACCCACCTAATAAGACTTGAAATATGCTCCGAATTATTTTCATGCTCTCGTAACATCGCCGAAATGTTATGCCAATCATTTACTCCTTCATTTCCCAATTTGAATGTCTTTTGTGTACTTTTAAATAACTTGCAACAAAAACAAAATACCTTGTTCACTTCATTTGAATAAACTAACCATTTTCTTTCATGCTTGGAAGAAAAATGTCTACCGTCTTCATTTTTGGGAAATTTATCATTTTCTTTCGAAATTTTGATAGGGCCTCGTTTAACCAACATTATTCTTTTAGTATCGGTTATCCTTCCCCACAAACCGGGATCATAGTTAAAGTCGACATCTTTCTCAAGATCAAGCACAATTAGTTCATCGCCTTCATCCATATCATTTCGATTAATATTTATGTCTTCTTCATTCACGTTATCATCTCTATTACCAATAACATCTTCATCAATATTAGCTTCAACAATTTCATTTTCATCAATTGCTTCATTGATTTCGACGTTCTCATCTATATCATGACTACTTTCTTCAATAATATTTGAAGTTGAACATTGAGATTTTCGTATTTTTGCTTGAAACAAACTAGAAATTGAGCCAATAAGTGATTTTTCTAGTTTCTCTTTTTTTCCTTTAACTCTTCTATTATGAGCTCCGGAATTTTGCTTTCGAAATCTAATTCGATTTTTATCATCTTCGTTCTTCGTCATTTTTCCTATGCATTCCCAAATTAATAATATAGAAAAGCTTAATATTGCAGTTTAGTATAAAACCTGTCATATAAAACCTATCATATAAAACCTGTCATATAAAATATGAATTGAAATCATGCCCGAAGTGTAAATCATGACAATTGAATTGAAATCATGAGTCCATGACAGTTCAATAAAGCTCAGGGCCTCAGGCATACTAAATTTCAAAGCTGTAAAAGCATAAAACTGCAACTGCAGTTTATTTTTCCCTAAAGTGAACAAAGTATAATTGTATAATTTATAAACTGGCTTGTTTCATGCTTGTAGCGATTTCTTTATGAAATCAATTCACACTTAATTCTAAGATCATCAATCAACCAAAATAAAAAAAAATAAAAAAATACCAGCAAACTGCAAACTCAAAGGAGCAGCCTTCTTTAGCTTGTGCAGTGCGAGTGCGAGGCTGCGAGCGACCAGTGCAACGCAGCAACAGTCGGCGTTTGCTGATGGAGTGATGGTGAATCGGTCGCGATTTTGTTTCTAGGGTTAGTTCTTTTTTTTTCTCTGAGTCGCGATTTTGTTTCTCGGTCTTTGTTTCTGGGTCGCGATTTTGTTTCGCGGGGGGTTGCTCGTCCAAGGGGGGTTGCCCCAGGCCATCGTCTGATGGGCCTGGCCCATGAGCCGGCTCTGATTATACTCGACTGCAAATAATAGGTGACGGATTAAATCTGTTTGGTAATATTACTAGGACTGATGAGTTAAATCTACTAATTTGTGTTGTGGGGCTAAAAATATTTCTAAACTTTAAATTTTGATTTGAAACTTTAAAAAATTAAACTTTAAAACATCGAGTTTAAACTTAACATTCAGTTAAAATTAAGACTTAAAATTTAAATTCAGTTTAAAATTAAAGCTTAAAACTATAAACTCTAAACTTAAAATTCAATTCAAAAGTAAAACATAGAATTTTGAATAGGTCCATCTGAAATGTAGATTGTGAAGTATTTGAGCATAACAATACTCATAGTGAGCTAAAAAAGGATGAACCATGGAGAGCCAAAACCACTACATATAACACAAGAAAAAATGGTGCAAAGGTACGGTAGACACAAACGTGGTTAGTAATATTGAAAATGCTACATAACGCAAAATAGATAGTAGTCAAAGTATAGGCAAAATAACATAAAATGTTACACAAGAGGGAGTGCATCAGTAGAATAAGTTCACAGTTCTTGAATTAGAGGATAATATATATGGAAATGTGCAACCAGAATTTGAACTACATGAAAATGATTCACTTGAACAAGAGGAAGATTCAAACAAGCATCCATTTAAATGAAAGCCACAAAATGAGCATAGGAAGTCAGCTCTTGAAACTAAACCTGTAAATTTCTTAACAGAACAAACCTGGAAAGTTCGAATTTGGATTGTTAATCCAAACCCAAGCTTAGATCTGTACTGAAGCACACTATGGCTACCTCAAGGTGAAAACCGCATGACACCAATAAATTGCAGAAGTTCTAACTAGACGCGAGGGTGCACATAAGCAGGTGATATATATCTGAAACAAATGAGGGTTGTTACGCAAACAGGCGATACAGATCTTAAACAGACGAGGTTAAAACTAACATAATCAAAAGAACTAAACCTGGAACAGTATTTTGCTTGAAATAGAAACGCTCGAAGTTGAAACTGCTTGAGGTAGACATCAGTTAAGGTTTTGGAAAATCAGTCATCGTAGAATGAACGATTTTCGTTTTTTCTTCTTATGGCGACTAAATGAGGAAGCGATGAAATGTGAGGAGTAGGGCTAGGGTGGGTGATTCGAATACTGATTTACTATATTGTCCGTGTACATTTCAATTAATTTCAATTCAACCAAGATTTCCAACGGAAAGAATGTGTTGCCATAATAGAAACGGTAAATGTGTATTTTCACTAACGCGTTTTTTGTATAGGAACGTTCTTCTATCGTGGTTAACCTCTAATGCAAATAAGTGTTGGCAACTGAGAAAAATAAATGTTGCAAAATGACTATTATGGTGTAGTGCATGAGAAATTCCCGTAAGGACATTACATCCTTGGGCCGAGCGGCATGAAGCTTGAACTGCTACAAAAACATCTTAACCAATCGTCAAAAGAAAAAATGGAATTTGACGGGATCCAAGTAAACCACATCAACGTAACTCCATCCAAAAAGATGAGGAAATACCTATTGAACCGCATCTGTTTCCCTGGCACTATCCATATGTCATTTGTACTTGAATAGATGTTGTCTCGGATCGTTCATCCAACTGTATGATGGCATCGATGACATTATAAACTTCCTAAGATATTCCTCCTGTAAGATATTTTATGTTAATGGAGTTCCACTAGGTGTGGTACCCCACTCTTCATTCTTCCTCCCTTGGTTTTCTTCTATCAAATGCTTTATCATATCGGCAATATGTTCCCCACTGGCATAGTGATCCCAAAAGCGACAATCAGGAGCAACACTAAGTGTTTGACTCCGCAAATGTCTCATTTTGCTCGATGACATCTAGGCTCTCCTATCTATAGGACAGCCACTTCTCCAAATCTTCTATGATGCTTAGCTAGTTCTGCAGTGGTCATTTGAGCACTAGCATCCTACGCTCCAGCATTCAGTCCAGTGTCATTGTCAGTGTGCTACAAATCTTCCTCGCTATCTTCTAAGTTGATCGCATCAAGTTGTTGCAGTCCAGGGTCAACCACATTTCTCTCGTTATCGACCTGATTTTTGTTAGTACAAAGTGGTCCTACTCTAGCCAAAACTTAGCTGCTTCCCCAGATGCTCTCCTTGATGTTCCAACAGTCAACTTCTTCATTTTTCCCTTTCGTCTCTCATGTTCTTTAACAAAGGAAGAGGAACATTCTTCTTTAGAGCTTGCCGATAATGAATCATTGTGGGTTTTCCTTTTCCTCTAAGACTGATAAGTCAATATGGCGATGCTAGCAGCTATCTTCTCAATAAGCTCCTTTTGTTTTGTCAGCCATTCTCTAATCCAGCTTCGGCATCATCCTATCAAACTCGATTCTCGACGCCATCTCTAGCGGGGCTAAGTGTCCTTGCACTGGATTCAAGGCATTCAACAGTTTGCTAGTTTCTTCATTACTGTGGGAGGCATCAATTTACACACACACACACACACACACACACATATATATAATTAAAGTTCCAAAAATTTAAGGGAATTATTTATGTGGCTCCGTGTCCAATTCCATATGTGGTTCCTTATGCATAAGAAGATCAATACTAAGGATAGACTAATTCACAAAGGCATGAACATCGATCCTTCCCGTGTTCTATGTTTCTTTGCCCTTGAGAATATTAACCACACTTTCTTTGACTGTGACTTGTCCTATTATGTCTGGTCCACTTCAACCATCCACCTCCTCAATTTCTTCCCCTCCACCCTATCATTCTTTGACCATTGGGAATTCAACCCCCCTTCTCCAAATACCGACAATTTCCTCTCGGCGTTCAACTGGATGATTTGGCGCGAAAGAAACTCTAGATGTTTTAACATTGCTACTTGCACCCCGCTGCAATTATGCTATAAATTTCTTATTATTTCTCTATTTGGACAGGAGGAGGTCCTTCCCCACCTCTTCGACTGATGATTGGCTCTACTGCTCCTGACAATGAATCTATGGATAGCTCAGATGCTCCTTCTCCATAGATGGCTTGTAGTTCGCTTTGATCTTATGTTAGTGATAACTACCCTCATCATGCCTCCTGATGCTTCGCACGCACCTATTGTTATTGTTTTGTGGTTGTTGATGCTATTCAATCTGTGTGTACGGTAGTTGTGCTTTTTAATGTTTCTGTGTTGTTAGAACGTTACTCAAATTAGTACTCTATTTTCTCGTATAGCTACCAATTAAGCCTGTTGGTCGAAAAACTCTATTTTATTATCTATTTATCATATGCTGGTTGTGTAGTCTCGCACTACACAATCATTTTCCTTAGAAAAATTAATCTTTAATATCTTAAACCTAACGTTGAATCCTTCCTAAGTCAAAACTAGATTTCAAATGTTAATTTCAAAACTCATAAAACTTGTCATAAATAATTTTAATATGTATAGAGGTTTAAGTGTTCAAATTTTGATTTGAAATGGCATTAAATGAACGAGTAAAGGAAGGAGAAAAGTCCTTCACCTTTCCCTCTTCATAAGTGCCTAATTAAACTCATTAATTTTCATACTATAAATATAAGTAAAATATTGTTAATTAGTTTAAAAATTATTTTATAACATATTACGTATAAGTATAAGTAAACTATGTGTATATGCATATTATTATTTTATATGTTTTCAAAATAAATTTATAGGAAACAAATGCATATATAAAGGGAGAAAGTGTCCATTGCATTATAAATCCCAATACCTACAGACGTACACATTAACTATATACATTGTTTATATGTTGTAATTGCACTATACACATATGAGTATATTTGATACACTCATTATAACATACATTCAATTTAAATTAAATTAAAACTCCTTTTTAAAAAATTAAATTAAATCAAATTTGATTTTATTTATACAATATTAGAGTGGATCTAATAAACTCTCAAGACTTCATAAGCTCAATAGATCAAAATAAGATTTTTTTTTTGAAATCTATGTATTTCACCCACTTCCACTATTTTGATTCCTTCAATTGTATCACAGCTCTAATTTTCTATGCAGTCTAATTTTCAATATTATGGCTAACTTATTAAAGCCTCCTCATTTAGTAGGGTATCTAGAAAGGTAGTGTCTAAGGTTGAGTTTGTGTAATCAAGTACTTTGCTTTACATGACTATCAGACCGGCTTAAAGGATAATGTAAGCCCAAAGGTTATCCCTAATAGTAATGGCCCAAATTGATTTTGACTTTGGCCTAATTTGCAAATTTAGATTTGATAACTTAAAAGATATTATAAATTTAAATTTTAAATTTAATATATAAAAGTAAAATTTTATAAAAGTTATAAAACACATTCAAATTATTCAAAATTATTTTAGGAAACTAAATAATTAATTTTGAAATTTTAAAATTTAATTAATACAATTAATAAAATAAAATTAAATAACTAAGTTAATTGATTAAAACATATATATTGATATATCTGTACAACTATAATTATTCTAGTTATTTATTTATCTTAAAGTCTTTTATGATAAATTAAATTAAAATTTAAAATTAATTAAAATGTTTAATTAAACAAAATTTGCTAAATAAAATTAATTAATTAAATGTATACATATATTGTTTTGTACACATAAACAAACTAAAATTTTTATAATTGCATAAATATCTTAAATAGTCTACGATGATTAATATTAAACTTTAGAAATTTTATATAAATATATTAAAAATAATTTAATTAATAAGAACTATAATAAATTAAATATGATTTAATTAATAATATAGATAAGAATATTATATAAGGTAATTATAGTTTAAAATATTATATAAGGTAATTAATTTATAAATTGTTGTAAATGAATTAAACTTATATAATATGAATATATAATCTTAAGTGGAACTGTAAGAAACCTAACTGAGATTTAAGGAACAAATACACGCACATTGTATGCATATTTTGATTTCAGATGTGTCATTTGAATCATGAGGGTGTTTCATAAGAAATACATTGCTCTTTAAATCAGTATCACTCATTGTATATATATTATAGATTATGAACCCTTAATACATAGTTTATCCTCTACCATTTATATATTAATAAATTACTTGCATAACTTTTAGTTATCGATCTTCCTCAAGCTAGGGATGATATGTGTAGTACCACTAATATATTGACTAGACGAGGTAAGATACATGCACTTATTTGTTAACCTTTTTCAAGGTAAGTGCACTATACTTAGGCCATCACAAAATGGTGGGTATAAGTGTATAATCTCTCTCAATTTGTTCATCTTCCTTAAGATCGAGATGAGATTAGGACAAAGACTATTGGGTGGGAGTTGTATATGATATAAATAATAGAGTGTTATCCATCACTTGTAGAACTATGATTTGTTGATCATCCTCAAGGTCAGAATCCTAAGGCAAGCGATAACCTAACACCCACTAGAGAAATCAAAAGGTTTCTATATTTTCTCTTAGGAATTTGAGAAATATAAAAGTCCAATCAGAGCCTTATGAGCAAAATGAATGATAACATTTAACATTTCTAATATTATAAGAACATTTGCTACATACAAGTTAAAATAATATACTTCGATAAATTTTTGTAACTAAAATAATTGATATAATGTTTATCGGTTAAAATACACAAATGAAATGAATCAACATTGACAAAAAAATATAAATATATATATATTTACCAACAAACCATTTGGCATGCTGTCACTTTAAGACCTATGTAAGAACCAATTTACACAAGTACTAATATATTCGTACCTCTGTCACTTAGGTGTTTATTTACCGAAACTATGTGTTTTATTGTAAGAGTTCTGATCTCTAAAGCAATACAAGATTATGGATATTTGATCCAAATTCGATTACATATAAATGTTTTACGGTTAACAACAGCGATTCGTAATGATGGAAGTTCGATGAAATTAGTTCATTCGGAATAGGCAAGTAAACCATAATGCAAGATTGGCTATCCAATATGATTGATAACAATAAGGACCTTTTGTGTTAAATGTAGCACACACCAGGAGCTGCAAAATGGATCTAGGAATTTGATTATTGGAATGTCATTTTGATCAATTTACGTAAAGTGTAACTTGTTTTATATCAAATGATGAGGATAACTAGATGCACTTTTGTAAAGAGTTCATTATGGTCTTATATTAAGGGTTTCTTTTTTGATGGTTCAACAATTTTGAAAGGAAAGTAATGTATGAGAGTGGATGTAACTTAAGGCATAATTGGGATGAAGAGAGTAAATGGTTACTTCTACTTCATGAATAAATATAGGAAACAAGAATTGTATCGAATACTAAAAACCATCTAATAAAGATTGAGAAATGTGATTTCTATTTCAAATGTATTTTCATACAGAAAATTGTTTGCTATAAAAGTCATTTTTTCGAGTTTAAGAAATTTGACCTGAAACTCTCGACTATAAACTAACTAGATCATATGAAATAAAATTCTGTAATAAGAGGTTGAATGGAGCCTCATATTTTGTAATTTATTATTATAGTAATAGTGGAAATAATGGGACCATACCATATACAACTTCTTAGTGGATACATCAGGAAAAGAAAAATTGTTTTTCGTAAACATACCAAATTATCATTAATGAATTAATAAATGTTTCCAGTATTGACTGAAAATAGATATAGTTTTATTTCAATATGAATATTATGAATATTCATTATAAATAAAACTAAAAAATAGTTATTTTTCATAACAAAATGATGCATTAGAAAATATAGAAGCATCTGAAATTTTATAATTATTTTAGGATTTTGGATTAAGCCACGGTTTTGACAAATAATTCTTTAGTTATATGATTATTAATCATATTAAACTTATGTTATGAAAAGCGCGCTTAAATGTCGCTTAAGCACCGCTTAAGTGCTAAATGCATATACAATGCTAAATATTTTTTGAAAAAAATAAGACCATTAAGTGATGAGTGCTTAAATGCGCTTAATTGGTGTTCATATGCGCTTTGCTTAAATTTAAGCAATAATTAAGCAATACTTTGCAAAAAATATTATTTTTAAAATAAAATAAATTGGGATTATAGCAAAAAACCACATTAATAAAATTTTCTCATTTTTTGATAGTGTGTAGTAAAATACAATTATTTTATTTAACAAATGTGCACAGTTTGTACTTATCCCAAGTTTGCTAACTTTAATGAATAGCGAAAATCAAATCCACCTTTTGAAA
The DNA here is from genome assembly GCA_030737815.1 of Allium fistulosum. Lineage (NCBI taxonomy): Eukaryota > Viridiplantae > Streptophyta > Magnoliopsida > Asparagales > Amaryllidaceae > Allium > Allium fistulosum. The sequence goes on along the minus strand of CM060907.1, from coordinate 1,113,981,987 downwards.
CCTATGAATTTATAAGTTAACTCCAAAGTTAAACTTTAGTTTTGTTTGATGAATGTGTGCATGCACATATATTACACTTTTACACATACAATACACTTAATATAATCTTTTTATAATACACTTATATGGGTAGGGATAAAGTATGCTAAAAATTAAGCAGTGCTTAAGCGACATTAAGTGAAGCGAGACTTCTATCGCCTCGCTCACCTAGAGCTTATTATAACATAATATGAAACTGGTGAATTGTATAGTAAAAGATTAAGTGCAAAGCTCTCATTCAGTAGGAGCCACATAAGAGTTAGTGAACTCTAAGGATTGATTTTGATGTATGCATTGTAGGTCTAATGATACCAAACCGTCCCATGTACTTCATTAATTTTAGTAATGGATTATCGCAAACATAAACTTGTGTATTTGATAGACATATAGTGTATTTATGATGAGTTCATAAAATATAAAATGGAAGTAATAACATTATGTGCAAAAGAAAATAAAATGAGTTGATTTGATCGAATATTTTAGTGTATCGGAAAGGAGTTCTAAATGTACCTAAAATGAATAAGATTTAGTCTTAAAATTCACTCCTTCCTATGATACATAAATATGTATCGATAAGGAGCAAACAAACTTTGTTGGACAAAGAACGATTGATGACAAGTGAAGTTCAATTAACTTCTTTCTGCAAGGACATGTAGTTAAGAGTAAGTACATAAAGCTAAATTTGATTAAAAGTGTAGAAAATCACAGAAGATAAGAGTTGATGAAACAACTCTTATCATAGTCAACGAGTTGACAGATTGTGTGAGTTGAGAGACTGCAGTAATACTTATTCATGAGGGATCTTATATGCACCACCCTAAATGAGTTTGGGATCTATCAATAATTGACAAACTTATTTATGAACATATGTTTTGTAAACTTAAAAACCAAATCAATTTTATACTTATATATAGACAACTCAAAAAATATTTATAAATACCTATTCCATTGCGCCGAGAAACAATTGATCTTTAAAGAAACATCAACTTCATGACGAAATGAAATTATTGCTAGTAAAATGAATTTGGATACGATCCAAATATAAAATTAATTACAAAGGATGAAATGAAATTGACTAAGCCTAAATGGACATAACTAATCAGAATGTCTAATAAGAACTCTTGCACATTATAGAAAAACTAAGTTTTTCTTATCGATGTTGCCAAAAGACTTTCCTTAGCCGTCAATAAGCCATTAAGAGTATTGAATCTTCTAAATGGCATGATGTGCAAATTTGAAATGGGTTTTAACTACATTATCAAATATGCTTTTGATAGTTTTACCCAAGGGGACATGATCCATTGGCAGAAAAAGTGTCTTCAAGAAGAAGGCCAATGTTTTTGGTATATGATAAGCTATGTTGAGAGAATAACACCATAAAATTTCAATTGTTGAAATTAATGTAACAGATTCACCATTCAATGTACTTAGGTTAATTAAGCTTTTTCTTGCAAAAAATTATCGCTCGATATGATTTTGAGTTCTGGTATACATATATCGAAATAGAAATTCAAAACAATAATTTAGAATATGCCATTTGCACTTAATAAGCAAAGTATCTCGTAGCCAAATGGAGCGATACTAAGTTCATGGGTTAATAGATATTATCCAAGAAGTGATACGAAAGTACCATTCAATAATCATCGTAGTTAATCAAGTATTTTTATGTAGAAATCGAATAGTTTGCATTTCAGTCAAAACGTAGAGGAAGCATGTTTATATAAGAAAACACTATAAATGCACTAAAATATTTCATAAGTATAAGTAAACAACAAACTTATGATTGTTAACTGTGACTCATGTTGAAATCATTCTAGTTTTGTTGTTTAATTCTCGATATATGAAACTATCATCTTTTATAATAGTGCAAATGGTTATTGGGATTGTCCCAAAATGATATCCGCATACACCGTATTAAAATGTTTAATATGGAGCATGTAAGTTGGATTTCTTATGCATTGGCAATAGGAATTATTGTACATTGTATTTTCAATAATGTCATATTTTGTCTATGTATTTAATGCATAGGCAAAGTATCAAATCCAAATTAAAATAACTAAATGACATTTTAGAGTATTCTCGAGTATTTTGAAATACTAAAGAGTTGTTTATATAAACAACGAAATCTATGAAGGGGTGCATAGACTTGAACTTCAGAATGACATCGAGTATAGTATGTCAATCCTAAATTCTTGTTCAATCGTAAGCTAAGAACTTTAAGTTGGAAATGTTCCAAATAATAAGCAATGGCTGATTTAACCAAAGGCTAAGTACATCGCTGTGAATAGTGTTGTGATAAAAGAAGTATAAAAAATACACAAATTTATAATGGAGTAAGGTGTAATTCCCAACGTTAAGAATCCCATAACATTGCTATATGGCAAAAAAGCTATTGTAAAAAAAATCTAAAGCTCACTAGAAGTTGAAGGACATACTCCAAAGGGTTCTACATAATAAAAGTTGGTTATCAACATCGGAGAGGGATAATGGGCAAAGTAGATAATTAAAACAAGATAGCATACCCATTTATTAAGGTATTCACCTAATTGGTTTTGATAAAACCGATTGAAGGATTTGGAATAAGATTCCATAATTGACCTTAAGTGCAAGTGAGAGATTGATAGAGTTAGGATATGTCCCAGGAGAAATTATGTAATTTGTTACATATATCTAACTCGATAACCAATCTTGAATAAAGATATTTGATTTCTATAATATACTTTGTTATATAATGGTATATCTAACTAAGTTACTAATTCAAAGTATATAAAATAACATATTATTATAAATATTTTCAGTTAAGCTATTTCGAGAAGGAGATCGATTTATTCGTTGAGACTAGAGTACATGCTGCTCTTCAAACATTGGGTAGTGTATTAGTCATGGCTGCTGGGGGCACTAAGATGTTACGTAGTGATAATTATTGGATAAATATGGAATGACTCACTTAAGAGTTTCCGTTTGGTAAATTATAACAAAGGTCAAATAGGAGATCTCAAAGTGACAATTAACACAATTCCCTCGACTCAAGAATATTTTGGAACTTCAATATGGATACTCGACTTTGATTATAATTAAATCATGGCATGGCAATCCACCGAGCAACTATAGTTGGGTCTCAATTGAAGAATTGTAAGCAAAACACTATTCAATAGAGAATTCGTCTCCTCGGTTGTAGAAGGTTAGCATCATAGTCAACTATAGACAACTAAAAGTCAAAGTCTCGCAGTATAGTTAATAATAAATGTTATTATTGAAACAAAGATTTTGTGTAAATAGTCATTACTATCCGGTACCACCTATAATATTAAAATTGTATTTCACTGATAAGACGTGTAAGCGATGAATTCTGCAAAAGCATCACACCACTGGCTAAGATGACACATGAACGTTAATATTCAAGTTCTTCGATATTAATCACAAACTGAATTTACACCTTTGAGTCGCACAATTGTAATGATGAATTCTTCGTAAAATCACACGATTAAATTAATTAATAAAATGTTGTAAATTAATGAATTAATGAATACTTGTTCAATATTAACTATTATTTAATTTATTAGGTGTTTGGGAGTTATTTGTAATTATTTAATTACATATATAAAAAGTATATTTGCATGCATCGATATACAATACCTTTTTAATGGTTTTGAATAGAAAAAATTGCTTGAAGGCATTTATGAAAATTTTATGCCATTTGATGGCAAGTAATTTTGGTCATACCACATGAAGATAGAGGAATGGGGGGGGGGGGAGAAAATTAAGGGAATTGATTAGGTAAGTTTAAACTAAAAGAATGGGAAAAGTTTTATTCTTTCAATTAAAAAAAATACACACACTCAATTTCTATAGACATTCATTTTTTCTCTTCCCTTCTCCTAACCTTCAATGGCTAAAAATAAAATGAAGATTTCCAATATTTTATCAACTTCAAATCAAATGCTAACATCAAAAAATAAAACATAAGCGGTTCATCCATCTTTGCAAGGATTAGGGGTGGATCTTGGAGACCTAAGGAGAAATCTTCATTCAAGGTGAGAATTTTAGGTAACATCATAAGGTAATATTCCAATCTCATTTGATTATATGTTACTGTTAATACCACAAATATTTATTTTGATGACAACAACCATATAAATATAAGCACTAATGTTTTGTCAAGTTGTATAGAGTATTTTGTAGAATATTATACAGATAATCAATTTTTGAAGACTAATCAGTAAAAAGACTAGAGATCAAGATTCATAGATGATCAAGATATTTGAAGACTCATGAGTTTAAAGATGAAGACACGAAGAGTTCAAACTATAGATCATAGGAAATAAATAGTAGAATAATTTGTCAAAGTCCTTGGATAACAATCATCTGTTCTTTGAATACTCTCTTATCAAATTATTTACTTATATATATTATATTAAAAGTATAATTGTACAAATATTTATAAAGAGTTTTATATATTAAAAGTATTTAAAAACTACATTTAAAAGCTTCATAAATTAATAGAATTTTATAAACACTTTAAAAAAATTATTATTTTTCAAAATTAACATGGATATGTCGACATAGGCTACCTATATATGTCGACATATAGACTGTTGAAGTGGTGTCTTTTAGATTTTGAATAGTTGTGACTATTAACTGCATCTCTTCATGAATAAACACATCCCTATAAAGGAGATTGGAAAATGAATTTTAACAACTACTTTCTCTACTTTCTTCTTACTCCAAATTCTCATCATATATTTCACAAAATCCACTTTCTATATTCTTCGAATTTATTCAAATTCAATTTCTACCATACTATATTCATTCTCTATAATCTACTTATTGATGTTAAAGTATTCTCTCATCAATTTAAAGATCAAAGTACTATCAAAAGGGCTATAGGATATTCTGAATCCAAAGTACAACTGTTTCTATTTGTAACGAACAACTCCCTACTATTATTTGTTTCACTACAACAAAATAGGCTTTTTACAACGGGCAATGCCCATTGTAATATGTGTTCCACAACGGGCAGCCGACCGTTGTAATAGGCGATGTTGTAATAGGTTGACCATATTTTACAACGGGCATTGCCCGTTGTAATAAATCTTTTGACAACGGGCAATGCCCGTTGTAATACACCTTTTTACAACGGGCAATGCCCGTTGTAATACATGATATTGCAATGGTTTCTGACCGTTGCAAAATAAATGCAAATTTTAAAAAAAATTGCAGCAGCATACATCCATACCAATAATGAATAATTCCAAAAAGGAATTTTAAAACCAAAAAAGGAATTCCATTTCATTTTGCATTTACAATTTTCTTCTTTACAATTTCTTTTTCTTTTTACAATTTTGCATTCTCTGTTTCATTCTTCTTTGTTTCATACCATCTCATCATTCTCTGTGCATGCTGTCATCTACACTACAGCCTAACTTCACTTCTGCAATACCAAACATCAACACACCTTTACTTCACAACTGCTATCAACCTGACAAGCAAATCAAACCATCCACACAACACTTCTTTCTCCGACCATCTGCTTCTGCAATACCCACATACTTATGCAATTCCCCCTCCCATACTTCCATACTTCACAATCATCAAACAAAACCATCACCAAAACCTTCTGCATCTCCTTCAAACTGCAACCATCACTCTTTATTAGCAACTTCAACTGACTACAACCATATACACTATGACACCATATCCACTGACCAATCTATGACAGCAAACTCTGAACAACTCCAACCAATGCATTCACAAACCATCACAGCAACAGTGCACACCACCAACACTCTCTACGAGCATCAGCCACATATCACCATCATACATACATCCAATTCCAACCTCACTTCAGTCAACTTCAATCACCAGTGCAAACTCATCCTCGACCAACCACTTCAGACTGCAACCTTCACACTTCTTTCTATTGATGTATTCAACATGATAAGTGTTGAATGTTTGTATTCAACATGAAATAATTTGTTGAGTGCAAAACAAACTTGTTATTGATGTAAAATTTCCTATTTAAAATTACATAATCCTACCTTAAATATAGAATTACCAAATTGCACTTGTTTCACCATTTTCGTAGTTACTACATTAGATTATGCATGCAACGTACATTTCAGTATCTTGATGGGTTAAATTTTAAAACTTACTCTATTAGGAAAATTTTATAGTTTAGCAATAAAAGAACCTTATAGTTACCTGCATTCCATCAACTTCGCTTATGCCAATACCTATATCTGCTTCTAGAAGCATACCACATCATTTGCTCCATCTCCAATTGCCAGTGTCACTTTAACTGTTCCTTCCTTGACTAATCTTGTGACCTAATAATTATAAAACAAAGAAATGAGAACACATACAGAAAAAGGAAATGAGAATTAACACGAAAATTTGTGTGATAAATTCAGTTATATGGTTACTTTTTGGTAGGAACATTTATATAATTTCAGCTCTTTACCATAACACAAAAAATTAAGAACTAAGTCCCACCACAACACGATTCCTTCCCTTTAAAGTTAATATGCTTCTGAGATCTAAAATCTGAAAGCAACTTCCACAACTCTACGTGATCAAAACTAGACAAACACTTCTGTTAATAAATATTAATTAAACGACTTTTGTCATTAAGCATATACCGTGGGCCTTACTAATTAGACAACGTTTTGCATGATTATAAGCATCGAATACATTGTCGATTAAGCAACATTGAAATCTTTTTCTCCATTCATAAATAATGACAAACAATGAAATACATCCTTAACTAACAGCTAAATCTATGTTTCTTTCTTCCTCTAACCTCGTCGTTGTCCTAAAATTCATATTCAACAATTCATAAAAAAATAATTTTGTACCTGTAAAACAAGACAGATGGTGGATACTGATAGTAAATTCCAAACGTAAAGCCTGCCTCATCCAGTGATTCAAATATAGTCTTCTGTGGCAACCCTTCAATCACTTCTTACTATCGTTGCTTGTAAGTCCATGTGAAGTCCCAGAATGCACAAAAAGTCTATTTGGTTGAGTTGAAGACGGCATCGATGCAAACCATCTGTCACACACTGCAAAGTTCTCCACTAAGTTCTTGTAAACGGGCACGCTATCGGGTGTGAACCCATTCATAACCGCTTGTGCTGTCCCTGATCATGAGATAATGCAAAGAAAATACTGAAGATTTAGTCCTACGTATCTTTTTATTGTGAAGTAACACCTATGTTATTATGCAAATAAACCACTTGATTGAAATATGTAATTTTTAACTAATAATAACCAGTAAACGTTTAAGCATTTTTGTATTCCTTGTTATGTTTTTTGAGTTGTTTGTAATTATAAGTAACAACTCTAAATAAGCAGAATTTTTAGGTTGAAAACAAACACAAATATATCCAAAAATCAAACTTTGTGTTCAAAACAAAAAGGAAAATAAGCGCTTGATGTGATCAATAGAAATGATGAATTCCGATGAATGATGAGGCGATAGCAGACAAAACATCATCTTTTATAGAAGTAGACATGAACATTTGTACCTTGTGCTTCTTTTTCAGCTTGCTGGACAAACCCGTTCATGGTAGGAGCATTATCGGGTGTGATGGGCGTGGATCCGGCAACGAACGGGACACCATACACCTGTTCATATATTGCTTGGATGGAGTGACCCGGATCAGGATCCACGTACTATGCACCGGATCCGAAATGAACGAGGGTGGAGTTGGGGTCGGTGGTGGACGTTGGATTAGTTTCGGATCCATCCACACCATTTATTTCAGGGTTCAAGGATTTCATCCAGCCAAGCATGTGATCGAAGGATCGGTTTTCCTGGACAAGCTATGGGAAGAGCAAAGGGATCAGTAACTCCCTTAACAATCCCACTCACTGGCAAGATTTACCAACAGAGGCTACTACAGTTTAACAAAAAATGAAGAGTAAAAAAGAAGGCTTACTATGCCCATGCTTGTATAACGAACAAGACTCTCATTAAAGTTAATGGCTGACCTACATGGCTCATTACCATTTACCTATTGCACAAAATAAAATAAATCTTCAGTGAATAGCAGTCTTTCGTATTTAGATCTTGTTATTAATGCCTTTAGTTTACCCTTAATGGAATCATCCCAAGATTAACGTTGAGTGTCGGATTTTCCTGCACGAAACAGAAAAATAAAAAGTAAAAAACGGGCCACTCGACATTTTGCAAGAAATAAGTAAAGCTTGTGACACTCAAAATGCACCTTCGAATTTCTTGTCTAGTAGAAAAGAATTGATCTACAGTCAGCTTAGAAATAAATATAATGGGAAAGACACCTTTTAGGAACAGATAAGCCAAAACAAATGGACATTTGCCTTGTTATTTCATGAAGAAACAACTAATTCCATTGATATTGACATTAATCTCGTAGACAAATCAAAAAAATTTCCCTAAGAGCATCTCCAGCGGTGCTTTATTCATGCTGAACATTAAGCACTTGGAGAAATTATTTCTCCAACAAAAGTGATCTAATGTAATACTAAGGGTAATATTCAGAAACATATTCAAATTGATCCAGGTGTCTATTTAATAGACGCTAATGTCAGGCGCTTATTAAATGTGCGCCTAACATTTGCGCATTCATTTAATAAGTGTGGGATCTTGAATTTCTGAAAACATACAAATATCGGACACGTATTTAATAAACGTCTGAAACAAGAAGCTTATTAAATAAACGCCCGACTTTGGGCTGTTCTCTGAATATTCAAGAATTAATATTCATGGTCTGAATATTAACCCCTTGAACGGTTGGACGTGCTCAAATAAAAGGAAGAATTCATTTTAAAAAAAATCCAGTTGAAAGCTTCAAGAGTAATACTATAATCTGTTTTCCCTTAAAAAACAGGGTAGCTTCGCAAAATTCAGTGCTATGTTAAATTCGTTGCTAACAGTCCTTAGATCTTCTTATATACGTATGCGCACACATACATACATATGTATGTGTGTGTGTGTATATATATATCTATGTATGTATATAGTATGAAGTCAATTTATTTTTCACAGTTGAACTATCTACAAAGGTTACCACAAATTTGTAGCTAGCAACGATCAGACAAAACTTCAGACAGCATTCTTTTGATTTAAGAGCAACAGCTCTAAGAAGCTTTGGATTAGAAAATTCATTCAACCTTTACAACCAACAATGAATAGGCCCAAAATGTGACATTGATACAGATTCATTTTCCAACCCGAATTCATTAGGATTAACTCTTAAGAAAAAAAGATGCAGATTTCAAAAGAATTGTGTATTAATGCCTAATCACTAACATATTACCGTTGCTTACTGAGCCTAATTTAAGAACGCGCAATTAGTTGTTCTTACGGAACCAATCCTAATATAGATATTACGACTGGTGCTTTTACAAAAAGTAGCAAACTGGAGTGAGCAAATAGCAAAGAAACTCACTGATCCTAGGATGAGTAAAGCAGAATCATTTCAATTTTTGGGACTACAAAAGCCTGATTGGAAAATCAACATCAGAAACTCCATCAATTGAAAGCAAAAGCTGCTCTACAGTAGAAAAATATAATGAAAATTCTAAATGATTTGAAGGAGCTGGACAATTACTCTGCTGCTATTATTATAGAGGAGGAGGAAATCTGACAAAGTACCTGGTGAGATAATGAGTACGATGGAGAAAATCTGACAAACTCACCATATACTTCGCTTCGGCCACTTAAACAACCGCTGCCATCAACAGCAAGTCGCAACCATTTCACAACCTCAGCCCATTCACCAACCCAAATCGCCTCATCTCCTACAACCGCCGATCCAACCGCGACATCAACGCCTGAAACTTGCTTCAATCGCGACCCCAAGCACGGCCGCACCACTCGACTCACCTCAAATCGCGCAATTTCGAGCATCGATCGATAAAGGAAGCGCGTAAATCCCAAAGCCCTAATTTGGAGCAAGAACGAGCAACGTAAAGGAATGAAATAAAAGGCCGGCCTTGTTTTTTTAATAAAGCTTTTTGTCCGTTGTAATTTGTGACTAGGGGACCGTTGTAATTCGACACCTTTTACAACGGGCAATTTGTGACCGTTGTAAAGTTGGCATCTATTACAACGGGCCTGAATGGACCGTTGTAATAGCCTTCTATTACAACGGGCAATCAATGCCCGTTGTAAAAAGGTCTTTGTATATGACATCTTTTACAACGGGCCTGAATGGACCGTTGTAATAGCCTTCTATTACAATGGGCAACCAATGCCCGTTGTAAAAAGGGCGTTGTAATAGGGTATTTTTGTTGTAGTGTTTGGGTGTGCTTGTTGCCCGTTCAAATCAAGTGGGTGTGATTTTTGCCCATTCAAATCAAGTAGGTGTGCTTGTAGTCCAGTCAAATCTAGTGGGTGATCTTGCTGCTCGATTAAATCAAGAGAGTCTACCTTGAACTCATAAATCAAGAAGGTGTATCTCGTTGCCTTAAAATGGAGAATGTTTTCTGGTTTGCTTGCCACCTGTTTAAAGTAAGCATTGGAAAAGAAATCTGTACATACACTATACAGGACCGCACATAGGATTGATTACTTCGAACCAATATAAAAACTCCTGGTGTCATCTCTCTTACTTTTACTACATTTATATATCTATGATTATCTGTTAATATCTAAGTAGATAATATCGATATCGGGTACGCATCGGTCAAGTATCGATAAGAGATATTTTAAAATATCATGGTAATATCGGATAATATTGGTAAAATATCAGACATAGTTACATTAAGTTATAAACAATATTGTACTATGCTACAATGTTATATTGATGTTAAGTATTCAAATATTTGGATAAATAATTCCAAATTACTATTAAAGACCAATTGCATATAGTTTATAGATTATAATCCATTTATTGAGATATTTTATTTATTAAATCATAATATAGGCTCAAAAAAACCGAGAAATTCATAAAATGTATATCTTTATTATTTTCTTCATTTTTATACTATATTCATTGTTTCTTTAATCGTCTAATCATCTATATTACTTTCCCAAATTTTCCATATTTATAATTTCATCATTTTCATTTTCACTTAATTTATCAAATAAGCAATGTTTATTTCACACCAATTACTGCTTTAGCTCGTACCTTATTCATATGTCAAATATATAACTTATCGCTCTTTAAATTTTAGCTCTGAGTGCATGATAATAACAAATAAAATCAATTTTCATAAGGCGACTTACTAATTAGAAACGATGAACGAAAATTAACTAAAAGAGAAATAGCTCTTTCGTGATCTTGTCTTTAGTGGTAAAGCCTTTAAGGAAAAATAAAACATATAAAATAATGGAATAAGTAGAGTTTCTTTATTGAAAGACTAATGAAGAAGCCTAAAACTGTATGGTTAAAAATAAAAATTAGTACATTAGGATTTCTAATATGGTTTACAAATTGTCATTCACCATATACAAAAAACAAATATTGAGAATGTGAAGAGATTTATTTGTAAAGATATTCTCTAAAACATATAATAATGAATGATATTCTTAAAAATCTTGGGTATTTTACACTAAATATCGGAGTAATATATCAAAAAATATTGGACGATGTACCGGTAACGATATTTGAAGCGATGTTTTGAAAAAATATCGGGTTAGGAGCGATATAAGATATATCGATGATATATCAGTGATATTATCGATATTTACTACATAAGTTTATATATATATATATGTGTGTGTGATCCATTATCTTTGTTTGAATTTAAAATTTGAAATAAGTTAGAAAAATTCCATATATGTTATAAAATACTATTCACCCCCTCTAGTACTAAAGTAGCCTTAAGATCCATTCACAATAGCACTACACCATTTCCACAGTTACATCATGGTTAGTATATTTTAGATCCTATATCTTGTACATCCCATTTGACTGTATGTTATATCTGTTTGTATAGTTCAGATTCCAAATATTATACAAAGAATTTATGTAGGCTTATGTTGTCCAAGATATTGTTTACTATTGGTTTGAAGTTTAATTAAAAAAAATCAGATTTAAAACAAATTTTAATTAATTAAAATATTTTGTAACATATCACATATACAAATATAAGTGAACTGTTATCCCGCCTTTTGGCAAGGCCAGGATATCAACGGAATGATTGAAAACCAAGTATCGCTCATCATGGATATCGATGAATTTTGTCCGAGCCCGGATCAGGCTACAACTGATAGGACACTGCCAGTAGAGCCATGGGAACCAGCGTTCCAAATTTCAAGTCTATCCGAGTCCGCATGCTCAAGTTATGATCGATGCAAATTGAAGGAAACATCCCCGTTTTCGTACCCATCAGTGCGCCATACTTCGAATCCATCATTTTTCGTAACCATCGTCGCGTCACGGTTCGCATCGATCTATTTCGTATCCATCCATAAGCTTTTTGTTCATATCAATTAGTTTCGTATCCATCAACAGGTAGTACGCTTCGTATCGATCATTCAATGCCAAATTCGTATCCATCGACGAGGCACTTGGTCGAATCCACCAGAGAACCTTGGTTCATATCCATCGGTTGTCCTTACTTCATATCCATCGTGGAAACCTCTCTTCGAATCCATTTGGACAGGGCAATTCGTATCCAACAGGTTATCTTACTTCGTATCCATCTAAGGCTCCAGTTCGCATCCATTGGCTTCGTATCCATTGAGAAGCCACGTGGTTCGAACCCATCCAGTCAAAAAACCTGGATAACGTGTCATACCTTGAAGCGAACAAGGCAAGATCTATGGAGTCGATACGGTCAACATGGAGTAAAGACCGGATCGAGGCGAAGTGCACGCGCCACATCATTACAGAAACACATGCAATTATCGATACGAGGGGATCGATTCGAAGTCATGGAGTCGAACCAAACAACCATCGAAAAATTCCACTTCGTATCGACTATATCTCGGAATCTACCAATCCAAATTCTATGAAATTTTCACCAGAGCTTGCATACACACTAAGGAATGTCTCCGCTAAATTTCAGCTCGATTGGGCATCATCTTGATCGATACGAAATGGATTCGTATCGATCGCAGATCGAGGCGAAACTTTCTAGAAACGGTCGCGTGGGCTCCTCACGTGCCAGACCGAGTCTCCCGAAGTTTGAACGAAATCTCAGCCTCCTACGCCAATAAGTAGCACCCCAGAGCCTACAGAAGAGGGGTCTTTTGATTCTGAAGCGTCCAGACTCTACCGGATCGAGATTTTCATCTTATTCTTACTGTTAAATTCGAATTCCAAGCTATAATTCACTGTTGTTCGCTGTAATCGCTTGTAATCATTGAAAGAGAATCAATAAAATCATCAAAACTTCATAGTGGACGTAGGCAACACGCCGAACCACTCTAAATTGCTTGTCTGCGTATTTACATTTCTGTTTATTGGAGTTTTTGTTAGATAATCTTCATTTTCAATTTATCTTCTTCACTTTTATCTCTTCAAAAACTTCCGAAGAGTGTTGTGCCCATTTTTGGTACAAACATGAACTACATATATTAGTTACTTGAAATTGTTTTATGAAAATGTAACTTTCCTGTATGTATGTTATTTTCAAGATATAAAATACATTTAGTTATTATTAACATAATTATTTAACTCAGAATTTATAACTAGACTTTCTTATAAAATTATAAGTATGATTTTGGATTCTTCCTAAGCAAAACTAGATTTCAAATAGTTAATTTTAAATTTTAGAACATATAAAGTTATATATATATATATATATGTTTATTTGTGTGTGTTTGTTGTTTTAAATTCAGTATTTAGTTTGTTATTATATATATATATATATATATATATATATGTGTGTGTGTGTGTGTGTGTGTGTGTGTGTGTATCTTATTTCAATTCAAAAATTCTAAAGGACTTATTGTTTAAAATCATAAATCTAATGTTGAATCCTTCCTAAGTCAAAAATAGATTTCAAATGTTAATTTTGAATTTCAAAAACCATAAAATTTGTCATAATTAATGTTATTAAGTTTTAAGTGTTCAAATGTTGATTTGAAATGACATTGAATGAATGAGTAAAGGAAGGATATTAGCCTCCACCTTTTCCTCTCCTTAAAGGCCAACTTAAACTCATTAATTTTCATATTGTACATATAAGTAAACTATTGTCAGTTAGTTAAAAAGTATTTTATAACATATTAAGTATAAGTATAAGTAAATTATATATATATATAAATATTGTTATTATTTTATATGTTTTCAAAATAAAATGAAGGACAATAAATGCGTATATAAAGGGCAAATGTGTCCATTGTAGCGTAAATCCTAGCACCTATAACCAAACACATTGACCATATACACTGTTTATATGTTACACTTGCACTATGCACATATGAGTGTATTTGATATGCTCATTATAATATGCATTTAATTTAAGTTAAATTAAAAATGCATTATAAAACAAATTAAATAAAATAAGATTTTATTTTAAACTATATTATATTTGATATAACAGACCATTTAGACTTCTTAGACCCAATCGTCCTAAAATTGGAAAAAAGAATTTGAAATCTACCTATTTTACCCGCTTTTGACTAGCATGGTTCCTTCAAGTAGGGGAGACTCAAGCCCATATGGCTAAATACACCTATAACAACCCGTGTAATGACCCAACTTTTTGAACCTCGAACGTCGACACAAAATACGTCCACTGTATTCGTGTATCGTACATCCTCATGCCAAAAAGGTAGATAGTTAGGGTAAAATAAAAAAAATAGAATAGAACAAGAAAGAAGGAACACAACATCAAAATCACATAGCGGAATGATAATATATAATATCAAAAGAATAGTACAGAGGGTTATTCTGAATACAGAAATTTCAAAGTTACAAAACCTAAGTACTATCATCAACCTGGACATTATAATTGTCTGTCCTTACAATGCTTACATAATACAGTGTAATGGAAATAGAAATAGATAGATAGTGGAAGCGTCTAGCTTGTCTCCTGAACTCTAAAGCTTCCAAAGTAAAACCTTCTTTACTCAGGCCTACTCGAAAGAGTACATGCAGAATTTAGGGAAAACAAAAATAATGTGTTAAACATAAGTCTAGCATGAGAAAACTCAAGGTACATGTAACTGCAATAGTAATTATCGAGACCGTATGGATTCCCGTAACGGTTTTCACCTCAAAAGGAACCAATCATTCATTAAGTTTAATTTAGTGATATGATAGATAATGCCTAGGGTATATAATATAAATCATATCAAATAGCTATGATGCTTACATTGATAACTCCACAATATATTAAAGGTATATTCAAAACCGCTAAGGTATGTTTGCATAATGGATTTTCCACGAAGTTCTCTTCGGTCTAGCCGAATCGAACTCCATGCACAAGGATCAGAAACTACTTTCCGAGCATCGTATATATCTAAATAAAATACACCATAAAATAAACACAGCTGGCCCATGTATGAAATATTGAACCACGTGGAACTATGTATCGTCAACTCCCGGTACCAACATCGATAAGCATATTCTAGATTTGGAGTTGATATACCTTGTTGTGGATTACAAAAGCCCAAAGTTGTGCAGCCTACTTTATCTTAAGCCATTTCCGATGTTGAGGTCACATTTGGCATCTCTCACACGAGTATTCAAGTGACAACCCCTTAAGTATATCACTTTAAAAAAATGTTCATTTCGCTTTATCGATATAACAACAATTTTGTAAATAATTATTAATATTAATTTATATGATTTTATAAATGAATTATGATCATTTTTATTAGTTAAGAATGATAAGAAAATTTATTTTCAAAATTTGTTTACAAATATATGCATATTAACTAAAAAGAGAAAATATGACCGAAAATCGGAACTGGGATTTGTGATGATACAATGTGTGGAAATTGTGCAATGTTGTGGAGATATGTAATATACACATATACATGTACATGTGCATACATGAGAACATGCACATAAACATACATATACCAATATAATTAAACAAAATTATAATATAAAATATATAAGATATTTTAGTTTTCTTACTTCTTAAGCATACAAAAGTCAACATATGTATACCCTAAAGTGATGGGCACATGGGTGATGGGGCTTTTGCCGTGCTTAAGGGGGGAGGGTGTGATGATGAAGGTGACACAAAAGATGATGTATGTGTAGACAGTTTTTACTCTCTTATTTACCTATAAATACCCTACACTCTTCTCTTCATTTTCATTCATTTCCTTCTTCATTTTTTCTAAGCTTTGTCCTCCTCTTTAACGGCTTCTACCCAAAGAGAAATTATGGCAAAATTTATTTCAAAAAGAACTTAAATTTATAATATATAGTTAATATATTGAAACACCTTAAAATAATCCTAAAACTCCACCTTTTCTCCTTGCTTTTCACGACCTCCACCCCATTTCATTGAAGGCTGAGCCACTTCCTTGCTCCACCCTAGGCCGTGAGCTCCCTAAGCCACCCCAAGCTTTTGTCAAGGTACCTAGGAGCTTAAGTCCGAAGAATCGTGAGCTTTGGAAACCAAATAGCGGAGCTATAGCGAATTTTTAGTTAATCGTTTTATACTCAAGCTAAGAACTCCTAAAACTATAGTATTATATGCCATTGGATGTTATATATGTTTGATTATGATTGTTGATGGTGGTTGTTTAATATGAATGTTGAATATATATGCAAGTCATGGAAATACACGTCGATAAGCACAAAGGAAATCACTTTCCTCTATTTTAATGAGTTGGTGTATATGGAAGGTTAAACCTCTCTAAAAAGGTTTAAAAATGAGTTTGAAATGTTTTATAAATATAAGAAAGTTTTTTGGTGAAGTTTGAAAGGTAATTGAAAATTTAGTCAAAAATAGGCACGTCGTGTAACGGCAGTTCGCGATTTCGCGCCATAAAAGTCAAACGAGTATATAGAATGGAATATAGCTCGGAATTCTTCGAGGTAAGAATTTTCTAAACTAATATATTCGTAGTTTCCAAACAAAGAAAGAAAATTGAGATTTCAATAAGTAGATTTTGAAATATGATTAAAACAAGTTTTAAAAAAAATCGCGATTTTGCAATTTGGAACCCATAACAGGATTTCTTTGAAAATGATGTTTTAAAATTGTTCAAAAATATGAAATAAATTCTAAATTTTTTTTAAAGTGATTTGAGTTATCAAAATGAATTTCCAAATGATAAAAAGTCGTTTTGATCAGTATAGCTTTTAAAAGGACTTTTTGCAGCACTTTCCGTAGCACTTTTCTATAACCTTTGAAGTTTAGTTTTAAACTTAACAATTCCTTTCCAAATCTTTATAAATGTTTTCAAATGGATAATTAAGTGTTTTAATGATGACTTGTAAGTTTTATAGTTTATTTAAAAATAATTTAAATAAATGATTTAAAGAAAAGCTATCACAAATTAAGAATTTAATCTTGGTTATAAAAGCCGACGAGTAGACTAGATTTTTCTATTCGTGAGATCCGGATGTGAGGTGCTTAAACTAAGGAGATGTTCAGGAGCAACCAGTGCCCTGGCTCACCTAGCCTCTTTTCTAGATGAAGGATATATAAGGTTGAAATGTCGGAAACGAGTTAAGTATGAAAAGGTTTTAAGAAATCAAAGGATTTGATAAGAGAGGTTTAATGATTCTGTATATACCAGAAAGAAGTGTTTTAAAGTTATATATCTCTAAAAGATATTTTTGATAAAAGAAACAAAATAATCAAATATTATTCACCTATTTATTTGACCTCTTTTATCGATGATTGGTTCGAAGGAATCAGGGTCGGATTTGGATGATTCCTATCCGAAGACCACTGCAAACCAATTTACATATTCAAAGTGAAGACATGGATATGATATTTGGGATTTTCGTAATAAAAGACTGCTTGTTGATCATTTGGGGATAAACTTCCAATATACATATTGTAGCAGTAGTCTCTTTATTATGAAATATCCAATGCAAGGACTAATCGCTACTAATCCTAGGGGTACTCCCGATAGGATGTGGTAGGAGAGTGCCTTCGGTTTGTCCTGTACCTGAACAACTTGTATGGATGAAAGTCTAACATTGCATTTCGAGTTACATAAGTGATCTCTATGAACGTATTATCTGCTTTGTGGCGGAGAAGGCAACTTCTCTGAGTTAACACCCTTTCCTGAGACATACGAGCTCAAAAGTTAGTTATATGTTTATGGAGATTAGTTGTGTGATTATGGAATGGTGATGTTTCATTAAAAGTGAAAAGATGATATGCTATATGAAAGGTAATCGTTACCTCAAGCCTCACATCCAGAAATGGCCAAAACATGGTAGATGCAGCAAGGTTATGTGGTTCGCAACCATTAGAGTATGATCATCCCCTTCTAGATAAATTTCTACCTGCTATAACGTTCGGGTTTAAATTATTGTGGTGTGTGCTAAGAGACGTCTCAGATAGGCCGGTAACAACAGGGGTGATGACATATTCGATACTATCTAGTGAGAAAGATAGGCCGGTCTTGTATTGGTAGAGGTGCAGAAGTTCTGTTGACCTCGATAAATTCCTTTAGAGATGTACTGCCGAAAGGTAGTCACTTCACCTAGTCATTTGTATGGAAATCCATTCTCCAATAAGCGCCTGCCATTTTGTTTGTAGAGCCTAGTATGCTGGAACTTAATAATGGTAACAATTTTGACTAAGATTAATATGTTTACTTGCAAATGTTTTAAAAGAAATGTTATTACAAATAATATCCCTTATTTTTACGTAAAAAATGGTTCTGGTTATCATAAGGTAAAAACCCATATGTGTTTATGTGTGGCGTGGTCTTATGGGATACCTTTTTGTTTTTCAAACACCGTATTTTGAGTTCTCACACCAATCCCATGACTGACCTGGAGTTTATTTTGTTTTCCCTTTAAACTCTGGGTGCCTTATTTTTCCAAGCAGCCAAGTAGTCAGGATCCCTTTAGGAGTATTTTGGGAAAGCATTCTAGAAGATTTTTTGGAGCATGAAGCTAAAGATGGAGCACCCGATGTGGATATCTGTCTTTATTTTTTTCCGTTGTGCCTAATTTAGTTTATACCAGCAAGTGTGGGAGCAGGCAGTTATAACTGTTCCTGGCTAGGTTAGTTCATACCAAAACTCTGATGTACCCTCGTGAGAGTGGTTGTATGCACTATCTATCTATTAATTTAAACGTAATGTGAGGATTTGTGTTTCTATCTTTTATCTTTAGTTTACTTTACCCCTTAAAATCTGTCTCCCCGATACTTGGATTTATGCACATGAATACCGTGGATGTATTAGTGTCGATTTTCGAGAGTCGAGGAGATGGGTCTTCACATTTGGTACCAGAGCTAAAGGTTAAGGGAGAACCTTGGCTTTGGTGGGTATAACTCAATAGAGATTGGGTTAGAAATACCCTAGAATGAGTTTAATCTTTGAGAGTGTGCATTTAAAACCTTTATCTAAAAAAAAGAAGTCAAGCTGTGCTATGCTTAATTCCCAAGATAATTTCATTTTTCTATTCTACAGTTATCTTACTAAATTCAGTTAGTAAGACATAAGTACTCATAGAGGATGAAAACGGGGAAATAACAGCACCTCAACAACCAATGGTCGAGCTCCAACCGCTGCTGTAGAAGAAATAGCTCCCGTACAACCCCAGGTTAATTTTTCCATCCTGTGCCAAAAATTATACCAACTTAGGGGGAAAACCATTCATTGGTACATAAGCTATCATTGAAGTACAGGCTTGGATTAAATCATGAGAAAGAATCTTTAAGGCGTTGAATATCAGTAATGATCAAAAGAGGTTTTTGGCCTCGTTGCAACTACAGGAAGGGGCTCTGACTTGGTAGGAGTCTATTACCCTAAATGCTTCGGAAGACAATTTCTCTTGGGAAGGGATTAAAGAGGAGTAGTACATGCTAGTGTCCGGGAAATCTTGTCTTTACAAAAGCTTTATGGATCTGAAGCATGACAAATGACTATTGAGGATTATGCAAATAAGTTCAACGAATTATCTTGTTTTGGGCCAGGTCTAATTGGCACGCCTTTAAAGACAAACAAGAAATTTATTTCCGGGATGAATGAGAAGTACCAGAGCAGGATGACTGCCCTTGTCAAAGGATCATTTATAGACTTGCTGGATATGGGATTCCGTTATGAAACATTAGACAAGAAGAATCTGGTGGTAGCTCAGACCAACAACAACAACACCAACAATTGGAAAAAGAGGAAGTTCAATCACAGTGGGAAAAAGCCGTGGCCAGGGAAACCCTGGGAAGGATCTCAAGGAAATTGCTTTAAGGAATACACTTGTAACAATTATAAGATAAATGGCCATATTGCGAAGGATTGTAGAAGTCTAAAGGTCCAGGATTCCATCTCCCCTATGGTTCAGAATAGCTTCTGCTATAATTGTCATCAACCGGGGCATATAATAAAGGATTGTCCGATTATGAGAAAGGGAGAGCAAGCTAAAGTATACGCAATAAAGGATGAACCTTCAATCTATCAGGATGTGAAGGGCAAGGGAGTTTTGGAAGGTAATATCAAAGATGTTTTAGTTAGAGTATTGTTTGACATAGGAGCTTCTCATAGTTTTGTTGCTAAAGAAACCGTAGAAGAATTAAAACTTGAACCTAAATTAGTTGATAACCCCATTTGCATGACAAATCCTATAGGTGGTACCACTAACCTTTGTATGAATTGTGAAAAAGTCTCAATTTCCCATTCTTCCCATCAATTCCCTTTTGACCTATTTGTTTTAGATTTTATTGGATTTGAAATTTACTCGGTATGGATTGGTTGACCAAGCACGAAGCTATTCTAGATTGTGTAAAAAGGACGGTTCTAGTAAAAACAAAGTTAGGGAAGTTTATGGAAATATCTTGTGAAGATCCTAGTCCAAGGAGAGATAGGGATAGTTTTCTATATGCATTAGATCAGCCCATCAATTTCCTTTTGACCTATTTGTTTTAGATTTTATTTGATTTGAAATTTTACTTGGTATGGATTGGTTGACTAAGTACGAAGCTATTCTTGATTGTGTAAAAAGGACGGTTGTAGTAAAAACAAAATTAGGGAAGTTTATAGAAATATCTTGTGAAGATCCTAGTCCAAGGAGGGATAAGGATTGTTTTCTATATGCATTAGATCAGCCCAGAAAGGATTAGAAACAATACCTGTTGTTAAAGAATTCCCAGACGTTTCTAAAGAAGTAAAGAGTTTACCCCCACATCGGGAAATCGAGTTTCGTATTGACTTGATTTCTCGTGCAAGACCGGTTAAATAACATGATCGAAGATGGCTCCAAAGGAGAGGGAGGAGTTAAATAACCAAACCCAGGAGCTATTAAAGAAAGGGTTGATAAGACATAGTCGTTCAAGTTGGGGACCGATAGTAGTTTTTGTTGCCAAGTCTGATGGATCTTTAAGGTTGTGTGTATATTACCGAGATTTGAATAAACAAACGATTAAGAACAAGTATCCTCTACCTTGAATAGATGACTTGTTTGATTAGTTACATGGTGCTCGAGTATTCTCAAAAATGGATCTAACCACAGGATTCCATCAACTAAGGATCGTAGAAGAATGCATCCATCTAACTACATTTAAAGGTCCAAAAACTTTCTTCGAGTGGTTGGTTATGCCTTTTGGGCTGACCAATACGCCTGCTTATTTTTTAGACCTTATGAATAGAGTATTTAGAGATGTACTCAATAAATTCGTGTTAGTCTTTATCGATGATGTTCTTATCTATTCTAAGATAAAAGAAGAACACGAAAGACACCTAGAAATCGTGTTAGGATATTGAGAAATAATGTACTTAAAGCCAAAATTTTGAAATGCCATTTTTGGGAAAAGAAGGTAAAATTCCTTAGACATATAGTGTCAAGGGACGGGATTTCAGTAGATCCTATAAAGGTTGCAGCTGTTTTAAATTGGAAGTAGCCACAAACTCCTAAATAGATTCGTAGCTTCTTAGGTGGTATTACAGAAGATTCATTCTAGACTTCTCAAAGATTGCCTACAACCTAACAAAGTTGACAACGAAGGATGCTAAATTTATCTGGACTCCCAAATGTGAAGAAGCATTCCAGAAACTTAAGAAAAGGTTGACAACCGCTCCAGTTCTAGCAATTATAAATGGAAATAGTGGATTAACCGTTTATACAGTTGCTTGTGGAGAAGGAGTTGGTGCAGTTCTGATGCAGGAAGGAAAGGTGATTGCTTATGCAAGTAGAGCGCTAAGGGTTCATGAGAAAAATTATGCAACACACCACTTAGAATTATTGGTCATGATGTTCATTGAAAATATGGAGGCACTATTTGTTGGGTAATAATTTTTCATTGTTTATTTAAATAAAACTTTGAATTGACCTTAGTAAATAAAATTCCCTCTTTTAATTAGGTGAAAAGTTTGAGCTCTTTATGGAACATAAATCATTTAAGTATCTTTTCACTTAGAAAGATTTAAACATGAGGCAACAACGTTGGTTGGAATTTCTCACATCTTATGATCTAGATATTTTATACACACCCGGGAAAGCCAACGTTGTAGCAGATGCGTTAAGTAGAAAGTATGCTATTATTTCTTGTTTGGTAGTAACTCCAACTCTCCTGGAAAGAATAGCCAGTAAACAAAGGGAAGATAGACAGTTTGTAAAGTTCATCAAGGCATCCGAAGAGGAAAGAAATTCAAGCTTTGAAGTAGATAAAAGTGGAGTATTACGGTTGAATGGGCGAATTTGTGTTCCAGATGTGGAAATCTTAGGCATGAGGTGTTAGCTGAATGCCACAAATACAAACTCAACATTCATCCAGGAGTTAACAAAATGTATAGAGATATGAAGCGCACATTTTGGTGAAGAAGTATGAAAAGGGACATATCCATTTATGTTAGCCGATGCGTGAATTGTCAATAAGTCAAAGGCGACCAATATAAAATTGCAGGGTTACTTCAACCTCTAGAAATTCCAGTTTGGAAGTAGAATCTAATATCAATGGATTTCATTAATGGCTTACCCTGAATGAGGAAAGGAAACGAACTCATTTGGGTTATCATAAACCGATTAACTAAAAGTGCATACTTCATTCCAGTAAAGCTAACAAGGACAGCTGCAAGCCTTGCCGAGATATATATGAAGGAGATTGTCCGATTACATGGAGTTCCAAACAATATAGGAAGCGATTGAGATCCAATCTTTATTAGTCAGTTTTGGAAAGCATTATAGACAGCTTTTGGGAACAAGGCTGAATATAAGCACTGCCTATCACCTCCAAACTAATGGACAAACGGAGAGGGTCAACCGCATTTTGGAAGATCTTCCTAGAGCATGTATTCTGGACTTTGGAGGCTCCTGGGAAAATCATTTGCATTTAGTAGAATTCTTCTATAACAATAGTTATCAAGCTAGTATCGGCATGGCACCAGATGAAGCTCTATATGGTCGTCCATGTAGGTCACCAGCATGTTGGATCGATACTGGAGATCGGTTAATCCTTGGTCCTGATATGACACAAGAAGCCTCAGAGAAGGTCGATATGATTAGAAAGAAGCTAAAGGAAGCCTAGAGGAGATAGAAAAGTTATGCAGACCAAAGGCGTACAAATATGGAATTCTCAGTTGGAGATTCAGTCTTTTTGAAAGTCTCTCCGATGAGAGGAGTGGTGAGATTTGGAAGAGCTGGAAAGTTAGCACCTCGATATATTGGACCATTTACCATTCTTAAACGAATCATCCCACTAGCTTATCGAGTGCAATTACCAAAAAGGTTGGTTGGAGTGCACAATGTCTTTTATGTATCTCATTTAAGGAAAAATGCGCATGACCCAGATCAAATCATAGAAACAGCCGCTTAGGAAGACTTGGAGGTGGAACCGAATTTTTCAGTTATTAGATGGCCTGATCAAATCGTTAATCATGATGAGAAATGATTGAGAAGGAAGGTAGTATGGTTAGTTAAAGTTCAATGGAGTGGAGATGTTGAGGATTGCACTTGGGAATCAGAGGATAGAATGAAAAAGGCATATCCCAAGTTTAGGATTGAAGAATAAACTGTATAAATCATATCGTTATAGTGTACTCACCGCCTATGGTGTAGTCACTTATCCATACTTTTGTATAATCCCATCATATCGAATATATTTCCTTTTGAGCTATTTTCTTCTTATCTTAATTTCGATGATGAAATTCTTTTAAGTAAGGGAGTCTGTAACAACCCATAAGTATATAACTTTAAATAAATGTTCGTTTCGCTTTATCGATATAACAAAAATTTTGTAAATAATTATTAATATTAATTTATATGGTTTTATAAATAAAATATGATTATTTAAATTAGTCAAGAATGATAAGAAAATTTATTTTCAAAATTTATTTACAAATATATGCATATTAACTAAAAAGAGAAATAGGACTAAAAATAGGAACCGAGATTTGTGACAATACAATGTGTGGAAGCTGTGCAACGTTGTGGAGATATGTAACATACACATATACATGTACATGTGCATACATGAGAACATGCACATAAACATACATATACCAATATAATTAAGTATAAAAGAATAATATAAAATATATAAGATATTTTGGTTTCCTTGCTTCTTAAGCATACAAAAGTCAACATATGTATACCCTAAAGTGATGGGCACATGGGTGATGGGGCTTTTGCCATGCTTGGGGGGGAGGGTGCGATGATGAAGGTGATGCAAAAGATGATGTATGTCTGGATATTGTTTACTCTCTTCTTTGCCTATAAATACCCTACACACTTCTCTTCATTTTCATTCATCTCCTTCTTCATTTTTTCTAAACTTTGTCCTCCTCTTTAATGGATTCCGTCCTAAGAGAAATTATGGCTAAATTTATTTCAAAAAGAATTTAAATTTATAATATATAGTTATATATACTATAACACCTCAAAACAATCCCCAAACTCCACCTTTTCTCCTTGCTTTTCATGGCCTCCACCCCACTTCATTGAAGGCTGAGCCACTTCCTTGCTCCACCCTAGGCCGTGAGCTCCCTAAGCCACCCCAAGCTTTGGTCAAGGCACCTAGGAGCTTAAGTCCGAAGAATCTTGAGCTTTGGAAACCAAATAGCGGAGCTATAGCGAATTTTTAGTTAATCGTTTTATACTCAAGGTGAGAACTCCTAAAACTATAGTATTATATGCCATTGAATGTTATATATGTTTGATTATGATTGTTGATGGTGGTTGTTTAATATGAATGTTGAATATATATGCAAGTCATGGAAATACACGTCGATAAGCACAATGGAAATCACTTTCCTCTATTTTAATGAGTTGGTGTATATGGAAGGTTAAACCTCTCTAAAAAGGTTTAAAAAAGAGTTTGAAATGTTTTATAAACATATGAAAGTGTTTTGTTAAAGTTTGAAAGGTACTTGAAAATTTATTAAAAAATAGGTGCGTCGTGTAACGGTAGTTCGTGCCATAAAAGTCAAACGAGTATACAAAATGAAATATAGCTCGGAATTCTTCGAGCTAAGAATTTCTCGAACTATTATATCTATGGTTTTCAAACAAAGACAGAAAATCAGGATTTCGATGAGTAGATTTTGAAATATGAGTAACACAAGTTTTTGGAAAAATCATGATTTTACGGTCGGAACCCATAACAGGATATCTTTGAAAATGATGTTTTAAATTTTTTTAAAATTGTTAAATAAATTCTAAAAATCTTTTAAAATGTTTTAAAAGTGATTTGAGTTATAAAAATGAACTTCCAGATGATAAAAGGTCGTTTTGATCAATATAGCTTTTAAAAGCACTTTTTGTAGCACTTTCCGCAGTACTTTTCTATAACCTTTGAAATTTAGTTTTAAACTTAACAATCCCTTTCCAAATCTTTTATAAATGTTTTCAAATGGATAATGAAGTTTTTTATGGTGATTTGGAAGTTTTGTAGTTTATTTAAAAAGAATTTAAATAAATGATTTATAGAAAAGCTATCACAAATTGAGTAATTTAATCTTGGCTCTAAAAGCCGACGAGTAGAATGGATTTTTCTATTCGTGAGATCCAGATGTGAGGTGCTTAAAATAAGGAGATGTTCAGGAGCAACCAGTGCCTTGGCTCACCTAGCCTCTTCCCTGGGCGAGGGATAGATATGGTCGAAATGTCGGAAACGAGTTAAGTATAAAAAGGTTTTAAGAAATCAAAGGATTTGATAAGATAGGTTTAATGATTCTGTATATACCAGAAAGAAGTGTTTTAAAGTTATACATCTTTAAAAGATATTTTTGATAAAAAAAATAAAATAATCAAATATTACTCACATATTTACTTGACCTCTTTTATCGATGATTAGTTCGAAGGAACTGGGGTCGGATTCAGATGATTCCTATCCGAAGACCACTTCGAAGCAATTTACATATTCGAAGTAAAGACATGGATATGATATTTGGGATTTTCGTGATGAAGGACTGCTTGTTGATCATTTAGGGATAAACTCCCAATATACATATTGTAGCAGTAGTCTCTTCGTAACGAAATATCCAATGCAAGGACTAATCGCTACTAATCCTAGGGGTACTCGTGACAGGATGTGGTAGGAGAGTGCCTTCGGTTTGTCCTGTACTTGGACAACTTGTATGGATGAATGTCTGACGTTGCATTTCGAGTTACATAAGTGATCTTTATGAATGTATTATCTGCTTGGTGGCGGAGAAGGCAACTTCTCTTAGCTTAACATCCTTTCCTCAGACATACGAGCTAAGGAGTTATACGTTTGTGGAGATCAGTTGTGTGATTATGGAATGGCAATATGGCATTCAAAATGAAAAAATGATATGCTATGTGAAAGGTAATCATTACCTCAAGCCTCACATCCGGAAATGGCCAAAACAGGGTAGATGCAGCAAGGCTGTATGTTTCACAACCATTAGGGTATGATCATCCCCTTCTAGATAAATTTCTACCCACTATAACGTTCGGGTTTAAATTATTGTGGTGTGTGCTAAGAGACGTCTCAGATAGGTCGGTAATGACCGAGGTGATGACATATTTGGTACTATCTAGTGAGAAAGGTAGGCTTGTCTTGTGTTGGTAGAGGTGCAGGTGTTCAGTTGACCTTGGTACATCCTCTAGAGATGTACTGCCGGAAAGTAGTCCCTTCATGTCACATCCTGAAATTTTCGACTTTCGAAAATTCGACATCGATACTCACTTTATCGACTGCCGAGCAATCGAGTGCCGGAAACTCCAATAGTGAGGGTTTTAAGAAAAAGAAAAAAATAGAAAAAGAAGAAAAAGAAGAAAGAAGAACAACAGAACACATCAGAACAGAAAAACAATATCAGAAACTTACACATCGCATCGGAACAATATATAATAGATAAATGAATATCTTTTAAAAACAAAAGAATTATATATGTTATTACATTACATCACATCATATCATCAGAGTCAATAAACAACAATGGACAGTTATATAAACTTGTCCTCATACAGAATACACAGCGGAATAAATACTATCAGATACAAATACTACGTCTCGCCATCCATCTTATCTCCAAGCTCCAGAATATCCAGAATATCCTGATAATCTAACTCTAGACTGCCCGTGTGGAAATTGGTGGGCACCCAGAGTTTAGAAGGGAAACAATAAACTCCGAGTCAGTCATGGTGACTGGTGTGAGATCGTAAAACAGTTATTTATCTTTAAAATAAACAGAGGAATATTTTTAAAGTCAATTCGCAATGCTTTTGGAAAATGAAACTACCATAAGACCTCCCACCACACACACAATGCAAACGCAGAATTGGAGGAGATTTCTTCTTATGATAGTCAAAGATGCTTACTACCCAAAAATCAAATTCTTTTTGATATTATTATTAGTGCATAGTGTAAAACATTTCGAAAGTATAATATAAATCTTAGCCAGCATAGACATTTCGAACTATGCCTACTATAGCTACCATCCAAACAGTGGGGCGCCACCATAAGTGAATGATAGGTTCTACAACTAAATCCGTACAAGTCGCGTATTGTTTCTTTGGATTTCCAACAAATGGTCAGGCTAAGGAACTTCCTTTTCCACGATGGGTACGTCCCTGGAATAGACGACCCGAGAACCTAACCGGATCTCTGCCAACACAAGGCCGGGTTACCTCTGCAAAAATAGGTAACTACTGACACGCGTATGCCATCCCCCGATCGTCACCGATCTTCCCGAGGATCCCCGATTCGCAACAAACCACATAGAAAAAATAATGCAGTAACCACAGAGGTTAAGTATCTGGGCTCCATACCATGATACCACCTTTATCCAGAAGGAATGACATACACTAAGGGGCGCTACTCCCTAGAACCTTGCTGCATTCGTCCTGTTTCGACCATTTCCGGGGTGTGAGGCTCGACGAAGTCTCGTCCACAAAGCTACGCTTTCTCAAAAAGCCCTGCTTCGGGTCCAACAAAATGATCAACCTATGATCACAAAGATATAAGATCAAACAAATGATCATATCGCAAATGATCAAACACTGATCATTTCACAGCAACACTCAGTATGCCACGTTACCAAGTTGGGATATATCGCTGATAAATTTCAACTACATAACCTCTGAGCTCGTACGTCTCAGAGAAGGGTGTTAAGCTAAGAGAATAAATTCTCCGCCACCAACAGAAATGTATTTGAAAGAAATCAGCTTTATATCTCAAATTGTAACGTCAGACACACAATCCATACAAGTCTGTTTCGGGATCGAACAGAACCGAAGGCACTTCTCACAAAGCCCTTGCAATTCCGGATAATTTTCAATCACGTCAGGATTTCCCGTCACTAAGGGTGATAAAACCTCTAAATCGGAGATCAGCCGATGTAGAGTAACTCGACGGTAATCCTTCCGTTTTCAAAAATATCCGGTCTTCAACACCGGTCTTCGAATGCAATTCATAACGACGTATCACATATTCGGAATGGGTTATACGACCCCATGGTTCTTTCCCGGTTAACCCGAATAGTGAGCGATTATTCAAAAAATAAGTGTGGCATTCAAATTCATCCAATTTACAACAAATACCTACTCAAGGTAATTATTGATAGTCGGTTATTTAACTATCAATAAAGATGCGCGACATCATCAGATTCCAAATAATTTTCCCAAATTATTTATTCTTCAAAAAATATCTTACTAGATATATAATTTCCACACTTCAAAAATAAATCAACGTTTATTTTTAAAACGAATTTCCATTTCTTTATAAATTCCATATTGAATTTATATTTCAAAATATCTTCTGATATACGATTTTCAAATCGATTTTCAATATTCAATTTCAATTTATCTTTTACAAAGATAAATTCTCAAAACGTTCATTTCATTGGAAAAGCAATTCCATACTTATTTAAAAATAAGTAATTCACAAATCATTTATTTTCAACACTTAGAAAATATTCGATATACTTAAATCAATATTAAGTATACATTTCATTCTTTAAGGAAATCATAAATTTTAACATCTATTTGAGTCAAAACGAATGTTGCGTAAAACATCGTTACGACGACTCGAAATCAATAGTATAGGGATTCGGATTTTGATAGATATATATAAATCCCAATACTACATCAAAACATTTCCTTTCGAAAATCATTTACTATAACAACAGTGTTATAGTCCACCATTTCCTTATATTTCTCGAAAACGTCTATTTCAACAATAAGTGTTGAAATCTATGATTTCGATTCATAACACATTTTAAAACACCTTTAAAATGTTTAACTTCATTTTTAAAATATTACTTCTTCAAAAATGAATCCATTTTACTTAACAATATATTCACTGTCCAAAATCGTGAATATAACTTCTCTTTAATAACTTTCTATATTTAATTTATCACATTCAATCTATTTCGAATTTATAAACACGTTTACAAATTCTATTTCTCTTTTTTTTTAACAACTTCGACTTAATAAATCTCCTTTGTTAACAATTCGATCAATATTCCATTTAAAGGCAAAAATCCAATTTATAAGTTAATTTCTTATAATCATTCATCCTACAACTTCATACTTTATAAATCTATAAATTTCATATCTTTACAATTTATAATTCTATACATTTCATATCTTCACATTTTATATCACTTATAAAACTCATTTTAAAATTCCAATAACTTAAATTGATAAATATCAATTTTGATACATCTTTTATATACATTGGTTTAATAATTCAAAAATCTCAACTTAAACCATTTTATAAATTTCTTAACTCTTTATTTCAAAAGAAATTACTTTTTGGTTAAAATTCACAAAATCTTAACTTTTATAACTTTAAAGTTTTAACGTTTATCTATTTAAAGTAAATCAATTCAACAATTTAAATAAACATATATTTTCAAAGATCACTTTTAAAAATTTCACTTTTAAAATCAACATCGTTATTTTTAAATTCCAAAACTTGAATCCGATGATGCTACAGCACCCATTTGGTCAATCACAACACAACATCATATATCAACATATGATAACAGAATATACATCAATCCTGTAAATAAATAACTACTGGTGAGGAATCCAGTTGGATCCCTCCAACCTGTTTCCCTGCATCCAAAGACGTTAGCACAATACCAATTCCGCTCCAGTACGGAATTATCGCGGTATATAGGTTTTTATAAATCCGCTTACTAACGGCGCAATAGGGTCTCATCCGCTATACGAGGCGGGAAATCATCAATCCAATATATACATATGCCAATATGTATATATTGCTATATATATAATAGATATATCCTACTACATCTAATATCACACATCCAAACAGTCAATCAAAAACCAAGAACTGTTTAATCCAAAATTTCCTTCGAGTGAGAAAAATCTCACCTTAGCTTTAAATTTGCAATCCCATTTTCATTCATTTCCATTCCAGCTTGATTTCTTGATTTTAAACCTTGTATAACAATTTATACAATTTATCAATATTTGAATCAATTGACAATAAATTATCATCTGTTAATTTATTTAAACCAAAAATTTAATTTTATCGAATAATTTATCCTAAACCAATTTCTTTATAAATAAATTTATTTAACCAACATTTCAGTTTCAAACTAATATTTTCTAAACATTTCTAAAACAATTAAATTAAACAAATTTTCTTTTACAAATAAATATTTTCCATTTGAAACTAAAATTTTAATTCGACTAATAATTTAGTTTTAACAAATTTTCTTAATCGTAAACTGTATACATTTACAACTTTGTTTAACTTTACAGCACTTAATATTTCCATTTCCAAAATTCTATATACATATATACTATTTCCTGCTTAACTCTTAAAATAAGAATGTGTGCATGTGTATATTTAATATTTCCATTTGTTATTCTTCTTTTCTTTGTATATACTTATACATAAAAATTTTAAGATTGAAGAATAAATTGTTTTGTACCTAACTGCAGATTAAACCCCGGCCTTGCTTTCATCGATCGAAGCCCCTAGCACTGCCGCCTGCAACTGCTTCGCGAACTCAGGCCATCGATCGACAAATGCTACTCCAGACTTCGACATGCCCCACATCTACTGTCGTCGCCCCCATCGCGACCCCTCTGAATCCTCGCGTGCGCGAGTCTTGTGAATCCCAACCCAAAATCGAATACCAGGTCACGACTTCGCCTCGCGTGCCCACCAAGCTACGCGAGCCACCGGCCCTAAATTGCCGCGAGCTGCTAGACATCGCCACTCGAAATCAATCGCGCCTCCAGAAACCACCGTGACCGAACGCTACTTCACGTCGCTCTCCCCCAATCGATTGCCTCGCGCTGCTACTGCCTCGACCGCCTTCCTCATCCCTTCGAGCCGTACGACGAAGACGTGCTCGAGTTCGAGCAACATGATGCGACGATTTCGGGATCCCCCTTTTTTTTTCTTACGAATTTGATTTGAGGAAAACTGTTGACTTCAAGTTTGATTTAAGTAGGAAGAGGAGAGAGGAAACTCATTTGAACGAGACAGAAGAAAAGGGAAGAACGAGGCTTCGGCCATTTATTTAAACGAGAACGAAGAGTTTTCGTTCGATTTTATGAAGAGGGAGAGGGTTCTTTTAAAAATGGACGAAGTATGGCCATCACGATCTTCTTGCGTGATCGAAGGCGTGATAAAAGGAATAACGTGGTGCTGATGTAAATTAATAAAATTTTAAATTTTAAATTTAAATTCGATAAAGATTCAACGCGTTTACTCTCCGTACGGTTACATAACAATTCCGAAAAATACGAAATTGGAAATCCGACAATAATTCAATATTACGGACCCAATGGAACTGGTTTCGTCGAATTCCGAGACTGTGCCCCGGAACGCTATTTTTCAAATTCAATTCAAACGATTTAATTTCAAAACTGAACAGATTGTTTCCAAATCAATTTCTGAAGCTTTCATTGTCTTCAGTATTATCAATATAAATTTCCTAAGCCTTTGAAATATTTTTAGTCGGCTCTAAACTGAAGATATAAATTTTTATCCCGTTCAATAGATTAAATTTTAAAATTTAATCGCCAAAATCAGAGTTATATCGGGGATTCAAATTAAATTACCGTTCAAATGTTTAAAATAAATTAAATATTCTCAATTTAATTTGGTCAAAATTCTGGGTCGTTACAGACTTCCCCCCTTAAAAGAATTTCGTCCTCGAAATTACAAGTTAGGAAAAATGGTCCTTAACTCGTCTACTATTTTTCACAATCCAATAGTTTTATCACATTTATCAAAACAAATCTTTCTACTAAAGATTCGTTATTAATCAACTAAATTTCAACTTCAACTCTAAGTTTCAAAACAACATTGTTTTACTTAACCATTCAAATTTAAATTCAAATTCAAATTTTAACTTTCAAAATTTTCTAACACCCGAAATTTTCGAAAAATTTCGCCAGCGTCTCCTTTGCGCGGCTAATACGGCACGACTACAAAACGTCCCTACGGACTCTCAGATTTCAAAAAGAAAAAGAAAAAGCCAAGCGGCTAGAGAGAAATCATCAAAAACTCATATTAAAACTCAAATACGTACCTTTTGTCGAGCAATTCAAATTATCTGTGAAATCAAAATTCCAATTCATTTACACCTGTATATCCTACTAGCCATAATATCTAGTTACACATTCAAATCATTTTGCAAATTCTGTTACAAAATTTTCAATATAACTGCTTATATCATCATTACTTCACTATTGAAGTTATACCTATTCAATTTTGTTCAATCTTTACATTTCAATTTCATTTGAATTCAATTTTACCTTCTATTCTGAATATTGAATTTATCATTTATCTTTCATTCATAACCGCACTATTTTAAATTAGTTTCATCTACTAATTCATTCGTCTTCAATTTGAATTTTATTCCAATCAGATTTCAAATGTTCTATAAGTTATCAACTTATTTACATCTTGATTTATACAATCATTTATACATTCACATACTAATTTCATTCCATTAGAATTCTATTTTCAATTATAAATTCATATTCACAATTACATTCCCTCCTGAATTTTATCTTCAATTATCCTTTTTGAATTCTATTTTCATTTGTAAATCATATTTACAATTCATATTCATAATTTTTATTCATATATGAATTCACTTCTTTATATTTCAATTCATATCTATAGATTTCATTTGTTAATGAACTTTAATTCCAATCACAATTACATAATTTACATTAACAATTTCTATTTGTATAAGTTATCAATTCAATCATATTCCATAAATATTCTTATACAGTATTCCAGAGTCTTTTCAACCTTTCAAAAACCATTTTGAAAACAATTCAAATTATCCTTTGAATTTCAAAAACAAAACCCAAATTTTCAAACAACCTCCATTTAAAACCATTTGGCAGCAATTCCTCTTTTGGAAACCCGAAAATGAACACCGGTGATGCCATGGTCATCATCGGAATTATTTTCCAGCGACCGAAAAGAGTTTAGAGCATTTCATCTCTCTAAAATACTTTCCAAAACCTTCGAAATCCATTTTCAAATCAAAAAGAAATTTAAACTTTCCAAATCTCCAAAATTTTCAAATTCTTTTCAAAACATTTCCAAAACTTCTCTGGAATCCCGTTTTAAATTACAATTCACATTTATAATTTATATTCTCAAATTTCATTTGTATACGAATTCATTTCTTAATTTTGGAGTTACAATTTCAATTTCTTATCCAATTTCATATAATGATAACATTTCAACATTATCACTTTCCTAACATCCATGCAACCATATACTGTAATAATTTATAGAAAACCATTTCTTTTATATACAAAAAATAGTTTTGGGTAAAATTATCTCATTTACCCTATTTAAAGCAATACTGTGCCGAATTGTTCTATTCGAGTGTTTAGAGATCCCTATCAATGATCGTTAATTACTCGTATTGACCAGAATCCATATACCACTCAACAAACCAATCTTCACAATATAAAACAATTTTATATTCACTAACAAATACGCGCTCATATCTATTATTACACTCAAACTCATTCTAGAGTACTGCTGACTCTATCTCTAATGAGTAACACCCAACAGAGCAGGGTTGTCGCTTAACCATATGCTCTGATACCACTTTGTCACATCCTGAAATTTTCGACTTTCGAAAATTCGACATCGATACTCACTTTATCGACTGCCGAGCAATCGAGTGCCGGAAACTCCAATAGTGAGGGTTTTAAGAAAAAGAAAAAAATAGAAAAAGAAGAAAAAGAAGAAAGAAGAACAACAGAACACATCAGAACAGAAAAACAATATCAGAAACTTACACATCGCATCGGAACAATATATAATAGATAAATGAATATCTTTTAAAAACAAAAGAATTATATATGTTATTACATTACATCACATCATATCATCAGAGTCAATAAACAACAATGGACAGTTATATAAACTTGTCCTCATACAGAATACACAGCGGAATAAATACTATCAGATACAAATACTACGTCTCGCCATCCATCTTATCTCCAAGCTCCAGAATATCCAGAATATCCTGATAATCTAACTCTAGACTGCCCGTGTGGAAATTGGTGGGCACCCAGAGTTTAGAAGGGAAACAATAAACTCCGAGTCAGTCATGGTGACTGGTGTGAGATCGTAAAACAGTTATTTATCTTTAAAATAAACAGAGGAATATTTTTAAAGTCAATTCGCAATGCTTTTGGAAAATGAAACTACCATAAGACCTCCCACCACACACACAATGCAAACGCAGAATTGGAGGAGATTTCTTCTTATGATAGTCAAAGATGCTTACTACCCAAAAATCAAATTCTTTTTGATATTATTATTAGTGCATAGTGTAAAACATTTCGAAAGTATAATATAAATCTTAGCCAGCATAGACATTTCGAACTATGCCTACTATAGCTACCATCCAAACAGTGGGGCGCCACCATAAGTGAATGATAGGTTCTACAACTAAATCCGTACAAGTCGCGTATTGTTTCTTTGGATTTCCAACAAATGGTCAGGCTAAGGAACTTCCTTTTCCACGATGGGTACGTCCCTGGAATAGACGACCCGAGAACCTAACCGGATCTCTGCCAACACAAGGCCGGGTTACCTCTGCAAAAATAGGTAACTACTGACACGCGTATGCCATCCCCCGATCGTCACCGATCTTCCCGAGGATCCCCGATTCGCAACAAACCACATAGAAAAAATAATGCAGTAACCACAGAGGTTAAGTATCTGGGCTCCATACCATGATACCACCTTTATCCAGAAGGAATGACATACACTAAGGGGCGCTACTCCCTAGAACCTTGCTGCATTCGTCCTGTTTCGACCATTTCCGGGGTGTGAGGCTCGACGAAGTCTCGTCCACAAAGCTACGCTTTCTCAAAAAGCCCTGCTTCGGGTCCAACAAAATGATCAACCTATGATCACAAAGATATAAGATCAAACAAATGATCATATCGCAAATGATCAAACACTGATCATTTCACAGCAACACTCAGTATGCCACGTTACCAAGTTGGGATATATCGCTGATAAATTTCAACTACATAACCTCTGAGCTCGTACGTCTCAGAGAAGGGTGTTAAGCTAAGAGAATAAATTCTCCGCCACCAACAGAAATGTATTTGAAAGAAATCAGCTTTATATCTCAAATTGTAACGTCAGACACACAATCCATACAAGTCTGTTTCGGGATCGAACAGAACCGAAGGCACTTCTCACAAAGCCCTTGCAATTCCGGATAATTTTCAATCACGTCAGGATTTCCCGTCACTAAGGGTGATAAAACCTCTAAATCGGAGATCAGCCGATGTAGAGTAACTCGACGGTAATCCTTCCGTTTTCAAAAATATCCGGTCTTCAACACCGGTCTTCGAATGCAATTCATAACGACGTATCACATATTCGGAATGGGTTATACGACCCCATGGTCCTTTCCCGGTTAACCCGAATAGTGAGCGATTATTCAAAAAATAAGTGTGGCATTCAAATTCATCCAATTTACAACAAATACCTACTCAAGGTAATTATTGATAGTCGGTTATTTAACTATCAATAAAGATGCGCGACATCATCAGATTCCAAATAATTTTCCCAAATTATTTATTCTTCAAAAAATATCTTACTAGATATATAATTTCCACACTTCAAAAATAAATCAACGTTTATTTTTAAAACGAATTTCCATTTCTTTATAAATTCCATATTGAATTTATATTTCAAAATATCTTCTGATATACGATTTTCAAATCGATTTTCAATATTCAATTTCAATTTATCTTTTACAAAGATAAATTCTCAAAACGTTCATTTCATTGGAAAAGCAATTCCATACTTATTTAAAAATAAGTAATTCACAAATCATTTATTTTCAACACTTAGAAAATATTCGATATACTTAAATCAATATTAAGTATACATTTCATTCTTTAAGGAAATCATAAATTTTAACATCTATTTGAGTCAAAACGAATGTTGCGTAAAACATCGTTACGACGACTCGAAATCAATACATATATACTATTTCCTGCTTTGTTTAACTTTACAGCACTTAATATTTCCATTTCCAAAATTCTATATACATATATACTATTTCCTGCTTAACTCTTAAAATAAGAATGTGTGCATGTGTATATTTAATATTTCCATTTGTTATTCTTCTTTTCTTTGTATATACTTATACATAAAAATTTTAAGATTGAAGAATAAATTGTTTTGTACCTAACTGCAGATTAAACCCCGGCCTTGCTTTCATCGATCGAAGCCCCTAGCACTGCCGCCTGCAACTGCTTCGCGAACTCAGGCCATCGATCGACAAATGCTACTCCAGACTTCGACATGCCCCACATCTACTGTCGTCGCCCCCATCGCGACCCCTCTGAATCCTCGCGTGCGCGAGTCTTGTGAATCCCAACCCAAAATCGAATACCAGGTCACGACTTCGCCTCGCGTGCCCACCAAGCTACGCGAGCCACCGGCCCTAAATTGCCGCGAGCTGCTAGACATCGCCACTCGAAATCAATCGCGCCTCCAGAAACCACCGTGACCGAACGCTACTTCACGTCGCTCTCCCCCAATCGATTGCCTCGCGCTGCTACTGCCTCGACCGCCTTCCTCATCCCTTCGAGCCGTACGACGAAGACGTGCTCGAGTTCGAGCAACATGATGCGACGATTTCGGGATCCCCCTTTTTTTTTCTTACGAATTTGATTTGAGGAAAACTGTTGACTTCAAGTTTGATTTAAGTAGGAAGAGGAGAGAGGAAACTCATTTGAACGAGACAGAAGAAAAGGGAAGAACGAGGCTTCGGCCATTTATTTAAACGAGAACGAAGAGTTTTCGTTCGATTTTATGAAGAGGGAGAGGGTTCTTTTAAAAATGGACGAAGTATGGCCATCACGATCTTCTTGCGTGATCGAAGGCGTGATAAAAGGAATAACGTGGTGCTGATGTAAATTAATAAAATTTTAAATTTTAAATTTAAATTCGATAAAGATTCAACGCGTTTACTCTCCGTACGGTTACATAACAATTCCGAAAAATACGAAATTGGAAATCCGACAATAATTCAATATTACGGACCCAATGGAACTGGTTTCGTCGAATTCCGAGACTGTGCCCCGGAACGCTATTTTTCAAATTCAATTCAAACGATTTAATTTCAAAACTGAACAGATTGTTTCCAAATCAATTTCTGAAGCTTTCATTGTCTTCAGTATTATCAATATAAATTTCCTAAGCCTTTGAAATATTTTTAGTCGGCTCTAAACTGAAGATATAAATTTTTATCCCGTTCAATAGATTAAATTTTAAAATTTAATCGCCAAAATCAGAGTTATATCGGGGATTCAAATTAAATTACCGTTCAAATGTTTAAAATAAATTAAATATTCTCAATTTAATTTGGTCAAAATTCTGGGTCGTTACACTTCACCTGGTCATTTTTATAGGAATCCATTCTCCAACAAGCGCCCGCCATTTTGTTTGTAGAGCCTAGTATGCTGGAATTTAATAATGGTAACAATTTCGGCTAAGATTAATAAGTTTACTTGCAAATGTTTTAAAAGAAATGTCATTAAAAATAATATCCTTTATTTTTATGTAAAAAATGGTTTTGGTTATCATAAGGTAAAAACCCGTCCGTGTTTATGTGCGGCATGGTCTTATGAGATACCTTTTTGTTTTTCAAACACCGTATTTTGAGTTCTCACACCAATCCAATGATTGACCCGGAGTTTATTTTTTTCCCCTTTAAACTATGAGTGCCCTATTTTTTCGAGCAGCCAAGTAGTCACGATACCTTTAGGAGTATTTTGGGAAAGCATTCTGGAAGAGTTTTTGGAGCATGAAGCTAAAGCTGGAGCACCTAATGTGGACATCCATCTATCTTTTTTTGCTGCTGTGCCTAAGTTAGTTTATACCAGCAAGTGTGGGAGCAGGCAGTTATAACTGTTCCTGGCTGGGTTAGTTCATACTAAAACTCTGATGCTCCATAGTGAGAGTGGTTGTATGTACTATCTATCTATAAATTTAAACATAATGTGAGAATTTGTGTTTCTACCTTTTATCTTTACTTTACTTTACCCCTGAAACTGCCTCCCCGGCACTTGGATTTACGGCACATGAATACCTTGGATGTATTAGTGTCGATTTTCGAGAGTCGAGGAGACGGGTCTTCACACTTGATCACTCCATCAGAATATGAACCCCTAAATGGTTGTAGCATCTTGAATAGATCATGAATCTACATATCGATTCCAGCATAAATCGTCCGACAAATGCTAATACTGACCTCTTCCTTGGACGTAACCGTAGGATAGATAGTTCAACTTTATAGCATTCCACTTCACAACCACTTCAAAAACATAGAACTCGTATACTTGCTTTAAAGTGGTATTCAATAAATAAAACAATTATCAATCCTGGTCTCTTTAAGACTAATTTGATGAATTTTTGGTAAACTCAATTCCTGTTCTTTTAGAAGTAAATGAACTATATAAAGAGGATTCCTCCCTAGGGGAACTTGTATGTATAACTTTTTAAAGCTAGAAATGTTTCGTACCAATGCTCCTCCCTGGGGTTTCTCTAAGGGTATGAAACCATGAAGCATTTAGATACTTCTTAAGTTATATTTGGTTAAGTTTGATAGTCGAGTAATCGAATATCTAGTCAAAAACAATCGCTTATACAAATTAATATTCATATACTTAACACATTTCCAACATTCTAACCTCGGTCAAGGTGAAGCTAGGTAAGTTAGAGCACTGGTTGCATATTAAAGCCTTGCCTAGACGCATTATTCTTGATACTCACTGATAGATAAGTCTACCTCGTCAACTTTTAGTGTTAAGCATAGTATTAATGACTTCCATAAATGAGTAAGTAATCAACACGTTTAGCATGTTTTCATCATTCTAACTTAATCCTCGACCAACAGGGAAGGCAGTAAGTTAAAGGACTATTGATTTTATACCTACTCGACATTAATCTTAACTCTCACAAATAGAGAAGTCTACCTCGCTTGGCTTTTAGTGTTAAGCATAATTAATTACTTTTCAAACAAGTAAACAAAACATGATTTAGCCACTAAGCAACTCCGAACCCTTTTTGAAATCATTTACTTATACTTTTTAAAATGCTTTTAAAATACTTATAATAGGTTTAAAAACATTTTGTCAAAATATTACTTTAAGAAACAAGTTTATAAAACACTTTGAAACTTTGGAAAAACCATATTTTCTATTTATTTAATATTAAACCCTCTTCTTTATAAATTTATAACTAATTCTTAAAAATTCATAAAATTATCAAACCACATTTAGTATACTCTAATAAGATTTAGAAAACACTTGTAAAAAGAATGAAACAAGAAACTTAAATTTAAATATCGTTTCAAACCTTTAAAGTCCAAAACAAAGGCTAAAACTGGGCACTTTTGCACAGGTGTAAGTTTGGCCACTTTTCAATATGTTACTTAACCTTTTAACATTAAATTTTTTTATAGAGAAAGCATACATATAAAACGTCACGAATATGGTGAAAACCCAAAAGGATCTCTGTATAAAGTTCCATATAAATAGCCGAACACAAGGCGATTCCAAAGTGCACATATAGTGACTATCACTATAAAAGTACTTTTAAATCTAAGTCCAGCCTAGCCAAACTTAAACTACAACCTATGTGCTTTGTTCCAAGGCTACGCTATACGACCATTCAAGTCTATGCATATGGATTACATATGCCATTTACTTTCAAAGCAAGGATCGAAAGAATACTACAAACAAATATCAATATTACAACATATATCAATGTCTATTCAATCACAAAGAAATATTCAATCACAATCAAATATACACAATATATTTAATTCAAGGTTATGAATTAGCTCTCCCTTAAGAAATCAAACAAGCAAGTCCAAGCAAATCAAGTCCAACCTATACCTTGCAACACCTAACTTCCTACCTCCTTTCACCTTTTCACTTGATTTTCAAGGCTATTTTAGCCCTTATTGTTCACGACAATGCTTTGAGGGTGCGGTTTTGCTTGGTTTCTTCCAAATACAAGTAGCTAGGAGTTTTTTGATGTTTTCCTAAGATCTATTCCAAGTTTGAGTTGAATTGGATGTGTTTTGAAATTATTTTGTTTAGAAATTTTAGTAGAGAAAGAGATGAAGATAGTTTTATTTTGTTTTGTAAGTTAGCAAAATGATTTTAAGAGGTATGCCTCCTCTTATATAGGCTTCAAAGGGTATTGCCTAAGCTTGCTCTCACCTACCATCATTCCATGGAAGGCTCACCCCTCCACATGCCCATTACTTCTCCTTTACACTCTTACCTTTAGCAAATGACCACTGTACCCTTTTCATTGAAATATCTCTTATTCATTGGAAACTTCTCAAACATTCCAATTATCCCATGAAGAAAAGCATGTTAATTTGCTCTTAATGTTCTTATATGTTCATTAGCTAAGTGCAAAAGAGTTCGAACAACTTATATCGATTAAAAAGATATTTATCAATAAACCAATTTTCAGTCATATTATCGATTTTTCTTCAAAGAATATATTTTTGTAAACAAATTTGAAAATCAAGTTAAATATCATTTTTCATTAATGAAAAGATTTTTAACAAGGTTATAAAATCATATTTATAACACTTAACTATATTTTAAAACGTTATGATATTCGAAGACGAAGTGTTTGAATTTTCGGGTCGCTACAATCTACCTTTTTCGACCCTCGGGTTTAACCCCTGAATCGACATTAACACCTCAAAAACCGGAAAAGACAATTCACTGGATAGATAACAAGAGACAAACATAGTTCTAACTAATTATTTTCCGAGCCTCAC
Source organism: Allium fistulosum (assembly GCA_030737815.1). Taxonomy (NCBI): domain Eukaryota; kingdom Viridiplantae; phylum Streptophyta; class Magnoliopsida; order Asparagales; family Amaryllidaceae; genus Allium; species Allium fistulosum. The sequence goes on along the minus strand of CM060907.1, from coordinate 1,113,940,142 downwards.
TATGGAATGGAACAAAGTATAATATATCAATAACCATAATCTATACATCACACCATAGTGTTTACACAACGTCGGATACTTGTGTCTTTAGAATACTAGTGAAACCCAATCCATATGCACAATTGAATCCAAGTTATAATTTACATTTACATATTTTAAAATATGTAAACAAGTTCCTCATCTTCCATACTACCTCATCTCCAAGCTACATTATCTAGAGATATAAACAAAGGGGAAAAATATGAGTAGCTTGAACATAAGCATGGTGAGTGAGCCATAACAACTCCACATATACTAAAAAGATAATACTTGTTAACCCAAAAATTAGGTCAACACCCTGGTTTGAGCGTGAAAGCACCAGCCCTGTTCTCACAAAGCAATAATGTAGATAATATATATATATATATATATATATAAAAGCAGTAAGAGAAAGAAGACAAGAAGATTTTTATAGTGGTTCGGCTGTTAACGAAGCCTACGTCAACTTTATAGTTTTTATTATAGACTGATTGCTGTTACAAGATGTATTTGATTACAAATCTCTTGATTATCCTTCCCCAGTGGATCTTCAAGGTTAGAATCCACTGGAGAATCACGGTGAATTCCTTTGAAGACCATTGTGAGGGAGGTGAGGAGTGAAGAAAGCTTCCAGCAGAGTTTCAGCCACCAGTCCGGAGAAGATCCCTTTTATGTTGCAGATAGGATGGTATTTATATAGATCATAGAGCTATTGGGCCAAGCCTATTCGTCAGCTGTTTGTAGATAGTCACAAGTAGATGCAGTGGAGCTTAGCTCGTGACCCGAGCCAAAATCATGGATCGCTAGCGATCCATTTTCTATGAATCGCTAGTGATCCATAGCATTGGCTCGAATGCGAGCTAATTACTTAGCCTTTTCCTCTGCTTCACTTTGTTTGGGTCGCACTTATTCTATTATCAAGTATGGATCGCTGGCGATCCATAGTGTGTGGATCACTAGCGATCCATACACTTAGCATATTTTTGGACTTTGGTTTCTGAACCGTCTTTGTTGTCTTGTGTCAACGTTGTTCGTGTAGTCTCGTTGCACATCGCCTTGTTTTGATGATGATTTACTTGCTAGTTGTTTTTAGCTGCTGATTGGACTGGATAGATGCTTATCTCCCGATTTAACTAACTCAGGATCTCATCAAACTCAGCCATTGCCTCTAGAATATGTGTTGGATTATAATGCCATAGAGTTGGTTGATAACTGAGCTAAACCCATGAATCGCTAGCGATCCATAGGCCATGGATCGCTAGCGATCCATGTCCTTAGTGGATTTTCTTATTTCTTTTCTTAGCTCTCCTTGGCTTGTTGCTTTAGTCCTTTTGGTTGAATTCTGAACTATTCTGACTCCACCAAGTTGTTCCGTCTTCTCTTGGATTCTGCTGGGTTAAAAACCTGGATAACAATACTATAACATGATAAGAGTTTATCGTCTCGGCCACCTCACACCCTACTTGTCACACCATACTTAATATATCATATACATTCAATTACACCACCTATATTATAGGATTGTATCAGACCAAATTCATGAGGACTCACTTCCCTGGATTGCCTGTTGTCCATACCTCGTATACAAACTAGAATCACGTCCTGGACTTAACTCTTGCACTGTAGGATCGCTTAACATCTACCCCTCCACATTGGACCATTGAAGCACTGTAGGGGAGCAATACAATACTCAAATCACCTTCTTTTGTCATAGGCTAGTACCTTGGATCACTGACTTGCGTGACAGGCTCATACACATTCACGTCAATGGTGAAAAAGTTATGTATATTGAATAATATACAAATCCAACTCCAATTAACTATCAACATCCACACAATTTCCCTTAGACCAGTAGTAGTGACAACCATCTCTTAAATATCCTCCAAACATCTTATAAAAACAAAAGAAACAAGACTTGAATTGATAAACGCTCGTATATATTGGCTGTTCGGCTCCACTTTCTACCTAAACCCAGGAACAACCATTGGTTCACCTATCATATAGACTGTTCAACCGGTCTCGGTCAAAATTTTATATCCCGATTGCAATTTTGGCCGTTCCTCTATGTCTTTTCACCTCCAGTTGCCCTTGCTCCACCTCTGGCCATCTGATAATGTCCTAACATCTTATGTTATGTTTCTATAGTCATTTTACGCATAAAATTCATAAATTTTCATAGTATTTTCATTTGATTCAAAGAAAAGGGGGAAGTTTCATTTAAGGTTAACTGTTTTATCAATTCTATCCCAAACCCATGTGAAATCAAAAATTAAGTGATTGTAAACTGTTATTTAATCTATCTTAGACCTCAAATCATATTTATAGCATTATAATTGCATTATATCAAGAGAAAAACAAGAATCACTTAATGAAATGCTCTCCAATACTTCTACCCTTTGATTTTCGGTTTACTATGCCATTGGGCCTCTGAGTTTCTCCTTTAATTTAGTATGATCATGTAATATTCTTCGTATTCTTCATATGCCGCTGGTTTATTGCAAATTTGTCAAAAATTGAATGAGATATGGTGATTTGAAATAGAAAGAAATAGGAAAAGTGAATAGAAATGAAGTAGTGTCAAATTCTAAAACTGATTTGAAGTTACGTATTCTAGTATTAATAAATGAAGGGAAGGTAGTGATCAATTTGAATTCAAATTTAAATTTTAGAGCTCACTTAGCTTGACATGAAATCACCCATAACTCCTTCATATAGACTTTAAATGAGGCAAATAAACATACCATGCAAATCAGAAAAACAAGATAGTCGCAAAGATGTAGATTTCATCATCAAATTCCAATGTTCAAAAATGATTATTTTGCACCTTCCTATTTTATACAAATTTTTATTTACAAATTAAATCCAATTATTTAATATTATTAGATTATTTATAATTTAATTATAATATATACCAATTTTTGAGGTATTACATTCTCCCAATTTAAAAGAATTTCATCCTCAAAATCCTTAAGGAATGAAGAATGTATCATATTCTCTCGCATCACATATCATAATATGTATCACACACGAATACATAAGCATACAAAATCAATCATCCAACCATTCATCCAAACAATCATCCGCATAACAAAGTAGCAAATCAAACCAAGCATCTATATGCAACATTTAAAGTCTGAAATCAAATTCATCAAACAGGTGTACATACTATATTAGCATATATAAATACATACAGTGCTGCTTGTTTACATTATGAAATGCAACAAATAACATACCATCAAAATAAGTATATAGATGGCACTATATATATGTATATATATATATATATCAAATACCTATCATTCGGGCCCCCTTATATTAATGAGATGATATGACATATAAAGCATGTATGCAACGAGGCTGATCATATATGTTCTATATGTATGCACAACCAATCACATCAGCATATCATATGGTGAATATATACATAAATGAATCATAAGAACCAAAGCATATAAAACATACCAGGAAAATTACAAAGTCTATCACATGAAATAAATATCATCCAAAGCAAATATCCAACTAATATTAATAACCCTAAGTAAAACAAAATGAATCCATAGCAATCATCCAACCAAACCTAAATACTAACTAAACTAACAATCAAGTAAAGGAAAATGTTCTAGAAAGGAGTCAAAATTGAAAAGATTGAATCCATTTCTCCACTTTTCAAATTCCCCTGACTAAATTGTTATCTCTAACTAAGTCTGACAAATTATACTAATGGATAAACTCATTACTAACTATCAACCACAAGTGTACGTGCACGTCCATAACTTCTAAAATCCATGCTACACCATAATGCATACCAACAGGTAGCCAGAGCACCAACATTCCAAACTAAAATTGCAGCCTCTCATACCATCCCTAATTGCACATACTTAACACCTAAATCATCTAATAGTACTTTCCTCAATTCATCTTTTGGACTGCTAAGGTAAGATAAATCAAAGTGGGCAGTGTCTTACCCAAACAACTTAAATCATCGTGCTATTCCTTTTTCTAGCTAAGAACATCCAAAATTATCGATGTCTTAACCTAGTGAACATAACATGTTTCCTATCCAAATCTCTAGTCTAACTTAAGTGATACACTTATGACATCACTTCTTCAAGTATATAATAAGTTTGATACTCAAAGTATCACCTCCTTAATTTTCCAAACCTTCATCCCAAGTTCTACAACAAACAACCAAGCAAGCATCCAAACATCCAAACAAAAGCGATACTAGCCTATTCAACCATTTCAAACATAGCAACCAAAAACCTAAATCTAAGTGGAATTTCTACCTAAGGAAAATGCTAGGATAATATGTAGATAGAGTAAAAAAGAATTGACTATATAATACTTTGTCTACATGCATATCATATGCAATGTAAACTCTGCACCTTTAATCGCTATACCAAAATAGTTTCTTTGAATAGACTGTCTCTCTTCAATCCAAGAGATGATTGAAAAGATTCTATCTACTCCTCACTCAAAGTCATATTTAAACCCTTTAAATTTCCATTTTCATAAAATTGCTTCCGCATCCCTTATGCCTACTAGCCATAATACTCTTTCTTTAATCCTTACAAATAAATTTTCTTTAATTATCAAGGAACACTCAAATTCACACCATTCAGTGGTACTTCCTTATTTTACATGGTATTCATTTAATTCAGTACATCTTTTCTTTAATTCCCTAAATTAGGTTTATCTCAATAACTCAAAATTGAGATCCTTTATCTACACAAACTAGATATACTTCTCATAATACTATCACTACCAATCCAATTTGGAATGACCTTCACAGACAAAGGTCGCATCTCTAAACAATTCTTTATTCCTATCAAATCATATTTATACACAATTCCAAGTGATTATTTCCGTTCATCAATAATATTAACTCATATGAACTTAACATCCATCCGTATTTGAGTATTTCTACATCCTCATCCATCATACCACGGTAAGTATCCTATTGTAATCTTGGTACCAAACCTAATCCCGAATACCATTTAAAATCAAAAGTTCAAGCTCGATATCCTTCAAAACCAAAATCCATGCTCAAATCATTCTTAATAATAACCAGTGATTGGTCTCTTTCCTCACATATCATTTTACTAACTTACTATTCTTCCATACAATTGACAAGACAACTCAACATGGATGGCATCTTGCCATATAAATCAAATTGACATAATACTAAGAAATTATGGTAAAATCATACCTAAAACATATTTAGGAACATCGGAATAAGGGATGATGCCCTAGCATAGAGAACATATCATCAACTGATGTCACCTTCAATCCAAATCTTATACTTGCAGCTTTAACCATCAGTTAAGTATCGACATACAACTATCATCGTCGAAAATAAATACAACAAGATGACAATCACTTGCTTAGAGAACAACATCCATCTAAGGCACTTAACATAATTGGTGAAACGTTCCTTGAAACATTAGGTCAACGACATCCATCTCCCAATAAATTCAAACCACCTACAAAACAACACATGCGGTGTAACGTTGCGTGCAATGTTGGACCGACGACACCCATCCACGGATCAATTCAAATAATCTATCTTTATTAAAATATCAAACTATACAACATTTTAAATATCATTTTTTCCTTCTTCGACTAGTACTATAATGACACATAACAAAAGAATCCGAATGTCAATTATTTCAATTTCAGCACTATAGACCGATCACAGAATCAAATCACATAGTGGCATCATTGGGTCGCTTGGACCCTATTCTAAAATAAACTCTATGCCCTTCAACAAAATTCTTCATCCACATGTAACAACTTTTTCATATAGTTTAAGAGGACAATCAACCACATATGACCCACTCAAATTGAATGGAAAGGCAGATAGTTAGGGAAAAAGAAGAAGGAAGAAAGAAGAAAACTAAACAACACAGAATCTCACAACAGAATTAATATTCTATAAAAAAACAGATCTTTAAAAATGGGAACAACTATAATATATATACACACACACATCAATCAAAGTATACTAACCTATTTCAGCCCGGATAATTATAACAGCCTGTCCTTACAACTGCTGATAAATACAACCAACAGATAACAAGCAGAACACAAAGAAATACGTAGATACGTCTTGGACGTCCAGCTCGTCTTTTGAGGTCCAATGCATCCAAAGCATCGGTCTGACCTAAGCATTGAAAGGAAAGAACGTCCGGATCAGTCTGGTAAACCAGCGTGAGAAAACACACCCAGTTGTATTTTTAAAGTTATCAAACTCTTTCCAAAATAAAAGTATCTCGTAAGACCACACCGCACATAAACAGGACGGGTTTTCACCTTACGATAACCAAAACATTTTCTATCGAAAATCTAGTGATATTATAATAATGTCTAGGGGTCAAAGTAAAATATGAATATAGCTGAAATGCTTGCATCTCACATTTCAACATAGTTGGGCACAACTATGTCCGTACGACGCTTATCGGAGAATTGATTCCACATAATGACTGGGCTTCTGCGGGACCGCTCGTCATGATGCATCTCTAGATAAAATAACACTGAGGACCCCACCAGAATCCCCTACCAACATAGGACCGACCTACCACTTGACTAGTAGTACCGAATATGGTCACCCCTTGGTTAATGGGCCTCGAAGTATACAATTTAGAGATAATATCGACACTAGATAGAGATGATCATACCCTAATTGGGAGTGACACACTTAGCCCTGCTGCATCTCCCCTGTTTTAGTCATTCCCGGTTGATGAAGCTTGAGGCTACATTTTTTCTTTTATATAGCACTTCCCACTTGGAATGCTAACATTGCCCTCCAGGCAACATTGCAATGCCAGCATTCATCCATACAAGTCATTCAGGAGATGAACAAACCGAAGGCACTACTTCTACTACATCCATTTTGGAATCACCCTCAGGATTAGTTTTAAGCAGCACTTGCACTTCAAAGAGCTCCGTCTTCAATTCCATCATCTTCAAGATATCTTTACTTCGAAACGCTTGAGTTGGATCGAAGTGGTTTTCAGATAACATATCCGAACCCGGTCTCTTCGAAACAACTTTCGATAGTTTCCGGTAAACTTAACTCCGATTCTTGAGGAAATAAACAGTCAAAGATAAGAGCGGAGATCACCTCCTAACCGTTAGTGGATGGATTCCCTTATCGTTTATGCTAGGAGAATGAAACGAGATTTACACGCACAGTACAACATCATCGGAGATGACTGTGCCATATAACTCACATGTTTCTCCTAGATATTTCCAAATTTACGTTTGGGTCCATAGTCGGTTATTTAACTATTAACAACAAACATTCAATTAGAGGTATTCCATAGGGAATACCAACATTGGTTAAGCGCATAAACAACCACTAACCTCTTTAATTAATTATTTTATTAATTAAAATCACTTTGTAAATACTTGTATTAAAATATATTTTTTACAAAGATTCATTCACAAACCCTATACTTTTTTCCAATACTTGGAAAAATATCCATAAACTTGTCTCGACGGTATAAGTATATCCACAGACACTGAGAAAGATTTTATTTTATACAACCCAAAATCATTTATAAACTCCTTTTAGAAATCTTTAAAACCTCTTTATAAATCTCTTTGATAAATCTCTAAAAATCATTTATAATCTCTTTTATAAATTTCAAAACATTTATAAAACTCTTTTGTGAATTTATAAACCATTTTAATAACTCTCTAAAACAAATTTATAAACCCCTTTACTAAATGAAATTTATTTTATAAATCCATAAACTATTTATAAAACCCTTTTTTATAAACCTATAAACCCATTTCTAAAAGTCTTTTATAACTATCTAAAATCAATTGTAAGACTCTTTTTATAAATCTCGAAAACATTTATAAATAAATAGTAATCATTTACTTCGAAACACTATTATATAATTATAATTATTAATAATAAACACTATACATAAATAATAATAATTAACTTCAAAACATCTTAAGAATAATAATTAATATTTTAAAAACATTATTAAATAAAAAATAATTAATTAATCTTTACCATTATTAAAAATAATAATAATTAATTTTCAAAACATTATTAATAAATCATTATTATTAATTTCAAACCATATTTATTATTTGAATAATTAACTTTCCAAAATACTAACATATTGATAAATAACCTTAGAACAATGTTAAATATAAATAAATAATCCTTTAAAACAATATTAAATTTAAATACTCTTAAAACAATATTAGATATAAATAAATAACTTAGAAAAGGCAGATAAAAAGGTTGTAGTAAAATAGAAGTTAAATCCTTTAAAATAAAATATTTTTGAAACTCAATTTCAGATTTAAAATCATTTCCTGTGTCAAAAACTAACTCCAACTCAAATGGCAATTTATAGTATTTTAAAAATACAAATTTGAGGTCAATAGTTACCCAACATTTAACTAATATCGATATTGATTTTCTATCACTGCAGGGTTTAAGTTTTGAACATATAATAATGCCATAATCAATAGAGCCACCAATCAGGTTTAATATCTAATAATTCATATGACAGGAATATTATTGAAATTAAAATCAATAATGGTGAGGAATCCTGTTGGATCACTCGACCTTGTCCCCTTTCAACACAAATAGTATATAATCATATAATATAGGTCATCTGCTACTAGGTGGGTATATATAAAAGGTCATCCGCTCTAGGGGTGGAAATAAAACCAAACCAACTAATAAAACAGTAAATCATCCAAACATCAAATCGACAATTTTTATCAACTATATAACATAATGGTTAACCAAAAAGGTGAGTTTAACTTACCGAAATTCCTCTTGTCACCAAAGTGTTCTTGTTCCATCCGAATTTGAACGACGTTCGAATGCAGCGTAAAATTCGACTAGCTTCAAACGTCACCAATCTAATTTCAAAACGTAGTATTTGTTGTTACGTTTGTAACACAAAAATCCGCATTCAAATCCTACCTAATATGGATTAGATATTGCATATAAGATTTCGAGTTAAATAATAAATTAAATTTACTAATCACCATCATTAAAAGAATTAATTAACCTCAATTAGCAAATCACTCTCTTATCACTCTCTCGTTCGAACCATATCAGGCGCCAGCTTTACCTCGTTGCCGCCACCACCTTGGTATCCAACCGCCGATGCGTCGCTCCCATTGGTAGCCCCACCCACCACGTCTCGAACGCCACCAGCCTCATCCAATAACTCGCCTTCGTCACCACGCAAGAACCCAAAACCCATTGTCGTTTATCTGCCTATTTCAGCCACCATCATCCAAGTTACACATTCGCACCACTGCCAAATGGAAGCTCTCGCCTTCCTCGACCTTTCTTCTTCAGGGACCCTCACCCCTAGATCACCCATGCCGCCACAATCACCCAAAATTCATACTCGAACTGCCCACGAACAGAGCTCCTCCCTGACCAGCATGTGCCTCCATAGCTCAATCCCACCGCATATTAGCTTCATTTTATCATCACGAATGATTCTCTAGTTGTTGAGTTCGCCTGATAACGTCGATAATGGTTCCGATGATCGAGAGCCGTAGGACAATGGGAGATGAAATTAAAAAAAAGGGCAAACTCGCCTCAGGTTTGAACGTGATTTAATAGGGGAAAAAGTATGGTTAAAGACATGCAGGATATGGGTTTGAAAGGATAAAGTATGAAGGTATGGAATTAAAGTGGGGTATATATGTTTTATATTATAATATCTTGCCTAAACACACCGAAAAACCTCGAACTCCCAACGAGGCGTGCGGCCTGGCATTCTATACTAAATATCCCTACTCCAAACTCAATGGAACTATCATTGAGACCTGATTTAATCATATAAAGAAGTTAGATTTTCAAAATTGAATTATATTAATTTAAATACCTTTAATTAATTTCTACGCATTTTGAACTTGCATGACCAAATGATATGTCCAATCGTTACAAAATTCGACGGCATATAACATTTTTAATGTTATGGATCCAACGAAACTGGTTTTGTCGAAATCCGAAATCATGCCCTAGAAGGCTATTTTCACTATTAATTAAAACAATTATTATAAAATAAGTTTTATCGCTTTTAAATTCCAATTCAAAAGTTTACTATCTTTATTCTTAACCAAATAGAATTTTAAGTCAACTTCCGAAATCATTTTCGTTCACATAAAATTCAAGATTTAATTATTTAAACAAATTAAAATATTTAAATAACCATTATATTTGAAATTCAAGTTATTTAACTTCTAAAATTAGCCTTTTTAATATTTAAAATCAATTAAATATTAAAATTCAATGACCGAAATCCAGGGTCATTACACCACATCTCCAAAATATTTTAAATCAACTGGTTAACGAGGTCTAGTCGATTGAAATTCCAATACCACTTATGCCTCTTTCATTAACCAGCATTTTGAATGAAATTCTATTCCAACTAGATCTTCAAAAACTCTCTAATATCAATAAGTATAACTTAGGCCTAAATCTTCTTCATATGAATTTTAACCCATTTATCTGTCAGGCAAGCATTTCTTCTCTATTTTGCTTCAACACAATAATTTTGTTTACTTTTCTCTTTCTAACATAACTATAACCTTTCTTTCACTAACTCAGAAATTCTCTTATCCAAAAGCCAACTCTCATTGAGAGTTATGTGACTAAGTGGTATATCCTTGGATCTTTCAAATTTTATTTATTAGAGAGAAAGTTTTATATCCTCTTCGAAGGCATATGAGATTTCTTTCTCCGCCTTATTTATGCGACTACCGGGATCATGACATATGACAAAATCATACCCAGTCCGCTAATCCTTATTATTATATCTCCCATTTTAAGGCTAAAAAATAGATACTAATGATGCTTCATTCATCCTTAGCATTATTTTCCAATGATAGAATGAGATCCGTTACTGAATCAATAGTTACAAGAGCATTAGAATTTACAAAATTTTATCAAATAATTTTCATTCATTAATTTGCAAATACATTACATTTCATTTCCACAATTCTCCGAATACATCGTCAGATAAAATATATCAATTACATATATATATATGTATATATATATATATATCCAAAAGCGACATATAAAAATGCCTTCTGGATGATCGGAGTATAAACTACCTAGATGGTTACAGTACCTGTCATTACATACATTCATCCAAAATAAAAAGCAGTTAAAATACCAAACGATGAAATTATATAATCTTTTATATAGTAGCTCACCTCCTGCAGATCTCTGGAAGCTTATTCGTATAAACCTAAAAAATCCCTACTCTCGTCCTACTCAATTCCAAATTGAGCACTTGAGAGTTTAGGGGGAAATCAAAAACTTCGGGTTAGACGAAAAGTCTGACATGAATAATATTATACTATCTCAAACCAAAATGAATGCATAATGAGACCTCGCCGTTGAGTGGAACGGGTTTTCCCTTCACTACCATTAAAATCAAATCATATCTGCAACCAATATGATTAGCACATAATCATAATATAATCATGCAATAATAGGTTAAATGAATAGTACGACAATCGTTAAGGTCAATAGGTTACACAATCCCATAATTACCTAATCAAAAACAGTCTATGGCATAGTTTTTCTAGGGTCACTATGAACCTATATTAGTTTCTCAAGCCAACTAAAAACCTATCAGCTAGTTTGATTAGGATTTACCAAATAATTTAACGGTCTTCTAATACAATAAGAAGAAATTTCAATGGTCTCACTAGATCAGTAGGAGAATATAACAACAGTCTCTTAAAAATGGTAGGAGAAGGGATTAACTGTCTCCTAAAATGGTAGGAGAAAATACAAGAGAGCTACTAACTAGGAGAAGGTTTACCATATAATTCAACAATCTTCTAAAGAAATAATAGCTGTCTCCAAAATATTGAAGGAGAAAATAATAGATGTCTCCTAAATACTATAGAAGAAAGGTGAGCTACAAGCTATGAGTTCCTTTGGTTGCGTAATCTTCAAAATTGAGCTCCTAAAGCAGCAAACCCCTACACATTTGAATCCACGGACTTGACCGATCGGGGGCTTATGTGACGACCGCCCATGACCCCTGCACTGAACCTAGAGATAGTGCGCTGTAAAGTGTGCCAGGCGACCATGGACGATTGTCAGGGTAAATTAAAACAACAGGATCTATCGTATTACTCACAGCGCATGGACAAAATACAATAGAACATATATATAGTGAAACTTCACGGAATAGAATCTCATCAATAAAACTTCATAATAGTTGAATACAGACATTAGAATAGTCAATACAACAAGCCTCACTACATAACACTCAGAGAAAATACAAACAGCGGAACACCCAGTACATATAATAAGAAGATAATATGCAACCCTCCAGCTCGTCTTCGATATCAACACCGTGGAAAGCAAGAACAACACCTGTCACTTGCTACCTAGTCTGCCCGTCCCAAAAATGGACGAACAGCCCTAGGCAATAAGAGTTAAAACATAAAGCCTTGAGTCAGACAACAGTCTTAGTGAGCGGTAAATTAACTAACAACATACCAAAAGAGCATAAAGGAAAAAGGAATAGGAATACAACCCTCCCACTCTACCTCTTTCTACAGTGATAGCCCCCAAACACACACTAAGCAGAAGCAAACATAGCAGAGCATACAATTTAAAGTAAAGCAATTGTCACTCGAGTCATGGGCGATGTTTTCCAAGCACAAACCCCCAAGGCCTAAACCAAGATCAGATAAGCACCCAGAAAACACTGCTGTTTGCGCCAAAAATGGTCACAAACCCCAAGTATTGTGAAAGCACCAGTGTATGAATATAAATCAGCAATATTCAAACACAAATATCAAATCTAAGTAAACAACAAACAGCAATCCAGGAATAATGAACAGTGACACACGATTTATAGTGGTTCGGCTATCTCCGGCCTACGTCCACTCCAAGGTTTTTATGGTTTTATTGCTTGATGTTTGAAGATTACAATTTCCTACTGCGTAGTACAACAGACTTTATGATTATAATCTGAATCTAAGGCAGCAATGGTGATCTGGAGTAAATCTGGCAGAGTCTGGGCGCTCTTTAGTTCTCCAAATTATTCGACCCCTTTTCTGAATGACCAGGGGCTCTATTTATAGGTGTAGGAGGCTGATATTTCGCCTAAATTGAAGGGAGACCAGTTCTGGTACGTGAGGGGGCCCACATGCCCGCTTTCTGGAAATCCGGGCCCACTTTGGGATCGATTCGAAGCAACGTTCGAATCGATCAAGAAATTGTCCAATCGAGTTGAAATTTGGTGTGAACATTCTTCAACATGTGCTCAAGCTACTGTGAAAATTTCATAGCATTTGGACTTGTAGATCTCGAGTTATGATCGATTCAAGGTCGCTTTTCTGGTTGCAGTGCTCCGTTCGAATCGATTACGTTCGAATCGATTGCTTCGAATCGATCCAAGCGTGCGCTCCTATGATGACGTGGAGCACCTCCTTTGTATCGATCCGACTTCTATGCCGAGTTGACTGGGTCGACTCCATGATTTTAGCCGCTTCCTCTTGGTTTCGAGGTAATGGATTCGAAGCCATGCTTCTTCGAATCGATCGAATGGATGTTCGTTCGAATCGATCAAAGAAAGTATTGATCGATTCGAAGTTGTTTCCACAGGGTCGATTCGAAGTACTACAGTCGGATGGATTCGAAGCAGGGTCGCTAGATGGATTCGAAGGACTTCCACCCGAGGGATACGAAGTGGAGTAGCTTCATGGATTCGAAGGAACTCAACTTGATGGATACAAACCAGATGTGTGTGAGGTCTCTGCCATTCTGATTGATGCGGAGGCGATGGATTCGAACATAGCTACTGCCGATGGATACGAAGACGTTGGTGCGAAGTCCATGGATTCGAACCAAGGCGTGATGATGGATACGAAGATAAGGCCACTTCCTCCAATTTGCATCGATCATATCTTGATCACACGAACTCGGATTAACCTGAAATTTGAAATGTAGCCTTCTCTAGCATTGATCAACATCCCCAATCGATTCCGTCCCGATCGGAGCCCGGTCAGATTTTGACGTCATCCATTGCAGCCTTGTTTCCAATCGAACTCCAATCCTGATATCCATCATTTCTTGCCAACTTGTTGATATTCCGGCCTTGACCAAAAGGTGGGATAACATTTGCCCCCCAAAACATGCCTTATGATAATAAGGCGTGTTTTGAATAATTCCGTATCCGATATCCAAAGTTCCTAGCCAATTCCATGCCCAAACTCGAAGACTGGGTTATTAGTCCATCCTTATCCAACAACCGAATCCAAGACCTATCCGGGTCGATATCCAAATCCGTAACCTCTCTTTGCTCTTGCCAAGCGCAATCCACACCTGACGACCGTGGTCCAGTGTCCCTGGACGTTGAGCTAACCTCTCCGGGTTCTTGCCAAGCGCAATCCACACCTGACGACCGTGGTCCAGTGTCCCTGGACGTTGAGCTAACCTCTCTGGGTTCTTGCCAAGCGCAATCCACACCTGACGACCGTGGTCCAGTGTCCCTGGACGTTAGTAGTGCCGTGGCTTATGTCCTAAGCCGAATCCTGGTCGCTCCGGACCCTTGTTGAGCATAGTCCATACTCAGCGACCTGAAATAATAATTGATAATAGGGGGCCTAAGTCCTAGACCGAATTCTGGTCACTCCGGACCCTTGCCGAGCATAGTCCATACTCGACGACCTGAATGAGCCAATCTACCACGTTCGAGCAAAAAGACTCACCCCTTGCCAGGCGTAATCCACACCCGGCGACCGTTTATCAAAAACCAAAAAGAATCCAATCAAGATCCAATCCAAAATCCAAATCAGATCGGAAAACCAGAAATCCATATCAAAAATCAAAACCATCATCCAAAACGGAGAACAATCATCCGAATGAATGCCAAAACCAGAGAAACGAGCAAAATCAGGAGTTCAATCCAAACTCCAAAAACCAAACCAGAAAAATAAGTGTCCAATCCAAAAACAAAAGAAAACAGATTTCGCAAACCATGGCTTCGCATTTTATCATCATTCAGAGCATGCCTATGGGCTATCTCCGTCCCCATACATGTGTAAATGACTCGGTTGCTTGCCAACGGTTTGTTACTTATTCCATATTATCATGGTCAATGGATGACCAATCGACCATCATTCCTGGGCCTCGCACCATCATGGCTCGAGGTAGGCGGTGGTTGCTCCTGCTCCACCGCTGCATTCCGCACCCCAACATACTGCCTCAACTGTCCATTCCTCACATGCTCCTCAATTATGTCCTTTAAATGCCTGCAGCTGTTGGTATCATGCCCGTCCAGATCGTGGAAGACACAGTGACTTCCTGATGCCCTTTCCCGTTCAGATGGCTCTCTTCTAGCCGGCCTTCGGTAAGGAAGGCGATTCCGAGTTTCCAAGTAAATCCGCTCCAGCGTCTCATTCAATTCTGTGTATGTGGAGAACTTTGGATCTTTCCATCGCTTCCTAGCTTTTTCAGAATTTTCGTCCAGCTTCCTTTTTACTTTATCTTTATCCGAGCTTCCGTCGGATGGTCCTCCACCCCGGTCACATTCACCTCTTTTAGCTTTAAGTCCATACATGCATCTTCTTGCCGAAGAAATCTTTCAGCTTCGTGAAAGAATTCCCCAAGATCCAGTGGTGGGTCTCGTACTAAAGATACCTTAAAATCTGAATCCTCTCTGACTCCCGACACTACCGCCATCAAAACCATCGTTGGATCCGGCCGATCCACCGAAGAAACCGCCGCATTAAATCGAGTTAAAAATGCTCTAAGCGATTCATCCGTTCTTTGCTTTACCGATGTTAACGTCATCACGTTCTTAGGTCTTTTGATATGAACCCGAAACTGTCCCAAAAACCTGTCCACCAATTCCCTCCAATTCCTGATAGATCCTTCCTCCAGCTGCCTAAACCACATTGCCGCTAGGTCTGTCAAGTATAAAGGGAAACATCTGGCCATCACTTCCTCCGATGCCCCCAGCACTTCCATGTGTCTAGTGTATCTCATCAAGTGATCAGTCGGGTCAGCCTTTCCATTATATACTTCCACGCTAGGTAACTTGAACTTAGGTGGATTCTGAGCCATCCTGATTTCCCGAGCGAACGGACTCCTGTTCACTCCTTCCAAGTCTCTATTGATCGAACCTCCACGCATAGTCTTCCTAATGATTTCTATTAATCCAGCATTGCCTGTTAGGTGTTGCCCCCCATGCTCCCGAGGGAACTCCGGCACATATTCTTCATGTGGCTCATTAGCCGCAACGTTGGCTCTAGCCTGCTGAACTCCTTCCAAAGGTCCTTCTGCGTTGGATCCTGTGGGCCTGCCCCCAAGCCCTTGTTGATTGCCTTCCGGTTCTGTATTCTGTCCTCCATTGGGTTCCGCAACCCTAGTTCCTTGTTCTACATTTGCAGTCGCTGTAGTTGGTCCAAGGTTCTGTGTTCCTGCAGCTCTCATCTGCTCGTAGAAAGTCTGCATCATATCCTGTTGACTCTTCAACAACCTCTCATGCAACGAATTTGCCATAGCTTCCATTTCGTCTTTGGTAATGTAAATCGAAGCTTGTCCTTCTCCAGCTCCGGAGGATGCCTCTTGACTTCCTCCCTGTTGGCTTCTCTCAGCTCTTTGCCTTGTTTGTCGAGTCATTGTTGAGTCAATCTGAATCCTTCAAACTTTCAAATCTAAACTTTGAATCTGGTGTAGCGGGTGCTAGTTCTTCTCAGTGAAAGCACCAAAGTGTTTGCACCAAAAATGGTCACAAACCCCAAGTATTGTGAAAGCACCAGTGTATGAATATAAATCAGCAATATTCAAACACAAATATCAAATCTAAGTAAACAACAAACAGCAATCCAGGAATAATGAACAGTGACACACGATTTATAGTGGTTCGGCTATCTCCGGCCTACGTCCACTCCAAGGTTTTTATGGTTTTATTGCTTGATGTTTGAAGATTACAATTTCCTACTGCGTAGTACAACAGACTTTATGATTATAATCTGAATCTAAGGCAGCAATGGTGATCTGGAGTAAATCTGGCAGAGTCTGGGCGCTCTTTAGTTCTCCAAATTATCCGACCCCTTTTTTGAATGACCAGGGGCTCTATTTATAGGTGTAGGAGGCTGATATTTCGCCTAAATTGAAGGGAGACCAGTTTTGGAACGTGAGGGGGCCCACATGCCCGCTTTCTGGAAATCCGGGCCCACTTTGGGATCGATTCGAAGCAACGTTCGAATCGATCAAGAAATTGTCCAATCGAGTTGAAATTTGGTGTGAACATTCTTCAACATGTGCTCAAGCTACTGTGAAAATTTCATAGCATTTGGACTTGTAGATCTCGAGTTATGATCGATTCAAGGTCGCTTTTCTGGTTGCAGTGCTCCGTTCGAATCGATTACGTTCGAATCGATTGCTTCGAATCGATCCAAGCGTGCGCTCCTGTGATGACGTGGAGCGCCTCCTTCGTATCGATCCGACTTCTATGCCGAGTTGACTGGGTCGACTCCATGATTTTAGCCGCTTCCTCTTGGTTTCGAGGTAATGGATTCGAAGCCATGCTTCTTCGAATCGATCGAATGGATGTTCGTTCGAATCGATCAAAGAAAGTATTGATCGATTCGAAGTTTTTTCCACAGGGTCGATTCGAAGTACTACAGTCGGATGGATTCGAAGCAGGGTCGCTAGATGGATTCGAAGGACTTCCACCCGAGGGATACGAAGTGGAGTAGCTTCATGGATTCGAAGGAACTCAACTTGATGGATACGAACCAGATGTGTGTGAGGTCTCTGCCATTCTGATTGATGCGGAGGCGATGGATTCAAACATAGCTACTGCCGATGGATACGAAGATGTTGGTGCGAAGTCCATGGATTCGAACCGAGGCGTGATGATGGATACGAAGATAAGGCCACTTCCTCCAATTTGCATCGATCATATCTTGATCACACGAACTCGGATTAACTTGAAATTTGAAATGTAGCCTTCTCTAACATTGATCAACATCCCCAATCGATTCCGTCCTGATCGGAGCCTGGTCAGATTTTGACGTCATCCATTGCAGCCTTGTTTCCAATCGAACTCCAATCCTGATATCCATCATTTCTTGCCAACTTGTTGATATTCCGGCCTTGACCAAAAGGTGGGATAACAACTTCTCTTGAGACCGAATGACGATACAACCAAACATCCATGACTCTGGCTATCACTGTTATCATTGCTTCGATATCATCGTTAATTGAATGACCGGCTCATTCTTTCATCCGTCCGTCAAGGGCTAATGGAAACCCCGGTTCTAGACATTACTCCCGCACGTCATCGTGACCCGTGCCTAGGACTATCGAATCTGCCCAGAGTACTTGACTACCAATCAGTAGCCTTCAGGGACTATCGAATCTGTCCAACGTACTCTTGCTTTTAGCATGCTAAAACCTTCAACAACGATGAGATCTCAGCCTCCTAGTCATCCTCCTCGACGACTATTTCCATACTAGCTCAAGCGCCTCTCGAGCAAACCATTATCCTCAACTCGAACCATTTCTCCGAGTTATCAACATGCTTGGAATGATCCCGTCTGGATTAGACCAAGACTATCTCATATCTCATATCATGATTCGCCTCATCATCATCATAGCAAAGCCTCATCTCAACATCATCATCGAATCTATCCATATAAACTTCCTCATCCGCTACATATGCCACGAGCAGCTTTTCCAATTCAAGAGCCTTTCCCTTAGCTTTTGAATCATCTTCGGTCTAAATCAAATCATCAATCATCTAATTCATAGCAATCAATCAAGTCAAACATTAATCCAAGCAATCAAGCATTCAAATATGATCTAGATAGACAATATTAACAATAATGGCAATTTCGTAAATAAAGAGTCTAAAGTCTAACAAGCATGAAAACATGAGAAATGTCTCTATAAACATGATGAATGAACTTGCATAGGTTATCATGTAGTAAAATGGATGTCAAATCATCATGAACAATGGATCTATATGAATCTATTCTTAGGTTTACAAAAATGCATGGAAATCACTACTTTAACACAAAATCAAGCCAACGATCCGATATACTCCTTTGGATCCGTGTGAGAGATAATCACCACTCACCAAATCACCTAAACACCTTAAAAGAAACCCACTTCAGATCTGGACAGCGAAGGATCTAACTTGATCTATCACCAATCCACTTCAAACGATGAAATCTCTCTTCGAAGAATGTAGATCTTCAATCTAAGCTCTTCGATGTTCGATTTGATCTTTGATTTGGATGGAAGGAATCACTAGATTAGAGTGGAGAAAAGAAGTGAAGAAGTATAGAAGTCGAGCTCTCAAAATGCTAGCACTTCGTCGCTTTAAAAATTCGCATCTCAAAAATGAAGATAACCCGTGTATTTATAGGCAGATTTTAGGTCGTCCGCCCCTTAAGTCGTCGCCGACTTAATTCTCCCTCCGACCTACGACCTAGCAAAATTGCCGACCTAAAAACCCACGCGACTTAACAACTCACGACCTAACTTATATGCGCGACTTAACAGGGTCTCCGACCTAACACATGCGCAGCTTAACACATGTCGGGTTAACACTTTCGACCTACGACTTATCACATGTGCGCGACTCACGACTTACGACCTAACTGCATACGACTTAACTCATGCGCGCGACTTAACTATGGCCGACCTAACAAATCTACAATCTAACGTACGCGCGACTTAACATGATACGACCTAACGACTTTAGGTCATCTCCGACTTAACTAAACGCGCTTAACGACCTAACTCCACACAGGGTCTCAACGACTTACGACTTAACTCCCTTAAGTTGCTCGAACGACTTAACTTTCTTAAGTCATTATCTCGTCCATTTTCATAGGTCGGTCACTTCCTTAGGTCATCAGTTTTCTTAAGTCGCCACTAAAGCTGCGACCTAACTTCTTAGGTCGTTAACTACTTAGGTCGTCTACGACTTAAGACCTAATGAATCTGAATGAAAATTGCAAACGTACTCTAAGTCGCATACGACCTACGTCATACCCTAGGTCATCCATGACTTACCGCTCTAAGTCGCTCACAACTTACCACACACCTTAGGTCGCTCACGACCTAAGACTTGTTCAAATTTCTGTCCAAACTTAATGAAGACTTTTCGACACTAAAAATCCCAGATTTTTACGAACTTTTCGATCCTTAAAAATACGGGTCGTTGCATTCTCTCCCCCTTAGGAATTTCGCCCCCGAAATTCCAAACAAACAAGAGCAATCGAAGATTATTCTGCATGCCTATCATCCATAGCAATCAACAAACCATGCATCCAATTCTAGCCTAGCATGCAGAATTCTAAAATTAGAACAAGTTACAATGTTGTTAGATGACACGACACCTTATGGCCATACCTTGAAGAGTTCAGGATGAGCTTCCTTCATCCTCTCTTCCTCCTCCCATGTACAGTCGTTATCATCATCACTCCATTGTATCTTGAGCAACTTAACTACCTTCCTCCTAAGCTGTTTCGTGTCGGTCTCCACAACACGAAGTGGCTTACGAGGTCTCTTATCGACTGGATCAACTACCAAATCTTCACAGCTATCAGCAGAAACCACTGTATTCGAGTCGTGCACATACTTCCGTAGATACGATACATGAAAAACATTGTGCACACTCGACATCTTTTCTGGTAACTCCAATCTGTAAGCGAGCTTTCCAATTCGCTCGCTGATCGGGAATGGTCCAACAAATCTCGGAGTCAATTTTCCTTTCTTCCCGAATCGAATAACATTCTTCAGTGGAGAAATCTTCACAAAAACCATATTACCTACGTCGAATTCTAAATCCTTACGACGCTTATCGGCATAACTCTTCTGACGGTCTTGGGCTGCCTTCATTCGCTGCCGAATGATCTTTATACAATCCGAAGTCTGTCGAATCATCTCTGGCCCAAGTATCAGCTTTTCTTCGGTCTCTAACCAACATGTCGGAGAGTTACACGGTCTTCCATACAATGCCTCATACGGTGCCATACCAATGCTCGACTGGTAACTGTTGTTATATGAAAATTCCACCAGATGAAGGTGATCTTCCCATGATCCTCCGAAATCCAAAACACAAGCTCTAAGGAGATCTTCCAAAACTCGGTTGACTCTCTCAGTCTGACCATCTGTTTGGAGGTGATAAGCTGTACTCAAACACAACTCGGTTCCCAAAACTTCCTGGAAGCTCTTCCAAAATCCACTAGTGAACAATGGGTCTCGATCGCTCACTATACTCTTCGGAATACCATGGAATCGAACAATCCACTTAACATACAACTCAGCCAACTTTGATGCAGTCCTTGTCGGTCGAACAGGAATGAATCTTGCACTCTTAGTCAGACGATCTACGATGACCCAAATCCCTTCATTTCCCGCTCTTGTTCTAGGTAACCCATCAATAAAATCCATCGATATTTGCTCCCACTTCCATGTAGGAACTTCTAATGGCTGAAGCAATCCACTTGGCTTCTTCTGTTCGGCTTTTACCAACTGGAAGTTCATGCACTTGGAAATAAAATTTCCAACATCCTTCTTCATACCTTCCCAGTAATAGGTTCTCTTCATATCCCGATACATCTTATTTCCACCTGGATGAATGGTCAACTTCGAGTGATGACTTTCCTTCAGAACTTCACTCCTCAATTCATCTATATCGGGCACAACTAGTCGTCCTTGCTTCCGAAGCCAACCCTCTCGATCGACTTCGAATCCTTTATCCTTTTCTGGGTCCAATCCAGATTCCAATTCACGGATAATCTTGACAAGCTTATCGTCTCGCTTTTGGCTCTCGCCAATCCTTTCCACAAGAGTCGGTCTTATCGATAAGTTTGCCAACATCTCAAGTTCCAATTCGCATCTAGGACTAAAGTCAAATCCAGCTAAATACTCGAGATTCTTCCATTCTGAAAACATGGCTCCCAATCCCGCATGTCTTCGACTTAACGCATCTGCCACTGCGTTACCCTTTCCCGGAGTATAGGCTATACCAAAATCATATGATACCAAAAACTCTAACCATCGTTGCTGCCGAAGATTCAAATCCTTTTGGGAGAAAAGATACTTCAACGACTTATGATCTGTAAACAACTCGAATCGAACTCCCAATAGGTAATGTCTCCACATCTTCAGAGCAAAAACAATCGCCGCTAACTCCAAATCATGAGTCGGGTAATTCCTTTCATGCGGCTTCAGTTGTCGACTTGCATACGCAACAACTTTATCCTTCTGCATCAGCACTGCTCCAAGTCCAGTACCACATGCGTCGGTGTAAACCACCATCTCATCATTCCCACTTGGAATAGTCAAAACAGGAGCGCTTGTCAATCGCTCTTTCAGGATTCTGAAAGCTTGCTCACACTTATCATCCCATCTGAACACTAGGTTCTTCTTCGTCAATCCTGTTAACGGTGCAGCTACCTTGGAGAAGTCTTTGATAAACCGTCGATAATATCCTGCTAATCCAAGAAAACTTCTCACATCAGATGCTTTCTTAGGTCTACCCCAATCCTGGACTGCTACCACTTTAGCGGGATCAACCGCTATTCCATTTCCAGAGATAACATGGCCTAAGAACCTCACTTCACTCTTCCAGTAGTGACACTTCGAAAACTTAGCCTTCAGCTGATGTTTCCGCAAGATTTCTAAAACAATATGCAAGTGCGTCTTGTGCTCTTCTTCAGTTCTGGAATAAATCAGAATATCATCCACGAACACAAGCACGAACTTGTTCAACTGATCTCTGAACACTCTATTCATAAGATCCACAAAATATGCTGGCGCATTAGTCAATCCAAACGGCATTACCAGCCACTCAAAGAAACCGGATGGTGTTTGAAAAGCAGTCTTCGGCACACTATCCTTAGCCACTCTCGACTGGTGAAATCCCGTTGCCAAATCCATCTGAGAAAACACCTTAGCTTCGTGAAGCTGATCAAACAAGTCATCTATCCTCGGCAATGGATACTTGTTCTTCTTAGCCACTTTATTCAGCTCACGATAATCCACACACAATCTCAACGATCCATCTGCCTTGGTTGCAAACACAACTGGTGCACCCCATTCGGACACACTACGCCGAATGAATCCTTTCTGCAAAAGATCATCAACCTGCACCCTCAACTCCTCCTGTTCCCTAGGCGCCATCCGCCTAAGAGGCATCACAACAGGTCTGGCTCCTTCAACTAGATCTATACGAAACTCGATCTCTCTAAGCGGCGGTAACCCTTTGACCTCGTCAAAGACATCCTCAAATCCATTAGCGATTGGCACAGATGACAGTCCATCCCGTGGAACAACCAGCGAATACATGAAGCTCATGAAGACGCCTTCTTCATGCTTACATCGTATCACAATCTTTCGCCCCTCCACATTCTCGATTGTCACCTCCAACCTTTCACAATCAACCTTTGTCGCATACTTCCTAAGCCAGTCCATACCCAAAATAATTCTGAACCCCGCAAAGTTCAGAACAAAACAATCACAAACAAAAGAGCAACCATGACTCGACACAATCAGACCACGGCATAACATACACAAACAAGACGAACCCCCAACTAGATTAGTCACAACCAATGGCCTATCAACAATATCCGGTTCCAAACCCAACCGGCCTACAAGTTCACTACAAACAAACGAATGCGATGCCCCAGTATCAAACAGAACTCTAACTGGAACACCACATATGGAAAGAGTACCTTGAACCACCACACTCTTTCTGTGACGCCCCACCTCTATACCCACGCTAACCAAGAACACTACGAGGTAGTGCTGTCAATTAGCACAGAGAATAAGGCTGTTGAGGAGCGACCATCCGTGTAACTTCTTTGTGCGAGCACCGATATGTCAGATAGAATAGAATGCATATCTTTTAAAGAGGAAATCCGACATACCGATACAAACACAAAGCTATCACACGGTGGCTATATATAATCTTCGGAAACAAATATAGAAATAAACATAACATAAATCAGTCATAGACATCCATATCACAAGGCGGAAGAAGATATGAATAAATATACAACACATGAAAGTGTACATCAGAGTAGTGGTCAGAAAGATCCACGATAATACAAAAGAATAGCATCACGTGCTATACAAAAGAATAAGTACACAACATAGAGTCTATATCTCAAATGTGTACATCCAAAAACTACAATCTATGTAGTTAGCCAAAAGTCAGAATAGTCCTGAAGAGAAGTCAAGCAGAAGCACCTGTAACATCTCGGTCTGACCCGAGTATTATTTATAAGAAAATAATAAACGGATCAGTCTAGCTATAAATATCAGATAAAGTGATATAGAATAAGAGATATGACAAAAACGTATCATAACCATAATACCGTACTGTGATAAGTACGTAATTGAAAATCAACAAGAGATTAATCAATATCACAAGAATCTTCTCAAAGATTAAAAGAATGTCATATTCTTAATTTAATTCACCAAACCACAGTAAATGACACACATATCAATGCCAACTGAAAAAGGTGGTGAAACATAAATCCCAGAAATCAACACACGAAATCTAGAAATCACAAAAAAGGGGGAAGTCCGAGCACACGGACGAGAAGCTATCTCATGGAAGCTATCCATTTAATTTTCCGAACACACGGACGAGAAAGGCAAGTCCGAACACACGGACGAGAAAGGAAAGTCCGAACACACGGACGAGAAAGGCAGGTCCGAACACACGGACGAGAAAGGCAGGTCCGAACACACGGACGAGAAAGGCAGGTCCGAACACACGGACGAGAAAGGCAAGTCCGAACACACGGACGAGAAAGGCAGGTCCGAACACACGGACGAGAAAGGCAAGTCCGAACACACGGACGAGAAAGGCAAGTCCGAACACACGGACGAGAGACATCGCACATTGCTAGTCTAAATCATAAAAATGATCGTCATCGATCATAAAGAAGTGTCGATTACACTAAGCTAGTAAATATAAGAGTTTAGCTTCATGTCCCATAACCACTTGCTTAACTCAAATATTTACGGATAGATTGTAGATCTGCACTAGGAAATTGTCACAAGAGTTTCAATATGTGTGAATCGAAATCACACCAATGAGGTATAGACTAACCTTGAAGATAAAGAGATATGTGTGAATCGAAATCACACAAATGGTGTCTAGTCTAACCTCGCAAACAAAGAGACATCGCTCAATCGCTAGTCTAAATCACAAGAATGATCATCATGATCATAAGGAAGTGTCGATTACACTAAGCTAGTAAATATAAGAGTTTAGCTTCATGTCCCATAACCACTTGCTTAACTCAAATATTTACGAACAAATTGTAGATCTGCACTAGAAAATTGTCACAAGAGTTTCAATCGAACAAGTCCATAAATTAACCGACGAAGTAAACGCAAGCGTTTCATACCACTTGTTTTGCTAAGCCGTTTAATTAGATTTTCTCATACGAATGAGGTAAAGGTTTGTATATACTAATAGGTTGGAAAACGGTTTTAAGAAACGAGCTTTGATATTGAAAATAGAGTTGAAATCGTTTTAATGAAAGAGTTTTGATATTTAATACTAGTATAGAAAACCTTTATATTTTGAAGTGATAAATCATAGAAGTGATTGTAGAAACAATCAAGCATTAAAATTCACATTCGAAGACGTGAATAAAATCCAAGAAATCAATTCCCAAAACCATCAAAGTAAGAAGTTCTGTTGAATGTTTTTCGGATAAGATTGCCTACGCAGAGGTGTACAAATAGGAGACCACATGAATCGATTAAAGTTGGAAATTCAAACAAATAAGCAATATAGGAAAAACTGGCAAATCGGAGCAGGTTGGTCAACCGGACTCCCTGAGTCGGCTGACCGGACCAGAGACAGAAGTGCTCGGGTAGCAGGTCGGTCGACCGGACCCTGAGGTCGGTCGGCCGAAGCCTGTAACCTGCACTTCCAAACAGAGGCAGGGAGATGCTAGAGTAGCAGGTCGGTCGACCGGACACTGAGGTCGGTCGACCGGAGCCTGTTTCCAGCACTCCCATGCCAATCAAATGAATACCAATTCCTTCCGAAATGCAATCGGTCGAGCAACGGCGCTAAGGGTTTACGCCAATCGACTACCCGGCCATATACGCTCTTCGATTCATCACCAAAAACATGATCAAAACATCAAAGTTAGGATTTTCAAAGAATTGAACTCAAAACACTAAAAATTGGAATATTCACCAAATCAATCCAAACCAAAAGCAATTGCACAAGAATAAGTGTTAGGAATTCATACCTAACAATCGAAGATAAATATAGATTAAGATGTGAGATAAAAATCTCACCTTTTCACAACAACAATGAAGAAGGAGCTTGAAAGCAAAGGGAGAATCAACCACTCTTCAACACAACCCAAATGAGCTTGAATTTATGCTCAAAAGAGAAACATTTCCTAAATTAGATTTAGGGAATTTTCTGAAATTGAGAGGAGAACGGGTTGGAGGAGATGAAGGAGATGCTTACCAATGCTTCTTCTTGAATTTTGGAGGTAGAAGCTTGAATTTGCAATTGAAGCTAGGGCTTAGGAATTTCCATTTCCAATCTCTTCCCCCATTATTCTCTTGAGCTTGAGGGTGTTAAGAAATGAGGAATGAATGAAGAGAAGTGAAGTGGAGAGGGGTAATGATATAACCAGATTTGGGCAAGTGGGCTGAATCCAAACCCAAACCCAAAGTCCAATAGAAAATAGCAAAATTCGACTTTCTCCAAACATATCGAAGCTTATACTTAAAAAGATCGCTAACGACATTTTAAACTCAATGGAGGTGGTCTCGAGTCCTAATTCAAATGTTCGCAAAAAGTAGCTTTTCGGACCAAAATCCGACGAACGACGAAATATTTAAATAAAATATTTAAATATAAAATCGATAAATATGCGGGTTGTTACACTTTCCTTTCTCTTTAATGGTAGGAGTACTCGAAGAAGATGGAACAGCTCCCAAAGCATAAGCTTGCACAATCTGCTTGTCCCTTCGCGGTTCTGGACAATTCTTCCTGATATGCCCCGGCTTGTCACAGTTGTGGCACTTCACCGGCACCTTCGGATTCTTGCAATCCCTAGAGAAATGGCCCTTCTGCTGACAATTGAAGCATGTCACTTCGCCCTTCGGCTTCTTCTGGCTATCCTTACCCTTTTGTTGCTGCTGCTTCCTCTTCTTGTTTCCACCCTGCTGGGGTTTAGACTCTTCCCTGGTCACAGTAACAACAGATCCTTCCTTAGGAAACAGGTTCTCGTGCCTCAAATCTTTCTCTACAAGCTTCTCAAATGGATCGTCCAAATGATCCACCAACTTCCTCCCAAGATAACTGTCCAAGCCTGTCACAAACTTTTCATTCTTCTGATACGAAGATTCGATATACGACCGGGCATACTTGGACAAAGCTTCAAACTCAGAAACATACTCAAGAACTGGTCTTCCTCCCTGCTTGAGCTCCACAAACTTCTTGAATAGAACAGACTTCTGAGCTGTAGAAATGAACTTAGCTTCAAATCTAACTTGGAATTGCTCCCAAGTAATCTCTTCCTCCGGAGTATCAATGGTGATAGAGTTCCACCAATCAGAAGCTCTCCCTTGAAGCTGTCTTGATGCCAACTTCCTCTTAGTTGCATCCTCAATTCCCAAATCACCAAAAATCCTTCTACAAGCATCTATCCATCTTTGGACCTCAATAGTTGATTCTGTTCCCAAGAAAACCTTTCCTCCAAGAGCAGTGTAGTCCTTACACAGCTTAGCAAAATCCACCGGTCTTGGAGTTTGAACTTGAACTCCAACATCCACCGATGGCCCCGGAGCTGGCATACTTCTCATGATCGAAGTCATCATAGCTTCGAACATAGCAGCATAATCAGCAGCCCCCTCAGTAGCACGGCCTTCCCTAGCAGCTGGTCTCCCTCTTCGACTCATTCTCGATATCTATAAAAAGGAATGGTCAGAACATCTTGAGAAACAACTGCTTAAAGGACTCAAACTCTTCTAATCTACTATATTATATATAGTAATCATCCATCAAAATACAATTACGTCTCTCATACGTAGTTACGTCAGCGAGCATTGGGTAAAATCGATTAACCAAAGCTCTGATACCAAATGTGACGACCGCCCATGACCCCTGCACTGAACCTAGAGATAGTGCGCTGTAAAGTGTGCCAGGCGACCATGGACGATTGTCAGGGTAAATTAAAACAACATGATCTATCGTATTACTCACAGCGCATGGACAAAATACAATAAAACATATATATAGTGAAACTTCACAGAATAGAATCTCATCAATAAAACTTCATAATAGTTGAATACAGACATCAGAATAGTCAATACAACAAGCCTCACTACATAACACTCAGAGAAAATACAAACAGCGGAACACCCAGTACATATAATAAGAAGATAATATGCAACCCTCCAGCTCGTCTTCGATATCAACACCGTGGAAAGCAAGAACAGCACCTGTCACCTGCTACCTAGTCTGCCCGTCCCAAAAATGGACGAACAACCCAAGGCAATAAGAGTTAAAACATAAAGCCTTGAGTCAGACAACAGTCTTAGTGAGCGGTAAATTAACTAACAACATACCAAAAGAGCATAAAGGAAAAAGGAATAGGAATACAACCCTCCCACTCCACCTCTTTCTACAGTGATAGCCCCCAGACACACACTAAGCAGAAGCAAACATAGCAGAGCATACAATTTAAAGTAAAGCAATTGTCACTCGAGTCAAGGGCGATGTTTTCCAAGCACAAACCCCCAAGGCCTAAACCAAGATCAGATAAGCACCTAGAAAACACTGCTCTTGAGACCGAATGACGATACAACCAAACATCCATGACTCTGGCTATCACTGTTATCATTGCTTCGATATCATCGTTAATTGAATGACCGGCTCATTCTTTCATCCGTCCGTCAAGGGCTAATGGAAACCCCGGTTCTAGACATTACTCCCGCACGTCATCGTGACCCGTGCCTAGGACTATCGAATCTGCCCAGAGTACTTGACTACCAATCAGTAGCCTTCAGGGACTATCGAATCTGCCCAACGTACTCTTGCTTTGAGCATGCTAGAACCTTCAACAACGATGAGATCTCAGCCTCCTAGTCATCCTCCTTGACGACTATTTCCATACTAGCTCAAGCGCCTCTCGAGCAAACCATTATCCTCAACTCGAACCATTTCACTGAATTATCAACATGCTTGGAATGATCCCGTCTGGATTAGACCAAGACTATCTCATATCTCATATCATGCTTCGCCTCATCATCATCATAGCAAAGCCTCATCTCAACATCATCATCGAATCTATCCATATGAGCTTCCTCATCCGCTACATATGCCATGAGCAGCTTTTCCAATTCAAGAGCCTTTCCCTTAGCTTTTGAATCATCTTCGGTCTAAATCAAATCATCAATCATCTAAATCATAGCAATCAATCAAGTCAAACATTAATCCAAGCAATCAAGCATTCAAATATGATCTAGATAGACAATATTAACAATAATGGCAATTTCGTAAATAAAGAGTCTAAAGTCTAACAAGCATGAAAACATGAGAAATGTCTCTATAAACATGATGAATGAACTTGCATAGGTTATCATGTAGTAAAATGGATGTCAAATCATCATGAACGATGGATCTATATGAATCTATTCTTAGGTTTACAAAAATGCATGGAAATCACTACTTTAACACAAAATCAAGCCAACGATCCGATATACTCCTTTGGATCCGTGTGAGAGATAATCACCACTCACCAAATCACCTAAACACCTTAAAAGAAACCCACTTCAGATCTGGACAGCGAAGGACCTAACTTGATCTATCACCAATCCGCTTCAAACGATGAAATCTCTCTTCGAAGAATGTAGATCTTCAATCTAAGCTCTTCGATCTTCGATTTGATCTTTGATTTGGATGGAAGGAATCACTAGATTAGAGTGGAGAAAAGAAGTGAAGAAGTGTAGAAGTCGAGCTCTCAAAATGCCAGCACTTCGTCGCTTCAAAAATTCGCATCTCAAAAATGAAGATAACCCGTGTATTTATAAGCAGATTTTAGGTCGTCCGCCCCTTAAGTCGTCGCCGACTTAATTCTCCCTCCGACCTACGACCTAGCAAAATTGCCGACCTAAATACCCACGCGACTTAACAACTCACGATATAACTTATATGCGCGACTTAACAGGGTATTCGACCTAACAGGGTCTCCGACCTAACACATGCGCAGCTTAACACATGCCGGGTTAACACTTTCGACCTACGACTTATCACATGTGCGCGACTCACGACTTACGACCTAACTGCATACGACTTAACTCATGCGCGCGACTTAACTATGGCCGACCTAACAAATCTACAACCTAACGTACGTGCGACTTAACATGATACGACCTAACGACTTTAGGTCATCTCCGACTTAACTAAACGCGCTTAATGACCTAACTCCACACAGGGTCTCAACGACTTACGACTTAACTCCCTTAAGTTGCTCGAACGACTTAACTTTCTTAAGTCATTATCTCGCCCATTTTCATAGGTCGGTCACTTCCTTAGGTCATCAGTTTTCTTAAGTCGCCACTAAAGCTGCGACCTAACTTCTTAGGTCGTTAACTACTTAGGTCGTCTACGACCTAAGACCTAACGAATCTGAATGAAAATTGCAAACATACTCTAAGTCGCATACGACCTACGTCATACCCTAGGTCGTCCACGACTTACCGCTCTAAGTCGCTCACGACTTACCACACACCTTAGGTCGCTCACGACCTAAGACTTGTTCAAATTTCTGCCCAAACTTAATGAAGACATTTCGACACTAAAAATCCCAGATTCTTATGAACTTTTCGATCCTTAAAAATACGGGTCGTTACAGCTTAACGGTTGAAGCATCAGGAGCAACCTACATCAGTCTCTACCCTCAAATCTTAAATCTGGTTTTAAAATGCCAATGAGTCACATCTTTTGATCAGTTCAGGCATCCCAACACAATTTTCTTGAGAAAAATAAGTAATTCTGTATTAGTAGAGGAGAGCACTCATGTAATTTATTCTACACTTGAAGAAGGAGCTGTTAACATGCCTGACATGTAGTGATACCCCCATACAAAATGAAATGAATAAAATAAAAAAATCCCAATCCTATGTAACTAAGGTCCATAATAGAAAAATACAACAAAACAAGATGCGATAAATGCTCACATCCTCAATATTAGTTGAATCCATCCAATCCAGCAACTAAACCTATAACTGCTAAGAAAACTATACTAAAAATGTAAGATCGATACATATATATGTAAAATAAAATAAAATATACTAATAGTAAAAGACAATGAATAAGCAACATTTAAATTAACACTAAGTAAGGACACAAGAAATAGTATAACTCAAACTTATTACATCATAAGAAACAGATTAACTAGAAATTTACCACTAGGCTAATATCCTAATAAAAACGAAGAATAAAAAGTTACCCTAGTAAGATTATCCAGGGAAACTACATTTAGTTTTTTTTTACTATTTTCTTTATTATTTAGAATGATTTTATCATTAAAAAACTCAAGACGAGCATTTATTTTTTTAAAGAAACTTTTTAAAAATCGAATTTTTATTTAATATAATTAGGATTTAAAATCCAATTAAAACTAAATAGAGAAATTACATATAATAAAATTTTCAAATCAATACTAACGTTATTAAACATACGTTGGTTTCTTTCAAACCAAATATACCAACATGTTATTGTGTAAATAACATCAAGTAAAAATCTTTTATGACCTTTATAATAAAATAGAAGATTATTCCAATATAATCTACAATTAATTTGTCGACAATTAAAATAAAAAATATTGAGTATATTTAAAATAATAAATTTAGTTATATTACATTCAAAGTATAAGTGTATAATATTTTCCATTTTATCATTAAAAAAATAACATTTTTTGTCATTAGATATATTTTTCTTTTTTAAAAGTTCTATAGCATTCAATTTCTTATGTAAAATCAACCAGATATGCACTTTAGCTTTAGGTGGAACACTAGCTTTCCCAATATATTTAAATAATTTCAATATAACTCCTAAAAAATTTATAAAATTATAAAATGAATGAGGTGTATATTTCATACTTTTATCCCAACACCATATTTTAATGTCATTCTCATTATTGATATTGTAATGTTCCAGTTTAGCACATGATAATGAAAATTGTGTTAAAGTAATTTCCTCTAGTGTATGATTAAAACTAAATTCGCATAAAAAATTTAAATTTTTTTGGCCTATAAAATTTTGAAATTAACACATTTTTGAAATTGTATATTTCATTTAACTCTCGAAGTTTCACTTTAAGTGGAATAAATGAAATCTAACATTCATGCCAAAAACAAGTGTTGTTAACAGAATGAATAACAATATTGATACCTAGATTATAAATATCAAAATTTAATATTATCGATTTTAAGAATTATTATTAATATTATTAATAGTAGTGTGATGTAAATTAAAGCACCACCATACCATTGATTCGATATTAATTTTTTCCACAGCAAATTTTCATTATTATCATTAAATTTTCATAACCATTTTCCTAATAAAGATATATTTAAGTTATGTAAGTTTATAATTCCTAATCCCCACTCATTTTTAGACTTTCAAACCATTTCAAATTTAATAAGACACTTAGAACTACAAATTGGATTATCTACACTCCAAAAAAAGTTTCTCCAAATTTTACCAATTTGATTAATTACCCATATTAGAAAAAGATAAAAACCATATCCAATAAATAGGTAGTGAAGATAAAACTGAATTAACGAGAACTATCCCGCCTGCTCTTGATAAGTATTTACCATTCCATTTGGATAACCTTTTATTAATTTTATCTATTATAGTAATCTAGTCATCATGTTTAAGTTTTGGTGGTCTAATTAAAAAACCTAAATATTCCATAGGGAATTTCATCATTTTTAATTCAATATATATGCAATTTGGTTTTCGAGACCGTTAATGTCATTTAAAACAAGTACGGAGCTCTTATCAAAATTAATCTTTAAACTGGATAGAAGTTTGAAACTATATAAAATAAATTTAAGCGCAATAATATGTTTAGGCAAATGGGATGTAAAACCATAGTATCATTTGCAAACTGTAGAAAGGAAAGACCACAACTCGATATCTCATTTCCTATAATGTCTAATATTCTATTATTAGTGGTGGTAATTCTAGAAAAAATGCCAGCTGCTAAATTAAACAGTAAAGGTGACAATGGATCACCTTGTCTAAATCCACGTTTCAGTTGAATTTTACTTCTTAGTATACCACTAACCATAATACTTGAATTACTTATTTTAAGTAAGGCAATAATCCATCCTACCCATCTACACTAAAACCCCTAGCCATTGGTAAATCCTTAAGAAAAATACAATCAATTAAATCAGAAGCTTTAGCAAAATCATGTTTTAAAAGCACACAAGTGATATTAATTTTATAACAGTAATTAATATATTCTTGAACTACTACTACCTCGTCTGTGATATTTCTACCTTTATAAATGCTGTTTGGGTATTATCTATTAACTCATTCATTTTAGTATTTAATCTATTAGCTAAAACCTTAGATATAAATTTAAAGGAACAATTTAATAACAAAATAGGTCTAAAATCTTTTAATTGTTTAGCACATATTTTCTTATGTAATAAGATAATTTAACCTACCTAACTGTAACGAACCATCATAAAATTCATTAAACATTTTTATTATATAATTGTTCAGAAAATTCCAAAAAGTTTCATAGAATAATATAAGAAATCCATCTGGAACCGGAGCTTTATTATTTGGTATATCCTTTATAGCCTTCCAAATTTCCTCTTTCGCAAATGGAACATCTAACCATATTAGATCAATCTAGTATCTTCGATGTAAAGCATATCCCAATTAGCTCTAATACTATGTCCTTTTGTGGTTCCAAGAATTTTTCTATAATAATTGGTAAACTCATTATTAAGTTCTGTTTGGTCAAAATCTCAATATTACACAATTTGATTTTCACGATCTTGTGGATGCAACTATACTCACTTAGGAGTTTAAGTTTGTCCATACTCACTATTAGAACAACCCTAACTGGCCATCTATTCCCTAAGGTCACAATGTTGGGTGATATCTTATATAATATATATAAGTAAGCATGTCAACAATTAAAAAAATGCAATAATAACCGATAAATATATAAAAATGAACATGCAACACATCATCAATCAATAAAATATGCGTTCAATATGTAGCAATTAATACACAAATTACTTTTCCAAACCAATAGCTTCCTTCTTAAAAAATCTTTCAAAAATGTGTTAACATAATTTTCTTTTATTTTGAAATCTCATAATTTTTTTAACAAAACCATTTTTTTTGTTTAAGTAAAATTAGCTCTAAAATGGAGTGAAAATCTTCAAAGTGTTATGAAATTGCTATCCCCCACTTGTTGAAACCATAGGCTAATGTGCTTTAAAAATTCATTTATTTTAACGTATTAAAATATAGGCCATCGTGCCTTAAAATTTTATTTACCTTCATGTGTTAGAATATTAGTTGTTGCTTATTCTATAGTCATTACGTTCAAAATAGGCCACAACCTTCGCTAGCGATAAGTCATCATAATGCATGAACCATCACTCCTATTTTAAATCTCCATGTGCTAATATTTTATAACAAGGCATTCATGTTTTAAATCAATCCAAGATGTCGTGAATAATTTCATTTGCATGCATGCATTTTCTTGGAAATATCTATCATGATATATGTACATGCTACATATTCTTAAAGCCATCGCAAAACATATAATCTAATATATATATATATATATATATATATATATTGTTAACCAGCTTTTTGACCAAGTAAATTTCCACTGGAATAAAAACATCAAGGTGAAGACAAAATAATTCATGAACATGAAAATCATGCTCGGAGAGGTAAGAAGATGGGACTCAAGAACTTTTAAGGATATTTGAGCTAAGTGGACCTCTCGTTACCGCGAGGAACCTCTCGGCATCGAGAGAAAATTTCACTACTTGGAACACCCCAAACTCCTTATACTTCTAGTATTACTTCAAGCAATTATAATGAAGTACTTTTCTCAAAGAATAAATAAGCAACTCCAAGGATTTTCTAAAAGAAAGAAAAAAAGGCCGAAAAGACAAGCATATCAAAGAAGTTATCAGAAATAGCTCAATCTTCAAAGAAAAGTGTTTGAAACGTTGTGGATCGGAGATAGGAAGCATAATGTAAGAAGAAGATGGAATCTTCCACCAGCACAAACCTCTCGGTACCAAGAGAAATCTCTCGGTACCGACAGGTTTCAATTGATGATTGGGTAGGCCCCTACTCTCTTACACCTTTGGGCTTGGATCAGGATCTTGCACTTCACGGGCCTCTGATTCTACTGGCTGGTTTCCTTATAAAGATAGACCCTATGGCAAATAGGAATGGACTTTTGGCACTTCTCCTTCTTCATCCCGTATCTCTTTTTATAGTAGTCACCAATGCAGACATTGTCAACAGTTCTAGGCTTAAGAACTTATAAATTCCTTGTACTTGTGGTTTCAATATCTCTCAAATCTCTAATAAATGAAATATAAAGTGGACAAAGGCTGAAGATTGCTAAACCGCTATAATTTTTTTGATGTTCTTAGTACTTTACATTTATTTTTTACTAGATCTCGATATTTCTACAGGTTTTTAGGTGTTGTGCCATTTTTGATTGGTTCTTTCATTGAGAGAAGAGCTTGGATCTGAAGTTTAGAGAAGATGAAGAGGCCTAACACTATATCTAGTAATGGAGGGAGTCAACTGGAGCATGGGGCAACCAGGAGGTGTCCTCAAATTCTAATCATTTTATCGTGACCGGAGAGGAGAAGTAGAGAACGATGAAAGAGATACAAGATGGAATTCTAGATCTACAACAGGAAATGCTGGGGAAATTTCTCCAAATGATGGGACAACAAGGAATAACTGGAATTCAAAACCAAAGGCTGAAAGCCAATGTAAGAGCACCTAGAGTTGGAGCGAAACAAACTGGAACAATGCCATCACGATCAGAACTAGTCGGCATCGACCTCAATCTTTTTGTTATCGAGAGGAATCTACTTAGGGGCAAGGTTGGTTCGAGATTAGGGCGAGCTAGGATGCTGAGAATGGATAATGCTAGAGCTAGAAACGCAAGTCTACTCACAAATGCACAATGACCGGAGGAGTATATACCAGAGTTTCTGTAACAACCCATAAAAATTAATAAGAAATTAACTAATAAGAAAAGAATTTATTAATAAATTAATAATAAGGCTAAATAAAGAAATTTTGTAAAAATTAGAATTTGACCATGGAAGTTGTGCTGTTACGTTCATGGTGATTTTCTGATCAATTTCCATTTATAATTTTTTGAAAACATAGGTCAAACGAAAAAGTTATAAAGTTATGGACATTTGAAGTTTTCAGATTCAAAATAATTTCAATGGAATTCAAATTCAAATAAACAAATAATTCTTAAATTTGAAATTTAAAAAGTAATTGTAATTAGACTTAAAGGTTAAGTAAAGGTTAAAATAAACATTAAAGTTAAAATGTAATTAAGGAATTAAATAAATTTATCAATGGCAATAAAATAATTTTCCCAAAATAAACATTATCGGTCGACCGCCTTCCCTGAGTCGGTCAACCGCTAGCAGTCGACTGCTTAGGAAAGAGCGATTGACCGGTCGATATTAGTGGCAGCTAGGGTTTTGTGCATTTGAATGGTCTGGATTTTATTATTTTTCACCGACTTGAATTTGATGATTCTGGTGCATTCCAACCACTATAAACAAGAGTCTTTTGCCCTCGCTTTTATTCACAAATTAACAAAACAAAGCTCTGTCGGTCTCTCTCTTCAAAGGTTCATAAAATTCTAGGGTATCAGGTAAGATATTTTAGGTGTTTAGTATTCAATTTCTTATTCCATTCTCCACTAATCCCTAAATTTCTAGATCTGATTCATATACAATTCCCTTGTTGTATATTTCTAAAAGGAGAGATCTGTAATAGATTGAAGCGGGCTTAAACAAATCTAAAAAGGAAGAGCTAAGGACTTTTTATGAGTGGAAACCTTAGTCCTTTTTATTTTAGTAATTGTATAATATAACTTGGATTTGATATATGCCTTTGGGGAATTTTTTTTACGAGACATCAAACTAAAACCCCAAAATTCTTTTAAAGGGAAATGTCAATTCTTAAGTTAGAATCTCAATTATTCTATATTAAAATAATGGGATTGTGTAAATATTGCAATTTTAATATTTCACATTTTATTCGACTTCTTATCTTTTTCTTTGGATTTGATTAAGGATTTTGAAAAGAATAAATTAGGAAATGATGTGTAAGGTGTGGATTCTTTCATTCATAGTTTGCACTGCCTATTTCCACAATTTAAATAGAAATGCCCTTTTCTAATTTTATACAAAGAAGTTGAATAGAGCGTAAAAGTATTCGAATTGTAAGTTTCTATTACTGTTGATATAGTCATTTTATTTTAGTATAAAATAAGTTTGATATGGATTCTATTTTATACAAGTCTTTTGATCGTGGGTATTGGATATATGGTATATTTTTTTTATACGGAACGGGACTTGTATAAATTTGAAGTTTTGACATTAATACTTTAGCTCACGGCACAATCTTCACACATCTAGAAATATTTTAGGCGTGTACATATATAGGCATAAATAACGTATAATTACAACGTATTAATTATGTAGTTAATAGGTTATTAATTATCATTAAAAAACCCTTAGCAAAAATGTTAAATTGTAAAGGCGAAATAAGAGTTTTCTTATAAGGCCTTGATATGGAATTTAGTGAGATGCGTGATAATATGTTAAAGACAGTGTTATAGATTATGACTAAGTCATAAGCAGTCGAGGTTGGTCAAAAGCACATAGAAATTTGCCCTGCTAATCTGCCTACCAACAGTGTGACTTTATGGCTGATGTGAGACATTACCTATAATAAGTATCCATGGAGGACACAAGGTTAGCCCTAAATCCTACAGGGTAAACCCGTCTAGTTAGTTTGGCTACTAATACCTATTAATAGTCGGATTAATGTGAGATGTCATAGTTGAGTTATGGGTCATAATACGAAGGACCTGCTTCGGGGTTGAAGGTATTAAATGGCTGATTGACGGCCCACATCTTCGTTATGTAGGAAGTAGTAAATGGTCAAGGTTAGCTTTTAGGCACGGTAAAGGATATCTTGGGAAGAGTCCGCTTCAGATTTGAAGTATTAAGTGGCCTGAAGAGGTTCCGTGCAATGTTAGGTAGATAGTACCGGAGTGGAGCCTGCCTTGGGATAGGTATTAAATGACGGGGACCTACTTTGAATGAGGTATTAAATGGTCAGAGTTTGCCTAGTTCCCATTAAAATGGTTTTAAGTGGCTTTGGTGTTATCTCGTACATTGTTAGTACATTATTGACGATAGAGATGGGTAATTGGGTTGAAAAAGTAGTGGTTATAGAATTGGACTGGGAAAGCCTTAGGACTTATAGTTGGTAGACTTGTAATATAGTTAAGTTTATCTAAGACATATTCTT
Source organism: Allium fistulosum (assembly GCA_030737815.1). Taxonomy (NCBI): domain Eukaryota; kingdom Viridiplantae; phylum Streptophyta; class Magnoliopsida; order Asparagales; family Amaryllidaceae; genus Allium; species Allium fistulosum. The sequence continues at coordinate 1,113,901,470 of CM060907.1, read as the reverse complement.
ATCCACATTATACTGCCCAAGTCTATTACAGAAAGGCTCGAGATTTTTATTCACCAAGCATTATTTTTTTGACTCCCTCCTCATTACAACACAGGTTAGAGACCATAATGTAGATTTTCGAAGATGGTGGCAGAGACGCGAACTTGTAGCAGTTATTTAGCTATATATGTTATTTTTATGTTTCTTATGTACCCATTGAATTTTTTTTGTAATTTGAAATACCGCACTACGAATACTTGGGGATCTTATATGGGATTATGTTGTACATTTCTAACATTTGAATTTTTTAAATGAATGGGTACTGTTTTGATATTATATTTTAACCTTCTACTATGAGATTCTGAATGTGTAAGTAGATAGCTTCATGTATGTTCTTTAAATTAAATTTACCAACCAAAAGCCAACTTTAGAATAAGTATAAGATTTGATGGGCCTTTTCTATATCGAAAATTAGGCCCATTTCAAGGTGGGTTGTCATAGTTTCCTCATTGAAATGGGAGCAGGATGAAGCCAGAGGTGCGGATCAGAATGCAAGAGTGCAATTAGATGAGTATGTGCCGAAGTTATCCCATAGGAGCAAGGGGCAGAATGCAGCTATTGTTTGTAGACCTCCATTGGATGGCACTGAATAGCTGAGTTCGTCAGAAGGATAGCGAGGGATGGACTGCCAAACCAAAGTTTGGAGGACGTAAACAGGAATCCATTTACCCCTAAAATCAAATATGCAAGGAATCCTCTCGATTTTAAGCTTCCGACGTTGGAAATTTATGATGAAAAGTTAGATCCAATTATGCATCTAATGAGATACATCCGACACAAGGAGGCGTTGAGTGCTTCTGAGGAGGTTATGGGGTAGTGCTTCCTATTATAGCTAATAGATTTAACAGCAATATGGTTCAAACAGCTGGAGAATGGGTCTATAAGAATGTGGACCATGTTAGTGAGCAGGTTTATGAGATAGTTTAGGGTTCACATTTCATGACTAAAAAATGTGATGACGCTATCAAGCATGAAGAAAAGGGCCCGAGAAACCCTAAGGAATTGTTTAACATGACAACCGGTGCTATTGACAAGCTGGATCCATCAATGATTCTAATGGCGGCAATTTCAGCAGTTGCGAATAAGATGGACTTTAAGATTTTTTTGGAAAGGGATCTACCAATGGTTCTTACGGAGTTCTATCACAAGGCAGAGAGGCACTTGCATCAGGAAGATTTGAAGCCGGGAACCCTAAAATAAATGCGGTGAATGATGGAGGCCGTGCGAAGCAGGATATGGTGGGGACCAAGGAAAGTGAAAAGCTAAAGATAACTTCGGAGAATTGAAGCGACCAAGGAGGGAATCAAAATTCTTTTCTTACACTAATCAAACCAAAACATCGGAGAGGATGTACCTAGATACCGAGGGGGTGGATCCCCTATCAAAGGCCAGCTAAGAGGGAACCTACGGATTGGGAGAAAAGGTCTAAGAAGTTTTTCTTTTTCCATGAGTTAGATGGACATGAAATGAACAAGTGTAGACACCTTCATGATTTGATAAAAGAATTCCTTCAGAGTAACTAGCTACAATAGTACTTAAGGAACCAAACTGTGATGGAGCCGGAGCAGCCACCACCTACAGCGAATGCATTAAGATGCGACCATGGATTTGTGTCGAGACCAATAATCCCATATCGGGATGGATAGGAGTCAGGTTCATTTTCCATGCTTTTATTTCCATTTTGAATAGTTAAGACAATAATAATCTCAGACTGCTTACATGTATATGAGATATTGATTAGTCTCTAAGCACGCTCTAAGTCAGATGTCTAAGATTAATATTTAAGACAATTTCTTGCTAGCTTTGATTTGAATATTTGATTTTTGAAAACCACTTGAACGTGATGACTGATATTGATCGTGGTAGTTCAGTCTGGAGAGACAGGACGACGTCCATAAGAAGTAAGTCCTCTTAAAGGAGAGTAAGTGGATCAACCTAATTGGACGTTAGGCCCCCTTGCCAGAGAGCGAGTGAATTAGGCATAGCAAGGATCTAGAGAGATCAAATGTAAGTCCCCTCACTGGAGAGTGAGCATGTACTTGCTTGGACATTGAGTTCCCTTGTCAGAGATCAAGCGGACTAGACTCAGTAAGGATTCGAAGAGATCGAACTATAGATTGGATGATAGACGATCCAAAGAGATTAAATCCTAGATTGGATGACAAATGGTCCAGAGTATTAAACCCTTGATTGGATGACAAACGATTCAGAGAGATTGAACCCTAGACTGAATGACAAATGACTCGGAGAGATTGAACCCCAGATTGGAAGCTAAACGATCTAGAGAGATCAAAACATAGAATGGACGCTGGCTTGACCATAGGATTTGAATGCCTTGTAACCGAACTAAACTAGATAAATCCCGGGAGAACACGGGATTATTTTGACATACGATATGATAATTTTGGGTGAAAATGATTGCGATGTATGACTAACACTTAAGCAAGGGCTAGAGCCCTTAGCTATGATGGTCTAGAAGACCGTGGATTTGCATGAGAATCCGAAGGAACCAGATGCTTCACCATAACATGAATCGATGAATAGATGGAAAGCTTAACTACCGAAGATCGATTGTTGATGGAAATTGTTCCTAAGCAAAGCACACCTTACATTCATAAGGTGTACTTTGGGGAGCAAGTGTTAACTGGCTTTTTGACCAAGCGGATTTTCACTGGAATTAGAACATCAAGTTGAAGACAAAATGATTTAGGAGCATGGAAATCATGCTCAGAGAGGCAAGAAGATAGGACTCTAGTAGTTTTAAGGAGATTTGAGCTAAGTGGACTTCTCGGTACTGGGAGGAAATTTCTCCACTTAAGACCTCCCTGACTCCTTATATTTTGAATATTACTTCAAGCAATTGTCATGGAGTACTTTTCTTGAAGAATACATGAGTAACTCTAAGGATTTTTTGAAACAAAGCAAGAAAGCAAGAAAAGACAAGCAATATCAAAGTAGTTATCAAAATTAACTCAATATTCAAGGAAAAGTGTTTTGAACGTAGTGGATCGGAGATATGAAGCAGAATGGAAGAAGAAGATGGAAACTTCCACCAACACAAACCTCTCGGTACCAAGAGAAACCTGTTGGTACCAAGTGGTTTCAATTAATGATTAGGCCGGCCATTACTCTCCTACACCTTTGGCTTTGGATTTGGATCTTGCACTTCATGGGCCTCCAATTCTACTGGTGAATTGCCCTATAAATACAAACCCTATAGCAATTGGGAATGGACTTTTGGCACTTCTTCTTCTTCATCCCCTATCTCTCTTCACAATAGTCACCAAGACAGACACTGTTGGTAGTTCTAAGCTTAAGGAACTGTTAGTTCCTTGTACTTGTGATTTCAATCTCACTCAAATCTCTAATAAATAAAATACAAAGTGGACGTAGGCCAGAGATTGCCGAACCACTACGTAAATCATTGTTTTCTTTCTACTTTACGTTTATTTTCTGCTGGATCTCAATATTTCTATAGGTTTTTGAATATTGTGCCATTTTTGGTGTCAACACACACACAGATATATATATATATATATATATATAATTATATATAACTCTTCATGAGCTAACGTGTTCGCTTCCAATTTAGCTCTCACGTTTTAATAATTTATAAATACTTGTATGCGTTGCATATACATATATAAGGAGTATTAAATGGCACCCTTATTTTGCAGCACCCATGTAGCCCCTGGTTTCCACTACACAATCCTCTTTAAATAATAATACTTCCTCTCTCTTCCACATCATATTATTATTTAAATCGAAATGTATGGTGGATATCAGGGGGCTACAATAGATGCTGCAAAATAGGGGTGCCAAAGAATGCTCCTCTCTTTATATATGTACACACCCTTCGTACAGGGTTTGCATACGTGTGTGCGTGTGTATAGTTTGCATTGAATGATAGGTATTATCATTTAAGACCACCGTGATACATACATATTTGAAAATGGGTTCCTTTTATTACTATTAATACAATTACAAAGCATAATCACATAAACTGGCCAAGCAATAACAGGCCTACATAGTGTAAGAAATTAAAAGTACATATTTAACATCATAAATTCAGATGTTGAAATCTGCCACTGTTGAAAACTTTGTATATACCATTTCATGCCTTCGTTTGTGTATAATAATTCTATTAAGCTCGAAATATAAAGCGAGCTCAGATTTTGTAGCCCATTACTTAAATTTCCTTTTTCTAGTATAAGAGATCATCTCAACACATCATGTGGCAGTCAAAAGCTTCTCATGAGGGTATGTAGTTGCTAATGAATCATGGAATTTCTAATAACATAACCATTCCAAGTCATGTGACCATAGTCAACCGTCGCTTTCAGTCACGCTTCGACCTACGAACGCTGTCCCATATCACCAGTGTGTGTGTATATATAGTATGCGTCTACTTTAATTTAATGCTAGGTCCATTTTCCCTTTAGTTTTCATCATTCCTATCTTTGCATGTGTTTCGTCATTCCTATCTGCATGCATGTGCCATTGCAATTCATCAGGCAGGGTCATCGTGAGTAAAAAATGTGAGCCATCGCTAGCAATTGGATTCCATCATTTTGTGGGCTAAGTGTGTGTGTGTATATACATATATTTATGTGCATGCTCTATTTTTTAAATAGCTATAATTACAAATAATATATATATAATTGTATGAGCTATCGCTAGGATTTATGTACAAGCCTTTGGCAACTATATGTGCCATCGCTAGGGATTCTTATACAAGCCATCTTGAACAATTGATAGGAGCCGTCGCCAGTTATTCTTATGGTCACCGCTAATAAAAATTTGGTTTATATATTAAAAGGTTGGGTCCCCCTGTAGTGTCCACTACTCTTATTTTCGCTTTTAGGTATAGCTTCTCCCTACACAATATAAAGTTTAGCCTTGGATGATTAGTTTTACGTAGTCAAAAATGGTTCAATGTTAGTTTTGTAATTAATTAAAAACTAATTTAGTAGCTCTTTAAACCAATTCTTTTCTGCCAAACCCAATTTATTGGTAGCTTTTTATTGGCCAATTCTCTTATCATTTCATCAACATTCTAGAACCATATAATAAACCCGATTAATTAATTGATTAATTTTCCATAATTAATTAGTATTTTCCTTCACAAATTAATTCATATAAAATAGAAAATAAATAGAAAAAAATCCCAAAATTTCATTAAAAATATATTTTATCATTTTCTACCTCCTGTTAAAATTTCGAGCCAAAATATTTATTCTTCATATCTTTAATAATAAATTCTCAAAATTTAATCATTTTCTCACTTAGAAAATTCACAAAATATTCATATGAATTTCAAAATTGGTATAATATAAAACTCATCTCCAAAATGATAATTCAAACATTCTGTTAAAATGATCATTTGGAGATAAAAAACTTAGTTTTTCACACTAAAACCCTTTAGCAAAATTCATTAAAATTAGATAATTAATATCTAATCATCAAAAAGCACATATCCATGATTATTCAACCAAAATACAAGATATAAACATCCAAAAATATGAAATTTCAGAAAACCAAATTTAAAATATACAAAAACAAAGAGATTGGTACATATTATTCACCTTAATTCTAGTTGAAATGATGGAGTTTGCCTTAGCTTTCTTTTCTTCCTCTTTTCTTCTTGGATTTTCCCTCTTCTTAATGGTGGCCTTATCTTTTTTTTTCTTTATTTATTTTTGAGATTGAATTATAAATGAATGAGGGAGAGAGGAGTTTGATTTGTTATTTTCTTTTCCTTCTTTACCCTTCCCTATTCATGTCTACTTATATTTCTTATTAACACATCCCCTTTAGTATATTTATAAAGGCCAACCTAATTTAATTCGTTAATTGATTTGTATGGAAAATTGAACATTTCCTAACTTCACGTTTAACTATCCCACAATTAAATATTTAAATTATATGCTATATAAAATTAGGGGTTTTACACTTATCCAAGCCACATTCCTATCTTCATCCAACATCACCCTACAACGAGTCATTCAACCTACTCCAATATCAATCCATTTCAAATCATAAAAGATGGATTCCTCCTCTAGATGGATTTGACACCACTATAAATTCATGCACTGCATGAGATTTATTTAAACTACTTACCATCACATTCATTACTCAAAATCATAACTCACTTCCAACTCACAATCTCATTTCCCTTCTTTGTAGCATATGGTGGCAAACATTCACTTTGGCCACTTCCAGTGCATAATCCATCTTTTCCTTATTTGCTTCCTAACCCATTAATAACCTTCTATTTAACAAATTTCAAAATCTTTCCATACTTTTAAACTAACAGTAAAAGATTTGCCGACCAGAACTTATCACAATATCAAAATTCAAAACATCCATTGCTTTTTAAAATGCATCATCTGCTTTTAAAATATTGTTTTATAAAAATATCTCATTTACATAGTGGCCATAAAATATAATCTTTTCATCACACATTTTATTTGTTTTTAGATTTGAACTTTAACACCAATTATTTTTTTAACTTCAACAACTTGATATAATCACTTTAAATACAATTAAATTATGGTTATTTCAAAAATACTCTAACTTCATTTTTGAAACATCATTTCATACAATTTAATGTCATTTTATAGTATTTTTAAGTACATGTAACAACCCAAAAATTTAAGCGGGAAATTTAATAAAGGAATTAAATTAAATAAAACAAAGAAAAAAGTAAAGTTTTCACAAACATCCATATTTGGCTACGAAATTTAAACCATTGTGTTTACAGTAATTTTTTGGACAATTTTCATATATAACACTTTGAAATCAGAGTTAGTATAGAAAAGTTACGAGCATTTTAAAATTTGAAAACAAAATAAATATAAAACTTTTCTAAATAAAACAACGGAAGCAGTCGACCCCTAGGGTCCACCGTCGACTGGTCCCTATAAGCGGTCAATCGGTTGACGTTGAAGGTCGTAGATTTGAGCAACGAATGGACGAGCATGATTGAATGAAAGAATTTATTGTGTGCAAAGTAAATGATGAGCATTTGAGATGGAAGCAAATATTCTATTAGGGATAATCAACGCTCCATATTAACCTAAAACCCCTATAAATATACACCTAACCTAAACCCTAGTTAATTCATTTGAAAATTGTCGGCATAAGGGATCTCTGTCAAAATCTCTTCTCCTCCACTTATTAAATTTCTTCAAAAACAAATTAAAAATGTAGTAAGAAGAATACAAGAAGATCAGATCGGATCAAGGAAAGTGAAAGCTATGGGTATTAAATTCTGAATGGAGGATAGAATTAGAGCTTGGATCCAAGATGATGGGAATAGTTTTAATAAGTTGATTAATTGCAGTTAATTTTAATCCACACTATTTGATCTAAGTTGTTAGAAATTGAACTTTAAACATTTTCAAATTAAATTGTTAGTATGTGAACATGATTCCTCTTCCCCAACCTGATCTGTAAACCTAATCTGTAACTTATAAAAATAACCTAAGATGTTAGTAATAACCCTATGTCAAACTAATCTATTATGAACTTGGGTAAACCTATGAATATAAACTGAACAGGAAGTAGGGTAAATTGCAAAGATTGTATTATTGTAAATTGATAGTTATGGCTCACTATAAACAACTTGATAATGAAGAATAATTAATATAATACACCACTAATGATAAATTAAACAACCCTAAAATTTACTCCATGACAGGTCGATTGTTTAACCTGAGCGGTCGACTACAAGTGGTTGAACGATTAGGTATAGCGATCGACCGGTAAACGACCCATATGCATAATTTGAACCTTGGCTAAGGCCCATGTTTTAAATATAAGTTAATTGTTTATATATCATATATATAAATGAGAGTTAGAGATAGTAGGGAAGCTATTTCTCTATGAGACGATGCTAGGACGTTATAAGGTTGGGTAAATACTCTTTACCTAATAAGGGGTTGATTATTCGACTAGGGGCAAACCTATCGCAAATGGCACTCACTGGAGGTTCTATGGTGGAGGCGAAACACTAACTGATGCCCGATGAAGTGTGGGGCCTGACATAATAGGAGTTCCTTGGTATGCAACAGGTACTGATGCGGCGTGATACTATGCTGTTGATGGATCGGTATGTGTGCAATAAGAGGCAGAAACTACCATTGAGAGCTGGACACAGATGCAGATGATGAGACAAACCAACAAATCGATGTTTTGGGTTCCCCCTTAATGCGTAGTTCGGGTGCATGTAGTCATAGTTGTGGGAAATTTATTCCCATAAGGAATTAGGAAGGAAACATACGTGAGATAGTTAAGCGTAGTCGTAATAGAAGATGTAGTCCTACATGGTAAAGTTGTAGGATAACCTTATGTCGAGTTGCTCTAGTGGCAGTGGCTAATCATTAGTTATTGAGGTTCAATCCGTACTTTGATCCTGGTAAGAGTCTACACTAGTTGTTAGTGTAAGTGTATATTAAATGGAAACCCTTAAGTGAAGGACTCCGGTATATATTGACACTTGAAGAGCACCCTAGGTCACGTAGGGTAGGATTAAAGCCAACTGCACTTGATCACCATATATTAAACATGTACTCATTCACTAGACTTTTGTCTAACCCACACTTTTCCTTTCTTTTCCCTACCACAAGAGGATAGGGTAGCATATGATTGGTCCAATTTAAATATGTAGAGAGGCGAGCTCATCACAGGAGTTGCCTATCCTTTTATTTATTCTTCATGTAACTGTGTTTCTTATCAGTATTAGTATTTTATCAAACCATGGGTAGTATTTTCGTATACCTCTATATTTTACTACATACTATTTTTTGATACCATGTTTTGTGATATTTTCTAAGGTAGTTATTTTATATATTTATATTTTTTTCCTTCCACTACGAGTTCTGAAAGTGTATTTTATCTTATATCATATTTGTTTATTCTTAGTCCATGTAATGTTATAAAACCCTGATAGCTCGTACTTCTTGGCACCAACGTGGGTCCGAAAGTCACCATTGGCTTTGGATCAGTATGTCAAGGGTTGCGGGTTGTCACATTTGGTATCAAAGCCTATGTTCAAAATTCAATAGGGATATGTGCATATTGAGAGAACCAACCCGAATTTTTTAAAAAAAACTGGTTTTTCAAAATGTATTTTCGAAAATTTTTCAAAATGGGGTTTCAATTATGTATATGTAAGTAAGTATGTATGTATAGATAAAAAATTTCAAAATGTTTTCCAAATTTTTTATATAAGCGTATACTCTCTCTTATCCTTACCCATGCTATCTGTGGAAAGTTGTTAATAAAATTTTTAAACTTCACAGATAGAAAATGAGCGATCCCGTAGGTTTAGGCTAAAGTGATGCAGCCGAGATACCGGGTGTGAACGTGATGAATTGGTTTTGTATGTCCCTTCAAGCGAGGGGACAAGCCAAGCTTAATCCCAGTAGAGGACAGACAAGGGAGAGCGACATGTGCAGTTCCTGCCTACCCACCTGCCGTTGGATTTTGCTAAGTTATGTAAGGATTTTACGAGCCTTAGCGGAAGACCGTATGTGGGGATTGAGTCATATGTTGATTCAAGGATGTGGATCTGTAATACCGAGAAGATTTTGGGTTGATGGCTCTTGCTAATGAGGTGAGGTGGCAGCTAGCTACTTGGCAGTTACAGGGGGAGGCCCTAAGTTGGTGGGAGGTAGTCGAGGTAGAGACTGATGGAGGAGAGATCGCTTGGGGGGTTTCGAAGACGTGTTGATATAAAGTTTCTTTCTAGTGCTAAAGAGGGAGTGCAAAGTTAATAACTTTCTTTAGTAACAATAATGTCTTTAGTAACAAAGTTAATTAAGTCCCGTTATCCGTGATGATTTTCTGTGGCACACTAAACCTACAATAATGTCTTTCATAACAAAGTTAACAACTTTCTTCGTGGTAATAGTGGCCAGCGGTTCCGCTTCGGTCCATTTGGTGAAATAGTCAATAACAACGATAGCATATTTGGCTCCTCCTTTGGCCATTGGTAATACACCAATCATTCCCCAGATTGCAAATGGCCATGGGCTGACCATCTGTGTTAGCTCCGCTGAAGGACTGCTTTTGATCATGCTGAATCTTTGGCATTGGTTGCACCATCTGGTGTAATCTGTTGCATCGCGGTTTGTTGTTAGCCAAAATACCCATTCCGGAGAACTTTTTCTTTGCAAGGGTTTGCCCTCCGGTATGATCTCCGTAGTCACCTTCATGAACTTCTCTTAGGATCCTTCAAGCTTCATCGTTGGTCACACATCTGAGCAAGGGGGTAGAGATTCCCTTAAGTGGAGTATTCCATCATGTATTGCGAACCGTGTTTCCTTTCGAAGAAGCTTTTTCCGCTGAATCCAGTCTGCAAGGAGTGTTCCCGTGAGCAGGTGGTCCTTGATTGGCATCATCAATGTTTTTGGTTCTTTAGTTGTCTAAAAAATCTAGTCAATATCCATTTTGCTTTTGCTTGGAGTGGTCAGGTTTTCAACTAGGACTAGCCCCAATGACTGAGCTTCTCCGAACTGGCTAGTTTGGCAAGATAATCCACCTTCATGTCTTGTTCTCTCAAGATATGAGTTATGGTGTAATGCTCGATGTCGTTCGGTAGTTCTTGCACTTTAGATAGGTATGGGGCAAGGTTCTTCCCACGAGCCTGGTATTCGCCTTTCACCTGACAGACGACTAACCGAGAGTTGCTATTGATGTGTATGGATTTTATCTCAAGTTCCTTCACAATCTTTAGCCCAGCTATCAATGCTTCGTATACTGCTTCATTATTTGTTATAGGGAATTCCAAGCATAAGGCATAGCAAACGGATCGTCCTTTAGGAGTCTCAAGCACTACCCCAGCTCTCAAGCGGAAGTTGTTAGGTGCACCATCGATGAACAACTTCCAGCATGTTTCCACTTTCGAAGTAATTTCTTCTTCATTATCTCGTATAGTAAATTCGGCAATGATATCTGCCAATGCCTGCCCATTGATCGCCCTTCGAGGATGGTAAGTGATTTCATATTGAATCAATTCAATGTTCCATTTTAAGCTGCCCGGAGGTCTTAGGGTGGCACAACACTTGCTTCAAGGGTTGATATGTTAGTACTTTGATTGGGTGTCTCTGGAAATATGGTCGTAACTTTCTGGATGTGATCAAGAGGCAATATGCTAGCTTTTCCAATATCAGATAGTTCTTCTCGACTCTAGCGAACCATTTCTTAATGTAGTATATGGGTCACTAGATCCAAGCTTCTTTACGTACAAGCGCGACACTTAATGCGTGAGGTGAGACTGCTAAGTACGAGTAGTTCATGACTACCTATATGTCTTTTCCAATTTTTTTGGTCTTTCACACCAGGTAGATCAAGTTTCGAATTTACTTAGAAGAGAATGCTAGACCCTTTGCCTTATGTATTAGGCATATGGCTCCTAAAGAAAGACCCAAGCTAAATAAGCAGGTGAATGAGTTATTGGAGAAGAGCTTTATCCAGATAAGTATTTCGAAACAAGGAGCCCCTATTGTTTTTGCTGCTAAAGTAGATAGCTCCTTGAGGCTTTTCTTTGATTATCGTGAATTGAATAAATTGGAAAAGAAAAATCATATCCACTGCCCTGGATAGATGATCTCTCTGATTAGTTAGTTGGAGCAAGAGTATTCTCCCAGCTTGACTTGACTATATGATTCCATTAGTTGCATGTGGCCAAGGATAGTATTTAGAAAACCGCTTTCTGTACACCCGATGAACTTTATGAGTGGTTAGTCATGCCATTTGGACTAACCAATGCCTAAGAATATTTTTTGATCTCATAGTTTGTAGTGGTATTCTTTGATAGCATACTTATCTATTATAAAAGCGAGGAAGGGCATGAGTTCCATTTAGAAAAAGTGCTCAACACTCTCCATAGGCATAAGCTAAAGGCGAAATTTTCCGAATGTCATTTTTGGGGAAAAGAGGTTTGCTTTCTAAAACATGTCATCTCCAAGCATGGACTAGTGGTCAATCCTAGAAAAGTTTTTATAGTATAGAATTGGCACGTACTAAAGAGTGCTACGGAGGTGAGAAGCTTTCTTAGTTTGGCTAGATACTATATGAAGTTCATTAAGGATTTTGCTTAAATTTCCGCACCATTGATACGCCTTACCAAGAAAAATATAGTTTTCTTATGGAACCCATAATGTGAAGATTCATTTATTAAGATGAAGGAGTTATTGATCAATGCACCTATTTCAGTACTCCTTAATGGTTCGAAGGCGTTTTATGTATATATTGATGCATGTGACACAGGACTATGCACTGTTGTAATGACCCATAGTCTACATATAGGAGGATCGTAGAATATTTATATTATTTTCGTATAAGGTCGTATGATTTTAAATTTTTTGGAAATGACTCTTAGGGACATTTCCCATATCCATGATTTTCGACGAATTTCTATATGATTATTTTAAACCTATAAATCTTATCTGGATTATAACTTTTGATAGGAGCCGAGTTAGGGTCTGAAACCACTTCCATTAAATCCGAATGATGGTTTCCCTTTTTGTAGAGTGGTCATATTAAGGAAATGGACTTACCGTTTGGGGACTACGGTTGTTCGAAGTTTTCTTTGATTTTGAGCAGCTTAAGTGGGTAATTAGGGTCATTAGTGCTAAGGCCCATGACCCATTCGGTTTTGGGGTAAGTGGACGCTGATGGGACCTCAACCCCATCATTTCACAACTCCCAAAAACAGTTAAAAACCTCCATTAACCCCTATTGACCAAAAAAGCAACCCTTAAACTACTTTAATTAGCCAAATTACATCATTAAGATGAGATTAGCATGATTAGCACTTGGGATTACAGATTTTCTATTGGAGGAGCCTTGGATTTCATGCCTTTTACTGTTCATTTGGGGATTTGGATCTTGCTTTAGGTTTAGGGGAGTGATTAGATCTCTCACTTACTAATTAGGTCATTATACACTCTAAATGATATTTTAAAAATTATTTAAAAATATAAAAAATGTTTTTAGACCATATTACACCATATATGTGAGTTTTAGACTATTTGGACTTAATTTATAAAAATGTGTTTTAATAGATCCCTAACCTTCACCTTAGATTTATATTTCTTTAAAACGGATATATTTGGATGTTTGGCTGTTGTTAATGCTTATATATGATGTATGTATGATTGTTTGATATTTGAATGGTTGAAAATGCCGATCGAATGGTGACTTAGTTAGGTAGGGATTATGGATCGGTGATGATCCCAATGGATTGGTAGGGATCCTTAAATTTTATTTCAAACTTGGTATGATTAATGTGGGGCAATAAGGAATGCCTCACAAGGTTACACACAAAGTTTCAAGTCATTAGGAGTTCATATGGTCAAGATATGGGCACTCAAAGCACAAGTTAGCATGGATCAGTGCGGATCCATGGTATGGGTTGATGGAGATCCCTAACATGGATCGGTGGAGTAGCTTGGGGGTATGGATCAGGGCATGGGAACATGGAGGTAAGAAAGTGGAGCCAACATCATGCGATTTTGGCTAAGCGTGGGTTCGAACTTATGGATCGGTACCGATCCATAGGGGTTAGCCCATTTAACTCACAATCGTTTTGGAGTATGAAGAAGGGTGCTAGAGCTAAAATATGAAGTGTGGGATCGGTCTCCATTGATCGGTACCGATCCGTGGGGGTTGACCCAATGAACGTGTGGTCGATGGTTGATCATTGGGAGGTGTGCTAGAGCTCATATGTGAAGTGTGGGATCGATGGTGATGGATCGGTGGCCATAGATCGGTGGGGATGGTTCGATGGTCATGGTTTGGTGGGGATCCATGATTTTTATTCCAAACATGATGAGATCAATATCGATGACAAGGAAGAACCAATAAGGCCATGCTCCAAGTTTTAGATCATTTGGAGTTTGTATGCTCAAGTTATGGTCGCTGAGGATGGATTGATGGTAATTATCGACAGCGATGATGCGAAGTTCGATGATGATGATTCCGTGGTGGGAAGTGATGGCTTCAATGATGGGAGCAACACTTCAAGATGCATTGTAGGCGATGATGAGTCAAATTGAGGGGATTGTTGGAGGCTGGTATGGGATGCATGATGACACTCTGTGACTTAAGACGGTTGTCTAGAGTAGTCCCCAACCGCAATGACTCCAGATGGGAGCTGTAGATACAGTTTCGAGATGAGCTCTGCTATAGATGACGTGTGCAAAGAGATCCTTGATATTCGTAGGTTTCAGAGTGTACTCGTGAAGCAGGGCTATGCGAGGATACTCACTTGGGCATATGGGGAACCCCGAATCACATGATGTTTCGATCCATTTACCCTGGGCTGTCTATGGGGGTGCAGTCTAGTTCTTGGCCTACTAAATGGCATGGATTCGAGTACCAAGAAACCGGGACGTTGAGTAGTCCTTGACTCTATGGGGGTGGTCATACAAGTGTCATATATCCAACACATTGATTGTGGTGAATGTGAGGATGAATGATAGATGCTATGTTTGTTTGATTGTTTTATCACCTAAGGAATGTCACATCATGTAGATATTATTTGTGCAGATATCTGGACACCCTTGGTACCTTGATGTATAGTACACCCATGATAACTATCATAGAGTAGCACATACATTTTGTAAGTGCTAACTTTGTGGATGCAGGGACAGCTTAGATATGATTTTCCTTACCATTGGTCATAGTATATTGACTTTTTAGTATTTGAGATTTCTACCGCTCACACCAGATTGTTGTCTGACCTGGGATTTTATGTTTTGCTTCCTATTACTCCGGGTACTCTTAAATGAGTAGACTAGGGATATCAGATCCTGTGAGCACGTGGAGCTGGACAGGTGGCGAGTAGGAGGCTATTCTCTCATATTATTATATTTACTCATCTGCTATTCCACCGCACAACACTATGGAGCTTGCTAGTGCCTTACTATTTAGGGACAGTTTATGAGTTATTATTTTATGTATAACTCTATTACTTATGTTGTTCACTATATGGATATATACACTCCTGTGCAGTTAATGCCCCACTATTACCCCGCTATAACCCTGCTATATCTCATAGCGTATTTCTACCACTATGATTTTTCCATATAGCCTCAAATATAGCCTTTCCGTTTTAAGCCCCGCTATTTCCGCTATATCCCATTATTCCCTCTATATTCTGCTATATCTTCTTTAAAAGAAATGAATTGAAAAGTGAAATTTATAAATTATAAAAGTTATGAAATTAATTAATTTAATTTAATTTTTAATATATTTTCAGTAATGAAAATACTCTAATATTCTACTAAATTCAGTTATGTTATATAATAGTTTTTCATTTATTTACCGTATATTCGCACATGTTTTTATTTAAAATTATTTATGTATTAATTATAATTCAATTGAACGTTAATTTTTCATTTAATTACCATTTATATATTTGTAAAAACATTAAGTACGATTTTTATATGTTATTTTAGAGTCATCCGCTATATCTCGCTATATCCTCGCTGTATCCCCGCTAAGACTTTTTGCACTTCCGCCGCATTGAATCTGCCGAGCGCTTTAACTGCACAGATATACTCTGATGCTGTGATTCATTTAGTTGTTACTGTCTTGCCTATTTTTATATCTAAGATGTTTACTATTATATTTTATTCGATGCACCGTGAGATATATGACAGGTTCTTTGTTGCTTATTTACTTTACTTTGTTGATGTCCGCCTAACATCGGCCGAGCATTTTACAACGCACTATAGGGTATATTGGGTGTCGATGGTGTAGGACGGTCATCATAGCTGTGTTGATGTAGGAGGGTAGAGTTGTTTGTTATGCCAGTCGACAAATGAAATTTCACGAGAGAAACTATCTAACCCATGATCTTGAGTTGGCAACCATTTTTTTTGCCCTCAAGTCATGGAGACATTATCTTTTGGAGGAGCGGTTTGAGATGATCATGGATTATAAATCTCTAAAGTATTTATTCTCTCAAAAACATTTGAACCAATGGCAGCAGAGATGGATGGAGTTCTTGGCTTCGTATGAATTTAGCATCTCATATACTACGGGCAAAGGCAATGTAGTTGATGCCTTGAGTAGAAAGCATGCAATGTCGAGTCTTATATTTTTGGAATGGAAGAACTTGGAGTTCATTTCTACATTTGATTTTTGATCGCTATCGAACATTACACAAGGATTATTGGCAGCTTTGGATGTTCAGCCTTCACTTGTAGACTATATTGGTTCAAGTCTGAGGCAAGGCAAGGAGTTTCTGGATATTTTTAAGAAGCTGAATAGGGTAGAACATTCAATTCATTTGGATTGCTATTCCATTGATTCGATACGGTAATTAAGGAGAGATGGTATATTTTGGGTTCCTCTTTCTATAGGGTTGATTGACATGGTACTAGTAGAGTCCCATCGTTTTGGATGACTTTTTATCCCGTTGGGTTACAAAATGTATTGTGATATGAAGAGAATCTTTTGTTGGCCTAATATGAAGAGGCATATGGTGGAGTATGTTTCCAATTGTGTGACTTGTCAAAGGGTAAAGGCGGTGCAGAAGAAGCCTAGAGGATTATTATAGCGATTGGACATTTAGTAGTGGAAGTAGGAGAGTATCTCTATGGCCTTTATCGATGGGTTACCAAGGAGTAGGAGGGGAAATGAGAGTATTTCGGTCATAGTCGACCGACTGACCCATTGCACTCATTTAGCTCTAGTTAGGAGTACTAGGACAGTTGCATTTTTAGCTACTTTATATGTGAGAGAGATTGTTTGATTGCATGGAGTTCCTTGTAGCATAGTCAGTGACCGAGACCCCCTTTTGACTAGTGAGTTTTGGAGGAGTCTTTAGGAAGCCTTGGGCATTGAATTAAATTTGAGTGCCGCTTATCACCTATAAATAGATGGACGGACCCAGAAGGTGAATCAAGTAATGGAGGATTCGCTGAGGACGTGGATTTTGGAGGTTCTTGGTGGGATCGCTTGGCATCAGTAGAGTTTGCATATAACAATAACTATCAAACAAGTATTAGGATGGCATCGTTCGAGGCGTTGTATGGGAGGACATGTAAATCTCCATCTTGTTGGTGAGACACTCTTGATAGAATCATTCTTGGGACAAACATGACTAGGAAGACCTTTGATAAAGTAGGTTTAATCCGTAGAAGAATGAGGACTGCAAAAGGTAGGTAGAAATCTTATGCTGATAGGAGATGCACAGAATTTGTAATAACCCATACTTCAGTGGGCCTAGATTTTCACTAACTCGAAAACCTAAGTCCACTAAAATACGGATCATTGGTTTGGTATCTTGTAAAAGGGAAATATATCATAGCATTAATGGTAATAGTTCACAGCGAAAATAAGAAAATATAATTGCTCAAAATAATTACTGATCAAAAACGACATCTCAAATGTCAAGAGCCTCATCTAGACAATTGCTCCAAATCAACACTAGTACCCGCCCTTCTAAATCTTGTGGGTTATAATGAGGAGAGGGTGAGAACAATGTGCTGGTGATTGGTAAATTATACATCTTATGCATAACACTAGCTTGTGCCGATTGTTCACTATTTCATGTTATGTTAGATATTATTATTAGTCGCTACGACTCCATTGCTACGTATGAACCGTACCCATCAACACCATGTATATCTATGTCTATATAAGTAAATATATTTACCCTAGCTCCACTAATGGACCTAGATACTATCCCTACTACTATCAATCATTCAACACCTCCTAAAGATCCATCGCCATCGTATCATCGAAGAAATCCTACCGTGTTCATCGATGATCTCCAGTCAAAGAGGTCCTAATACTTCGGGGATTTTTGACGTACGCCAGCCTTTTGCGTACCTTCGTCTGCTTCTTATCATGGATTTTAGGCCCACGCACCTCTATCCCATTCATGTTTTGAAGGAACCTTTGTATGAGTTAACTAGCCTTACCCTATCAAACAAACTAGCAAACAACTGTGACATTGCATAACCCAACTGAACCAATCCTGGTAGGCGGAAGAGATCAGTTAGGTATAACCCTGTCCTTCCCATTGATTGTAAGAGACCAATGATGAACTTGATAAATATGCAACTCCTGCCCTAGTTTAGGTACCCAAGTACGCCAACCTTTTGCGTACACTTACTGTAACTCGTTTTGGTACCTTGGCACACCAAACTTTCTGCCATGTTGCATAAGTCCATTCTCTCACCGTCAATTTAGTTTGCCAAGTGCAATCAAGGAAATACCCCACTTAAAAACTTAAAAACTTTGAAGCAGCTTAATTTGATGTGCACCTTCTACCTTGACATAATTATAATAGATATTTATAATTATGACAGACAATTTATAATCAAGGAATAAGCACAGTCCAGACCTGGGGGTACCCCTCTAGTAAAAAATCATACACTCACCACGGGTCCTATTTGTTGGATATGTTTTAAGCATCCCAACCCAGTCTAACGACCTTCAGACATTGGTCAACTGCAATTATATAAGATAATTTATAATTACTCACACCTGTCATAAATGCATATCCGAGGCTACTTATATACATATTTCAGACTTATGTACTTATTCTTCTTTTATTTTCTTTATTGCCTCAACATCTTTTATGTACGACATTAAGTCTTCAGTCTTACTGTGCGTTTATCTTTTATTTCATTAGTTTCATTTACCGCTTCTCAATTTCCAAAATCAATATCATTGCTATAACATTCATTAGTCCATCCTTAGATTTCTATTCCAATTCTTATTTCTTTTTCTTGCCCATAATCCATACTTCCTTTTCCATTAGTTTCCCATTTGTTCAACCGTTTTGTAACATTATTATT
Source organism: Allium fistulosum (assembly GCA_030737815.1). Taxonomy (NCBI): domain Eukaryota; kingdom Viridiplantae; phylum Streptophyta; class Magnoliopsida; order Asparagales; family Amaryllidaceae; genus Allium; species Allium fistulosum. Next base: position 1,113,882,604 of record CM060907.1, on the reverse strand, counting down.
TCAATATTCTTCCTTTGGGATTTACTATATTTTAATAAATTGGAATTAAACTTCATCAATTAATTGTTATGCAGTACATTTCCATATTTTATCCAAAGAGGTGGTTTGCACGGTGTTTGTAATCACAAGGAATTCTCTTTTTATTTATTGAAATATACTATACAAAATATGGTAATCATCTTTATTTTGTACATCTCTTTCTTTTATAAGCTTATATTTATTCCTTATCATTTCAAACATCGCACTTTTATAAATTTAGACTTGATAATATATGGAAATCCACTTGCAACGAGACAAATTCCAATAAAATAAAATATCACAAAAATCCTAGAAATAAAAATAATTGTATTCCAAACTTCATTCATCAACATCAAATAAAATAAAATCTCGATTCATTACTTTTTAGTTAACTAATATCTGATGTAGAAACTAATAATTCTAATCATTATGTAATTATAGAAATAAAACCAATCATTACGCAATTGCAGAAATAAAACTAATTATTACGTAATTATATAGGCAAGTTAATAGTCTTCAATATTTCATATGAATTTACTTACAAATTAAATTCAATTTACAGACATATAGGAATAGGTTTGCAACGATATAATCTAGTATTATATAAAAATACATAATATTCCCACTCACCTTTAATTAGCGGTCCCAAATATATAGATTTAATCCAAATCAGATTCTATTATCTATATTCTCCACTTTTTGACTCCCTATTCGAATCTACAGACAATATTTATACAGTTCTCATTAGAAATTGGATTAAGGAATAGAGATTTAAATTTAGATTTATTAATTAGGACTAGATCTAAAAGTTTATCTTTGATGTAGCAACCTGATTTGAACCCTTCTTCAATCCTCTAACCTTGTCTATCATTCTCTAAAGTGTATACATGCAATCTATTCTATTTTTATGTATTTAGAATTTTTGAAGGAGGAAGGGAAATGGCAGAGCTTCCACTCCCATTAGAAAAATAATGAGTTGGAAGTGAAGTCGTAGGTCCTAATTTATGGAGGTTCGAATCAGCGCTGACCGTTAGATGCAACTTGATTAGATTTGGGCCACACGACCCAATATTATAGCCGCCACCAAAAAAAGGCGGGTCGGCCACCTAGCACTCATGGTCGACCTGGCTTGGTCACGGTCGACCTATATGGTCCAATTTGGTGAAATTTTCAACGTTATAATTTCTGATTGATTTGTTACTTTTATTTATTCAATTAGCATTTAATCACTGTTCTCCTTACCTGTATTAAATTGCTTAAATGTTACGCTACCGTTAACTTTAACGGTGTTACTCAATCATTAATTTATTTCCTTAATTACATATATAATTATTTTGAACTGCAAAAATTCAAACGCCAATAACTTTTTCGTTTAAACTCCGATTGGGAAAGTTTATATATGAGAATTGATCAGAAAATGGCGATGAATCCAATGGTATAAGTTTCGTGGTCAAATTCCAACATTTGTAAAAATTCCATTTTCACTATTTATTATTTATTAATTTATTTCCATTTTAATTAGTTAACGTAAAAATGTACGGTGTTACGTTCTCCCCCCTTAAAAGAATTTCGTCCCCAAAATTCCACAAGGGTTCGATCATGCAAACCATCTCACATCCATTCCACATTGAAAATCACTTAGCGTACAACCAATTTTACAATAATCCGCGTACATGTTCACAATGCATCACAAGACATATGATATGCATGAACAAAAATTTATAATTAGCACCTCCTATATGAATGATTTGTTTTAAACCAATTTTCGAAAATATGATGCAACCATCCTAAATATCCTGGCAGTTCTACATGAACGCAACTTTTGGAAAATCAAAAACAGTTTTTCACCCAAATTTTCCCATGCTTCTATAAATAGAAGCATAGTTCATCCAATTTTCCATCCAATCCTTACCATCCAAATTTCTAGCACACCATTGCTAACATCCCAATTTAGAAAAAAAAAATCAGTTTTCTAAACCTAGCTTCTTATGCTGGGAAAGGGTCTAGATGGGATATTCTATACTTCCATCATTCTCTTATGCAACCGCTTTCCACTGTACCTTGGAATCCACTCCTTTGCCCCCAATCCTTTTCCTGCGTTCCTAAGCACAGTTTGCACAAGTAACTTTTTTTAATATATTTTTGAAGTTCAAAACATTGATGTTTCAAAAATCATCTATTTAAATTTCCACTTATTGACAAGATTTCTAAGAAAACTTCCATAGACAAAACAACATCTTTCTCGCTCACCATATCCATTTTACTGCAACTACTATTACACAGTAATATCTGCACTAACCAACTCACCGACTATTTCCCAATATCATAATGTAGTGTTTCAGAATTTCTAAAACTTAAAAATTTTAGCTTTTAAAATCTTTCCAAAGTTATGTGTATATTTTTTTCAAAGTCATATTATTTATAATGAAAAGTTTTGACAAATAAATTTTAATAAAATTTTTCCTTTTCAAAATATATACATAATTACATTTTATAAATAATTTTTTGCAATTCTAACATCAGAGTTTAGCCAACCATCCATCGTCCATAACAGACTACACTTAATTGCGCGGTAAATTTTCAAGTTCTCAAATACTTTTATTTCTTACTAATATCAACCAGCAAACATGCTGAATTTTAAATTTCAGTCTTCGAGGAACAGGAACCTTGACCCGTGGCTCATCTCTCCGTAATCCCGTCCTCGGTCTTCTGAAATTTATCATCCGAAATTTTTCTTTCTATTTTTGGAACTTACATTTTCACTTTACTTTTATTTGTAGTTAGTTAATTAAATTTTTCTCAATTTATTACTTAACTTCCAGTTTCAACCATTTTCTTTTCACTTGCATTAGTTAAGTGATTTCTTTGAAATTTCCTTATTTTATTGTTTTCCTAAATCTTTGCGGTCTACCTTGAAAACACATAAAAAGGAACAATTCCCTAAATGTACGTAGCTTATAGCAACAACTAATGCTTACAACCCACGAAAAGAAAAACAATACTGAAAGAAAACACAACCCCACTAGCTACTACCAAATTTAGAATGGACCTTCCTAATAGGCCATTCCTAAGCAAAAATCTTCAAATCTTATCCTTCCTTTATTACTTATGTTGAATAAGATCTATTCATCTCTTCCATTCCATGCCCAATTATGGAATAACCATGCCTTCTTTCACAGCAGTGGATAAGAAATATAATCTATGCAGCCTTCATACTAAATGGCGACTATGCTTGGGGAAATAGCCTTTCCAGTTCCTCCCTTGCTTCCCCAACTTGAGTCTACCAATATCGTCCATATGTGTTTACCATCTCATTACCATCTATTACTATCTTCTCTTAATCTCATTCTTTTGATAATATTCCCAATCTTTGGTATTTTCTTTATTCATAAGCCTCTTACAAGCATATTCCAAGACTTATAGAAGTGCACTTTAATATCACCTTTATGGTTTACACACATATCAACATAATATTTCTAGACTTTTTCTATTTTTCTCACACTCTACGGGGATTCCTTGTTACTTTTCAAAATGTAGTCATTGCTATCTCCTTCATAGCCTTATTCTTTTCTCCGTCTCACCTAAACACTAATTCTTTTCTACTCCATATTTAAAATACTAGTTTGGTCATTATCATTTTCTTCCAAATATGAAAACTTTAAATTTTTTGAAATATCTAATCCCAAAACTCTTGTCTTTAAAAGTGCTACTTAGAAACTTTTAGTAAATTCAAAAATACTTGGTGTTTTTAACTCATTTCAAAACCTACCTTTCTTTTAAGAAGATTTTTGAATTTGACTTATTCCCTAAGCATAAAAGGGAACGTTAATAATTCTAAGTTTAAAATCAAACCAGCGTTTTCTTTTTAAAGGCCCTTTTAATTTTTATTAAAAATTTAGTATTTTTAATTCAGTCATTTATTAAGTTTGTCTTTTGAAAACTTATTCATTTCACCAAACCATTTTAAAAAAAATAGAATTTACAACGTTTCTAAAACATCTTTCATTACTTTTGAAGTATAAAAACTGGAGTAGATAAAAACAACTATCCTCCTATTAATTCCTTTACATTTTCTACTCTCCCAATCATCCGATATTCGCAGAGTCTCAACTATCATAAAAGGGGACTTTTAAAAGATACCTAAATTAAATGCGCATAACAATGGAAAATGTGTATTTTCCTTTGTTTAGGTTCTTAAATTAGATCACTAGCATTGTTTAATATAAGTTACTAACACTGCTTCTAATTATTACACTTTTTATTACACTTAAGGATCCTATATTTTAATGTATTAAAACTACTTCTCCCTTAGGGGAATTGTTAATGCTATAATTATGTATGAATCGTTTAAATAAGAATTTGTATTTTGTGTGAACTTACAAGGAATTATGTTTCATTTCCTTTATTGAAATAGACAGTACAAAATTCGGGCTTTCATATTTTGTACATCTCTTCCTTTGCATTTACATTCCATATTATTTCAAACAAAACACCATTATTTATAACTTGATTGACTCATAGAAACTTATTTTTTTATCCCTTTTCATTCCAAGGAATTAAAATATGTCAAATCCTAACCTAATTAAAAAAAATTAAACCTCTCTTTTATTTATATTTCAAGATTTTCTATTATTCAACTCTTCAATCTAAACTGCACTAATTTCAACTATTTTTCTCTTAAATTTACCATCCTTTTACTTAAACTATTATAGTGCAGCCATTATCGTCTCAATGTATCTTCTTTTCTAAACCATTTACTCTGTTCCAAATTCGTACTGCTTATATTGTCCACCTATACAAACATTTTTATACCTTAAAAATTTTCACTACATAGAAAGATTCACGGGCTATATTGCTCCATCATTTCTTTTCAAAAGAAAACAGCCCGAGGAAAAAATTTGCTTTACTGAAATCTAAATATATATACTTTCTTACAAAACCTTTAATATATATATATATATATATTCTTAAAGTTTAATACTTATTTTTTTCATTAAAAGTTCTTTTAAAGTATACAATTTATAATTTTCCTCAATTTCAATTTTTTATTATTATTGGGTTGGACTCAAAGTGAACTTCTGACTATTCTCTTAAGAACATCTTTCTTTCCATTTGCTGACTTATCTCTGTCCAAATCCAAAGTCTAATCATAGATTAGGAATGACCATTTCACACCCTTTTAAGGGACTTCTCCATCTTTGACTTTCTGTAACATATGGATTCTTGTTTTCCCTTTATTTGGACTTATTATGCATCATCAGTCGGCAATCAAAATGGGGAACATCAATCATTAGGATATCAAAGCCCGACTAGGTAGTCGAGTACCATCTAGTTTTAGGGATATTCCATATGCAACTACTTCATAGATGGGTTGTCATGGCTAATAATGATGTCGATTGTTAGCTCAACGGGTACAGCCTTAGTTTCTTTGGGCTCTTCTTCTTCATCTCTCGAATCTATATCTTTATAGAAATGACTGTGGTGCTTGAGCCAAGGATTGAACGCTGATTGCTAAGCTTCATTGGTTTTGATTCAAAGAGGCTTCCACATCCTTTCCTTTCTCCCTTCACTAAGTTTCGCTCAAATCAGCCACATAACAGGCAAGTCCAATCGCCTGCTCTGCATGGATAATTGCCACACCATTCTCTGTTGGGAACTTGAGCGTCAAACACCAAGGGGCGATAGCTGCCCTAAATTCATCAAGAGCTGTTCGGCCCAGAAAAGCATTGTACGGAGAGTTCACATCCATCACAACAAACGGTAGCACCCGCACTCTCCTTCGGTTATAATCTTCTAACTCCACTGGTAGCTCGATGTAGCCTACCGTTTAAGTTGCAATACAATTAAAGCCATAAATACAGGATTTTTACAGTTTCAGATCTTTGGCTTTTAGTAACATCTGATCATAGGACTTCTTGAAAATGACATTCAAAGAACTTCCACAATCAATCAAAATCTTTCTCACCAAGGCGGGGCCGATCATGAACGAGATCACCATTGGGTCGATTATAAGGGCTTCCACCTTGTCTACATCTCTACACCGAAACACGGTATCATCTATCATAGTTCATTACTACTTTACTGGAGTACTGTCCTCCGTGTTCAAGCAACATTCAATGTCAACATGTCTGAAAGCGTTCACATACCGCTCCATTTCATTCCAGCTTTTGTCGGCCTTATGTGGTCCTCCAATAATGATATTAATAACTAATCTCCAAGCCGTCCGTCGAGGTTTCTCAACACTGGGTGGAGCTTGTCTTCGATTGGGGTCGGATGCCCCCTGCCAGCCATCCTACGAGGCTTTAACAAATTACTGCAGCTTTCTTTCTCGAATTAACTTTTCAATAATATCATGGAGTTGACGACACTCATCTATGTTATGTCTATAACTTTCGTGAAATCTAAAGTACATTCAGACTATCTTGCTTCTCCATCGGTTGGTGATTCATGTATATCATAGTGTTACAAGTCAATAGATAAATGTTCTCTAGTGACTTATTCAATGACATGTATGTATCAAACAATGGGATCCTTGACTTCCCTCTCTTCGGAATCCTGTCTTCAGTCGTGGTTTCTACCACCGCCATCCTTATGCTCATTCGATTTGTTATGAACATTGATTTGAGCTTTCCTAGAACTATCGCCCGACTGCTTCACTACCACATTGCTTCGTACTCCCTCAGTGCTTGGGCCTGCAATATCCCTCCTTTAGGTTCGCTTTACCTCCTCCTTCATCAAAAACTGAGCTACATTTGCAAAGAAATAGTCCAATGTAAAAGCTGGATTTCTTGCTAACCAATCGCCAAACTCGGAATCGGAGTCGACTGCCCTAGTTAGTGCCAAAAGTATTGCATCATCATTTGGATTGCTCACTTCTGTAACAGCGGTATTAAACATTTCTAGAAAATCTTTCAGTGGCTCCCCTGGTGCCTGGACCAAGTTGGAGAGCGACATTACATCCTTGGGGCGAGTCATATGCATGTGAAGTGCTCCATGACTTCTTTGCTAACTCATCAAATGAAGAGATTGACCATGGTGGTAGCTTGATGAACCACATGGTCATAACATCTTCCAGAAAAATGGGAAACCACTTGCATTTGACTACATCAGTGGCTCGGATGGAGTCCATGTGCCATTCATACTTCAAGGGATGGTGCCTGAGGTCGGTTTTTCCTGCATAGGCAGGCATTATAGGCATATAGAACCCCTATGGGTATTCTATATATAAAAAGTTGTCAGTGAATGAAGTATGGCTTCTAGATCGTTGGTGAAGCCTTGACTTTGTTTCACTAGCTGCCTCACCATAACTATTAAGTTTGGTGTTTAGAGAGTTGGTGCCTGATGGTAGTCGTGTTCCATCTCACGTGAGCGACCCAATCCATGCCAGCGCCACATTTCCTCGCCTCCTCATGCTCTTGATCCATTTCCTGAGCAGTAGTTTTATTGTTGTCTCTTAGCTGCGGTTCAACCACACACATTGGAGCTCCAGCACCTTAATCGATCAAGACACTTCCAAAGTAAGCTCCTCCACTTGCATGCCGATCACCCCCTTGATTAGAGGATTCAGTACTTATCCCTCTAGGTGGTTCGGTACCGATCGACCATAGCCGATTGCCTGATCCTATCCCGATGCTCCAGCTGCATATGCATCCGTTTTACGGCATCTGTTTCGGTGATAGTTGTCAGATGTGGAGGAATTTTCTGATCCTGAATATGGAGTAGGCTCCTTCCTTGTCTTTCCACACTGATCTTTTAACTGGTTCATTAGGTCGATGTTAGTCTGGATTTTTGGTTGAGCTGCTGATGGCTATCCATCAATTCCTTCATTAGGACTTCAAAATCAGCTCTGGTATGTATTCAGTTGGATTTTGGGCATCGACAGCCGCCGGTTGTACATTTTGATTAGCTTGTTGAACACTAGCATCATCATTGCCTTCAATAGCACTAGATGTAGTAGACTTTCCTCTGTCCATGGGTAATAGCTTCCTTTTAGATCTTCTTTAAATCTGAGTAGAAATGGAAAATTATCGATAGAAACCCGAATCTATCTCGCGGATGTGGGAATCCACCAATTGATGATGAGATCTAATAAGGTTGTGAATTCGTTCTCAATGAATGCACCAAAATGTTAACACTAAAAGTTGGCACAAACACCCAATAGATTATATGTAGAGAAATAAATGAAGAAACCAAAATTAAAACAGAGGAAACAAGCAGAAAACAAGTAAAAAACAGCGAAAAACAGATTCATAATGGTTCGACGTTGAATGCCAACATCCACTTTTATGAAATAGCTTTATTAATCACTTGAATTTCTGAGTATAAGAGGGAATGGATCAGAATCCGTGATTACAATAACGTACAAGAAAAATAACAGCGTAAAGATCCATCAAATGAGCTATAAACCCTGTATTTATAGGGGTAGACGATCAAATATCTTCCTAAAAATACACCGATAGAATATCTAAATGTGGACGAGGTCACCCAGAAAATTTCGAGGTCCAATTCCCAACATGGAGCGATCGGGGTTGATCAGTCTTCCCTACCATGTGGCGCCATGCGATCGCCATGGTAGGTCCCCTTCCATGCTAGCTTCATGTTTTCATAGTTGTTTGCATAGTTGCCTTCATGTTTTTAGAGATATCGATCGATTTTTGTTGAGTTGAATTGCTAATTCATGCTATTCATAGTCATAGTGATCCGATCTAATCCTAACCTAGGGGAATCACTAATCTATACTTAAAATGTTCTGTAGATTCTATCTCTCGGTTTCGCTTGATTGTTGCTTCACAATTTTGTCTACGCTTGATCTCTTGTCTCTTTGATCACCTCTCCGGGCTGCTTGCCTTATCTACATCGAGTCTAACTTGTCCAATCAATCCAAATATAGTCGGGTCAAAAGGCTGGATAACATAATACTATATGAATATCTCAGATGTCAACCATCTCAATATTATACAAAGTGTGATCAATATACAATACAACATCAGGCATATTCAATGTATCACTGTCACCTATATATCATGTAACCGTCCTAATATAAATCTTCTCTACACCTAAAAAATGTTGGTCATGTAGTCCTTGTATATAAAATGTCTCGTAATGACCCGAGTATTATAATATAACATGCGGAATAGACTATATCCAATTAAGTATCGTAATAGGGTAACACAATGTGAATATGAAATAATAATATGATATCGCTATTACAGATATTCAAATTACCGTTGTAAAAAATAATTTATGTATATATAAATATTGAAATGCATAATTATAATATCTATATATTACCATAAAAAATGCTTAAAGTATCACATCTTAGATGACATAAAATAATCAACCTCTGATATTAAAAGATGTCATCACCCATATGGAAACATATAAAATTAGAAATCACATAATCAACAAAAATGGATGTATCGTTCATATCATAAATTATCATCATAGAAAATGAAATCGTCAAGTGAAACAAGCTAGCATACAACAATGCCCTAATATAATATCATAAAATCATATAATCAATAAATAAAGTAAGATAACTCATCAAATCATCTAAATGATATCCAATATTATGTAATCCACAATGATAATCTATCACAATCAATAATCAAAGGCTACCTCTAAAAATCAAAATCATAAGAGCGTGGATATACGGGGACTAACTATACTTTAGACACGGAGTCTCTAGTATAGTCAACTCATTATACGAATGTGACATATATGCCAATCCACTACACACCCATAACCCTGAACAAGAAAGGGAGACTGATAGCACACAACATGGTCCAGGAACCTAGAACTACTCGCCTCCCGTAGAGTACCATGTGTTCCTACAGTCTTCAGCTATCTCGAAGGACATCGTGACCCCATCCACCAATGGCCCACCTATGCGTAGCCTAGGTCATGCCCTGCTTTGCCTTTATAGGTAATGGACTGCTGGCCTATGCAATACACGGGGCTGTACAGAACTTACCCTACCAACTACTAATCCTATGATGCGCATCGGGTATCATAACAACGATGTCACAGATCCAGGGTGCAACCCCATGATCAAGCTGCCAGGGTGGATACTGGCCAGTCTAGTTCACTTTTGAAACATAAAGGGAGATGGACACAGGTTGATGACATATAGTACTCATAACCTATATCCACTCATAGCTCAAGCCTTAAGTTGACACACGACTCCATATAAGTAAACTGAGGACTATGATATACTATAGCTCTAATCCCTCACCGACACACGGCTCTACCGATAAGCTAACACATGGCTACAATATACTTTCCACTATGAGTATAATCACATACACATGTGTAATCTGAAAGGGAGTGCGGATTAAGGATCCTAAGGCTAATTTAACACTAGAGGGGGGGTGAATAGTGTTTAATGGATTCTAAGACTTATATGGACTAATTTAAAAATTATGATATAAACAAATGCAGAACTTAATCACAGAATAATCACAGAATCAAACACTGATGCAGAAAGTAAATAAAAAGCGGTAAAAGGAAAGAACACACCGGATTTTATACTAGTTCGGAGTTATCCTACGTCCAGTATTGCACCAAGGCAAACACCTCGTACAGATTTTTATTATACCAATGTCGAGATTACAATCCTCAATTTCTAAAGGCCTTGAGGTACCATCCCGTCTTCGAGTCCGGGGCGAACTCTCTTGATTTTCGGGACACAAGATCACCCAATTGATTTCCAGGCACAACCACACCTTATAGAGAGACTCGATAAACTTTTGATTACAAATTGATCCTATAACTCTGAATAGTACTTTGATCTTCGAGAGAGGGCAGAGAATCAAACAAGAATGAGATTCTAATTTGATTCACTTGAGAATTCGGCAGAATTTCGGCACGATCTTAAAAATATGAAAATTTTAGAATATGGATTTGTGGAGAAGAAGGAGTGAAAAAAAAAGAAAATAGCTAGTTAAAAAATTCGTTTGTGAAGGCTATTTATAGACCAGTAACGGTCATAACCATTCGTGAAGAGATTTAAACGAATAGACACTTCTTTTGAAAATTGAAACTTTTGAATTTAACGGCCACCATGTCGACATGGGGTATCCCATGATGTCGACATCCCTTAGTTAAAAACAATGTAAAATTTGTTTTGAAAATGGTATTGAAAGGAAAACAAGATGAAATGATTCTGGAGTAAAATAAACTAATTTTCCTATGATTTAAAATAAAGAAGAGTAGAAAAATATATTTTTAGAATGTATATATAAATTTGATTTTAAATCTCAAGTGTATATATATTATAAAAGAATTTTTAAAATCATAAGATAGTTTAAAAACAAACGAAGTTTAAAACCAGAGTTTATTTAAAAAACAAAAACAAAGAATATTTTAAGGATAAAACATCTTTTTGAAAATCACTTGAAAAGATAATTTTTAAAGCTAAAACAAAAAAAAAACAGTTTTGAAAATCATTTAAAAAAACCATTTTGAAGTAGTTTTGCAAGCTTCTTCCTGCAGAATATTTCATCACATCAGGACTCGAGAACTTGTACAAAACCAGGATGTTCATGGGTTTTTAAGCCACTTGTCGTAGGTTTGTAAGCTACTTGTCGTGGGTTTGTAAGCCACTAAGAAGGTAGAAATGAGTTCCATCCCAAATGAAATTTGGAATGAAGATTTCCATGCTATTATGAAGTTTTAACAAAACTAGACACGTATCTTGAAATCTTGATCTTGATACTCATGAGTCTTCAAACTTGATTTCTTCATTCTTGATCTTTATACTGTACAGTCTTCAATAATCAGTACCTACCTTATATATATCCTGCATAATAACATTCATATATATATCTAGACAATAGTGTTAGTATATAAGTTATAATAAAATAAGTTACAAAGGTTGTTGTTATCAAAACCACTATCTCCAGTTCCTAACAATCTTCCCCTTTTTGATGATGACAACCTTATAAAATATATTTACCACTTCGATCATACCATAACTCCCTCTTACACCAACAACTCCCCCTTACTCCAAGCCTACTATTTTATATAACTTCTCCCCCTTTGTCATCAACAAAAATAACCTATAAACCTTGAACTTAATAGAAAATGAGATAAACAAACATAAGACATAAGAATAATAACTATGTATGAGTGAAATATAACATCCTAAGTTAAATGGAATTCAAGATTTTATACACCAAAGATTGTTTTTAGAAGAACATTAATTAAGATAACACTTATATACAAATTAATAAACCAATATACAATCAAGAAAGAGAAAAACGAAAAACACTTAACGAGGACCCTTAACTATTAGTGATTTATGGACCGAACAATTTGGATAGTGGAGACAAAAGTTTCCACATTGTTCGACCAAGTTCCCATTAGCGTCAAAAAGGATCTCTCCAACGCAAATCACACTATCGTCTTCGTCCTTATGAACATCCGGATTCGGCAAAGGATGTTCTTCTTCTTGATCCTCTTGTGGTTCTTCTAGAGGCTCTTCTTCTTCAGAATTCATGGCTTGTGATGATTCTTCGATGACAATGGGATTGGCATGGTTATCCATAAGGAATTTTTGTAAATTCCTAAGGATTCTGCCTTGCCTATCTTGTTCTCTAGCCATTCGTAGTTGACTTACTTGAATTTCCATCATCATTTGAAGCAAATCTTTCTTCTTCTCTTGTAATTTGATGACTCGTACATGTGTGGAACGTTGAAAAGGGAAAAATGAGGAGAAGTGGGTGAAGAAGGTTCATTATTAGAAGAGGAAGCCATTAATTTACCATTTTAGAAGTTTATTACAGAGAATAGAATATAGAAAAGGAATAAAAGTAGAAATATATAAATATATAACCAAATAACTAATTTTAAAGGGAAATTTAAATTTTAAAATCTCGGCCTGTATGTCGACATAGGGGGATGGGTCATGTCGACATCCCCAGTTCAATTTTTGAGAAATTTTTATTTATATTAATTATTACTATAGTTGTATTATTTATAATTTATATTTCAGTTAATGAACATATACCTAATTCTCTTCTAAATTTAGTAAAGTTTTGTTCATTTAATGGTTTGGTTAATATATCAGCAATTTGTTTTTCAGTATTAATATATTCAAGAGTTATAACTTCTTTACTTATATTATCTCTAAGAAAATGATGTTCTAATATCAATATGTTTTTTTCTAGCATGATGAGTTGGATTTTTAGATAGGTTTATTACACTAGTATTATCACAATAAATTGGTGATATAGTTACAGTTAATCCAAAATCTTTTAAAGTTTGTTGCATATATATAACTTGAGAACAAGCCAAAGCAGCAGATATATATCTGCTTAAGTTGTTGACAAGGACACACTGTTTTGTTTCTTACTAAACCAGGAAACCAGAGAATGTCCTAGAAAGTGACAAGTTCCACTTGTACTTTTTCGGTCTGATTTACAACCAGCGTAATCAGCATCACAATATGAAATTAAATCAAATACATCATTTTTAGGGTAAAATAAACCATAATCTAAAGTATGTTTTACATATCTTAAAATTCTTTTAACAGCTTTTAAGTGAGTTTATTTAGGTTGACATTGGTATCTTGCACAGAGACAGACACTATGCATGATGTCAGGACGACTTGCTATTATATAAAACAGTGAACCAATCATTCCCCTATATAATTTTTGATCAACATCTTTTGATTTATCTTCTTTACTTAAAGCTACATTAGTTGTCATTGGAGTTGGTTTCCCACTAGAAGTAGTCAATCCAAATTTATTAATTAAATCCTTATCATATTTTTCTTGACTAATGAAAATTCCTTTTTCTAATTGTTTTATTTGAATCCTAAGATGAAACTTAGTTCTCCCATATGACTCATTTCAAATTCTTTAGTCATTATATCTGAAAATTCTTTATTCATTATGTTATTAGTTGATCCAAATATTATATCATCTACATATATTTGTACTAATTGAATATCATTTTTGTTTCTTTTAATAACAAGAGTTGTATCTATTTTCAAAACCAGATTGTAGCAAATAAGATCTTAGTCTTTCATACCAGGCTCTAGGAGCTTGTTACAGACCATATAAAGCTTTCTTTAATTTATATACATGATTTGGAAATTTATTATCTTCAAAAAGTAGAGGTTGTTCAACATAAACATCGTCTTTTACAAAATCATTTAGAAAAGCACTTTTAACATCCATTTGATATAACTTGAAATTATTGTAGTTTGCGAAAGCAAGTAGAATCCTGATAGCTTCTAGTCTTTCTACGGGTGCAAAGGTTTCGTCATAATCAATTCCTTCTTCTTGACAATAACCTTGCACAACTAAACGAGCTTTATTTCTCACGACCTCACCAAGTTCATTCATTTTACTTTTATAAACCCATTTTGTTCCAATTATACTTTTATCCTCAGGTCTAGGAACAAGTTCCCAAACATCATTTTTGGTGAACTGATTCAATTCTTCTTGCATAGCAAGAATCCATGAATCATCAGATGATGCTTCCTTTGGATTTTTAGGTTCAATAGTTGATATAAAAGCTAAATTACTCATACTATTTAGTTGATTTCTTGTTTTAATTATAGATTCAATATTTCCTAGTATATTTTCTATAGGATGATCTTTTAATAGCCTAATTCTTTTATTAGGTTGAATGATTTCACAATTAGTTTCATTGGGTTCATTATTTAAAGTTACAAAATCTTCTTCATCTTCTATTTGTACAGTATCTTTAAAATTTTCATCAAAAGATACATGCATTGTTTCTTCAATAGTGTTAGTTCTTAAATTATAAACTCTAAATGCTTTACTTCTATTAGAATATCCGATAAAGATACCTTTGTCGGATTTAGGTTCAAATTTATCTAAATTATCTTTTGTATTAAGAATAAAACACTTACTACCAAAAACTTTAAAATAAGCTACTATGAGTTTCTTATTATAAAGTAATTCATATGGTGTTTTATTAGTTAATAGTCTAATTAAAATCCTATTTAATATATAACAAGCTGTAGCGACTGCTTCAGCCCAAAAGTTTTTAGGTAAGTTACTATCAGAAAGCATTGTTCTAGCACACTCTTGAATCGTTCTATTCTTACGTTCTACCACTCCATTTTGTTGTGGAATTCTTGGAAAAAAGAAATTATGAGTAATTCCTTTTTGATTACAGAAATTCTCAAAATTTTCATTTTCATATTCTCCACCGTGATCACTACGAATAGTTTTTAATTTTAAAGAAAGTTGATTTTGAATTCTTTTAGCAAAATTCTTAAATAATTCAAAAGCATCACTTTTAAGTTTAAGAAAAATTGTCCAAGTATATATAGAATAATCATCTACAATTACAAAAACATATTTATTATGATTAATTGATTGAACTTGAGATGGACCAAATAAATCTAAATGAAGTAATTCTAGAGGTTTAGAAGTAGAAATCATATCTTTTAATTTAAATGAACTTTTCTTAAGTTTTCCTAACTGGCAAGTATCACATACACTATCTACTTTAAAGTTTAACTTGGGAAGACCTCTATCTAAGTCAAGTTTTGATAACCTAGATACCAGTTTGAAATTTAAATGACCAAATCTTTTATGCCAAATCCAAGGGTCACTTGTATTAGCTAAAAGACATACGTTATCATTTGAAACTTTCATACTAAGGATGTAAATGTTTTTCTTCCTAATTCCTTCAAAGATAATATTTGACTTATTATCTTCGATGTGACACTTATCTTTTCCAAATTTAATTTTAAATCCTTTATCACATAGTTGACTTATACTAAGCAAATTATGTTTTAAATTCCTAACTAGCAAAACATCAGAAATAAGAGGAGTTTAGAATTACCGACATTGTTGAAGCCAATCACATATCCTTTTGAGTTATCTCCAAAGTTGACCAATCCACCATCTTGATATATAATGTCATTGAGTATCTCGGGATTTCCAGTCATATGCCTTGAACAACCACTATCAAGTATCCATTTATCTTTCTCAATTTGCATAGTTTGTCCATTGGTTGTTGATTCTTCAAAAGCTATGTAACTTGTCTATTCCTGCATAACAAACCAATTCGGTAGATAACTTAATTTTTCATAAAAACTATATGCAGACTTATGATGCTTTGATGAAATGCATAAATTCAAACTAGTATGAACAAAATTTTCTAAAAATGCCATTTTTAACTTTTAAGTTTTAGATTATGAAAACTATGAAAACCTATGCTCTGATACCAATTGAAAGGGAGCGCGAATTAAGGATCTTAAGGCTAATTTAACACTAGAGGGGGGGGGTGAATAGTGTTTAGTGGATTCTAAGACTTATATGGACTAATTTAAAAATTATGATATAAACAAATGCAGAACTTAATCACAGAACAATCACAGAATCAAACACAGATGCAGAAAGTAAATAAAACGCAGTAAAAGGAAAGAACACACCGGATTTTATACTGGTTCGGAGTTACCCTACGTCCAGTCTTTGCACTATGGCAAACACCTCGTACAGATTTTTATTATACCAATGTCGAGATTACAATCCTCAATTTCTAAAGGCCTTGAGGTACCATCCTATCTTCGAGTCCGGGGCGAACTCTCTTGATTTTCGGGACACAAGATCACCCAATTGATTTCCAGGCACAACCACACCTTATAGAGAGACTCGATAAACTTTTGATTACAAATTGATCCTATAACTCTGAATAGCACTTTGATCTTCAAGAGAGGGAAGAGAATCAAACAAGAATGAGATTCTAATTTGATTCACTTGAGAATTCGGCAGAATTTTGGCACGATCTTAAAAATATGAAAATTTTAGAATATGGATTTGTGGAGAAGGAGTGAAAAAAAAGAAAATAGCTAGTTAAAAAATTCGTTTGTGAAGGCTATTTAAAAACAAACGAAGTTTAAAACTAGAGTTTATTTAAAAAACAAAAACAAAGAATATTTTAAGGCTAAAACATCTTTTTGAAAATCATTTGAAAAGATAATTTTTAAAGCTAAAACATAAAAAAAACAGTTTTGAAAATCATTTAAAACAACCATTTTGAAGTTGTTTTGCAAGCTTCTTCCTGCAGAATATTTCATCACATCAGGACTCGAGAACTTGTACAAAACCAAGATGTTCGTGGGTTTGTAAGCCACTTGTCGTAGGTTTGTAAGCTACTTGTCGTAGGTTTGTAAGCCATTAAGAAGGTAGAAATGGGTTCCATCCCAAATGAAATTTGGAATGAAGATTTCCATGCTATTATGAAGTTTCAACAAAACTAGACACTTCCTTGAAATCTTGATCTTGATACTCATGAGTCTTCAAACTTGATTTCTTCATTCTTGATCTTTATACTATACAGTCTTCAATAATCAGTACATGCCTTATATATATCCTGCATAATAACATTCATATATATCTCGACAATAGTTTTAGTATATAAGTTATAATAAAATAAGTTACAAAGGTTATTGTCATCAAAACCACTATCTCCAGTTCCTAACATAATCTCCATTTGAGTGACATTTACTTACAAAGAATAATCAAACAAATAGCACAACGATGTCCCATACCACCGAATGTTATTCAAATAATTATTCAATGTTTATAAACTACACTCAACCCACACTTGATATCTCTATATGACATGTCCGATGAATAACTGGAAAAGTGTTACCGAAAGCCCCATACCAGACGATCTCACTAAATAAATTTCTCATCACATAGATAATAGAAGTAATCATATAAAATACATATATTCATATATAATAAATCTCAATTTATGTCATATAAGACATAAAATACAAATGCAATATCCAGATATAAACATCAATAATCATCATAAACAACATATTCCAAATATGACAATTTCACAAATTCATATGAAGAATATCATCACCTTATCATAACAAAATCATCAACAAATTAATATCGACGGTGAATCACTCACTTTATTTTAATTGAAATAAAGAAGATAAGAGATCAGAAGTCAGAGACGAATATAAAAATAGATTATTCAAATAAGTATATACATAAATAATCCAATATTTAATAGTAAATCGTTCATAATATAAAATTTTATATACATAAATACTACGAGATGGACAACAATTCATATTCCAGAATAATTTAAATAATTATATAAACTCAATATAAATTAAAATTTTCAATAAACAACTAATTATTCATTCTTATATAGAATTAATCGATTATTAATTATTTGTCAATAACATTAGAAAACTCAATTTTGTTTCCCAGAATAGTTAACAATGCTGAATATTACATAAAAAGGTTATTTTCAAATTTTTTATAAATCAAATATTATTAGGTAATATTAATATTCATATCAAATATCAATTACAAATAATACCATATTTTCAAGTAAAATTAATTTCACAATCTTTTATAAATTAAGCAATAGTTAAAAATTTACTAATAACATTGATGACTCAATTTTTCCTTTTAGTAACTCAAAGATAGTTTTTAAAACAAAATATATAACTTTTGTTTCAAAATTATTATCTTCTAAATACTATTTTAAAATTATAAAACATCCCAAATGCAAGATTCACCTTGTCAACAAACGTAACATGTACTAGTACATGAGAACATACACAAACATTTTGCCATGCTATATTATTCCAAATTCAAACCAAGAATACCTATATAATATAATATATTTAATATGATAAACTATTTTCAAATTGCTTAACAAAAGAGTGGATTCAATATACTCAATCCCATAATGGTCAGACACACACACACACATTGTTTAGGCAACACACCCGTCACGCACACTCACAAATATATAAACGCACACTCATAAATACATACACACGCACTTTCATAACAGAACACCCAAACCCAAGCAAACATCAATATTTGATTTATAGTAATGGTGAACAATAAAAAGAATACTCACCTGATATGCCCCTATTATCTTCTTCTTTTTCTCAAATGTTCTTTCTTCCACAACAAGTGCATTGCAATGAGTACCATTATCATTTACAATCGAATGGTGATACAGAGCTAGGAACCATGAAATTGACTCTTGTCTTCGCCATTATCTCACTCTTCAACAACCTGACTCGACTACACCAATGCCAACCTTCTCGGACTTCCCAATCAAAACGCGTCTTCACCATCTTAGCTATAAGCAACAGTAAATGTCGCGAACCCAATTGAAATCGCACCCTCCCAAACTTACTCCAACGAAGCTCCTCTCAACCATGAACCCAATGCCATAACTGCTTTGAACTATTATTGCCTAAACCATCGTCTATAGCAAACCGTAGTTCGACACTTTCGTTTTTGACCACGGTCGCACGACCTTAAGTTTTCCAAAAATTCTACGTCATTTGATAAAGCTAACATTGTGGATGACATCAAAAATTATTTTCAGTTTGGGAGAATTTATTTATTAAAGGGAAAGTGCCATTTTTACCTAAAGAAATGAAACAGCGCACAATCCTCCACCTTCCTCCTTCAATTCCCGTCTATTCTTCTACTTCTTGCTTGCAATATGTAATATAGCTTATGAGGAGCGTAGATTTCCATTTGGTGAATTATGGAATTTATTTAACATTTATTTGGATTTAATTTGCCAAGAAGACTTAGAGTTTAACTAAAATTTTCTTTATTTATCTTTTCTCTCTTCCACCCCTCTCTTGAAAACATCTATGTTATATTTATAGAAGGGACGAAGTATCAAGAAATGGAACTATCAGGAGATTGGAAAAAATCAGTAGACTTTAGTTCTAAGGTTTAGGTTTAGGCTTTGTTTTAAAAATTAACCTGGTTTCTTTCTTTCTTTTGCATTTATGAAACATATCATATCATTTCAACACCATTTACATATCATGGCCTCTACACTAATTTTTTTTTACTAATGAATGATATTATTTTCTATTTAAAGATTATTTTCCGTAATTAGTTTATTTGAATTAATCTTTTATTTAAATTCTCTTACTAAATAAATTCTAATTCCATTAATAAAATAGTTTCTATTATCAAATAAATTTTAAACCTATAAAATTTAGTTTTGACATTTTATTTCAAATAATTAATTTACATCCCTATATTCAAAGTATCCTATTTAATTACCAAATTTTAAGTACTTTTCGAATCAATTCACTTCATAATACTTAACATAACATTTATTCTCAAACATATTTAACTTTATCACCTAATATTTTGTTACCAATATTCTAAAATAAATTCAAATTACTAATATTTGAATTC
Organism: Allium fistulosum; assembly: GCA_030737815.1. NCBI lineage: Eukaryota > Viridiplantae > Streptophyta > Magnoliopsida > Asparagales > Amaryllidaceae > Allium > Allium fistulosum. Next base: position 1,113,862,379 of record CM060907.1, on the reverse strand, counting down.
CAATAATCCATTTTTGATTAATTAAATATTAATTATTAATTACCACTAAAAGTCGGGTTGTTACTTGTGTGGAGAAGGTGACTTGGCGCGTTAGAGATTTATTTTACTTATAGTTACTCCTTTATGTACTTATACTATGTTATCAGTCAAATTATTATATGATGTTATGGGAGATTTTATCCGCATCAGATATCATATGTACCACAGTTATTATTGAACTGTATTACTTTGAGTTTTTTAGTATTTTTGTTTTATTTTCTTCTGTTCTGAGATCTAAAAGTATAGAATGATTTAAATTTTATATTAGTCTTCGTATAGTGTAATTTTCTAAAACCCTAATGACTCATACTTCATGGCATGATGCGAGTTTGAAAGTCACTTTAGGCTTTGAATCGGTATGTCAGAGGGTGTGAGTTGTCACAGTAGGTCTTGTTTGTTAATGCGGAATTCTTCAGTTGTTATTAGAAGGTGATAGATTCTCCTACCGACTTCCAGATCGAAGGTTCATCTATCCCCCAACCTTACCTGCAGCTTAACCTTCTCGTCAGATGAAAAAGATTTTTGATGTAGAATCTTCTTAGTCGGAATCATACTCTCAGGATGCTTTGAGTTTCATTGTGTGTAGATGTCTAAATGTTTGTTAGTTTATAATAGGTGTATGCTTGTAACATTGTATGAATAGCTAAAGCATGTAAAAAAGTCTAATAAGGTTTATGTTCCACTGTTAGCTTTTGAGCTTTACAGAAATCTTTTATTTGAACTTCTTACTTTGTTTCATATAGTTTCTCTAGCATATGATGCTTCCTTTTTCATCAGTAGTTTGACTCTGGATGCCACAATTGTTATGCTCAGTTCAGTTCATTGTGTACTAATGTGTTTCTTGAACCTTGTTTCTAATACATTTTTTGACATGCATTGTAACGATCTGGAATTTTTAACATTTCGAATGAGAATATTAAATTTATTTAAATATTCAAATTTGATTCGAATATATTGGTAATAAGAAAATCAATTTTTAATAAAATGACTCGATTTATAATGACATATTTTTATTTTTATTTATAGGATTTTCCATAATTTTTAATTTGAAAAGTATTTAAGTTATAATTTAACGTATTTTTCGGCAAATGATGGTATTTTTGAAATTTAAAAAAAAGTAGTGTATTTTATTATTGTTTTGAGATCGCGTTGCATTTTTATGTACGATCGTATTTTTCTTTTGTCATTTGCGGTTCGTACATGAATGGAATGCCGTGTAGCGAGATGCTGAAAATCATGTTACAAACTAACCTAACACTTAGAAAATTCAATAACTCTTAATTTTCCCTCCTCTCTCTCATTTACCATTTATAGTAAAAAGTAAACAGCCTCTTCCATTTAAAAATTAAAAGCAAATAAAATACTTAACTAAAAATCACAGCTTCGGTTCCATTGGGTTTGTTATAAGGAGATCTTTTAATCAATATGGAGTTCAGAGGAAGCGGTTGTCATTGTAGTCGATCGATGTGATGAAGAGGAGATAATGGTTTGGATTTCAAGCGATTGGGGAGGAGTTGATTGAATCAGAGGTTGGAAATGGATTTCTTGTCATGTGAAGCAGTCATGGCCGAAGTTTGGTGAAGCTCGGTCATCTCTAGGGTGATGCAATAGTTTGGTTCATGGAGGAGCGTGCTTCAGGTTGAATGTTGAAGGGATCTATCGAGTTCAACGTAATCCGGTCGGGGGTGATGCTTGCATGGAGTGGAGTTCGTAGGCAGTGTCAGTGTGTGATTTCGTGGAGGAATGAGCGAGAGAGGGGAGGGAGAAGTCATGACTGTTGGGTACATTTGTGCATGGTTGTGCACATGTTCAAGAGGAAGAGTTTTAGGAAGAACGATTAAGGGTAGGGTAATTAGTTTAAGTGGAGATTCATTAACTTAATTAGAATATTTCATCTGTAATCTTATAAATTAAATGTCTATCTCATACGAGGTCTAATCAGGATGCAGTCTTTTGCATTACGCTCATAGGAGCGTTATCTACATTCTAGAACTGGTTTAGTTGAGTTTGGAACAAGTGGAATTTTTAGCTATATCGAATGCCATTCGATTTTAGATCAAATGGGAACGCCTAAACGTCTACTGGGATTTTAGCGAGTTATCTCACCTATGAATGAATGTTATAATTATATATAGTAGGTATAAATCATTGTTTTATGTTTGAATGATTTATTGGCTTGGTTTGGTTGAATTTCCGCTTTAAAAAGTGAATGACACTTAAAATGAAATACGGGGATTTTTTTTAGAGAAATCCTGATTTCTTACTGTTATGATTTTTAATTTCAGTTATTTATCTATTATATACATTGTTAAATTCTTAAGGTTTGGTAGTTGACTATATTGGATATGACATTGATGTATGTTAACAGGTGAACCTTTTTAGTGATAATGGTAGTAGCAGCATTGGTCAAGTGCTATAGTAGCTATTAGCCTCGTTATAGTATTTTGAAATACTATTATTTATTGTTTGGATTTGAAATTGGTTTTGATTCAAAGAATTATTTTAACTATGACTTTTGGAATTTTCCATGGCATTTTATTTAAAAATGGTTTTTGAACTTCTCTATTTTTCTTCAACCTTTTCAATCGTCTTTTCTAATATATATGGATATGTTTTCAAAGTATATTGGGAAGTATTTATTTTTCTAAAAAGTTAATATATAAAGAATGTTTATTTTAAAGGAAAATAAAGGAGTTTGTCTCTTATTATAAAGTGATTCTATTTGAAAAGAAGATAGAAATATTTTGGTGCAAATATTTATGAAACGTTTTGATATAAAATGTTGTATAAAAAAGGACAGATTTATAAATGGTATTTTATAAATAAAAGAATAGATTTTTATTGGTCTTTTTATAATAAGGAAAAATGATATCATTTTGATAAATTGGAAAATAGATCACATTTGTAAATTTATAGTAAAATATGGAATGACCATTTTATGGAAAGTATTTAGACCTATCTTGAAAATGAAGATTTGTATTAGTATATAAGATTTATAAAAATGAGTTTTGGACCTATAAAGGATTTCTATAAAGGATTTCTATAAAGAGTTTTATAAATATATTTAGGGGTTTGTAAAAAGAGTTTTATAAATATATTTGGAGATTTATAAAAGAAGTTTTATAAATAGAAATGGGTTTTATAAAAATAATTTTTATAAAATGAATGAGAACCGATTTCCATAAATGATCATTTTAAATTATGGTGGTAGGGAAAGTATTTTTTCATACTTAACACCAAAAGAGAGAAAAGTGGTTTGAGTTTTATTGTTACTTATGTTTTAAATGACTTTTGTTTTTAACCCAATTAAATACAGTTTTGGAAATGAAATCTTCATAAAATTTGTGAATATACTTATACTATTAAGGTCAGTATATGAGTACATTTTCTAAGTATTGGAAATGTAGTGTTTTGTGAACATACTTATACTGTTGATATAAGTTTACAAAAAGGTTTCTAAGTAAGAAATGTGTAGTGTTTTGTGAATATACTTATACTGTTAATATAAGTATATGGAAAAGTTTTCTAAGTATTGAAAGTAAATTTTTTTGTAAGTATACTTATACAACTTAGATAAGTATATCAATATTTTTCAAGTATTAAAAAGAGTGGAGAATGTTTGCGAATATATTTTAGTAAAAGTATTTTGATACAAGTATTTACAAAGTGAGTTCAATTAATGAAATGATTAATTAAAGAGGGTCAATGGTTGCTTATATGCTTAACCAGGCTTAGTTTCCATGTGAAATTAAATATCTAATTTGATTATTTTTTTATATTTGATAGTTAAATAAACGAGCATCAAATCTTAGCCAGTTTTAAAATTATCATTGTCGATTCGAAGAAACCGGGATCGAATAAGCACGAGTTATCCAAAAACCACTTTGAACTAGCTTAAGCATTCAAGTAGAAGACATATAGAAGATGATCGAAGAAAAAGTTCTTTGAAGTGCAAGGGCTACTTTCTACTAATCCTAAGGGTGATTCCAAAAAGGATATAGTAGAACTAGTGCCTTTGATTTGTTCATATCTTGAGCAACTTGTATAGATGAATGCTGACATCGTATTGTTGCTTGGGCAATGTTAGTATTCTAAGTTTTATTTGCTAAAAAGGTAAAACATAGCCTCAAGCCTCACAATCGAGAATAACTAAAACAGGGGATATGCTGTAAGGCTATATGGTTTGCGACCATTAGGGTATGGTCTTCACCCGATCTCGATTGATATTGACCCAATTATGTATGCTTGTGGCTCGGTATGGTTGTTGGCCGAAAATTGGGGTGATGACATATTTGGTACTTTCGAGGAAGGGATATGTTGGTCTTGCAATGCGGGGGGACCATGCGAGGCCCTCTATACATTTTATCTAGAAGTGTATTGTGACAGACGGTACCTCAGTAGCCTTGTCATTGTATGAAATCCATTCTCTAATATGTGGTTTTACGGACTTAGTTGTATACCTATTATGCTGGAATGTAATTAATATAACCAATTCAGCTATGAACAATTATTTATTTTAAACCTAGATATTATTATAATGTCATAAGATTTCCTATAAAATGGTTTGGTTATGTAAGGTAAAAATCCATCCATGTTTATGTGTGGCCTGGTCTTACGAGATACATTTATTTTTGAAAGGTTTTACAACATTAAAATATGTTTGGTTTGTGTTTCTCACGTTGGTTTACCAGACCGATCCAAGCATTATTTTCTTATAATGCTCGGGTCATCCCGAGCATATTTCCAGATCTAGTTTAGATGCTTTGGAGCTTAAGGAGAGGAGCTGGATACCTCCAAGATGTATTCCCGCATATTTTACTTCTGCTGCATTTTTCACTTTGTTTTTACCAACATTTGTGAGGATGGGTTGTTATAACCGTCGAGCCCGATGAACGGTTAGTTTACTCTGATTGATGCATGTCTATAAAAAAATTTCTTTTGCAAAGATCTGTTGTATATTATATATTTCTCGTCACGATGTGAGATTCTATTCGGTCTTTTCTTTTTTTTCACTCCAACAATCTATCTTTCCAGCACTCGAATGTTCGACATATGAAATACCATAGATGTATTAGTGTCAACTTTTAAGGGTTAAAATGGCTAGTCATTACATTCGCTTGGCATGGTCTTCTCTGTTTATGGTGTTGATTATTTTGTTCATATTTGATTGAGAAGTTAGGTTTTGTATTTACAACTCTTTTTATTCATGTGCATGGTTTTTTATACTATTTCATGCCATCCAATATCGCTATATCCAATATAGTTTTGGCTAAAAAGCTGAGTTATATATTTTAGAACCCTAGTTTGTCGTTTATAAAAAATGTTGGCACATAGATTTTTATTCTGGTTCAAGCCATCTAATATCCCTATATCCATTTCATCATTTTTTTTTATTTCTTGATAATTACATCTTTATACATAACATTCTTTTGCACAAAATTGGTTGTATAAAGTAATTCCTGAAATGCTCTAAATTCTATGCCTTGAGAACAATGTTTCCATGGTATGCGTTGTTAGCCTGTGTTTCTTCGATGACTTGAGGTCCTTCCCAATCGAGTCCCAATGCACCATCAGTTAGGCCATTTGTGTTGGCCATTATTTTCCTTATGTCTAGATACCCTTTGTGGAATTTTCTTTATTTAAGTCTAGAATTGTAACTCTTAGCCACCCATTACCGGTATACTGTTGCTCTAACTATCGCTTCATTTCTTCTTTCATGTATGAAGTCTAATGCAATTTCCTTAAGTTTAGGTTCTTCCATGTTACATATGATAATGGCCGATGTGAAAGCACTTCTACCTTAACTGGTAGCACGACTTTATTCTGTTGTCCAACTGATTGCGTGCATTCCACAATGAACTAAGCTAAGTTTTCTCCCTTAGTAACATTCCATAGGCAATATAATATGTCATATAGGCTCAGTTTGATGGCCATTTTAGTTGATAGATTGATGGTTATACATTTTGCAGTATTTTTTTAACACCCCATTTGGTCAGTACTTTATTGGAAGTGAATACAATAAGCGATTCTACTTCCTTTACATGAGCAGCAGGTTGTCGGCCATTTTCTCAATAAAGGTATAATTCAGCTCTTTACCTGATAAGCATTAGCTAGAGGAGTATAACAACCTTTCACCCCTTCATTTTCTCTAACTATGGTTGCACTGATAGCTTGATCGATTAAAACTAAGTATACAAATAAATCCTCACCTGGGACTGGTTTTGAAATTATAGGTAGGGGCTAAATGGTCTTTTAGTGCTTGGAACATTATTTTGCACTCCTCTATCCATTCAACATTCCTAATCTCTTTGACTTGATCAAGGAGTGGGATACACTTTTCTATGTCCTTCGATTCAAACCTACACAAGGCATCTATATTTCCATTTAGACTCATCATGTCCTTAGGCTTTTCTTGGTTTTCCATCTTTCTGATTTCATCATCTTTTCTAGATTTGCTTCTATCCCTCTTGTATTTACTATATAACCAAGGACCATTCCCGACTGAACACTGAAGGTGCATTTAAGGGTGTTTAGTTTCATGTTGAACTACCTAAGCATGGAAAGATTTCTACCAAATCCTACATATGGCTGGGAGCTTTCTTTGACCTTACAAGCATGTCTTCCACATAAACTTCAACAATTTTCCTAATTTGATCCAAGAACATCATATTCACAAGCCTTTGGTATGTCATGCTAGCATTCTTTGGTCTAAATGACACGACTTCATAAAAATTCAAGCCTTTATCCATGATGAAGCCGGTGCATCCCTAATCTAGTTCAAACATGGAAATCTGATTGTAACCCAAATAAGCATCCATAAAAGTGACTAGCTCATGTCCATTGGTTGCATCCACTAAATGATCTATTTTTGACAGAGAAAATCTATCCTTGGGGCAGGCCTTGCGGAGATTTGTGAAGTTTATGCATGCCCTCCATTTCCTATTTAGCTTCATTACTAGGACTGGGCTGGCTATCCACTTAGGGGAGTAATTTTTTCCAATAGAGCCATTTGCTTTTAGCTTTTTTACTTCTTCATGTAGCACATTATATCTTTTCTAATCTAGAGAGTGCCTCTTTTTTCTTATGGAATGCACGTTTGGATTGATATTTAGAGCATGGAAAATGATGGTTAGGCCTATTCAAAACATATTTGTGTGCATTCCGATAAAGACATCTACAGACCTTTTTAAGAAACTTATCACTCTGTGCATAGTTCAACACTTATGTTTTTCCCTTATCTTAACAACTTCTGATGGGTCTGTAGAAGTTAGCTCTATATCTTATATATCATCTTCTTATTTCACATCTTTCTCACATCCCAAACCTGGGATCTACCTCATCTTCTACTTCATGCATTTTTGATAAAGTTGCGTTTTCTGCGTTTTGAGCAGAATCACAGAAATACAACATATAAAAAAGTTGTATTCATCTATTCCAATCATGTGCAGATAATCCCTTTTCTTCTTTAGTACTAATAATGTGGTCATAGGTTACTTGTTTAAGTGTCAGTCTTCGTGTATGGCACCTACAAGACCCCATAGAAAAATGGTAATTAAGGATTAAAAATGGAATTTGAGAAAACGTCAAAATTTAACCACAAAAATTTCATTATTGTGTTTGTGGTGATTTTCTGAGCAACTTTCATATATGAAGTTTTGCGATCGGATTTCAAATGAAGAAGGTATCAACATTTGAAGTTTTCAAATCGAAAATAATTCAAATGGATGTAAAAAGGAAATAAACAAAATAACCGCATGAACCCTACCGGTTGACCCCACCTTGAGCCTATCAAATGCTAGCAGTCGTCACCTTAGGAGGGAGTGGTTGATCGGTTGGACCAGTGGTGGCTAAGGTTGAACCTCGGCTAACGGTTCAGATTTAATTAAATTAAATTTAAGGGATACGATTGATTCGAATGCCTATCAATACAGGCTTAGCCCCTCACTTTTCTTCCCACATTTTCTGATCAGAGTAGTAGAGCTCTGTTATATTCCCTTCTCCTCTATTTCTAGATACTGTAAAAATATTATACATATACATATGCATATATAAATATATAAATTGGAGAATGATAGAAAATAAAATAAATGAAGAGGAGGGCATCAATTTTGTGAAAAAGATTTTTTTTTTTATGATTATAAATCTATATTCAACTTATTTCAAATCTCCTCTAGATCTATAACTCCGATGGAGGTGTGTGTGCGTGTGTATATATCTTGTTATACATATTTTTGAATTGGAAAGGAAAAGGAGTCAATTAAAGTGATGAATTCAGATTTAGGATATTTTGAAAGCTAAAATGGTGAGTGAGAAATTATATGATTTATATATAACAGTGAATTTATATCATTGAATTTTATTTAGTTATTATGTTAGTGTAAAATCTTTTGAGTCGTAGGCTTAAAATGAACATATTCCATTGAAATCTCGCCTATATATTCTTCGATAAGTTTGGTAATTGGAATAGAATGGTATGTACACCCTAATATGGACATTTGGAAATTAGTCCCAAAATTTATTAAAGTAGAATATCGATAAGATTGCAAAGTTTATTCCAGATTTATGATAATTGGATTGTAAAATTGTAAGTATTTTGGATTGCTCTAATTTAGCTTAGAATGTGAATTTCCATGTTTTAATTTATTGAGAGCATCATGGGTACAATTTAACTGTACCTTTTTTCTTGTAAATTTCCATAAATGATCTAATTCCACAACCATGTATAAAAAGTGCATCATTTGAAATAATAAGGAATACACCCTAAAAATGAAAAAATGTGCAAAGTACAGATGATCTTCTCCATAGTTCGCACTATCAATTTTAATAAAAGAATAGAGATAATTCATTGTAATTTTAAATGGAACAAAAGTCTCACTTTTGGGTAATTTATAGAAAGCTATAACGGTAATCCATTTTGAGAAGGGTAGCTCTAACATATTAAAATGCGAAAAAAGTTTTCTTTAAGGAATGTACATATAAGTGTGTGTTCTGGAATTCCTTTGCATGGGAATTAATGAGTTAAAGATAGGAATAGATACACACACATACTATGCAGTTAAAGCGCTCGGTGGATTCAATGCGGTAGAGGTGCAAAAGGTCATAGCGGGGATGTAGCGAAGATATAGCGGGATATATCGGATTACTCTAAAATAGCATATAAATCCCATACTTGTTGTGTTTACAAATATATAGATAGTAATTATGTGAAAAATTAACATTCAATTGAATTATAATTAATACAAAAAAAATTTTAAATAAAAATATGTGCAAATGTATTGTAAATGAACGTAAAACTGTTATATAACTTAATTTAATTTAGTAGAATATTAGAGTATTATCATTTCTAAACATATATCAAAAATTCAATGAAATTAATTAATTTCATAATTTTTATAGCGTATAAATATCATTTTTCAATCCAATTTTTTATAGAAGATATAGCGGAAATAGCGAAATATAGCGGAAATAAAGGAATATAGCGGAAATAGCGGGGATTAAAGCGGAAAGGCTATATGTTGGGGATATATGGAAAAATCGTAGCGGTAGGAATCCGCTATAAGATATATCGGAGTTGTAGCGGGGATATAGCGGGGCATTAACTGCACAGCACACATATAACCGTGCCTAGCTATTAAAATATATAAATATACACAGGGTAATAGATTAACCGTAATAAATAATTATACGTCGGTACTCGTATTAGTTATAATTAGGGCGATTAGTTATTAATAGATTAGTAAATCATAGGACTAGAACGTTGAAATGGAAAATAGATAGTAACTTCAAAATTTATGAAAAATGGTTGTAGAATTAATGTGCAATAAATATATAGTTAATAGGGAGTTACATGAATTAAATGGGGACATAAATGCTTTTAATGGGATCGATTAGAGAATTAAATATGGCATATATAGAAAAACAAAATAAGCATAATAAGTTAACTTTGAAAATAAATTCCAACATTTATGACAAATACCTGTTATATTTCAAATTCAACAAAAAGAAAATGGCGTCTTCTCAAGAATCTCGTTTCAAAAATTCACTGCCTCCTGGAAATTCTTCAATTCAACGGCAATTTAATCTGTTCAATCATTTTTCTACTCCCTATTCGTATGCTCAAGCGGTCAAGAATTACTTTCCTCCTCAAACTCAAGGGCAGTTTTCTTGCAAACCTAAAGCGAAGTGGATTGACTCTAGAAAGGGATTAAACTTTTGTTTCAGATGTGGAGATCCTAATCACGTCGCAAAACTATGTCGAGACCCAATCAGATGTTTTGATTGCGGCGTCTTCGGGCATAAGAGGAAGGATTGTTCTTCGGCTTCTTCAGATTCTTCTTCTAATTCGATCAATCATGGTTTTCTGTTTGCTCTGAAATTCTTGATATTGAAGGGTTTATTTCTTGATTTTCACTGGAATATGAGAGACGTAGGAATCAAATATCTCGAAGAGCTATTGTATCACTTTGATATTATTAACGAACCAAACATAGGTAAAGGATACGAAGAAAAATTTGGTAATCCAAAAGCTTATTTTGGCAAAACAGAAGTTGGTTTGGTTAAAGAACAAATCTCTATCCCAAGTATGGTTAATCATGGATTTCAATTCACTTTGAAATTCTTGACTCTAAGGGGAATATTGATTGATCATCTCTGGTATAAGAAAGTCGAAGGAATTAACCTTCTTGATGATCCGTTCCACCACTTTGACATCATAAATGCGCCAAATATTGGCAGGGGTTATTTGGAAAAATTTGGTAATTCTAAGGAGTCTGATGGAAATACTGTTGATTCGATAAACATTGACTTCATCGAGGATCCTGTTCCTAAATTCTCGAAGTTTTTTGCTGCAAATGAAAAACTGGGCTTTGACCCCATTCTATTAGATCCTGATGTTTCCTCATGCTTCGATTCGTCTTCTTTTATCTCTGTATTGAATGTTTATGATATTGTTGAAGAACGGTTTGAATCTGTTGAATAGAGTGATGACTTTATTCTTCCTCGTAGTAAATATCACAAAACAAAATTCTGTGATCAAGTCAGTTTTGAGATATCCACATATAATAAATTCGATTGTCTCTCCTCGAAGACAAATAGTGATGGGCTAGATGAAGAAGGGGGACATATGATCAACTCTTTTCATCTTGCTGATGATCCATTGCTTGATTCGAGTGTTAGTCTTTCTCAATCTGAAACCTGGGTCAATGCTTATTCATTTGTCAATAGTGTTTTGTATATGGGTAAGTCTGATTCTTCTGATGATCTTATACATTTGGATATCGATCTTAAGAAGCAGGATTCCTTGGTGCTAGGCAGTCACATTTCTGGTGATCCTATGATTTTTGATATTTTGAGTTTTATAGCCTATCCGAGGTATGATGTGAGCAGTTGTTTTGAAATAGTGTTGGAATCAATAAGTTTGTGTGAGATCCAATCTTCAAGCCTGATATACGAATCAGAGTCAATTTACGGGGATTTATATTTTGTTAATTCCTCAGATTTGGACATTGTTAGTTGCAACAGCTTATTGAGTGATTCAAATATAGTAAATATATTGGATTGGACTAACCTATCTGAAGATGTGGAAGATTTATGTGAGGAAGAGATCCATGATAATTGCGACAATCATGTTTCATGGCACTGTATCGAACTCGATGCAGTCGTTTACGATGTAGATGCTTTCCCAAGTAATGGTAATCTATTGGAGATAGATTCTTTTTGTTACTGGAATGCATTCTATGATCAACAATGTGAGGTTGTTCTAGCCGACGATCTAGAGTCTCGAATTGCTGGAGGGTTTTCTTTTTCTTCCCTTGATTCTTTTGTTGATGTGCACGCCATAGCAGTTGTGCATGGTGCACAGTGTTCTTCTGTTATTGATGGTGTTTTTACGATCAGATAGTCACTCAAAATGGTGTTATTCCTTCTTTATCAGTTGAAGATAGTTCTGACTTCAATGCTTGCTCTGATTATGAAGTAGTTATTGATGTGTTGTCATTGGTGGGGATGGGTTGTTTGGAAGAAGAGGTTTCTATTAAAGAGGAGAAAATGATTTCTTTACATATTTCAAATGTAGAAGAGGCTGTATCTGTTGCACCTGAATCAGTTAGTGGAAGTTTTAGTGATGTTGATAATGTGTTATTATGTGACTCTATAGTTGTGAGGTATCCAGATCATGAGGCTTCACTTGATGGGCTAGTAGATACTGCTTCAGGCTTTGTTATAGGAGATAGTTTTGCTTCTTTGAATTTTGGTGTGGGGAATGAATCAGTAAATTTTTAGAATCAGATAGGTTGGAGTGTGGTAACAACTCGGTTCCTATTTCCACATCGTCGAAGAGAGGAAAGCGTAAGAAATCTGTAGCATCTAGTGGATCAATTCGGCGTAGTGCTAGAATTCGTATCTGTCAGACTCCTTCTATAGGTGAGTTACCTAGATCGAGTGCCATGAGTGGTGCTACGATTCCAGGCTCAGGTATGAGTTCTTTTTTGGGTAGCATATACTCTTCTTATGCACTAGGCAGTTTATCATCTGCTGAGTTTAGTAAGTTAGCTAGTGATACATCTTTTGTCTTTTCTGATGTCGAGTTAGATCGGGAATATATTAGAGGTAAGGAATTAGAGAGGGCTAGTACTGTTAGTTCATGAGGATCATTAGTTGGAACATCAGAGGTTTAAATGACTTGAATAAATGTGATAAGGTTAGAATTTTTTTTAAAGACTTTTCTATTGATATAGCTTTACTTCAGGAAACTAAAATTAATTGTCCATATAATCGTTTCTTTAGAAGATTAGGTGGTTACCATTTTAGAAAATGGGTTTTTCTACCTTCTAATGGTACTTCAGGGGGTTTGATGATAGGGTGGCTTGATAATTACTTTAAGTTGCTTAAATGTATTAATATGTAGCATTCTCTTCACATTATTATTATTAATCTATCTGATAATTCTTTTTTAAATATTTCCAATATCTATGGGCCTAATTCAAAAATTAATCGAAGATTTTTATGGAAAGAATGCCTAGAATTTAGATCCTTGGCTCCGGGTTCTTGGATTTTGGGGGGCGACTTTAATGTTACGCGTTTCATAGAAGAGCGTTTTCCTAGGATAGGAGATTACTCTGCTATGGAGGAATTCGACCAATTCATTATTAATTCCAATTTGATCGAGGTTCCTCTTTCAAATAGAAAATTTACTTGGAGCAATGCAAGGGAGTCTCCTTCTATGGCTCTTCTTGATAGATTTTTCGTTAGTGATGAGATTGAAGATAAGTTTCCAATCTGTAGAGTATCTGGTTTACCATTCTCATACTCTGATCATTGTCATATTATCCTCAACTACGATTATCATAGAGTTATCATTAATAATTTTAAATTTGAAAAAATGTGGCTTTTGGAATCTAACTTTATGAATTTAATTAATGGTAAATGGCTTTCTTTGAGCTTCCATAATATTAGAAATAAGGAAAATTCTGCAAAATCTTTTGTTTCAAAACTTAGGGATCTTAGGATTTTTCTTAAAAATTGTAACAAAAATGTTTTTGGTAATATAAAAATAAAAAAAGATAATATTCTCAATGAAATGCTCAAAATTAATAAGATAGAAGAATCTAGACAATTAAATTTAAGTGAACGCAATGTACTTGCCAATTTAAAAGATGAATTAAATTCTATTTTAGAAAAAGAGGAGGTTATGTGGAAGCAAAGATCCAGAATCCAATGGATTAATGAAGGAGATAATAATACTAAATTTTTTCATAACATAGCTAATGGTAGAAAATGTAGTAATTCAATTAACTCAATTTTTGTTAATAATGAAGAGTTAGTTGACCAAAATAAGGCTTTTACAGACTATTATAAGGATATTTTTGGTACTAAAATCAAACGTAGAATCAATGTTAGATGGAAAGATCTATATCCTTCCGATTCTATTGTTGATTTATTTGAGCTAGATAATCCTTTTATGGTTGAGGAAATCAAAAAAGCTATTAATGATTTGCCTAGTGATAAATCCCTGGGTCCTGACGGGTTTCCAATTTTATTTTATAAAACGTTTTGGGACGTTTTAAAATTGGATTTAGTCAATATGTTTAATGACTTTTATAATTGTAAGTTGCAATTAGGGAGATTTAATTATGCTAATGTTATTTTGCTACATAAAAAAGTAGGAGCTAAAAACTTAAAAGATTTCAGACCAATATCCTTGATTAACTGTTCAGTCAAAATCATTTCCAAAGTTCTTGCGAATAGGCTTAGTTTAGAATAAATGACCTTATTGACTGTTCACAATCGGCCTTTATTAGAGGGAGAAATATCACAGATGGAGTGGCCGTTGTCCAAGAATATATCAATCACTATTGTAAGAATAACATAACTTGTGCGATTTTAAAATTGGATTTTGCAAAAGCTTTTGATTCGGTAGATTGGGATTTTCTAGTAGGCATATTTCTTGCTAGAGGTTTTGGTCCTAAATGGATCAGTTGGATTAAGAATTTGCTTAAAACAGGTAACTCTAGTATTATGGTTAACGGTATATTAGGCAATAAAATTCAATCTAAGAGAGGTTTAAGGCAAGGGGATCCTTTATCTCCTTTATTATTCAACTTGGCTGCTGATGTTTTTGCTAGGATTATTAAAAGAGCTGTGGGTAATGGGGCTCTAGGACAAGTAGGCAATGACATTTCGCGTAATGGTATATCGATACTCCAATTTGCTGATGATACTCTGCTTTTCTCTTCCCATTTACCTAGACACATTATCACTCTTAAGTTTATCTTATATAGTTTCGAACTTCTATCAGGTTTAAAAATTAATTTCGACAAAAGTTCTGTTTTAGTTTTAAATGATTTTGGAAAAGTTGAAAATTTAGTTGCTAATACTTTAAATTGCAAAACTATGGACTTTTCTTTTGATTATTTAGGTTTTGTAATTAGACCTACCAAACTCAAACATGATGATTAGCTCATAATTATTGATAAAATTAAAAACAAGATCTCTAACTGGAATGGTAGATTTTTATCTAGAGCAGGTAGACTTATCTTAATAAATTTAGTTTTATCAGCCCTTCCGATTTATTGGATGTCAATGCATCTATTCCCACATTGGGTTATTGACAAAATTGATAAAAGTAGAAGAGATTTTTTATGGAGTGGGGAAAATCATAATAATAGTATAAAATGTTTAGTTAATTGGGAAACTATTTGTAAAGCTAAAAAGGAAGGTGGCCTAGGAGTTATTAATTTGCGTAATATGAATTTATCCTTATTAGGTAAATGGTTATGGAAATTTAAGGATAAAAACGATAACACTATTTGGAAAGATCATTTCTAAATATTACTATAATGGTAATAGTAATTTATATCAAATTGTTTCTCCTGTTACTCAAAATATTTCTAGTTTTTGGAAAAACATTTTGAAATGTAATGAGATTTTTAACTTAGGTATTAATACGTTAGTACACTCTGGTAATTGTACTTCTTTCTGGCATGACCGCTGGATTTCGGTCTTACCTCTTAAGTTGGAATTTAAAGAGCTTTACGATATCTGTAATTTTAAGTTTGCTCTAATAAATGAAGTTTACTCATCTGACATTGATCCTCCTTGGAATTTTAGTTTTAATAGTATTTTAGAAGGATCAACCCTTAGGCAACTTTCCTTGCTTTATGCTAGATTAAATCTTTATAATATAGATAATGATAATGATATCATTAGTTGGGAATGGGATAAGTGTAAAAATATACTTCTAATTCTTTTTTACAGATTTATTAATTTTTCGGGTACAATTAATAACTCTTTTAAATTTATTTGGAAATCTAATGCTTCTCCTAAATCTAAAATACATATGTGGCTTATTTGGCATGGAAAACTTAATACAATAGAATTTTTAAAGAGAAAAAACATTCAAAATGATAACAAATGTTATTTTTGTAATTTGTATCTTGAAGACATTAAACACATTTACTATGATTGTATGTATTCTTATTATATTCTTAATAATACTCTTAAATTTTTTAACTTTAATATAACTTCCAAAATTTCGGATTGTGACTTTTATTGGAATAATTTTAGATTTCGGTTCAATAAGAATATTAGATTCTTACTTGACACTTTATTCATTATTATTTGTTGGTATATTTGGTTTGAAAGAAATCAAAGATTTTTTAATAATAATAGTAATAATGTTAATAAATTGATTTTTATAACGTCTTCATTTTGTTTTAATTGGATTTCTAATCCCAAATATAAATTAGCTAATAACAATCTTTTTAAAGAGTATCTTAACAAGGTTAGTTATAATATAAATTCTTTCAAACAAAAAAATAATATATTTAATACCCACATTATTAGTACCAATATTATTTCAAACTTATATGATGATTTCACTGTTAATCATAACTTACTTATGACTAAAGGTTTGTATGAATTTTTTGTAGCTTAGCTATACCTATTATATTTGTCATTTGTTGGATGAATTTTCATAACCGAACCGGTACCACCGGATCAACCACCAAACGAAGCCACGCCGATCTACTCGTCTCCCACTACCGGACCAACTCCACCAAAGCTCCACTACCGAACCAGCTCCACAACCGGATCAACTCCACCAAAGCTCCACTACCGAACCAGCTCCACAACTGGACCAGCTCCACCAACTCCACAACCGAACCAGCTCCACAACCGGACCAGCTCCACAACCGGACCAGCTCCACTGCCGAACCAAGACCTCATCTCCACCCATCTACTACCGAACCAAGACGATGCCGAACCAAATTTGCCAGGCCAGATTGTATCAGCCCGGGCCTATCAACAGCTGTATACATCCAAGACCCCTACCCCCAGCCTCACTCTATAAATAGAGGGGCAGGGGTACAACAATGGGGGACAAGTTTGAGAGCTCAAGCACGGAAAGGACTTTCAAACAACTTTCTTTTACTTGTATCAAAGCTTTGTACTTGTAATCAAAAGAAGAGAAGAGAAATAACATATAAAGTGGACGTAGGCACATTCTGGCTGAACCACTATGAATTTGCATGTCTTTTTACAGTTTAGTCCCTGCTTTTCATATATTTGCATAAACCAACCAAATCACTAAGAACAACATAAGATCTATTAAATCATATAACTTTGAGGTGTTTGTCCATTTTTTGTGCAAATATTTTTGGTGCTTTCACTGAGAGCTAGAAGCTCGAAGCTTCAGCTACATCCACTTAACAAGTTTTCCTAACAGCATCGTCCGCCACTTGGAAAACATGCCTCCCAAACAGAGAAAAGATGTTAACAAAGGAAAAAACATCGCATCCAGTAGTCTTCCAGATCCAGCTGTCACGAATCAAGTAAATCGTCCTCCTCCAGCAATAGTAACAAATGAAGGACAGGCTAACCCAACCACTCCTGCCACAGAACAGCCTATAGCAATTACTAGGGCAGATTTGGACAGAGTTGTGGTTGAAGTAACTAACCGCTTCACGTTCCAGCAGGAAGCCTTGGTGGACCATCTCATGTCACGCTTAAGGGACACTGAAGAATCCAACCGCAACACTGAATCATGGGGCGAGTCCCAGTCTGAAGGATCTCAGAGACAACAAAGATCTTCCTTCTTCGAAGGAGCTAACGACAGAAGTAGCCATGGTAGGAGCCGAGACCGAGCACAGCCCGAAGTTAGGCCTGAGGAAACGTTTGGTACCGAACCCAATGGGGGAGGTACCGGACGGAGGTCAACTGTAGCTGAGCTTGTCATACTGCCTAACCACGGAAACGCCAGTGAACGGGGCCGAGCTAGAGTCCAGCCCGAAGTTGGACCCGAGGAAGTGCTTAGATCAGAACCCGACAGGGGAAGATCAAGGCAAGGGCCAATTGTAGCTGACCCTAGCATGCTCCCAGAAGATCAAAGGCAACCACTGGAAAATATGAGGAATGATAGACGATACCATCCCTACAGGTTATCTGGACGGAATCAATCCCACAGAACAGAACCAAACTCATTTCTATCTGCTCCAAATTCTGATGAAAGGATGGCACGCTTATTCAGAGAGTGTGTCCAACGGGAGCAAAGAGATCGAGGGATAGGCGCTAGTGTAACCAGCCCTTTCGCCCGCAATATCGAAATTGCTATCACCCCCCGAGAATGGAAGATGCCAACAATGGAACCCTACAAAGGAACCTCCGACCCCGTTGTACACTTACAGAGGTACACGCAACATATGCTCATGAGTGGGGCGACAGAGGGAGTACTGTGCAAATGTTTTCCGCTCTTCTTAGCAGATCTTACTACCTCCTGGTTCTGTCATCTACCCCAGGGATCCATCAGCTCGTGGGAAATGTTGAAGGAAAAATTTATCAGTCAGTTCCGCATTCATGTGGAGCAACCTAAGGACGCTTATTCCTTATCCAGCGTCAAACAGAAACCTGGAGAGAAGTTGCAGCAATACCTAACCAGATTCAACGCCGCAGCAGCCACAGTCCAAGATGCCGATGAGAAGCTTATCCTAATGGCCCTCTGTAGTGGTGTGCATCCAGACACTAAATTTGCTAGAAGGTTGACAAAAGAAAAACCAGCTACTTTACCCGATTTCTTCCATGAAGCCGGGAAATACATGAGGCTTGAGGATGCTGCCGTTGAGGGGCAGTCAGGACAGCAAAATAAGACAACCCATAGCAACGCCCCCGCTGTGGCAAGGGACGTTCGAAGAAATGATTCCAGAGATATTGCTGGGGGCAAGAAGGGAGAAAAGCGCCTATATCGGCCTGGACCGAGATTCGACACTTACGCTCCTTTGAACGAGACCGTCGAAAATATCTTCCTTGCCACCCAAGGCAAAGTTAGATACAAACGCCCACCATACAAGAAGGAATCAGATAACGCATAGAAATCTGGAAAGTTCTGCCGCTTCCACGAATCTCACGGGCATGATACCAATGAATGCCATCATCTCCGGGATCTGATTGAGGAACACATCAGAAGGAAGAAACTGAAACGTTATGTAAAAAGTCAGGACAGGACTCCAGCTCCTGCCAATGAAAACCCAAGGCTACCCTCACCGGACACCGGCAGAGGAAACCGCAACGCTAGCAGCTCTAGTCAAGAGAAAATAGTAGTCCATACCATCTTGGGAGGACCGCACATCGCGGACAGAAGCTGGAAAGAGATGGAAAGGTATGGAAAATCGCTTAGAGACAATAAAGACTGTGTCAATTCGGTTATAGAAGAGTGCCACCCGAAGCGGAAAGAAAGTAATGACATCACATTCGGTAAGCGTGACCTAGAAGGAAGGCAGTACCCTCACATGGATCCCATGGTCATCTCTGCCCGACTCGGTCCCGCCGAAGTTTACCGAATCCTGGTAGACACTGGAAGCTCACTAAATATCTTGTTCAAACATGCATTCGACAAAATGAAGCTATCAATGAAGGATGTATCTCCCTGCGATAAACCACTACACGGTTTCACTGGGGATGCTAAGATGCCCCTCGGGCAACTGGACCTCTTTGTTGAGATTGGAAGCCATCCCCGCTCCATTGTACGAAAGCAGACGTTCGTGCTAATAGAAAACCATTCGGCCTACAATGCCTTCTTAGGAAGACCAACCTTGTCTGACTTCCAAATTATCCTAGCCCCATGGTGCCTAAAGATGAAATTTCCAACAGACAATGGAGTAGGGGAAGTGGAAGGAGACCAGGACGTTGCTCGAGACTGCTATGTGACTGAACTTCGCAACAACCACAGGAAGGATAAAGGGAAAGGTGTAGAGATTTCCCTCTGCACAAAAAGTCTAGAAGCATAGCAACTAAAGAAAGCCCCTCCTCTTCGATATACCAGCGACCTTTTCAATGAATTAGACCCTAGGGACAAAGAGGAGGAGGCCACCGTCGAGCCTGCAGAGGCTATGGAGTTTATATCTGTAGACAAGCATGACTCAAGTAGACTATTGAAAATTGGGTCCCAACTAAAAGCCGAATTGAAGGAACAACTCATTGATTTCTCCGCCACAACTTGGATGTATTCGCATGGTCACACGCTGACATGACCGGAATCTCCCCCGACATAGCTTGCCACGTATTAAAAATTGATCCTACCAAGGCGCCTGTAAAACAAAGAAAGAGAAGTATGGGGGCCGAGCGATCAGCAGCCCTCGATGAAGAAGTAAAGAATCTACTCGCCAATGACTTCATACGAGAAGCTATCTACCCGGAATGGATCGCCAACCCGGTGCTGGTAAAGAAGGCTAATGGGAAGTGGCGAACCTGCATTGACTTTTCCAACCTAAACGACGCCTGCCCAAAGGTTTGCTTCCCACTTCCCAGAATCGACCAACTTGTAGACAGCACAGCCGGGCACGAGCTCCTATCTTTTATGGATGCATACTCAGGATATAACCAAATTCCTATGCATGCTCCCGACCAAGACCACACTAGTTTCATCACTGACCGGGGTTTATACTCCTATAAGGTAATGCCTTTCGGACCTAAAAATGCAGGAGCCACCTACCAGCGCCTCGTCAACAAGATGTTTGCAGGGCTAATAGGACAGACTATGGAAGTATATGTGGATGACATGCTGGTGAAGTCAAGGAAAGCCAAAGATCACGTAAACCACCTAGGCAAAATGTTTCAAGTACTCCGCCAGTATGGAATGAAGTTGAATCCTCTAAAATGCTCCTTCGGAGTGTCATCAGGGAAGTTCTTAGGATTCATTGTTCATGCCAGGGGGATTGAAGCGAACCCTGAGCAAGTCCGAGCGCTAAGGGATATCAAGATACCTTCCACCCGAAAGGAAATGCAAAGCCTAAATGGAAAAGTGGCCGCCCTAAGCCGATTCATCTCCAAGGCAACGGACAAGTGCGTCCCCTTTTTCGAAGCTCTAAAGAAAGACAAAGGAAAATTCGAATGGACTGACGAATGCTTAACCTCTTTCCTTAACCTAATCGAACACCTCCAGAAACCACCGGTACTCTCGACTCCAAGCGAAGGCGAAGAATTATACCTATACCTTG
Source organism: Allium fistulosum (assembly GCA_030737815.1). Lineage (NCBI taxonomy): Eukaryota > Viridiplantae > Streptophyta > Magnoliopsida > Asparagales > Amaryllidaceae > Allium > Allium fistulosum. The sequence continues at coordinate 1,113,841,356 of CM060907.1, read as the reverse complement.
CTGTGTCATCTCACGCCCTAAGCGCTGCCTTGGTAAGGGAAGACAACCGCACGCAATGGCCAGTTTACTTCGTCAGCAAAAGGTTTACTAGGGCAGAAGTCAGATATCCTAAACTTGAGAAGCTAGCATACTGTTTACTAATCACATCACGGAAACTGCGTCACTACTTCCAGTCCCATTCCATCAAAGTTCTGACCGATCAACCACTGAGGCAGGTACTCCATCGTCCCGACACTTCTGGGCGACTACTTAAATGGTGCGTTGAACTAAGTCAGTATGATATCACCTATCACCCTCGCACCACCATCAAGGGACAAGCCATGGCTGATTTCATTTCAGAATTCACTACCAACGAAGATAAGGAGCAATTGGAAATAGCAGAAGATATCAAGTGGAATCTCTTTGTGGATGGTGCATCGAACGAACAAGGCTCGGGGGCAGGTGTGGTAATAATCACTCCCAGGGGAAACAAACTGCACTATGCTATAAGGTTAGAGTTCGCTGCCACCAACAATGATGCAGAGTATGAAGCAGTGATAGCCGGACTAGAAATTGCCACAGAAATCGGAGCCAATTCTTTGTGTCTTCACAGCGATTCTCAACTTATTGTTAATCAAATACTAGGAGAATTCCAAGCTCGAGAAGAACGACTCATAGCATATTTAAAGAATACCAAGTTACTTCTCAGCCGATTGGACCACTACTTAGTCAAACACATCCCTCGGGAAGAGAACCAGGAGGCCGACGAATTGGCGAAGCAAGCAAGTGTGAGAGACATCACCATCCTCGGGGCAGTAACCATCTCAAAGCAACTGGCCCCAAGTTTTGAGCAAGTGAATCTGATAGCTGCAACCAAGGAAGCAACTTGGATGACTCCCATCCGAGACTACCTACAAAGTGGCACACTACCCAACGGGCGTAACGAAGTCAAGAAAATCTTGAGAAAAGCATCCCGCTACACAATACAAGAAGACATCCTCTATCGGCGCGGATTCTCTAACTCGTTATTAAGGTGTGTCGCTGGGAGGGAAGCCAAGGAAATCTTATCCAACATCCATCAGGGAAGCTGCGGAGGTCACACCGGAGGGCAAACATTAGCAAAAAAGATACTCCGATATGGATATTTCTGGCCCACCTTAAGCAAGGACGCCTTAGATTTCGTCAAAAAGTGTGACAGATGCCAGAAGTTTGCTAAGATTCCGCGGCTACCAACCACTGAGATTACTCAAATGACCAGCCCTTGGCCCTTCGCAATATGGGGAATTGACTTAATCGGCGAGCTACCAATGGGCCGAGGCGGGGCCAAATATGCTATAGTGGCAGTCGACTATTTCACCAAATGGGTGGAAGCAGAACCTCTGAATAAAGTATCTTCAGCAAAAGTTATTAACTTCTTGATCAAAAATGTTCTGTGCAGGTACGGAGTCCCACTCAAAATCATATCAGACAATGGACTTCAGTTTGACAGTGAGGAATTCGCCAACTGGTGCCAAGAGCACGGAATTCACAAGAGCTTCTCATCCGTAGCGTACCCCCAAGCAAACGGACAAGTCGAAGCCGTCAACAAAATTCTGAAAACTCTAATAAAAAAGAAGCTCGAAAAGTCAAAGGGCGCTTGGGTGGATGAACTCCCTACGGCACTATGGGCCTATCGCACATCTTTCAGAACATCAACGGGGCACACTCCTTTCTCTTTGGCATACGGATCGGAGGCTATGCTCCCAGTTGAAACCATTGTGCCTTCCCACCGTAGAATCCACTATAACCCAGAAGAGAACGAAGAACTCCTTCACATGTCTTTGGATCTAATTGAGGAGAGAAGAAATGATGCCGTCCTTAAAACAGCAGCCCACAAACAAAAGGTGGCGGCACAATACAACTCCAAAGTCAAGCATCGTACCTTACAAGAAGGGGATCTTGTCCTCAAGCGAATCTTCCCTCGTCCCGGAGCACTAGACCCAATCTGGGATGGACCATATGTAATTCATAAAGATCTCCACAACGGAGCCTATATTTTGTCAACAGTGGACGGAGAGGTGTTCCAGAGGGCATGGAACATCCAACACCTCCGTTGATACTTTTCTTAACTTGTATTGCCCATATGAAGTGAATTAACAAAGAGAATCAGTGGACGTAGGCATTTTCGTGCCGAACCACTTTAAAAAACCTTGTCTCTTTTTTAACTTGTTCCTTTGTATCTTGGCTGCTTGTTAACTTTATCCTTTTCTGTTGAACAAAATCCTGAGCATATAGCATTTCTATTCAAAGCACTTCACAACGCAACTTTACCTGGACAAGACCTAACAGGTACTATGCGAATCTATGCCCTCGCCAATGAGACACTTTCGCTCCGGCATCCCTCTGCTGCGGGTTAACTCATTGCTCACGACGGCCCTTAAAGCCAACTGTAATGAGCCGATTATAAGCCACCAAGAAGGCCGACTATAGCCGAGGCAGCTCATTACGGCGTTCGGCTCGCCGGCAACTGTGAACCGACTATAAGCCCCAACATAAGGTGTGGCCAGCCAGGGGCAGTTCATAGTTGACGATCGGCACCCACGCTAGCCGGCCATAGTAAATCGAATAATACCCACGATTACGGGCCATAATGGCCCGGGTAGTTACTGTGCGCGATCTCGGCTCCGATGTGTCTTAAGTGCGGCTGTGGTAAAAAAGAATTAACTCCCCGCGGAGGCGTAAGATGGGTGACAAATGTCTCCAAGACCCACAGCTAGGGAAAGTGACTACAAAACCCGTTTGCCACGAACTTAAGCACATCGAAGGCCTTCTGTGATTGGAAGTTTTACTTTTTCACATATTTCCGTTTTACTTAAGAAGCTTTTTCTCCTATCCTTTGTAACAATTCTTGAAGTACAGGACACAGGACAGGGGACGCTCACTAATAGAAGTGAATACCCACAGCAAGATACTGGACTGCATCCCTTACTCGGTCACGCAGGATGTTCAAAGCTGCCATCTACAAGCAAAATATAAAGGGCAGTACTTCCTTCTTTCATATATAAACACATGACTGTAATTTATTCACACCTCACGCTAACATTGCAAGTCATGAAATTATGTTTTAAACAAGAACCTGACATCAAACACCATTTAATTACAAGAATATGCATAGCTATATTTCTTATACAACATGTCAAAACAGCAAAAACATTCAAAAGACGACAAAATCAGCTTAAGTTAAAGAATTACACATCAAGAATAGAGCTATTTATTACAAGTAGTAGGAATTACAACCTAAAAGTTACTCTACTGTTTTAAGACTAACATATACAACCCTGTCAAGTCCACAAAAAGAGTTTTTCCAGGTCTGATCAAGGGGCCGGGTGCATTGGAGTTTTATCCTTGTCCTGTTGACCACCTGTCCAGTTAGAGAAAGGATTCATTAGTGATAAGCAACCAAGTTAATGGAGAGACTAAAAAGGAAGACTTACCAGCACCTGCTTCTTGACTATCCTGGTCGTCATCCTCTACTTGCACACCTGCCTCCTCAGCAGCAAGCAACCGCATACCCTCCTTCACCGCCACCTTCTCCTCCTTGGTAAACTGGGCAGTGACCACATCCATGCTGAAGGCCACACCACCCTCTTTATCCGCATCCGCCTTAGCTTCCTCCAGAGCCCGAAGATAAATATTAGCCATGACCCTAGGATAATCATCCATCCAGGATAGGTTGCCCTGCTTCCATGTTCGGAAGTACATGTCCTGAAGCATTTCATCCATCATCCCCTCATTCTCCTCAAACTCCCTCATCCGGGCCTCGGAAGCCGACAACCTTCCAACGGCAGTTTCTCTCTCCAATCGGTATCTCAAGCAGTCAGCCTGAAGGGATTTCTGCATCGCCTCCATCTCCTCCTTCAGCCTAACCTGAGCAAGCTCTGCGGCTTCAAGCTTCCCCGACAGCTCCTCTACCCGCTCAAGATCCGCCCTCCGAACCTCATCCACTGTCGAGATGGCCATATTTATCTGCTCCTTGTAGGCAGCCTCCATCTTCCGCAGTTCCGCCTAACTAGCCTCCTACATAGCCTTCCTCAACCGCCCGGAGGCAGCCTCATGCTGATAATCTGAATGGCCTGATCAGCGAGCTATTTGGCCTGGTCCGAAACCATCAATCGTAGTCGGATGTTGGCACTCCCAATCTCCTCTCCAGCCTTAACCAGCCGGGCATGATGCCCCATCAGCTTCCTAGTCTCCTCCGCCACCCGATCTATATTAGCCTTGACCTCGTCTCCCATGGTAACTATCCGAGCAGTAAGTAGATCGAGATCTAAGGACTTAGCCTCATCAAGCACCCGTACCATGGGATTGCGGGGAAGAAGGTGCTCACCAGTAACCTCGTCAAAGGTAATATCATGGGAACTTGGATCCAGATCAGGATGACCCGCAAATGGATTACGAGCCAAGTCAGGACGATCAATCTGAATAATGGTAGGGTTTTCGGATGGGTGCGGAGAGAGTGCAAACTCGCTATCCTCCTCCGTGATATCATGAAGAGGCTGAACTGGGGGCTGAGGACCAAGTGAAGGTTCGGATGAGGGATGACTCCTCTTTCCCTTTTGAATACCCTCTTCAATAACCCCGAGAAGAGGACGGTAGCCGACTACATCCCCGGAACGGTGGGTCGAAGGCTTCGGCTTGGCGGAAGCTTTGGAGAGCTTGTACTGTTCAAGCCTGTGCCGAAGATCTGAGGCCTTGGCCGTTTTACCTGCTCCTGATATGAAGAACAAGTGTCACAAGCTTACATTGATCCATAATTCGAGAAAACACGGTAAATTAAAAGTTAAAAGAAGAAAGAAAACACATCTATGGTTGTACAAACCTTGGGGAGGAGTAGGATACTGCAATGAGTCTTGGATTTCATTCCAGGACGGGAGCGGATCATAAAATATTCCTAGGTCCCTATCATAAATGGAGTCCGCAGGAGTCAAAAGTTCACCTTGAGTCGTCGGAGCCACCTTGGCTGGAATAATCTGAGGAGGCTCGCTTGCACCAGTCCCAGCCTTGTCAGCTTTCCCAGATTTCTCTATCAAAGCCGGTTCCCCGTCCAGCCCCTCGAAAGCTTGGTGGAATGCATCATCCGTCCACTCCTGAATCTCGCCTGCTTGCCCAGGAAGCAAGGCCCCGATGCCATCACCACCGTCGCCACCTTCCCGGTCATCTCCACCCTCACCTCTCTCCTCCTCCACATCTTCCTCCCCCTGGGTAAGTGGACAATTGCTGGGGGAAGGACCGTCCGACTTCTTAAGTTTCTTACCTCCGACGGCTGGAGGTTTTGTGAAAGGTTTTCTCTTGCCACTCTCTATCGTGACACCTCCCTTAGCCTGAGCAGCCGCCCTCTCCTCCGCCGTTTCCCTTAGCTTGACTACTGACTGCTGTGGAAGGATCAAGTTACACTCCAGAAGGGTCGCGTTTCTGATCAGGTAGGCAGCTGATCTATCTCTCCCGGGGATAGCTTCTATCTCAGCCGCCGTCTGAACCAGGCGATCAGTCTCCACAACCGCAAAGCCACCTGTCGCTAGCAAAAATGAAAACGTATGAGAAGAAGGATCACAATCAGAATGGAGATTATAAATAAAGCATCGACTTACATCCAGAAGTAAAACGCTGAATAGAAACAGCTGACAAAGAACCACTCCTTCTTGAACATGCTGAACTTAGAATACAGGTCCAAGACCGGCTTGAAGGTTACAGCTAACTCCAAGCTGATATATGGGGACCCCTTCTTATAGCCCCTCAGATTATATAAGTACCGGATCTCCCGGTTGGAAGGAGCACGCCCATGCTTCCTCTGGAAGATGACGAAGAGGCTCACCAGTATAGCATAGGAGTTGGGTTGAAGCTGGAATGGGGCCACCTTTAGATATGTAAGGAAGCTAGCTACCCAAGCATTAAGAGGCGGAATGGCACCACACATGCAGTGGTATCTGCTGTAAGCAAAGTACCCTTCGGGAGGGTCATACGGCATAACTTCTCTCCCTGGCAACAGCATGCGCGTTCTATCGATTCCAAAAGAACGGGAGATGACATCAAGATGCTCTTCCTTAAGGGAGCTGGGAAAGCAATCGGGCGGGGAGTTCAGAAGCTCCTGAGGGCCGTCCCCGTCCACTAGTGATCTCGGGGCAGGTCCGTGACGTTCTGGTCCTGACTGAGCAAGGGGCACTGCGGAAGATTCTCCTTCGCCCTGGGATTTCTTTTTATCTGATCGAGTTTCTGCTTTTCGAGACATTTATCTGCAAACACAAAGAAGTGCGTCGTTAGAATAAAAGAAGTAAACAAGCGAGTGTGTGCAGTCTGGAATTTCGCTCATAGTTCAAGTCTACAAGGTCATTCGGCACCCAGAGTACAAGGTCATTCGGCATTCCCAATACTACAAGGTCATTCGGCAGTCCCGATACGACAAGGTCATTCGGTATTCCCAATACTACAAGGTCATTCGGCATTCCCGATATGAAAAGGTCATTCAGCATTCCCAATACTACAAGGTCATTCGGCGTTCCCAATACTACGAGTTCATTCGACACTCCCAGTATCAGAACTCATTCCACACTCAAGTACTTAAGGTGCAGATTCATTCGGTAATTGAAAACATGAGTACCATTCGGTAACTACCTGATTCGGTAGTCGAGGATGATTCGGCAATAACTTTGATTCGGCAGACAAGAAGTTCGATTTGGCAAACGGTAATGGATGGTAGTGACACAAGTCCCATACTTATAGGGGGAGGTTGTTTGACCGGACCAGACGATTCGGTTCTCAGGCCGAATGAGTTCGACAAGCTAAAACAAAGCACAGCATATGTTAAACATATGCCCTGCTTTGGGGGGCAAATGTTGGATGAATTTTCATAACCGAACCGGTACCACCGGATCAACCACCAAACGAAGCCACGCCGATCTACTCGTCTCCCACTACCGGACCAACTCCACCAAAGCTCCACTACCGAACCAGCTCCACAACCGGACCAACTCCACCAAAGCTCCACTATCGAACCAGCTCCACAACCGGACCAGCTCCACCAACTCCACAACCAAACCAGCTCCACAACCGGACCAGCTCCACCAACTCCACAACCGGACCAGCTCCACAACCGGACCAGCTCCACCAAAACTCCACAACCGGACCAGCTCCACTGCCGAACCAAGACCTCATCTCCACCCATCTACTACCGAACCAAGACGATGCCGAACCAAATTTGCCAGGCCAGATTGTATCAGCCCGGGCCCATCAACAGCTGTATACATCCAAGACCCCTACCCCCAGCCTCACTCTATAAATAGAGGGGCAGGGGTACAACAATGGGGGACAAGTTTGAGAGCTCAAGCACGGAAAGGACTTTCAAACAAATTTCTTTTACTTGTATCAAAGATTTGTACTTGTAATCAAAAGAAGAGAAGAGAAATAACATATAAAGTGAACGTAGGCATATTCTGGCTGAACCACTATAAATTTGCGTGTCTTTTTACAGTTTAGTCCCTGCTTTTCATATATTTGCATAAACCAACCAAATCACTAAGAACAACATAAGATCTATTAAATCATATAACTTTGAGGTGTTTGTCCATTTTTTGTGCAAACATCATTATTTGTCATTATTGGTTCTAGTATACATGTAATTCAATCCTTTAATATTGGTATAATTATCTTATAATACATATATATGTATATAATTTATTTAAATATACATATATATGTATTATTCTAATTTTTTCTTAGTAACATTTCAGATATAGGTATGGGTTATAGGGTGTCAGATTCATCTTGCAGGTTCTCATGTCTTCAGATTGCTGGTTTTTGGATTATTGCGAGGTTATTAGAGCTGAGTCTTCCTCTCAGAGTCTCTTGCGGTTTTCTTCTCAGAAATCCAGTTGCATGGATTTTTCTTTTCTAGTTTTGTGACACATTCAGCATCTTTGGGATTATCTTTAGTTTTTGGTACTTCTAACATCTTAATATCGGGTGGTGGCCATGCCGGAACTCGATATTGGGGTGAGATGGGTGGTGGTCATGCCGGAACTCATCTTAGGGGTACTTGTTTTTTCTTTGATACTCGTAAATTGTTTTTGCTACCTGCTAGGCATGTTGGCAGCGCCTTTTTCATTGTGTTATATATAGTTACATGTGTGCTCTCCTCTATTTATAGAGGTTCAAACATTTCTCTCAAAAAGTTAACTTTGAAAAGAATAAATAATTGTCATTAGTGATTGTCAAATTTGAATAATAATGACCGTTTATTATAGAAAATTTACATTTATGAGGCATAAGGAGGAAGTGAAGAATATAGGAAATAAGCTTATAAAGTAGGAAAATGTTCATAGCGAATAATTGAATTTAATACTAGTAAATAAATTTGAAGGTTGTATAATTTCCAAATTAGGAAATTATGTAGCCTCAATAAAACATTTATGGCGAGTGCGAATTAGTGGGCCTAGCCTAATATTTACGCCTAGGATAATTGGTTTGGTTTAGTATGGGTTGGGATGCGTGGTTAGTAGAATTCCACAACGGAAGTCTTCCCTTTACCTAAAGGCTACTAGTAGTTGTGTATACTTACTATTGATGTGGGACATCTCCAACTATAGGATCATTGGGAAAAGGATATACGATCACATATAGGTATGGAAAAATATACCAAGGGTTTGCCTTGGATTTGAAGTATTAAATGGCCCAGTAACTTTAGGGATGTTAATGGGTTTGCTTTCTCCCTATATAAGAAGCCTTAAATAACCTAGGACGGTACCTTATAAGGAAATGGGGTTCACTTCATTTCTAAGAAGAGGTACTAAGTAATCAGAATTTGAATTTTCCTTGACTTATATTAGGTAAGTCTAGACGAGATTTCGGTTATGGGATGTCGGCAGACTATGTCAGTAGGGTTGGTAGACTAGTTTTTAGGAGTAGGGCTGGCATATAAACTTTGACTCCAGCGGTCTAGAGCAGTAGTTAGCAAGACTTGGGTTATGCTTTGATGGATTTTGCTTCCTACTAGTGTAGAATCCATATGGAATATGCAAAGACCTCAAAGTGTTATTATTTCTTTATTTGTCGGAGGTGGGCTAGTTAGCCTTTAGATAAGTCCTTGAGATGTTTTAGTAATATGGAAAAATAAATTATAAAGCTGGATCTATGAGTCATCGGCTATTGTAACTAAGGTTGATTGACTAACCATTATATTGCAGGGGAACCTGCTTCAAAATTGAGGTATTAAATGGCCGTTGGGTCTACCTCCTCCCTATTTAAGAAGCATTAAGTGGCCAAGATTTCTTTTTGTGTAGTTAATGTAAGTGTTCGGTTTTCCTTTTTGGGCAGCGAATACTTACATATATAATTATATATTGCCTTGGGGAAGGTTGGATATATCATATACGTAGGTGGAATTAAATGGATAAGTCGCAAAATAGTTGACATAATACTTAAATAGAAATCAATCGGCATAAATTAGTGTTGTGGATAAAGTACGAAATTTTCCAGTCACTAGAACATTGTTCTGACCCCCTCATCTTTGCAAACCACATGACAGATTTAGACGGATGGCTACTGGAGTAAGATGGGAACAGTAAATAGAGAAGTCTGCTCATTTATGCTTGGCACTATCAAGGCAACTAGATATCCAAGGAATAAAATTGATTGCAAGATAGTAGCCTTATTTGGTATATATGTTCTATTATATTTTTATATTCCTCTACGAGTTTTCCAACTAATATACTTATGTTTATTACATGTTACCAGCACCAATGATCCGTACCTTAATGGACTTCGGTTTGATTTAGTCGAAATTCGTGTCCACTAAGATGCAGATTATTACAATTGATATCAGAGTTTAGGTTAGTTGATAATAGGATTAGGATACGTTGAGAGAATGTATTTGTATTTTTACTTATAATTATATATATTATACAACAAACTCAATGAAACTTCACTATAGAAGTGGTTGCGACAATATTCTGAAAAGATGGATGAGGCAACTATGAGTTAGAACAATAAATAGAGTTAAATTAATGCGCCTACCTCGATTACCCCATAGGGTGGAGGTCGTACCGTAAGGAGTGAACCGAGAAGAGCACGAGCATGGCATATAAAAGGATTCCAGAGGTTGGATGGTACTTGACTCTGTTTGCGCCAAAAATGGTCACAAACCCCAAGTGTAGTGAAAGCACCAGCGTATGAATACAAATCAACAGTATTCACACACAAATCATAGATCTAAGCAAATAATAAGCAACAATCCAGAAATAATGAACAGTGACACGCAATTTATAGTGGTTCGGCTATCTCCGGCCTACGTCCACTTCAAAGTTTTTATCTTTTTTTTGCTCGATGCTTGAAGATTACAATTTCTTATCGCGTAATACAACAGATTTTCTGAGTTAAGTCTGAATCCAAGGAAGCGGTGGTGATCTGGAGTAAATCTGGCAGAATCTGGGCGCTCTCTGGCTCTCAAAATTGTCCGACCCCTTTTCTGAATGATCAGGGGCTCTATTTATAGGTGTAGGAGGCTGATATTTCGCCTAAATTGTAGGGAGACCAGTTCTGGCATGTAAGGGAGCCCACATGGCCGAGATCTAGAGATCTGGGCCCACTTTGGGATCGATTCGACCCTTGGTTCGAATCGATCAAGAAATTGTCCAATCAAGCTGAAATTTGGTGTGGACATTCTTCAACATGTGCTCAAGCTTCTGTGAAAATTTCATGGCGTTTGGACTTGTAGAACTTGAGTTATGATTGATTCAATATGGTGTTTTTCGCTTCCTGGAGTCGTTCGAATCGATACCTTCGAATCCATAGGGTCGACTCCATCTCCTAGCATGTGAAGGCAATGACGTGGTGCGCGTGCTTCGGGTCAACCCCCCTTTTTCTCCGAGTTTTACTAAGTCGAACCCGGGGTTTCAGCTAGGCGGACTTGGCAGATTCAAGGCAATCGATTCGAAGGCATGTTTCTTCGAATCGATGGAATTGGTGCTTGGTCGAATCGATCCAGATATGCCACTGTGGATCGATTCGAAGTTATCTCAATGTGGGGGTTCGAAGATGCTGGAGTCGAAGTTCCTATCCTTGCATGGATTCGGAGGTAATGGAGTCGAAGTAAAGGTGCCCTCCATCGATTCGAAGCAACGTAGGCCTGATGGATTCGAACTTGACGGAGGCGAAGCTTTGCTCCTTCTGATAGATACGGAGGTCGTGCTCTGTTGATTCGAAGGTCTTCATGGTGATGGATTCGAATCTTGGTCGATTCGAATACAATGAACAACATATTTCCTTAATCTTGCAACGTTCGTATTTTGAGCATACGTACTCGGATCGACTCAAAATTTGGAACGTTGGTTTCTACGGCTTCGCTTGACGCGTCTTATCAATTGCAGCCCGATACGGACTCGGACAAAATTCATCGATATCCATGGTGAACCTGCGATGCACAATCGATGTTCATGACTAATAATCATTGATTTTCAATTAATCTTTGGGTATCTCGGCTTTGCCAAAAGTCGGGATAACATTTTGCCCCCCAAAACATGCCTTTTGGTAAAAGGCGTGTTTTGATCAGTCTCAAATTAAATGCAGTGAGTTCATGTGTATCTCATAGCTTATAGCCTTTTCAATCAAGTCCATGGCTGTTCGAAGCCGAATTGTTATCAATTTCTTCCGGTGGAAGTTAAGAATGAAGTTCTACAGTCTCTCCATACTATCGGTGGTCACTCCGGACCCTTGCCAAGCCCATTCCAGACTTAGCGATCGAATAGAAAGATCCTATTGCACTCCGGCGTTGCTTTCTATCCCTTGCACTCTGGCCCCAGCTAGGGCGTATAGCGATGTCTTGGTCATTCTGGACCGATCGTAGCCTCTCTGGGCTCTTACTGGATCCCATCCTGTCACTCTCCGGTGAAGGGGAAACAACGATGAGTGAGCCGATCCTGTCGCTCTCCGGTGAAGCGGCTACACCCCCTGCACTCTGGTTCAGTGTTTTTGAACATTAAGCGATGTCATGACCTAAATCTTTAGGCCGATCATAGCCTCTCCGGGCTCTTGCTGGATCCCATCCTGTCACTCTTTGGTGAAGAGGAAACAACGTTAAGTGAGTCAATTCTGTCGCTCTCTGGTGAAGCGACTCACTTCTTGCACTCCGGTTCAGTGTATCTGAACGTTAAGCGATGTCATGGCCCAAATCGTGGGCCGATCATAGCCTCTCCGGGCTCTTATCGAATCCCGATCCAATCACTCTCCGGTGAATGGGAAACGATGCTTAAGTGAGTCGATCATGTCGCTCTCCGGCGAAGCAACTCACTTCTTGCACTCCGGACCCCGCCTCTCCGGGTGAGGTCATAAAGCGATCATGTTTATATTGATATTTAATATTCATCCTTTAACTCTCCGGTTAAAAGGTTTATTTTAATAAGTGTTTCTTTATTAAATTCAAATCCTAGATGTTCAATCTCAAACACCAGGAAAAACAAGACAATGCCTCTCCGGGCGGAGCGGTCTATTTCCATCTTAGAGCATGCCTAGGGATCTCTCCGGTTCCCGTACATGAGTAAGTGGGATAGCCGTTTTATTTTGGAAATCAAATCTAAGAAAACTAATCGACCAGAGTCCAAATCTTGAACTTGGCCCTTACCGTCACAATCAGTTGATGACGAGTCGTGATCCCGATCCAGGATCATTCCTGTTAGGTTGGGGCGGTAGTTGTTCGGGCCTAACCGCCGTTGTACGTTCTCTGACATACTGTGGCAATCTACCACTCCTGGCATGTTCTTCAACCTCATCCTTCAGGTGGCGGCATTCATCGGTAGTGTGCCCATCCAGCTCATGGAATAGGCAGTATTTTCCAGTTCTACGTTCCCGCTCCGTGGGATCTCTCCTCGGTGGTTTTCGATAGGGGAGTTGCCCCCGAGTTTCGGTGTAAATTCGTTCCAGTCCTGCCACCAAGTCTGTGTATTGCCTGAATCTGGGCTCTCGGAATTTCTTCCATTTATTAGGACCATCATGTGCGTCATCCTGCTTTCTCTTTCCTTTGTCCGCCCTGGACTGTTCCCTGGCGGTTCCTTCGCCTTGTGCAACATTTATTTCCTGTCTCTCGGCCCGTGATTCTTCTAACCGAATGAATTTTTCAGCTTCATGGAAAAACTCTCCAAGATCCCGCGGTGGATCTTTAATCAAAGAGTCTTTGAATTCGGTGCCTTCCCCAACTCCTGCCACTACTGCCATCAGAATCATTGATGGATCCGGGTGATCTACAGAAGCCATCGTTGCATTGAATCGTAGTAGAAAATCTTTTATGGACTCTCCGGTCCTTTGCTTTATTGAAGCTAGAGTCATCACACTTTTGGGCCGTGTTACGTGGACCCTGAACTGTCTCATGAAGCAATCCACAAGCTCGCCCCATGTCCTGATTGATCCAGTCTCTAATTGTCTGAACCAAAGTGCAGCCAAATCTGATAAAAATAAAGGGAAACATCGTGCCATCACTTCCTCGGATGCTCCATGTACTTCCATGTGTCTATTGTATTTGGTAATATGCATGGTTGGATCCGACTTCCCGTCATACGAATCCAGCATTGGTAGTTTGAACTTTGGAGGGTTCCGCGCATTCCTGATATTCGGAGCGAACGGACTCCGACTAACTTCTTCCAATCCTCCTCCTGACAACCCTCCTCTCATGAGTCGCCTCACTAGGCCAATCATTCTTTCATCTCCATCTAGGGGTTGCCCCCTTGTCATGTTTCTGTCTTGCCCTCCAAGTCTTGTAGGGAATTCTGGTACGTACTCTTCGGGCGGCTCGTTAGCATTTGTGTTGGCCCTAGCCGGTTGAGCTCCTTCCAAAGGTCCTTCTGCGTTGGGTCCTGCAGGCCTGCCCCCAAGCCCTTGTTGATTGCCTTCTGGTTCTGTATTCTGTCCTACGTTGGGTTCCATAGCCCTAGCTCCTTGATCCACATTCACAGCCGCTGTAGCTGGTCCTGGGTTTTGTGTTCCTGCAGCTCTCATTTGTTCAAAGAAATTCTGTAGCATCTCTTGTTGGCTTTTCATCATTCTTTCCTGCATTTGGTTATTCATAGCCTCCATCTCTTCTCTAGTAATGTAGATCGAAGCTTGTCCTTCTCCAGCGCCAGAGGATGCTTCTTGACTTCCTCCTTGTTGGCTCCTCTCAGCTCTTTGTTTTTTACTTGTTTGTCGAGTCATTGTAGAGTCAAATCTGAATCCTTAAAATCTTAAATCTAAACTTTGAATCTGGTGTAGCGGGTGCTAGTTCCTCTCAGTGAAAGCACCAAAGTGTTTGCGCCAAAAATGGTCACAAACCCCAAGTGTAGTGAAAGCACCAGCGTATGAATACAAATCAACAGTATTCACACACAAATCACAGATCTAAGCAAATAATAAGCAACAATCCAGAAATAATGAACAATGACACGCAATTTATAGTGGTTCGGCTATCTTCGGCCTACGTCCACTTCAAAGTTTTTATCTTTTTATTGCTTGATGCCTGAAGATTACAATTTCTTATCGCGTAATACAACAGATTTTCTGAGTTAAGTCTGAATCCAAGGAAGCGGTGGTGATCTGGAGTAAATCTGGCAGAATCTGGGCGCTCTCTGGCTCTCAAAATTGTCTGACCCCTTTTCTGAATGATCAGGGGCTCTATTTATAGGTGTAGGAGGCTGATATTTCACCTAAATTGAGGGGAGACCAGTTCTGGCACGTGAGGGAGCCCACATGGCCGAGATCTAGAGATCCGGGCCCACTTTGGGATCGATTCGACCCTTGGTTCGAATCGATCAAGAAATTGTCCAATCAAGCTGAAATTTGGTGTGGACATTCTTCAACATGTGCTCAAGCTTCTGTGAAAATTTCATGGCGTTTGGACTTGTAGAACTTGAGTTATGATTGATTCAATATGGTGTTTTTCGCTTCCTGGAGTCGTTCGAATCGATACCTTCGAATCCATAGGGTCGACTCCATCTCCTAGCACGTGAAGGCAATGACGTGGTGCGCGTGCTTCGGGTCAACCCCCCTTTTTCTCCGAGTTTTACTGAGTCGAACCCGGGGTTTCAGCTAGGCGGACTTGGCAGATTCAAGGCAATCGATTCGAAGGCATGTTTCTTCGAATCGATGGAATTGGTGCTTGGTCGAATCGATCCAGATATGCCACTGTGGATCGATTCGAAGTTATCTCAATGTGGGGGTTCGAAGATGCTGGAGTCGAAGTTCCTATCACTGCATGGATTCGGAGGTAATGGAGTCGAAGTAAAGGTGCCCTCCATCGATTCGAAGCAATGTAGGCCTGATGGATTCGAACTTGACGGAGGCGAAGCTTTGCTCCTTCTGATAGATACGGAGGTCGTGCTCTGTTGATTCGAAGGTCTTCATGGTGATGGATTCGAATCTTGGTCGATTCGAATACAATGAACAACATATTTCCTTAATCTTGCAACGTTCGTGTTTTGAGCATACGTACTCGGATCGACTCAAAATTTGGAATGTTGGTTTCTACGGCTTCGCTTGACGCGTCTTATCAATTGCAGCCCGATCCGGACTCAGACAAAATTCATCGATATCCATGGTGAACCTGCGATGCACAATCGATGTTCATGACTAATAATCATTGATTTTCAGTTAATCTTTGGGTATCTCGGCTTTGCCAAAAGTCGGGATAATAGACTCCATTGCTAGGCCTAGGCTACCTTATGCTTATGGATTTCGATGGATTGCCTATTGAAGATGTACATTTCATCCGGGAAAATGAGAAGTAAGAACCTATATGTTACGCCTTCCTACATGGAACCTTCCTAGTATTTAGACCTTTCTATTTCGTCCGCCAACTCCTGAGGGCATAAGATTCATCTACAACTTTAAACGGCGGTCAGGAAGTCCTTCCTACATTTTTCTCGAACCTTCGCCTAACTGCCAAGTCTTAACATGCGCTTGGAATAGACTCTCTTTGTTCAAGCAGAAGTGGTTTTATGTTCGATGTCCACTTGGCTTCACAAGGTGATGGTCGGAAGGACATAAGTGTTACCTTCATTTCATTCTTAAGTCCTTTAATCCAAGTCATACTTTTGAAACTATTAACATTCGAAATTCCTACAGGTGTCTGCCCACGTCCTGAAGGCATTAGTTTTTCAAGAGAGGTCGCCGGTATTCAGGCTACCCTTGTCGAAGACAAGGGTATTAAACTTCTTGTTAGCAACGAGTTACTATCTTTATTTGGGTTGCTAGAAGTGGGTCATAGCACTGGGCTCCTTGGAAGTGCAACATTGATGAGAAACATTATAGAGCAAGAAAAGGATGCCATCAATCCTATCGTGCCACCTGCTGAAGGGACTCGGGATGACATTGAAGAAGGTGAGATTAGGGATTTCTAGGCAAAAAAAACCAACTACGCTGATTCAGGCCCAGGTAAGGCGCTTATGGTCGAACCATCACAAGGCGCGCAATCTCAAACACCCACCAAGAGAAAGAAGAAGCTGGCATACACAATTTGTAGAAGAAAAACTACCGCAGATCTAGAATTCATCATTACTTCTATTGAAGAAGAATCATATTCCCAACACTTGGAAAATTCAATGAAGGGATTTTCAAATCTCCAAATTCCCGATGATATCATGACGTACGATTTTCCAAATATTAATATCGAAGGGCTCAATTCTCCTACTAGGATTGGTAAAGGCATTCATCCTACTGATAAAGGAGAGAGAACACCTATAAGCAAAGCTATAGCCATCGATCTGTCGGGAGGGAACACTAGGACACTCATGACCACGTGCATTTCAGTACATGCTCTTCATTATTTCTTTGCACGATAGCTACTCATGTCCTCATTTGGTCCTTATAGATGCACTGACTCAGTTCCCAGCCTTCGATCGCTTAAGAGGTTCTTTAACGTATTATCGATCTACTCACGACTCAAAGACTGGCAGGTGCAGGGAGAAAGACAACCAACGAGAAAGAAGCTATCATTCAAGGGAATCCTCCTCTTCCAAGTGCAAATCTAATCTCAAACATCTCGCCAGGGAGATCAGCCTAATTTTCCTGCTTATAGCGGAGACCATGCTCCCTGCCGCAACCCTCAAATCACCACATCACATAAGCAACACTTTGGTTCTTTGAGTTCAAAGCAATCTCGTGCCCGTAGATCATGCAAGCATGCAATTGCTGCTTCCGATCCACCCTTGCTAGCTGCAGCTTCAATCACTTCTAAAGTGGAGAAATTGGCCGAGCTTAAGGCCATTTTCTGAAAATCTGGTTCGATGGGATTAAATTCCTTTCCACAATACATATGATCCCAGGGTACGCCAAGGCTCGTTCTCTTGCATGTGTAAATGACGTGTTCGTGTAACATGAATCATTTCAACACTTGGTCGAAAATAATCTTTGAAGTGTCGATCGAGTGACAATATGAAATAGATCGTCTCAAGCTAGAGACGATACGTGATAAAGACATAATCAAACACCAAGACCTGTCGGAATTGATAACAAAACTTGCCAAGGCGGAGAAAAGTGCCAAAGAAATATCGAAGGAAGTGAGCCGCTTAGAAGCTTCCCATAAAAAAGAATTTGATGCTTCCCTCAGTCGCAGCAGGGCACTCGCTCTAGAGGAGATTCCTTGCAAAAGGAAAAAGATGTCTTGACCCGCCGCGTCGAGGAACTTGAGGATCTTCTTAAGAAAGAAAAGGAAGAGAAAATTTAGGCCTAGGAAGAATCGCAAAGGTACTACGAAGAAGCTGTTGAAGTTAGGAACCTGAAAATTTAACTCGATGAGTAGTTTACCAAGATAGGAGCTCTTAAAGAGGAGGCTCGAGAGGAAGACCACAAGGAGATGATGGGAGAAATTGAAACCCGAGTAGAAGATGCTAAAGAGTCCGGTCAGAATGAAATCACGGACTTGTTTGATCCATTGATCATCGAATACAACGCTAAAGTCCTCACCACTATGACTTGAGTTCTCTTGGCAAAGGTTATCTCGAATCACTTGCGAAAGCCTAGGAGTATATCATTGAAATGAAAAAGAGAGAATTGGGCGGAGCTGAGCTTGATGAAGAAAAATTAGTATGGGAGATCCTTAGCGGAAACGAACCCCTAGAACTTGCCGCCGCGAGTCTCCAATTCTTTGACGTTTCGGTGCCTTCTAACAATGGAGAACATATCGTCGGATCCTCGAAGGCCGATCCTAAGGGCCCCTCTTCTTCCTATGCGTCTGGAGCATCGGTTTCCTTTGGCCAGGAGCAGGACTTAGGCTATGATCCAGATAAGCCCGGCTATCAATCCAAAATGTTGTCCCCTATTTTGGAAGGAGGCACTCTAGCTACCACCGAGAACCAGCAAGATACGGGTATTCCACTTTATCTTCCAATTTATGAAAGGATTTTATTCTTTGCGCCCAATGATTTTAGGCTTATCTCTTGTTTTAACAAATTTTGCAGGTCTTCCGAATACCGACAAACTCCTAAAAGCGAAGCGGCTGTGGAGCAACAAGAGAAACTAGTAGAAATTCTAACGAAAATTGATGCACCGGTGCCCGATGGTCAAGTCATCGGAGCTCTTGAAAATGATAGGGTCAAAGATCCACTACCAGTGGATGAATCCGACGATGTTGTGATTACCGATGCCTCCGAACGCAATGATGAGATTAGCTTGAAAGAGCGTATTGAAAAGTTGGAGTTGCTGAAGAAAAAAGCTAAAGCTGAGCCCGTTGAGGTGGACATCGACGATCCACACCTTGTGCCGCTACATGTTATTCCACCAGGCGGGTCAATTCCCATTGAACTCCATCCTACCTCTGTAAGCTCTCCTGCAAAAGGTGACAAAGGATCCAAGAAGAGAAGCATCGGGGGCTCAAGTGGCACCATTCTCGAAAAATCCAAAATGGAGAGGAGATCAAAGAAATAGTCGTCACTTCGGCTTAGCATGTACATAGTTTGCACTACTATTTGTTTGTCGTTTCCTTTATTAGTTGTGGTTGTAGGGAAGGTTTCCCGGTTTTTTGAATAACTTGTACCACGATCTCAAAAACTATCATGTGAATAAAAGTTCTTGTTTTCTGTTGAGCTTTTGCGTGAATTGCTATTTAAGTAGTTGAGCTATTACTTTCCATTCAATGTACTTATAATTCATTGTTAATTAATTATGATAAAAATCCACTAGCTCTATCCCAAGGCCTCCATGTGGTCGTGGCCTCGAGTATCAAAAGCTAGGCTGGAGCTTTAATGTTACGCCGTCGAATTTAGTTGTTTTTGAGTAATTATACTTCTACCCTCAGTCTTGGATCAGCGGGGTTAGGCGTTGGATGGTCGAACTCCATCTTTAGTGAGTTTATACTCCTCATGTTGGTTTCAGGCCGGAGTTCATGGAATAGTGAATGGTCGAACCTCATTTTGCTATTATTTACATTCATGTCCACACTCTGGGATAAGAGTTAGTTGATGGGTGGTCGAATCGCACCCAATCTATGTTTATACTCTAGTCCGCACTTTGGGGACTTAGAATTATTTCGTGGGTGGTCGATTCATGTCCAAATTACGTTTATACTCCAATCCGCACTCTAGGGACTTATAGTTATTTTGCGGGTGGTCGATTTACACCCGAATTATGTTTATACTCTAGTCCGCACTTTGGGGACTTAGAGTTATTTCGTGGGTGGACGATTCACACCTGACTTACGTTTATACTCCGGTCTGCACTCTGTGGACTTAGAGTTATTTCAGAGAGCAGTCGGATTGTAGTCTCCTTAATTGATTGATTTCTCCCCCAGGGTCTACGGTTTCATTTAGTGAGTGACCAATCGTGTCACGGTCACTCTCATTCTATCTTGATTCCATAGTTTTGCAGGAGTTTTTTGATCATCAGATGGTCAAGCCACATTCATTCCTCATTGTGTATTCCATCCGTTGGATTATAAATGGGAGTTATCAAATGAACAAGCGAACCAAGCTCATCTTGTTTAGTCCCATTGGGAACTGGCGTGATCGATTAATTTCAAACTCTAGGAGCATGTTCATACATATTAACATCAATCAGTTTCGTTATGTAACTAATACAGAATGCTATAGAAAACATAAATATGAATGAAATCCAAAAACTTTATTCGTTAAATGGAAGGAATAACATAAACTATCGTATTACACTTCTGGAATATCAAATTCTAAAGAAAATTTCGAAAGCAAATACAACTGAAATGAAAAAGAAATAAACTAAGTGAAATAGCATCGTAGATATTCGCTATTCCACGCCCTTAGAAGTGTGATGCCATCAATAGTTGTTAGCTTGAAAGTTCCATCTCCAAGCCTATGTCCTATGACCTATAGCCTTTCCCAGATAGGATTCATGTGCGTTGGGGTAGGAAAACCCATTTTAGGACGAGATCGCCAATTTCAAAGGTTCTAGGTCGGACTCTAATGTTGTAATACCGGGCAACTCGATGTTGATGCGCAGCTGCCCTCATATCGGCTTCCTCGCGCTTTTCATCTATAAAGTCAAGATATTCTAAGAGGAGATCTTTATTCATTTCGGGATCATAGTAAGTAACTCGATGAGAAGGAACTTCTAGGAATGACGGCTTCAGAACCGTAAGCAAGGGCAAATGGAGTGTGGCCAGTCGCAGACTTGTGGGTGGTCCTGTAAGCCCACAGTGCTGTAGGAAGTTCCTCCACCCACTTGCCCTTAGCCTTCTCCATACACTTTTTTAGAATGGAATTTATGATTTTGTTTACAACTTCAACCTGTCCATTTGCCTGAGGGTAGGCGACCGCTGCAAATCCCTTTTTAATACCTTCGACAGAAGTCTTTGAATTCAATATTGTCGACTTGAGTCCAATTATCTATCATAATAGTTTGTGGAAGACCGAAACAACATATGACGTTTTAAACGGTAAAGTTAATTACTTTCATGGTTGTGATCATGGCTAAATGTTCTGCTTCAGTCCATTTGGTGAAGTAATCAACTACGACGATAGCGTATTTTGCACGACCTTTAGAGATCGGTAAAGAACCGATAATGTCTATACCCCGCGTAGCGAATGGCCATTTGCATGATTCCGTCGGTAGGGCTCTTGGAACTTTTGCATATATCTAGCACTTATCGCATCGTTTTACATAGTCAGTGGCGTCTCGATTGACAGCTGGCCAATAATACCCGTAACGGAGTATTTTCTTTGCTAAAGTTTGCCCCTCAGTGTGGTCGTCACATTCCCCTTCATGAACTTCTTTTTGGATGCATTTTATCTCGTCGTGAGCGACACACCGAAGTAGGGGAATTGAAAAACCTTTTCTGTAAATAATCCCTTCTTGCATAACATACCGTGAAGATTTATGGAGGACTTGTCGCTTTTCATTTCTTTTATCCGGTAGGACTCCGTGTAGCAAATAGTCTTTGATTAGAGTCATCCACCATTCCCTCTAAGGCTCCGCTTCCAGTGTCCGGTCGACTTCTATCATTTTTATACTTGGGGCATTTAATACTTCGACCGGAACTAAGTCCATCTACTGCGCGTCACCGGTGCTGGCTTACTTCACCAATGAATCAGCCTCTCTGCTTCGATCCCATGGAATATGTGAACTGTCATAGTACTCAAATTCTACCAATAACTCTTGGACTTGGGTAAGATATGGGGCAAGCCGCTATCCCTTATCTTGATAATCCCCCTGACTTGGTAAACAACTAACTGCGAATCGCAAAAGATTTCAAGAGATTTATTTCGAGTCCTCTAGCTAGTTTAAGTCCAGCAATCAGAGCTTCATACTCAGCTTCATTGTTTGTCGCTAGGAAATCAAGCTTTAAAGCATAATAGATTGACCGATCTTTAGAAGTTACAAGCGCAATTATAGCTCCAGAAAATGGTCATTATAAGATGCTCTGTCAGTATATAATTTCTATTGTATGGTTGGGATTTCGCTGCATTTCGGAGAATCATCCAGTGTAGTAAACTCTGCTATAAAATCTGCCAGTACTTTACCCTAGATAGCCCTCCGAGGGAGATAAGTAATATCGAATTGACTGAGCTCGATATTCCACTTGAGTACCAGATATCTCAGGTCGCTGTAGGATCTGTCATAACGGCTTGTCGGTGTAAACATTAATCGGGTATGCCTGGAAGTATGGACAAAGACTTCATGATGCAATCAGTAAGCAGTATGCCAGTTTCTCTATTTTCAGATAGTTCCTTTTAGCTCCCGTCAATCGTTTACTGATGTAATACATTGGCCTCTAAATTTGATCCTCCTCGTGAAGCAATGCGGCACTTATAGCGTGTGTTGATACAGCCAAGTAAATGTATAAATCTTCATGGTCCACGGCCTTTGACAAGATAAGGGGTCTCTCTAAATGATCCACCAAAGCTTGAAATGTGTCTTTACAATCCTTCGTTCATTCGAAGTTTCTTTTCCCTTTCCTAATAAAATCAAAGAAAGGAATGAATTTGTCGGTAGCTCTGGAGATAAATCGGCTTAAGGCGGCAACTTTTCCATTCAGACTCCACACTTGTTTAATAGTCCTTGGTGCTTGGATATCACGGATAGCCTGAATCTTCTCGGGATTACCTTCAATTCCACTGGCATTAACAATAAATCCCAATAATTTTCCCAATGCAACAACAAAAGTACACTTTAAAGGATTAATTTTCATCTTGTAATATCGTAGGTTATCGAACATTTTTGCATGTCCATAATGTGGTCGTTTGATCATCGTGACTTCACGAGCATATCATCCACATAAACTTCCATCATTTTTTCGATTTGATCTTTAAACATCCTGTTGACTAAGCATTGATAAGTTGCTCCTGCATTCTTTAATCCAAACGGCATTACTACATAGCAGTACAATCCAACATCGGTAATGAAATTGGTGTGCTACTGATCGGGAAAATGCATTGGGATTTGGTTATATCCCGAGTACGCATCCATGAAAGATAACAGTTCGTGTCCTGGGACTGAATCCACCTGCTGGTCGATCCTCGGAAGGGGAAAATGTCTTTTGGACACGCCTTGTTCAAGTCCGAATAATCAATGCTTGTTCTCCACTTTCTATTCACTTTTCTCACAAGTACATGATTAGATACCCATTTAGGGTAGAGGGCATGGCGGATAAACCCGTTGTCTTTTAGTCTATCCACTTCCTCTTTGAGAGAAGTAGATCTTTCTGGATCCGTGCCGCATCTTTTTTGCTTCACCGGGACATGCCTCGGGTTGATATTCAATGCATGGCTTGCAATGGCAGGCGAGATCCCACACATGTCAAAGTGAGTCCAAGCAAACACGTCAAGATTCACTAGGAGAAAACCAGCAAGTTCTTTAATCATCGGGGTATTGAGCTATGATCCAATCTTTAGGACTCATGATGGGTCGTCGTGGCTGACCATGATATCAACTGTCAACTCAGTCGGTGCAGCCTCGGTCTCTTTGGGCTCCTCTTCATCATCTCCCAGATCTATATCTCTGTAGAACCGACTGTGGCGCCCGAGCCAAGGATCAGATGCTAGTTGTTAATCTTCGGTAGCTTGGATGTAGATAGTCTTGTCCATACCCTTGCCTTTTTCTTTATGCTGAGCATCCCTCAACTCAGCTACATTACAGGCACGTCTAGTCGCCTGATCTTCATGAACAACTCCAATACCATTATCTGTTGGAAACTTCAAAGTCTAATACCATGGGGCAAGAGCTGGCCAAAATTCAGCTAGGGCCAGTCGATCCAGAAAAACTTTGTATAGAGAGTCGACATATAAAACAACAAACGCAAGATCCGCACTCTCCTTCGTTCACCTTCTCCCAACTCTATAGGTAACTCAACATAACCAACAGTGTAAGTTGCAATGCCGTTAAAACCGTGTATACAAGATTTAGACAGTTTTAAGTCTTTGGCTTCTAGCCTCATTTGATAATAAGCTATTTTGAAGATTATATTTACTGAACTTTCAAAATCAATCAATATCCTTCTCACTAAAGCGGGACCAATGGCCGAAATGACCATTGGATTGATTGTCAGAGGCTCGACCTTATCTGCATCTCTGTTCATAAACACAATGTAACGACCCGTATTTTTAACACTTTAAAAATACGAATTAAAATAAAAAATTTGGATAAAATCCGAAGGAAATAAATTTTCGTGTTGTTAAATGTGAATTACAAGTTAAAATACAAAACTGAATTCCGAACTAACTTATTTGTAAATTAAATATGGACGTTAACTTGTATTGAACGTAAATAATGAATTGAATTTGATTGTAAACCAAATTGGTTATGATTGTAAACAAAGAATAAATAAAATGGTAGATTTAATAGTGGAAGTTTATGTTATTGAAACTAATATAAATAAACGTAACTTAATATTACAGTTGGTTGAAATCAGATAATAACTGAAACTGTAATTTGATAAGGATGTTAACTTGTAATTGAACGTAAGTAAAGATTTAAATTTGAGTGTAACAAGTAATTGAACAAACTGAATTTGATTATAAACAACGAAATAAATAAAATGTTACATTTAATATTGAAGTTATAATATTGAAATCAACGTAAATGAATGTAATTTAATATTACTGTGAATTTAAATAAGATGATAGCTGAAGAAAATGAAAGTAAATGAATTATAAACTATTGATAATAATATATAAGTAAATGGTTGATTCAATAATGAAAGTGTAAATTGAAATAAAAGAATTCAATTGGAATTAAATAACTTGAATTTGAATTACAATATAATTGAACGCTGAACCTAACGTAATCTTTTATACTGGATTTATAATAGAAAACTGCATTGTAAAAGATTGTTAATTACTGTGAAATTAAAAATGAAATTTGTGAACACTTGAAATTTGATTTAAAAGTTAATAATTTAAAATTGGGAATTTTATATTGAAATTAAACTGTAGAAATAGCCATTTTTACAACTGTCTCGGATTTCGATAAAACCAGTTTCATCGGATCCGTAACGGTGAATTATTGTAGGATTTCAAGTTTCGTATCGATCGGACTTGTCGTTTGATCGTACGGACTCGAAACGCCTTGAAATTTATGCAATTGAAATCAATTGAAATCAATTTGGAAATTATTGTTCTTAGCATAACTTCTTTATACGATGCAATTTGAACCCGAAACCTTTTCCATTGCATTTAAAATATTTTAAAACATCTATTTTGATATATGGGTTGACGCAATTTCGTTCCGGGGTCAGAACGGGTTTTGGGGCCAATTTGGCGTTAGAGCGTATATCCAACCTTATCCATCCATTCTAATTTCTGACCTACCTATATAAAACCCGTTATAAACCCTAGCCTTCACCTATTCTCATTTGTCTACACGTAAAATTTCATCAGCTCCTCCTTTCCAATGGCTGCAAACCCTAGATCCAATTACAAATTCAAAAATCAAATGAAAATTTAAACTCCTCAGAAAAATTCGAAATAAATATATGTTGAATCTCTCAAAATGCGTAATCTGCTGGTGCAATTCGTTTTTCAATTAGAGTTATCGTTTGCTCAGGAATTGAAGGTTTATCCACGGCCGTTCATCATCGCCGCAATCAAACTTGTCGGATCGACAAACCCTTTCTGGGTTTTGGAGAGGAAGCCGTGGGGATCGCATCTAGGTGATTGGTTTGACGAATCGATGGTTGGATTGGCGGCAAATTTCGACCTAGGGTTATGTGTAGGCGGAGCCTGCTGGGGGTTTTGGGGCGCGATCGTCGTCGGGGATGCTTAGCGTGGATGATTTTCTGGAGGTCGGTGTCTCGTATGGCGCGGCACGGCAAGAGGAAGGAACGTCGTTCATCTTTGTGGCGGTGTTCCCTGCGTGCGAGCAACGAACAAATGCGTTGCCTGTAGCTTGCGTTAGTGCTGTGCTGGGAAGAAAGAATGTGGAGATGACGTGGCAGTGGGTGAGATAAAAGTGTTATTCTTTTGTTTATTTTTAATATTGAAATTCAAGCACATTTATCAATATATCTTTTGCATACGATATCCGATTCACGCGCGGTTTCTTTTGTTAGGATCGTATTGACATTCTAGACATCTTGACTCTAGTTTGGTTACATTCTGAGACTGTTCAAATTTGGGCCTTTATTTGGATTTTAAATCGTTGATAAATCAAAGGTGAGTGTTTATACGCTCACAATTGACTAAAATAACTTTTGTTAGTTAAATTTATATTCTGAAGTGATATGAAATTTATTGGCTGTTGTTTGGTAGGTTTAATTATCATCTGTATTGATATATGAATTAATTTATAGAATTTAATTGACCGTTAAAATAAATTTAAATTTAAATTGGCAGTATATTACTCGATATTGATAATTATAAAATTATTGTGAATGTTATTGGCTTTATGGTTGATTGGTTGTGATGGATGCTATTGGTCGATATTGGTTGTTTATTTATTTTGATATATCATGCTATCATCATGTATATTGTTTATTGCATATAAAACTGTAAACTGAATCATTTCGAATAAATTAAGGAATAGGTTGAAATGATATACCTATGACATCTATTTGGATTGAAATGATATATATCCATCCTTGAAATTAAAATTGAAATAATTATCCACTTGGCCATAGGTTAGAAAATTATATACGGACACCGGGTTGGTTAAATTAAATGATTTTAAAAGTTGTTTTGAAATTATTTAAATGAATTGATTTTAAGAATAAAATCCAATTTATGGAAATTGAATTATTTTGAATTGAAGCTCGAGACGTTGGAATTTAAACTTGGTAAATAAAATTGTTTAATTATTTGAAGTTTAGATTTTAAGTAAAAATTTTGAAATACGGCGTAAATTTTCGAAAGTTGATTTGTTTTAAAAGATTGGATTTTTAATCGAACTCTGAATATTTCTAAGAAAATTTATATGAAATGATATTTCAAGTTTGAGTTTGGAATTGAAAATTAATTTGGAATTTAATTGAAATTCAAAGAAATTTGTGAATTGGACTACATTGAAACTATTGAATTAAATTTGAAGATAAAATTGATTTGAATCGGATTTGAACTGAAATTGATTTGGAATATAATACTTAAATGAATTCTTGAAATCCGAATATTAATCTAAGTTTATTGAATTGGAATTGTTCCAGAATTAAGTAAGCTACTTAATATGGATGTTTAATTTGAAGAATACTCTAATTTGAATACGAAATGGTTTTAAAGCGAATCTTATATTCTTATATAAATATATGAACTGTTTTGAAATGTGAAATATTTAAAGTTTTGAAATATATTGGAAGTGAAATTGTTTATTTTGTTGTTCAAATATGTATTTGAAATTGATAATTTGAAATGGTTTATTGAGAAGCTGAATCGAGTTGAAATTGATGATTTGAGATTTGATTAAATTTTAAATTTTGGAATTCGAGTTTATGTGAATCGTTTTGTGGAATTGAGGTGAAAAATGATTTTGAAATCGAAATGAGATATTGAGGCGAAAAATGATTTTGAAATCGAAATGAGATATTTAGGCGGAAAAATGAATTTTTGAATCGGAATCTTACATTTTGAATAGATATGATGATATTTGAAATGGATTTGATTTTTTGAAGCGAATACGATATTTTTGATAATCAATTATGAATTGATTTCGAAAATGTAAAAGAGCCACCGGTGTAATAATACGTAGTTATTAAAGAGACCGGGATCGGATATGGACATACTCTCTGTCGATACCGAAATACTTTAATAACTAATATAAGCAGAGTGTTGATTCAGAATGAAGTGGATGGTTTGATGAACACGTTGACTGAAGAAACAGAACGATTTTGGATCACCGCTGACATGACTAAAACAGGAGCCCTGCCGGGCCATTGAGGTTCGCCACCTCTAGCGGACACACTTCTTCGTTACCATATCTATTACTTTTATGATTCGATTGGGGTGCACCCCTCGATTATGGGAGTGTTGTTTCGCGGTGTTGGGGTAGTAGCTGCTATGGCCAACATCAGTCCGGATGACGCAACTACTAGTATCCTAGTTGGTATCGCCTCATGTACCTTGTTATACTGATTATCCTATTTGCGACCACTACGTTTTGGTTTGTACCTTTAGTATATGGATTGCCCTCTGGTGACTTCCGGTTTTGGGGAAAGTACGGTCTTGTATATGCTCTTGGGAATAAAAATGTATTAAGGGTGGAATGGGCCATGGCTTAACGCTAGTTTGATATTTTACTTTATGATAGACATTATTGTATATAGCGTATTCTATTATATAGTAGATAGTTTAACGGATCCTTAGGAGATGGAAATCCTGAACATCTCTTAAGTTAATGCACGCACGTTAAACACTGGATAGGAGGTGTCTAAAACCCGTAAACATCTCCGACGCCGTCACACTCATATTTACTTATTCGATTTAACTTACATGAGATATTTTAGTCCTGACTCGAGTGTTTTGTCTTTTCATTACGCTCGAGTCAGCCTGAGTATTTCAGATAAGGTCGAAGATCTATTCTGGAGGACGAAGACGGAGTTTGGTATTAAATCATTTGTATTCTACTACTGTATTATTTTTTCCGCTGCATTGTTGTATTATCTCTGATATGTATGTAACTATGATTTATGAAGTATAATAATAATCAAATTTATTTATTTAACAGCTTCATGAACTGTTATTTTATTATTATATCTTGTTCCTTCCGCTGCGAGATTCTGTGTTTATTTCTGTTCTTTCCTTTCTTTTCTTATTTAACCCCAATAACTATCTGTATTTTGGATTGTTTGAGTCGGCATGTGTGTCTGTTTTGTCGACTTGAACGGTCGAAAATGCGGGTCGTTACACACAATATCATCCACCATCATGCATTGCTATTTTTCCGGAGCTCCATCTTCCATATTCGTACAGCATTCAAAATCCACATGCCTAATCGTGCTAGCATAGCGCTCCATCTCTTGCCAACTCTTATCTGCTGGATGCGGTCCTCCGACTATCGTATTTATCACCAGTCTCCCACCAGTCCGCAAAGGCTTCTCAGCCCTACGTTGCGTTTGCCCTCGGTTGGGGTTAGATGTCCCCTGCCCACCATCCTTTAGGGCTTTCACAAACTGTTGCAATTTTATTTCTCGAATCAAGTTTTATATAACATCCTGGAGATACCTGCATCATTTGTATTGTGCCTATAGCACTCATGAAAGCAAAAATATTTCTCGGTCTATTTCTGCTTCTCTATTGATTGCTTTGAAGGCAGCTTCCTATACTGCATGGTATTCCAAGTAGACAGATAGATATTCTCCAAGGACGTATTCAACGGTGTGTAAATATTACATCGGAGTCCTAAGCTTCCCTTGTCCAGAATCCCTCTTTCATTCACGGTTCCTATCTCTACCTCCCTTTTGCTGGTTTGGTTTATTCTGGACATTCACTTGGACTTTTCCAGAACTGTCATCAGATTGTTTTATTGCAATGTTATTCTGTACTCTCTAACCACTTGGTCTTGCAACATTCTTCTTCCTAGAGGACCTGGCTTTCTCCTTTTTCAAATACTGAGCCGCCTTTGCATAAAAGCATTCCAATGTTGCAGGCGGCTGACTGGCTAACCAATCACCAAACTTAGACTCTGGATCAATTCCTCTCGTCATGACCATGAGTATCACATGGTCATTTGGATTACTGACCTCCATTATAGCTGTATGGAATCTCATCAAATAATCTTTCAAAGACTCTCCTGGAGATTGAATCACACTAGAAAGGGACCTCACATCTTTGGATGAGTCGCGTGCATCTGGAACTGCTCCACAAACTTGATTGCCAAATCATCGAATCTAGAAATTGATCGTGGGGGTAGTCTCGTGAACCACATCGTCGCTATTCCAGAAAGAGTTATAGGAAAGAATCTATATTTGGTTGCATCATCTGCTTGCATGGAATCCATCAGCCATTCATATCTCATGATGTGCTACCTGGGGTCGGTTTGTCCCTCGTAGGCAGGCATCGATGACATGCTGAACTTCCTTGGATACCGTGCATGTAATACACTATCAGAGAACGAGGTATGACTCCTTGAGATTCCCCAGTCATCATTGGTTAAGCCTTGGCTCTCCCTCACTAATTGTCTGACCATTGTTGATAAGTCCAACGATTAGATGGTTGGTGCCAAGCGGTGGTCGCTCTCCACGTCATGTGAATGGTCCGGTCGATGTCTATGGGCCGTTTCATGCCTTCTTGGTTCACCATCTCCTCGATGAGTATCTTGTAAATTTGCTTCATCATCATTCTGAGGAAGAGATGGGTCAAGATTTAATTGAACTCCAATATCTAAACAACCCGTAGTAGCTCCAGCTTGATTGCCATAAGGCATGGAAGAATTTCCCCTTCTGTTGAAGGGATCAGTACCAGTCCCTATGGAGGGGTCGGCACCGATCGATCCTGACTGACCATGATGGTTTGCCAGTTGATGCACCGAAGTTTCTGCGCGATATTCATCTGTTCTACGATGCCTATGCCTGGGATACTCGTTTGATGAGCTAGAACTCTCCGATACTGAGTAAGGAGTGGGGTCCCTCCTAGCTTTCCCTCGCTGCTGTTGATTAATTTGGTTCATCAAGTTGATATTGGTCTGAATTTGTTGGTTTAGTCATCGATGGCTCTCCATTAACTCTCTCATTAAATTATGAAATTCAGCTCTTGTAATAGAATCAGTGGGATTCTGAACTTCAACCGGATCAGCATCCACATATTGGTTGATTGCTTGGGTCTCCATGCTGAATGCTAGCAGTCTCAATTCCTTCCACGTTCTGAGAATTAGATCTAGTATGTCTCACCATTATTCATTGTATTTCTTAGATATCTACAAATCTAAGTAGTATTAGCAACTTCTTGAGGATAACTACAGATCTCCTTTAGGGGATAAATCTAATCCGATAGTAAAAAAAGGGATCCTAGTAAGCTGAGAATCAAGCCTTCTCAGTGAAAGAACCAAAAATATTTGCAATCAAATTGATCACAAACACCTAAGAATATATTTTTGTAGAGAAGTAAATGAATAAAATAAGCTTAAACTGAGGAAATAATTAAACTAATAACAAATAAAGAAGCAATAATCAGAAACACGGGGATTTATAGTGGTTCGACATTGTATGCCTACATCAACTTTGAAGATTATCTTTATCGATCACTTATAAATCTGATTACAGTAGTAGGGAATAGAGAACACTTGATTTCACTTGATTACAATAGAGTCTAGAGTAACAAGCAGCGTAAATATCCTCAGAATGACCAATTAGGCCAGTATTTATAGGTGAAGACGACCACTAACCTCTCTGGAACTTCGGCTGAAGGACCCTCTAATCCACTTGGACCCACCAGAGGGATCGCAAAGGCCCAATTCTCAATGAAGAGGGGTCAGTACCGGTCCCTTCATTGGTTGAATTTTGAGCAGTGATCCCTATGATGGCTTCTTTGTGCCAAAATATGTTTGTCCTCCAATTTTCATCTCATTTGAACCATTGAAACTCGAGTTTGCTAGATCTTTTGTTTAATATAACTTGCACACTGTCCTCTACCGATCCCTTTCAAGGGATACTTGCCAATACCTCTCATTCTATCCTATTGATATGCGATCCCTAGTGTAGGCTCCCTTAGGTCCATGTACCTTGCTCTCCAAATTTCATATGCTTTAGATTTATAAATCTTGAGATATCGATTGTTGTATGCAAGAACACATTTGAACCTCGATGGATGTCGACCCCTCTTCAACAGAGCCTGCCGATCCCTCTTCATCCAGCATGCCAATCCCTTCCAATATGCCATGTTATGCCAAACCCTTCCATTCTTTGAGTCGTACTCCATTCTTTGAGCATCATATAACGTACATCCATCAAATCCATTCAATTCTGACTTCGTATAATCATCTATACTCGACTTCCGAGCACCACAATTATCATTCTGGAATCATCAGCCATGATGGCAATTGAATCTAACTTGTGCAGCCAATTCAATATAGCTGGGCTAGAATGCAGGGTAACAGAGCTATTTAATGATTCCTATTGAAGTTTAAAATTGGTTGGGTCAAAGGTTTTCAATTTAAAGATTTTTGGTAGGGGGTTTTTCATTTTTTAAAACAGTGAAAAGTAACTTATGTTTGGCTCGATTATTTTTCGTATATTTTTAAATTTAGAAATTCCTTTCTAAAATTCTTTCTATGGGGTGGATAGATGGAAATGGTACTTGGTTGAAATGGGGTAAAGGGGATAGAAGGGTAAGAATGCTCGATAATAAAGATAGGGATAATATTCCCATGTATTGAAAACACAGAAGAAAAAAAACAACTGAAATGTTTTTTTTTGTGTTACTAAAGAAAATTCCAATGACTAAAGCAGCATGCGAACACACTACAATGAGTAAATGGGGAAAACAATAAAAGAGGAAAAGAGTTATGTATGGAGAAGCCACTTGAAGGCAATTTAGGTAGGATAAATTTTAATAGTAGCAATATTAGGAAATTTAAATAGGAATGCCATTAGGAATTTATATATCAAAATATAGTAATTTATTTTGGAATGATGTAGGAAATTAGGGACAAAGCATAGGAAAATGGATTGTTTCCATAATTATGTGCAGCAATTGCGCATATCTTCTAGAAATCTCTCTCACCAGCTATTAGAATCTCCTCAAAGATAGAAGCAGTAATAGCATGATTAGTTAGAAATAATAGAATGAAAGTTATACTAGTCTACTCCAGTTTTCATTGTTTAAAGTTACGAAGGATGATTTTAAAAATGGTTTGGTACGACAATTGAGTTTTTGAACGCAAATAAATGTTTTGATTTAAAAATCGTACTTTTAAAGAGGTAAATCTCTATTTCAGAAAGTCTTTGAAAAGGGAAAGTTGGTTAGAAGGGGAATTTTTCATGGCTCCTTTTGGAAACCAAGCAGGTTTTGAATTTAATAAAAATGTTTCTGATTTTATATTTTCAAAGATAAAAGTTTTGGATGAAGTACTTCATTACTGTGAAGTTTTAATTTTATAAAGAGCGGTGAAAACCAAATCAGTTTTTAATGTGGTGTAGATGTGGATGACTGTCTACGTAAGACGAGCGAATGGTCAAGGCGATAAATAAAATAGCTACAAATGCTCATAGAGTAGTGACAATGAATCCTCGTTGAATATAAGGAATATTGCTATTAACCTAAGAATGTTGGATTAGACATATGTGAAAGCCATAAGAAGAACCCTCAAAGGAATGAGGAATGATATCAAAGTACACTCCTGCGAGTTCTTGAGTAACTCGAATAAAATATCGAAGATAAAGAAAATAAATACCAAAATTCGGGAATACTATCAAGAGATTTTGATTAAAAAAGATCGTAATATAATTGGATAAGACGGTAATGATATGGCAAAAAAACATAGAAGTTGTTGGTTGGAATAATTAAAGTTATGTATGGACCTTATTTGTTAAAGATCGAAAAGGTAAGTTAAGATATGTGGGTTATAATAGAATGGCTACTAAAAATGCCCATTTTGTTCAAGTAAGAAGTGATAAGGCCACAAAATCATTAATACTAGTTAATGTTGAAGGGATACTTCCAGCAATTGTTTCTTTCAGGTTATTTGGGTTATAATCGCTAGTTGTCTCTTTTTGAGTATTGAAAAAAGCATACGATATGATATGAAATATGTTCCTATTTTATTACTTGTTGATTTTCTACATGAGCTTTGATCGCTATATATACATATACATATACATATACATATACATATACATATACATACACACACACATATATATATATATATATATTGGGAAATAGTATAAATAAGGAAATCTCATACAGACACTTAACTAACGAATAATGTAAAGTAAGATTGGAAGTTGATAAAATAAATTTTAGTGAGTGAAGGATAGGTAAAGGTAGTTGCAAAACCATGAGTCATTATCCCTGTACCTTAAAAGCTAAATTTATAAATATACTTGTGTGTTATTGTCGTTTTAAAATAAAAGGAAAGATTTTCAAAATCTAAGATTAACTGCGCAATGCTAGGGTCAATAATATACATTAACTCATTAGTTGAATCCTGATTACGTTAATATATGGCCTGATTTGTTTTAAAAGGGGAAAAGGCAAATGCTTTTGAAAAGTTGGGTTCAAATGCTTTTGGAAAATTTTGTTCAAGTGCTTTTGAAAGAAAATGATGTTTAAATGATTTTGGGGATTTGAATTTTTTTTAAACTATTTTACAAGTTTGATTAAAAAGGGGAAAATGTTTTTGTGGGAAATGAGGAAATTTCTGACTTTCAAGTGTCACATGCTTAATGTAGGGAGGGCCGATGTGTTAGTGGATATGAATTTTTCTGTGAAATATGGATGGCAGTATGCAAGGTGTGGATAATAACAAGGGAAACACTATTTTAGCCTTCGAATTCTATTTATATACCTCGTTGATAGTGAACAAAACTCGCTCATTATATAATTCCATTTTAGAATAAAAAAATAATTCTCCTTTTGCGAATTATGCTTGGAAAAGATAGAAAAGATTTGGAGGCAAAAGAGAAAATTCCAAGATACAACGAAATTTGTTAACATAAAAAATGGATCAACACGCAATAATTAAGTTGTAGGGAACCTGTATGACCTAGATTTAGAAGATAGTAATGAAAATAAAAGGAAAATAAGGCAAATAAGAAAGAGAGACACAAGATTTTATAATGGTTCAACAATCTTTGGCCTATGTCTACTTTATAGCTTTGTTGCATGGATTTGATGTTGTTTACTTTGCAAGTGATTTGGAAGGGAATAAGTCATAAGTATAAGGATTAGACAAATTCTAAGTCCTAGTATTGCCAAGAGTAACTACCTTATTGACTATTGCATAGAGGAAAGAGTTGAAGAAGAGGCAAACCTTCAGCGTAGTGATGGCAGAAACCAGGTCCCCTTTCGGTTTCTTTATGGCTTGTATTTATAGGGGTAGCAAGCATGTTGGGTTAGAAGCCCGCTTCCAGAAAGGTCCAGACATCAGCGTAGAGTAGTGCGAAAAATTAGAGGGGCCCACAAAATATGAGCATAACTCGGTACCAAGTTATCATTTTAACATGTCACCGAGTTATCATTATACGTTGGTACAAAGTTATCCCCTTAAGGGTAAACTCATACTTTCCTCTTGGAGCATTCTTCTTACTTCATTTTGGGTTGCTCCTTATGTTTTCATAGACCGATGACTTGTTTTGATGATCGTTCCTCCAAAAATTTGTTTGTTCTGCGGTTTACAGGAGCTAATTCTTAAATTCTTGAGATAGGTGGTCCAAAATGTTATGAAATCACTCAAGAATGCATATAAGAGCTAGGGAATAACTCCTATAAGTTTAAGAGGCTGGTTATGTAGCACAATAACTTGGTATTGACCTATATCCATAACTCGATACTGACTTATGCACTTAGCATATTTCTGGTCCAAATTTTCCAGAGCTATTTTCTTTTTCTATTTAAGCGTGCCTTCCAAATTTCAAGTCGTTTAGTATTCATTTCGATGTTCTAATTTCCACCAACTTTTGCTTGGTTTAAAACCCAGTTAAAATTTTCCTCTAGATTATGCTTTCGTTGGAATGAAAGTGTGCTCTGGATCGAGGTAAGTCTTGGATTGCTACCCTACAAATTCCTGTTGGTCACTCAGATGTCTTCTCGAGATGTTGTTTTTACTTAGTTGATTGTCCATTCACCATTCGTACCGATTTTGATTATAATTCCAATTATTTGCGTTGGCAATGTAATATACACTCCTAAGACTACGTAGTGCTTCATTTTAACAAGGATGGCCTCTGCAATGATTTGGAGCAAATTTGGGCGAACAAGGATAATTCAGTACTGAGTTATAGTGATAACTTGGTACCGAGTTATGGACTTAAGAAAAAAATTCAGATTTCTTATTTAACAAAGTTTTCCTAAAGCTTCCTTCTCACTTTTCTCCTAGTGTCGGGCCTTTTTATTTTCATCCGAGTCTTCTTTTCATTCCGCCCAAGTCTTTGCTTCGCCGACCTAGCCCCAAACGCCTCCAACCAAACTATGTTCATCCTTGGTCGCCACTATCATCGCTGCTCATCTCTACCATCTCCAGATTCAGTTGCCATTCACCAAATCGAAGCCCTAAAGAATCTGTCCCGACCTAGCTGAAACCCAAGTTCTTGCCTTGGATTTTGAACCAATTTAAAGGTTGGATGAGGTGGGTTTTGAGATGGCGATTGAGGTGATGACGATTGGGATTTGGTTAACTTTAATTCGAAAGTAGATGGATGATTTTGGGTGCATTTAATTGGTGGTGAAGCTAGAGTTTGCCCCAGTTAGACGTGTAGGACTACGAAGTCGAGTTGTGGTCTCCGGCTTCAACCGTTTGCTTCCATGAAATTGACCAAATCTTAATCGCCAAATGAACTTCGATACAATTATTTGATTTGAACTTGGTCATATTGGATGACTCCATTGCACTGCCTTTTCATTTTCACGTTTTTAGCAATCCTAAAAAGAAAAGCTTTCCGTGTTACTCTGGACAATGGATTGGTTATCGATTTTCAAACGATAACGGGTAAATACCAACAAATAATCTCAAAATACGATACAGATCATTTTTCTAATGCAAGCGAGATATCTACACAGGATGGTCCATTCACATGTACAGGACACTGGACTCACTTTGAATTGATAACACACCGCATTTGTCATGGTTAATGGAATCTGATCAGTCAACATACGTTGACTTCCTTTGGAAGCCAAGCATTAATCACACGAGAATTCTAGTTGAACATCGAGTTTCCCTGTTCAGAATGACTCATCGGTCTCCCCATTTTAAGCATGTTGACGGAACTTTTTCCCCTCTTGAAGCTACACCGTCTACCACTTTGGCTTCACCTTCCATTCTAGTTGGATCAAGCCAGCTCATGACTTCTAAGCCTAAAGGCTATTTGATTCCAACTGATCCAGTAATACATCGAACTCCTTTGGGATTAGGAATCATAAGTGACCCGTCGAAGCAAGTGCCTTCGAGCTTATTGGCCAAATCGCTTAGAAACATTTGCATTCAGCATAGCATCCCTGAAGATGACATTTATTTGCTAACAAGAGACGAACGTACTCACAGTCCCCTTTAAGGCTTTACGGCTTGTAACTGCTATATGTGTCTTGGCAGTGTGGTCCTACTGTTTGACTCATTATTTCTTGTAAGAGATTGGACTTGCTCCATTCTAAGTCCATCTGAATGGACATTTATTACTGAGCTCACTGTATGTTTTCTTCATGGATAGGTTCGAACGGCCTCTGACATTCAGCGAACTGACATACCTTCTGACGTTCAAAAGAAGGTAGGACCGCCCCTCCCATGTGATTATAAAGGCCTATAAAGGTTATACAGTCATTGATAGATTGCACAATAAACGTTCGTATTTCAAGAACGAATATTTCTTTGTGCATTTCTCAGAGGGATTCAATCTCTTGTGGCTTAGTGGAAGTAAGATCCTTTTCTTCTATCCCATGCCAGAGCTTCTAAGTTGCTAACTTAACGTGTGTCTCTTTGCAGTCCTATCGAGATGTGACAACAAAATGGAGCAAAAGAAAATGCTTGATGATTTGAAGGTCGTGGAAGAGAGCCAACGAACCGTTGAATTCCTTCTAACAAATGATAACTTGCATGAATATGGGCTAATTCACTTAGGGAGATCTGTTGATACTAAGTCTTCAGCTCCAAGCAGCTCTAGAAAAACACTCATTCCACTGCACCCACTTGTAGCTCCAATGAGAATGCTCAGGGGATGTAACCGGTCCTTCGGGTGAAGTATAACCTGGAGAAGCTCACGAAGTTGTGGTCAATTTGCATACCAAAGAAGATATTCGAAGGGATATGAATGAAACAAGTACGATGTCCCCGATCCAGAGGAAGACGAGCCAATCCATAGGAGAGTTGGAAAACAACCAGTGATAGTTGTAGTGGAGGAAGAGGCTTCGATCATGATGACGATAGGGATTTTCACGCCACCAAGGAAGGGGATGAGTCCTGTGGTGGATCATTGGAGATGAGCCCTGATCTTCCTAACTTATTTTCTCTGGAACCACTAACTACTGAAGCATCGAGTCCTGAAATTCCCAATTCTCCTCCTCCAGAATAGCTAACTACTGAGACTTCTCAGTCGACTAGAGGCCTAATTACAACTCTTATAGATTGGTCTTCAGATCCAGCTTAACGTCCTTATCGTGAAACTAATGAGGAGAGGGGAAAGAGAAAAGACAAAGAAGTTAAGGACGAAGCCCGCCACCCAGAGAGAGACCGAGAGATGTGGATAAGAGAAGATAGGATAGTGAAGGTGATTCCTTGGTGATACTCACAAGCTCCATAAGGACTCTTATGATCTCCATGGAACTAGATCATCCATCCCTTCTCCTTGCACCGATGCTCTGACTAGTGCGATGCAAGAAATCCTGTCCTCCCGGGCCATAACCACTATCACTGCTACTACTTCTTCTAGATGTGGAAAATACATACTTCCGCCAGGTCTATATCAACTTCAGGTTGCTTAACTACATCTGTTCTTACGTGCGATTAAGTTTGATCAAACCATAAAACTCACTATTAAAGCTGCCTCTCTTCAAAATCTTGAGACAGTCCGTGAGGATTCGGAATCTGGGTTGTTTGCAACGTCTTGTCTGAGCTCTTTCTGATGTAAATCGGTTTAACTACCAATAGATTCTCTCTTTTGTAGCAGAAAGGGAAGATTAGGATAGAATGATCAAGGATTGTGGCAATGAGATAGCTCAACTAAAGCTTGATAGAGACGTTGTCCTGAAGGGAAAGGCTGCGAGTTATAAATTGCTAATGGAAGCAAACCAAGCTCATGAAAGAGCGCTCCTTGCAATTAAGAATCAATTTAAAGATGCTCATGTAAAGTCGTTCAAACCGAAGGAGCAAATTACTAATAGAAAGAATGCTATCAAGGCTCGAAATCAAACTATCGTCGAATAGGCCGTAGAACTCGCTTGACTCTACGAGAAGATTTCAAAATTGAGGGAACTGTTAGTCTATAGGATAATGGTTTTGATGACAACAACTATAGAAGTGTTATAAAATATATATGTGCAGGAAATCTATATGCAGGTATCAACAAAAGAAGACTGTACAGTAAAGAAGACAAAGATCAAGAGTTCAAGATTGAAGACTCATGAGATTCAAGATATTCAAGAGTTCAAGACAAATAATATAGTTAGGTTAGATATTTGTTAAAACTCCTTGAAAGCACTATCATTCTTTTTTATCCAATTTACTCGTGGAATGGAATCCACTTCGTTCTTGTTAAAGGGATGGAACCCTAGTGAGATGGAACTCACGAAATATCTAGTGGAACGGATAGTAGCCCTATTTTGTTATCCACTAATTTTGATTCAAAATGATTTTCAAAATTATCTCTTGTTTTATAAAATAATTTTCAAATATTCCTTTTCAAAAGAAAAACCTTCGTTCACATTTCCAAAAATGTTTTAGCCTCAAAATCATATTTATCATTTTGTTATATTTTGATTTCAAAATTGTCCTTGATATTTTAGCCTCAAAATCTATTTTAATATTATATTTACTTTAGTTTATTTACTTTGATTTTAAATATATTTTAGTATATATACATATATACATTCATAAGTATTTCTACTTCTAAATAGCTTCTACAAATACATAGAGTCCATTTGAATAAAGTTGCATATGTTTTAAATCATCATTTTCAAAGAAAAGCAAATCATCATTTTTACTAGACCATGTCGACATCATAGTTACTCGTCATGTCGACATGCTTCCCGTTATAGCAAAGGTTGTTTTCAAAAGAAGTGTCTATTCGTTTAAATCTCTTTGAATGGACACATCCATTCATTCTCTATAAATAGAGACTGTTATGGACGTTTTCCAGTAACTACTTTCTTTATTTTCTCTCCTCTTTACTCTCTTATCTTATTTTCTAATCATCCTATCCATATTCTGCCGAAATCTTAAGTGAATCAAACCAGAATATCTCTAGTTTGATTCTCTGCCACTCTCTTCAAAGAATCTCAGTGCTTATCAGAGTTATAGATACATTTGTACTCAAAGAAACTTGTTTAGGGTTATAAAGGTGTGATCGTGTCCTTGGAAATCGATCGGGTGAACTTGTGTCCTGTGAATCAAGTGGTTCTACCCAGAGACCTGAGAATCTGGAGGGTGTACCTCGTTGCCTTGGAATCGAGGGATTGTAATCTAGATTATTATTGAATAGAAAGCCGTACGAGTTGTGCGGGACTGGATGTAGGGTAACACCGAACCAGTATAAAATTCCTGGTGTGTTCTTTCCTTTACTTGCTTTTTATTTATATTTGCATCTGTTTGTGATTCTGTGATTTGATCTGTGATTGTGTATTTGCATTAAGTTAGTTAAATCAATTTAAATCAAAGAAGTTTTAAAGAAATTCTTAAAACACTATTCACCCCCCCTCTAGTGTTAAATAGCCTTAAGATCATCTTCCGCGTCCTTGTCATTTGGTATCAGAGCAAGTTTTTCAAAGTATTCATAACCTGATTTTTGAAAAGTAACAATGGCTACCAACACTGGTATTTCTAGTTCATTTGTAGAGGGTCAGTCCACTGCCAGACCACCACTTTTCAATGGCAGTAACTATGCATATTGGGCATGTAGAATGAAGATATATTTACAATCCATTAGTTTAGAAACATGGAATATGACACAAACTGAATACACTGAGCCCACAACTGATTTTGCTCAATGGACGACCGTTCAAAGAGAAGTGGCTCAAAACAATTCAAAAGCCATGAATATTTTATTTTGTTCACTAGATAGAAATGAATTTAATAGGGTATCTGTTTGTAAAACTACATATGAAATCTGGAAAACTCTGCAAGTTACTCATGAAGGAACAAGCAAAGTTAAACAGACCAAAATTTCTATTCTTACTAATCAATTTCAATTATTTAAGATGTTGCCTAGTGAATCTATTCCAGATATGTATAGTCGTTTTCAGGATATTGTTCATTCACTAGTATCTCTGGGAAAAGCAATCTCCGAAGAAGATCAAGTCAGGAAAATTCTGAATTCACTCACTCCAGAATGGGATCTGAAGACACTGGCGATTGAAGAAGCAAATAACATCAGTACCTTAAAGATTGATGAATTAATTGGAAATCTGATGTCATATGAAGTTCAAATTCAGGAAAGAAGGGAGAATAAGTCATCAGAAAAAAAGTCCATTGCCTTTAATGCACTAACTGGTGAATCAGACTCTAGTGATGATGATGAAGAAATAGCCTTCATGACAAGAAACTAAAATTCTTGAAGTATAGAAAAATGAATAATCACAAGAGAAAAAGTTTTGGAAATAACACTGAATCACTCAACAACATCAAATGCTTCAATTGCAATGAGTTTGGTCATTATCAAAGAGACTGTCCACATCAAGAAAAGCAAACTCCTCAATCAAACAAAGAATATTCAAAGAAAAGAAAGAAAGCATTTGCAGCAACACTGGATGATTCAGATACGTCCTCAAGTGATGATGAACAGAAAACAGAATTGGCAAATATGTGTTTTATGACAACTCAGAATTCAGATAATCAGGATGATATGGAACTCAAACAAGGTACACGTTTACTATTTTAATTGGTTGAAAATTGGTTGCTTAGAATAGTTTATTAATTAAGTATATAATTGATTTTATTAACTTAAAATTTTTCAAATATCTTTTAAAAATTTATAAAATATTATTTTTATATATTTTCTGTATAATATATTTTCAAAATATATTCAGACAATAGTCATAATATATATAAGTATATATATATATATAAATCTTGTACATGCTTGAAATCATTTTTGCAAAATCTGATGTGCATGTCGACATGGCACTTATTGGTAATGTCGACATACCTGTAGCAAATCAGATTTCTAAATTTGAATTCAAAATTCAAATTTCCCTCCACCTTTTCACTAACTCCTATGTTCTGAATAGTTATGACTCTTTGACCAGAGAATCCACCTATTCAACCTCTTTATATCTGTCTTCTATCAACACTTATCTCCATCTTCAATTCAAATTCAAAACAACTTTTATCTTCAAACACTCTTATCTCTTCAAAAATGGCATCCACTAGCAACGTAGCCGGAATGAGGCTGTCAAAAGCCACCAAAGATCATCTCTACAATAATAAAGATGCCATACTTGCATACATTAATTATGCAACTTATGGAAAAGTTCATTCGGGTAGTTTTGCTATTTTTAATGACTTCGCTTCTTATGAAATTGATGCTCTCTTTCAAAACAATGGTATTCTAAGCTTGGTTGACAATAACCAAAATGATTTTGTTTGCTATCCAAACCTTGTCAAAATGTTTTATGCAAATTTAAATCGTGGTTTTTATAATGGAAGGGATGATGAAGTGTGGAGTAGTGTCAAGGGGACACAAATTGTTTTGGATACCGATGTTTTAGGAACCATACTTGAGTGTAAAAGTACCGGTTCCAATCTTTCTTCTTTTTGAAATCGAGGAAACCGATCGTGAAACTTTTCACAATATTTTTGAGGAAGAAATGGATTTCAAAAACAATTTTTTTCGACCAAAAGCTCGTATTGTTAATCTTCTCCTTCAACGCACTATTACTCCGAGATCGGGAAATTACAATAACCCGACTCAAAAAGTGTGTAAGGCTCTTTTTGCAATTTTTGGAAATTATAATATTAATTGGGCACAAGTTATCTTGGATGAATTTCGTCACAAAAACTTGGATTCGGGAGAGAATGCATTATATCATGGAATATACCTCACTAGAATTTTTAATTACTTTGGAGTGGATATGAGAGGTGAAGAATTCTTTCCAAGAAAGGTTTTTAATCATTCCAATATTTCACTTATGAAAATTCCGCACGTGTTTCAACCATACGAAACACTAACGGAAAAAGAAACACGATTGGGGTATGAGGAAATGCAAGAAGATGAGGAGGAAGAAGAAGAAGAGGAAGAGGAGGAAGAAGAAGGTGAAGAAGAAGAAGGTGAGGAAGAAGAAGAGGAAGAAAGTGAAGAAACTTCCTTAGAGAGTATTGATTTTCCCACACGACCATCAAACAAAATTCTCCTTCACAATCAACGAGTAATTGTAAAAAATCAAAAAGCTCTCAAACACTCCGTAAACAAAAAAAAATTGGACAAAATGTCCAATACTATGAACAAGTTCTTCTCCAAAGTCAACAAGAAGCTTAATATCTCATCATCTTCATCCTCATCTACTAGTTTCTAGAGTTTACTTTTTGTATATCAATGAAATTTGGTATATTGAAAGTTGTATCTTTATGTTTTCTCTATGAGATTCATGTACTTCTCTGTTCTAGTATGAAATGAAGCTTATTCTCTGTTTATCTTACTGTCACTCTTATTTATATCAAGTAATATATATATATATATAAATCATATGTATATACACTGAAAATTCAAAAATAAGATGTGCAAAATCTGCTATGTATGTCGACATACTGTATAGAGGTCATGTCGACATATACTGGTAATATTCTGAATGGACATTTCAATTTGAAGTTCAAAATAACTCCTTATGTCTATTCATTTCAAACGACTTTCCTGTCTATTTAAGTCCTATTTTCTTCCAGAAAACTTCTCATAACTTCTCTCTACTCTTATCTACTTATTTCCTTCTTACTTATCGTCAAAATGGCGTCATCCTCTTCAAATCTAAGTGATAATCTTGAAGAGACTCTCAAATCCTTCAAAGACATTCTTACTTTTATTCTACGAAATCAGAGGCACTTAGAACTGAGTCAAATGCAGATGATAAAGGAACAAGAAAAGCATTTCGATGCACTACGATGGATGATCTCCGCTCTCAACAAAGAGGATCTCCAAGTAAATCCACCGAAGACATTGCTCCAGGACGATGAAGATTGGGAAGTAATCAAAGCGGATCCCATCTTTGGAAAAGAGGGATGGGTTGAAGTTCCACGTAACATTTAACTTGTTTGATTTGGTTTAAAATTGATTTGATTTGAAATACTTGATTTGGTTTTAAACATGGTTGATTTATGATAACTTACTATATTGATTATGTAATAAGACATAAATAGGTGTGCTTATGTTTGATTGATTTGTCTACTTATTGTATGCATTTTCTTTTCATTTAACAGTTATGTATATAGTGATATGAATAAAATAATTTGTGGTTACACTTATTATTCTCATTCTTATATTACTCATATATCATTCTGAGTATACAATATTTAGCATTGTTATATCTAGTTTCAGTATCATTAATGATAACACTATCATTAATATCATAGATTTAGGGGGAGTTAGTGTCATTTTTTTTTGTTGATGACAAAGGGGGAGAAGTATAAAATAGGTTAGTTAGGCATAGATTAAGGGGGAGTTATTAGATTTAGGGGGAGTTATAAGGAGAATATAAATATTTTATAAACAAAGGTTGTCATCATCAAAAAGGGAGAGAATGTTAGTCTATAGGATAATGGTTTTGATGACAACAACTATAGAAGTGTTATAAAATATATATGTGCAGGAAATCTATATGCAGGTATCAACAAAAGAAGACTGTACAGTAAAGAAGACAAAGATCAAGAGTTCAAGATTGAAGACTCATGAGATTCAAGATATTCAAGAGTTCAAGACAAATAATATAGTTAGGTTAGATATTTGTTAAAACTCCTTGAAAGCACTATCATTCTTTTTTATCCAATTTACTCGTGGAATGGAATCCACTTCGTTCTTGTTAAAGGGATGGAACCCTAGTGAGATGGAACTCACGAAATATCTAGTGGAACGGATAGTAGCCCTATTTTGTTATCCACTAATTTTGATTCAAAATGATTTTCAAAATTATCTCTTGTTTTATAAAATAATTTT
Source organism: Allium fistulosum (assembly GCA_030737815.1). Taxonomy (NCBI): domain Eukaryota; kingdom Viridiplantae; phylum Streptophyta; class Magnoliopsida; order Asparagales; family Amaryllidaceae; genus Allium; species Allium fistulosum. The sequence continues at coordinate 1,113,796,508 of CM060907.1, read as the reverse complement.
CAAATATTCCTTTTCAAAAGAAAAACCTTCGTTCACATTTCCAAAAATGTTTTAGCCTCAAAATCATATTTATCATTTTGTTATATTTTGATTTCAAAATTGTCCTTGATATTTTAGCCTCAAAATCTATTTTAATATTATATTTACTTTAGTTTATTTACTTTGATTTTAAATATATTTTAGTATATATACATATATACATTCATAAGTATTTCTACTTCTAAATAGCTTCTACAAATACATAGAGTCCATTTGAATAAAGTTGCATATGTTTTAAATCATCATTTTCAAAGAAAAGCAAATCATCATTTTTACTAGACCATGTCGACATCATAGTTACTCGTCATGTCGACATGCTTCCCGTTATAGCAAAGGTTGTTTTCAAAAGAAGTGTCTATTCGTTTAAATCTCTTTGAATGGACACATCCATTCATTCTCTATAAATAGAGACTGTTATGGACGTTTTCCAGTAACTACTTTCTTTATTTTCTCTCCTCTTTACTCTCTTATCTTATTTTCTAATCATCCTATCCATATTCTACCGAAATCTTAAGTGAATCAAACCAGAATATCTCTAGTTTGATTCTCTGCCACTCTCTTCAAAGAATCTCAGTGCTTATCAGAGTTATAGATACATTTGTACTCAAAGAAACTTGTTTAGGGTTATAAAGGTGTGATCGTGTCCTTGGAAATCGATCGGGTGAACTTGTGTCCTGTGAATCAAGTGGTTCTACCCAGAGACCTGAGAATCTGGAGGGTGTACCTCGTTGCCTTGGAATCGAGGGATTGTAATCTAGATTATTATTGAATAGAAAGCCGTACGAGTTGTGCGGGACTGGATGTAGGGTAACACCGAACCAGTATAAAATTCCTGGTGTGTTCTTTCCTTTACTTGCTTTTTATTTATATTTGCATCTGTTTGTGATTCTGTGATTTGATCTGTGATTGTGTATTTGCATTAAGTTAGTTAAATCAATTTAAATCAAAGAAGTTTTAAAGAAATTCTTAAAACACTATTCACCCCCCCTCTAGTGTTAAATAGCCTTAAGATCATCTTCCGCGTCCTTGTCATTTGGTATCAGAGCAAGTTTTTCAAAGTATTCATAACCTGATTTTTGAAAAGTAACAATGGCTACCAACACTGGTATTTCTAGTTCATTTGTAGAGGGTCAGTCCACTGCCAGACCACCACTTTTCAATGGCAGTAACTATGCATATTGGGCATGTAGAATGAAGATATATTTACAATCCATTAGTTTAGAAACATGGAATATGACACAAACTGAATACACTGAGCCCACAACTGATTTTGCTCAATGGACGACCGTTCAAAGAGAAGTGGCTCAAAACAATTCAAAAGCCATGAATATTTTATTTTGTTCACTAGATAGAAATGAATTTAATAGGGTATCTGTTTGTAAAACTACATATGAAATCTGGAAAACTCTGCAAGTTACTCATGAAGGAACAAGCAAAGTTAAACAGACCAAAATTTCTATTCTTACTAATCAATTTCAATTATTTAAGATGTTGCCTAGTGAATCTATTCCAGATATGTATAGTCGTTTTCAGGATATTGTTCATTCACTAGTATCTCTGGGAAAAGCAATCTCCGAAGAAGATCAAGTCAGGAAAATTCTGAATTCACTCACTCCAGAATGGGATCTGAAGACACTGGCGATTGAAGAAGCAAATAACATCAGTACCTTAAAGATTGATGAATTAATTGGAAATCTGATGTCATATGAAGTTCAAATTCAGGAAAGAAGGGAGAATAAGTCATCAGAAAAAAAGTCCATTGCCTTTAATGCACTAACTGGTGAATCAGACTCTAGTGATGATGATGAAGAAATAGCCTTCATGACAAGAAACTAAAATTCTTGAAGTATAGAAAAATGAATAATCACAAGAGAAAAAGTTTTGGAAATAACACTGAATCACTCAACAACATCAAATGCTTCAATTGCAATGAGTTTGGTCATTATCAAAGAGACTGTCCACATCAAGAAAAGCAAACTCCTCAATCAAACAAAGAATATTCAAAGAAAAGAAAGAAAGCATTTGCAGCAACACTGGATGATTCAGATACGTCCTCAAGTGATGATGAACAGAAAACAGAATTGGCAAATATGTGTTTTATGACAACTCAGAATTCAGATAATCAGGATGATATGGAACTCAAACAAGGTACACGTTTACTATTTTAATTGGTTGAAAATTGGTTGCTTAGAATAGTTTATTAATTAAGTATATAATTGATTTTATTAACTTAAAATTTTTCAAATATCTTTTAAAAATTTATAAAATATTATTTTTATATATTTTCTGTATAATATATTTTCAAAATATATTCAGACAATAGTCATAATATATATAAGTATATATATATATATAAATCTTGTACATGCTTGAAATCATTTTTGCAAAATCTGATGTGCATGTCGACATGGCACTTATTGGTAATGTCGACATACCTGTAGCAAATCAGATTTCTAAATTTGAATTCAAAATTCAAATTTCCCTCCACCTTTTCACTAACTCCTATGTTCTGAATAGTTATGACTCTTTGACCAGAGAATCCACCTATTCAACCTCTTTATATCTATCTTCTATCAACACTTATCTCCATCTTCAATTCAAATTCAAAACAACTTTTATCTTCAAACACTCTTATCTCTTCAAAAATGGCATCCACTAGCAACGTAGCCGGAATGAGGCTGTCAAAAGCCACCAAAGATCATCTCTACAATAATAAAGATGCCATACTTGCATACATTAATTATGCAACTTATGGAAAAGTTCATTCGGGTAGTTTTGCTATTTTTAATGACTTCGCTTCTTATGAAATTGATGCTCTCTTTCAAAACAATGGTATTCTAAGCTTGGTTGACAATAACCAAAATGATTGATCACTTGGTCAGTCGATTGAGACTTTCGGACCTTCAAAGAGATCAAGATTACATGATGACTCGGATGGATGCTACCGTACTTCACTTCTATACTTGCACCGTTGGAACAAGGGAAGTTTGAAGTGGTTAAGAGACAACTATCCTGGACTCTTGCCATTGTTTGGGATGAAGTATTGGTTAGATCAAAGCAATCCAAGGACATGCACTTCAAAGAAGAACTCATGGCCATCTATCTTAGTTCAGAAGATATTGAATTCCTTGCTTTCGACAAAGAAATTCTAAAAGAAGAAAAGGAGAAGGCTGCTGTTGAGGCTGCTACTAAGGCTCTTGCTCGCATAAGTTTTTTGGTTCAGGGCGAGACATCCGCTCCCAAGAGCCAACAACGACCATTGTTGCATCTACAAGGGTCATTTCTACAACCACCGCACTCTTCCTGCTTCTAAAGCTCTGCATAGGCCGTACTTTCCCTCAGTTATAAAGTGACCCACTAAAATAGGAACTGGCGAAGGGACACTTTGAAGTAGAAGTTGATGATCAAACTCCGAGCTTAGGTATTTCTCTCGTTTCTTCAGTACTCCAAAGCTTCAGTTCACTCTGGAGTCCTTTACTAGACTAAACAACTATGTTTCCCAACTTGTTTCCCAACTTGTAGGTCAACCGTCTCTCCCGTCTCTGCCCCTAGCTATCCAAAGCTCGGGAGCCACTGCCATCTTCACTGCTTCCACCATGGTCTCCGCAGCGATTTTAGGTTCGATACCCGTTTCAGGCTTCGGTCTTGGACCCAATTCAGAGCAGATAGCGGCATTGCAGAACCTGGATGATGTCTTTATGTCTCAAGAAGAAGAAAGAGATGATCACAGGCGCATCGGGCTTGATGGACAAGGAGAAGATGATAGAGGAGCTGCAAAAAGAGAAAGAGGAGAAGATAAAGCTAAAGACTGAGCCAGGCGTTGCCAAGCCCAAACTTCTCCTATTCACAATCAAGACTGGAAAGCCGAAACCCGAGGACGTGTCCATCGGTGGATTTGAAGAACTTGATTCTAGTGCCGAAGGAGGGCATACTCATCTTGGGAAGAAGAAGGGTGACAATAGAAGAATATCACTCCCCATCGGGGCAGTAAGAAGTGATGATGTGATCAAGTGCGGTGGAGTGGGGCACTTGTGGTTTTTGAGTCTTTACTTTTTTTGGATTGTTTTCGTGTCAATGGAGTTTGTATTCTGCTCTTTTAAGATCTAAAACATGTCGAAATTGTGTGCGTCCGGCCCTTGCTGTTTGTACATGTACATAAAATGATATTGGTAATGAAAGTTTAGCAATTCTGTTGTAATCTCTCTTGTGTACTTTCCTGCATTCTATGTACTGTGCTTGTTTGTTGATGTGCACATAAATGTGCATATTTTTACTTCCATATTTAATCTAGTTAAATTAAATAAATGATCATATTGGGTGTTTTAACATGTTTAAACCATAATTCATATTATTTTCAAATCATCGTTTATTCATCTTCATATAGAGGCAAAATGGTCATTTGTGTGCATATATTAATTTGAGAAAAATTACTTGGATATTTTAATATTATTTTGTATGAATTTCGATTCAAATGGAAGAGGGTTTCATGAAGAAATATGCATGCACAAGAGAAAACAAGCAAATGAAGATGGAAATAATTCAAACTCATGAACATGAAGGACTCCACCTACCCACTTACTATGATGTACCATTAGAAGTTAATGCACATGCTAAAAGGCCATCAAAGTTACATGCACACTTAATAGAGGATTAATTCATGCTAATGATAACTTGATGGCCACACTTCCTAGAGGGTAGTTTAGGTAGTTTCCAAAAATATGGATTAGGATTTCAAACTTGTATAAATACCCCTTATGTTCATGCAATTAGTCCTCTCTCTTCTCTTAGCCTTTGAGCCTCCATTTAGTTTAGTTGGAGGTTCACAAATAAACAAAAGCTCTTTTTTTTTCATGGCTACTTAGCCATTTTCTCCTTTTATGTAATTTTCTCTTTTATGCAATTTAATTTCATGCTCTTTTATTATTTTTTTCTTATTTTATGCAATTAGTATAGTTTTATTTCTTGCAAGTAGAGTGGATTTATTTCATGCAAAACTAGTAAGCTCTCATTTTCTTCTTGTTTTTTGTTCTATGTTGCAATCTAAATTTGTTGACATGATAACAAATATGACAAGCTAAACCCCTTCAATTTAGGGGTAATAATCTCTCTTAATCATTTAGATTCAACATTTTGATATTTTTGATCTCTTTTTGTGCTTAATTGAAATGTTTGATGTGGTTAAACTTTATTGTTTTAGCTTTGACTTTGATAGCCTATGTTGTTGACACCAAACAGGCTATGCATAGACAAACAAAAAACAAATTACCTCTTCATCTACATATGATGTTGGTAAGTGATTTTAAATTAAAAATTTGATGATCTATATTTCTAATCAATAGTTAATAGATCATGCTTAGAATATATTTTATTTTCAAATTCATTGTCAATTTTCATGGGAGTTAGCAAGTGGTTTAGTGGGTATGTTAAGTTTGGTGGTTTATATTGGACTAATTAATAGCATAAATATTACATACTTATTGATAAACATATCAACTAATTTCACTAATGACCAAAAGAGAGATCATAATTTTATATATGTTGATTTATGTGATCTAGAGAAGAACACTGCCTTTAAATTGCCTTCAAACTCTCATATTTTTATCCATTTTCTTTTGCTAATTTTTCATTTTTAGCTTAACAACACTTCAATTCTTGGTTTAATTTGATTAAATAGAGTTTTAAAATCTAAATAATTCTCTGCGGATCGACCCGTACTCACCACGTACTAGAATTGTACGTCGTGCGCTTGCGGTTGTTTTTAATTAAAATTCGATCGGCTATTTTCTAACTCAATAGATATTTAGCCGGTACGAATAAGTTTTTGACGCCGTTCCTGTGGAATTGCTTTGATTTTTATTTTCTATTCTTCGAATTATTTTGTTTGATTTTTGTGTGTTTATATTATGTGTTAATTTGCAATTTAAAAAAAATTGTGTTATTGTTGTGTGATTTTTTTTGTCATTTTTGTTTGTGTGATTGTTGTGTTCTATTTGTTTTGCATTTGCATTGTTATTATAAAAAAAAATATACATACAATTTCAAAACAAAAACAAAAGTATTTAATTTCCTTTTTCTTTACAATTGCATTTACATTTACAATTTAATTTTCCTTTTTATAGTTTCATTTACACATTTACAATTTTCTGAAAATGAAAAAAAGGGGACAGTTTGCACTGTTGCATTGCCCGGTGCTCCTATGTCTACAAACTGTGCACATACCCTACATCCATTCCACTTCCCTCTGCAAACAAACCAATTTACCATACAAACACTGCATACGTACATTGCCTCTGCTACTTTTTCGAGCATCAACTTACTTGCCATTTCACACTTCTGCTCATACATATCAACCAAAACCACCTCATCACTTATCTATGCATATCTGTGCACATTTGAGCTACTGCACATACAACACATAATATCAACAGCAACTAACACTGCACTGCCTGCACCTGAAACTTCAACTGTCACTCAAAACTTCACTGTAACTCCACCATCATATAACTCACTGCATATCACAAAACTCCATACACTTCATTCCACCACCCACCAAACCAACAAAACTTCCCACGTACAAACTGCAACTACAAACACACAACTCCTCACCACAACTACTCACCATTGTTCAACTACAACCCCTCATCTACAACAACTCCTACCACAATCAACAGTGCATTTCCATCACCCTTCAGCAAACTCTCCTGTACCACCATAGTCAACTGTCCACTTACAAACCTCACTGCCATTTCAAACCATTCATTCCATTTCATACACTACATCACCACACATACAACTATTTCCATACTTTCTACTTCCTCTGTAACATCCTCCCCTTCATTCAAATATCAGTGCACTTTCAAACATCAACAACAATAATCATAAACAACTGCTGCTTCATTTCACCCTTCACAACCCCCTACTTGCTACAAAGCCACTACACCTCCCTATTGCCTTCATTTCAGTGCCATTTCATCTACATCAGTTCACTTCTGCTCAAAACATCTTCACATACACTTCACCCTCCTGCTTCTGCATTTCCACACTGTTACCCTTCCGCACTTCAACTGTGCACCAAAGCACATGACCAAATACCCCATATCATACCATCATCCACAACCACTGCAACAAACTATTATCAATATAAAACTTCCATCAATATAAAACAATGCCACAATATCTTACATAACTTCAACAGCCACTGTGCACCTCCCTGACAACCTCCATCAACATACGCGAACACTTTACATCCCTCTGTCAAGTCATCTTCACAGCCCAGTCATCAATACGATCACCACCCCCACTTCTTTAACCATCCAGCCCCTGCCTATCACTGACCAAAACTCAACAGCCACCACAAATGAATCATTTCATCACAAAACTGTGCACATACATTTCTGTGCACATACATTTCAAACCACCCACTGTGCACTCCACCAGCGTCATGCAAACATCTGCTTGATCAACTTCCACCACAACTGCACAATATTCTCTATCGGATCCCCATCCCACATCAACAACTGTTTACTGTCATACCATTCCTAAAACATTTGCCTCTGTGCTTCTATCAACCGCATACAGTCACCACCAGACATCAACATCTGCTGCAACACGTCCACAGAACACTGCACTTCACCATAACTTCTACAAACACATAACTGATATCCACCTTCATATCACTTACCACCTATACTACAAACACACATAACCTTGCCGCTGCTGTTGCGGCCTTATACTCACAAATAACAACCAATCATTCCTGCCACTACAAAGCCAACCATCAATATCACTGTCATTACCCCATTACTGCCTGATACAAGCACTTCTCATCATCTTACCATACTTCCACATACCACCCCGCCAAGCAAATAAAGTGCTTCACCACCATTCTTAGCTGCTTCTATAACATACCACCTCTATTGACACAATCTCATTCATCCATAACCACTGTTACATTCCTCCACCATTCCTATAATTACAACCACTTCCTCCAACTCCTATCCAGCACTTCTGATCATCCTCTGTCTACATCATTTACCTCAACTAGCTTGCTTCTGCATATTCAGTACAAACTGCAAACCACACTGTCACCCTTCTTACGAACCACTGTCAACATATACTTCTTCACCTCTGATCAACTGTGCTTACAACCACTTACATCTCTGCCACAGAAACATCTACATCCAACATTCATCACCGCCTAAGCATCTCACTGTCCCACTGCTCACTGCACATCATCCACAGCAACCACGAACTCGATATCACCTTAACTTCGACGCCTACAACCTCTAGACCCAATCACAAAACCCAAGACAATAATTGACTGCCAATCGCTTTGAACCCCTCCTTCGAATCAAAGAAACAAAATCACAAACTCGAACTCAAACAGCTCCGAAATCACGCAATACAACCTGCCACCAATTTGACTTCCACCCCTACTTTCGATCCATAACAAAAATACGCGACCACGACATCACCAAAATTCGACTTTCTCTCCTCAATTTCCAAGTCATCTACCTCCCAAATCGCCCCCACGATATCTCCGCAACCCAAATCCCCAAATCGCTTCAGCAATCCTATTGCCCATTCTTTTAATTGAGTTTGTGTTTCTGAGAAGTCGTGAATTCCCTTTTTTTAAGTTTGCATTTGATTTAATTGAGTTTTGAAATTGAATTTTAAAGTTGTTTCCTGTTTCGATTTTGGTAAGTATCTAAACAGATAAGAAAAAATTTGCGGTTTGGGCTTTTTGACTTGTGGGCTGTTGCGTTTTAAAACTTTTTTTTATTTATTTTTCCTTTTTCCTCGTTTTATTATTTATTTAATTTGTTTAATTTTAAGTTTTTTCTCTTCTCTTAAAAAAAAGAGAAAGTTTCAAATTGTTTTGTTTTCATTTATTTTGTTTTCACTTGTTTTTTTTTTGTTTTAATTTCTTTTTTTGATATATATATATATATATAAACTGTATATATTTTGTTTATAACTTTTTTTCAGGTTGTCAAAGCAGATAAAATAAGTGCTTGCTAAAAACCGAATTGCTAAATTGCTTGCTAAAATAATTACCGCTAAAAAATTAATAACTTGCCAATAATTATGCATGCTCTAGTATCGTGCCCTTTATCACTTATTTTTATTTTGATTGCATTGTTGGTTGCTTGCATTTTATAAAAAAAAATTCAAAATCTAAAAACAAAAACAAAAATCCATTCGTAGTTGCATTGTTAATACACGTTTAATTTCTGCTTTGCATTTCATCCTAGAATTTTGATTAATAATAATGGTTAGACATCGATAACACTTAATTGTATATTGACAAGTTGTCTTCTTTGAACAATTTAAATTCTTGGTGTCTAGGCTACGGTAGAGCAATAACCATTTATAAATATTACGTTGATTTGTAAATATTATAGTGGTTGTTTCTCAAAAGGTACTTAAACCTTCGACTGCATTACTATGGTGATTCATGGTGCATTGATAACTCCTACCCGTTGCCTGGCTGAGAAATATCTTGTTGAATTAAGATAAAGTGTGATTACACAATTTTGGGTTAGGAGCTACTTAGGATAGAGAATTTGTAGTTAAACCCTTGTATTCATTTAGTGCATTAGTTCATGCATATTTCAAAAAAAAATTCAAAATCAAAAACTAAAAAAAATTTGTACATATTCCTTAACTTAGTTTTTAAATCATTTCTTTTGAAATTTCTAAATCAAAATCAAAAATAAAAAAAAGTTTTAAGTTAGTTTTTTTTAGAAAAATATAAAACCTTCTCGAAAACAAAAAAAATTGAAAAAAAAAACCCAAAAAAACAAAACAAAAATCAAATTTCCCTTTAGAAAAATAAATTTCTTTTGGTAAATAGTTTTCACTTTAAAAAAATGCAAAAAAAAAGAAAAAGAAAAACATTTTGAAAATGTCGAAATTCCCCTATTCTCAAGAATTTTACAATAGTTGTGAAAAATCAATATAATCCATATAATTTCACATCAAATTCTTATGGATATTTTAATGATAACTATTGTATAAAAAATTCAAATTTTGAACAATAAAGTTTTCAAAATGATGAACAACCCTCAAATCTTGAAAATAACATTGAAATGATTTCGACTTTACTTGAACTCTCTACACAACAAAATCAAAGGATAAACGATTTGTGTAATTCATATTTATGCAATAACTCAAGTCAAAGTTTTCAAAATTTGAGTTCTCTTCAAAATTCAAATGATTTCGAGTATAACCTATGCCAATTCAACTTCGAACTGCCAATCAAAATGAAAATCAAAATGAAATCAATTGTTTAAATAATTTTGGAAGTGGGAACAATCTCGACTACAATGCGAGTGATAATTTTTGTTCTCAACAATTTCAAATCGAAGATTCTCAAGTTAATAATTACATATTTGATTTTGTTGAGAAAATGAACGAAATTTACAATGATCACACGGATTTGTTATTTGAAACATACATGAAACAACATGAGCAACAAAATCAAATCCTAACATGTAACGAGTCAAGTAATAATCCACCTTTTACCCAAATTGATGATTTTCAAATAACAACTTTTGAAATTGTAAATGACAACCTAAATGAAGTTGTTGAAAATACGGTAATTGAGTTGGATTTCAATTCTTTTGAAGGTGAGAAACTCGATTTAAATTTCGATCTTCCTTTTATCGATTTCAAAAATTTATATACAACAGCTTTGGATTTTGAAATTGATACATACAATGAAGTTGTTGATAATCTAACAGAGAAAGACGAATTTAATGAACATGAATTCTTTGGCTTTTCGAAAATGAGTTGTTAAATTCTGAAGGGGAAGATGTAAATCACCATTTCGATTTTGAAATCAATAATTTTGAAGAATTTGTCAATGATGAATTTGAATTTCAATTTGGTGAAAATAAACTTGAAGTTCAACCAATTGTTTTATCAACCCTGAATATCATCGAAAATAGAAAAACTCAAACAATTTTTACTAAAACGACATTCGTTTTTTCAAATCAACTTTCAACTTTGAAATTTTGTATGGTTCTGTTTTCCGTGCTTAAGTTGTGTCTCTCATACTTGATGAGACAAATGAATTGGTCTTTGGAAGACCGTTTCATTTATTCTTTAACAACATATTTTCTGATGTTTTGTAAATAATAATCATTTTCATGTAAATAGAGGTCATATTTTTATTTTTATTTTATTTTTCTCCTTTCACTTGGTTTGATAGTGGGGACACAGTACAAATCAAGTGTCAGTCAAACCAAGTGTGGGGGGAGTCTTATCTTCATTTTTCGATTTTTCATAGTTTATTTTTTGCATTTTCTTTCCAAAACCTCAAAATAATCAAAAATAAAAACAAAAAATTATCCCAAAAACAAATTTTCTTTTTAATTATTTTTAAAGAAACACTATAGGATAAATATATTGTTTTGGTTATTAAATTGAAATTTTTGAAAATTTATTTATCTCAACAAAAATAAAAATTAAGTTTCGTTACAAGTAACTATAGTTTAACTAGTATATAGGAAGATTTATCGTGATAATTATGAAGTGTAGCCTAATCGGAAATCTTTGTCTAAAAAAGTGGTGGATTTAAAAGAAATGGATATAACATTTTTTATCTTCTAAGTTAAATGGTGCTAAGATGATTTTGCAAAACTCTCTCTTCAAAAAAAAAAACAAAAAAAAACAAAAGAATTTTTTTGTACATATGTATGTATTTTTTATTAACACCTAGATTCATGTGTTCACACGCAAGTGTGTACACTCGCCATGCTCTGTACCCTTCTCACGCAAGCTCGTAAGGCAGTGCATGATCAGAATATCTGGCCTCCGTTTATCTGAGTTAGGTGTATGTATATAAAAATTCTTTTCAATAACGCCTACAGTTGATAGGTGTACACACTTATGTGTTCACTCGCCATGCTCTGTATTCCCCTTACGTAAGCCCGAAAGGCAAAGCATGGGTAATATATCTGGCCTCAATTTTTTGAGTTAGGCATATGTAGATATTGTTAATATCGATAAAATTTTCAAAAATTGAGAGAGTAAGCAATTGAAATCCAAGCACTATTTTCGCTTAATTGATTTGACTTGTTATTCAAAAGAAATGAAAATACCACTTTGATAAACTTTGAAAATCAACTAAGGATCTATTTCATACTTACACTATGTATCAACTGAAACAACTAGTCAAACTTGAGTTTAATTGTGGTGATAACTTAATTTTTATTGGAAATTTTGACAAGTAAAAGGACTTAAATTTCTTGATAATGACCAAAACTTATATTTAACTTATTCGTGTCAATTTGAAAGTAAATCCTTCATTTGTAAATATTTTTAAAAACATGCATTCATATCATTGTAAATAAATCTTACATTTAGGAATTTTTTATTTTGTAAATATTTTCACTTTACATTTAGATTTTCTGGGTAGTATCCGCTGAAAACCCTCATGAGACAACACTCGTCCTACTTGGGACACTTAGAGATTTAACGGCTTGTTGCATACGCTCAATGCAATCGTGATCCCTGCGAAAGCGGATTTATCTTAGTTTAGTTTATTCGAGGACAAATAAAAAGATAAGTGTGGGGGTATTTGTTGTGTACGTAAATGTGCATATTTTTACATCCATATTTAATCTAATTAAATTAAATAAATGATTATATTGGGTGTTTTAACATGTTTAAACCAAAATTCATATTATTTTCAAATTGTCATTTATTCGTCTTCATATAGGGGCAAAATGGTCATTTGTGTGCATATATTAATTTGAGAAAAATTACTTGGATATTTTAATATTATTTTGTAGGAATTTGGATTCAAATGGAAGAGGGTTTCATGAAGAAATATGCATGCACAAGAGAAGACAAGCAAACGAAGATGGAAATAATTCAAACTCATGAACATGGAAGACTCCACCTACCCACTTACCATGATGTACCATTAGAAGCTAATGCACATACTAAAAGACCATTAAATTTACATGCACACTTAATTGAGAATTAATTAATGCTAATGATAACTTGGCGGCCACACTTCCTAGAGGGGTAGTTTGGGTAGTTCCCAAAAATATGGATTAGGATTTCAAACTTTTATAAATACCCCTTATGTTCATGTAATTAGTCCTCTCTCTTCTCTTAGCCTTTAAGCCTCCATTTAGTTTAGTTGGAGGTTCACAAATAAACAAAAGCCCTTTCTTTCTTTTCATGGCTACTTAGCCATTTTCTTCTTTTGTGTAATTTTCTCTTTTATGCAATTTAATTTCATGCCCTTTTAATTCTTGTTCTTATTTTATGCAATTAGTATAGTTTTATTTCTTGCAAGTAGAGTAGATTTATTTCATGCAAAATTAGTTAGCTCTCATTTCTTCTTGTTTTTTTGTTCTATGTTGCAATCTACATTTGTTGATATGATAACAAATATGAGAAGCTAAACCCCTTCAATTTAGGGGTAATGAAGCTCTCTTAAACATGTAGATTCAACATTTTGATATTTTTGATCTCTTTTTCTGCTTAATTTAAATATTTGATGTGGTTAAATTTTGTTGTTTTAGCTTTGAATTTGATAGCCTATGTTTGACACCAAGTAGGCTATGCTTAGACAAACAAAACACAAATCACCTCTTCATATACATGTGATATTGGTAATGAAGTGATTTTAAAATCAAAATTTGATGATCTATATTTCTATCAATAGTTAATAGATCATGCTTAGAATAGATTTTATTTTCAAACTCATTATCAATTTTCATGAGAGTTAGCAAGTGGTTTAGTGGGTATGTTAAAGTTTGATGGTTTAAATTGGGCTAATTAATAGCATAAATATTCCATACTTATTGATAAACATATCATCTAAATTCACTAATGACCAAAAGAGAGATCATAATTTCATATACATTGATTTATGTGAGCTAGAGAAGGACATTACCTCTAAATTGCCTTCAAACTCATATTTTTATCCATTTTCTTTTGCTAATTTTCATTTTTAGCTTAACAACACTTCAATTCTTGGTTTAATTTGATTTAATAGAATTTTAAAATCTAAACAATTTCTTGTAGATCGACCTGTACTCGCCACGTACTAGAATTGTAAACTATGCACTTGCGATTATTTTTAATTAAAATTCGATCGGCTATTTTCTAACTCGATAGATATTTAGCCGGTACGAACATTTGTGTACCACTACGTGCATACACACACACATACACACACACAGAGATATATATATATATATAACTGTGTGTGTGTAATATGATTGCTTGTATTATAATTTCCATATTATATACTACTGCTCAGCATGATATTTTTATTTACCGCAACTCTATGCGTGTAAATAGCGTAACCTATTTATGTACCATAGCTCTGTACTCGTAAATCATATCTCTGTAGTTATTATATTACATAATTCTATTGTGATTGCCAAAATACTCTGTTCGGTATAATAGAACTATGGTGTATCTCGATTTAGCTAACTCCATGGCTATTTTCAATTCAAGCTTAGTGGAGCTCATCTCGACTAAGTGCTAATGTGTGCCCCCACTCCACAGGGATGGTTACTCCGAATGCTAGATTGAGCACTCGGTAAGAGACCATGTAATTTAGACAATTGTTCTGCTTTACCCAGTCTATATTGCATGATAGCTCCCATCTCCGGGAATTTGTAATTCTGTCGCTCGGTTCCGAGCATTTAATTCATTGACCGTGATCAACTTTTTCCAAAAGTCTAGCGTTGAAATCCTGTATTGTCAGTTTCTATCTCCAAAAACTTACGCATGAACAGCTCAATTTCTTGGATTTTTTTTGATGTCACTTATATCTAGGCTCCAGTTTATTCCTTTTGTCATCACCTAACTTCAGGCGATATCAAACTTTGACAATTATTAGTTGATTTTTCAATGAGTTTTAGTGATTCGTCATTTTCTAGCGTTGACGGGGCAACACATGTATCATGAAGATAGGGACCGATTTCCATCGTCAATTTGGCAGTTTGAGTCGATTTTAACCATTGATAACACGGTTTTGAATTTTCTAGACATTGCTAGTGAAACGCTCCCTTAGAAAATGGAGAAGATTTTCCATTAAACCTGCAGTTTGAAAACTTTCCCGGTGTTGCCGGGGCAACAATGGTACTTAGAAAATTAACAATCTCTCGATGTTACCGAGTTAATATTGATAAAATAGAAACTAGAAAGGTTTCCCAGAGTTGCCAAGGCAACACTATACTTATGGATTTGGGATCGATTTCTCCATCGATCCAGTGGTTTGAGTCGATTTTCCCCATCAACTCGGCGGTTTGAGTCGATTTTCCCATCGACTCAATGGTTTTGGTAGTCAATACTTATCCGAAGATTGAGAAGTTTTTTCTTAGTCATGTGGCTTATTTGGTGGCACATAAGGAATTTTCTTACAAGAACATAGTTCCATCGGTTCAAGAAGCGTCATGCGACTTATTGGGAGGTGCACAGGGATGTGGGCCTTCCCAATGTTCTGAGAGCAATGCTGATTCTTAGAAAGCATGGATCGATTTTCCCTTTCGATCCGGGGGTTTCGAACCTTCCTGAGTTTGTCAAAACAATACCGATTATCAAAAGGTTCAACTCAAATTTCCCCACCGATCCGATGGTTTGAGTTGATTTTCCCCATCGACTCGGCGGTTTGAGTCGAGTTTCCCCATCGACTCAGCGATTTTCTTTCAAGAATGTATTTCCATCAGTTCAAGAAGCTGATTTTATTATTTAATGAAAAGAAAGGCAAGTACTACCTATTTACAATGCCTCTAGTGTCCTTGGATGGCTTATTTGCAAAAATATCAAATATATAGATAAGTATTAAATGTAGTAGTGCCACAGCAAGTCGCTGTTCCAAGCATGAGGAATCGGAATTCCATCGATCGTTGTCGGCTTGAACGTTCCATCTCCAAGTTCCTGGTCGATCAAGTAAAGTCCTTCACAATTCAGGCCAAGCGCTCCCGTACCTAGGAAGATCCCTTTTAGGATGAGATAACCCACTTCAAAGTTGTGGTTGTGAACCTTGGTGTTGAATTGTCGTGCCAATTGTTTCTGTTGAGCAGCAGTCCTCAGTTCTGCATCCTTCTGCTTCTTATTAATCTGGTCGAGTGACCTAAGTAGTAGTTGCTCGTTCTCTCTTTGATTGAAGTGTCTTCTACGATGAGAGTGGACTTCTAGTTCCCCTAGGGTTATAGCTTTCGAACCATATGCCAAAGTGAATGGTTTATGTCTAATCACAGGCTTGTGTGTCATTTTGTAAGCCTATAGTGCAATTAGAAGCTCATCAACCCAATTTCCTTTAGCTTTTGTCAGTTTCTCTTTATGGTGGATTTGATGATTTTGTTCCCTCCCTCATCTTTTCTATTTTCCTATGGGTGTGCTACCGCAGAAAAGCTCTTCTCAATCCAGTAATGTTTACAGAAGTCTTTGAATTTTGGACTTAGTGGCACTCTCGAACTGAGTCCCATTGTTAGTGATCATTTTCTGTGGTACTCCAAACCTGCAAATAATATTTTTTGTAACAAAGTTAATCACTTTCCTAGTAGTAATCATGAAAAGAAGTTCTGATTCAGTCCATTTTGTAAAGTAATCAATTGTGACAACATCGTATTTTGCTCCCCCTTTCGCTATTGGTAGTACATTGTTTAGATCGACCCTTAGATCATGAATGACCAAGGACTGACCATTTCTATAAGTTCTGTGGATGATGTGTATGGAATATTTGGGAATCTTTAGCATCGATCGCACCGTCAGGGGTAGTCCACTACACCTCAGTTTATTGTTGGACAAAAATATCCATAGCGGAGAGCCTTTTTCGCAAGTGTTTGCCCCTCAGTGTGGTCACCACAGTTTCCTTTGTGGATCTCCATGAGGCTCTTCCTAGCTTCATCTTCGGTTACACACCTGAGCAATGAGGAGGGGAATCCTCTCCTGTATATTACTCCGTCCTACATTACGAATCATTGTGCCTTCCGAAGGAGCTTCTTTCATTCATTTCGGTCTCTGAGGAGTATTCCTCTAAGTAGGTAGTCCATGATCGACGTCATCCATGATTCTTTCTCTTCGACGGTCTCTAGAACCCGATCGACGTCCATCTAATTTATGCTTGGAGCTGTTAATACTTCTATCGGAACCAGTCCCATTGATTGTGCATCTCTGAAACTGGCCAGATTGGTTAAGTAATCAACCTTCATGTTCTGTTCCCTAGGAATATGATTTATCGTGTAGTGTTCAATGTCATTGAGCACATTCTTTTGATAGGTAAGAGGCGAGATTTGCTCCCTTAGCTTGGTATTCTCTCTTCACCCAACAAACGACTAGTTGAGAGTCACTATAGATATGAAGAGCTCTTATTCCTAGTTCCTTCACAATCTTCAATCCTACTACTAATGCTTCATACTCCGCCTCGTTGTTAGTAGTAGGAAATTCTAGTCTCAATGCATAGCAGATTGATCGCCTTTTGGGAGTCTCGAGCACAACTCCCGCTCCGGAGTAGAATTCATTTGATGCACTATCAACGAACAACTTCCAATGTGAGACCATGACCGTAGTATCTTCTTCCTCATCATCCTGAATTGTGAACTCGACAATGAAGTCAATAAGCGCTTGTCCGTTAATTACTCTCCAAGGATGATAAGTAACATCGTATTGACTCAACTCAATGTTCCATTTCAAAAGTCGTCCCGAAGTCTCGGGATTGTAGAATAACCACTTCAAGGGTTAATCCATCAACATCTTGATTGGGTGAGCTTGGAAATATGGTCGCAATTTACTTGACAATATTAACATGCAGTACGCTAATTTTTTCAACCTTGGGTAATTTTGTTCAGCTCGGTTGAATCATTTGTTGATGTAGTAAATTTTTCATTGAATCCTAGCTTCCTCATGCACGAGTGTCGCACTTAGTGCATAAGCAAACACTACTAAGTAAATGAATAGGTCTTTTCCATCCTCTAGTTTGGACAAAACCGGTGGTCTCTCCATATGTCGTAGTAATTCCTCAGAAGTAGTCTAGTAGTCTTGATTCCATTTGAAGTTCTTCTTAACCTTATTTAGTGCATCAAATAATGGTATACACTTATTCGTCGCTTTGAAGATGAATCAGCTCAATGCAGTGATCTTTCCATTTAAGCGTTGCACCTCCTTCTTCGTTGTGAGGTCTGTGATATTGCATAAGACCGCGATCTACTCCAGATTAACCTCGATGCCCCTTGCATTCATGATAAAACTAAGAAATTTTCCAGAAGCAACATCTAAAGAACACTTCAGCAGATTTAACCTCATTCCACACTTCTGGAGGATCTCAAACACCTCCAAGAGATCATCTAGGTGATTTCCAGATACTTGAGACTTTATAAGCATGTCATCCACATATACTTTCATTGTTCATCCGATCTGATTCTAAAACATCATGTTCATCAATCTTTGGTAGGTAGCTCCAGTGTTCTTCAGACCGAACGACATTACTCGATAATAGTACAACCCTAAATCTATGGTGAAGCTAGTATTCTCCTGCTCAGGCTTATGCATCATAATTTGATTGTACCCTGAGTAGGCATCCATAAATGAGAGTAGTTTGTGCCTTGTGGTTCCATCAACTAGCTGGGTCAATTCTTGGTAATGGAAAGCTATACTTCGGACATGCTTTGTTCAAGTCTGAGCAGTTGACACAAGTTCGCCACTTGCCATTTGATTTTCAGACCCAGCACAAGGTTTGACACCCACTCAGGATATGTTGTGTTGAGGATAAAATCGTTGGCCAACAGCTTATCCACTTCCTTCTTCAATGTAGTGGATCGCTCCAAATTCAAACTGCATCTCTTCTGCCTTACTCGTGTGAACTTAGGATGGATGTTAAGTGCGTGACATGCTATCTATGGTGATATCCTGCACACATCGGAATGCGTCTAAGTGAACTGAACAAGATTGGCATGAATAAATTTTATCAATTCATTCTGCATCTTGATTCCAAGCTGGGATCCTATTTTCAAGACCCGAGTTGGGTCATCCATGTCGATAGGGACAGCTACCATAAACTCTGCTGGCTTTACCCGTACCTCCCCTGAACTCTTCTTCCTAGGATCCATAGCCTTGTCGAAATGAAAATGGTCCTCGAGCCAGTGGCAGTTATGTAATTTCTATGCTTGTGTTTCACGAATATGGAGATACCTTCCCACATTCTTCCTCTTCTCACATTATTTCGCTTCGTGCAATTCGGAAACATATCATCTCTTGTAGCACTTTAGTCTCCTCTCATTACTCTAACCCCTTGCTTTGTAGGGAGTTTCATTGTGAGGCACCATGTGTTGGATCTTAAGTTTCGATTGATGATAAGTATTTCAAGCGACACAATGATTCATGAATCTGCGACTACTACAACAACCGGACTCAACGACTCGAAGTATGATTCGTATAGCCTATATATTTTAACTAGAGTCATGAAATATGTATATAGAGTCTAGTCTAGTTGCTTTGTTAAGATATTTCCTCAAGAATCATCACTCTCATTCACATACTCACAAACACTTGCACTCGATTTAAAACAATCACTTTCCAAATTCAAATGCACACAGATTTCACAGAACTACACAGTTCAGTCGAATGACTTGATGCCCTCAGTCGACTGAACCAGTGTATATAATTTTTTATAAAATACACGGACGAGTCGACTGACGGAATCTTTTCAGTCGACTAAGTCTGTGCATGCTATCATACTTGTGCATGTTTTTGAATTTAGTCGACTGAATGATCAAGGTCAGTCGACTGAATCCTATAACTATCATTTTTTATTGAAAAGACACTTCTTTTCGCAATGGTTGTCTTCCTTCCCAAGTGTTGCAACCATTACCTTTCGCGGAGAACTTTTTGCTAGAGGTTGCAACCTTTGATTTACTATAAATTTACTCAAGTTTCATTGATCAACTAACTTAATTCTCTTATCTCTCTTGATATAACATGCATAACATTCTCGAATCTATTGCTTACATAAGTTCATACATTCATTGCTTATAATCTCACTTCCATGTCTTGTAAGCAATTCTAATCTTCCTATTCTTCATACACGCACAATCATACACATTACTCTTGAGGAAAAGATTATAGGGAGGGTGTACATTATCGACTTATCTATGCTATTCAAGAGCATACTTAGTCAGAAACAACTTTACTACTTGTATTGGAAGTCCTGTTTGGTTGCTCGGGCGGTAGAAGTCCTATTCGGTTGTCTAGGCAGTAAAAGTCATGTTCGATTGTTCAGGCGGTGTAATACTTGTTCCTTCGGGTTAAGTGAGGGCTGCTAATTTTAATTCTAGAAGGAGTCTGGGCTTGACGTAGAACGGGAAGTTCGAACCAGTATAAAAATCTCTGGTGTCATCTTTACTTTACTGCTTTTTAGTATTATATTTTATTTCGCACATATATATATTATTAGCTAATATTCCATATTGCACGATCCTATAGCTTAGTCACTTTCACCATAGAGCCAAAGCGATTCTGAAGTCAGCGAGGACTGGTCGGTCCATGAAATCATTATAAGCATAGAATTTATCAACTATCACAAAGGCTTGGATGAGTACCACCCTTCGTTCTTATTCCCCAAGCTCCATGGGTAGGTCAATTGTTCCAATGGGTTATTTTGGTTCACCGGTAAACCCCTGAATCTTCGTCCTGTAGGCAATCACATCCTTCATGCTAATCTTCATTTGATCGAACATTTGTCGATATAGGATATTAATCGAACTTCAACTATCAACCAACACTCGATGCAAAACAGCAGGCCCGATTCCAACAGTTATCACCATTTGGTAGAGAGTTGGCGCCTCTGTACCTTCAATGTCCTGATTCTGGAACACAATGTCATCGATTATCATTTTTTGTTATTTGGATGGAGCTCCGTCTTCGATTGCGAAACAACTTTCCTTAGGAGAATGATTAAATGAACTAGCATATTGCTTCATCTAGCCTAAACTCTACATTGCTAGGTGAGGTCGTTCGATGGTGGTGCTTATAACTAGTCACTGATTCATTTGTCTGGACCCTTCTCCACTAGAGATTGAATTCCTTGAGTATTTAGAACTTGGAGTCCAGCAGGTTGGTCAAAATTTTGTGATTTCTTCATGTACTCTTGGAGCCTATTGTTCATTATCGATTCCTTAATTAAGTCCTTCAAATGTCGGCACTCATTCGTTTTGTGCCCATGAGTTTCATGGAAGCGGCCGAAACTTCCCAGATCTCTTTTGCTGCTCGGATGCTTCCCTTTTGGGTGGTTTATCGTATCTCTCAATTCTTTAAGTAGCAAAGTAGATGTTGTCCAAGCCGTTGTTCAAAGGCGTGTATTCTTCGGGTCTTAGATTTCTTATTCACTTTCCATTCCCATCACGCCTACCAAAGTTCTGGTTTCTCTTCTTTCGATTCATCATTTTTTTGCATTTCCCGTAGTACCTCCAGAATTGTCCTCATCCTGCTTGACCGCAGTTCAGAGCTATGGAATAACTCGTGTGAAGTTTGAGAGGATGGTTGTGCAGCACGATATGTACTGACCTATATCCATAATTCGATACTGACTTATGCACTTAACATATTTCTGGTCCAAATTTTCTGAAGCCATTTCCTTCTTCTATTTGAGCATGCCTTCCAGATTTCAAGTTGTTTCATCTTCATTTCGATGTTTTAATTTCTATTGACTTCTACTTGGTTAAAAACTCAGTTAATAGAATTGGTACCCAAAAGAAAGGTGAAAATGTAAAATTCTCCATATAAATTTCTTTTTCGGCATAGGAATATAGGTTTAGAAACTAAAAATTTGGTATGTTAGACATTGGATGGTAGGATTAGATGCAAAGTCGGTTGAACTATACTCTTATTCGTAGGAGTGTGGAAACTATTTTATGAAAACAAGGATTTTTAGGCTATGTTTGGTTTATCGTTTTTAGTTTTGAGTTTTCGTCCATACAAAAATATGCACGACACATGTATATTATGAAAAATGATCATTTTAGAAAACGAATTTAACACACAAAATAGAAAACAACTTTTATTCATTTTTCGTGTTTTGAGAAAAAACGGAAGCACGAACAACAATTCATCCTTCCGTCGTTCCTCCATCCACTTCGTGGTCCCCTCCAATCTTCCGTTCATCCCTTCCTACCCCCTTCATTCTTCTCATATTTTGTAATTAATGTTGAAAACTCAAAACATAAAATACAAAATAAACCAAACGACCCCTTAGTTTTTGGAAACTTGCATATAAATATAACTGCCAGTCTATATAAGTTGATTGCTTCATATTTTCAATTTTTTTAAAAGAATGCATTCGTGCAGGAGCCCAAACTTATATTTATTCAGCATACATATCATTTATGTTATGATATTCCATGCACTTGTCCATGATTGGCTGCAAAATTGGTTGTACATTAATTGGTTGGATAGTTTAGAATGGTTGTGATCTCTGTTACATGATTCAATCCTTGAGAAATTTCGGTGACGAAATTCTTTTAAGGAAGGTGAATGTAACACCCCATTGAACAAATGGCAATTAATAAATAATTATTAAAGCTCAAAATTGGAATTTGAGAAAAAATCAGAACTTGGCCATAAAACTTACAACATTGTGTTCGTGGCGGTTTCCTAAGAAACTTTCATATATAAAGTTTTGCGATCAGATTTCTAATGAAGAAGTTATAAGCTTTTGAAGTTTACAAATCGAAAAGTTAAAAACGATTTTAAAAGGAAATAAATAATAATAATTCCACTGGTCGACCCACTCCTTGGGTCGATTGTCCATAAGTGGTTGACCCTCTAGGAGGGAGTAGTCGACCGATTGGACTAGTGGCAGCTAGGGATGAACCTCGGCCTAACAATCCGGATTTAACTAAACTAAATCTAACAGATATGATTGATTCGAGCATCTATAAATACATGTATAACCCCTTACTTTTCTTCTCATATTTTTTTAACAGAGTAGCAGAGCTTCACCATTTTCCTTTCTCCAACATTTTTAGAAATTATATATATATATATATATATATATATGGGAGAAGGGCAGAAAATAAAAGAGAAGAAGAGAAGGAGGCATCGATTCCATGAAAAGGTAAAACATTATAACTATAAATCTATATTTCACTTATTTCAAATCTCGTCTCAGATCTGCATTTCTAATAAGTATGTATATATCTTGTTATACATATTTTTGGATTGGAAAGGAAAAGGAGTCTGTAACACCCCAGATTTTTGGTAACATTATTTAGAATATTTAATTAGCTAAATAAAATAATGTGTTGATTGTGGGATTGAGATTTGATAATTAATTAAGGTGTAGCCATGTCATTTAACAAGGAATTAAAAGAGGAGTTTGACATGAAATATGGGAGGGATAAAATGGGAAAGAGGCCATTCCTGTATCTATTCCCGTAGGCCGTGCATCCATACACGTTCACTTTCATTTGAAAAATTTTATAACTCAAGGCCGGCCACCATTAACAAGATTAAGAGGAAGAAAGCTAAGGAAGAAGCTAATTCAAATCAAATCCATTCATATCTCAATCTCTATAATCTCTAAAGCTAAGGTGAATAATGTTTACATCTCATTTTTGATTGTGTTTTCGGTTTTAAGATGAATTTCAAATATTTTGCAATAATTTGCATGTTTTGAATGATGGAATGATTATATATACTTGTTGATGAATTATGGTTATTCATATTAAATTTATGATATGTTTTAAGGTCAAAACCTAATAAAGTGACATCTAAATGCCTTGCGAATTTTTATGAAGATCATAAATATTATTTTGGAGATGGGTTTCAATTTTTAGAATTTTCTGAAATTATGTGGAATTTAAATGAATTTTCTAGTGCGTTATTAATTATTTTTGGTTAAATAATAAAAGAATTGGGTCTGAAATTTTTTATATGTTGGAAAACATATTAAAAGAGATTTTCTAGAATTTTTGTAGAATTATCCTAAGTGTTTTATTAGTTATATAAAATTATTCAAGGTATGAGACTTAAATGTTTTATATAATTAAGAGCGGAGAAGGGGCTTTTTGTAAAATTAATTTAAATTGTTAAATCTGGAAAGTCGACAGCACTTTTGAAAATTGCAGTATTTTTTATTGGTAAAGAAAGAGGCAATCAATCAAAATTAGACACGTAAAGCAGGTTAGGTGAAAAGAACTATTTGTTATATGTTTTTCCCTCTTTTGATGCTTTCGGCACCAGGTTCCGCCTCCTCATCTTCGCTTCCGACACAGTCGAAATCAATGCACATGGTACCAGCGAACCGGTACGTAGTGAATTGGATGTAGGCGGAAGGCAGGGAGTCGAAACCAGGGGTTCCGAACGGGTTGGGACTTTGCTTTGATTTTTAAAGGAAAATGCGCCTGCTTGCTTTCGACTAAGATGCTTTTGACTTGGTTAGCTTTCGACTGGGTCAAATGGTTTTAAAGGAATGGTTTTGATTGGGTTGTGCTTTTGTTTTAAATGATTGCTTTCGACTAAGTCAAAGCTTGTTTACTACGGCTTCCAACCTTTCGATCCATATGATTTCGAAAGGGTTGTTTTGTTTTCTAAAAACCTATCCACCTCTCCAATGCTTTCGAAAGGGATGGTTTCGACACCATCACTTCTTTACTTAGGAAATGATTTCAAAACAGATGCTTTCAACTTAGATGTTTTTAAGACCCTTTTTCTAGTAAAGTAAACCCCAAATAGTTTTGAAAGAGATAGTTTTAAATGGTTTCGGAACAGATGCTTTCGACTTTATTGGATTTTTGATCCTTTTGCTCTACTTGTAGGCAAAATCCAAATGGTTTTGACTGAGACGTTTTTCAAAAGTTTCGAAGGGGTAAATTTTTGAATGGTTTCAAAAGGTTTCCACATCTTTTAAATTGAATCCGAAGTGCTTTCAAAAAGATTGAGTTTTAACTTTCTTGAAAGGTTTTTATGAATGGTTTCGAAAGGGGTGGTTCCCTAAGGTTTCGACAGGGTCAAGAGGGAAGGTTTTTCCTATGTTTTCGAAAGGCAATATTTAAAAGGTTTTAAGGAGGATGTTTGATATTTTGAAGCTTTTGGAGAAAAGAAAGGAAAGGTTTTTCCAATGTGTTCGAAAGGCTTTTAATGGTTTCAAAAGGGTCACTTTCAATGGTTTCGAATGGGTTACCTTCTAGGGTTTCGAAAGGGTTGTTCAAAGATTTTAAACAAAGGTTTCGAATGTATTAAATAGGAAATATAGCCTAAGTATTTTCAAGTTAAAAAAAGGGTTTTAACTTGTTTTGGAAGGATAGCTAATCCTTATTAAAATTCATCAACATTATTTTGAGTAAAGTATATATATCATGGCAAAATAGCTTAGAGTAAAGCTAAGAGTATATTTTCCTTATATAAGTGTGATTTAAAAGGTTAAATCATTTTGAAAAGGTTTTCAAGGAAAAAGATAAAGGGTTGTTAACCCTAAGAAAATGATTTGAACAGTTAGTCCATTTTGATTCAGATAGTTAGTCCTATTTGCGGGCAATCAGTCCAGTTTATGGACAAATTGTCCATTTGTTAGCATAACGGACCTTACTATTATGTTATGGATAGATAGTCTACTTATTACTTGTTTTTTGGACATATAGTCCATTTATTAGCAATAAGGATATTGCTATTTTGATATAATCGGTTTGATTAACCAGTTTGGTTGCAGGAAAGGATTTGCAAAATATATGTTTTGAAAAGGATATTAGTGAGGGGAAACCCGTTTCGCTAAGCATCATGGTATCACTTAATATCAGTAAACTGAGATGTAAATAAATTATTCACACCAGGCTTTATGTCCAACTTAAAGTTTTTGTTTCCCCTTAAACTCTCGGGTGCTCAAAATTGATTTAAGTAGGCTGAGGGTTAAGGTTTTTAGGTTTGATTCATTTTGGCGAATAAAGTTCGGAGACGAGAAAGTGGTTGATGGATTGCTAATTAGGAATAGCAGATTGTTTTGTTTATTTCCGCTACGTATTAAGTCAGATATGGCTATATTGCTTTGATCAACCAAGTGGGCATTGCCATATGTCGCTCTTGGCGTCATTTTGTAATGATTATAATTAATCTTTACCTGGGAAACAATATGGGATTATGTAACTTGGATATGAATTTGTTTGGAAATGTAATCAGTAAAATGTTGTTTTTTTGAAATCGGTGATTTTGTTCATATTCAAGTGCTTTTGATATTATGGATACCATTATCATTGCCGTATTTTGTCACCAAAAGTTAATACCATGGATGACTGCAGCATCTGTAGCGCTTAGTTTTTGGCCTCCAGATACAAGATGTTACAACTTGGTATCGGAGCATGGTTTATGAACACCTTTAAACAAAAATGGTTTTTAAAACATAATCCTAAGGGATTATAGTAAGATTGGGGTATGGGATAACGCTATAGTAATGTACTTGTATTTGCTATATATAAGTATATGCTTTATCTCTAGTCTCCTATCCTTGTTAGGTTATTTTTTTGTATCTCATATGGTTTGAATACAGATATGGAAGGTAGAAGAGGATGAGTTAACCCAGGAGAGAAAGGCACCGATGGGAATGCCAGGCCTAATGTGAGAAGAGATCAAGGCTCAAGCAGAGAATGTGGGTGATGGAGTCCCGCAAGTTGGAATGGAAGCTATGTATCAGTTTTTCAGGAATATGGTGCAGGCGGGAGTTACAGCCGGAGTGTTAGGAGGAAATGTTGTAGAAGCAGGGGTCCCGGAAGTTCCAGTAGTTAACCATTATGCTAAGCTGAGTGGAGATTACACCAAGCTTGAAGGGAAGCCATTTGTTAGAACGAAAAATGCCATTGAGGTAAAGAATTGGTTGCTGCATTGTGAGAGGATCTTTGCAGATCTGGGGCTCAATGATGAGCAGAAGAGGAGGTTGGCATCTAGACAGCTTCAAGGAGTAGATTTGTTCCGGTGGAATAGTGCGACTGTGGCAGTGGATGAGGAGACTATGACTTGGGAAGATTTCAAGGGGAGGTTCCAGGAGAGGTTCATGTCAACAATGGCATAGTCAGCTCTGATCAGAAAGTTTTTTGAATTAGAGCAGGGAGAGATGTCTGTCCTGGAGTATGCTAGGAAGTTTGAGGAGTAGGCCAGATATGGTTATGCTTCAGTGGATACTGTAATGAAGTGGAATGAGAAGTTTATCAAGGGGTTGAAGCCTGAGTTAACTAGGGCCACTTTACCTCATATTAGAGATCCTTCTGATTTTGTAGTGGAGATGGCCTTAAGGCACGAGAAGTTGCTTGATTCTCTAGAGAAGAGTAAGGCTAAAGAAGTCCAGGTCGGGCAGGGTCAGAAGAGGAAGTTCTTTCCAAAGAAAGGTGCTCAGAAGGGTAGAGCAGCTAAGAAAGGGAAGTCTGAGATTGTTTTCTTCAAGTGCGACAAGAAGGGGCACTTTGCTAATGAGAGTTATGTTGGAAAGGCAAAGGAAGTGGCTAGGAGGAAGAATATCAGGTGCTTCAACTGCGAGAAGATAGGCCAGTGTAAGAGCCAGTGCAAGGAGCCCACTAAGGAAGGAAAGGGCAAAGTGTATGCATTGGGGCATGCTACTTTAAAGCCAACAACTCAAGAGAAGGGAAAGGCGGTTTTGGGAGGTACGCTTCAGATTCATGGTATGTCTGTTAGCTTTCTATTTGATACTGGTGCATCGCATTCTTTTATATCTAGATGTTTGATAGATAAGCTTAACCTAGAACCCATATATTTAGTTACTTCCTTACGGATTACGAATCCAATAGGAGGGTATGCAACTCTAGGGTTAAGATGTGACCAATTAAAGTTTGACCTGTTAGGTCATACTTTTGTTTGTAGTTTGCATGTGTTTGATTTTGTGGGGTTCGGGATCATTCTTGGTTTGGATTGGTTAAGCGAGTACAATGCTAGCATATTTTGGCAGGATAGATAAATATCACTTAGACACCCAGATTGTAGCAACATGATTGTTTATAACGTAGAAGGTTCTTGCGGTGAGAGGTATGCCTTGTTGGGTACTATGGAATCGAAAGATGAGTTGAGTCGAGTTTTCGTGGTTAGAGAATTCGCAGATGTTGTTGAGCCTATAGTTGGATTGCCACCGAAACAAACCATTGAGTTTCAGATAGATTTGGTTCCGGGAGCAGAGCCAGTGAGTAGACCGCCGAGCAGGATGACTCCTACAGAGATGAGGGAGTTAAAGGTGTAGTTGGTGTATTTAGAAAGCAAGAGTTTTATTAGGCCAAGTAGTTCGCCATGGGGAGCAGCCGCAGTGTTTGCTAAGATGCCGGACGAATCATTAATGCTATGTATCAATTATCGTAAGTTGAATGAGAGGACGATAAAGAATCGATATCCATTGCCGAGGATTGACGATTTGTTCGACCAGTTGAGTGGAGCTAAGGTATTCTCGTAGTTGGATTTGGCGACAGGTTTCCATCAGCTCAGAGTAGCAGAGGATAGTATATCTTTGACGGCGTTTAGGACCAAATATGGGTCGTATGAATGGTTAGTTATGCCGTTCGGACTGACTAAAGCCCCAACTTTCTTTGTGGATTTATGAATCGAGTTTTTCGAGAGCACTTGGATAGGTTCGTATTGGTTTTCATAGATGATATCTTGATATACTCTAAGTATGAAAGTGAGCATGAAGTTCATCTTAGAGTGGTGCTTGAGGCGCTGAGTCAACATCGGCTGAAGGTGAAGTTTTCAAAGTGTCATTTCTCAAAGAAGGAAGTGAAATTTCCTGGTCACGTAGTCTCAAAGGAAGGGTTGTCAGTAGATCGGACTAAGATTGAAGCAGTAAACTGTTGGAAGAGACCCAAGATAGTGACGGAGATAAAGAGTTTCCTTGGGTTGGCTGGTTATTATCAGAGATTCATTAAGGATTTTTTGCAGGTAGCAGCACCGATGACCAAGCTAACAAGGTAGGATGTGAAGTTTGTGTGGACTAATAAGTGTAAGGAAGCATTCCAGAGTTTGAAATACTTATTGACCCATGCCCCTGTATTGGTTGTTCCGGAAGGGAATCATGATTTGGTGGTATATACCGATGTATATGGAACATGATTAGGAGTAGTATTGATGTAGAGAGGTAAAGTGATTGCCTACGCTTCTAGACAGCTTAGACCGCATGAGGTCATATATTCGATGCATGATTTGGAATTGTCTGCAGTTATTTTTGCTTTGAAGGTATGGAGACATTACCTTTTGGGAGAGAGGTTTGAGTTATACACAGATCATAAGTCGCCGAAGTATTTGTTCTCTCAGAAGGAGCGGAACATGAGAAAGCAGAGGTGGTCAATGATTATTGCCGTTGATTTTGGGATTGGGTACGCATGGGGGAAGGCAATAAAGTTGCAGATGCACTTAGCAGGAAACATCAAAATGCAGTATTGGCAATGATTGCTGAGTGGAGAGGTTTAGAAGCATTAGCAGATTGCAGAGTGCAGTGGAGATCTGAGGCTAGGTCTAGTGGAGATATAGTTGTATTATCTTGTTTGGAACTCCGACTAGTGATGATCGAAAGGATTGCTTCTAAATAGATAAAGGATCCAGTGTTAGCTGAACGGATCAGAAAGTTAAAGGATGAAATAGAGAGCGATGACTTGAAAGATTTCAATCTTGACCAGAATGGGTAGTTGAGAAAGAAAGGAAGGTTATGTGTTCCGAGTGTGGGGAACATAAGGAAAGAAGTCTTAAAGGAATGCCATCGTTCGAAATTCTCTATTCATCCGGGAGGTACTAAGATGTATCGGGATATGAAGAGGAGTTTCTTCTAGGAAGGAATGAAGCGGGATATTGGTTTGTGTGTAAAGCGGTGCTTGATTTGCCAACAGGCAAAGGCTGAACACTAGAAACCAAGTTGGTTGCTTCAGCCATTAGATATTCCGGTATGGCAGTGGTATTCTATTTCCATGGATTTTATTGACGGTTTGCCAAGTTCAAACAGAGGAAATGATAGTATATAGGTCATAGTGGACAGATTGACCAAGAGTAACTATTTCATTCTAGTTAAGTCAACCAGAACGGCACATGTATTAGCGAAGTTGTTTATGAATGGTATACTTCACAAGCAGTGATCCTCTTATGTTTCTTGCTTAAGGAGTATACTGCTTTTGTTAATTCCATGATATATGGTTTCAGTAAGATTAGCCCATCTGATGTAAAGGCTGGACTTCATAATGAAGTGTTCAGATGTAGATTGGGGAGCACTAGTTTGGATAGTGATATAGAGGCTTATATGTTTTAGAGAGGTAGAAGACAAAGCAAGTCAAAGAATAGTGGAGGTCGAAGTAATTCAAGATCTCAGTCTAGGGGGCCTATACAATTGACTTGCCATTATTGTAAATCGAGACACTTTATAGCTCAATGTCCCAAGCTTGAAGGAAGAAGAAAAGACCAAAGCAAGCTTCAGCATCTACTACAAATTCACAACACCAGAATTACCATTTCCCAATGGTTATAATCATTACAAATCAAATTTGCAACGGTTATAACCGTTAGTAATAGGTACATGGCAAAATCTATAATATATTTCCCAACGATTATAACCGTTGGCAATAGAGGAATTCGCAATGGTTATAACCATTGGAAAATACCTTATTCCCAACGGTTATAGCCGTTGGGAAATATGTTACTACAACAAGAAATTGCCAACAGTTTGTAAATACATCATTTACTAATTGTTATAGCCGTTAGTAACCATTTTAATGGTAACACTTTTAAGTGTTGCAAATCTGGTGAACCTAAACCATCTCATTCAACATCTTATGTTGTCACATGTTATTTCATTCAATAATACAAATTTAAATTATAGTAACAACAAACATGTAACCAAACTTCAAAACCAACATGTCATCAAATTTTAAAACGAACATAATATATACTTCATACCAAATTCTACAAAGTTCATTGGATGATAACTTCAAATTCTACTACTAAAAAACCTCTAGAAGCTTACAAAGCTCATTGAGTGAGTTTTAGTTGTTTTACATTAAATATGGAACTAATAGCACGACAATGGCTTCTTTTTTGTAATTTTCAAAAACTTCAGCAACAACATCTCGCTTCATTACCATTAACACTCGCTTCTAATTTTTGCTTTTTTCTACAGCTTCAATTAAAGCCTGCATATTCAAAAACAATGCTTAGTTTATAAAAAAATTGGGAAAAAAACACAAGGAAAAAACGACCCAAATTAGTTTTTCTTTAAACTAAGCGTTGCTCAGTTTTTTAAAAACTGATCAAACTGCTCAATTAAGAACTAAGCCAAAGCTCGGTTAAGAAATGAGTGCTTTGCTCCATTAAAAACTAAGTGGTAAGCCCAGTAAACTGAGTGCTTTGCTCAATAATAAATTGAGTAGTAAGCTTATTTATAAATCGACCAGTAAGCTTAGTTAAAAATCGAGCTTAGCCCAGTTTATAAACTCAGTAAAGCTCATTTAAAAACTAAGCTACGCTCAGTTAAAAACATCGAACACCATTTGTCGTTACCACTTCGCACCATAAGATGCAATATTCTCCCTAAGGGCAGTTCTCATCCAATGAAACTCATCCATTCATGTAACAACCAATGAAAGTCCATAGTTATAAATTAATTTTGGTATTGAGAATTGAAAATAGAAATGAGACAAATTAGTGGGAACTCAATTTTTTTTGCTGTCAGTACTGTGGAGAATCTCCTTTATAAGTAGTAACAATGACATAAACCGAATTCATTTCTTTATAAGTAAGCATGGAACCGAGATAAAATAGTACTATTGAGAATTTCCTTTATGGTTAGTAACAATGACATAAACGAAATTATTTTCTTGAAATCAAAGTAGCATTACATTTTCACATATTCTAACAGTAAATTTATTTATAAACAATCAGAATTCCTTGTTAAACTTAGAGAAGAGATACATAAAAATTTTACCATGTTGGGCAATTTGTTTTGTTTTATGTTTTTATATTTAAAGTAGATATGAAACACATAATTCTAACTTACTAATATGTGTGTGGCGAGGTAAGAATGAAGTCATCGAAGCATTTTACTACAATGTTGAACTATGTGGGTTCGCAGAAGGTTGCATATATTTTCTCAAGTCAAAATATATTTACTTTGGCTAAATTCTTAGTATAATCATTAATATAAATCTTACTAAGTTTTTGTAGTTCTAAAGCTACCAAAAATAAATAATATAACTTATGAAACTCCTCCTGATAAATAAATCAAGTATAAAAATTGAATATTTATAGGTATACTAGTAGGCTTATTTAGCTTGGTTCATAATGTAATAAACAGTAGAATCAAGCATGCCATTCTCCACAAACATCAGTAATTTTTCGAATATAGTTTCTACTTGTAAGTGCATATTTATTATAAATTACCCACTCAGGCTTATGATTAAGGCAATTTGAAGGGTGTAGATGAACCACCTGCATGTCAATAATAGAAATTAGATCCTACAAAGCTAATCATTACAAGTAAACAATCAAGACTCAATTATTTTAATTCTTATATAGTTTATGCAGCATCATACACCACAAAATTTCTAGAAGACAAAGGATAAATAACTAAGGAATATCTACCTGGTTATCTTTAACTGTTAAATAATGTCCAGTTCGTTCAAGATGAGCAACTAGCATTAAATATCCAGAGAGCACAGCCTTTCTGATATTCACATAATAATCACGGCTGTTAAAATATGTGCTGCATAGCTTGAGTTTGTATCTTGTCATAATGCGCACAAGTTGTTGCCTAACATTATCAGCTTGTTTCATCTCCATGGTTGATGAAGTTCTCATAGCACCATTGAGAGTCTTCATCTTTTTTTTTTCAAAAACCATAATATTATAATAGAATGGGGAAACAAGCCTTTCTCCAACGGCTCACAAAATACAGCAAGACTTACAGATTATGCGACCCACAAACCCGATAAACAAAGTATCAGAAAAAAGAAGAAAAAGCTAAGCTAACAGGAGCAACATAATACAAAGCTAAAAGGACTGAATAAGCAGCCGCTCAACCAACAATCCCGCTACACCCAAAGGTGTAGGCCAGTCCACCTCAAAGAAAACCACCCACCGACAAGGAGTGCAAGAACCATATAGAACCGCAAGCCAACACTCGCAAACCATAGAGAACCATAAAAGCTGGCCTCAAACAAACCCAACCAGCGAAACAGCAATACCAGATGAGCTCTGGGTACCAACATCCGACTAAAATAACAGAAAGCTGAAGTGCAACCAATGGAATCAATCCTAGGAGAAAATAAAACTCCCACCAAAACCTAGACCTGAAAAACTAGCGACCACATCAAATCAAACAATAAGGGGGGGGGAGGGAGAGTCAGGAACGTTGGATGTAGACCAACGCCCTGACAGGAACACTCAACCGATTCCCGTTCTAGCGGACCTCATCGCACAAGTAATAGAAAGAAGACCCACTAGAGGAAGGATACCGGGACTAAATCCTCCCCTGAACGGCCGACCTCGAAAAGCTAGGAATACATCATTCCTGACTCGGTTAATAATGGTCACGGGCTCCATAGGAGTACTATCGAAGATAGCCTTGTTCCTACACACCAAATGTGCCAGCAAAGAAGACAAGGAATTAATCGATGAATGATCGCACGAAGAGATTTACTGGAGTTCCCAGACCACCATGTTGAAGGAAGATCATTAACAGATCTGGTAATTCCACGGACACCTACCAAATTTCCGAAGAAGTTCCAGCAAGATCTGGCTGTAGAACCAGTGAAGAATAAATGGTTCAAGGATTTTGAATCCCTGTTGTTGCAGCAACTGCAACGGGAAACTAATGGGATGCCTATCCGCTGAATGTTCTCGTCTAAAGGAAGGCCATCATGGAGGATACGCCACATGAGGGTCGAAACTTTTGGTGGAGATCGAGAATCCCAGATGAAAGAAAACAAAGGGCGAATGGGGGAAGGAATACGAATCGAAGACCAAGCTCTGGGGATGGAAAACGGAGCGCCGTCCCATCCTAAAAGACCGCCGTGGGAGTCAGATAAGGATTTCACTGACTGCATGTGCTTCCACGTCTCGCTAGCATAGGACGGAGAACCCGTATAATTTGTGCCCGCAAGCCTTCGGTACTTAGCGTGAAGGAAAGAGGACCATAAAGAATTGTTAGCACCGAATCTGTACCACAGTTTGCAAGCGAAGGCGGAGCAAATATCCTTGGGGTTGCGCAACCCCAATCCGCCCTCGTTCTTGGGGCGACAAACCGAGTCCCACGAGATCCAATGATGGCGGCGATCGCCTTCCTTGTTGCCCCAGAAAAAGGAAGAGGCCAAAGAGCGATACGACCTAAAGAAGGAGGCGGTAGGGGTCATAGTCGCAAAGACATGAGTTCCCATTGAATCTAACACGGACTTTATGAGAACCAGTCTGCCAGCCTGAGAGAGAAGAGCCGCATTCCAACGAATGACCTTACCCCGTACCTTGTCAGCTAAAGGATCAAAATAAGCATTAAGCTTCCTACCGCGGTACAGAACTATACCCAGGTAGGGAAGAGGAAGCGTGGTCTCGATGAAACCAGAAATTGTCTCAATCCAGGAAGCTCTAGAAGGGGAGCAATCCTTCGCCCGGACGAAACAACTTTTCGAAGAGTTAACGAGCTGACCGGATGATCTCTCGTAAAGATGAATGAAACTAAGGAGCTTCCGAATAGATGAGCGACTACCGTTCGAGAAGATAACAATGTCATCTGCAAAAGACAGAGACGATATGAGAGGACAACCCCTCGGAATCCCGAAACGCTGGATCTGACCGTATATCGTCAAGCAATGTAGACCGCGAATGAAAGCCTCAGCCGCGATCACAAAAAGAGAAGGCGATAGAGGGTCTCCTTGGCGAAGACCTCTCCCATCCCTGAAATACCCATTAGCCGAACCGTTAATGAGCACAGAGAACCAGCAGTTGGAGATAAGCCTCCAAACAAGGTCAATGAAAGTTTCCGGGAAACCGAAAGTTCTCAAGACCTTTATGATGAAAAACCACGACATACGATCGTAAGCCTTAGCCATGTCGAGTTTGAAAACAACATTAGAGCCCCGCACTTTCCTGTCTAACTGGGAAATAAGTTCCTGAGCCAACAACACATTGTCAAAAATTAAGCGCCCTTTAACAAAGCCCGCTTGGGATGAAGAGATAATACGCTCAAGGAAAGGGGCCAACCGGGTAGCTAAAATCTTGGAGATAACCTTGTTAGAAAAGTTACAAAGGCTGATGGGCCGAAAGTCACCACAGGAGCGCGGCAGGTCGCACTTCGGGATGAGAAAAAGGTTGGTGGATGTCCAGCTAGAGGGGAGGAAACTACCAACGAAAAAGGACTGAACAGCACGACAGAAGTCATCCTGAATAATAGGCCAGCAGCAACGGTAGAAGGTACCGTTGAAACCGTCTGGACCGCTAGCACTATCCTTACTTAGAGCAAAAGCACTAGCACGGATTTCCTCCGCCGACGGGAAATCTGAGAGGATATCACTTTCAGGCGAGAGGACCAACCTGGGAATGAAAGCTAAAAGAGAAGGATCGGTTTCGGAAACCGAAGGCGAGCCTAGGAAGGATTGGAAGTGAGTCACAATTGTATCTATGACTTCCACAGGCGACGATGCTAAAGATAGATCAGGGTGCATGATCTCACGAATGGTAAGAAGGTTGTTTTTCTTCCGAATGAAAGAGTGGAAGAATTTGGAGTTCGCGTCGCCGTCGACTACCCACTTGACTCTCGCCTTTTGGCGAAGGAAGTCATTCTCAAGATGAAGTTCCGAGGCAAAAAAGGATTGAGCAGAAGCCCACGCCTCCTTGTTGGATAATGACGGAGACTCATCAACCAAAGCTTCCGTAACAATTAGAGCTTCTTCGGCAGTGCGAACACGATCGAATATGTTCTTGAATACGTTCGTGTTCCACACTTTAAGACAGCCCTTGAGGCGTTTCAGCTTGCGACAGAAAACAGAACAGGGAGGACCGATGATGGGAACTGACCATGAATCAGCTACCACTTGATGAAAAGTATGGTGAGATCTCCACATACTTTGGAAGCGAAAAGACGAGGGCCCAGACAGCGAGAAAGGAGAGCAACGAACTATTAGCGGGGAATGGTCAGAGAAGGTCCGATGAAGATGGACAACCGAGAAAGAGAAAGGTAACCGAAACCAATCCTCCGAACCAAAGACCCGGTCTAGCCTGGATAGGATACGACTAGGGCCAACCTGGTTATTAGACCAGGTGAACGCCGATCCCACGAACGGGAGCTCAGAGAGACCAGATCCGACAATGAAAGAGTTAAAATCCGCCATTGCAAGACGGTTGATGGCAGCTCCACCCCGTTTCTCTGCCTGGCATGCGATGATATTGAAATCGCCGCCAATCACCGAGGAAGAAAAACCCAAAGAACCGAGACCTAAAATATCGGACCAAAGAGTTAGCCTCTCTGACCGAACACATTTGGCATACACTGCCGAAAACAGAAAAGGAGAACCAAAGAAAGAAGAAGTGCAGGCTACCGATAAGAGCTGAGAGGAGTCGAAAATAGGGTGGACCGAATAGGATTTGGACCATAAAATCCAAATCTTACCCGATACATTGGCAGACCCTCCGCTAAAACCTAAGGATAAGACCGTACTGGTTATTCCCATCTTCATCTACTACCAATAAAAAAGTTAATATCATCTAATGATTGAGGCCGACAATAAATCAGAATTCATACCAATGATATTAATTAATACGCCACTTCCCATTTAGTATAGTAAAACCGAAAGTTCAAGTCACTGTCTACATAAACAAAGCAACGGGTCGGAATTAATAGCCCAGTCAGAATTACTGGTCCACCAAATTATGGTTATATAAATATCATACGTGCATTGTGTATAAAATTTAATGGGTTCAATAAAAATGTATACATAACCATGTATTAATTCAACCACAACACAAGTT
The DNA here is from genome assembly GCA_030737815.1 of Allium fistulosum. NCBI lineage: Eukaryota > Viridiplantae > Streptophyta > Magnoliopsida > Asparagales > Amaryllidaceae > Allium > Allium fistulosum. The sequence goes on along the minus strand of CM060907.1, from coordinate 1,113,759,524 downwards.
GAAATATATATGTGCAGCTTTGTCTAGAATGGAAATAGGTAAACACAAATTATAATAATTAAAGAGGAATTAGAGAATAACAAAGTAATATCAAAATGGAACTCCACAATACAAATTTCAAATCATCACTAATCGATCTCCAACCATCAATCATGATCAGAACATGCTAGCAGTCCTAAGCAAGAAGACGGCTTTTTAAAACTTTTTTTACTATTGGCATGACCTTCTAACTAAATTCAACATTAATCCGAGACATGGACTTCAAGGATTTTTTTTCATTTTGTTTGGACCTTTGGCTTTTTCCTTTTCAACCAGATTTTAATTGAATACAAATCTCATTTTCCATCACATTATTTTCAATTTCAAACTCATTGTTTTCAATATTTTACTTATTGTTTTCAACCAGATTATCTATTTACAAATTCAAAGAAAAAAGTTTGTTGTCAGTATTTGATACAGAGATTGATTTAAGCCAATCAAATTTCTCATCAACAAAATTAATTCAAACTAATCAATATATTTTCATATAAGAAAATTCATCTTATTTAATAATTCAACGTATTTACAACAATGATACAATTACATACAAATAATCTAATGCAAACTTTTGAATTATAAAACTAAAAGTTAGTTTTCTGTCACTTTCAGCAGAATTTGACAAAATGAATTTTGGGTAGGATAACATTTTTGATTAAAAAAATAAAAGTTTAGAGAATAAGAAGCAGAACAAAATGGTAGAAAAGCATACACTTTGAAATTCAAAGAATTAGAATAAAGTTGCATTTTGGACCTGCAAATGAAACCTTAAAGCTAACGCATGAAAGCACTTCTATATTTTACATTGCTACAGAAAATTGGAAAATAAATCATCTCAACAAAAGACAATTTAAAGTTTATAGCATGGTCATTATTCAGAGTAAATGTTTCAGTTTTAAATTGTTACGGAAGGTGGGAAATTAATTATTTCAACTACGGGCAACTTAAAGTTTATACCATGGTCATCATTCGGAGTAAATATTTCAGTTGCATAAAACCATGATGTATTAGTTAGAACCTAAGCATTTAAACGTCATCAATTTTATTAAAGATGCATATATATTATATTATATTATATTTTCAGATTTGGAATATGAAGTTATTATACTTGATGAAAGTTATTGAATAACACCAAAAATCTCCAATTTTAGACCTACATATTTATATTTGTTCAAGAGTAATTTGATAATGTTTATCCCATTTATTTGCACTTATGTAAGGATTTGCAATCAATACTAATATTTCTGTTGATATATGTGAAATGCAAGTTGGCAGTATTTTTTTTTAAAGAAAGAAATATATAAATAACAAAAGGAGGAGAAGGCCTTCCTCCAGAGGCTCACAGCAGTAGGCGAAGTTTGTGGAACACGAAACTTCCCTTGAAAAACCAGAAAAAAGAAAGTAGTAGAATAAAAAAACGACTCAAAGCCACCGGGCAGCCAAGAAGCTAAGACGAAGTCCATAGGGTAGATAAAGTGCCGAAACCCGCTCACCCACTCTCCCGCCTCACCCAGAAGATGAAGTCCAGTCCACCCAACAAACCACCACCATCCAACAAGCCCAATGTGATGCCAGGCGGAAACCGCAAAACAAAGAAAGACAAATCCTAGACATCCGCCCTCCTGTCCACACCATCGAGCTCCGGCAAGGCCACCGCCCGAAGGTGTAGACAGAAAAAAGTGATAGGAGATCACCGAAGTCGCAATAGCCGACGAAGGAGAGCCAAGCGCACTAGCCAGAAGAAACCAGAACTCAGAAGCGAATCCGTCCTAAGAAAAAACGCAACTGGGAGACAGCAGAAGCACCTGAAACTAAAAACAAGCAGCCGAATTAAACTTAAAAGGGGGGGGGGATGGGATGGGAGCGGAGAGGGGATGGCACCTCCCCAAGACAGAGGCCTAACCAACGCCTAGTCTAGTGGCAGTAGGAGAGCAAGAAATCGACAGAATTCCAACTAGCCGCCTAGAACGATGGCTTATAGGGCCCCTGAAAGGTCTACCCCGGAAGGCCAGGAAAACGTCATTCCTCACCCGAAGGATAATAGACTGAGGATCCATCGAAATGCTATCGAAAGTAGCCTTATTCCGCGCACACCAGACGTGCCAGCAGATGAGACTAGGAATTAACCGGAAAACGATAGACCGAAGGGATTTCCCAGTGTTCCCATTCCACCACGAATAGAGGATTTGAAGAGGAGAAATGGCTGGACAGCGAACACCGACAAGGTTGCCAAAATAATTCCAGCAAGCTCTGGCAGTAAAACCGGCAAAAAACAAGTGGGTCAAAGATTCCGAATCCCCGTTTCCGCAGCATCTACAGCGGGAAACAGAAGGGATGCCGATCTTCTGCAGATTCTCGTCCAATGGTAACCCATCATGTAGCAAGCGCCACATAAATAGGGAAACCTTGGGAGGAATGCGAGAATCCCAAATGAAGGAGAATTCATTGAGAATGGGAAAAGGAGTTCTGATGGAGGACCAGGCTTTCTGAATGGAAAACGAAGCGCCATCCCATCCTGACAACCCACCATGAGAATCAGCTAAAAGCTTCACAGACTGCATGTGCTTCCAGGTCTCGCTAGCATAAGAGGGAGTGCCCGAAAAATTCGAGCTCGCTAGTCTGTGGTACTTAGCGTGGAGGAAAGACGCCCATAAGGAGTTGTTGGCGCCGAACCTGTTCCACAACTTACAAGCAAAAGCCGCACAAAGGTCTCTGGGATTGCGAAGACCCAAGCCGCCTTCAGTTTTGGGCCGACAAATCGAATCCCAAGAAACCCAGTGGTGACGACGGCCATTGTCCTTGTTTCCCCAGAAAAAAGACGAGGCCAAAGACCGATAAGATCTGAAAAAAGAAGAGGTAGGGGTCATAGTCGCGAAAACATGAGTTCCCATCGAATCTAATACGGATTTGATAAGAACAAGTCTGCCGGCTTGGGAAAGAATAGACGAGTTCCATCTTAAAATCTTCCCCCGAATTTTGTCTGTCAAGGGGTCGAAAACTGCGTTAAGTTTCCTTCCCCGGAACAGGATAATCCCAAGATAGGGAAGAGGAAGGGAAGTTCTCTTGAACCCGGAAGTAGTCTCGATCCAGCAGGCATGAGAATGAGACATGTCCTTCGAGTGGACAAAGCAGCACTTGGAGGGATTAACGAGTTGGCCCGAAGACCTCTCGTATTGATGGAGGAACCTGAGAAGCCTCCTAACAGAGGAACGGCTGCCATTGGAGAAAATGACTATGTCGTCTGCAAATGATAAAGAGGAAATGAGGGGACAAGCCCTAGGGATCCCGAATCGTTGGATTTGACCGTAAACGGTTAAGGATTGGAGACCGCGAATAAAGGACTCGGCTGCAATAACAAAAAGAGAAGGCGAAAGAGGGTCGCCCTGACGTAAGCCCCTCCCAGCCTTGAAATACCCATGGGCCGAGCCGTTAATGAGGACAGAGAACCAGCAGTTGGAGATGAGCCTCCATACCAGATCAATAAGTGTCTCTGGAAAACCGAAAGTTCTCAACACCTTGATAACGAAGAACCAGGACATGCGATCGTAGGCCTTAGCCATGTCCAGTTTGAAGACAACATTAGAGCCCCAAACTTTCCGATCAATTTGGGAGATTAGTTCCTGGGCGAGAAGGACATTGTCAGAGATAAGACGCCCTTTAACAAACCCAGCTTGAGAAGGAGAAATGATGCGTTCAAGGAAAGGAGCCAAGCGAGATGCCAGGATTTTAGAAATAACCTTATTAGAGAAGTTGCACAGACTAATAGGCCGAAAATCTGCACAAGTCTTCGGACTATCACACTTCGGAATAAGAATAAGGTTAGTGGAAGTCCATCCAGCAGGAAGATTTCCCCCGGCGAAGAAGGATTGGATGGCAAGACAAAAATCAGCCTGGATAATAGGCCAAGAACACCTATAAAAGACACCGTTGAAGCCGTCAGGGCCACTGGCACTATCCTTGCTAAGAGCGAAGACACTAGTGCGGATCTCCTCCGTGGATGGGATATCCGCAATCATGGTACCTTCCGAAGGGAGGACCACAGGTGGGATGAAAGCTAAAAGGGCCGGATCGGACACCGAGACCGAGGGAGTGCCCAGAAAAGATTGGAAATGAGAGAGAATAATGTCTTTGACTTCCTCAGGCGATGAAGCCGAAGTGCGATCGGGCCTCAAAATCTCGCGAATAGCTAGAAGATTATTCTTCTTTCGAATAGAAGAGTGGAAGAATTTGGAGTTCGCATCTCCGACAACTACCCATTTGACCCTCGCCTTTTGACGGAGGTAGTCATTCTCAACACGCAATTCCGAAGAGAAGGCAGTCTGGGCAAGAACCCACGCCTCCTTGTTGTCAGCCGAAGGATGCTCGTCAAGCAAGGATTCGGCGACGATAAGCGCCTCCTCTGCCCTACGAACGCGATCGAAGATGTTCTTGAAAACTTCAACATTCCAAACCTTAAGGCAAGCCTTAAGACGCAAGAGCTTTCTCCCGAAAACAGCACATGGGGATGCAGAAATAGGGACACTCCAAGAGTCAGCTACCACCTGAAGGAAGGAGTGGTGGGATTTCCACATGCTCTGAAATCGAAAGGAGGAGGGCCCAGACAACGACAGAGGAGAGCAGCGAACAATCAAGGTGGCATGGTCCGAAAAGGAACGATGGAGATGGGCGATAGAGAAGGAAAAGGGAAGACGAAACTAATCCTCCGAACCGAAAACGCGGTCAAGTCTAGAGAGGATACGATTCGGTCCCGCTTGGTTGTTAGACCAGGTGAAGGCAGAGCCGACAAAAGGGAGCTCAGCGAGGCTAGAGGAGGCAATGAATGAGGTAAAATCGGCCATTGCCCCTCTGTTGATGGCCGCTCCGCCCCGTTTTTCTGCATGGCTAGCGACGATATTAAAATCACCACCAACCACAGAAGGAGAGAGTCCCAGAGACTCGAGAGCAAGAATGTCAGACCAAAGAACAGCTCTCTCCGAGCGATCGCACTTGGCGTAAACTGCGGAGAAGAGAAACGGAACAGCAATGGACGTGGACGTGCACAGTAAAATTCAAATCTTGTGCATATAGAAAAAACAAATAGTAAATGAAGTTCCACAACAAGATCTTTTCATAATGATATTTAAATAGTGTATTTTTTTCTTCAGAAAGAACACATGTGAATTCTAAAAGCACCATTCTTCAGAAGTCATTCCTTGTAAAAGCAATGAATCTCCCAATGTTCTGTAATGTAAGAACTCTTTTTTTCAATGTCCACTTTTAGCGACCTTTATTAAATTGACAATCCACATTAAATAGCTGCAATAATGGTGCTTTTAGAAAAAGTGTAACTGACAGATTTATTTTTTATGTTATACTTGCATACATCAAAAAATTCAATAAACATGATCATGAGTACTATGTATTAGAAGCCTGGCCATGTAAGAAAAAACAAAAATGTAACATGTTCAGAAGCCTGAATCCTAGGTGCATTAAAGGAGAGCTAAAGTTTGTCGTTAAGTAATTGAGTTCAAATATCCTAAAATTGATAATCCATTAAAAAATAGGATCTAATTTTCACAACTTTTTTGGAAGGGACTTTTCTTCCATCATCTATCAATTCTAGGGAGTTGGCAGTCATTCCTTGATAAAATAATATCATGTGAACTAAAAATGAAGAGCAACACATATGATGTGCATTAAATTAGCATAATTGATTAAATATGAGTCACATAAACTATGTCTTCAAATTATCTTTCTATTAACACAAAGCTACATCAAGTTATAATCAAAAGTCTATAAAAAATCAAGTATTACCAACAAAGTAAAAGCAGACTTTTTCTAACATTGCAAGCACCACTCCCTTTTTGTCTTGAATGGTTGTTGAGACCAAATAAATCAAACTCATTAGGAAATTATAACCAAATACGTCCACAGCTATTACCGAATTTTTTAAATGCCACGTGCGCAGTAACAAATGAAAATATTAGAATGTTAAAAAGGGTACAACAACATTTGGATTGTAATTACTTTTTGTGCGAACAAAATCGTACAAAATATAAGCATATAATTTGAGAAAATAGAACTTTATAAAGTGGATGAAACTATATATAAAAACTTACCAAGGACACCCAAAAATGCTAAGAGTGCAAAATAGTTTAGGCGCCAAAGTTTTTCTACCAGTACTATAGTGGGAGATTAAAAATTTTATCTGGAAATCACAAAGAAAAAAAACCGATAAGGCCTAAACAATAACTCTATAAATGAATATTGCAGGATTTTAACATTCTTACACTAATTTTCACCTCAAAATTTAAAGATGTGGTCCAAATGTCAAATTTATATTATAAAATATTCTAAACATAAATTCAAAGAATAAATATAACTTAAAACATCGAAAAAAGAGAACAAACGGTTGACAAATGGCCATAGTCCACGATAAAATCCAATGTTCGGAACCATTGCAAAAAAATCAAACATAGAGCACAAAAGGAAGTATAGAATTACAGTAACAAATAATGAACAAAATTTTATAAGATTTGAATTTGGTGGTTCAACCTTACGAGTGTTTTCTTGTTTAGGAAATTGTTAAATGTTTGGTCAAGGGTCTTAAATTGATTTCCTTGTTTAGCGGGTGCTAGTTGGGAAAAAAATCAAAGCCTAAACACACAATAAATGAAGAGAAACAAAAAAATAATTATTAGATGCAAATTACGCATTGAATTTTGAAGTTTAAGTTATCTTCTTTTATATGATTATTTCTATAATATTGAAAAGTGCCTTGCTGATATGTAACAAATTAATAAATTGCATGCCATGTACAAAAAAATAAAACATGCCCTATGAATAAAAATTTGTAATCATTGCCTTATCATCGTTTTATGAAATAAAAATCCATGGAAATGTATATCTTATCACGTAATTTAGATTTCATGTTGAGTTCGTTTGTAAAACGTTACAACATGTGGTGACCATTTAGTGATGATGTAGTAGAACCAATTTTTTACTTGACATGAACAAGTAGATTATTCCTCCAAGGATTTCTCAAGCTTCGATTACGATGATCATGGTCTTTTCATTATTGTAAGTATATTAACAATTTGAAGCTTTTTATAGGTTTATAAATAATTTGCATGTTCATGAAAACATATAAATTCTATAGGACAATACCATGAATGTACTTACATGATTTGACGATGAGGGTTATAGTGAAAAAGTCTGAAGCCTCATATCTATTTGAAGATTTTATACCTAATATGCTATCTTATCCCGGAGTAGCTTGATAAAATAATTTAAATAAGGAAGCAAATTATTTTAAGTGATATTATATTTGAATATGTTAATAGTGCAACCTAAATATGCATAATTTTATCATTAATAGATCCAAGTTTTTCAGCCATAGTCTAAACAATCTTGAAGATATCTTTGAAAGATGGGAAATTTTACCTCTGCGTGCTGACAACCATACCTCGACCTCGAACCCTAATTTCCCAATCCCAGTATCATCCTCGAGATACATGATTGATGGAGAAGAAGATGAAGCTGAGAGCTCTAGATTGTCCAGACGCACTATGATGCAGGCCAAGCTATAATTTTCCAAGGCTTAAGTCATGACCGACTTAATATAGTTCAAGGTATAAGTCGTGACCGACTTATTAAAATTAAAGGCATAAGTCGTCCACAACTCAAAGGAGCGCCACGAGATAACAAAGGCAATGCGCGAGTTAATGTAGCGGCATTGAGTCGTCTTCGATCTAACGGCTCTGATGAAAAAGAGCTACGACTCAACTGGGGAGAAGCCCTAACTCGTAACCGACCTAATGAAATGATAAGTCGTGACCGACTTAGTATAACTCGGCAACGACTTAGCGAAGACTGGCGAGTTAACGAGTTTCTTAAGTCGCCTGAACGACCGACTGAGTTACACAGTGAAAAGGCGGAACAAATTGGTGAAGTGAAAGGTCGTGTGCGACCTAATGAGCCAAGTGATAAGTCGGAGACGAGTTACGCCCTAAAGAAGACCTACCATAAGTCGCTGAAGTTTAACTCGTGAAATCCTTAAGTCGTAAGTCGCGGGAAGATGGAAACCATTGATTCTTCTACCGAGTTAATCCCTACCATTGAGTTTTTTAAACCACTGATCTGAGACGCGCATGTTTTTAAGTCGCGGAAGACTTGTTGCCGTTGATTTCTATTGCCGAGTTAATCTCTACCACTGATGGAAGCTGGAGCTGATGATAAGTCGTTACCGACCTATATTAAGTCATAGGTCGCAACTTTTATAGGTCGTATGTCGTCCGCTTGTATTTTTGTCGGTGTTTGTTAAGTCGCTGAAGGCTTGTAAAGAGTTGTAACTGTTGAGTCGGAGTCTTTGTTAAGTCGTACGTCTTGTTCTGGTAAGTCGTAGGTCGGAAGCTATAACTCGGAACCGACTTAGGACTTGATGTATTTTGTTGTTTTTTGTGTGAGTTGTAAAACGCCTATAAATAGGCTGGGTCTATCATTTGTAAATGGTTGTTGAATATTGAATAAAATTCTCTTTTGTTAGCTTTGTGCTTTCAATTTCAATTGGTAGTCGAGTGTATCTCCTATCTCCACTTACGTCATTCGAGTGCGCTCGAATCATCGTTTGTTGAAGCCGATTCACGGTATCTTGTGCGCAAGATCAACGTCGAAGAATCGTAGATCTCTTTCCCGGTATCTTCGGATCAACGAGTCAGAGATAGCTAGAATTCGGTATCTTCAGATCAACGAATTCAGGCATCGCAGTATTCATCAATCCACTGATTGCTACATTCATCGTATTATCTTGTTTTTGTAATATCCGCTGCGTCAGTTTGATATCAGAGCTTGTTCGAGCCAATCATAGCTGGATCGAGACTTGGAGCCTAATCATTTTGAAGTTGAAGTTGTTTGGCCGAGAGGAAGAAGTGTTCATCATTATTCGAAGTTGTTTGATCGGATTTGAATTGGAGGCCGAAACTTTGTCCATCGTGTTCATCGCGATTTGCTACAAAGTGGAAGTTTTCGATCCGTTTCATTTTGGATCAAAGTCCGAAAAGTGTTTGAATTTTGAATTGTTGAAGTGTTATGAAGATTTCAAGTATGCCGCCAAGAAGAGCTAATCGCCACCAAAACGTAGAAGCTTTGTATCGAAGAGAAGAAGCTGATGAGATGGAGCAAAGAATCAATGAGAACTTTAGTGAAAAGCTTAACGAAGGAATTGGTCGGTTAGAGAAGCTTATGACGGAGATGAATCAAAATCGGAGAAGGGTTTCACCTGAATCTAACCATGGGGGTAGTAGAGTCTCGCCACATTCCAATCGAGACAGAAGTGTTGAAAATGATCAAGGGCGTGGGAGGAACGTGAATAATCGTGAACGGAGGAATGTAGATAGAAGGGATGATGGTGGAAGACGTAATGGTAGTAGAGATGTGGGTGGACGAGATAGACAATGATATACATCTGATTTTGAAGAGGAATATTATGGTGGTAGTGTTCGAGGACAAGGACGAGGACAAGGAAGAAATTACTCTGAGTATGATCACAAGTGGGGGTCGGGGATGAAGACTGAAATTCCTGAATTCAAAGGTGGTATGCAAGCGGAGGAGTTTCTAGATTGGGTGGCTAATGTTGAGGAGATTTTTGACTTCAAAGAAGTTCCAGAACATCGTAGAGTGAAGTTGGTTGCTACGAGGCTGAGGGGTAGAGCTTTGGCATGGTGGCAGTAGACCAAACTTACACGTGATCGGATGGGAAAGTCAAAAGTTGAATCTTGGGAGAAGATGAAGAAACTGATGAAAGCAACGTTCTTACCTTACAATTATCAGTCTTTGATGTATCAACGTTTGCAGAACTTGAGACAAGGGACGAAATCTGTGAATGACTATGCTGATGAATTCTATCAACTTATTGCAAGGAATGATATTGTGGAAACGGAAGAGCAGCTGACATCTAGATTCATTGGGGGATTGAGAATGCAGATTCAGGATATGGTTAACATGTTCGATCCTAGATCTGTAGCGGAAGCACATCAGAAAGCGTTGGCTTGGGAGAAACAGGGATGACGAGGAAGTGGTGTGTTTACTAATTCTAACAATCAAGTGAAGGGTGTTGGTGGAAGTTCTAATGTTACTAAACCTATCAGTAGACCAGTAGTGAAGGAGGCTGAGAAGACAAAGGTTAACAACGGTTTCAAATGTTACAATTGTCAGGAATTGGGTCATAAAAGCAGTGAGTGTCCAAAGCCAAAGAAGAGAACCATGATTGCAGAAGTTGAGGATGAGGATGAAGAAGCTGAATGTTCCAGTTCACCACCTGATGAAGAGGAGGAAGAAGTGACGGGAGACGAAGGTTACAATCTAATGATGAAAAGGTCCTGTTTAACACCAAAGCAAGAGGAGGATTGTAGTTGGTTGAGGAGCAATATTTTTCAGTCAACATGTACCATTCTGGGGAAAGTTTGCAAATTTGTTATTGATGCTGGAAGCTGTGATAATATAATTTCGTCAGAAGCTGTGAGGAAGTTGGCATTGAAGACTGAGAAACATCCGAAACCGTACAAGCTAGCTTGGTTGAGGAAAGGCGGAGAGGTGAAGGTTGGACGAAGGGCTCGTGTGAAGTTTTCCATTGGGAAGAAATATAAAGACGAAATCTGGTGCGATGTTGTGGACATGGACGTTTGTCATTTGTTGCTGGGGAGACCGTGGCAGTATGATAGGGTGGTGCAACATGATGGGCGTACCAACAGTTACAGTTTCATGTTTGAAGGCACAAAGATTACTCTAGTTCCAAAGAAGCGACAACAGGAGGAAAACAAGTTGGAGGAGATTGAAGAGCTCAAAACTTTGTTATCGTTGAAGGAGTTTGTGAAGGAAGTAGAGGAGGAACCTGAAGTGTTTTTGTTAATTGGGCGAGAGAGCAGTGAAGAGGTTGAGATTCCAGAAAAAGTTAAACCAGTTTTGAAAGAGTTTGACGATGTATTTCCAGAGGAGTTACCAACGGAGTTGCCACCGTTGAGGGATATACAACATCAGATAGATCTTGTTCCAGGTGTTGTGTTGCCACACATACCACATTATCGAATGAGTCCGAAAGAGCATGAAGAGTTGCGGAGACAGGTAGAAGAATTGCTTGAACAGGGGCGTGTGCAGGAGAGTTTAAGTCCTTGTGTTGTACCAGCTTTATTGGTACCCAAAAAGGATGGAACGTGGAGGATGTGCACTGACAGTCGAGCATTGAATAAGATTACTGTGAGATATAGATTTCCAATGCCGAGGTTGGATGACTTGTTATATCAAATAAGCGGAGCTACTATCTTTTCGAAGATTGATTTGAAGAGCGGATATCATCAAATTCGTATCAGACCAGGGGATGAGTGGAAAACTGCTTTTAAAACCAGGGAGGGTCTATACGAATGGTTGGTCATGCCATTTGGTTTATCCAATGCACCGAGTACTTTTATGAGGGTGATGAATCAGATTTTTCGACCATTCATTGGGAAATTTGTGGTGGTGTATTTTGATGATATTCTGATTTACAGTGGGAGTCCAGAGGAACATTTGAATCATCTTAGAGAAGTGCTGATGGTATTGCGACAAGAACAATTCTATGCTGCAACGAAAAAATGCGTGTTCATGACGCATAGTGTTTTATTTCTGGGATATGTTGTATCGGAAGAAGGAATACAGGTTGACCAAAGTAAAGTCGAAGCAATTAGAGATTGGCCGCAGCCCAAGACGATAACGGAAGTTCGTAGTTTTCACGGGTTGGCTTCATTCTATCGAAGGTTTATACCACACTTTAGTAGTGTGATGGCACCTGTTACTGATTGCATGAAGGGTAAACAGTTTGCATGGACGGAGGAAGCCGGGGTTGCTTTTGAGCGAATCAAAGAACTTTTGACGTCTGCACCAATTCTAATATTACCAGATTTTCAGTTAGTGTTTGAACTACATACTGATGCATCCAAGGTTGGAATTGGAGGAGTGTTGAGTCAGAAGGGACGTCCAATTGCATATTTCAGTGAGAAGTTGTCTGGAGCGAAGATGAGGTATAGTACGTATGATGTGGAATTCTATGCTGTTGTACAATCTATTAAACACTGGAGACACTATCTATTTCAAAAGGAGTTTGTTATGTATACTGATCATGAAGCATTGAAGCATTTGCAAGGGCAAGACAAGATTTCAGCGAGACATGCATCGTGGATCGCATATCTGCAACAATTTACATTTGTTGTGAAACACAAGTCGGGAGTGACGAATCATGTTGCGGATGCGTTGAGTAGAAGAAATCACTTGTTAACTACATTGAAGGTTGAAGTGACGGGGTTTGAAATATTGCCAGAATTATTTACCGATGATCCTTACTTTGCAAAGTTTGTTGATAAAGTCAAGGAGGGAGAGACGGATGAGTTCGTGATGGTAGAAGGTTTTCTTTTTAAAGGAAATCGATTGTGCATACCGGAGGGTAGTATGAGAATGAAGATTATCAAGGAGTTACACGAAGAGGGACATGTTGGGAGAGACCGTACATTACAGTTGATTTCACAATCCTACTTTTGGCCATCAATGAGGAAAGAGGTATAGAAGTTTGTGGAGCGATGTCATATATGTCAAGTTTCGAAAGGAACTGCGACTAATGCTGGTTTATATATGTCGTTACCGGTACCAACTAAACCATGGGTTGATGTGAGTATGGACTTTGTTTTGGGTTTACCTCGAACTCAATGGGGAAACGATTCCATTTATGTGGTGGTTGATCGATTTTCGAAAATGGCACATTTTATTGCTTGTAAGAAGACGGCGGATGCTGTTCATGTTGCTCAATTGTTTTTCAAGGAGATCTATCGACTTCATGGATTGCCAGAATCTATTGTGTCGGATAGAGATACTCGATTTCTAAGTCACTTTTGGTTAAGTTTGTGGAAAATGGTAGGAACGAAGCTGAAATTTAGTAGTGCTTATCATCCGCAGACGGATGGACAGACCGAGGTTGTGAACAGATCATTGGGAAATTTGCTGAGGTGTCTTGTTCAAGATAATTTGAAGAGTTGGGATGTGAAGTTATGCCAGGCAGAATTTGCTCATAATCATGCTGTGAATCGAAGTACTGGGTTCAGTCCATTTCAGATAGTATATTCAAGTTTACCAAAGGGACCATTGGATTTAACGGTAGTGACACAATCAAAGAAGACAGTTAAGAAAGCTGCTGATTTTGTTGAAGGGTTGACGGAATGTCATAAAATCGTTCAGGAACGATTGGAGAAAGAAAATGAGAAGTATAAACAATCTGCAGATTTGAAACGACGAAATGTTGAGTTTAATGAAGGAGATATGGTTTATGCAGTGTTAACAAAAGATCGTTTTCCAGTAGGCGCTTATAACAAGTTGAAAGCCAGGAAAATTGGTCTGGTGGAAGTTGTGAAACGAATCAATGAAAATGCTTATAAATTGAAGCTGCCAGATGATGTGTATACGTCTGACGTATTCAATGTTAAGCATCTCATACCATATCATGGGGATGAGTTTGTCGGAGATGAAGAGAGCACAAATTCGAGGTCGAATTTTTCTCAACCTGGGGAGGATGATGCAGGCCAAGCTATAATTTTCCAAGGCTTAAGTCATGACCGACTTAATATAGTTCAAGGTATAAGTCGTGACCGACTTATTAAAATTAAAGGCATAAGTCGTCCACAACTCAAAGGAGCGCCACGAGATAACAAAGGCAATGCGCGAGTTAATGTAGCGGCATTGAGTCGTCTTCGATCTAACGGCTCTGATGAAAAAGAGCTACGACTCAACTGGGGAGAAGCCCTAACTCGTAACCGACCTAATGAAATGATAAGTCGTGACCGACTTAGTATAACTCGGCAACGACTTAGCGAAGACTGGCGAGTTAACGAGTTTCTTAAGTCGCCTGAACGACCTACTAAGTTACACAGTGAAAAGGCGGAACAAATTGGTGAAGTGAAAGGTCGTGTGCGACCTAACGAGCCAAGTGATAAGTCGGAGATGAGTTACACCCTAAAGAAGACCTACCATAAGTCGCTGAAGTTTAACTCGTGAAATCCTTAAGTCGTAAGTCGCGGGAAGATGGAAACCATTGATTCTTCTGCCGAGTTAATCCCTACCATTGAGTTTTTTAAACCACTGATCTGAGACGCGCATGTTTTTAAGTCGCGGAAGACTTGTTGCCGTTGATTTCTATTGCCGAGTTAATCTCTGCCACTGATGGAAGCTGGAGCTGATGATAAGTCGTTACCGACCTATATTAAGTCGTAGGTCGCAACTTTTATAGGTTGTATGTCGTCCGCTTGTATTTTTGTCGGTGTCTGTTAAGTCGCTGAAGGCTTGTAAAGAGTTGTAACTGTTGAGTCGGAGTCTTTGTTAAGTCGTACGTCTTGTTCTGGTAAGTCGTAGGTCGGAAGCTATAACTCGGAACCGACTTAGGACTTGATGTATTTTGTTGTTTTTTTGTGTGAGTTGTAAAACGCCTATAAATAGGCCGGGTCTATCATTTGTAAATGGTTGTTGAATATTGAATAAAATTCTCTTTTGTTAGCTTTGTGCTTTCAATTTCAATTGGTAGTCGAGTGTATCTCCTATCTCCACTTACGTCATTCGAGTGCGCTCGAATCATTGTTTGTTGAAGCCGATTCACGGTATCTTGTGCGCAAGATCAACGTCGAAGAATCGTAGATCTCTTTCCCGGTATCTTCGGATCAACGAGTCAGAGATAGCTAGAATTCGGTATCTTCGGATCAACGAATTCAGGCATCGCAGTATTCATCAATCCACTGATTGCTACATTCATCGTATTATCTTGTTTTTGTAATATCCGCTGCGTCACACTGATAGCTTTATCACTAATGTTGAAAGAGAGGAAGACTTGCTTGGAAGAGAAAATGAGCCGCCATGAAAAGATAAGTTTGCAAGGTTTTCGCCGTGTGTTTAGGGCATTGTTTGTGGGTATGCACATTTCTGTTTGTAGGTCGTTGTTGGGCTGTTACTTATGTAAATAGAGTTTGTAATGATTTTATCATTAGCAATAAAATGTTTGACCATTCTTCAAAAAAAATATGCATAATTTTTAAAAAAGGGCATTCACGTTCAAAATAGGAAAAGTAATTAATATCAAACCGAGGCAGTGTAAACCTATTACATTAATTTATAAAAAACATAGTTCTCGGTAACCTAATTTCAAATAAGCAGTAGTTAATACTAAATAGGGGTAATTTCAAACTCATTTGATTCAGATGTTTTGAAATATTCCTGTAATTTCAATTTCAAACTCATTACATCAATGTATAGAAAATGATAATAAATACAATTAATAAAGGCCTGCATTTACTTTGCAAAAACTTCAAGTTCTTCCATGAACTGACATGTTGGATTATTGTTCT
Source organism: Allium fistulosum (assembly GCA_030737815.1). Classification (NCBI taxonomy): domain Eukaryota; kingdom Viridiplantae; phylum Streptophyta; class Magnoliopsida; order Asparagales; family Amaryllidaceae; genus Allium; species Allium fistulosum. The sequence continues at coordinate 1,113,744,105 of CM060907.1, read as the reverse complement.
ATGATCATCTCATTTCCTAAACGTACACTACCGTGTGCGTAGCACAGATTCAAACTTTTTGCTAGCCTGAAAGGGAAAATCTAGCTTGTTATCATTGTCCAAAGAACATTGAGCTACAAAGTAATAAGCCATGATGGGTACATGTTTTAAAGTATACAAATTGCATCATTAACCATTGCAACTACAATCAGACATCAACTAGTATTGTAAATCAATGCATTATCGCTTATTGGTTGATGAAAAATTTAGTTTCTCTTTATTTATTCATAATATATGAATAAATGAAGAAATGTAGGTAGTAGCAATGTACCTATCAAGGAAATTGTCCATGCACCAAAATGTTAAGAACATTTAGTTTAGTTGTTTGCAAAAAATACGTATACAAAATCTTAATTTTCACACCCAGACAAAATAACCAATAATAATGTATATCAAATTTATTTTTATATCACATAATAAATAAATTACATTAAGAATATTTTTCAATCTTTTAGAATTTAGCATGCGCAGCATTATCTTAGCTGAGCTTGTTCAGTTACCAGCTAGCGATTGGCTACATTGATTTAAAAATAAAATCAAAATCCAGTTCACTTGGATAAATCACAAAAAAATTGCTCAAGTTTGCTATTACAATTAGAATAATGGATTCAAAAATCATAATCAATATTTAAAATTTTAAAATGTATTGCTCGCATAAAAATAATTATTTTTTGAGAAAAGATTACATAAATAACAAAATGGATCTATTAATGGGTTCATAAATTAGACTAAATGGCAAGATGATAGTATCAAACAATACGTTAAGAAATTACAGATTCATAAAAAACAAAATTGGACCTAAAATACATACGAGAACAATAATAAGTTCATCCTAAAAACACACACAAACATACATACATACACCAACACATACAAAAGAGATTGAAATAAAATACTTTTTAATAAACAATTACTAAATGGTATTAGAATAGAATTACCACCTCTACAAATCTCAACAATGCATCAACCTTTATAATGTTTAATCTTTTATCCTATTTTATGCATATTTGCATTTGTGTAAAGTTCTTATTGATTTAAATAATATGAATCTATAAGAGTCATGATGACCTATAGAAAATTACCTTTCTCCAAGAAAAATTCGTGAGAAAAATAAATCAGACTTCAACCTTTTATAAGAACCAAAATAACATTATGATTTAAATGTGCCAGATTACTTTCATCTGGTGCACAAATGCATTATCGAAACAAAAATTTATGAATGAACTTGGTATAACTGAAACTATTTAGTTGAGCTTTGTAGAACACAGAAATTCAATATTAAGTATGTAAGTAGAAAAGTTCAAACTTCAACTTTTTATAACAACCAAAACAACATTATGTTTGAGGAAATTATTAACCATTAATCATTGTTTTTTACTTCATTTCTTCATAGGGTGCAAGTATAAGCTAATTTATAGTATAATTACATTTTTAGCATAGTACAAATTATAGCCATTTTTTAATGTAAGTTCATTGATAATCATCTATACCTGAACGGAGAGCAATTTGACAGCTGGTGACGCGTCCAGTTTGAGAGCTTTAGGTTGATTACTTGAACGAAATAAAAAAACACTTGAATTTAAATTCAAACGAAAATCAAAAATCCAGTTGCAATTTGAGATTAAAATAAATGTACCTTGCCGAGGTGTTGCTGGAACAAGGCGGTGGCGGAGGGGGCGATAACCCTAGAACGAATAACAAGATAGAAAGGGATTACCCTAGAACGATAACAAGGCAGAGGGGCGCTAGAGGTGGTGGGGGAGATTATGGAGGGGATGAAAACCCTAGAAAGAAATTTTGATTTACAGATCACAATGAATGTAGAAAAGATAGAAGCATGAGAAATGGGATGAGTAAAAATAATAGGTAAAATGACAATCCTATCCATACCACTTTTACCTATTTATGAGATTACCATATTTGATAACAGAAATAACCATTGCAAAGGCTTGTAATGGAAATATCCATTAGATATTTGTAACGGTTACAACTGTTACAAATTGAAACGAAAAAAGTGTTACAAAAGTGCATGTTTGGTGTAGTGAAAGAAATCAGAAACAAAGAGTGATATCGATGTGTTTACAGCTTCTGGCTCTTTTAGAAAGAGCAACTTATGACTTTGATTCTACCGCATCCTATCATGTGCACCTGAAAAGAACTATTTCTTTACATACCATGAGATTGATGTAGGAGAAATTCTAATGGTTAATGATACATCTTGTCGTATGGTTGGCATTGGTAGTGTAAGGGTCAGAATGTTTGACGGTGTTATTCGTACTACCACTGATGTTAGACATGTACCTGATTTGAGAAGGACCTAGATTTTTATTGGGGCTTTGAGTAGGCTTGGATTGAAGATTGCAGTTGAAGGAGAGAAAATGAATATATCAAAGGGTTCCATGATTATTACGAAAGGAATAAGGGTAGGAAATCTTTATTTATTGAAAGGCACTACTATAGTTGGTGAATTAGCTTCTATTACTTCAATTGATTCATATTTTTCAAGATTGTGGCATCTACGTACGGGACATATTGGAGAACATAGTTTGGATGAATTGAGAAAGCGAGGTTTGATTGATGATGTTCAGCATTCAAAGATTGGATTTTGTGAAGAATGTGTTCTTGGTAAGAAGACAAAGATTTCTTTTGGCACTGGTGAGCATAAAGAAAAAGCTATTATAAAGTATGTTTGTATTCATCTTAGGGGACCTTCACCTTGCCATTCCTTGGATGGAGCCAGATACTTCATTTCATTTATAGACTATTTCGCTCATAAAGTATGAGTATACTTTCTACAATCTAAAAGTGAAACCTTTGCTAGGTTTCGACAGTGGAAATCTATGGTTGAGAAGAAGTAAGGGAAGAAGTTGAAAGTTCTCTGTTCAGATAATGATGGTGAATTTGTATCATGGAAATTCATCGTCTTTCGTGAGTTTGAAGACAATAAGAGGCATCACACCATACCTTGTGACCCTCAGTTTAATTGAGTTGCTGAAGAAATGAATCAGACATTATTGGAGAGAACTCATTGCCTCAGATTGGTTGCTAAGTTGAAGAAGAGATTCTGGGCAGAAGCTTTATCTATGGCGACTTTCCTCATCAATCACACACCTTCTAATATCACAGATATAAAGATCCCTGAAGAAGTATGGAAATGAGAGCCTGTTAGCTATTCATTTCTCATAGTGTACTTTCTAGGTTATAGAAGAGGAGTGATGGGATATAGGGTGTGGTGTCCTATCAGCAAGAAGATTATTATCCACAGGCATGTGACTTTTAATGTGAACTCTATATTGAAGGTGGAGCCTTCCTTATTCGATGATAGTGTGAGGACAAATTTAGAATACCAAACACAAAGCAAGTCATCTTTAGATTCTTTCCCTAGAGGTTCAGATGGTGTTTCCGATGGCACCATGGTTGATGAGGATAGTACAGATGTTGGCACGGATGATTTGACTCAAGGTGGAGTTGATTTAGAGACTTAGCCTATTAAATAGAGAAGAAATCCTAAGTGGCTTGAGGATTTTGTTGGATTGGGTATCGAAGACATCGACTTCGATGACATGGAAACATATGCATTGAATGTTGTCCAAGATGAGCATGATGATTATAGAGAAGCTATTGCATCAGTTGACAGTTCCAGTTGGTTAGTTGCTATGGAGGAGGTGATTGAATCTTTGTAGAAAAATCATACTTGGGATTTGGTGCCTCTTCCCACCAACAAGAGAGAAATTAGATCTAAACAGATCTATAGAGTGAAGGACAACGATAATGGTGATCTCAGATACAAAGCAAGGTTGGTAGCAAATGGGTATGTTTAGAAGAAAGGGGTAGAGTATCATGATATCTTTGCCCCAGTTGGAAGGCAGACATCCATTCAAATTATTTTGGCATTAGTTTCTCATTATGATATGGAACTTAAGCAACTAGATGTCAAATCTACATTCTTGCATGATGATCTGGATGAGGAGATTTATTTGCATCAGTTGGAGGGGTTCATTGATAGTTGCAGGCCAGATTATGTTTGTAAAATTAACAAGTCTCTATATGGACTGAAGCAGTCTCCTAGACTATGATATAAGAGGTTTGATAAGTTTATGCCTTCATAGGGTTGCTCTGGAAGCTTCGAAGACTAGTGTGTTTATTTCAAGAGGTGTGATGGGGAGATAATATATTTTTTGTTATATGTTGATGACATGTTGATTGCATTTCGAATTATGGTCAGAATTACAAAATTGAAAGTGGAGCTCAGTAAAGAGTTTGATATGGATGATTTGGGAAAAGCAAAAAGAATTTTTGGAATGGAGATATTCAGAGATAGGAAAAGAAGAGAGTTAAGACTCACTTAGGTGCAGTACATTGAGAAAGTCCTCGCTTGATTTGGTATAGAGAAAGCTAAACCAGTTGGCGCTCCATTAAGCTCTCACTTTAAGTTATCAAAAGACTTATCTCCTTCATCGGATGAAGACAAGAGGTATATGGCTGATATATCTTATCATAGTGCTATTGGTAGTCATGTATGTTATGGTGTGCACGAGACTAGATTTGGCTCATGCAGTGAGTATTGTGAGTCGATAAATGTCTAACCCAAGCAAAGAGCATTGGCAAGTAGTGAAATGGATACTTAGATATCTTCGTGGCATTCCTTTAGTTGGATTATTATATGGTGGAGTAGGAGGCGATATCTCTCTTAGAGACTGCTATGATTCAGATTATGTTAGGGATAGAGACGCATAGAAGTCGATGTCGGACTATGTTATTACACTTGGCATAGGCTTGATTTCGTGGAGATCAAAATTGCAGTCTATAATAGCTTTGTCGACTACCGAGGCCGAGTTGATATCGATTGTGGAAGGGACTAATGGGGGATAGTATTTACTTCAGCTACTGGATGACCTTTCTATGGTGCAATGGATAGTACAGCTATTTTCAAACAGTCAAAGCATGATTCATCTTGTAGTGAATAAAGCTTCTAGTTCTCGTATGAAGCACGTTGATTTTAGAGGTATCTTTCTTATGCTTGAAGAAGAATAAAGTAAGATCAAGTTGGTGAAGGTGAGTGCTATGGATAATCCTTCAGATATGCTGACAAAGTCACTTCGTAAGGCCAAGTTTGTGCATTGCTCAAACTTGATCAGTTTGATTTCAATTGCTTGAGCGCCATGGGGCGCTGACCCAACAAGCAGTTTTTATTGATTTATGAATATATTTAAATCGAGATGGAGTGTTAAATTTGGATGATTTAAACCTATTCCTAATTTAAAGAGGAGAAGATATTAACTGATTCCCTCAATTAATTAAATATGGAAAACAAATAGGAAAAATAATCAATTAATATCAAAAGATATATTAATTGATTTGAGAAATCAATTAAATAAGGATATGTATGGAAACAAACACCAATATGCTAAATTTTTGTTCAAATCAAATCAAGTAAATCTAAAAATATTTCATCCTTATTTCCATCCAGTCTTCATCCTTGCACCTATATAAATGAAGATATTTGTTCATTTTTTAATCACAAAACAAACAAGAGTATTCTCCACAAAAATATCCTCAATAAAATCCCTATTTCTGTATCTTTTTTTAGAGTGAATGAAATTTATTGAGTGATTAATACTTTCTCATGTTGTACTCTCTCTCGAAGTGAAGAATAATAAAGGATTGTTGGGTCTCCATGAACGTAGGATACAAATCCAAACCATGTTAAATCTTCTTTGTCTCTCTTCTACCCTTTGTTTGGTTTGTGTGATATCATATTTTATTTTGAGTTTTATTGGTATTCAAATAGGAAAAAATAGATCCTAATTAAACCGCTTCCGCTCATCATTTTTTCACTAAATATTTCGAAGGTAAAATGAAAACATATCTAATTTGACCATGATGTTTGAGGTTGAAATAGATTACACTTTACCCATTATAGAAACAAATAATCTAGATTTCCTAAACCTAAGGATAATTGAAACGCAACTAATATAAAACTTTTATCGATAATGTGAAAGCTATGATACTCTTACATATGCTCTTGACAAAATTGAATTGATCCAAATTTCTCATTGTTTATTTGAGTATGAAATATGATATACGCTTGAAGTGAGTTGTAAATAAACATCTCAGGTCAAAGAAACATGCCTTGCTTTATTGAGTAATGAGTATGAATTTTTCATGATGCTAAAGGAAGAAAGCATCAAAGAGATGTGTGGTTTCCTTTTGGTTTTGGTGTATAATTCTAAAGCTTTCAAAAATGTTATACTATGAAGTTGAATTGGTTAGAAAAAACAATGAGAATGCTTTCAAAAATTTTCGAGGTGAATTTGATGGCAACCAAAGAATCAAAAGATTTTAACAAGTAAATCATGGAGGAGTTGATTGGAAATCTCATTATATGTGAAATGGAACTTAAAGCTAGGGAATATTATTATAGTTTAGATTCGAAAGTCTATTTCTTCAAAAAAAAATCCTTGATAGTGATTGTGAAGTCGATCCCATAACCGAATTTGCAATGGTGATGAAAGGTCCTAAGAAATGGTCCAACATGAACTTCAAATCTGCAATCAAGAAATAAATTATGTTAGATATTCAAAGAATTATGACAAAGAAGTCATTTGCTATAAATGCAAAACGATAGGTCACATTCAACCCAATTGTCATCGACTCAAAAAGAAAATGAAACAATATGATAAAAAGCTTTTTCAGCAACATAGAATGGCGATGAAGGAGAAGAATGCAATGAGAGTTATGAATAAACAAATTTTTTGTAACAACCCTATTTTCAACGTCGTGATAATAAATAATTTAATTAAAATAAACGTTTGAATTTGATTTTAGTAATAATTTTCTATGAAAATAAATTTTTACGTAAATAAATCCTATTTAATAAGAGATGTTGTTTTAATAAATTGAATTAAATTGATAAATCCTTTTCTGATAATATATTGGAATCAAATAAAATGTTTAGTTAATTATAGATATTTTAAATTGTAAATAATTTTTATATGACTGAAATAGTGGGGAAATAAATTTATTTTGTGACAATACAATGAATAATTAAATAAAAATAAACAAGGATTGAATTGAATAATATATCCCAATTATCAGAATATATTTGGCAGAATGAGGTATAAATCAAATTAACTTGGATTGGAATTGGCTTACAAATAAATTATAAGAATTATTTAAAAGGAAAAAGAAAGAAAAATTAATTTTTATAAAGAAAGCCCAATACAATTAAGCCCATTTAAAACTCTTCCTTTGTTTTTCTAGAAGCCCATCTCTTCTACTTTTAATACAAACCCGTATCCCCCTTTTCATCCTAAGCCCTAAATTAATTTGTGTTTTAAAAAAGGAAAAAAACCGCGATCAATCCTTCCAATTAACTCGAAGGTAACACGAATGGGTGAGACCGCGACTACGATGGCAGCGACTGACGTTATGATATCGCAACAAGACACCCAAACCTAGCGATGTCGTCGTCACAAGGAGGGGGATGATTCGTGCATGCACGTGCGTTCAAGCGATGGAGGCGGCGACCAGTTCTGGGAGCGTGACTTTGATGGTCGTTGGCGTGTGATCTTGATTGGCTATTTGAAAAGTGATTGGGTTTAGCTATTGTTGGATGGTTGTTGCAATAATTGGTAGCGTCTTTGTAACGACCCGTACTTTTAATACTTTTAAAATACGAATTAAAATGAAAATTTTGGATAAAAATCCGAAGGAAATAAAATTTTGTGTTGTTAAATGCGAATTACAAGTTAAAATACAAAACTGAATTCTGAAGTAACTTATTTGTAAAATAAATATGGATGTTAACTTGTAGTGAATGTAAATAATGAATTGAATTTGATTGTAAACCAAATTGGTTATGATTGTAAACAGAGAATAAATAAAATGGTAGATTTAATAATGGAAGTTTATGTTATTGAAACTAATATAAATAAATGTAACTTAATATTACAGTTGATTGAAAGCAGATAATAACTGAAACTGTAATTCGATAAAGATGTCAACTTGTAATTGAACGTAAGTAAAGATTTGAATTTAAATGTAACAAGTAATGGAATTGAATCGAATTTGATTGTAAACAACGAAATAAATAAAATGTTACATTTAATATTGAAGTTATAATATGGAAATCAACGTAAATGAATGTAATTTAATATTACTGTGAATTTAAATAAGATGATAGCTGAAGAAAATGAAAGTAAATGAATTATAAACTATTGATAATAATGTATAAGTAAATGGTTGATTCAATAATGAAAGTGTAAATCGAAATAAAAGAATTCATTTGGAATTAAATAACTTGAATTTGAATTACAATATAATTGAACGTGGAATCTAATATAATCTTTTATATTGGATTTATAATGGAAAAATTGCATTATAAAAGATTGTTAATTACTGTGAAATTAAAAATGTAATTTGTGAACAATGGAAATTTGATTTAAAAGTTAATAATTTAAAATTGGGAATTTTATATTGAAATTAAACAGTCGAATAATTTATTTTTTGAATATTGGATTTAATTAGACAATTAAATCGATAATTTAATAAGTTAAATTTCAGAAATAATTGAAAATCGAGTGGAATATGATTGAAAATAATTTGTAAAATTTTATCTTATCATATTGGAGTTATAGTAATGTTATAGAACTTTTAAAATTAAATTTAAAGTTAATTTGTGAAAATTGAATATTTTAATATTTAATTATCGACTGAAAAATAGCCATTTTTCGAACAGTCTCAGAATTGAACGAAACTAGTTCCATTGGATCCGTAATAGTTTGTTATTGTCGGATTTCAATTTTCATAGCAATCGGAGTTATCGTTTGATCGTGGCAGCTCGAAACGCATCGAATTGTTTTTAATATTAATTCGGCGAGAGAAAATAGTCATTTTTCAAAAAGTCTCGGATTTCGACGAAACCAGTTTCATCGGATCCGTAATGTCATATTATTGTAAGGTTTCAAATTTCATGTCAATCAGATTTACCGTTTGTCCGGGGCGAGCCCAAACGCACAGAAATTTGATTAACCGATCCAATTTTAGATCGACCGTTTATTTCCGTAACTCGCACAGATGATCGAATTAGCTTCCGAAACCTATTCCATTGTGTTCGGAACGCGGGGTAAACCTTAGAAACGTCAGCCGGCACGCTTTGTTTGGAGTTCGGAAAATCTGGGATGAATAGTGTCGCGTATTTTTCTATAAAAGCCCCTCACTTTCTCTATTTTCCAAAAACCCTAGGGTTTCAGCCCTTAGCCGCCACTTTTAATTCAATGGCCAGAAAATTTCGAAACTTCTTTCTCATTTTCCTCTCAATCCATCAACAATTAGCAAAAGTCGTCAACTACAAAGTTGTAGAGGACGACGAGAGCTTCAAATCCATAGGGAGATGATCGAAAACGGAGCAACAGATCAACGGGAATTTGCATTTAAAGTTTTGCGTTTTTCCTCGATTTGCATGCAGTAGAGATGGCCGAGCTCCACCCTACTCTGGCCGATGGTAGCTTCCTTGAAGGCCTTCGACGTGGTATTCCCTGATCATTCTGGAAGTCGTCGTGGAGGTCGTGAAAATTGATGGAAGAAACGACGGCCTATGGGTTTCATTTTCTGGGAGTTACGTGAGGGAGAAGAGAAGGGGGAGGGGGGACGGCCTGATCTGGTGGAAGAAAAAATGGACGGCCCAGATCTGATGAGGTTTAAAATTATAAAAGAAAATTGTAAATATTTATAATATAAATTCGTGTTAACTTCAAAAATGTATAACTTTTTCATACGAGGTCCGATTGGAACGAAACTTTTTGCGTTGCGATCGTAATGACGAGAGCTTCGAAATGAAACTGGTTTGGATGGATTTGGAGACGGTGGAAATTTGGGCTAAAGTTGGGCGTCGTCCAGTTTTAGTTCCAAACCGGAACGTCTCGGCGACAACAGAAAATCAATGTGAGTGTTTTATAACGCTCACAACGTACTGAATATCTTTATGGTAGTTAAATTTGACATTATGAAGTGATATGAATTTATTTGTCATTGTTTGATAAAAATTTAATTGTCATATAGATTGTCGTGTGAATTCACCGTTGAAAATTTAAATTGACTGTAAATTGAAATTAGGATTTAATTGAAATCAAATTTCCCGATATTGATAACTATGAAATTGCCGTGAATTGTATTGACTATTGGATGATTTATTTCGATGGATGCTATTGGTTGATATTTAAATGTTGGATGTTTATTTGCTTATATATATCCTGTTATACATGCACATGACACTGTGATTGGTTTAAGTAATATATATTCATTCCTGACATTTAATTGAAATAACTAACCACTTGGTCATAGGTTAGAGAATTATATACGGACACCGGGTTGGTTAAATTAAATGATTTTAAAAGTTGTTTTGAAATTATTTAAATGAATTGATTTAAGAATAAAAATCCAATTTATGGAAATTGAATTATTTTGAATTGAAGCTCGAGATGTTGGAATTTGAACTTGGTAAATGAAATGGTTTAATTATTCGAAGTTTAGATTTTTAAGAAAATTTGAAATATGGCGTAAAGTTTCGAAAGTCAATTTGTTTTAAAAGATTGGACTTTTAATCGAACTCTGAATATTTCTAAGAAAATTTATATGAAATGATATTTCAAGTTTGAGTTTGGAAGTGAAAATTTATTTGAAATTGAGATTTAATTAATTTGGAATTAAATTGAAATTTAAATAAATTTGTGAATTGAACTAAATTGAAACTATTGAATTAAATTTGAAGATAAAATTGATTTGAATAGGATTTAAACTGAAATTGATTTGGAATGTAATACTTAAATGAATTCTTGAAATCCGAATATTAATCTAAGTTTATTAAATGGGAATTGTTCCAGAAATTAAGTAAACTACTTAATACGGATGTTTAATTTGAAGTATATTCTAATTTGAATACGAAATGGTTTTAAAGCGAATCTTATATTCTTATATAAATATATGAGCTGTTTTGAAATGTGAAATATTTAAAGTTTCGAAATATATTGAAAGTGAAATTGTTTATTTTGTGGTTCAAATATGTATTTGAAATTGATAATTTGAAATGGTTTATTGAGAAGCTAAATCGAGTTGAAATTAATGATTTTGAAATCGAAATGAGATATTGAGGCGAAAATGATTTTGAAATCGAAATGAGATATTGAGATGAAAGATGATTTTGAAACAGAATCTTACATCTTGAATAAATATGATGATATTTGAATGGATTTGATTTTGAAGCGAATATGATATTTTGATATCAATTATGAATCGATTTGAAATGTAAAAGAGCCACCGGGGTAATAATACGTAGTTATTAAAGAGACCGGGATCGGATATGGACATACTCTCTGTCGATACCGAAAACCACTTTAATAACTAGTATACACGGAGTGTTGATCCAGAACGAAGTGGATGGTTTTGGTGAACGTGTTGATTTGAAGAAAGAGAACGATTTTGGATGACCCCTGACATGACTAAAACAGGAGCCGCGCCGGGCCATTGAGGTTCGCCACCTCTAGCGGACACACTTCTTCGTTACCATGTCTATTACTTTTGTGATTCGATTTGGGTGCACCCCTCGATTTTGGGAGTGTTGTTTCGCGGTGTTGGGGTAGTAGCTGCTATGCCCAACATCAGTCCGGATCACGCAACTACTAGTATCCTAGTTGGTATTGCCTCATGTACCTTGTCATACTGATTATCCTATTCGCGACCACTACGATTTTGATTTGTACCTTTAGTATATGGATTGCCCTCTGGTGACTTCCGGTTTTGGGGAAACTACGGTCTTGTATATGCTCTTGGGAATATAAACTGTGTTAAGGGTGGAATGGGCCATGGCTTAACGCTATTTTAATACTTTTACTTTAATGTAGACATATTATAATAGCGTATTGTACTACATAGTAGATAGTTTAACGGATCCTTGAGAGATGGAAAATCCCATAACATCTCTTAAGTTATTGCACTCACGTTGACACTGGATAGGAGATGTCAAACTCCGTAAACATCTCTGACGCCGTCACACTCATATTTTCTTATTCGATTTGACTTACATGAGATATTTTAGTCCTGACTCGAGTGTTTTGTCTTTTCATTACGCTCGGGTCAGCCTGAGCATTTCAGATAAGGTTGAAGATCTATTTTGGAGGACGAAGACGGAGTTTGGTATTACATCATTTGTATTCTACTACCATATTATTTTTCCGCTGCATTACTATATTATCTCTTATATGTATGTAACTCTGATTTATGATATATAATAATAATCAAATTTATTTATTTAACAGCTTCATGAACTGTTATTTTATTATTATATCTTGTTCCTTCCGCTGCAAGATTCTGAGTTTGCTTCTGTTCTTTCTTTCCTTTTCTTATTTAACCCCAATAACCATCTGCCTTTTTGAACGGTTTGAGTCGAACATGTGTGGATTATTGTCGACTTGAACGGTCAAAAATGGCGGGTCGTTACAGTCTTGTAGTGCATCTGAAAGATAGGAGCGATGATATTTAGCAACTAGCAGCGGTTGAAGGTGGAACAACGATAGTATGGCTTTATAGGGCTACGTTTTGAGAATTTAGCAAGTTTAGCGAGTTTCTAAACTCACATCTATATCTATAATATATTGTCATCTATATAATTATACCGAATAATGGTTAAATTGCACAGTTGAATTGTTTGTTGGTATACCGACTTGAATTGGATGAATTTGTGATAGTGATTGATTATATTTATTGGAACTGTCAATTTACACTCGAAACTCTATCCGTTTGCGAATTGAAATAAATACTTGTTTGTATGTCAATATGTGAATTTTATGGATGACCGGAGTTCGATAGAACTCAACTCGGGTTATGCAAGTTATATTTTATAGTGATGTTTGTTGATATATTTATAGAGTAATTTTAATCCATAATTTTATATATAGATATTTAGTTATTTTCTTATTTTTAAAAGATGTTTGAAAAGTTTTGAAAAAATTATTTAAGGGTTTTGGAAATTTATTTAAAGTTTTTTTATAAATAATTTACTAACTTTTATTCAATTAGCTATCTGTTTAATTACAAACATAATTTGAATATATTGTTATTTTATAATATATATTATAACTTATGAATTGTTTTAAAGGAAAAATACAATATATTGCTATTTCATAAAATTATATTATTAAAATATATTATTTTAAGTGATTTTTATTATAAAGGTTATTGAAATATTATTGAAAGAGTTTTCAAACCTTGAAAAAATATAGGATACTTTTTATGAAATAATAATTACAAAGTTCAAAAATGTTTTGAATAAATAAAAATCTCTATTTAGTAATATAAGAATTTAAAAAATGGTACAATTTAAAAAATGTTCTGTTTCGAATTAGTTTTGAGTATAAAGTGAAAATATTGAATTATATTATATAGTTTGAAATAAATATGATTTATTTTAAAGTATTTATATAATTATTTAAAATTAGAAACTAGTAATAGAAATTATGGAAAGACTTCTATATAGGATATTCGGTTTGTAAAGCATTCTTGAATGTTTTAAAACATATAATTAGAGTTTGGAAATGAATTTTTGGTATCTAAATCTTTATTTTGGAATTATATAAATAAAGTTAAAGTACTTTTAATATATAAAATACTTGAAAGATTTTTATTGATTTTAGAATATAAAATTGATTTAAGAAGTTTTATCTAAATTTATTAGAAAGAAATTTTCATGTTTGGTTTTAACTAATTATTTAAAAGATTACGAAATTATGAAAAATATGAAATATTTTAGGTGTTTTAAAGTGTATTTCACTAATAATATGATTACTTATGAATTATTAATGTGTGCTATATATATAAACACACACACAGATATATATATATACACACATAAATATATTTGAATATTTGTTTTCAATGTGTAAAGAAAGATTTTGTTGGACTTTATTATTAATTCATTTCTGAATTAAATTAGGATTTCTATGTACGATTTCAATATTTGCTACTTTCTCATTTTCCTATATTGATTTTGGTATCATAAAAGGTTCTCCACTGAATATTAGTGTGATTAATTGCTTTTTATGTGATTTCATAGGGTGATGACATCCTTCTATATGATTTTGTGATATTTAATTTTGCGTATCGAGGAATTAAAATAAACGGAGTTATAATATCGTATAGTATTGGAATTTTGGTGGTATTTCTCTGATTATTCTTTGGACTCGTTATATAGAATACTGAAGGAGCGAGTGTGATATGTGAGCAACAAATAAGCGGACTAGTAGCACGCAGTGGCATGGAACACCGTTGTGTTATTTGTTCGATTATTCGTTGCTCATGAATTACACTCATACGAAGATTTGTTATGTATGATAGGTCTTGCTGCGATGAGTCACGTACTTAGCCATGTGTCGACAATTATATCGAGCAGTATGTCGGGAATGTACAGAGACTTTGTGGGCATATGTATTTAACTGTGTGTTATTTGATGTACAGAGCCATGCGTCGACATGTGTATATAGACGTGTATCAGCTATTATAAATATATTTATAGTATGTGTCTACCATTGTCCGACTCCCTTTATGGTGCGGGAGTGAACCAAATTGGATAGTATCCAGCAGCTTGACTACGGTGGTCACGCCTTGGTTCTATGACACGTTTTTCTAATTTAGCTGAGACTGTGTATCAGCCTATTACCATGTGTCGGTATATGAGTTAGCCCCTTTGTGTTGCCTAGGCCAGCAGCTATTACCATTTTAGGGCGTATGTAGGGTCGTGACCAAGTCCTCGTGTAGTCAAGCACACTGATGGACATGTGTTACGATGTCTGTCGAGGTAACCAAGTCTGTAAGAGCTGTGTTGGATGAACACATGTATCGTGTTCGCCAACTACCTATGTAGTCTCCTAGAACAAGTGCGTCTATCAAATTCTCGTCTGGTTCGGGTGTTTGTGATTTATAGACATATACTTATACTTCTGCAAGAGATAAGCTATGATATACCTGATACTGTGTCCAATGTATGATCAATCACTGTATCCTTCTCAAGCATGTGTCATCGAATATATATTTCTTTGGCGTGTGTTGAATATTATCTTTCCTTGGTGTGTATCGCAAATTAACACTCATTGGTATATGTTGCCAACTATATCTCTTAGGTGTGTGTTGCCAACTATACTTTAAAGGCTTGTGTCGCCCTCTATTCATTACAGGAGTGTGTCGCTAATTATATATTTGGATATATGTTTACTTTTTTGTATATTTCAATGATTTTGACAGACCCAGGAATGTCTAATTATATCTGTTTTATACATTGTTGTGTTTGCCTTATTTTACTTGATTATTTCTTGTATACTAAGGATGATTTTATTTATGAATTATTCACACATTTGATATTATTTCCTCGATTTATTGTTTGACTTGATTTATATGGGAGATTGCATTTTTCCTACGCATGGTTTGAGGTTGATGTTATACTTGAGATTTTCGATGTGGTTTGAGATATTACAATTTTATCATTTATCTTTTACATATAATCTGACGCTTGTGTTATTGATATAATACTTGGGTTAGTCGGAGAATTTTTAGGTTAAAGGACAGAGAAACCGGCTTGTGTTTTGGGCATAAAGGAGACTAGTATTCAGTATAATATTTATCATCTTGTATTGAATTATCTCTTATATGTATATTCATGTGATGTATATTAGACCTACTTTGTATATTTAATATTATAGATCATCGCTGTGACTTTGATTATATGTTCTTTGTTATTTACTGTATATATTATATATTGTTCTATCCTAGAGGCACACATGTTTATTGCTTTGTACCAATACTGTGTACGTTTTTTGGTGAATTATTTTCAATTTTTTAAGTATGTATCAGTGTTAACCTAAAGGAATATTCATTTTATGTACCCCCCTATTGCCTCATTCTCCATATTAGTTGACAGTATTACTTAGTAAAACTCTTGGAAGGTATGAGTATAGAGGTGGGGTGTTTACATTTGTGGTTGATGGGACATTATAACGACCCTGGATTTTAATTAAATTTAAATTGATAATTAATTGAATTTTTTAATAAAAATTGTTAAATTAATTGTAAATTAATGCGAGTTTCCCCGAGTTCAAATAAATTCTGTATAAATCATTTAAATTTAAAATATTGTATATATATGTATATATGTGTATATATGTATATGGGCATATATGAGTAAATTTGAATTTATATATATATATATATATACATACATTGAAATTGAATTTAAATCTTAAATAAATAGTTTAAATATTAAATATAAAAAATTTAGACTTTGACACAAGAAAGAAAATAAATAAATGATTTAAATTTAGAATTAATGGTTAATATATAAAATAAATACAAGACAATAAATAAAAGAAAAGAAACAAAACAAATACATATTCATGAACCACTTGCCAAATGAAGAAACAAACATATACATTCAAAAAGAAAAACAAATATATATAGATAGGCACAAGCTTGCAAGGGAAGCCACCAAATATCTTCATACATGTATCAGCCGAAATGAAGAAAAATTATATAAAAATGGTACAAGGCAATTAATGCAAGCCACCAAACGAATATCTATCAGCCTCCAACTTGAAATAAAAATCTCTAGCCAAAGTATAAACAAAATATTTCCAGTACATAACAAATTATATCAACCTGTGAACTTACTTTCATATATATCATCTTCATCTTAGTTCGTTCCATTCCAAGCTATGAAAACTGAAAGTAAAAATATCATTTAAACTTAAACAAAAGCTCAACTCAAAACAACAATTTAATTTAAGATAAATCAGAGAATCAAAGGAAAAGGAAGCTTCAGCTA
This sequence comes from Allium fistulosum, assembly GCA_030737815.1. Lineage (NCBI taxonomy): Eukaryota > Viridiplantae > Streptophyta > Magnoliopsida > Asparagales > Amaryllidaceae > Allium > Allium fistulosum. The sequence goes on along the minus strand of CM060907.1, from coordinate 1,113,727,202 downwards.
AAAGTTCAAACCTGTTTCAACATAAAGAAGAAGTGCTCTGTTCATCTTCACAAAAAACACTGTGAGTAACATCACTTTAAAACAATTTAAAAGTATAATCCTGTTGCACTTATGTATGTGAATAAGTATGTTTATGTCTATATACATATATGAATGCTCTGTGAATGATGAAGAGCATTTGTGTGTAGGCTGTAAATTACCTATGTTCTCTGTTTTGAGTTCTCAACACAAGATTTTGATTTAAAAAACCATCTCTGCTTGATCTACTCACTGACAGAACATGGAATATAAACAAAAGATGTTTGTTTGATTATAAACTAAGTTTTAAAAATCAATTTAAGTTAAAATAACTTGTTAAAGCCTCTAGAAATTAAAGAACTTAGCAAAGACTTTATATAAGTAAAAATTTAAATTTCTTAGTTTACAATTTCAGGCATATAAACTGAATTCATATACTTTAATATGATTTTTAAAGTAAAAATCATAACTTTTAGAGCTAGGATTTGAGAGCAGTTCGAGATTTTTCGAACTTCATCGTTTTGGCGAATTTCGATGATCTCGATGATGAAGGAGGTCGGGGTTCTCTGAGATGGTAGTGGAGTGTACGGGGGTTGCAGGAAAAATGAAGCGGTGGTGTGTAGTTGATCGTGGAGGCGGCGGAAAGCTCTCGAAGTCTGGTAACCTAGTTTCGGTGAGGTCGAAATTTTCGATTCGTTCGTAGTCTATATTTGATCGAGTGTGACGAGGATTTGGGAAATGGAAGCTTGGATGGAGACGAAGGTTTGGCCAGAGTTTTAGACTCTCTGGTGGTCGAGGTTGCGGGGACGAGGAGTTTTTCGATGATGGTGATTTGGTTCCAGTTTTTGGGTTTTGATTGTTCGATTTTGACTTCGAGACGATGGTGAAGTTCTGATAGTCAGATGAGGGTGCTTGGATGATCGTTGACTTGCTCGAAGATTTGGTGATGACCGGAGGTGGTTAGGGCCACCGTGCATGTGCACGGTGCACTTGTCTGGTGGTCTGGGTATTTGGTTTGTTTGCTTGGGAATGGAGGCAGGGTAGTACACAAGATTATCTTGTGTAACTCGAATATTTGCTCGAAGCATGTGGGTGTCGGACTCGAAGCAAGAATGGAAGTGCTTGGGTATAATCTTGTCTCAGGTTTTAAAACCTGTTTTAATTTCTGGTATTTAAACTAAATTTTAAATTTTTAAATCAAGGGTTAAAATGAATTTTAAATCCAGGTGCAAATATGGATTCAAGTTTGATTTGGAACTTAGTTTGAAAACAAATAAAGTTTTAAATTTAAATTTGTTTAATAACTTAAAAATGTCAAGTATTGAAAGAATTTGAAAATTTAAAATAAAGTTTAAATTGTAAAGGAAAGATTTAAACAGGTTAAATCAAAAATTTAAACCTGGATCTTAAATTAGATCTTGAATTCCAGATTTTGAGATAAATAAGTTTATAAATTTAAATCTTTAAAGATGAATTTATATGTTAAAGTGTATTTTTAATATGTGAATTTAAAAAGAATTTGATCTTAACTCTTAAAATTTCTTTTATAATAAGAATATTACTTTAACATGAGAATCTAAAGGTTTTAAAATTTGGTTTTAAACTTTATTAAAAATCAATTGGTATTTATTTTAAATTTTGAATTCAAAATGAATTTAAGTTAAAGGTTAATTAACTAATGAAAATAATTAAGATTAATCATTTAGTTAAAAGAAATTAATTAATGATTAGAGTTAATTAAGTAGTAGGGGTAATTACTTATGATGATTAATTAAGGATAATTAATCAAATGGAGATTAATTTAATTAATATGATTAATTAAGAATAATTTAATTAATTAAGGTGATTGATTAATTAATTTATATCAAATGATTTGTATTTAATAATTAATCAGGATTAGATAACTAATTCATAAGTAATTAATTTAATTGGAAATAAATTGAATTAATTAGGATTAAACAATTAATTAATCCTGCTTATAAATGATTATTGAATGTTTGACCTTACTTGTGAATTGTTTGATATCCCTGTGATGTGATGCTATGTAATATGAAATGCTATGTGTTGAGCTGTTATATTTGTGATGTAATTTATTATCCGTGATATATATCTATCTGTGATCTGTGTATGAATAATAAGCGTTATAGTTTATACCGCTTATCAAATATATTGTTGTATTTTATCTGTGATGATTGAATGTTGTTGTACTATTGTGTTAAAACCCTGGACTACACCATACACACACAAATATGGATTTCACGAGGAAATCGATTAAGTCACAAATAATTTAAATTTAATATTTTTGAAATTGAAATTTTAATTTCAATTGATTTTGGAAATGGATTTGGGTTAAATGTTAAAGCTTTCGAAAAGGAGTTTTAAGATAAAAGTTATTTTGAATAACTTGGTAAAGCTTCCAATTTAAATAATTCAATCTAAATTTGAATTCAAAATAAGGAACTGAATTCTATATTGAAAATTTTGGTTTAAAAATGTGATACAAGTTATAAATGTGTTTATATGAATTTGAACCATTTTAAAAGTATGGTTTTGAGAATTTGAATTTAACCCAAGGACTTTAACTCGTATAAATGAATCAGATTTTCCGAAATGAAAACTGTTTGTTTTCAAATGATAAAAGCTTTCATATAAGGAATGAATTTCCAAATTTAAGTTAAAGGAATTTCAAGTTTGAATTGAAAAATGGTTTTCCAAGTTATGAGTGAATTCTTTTTGAAAGCTATAAGTTAAATCTTGATTTAAAGATTTAATGAGTTAATCCAATTGAAATGGAAATCGATTTGGAAATCTATAAATAGATCTTTGTGAAACTGGGTGAACTTTGTGAATTAAATCGAAATAGTTTTGAGAACTATGAAGAATCTTTGTGAAACTGGGTGAACTTTGTGAAATAAATCTTTTTGTGTAAAAGATTAAAATGGTAATTTGTTTAAACCATTTGAAGAAAAGTTTTGGGTAAAAAGTTGTGACTTAATTGAAATCCCAATATCCATATGTTTTAAAATATTGCGCTCATTATTCGGTTTAGCCGGGAGAGGACCATTGTGTCATATAACCCATTCCAAATAGTGATATGACGTATATGGATTGCATTTGAAGACCGATGGTGAAGACCGGGTATTTGTGAAAACGATAGGATGACCTATCGATTGTCTCTACACCGAGTGGCCCCGGTATAGAGATTCCCTAAGTGATGGGAAGTTCGATCGGGATTATGAATACCCAGATTGCAAGGGCTTCTTTGGAAGTGCCTTCGGTTCTGTTCGAACCCGGAACAGACTTGTATGGTTGTATGTTTGACACTACACTTTGAGATATAAAGCTGATTTCTTTCAAATACATTTCTGTTTGATGGCGGAGGATTTATTTTCTTAGCTAAACACCCTTCTCTGAGACGTACGAGCTCAGAGGTTATGTAGTTGAAGGTTATCAGTGATATACTCCCAATTTGGTAGTGTGGCATGCTGAGTGTTGCTGTGTGTTGATGATCATTTGTTGATCAAAGCATGGCTTTTGTGAAAAAGCGTAGCTTTGTGGACGAGACTGCATCGAGCCTCACAAACCGGAAATGGTCGAAACATGAAAGATGCGGCAAGGTTATGAGGGTCGCTCCCTTTAGGGTATGTCATTTCCTTCTGGAAAAAGGTGATAACGGTATGGAGCCCAGATATTTACCTATGTGGTTGCTCCAATCTCATTTACTATGTGATTGTTGCTGTGTGATCGAGGCCTCGGATAAAGGTCCCAAAGGACCGGGGGGTGGCATTCTCGAATAGTAGTTACCTAGTGACAGTGGTAACCCGACCTTGTGTTGGCAGAGATCTGGGTAGGTTCTCGGGACGTCCCTCCAGAGGCGTACCCATTGCCAGTAGAAAGTTCCTTAGCCTGACCATTTGTTGGAAATCCAAAGACACAATACGAGCCCTGTACGGTTTTAGTTGTATAACCTGCTATGGAATGTGGCGGTAACCTGCTATTGAACATAGTAGCTATAGTAGGCATAGTTCGGAATGTCTATGCTGGCTAAGATTAATATTATACTTTCGAAAGGTTTTCCTACACTATGCACTAGTAATAATATCAAAAGAGTTTTGTTTGCGTAGTAAGCATGTTTGACTATCATAAGAAGAAATCTCCTCCAATTCTGCGTTTGCATTGTGTGTGTGGCGAGATGTCTTATGGTAGTTTCATTTTCCAAAAGCATTGCAGATTTCAATGTTTAAAATTCTTATGTTGTTTGTTTTAAAGATAAACTGTTTTTGTTACTCACACCAGTCCCATGACTGACTCGAAGTTTATTGTTCCCTTCCTAAACTTTGGGTGCCCACAATTTTCCACACGGGCAGTCTAGAGTTGGGTTTCTTTTCAGATAGTCGGGTTTAGTAGATTATCTGGAGCTAGTTCAGTTTTTGGAGTTCACACACGACCGATGTTGCTTATCTTGGTGCAACGTGATAGTGGTTGGAGCTTGGCATTGAAGTTGTTGGATTCATACTCTTTTTCAGATCATTTGGAGTTATCAGTTCTGTTGTTTCCGCTGTAACATTATTATTGATCTCTGATATTGTTGTATCATATTGATATCATTGTTATATATCATTCTAGATATTGTATTCATTGGAGTTGTATATGATATCATTTATTTATTTCTTCCGCTGTGTTGTTATACTTACTGTGTTATAAGCTCCGGCGAGCCAGATTCGGCGTTTGAATCTGCGGCATTCAAGTACAAGTGAAGTACGGGTGTCGATTTTCGAAGGCCGAGTCAGGATCGTTATAAGTGGTATCAGAGCTGAAGGTTGAACTTTAGCTAAGGAGTATAACACATTAAGTAGCTCATTAGAGATAGGGTGAAGTATACCCTATAATGAGTATCTCTAAGATATCTGTCTGTATACCTCAGTAAATTCTCTTACTATCCACTGATAGGAAGTATGAGTGCAAGAAGAGGATGAGATAGGGGATAGGGAAATACGACTATAAATGGTCAATGCTCTGTAACAACAAGGAAACAATCTTTTCTCTATCAATCTCTTTTGTTCGTCATCTTTTCTCAATTCATTGATAGTTCCTGGTAGATCCAGGAAGAAGATTTGATATATTTGTATGGGACATAAACTCCAAATAGGTCAGAATTGTTTGTTTGGATGAATTGGTTGCTTTGGTTGCTATGGTTGGTAGGTATAATTTGGTTTCTAAACTAAAAGTTTTGAAATTGTATCCATATATCTGTCTATTTTTGGATCCGGATATGTTCTACGAATGGTTAGTTATCCTTCGAACTAACCGATGCCTCTGTATATTTCATAGATCTGGATAACCCGAGTATCTTGTGAAGTGTTAAAACAGATTTGTTCTTGTATCTATTGTTGATATTCTGATTTGGTAAGCAAAATGCAGAATAGATATTCAGTTGATTTGATGAAATATTCTTCATCTATCTTTATGTCTCCTTGGCAAATTTCGAGGACGAAATTCTTTTAAGGGGAAGGTTGTAACGACCCTGGATTTTAATTAAATTTAAATTGATAATTAATTGAATTTTTGAATAAAAATTGTTAAATTAATTGTAAATGGATGTGAGTTTCCCCGAGTTCAAATAAATTCTGTATAAATCATTTAAATTTAAAATATTGTATATATATGTATATATGTGAATATATATGTATATGGGTATATATGAGTAAATTTGAATTTATATATATATATATACATACATACATTGAAATTGAATTTAAATCTTAAATAAATAGTTTAAATATTAAATATAAAAATTTTAGACTTTGACACAAGAAAGAAAATAAATAAATGATTTAAATTTAGAATTGATGGTTAATATATAAAATAAATACAAGACAATAAATAAAAGAAAAGAAACAAAACAAATACATATTCATGAACCACTTGCCAAATGAAGAAACAAACATATACATTCAAAAAGAAAAACAAATATATATAGATAGGCACAAGCTTGCAAGGGAAGCCACCAAATATCTTCATACATGTATCAGCCAAAATGAAGAAAAATTATATGAAAATGGTACAAGGCAATTAATGCAAGCCACCAAACGAATATCTATCAGCCTCCAACTTGAAATAAAAATCTCTGGCCAAAGTATAAACAAATATTTCCAGTACATAACAAATTATATCAACATGTAAACTTACTTTCATATATATCATCTTCATCTTAGTTCGTTCCTTCCAACCTATGAAAACTGAAAGTAAAAATATCATTTAAACTTAAACAAAAGCTCAACTCAAACAACAATTTAATTCAAGATAAATCAGAGAATCAAAGGAAAAGGAAGCTTCAGCTAAAAGTTCAAATCTGTTTCAACATAAAGAAGAAGTGCTCTGTTCATCTTCACAAAAAACACTGTGAGTAACATCACTTTAAAACAATTTAAAAGTATAATCCTGTTGCACTTATGTATGTGAATAAGTATGTTTATGTCTATATACATATATGAATGCTCTGTGAATGATGAAGAGCATTTGTGTGTAGGCTGTTAATTACCTATGTTCTCTGTTTTTTGTTCTCAACACGAGATTTTTATTTTAAAAAAACCATCTCCGCTTGATCTACTCACTGACAGAACATAGAATATAAACAAAAGATGTTTGTTTGATTATAAAATAAGTTTTAAAAATCAATTTAAGTTAAAATAACTTGTTAAAGCCTCTAGAAATCAAAGAACTTAGCAAAGACTTTATATAAGTAAAAATTTAAATTTCTTAGTTTACAATTTCAGGCATATAAACTGAATTCGTATACTTTAATATGATTTTTAAAGTAAAAATCATAACTTTTAGAGCTAGGATTTGAGAGCAGTTCGAGTTTGTTCGAACTTCATCGTTTTGGCGAATTCTGATGATCTCGATGATGAAGGAGGTCGGGTTTCTCTGAGATGGTAGTGGAGTGTACGGGGGTTGCAGGAAAATGAAGCGGTGGTGTGTAGTTGATCGTGGCGGCGGCGGGAAGCTCTCGAAGTCTGGTAACCTAGTTTCGGCGAGGTCGAAATTTTTGATTCGTTCGTCGTCTATAGTTGATCGAGTGTGACGAGGATTTGGGAAATGGAAGCTTGGATGGAGACGAAGGTTTGGCCGGAGTTTTAGACTCTCTGGTGGTCGAGGTTGCGGGGATGAGGAGTTTTTCGATGATGGTGATTTGGTTCCAGTTTTTGGGTTTTGATTGTTTGATTTTGACTTCGAGACGATGGTGAAGTTCTGATGGTCAGATGAGGGTGCTTGGATGATCGTTGACTTGCTCGATGATTTGGTGATGACCGGAGGTGGTCAGGGCCACCGTGCATGTGCACGGTGCACTTGTCTGGTGGTCTGGGTATTTGGTTTGTTTGCCTGGGAATGGAGGCAGGGTAGTACACGAGATTGTCTTGTGTAACTCGAATATTTGCTCAAAGCATGTGGGTGTCGGACTCGAAGCAAGAATGGAAGTGCTCGGGTATAATCTTGTCTCAGGTTTTAAAACCTGTTTTAATTTCTGGTATTTAAACTAAATTTTAAAATTTTAAATCAAGGGTTAAAATGAATTTTAAATCCAAGTGAAAATATGGATTCAAGTTTGATTTGGAACTTAGTTTGAAAACAAATAAAGTTTTAAATTTAAATTTGTTTAATAACTTAAAAATGTCAAGTATTGAAAGAATTCGAAAATTTAAAATAAAGTTTAAATTGTAAAGGAAAGATTTAAACACGTTAAATCAAAAATTTAAACCTGGATCTTAAATCTGATCTTGAATTCCAGATTTTGAGATAAATAAGTTTATAAATTTAAATGTTTAAAGATGAATTTAAATGTTAAAGTGTATTTTTAATATGTGAATTTAAAAAGAATTTAATCTTAACTCTTAAAATTTCTTTTATAATAAGAATATTACTTTAACATGAGAATCTAAAGGTTTTAAAATTTGGTTTTAAACTTTATTAAAAATCAATTGGTATTTATTTTAAATTTTGAATTCAAAATGAATTTAAGTTAAAGGTTAATAAACTAATGAAAATAATTAAGATTAATCATTTAGTTAAAAGAAATTAATTAATGATTAGAGTTAATTAAGTAGTTAGGGTAATTACTTATTATGATTAATTAAGGATAATTAATCAAATGGAGATTAATTTAATTAATATGATTAATTAAGAATAATTTAATTAATTAAGGTGATTAATTAATTAATTTATATCAAATGATTTGTAATTAATTAATTAATCAGGATTAGATAACTAATTCATAAGTAATTAATTTAATTGGAAATAAATTGAATTAATTAGGATTAAACAATTAATTAATCCTGCTTATAAATGATTATTGAATGTTTGACCTTACTTGTGAATTGTTTGATATCCCTGTGATGTGATGCTATGTAATATGAAATGCTTTGTGCTGAGCTGTTATATCTGTTATGTAATTTATTATCTGTGATATATATCTATTTGTGATCTCTGTATGAAAGATAAGCGTTATAGTTTATACCGCTTATCAAATATATTGTTGTATTTGATCTGTGATGATTGAATGTTGTTGCACTACTGTGTTAAAACCCTAGACTACACCATACACACACAAATATGGATTTCACAAGGAAATCAGTTAAGTCACAGATAATTTAAATTTAATATTTTTGAAATTGAAATTTTAATTTCAATTGATTTTTGAAATGGATTTGGGTTAAATGTTAAAGCTTTCGAAAAGGAGTTTTAAGATAAAAGTTATTTTGAATAACTTGGTAAAGCTTCCAATTTAAATAATTCAATCTGAATTTGAATTCAAAATAAGGAATTGAATTCTATATTGAAAATTTTGGTTTAAAAATGTGATACAAGTTATAAATGTGTTTATATGAATTTGAACCATTTTAAAAGTATGGTTTTGAGAATTTGAATTTAACCCAAGGACTTTAACTCGTATAAATGAATCAGATTTTCCGAAATGTAAACTATTTGCTCAAATGATAGAAGCTTTCATATAACGAATGAATTTCCAAATTTAAGTTAAAGGAATTTCAAGTTTGAATTGAAAACTGGTTTTCCAAGTTATGAGTGAATTCTTTTTGAAAGCTATAAGTTAAATCTTGATTTAAAGATTTAATGAGTTAATCCAATTGAAATGGAAATCGATTTGGAAATCTATAAATAAATCTTTGTGAAACTAGGTGAACTTTGTGAATTAAATTGAAATAGTTTTGAGAATTATGAAGAATCTTTGTGAAACTAGGTGAACTTTATGAAATAAATCTTTTTGTGTAAAAGATTAAAATGGTAATTTGTTTAAACCATTTGAAGAATAGTTTTGGGTAATAAGTTGTGACTTAATTGAAATCTCAATATCCATATGTTTTAAAATATTGCGCTCATTATTCGGTTTAGCCGGGAGAGGACCTTTGTGTCATATAACCCATTCCGAATAGTGATACGACGTATATGGATTGCATTTGAAGACCGGTGGTGAAGCCCGGGTATTTGTGAAAACGATAGGATGACCTATCAATTGTCTCTGCACCGAGTGGCCCCGGTATAGAGATTCCCTAAGTGATGGGAAGTTCGATAAGGATTGTGAATACCCGGATTATAAGGGCTTCTTTGGAAGTGCCTTCGGTTATGTTCGAACCCGGAACAGACTTGTATGGTTGTATGTCTGACATTATACTTTGAGATATAAAGCTGATTTCTTTCAAATACATTTCTGTTTGGTGGTTGAGGATTTATTCTCTTAGCTAAACACCCTTCTCTGAGACGTACGAGCTCAGAGGTTATGTAGTTGAAGGTTATCAGTGATATACTCCCAATTTGGTAGTGTGGAATGCTGAGTATTGCAGTGTGTTGATGATCATTTGTTGATCAAAGCATGGCTTTTGTGAAAAAGCATAGCTTTGTGGACGAGACTACATCGAGCCTCACAAACCGGAAATGGTCGAAACGGGAAAGATGCGGCAAGGTTATGAGGGTCGCTCCCTTTAGGGTATGTCATTTCCTTTTGGAAAAAGGTGATATTATGGTATGGAGCCCAGATATTTACCTGTGTGGTTGCTCCAATCTCATTTACTGTGTGATTGTTGCTGTGTGATCGAGGCCTCGGATAAAGGTCCCAAAGGACCGGGGGTGGCATACTCGAGTAGTAGTTACCTAGTGACAGAGGTAACCCGGCTTTGTATTGGCAGAGATCCGGGTAGGTTCTCGGGACGTCCCTCCAGAGGCGTACCCATTGGCAGTAGGAAGTTCCTTAGCCTGACCATTTGTTGGAAATCCAAAGAAACAATACGAGCCCTGTACGGTTTTAGTTGTATAACCTGCTATGGAATGTGGCGGTAACCTGCTATTGAACATAGTAGTTATAGTAGGCATAGTTCGGAATGTCTATGCTGGCTAAGATTAATATTATACTTTCGAAAGGTTTTCCTACACTATGCACTAGTAATAATATCAAAAGAGTTTTGTTTGCGTAGTAAGCATGTTTGACTATCATAAGAAGAACTCTCCTCCAATTCTGCGTTTGCATTGTGTGTGTCGCGGAAGGTCTTATGGTAGTTTCATTTTCCAAAAGCATTGTGGATTTCAATGTTTAAAATTCTTATGTTGTTTGTTTTAAAGATAAACTGTTTTTGTTACTCACACCAGTCCCATGACTGACTTGGAGTTTATTGTTCCCTTCCTAAACTCTGGGTGCCCACAATTTTCCACACAGGCAGTCTAGAGTTGGGTTTCTTTTCAGATAGTCAGGTTTAGTAGATTATCTGGAGCTAGTTCAGTTTTTGGAGTTCACGCACGACCGACGTTGCTTACCTTGGTGCAATGTGATGGTGGTTCGAGCTTGGCGTTGGAGTTGTTGGATTCATACTCGTTTTCAGATCATTTGGAGTTATCAGTTCTGTTGTTTCCGCTGTAACATTATTATTGGTCTCTGATATTGTTGTATCATATTGATATCATTGTTGTATATCATTCTGGATATTGTATTCATTGGAGTTGTATATGATATCATTTATTTCTTTCTTCCGCTGTGTTGTTATACTTACTGTGTTATAAGCTCCGGCGAGCCAGATTCGACGTTTGAATCTGCAGCATTCGAATACAATTGAAGTACGGGTGTCGATTTTCGAAGGCCGAGTCAGGATCGTTATAGACATTCAATCTAGGATGACAATCATAACGACTCAACTTAGGTATCATATTTTTAGTTTAGAGTATTTATTTTTATTGTTTATGAATTAACCGGAATAAATGATAGTATTAAGCTAAAAGGTAATAAAAAAAATTCACTTGCAAAAAATCTAAGTTAATTCACAAATGATAGGTTATAAAAATTTCTTGAAAGCATTAGTAAATTTGATAACCTTGATTGTACAAATTGTGAGATTCCTGAAAAGCTTTGAATGGCTTTAAAACTAGGCTTGAAACACTTACGTATGAGAACATGAATTTAATATTTTAGAAATTTGACGTCATTCACATAAGTCATTTTGGATAAAGAAATTCAAAAACTTTGGGTTTTAAATGACCAAATATGATAAATTTCAAATATCCAACAACGAAATGAAAATTGAGGAACTCAATACCGAGAACAATCTTAAAGAACGATGAAATCCAAAAGGCAGAAAATTCCATCAACCATTATTCAGTATTAATCTATTAATACGACTTTTTAAAATTGAAATTCAATGACCTAGAGTTGAATATCCAAAATAATTCAATAGGTGAAAAATTATTTAACATGTTGTTAGGTAATCTTTTTACAAATACTCATAAAAGAATAATTTGAAATAAAAATTGATTCAAAAACCTAGTGAAAGGTTTTTAATAGATTAGGCTATGGGGAGAAGCGTGTTTTCTAGATGCATAAAATGTGACAAAATTAGATATCACGTTCAAAAATTTTAAACTAATATTGATAAATTTTATATATTTCAAAGTTTCCACAGTCTTCGAATAGACTCGAATGATTAACCTGGACTAAAGAAAGATATAGAGATGGATGTAAACACTTAGAAGAACATCACAAGGGGATAGAATGAAGAAGAGTAAGAAAGATAGTCGAAAAGTGAACATCACTTCATGACTCGCTAGACCGGGATCGGGCAACCTAGGGAAATTGTTTAAAAACTTAGAGCTCAAGAAGTAGAAATGGATGCAAACAGTTAAAGACATCATAAAACCATAAAGTATGAAGATAGAAAGGAGACAGCAAAATTGGGTCAAAAACTTCAACTCAACATTCCTAACTTGGTGCTTTAGGTCGGGCCTGAGTTATACCTAAGCAGAACCTGGGGAAATTCTAAAAATACCCAAGTCAAGAAATAAAAAGGCAAGGTGTAACACTCACCTCTATACCCATACTTCCAAAGAGTATTACTAGGTATGTACGATATTACGAAAAATGAGGTGCTATTGGGCAGTCACACGTGAATATGCCCTTGGGCTAATACCGGTACGTATTCAAAAATCAAATAAACAACTCATCTATGCATACTCAGTATCGGCATAAAGCAATAAACATCTGCGTTTTTAGGATAGAATTATACATAGTACAAAACAAATAATATAGAGAATATCGAGTCAACGCAGCGATAATATATTATACACACACACACAAAAAAAGTCCCATGGGGTTCAGAATGAGTCAAGTTCCCACTACTACAAAATGGATACAAGATCCAATATATAGTTTAATGTCATACATACATAAGGTAACATATACACAATGATTTACAATAATATCATATCCTCAACTAAGCTTGGCACCCTAAAATTGGTCATCTTGTCCCTGAACCTGAAATGTCTTGGACTGGCTCCAGTATTATATGAATAACACATGGATCAGACCATGTCTAAAATGTAGGTGTCAAAATATCATAGTTACTAGCATGTATAACAAAGATATCATAAAATAGTATATGGATACCTCAATAGAGCAACATATCATAAAATCGTGCATACATATCATCACCCAAATTAAAGTCATGTTAAACTATATATCATGTATACAATATCGAGTGGGTGAAGCGTCCATAGATCACACAGTCATCAAGCAAGAGAGATCATCAACATCACACAGTATGCACTCGGCGATGCCTTCACGATTATCTCAAACTCACATCTACGTCTAAATTTCACTGCCGCTATATGTTTATCCCGATTATTGAATGAATATCTTGGTTGAGCTAATTTTTTGGATATTAGATATGGTGTTGTGTTGATGATTGGAATTTATGTATGTTGGAAAATCAAAATGCAAAGGAGACATTCTCCGAATGCATTTGGATTCATGTAGTTTAGTTGTATGATGTGTGTGTATTGTGTGGATGGCTGGAATTTGATGTAATTCGACTCAAGTCATATGATATATTTATATAGATGATTGGTTTATATTCTTGGAGGATTTTTCTCATAATTTATATTTTGGCTTTTCTATTTATTTTTCTTGTTTTGAAAGACTTTAAAAAGCTTTGGAAAATTATTTATGGGGTTTTAAATTCGATTGTAAGTATATTTATAAATAAAAAAAAGTGGTGGGGAAATAAAATGATTTATTGGAAATTATTTTGAAAATAAAAGTTCTTTTGGAAATGAAAATACATGATTTCCAAAATTATTGAAATATATGGAATTTCTATTAGCATAAATAAATGGTAATATATTTTCGAAGAGGAAGTTCTTTTATTGACTGTATATATTTCAATAAAAAGGATTTGAAGGAAATTCCAAAATGGGGACTTTTGATAAACCAAATTTATATTTTTAGAGTTTTGAAACATATGGCCCTCTACATATATACATATAGTTTGGTTCAAAATTAGTTTGGAGTTACTAAATTTGTTTAAAAATCATATTTGATTGTAGAAAATTTGAAAATGGTTTTAGGAGTAATAATTAGTTTAATAAGATATCTATAAGATTTTAAAATATAGAAATGAATTTTTGAAAGGTATTTGTGGTCTTAAAATCCTTATTTTGATTTATAAATAATTCGAAAATGAGTATTTTAACTATCTAAAATTCAAAAAGGTTTTATTAATTATGATACATTTTTATAAATTAATATATATTTCTTTCTAAACAAATATGTATGTCATGGTTGTTTCTTTTTCTGTGTAATAAGAAATATGAAAAAATAGAGTTATAGTACCATTTGGTATGGGACTTCTAATGATGTTTCTCTGCTTATTCTTTGGACCTATTATATAGAATAATATTGTGTGAAATTCAATATTGCGAGGAATTTGAGTGAACGAATTAGTAATACCTTTTGGTATGGGATATTCTGTAATATTATTCCAATTACTCTTTTAACTCATGGTATAGAATATTATGTAAGTGTAATTTACAAGCATTGATTAAACAAGCAAATATCACTAGGTGGTATGCGACGCCTGAGCTGATATTTGGTCGATTACTTTCTATAAGTAGATGTCACTGAAATAGGGTCGAGTATAAGGGGTATTATATTTATGGTGATGCGAACTGAGAGTGAGCGTACCGAGAGCTATTGGTGCGTCTATTTGTTGCATATATACTCCTATTATTTGGCATGTAGTAAACCAGATTAGGCTAGTATCCATCCTAGTGGGCTGATTGTGGGGTCACTTCCCAAATTTGTGACACATTTTTTATATGTGTGCAGCTAAAAGCCAAGGATGAGGGCCACTGCCCCTGTGTCACATAGCCCAACAAGCTGTTACTATTGGAGAGTTTGCAAGGCCGTGACCATCGCATAGTATAGTCTTTCATGATGGATATTGGGTCATGATGGCTATCGAGGTAACTAAAACTATATGAGTAATGTTGAGAGCTTGTGACGAAGGCTCCTAGAGCAGGTTGAGAGCTGTCACTCTCCCGTCTGGTTATTATTGTTGAGATGCTATAAACAAATACTTATTCACCTATATGAGATTATTATATATACGGTTGAGAGCTGATTAGATCATTTGCTGCGACCAATGTCAAAATAGTTATTTATGATGTTGAGAGAACATAGGACTGAGATTCCAAATAACTATCGATAATACTAGGAGTTGAGTGAATTATTAGGGGTTTGAGAGACCATATGATTATTTCATTGGCCGAGAGCCAAGTCGATTACTATGGGGTTGAAAGTCTAGATGATTATTACATGGTTATCGATCTCTTGGATTATTCATGAGACTATGAGTATATAAGTTGCGTAACCCCATATACATCAATTATAATGCTATCGAGGATAACTCGAGGTGCTTAGAGCATGAAGTTGGACCATGTAATTATCTTTTATATGATTAATTGAGATGACCCTGGCTACCAAGGGTATGCTACATTTATATTTCATGTATGTTTGATTTGGGTGATTGTTATGTGTTTTTATATATGTTGAGTAAGAAGGACCTAGGTATGTCTATTATATGATCATTTGAGAGATAATCTTGCGCATTACTGTGTGCTTGCCCTTATGGTACTTGATGATTTTGTGTATTGGTGATAGTAGGATGTGCTTGATTTTTCATCCATTTTGAAATTATACTTCTTAATGTGTTATTTGATTATTTATTGATTAGGTGATTATGAGTGCATGGTCTATGGTATGCTGTCATACATATACTTAGTTGTATGCATGCCACATTGGGATATATAAATGTTGTTATCTTTTAACACCTGCATTCTAGATATAGTCTAACCTGTGTGTTATTTATATAATATTCGGGGTCAGTCCAAGACATTATAGGTTTAGGGATGAGGTGACAAGCTTTTAAGTGTTGGGTATAAAGGAGGATAGATATACATTATAGAGTTGGGTATCATTTTGTATATTTGTAGCTACATACGCACATATGTTATTGAGATGTATATATTTGGACATACTATGTATATTTTTGATGATAGCGGCATTTAACTATTTTCGTAGACCCACTTGACTTGAGTAATTTTTGTATTATACGTTACCATTATGTTGATGACTCTATATTCACTGTGATTTATTTTATATTGTGTGTTGTTCTATCCTAAAAATGCACATGTTTATTGCTTTGTGTCGATGTTGAGTACATATAAGCTAGTTGTTTATTTAAATTTTGAATACGTACCAGTTTTTTTGGAACAGGGCTAGCCCGAAACGGAAGTAATGAGTGAATATCAATTTTTTTTACCATTTTGGATCTTTATTGGACCTATGAAGTCTAACTTATTTAGAACATTTCTAAATTTCATTTTAAATAAAATCATTATTTTATTTATATTTATAAAATGATCTTATATTCTTTAATTAATGTTATATTGTATATATACGTGTGTGTATCACACACACACACACACACACATGTATATATATATATATATATATATATATATATATATATATATATATATCTGTGTCTGTGCATGTGTAACATATCGGTCCGTGCAAAGTATAACATGCTCATGGATAAGTACTGGGATTTACACTACAACGGACACGTTAGCTCATCTAATATACAAATATATATTTATATAATTTAATTTATATAACCAAATGTTGCGATATATATATGAATATATATATATATGAATATATATATATATGAATATATATATATATGAATATATATATATATATATATGAATATATATATATATATGAATATATATATATAAACTATATTTTATTTTGAATAATTTTGTAAATAAAAAAATATATATGCAAATAAATATATACATGGAATTTGAACATTAAACGTTTGTGTATATATATAAAAATCATTACTTAAATATGTTTAAAACATTTAGTTTTTTGCAAAGCCTAATGCAATATATGTGTGTGTACCTATTAACGCGCGTGGTAAAATGTTAATTTTTTCATTTTAAAATGTATTTTAATTAATATTCATATGGATATTGTTTTTAAAATTAATAAAGATTTGTAAAAATATCATTTTCAAACAAAATTTGAATTTTAAAATTGCAGTAAAAATTTAAGTGATAGTTTATTATTTTGAACATTTTAAAATATAATTTTATAATTTTTAAGATAATTTTAAATCTTTTTTGGTTAGCATTAAAATTTAAATTTAAATATAAAAAATGTTTTTTAATTTCTACCAAAAGTATTTTATGTACAAATCTAATTATATAAAATACAAAACATATTTTATAATATATATTTTTATAATTAATTTAACTAATTAATTAATTTAAATAATAATAAATATGTACAAAAATTATTTTTTATTTCTACTGAATTAATATTGATATGTAACTATTTATATAAAATTTTGAAACTATACTAAATAGATTAAGATGTAGAATTTAAATTACAAAGCTTATATATAATTAGATGTTGCACATCAATTAATTAAAAATAAAAAAAAACGTTTTTTGTTTGAGCCGTGTGCAACAAAAAAATATACATGACATAAATTTTTGTTAAATATATAAGAGTATATAAATATATAATCAATCTAATTGTGACAATGTATTTATGTAGTAGAATTGTCACTTAACTAACAATATAATGTACATGAAATAAACAATATAAATACATTGATATTCGTAAATACATCAAAAATTTACTTTATATCCAATGCCTTTAAGCGCGTCTTGAAATGATGAGATTTACTCCTTAGGTTAGTTTCCAATCTGAGTGATATGCACAAGGATATTAATATCTTTAGAATATACAAATATGTGTGTGTGTACACTCATTATTGGGCATGGCAAAATGTTATATTTGCTTTAATTTTAAAAGTTATTTTAATTAATATCCATAAAGATATTGTTTTTTAACTTATAAAAATTGTAAAAATATTATTTTCGATCATAATTTGAATTTTAAAACTTTAGTGAAAATCCGAGTGATATTTTATTACTTTGAACATTCAAAATATAATTTTACGTTTTAAAAAAATTGTAAATCTATTTTTTCGGCTAGCAATTAAAATTTTAAATTAAGTACAAAAAATGTTTTTTATTTATACAAAAAGCATATTAAGTACAAATATAATTTTATAAAATATAAAGCATATTTTATAATATATATTATTATAATTAATTTACCTGATTAGTTAATTTAAATAATTTTTAAATAATAATAAATATGCTTAAATATTATTTTTTATTTCTGCCGAAATTAATTTAGACATGAAACTATTTATATAAAATTTTAAAACTATATTTAGATAAATTAAGATACATAATTTATATCGCAAAGCTTATATATAATTAAATGTTGCACCTTAAATTAATTAAAAGTCAAAAAAATTATTTATTTGAACCGTGTGCAACATATGTGTGTGTGTATACACACACACATATGACATAATTGTTCACACATATGACATAATTGTTTTTAAATATGTAAGAGTGCATTAATGTACCACCAATCTAACTGTGATAATATATATTTATATAGTAGAGTCACCTAACTAACAATATATTATATAGGAAATAAACAATATAAACATATTCATATTCGTAAATACATCAAAAGTTTACCGTTTATCCACTGCCTTTAAGCACACCTTGAAATAGTTTACAATCCAGTAAAGTGCTAGTCCCTGAACCGATAACACCAGCTATCGAATAGAATTGATTTACTTTGATTGGACTTTGGAAATAGAGAGTCGGGGAGGTGGAGAATTCGCCCAGAAGTAGGTATAGATGGAGGTTCCAAAAGTATGAAATGAGAGTGGGATGAGATGTTATATAGAGAAGGAATGAAGAGAGAAGTTAAGATCAAAATCCATATTTTTCTTTAACTCCTTTCCCTTTAGTCTACTCAACCCTAACCAGTTTTTGCCAAACATATGGCCCCCCCCTTATGCCCTATTAGAGCTAAACCAACTGGGCTTCATAAGGGGTTTAAACCTACATAAATCCTAAACAAAATAATTTTCATTTAAATCTAGTTTAAATGCATACCGATATCGTATATCGATTAATATATTTATTACTACTATAAATATATTTAATAATATTTGTTCATCATATCAAAATATATTTATAATTAATATTTCATAAATATTAATTAATTTATAACAATAACAAATTAATTAAATCGTTTGGTCAAAGGATTATTCACATTTTCCGTTATGTGACCCGTTAGGTTTAAATCTGGTCAGTGATTAATATCGAACTACTTGAATATTAACATTCACACATCATGTAGCAGGTGGTGTAATATTTTGGCCAAATTTATCGCTTACTTGGTTTCGGTAAAATCCCATTATACTTTTGCAAGTGTTGCCCAGTTATGATTATTATTTACACCAATTCTCTTTGTTAAAGCTATCATTTTGTACTTATGGAATTTGGTAATGGTCAAAATTCAAATAATGTCCATATTCAAGTCTATATTTTATCATTAATCGAACTACATTGGCCAGAATTTTGACTTTAGGTTGACTTATGTTGACCGTGATACTAACCTCATATAACCGAGAAGACGAATCCTCTCTTGAATAGTATTTCACTTCCAATACTTCCACTCGACCCAACTATAGTCACTCGATGGACGTCATGCCATCATTTGACTATTATCAAAGTAAAGCTTCCATATTGAAGATCGATAGTA
Organism: Allium fistulosum; assembly: GCA_030737815.1. NCBI lineage: Eukaryota > Viridiplantae > Streptophyta > Magnoliopsida > Asparagales > Amaryllidaceae > Allium > Allium fistulosum. The sequence goes on along the minus strand of CM060907.1, from coordinate 1,113,707,635 downwards.
TTCTTAAGTCGAGAGAACTGGGTAAATTAGTCACATCGATATTTTCTATTTGACCTTAAGTTATATTGATCAACAGAAAATTATCAATTGAGTCATTCATAGTTATACAATAACAATTAGTATGAGCCCTCTTAGTGCCTCAAGCATTCATGAGTAATGCACTACTACCCAAAATTTGGAGAGCATTATGTGCTTTAGTTTCAATGGATACATCAATATCTGGTTTCGATGCATCTAGTCTAAGAATATTTAAAATAATGTCTTTATAAATTATGATACAATACTCATGATTACAACTATTTGTAATTACTACCACAAACATACAATTTATGGACTTTTCTGTTAAATATATTTTAATTAAATATTTAATTATTTATAACACATTATAATAAATATATAACAGAAAGAAAAACACCTTTATCATGAACGAGAATTGGTTACAGAGTTAATTAATTTATAATAAATTATAAAATTAGCCTTAGGGCATACCCCTAACTTTGTCAATCTCCCACTTACACTTGAGGCCAATTTTGGAACTCAATACTATCCCTTTAATCAGTTTCTTGAGAGCCGAATGAGCTAGACCCTTAGTGAATGGATCTGCTTGTTATCCTTTGTATCTATCCTTTATATTATGACCTCTTTATTCTTAACGAACTCTCCAATGAGGTGGAACTTTTGAATAATTTTCCATGACTTCCTACTTACTCCGGATTCCTTTGCGATTAGAATTGCCGCATTGTTATCACAAAACAATGCCATAGGATTCTCTGTATCGAGAATCACTCCAAGCTCACTCAAAAACTTGTGCATCCAAACTACCAATTTAGCTACTTTATTGAGGGCGAAGTACTTTTCCTCTGTCTTTTAATACCTTAGCTATTGATTTTGATGACTACAACATATACAACCATATAAATACAAATGCTAATGTTTTGCCAAGTTATGTAGTATATAGTGCAGAATATTACATAGGGGTTGAACTGAAAGATGTATAGTATAACGACTCAAGATAGAGATATGAAGACTCATGAGTTCAAAGATAAAGAAATAAAGATCTCAATATTATAATTTAGTGTATAGAGTCATTAGTAAATATTGTTAAAGTCCTCGATAGTAATTTCTGAACTCTCCCTCCAATTTCCGATCTTTAGACATTTTCAAACCAAAAGAAATTATTTTAGTTTCAAAAATATTTTATAAAGGTTTTTAAGTCCAAAAATATTTAAAAACCATGCTCAAATTATTTTACGAAGTACAGGTCTTTCAAATCATTTTAAAAAAACAATTGTCATTTTAAACTAGCATATGTCGAGTACATATATATGATATATCGTCATGCATGCCTCTAAATGGTTCTTCAAATTTTGAATGAAAGTGTATATTTGACACAACTCTTTACAAATGGACACATCTGTTAATTTACTATATAAAGGGGAGTGCAAACGAATTTTTTGATGACTAATTACTTACTTTCTTCCCTCATCTTACTCTCTTGAAAAATCTGTTGAAAAATCTACAATATTCTCTTCAAAATCTTATACAATCAGTCCATACTTCATTATATTTATCCAGTATTGCTTTCTTACAGTTTTGAAAACAATTCTCTCTCATTTCAAAGAACCAAATGTTATCCAAGAGGCTATATGATCCATTGTATCCAAAATACAATATTTTTCTTTGGAAGAACTATCAACTCTATTTGTGTTTGCTTGGATGTGCTTGTAACATGTTCAAATCAAGTGAGTGTGCTTGTGATTCGGTTATATCAAGTGGGTTTACCCCCGACTTGGAATATAGGAGGGTGTGCCTCGTAGCCTCTAAATTGAGATTGTATCGGGGTTTGTCTTTTCCTAGTTAAATATTGGCATTTAAAAAAATCTGTACAAGCAATTGTACGGGACTAGACGTAGAAGAAATCCGAACCAATATAAAATCACTAGTGTCATCTCTCTATCTCTTTACTTTACTGCTTTTATGTTTATTTGTGATTGCATTTGTGATTGATTGTTACTATAATTTTGTGTTGTTAATCTGTGATTTAATATCAACCTAGAAAGAAAATTAAAAAGATTAACATAAGTTAGAAAGCACTATTCAACCCCTTCTCATGTTAAATTAGCTTTAAGATCCGTAATTCCAGAATCCACATTTGGGATCAAAGCCCTAGGTTTTCAAAAACTCATAATTTTATTTTTGAAAAGTTTAAATTGCTAGCACCAATGTAATATACTTGTTAACACTTTATCGAAGGACAATATACTACTAGACCCCGACTTTTTAATGGCAGTAATTACACTTATTGGTCATGTAGGATGAAAATTTATTTATAGTCTAATGGTTTAGATATTTGGAATATTACTAGAATGAGTACAAAGAACCTCAGACTATTCATAATGGACAACTGATCAAAAGACACTTGCACTTAATAATTCTAAGGCCATAAATATTTTATTTTGCTTATTAGATAAAAATGAATTTAATCGAGTCTCTATTTATAAGTCTGCATATGATATTTGGAGAACATTGCAAGTGACTCATGAGGGCACTAGTAAAGTCAAGCAGACTAAAATTTCCATGCTAACTAATCGGTTTCAATTATTTAAAATGAATCAGGATGAGTGTATTTTTAACATGTATTGTAGATTTCAAGATATAGTACATTCTTTAGTATCATTGGGTAAAACTTTTCTAATGAGGACCAAGTTAGAAAAATCCTCAATTTATTCTCCTTAGAGTGGGATAAAAAAACATTAGCAATTGAAGAGGCTAATGATATTAGCAGTCTAAAAATTGAAAAGTTAATAGATAAGTTAATGTCCTATGAAGTACAATTGTAGGGCAGAAGAGAAAGCAAGGCAACAAAAAAAATCTATTACATTCGATGCAATAACTGATGATCGGGATTCAAACAATGATAATGATGAGGAGATTGCTTTCATGATTAGAAATTTCAAAAAGTTGCTGAAGTATAGAAAGATGAACAACTTTCGAAGACCAAAAAACAAGACTTTTGGAATTGGAATTGCGGTTAGATGTTTCAACTGTGATGAACCTGGTCATACGCAAAGAGACTACCCACATCAGAATAAATCAGGGCTCTCGCCAATTGCTGATCAATCCAGAAAAAAAAGAGGGCTTACATAGCAACATTTGATAATTCAGATATTAGTTTAAGTGACGATGAATGAGATATTGAGGATGCAAACATGTGTTCAACGACAATAGTAGATTAATCAAAACAGATCAAAGAAATAAAGCAATAGTGGTACTTTTTACATTCAATTTTTATTTCATTTTTTAGAAATAAAATATAGATTAATCGTAATATTGGATGCATATATATATGACTATTTTACATTAGTTTTAATTTTGGATTTTACGACCCATACGTCAACATACCTAGAGCCTATATGTTGACATATCTTTTAGAATTTTGAAATTTCCTCTCTTGTGCATTAACTCCAATAACTAAAAATTCATCTTTTCAAAACTGAAATGTTAATTTTCTTTCTATTAATTCATCATGTCTCTATCTATTCATTCACTTACTTTATTTCAAAATTCAAAATATCTCTTCATTCTCTTATCTCTTTAAAAACTCAAAAATGGCCTTCTCAAGCCAACCACCAAAAACCATAAGGCCCTAAAAAGGACTAAAGGCTTTCTTTTCAATGAAAAAAAACCATAGATACTTATGTTGAATATGCTACTTTCGGAAAAGTTTTTCCCAAAAGAGTTGCTAAGTTTGGTGATTTTTCTTCTTATGGTCTTGAAGATGTTTGTTTTCAAAATGGTATTTTATTTTAATTGATTCTTCACAAATGATTTTATGTGTTATTCGGATTTAATTAAAATGTTTATGCAAATTTGAATGGAAAGATTTTTCAAGAAGAAGTGGGGCAATTTGAAGTAGTGTAAAGGGCACTACTATTGTTTTAGATTGTGAAGTATTGGGTCAAATACTGATTTGCAAATTTAGTGGAATTGACCTCTTCAGTTTTAAAATTAATGAACAAAATCATTACGTTTTTCATGATATTTAGGAAATCGATGAAGAATTTGATTTCAAACACAAACATATTAGACTAAAATCAAGACTTATGAGTCTTATTTTACAACAAAACATTACCCCGAGGACGGGAAATTACACTAACCTGACTCAAAATGTTTTTAAATCTCTTTTTTCCATCTATGGAAACTACAACATCAATTGGGTATAAGTCATTTTTGATGATTTTGTGTAAAAGAATATTCCTAGACATGAGAACACACTTTATCATGGTGCGTGTATCTAACTACAATGTTCGAATATTTTGGTGTTGACTTACGAGGAGAACCCACTTTCCCTCGAAAAGTTTTCGACAAGGCCAACATCTCTCTTATGTGTATTCCTCCTTATTTCAAACCCTATGAAATTCTTGATGAGACGATGAATGTTTGGCATGGGAAGAGGAGAAAGAAATTCAATAAGAAGAAAAGGAAGAAGGCGATGAAATGGAAATTGAAGAAGAGGCTAATCAAGAAAATGGAGAGGAGGAAATGGATACTTCTTTAGAAAGCTCCGACAAACCTTCTCAACCATCCAACAAAGAGATTATAAAGAGCCAAGAGAAGCTTCTTAAAACAAAAAGAAGCTTAAACGTTGCTTTAGTAAAATGTTCACCTCTCCCTCCAATAAAGTGCGCAATTACTTTGGAAAAAATATTAGGAAGCTTGGTGGAAACTCTTCATCTTCATCATCATCCTTTTAGATCTAGTTATTCTAGCTTTGTACCCTTTTTGTGTGTTTATCTAGTTTTATTTCAAGTCATTTTCATGTTTTTCTTTTGTTTTTCTTTGAAATCCATATATTTATCTATTCTAAGTAACGAAATTTTGTTTCTTACCATTCTATATAGTTCTATTACTCTCAGAAAATTATAAAAACAAAAACTACATCAAAAAATTAAATATTGCAAGTTGAAGCATATATGTCGACATACATATATGACAAATGTCGATATATCCTAGCCGTTTGGCAAAATTTTGAAAGTTAAGAAATGTTATAACTACCATCCATTCAAACATTCCAAATGACTTTCACTCCTACTTAAGACTATTTCTTACATAAAAGTTCACTCGTCATTTCATTCCCAAACATTTTTAATAAAAATGTCTTCTCCAAACCAAAAACTTTGTGAAAACCTTGAAGAAACTCTCCAATCGTTCAAGGATATTCTCTCTTTTATTCTACAGAACCAAAGGGATTTGGAACTAAGTCAAATGCAAATGCTAAATGAGAAAGAGAAGTACTTTGATGCTCTTCAATGGTTAATCTCTTGCCTAATCAAAGATGATCAAATCAACAACCCAGAATGCTCAGAAACCAAGGATAATGAAGATTGGGATGCCATCAAAGCAGATCCAATCTTTGGATTTGAAGGTTAGGTTGAAGTCCCTAGGAATGTTTTGACCTTTACTTGTTTTTAATTCGTAATGTGTATATTAAACTTGTTTATTTTTTAGTTATATGTAAATAATTTGTTTTTATTTAGTGTAGTATAAAATAATTAAGTATGGTTTTGATTTGATTTGTTTATTTAGAATTGTATGTTTGGATTGTAATTTGTGTATATTTTAATTTAAATAAATAAAGATTGCTTTATTTAATTTCCATAAATTATCTTATCTACTTAAAAGTCACCATATTTTAATCATCATTTATATTCATATTCTTATGTATGTCTCAATTATTTTTATCTAAATTTATTGATTTTGACTATATAGTTTATAAGTATTTCATTCAGGGGGAGTTTTATTTTCACCCACATTTGTTGACGATAAAGGGGAAGAAACATATAAAATATGTACATGCATATATTCGATGGGAGTTATGTAACTCAAGGCGAGTTATATCATATTTTATATCCAGGAATAAATAATGGTTGTCATCATCAAAATATGGGAGATTGTTAATACCTTGGTTATTGATTTTGATGACATAAACCATATATAACCATATAAATATAGATACTAATGTTTTTGCCAAGTTATATAGTATATATAGTGCAGAATATTATGTAAGTGCTGAATTGAAGACTGTACAGTATAAAGACTCAAGATAGAAATATGAAGACTCATGAGTTCAAAAACAAAGAAATGAAGATCTCAAGGTTATAATTTAGTGTATAAAGTCATTAACAAATACAATTAAAGTCCTTGATAGCAAAATCTGATATCTATCTCCAACTTCTAATCTTTAAATATTTTTAAACCAAAAGAAATTATTTTAATTTCAAAAATATTTTATAGATTTTTTAAAGTCCAAAAATATTTAAAATCTATGTTCAAATTATTTTATAAAGTATAGGATTTCCAAAATATTTTAAAGAAATCAATTTTCATTTTGAACTAGCATATGTCGACACACATATATAGGATGTGTCAACATACATGCCGCTAAATGGTTTTTCAAATTTTGAATGGAAGTAGCTATTCAAAATAAATCTTCACGAATCAACACATCTGTTAATTTACTATACAAAGGGGAGTGCAAACGAATTTTTTAATAACTACTTACTTTCTTCCTTCCTCTTGCTCTCTTAAAAAATCTGTTGAAAAATATATTCTATTCTCTTCAAAATCATATAGAATCAATTTATACTTTATTGTATTGATTCAATATTGCCTTTTCACTGGTTTTGAAATATCTCTCTCTCATTTCAAGGATCAAAGTGCTATCCAAGAGGCTATAGGATCCATTGTATCCAAAGTACAAGAATTTATCTTTAGAAAAACTATCAACTCCATTTGTGTTTGCTTGAGTGTGCTTGTAGCCCATTCAAATCAAGTGGGTGTGCTTGTGGCCATTCAAATCAAGGGGTGTGTTGTAGCTTGGTTAAATCAAGTGAGTTTACCCCATACTCGGAATACAGAAGGGTGTGTCTCATAGCCTCAAAATCGAGATTGTATTTGGGTTTGCCTTCTGCCTAGTTAAAGATTGGAAATTGTAAAGAAATCCGTACAAGAAATTGAACAGGACCAGATATAGGAGAAATGTGAACCAGTATGAAATCCCTAGTGTCATCTCTCTAACTCTTTACTTTAATTTACTGCTTTTATTTTTATCTGTTATTCCATCTATAATTGATCGTTAGTATAATTCTATGTTGTTAATTTATGATTTAATATCAATCTTGAAAAAAAATTAAAAAGATTTATATTAGTTAGAAAACATTATTCGTCCCTCCTCTAGTGTTAAATCAGTCTTAAGATCCATAATTCCGTAACCCACACCATCGTCGAATTCTACTGTCTCTTTCTTAGTACTTTTCCAACTGGGGGCTTCGCCATTAAGTGAAAGGACATAAACAGATACTGACTTACTATCATCTATATAACTTTGAAAACTAAAGTCTGTATACCCCTTCGTAAAGGGTTCTTCATTCACGTAATTGAGGAATTAAGTCCTTAGTATTTCTCTAATAATTTAGTATATATTTTATAGTCGTCCATTATTTTTCTCCAGGATTAGACTGGTATCGACTTATGCATCCTGATGTGCATACATTATTGATCCTATGGCTAAAACGTAGGGAATCCTTTTCATACACTCTTTCTACTCATCGATATGTGAAGCATCCTTCTTAGAAAGGACAGTTCTAAACTACATTGGAACATTTCCACTCTTGGAATTCTCCATACCGAACCTTTTCAGTATGATACTATGTACAGGGACTGGGACAATCCAAAGAGTCTCTTAGATCTACCTCTATATATATTTTTATACATAGTATATAGGCTGCTGCTCCCAAATCCTCCATAGAGAAGTTCTTGGGAAGCAAAGCTTTCATTGTTTGTAAGAGCAAAGTGTCATTGCCAATCAATAATAGATGATCAACATAAAGCACTAAGAGTACGATAGTGTTGCCATGTTCCTTTCTTATAAACACTCTTCCTCTATGTTCTGATAACAACCAATCTATTTGATTACCTTATCAAAACACTTATTTTCACCTAAAAGCTTGTTTAAGCCTACAAATGGATATTAAAAACCTACAAGCCTTGCCCTCACTCTTACTAATCATAAAATCCTCGGGCTGTGACACATAAATGCTTTCTTCTAAATCACCATTTAGAAATTCCGTCTTTACATCCATTTCCCATATTTCATAGCCACAGAATGCAGCAATGGCTACTATAATCTGAACGGATTTATTCATTGCTATAGGCAGAAAGGTGTCGTTATAACCAACACCCTAAATTTGATTAAATCCTTTCATAACTAACCTTGCCTTGTAAGTCTCTACTTCTCCCTTTGCATTTAGCTTTTTTTTTAAAATTCACTTGCAGCCAATGGGTTTTGTCTAGTTGGGTATGTCTGATAATGTCCACACTTTGTTTTCGTACATGGAATCTATTTTGATTTCATCGCTTCAAGCAAGAGTGAGTCTTTTCTCTATAGTGCTTGTTGGAAAGATATAGGAGTGTCGTCATCTAAAACATAGTCCTCCTTCTCGCCATCTATGAGAAAGTGCGTGAGATTTCCTATTAGATCTTCTAATAAGTTGCGTGTTTTTTTATATAGGTGAACTTGGTTCTCCCACCGTTTTGGCCTTAGTGTTAACTTCTTAGATCTCATCCAAATTCTACAACTTCATTGTTAATTTCCTTTAACAAAAATTCCCTTTTTAGAAGGCAGCATGTCGAGAAACACTAATATTTTGTTCCTCGGTATTGTGAAAGTATATCCCATCGAGTTTTTGGGATATCCTATAAGTTTACATAGTAATAATCTTGCCTCTAGTTTGTTAGGACCAATATTCTTAACGTACGCCGGAAAAACCCACCTTCGAATACTTGAGTCGTGGTTTCTTACCATGCCACCTCTCATATGGCGTTTTAGGCATAGATTTAGTGGGAAACAAGTTCAACATATGCGCTATGATTTCTATCATATATCTCCAATAGAACAGAGGTAACACAACCTTATCATCATGGAATGAACCATATCTAATAGGGTTTGGTTCCTTCGCTCTGACACACCGTTGTGTTGTGGAGTATAAGGTGGTGTAATATGAGAGATAATCCCATTATCTTTTAAGTACTGTTGGACTTCTCGTCTAACATACTCACCTCCTCGATACGATCAAAGAATTTTAATCTTATGGCCTATTTGGTTTTCAACTACATTTTTATATTCGATAAATTTCTCATAGACATCGAATTTGTTCTTTATAAGATACACATATCATAGTCTTGAGAAATCATCAGTGAAAGTAACAAAGAACTATTCTCTTTGGTTAGTGTAGGCGTTATGCCACATACATCACTATGTACTAATCCTAAGGGTTCGGTAACTCTTTCATTGCTCCCACTAAAGGGGTACTTGGTCATTTTACCTTTGAGACACGACTCAAATATGTCAAATGATTCAGAATCAAGTGACGGTAGAAAATCTTCGGTTTTTAGTTTGTGTATTCGTTTCTTACTAATATGACCTAGCCTACAGTGCCAAAGATAACTATCATTTATATTGTTAGATGTATTATTCACAAAACTTACATAAATAGAATTGATTGCATAAATGCCATTTACAAGAATACCATCACAGACTTTATTTCCATTTATACTAAGGTTCATAACATTATTTGCAAAATTAAATATATACCAGTCTCGGAAAATCAGAAATATAAATTATCCCACGAATAAAATCTTTTAAAAAATTGCACTTATTTAATATCAAAACTAATCCACCAAGCAAACATAAATGATAGTCTCCAACTACTATTGCATCTACGATAGATCCATCAGCAACTTGGATCCTCATCTCTTCTTTTGCCATTGGATGCCGCTTCCTAAGCCCTTGATGGAGCCATAGAACCATTATGCTCCCTTTCTCTAACAATCTTTAAATAGCGAGGACAATTCCTTTTCTAGTGACCTTTCTTGTGGCATTGGTGACATTCACCCTTGTCACCGATTTTCTTACTTTTATTGTTTTTCTTACCTTCACTTTTTCGCTTCTTCGAAATCTTTGAAGATGATGGATTACCTTTGTTAGCCTAAATAATGGATCAACACCATAGATACGATGTGAAAGCACCAACCCTGTTATAATAGAGCAAATATAATAGAAAATAACAGAAAAGTAAATGAGACACAGAGATTTTACAGTGGTAACGAAGCCTACGTCCACTTTATAGCTTTCATTATTAGTTTGAATAAGCTAACAAAGATATTGAAAGAGAATTTGTCATAAGTATAGGGGCTAGACAAGTTCTAAATCCTAGAAATGTCTATGGTTTTAGCCTTGGTGACTATGATGTAGAGGAAAGAGTTGAAGAATAGATGGAGATCCACATAGTGAAAGCAAAATCTAGATCCTTTCGGGTTGCTCTATAGTTTGTATTTATAGTGCTAGCGGTTGCATTGGGTCAAACGGAGAGTTGGAGCATGGCCTAAAAGTCGGCCCAGAAGAGTGTGTAAAATCGCGGACCCATCTTGGTTAACACCAAAAGTCGGTATCGATCTCTCAAGTTGGTACTGAGTTATGTGGTTCAACCCAGATGGGTTAAATTCACTTGCATCCTTCATGTTACTTAATTTAGTGATGCGCTATGTAATTGATTTGGCAATTTAGTTATATGTTGATAATGGTTCCATCATCGCTTGGTTTATTCTGCCGTTCTAGCTGATATCTCTTCAACCTTGATGCTTGGTTGTTCAAAATCCTTTGATATTGTTTGGGAAGACATAAAATAGTTAAAGAAGAGCCTTTGCAAAGTTTAAAGGAGAGATAATGAAGCATGTGAAGTCGTCACTGACATGGTGAAGTCGGTACCGACTTCTCGTCTTTGCTTTATTCATGCTGAAATTCCTCTGAGTTGTTTCTTTAGCCTATTAAGGTGTGTGTAGTAGATTTCAAGTTGTTTCGTCTTCATCTCGTCATTCTAGCTTATATTATTTCTGCTTGGTTAAAAATCTAGTTAACATTTTCACTCCCGAGTACATTTTCGGTCAAAATAAAGTGTGATTTGGATTAAAACAGGTCTCGGATTGCTATCCCACAAATTTATGTTAGCTATTTGAGCATCATCTTGAGAAATTACTTTCATTTGGCTTCAGTTAATTGATTCATGTTCGCCGTTTGCTATCACTTGGGCTAGAACAATTATTCTTATGGCTGGATATATAATTTGCATATTGGAATTTGTATACGGCTTCATGTTGCCAAACAGGACTAGTGTGGAAAGTTTGACAAGTACTGAACAAAATATGACATGTCGGTACCGACATGCATACTTAGAGAACTTTATGAATTCTCTTTTATAAGCCTACATAGACCTGACCCCTTATTTACTTGCTCACATTTTCATATTGCTACCAATCGAGCTCCCAAGTTTCTCTACCCAACTTTGCTTCTTACCGAATTAATTTGCCTCTACATTTTCCCTAACCGCCGACTGCTTCCAATATCACCTTCGACCATCGTTACCTCATACAACTACTCACCGTTGCCCAAAACTATCATCGCTTCCATAATCGCCGCCTGAAACTCTCGGTATTGAACTGCCTCAAACCCCAGATGTCGAATTGATCTGCTGATTTGATGTTGATTGCAAGGTAGGTGATGGTGTCCCTTAAGGTAATGATGGAGGAGGAGGTGGCCGAGGTCTTGACCAGTTTAAATTTTAGGGAGGATGGTCAAGTCGAGGAGTGTGCGTTTTTGGACAAGCCTAGTGTTTGCTTGTTTTGAATGCACACTTTTCTGAGGAAATAGTTCAACTCTTTAATTTGATCATCCACCAGTGATGTTGGTCAAGTCATGGTCATAGGATCAGCTCTGTTATGTTGCTTTCCTCACTCTCATTCCTCCAGTATTCCTAAAAAGAGAGACTCTCCGCGTTGCTCCAAACAACGGATCGATAACGGGTAAGTGTAGAAAATATAATTTCAAAGGACGATAAAGATTGTTTCTCAAATGCGAGCAAGGTATCTACATTGGATGATTCATTCGCAGTCTACGGGGCCCTAGACTCATCTTACGTAGATAACACACTGCACGTGCCCCGGTTAACGCTTAGAATTCGACTGGTCAACACACGTTGGCGTCCTTTGAATTCCAAGTGTTAGTCATACAGGCATTTATATTTCAAGTTAAGTTTCAACTGACCATGTTGAATGCCTAGGTCTCCTTTCTTGAATGACTCATTAGAGTCATCACAAATTTGACAACCATCAATCCCTTCAGAGGGACCATCCACTATCGCTCCAGTTTCACCTTCCGTTCCTATTGGACCAAACCAAACGCCTTAGGGGTTTGAGGGCCAGATGGTATTAATAGATCCCACTATTCTGCCTCAGTTGCCTCCAAGGTTGATCATAACCAATCCCCTAAAATAGGCACCCACCATTATGACTGGAAAGATGCTACGCAGTTTCTGCTTGTAGCATGGAATCCCTATGGAAGATGTTCATTTACCGGCAAGGAATGAGCTTGCACATCGTCCCCCGTCGGGTTATGACGTGTAGCCAGTATATGTGTCTCAACGACGTTGTTCCACCTTTCAACTCTTTCTTGAGAAATTTCCTAGGAGAGATTGGACTTGCTCCATTTCAGATTCACCCAAACAGGTTTGCTCTATTATGTTCACTTTATGTCTTGTTTATAGAATGATTTGAGCAGCTTCCATATTTCAAAGAGCTTACTTACCTGCTTAAATTCAAGAGGAGAAAGGATTGTCCTTCTTTCATAATTATCGAGTCCTAGACTAGGTTCAAGGTCATTGGGAACCTCCACAACAAGCATTCTATATTTAAAACTGAGTATTTCTTCACCCGCTGTCCAGAAGGGTTCAATCGCTTATGGTTAAAACGAAGTGAGTTTCAATTCAGCAATTCTATTTACTGTGAAATTTCTTCATTTCAAATTTAATGTATATCTCCTACAGATATCCCAACGAGAGATAGGAGGTCGGAACATAAGAAAATGCTTCAACACCTGAAAGCCATTAGAGCAAGCAAATTTTCCATCAAATTCCTTTCGACAAATGAAATCTTGTTGGTGTATGGCTTGATTGCTCCGGCGAGGATGGCTGGTACCGAAGTCCCTTCACAAAGCAGTTCTAGGTTACGACTCTGGTCCACTGCATCTACTCGTGGCTTCGATGAGGTTCCCCAAGGGGAAAGGGAAGAAAGTGAATCAGGTGATGATCACGAGGAGGAGGCTGTATATATGGAGACTGGTGAGCCTTTGGGAGATAACAAAGAAGAAGAGGATGTTGGAACAGGGGCTGATGAGTTCGTGAAAGGTGATGCGTCTGGTCATAAGGGTGATAGTGGCAGGATCCCCACCATCCTGGAGGAGGATGAGTCGGTTGAACGGACAAAAGGAAAACAACTAATGGTTGCGGAGGAAGGAGAGATCTCCAACGATGAGAATGACAACGACTTTCAGGCCATTGAGGAAGGGGATAAATAATCCTGGGATAAAACAATGGAATTGGGCCCCGGCCTTCTCGACTTTCCTTCTTTGAATCTTTTAGCCAACGAGACATTAAGCATAGATCTTTCCATTTCTCCTCCTCCAAAACAATCAGTTGTCGAGACCCCATAGTCCATTGGAGGCCAAGCAACCGGGATCTCCATTGGAGATACATCCACTTCTGATTTTACAAGGGATGTTGCCATCCATGTGGACGAACATGGAGATATCTCAATTAGTGAGATGTTACAAGAGATTGACTCATAGATCGACTTATCTTCTAGGGCATTTATAAGTGAGGGTGGCCCCATAGTGGGTGCTCATAAAATGAAGGGAGAGAAAAAAACAAAAAAGATAATAAATAGAGGAATAAAATTAAAAAAAGAAAAGAAATAAGAGGAAGAGGGAGTCTGGAGGAGACTCTTCTCGTGAGGTCCACAAACAACCCTGGAAAGACTCATCTGAGCGCCATGATCCCTTTATTTCTATAGTCCCTCCATGTTCATAAACTCAACCTGCCATCGTTCAGGATATCTCTTCATCTTAGCTATCATGTCGTTTGTTGCTCCTGTCCCTTCTTAGAGCGCTTGTACACTTGTGCTTCCACTTAGTTTGACCAACATGCTGGCTTCTTATCCACACTTGTTCCTTTGTGGACTGAAATTCGATTACAATATCAAGATCGTCACAAGGGAAAGTGCTACAAAGAACTTGGAGGCGGTCCAAAGTGATTTTAACTCTATATTCGGATGGCAACACTTGTGTAGGGCCCTTTCGGATGTACACACACCTTGAGTTGCCTGAGAAGAAGAGTATAGAGAATGAAAATGCGATCAAGGAGCATGATGCTGACTTGATTAAGGCTGCTAGAGACAGGGATCTGACCATTAAGCAGAAAGCAAGCACACACAGTTTGATGGAAGAGATAAGGCTGCCTATACTAACGCAGATGTAGTGATGAGATACAAGATGAAAAAGGCTATCACAGAAAGCACAGAGTTCAAAATGCAGGCTGAAGAGAAAACTAAGGCTTTAAAGTAGAAAGACTAAGCCTTTCCAAACAGGCGTCCGAACTTGAGCGCCTGCGTAAAGAAGTGCAAAAACTCCATGGAGAGAACCAGGGGCTGGTCAGAAAGATGGAGACTCTATCGATTGATAAGTTGGCAAAAGATATAGACCTTGCTGTGTACTGAAGCGAGCTCAATGATATCGAAAAGGCCTAAGCTGCTGAGAACGACAAGAGAGACAAAGAGAGGGAACAACTCAACCAGGATCTCCAACACTTCTACGTAAGTGTTATTATGCGTAGGAATTTGACGTGGTTAGGGAACAATTATCCCGCTACTCTTATTGACGCTTGGGAAGAAGTATTATGCCAAGCTGAAGGATACCGCTCCAAAATCAAATAAATGGTGCAGTATTTGAGTGCCGAGGATATAGAGATGCTCGCTGTAGGAAAGGCAATTCTTGAGGAGGAGGAAGCCAGGGTCGCCGCTGCAGCTCTTGCTGGTCCGAGTTCCATGGGTCAGCATGAGGCAACTGTTTAAGAATCCAGGGAGCCGGTGACAATTATTCCTTCCTCGGTGGTTACTTTAATTAGCGAGCCTTACATTCTGATCCCCGCAATTGGTGAGTTTGCTGCTGAAGCGTTGGAAAATATCCCTGGTTCAGGTTTTTCTTTTGCTTCTCCAGTGCTCTACGATTTGAACCTAATCCCAAATCCTTTATTGAACTGTAAAAAACCCTTTGTGAATCCGTATATCCGCCAGATGTTGTCTTTGCCTCTTACTCCTCAGGGTTCAAGTACCGAAGAAAACTTTACCGCCTAAAGTGTTGTTTCCACAAACCTGATTGATACACTCTAATTTTCCATCTCCGAGCCCGGATTTGGTGCTCAATAAATCATGGCCTTAGAAGGGTTGGAAGACATTGTTATATCGTAGGAGGAGGACATTCAAGTTTTCAATGCTCATGATCCCACCGGCAACAAGACAATGGTGGAGTGGGTGCAAGAAGAGGAGGAAGAGAAGGCCAAGCTCAAGACTAAAGTGGATGCTACTAAGGCCAGGATTCTCCCATTTACTATCAAGACTAGCAAGCTGAAGCCTGGAGGAGAACCTGCCAGTGGATCCGAAAAGCCCAACTTGAGCAAGGTGGTCAAGAAAGGGAAGAAGATCCATATCCGACCGAGCAATGATGGTTAGGGTAGTCATGGGAATAAGAAGCGATAGTGTGCTGTGTGGTGGAGCATAGATGGTTCTTTGGTCTATTTTTGTGTTGTCAGGGTATGTACAAGTACAGAGTCTATACTTTGAGTCATTTTCTTTGTTATAGTATTAGTAGCATTTGTGCTTTTGCTTTTGTTGTGTCCAAACTGGCCGATATTATGCGAGTACAGCCACCGCTGTTTGATATTGTACATAAAATGATATTGGTAATGGAAGATTGACATCTCTACTATAGTCTCTCTTATGTACCTTTTTTTATACTCTATGTACTGTGCCTGTTTATATACCACTGTGTGTACATACTACGATCGCTTGTCTCACAATTTCCATGTTATATACTACTATAACATGTGATGTGATATGTTCATTTACAATAATTCCATGATGTAAATATTATAAATAGTGTAACTTGTAGTTATATAGTTTACCACTAGCATAACAGAACCATGGAGTGATTTTATTCTGACTAAGTGTTAGTATGTTGTGTGTCCCCTGATCCATGGGGCTGGTCACTCCGAAAGCTTGATCTGAGACCGGGTGCTCTAGGCGACTCTCTGGTTGCCCCAGTCAAAGTTGTATTGCAGCTCCTATCTCTAGGAACTTGTAGTCTGAATGCTTGGTTCCGAACACCCTTTACTTTGGTTGCAGTTGATTTTCTCCAAGTTCGAAACTGACGTTCTATTCACATTTCAGTTTACGTTTCTAGAGACCTGCAAAAAGCTTAATCCCTTGGATTTTCCATCAACGTTGCTAATACCTAGGTGATGTTGGGTTTCGGGAAGTGGGGGTTGATTTCTACCAATCCTGCAACTAATGAATTTCCCGATCTTGTCGGAGCAACGCCGGTACTTGGGAGATTTTTTATACACCGTCGATATTACTGGGGTAATATCGATGATCCAGAGTGCACTAGAACATTGTTCCATTGGTTCAAGCAGCAAAGGGATAGGTTCTTGCTTTGGGCGTTGTTGCATTGGTCTAAGGAGCAAGAGAGTGAGGCACACTTGAATGTAGTTCCATCGGTTCAAGTGGTAATAGAATAGATGCTTGCTTGGATGTGGTTCCATCGGTCTAAGAAGTGAAGGAAAGGAGCACACTTGAGCATAGTTCCATCAGTTTGAGTGGCTAAAGAGTTGAGGCTTACTTGGACATGGTCCCCTCGGTCCAAGAAGCGAAGGAATGGAGTGCACTTCAACATAGTTCCATTGGTTAAGTGGAAAAAGAGTGGATGCTTACTTGGACATGGTTCCATCGGCCCAAGAAGCGAAGGAATGGAGTGCACTTGAACACAGTTCCATCAGTTTAAGTGGAAAAAGAGTGGATGCTTACTTGGATGTGGTTCCATCGATCCAAGAAGCGAAGGGATAAAGCGCACTTGAACATGGTTCCATTGATTCAAGTGGCAATAGAGTAGATGCTTACTTGGACGCGGTTCCATCGGTCCAAGAAGCGAAGGAATGGAGTGCACTTGAACGAAGTTCCATTGGTTCAAGTGGCAAAAGAATGGATGCTTGCTTGGATGCAATTCCATTGGTCCAAGAAGCGAAGGAATGGAGCGCACTTGAACTTAGTTCCATTGGTTTAAGTGGCAAAAAATGGATGCTTGCTTGGATGCAGTACCATCTGTCCAAGAAGTGAAGGAATGGAGCGCACTTGAATGCAGTTCCATTAGTTCAAGTGGCAAAAGAATGGATGGTGGCTTGGATTCGGTTTCATCGGTCCAAGAAGCGAGGCGTGGTTTATAGATGCACTCGAGGGTTTGGGCTTTTCCATGTTGCCGAAGGAACACTTGTTTTTAGAAGACAGGGATCTATTTTCCTCATCGATCCGGTGGTTTGATTCAATTATATTGTCAACTCATTGGTTTTCTTACAGGAACGTGGTTTCGTTCGTTCAAGAAGTAAAATAATTTTATTGATAAAATAAAGCGAATGGCAAATCCTTCCTATTTACAATGCCCCTAGTGTCCCTGGGTAGCTTATTTGAGAAAATAGGAAATACATAGATATGTACTAAATAAAATTGTGTCGTGTCGAGTCGTTGTTCCAAGTATGAGTAATCTGCATTTCGTCGACCATTGTCGGCTTGAAAGTTCCATCTCCAAGTTTTTGGCTGATCACATAGGGTCCTTCCCAGTTCGGTCCAAGTGCTCTCGTAGCAAGATAGATCCATTTCAAAATAAGATCCCCTACTTCGAAGGTACGGTTTAGAACTTTGGTGTAGAAGTGTCGTGCTACCCTTTTCTGGTGAGCAGCAGTCCTTAGCTCAGCTTCCTCCCTCTTCTCAACGATTTGGTCCAGTCACTCAAGCAGGAGCAGACTGTTCTCACTTTGGTTGAAATGTCGCCTCCTATGAGAGGGGACTTGTAGTTCCACTAGGATCATCGCTTTTGAACCATATGCCTAGGAAAATAGCGAGTGTCCGATCGTAGTTTTGTGAGTTGTTCCGTAAGCCCGTAGTGCAAGCAGAAGCTCATCAACCCAATTTCCTTTGGCTTTCGTAAGCCGTTTCTTGATGGTGGACTTGATGATTTTATTCACTACCTCTACTTGCCTATTTGTCTATGGGTGCGCTACCATGGAAAAGCTCTTCTCGATCCGGCAACGCTTGTAGAAATCCTTGAATTCAACACTTTCGAACTGAGTTCGATCACCTATGATAATATTCTACGACACTCCAAACCTGCAAATAATATTTTTACTAATGAAGATAATTACTTTCTTAGTATTAATGGTGATAAGCGGTTCAGCTACGGCCCATTTGGTAAAGAAATCGATTGCAATTATAGTTATTTGATTTCTCTTTTGGCAAGTGGAAGTACGCCGATTAGATCGATTCCCTAGATTGCAAATGGCCAAGGGCTCACCATTTGCATAAGCGCCAAGGCTGGGATTCTCGAGATCTTTGCAAATCTCTGGCACCGATCACAATTCCCGGCATAGTCCGCTGCACCCCGGTTGATTGTAGGCCAGAAATACCCATAACGGAGAACCTTTTTGGCCAATGTCTGCCCGCCGTGGTCACCACAGCTGCCTTCATGAATTTCTTGGAGGATCCTTTTGGCTTCATCACCGGTTATACACCCGAGTAAGGGGGAGGAGAATCCTCTCTTGTAGAACATTCCATCTTGAACTACAAACCTCGGGGCCCTTCAGAGAAGTTTCTTGCACTCAATCCAGTTTTGAGGGAGTGTCCCTCTAAGGAGATAGTCATTGATTGGAGTCATCCACGATTCCTCTTCGTCTGTGGTCTCTGTAATCCAATCAATGTCCATCTGTTCTATGCAAGGAGCTGTTAGTACTTTGACTGGAACCAATCCCATCGATTGCACTCCTCCAAAAATGGCTAGTTTGGCTAAGTGATTAGCCTTCACATTCTGCTCTCAAGGAATATGTGTTATGGTATAGTGTTCAATGTCGCTTAGCAATTCCCATGCTTTTGATAGGTAAAGTTAATCTCTTTGTACTTGACAAATGACTAGCTAAGAGTCACTGTATATATGCACAACCTTTATTCCTAATTCATTTATGATTTCAAACTTTCTACTAACGCCTCGTACTTTGCCTCATTATTAGTAGTAGGGAATTCCAAACTTAGAGCATAGCAAAAAATCATCCTTCGGGAGTCTCAAGAACAACTCCCGCTCCTGAGCAGAAATTATTTGACGCATTGTCGACAAATAGCTTCCATTATGACACCACTTTCAGTATCTTCTTCTTTGCCATCCCGTATCATGAATTCAGCAATGATATTTGCCAATGCCTGTTCATTGATTGCCCTTTGGGGATGGCAAGTGATGTAATACTGACTCAATTCATATTCCATTTTAGAAGTCGTCCGGACGTCTTTGGACGGTACAGTACCTGTGTTTAGGGTTGATCTTCGAACACTTTGATTGGGTGAGCTTGGAAATATGATCGTAATTTCCTTGATGCGATGAATAGGCAATATCCTAGATTTTCCAACTTTTGATAGTTTCTCTCGGCTCCAATGAATCGCTTACTGATGTAGTAAATGAGCTGCTGGATCCTAGCTTCTTCGCATACCAGTGCCATGCTTAGAGCATGAGTTGGCACTGCAAGGTAAATAAATAGATCTTCCCCATCCACCGGTTTAGATGGAACTGGTGGGGTCTCCATATATCACAATATTTCCTCCAAAGCAGTTTGGCAGGCTTGATTCCAGTCAAAATTCTTCTTACCCTTCTTCAATGCATCAAAGAATAGTATACACTTATCAGTTGCTTTGGAAATAAATCAGCTCAATGCTACGATGTTTCCATTCAGACTTTACAGTTTCTTCTTTATCGTAGGGGTTGTGACATTTCGCAAGGCAATAATTTTCTCCTGATTGGCTTCAATGCCCTTGTCATTCACAATGAAACCTAAAAATTTCCCAGAAGCCACATTGAAAGAGCATTTCGGTGGGTTAAGCTTCATTCCATACTTTCGAAGAATTTTGAACATTTCTGAAACGTTATCCAAGTGGTTTCCAGACACATGATTTAACAAGCATGTCATCAACGTAGATTTCCATTGTTTGCCCAATCTGGTCCTTGAACATTGTGTTCACTAACCGTTGATAAGTTGCCCTAGCGTTCTTCAGGCCGAATGGCATTACTCAGTAACAATACAATCCGAGGTCAGTGATAAAGCTGGTGTTCTCCCCCTCAAGTTCGTACATCATAATCTGGTTATATCCAGAGTAGGCGTCCATGAAAGAGAGCAGTTTGTGGCATGTAGTCCCGTTTACGAGCTGGTCAATCCTTGGTAGTGGGAAGCTGTTCTTCGGGCTAGATTTGTTCAGCTCTAAGTAGTCGACACTGGTTTGCCACTTCCCATTTGATTCCTTGACTAGAACTAGATTTGATACCCATTCAGGATAAGTTGCATTGCGGATGAAGCCGTTAGATCCAATAGTTATCCACTTCCTCCTTTAGCATAGTGGATCACTCCAGACCCAGACCATGTCTCTTCTGTCTTACCGAATTTAACTTGGAATCGATATTAAGTGCATGACACACTATCTCTAGAGATATCCCGCACATATCGAAATGCGTCCAAGTGAACACTTCCAGATTGGCACGAAGAAATTTTATCAATTCTTGTTACATTTTGATTCCAAGTTGTGACCCCTTTTTCAAGACTTGAGTTGGGTCATCCATATCAATAGGGAATAACACCCTAATCTCTTCGGTGCTACCCGTTCCTCTCTAAACTCTTCTTCCTAGGGTCCAAAGCCTTATCAAAACAGCTATGGTCCTCGAGCTAGGAGCGGTTCTGTAATTGATATGCGGACGATTCACAATGCAGAGAGTCTTCCCCATATTCTTCCCCTTTTCTTTCCATTTTGATTTTCATAATTCAGCGACATAACGTTCTCTGGTGGCGCTTTGGTCTCCCTTTAAACTATGTCCCATTTAACATTAGGAATTTCATGGTAAGGCACCACTGAGCCAAAGCAATTCTAAAATCTACAAGGGTCGATCGACCTAAAAACATCATAGGCTGACATTTCATTAACTATTATGAAGGTTTGGATAAGGACTGTAACGACCTCGAATTTTAATTACATTTAAATTGATAATTAAATTTATTTTTTGAACAAAAATTGTAAAATTCATCAATAAAGTGGTGCGAGTTTCCCCAAATTAAAATAAATTCTGTATAAATCAATTAAACTTTAAATATTGTATATATGTGTATATGTGTGAATATATATGAATATATATGTATACGAGCATAAATGAGTAAAAATTGAATATATATATGATTTGAATTTAAATCTTAAATAAATGGTTTAATAATAAATGATAATAATAAATGTTTAAATCTTCAGCCACCAAAAATATGAGATCTGCAGCCACCAAAAACATAATCATATCAGCCAAAGTCAAGTATTGCAAATGAAGATGATATCTATTCAGATTTGAACAAATATATTTAAGTACAAAGATAAGTATGAAAGCTTGCAAAAATAGAAGCAACCAGACCTTTCTCTCATGCAATGTACAAAAATAAAATAAGCAAGACAAATGAGATAAGTATGAGACATAAAGTGCTCATCCATTTAATGCTAGCACAAAAAAGTCGATTCGAATTGTATTATAAAAAAAATCATTTCAGGGTCTTTACATTTGGTATCAGAGCTGAGGGTTAAACTTTAACTCAGGAGTATAACACATTAAGTAGCTCATTAGAGATAGGGTGAAGCATACCCTAGAATGAGTAATCTCTAAGATATCTGTTCGAATGCCTCAGTAAATTTTCTTACTATCCACTAATAGTAGGTATGAGTGCAAGAAGAGGATGAGATAGGGGATA
The DNA here is from genome assembly GCA_030737815.1 of Allium fistulosum. NCBI lineage: Eukaryota > Viridiplantae > Streptophyta > Magnoliopsida > Asparagales > Amaryllidaceae > Allium > Allium fistulosum. Next base: position 1,113,685,616 of record CM060907.1, on the reverse strand, counting down.
GGGAAATACGACTACGAATGGTTAATACCCTTCAATAGTGGAAACAAATTTTCTCTATCAATCTCTTTTGTTCAACATCTTTTCTCTATTCATCGATAATTTCTGGTAGATCCAGGAAGAAAATTCGATATATTAAAATGGGACATAAACTCCAAATAAGCCAAAAAATTTGTTTGTTTGGATGAATTGTTTGCTTTGGTTGCTATGGTTGATAGTTGTAATTTGGTTCCTAAACTAAAAGCTTTGAAATTGTATCCATATATCTATCTATTCTTTGGGTTCGGATATATTCTACGAATGGTTAGTTATCTCTTCAAACTAACCGATGACACTGCATATTTCGTAGATCTGGATAACCCGAGTATCTTGTGAAGTGTTAAACAGATTCGTTCTTGTATCTGTTATTGATATTCTGATTTGGTAAGCCAAATGCAGAATAGATATTCAGTTCGATTTGATGAAACATTCTTCATCTATCTTTTTGTCTCCTTGGCAATTTCGAGGACGAAATTCTTTAAGGGGGGAAGTCTGTAACGACCCCGAATTTTAATTACATTTAAATTGATAATTAAATTTATTTTTTGAACAAAAATTGTAAAATTCATCAATAAAGTGATGCGAGTTTCCCCGAATTAAAATAAATTATGTATAAATCAATTAAACTTTAAATATTGTATATATGTGTATATGTGTGAATATATATGTATACAAGCATATATGAGTAAAAATTGAATATATATAGATATATATTTGATTTGAATTTAAATCTTAAATAAATGGTCTAATAATAAATGATAATAATAAATGTTTAAATCTTCAGCCACCAAAAATATGAGATCTGCAGCCACCAAAAACATAATCATATCAGCCGAAGTCAAGTATTGCAAATGAAGATGATATCTATTCAGATTTGAACAAATATATTTAAGTACAAAGATAAGTATGAAAGCTTGCAAAAATAGAAGCCACCAGACCTTTCTCTCACGCAATGTACAAAAATAAAATAAGCAAGACAAATGAGATAAGTATGAGACATAAAGTGCTCATCCATTTAATGCTAGCACAAACAAGTCGATTCGAATTGTATTATAAAAAAAATAATCATTTCAGGGTCTTTACAAGGACCACCCTTCGTTTTCTTTTTTCGAGTTCCATAGATAAGTCAATCATCCCGAGTGGCTGTCTTGGTTCGCTTGTAAATCCTTAGATCTTTGGTCAGCAAGTAGACATATCCTTCGTGCTGATTTTCATCTGATCGAACGTGTATCGAAACAAGATGTTAACAGAACTTCCACTATCCACCAAGACTCAATGTACAACTATTGGTCTGATCTCAACAGTTACTAGCATTGGGTCAAGAGTTGGACCTTCTACTCCTTCAATGTCTTGGTTTCGAAACATTATGTCATCATTGAGTGTTCTTTGTTGTTTGGCCAGAGTGCCATCCTCATTTGCAAAACAAGCTTCTTTCGGTACATGCTTTAGTGAACTCACGTATCACTTTATCTCCCTCCAGCTCTTCTATGCTTGGGATGGTCCTCCAGAAATGGTATTGATAACAAGTCTCTGCTCTATCTGTTTGGATCCTTCTCCACTAGGTCTAGTTTGGTTTCCTTGAGTACTTACAGCTTCGTGGAAGCGGTAGAACTTCCATGATTGTTTTTGACGTTTAGATTCTTCTTACCTTTATTTTCTTCCATCAAGAGTTTGACAATGTCTATAATGTATGCCTCACTAGTCCGCTAGTCTATAGGTCGGCTGTTAGGGGATATGTCAAGCATTTGACTATGCAAACGGCCTTGGTTTGCCAACTGAAGCCTATGTCCTCCATTCTCTGGGAGAACCACTCTTGTAGAACCCCGTTGGTGCTCGGGTGGCCTTACATCGATAGTTTGAACTTCATTTTTGGCAGTTTGCCTACCTATGTCAATATTCAACTCCAATCCCTTATTGTCAAGTTGCATGTCATCTTCAGAGTAAGAGAGAAACATTGGAACATTTCATGGTGGAGCATTCACTCCAAGATTTGCGTTTATAGCGGGTTATGCTCCGGTAGGTGGAGTCTTTCATTTCCTTCAATACCAATTCCAATGGCTCCACCAACATTCTCCTTTTTCTTTTGCTTACCATACCCCTATGTAAGCCTAAGATGGAGGAATTCTCCTGTACTATAGTATCGGCGGTCTTCGGCCTAGTTTTTGGACCAGTTAGTGGTTGCAGTGCAAGTAAAGCGTCTATCTTATCCATAAGAGCTTTTTGGCTATCGACTATCTTCTGGTTGAGCTCATTGACCATCTGGTTAAGTTCACCTTTGGTCACCACATCTTGTTGGTTAAAGGATCCTGGAGCTACATTACTAGTATTGTTTTCTTCAACCTATTGGGGGTTAGCATCATTTTCGCCAACCGTTGCTCCCATTGATCTTCAACAAGCACTTTTCTTTTTAGCTGCCATTGATCTTCAATAGCAAGTCTTCAATCTCTTTTTAAAGTAGAATTCATGGAACTGAGTTCTTGACCTATCTAATCTAAAGTTGAGAACTAGATTTAACCCTGGATTTACTGGTTCTTAGAGAAAGCACCAAAATATTAACCCAAAAAATGGATCAACATCCTGGATATGATGTGAAAGCACTAGCCTTGTTAGAACAAAACAAATATAATAAAAAATAACAGAAAAGTAAATGAGACACATATATTTTATAGTGGTTCGGCTGTTAACTAAGCGTACATCCACTTTATAGCTTTTATTATTGGTTTGAGCAAGATTACAAAGAGACTGAAAGAGAACTTGTCACAAGTACATGGGCTAGACAAGTTCTAAGTCCTAGAAATGTCTATAGTTACTGCCTTGGTGACTATGATGTAGAAAGAGTTAAAGAATAGATGGAGATAACACGTAGTGATAGTGGAATCCAGATCCTTTCTTGATTGCTTTATGAATTGTATTTATTGTGGTTGCAGTTGCATTGGGCCAAACAGAGAGTTGGAGCAGAGTCTAGAAGTCGGCTCAAAAGAGAGTGTAAAATCGCGAACCCATCTAGGTTAACACCAAAAGTCAATACCGGCCTGTCAAATCGGTACCGAGTTCTGTGGTTCAACCCAGATGGGTTGAATCCACTTGCATGCTTCATGTTACTTAATTTAGTGATGTCTTATGTTATTGATTTGGCAATATGGTTGATGTTGACAATGGTTCCATCATCGCTTGGTTTATTCTGCTGTTCTGACTGCTATCTCTTCAATCTTGATGCTTGGTTGTTCAGAATCCTTTGATATTGTTTGGGTAGATATAAACAGGTATACAAGAGCCTCTGTAAAGTTTGAGGGAGAGATGATGAAGCATGTGAAGCCGCCGTCGACATGATGAAGCCAATAACGACTTCTTGCCTTTGCTCCATTCATGCTGAAATTCCTATGAGTTATTTATTTAGCTTATTTAGGTATGTCTAGTAGATTTCAAGTTTTTCCATCTTCGTCTCATCGTTCTAGCTTCTATTGATTTCTGCTTGGTTAGAAACCCAGTTAAAAACCCTTAACTGTAAGTACAGCCCCTTGATACTTAGATGTAGACTCGACCGACCTCAACAAATTGAGGAGCTCTATGAGATTCACGTTTAATTAGTCCATATTATAGTTCAGTATGAACGTTTCATACTTTGGAGTAAGAGAACCAAGGATCAAATCAACTTGCAATTCACTGATTATCTTTACGTCCAATTGTAGAAGCCTATCAATGTAGCTTTTCATCATTAGTACGTAATCATCCACTCTGTTATCCCGCTTTTTGGTCAAAGCTGGAATATCAACAAATCGGCTGGATATCAGGATTGGAGTTCAATTTGAAACAAGGCTGCAATGGATATCGTCAAAATTTGGTCGAGCTCCAATCATGACGGAATCGATTGGAAATGATGATGAGGACTAGGAGAGGCTACGTTTCAAGTTTCAGGTTAATCGGAGTTTGTACGGAGAAGATACGATCGATACAAGGTAGGAAGAAGGTACTGTTCGAATCCATCATCTTCCCTTGCCTCGACTCCATCATCTTCCCTTGCCTCGACTCCATCATCTTCCCTTGCCTCGACTCCATCATCTTCCCTTGCCTCGACTCCATCGAATTTCCCTTGCCTCGACTCCATCATCTTCCCTTGCCTCGACTCCATCGAATTTCCCTTGCCTCGACTCCATCGAATTTCCCTTGCCTCGACTCCATCATCTTCCCTTGCCTCGACTCCATCGAACTTCCCTTGCCTCGACTCCATCATCTTCCCTTGCCTCGACTCCATCATCTTCCCTTGCCTCGACTCCATCGAATTTCCCTTGCCTCGACTCCATCGAATTTCCCTTGCCTCGACTCCATCGAACTTCCCTTGCCTCGACTCCATCGAACTTCCCTTGCTTCGACTCCATCATCTTCGAATCCATTTCAACTGAGAATCCTTCGAATCCATTACCTCGAATCCAAGCCATGGATTCGACCCAGTCAAACCGGAGTACAAAACGGATCGAAGCGAGAGACACGCGCCACGTCGCAGCAAGCATCGAGTCGACCGAATCGATTCGAACCAAGATCGATTCGAAGTATCCCTGTTCTCCAGAAATGCAACATTGAATCGATCATATCTCGAGTTCTACAAGTCCAAATGCCATGAAATTTTCACAGAAGCTTAAGCACATGATGAAGAATGTTCACGCCAAATTTCAGCTAGATTGGATGATTTCTTGATCGATTCGAACCAAGGGTCGAATCGATCCCAAAGTGGGCCCAGATCTCCAGATTTTGGCCATGTGGGCCCCCTGACGTACCAGAACTGGTCTCCCCTCATTTTAGGCGAAGTATCAGCCTCCTACACCTATAAATAGAGCCCCTGGTCATTCAGAAAAGAGGTCGGACAACTTTGAGAGCTAAAGAGCGCCCGGACTCTGCCAGATTTACTCTAGATCACCATTGCTGCCTTAGATTCAGATTATAATCATAAAATCCGTTGTACTACGTGATAGGAAATTGTAATCTTCAAGCATCGATCAATAAAAGATAAAAACTTTGGAGTGGACGTAGGCCGGAGATAGCCGAACCACTATAAATCTCGTGTTTTCGTTCATTATTTCTGGATTGCTGTTTGTTACTTGCTTAGATTTGTGATTTGTATGTGAATACTGTTGATTTGTATTCATACGCTGGTGCTTTCACTACACTTGGGGTTTGTGACCATTTTTGGCGCAAACACTTTGGTGCTTTCACTGAGAGCGACTAGCACCCGCTACATCGGATTGAAGTTCAGATTTGAAAGACAATGACTCGACGAACAAGTAGAAGGCAAAGAGCTGAGAGAAGCCAACAGGGAGGAAGTCAAGAGGCATCCTCTGGTGCTGGAGAAGGACAAGCTTCGATTTACATTACCAGAGATGAAATGGAAGCTATGGCGAATTCATTACACGAGAGGTTGCTAAAGAGCCAACACGATATGATGCAGACTTTCTTCGAGCAGATAAGAGCTGCAGGAACACAGAACCTTGGACCAACTACAGCAACTACAAATGTGGAACAAGGAACTAGGGTTGCGGAACCTAATGGAGTACAGAATACAGAACCGGAAGGCAATCAACAAGGGCTTGGGGGCAGGCCCGCAGGATCTAACGCAGAAGGACCTTTGGAGGGAGTACAGCAAGCTAGAGCCAACGTTGCGGCTAATGAGCCACATGAGGAATATGTGCCGGAGTTCCCACGAGAGCATGGGGGGCAACCCCTAACAGGCAACGCTGGATTAATGGAAATTATTAGGAAGACTATGCGTGGAGGTTTGACCAATAGAGATTTGGAAGGAGTGAACAGGAGTCCGTTCACTCGAGAAATCAGGGTAGCTCAGAATCCGCCTAAGTTCAAGTTACCTAGTGTAGAAGCATATAATGGCAAGGCTGATCCGACTGATCACTTGATGAGGTACACAAGACACATGGAAGTGCTGGGGGCATCGGAGGAAGTGATGGCCAGATGTTTCCCTTTATACTTAACAGACCTAGCGGCAATGTGGTTTAGGCAGCTGGAAGAAGGATCTATCAGGACTTGGAGGGAATTGGTGGACAGGTTTTTGGGACAGTTTCGGGTTCATATCAAAAGACCTAAGAACGTGATGACGTTAACATCGGTAAAGCAAAGGACGGATGAATCACTTAGAGCATTTTTGACTCGATTTAATGCGGCGGTTGCTTCGGTGGATCGGCCGGATCCATCGATGGTTTTAATGGCGGCAGTGTCGGGAGTCAGAGAGGACTCAGATTTTAAAGTATCTTTAGTACGAGACCCGCCACTGGATCTCGGGGAATTCTTCCACGAAGCTGAAAGGTTCCTTCGGCAAGAAGATGCATGTATGGACTTAAAGTTAAAAGAGGTGAATGTGACTGAGGGTGGAGGACCATCCAACGGAAGCTCGGACAAAGATAAAGGAAAAAGGAAGTTGGGCGACGATTCAGGAAAATCCAGGAAGCAATGGAAGGATCCAAAGTTTTCCACATACACAGAATTAAACGAGACGCAGGAGCGGATATTCATGGAAACTCGGAATCGCCTTCCTTACCGGAGGCCGGCTAGGAGAGAATCATCCGAGCGGGAGAGGGCATCTGGAAAGCATTGTCTCTTCCACGATTTGGACGGGCATGATACCAACAGCTGCAGGCACCTAAAGGATATAATTGAGGAGCATGTGAGGAATGGGCAGTTGAGGCAGTATGTTGGGGCTCGGAATGCAGCGGTGGAGCAGGAGCAACCACCGCCTACCTCAAACCATGAGGATATGAGGTACAGGAATAATGGTCGATTGGTAATCAATTGATCAGGATAATATGAAATAAGTAGCAAACCATTGGCGAGCAACCGAGTCATTTACACATGTATGGGGACGGAGATAGCCCCTAGGCATGCTCTGAATGATGATAAACCGCAAAGCCATGTTTTGCGAAATCTGTCTTTTGTTTTTGGATTGGACACTTAGTTTTCTGGTTTGGTTTTGGAGTTTGGATTGAACTCCTGGTTTTTGTTTGCTTTCTGCTTTGGATTTTCGTTCGGATGACTGGTTTTTGTTTTGGGTTTTCTGTTTTGGATGTCGGTTTGGATTTCTGATTTTCGGATTGGATTTTGATTGGATTCTTTATTGTTTTTGATAAACGGTCGTCGAGTATGGACTATGCTCGGCAAGGGTCCGGAGTGACCACGATTCGGCCTAGGACTTAGGCCTCCTATTATCAATTATTGTTTCAGGTCGTTGAGTATGGACTATGCTCAGCAAGGGTCCGGAGCGACCAGGATTCGGCTTAGGACTTAAGCCACGGCATTACTTGCGTCCAGGGACACTGGACCACGGTCGTCAGGTGTGGATTGCGCTTGGCAAGAACCCGGAGAGGTTAGCTCAGCGTCCAGGGACACTGGACCACGGTCGTCAGGTGTGGATTGCGCTTGGCAAGAACCCGGAGAGGTTACATCAGCGTCCAGGGACACTGGATCACGGTCGTCGTGTGTGGATTGCGCTTGACAAGAGCCCAGAGAGGTTATAGATTTGGATATCGGCCCGGAGAGGTCCTGGATTTGGCTATTGGCTGTTGGATAAGAATGGATCAAAGGCTCGGTCTTCGAGTTCGGATGGACATGGAATTGGCTACGGACTTTGGGTATCAGATACAGAATTATTCAAAACACGCCTTCTTATCACAAGGCATGTTTTGGGGGGCAAATGTTATCCCGCTTTTTGGTCAAAGCTGGAATATCAACAAATCGGCTGGATATCAGGATTGGAGTTCAATTTGAAACAAGGCTGCAATGGATATCGTCAAAATTTGGTCGAGCTCCAATCATGACGGAATCGATTGGAAATGATGATGAGGACTAGGAGAGGCTACGTTTCAAGTTTCAGGTTAATCGGAGTTTGTACGGAGAAGATACGATCGATACAAGGTAGGAAGAAGGTACTGTTCGAATCCATCATCTTCCCTTGCCTCGACTCCATCATCTTCCCTTGCCTCGACTCCATCATCTTCCCTTGCCTCGACTCCATCATCTTCCCTTGCCTCGACTCCATCGAATTTCCCTTGCCTCGACTCCATCATCTTCCCTTGCCTCGACTCCATCGAATTTCCCTTGCCTCGACTCCATCGAATTTCCCTTGCCTCGACTCCATCATCTTCCCTTGCCTCGACTCCATCGAACTTCCCTTGCCTCGACTCCATCATCTTCCCTTGCCTCGACTCCATCATCTTCCCTTGCCTCGACTCCATCGAATTTCCCTTGCCTCGACTCCATCGAATTTCCCTTGCCTCGACTCCATCGAACTTCCCTTGCCTCGACTCCATCGAACTTCCCTTGCTTCGACTCCATCATCTTCGAATCCATTTCAACTGAGAATCCTTCGAATCCATTACCTCGAATCCAAGCCATGGATTCGACCCAGTCAAACCGGAGTACAAAACGGATCGAAGCGAGAGACACGCGCCACGTCGCAGCAAGCATCGAGTCGACCGAATCGATTCGAACCAAGATCGATTCGAAGTATCCCTGTTCTCCAGAAATGCAACATTGAATCGATCATATCTCGAGTTCTACAAGTCCAAATGCCATGAAATTTTCACAGAAGCTTAAGCACATGATGAAGAATGTTCACGCCAAATTTCAGCTAGATTGGATGATTTCTTGATCGATTCGAACCAAGGGTCGAATCGATCCCAAAGTGGGCCCAGATCTCCAGATTTTGGCCATGTGGGCCCCCTGACGTACCAGAACTGGTCTCCCCTCATTTTAGGCGAAGTATCAGCCTCCTACACCTATAAATAGAGCCCCTGGTCATTCAGAAAAGAGGTCGGACAACTTTGAGAGCTAAAGAGCGCCCGGACTCTGCCAGATTTACTCCAGATCACCATTGCTGCCTTAGATTCAGATTATAATCATAAAATCCGTTGTACTACGTGATAGGAAATTGTAATCTTCAAGCATCGATCAATAAAAGATAAAAACTTTGGAGTGGACGTAGGCCGGAGATAGCCGAACCACTATAAATCTCGTGTTTTCGTTCATTATTTCTGGATTGCTGTTTGTTACTTGCTTAGATTTGTGATTTGTATGTGAATACTGTTGATTTGTATTCATACGCTGGTGCTTTCACTACACTTGGGGTTTGTGACCATTTTTGGCGCAAACACACTCTCTATTCTTTAGTCACTTCATAAGCACGTACCTTTGCTGAACTTAACTATTCACCAAACAGGGCCTTAAGACTATCACATATCTCATCGACGGATTTATTTTTATGCTACCTCTGCAACGGCTTGTCTAACGTAGACATCATGAAAACTTGGAAGATCTCTAGGTCTGATACCCACTTTTCATAAGCAAGTCTTAGTTCAGGGTCTGCATCATCAGCGGGTTGTTTTTGGGTTTGCACATAATAGCTGACCATAGGCGCTCGTAAGTTAATGCTATTTTAATTGCACTTAGCCAGTCGATATGGTTTGGTCCAGTAAGCTTGTCATTTTCAGAAAATAGTTTTGGAGTTGTCATTTTCTACAAGTTCTAAGTGGTAGATTATTAGGACAAATCATAGTAGATGTTCTTATAATATTAGTAAGGTTAAACTTTATGTTTCATTCTATTAATAAGCTCCCATCAGTCTTTTATTTTTCACCAAACCCTAAGTCGAAACATATAAGTCTTTCGACTTCACTAGTAGGTGTTAGGACTCGTCTGTCTTGGAACTCTGACTTTGAGTTTGCTCAACAAGTCATAGCTCCACGGACGATGGATAACTCCTTATCAGTTGTATCATAAATAACTCCTAACCTTTAGTACCTTGTCCTACTTCGGCCTTGAGTTTGCTCAAAAAAGAAAAACAAACTATTCACTTGCAACTACCATATCCCGATAACCTAAGTATAGTATATGTACCTTGAGTTTGCTCAATAAATACATATAGTTATCTTACCTCGTCTATTCAGTATTTTAACAATACCACATATAACATCCCTAGCTTGAATTTGCTCAACAACTAAAGTGTATGCAAGTAATATATATACACATACACATACACATGTGTGCATGTATATATAATTGGGAGAATCTCAAGAAGAAAATTTACCAGCTTAATGGTACAAGAAGCACAAGCACTGGAGAGGATGAGCTGGATGACAGCGAGCGGAGAAGATCAACCAAAGAATTTGGAACAGCTATGGCTGATTCTCTGAACCCTAAAGAAGGAATGTTTGAGTTAAAGTATTACTTCAACTTAAAGTCTATTTTTGTATTTATCTAGTTTGTACTTTCGGATGTACTTGCTTTGGGCCGCACTGCCCATTTAAGGTTGTAATAATATTATTAACCAAGTTTCAAATATATATATGTATATGGTAGAGGACAACATTATATTAAAGATTCATAATCTTCAATATATTACATTTAGTAACATCGACTTATGGAATATTGTAATTCTTATGAATTACTCTCGTGATTCAAGTGTCGGACACATCGAAAATCATGGTATACCTACATTTCCATATGTATTTATTTCTTAAGTCTAGTTAGAGTTTCTTAATTTTCAACCTTTAATTTATAAGTCATATTATATAAGTTTTATTATTATATAACTTTATATTTCATATTACTTGTATAATAGTCTATGTATAATATTATATTAATTAAATCTTATTTTAATTAATTAACATTTTAATTAATTTTATATTATCTTAATATAAAATTATATTGAATATCTATTATATACTATAACCTTTATAGTATAACACATATATCATATACATGTGTGCATTATTTAATTAAACAATTTAATTTAAATTATATTAATTTCAACATTCATTTCATATACGTACATGTATACTTATGTTATTTTTAAACATTGAAACAGTATAACATATACCATAATTATAATGCATGTATACATTTATTAATTAATTTATTTTATTACTCTTATTTATAAATTTTAATATTTAGAAATTAATTTATATTATTTTTCAAACATTTTGAAATTTTATATTATATTATACTTTTATAATATATGTATATTTTATTTTAAATTTAACTTTTAAATTTAGGATCTTATATTTTAATATTCAAATAATTTGTAAAATTAGCCCAAGGCCAAATTCAAATTAGGCCTTTTCACTTAGAGATGACCTTTGGGCTCACATATCTATTCGGGTCAGGCTGGTAGCTAGGTACGATAAAGTACTTTATTTTCCAGACCAATCCAAAACATTACCTTTCTAAACATCCAACTATCTGGGCTGCGAGCTTAATAGTTAATCCTAACACGACTAATTTAGACTGCATAGGCTATAGAGCTCTGATAACTAATGGTTGAACTAAGTTAGCCCACAACGGAAGTAATGGGTGAATTTCATTTATTTACCATTTTAGATCTTTATTGGGCCTATAAAGTCTAATTTTTTAGAACATTTTTAAATTTCATTTTAAATAAAATCATTACCTTATTTAAATGTGTAAAACAATCTTATATTATTTAATTAATGCTATATTGTATATATACGTGTATCATACACACACACGAATACACACACACACACACACACACATATATATATATATATATATATATATATATATATATATATGCATGTGCGCACGTACTTGTGCATGTGTAACATACCAATCCGTGCAAGGCATATCATGCCCGTATATAAGTATTGGGATTTACACTACAACAGACACGTTAGCATATCTAATATACAAATATATTAGCCAAATGTATATTTATATACTCTAATTTATGTAAATAAATGTTACAATATATATGGAAATATAAACTATATTTTATTTTAAATTGTTTTATAAATATATATATATATATATATATTGAATTTCAATATTAATTGTATATATATATATAACTAATTATATAAATATGCTTAAAATGATTTTTTTCCATAGCAGAAAGCAATACAACATTACATACATACATATTTATACACATATAATTTTTTTAAGTTAAATACATATATTCATATATATATATATATATAATATGATAATAAATATATATATATTAATTTCTTTAAAATATACAAATATATATATATATATATGTGTGTGTGTGTGTGCTTATTATTGCACATGGAAAATTGTTATATTTTTTTTAAATAATATTTGTACGGATATTGCTTTTAAAATTATAAAAATTTGTAAAAAAATTATTTTCGAACATAATTTGAATTTTAAAATTTTACTAAGAATTTAAGTGATATTTTATTATTTTGAACATTTAAAATATAATTTTGTAATACAATTGTAAATCGATTTTTTCGAATAGTATTTAAATTTTAAATTAAATAAAAAATTGCTTTTTTATTTCTACGGAAAATATATTAAGTACATATCTAATTTTATAAAATGTAAAACATATTTTATAATATATATGTATATGTATATATTGTTCTAATTAATTTACCAAATTAATTAATTTAAATAATAATAAATATGTACAAAAATTATTTTTTATTTCTTCCGAAATTAGTTTAGACTTGAGACTATTTATATAACTTTTAAAACTATATTTAGATAAATTAAGGTATAGAATTTAAATTACAAAGCTTATATGTAGTTAAATGTTGCATATTAAATTAATTAAAAATCAAAAAAATTGTTTTTATTTATTTGAGTCGTGTGCAACAATGGTATATATATATATGACATAATTGTTTTAAATATATAAGAGTATATAAATATACAACCAATATAATTTTGATAATAAATTTATATAGTAGAATCGTCACCTAACTAACAATACAATATACATGAAATAAATAATATACATGCATTAATATTCATAAATACATCAGAAATTTATTGTATATCAAGTGCCTTTAAGCACACCTTGAAATGATGAAAAATTACTCCTTAAAACAATTTCCAATCCAGTAGAGTGCTAGTCCCTGAACCGATGATTACCAGCTATCGAATATAATTGATTTATTTGATTTGACTTTTGAAATGGAGAGATGAGGAGGTAGATAATTCAACTCGAAGTAGGTATAGATGGAGCTCCAAAAGAATGAAAAGAGAGTGGGTTGAGATATTTATATAGAGAAGGAATGAAGAGAGAAGTTATGATCAAAATCCATGTTTTTCTCTTGCTCCTTCTTTCCCTCTTATCCACTCAACCCTAGCCCATTTTAACTAATCATATGGCACTCCCTATGCCATACTAAAACCGAACCTACCAGAACCCATATTTTCTTAAACCTACTTAATGCCCAAACAAAATATTTTGCATTTAAATCCAATTTAAATGCATATCGATATGTATATCGATTAATATATCTATAACTATTACGAATATATTTAATAATATTTGTTCATCAAATCAAATTAAATTTTATAATTAATATTTCATAAATATTAATTAATTTAGTTAGTTTATAACAGTTACAAATTAATTAAATCTTCTGGTCAAAGGAGTATTCATTGTTTCGGTTGTGTAACCCATTAGGTGTAAATTTGGTTAGCGATCAATATCGAACTATTCAAATATTAATGTTCATACGTCACTTAGCACGTGGTGTGACATTTTGGCCAAATTTGTCGCTTACTTGGTTTTGATAAAAACCAATTTTACTTTGTTAAGCATTACTCGATTGCGACTACTATTTACACTAATTTTCTTCGTTAAAACTATATCACTTTGGACTTATGGATTTGATAATGGTCAAAATTCTAATACCATCCATATTCAAATCCATAGTCCAAACACAAACTCCTTAGTTCAATAATAACAGTTATCATTAACCGAACTACTCAGGCCAGAGATTTTGACTTTGGATTGACATGAGTTGACCGTGATACTAGCCTTATATAACCAAGGAGACAAATCCTTTCTTGAATAGGTTTCACTTCCAATACTTTCAATTGACCCAACTATAACTACTCAATGGACGTCGTGCTCTGATTTAACTATAATCAAAATGGAGCTTTCATACTGAAGATAAAAAATATTCTCAAGTCGAGAGAACTATGTAAATTAGTCACATCGATATTTCTATTTGACCTTAGTTATATTAACCAATAGAAAAATGTGGAGTGAATCATTCTATAATTATCCAATAACTATTAGTACGTAACCCCTAAGTGCTCCCAGTATTCACAAGTAATAAAATGTCAAACATTTGGAGAGCATTACGTACTATAGTCTCAACGAATACATCGAAATCTAGTGTCGATACATCATAACTAGGAATATTTAAAATGATGTATTTATTATATTATGATATGATACTTATGATTACAATTATTTGTAATTACTATCACAAACACACCATTTATGGATTTTCTATTAAATATATTTTAATTAAATATTTAATTATTTATAACACGTTAAAAAATATATAACAGAAAGAAAATCACCTTTATTATGATTGAGAATTGATTAAAAGCTAATTAATCTACAATAAATTATTGAATTGTCCCTAGGGCATACCTCTAACTTTATCAGTATTAGCCCAAGGGAATATTAATATGTGATAACTCGATATTACCTCATTCTCTATATTATCAGACAGTATTACCTAGTAATACTCTTTGATAGTATAAGTGTAGAGATGGGGTGTTACACAAGGAAATGTGACTTGGAGTCGGACTAGAGTAAAACCTGAGTCAGACCTGGGTCAGACACGAGTCTACTCGGTACCGAATTTTAAGTCGTAACTCATGTATCGAATTGTCAATCTTAGGTCTGTTTGGCCACGATCTTCTTTGGGATAACGTGCGTCACATGAGGGAATGTACTGGAGCTAATTTCGGAGCCTATCTCGAAGATTTTTTCAAAATAGCTGTGGAGAGCACATGGAAAAGGACTTTTCATTTTTTTTTTCATTTTGAAATTCTGACAGCGACGAGTTGTAAAACTATAACTTTGAAAAATACTCTACTTGATTCTCACCAATTTGAGACTACCGAGTTGTAAGAACAACTTTGTAAAATCAGAGGATAATCAATTGAAATCGACTAAGTGGGTGTAGGCCCGAGTATTTTTCGAACCACTATAAAAATAGTGTATTCTTTTCTCGTTTTATCTTCTTTTCTTTTCTAATTTTCATATTCGATAAGAAATTAGGTGCTAGTGCTATTTTAGGTCTAAACATGTTTGTACTTTCATTGAGAAAACTCAAATTTAATAGCTTGAAACTTCAATTTTAAGAAGATGAAGGGGCCTAACACCCGATCAATGATTGAAGAAGTCGATAAGAACAAGGGGGCTGCTACGAGGTGTCCTCAGGATCAAACCCCCATCCATCTATGTAAATAGAGATAAGATAGAGAGAATGATAAGAAAGATACAAGATATGATGATAGCTTGCTAATAGGAAATGCTAAACAGATTCTTCAAATGAATGAAACAGCTGGGAAGAGCTAGAGTTTCCAGAAACTCGAATCAGGGGCCAAAAGGAAAAACAATTGCACTTGGAAACGAAATGGGAAGAGTTGGAGTCAACCCCTAGGGGACTCCATAATTTAGTATCGATCCAAGGGGTCAACTAAGTACTTAGTCATGGATCCCAAGGGGAATGGTGGATTCTAGAGTTAGACAAGACGGAACACGTCTAAGGAATGACACTGAGCCGCAGATTGAGAATCAAAATGTGAATGTACGATAACAAGAGTTAGAGCCAAACGTTCCACGTAGGAACGGAGGGCAAGATGAAACCTAGGTAAGATGAAATCATGGAACAGAGAGTTCCATTGGATGATAATGAAAGAATTGCTGAAATGATCAGATGGGTGCTAAGAGGTGGACTACCAGATCAAAGTTTGGAGGGTGTGAAAATAAATTCATTCAGCCCTAACATCCGTACGTAAGAAATCTACTTGATTTCAAGCTGCCGACATTTGAAATGTACAATGGAAAAACAAATCCAACCGTTCATCTAATGGGATACATCCAACATATGAAGGTGTTGGGTGCTTCTGTGGATGTAATAGGATAGAATTTCCAGTTATATTTGACAAATTGAGTAGCAATGTGGTTTTTACAATTGGAGAATTGGTTCATTGGCACGTGGACCGAGTTGGTGGATAAGTTTATGAAATAGTTCAATTTATATAACATGATCGAAAAATGCGATGATGATTTTAAATGTGAAAAAAAGGGCTTGGAATACCTTGCGAAATTATTTGATTAGGTTTAATGCTAACTGAATCTATCGATAGTTCTGATGGCGGTAGTTTCTGGAGTCACGAGCAAGTTTGATTTCAAGATTGCCTTGGAAAAGGATCCACCAATAAATCTGGCAGATTTCTATTATCAAGCTGAGAGATTCCTATATCAGGAAAACGCTGAAGCAAATGAAGATGCTAAAGTAAATGCTGTATATGATGGAGGACCATACAATACATGATATGGAAATAATAAGGGAAAGCGAAAGGCCGATGATGGCTTTGAAGGACCGAAGCGGACGAAAATGGAGCACAGATTTTCCTCCTACACTAAATTGACCGAGACCACAAAAAAGATTTACATGGATACTAAGGGGAAAATTTCCTATCGAAAACCAATATAGAGAGCCACGGATTGGGAGAATAAATCTAGAAGGTTTTGCCTATTCCATGAGCTGGACAGGCATGAGACAAATAAGTGCAGACACCTTCATGATTTTATAGAGGAGGAGGAGGTTCAGAGCAACCGGCTGCAACAATACATGAGGAACCAAACTCAGTGGTGTAGCAGAAGCAGCCATCGTCTGCAATGAATGTATCTCGAAACGGCCTTAGATCTAATGCGAGAATAGTTATCCCATTATCGGGACGGAAGGGTGTCTGGTTCGATCCTCGCACTTTTCTTTTTAAACAAGTGATGCACTGTTACTCTCAGGCTGTTTAGACGTGTATGGGACCTCGATTGTTCTCTATGCATGCTCTGTTTGGAAGTAATTTCTAATAGGATGGATGTTTTGGAATGTTTGTTTGTTACCTTGATTTTGGTTTTATGAATGAATGTTTGAATTTTAAAATCATCTGAACATGATGACTGATGTTGATTATGAAACACCAACAAGGATTGGTCAACCCCCAAAACTAGTATATGAATAGGCATGACACGGTTCTCCCAACCGAAAGAGATGGGGTGATACACCGTAAGATGCAAGTCCTCTTGTCGAAGAATGAGTGGATGCACTTGTACATGATAGTAGGTCCTCTCACCGAAGAGTGAGCAGACGAATTCACTCTAACATTAGGTCCCCCCATCGGAGAGTGGGCGGATTGAGCTCAGTATGGATATATGATCCCAAGAAATCAGAAATTGGATTGGATATGATCCGAAAGGATCAAAAACTAGACTTTGGATTTGAAAGCTACCTAACCTTAAATTGATTTGATAACGATTACTTGATTACGTCATTGCTTTGATTTGGACTCACTTAGGTATGATGAGCGATTCCAGACGATTTGTATATTATGCTCCAATCGATGGCAGTGCACTACCATGATTGATGACTAATTATAACCGAATGATCGATGAAAGCCTTTGCTTCAATTTGATTGGACGTTCTTATAATGAGACTAGGTGATACTCTATGAATTATAAGTAACACTTTAATCGGTTCGACCTTTGAAACCATCAACCGTAGACTACCACGGTTTTGATCTTCAAAACTATGCCCTTAATCTCATATCATTTTACTTTCCTTTTATAAAAGGACAAAATTTTAAATTAGGCCCTAAAAAAACTTTATTTCAACATTAGGCCTCATTTCAAACTTATTACAAAAATAGTCCTCGTTTTATTTTCCTCAGCGTTTTATACTTGCGCAATCCAAATATGCGCAAGTGTAAAAAAAATTCAAATATTATACTTGCACATTCTATAAGTGCTCAAGCACAAATTTTTTATTTTTAAAAAAATAACACTTGCGCAATCCAAATTTGCGCAAAATACACTTGCGCAATCCATATTTGCGCAAAATGAGGCATATATTTATAATAAGTTTTGATTCAGGTCTAAAATTGAAATATGCTTTTTGTTCGGGCTTGATTTGGAAAATTGTCCTTTATAAAATTAGTGTTAATTTTGTCAAAATTAGAAAACTAAACAAATAAATAAAGAATTTACAATAGTATCGATAGAGTTAGACTTCTTTTTGTTAACCAAACCGACCGTTAGGGAGGTTTTCTTACTGTCATTGGCTAAAATCAATTTCTCTGAAGCCAAAAAAACACGCTTTCTATTTCACGCAACTTTTACATCCACGTCCATCTGCAAAAATTCATCTGTGCTTTTCTCCTCTCAGACTAATCCTATCTCTCTCCCCTCAAATAGCTCATTAAAATCAAAACTCATACACAGATCTAGCACTCATCACAAACCCTATGTCCTTAAATCAAATCCCAAACCTAACCAATCATCGCCTTCATCTTAACCTGAGGCGACAACCAACCTCCATAGTTCCTCATGCCGCCAGCGACGTCACATAAATCACAGCCACCTCCTCACTTCCTCATGCCTACGACCCATCGCCAACAACTCGTTTACCTAGCTAACCCTAATTCTAATTTCTTGGTTGGCTCGAATATGCAAAAAGACGATAGAAGAAAAAGAGCTAATTTCTCCTAATCTTCGATAATCAAACTTTGTTCCATATTTTTGTTTCACTTGATTCGACTAATTATGCTATTTTAGGTGAACTTCGTAACCCTGCTAATAGTTTCATTCTTTTATTAAACGATAATATTATTTTAGTTGGATCGACTGGTTATGATTATGCTATTATTTGATTGCAGGTTTGAGTATTTGCAGACAACATTCTAAGCAATAGAAGTAGAGTATAGTTAACCTGGTATTGCAAGTTTCAGATTTCAGTTGAAGCCATCGTGTAGCTTAGCAACTGGTAATTATCAAACATTTCTTTTTTATTCCTCTTTTACCTCACTCATGTATTTTTTAGATGTAATTGGTAAAATTCCCAAAATTTACTTGTTTTTATTCACTGCCTAGCTTTATACTGATAGTTTAACTGCAGATTGGCATGTATCATTGGAAGAGATTAATATCTTCATATTAACTAATGTCTTACATGATCAAAATATAAGCATTTATAATGGTTTTATCTTTTATATATATTCATTTTAAAAATTATTTGCAAATGCTACTTTAAGTTTGAGCTACCATTGAATTTGGGTGAGCAGTGCAATGCGTCAATATTACTGTACTTTAGGCTAACACTTAACACCAATTACTAATCAATACCGTCTATTGTACTGAGCATAACCTATAGAAAAAGAGTTGCCCACTGTTTGGAAGATGAGTGTCAAAGTTTATATATGTTTTTGAGTGTTATTTGGTCAGCAAGTATTCACATTTTGTGTCATATTTTTCATCAGGGATTATAAGTTCTTTTATGCATTTGCATATGTTCCTTGGCATCATTGATGCATGGTCTGCTTGCAAAGTCAAGACAAGTTCAAGATTGTTTTCTTGGTGATGTGTATAAATAATTTAGTAGTTTCAAGTTTTATTATCTTTTGCCCAGTAAGGTTTATAGTTGGAAATTTTAGATTTTTAAATTATTTATGTTGTGAAATGCATTGGTTTATGTTTATATGATGAATGCTTTTGTAGAAACATTCTTTAATATTTCTATACAACTGTTCAACTAATGTTATTTAATAGATGTCATATTGCAAATGCTTACATTTCATATTGCAGTAAACCCTTATGGAAATATAACAGTAAATAAAGTACCAAAAGTTTAAATGTAGATTATTTCTTACATGAACTTTTAGTGTCTTAATATGAGCACCCACGTTTTGCTAGCGGCGACCATATGATTTTTTTTACACTACGGTTGGCGAACAACCGCTGAAGCCAGCAAGGTTCGCACGGTGGTTGGTCACCGAGCGTGGTGGCGGCAAGTAGAAACTTGGGTGTCGATAGCAGTACACTTCTTTTATTGAACTTTCATAAATTACAATGTACTCCACGGTTTAACAGAATTGCAAATTGTAATATTTTGTATAATATTATTAAACTTGTAATTAAGTGACCTGAATTGGGTCATGTTGTGTTACAGTAGAGCTACTACGGGAGCACAAGTAGAAAATCAGGATCATGGAGGCCATGGTGCATCTGCCACTATAGCTTCTATTTCTGATATCTTTCTTGGGACGTTTGTGAGGTTTTTACAATCATTTGCTATGACAAACTGCAACAAGGAAAGAAATAGAAGGTTCCTTAGGTTCTGTATGTACTTCTATTTTATTATATATTGTTATAACTGTTATATGTTTATGATTGATGTGATACGAAGATTTTTGTAGTTTGTGTCTTAACTTATAAAATGCGACCTTAACTTATAAGCATTTAAGTAATTAATGTGCATTCTTATATTTTTTGAATGTATGGATATATTGAGAGTTTACGTTAACATGTATGTAAACCATTTAACTTACCATAGCATCTGAAATTTAACCATTTGGAATATTATTGTTACATATTCATTTTAATGACCTCCTCCATTCAAAATTTTGATTTGTATAATTGATGTTATAACAATACTAAGTTATTCACATCATTTATCCTATTTGACCAAAGTGCAATTTTATTTCTTTTCTGTAGTCTGCTTGCAAGTTAGCAGCGAATCGCTGTAAAGAGAAGGGGAAGAAAATTTCAAAACCTGCTCTTCAGTATGCTTAACAAACAAAGAAGTTTTTACTGTCCTGTTGGCATGAATTCTGTAAACAAGGTAATTTCTATTATACTACTAGCTGCTGTTATTGTTGCAACATTTTACTTTATATACCTTTCAGAGAGTGTTTCCAATGTAAATTACTTTGAAACCTTCCCATCTTACAGTGCATATTAACTAATGTGGTATGTAAATATGTTTGTGTGCCTATGTATGTTGATAGGTCAGTTATATCTCACTTCTAAATTCTAATATACCTCACTAAGCTCCTTTAATTTTTTAGCATCACAATTTCAGAATTCATACACTCAGGTTATATTGATAGATAAACAAATAGATATTTTAGTTCACTCCCTAAACACAATTGGGAGATAAACAAATAAATATAATATAATATGCTAATTGAGGAGGGTAATTGATGGGTAGAGGGAAATGCTGCTACAGCTGTGGAATTAGCAAGCACAGGGATTGACAAGCAGACCTTGAATGAAGTTGAAAATATACTAGAGCCTGTCCAGAACCAAACTTGGCCAAGTGGCATTCAAAAAAGCTTGCTCCTGAATTTGCAATATGAATTTTGTACCAGCTAATTCTTGCTTTCCTTTTATGGTTTTTATGTTCAGTCTTTTGCTGCCTTGAAGAACCTGCCATGTCATCTTTCTTTGCATTTGGTGTAAGCATGATATATAATGTTTATATACATGCGAAAATATCAAATCATCTATACATCATAATAAATTCTCCTTATTATGATCATGAGTATGTTTCCTTGCAAATGTGAGTGGCAAAAATGCATTTACTCACATTTAGGTATATGAATCATAATAGTTTGTATTTTTGTTTACTCAGGATGTAGATGACTTTCCTTTGAATTACACAGAGTACAAGTGCTTCTCCACCCGTACTTATTCTGATACCGATGTTAAACACGTGTAATAATGACTTGTACCATCCTCAGCCTACACTACGCCATAGATTGCATACTGCAACACCAAAGAAGTGATGCAGGAAGTGCCAAAAAATGTTGTTGTAGGCTAAAAAGGGCAAAGGCAACACTTTCTTGGTGATGCATTTTGCCGCGTTGCCGCCGACCTCAAAGGCAACATTTTGACTATCTAAGGCAACATAAGAAATATTGTTGCAATAGAACCCTATTTGGGTCTATAGCAACATCCATAGGTGTCTGTAGCAACATTCCAAAATGTTGCTATAGATATTAACTTTCTGAATTTGTGGGGCCCACAATGTAGAGCATATTTGATTTTTTAATAGAAATAAATATTTATTTAATAAAATGCTATTGCACAGAATTTGATATTCAAACAGTAATTTATTTAAATAAATATTTTATTTCAACATTTGAAATAGTACAAATTCCTGACTCCACTATTTTACAATTCAATGATATATAACACTGATATTCACATATACAGATATTCCTCACTACATCACTCAGTTCACTCATTACATATGCATTTTCAATTTATACAGACACCGACACTGACAAATATATGACGAGCCGAGTGCCGAGCCGAAGGCGAGCCGAGTAGCGGGTCCGGGCACAGCACCGGCGGGGGTCTGGGGCCCCGCAGTCCCGGCGGGGATCGACCTACCCGGTTAGGTCGAACAAGTGGGCACCGCCCGATTCATCCGATTTCGGAAGATCGAGCCTTCTTTGAAACCTGTCTTCAAGCTCATGCACTCATACACTCATGCACATTTGATTTGACTCTGTCTTCAAGCTTGTATCCAGCTGTCCAGTCTTCAATACCTGTCACATATAATTCAAAAGTAGTAATCTGGAAAATAATATTTAACTCGAACAGAAAATGAAAATATTTTTGTTATATTATTTGCCTCAGGTATTTGGGTTGTTATAATTCAAAAGCCAAACATGAATGCAACACATGGATACAAGACAGTATGGAAGACAGCAAGCAACAGTTCAGGCAAAAATGCACAAAGGATAAGCCAAGTGCACAAAGTAGTACTCAACACAGCAAGCAACATAACATGACCAAGAAATGCATGTACATGGATGAACATACATGCATCATAAGGCTTGGTACAAGAAACTACTCAAGTGCAACTACTCAAGTGCAAGTTCATACTCAAGTGCAGCCAGATATGTAGACAAGCCAAAAAAAATGGACACGGCACAAGGTCAAACCCGAGTCATCGACTGGATTCAACTCAGAGCCAAGTAACCAACAAAACAAACAAGAACCAGGTTCAGCAAAATGTAGACAAGCCAGTGCAAGAAACACAGCAGTACACATAGGCAACCCATCAAGCAAAAACAGTGAATGCATCAGGCATGTACAAGAGAAACATAGGCAGTAATATGATATACAGAGGACTTGGAGCATCAGTTCATGTTAAAGAACAAGGTTAGCATGGTACCAGTTCAGTCCAGACCAAGCAAAACCAACAAAGCTCAACACACATATGTTTGTATATATCGTGGAAATCAAAAATCAATGTTCAGATTAGTCAACAGTTTTAGAGAACCAAAGATCACTTTCAAAGTTCTGATTTTCAAAAATGCAGAAGTTTTCAAGTGAAGCAGTTTTCAAGAGGACAGCAGAATACAAATACTTCAAGTTCTGGTTTAACAAATGCAGCAAGGTACAAAGGTATGTGAACAAGTTTAACAAAGGTTCAAGTTCTGGTTTAACAAATGCAGCAGAAAGGAGCTAACAAGCTCAGATCATAAATCAAAAACAAGCCAGTGAACCAAAATCCAACATACCAAATAATATCACATCGCAATTCATCATCGGCAAAGCAAAATCAAGCCAGTGAACCAAAATCCAACATACCAATACATCATCGCAATCCAACATACCAGATTTCTCAAAGTCCAACAGAAAGATTAAACTCGAAATTATAAGAAATAAAGCCTATAAATAAATCCCAATTCATCATCGGCAAAAGCGTGCGAGTGTAACCAAAATCGAGAATAATCAAGTAAACCAGAAGGCAGAAAACATACCAAATAATATCACATCGCACCCGACGACGAAGTCAAAGCAATTCGAGCAATCAATCAAGGAGAACGAAGGAGCAAGCTACCAGGAACGTTTCTCACACTAGATTCGATCAATCAGAGCATCAAAGCAACTGGAATCGCGTGCCCTAGTTTTCACAGAGAGGAACGAGAAAGAAAAATCCCGTGCCCTAATTTTCACACAGAGAGGAACGAGAAAGAAAAGTAAAGCGGGAAATGGAAATTGCTAAGGTGTGGATTGATGGTTGAGATTTTGTTTTAAATGATGGTGTGGATCGCTAAGGTGTAAAATTTTATTAATTTTATTAATTTAAATATATTTATAGCTACTGCAACATTTTGCTGATATCTATGCTAACACATTGAAGTGAATGTTGCAATAGACAAAAATCAGCATAGCTATCGTTACATTGTAGCTAGCAACAACTTGTAATTTCGTTGCAATAGGTCATCTATGGCGTAGTGCTACTTGAACTATTGGAGTTTAGGTTTTCACCTAGATTGTATATGTAACAATAGTTACTGTGTGAAAGTTGCAGTTAGCAGAGCTTCATTATTATATGGTAATGTGTGAATATAGATATTTGTTATTTCCAACAATTATTGTTAATTGTTCTATATTGTATATCTTCTTAATATTTTTGTTTTTTGTTAAATTTATTTGTCGAACATATGTTTATTTGTCGAACATATGCAATAAATGTTTTTTTAAATCATATTATTAAACAGTCAGTTTTCCACCGTTGTGCGGTTATACTCCAACAAAATTGTAGAAAATTTGTATGTATTTATCATGGTTTGAGGTTTTGGCCGGAATAGCGAAATTCCGGCCACCTCGATTCGGTTTCAATCAACTTCGGGACGAAACCCTAGCAATAATCTAGTTTCGGTTGAGAAGAGAGAGAAAGTTTGAAATTTTCGAAAATTACAAGCATTTAGTTGAAGATATACCTTGTCGTCGACTTCAATCTCTGCATTGATTTCAAGCAAATTTAGTCGGAGGGGTTCAAATCTCATTGTCGACCTCGATTGTTGTGATATTTCGTTCATTTTCATTTTTTTGTCTGCAGTAGTGTGGATCGATGTTTTTTGGAGGCTAGTCTATAGTACAGTTGATCGATGTTTTATGCAGGCTAAGGTTTTGAATTAGGGTACAGTGAGATTGGGCTGGGCATAGAGTAATTACTTTATGTGTAAGTTGGGCTGAGTTAACAATTAGTTTCCTAATTTAATTAAGTAATGGTTAATTAGAACTGTAAAGTAGCTAGGGTTTAGTTTATTTGTTTATAGATTGTATGTTGTATTCTATTTTTTATAAACTATATTTTATATTTTATTTACAAAGGATTACTATTACATTTTCATTAACACATTATTAGAAATCAAAACTGGAACCGAAACTGAAATCAAAACTGAAACTTCCAAAGTTTCTGAAATCTTCCGAAACTAAGAAAATTTCAATTGACCGAAACCGAAACCGAGTTTTCGAACCTTGGTATTTATTTTGCAAAATAATAAATAATTTCATCGTGATTACGTAATATTCTTATTTTTTGTTTTTAATAATACGTTAATTTTCTTGTTCGATATATTGGCAACAAGTGTTACGGCACGCGCTTCGCACGTGACAATACTACACCATTCGCGGATAAATTGATTTTTTTTACAGACTATATAAGCTTAACATATTCAAAAAAAATGATTTCATTAATATTTTGCTATGATTTTACGTTGGAATCATGTGTAGTCAGTTTGAATTTTTATTTCTAAGTTGCATCGTTTAATTTTTTCCGTTAGTTTGAATTTTTTTTTCCGTTATCAATTAATAAGAAGCAAAAATGTATAGAAAGTTTATTTGATAGACCATATTTTTAAACGATATTAAGTCTAGTAATATATGTAAAAGAGCGTTATGAATTTGCAAAAAAGTATATTTGCTAGATCCTATTTTTAAGTGATATTAACATTTGTTAATATCTATAGAGAGACGTTTTTGTAAGTTGACGTTAATACCGGACAAATATCATGCTTTCACTTAACTCAAGAAAAAAAATTATAATAATAGTTTAGTTACTCCCTATTTCAACTTGTTTTGAATGCAACGTATAATAAAAAGTTGAGCTTCTTAACACTACTTACCATAGTATGCAGTTGACAATAATATTACACGTAATAAAAGTGCGATGCTATATGCATGAGTTTAGGATCGGGTGTGTATATGCTATTTTTTAAGAACAATTAATAGATGTACTTAGGGCTGTCAATGAATATCCGAAAAATCCGAAATCCGTCCGCATTCGCATCAGAAAAGCGGATAAATATCTGATATTCGAAAAAACGAATGCGGATGCGGATACGAAGGCATCCGCATGCGAAAATTATCCGTCCGGTTTATGTCAAGATTATAGTTCAAATTATGTGTATTTTAATACAAAAAATGATATTCGTTTATTATTTTATTAAGTTAGTAGTTTATATTATATGCACTTAATGCTTGTTAACTATTCGAAACTATTTATTATCATCATATTTGTTAATTTTTCACACTTCTATAATCAATGAGATTGAAAAATATTCATGTTAAACTAAAATGTTCTTGTTGTAATTCTTGATTTATCGGTCTTTAGCGGATATGATAATTATCCGATATCCGTTTGTATCCGCGGATGCGGATATTCGATATCCGAAAATGATTTCGGATGCGGATGCGGATATGACACTATCTGCATCCGAAAGCATCCGTTGACAGGAGATGTACAGAGTTTAGCAACAAATATGCAAATGCTATTTTTAGGATTAATTAGTGGAGAATTTTTTTAAAGAATTGTATATAAAGGGCAATTTTGGAACTTTGCGGTCGGACCAAAAGATTGCGCTTTCAAGCCAACTATTAATAAAAATATGTGTTTATATTGTATGTTAGTAAAATTAAAAATACATATATCTAATTTATATGAAACTAAATGGTCGTTTTTTTCACCGTTGTACGATTGTACTAGTATACATATTGTTATTTTAAAATAACAAATGACCACCACGCATTATCCTGCCATAATCTTGAATAACGACACATTTTATCAAATATCAAACATAATCGTTGTCCCAATCGATTGCTACTACATGTGTCAACGCATGAATACATAACAACCTGGTCAAAAACAAGTAATTTTAAGAAGTTAAACATCATTTTCCTTGACCAACCAACCCATGCAAACATACAATACACTGACCATGCAAATATGAACATAAAAAAACGACCAATATTCAAATTCTTGCACTTCCTCCACTTGTCAAGTTAATGACTTTCTACGCACCACAAACGACCACCTGTCACTAAATTCAAATGGTGCAATGCAATGATTAGAGATTAGTCATTAGCTTGGCTTATACCTCTTCTTTTAGTCACCGTCATTCCTTTCATTTTGCCCACTTTCATATCTTCCAATCTACAAAATTTTACCTGTAAAGACATGTCAAATTATTGATAGAAAAATCTAAAATTTATACCATTAATTACCATACACAGCTTAAAAATTACCTAGATTTTTACCTTTTAAAACATGTATGTTTTTAATTAGTTTTTACATACCGGTACATGTAAATAGAAGGCAGTTAGGTGGCAATGGATAAATAATCCAAGCAAGTTCAATAAAGTTAGCTTTTTCCTGCGTTTACTCTTGTCCAGCTCACCACCTCAGTTGCGGCGGTGCAAACCTCTTTTTTTTTTATCTTGCGTGCAAGATAACCACTACATATTACTCCCTCTCTCTATATACAAAGAATACACTGCACATTGTATGTACATGCATTAAGCTTAAGCTTGATTATATACACAACCCAATCCAGATATTAAAAAAGTAGAAGCAAACCTGTGATTTCTAGTTTTAGCCTTCCATTTCTTGACTGGCAAGTCACCCTTCCTTATATACATAACTCACCTTCTCCTTCCCCTTTCACTTCCTTACACACAAAGAAAAAAAAAATGGGGATCAATGTCAGTAAAGTATGGCAAAGCAAAAAAGAGAAGAAGATCGAAGATGTCGATAACAAAGCTTTGTACAGTGCTGAAATCAACTCGTACTTAAAAGCGTGCAGGATGGATCCTGAAATGAAGACATTCGATACTACACTGCAAATGAGGATGAGTAGAGCCATGTCCAGCTTAACGGTGGGAGTGGAGGTCCATTCCATGTCTTTCAATTCCCTGAAAGAGGTGACCTCATGCCTTTGCGAGATGAACCAGGAGGTCGTTAAGGTCATTTTGCATTCCAAGCAGGATATCTGGAACACTCCGGATTTGTTCGAGCTTGTCGAGGATTACTTTGAGAACTCCCTTCAGACTTTGGATTTCTTTGCTGCTTTGGAGAAATGCTTGGTGAAGGCTAGGGACACTCAGTTGATTTTGCAGGTCGCCTTGCAGCGCTTCCATGATGATGACCAAGGCCATGCTTCTCCGGTAATTTTTCCTTATCCATTAGCCTTTTTATTTTTATTTATTTTATTTTCCATACTTTAATATGATTTTAACATG
Organism: Allium fistulosum; assembly: GCA_030737815.1. NCBI lineage: Eukaryota > Viridiplantae > Streptophyta > Magnoliopsida > Asparagales > Amaryllidaceae > Allium > Allium fistulosum. The sequence goes on along the minus strand of CM060907.1, from coordinate 1,113,657,391 downwards.
CTACAATGGCACGTTTCTAATGATTTCAAATATATGAAGCCAACTCTTTTCGCTGGTTAGAAAGCAATATCGGTAATTCTATGTCACTATGCAACAATTAATATGTCGCTTTAATCCATATATTGTCTTGTTTTCTCTGCATATATATGATAATGTGTCTTATACTAGCAATATTAATTCGTAGGCGGCACATAATCTTTTTGAAAGTGCAGTTAATTGCTATTAATAATTAGAAACGAGAATCACACTATTTTCGTTTGAATGTGCAGAAAATTATAACTGATATCAGGAGAATTCAAAACCAGAATTTTTATTTATTCCATAAAAATCTTGCCATTATGTTTGTATTTCTTTATATAAGTAACTTATTTCCCTTTTTGACTTGGATATTATATAGGTTTAGAGATATTTAGTTATACAAGCAATATTTATTTGAAATCAATATATCATGTGATATAAGATAATTCAAATTCAATTCCAATACTAAATTCAACTTTTCAGTTAAAAAAACAGTAATAATTCTCTGTGTGGCTATACCAAATTTATTTGTTTTGTTCGTTCAGTTATTACATATTTATCAAAATATCAAATCCGACAAGTGTTTATTTGATTTGATTTTGATTTTATTTTTAGAATTCAAATTGACATAAATTACTAATTTGATATCATGCGATACCTAAGATCACTAAATCAAATGTAATTAGATCAATAAAATAGTTGAAAATTTTGTTATCCTTTTGCTTTATTCCTTACCTAAGTGGTTATTATCTTTTAAATTTATCTCTGTCGTATATCACCTTTTTAAAGCTCGATTTTGATAATGTATCGTCAAGAAATCAAACTCAAAACACCTAACTATATACAATCAAAGGATGTATTTTCTTTTCTATTTTTTAGTGCATGAAATGTAACAAGCTTAACATGATATGTATACACACATTTACACTGAACAGAACAAGTATGAAAGAACGCTGGAAGAGCTAAAGCAATTCAAAGAGACATGCAACCCATTCGACAAAGGGTTCTTTGAAACATTCAACTCAGTCTACGGCCAGCAGCAGCTGATGATTGAGAAGCTCAATCTCCGGAAGCTCAAGCTCGACAAACGTCTGAGGAAGCTCAAAGCATGGAGAAGGATCTCGAGCATCATATTTGCATCGGCCTTCGCAGTGGCTGTAATATGCTCAGTGGTGGCAGCAGCAGTGGCAGCTCCTGCAGTCACAGCCGCTTTCTCAGCAGCCACTTCTGTACCTCTCGGGTCTATGGGTAAGTGGTTCGACAATCTATGGAAAAAGTATGAAAACACCCTGAAAAGTCAGAGGGAGGCGGTGACGTCCATGCAGGCTGGAACGTTTATTGCGATAAAGGACCTGGAAAGTGTGAGGGTGCTGATTGAGAGGTTGGAGGTGAGGATAGGGGCTTTATTGCAAACTGCGGAGTTTGCAATAGAGGAGGACGAGGAGGAAGGGGTTGGGATTGCTGTGGATGAAATGAGTAAAATGTTAGAGGGGTTTATGGCAAATGTGGAGGAGATTGGTGAGCAGGCTGATAGGTGCTGTAGGGACATTAGGAGGGCTAGGACTGTTGTCTTGCAGAGGATTATTAGGAGTCCTTATTAGTTTGGTTTAAGTTTAGTTTTTATGTTTTAGTATGTTGTAATAATAACTATAGTTTCCTTTGTTATATCATTTGCATTTTAGTTTGGTTTAGTTTAGTTTGCCTCTATTAGTAATGTTAGAGCTTGACATCATCTTTTCCAGTTCAATATCCGAATCAAGAAGTTAAAGTTGGTTGTGAGATATTTGTTTGATTTGTGCATTTTGTTTGTTATAAATCATATCGAAACTACACCTAATCGAATTATTGAAGTGCAACTTGCATGCAACTCGTTTTGTGGTTGGAATCGTTGGTTAACTAGCTAGAAGACGTAACGATGGATATTTTACTGCATGCAGTTTGACTAGTTGTCGTAGTTTTGAAAACCAGACATGAGTTGAACCGTGTTAGTCACTACAAGAAAACGTGATTTTAGACGGCTGAAAACCGTCGGCGGCCGTTGAAAAGCGACGCAAAAAACCCATCGCAATTTGTCTCGTCGCCGCACAGTTTTTTCGATGGCTTCCAGCAACCTCCGTCGTAAACTTTTCAACGGCTGCCGACATAAAACCCGACGGTTCTAGACGGCCGTCGAAGACACATGACTGATCAAGTGGAAGCAACAAAACTGTTACTCGCCGTCGGAAGCCGTCGAAAAATGTTGATATGTATGCCGTCGCCAGCCGTCAGAATCCGTTGAAATACCTGGAGCATTTTGTCGGTTTTCTGCTACATGCTAGCATCATATACATAATTCAAAAATATAATACAGTCACGTACAAGCACATATCGAATTCAGATATTCAATATAATCTCAAATAATACAAATATACTCAAATTACATAAAAAATTAAGTCAACCATAGTTCACATAACATCGAACCAACCAACAGTTTGTTAACATAATATAAATACATGTCATCATACAATATATACACCGTGAAATACCAACAAATCACACACCATCAACAACTCAAATGTCATCATCAACAACTCACCACCATCAACTCACAAATGTCAAACTGAACATCACCAAATGTACCATCATATAATATACAAAATATCTCAAAGTATCCAACCCCACTATTTTAATGTATCATCAAACAATACTAAATAATGTCGCATAACAAAAAAACACACATATTCACTACAAAACAGGCTTCATATAGTGACTGGTAATAGTGACGGCTAGCGACGGCTAAAAAAAGAAGGCCGACGCTGACCGTCGCTAGCCGTCACTATACGCGTATATACATGTTCACCCACGAATAGAAAAACATTTCTCACTTTCCCCAATTCACTTCAGCAAACCTCTCCCCTCCTCCACCGCCGACGCCCCAGCCGCCGCACACCGACGCGAGCTGCCGATCTCCCCATCGCGAAAGCCACAACGCTCCAAAGCTCGAAGGTATGCTATTGCTCTCCAATTTCTGCTTAATCTAGGTTTAATCAAAACCCTAATTTTGAAAATTGGTTGATTATATGTGATAGAAATTGATGATTATGCGGTAATAGTTGTTGATAGTAGCATATTGATTGATTTGGGGATATGTTGAGAACCCTAATTTGGCAAATTAGTTAATTATGGGTTTGTTATTGTGTATTAGTTAATGATAATATTGTATTTGTTGAGTTGGTGATATTAATTAGTGGTTTGATTATTTAATTTGTAATTAAAAATTAGGGTTTATTTAGAATCCAAAAATTAGTGTAAATTACTTATTAATATGCTAATGGATATATAATTAAGTTTACGCGAATATTTGTTATAGTTAATTAGAATAATGTTTATTATAGTTTGCGCAAACATTAGTGTACAATTGTTGATTAATATGCTACTAGATTGGTATGGTTAAACAGAAGTAATATTTTTTATTTAATTAGCGTGTGTACATTATAAGTATTAGTTGTTAGTATAAAATAAAATTAATATAGTTTATTAAAGTGCTAACATCTAATTTTCATTTACAAAATTGATAAAAAAATTTAAATTGTTAACTGAATTTTAAAATACGTTTTGAAATTTCAAATTTATTAAACAAAATATTTAAATGGTTGAATGAAATATAATTTGAAAATGAGCATAACAACAACAAATATTATACTGAAATCAGTTTTTGCAGAAAATTAAGAAATGAATATAACAACAATAAATATTCTACTAAAATCGAGTTTGTAAAAAATTAAGAAATGAATATAACAACAATAAATATTCTACTAAAATCGAGTTTGTAAAAAATGAAGAAATGAATATAATAACATTAAATATTTTGCTAAAATCGATTTTTTAATAAAAATTAGGAAATGAATATAACAACAACTAATATTGTACTAAAATCGATTTTGTAAAAAAATTAAGAAACAAATATAACAACAACAAATATTTTGCTAAAATTGATTTTGTAAAAAAAATGAAGAAATGAATTTAAGAACATTAAATATTCTGCTAAAATCGATTTTTTGAAAAAAAAAATAGGAAATGAATATAACAACAACAAATATTCTGCTAAAATCGATTTTTGTAAAGAAATTAATAAATGAATATAAGAACAAATATTACTGCAGAAAGCCGTAATGTCAGACTCGGTTTATGTACGGATGGATTTTCACCATTCTCCCAGTTTGGTAGTAAATATTCATCCTGGCCAATTATCGTTACTCCGTATAATTTACCTCCATGGATATGTATGAAAACACCATATATGTTTCTCACTTGGAAATATGATGAATTTCGAATAGACAAAATGTTAATTAATTAAAAATTTGCGAAATGTTTTACTGATTTTCAATGCTCCACTTTATCACAAGCTTCTTGTGACCACACCCTTATCAAAATTCTCTTTTCTCAAAAAAGTAATCTTAACAAAAATATGCCATTTAGATTTGTGAATGGTTTGATGACGCAGCGGTAATAACACTTAACGACAAAATGAAGATTTCGTGTCAAACTAATCGATGAAACGATTAGATGAAGCAATATGAATCGATGGATTGATGATACCAAAACGCCTAAATCCGTTGATCTCGCGAGATGCCAGACTTTAGCTATCTTCGTCACGTTGATCGCGCACGATGCCGTGAAGAAGATCTACAATTCTTCGACGTTGATCAAGCGCACTTGATTCCGTGAATTGGCTTCAACAATCGTTGATTCGAGCGCACTCGAATGCCGAAGGTGGAGATAGAAGATAACACTCAACTACCAATTTTAATGGTGGCACAAAAGCACACAAAATAAATTTTATTCAAATTCAACAACCTTTACAAATGACCCCCACATCCATATTTATAGGGTTACAACTCACACTAGAACCAGTCGACCTAACATACTCACGAACGACCTAGTGTATACAACACCATACAGCACATAGGTCGTACGCGACCTAAAAAAAACATCACGACCTAAAATTACAAACGATTTAAAGAAAGAAAGAAAACAAACGACTTATCATCTAATTCGAACAAAAACATCTCGCGACCTAAGAATCACGATTTACTGGACATTGTTTGCGACTTAGGCGGAGCTCGCGACCTAACTTCATTCGCTCGACTGATGAGGCGCGACTTAGCAGCTACGGGTTGGGAGTGGAATGACCTAGGGTTAGATCGGAGCAGGCGGCGTGAATCCAGCGACATAGGACTTAGGTCGGAGAGCCTTAGGTCGTCGCATGAGGTGATTTAGGTCATTGGGTGGTGATTTAGGTCGTTGGGCTGTAGCATGAGGTAATTTAAGTCGTTGGCTTGCTTTGGTTAGGTCGTAGACTGGTGGAGATAGGTCGGAGAGCGAGAGCGACTTAGCGTAGGTCGTGGGGTTCGGTAGGTCGTTGTATGGTGAAGATAGGTCGGGAAATGACTTAGTGTAGGTCGCGGAGCGACCTAGGGAGTTTGTCTTCGAATCCAGGTACGCTGCTGCATCATCCTCCCCTTGTTGAAAAAAATTCGACCTCGAATTTGCACCTCTCTCTTCCTCAACAAGCTCATCCCCATGGTACGGAATCAAATGCTTAACGTTGAAAATGTCAGCAGTGTGAATATGCTCTGGCAACTTCAACCGATATGCATTATCATTGATCTTCTTCAAAATTTCTACCGGACCAATCTTTCGAGCTTTCAACTTGTTGTACGTTCCAACTGGAAAACGATCTTTCGTCAACACCGCGTACACAAAATCACCCTCTTCGAAGTCCACACTTCTTCGCTTCTTATCTGCAGATCGTTTATACTTCTCATTCGTCTTCTCCAATCGTTCCTGAACGATTCTATGGCATTCTGTCAACTCATCAACAAAATCGGCAACCCGCTTAACTGTTCCCTTCGGTTGTGGTACTATCGTTAAATCCAACGGCCCCTTTGGCAAGCTTGAATATACAATCTGAAATGGACTGAATCAGTACTTCGATTGACAGCATGATTATGTGCAAATTCCGCCTGACACAACTTTATATCCCAACTCTTCAAATTATCCTACACAAGACATCGCAACAAATTTCCCAACGATCTATTCACCACTTCCGTTTGCCCATCTGTTTGTGGATGATAAGCACTACTGAATTTCAGCTTCGTTCCCACCATCTTCCACAAACTCAGCCAAAAATGACTTAGAAATCTGGTATTCCTGTCTGAAACTATAGATTCCGGTAAACCATGTAAACGATATATGGACTGCATCAGTGGTCTTTTTACAGGCTATAAAATGTGTCATTTTTGAAAACTTGTCCACTACAACATATACTGAATCATTCCCTCGCTGAGTTCTTGGTAATCCCAAAACAAAATCCATACTGATATTAACCCATGGTCTAGTAGGCACGGGTAATGGCATATACAATCCCGCATTCGTCGCTGTCCCTTTGGAAACTTGACAAATATGACATCTCTCCACAAATCTTTCAACTTCTTTTCTCATAGAAGGCCAAAAATATGATTGCGAAATCAACTGCAATGTACGATCTCTGCCCACGTGACCCTCTTCATGCAATTCTTTGACAATCTTCAACCTCAAGCTACAATCTGGAATACACAATTGGTTTCCTTTGAACAAGAATCCCTCTTTCATCACAAAATCATCAGAACTCCCTTCCTGCACCTGATCAACCACTTTCGCAAAATAAGAATCTGAAATAAGCAACTCTGGCAACAAATCAAATCCCACTACTTCCACTCGCATAGTTGTCAACAAATGATTTCTACGGCTCAATGCATCGGCAACTCGGTTAGTAACTCCTGATTTGTGTTTCACCACGAAAGTAAACTGTTGTAAATAAGCAACCCACAGAGCATGCCTTGCTGAGATTTTATCTTGCCCCTGCAAATGTTTCAAAGCTTCATGGTCAGTGTATAGCACAAATTCTTTATGAAATAGATAGTGTCTCCAATATGGCTTGGACTATAGCATAGAATTCCAAGTCATAAGTACTGTATCTCGTTTTAGCTCCTGTCAGTTTCTCACTAAAGTAGGCAATATGATGTCCCCTTTGACTCAACGTTCCCCCAATTCCAACCTTGGATGCATCAGTATGTAGCTCAAAGAGTAACTGAAAATCTGGATATCTAAGAATGGGCGTTGTGGTCAAGAGGATTTTGATTCTCTGAAAAGCAGAATCAGCCTCTTCGGTCCAAACAAACTTCTTCCCTTTCATACATTCCGTAACTGGTGCCATCACGCTATTGAAGAGTGGAATGAATCTTCGGTAGAATGATGCTAAACCATGAAAACTCCTCACTTTTGTTATTGTCTTAGGCTGTGGCCAATTTCGAATAGCTTCAACTTTACTCTGATCAACTTGAATACCATCCTTCGACACAATATAGCCCAAGAATAGAATACTTGTAGTCATGAAGGTACACTTCTTCGTTGTAGCATAAAATTCTTCACGTCGTAAAACCAATAACACTTCCTGCAAATGTTGTAGGTGTTCTTCAGTGCTTCCATTGTAGATCAAGATGTCATCAAAATATACCACTAGAAATTTCCCGATAAATGGTCGAAAAATCTGGTTCATGACTCTCATGAATGTACTCGGAGCATTTGACAAGCCAAACGGCATCACCAACCATTCGTACAGACCCTCCCGAGTTTTAAAAGCAGTCTTCCACTCATCACCCGGTCTAATACGGATCTGATGGTATCCACTTTTCAAGTCAATCTTCGAAAATACAACAGCACCGCTCAACTGATCCAACAGATCATCTAGTCTCGGCATAGGAAATTGATATCTCACCGTAATCTTATTCAACGCTCTACTATCTGTGCACATTCTCCACGTTCCATCCTTCTTCGGCACCAACAAAGCTGGCACTGCACAAGGACTCAAACTCTCCTGAACACGCCCTTGTTCCAGTAATTCCTCCACCTGTCTTCTCAACTCTTCGTGTTCTTTTGGACTCATCCGATAGTGCGGTCTATGAGGCAATGCAGCACCTGGAACCAAATCAATCTGATGCTGTATATCTCTAAGCGGTGGTAACTCCTTCGGTAACTCCTCTGGAAACACGTCTTTGAATTCCTCTAAAACTGGTTTCACTTCCTCTGGAACTTCAGTAACTTCACTGCTTTCATGTCCAATCAACATAAAAACTTCAGGACTCTCATCTACCTCTTCCACGAATTCCTTCAAGGACAACAAAGTCTTCAATTCCTCAATCTCCTCCAACTTGTTCTCATTCTACTATCGCTTCTTCGGAACTAAAGTGATTTTCGTGCCCTCGAACAAGAAACTGTAGCTATTTGTTCGACCATTATGTTGTACCTCCCGATCGTACTGCCACAGCCTTCCCAACAGCAAATGGAAAACATCCATGTCAACCACGTCACACCAAATCTCATCTTTGTATTTCTTTCCAATAGAAAATGGAACTTGAGCTCGCCTCTCTACCTTCACTTCTCCTCCTTTCCTCAACCAAGCAAGTTTATAAGGACTAGGATGTTTCTCCGTTTTCAACTTCAACCTCCTCACAGCTTCCGTTGAAATGATATTATCACAACTCCCAGCGTCAATGACAAATTTACAGACCTTCCCCAAAATAGTGCACGTTGATTGAAAAATGTTACTCCTCAATCAACTCGACTCCTCTTCCTTCTTCGGGGTTAAACAAGATCTCCGTAGCATCAGATTACATCCCTCGTCTCCCGACACCTCTTCTTCCTCCTCATCACGGTGTGAATTGATATCTTCTTCTACATCCTCATCCTCTACTTCAGCAATCATAGTTCTCTTCTTCGGTTTCGGACATTCGTTGCTCTTGTGACCCACTTCTTGGCAATTATAGCATTTGAAATTGGTATTGATTTTTGGTTTAGCCACTTCATGAACAACCGGCTTACTCGATGCTTTAGGAACATTAGAACTACTACCCGCTCCTTTGTTCTGCCCTGTAAAACTTGGAAACACACCTCCCTCAAGTCTACCTTGTTTCTCCCAAGCCAACGCCTTTTGATGTGCTTCTGCCACAGATCTAGGGTCGAACATGTTCACCATATCTTGGATCTGTGTTCTAAGTCCCCCAATAAATCTAGCGGTCAATTGTTCTTCTGTCTCCATAATGTCATTTCGAGCAATCAACTGGTAGAACTCATCAGCATAATCAGCAACAGTCTTCGTCCCTTGCCTCAGGTTCTGTAATCTCTGATACATCAGTGATTGGTAATTGTAGGGTAGGAAAGTAGCCTTCATCAATTTCTTCATCTTCTCCCAAACAACAATTTTTGACTTCCCCATCCGCTCTCTAGTAAGTTTGGTTTGCTGCCACCACGCCATAGCTCTCCCCCTCAGCCTAGTAGCAACCAACTTCACTTTACGATCTCTCGGAACCTCCTTGAAGTCAAAAATTTTCTCAACATAAGCTAGCCAATCAAGAAATTCCTCGGCCTACATACCTCCCTTGAATTCCGGTATTTCAGTTTTCATCCCGGACTCCCATTTGTGATCATATTCCGAATGATTTCTTCCTTAACCTCGTCCTCGTCCATGAACACTACCACCATCAAACTCCTCTTCAAAATCTGATGTATATCGATGTCGATCCTGACCACCAACATATCTACTACCATCATTTCTTCCACCAACATTCCTTCGATCTACATTCCTCCGATCACGATCATTCACATTTCTATCACGACTTCGATCATCAACATTTCTATCACAATCTCGATCCACGCTTCTATGATCACTATCAACACTTCTCTCTCGATTTGAATGTGGTGAAACTCTACTTCTCCCATGGCTCGATTCAGGTGAAACCCTTCTCTGATTTTGATTCATCTCCAACATCATTCTCTCTAATCGTCCAATCCCTTCATTAAGCTTCTCATTAAAATTTTCGTTAATTCTTTGCTCCATCTCATCGGTCTCTTCTCTCCCATACAAAGCATCAATGTTGCGATAACGGTTAGCTCTTCTAAGAGGCATGATCACTCTTCAACAAATTCCAACAAAAACTTCAATTCGATCTAAAAATCTTCAAATTAAAACTACCCACTTATTGAAAACTTCAAAAATTTCCAAACGAACAAATCTCTTCAAAATCTCGATAACCCACTTCTCCAAATGATGTAAATCTCGCACAACTCCAAAAATCTATGCAAACTCCTTGCGCTCTAGCTCTGATACCAAATGACGCAGCGGTAATAACACTTGACGATGAAATGAAGATTTCGTGTCAAACTAATCGATGAAACGATTAGATGAAGCAATATGAATCGATGGATTGATGATACCAAAACGCCTAAATCCGTTGATCTCGCGAGATGCCGGACTTTAGCTATCTTCGTCACGTTGATCGCGCACGATGCCGTGAAGAAGATCTACAATTCTTCGACGTTGATCAAGCGCACTTGATTCCGTGAATTGGCTTCAACAATCGTTGATTCGAGCGCACTCGAATGCCGAAGGTGGAGATAGGAGATAACACTCAACTGCCAATTTTAATGGTGGCACAAAAGCACACAAAAGAAATTTTATTCAAATTCAACAACCTTTACAAATGATCCCCACATCCCTATTTATAGGGTTACAACTCACACTAGAACCAGCCAACCTAACATACTCACGAACGACCTAGTGTATACAACACCATACAGCACATAGGTCGTACGCGACCTAAAAAAAACATCACAACCTAAAATTACAAACGATTTAAAGAAAGAAAGAAAACAAATGACTTATCATCGAATTCGAACAAAAACATCTCGCGACCTAAGAATCACGATTTACTGGACATTGTTTGCAACTTAGGCGGAGCTCGCGACCTAACTTCATTCGCTCGACTGATGAGGCGCGACTTAGCAGCTACGGGTTGGGAGTGGAACGACCTAGGGTTAGATCGGAGCAGGCGGCGTGAATCCAACGACATAGGACTTAGGTCGGAGAGCCTTAGGTCGTCGCATGAGGTGATTTTAGGTCGTTGGGTGGTGATTTAGGTCGTTGGGCTGTAGCATGAGGTAATTTAAGTCGTTGGCTTGCTTTGGTTAGGTCGTAGACTGGTGGAGATAGGTCGGAGAGCGAGAGCGACTTAGCGTAGGTCGTGGGGTTCGGTAGGTCGTTGTATGGTGAAGATAGGTCGGGAAATGACTTAGTGTAGGTCGCGGAGCGACCTAGGGAGTTTGTCTTCGAATCCAGGTACGCTGCTGCATCATTTGACAATAGAAAGCAATTGTGAAGAATTATAAGAAACAGTATAGCGGTACCAATTAATGGTACAACCCAATATAAGTTTTGTAAAATTCTTAAACATACAAGGGAAAAACTTGAAAATCTAGAATAAAAATAAAAATAAAAATAATATTTAAGAAATTAGAAATGAATATGAGATTATCCAAAATGAAATTGATTTTGATAGCTCAGATAAATCTCATGTGAATAAATTTTTCCAAATGCAAGACAATTTAAATAAAGTGTTTTTTTTAAAATGGTACTTTATATACAACACGTCACTAGGACAACATATCACATGTCAATAAACATTCAAATCACGCTACGCAAGTTTCGAACTTGTGACCTCTCGCACCAAAGCCGAATCACTAAACCACTGGGACAATGGTGCTTGTCAATTTAAGTAAAGTTTTACATGTGCAAGCTATCAACATGAGGCAAAAAGCTAAAGTTGATTGGCCTACAAGTGGGGATGAGTTTAGCAAGTTCTTCTATGCCAAAATGACTAATAGGAAATACATATGACATAGAAAAACTGTTAGATGATAAAGTTGCTATAATTAATGATGTCTCACAAATAGAGAAAAATGCCATTAGTTACTTTACTGATCTATATAATACTGATTCATACAAGAGAAAATTCCCAAATTTTATTGAAAATTCTTGCTTAATGAAAATAGTGAAGAAATACTTCTTGCTCCTATATGTTTGAAGGAAACCAAAAGTATAATTTTTATTGCTAACACTGATAAAAGATAAAAGTTTAGGGCCAGATGGATCTGGGGTAAAGTTTCATAAAACACATTGGCAAGATATTAAAAAAAATTATTAGATCCAATAAATGATTTTTTCATGGCTGGAAAGCTTTTGAAATGTCCAAATCATACAATAATTACTCTTATTCTAGAAGTTGAAATCCCCAATGGTTTAGGGAATTGTAGACCCATAACATGTTGCAATTTTATCTATAAAATCATAACTACTATTTTGAGTAATAATATAATAATCTTCTTAAAGTATTTGATTTTTGAAAGTTAAAGTGCTTTTATACCAAGTAGATATATTGTGAAAAACACCTTATCAGCTCATGAAATTGTTAGAAATTTCAATAAAGGTTGCAAAAATAAAGTATGCATCAAAATATAATTGCATAAAGCATTTGATAAAATAAATAGACACTTCATAATTCATACGATGTCACAATCGGGCTTTCTTGAAATATTCTGTAAGTTAATTGAAGAATGCTGATGTGTACTTAAATGTGCATATTTTTACTTCCATATTTTTATTCTAATTAAATTAAATAAATGATCATATTGTGTATTTTAACATATTTAAACCAAAATTCAAATTATTTTCAAATCGTCACATATTCATCTTCATATAGGGGCAAAATGGTCATTTTTGTGCATATATTAATTTGAGAAAAATTACTTGGACATTTTTATGATTTTTTTGTAGGAACTTGGATCCAAATGCAAGTGGTTTCATGAAGATATATGCATGCACAAGAGTGAAGCGAAACAAATGAAGATGGAAATAATTCATATCATGAATCATGGAGGACCCCACCTACCCACTTACCTTGTTGTACAATTAGAAGCTAATGCACATGCTAATGACCATTAAAGCTTCATGCACATTAAAACGAGGATTAACACATGCTATTGATTACTTGGCCACCACACTTCCTAAGGGGTAGTTTGAGTAGTTCCCAAAATTGGATTAGGGTTTTTAAAACATGTATAAATATTGCATATGTTCATGTAACTCTTCCTCTTAGCCTTTTTAGTTTAGTTTAGCCTTAAAAATAAAATGCAAGCTCTCTTTATTTTCATGGCTTCTTAGCCATTTTTTTCATATAATTTGTTTTATGAAATTTCAATACATGCTCTTCTCTTTTCTTGTTTTTTCCTTTTCATGTTAGTAGTGTAGATTTTATTATATGCAATTAGATTAGTTCTCTTTTTCATTAGCTTGCATTTTCTTATTGTTCTTGTTTCATGTTGCAATCTATATTTGTTGATATGATAACAAATATGAGAGGCTAAACCCCTTCAATTTAGGGGTAATGAAGCTATCTAATTATATAGATTCAACATAATTTGTTCATTTTGATCTTTTTTGTGCTTAATGGAAATGATAGAATGTAGTAAATATTTTGTTTAGCTTTGAATTTGATAGCCTATATTGTTGACAGTAAATAGGTTATGCTTAAACAAACATAACACAATTACCTCTTCATCTACATATGATTATGGTAACGAAGTGAATGTTAAATTCAAAATTTGATGGTCTATATTTCTAATTAATAGTTAATAAGCCTTGTTTAAAATAGATTTTATTTTCAACTTTATTGTCATTTTCAAGAGAGTTAGCAAGTGGTTTAAGGGGTATGTTATAATTTAATGGCTTATGTTGAGCTAATTAATAGCACAAATAGGCCATACTTATGATAAACACATCAATTAAACTCACTAGTGACCAAAAAAGAGAGATCACAATTTCATATTTTGTTGAACTATGTGATCTAGAGAGTGGATTTATCTTCGAATTGCTTTCTACTCTCATATTTTAACTATTTTCTTTTGCTACTTAATTTACATTTTTAGCTTCACAAATCTCAAATTCTTGGTTTAATTTGATTGAATCGAATTTTAAAATCTAACAATTCTCAGCGGATCGATCTGCACTCGCCACGTATTAGAATTGTACGTCATGCACTTGCGGTTATTTTTATTATAAAATTTTCGGTGATTTTCTAAACCGATAGAAAATTTGTCGTTAAACAAGTTTTTGGCGCCGTTGCCAGGGAATTGCTTTGATTTTTTTCCTATTTTTCAAATTATTTTCGTTTGATTTTTGCTTGTTTTTGTTTTGTGTGCGTATCGTATTTTAAAAAAAATTGTGTGTGTTTGTTGTTTTATTTGTGTTTTCAATTTGTTCTGTGCTTGTTGTTCTAGTTTCAATTGCATTTGCATATTTCTATTAAAAAAACAACACACACATACTTTTTTTTTTTTTAATTTCATTTCACTTCCTTTTACCGTCTTTTACAAACAACTTGAATTCAAAACACAAACTCATTTCATTCTCTTTGCAATACAAACCACTTGATTTCATTTCACTGCAATTGCTCTGCAATTCCCTGTTTCTCTTGCACACCATAACCTTGCTAACAACAATTCACTTGTCACTACTTGCCATTACTATCACTCACCCACCCCTGCCTCTTCAACCTTCCTCATCACCATCATCTGCTACTTCCCCTTACTGCCCATCCACCATCATGGAACTGGCCTCTTCGTTCAACCACATACAACCTAAACCATTCAACTCTCTGCCACAGTGCATTCAACCCCATCAATTCACTGCCCTCACAGCTACAACTCTACAACACAAACCCCTCTCTGCCAATAGTTCAACTTGGCGCAATCTCCCCTGCCATACTTGCCTCCACTGATCAACCACCCACAATTACTACTGCACATTCCCCCATCTACTCTGCCACTTACCACTGTCAACTTGCAGACTTGCATACCTCACTAGCAACTCACCACTGTTACCATCCCTCTGCCGACAACTTCAAACAGCAGCAAGCCAAGATCGAACCATCAACTCCAACCACAGTGCACAACTCCTATAACCCCTCTGCATCATAGTTCATTCACTCCACATAGCTGCAGTTTATTCATAGTTCATTCACTGCACAGTTCATCTCCACAAACAACACTACATCAACAGCGAACCTACCCCTGCACTTCCACCACCGGCAGTCTCTCCATCCACTTCAACGTCTTAAAACAATTACCACATACCTTGCCTACCAACCATTCTGCCACCACATAGAAATCCTTCCAACTACAACAAAACGAAACCTTCCAACCACGACAATCCTTTCCACTGACTTGCTTGCTGCTTCACAGTTCACCCACAACCTGTTTACGACCTATAGTAATCTGCCATTGCAATCTCATTTTACTTCCTTATTGACTTCCAACAATCACCTCGACAAACACTTCAACACCACTGCACATACGATATTACCGAGCCTTCCACAGTGTCATCTTTCGACCCTCCTAAAAAAAATTCATGACCAACTGAAGTACAACCACGATCCACCTTCACTTCAATTCGCAACCCAAAATCAACGAACCTACAACCTCTGGAATTGCCAACCGCGACCACCCTCAACCCACAATCGAACCATCTCCACTACTCCACTGACCTACCATGATCCATGAATTTGCTCAAACCCAAATCCACCACCCTCTCCTTATTGCCTTCATCCAGAAACACCATCGTGAAATAAGCGGAAACCCCCAAATCGACCGCGAGCATCGAATCTGATCTAAATTCGAACAATTTTTTTTTTGGAAATTGTTTTTCTCGATTTTGGAATTATTTAGGGAAGAATTTTATTTTTCATGGTTGAATTTGAAAGAGCAAGTAAGACCTTCCTTAATCAAAAGTTTATTTTTGTGGGCTTTGACACGGGCCGGTAGGGTGTTCCATTTTTTTTGTTCTATTATTCATTTGTTAAGTTTCTATTTTTCTTTTCTTTTTTTTTAAGTCCATTTTTCCTTTTTGCTCTTAATAAAAAAACAAAAAAAAACAAGAATTTGTTTTATTCCCACTTAAAACAAATCGCTTTTGTTTCTTGGGGTAGTCAATAAAAAATTTTCTTTAGTTTTTAATTTTCCTTCTTATAAAGAAAACAAGAAAAAAAAGAAAAAAGAAAAAACAAACAAACAAACAATAAGTTGTTTTAGTTTAATTTGTTTTAAGTTCATTCTCTTTTTATTTACAAAAAAACTATATATATATATATATATATATATATATATCTTGTTTTTATTTTCAAGTTGCCAAAGCAGATTAGAAAAGTTGCTTGCTTCGCTTAGCTTGCCAAAAAAAAAGATGCTTGCTTGTTTATTAAATTTTTTTTGCTGCTTTTGACCCTTAACTATTGTTCTTATTTGCTTTGCATTGTTGGTTACTTGCATTCTAAAAAAAAATTCAAAAACCGAAAACAAAATCAAATTTCATTCGTAGTTGCAATGTTAATATATGTTTTATTTCTGCTTTGCATTTCATCTTAGAATTTTGATTGATAATAACAGTTATACATCGATAACCCTTAATTGTATATTGACAAATTATCTTCTTTAAACGATTTAATTTCTTGGTGTCCAAGCTACGACAGAGCAATAACCATTTATAAATATTACGGTGATTCGTAAATATTATAGTGGTTGTTTCTATGAAGGTACTTAAACCTTCGGCTGCATTACTACGATGATTCATGGTGCACCGATAAATCCTGCCCGTTACCTGGCTAAGAACTATCTTGTTGATTTAAGACAAAGTGTGATTATACAATTTTGGGTTAGGAGCTATTTAAGTTAGAAAATTTATAATTAAATCCTTGCATTCATTTAGTTGCGTTAGTTCATGCATATTTAAAAAAAAATTCAAGAACAAAACTGTAAATATTCCTTAACTTAGTTTTTAAATCCTTTTCATTTGAAATTTTAAAATCAAAACTAAAAAAAAATTTAAGTTAGTTTTTTTAAGAAACAAAAAAAATATAAAAACCTTTTCAAAAACGAAAAAAAAATCTTAAAATCCAAAGAAAAAAGAAAAATCAAATTTCCTTTTTTGAAAAATAAATTCTTTTTGAATACTTTTCCTTTATAAAAAAAATCCAAAAAAACATTTTTGAAAATGTCTCGATTTTCATACTCGTTGAAAATTTACGATAGTTGTGAAAATCAATATAATCAATATAATTTCACACCAAATTCTTATGGATATTTTAATAACAACTATTGTACAAACAATTCAGATTTTGCACCACAAAATTTTCAAAATAATGGTCAACCCTCAACTCTTGAAAAGTATATTGAAACTATTGAATCTTTACTTGAACAACAAAATCAAATGAGTGATTTGTGTAATTCATATCTGTGCAATAACTCAAGTCAAGGGTTTCAAGATAATCAAAATTTTAATTCACTTCAAAACTCCAATGATTTTGGTTATAACCCATGCCAATTCAATTTTGAACTCCAAAATGAATTTCAAACTCAAAATGGAAATGTAAACCACATTTAAATGATTTTGGTAATGGGAATAGTTTCAATTTTGGTGCAATTGACAATTTTTGTTCCCAACAAATTCAAACTGAAAATTCTCAAATTAATAATCATGAATTGGTTTAGTTGAGCAAATGGAAAAAGATTAAGGGGATTTGTTACTTAAAACCTACAAAAAATTTCGTGAGAAACAAAATCAAATCCCAACATGTGAAGAATCAAATGATAATCCACAGTTTATCAAAATTAAAAATATTTGTTATCAACAAGTTCAAATTAAAAATTCTCACATTAATAATTATAAATATGATTTTGTTGAGCAAATGGATGAAATTTATAACAATCACACGGATTTGTTGCGTGAAACCTACAAAAAAATTCGTGAGCAACAAAAGCAAATCTCAACTTGTAACGAGTCAAATAATAATCCACCTTTTACCAAAATTGACGATTTTCAAATAACAAATTTAGAAATTGAAATGAAAATCTTAATGAAGTTGTTGAGAATGTGGTAATTGAGATGGATTACAATTCTTTTGAGAGTGTGAAACCAAACTTAAATTTCGATCTTCCTTTCTCCGATTTTGAAAAATTGAATGAGACAACTTTAGACTTTGAAAATGATACATGCAATGAAGTTGTTGATAATCCAACAAAGGAAGGCGAATTTAATGAACATGATTTCTTGGGGATTTTTGAAAATGAGTTGTTAAATTATGATGGGAAAGATCTAAACCACCATTTGGATTTTGAAATCAATAATTCTGAAGAAGTTTTCAATGATAAGTTTGAATTTCAATTTGGTGAAAATAAACTTGAACTTCAATCAATTGTTTTATCGAATCCGAAAATCAATGAAAATAAAACAACTCGTACGATTTTTAATAAAACGACATTCGTTTTTTGAAATCAACATTTAACTCCGAAATCTTTTATGATTTGGTTTTCTGTGCTTAAGCTGTGTCTCTCATACTTGATGAGACAAATGAATCGGTCTTTGGAAGACCGTTTCATTTACTCTTTAATAGCATATTTTCTGATGTCTTGTAAATAATAATCTTTTCATGTAAATGTAGGTCATGATTTTATTTTGTTTTTCTCCTTTCACTTGGTTTGACTATGGGGACACAGTCAAAATAAGCGTGGGGGTGAGTCTCATCTTCATTTTTTAATTTTCATAGCATTATTTTTGAATTTTCATTTTCTTTCCAAAACTCAAAATTTCTATAAAGAAAATCTCAAAATTTCTAAATCTCAAAAATATTTTCTTTTTAGCATTTTGATTTATCTTTAAAGAAACACAATAGGATAGGTACAAGTTTTGGTTATTAAATTGAAATCTTTGAAAATTTATTTGTCTTGACAAAAATAAAAATAAGGTTGATTACAAGTAACGAAGGTTTAACTAGTATATAGGAAGGTTCATGGGTGATAATTATGAAGTATATTCTAATTGAAATCTTTGTTTAATAAGTGGTTGATTTAAAGTAGGTCGATAGCATTTTAAATCTTTTATGTTAAGTAATGCCAAGATGATATTGTAAAACTCTCTCTTCAAAAAACAAGAAAATAAAGGAAAGAAAGAAAAATATCGTTGTATATATGTATATAATTTATTAACACCTACAGTCGATAGGTGTACACTCGTGTGTACACTCACCATGCTTTGTACCCTTCTCACGTAAGCCCGAATGGCAGTGCATGATCGGTATATCTGGCCACAGTTTACCTGAGTTTGGTGTATGTATATAATTTTTTTTAATAATGCATACAGTCGATAGGTGTTCACACTCGTGTGTTCACTCTCCACGCTCTGTATTCCCCTTACGTAAACCTGCAAGGCTGTGTATGGGTGGTATATCTGGCCTCGGTTTACCTGAGTTAGTCATATGTAAATATTGTTGATATCAATAAAATTTTCAAAAATAAGAGAGAGTAAGCAATTGAAATCCAAGCACTATTTTTACTTATTTGATTTGACTTGTTATTCAAAAGGAATGAAAATACCACTTTGATAGACTTTGAAAATCTACTAAGGGTCTATTTCATAGTTACACTATGTTACCAACTGAAACAACCAGTCAAACTAGAGTTTAATTGTGATGATAACTCAATTTTTATTGGAAATATTGACAAGTAAATGGACTTAAATTTTCTGATAATGACCAAAACCTATATTTAACTTACTCGTGCTAATTTAAAAGTAAATCCTTTATTTGTAAATATTTTCAAAAACTTGCTTTCATCTCTTTGTAAACCTTGCATTTAGGAATTTTTCACTTGGATTTTGTGGGTAGTATCCAATGGAAACCCTCACGAGACAACACTCATCCTACTAGGAACACCAAGAGGTTTAACGGCTTGTTGCATACGCTCAATGCAATCGTGCTCCCTACGAAAATGGACTTATCATCTTAGTTTTAGTTTATTCGAGGACGAATAAAAAGATAAGTGTGGGGGTATTTGACTTGCACGTAAATGTGCATATTTTTACTTTCATATTTTGTTCTAATTAAATTAAATAAATGATCATATTGTGTATTTTAACATGTTCAAACCAAAGTTCAAATTATTTTCAAATCGTCACATATTCATCTTCATATATGGGCTAAATGGTCATTTTAGTGCATATATTAATATAAGAAAAATTATTTGGACATTTTTATGATTTTTTTGTAGGAACTTGGATCCAAATGCAAGTGGTTTCATGAAGATATATGCATGCACAAGAGTGAAGAGAAACAAAAGAAGATGGAAATAATTCATGTCATGAGTCATGGAGGACCCTACCTACCCACCTACCTTGATGTACAATTAGAAGCTAACGCACATGCTAATGGCCATTAAAGCTTCATGCACATTTAAATGAGGATTAACACATGCTAATGATTACTTGGCCACTACACTTCCTAAGGGGTAGTTTGGTTAGTTCCGAAAATTGGATTAGGGTTTTTAAAACATATATAAATACCCCATATGTTCATGTCACTCTTCCTCTTCCTCTTAGCCTCTTTAGTTTAGTTTAGACTCAAAAATAAAATGCAAGCTCTCTTTCTTTTCATGGCTACTTAGCCATTTCTTTTATGTAATTTTTTTATGCAATTTCAACACATGCTCTTCTCTTTTCTTATTTATTTTCTTTTCATGCTAGTAGTGTAGATTTTATTTTTTGCAATTAGATTAGTTCTCTTTTTCATTAGCTTGCATTTTCTTATTGTTCTTGTTTCATGTTGCAATCTATATTTGTTGATATGATAACAAATACGAGAGGCTAACCCCCTTTAATTTAGGGGTAATGAAGCTCTCTAATTATATAGATTCAACATAATTTTTCATTTTGATCTCTTTTATGCTTAATGGAAATGATAATGTGTTAAATATTTTGTTGTTTAGCTTTGAATTTAATAGCCTATATTGTTGACACCAAATAGGATATTCTTAAACAAACAAAACACAAATTACCTCTTTATCTACATATGATTATGGTAATGAAGTGAATGTTGAATCAAAGTTTGATGGTCTATGTTATTCCGCCTTTTTAGCAAGGCCGAGATACCAAAAGATCGGCCGAGAAACCAAAGATAGTCCGTCTCGAAGAATGGTCAACTCAACATCTCAACAGAGCAAGTCCTGCTGATTGTTTGTTCAAATAAGATCCCCTACGGAGGGGGGGTCCAGGGGGGTGGCAACCCCCCAAGGTGGGGGTGCGGGGGCAACACCCCCGCTACGGGGTGATTTTCTTTTGATGATTGACCACTTTACTTTCGTATTTTACTTCAGATGACTGATTACATTGCTTTCATGTTTTGCTACCAATGTTTGTAACTTTACATTGCTTTCATGCTTTGCTTCTAGTGTTTTGAGTTTGATCCTACTTTGCTTTCATGATATGATTTTCTTTTGATGTTTGGATTTGACTTTTTCAGACATTTCTACTTGACAACTTTTCAGTTGAATATTTGATTTTGATGATCTTGCAATGATTAAGCCCTACGAATAGGCACCCGACTTCGAACAGTCAAAAACTTGCCTCAAATGGCTCGATCCCGAACGATCGTCATTTGGAACGGCAAAAAACTAGCCTCAAATGGCTCGATCCCGAACGATCGTCATTTGGAACGGAAAAAAACTCGCCTCAAATGGCTCGATCCCGAACGATCGTCATTTGGAACGGCAAAAAACTCGCCTCGAACGGCAAAAACTTGCCTCAGATAACTCGATCCCGAATGGTCGTTTATTTGGAGTCCACCCCTGACCGGGCACGGTCGCGTTTTCCCACAAATGGCTTGATCCTGAACGATCGTCATTTGAAGTAAGGCGCTTGACCATGAACGGTCGCGTTACAACTCACATGACTCATTCCCAAATAGTTATCACATGCAGATAAGCGCTTGACCGCGCACGGTCGCACTTCACTTCAAATGACTCGACCCCGAATGGTCGTCATTTGAAGTTAGGCGCTTGACCGAGAACGGTCGCACTTCACCTCAAGCGACTAGATCCCAAACGGTCGTCACTTGAGACCCGCCACTTGACCTTGCACGGTCGCACTTTACCGCAAATGGCTCGACCCTGAATGGTCGTCATTTGAAGTAAAGCGCTTGACCCCGAACGGTCGTCATCTGAGCTCCGCCACTTGACCGCACACGGTCGCACTTTACCACGAATGACTCGATCCCAAATGATCGTCATTTGAAGTAAAGCGCTTGACCGTGAGCGGCACCTGACCGCGCATGGTCGCACTTCTCCTTAAATGGCTCGATCCCGAACGATCGCCATTTGAAGACAGGCGCTTGACCGTGAACGGTCGCAATCCATCCCAAATAGCTCGATCCCGAATGGTCGTTATTTGGGGCCACATAAAACTGTCAGTTCCTTTGCAGGTCATCAACAGGATATGAACATCCAGATTATGGCATTACAAAACACACCTTCCTAACGCAAGGCATGTTTTGGGGGGCAAATGTTATCCCGCCTTTTTAGCAAGGCCGAGATACCAAAAGATCGGCCGAGAAACCAAAGATAGTCTGTCTCGAAGAATGGTCAACTCAACATCTCAACAGAGCAAGTCCTGCTGATTGTTTGTTCAAATAAGATACCCTACGGAGGGGGGGTCCAGGGGGGGTGGCAACCCCCCAAGGTGGGGGTGCGGGGGCAACACCCCCGCTACGGGGTTCGACCTAACTTCCTCCGACCTAACTTCCTAAAAACATGTAGTAACCCAGCGACCTAAAAACTTCCTCCGACCTAACTTCCTCCGACCTAAAAACTTCCTCCGACCTAACTTCCTCCGACCTAACTTCCTCCGATCTAACGACCTCCGATCTAACTTCCTCCGACCGAACTTCCTCCGACATAACTTCTCCACCGACCTAACGACCTAAAGCTTAACGACCTAAAAGCTTAGCGGCCTAATGACCTAACAGCTATTCACGACCTAACGACTTAAGGGATGGAGCAACTTAGCTCCTTAAAGCTATCAACGACTTACGACCTATCTTAGGTCGTCCATGACCTAAAACTTACTACCCAGTGTGTGCAAGCCGAGATAACTCCTCATGCCGCTTTTCTTTAGGTCGCCACTTCCTTAGGTCATCATTCCCTTAGGTCGCCACTTCCTTAGGTCGTCATTCCCTTAGGTCGCCACTTCGACCTATCCCTTAGGTCGTCAACGACCTACCACACCCTGCACCGTAACTCCTTAGGTCGCCGCTCTCTCTCCTGCTACCCCTTAGGTCGCTCACGACCTACGACCTATCCCATAGGTCGCTCACGACCTACGACCTACGACTTAAGCCCAGTTTCTTCCCTATAAATACCTCGCCAACTCCACATTGAAAGGGGGATGATTCCGGATTTCAAGAGGCTGATACTCTGCCATTTTTTGAACTCCTCCAACACTTCAAGCATCGAAGATTCCTCGTCAACAGTTCTACTTCATCCAACATGGATCCAAAGAGCAATCCATCATCAAAGTTCTAATCTCTTGCTTTGATTGTGTTGTAATCGTTGAAAAGTGTTGTAAAGGTGTTGTAACCGGGAAATCGTGTTGTAAAAGTGTTGTAATCTTGTAAAAGTGTGCTCAAAGAACATAATGAAGGATGTAAAGTGGACGTAGGCTAAACTTTAGGCCGGACCACTATAAAAATTGCTGTCTCTTTTACTGTTTTTTCCCTTTTTCTGTTTACTTTTAGTTCCCGTATAGACGGGTGGTGCTTTCACTAGATTACTCCAGACTCCAGGGTGTTAGCGTTATACTTTTTAGCATTAACAGTCTATATTTCTAATCAATAATTAATAGGTCGTGCTTAAAATAGATTTTATTTTCAACTTTATTGTCATTTTCAAGAGAGTTGGCAAGTGGTTTAAGGGGTGTGTTATAGTTTGATGGCTTTTGTTGAGCTAATTAATAACAAAAATATGCCATACTTATGATACACACATCAATTAAACTCACTAATGACCAAAAAAGAGAGATCAAAATTTCATATTTTGTTGAACTATATGATCTAGAGAGTGGATTTATCTCTAAATTGCCTTCTACTCTCATATTTTTATCTATTTTCTTTTGCTAGTTAATTTACATTTTTAGCTTTACAAATCTCAAATTCTTGGTTTAATTTGATTGAATAGAATTTTAAAATCTAACAATTCCCTTCGGATCAACCCGTACTCGCCACGTACTAGAATTGTACGTCGTGTGCTTGCGGTTATTTTTATTATAAATTTTTGGGTCTTTTTCTAAACCGATAGGAAATTTTTCGTTAAACAAATGCATCAATACAACTACATTTTCAATATTAATAAATGGATCTCTTTGTAGTTTTATACATAGTAATGGGGGAATAAGACAAGAGATCCATTATCTCCTTGTTTATTCTCCATTATTATGGAATGCTTTTATGTAAAAATGGAAATTGTGCAGTTAAATTGTAACGACTCATATTTTATGTATCGAAGGGTCATATGACTCTATAATTTTGGGAAATGCTTATTAGAGACATTTCATATATTAAAAAAAATTCAAACGATTTTACCCATGGAAAATTATATCGGCGGTAACTTTTGATAGGAGCATCTGAGACCACTTTCATTGGAAAGCTATGATAGTTTCTCTTTCCATAGAATGGTCATAATAGCAATTTGGAAGTTCTTACTAGGAGATATGGTTGTTTGAAGATTGACAGTTTTGGAGCAACTTAGTGAGTAATTAGTGAGTTAGGTGCAGGCCCACTAACCCATTTCAGGTTAGGAGACCTTATATAGCTGAAACATCATCCCTAAATCACTTTGACACCTTCTTCCATAGATCTAAACCTTCATTAACCCATTCTCCATCCAAAACCTTCTCTTTTCTTCTCTAAATCAAGTCTAAATCATAGATTAATGATAGATTAGCAAGGAAATTCATTGGAGATCTTCAAATCTACATTTGTAAAGAAAAATTACATCTTTGCCATTCATCTTTGGGTCTACCTCCATTTGCATGCAAAACTTGAATTTTAGGGGGTTTTTGGTGAGTGATTTATCCTCTCTCACCTTAATATATATAGGCCTATATGTTTCAACATGTTTTAGTTTCATTTTTAAAGTCAAAGTTAAGTTTTAAGGCTGTTTTAAAACCCAACCTACCATAAAAACGTGAATAAATTGATTTTTTGGCATTTTAAACATGTTATTTAGATGTGGGATTGCCTGGATAGATGCCAGACTATATTCTATACACCTTGTGTGATGATTGCTATGATTGATTGCATGATTTACATGGTTTAATGGTGTTTGGTGCATGCGTGGTGTTTTTTATATGATGTATGGTTGAAAATGCTCATCGGAGTGAAGTAGAGGTAGGAACCGCAGAGACAGACTTCGATAGATCACCTCTAGAGCGTTTGGAGTCATATCAATGCATTGGCAATGCATGATGGTCGAAGCATTAAGTGTAGTGTTGTAATTGGCGCGACTTGAAAGGCTGAAAGCATTACTGGGTTTTGAGTAAGCGGTCGAGTGGTGAAACACGGTCGGTGGCCAATTGGTGAAATGAGGTTGGTGACCAAGTGCTGAAACGTAGTTGGTGGCCAAGTAGAGGAACGTTGTTGATGGCCAGGTGGTGAAGCATGATCGGTGATTGGGCTCAAAGGTTAGTTTGGTGATGGTCTTGTTCGAGGGGCCGAGCACAAATATCACTTCGGTAGGGTAGATTTGGTTCGGGCCTAGCTTGGCTCGGTTATTAGTTTGATTGATAAGTGCAGGCAAGGATTTTAACTATGGACTTTGGGGCAAGATTCGGGTTGCTTAGTAGTTTGGGGACTTGCCTTGAGGTAAGGGTGGATGACCCCGGGATGGTGTAGATGACTTTGGGACGGCAATCAACGAAGCACGACGGCTAAGACGAATCGACATGATGAGTGATTATGCCATCTGGTGGTGGACTGAAAGGACTAGTTCTGTGTGACATCTCATAGAGTAGAACATGAGATTGTAATGCTTTTGAGTAGGACAAGGTAGTCCGCGTGTAGCTTTGGACGTCTGCGTATGTCCAGTCCTTAGCTGTCCGCGGGGCAAATGTTGAGCATCTATGGAGTGGTTTTACTATCTACATGTGCTAAGGGATTGATGGATATGGTTGTGATGCTCATTAATGGGACATGGTAGTCTATTCATACCCAAAGTAGTCTATATGTACTCATAATTTGGACGTCTATGTGTGTCAAGTACTTTACAATCTGTGTAGGTAATGAGTTGAGCATCTAAAAGAGTTGTCGTACATCTAAAGCACCTGAGTGAGAGATGCAAGGTCGTGTGACAGATGCTATGTTTACTATGTACTTGGTGATGTGTGATACCCCTATAACCTATGTTTTCCTCTTATGATAGTATTTTAGAATATAATGTGTTCATGTGCTAACTCTTTGGATGTAGGGACATGTCAGGTATGGTCGTTCATACCCTATACCGTATTTATTTTGTATGAGTTTTGTAGTGTTTTGAGATGACATATCACTCATACCAGACTGTTGTCTGACCCGAGTTTTTATGCTTTGCTTCTTACTATCTCGGGTACTCTTAAATGTGTAGATTAGGAATAACAGGTCTGAATAGCGCATGGAGCTGTACGAAATACGAGCAGTATGATATGCTTTCATATATGTAACGACCCAAAAATTTTAAACATTTGAAATAGAATATTTAATTGAATTTAAATATTTAAATGTTGATTTAACTTGAATTTCAAATGTAAATATGAAATTGGCAATTTAATTTGTAAATTTAATTGTTGTAATTGGGTAAAAATTTGAATCTTCAGTTTTAAGCTGATTTAAAAATATTTTCAAGGCTTGGAAAATCTATATTGATAATTCTGAAGGTACTAGAACTTTCAGAATTGAATTTGAAACTGTTTTGTTCAGTTTTGAAATTTATCGTTTAAATCGATATTTGAAAATAGCGTTCCAGGGCGCAGTCTCGGAATTCGACGAAACCAGTTCCATTGGATCCGTAATATTGTATTATTATCGGGTTTCAATTTTCGTAACGTTTGGCCGTACGATAAGCAAACGTGCTGAAACTAAATCGAAAATTTAATATTATAACTGGTCCAAAAAGCTATCTTCTCCATACGATCGAATTTGGAGTCGAAACCTTTTCCATTGTGTCCGGAATAGGCGTATAACGTTACAAACGCCTAGCGGCACGCCTTGATAGGAAGTTGAAATTTTTGACTTCGTTTTCGAGTCGATTCGAATTTGAATTTAAATTGAACGATTACACTAGTCAACTTCAGTTAAATTTATTTCACATCAACTTATCTTTTCACCAGTTCAAAATATCTGCAGCCAGATTCTTCACACTTCCTTTGCTTTCTTGAACACACTTCCTCGTTCATTCTTATCTACGAAAGAAAAAAAATATCGATCTCGTTTGAAATCATTTCCCCTCTCTTCAATTAAAAACGAAAACTCCATTCCACGTTCAAAAAAAAATTCAATTATCCTCTCCTGTTTTAAAACAAAAATCCAAGCTTTGAAAATTGAAGCCGCGTTCCATCCCCTCGTTCCCTTTTTTCGATCTCGTGGAGACCAAATCGATGTCTGGCGATTCTCGAAGTCACGCAACACATTGATTCGAAGTCGATTTTGGCGACGAGCTTCGCAAGTTCGAGGGTTTCGATGAAGTCGGCAGGCTCATGAAGGGGATGGCGGCAGCTCGTGTAGGGTTTCGCGAGGCCGTAGTCGCGTCATAGCAGCCATGTGGGGTCTCGAGGGGAGGCGTTCGATCGCGAGTTGGTTGATGGAGCTGTCACTCGCGTGGGGACTGCATCGAATTTCGTGAAGGTAGTGGTGGTCGACTGGGTTCGTTCTAGTGAGGTAGTTTCTTCTTTTTATTTAAATTTGATAAAAACAATTTTTTTTAGAAAAAAATGCTGCTTCCAGAAATAGTGTATGCAGAAATTTTTTTTATAGATAGATAAGCTTTAATCTATAGTAAAGAGTTTATATAGATTTATATATATACAGAGGGAATGAATTCAAATATATATATAAATATATATATATATATATATTTACAGTAAAGGAGTTCACTGTTAATTATAGTAAATACATATATATGTGTAGAAAATTGGAAAGATAATATAAAGATTGGATTTTTATAAAGAATAGTTTTTATATATATGAAGTTTAAAAATAAATATACATATGCGAAAGAAAAATTTTAAACAGTAAAGTAAATTTGTTTTTACTGTTTGCAGAAAGTAAATTTTATAGTAAAGGAGAATATATGTGCATATATTTTTAAAGTAAAGATGGTTTACTGTCTAGTTCAAATTGTAGAATTTTAATATGTACAGAGAAAATTTTTATTCAGTAAAATAAATTTGGTTATTTTAGAAGGAAATTGATTTGAAATCAAATTTTTGGATAAAATAAAATTTATCAAATGGGAAATTTATTATTCGATTTATTCGAATATTAATAATTGTATAAATGTTATAGAAGGTTTAAAAATCCTGAAATCAAGCTGGAAAGGAAAATGGATTGCAAAATTTAAAGCAAAGGTGAGATCTTCTCACTCAAAAGGAAAATTTGATTTTTGTAGTTATTGATTGATTCCTGTTTGGATATGATATTAGATATAGTAGGATATATCTATATATATAGCAATATATATATATATATTGGCATATGTATATATTGGTGATTGATTTTCCCGCATTATATAGCGGATGAGACCCTATTGCGCCGCATAATAGCGGATGATATTTTTTTTATCCCATATACCGCGATATTCCACCTCGAAGTGGAATTGGTATTGTGCTAACATCTGTGGATGCAGGGAAACAGGTTGGAGGGATCCAATTGGATTCCTAAAATTGTTGAATATTATTTCATATGTGAATGATGTGATTTATTGATAATCTATGAATGATTTATTGATAACTGAAACTGTTGAAGGCTAAAAATTTAGCCGAATGTATTTTTGGTATCGTTGGATACCAGAAATAAAGGAAAATGGATTTTTTGAAATTAAAGTTGAAAATTTTAAGTAAATTCTTTTGAAAAAATTTAGTGAATTTAAAAGAAGGAATCTAGAAATTATAAAGTTGATTTTGGTAATTTGATCGAATCATTTCCAAAATATGGTGAAAAGATTTTATAAATGGATTTTGAATAGCATTATTCGAGAGTTGGAAAATTTATTTAAAATGGAATTTTAAATGGTTTGGAAGAGAACAAAGGAATTTATTTTAAAAGGTGATAAATTTGTTTGAAATCAATTTGATAATTGATGTGGTATTTAAAATAAATCCTGAGAAATCCATTTTTTATCGATTTGGTGTTTGGAATAAATGTTTGGAAAAATCAATTTGGGAATTTGAAATAAACTTAGAAATCAATTTGTAAAATGATTTTTGTGTTGAAATGAATTTAGAAATCAATTTGGAATTTGATTTGGGGTTTGAAATAAAATCGAGAAATTAATTTGAAAGTTGATTTAGTGTTGAAAGTGAATATTTGAGAATGTAAATTAAGAATAGAATTCATAAAGGAAAGGGAAATTTGTTTAAAAAAAATAAACATTGATTTATTTTTAAAGTGTGGAAAATGTGATTTGAAACTTGTTTTCAAAATGATGAATTGTGGAAATGAATTTAACGATTTGGGATGTAAATTGAAATAAATCGATAAGGATTTATTTAATGGGTTTGAATGAAAGTGATTTGAAATTTGTTTTCAAATGGTTGAAGTGTTAAACCGTATCTCGCGAAGAGGTTTGAAATTTAATAATTTGGGAAAAATTATTTAAATTGGTTGATTGTTGTGAATGTTGTTGATAGTTAAATCACCGACTATCAATATTTGCCTTTGAAATGGCACTTGAACTGTTTTTAAAACAAACGCTTATTATTCGGTTTAGCCGGGAAGGACCTTTGTGTCAGGTAACCCATTCCGAATAATGATACGACGATATGAGTCGTATCGAAGACCGGTGATAAAGACCGGGTATTTGTGAAAACGATAGGATGACCTATCGATTGTCTCTGCACCGTTAGCTACGGTATAGAGATTTCCTTTATGATAGGAAGTTTTATCGGGATTGTGAATACCCGGATTGCACGGGCTTCTTCGGAAGTGCCTTCGGTTCTGTTCGAACCCAGAACAGACTTGTATGGTTACGTGTCTGACATTACATTTTGAGATATAAAGCTGATTTCTTTCAAATACATTTCTGTTGGTGGCGGAGAATTTATTCTCTTAGCTTAACACTCTTCTCTGAGACGTACGAGCTCAGAGGTTATGTAGTTGAAATTTATCAGCGATATATTCCCAATTTGGTAATGTGGCATGTTGAGTGTTGCTGTGTGATGATCATTTATTTGATCATATGCGATCAAAGCGTGGCTTTGTGAAAAAGCGTAGCTTTGTGGACGAGACTTCGTCAGGGCCTCACAACCCGGAAATGGTCGAAACAGGAATGTTGCGGCAAGGTTATGAGGGTCGCTCCCTTTAGGGTATGTCATTTCCTTCTGGAAAGGGGTGGTATCATGGTATGGAGCCCAAATACTTACTCATGTGGACACACTTTATTTATTATGTGTGATGTTGTTACCGAGCGCTCGGATAAAGGTCCCAAAGGACCGGGGGATGGCATATTCGTGAGTTACCTAGTTACAGGGGTAACCCGGCTTTGTTGGCAGAGAGCAGTTTGTCTCTTGGGACGTCCAACCAGAGGTGATCCCATTCGGCAGTAGGAAAGGAAGTTCCTTAGCCTGACCATTTGTTGGAAAATCCAAAGAAACAATACGAACCTTGTACGGATTTAGTTATATAACCTGCTATGGAATGTGGTGGTAACCTGCTATTGAACATAGTAGCTATAGTAGGCATACGATACTGGTCGTATGTTGGCTAAGATTAATATTATACTTTTGAAATGTTTTCCACACTAGACATTAATAATAATAATCCAATGATTTGCGTAGTAAGCATATTTGACTATCATAAGAAGAAATCTCCTCCAATTCTGCGTTTGCATTGTGTGTGTGGCAGGAGGTCTTATGGTAGTTTCATTTTCCAAAAGCATTACGAACTAATTTTATTTTCTTTGTGAAAATAACTGTTTTACGATCTCACACCAGTCACCATGACTGACTCGGAGTTTATTGTTCCCTTCTAAACTCTGGGTGCCCATAATTTTCCACACGGGCAGCCTAGAGTTATGTTATCAGGATATTCTGGAGCTTTGGAAACAAGCTGGACGACGAGACGTACTCTCGTACTTGTTTATTTATTCCGCTGTGTATTCTGTATGAGGACAAGTTTATATAACTGTCCATTGTTGTATTGAGTTGTATATTGACTCTGATTGATGTATTGTATAAAACCGATATAGTTCTTTGTTTAAAAGATTATTGATTATCTATTATATATTGTTCCGCTGCGAATGTGAGATTCTGATATTGTTTCTGTTTCTATTTTTTTTTCTGTTTTTTTTTCTGTTCTCCTTTTCTTCTGTCTTCTTCTACCTCTTCTTTTTAACCCTAATGGTTCGGTTTTCCGGCATTCGATTGCGCGACATTTGATACAGTGGACGTATTAATGTCGACTTTCGAGCATCGAAAAATCGTACCGTTACAAGTGGTATCAGAGCATCCAGTTAAGCGATAACCTTGGTTCTGTTGGGTGTTACTCATTAGAGATAGAGTCAGTAGTACTCTAGAACGAGTTGAGTGTAATAATAGATATGAGCGCGTATTTGTTAGTGAATATAATTTGTTTTGTATTATGTTGACTTATCGGTTGATTGTTTATAGATTTTGGTCGGTGCAGTCTGGCCAACTGTAATCGATAGGGGTTTCTAAACTCTTAAACAAGATAAACTGATACAGTATTGTTTTTAAATAGGGTAAATGAAATAATTTTGCCCAAACTATTTTTGTATAGAAAAGAAATGATTTTCTATGAATTATTATAGTATATGGATGCTTGGTTGTTAGGAAGTGATAACATTGAAATATTATCATTGTTATATGAAAAATGAATAAGAAATAAAATGATATAACCAAAGATTTGAAGATAAATTCATTTAACAAATGAAATTTATAAATATGAATTGAAAGATGAGGAAATGAATTCATATACGAATGAATTTGTAAATGTAATTGTAAATGAGATTTATAATTGAAATAGAATTCTAAGAAAATATTTGAAAATAAAATTCACAAAAGGAATGTAAAATAAGTTGATAACTTATAAAATATTTAAAGTTTGATTGTAATGAAATTCAAATTGAAAAGAAATGAATTTGTGAGTGAACCAATGGAGCTACATTTGTAAATGAATGAATCGGAATTGAATAATGAAATGGATTGAATTCAAGTAAATAAACTTGATAAATTATTAATTCACACAATAATGAATTGGAAGTTGAATTAGTTAAATTAAAGCTTTGTTGTAAGCTAAATTTGAAGATAAAATTTGAATTTGTATATATATTCAAGTAGTATAAATAAATTGAATTTCCTTGATAAAGATAAAATAAATTCGAGATGAATTGAATATGGAAATTGAAATTTAAAATGAATAAGTGAATGAACTAATTGAATTAAATTAGTGAATGGAATAAACTTGATAAATGAAAATCAATCAAGAATTGAAATTGGAAATTGTTTACAAGAAAATGAACTTGAGCTTTGAAGTGAAATAACTTAAGTAAATATTGAATAAATACTCGACTTAAGAAATTTTTTGTGAAATGGTTTCAAATGAAATGAGTGAGAATATGGGATGTAAGTTAAATTGAATGGAATCAATTTAAATGATTGTTAGCTCAAGTAATCATTTAGTTGCATGAATATTAACAAATCTGAATAGACAGAATTATCGTTTGACAGAAACGAGATTGTATAAATTCTATGAGTTAATAAAAGCAAATAGAAATTGATTTTTGTATCAATTGAAATAGATATGAGTTAGATTCACTTAGAAATGAATTGAATGTAAGAAAGTGAGTTGTTAATCACTTGAATTGAATAGAAATTGAATGTGAATTAGATGGAAGCGATTTAAGTTGAATTGAAACCTTATGAATAACTAATGGAATTTATTTTGAATGAATTGCTAATGAAATCTATATATTTGTTATTGAAGATGAATGAAATGTTAATAGATTTCCTATATTTGCCACTGACGTGTTTAAACTGAGTAAGTGCAGGGTTTTGGAAGCCGTTTAGCTGCATTTTGGTTGCATTAATAAGCTAATAAATAACTGCTTTGCTTAAAATGCTAATAAGGTACGCATAAGCAATAAAAATAGGAAATATGAACTGTTTTTCTGCTTTTCCGACCGAGTGGGTCGATGTATATATATTCATATCTTTTGTCAAATTGCAAAAGCTCCTCCGTACAAAGGAGACTCCGTCAAAATTTTCTGAAAATTTTGAGGGTTAAAAAAAATTTGGAATTTTTGAAATTTTTTCATTTAACGACAAGTGATTTCAAATTGAATTTGAGATAAAGGTAAATGAAACTCAATATTCAGAATTAGAAGATGAATCGAATTCAAGTAAAATTCGAAATGAAAATCTGAATGAAAATTTGAAAGTAAGATGAATTCAAGTAGAATTGAAATTGTTAATTTAATTCAAATGAAATTGAAAAGCAAAGTTGAATGGAAATGAGTATATAACTTTGTTTGTGAAGTGAAAATGAATATAAGAAGTATGTAAACACTTATATTGAACTTAAGAAATGAATTGAGGAAAATTCTTAAGTAAATTGGTATTGGGAAATCCAATAAGTGAATTTGGAAATTATTGTTCAGTAAAATTTACAGGGATTGTAAAGGATAAAGAAAATGGAATTGGATTTTGATTTCGAAGGTAAATTTGAAATTGCTCGACAATAAGGTATGTGTTTGAATTTCAGTATAAAATTTGATGAGTTTCTGATTTTGCCACTTGGCATTTTGTTTTCTATTGGGATTTGAGAGTCCGTAGGGACGTTTTGTAGTCGTACTGAGTTAGCCGCGCAAAGGAGACGCTGGCGAAATTTTTCGGAAATTTAAAGAGTCAGAATTTTTTGAGAAAATTTTGAAATGAAATTTGAATTTTTAAGAAAACCATATTATTTGGGACTTATGGTTGATTTTGGAAAATGAGTTAAAGTAATAACGAATCTTTAATAAAAAGATTTGTTTTGAAATTTGATAAAACTATTTGGAATTGAGAAAATAGTTAATGGGTATTAGAGCATTCTTCTTAACTTGTAATTTCGGGACGAAATTCTTTTAAGGGGGGGGGGGAGATTGTAACGACCCAGAAATTTTGAACATTTGAAATAGAATATTTAATTGAATTTAAATATTTAAATGTTGATTTAACTTGAATTTCAAATGTAAATATGAAATTGGCAATTTAATTTGTAAATTTAATTATTGCAATTGGGTAAAAATTTGAATCTTCAGTTTTAAGCTGATTTAAAATTATTTTCAAGGCTTGGAAAATCTATATTGATAATTCTGAAGGTACTGGAACTTTCAGAATTGAATTTGAAACTGTTTTTTTCAGTTTTGAAATTTATTGTTTAAATCGATATTTGAAAATAGCATTCCAGGGCGCAGTCTCGGAATTCGACGAAACTAGTTCCATTGGATCCGTAATATTGTATTATTATCGAGTTTCAATTTTCGTAACGTTTGGAGTGATCGTTTGGCCGTACGATAAGCAAACGCGCTGAAATTAAATCGAAAATTTAATATTATAACTGGTCCAAAAAGCTATTGTAACGACCCGGAAATTTCGAACCCGAAATTTCCAAATAGTTAGAAGAAAAAGAAAGAGATAGAAGAAGAAGAAAATAGAAACAAGACACAGAAACCTCACATTCGCAACAGATAAAATATAATATCACATAATAATATCAGTTATACAAAGAAAACTGTATCAATACACTTATATTTATACATCAGAGTTACACCCATTACAATACACTGGACAGTTTAAAACAACATGTCCAAGCCAACTATACTATACACAGCGGTAAATACTCCATACGTTTCAGCCATCCAGCTCGCCACCTGAGCTTCAGAACGTCTTAACTTGAAAATCTGTAATACTCGGTCTGACCCGAGCATTACATCAAAGTAACACCCGAGTCAGGCTGGAAACCAGCGTGAGTAAACCCATATAATTTGAAATACTAAGGTATAAAACTTATTTGAAACCAAGGTAACTCGTATCTTCTACGAGTTCTTACTTATTATATTCAAACAATTATTTCACAAAGTAATATCTAAGTACCGTTACTTAGTTCCAATGGTCCGGATTACTCAATTTATTTCATTCCAGCCTATTTGATTTACAAATCAAATCTATAAAGAATTATAGATTACTAATCGAAGTGGTTTCTGGTATTTACTAATACCCGACCCCGGTCTCTTCGAATTCAATGTCATCTTTTAAAGCAAGTTGTTTAAGTTTTAAACAATTCAATTTATATTCGGAATATCATATTCACATGGTACTTTTATCATAGATAGATAACTTACATTATCACAATTCATCCAAAGCATTTCATATCACAGCATCACAATCACATATCAGATATATCAAATAATCCAAGGAATTCAATATAATTTAATCATCCATAAGCAAGGTTAATTAGTTATACAATTCCTAATTAAATTAATTAAATTAATTACTTTTAATTCCTGCTTAATTAACATTAATTAATTACAAACCATTAGTTATTAATTAATGAAATTAATTAATCATCCTTAATTATTCATCTTAAGTAATTATTCTCAATTACTTATATTAATTGATTATCCCTTAATTAACCACATAAATTAATTAAACTTTAATTAATTACATTAATTAATTAACCCTTAATTAACTATCCTTAATTAATCTAAGATAAACAATTATCTTAATCAATTTCTTAATTATTATTTAAATCTTTATTAAATTAAATGCTTGAAATCAATTTATATAAATCTCCTGAGACTTTTTTTTATAAGCTTAAAACATTTATTTTCTTTAACCAACTACTTTGGAATTAATTAAATAAATTAACTTAATATGTAATTATTCAAATCAACTCAACTTAAATTCAAATCCCATTTGAATTTATAATTAAATTTTGAACTTGTTTGAAACTTGACAAATATTTTACATAGAAAACTTGTTTAGTATTTGCTTTGAGAACTTAGTTCATAATAATAAAAACTTGTTAAATCGTTTCTAAAATACCCGGGCCAAAACCCAAAAATTCCCGAGCCACTCTCGAGCCACTTCCCCTTCTTCTTTTCTTCGAGTCAACACGCGTACATCCCGATGTTTCCTCGGGTCCACCTTGATCTCCTCCCCTTAAATCTACAGCAAAACAAAACGTACCCAAAGATATGCGTGCACGTGCACACCCTATCGTCGTCGCTCCGATCATCGATGCCACCTCAGATAAGTCGACGACAACACCCACCTCCGATATC
The DNA here is from genome assembly GCA_030737815.1 of Allium fistulosum. Classification (NCBI taxonomy): domain Eukaryota; kingdom Viridiplantae; phylum Streptophyta; class Magnoliopsida; order Asparagales; family Amaryllidaceae; genus Allium; species Allium fistulosum. The sequence goes on along the minus strand of CM060907.1, from coordinate 1,113,621,061 downwards.
AACCTCCAGAAACACGTAACGATCATCAGATCAAAATCGAGCCAAGTCGAGAACATAAGACCCAAACCCAACCCGTAAATTCGCCAACCACCAACGCCTCCGTCCATCTGAATCCTCGCCATCGAGCCTAGACGATCGCCAGAGTACCTCGCTCCATCCTCCCATACTCCGATCATGTTCGATCCCTCGACGCTGACGAACCAGCCACGAATTCAACAGCAACCCAAACTGGACCTTAAACCCTACATTTCAATCGAGCTGCTTCCACGATGATATAGAAATTCCAGCGATAATTTTCTCGTGATCCCTATACCCTACTCCTCCTCCACGACAAGTGCCAGGCCTTCAAATCAACCCAGCCACCTGAATTTGTCGACTTGCCCAAATCCGTTCAACCCGAGAATTTGCATTAATACCAACTTTAAAAATCAAGATTTTTACATTAAAAATCACCATTCTTCAACACGAATCAGTTTATAAAATCAAATCAAGAATTCCCAACAATTTATTTTCTGCCTTGAGTTAAATTTTACTGTAAATTCTAGTTTTTGGAATAATTACTAAATATAAACACCTAAAATTTTTCTTAGAAATTACTTTACAATGTTTTCAATTATTTTCCATGTAATGATTATTACTTAAAACAGATTGTATTAAGAGGTTTGAATTTTTTCTTGATTGTTTTTGAACCTGTATAATAACAGAGATGTATATGTATACATCTCTCAGGCATGCATCAGTTTGTTCTATGTTTATACACATGCATCACATAAATTCATTCATTATTTTTCACCACAGCCACTTCACAAGCATCAAAAGATATCACGAATTCAAATTAAAACAGGTCAGTTTGCTCATAGATTTAAAAGCAGAGACAGAGATAGATGTATTCCTGAACAGACATTCGTATATATATCTATACAGGCATGCATGCATAAACATATATATCTACAATCATACTTAACAATCATGAAAAACATTTCATATCATTCCATCCAAAATTTTCAGGTGACTTAGCTTTTATAAATAGTTTACTCACCTTTATAATGTTTGAATCAGAGAAGCCTGCACTTGTTTTTGAAAACTTTGATCTGACCTCTGAACTTGATTTAGTTTGAATTTGCTTGATGATTCAGGTAGTTGATTGCTTTTGAATTTTCCTATTACTTGTTGTTGAATTTAAATTTGGCTGTTGATCTTCATTATCATTTGCATGACCTCAGGTTGTGGAAGATTCTGAAACTGCTATTGAATTCGCCTTTGAGTTTTCTTTTGATTTGCATTTCCAAATTTTTATTCCTTTGATCTATTTAGTTTTACTTGCAATGAAGAAAAGATAGATTTAGAGCTGAAAGGTATAAACAGCTCTTTCTTCTTTCATATTTTTAAAATTTTTAAATTTAATTATCAAAGAGAAATATTGCCATTTGTCCTCTTATGTGTTAATTTGCTTACACATATGCATTTATTTTTACAAATGTCTTTAAACCACTTTAATATACTTACAAGTGTTAACTTGTCTTTTTATTAATTTATTTAAGCTATATATATATATTTATGTAATATTTACATATATATAATGTATTTATCTTACATAAATAAGCTTTTAGATTTAATAAATATAGAAAAGTGAATTCAAGTAAACATTTATTTATAATAACTTAGGCTTTAAATCAAATTAAATGCATCCTATATTTATATGCTTGGGAAATTTATTTTAACTCTATATATAGATTTCCACAAATCAATTTATCTTATGTTTGAAAAAAAATGAAAGAATATTAAAACAAATGAACTTCTTAATTTAAATCTTATTTAAACTTAAGCTTAAAATATATCCTTTAAATAAATAAGAAATTATCCTTGTTGTTAATAATTTAATCAAATGAAATAAGTACCTCAATATTTTAAAATCGGTTAATTATCAAATTAACCGATAGTTCAAAAATCCGGGTTATCACATTCCTCCCCCCTTTAAAACTTTTCGTCCTCGAAAAGGAACGAAGTCAAAATTTATTCAATACTTAAAATTAGATAAATTATTCTTTGATCATTTTTAAAACACTTTTAAAATCTATATAATATTATAAAATAGTTTTTATAAAAATAATTTTTATAACTCGATGTTTCAACAAATCCATCCTTGTTCTCATAGAAATTCGGTCATACGTTGATCAGGCGTACGACTGAAAATCTATAAGTACTCGGTAAACCCGTTTTCAACACCCGGTAAAAATATTTGAAAAATAATTTTATTGAAAATATCGAAAACGTTTTTGAAAATAGAGGAAATATCTTTGGTGAAAATGCTCTGGAAATCATCACCCCCATCCATGGTCACAGTTACATCACGGGTTACGTTGCCATCGCAGCAAAAGTCCATGTAACTGATGACAGCATGGAACCCACAACAGATCGCAGTTACATTCCAGGGTTACGTTGCCGTCGCAGCAAAAGTCCATGTAACTGTTGGCTCTCAGCGGCACACACGATTTCGCTGTCAAAATGAAATTTCTCCCACATAGGTCGCAGTCTACCGATATAAAATCAAACGCAGACTGTTGGCTCTCAGCGGCACACATGACTTTCGCTATGGTCTGCAGTAGATCGCAGTGACATTGAGTTAAATTGTTGTCACAGCATAACTCAAATGCCTCTGTGGGCACCAGCCCCTCGACTTTCGCTACACAAATAATCCTCAGGAACTAGTTTTGTCCGGACTCCTCACAGGATCAACTTTAGAAACCCCCCTTGGGGCTCAAGGCAGTACCACCCAGTGGTACTCCTGAGAAGTTCATTTCAAGGAAGCGCCTTTTTCCTCAGAGCTATTCTCAAAACACTTTATACTATATACTTATAGTATCTTCAAATCACACCCTTTATGATTTATCAAAATCTCCTTTACACAAAATCGATTACCAAAATCGATAATTCTCAAACTAGGCTTTTCAAAATCCAAAATTGATTTTCCCAAAAATCAAAAGCCTTTCCCAAATTCATAGGTTCCCAAAACCTTTTCCAAAATCATTCTCATAAGATCCTTTATATATATATATATAGATATAGATATATATAACTTTTAAAATCTTTGGATCATTTCAACTTTGTATAAAACCTCTTTTATACTTCAAATATTTCAAAACCCTTTTCTTTTAGCAATAGATTCAACAAGGGAAGATTTACCTTATACAACAAGGATATATAACTTTATTTTATTCCAAATCAAATATTCACATTTGATAAATCTTTTATAAAGTTATTAACCATATTTCTTTTCAAAAACCATTTTACAGTTCTTATCCACAAATCTTCAATATCAATTTCATTCAAATCCGTACGATGTACACATATCATCCGTACACAATATCAATCTGATCGCTCAATCGATCACACAATTTCACTTCCGAACTAGTATCGTCCACCCGACTTCCTAGTGCGGACTCAGATCTGGTTTCTTGATTAGAAACCGTCATTCTCCTTGCATAGTCACAACTATGATAGAGAATATCCAGAACCAATCAAAAATCCATATCCAGGTTCGCCGTCGAAAATCAAGCGAAAAATCCCAACTCGGATCGATAATACTATCTCGAAATTCTATGTTCGAATCTGGATCAAATCACTATGCGAATAGAATAATATACGTATATCCTACGTATTTTTCTTTGTTGGTTATTATCCAAATCAATTCTCTTTTCTATTCACATTTCCTTTAATTCCATTCACTTATTCTCAATTGCTTCCATTTCCAATTGAGTTATTACTTCAATTACAAACAGTTTGAACTCTGACCAATTTAAATTTAAACAAATATCTTGAAAAAGTTTAAAATAGATAAGTAGTTGAAAAATAGTTATTAGTTTGTAAAATAGTTGTAAAATAGTTTAGTAGGTATAAAAATAGTTAGATAATTGCAAAATAGTTTTTAAAATAGTGATTACATATAAGTAGCTGAAAAATAGTAATTAGTTTATAAGACAGTTTTCAAAATAGTTAAATAGTTTTAAAATAATTGTAAAATAAGTATAAGATAATTTAGGGTTTAAGAAGAAAGATTGTATAGTAAATAGTTTGGAAACATATACTTGTATTAAAACAATTTGAAAATAATCCAGAGCCAAACTGTTTAATTTCCCAATCTCCATTTCCAATTAATTTCCCATTAATTCAATTTAAATTTCCACTTCCATTTAAATTGACTCAATACTTCAATTTCCATTGAATTTTATTCAATCCCAATTCAAGTTGAATTAATCTTAATTCCTTTCCAAATTTCAAATCAAATTCCATTTGATTTTAAACATATTCATTTTAATTACAATTTCAAATTATTCAAACTAATTTCATATTGAATCCACTTAAATTTCAAATCATTTCAATTTCTATATGAATTAATCCCAATTCCCATTTGAATTTTTGAACTCATTCAATCTTCAATTTTTATTTTAAATAAATTCAATTCAAATTTTCCATTTGAATTTTAAACTTATTCATCTTAAATCACAATTCCCATTTATTCAAATCAAATTCAGTTTGAACTAATTCAATTTAAATCTCAATTTTAAACTATCTCGAATTATATAAATTCGAGTTAAAATTTTTAAATATTGATTTAATTCCTTAAATTCCTTCACTTTTAAATTAATTCAACCTTTATTTTTTTTATTTTAACAAATTAAATCTTTAAACCTTTTAATTCTGAATTCAAATTTCAAAATTCCATTTTAAAATTATCTTTACTTAACTTATTACAAAGTTCAAATAAGAATTCAAAAACAATTTAATCTTCAGATTCTAATTTATTATCCATTTTCAATTTTCAGATCTCAAACCCATTTTGAGATCACTCATAACTTCCATTTAAATTAACCATTTAACTACCCAAGTTAAATTTAAATTTCATCTTGAAATTTCCAATTCAAGTTATTTATTCAAACTTATTTAACTTCCTCCAAGTTAAATTTACTTAATCCAGTCAACTTTTCACAATTTGAATTCCCATTCAAATTTTAAACTTCAGATTAATAGTCTTTCCCCTTTTAAGTTTAAAAACTTACTTTACTTTGGGTTTTACATCACATTCCAATTTAAAACTCAACACTAAGTGTTTATTTCAAATCATCATTGGTATTATATATATTCCTCATATATACATTTTCTTTACACACCAAGTTATACTTTAAATTTTTAAACCACCTTTGGTTTTAATTCAAAACAACTTCTTTAAAACAATTTCAAGTTTTCTAGATTTAGATTTAAAATTTCACAATTTTAAATTCTCTTCAATTCCAATTTATAAGTTATACTCACTTAAATGTTTACTTCCCTAAACATTTCATTTTGCTAAATCATTAACACCATTCATTATTAAACACAATTACCATTTATGATAATAACCAAGATTATCATATCTAGAAACCAATTCATTATTACCTTTATTCTTGATAACATTTCTACAAATTCAAGATTTTAATTTTAGTTTGAATTCATTTCAAACTTATCTTCATTCAATTTTAATTTGGCTTTATTTCTATTACCACTTAATTTAATTCCAATATTTTAACAACCAATTACCTTAATATTTAATAGAAAGAAATATCATTTTATATATCAAAATATATTCTTATATAAAATCATTTAAAATCCTTATATAAGAAAATAACAATTACGCTCTCATATATATATATATACACTCAACTCGTTCTAGGGTACTATTGACCCTATCCTTAACGAGTAATCCCAACAGAGCCAAGGTTCTTGCTTAACCTTCGCTCTGATACCACTGTAACGACCCGGAAATTTCGAACCCGAAATTTCCAAATAGTTAGAAGAAAAAGAAAGAGATAGAAGAAGAAGAAAATAGAAACAAGACACAGAAACCTCACATTCGCAACGGATAAAATATAATATCACATAATAATATCAGTTATACAAAGAAAACTGTATCAATACACTTATATTTATACATCAGAGTTACACCCATTACAATACACTGGACAGTTTAAAACAACATGTCCAAGCCAACTATACTATACACAGCGGTAAATACTCCATACGTTTCAGCCATCCAGCTCGCCACCTGAGCTTCAGAACGTCTTAACCTGAAAATCTGTAATACTCGGTCTGACCCGAGCATTACATCAAAGTAACACCCGAGTCAGGCTGGAAACCAGCGTGAGTAAACCCATATAATTTGAAATACTAAGGTATAAAACTTATTTGAAACCAAGGTAACTCGTATCTTCTACGAGTTCTTACTTATTATATTCAAACAATTATTTCACAAAGTAATATCTAAGTACCGTTACTTAGTTCCAATGGTCCGGATTACTCAATTTATTTCATTCCAGCCTATTTGATTTACAAATCAAATCTATAAAGAATTATAGATTACTAATCGAAGTGGTTTCGGGTATTTACTAATACCCGACCCCGGTCTCTTCGAATTCAATGTCATCTTTTAAAGCAAGTTGTTTAAGTTTTAAACAATTCAATTTATATTCGGAATATCATATTCACATGGTACTTTTATCATAGATAGATAACTTACATTATCACAATTCATCCAAAGCATTTCATATCACAGCATCACAATCACATATCAGATATATCAAATAATCCAAGGAATTCAATATAATTTAATCATCCATAAGCAAGGTTAATTAGTTATACAATTCCTAATTAAATTAATTAAATTAATTACTTTTAATTCCTGCTTAATTAACATTAATTAATTACAAACCATTAGTTATTAATTAATGAAATTAATTAATCATCCTTAATTATTCATCTTAAGTAATTATTCTCAATTACTTATATTAATTGATTATCCCTTAATTAACCACATAAATTAATTAAACTTTAATTAATTACATTAATTAATTAACCCTTAATTAACTATCCTTAATTAATCTAAGATAAACAATTATCTTAATCAATTTCTTAATTATTATTTAAATCTTTATTAAATTAAATGCTTGAAATTAATTTATATAAATCTCCTGAGACTTTTTTTTATAAGATTAAAACATTTATTTTCTTTAACCAACTACTTTGGAATTAATTAAATAAATTAACTTAATATGTAATTATTCAAATCAACTCAACTTAAATTCAAATCCCATTTGAATTTATAATTAAATTTTGAACTTGTTTGAAACTTGACAAATATTTTACTTAGAAAACTTGTTTAGTATTTGCTTTGAGAACTTAGTTCATAATAATAAAAACTTGTTAAATCGTTTCTAAAATACCCGGGCCAAAACCCAAAAATTCCCGAGCCACTCTCGAGCCACTTCCCTTTCTTCTTTTCTTCGAGTCAACACGCGTACATCCCGATGTTTCCTCGGGTCCACCTTGATCTCCTCCCCTTAAATCTACAGCAAAACAAAACATACCCAAAGATATGCGTGCACGTGCACACCCTATCGTCGTCGCTCCGATCATCGATGCCACCTCAGATAAGTCGACGACAACACCCACCTCCGATATCAACCTCCAGAAACACGTAACGATCATCAGATCAAAATCGAGCCAAGTCGAGAACATAAGACCCAAACCCAACCCGTAAATTCGCCAACCACCAACGCCTCCGTCCATCTGAATCCTCGCCATCGAGCCTAGACGATCGCCAGAGTACCTCGCTCCATCCTCCCATACTCCGATCATGTTCGATCCCTCGACGCTGACGAACCAGCCACGAATTCAACAGCAACCCAAACTGGACCTTAAACCCTACATTTCAATCGAGCTGCTTCCACGATGATATAGAAATTCCAGCGACAATTTTCTCGTGATCCCTATACCCTACTCCTCCTCCACGACAAGTGCCAGGCCTTCAAATCAACCCAGCCACCTGAATTTGTCGACTTGCCCAAATCCGTTCAACCCGAGAATTTGCATTAATACCAACTTTAAAAATCAAGATTTTTACATTAAAAATCACCATTCTTCAACACGAATCAGTTTATAAAATCAAATCAAGAATTCCCAACAATTTATTTTCTGCCTTGAGTTAAATTTTACTGTAAATTCTAGTTTTTGGAATAATTACTAAATATAAACACCTAAAATTTTTCTTAGAAATTACTTTACAATGTTTTCAATTCTTTTCCATGTAATGATTATTACTTAAAACAGATTGTATTAAGAGGTTTGAATTTTTTCTTGATTGTTTTTGAACCTGTATAATAACAGAGATGTATATGTATACATCTCTCAGGCATGCATCAGTTTGTTCTATGTTTATACACATGCATCACATAAATTCATTCATTATTTTTCACCACAGCCACTTCACAAGCATCAAAAGATATCACGAATTCAAATTAAAATAGGTCAGTTTGCTCATAGATTTAAAAGCAGAGACAGAGATAGATGTATTCCTGAACAGACATTCGTATATATATCTATACAGGCATGCATGCATAAACATATATATCTACAATCATACTTAACAATCATGAAAAACATTTCATATCATTCCATCCAAAATTTTCAGGTGACTTAGCTTTTATAAATAGTTTACTCACCTTTATAATGTTTGAATCAGAGAAGCCTGCACTTGTTTTTGAAAACTTTGATCTGACCTCTGAACTTGATTTAGTTTGAATTTGCTTGATGATTCAGGTAGTTGATTGCTTTTGAATTTTCCTATTACTTGTTGTTGAATTTAAATTTGGCTGTTGATCTTCATTATCATTTGCATGACCTCAGGTTGTGGAAGATTCTGAAACTGCTATTGAATTCGCCTTTGAGTTTTCTTTTGATTTGCATTTCCAAATTTTTATTCCTTTGATCTATTTAGTTTTACTTGCAATGAAGAAAAGATAGATTTAGAGCTGAAAGGTATAAACAGCTCTTTCTTCTTTCATATTTTTAAAATTTTTAAATTTAATTATCAAAGAGAAATATTGCCATTTGTCCTCTTATGTGTTAATTTGCTTACACATATGCATTTATTTTTACAAATGTCTTTAAACCACTTTAATATACTTACAAGTGTTAACTTGTCTTTTTATTAATTTATTTAAGCTATATATATATATTTATGTAATATTTACATATATATAATGTATTTATCTTACATAAATAAGCTTTTAGATTTAATAAATATAGAAAAGTGAATTCAAGTAAACATTTATTTATAATAACTTAGGCTTTAAATCAAATTAAATGCATCCTATATTTATATGCTTGGGAAATTTATTTTAACTCTATATATAGATTTCCACAAATCAATTTATCTTATGTTTGAAAAAAAATGAAAGAATATTAAAACAAATGAACTTCTTAATTTAAATCTTATTTAAACTTAAGCTTAAAATATATCCTTTAAATAAATAAGAAATTATCCTTGTTGTTAATAATTTAATCAAATGAAATAAGTACCTCAATATTTTAAAATCGGTTAATTATCAAATTAACCGATAGTTCAAAAATCCGGGTTATCACAGCTATCTTCTCCATACGATCGAATTTGGAGTCAAAACCTTTTCCATTGTGTCCGGAATAGGCGTATAACATTACGAATGCCTAGCGGCACGCCTTGATAGGAAGTCGAAATTTTGACTTCGTTTTCGAGTCGATTCGAATTTGAATTTAAATTGAACGATTACACTAGTCAACTGCAGTTAAATTTATTTCACATCAACTTATCTTTTCACCAGTTCAAAATATCTACAGCCATATTCTTCACGCTTCCTTTGCCTTCTTGAACACACTTCCTCGTTCATTCTTATCTACGAAAGAAAAAAAAAATATCGATCTCGTTTGAAATCATTTCCCCTCTCTTCAATTAAAAACGAAAACTCCATTCCCCATTCAAAAAAAAATTCAATTATCCTCTCCTGTTTTAAAACAAAAATCCAAGCTTTGAAAATTGAAGCCGCGTTCCATCCCCTCGTTCCCTTTTTTCGATCTCGTGGAGGCCAAATCGACGTTTGGCGATTCTCGAAATCACGCAACACATTGATTCGAAGTCGATTTTGGCGACGAGCTTCGCAAGTTCGAGGGTTTCGATGAAGTCGGCAGGCTCGTGAAGGGGATGGCGGCAGCTCATGTAGGGTTTCGCGAGGCCGTAGTCGCGTCATAGCAGCCATGTAGGGTCTCGAGGGGAGGCGTTCAATCGCGAGTTGGTTGATGGAGCTGGCGCTCGCGTGGGGACTGCATCGAATTTCGTGAAGGTAGTGGTGGTCGACTGGGTTCGTTCCAGTGAGGTAGTTTCTTCTTTTTATTTAAATTTGATAAAAACAATTTTTTTTTAGAAAAAAATGCTGCTTCCAGAAATAGTGTATGTAGAAATTTTTTTTATAGATAGATAAGCTTTAATCTATAGTAAAGAGTTTATATATATAAAGCGGGAATGAATTCAAATATATATATATATATATATATTTACAGTAAAGGAGTTCACTGTTAATTATAGTAAATACATATATATGTGTAGAAAATTGGAAAGATTATATAAAGATTGGATTTTTATAAAGAATAGTTTTTATATATATGAAGTTTAAAAATAAATATACATATGCGAAAGAAAAATTTTAAACAGTAAAGTAAATCTTGTTTTTACTGTTTACAGAAAGTAAATTTTATAGTAAAGGAGAATATATGTGCATATATTTTTAAAGTAAAGATGGTTTACTGTCTAGTTCAAATTGTAGAGTTTTAATATGTACAGAGAAAAAAATTTATTCAGTAAAATAAATTTGGTTATTTTAGAAGGAAATTGATTTGAAATCAAATTTTTAGATAAAATAAAATTTATCAAATGGGAAATTTATTGTTCGATTTATTCGAATATTAATAATTGTATAAATGTTATACAAGGTTTAAAAATCCTGAAATCAAGCTGGAAAGGAAAATGGATTGCAAAATTTAAAGCAAAGGTGAGATCTTCTCACTCTTAAGGAAAATTTGATTTTTGCAGTTATTGATTGATTGCTGTTTGGATGTGATATTAGATATAGTAGGATATATCTATATATATAGCAATATATATATTGGCATATGTATATATTGGTGATTGATTTTCCCGCATTATATAGCGGATGAGACCCTATTGCGCCGCATAATAGCGGATGATATTTTTTTTTATCCCATATACCGCGATATTCCACCTCGAAGTGGAATTGGTATTGTGCAAACATCTGTGGATGCAGGGAAACAGGTTAGAGGGATCCAACTGGATTCCTCAAATTGTTGAATATTATTTCATATGTGAATGATGTGATTTATTGATAATCCGTGAATGATTTATTGATAATTGAAACTGTTGAAGGCTAAAAATTTAGCCGAATGTACTTTTGGTATCGTTGGATACCAGAAATAAAGGAAAATGGATTTTTTTGAAATTAAAGTTGAAAATTTTAAGTAAATTCTTTTGAAAGAATTTGGTGAATTTAAAAGAAGGAATCTAGAAATTATAAAGTTGATTTTGGTAATTTTATCGAATCATTTCCAAAATATGGTGAAAAGATTTTATAAATGGATTTTGAATAGCATTATTCGAGAGTTGGAAAATTTATTTAAAATGGAATTTTAAATGGTTTGGAAGAGAATAAGGGAATTTATTTTAAAAGGTGATAAATTTGTTTGAAATCAATTTGATAATTGATGTGGTATTTAAAATAAATCCTGAGAAATCCATTTTCTATCGATTTGGTGTTTGGAATAAATGTTTGGAAAAATCAATTTGGGAATTTGAAATAAACTTAGAAATCGATTTGTAAAATGATTTTTGTGTTGAAATGAATTTAGAAATCAATTTGGAATTTGATTTGGGGTTTGAAATAAAATCGAGAAATTAATTTGAAAGTTGATTTAGTGTTGAAAGTGAATATTTGAGAATGTAAATTTAGAATAGAATTCATAAAGGAAAGGGAAATTTGTTTTAAAAAAATAAACATTGATTTATTTTTAAAGTGTGGAAAATGTGATTTGAAACTTGTTTTCAAAATGATGAATTGTGGAAATGAATTTAACGATTTGGGATGTAAATTGAAATAAATCGATAAGGATTTATTTAATGGGTTTAAATGAAAGTGATTTGAAATTTGTTTTCAAATGGTTGAAGTGTTAAACCGTATCTCGCGAAGAGGTTTGAAATTTAATAATTTGGGAAAAATTATTTAAATTGGTTGATTGTTGTGAATGTTGTTGATAGTTAAATCACCGACTATCAATATTTGCCTTTGAAATGGCACTTGAACTGTTTTTAAAACAAACGCTTATTATTCGGTTTAGCCGGGAAGGACCTTTGTGTCAGGTAACCCATTCCGAATAATGATACGACGATATGGGTCGTATCGAAGACCGGTGATAAAGACCGGGTATTTGTGAAAACGATAGGATGACCTATCGATTGTCTCTGCACCGTTAGCTACGGTATAGAGATTTCCTTTGTGATAGGAAGTTTGATCGGGATTGTGAATACCCGGATTGCACGGGCTTCTTCGGAAGTGCCTTCGGTTCTGTTCGAACCCGGAACAGACTTGTATGGTTACGTGTCTGACATTACATTTTGAGATATAAAGCTGATTTCTTTCAAATACATTTCTGTTGGTGGCGGAGAATTTATTCTCTTAGCTTAACACTCTTCTCTGAGACGTACGAGCTCAGAGGTTATGTAGTTGAAATTTATCAGCGATATATTCCCAATTTGGTAATGTGGCATGTTGAGTGTTGCTGTGTGATGATCATTTATTTGATCATATGCGATCAAAGCGTGGCTTTGTGAAAAAGCGTAGCTTTGTGGACGAGACTTCGTCAGGGCCTCACAACCCGGAAATGGTCGAAACAGGAATGTTGCGACAAGGTTATGAGGGTCGCTCCATTTAGGGTATGTCATTTCCTTCTGGAAAGGGGTGGTATCATGGTATGGAGCCCAGATACTTACTCATGTGCACACACTTTATTTATTATGTGTGATGTTGTTACCGAGCGCTCGGATAAAGGTCCCAAAGGACCAGGGGATGGCATATTCGTGAGTTACCTAGTTACAGGGGTAACCCGACTTTGTTGGCAAAGAGCAGTTTGTCTCTCGGGACGTCCAGCCAGATCCGATCCCATTCGGTAGTAGGAAAGGAGGTTCCTTAGCCTGACCATTTGTTGGAAAATCCAAAGAAACAATACGAACCTTGTACGGATTTAGTTGTATAACCTGCTATGGAATGTGGCGGTAACCTGCTATTGAACACAGTAGCTATAGTAGGCATACGATACTGGTCGTATGTTGGCTAAGATTAATATTATACTTTTGAAATGTTTTCCACACTAGACATTAATAATAATAATCGAATGATTTGCGTAGTAAGCATCTTTGACTATCATAAGAAGAAATCTCCTCCAATTCTGCGTTTGCATTGTGTGTGTGGCGGGAGGTCTTATGGTAGTTTCATTTTCCAAAAGCATTGCGAACTAATTTTATTTTCTTTGTGAAAATAACTGTTTTACGATCTCACACCAGTCACCATGACTGACTCGGAGTTTATTGTTCCCTTCTAAACTCTAGGTGCCTATAATTTTCCACACGGGCAGCCTAGAGTTATGTTATCAGGATATTCTGGATATTCTGGAGCTTTGGAAACAAGCTGGACGACGAGACGTACTCCCGTACTTGTTTATTTATTCCGCTGTGTATTCTGTATGAGGACAAGTTTATATAACTGTCCATTGTTGTATTGAGTTGTATATTGACTCTGATTGATGTATTGTATAAAACCGATATAGTTCTTTGTTTAAAAGATTATTGATTATCTATTATATATTGTTCCGTTGCGAATGTGAGATTCTGATATTGTTTCTGTTTTTTTTTCTGTTCTCTTTTTCTTCTGTCTTCTTCTAACTCTTCTTTTTAACCCTATTGGTTCGGTTTTCCGGCATTCGATTGCGCGGCATTTGATACAGTGGACGTATTAATGTCGACTTTCGAGCGTCGAAAAATCGTACCGTTACAATATATCTCTACTTGGAGCTTACTATTGCTTATAGTCCTCTATATAGTACTATGAAGCTATATCAGTACTTGATTATTTGAGACAATTATAGAGTTTATTATGGAGATTTTGGGATGTATAAACTTTTTATTTCAATTTTTGTATAGTCTGTGAACCTGTGCACTATGATGTTCTTATTTATCGTTCATTAATTATATTATTGTCTCGCCTGTTTTACATCTATATTGTTATATTATATTTTATCTATGCACTGTGAGATATTTTACAGGTTCCGTCCCTGGATGTTTCTCCATTTTGTATTCCTACCCACCGTCTTGCATCGCCGGATACCTCCACAGCGCATCACTTAGGTATATTGGGTACTAGAGGTGTAGGGCGTTCGTCACATTTGATACCGGAACTTATGTTGCGTGGATGACCTAAGTTGATACTTGGATCCATTAGAGATAAGGAAAGAGCTATCATCTTAGAATGGATCTAGCGATATATGGGAGTGCGTACTTGTAATATTTTTGTTTTCAAATTTAAATAGTATAATATATAGTATATAAGTTGCATTGCATTCATGCACACTAATTATTCCTTTTAGAGCGACTAATCATTCTTGTTACAACTTATAAGAATGAGTCGGCTAGCAAGGAACGCTGCTAGGAACTCTATCTCTGGAGTTAAGGAGGGGGTGGGATTGGGCTGCTATCCCTGATTTGTAGAACATGTTCGCAGAAATGGTGCGAAACATGGTTCAAAATGCCCAAGTTGGTACTGTTGCAGTTATAGGTGGTGGTGGTCAAGTACAAGCGTCGAGGGCTGACTTCGCTAAATTGAGCAAGGATTTCACTACTTTGGGTGGAAAACCATTTCTTGGAATGGAATCGGCCATCGAAGTGAAGGATTGGACGTACACATCTTTGAGGATATAGAGTTAGAAGATGCGATGAGAGGAAGCTTGCCTCTAGATAGCTTCAAGGAAGGGCCATGCGGTGGTGGAATTCTATCAAGATTACTGCTCCCACGGACCAGATTACTTGGGAGCAGTTCAAGGCGAGGTTTGAAGAGATGTATATATGGGCCACTTAAAAGTCGATACTCTTTTGGGAATTTGTTGACTTGAGACAAGGGGATAAGTCAGTAATGGAGTATGTGGCTGAGTTCAGCATGCTATCAAAATATGATCTATCTTTTATCGATACTCCACTCAAGAAGAACAAGAATTTTATCGTGGGCTTGGATTATTACCTTGGAGACAAGCTTATAGGGCATATTGATGAGCTGTTTAAGAGGCTGATGGACAATGCTCTTCGATATGAGAGTCTGTACCCTAAGCTGATTGT
The DNA here is from genome assembly GCA_030737815.1 of Allium fistulosum. Taxonomy (NCBI): domain Eukaryota; kingdom Viridiplantae; phylum Streptophyta; class Magnoliopsida; order Asparagales; family Amaryllidaceae; genus Allium; species Allium fistulosum. The sequence continues at coordinate 1,113,605,772 of CM060907.1, read as the reverse complement.
TTCCCCTAAGGATGAGTCGAAGCCGTAGCTAGTGGGGGATGCTAAAGGAAGTGGGACAACAATAAAAGGAAGAAGCATTTTCAGAAGGATGGCCAGAAGAAGGGCTAGTGGGAGCTTACATTTTATAACTGTGGATAGAGGGGCCATCTTAGCAAAGGTTGCTAGAACGATAAGAAAGGATGTTTTAACTGCAACAAGCTGGGGCATATCAAGAACGATTGCCTAGAACTGCCAAGAAATAAATAGGTTGTGTCTGCTTCTGCTTTGAATGTTGTTCCCGCTTCGTCGAGTGCTCCATTAACGAAGCAGAAGGGGAAGAGGTCATTATATAGAGTATGCTATCTATTTCTAATATATATATATACATTTTTTATTTGATACTGGGAATTCACATTCCTTTATATCTAGTGATTTTGTAGACAGATTGGGATCGAAACACGAAATTGTTAACCAACCCTTGATGTGACGAATCTAGTTGGAGGCTTTATTAGCATTTTCATGGTTTGTAGAGACATAGCTTTATCAAGCCATGAATGTTTTTTTTTGCTTGTGATCACTTTGTTTTGGATTTGGTAGGATTTGGTATTATACCGAGAACGGACTGGCTGAGGAAGTATGTGGTAGTGGTTGATTTTGAGGGGGTGTTGGTTACGATTAGGGCTATTGAAGGGCGGACGGTAGTCATTAGTCGCCTACCAGAGGAATGAATTATGGTTACTTTCTGTATTCACTTGAGACTCCAAAGGATGAGTTGTCATCTATGCCTATAGAGAGAGAGAGAGAGTATCTCGACATATTGAGGAGGTAACCGAATTACCATGATACGAATAGATTGAGTTTCGAATAGACTTAGTGAAGGATGCCAGACAGATAAATATGCCTTTAAGGCATATGGCACCTAGAGAGCAAAAGGAGTTGGAGGTGCAAGTGAATGACTTGTTGAGACGAGGGTTCGTTAGTTGGAGTTTATCTAAGTGGGGCACACCAATAATATTCGCCACTAAGGCGGATGGCTCTCTGAGGTTGTGTGTAGATTACCGTGAGCTGAATAAGGTAATGAAGAAGAACAAGTATCCTCTCTCACGTATTGATGACTTGTTTGATCTACTCCATGGTGCTAGGGTGTTCTCTCAGTTGGACCTTGCGATAGAGTTTCATCAACTGAGAGTGACAAAGAAGGGTGTGTTGACTACATCGTTTCGTATGCCATTTAGATTCTATAAGTGGTTGGTTATGCCGTTCAGGTTAACTAATTCACCGTTATACTTTGTTGATCTTATGAACTGTGTTTTCAGGTATTGACTAAATAAGTTTGTACTTGTGTTCATGGACGATATCCGTCTTTATTCAAGGATGGAGGAGGAGCACAAGAAGCACTTGAGGATTGTGCTCGAGGTATTGAGGAAGCATCGATTAAAGGCAAAGTTTTCTAAGTGTCATTTCTTGAGGAGGGAAGTGCGATTCTTAGGCCATGTTGTTTCTGAGTAGGGTATTGCTGTAGACCCTATGAAGATGGTAGCAGTATAGGATTGGGATCAGCCCAAGACCACTACAAACGTAAGAAACTTCCTTGGACTGGTGTGATCTATAGACATTTTTTCTAGGACTTCTCTAAGGTAGAAGCGCCGTTATCCAAATTGATGAAGAAGAATCAGATTTTAATTTAGAAATTAGGGTGTGAGCATGTGTTCATGAGTCTTAAGGAGAGTTTACGAGCACATCAGTGTTGGTCTTTCCGAGTGGAAATGAGGAGCTGATAGTATATACAAACACCCATTGTATTGGACTTGGTGCAGTGTTGATGTAGAGGGGAAAGGTTGTCGCCTATGCTAGTCGACAGCTGAAACTGCACAAGAGGAAGTATCCAACTCATGATTTGGAGTTGGCAATGATAGTATTTTCTTTGAAGATATAGAGGCATTATTTTCTTGAGGTAAGGTTCGAGTTGTATATGGCCACAAGTCATTGAAGTATTTATTCTTCCAGAATGATCTTAACTTTCAATAGTAGTGATGGTTAGAGTTCTCGATCTCGTACGACTGTGACATTTCCTACATGCCTAGTAAGGGAAATGTGGTCGTTGATGCTTTGAGTAGGAGACATGCTAGCTTGGGAGCGATGTTCCTAGAGTATAAGCAGTTGGAGTTTATCGCTGGCTATTATTTTAGTCCTCGATGTGAGATGGAGCAGGAAATGTTGAATAGCTTGATGGTCAGACCTACCTTGATTGAATGGATTAGTGCTAGTTAGAAGCGAGATGCTAGACTATCGATGATCATAGCGAGGATAGAGGAAGGGGTAGAGTCTGAGGAGATGAAGCAGTACGGGATCGACTATAATGGTTGACTCCGTAAGGATGAGAGATTATTTGTTCCTGATGCTGATGGATGAGGGATGAGGTGCTGTGTGAGTGCCATCATTCGATCTTAACTATACATGCCGGCAGAAATATAATGTACCGCAACATGAGATGTGCATTTTATTGGGAAAGGATGAAGAAGGATGTTGGTACATTCATCTCGAAGTGCATGAACTGTCACTTGGTAAAGGAAGAGCAGAAGAAGCTGAGTGGTTTACTGCAACTACTCGAGGTTCCCGAGTGGAAATGGGACAAGTTAAGATGGAATTTATCAATGGATTGCGAAGGCCTGATGGGGGTGTGATAGCATTTGGGTCATAGTTGATAGATTGACGAAGAGTGCTCTATTTATACCCACTAAGTCAAGTAGAACATCATCAAAATTGGCCGAGTTGTATATGAAATGCGTTGTGTGATTCCATGGTGTACCGAGGAGCATTATAAGCAATTGAGAACCTTTGTTCACTAGCAAGTTTTGGAAGAGCTTACAAGAGGTAGTCGGGATGGAGCTAGATTTTATTATGGCTTATCACCAATAAACTGATGATCAAACCGAAAGGGCGAGCGATATCTCTAGAGGATCTCTTGCGAGCTTGCGTTCTCGATTTTGGTGGCTCATGGGAAGATCATCTACACTTGGGAGAGTTTGAATACAAAAAAATTATTAGTCCAGCATCGGTATGGCACCGTTTGAGGCATATATGACCGATTGTGCAATGCTCCTTCAAGTTGGTGAAAAGGGGGCAAGAAACTGATACTTGGGTCAGATTTGGTTAGAGAGATTTTGGAGAATATCGAGATCATTCTACAAGGAATGAAAGCTTCTTAGGATCGATAGAAGAGCTTGGCCATAGGAGAAGACGTGATTTGGAGTTCTCCATTGGCGATATGGTGTTTATCAAGATCTCTCCTTTGAAGAATGTTGTCCGATTCGGTACTAAGGGAAAGTTGGCACCGAGATTCGTCGGTCCTTTTCGATACTTGAAAGGATCAGGAATTTAGCATATAGAGTTGACTTACGCTAGAAGATGGTGGATTTCCATCACTCACATTAGCTTAAGCATTTTGGTTTCTAGCATTAGCCGGTCTACCCGGGTTTCTCCTGGTAGTGGGTCGAGCATTTACATTATTTTTTTAAGGATAATATATATATACTGGAGGAGAAAAAACGCCTTTCTCCGGGGGCTAACACAAAAGTCGGAGCATATGAAGGACATATACTCCCCATACCAAAAAAGAGAAAAAAAAAGCAGAAAGACCTCAACCAAAGCCATAGCAAAAAGCAACAAGACTGCTAGGCCGGAACAAAAAACAAAACAAAACAAAAAAAAGAAACAGCCCACCGACAAACACCGACCCGCCTTAACCTGAAGGTAAAGACCAGACCTCCAATCTCAGCCAAAAAGAGAACTATTCGATCTGCAGTAGAAACATAAAGCAGATCCCTGAGCAAAGAGCTAGGACAGACACGGTAGCGAAACCCGCTCCAAAGAGCCAAGAATAGTCCCACTGAAAACCAAGAGCACCACGAATAAAACTCCGTCACAGATCAACAACAAGAAGATAACCCTATAAACCCGATTAATGGACGACGAAGGAGACTAACGCCACATATCAACCAAAGAGACCGAGAAACCAATCTAGGACAGGACAAGAAGATGCAAACAAGAACCTCCACCGAAACCAAAAAAGCAATCACCAGATACAGCCAACCTATGCACACTCCCGAATAGGAAGCGAACAGAAAAACCTGAAAAAAAAACACTAGCGAACGCATTAAAACCAAAAAACCGAGGGGGGGGGAGAACGAGCGATGGGTGAGGGCCAACGCTTGAGAGAAGGACTTCAACCAACTCCCTGTCTAGCAGAAGACAGAGCACATGAAATAGACAGAAGACCTACCAGCCGACCAGATCGCGGGCTTATGGTTCCCCTGAACGGTCTACCACGGAAAGCCAGGAAGACGTCATTCCTCACACGCCGAATAATGGACGGAGGATCCATAGGAGTGTTATCGAAGATTGCCTTATTCCGCGCGCACCACAGATGCCAGCATATAAGACAAGGAATCAAGCGGAACACGATAGAACGAAGAGATTTTCCAATAATTCTAGCCCACCAGGAAGCCTGGAGATCAAGAGGAGATCTGGCAAAGCGTCGAACACCAACTAGGTTGCCGAATTAATTCCAGCACGATCTGGCCGAAATACCACCAAAGAACAAGTGGTTTAAAGATTCCACTTCCCCGTTGCCGCAGCAGCGACAACGGGAAACAAAGGGGATGCCGATCTTTTGAAGATTCTCATCCAGTGGCAACCCATCGTGAAGGATTCGCCACATCAAAATAGAAGCCTTGGGAGGAATACGAGTATCCCATATGAACGAGAACACAGGGCGAGTGAGACCGGAAGTTCTAATCGAATTCCAAGCTTTCAGGATGGAAAATGAAGCGCCGTCCCAGCCAATAGACCCACCATGAGCGTCAGATAATGGCTTCACCGTCTGCATATGCTTCCAGGTCTCGCTAGCATAGGACGGTGAACCTGAGAAATTAGAATTCGCAAGCCTACGGTATTTAGCATGGAGGAAAGAAGCTTATAAAGAGTCGTTAGTTCCAAACCGGTACCACAACTTACAGGCAAAAGCAGCACAAAGGTCCTTGGGATTACGAAGACCCAAACCACCTTCGATTTTGGGACGGCAAATTGCTTCCCACGACACCCAGTGGTGACGGCGGGCGTTGTCCTTATTTCCCCGGTAAAAAGAAGAAGCCAAAGCCCGATACGACCGAAAAAACGAAGAGGTAGGGGTCATAGCCGCGAAAACATGAGTTCCCATCGAGTCTAAAACCGACTTGATAAGGACCAGTCTACCAGCTTGGGAAAGCAGAGCTGCATTCCAGCGTAATATCTTTCCCCTCACTTTGTCTACCAATGTGTCGAAAAAAGCATTGAGCTTTCTACCTCTGTAAAGAACAATATCCAGATAAGGAAGAGGGAGAGTAGCTTCTTTGAACCCCGAGACAGCCTCTATCCAAGAAGTGCGAGGGGCAGACAAGTCCTTCGCATGGACGAAGCTACTCTTGGAAGGGTTAACGAGTTGGCCCGAGGACCTCTCGTATTGATGGAGAAAGCTCAGAAGTCTCCGTATAGAGGAGCGACTCCCATTAGAAAAAATGACAATGTCATCAGTAAAGGAAAGGGAGGAAATAAGGGGGCAACCCCTCGGAATCCCGAAACGTTGGACCTGGCCGTAAATAGTTAGAGTATGGATACCGCGGATGAGAGCCTCCGCCGCTATCACAAAGAGAGTTGGCGATAGTGGGTCTCCTTGACGCAGACCCCTCCCCGCCCTGAAATAACCATTAGCCGAGCCATTAATGAGCACAGAGAACCAACAGTTGGAGATGAGCCTCCAAACCAAGTCAATTAGGGATTCCGGGAACCCGAAGGCCCGTAAAACCTTGATGACGAAAAACCAGGACATGCGATCGTAGGCCTTAGCCATGTCTAATTTGAAGACAACATTAGACCCCCTAACTTTCCGATCAATCTGGGAGATCAGCTCTTGAGCGAGAAGGACGTTATCAGAAATCAAACGGCCTTTAACAAAACCCGCTTGAGAAGGGGAAATAATACGTTCAAGAAAAGGGGCCAGGCGAAAGGCAAGGATCTTAGAGATAACTTTATTCGAAAAGTTACACAGGCTGATCGGCCAAAAATGCACACATGATCTTGGATTCTCACACTTGGGGATGAGAATAAGGTTGGTGGACGTCTAACCCGAGGGGAGAGTTTCTCCGGAGAAAAAGGACTGAATAGCAAGACAAAAATCAGCTTGAATAATAGTCCAGGAGGACCTGTTAAAAACACCGTTGAAGCCGTCCGGGCCGCTGGCACTATCCTTGCTTAAGGCAAAAACACACGAGCGGATCTCCTCAGCAGTTGGGATGTCCGCTAGATGGACACTCTCCTGAACAGAAACCACACGAGGAATAAAGGCTAACAGAGCCGGATCAGATACTGATACAGACTGTGAACCTAGAAAGGATTGAAAATGGTGCAGAATGGTTTCTTTAACTTCCTCAGGCGAGGAAGCCATAGATAGATCGGGTCGCAAAATCTCGTGAATCATTAGCAAGTTATTTTTCTTGCGAATAGAGGAATGGAAAAATTTGGAGTTAAAGTCACCGTCGATCACCCACTTGATCCTGGCCTTTTGACGAAGGAAGTCATTCTCGATACGCAGCTCCGATGAAAAAATGGTCTGAGCGAGATCCCAAGCCTCCTTGTTTGCCGAGGTCGGAACCTCGTCTAGCAAGGATTCAGCTAAGATAAGAGACTCTTCAGCCAATCGAACGCGATCAAAAATGTTCTTGAAAACCTGACGATTCCAGACCTTAAGGCATTCCTTGAGTCGCTTGAGCTTACGACCGAAAATAGCACAGGGAGAGGCACCAATAGGGACGTTCCAGGAGTTAGAAACCTCTTGAAGAAAAGAATGATGAGATATCCACATGCTCTGGAACCGAAAAGAAGAAGGACCCGAGTGAGAGAAGGGAGAGCAACGAACAATCAAAGGAGCATGGTCAGAGAAGGTGCGGTGTAGATGAGATAACGAGAAAGTAAAGGGGAGGCGAAACCAATCCTCCGACCCGAAAACATGGTCAAGTATAGAAAGGATTCGGTTCGGTTCGAGCATTTACATTAGTTATGGTGCTTCCTCTATCGAGATTTCCTCTTTCGTTTCCCGCTTCCATATCTCCTTTCTCATAAATCTGCATACGAGCCTGAGTAAGATACAAAATAACATTCTAAGAGAGCGAGGTATACGTACTTATATATATATATATATAACTATATATATCAATTATAAGAACTTTATTATAGCGTTAACCCAAACCCCAATCTTATTATCCAATTCATTGGATTATATTTGAAAAATCTTTTATCTTTAAATTTCTTTTAAAGTTTCATAAACCTTGCTCTGATACCAACTTGTAGCATCCCCCTACTTGGAGGCCCAAAATTAACGGCTATGGATGCTGTAGTCATCCATAGTTATTAATCCTCGGCGACCAGATACGGCGATATTAGATACATTGATACACAAAAACACAAGAATATGGAAAAAAATTAAATAGAAAATAAAATCCACATTCTATTCCAAAATATTTCGAATTGATTACATAATCCCAGCTCGCTGACCACGTTCAGATAACATATAATAACAAAATACGCCAAGAGCGACATATGAAGATGCCCCTCTTGGTTGAGCAGAGTACATAATAAGGCATTAAAACATTTTGCCTTTACAACTAAACACACATCAAAAATAAAATAACTTTAAATAACTATCTACCTCCAGCACGCCTCCGAAAGCTTTATTCGTCAAAAGATAAAACTTGAAATCCCTAACTCTCAACCTATTCAAAATCAATTGAGTACTCGAGTGTTTAAGTGGAAACAAAAACTTCGAGTCAGACATAAAGCCAGGTATGAATAATAATTTACCATCTCAAACCATTTAGACATCTAGTGAGACAACGCCACTTTTCCCCTCATTAGTATCCTATAACATTTATAAAACCATATACTGTGCTTCCTTCATCCATAATGGTTAAAAACATAGTATTTCAAAATATTATGATGATATGCAAAACAAGCAAATCAAATCTGGATTACCCATCCTTGTTTACTCTGACTATCTGTCTCAATTATAGTTTCTAGGGTTATTATTTACCTATTATTGTTAAGGACTATTTGTCAAATTACTTATTTTTCATGGGATCACTAAGAACCTATTGGTAACTCTAGTATCTTATTTCATATACTAGTTTTCATAGGCTAACTAGGAACCTATTGGCTAACTGCCAATATCTTGATCCGAATATAGTTTTCATGGGCTAACTAAAAACCTACTGGCCCCTACCAGTATCAAATCATAGTTTTCATGGGCTGACTATGTACCTATTGGCCCCTGCCAATATCATACAAATTTCATGGGCTTACTGTAAACCTAGTGGCCCCTGCCATTATCTTTAAATTAAGAATTTAACATCTGTTAAGTTATATTCACTACTAGGTCAACCTAACTGGTTATTTTGTCCTTTCCCCAAAATGCAGTTATGGGTTAGTTACAATGTGAATAGTATTTCAAAAATCTTTACTTATGCCATGGTTTTTCCTTAAAAATGAGAATTGGTTATTTGTTTTAAAACCATAAACATCACTTTCGAAACCCCTGGATGACCTCCTTCAAAAGCATAGAAAACCTCTTCCCAAAACTCTAAGTATATACCTTTCGAAACCAGTTAAACCTTTCGATGGTATCAAGAAAAACATTATTTAAAACCTAGGTTTCGGAACAAATAAAATAACCTTTCAAAAGCATTGGGTTTACTTTTAAAAACATCATTTGGGTCAAAATGGTTATGTATGAAAGTATCTCTTTCGAAACCAACTAAAATAAATATGGGGAAATGTTGATGGTGTCAGAACCATCTAGTCGAAAGCAAAAGACTTTAAAAATTAAACTTCGAGGGATAGAGTCGAAACCCCCTTTTGACTCCACCTCCTTTGAAACCCCAACCACTTTCGAAAGCAATTTGGAAAAAGGTTCGGTTTAAGGTAAAAACAAGGGTAACGCTTCGAAAGCATTACTAGACAATATGATCGAAAGGTAGGTAGCAGATAGGTTCCACCTAGGTCAAAACCAACCCCTTTCAAAAGCTTTTACTTAAAGGAAAAGGAACCCATTCGAAATCTAGCACTTTAGTATAACATGGAAACCTTCTTCGAAAGCTAAATATACACCTTTTTGAAAAAATAAGTTTTGACTAAGTCGAAAGCTTTAATTAAAACAAGGTAAGGATTTTACTTATAAAAAACAAAGCACGGGTGTAATACCCCAAAATTTTGTGAAAAATTATTTTAATGAAATAATTTAGTTTTGAAATATTAAGATTTAATTATGGAGGAATTTCTGGGATTGAATAATGTGCAAGGATATGTGTGCACGTGCACACTAGAAATGGCACAAGGAAGGATCCAAAATTCTTGAAAATAAAAAAAAAATAGGAAAAGAAAGCATTTCAAATATGATTTTGAAATGTGAATTATTAACCCAGGTGTAGATATTTTGTTTCTGGGTCATATGAATTATTTGGAAATGAAAAGCAGAAATAATTTTATTTGAGTAAGAAAGTAAATTCTTACTTAAAGCACTGGATCTTTAACCCAGACCTAACCAAGTTATAAATATGAAATATATGTATATATATTTTTCTGTGAAGCAAGGAAAATTAAATAAATAAATAAATATATATATATATATCTATATACATGTATACTTTTCCTTGAGTAGAAATATGTTAAAGCTAAGCAAGAAAAATAACATCAAAATGACATGAGACACAATACAAGTAAGCATGTATGTGTAGGTAAAAAATAGAAAAGAGGATTTCTAGAAATGAATAAATGTATAAAATATAGCTAAGTCACACTTTTAGCATGACTTGAGTAAGTGGAAAGGTATTCAAAAATAGCCATTTTCTGAAAAGCAAAAAAGAGGAAGCACTGACCATAACCAACTAATGTAGCCCGGGGTATTAAGGATGGGAAATGTGAAAATACAAAATGCAAAATGCCTGATGTTAGCCAGGACAAAAATGGAATTTTATCTTGATAAAACCCTAGTGAAAAACATTCATATAAATAAGAAGTTATGGCCAGAAAATCATTTACCCGAGATACTTAAAAATAAGAAAGGAAGAAAATATTTAAAAGGAAGGAAAAGCATTCAAGGGTTTTCTGGATCAAATAGAAGGAAGTACTTAAGTGAGTAATCTCACTAAATCCATGGCATTAAGTCCTGATATGAGGCAGCCAAACTTTTATGTTGTTATTTGCATATTTTTGGTTTTGCTGAACATAGTCTTATTAGATATCTTATGGATGTTCTTTGGATGGTTTTGATCTGATATGATGTTTATTATGGATGTGCATCCCACTGTTTTATTATACTTAGAAAAGCTAAGGCACAAAACCTTGAAATTATGGGAAGAGTACTTACAACTGATATAGAACTATGGCATGAAAATTTCAATAGAGAAAATAATATGAGCTGCATTATACTTTGTATAAGTGCTGAGGCTTAAGAAAAAGGAATTAGGGGTGCAATAGAGATCTTTATTTGCTGAGTCCCTAATCAAATAGGAAACCCACAAGTCAAAAATTATGATTAAGCTAGATCTTGAATCTGGTTCAACCATAGTTACTTACAAATCATAATAACCTAACATGCCATGTCTCTATTCTCAGTTGTAAATATTCTTATATATTTGATTTAAAGCCAAGACATCTGATGGCAATGTCCTTGAAAATGATTATCTGCTTGCTTTTGAAAAATATGTTTGCAAGATGTATGGGATGTTTCATGTACACAGTGACTTGTTCACCTAGCTATTTGATGATAGGATTAAACATAAATACAATTAGTAAATAAACTAGGGATGGTGAGCCAAGAAGGCTGCTGGAATGCTTGTCATATTTGAAGTATGCAAGTTGGCACATGGTTTGTTCAAGCCCTGAGATCTTTGTGCAATGATGTGAATTAGTTCATTGCAATGTATCCCTGTGATTCCTTGATAGCAGATGAGGTTAGGATTTAAATTGATAAATACAACCCATAAATGATGAAATAGGAACTTGAGTATTTCCTAGATTGGTTGGAATGGAACCATGGTTGTTCCAGTGCATCTATATGCTACTGATTAATGTGCATGTTTGCATAATTATGTATGTGTACATGGTTGATTGTTGAAGTTATCATACATGCACAAAATTATCTGAAACATGGTAAAATAGTTGATTAAAGAAATCGCATGAGCAACAAGCTAGTACTCATGTATCACCTATTTGCTTAATGTTATGGATATGTTGTTGTTGCTCACACCAGATCATAGATCTGACCCTTGTTTGCTCATGTCATATGGGGGTGGCCCATTTTAAAATGAGGCTGCCACTAATGCTCTTTCAGGGAATGCAAGACCTTAGTAGGAAGGAAAGTTATGGCTAATGAGAAAGAATGAATGAGCATGGTAGCTAGTTTTTAATAAGAGCATAGGATGATTTATCTGCATGTATTCATGAAAATTTGTGTTTTTAAATTTCCTGCTATGCAATGAACTTGTTATGTTTGATTAAACTAGTTGTTTCTGTTGAATTTTGTTATGTATTAAGGTTTGAGAACTGAAGGATTATCTGAGTTGTGAACAAGAAAATAAGCTTAAAGTATTATCTATGAAAATCTGAAAAAGAAATATATATTTGAGCAATTGTCTTACATAACCTATATTATGTATTAGTCAATCTTGAATCATTCAAAAGCATTAAGTTTTGGGTAAAATTTGATTTTAACTTGGAGTATTCTTTTAAGTATTCAGTTGCTTTTCATTGAAATATTTTGTAAAAGAGTTCAAGTCCATTTGTGAGTTGTTTTGAGAAGTGTATATATCTTAAAAAGGTTTCAAGTACTTTGCAAATGAATGGCATTTCAATTGACATGGTTGGAGTGTCTGGTTGACACAGTCACACGGGTTAACTAGCTTCAAAAGAATGGAGTCTTGGTTGATCATGTTGGTCAGTATTTTGATAGTAAAATGCATTTCATAACCCTTTGTTCTTTTAGCAAGTGTTTCACCAAAACTCTCTTTCAAATACCATAGACAAATATGCACTTTGACTGGTTTGTATTATCAAACCAGGGAGCACTCTGCATTCAAGCCCTGGTTCACCATAATCCAGGGATTGCACCACTTTTTAAACACTTTCAAGTCTAGTACCCTAGTCACAGAAAACTTAGAAATTGGTATGCAAGTGATTAACACATTGAGGTCTGGTTTGCACAAATAAAACACAGAAAACACTTTGCCTAAGACACCAAATTCTGGACTTTCAAGTCCAGGAAATCAATCTTGTATTGATCTTCTGGTTAAGATAACTTTAAGATTACTGAGTAGAAGTGACTTAGGGATATATACATATATGTATATTAACACATAGTGTGTCTTATTGATTAAGTCAAAGAACAGATGAGTTTCAAAGAAAACCATAAGTTGAAAATGATAAATATAGATATCATTTTCTGGCCTTAATCAAATATCAAGCATTTGAACTATACTATGAAAAGGCCATGTATTCTGAGATTGTCTTGCCAAGATAAATTATTAATAAATCATAGTTAGGATGATCAAAATCATTAAGAATAAATATGAGCAGGATCTACTCATATATTACAAATATAAAAAAGAATATGGAAATTAACTATGTGTAGATTGATTCAAATTCAAATCAAACAGAATATGCTCTTGTTTACCATAACTCTGATTTAAACAAGAGGGACACATGCATCCTCATATGTATGTGCATATCTTTATGAATACACTGATATATTTATATTAGTAGAAATTTGGATCCTGGATAATTGGTTGAAAAGAAAAATGACTCTGAGAATTTAAATTAAGTTTAAATGTGTATATATATATATTCAAGAAAAAAACCTTGAAAAATTAAGGTAAAAGATTGAGGGTCATTTCATTTGGTATCAGAGCGAGGTTTGCATTGATTGTTGAGTGCTATAAAAATATATTATGTCTGTTTGTTTTGGATGAAATAATTTAGATAGGAAAATACTAATTATAGAGAATACTCACAATATACTAATCCCATCTACCCATAACCTATTTATCAAACCATGGTAGGAAGGGGATCTCATCACAATGCAGGAACAAGTGCACCACAAATGCTTGATATGCAGGAGTTTGTGAGGGTTTTAAGGGATGGAATTGGGCATAGGCCTGAGAATCCATATGAGGAACTTTCAAAACTATTAAAGACTTATACAAACTTGGGAGGCAAGAGTTTTGAAGGGACTGAGAATGTGATGGAAATTCAAGCATGGTTGAGAACACTGGATAGGATTTTCAATGACATGTAGCTTGATGATCAAAGGAAGAGGCAAGTGGCTTCAAGATAGCTGAAAGGAGTAGCTTTAGGCTGGTGGGAGGTGATCATAGCTAGGAGGATTGAAAATGAAATCACTTGGAATCAATTCAAGGAGATGTTGGAGGCAAGGTTTGTACCGGCATCAGTTAAAACCACATTACTTGAAGAGTTTATTAGACTCAGACAAGGAACTTTGAATGTCACTGAGTATACTCAAAAATTTGAGGGATTATCCAAATATGGAGCAATGCTAGTGGCTGATGAAGCATCCAAAAATGATAGGTATATTAAAGGTTTGAACCCAGGACTTAGTAGGGCCATGTTACCATATGATGATAAGATTTTTGATCAAGTAATAGATCTGGCTTCGAAATTCGAGCAGCATGACAAGGAAAGAGAGAAGTATAGAAATTTTAAGAACAACAATAACAAGAAGAATAAGGGAAGATACCACCCTTATGACAAGAAGAAAGAGGAAACAGATAACAAAAAGGCCAGTGACACTAAGGCCAATATGCTAAGAAGAAACTGGTTTGCCATCATTGTGGAAAGGAGGGACACATCAAACCAAGGTGCCTAGAATTAAAAGGAGGAGCCTTCAAGTGCTACCTATGTGGGAAAGAGGGGCATATGAAGAGAAATTGTCCTGAGTACAAACAGCAAGGAAAATTGGCAAATCTGGAAGTCAAAAGCAAATCCACAGTGGAGACTAGTGCTGAAAATCATGGTCAAGTGGAAGGTACACTACTTATCTATACCATACCCATAGCAGTAGTATATGATACTGGGGCAACTCATTCTCTAATTTCTTATGAAATAGTTAAAATGCTAAAACTGAACTACATATTGGTTGAAACACCATTGCTTGTACAAAGTCCACTGGGGAGTTCTAGTGTTTTAAATATGATTTGTGTGGATGTGGAATTAAACATAGGAGGAAATATTTTTATTTCCGATTTATATGTTTTAAACTACCCAAATATAGGTGTTATATTGGGGGTAGACTGGTTAAGGCAATTTAAAGCCATACTTAATTTAGATTCATCCACCATATCATTGCAAAACCTTAGAGGCCAGAGAATCACAATTTTATGTGAAGTAGCTAAAGAAATAAAATTATATCATTTAATTGACTTGGAAAAGGATTTCAGTGAACCTTCCATTGAAGAAATTCCCATAGCCAATGAATATTTGGATGTGTTTGGGGAGGTAAAGGGTGTTCCACACGATAGACCAGTGGAGCTTCAAATCAACCTCATTCCAGGAGCAAGCCCAATAATTAAGAAACCCACCAGAATGGGGCCAAGTGAACTGAAGGAGTTGAAAAACCAGTTAGAGGAAGTAGAAGGTAAAGGGTTTATAAGGCCAAGCAACTCATGCTGGGGTGCTCCAGTAGTGTTTGTAAGGAAGCATGATGGTACTTTGAGGATGTGCATAGATTACAGGGAGTTAAATAAGGTTACCATCAAGAATAAATACCCATTGCCTAGGATTGATGATCTTTTTGATCAACTCAGTGGAGCTAAAATATTCTCTAGATTAGACTTAGCATCTGGGTTCCATCAGATGAAAGTTGAAGACTCAAGTGTTAAGTACACCGCATTTAACACTAGGTATGGTTTATATGAGTTTATGGTTATGCCATTTAGGTTGACAAATGCCCCCTCATATTTTGTAGATTTAATGAATAGGATATTCAGGGATTATCTGGACAAGTTTGTGCTAATTTTTATTGATGATATTTTAATTTATTCCAAAACAGTAGAAGAGCATGAAAATCATTTGCATCTGGTTTTGTCTAGATTGAGGGAAAAAGATTTAAAGACAAAATTTTCAAAATGTGCATTTTGGAAAGAGGAGGAACATTTTCTTGGTCATGTCATTTCTGCTAAAGGAATTTCTGTGAACCCCAACAAAGTTGTAGCTATCCAAGTATGGAAGAGACCTAGCACAGTGAGTGAAGTTAGATCATTCATGGGGATTGCAGGATATTAAAGGAGATTCATAAAAGATTTTTCCAAAATGTCATCACCACTTACTAATTTAACCAGAAAGAATCAAGCATTTGTATGGACTGAAAATGTGAACAAGCTTTTATCAAGATAAAAGAAGCTTTAGTTAATGCACCAGTATTAAGGGTACCTAAAGGAAATGAGGATTTAATTGTGTACACTGATGCAAGTGGTTCTGGGCTAGGAGCTGTGTTGATGCAGCAAGATCAAGTAATAGCCTATGCATCCAGACAATTAAAACCACATGAAACAAGATATGCAACCCATAATCTTGAGTTAGCAGTAGTGGTGTATGCATTGAAGCTTTGGAGACACTACTTATTAGGTACCAAATTTAATTTGTACACAGATCATAAGGCACTGAAATATCTTTTCTCATAATAAGATTTGAACATGAGGCAACATAGATGGGTGGAGTTTCTAGCTGCCTATGACCTAGACATACTTTATACACCAGGTAAAGCAAACAAGGTTGCAGATGCCTTGAGTAGACAACATGCTAAGGTAGCCATGTTGATGATGGAAGAATTTAAGGATTTATCTATACTTGCTGACTTAGAAATTGAAGCAAGTAGTGAGATACACATGGTGACAGATGAAGGAGATGAGAGTAAAGGGAGACTGAGTTTAATAACCTTACAATCAGATTTAATTTTGAAGATAGGAAAAATGCAAGAACAAGACCCAGACCTATTAGAGAAGAAAATTCTCATATCAAAAGGGGAAGAAGTGATAAATTACCATATTGATAAAAATGGTTATATAAGGAACAAAAATAGAATATGTGTTCCAGAAAACATGGAGTTGAAGGAGGAAATATTAAATGAATACCATAGGAATAAGTACTCCATACACCCAGGCAGTACAAAGATGTATAAAAATCTAAAAAGGAATTATTGGTGGAAGGGAATGAAGTCAGATGTAGCTAAACATGTTGCAAAATGTATGACTTGCCAACAAGTCAAGGCAGAGACACAAAGACCATCAGGATTGTTACAACCCCGTAGCATACCACAATGGAAATGGGAGGATATATCTATGGATTTCATAGATGGCCTGCCTAGATCCAAAAGAGGAAACACAAGTATATGGGTAATAGTAGACAGGTTAACTAAAGTGGCACACTTTATCCCAGTGAAATCAGAGAGGAATGCACCAAAGTTGGCTCAAGTGTTCATGAAGGAAGTGGTAAGATTGCATGGCATTCCCAAAACTATTGTGAGTGATAGGGATACCATTTTCACATCAAGATTTTGGAAAAGTTTTCAAGAGGCCATGGGAAGTGAATTATGCTTAAGCACTACATATCATCCACAATCAGATGGAGGTGGTGAACAAAGTTTTAGAAGACTTATTGAGGGCATGTGCACTGGATTTTGGAGGCAACTGGGAGGACCATCTCCATTTAGCTGAGTTTACATATAATAATAGTTATCAAAGCACTATAGGGATGGCACCATTTGAAGCCTTATATGGCAAGCCATGCTTATCACCTATATGTTGGGTAGAGATAGGAGAGAGAGCTGTCTTAGGGCCTGAGTATATAAAAGAGACTACAGAGAAAATTGAGCTAGTAAGGAAGAGGATGGCAGCAGCTCAAGACAGGCATAAGAAATTTGCAGATATGAAAAGAAAACAGGTGGAATATGAAGTGGGTGACTTTGTTTTCATCAAGGTTTCACCTATGAAAAAGGTTTTGAGATTTGGCAAGCAAGGAAAGCTCACACCAAGGTATGTTGGGCCCTATAAAATTCTGGAAAGAGTAGGCCCATTAGCATACAAATTGGACCTGCCAGAAGAAATGAAAGCAATGCACAATGTATTCCATGTGTCACAACTTAGAAGATGGGTACATGATAAGGAAGAAATTCTGGAAAAACCTACCCAAGTCCAGATAAATCCTAATTTGGTTTATGAGAAAGAACCAGTAGGGATCTTAGCTAAAGAAGAAAAGAAATTGAGAAGCAAAACTTTGAAACTGGTAAAGGTCCAGTGGAGTCTTGATCCTAATGATTGTACATGGGAGTTACAGGACAAGATTAGGATGGATTATCCTAAGCTTTTTGCAAATTAAAGGTAATTTTAAAATTTCTGGAAAATTTAATATGTATAGTTGCTATGATTGAATTTGTTTGCTTATGCATGTGTTTTATAAATTTTCTAGAATCAGTAGATACTTGTTATAAGTATTAGAAAATTGTGTGGACACAATTCCTAAAAGGAGGGGTGAATGTAATACCCCAAAATTTTGTGAAAAATTATTTTAATGAAATAATTTAGTTTTGAAATATTTAGATTTAATTATGGAGGAATTTCTAGGATTGAATAATGTGCAAGGATATGTGTGCACGTGCACACTGGAAATGGCACAAGGAAGGATCCAAAATTCCTGAAAATAAAAAAAAAAGGAAAAGAAAGCATTTCAAATATGATTTTGAAATGTGAATTATTAACCCAGGTGTAGATATTTTGTTTCTGGGTCATATGAATTATTTGGAAATGAAAAGCAGAAAATGTTTTATTTGAGTAAGAAAGTAAATTCTTACTTAAAGCACTGGATTTTTAACCCAGACCTAACCAAGTTATAAATATGAAATATATGTATATATATTTTTCTGTGAAGCAAGCAATATATATATATATATATATATACATGTATACTTTTCTTTGAGTAGAAATATGTTAAAGCTAAGCAAGAAAAATAACATCAAAATGACATGAGACACAATACAAGTAAGCATGTATGTGTAGGTAAAAAATAGAAAAGAGGATTTCCAGAAATGAATAAATGTATAAAATATAGCTAAGTCACACTTTTAGCATGACTTGAGTAAGTGGAAAGGTATTCAAAAATAGCCATTTTCTGAAAAGTAAAAAAGAGGAAGCACTGACCATAACCAACTAATGTAGCCTAGGGTATTAAGGATGGGAAATTTGAAAATACAAAATGCAAAATGCCTAATGTTAGCCAGGACAAAAATGGAATTTTATCTTGATAAAACCCTAGTGAAAAACATTCATATAAATAAGAAGTTATGGCCAGAAAATCATTTACCCGAGATACTAAAAAATAAGAAAGGAAGAAAATATTTAAAAGGAAGGAAAAGCATTCAAGGGTTTTCTGGATCAAATAGAAGGAAGTACTTAGGTGAGTAATCTCACTAAATCCATGGCTTTAAGTCCTGATATGAGGCAGCCAAACTTTTATGTTGTTATTTGCATATTTCTGGTTTTGCTGAACATAGTCTTATTAGATATCTTATGGATGTTCTTTAGATGGTTTTGATCTGATATGATGTTTATTATGGATGTGCATCCCACTGTTTTATTATACTTAGAAAAGCTAAGGCACAAAACCTTGAAATTATGGGAAGAGTACTTACAACTGATATAGAACTATGGCATGAAAATTTCAATAGAGAAAATAATATGAGCTGCATTATACTTTGTATAAGTGCCGAGGCTTAAGAAAAAGGAATTAGGGGTGCAATAGAGATCTTTATGTGCTGAGTCCCTAATCAAATAGCAAACCCACAAGTCAAAAATT
The DNA here is from genome assembly GCA_030737815.1 of Allium fistulosum. Taxonomy (NCBI): domain Eukaryota; kingdom Viridiplantae; phylum Streptophyta; class Magnoliopsida; order Asparagales; family Amaryllidaceae; genus Allium; species Allium fistulosum. The sequence continues at coordinate 1,113,586,848 of CM060907.1, read as the reverse complement.
ATGATTAAGCTAGATCTTGAATCTGGTTCAACCATAGTTACTTGCAAATCATAATAAGCTAACATGCCATGTCTCTATTCTCATTTGTAAATATTCTTATATATTTGATTTAAAGTCAAGACATCTGATGGCAATGTCCTTGAAAATGATTATCTACTTGCTTTTGAAAAATATGTTTGCAAGATGTGTGGGATGTTTCATGTACACAATGACTTGTTCACCTAGCTATCTGATGATAGGATTAAACATAAATACAATTAGTAAATAAACTAGGGATGGTGAGCCCAGAAGGCTGTTGGAATGCTTTTCATATGTGAAGTATGCAAGTTGGCACATGGTTTGTTCAAGCCCTTAGATCTTTGTGAAATGATGTGAATTAGTTCATTGCAATGTGTCCCTGTGATTCCTTGATAGCAGATGAGGCTAGGATTTAAATTGATAAATACAACCCATAAATGATGAAATAGGAACTTGAGTATTTCCTAGATTGGTTGGAATGGAACCATGGTTGTTCCAGTGAATCTATATGCTACTGATTAATGTGCATCTTTGCATAATTATGTATGTGTACATGGTTGATTGTTGAAGTTATCATACATGCACAAAATTATCTGAAACATGGTAAAATAGTTGATTAAAGAAATCGCATGAGCAACAAGCTAGTACTCATGTATCACCTATTTGCTTAATGTTATGGATATGTTGTTGTTGCTCACACCAGATCATAGATCTGACCCTTGTTTGCTCATGTCATATGGGGGTGGCTCATTTTAAAATGAGGCAGCCACTAATGCTCTTTCAGGGAATGCAGGACCTAAGTAGGGAGGCAAGTTATGGCTAATGAGAAAGAATTAATGAGCATGCTAGCTAGTTTTTAATAAGAGCATAGGATGATTTATCTGCATGTATTCATGAAAATTTGTGTTTTTAAATTTCCTGTTATGTAGTGAACTTGTTATGTTTGATTATACTAGATGTTTATGTTGAATTTTGTTATGTATTAAGGTTTGAGAACTGAAGGATTATCTGAGTTGTGAACAAGAAAATAAGCTTAAAGTATTATCTATGAAAATCTGAAAAAGAAATATATATATTTGAGCAATTGTCTTACATAACCTATATTATGTATTAGCCAATCTTGAATCATTCAAAAGCATTAAGTTTTGGGTAAAATTTGATTTTAACTTGGAGTATTCTTTTAATTATTCAGTTGCTTTTCATTGAAATATTTTGTAAAAGAGTTCAAGTCCATTTGTGAGTTGTTTTGAGAAGTGTATATATCTTAAAAAGGTTTCAAGTACTTTGCAAATGAATGGCATTTCAATTGACATGGTTAGAGTGTCTGGTTGACACAATTACAAGGGTTAAATAGCTTCAAAAGAATGGAGTCTTGGTTGATCATGTTGGTCAGTATTTTGATAGTAAAATGCATTTCATAACCCTTTGTTCTTTTAGCAAGTGTTTCACCAAAACTCTCTTTCAAATACCATAGACAAATATGCACTTTGACTGGTTTGTATTATCAAACCAGGGAGCACTCTGCATTCAAGCCCTGGTTCACCATAATCCAGGGATTGCACCACTTTTTAAACACTTTCTAGTCCAGTACCCTAGTCACAGAAAACTTAGAAACTGATATGCAAGTGATTAACACATTGAGGTCTGGTTTGCACAAATAAAACACAGAAAACACTTTGCCTAAGACACCAAATTCTGGACTTTCAAGTCCAGGAAATCAATCTTGTATTGATCTTCTGGTTAAGATAACTTTAAGATTACTGAGTAGAAGTGACTTAGGGATATATATATATATATGTATATTAACACATAGTGTGTCTTATTGATTGAGTCAAAGAACATATGAGTTTCAAAGAAAACTATAAGTTGAAAATGATAAATATAGATATCATTTTCTGGCCTTAATCAAATATCAAGCATTTGAACTATACTATGAAAAGGCCATGTATTCTGAGATTGTCTTGCCAAGATAAATTATTAGTAAATCATAGTTAGGATGATCAAAATCATTAAGAATAAATATGAGCAGGATCTACTCATATATTACAAATATAAAAAAGAATATGGAAATTAACTATGTGTAGATTGATTCAAATTCAAATCAAACAGAATATGCTCTTGTTTACCATAACTCTGATTTAAACAAGAGGGACACATGCATCCTCATATGTATGTGCATATCTTTATGAATACACTGATATATTTATATTAGTAGAAATTTGGATCTTGGATAATTGATTGAAAATAAAAATGACTCTGAGAATTTAAATTAAGTTTAAATGTATGTATATATATATTCAAAAAAAATCCTTGAAAAATTAAGGTAAAAGATTGAGGGTCATTTCAAGGGGTTCGATCCCATGGGAAGCCTACCCTTCGACACCAAAGCATCCGCCTATCTTCCAATCTACTACGTACCTTCTAGGAGATACCATGTGTATTGGTTTCAATTTTGAAGGTTTCGACTATGATGGTCTCGACTATAGTGGGGCGGAATCAAGGGAGTCGAAAGGTATTTTCTAATAAAGGCGAAACACCTTTTTCTGATTTAAAGGTAGAATTATAACAACTTTAGTAATTACTTTCTAACAACTTGCCTATTTGTAAACCATTGATTGGCTGCCATAAAAACTTTTCAAATACTTTATATTCAAAACTTTAATTTTATTCAGATCTAAATCAAAGGATTTTTAACGTTAAAGTCTTTCTATATAATAAAACTGCCACTTGCAGAAAAGCCCTTCTTTCAAAATAATTTATTTCCCCTAGTAAATAAATTGGGAAAAATCCCAAAAAATAATAGAAATTTGAATTAATCATGTAATTAAACATATTAAAATTTAGACCTAATTTCTTTCTGAAATTCACGAAATAAATTTTAAACCCAATCATATCATATTTTCCATCAAAAATTCATATAAAATTTCCGCAGCTTGGAAAATTATGAAAATTAAACCCATCTCCAAAATTATGTTTTACTTAACATAAATATTCTCCATGAAAATCTGAAATCATATATTCTCGGTTTTATATCAAAACCGTGCATATTCATGTACGTATGAATTAAAATAAATCAACATAATATATCTCAAGCATATCATCACCCATTTCATCACAAAAACGAATTTAAATCATAATTCCAAAACTATAAAATCATAGAATAAAAATAGAGATTATAAGAGATTATTATTCACCTTAGATTTGATAAGGAACTTAAGATTTGTTGTTGCTTAATCCTTCCTAGCTTGATCCTAGCTTTAGATTAAAATTTACTCCTTTTCCTCTTTCTTAATGACCTGCCGTTTTGTTTTCGATTTGAGTTTGTGAATTGGAGAAATGAAACGTGAATGGATAATGGTTTGGAGTGATAACCGCATATGATAATTTAGCAAATATACATATATGCCCATGTGTAAGTTAATTAACCTTTAAGCAAATTTATAGCCCATTTATCTTGTTAATAAGCACGACCCTATTATACAATTTATTCAAGTCTCAATCTCCTTATTATTCTATTTAATTTATCTAATTAAATCTTCTGAATAATGTTGTCAAAAATTAGGGATGTTACAAGATACAGGTTTAGGCCAGAAATAGTGCTAGATTAGTAGTTGCAGGTTTTCAGGGTTGTTGTTGCTAGGATTGAGGGCGGTGCTCATTCTAGATCTTCCGTGTTGGCAGTTAGGCATTCTTTCCGGTTCTTTTGCGTTTGAAGTGAGGCGTTCTTTCTATGGTGGAGCTGCTAGTTGATTTCATTTGTGCACTTGGTTGCATCATGGATCATTTGCTTTTGTAGTGAGGTTTTCATTCTGGATTATCCACATTTGGAGTGAGGCGTTCATTCTGGATCTCCCGCGTTTGTAGTGAGGCGTTCTTTCTCTACTGGAGCTGTTTATCAATCCCATTTGCACTAGGTTACACCATGGATATTTTGGGTACTTCTAACACCTCATTATCGGGAAGTGGCCTTGCCGGAGCTCGATATTGAGGTGTAATGGGCGGTGGCTTTCACGGAGCTCTTTCTAGAAGTACCTGAGTCAGTTTTTTCTGATTTTTGTATTATGACTTGTTACCTGCCAGGCATGTTGGCAGCTCCCTTGTTTTCAGTAACACACACACACATGTGTGTGTGATCTCCTCTACTTTTAAGGGTCACACATTTCTCTTAAAAAAATTAAATAAATTATTGAATAATTAAAACTTAAACGTTTGTCTTACATAATTTTTTTGAAATGCGTTTTCAAAAACAATCCAAAGAAAATACTATAAAACTTGAAACCATGAAATTTCTCGGTCTACATCCATAGCGATTATCGCTACAAGCGTAGTTTGCTTGAATTGATTTCTAGGTGTGAACTTCACTTTATCTCTAGCTATAACATATTTGAAACTTAGAAATAAAAGTGATTTTAGAATCCAAAACTAGAAAAAGAGCTTTTCGTTTTCAAATCGGATGTAAAGTCCTTTGCGAATTTTCATGGTGCTAACTTCATCGCATTTACATTACACACACTTGGTTTTGTTTCATAAACATACTACCATCATATGATAACCAACCAATCACATATCCGTATCAAAACATATTATTCAACCACCAAACCGCAAATCCAAGCTCAAACACAATCATATAACCATATGCTATCAAGACAACATGACAATTCAACACAACAACCACTATATTTCCAAAACATATAGTTCATCAAAATCCAGTTAATTTCTTTTCCAAAAATAGAAGTTTTACTCACCGAAACTTTTTTAAATCACGAACTTTTGCCAAAACTTAAAAACACTTTTGAAACTTGAAAAATTGAACTTTTGGTTGCTTGAGCACTTGATTGGGGCTCGACCAAGTGAACTTTGGGCTTAGCCTAAAGGGGTTTTAGGCTCGGCCTAGGCCTTGTAGGGCACGACCATGCTGGGTTTTAGTGATTTGTGGGTTAATTAAAACATGGAAGAAGAGTGTTATAGAAGATGTGGAAATGGTTTAGCAAGAATTGGAAGTGTCTTAAGTGGAAAAAAGTGATTTTTTTTCTTATTTTAGAATTTAAGAAAGGAAGCCATGGAAGTTTTTGCCTAAGCTCTTAGGATTTTAAAATGAAGGAGGAGGTTGGAACAATGAGAACATGAAGATAAATGGGTATATATAGGCTTAGGGAAATTATATAAAAACGTGTAAGTGTTTATATTATAATATATGTATGCATGCACTACCATACCCCACCCTCCTAAATCCTTCCTCTCTAGTACCCTCCCCCCTCTCTTGCACTATTCAAGCCATATCATACGTACTTATGTTGAAAATGAGCATATATATATTATAATATATTTTCTTTTACCCTTATATATACACTTAAAAGAGAGCAAATACATGCACATGTACACATGTATTCATCATGTATAAATAATTTATATTGTGTGCATGTGTGTTTAAATAATGTTATGACATTTCGAATAACTAATAACCAATGAAAAATAGATATTTCAGAAAATAATTTCTAGTCACACATTTTCTATTTCTCTGTAATTATATATATTGGTAAACAAATTTAAAAATGATTTTATCATCATTAGTAATTATTTAAAATAGTTTTATTTGTTAATAAAAGTCCAATTATGAATTATTTAAAAATATAATTAAATATAGATTAAATTCTAGGTCGTTACACTGATAGTTGGATGTTTGATATTTCACCCATTTTGATATTGTATTTCTTGATGTGTTATTCGATTATTTAATGATTGAGTGACATGATATGTGGTATGGCATCATACACATATTGAGTTATTTACATACCATATTCGGGTACATAGTTGTTGCTATTTTTGACATCTACATTTTGGATATAGTCTGACCCGTGTCGTATTTATATTATACTCGGGTCAGTTCGTGACATTACATGATTTTGGATGAGATGACCTTCTTTTGATTGTCGAGCATACAGAAGAATAGTTATATATTATAGGGTTAAGTATCATTTTGTATATTTGTGGCCATATGTTTACATGTGTTGTTGAGATTTATATATTGAACTTGCTATGTATATTTTGATGACAGTAGGCATTCGGATATTTTCATAGACCAAGTTGACTTATGTATATTTTATATTATATGTTATCATTGTGTTGATGACTCTGTGTTCTTTGTGATTTATTTTATATTGTATATTGTTATATCCTATAAATGCACGTGTTTATTGCTTTATGCCGACACTAAGTATGTATATGTGAGTTGTTTATTCGATGTTTGAATACATACTAGTATTACCCTAAGGGAATATTCACGTGTGTCGGCTCAGTATCACTTCGTTCTCCATATTATCAGATAGTATTACCTAATTATACTCTTTGGTATAGAGGTAGGTTGCTACAATTGGGACCAGAGAAAGTTTAGAACAATACGGAGTATAAGAGACACGAGTTTTGGCCTTAGATAGTCTTTATCCCCATGGGTGAGTGGTAGATTACTGTTTTTACTTAAGTATTAGTAGGAGTATACGTTTATTACTGGGGTAATCATCAGGGGATGTATTTTTATTTTTCTTATTGTATAATATATTTCTTCTAACTTTTTCTGAGTGTAAGTCTCTATATGAGATGGAGAGAAATTGGTGGAGGTTGAAGAGATAGGAGTAAATTGTTCGACTAGTAGTGTCGACATAGATGATGAATGTTAAACCTTTATGTGGCTATGAAGTAAGAATGTAGTTGTTCGGTTAGGAAAGCTGTAAGAGACCATAATTTGATTTTTGTATTGAATAATTCACAATTACAAATTGTGATAAGGCATGATGAGTAAAAGGATCCTGTCGTGATTAGAGTTGCATAGCGGAAACTGATTGATAGCTTTCCGCGAAAGGAAACTAAATGATAGCTTTTTGTTGAAGTTGTCTATTTTCTTATTTGGAATTGTGCGTATTGTTGCATTAGTTTGTTTGGTATTATAGATGTATGGTGTGTGATAAATTACATTTTTGCTAATGGTTGATGAATTGAATATATATATAAATTTCTAAAACAAATATTTTTATACAAGCAAGCTTATGATTAATGAAATATGAATTAGATTTTTTAAAGTGATTGAAAATTATAATTTTAGTGATGTTTATGAATTTGGACAAGTTAATAGTTTAAGTAAGCTGAATATTAATTTGGAAGAAATTGAAATTTAGGAAGAGAAATATTAGCAACGATTTTGAAAATAGATGGTTTATAAATGGAATAATATATTAAAGCAACCATATTTTGTGAATAGAACCTTTCCAATTAAAGGTACATTTTTTTATAAGATCCTAGAAAATGTTTTAGTTTTTACAAATAATTATTCTCATATGAAAAGCATATGAGAGCATTTAAATATATTTATTTAAAGAAATTTTAAAATCTGATATAGTGTTAATCTATCCGTCGAGTGCTTTATGAACTCTAGTCAATGCGCTTAATAAAGTTTATCGATATGGATTCCTAAACAATAGGACAAGACATATAGACACAAAGTTTAGAAACATGATATAATATTTTGAAAATATTTTAAGATATATAGAAATTAATGTTTTGAAATAGTATCTCTAAGAAAGTCATATTCAGTATTCTGAAGAGATCGTAGTGATTTGAAGAGTATTTTGGAACAAGCAAAATGCTTAAAAAATGAAGAATTATTGTTTTGAAAAAAGTATAATTTGAGGAAAAGTATGAGTAAAATTTTTAAGAAAGGTGTTTTGGAATGAAAATCATATTTTAAAAAGCATTTGAGCTATGTGTTAAAAGTAATATAGATGAAATTTAGGAGATGACATAAAATATTTTGGTACGAGAAATATTATTTGAAAATGGTGATTTGGTAAAGTATGTGATATGAAGATATGTATAATGTTTTGAAGTTTCAGAAATTGTTTTGATTTAAAAATATTGAATATATATGAGTGTAAGTACCATTATGGTAAAGTAATGAATTGTTTTGTAAATAATATTATTTTCACATGTTTAGTTTGATATGATGATTGTACCCATTAAATATTATAGTGAAGTTGAGATTAGTGGCCAGGTACTACTGATATATTATCTTAGGCAGTCAACATTGCAGCAAACTGGCGAAATGAATCGTTGAAATTTATGGCACGACAACATTGTATATTTTTATATAAATTATATGTGGAAAATTTATAATTACCTAAGTTTGAATTAAAAGAAATTTCTACCAATATAGGAGAATGTTATTTAGTTTAAAACGTGTCTTGGAAAAAGAGAGAAGAAACAGTTGTTCTTTTGGGTATGCAATATTTGTAATTAATGCTAAACGGAATTTTAATTTTAAAGTTCTAATACTTAAACGTGAAATGGTAATTGTAAAATGCATTTTTAATAGATGGATGATTTTAAACAATATATAGAAATTCACTAAGCCTAAGCAATGAATTGCTTTAATCATCGTTCTTAAACTATTATTTTGTTTTCGATGATTTTTGAATTCGCTAGAAAGCTGTTATTTGAGAGAAATATTTGTTTGAAATGAAATTTAAATCCTGAGCTTAACTATGGTTAAAGCATAAATAAAAATGGATATATATACCTGTCTTGAAAATGCAAACTCCACATAACTGCATTGTATCCATTTGGTCATAAATTTTGATTTTAATGTTTGAATTTGATGGATCTTCTATCATTTGAAATATATGTTACCAAGGAAAAACTTTCATGTTCGTTGTTTATGAAAATTTTGAAATCTATTAGTGTTAAAGTCATGTTAAATTTGAATAAAAAATCTGGCCATAGAATTTAATTTCAAAATTTTAGTGCATAAGTGTTTTTGCAATACATTTTGAACAGTTTATCATATTTCAACAATCTTGCACATTCTGGAAAGATAAGAAAATAAGCAACAACTTTCATGTTAAAACTATTAGAAAATATAGATATTTTCTATGCTAAAACGCCATTTTCTAAGGTAGGCCTGCTTTTTTCATTTAACTCCGGAATTGAATACCTTTACAGAATATGTTATAACTCATATTGTGCTCTACATTTTGATGATCTGAAAGTTGGTTTATAAAGCATATACATTATGTAACGAATCTGCTTTTGACACCCTTGTCTAACTTTGTGATTTATATCTGTGTTTGTCTTTGTATATACATACATACATATATATATATATATATATATATATATATATATATAAATACATACATATATATATATATATAGGTACACACACACACAATATATATATATATATATATATATTAAACTTATGCATGTTCATCATATTTTACTATATGCAACTAATTTCTGAAGTTTAGTTAATTATAAGTGTTGGGATAGGCCTAGGGGGACTTGTTGTGGATTTATCTTGTTTTGCTTGCAAAGTAGTTCAGTAACGTGCTTTGAAATGCTAAATAAAGTAACGTATTTACACTATATTAATAAATATATGAGGTGATATTATATTATTTCCCCATGTTTTGGGATGCCCCAAGGTTGGAATGTATATTTATTATGATTATATTATGTTTTGATTTTTCGGAATGCTCTCTGTACAAATAAGACTCTGTCGAAATTTTTTCAAAAATCCAACATCGAGAAATTTTTTCGTAAAAAGTTTATCATATGTGAGAAATAGAAAGTCAACGAAGAGTCTATTTAAATTAGGGCATATGATAAGTTAAGGAGAAGATAAAGCGACATATAGGATTGAGTAGTTTAAGCTTGATAGAAGATGCTAAGATACGAAAAAAGTTCAGGGTATGAATTATGTATGACATCTCCCTATAAGAAATTGCTTGGACGCAATTTTCATACGGGGGAAGTCTATAACAATCCGATTTTCTACTCTATAATGATATGTAAATATAATAAAAATAAAAATAATTGAATTCGATTTTGATAATTACTATTTCAAAAAATAAATTTTTATTTAATTAAAGCATATTTAATAAAATATTTCATTTTAATAAATTAAATCTAATTAATAAATTCTTTTCGAATAACATATTGAAATCGAATAAAATATTTTAATTAAATATAAATATTTCAAAGGGTAAATAATTTTTATATGATTGAAATAGTTGAAAAATAAATTTAATTTTGATATAGTATAATGAATGATTAAATAAAAATATACAACCACTGAATTGAATAAAAAATTATGTAGTTATCGAAATATATTTTGGAATTGAAGTGTGGATCAATTTAAATTAAATTGAAATTTATTTACAAATAAATACAATAATTATTTAAAATAAAAGAAAAGAGAAATGTATTGAAATTGAAGTATTGGTGGGAGATCCGTTAAGTAGGCTAGTCGACGGCGGTTGTGGTGATTCGGTTCAACGATGTGGTTGCGATGGTGAAAACTTGGGCTGAAAGATTGGTTGGGCAGCGGGCAAAGGTAGATAATCCCAGAGATATGCGATTATGTGCAAGAATTGGCTGCTGGTTACAAAGTGGAGCATTGTAGTGAAGAAGTGTTGCCAATGCAAGCAAGGTGGTGTGGCCTCGGACCTAGCGACAAGGTGCTGGAAGAAGTAATGGTAGGCACGCGATGAAAGAGCTGGCGATTTGGTGGCTACGGGCAGTCAGAACAACGACGACTTATGGCGTAGGCGATGCTAGCTGTGGCGAAGGATGAGTAGTCACTGATTTTAGATGAGTAGTCGCTGATTTTGACCTTGACATCATTTTGGTGAGTTTATAAACTCATATCTATTTATTATTAATTGATAAATATTTAACTTGCTTATTGATTAAATGTTATGGTTGAAATGTTTGACTGGATATTAGATTGATTGTCGTGATATTGGATAAGATTTTGTGTTGATGGTGAAATTTGATGTATGCTGGATTATCAAATGCAAATGAGATGCTGTCCAAATGCATTTTGATTTGTGCAGTTTATTTATTTGTGTGTGTGCATTGTATGGATGACTGGAGTTCGATGGAATTCGACTCAAGCCATGCGATTGTATAGACAATTGGTTGATACTTGTGGAGAATTTTGATCACGAGTTTTATTTTCGGATGTACTATTTACTTTATTGATTTTAAAATATTTTTAAAAAGTTTTGAAAAATTTATTTTAAGGTTTTGAAAATCACTAATGCATCTTCAATTTTAAATTTGATAATATTTTAAGGAAAATTTATATTACTATTTTATAAAACATATTAAAGAAGTAATAATTTCATTTCAATTTTTATTTATAAAAACAATGGAAAAGGATCTTTTTTTGAAAATAAAGTTTTGTCCGACAACTATTTAACAGAATTATTATTTTATAAAAGTGATGGAAAATAAAATGGTTTATCGAAATTGTTTTGAATATAAAAGTTCTTTTAAAAATGAAAATATAGAATTTTCAAGAATACCGAAATGTGTGAGAGTTTTACAAGTACAAATGAGGGTTTAATAATATTTCTGATAAGGAATTTCTTTTATAAAGTGTATATTTAATATAAAGGATTTAAGAATATTTTCGAAAGGGGACTTTGATATATAAGCTTATTTCAAAGATAATTCAATTGTGAAACATTTTGGAATGGTTTTAAAAGTATTAAAATATAAATCCCTTTTTTTACACACACACACACACACACACACACATATATATATATATATATCTGTGTGTGTGTATTGTTGATTTGAAATTGGTTTATTATGATGTTTATACGAAATTCCATATGGTAACAATTTTGAGTAAATGGTTAAGTAGTACTAAGTGGTATGGGATGTTCGGTAATATTTCTTCAATCACCCTTTTGGCTCATTATATAGAAAATAATGTGTGATGAGGAGTGTAATAAATGAGCAAGAATCGTTAGGTGTATGGAATGTCTGTGCTGATATTTACTCGATTACTTTCTATTAGTAGATGTCACTCGTACAGTATCTAGTATTTAAGGTATTATATTTAGTGTGATGCGAACCAAGAGTGAGCTAGATGAGAGCCATAAGCATGTCTATCAGTCATGTGTATACTTCTATTATATGGCATGGAGTAAACTAGAATGGCTAGTATCTATCCTAGTGGCCTAATTGCAGGGTAGCTCCTCAAATCTATGACACACTGTTTTGACGTGTATGGTTGAGAGCCACTGCCCTTGTGTCACATAGGCTAGCAATCTGTTACCATTAGGGGAAATTGTAGGTTCATGACCATCGCAAATCCTAGCCATGCACTAGATTAGTATTGAGTCACGATTGTTTTCGAGGTAACTAAGACCATATGAGTAGAATTAAGAACTTGTAGGGAAGGGTCCTAGAGCAGGCTGAGAGCTGTCAGTCTCTCATTTGGTTATTATTGATGAGATGTTATAAACGCATACTTATTCACTTATATAAGATCATTATTTTTGTAGCTGAGAGCTGATTAAATCAGTTATTGAGGCTGATGCCAAAATGGATATTTATATTGATGAGAGTACATAGGACTGAAAGTCCAAGTGATTGTCCGTGATATTAAGAGTTAAGTGGATTATTAGAGGTTAGAGAGACCGCATGTGGATCAAAGCCAAGTTGATTACTATGAAGTTGAAAGTCTAGATATTACTATGAAGTTGAAAGTCTAGAGATTACTATGTGATTATCAATTTCTTGGATTATTCATGACACCGTGAGTCTATGAAGTTGTGTAACCCTATACACATAGATTATGCCGCTATGGAGGGTAGCTAGAGGTGATGAGAGTATAAAGTTGTACCATATACCTATCTTTTATATGGTTATTTGAGAGACGACCTTAGCTACTGAGGTAATGCCATATTTATATTTCGTGAATGTTTGATTAAGGTGATTGTTATGTGTTTTTATATATATTGAGTAAGGAAGACCCTAGGTATGTCTAATTTATGATTATCTGAACGATAATCATATGCATAGCAGTATGGTTGCCCATATGGTACTTGATTATTATGTGTATTGATGATAGTTGGATGTGTTTGATATTTCACCAAATTTGATATTGTACTTCTTGATTTGTTATTCGATTGTTTAACAATTGAGTGATGAGATGTGCATGGTATTTGGTAGTATGGTGTCATAAATATATTGAGTTTTCTGCATGCCACATTGGGATATAAAGTTGTGGCTATCTTTTGACCCCTAAATTCCAGATATAGTCTTACCGATTTAGTAGTTGTAAAATCAGGTGCTTGCATGAGTGTTGTAACTTCAACATGTAACAAAAATTTAATAGTAAGTGTGTGTAATATCTATTTTTCAATCTTCAATTCATTTGAATTTTTATATTTTATTTGATAAACGTTTTATTAATCATATTAAATGCACAAATTTATCAATATAGATTATTATAACATTGTATAATATATGCTCTTGTAATATTTGATAGGTTAAATGTTATCATCGCATTTTTATAGTAAGGCTCCCATTAATTTTTTATGTTTTTCCAAATCCTAATTCAAAATATAAAAGCCTTTCGACTCTGCTAGTCTTGGAATTATGACCTTGTTAGCTCAACAAGTCATGGCTCCACGAATGATGGATAACTCCTTATCGGTTGTATTGTATATGACTCCTAACCTTTGCACTATGTCCTAATTTCACTTCGACCTTGAGTTTTCCCAAAAAATTGAATCAAAATTATTCATTGTAGCTACCATATTGAGATAGCCCAAGTATAGTATATGTACTTTGAGTTTACTCTACAAATACATATAACAATCTTACCTTTTCTATTTAATATATTAAAAATACTACACATAACATCCCTAGCTTGACTTTTCTCAACAACTAAGGAGTATGCAACTAATTTATTAATATATATATGGTAGAGGATAACATTATATTAAATATTCGTAATCTTCAATATATTATATTGAGTGACATCGACATATGGAATAATGCATTTCTTAGGAATTACCCTCATGATTCTAATGTCGGACAAATTGGAAATCATAGTATCCTTACATTTACATATGCATTTATTCCTTAAGTCTATTTAGGGTTTCTTAATGTTCCACCTTTGATTTATATGTTCATATTATATAAGTTTTATTATACATAACATTTATATTTCATATTACTTATATAATAGTTTTATGTATAGTATCATATTAATTAAATCTTATTTAATAAATTTTAATTAATTTGGTATTATCTTAATATTACACTTATATTAAATATTTATTATGTACTATAACCTTTTATAGTATAGCACAAATATCATATACGTGTACATTATTTAGTTAATTTGCCTTTGAATTAATTTATTTAATTCAACAATTTTAGTTAAATATACACTAATTTTCAAAATTCATTTATATACATACTGTAACGACAGCCCTACACCTCCAATGTAGGATGGTTGTCAAAAGAAGGAAAAGAAGTAGAGAAGATAAATAGAAAAGAAGAACAGAGAAAGAAAACATAATAGAATCATATAACCTGTTGTATATCTCACGATGTATCGAACAAAATATAATAATCATCACAAATATAAAACAGGTGAGACTGTAAAAACTACAAGAACCATAAAATCACAATACATAGGCTCATATAGTTATACGAAACAGCAATATAGTTTATACAAATGTTAAATAAACTCAACTGATAAACCATCTCTATTAATAGTAGGTCAAACACTGTCAAGGCACCATAGTGTCATACAATGTAATATGCAATAATAAACTCAAATATAAGTATGAGAAAACATCACCTCATGCTAATCCATCTGCAGAATTCCGTATGCCGTCCACACCTGCTCTCCAGTCTACTAATTTAAGAGTACCTAACATAATAAGAAGCAAAGTATAAAATCTCAAGTCAAACAATAGTCTAGTGTAAGCGATAAACAATCTCAAAATATTATTTCGATATAGTATATGGAACAGAGGATATACGAATCATACCTGACCTGTCCCTGCAACCAAATAATCAGCATATAACATCACTAATATGCTACTCTACAACATCATAAATGGGTACTCCATACTAAGTAAAATGTCAAGGTGCCTAGGTATCCCTATCCATAATACCTACATCATGTGACATCCCTAGAGTGACAGGTGGCAAGTGCAGCAACCATAACAAATATACCATCCATCAAACAATAGCAACGATCACTCATTGTACTCTACATATATGATAACTCGTACAGCCCCTATGCTAGGGACTAATGGAAAATCCCAGTTTTCAGTTATACTCTTGTATCACGTTGCCCAAAGCTAGATACATGTCTTGTAGCCCAAAGCTAGACACTAGACCCAAAGCCACTGGTCCGAGGTATACAGATGCCTACATGATCCATGGGAGTCCCCCCCTTACAATACCACTTCTTCATGTACAACAGAAAACACTTTGAGTTATCAACGATCCCTTAACACATGCACATCCATAATAGCCCTCCTTTTTGCTCAATTCTTATCTGAGCCCTTTTTGGTCAATCCAACTTCCATTAAATAGGAACCCTCCACATTCCTATTCACGGCAATATCAAGCCACTATTGTCGGTACCTATTCCCACCATGAGTCATAAACCAAAGATGCAAAGCTTTTATCATGCTGTTACATCACCATCCACCCCTGATGCGAATGAGCCAACACCTCAAGCACAATATACAAAGTCCTGAAACTATCAACCTCAAAACCAAACTCCATACACCATTGAGTCACTATCTGAAGTACTAAAACTATCATATCTAAGAATCACATCATCGCCTCATCATCGAAATCGCTCGCCATAGAACAATAACATCAAGACCCTAAGTCGGTCACATGAACAAACCATCACATCACGCATCCTAAAGTCTTCTCACCATCCGTGCCAAAGACAGGCCAAATTGGCAATCGTCAATAGTGATGGGCAAAGACCACTCTATAGTGGTCAACGCCAACCACTTGGTCATGTACTTAACTAAAATTGGATAAGTACAAACCAAATGGAAACGTCCATCATCCATCTCGTAGTTCAAAGCTTGTCCAAATCCATTGCCTTCCACCTTACATTCAACATGTATCATAACACTCTTCTTCGACTTATCTCATTCGTTGGGTTTACGATTAACGTGTACGAAACCACAATAGATGAGATATTTCCCTAACACTCAGTCGCCAATAAATTGGCATTTTCAACCAAAAACAAGCAAACATGCAATCAACAGGCATCATTACATCCAATATAGTACACATATAACATGTATAATGTATTCATATCAACCAATGAGGGAATTCGTATACAAAAAATATCCCAAATCTTGTAATTTCCTAACAATAGTAAATAAATTGAAAAGTTTGATTTTTGATATAAAACTATTATAAAATACTTTTATTTTCTTTTCATAAAAATCAAGTATGCATTTAAGAGTATTAAAATCATATTTTAAAGTTAGGAACCATTTCAAAAACGTCGGTTTAATACTTCACTAACAATCATAGTATGGTATGAGACAATATCACTCATCTTAACAAAAGCTATCCAAAACAATGCCAAGACGTAGAGCTCTCCATTACAAGCGCATGCAAGAAATCACATCCAAAACGTACCTTGTATGCAAAAATATGCATAGTATAAGGATCGGGATTAACTTTGACAATTAATTAATTAGCTACCAATTTAATTACTAATTACCTTCCAAAATCCTTCTTTCCCAATTTGCCTAATCTCTCCCCTGTACATGTACAAAGATGCACAACCCATCAGCCTGCTCCTTCTTCCATTCATCTCTCCCTCTACGCTTAATGAAATCACATGTCGTCTTCGCAACACGTCGTCCTTCGCAAGAACTTCTCATGGACACAAAATGATGTAATTCGGCTCCCTCTATGAATCGCAATAGTAGTAGCTGATTGTGTTCCTCCCATGTATGCAATTTGCAACTCTTGATTTGATCCGACGAAACTTTGTGGATGGTGTATTTTGAGAAAAGAAATCCAACAGTGATCTCCGTTTTGCCTATCGCTGCCTTTAGCTCCGCTTAATCGAAACCTTAGATCGACAATGGAGGAGGTCGATGTTGCTAATTGCGATCGCACTCAATTCCATCACGGTCGATGCAAAGCCCTCCTCCATACGAACTTAATGGACCTGATTTTGTAATTTACCGTTATGCAGATCTTACAGTTTTATTTATTAATGTGGATTTGAGTAGAGGGTCCATTTTTCTACTTCAGGGAATGGAAAACTGAATGGATAAATGCAAATTATGGGTGGGAGGGAAAGATGAGGTGGATTTATAAGATTATTATATTAATATAATATTTAATTTATTTGAATTTTTCAAATAAATCATCATACGTTTCGAGCTCGTACGATCACATGACACGTCTAATCGCAAAAAAACTCATGTGCGTACATCAACTCATTTTTTCGATTTTAACAGTATAAATTTCATTACCATTTGAGACTGGGCCTCAGGATGCTAATTTCGTGCATTTCAACATCGTTTTGGCCATTGGATCATCCTATCTTGAAAATAGCGATGCTTACACTAAATTTAATTCGCAACGGAAGTGGCCTCTAGCCGTGATTCGATCGTATGCGAATAATTATATTTTGGGCCTTAAAATAATTAATGATTCAATATTTAAATTAATTATATAAATATCTTGTCATTAAAAACATGGGTTGTTACATATACATTTATACTTATGTTAATTTAACATTTTAAAACAACATAACATATATCATAATATATAATTCATGTATATAAAATCTTTATTACATTATAACATTTATAATATGAATACATTTTATTTTAAATTTAACTATTAAATTTAAAATCTTTTTTAATTTTTAAACAAATATGGAAATTAGCCTCAGACCCAATTCAAATTGGGTCTTTTATATTAGGGGCAACCTTTGGGCTGGCATATCAATTCATGCCAGGCCGGTAGCCAAATAAGGTAGAGTACTTGATTACCCAGATGGAATCCTTAGACACTATCTTTATATAGCCACCCAACTATTTGGGCTATGAACTTACATAGTTTACACTAACATGACTAAATTAGACTGCATAGGCTATTGGGCATTAATACCATTGTTGGGATTGCGCCAACCGACAATGGAAGTCATAAGTGGTTTTCAAATTTCTTTTACCATTTTAGATCTTTATTGGGCCTATGAAAACTTGTTTATTTAGAAAATTTCTAAATTTCCTTTTGAATAAAATCATTATTTTATTTATATTTTTAATATGGTTTTATATTATGTAATTAATGTTATAATATATATATATAAAAACATGTATTATATACACATATATTATTGGAACTGGGGCGGCCTGTTGTAGAAGTTATGGTTGGATTTCAAAAAAAAAAATTCCCTTATAGGATCTGCATTGGGCCTATGAATTTTAATTCAATTTGAACATTTCTATATTTTATTTAAATAAAATCTCTTATTTTGTTTAAATTTATAAATCATATAGTTCTATTTAATTAATATATGTGTGTGTGTCATATACATATATGTATGTGTGTATATGTAACGTGTCAGCCCGTGCAAGGTATAACATGCCAATGTATAGATGTTGAGGTTTACATTGTAGCGGAGATGTTAGCCCATTCGATATGTAATGTATGTTGTCCAAATATATATAAGTATATAAATTTATTACTTGTATATAAATATTATATGTATATGTAATTGTATATGTTAAGTTTGTTTAAATAATTATATGTAAATGAAAGATATTTATATGGAAATATATATATATATATATATAGGAATTGATAAGATTCATAAATAAAATATTAATAATATATATGCATATTATTATAATATATATCTAATATAAATAAGTTATTTAAATATTAAAATAATTTACATATGCATATTTTATTTAAAACGTGAATAATATATATACCAATTTACATATAATGATAATATAATATTTTATTAAAAATAATATATAGACGCATATATAGGCATGTATAGCGTGTGCGTATAATATAAATTAATAAAAAAATTAAACGCTGTATCATACTTACAATACCAAAATATTGAATTTTTAATGTTTATTATTTTAAGATATATTTTAATTGAACATTTATTTGAAATTAAATAAAATGTTAATAAAAAATTATTTTCGAAATAGGTTTCCAAATTTTAAATATCCAGTAAATCATATATGATTTTTTGAAGTTTGAAAAAAATATCCGTCGTTTCTTTCCGACCAAATTTTATTTTTATTAATTTTCGACCGATTTTAGTAATAATTTTAAAATATATTAAAATGATTTTTAAATTTTTATTTTCTGGCTGAGACCTTATCATATGATAAAATAATTTTATAAAATTTACAAAATAAGTTGAATAACATAGTTGATTTTATATGATTTATTTTAATGTACTGATTTATACAATATTAAATATTAGTGAATAATTATAAAAACTAATTTCTTACTATTCAAAATTTCTATTGCTATAAAGTTATATATACAAAATTATATGATATGTTTTAACGATAGTAAGATATTGTAATTAAATATAAACTATATATATAATTAAATGATATATATATATATATATAAAATTTAACAACATATTAAGTAATATATATATATATAAATTAGGTGGCTTTACAGATCTTATTTGTATATAAAAAATTAATTTTTGTAATTTATAAGTATATACATACATATAACCAAACTTACTTGTAACAACATTAATATATATCAGAATCGTCACTTGACTAATAATATAATACTAATATATATAGTAAAAATATTACTTAGAAAATTATACTATTATTTGATAAAAACATACCTAGTACGAAAGGATTAAAGCACAATTTGGAAGGATGAACTCTCCCTTTTGAAAACTTTTCGAATCTGTAGATTGCTAGTCATTAAACCGTTGACCTTTGATTATCGAATAATGATCAACCTTGAGTTACTTTGTGCTTGATATACTGCAGCACCTTTGGTTTATTTTTTGTCTAACAGTGGCAGGATGAAGAGGCAGTAAAAGATAATTTGCAGTTAGGGTTAGGGCTGTTTAAATAATGGATAGAAGGAAGAAATCTAATCGAATACCAATTCTTCCTCAGTTCGAGCCATCCAAATTCTAGCATTTCTACAATATTTTGGGCCGCATAATATGTTTATATTGCAGCCAAAAATCTTAACCCTCATAACGGGCCAAAATCCCATTTAAGCCTAAATAAAATATTATTTCATTAAATCCAATTCAATCACTTATCGATGTCATATATCGATCGATATATTTATAAATATTATATATATTTTTTATAATATTTATTCATAAAATCATAATCAAATATTTCATAGACATTAATTAGTTTATAACTATTATAAACTAATTAAATCATTTGGTCAAAGGAGAATTCATCATTTCGGTTGTGTGACTCGTCAGACGGAAATTTTGTCAGCGATTAATATCAAACTATTTGAGTATTAACATGTACACATCACTTTGTAAGTGTGACATTTTGGCCAAATTTATCGCTTACTTGAATTTGATAATATCAAATTTCACTTTGTTAAGCATTACTCGGTTGTGACTTTAATTTACACTAATTATGTTCGTCAAAACTATATCGCTTTGGACTTATGGAATATGGTAATGCTCAAAATTTCAATATCATCCATAATTAACTGTATAGTATAGAGAAAAGGGTCCTTGGTTCAATAATAACAATTAATATAATCATACTACTTTGGCTAGAGATTTTGACTTTGATTTGACTTGAATTGACCATGATACTAACCCTGTATAACTAAGGAGATTAATTCTTTTTTGAATAGTGCTTTACTTCCAATACTTCCACTTGACCCAACTATAGTCACTCGATGGACGTCGTGCTATGATTTGACTATATTCAAAGCATAGCTTTCATATTGAAGATCGACAATATTCCCAAGTTGACAGAATTATGTAAATCAGTTACATCGATATTTTCCATTTGACTAGTTATATTAACAATAGAAAACTATCGAGTGAGTTAACTATCAATACGTAACCCCTAGGTGCCTCGAGAAGTCATGTGTAATCCACTGCCCAACATTTGGAGGTCATTACGTATTCTAGTCTCAGCATATACATCAATATCCAGTCTTGATGCATCTTAACTAGGAACATTTAAAATGATGTGTTTTATAGTGTTGTGATATAACACTCATAATTACAACTATTTATAATTACTATAACAAACAAACCATTTTTTGATTTTCTGTTAAATATACTTTAATTATGCTTTTAATTATTTATAACATATTATAATAAATATGTAACGGAAAGAAAAAATACCTTTATCGTGAACAAGAATTGACTACAAAGTTAAGTATTTAAATCAATTACAAAATTGCACTTAGCACATATCCCTAACTCTATTAATCTCCCACTTACACTTAGGGCTGATTATGGAATATAATTCTCATTACTTCAATCAGCCTCTTAAGAACTGACTAACACTTAGTGAATGGATCTGCTATGTTGTCCTCGGTATCTACGCTTTGAATCACGACTTCTTTCTTCTCAACGAATTCTCTAATCAGGTGGAACTTCCAAAGAATGTTCCATGACCTCTTGAGTCCTTCGGGATCCTTTGTGTAGTGTATCGCCACATTATTATTATAGAACAATGCTATAGGATTCTCGATATCGGGAATCACTCTTTGCTCACTCAAAAATTTATGAATCCAGACTGCCTCTTCAGCTACTTCATTAAGGGAGATGTACTCGGCCTCCAATGTGGAATCAATAGTTGTTATCCACATATTGTATGACTATTAAGCAAGTAGAGTTATCAAGGAAAAAGAAGCAAATAAGTAAATAGGAGGATATGGAAACATTGAAAAATAAGTATCGAGCATATAAATGCGCGATAATATAACGAACCAATCAATTTATAGTGATATATTGCGCTTCTAATTCAATGATGTATCGAACCTCTAACAGTACTCTATTGACAAGGGCATCAAGCATCTAAAGAAAATATTTTGAGCTTGGAAATTATGAGAGTTGCCGAAGGTAGTAGAGTTATCAAGCATTTAACCAGTAGAAAGTGATAGTGAGCCCCTAGAAACAACAAAAGGATATCAAGCGTCTAACACCAGAGGATTGTCGAGCCTCTACATCCATAGGATATCGAACATTTAAGAAGTTAGCAAACCTCTACAAAAAATGAAGAGGTGTCGAGTCTCTAATGGATAGCAAGCCTCTACAATAGTAAGTGTTGTCGTGCATCTACAACTAGATGGTAATGTCGATCATTTATCAATAAAGAGAATATATCGAGCCTGTAAGTTGATGGAGGTGTCAAACTGGTAAATGCTTGGAGATATCAAGCTATCAAAAAATTAAGGGAACAAGAGATATCAACCTCCTACAACACAAAAATTATTGAGCCTAAAGATAGTAGGGCCATCAAAGGTGTAAAAGGGTCGTCGAGTCACTACAACATGGGTTTTGTCGAGCATGTAACAAAGAAAGGATGTCACACCACTAGAAAATGTCAAGCATCTAACTACAAGGGAAGGTTTTTCAATTGCTGCAAGGAAAACTGCATTGTCGAGCTTCTACAAATAAGTGATGTAGAGTCCCTACAAAGGAAGTACTATCGAAATTTCACTAAGATGGAACCAGCAAAGCCTTTAGATTCCAAGCCAGGAAACGTGTCAATCATCTCGCGTGATTGACACTGCTATAAATAGGACCCCCTCCACCACTTAGAGGGGGCGGATCATTCATCTTTGTAACGACCCGATATTTTCAACCATTCGCATCCATTATAAGTGTATAGGTAGACACTCATGCCGGAGTTGAATTGCTCAAAATACCGCGTTGTAAATAAAATTTGGCAAACCTCAGAATATACAGTAAATAAATATAATCACAGATCACAGACACAGAGTAAAATAATGCAGCGGAAGTAAAAGAAATAGTAGTTCATGAAGCTACTATATAAATATATCAGAGTTACATAAGATACAACAGAAGAAATAGGGTACAACAAAAGTCTCAATAAAATAACCAAGTACAAGCTGAGTAGAACAACGGAACTGAAATAGATAGGACATGACAAGCAGATAATCTCCAGCGATTCAAATCTCCAAGAGAGTGGAAATCCAAATCTGTGAATAACTCAGGCTGACCCGAGCGTAAAGCAAAACACAAAACACTCGAGTCAGGACAATATATACTTATATAATGTAAACCAACTCAAGTGAACTGTAATAAAGGTACAAGTAACTTAGAAGATGCTTGGGACCGCCCATCCTCTAAGGATCCGTTAAACTATCTACTATGTAGTAATATTCGATATTATAATAGTGTCTAAATAAGTAAAGTATAATCATATAGAAAATAGCGTTAAGGGGATGGAGAACCTTAACGCGGTCGGATCTTAAAATCATAATCGTAGTAAAGCTCGATATGGTAGGTGACACGGCACAACTAGGCAATGCCAGGGTAGATATACCAATTACGCACACGGACTGATGGATACGCATAGCAGCCACTACCGTTCCACCTCGAACAACACTCCCAAATCGGAGGATGGCCATCTAATCAATCACAAGTAAGAGTATAATATCGAAGAAATGTGTCCGAGAAGAGGTGCTACCTCACTGGTCCGAGATCGCTCCTGTTTTAGCCACCTTATGCCAACTCACGGGAGTTGGGTCTACGTAACATACCTTAAGAACGTCGCCACCATCCTACTTCATTCTGGAATCTCCACCGCGTACACAGTTGCCAAAGTGGTTTTCGGTAAGACAGAGAGTATGTCCATATCCAATCCCGGTCTCTTTAACAACCCAACGTTATTATAACCCGTGGTTATAACTTTTAAAAACAATACTTTACTTCAAAATAAAATATCATTTCAAACCATATCTTTATCAAAATAAAGATTAAATCAATTCCAAACCATTTCCATATATTTAAATTTTCATATAATTTCAAAACTTCATTTCAAATCATTTTAATATAATAAAATATCATATCCTTACAAAACTTCATTTCAAATCATTTTAATAAAATAAAATATCCTATCAGTTCAAATCCAAATATTCAACTTTAAATACCTTTTAAATTCAAAGATATCGTTCATTTACTATCATTTCAAATCACCTTTAAATAGTTTATATTCCAATCAAAATAATTCATTTAAACCTTTTAAAAGTGTAATTATTATATTTTCAAATCAAGTATTCAATTTCCAAAGTTTCAAACCATTCTGAGTTCGTTTACTAAGTCAAAAACCCTAATTATTAAAATTTCAGCATTTCACAGCATTTAAAAACAACTGCTATAAGTTATATTTGAAAACATTTTTAATTCAGCAAAGACAGCACTTAAAACTGCTGTTAAAACTCAGTTTTAGTTGAGTTATAGTTCAAAACAGAAAAGACAGCATTTCAGAAGTGCTGCGGTAGTTCAGATTTCAAAACAAGGGGTAAATTTGATTTCAGCAAAGACTGCAGACCATTATAGCATTTCCAGAGAATGCTATAATAGGCCTGAGTTCTATATTAGCCTATAAGTTCCACTACAGCAACTACAGCATTTCAGAAATGCTGTAATAGCTCTTTATACATATTTTTAGTTCAAAACAGAATCTATAGCATTTCTGAATGCTATTAAAAGTAGATTTCAGGTGTTAGTGTATTTCCAGCAATTAAATAACTTCAATTTAAAACACATAAACATTTTAAAAATCATATTTTAACGTTTAAAATGTTCATTTACATATCATTTAACATATATCTTTTTCATAATAAATTTCTTATAATAAAATCCAATTTTCAACAATTTACTTAATAAGTTTAAGTGTAAAAGTTACAATTCTTCACATTTCAACAAATAGACTTAACACTTCAAATTTAAATTACCATTTCACAATTTAACAAAATTTCCATTTTTATTTAATTAACTTAAACCTTTAATTAAAACCAAATTTCACATTTCCTAGTCAAGTTATATTTTAAAAGATCACTTTTAAACATTCATTTATTTAACCACTTAAATTCATAGAAAAATCAATAATACTTTAATAAATCACTTAAATTCAAATTTAATCAAATTATCATATTTACCATTTCCAAATAAAATTTAATATCCATTTTATTTATATAACTTAAATATCATTTTTAACCAAAATTCCAAATTTCCAACTTAAGTTATATTTCCAAAAATCCAGTTAAACCATTCATTAATTACATTTTTAACACATAGAAAAAAAATCATAATTTCTTTATTTTAAAACATTTCAAAATCTATTTAAATCAAATTTCATAAATTTATAATTTTTAAAATACTTAAAAATATCCAAAACACTTTATAAAATAACCACGGGCCTGTATATAATTTTCTAACCTAGGTCAAGTGATACGGATATGTATCATTTCGATCCGCAGTTTAAAAAGAAAAATCCGGGTTCTATCATTTCAAACCCGCAATCCCAAGTTAAAATAAATTAAATAAAAACCATTCAGGCCTATCATTTCAGCCCATAACGATTTTTCCCTATTCTAAAGTCCGTTCGGGTATGTATCATTTCAACCCATAGTGATTCTAATCTACAGGGAACTTGCAATGGTGATAACCGATATAAATAACAGAATAACATTAAATAACAGTAACATATGATATAACAGGTGTAATAATAGGTGTGAACATCATATGATAATAATATAAGCATATATAACATGATAATATATTTCTACAGATTCGCAGGGTGTCAATTTACTAGTTATATAGGTACATATTGTCTGGTGAGAATAACTCACTGTTTTGTGCTGGAGAAACGACGACGACTGCACGAATGGGATCCAAACAAGCACGATAACACGAATATGATTTGATATGGGAGAGCCAAAGATAAATTCCCTTGTCACATTCAAACAAAACAAATACAGACAACATGAGTTTTTAACTCAAAATTCAATAAAACAATGTTAGAAATGAATGCATGAACCAAAGCCAAAGTGATTGCACATGCTTTCTACCATCTATGCTTCAGCTCCAGATCTGAAATGCATGGCTAAGGGGTGGGTTTGGATCTGGTTTTGGGTTCCATAGGGTTGGCCAAACATGTATGGTGATGGTGCAAAGATATGTGAGCATGAACTACAACACAAAGGCAAACTACATGGTTTCTAAGCCACATAAGGTCACGGCTAAGGCAATACAAGTCATGGTCAGGTCTGTAGTGGGTTAGGTACAGGTGTGGCAGTGGTGTCAGGGTCCACTATGGCAGGTGGTGGTGATGTAGGTGGCGGCCAAGGAGGAGTTGGAGGTGGTGGTGATGTATGGTGCTCGACTAGGAAGATATAGGTGAAGTTTGCTCATTTTTGTGTGGATCAACATCATGGGAGGCCACGGCTTGGGCTTGGGGTTGGGCTGGAGGAGGTAGTGATAGGTTCAGGTGGTGGTGGAGGAAGCCAAGGTGCTGGAGTTGAGAGGAGCCGAGCCTAAAAGGAGAAGAGAGCAAGTGCAAAATCAACAAAACAAGTAGAAAACAATGGAAAAGAAAGGGAATTTTACCAAATCTTTGAACAAGGGAGAGGCCGACATTTTGTTTTCAAGTTAGAGGTGAGAATTCACGTGAAAAATGAGGAAGATGTTGCTGGAAAAGAAAAGAAAAGCACGGCAAAAAAAATCATTAAGGTGGAGGTTGAGAAAATGAAAGGTCGGAAGATTAAAGGACCTTAAGCAACTAAAGAGACATAAACTTTTCAAATTTCCATTATATATTTATGTATATTTATAAATATGAAAATAGCTGAAATTAAAGATAAATAAACTCAGAAATAAAGTAAATAAGAAAAATAAATAAATAAATTTTATATTAATTAAATTAAATGAAGAAAAATAACACTATATACAAACTAGGTTAAATAAACTGAAACAAATTCAAATAATCTTTGGAAAAATCTATTCTAATCTAAATACATGTAAAGTGAATATTAATAAAGTAAAACAAAGAAAATAAAGTGAATGTATAAAATAAATAAATAAATTTTAATTATATATAGTTAAATTAAGAAAATAGCAAAGAAAATAGAAATTAGGCTTTAAAATTACAAAATAAATTCAACAAGCTTTGGAAAATTTTTATAATCACTTTAAAATTATTAAAAGACAAAATTATACATAAAATAAAATATTAACATATATTAGAACAAAATATGACAAATAAAATAAAATTTATTAAATTTAAAATAACAAAATTGCAAAATAAACAATTTATACTCAAAATTGAAATGTACATATCTTTTACATTTTAACTCCGTTTTCAACGAAACGAAAAGCAGTATTCATGTTATTAAATCTATTGTCATAATAAAAGATAAAAATTATAATTTCAAACTATTTAAAATTTAAATTTAAAAGTCAAAGTTTGACTATTTGACCAAAATTCACATTTTCTAGAAATATTAAATTTAGTCATATTTGGAATTCAAATCCACATCAAAATCAAAGTTTATACTTAAAATAACAAAATTTATTCTTTTTCATAAATAAAGCTTTTAAATCTGGAAATCAATTTAAAAATAATTGTAAAATACAGGGTTGTTACACTCTCCCCCACTCAAAACTTTTCGTCCCCGAAAAGGAACGAGGTACGGGAAAGCACAGAAAAGATAGAATGAAATAGAATTAAGACAAGATGATAAGAAGATTGGAATTACACCTGATAACTATTGTTATAGGTAAGTTTAACAAGATGGAGGTGATCAAATCAAGAATATAAGCACGAAAAGATCCTCTAGAGTCTGAATCTCCCTTTTCACTTGACTGACGGTCTATGAATGGAAAACAGTGTTCAGATCCAGATGAGTAACAAAGATTTCAAAGATTATAAAAAGATTTCTAAACAGACTGGTATAAGCAATAGCCTTCCCATTCTGTAACAAGATAAGAGAAATAAGTACAACCAAAAGATAGTTTGAAAAAAAAAAAAATAAGATAATAAATTTGAAACAATAATGCTTTGAAATCATAACAATTTAGGGATGTTTATCATTTGGAAATCATACTACTAAAAATCATAACACTTTGGAAATGTTATTCTTAAAAAGAACATAATACTTAGAAAATCATAACACCTTTTAAAAATAATCTTCATTTAAACCATTTTAATCCAAGATCAAACAATATTCACTTTAAAGTTGTAACATTTCTAAGTTCATTCAATTTTAAAAATTTCCAAAACACTGTATTTTCAAAACAGCATCACTTATAAAATGCTACAGTAGGTATATTAGTACTTCAAATCAGTTTAATTCCAGAAATATTCATTTGGATATCATTTAACTTATGACTTATTAAAACAAACTTTTATGAATGGAATATCCAAATAAACTATACTACATTTATTAAGTCAAAAGTTCATTATTTTACTTAGCTCTTAATTTAACACATAACCTATCACTTTATTTAAAATACCCATTTCATAAATAGATATTCCTTTAATAAGTTACACTTAAAATTCCATTTGAAAACCAAATTCTCAATTATCAATTTTTAGTGATGTAAAAATACATTTTAACTATTTGAATCATAATTATTCATTTTTCAAGACATATCTATTTCAATAATAAAATATTTATATAGCAAATATAACAATCAAATTTCTTTACACATTTATTCATTTAGACATCAATTAAACTATGAATTCAAGTTAAATAAGCTTTATTACAAAATGTCTAATTCCAATGTAATTTATTTTATCTATTCAAAGATACATTATTTATTATACAACATATTCATTTCAGGAAATAACCATTATTAAAATTCCTAGGTTAGACTTAAGGTTCCATATTAAATCAATTTGATTATTAAGTTATTTAAATAAAATCTCTTTAAATTCCTTTTTCACTATTTACCTCTGTTAATCTTTTATAACTAAAATTTAAGTGTATAAAATCCTTTTTATATTGTATATTATCCAATTACATTGTTAACTTCTAAAAAAATTTAAGGTAAGTTATATTTGAATGCAATTGTAATATACAAATAAAACTATCCAATTCAATTATCTCAAGTTTGAATCATTTATCCAAAATTTTGATTTTTCTTTTTATAATTGAAATTATTCTTTAAGAAAAAAAATGTAAGAATTAAATTTCCGATTTCCTTCAAACCATTTAGAGATAAATAAATATATGTACATAATATGTCAAATAAATTTAAATCATTTATCTATATATATTATAAATCAAATCATATTTAGAAATTCAAATAAATTAAATCTTTCAAAACAAAGCTGTAGTAAGACTACAGAACGGTCTCTTCAGTTCAAAACTCGAAAATGAATGTCGATGATGCTGCAGTCATCACCGAAATTATTTTACAGCGACAAAGAGAAGAGCACTAAATTTTTAAACTTTAAAATCTTTTAGAGACAAATTTTTATTCAAAAATACTTTAAATAACATCCTTTTAAAAATTTTAAACACAAAGTTTGAAATCCATCGGAAATTAAATTCTTTAAATTTCTTATTTTAAATTCATTTCAGTTCCCAAATAAATTTATAAACAACTATTTATAAATTCATTTGTAGAACAATAAATGATAAATCAAGTATTATCATTTCAAATTATCAATTTAAATCAATTTATTAAGTTCCATAAAATTATATATCCAAATTTATTTCATAAACCAAATTTTAAAATAATATTGTGTCAGTTTGTTCTGTCAAAGTGTTTTAGAAATCCTATCGATAGCGTTGATCAGACGAAACGATCGGAAACCCAAATCAACATCAACAACTCAAACAACACAATATAAAACAAAACATTAATTTACAAGTACAGTTCAAAATGTTTGGAAGATAGATTGGAACAAAAGACAAGATGATTAAACAGAGTAGAGAGATGGGTAAGCTTAGATAAATCGCGGACAACTTTAACCGGGTCAACCGTGACTTAATGGATAAGATCAAATGTGGATTTTCTGGGGTAAATCTACCTTCGATCTCAAGAGATAGAGTTTGGAATAACAAAAGATATTAGAATCTAAACCAAGGATAAATATAAATCTCTGGTTAATCGATGCTGATTGTAAAGGATTTTCACCCCTTTACAAGAAAATTAGAATATTGGCAAGACCGCCAATTTACTATAAAGATCATTCGAAGTGGAGTTATGTGATACTCCAAAATAAAAAGAAGATGAATAGTGAGGGACAAGAATGAATTTTGGAACCGTAGGGAACATTCCAAAAATTCAAAGGAAATTCGAATCAAGAGGAAATGATTCAAACTCGAACGAAAGTGATTCTGTAAATAAATCTACTCCATATGCTGAGTTTTGCCTCAAAGCCAAAGCTCTGATACCAACTGTAACGACCCGATATTTTCAACCATTCGCATCCATTATAAGTGTATAGGTAGACACTCATGCCGGAGTTGAATTGCTCAAAATACCGCGTTGTAAATAAAATTTGGCAAACCTCAGAATATACAGTAAATAAATATAATCACAGATCACAGACACAGAGTAAAATAATGCAGCGGAAGTAAAAGAAATAGTAGTTCATGAAGCTACTATATAAATATATCAGAGTTACATAAGATACAACAGAAGAAATAGGGTACAACAAAAGTCTCAATAAAATAACCAAGTACAAGCTGAGTAGAACAACGGAACTGAAATAGATAGGACATGACAAGCAGATAATCTCCAGCGATTCAAATCTCCAAGAGAGTGGAAATCCAAATCTGTGAATAACTCAGGCTGACCCGAGCGTAAAGCAAAACACAAAACACTCGAGTCAGGACAATATATACTTATATAATGTAAACCAACTCAAGTGAACTGTAATAAAGGTACAAGTAACTTAGAAGATGCTTGGGACCGCCCATCCTCTAAGGATCCGTTAAACTATCTACTATGTAGTAATATTCGATATTATAATAGTGTCTAAAAAAGTAAAGTATAATCATATAGAAAATAGCGTTAAGGGGATGGAGAACCTTAACGCGGTCGGATCTTAAAATCATAATCGTAGTAAAGCTCGATATGGTAGGTGACACGGCACAACTAGGCAATGCCAGGGTAGATATACCAATTACGCACACGGACTGATGGATACGCATAGCAGCCACTACCGTTCCACCTCGAACAACACTCCCAAATCGGAGGATGGCCATCTAATCAATCACAAGTAAGAGTATAATATCGAAGAAATGTGTCCGAGAAGAGGTGCTACCTCACTGGTCCGAGATCGCTCCTGTTTTAGCCACCTTATGCCAACTCACGGGAGTTGGGTCTACGTAACATACCTTAAGAACGTCGCCACCATCCTACTTCATTCTGGAATCTCCACCGCGTACACAGTTGCCAAAGTGGTTTTCGGTAAGACAGAGAGTATGTCCATATCCGATCCCGGTCTCTTTAACAACCCAACGTTATTATAACCCGTGGTTATAACTTTTAAAAACAATACTTTACTTCAAAATAAAATATCATTTCAAACCATATCTTTATCAAAATAAAGATTAAATCAATTCCAAACCATTTCCATATATTTAAATTTTCATATAATTTCAAAACTTCATTTCAAATCATTTTAATATAATAAAATATCATATCCTTACAAAACTTCATTTCAAATCATTTTAATAAAATAAAATATCCTATCAGTTCAAATCCAAATATTCAACTTTAAATACCTTTTAAATTCAAAGATATCGTTCATTTACTATCATTTCAAATCACCTTTAAATAGTTTATATTCCAATCAAAATAATTCATTTAAACCTTTTAAAAGTGTAATTATTATATTTTCAAATCAAGTATTCAATTTCCAAAGTTTCAAACCATTCTGAGTTCGTTTACTAAGTCAAAAACCCTAATTATTAAAATTTCAGCATTTCACAGCATTTAAAAACAACTGCTATAAGTTATATTTGAAAACATTTTTAATTCAGCAAAGACAGCACTTAAAACTGCTGTTAAAACTCAGTTTTAGTTGAATTATAGTTCAAAACAGAAAAGACAGCATTTCAGAAGTGCTGCGGTAGTTCAGATTTCAAAACAAGGGTTAAATTTGATTTCAGCAAAGACTGCAGACCATTATAGCATTTCCAGAGCATGCTATAATAGGCCTGAGTTCTATATTAGCCTATAAGTTCCACTACAGCAACTACAGCATTTCAGAAATGCTGTAATAGCTCTTTATACATATTTTTAGTTCAAAACAGAATCTATAGCATTTCTGAATGCTATTAAAAGTAGATTTCAGGTGTTAGTGTATTTCCAGCAATTAAATAACTTCAATTTAAAACACATAAACATTTTAAAAATCATATTTTAACGTTTAAAATGTTCATTTACATATCATTTAACATATATCTTTTTCATAATAAATTTCTTATAATAAAATCCAATTTTCAACAATTTACTTAATAAGTTTAAGTGTAAAAGTTACAATTCTTCACATTTCAACAAATAGACTTAACACTTCAAATTTAAATTACCATTTCACAATTTAACAAAATTTCCATTTTTATTTAATTAACTTAAACCTTTAATTAAAACCAAATTTCAGATTTCCTAGTCAAGTTATATTTTAAAAGATCACTTTTAAACATTCATTTATTTAACCACTTAAATTCATAGAAAAATCAATAATACTTTAATAAATCACTTAAATTCAAATTTAATCAAATTATCATATTTACCATTTCCAAATAAAATTTAATATCCATTTTATTTATATAACTTAAATATCATTTTTAACCAAAATTCCAAATTTCCAACTTAAGTTATATTTCCAAAAATCCAGTTAAACCATTCATTAATTACATTTTTAACACATAGAAAAAAAATCATAATTTCTTTATTTTAAAACATTTCAAAATCTATTTAAATCAAATTTCATAAATTTATAATTTTTAAAATACTTAAAAATATCCAAAACACTTTATAAAATAACCACGGGCCTGTATATAATTTTCTAACCTAGGTCAAGTGATACGGATATGTATCATTTCGATCCGCAGTTTAAAAAGAAAAATCCGGGTTCTATCATTTCAAACCCGCAATCCCAAGTTAAAATAAATTAAATAAAAACCATTCAGGCCTATCATTTCAGCCCATAACGATTTTTCCCTATTCTAAAGTCCGTTCGGGTATGTATCATTTCAACCCATAGTGATTCTAATCTACATGGAACTTGCAATGGTGATAACTGATATAAATAACAGAATAACATTAAATAACAGTAACATATGATATAACAGGTGTAATAATAGGTGTGAACATCATATGATAATAATATAAGCATATATAACATGATAATATATTTCTACAGATTCGCAGGGTGTCAATTTACTAGTTATATAGGTACATATTGTCTGGTGGGAATAACTCACTGTTTTGTGCTGGAGAAACGACGACGACTGCACGAATGGGATCCAAACAAGCACGATAACACGAATATGATTTGATATGGGAGAGCCAAAGATAAATTCCCTTGTCACATTCAAACAAAACAAATACAGACAACATGAGTTTTTAACTCAAAATTCAATAAAACAATGTTAGAAATGAATGCATGAACCAAAGCCAAAGTGATTGCACATGCTTTCTACCATCTATGCTTCAGCTCCAGATCTGAAATGCATGGCTAAGGGGTGGGTTTGGATCTGGTTTTGGGTTCCATAGGGTTGGCCAAACATGTATGGTGATGGTGCAAAGATATGTGAGCATGAACTACAACACAAAGGCAAACTACATGGTTTCTAAGCCACATAAGGTCACGGCTAAGGCAATACAAGTCATGGTCAGGTCTGTAGTGGGTTAGGTACAGGTGTGGCAGTGGTGTCAGGGTCCACTATGGCAGGTGGTGGTGATGTAGGTGGCGGCCAAGGAGGAGTTGGAGGTGGTGGTGATGTATGGTGCTCGACTAGGAAGATATAGGTGAAGTTTGCTCATTTTTGTGTGGATCAACATCATGGGAGGCCACGGCTTGGGCTTGGGGTTGGGCTGGAGGAGGTAGTGATAGGTTCAGGTGGTGGTGGAGGAAGCCAAGGTGCTGGAGTTGAGAGGAGCCGAGCCTAAAAGGAGAAGAGAGCAAGTGCAAAATCAACAAAACAAGTAGAAAACAATGGAAAAGAAAGGGAATTTTACCAAATCTTTGAACAAGGGAGAGGCCGACATTTTTTTTTTCAAGTTAGAGGTGAGAATTCACGTGAAAAATGAGGAAGATGTTGCTGGAAAAGAAAAGAAAAGCACGGCAAAAAAAATCATTAAGGTGGAGGTTGAGAAAATGAAAGGTCGGAAGATTAAAGGACCTTAAGCAACTAAAGAGACATAAACTTTTCAAATTTCCATTATATATTTATGTATATTTATAAATATGAAAATAGCTGAAATTAAAGATAAATAAACTCAGAAATAAAGTAAATAAGAAAAATAAATAAATAAATTTTATATTAATTAAATTAAATGAAGAAAAATAACACTATATACAAACTAGGTTAAATAAACTGAAACAAATTCAAATAATCTTTGGAAAAATCTATTCTAATCTAAATACATGTAAAGTGAATATTAATAAAGTAAAACAAAGAAAATAAAGTGAATGTATAAAATAAATAAATAAATTTTAATTATATATAGTTAAATTAAGAAAATAGCAAAGAAAATAGAAATTAGGCTTTAAAATTACAAAATAAATTCAACAAGCTTTGGAAAATTTTTATAATCACTTTAAAATTATTAAAAGACAAAATTATACATAAAATAAAATATTAACATATATTAGAACAAAATATGACAAATAAAATAAAATTTATTAAATTTAAAATAACAAAATTGCAAAATAAACAATTTATACTCAAAATTGAAATGTACATATCTTTTACATTTTAACTCCGTTTTCAACGAAACGAAAAGCAGTATTCATGTTATTAAATCTATTGTCATAATAAAAGATAAAAATTATAATTTCAAACTATTTAAAATTTAAATTTAAAAGTCAAAGTTTGACTATTTGACCAAAATTCACATTTTCTAGAAATATTAAATTTAGTCATATTTGGAATTCAAATCCACATCAAAATCAAAGTTTATACTTAAAATAACAAAATTTATTCTTTTTCATAAATAAAGCTTTTAAATCTGGAAATCAATTTAAAAATAATTGTAAAATACAGGGTTGTTACAATCTTTCTCCACTTCTGTAACATCCCATATTTAGAAGCCAAAAGCTAAGCGCTACAAATGCTACAGTCATCTTTAGTATTAACTTCTGGCGACTAAATATGGCTACGTTAATGATATCTATAATATCAAAAGCACTTGAATATAAAACAAATCACAGAATTCAAAACAACATTTTCCATTACATTTCAAAACATGTTCCATATTCATATTACATAATCCCAAAATCATTCCTTAGGCAATGATAAAATATACTTATTGCAAAATACGCCAAGAGCAACATATGAACATGCCCCCTTGGATGATCCGAGTCATAACTAACTTAATACACAGTGGAACTAAATAACAAAACAAAATCTGCAGCTCCTAAATTGCTATCCGTTAGCCTCCTGGTCCCCTCCGGTAGCTTTATCCATCATCCTACTAAAACCTCAAAGAACCTCAACCCTCAGCCTACTCAAAACAATTTTGAGCACCCGAGAGTTTAAGAGGAAAACATAAACTTCGTGTTAGACATAAAGCCTAGAGTGAATAATACTATACATCCCAGTTATTAATGTTAAGTGAGACCACACCGCATAGCGGAATGGGTTTCCCCTCATTAACATCCATTTAAAACATATCTTTTGCAAATATTTTCTTGCAAGAAAAACTGGTTAAATACTGTAAAGCATCATTATGTAAACATACATATCAGGTAATAAAAACTATTTGTTCAAATACTTTAGTTCTATTTGGCTGACTATTATCCTTTGGCTGACTCGGGCCTACCAGACAGTATAAACAAAATAATCTAACATCTGTTAGACATTCCACATCTGGATGGTCTATTCTTAACTATATGTTAAATACTTCTCTTCTGGATGGTCAGTCCCTAACTTAATCTTCTCTCAGGGTTACTTGATCCTAATAGTTTTGCGGGCTCACCAATAACCTATCTGTGTACAAATATATATTACTTCTGTGTGTAATCATAATTTCAGTCTTACCTATGACAAAACCCTACATACTAGAATTTTGTACAAATATTAGCTAGGCCAATAGAAAATATATAGCATGACCCTATACCAGTCTCATATGGTATTCTAATATTTGAGTCAGTTTCACTTGGTGATCCCTTCCTATAATTTTCCTTGAAAACCCTTTCAAAATGATTTAAAATATTTAAATCAAACTCACATAAGGAAAATACATATACTCTATGCTTTACTCAAAATCACCTTGCTATATTATATATATATGATGTACTCAAATCTTAGTTGATGAAAACATTTAAACACTTGGAAGTCCCCCTTTCGATTCTACTGAAAGTACCCCTTTCTAAACCAATGAAAGCATCTCTTTCGAAACTAAGAAAAACCCTTTATTTATCTAGGCTGAAAAGCCAAAACCTTCCTTTCGAAGCCATTCTCAAAACCCTTTCGAAACCTTTGAAAACCTTCCTTTCAAAAGCTTTAAAATCTTAGACATCATATCTTAAAACACTTCAAAACACTGCCTTTAGAAACCCTTGGAAAAACCTTCCCTTTCAACCCTTTCGAAACCATCTGAAAACATACCTTTCGACTCCTTTGTAACCCATAGGGAACCAACCATTCGAAACTATATTTAAAACATTTCAAAAGCATCAAACCTTTAGAGACTCAAAACTTTCGAAAGCACTTGGGTTCAATTTAAAACATGTTGAAAAACACCTTTCGAAACCATTTAAACCTTCTCTTTTGAAACCATTGGGTTATACTTCAACATAACAAAAGGGTCTATAAAACCATTTAAGTCGAAAGCATACCTTTCGAAAAGATTCCTAAGTAAAGAAGTGATGATGTCAAAACCACCCTTCCGAAAGCATTGGAGAAGTGGCTAATTTTAAAAAGTAACGTATACCTTCCGAAACCATTACTTCGAAAGGTAGAAAGGCGGCAGCAAGGTATTTTGACCCCTTCGAAATCATTACTTAAAATAAAAGAGCGCAATCCATTTGAAACCTTTCCTTTAAAAATATTTGACCCATTTGATGGCCAACTGAGTCGAAAGCTAACCTTTCAAAAGAAAAGCAGGCGTTACTTCAATTTTAAAACAAAGCATACACCAAACCCTTCGGAACCCAGTGTTTCGACTGCCTACCTTCTGCCTCTATCCAATACGCTACGTACCAAGTAACTTGATACCATGCACATTGGTTTCGAAAGCATGGTGGCGTAACGTCCTATTCGGAACCCCTGTGCCAAAAGTAGCAGAACATGCTAAAAACATGTTATTTTTGTTTTTAACTTAAAAGAGAACTTTTCAACTAACCTGCTATTGTTTATCAAATTTTCATTGGTTACTAAATATCTTTTCCAAAAGTGCTACCAATATTTTCAGAAATAAATGATGATTTTATTTTACAAATTACCATTTCTCCTTAATTAAATATATAAAATATTTAAGTCCCATACCTTAAATAATTTTATATATTCATCAAAGCACTTAGAAAATTCTATAAAAATTCCAGAAAATCAATTTTAATATGTTTTCTTACATATATAAATTTTAGACCCAAATAATTATTTATCTTGCCGTAAACAATTTAACACCCAAATACATTTTCTTCACTAAAAGATTAATATAAAATCCACATTAATTCAGAAAATTATGAAAATTGAAACTTATTTCTAAAATATCATTTCTAATGTACATTTAAATTTGCAAGGCATTTGGATGTCATTTTATAGTGCTTTCATATCAAAACATATCATAAAATCAATATGAATATTCGTAATTCATCAACAAGCATATATAAACATTTAGTCATCCGAAACATGGCATTATCATGCAAAAATACTTCAGATTATCCTCAAAACTGAAAACCATAAGAAAAGTGAGATGCAGCGATTATTCACCTTAGCTTGAGATGAAGGATTTGAGATTTTTTCTTGATTAAGTTGATTTAATTCTTCTCTTGAATCTTTGCTTTTATCTTCTTCCTCTTGTTTATGGTGGTCGGCCTTAGAATGTTTTTTTGTAACGACCCGATATTTTCAACCATTCGCATCCATTATAAGTGTATAGGTAGACACTCATGCCGGAGTTGAATTGCTCAAAATACCGCGTTGTAATTAAAATTTGGCAAATCTAAGAATATATAGTAAATAAATATATATATAATCACAGATCATAGACACAGAGTAAAATAATGCAGCGGAAGTAAAAGAAATAGTAGTTCATGAAGCTACTATCTAAATATGTCAGAGTTACATAAGATACAACAGAAGAAATAGAGTACAACAAAAGTCTCAATAAAATAACCAAGTACAAGCTGAGTAGGACAACGGAACTGAAATAGATAGGACATGACAAGCAGATAATCTCCAGCGATTCAAATCTCCAAGCGAGTGGAAATCCAAATCTGTGAATAACTCAGGCTGACCCGAGCGTAAAGCAAAACACAAAAACACTCGAGTCAGGACAATATATACTTATATAATGTAAACCAACTCAAGCGAACTGTAATAAGGGTACAAGTAACTTAGAAGATGCTTGGGACCGCCCATCCTCTAAGGATCCGTTAAAATATCTACTATGTAGTAATATTCGCTATTATAATAGTGTCTAAATAAGTAAAGTATAATCATATAGAAAATAGCGTTAAGGGGATGGAGAACCTTAACGCGGTCGGATCTTAAAATCATAATCGTAGTAAAGCTCGATATGGTAGGTGACACGGCACAACTAGGCAATGCCAGGGTAGATATACCAATTACGCACACGGACTGATGGATACGCATAGCAGCCACTACCGTTCCACCTCGAACAACACTCCCAAATCAGAGGATGGCCATCTAATCAATCACAAGTAAGAGTATAATATCGAAGAAATGTGTCCGAGAAGAGGTGCTACCTCACTGGTCCGAGATCGCTCCTGTTTTAGCCACCTTATGCCAACTCACGGGAGTTGGGTCCACGTAACATACCTTAAGAACGTCGCCACCATCCTACTTCATTCTGGAATCTCCACCGCGTACACGGTTGTCAAAGTGGTTTTCGGTATCGACAGAGAGTATGTCCATATCCGATCCCGGTCTCTTTGCCAACCAATCGTTATTATAACCCGTGGTTATAACTTTTAAAAATAGTTTATGTTTCAAATCAAAATACATCCTTTAAACCATTTCAAAATCATATCATTTATTTCAAACTAATACATACTTTCAAACCCAAAACATATCTATTCAAAACCAATTCAAAAATATATCATTTCCATTTCAAAACCAATTCAATAATATATCATTTCAATAAAACCCAAATTTCAAAATCACTGAATATTTCCTTTAATTTATTAAACTTGAAATCTTCCTTTAAATTATCATAGCATTTTGGTATTGTAACCTTAAGGAATCATTGCATTTTTGGAATGTAAAACTTCCCAATTTAACATTTTATATAATCAAAGTATTTATATACTTACAAATTTTTAACATGGTCATTTTATCATAGCCTTATAGTTAAATAAACTTTGTTACTGTAATATCCAATTTAATGCTAAAATTCTTATGTTAAGTTAAGAGTACCTTATTAACTTACATTATCATTACAATAAAGAAACTTTATCATTTTAGTCATTAAAATATGTCATTTACATTAATTAAAACTTACATATTAAATGTACTTTTTAACTTACATTCCTATTACAGTAAAGAGCATTTATCATTTAATCAATATTACACTAATTAAACTTACATTATCGAATGTACGTTTTAATTTACGTTTTATTACAAAAGGGGCATTTATTATTTTAAATCAATATTACACAAATTAAGACTTACATGTTTCTTTCATTAATTAAGACTTTACATGTTTCTTTCAGTAGGTAAAACTTTACATATTTCTTTCATTAATTAGAACTTTACACATTTCTTTCATAAATTAAACTTTACACATTTCTTTCATTAATTAGAATTTTACACGTTTCTTTCACAATAAATTTCTTATAATTAAATACAATTTTCAACAATTTACTTAATAAGTTTAAGTGTAAAAGTTCCAATTCTTCACATTTCAACAAATAGACTTAACACTTCAAATTTAAATTACCATTTCACAATTTAACAAAATTTCCAATTTTATTTAATTAACTTAAACCTTTAATTAAAACCAAATTTCACATTTCTAGTGAAGTTATATTTTAAAAGATCACTTTTAAACATTCATTTATTTAACCACTTAAATTCATAGAAAAATCAATAATACTTAATAATCACTTAAATTCAAATTTAATCAAATTATCATATTTACCATTTCCAAATAAAATTTAATATCCATTTTATTTATATAACTTAAATATCATTTTTAACCAAAATTCCAAATTTCCAACTTAAGTTATATTTCAAAAATCCAGTTAAACCATTCATTAATTACATTTTTAACACATAGAAAAATCATAATTTCTTTAATTCAAAATATTTCAAAATCTGTTTAAATCAAATTTCATAAATTTATATTTTTAAAATACTTAAAAATATTCAAAACACTTTATAAAATAACCACGGGCCTGTATATAATTTTCTAACCTAGGTCAAGTGATACGGATATGTATCATTTCAATCCGCAGTTAAAAAAGAAAAATCCGGGTTCTATCATTTCAAACCCGCAATCCCAAGTTAAAATAATTTAAATAAAAATCATTCAGGCCTATCATTTCAGCCCATAACGATTTTTCCCTATTCTAAAGTCCGTTCGGGTATGTATCATTTCAACCCATAGTGATTCTAATCTACAGGGAACTTGCAATGGTGATAACAGATATAAATAACAGAATAACATTAAATAATAGTAACATATGATATAATAAGTGTAATAACAGGTGTGAACATCATATGATAATAATATAAACATATATAACATGATGATATACATTACAGATTCAAATGGTGTCGGTTTATCAGTTATAGAGGTACATATTGTCTGGTGATAATAACTCACCTGTTTGTGCTGGAGATATCAAAACCAATGACACAATGGAACAAAAGCACGATGACAAGACTACGGACTTGAGTGGAGAGCAAGATCCAAAGCTACAACTCTTGTATTACAACCCAAAACATACATCAAAACAAACACAATTTCAACGCACTTGAAATGGAATAACTTTTAAACAAAAATAGATTTGAATGTCAAATCTTTTGCCTTGCTTTCTCTATCCTTTTGCATGGCCTAGGGAATGTTTTGGTTCAGGTTTGGACATGGTTTAGGTCTGGTTTGGACCAAGGGATGCACGGCTACAAGCTAGAGATGATGGGGAAGTTACAACATAGGCATGTGAAGAGTTTTATGCAATATGGTGGAGTTTTGGTTCATCTTTGGCTCGGTCTACAAGGTCCTAGGCTTGGCCATGACTTGCTACAGGTCTGGACAGAGGAGATGGTGATGTGTAGTGGTGGTAGCAAGGTGGTGGTGGTGGGTAGAGGTGGTGTCCAAGGTGGTGGGCGAAGGTATGTTGCAACTAGTGGTGGCTATGCATTGTTTTAAGGGATTTGTGCAAGGTTTTGTGTGGTTTTTAGTCAAAAGGAGTGCATGGCCTGTCATGGTCAGAGGAGGAGGGGGTTTGGTCGTGGATGGTGTGGGGAAGGAAGTGGTGGTGGTCAGTGGAGGAGATGGTGGAGGTGTTAGGCCAAGCAAAGCAAGAGAAACATGGCAAAAATCATTGAAAATGAAGAGAAAAGAAGAAAAAGAAGGAGAGGCCATTACCTATTTTTGGATGAAGCCATGAGAAATGAGGAGCTGATTTGTTTTCACGTGAAAGGATGAGAAACAAAAAGTGGCGGCTACACTAGGGTTTTAGATGGCTAGGGCAAAATTTGAGTAGTTAAAGAAAATGAAGGGTTTGGACAAAAAAGGGCTTAAGTTTCAAAGTGTTTTACAACCTTTCATATTTCTTTTCTTTTTAATCTTTATATAAACAAAAATATTCAGAAAACTAATTTACAAACCGAAATAAATTATAAATATGAGAAAACAAATAATAAATTTTGGAAAAATATAAAAAGAATGAAGAAAATTACTTAAAAATACCAAACAGTGTTCAAAAATTATAAATAAATCACTGTCAGTCTTGAAAAACTATACACTTCATTATAAAAATATTATGAAGTGAAAATTTGAATTAAAATAATTTATTTATCATTTTCAAAATAAAATAGATAATTAAATTGGAGAAAATAGAAAAGGATTAAAGAAAAATGTTTAAAATTTACAAACAGGGCATGGAAATTTGCAAGAAAAATACTACTAACTCTGGAAAATTTCCTACCTTACTTTAAAAATATTTAAAAGCCAAAATATATTTTATATAACATAAATGTACAAATTAGAATAAAATATATCAAATAAAAATGTCATTTATATAAAATTTTAAAATAAAGAATGTTGCTGAATAACCCAATATACACACAATATTGAAAATAGTATAACTTTTGCACTTTAAATCCGTTTGCAACGAAACGAAAAGCAGTATTCAAGTTATTAAATCTATTTTTATAATAAAAGATAAAATTCATAAATTTCAAACTTTTAAATTTTCAAGTTAAAAGTCGAAGTTTGACTATTTGACCAAATTCACATTTTCTGGAAATATTAAATTTAGTCATATTTGGAATTCAAATCCACATACAAAATCAAAGTTTTTTATATTTACAATAACAACATTTATTCTTTTCATAAATAAAGCTCTTAAATTTGGAAAAATCAAATTAAAATTAATTGTAAAATACAGGGTTGTTACACTCTCCCCCACTCAAAACTTTTCGTCCCCGAAAAGGAACGAGGTACGGGAAAGCACCTAAAAAGATAGAATGAATAGAATTAAGACAAGATGATAAGAATATTGGAATTACACCTGATAACTATTGTTATAGGCAAGTTTAACAAGTTGGAGGTGATCAAATCAAGAACACAAACACGAAAAAGATCCTCTAGAGTCTGAATCACCCCTTTCACTTGACCGACGGTCTATGAATGGAAAAACAGTGTTCAGATCCAGATGAGTAACAAAGATTTCAAAGATTATAAAATGATGTCTAAACAGACTGGTATAAGCAATAGCCTTCCCATTCTGTAACAAGATAAGAGAAATAAGGACAACCAAAAGATAGTTTGAAAAAAAAACAAAATAAGATAATAAATGTGAAACAATAACGCTTTGAAATCATAACAAATTAGAGATGTTTATCATTTGGAAATCATACTACTAAAATCATAACACTTTGGAAATGTAATTCTAAAAAAAACATAATACTTAGAAAATCATAACACCTTTTAAAATAATCTTTATTTAAACCATTTTAATTCAAGGTCAAATAATATTCATTTTAAAGTTGTAACATTTCTAAGTTCATTCAATTATAAAACTTCCAAAACATTGTATTTTCAAAACAGCAGCACTTATAAAATGCTACAGTAGATATATTAATATTTAAAATCAGTTTTATTCTAGAATATTCATTTGGATATCATTTAACTTATGACTTATTAAAACAAACTTTTATGAATGGAATATCCAAATTAAACTATACTTCGTTTATTAAGTCTAAAGCTCACTATTTTACTTAGCTCTTCATTTAACAAATAACCTAACACTTTATTTAAAATGCCCATTTCATAAATAGATATTCCTTCAATAAGTTACACTTAAAATTTCCATTTGAAAACCAAATTCTCAATTATCAAATTTAGTGATGTTAAAATACATTATAACTATCATAATTATCCATTTTTCAAGACATATCAATTTCATAAATAAAATATTTATCATAGAAAATATAACAATCAAATTTCTTTACACATTTATTCATTTAGACATCAATTAAACTATGAATTCAAGTTAAATAAACTTTATTACAAAATGTCCAATTCCAATGTATTTTATTTTATCTATTCAAAGATACATTATTTATTATACAACATATTCATTTCAGGAAATAACCATTATTAAAATTCCTAGGTTAGACTTAAGGTTCCATATTAAATCAAATTTGATTATCAAGTTATTTAAATAAAATCTCTTTAAATTCCTTTTTCACTATTTACCTCTGTAAATCTTTTATAACTAAAATTTATTATAACCACTCAAATTTTATTTAAAAAATCCTTTTTATATTGTATATTATCCAATTACATTGTTAACTTCTAAAATTTTTTTAAGGTAAGTTATATTTGAATGCAATTGTATTATACAAATAAAACTTTCCAATTCAATTATCTCAAGTTTGAATCATTTATTCAAAAATTTTAATTTTTCTTTTTATAACTGAAATTATTCTTTAAGATGAAATTTAAGAATTAATTTTCCGGTTTCCTTCAAA
The DNA here is from genome assembly GCA_030737815.1 of Allium fistulosum. Lineage (NCBI taxonomy): Eukaryota > Viridiplantae > Streptophyta > Magnoliopsida > Asparagales > Amaryllidaceae > Allium > Allium fistulosum. Next base: position 1,113,542,400 of record CM060907.1, on the reverse strand, counting down.
CCAGTTAGAGATAAATAAATATATGTACATAATATGTCAAATCAATTTAAATCATATATCTATATATATTATAAATCAAATCATATTTAGAAATTCAAATAAATTAAATCTTTCAAAACAAAGCTGTAGTAAGACTACAGAACGGTCTCTTCAGTTCAAAACTCGAAAATGAACGTCGATGATGCTGCAGTCATCACCGAAATTATTTTCCAGCGACAAAGAGAAGAGCACTTAATTTTTAAACTTTAAAATCCTTTAGAGACAAATTTTTTTTATTCAAAAATACTTTAAATTATATCCTTTTAAAAAATTTAAACACAAGGTTTGAAATCCATCGGAAACTTGAATTCTCAAATTCTTGATTCAAATTCATTTTAGTTCCCAAATCAATTTATAAACAACTATTTATAAATTCATTTGTAGAACAATAAATGATAAATCAAGTATTATCATTTCAAATTATCAATTTAAATCAATTTATTAAGTTCCATAAATTTACTTATATAACAAAATTTTATTTCATTAACCAAATTTAAAATAATATCGTGTCAGTTTGTTCTGTTAAAGTGTTTTAGAAATCCTATCGATAGCGTTGATCAGACGAATCGATCGGAAATCCAAATCAACATCAACAACTCAAACAACACCATATATAAAACAAAACATAGATTTACAAGTACAATTCAAAATGTTTGGAGATAGTTTAGAAACAAAAGACAAGATGGTTAAACAGAGTCGAGAGATGGGTAAGCTTAGGTAAATCGTGGACAACCTTAACCGGGTCAACCGTGACTTAAAGAATAAGATCGATGTGGATTTTTCTGGGATAAATCTACGTTCGATCTCAAGAGATAGAGTTTGGAATATTAAAAGATATTAGCATCTAAACCAAGGATAGTTAAAATCTCTGGTGAATCGATGCTGACTATAAAGGATTTTCACCCCTTTACAAGAAAATTAGAATATTGGCGAGATCGCCAATTCACTATAAAGATCATTCGAAGTGGAGTTATGGGATACTCCAAAATCAAAAGAAGATGAATAGTGAGGGACAAGAATGAATTTTGGAACCGCAGGAAACGTTCCAAAATTCAAAGGAAATCGAATCAAAAGGAAGAGATTCAAACTCGAACGAAAGTGATTCTGTAAATAAATTTACCATACATTCTAAGTTTTGCCTCAAAGCCAAAGCTCTGATACCAACTGTAACAACCCGATATTTTCAACCATTCGCATCCATTATAAGTGTATAGGTAGACACTCATGCCGGAGTTGAATTGCTCAAAATACCGCGTTGTAATTAAAATTTGGCAAATCTCAGAATATATAGTAAATAAATATATATATAATCACAGATCACAGACACAGAGTAAAATAATGCAGCGGAAGTAAAAGAAATAGTAGTTCATGAAGCTACTATCTAAATATGTCAGAGTTACATAAGATACAACAGAAGAAATAGAGTACAACAAAAGTCTCAATAAAATAACCAAGTACAAGCTGAGTAGGACAACGGAACTGAAATAGATAGGACATGACAAGCAGATAATCTCCAGCGATTCAAATCTCCAAGCGAGTGGAAATCCAAATCTGTGAATAACTCAGGCTGACCCGAGCGTAAAGCAAAACACAAAAACACTCGAGTCAGGACAATATATACTTATATAATGTAAACCAACTCAAGCGAACTGTAATAAGGGTACAAGTAACTTAGAAGATGCTTGGGACCGCCCATCCTCTAAGGATCCGTTAAAATATCTACTATGTAGTAATATTCGCTATTATAATAGTGTCTAAATAAGTAAAGTATAATCATATAGAAAATAGCGTTAAGGGGATGGAGAACCTTAACGCGGTCGGATCTTAAAATCATAATCGTAGTAAAGCTCGATATGGTAGGTGACACGGCACAACTAGGCAATGCCAGGGTAGATATACCAATTACGCACACGGACTGATGGATACGCATAGCAGCCACTACCGTTCCACCTCGAACAACAATCCCAAATCGGAGGATGGCCATCTAATCAATCACAAGTAAGAGTATAATATCGAAGAAATGTGTCCGAGAAGAGGTGCTACCTCACTGGTCCGAGATCGCTCCTGTTTTAGCCACCTTATGCCAACTCACGGGAGTTGGGTCCACGTAACATACCTTAAGAACGTCGCCACCATCCTACTTCATTCTGGAATCTCCACCGCGTACACGGTTGTCAAAGTGGTTTTCGGTATCGACAGAGAGTATGTCCATATCCGATCCCGGTCTCTTTGCCAACCAATCGTTATTATAACCCGTGGTTATAACTTTTAAAAATAGTTTATGTTTCAAATCAAAATACATCCTTTAAACCATTTCAAAATCATATCATTTATTTCAAACTAATACATACTTTCAAACCCAAAACATATCTATTCAAAACCAATTCAAAAATATATCATTTCCATTTCAAAACCAATTCAATAATATATCATTTCAATAAAACCCAAATTTCAAAATCACTGAATATTTCCTTTAATTTATTAAACTTGAAATCTTCCTTTAAATTATCATAGCATTTTGGTATTGTAACCTTAAGGAATCATAGCATTTTTGGAATGTAATACTTCCCAATTTAACATTTTATATAATCAAAGTATTTATATACTTACAAATATTTAACATGGTCATTTTATCATAGCCTTATAGTTAAATAAACTTTGTTACTGTAATATCCAATTTAATGCTAAAATTCTTATGTTAAGTTAAGAGTACCTTATTAACTTACATTATCATTACAATAAAGAAACTTTATCATTTTAGTCATTAAAATATGTCATTTACATTAATTAAAACTTACATATTAAATGTACTTTTTAACTTACATTCCTATTATAGTAAAGAGCATTTATCATTTAATCAATATTACACTAATTAAACTTACATTATCGAATGTACGTTTTAATTTACGTTTTATTACAAAAGGGGCATTTATTATTTTAAATCAATATTACACAAATTAAGACTTACATGTTTCTTTCATTAATTAAGACTTTACATGTTTCTTTCAGTAGGTAAAACTTTACATATTTCTTTCATTAATTAGAACTTTACACGTTTCTTTCATAAATTAAACTTTACATATTTCTTTCATTAATTAGAACTTTACACGTTTCTTTCACAATAAATTTCTTATAATTAAATCCAACTTTCAACAATTTACTTAATAAGTTTAAGTGTAAAAGTTCCAATTCTTCACATTTCAACAAATAGACTTAACACTTCAAATTTAAATTACCATTTCACAATTTAACAAAATTTCCAATTTTATTTAATTAACTTAAACCTTTAATTAAAACCAAATTTCACATTTCCTAGTCAAGTTATATTTTAAAAGATCACTTTTAAACATTCATTTATTTAACCACTTAAATTCATAGAAAAATCAATAATACTTAATAATCACTTAAATTCAAATTTAATCAAATTATCATATTTACCATTTCCAAATAAAATTTAATATCCATTTTATTTATATAACTTAAATATCATTTTTAACCAAAATTCCAAATTTCCAACTTAAGTTATATTTCAAAAATCCAGTTAAACCATTCATTAATTACATTTTTAACACATAGAAAAATCATAATTTCTTTAATTCAAAATATTTCAAAATCTGTTTAAATCAAATTTCATAAATTTATATTTTTAAAATACTTAAAAATATTCAAAACACTTTATAAAATAACCACGGGCCTGTATATAATTTTCTAACCTAGGTCAAGTGATACGGATATGTATCATTTCAATCCGCAGTTAAAAAAGAAAAATCCGGGTTCTATCATTTCAAACCCGCAATCCCAAGTTAAAATAATTTAAATAAAAATCATTCAGGCCTATCATTTCAGCCCATAACGATTTTTCCCTATTCTAAAGTCCGTTCGGGTATGTATCATTTCAACCCATAGTGATTCTAATCTACAGGGAACTTGCAATGGTGATAACAGATATAAATAACAGAATAACATTAAATAATAGTAACATATGATATAATAAGTGTAATAACAGGTGTGAACATCATATGATAATAATATAAACATATATAACATGATGATATACATTACAGATTCAAATGGTGTCGGTTTATCAGTTATAGAGGTACATATTGTCTGGTGAGAATAACTCACCTGTTTGTGCTGGAGATATCAAAACCAATGACACAATGGAACAAAAGCACGATGACAAGACTACGGACTTGAGTGGAGAGCAAGATCCAAAGCTACAACTCTTGTATTACAACCCAAAACATACATCAAAACAAACACAATTTCAACGCACTTGAAATGGAATAACTTTTAAACGAAAAGAGATTTGAATGTCAAATCTTTTGCCTTGCTTTCTCTATCCTTTTGCATGGCCTAGGGAATGTTTTGGTTCAGGTTTGGACATGGTTTGGGTCTGGTTTGGACCAAGGGATGCACGGCTACAAGCTAGAGATGATGGGGAAGTTACAACATAGGCATGTGAAGAGTTTTATGCAATATGGTGGAGTTTTGGTTCATCTTTGGCTCGGTCTACAAGGTCCTAGGCTTGGACATGACTTGCTACAGATCTGGACAGAGGAGATGGTGATGTGTAGTGGTGGTTGCAAGGTGGTGGTGGCGGGTAGAGGTGGTGTCCAAGGTGGTGGGCGAAGGTATGTTGCAACTAGTGGTGGCTATGCATTGTTTTAAGGGATTTGTGCAAGGTTTTGTGTGGTTTTTAGTCAAAAGGAGTGCATGGCCTGTCATGGTCAGAGGAGGAGGGGGTTTGGTCGTGGATGGTGTGGGGATGGAAGTGGTGGTGGTCAGTGGAGGAGATGGTGGAGGTGTTAGGCCAAGCAAAGCAAGAGAAACATGGCAAAAATCATTGAAAATGAAGAGAAAAGAAGAAAAAGAAGGAGAGCCCATTACCTATTTTTGGATGAAGCCATGAGAAATGAGAAGCTGATTTGTTTTCACGGGAAAAGATGAGAAACAAAAAGTGGCGGCTACACTAGGGTTTTAGATGGCTAGGGCAAAATTTGAGGAGTTAAAGAAAATGAAGGGTTTGGACAAAAAAGGGCTTAAGTTTCAAAGTGTTTTACAACCTTTCATATTTCTTTTCTTTTTAATCTTTATATAAACAAAAATATTCAGAAAACTAATTTACAAACCGAAATCAATTATAAATATGAGAAAACAAATAATAAATTTTGGAAAAATATAAAAAGAATGAAGAAAATTACTTAAAAATACCAAACAGTGTTCAAAAATTATAAATAAATCACTGTCAGTCTTGAAAAACTATACACTTCATTATAAAAATATTATGAAGTGAAAATTTGAATTAAAATAATTTATTTATCATTTTCAAAATAAAATAGATAATTAAATTGGAGAAAATAGAAAAGGATTAAAGAAAAATGTTTAAAATTTACAAACAGGGCATGGAAATTTGCAAGAAAAATACTACTAACTCTGGAAAAATTCCTACCTTACTTTAAAAATATTTAAAAGCCAAAATATATTTTATATAAAATAAATGTACAAATTAGAATAAAATATATCAAATAAAAATGTCATTTATATAAAATTTTAAAATAAAGAATATTGCTGAATAACCCAATATACACACAATATTGAAAATAGTATAACTTTTGCACTTTAAATCCGTTTGCAACGAAACGAAAAGCAGTATTCAAGTTATTAAATCTATTTTTATAATAAAAGATAAAATTCATAAATTTCAAACTTTTAAATTTTCAAGTTAAAAGTCGAAGTTTGACTATTTGACCAAAATTCACATTTTCTGGAAATATTAAATTTAGTCATATTTGGAATTCAAATCCACATACAAAATCAAAGTTTTTTATATTTACAATAACAACATTTATTCTTTTCATAAATAAAGCTCTTAAATTTGGAAAAATCAAATTAAAATTAATTGTAAAATACAGGGTTGTTACATTTTTCTTGGGAAAATATGAAATGAACGTGTGTTTTGGTGTCCTAAGGGTTTAGTGTATAAGTTTATTATATTTCCCATTTCTCCCTCCCTTATTTCCTAACACGTATTTCCCTCTTAGTTCCTTAGTTCATTGTACATATAGGCACGAATACCCCTTATTAATCACAAATCTTAATCCACTAATCACCTTACATTATTTTATTTTATTTAGCTAATTAGATACCCTTAATAATGTTACTAAAAATATGGGGTGTTCCAAAATCCCCTTTTTAAAGAATTTCATCCTCGAAATTAAGATAAGGTACACAAGAAATCAATCAACAAGGTAAAACATACCATCAAAACAAATCAGGATAAGCATCTCTAATCCCGCTCTCAGTCTCCCTAGTACAGTCTCCTGGTCTCTAACACACTTTCTAAGATGAGAAACATGAAAAACATCGTGGACTCCTGCCAAACTGCTCGATAACTCTATTCTATGTGCGAATTTCCCGATTCTCTTAATAATACGAAAAGGTACAACGAATCTTGGTGCTAACTTTCCCGACTTTCCGAATCTAATCACACCATTCATCAGTGAAACCTTAATAAACACATAATCTCTAATAGAGTACTCTAAGTCTTTCCTTTCTTCTATCCGCATACCTTTTCTGCCTAGACTGAGCCTCTTTCATTCTAGCTCGAACCAACTCAATCTTCTCTGTGGCTTCTCTTACTAAACCTGGACCAAGAACTAATCTCTCCCCGGTCTCTAACCAACAAACTAGAGATTTGTATGGCCTTCCATACGAAGCTTCAAATGGTTCCATCCCAATGCTAGTCTGATAAATATTGTTATACGAAAAATCGACTAAATGCAGACGGTCTTCCCATGATCCCTAAAATCCAATACACAAGCTCTTAACAAATCCTCCAAGATCTTGTTAACTCTTTCCGTTTGCCCTTCAGTTTGTGGATGGTAAGCGGTACTCATCTTGAGCTTGGTTCCCTAGGCTTTCTGTAGACTCTTCCAGAATTCACTAGTGAACAAAGAATCTCTATCACTAACAATAGGACTAGGAATTCCATGTAGTCTAACCACATTCTTCATGAACAACTTCGCTAAAATAGGTGTCGTCCTAGCTAACTGGAATGAAATCGGCACTTTTGGACAGTCTATCCGCTATGACCCATATACTTTCATTTCCCCTACTAGATCTTGGCAACTCATCTATAAAGTCCATAGAAATAGAATTCCATTTCCATACCAGAACATCCAATGGCTGAAGAAATCCACTTGGCTTCTGTTGTTCAGCCTTTGCCTGTTGGCAATTCAAGCACTGTTTTATACATAAACCGATATCCCATCTCATACCTTCCTAGAACTCATTTTCATATCCTGATACATCTTAGTTCCTCCTGGATGAATAGTAAACTTCGAACGATGGCATTCCTCCAAAACTACTTTCTTCCCACATTTGGAACACACAACCTTCCTTTCTTTCTCAACCATCCATTCTCGTCAAGACTGAAATCCTTCAAGTCATCGCTATCTGTTCCTTCCCTTAACTTCCTGATCCGTTCAGCTAACATTGGATCCTCCTCCTACTTAGAAGCAATCTTCTCAATCATCACAAGTCGGACTTCTAAACAAGACAACATAACACTTTCTCCACTGGACCCAGCCTTGGACCTCCACTGAACTCTACAAGCTGACAATGCCTCTAAATCCTTCCACTCAGCAATCATCGCCAATACTACATTCTTATGCTTCCTGCTAAATTCATCTACCACCTTATTTCCTTTTCCTGGTGTATAGTCAATCCCAAAATCATAAGCAGCAATAAACTCTAACCATCTTTGCTGTCTCATGTTCAACTCCTTTGGAGAGAATAACTACTTCAACGACTTATGATTCGTATATAGCTCAAATATCTCACCCAAAAGGTAATGCCTCCACACCTTCAAGGCAAATATCACTACAGCTAACTCCAAGTCATGCGTTGGATATCTAACCTCATGTAGTCTAAGCTGTCTAGAAGCATAGGTAATTACTTTACCTCTCTACATCAAAATAGCTCCTAATCCAGTTCCAAATGCATTAGTATAAACAACTAAATCCTGATTCCCCTCCAGAACAACTAATATAAGTGCATGGGTCAATAAGTGTTTAAAGCCTTGGAATACTTCCTCACACTTATTGGTCCACAAAAAATTCACATCCTTTCATGTTAGCTTAGTCATCGGTGCTACTATCCGCGAAAAATCCTTTATAAACCTCCGATAATATGCAACCAATCCAAGGAAACTCTTTATCTTAGTCACTATCTTGGGTCTCTTCCAATTATTCACCGCTTCAATCTTAGTCGGATCTACAATCAACCCTTTCTCTGAGACTACATGACCAAGGAACTTCACTTCCTTTTTCCAAAAATGGCACTTAAAACACTTTGCTTCATCTAATGCATCTTCAGCGTCTCAGACACAACTCTAAGATGAATTTCATGCTCCTTCTCATTATTAGAGTGTATCAGAATATCATCTATGATAACCAACACAAATCTATCCAAGTTCTCTCGGAAAATTCGGTTCATCAAATCCACAGGGAATGCTGGTGCATTATTTAGTCTGAACGGTATAACTACCCATTCGTACGATCCATATCGAGTCATAAACGCCGTCAAACGAATACTGTCCTCCGCTACTCTAAGTTGATGGAATCTCGTTGCCAAATCTAACTGAGAGAATAACTTCGCTCCACTCAACTGATCAAACAAATCGTCAATTCTCGACCATGGATATCGATTCTTTATCGGCCTCCCATTTAAGTTACGTTAATTGATACATAGCCTTAACGATCTGTTCGGCTTCTTAGCAAACACTTTGGTTGCTCCCCAAAGTGAACTACTTGGTTTAATAATACTCTTGCCTTCCTAATCCACCAATTGCATTTTCAGTTCCTTCATCTCTGTAGGTGTCATCCTGCTTGGCGGTCTACACAACGGTTCTGCTCCAGGCACCTAATCAATTTGAAACTCAATGGCTCGTTTCGACGGCAATCCAACTACAGGTTCAAACACAACCATGAATTCTCTAACTATGAAAACTCGATTCAACTCGTCTTCCAACTCCACAACACCCAGCAAAGCATTCACCTCACAACTAGGATTTTCTACATTGTAAACTATCCGATCACTACAGTCAGGGTATCTAAGTGATATTTTCCTATCATGGCAAAATATTCTGGCATCATACTTAACCAATCCATACCCAGTATAATCCCTGACCCAACAAAGTCAAACACATGCAAACAACAAACAAAGGTATGACCTAATAAGTCAAACTCTAAATGGTCACACTTCAGCCCAAGTGTCGCATACCCTCATATCGGATTTACAATCCTTAAGGAAGCAACTAAATATGAGGGTTCTAGGTTAAGATTATCTACCAAACATCGAGATATAAAAGAAAGTGATGACTAGTATCAAACAGAACACTAACAGACATACCGTGAATATGTAGTATGCCTCCTAGAACTACCTTTCTCTTCTCCTGCACTAACGGCCTCGAAGCAGCGGGCTCTAATGCATACACTTGGCCCTTTCCATCATTTGCGGACTCCTGGCATTGATTCTTATAGTGGCCGATTTGATCACATTTAAAGCACCTGATGTTCTTCTTTCCAATCACCTTCTTTCCCTTTCCTTTTCTAGTACGACACTCATGAGCATAATGTCCTTTTTTTCACACTTATAGCAAACCACCTCAAACTTCCCTTTCTTCGCTGCTCCTCCTTTTTGAGCATTCTTCTTGTGGAAAAACATTCTCTTTTGGCCCAGTCCAACCTAGACCTCCTTTTCCTTCTTCTTCTCCAACAAGCTAACATTTCTTCATGTCTTAACTCCATCTCCACTACCACATCATAGGGATCTCTAATGTGCGGTAACATAGCCCTCGCCAACTCTGACTTCGAACCCCTTATAAACTTTTCATTCCTTTTCATCACTATGTCAACAATGGCATACCCATACCGGGCTAACTCCTCGAACCTTCCAGCATAGTCCAGAACAGACATCTCCTCTTGTTCTAGTTCAGCAAACTTTCTAACCAACACAGACTGCAACATTACTAACATGAACCTTTCTTGAAACCTCCTCTTAAACTCTAACCATGTCATAGTCTCTTCATCCACACGAGCAGTTACCGTATTCCACCAAAACAAGGTAGCTCCTTGAAGCTGACTGGAAGCAAGTCTCCTTTTTTGCTCGTCATTAAGCGATAAGTTAGCAAAATTCCTTTAACAGTGTAGCAGTTATTTTTCCACTTCGATAGCATCCTCAGTCCCAATAAAAGGTTTCCCTAAAGCCTACCATAATCTATACTCAAGTTAGCATAATGGTTGACTATCAGAGCTTCCTGAACTCCTCCTCCAGTAGCATTCCCTCCAACAACTCCATCTACGATTCCAACTTGCATCATGTTCATGAAAAACTGATACATGCCCCTCATATCCACTTGTGGGACCCCATCACCAACATTCTCAGCTTGAGCCTAACCTTGACCTCTTCTAGAATTCGGTCGGGCATTTCCATTTATGGTGGTGTTATCTCCTCCTAGATTAACTCTGCCTCTTCTTCCGTCCATATCTGTATTCAAACCTCATGAGATATAGAAGAATAGCCTAAGAGAGATAGGATAATAGAGATATAGTGTATACTTATATATAGCAAATATAAGCACGTTACTATAGCTTTATACCATACCCCGATCTTAACTCTAATTCCTAAGGATTATGTTTTCAGAAATCATTTTAGTTAAAGTATTTCATAAACTTTTTCTCTGATACCAAGTTGTAACATCCCTTATCTAGAGGCATAAAGCTAAGCGCTACAAATGTTGTAGTCATCTATAGTATTAACTTGTGGTGACTAAATACAACTATGTTAGTGGTATTTATAATATTAGAAGCACTTGAATATGAAACAAATCACGGAATTCAGAACAACATTTTCCATTACATTTCAAAACACATGTTCCATATTCATATTACATAATCCCAAAATCATTTCTCAGGCAATGATAAAATATACTTATTACAAAATACGCCATGAGCGACATATTAAGATACCCCCTTGGATGATCAGAGTCATAACTAACTTAATACGCAGCAGAAATAATTAACAAAATAAGATCCACAACTCCTAAATAGTTATCCGTTAGCTTCCTGCTTGCCTCCAGCCATCATCCTACTAAAATCAGAATAAACCTCAACCCTCAGCCTACTCAAATCAATTTTAAGCACCCAAGAATTTAAGAGGGAAAACATAAACTTTGAGTCAGACATAAAGCTTGGTGTGAATAATATTATACATCCCAGTTATTAATGTTAAGTGAGACCACGCCGCTTAGCGGGACAGGTTTCCCCTTAGTAACACCTTTTAACACATATTTTTGCAAATCTTTTCCTACAACCAAAACTGGTTAAATACTGTAAAGCATCATTATGTAAATATACATATCAAGTAATATAAGAACTATCCGTTCAAACACTTTAGTTTTTTTGGCTGACTATTAACCATTAGTTGACTCGGGACTACTAGACAATATAAACAAAATAATCTAACAACTGTTAGACACTCCTCTTTTGGACGGTTTGTCCTTATCTATCTGTTTAATACTTCTCTTCTGGGCGGTCTATCCCTAACTTAATCTTCTCCCAGGGTCACATGATCCTAATGGTTTTCCTGGCTCATAAATAACCTATATGTATACAAATATATATTCCCTTCTGTGTGTAATCAGAATTATAGTCTTACTTTTGACAAAGGCCTACACACTGGAATTTTGGAAAAAAAATAACTAGGGCCAATAGCTAATTTAAAGGGCGCGACCCTATACCAATCCCATCTGGTATTCTAATATCTGAGTCATTTTCACTTAGGGATTCCTTCCCAAAATTTTCCCTGAAAACCTTTTCAAATTGATTTAAAACCTTTAAATCAAACTCACATAAGGAAAATACATATACTCTATGGTTTACTCAAAATCACCTTGCCATGTTATATATACACACACACACACACAAATATATATATATATATATATGATTTACTCAACCCTTGGTTGATGAAAACATTTAAACACTTGAAAGTCCCCCTTTCGATTCCATTGAAAGTACCCCTTTCACAACCATTGAAAGCATCTCTTTCGAAACTAAGTAAAAACCTTCATTTATCTAGGTCGAAAGGCCAAAATCTTCCTTTCGAAACCATTATAAAACCATTTTGAAACCTTTGAAAACCTTCCTTTCAAAAGCTTTAAAATCATAGACATCATATCTTAAAACACTTCAAACATTGCCTTTAGAATCCCTTGGAATAACTTTCCCATTCAACCCTTTCGAACCATTATAAAATATTACCTTTCGACTCCTTCGAAACCTTTGGGGAACCACCCCTTCGAAACTATATTTAAAACTTTCTAAAGTATCAAACCTTTAGAAACTCAAACCTTTTGAAAGCACTTGAGTTCAATTTAAAACATGTGGAAAAACACCTTTCGAAACCATTTAAACCTTCTCGTTCGAAACCATTAGGTTATACTTCAACATAACCAAAGGGTCTATAAAACCATTATTGACGAAAGCCTACCTTTCGAAAGCATTCCTAAGTAAAGAAGTGATGGTGTCAAAACCACCCTTCTGAAAGCATTGGAGAAGTGGCTAATTTTAAAATGTTAAGTATACCTTCGAAACCATTGACTTTGAAAGGTAGAAAGAGCGCAACCCTTTCGAAACCTTTCCTTTAAAAATATTTGACCTAGTCGAAGGCCAACTAAGTTGAAAGCTAACCTTTCGACTGTAAAGCAGGCGCTACTTCCATTTTAAAACAAAGCATACTCCAACCCCTTCAGAACCCAACGTTTCGACTACATATCTTCCGCCTCTATCCAATATGCAACATACCAAGTAACTTGATACGATGCGCATTGGTTTTGAAAGCATGGTGGCCAAATGTCCAAGTCGGAACCCCTGTGTCGAAAGTAGCGGAACATGCTAAAAACATGTTATTTTTATTTTTAACTTAAAAGAGAAAACTTTCCAACTAACCTGCTATTGTTTGTCAAATTTTATTGGTTGCTAAATATCTTTTCTAAAAGTGTTGCCAATATTTTCAGAAATAAACAATGATTTTATTTTACAAAATATCCTTTCTCCTTAATTAAATATATAAAACATTTAAGTCCCATACCTTAAATAATTTTTATATATTCATCAAAACACTTAGGAAAGTTCTATAAAAATTCTAGAAAATCTATTTTAATATGTTTTCAACATATAAAATTTCAAACCCAAATAATTATTTATCTTGCCATAAATAATTTAATACCCAAATAATCATTTTCTTCACTAGAAAATTAATATAAAATCCACATTAATTCCGAAAATTATGAAAATTGAAACCCATCTCTCAAATATCATTTCTGATCTACTTTTAAATTCGCAAGGCTTTTTGATATCATTTAATAGGGTTTTTATACCAAAACATATAATAAAATCAATATCAATATTCTTAAATCATAAACAAGCATATATAAACATTTAATCATCCAAAAAATGGCATTATCATGAAAAAATACTTAGGATTATCCTTAAAACCGAATAAGAAAAATGAGATGTAGTAATTATTCACCTTAGCTTGAGATTAAGGATTTGAGATTTGATCTTGATTAAGTTGATTTAATTCTTCTCTTGAGTCCCAGCTTTTCTCTTCTGCCTCTTGTTTATAGTGGTCGACCTTGGAATGTTTTTGCTTGAGAAAATATGAAATGAATGTGTATGTTGGTTTCCTAAGGGTTTAGGGTATAAGTTTATTATATTTCTATTTTTCCCTCCCTTATTTCCCAACGCTTATTTCCCTCTTAGTTCTTTAGTTGATTATACATATAGGCACGCCTACCCCTTATTAATCACAAATCTCAATCCACTAATCACCTTACATTATTTTATTTTATTTAGCCAATTAAATACCATAAATAATGTTACTAAAAATGTGTGGTGGTACAACTTCTTAAATACAAATTGTAAACCCTAAATCAAATTGGGAATTTCGAGAGCCAATTGTAACTCTTGGACTTTTTACCCATAAGGACTTGGACATTTAACCCCGCATAGCATATTTCTTTTGTACTTACCTAATTAGCTATTTGCATCCATATACATACATATGTGTTTATTTTTGGACATAGACTTGAACTTGAACTTGCATATTATTAATTTGAGCAAGGCCACTTAAGCCCTTTTTCAAATTAAGAATTACCTTGCATGTTGACTATTATGCACATAGACATATGAATAAGAGACTATCATATATTTATGTTACTTGTCTATCTTACCTTTGCAAATATGATTTGAACTTATGAAAACCTCTGTGAATAATTATAACATGTGAGTACCATTAGATCATTTTTAGATGGTACCACCTTATATAACATCTTAGGTGTTGAGCTAAGTTTCGATTCAACACTTTGCCGCTAGATGGAGGGCCTGAACCTCCGTCTCATCATTTCCATACGTTGAAACTAACTAAGTTGAGCTTTGTCTTAGGAAAATATCGAGGACCAAGAAAGTTAATGTTTTTAATAAAGAAGTTGTACAACAGACAGCCTCGGACGATAATGGCACTCAAAACTTCAATTTAGAGAATATAGGGATTGGAGAAACTTCAATCGCTGCAAAACCCATAGCCAATTGTTTGCACCAAAAACTGGCACAAACACCCAAGAGATTTGTAGGAGAGTAAGAAATGAAGAATATTTGATGTAAATAGAGATAATATAGCAATAAAGCAATAACGAATAAGAAAATAACAGAGACACAGTAGTCTATAGTGGTTTGGCATTGTTTGCCTACGTCCACATTGAAGAGAACTTTATTAATCGCTTTGTAAACTGAGTACAAAAGGGATCGAATGAAAATCCTTCATTACAAAAGAATACAAAGCAGTAAGTGGCGTAAAGCCTTGAAAATGAATAACCAAGTCTATATTTACAGAGGAAGAAGGTGAAATATCGCCTTGAAAATTAGGCAAAAGGCTTTCCAGATCCATAGGGGGCCATAGGAGGGATCACATAGCCTAAATCCCAAGAAATAAGGATCAGGTCCGATCCCTATGATTAGTGATTTGGGGTGCAAACCCTATGGGATCTTCTCCATATTGTATTATGCTTAGCATCTAAGTTTTATGCTAATTTGATTAGTAGAACTTGAGTTATTGATCAATCTTTGTTACAACATGCGATGGTGTTTGATTTTGGCCGATCCCTCTAGAGGGAAGAGGACCGATCCCTCTTATTTGTGCTTTTCGAGGTGCGATCCTTAAGGTGGATTCCCTAGGGTCCCCTCTTCTTGTTTCCATAGTTTAATGTCTATCCGACTTCTGGATTTTTAAATATCGATCGTTTTCTCTTAAGTTGCACTGTTTAACTGAAGTAACCTGATCCCTTTGGTAGAGAGGATCATACCTAATCCTTATTCTACATTAGACTATATTCCATGCTTAGAACCTTCTGTATAGAAAATCTCTTGATTTCTTTCGATTGCGGCTTCATATTATTATCTACACTTGATTTCTGGACCATACAGTCATCGCTCTGGGCTACTGGCCCTGATAAAAGTCGAGTCTAACTTGTCCAGTCAGTTGGGATATAGTCAGGTCAAAATACTGGATTACACTTGCCCCCAAAAGTATGTCTTGTGTTGAACATGATGTGCTTTGAATCGAAGCACGTTAGAGTCGTTCGGAGAAAAATCCATCCAGTTTCTGAATATTCTCCATCCTTCTATTGAATCATTTTCCCAAAGTGTCGTATCTTTCTTTGTTCGTCGTGACGTTTGGTCGATTCTGAACAATATAAATTCCGGATTGTTTATCTCTGCACTACATCACACTAGTTTACACTTAGCATAGGAGTACATGTTGATTTCTCTAATCTTTATTATCTATTGAGTTTAGTTGATATGAGCTCTAGACGTTTAGGGCATTTAGTTGCAATGTCTTCCTGTCAACCATCACAGTATCACAATCCAAGTGTCAAACCAAGCTCCGTGACTGTATGTTGTAGACTTCTTCCAAACACCAAGCTGAGCAACCAAAGAGTCACAGTCTGTTAGTTAACCTTTTCTTTGACATTTCCATCCTTCTTGTGGAAGAGGTGGATCCAACCCTTAATACTTTAGAAGGTGCTGTATTTCTAAATGACCCGGATGACTCCTAAGCCTCTAGAATTGGTAAGGCCGCTCTCCGTAGGCTATGCTTTAAACATGGGATCCCATTTGGAGATGTTCTAGTCCTTTAAGGAATGACATGGCACACTTATTCCCAGAAGGGTATATGGCTTGTAATAAATTTATGTGTTAGGCCAGATGTGTACCACCCTTTAACTCATTTATACGAGTGATGCTACATTATCTCGGTATGCCTCCTACTTAACTGCATCTGAACAGCTATGCTATCCTTTACGGTACCTTCTTGTTATTTATGGATGTTCTGTTCCATCTCATGTCTCCTAAAGACATCTGGTTCATCTAATATTTTAAGTGGCGGACGGGAATTCTTTCTTACACTTTCCTCGAGCCCATGCCCAAATATCAAGTTCTTACTGGTGCTTGGAACAAGCTCAGTGTCTTTAAGCATGAATGGTTCTACGTTTGTTGTTTGCCCGACTTTGCAAGGCGAAGGTTAGAAGGACGTAAGTGTTGCCTTCACTTTATTTTCAAATTCTTAAGCCTAAGTCATATCCTAAACTAACAAATACTTTGAAAATTTATAGGTGTCCATTCATAAGACGAAGGTGATAATTATTCAAGGGTGGTCTCTGTGATCCGCGCTACCCCAGTCAAAGATAGGGACATTAGATCACTCATAACTGATGAGTGGTTATCTCTTTTTGGGTTGCCGAAAGAGGGTCGTAGCATCGGACTTCCAGAAATCATTGCACCATGAAGGAATGTTGTAGAAGAAGAAGTTAGCACTAATAAACCTATCGTGCCTCCAATCGAGGAGGCTCAACGATGCCCAAGAAGGCAAAATCAGAGGTGATGATGCCAATGAGCCTGGCAATAATGATGTAGGTTCGGGAAATGAGTCCTTGGTTGAATTATCACAAGGCACGTAATCTTATGCATTGATAAAGGAAGGAAAATGGCTTGCCTACAAACTCCGTAGGAGAAAAACTACTAGAAAGCCCAAGTTCATTATCACCTCAGTTGAAAAATTGTCTTCCACCCAGCCTTTAAAGAGTTCGATGGAAGGATTTTCAAGTTTCCCGATCCCTGACGACATCATGACCTTTGACTTTCCCAATTTAAGTGTTGCGGGGCTTAATTTTCTTGCTAGGACCAGTAATGATGTTTCTCCCACTAGCAAAGGGGGATATCACTCCTATGAGCAAGACCATAGTAACTGGTCTGTCGGGGGAACACTAGGGCACTCACAATCACGTGCACTTTACTGCACGCTTTTTTCTATCATTAATACGCTTTTGTTTGGTTGCAGGTTCTTTGTCTCATTCTCGTGTCTTTGATCGCTTAAGGGGATACTTAACACATTATGGATCAAGTCGTGGTCTAGACTCGGGCAGGCATTGAGAAAGGAGTGATAGTCGGGAAAGAAGCAATCATTAATGGGAATCTTTATCCTCCAAGCACAAATCAAAATCTCAATCATCTTATCGCCAAGTAGTTCGGCCCAATCCTTCTGTATATAGTGATGACCAGACCTCCTCTCATATTCCCCAACTGATGTGCCACCCAAGCATCATTCAGGTTCATCAGGATCCCGAGAGCTTCACTACTACTAGTCGAACAAATGTCCTATTGTTACATCCAAGCCTTCTTTAACTAATGCAGCTCCTGAGGCCTCTACAACTAAGTGGTTGGTTGAACATAAGGTCAAATTTCAAAATTCTGCTTTGATGGACTAAAGTTTCTTCCTATGATCCATACAATCCTAGGAAATATTAAAGTGCGTTCGCTTGCATGCATCAACGATGTTTTTATGGAGCATCAAACACTCTAACACTTTGCTGAGAAAATTTCTGAGGTGTTTGTTGAAAGGCAACACAAAATTGACCGCCTTAAGCTGGAAGCAATCCATGATAAAGATAAGATCAAACAAAAAGACGACGAAATTATAGAGTTCACCATGATGTTAACCGCAGTGCAGAAAAGTGCTAAAGAAAAGTCTGACACGGTTAATCGTCTAGAAATGGCTCAAATGAAGGAACTAGACACTACTATTCAACACAGTGGTGCACTTGCCTTAGAGAAAGACGCTCTTTGAAAATAGAAGGATACTTTGGCCCTTTTCGTTAAAGAGCTCAAAGAACTGCTTTAAAAAGAGAAGGACGATAAATACGCCGCTAAGTGGAATCCTAAATATACTGCGAAGAGTTCGTAGAGGCACATGAGCTAAAAATTTAACTTGACAAAGATCTTTCTTAGATTGTGGACTTACAGAAGAGCCATGGGAAGCTAGTAATGAGGACATCAGAGGTCAAATTAAGGCCCAGTTGGAGGAAGTAAGAGAGGAAGGCAGGAATGAGATCAAGGTCATATTTAATCCTTTGATCATTGCGTACAATGCCAAGGTCCTTGTCCACCATTTCTTAAGCTTTATAGGAGAGGGTTACCTCGAATTGCTTGGCGAGGCTTAGGACTACATCATCAATATGAAGAACAAGACTCTTGGCAAAGCCAATGTTGACCGGTGTGGGAAATTCTACGTGGATCCAAACATTTAGATCTCACCACTGCAAGGCTGGGACACTTTGATATTTTGGCACCTTCTGACAAAAGAAAAGACATCAATGAAGCTTCAAGGTCTGATCCTAAAAATTCTTCTTTAATTCAATCACCCGACGCATCTGTTTCTCTTGACCCAAGACAAGACCCAAGCTATGATCCAAATAGATCTAGTTATAAATCAAAGGCGTTGACTCCTGTTTAAGAAAGGAGCACTCCGGCAACAACCAAAAGTCAACCGGATGCAGGTATCTCGCTCTATTCTCCATTACTCGAGAGATTTCATTCATTATGCCCAATAATTCTAGGCTTTTTCACTTATTCCCACAAATCTGTAGGTCTCCCGACTCCCAGTCAAACTCCTGGAAGTTGTGCCGTTGTGGAACAACAATTGACACTTATTGACATTCTAGTGGCTATTGACATTCCGGGGCCCGATGCTTAAGTTATGCAGCACTTGCTAACAAAAGGGCCGATGATCAGTCGCTGCACTATGAATCTGGTGATGTTATGATTACAGGCGCCTTCGAACATACTGATAAGCTCAGCTTGATGGAGTGCATCGAGAAGGAGGAATTATTGAAAAAGAATGCCAATGCCGAGCCTGTTGATGTGTACGTCGATGATCCAACCTCATCCCGCTTCAAGTCATTCCCTCTAGTGAGTCCATTCCTGTAGGTAACATTCCTCCCTTTTCCGAAGGTGACACTGATCCGACTCTTGCATCCAAGAATGTTTCTCCGAAGGGAGGTAAGAGCTATAAGGGATCAAAGAGAGGGGAAGGCTAGTCATCATGTCGGCTTAGTTTGTACATAGCTTATGTAGCTGTTTTTCTTTTTGTTGGCCATGTTTCGTGTGAGTATGACCCCCGCTTTTGGATAAATACTTGCACTATGATTTCCAAGTTTTATGTAAATAAAAGTTCTTTAGTTTTTTTTAAAACACTTATGTGAATTTGTCTAAGTAGTCTAGCTATTGCTTTTCATTCAATGTGCTTATAATTCATTTCTCGTTGATTCAGATAATCATCCGTTAATTTTACTCAAGGCCTCCGTGTGGTCATGGCCTCAAGTTGTACCAAACATTGGGTTCGAGCCCCAGTGCTACGTTATCGAATTCAACGACTTAAGTGATTATAATCCTACCCCAGTCTCAATTTAGAGGAGTTAGATAGTGGATGATCGAATTCAATCCTTAGCGAATTTATACTACTCATGTCAATTTCAGGTCGAAGTTTATGGAATATTCTGTGATTGAACCGTACTCATCTATTTGTTTATTCTCATATCCACACTCTGGGGATAAGAGTTTGTTTGTAAGTGGTCGAATTGCACCCAATTTGTGTTTAGACTCTAGTCCGCACTTTGGGGACATAGATTTATTTTGAATAATAGTCGAATTGTACTTTCCTTGATTGATTGATTTTCCCCCAAGCTCGGGGTTTAACTCAAAGAGCGATCGGTTTTGTTACAATTGCTTTTTGATTCATGTCTGTCCCATCACTCGGTGGGATTAATTTGATTATCTGATGGTCAAATCACATCCATTTCTCGTTAGGTACTCTATCCATTGGGCTATGAGTGAGAATCATCGAATGAATGGTCTGACCACATTCATTTTGTTTAGTCCAATCATGAACTTGTGTAATCAGCTGGCTCCTAATTGTAGGAACCTGCTAGAACATATCAATATTAGTTAGTCGGGCATCATCACTAATATGTAATGCTATAGCAATTACATATATGAAGGAAATTTCAAATTTTATCTGACAAATGGAAAGAAATGACAACATTTGTCATATTACATATCTGGAAAATAAAATGCTAAAGAAAATTCAAAAATTAAATACAACTGAATGAAAATGAATAAACTAAGTGAAATACCTCTATAAATGCTCGCTATTCCACGCCTTTGGGAGTGTGATGCCATCAACAGTCGCTAACTTGAAAGTTACTTCTCCAAGCCTCTGTTCAATGACGTACGACCCTTCCTAAACAGAATTCATGTGTGGTGGGATAGGAAAAACCCGTTTCAAGATGAGATCGCCAATTTCAAAAGTCCTAGTTCGGACTTTAGTGTTATAGTATTGGACGACTCGGTGTCGATGTGTATCTGCCTTAAATCAGCTTCTTCGCGCTTCTCATCTACCAAGTCTAGAGATTCTAAGACGAATCTCTATTCGTTCTAGGGTCGTTGTTGGTCAATCGATGAGAAGGGACTTTGAGTTCAATAGAAATGACGGTTTCGGAGCCATAAGCAAGGGCGAATAGAGTATGGCCATTCACATACTTGTGAGTTGTTTTGTAAGCCCATAATGCAGTTGGGAGTTAATCCACCTGCTTTCCTCTAGCCTTCTACAAACGTTTCTTCAGAATAGACTTTATGGGTTTTTTCATGGCTTCAACTTGTCCATTTGATTGAGGGTGAGCAACTGACACAAATCTCTTTTCAATATGATGTTGACGATGAAGTCTTTGAATTCAATGCTATCAAGTTGGTTTCCATTATCAGTTATAATGGTTAGTGGAAGGCCAAAATGATAGATGATGTTCGAACAATCAAGTTGTTTGCTTTCTTCATCGTGGTCGTGGTTAAAGGTTCTGCTTCGGCCCATTTAGTGAACTAATCAATTGCTAGGATGCCATACTTCGCATCATCTTTAGAGATTGGTATGGTATTGATAATATCTATACCCCATGTGGCTATTGGCTATGGACTGAAATTTGTGTAGTTTTCATTGGCGGAGCTCTCAGAACTTTTGCACACATCTAGCACTTACCGCATTGCTTAGCGTAATTAGTAGCATCTTGGTTAACATTGGCAAGTAATATCCATAATGGAATATTTTCTTTGCTAGGGTTTTCACCCTATGTGATCGCCACATTCCAGTTCATGAACTTTCCTTACGACTTATTTTATTTTATCATGAGCGATACACTAGAGTAGGGGAATGGAAAAACCCTTTCTATACATGACTCATTTCTGAATGATATACTATGATGCTTTATGGAGCATTTATCATCTTTCTTTCCTCTGTTCGATAAGGACTCTCCTTAGCAAATAATCTTTAAGCAGAGTCATCCACGACTCTTTTTTAGGCTCCGTCTCTAGTGCCCGGTCGATTTCCATCTAATTTATGCTCGGAGCGTCTAGTACTTCGACTTGAACCAAGCCCATTTGTTGTGAATCCCCAATGATAGCAAACTTTTCCAATGTGTCGGCTTCTTTGTTTTGATCTAGGCAAATGTGCATAATGTCATAGTACTTGAAGTCAGTCAATAGCTCTTGGACTCGGATAAGTTATGGAGTGAATCGTTGTCCTTTAGCCTGGTAATCTCCCTTGACTTTATATACCACCAATTGGGAATCAAAAAAGGTTTCAAGAGATTTTATTCCCAGTACTCTGACAAGATAGAGTCCAGCAACCAGAGCTTTATATTCGGCTTCGCTATTTATTACAGAGAAGTCAAACTTCAAAGCATATCAAATTGATCAATCCTCCGGAGTTACTAGTACGACTCTAGTTCCAGAATAACGATCGTTAGAGGCTTCATCCGTATACATTTTCCATCGGATGGTAGGGACTTCACTACTCCTTAGGAGATCCTCCCATGCAATGAACTCAGCTATAATGTCCGCCAGTGCATGTCCCTGGATGGCTCTATGAAGGAGATAGTAATGTCAAATTGGCTCAGCTCAATGTTCCACTTAAGTAACCTTCTAGACATCTTAGGTTGCTATAGGACCTGTAATATCCCCTACTTTGAGCCTCGAAGCTAAGAGCCACAGATGCTGCAGTCATCTATAGTATTAGCGGTAATGTTAGTGGTATTCATAAAATAAAAGAAAATGAATATGACATAAAATTTACATAGATTTCAAAATCAATTTTTTTGATTACATTTCAAAATAATATTTCATATTCAGTTACATAATCCCAAAACGATTCCTAGGTTTTGATCAAATATAATTATTAGAAACTACGCCAAGAGTGACATATGAACATGCCCCCTTGGATGAACAAAGTACTGAATAAACACATCAATCATAAATACATCACAACATATATAATACCAAATAGCTCCTACATAGCCAGCTTGCCTCCTGCACGTCTTCAGAAGCTTATTCGTCCAGCCTACTAAACCTGAAAAAACTTAACTCTCAATCTACTCAAATTAAATTTTGACATCCGAGAGTTTGATGGGAAAACATGAACTTCGAGTCAGACATAAAGCCAGGTGTAGATAATACTATCACGTCTCAATTTTGTTGATATTAAGTGAGACAATGCTGCTTAGCGAAATGGGTTTCCCCTCACTAATATCCCTTTTTAAAACATTTCCTTTGCAAATCAAAATCTTGCAATCAAACTAATTATAATAGCAAGAGTTATAAAATATATGCATATAAATTAGGAAATCAATGGACTATCTATCCAACATTATATTTTCATCTGGATAACTATTAACCATTGGCAGACTTGGGCCTTCCAACCATAATAAATATTCTAACTTTTGTTAGACACAAACTATATGTCCTTAATTACTTCTAATAGGGTCAACTGATCCTAATGGTTTTGCGGCCCACCAATTGTTATCCCACCTTTTGGCAAAGCCGTGACATCATCGATTCGACCAGGAAAGAATGGTCAACAGCTTGAAGAGTCAATTACGTGCATTACCATAGACGATAGTTGGACAGATTTGAACCGGGACTAAATTAAAGTGCAGCTAGCATGAAGTCACTAGCCTGGCCCCGTAAATTTATATCTCAAGTTTGGAATTGATTGAAGTTCATATAAACAAGCTACGGATGAAACAATAATTTGTTCGGATCGACCAGAGAACGATCAAGTAAATAGTTCAAGTCATCGGAGAGCATTGAATATCTTGACATCCATGAAGCCAACTTATGTGAGACTTTCAGAGCATCGAATATATGGAAAAGGGAGCATACTATAATGATCGCGCATCACAAAGTGATAGGGGAAGGAAGGATGATCGATGTTCACCGATCGTTATTGGATGATTCAACATAACGATCGGTGAACTTCAGTGTACATTCTAGCTTCGACCAGGATCGATCCATATTTCACAATCTACAACTCAGAACAATCCCATATTTTAGAACGGTATCAGGAAGCACGTAGAACCTTCCGACATCAATCGCACAGTGATTGGAGCTAATGAAAATGATCGACCATATGTATACCGATCGTTCTTGATCATAGAATCAACGTGGCCGATCGATATGGTTGGCCCTTATGGACCTTGAGAGCTTTCTTGGAAAGTTTCAACCCGAACCATGAGCCTCTTCTGTTGTAAATACAACAAGCATAGCTTTAGAAGTGGTGGGGGGGTGGGAGCTGCTTCTTCTCCTACTCTGGAGGCTCTGCTATTTTTATTCTTGAATCTTGTATTAATGGATCCTAGCGGATCCAAATATTCTTGTAATTGTAATCCAGTGAAAGATTAATAAAAGTGAGAAGTGGATGTAGGCAAGATTGCCGAACCACTATAAAAATCTATGTGTTCCTTTACTTCTTCTACTTTATTTTTAATTCCATTTATTGTTTAATCTCTACTAGATTCTACGGTTGTTGATGCCCATTTTGGCGTCAACATTTTAGTGCTTTCACTGAGAATGAATTCTTGGTTCGATTGGATCTCATCTTCTATTGGTGGATTTTCATGTTCGCGAGATAGATCCAGCCTTTGATTGATAAGTTTCCTATTCTACTCATATTTGAAAGCGATCTAGATAGAAACTACTTCCCCTAATCAGCAAGGTCAAGTCTACATCCCTTTCGGAAGAAGGAGACCATGAGCTTGGTAGCCAACTAATCGGATGTTTGAGGGAAGTGCAAACATGCTCGAAATTTGAAGGATGTGTGAACGATCGCTATCATCAACGATCCATAAACACGGGGTGAATGGTCGTTCGCCATGAGTTCATGCGCTCCACCCTATCGGATTGTTCTTTACAATGGCCTACATCTGTCGTCCCACCAACATAACTGTTGCTACTCACATTTCTGCATGATCGTTTATCTCCAATCATCCCTACATGATCGTTCTTCATCCGATCGTTCTGGCTTCATCTTTGGAACCGATTGTTCTGATTCATATATAACCGATCGTACTATATTAACAATTCTGCCTAGTGAATACAACTAGCGATCCTTATACGATCGTTTTTGCATGATCGTTCCAATTAGTCCCCCCACTATTTGATTATATATGATCGTTTCTTATATAAGCGTTCCAGTGGCCAACCTAGTATGATCGTTCTACTTTCATCCTTATAACCGATCGTTTTCTTTTAACCTATCCACCAATTAATGATTGAGTTATTGCCACTTCTCTACGATCGATCTAGTATGATCGTTACAAGATCACTGAGTTCAAACGACCATTTCTGTTAACACATCCACAACAAAAGCTGAATCATCCACTTTTGCTTTGGCTCGAAATCAAGAAATGATTAGGATGGAGGTTCCTCGAAGCTAATGTCGTATATTCCTATGGAGAAGTGTGAAAAAATGAGATAAGAAATTCATTGAAGTTGGTGTTGCACATGAATTTTGACAAGTACAAAACTGGGCATGATTTTAGAACCCCAGCATTGACCCAAAGCGAGACTCGGGTAAGACAAAATTTTTCCCCAAGCAGACATCGGAGCAACTCCAAGCGTCGATCGCCAGGACTTTGAATTTTTTTACTCCAAGCACTCCGTTGAGTGACTCCAAGAGATCTAATGAGTGACTCCAAATGATTATCAAATTTTCTCGAGTCCGACTCCAAGTGACTTACCACTAAGCCATCAACACCAGTCCATCTTGCTTTGCTCATATCTCAGGCGAGCGTGCATCATTCACGAGTAGGACACGTAGCTGTAGCTTAAAAATATATCGGATTAACGACGATAAAAACATCCGACTCTGATCAATAGTGAAATCTGACTGTTAATGGAACCACCTACGGTCGACTCCATGTTGAGAATGACTTTGATAGAGTGAAATAGCGAGCAGATGATATCGCTTCACTTATAAATAAGATTTATATGGATTTTTTTTGAAGTATTCCTATTTCAATATAAATTGTGTTGTGAATTGCGACCAGCATGAACTAAACTACTCCCCAAAACGATGCAGGTGACCAAGTACTCAAAGTTGGCCGCCAGCCAACCTCCGCATGCCATGATAGAACCTGCGAAGTTTTTGTTAAGACGAACGTGAATCAACCGTTCATCAGCTACCATATGCCCTTGAATTGGGACATCGAAACACGGAATGGAAAAACTCGACAAGGTCAGAATCCAATAGAACGTTGATGTGACTGACTGTTCATTCAGCAACCTTCATGTTAGAATTAAAGTAGCCATGATTGACTGCCTACTTATCAACCACAGATTTCAACAAATGGATACGATTGCAGCCTGAAACAGATGCAATTTAACTATCCGCTCAATAACTCATTACCTCCGTTTGCTAGAAAAATTATGAAGCAAATTGTGCAAGACTTGATTATCCATCCCCAGCATGGATGTGATCCAACCATCCATCACTTACCTCCTTCGACTTGAATGGAAGAGCTACAATCACCAAGTAGACGAGAATCAACCGTCCATTTTCCAAGTTTTGTCTTGAATGCTGGTGGCAAATTTTTACTCCACGGATGAACCTGGTTCGACCGTTCTTTCGATAACTTTTACCTTAATGCGGTAAATGAAGTACAAATTAAACACGTGTGATTGACCATCTATCGAGAAAAACTATAAGTCCCTGGAATGTGGACTAGAGTGTAAAACATTCGGTGGAACGACTTTCACGGGTGGAAATACGACCGCCCACGAGAAAACTCTAAGTCTGCAGGGTGCGGACTGGAGTATAAACAATCCGGTGTAAAAATGACTACCACGGGCTAAAACACGACTACCCACGAGAAAAAACCGAGTCCCTAATTTACGGAATGGAGTATAAAACATTCGGCAGAAAAACGACTACCATGGTCGGAAACACGACTGCCCAAGAGAAAACTCTAAGTCCCAAGAGCATGGACTAGTGTATAAAACATTCGGCAGAAAAACGACTACCATGGTCGGAAACACGACTGCCCAAGAGAAAACTCTAAGTCCCCAGAGTGCGGACTAGAGTATAACAAGAGAAAACTCTAAGTCCCCAGAGTGCGGACTAGAGTATAAAACATTCGGTAGAAAAACAACTGCCATGGGCGGAAACATGACTGCCCATGAGAAAACTCTAAGTCCCCAGAGTGCGGATTGGAGTATAAAACATTCGGTGGAAACACGACTGCCCACGAGAAAACTTTAAGTCCCCAGAGATTGAACAAAAATATGAACACAAATTGAGTGTGATTCGGACGCTCACGGAATGACTCCAATTTCCTAGTGCGGACTAGAATGCAAACTCCATGGATAAATGAGTGGATTTAGCCATTCTCAATTATAGTATTCCAACCTGAAATCGATAGGAGGAATAAAGACTGCTAAAGACCAGAATACATGCGACATGGTTTTCTATCCACTAGCCCGATCCCACGATTCGATGGGAAAGAGTATAAAGTTGAAGCAAACATAACCTGTCTTCTTACTTATCAATGTACGCCCCAGACTTGGGGGCGTGAAAGAGAAACATGATGAATGTGAATCGACCATTCATTGACCGACTTTAAGTCTTTTGGAGATTTTGTAGGAGTATGAACTCGACTGGGACGGACTCGACCATCCATGCAGTACATTTATTGACCTGAATACTAAGGATAGAAGTGTGATTGTCCAAAATGACCATGATAGCTTAACATTGCGACTCATATCCAGTGTTTACAACGACTCGAGGCCACGACCATAGGGAGGCCTTGAAATAGATTACTGTGATCGGTGTTTGATTCAACAAGCAACAAATCACAAGTGAATAAAGTGAAAAATGTTACAGCTTGGACATTTGAATAAGTAAATGTAGAAATATTACATAAGAACAAAATAATTTTTATTCACATGAAACCGGTTGTACAAAATACAATACAAAATTGAAGGGCCATGCCAAAACGAATATAATTAACAAAAAGAGAAATGATTATTTGAATTATTGCATGTCCGAAGGTCATTCTTTGGACTTTTTATCCCTCTTTCGCTTCTTCGGAGTGGTTCCCTCAAGACTACTACTCGCCTCCCTCTTCGTACCTTTGCTGCCTTGGCTTTTCTTCGAAGGAGTTTCCTTAGCTGCGTGGATTGAGGTGGTATCATCTTTGTAAGTAGGAGGCATGGGGGCATCTTCAGCACCAGAAGTATGAGGAACATTATCCAAAGGAATCCTCTCACCAAGAGGGATCGTTTGAAGTGGGGAAGGAATCAATTCATCTTAGATCGACTCAACAGGCTCGCCCTTCACCTTCCTTTTTTAAGCTCCTCTTGTTCAATCCTCCCTTTCATACTGAGTCCACCAGTGGGATCAGAGTAACTTATGATCAATACTTCTGCATTGGAAGGGATTTCATGGTGCAGGCCACCTCCCTCCTTGAATAATGCCTCCATTAATTGATCATAAAAAATGAAGGCTTCTTCACGAGCGCTCTGAGTGGCGGTGGAAGTTGTAGTTGTAACAAACTCTATCGCGGCTGCTTGCGACTCTAGCCGAGGCTCTTGAGAAGGGAGAGAAGCAATACTTGATGGGTCCAAAGCTGAGAAAGAAAAAGGCAAAGGGATCAGAAATATTGATTGATAACATCCCAACTTAATGAGAGAAGGGAAAAATCGATGGAATACCTTCTTCGGTGTGGATTCTAGTTTTGGCCAGATCTTCAGAACTATGCTCGAGGATTAGAGATATGCACGGTTTGTCCGGATCGTACTCGGGGATGGTCGATGAGCTTGTCGTAGAACTAGTCATGACTTCAGACACCGGGGCGAATTCAGTTGCGATATCAGAATGTGCCGATCCAGATCCTTCACCCACCTCATGTGAAGGATCAATCACAAACTCTTTCCGAAGAGAAATCTGAATGTCATGTAATATTTTGGGTTCATCGCCCAATAGCACTTCGCTTTTGAGTTTGGTTATATCGACTTTCTCTGAGCTTTGAAGTCTTTTCTCTTCCACGAATAAGGAATTCCCAAGCACGATGACGCTGTTAGGGGTAGTTTTCTCTAAGCCATGCCAAATTTCTGTGTTTGAGAACGTTGACGTTGTAGAGAATGAGAAGTAGGTCGAGCTCATTCATCACATCTTCTCTCACTTTTTCTTTGGTCATTTCTGTCTCGCGTTGAATGAGCGTGTCGACATCTTTAACTTCTTCAATAGCCGCATCTCTCTCAAGCCTGACACAAACCAACTCTTTACTGGATTCTTGGGAGATCTTTTGAGCATCATCTTTTTCTTTAATCGCATCTTCAAGCTTGGCCCCAAGCTCGGCTAATTCCTTCAAGGTTGCAGACTCGCTGTTTCGAGCCGCCTCTCGCTCGAGTGCTATTTCCTGGTTCCAATGATGTAGTACTTGAACCATATTGAGATTGCTAGTTTTCATCTCCTCCATAGATTTCAAGGCGGCATCAGCTTTTCCTTTGGCTTCGGTTAACACGGTTCCAAATGCCTCTAGTTCACTCGTCAGAGTGTTGATGATTTTTTATCCTAGGCCTCTTGTCGTTTTAGTTTCTCGATTTCTGCTATGCGTTTAAAGGAAACTTTTGACATTTTTTCTGTAGCTTTCATCCATTCTCGATATTGCACGTGGATGTTGGTGACACAATCAATGGTCATTTTCTGAATACCATATGGAACCTTCTTCAAATTAGTGGGAAAGTAGAATCCGTCAAGGAATAAGTTTAGAAATTCCTCTTGGAGTTGCGCCATACGAACATTTGGATCAATTGAGATATCTTCAAAAATAGCTTCAACCCCGATACCTTCCTTGCCAGGCTTGTGAACTGCAGTATATTCACTACGGTGGCGGCGACCGCTCGGCTAATGAGACTGAGATGGAACCAGGGGTTTTGGAGGCATTGGAGCGATAAGAGGCCCGTGGGAGGGATCAATGGGCAGGTCTCGATGGTCGGCTAGTCTTTCGGGACCTTTTTATGGAGGATATCTCGATATCGATCTATGAATATCCTGAGCAGGCCGGTCCCTGTCATCTCTCCCTTGATAACCTCGATTATGGTTGGGGAGATATCTATAGTCATGATATTCACGGCTACCATGGTAGGTGCTGGATTGCGATTCAGATGATTGATGTTGTACATCCCATAAGGAATCAAACATTCTCCTCTTCCTTACCATCATTTCTGCAAAGAAAAGTGGATATCAATCAACTTTGAATATTAGGAAGTACAAGTTAAGTACAGTGCAGTGTTGAACCTGCTAGTGTGTGTAAGTGTCCTAGTGCAACCCCCGGATAGAGGTGCGAGAGCTTTTCTCATCGGTGTAACTTCCGCTTTGAATGTAGGGATCTCCGAGCAAATTCTGATGGGAGACTCTGATCCTCCAATGCTTACAACAGTGAAATGATCAAGATCATGTGGAATTGGTAGATCGGACAGAGGATTTAGTGGTAGATTCGTCGACGACTTAGTTGGGTGGGAAAGACAACTTCTTAGAGGCTTGTGTGCGAATGTTTTATTTTTTCTTTTAATCACGGTCGGGGATTGAGAAACTTGGGAGGCTTCAACACCAACCCCGGGATTAGGTTTATCATCATGGCGACCAGATGCATCTTAACTTTGTCTTCCAGCGCCGATATTGGCAGACTCTTCGGTGCTCATGACTGGGGGCACCATAGAGCCGGATTGACTATCTCTTTGACCGGTTGTTGCCCATGATCTGATCCAAACTGTCTGGGTAATTTTGGTGAGCCTCACATTGAGGCCCTCCTCTATCAAGCCAAAGGTAATGAGACATTCGTCCCTGGGCAAAAATTCAATATTTGTATCCTCTGATGGAGCATTCCTCAATATTGAAATGCCTCTTCGTAAATATTGCTGCTAGGCCGACTAACAACACCTTAAAATGATTAATATCGTTAGAATGAAACTTGGATGTTATTGTCCTATCTTATTATGAAATTAATAGGTAAACTTATGCCGCACTAGCCATTGTCGAGCGAAGACGGGTGAGCAGTGAATGAAGAACCATTCGCTCTTGAAAGCACTTAATTTGTTCCAAGCGCCGACCAAAATTTGGCATCTTTTCGCCCACTCAAGAAATATGAATGATAGACTCCTTGTCCGTCGTTTAAAAGTAAAAATAAATTGGATATCTTTGATAGTAAGGGTATGTGCAGAAACTCCATGAATATCATATAAGTATAGTTAAGTAGCGCATAGTTGTTTGGATGGAGTTGTGCAGGAGCAATCCTTAGATAGTGTAAGTTCCTCTGGATATATGAATTCAAAAGCGGGATGCATCCCATCCAGCATGTAAATTTGTTACATGATGTGTACACTTCGGGAGGTCTATGAGCCCTGTCATCTCATGACGGAACCAATACATCACCAAAAGGAATCCCGTGTCTTGTGCAAATCCTCTGGAGAGCGTCTTCTTTAATATTTGAAGCTACTGAATCAGGAAGAATTTCGAGGATGATTGCATCCTTTAAAGTATCAGGTGCCGGTTCAACAAATTTCGTGGAAAAATGGGAAAAATCTCGGAAAGATCAAGCTGGGAACCCGAGCCTTCTAGTTGTTCCGAATTATGACTAAGCGACAGGCTGCCAAACTCAGTCGCTAAACTAGACTCTACATCAGAATTAGTCCTACGCGAAGATGATCCAGCGACATGATAACGGAGTGCCCGAATCGTCTAGATTCTCTTGCTATCAAACTTAGTAATAATCATAATTAGAAGAAATAACCTGTAACCCCCACTGTATAGTGAGTGTAAGTGAAGTATGATAAAATACGGTTCAGTTTAGCAATGAATTATGAAAATCTAAAGACAAAAGAAGCAATAAGGCTTACGGATTTGTTCAAAAAGACATAGCTTGAGTTTCATAGACAATTGTTGGCCAACAGAAATTTGATTGTTGTCTAAGTTACGGATGTGTTTTAACATGACAGACAATGGTTTTCGTTCTTTACATTTATTCTAAGGCAATTCGCTATCAGTCAGGAGGTTCATATCATATGCAAGTCATTTACAAGCCCAAATGTTTGTTCAAATACAAGAAAGTGGAGCTCGTTGCTTAGTTCAAGTTAGTCCATTTCTATTCCATTTTGTGAGAATAGATAAGGATATTTTATATGTGGGGTGGAAGCACCCAAAATTAAGTGTAACTGATTGTTATGGTATCATGTAGTTCGATCGTTCTAAGTATCCTACAGGCCGAGCGTAATGGAATTATGGTATATGCCAATTGTTTCTATAAAGCGACCTTAGCCGATCGTCCTACCCACCGATCGTTCATGCCTAAGTTATCATATCGATCGTTTTCAGGCAATTCTCGAACTCCAACGGTCTAAAGTTTCACTGATCATCCACGAACGACCATGTATGGTCGATCGTACAAAACCCTCATCTCCACCACTTCATCTCCTTCAACGTATGATCGGCTATGATCGTAGTTCACTCACCTCTCTTCTAGGTGAGCCTCCTCATCTCCATTCTACACCATCCTAAGTAAAGAAGGAAAAAAGGTCCATTTCCCTTGTCATAGATTCGAGATTGTTCTAAAAGATTATGCAACGAATTCAGAAGATGTTTTACCTAAGTTCGAGATCTACAAGGACAGGATTCGAAGTCAACTCGAAGGCCAAGTATGGAGGAAAATGTGATTGCTGTGAGGATTGGCGGGAGAAAGAGGGAAGTGGTTCGTCCTGCAGCTTCGTTTTAAGAGGAAGGTAAAGAGTTAGGTGAAGAAAAAATTTCTAAGTGTCAGGCCTTATATAGAAAACATGCTTGGCCGATCGTTTAACACCTAAGGACTATGCCGATCCATCTCTGGGCAGTATTTTCACCGATCCATTTATTAACCATCTGCTAACCATTCCATTATGTGCCGATCCATCCCTGCCTTTATGTCGATCGATCCCTTTTGTCACTTATTTATGCCTTAGAACGACCGTTTCACTACCCAACCTACGATAATCAATTCTATGATCACAAATGGTTCAATCTAGATAAAATAAGGTAAGGGAAAAGAGAGAAATGAATGAAAAGAAGGACGATGAATGATCGTGAGAATCCGATCGGAAACGCGAACATACAAAATATAACAAAATAGGCAACGACCTGTGGACATTTGAATACGTCCGGGGCCAATAATATAAACGTGTATATGAATATGCATGGAAACGGTTTAAAAGTTCAATCGTTTGAAATCAATTGAAATTGCAATCAAACCTGGAACTTCCAAGTTCAAGATTGGATCAGATAAAAGAGAGCTTGTAGGTCCCGCATGACCAAATTCGTACATGTAAGCAGAACATGACATCAGATTTATATTATCGATAGATGATAAAGGAATAGTAATCAATAAGGATGCTTAATGGACTTCTTTAGGGTAGTTCAGACTCTTTTCGATTCAAAGCATGTCATGTTACTCACAAGACGTATTTTGGGGGGCAAATGTAATCTCGCCTTTTGACAATACTGTAATATCATCGATTCAACCTGGAAAGAATGGTCGACAGCTTGAAGAGTTAGTTGCATACAATACCATAGACGATAGTCGGACAGATTCGAACCAGGACCAAATTGAAGTGTAGCTAGCATTAAGTCAATAGCCTGGCCCCGAGAAGTTATATCTCAAGCTTGGAATTGATTGAAGTTCATATACAAAAGCTACGGATGAAATAATGATTTGTTTGGTTCAACCAGAGAACGATCAAGAAAATTATTCAAGTCATCGGAGAGCATTCAAGATGTTGAGATCCATGAAGCCAATTCATGTGAGACTTTCAGAGCATCGACAACATGGCAAGGGGCGCATACCATAACGATCATGCATCCAAAAGTGGTATGGGAAGGAAGGCTGATCGATATTAACCGATCATTGTTGGAAAATTCAACAAATGATTGGTGAAATTCAGTCTGCATTCTAGCTTCGACCAAGATCGATTCATATTTTACAATTTACAACTGAGAATGATTCCATATTTTAGGAACGACATCAAGAAGCACATAGGACACTCCAACATCGATAGCACAGTGATTGGAGCTAAGGAAAAGGATCGGCCATATGTATACGATGGTTCTTGATCATTGAATTAACGTGGCCGATCGATATAATGGGTCCTTCTGGACGTGGAGTTCTTTCTTCCGAAGTTTCAACCCAATCCATGCGTGTCTTCTACAATAAATACAGAAAGCATAGCTTCAGAAGCCAGGGGGCTGCTTTTTCTTCCTGCTCCGTAAGCTCTGCCATTTTGATTCTTGAATCTTGTATTAATGGATCCTAGACGATCCAAATATTCTTGTAATTGCAATCTAGTGAAAGATTAATAAAAGTGCGAAGTGGAAGTAGGCCAAGATTGTTGAACCACTATAAAAATCTCTGTGTTCCTTTACTTCTTCTATTTTGTTTTTAATTCCATTCATTATTTATTCTCTAATAGATTCTACGAGTGTTGATGCCCTTTTTTGGCGTCAAAACTAATAACCTATCTTTTCTTTGTATATTCATTTCTGTGTGTAATCATCATTTTAGTGTTCCTCTGACCAAGCCTTAAATACTGGAATTTTAGACTTATTTTATGTAGGGGCTAATAGCTAAATTACAAGGCGTAATCCCACACCAACCCCATTTGGTCTTCTAATATCCGAGTCATAAACGTAGGGTTAACTACCCCATTCACTTTTCCTTGAAAAAAATTCTTTCAAATTGATTTAACCCATTTAAATCATACTTAAACAAGGAATGTATACCCTTTTCTTTACTCAAAATACCTTTGCCATAATATATGCTTTATAGAAAAATAATGCTGATGAAAACCTAAATCAATAGGTTTAGCTATCCCATTAAAACAAGTTAAAGCTCTTTTTAACTTAGGAAACATTAGGATTTAAAGCCAAGATATCACCTTTGAAACCCTTTTATAAAACCTTAAACAATACCTTTCGCAATCTTTGAAAACAACCCTTTCGAAAGTATAACCT
Organism: Allium fistulosum; assembly: GCA_030737815.1. Classification (NCBI taxonomy): domain Eukaryota; kingdom Viridiplantae; phylum Streptophyta; class Magnoliopsida; order Asparagales; family Amaryllidaceae; genus Allium; species Allium fistulosum. The sequence continues at coordinate 1,113,507,549 of CM060907.1, read as the reverse complement.
AAAACCATAGACATCCTTTCTTTCTAAACCATTTAAACATATCTTTCAAAAGCATAAAAACTTTCCTTTCGAAACACTTAAAACATATCATTCAAAAGACTTTTAATAAACCTTTCGAAAGCATCGGGTTCAAGTAAAGGTTTGTGGAAACATTACTCTAAAACTATTTAAAATTACCCCTTTCGAGACCATTTAAAACTATCCCTTTCAAAACCTTTAGGTTTAACATTTAATATAACTAAGGGCCATAAAAGAAACAGAAGCGAAAGCATTACATTCAAAAGAATTGATCCTAAGTAAAAGAAAGAGGATAGTTTCGAAACCCAACCTTTAGAGACCATTGCATCCGAAACCATTTTGAAAACAAGTATAGGACCTTTTCGAAAGCATTAAGAAGGCGGTCTCAAAGTAAAAAAGGCGAAAGCACCCTTTCGAACGCATTGATTCAATTGGTATGAATGCGGCATCATGAGTTTCAAATAGATTCAAAGCGGCTACCCTTTTGAAAGCTTCTTTTAAAACAAAAGGCATCAACTCTTTCTAAAGCTCTTTTCTAAAACAAAGGCAAGTAGATTGATTTGAAAGCTAATAAAGTTGGCATCAACCCCTTCGAAAGCATCATTTATAAACAAAAATAATTCAAAGTTAATAAGAATAGCTTCTGTCCCTTCCAAAGTAAGGTTTCGACATTATCCCTTCCGCCTTTCTCCAATGCACCACGTATCAATTGCTTGATACCATGTGCATTGATTTCGAATGGGTTCTTTAGTGGAGGATGGTGTCGAAAGCTAATAGATGGAAGTGGCGAAGTAGTAAATCCAAGAAAAACTTATTTTTAGCCTTTAAAAGAAATTTCCTTTCACCTAACTTGCCTTATTTGTCCTATATAATTGGTTGCCATTTCTTTATCAAAATCCTTCTCTAAAAGTGCTGAAAAATTCAGAACTATTAATTAAAACGCTTTAACAAATAAGCCATTCTCCTTGATAAAACATATAAAACATTTAAGTCCCTTAATTTAAAAGATTTTATAACTATGATAAAGTACTTAGGAAAATTCCCCGATCACCATAATTCACTTTTAACATGTTTTCTGACATATTCAAATTTCAAACCAAAAATAAATATATTACTTTCGTAAGTAATATAAACCCAATATTAGCTATTTTCGCTCATAGAAAATACATAATAAATCCACAATAACTTATAAAATTATGAAACTTGAAACCCACTTATAAGATAATATTTTTGACCATATATCAAAAATGCAAGTCATTTGTATATCATTTAATGGGTTTTTCAATCTAAACTTATCATAAAATCCATATGAAAGAATATAAATCATCAACAAGCATATATATATATATATAAACAAACATAACATGACATATTATTTGCAAAATAGTTTGGACCAGACCTTATAACTAAAATCATTATCCAAAGTGAGATGTAAATCGAATTATTCACCTTATCTTGGTGTTAAGAAGGTTGAGATTTGTCTTTTGATTGATTTGCTTAAGCTTTCTACTTGAATCCCCTTAATGATGGCCGATGGAACTTCATTTTGGTTCTTTTAGTTTTGTTTGTGAATGTTAAATGAACAAGGAATAGAGAATAGAAGGGTTTAGGATATAAGAATGAAGAATGTTCCTATTTTACCCTTGTTGTATTCCTCTTACTTACTTTTTTTTCAATTTCCTTTTGTTTATGCATCGATTAAGGCACGACCCCTTACTAATTAACAAGTCTCAATCCTTCAACTATCTACATTATTATATTTAAAATTCCTAACCAAATATTCTGAATAATGTTAGTCAAAATTTAGGTCATTACGGACTCCCCTCCTTAAAGAATTTCATCCTCAAAATTATAAGAAGGTACTCATAACAATCAAACATAAAGGTAAAAAATACCATCAAACAAGTCAAAATATGTATCCCTAATCCTACTCTCAGTTTCCCAAGTATAGTCTCTCTCATCATTACTCTACTGGACTTTGATTGATCTAACTGTCTTGTTCCTTAGTCTCTTCTCATCTCTCAAGACTATACGAACTGTTTTTCTAACTATAGTCATACCCGGTTCCACTACAAGATCATCTAACACAGTCGGTGCAATAGTAGTTTCTGGGTCTCGAATACGCTTCCCTAGATGAGAAATATGAAAAACACTGTTGATTCCTGCCAAACTATTTGGTAACTCTACTCAATACGTGAGTTTCTCGATTCTTTCTATAATACGAAACGGTTCAACGAATCTCGTTGCCAATTTTCCTGATTTTCCAAATCGGATTAAGCCTTTTATCGGTGATAACTTGACGAAAACACGATCTTCGACTGAGAACTCTATGTCTTTTCGCCTTTTACCAGCATAACTCTTCTGCCTAGAATGAGCTTCCTTCATTCTATCTCGGATTAACTCTATTTTCTGAAGCTTCTCTAACCAAATCTGGACCAAGAGCTAATCGATCCCCGATCTCTAACCAACAAACGAGAGATTTGCATGGTCTTCCATACAAAGTTTCAAACGGTGCCAACCTTATACTAGTTGATAACTGTTGTTATATGAAAACTCAAATAAATGTAGATGGTCTTCCATAATCCTCTAAAATCTAGCACACAAGCTCTTAACAAATCCTCTAAAACATTGTTAACTCTTTCTGGTTGCCCATCCATCTGCGGATGGTAAGCTGTACTCATCTGGAGCTTGGTACCTAAAGCCTCCTTTAGACTCTTCCAGAACTCGCTAGTGAATAAGGAATCTCTATCACTTACTATTCTACTAGGAATTCCACATGGACTAATTATGTTCTCCATAAACAATTTAGCTAAAACAGGTGCCGTTCTAGTTGACTTAACTAGGATGAAATAGGCACTCTTGGTTAATCTATCCACTATGACCCATATACTTTCATTTCCTCTATTCGACCTTGGTAGCCCATCTATGACATCCATTGAGATAGAGTCCCATTTCCAGACTAGAACATCCAAGATTGAACAACCGGGATCAATTTACTTACGATACTTAGTTGACATTCAGATTATCTAATGAATTATGAGTTCGATAAATTCTGTTTAGCAGAAAGACGGATATTCCTTGCTCATTATTAGACAATCACTTATTCACAAACCTCGTGTGGCGCTAATCTCATTTCCCATCTCATGGAAAACCCTTTTCGCTCCGCTTAGCCCTATCCCCTTCTAAGGGTATTTTAGTGATAGGTTCTATAGGAACTGGACGATTCTGTTTAGTCAAAAACCTAGCGGCAAACTCCTATGTTCCTTTCATTACGGCAAAAGTAACCCACTTGGCTTCTGATGTTCAGCTTTTACATGTTGACGGTTCAAATACTGCCTCACCTGTAAACCTACATCTCTCTTCATACCTTCCCAGAAGAAACTCCTTTTCATGTCCTAATACACCTTAGTTCCTCCCGGATGAATGGTGACCTTTAGACGATGGCATTATCTAAGAACTTCTTTCCTAGTGTTTCCTACATTCAGGACACACAGTCTTCCTTTCTTCCTTAACCACCCATTCTGGTCAAGAATGAAATCTTTCAAGTCATCGATCTCTGTTTCATTCCTTAACTTTATGATCTATTCAGCTAATAATGGATACTTCCTTTACTTAGAAGCAATCCTTTTGATCATCACTGGTCGAACATCCAAACGTTACAACATAGTAATTTCTTTACTAGCTCTAGCTTCAGACCTCCACTGTATTCAACATGTAGTCAATGCTTCTAAATCTTTCCACTCAGTTATCATTGCCAATATTGCATTTTGATGTTTCATGCTAAGTGCATCTGCAACTTTATTGCTTTTCTCTAGTGTATACTCTATACCAAAGTCATAAGCGGCTAAAAACTCTAACCTAGAAGCATAGGCAATAACTTTACCTCTCGGCATCAACACAGCCCCTAATGTCGTTCCACATACATCCGTGTATACAACTAAGTCCTGATTCCCTTCTAGAACAACTAACACATGTGCATTGTTCAATACATACTTAATTTTCAAGAATGCCTCCTCACACTTATCAGTCAAGACAAACATCACATCTTTTCGAGTAAGCTTAGTCATCGGTGCTGAAAAACCTATAATGAATCTCCGATAATAACCAACTAATCCAAGAGAACTCTTTATCTCAATCATTGTCTCAGGTCTCTTCCAATTATTCACTGCCTCGATCTTAGCTGGTTCTATGGACAACCCTTTCTTTGAGACTATATGACAAAGAAACTTCCTTCCTTCATCCAAAAATTACACTTCAAAAATTTTTCTTGTAGTCAATGCTGCCTCAACATCTCAAGCACCACTCTAAGATGAACTTCATGCTCTCTTTTATCCTTAGAGTATACAAAAATGTCATCTATGAATACTAATATAAATCTATCCAGATATTCTCGGAAGACTGTGTTCGCCAAGTCCACAAAAAATGCTGGCGCATTAGTTAGTCTGAATGACATCATTAACCATTCGTTCAATCCATATCTTATCCTAAATGTCGTCAAAGGAATTATATCCTTTGCCACTCTAAGCTGATGGAGTCCTGTTTCCCTATTGCCAAATCCAACTGGGAAAATACTTTAGCTCCACTCAACTGGTATAACAAATCATAAATTCTTGGTAACGAATATCGATTCTTTATCATCTTCTCATTTAATTTACGACAATCGATACACAACCTTAAAGATCTATCTGGTTTTCTCGTAAACACTGTAGCTACTCCCTAAGGCAAACTGCTTGGTCTGATAAAGTTCTTACCTTCCAAATCCACTAACTGCACCTTTAGCTCCGTCATCTCAATAGGTGTCATTCTACTTGGCAGTCTACTAACCGGTTCGACCCCTTGTACTAAATTTATTTGAAACTCAATAGCTCGTTTTGGTGGAGTCATATAACGGGCTCAAATACATCGGCGAATTCTCTAACAACGAAGGCTCATTTCAACTTGTCTTCTGCCTTCATAACACCAACCAATGCATTTACCTCAAAAATAGGATTTTCTATAGAGTATATAATCCAATCACCATGACTAGGGTGTCTAAAGTGATATTTTCCTATCATGGCAAAATATCCTAACATCGTATTTGCTTAACAAATCCATACTCAAAGTAATTCCAAAACCTACGAAATCAAATACAAGCAAACTACAAGCAAATATATGACCTAAAATTTCAAATTCTAAATGTTCACATCTCATCCCAAGAGTCGCATACCCTCCTATCGAATTTCCAACCCTTAAGGAAGTACTAGGTATGAGGGTTCTATGTTAAGCTTATCTACCGAACAATAAGATATAAAAGAATGCGATGCACCAGTATCAAATAGAACTTTAACTGACCATGAATCAGAAGCGTATCTCCCGACACAGCTTTTCCTTTCTCCTCAGCGGTTGGTCTTGAGGTAAATGGTTTAATGCAAACATTTTTCCTTTTTCATCCCTGGTTGGTTCCTTGCTTTGGTTCCTATAATGCCCAATCTGATCACAGTTGTAATATTCTTCTTCCCGATTACCTTCTTCCCATCTCCTGAGCGACATTCATATGCGAATTCTCTTTCTTGTCACACTTGTAGCAAATAACTTCCGTCTTTCCTTTCTTGGCCGCCCCACTGTTCTGATCTCCTTTCTTATGGAAAAACATTCTCTTTTGGTTCTACCCACCTTGAGTTTCCCTATGCTTTGTTACCATTTAGGAAAGCAAGAATCTCCTCGTGTATCAAAGTCATCTCAATAAATACATCACATAGATCCTTAATATTGGCAAAGTGTCTCTAGTAAAATCGGGTTTCAGTTAGCGGATGAACTTCTCATTCCTTTTGATAACAGTATCAACCATAGCATATTTGTACCTCGATAGCTCCTCAAATATAGATGCATATTCAAGCACTGTCATGTCTTCCTACTTTAACTCAACAAACTTCTTGAGTAGAGTTGACTTGGAGATCTCCGGCATGAACTTTTCCCCAAACTTCCTACAAAATTCAGCACAACTCATGGTCCCCTAGTTTACTCCTACAACGACATTGTTCCACTAATACAACGCTGCTCTTTGCAATTGTCTAGAAGCAAGTCTCCACTTCTGCTCATCATTAAGCCCCAAATCTGCAAAGATCCTTTCGCGATGAAGTAACCAATTCTTCACTTCAAATGCGTCCTCAGTCCCAATAAACGATTTTCCTCTAAGCATAGCATAGTTCTTCTCCATATTGCGTAGTTATTGACCGCTAGAGCTCCTCAAATTCCTCCTTCAACATTTCCTCCGACTAAACCTGCAACAACTCCAGCCTGCATCATGTTAACGAAGAACTGATACATAGCTTCCATATCGGCTTGCGATGCTCCAGTACCCATATTAACAGCTTATGCCCGACCTGAATTCCTTCTAGTGTTTGGTCTGGCATTCCCATTGGTTGTGATGACTCCTCCACCAATGTTAACCCTTCCACTCCTAGCATCCATACCTTATGTCCTTAAAATCTAAATTCGATTTTTTGTAATATACAAAAGAATAGCCTATGAAAGATGGGAGAATAGATATAAAGCGTATACTTATATATGGCAAATATAAGTACGTTACTATAGCATTATCACATACCCAGATCTTTTCTTTAATTCCTTAGGGTTATGTTTTCACAATCATTTTAAGTTAAAAATTTCTCTTAAATTTTCATAAACCTATGCTCTAATACTAAGCTGTAACATCCCCTACTTTGAGGTCCGATGCTAAGTGCTATAGATGTTGTAGTCACCTATAGTATTAACTTCCGGTAACAAAATACGGTAATGTTAGTGGTATCCATAATATCTAAGCACATGTATATGAAATAAAATTAACGCAGATTTTAAAATCAACTATTTTGATTACATTTCGAATCAATATTTCACATTCAGTTAGGTTTTGATCAAATAGAATTATTACAAATTATGCCAAGAGCGACATATGAAGATGCCTCCTCGAATGATCAGAGTACTAGATAGACATATAAGTCACAAATACATAACATAGAAATAATACTAAATAGCTCCTACATAGCTAGCCTTGCCTCCTGCACGTCTTCAGAAGCTTATTCGTCTATACTACTTAACCTGAAAAACCTTAACTCTTGATTTACTGATATTAAGTGAGACCACGCCGCTTAGCGGAATGGGTTTCCCATCACTAACATTCCTTTTTAAAACATTCCTTTGCAAATAAAAATCTTGTAATCAAAATGATAATAATAGCTAGAGCAATAACATATATGTATATAAATCAGGAAATCAGTGGACTATCAGTCCAACATTATAGTTTTATCTGGCTAACTGTTAACCATTGGCTGATTTAGGACTACCAAACATAATAAATAATCTAACTTCTGTTAGACACAATACTAGATGGTCTGTCTTTAACTTACTTCTCCTAGGGTCAACTGATCCTAATGGTTTTGCGGGCTCACCAGTAACCTATCTTTTCTTTGTATATTCCTTTCTGCATGTAATCATCATTTTAGTCTTCCTATGACCAAACTCTACACACTGGAATTTTGGACTTATTTTAGCTAGGGGCTAATAGCTACAGTATAGGGCGCGACTCAATACTAGACCCATCCGGGCTTTTAATATCTGAGTCATAAACTTATGGTTAAGTACCCCATCCACTTTTCCTTGAAAACATTTCTTTCAAATTGATTTAACCCTTTTAAATCATACTTAAACAAGGAAAATTACCCTTTTCTTTACGTGAATACCTTTTCCATGATGTATGCTTTACACAAAACAATGTTGATGAATACCTAAATCAATAGGGTTATTATCCCTTTAAAACAAGTTAAAGCCCTTTTTAACTTAGAAAACATTTGGCTTTAAAGCCAAGACATCTACCTTCTAAACCCTTGTTAAATCTTAAACAATACGTTTTGAAATTTTTGAAAACAACCTTTTCGAAAGCATGACATAAAACCTTAGACATCGTTTCTTTCTAAACCATTTAAACTTATCTTTTGAAATCATAAGAACTTCCCTTTTTGAAACACTTAAAACATATCGTTTGAAACAGTTTTAATATACCATTCGAAAGCATTTGATTCAAGTAAAGGTTTATGGAAACATTGCTTCAAAACCATTTAAAATTATCCCTTTCGAAACTATTTAAAACTTTCCCTTTCGAAACTATTGGGTTTAACATTTAATATAACTAAGGGTCAAAAAAGAACAGAGACGAAAGCATTGATCCTAAGTAAAAGAAAGAGGATAGTTTCGAAACCCACCCTTTTGAAACCATTGCCTCCAAAACCATTTTGAAAATAGCTATAGGACTCTTTTGAAAGCATTGAGAAGGCGGCCTCAAATTAAAAGGCAAAAGCACCCATTCGAGTGCATTGATTCGAAAGGTATGAATGCAACAACATTGGTTTTGAATAGATTCAAGGCGGCTACCCTTTCGAAAGCTTCTTTTAAAATGAAAGGCGACAACTCTTTCGAAAGCTTTTTCTAAAACAAAGGAAAGTGGATTGATTCAAAAGATAGTATTGCTGGCTTCAACCCCTTTGAAAGCATCATTTATAAATAGAAGTAATTCAAAGTTGATAAGAATAGCTTCTACACCTTCGAAAGCAAGGTTTCGACACTGTCCCTTCTACCTTTATCAAGTGCACTATGTTTCAATTTCTTGACACCATGCGCATTGGTTTCGAATGGGTTCTTTAGTGGAGGTATGTGTTAAAAGATAACAGATGATGTGGCGAAGTAGTAAATCCAAGCAAAACTAACTTTTAGCCTTCAAAAGAAATTTCCTTTCACCTGACTTGCCTTATTTGTCAAAATGTAATTGTCGTCATTTCTTTATCAAAATCCTTTTCTAAAAGTGATGCTGAATTCATAACTATCAGTTAAAATTTTTAACAGATAAGCCCTTCTCCTTGATAAAACATATAAAACATTTAAGTCCCTTAACTTAAATAATCTTATAACTATAATAAAATACTTTGGAAAATTCCCCAAAAATCACTATAAATCACTTTTAATATCTTTTTTAGCATATTTAAATTGCAGACCCAAAATCAATATATAATTGCCGTAAATAATTTAAACCCAATATTAGCTATTTTTTCTAATTCATAATAAATCTAAAATAAATTAGAAATTATGAAACTTGAAACCTACTTCTAATATAATATTTTTGACCATATATCAAAAACACAAGTAATTAGGATGTCCTTTAATGGGTTTTCCAATATAAACTTCTCACAAAATCCATATGAAACAATATAAATCATCAACAAGCATATATATATATATAAACATACATACATACGTACGTACATACATACATACATATATATAAACATGATTTGGCATTTTTTTGCAAAAAAGTTCGGACCAAACCTTATAACCGAAATCATTATCAAAAGTGAGACGTAAGTCAAACTATTCACCTTATCTTGGTCTTAAGAAGGTTGAGATTTGTCCTTTGATTGATTTGCTTAAGCTTTCTACTTTAATCCCCGTAATGGTGGCCAGCCGAGCTTCACTAGGTTCTTTTAGTTTTGTTTATTAATGTTAAATGAACAAGGAATGGAGAATGGAAGGGTTTAGGGTATTAGAATGAAGGATGTTCCTATTTTACCCTTGTCATATTCCTCTTACTTAATTTTTTTCAATTTCCTTTTATTTTTATATTATTTAAGGCACGACTTCTTACTAATTAACAAGTCTCAATCCCTTAACTAACTACATTACTCTATCTAATTAATGCAACTAAATATTCTAAATAATGTTAGTCAAAATTTGGGTCATTACAGGACCTGTCGTAATGGCTGGTCGGTGTAGACGTTGATGGGATGAGCCTTAAAATTGGGTCAGAACCTTCATGGCGCAATCAAATAGCACTATGCCAATTTCTCTATCTTCGAATAGTTCCTTTCAGCTCATGTTAATCACTTGCTAACATAGTAGACTAGTCTCTTGTTTTGATTCTCATCATGAAGTAGTGCGACGCTTATAGCTTGTACCGACACAGCCTAATAGATATACAAGTCTTGATCCACCGACTTCGACAAGATGGGAGGTCTCTCTAAATGGTTCACCAGAGCTTAGAATGCATCTTCACACTTCTATGTCCATTCAAAGTTCCTCTTCTGTTTTATTACCAGGTCGACGAAAGGAATACATTTATTAATGGATCTGGAAATAAACTGGCTTAAGACAGCAACCTTCCCGTTTAGGCTCTGTACTTGTTTGATAGTCTTTGACACTTGGATGTTGCAAATTTCTCGAATCTTCTCAGGATTAGCTTCGATTTCATGAGCATTGACAATGATACCCAGGAATTTTCTTGAGTAACGCCAGAGGAACATTTTAGAGGATTGATGTTCATTTTGCAATATCAAAGGATATGGAACATTTCTGCTAAGTCTCTAATGTAGTCACTTGATCGTCGTGACTTCACAGGCATATCATCCATATATACCTCCCTTGTCTTTCTAATCTGATCTTTAAACATTCGATTTACCATGCATTGAAAGGTTGCTCTAACATTCTTTCACACAAATGGAATTACTACATAGTAGTACAATCCAAAGTCAGTAATAAAACTTGTGTGCCCCTGGTTATGTATATGCATCGGGATTTGATTATATCCGGAGTACACATCCATGAAAGGTAGCAACTCATGTCCTGTGGTTGAGTTCACAAGTTGGTAGATCCTCAGAAGGGGAAAGCTGTCTTTAGGGCATGCCTTATTTAGGTCCGAATTGTCAACGCATGTCCACTATTATCCATTTTTGTTTTTTATAAGAACAGGACTAGATACCCATTTCAAGTAGAGGGCATCGTGAATAAACCCATTACTTTTTAGTCTGGATCTCCCCGGATCCATGTCGCGCCTTTTCTGTTTCCTTGGGATATGCCTTGAGTCGATATTTAATGTATGCATCTCAATGGAAGGCGAGATCACACACATGTTAGAATGGGTTTAAGCGAACACATCAAGAATGACTCGGAGAAAACCAGCAAGTTCCTTCATCATCATGGGGCTGAGCTGTGATCCGATCTTTAGGACCCATGACTTGTCATCATCGCTAACCATGATTTCAATCATTAGCTCAACCGATGAAGGATTGGTTTCTTTGTGATCCTCCTCATCATTCCTTGGATCTATATCTTTATAGAACCAACCGTGGCACCCGAGCCAAGGACCAGGTGCTGATGGTTAATCTTCGGTGACTTGGAGGTGGAGAGACTTGTCTACACCCTTACCTTTCTCTTTCTACTGAGCATTCCTTAACTCAACCACATAGCAGGCACGTTCGGTCACCTGATCACCATGTACAACTCCAACGCCGTTATCAGCTAGGAAATTCGAAGTCAAACACCATGGGGTAAGGGCTACCTGGAATTGAGCTAAGGTCAGTCGGCCCAAAAAGGCATTGTATGGACAGTCAACATCCAAGATGACAAATGGCAACATCAGCACTCTCCTATGGTCACCTTCTCCTAAATCCATAGGTAATTCAACTTAACCGACAACTTCAGTTGTAGCATTGTTAAGGCCATGAATGCGGGCTGTAGACAGTTTCAAGTCCTTGGCTTCCATCCTCATCTGATCTTAAGCCTTTTCGAAAATTATATTCATGGAACTAACATAGTCAATCATGATCTTCCTCGGTAAGGAGGGGTAGATCATGGTTGAAATGACCATTGGATCGATCTCCAATGCCTCCACCATATCTGCATCTTTGTTTATGAATACATTATCATCTGCCATTGTGGCCGGAGACCCATCTTTTATATTTTAATGGAGTCAAAATTCATATGCTTGATTGTGCTAGCATATAGCTCCATCTCATGCCAGCTCTTATCAGCTGGATGTGGTCCTAGACCTATTTATACTGATTACTAATCTTTCACCAGTCCACGCATACTCCTTGGCACTATGTGGTTATTGTCCTTGGTTGGGTTGGATGTTCCCTGCCAACCATCCTATGGGGTTTTAACAAACCGCTATAGTTTTTTTTGTAACACCCCTAATTTAAAATAACATTTTTCAGGAAAGTTAATTAGACAAATTAAATAGAATGATGTAAAGACTAGAGTGACCAGGGGATTATGATTTGAAACCTAAATAAGGGCCGTGCTTAACTAAATGAAATCATAAGAATGAATTTATAAAATGGTTTTATAAGTTAACTACTCAAGAGAATAAGGCAAAGGTATTATGGGAAATAGCTGTATACCATAATCCCATAACCCCTAAACCCTTATACCAATTTTCATTTCGTAAGTTCATAAATCAAAAACAAAAGTTAAGGAGAACTAAGTCTGGCCACAACCCTAGGAGAAAAGGGGATCAAAATCAACTAAAATCTAAGGATTCAAGCAAGGAAGAGTTAAGCAAGATCAAATCTTAAGTTTATTTTATCCAAAACAAGGTGAGTAATAATCAAAACAATCTCATTTATGTTTTAATGAACATTTATTTTTGGGATTAAAATTTAAAACCGTTTGGACGATTTGAATGATGATATGCTTTGATTATATGCCATGTTTGACTTAAACAAGTGTGTTTGAAAAGATTTGATTTGATTTTAAGGATAAAATCATGTAAAATTGGTTTCGAATGCTATGAGGATTTGATATGTTATGTGAAACATTATTTTGCAGATGGGTTTAAATTTTTCATAATTATCCAAGCTATGGATAATTTATTTTTAATTTTGAATGGAAGAAATTGATAATTTGGGTTTAAAATTTATTTTGAAAATTAGATGAAGTATTTTGGGTCCGAAATTTATATATGTTAGAAAACATATTAAAACTGATTAAGATTATTTTTGGGGATTTTTCCTAGGTGATTTACTAAGGAAATTAAATAAATTTAGTTTGAGGACTTAAATATCTTAATTGTTTGTTAAGAGGAAGGGCTTTTTTGTTAAAAAAATTTCTAATTATCAGTGGAGGAATTCGGAATCCTTTTTAGAAAAGATTTTGGTGAAGGATTTGGTAACAATTCCCCTTTTGACAAATAAGGCAAATTAGGTATAAAGTTGTTTCTTTTAAAGGAATAAAATCAGTTTTGCTTAAAATTACAAGCTTGCCACTTCCAACTGCTTGCTTACAAAATCTTCCCAGATTGCCTTTCGAACTCATTCGAAACCAACACACATGATATCAAATAGTCGGTATGTAACAAGTTAGAGAAAGGCGAATGAGGATGGTGTCGAAAGCTTACTATCAAAGGGTTTGGTGCCATTTTTAATTGCTTTCGAGTCAACCCACTTGCTTTTGTTTTGCTTTCGAAAGAGATGTCGCTTACATTGTTTTCCAAGAAACTTTCAGAAGTGGTGAAGTTACTGGTAAATATCTTTCGAACGGATTGCCACATACCTTAGTTTAAAAGTAACTTTCGATTGAGTTGTCGCATGTTAAAATTTAAAAAGGAGTTTCGAAAGGGTAGTTGCTTTTGAACCTAGTCGAAACCATGATGTTGTCTTCATACTTTTCGAATGAGTTAAAGGCCGCGTTTCTTTATAGCCTTTTTAACAATGAGTTCGAAAGGAAAGCTTCAGTTTTATTGATATAGAAGCCTTATGCCAATGCTTTCGAAATTATCCCTGTAGTCACTTATATTAAAGGTTTCGAAGGTAGTGGTTTTGAAAGGTCGTTTCAAAGCTATCCTTCTCCATACTATTTTACTTAAAGATTATTTCTTTCAAAAGAGTAGTTTCAAAGCCATCTATTTCTCCAAAGTATTTTATATGGAGACTAATGTTTTCGAAAGGGTTACTTTTGCCTATGTTCACTTTGACCCAGAAAGTATATTTAAGATTAAAGCCAATGATTTTGAAAGAAACGCTTTCAAATGGTTTCAAAGCTATGCTTCTATAATCCTACTTGGACTAAGAAGTTTTGAAGGATAACTTTAATACTTTCAAAAGGAATGTTTTAATGGTTTCTAAAGGAAGGTTTTGATGCTTTGGAAAGAGATGTTTTGAGAATTTCGAAAGGAATATATTTAAGTGTTTTGAAAAGGTGATTTGAATCGAAGGGTATAATTTAATGGTTTCGAAAAGGAGTGTCTAAGGTTTGGAAAGCTTTAGTTTTCAAAACAAGGAACCCAATCTCATTTTTAAAGAAAAACCCATGGTAATAAAAAGGGTTTTGAAATGGCATTTAACTTTGGAGTTTTTGAAGAAGCTTTCCTTGCTAAAAATTAAAGGTTAAAGGTATTAACCATGTTTCATTTGAAAATGATTACAAGGATATTAAACCATGAATGGTCGTGTCATCATGTTATGATTTTTATCATGTGTGCTTCTTTTATAAACATATTCACTTTATAGTTAATCCATAACTGCATTTGGGGTGTTAAGGGCAGAATAACCAGCTTAGCTGATCCAGTATTGAATATAAAATTTAGTTAACTCCTATGTGAGTAGAATTGCATCCAGGAGGTTTGGGAGACCAGAATATAAGATATCCAAAGACTAATCAAAGAGTTGTTAGTTTAAGAATGTTCATAGTAAACCCATGAAAACTATGTATGGAAATGTTTATTGACATGGGCTAATAGGTGTTTTGTGATCCCATGAAAACTATATCCAAATTAAGTTATTGATAGAGATCAATAGTTTCATAGTCAACCCGTGAAAACTATAATAAGAGAAAAGTTAATGGAGAATCCAATAGGTTTATAGTGAGCCCATGAAAACGATGATTGGATGAAGTCATTGGTAGATACCAATAGGTTGTTAGTGATCCCATTAAAACTATGAAATTGGACATATAGTCTATAAGCTTAGAACATGTTATTAGTCAGCCCATGTAAACTATTAGGTTAATAGTGACCCTAGAAACTATACTCGGACAGATAGTCAAATGAATGGGGATGGGAAATCCAGAATATGCTGCATGTTTGCATATCATCATGATATATTTTATTACGTTATGTTTTAACCATTATGGATGTAGTTGCACAGTATATACTTATTATAAATTTTGGTTAAGATATTAGTGAGGGGAAAACCTGTTCCGCTAAATGGCATGGTCTCATTAGATATCTATATTGTTCTAGATGGTAGGTTATTATTCACGCCGGGTTTTATGTCCGACTCGAAGTTTATGTTTTTCCCCTTAAACTCTCGGGTGCTCAATTAATTTTGAATAGTTTGAGAGTTAAGGGTTTCAGGTTCTCCTTTAGATGAATAAGCTTCTAGGACGTGCTGGCGGTAAGCTAGCTATTAGGAGTTCTTATTGTTTGATTTCGCTATGTTTTGATGTAATGGCAAAGTTGTTAAATTGCCTATACTTAGACTCTGATCATCCATGGGGGCATCTTCATATGTCGCATTTGACATATTTTGTAATAATTATAATTCCCAGAACATGGTTTATGATTTGGGATTATGTAATGAAATTGAAATATGATTAGAAGTAAAATGAGGAAATTTTTTTAAGTTGAGTTTAAAATTTTTCATATCCATGTGTTTCTGTTATATCAATGTATCTAACACTACGACATTTGGTCACTGAGAATTAATAACTATGGATGACTGCAACATTCGTAGGCCTTAGTTTTAGGCCTCCAAATGGGGGATGTTATAAGTTGGAATCAGAGCATAAGTTTATGCATAGTTAAAAAGAAATTTAGACCTAAAATATTTTTCCAAACATATTCTAATGAATTAGAAAATAAGATCGGGGTCTGGGTTAGCGCTATAGTAACGTACTTGTATTTGCTACACACACACACACACACATATATATATATAAGTATGTACTTCCCTCTCTCTTAGACTGTTCTTCTGTATCATACTAAGGCGCGCATGTAGATTTGCGAGAAGGGAAGATATGGAGGCAGGAGACGGAAGATGAAATCTAGGTGGAGGAAGCACCACAAGTAACAAAAACGCTCGACCCAATAGGAGAAACCAAGGTCGATAGGCAAATGCTAATCAAAATGCAAATGCCAGCGTAGGTGCTAGAGATCTGCCAATAGATATAGGGATTATGTATCAGTTCTTCATTAATCTGATGCAAGTGGGAGCAGTTGCTGGAGTACCTGGGAATGTTGGAGGAGCTAATCCCGCGACCCCAGTTGGCAACACCATGTTAAGCTGAGCAGGGATTATACCGATCTTGGTGGGAAGCCATTTGTGGGAATAAAGGATGCTATAGAAGTAGAGATATGGCTTTGGCATTGTGAAAGGATCTTTGCTGGGATTTAATGATGAGGAGAAGAGGAGACTTGCCTCTAGATAGTTGCAGGGAGCATCGCTTCATTGGTGGAATAGTTTTACCATGGAAGTTCCCGAGGAGGAGTTGACTTGGGCAGAATATTGAAGAAGATAGGTTTTTGTTCAAAATTGCCAAGTCAGTATTGCTAAGAAAGTTCATGGACTTAGTGCAAGGTGAAATGTCGGTGATTATGTATGCTACAAAGTTTCATGAACTGACGGATATTCTACCATTTCCACCGTCATTAAAAGGAATGAGAAGTTTATTCGAGGTTTAATACTTGAGATTGCTAGGGCGATAAAGCCACATCTCCATGATCCAAGTACTATTTTTGTGGAGATGGCAATCCGAAATGAAGAGATGCTTGCTATTTATAGGACGGAGAAGCAGGTAGAAAGTTGAGGTTTTCAGGGTAAGAAGGGGAAATTATTTAAGAAGAAAGGAGCCCAGAAGGGAGAAGCTGCCAAGAAGGCAAAAACTAATCTAGTTTTTTTTAAGTGTGACAAGAAGGGACATTATGCTCATGAATGTCGAATTGGAAAAGGGAAGAAGGCTACATACAAGAAAGGAGTAAAGTGCTTTAACTACGACCAAATTGGCATTATAAGAATCAGAGTCTAGAACCAGTTAAGGTGGATAAAGGAAAGGTCTTTGCCATTGGACCATCATCTACTAGGCCAACTGCTGCTGAGAAAGGAAAGACTGTAACCGAAGGTATGCTTTTGATTCAAAGCATACCAGTTAGGTTACTGTTTTATACTGGTGCATCGCATTCATTTATATGTCAGTGTTTGGTTGATAGGTTATGTTTAGAACCCTCATACAATGTTACTTCCTTAAGGGTTGCGAATCCAATAGAAGGATATGCATCTCTGGGATGGGATGTGACCAGTTAGAACTTGATTTGTTATGTCATAAATTTTCATGCAGTTTGTATGTTTTTGATTTCGTAGACTTGATAATCATTTTTGGTATGAATTGGTTGGATAAATATGATGCTAGGATATTTTGCCAAGATATGAAAATATCACTAAGACATCCTAGTAGTCATAACTGAATTATATTCTCAGTGGAGAATTCAAATTGGAGAGCTTGTGCTTTGTTGAGTACTGTGGAAGTAGAAGAAGAGTTAAGTTAGGTTCGAATAGTAAGAGAGTTTGCAAATATTTTTGAGCCATCCATAGGACTGCCACTGAAACGAGCCATTGAGTTTTAGATAGATCTTGTGTTAGGAGCGGAACCTGTAAGTAGACTACCTAACTGGTTGACGCATACCGAGATGAAGGAATTGAAGGTGCATCTAGTGGATTTAGAAGGGAAGAATTTTATTAAACTAAGCAGTTCGCTTTGGGGAGTGGCAATTGTGCTTTTAAAGAAACTGGATGGGTCGTTAAGGATGTGTATCGACTATTGTAAGTTGAATGAGAAGACGATCAAGAATAAGTATCCTTTGCCGAGAATCGATGATTAGTTTGATCAATTGTGTGGGCGTAGAGTATTTTCCCAATTAGATTTGGTAACAGGTTTCCATCAGCTAAGAGTGGCAGAGGACAGTAACCTGTTCATAGCATTTCAGACTAGGATGGTTCGTACGAATGGTTAGTAATGCCATTTGGGTCAACGAATGCATCCGCTTTCTTCGTGAGTTTGATGAAACGAATTTTTCGAGAGCACTTGCATAGGTATGTACTGGTATTTGTAGATGACATTTTAGTATACTCTAATGACGAAAGAGAGCATGAAGCTTATCTTAGAGTAGTGCTTAAGACACTAAGGCAGCGTCAGCTGAAAGCAAAATTTTCCAAGTGTCATTTCTTGAAGAAAGAGGTTAAGTTTTTTGGTCACTTGGTTCCGGAGAAGGGTTTGTCAGTTGATCCGAATAAGATCGATGCGGTTAACAACTTGAAGGGACCAAAGATGGTGACTGTGATTAGAAGTTTTCTTAGACTCGCAGGCGTTACCAGGGATTCATTAAGGATTTCTTGCGAATAGCAGCGCCTTTGAATAAGCTAACCAAGAAGGGCATGAAGCTTATTTGGTATGATAAATATGAGGAAGCATTCCTTAAGTTAAAGCATTTGTTGACCAATGCGCCCATGTTAGTGGTTCCAGACGAAAATGAAGGATTAGTAGTGTATACCGATGCATGTGGAACCAGATTAGTGTCTATGTTGATGCAGAAAAGTAAAGTTATTGCCTACGCTTCACGATAGATTAGACCGCATGAAGTGAAATATCCTACTCATGATTTAGAGTTGGCAGCAGTGATATTCGCCTTGAAAATATGGAGACATTATCTCCTAGGAGAGAAAATTGAGCAATACACATATCATAAGTCCTTAAAGTATTTACACTCTCTGAAGGAGTAGAATATGAGGCAGTAGAGATGGCTAAAGTTTTTAGCGGCTTTTGATTTTGGCATAGAGTATACACATAGAAAAGGAAATAATGTAGCGGATGCTCTTAGCAAAAAAATTTAGAATGTGGTGTTATCTATGATAAAGGAATGGAGGGATTTAAAGATTTTGACTATCTGTAGTGTGTAGTTAAGATCGACTGCTAGTTCTAATCGAAGCGCTGCAGTGGTGACTAGCTTGGAAGTTCGACCCAGACTGACCAAAAAGATTGCTTCTAAGTAGAAAGAGGATCCATTATTAGCCGAGGAGATTAAAATGATTGAGGTTGGATCATAGATTGACGATCTAAAGGATTTTGAACATGATAAGAGAGGATGGTTGAGAAAGAAGGGACGGTTGCATGTTCTGAATGTTGGAGACTTAAGGAAAGAAGTCCATAGGGAATGTCATCGATCCAAATTTACGATTCATCCTGAGGGAACCAATATGTATCAAGATAGGAAGATAAGTTTTTACTGGGAAGGTATGAAGAAGGATGTTGGCTTATGGGTAAGGCATTGTGTGAACTGTCAACAAGTGAAGGCCAAGCATCAGAAGTCGAGTGGATTGCTTCAACATTTAGAGATACAAGTTTAGAAATGGGATTAGATATCTATGAATTCTATAAATGAGTTGCCATGGTCGAATCAAGGAAATGAAAGTATAAAGGTTGACTAAAAGCTCCTATTTCATTCCAGTTAAGTCAACCAAGACGACACCTATTGTAGCTAAATTGTTTATGAAGAACATAGTTAGATTTCATGTAATTCCTGGTAGTATAGTGAGTGATAGAGATACTTTGTTTACTAGTGAATTCTGGAAGAGTCTACGGGATGTGTTAGGTACCAAGTTCAAGATGAGTATTACGTATCACCCTCAGATGGATGGGCAGACAGAAAGAGTCAATAAGGTGCTCGAATGCTGAGAGCTTGTGTGCTAGACTTTGGTGGATCTTGGGAAGATCAACTACACTTAGTTAAGTATTTCTATAATAATAGTTATCAGACTACTATAGGAATGGAGCCTTTCGAAGCTTTGTGTGGAAGGCCATGCAAGTCACCAGCATGTTGGTTGGAAACTGGAGAAAGATTAGTCTTTGGTCCAGATGTGGTAAGAGAGGCAACAGAGAAAACTGAGTTGATCCGAGGTATAATGAAGGAAGCTCAATCTTGATAGAAGAGCTACGCAGGTAAGAGTCGTAAGGATCTAGAGTTCTTAGTTGGAGATAAGGTTCTCATTAAAGTATCATCGATGAAGGATGTGATCACCGATAAAAGGTGTGCTACGATTCAGAAAGTAAGGGAAACTGGCACCGAGATATGTTGGACCGTTCCCAATTACAGAGAGGATCAGAAATCCCGCATTCAAATAGAGTTGCTGAGTAGTTTGGTAGGTGTCCATAATGTGTTTCGTGTGTCTCATCTTCGTAAGTATGTGCATGGTCTAGAGACAACTATTCCTTCGACTGTATTAGAAGATTTAATAGTTGAACCGAATTTGACTTTTGTTAGACAACTAGTTCGGGTTGTAGCGAGAGATGAGAAGAGGCTGAAACAAGACAGTCAAGTTGGTGAATGCTCAGTGGAGCGACAACGAGAAGGACTGTACTTGGGAGCCAAAAGACGGGATTAGAGATAATTATCCTAATCTTCCATGGGGGTATGTTCTATATTTTCTTCATATAGACTATTTGCTAGTCAGACAGGCCAATATGGTAGTTAGGAGATGTTACAGATGATTGCAGTATTTGGTGCTTACTGAATTTTGAGGATGAAATTCTTTAAGGAGGGGATCCTGTAACATCCCTAATTTTAAATAGCATTATTCAAGGGACTTAATTAGATAAATTAAATAGAATGATGGAAAGACTAGAGTGAAATGGGGGTTGAGACTTCAAAACTAAATAGAGGTCATGCTTACTAAATGAAGACATAAGAATAGATTTATATAATGGTTTTATAAGTTAAATACTCAAGAGAATAAGGCAAGGGTATTATAGGAAATGGCCATATACTATAATCCTATAACCCCTAAACCCTTATTCCGTTTTTCATTTTGTATGTTTATAAATCAAAAATAAAAGATAAGGAGAACTAAGGTCGGCCCTAACCCTAGGAGAAAAGGGGATCAAAATTAACTAAAAGGTAAGGATTCAAGCAAGGAAGAATGAAGCAAGATCAAATTTCAATTTCCTTATTCAAAAAAAGGTGAATAATAATCAAAACCATCTTATTTATGTTTTAATGAACATTGGTTTTCAGATTTAAAGTTTAAAACCATTTAGATGATTTGAATGATGATATGCTTTGATTATACGCCATGTTTAATTTAAACAAGTGTGTTTGAAAAGATTTGATTCCATTTTAAGGATAAAATCATGTAAAATGGGTTTCGAATGCCATGAGGATTTAATATGTTATATTAAACATTATTTTGGAGATGGTTTTAAATTTTTTATAATTATCCAAGCTATGGATAATATATTGTGAATTTTGAATGGAAGAAATTGATAGTTTGGGTTTAAAATTTATTTCAGCAATTATATGAAGTATTTTGGGTCCAAATATATATGTTAGAAAACATATTAAAAGTGAATTAAGATGATTGTTAAGGATTATTCCTAGGTGATTTACTAAGAATATTAAATTTATTTAGTTTGAGGACTTAAATGTCGTAATTGTTTGTTAAAAGGAAGGGCTTCTTTGTTAAAAATATTTTTAATTATCAATGGACAAATTCGCCAGCCTTTTTAGAAAAGATTTTGATAAAGGATTTAGCAACCAATTACCTTTTGACAAATAAGGAATGTTAGGTATAAAGTAGTTTCTGTTAAAGGAATAAAATCAGTTTTGCTTTGAATTACAAGCTTGCCACTTCCATTTGCTTGCTTCTGAAATCATCAGTGTAACAACCCTTAAATTTTTATTTATTTTTAATAATATATTTAACTGAAATTTTGTGAAATTTTAAATAATTGAATTTTGAAATAAAAATTTGATATTTGGAATACGTCTGTTTAAACATAGCAGATGGTAAATTTTCATCAAATAATATTGAAGTTATTTTCTTGTGTAATTTTATTTCAATTTATATTAGTTAATATTTGGTGATAATAAAATATTTTTCAAACCTGAATATTTTTTCTATAGAAAATTTGTAAATCATCTTCTAAGTGAGAATTCATATTTCGTTTCATCAAAATTGGTCTGCTATTGCTCCATTTATTTTATTTTCGGCAAATTAGCAGCATTTTGGTACTGATTATCGACTTTTAATAGGATGGTCATACCACTGATATCTATGTACCGTTTTGACCATCTCGTCATGCTGATCTCAACGGTATATTCTCTTCTGGTTTTCGAACCCCGGTATGCCACGGAATCAGTAAAATGATTTCTATATTGGGTTTGTATTTGAGTTATTTGGGCTTTCTATGTCTATACGATCATCCAACAAGTAATGCTAACAGCCATTAACTATTAGTATTCCAAATATCAACCGTCCAGACTTTTGGTTTTTATTGATTTCAAACGTTGGACCGTTATTTTTTTTAGCCGATGGAGAAAAAAAATGTAAATTACATTGCACGTTATATTTTGGCATGTACTCTTGCGTCTTCTCCTCTCCCATAATTTTCCTACTGTAAAGATTTGATCTCCTTCACCTTCGTTTGCCACAACATGTAACGACCTGTAAATTTTAACTGTTTTAATAACGTAATTAGTTGAAATTTTATGAAATTTTAAATAATAAAATTTTGAAATAAATATTTCATATTTGGAATGCGTCTAATTAAACATAGCAACCGGTAAATTTTCGTCCGAAAATATGAAAGTTTATTTCGTGCGTAAATTTACTTCAATTTAATCAGCTAAAAAGCGATGAAAATAAAATATTTTCGAAACTTGAATATTTTTATATAGAAAAATTGTAAACCATCTTTTGAGCAAGGCGTCATTTTTCGTTTTTCCAAATTCGGACTTCTTTAACTCCGTCGATCTTATTTTTCTACATTTTTGCTGCATTTTCCGCTAGTAGAAAATTCGAATTTTTATAATTCAATCGTACCACTGATATATGTATACCATTGTGATCGTCTCGTTGTGCTGACCTTCGCAGCATATTCGTATCTGTTTTTCGGTGTCCGGTTCGCGGCGAGAACTGCGAAGCGACTAACCGTGTCGGTATCCGGTTTGGAACTGTTGTTGTTCTGTATCTTCTCATTTTCCAACATGAGAAATTGTATGGTCACTCTGTTTAGTATTCCCATAATTAATTGTGACTTTTGGTTATTTTCCATTCGTTACATTTATCCCCTCCCCTGTGCATTCTCTTTCCTTTCCCTTTTTGCCTGTTCATTTTTCTTTTTTTGAAATAATTTTTTTTCCAAAGTTTGTGCATGACTTTACTTCTCCCAAAACTTGCCATCCCCACTCATTCTTCCTTCTCTAACCTTCCCTCTCCTGCATACAACTCACGCAACCACCTTGTGACGACCCGGAATTTTTGAGCATTTGAAATTGGAATATTTAATTAATTTTAAATATTCAGAGGTTAATTATAAACTTAAATTTCAAATATCACTGTTTATTGGGTGATTTAATTATTAAATTAAATTATCGAAATTGGATAAAATATTGAATCTGAATTTTTAAGCCTGTTAAAAATAATTTGAAGACTTATAAAATTTATATAGATAATACTGGAAATAATAGACAAATTAAAATTGAATTTAACGGTCGTCTGTTCAATTTAAAATTTGCATCGTTTAAATTGTCGTTTAAATAGCCTTCCGAGGCGCAGTCTCGGGATTCGACGAAACCAGTGCCGTTGGATCCGTAATATTGAATTATTGCCGGATTTCAAATTTCGTAATTTTCGGAGCTACCGTGTGATCGTTCGAGATAGGAATGTCTAGACGAAAATTTAACGTTTAATTTAAAATATCTTCAACAGAACTTTCTCGTCTCCTTACTGTAGCCAGATGAGGATTCTTCCGCAAGCCACCTTTCTTTTTAAAACATCAGCCGAACATTTTTTTTTCAATTCATTTTCCTTCGTTTGAAATTTCAATGGCAGAAGGAGATAACCAGAAAGAAATCGCCTTCGTTTCTTTTTCCCTCAATGCCAAATTATTTCGTGAAATCCTTTTCCCCCAAATTCTCAATCGAACCCCGCCTTTCTTTCTTCTATTTTCAATTTCGAAAATCCCAAATCGTTCGAAATTTATGGCCGCTACCTCCAGGTATTCAAACCAAACCCATTCGTTCGACACCAAAAAAAAATGGAAGAGGTGCGCACTCGCGAAAAGGGGTGGGGAGACGTGCGTTCGGCCGTAAGCAACTGGAAGGGGAACTCTCGATCGTCGAGTCGCGAGTCAAGTCAAAAGGGAATTTCGCAAGGGAATCGTGAACGAGCGCGCCTTGAAGCCTAAAGCTCGCGATAGGATCTTGGACGTATGGGGGGCTGTAGGCGTTCACGATTTCGCTGCAAGGCATCGGTGCTGGGAAGGGGGCAATCGTCGAACGAGCTTAACTCGCAATCAGGAATGCGATGCTGCTGGGATTCACGAAAATCGTGGGTGCGAGGCTAGGGTTCCATTTCAAAGACAGTGAGGTATATGCTGTCTCGATCTTGAGTTTTCGATTTGTTATTTTTATTCAAATGTTTAGTTAGGTAGTTATATACTGTTATATATATATATATGTAAATGGATATACACAGAGAAGTATATATGTGTAGATTTTTTTTAGACTGGAAAAGTTTTTTTATATATAAAAGATATTTACAGTAAAGTATAAAACGTTCCTGGTTTTAATTTAAATATTTATATTGGGATTATAATGTTTAATCTAAAAATCTGTTTACAGCAAGAAAAGATTTTTGAAAGAAATTTATTGTTTTAAAATTGATAAGATGATTAAAAATGAAATTGTAGAGGGAATTTGGGTTTAAATCAAATTTCTAGTTAAATAAAATTATTAAAAGAAAGCCGTTTAATACAAAATCATCAATTGAATAAAATTTATAAAATGGCAATTGATTGATCAATTTTATTTCGAATATTAATAAATTATCGAATTTTTATTCAAGGTTAAAATCAAGGAAACAAGTCAGGTTGGAACAGATTGCATATTTAAAGGGGGCAAAAGGTGAGTTAATCTCACTCAGTTAAATTTAAATGGTTAAATTTAAATAATTGATTGGATGATTGCATTGATTGATGTGCTATATTATATATAGTAATATATAGCAATATATACATATTGGCATATGTATATATTGGAGTTGTTGATATTTCCGCATTATATAGCGGATGAGACCCTATGCGCCGCATAATAGCGGATGATTTTATATAAATCCCATATACTGTGATATTCCACCTTGAAGTGGAATTGGTATTGTGCTAACATCTGTGGATGCAGGGAAACAGGTTGGAGGGATCCAACTGGATTCCTCAAAATATTTAATTTTTGTTAAATATTCTGTGATATGATTTTTGGATATCCTGTAATGAATTATATGGATAATTGGATGTTATGGTTTGGTTGGACTGATTTGGATGAGCTGAATTATCAAAATCTCTAGAATGGAATTTTTGAAAAGAAATAAAAGAGTAAATTCTTAAGTAAAATAATTATAAAGAGTTTGAAATAAATTTGAGAATAAATCTGATTAAGAATAAAAGTGATTTCCAAAATTCAAATAAATATGGAAAAGAGGAATTTTGAATAAATAGAGAAATATTGAATTTAAAGAAAACTTATGTGATATTATTTAAAGGAATAAATAATTTATTTTAATTCAATGTTTAAATGTAATTAAAAAGGAAGAAGGAATTTGGGAAAATCTGAAACTTGTGTTCAGTTTAAAGATTTTAAATCATAATGAGAAATAAAATCTGGAAGTTAATGAATTGGGAAATAAATGGATTAAGTAAGGAAATTTATTTCAAAGTAAAATAAATTGGAAAATCAATTGTAAATTGATTTAAATATTTGGGAATTTGAAATTTAAAGAGAAGTGAGATTTTGGAAACTGGGTTATAAAGTAAAATAAAATATCAGTGGATATTTGAGAATATAAATTCAAGATGGGAATTTATAAAAGGATATGGTTTGGTTTAAAAATAAATGTTGATTTATTTTTAAAAGATGGAAATGAGAAGAGTATTTCTCTGGATAGCCAAGTACGTTTTCAAGGTAGTTTTAAATATAAGTTAAAAGTTTTAAAATGTTTTAAAAAGCATATTTTAGAAAATTGATTTATTTCTAAATGTTAAGGCCTAAGGTAGTATATTTCAAAAACTATTATTGTAGTAATTATATAAAAGTGATTTGGTATTATGTTTTAAAAGAGAAATTTAGTTTATATTTGAAAAGTGGTTTTGTTTTTAAATATCCTTAAAGTATATATTTTGGATAAAGTATTAAAGTGATTTTAAATTTCAAAGTTATAAAGTATATTTATAATAAGTGTTTTTAAATTATTTAAAATTAAAAGTATTTTGTACTTGGTGGTTCAGTGGAAATAATTATTTGGGAAATGTATTCCGTAAGCGGAAACTGTTTTGAAATTGTTTTCAAATGAGCTTTGAAAATTGGAAATATATCTTGGAAAGATATTTGGGCAAATAAATAATGTGGGAAATTATTTATTGTGTGATGGTTGCTTGTGGATGTTAATTGATAGTTAAATAACCGACTATCAATATTGGCCAAATGCGCTGATCGTTTCGAAGAGACCGGGATCGGGTTTCCGTATACCGGGATTCTAGGTCTGGAGACTCGAATACCACTTCGATCCGGTTTGTACGTTTCGTGTAACGTGTTCAGAGTCGAAGATGGAGCAGTGAAGTGCAAGGGCTAGTCGCTACTAATCCTGAGGATATTTCCAAAATGGATGTAGTAGGAATAGTGCCTTCGGTTCCGTTCGGACCCGGGACGGACTTGTATGGACGAATGCTTACGTGACATCGTCAGGTGGGCGATGGGAATTCTAAGGGATATGTGCTGTAAAGGTATCATTTAGCCTCGAGCCTCATCAACCGGGAATGACTGAAAATCAGGGGTTATGCAGCAAGGCTTCGTGGGTAGCCCCCACTTGAGAGTAAGGTCATCCCTGTCTAGATGTCCCTTTATTTCGGCTTAGTGGTGCGGTTGCTGATCCCAACCGTGGGTGATTTTATTTGGAATTATCCAGTAAGGGATGATTCCGGCCTTGTGTTGCAGGGGAGCGGGCGTACTCCTCGGTACTGTGATCTAGGCCACGTACTGTGACAGGTGGTACCCCAGTGCCTAGTCATTCGTTGGAAATCCATTCTCCCTACGTGCCTTGTACGAGTTTTGTTTGTATTACCCACGTTGTGGCTAGTATGCTGGAATTTAATCATGTAACAATTTCGGCTATTTTAATAAGTATTTGTGAATAGACGCTATTATAATATCAGAGGATTTTTATAAAAAGTGTTTTAGCTATCGTAAGGTAAAAACCCGACATGTTTATTTGTGGCGTGGTCTTACGAGATGCTTTTATTTTCAAAAGGATTTTTGAAACTTTAATAATCAATTGAGTGTGATTTTCTCACGCTGGTATTCCAGACTGACTCGGGTATTGTTTTATATGATGCTCGGGTCAGACCGAGTATTATAGGTTACAGGATATGATGCTGTGGAGCTCAGGAGATGAGCTGGATGGCGAGACGTATCTCCCGTACTTGTTTATATATATTTTCCGCTGTGTTGATTGTTGTACTCTGTTGTATTGAGGACATGATATGGTTATTGTCCAGTTGTATGTTATGTGTTCCCTGGTGTATACTCTGATGCTATATTATATAAAACTGATATAGTTTTGATTTGTGTAAAGATCTGTTAATATATATTATATTTTATTCCGCTGCGATGGTTAGATTCTGATTTTGTTTTCTATTTTTCTTCTTCTACCTCTTCTTCTTAACTAAAATGGTTCGATTTTCCGGGTCTGGAAAGTCGGGTCGTTACAGTGGTATCAGAGCTTAGGCTAGCGATAACCTTGGCTCTGGTGGGAATTTTGAGAGTATTAATAGATATGAGCGCGTATTTGTTAGTGAATATAAAATGGTTTTATATTGTGTTGGTTGGTTTATTGAGTGGCATATGAACCTTCGTCGGCACAGTCTGGACAACTCTATCGAAGGGGTTTCTAAACACTTGAATAGAACAGTTCGACACAGTATTGTTTTAAATAGGGTGAATGAAATAATTTTGCCCAAATTATTTTGTATATAAAAGAAATAATTATTTGAAATTTATTATAGTTATATATTTGGATGCTTGGTTGTTAGAAAATGACAATAATGAGTTAGTCTCATTATTGAGTAGAAATTGAAAATTTATAACCTAAGTTGAAGAATAAATTTATATAACAAAATGGAATTTGAAATATAGACTATAAATGCAATTTATAAATTGAGATAAACTTTATATACAAATGTGAATTATGAATGTGATTTATAATCAAATGAGATAAATTCATAAACAAATGAAATTTGTAAATGTGACTTATAACTTGAAATAAAATGTGATAGAATTCCAGAGTAATGTTGGATATAAAATTGAATGGATTTTGAATTTGAAGTTTTGGGAAAGGTTTAAATTCCTTTGGATTTAAGAATAGTTCAAAGGTTTTGGGGAAATAATGGTGATATTATTTCATGAATATTTTTGAAATTGAATTGAAATCTGGTGGGATTTGGGATTTCAAAGTGTTTGAAAAGTTTTAAAGTGATAAAAGCATTAAATTCTCTTACGGTCGCTGGAAAATAATTTCGGTGATGACTGCAGCATCATCGATGTCTATTTTCGAGTTTCCAAAGAGAAATTGCTACCAAACTGTTTTAAATTGGAAATGATTATGAACTGGGTTGGTTTTGAAATTCAAAGAGAAAATTGTTTGGTAAAAGCAGATTGTTTTGGAAATTGGGATTTGAGGTGATATACCAGATATGTATGAGTTATTTATGGATTCAAAATGGTTTTTGAAATAAAACCGGGCAATTGGATTCTGGGAATTCTATTTAAAATATAAATGTGGAAATTTAAATGAATCAACAATATAAAGTATAGAATGAAGTTGATTGAAATAAGAAGGGAATGAAAGTTTAATTCTTGGATTATAATTATGAGATGAAATTAACTAAATGAGTAATATAAGTTGGTAGATAAAAGAGTTAGAGAACTTGATGGTGAATGAATTGTAAACTCGTATAAATGTGTATCCTGGAATTAAAATTTAATTCGAGTATATGAAGGTGAATAAAATATATTTGAATTTAACTTAAGATAAGTTAAATAAAATTGAGAATTGGAATTGAATTAAATATAAGTAAGTTGAAGTCGAATTGAATTGGATATAAAGGTAATGTAAAATGCTTATAATTGTGTAAAGAAATTCATATTCTTAAGTTCTTAAGTGTAATAATTTGAAATTGATTATAAAGATGGAAATGGACTTAAATGAATAGTCCTAGATCTTAAGTAAGTGAGTTAAAACTTAGGAATAGAAATGAAATTGTAAGTCATAAATGGGAATCCATTACTTTGAACCATTAAGTGTTATAATTTGAAATTGTAATTATCCAATGGAAACGACTAAGATGGGCAATCTTAATTTTTAAATAAATCCAAACTTGAATTATAGAATAAATTGAACTTAAGAAAATTAAGTGAAGTGATATTTGAAATTAAAAAGCAAGTATTTAATTTTAACCAGCGGAGGAACTAATTAGATAATAAATTAGTTAATGAAATTGAATTGTGAGTTAATGAAATTGGATTAAAATAGCGATGGTTTGAATTGCGAATGAAATCCTAATAAGTGAAAATAAATTGGAAATGGCCTGGTTATTACTAAAATAATTCCAGATGAATTGAGTATGGAAAATAAAATTCATAATGATTGAGTGAATAAACCAATTATATTAAATAAATAAATGGATGGAATTTGATTAAATAAGAATCAAATGAAAGATGGAAATAAAACTTTAAAAGGTTGGTTAAATGGAAAATAAACTTAAGTTATTGACTTAAGTAAATGTTGAATGGAAACTGAACTCAAACGGAAGAGTGATTTAAATAAGTTGAGAAATAGTTATTGAATGAATTAACTTGGATTGTTTTCGAGCTAAATAAAATTCAATATTCAGAAGTTGGAGATGAATTGAATTTAAGAAAATTATTAGAAATGAAAATCTGAATGAAAATGTGGAATAAGTATTTATATTTGAAATGAAGTGGTAAATTGAAGTAAATTGAAATTCATATGGAATTGGAATTCGATTTGAATATATACACTTCAGTGGTGAAGTAGTAAATAAATATAAGAAAAATTATATTGAACTTAAGAATTGAAGAATGATATTCTTAAGGAAATTGGTATTGGGAATATACTTAGTAATTTTGGAATGGAAAAAAAAAATATACTAAGTGAATAGTTGAATGAAGACTAAAACTGAAGTTGTGAAATGGGATAGTTGTGAATAAGTGGATAACAATAAAAAAGGAATGCGAAATAAAAGAGAATTGATATAACTGATAATCAATTGGGCTAATTACGTAAGATGTATGTATATTATTTTATTCGCATAGCTATTTGATCCAGATGTCGAACACAGAATTTTGAGATAGTTTTATCGATCCGAATCAGGATTTTCCACTCGATTTTCGACGGCGAACCTGGATATGGATTGTTGATTGATTCTGGATATTCTCTATCATAGTTTGTGACTATGCAAGGAGAATGACGGTTTCTGATCGAGAAACCAGATCTGAGTCCGCACTAGGAAGTCGGGTGGACAATACTAGTTCGGAAGTGAAATTGTGTGATCGAGTGAGCGATCAAATGTGATATTGCGTACGGATGATATATGTGCATCGTACGGGCTTAAGTAAAACAAATATTGTAAATTTGTAAAGGAAAGTATAAAATGACTTTGGAATTGTGAATTGAATATTATTGCTTAGTAGGATATACAGGTGTATAAAAGCAATGGATAAATTGGGATTTTGTTTTTTTGAAGATAAATTTAATGGCCCGACAAAAAGGTATGTATTTGAATTTCTATATGAAATTTGATTGGGTTTTTGATCCAGCCACTTGGCTTTTTGTTTCTTTTTGAGATTGGGAGGCCGTAGAGCCATTTTGTAGTTGTACCGAGCTAGCCGCGCAAAGGAGACGCTGGCAAAAATTTTCGGAAATTTAGGGAGTTAGAAAAATTTTGAGAAAATTTTGATAATTCAAAATTTTAATTCAAATTTAAATTTGAATGGATAAGTAGGTGGTATGGGTTGAACTTATGAATAAGTTTGGAAACTTAAAAGATGATTAGTGTATCATTAATAAAGGATTGTTTGGGTATTGTTAAAACTGTTTGAATTTGGAAAATAGTTAACGGGGATTGAATCATTCTTCCTAACTAGTAATTTCGGGGACGAAATTCTTTTAAGGGGGGAGGAATGTGACGACCCGGAATTTTTGAGCATTTGAAATTGGAATATTTAATTAATTTTAAATATTCAGAGGTTAATTATAAACTTAAATTTCAAATATCACTGTTTATTGGGTGATTTAATTATTAAATTAAATTATCGAAATTGGATAAAATATTGAATCTGAATTTTTAAGCCTGTTAAAAATAATTTGAAGACTTATAAAATTTATATAGATAATATTGGAAATAATAGACGAATTAAAATTGAATTTAACGGTCGTCTGTTCAATTTAAAATTTGCATCGTTTAAATTGTCGTTTAAATAGCCTTCCGAGGCGCAGTCTCGGGATTCGATGAAACCAGTGCCGTTGGATCCGTAATATTGAATTATTGCCGGATTTCAAATTTCGTAATTTTTGGAGCTACCGTGTGATCGTTCGAGATAGGAATGTCTAGACGAAAATTTAACGTTTAATTTAAAATATCTTCACCAGAACTTTCTCGTCTCCTTACTGTAGCCAGATGAGGATTCTTCCGCAAGCCACCTTTCTTTTTAAAACATCAGCCGAACATTTTTTTTTCAATTCATTTTCCTTCGTTTGAAATTTCAATGGCAGAAGGAGATAACCAGAAAGAAATCGCCTTCGTTTCTTTTTCCCTCAATGCCAAATTATTTCGTGAAATCCTTTCCCCCAAATTCTCAATCGAACCCCGCCTTTCTTTCTTCTATTTTCAATTTCGAAAATCCCAAATCGTTCGAAATTTATGGCCGCTACCTCCAGGTATTCAAACCAAACCCATTCGTTCGACACCAAAAAAAATGGAAGAGGTGCGCACTCGCGAAAAGGGGTGGGGAGACGTGCGTTCGGCCGTAAGCAACTGGAAGGGGAACTCTCGATCGTCGAGTCGCGAGTCAAGTCAAATGGGAATTTCGCAAGGGAATCGTGAACGAGCGCGCCTTGAAGCCTAAAGCTCGCGATAGGATCTTGGACGTATGGGGGGCTGTAGGCGTTCACGATTTCGCTGCAAGGCATCGGTGCTGGGAAGGAGGCAATCGTCGAACGAGCTTAACTCGCAATCAGGAACGCGATGCTGCTGGGATTCACGAAAATCGTGGGTGCGAGGCTAGGGTTCCATTTCAAAGACAGTGAGGTATATGCTGTCTCGATCTTGAGTTTTCGATTTGTTATTTTTATTCAAATGTTTAGTTAGGTAGTTATATACTGTTATATATATATATATATATGTAAATGGATATACACAGAGAAGTATATATGTGTAGATTTTTTTTAGACTGGAAAAGTTTTTTTATATATAAAAGATATTTACAGTAAAGTATAAAACGTTCATGCTTTTAATTTAAATATTTATATTGGGATTATAATGTTTAATCTAAAAATCTGTTTACAGCAAGAAAAGATTTTTGAAAGAAATTTATTGTTTTAAAATTGAAAAGATGATTAAAAATGAAATTGTAGAGGGAATTTGGGTTTAAATCAAATTTCTAGTTAAATAAAATTATTAAAAGAAAGCCGTTTAATACAAAATCATCAATTGAATAAAATTTATAAAATGGCAATTGATTGATCAATTTTATTTCGAATATTAATAAATTATCGAATTTTTATTCAAGGTTAAAATCAAGGAAACAAGTCAGGTTGGAACAGATTGCAAATTTAAAGGGGGCAAAAGGTGAGTTAATCTCACTCAGTTAAATTTAAATGGTTAAATTTAAATAATTGATTGGATGATTGCATTGATTGATGTGCTATATTATATATAGTAATATATAGCAATATATACATATTGGCATATGTATATATTGGAGTTGTTGATATTTCCGCATTATATAGCGGATGAGACCCTATGCGCCGCATAATAGCGGATGATTTTATATAAATCCCATATACTGTGATATTCCACCTTGAAGTGGAATTGGTATTGTGCTAACATCTGTGGATGCAGGGAAACAGGTTGGAGGGATCCAACTGGATTCCTCAAAATATTTAATTTTTGTTAAATATTCTGTGATATGATTTTTGGATATCCTGTAATGAATTATATGGATAATTGGATGTTATGGTTTGGTTGGACTGATTTGGATGAGCTGAATTATCAAAATCTCTAGAATGGAATTTTTGAAAAGAAATAAAAGAGTAAATTCTTAAGTAAAATAATTATAAAGAGTTTGAAATAAATTTGAGAATAAATCTGATTAAGAATAAAAGTGATTTCCAAAATTCAAATAAATATGGAAAAGAGGAATTTTGAATAAATAGAGAAATATTTAATTTAAAGAAAACTTATGTGATATTATTTAAAGGAATAAATAATTTATTTTAATTCAATGTTTAAATGTAATTAAAAAGGAAGAAGGAATTTGGGAAAATCTGAAACTTGTGTTCAGTTTAAAGATTTTAAATCATAATGAGAAATAAAATCTGGAAGTTAATGAATTGGGAAATAAATGGATTAAGTAAGGAAATTTATTTCAAAGTAAAATAAATTGGAAAATCAATTGTAAATTGATTTAAATATTTGGGAATTTGAAATTTAAAGAGAAGTGAGATTTTGGAAACTGGGTTATAAAGTAAAATAAAATATCAGTGGATATTTGAGAATATAAATTCAAGATGGGAATTTATAAAAGGATATGGTTTGGTTTAAAAATAAATGTTGATTTATTTTTAAAAGATGGAAATGAGAAGAGTATTTCTCTGGATAGCCAAGTACGTTTTCAAGGTAGTTTTAAATATAAGTTAAAAGTTTTAATATGTTTTAAAAAGCATATTTTAGAAAATTGATTTATTTCTAAATGTTAAGGCCTAAGGTAGTATATTTCAAAAATCTATTATTGTAGTAATTATATAAAAGTGATTTGGTATTATGTTTTAAAAGAGAAATTTAGTTTATATTTGAAAAGTGGTTTTGTTTTTAAATATCCTTAAAGTATATATTTTGGATAAAGTATTAAAGTGATTTTAATTTTCAAAGTTATAAAGTATATTTATAATAAGTGTTTTTAAATTATTTAAAATTAAAAGTATTTTGTACTTGGTGATTCAGTGGAAATAATTATTTGGGAAATGTATTCCGTAAGCGGAAACTGTTTTGAAATTGTTTTCAAATGAGCTTTGAAAATTGGAAATATATCTTGGAAAGATATTTGGGCAAATAAATAATGTGGGAAATTATTTATTGTGTGATGGTTGCTTGTGGATGTTAATTGATAGTTAAATAACCGACTATCAATATTGGCCAAATGCGCTGATCGTTTCGAAGAGACCGGGATCGGGTTTCCGTATACCGGGATTCTAGACCTGGAGACTCGAATACCACTTCGATCCGGTTTGTACGTTTCGTGTAACGTGTTCAGAGTCGAAGATGGAGCAGTGAAGTGCAAGGGCTAGTCGCTACTAATCCTGAGGATATTTCCAAAATGGATGTAGTAGGAATAGTGCCTTCGGTTCCGTTCGGACCCGGGACGGACTTGTATGGACGAATGCTTACGTGACATCGTCAGGTGGGCGATGGGCATTCTAAGGGATATGTGCTGTAAAGGTATCGTTTAGCCTCGAGCCTCATCAACCGGGAATGACTGAAAATCAGGGGTTATGCAGCAAGGCTTCGTGGGTAGCCCCCACTTGAGAGTAAGGTCATCCCTGTCTAGATGTCCCTTTATTTCGGCTTAGTGGTGCGGTTGCTGATCCCAACCGTGGGGTTATTTTATTTGGAATTATCCAGTAAGGGATGATTCCGGCCTTGTGTTGCAAGGGAGCGGGCGTACTCCTCGGTACTGTGATCTAGGCCACGTACTGTGACAGGTGGTACCCCAGTGCCTAGTCATTCGTTGGAAATCCATTCTCCCTACGTGCCTTGTACGAGTTTTGTTTGTATTACCCACGTTGTGGCTAGTATGCTGGAATTTAATCATGTAACAATTTCGGCTATTTTAATAAGTATTTGTGAATAGACACTATTATAATATCAGAGGATTTTTATAAAAAGTGTTTTAGCTATCGTAAGGTAAAAACCCGACATGTTTATTTGTGGCGTGGTCTTACGAGATGCTTTTATTTTCAAAAGGATTTTTGAAACTTTAATAATCAATTGAGTGTGATTTTCTCACGCTGGTATTCCAGACTGACTCGGGTATTGTTTTATATGATGCTCGGGTCAGACCGAGTATTATAGGTTACAGGATATGATGCTGTGGAGCTCAGGAGATGAGCTGGATGGCGAGACGTATCTCCCGTACTTGTTTATATATATTTTCCGCTGTGTTGATTGTTGTACTCTGTTGTATTGAGGACATGATATGGTTATTGTCCAGTTGTATGTTATGTGTTCCCTGGTGTATACTCTGATGCTATATTATATAAAACTGATATAGTGTTGATTTGTGTAAAGATCTGTTAATATATATTATATTTTATTCCGCTGCGATGGTTAGATTCTGATTTTGTTTTCTATTTTTCTTCTTCTACCTCTTCTTCTTAACTAAAATGGTTCGATTTTCCGGGTCTGGAAAGTCGGGTCGTTACACACCTCCACTCCTCAGCCCACGTTCCCCACCTACACCCTCTCCAAGTTCCCATCCGCCTATCTCTTGCTCCACCCATGCCCACTAGTGCCACCACGTGGCCGAACTTACTCATCTGGCTGATCACTTTACCTGGCTCGGCCTAGCCTTGTTCCTCTCGTTTATATAAAGAGTATGTATATATATATATATATTTGTTTTTTTGTTTACTATATAGGTTAGTTATAAGTTAGTCTATTCACTGTTTATATCTGTATCATTTTCTTTTGTTGCTGTGTATGTCAAACTTTACATATATTATCATTTCGTATCTGTATGTGTTTAAGATTGTTTTTTATTTTTATATATATTACAAGATTTTTTTGTGGTTCGTTTTAATAATTGTAGTTATAAAAGTTATAGGGTGCTGTGAAAATGAAATATATTATTTCGGCTATGGTTATATATATGTTATAGTATGAAACTTATATTAGTATATGGATTACCTTATACAGTTTATATAAAGGTTATTTATATAGGTAAATTCATGTATGGGACTATATAGGAGTCTGTATATTTTATTGTATGATAGGTTAAACTATGCTTTCCTAAAATTTTAACATAACATTTATATATTTATATATAGCTAAACTTAAGTAAAGTATATGTTTGATTTAAGTTAACGGTAATATGTATTTAGGTTGGGTCTTTGCAAGTTATATTAATTTTATATTTACATATGTTAGTGATATATTTTTGTATATATATGTTAGTAGATAAAGCTATCTGTTTGTATAGTATGTTATAGATGAAAGCTGTATAAGACGTTTAGATGTATATATAAAGTTTAAAAGAAAGATAAATATATATATATACCAGTCGTTA
The DNA here is from genome assembly GCA_030737815.1 of Allium fistulosum. Lineage (NCBI taxonomy): Eukaryota > Viridiplantae > Streptophyta > Magnoliopsida > Asparagales > Amaryllidaceae > Allium > Allium fistulosum. The sequence goes on along the minus strand of CM060907.1, from coordinate 1,113,471,056 downwards.
AGTATATATATATAACTATTTCGTATATTGATGTATTTAGTTATAATATTTGAAGGGAAAATTCCAGTCTATATATATTATATATATGGTAACTTATAAGCCATTGTATGTTTATATCGGTTATAAGGTTTGTTTATAGTTATAGATACGTAAAATGGTATGTATATGTTTCCATATAAAGTTTATATATATATTAATTGAATAGCCAGCATATATTGGCTTGGATGTGTATGCACTCGGGTTTCACAAGCTTTGAATATATACATGGCGTTGGATATGTTATGTTAAGAGTAATTTTTCACACTTATTTGTATTTAAGGCACAGCCGAGCTTTAGTAGTATTATATGCATGCCATATTATATAGTATCTTATATTATATTACACTTCACTGTTCTATTTGCTGAGTTTTTATATGTAGTAGTGTACAATCTATATGTTGAAGTCTATATATATATATATTTATTTATTATAGTATCGCATAATTCTAGTTTGATTTAAATAAATATAAGAGCCGGGTTGCAATATTATAGTACTTTATATGTAAACAAGTTTAAGTGTTGTTGTTTACAATATGCAAAATTTTATATACGTATAGTTTATACTTTTTATTTGTTAGAGTATTAAGGGATTGGTATTTAAAGGGGTAATTTTATCAATTAGCTTATGCATATAAAAACTAATATATGTAGTATATCATATGAGTATTTTAATTTAAAAACTATGATTTTGAAAACGTATGTATATATAATTTTAATGAGTTTCAAATTTATATTGGTTAAGAAAATAATATATTAGAATAATATTTATTTTGTTTCGGTCTACATTAAGCAGTTTCTGATCTATTTTCATCGATCTCTATTTATCAGCTCTGTTCGTCCAATTCGTGCCCATCCCACTTTGCTTTGGAATTCGTAGCTCATTTCTTTGACGAATCTCTCTAGCCTCGAAAGGTGAGTAATCACTCACGATTAATGTTCTTTTATTTATTAAATTTGATTTCAATTGAAACGACAATTGAAATATGCTGCTGTTAGTTATCTACACTGTTATATATATGTTTTACCTGTATCAGTTCACCAGTAACATCTGACACCATTATCTATTATTTATACGATGATAATCTAGTTTGGTTAATAAATGATTGATTGTTTGAAGTTGACATTGGACGTTAAATTGCTAGTGTAGTAAGTGATAAATAATTTGAATTTGAAATTGACGTAGGATAGTTAGATTTGATATATGTTGAATTTGATTAGATGACATAAGCACAATATGACCCTTTAAATGTTGAATTAATTGACACGTAAGATTTGGTTAATTACACCTTGAACCGTTGAATGCAGATTGTTTAAATTGATGATGGATGAAATTGTAATAGATGACAAGTGAAAAACCGTAATGTAATAATCTTTAATCTACATGAAATGATAGTGTAGATTCTAGAAATAATTATATTAATTTGCACAAACAACAATGTGAATTAATACGATTATTTCGGGATTATTTGAATTGATTATTGGATTGAAATTGGCTGTTGTTATTGCTTGTTTATTTACTTTGACACCATCCCAGTTATCACACTGCAAGTTCCCTTTGCTATGCTTTGATTTTTGAATTGAATTGGAATCGGGTTGAAATGATAAATACCCAAATTGAACTTTGACCTAGGATAAAGAATTAAATAAAAACCGATTGGTCAATATTTTGATTAAAAAAATAAAATGAAGATTTTATTTGAATAAATAAAAATGGTTTTGAAACGAAGTTGGAATTTGAATTTTAATGAAAGAAAATGTTAATATTTAATAATCCGAATCAAAATATTAACATAGTAGATGATGAATGAAGGTTGTTTTAAAATTAATTATTTAACAGTTAAATTTGGAATTATTAATAATTAAGTTTTGAAATTAGTTAATAATTAAGTTTTGAGATTATTTAAAAATTAAATAAGATTGAATTATTTAATAATTAAATAAAAATTGAATTCTTTGTTAAGTGAAATTGAACTTCTTGAATAAGTGAAATTAAGTTTCTTTATTTATTGGGTTGTGAAATTGTAACTAAGTAAATTAATAAGTGAAATTGAATTTCTCTAATAAGAAATAAAATGTGTTTTATAGAAATTAATGTAAGATTTGAAATGTAAAGAATTTGATTTGATGAATTTAATTTAATGAAATTGTAAGTTTTGATATAATGGAGTCGAACTTAAATAATTGATTTAATGAATTGGAAATTAAATAGAAATTGTTTTGATTGATAATTAACTTAATGAATATTGAATAAAATCGATCAATGAAGTTAAACTGATTTGAATGTTAAATTAAATTAATTTAAATGATTTCGGAATGAAACTTATACACGAACTTGAATCAATATTTGAATTGTTTTAAATAGAAATTGAAATTGAATTATAAGATTTTGAAATGGTAATTTGGAAGTTTGAAACGTAAATGATTGAAATTGATTTAGAATGACAAATGAAATGTTGGTTTACAAATTCTAATTGAACTTGAATTTGATTTGGTTTTTGAAAATTTATTAAACGACCAATCGGTGTAATAATTTCGAAGGTTATTAAAGAGACCAGAATCGGTTAGGGACATACTCACTGTCTAAACCGAAAACCACTTTAATAACTATACGCGGAGTGTGATCCAGAATGAAGTGGTTGGAATGATGTACGTGATGACTGAAGAAAGAGAACGATAATGGATAGCCTTGACACTTGTGTCAAATTGGAAATGACTAAAACAGGAGCCGTGCCGGGCCAAATGGGGGCTAGCTACCTCGAGCGAACACACTTCTTCGAAAACTACTCATTTCTTGTTGTCGATTGGTGCACCCTTGATTTGGGAGTGTTGTTTCGCGGTGTTGCGATCGCTGCGGCGATGCGTTCTCACCAGTCCGGATCAGGCAAACGGTAGTTTCACTACCTTGGGTATTGCCTCATGTGCCTTGTCATACTTGTATCCCTATATACGCGACCACTACGATTTGTTTTGTGTTATACCTATGGAGTACTCCCTAATAGCCCACTAGTTTACGGTGGAGTTTACAGTGCTGTATAGACTATGACGCTTATATAAAATGTGTTAAGGGGGATAATGGTAATGCCTTAACACTATTTTGATATCTTATATTACTGATAGGCCTTATCTACTTATCCTACACTACTACATAGTAGATAGTTTAACGGATCCTTAAAGGATGGTTATTCCAAACATCCTTTGAGTTAGTTGTATTTCAATTGCTATTTCACTTGAGTTGGATTTATTGATATAAGAATGTTAATCCTGACTCGAGTGTTTTGTGTTTTGCTTTACGCTCGGGTCAGACTGAGTGTACCAGTATTCGAGACTCACCTTTGGAGTTGGAGCTTCGCTTGGAGATCCAGCTATCGACCCAGCTTTCAGATATCTAGTTGATTCTAGTGATGTATTCTGATATTGTATTTGATTATGTATTCGAGACATTTGTTGTACCTTATTTAACTCTGATATGTATATAGTAGCTTCATGAACTACTATCTTTTGCTTCCGCTGCATTTATTACTCTGTGTCTGTGATCTGTTATTATTTATTTACTGTATATGTTCAGTTTTGCCAAGTTTAAATTAACAATTCAGTATTTTGAATTATTCAAGTTCGACGTGTGCGGATGCGAATAGTCCAAAATAGCGGGTCGTTACAGTTAGTATCAGAGCTTTGGTAGCTCTAGGCAAAACTTAGTATATAGGGTAAATGTATTTACAGAATCACTCTCATTCGAGTTTCAATCTCTTCCTTTTGACTCAATTCCTTTGAATTTTGTAATGTTCCCTGCGGTTTCAAAATTCATTTGTGTCCCTCACTATTCGTCTTCTTTTAAATTCGGAGTGTCCCATAACTCCACTTCGAATGATTCTTGTAATGAATCGGCGGTCTCGCCAAACTTCGAATGATTTGAAAAGGGGTAAAGATCCATTACAATAGGCATCGATTTACCGGAGATTTCTGTATCCTCGGTTTACGATGCTATCTATCTCCTGCTATGTCTGAAATTCTATTTCTCGAGATCGAATGTCAATTTGCCTCGAAATTCTACATCGATCTTATTCTTTAAGTCACGGTCGACCCGATTAAGGTTGTCCGTGAATTAAATAAGCTTATCCATCTCCCGATTCTGTTAATTGAATCATCTTATCTTTTCTTTCGAACCTGTATTCGAATCAGAATTCTCTTTAATTTGAGTCTATCAAATTTAAATCTCTATCCTTGCTTTGAAATCCATTTATGTATCGTCGAACAAGGAGGTGTATTTATAAATTAATATATATATAAAAAATGTTTTAATACATATTGTGTTGTTTGAGTTGTTGATGTTGATTTGGGTTTCCGATCGATTCGTCTGATCAACGCTATCGATAAGATTTCCAAAACACTCAAACAGAACAAACCGACACAATATTGATTTCAAATTTGGTAAACAAAATAGTTTTGTATGATTATATTATATAAATATAAGTTTTCTGAAATTAGATTGTTAAAGAATTTATTGTCAGAAATGATAATATTTTATTTTCATTTATTGTTTGGTAAACCATTGACTATTGCATAATATGAATAAATGAATTTATAAAACTTAGTTATAATTTGATTTGGAATTTGAAATGAATGTAAATCAGGAATTTGAGAATTTGATTTCCGGTGATTTCAAACTTTGATTTGAAAGTTTTAAAGTGTATAGTATCTAAAGTATTTTCGAATAGAAATCATTTCAAAGAAATTTTAAATGTTTAAATCAGTGCTCTTCTCTTTGTCGCTGGAAAATAATTTCGGTGATGAAGGCCGCATCATCGACATTCATTTTCGAGTTTCGAAGTGAAGAGACCATTCTGTAGCTTTGCTATGGTTTTGTTTTGGAAAAATATTTTGATTTGAATTTCTTAAGTATGACTTGATTTATATATATATATATATATATATGGGTATATTATTTTAAATTTAATCTGATTTAATATATTTAATATATACGTAATTATTTCTAAAGGGTTTGAAATTAAACGAAAATTAAATTCTTAAAAATCATGTTAAAAGATGTTTTCAATTATAAATAAAACTAAATTTTGGATAAATATCTAAACTTGAAATAATCGAATTTGAAAATTTTATTTGTATAGTACCAAATTGCATTTCAATATAACTTACCTAAATTATTCAGAAGTTAAAATGTAATTGGATAATATACAATATAAAATAATTTTATAAATAAAATTGGAGTGTTTATAATAAATGTTATGCACTTAGATTTTAATTATAATAAAAAATGCTAATAAAGATGATAGAATAATAAGTTAATTAACGAGATAAATAAAGTAAATTTTGTTCTGAATGAATTAACAAACTGAATTGAATCAGCTTAATGAAATGCCTTGAATTAAGATCAATTATTGAATATTAATTGATTTAAAATGAAATTTATATGATTAGAAATAACAGTTGAACTAACAAATTTAAATCGAATGACTATTCTAATTTATGATTTTAGAAATTTGTTAATTAAACATAATTGGATAATAAGATAATAAATTTAGAAATAATTAGGATTGATTTCACTTAAGTGAAATCAAATGGATTAAATAAAATTATTGAATATTAATTAGTTTAAGTTGAAATTTATATGGATTTAAATTAGTTGTTTATTTTGTTTTCAAAGCCATTTTTCTTTCTGGTTGGTTCTATTCTCCTACCTCCTTCCTTTTCAGGGACGAAAAGATTTGAGTGTGGGAGAGTGTAACGACCCGTAAATTTTAACTGTTTTAATAACGTAATTAGTTGAAATTTTGTGAAATTCTAAATAATAAAAATTTGAAATAAAAATTTCATATTTGGAATGCGTCTAATTAAACATAGCAACTGGTAAATTTTCGTCCGAAAATATGAAAGTTTATTTCGTGCGTAAATTTAATTTAATTTAATCAGTTAAAAAGCAATGAAAATAAAATATTTTCGAAACCTGAATATTTTTATATAAAAAAATTGTAAACCATCTTTTGAGGAAGACGTCATTTTTCGTTTTTCCAAATTCGGACTTCTTTAACTCCGTCGATCTTATTTTTCTGCGTTTTTGCTGCATTTTCCGCTAGTAGAAAATTCGAATTTTTATAATTCAATCGTACCACTGATATATGTATACCATTGTGATCGTCTCGTTGTGCTGACCTTCGCAGCATATTCGTATCTGTTTTTCAGTGTCCGGTTCGCGGCGAGAACTGCGAAGCGACTAACCGTGTCGGTATCCGGTTTGGAGCTGTTGTTGTTCTGTATCTTCTCATTTTCCAACGTGAGAAATTGTATGGTCACTCTGTTTAGTATTCCCATAATTAATTGTGACTTTTGGTTATTTTCCATTGGTTACATTTATCCCCTCCCCTGTGCATTCTCTTTCCTTTCCCTTTTTTCCTGTTATTTTTTCTTTGAAACAATTTTTTTCCAAAGTTTGTGCGTGACTTTACTTCTCCCAAACCTTGCCATCCCCACTCATTCTTCCTTCTCTGACCTTCCCTCTCTAGCATACAACTCACGCAACCACCTCCACTCCTCAGCGCACGTTCTCCACCTACACCCTCTCCAAGTTCCCCTCCGCCTATCTCTTGCTCCACCCATGCCCACTAGTGCCACCACGTGGTCCAACTCACTCACCTGGCCGATCACTTTACCTGGCTCGGCCTAGCCTTGTTCCTCTCGTTTATATAAAGGGTATGTATATATATATATATTTGTTTTTTTGCATACTATATAGGTTAGTTATAAGTTAGTCTATTCACTGTTTATATCTGTATCATTTTCTTTTGTTGCTGTGTATGTCAAACTTTATATATATTATCATTTCGTATCTGTATGTGTTTAAGATTGTTTTTGATTTTTATATATATTACAAGATTTTTCTGTGGTTCGTTTTAATAATTGTAGTTATAAAAGTTATAGGGTTCTGTGAAAATGAAATATATTATTTCGGCTATGGTTATATATATGTTATAGTATGAAACTTATATTAGTATATGGATTACCTTATACAGTTTATATAAAGGTTATTTATATAGGTAAATTCATGTATGGGACTATATAGGAGTCTGTATATTTTATTGTATGATAGGTTAAACTATGCTTTCCTAAAATTTTAACATAACATTTATATATATATATAGCTAAACTTAAGTAAAGTATATGTTTGATTTAAGTTAACGGTAATATGCATTTAGGTTGGGTCTTTGCAAGTTATATTAATTTTATATTTACATATGTTAGTGATATATTTTTGTATATATATGTTAGTAGATAAAGCTATATGTTTGTATAGTATGTTATAGATGAAAGCTGTATAAGAAGTTTAGATGTATATATAAAGTTTAAAAGAAAGATAAATATATATATATATATACACCAGTCGTTAAGTATATATATATATAAATGTTTCATATATTGATGTATTTAGTTATAATATTTGAAGGGAAAATTCCAGTCCATATATATTATATATATGGTAACTTATAAGCCACTGTATGTTTATATAGGTTATAAGGTTTGTTTATAGTTATAGATACGTAAAATGGTATGTATATGTTTCCATATAAAGTTTATATATATATTAATTGAATAGCCATCATATATTGGCTTGGATGTGTATGCACTCGGGTTTCACAAGCTTTGAATATATACATGGCGTTGGATATGTTATGTTAAGAGTAATTTTTCACACTTATTTGTATTTAAGGCACAGCCGAGCTTTAGTAGTATTATATGCATGCCATATTATATAGTATCTTATATTATATTACACTTCACTGTGCTATTTGCTGAGTTTTTATATGTAGTAGTGTACAATCTATATGTTGAAGTCTATATATATATATATATATTTATTATAGTATCGCATAATTCTAGTTTGATTTAAATAAATATAAGAGCTGGGTTGCAATATTATAGTACTTTATATGTAAACAAGTTTAAGTGTTGTTGTTTACAATATGCAAAATTTTATATACGTATAGTTTATACTTTTTATTTGTTAGAGTATTAAGGGATTGGTATTTAAAGGGGTAATTTTATCAATTAGCTTATGCATATAAAAACTAATATATGTAGTATATCATATGAGTATTTTAATTTAAAAACTATGATTTTGAAAACGTATGTATATATAATTTTAATGAGTTTCAAAATTTATATTGGTTAAGAAAATAATATATTAGAATAATATTTATTTTGTTTCGGTCTACATTAAGCAGTTTCTGATCTATTTTCATCGATCTCTATTTATCAGCTCTGTTCGTCCAATTCGTGCCCATCCCACTTTGCTTTGGAATTCGTAGCTCATTTCTTTGACGAATCTCTCTAGCCTCGAAAGGTGAGTAATCACTCACGATTAATGTTCTTTTATTTATTAAATTTGATTTCAATTGAAACGGCAATTGAAATATGCTGTTGTTAGTTATCTACACTGTTATATATATGTTTTACCTGTATTAGTTCACCAGTGACATCTGACACCATTATCTGTTATTTATACGATGATAATCCAGTTTGGTTGATAAATGATTGATTGTTTGATGTTGACATTGGATGTTAAATTGCTAATGTAGTAAGTGATAAATAATTTTAAATTGAAATTGACGTAGGATAGTTAGATTTGATATATGTTGAATTTGATTAGATGACATTAGCACAATATGACCCTTTAAATGTTGAATTAATTGACACGTAGGATTTGGTTAATTACCCCTTGAACCGTTGAATGTAGATTGTTTAAATTGATGATGGATGAAATTGTAATAGATGACAAGTGAAAAACCGTAATGTAATAATCTTTAATCTACATGAAATGATAGTGTAGATTCTAAAAATAATTATATTAATTTGCACAAACAACAATGTGAATTAATACGATTATTTCGGGATTATTTGAATTGATTATTGGATTTGATATTGGCTGTTGTTATTGCTTGTTTATTTACTTTGACACCATCCCAGTTATCACACTGCAAGTTCCCTTTGCTATACTTTGATTTTTGAATTGAATTGGAATCGGGTTGAAATGATAAATACCCAAATTGAACTTTGACCTAGGATAGAGAATTAAATAAAAACCGATTGGTCAATACTTTGATTAAAAAAATAAAATGACGATTTTATTTGAATAAATAAAAATGGTTTTGAAACGAAGTTGGAATTTGAATTTTAATGAAAGGAAATGTTAATATTTAATAATCCGAATCAAAATATTAACATAGTAGATGATGAATGAAGGTTGTTTTAAAATTAATTATTTAATAATTAAATTTGGAATTATTAATAATTAAGTTTTGAAATTAGTTAATAATTAAGTTTTGAAATTATTTAAAAATTAAATAAGATTGAATTATTTAATAATTAAATAAAAATTGAATTCTTTGTTAAGTGAAATTGAACTTCTTGAATAAGTGAAATTGAGTTTCTTTATTTATTGAGTTGTGAAATTGTAACTAAGTAAATTAATAAGTGAAATTGAACTTCTCTAATAAGAAATAAACTGTGTTTTATTGAAATTAATGTAAGATTTGAAATATAAAGAATTTGATTTGATGAATTTAATTTAATGAAATTGTAAGTTTTGATATAATGGAGTCGAACTTAAATAATTGAGTTAATGAATTGGAAATTAAATAGAAATTGTTTTGATTGATAATTAACTTAATGAATATTGAATAAAATCGATCAATGAAGTTAAACTGATTTGAATGTTAAATTAAATTAATTTAAATGATTTCGGAATGAAACTTATACACGAACTTGAATCAATATTTGAATTGTTTTAAATAGAAATTGAAATTGAATTATAAGATTTTGAAATGGTAATTTGGAAGTTTGAAACGTAAATGATTGAAATTGATTTAGGAAGACAAATGAAATGTTGGTTTACAAATTCTAATTGAACTTGAATTTGATTTGGTTTTTGAAAATTTATTAAACGACCAATCGGTGTAATAATTTCGAAGGTTATTAAAGAGACCGGAATCGGTTAGGGACATACTCACTATCTAAACCGAAAACCACTTTAATAACTATACGCGGAGTGTGATCCAGAATGAAGTGGTTGGAATGATGTACGTGATGACTGAAGAAAGAGAATGATAATGGATAGCCTTGACACTTGTGTCAAATTGGAAATGACCAAAACAGGAGCCGTGCCGGGCCAAATGGGGGCTAGCTACCTCGAGCGAACACACTTCTTCAAAAACTACTCATTTCTTGTTGTCGATTGGTGCACCCTTGATTTGGGAGTGTTGTTTCGCGGTGTTGCGATCGCTGCGGCGATGCGTTCTCACCAGTCCGGATCAGGCAAACGGTAGTTTCACTACCTTGAGTATTGCCTCATGTGCCTTGTCATACTTGTATCCCTATATACGCGACCACTACGATTTGTTTTGTGTTATACCTATGGAGTACTCCCTGATAGCCCACTAGTTTACGGTGGAGTTTAAAGTGCTGTATAGACTATGACGCTTATATAAAATGTGTTAAGGGGGATAATGGTAATGCCTTAACACTATTTTGATATCTTATATTACTGATAGGCATTATCTACTTATCGTACACTACTACATAGTAGATAGTTTAACAGATCCTTAAAGGATGATTATTCCAAACATCCTTTGAGTTACTTGTATTTCAATTGCTATTTCACTTGAGTTGGATTTATTGATATAAGAATGTTAATCCTGACTCGAGTGTTTTGTGTTTTGCTTTACGATCGGGTCAGACTGAGTGTACCAGTATTTGAGACTCACCTTTGGAGTTGGACCTTCGCTTGGAGATCCAGCTATCGACCCAGCTTTCAGATATCCAGTTGATTCTAGTGATGTATTCTGATACTGTAACGACCCACATTTTTGACCGTTCAAGTCGACAAAACATACACACATGCCGACTCGAACAATCCAAAATACAGATAGTTATTGGGGTTAAATAAGAAAAGAAAGGAAAGAACAGAAACAAACTCAGAATCTCGCAGCGGAAGGAACAAGATATAATAATAAAATAACAGTTCATGAAGCTGTTAAATAAATAAATTTGATTATTATTATACATCATAAATCAGAGTTACATACATATCAGAGATAATACAACAATGCAGCAGAAAAATAATACAGTAGTAGAATACAAATGATGTAATACCAAACTCCGTCTTTGTCCTCCAGAATAGATCTTCAACCTTATCTGAAATGCTCAGGCTAACCCGAGCGTAATGAAAAGACAAAACACTCGAGTCAGGACTAAAATATCTCATGTAAGTTAAATCGAATAAGTAAAATGAGTGTGACGGCGTCGAAGATGTTTACGGGTTTTAGACACCTCCTATCGAGTGTTTAACGTGCGTGCATTAACTTAAGAGATGTTCGGGATTTCCATCTCCTAAGGATCCGTCAAACTATCTACTATATAATAGAATACGCTATATACAATAATGTCTATCATAAAGTAAAATATCAAACTAGCGTTAAGCCATGGCCCATTCCACCCTTAACACGTTTTTATTCCCAAGAGCATATACAAGACCATAGTTTCCCCAAAATCGAAAGTCACCAGAGGGCAACTGACGCAGCGGATATTACAAAAACAATGTAGATCGTTGAATGTAGTAATCGGTGGATTGGAAGATACTGAAATGCCCAAATTCGTTGATCCGAAGATACCGAATTCTAGCTATCCCGAACTCGTTGATCGCGCACGATACCGGGTTCAAAGATCTTCAATTCTTCGAGCGTTGATCTAGCGCACTAGATTCCGCGAATCGGCTTCTACAATTGTTGAATCGAGCGCACTCGATTATCCGAAAGAGGAGATAGGAGATTACACTCAACTACCAATTTAGATGAAAGCACACAGCAATCAAAAGAGAATTTTATTCAAAAATCAACAACCTTTACAAATGAGACTCACGGCCTATTTATAGGCGTTACAATTTTTCAACAGAAATTTCAAAAAAAATTACAAGTACTTAGGTCGGAAACGACCTATAGAAGACGACTTACAAAACAGGTACGACCTAAAAAGATACAAACGACTCAAAGATAAAACGGCTCATCATCAATGGTTCAGATTGACGCGGCATCAGGATCCTCGGCTACAAGCTTTCGCGACTTAACACCCAACGACTTAAGATATCAGCGGTAGAGATTAACTCGCAGAAGAATCAATGGCAATAAGCTTCAGCGACCTAAAATGAGACTTTGCGACTTAAGAAGCATAACTCCGCGACCTAAGTCTGTACGACTTAAAACTTCGCGACTTAAGAACATAGCATCTTCACGTGACTTAAGAACCCTCTTTATGCGACCTAAGTTCTTGCGACCTAACTTAGGTCGAGACATTTTCCTGCGACTTAGTATAAGTCGTTTCATTTTAACCCGTAGCACTTCTAACTCGGTAAGTCGTTCGAGCGACCTGTCTTCCAATTCGTTAGGTCGTACACGAGTTAACTCGTTAAGTCCTTCCTGCGACCTATCTTCCAACTCGTTAGGTCGTACACGAGTTAAAAATATGTTAAGTCGTATCTCCTTTCTCTTCAGATTGTTAGGTCGTAGCCCTGCCCTAAAAGATACGTTAGGTCGCTCGCGACCTAACACTTCAGCTCCCCGCCAATCCTCACACACTACTAACTCGCTAGCCTCCTTGTTAGCTCGTAGTTCTTCAGTAGATCGTTGGTGATCTTTACTAGGTCGTTGGTGCGACCTAAAGGTCTTGTTAGGTCGTTCGCGACCTAACACTTTACCAATTTTTGCTTCATCAACCAGTAACGACTTAAAAGCTTCATTAGGTCGTACGCGACCTAACCCTTCATCATTCTGGGCATCCTTCTGGGCTACATCATCCTCCCCAGTTGAGAAAAATTCGACCTCGAATTTGTACTCTCTTTCTCCACAACAAATTCATCCTCGTGATATGGTATGAGATGTTTGATATTGAATACGTCAGACGTATACACATCATCTGGCAGTTTCAATTTGTAAGCATTTTCATTAATTCGCTTCACAACTTCCACCGAACCGATTTTTCTAGCTTTCAACTTGTTATAAGCGCCCACTGGAAAACGATCTTTTGTTAACACTGCATAAACCAAGTCACCTTCTTGAAATTCAACATTCTTTCGCTTCAAATCTGCAGATCGTTTATACTTCTCATTTGCTTTTCCCAATCGTTCCTGAACGATTTTATGACATTCCGTCAATCCCTCAACAAAATCAGCAGCCTTTTTAATTGTCCCTTTTGAGTGTGGTATTACCGTTAAATCCAACGGACCCTTTGGTAAGCTTGAATACACTACCTGAAATGGACTGAACCCAGTGCTTCGATTTACAGCATGATTATAAGCAAATTCTACCTGGCATAACTTCACATCCCAACTCTTCAGGTTGTCTTGTACAAGACACCTCAGCAAATTCCCCAATGATCTCTTGACAACTTCGGTCTGTCCATCCGTTTGCGGATGATAAGCACTACTAAATTTCAGCTTCGTTCCCACCATTTTCCACAGACTCAACCAAAAATGACTCAGAAATCGAGTATCTCTATCCGACACAATAGATTTTGGCAATCCATGAAGTCGATAGATCTCCTTGAAAAACAATTGAGCAACATGAACAGCATCCGCCGTCTTCTTACAAGCAATAAAATGTGCCATTTTCGAAAATCTGTCCACCACAACGAATATAGAATCATTTCCCCTTTGAGTTCTAGGCAAACCCAAAACAAAATCCATACTGATATCCACCCATGGTTTTGCAGGCACGGGTAACAGCATATATAAACCAGCATTAGTCGTAGTTCCTTTCGAAACCTGACAAATATGACAGCGCTCCACAAACCTCTCTACCTCTTTCCTCATTGATGGCCAAAAGTAAGATTGTGAAATCAACTATAATGTACGGTCTCTCCCAACATGTCCTTCGTCATGTAGCTCCTTCACAATTTTCATTCTCAAACTGCAATCAGGTATGCACAATCGATTTCCCTTGAACAGAAAACCATCTACCATCACGAACTCATTCGTCTCCCCATTCTTGACTTTATCAACAAACTTTATAAAGTAAGGATCTTCCACAAATAGTTCCGGTAAAATGTCAAACCCCGTCACCTCAACCTTCATTGTTGTCAACAAATGATTCCTCCTACTCAAAGCATCAGCCACACGATTCGTCACTCCCGATTTGTGCTTTACAACAAAAGTAAATTGTTGCAGATATGCAATCCATGATGCATGTCTTGTTGAAATCTTGTCTTGCCCTTGTAAATGCTTCAACGCCTCATGATCAGTGTAAAGAACAAACTCCTTCTGAAATAGATAGTGTCTCCAGTGTTTAATAGATTGCACAACAGCATAAAATTCCACATCATATGTACTGTAACTCATCTTCGCTCCTGATAACTTCTCGCTGAAATATGCAATCGGACGTCCCCTCTGACTCAATACTCCTCCAATTCCAACCTTGGATGCATCAGTATGTAGTTCAAAGACTAACTGAAAATCTGGTAATATTAGAATTGGTGCAGACGTCAAAAGTTCTTTGATTCGCTCAAAAGCAACCCCGGCTTCCTCTGTCCATGCAAACTGTTTACCCTTCATGCAATCAGTAACAGGTGCCATCACACTACTAAAGTGTGGTATAAACCTTTGATAGAATGAAGCCAACCTGTGAAAACTACGAACTTCCGTTATCGTCTTGGGCTGCGGCCAATCTCTGATCGCCTCAACTTTACTCTGGTCCACCTGTATACCTTCCTTCAAGACAACATACCCCAGAAATAAAACGCTATGCGTCATGAACACGCATTTCTTCGTTGCTGCATAGAATTGTTCTTGTCGCAATACCATCAGTACTTCTCTCAGATGATTCAAATGTTCCTCCGGACTTCCACTATATATCAGAATATCATCGAAGTACACCACCACAAAATTCCCAATGAATGGTCAAAAAATTTGATTCATCACCCTCATGAATGTACTTGGTGCATTCGATAGACCAAACGGCATTACCAGCCATTCATACAAGCCTTCCCTCGTCTTGAATGCTGTCTTCCATTCATCCCCTGGTCTAATGCAAATCTGATGATAACCGCTCTTCAAGTCAATCTTAGAAAAGATTACGGATCCACTGATCTGATCCAATAAATCATCAAGCCTCGGCATCGGAAATCTATATCTCACAGTAATCTTATTCAATGCTCGACTGTCAGTGCACATCCTCCACGTTCCATCCTTTTTGGGTATCAATAAAGCTGGTACAACACAAGGACTTAAACTCTCCTGCACACGCCCCTGTTCAAGCAATTCCTCTCCCTGCCTCCGCAACTCTTCATGTTCCTTCGGACTCATTCGATAATGTGGTCTGTGTGGCAACACAGCACCTGGAACAAGATCTATCTGATGTTGTATATCCCTCAACGGTGGCAACTCCGTTGGTAACTCCTCGGGAAATATATCGTCAAATTCTTTCAAAACTGGTTTAACTTCTTTTGGAATTTTAACTTCTTCACTGCTCTCACGTCCGATCAACAAAAACACTTCAGGCTCCTCCTCTACTTCCTTCACAAACTCCTTTAAAGATAACAAAGTTTTAAGCTCTTCAATCTCTTCTGACTTACTTTCTCCCGGTTGTCTCTTCTTTGGAACTAAGATAATCTTCGTGCCTTTAAACATAAAACTGTAGCTATTGGTCCGACCGTCATGTTGTACTGCTCGATCATATTGCCATGGTCTTCCCAAAAGCAAGTGGCAAACATCCATCTCTACTACATCACACCATATTTCATCTTTGTATTTCTTCCCAATAGAGAATGGAACACGAACTCGTCTATCCACTTTCACTTCTCCTCCTTTTCTCAACCATGCTAACTTGTACGGATTCAGATGCTTCTCTGTCTTCAACTTCAACTTTGTTACAGCCTCGGTTGAAATGATATTGTCATAGCTTCCTGCGTCAATCACAAATTTACACACCTTCCCCAGTATAGTGCATGTTGACTGAAAGATATTACTCCTCAACCAACTAGCTTCTTCCTGCTTCGGTGTCAAACACGATCTCCTCAGCATTAGATTACAACCTTCATCTCCTGACGCAATATCCTGCTCATCATCCTCAACTGGACTAGAACAATCCCCATCACCATCCTCATCCTCAACTTCTGCAATCATGGTTCTCTTCTTTGGCTTTGGACACTCACTGCTTTTATGACCCAATTCCTGATAATTGTAACATTTGAAACCATTGTTAACCCTTGCCTTCTCAACCTCCTTCACCACTGGTCTACTGATAGGTTTAGAAACATTAGAACTCCCACTAACACCCTTCGCTTGATTGTTAGAATTAGTAAACACACCTCCTCCTCGTCTACCCTGCTTCTCCCAAGCCAACGCTTTCTGATGTGCTTCCGCTACAGATCTGGGATCAAACATGTTAACCATATCCTGAATTTGTATTCGCAATCCCTCAATGAATCTAGATGTCAATTTTTCTTCTGTCTCCATAATATCATTCCTTGCTATCAGTTGATAAAATTCGTCAGCATAGTCGTTCACAGATTTCGTCCCTTGCCTCAAGTTTTGCAAACGTTGATACATCAAAGATTGATAGTTGTAAGGTAAGAACGTTGCTTTCATCAATTTCTTCATCTTCTCCCAAGATTCAACCTTTGACTTTCCCATTCGTTCACGTGTAAGTTTGGTTTGCTGCCACCACGCCAAAGCTCTACCCCTCAACCTCGTAGCAACCAACTTCACTCTACGATGTTCTGGAACTTCTTTAAAGTCAAAAATCTCTTCAACATTAGCTACCCAATCTAGAAACTCCTCCGCTTGCATACCACCTTTGAATTCAGGAATTTCAATCTTCATCCCCGTCTCCCACTTGTGATCATACTCAGAGTAATTTCTTCCTTGTCCTCGTCCTTGTCCTCGAACACTACCACCATCATACTCCTCTTCAAAATCAGATGTATATCGTTGTCTATCTCGTCCACCCACATCTCTACTACCATCACGCCTACCACCATCATCCCTTCTATCTACATTCCTCCGTTCACGATCATTCACGTTCCTCCCACGTCTTTGATCATTTTCAACACTTCTGTCTCGATTGGAATGTGGCGAGACTCTACTACCCCCATGGTTAGATTCAGGTGAAACCCTTCTCCGATTTTGATTCATCTCCGTCATTAGCTTCTCTAACCGGCCAATTCCTTCGTTAAGCTTTTCACTAAAGTTTTCATTGATTCCTTGCTCCATCTCATCAGCTTCTTCTCTTCGATACAAAGCTTCAACGTTTTGATGTCGATTGGCTCTCCTTGGCGGCATGATTGAATACTTCGCAAATTCTCAAATTCAAACACTTTTCGAACTTTGATCCAAAATGAAACGGATCGAAAACTTCCACTTTGTTGCAAATCGCGATGAACACGATGGACAAAGTTTCGGCCTCCCACTCAAATCCGATCAATCAACTTCAATACAAAGTCGAACACTTCAACTTAATCACGGTTCAACACCTCAAGCTCTCGGCTATCACTTCAAACTTCAAACTCTCGGCTCCAAGACTCGATCTAACTATGATTGGTTAGAACAAGCTCTGATACCAAACTGACGCAGCGGATATTACAAAAACAATGTAGATCGTTGAATGTAGTAATTGGTGGATTGGAAGATACTGAAATGCCCAAATTCGTTGATCCGAAGATACCGAATTCTAGCTATCCCGAACTCGTTGATCGCGCACGATACCGGGTTCAAAGATCTTCAATTCTTCGAGCGTTGATCTAGCGCACTAGATTCCGCGAATCGGCTTCTACAATCATTGAATCGAGCGCACTCGATTATCCGAAAGAGGAGATAGGAGATTACACTCAACTACCAATTTAGATGAAAGCACACAGCAATCAAAAGAGAATTTTATTCAAAAATCAACAACCTTTACAAATGAGACTCACGGCCTATTTATAGGCGTTACAATTTTTCAACAGAAATTTCAAAAAAAATTACAAGTACTTAGGTCGGAAATGACCTATAGAAGATGACTTACAAAACATGTACGACCTAAAAAGATACAAACGACTCAAAGATAAAACGGCTCATCATCAATGGTTCAGATTGATGCGGCATCAGGATTCTCGGCTACAAGCTTTCGCGACCTAACACCCAACGACTTAAGATATCAGCGGTAGAGATTAACTCGCAGAAGATGGCAATAAGCTTCAGCGACCTAAAATGAGACTTTGCGACTTAAGAAGCATAACTCCGCGACCTAAGTCTGTACGACTTAAAACTTCACGACTTAAGAACATAGCATCTTCACGTGACTTAAGAACCCTCTTTATGTGACCTAAGTTCTTGCGACCTAACTTAGGTCGAGACATTTTCCTGCGACTTAGTATAAGTCGTTTCATTTTAACCCGTAGCACTTCTAACTCGGTAAGTCGTTCGAGCGACCTGTCTTCCAATTCGTTAGGTCGTACACGAGTTAACTCGTTAAGTCCTTCCTGCGACCTATCTTCCAACTCGTTAGGTTGTACACGAGTTAAAAATATGTTAAGTCGTATCTCCTTTCTCTTCAGATTGTTAGGTCGTAGCCCTGACCTAAAAGATACGTTAGGTCGCTCGCGACCTAACACTTTAGCTCCCCGCCAATCCTCACACACTGCTAACTCGCTAGCCTCCTTGTTAGCTCGTAGTTCTTCAGTAGATCGTTGGTGATCTTTACTAGGTCCTTGGTGCGACCTAAAGGTCTTGTTAGGTCGTCCGCGACCTAACACTTTACCAATTTTTGCTTCATCAACCAGTAACGACTTAAAAGCTTCGTTAGGTCGTACGCGACCTAACCCTTCATCATTCTAGGCATCCTTCTGGGCTACATCAGCAATCCATATACTAAAGGTACAAACCAAAACGTAGTGGTCGCGAATAGGATAATTAGGCTGACAAGGTATATGAGGCGATACCAACTAGGATACTCGTAGTTGCGTGATCCGGACTGATGTTGGGCATAGCAGCTACTACCCCAACACCGCGAAACAACACTCCCATAATCGAGGGGTGCGCCCAAATCGAATCACAAAAGTAATAGACATGGTAACGAAGAAGTGTGTCCGCTAGAGGTGGCGAACCTCAATGGCCCAGCGCGGCTCATGTTTTAGTCATGTCAGGGGTCATCCAATATCGTTCTCTTTCTTCAGTCAACGCGTTCATCAAACCATCCACTTCATTCTGGATCAACACTCCGTGTATATTAGTTATTAAAGTGGTTTTCGGTATCGACAGAGAGTATGTCCATATCTGATCCCGGACTCTTCAATAACTACGTAATTATTACACCGATGACTCTTTTACATTTTCAAAATCAATTCATAATTGATTATCAAAAATATCATATTCGCTTCAAAAATCAAATCCATTTCAAAATCATCATATCTACTCAAAATATACGATTTCATTTGAAAAATCATTTTCGCCTCAATATCTCATTTCAATTTCAAAATCGTTTCGAATTTCAGTTTAGGTTGCAACTTCATTTAACCCAATTCGTATTTAAATCCAAGATTTAAATATAAGCATTTCACCTTATTGACCAGCTTGAAATTTTGGAAAATAGTTATATTTCAAAACCGACATATCATTGCCATTTCAAATCATATCAATACGATATCACTTTCACTTCAAATAAATCCATTTCCAAAATCATATCACATTCCGAAGTTATACCGCTTTCGAAATCATAAGTCTTTAAAAATCAAAACACCTTGGAAATCAAAACCTTGAAATTCATAACACTTTGAAATCATAACATTTTGGAATCCTAACACTTTCCTCTTAAACAGTTTATATATTAAAATTTGTATATATAGAAAAATATTTTATACAATAAAATGGTTTATATAAAATAGTTATAAGTTAAAATAGTTTATAATAAAATAATTTATATTGAAAATGATTTATATTAAAATAATTTATATTAAAATTTATAAAGTAAAATATAAATAGTTTTAGATATAGTTTAAAATACTTTATATAATAATAGCTTCCTCAAATTTCACAAATCGATTCACATAAACTCGAATTCCAAATTTAAAATTTAATCAAATCTCAAATCATCAATTTCAACTCGATTCAGCTTCTTAATAAACCATTTCAAATTATCAATTTCAAATACATATTTGAACCACAAAATAAGCCATTTCAATTTCAATATATCTCAAAGCTTTAAATATTCACATTTCAAATTAATTAAATCTCAATTTCAAATTAATTTTCAATTCCAAACTCAAACTTGAAATATCATTTCATATAAATTTTCTTAGAAATATTCAGAGTTCGATTAAAAGTCCAATCTTTTAAAACAAATCAACTTTCGAAAATTTACGTCGTATTTCAATTTTTTCTTAAAATCTAAACTTCGAATAATTAAACAATTTCATTTACCAATTTTAAATTCCAACATCTCGAGCTTCAATTCAAAATAATTCAATTTCCATAAATTGGATTTTATTCTTAAAATCAATTCATTTAAATAATTTCTAAACAACTTTTAAAATCATTTAATTTAACCAACCCGGTGTCTGTATATAATTTTCTAACCTATGGTCAAGTGGATAATTATTTCAATTCTAATTTCAAGGATGGATATATATCATTTCAATCCAAATAGATGTCATAGGTATATCATTTCAACCTATTCCTTAATTTATTCGAAATGATTCAGTTTACAGTTTTATATGCAATAAACAATATACATGATGATAGCATGATATATCAAAATAAATAAACAACCAATATCGACCAATAGCACCCATCATAACCAATCAACCATAAAGCCAATAACATTCACAACAATTTAATAATTATCAATATCGAGTAATATACTGCCAATTTAAATTTTAAATTTATTTAACAATCAATTTAAATTCTATCAATTAATTCATATATCAATACAGATGATAATTAAACCTACCAAACAACAGCCAATAAATTTCATATCACTTTAGAATATAAATTTAACTAACAAAAATTATTTTAGTCAATTGTGAGCGTATAAACACTCACCTTTGATTTATCGACGATTTAAAATCCAAATAAAGGCCCAAATTTGAATAGACTCGGAATCAAACCAAACCAGCTTCATATTGTCCGGAATTTCGATACGAACGCAAAGGAGAAAACCACGCGTCGATCCGAGCTCGTATGCAAAAGTTATTGATATTAGAAGTTATACAATTTATATTATTATAAAATAAATAATAATAAAAAGAAATATCACGTTACCATTCTTCCTTCAGCCGCGTATTAGCATTCACGTCCGTAACCCATCACACGCGCCCCTTTCTTTCATACGCACGCAACTAGGAGCGACCGGACGTTGATCAGGGGATGCCATCGCGTGCGCCTCTCCTTTCTCCACCTCCGCGCCAAGTTTCGCCACCCCATTCGGCACCGTTTGCGCAAAATCCGAGAAAGTACGTCCATGCTTCCATGCCAGATTCTGGCGAATCCATGGCGTAATAGCATAGATGAACCATATGGATTTGAAGAGCTCGCCGAGATATACACTTTTGCTTTTGGAATTTTTCGATTTCGTTGAACGGATTGAGAGATATTAAGGAAAGAAGATCGGCAATTTCTGGCCATGGAATAGGTGGCGGCCATGGTTTGAAATTAGGGTTTCTGAAATGAAATAATGATAAAACTGTCTCGGTTTTGCATGCGTATTAATAAAGGTAGGTCCAAAATCGTCCGAACTCCAATCGAGACGTGCCGCCAGGCGTTTATAAGGTTTTATCCATATTCCGAACGCAATGGAACTAGTCCCAAGGCCTAATTCAATCGTATGTGAAAGATAGCTTTTGAAGTCGATTACTTTAATTAAATTCGAAATTAAATTTCTACGCGTTTCAAGCTCGCACGGCCAAACGACAAGTCCGATTGCTACGAAATTTGAAACCTTACAATAATTCACTGTTACGGATCCGATGAAACTGGTTTCGTCGAAATCCGAGACAGTTGTAAAAATGGCTATTTCTATTGTTTAATTTCAATATAAAATTCCCAATTTAAAATTATTAACTTTTAAATCAAATTTCAATTGTTCACAAATTTCATTTTTAATTTCACAGTAATTATGCAGTTTTCCACTATAAATCCAGTATAAAAGATTACATTAGATTCAGCGTTCAATTATATTGTAATTCAAATTCAAGTTATTTAATTCCAATTGAATTCTTTTATTTCGATTTACACTTTCATTATTGAATCAACCATTTACTTATACATTATTATCAATAGTTTATAATTCATTTACTTTCATTTTCTTCAGCTATCATCTTGTTTAAATTCACAGTAATATTAAATTACATTCATTTACGTTGATTTCAATATTATAACTTCAATATTAAATGTAACATTTTATTTATTTCGTTGTTTACAATCAAATTCAATTCGTTTCAATTACTTGTTACACTCAAATTTAAATCTTTACTTACGTTCAATTACAAGTTAACATCCTTATCAAATTACAGTTTCAGTTATTATCTGATTTCAATCAACTGTAATATTAAGTTACATTTATTTATATTAGTTTCAATAACATAAACTTCCACTATTAAATCTACCATTTTATTTATTCTTTGTTTACAATCTTAACCAATTTGGTTTAAAATCAAATTCCATACATTATTTATATTCAATACAAGTTAACATCCATATTTAATTTATAATTAAGTTATTTCAGAATTCAGTTTTGTATTTTAACTTGTAATTCACATTTAACAACACAAAATTTTATTTCCTTCGGATTTTTATCTAATTTTTTTTATTTTAATTCGTATTTTTAAAGTGTTAAAAATACGGGTCGTTACAGATATTGTATTTGATTATGTATTTGAGACATCTGTTGTACCTTATTTAACTTTGATATGTATATAGTAGCTTCATGAACTACTATCTTTTGCTTCCGCTGCATTTATTACTCTGTGTCTGTGATCTGTGATTATTTATTTACTGTATATGTTCAGTTTTGCCAAATTTAAATTAACAATTCGGTATTTTGAATTATTCAAGTTCGACATGTGCGGATGTGAATAGTCCAAAATAGCGGGTCGTTACACAACAGCCGTATCCACCTTTTCTCCCCTTACTCCCACACGCGCATATGTCCTTCTTCCCACGACCTTCCACTTAAACCCGAAACACCGCCTGTTGCACCTCATCGACCAGCCGAGGCCTCCACTCAAATCCTCCCCTTCGCCCAAGACCGTGACCGCCTCCTTCATCTCACCGCCTTTCCCACACCGTGAACACCACCTAGCCTCGCCGAACCTCTCCTCTACAAGACGCCTGTAACGATCCGCCTTTTTGGACAATTTAAATCAACAAGTAAACACACATGCCGATTCCAAACCATTCAAAAGGGAGGATTGTAAATGGGGTAAATAAGAAAAGAAAAGAAAAGAACAAGAAACAACCACAGAATCTTGCAGCGGAAAGATAAAATATAATAATCAAATAAACAGTTCATGAAGCTGTTTAATATACTTTTGATTATCATTTATACATCATTTATCAGAGTTATACATATACAACAGAACAAATAAAATAATGTAGCAGACAACATGATGCAAGGATAATAATAGTAATAGTATACCAAATCTTCGTCTTCGTCCTCCATGATAGATCTTCAATAATGCTGAAAAACTCAGGACTGACCCGAGCGTAATGAAAAGACAAAACACTCGAGTCAGGACTAAAACATCCTTATGTAAGTTAAATCGGTCGTAAATAAATATGAGTGTAACGGCGTCAGAGATGTTTACGGGGTTTGACATCTCTTATCCAGTGTCGACGTGCGTGCAATAACTCAAGAGATATTACGGGATTTTCCATCTCTTAAGGATCCGTTAAACTATCTACTATATAGTACAATACGCTATTATAATATGTCTACAGTAAAGTAAAAGTATTAAAATAGCGTTAAGGCGTTACCCATATCCCCCTTAACACATTTTTATAAATATTCCCATAGTCTATACAGTACCGTAATTCCTCCGTAAACTGGAGGGCTATCAGAGGGCACTCCATAGGTATGGTACAAAACAAACTCGTAGAAGGCGCTCTAGGGCATGTGAACACGGCACACGAGGAAATGCCAGGGTAGATATACCGTTTGCGGATCCGGACTGGTGGTGACGCATAGCAGCTACTACCGCCCACCTCGGACACACTCCCAACAATCGAGGGGTGGCCACCAAAACAATCACAAAAGAAATAGAATGGTATCGAAGAAATATGTCCGATAAGAGGAATGACCTCACATTGGCCCGGCGTGGCTCCTGATTTTAGTCACATCTAAGCTGACTCACGGGAGTCAGGGTCACGTCATACCATATAGAATCGTCGCCAAACCATCCTACTTCATTTCTGGAATCTCCACCACGTACATAGTTGTTAAAGTGGTTTTCGGTATCGACAGAGAGTATGCCCATATCCGATCCCGGTCTCTTTAACAACCAAACGCTTATTACACACCGGATGGTTCTTTTACATTTTCAAAAATCAATTCATAATTGATATCAAAATATCAAGTTCGCTTCAAAATCAAATCCATTTCAAAATCATCGTATCTACTCAAAATATACGATTCCATTTCGAAAATCATTTTCGCCTCAATATCTCATTTCAATTTCAAAAATCGTTCCAAATTCCAATTTAGGTTGTAACTTCATTTAGCCCAATTCGTATTTAAATCCAAGATTTAAATATAACATTTCACCTTATTGACTAGTTGGAAATTTTGGAAAATAGTTTTGAATAGTTTAAAGTAGCTTAAATAATTGAAAATAGTTAAAATACTCTAAATTTTAAAGATAGATTTCAAAATAGTTTTAAATTGATTTAATATAGTTAAATATATTTAAAATAGATTTAATATAATTAAATAGGTTAAATAGCTTTAAAATAGATTAAATATGATTAAAATAAATTAAAAATAGGTAAATTACTTTAAATAAATTAAATTGGGTTAAGTAGATTTAAAAATAGATTAAAATAAATTAATATGTTTAAATAAGTTAAAATAACATAATATAATTAATATAGGTTAAAATAGTTTAGTATAAAATAGTTTAAGTATTTAAAATAGTTTATATAGCAGAATAACTTAAGAAAACCCAATTTGAAATAGCTTCAAAGTCAACCATTTTAAATTTCCAACCTACCAATCTGAATCAAATTCGAATTCCATTCAGTCGATTCAAATCTCAATTTCAGTTCAAATCAATTTCGATTATCAAATTAATTTAATTCCATTTTCCGAATCCAATTAATTCAATTTCAATTCCAATTTATAATGATTTCGAGGTTGATTTTTTTCAAAATATTAATTCAAACACTTAAAACCCAATTATTCCTTAATATTCAGTTTCACAATCCAAATCTTCAATAAAATTCAATGTCAAGCTCACATTTCAAAATGTTGTCTTTATCACACTTTTACTTAATAATATTCAAAATCCGAATAAAAATTGAATCCTTTAAAATCAAATCAATTTACGAAAATTCAATCATATCACAATTTTAATTTCAAAGTCTTAACTTCAATTATTAACCAATTTGTTTAACAAAAATTATTTCAACATCTCAACCTCAAATTCGCGATAAATTCAATTTCTATAAAATTGATTTTTAAATTCTTTTAAATCAAACCATTTAAAGTAATTCCAAATCTAAGATTTTAAAAATTATTTAATTTAACCAATCCGGTGTCCATATATAATTTTCTATCCTATGGCCAAATGATCAGTTATTTCAATTAAATTTCAGGAATAGAGATATATCATTTCAATTCAAATCATAGTGTCATAGATATATATCATTTCAACCCATTTCTCAATTTATTCAAAATGATTTAATTTACAACTGTAAATAATACACAGGGTGATGACAGGATATATACAACAAATAAACATCCAAACATCAATCCATAGCATCCATCGCAACCAATCATCCAAACAGACAATAAACTCACGGAAATTTCATAGTTGTAAATGTTCGGTAATTTAATTTCGATTAAATTTCAATTCTAATTTGACTGTCAATTTCAATTTCTAACATTAAATTCGATGACAATTTAGATGACAGTTAAATTTTATCAACAACGACTAATAAAAATCATATCACTTCATAATATTAAATTTAACAAGCATCACGATATTTTAGTACGGTGTGAGCGTTATAAAACACTCACCTTGAGTTTTCAATTTCAAATCAAATCGAACGACGTTCGATTTAACCTGAAATTTTAGTTAGCTCCAAACGTCCCCAAATCAATTCTAGAATATAGTGGTCGTCACCACGATTCCAACGCATCTTGTTTCATCCAATTCTGATAAAGCACGAAGAAGATACAATTTTTCAAAGGTTGAATATATATTAATATAATTTAAAACAAATTTCATTTTAATATCCCAACCATCAGATCTGGACCGTTCAAAATTTCCTCTAGATCAAGACCGCACGCACTTCCTTCCTCCACATCGCGATTACCAGGCAAATCGAACCCAAACGCACGCGACACACCCACGAATGATGCAACCACCACGACCCTCTAGAAGATGATCGAACTCCGGCCAGCAGAAGCCCTACGCGGAAGCCACCCTCGCCTGGGAGCTCGACGAGCTCGGTCGTCCCTAGTTGCTTGAAAACGCGCTCGAACTGACCAAGAACGGAGGCAGCTCGCACTCCATCCACCACGCCAAAACCCATCTCGACCGTTGGATTGGAAGTTCGCATTACACTATTCGATTATCTAGTTGGGGGTTTTCGAATTCGTTGCTTGGATTTCGAGATTTTTAAAGGGGAACGAAATCAATTATCGGCCATCGAAACCATCTCAGGCGGCCACGAGATAATAAGCTAGGGTTTCGGTAGAGAACGCGTATATATACACGTATATATATATTATTTAATATTATTATTTACAAATAACATGATTTTCGAACGAACTCCAAATTAGACGTGCCGACAGGCGTTGTAAAGACCCGCAAATCCGTCTTCCGAAAACTCGACACCGATACGTCCACTGTACCAAATGTCGAAAAATTGAATGGCGGAAACGCGAAACTTTAGGGTTAAAAGAAGAGGTAGAAGAAAAGATAGAAGAAAAAGAGAGAAGAATAACACAGAAAACACATAACAGGAACAATATCAGAATCTCACATATCGCAGCGGAACAATATATAATAGATAAATAAATAATCTTTAAAACAAAAGACTATATCAGTTTATACATACATCAATCATCAGAGTTTGCAACAATGGACAGTTATATAAACTTGTCCTCATACAGAATACACAGCGGAATAAATAACAAGTACGATAGTACGCTTCGCCATCCAGCTCATCTCCAAAGCTCCAGAATATCCAGAATATCCTGATAACATAACTCTAGGCTGCCCGTGTGGAAAATTATGGGCACCCAGAGTTTAGAAAGGGAACAATAAACTCCAGGTCAGTCATGGTGACTGGTGTGAGATCGTAAAACAGTTATTTTCGCAAAGAAAATAAAACAACTTCGCAATGCTTTTGGAAAATGAAACTACCATAAGGCCTCCCACCACACACACAATGCAAACGCAGAATTGGAGGAGATTTCTCCTTATGATAGTCAAAAATGCTTACTACGCAAATCAGTTGATATTATTATTAATGTCTAGTGTGGAAAACATTTCGAAAGTATAATATCAATCTTAGCCAACATACAACAATTGTCGTATGCCTACTATAGCTACTACGTTCAATAGCAGGTTACCGCCACATTCCATAGCAGGTAATACAAATAAAAACCGTACAGGGTTCGTATTGTTTCTTTGGATTTCCAACAAATGATCAGGCTAAGGAACTTCCTTACCGAAATAGAAACGCCTCTGGAAAGACGCCCTGAGAACCTAACCGGATCTCCGCAAACAAAAGGCCGACGCTACCTCACGCTCTAACCGAGCTGTAACTAGGTAACTAACACACGAGCTATGCCATCCCCCGGTCGTTACCGACCTTTATCCGAGGATCCTCAATCGAAAAGCAACAGCCACAAAATATAATCAACATAGGTAAAATATCTGGGCTCCATACCATGATATCACCTTTTATCCAGAAGGAAATGGCATACCCTAGGGGCGCTACCCCTACAAACCTTTGCCGCACATTCCTGTTTCGACCATTACCGGGTTGTGAGGCTCGACGAAGTCTCGTCCACAAAGCTACGCTTTTTCACAAAGCCACGCTTTTTCACAAAGCCACGCTTTTTCACAAAGCCACGCTTTGATCCACAAATGATCATCAGCACTTCGTGTGCCACATTACCAAATTGGGAATGTATCACTAGTAACCATCAACTACATAACCTCTGAGCTCGTACGTCTCAGAGAAGGGTGTTAAGCTAAGAGAATAAATTCTCCGCCACCAACAGAAATGTATTTGATAGAAACCAGCTTTACATCTCAAAGTGTAACGTCAGACACACATCCATACAAGTCCGTTCCAGGATCGAACGGAACCGAAGGCACTTCCAAAGAAGCCCTTGCAATCCGGATATTCACTAATCACGTCCGGACTTCCCATCACAAAAAGAGTGATATAAATCTCTATACCGGAGCAACTCGGTGCAGAGACATTCGACAGGTTGTCCTTTCATTTTCACAAATATCCGGTCTTCGCACCGGTCTTCAAATGCTATCCATTCGCGACGTAACACTATTCGGAATGGGTTATATGACACAAAGGTCCTCTCCCGGCTTAACCGAATAATGAGCGTTTGTTTCAAAAACAAATCAAGTGTCATTTCAAAGGCAAATATTGATAGTCGGTTATTTAACTATCAACAACATTCACAACAATCAATCAATTCAAATAATTTTTCCCAAATTATTTATTTCAAAATATCTTCAGAAGATATATATTTTCCACACTTCACATTTGAAAATCAATTTCAAATCATATTTTACACTTCACATTTGAAAATCCATTTCAAATCATTTTTCACGCTTCACATTTGAAAATCCATTTCAAATCATTTTATGGTCCATTTAACCCAATTAGATAAATTCTTATCGATTTATTTCAAATTTACATTTCAAATTTGTAAATTTATTTCCACACTTCATTACTTTGAAAATCCGATTTCAAACCATATTTTCCACACTTTAAAAATAAATCAATATTTATTTTTAAAACAAATTTCCCTTTCCTTTACAACTTCTATTCGGAATTTACATTCCTAAAAATCCACTTTTACACGATTTTCAAATCGTTTTCCAAATATTTATTTCCAACCCCAAATCAACTTTTAAAAATTGATTTCTCCATTTTATTTCAAATCCCAAATTGAATTTCAAATTGATTTCTGAATTTACTTCAACACCGAATCACATTTCAAATTGATTTTAACTTTTAATCCCAATTACCAAATCATTTTACAAATCGATTCCCAAATTTATTTTCAACACAAAAATCAATTTTTTTCCATTCAACATTAAATACGTTTTCATATTGATTCCTCAAAGATTTATTTTAAATACCCAATCAATTATCACTTTGATTTCAAACAAATTTATCTCCTTTAAAATAAATTCTTTTATTTTCCCAAACCATCAAAAATTCAATTTTAATTTCAGAAATCCAATTTCATTTATTTCTGGTATCCAACGATACCAAAAATACATTCGGCTAAATTTTAGCTCTCAATACATTCAATCACAGATATAATCATACACAGATTATAAATAATAAATTAATCAACATATGAAATCAATTCAAATGTTTTGAGGAATCCTGTTGGATCCCTCCAACCTATTTCCCTGCATCCACAGACGTTAGCACAATACCAATTCCACTTCGAGGTGGAATATCGCGGTATATGGGTCTTATAAATATATCATCCGCTTACTAACGGCGCAATAGGGTCTCATCCGCTATACGAGGCGGGAAATCAATCAATCCAATATATACATATGCCAATATGTATATATTGCTATATATATATAGATATATCCTACTATATCTAATACACATCCAAACAGTCAATCAAATCAATAACTGCAAAAAAAAAATCCACTTTTCATTTTGAGTGAGAAGATCTCACCTTAGCTTTTAACTTGCCATCCATTTTTGTTTCTGCTTGTTTTCTTTTCAGTATTGACCTTGTATAAACAATTTATACAATTTGTTAATATTCGAATCAATCGAACAATTTATTCCATTTGATAATTAACTTACTAATGATTTTATTTTAAACTAATACTTTTAAATTTAAACTATTTTCCTTTTAAAATATTCTTTAGTATCAAAAATAATTTTAATAAGATAATTAACCAAGTTAATCATTTAAATAAATGAACAATCAATTATCCCCCTTTTTTCTGTTAATAAACAAACAGTAATAAATTTTAAAACTATCACTAAAATATTAAATATTAAATTCAATTTAAAATTGACAAATCACCTGCTAGCTCACAGACCTCCCCAAACCACCGAGAATCACAACTTCGGCATCGGAAATCCTGACTGCAATCAGAACTAACACTGCCCACACCCAAGTATACACGCCAATCACGAGCACACACCAACACGGCAGTCGCCCTCCTAAACTCGCGAGCACACACCAACACGGCAGTCGCGAATTTCCAAATCGAACACAAACCCTAAATCGCGATGCCCAGACTCCACTACTTCGCTCTGCCACCCACTAACGTGCACGACAGGCCCCACTTCGACCAGCCCATCGCATGAACCCACCAGAACGCCTCACTGCAATGCTCGAAATCGAGCTCGACTTCGATGCTCAGCCCTAAGCGACCTCGCGCCCTCTTCCTCTGTCGCGTACGTGCGCCTCCTCTCAAATCCCGAACCCTAGTTCGGCAGCCTCAAACTCGATTTGATTGGCAAAGCGCGACCATTGTTGGATTTTCTCTTCTTCGTTAGTTTTGAATTTTTTGAAGAGGGGAGGAAATCGAAATTTCATTAGTTTTTTTTTTTTTATTTAACCGGCTCGAGTTCTCTTTCTATTTCGAAAGCTGGGTTTCGACTTCGAACTGGGAAAACAGATAAGGAGAAAGACGAGAAATTTTATCAAGCCTTGTTCTGCCAGTATTTTTTTCTTTCGAGGCTTCGGCCATTCATTTTGAATTGAATGAATATTTTGTTATGGAAAGAAGAACTGAAGAAGACAAAGGGAGGAAACGATATAATTTGTTTTCTTTTCGTTTGAAGCTTCGAGTACAAATCTTCTTTCGGCTGAAATGAAATAAAGGGGGAAAATGATGTTTGCGTGTGGTAGACGAGCTGCAGTACTTTGAAGTGAAGGAAAAACGACGATGTGAAATATTTCAGCTGAAGTTGACTGTATAGATATATATTCAATTTAAATCCAAATTCAAATCGTTCCGATAAATACAACTCAAAATCTTGACCTCCTATCGAGGCGTGCTGCCAGGCAATTATAATGTTATACGCCTATCCCGAACGCAATGGAAAAGTTTTCGGGTCCAAATTCGATCGTATGGAGAAGATAGCTTTTTGGACCAGTTATTAAATTAAAATTTCAATTTAATTTCAGTGCGTTTGCTTATCGTACGCTCGCACAACAACTCCGGACATTACGAAAATTGAAATCCGATAATAATACAATATTACGGATCCAATGGAACTGGTTTCATCGAATTCCGAGACCGCGCCCCGGAACGCTATTTTTAAATTCAATTTAAACGATATAAATTCAAAACTGAACAAAATAGTTTTAATTTCAATTCTGAAACCTTTATTATCTTCGGTATTATCAATATAAATTTTCAAAGCCTTCAGATTATTTTTAATCAGCTTAAAATCGAAGATTCAAATTTTTACCCAGTTTCGATAATTAAATTCAATAATTTAATTGCTAAATTCACTCTGATATTTGAATTTCAAATTAAATTACCATTCGAATATTTAAACTCAATTAAATATTCATTTTTAAAATGTCAAAAATTCAGGGTCGTTACAATCTTCCCCCCTTAAAAGAATTTCGTCCCGAAATTACAAGTTAGGAAAAATGGTCCTTAACCCGTCTACTATTTTTCACAATCTAAATAGTTTTATCAAATTTTCAAAACAAATCTTTCTACTAAAGATTCGTTATTAATTCAACTAAACTTCCAACTTCAATTATAAGTTTCAAACAACCTTGTTTAACTTCTCAATTCAAATTCGAGTTTAAATCCAGATTTTAAACTTTCAAAATTTCTCTAAAATTTTCTAACACCCGAAATTTTCGAAAAATTTCGCCAGCGTCTCCTTTGCGCGGCTAATACGGTACGACTACAAAACGTCCCTACGGACTCTCAGATCTCAAAAGAAAACAAAATGCCAAGTGGCAAAATCAGAATCTCATCAAATTTCATACTGAAATTTAAATACATACCTTTTGGTCGAGCAAATTCAAATTATCTTCAAAATTTAATCCAATTCCATATACCCTGTATGTTTTACCTAACAACAATGGCCAAATTTACTTATTGGATTCTCAATACCCGTTTTACTTAAGAATTTCATTCATTCATTTCTT
The DNA here is from genome assembly GCA_030737815.1 of Allium fistulosum. Classification (NCBI taxonomy): domain Eukaryota; kingdom Viridiplantae; phylum Streptophyta; class Magnoliopsida; order Asparagales; family Amaryllidaceae; genus Allium; species Allium fistulosum. Next base: position 1,113,438,405 of record CM060907.1, on the reverse strand, counting down.
AAGTTCAATATAAGTATTACATACTTCTTATATTCGTTTTCACTTCATTAACAAAGTTATATATTCATTTCCATTCAACTTTGCATTTCAACTTCATTTGAATTCAATTTACAATTTCAATTCAATTTGAATTCATTTTATCTTCCAATTTTCATTCAAATTTTCATTTTGAATTTTACTTGAATTCGATTCATCTTCTAATTTCGAATATTGAGCTTTATTCACTTTTATCTCAATTCCCAATTTGAAATCACTTAAAAGTCCTTTTAAAAATGGATATGGAAAGCACGCTCCCCCATGGATCACAGTTACTCGGCGGTTTCGCTACTATCCCAGTAGAATCGCTCGTAATCTGTAGATTTCTCATCTCTTAAATTTCGCCATGGTTGTTGCCATAGATCGTAGTTCACACGGCGGTTACACCACTATCCCAGTGGAATCGCTTGTAACCATAGGCATCTCGCCCCTCGAATTTCGCTGTGGCATACGTCGTGATCAATCAATATGATCCCATCACGATCAAATGGATACTCATACTGAGTTCCTAGACCTTCAAAAATTTTCAATGGAAGGTACTTTTTCATATCCTTAGTTTGGAAAACATATGTCATATATGTATAGTATTTCATTTCCAATTGATTCCATTCAATTTTAATTGGCATTTCATATTCACATTCACCAACTTAGAATATTTTCAATATCAAATTTACTTAAGAATTTCACACTTATTTCTTAATTTCAATACAAGTATTTTCCATACTTTTTTTATATTAATTTTCAATTACCACTTATATTTAAACTGGATTACCAATTCCATATAAATCCAATCAATATTTCATTTATAATTATTGAATTCAATTCGTTTCGAACCTTATTCATTTAGTCAATCTTCAATTAGCTTCACTTACTAATTTTAGTTTAATACATCACTTCGTTTTCCACAAATCAAATTCAATTCCAGTTCTATTTACTTACAAATTCAAAATGAATTTTAACACTCAATTTCATTTTCTTGCACTTGCAGTTGCAAATTTATTTATTCATTCACAAATTCATTCATTTTCAATTTGAATCTCATTCCAATTAGATTTCAAATAATTTATAAGTTATCAAACTTATTTACATTCCATTAATGAATTTATTTTCAAATATTTCTCTGGAATCCCATTTCAATTTGTAAATTAGATTTACGATTCATATTTTCAAATCTCATTCGTATATGGATTTTATTTCATTATCTTCTTCAATTCAGATTTATAAACTTCATTTGTTAAATGAATTTATCTTCAAAATTTTGGTTATTATTTGAATTTCTTATTTAATTCCATATATCAATGATAATACTTCAATATTATCTTTTTCTAACAACCAAGCATCCATATACTACTATAATTCATAGAAAATCATTTCTTTTCTATACAAAAATAGTTTTGGGCAAAATTATTTCATTTACCCTATTTTAAAACAATACTGTGTCGGTTTATCTTGTTTAAGAGTTTAGAAACCCCTATCGATTACAGTTGGCCACCCTGCATCGACCAGAATCTATAAACAATCAACCGATAAGTCAACACAATACAAAACAAATTTTGTATTCACTAACAAATACGCGCTCATATCTATTATTACACTCACACTCATTCTAGAGTACTACTGACTCTATCTCTAATGAGTAACACCCAACAGAGCAGGGTTGTCGCTTAACCGGATGCTCTGATACCACTTGTAAAGACCCGCAAATCCGTCTTCCGAAAACTCGACACCGATACGTCCACTGTACCAAATGTCGAAAAATTGAATGGCGGAAACGCGAAACTTTAGGGTTAAAAGAAGAGGTAGAAGAAAAGATAGAAGAAAAAGAGAGAAGAATAACACAGAAAACACAGAATAGGAACAATATCAGAATCTCACATATCGCAGCGGAACAATATATAATAGATAAATAAATAATCTTTAAAACAAAAGACTATATCAGTTTATACATACATCAATCATCAGAGTTTGCAACAATGGACAGTTATATAAACTTGTCCTCATACAGAATACACAGCGGAATAAATAACAAGTACGATAGTACGCTTCGCCATCCAGCTCATCTCCAAAGCTCCAGAATATCCAGAATATCCTGATAACATAACTCTAGGCTGCCCGTGTGGAAAATTATGGGCACCCAGAGTTTAGAAAGGGAACAATAAACTCCAGGTCAGTCATGGTGACTGGTGTGAGATCGTAAAACAGTTATTTTCGCAAAGAAAATAAAACAACTTCGCAATGCTTTTGGAAAATGAAACTACCATAAGGCCTCCCACCACACACACAATGCAAACGCAGAATTGGAGGAGATTTCTCCTTATGATAGTCAAAAATGCTTACTACGCAAATCAGTTGATATTATTATTAATGTCTAGTGTGGAAAACATTTCGAAAGTATAATATCAATCTTAGCCAACATACAACAATTGTCGTATGCCTACTATAGCTACTACGTTCAATAGCAGGTTACCGCCACATTCCATAGCAGGTAATACAAATAAAAACCGTACAGGGTTCGTATTGTTTCTTTGGATTTCCAACAAATGATCAGGCTAAGGAACTTCCTTACCGAAATAGAAACGCCTCTGGAAAGACGCCCTGAGAACCTAACCGGATCTCCGCAAACAAAAGGCCGACGCTACCTCACGCTCTAACCGAGCTGTAACTAGGTAACTAACACACGAGCTATGCCATCCCCCGGTCGTTACCGACCTTTATCCGAGGATCCTCAATCGAAAAGCAACAGCCACAAAATATAATCAACATAGGTAAAATATCTGGGCTCCATACAATTATATCACCTTTTATCCAGAAGGAAATGGCATACCCTAGGGGCGCTACCCCTACAAACCTTTGCCGCACATTCCTGTTTCGACCATTACCGGGTTGTGAGGCTCGACGAAGTCTCGTCCACAAAGCTACGCTTTTTCACAAAGCCACGCTTTTTCACAAAGCCACGCTTTTTCACAAAGCCACGCTTTGATCCACAAATGATCATCAGCACTTCGTGTGCCACATTACCAAATTGGGAATGTATCACTAGTAACCATCAACTACATAACCTCTGAGCTCGTACGTCTCAGAGAAGGGTGTTAAGCTAAGAGAATAAATTCTCCGCCACCAACAGAAATGTATTTGATAGAAACCAGCTTTACATCTCAAAGTGTAACGTCAGACACACATCCATACAAGTCCGTTCCAGGATCGAACGGAACCGAAGGCACTTCCAAAGAAGCCCTTGCAATCCGGATATTCACTAATCACGTCCGGACTTCCCATCACAAAAAGAGTGATATAAATCTCTATACCGGAGCAACTCGGTGCAGAGACATTCGACAGGTTGTCCTTTCATTTTCACAAATATCCGGTCTTCGCACCGGTTTTCAAATGCTATCCATTCGCGACGTAACACTATTCGGAATGGGTTATATGACACAAAGGTCCTCTCCCGGCTTAACCGAATAATGAGCGTTTGTTTCAAAAACAAATCAAGTGTCATTTCAAAGGCAAATATTGATAGTCGGTTATTTAACTATCAACAACATTCACAACAATCAATCAATTCAAATAATTTTTCCCAAATTATTTATTTCAAAATATCTTCAGAAGATATATATTTTCCACACTTCACATTTGAAAATCAATTTCAAATCATATTTTACACTTCACATTTGAAAATCCATTTCAAATCATTTTTCACGCTTCACATTTGAAAATCCATTTCAAATCATTTTATGGTCCATTTAACCCAATTAGATAAATTCTTATCGATTTATTTCAAATTTACATTTCAAATTTGTAAATTTATTTCCACACTTCATTACTTTGAAAATCCGATTTCAAACCATATTTTCCACACTTTAAAAATAAATCAATATTTATTTTTAAAACAAATTTCCCTTTCCTTTACAACTTCTATTCGGAATTTACATTCCTAAAAATCCACTTTTACACGATTTTCAAATCGTTTTCCAAATATTTATTTCCAACCCCAAATCAACTTTTAAAAATTGATTTCTCCATTTTATTTCAAATCCCAAATTGAATTTCAAATTGATTTCTGAATTTACTTCAACACCGAATCACATTTCAAATTGATTTTAACTTTTAATCCCAATTACCAAATCATTTTACAAATCGATTCCCAAATTTATTTTCAACACAAAAATCAATTTTTTTCCATTCAACATTAAATACGTTTTCATATTGATTCCTCAAAGATTTATTTTAAATACCCAATCAATTATCACTTTGATTTCAAACAAATTTATCTCCTTTAAAATAAATTCTTTTATTTTCCCAAACCATCAAAAATTCAATTTTAATTTCAGAAATCCAATTTCATTTATTTCTGGTATCCAACGATACCAAAAATACATTCGGCTAAATTTTAGCTCTCAATACATTCAATCACAGATATAATCATACACAGATTATAAATAATAAATTAATCAACATATGAAATCAATTCAAATGTTTTGAGGAATCCTGTTGGATCCCTCCAACCTATTTCCCTGCATCCACAGACGTTAGCACAATACCAATTCCACTTCGAGGTGGAATATCGCGGTATATGGGTCTTATAAATATATCATCCGCTTACTAACGGCGCAATAGGGTCTCATCCGCTATACGAGGCGGGAAATCAATCAATCCAATATATACATATGCCAATATGTATATATTGCTATATATATATAGATATATCCTACTATATCTAATACACATCCAAACAGTCAATCAAATCAATAACTGCAAAAAAAAAATCCACTTTTCATTTTGAGTGAGAAGATCTCACCTTAGCTTTTAACTTGCCATCCATTTTTGTTTCTGCTTGTTTTCTTTTCAGTATTGACCTTGTATAAACAATTTATACAATTTGTTAATATTCGAATCAATCGAACAATTTATTCCATTTGATAATTAACTTACTAATGATTTTATTTTAAACTAATACTTTTAAATTTAAACTATTTTCCTTTTAAAATATTCTTTAGTATCAAAAATAATTTTAATAAGATAATTAACCAAGTTAATCATTTAAATAAATGAACAATCAATTATCCCCCTTTTTTCTGTTAATAAACAAACAGTAATAAATTTTAAAACTATCACTAACATATTAAATATTAAATTCAATTTAAAATTGACAAATCACCTGCTAGCTCACAGACCTCCCCAAACCACCGAGTCACAACTTCGGCATCGGAAATCCTGACTGCAATCAGAACTAACACTGCCCACACCCAAGTATACACGCCAATCACGAGCACACACCAACACGGCAGTCGCCCTCCTAAACTCGCGAGCACACACCAACACGGCAGTCGCGAATTTCCAAATCGAACACAAACCCTAAATCGCGATGCCCAGACTCCACTACTTCGCTCTGCCACCCACTAACGTGCACGACAGGCCCCACTTCGACCAGCCCATCGCATGAACCCACCAGAACGCCTCACTGCAATGCTCGAAATCGAGCTCGACTTCGATGCTCAGCCCTAAGCGACCTCGCGCCCTCTTCCTCTGTCGCGTACGTGCGCCTCCTCTCAAATCCCGAACCCTAGTTCGGCAGCCTCAAACTCGATTTGATTGGCAAAGCGCGACCATTGTTGGATTTTCTCTTCTTCGTTAGTTTTGAATTTTTTGAAGAGGGGAGGAAATCGAAATTTCATTAGTTTTTTTTTTTTTATTTAACCGGCTCGAGTTCTCTTTCTATTTCGAAAGCTGGGTTTCGACTTCGAACTGGGAAAACAGATAAGGAGAAAGACGAGAAATTTTATCAAGCCTTGTTCTGCCAGTATTTTTTTCTTTCGAGGCTTCGGCCATTCATTTTGAATTGAATGAATATTTTGTTATGGAAAGAAGAACTGAAGAAGACAAAGGGAGGAAACGATATAATTTGTTTTCTTTTCGTTTGAAGCTTCGAGTACAAATCTTCTTTCGGCTGAAATGAAATAAAGGGGGAAAATGATGTTTGCGTGTGGTAGACGAGCTGCAGTACTTTGAAGTGAAGGAAAAACGACGATGTGAAATATTTCAGCTGAAGTTGACTGTATAGATATATATTCAATTTAAATCCAAATTCAAATCGTTCCGATAAATACAACTCAAAATCTTGACCTCCTATCGAGGCGTGCTGCCAGGCAATTATAATGTTATACGCCTATCCCGAACGCAATGGAAAAGTTTTCGGGTCCAAATTCGATCGTATGGAGAAGATAGCTTTTTGGACCAGTTATTAAATTAAAATTTCAATTTAATTTCAGTGCGTTTGCTTATCGTACGCTCGCACAACAACTCCGGACATTACGAAAATTGAAATCCGATAATAATACAATATTACGGATCCAATGGAACTGGTTTCATCGAATTCCGAGACCGCGCCCCGGAACGCTATTTTTAAATTCAATTTAAACGATATAAATTCAAAACTGAACAAAATAGTTTTAATTTCAATTCTGAAACCTTTATTATCTTCGGTATTATCAATATAAATTTTCTAAGCCTTCAGATTATTTTTAATCAGCTTAAAATCGAAGATTCAAATTTTTACCCAGTTTCGATAATTAAATTCAATAATTTAATTGCTAAATTCACTCTGATATTTGAATTTCAAATTAAATTACCATTCGAATATTTAAACTCAATTAAATATTCATTTTTAAAATGTCAAAAATTCAGGGTCGTTACAGGCGTCCCTAAGGTTTTGCCCGTATTCCGAACACAATGGAACGTGTTTCGAAAGCCAATTTGATCGTATGTGGAAGATAGCTTTTGAATCGAATTAAAAATATTAAATTTTCGATATTTATTTCAGCGCGTTTCTAACCCGTACAACCAAACGATAACTCCAAATGCTACGAAATTTGAAATTCGATAATAATACTCTATTACGGATCCAATGGAACTGGTTTCATCGAATTCCGAGACTGTGTCTCGGAAGGCTATTTTTACTCGTCGATTAAATCGACGACTTTTCAAAATATACAAAATTTCTTACGAATCCAATTTTATATGTTAACAAATTCATTGTTGTTTAAATAAATTTTTATATCAATCTTCGATATCATTTTCAATCATATTATATTCAAAATTCAGTTATTCAAATATTTGCAAATTTAAATTTTGAACAATTTAGATTATCCAAAATTCATTATCTTGAAATATTTGAAAATGAACTTATAAAATTTAACTTTAAAACGAATTCAAATTATGGAACAATGGTTTCCGTTATACAGTTATTCAATTCCCGTTATTCGATCTATTCAATTATTCAATTTATTTCCAATATCAAATTTAAACAATTTAATTGATCCATATTCAACAAATTTCAATATTAGATTTTAAATGAATTCTCATTACAAATCAATTACTTTATTTACATCTAATGAATTCAACATTTATTTATCCAACTATTGATCGTAAACTCATTCAATAAGTAGCATTTATATTTCAATATTGGATTTTTAAATAAATTTCCGTTATTAGTCAATTACCTTATTCACATCCAGTGCATCCAACATTTGTTATTCAACTCCAGTTATTGATTGTAAACCCAGTTAATATATAAAATTTCATTTCATTTACAATTGGTTTTCAAGTTCAATTCAACTGACAAATAAACAAGTAACTTAAATAATTATCACCATTTATCTTTAATCACACTTATAAGTTTATTATTTACAAACAAGTGTCACAATTACCTATACAATACCAATTTGATTCCATTACTGATGAATATATTTTATTTTATTAGTTAACTCAATATTTACATTTGTTGTTCTTATATTTTCTTATAACCAAGTTATAATATTTGAGACATTTCAAGTGCTTGGAATTTCATTCAACTCATTAATAATTAACTCAGATAACTATTGTTGCAATTCATTCTAGTTATTATCATTATAAATAAATACATTACAATTTTTTTAATTCTTCCAACATTAAACCATGAAATCTTATTAGATTAACTAATTTAATTATCGAAAATCTACGGGTTGTTACAACGCCAAACCCACATGCATATCCTTCCTCCTCCAGTCTCCTTCTTTAGGTATCATGTATATAAATATATATATTTATATTATATTGTATTGTTTAATATTATGTTTTAGCCTGCTGTTATGTTGTATTCGTGGAATAAGAAAAAGGTATACTATATGCTATATACTCTTTAAATGGATAAAATTTGTTTTGCATAACAGCTTAATCTTGATATTTGTTCTGTATATATATATTTATACATATAATATCTTATAAAAGAAGTTATATATACGACATATATATGAGTTTTAACAGGGCAGTATATAGATGTTTTACAGTTTGTTATATGTGTTCTCACCCAAGTGTTTAGATATGTATTTGTATATATCGAAGTGTACCTGAGTTTATAAAAAAATTCTGTTTACAGCAAACTCATATATACTTTATATAAAGTATGTTCTGTTTCTCTGTTAGTTTATGTATATAGATATGTTGTTATATTAGTAATATAAGAATTTGCTGTTTATATACAAAATTTTATACAAGTATTTATAATATGTTTGTTAGTTATGGATGTTAGTTTTAACATATAATTATAATATAGCTACTTTGTATATGCTGTAGGCTGTTATATATATCCCATTAGTATTCTTTAGTAGGTATTTATATGTTGGCATATATATATATATATATGTATAAGTATGTTAGTATTTATGTATATTCTGTTTGATTTTATTTTCTTTACAAAGTATACAAGTTATAAAATGATCTGCTCTATATATGTAAGTTGATATATATGTTTGAGTTTTATGAGTTGTGCTGTTGAATTTTTTTATGTGTTTATATATATAAAGGTTTCTGTAAGTTACATAAGTTATATATATTACGACAGTTTATTTAAATGCATAAATGTTAGTATATAAGTTATATATTATATATAGATTTTTTTATAAAGCACATATATAAAGAGAGTATGGGTTTACTGTATACATATGTTTACAGTGTATAGTCTAAATTTGTAGTATTTAAAATATAAATATGGTATGTTGTACTGTGATATATATCTGTAATAGTATGTTAGTATTTTTGTATATATGATAGGTTATGTTTTCGCAACGAGAAAAATATAATATATATGAGTTTCGTACATTTTAAATATGGGTATACCTAGGTATTGATTTAAATTATAGTATGTATATGATGTTACATATATACGCTTATGTTTACTTTAATATATATATATATATAATTGTCTGAGAAATGGAAGCATTACAAATCTCTTTACTTATCTATGTATTTTCAATCTCTTTCGAATACCAAGTTGGTCTCTTTGAATTTAGTATATATATATGTATGAGTTATAATTTGAATATGGTGAAAGTATACGTTTTATGTAATTTATAGATATGTCCTTTTAAATTTGTATTTTTAATTGAATATTGGTTTAAGAAAATAATAGAATAAAATATATATATTTCGTTTCAGTCTATATCAAGCAAATTCTGATTATCTCGTCAATTTCTTATTTATCAGCTTTGTTGTCGAATTCGTGCCAATCCTGCTTTGCTCTGAAATTCATGCTCGGATTCAGAACTCATCTCGCTCTCATTCTTCTCTAGCCCCGGAAGGTGAGCAATCACTCACGATTAACGTTCTTTTATTTATGAAATTTAATTTCAATTGAAACGTCAATTGAAATATGCTGCTGTTAGTTATTTACATTGTTATATATGCTATTATCTGTATCTGTTCACTTGTGACATCTGACACCATTATTTGTTATTTATATTGATGATATATGCGTGTTATATTATTATCATATATGTTATCACACTGCAAGTTCCCGGTTAGTATAGAATTCACTATGGGTTGAAAAGATACATACCCGAACGATCTTGTAGAATAGGAGAAAATTGTTATGGGTTGAAATGATAAACCCAAACGATTTTCATTTGAATTGAATTTTGGATTACGGGTTGAAAGGATATATACCCGTATATATATAAATTACGGATTGAAATGATAAATATCTGTATCACTTGACCATAGGGTAGAGAATTATATACAGACACCGTTGGTCTATATATAAATATTTTGAAAATTATTTCTATGGTTTTGAAAAGAAATATATAGTTTAAATAAATATTGATTTTAAAGGATTTATTAAAGTTGATTTAATAAAGTTGATATAATATGTTTAAGTATTTATTTAATATCTATATTTTCAAATATAGGGTTTAAAATGATTCAGGTTGGAAAGATAAATTTGAAATTGATTTGAAATTTTATTTATTTAAGAATTACTTAAATAAGTTGATCAGATATTTATTAAATTTAAAATTTTAAAGATATGTTTTACAACTTGAATTTGATTAAAAGTGACTTAAATGAATATTTCAAATTTATAAATTTAAATGGGATATTTTGTTTATTTAAATTTGTAAATTGAAGTTGTATTTAGATGTTATTGAAATGATTAAGTAAATATTTCAAAACTAAATAATAGTAAAGTGAATCTGATATATATATGAAATTATCGAAATTAGTTTTGAAATATTGAATATATAAAGCTTTGAAATATATATATTGAAATTGAAATGGTTTATTTTGTGGTTCAAATATGTATTTGAAATCGATAATTTGAAATGGTTTATTGGGAAACTGAATCGAATTGAAATTGACGATTTGAGATTTGATTAAATTCGAATTTTTGAAATTCGAGTTGATTTGAATCGACTTGTGAAATTTGAGGAAGCTATTTTTATATAAAGTATTTTTAAACTATACCTAAAACTATTTATATTTTACTTTATAAATTATTTTAATATAAAATATTTTAATATAAATCATTTTCAATATAAATTATTTTATTATAAACTATTTTAACTTATAACTATTTTATATAAACTATTTTTATTTTATAAACTATTTTATTGTATATACTAATTTTAATATCTAAACTGTTTAAGAAGAAAGTGTTATGAATTTCAAGGTTTTGATTTCCAAAGTGTTTTGATTTTTTTAAAGACTTATGATTTCGAAAGAGTTATAACTTGGGAAAGTGATATGATTTTTGGAAATGGAAATATTTGAAATGGAAATGATATCGTATTGATATGTTTTGAAATGGAAATGATATTTTGGTTTTGAAGTATAAACTATTTTGAAATGACCGCGGTGTTATAATAACGTTTGGTTGTTAAAGAGACCTGGATCGGATATGGGCATACTCTCTGTCGATACTGAAAACCACTTTAACAACTGTGCACGCAGTGGAGATTCTAGAATGAAGTAGGATGGTGGCGACGATCCTATATGAGGTATATACGTGGACCCGACTACCGTGAGTTGGCATAAGGTGGCTAAAATAGGAGCAATTGACGGGCTAATGAGGTAGCTCCTTTGATCGAACACATTCCATCGTATGCCATTCTATTACTTTGTGATTGATTTGGTGCGCACCCTTGATTCGGGAGTGTGGCTCGTGGTGGGAGATTGCTGCGGCTCTGCCTTATCACCGGCCCGGAAGTGTAATTGGTATATCTACCCTGGCATTGCCTAGTTGGGCCGTGTCACCTACCCTAGCATGCTTTACTACAAGTTTGATTTGTGTCGTACCTATGGAGTATCCTCTGGTAGCTCCAGTTTACGGGGTATTATGGTACCGTATAGACTACTGGCACTATAAAATGTGTTAAGGGGGATATGGATAATGCCATAACGCTATTTTAATAGTTTACTTTACTTTAGACATATTATAATAGTGTATATTACTACATAGTAGATAGTTTAACGGATCCTTAGAGGATGGTTATCCCAAACATCCTTTGAGTTACTTGTATTTCAGTTGATATTTCACTTGAGTTGAATTTATTGATATAAAAATGTTAATCCTGACTCGAGTGTTTTGTATGTTTTGCTTTACGCTCGGGTCAGACTGAGTGGTTCAGTGTTCGGGACTCACCTTTGGAGTTGAAGCTTCGCTTGGAGATCCAGCTATCTATCCAGCCTTCAGTTATTCAGTTGATTCCAGTGATGTATTCTGATCTTGTATTTTTACTATTGTATTGAGACATCTATGTATCGAGATCTCTACTGTATCTTATTTAACTCTGTTTATATATATATATAGTAGCTTCATGAATTACTATTCTTTTGTTTCCGCTGCATTATTTTATATTATTCTGTGTCTGTGATTCTGTGATTATTTATTTACTGTATATGCTGAGTTTTGCCAAATTTAAATTAACAATCTAATATTTTGAGCAATTCAAATCCGACATGTATGGATGCGAATGGTTGAAAATTTTAGGATGTTACAATCCAGATTGCCTTTCGAAAACTAACACACATGATATCAAATAGTTGGTATGTAGTGTGTTAGAGAAAGGCGAAAGTCGATGGTGTTGAAAGCTTGCTTTCGAAGGGTTTGAAGCCATTTTCAATAGTTTCTGAATCAACCCACTTGCCTTTGTTTTGCTTTCGAAAGAGATACCACTTACTTTGTTTTCCAAGAAGCTTTCGAAAGGGGTGAAGTTACTTAAAAATAGCTTTCGAAGGGATTGATGTATACCTTTGTTTTAAAAGTAGATTTTTGAGTTGTCGCATGTTAAACTTTAAAAAGGAGCTTTCAAAAGGGTAGTTGCCTTTGAACCTACTCAAAACCTTGCCACCGTCTTCATACCTTTCGAATGAGTTAAAGGCCGCTTTTCTTTATAGCCTTTTTTATCAATGAGTTTGAAAGGAAACCTTTTGTTTTATTAATATAGAAACCTTATCCCAATGCTTTCGAAAGGGTCCCTATAGTCACTTATATTAAAGGTCTCGAAGGCAATGGTTTCGAAAGGTCGTTTCGAAGCTGTCCTTCTCCCTACTGTTTTACTTAAAGATTATTGCTTTCGAAAGAGTGGTTTCAAACCCATCTGTTTCCCCAAACTCTTTTGCTTGGAGATTAATGTTTTTGAAGGTTTACTTTCGCCTATGTTCACTTTGACCCAGATTAAGTTAAACCTAATGATTACGAATGAGATACTTTCAAATGGTTTCGATGCTTTGCTTCTATAATCCTACTTAGACTAAGAGGTTTTGAAAGATAGTATTAATACTTTCGGAAGGAATGTTTTATCGGTTTCGAAAGGAATGTTTTGATGCTTTCGAAAGAGATGTTTTGAATGTTTCGAAAGCATATATTTAAGTGTTTTGAAAAGGTGGTTTGAATGCTTTAGGAGGGTATAATGTAATGGTTTCAAAAGGGAGTGGCTAAGGTTTCGAAAGCTTTAGTTTTCAAAACAAAGAACCCAATCTCATTTTTAAAGAAAAACCAATGACAATGTAAAAAAGTTTTGAAATGGCATTTAACTTTGTAGTTTTTGAAGAACTTTTCCTTTTTAAAAATAAAAGTTTATAGGTATTAACCATGTTTCATTTGAAAATGATTACAAGGATATTAAACCATTAATGGTTGTGTCATCATGTTATGATTAATTATCATGTGTGCTTCTTCTATAAACATATTCACTTTATAGTTAACCCATAACAACATTTGGGGTGTTAAGGGCAGAATAACCAACTAAGTTGACCAAGTAGTGAATATAAAATTGAGTTGACTCCTGTGTGAGTAGAATTACATCCAGGAGGTCAGGTAGAGCAGAATGTAGGATGCCCAAAGACTGATCAAAATGTTGTTAGTTTAAACAGATTCACAGTAAACCCATGAAAACTATGTATGGAAATGGTTATTGGTAGGGGCCAATAATTTCTTAATGATCCCATGAAAACTATATCTGGATTATTTATTGATGGAGATCAATAGTTTCATAGTCAACCTATAAAAACAATTACAAGATAAAAGTTATTGAAGATTCCAATAGCCTTATTGAGCCTATGAAAACTATGATTGGATGAAGTAATTGGTAGATACCAATGGGTTCTTAGTGATCCCATGAAAACTATGAAACCAGAAAAATAGTCCGTAAGCTTTGAACGGTTATTAGTCAGTCCATGAATAAGTTAACAGTGACCCTAGAAACTATACTAAGACAGATAGTCAAATGAATGGGGATGGGAAATCCAGAATATGTTGCATGTTTGCATATCATCATGATATATTTTATTATGTTATTTTTTTACCATTGTTGATGCAGGATCATATTATATGGTTATTACAATTATTGGTTAAGATATTAGTGAGGGGAAAACCCATTCCGCTAAGCGGCGTTGTCTCACTAGATATATATGGTTTGAGATGGTAGGTTAATATTCACACCAGGTTTATATCTGACTCGAAATTTTCAAATTTCCCCTTAAACTCTAGGGTGCTCAATTAATTTTGAGTAGTTTGAGGTTTAAGGTTTTTAGGTTCTCCTTTAGAGGAGTAAGCTTCCAGAGTTATGCAGGAGGCAAGCTAGCTATTAGGAGTTGTTTCTGTTTGATTCCGCTGTGTTTTGATGTAATGGAGAAGTTGTTAAATTGCCTATATTTAGACTATGATCATCCAAGGGGCATCTTTATATGTCGCACTTACCGTATTTTGTAATAATTATAATATTCTGAACGTGGTTTATGATTTGGGATTATGTAATGAAATTGAAATATGATTAATGAGAAATTTGTTTTAGGTTCAGTTTAAAAAATTTCATATCCATGTGTTTCTGATATGTTAATGTATCTAACATTACTCTATTTGGTCGCTAAGAATTAATAACTATGGATGACTACAACATCCGTAGCCATTAATTTTTGGCCTCCAAATGGGGTATATTACATTTTTCCTATATCAACTTCTCGGTAACATCCTAGAGATACCTATATTCATTTGTGTTGTGACCATAACATTTGTGGAACCGACAATATTTTTTAGTTTACTTTTGTTTCTCCGTTGATTATTTTGGAGGTGGCTTCCTATACTACATAGTATTGCATATAGATAAGTAGACGTGCTCTAGAGATGTATTCAGTGGTGTGTAGGTATCATACATTAAAATCCTAGACTTTCCCCTTCCAGAATCCTTCTTTCGTTCACGGTTCATATTACCTCCTTTCTTTTGCTGATTCGGTTGGACATTTACTTAAAAATTTTCGAAACTCTCCCCGCACTATTTCAGTGCAATGTTACTTTACACTCCCTCTCCACTCGGTTCAACAACTGTAACAACCCTGTATTTTACAAATATTTTTAAATTGATTTTTCCAGATTCAAAAGCTTTATTTATGAAAAAGAATAAATTTTGTTATTTTAAATATAAACTTTGATTTTGATGTGGATTAGAATTCCAAATATGACTAGATTTAATATTTCCAGAAAATGTGAATTTTGGTCAATAGTCAAACTTTGACTTTTAAATTTAAATTTTAAATATTTGAAATCATAAATTTTATCTTTTATTATGAAAATAGATGTAGTAACTTGAATACTACTTTTCGTTTCGCTGAAAACGGAGTTAAACTGTAAAAGTTATGTACATTTCAACTTTGAGTATAATTTGTTTATTTAACAATTTTGTCTATTTTAAATGATATAAATTTTATTTTTCTTTGTTATGTTTTATTTTAATCGGGTTAATACTTTATTTTGAGTATATTTTTATCTTTTAATATTTTTAAAAATGATCATATAATTTTTCTAAAGTACACTTGAATTTATTCAAATTTATAAAGCCTGATTATGTATTTATTGCCATTTTCTTTATTTAAATTCTATTTAATTTAAAATTTAATTATTTATTTTACTTGAAAATGTTTAAAAAATCATTTTTATTTCAAATTTTGGTTTAGAATATTTTTTGAAGTAAATCAAATAATTTTTCAAAGCCATTGGTTATTTTTCTGTAATTTCTAAACACTATTTGCAATTTTTGAGCAATTTCTGTAATTCTTTTTCCATTTCTTTTGAAAATAAATATTTATTTTTATTTCCTACTACTTTGTTCAGTTGTAAATAACATTTCTGAGTTTATTTTGTTTATTTAAAATAAAAAAGAAAAAGAAAAGGAAATGCCAAAGGTTTTAAAAATTGCAAAACTTAAGGCTTTTCATCTCCTGGTCTCTTCATTTTCTTTTGGCTTTTCCTCTCCTTTCTTTTGGCCGTACACTTCTTACCTCTACCCGTGTATTCTCTCCAGCAATTCACGTGAAAAATCTATCTCTCCACTCCAAAACTCATGGCTATATCAAATTTGAGAAAAAATTGCAATTCTAATGGCTTCTCTTTTCTACTTTTCTTCCTCTTCTTTTATTGATTTTGTCTTTGCTCCTCTTATGCTTTGCTCAGCTATAACCACCTTCATCTCCACCATCCTCTCCACCATTACCAGCCACAGCAACCACCACCTCCACCTCTGACCATCACCTCAAGCCGTGCCATCCAATTGAAGCCATCACCACAAAATCAATGCAAAACTCCACAAAAATTGCCTAGCCTAACCATAAACTCCACTATCTCCTTCATATCTTGACTTGGCCACACCCCTAGCTCCACCACCACCCACCTACACCACCTCTAGACATCACTTCAGATCTGACCACACCTGAAGTATGTAGGGCCGAGCCCAAAACTTGGCATAACCGAGCCAAATGTTGCGTAAACCACTCTATTTTGCCTTGAACCCATGTATGCTTCATATTGTAACTCTTCCACCACCTTCATCAACTTGTAACCTGACCTATATGACACCATACCTGACCTAAAAACACTTCATGGCTGAGCACTTGATCCCCTATGGTCAAGCATTTGAATGGTAAAGGCAAAGTCTTGTCTTTATTGCTTTGTATTTCAATTTGTTCGATATTGTTTTGGTTAATATTCATATGTTATATTGTCTTGCTTATTGTTATTGCAAGATCATATCTTGGTTCTCTTCATTCAAATCAAATGTCATGCTATATCGTGCTTGTTGTGCTTTCTAGAATCTATTCCGTGTGTTTTGGTCGCTAATCTCCAGCTTTAACAGGTGAGTTATTCTCACTAGACAATATGTACCTATATAACCAGTAAATTGACACCCTGTGAATCTGTAGAAATATATTATCATGTTATACTTGACTATGTTATGATCATATGATGTTTATACACCTGTTATATCATATGTTACTGTTATTTAATGTTATTCTGTTATTTATATCAGTTATCACCATTGCAAGTTCCCTGTAGACTAGAATCACTATGGGTTGAAATGATACATACCCGAACAGACTTTAGAATAGGGAAACATCGTTATGGGCTGAAATGATAGGCCTGAATGGTTTTTATTTAATTTATTTTAACTTGGGATTGCGGGTTTGAAATGATAGAACCCGGATTTTTCTTTTTAAACCGCGGATTGAAATGATACATATCCGTATCACTTGACCTAGGCTAGAAAACTATATACAGGCCCGTGGTTATTTTATAAAGTGTTTTGGATATTTTTAAGTATTTTTAAAAACATAAATTTATGAAATTTGATTTAAATAGATTTTGAAATGTTTTAAAATAAAGAAATTATGATTTTTCTATGAGTTAAAAATGTAATTAATGAATGGTTAAATTGGATTATTGAAATATAACTTATGTTTGGAATTTGGAATTTTGGTTAAAAATGATATTTAAGTTATATGAATAAAAATGAAAATTTAATTATATTTGGAAAATGGTAAATTGATAATTTGATTAAATTTGAATTTAAGCGATTTATTAAAGTATTATTGATTTTTCTATGAATTTAAGTGGTTAAATAAATGAATGTTTAAAAGTGATCTTTTAAAATATAACTTGACTTGGAAATGTGAAATTTGGTTTTAATTAAAGGTTTAAGTTAATTAAATAAAATTGGAAATTTAGTTAAATTTGTGAAATGGTAATTTAAATTTGAAGTGTTAAGTTTATTTGTTGGAATGTGAAGAATTGGAGACTTTTACACTTAAATTTATTAAGTAAATTGTTGAAAATTGGATTTAATTATAAGAAATTTATTGTGAAAAAGATATATGTTAAATGATATGTAAATGAACATTTTAAATGTTAAAATATGATTTTTAAAAATGTTTATGTGTTTTAAATTTAAGTTATTTAATTGCTGGAAATACACTAACACCTGAAATCTACTTTTAATAGCATTCAAAAATGCTATAGATTCTGTTTTGAACTAAAATTGTGTAAAAAGAGCTATTATAACATTTCTGAAATGTTGTAGTTGCTGTAATTGAACTTATAGGCTAATATTGAACTCAGGCCTATTATAGCATTCTCTGGGAATGCTATAATGTTCTGCAGTCTTTGCTGAAACCAAATTTAACCCTTGTTTTGAAATCTGAACTACCGCAGCACTTCTGAAATGCTGTCTTTTCTGTTTTGAACTATAACTCAACTAAAACTGAGTTTTAACAGCAGTTTTAAGTGTGGTCTTTGCTGAATTTAAAAATGTTTTCAAGTATAACTTATAACAGCTTTTTCTAAACGCTGCGAAAGGCTGAAATTTTAATAATTATGGTTTTTGATTTAGTAAACGAACTCAGAATGGTTTGAAACTTTGGAAATTGAATACTTGATTTGAAAAATATAATAATTACACTTTTAAAAGGTTTAAATGAATTATTTTGATTGGAATATAAACTATTTAAAGGTGATTTGAAACGATAGTAAATGAACGATATCTTTGAATTTAAAAGGTATTTAAAGTTGAATATTTGGATTTGAACTGATATGATATTTTATTATATTAAAATGATTTGAAATGAAGTTTTGAAATGGGATGAAAATTTAAATATGTGGAAATGGTTTGGAATTGATTTAATCTTTATTTTGATAAAGATTTGGATTTGAAATGATATTCTATTTTGAAGTATAAACTGTTTTTAAACTTATAACCACGGGTTATAATAACGATTGGTCGTTAAAGAGACCGTGATCGGATATGGACTTACTCTCTGTCGATACCGAAAACCACTTTGACAACTGTGTACGCGGTGGAGTTTCCAGAATGAAGTAGGATGGTGGCGACGATCCTAAGGTATATACGTGGACCCAACTCCCGTGAGTTGGCATAAGGTGGCTAAAACAGGAGCGATCTCGGACCAGTGAGGTAGCACCTCTTATCGGACGCACTTCTTCGATTCCATTCTATTACTTTTTGATTTTTGGTGGCCACCCTTCGATTTGGGAGTGTTGTTCGAGGTGGAAGATAGTGGCTGCTATCCGCTCCATCAGTCCGTGTGTGTAATTGGTATATCTACCCTGGCATTGCCTTGTGTGCCGTGTCACCTACCATATCGAACCCACTACGATTATGATTTTAAGATCCGACCGCGTTAAGGTTCTCCATCCCCTTAACGCTATTTTCTATATGATTATACTTTACTAATTAGACACTACTATATATACCGTATATTACTACATAGTAAATAGTTTAACGGATCCTTAAAGAATGGGCGATCCCAAGCATTCTTTAAGTTACTTGTACCTTTATTACAGTTCACTTGAGTTGGTTTACATTATATAAGTATATATTGTCCTGGCTCGAGTGTTTTGTGTTTTGCTTTACGCTCGGGTCAGCCTTAGTTATTCACAGATTTGGATTCCACTTTCTGGAGATTTGAATCGCTGGAGATTATCTGCTTGTCTTGTCCTATCTATTTCAGTTCTGTTGTTCTACTCAGCTTGTACTTGGTTATTGTATTTAGACTTCTGTTGTACTCTATTTCTTCTGTTGTACTCTATTTCTTCTGTTATATCTTATGTAACTCTGATATATTTATATAGTAGCTTCATGAACTACTATTTCTTTTACTTCCGCTGCATTATTTTACTCTGTGTCTGTGATTTGTGATTATATTTATTTACTATATATTCTGAGATTTGCCAAATTTTATTTACAACGCGGTATTTTGAGCAATTCAACTCCGGCATGAGTGTCTACCTATACACTTATAATGGATGCGAATGGTTGAAAATATCGGGTCGTTACAACAACATTCTTCCACCTTGAGCGTCTAGCTTTCTCTTTCCTCAAGTACTGACCTGCTTTTGCATAGAAATGCCCTAACTTTGTGGGTGGTTTGCCAACTGACCAATTGCCAATGTCAAATTCTTGGTCAATCCCTCTTGTTATCGCCATCAATATTGAATGGTCATCCGGATTACTGACTTCTATGATGTTGTATGAAATCTCTCCAAGTAGTCTTTTAGTGATTCTCCTAGAGCCTGGAGCACGCTTGATAAGGACATTACATCTTTGGGGCGAGTTGCATGTATACGGAGCTGCTCCCTAAATTTTGTTGCTTAATTGTCAAATCTAGTGATTAACTGTAGGGATAAGCTCGTATACCACATCGTTGATATCCAGAGAGAGCAATAGGAAAATATCTGCTTTTTATGGCACCATCAGTTCATGTAGAATCCATCAGCCATTCATATTTCATGTTGTGCTGCCTTGGGTCGGTATTTCCCTTGTAGGCTGGCACCGATGGCATGCAAAATGTCCATGGGTAATTCACATGTAGGATATTATCGGTGAACGGCGTATGGCTTTTCGAGATCTCCCAATCATCATTGGTCAAGCGTTGGATCTCACTTACTACATGCCTAATCATAGCCTTTAAGACTTCCCATGGATAGTTGGGGCAAGTGGTAGTTGTGCTCCACCTCATATGAATTATCCAGTCGATGTCTATGACATGTTTCATGCCTTCTTAGCTCAACATCCTCTTGATGTGCGTCGCATGTGTTCACATAACCATCATTTTAAAGAGGTAACTGATCAACATTAACTGGAACTTCGGCATCCAGATCAATCGTAGCAGCTCCAGTCCGAATTCCATTAGAAAAAGGTAAGGTTTCTCATTTAGAGGAGGGATCGGCTCCGATCCCTACAAAGGGATTGGCTGTGATCGGTCCTGGCTCTTCAAGAATAGTTATGTGTTTATGTGACAGATGCTTCTGCGTGATATCCATCGGTTCTACGATGTCTACGACTGTAGTGGCCATCTGATGAAGTTGAGCTCTCCGATATAGAATAGGGAGTTGGTTTTCCTCCTAGCTTTTCCACGTTGTTGATCCCTTAGTTGATTTATTAGATCGATATTGGCCTGAATCTACTGGTTCAAATGTCCGTGGCTATTCTTAAGCTATCTCATCAGGTTCTAAAAACCCGATCTTATGATGGAATTAGCTAGATATTGGACATCAACTGGATTTGTAGCAATGGCATCCATTGGTAGATGTTTTGGCTTCCTTGCTAGATGATGACGTTCTCATTTCCTTCTGCATTTTGAGAGGTTGATCTGGTGTTCCTAACCATTGTTGATAGTTTTACTTAGACTTGCCAATTTTAATATAACGAATAAAATATTTGAAGATATAATATGGATCTCTACCTTGAATTTGTGCAATCCAACGGCAGCAAAGGGATCCAAATACAGTTGTGAATCTTGGTTCTCAGTGAAAGCACCAAAATGTTTGAACCAAAAATTGGCACAAACACCATGAGATTTGTAATAGAGGAATAAATAAAGAATATTAAATGTAAACAGAGAGAATATAGGAATACAACAATAAGAAATAAGTAAATAACAGAGGCATACCGGTTTATAGTGGTTCGGCATTGTTTGCCTACGTCCACTTTGAAGTGATAGCTTTATTAATCATTTTGTAAACAGAGTACAAGAGGGATCGAATGAAAATTCTTCATTACAAAAGAACACAAAGCAGTGTAAAGCCCTCGAAAATGAACAATCAACAATACGTATAGAGGAAGACGGTGAAAATTTCTCCCTGAAAATTAGGTAGAAGGCTCTATGAATTCATATGGGGTTATTGGAGGGATCGCATGGCCCAAATCCGAAGAAATAGGGATCACGAGGATCCTCAAATACTTGAATTGTGCCAATAGGCTTCCAAAATCCTATTATAGAATGAAAAGCCCTCGAACCAAAAAATGAAACTATGGTGTTGACTAGATCCCAAACTCTTATACATGCGGAAGTAGAAAATGAACTAGGAAGTACTAATGATGGATATCAGGAAGGAACCGTTCATACAGAAATGAATAATCAATATTAGAACAATTTGATGATAACCATTGTTGAATACTTGGTGGAAGGGATACTACCATGAGATAAAAGATAAGCTAGGAGGGTAAGGTACCGAGCTCCAAATTTTATTTTGTTGGATGGAAGACTTTATGAAAAGGATATTTGCCCCGATTATTTGAGGTGTGTTAGACCATAGAATGGCTTTAAATTATTAAAAGAAGCCCATGAGGGTTCTATGGGGATCGTTCTAATGGCAAGAAGTTAGCCAAATAGGTCAATGGATAAGGTTTTTGTTTGCCACATATGGATAATGACATCGTAAGTTATGTAAAGAGATGCGGAAGGTGTCAGAGATTATCAACAATCCTACACATATACTACCGAATAAGTTAACCCCAATCTCAAGTCCATGGCCCTTTGCTGTATGAGGAATTAACTTAATAGGATCATTTCCAATATAAAATGGCAGAACCAAGTCTACAGTAAGAGCCAAGTCTACAATAGTAGCCATCGATTACTTTACCAAAATGGTAGGGGCATAACCATTGCCAAGTATAACTTCGGGAAAAGCGCTAAAGTTTGTGATCAAGAATATAACGACCCGATTTAGAATACTGAATAAGATAATATCCAACAATAGGACCTAATATGAAAGTAAAGAATTCACAAGATTCAATAAAAAGAATAAGATAATCAAAAGGTTTTTCATCAGCAATTCATCCCAAGGCTAATGGAGCCAACGAAACCGCCAACAAACCATTAAGAATATCCTAAAGAAATGGCTTAATAGAATAAAGGGAAATTGGGTATGAACTACCACTTATGCTCAAGGCATACCGAACTTCTTTTAAGACTGCAATAGGGCATCTGTTTCTTTGATATATAGATGTGAAGTAATGCTTCTAGTCGAAGTTGAAATATCATCCCATCAAAAGATTGCATAAGCCATTAATCCCAATCAAGTGCTAAAAAAAGAACCCTTAGATTTGATCAATGAATTGAAATGAAGCAACCATACAAACGGATGAATATCAGTAAAGGATATCAAGATATTACACTCTAAAGTTAAAGGGAGATCATTTCAAAAGGGAGATTCGGTGCTCTGAAATGTCATGGCAAACAAAAAAATCCAGCAGATCGACCACTTGGACCAATCTGGGAAGGATCCCTTATCATCCACGAAGTAATCCCACCAAGAACTTATCGACTAAGCCTACCTAATGGTAATATAGTAACAAGAACTTGGAATGCTGAGCATCGAGACCTTATTTTCGTATAGTGGATAAATAAAGAAATTGAGATTTAATAAAAAGGAAGGAACTCATAAAAGAATGGAAAAACCTCTAATCCCGCCACAAGGGCCTGGTCAACGAATTATAAACCTTAATTATGCATATAAGGCCTGACCATAGCACCTCCTAAAGAGAGGTTGAAGTAAGCCTATTTTCCCATTTATTAGGTGTAACCAGAGCACTGCATGCCTTAAGTCCTACCTATGAGGTCTGGCCGGAGCTCCTCCTAGACGGAGGACGAAGTAAGCTCTAGTCTTGCCTACAAGGCCTAGCCAGAGCATCGACCAACCTTCAGTCCCACCTATAAGGCCTATCTAGAGCACCTCCTAGTTGGAGGACGGGTTAGGCTTTGATCTAGCCTAAGATGGCCTGGCCAAAGCAATGACCAACATGCTTCGATCCTATAAATAAAGCCTGTCCAGAGCGCCTCTTAGAAGGAGGACGGGTTATACTTTGGTCTCGCCTAAGATGGCCTGGCTAGAGCAACCAACAACCATCGATCCAACTATAAGGCTTATCCAGAGCGCCTCCAAGAGGGAGGACGGGTTATGCTTTGGTCCCACCTAAAATGGCCTGGCAAAAGCACCGACGAACAACCTTCGATCCAACCTGTAAGGCTTGTCCGAAGTATCTCCCAAAGGGATGACGAGTTAAACCTTTGTCCTCCCTATGAGAGCCTAGCCAGAACACCAACTAGCTTTTAGCCTTGCCTAAAGGTTATAGACATGGCAAACTTATATAAAGAATCGAATTAGACATGTCTAATTCAATCTCAAAGATGGGCCAAAGCAATCTTATAGAAGAATGCAATCAAACATGATTAATGTTGCCCCAAGGTAAAGTTAAAGCACCTTTCAAAGGAAGGGTCGGATAGCTTTTCACGATCATTCGGCAGAGGGAAACCATCAAGTTATCGTCCAAAAATCCAGACAAAATATTAGCTATAAAAATTCAACCAGGGTACTGATATTTAAGCAACAATGATTCATCTATGAAGCCATTCAACCTAGAAAGATAAGAAGGAAAATTGATCCACATCTTTACCAAATTTGAAAGGATTCTGCCAATTCAATAATTATGCCAAAAATGAATTTCAAAACCAAGTTTTCAAAGTTTCAAAGGTCAGCAAGAAATTTTTCCATAAATTTCTTTGGCATTTACAAAACAAAATGATCAATTTGAGAAAGAAATAATCTTTTAAAATTATAGAAATCATCATCATTTACTTTATATTTATCAAAAGAAAAGGATTTAAAGAGAAAGTGTCATAAGAAGTGAGAACTGGATAGGTAAAACGATAGTTGGTTTTACACTAAAGTGTAGAAGGCTACTTTTATACAAGAAGTGGGGAAAATTTTATCCACATATTTTCTGATTAGTATGTTGGAAGAGTGTGTTAGAACCTCATATTTTGATAGTGATAACTATACATCATTATATTGTGTATACTAATCACTAGCACGGGAAAAGATCAATCAAACAAGGAGTCGTAGTTGACAAAAAGAAGACCAAGGTGGCACATTTATACAGCATCAGTCATGTAGTCTAGAGTTATATAAGCTGTTAAAATCTCTTCTAGTGATATCTACAAGCGCATACACAATCAAAGTTAAATTTAGAGATAAAATAATTTAAAATATACATTGGTCCGACGACTGAAACACCCCTGTTGTAACAACCCGAAATTTAACCCGTAATAATTAATTCGTTAATTAACTAAATAATAAAATAACTTTTTTAAATTATAAGAATTGAGCCACGTGAGTTGCACCATTGTATCCGTAGTAATTTTCTGGTCAATTTCCATATATAGAACGTCATAATCCGAGTCAATATGAATAAGTTACACACGAAACAAGAAACTGAAAAACAAAATTATATGGGCTAGGTCGACCAGGAGGTCGACCTAACCATCACCTAGGTCGACCGACCGGTCAACCAAGGGGGGGTGAAGGTCGACCTAGCGGTCGACCCACCTAATGTATGAAGCGAAGAAGATTTCTTCTTCGTGCTGTAAGATTTTAACGCGTCATTTGCACTCTTTTATTCAATCTGGTCCTTCCATTCCTACATCTGATGGCTCCTATTCAGCCTATGACGTGGTTGCATCCTATTCAATCTCCAAATCCAACGGTCTAAGATCCACTTCTACCCCTATAAATAAGACCCTAGACCTAACACTTTTTCTCATTCTAGATTTTCTCTACTTGGGTTCACCTTTTCAGAAAGGACCCTAAAAGGAATAATTTTCAAAGGAGAGAATCTTTTTAATAAAAATATTTTAACAACCCCAAGTGGATCCGTGAAGGCCTAAAGGGAAGAGCTAAGGACCAGAGGTGAGTGATTGTAATTATTTTAAGATTTCTTTAAGTAATTTAAAATAATAGGGTTTCCCATAGTTGTAGTCTTACTATGATTTTTGGAATAACCTTTTTAGCAGTTTTATTTACAGTTTTTAGAATTATTTTCAGTCTACTTCCTTTCAGCTATTCTTTTCAGTAATTTTAGTTTATTTCTGTTAATTATAATTTATTACCGTTAAGCATAGCTTTTTATTTATTTACAGTTTATTTACAGTATTAAGTTTATTTACTGTTATTTATTTCTTATTTACATCTTTTTCGACATTTTGGATTTTATGCAAGCGTCTATTCTCTTCATCCCCCTTTTCTTCGCATATGGATTAGAATAAATTAAACGCGAATATGGATGATATAAGTAAGAATATTGAATGAAGTAAATAAGATGTAAATTATAAAGACTGCAATAAATAATGGAATTAGACTGTAATAAATAATGGAATTGGACAGAAATTACGCCAAATTATAATTAGAATTGGACTAATTAAAGATAATTGGCATAGTTATAACTTAGAATTATAACTAAATAGAGTAAAAGATGAAAGAAGCTTATTTTCACACTTAGACCTTGGGTTAAGTAATAAGCATGATTATAACGTAGGTTATAATAAGAAAAAGAACATTATTGGGCTTATTTTTAGACTTAGGATAAATTAATAAGCGTAGAAAGTAAAAATGATAATAAAGGCTTATTTAAATAATTTACCTAAGTTAATAAGCAAAGATGAAAGTAGGACCTGTACCAAATAGCATTCCCTATTAGACAAAATGGTGAGCCTAGGGCACGCTTATGCTAAGAATGGTAGTAATCGGTCCAATAGAAGTCCAAATCACGAGGGATTTGGATAAGGGGCGCAACTAGATATTGTTGGGATGAAGGGCCAGTACCAACAGCATTTTCCCTATAGATTCTATGGACACACGGTGATATCAAATTAGCCTGAAGTGAGATGAGGGGCATGCTATGTTGGAAGTTGGAGGTAATATGAAGACACAATAGGTGGAGCAAAAGGTAGCATGGGCATGGTGGCAGTTACGGGTGTGACTTCCATTGTGGGTGCTCGGTAATAGCTATGGGTTCCAAGCGCTTAGTATGGGTGTCTTTAGTAGACACTATTGCCTTTTGTGTAAGGAGCTATATATGTCGTCCGGATCCATAGTAGTTGCTCTATGCATCTTCCATAGATACCATTGGTTGTTGTGTAGGGAGTTATACAGTGGCTGGTCCGCAGTAAGGTCCATGGAGTAGCAGGCCAATCAAAAAGGGTAGAATTAGGGTTACATCCTAATTATAGGATTAGGAATTCAGCCTAATCAAAGCGGAAATCAAGGACAAGTGCAAGCAATCAAAGTTAACATATCTTATAAATTGAGCAATATTTAATCGTACTTATTTTCAGTTTATCTCTTTCCCATTTCCTTTGTTACACTTATTTATGCTAGAACTGTTGTAGAGTCTATTACTTTTATCTTGCTTAAAGACTCTAGTAATTATTATCATTCACCGGACTTTTAGTCTGACCCACACCTCTATTTCCCCTTTTTCCCCCATAGGCAATCAAGGAAGAAGTCAGTAGATTGATGTTGCTTGACGGTTTCCTGATGGAGTTCTCTACTATGTATTTCTTTTATTTCAGCTTTATTTCTCCGTGTACTGGCTTATTACGAGGGATATTATGTACTCTGATTTTGAGACTACGAATTTTTATTTCAGAAGACATGATGGGTTTTGAGATATCGATGTTGTATTTGGTATTTGAATTATTTATGAAGTAACCATGAAGCTTTGTTTTAATTAAGTTCTTATTTTAGTTTCCGCTTTTTTTACCTATTTTTGTCTTGTGAATCTTAGTCTCTGTTAGCTTTAGTCATACCTACAACGCACCATGCCTTTTAATGTGTCCTTTTGGGTATATTAAGGGATGTGGGGTGTTTCACTTGGTATCAGAGCCTAAGGTTACAGGGTTCCTAAAAATTTATTTTAAAAGTAAAGTATTTTCCAAAATAACTTGTCTTAAAAAGTATTTTCCAAAAATGAACTCCTAGAAATACTTTTTAAGTATAAAAGAGTTTTTATAAAAATCTCCTCAAAGTCGAATTCAACCTTTTTTCGATTCTTTAGAACCTAAGTTTCCTTTTCTTTGCATTGTATGGCTGACTGGTTCTGTAGAGCTATGGTACCAGGGGTGCAAGGTCAAGCGCCCAATACAACACTAGTAGGTGGAAACCCCTTTAATCCACCTACACCAGCCGATTTTTCTAAGCTGTGCAAGGACTTCACTAGCATAGGGGGCGAAACATTTTCTGGCATGAAGGATTTCAAGGAGACGCAAGCTAGGTTGGAAGATAGGAGCTGAAGTTTAGGCGGTTAGGTTTGGAGGACCGATAGAGTGGTCAACCTATATCTTGGCAGTTGGAAGAAGAGCTTAAGGTGGTTCCTACAAGCTCTAAGAAGTCATGGTGGAAGGGCAAGAAGGATAAGAGGAAAAGGGAAGGCCCTCAGAAGCGAATCAAGAAAAGTGGGAGATGTAACTGTTGTAGAATGACTGGTCATTACGCAAGAGACTACAAGAAGGCTGGAATGAAGGGAAGGTGTTTCAATTATGGACAACCCGACCATCTTAGTAAGTTTTGTCCTCAAAAGATGAGGCAGGGAGCGAGTGCACCTGTAGTGCAGATTCAGGCTTTGCATGCAATACCTTCCAACAGCGGACCGGATTGAGGTAAAATTTGGTTTCTATTTCTAATTTTCCCATTCAGACTCTTTTTGATCCTAGAGCATCACACTCTTTCATCTCTAGTTCTTTGGTAGATTGTTTGCACTTAGACATCTCTTTAGTAGTAGACCCCATTGTTGTTTCAAACCCCATAGGAGGATCATCACACTTGTCTATGATTTGAAGGGGTTTGAAAATTTATATCCTAGGCATATAATTTGACTACGATGCCTATATTTTGGGATTTTCGGGGTATGGGATGATTCTGGGAATAGATTAGCTATCCACATATGGAGCTATATTAGATTGCGAGAGGAGAGTCGTTAGACTAGAGACATGCATTAGTAGGACTCTCGAGACCCGCAAGGGTCAGTTAGGTTGAGCTTCCTTTATTCCCTAGATTCATCATCATCAGAGTTAGATTTGGTTCCTGTCGTTAGAGATTATTTCAAACATCTTTGAGGAGGTTAGGGGACTACCTCCTAAGAGAGAGATTGACTTCAGGATTTATTTGGCTAGCTAGTAGCATTACCCATAGGGCATATGGCGCCTAAGGAAAAGAAGGGATTGAGTAAGCAGATCCGTGAGCTTTGGAGAAAGGTTTCATAAGAAGAAACATACCGGAATAGGGAGCACCATTCATCTTCGCTACCAAAGTAGGTGGTTCTCTTCGACCTTGCATTTACTATAAAGAATTGAATAAGCTCATAAAGAAGAACCATTATCCACTCTCTAGGATATATGATCTTTTCAACTAGTTAGTTGGCTCTTTAGTATTCTCCCAGCTTGATTTAGCCACTGGATTTCATCAGCTTAGGGTCGCTGATGATAACATTGATAAGATCGCATTTCGGACACCAAACAGATTCTTTGAGTGGTTAGTCATGACTTTTGGGCTAACCAATGTCCCAGCCTATTCTATAGATTTGATGAACCATGTTTTTAGAGATGTCCTAAAATAAAGTTTGTGGTGGTATTCGTGGTCGACATTTTGGTGTTATCCAAGTAGTATGAAAGAGCATGTTATTCGTCTAAAGGAGGTTCTTTGAATGCTTCGTGTTCATCCGTTGAGAACAGAGTTCTTGAAGTATCACTTTTGAAGTGCGTTTATTGGGGCATAGAGAATGTCTACACATAACAGAGATTTAAGAGATGGTTTTGTACATTTAGGATTGGGATTATGGAAATCCAAAGAGAGGTAGGAAAAGTTTAGAGATGTACAATAAAATTCAGTAGATAAACAGAGAAGAAAGTTCACGTGTAGGTAATTGTAGAAACTATAATTATCTCAAACAAGTGGATTCGACGGTGATGCCTTAGAATAAATATGAGTATCCAAGAGGAATAGGAGTAAAAGCCTTTAGTTTAGGAAAAGTACTCCGATGGTAGTAAGTAGGAAGACCCACTTTATGCTAAGCCCAATAAAATGAAATTTTTGAAATTTAAAAAGTTGTAATTTTTGGAATTGAAAATTTTCACCGTTAATATTTTCTTTAAAAAAATAAACATGGGGTTTTTGAAGAATAATATAAAACTTAAGTTGGTTTTTATATAATGAAAAATTGGAATTCTTTTTGAAGAATTATGGAGTATATATATATAACTCACTAGTTTCATTGTAAGTAAACAAAGATTTTAAACATAAAAAAAACCTAGAGTGAATCAAATATCGAAAACGTAGATTACAACTTTTATTGTTGTAATAAATGTTTTCATGCAAAATAAGTGGAGCATAGGCTATAACACTATTGTTATAGTAAGTGGCTCTCAAGAGAAATATTTTTACATAGGTATATGAGATTTAGTGGTATTTATTTAATTGAATCCACACTAGTATTTTTCGGTTGTAGTAACGGTGTTTTACGCAACATCTGTTTTAACCCAAATAAAAATGTATTTTAAAAGGTAATTTCTAAGTATAGAAACTAAATGGTTTGTAAAGTAAACTTATTATTAATAAGTATAAGGAATTGTTTTTTCAGTTATGGAAATATTAAAACAGTTTTGAAGATGAATTTTTCTGAAAGGAAAATATGTAAGTTAGTTTAGAAAATATTTATCATGGAAGAATATAATTTAAACATATTTTAATCTATTGGAATGAAAAGAATAATGGTATGATTTTCTATGAAACCAATAAAAATATTTTGTGCAAGTTACAAGGAATACATGAAAGAGATATACAAGGTATGAAAAGCACCATATTTTGTATAGCCTATTTCGAAAAATATAAAATAAGTTCCTTGTAATTTCACATAAACATGAAATTCTCTTTTAAAAGGTTCATAGAAGATTTTAGCTTTAATAATTTCTTATTTGAGAAAGTAGTTCCAATATATTAAGGTATGAGCCCGTAAGGTATAATAAGAAGATGTTTTGAAACACATAAAAACAGTTTAAAGGGTATTTTAAAGATATTTTAAAAGAAAATGGTTTGGTGAAAGAGTAAATAAGTTTTTGAAATGAAAAACTTAATAAAAGTAAATTTTGAAAATTCAAATTTATATAGAAAAGCTGTAAAAGTCTTCAAAAGAAAAAGAGGAATAAGTTTTAGACTTAAAAATTTGGAAGTTTTTCACTCTAGGTTTGGGAAATAATATTAATTGACCAAGTATTTTTGAAATTAATAGAAACTGAAGAGATAACACTTTTAAAAACAAAGATTTTGGGATTTGATGTGTTAAAAAAAAAATTTTAGAAACCTTAGTTTATAAAACAGGGTGATAAATACCAAACCAAACTCTTAAATGTGGAGTATATCATTTCCTAGGAGTAACGGAAAATGTGTAAGGAGATAGCAGTAATTACTTTAAGAAGTAATAATGGAAGTTTCCGTAAAGTGTATAGGACACTAGTAAGAACCTGGGAATGTTGATTCATGAAGAACAGTAAAATTGAAATTAGTAGGATAGTAAGGCAAGCATGGTTGAGAATGAATATTCTTGATTTTGGAAGAACTTGGGAAAAGCATCTTTCTTTAGTGGAATTCATATGGTAGTTTTCAAGCTAGCATTGGAATGGCACCTTTTGAAGCTTTTTTTGGAAAGGCCGTGTAAGATGTCTTCATGTTGGTTGGAGTCTACGGAAAGGTTGCTTCTTGGTTCCGACATAGTTAGAGAGATTTTGGAGAAGACTAATTTGATTAGGAGAAAAATGCGTATCTCATATCCATGTCTCTTTGGTAATAGGTTTTAGAATTTCCTTTTTTCATCTTTAGATTTGAATAGGTTCTTTCCTTTATTATCCTTTGGAAGGGTAGAACTTAGGATTTAACATATGGATGGTAGGATTTGATGTAAACATGTTAATAGAACATGTTATGAATGATGTGTGCTAATGGTTGCAAGTGTTTGCTAGTGGATGCTATGGACGCATATAGATACACTAGGCACTATTATTCTTTAGGGATCGGCCTAACTAGAACACTAGAGCATATGCATATGGATGTGTGCGCATTTTATTTTATTTCCATGGTTGCTATAAATGGATGATTTTCACATGGTTTTTGCATTTGGATGATGATTGTAACACACATATAGAACTATCAATTATCATTAGGGAATTTTTTCATTCATTTGGATACATAGCACGGACATGATTGCATAAAAGGAGGTCAACTGAATCAGTGGACCGCCTAATCTTTTGCATTAGTTAGGGACACTGACACTACACTAATTGCATAAGTATCATAAATTGTATTAGAAAAACTTAAAGACAATAGATGAATGATTAATGATTGAGTAGTTGGTTGTAGAATTGGATGAAAACATTTAGTACATTCTTTTATTCTTAAAGATTTCGGGGATGAAATCCCTTAAGGAGGGGAGAATGTAACAACCCAAAATTTAACCCGTAATAATTAATTTGTTAATTAACTAAATAATAAAATATCTTTGTGAAATTATTAGAATTGAGCCACGGGAGTTACACCATTGTGTCCGTGGTAATTTTCTGGTCAATTTCCATATATAGAATGTTAGAATCCTAGTCAATATGAAGAAGTTACGCACGAAAAAAGAAATTGAAAATAATAATAATTATTATTATATGGGCTAGGTCGACCAGGAGGCCGACCAAACCATCACCTAGGTCGACCGGCCGGTCGACCTAGGGGGTGAAGGTCGACCCATCCAATGTATGAAGCGAAGAAGATTTCTTCTTTGTGCGGTACGATTTTAACGTGTCATTTGCACTCTTTTATTCAATCTGGTCCTTCCGTTTCTGCATCCGATGGCTCCTATTCAGCCTATGACGTGGTTGCATCCTATTCAATCTCCAAATCCAACGGTCTGAGATCCACTTCTACCCCAAAAAATAAGACCCTAGACCTAACACTTTTTCTCATTCTAGATTTTTTCCGCTTGGGTTCACCTTTTTAGGAAGGACCCTAAAAGGAATAATTTTCCAAGCAGAGAATCTTTTTAATAAAAATATTTTAACAACCCCAAGTGGATATATGAAGGCCTAAAGGGAAGAGCTAAGGACCAGAGGTGAGTGATTGTAATTATTTTAAGATTTCTTTAAGTAATTTAAAATAATAGGTTTTCCAATAGTTGTAGTCTTACTACGATTTTTGGAATAACCTTTTTAGCAGTTTTATTTACAGTTTTTAGAATTATTTTTAGTCTACTTCCTTTCGGCTCTTCTTTTTAGTAATTTTAGTTTATTTCTGTTAATTATAATTTATTAATGTTAAGCATAGCTTTTTATTTATTTACAGTTTATTTACAATATTTAAGTTTATTTACTGTTATTTATTTCTTATTTACATCTTTTTCGATGTTTTGGATTTTATGCAAGCGTCTATTCTCTTCATCCCCCTTTTCTTCGCGTATGTATTAGAATAAATTAAACACGAATATGGATGATATAAGTAAGAATATTGAATGAAGAAAATAAGATGTAAATTATAAAGACTGCAATAAATAATGGAATTAGACTGTAATAAATAATGGAATTGGACTGAAATTACGCCAAATTATAATTAGAATTGGACTAATTAAAGATAATTGGCATAGTTATAACTTAGAATTATAACTAAATAGAGTAAAAGATGAAAGAAGCTTATTTTCACACTTAGACCTTGGGTAAAGTAATAAGCATGATTATAACGTAGCTTATAATAAGAAAAAGAACAGAATGGGGCTTATTTTAAGACTTGGGATAAATTAATAAGCGTAGAAAGTAAAAATGATAATAAAGTATTATTTAAATAATTTACCTAAGTTAATAAGCAAAGATGAAAGTAGGACCTGTACCAAATAGCATTCCTTATTAGAAAAAACGGTGAGCCTAGGGCACGCTTATGCTAAGAATGGTAGTAATTGGTTAAATAGAAGTCCAAATCACGGGGGATATGTATAAGGGGCGCAACTCGATATTGTTTGGATGAAGGGCCAGTACCAACAGCATTTCCCCTATAGATTCTATGGACATACAGTGATCTCACATTAGCCTGACGTGAGATGAGGGGCATGTTATGCTGGAAGTTGGAGGTAATAAGAAGACCCAATAGGTGGTGTAAAAGGTAGCATGGGCATGGTGGCAGTTACGCATGCGACTTCCATTGTGGGTGCTCAGTAATAGCTATGAGTTCCAAGTGCTTAGTATGGGTGTCTTTAGTAGACACTATTGCCTTCTGTGTAGGGAGTTATATATGTCGTCTAGATCCATAGTAGTTGCTCTGTGCATCTTCCGTAGACGCATTGGCTACTGTGTATGGAGTTATATAGCGGCTGGTCCGTAGTAAGGTCTATGGAGTAGTAGGCCGATAAAAATGGGTAGAATTAGGGTTACATCCTAATTATAGGATTGGGAATTCAGCCTAATCAAAGCGAAAATCAAGGACAAGTGCAAGCAATCAAAGTTAACTTATCTTATAAATTGAGCAATATTTAATCGTACTTATTTTCAGTTTATCTCTTTCCCATTTCCTTTATTACCCTTATTTATGCTAGAACTGTTGTAGAGTCTATTACTTTTATCTTGCTTAAAGACTCTAGTAATTATTATCATTCACCGGACTTTTAGTCTGACCCACACATCTATTTCCCCTTTTTCCCCCCATAGGCAATCAAGGAAGAAGTCAGTAGATTGATGTTGCTTGACGGTTTCCTGATGGAGTTCTCTACTATGTATTTCTTTTATTTCAGCATTAGTTCTCTTTGTGTATTGGCTTATTACGAGGGATAATGTGTACTCCGATTTTGAGACTATGAATTTTTATTTCATAAGACATGATGGGTATTGAGATATAGATGTTGTATTTAATATTTGAATTATTTATGAAGTAACCATGAAGCATTGTTTTAATTAAGTTCTTATTTTAGTTTCCGCTGTTTTTACTTATTTTTGTCTTGTGAATCTTAGTCTCTATTAGCTTTAGTTATACCTATAACGCACCATGCCTTTTAATGTGTCCTTTTGGGTATATTAAGGGGTGTGGGGAATTTCACCTGTCAGTCAACTGACCCAAAGGAATTAAACTAAAATTATTTGATAGTTTTTAGATGACCGAAAACAAAAAACATTCGACTAAACATATACTCAATCGACTGAATTGAAGATTACAGTCGACTGAAACTGCCTGGTTTTGAACTGTTTACTTTCTATTTTTGGAACGTCTATCTCTACCCAAAAACAGTCGATTGGTTTATTTCCTTCAATCAACTAAATGATCATAATAGCCATATTTTTCCTCTTCTCTCCTTTTCGTTAATGGTTGCAATCATTCCTCTAACAGTTGCAACTGCTGATCATCTATATAAAGCAATACATTTCAATAATTCAATTCATTGAGTTACAATTCATTCTACCTCAATCTTGATTTTCTTTCAATCATTCAGTTTACTATATTTCTTTTTGTATTTGATCACACATTCACTCGAAAATATTTGTTTGTGATCAAATTAGTTCCTTTCTTCATGAGCACACAGTATACCAAAAAGAAGAAGATTATAGGAAGGTTGTACTCATTGGCTAATCCATTCTATACAGGAGCATTAGAAGTCACAAGCAGTTCTACTTATTTTGTAGATGAAGTCCTATTGGAGTTTATCAAGCACATAGTTCTTTTGGGTAGCTAGGAAGGTTTGTAATACCTCTTTCTCCGGATTAAGTAAGAATTTTTTTTAGTTAATCCCAGAAGGATTCAGGGATTGGACGTAGAACGGGAAGTTTGAACAAGTATAAAAATCTCTAGTGCACTTTATTTATTGCAATTTTTATACTACCAGTTTGATATAAGTTTTTCTTTAGTACATATAACCATATTATTCAATCCACATATACTTTCATTTGGTACTAGAGCAAGGTTACTATATAACCATAACACGGTTTTTGATATTTAAGTAATATGGATAATACTGCATCAAGTTTTGTTGAAGGTCAGTCTACTGCATAACCACCAATATTTAATGGGTTAAATTGTAACTATTGGTCAAGTATGATGAAGAGATATATATGCAAGCAAATGGTTTTGACACTTAAAATATCACTCAACAAGAATACATTATACCTACCATGGCTTATGTACAATGGTCAAACATACAGAATTTAAATGCTACTGCAAATTCTAAAGCTATGAATATGTTGTTTTGTTCTTTAAATAAAAATTAGTTTGATATAATATTTGCACATCAACATATGAAATTTGGCGTGCTCTTAAAATAACTCATGAAGGTACAAACAAGGTCAAACAAAGTAAGATTTCAATGCTTAAAAATCAATTTCAAAACTTTACCATGAAGCAAGATGAAACTATAAATGATATGTACTCTAGATTTCAAGACATATATCACTCGCTTCTAGCACTAGGAGAAAAATACGCTGATTTTGATATTGTTTCAAAAATCCTAAACTCTTTAACGTATGAATAGGAATGGATAGTCTTAGCTATCGAAGAAGCTAATGACATTTCAACCCTTAAACTAGAAGATTTAAAAGGAAATCACATGTTATATGAAGTGAATTTGCAGGCAAAATGAGTACAGGCTCAAGATAGAAAAACAATTGCATTTCAAGCACGAAATGAAGACTCCGACGAAGGTGATGACGACATTGCATTTCTACCTAAAAATTTCAGAAAATTTCTAAAGTTCAAAAGGAATAAATAATTTGACAGCAACAGAAATTGCAGCAACAATCCATTAAATTCCTCTCTCAAGTGCTATGAATGTGATAAGATTGGTTGCATAAAAATGATTCTCAGAACGAAAGAAGAGTAAATTCAAAAATAAAAGCGAGAAATTTCATAAAATAAAAGAAGCAAGCTTTTTCAGTAAATTGGGATGCTTCAGACTCATCTTCTTCATCATGTAGTGATAGGGATTCTGAACAAGCAAATGGATGCTTCATGGCTACTAACAACAATGTAAGTGAATTCTTATTTGATGATCTAATTGAAATAAATTTTGAGTTATTAGATAAGCTAAAAGATTTGAATAGAAAATATAAAGATAAATTAGCAAAATTGAATAGAAATGAACCAGAAGTTGACATGCTAAAAGAAGAAAAGAAATACTAGAAGGATTAGTAAAATCTCGGATTCTTGTGCTAATACAGCAGCGTGACTTACTATGTTAAATAGTGAAATAGAACTTAGAAAAATTAAAATGATGTATTAATAGAAGAAAATCACAATTTAAATTCTAGTAATAAAATATTAGAAATAGAAATAGATCGTCTTAAACGAAAGTTAGAAAATATTAATAAAAACGCTTCTAATTTTAATAAAGGTAGAGAGAATCTTTCTAAAATTATAGAAAATTCACAATCTACTTTTAGTAAAAAGGGATTAGGATATAACAAATCTAGAAAAGTAATTAAAACTAGATTAACAATATAGTTCATTATATACTAATTTTAAAAAGAAAAATGATACTCAAAGGAAACAAATCAATAATCTATGACTATAAAAATTTGGGTTGCAAAGACTAACAATCATTTGATAAGAAATAAGTATATAGATAATTTTATTACCGATGTTTATAAGAATTCAAATTTCATTTTCAAAGAAAACTTTAAATCCTATTAGGTTTGGCTTCCTAAGACTAAACTCTTAGGACCACAAAGGAAGTGGATGCCAATACCATTTCAATATTTTTTGCACGTACCTAGTAAAAATAGTGGAAAGTGGATACTCGATAGTGATTGCTCCAAACATATGACGGGGAACAAAGACATGCTGACAAATATTATCTCAAATGGAGATTCTGTTACTTTTAGAGATGACTCTAAAGATACGTCATCGGAAAAGGAGACGTAAGCAACAACGGTATATCAATTCACCTTTTATTACCAACGTTTTATTAGTTAAAAATTTAAAACATAATTTGTTAAGTATTACTCAATTATGCGATAAAGTTTAGTATATCCTTCTTAAGATAAATGCGAAATTTTCGACCAAGATAAAAATCTAATTTTTGATCCAAAAACAATTTAGTAAAAGGTCTACCAAAAATAAATTATAAAGTACATAATATCTGTGATGTGGCCAATTAGGAAAACTAATTAAATCAACTTTTAAGTTTAAGAAAATCATTTCTACATTACAACCTCTTGAACTACTGCATTTGGATCTATTAGGTCCCAATCATGTTCAATCTATAAATCATAACAACTATATTTTTGTAATTGTAGATGATTTTTCCAAATATACATGGACATTATTTTAAAAAACAAAAGTGATACTGTTGAATCATTTAAAATTATTATTAAAAGAATTCAAAATTTAAAACGTTTAAAAATTAAAATACTAGAATTGATCATGGTGGCGAATTTGAAAACGAGCTTTTTGAAAAATTGTGTGAAAAAGGGTATTAGTCATAACTTCTTATTTCCTAGAACTCCACAACAAAATTGAGTTGTAAGAAGAAAGAATCGGGCGTTACAGGAATGTGCTAGGACTCTACTTAGTGGTAGCCAATTACCAAAACATTTATGGATAGAAGTCGTGTCTACTACATGCTACTCTTGAATTGTGTCACTATTTGACCCTTGACTGAACGCACTCCATATGAACTTTTTAATAGTAGAAAACCTAATATATCATATCTACAAAGTTTTGGATCAAAATGTTTTACATTATATACAAATGGTCAACTAGGAAAATTCAATCCAAAATTTTATGAAGGGATACTTATTGGATATTCGGAACGAACCAAAGCATATATAGAATATATAACAAATGTACGAAAACTATAGAAGAAACTTTACACGTCTCATTTGACGAGGATTTCAAAAATAATATAGATGATGAAGAAATTTTATAGAACAATCAATCATAGAAAACTCACCTCAAATTGTACCAATGAAGAACAACAAATCACATAAAATCTAATTGAAATTGAACTTAGAGCTCCACCACGAATTTTAAAATGTCATCCAACTGATAATATAGTTGGTGAAGTAAATAAGAATGCCAGAACTAGACATCAGTTAAATCAAATGTGTCATATTGCATTTATTCTAATATAGAATCTAAAAATCCTAAGAAAGCTTCAACCGATGACTATGGCAAAGGAAGAGTTAAATCAATTCGAATGAAATGACGTCTGGGAATTGGTACCAGGACCAAATGATCAAACAGTCATCGATATGAAATGGGTCTACAAAAATAAAGCTGACGCAAATGGAAATATAATCCGAAAAAGTAAAGATTAGTTGCACAACGATATAATCAGGACAAGGGTATAGACTATGAAGCAGGCTTTTAAATCTCCCCGAGATGGCCGAGATGAAAAATCCGAGATATCAGCCAAAATCCGAGATTTGGCAGCCTATTTAGTTATAAGTGTTTTAAATATCGCCCGAGATAGCCGAGATATTTTCCCGAGATATTGGCCAAAATCCGAGATTTAAAACACTGCTATGAAGAAACCCTTTCTTCTTTTGTAAGACTTGAAGCAATAGGAATCTTACTAGCCTTCTCTTATCATCATAACTTTAAACTTTATCAAATGGATCTTAATGCTTTTTTAAATGGTTTTATTAAAAAAAATGTTTTTGTAGAACAACCAATTTATTTAAACATGAAAAATTTTCGGACCGTCCTATAAACTTAAGAAAGCTCTTAACGATTTGAAACTAGCACACCGTGCTTGGTATAAACGACTAAAATGCTACCTTATAAATTCTAGATTTGAGATTGGAAAGGTTGATCAAACTTTGTTCATTAAATGAGGTAAGAAAGACATATAGATTGTACAAATTTATGTAGATGATATTATATTTGGATCTACAAATAAAAATTTATGCAACGAGTTTCAAGAATAATAACAAGTGAATTCGAGATATCTCCTAAGGGAGAACTTTCATATTTTCCTGATCCACAAATTAAACAACTAAGTAATGGTATTTTTATTAATTAGGAAAATATTGTACTGATTTAATAAAACGTTTTGGAATAGAGAAAACATAATGTAAACTGATGCCTATGGCACCATGGTTCATCTTGACAATGATGAAAACTAAAAAAGTATGGAACAAACATTATATCAAAGTTTGATTGGATCTTTACTATAATTAATCGATAGTCGCCCCGATATCATGAAAAGTGTCTGCCAGTGTGCATGATTTCAACCAAATCCCAAATAATCACATCTGCAAGCCGAGAAACGAATTCTACGATACTTAAACAACACTAGAGACTATGGCCTCTTCAATCTAAAAGAATATCATTTCGAATTTGTGTGATACAGCGACGCTGATTTTGGAGGATATCGAAAGGAAAAGGGAGAGTACAAGCGGTTCTTGTCAATTCATCGGATAGTCTTTGGTATCCTGGTTTTATAAAAGGAAAAATTATGTTACACTATCGACATGTGAAGCAGAATATATATCTACTGCTTTGACCTTCGCACAAGCAATATACCTATAGCAAACTCTCCATGATCTTAGGATATACATAAATAAATCTCCAATTTATTGTGATAATACATGTGTTATTAACCTATTAAAGAATCCAATAAATCTTTCTCGTACCGAACACATTGATATTCGTCATCACTTTTTATGTGATAACATAGTAAAGGACGTAGTATCACTTGAGTTTACCTCCTCCGAAAATCAAATCACAGACATCTTTACAAAACCACTAAATGAAAATTCGTCAATTAAGTTAAGACCTTAACTTGGAATTGTATCACTACATGAACTAAAATAATTAATTTACATAACATAAATTCTTTATTACTTGGTCATAAAGAAATAAATATTTAATGCCAAAAGTTTTGTGAATACATGTTTTATGTCCACAAAATACTTTCTGAAAACTAACAGATCATAAAATAAACCAATACACTAAAAATTTTAAGGCCATAAACTCAGTTAATATCATCCATTAAAAACAAAAAATAACTACTAAATCTTTGGAAATAAAAAAAAGTTAATAAAGAGGAATGACAGGCTCTGAGATCAAATCTATTCTCAGCCATTGAAAGTAAAATCTACTTTCAACAATATATACTGTATATAAACAAAAGTTTTCTTTTCTATATCCAAATTCAAATATATATTAAAGTCAACTTTAATTCAACCAATGTCATGCAACCATGATTCATCTTATTCATATATTGACTATAGCTCTCCTTCTTCTGAAAGCTTATTATCTCCAAACAAAACAACTCCACAATCAAATAAAGTGTTATAAGACATTCTAGCATGGCTATATCAAGATGATTGAATGAGTTAGATTCGATTGCCATCAAGGCTGACGACTCCAGAGTGATGATTATGGGACCCAAAAATCAAGTACAAATAATCAGATAAAGTTAGGATTGAATTGATTTAAAGGATGCACAATGTAGGATGCTCAAACATGGAATATGGATGAATGAATGGAAGAGATCGGCATAGATTGGCTCATTAAGAGGGATCATAATATATAGAAATTCAAGAACATTCTCACATGAAAGCAATCAATATCCGAGATCTACAAATCTAAATCATATGAAATTTGGAGGGCAAAGTATATGGAACCAAGCAAACCTACCCTAGGGATCGCATGTTACACGGACAATATTAGAGGGACTGGCATGTATCCCTTGTAAGGGATCGGCAGAGAGCGGTGCATAGTTAATGTTGAGTCAATAATCAAGCAATAACTCGAGTTCCAGTGATCCAAATGATGTGGGAATTGGAAGTTAATATTTTAACCTGATGAAGCCTCTATAGGGATCGCTCCCAAAAATTCAACCAAAAAGAGATCGGTACCGATTGCTCCACATTAGGAACTAGGCCTACCGATACCTCTAGAGGGCCCATGTGGATTAGAAGGTCCTTTAGCCGAAATTCCAAAGAGATTGGTGCTCGTCTTCACCTATAAGTACTAGCCTGATGGGTAATTCTGGGGATCTTTACGATGCTTATTACTCTAGACTCTATTGTAATCAAGTGTTTAACATTTTCTACTGCTGTAATCAGATTTAGAAGTGATTAATAAAGGAAAATCTTCAAAGTGGACGTAGGCAGACAACGATAAACCATTATAAATTTATGTGTCTTTGATTACAATGAATTCCATGTTACTTGTGTTATCTGTGTTTTTAATCCAACAAATAGCAACAGAAAGCAGGAAAACCTTACGCTAGCAAGATGGTTCAGGACTTAACAAAAAAGCTAAGACTAGAGATCGACAAGGGCCATGCTATATGGTTAAGGCGATGATTGGGATCAACGAAGTCCAGATA
The DNA here is from genome assembly GCA_030737815.1 of Allium fistulosum. Lineage (NCBI taxonomy): Eukaryota > Viridiplantae > Streptophyta > Magnoliopsida > Asparagales > Amaryllidaceae > Allium > Allium fistulosum. The sequence goes on along the minus strand of CM060907.1, from coordinate 1,113,396,325 downwards.
CCATCATTCCTGTAGCCTAACAAGCAGTTGAACATAAACGGCTAGTGATTTACCGTCAAAACATAACGACAGCGATGAAGGTCTATGGAAACATCTCCAATTCCAAAATCTTGAAAAATCCTAAGTAGTCAGATCGTCAGTGACCCATGCACCTCCTCAAGACTTCAAAAAAAGAGCTATGGAACGCTAAGAAAGGAGGCAAAACTTGGTCTGAAAAATGAACCAAGTCTATGGGTTGCCAGCGACCCATGGACCATGGGTCGCCAACGACCCGTGGTGTTGTCTTTTTTTGCAAGCCAAAGCCCCCTTGGTCGCCTGTAATCTACATGTGAGCTGATGATGATAAGTCTGGCCCAGAAACTCTCCAATCTCTATAAATACCATGCCCCCTATAACATAAAGAGGATCCTCTCCAGACTGGTGCAAAAGCTCTATTGGAATTATTCTTCACTCCATACCTCCCTTACAACAATCTCCAAAGGAATACACCGTGATTTTCCGATAGATTCCAACTCTGGAGATTCAATCTTACTAGGAAATAGTCAAAGCCTTGTAATCAAACAACTCTTGTAATAGCAATCAGTCTATAATAAAACTATAAAGTGGACGTAGGCTTCATTAACAGCCGAACCACTATAAAAATCTTCTGTCTATTTTCTTTTACTATTCCTTTTATATAACTGTTATCTGTGATATTTCTCTGTCAAAATAGGGCTGGTGCTTTTAAACTCAAACCATGGTGTTGGTCCATTTTTTGGGTCAACAACTTGTTAATTAATCTACTCAGTATGATTTGGTTTTGCTCCACTTACTTCTCTACAAAAAATATTCTTAAGTGTTTGTGACCATTTTAGGTGAAAACATTTTGGTGCTTTCATTGAGAACCTTGAGTCTCGGCTTGTTAGGATCCCTTTGTTACTACTGGATTGGATAAATCCCCCAAAGGAGATCTTCAGTTATCTTCAAATAGTTGCTAATACTGCTAAGATTTGTAGAAATCAAAGCAAGGCTACTAATAATGGTGAGACATACTAGATCTACTTCTCAAAACTTGGAAGGAAATGAGAATACTAGCATTCAGTAAGGAGACCCAAGCAATCAACCGAAAAATGTGAATGCTGCTCAGGTTGAAGTTCAGAATCCCACTGATTCTATTACAAGAGCTATTTTTCAGAATTTACTGAGAGAGCTGATGGAGAGCTGATGAAAGCTAAATCAACAAACTCAGACTGACATTAACTTGATAAACAAAATCAATCAGCAATGGTGGGGGAAAGCTAGGAGGGATCTCATTCCTTACTCGGCATCGGAAACCTCATCAAAAGAATATCACATGCGTATGCATCACAAGACAGAAGAATGTCACACAGAAACTTCAGAGCATCATAGTGAACCATTGTGGTCTGCCAAGAAAAATTTGTGTCGATCTCTCCAAGGGATCGGTACCAATCTCGCTTTCAGAGGAGTGATTCCTCCCATACATCTTAGGAATCGAGGTGGAACTGTTTCCGCTGGTTTGAATGATAGAGTCGATTGAATGCTGATTAGATACCTCCCTGGAATGATGACAAAATGAATGTATAAGATGCACGTCGGGAAGATGGTGAGCCCAGATGGTGTGAAACGGCTCGTAGACATCGACCGAACCATTCACGTGAGGTGGAATACGACCATTGCTTGGCACCAACCATCCAAACATCAGATTTATCGGCAATGGTTAGATAGTTGGTGAGAGAGAGCCAGGGCATGACTAATGATGATTCGAGAATTTCGAGAAGCCATACCCCGTATATTGATAATGTTTTACATGTAGAATATCCAAGGAGGTTCAACATGCCATCAATGCCTGCCTACAAAGGAATAACCGACCCCAGGCAGCATATCATAAGATACGAATGGCTGATAGACTCTTTGCGAGCCAATGATGTGACCAAGTATTAATGCTTTCCTATAACTCTCTCTGGAATAGCAACCACTTGGTTCACGAGACTAACCCCATGATCAATTTCTAGATTCGATGACTTTCCAACCAGATTTGTAGAGTAGTTCGAGATGCACGTGACTTGTCCTAAAGATGTGATGTTCCTGTCCAACGTGATTTAGGCTCCAGGAGAGTCACTGAAAGATTATTTGAAGAGATTGCATACAATTGTTATGGAGGTCAGTAATCCGAAAGACCATGCGATACTCATGGCTATGACGAATGGAATTGATCCAGACTCTGATTTTTGTGATTGGTTAGCCGGTAAGCCACCTGCAATGTTGAACCGCTTAAGGCTGCTCAGTATTTCAGAAAGGAGGAAACCGGGTCCTCCAGACAGGACTAAGTGAGGATGGAGTATAGAGTAACATTGCAACAAAATAGTCGAATGAAAATTCTAGAAAAGTCCAAGTGAATGTCTAGAATAAACCAATTCAGCAAAAGAGAGGCGGGGATAGGAACCGACAACGAAAGATGGATTATGGAAGAGGGAACCTAAGATTCTGATGTATAATACTTACACGTCGTTGAATACGTCCTCAGAGAATATCTATCTTTCTATTGCAATACCATGCATTATAGGAAGCCGTCTCCAAAAGAATCAACAGAGATGCAGAAACAAACCGGGAAAAATTGCCAGTTTCACAAGTGCTATGGGCACAATACGAATGAATGTAGGCATCTTCAGTATGTTATAGAAACACTGATTCGAGAAAAGGAAATTACAATAGCTTTTGAAAGCCCCACATGATGAAGGGTAGAGGACATCTAACTGCAACCGAGTTCAAACGCCATGTAGGTATGAGGAGCTTGTGCGGATTGGTGGAAAACTGGTGATAATTGCGATAGTCGGAGGACCACACCGAGTAGAAAAGAGTTGGCAAGAGATGGAGCACTTTGCTAGCGCGATTAGGCATGTAGATTTTGAATGTTGTTCGAATATGGAAGACGGAGCTCCGTAAAACATCAACGTACGATGGCGGACGATATTGTGTTTAGGAAGAAAGATGCAGATAAGGTAGAGGCTCTGTCGATCGACCCAATAGTCATTTTGGCCATTATTGGCCCCGATCTGGTGAGAAGGTTATTGATTGATTGTGGAAGTTCAGTAAATATAATTCTCTAAAAAAATTATGATCAGATGAGGATGGATGCCAAAGACTTAAACCGTCTAAAGCTCGTATACGTGGTTTTAACGGCATTGCAACTGGAGTAGTTGGTTGTGCTGAGCTACCCATGAAGTTAGGAGAGGGTGAATGAAGGAGGGTGCGGATCATGCCATTTTTTTGGATTTTGACTCTCCGTACAATGTTTTTCTAGTTCGACCGGCCTTAGCCGTATTCCGGGAAGCTCTTGCCCCTAAAGTGTTTGACTTTGAAGTTTCCAACAGATAATGGTGTAGGACCATGGCGATCAAGCAACTGGACATGCTTGTTACATAGCCGAGCTGAGGGATGCACAACACATAGAAAGGTAACGGTGCGGAGAAGACTGTCCACATCTAAGCTATCGAAGATTGACAACTATCGCCTGAGTCTTGGCTCGAGCCACACAGTAAGTTTTATAGAGATATAGATCCGAGAGATGATGAAGACGAGCCCAAAGAGACCAAGGCTGCACTGGCTGAGCTAGCAATTGATTTCATGGCCAGCCACGACAACCCATCACGAATCCTAAAGATTGGATTATAGCTCAGTCCTTCGATGATGAAAGAACTTGATGTTTTTCTCCAAGCGAATCTAGACGTGTTCACTTGGACTCACTTTGACATGTGTGGAATCCCGCCTTCCATTGCGAGCTATGCATTGAATATCGGCCGAAGGCATGTCCGGGTGAAGAAAAAATACCCGGCATGGACCCAGAGAGATCTGCTGCTCTCAAAGAGGAGGTAAATAGACTAAAAGACAACAGATTTATCTGCAACGCCCTCTACCATAAATGGGTATCTAATCCTGTACTTTTGAAAAAGCAAACTGGAAATGGAGAACATGCATTGATTATTTAGATTTGAACAAGGCATCTCCAAAAGACATTTATCCATTCCGAGGATCGACCATTGTTAACCGGTACTTTGGCTCAGCTACACAAAGGTGATTACGAGGACCAGACTTGACTATTGATGGGAAAGATGGCCACGAGACGACATCAATACAACCAGAGTATGATATAAGAACAGTTATATCCAGCCCGGGCTAAATAAGGTTGACAAATGGATAGCACTGGATGTCGAAGCCTTAGAATTTAGTTTGGTTGAATTTGGAAATAGAGTGGATGATTAGGCAAATTCAACGAAACTCGGAGGGACCAGCATAGTAGAGGCTAGGTCGGCAAAGCATATGAAATGGCCGGGGTCGGCAAAGTATACAATATGATGAGCTTGGCCTAGTGTATGGAATGGCTTGGGTCGACAAGGCAAAAGGAATAGTTCAGGTCGACATAGCATCCGGAATGTTGGGGTTGGCATACTGTATGGCATTGGAATGTTGGGGTTGGCATACTGTATGGCATTCACCGAATCAGCATTGTAAGTGTAATGGATCGGGTCGGCATAAGATACGAAAGCAATTGGATTAGCATAGGATATGAATGCTATAGGATAGGGATGCCAATATGGATTGGGTCGGCATACAAGGATGGTCGGGTCGGCATGATGATATTGATCAGCATAGTATGGTTGGCTAAGCCTTTCTTATGGTGGGCCCAGGTGTCCAGGGGGTCGAGGCTTTGAGATGTTAGTCAAGTTAAAGTCTGCCATCATCTACAAATACAGGGGAAGGGGGCCATTTTTGGAGGGATCTCTCTTTTTAGGGGACTTCATCATCTTCTCCTTCCTTCCTCTTCCAGAAGCTCTTCCATGGCTATTCTTCTTATAAAATTGTGTCAATAGATTTTAGCTAATCCAACAGCTCATGTAATTGTAATCGAGTGAAATATTAATAAAATGTGAAGTGGATGTAGGCCAAGATTGCTGAACCACTATAAAATCTTATTGTTTATTTACTTTTATGCTTGGTTCTTTAGATTCTATTAATTTTCTAATATCCATGAGATTCTACGGGTGTTGATGCCCATTTTTAGTGTCAACATTTTGGTGCTTTCACTAAGAGTTGAATTCTCAGCTTGATTGGATCTCATCGTCTACTGGTGGATTTCCATATTCATGAGATAGATCCAACTTTCAGACGATAAACTTCCTATTCTACTTACATTTGAAGAAGATCTAAAGGAAGCTAAGGCCATGGTTAAAGGGACTAAGTCTACTTCCCATGTTTTTGAAGGATCCAGTTATGCTAGTGTTCTTGTTTGGAGTCGTTCATTTATTTATGTCCATTTGGAGGGGATCAGATTCACTCATGTATGCAACATCTTTGGATCCGATGTTGAAGTTTGCACTAAAGTTAAGTGATGGACGATCCCTCTCTAAATGACATGATAGCCGATCCCTCAATCAAGGTTGATAGCCGACCCCTCAATCAAGGCTGATAGCCAATCCCTCAATATTTCCAAATGCCGACCCCTCTGTTGAAGCAATTCATTCACTACCGATCACTTTAGTAAGTATACCGACCTCTTCCCAAGGGATATATACTGATCCCTCTCCAAGGGGTATATACCGATCCTGCTACGAAGCAGCTATACCATTCCCTCTCCAAGGGGTATATACAAATCCCCCTACGAAGCAGCTATACCGATCCCTCTCCAAGGTATATATAACGACCCTTCATAAGTGTATAAATACCGATCCCTCTGCAAGGTATATATACCGACCCCTCTTTAGTGTATATATACCGATCCCTCTGCAAGGTATGACCCCTCTTCAGAGTATATATACATATCCCTCCTTATAGTATATATACTGATCCCTCCTCATGGTATATATACCAATCCCTCCTCATGGTATATATACCGATCCCTCCTCATGTATATATACTGATCCCTCCTCATAGTATATATACTGATCCTCCTTTAGTGTATATATATCGATCCCTCCTCATATTATATATACCGATCCCTCAAGCTATACCGATCCCTCAAGTTGATAGTCACTCAATACCGACCCCTTTCTCAAAATCCTTAGCTGACCGATCCTTATACCAAAAAAACATGGATCGGGTACAGTCCATTTTTAAAATATAAAAATCTTTTTCGGGTACAACCCAAATTTTAAGAAAAAGGCAGCGTAGTTACCGAACCCATGCCGCAGCGCAGTGACCCCGCATTTTGGATTCGTAACTCGACTTAAACACAGGGCATTTTATCCACTTCCCCTATGTCTTATGATCGACTAGGGGATTGAGCATTTAGCGGTTGCTTTGAATAGCAACCAGGGAACGGACAAGCAACCGCTACTCAAACGATAATCCCAAAGGTTGGAGAACATAAACGATGTGACTCTAAGAAAACCCAGGAAACTTTGGCCCAATCCAGGACTCAGATAAAACCACGGTTTTCTCCAAGCAAACGCCAAAGTGACTCCAAGCGCAGATCTCTATGACTTTGAATTTAGTGACTCCAAGCAAACCAACAATTGACTCCAAGCGATTAGCAAATTTTCTCTGGTGCGACTCCAAGTAGCTTATCACTGATCCGTCAATACCGATCCATCTTGCTTTTCTCATTCCTTGGGCATGCATACATCGTTCACAAGCATAACAAATAGCTGTAACCTAAAAACAAACCAGATCGATGATGACTGAATCGTCTCCCCCAGTCGAAGCCTATTCATTGAAGTCGTTCAGTGTGTAGAATATCCAAGGAAATTCAATATGCCAACCATGCCGGCGTGTTCTAGAAGTATAAACCCTGGACTACATTTCCTGAAATTAGATTGGCATATGAATTCCACTAGAGTGATAGTGCTATCGAATGCAAATGCTCTCCTATATTCCTCGATGGTGTATCGATCATGTGATTTATGCGATTACTGTCCAAATCCATCTCCTCATTCAATCAACCGGATCAGAAGTTTGACGAGTAGTTTAGAATGCATTCGACTCACACCAAGGATGTGATGTCATTATCCAATTTATTCAAAATGCTAGCAAGGATATCATACTGATCGTGTTTGAAGGGAATCGACCCCCAGATATATTTTGGCAGCTAGAGAGCCTCCTACGACCTTGGATCGTTTCTGTTACAAAGTGAATCAGAACCAAAGTGAGGAGGACTAGAGCAGACTAGGAGAAAGAACAATACATGCCTGTTGGCTAAGGACTCAGATTCCAGTAGACGAACCAAGATCTCAAAATTCGAATCATATGCTTCTTTGAACGATTTGATCGATAGCCTATACTTGGAGACTCATGACTCAAAGCAGTACTAAAAAACCATCCCCGAGAGAGTCCATTGAAGCCTAGAGAAAATCCGAGGAATGTTGTATATTCCAAGATGCACATGGTCCTAACACTGGCGATTACAAATACCTCCGAGATGTGATCGAAAAGCTGATTCGGAAAGGAGAGCTTCAATAGTATGTGCAAGCCCTGTAGAATGGCGGGCAGGGAACATCCGATGCCTATAAATAAAGAACTCTGATTATAAATTGGACCACTAATGGTCGACATCCTGTTGAAAGGAGCTAGGGGCAAAGTGTAATAGCGAGCACAAGGCGTTGCTTCGCTTATCAATGAGATTTATTCCGATATTCTTTTAATTAGTTTATTTTAATTTCAATTTCAATTATGGTGTGAACTACGACCAACTTGAACTAAACTACTTCAAAAACGATGCGGATGACCAAGTACTCAGAGTTGGTCACCATCTAACCACCGAAGACCATGATCGGACTTGTGCAGTTTCATCAAGGCGAGCGTGATTCGACTGCTCATCAGCTACCTTGTGCCTCTGACTTGGGGCCAAGGACTAGAGATGGAAAAGCTCGTCACGGTCAGAACCCAATATATAGCAGACATGACTCACCGTTCATTCATCGACCACCATATTTGACTTGGAGACCTAAGCAAGGCTTGTAACGAATGTGGCTCGATCATCCGGTCCTCGAGTCATAAAATAAAGTTTGACAAAATACTTATGCCTCTAGTGATGCCAGGGTCTAACTAGAGTGGATGTGATTTGATCATCTACACATACACTCCTGCCCTGAACACAAGAGGCAGTTCGAAAGCCCGGCTTGAAGTAGCTATGATGGACTGCCTACTCGTCAACCACCGCTCTCAATACATGGACAGGACTGCATCTTGAAACGCATGCGACTTAATTTGTTAACTCGATAATCCATTATCCTCATTTGCTAGAATGAAATAAGAAGCAAATTGTGCAAGGCTCGATCATCTAACCCTAGCATGGATGTGGTCCAATCATTCATCGCCTGCTTTTTTCCTCGACTTAATAGGAAGAGCCACAACTACCAAGTGGACAAGAATCGACCATTTGATTGCCAAGTTTCGTCCTGAATGTTGAGGGCAGATTCCCCCTCCATGAGCAAATGTGGTTCGACCATTCATTCGACAACTTCCGCCTCAACACGGTAAATGAAGTAAATCAAATGGGTGGAAATACGACTTCTCTCAAGAAAATCTCTAAGTCCCTAAAGCAAACTAGAGTACTCTAAGTCCCTGAAGCGGACTAGAGTATAAACGACTTGATGAAAATCTCTAAGTCCCTGAAGCGGACTAGAGTACTCTAAGTCCCTAGAGCATGGACTATAGTATAAACGATTTGACAAAAATCTCTAAGTCCCTGAAGCGGACTAGAGTACTCTATGTCCCTAAAGCGGACTAGAGTATAAATGACTTGACAAAAATCTCTAAGTCCCTAAAGAGGACTAGAGTACTCTAAGTCTCTAGAGTGCGAGCTAGATTATAAACGACTCAACAAAAATCTCAAAGTCCCTAGAGCGTGGACTAGAGTGCTCTAAGTCCCTAGAGTGCGGGCTAGAGTATAAACGACTCAACAAAAATCTCTAAGTCCCCGGAGCGCGGACTAGAGTACTCTAAGTCCACAGAGTGCGGGCTAGAGTATAAACGACTCAACAAAAATCTCTAAGTCCCCGGAGCGCGGACTAGAGTACTCTAAGTCTCCAGAGTGCAGGCTAGAGTATAAAAGACTCAACAAAAATCTTTAAGTCTCCGGAGCACGGACTAGAGTACTCTAAGTCCCCTAGTGCGGGCTAGAGTATAATTGACTCAACAAAAATCTAAGTCCCTAGAGCACGGACTAGAGTAATCTAAGTCCCCGGAGCATGGGCCAGAGTATAGATGATTCAACGAAAATCTCTAAGTTCCCGGAGCACGGACTAGACTATAAATGATTCAATAAAAATCTCTAAGTCCCTAACTGCGGACCCAAGTACTCTAAATCCTTGGCTGCGGGTTAGAGTATAAATAGTTCAACTAAATTCTCCATGTCCCCAACTGCGGACTAGAGTATAAAACATTCGACAAAATCTCTAAATCCCCGGAATGCGGACCGAAGTATGAATAAAAATTGGGTGTGAGTTGACTGCACGTAGAATAACTCTAAGTCCCCATAATGCGGACTTGTGTATAAACAAGGATGAACAGATAAGTGGATTTCAACCGTTCTCCATTCCGCAAACTCTGACCTGAAATCGACAGGAGTATAAACTCGCTAAGAATGGAATTCGACCAATCGACTTATGACCTCGCCAAATCAATGTTGGGGGCATGATTACAAATCACTAAAAGATGAATACGCCAGCTCATTATAGCCCTGGCTTGGTGTTTTTTACAACTTATGGAAACGATTGCAAGGAGGCCTCAATACAAAATCAATGAAAATGACATCGGAAGTTACAGGTGATCGACTATATCGTACCATCAGATCAAGGGACAATATCGATCCGCACCAAACATAAACGGATGTGACCCGAATGTCCCTTGGGAAACTATGATCACCAGAGTATGCGAAGGAGAATAAACCACGAAGACTTGATCATTAATTCTCCAGCACCCTCCTTCGATCCGTCAAGAGGAGTATGAACTAGATAAGCATCACCCGACTGCACATGAGCCAACTTTACCCCTAGATCTGATTACATAATATGAACTAAAGTGGACATGGTTGACCGTTCAGTACCCAACTCATGCCCAAAATTTGACGAAGCATCGAAGTATTCCCCTTGGAAGGAAAAACCGTAATACAATCCGGGATAGGGTAGACTCTACCGTCCATTAACTAACCTGATCCCGGGATTCAATGGGAAAGAGTGTAAAGCTAAAGTGGACATAGTTTGCCTTCCTACTTATCGATGTATGCCCCAGGCTGGGGGGGCACGAGCGAGGACCAAGATGAATATGAAACGACCATTGAACAATCAACTCTATGTCTTACGAGCTTAGTTAGGAGTGAAAACATATCTAAGACGAGACTCGAACGTCCATGCAATACATTTATCAACCCGAGACTAGAAATAGAAGTGTCATCGTCCAAAGACTTGCTGTGATAGCTCAATATTGTAACTTATATAGTGTTTACAACCACTTGAGGCTACGAGCGAAAGGATGCCTAGAGATAGAATCATCGAATCGGTTCCCAAGCTCATAGACAACTGACTATCATTCCAACCTGAATGGCAAGCAACAGTTCGCCAGTACAGTGAATGGAAAGCACATTACTCGAATACATAAGCAGATTCAAACTCAAAGCAAGAGCCGGCTATGTAGCTGCACGCAACTCGAGGTTGATCCCTAATCGATATTTTCTTTAATGTGCTTCTATGACTGATCTTTGGCCATTTGTAGATAATCGCTCAAAGCATTTAGAGCCCTTCACTATCAGACTTAATAAATCATGACATGACTCTAGGATTTGACTTGAGTAACCATCATCATTGACCATCCCAAGCAGATTTCATGTTGACCATTACACGAAAAAGTTACATTTGAACTCAAAGAATCTAAGACTACACCCGTTGAATCGACAGTCGACAGTACAATCAGCCATGTCGATCCATCACGGTTACTGATGATCAAACCACAGCTCAGTGTAACAATGATGAAGGAATTAGTGGCTTTCTCTGAATGAGTTTTGATTTGTTCGCTTGGACCCATTCTGACATGCGTGTGATTTCACCGACTATCGCGAGCCATGCATTAAATATCGACCTGAGGCATGTCCTAGTGAAACAAAAGCAACGCGGCATGGATCAGGAAAGATTAGCTACACTTAAAGAGAGGGTGGATAAACTCATAAACAATAGGTTTACTCATGACACCCTCTGTCCAAAATGGGTATCAAATCCAGTTCTTATGAGAAAAGCATGCCCAAAAGACAGCTTTCCACTTTCGAGGATCGACCAGCTGGTAGACTCAACCACTGGATATGAACCGCTTTCATTTATGGATATGTACTCTGGGTACAACCAGGTCCTGATGCACGTCCTCGACCAGAAGCACATCAGCTTCATTACTGATCTAGGGCTATATTATGCTGTGATGCCATTTAAACTAAATAATGCTAAAGATACTAACCAAAGACTAGTCAATAGGATGTTCAAAGAACAGATCAGGCGATCGACGAAAGTATATGTGGATAATATGCTCGTGAAGTCACAACGATCAAACGACCACATCGATGACTTAGCGGAGATGTTCAGTATTCTATGAAAATATAAAATGAAACTGAATCCCTTGAAATGCTCTTTCGGCGTTGTGTCAGGAAAATTTTGGGGTTACATCATTGACTCTCACATAATCGAAGCCGGTCCGAAGAAGATTAAAGCAATCCGAAACATCTTGGTACCGAAGACAATCAAGCAGGAATAGAGTCTAAATGGAAAGGTCTTCACCCTAAGTTGGTTCATCTCCAGGGCCATCGACAAGTGTACTCTCTTCGTCAACCTATTCGGAAGACATGAAAGGAATTTCGAATGGACATAGGATTATAAAGACACATTCCAAGCATTGATGAACCATTTAAAGTGACCTCCCATCTTGTCAAAACCGATGGATTATAAAGATTTATACATCAATTTAGCCATGTCGATACACGCCATAAGCAACGTATTGCTATGCGAAGGGAAACAGATCCAAAGACCAGTATATGATGTAACCAAAGCGATTGATAATACTAAGAGAAGACTACTTGAAGCTATAAAAGCTGGCATAATGCCTATTTATTTCATCATGAAAGCTCTGCTCTTACTTTCAAGCTTACCCCATTAACGTCTGTGCCCACCAACTATTACGACAGGTCATACAACGACCTGAGACATCTGGAAGACTACTCAAATGGAATATCGAACTAAGCCAATTTGATATCACTTATTTTCCTCAAGCGCTATCCAAGGACAAAATTTAGCAGACCTCATATCTGAAGTCACCACATCAGATGACTATTCGAAGAGCAGTGGAGAACCGACCAACATATGGAAATTGTACACGGATGGAGCATCTAATGATCAGTGTTCTGGTGTGGGAACTTTATTAATGACTCCTGAGGAAAGATCGGTTTGCTACGTCCTATAAATCGCTTCCCTGCAACAAAAAACAATGCTAAGTATGAAGCCATGATCGCCGGACTCAAACTTGCTAGAGAACTATGAGTGGAAACTTTACATATCTTTTGTGATTCCTAGTTAGCAGTATGCAAAGTCAGGGAAGATTATCTTACTAGGGGCAGCGTCTTGCTCCTTATCTCAACTGGGTCCAAGAGCTACTAGCTGACTTCGAGTATTACACCATTACACACATCTTCAAAGAACAAAATGAAAAAGCCGAGTCATTGGCCAAGCTGGCCAGTTCTGCAGATGCGCGAAAAATAGAATTTGTCCCAGTTGAAGTACTTAATATTCCAAGCATTTACAGATGAAGATTGACTAGATCTTAGAGACGGAGCCAGAAAAGGAGTCATGGATGATTCCTATCAAAGACTATTTACAATAGGGAATTCTTCCTGAACGGAGGAATGAAAAATGACAGATCCTCCTCAAAGCTTCATGCTACATCATCCAAGAAAGATTCATGTATAGAAAAGGCTTTCTCCATTCCCCTGCTTCGGTGTGTCACCCATAATGATATCAAACAAGTCTTGAGAGAAGTCCATGAAGAAGAATGTGGAAACTACACCATGGGGCAAACCCTGACAAGGAAAATACTCCGCTATGGGAATTATCGGCTGATTATCAATCGAGATGCAGCTTATTACGCTAAACAATGCGACGAGTGCTAGATGTTTACAAAAATTCCGGGAGCCCCGCTGATGGAAATTACTCAAATGGCTATTCCATAGCCGTTTGCAACTTGGGGCATTGACATCATCATCTTCTTGCCGATTCTAAAGGTGGTGCGAAATACGCCATCGTAGCATTGATTACTTCGCCAAATGGGCTGAAGCGGAATTTTTAACCACGATCACGACAAAGAAAATAATCAACTTCATTGTCCGGGCCATCATCAGTCATTTTGACTTTCTACGAACCATTATAACTAATAATGAAGCACAATTTGACAACGCTAAAGTTAGAAACCTTTGCCTTCGGCATCATATTGAAAAGATATTTGTGGTATTTGCTCATGCTCAAGCAAATGGACAGGTTAAAGCTATGAACAAAATCATAAAGTCAATTCTAAAGAGAGGTGTGGAAAAGGCTTGAGGTAAATGGGTGAATGAACTCCCAACAGCATTATGGGCTTACAGATCTACCCATGAGTCCGCAAATGGCAATACTCCATTCACCCTTGCTCACGGCCCCAATGCCATCATCCTTATAGAACTTGAAGTCCCCTCTCATTGAGCGGCTGATTACAACCCCTATTTCGCAAAAAATATAAACAAGAAATGGCAATCAAATTGCAATTAAACTAGAACGAACGGGTGATAACTTGTGAGCGTATAAAACGCATCCGGGAGCCAATGACAAGAACATGTACCTGAAAGTGTACCGTATATTCAAAAAATTCAACTTCTTGAAATTGATAGAGATAGAATTTTCACTTGGAGTTACTAAAGAAAAGACAGGATCAGATAGCCAAAGCTTACTAGTCCTATAGAACCGGACACAGATAACCACTGATGGAATACAATCCTGAATTTATACTATTAGGAATCAACCAAGCATCATGGCGATCAAAGAGGGATACAACAATTTGGGAGGACGGAATGAAAGGATAACGACTATTGAGGAAACTAAATGGATTTCTTTCTGGAGACTCTAACCCGATTCAATTCAAAGCACGTCATGTACACAACAATACGTACTTTGGGGTGCAAGTGTTAACGGGTACCTTGGCCCGGCTACAAAAATGTGATTAAGCGGACCAAACTTGACTATTGATGGGAAAGATGGCCACGAGATGACATCAATACGACCAGAGTATGATATAAGAACAGTTATATCCAGCCTAGGCTAAATAAGGTCGACAAATGGATAGCACTAGATGTCGAAGTCTTAGAATTTAGTTTGGTTGAATTGGGAAATATAGTGGATGATTAGGAAAATTCAACAAAACTCAGAGGGATCGGCATAGTAGAGGTTGGGTTGGCAAAGCATATGAAACGGCTAGGGTTGGTAAAGTATATAATATGATGGGCTCGGCATAGTGTATGGAATGGCTCGGGTCGGTAAGGCAAGATGAATAGTTCAGGTCGGCATATCATCTAGAATGTTGGGGTCGGCATAGTACGACATTCACCTGGTCGGCATTGTAAGTGTAATGGATCGGATCGGCATAAGATACGAAGGCTACTGGATCGACATAGGTTATGAATGTTATGGGATTTGCATGCCAATATGGACCGGGTCGGCATACAAGGATGGTCGGGTCAGCATGATGATATAGATCAGCATAATATGTTGGGCTGAGCCTTCCTCATGGTGGGCCCAAGTGTCAAGGTGGTCCATGCTTTGAGATGTTAGTCTAGTTGAAGTCTGCCTTTATCTATAAATACAGGGGCAGGGTGGCCATTTTTGGGGGGATCTCTCTTTTTGGGGGACTTCATCATCTTCTCCTTCTTCCTCCTCCAAAAACTCTGCCATGGCTATTCTTCTTATAAACTTGTACCAATGGATTTTAGCTAATCCAATAGCTCATTTAATTGTAATCGTGTGAAATATTAATAAAATGTGAAGTGGATGTAAGCCGGGATTGCCGAACCACTATAAAATCTTCGTGTTTATTTACTTTTATGCTTGGTTCTTTAGATTCCATTAATTTTCAAATGTCCATGAGACTCTATGGGTGTTGATGCCCATTTTTGGTGTCAATAACCATCTAGTGGATTCAACCACAGGACACGAATTTCTATCCTTCATGGATGCATACTCGAGACATAACCAAATCTTTACTCATATTCCCGATCAGGAGCACACCGGTTTCATTATCGATGTTGGATTGTACTGCTATGTAGTAATGCCATTTGGATTAAAGAATTTGGGAGCGACTTATCAACGCTTAGTCAACATGATGTTTAAAGATCAGATTAGAAAAACGATAGAAGTGTATGTGGATGATATGCTTGTGAAGTCACGACGATCAAGCGACTACATTAGAGACTTGATAGAAATGTTCGACATCCTCTGACATTACAAGATGAAAATTAAGTGTTGTTTTGGTGTTGCATCGGGGAAATTCTTGGGCTTTATTGTTAATGCCCATGGAATAGAAGTTAATCCCAAGAAGGTTATGGCTATGCACGAAATCCAAACGCCAAGGACTATTAAACAAGTACAGAGTCTCAATGGGAAAGTTGCCATCTTAAGCCGATTTATTTCTAGAGCTACCGACAAATGAATTCCTTTCTTCCATTTGATTAGGAAGTGGTAAAGAAACTTCGAATGGACATGGGATTGTAAAGATGTGTTTCAAGCTTTGGTGAATCATTTGGAGAGACCCCCCATCTTGTCAATGCCGGTGGATCATGAAGATTTGTACATTTATTTGGCCATACCGACACACACTATAAGTGCCGCATTGCTTCACGAGAATGATCGGATCCAAAGGCCAGTGTATTACGCCAGCAAACGATTAACGGTAGCTGAAAGGAACTATTCCAAAATAGAGAAACATGCATACTTCTTACTGATTGCATCATGAAAGCTTCGTCCATACTTCCAAGCACCCCCAATCAATGTTTACACCGACTAGCCATTATGACAGGTCCAACAGCAATCTGAGATGTCTAGAAGGTTACTCAATATCGAACTCAGTCAATTCGATATTGCTTATCTCCCTTGAAGGGCTATTTAAGGTCACTGGAAGATTTTATTGTAGAGTTTACTGCGCAGGACGGTTCTCCGAAAGGCAGCGAAATCCCTACCATACGGTGGAAATTATATACTGATGCAACATCTAATTATCATTGTTCTGGAGCTAGAATTGTGCTTGTAATAACCAAAAGTCGATCAATCTATTTTGCTTTAATGCTTGATTCCCAGCAACAAACAACAAAGCTGAGTATGAAGCTCTAATTGCTTGACTTAAACTTGCTAGAGAACTCGAAATAAGATCTCTTGAAATCTTTTGCGATTCGCAGTTGGTAGTGTAGCAAGTTGGGGGGATTATCAAGCTAAAGGACAACGGCTTGCACCATACCCTACCCAAGTCCAAGAGTTATTGGCGGAATTTGAATCACTATGATATTTCTCATATTGCACAGGATCGAAACAGAGAGGCTGATTCGTTGGCAAAGTTTGCTAGCACCAGCGACGCATAACAGATGGGCTTGGTTTCGGTCGAAGTATTAAATGCCCCAAGTATAAACATGATAGGAATCGATCGGACACCGGAAGCGAAGCCTGGGAGGGAATCGTGGATGACTCCAATAAAAAATTGTTTGTTATGTGGAGTCCTACCAGATCAAAGAAATAAAAAATGACAAGTCGTCAGTAAAGCTTTGCGATATGTCATGAAAGAAGGAATTATGTACAGAAAATGTTTTTTAGTTCCCCTACTCAAGTGTGTCGCACATGATGAGATAAAACATGTCCTAAAAGAATTTCATGAAGGGGAATGCGGTGACCACACTAGTGGCAAACTCTAGCAAATAAAATACTCCCTTATGGGTATTATTGGCCAATTGTCAATCGAGATGCCGTTGACTATGGAAGACGATGCGATAAGTGCCTGATATGTGCAAAAGTTCCAAGAGATCATCGACGGAAATCATGCAAATGGTCAGTGGTCATCTGACATGTGTGTCATAGACATTGTCGGTTATTTAACGATCTCTAAAGGTTGCGCAAAGTACGATATCTTCGTAGTTGATTACTTCAGCAAATGGGCCAATGCAGAGCCTGTAGCCACGATCACAACCAAGAAAGCAATCAACTTTATTCTCCAAAACCCCATATGTAATTTCGGTCTTTCATGAACTATTGTAACAGATAATGGGACTCGATTCAACAGTGTTGATTCAAAGACTTCTATTGAAGGTATCATATTAAAAAGAGATTCGTAGCGGTCACTCACCTTTAGGCAAATGGAAAGGTTGAAGCTGTAAACAAAATCATAAAGTCCATTCTGAAGAAGCATTTGGAGAAGGCTAGAAACAAGTGGGTGGATGAACTCCCAACAGTGTTGTGGGCTTATAGGACCACACACAAATCCACGTCTGGCCATACTCCATTCGCCCTTGCTTATGGTTCTGAAGCCGCCATTCCTGTTGATCTCGAGGTTCCATCTATCGAGTGACTTACTACGATTCCAAAATGAATAAATATCTCCTTTTAGAATTTCATGACTTTATAGATAAGAAGCATGAGGAAGCTGATCTGAGGGCAGCTGTGCATCGACACCGAGTCACTCAGTATTGTAGCATTAAAGTTCGACCTAGAATCTTTGAAATCAGTGATCTCATCCTGAAATGGATTTTTCATACCCCATCGCACATGAATGCATTCTGCGAAGGACCTGATGTCATTGAATAGAGGATTGGAGAGGGAACTTTCAAGCTAGCGACTGTCGATCGCATCACACTTCTAAAGGCATGGAATAGCGAGCATTTACGGCACTATTTTACATAGTTTTATTCTTTTTCATTTCAGTTTTATTAGCTTTCAGAATTTGCATTAGCATTTGATTTTTCAGATGTGTAATAAGACAGATTATATTATTCCTTTCCATTAAGGGAATAAAGTTTCGAACTTCCTTTATATTTATATTTGCTGTAGCATTATGAATTAATTACATGACAAAACTGATTGATGTCAATATGTACGAATAGGCTCCCAGGGTTTGAAATTAATCAGTTACGCTAGTTCCCAATGTGACTAAACAAGATGAGCTTGGTCCATTTGTTCATTCGATAACTCTCATTCATAACCCAATGGACGGGATATAAATTAAAAATAAATATAGCTGGGCCATCTGGTGATCGAATAAATCCTGCCAAACTATGGAACTGAAATAAAATAAGAGCGACCATGACACGATCAATCGCTCAATAAATCAAACCCCAGACCTTGGAGGGCAAATTGATCAATTAAGGAGAGTACGATCTGACCGCTCTCTGAAATAACCCTAATCCGATTGCTCTTTGAAATAACTCTAAGTCCCCAGATTGCGGACTGGAGTATAAATACAAATCGGGTGTGAGTCGACCACCCATGAAATAACTCTAAGTCCCCAAAGTGCAGACCAGAGTATAAACGTAAATCGGGTGTGAATCGACCAACCACGAAATTACTTTAAGTCCCTAGAGCGCGGACTAGAGTATGAACATAAATGGGATGCAATTTGACTGCCCATCTACTAATTCTTATTCCCAGAGTGCGGATATGAGCATAAAAAGATAGATGTGTGAGGTTCGATCGTTCATTATTATTTGATCTCCTCCCTGAAATTGAAACGAAGAGTATAAATCTGCTAAGAATGGAGTTTAGCCATCCAAAGTCTAACCCCGCTAACCTAAGACTAGGGGCAGGGGTATGACTACTCAAAACCATTGAATTCGACAACGTAGCATTAAGGCTCGAGCCAAGCGTTTAATACGACTCAAGGCCACGACCACATGGAGGCCTTGAGATAAAGCTAGTGGATTGTTACCAAGAATTGATGAACAACGTTTTACAACTACATTGAATGGAAAGTCATAATTCAACTACTTAATTAGCAGTTCACACGAAAGCTCAACAGAAAACAATAAGTTTTATTCACATGATAAGTTCCAAAAATGTGGCACAAGTTATTTCCAAAAATTGAGAATCATACCCATACAATCACAACTAATAAAAGAAAACAATGAACAAACAGTTATGTAAACTATGTAGACACCGAGCCGAAGTGATGGCTATTTCTTTGATCTAATCCCCTTTTTAGATTTTTTAGGAGTGTTTCCACTTGAGATGCCGATGTTTATCTTCCTAGATCGACTATCACCTTTTGTAAAAGAGATTTCGATGGTAGAAGGGTGTTTATTGGGAATTGACCTTCCAGATGGAATAACTAGTAGTGGGACAAGGTGTGGACCATCGGTGTCCACCTCGATGGGCTCAGCTTTAGCTTTTTTCTTTAGTAACTCCTCCTTCTCGATATGCTCCTTCATGCTAATGTCATCAGTGCGTTCGGAGGTGTCGGTAATCACAACACCATTGGATTCATCCACCAAGAGTGGATCTTTAATCTTGTCATCTTCGAGAGCTTCGATGACTTGAGCCTTGGTCCTCGGTCCATCAATGGCCTTTGGAATCTCTGTTAGTTTCTCTTGTTACTCTACAGTAGCATCGCTTTTAGGGGTTTGACTGGGACTCGAAAGACCTGCAAAGTTTTAAAACAGGGAGATAAGCCTAGATTCATTGGTCGTGGAGAACAAAACCTCTCATAAATTGGCAAATAAAGTGAAATACGCGTAAACGGCTAGCTCTTTGTGGTTGCTAGAGTGCCCCTTCCAAAATAGGGAACATCACTTTGGATTGAGAACTGGGCATATCTGGGTCATAGATCAAGTCCTACTCCGGGCCAAAGGAATAAAATGCTCCAGCCGCTGGGAAAGAAAAGGGGCCCTTAGGATCCGCCTCCGAGGATCTGGTAATATGTTCCCCTTTGTCTAAAGGCGCTGAAAGGTCAAAAATCCGAGTCTCACGGCAACAAGATCTAGGGGTTTGTTTCCACTGAGGATCTCCCGCACTAATTTCTCTTCATCAAACTCAGCTCCACCCAGCTCCCTCTTTTTCATCTCAATGATGTGTTTCCAGGCTTCAGCAAGCGACTCAAGATAACCTTCACCTAGAAAAGTCGAGTCGCGGTGGATGAGGCCTTTAGCGTTGTATTCGATGACCAATGGATCAAACATGTCTTTGATTTCATCCCTATCAGGCTCCTTAGCATCTTCTACTCAGATTTCAATTTGTTCCATCATCTCCTTGCGACCTTTCTCTTGTGCCTCCTCTTTAAGGGCATTTATTTTGGTGAATTGCTCATCGAGTTTACTTTTCAGGCTCCTGGCTTCAACGGCCTCTTCACAACACCTTTGTGATTCTTCTTGAGCCATAATTTTCTTTTCCCTCTATTTCTTAAAAAGCTCCTTAAGTTCGTCGACGCAGCGGGTCTGGACAACTTTTCCTTATGCGAGGAATCCTTTTGCAGAGCAAGTGCCCCGTTGTGATTAAGGGCAACATCGAGTTCTTTCTTATGGGAAGCTTCTAAACGGCTCACTGCCTCTAACGTTTCCTTAGCGCTCTTTTTCATCTCGGTAAGTTTTGTTGTCAACTCCGAAAGTTCATCATCTTGATGTTTGATTATATCTTTATCATGTATCGCCTTTAGCTTGAGATGACCTATTTCATATTGTCGCTCGATTGGCACTTTGGAGAATTTTTCCACTAAGTGTTGAAATGATTCATGCTACACGAACACGTCATTAACACATGCGAGATAACTTGCTTTGGCAAGCTCGGGGATCATACATACTGTGAGAAGGAATTTAAGACCATCAGAATAGATTTTTGGGAAAGCAGCCTTCACTACAACAAAAATACTCTATTACAACGCCCTTTTTACAATGGGCATTGGCTGCCCATTATAATAGAAGGCTATTACAACGGTCCATTCAGGCCAGTTGTAATAGACGCCCTATACAACGCCATTTTTACAACGGGCAATGACTGCCCGTTGTAATAGAATGCTATTACAACGGTCCTTTTATGTCCATTGTAATAAATGCCAATTTTACAACGTTCACAAAATACCGGTTGTAATAGATGCCAATTTTACAACGGTCACAAATGCCCGTTGTAAGAGGTGCCAAATTTACAACGCTCATAATGCCTGTTGTAATAGGTGCTAATTTTACAACGGGCTAAAAATACCCATTGTAATAGATGTTAATTTTACAACGGTCATAAAATGCATGTTTTAACCGATGCTAATTTTACAATAATCATAAAATGCCTGTTGTAATAAATGTCTGTTACCAATTTTCGACAATCAATAATAAATAATTACAATGCTTTCTTAAAATTAATATTTATTATTTATTAATATTTAATAATTAATCATTAATAATATTATATTAATCATTTATAACTTATAATAATGAATGATTATTAATAAATAATCACTAACTACTTATTATTATATATACTCAAGTATTCCAACAGGCTTAATTTTACTTTCTAGTTATTAGTAAGTAATATTGAGTAATTAATATTAAATATATAATAATTTATAATTTATAATAAATATTAATAATTTATAATTAATAATTACTATTAATAATTAATAATTAATATTTAAAATTAATAATATATACATATTAATTAATAATAGTTAATAATTAACATTAAATTATAATTAATAAATATGAAGTAACATTTAATAATTAATTTTTACTAATTAATAATTACGATTAAATAATTAATTTTCACGATTATTTTCATTAGTCGTAAATTTTTCTTTAACTAATTGTTTCATTATGGTATTAATAGGTGCATGGTATAGTGTGGAGTGCTGGCTATGTAGTGCATGCGTGATTACAATGTGTGCGGGTGTGAGTGCAGTGAGCGTGTGTGGCCTCTTCAATGTGAGCATATATATTCCACCTACTACAAGAATAAGTTAACGCCAATTTGCTAAATTTGCTTACATTTAATAATGCCATTTGATTTTGTATTTCAGACAACAACAATTAGATGTATTTCAGGTAGAAATTCGTTTATGAATTTTAATTCTTCTGGATTAACTGTAATAATGTAGTGTAATGCAGGATTAAATCAAATGTTTTTTTTCTCGCAGTCACACCGCGAGAGTAACAAATGCAGGTTCAAGATCAGCAAGATTGGGTTACTGTGGATGGTTTGGTGAAAAAAAAGTGCAAGCTATTGGGTTGGCAGAATAACGTAGTTGTAGAGGGGACGATAGCAAGCATTGATCCTGATACTTCTGTACGTTTTGTAAAACTAAATGACAACATCAATTTAAAAGTAATAACAACAACAATAATAATATAAACCACGATAATAATAAAATAAATATAATTAATAATTAATATTAAATAACTACAGTTGAATAAACTTATTAATTTTATTTAATACTTATAATAACTACTATTAAATCATAAATAATTAATAATTAATAAATAATACTTTATAACAACTACTATTAAATAATTAATAAATAATATTTAATATTTAAGAAATAATATTTGATAATGATAAATTAAAAATGATTAATTATTAACTATAGTTTATAATAATAATATACAAATTATTATATATAGGTAATAATATATACTTAATATATAATAATTTATTTTAAATAATGATTTATAACTAATAGGTCATAAACATATAATTAATGAATAATAATTTAAGATTTATTGTTTATTATAATTAATAATTTATAAATAAAAAATTATATTTAATAATTTATGTTTTATAATTAGTAAATTACTATTAATAATTTTTTAATACTAATTTGCAAATGATAATTGATAAAAAAACAAAATGTGTGGCGGTAAGACTAAAATTTTAAAGCCCGCCATCTGTTTGCTTTCTTTCCCTCGCTGCTAAAACTTTATTTTTCGCTAACCCTAAATTCCAAATTAAACGTTCCTTCCCAAGATCTGGAATCCCTAGATTCGTCGACCTCTTCTCCATGGCAATCCAACATCGATGCCCTTTCTCATCTACGTCCTTATCGCAATCCAACATCAACCTCCAAATGAATGTGACAATCCAAAACCCAATGTTGTTCATCGAGAATTGATGTTACTGCTGGTCACAAAAGTTATCGGTCTATTTGCTATTCTATAAAAACCAACCTCTCTTCCGTTAGAAAAGCCTGATCGTTCTGGAGCTCGGTGGTTGGAAGAAACGAAGCTCACTTGAGGTTAGAGCCTTGAATGTGGATGTTATTTGCTTATCGTTCGCCCGAATCAGAGACGTTGCTCACCTTGTTTCTGTCGCCTCATTGAGTGTGTGTGCAGTCTTGAGTACTTTGTTGAGGAAGCATACTGTCGATGATTGTGGGACTTGTTGGTACGAGATTTTGCTAAAATTTGAAATGTATCGGGTGTTGTTCAGGTAGTGAATTGCTAAATCCGATTGCTGTAAGTTGTGTTGTTTTATACTTACTACTTGAGATTAAAAAAGCAATGAAATGTTGTCCTGTAATATCTGACTGAAGATGACTCTAGGACAGGTTGTTGATGAAACTACTAGTTGATGCCCTTCGTGGTTTGATTTTGTTTGGATGCAGCGGTTTTGTTTCATGTAACTTGTTCATTCAGCTAAGGCTATTATTTAGAGATATCGATCCATGTCTAGATATATTGACGGTTGGTGTTTGACGTTGAAGATGAGAAAGCTTATCTGATGGACAAATTTTTAGGCACACGACCTTAGGATTTCAAGCACATGACCTTGATTGTACATCAGGTAAACCTTCAGATTTTAGGCACTCGACTTTGATTTTACATCAGTCCTATTATGATACTAAGAAAAGATGCAGTTTGTATACCTACAGGTTATGGTAGCTTTGTAGTTGTAACAAGTACGTGAATACCAAGTGAAGTGAATCAAATAACCTTGTATGCATATGCTCAACTATGTCCCGTCTTTTGTTAACTGAATTAATAAATTAAAGTATAAAATGAATTGTTAATTGATATATGACTTTTTTATTGATTGTTTTTCCATTGATGCATTTAAACTTGGAAAAGTTAATATCAGGTTGTGTGCTATGCATTGTTTTTCCTTTGTAATTATAAAATCATTGTACTGAATTTGAGCTAGTTTCAAATTGTAAGCCAAGATGGAATGGAGATGTTAATGGTAGACTGTTAATCTTATCAAAATTATTGAAGTTCTGTAGAGCCATATTATTTGTTGATGAAGTTGTAAAAAAGAAGGGCTTATATATTTGTGCAAAACGACATCCTCAAACCCGTTATACCTAATTTTCCTAGAACATGGTAAATGCATATATAGCTCTATCAAGGAAACTGAACCAACGTCAATAACATGAAAATTTCTTTGTTATTGCACAGAAATGACGTTAATTCCCTTAATAGGTAAAAGGATGTGTTAGCCATGGCAGGGGTATTCTGGTTACTATTTTCCTATGCAATAATACTTAAATCCCTGTGTTATTAACAACAAACATTTTTTGTCGTATAAAGTATAGATTATTAGTGTAGGTAACAGCGCTTCACTGACACATTCACTTGATTAAATAACATACATAATACATTAATATATATCTAAAAGACAAGTATGCGTTGATGAATATCTCGTTGGTTACAGTGCTCTCCTTTTGATATTATTTTATGCTTGAAACTTATCAACAATAACGTTGAATGCTTTTTAGCTGAATTTGTAGAGAGAAAAGCTAAGGCTATTAGGACTTAAATTTCTCAACTCACTTAATATTCATTTGCTTTAGACCGCCTTTGCTCTCGTGCAAGTACTTTGCTCTCATGCCAGGTACTTTGTTGCATATGTTTCTAGATAAAGCAAAAGAAAGTTACCTTTTTCCTACAAAATTAAATCTATCATGTGTACCCATATTGGTACATCTAAGAGTGTGTTCTTTTTATTAAAGGATGTTACTTTTTCTATAGCAAAAGTTGAGGAAGCATACAAACATGAAAAAAAAGTAACATTTCAATTGAGAAAGCACAGTTAAGTTCTTTCTCTGATCTTCAAGACAGCATGGAATGTGTATATGATGAAGCTGATGAGAACAGAATACTCCCAGCAATGAACATAGTTTGGCCTTTTTTGATCTTATGCATAAAGAATAAAGTCTCTGTGGTAAGCTTTTTATCTGTTGAAATGAATTACAATTTCAGGTGGATAGTATATAAACTATATGTAACAAAACCATTTCGTAATAAATGTACATCCCAACAACTGGAAAATGGCACGAAGACATTATTACTTAATGTGACGTTGCCTTTTAGAGATGGACAGTAATAGCTTAGATATACCATATGATTACAATAATTTAGTGCATTATAGACTGTATAGATTTAATGTGGACCTGAAAATAATGGCTGTTTTATGCATCTAATTAATATATCAGAAAAAGCATCATGATTGAGATTTAATTACCTGTACCATGACATAGAAAAATAACAAACTATTCTTAACCTCTTTTAAATGCCGATTCAAATGGATTGATACTTTTATATCTCATTTGTACGTTTTCATATTTTGAAATGGATTTATTTTTCTCAGTCAAGATATCGCGCATATAATTCTATAAACATTATGTGTAATATGGGTTCCTGCTTATCTCTACCACAACAAGGAAGATCGATTGTATTGGATTTATCTGAGATTCTTTTTACCATTTTATAGAATTTCACCCACAATATAGAAAGGTTTATCTTTTTGTTTTTTAGCCTAAAAGATAGGGACTCTTTTTACCATTTCGAGCAACTGGTTGCCAGGTCCTTTCAGCCTACTAGTTTCAATTTTATGGAAAAATATCCTTGTGTAGGCTGTGGTTACAAAATGTACGTGCGTGATAGTAATGTAGTCCAACTTTCAGGCAGAGATTTCTTCATAAGACGCTTCCACAACGATGGTTCCACTATATGGAAATTGCTTTCCACATCACCATTTCAAAGAAAACCAACCACATCAAAAAATAAAAAATAAATACTCCTACCTTACAGAAACACTCAATCCACTGAAAGACCATTGGCTGAGATGTCCAGCCTAAAAATTCAAATATCAGTTTTGAACATGATAGTAGAATTGTCTTCAAACAAGAAAACTGCGTCTGCAATTACTTGTGTCATAAAAAAAGTACCTAGACTTGTGGTTGGAATTGCTTGCAGTAGTGTGATTGGTCTCAGAAATTGTTCGATAAATGCATTGCGTGGACTTGCTTGCATTGATTCGGATCTTATCTGGCTTCTTGTTGCCGACGTATATTGTTCAGTGAGAAGTAAAGATACGATTCTTCCTCAGCCACCTGCTGTAGCTTTGCCTGAGTTGAGTCGACTATTTCCTAAACCTGCTTCTGCAAAAGATTACTTGCATGTTCAGTATGGAGGAGAGAGTTCAGGGTTTGATCTTGATGTCTCAGCAGTGGAGATAGTGTTTTAGAAAGTGCAGTCTTGGGAGTTTACATAATAACTTATTATACCATTATAAGTTAAAATAAAATTATGTGTAATATACATGTAGTGAATGTATATAATGTTCTGACATAATGAAATAGTTGTATTGTAACATAAATTATACAATTATACCCTTTTTCATTAGAATTCAACTACACATTTAAATAAGAAACAGAGTGGTGTGATTGCAGAAGCGTGTGTAATAATAATGAAGCTAATTCTTACAAAATCATTAGCTAATTATGTGTTATTATACATGTATGTTCCTTTATTGTTTTTTGATTAAGCTTTTGTTTTTCCATATTAACCTGTCTTTATTTTTGACTTTGTATCAAAGTCTGGATATAGTATTTTCCATCGTATGTTTTTCCATATTAACCATAGCAATACCATGTACTACAACGGGCTATGCCGGTTGTGTTATAGTCTATTACAACGGGCTATGCCACTTGTATTATAGGAAATTACAACGGTCAGAACCCGTGGCAAGTTTTAGAGAAATGTTGCATATTTACAACGGGTATTAATTGTTGTCAAAGTGTCTATTGCAAGGGGTAATGATCGTTGTAAAAAGGTATATTACAACGGTCCTTTACAACGTTTATTGTCCATTGTAAAATACAGTGGGCCTACTACAACAAGGCCTAATACGACGGGCACATGTCCGTTGCGAAACACATGTTACAACTGGCATTGCCCATTGTAAAAAGGCTGTTTTGTTGTAGTGCTTAAGCTCGGATAATTTCTTCAATGTAAAAGTGTCAGGAGAAGCAGCTGACAAGGATGGATCGAAAGCAACAATTGGATGCTTGCTCAATCTATGGTCGCGAGACTGGTTAGTGCTAGAAGAAGCAGAGTGCAGTTTATGCGATGTGGCAATTTGAGGGTCATGGAAGAGAGGCCGGTCTCCATTATAAACAGGAAAATTAGGCCAATCTTCCTAGTAAGATGTCTTATACTTGGACTTGCACTTGGAAGAGGAGGATTCCCTTAAATAATAGCTTTTTTTCGTTTGTCGTCTTTTTCCCTGTGCCTACCCGACTCAGAGTCGGGATAGATCGATAATATGTCGAAGAAGCTCTTAAGCTATTGAAGGTCCGAGACTGAGTCATTGCACCTGCAAATACAAATGAGAACATGTAAATAGCTATTGTACAAAGGATTGATGAAGAGCATGTAGTGAAGTGTATGTGGTCATGAGTGTCCTGCTGTTCCCCCTTGATAGACCAGTGGTTGTAGTCTTGCTTATGGATGTTCTTTCTCCTTTATCGGTAGGATGATTGCCTTCACCGCTCCTAGTAGGAGAATCGATCCCTTCGATATTGATATTTGGAAATTCATGGGTCATAATATTATCGGGAATTTGTGGATTTGAAAATCCTTTCAACGAAATTTCCAAGTGTTGAGAAAATGGTTCTTCTTCAATAGAAGTGATGACGAATTCTATATCTATGGTAGATTTTCTTCGACGAAGGTTATATGCCGGGTTCTTCTTTCTCTTGGTGGGTCTTTGAGATTGCATGCCTTGTGGCGGTTAGATCATAGGCGCCACACATGGGCTCCCATCAGCGTCACCGAGTTTATTAGCCTGGGAATCCCTAATCTCACCTTCTTCAATGTCATCCCGAGTCCCCTCTAGCTGGGGGCATGATAGGATTGATCGTATTCCTTTCTTACTCTGTGACATTTCTCGGCAATGATGTACTTTTGGGTAGCCCAATGCTGCGACCCTCTTCCATTAGCCCGAATGAAGTTAGTAACTCATCGGTTACAAGAAGTTTGTTCTCCCTATCTTCAATAGGGGTAGCACGAATAGCGGCGACTGTTGTTGAAAAACTAATGCCTTCAGGACGTGGGTGGACACATATAGGAATCTTGGATGTTAATAGATTCAAAAAATGACATGGATTAATGGACTTAAGATTGAAATGAAAATAACACTTACGTCCTTCCAACCATCGCCTTGCGAAGCCAAGTGGACATCGAACATAGAACCACTCATGCTGGAACAGAGAGCGTTTATTCCAAGTTCCTGTTAAGACTTGGCAGTTAGGTGAAGGTTCAAGAAAAATGTAGAAAGGACTTCCGGACCGCCGTTTAAAGTTGTAAATTAATCTTATGTCCTAGGGAGTTGGCGGATGAAATAGAACGCTCATGAATAGCAGAAAGGTTCCATGTAGGAAGGCGTAACTGTTCAAATAGAGGGTGGGAGCTATTCCAAGATATCTCAACATCTCTCAAATAATTGAATTAAAGGGCGGTACGTATCTGGCCCAACACATAAATTTATTACACGCCGTGTACCCCTTCGGGGGCAAGTAAGGCCTGTCGTTTATCGAAGGAACCAAGATGTCTGTGAACGGAATTCCATGCATGGGACACAGCCTGTGAAGGGTAGCCTCGCCAATTTGGGAAGCTTGAGAATCTGTTGGTTTATCTAGTAGAATGACACCTTCTACTGCGTCGGGAGCAGGGCTTATATCCTTCATCGAGAGGACCGAAACATATGAAACAAGATTGACCGAAGGACCAAAGACTTCTGTTTGTTCGGCTTGATGATTAGGAGAAAGCCCATCGAATATAGTCGTAGGGCTCGATTTTGCTTTAGGGTCGATATGCTACATGGCCGGTTTGGAAGAAATAGCAGCTAAATGCTTTGAGAATTTGGAGTCCATATTAGCTATATTCGATAGATATTCGAGAATAGAAAAGTTTACCTATTCCCCTGTGTTAATTGTGTGCAGTGTAGAGAAATGTATAGGATAAATAAATAGCTTAAAATAAGAAAATGAAGTTAAATGATGAAACTTTGGATTTCGACCAAAGTGAACGACATCGTTGACTGTCATAATTGGCAAAACGATTGATCGATTGCAAAAACGTTGGGATTGATGATCGGCATATCAAACTTTAAAGTTTGTTGTTCAAGTCTATATATAGTTTTTAATAAATGTTAAAAATTCTAGGGATTTAATTTTTCAATCTCAAGTTCAATAGTGAATATGCAAGTTTTTTGTTCGTCATCATCGTACCTTCAAGTTCATAAAGGTGAATTAGTGCTGATTGTCCGAAAAACTAAGGTTGGATTAGATTGCAAGTTCAAAGGACTCTTTACGTCGATCCCTATCTTTATGACAATCCTGTGGTCCTACTGATCCCTATCCCTGAGCCTATCAACTGATCCCTCTCTTCAACCAGGAAGTACCGATCCCTTCCCTTCTACAAGTCCTACCAATCCCTCTCTCACAGCAAACACTACCGGCCCCTCTACTACACCATCTCCCACTAAATATTGCATACCGATCCTCCCATGGAGTATCCATAAGATCCCTCTCCCACTTCACCAAGCGAGGGATCGATATATCAGCGCTTCCCATCAAGTTTCCACTGATCCCTCCTCCATCCAACTTGTCATCTTCTCTTCCTACACAACCGAACATTGTACCGAGTGCTCCTTTCTTCTTCCTTCTATCCATTGCTCTATCGAACCCTACCAAATCCCACTTCTCCCCTCTTTCATGCAATCACAGTCATCGATCTAATGGTAGAAAGTGCAAAGAGGGATTCTGGAGATTGATGGTGGATGTTAAAATCCAACATATTATCACAAAGAAAAAATTTAGAGATGAATAAGCTACCCAGATGAGTAAAAGACGAATGATTCACGGGAAAGTATGGATCGAATGAAAGGCGTGATGATAGAAGCTAAGTTGACCGACACATGATTGGAAGAAGGTAGTATTCGAATAAAGTAGGAAGGATTCGGGTTTCTTGAAGTAAAGGAGTGTTTGGAGCAGGAGGTATTAATGGATAATAGTCAGAAACATTGGGTGTGTGGAGGATGGAAAGAAAGAGTGGTAGTTAATATAAGGAGAGTAGGATCGGCATGCGAAATAAGGAGAGGAGGGATCGACATGAGATATACAGGAATTAGGGGTTGGCATATGTCTTTGAGATCACACACAATTGAAAGGGCTCGACTAGGAAATTACCGATCCCTGTATGCAAGCGCATGAAAGAAAAATAAGAGAGAGAGAAGGATCGACTAAAAGTATGCTGACCGCTGTAAACATTGAAAAAAGAGGAGGGATTGGTTAAACCTATGTTGATACCTGCAAAAGTGCAAAAAAAATAAAGAATGAATGATGGATGATGGGGATCGACTATACGTATGTACAGAAATAAATATAGACATAGAAATTATTGAAAGCATGTGCATATAAAATGCTATGAAAATTGGCGAGGACACGTGAGTGTAGGAACACGTCCCAGTGCCAACAACAAAAGCATGTATATGAGCATGCATATGTATGACCCAAAAGATTAATTTTTGAAATAGATAGAAATTGCAATCAAACCTGAAACCTTTAAGTTTGATGATGGACCAGATAACAAAACTTTTTAGCCTTGTGGGACCAAACTTAAGAGTATTAACTAATGGAGTTTAGCCTTGGATTTATACTGTTGGAAATCGACCAAGTGTCATAATGATCAAAGAGAAAAATAACGCCTTGGAGGAATAGTCCAGCAGATAGCAGCCATTCAGAAAGCTGGATGGATTTCTTGTCTATAACTCTAATTTTCTTTGATTTAAAGCAAGTTACTTTCATCACAAGACATACTTTAGGGAGCAAGTGTTACTCGGCATTCTAGCTTGGCTATATTAAGCTGATTGCATGAGTTAGATTCGATTTCCATCAAGGCCGACGACTCCAAAGTGATGATTGTGGGACCCAAAAGTCAAGTACAAATGATCTTATAAATTGAAGATTGAATGGATTTGATGGTTGTACAATGTAGGATGCTCAAAGTATGGAATATGGCTCAATGAATGGAAAGGATCAGCATATATTGGCTCATTAGGAGGGATCGACATACATAGAAATACAAGAGCATTCTTACAAAAAGCAATCAATATCTCGAGATTTACAATTCCAAAGCATATGAAATTTGGATGGCAAGGTATACGGACCCTAGGAAACCTACCCTAGGGATCGCATGTCACAAGAACAATATTGGAGGTATCGACATGTATCCCTTGGAAGGGATTGGCAGAGAGCTGTCTACAATTAATGTTGAGTCAAAGATCAAGCAATAACTCGAGTTCCAGTGATCCAAATTATGTGGGAATTGAAGGTTGAACATATTTTAACATGATGTATTGATCACTACCAAAAAATTCAACTAAAAAATGGAATCGATACCGATCCCTCCACGTTGGAAATTAGGCCAGCGATCCCTCTAGTGGGCCTATGTGGATTAGAAGTTCCTTTGGCCAAAATTTTGAAGAGATTGGCATTCATCTTCACCTACGTATACTCGCCTAATGAGTCATTCTAGGGATCTTTACACTACTGGTTACTCTAGACTTTATTGTAATCGAGTGTTTGCCATTTTCTACTGCTGTAATCAGATTTATAAGTGATTAATAAAGGATAATCTTCAAAGTAAACGTAGGCATACAACGCCGAACCACTATAAAATTTTGAATCTTTGATTACAGTGAACTCTCTGTTGCTTGTTAATTGATTTGCTTAGTTGACGTTAGTTTTTCTTCACTTATTTCTATACAAAAACTATTCATAGGTGTTTGTGACCATTTTAGGTGCAAACATAAATCATCTTTAGTAAACCTTTAATCATCATCTTCGAATTGATGAGATTTATACTGTCAACAAGAAACGATGGAAGTAAGGAAGGAAATGTATTACTAGAAAAGAAGATAAGAGGCCCATCTAAATTTTCTAGAATAAAGTGTTTTGGCCATTTTCAGACATTCATCAAAGAAAAACAGCATACAAGAAAACTCTCCTTATTAACGAAAACACCAGTAAATAAATACGACTCCACTCCAAGAAATTCTTTGGAACAAGGACCATTGAACGATGATTGGAATCACATTCCGGTTCGAAAAAATATTTGGTCTCCACTTAAGCCTTTGAATGACAAAACGAAGATTTAACCTAACTCATGGGAACAATTTCCCGAAGAAGAATCCAAGCAAAATGAAAATAAATAAACTTTTAAGTATATATATATATATATATATATATATTTGATTATTATTTTAATATTTAAATAAAAATTGTATTTTTTTGTTGAAATAAATAAAATATATCATAAATAAATATATTCGAAAGTCTAAAACAATATCTAGAAATAAAATTTCAATAAAAATATGAACTTTTTAAAGAAACAACAGGTTCAGGAGACTGAACGCCTTAGCTCAGTCAGTTGAACTAGAAAAAAGAAAAATAATACAGTATAGAATTTAGTCAACCGAATTTTTATTCAGTCGACTCTATAAAGAAGAAATATTTTTACTTGAACTTGACATTCTGGTCAGTCGACTGACTTCAATATTTAGTTGATTGGTCAAATAAAAATAAAACATACTATTTCTAGATTCATCCATCTGAATATTTATTTAGTTGACTTCATAGACCAAAAAATTTAGCACTCGAACTTAAAACCATAGTCAGTCGACTATGTGCAAATTCAGTCGACTGATCCTGAAGTAAAAAAATTCCCAGACCAGTTTTCAATCGACTTAATTATCCTCCCAGTCGATTGATTGGGTATTTTTCAGTCTTTTTTTAAATCAAAACCCAATCAACTTACGTCTTTTGAGACATCTACCAATTCAAAACCCTAGCCTTTACTCAATCCCTTACATTTTCCAACTTTACTCTTTCATCTCCTCCTCCAAAGAGAACCAAAATCAATTTTTTTTCTTTATCACTTAATTACAATGGCTCAAAAACATTCAGGAGAATCATCCACACCCACTATGCCATTTGAATCGCAAATCAGTAGATGGTTATAAAATGATGTTGTTGTTTAAATGTTCAATAACATGAGGAACATGAGGATTTTTGAAGGTTCATTCATCCAGATTAGAGATTTTGGAGGCTATGTTATTCGAGAATTCGCTGAAGCAAACCACAATGATGATCTCATCAACTTTGAAGTTAACAATCTCAAGATATACCTTTTATTAGCAAATTTTTTTTATGCTATCTTGAATTAGAGTTCATGCATCCACAAAATAGTGAAAATTGTATATGGACTTCTCTTTGTGGTGTCAAAATTTATCTACCTATCGCAAGATTATGGTATGTTTTAAATTGTCCTTCGAAAGGAGAAGATTTAGATGACATTGAAGTAGATTTGAACAATCGTGGTGAAATTAATCATCTATTTTTAGCTGATGACTTAGAAGTGTTGAAAGAAAATTTCTTGCATCCAAAAGCAAGAATTCTACATAGAACACTTACTCATTCTATGCAGCCACTGATCGATGGTTGTGAAGTGGTTTATAAACACAACTTCCGAGCTCTTTATGCAATATATGGTCGTCAAAATGTTAATTGGGTGTTGACCCAAAAAATGGACTAACACCCTAGATTGAGTTTGAAAGCACCAGCCCTAGAACGGTAAAAGAAAGTAGACAGAGAATTTTTATAGTGGTTTGGCTATTAATGAAGCCTACATCCACTTTATAGTTTTATTATAGACTGATGCGATTGTAATAGATGTTTGATTACAAGGCTTTGATTATTTTCTAGCTAGATTGAATCTCAAGAGTACGAATCCACTAGAGAATCATAGTGTATTCCTTTGGAGATTGTTGTGAGGGAGGTAGAGAGTGAAGAATAATTCTAGCAGAGTTTCCGCAACCAGTCCATAGAAGATCGAGTTTATGGTGCAGGTAGGATGGTATTTATTTGGATCGAAGACCTTCTAGGCCAGGCCATGCCTCCATCAGCTCGCAGGTAAGTAGTTGATGACCTGGAGAGTGGTTGGCTCACAAAACGAGTCAAAGCCATGGGTCTGTAGCGACCCGTCGGCTTTGGCTCGTTTGAGAGCCAATGCCTTGCCTCTTTTCTTAGCGTTTCATAGCTTGTTTGCTTGAAGTCTTTAGGAGAGGTATGGGCCACCGACGATCCGACCACTTAGGATATTTCTAGAGTCTGTAATTGGAGATGTTTCTATAGCCCTTTATCGTTGTTGTTACGTTTCGATGGCAAGTCACTAGCTATTTACATTCAGCTGTCGATTGGACTAAAGGAATGTTGATATCTCAGCTTCGTTGACCCTAGCTATTGTCTTAGTCGTATAGCTTAGCCCTTGTCGATCCCTTGTCTTAGCCTTTCTGGTTAAGTCCTGAACCATCCTGTCTACACAAGATTGTTTTGTTTTCTATTAGTTTCCGCTGGGTTAAAAACCAGGATAACATTTTGCCTCTAGAGTACGTCTTCGTTGTAAATAAGGTATGCTCTATAAGTTATCACTTTCAATATCCATTAGTTGATTTCCGAGCGATTTCATTAGAGCTTTACGAATATGCTATCCCAACGTCGTTGGTCGTCATTCTTTGGTTCTGATTACTTTTGCTTTCCACAACGTATCACATTTCTTCTTGTAATTTCCCGACGTGCCTTGGAATGATGAACAGTTGTAATAGATCGACTTTGATATGAATAGATGAAGCTTTCTTTCTACAACAGAAATGCTTCTTTTAGTGGGTCTCTAGCGATCCATACGGGATGGGTCGCTAGCGACCTATCTACAATGGATGATTTTTAACACTTTACGAAGATAGGTCGGGTTGCTACCGACCCAGGAAGGGTCAGGTCGCTTGCGACCCGATTACTTAGCAAATATTTTTGCTCTTATGTTGCCTACTTATACATCTCGAGCTGACCCAAACTATCCATTCGACCTGAACTGCTCTGCTCCTTCACGCGACCAATTCCTCCAACGACTCGACCTAAGCAATCCAGGATTCATCTCGACCTACTTTCCCACTTCATTTGAATCCATTCACCACTGATCCATCCATGCATTCGCCGTTCTCATGAAGCCTTGGTCATCTCTTCATTTCATTCGAACTCTAACCCTAGTTTGCAAATTGTCATCGATCCTATATTATTGCCGACCTAAAGTAAGCTCGCCACCGTTCCATTCAAAGCTTGTTGCATTCGATCCTTGATTCTTCCAGCACCTTAGAAATCATTTTGAGGTGGGTTTGCCTAGTTGGTTATATAATTATTGCGTTGGTGTTATGACTTGACAACTAGTCTTCATCTTGCAACGTCGATTACGAGAAGTCTGAGTTGATTACGGTTTGATGCGTCGAGATAGCCAATCGGGTCTTGAGTTTCTTCCTGAAACGACATTTGGGCTATGGTCCAACACTTGACACGTTTTGCTATCTTCGTCAGTTAAACCACAATCGACTTATGCCCAGTTCCGTAAACGTTACCGCACGACATATCACTTGTCTATCTCGATTCTTCCAGAGAGCTTATTCTGCTTGGTTATTCCGCCTTCGGTTTTCTTGTAGTGAGAAGAATTTTCCGTGTCGCCTCGGACAACAGATCCATTATTGATCATTGATCGATAACGGGTAAGTGCACAAGAAGTAGACACAAAAATGAAAGACAAACTGACACGGGAAGTTCTTCTCTTCTTCCACTGTGAGCGAACTATCTACACGAGATAGAGCGTTTGTAGTGTATTGAGCATCATGTTTATCCCATATAGATGGCACACTACACTTACACACTTGCCCCGGTTCGCACTCGAATTCCGACGTGTCGATTAGAAGTTAATGTTTATTCAAAATTCAAGTGTGATTGGGGAACTTATGAATTTAGGATAGATTTACTTAACCATTCTCGGATGCGATTTCTGTTATATAGAATGAAGTAGCCATCTACACGTCGAAAGTCAAGTGGGCAAAGTCCTACGCTCTCCAAAGCTAAATCATCGTCCACCTTGCAAGCTTAGTACGGTCAACTAGTTCCGGTTGGGCCCATCATGGACCGCACGCCCCCCAACTTTCGAGTCCTGCTTAATCCACCTGAAAGAGCCTCGTCGGTGGTTTCTGCCAAGGTTCTTCATAACATATGTACACAGCACAGAATTCCCGAAGAGGACGTGCGTCTGCCGGCGAAAGACGAATTCGCTCATATGCCCCCGCCGCGGTGCACAACTTGCCATAGATACACGTATCTGAATGGAGCCGTGCCTCCCTTCAATGATTTTCTGCGTGAGACGCGCTTAGACTTGGGAATCGCCCCCATCCAGCTTCATCCGAATGGTTACGCCATCCTTACTTGCTTGCGCGTCCTTTTCATGTGGACGTTCAACTACACTCCATGTTTCGATGGGTGACGATATTTTCTGGCATTCAAGAGGAGAGAGATTTTCTCTCTTTGATTATAATCGAGGCCTAGAGGAATTGGAAGATCGTTTTATGCTTGCAAAGCAACTTATCTCAGTTCAAAATGCGGTACTTTTTCGTTAGATGCCCAAAGGGGTTCAACCGTCGATGGACTATAGGGGCTAAGCTTCTCTTTTCTATTTGTCGAGCTCTGAAGCATTGTAATAGAGTTTCTAACTAATTACACGTCCCTTGCAGTTATGCTAAGGCCAAATAGGGATGTGACTCTTTACGAAGTTTGCCAAACTTTAAAGGCTATCGACGTCAAAGAGAGAAGTCTTAAAATATTACTGATTGATGAAAACTTGCGCCGATACGGAATGTTGGCTCCTAGTAGATCAGCCGTTCAGATTGAAACTCCATCTCCTAGACGTTCCAGAGTTCATACATGATCCACTTCTTTGTCTCACGGCTCCGAGGGAGGTCAGGAGATAGGTAGTCCGTCCAGGGGATCACCCGGAGAGGCCCACGAGGAAGAAGAATCCACCACGACTGGTATAAAAGGTTCAATGAGAATCCCTCTAATCCCGAAGGAAGGGGAAGATGAGTTCACACATAGATAAGGTAAAGCTGTGATGGACTTAGAGAAAGGAGAAGGGTAATTCGAGTGTAGTAGCAACGAGTCTACTGCTAGTGATTACTTCTCATCAGCATCTGATGGTGATGATTCAGAGTCCTGCGATGATACTCCGAGAATTAGTCCCATTTCCCCGAGTCCATCTCTTCTCGATGCAAGCGGTGAAGGCAGAGCACCTAAAACCAGAAGTCATCAAGATTCTCCGAGTAAGGATTTCGGAGCGGGGTTTGGAGATTTCAACGACGCTTTTGTTGACTTCGATGCGCCTATGAAAGGGGATTTTAAATTTGACACGACGCCGTCCTGTTCAGGCGATATCGCTCCATCAGTTAGCTCAGTCCCACCTATAACAACCGAAGTCAGTCTGATCCCACCTGCCAGCCGTTCGTTTCGGTTTTAGATGACATCTTAAGCCTATATTAGAGTTA
Source organism: Allium fistulosum (assembly GCA_030737815.1). Lineage (NCBI taxonomy): Eukaryota > Viridiplantae > Streptophyta > Magnoliopsida > Asparagales > Amaryllidaceae > Allium > Allium fistulosum. The sequence goes on along the minus strand of CM060907.1, from coordinate 1,113,358,619 downwards.
CAACACGCTACACTAGGATTACACTTATTTCCATTCTTTCATTCCTTCATATATTTATTAACTTATCTTATGCTTCTGAAACTTTTCATGTATGCCTTATTCCAGGTATGACAAGTGGACAAGGCTTCAATGATGACTTTGAGGACTATACCGATTTACAATGGTACCCTAAGCGCTCCTCCAGCCGCCATCAAGTCCGGGAGAGGGACGAAGAGTACATGCGAAAGAAAGAACTTGAAGCTGAAACTCATCGCCAAGAGGATAGAGATAGAGCTCGTTCACGCAATGGTGAGTATGAGAAAAGAAGATCTCATGAAGAAAGAGATGAGGCTTCAAAGAAATTCCTACCATTCTTCAAAGCTTGCTTCAAAACACACTTCCGTGGACCAAGAAATTCCTACCACTTCTGCCACGGCTCATATTTCATCTTCTTACTTCATTACTGCTGCGCCTGGAGCATCTTGCCTCTATTGGAGGCCGGTCTACACTCTTCCTGTAGGCCCCCCTAAGTTTGAGGCGGCGCTTCCAGGTTGGTTCTTACAAGGGCTTAAGTTTGACTTGGATCTTCATCCCGTTCGTAGGGATTCCTTCGTGCCACATCTCTAAGCTATCTAAAATGACATAGAGAAGGCCGAGAAATGGGAGAAGCTATGCAAGCAGCTAGAGGACACCAACGGGAATAATTACCAAGAGATCCTCTCCATTGAAGCAAATAAAGATGATTTTGAAAGGGCGTTGGCCGACCTAGATGCTAAAATTAAACAGTTAGAGGAGGAGAAGGAGAACGCGCTCCGGGAAAGTAGGAGAAGCGCCAGCCTTATGAAGGATTTGAAGGAGACCATGAGAAGGTTGAGATTGTTCGAAGAGATGAAATTAAAAAGACTCATGCAGAGGAAGCTAAATTAAAGGAAGAAGTGATCGCTTGTAATGCTATCATTGAAGCTCGAAGGAACCAATCGCTGATCAAGTTCTAATTTTTGAGGGGCATAATAAAACGATCTCTGACCAAGCCGAGACAATCGCAAAGTTACAGGCTCAGGTCGCACAACTTTGTGCCGATAAGACTGCTGTTGAGATTGAGAAGGCTGCAGTGACAACAAATAATTTGGACCTCCAACATGCTTTTGATTGGAAAATGGAGAAGCTGGATGCAACAATCCTGAACTTTTATGTTAATTCCTTGTTGCATTAAGGGAGCCACAGCTACCTCGACCCGAAGTATCCGTGCACTCTTGCTCTAGTTTGGGAGGAAATCTTATCCTAATTTTCTAAGAGCGATGACGTTTACACAGATCAAGAGTTGCGAGATGCTTATCTTAATGATGACTCCAAGAAGGCGCTACTTGAGGGCCAGGAGATCCTTCGAGTTGAATGAGAGAAGGAAGCCGCCGATGCTGCCTTGATGTCTGCTACTGACCTATTTACCAGGCTGTTTACCTCTAGCGGGGGTGAACCATCAAAGAACCTCCATGACCACAACCAATGAGCTCAGGACTTGACATTGTTCCTCATGTGGTGGAGCCCTCAAAAAAAGGCAAAGGTGATGAGTTCGAGTCACCGTTCATGATCCTTCCTCTGGTGCAAGTAACTTCCATGCTTCTCCCGAATTCGGGTGCCTCCATCTTACACCACAGGAGTAAGAGGAGTTTAATGCTTTCCTTTTTGATCTTATATGTTCATCCACTATTCCTGTTGACACGCCAACTACTTCGGTGCTTTTGCTTGGTACCATTTTCATATCCTCTGATATTGTATCCATTCCTGCTCTAGTTTTCACATCCACATCTAGTTCACAATAGGGGTCGGATGCCGAGAAGATTGTGGTGCTCCATGGCTTGGATGACCCTTCGGTGTCTTTGGAAGGTGATACAACTGCAGCCGAAGCTAAGAGGCAGGAGACGCAGACAAAGCAGCCACAGAAGAATCCACAAGGTTTAATCATTAAGAATGAAAGAGCGGAGGCTATCAAGGCTTCGAAGAGCTCTCGAAAATTGAGAAAACGCAAGGGGAAGGGGAGCTCTTCTGAAGAAGACTTCTAAGGAAGATGAGGAGATCGCCACTGAAGTGTTCGTTAATGTTACCGGCAGCGACACTTATCCAAAAAGAAGCAGAAAACACCAACCAAAGGTGGAAAGGGTAGTGGTAGCAAGAAGCACTGAACGGTCGGTGTAAGGATGGACTGGATTTTGGCTTACAACTTGTAGGAGGCCTGGCTTGTTATTTTTTTCTTTTTGAGTCGTTCTGTTCAAGTGCAGAGTCTGCACTTTGCATCCTGATTGTAGAGTCTATAATTTTTTTCTTTGTTGGCCGTTGTTGTGTGGGTACGGCACTCACATTTTGATCCTGTTCATAGAAAATCACAAGCTATACAATGATATTTTGACTTTATTTTTATCAATCTATTCATATATGCTCTGTGTACTTGTGTTTGTTTCATTTCATACTTTGGTAGTTCTGTTATTATACCTAAAGTCCTTCATTCGAAGTAATAGAACTTTAATAGAACTTAGAGGATTTTTCTTTATATTCACAAACTTTAGAAAAATTTCTAAAACTTAGAAATTTTTGTTTGGAATTAATTTTTGTTAGGAAGTTGATAAAACTTTAGGATAAAACTTGTGAACTTGTTATTGTTTGGAGTAATAGAACCTGTGAGCTTATTGTATTTTTTTGGTTATGTCTTAGTACAGGTGTATATCCCCCAGTTCATAGGGCTGTTCACTTCAAACAATTTTCAAGTAGTTGATAACTTGGGGTTTAAATAATCTTTACTAAAAATTTGGCTAAGTTACATCTTCATTCTTCCTTTTTATTTCTGATCTCAAGGAGTTTTGCAACTTGAGCGCGTAACTCGAGCTTCTTGTGAGTTTTAACCCTTAAGTGTCCGTAGTTGAGGCTTTTCATTTGGTTTATAACATTCCAATTTTGTGTGAATTGCGTTCGTTACTCTCGGTTATGGGGGCGGTTGACGCTGATAGTGAAATGCACGATTTCTTGCACTCCCCTATGTTGCCTATCTTCGGGGAACATGAGGAGTTGGTATTTTGGTATGCGGCTCATGAGGTATGTGACTTTTATTCTTCCTCGGTGCTGCCTATCTTCGGGCAACACGAGGAGTTATTATTTTGGTGCTCCTCTATGTTGCTTATCTTCGGGCAACACGAGGTGTTTTGATTTTAGTGCTACTCGGTGTTTCCTATCTTCGGGCAACACAAAGAGTTTTTTTGGGTGCACCTCGGTGTTCATACCTTCGGGCAACAAGAGGAGTTTTGGTGCTCCTCGTTGTTGCCTATCTTCGGGCAACACAAGGAGTTTTGATTATGGTGCTCCTCGGTGTTGCCTATCTTCGAGCAACACGAGGAGTTTTTAATTTCGGTGCACCTCGGTGTTGCCTGTTTTCAGGCAACATGAGTAGTTTTGATTTCGGTGCTCCTCGGTGTTGCCTATCTTCGGGCAACACAAGGAGTTTTTGATTTCGGTGGTCCTCGGTGTTGCCTATCTTCGGACAACACGAGGAGTTTTAATTTCGGTGCACCTCGGTGTTGCCAATCTTCGGGAAACACGAGGTTTATTATTTCGGTGCTCCTCGGTGTTGCCTATCTACGGGCAACACAAGGAGTTTTTGATTTCGGTGCTCCTCGGTGTTGCCTATCTTCGGGCAACACGAGGAGTTTTTATTTTCCTCGGTGGTGCCTATCTTCAGGCAACGTGAGGAGTTTCGGGTTTAGTGCTCCTCGGTGTTCCTTATCTTCAGACAACACGAGGAGTTTTGGTTTTCCTTGGTGTTTCCTATCTTCGGGCAACACAAGGGATTTCGGTTTTAGTGCTTCTCAGTGTTGCCTATCTTCGGGAAACATGAGGAGTCTTGATTTTCCTTTGTGTTGCCTATCTTCGGGCAATACAAGGAGTTTCGGTTTTAGTGCTCCTCGGTGTTGCCTATCTTTGGGCAACACGAGGAGTCTTGAATTTCCTTAGTGTTTCCTATCTTTAGGCAACACAAGGAGTTTCAGTTTTGGTACTCCTCGGTGTTTCCTATCTTCCGGCAACACGAGGAGTTTTTATTTTGGTGCCTCGGTGTTGCCTATCTTCGGGCAACATGAGGAGATTTTATTTCGGTGCTCCTCGGTGTTGCCTATGTTCGGGCAACCCAAGGAGTTTATTGAAAGTAGCACTTATTGAGGAAAGCAAACTTTAAAAGTTTTTAAAATTTTGTTAGAAGCGAACTTTATTGAGGAAAGCATGGCAGATTCTTTGCTTATTTACAATTGCCTCAGGGATTTCTGGGATGACTTATTTGCTTGAAATATAGAAAATATATAAAGTAGTTTTTTAAATGAAATAACGACGGTCGATTCACTATTCCATGCTTCGGGAATTCTGATCCCATCGATGGTTGTCAGTTGAAAAGTACCGTCCCTAAGCTTTTGACTGATGATATATGGTCCTTCCTAGTTCGGTCCGAAGGCCCCAGGAACAGGGTAAACTCGGTTGAGCACAAGATCTCCAACTTCGAAAGTCTGACTCTAAACTCTGAAGTTGAAGTACTGTGCTACCCTTTTTTGGTGGGCAGCGGTTCTCAACTCTGCATCTTCTCTTTTTTCATCGACCATGTCTAGCGACTCGAGTAGGAGTTGTTCATTTTGCGCTTGATTAAAATTCTGCCTTCGTTGGGAGGGGAGTTCTAATTTAACTGGAATCATTGCTTTTGAACCATATGCTAATGCGAACGGAGTGTGGTTGGTTGCCACTTTGTGGGTAGTTTTGTAAGCCGAAACTGCGAGTGGAAGCTCATCAACCCAGTTTCCTTTTGCTTTCGCTAGTCACTTTTTGATAGTGGACTTGATGATCTTGTTTATTGCCTCCACCCATTTGTTTGTGGATGAGCCATGCGGAAAAGCTTTTTCCAATTCGGAAGCGCCTGCATAAGTCTTTGAACTTAGCTCTATCGAATTGGGTTCCATTATCAGTGATTATCTTTGGCGGTACACCAAACTTGCAAATGGTGTTATTAGTAATGAAGTTAATAACTTTCTTTGAGGTTATGGTGGCCAGCGTTTTCGCTACGGCCCAATTTGTGAAATAATCTACGACAACTATAGCATATTTGGCTCCTCCTTTCACTATTGGAAGGACGCCAATCAAATCGATCCCCCATATCGCAAATGGCCATGGGCTAACCATCTGTGTAAGCTCCATTGAAAGAGTTCTCTTAATTTTGTCGAACCTTTGACATCGATCGCATCTTCTGGCGTGATCTGCGGCGTCGTGATTTATTGTTGGCCGAAAGTATCCATATCAAAGGATTTTCTTTGCCAGGGTCTGCCCCCAGTGTGGTCTCCGCAATCGCCTTCATGCACCTCCTTCAGGATTCGTCGTGCTTCATCGTCCGTCACACACCTTAGAAGAGAGGTTGAGAATCCCCTTCGACAGAGTATTCCATCCTGTATCATGAACCGTGGCGCCTTTTAGAGTACCTTCTTCCATTGACTTCGGTCGGTTGGAATGGTTCCTTCAAATAGGAAGTTCTTTTGTCGGTGTCATCCATGGATTTGGTTCGACAGTGGTCTCCAGGACCAGTCTACGTTGTCGATGCTTGGATTGGTTAGCGTTTCAACCAGAACCAGTCCCAATAACTGGGCTTCTCCCGAGCATGCCAACTTAGCTAGATAATCTGCCTTCATGTTTTGCTCCCGTGGGATGTGAGTTATAGTGTAGCACTCAATATCATTTAGCAGCTCTTGCATTTTGGATAGGTACGGGGCAAGACATTCTCCACGCGCCTGGTACTCTCCTTTCACTTGACATACGACTAGCTGGGAGTCTCTATATATGTGGAAAGACTTTATTTCAAGTTCCCTCACAATCATTAGTCCTGCGATCAGTGCTTCGTATTCCACTTTGTTATTTGTAGCTGGGAACTCCAAGTGCAAAGCATAGCTAATGGCTCACCCCTCGGGGGTTTCGAGTACTACCCTTGCGCCCGAACAGAAGTTGTTTGATGCGCTGTCGATGAAAAGATTCAATTATGCGTCCATTTCCGACTGAATTTCCTCCTCATCGTCTCTTATGGTAAATTCGACAATGAAGTCGGCCAATGCCTGCCCATTGATTGCTTTCCATCGGTGGTATGTAACATCATACTAACTCAACTCTATGTTCCACTTGGGTAGTCGCCCGAAAGTTTCGGGTTGGTATAAAATTTTCTTTGGGGGTTAGTTGGTCAACACTTTAATTGGGTGAGCCTAGAAGTAAGGTCGTAATTTCCGGGATGCAATCAAAAGGCAATACGTTAGCTTTTATATTTTTGGGTAATTCTTCTCAGCCCCCTTGAATCGTTTGCTAATGTAATACACATGTCACTGGATTATTGCCTCTTCTCGCAAGAGCAGCACATAGTGCGTGTGGGAAAATTGCTAAATAAACGAATAAGTCTTCTCCATTGACCTGTTTTGATAAGATCGAGGGAGTTTCCATGTGTCGCGGGAATTACTCGAAGGCAATCTGACAAGCTTTGCTCCACTCAAAATTTTTCTTTCCCTTCATTAGCACATCAAAGAATGGTACACACTTGTCTGTAGCTTTAGAGATGAATCGACTCAATGCTGCGACCTTTCCATTCAGGCTTTGAAGTTCTCTCTTGTTTCTAGGGGCTTGGACTTCCCGTAGAGCTGTTATTTGCTCTGCATTCGCTTCGTTGCCGTGGGAACTTACGATGAATCCCAAGAATTTTCTCGAGGCTACTCTGAAGTGGCACTTGAGTGAGTTAAGCTTCATTCCATATTTTTGGTGTATTTCAAACATTTCAGTGAGGTTATCGAGATAATTAGCAGCTACTCGGGATTTGACTAACATATCGTCCACAAAAACTACCATAGTCTTCCTAATCTGGCGTTTGGACATAGTGTTCACTAGCCTTTGGTATGTTGCCCTTTCATTTTTCAAACCGAAAGGCATCACTCGGTAGCAGTACAGTCCCAAATCGGTGATGAAGCTGCTGTTCTCTTGGTCTGGTTCATGTATCAGGATCTGGTTATAGCCTGAGTATGCAACCATAAAAGACAGTAGTTCATGTCCCATTGTTCTGTCCACTAGTTGATCAATTCTAGGGAGTGTGAAGCTATCCTTCGAACAGGCTTTGTTGAGATCTGATAAATCAATACACGTTCGCCATCTTCCATTAGATTTCTTGACTAGGACTAGATTTGATACCCATTTAGGAGAAGTTGCATCTCGGATAAAGCCACTAGCCATCAGTTTATATACTCCTTCCCTCAGTGCCTTGGACCGTTCGGGGCCCAAGCTGTGCCTTTTCTGCTTTACTGGTGTAAATTTAGGGTCGATATTGAGCGTTTGATAGGCAATTTCAGGTGACACCCCACACATATCGGAGTGTATCCAAGAAAATACGTCCAAGTTGGCACGGAGGAATTTGGTTAGTCTCGATCGCATTTGTTTCCAAGGTGCGACCCGATCTTCAGGACCATCGTTGGGTCATCAATAAAGACTGGAACAAATACCTTCAATTTTGCCAATGCTGCCCGTTCCTCTCCCAATCTGTTCTTTCTAGGGCCCAAAGCTTGTCGAATCGGCTATGGTCTCCAAGCCAGAGGCAGATCTATAGTTTCTATTCGGAGGGTTCACAGATGTGGAGTGTTTTCTCCATATCCTTTCCATTTTCCTTTCTTCTCGACTTGCGCAGTTCCGCGATATAACATTCTCGGGCGGCGTTTTGGTCTCCTTCCACAATTCCGACTCCAAGCTCGATAGGGAACTTCATTGTAAGGCACCATTTGGCCAATACTATTTTGAAGTTGGTCAGTGCGGGTTTTCCAAAGAATGCATTGTATGCTGACATTTCATCCACGATTACAAAGGTCTGAATGAGGGTGACCCTTCACTCGCCCTCTCCGAGCTCTACTGGTAGTCTATTGTTCCCATCGGTTGTTTGGGTTCTCCGATAAACCCCTGAATATTTGTTTAGCACACGGACACGCTCTTCATGCCAATTTTTATTCGACCAAAAGCACGTTTAAAAAGTACGTTAACTGAACTGCCACTGTCAACCAGCGCTCGTCGGACTACGGTAGGCCCGATTCCTACTATCACCACCATTGGGACCAGAGTCGGAGCTTCAATCCCTTTGGTATCTTGATTGCGAAAGACTACGTTATTGCTCAGAACCTTTTGCTGCTTGACTGGAGTTTCATCATCTATTGCCAAACACGATTCCTTCGGTGCATGCTTTAATGAACTCGCATATCGCTCCATCTCTCCCGAACTTCTTTGCGCAGGATGTGGTACCCCATATATTGTTCCGATAATAAGCCTCTGGTCAGTTTTTTTTGACCCTTCTCCGCTAGTTAAAGCTTGATTCCTTTGCTCTCTAGGAGGTTGAGGGACCATAGCCTGATAGAGTTTTTGTGGCTTCTTCACATATTGTTGAAGCCTGTTGTCTTAGATCAATTCCTCAATGAGATTCTTTAGGTGGCGGCATTCGTTGGTGTTGTGACCGTGTGTCTCATGGAAGCGACAGAATTTCCTTGAGCGCTTTTGCTTCTTGGTTGCTTCTTTCTTGGGGAATTTCTTATATTCTTTAGTTTCCTATGTTGCGAGATAAATATTCTTCGAAGTGTCATTCAGTGGGGTGTACTCTTCCTCTCTAAACTCCCTAAATATTTTGTTGTTCCCAATGTTATTTCTCTTATCAAAGTTCTGGTTTCTTCTTTTCTGGTTCCCGTACTTTTCTGGAACTCCTTGAGCAGTTCTAGCATTGCATGTGTTTTAGCCTATTGCCATATCATTTTGTCCGTTGCTCATTTGTTGTACACTAGCAGCCTTTCTTTCCAGCTCATGTGCTTCCTCTAATCTTAAGTACTGGCTAGCCTTGTGATTGAAGTCGTTCCTGGTAGTAGGCTGCTTCATCTTAATCCATTTTCCGAACTCCATTTCCAGGTGAATAGCGTGGACTAATGCCATAAAAACCATATCCTCATTTGGGTTGCTTACTTCCATTACGGTAGTATTGAATCGGTTCATGAAGGATTTCAATGATTCGTTGTGTCCTTGGACCAACCAGGATAGGGACATGTTGTCCTTTGGTTTCACAGTATGGAGCCTGAACTGGTCCAGGAATTTCATTGCAAGCTGATCAAAGGTAGAAATAGACCTTGGTTGGAGTCTGGTGAACCACATAGACCTCTGGAGCATTTACCCCATCCATATACCAACTATACTTGTATAAATGGGGTTTTGGTTCTTTAGTTCCGTCGTAGGAAGAATAGTTGGCATAGTGAATTTGTCTGGATATCTTTCATTCAAGATTTCATCGGTGAAAGGAGTACGACTTGGGGCAGATCCTCATTCATCGTCCTTTCGGTTTTTACTCTCGTCCATCAGCCTCTTGACGACGTCTGCTATGTACGCCTCTGATGTCTAAAAGTCCTGGGTGTGGAAATTAGCCATTGCACCAAGTGTTTGGTTCTGTAAACAGTCTTGGCATGTGGGCTGATGGTTAGGATCTCCTGTCTTTTGAAGGGCCACTCTCGCAGGACCCTGTTGGCTTGCATTTGGCCTAACTGGGGCGGCCTAGACGTTTCTAGCATCCTCGAAAGCATTGACATTCTCTTCCACCTGATTACCCTGCTCTCCATCTTCCAAATCGAAGAGATTCATAGCTATGTCCTCCAGTGGGGTTTTGGCCCCTTGATTCAAATTCGAATTCGGCTTCCTTGCATCAGGTGGGGTGTTCTCATTCTCCTCTAAGTTACATCCTATTGTTACCCTTCTTAGTGGCTACTTTCCGTTTCTTATATGCAGGATGGAAACAAAGGAATTTTCTTATTCTATAGCAGTTGATGGTTCAGGCATAGCCTTTGGAGCGGGGTTTGATTGTAGAGTTATCAAAGCATTGAGCTTATCCATTAGAGCCTTTTGACTATTTTCCACTCTCTAGTTAATCTCTTATGCCATCTCATTCAACTTATCCCTAGTGACTACTTTATGCTGACTAAAGGACCCTAGTGCTTGATTTCCTAAGCTAGTACCATTTACTTCAGCTTGCTGGAGGCTAACACCTTATGCAGCTATTGCTGCCCCTATGGATCTCCCAGAGGTAGTTCTTCTTCTTCCAGGAGCCATTGACTTTAAAAAAACGAGTTCTTTGAGAAAAGACAGGCGATCTAACTTCTGGACCTATGAAATCCAAAGTAGATAGCTAGATCTGGATCTTGAGTTAGATTTCTCAGTGAAAGCACCAACATGTTGACCCAAAAAATGGACGAACACTCTAGTTTGAGTTTGAAAGCACCAGCCATGTCCTAACAGTGCAATATCACAGATCACAGATATAGAGAAAGAACGGTAAAAGAAAGTAGACAGAGAATTTTTATAGTAGTTCGGATGTTAATGAAGCCTATGTCCACTTTATAGTTATATTATAGACCGATTTCTATTACAAGAGATGTTTGATTATAAGGCTTTGATTATTTCCTAGCTAGATTGAATCTCCAGAGTAGGAGTCTACTAGAGAATCACAGTTTATTCCTTCATAGATTGTTGTGAGGGAGGTAGGGAGTGAAGAATAATTCCAACAGAGTTTCCGCAACCAATCCGGAGAAGATACAGTTTATGGTGCAGGTAGGATGGTATTTATTTGCATCGGAGACCTTCTGGGCTAGGCCATGTCTCCATCAGTTTGCAGGTAAGTGGTAAACGACCTAGGGAGTGGTTGGCTCGCAAAATAAGTCAAAGCCATGGCTCGCTAGTTACCCATTGGCTTTGACTTGTTTGTTAGCCAATGCCTTGCCTCCTTTCTTAGCATTTCATAGCTTGTTTGCTTGAAGTCTTGAGGAGAGGCATGGGTCACCGACGATCCAACCACATAGGATTTTTCTGGAGTCTTTAATTGGGGATGTTTCCATAGCCCTTTATCGTTGTATAACCATAAAGCCAAAACCATCCATTATGGAGAACAATCATGCGTATCTTAATGACCTTTCAAGTACCTCTTCCACATTCCGAGTTTACTACAGTTGATTGTTTAGACTTCAAAATTCTTAGTCTCATGAAACTTCCGCAAGGAGTCAAACACCATAAAGTTATATCCTTTGAGTAATGGAAAGCAACTAGAGAAGCCGGCCATCCCCAACCTGTCAATCTTACTGATGCTTCCTCCTCTTAAACTCCTCTACGTCTTCAACCTCAACATGATGAGGATGACATTGAAGAAATATCTTTGGAACATCAAACATGTCAGGCCTATGTCACTCTCTCCCACAATCATAGTAAGCTTGATCAACATCTATCCCGAGTTGAACACATTGTTACTAAGTCGGATAACAAGCTTGATCCAATTAAGTAATTCTTGAACAAAATTTGGGATAAAATATCATGCGTTTCACCCTCTTCTGCACATATACCATCCAAAGAAATTCATCAAAATCTTGAGCATTTAACTTGGACATCAGCCAAAGAGGAAGAAGGAGAAGTCTTGGTTGAGCATGGAGAAACATGCAAAAATCATGACTACTTAGGCTTGGTAAGATGGTATTTTTCTTTCGTTATTTATTACTTATGCATCATGTTTTCATTTTATTTCTAAGAAACTTAAATCATTTGTTAATCCATTACAATTTTTGTCGATGTTATGTGATTGTAATCGTGACAGTTATGTAATTTGTATTGTGGTTATTCATGACATTTTGTCGTCTTTGTTGTTTTATGTTATAGTCGTTGTGACATTTATGTTCTATTGTGGAATGTTTTGTTATATCTACATTGTGATTGTTCTTTGTATTTAAAAATATTCTCATGATCTTTAAGTATTGATTATTCAAAATTTATCCTACTAATTTCCATTTTCTTTTTTATCAATGACAAAGGGGACAATAACTATTGCCATATTGATAGGGGGACGATAGACTTAGAGGAGAACAATCTATGTCGAATACATTAAAATGTACAGCTATCATCATCAGAAAAGGGTGGAATGTTAGAACCTCATATTTTTGTATTTTGATATTGACAACTATACATCCACTTGCACAGGAAAATATCAATCAAACAAGGAGATGTGCTTAACAAAAAGAAGACCATCATGGCATAATTATGTAGTATCAGTAATAATGTCTTAGTCCAGAGTATATAAATTGTTCAAATCTCTTTCAGTGGTATATACAATCACACACGATCATAAATTAAATTCACAGATCAAATAAGTAAAAATATACATCAATCAGTCAACTGAAACACCCCTGTCACTCGGCTGACCCAAAGGAATCAAATATAAAATTATTTGACCGTTATAGACGACTGAATACACAAAACGATCGACTAAACATGCTCTAAGTTGATTGAATTGAAGATTTCAGTCAACTTAAAATACTTGCTTTTCAAATGTTTACTTTCTGTTTTTGAAATGTCTATCTCTACTCAAATATAGTCGATTGGTTTATTCCCTCCAGTCGATTGGACTATCGTAACAACCATATTTTTCAAATTTTCTAAGAGGTGCTCTCCTCCATGAAGAGTTATTCTTCTTTGTTAATGGCTGCAACCTCTAAACGTTGCAACTACCGATCAACTATAAAGCAATGCATTTTAAAGATTCAATTTATTGATTTACAATTATTTCTATCTCAATCTCGATTTGCTCTCAAGCATTCAATTCACTATATTGCTTTAAGTTTTTGATCAAACATTCATCCAAGAATATTTTATTGTGATCAAATTACTACCTTTCTTCACATGCACACATTATACCATAAAGAAGAAGATTATAGGAAGGTTGTACTCACTGGCTTATCCATGCTATACAAGAGCACAATAAGTCACAAGGAATTCTATTATTTTGTAGATGAAGTCCTGTAGGAGTTTATCATGCATGAATTCCTATTTAGTAGCTCAGGTGGTTTGTTTACCTATTTCCCTGGGTTAAGTAAGGACGTTTGTAAGTTTATTCCCGAAGGAGTTTGGGAGTGGACGTAGAACGGGAATTTTGAACAAATATGAAAATATCTGGTGCACTACATTTATTGCAATTTTTATACTACAAGTTTGATATTAGTTTTTATTTAGTAGGTATAACCATATTACATGATCTGCATATACTTCTAGAGTGATCAAGGGAAAAAGAAGCAGTTAAGTCAATATGAGAATACGGAAGCATTGAAAATAGGTATCTAGGCTCTAATTCGGGGTGATATAATGAGCCAATAAATTAATGGTGATATACTTAGCTTCTAAATCAATGATGTATCGAACCTCTAACGGTGCTCTATCAATAAATTATAGATCATATAAGGAAATTGTTGAGCTTGAAATGATGAGAGCTATCGAAGATAGTAGAGTTAACGGGCATTATACCATTAGAAAGGGATAACGAGCCACTAGCAACAACAAAAAGGTTTCATGCCTCTAACAGCAAAGGGTTGTCAAGCCTCTACATCTGTAGGGATGTCAAACACTTAAGAAGTTAGCAAGCCTCTACATAGAATAAAGAGGTGTTGAGTCTCTAAAGTATAGCAAGCCTATACAATAGTAAGTGTTGTCGAGCATCTACAAGTAGAAGATGAAGTCGAGCGTCTAATAATAAAGAGAACATGTCGGGAATGTAAGGTGATTGAGATGTCGAACTAGTAAATGCTTGGAGATATCATGTTACCACAAACTTGAAGGAACAAGTGATACCGAGCTCCTATTGCACAAATGTTATTGAACCTAAAGATAGCGGGGTTGTCAAAGATGTAAAATGGGATGTCGAGCCTAAACTACATGGGTTACTATTGAGCATGTACAAACAAAGGATGTCGCGCCACTAGAAGATGTCAAGCATCTTAGTACAAGGGAAGGTTGCTGAGTTTCTGCAAGGAAAACTGTATCGTCAGCTTCTACAAATAAGCAATGTCGAGTCCCTAGAATGGAAGTACTACCAAAATTTCAACAGGATGGAGATAGTGGAGCCCTTAGATTCCAAGATAGGACATGTGTTAGTTACCCACATGATTGATATTGTTATAAATAGGACCCCCTCTGCCACTTAGATGGGGTGGATAATTCTTCTTTCTCCACTTCTTAAATACAAATTGTAAACCCTAAATCAATATGCAAATTTCGAGAGCCAATTGTAACTCTTGGACTTTTTGCAAATAAGGACCTGGACATTTAACCCCACATAACATATTTCTTCTGTACTTTCCTAATTAGCTATTTGCATCAATGGGCATACATATGAATTTATTTTTGGACTTGCACTTGAACTTGAACTTGCATATTATTAATTTGAGCAAGGCCGTTTAAGCACTTGTTCAAACTAAGATTTAGCTTGCGTATTTAATATTATGCCCATTGACATATGAACAAAGGACCATCATATATTTATGTGACTTACGTTTTTTACCTTTGCACATATGATTTGCACTTGTGAACAATTCCTTGAATATATTAGAACTTGGTAATATCATTAGACCATTTTCGGATACTGCCACTTTGTATAACATTTGGGGGTTGAGCTTACTTTCGGTTTAACGGCAAATATTTCTTGTTGGGAACTTTTTCAAATAATGGCCCCACCATTAAGCGTAAAGACATAACTGGGCATCGGTTTACTATCATCTATATCACTTTGAAAGCTTGAATCTGTATACCCTTCGTAAGGAGGACTCCAATCCCGTATATAAGGAATAAGTCCTTAGATTTCTCAAATACTTAAGTATACATTATATAGCCGTTCAATGTTTTTCTTCGGGATTAGACTGGTATCGGCTTACACATCCTAATACATGTGTCACATCTAGTCTAGTACATAACGTAGTGTACATTATAGATCCTATGGTTGAAGCATAGGGGATCCTCTTCATACACTCTTTTTCCTCATCGGTATGAGAAGCATCCTTCTTAGAGAGGATCATTCCAAACTACATTGGAATATTTCCACACTTTTTTCCCCATATTGAACCTTTTTACAATGGTATCTATATATAGGGATTGGGAGAATCTTAGCAGCCTATTAGATCTTTCTCTATAGATATTTATATCTAGTATATAGACTGCTTCTCCTTAAAATTTCCTAAAGAAATTCTTGGAAAGCCAAGCTTTTACTTTTTGCAACAATGAAGTTTCATTGCCAATCAATAATAGATCATAAGTGTAAAGTACTAGGTATATTATAGCATTGTCCTATTCCTTTTGTATACATATGCTTCCTCTATGTTTTGATAAAAATCAAGTTGTTTGATTACTTTGTCAAAACACTTGTTCAAACTCCTTGAAGTTTGTTTAAGTCTATAAATGAAATTTGATAACTTGCAACCCTTGCCTTCACTTTCACTGACAACAAAACCGTCGGGCCGTGACATGTAAACGATTTCTTCTAAATCATCATTTAGAAATGTCGTCTTTGCATCCATTTGCCATATTTTTATATTCATAGAATGTCATGATAGCTAGCATGATCCAAATGGACTTAAGCATCGCTATAGGTGAAAAGGTCTCACCTTAATCAACACCTTGAATTTGACGAAATCCTTTTGCAACTAGCCTTGCATTATAAGTCTCCACTTTCATATGTATTTAGCTTTTTCTTAAAAATCCATTTCCAGCTAAAGGGTTTTATTACTTTAGGTATGTACGACAAAGTACAAACTTTGTTTTCTGTAATCCAGCCTTGTAACCAGATGGTGTCTAGGTGAATTTGACGAATCAAACATGAATGCTATCGAGGCAGAAGGCCTGGAGAGATAGGCGTAAAGTCTAGAAAACAAGTATAACCAAGATCACGAGACAAAAACAAGGTCATTCCCAAAATTCCAAAGCTCAATCCATCAATCTGATGGATCGATACCAATCCATCATAAAGGATCAGTACCGATCCATAGAACCTCTCCAAAATCACCCCAGTTTCCTTCCATTAACATGACTTGAATTTAGAAGTTTACTCCAAGCATCATCGATCGATCAAACCTCATTTGTTTTCAAACACTTAAAGCGCTTGAAATCGACAACTCTACTCCTCTATCGATCCATCGCTTTGGCTTAGAAACAAGCTTATAATTGTGCAAACCGGTTGGAAATCATGAATCTAATAATGTATTGCTCCATTTCAAAGAGTTCAGACCAACCCATGATGAAGTTTTATGATTCAGTACTGATCCATGACTATGGATTGGTACCAATCCATTAGACTTACTGAGCTGGCCATGTTTCATCTTAAGCAACCACCGGGAGATTGTGGAGAACATGGAGGAGGACGTGTTGGAGCATTTCCCAGTGACCTACAACATATATAGGCATGGGGAGCAACATTTCAAGGATCTTTCACTTCCTAACAAATTTTATATTGTAATTACCTATGGAGTGGTACGGAACCATAGGAATAGCACTTGTCAAATAACAATATTATCAGTAAAGATCTCAAGCGGACGTAGGCAACGATTAGCTAAACCACTATAAATGTGTGTTGTTCTGTCTTTACTCATTTTTATTTCTCTTCAATTTTATTCTTTACATAATCTTCTGGGTGATGGTGCTACATTTTGGTACTAACATTTTTGTGCTTTCACCAAGAATTGATTTTCATTCTGTTTGGATCTATCATCTACTATTGGATTGCCTAAATCCAAGAGATAGATCAAGTTATCTTCATTTTTGAAATATTTAACTACTCAGATTTTCAAAAAATCTGCACAAGTTCTTTCTGCCATGGCTCCTAGAAGAAGTCGATCCACCATTTCACATGTTGCTGGGAATGTTGAGAATGCTGGTTCCCAACATGTTGAGGTGGTTGTGCAGCAAACTTCTAACGAAGGTCAAAACCCAACAAATGTGATTATTAGGGTTGGGATGGACCGTATGATGATTCAGATGGAAGACAGGCTCTAGGAAAGCCGTAGTGAATTGAATCAGCAAATGAAGCAAAGCTTGGATTTGTTGAATCAATTGACAACTAGTCGCAGAAGAAGAAGGAGGGACAGAACACCTTCTGGCTCAGAATCTAATAGCCCGTCATTGTTAGAGCAAAGGAAGAGTAATGGAAAGCAAAATATGGCTCAAAAGGACATCGAAAGGTCGAAACAGAAGACAAGACCGAACCATGGCCAAGGTCTATGGCTTGGTATTGATCCATCCAAGGGAATCAGTACCGAATCGTATAACATGGTTCAGGTGGTCGACATTCGGGTGCTGATGGTGGTTCGGCTTCGGGATTTGCTTTAGATGGCCAGAATGTTAGAGACTAGGCGGGTGCTTTGGATCTGCTTCGAAGAAGTCATCAGACTACTGAACATGCGGTTCTCCTATAGTTAGGGGAGCCCAAGTATCGTGAAACAAACCAAGGGCATTTGTCGAGCAAAAGACTTGAGGGGTATCATGATTACCGCTATTCGATAGATCCACTTGAGCCAGATTTGACAAAATGGTGAGGAGACTTAAAAGTGAGAGCCTGCATCGGACTAATGACGAGTGGAGTTCCTCCCCGAATAGGAATTCGTTCGTAGAAGATATCCTATGTGAGGAATATCCAAGGAGTTTTGTGATGCCAAAAATGCCATCATATAATGGGATGACGGAGTCGAGGGAACATTTGATGAAGTACGATTGGCATACGGACTCTGCTAAGGTTACAGATGCCATATGATGTCATTGTTTCCCGATTTTCCTAGAGGGAGTGGCGATAATGTGGTTCATCTGGCCACTGCTGAGTTCCATATCATCTTCCGAGCAATTGGCGTGGAAATTCATTGAGCAATTCCATATGCACACAACCCATCTAAAGGATGTCATGTCACTTTCCAATCTCTTCCAAGAGTGAGAGGGTCTTTGAGGGATTTCTTGCATAGGTTTTATACCACGTTGATTGAAGTTAGCAATGCACAAGAGGATATTATGCTGATGGCGCTGATTAGAGGGATTCATCTCGAAATTATCTTCGGAAGATGGTTGAAGAAAAAAGCCCCATTGACAATTGACGTATTTTATAGAAAGAGAAATCGGCTCTTGCACTTGCAAGAGGAAAATGCTAGTGATAGAAAAACCAATGCTAGAGAGTCGGCAGAATAATGTTGCTGTGAAATAGTCCAAAGTGATTTCATGCAATGTTGATGTAAATGTAGAGAATCGAAGTGGTAGACAAAGTAGAAACAATTATGGGGCAAAAGATAAGAAGTTGGATTTAATGAGACTTCCGAGAACTCTAACGTTTGACAGTTATACTCCATAGAACAACTTGATTGAGAACATATATATGTTGTACCCAAGGTAAAGGGTAGTATAGGAAGCCAGCTCCTAGGGAGTCGACTAAAAAGGAGAAGAAGTTTGGCAAGTTTTGTAGAATTCACGAAATGCATGCGAAATGATTACAACAGTTTATGCAAGCCCGACAAGATGGCGAGTGAGGAACTTCAAAGCCCAACAGAGGCAAGCCGGGCCTAGTGTTGATGAGCCCGGGTGACTTGGGAAACGTCTTGTGATAAATACTATCATTGATGGACAACATCCAGCTGAGAAAAGTTATAATGAGTTGGAACTGTGACGACCTCCCTATACCATCGACACCAACAGTATATAAATAGTGTGCTGCTGTTGTGCCTGGTCGATATAGGACAACCACTAGGGTTTAGAATGAACTAATGCAACGTATAACCTGTCATATCTCATAGCATATGGATAAACTGTAATATCACAGATATAATAGAAGAGACAGTAATAACAACATGAACAAATCATCATCAAAGCAATAGATCCACAAAGTTATACACCAAATGCAATATAGTTTATACAATAGATTTAAACTCAAATAAACTATCTCAATAAATAGTAAAAATCAAGTACTATCTGGGACCCATAGTGTTTCTCGGTGGAATAAGCATAGACTCCATATATGTATATAATACGAAATAGCTCCGTCCATCTCGCCCTCTGAACAGCTACTACGTCACCTAGACCTAATATCTGGTCTACTTATTTGAGAGTACCTAAGATAATAAGAAGCAAAGCTTAAAACCTTGGGTTAGACAACTGTCTCGTGCGAGCGGTAAATGAGTCTTAAGATACTAATCAGGTAAATAGGATAAGAACAAGAGTAATGAACCATACATGATGTCCTTGCAACCAATGAGTTAGCATACAACACTATCATATGCTACTCTACAATATCATAAAGATATATCGCAAACCAAATAAAGGATATCAGTTTTCCAGTTATTCATGTCTCCAATACCTACTTCACCTGATAACTACAAGTGATAGACTACTAAATAGAGAAATCAGAAAACCTATAGCATCCATCAAACAATCCTACTATCACTTCACATTCTTTGAATATATGATAACTTGTATGACCCTCAAGCCAGAGACTAATGGAAATCCCGGTACTCTGTTGTACTCTTGTAACTCGAAGCCTAAAGCTAGATACGTGTCTCACGGCCTAAAACTGGACACTAGACCTAAAGCTATAGGTCTAGAGTATACAGGTCCCTTCATTGACTCGTATTTTTCCCCACATATAATAACCCTACTTCGAGTACAACTGAAAACTTTCCGAGTCTTCAACGATTCCTTAGCACATACACCCAAGCTTATCTTTACTTCATTTGGATACTGAGGCATTCTTGCTCCATCCAGTTTCAATTATTCACGACGACCCCTTCCATATTCCCTGATCATGTAGACCACCCCTTTGTGAGCTGCCATCTTCGTAACCTACTCCCAACACGAGCCAACATCTGAAAACCATAGCTTTTCATCATGTTGTTATACAATCTTCCAACCTGATACGAATGTACCAACACCTCTAGCATGATCTACAGAACCTCTACTACACCTCTTAGAAGTTTCATCCCATTTGGACCTAACCCTAAAAATAGGCACCGACTTCTCAAATCGGTCCTAAGCTCTATACTAAGCCAACCTATGGCTAAGTTTTCTTCCACTCTATCTTTGCTTTTAGTACTCCATACCTAAATGCTTTGACCCTGAATTCTCTACATAAATTAGGTCGTCACAGAACAAATGCTCTCTTCAAAGCACCCATCTTCATATTCTAAAAACAATTTGTCATATCCTTTAGCACTTAGCCAATCACCTATCCATCACCATAGGCAACCTCTACTAGAAGCATCCTTGCACTCCCTAAAGTCACCGATTTGTTGGACTAACCCACAAAACTCAGTACTGAACTCTCATGTCAGTGCCGACTTCTATGCTTAGAGAATCTGGACCTACATCTTGAACCCCAAGCTCCTCTAATACTCTAGAGCTTCCCCTCTAAGTTTTATCCAATTCTGACCAATTTTGCCTTCGATTTTCTCGATTCTCCAACCTATAACATTCTATGCAATCACAACACTAACAAACAACCTCAAATCATATCATCCAACATAGATTAATAAGCAATTTCATATAGTCAAACATGCAATCCATCAAAATAAGACAAATAAGTCAATTTCTAGCATAGATCTACATATAGAATGAATATATGAGCATAAGCAATGGTGTTTTCTAATCAATCTAGATCATATACATAGTTAACATGTAGCTAACGTTGCAAAAGGTTTTGTGGCCACAAATAGATTTAAAACATGTTAAATCATATGATTCTACCATATAAACATGCTAGTATAGTGAGGAAGCATAAACCACTCACCATTTACAAAATTCAACTAATATGATTGTAGTCCAATCCGAACAGAAATGGAATGCACTTTAAATCAAGCAAATTGATGTTCTCTATCTTTAGTTGATTATCTTATCACTAATCCACAATCTAGTTTGATTTAGAGAGCAATTTAAATGATTTTGGATGAAATTAGAATGGATGTATGGCTAATAAGGGTTTAGACCTTATTTAGAATGAGTAGGAAATTTTTTCACTTGACTTTTCAGCCCTCTATTTATAGTATTCTCTACGTAGACTAAATGGCTTACTTAATTGCACACTAATCCTGGCCAATAGCTTTAAAAATTCAAAACAGGCATAACTTTCTAACCGTAAGTCTTTTTTTATTATGTCCATTCAACGAAATGGAAAACCATCATCCTGAAGCAAAAGAATTAGTTTGACACCCTAATTCAACAACTATAAAAAATTATAAAAAGTTTTCTTAGGTCAAAATGGTCATGTAGAAAATTGGGAAAATCATATGTATGTATAACCTCCCTAATAGTCATATCCTAAAATTGTAGAATCATATGACCTCATACGAATAAAATAAAAATATATCTCATCCTCCAATATGTAAAATATAGGTCGTTACAGGAATAGTATGTGGAAGCGTTAAAACATGCAGTGAATGAGAGATGTTTTGCCATCGAGGATGATGTTCCGGCTTAACAACTCAAAACTACATGTTGACCTAAAAATTTGACCAACACCCTAGTTTGAGTCTGAAAGCACCAGCCCTATTTTGATAGAGCAATATCATAGATAACAGATATCAAGAAGAATAGTAAAAGAAAGTAGAAATAGAATTTTTATAGTAGTTTGGCTGTTAACGAAGCCTAGATCCACTTTATAGTTTTATTATAGACTGATTAATGGTACAAGAAATGTGTGATTACAAGGCTTTGACTATTTCCTAGATAGATTGAATATCCAAAGTTGGAATCCACTGGAGAATCACAGTGTATTCCTCTGAAGATTGTTGTGATGGAGATAGCGAGTGAAGAATGTTTTCAACAGAGCTTCCGCAACCAGTCCAGAGTAGATCCAGTTTATGGTGTAGGTAGGATGGTATTTATATGGATCGAAGACCTTCTAGGCCAGGCCAAGCCTCCATCAGTTCGCAGGTAAGTAGCAGGCGACCTAGAGAGTGTTTGGCTCATTTGCGAGCCAATGCCTTGCCCCCTTTCTTAGTGCTTCATGGCTTGTTTGCTTGAAGTCTTGAGCAGAGGCATGGGTCACTAACGATCCGACCACTTAGGATTTCTCTGGTGTTTGGAATTAGAGAGGTTTCCATTGCCCTTTATCATTGTTGTTACATTTGATGGCAATTCACTAGCTGTTTACGTTCAACTACTGATTGGACTAAAGGAATGCTGATCTCTCGGCTTCGTTGATCCCAGTCGTTGCCTTAGTCGTATAGCTTGGCCCTTGTCGATCCCTCGTCTTAGCTTTTCGGGTTAAGTCCTGAACCATCATGTCTACACAAGGTTGTTCTATGTTTTATTAGTTTCTACTGGGTTAAAAACCAGGATAACACTATGACAAATGGTACCGTGTTCCGACATAGAGATGTTGATTGAGTAATGGCCCTAACGATTGATCCGCTTGAGATATTGGCCATGATTGGCCTTATGTTGTGAGGAAAGTGCTGGTTAACTATGAGAGTTTAGTCAACATTTTGTTCAAGAAAGCCTATGACTACATGCTTCTGGAGGAAAAAGACTTAAAGCCGTGTAAATCTCGAATCCACGGATTTAACGAGACTGCTACTGAGCCTATGAGATGCATGGATCTACTGTGGTACTTGGAGAGGGCGACCATAAGAGATTTCTGTTTGTACCTTTTGTTGCGTTGGACATCTATTCTGCCTATGATGCTTTGTTGGGTCGATCGGCCATTGTTGAATTTAGAGCGGCCATTGCTCTGTGGTGCTTAACGATCAAGTTCCTGATCGAGAATGGTGTAGGAATTGTTCAAGCAGATCAGTGGCTTGGCCGTAAGTATTATGTTTGCCGAACTGAAAAAGGCACGGCGAAGAGAGAAAGGAAAGGGTGCAGAGAGGACTTTCTTCATCAAGGCTCTGGATGTATAGCAACCACTGCCTGAGCCCTGGTTCGGGCAGCATAATCAGTTCCATAAGGATATGTATCCATGAAAAGAGTGGAGGATGGAAGGGCGGCTCTAGCCGTGTTGATAATCGATATCCAGAATAGTTAGGATGACCCTACAAGTGACTTGTAGGTCGGATTGCGGTTCATTGTAAACATGAAGAAACAGTTAGTTGGTTTTCTCCGAGTGAACCTGGATATGCTCACCTGGACTGACTTAGACATTTGCGGAACATCGCCAGAGATAGCTAGCCATGCATTAACTACAAATCCTAAATGCATACCAATCTAGAGATAGTGAAACAGAAATGCAGTGGACTAGGTCCAAAGAGATCTGTTGCATTCAAAGAAAAATTTGAGAAGTTGAAAGATAACGCCTTCATTTGTGATGCCCTATACCCGAAGTGGGTATCAAATCCAGTCTTGGTGAAATCTACTCTTTGTTATCCCGTCTTTTGGCAAGGCCGTGACACCAAGAAATTGACTGAGAACCAAAGACAGTTCGTCCCGGAAAATGGTGTACACAGGTTTGATATGGATACTGGTAAATTTTGTCTAATTCGGATTGAGCTACAATTGATATGACACGACAAGAAAAGCAATGAAAGCCAACATTCCAAATTTCAAGTTAATCCTAGTTCATATGCTCAAGATATAATCGATGTAAGCCAAGGGAATAAGCTTGTTCGTATCCATTGGTCAACCTCTTTCGCGTTGGCCTTGTTCAAATCCATCAGCAGCAGCCTCCCTCGTATCCATCAGCAGTAGCATGGGAGCTCATTTCGTATTAGTTCAATCTCAAGCATGCTTCGCATCATTCGTAGAGCATCATTTCGTATCGATCGCCCAAGGCCATTTCGTATCGATACAAAATTTCTTACTTCGTATCGATCGCCAGCGGCGCTTTCGTATCGATCATCAAAACCCAAATTTTATATCAATCGATCAATACGAAAGTCTACAAGCCATTAATATGAAACAACACTTCTTATCGATACGAAGTGGAACACACAGCGTCGATACGAAGTGAAACACGACCAAGCGATACGAACAAGGCCGGGACAGGCCGATACGAACGAGGCGTATACGTAGGAAAGACTCGATCATTCGGCGTGAAGAGTGGAGCGATCCAAAAAATTAGCGCCACATCAAAAAGCAGGCGCCTGCCGGACCGATACGAATAGCGATGCGAAGAAGGATCGATGCGAATTCAACAGCCATCGAATAATACAAGCTTGTGTCGACCATAACTCAAAATCTACAAGTCCAAATGCTATCAAATTTTTACAGGAGCTTGCATACAACCTAAAGAATGTTCGTGATCGATCTCAACTGGATTGGACAAAATATTGATCGATACGAAATCCATTCATATCAATCACGGACCAAGTGCAAATGTCATGGGATCGATCATGTGGGCCCGCCCACATGAGAGAAGAGGTCTTCTGAGATCTGAGCGAGATATTTGCAACCTATGTCTATAAATAGCAACCCATAACCTGCAGAAAAGGGACTTTTGGCTCTTCTATGTCCAGACTCTGCCGAAATCACTGTTGTACTCGAATTCTACCGTTGTAAAACGTTTTAATTAGCAAGCAAAAATCAATAAAGTCAATCATTTCATAGTGGACGTAGGCCATACACCGAACCACTCTAAATCTTTGTGTTTCTATGCGTTTTCCCTGCTTATTTTTGGTGTGTTTGTTAGATCTGCCCCTTTTTTCATTTATATTATTCATTTTATCTCTTCAAACACATCCGAAGGGTGTTGTGCCCAATTTTGGTGCAAACACATTGGTGCTTTCACTGAGAAAATCCAGTTTTTCTCCGGCTCATTGGATCTACTATCGATACCAGATTGCATAAATCTAAGAAGAAGATCCAGATTTCCAAGTTTAAAGTTCTTCCATCCTATTCAGATTTGCATCAATTCTAGGAAAGAGCTTCGCTATCCATCATGGTTAACACTAAGACCACTTCAACTGCTGCAGATCTAGAAGGACGGGATAGACAGAACTCCGTACAACTACCTCCTACCGATCAGAATGTTGTCGGATCATCAGATCTGCAAGGCCTTGTCACCAGGGAATAATTTCAATTGCTAATGCATGAGCTTACTCAAAGCCTCCAACAGCTTACTCAGCAACAGCGTGCCAATGCAGAACTGACCAATCAACTAAACCGTTAAAGACGAAGGAGATCCAGGAGGGATCAGGCTTCATATTCATCCACAAAAAGTTCAACCTCTTCTGACTTTAATCATAGATCCACACGCCCACGGCTGGACGGAAGTTACACACAAGCCACTGGGCATCATCACACATTGAATCTTGGGCAACCGAGAGTTAGCCCGTCAACCAGCCATCAGACTGGACCCTCCTCTCGAGGGGGTGCTACCCCATATTATATTATCGACAACTGCACTACTACCACTGCTACTGAATTAGGAGCTGATGCTCGGAACCGAACGGATCTGACCCACCGCCAACACAACCATACTCCTGAACCTTACATCCCAGAAGACCTAGAACCAAGGAGGCGAGACATGGACCATTGACAGTGACCGGCCCCTCCTCGCATTGTGGAACCCGACCACACCTTGGCCCAACATGCTCAAAATGTCCGGACGCCAGACATCCCGACGATGATCCGTCAAATGATCCGTGAAAGTCAGGGTCTTACTAATGACGACCAGGGAATCTCCCGGAGTCATACCCCTTTTACTGATGAGATACTCTATGCTGAACCACCTCGGCGATTCAGGATGCCGACTTTACTCGTTTAAGAAGGGAGCTCTAATCCTAATCAACATATCTTGAAGTATGAATGGTTAATGAATGCAACACGAGCTGATGATACATTTAAGTGCCGAAGTTTCCCGATCTTTCTGGGGGGCATAGCAACTATGTGGTTCACTCGTTTACCAGCTCGATCTATCTCATGTTTTGATCAATTGGCGACAAAGTTTGTTGAGCAATTTCGCATGCATGTCGCAAGGCCGAAAGATGTTAATACTTTGTCTAGTGTCACTCAAGCTCCTAGAGAGACGCTTAGACATTATTCGGAGATATTTCATGCTACATGTGCTGAAATTAGTAACCCCAATGATAATTCAATTCTGATGGCACTAACTAAGGGGATTGACCCCGATTCTGAATTCGGCAACTGGTTGGCCGGAAAACCCCCTGCGTCATTGGACCATTTCTATTCCAAGGCAGCCCAATTCTTGAGAAGGGAGGATGCGAAACAGTCTAAGAAGAAGGATGATGCAGGGCCTAGTGTGGAAGGAATCCAGAGCAATGTTGCTTTTAAACAAACCGAAGAGAGTTCTGGAAAGGTGCAATTGAACATACAGAATAAACAGAATCAACAGAAAGGCAATGGAGATCAAAACAGGAAACGGGATCAGAATCATGGGCCACGACGTAGGGCTCCTATGTTTGACAATTATACCCCTTTGAATATGTCGTTGGAGAATGTGTATTTGCAGACCTGCAATACTTTTCAGTATAAGAAACCTGCTCTAAAACAATCATCGAAAAAACAGATCCATATAGGGAAGTTTTGTAGATTCCACGAGAGCTATGGCCATAACACGAATGAGTGTCATCATTTACAAGACCTCATTAAAAAGTTGATACGTGAGAGAAAGTTAGAGCAATTTGTGCGGGCGCCGCATTCAGGAGGTGCGGGCCCATCAAATCAGAACCATGTGCCAAATCAGGCAAGATAGGAGGAACCCGCTCATACTGGCGGGAGGTTGGTGATAAATACTGTTAGCGGTGGTCCACATCCAGCAGATCAGAGCTGGAGGGAAATGGAGTCGTATGCCAGCTTTATCAGGCATGCGGGCTTTGAATGTTGTAGTAATTCGGAAGATGGGGCTCCGGCCAAGCAATAGAAAACAATGACAGACGACATCGTATTTCTAGATCGAGATGCCGACAGGGTCGAAGCCCCTACTATTGATCCACTTGTCATATCAGCTCAGGTAGGTCCTGCTTGGATGAAGAGGATCTTAATAGACAGTGGAAGCTCAGTGAACATACTGTTCAAGCAAGCCTATGACCAGATGAAAATGGAAACAAAGGATTTGAAGCCTTGTCAATCCCGTATTCATGGCTTCAATGGGAGCACAACCATACCCACTGGAGTAGTTGAATTGCCAGTGGAGTTGGGAATTAGAGAACGCCGGAGAGTCCGGATATTACAGTTTATTGTATTGGACATAGCCTCGCCATACAATGCTTTCTTGGGCTGACCGGCCCTAGCTGAATTTAGGGCAGCTATTGCCCCTTGGTGTCTTACTTTAAAACTCCGTACCGACAATGGAGTCGGAGTTGTTCAGGGAGGCTAGGCTACTGGACGAGCCTGTTATGTTGTTGAGCTGCGAGAGATGCAACGAAAAGAAAAAGGAAAGGGTGTAGAGGAATCTCTCTGCGTCCGCTTTGCCGAGAATTGACAATTGGCGCTTGGGCCCAGGCCTGGGCACCCCAACCAATTCCCCAGGGATCTCGACCCGAGAGATACTGAAAGTGAAGACGAGAGTAAAGATAATCAAGCTTCCCCGGCCGAACTGACAATCGATGTTCCGATCGACGATAATGACGATTCGAAAATGATAAAGATTGGGTCTCAGCTAAGCCAACAAATGCAAGAGGAATTGGTTGAATTTCACCGGGTAAACCTCGATGTGTTTGCTTGGACATACTCTGACATGTGTGGGATCTCGTCGGACATTCCGAGCCACACATTGAATATTGACCCGCAGCATACCCCGGTAAGGCAAAAAAGGCATGGTATGGATCCAGAGAGATCTGCCACCCTTAAAGAAGTGGTAGAAAAGCTCAAATCGAACGGGTTTATCTGAGATGCATTATATCCGGAATGGGTGTCAAATCATGTACTTGTCTGAAAGCCAAACGGGAAATGGAGAACATGCATTGATTACTTAGACTTGAATAAAGCTTGCCCTAAAGATAGTTTTCCACTTCCTCGGATCGATCAGCTCGTAGACTCAACAGCTGGACATGAGCTCTTATCCTTCATGGATGCGTATTTCGGCTACAATCAAATACCTATGCACTTGCCCGACCAGGAGCATACCAGCTTTATAATCAATATGAGAATTTAGTGCTATAAAGTTATGCCTTTCGGACTCAAGAATGCTGGGGCAACTTACCAACGGTTAGTTAATCGAATGTTCGCTAACCATATCAGAATAACCATGGAGGTATATGTGGACGACATGCTCATGAAGTTGCGATTCTCCACTGATCATATCAAAGACCTGGAGTCAATGTTTAGCATCCTCCAAGAATATAGAATGAAGCTCAACCCGTTGAAATGTCACTTTGGGGTCGCATCCAAAAAATTTCTTGGGTTTATCGTCAACGCTCGAGGAATCGAAGCAAATCCTGAAAAAATCTGGGCAATCAGAAAGCTTGAGATCCCAAGAACTATAAAGCAAGTCCATAGCCTCAATGGGAAAGTAGCAGCATTGAGCAGGTTCATCTCAAAATCCACTGACAAATGTATTCCCTTCTTCGACCTGATCAGAAAAGGGAAACGAAACTTTGAATGGACTACGGAATGTGAGGGCGCATTCCGAGAACTAGTTCAACATCTTTCTATACCACCTATTCTATCGAAGCCAATTGATCATGAGAGATTATACATCTACTTGGCGGTGTCAGAAAACGCGATTACTGCTGCCCTAATTCGGGAGGAAGACTGAATACAACGGCCAGTATATTACATTAGCAAACTACTGACCGGGCCAGAGAGAAATTATCCGAAATTGGAAAAGTTGGCTTATTGTCTTACAATTGCCTCAAGGAAGCTCCGTCCATATTTTTAAGCTCATACTATCACCGTCTACACCGACCAGCCGTTACGACAGGTCCTTACGCGGCCTGAGACGTCTCGTAGGTTACTTAAGTGGAATATCAAGCTAAGCCTGTTTGACATCACTTACACTCCAAGGCGAGCTATCCAAGGACAAGACCTGGCATATTTCATAGCTGAATTCACTATCCCGGAGGACATGCCCGAAACTAGTGAATCTCCCAAGTATATCTGGAAATTGCATACTGATGTTACATTAAATGACCATTTCTCAGGCGCCGGAGTCATACTTGAAACCCCAGAAGGCCGATCTATATGATATGCTTTAAAGTTCAATTTTCGTGCAACTAACAACGAAGCTGAATATGAAGCCTTACTGGCTGGATTGAAACTTGCCAGAGATTTAAGAATCATTGCTGTAGAAATTTATTGTGATTCGCAATTAGTCGTGTGTCAAGTTCGGGGGGAGTACCATGCCAAAGATCGAAGACTGGCTACTTACCTCGCCCAGGTTCAAGAGATATTGAATCAGTTTTATTATTATGCCTTTTATTACATACCCCGAGAGTGCAATCAGAAAGCCAATTCGTTAGCGAAGTTAACCAGTAAAGGTGAGGCACAACAAATGGGACTAATTCCCGTGGAGACATTATCTTCCCCGAGCATCGGTCAGATGGAAACATATAAGGTATTTGAGGTCATTCCCGATAAGGAGTCATGGATGACCCCATTCAGAAATTATCTCGAGCATGGGACCTTGCCAGAGCGCAGGAGTTAAAGGAGACAAGTTCTTCGAAAAGCTTCGCGGTTCACCATCCAGAATGGAGTTATGTATAGAAGAGGATACTCTATTCCTTTGCTCCGATGTGTCGCTCACAATGAGATCAAACGAGTATTGCATGATGTACACGAAGGAGAATGTGGTGATCACACCGGGGGGCAAGCTCTTGCCAAGAAAGTGCTCTGATATGGATACTATTGGCCAACTGTAAATCGTGATACATTGGATTACGCCAAGAAATGTGACAGATGTCAGAAACACGCTCGGATTCCCAGAGCCCCGCCTACCAAAATAAGCCAGATGGTTAATCCATGGCCGTTTGTAGTATGTGGCATTGACATTATTGGCTCTCTACCTCTGGCCAAAGGTGGTGCGAAGTACGCCATCATTGCAGTTGATTACTTTACCAAGTGGGCGGAAGCTGAGCCCCTTGCTACCATCACAACGAAAAAGTGATCAACTTTGTTGTACACAACATTATCTGTTGATTTGGTCTCTCACACACCATCATCACTAATAACGGAACCCATTTCGACAGTGTTGAATTTAATAATTTCTGTCAACGGTTTCACATCCAAAAGAAGTTCTCCGTAGTTGCACACCCTCAAGCGAAAGGACAGATTGAAGCTGTTAATAAAGTTATAATGTCTATTATGAAGAAACGATTGGAAAAGGCCGGGGGCAAATGGGTCGATGAACTTCCTATGGCTTTATGGGATTATTAGACAACCCATAAATCCGCAACCGGCCACACTCCATTTTCTCTTTCCTACGGTTCATAAGCCGTTATTCCATTCGAGATGGAAGCACATTCTCATCGCGTGACCTATTATGATCCGAAGACAAATGCTATATTACTTGACGAATCCCTGGATTTGTTGGATGAGAAACAAGAAGAGGCTGATTTGAGAGCAACCACATATAGAAGTCGAGTCGCCCGATTGTACAATGCCAAGGTCCGACCACAAACCTTTGAACTCGGCAATCTCGTCCTCAAGAGAATTTATCCGGTTCCTTTACATATGAAGCCAACATGGGAAGGGTCGTATGTTATCAAATGAAAGCTCGAGGATAGCACATTTAAACTATCGACTATTGACGGTCTCCCTCTGCCGATAGCCTGGAACAACGAGAGTCTTCGTCGCTACTACACATAACAGGCTCTGTTTATTTATTCAGTCTATTTTTCATTTGTAATTTGTTTATGCATTTCAAAATTTGAATTTTGTAATAAGGCAACTGATTTTTCCATATTTTCTTATTTCAGTAATAAAATGCAATCTCTTCGAGCCAGAGCTGTGATTAACTTGAAATGCTTTGACCATCACTATGCACGGAGAGCTAAGTTCCACCATACGGTGGAATTTATTCAAATAGGGAGTGGCTGTGATACGATCGGTCACTCACTAAGTGAAACCCGAGCTCGGGGACAAGCCATCACACTGAAGCCAAAAAGGATTGATACACAACAATCCTTTAACTAACTCCAGATTCCCAGAGTGCGAACTGGAGTATAAACCTATAAATGCGGTTTCGAAGAGGGTGGATCCATCCACCTAACGACTTCGTTCGTATTTAACCAAGTTTTAGGAGGATGGATCCATCCATCTAACGACCTCGCTTGTTAACTCAAGGTGGATGTGACCCGACCATCCACGATCCTGATAGATTCATCGTTCCCGGAGTGCGAATGAAATCCTAAAGCCTAAACAGATGTGACTAGCCACTTATCGGCCAACTCCAGATTCCCAGAGTGCAAGCTAGAGTATAAACATAAATGCCAGACAAGTAAAATTGACTACCCATCGAATTACTCCAAATTCCCAAAGTGTGAACTGGAGTATAAACATCGAATAACTCTAAATACCAAAAGTCCGGATTGTGGTATAAACGCTAGTTGGGTGTAACTGACCACCCACGAACCAGTCTAAGTCCCCTTAGTGCGAACGAAGTTCTGAGATATCGAACTAGCGTGACTGACCACCCATAAAATAACTTAAGTCCCCGAAGCGTGGACGGATCTCAAAACCTTGTGCGAGTGTGATAGACCACCGATCTAAAAGCGCAATCCCCAGAGTGTGGATGCAATCGCCAATAGATGAGCGAATGTGATTTGACCACTAGAACTCGTCTTGTTTCAGTTTTACTTCAAAGAAGTTTAGCTCAATGCATCAAAAACAATCAACGACTGTTAACCAACCTTTTCAATTTCTCCTCGGAACTGGGGGCAGAATGTAAGTGTCAACCACTGATTGGGGCAGTGCAATATCAGAGTTCGACTTAGCGCCCGATCGCGACCTGAAACCGTGACTCCGATACTTAGCAACTAAACCCGGGTCTGATTTAAAGACTAAAACTCCACAAGTATGTTGAATGAAGGTTCGAATGCTGGAGCACTTTAACAAATGAACACAAATCGAGCTAGAAGCAAAATGAAATTTTATTTCAACTATACTTCGAAAAAGAAGGATAAGTACAAAATTGTTCCAAAGATCCAACTAGCAGGGGCCGAACCCGCATCTATACACGGCCTACAAAAAGAAAGCAAAAGTAGATTCCTATCTATCTAGTAAAAAATGAGCCGAATAGACATATCTAATCTTTCTTTTTTCTCGGTTTCTTCTTCGGCGTTGACCCGCTGGATTTGCCGCTTGGTTTCCTCTTCGAACCCTTGCCTTTTGGCGGTGGATCTCCAGTTGGGGGCATTATATCAACTTCCTCCTCCGAACTCAAGTGAATAGGAATGCTTCCCAAAGGCAGAGTCGGAGGGATATGATCAATGTTAGCAGGCGGAGGAGTCACATTTGTGTCAACGACCGTTCCACCCGGGGATATCATCCGCAAAGGGGCTGGGCCAGGTCCCGCCATTCCGCCTCCAAAGCCACTGCCCCGCGCAGCTGCTTCCATCTCGGTGTTAATTTCAGCCATTATTTCTTCTTCGTGAATTGTTTGAGCTTCGTTGGGGACGCTAGCAGTTGGGCCCGCAGAGCTAGTCATAGGTGCGCTCCCACTCTTGACAAACGGCAGATCAGCAAAGGGGTCACTGTGATGACCGAGAAGTTCCTCCATCATCCGTTCATCGAAGATAAGTGTGCTCCCATGTACCTCATCCGTAGGCGCAGTAGCCGTTGTCCTGGTCGCTTCAGTTATGATAGCCTCCTGCTCATGATGTAACTCTTGGATTGCTGGAGGCATGGCAGATGAAGCTCCTGTCACTGAATAGAGACAAATAATAAGAGTTAGAGATTAATCCAATCAACATTTCCAGCTTTGGGTGAGCACAAAAGATATTCAGAATACATTCCTCGGTTTGACTTGCAAGCGGAGCTGGAGCAGCTTCCGTGACATGCTCGTGAACTGGAGACAATTGCGGTTGATTGGGATTATATGTAGGAATAGACTGGGAATCAACCGCAGATGTAAACGAAGGCTGAGTTGGCACTGGAATTCAAGAGCTCGCATCGTGGTGCTCAACACTAGAACCTTCTCCAGCCATAGATTGCTGAGTGCTAAGTCTCTCCTTCTCATATACAATCATGATGTCATGGAGAATTTTTCTTTCATCTTCGTTTAGCACCTGATTTTCAAGCTCGAACTCATCGGACGATTCCGCTTGTCGTTCAGCTTTCTCATCCGGCACCAACCGGCCCCAAGCGTTGTACAAATGTGTTGGATAGTTATTAAGCCAGGTCAAATCCCTGTGCTTCAACACTCTAGCGTTCTATGTAATAAGGAGATCTTCAATATCGGCCTCTAACCTGGCCTCTGCAATCATAACTTCAATATCGTTCCCTGTGCTTTAAGCTCGTTATGTTCCTTCAACGCAACATCCCTTTTAGCTGTGACAATAGTATTCCGGTGGCCCATCTCCTCCACTAAAGCAAAATGCGTCTGTCGCATCTTTTCCATGGCCTGATTTGCCTCATCGGCTTTCTTAGTGGCCACTATCTCCGACTTCCTAGAAGATTCAGCATCATTATTAAGCACTTGAATTATGCGGTCCTTTTGAGCGATATCGATTTCTAGCTTCTCGATTACTTTTGCCCGCTCAAAGGCCACCGCTGATGCTTTGCCGGCAGTTTTCATCCATTCTCGATACTGATACCCATAGATAGCTAGCAACTACGCTTCCGCAGTTCATGATCGGATGCACAAAGCTCAACAACACTTGGCATCCGAAGAGATGTCAAACAACTTCTCTAATTCATGACTTGAAGGCAAGAGTATAAATACTCAAAGACTTAACAGGATAGTTTGCCTCTACTTCCCATGCACAAAGTTTGGCATAACATCGACACCTTGCTCGGAGCAGGTAGGACAAAAGGTCTACGTCCGGAGATAAGATAGACCTTAATTACATCAATCAACGTCCAGAGTTAGGCACGAAGACAAACGTCCCTGATAGATATGTTTAAACCACTACCTTAAGTGATTGGCTTCGACGGGCGCCCAGAGTTTGGCATAGCTAGAGTAAGCATTTCTAAGAAGGATGTCCGGAGAGACATCAAAGACGAGTTACTTCATTTAACATTTGGAGATACGCGCGATCACACTTGAAACATCCTTAAAATAGATGTTGGATTAACCTTCAATGCGATGAGGATTTGACCATGTTCTGGAGTCGAACATAGCAGAGAGGTGGTGGTTTACCCTGTGGTGGATGTCATCGATTCGATTTTTCTTATCTCCAGCCCATGCACTGAGCTAATACTGTGACAACACCAATTTTTTTTCAATTCGGCGGTTTGATCTATGATTTTCATTCATGGATGTTGATAAGATCCTTCCATTTAGCAGCACCTTAGGATGGCATAGCCTTAATATTATTGGCAAGGTTCAAACGAAGAAAGGCTTATGGTGGAAACCTAAGCACCCAGAGATGAGAAAGGGCGTAGGAAGCGACAAAATGCTTCGGGGAGTTGAAAATAAGCATAGATCTGGAGATTCCCAAATAGGTCAACCTTCTGAATTGCTGCTGAATCCATGGGCAGGCAAGGGACAAACTGGCGAATAGAAACATCTTAGTAGCCAAAGGAAAAGAAAGCAAAAGTGATTCCCGTAGTAGGTGTAAGCAAAATGGGAGTAGCCTAAACTGTGAAAACGGGGATGTGGGAGAACAATACAAGCGTCGTGCTGCTAGGCAAAGCAATGGAGGCTGCACCCTAGATGGCGAGAGTCCAAAAGCCGAAAGCATCACTAGCTTACGCTTTGACCCGATTAGCATGGGCATGTTGAATCCTGTGTGAATCAGCAAGGACAACCTTGCAAGGCAAAATACTCTTGGGTGACCGATAGCGAAGTATTACCGTGAGGGAAAGGTTAAAAAAATCGCCAATGGGGAGTGAAATAGAACATGAAACCGTGAGCTGCCAAGCAGTGAGAAGAGAATGTGATCTCTAACCGAATGAGCTGGTGACTCATATGTAGTGGCTTTGTCAAGGGAACCCATCAAAGCCATAGCGAAAGCGAGTCCTCATGGGCGATTGTCATTGCGTATGGACCCAAACCCGAGTGATCTATCCTTGTCTAGGATAAAGCTTGGGTGAAATGAAGTGGAGGTTCGAACCGACTGATGTTGAAGAATCAGCAGATGAGTTGTGGTTAGGGGTGAAATGCCACTCGAACCCAGAGCTAGTTGGTTCTTCACAAAATGCATTGAGGCGCAACCGTTAACTGGAATCTAAGGGTAAAGCACTTTTACTTGCGGGCCACGAAAGTAGTACCAAATCGAGGCAAACTCTGAATAATAGATATGACCCAAAAATTACAAGGGCCAAGGTCGTCCAGTGAGACAAAGGGGGATAAGCTTTATCGTCGAGAGGGAAACAACCCGGATCACTAGCTAAGGCCCCTAAATGACCGCTCAGTGATAAAGGAGGTAGGGGTTCAGAGATAGCCAGGAGGTTTGCCTAGTAGCAACCACCCTTGAAAGAGTGCGTAATAGCTCACTGGTCGAGCGCTCTTGCACTAAAGATGAACGTGGCTAAGCGATCTGGTGAAGTTGTGGGATGTCAAAATGCATTGTATGGGAGCGTTTTTCTTTAGAGGGAAGCACCCATGCAAGCAGGTATGGATGAAGCGGAAGCGAGAATGTCGGCTTGAGTGATGCAAACATTGTTGAGAATCCAATGCCCCGAAAACCTAAGGGTTCCTCCGCAAGGTTCATCCACGGAGGGTGAGTTAGATATATGTTGTGCTGTATCAACTATTTCCACAGAAGGCAGTGAGATGATATCTTGAGCAGTTGCGTATCTAGGGCCTCTAACGCAAATGGATGCATCTCTAACTCCATGCGGATTACTTCTCAATACAATTTCTTTCAAATTTATTAAAATTTCATGTATCGATTCCTCAATACCTTCTATCGTAGAATATTCATGTGGCACTTTCTCAGATTTAGCACGTGTTACACATGTTCCTTCTACTCCTCAAATTAAAGCCCTTCGCATGGAAATACCTTTGTTATCAGCATGCCCTTTCATCAGTGGGGACAGAATGAAATGACCATAATAAAGACGTGCACTATCTACTCTTGATTCAACACATTTCCACTGTAGTGTTCGGGTGTATCTTGCTATTTCCTGTTAACCAAATTTATGGTCAACACCCTAAAGAATGCAAGTAGGTGGAGTTACTGGAAAATGGTGGAAAGTAGAATCTCTAAGAAGATCAGTAAATGTCTTGTTGATTCTCCAGAGTTACTCCAAATAGTGGGATTGAGCCGATCTAATCTAATGGTTGATAATCTCCGAAATTATCTTTGTATCTATACATGGAAATAAACTTCAACTCTGACCTTTCAATGTGGTCAAAAAACGTCTCGGCACAAGATCAAAGAAACCCTTCGACTTTTCTGAGTTAATGTAAAATGACCATTGATTCAGTTGAACCTTTATAAGATTTCCCACGAAGTTATCTTCTTGATTAGGATGGAATTTCCTTAGTTTGTTCTATATGGAGAGTTGATCTTGGTCCTTGCCGAAAGGTTAGGCAAATAACTGTTTGGGATTCGGAGGGTTACTAAGTTTGTTGGAATATGATAGGTTATGAACCTTATCGAAAGGTTTTATCCACAGCCTTTATGACTTCGGAAGGTGTTTAAGGATGTCGATTCAAATAAATTTCCCCTGTAATTGAAAGGTTTAGGTTGTAGGGTAGAGGCCTCTAAAGGGGTTTAAGGATTGTCAAATAAGGAATATTATTATCTTTGTTGACAAGAACCTTCCGGAGTGACTGAACCTAAAAATAGGAGTTAAGCAAGCAAAGATTTAAGTAAACAGTAAAGTAATTCACAAAGCTTAAGACTTCCCTCTTTATCCAAGAAAAAACTTCAATTTATTAAATTCCCCAAATCAATACCCAATTAGGGTTATAAAGCTGTGATTAAGAAGTCACAAGATTAGAATGAGAGAAAATCGGCCACTAAAACGGGACCCCTTGGGTCTTATTTATAGATGTCGGCGGCTATGCTTTCATCCTCGTGCCTTCGATCGGGTCGAAAGGTTCCCCTTTTACATGCAGTTGCTAACCTTTCGACTTCGTCGAAAGGTTTTACTTTTGCATGCCATCATGGATCCTTGAGCATTGCCGAAGGGTCTACTCTTCTATATGTTTTTAGGGACCTTTTTTTCTTGTCGGAAGGTCTGTCATCTATATGGTATGTGAACCCTTCTACTATGCTGGAGGGTTTCTCTCTTACTTGACTATTGTGAACCCTTCGACTTTGTCAGAGGGTTGCTTTTTTCTTGAATGTTGACGAGAGCCGAGCTTTCCTTGAATGTTGTCGGAAGGTTGTCTTTTATTCTTTGCTGACTTATGAAAGTCGCCTTTATGATAAACCTTTCGACACTGTTGAAAGGTATCCAGTAGGTGTTCCAACCAGCCTGAAAGGCTTATTATGCTTTTGAAAAGGTTGTTATAGAGTTTTGTGCCCTTATCCTGACTTCTTTGCCCTCTTCGGAAGGTAAGAGCTTCTTGAACATTATAGAGTGAAACCCTCCGCCCCCTCCGAAAGGTCTTGAATTGCTTCACATTGTCAACTGCATCCCTTCAACTTCTTTGGAAGGTCTGATCTGAACTCCTTTCCTTTCATCCTTTGCTTAAAGACCTACTGATTTAGGTGGAAGGTTGATTTTTTTAGTAACATTTGCTCCCCCCATACGAAGGGATGCTCTTGACTTTCCAAGACATATTCTTTGAAAGCTGTAAAGTTTCCAGCTTCTTTTTCCTGCAAACATAATTACCAAGTACAAGTAAAAGGATTCTCTCAAACCGCTTGGCTTCTTTGAAAACAAAGAGGTCACTTTTTAAATTCAATTTAAAACTTTCTATTAGCTTTCCTCTTCACTCATTTTTCAGGTAGGATTTAAAAATTGTATCTTGTATAGGGTTAAGATTTAGTTAAACTGAATAGGGTAGCCTGGAACTCATTTAGGTATAATTTTGGTAACTTAAAACAACCTTTCCACCCCTTCGAGGGAGATTAAGGTGACAATTATGGATTTACCCCCCCCCCCCTTGAACCTTTCGACAAAATCAGAAGGTATTATAATTTCAACTTTACCTTATTATCGGAAGGTCTAAATAATTTAGTGGTTACCCTTCAACAACAAGCTCTCATCGAGGTCAAAGAGTTCCAAACCTTTCGATTCCTTTCTGTATAGCAAAACATCATACAACAAAGTACCAAACAACCAAACACATTTTCAGTCGCACAACATCACTTCAGAAATTTAACTAAACTAACATACTAAACTATTTACTTTTATATTGTTTCATGTTAAATAATTTGTCAGTATATACATATTCAAAATGACACTACCATCCTAGGACTAAACACCGAAGACGATTAGCAAAAGCGGTAAGATGATGTCCCCCCTCCCCTTTATAGCTCATTCGGAAAAGGTGGCAGGTCTGGAGCTAAATTGACTGCGTTGATGACGATGGGTTCAACCCAAATTGGCTTATAAAGTGAATATGTTATCAGCGCAAGGTCCTCTCTGGAAGCGTTCTAGATGGCTAAATCCATCCAAAACATATTTGTAACCAAATCATAAAGCATGGAGTATGTTGTTATTATGTGAGGATTAAAGAGATTAGGCTGTAGATGAATCGTGTTGCTGGACTGTGCACTATTTAGTTCCTCTGCTTCTTGCGGTTGGTTCAATAATCCTAATGCATAGCAGCAGCAACAATGCGGCGGTTCAGCACCAGCTAAATCAGGGTGAACTTTGTGGAGGTTACAGGCTGCCATTGAGGATTGTTGCTCTTTTTTGTAGAAATAAATGTTTATATAATAATAATTAGAAGAGAAAGGGGAGAAGACGAATGGATTTTAACCGAGATTTTGGTGGGAAAATTAAGACATTCTCTCTCGTATTTCTAGAGATTGTCATTAAATGCTTTTGTCATTTTGTATAATTATAATTTCTGTTTTGATTTGAAAGCAAACGGTGGCTAAGAATTATCTAGTGAGGTTTTGCATAAGACAGCTTTGGTATGACGCTTCTTCAAAAAGAACGGTGAATTCCCAACCCTTCTCTGGATTGATAGGTAGAGAGAGACATTTTGACTAATTCTGTATAAAGTGTATTTTTGACACTCAGCCATGGAACTATTATATTCAGGTGAATTTCAGTGGGAGTTTACGTAAGTGTTTCTATATTTATGTAAATTAGGACCTGGCCTAAATCCTGGGGCATGTTGTAATTTGCTTTAAATCAGATTGATTTCTCAAAAAAAATCCCTTAAACAGTTCAAGCGTTATAGGTATAAATTTATTTTCAAATTTTTTTCTAAGTCCATTTCGTATGAACTAGGGGAGTGATCACAAATAGGTAACAAACAATTGTATTGTGAATATACGTTTCTCTTTACATATTTTACGTTTAGCTTGCCCGTACTATGTTATTTTAGACTATCTGTTTCCTAGATCGTGTCGTCCCAAGAAACCAACTAAGCCAATATGCTATATAGAGGAAGGCTTTCTTCAAAATGACTCGATATTGAAGATCTTGTGGTTAAGGATTGTTTATATATAGAATACCCTCTCTTCTCATTCGGCTTCCTCGGAGAGTAGAAGGAAAATTTCTTCTAAAAGAAATTAGAATATTTTATTCAACATTGATTAGTGGATACATTATGATAACCTTCTAGCCGGGAAATGGAACTATAGTAGATGTACACTAGTTATCATTCTGAATGGGGTAATCGTATCTTATTAGCAACAACGGGTCTCAACAAGAAAAACACTTTAATAGGTCTTCTTATTGTTGACATAAAAATATTTGATTTTCTGTTTTGTTTGTTCATATAGGAGATTCGAGCAAGATTATTTTTACTTTTCGAAGCTCTTGTTTTAGAATTTGTAATGATCAAGGATAGGTTAAGAGTGGAGCTCAAACAAAGTTAATTTCACAAAGACTCTTATTTCTAAGCTCTCTGATAACCTTGTTGCAAAGGAGTAGAAAAAGGTATTTCTTTCAATGCTACATTATTCAAGAATTCTTCAAAGAAATTGAGAACTTAAAGTAAAGACTTTAAGGAAGGGAACTGAGATACTTAAGTTTTTAAGCATTCCATTGGTGGAGATACTTATATCAATCTTGACTTGGGATGACCAAATTTTATGAGAAGATAGATGACTTGGAAATAAAGTTGAAAGGTAGTCAAGCACCATGCAAATCTTTGGAATCCATATTTGTGAACTCAATTTTGAATGCTGATATAATTTCTATGGTTTTTGCAAGAACGGTTGATCAAGTCACAAGAATCTTAATATATATAGGATATATTTTCCATACCTTAGTAATGCTATGTAGCATGATGCAATGCAATATTAATAATATTGTAAATACTGCCTGTTTTGTTGCTTTTGTTTGCACCTTATTTGTCTTTTTATTTGGACGTGTCTCCTGAAGACTGAGGCACTTCTCGACTTTCCATCTTAGTTCATGATTCCTCTCTTGATGAAGTGAATCCAGATTTTTTCGTCATTCCGACTTTTCTAAGAAATATGTAGCAAACAGTATCCTTAATTGTTATATCGGAATTGACATATTAATCTAACATATCATTTGTCTGGATGAGAAAATCATTTTGCCAATTTTATGAAAAGAAATTCATTTAAAATGTTTGGATCTCATCTTTATCCATGATGAGGGATGATTGTAGATTTAGCTCCTTCCACTTGTTTGGAATGCCTAAAATTAGTTAGTAATAAGCTGCACATAGCTATCAAAATTTAACATTTACTCAATAAAGAACCTGATGGAACATCAATGTCTGAAATTTTGATATCGTAGTTCTCTGATCCATTCCTCGTTGTTAAGGGAATCTGAGAATAAAAAGTCTAAAGTTCTCATTCGGAGATTATTTTAGCAGCAATCTTCTTTTTATAGCATTCTTTGACTTGGGTCAAATTACTTGAGATGAATATAAGTCCAAATATTTTGTACCCAGGTTAGGGTTTTCAATAAACTTTAGTCTTGTTATACAAATTTTTGGTATTAATGATGGAGTTTTACGAGGTATCGCCGGACCCAGATTCGGGTATTAGAAAATATTAAGATAATTCAAAAGTCACTTTTCGATGCCTTCTGACAATAACTGATAAAGAGTTAGAATGCCGCTTTTAGCAAAAAGGAACATAAGAATATCGAAATGCCTTTCCTTGGTAATAAGCAATAAAAACCCAATTCATCATTTCCGATAATAGACGACGTGAAGATAGAAATCCATATCTGCTGATAGGATACCGAAATCATTAATTTGGAATTAATAGTAAAAGTTCGAAAAGCTGTATGTGGTAACTAAGTAATAGAGGTCCAAAATACCCGATCTGGCATTGTTAGTTAGTAGAAGACCAGAAATCCAAACCAGTATTAAGTATCAGAAGACCAGAAAACCAATCTTGGAATTGGGCAATAGAAGATCAGGATACCATATTTGGAAGTTAATAATAAAGGATCAGGGAATTAGCCTGGCAATGGGTAATAAAAGACCGGAATACCATTCCTGGCAATAAGTTACAGAAGACCAGAATGCCATTTTCGGAATATCATTTCTGGTAATAGAAGTCCAGAGTAACATTAATAATGGGAGACCAAAATACATTTCTGGTAATTAATAATAGAAGTCCAGAATACCATTTCTGGTAATAAGTAATAGAAGACCAGAATATCACTTCTAGTAGATGCTCATGAAGAGAAGTCGGA
The DNA here is from genome assembly GCA_030737815.1 of Allium fistulosum. NCBI lineage: Eukaryota > Viridiplantae > Streptophyta > Magnoliopsida > Asparagales > Amaryllidaceae > Allium > Allium fistulosum. Next base: position 1,113,317,015 of record CM060907.1, on the reverse strand, counting down.
GAATTCTTTCTGATTCTTTTTGTCGAATGCCCTATCTTTAGGTTTTGACAATATTATGCATGCTTTTTCTTTCTCGGGCCCGAGTTTTCTTTGTCCATTTGTTATTTTTTTGGCCTATTTCAGGCTGGGACTCTTCAATTCAATTTTGTTCTTATTTAAGTAGAGCCCATTTCAGGCTGTTTGTCATTTTAGACATTGCCGATCTTTTGGCGGTTGTGATTTTAGGCGATGCCGATTTCTGGCGATGCCTATTTCAGGCATGGACTTTCTTAGTCCGCCGGACATTTCATCCGGGTTTCCGATGCGCTCAGCTAGCTTATGCTAAAGCAGGACCCAAGGACTTACCCAACCTCCCTCGAGGAGGTGCCTTAACCTGGCCATATCGTGACGTGGTTAACGACTTGTTCGGTACCTTGGCCAGGCCATAACGTGGCGGGACGTGAATAAGGGCTTCCTCTACTTTAACCTGGCCATTTCTGACTTTGGCGCGGATAAAGGCTTACTCCCTCCCTCCAAGAGGTGCCTTGACCTGGCCATCTTGGCGCAACCAAGGGCTTTCTACCATTATTGGTAGCCTACCATTTTAGGTAGTCTACCATTTTAGGTAGTCCAAGTTTAAGGAGAGTTTTACTCCAGACCCTGTAGACTTCTTATTTTGTGAATAGAGTATTTATTCCATAATTTGTTCAATTCCTTACAATTGCTTCAGTTTTCCTTGTCTTAGAAAGTGTAGGATCATTTCACCGAGAACCTTACATTGGTTTATATCATGTCCATTTATGAGATGAAAGTTGCAATATGATCCCTTAGATCTTCTTTCAAACCCTAGCTTCTTCTTTTTTGTAGGCCAATAATGCAGTTCTTCTTTGGTTTTGATATAAATGTCTTCGATTGATGTGGTAAGGTTATATTCTCCAAGAAGTCTTGACTTTTGAGCCGTCTTTGATTAGCGTCTAATTCTTTTGTAGCTAGGTTTAAATACTTCTTCTTGAGGAGTAGGCTTCCTTTTCATTGCCCGTTGATCTTCTTTCAAGATTCCTTCTTTAAATCTTAAGGTTTCGGTTGGAAATTCCTTGGTAATATTTATACTTCCACTGGGTATTTCTTTTATCATCCTTAATTCTTCAACTGCGGATTTTTCCAGGTGTCCATAGTTTTCCCTTGAATGGAAAGCCTTATTTATTATCTTAATCCATTTGTACGTGAAACTATCATAGTCCTTTATTATCACTTTTTCAAAGATAGTTCCCTGGAAATATGACTGAATAGTTCTTCTCATTCGGTTAAAAATGTTGTCACTTCCACTTATTCTTTTTCCAAGTGCAAAAATTGGGGTCGGTCCCACATGAAAGGGGTTCAAGCTCTATTTCTCAGGTTCATAAGATTCTTCCTTGTTTTTGTTTATAATCTTTAAGGCTTCAAGCCTTAATCTTTGTTTCTCATCCTGTTTGGAGTCTTTGATATTTACGTAGGAATGCCTTGTCAAGTATGGTTCGGAAGACCCTTGTTCAGACCTCTTAAATATTTTGACCATGATCAAACCAAAATAATTGAATTTATTGTGGAATAGGTCCAATGGGAATCAGGGAATTGTAGTGTTAGGGAATTAACCACAAGGTCGGAGGTTCGAGCACTCCTTCCAGCGCCAAAAATGTTAACCAAATTTATGGTCAACACCCTAAAGAACCCAAGTAGGTCGAGTTACTAGAAAATGGTGGAAAGTAGAATCTCTAAGAAGACCAGTAAATGTCTTGTTGATACTCCAGAGTTACTCCAAACGGTGGGATTGAGACGATCTATATCGAAGGGTTGATAATCTCCAAAATTATCTTTGTATCTTTACATGGAAATAAACTTCGACTCTGACCTTTCAACGTGGTCAAAAAAGGTCTCGTCACAAGATCAAAGAAACCCTTCGACTTTTCTGAGTTAATGTAAAATTACCACTGATTTAGTTGAACCTTTATAAGATTTCCCATGAAAGTTATCTTCTTGATTAGGATGGAATTTCCTTAGTTTGTTCTATATGGAGAGTTGATCATGGTCCTTGCCGAAAGTTTAGGAAAATAACCATTTGGGATTCAAAGAGTTACTAAGGTTTTCGGAATATGATAGGTTATGAACCTTATCGAAAGGTTTTATCCACAGCCTTTATGACTTCGGAAGGTTTTTAAGGATTTCGATTCAAATAAATTTCCCCTGTAATCGAAAGGTTTAGGTTGCAGGGTAGAGGCCTCTGAAGCGGTGTAAGGATTGTCCAATAAGGAATATTATTATCTTTGTCGACAAGAACCTTCCGGAGTGACCGAACCTGAAATAGGAGTTGAGCCAACAAAGATTTAAGTAAACATCAAAGTAATTCACAAAGCTTAAGACTTCCCTCTTTATCCAAGAAAAGACTTCACTTTATTAAATTCCCCAAATCAATACCCAATTAGGGTTACAAGCTGTGAATAAGAAGTTACAAGATTAGATTGAGAGAAAATCCACCCCTAAAATGGGACCCCTTAGGTCTTATTTATAGATGCTGAGGGCTATGCTTTCGTCCTCGTGCCTTCGATCAGGTCGAAGGGTTCCCCTTTTATATGTTGTTGCCAACCTTTCGACTTTGTCGAAAGGTTTTCCTTTCACATGCCATCGTGGATCCTTGAGATTTGCCGAAGGGTCTACTCTTATATTTTCTTTTAGGGACCTTTTGTCCTTGTCGGAAGGTCTGTCATCTATATGGTATGTGAACCCTTCGGCTGTGCCGGAGGGTTTCTCTCCTACCTGACTATTGTAAACCCTTCGACTTTGTTGGAGGGTTGCTATTTACTTGAATGTTGACGAAAGCCGAGCTTTCCTTGAATGTTGTTGGAAGGTTGTCTTTTATTCTTTGCTCACTTATGAATGTCACCTTTATCATAAACCTTTCGACATCGTCGAAAGGTATCTAGTAAGTGTTCCAACCAGCCTGAAAGACTTATTATGTTTTCGAAAAGGTTGTTATACAGTCGTATGCCCTTGTCCTAACTTTTTGCCCTCTTCGGAAGGTAAGAGCTTCTTGAATACTGTAGAGTGAAACCCTCAGGTCCCTCCGAAAGGTCTTGAATTGCTTCACATTGTCGACTGCATCCCTTGACTTCTACGGAAGGTTCAATCTGAACTCCTTTCCTTTCGTCCTTTGCTTAAACACCTTCTGATTTAGGCAGAAGGTGGATTTTTTGAGTCAAACCATACTAGTATTATTATTTTATTAGATCATTGAATCATTTATTTCTCTTGAAACCCATTTAATTCTTTATTTCACGCGCGTCTTTTTTTGCGAGTTCTATATCTCTGTATGGATATATGCCTTGGCAATCATTCTTTTCCCACAAGAGATGGAGCAAATAGTAACTTAGTTCGATGAAGATAATGAGAATGGACTGCAAATACATTGAATGCAAAGTGCATTTCTCGAATACTTAGAAAAATTCACACAAGACTTGAACAAAATAAAAAACTTTAGTATTCATAACCAAAATAAGACTTGGAAGAAAAAGTACAAGTATTATTGATAACTAGACTGAAAGAAAAATTATGGGTCGAACTCGCACAAAACAAGACTAAAAGAAAAGGCTGGTTCGTAATGTTATACAACCAAAAGCACAAAGGAGATGGATGATCATTTCATGATCCTCTTCTTATTCTCTTTCTTCTCTATAGAAGATGGCATGTTGGATCCCTCTAGTTTTTTCCTTGTTCTTCCTCTACATTCTTTGCCCTTCGAAGGCGAGCTGACCAACGAGGCATTCGACATGCATTGAGTACTTCCGATTAAAGGTTGCATGACCGAAGCAAAAATGGTCTCGCCAGGCCAAGCCATTGACAGAGGAGGAGGAAAAAATTAGTCGACTCTTATTTTATCTCTACAGCTAGCCTAAGATGTTGTTTAACAAGTTTTATCATTGAAAGCCAATAACATCCCCCATCTAGTGGCCCTAAACTAAGCACTACAGATGTTGAGGTCATATATAGTATTAGCTTTCGGTGACTAAATATGGCTATGTTAATGGTATCAATAATATCAGATGCACTTGAATATGAAACAAAACACAGATTTCAAAACCACAATTACTTCATTACATTTCAAAATCAAATTGTTTCATGTTCACGACACATAACCCCAAATCGTTTCCCAAGCACAGATTAAATATAATTATTACGAATTACGCCAAGAGCGGTATATGAAAATATCCCCTTGGTTTATCAGAGTCATATGGTCATAATAGACCTAATACAAAACAAACAGCAGAAAATCCATCATAACATAACAAAAACAGCAAATCCTAAGTAGCTATCTGTTGCCCCCTACATGCGACCGATAGCTTATTCATCAATATTCTAAAACCTGAAAAAGGACCTTAACCCCTTAACCTACTCAAATCAATTTTGAGCATTCGAGAGTTTAAAAGGAAAATATAAACTTCGAGTCAGACATAAAGCCTAGTGTGAATAATATTATACATCCCAAAATAATTATGTTAAGTGATACCACGCCGCTTAGCGGAACGGCTTTCCCCTCACTAACATCCTTTAAAATATATCTTTGCAAAACCTTTCATAAAACCATATACTATGATCCTGCATCACAATGGTTAAATACTGTAAAGTAATCATTATGTAAACATACATAAATATCAGGTAATAATGAATTATCTATTCAAACACACAAGTTTTGTTTGGAAAATTTTAACCTTTAGCTGACTCGGGCCAACCAGACAATATAATTAAAATTAACCTAACACCTGTTAGATATTCATCTTCTAGATTATCTATCCTTAACTATATGTTAAACATTTCCCATCAGGATGGTCTGTCCTTAACTTAATCATCTCCCAGGTCTTCCCGACCCTAATTGGATTTTGGGCTCACCAATAACCTATCTGTATACAAACATATATTCCGTTCGGTGTGTAATCATAATTTTAGTCTACCTATGACAAAGCCCTATGCACTAGAATTTTGGATAACAATCGGCTTGGACTATTAGCTAATGTATAGGGCGCGACCCCATACTAGTCCCATCTGGTTTTCTAATATCTGAGTCATTTACACATAAGGATCCCCTCCCATAATTTTCCTTGAAAACATTTTCAAAATGATTTAAATCTTTAAATCAAACTTAAACAAGGAAAAGTATATAATCTTTATACTTTACTCAAAATCATATCACCATGTCATATATATATATCCTTTACTTCAAATTTAGTTGGTGAAAATATTTAACCATTTGAAAGAACCTCGTTCTAAACTTTTGAAATCATTTCTTTCAAAATCAAACATTAAACCTTTCGAAATCATTCCTCAAACCATTCAAATCCATTGAAAAGCAAACCTTACGAAAGCTATGAAACTTTGAACTTCCTTCTTTAAAACCACTTTAAAACATTGCCTTAGAAAAACCTTTGGAAAACCTTCCTTCATAAACCTTTCGAAACCTTTGAACTAAACCCTTCGAAATCATTCATTAAAACCTTTCGAAAACTTACTGGGTTAAATTTAAAACAAGTGGAAACCTTCCTTTAAAAGCATTTGACTATATTGGAAGCAACCTTTCGAAAGCTTTGGAAGAAGTGGCAAGTTTTTAAAGACAAGTAAATCTTTCAAAATCAATCAAGTAAACCTTTCGACTTTGTCGGAAGGTTCAAAACAAAACATTTAAATAAAGCGGCAGTAACCTTTCGACTATGTCAGAAGGTTTAAAATCTCTCTTTTAAATAATTGTACCTGGTCGAAACCAACCAAGTCGAAAGCTCTTGTTCGAAAGCAAAGCAGGTGAAAACTTTTGATTTATAAAACAAACATACTCCAACCTCTTTGGCCATCAACCTTTCGAGTTAGAACCTTTCGACTTTATTCAATTCATTACGCACCAAGATATTTGATACCTTATGCATTAAACTTTGACTTTGTCAAGAGCTAACCTATCGACTGTGACGAAAGGTCTAGGTCAGAAACTCTATTGCCGTATAGGCTGAAACATGGATAAAGTGTGATTTCTTTGTTTTTAACTTTAAAAAGGAAACTTTTCATCTAACCTGCCTTTGTTTGTCAAATTCTCATTGATTAATAAATACTTTTTAGAAATGTGTTGCCACTATTTTAGAATTAAATAATCATTTTATTTTTCAAAATGCCCCTTCTCCTTAGTCAAATATATAAAACTTTTGAGTCTCATACCTTAAACAATTTTATATATCCATCAAAACACTTAGGAAAAATCTAGAAAAATCCCATAAAATCTGTTTTAACATGTTTTCCAACATACAAAAATTTCAAACCCAAATAATTATTATTTCAGCCCCAAATAATTTATAACCTAGTAAACAATTTCCTTTACTAGAAAATTAATATAAAATCCATATTAAATTAGAAAATGATGAAAATCGAAACTCATCTCTAAAATATCATTCCTGATCTATATTTAAATTTTTAAGGCATTTGGATGTCATTGAATAGGGTTTTCATGTCAAACATATCATCAAAGCAAGTATGATCATGTATAATTTCACCAACAACATATATATATATATATATATATATATATATATAGGTTTAAACATCAAAACATGGCATAAACTTAGCAAAAACATTTCAGATCTAGTCATAAAACCGAAAACAAAAAGAATTTGGGATGTAGTAATTATTCACCTTAGCTTTGAGATTATAGATGTGAGATTTGATGTTGATTATCTCCTTCCTCTTGAATCCTAGCTTTAATCTTCTCTTGAGAATAGAAAATGGTGGCCGACCTTAGTATTTTAGTTTGAATGAAATGAGAATGAAAATGAACGTGAGTGATATTTCCTAAGGGAATATGGTACAAGGCCTTACTATTCCCCATATTTTCTTTCTCATGTCCTAACACATTATCTAATGTTATTTTATTTTAGTTAACACTTAACATGGCACGGTTACCTTTAGCTAATCAAATATCAACCTATTCATCTTCACATTTTTTTAATTTAATTTAACTAATTAAATATCCTAAATAATGTTATAAAAATATGGGGTGTTATAGACTCCCCACCTTAAAGAATTTCGTCCTTGAAATTACGATAAGGTACAAAATCAAACCAATCAAGAATAAAACATACCATAAAACCAATCAGGGTAAGAGTCTCTAATCCTGTTCTCCGTCTCCCAAGTACAGTCTCTAGCATCGTCACTCCATTGAACCTTTACTAGCTTGACTGTCTTGTTACTTAACTTATTCTCATCTCTGGCAATAATCTGAATCAGTTTTCTAACTATAGTCAAATCCAGTTCTACTACTAAATCTTCTAACACTGTAGGTGCTATAGTAGCTACGGGTCTCTAACACATCTCCTAAGATGAGAAACATAGAAAACATCATGGACTCCAGCCAAACTACTCAGTAACTCTACTCTATAAGCGAGTTTCCCGATCCCCTCAACAATGCAAAATGGTCCAACGAATCTAGATGCTAACTTTCTTGACTTTCCAAGTCTAATTACACCCTTCATTGGAGAAACCTTAATAAACAAATATTCTCCGACAGAAAATTCCAAATCTTTCCTTCTTCAATTCGCATAACTTTTCTGCCTAGATTGAGCTTCCTTTATCCTAGCTCTGATCAACTCAATCTTCTCTGCAGCTTCCTTTACCAAATCCGGAACGAGAACCAATCCATCCCCGGTCTCCAACCAACATACGGGAGACTTGCATGGTCTTCCACAAAAAGCTTCAAACGGTGCCATCCCAGTACTAGTCTGATAACTATTGTTATACGAGAACTCGACTAGATAAAGATGGTCCTCCCATGATCCACCGAAATCCAATACACAAGCTCTTAACAAATCCTCCAAGATTTTGTTAACTCTTTCCGTTTGCCCATCGGTCTGTGGATGGTAAGCGGTACTCATGTTGAGCTTGGTTCATAATGCTTCTTGTAGACTCTTCCAGAACTCACTACTAAATAAAGAATCTATATCACTGACAATACTACAAGGAATCCCGTGCAGCCTAACTACATTCTTAATAAATAATTTCACTAAATTAGGTGTCGTTCTAGCTGACTTTACCGGAATAAAATGGGCACTCTTAGTTAGACTATCTATTATGTCTCGTATGCTTTCATTTCCTCTACTAGACCTTGGCAATCCGTCAATAAAATCCATAGAGATCGAATCCTATTTCCACAACGGAACTTCTAACGGTTGAAGCAATCCACTTGGCTTCTGATGTTCAGCCTTTGCCTGTTGGTAATTCAAGTACTTCTTAACACATAACCCAATGTCTCGTTTCATACCTTCCTAGAAGAAACTTCTCTTCATATCCTGAAACATCTTCGGTCCTCCTGGATGGATAGTGAACTTCGAATGATGGCACTCATCCAAAACCTACTTCCTTATATCTCATACGTTCGGAACACACAACCTTCCTTTCTTTCTAAACCACCCACTTTGGTCAAGACTGAAATCCTTTATGTCATCGCTCTCCATTCCTTCCCTCAACCTTTTGATTCGTTTAGCCAAAACTGGATCCTCCTCTTGCTTAGAAAATATCTTCTCAATCATTACCGGTCGAACTTCTAAACAAGACAACACAACACTTCTTGCACTTGAACCTACCTCAGATATAAACTGAACACTACAAGCTGATAATGCCTCCAAATCTTTCCACTCAGCAATCATAGCCAATACTGCAATCTGATGCTTCCGACTGAGTGCATCCGCCACCTTGTTTCCTTTTCCGGGTGTGTACTCAATTCCAAAATCATAGACAGCAATAAACTCCAACCATCTCTGCTGTCTCATGTTCAGCTCCTTCTGAGATAACAAGTACTTCAATGACTTATGATCAGTGTAAAGCTCAAACCGTTCTCCCAAAAGATAATGCCTCCACACCTTCAAAGCAAATATAACGGTAGCTAACTCCAAGTCATGCGTTGGATACCTAACTTCATTAGGTCCGAGCTGTCTAGAAGCATAAGCAATCAATTTTCCTCTTTGCATCAACACAGCTCCCAACCCAGTTCCACACGCATCAGTATAAACAACTAAAACTTGATTCCCCTTCGGAACCACTAACACCGGTGCATGGGTCAATAAGTGTTTCAAGCTATGGAATGCTTCCTCACACTTATCAATCCATACGAACTTCACATCTTTTCGCGTAAGCTTAGTCATCAGTGCAGCTATCCGTGAAAAATCCTTTATAAACCACCGATAATACCCAGCCAATCCAAGAAAACTTTTTATCTCGTTCACCGTCTCGGGTCTCTTCCAATTATTCGTCACTTCAATCTTAATCGGATCTATAAACATCCTTTTTCTGAGACGACTTGACTAAGGAACTTCACTTCCTTCTTCCAAAAATGACACTTCGAAAACTTAGCCTTCAACCGATGCTTCCTCAATGTGTCGAGCACAACTCTGAGATGAACCTCTTGCTCCTTCTCATCCTTAGAGTATATCAAAATGCCATCTATGAAGACCAACACGAATCAATCCAAATATTTTCAGAAAAGTCTATTCATCAGATCCACAAAGAATGTCGACGCATTAGTTAGTCCGAACGGCATAACTAACCATTCATACGATCCATACCTTGTTCTAAACGCCGTCAAAGAAATGCTATCCTTTGCTACTATAAGCTGATGAAATCTCATCGCCAAATCCAGTTGAGAGAATACCTTGGCTCCACTTAATCGATCGAACAAATCATCAATTCTCGGCAATGGATATCGGTTCTTTAGCATCTTCTCATTCAACTTACGATAATCGATATAAGGCCTCAACGATCCGTTCGGCTTCTTAGCAAATACAGCGGTAGTTCACCATGGCGAACTACTCGGCTGAATAAAACTCTTGCCTTCCAATTCCACCAATTGCACCTTCAACTCTTTCATCTCAGTGGGCATCATCCTGCTTGGCGACCTACTCACTGGTTCAACTCCAGGCACCGAATCAATCTGAAACTCTATAGCTCATTTCGGTGGCAATCCGCCTACCGGCTCAAAAACATCAACAAATTCTCTAACTACAAAGACCTGATGCAACTCATCCTCCAACTCCATAGTACCCAATAAAGCATTCTCTTCACAACTAGGGTTCTCTACGGTATAAACTATCTGATCAATATAATTCGGGTGGCTAAGTAATATTTTCCTATCATGGAAAAATATCCTAGCATAGTATTTACTCAACCAATCCATACCAAGGATAATCCCAAATCCCGCAAAGTCAAACACATGCGAACAACAATCAAAAGTAATGCCTAGCAAATCAAATTCTAAATGGTCACACCTCATCCCAAGTGTTGCATAACCTCCTATTGGATTTTCAGCCCTTAAGGAAGCAACTAAGTAAGAAGGTTCTAGGTTAAGACTATCTACCAGGCATCGAGAAATAAAAGAATGAGATGCTCCAGTATTAAATAGAACGCTAACAGACATACTGTGCATCTACAGCAAGCCTCCCAAAATAGCCTTCCCTTTTTCCTACACAACTGGCCTGGCGGTTGTGGGCTCCAAAGTATAAACTCGCCCCTTTCCTTCTCTTGCAGGCTCTGGGCACTTATTCTTGTAATGACCGACCTGATTACAATTAAAGTATATGACACTCTTCTTTCCACTAACCTCTTTTCTTTTTCCTTTAGTGGTTCGACACTCATTAGCATAGTGTCCCTTCTTGTCGCATTTGTAGCAAACCACTTTAGCCTTTCCTTTCGTCTGTGCTCCCCCTTTCTGAGCATCCTTTTTCTGGAAAAACTTCCTTTTTTTTGGCCTGTCCCATCTGGGCCTCCTTCTTCCTCAAGCAAGCCAATGCCTCTTCCTGTCTTGATGCCATTTCAACAACTACATCACTAAGATCTCTCAAGTGTGACAAAGTAGCACTTATTAACTCTGGCCTCAAGCCACTGATATACTTTTAATTCCTACTGATCACAGTGTCTACCAAAGCATACTCGTATCAAGCCAACTCCTCAAACTTCCTTATATACTCCAAGACAGACATATCTCCTTGTTCCAACTCTACAAACTTCCTCACCAACGCTGCCTGCGCCATTATAGACATAAATCTTTCTGGAAACCTCCTCATAAACTCCTCTCAAGTTATGGTTTCCTCATCAACTCCAGCAGTTACAGTATTCCACCAGAATAGAGCAGCTCCCTATAGTTGCCTCAAAGCCAATCTCCTCTTATGTGCATCGTTCAATCCTAAATCAGCAAAGATTCTCTAACAATGCAGTAGCCGATTTTCCACCTCGATCACATCTTCAGTACCAATAAACAGCTTCCCTCCAAGCCTGGTGTAATCCTTACTCAAGTTGGCATACTGATTGACCATAGGAACTTCCTTAGCCCCACCTCCAGCAACGTTACCTTCAACAACTCCAGCTTCTATTATAGCTTGCATCATGTTTACAAAGAACTGATACATTGCTCCCATGTCCACTTGTGCCTGACCGGGACCTCTTCTAGTGTTTGGTCAGGCATTTCCATTGGTGGTGGTGCTATCTACTCCTAGATTTACTCTACTTCTTCTTCCCTCGAAATCTGTATTCAAACCTCGTGAGATATAGATGAATAGCCTAACTAAGATAGGAGTCTATAGAAATAGCGTATACTTATATATATATAGCAAATACAAGTACGTTACCATAGCGTTATCCCATACCCCGGTCTTAACTCTAATTTCTAAGGATTACGTTTTCAAAATCATTTTTAGTTAAAGTATTTCATAAACCATGCTCTGATACCAAGCTATTACATCCCCTATCTAGAGGTCCAAAACTAAGCGCTACAGATGTTGTAGTCGTCTATAGTATTAGTTTTCGATGACTAAACACGGCTATGTTAATGATATCAATAATATCAGGTGCACTTGAATATGAAACAAAACACAGATTTCAAAACCACAATTACTTCATTGCATTTCAAAATCAAATTGTTTCATGTTCACGACACATAACCCCAAATCATTTCCCAAGTATAGATTAAATATAATTATTTCAAATTACACCAAGAGCGGTATACGAAGATACCCCCTTGGTTGATCAGAGTCATATGGTCATAATAGACATAATACAAAACAACATAGCAGAAAATCCATCATAACATAACAAAAACAGCAAATCCAAAGTAGCTATCCTTTGCCTCTGTAATGACCTCGGATTTTATATATATTTAAATTGATAATTAATTTAGTTTTTGAATAAAAATTGTGAATTTAATCGATAAATTGAAGCGAGTTTACCCAATTCAAATAGAATATATATTAAATCATATGAATTTAAATATTGTATATATGTGATTTGGATTTAAATTTCAAGTAAATGGTTTAATAATAATTTTAATATATATGTATATATGTATATATATTGAGTTTGAATTAAATTTTAACTAAATGGTTTAAAGATAAATTATAATGGTAAAATTTGGGATTGATGGTCTATATTAGAAATAGAAATAAAAATAAAACAATAAGTATTACAGTAAAATTTATAATAAATATTTAAAATAGAAATGGAAGTAAAAAATAATAATAATTTAAGCTAAAAATATAAATAGATATATATATATATATATAAGATAAATTATAAAAATATATAGTAAACAAATTAGTTAAATTCTAACAACATATTAAAAAGAGGAAATTATTTATATTATAAAATAATAAGATTAAAGCAAAATGAAATACATTCAAATATGGACAAATAAAAGATAAGTGTAAACTTGAAAAACAAATTGGATAAGTATGAATCAACTTGCAAAGGAAGATACTTATATGTAAATTAGTACCAAAGCAATTAATGCAAACATCCAGCAGCCACAAGAAAGAAAAAATCTCTGATCAACTTGTACAAAAACCATATCAATTTGTACTAAACAAAATTTTATACCTAGTACAAATAAAAATAACATACCCTGTATATTTCATTTTCACATATCAATCTCCTCCTTTCGGTTCGTTTCTTCAAGTTGATAAAACTGAAGTAATATCATCTTAAACTTAACACAAAAAATTAACTTAAACAACAACATAAATCAAATCAAAGCCAGAGGATTAGAGTAAAGCTTTAGCAAGCAAAGCTAAAGCCTGGTTTCTGTAACAACCCTGTATTTTACAATCATTTTTAAATTGATTTTTCCAGATTCAAAAGCTTTATTTATAAAAAGAATAAATTTTGTTTTGTAAATATAAAAACTTTTATATTGATGTGAATTAGAATTCCAAATATGACTAAATTTAATATTTCCAGAAAATGTAAATTTTGGTCAATAGTCAAACTTTGACTTTTAAGTTTAAATTTTAAATAGTTTGAAATTATATATTTTATCTTTTATTATGAAAATAGATGTAATAACTTGAACACTACTTTTCGTTTCGTTGAAAACGGAGTTAAAATGTAAAAGTTATGTACATTTCAATTTTTAGTATAATTTGTTTTATTGTGCAATTTTGCCTATTTTAAATTTTATAAATCATATTTTTCTTTCTTATATTTTATCTTAATATGTGTAAATATGTTATTTTATGTATATTTTTGTCTTTTAATATTTTTAAATGGTAATAGAATTTTTCCAAAATTTATTGTATTTATTTCCTATTTTTAAAGGCTGTTTTCTAATTTCTGCTATTTTCTTCATTTTAAATTTTTTTATTTTATTTTTAAATTTGTTTTATTTTTGAAATTTCATCTCTAAATATTTTAAAATAATAATATAATTTTTCCAAAATTTACCGTGTTGATTTTCCATTTTTAAGGGCTGTTTTCCTATTTTTTGCTATTTTCTTCATTTAAAAATTTTATGTAAATTTAATTTTAAATATTTACTTTGTGAATATATTTTTATTTTATGTTATTATTTATGTTTAAAAATATATTGCAAGCTCATATGAATTTTCTAAAATTTATTCTATTCAATTTCAAAATTTTCTAGTCTAGTTCACTGCTTTAACTATTTTCCTTAATCCTACTTTATATAATCAATAAATATTATATATATTTTTATATTTTATCAAATTTTCGAATTTTTAACTGGAATTAATGTTATTACCAGAAATATAAACTTATAAAAATGAATTAAAGAAATTTGAAAGGCCTTAAACTTTCTATCTTCCTAAGGCCCTTTTATTTTCTAACCCTTCTACTTTTTAACCTAACTTTTCATTCAATTGGCCACATCTCCTCATTTCTTCAGCCACCACTTTTTTTTTCCTCTCATTCACGAATTTCCAAAGCTCCTAAACCCTAAAAAAAATCATGGCCTCCATCTTGCAAAAAAATTAGGTAAATCCCTCTCTTCTTTCTACTTTTTCTCCTATTTTCTATGCAAATTTGCTTTGCTTTCTCCCCTGATTGGAGCGGCTCTCCCCCTATTCCACGGCCACCACCTCCTTCCATCTCTTCCCTACCATCACCACCATCTACCCCACCAGATCTGACCATAGCCGAACCCCAAATGATGGTCAAACCCCTCAAACTACAACCTAGATGCCTAGATCTATACTTATTTCACCTCTACATGCTCATCCACTTCAACCACCACCCAAACCACCACCATAGCCACCACCACTCCCCTGACCTGACCTGACCTTGACACACCCCTCCCCACCTCTGTCCAGATCTGAAACATGAAGACCCGAGCCAAACAATGCATGTAGACGAGCCTTGTGGTGCACCAAAATTCCACTGTCAAGCCTAGACCCCTTGTATTCTCATGCTTGTAACCTCCACCTTGCTCTTGCCCTGTAGCCATGCCTTTTTAGGTCCAAACCAGACCCAAACCATGTCCAAACCTGAACCAAAACATTCCCTAAGTCATGCTAGCAAGTGTAGAAAGCAAGGCAAAAACATTCATTCCTTTGTTGTCTCTTATCTTCATTTTTTCAACATTGTTTGTGTTAAATATTTATGTATATATTGTCTTGTTTTGGTTATTGTTTACAAGATAAATATCAAGGCTCTATATTCATTCAAATCAAAAGTCATGCTGTATCGTGTTTGTCGTGCTTTATGGAATCTATTCTGTGTGTTTTGATCGCTAACTCCAGCATAAAAAGGTGAGTTATTCTCACCAGACAATATGTACCTATATAACTAGTAAATTGACACCCTGTGAATCTGTAGAAATATATTATCATGTTATATATGCCTATATTATTATCATATGATGTTCACACCTGTTATTACACCTGTTATATCATATGTTACTGTTATTTAATGTTATTCTGTTATTTATATCAGTTATCACCATTGCAAGTTACCTGTAGATTAGAATCACTATGGGTTGAAATGATACATACCCGAACGGACTTTAGAATAGGGGAAAATCGTTATGGGCTGAAATGATAGGCCTGAATGGTTTTTATTTAATTTATTTTAACTTGGGATTGCGGGTTTGAAATGATAGAACCCGGATTTTTCTTTTTAAACTGCGGATTGAAATGATACATATCCGTATCACTTGACCTAGGCTAGAAAACTACATAAAGGCCCGTGGTTATTTTATAAAGTGTTTTGAATATTTTTAAGTATTTTAAAAATTATAAATTTATGAAATTTGATTTAAATAGATTTTGAAATGTTGTAAAATAAAGAAATTATGATTTTTCTATGTGTTAAAAATGTAATTAATGAATGGTTTAACTGGATTTTTGAAATATAACTTAAGTTGGAAATTTGGAATTTTGGTTAAAAATGATATTTAAGTTATATAAATAAAATGGATATTAAATTTTATTTGGAAATGGTAAATATGATAATTTGATTAAATTTGAATTTAACTGATTTATTAAAGTATTATTGATTTTTCTATGAATTTAAGTGGTTGAATAAACGAATGTTTAAAAGTGATCTTTTAAAATATAACTTGACTAGGAAATGTGAAATTTGGTTTTAATTAAAGGTTTAAGTTAATTAAATAAAATTGGAAATTTTTTTAAATTGTGAAATGGTGATTTAAATTTGAAGTGTTAAGTCTATTTTTTGAAATGTGAAGAATTGGAACTTTTACACTTAAACTTATTAAGTAAATTGTTGAAAATTGGATTTAATTATAAGAAATTTATTGTGAAAAAGATATATGTTAAATGATATGTAAATGAACATTTTAAACGTTAAAATATGATTTTTAAAATGTTTATGTGTTTTAAATTGAAGTTATTTAATTGCTGAAAATACACTAACACCTGAAATCTACTTTTAATAGCATTCAGAAATGCTATAGATTCTGTTTTGAACTAAAATTGTGTAAAAAGAGCTATTACAGCATTTCTGAAATGTTGTAGTTGCTGTAGTTGAACTTATAGGTTAATATTGAACTCAGGCCTATTATAGCATTCTCTGGAAATGCTATAATGGTCTGCAGTCTTTCCTGAAACCAAATTTAACCCTTGTTTTGAAATCTAAACTACCGCAGCACTTCTGAAATGCTGTCTTTTCTGTTTTGAACTATAATTCAACTAAAACTGAGTTTTAACAACAGTTTTAAGTGCTGTCTTTGCTGAACTAAAAATGTTTTCAAATATAACTTATAGCAGTTGTTTTTAAAATCCGTGAAATGCTAAAATTTTAATAATTATGGTTTTTGACTTAGTAAACGAACTCAGAATGGTTTGAAACTTTGGAAATTGAATACTTGATTTGAAAATATAATAATTACACTTTTAAAAGGTTTAAATGAATTATTTTGATTGGAATATAAACTATTTAAAGGTAATTTGAAATGATAGTAAATGAACGATATCTTTGAATTTAAAAGGTATTTATAGTGGAATATTTAGATTTGAACTCAAATGATATTTGGAATATTAAAATGATTTGAAATGAAGTTTTGAAATGATATGATATTTTAAAAATATGGAAATGGTTTGGAATTGATTTAATCTTTATTTTGGTAAAGATTTGGATTTGAAATGATATTCTATTTTGAAGTATAAACTGTTTTTAAACTTATAACCACGGGTTATAATAACGTTGGGTTGTTAAAGAGACCGGGATCGGATATGGACATACTCTCTGTCTTACCGAAAACCACTTTGGCAACCGTGTACGCGGTGGAGATTCCAGAATGAAGTAGGATGGTGGCGACGTTCTTAAGGTATGTTACGTGGACCCAACTCCCGTGAGTTGGCATAAGGTGGCTAAAATAGAAGCGATCTCGGACCAGTGAGGTAGCACCTCTTCTCGGACACATTTCTTCGATATTATACTCTTACTTGTGATTGATTAGATGGCCATCCTCCGATTTGGGAGTGTTGTTCGAGGTGGAATGGTAGTGGCTGCTATGCGTATCCATCAGTCCGTGTGCGTAAATGGTATATCTACCCTGGCATTGCCTAGTTGTGCCGTGTCACCTACCATATCGAGCTTTACTACGATTATGATTTTAAGATCCGACCGTGTTAAGGTTCTCCATCCCCTTAACGCTATTTTCTATATGATTATACTTTACTTATTTAGACACTATTATAATATCGAATATTACTACATAGTAGATATTTTAACGGATCCTTAGAGGATGGGCGGTCCCAAGCATCTTCTAAGTTACTTGTACCCTTATTACAGTTCGCTTGAGTTGGTTTACATTATATAAGTATATATTGTCCTGACTCGAGTGTTTTGTGTTTTGCTTTACGCTCGGGTCAGCCTGAGTTATTCACAGATTTGGATTTCCACTCGCTTGGAGATTTGAATCGCTGGAGATTATCTACTTGTCTTGTCCTATCTATTTCAGTTCCGTTGTTCTACTCAGCTTGTACTTGGTTATTTTTTTGAGACTTTTGTTGTACTCTATTTCTTCTGTTGTATCTTATGTAACTCTGACATATTTAGATAGTAGCTTCATGAACTACTATTTCTTTTACTTCCGCTGCATTATTTTACTCTGTGTCTGTGATCTGTGATTATATTTATTTACTGTATATTCTGAGATTTGCCAAATTTTAATTACAATGCGGTATTTTGAGCAATTCAACTCCGGCATGAGTGTCTACATATACACTTATAATGGATGCGAATGGTTGAAAATATCGGGTTGTTACCGTTGGTATCAGAGCTTTGGCTTTGAGGCAAAACTTAGAATATAGGGTAAATTTATTTACAGAATCACTTTGGTTCGAGTTTGAATCTCTTCCTTTTTGACTCGGTTTCCTTTGAATTTTGTAATGTTCTCTGCGGTTCCAAAATCCATTCATGTCCCTCACTATCCATCTTCTTTTGATTCTGGAGTATCCTATAACTCCATTTCGAATGATCTTCATAGTGAATTGGCGGTCTCGCCAATATTCTAATTTTCTTGTAAATGGGTGAAAATCCTTTACAATCAGCATCGATTCACCAGAGATTTATATTTATCCTTGGTTTAGATGCTAATATCTTCTATTTTTCCAAACTCTATCTCTTGAGATCGAACATAGATTTGTCCCAGGAAAATCCACATCGATCTTATTCTTTAACTCACGGTTAACCTGGTTAATGTTGTCCGCGGGTATCTAAGCTTACCCATCTCCCTACTTTGTTATTTAATCATCTTGTCTTTTGTTTCCAACCTACCTTCAAAACATTTTGAATTGTATTTGTAAATCTGTAATTAATATTTTGTTTTATATTGTGTTGTTTGAGTTGTTGATGTTGATTTGGATTTCCGATCGATTCGTCTGATCAACGCTATCGATAGGATTTCTAAAACACTTTGACAGAACAAACTGACACAATATTATAAAAAAAATTGGTTAATGAAATAAATTTTGATATATAATTTATGAAACTTAATAAATTGATTTGAATTGATAATTTGAAATGATAATACTTGATTTATCAATTATTGTTCTACAAATGAATTTATAAAGAGTTGTTTATAAATTTATTTGGGAACTGAAATGAATTTAAAACAAGAAATCTAAAGAATTTAATTTCCGATGGTTTCAAACCTTGTATTTAAATTTTTTAAAAGGATATATTATTTAAAGTATTTTTAAATAAAAATTTGTCTCTAAAGGATTTTAAAGTTTAAAAATTAAGTGCTCTTCTCTTTGTCACTGGAAAATAATTTCGGTGATGACTGCAGCATCATCGACGTTCATTTTCGAGTTTCAAAGTGAAGAGACTGTTCTGTAGTCTTACTACAGCTTTGTTTTGAAAGATTTAATTTATTTGAATTTCTAAATATGATTTGATTTATAATATATATAGATATATGATTTAAATTGATTTGACATATTATGTACATATATTTATTTATCTCTAACTGGTTTGAAGGAAACCGGAAAATTAATTCTTAAATTTCATCTTGAAGAATAATTTCAATTATAAAAAGAAAAATTAAATTTTTTGAATAAATGCAAACTTGAGATAATTGAATTGGAAAGTTTATTTGTATAACACACAATTTCATTTCCAATATAACTTACCTAAATTACACAGAAGTGAATATGAAATTGGATAATATACAATATAGAAAGGATTTTTATAAATAAAATTTGAGTGGTTATAATAAATGTTATACGCTTAAATTTTAGTTATAAAAGATTAACAGAGGTAAATATTTAAAAAGGGAATTTAAAGAGATTTTATTTAAATAACTTAATAATCAAATTTGATTTAATATGGAACCTTAAGTCTAACCTAGGAATTTTAATAAAGGTTATTTCATGAAATGAATATGTTGTATAATAAATAATGTATCTTTGAATAGATAAAATAAAATACATATGAATTGGACTTTTGGTAATAAAGTTTATTTAACTTGAATTCATAGTTTAATTGATGTCTAAATGAATAAATGTGTAAAGAAATTTGATTGTTATATTTGCTATATAAATATTTTATTTATGAAATAGATATGTCTTGAAAAATGAATGATTATGATTTAAATAGTTAAAATGTATTTTAACATCACTAAAAATTGATAATTGAGAGTTTAGGTTTCAAATGGAATTTTAAGTGTAACTTATTAAAGGAATATCTATTTATGAAATAGGTATTTCAAATAAAGTGTTAGGTTATGTGTTAAATTAAGAGCTAACTAAAATAGTGAACTTTTGAATTAATAAATGAAGTATAGTTTAATTTGGATATTCCATTCATAAAAGTTTGTTTTAATAAGTCATAAGTTAAATGATATCCAAATGAATATTTTTGAAATTAAACTGATTTGAAATATTAATATATCTACTGTGGCATTTTATAAGTGCTGTTGTTTTGAAAATACAACGTTTTGGAAATTTTATAATTGAATGAATGAACTTAGAAATGTTACAACTTTAAAATAATCTTCATTTCCAAAGTGTTATGATTTTTAGTAGTATGATTTCCAAATGATAAACATCCCTAAATTGTTATGATTTCAAAGCATTATGGTTTCAAGTTTATTATCTTATTTTGTTTTTCAAACTATCTTTTGGTTGTCCTTATTTCTCTTATCTTGTTACAGAATGGGAAGGCTATTGCTTATACCAGTCTGTTTAGAAATCTTTCTGTATAATCTTGGATACTCATTTTTGAATCTGAACACTGTTTTTCCATTCATAGATCGTCGGTCAAGTGAAATGGGTGATTCAGACTCTAGAGAATCTTTTTCATGTTTGTGTTCTTGATTTGATCACCTCCATCTTGTTAAACTTACCTAACAACAGTTATCAGGTGTAATTTAAATCTCCTTGTCATCTTATTTTAATCTTATTTCACTCTATCTTTTCTATGCTTTCCCGTACCTCGTTCCTTTTCGAGGACGAAAAGTTTTGAGTGGGGGAGAGTGTAACAACCCTGAACCCTGTATTTTACAATCATTTTTAAATTGATTTTTCCAGATTCAAAAGCTTTATTTATAAAAAGAATAAATTTTGTTTTGTAAATATAAAAACTTTTATATTGATGTGAATTAGAATTCCAAATATGACTAAATTTAATATTTCCAGAAAATGTAAATTTTGGTCAATAGTCAAACTTTGACTTTTAAGTTTAAATTTTTAATAGTTTGAAATTATATATTTTATCTTTTATTATGAAAATAGATGTAATAACTTGAACACTACTTTTCGTTTCGTTGAAAACGGAGTTAAAATGTAAAAGTTATGTACATTTCAATTTTTAGTATAATTTGTTTTATTGTGCAATTTTGCCTATTTTAAATTTTATAAATCATATTTTTCTTTCTTATATTTTATCTTAATATGTGTAAATATGTTATTTTATGTATATTTTTGTCTTTTAATATTTTTAAATGGTAATAGAATTTTTCCAAAATTTATTGTATTTATTTCCTATTTTTAAAGGCTGTTTTCTAATTTCTGCTATTTTCTTCATTTTAAATTTTTTTATTTTATTTTTAAATTTGTTTTATTTTTGAAATTTCATCTCTAAATATTTTAAAATAATAATATAATTTTTCCAAAATTTACCGTGTTGATTTTCCATTTTTAAGGGCTGTTTTCCTATTTTCTGCTATTTTCTTCATTTAAAAATTTTATGTAAATTTAATTTTAAATATTTACTTTGTGAATATATTTTTATTTTATGTTATTATTTATGTTTAAAAATATATTGCAAGCTCATATGAATTTTCTAAAATTTATTCTATTCAATTTCAAAATTTTCTAGTCTAGTTCACTGTTTTAACTATTTTCCTTAATCCTACTTTATATAATCAATAAATATTATATATATTTTTATATTTTATCAAATTTTCGAATTTTTAACTGGAATTAATGTTATTACCAGAAATATAAACTTATAAAAATGAATTAAAGAAATTTGAAAGGCCTTAAACTTTCTATCTTCCTAAGGCCCTTTTATTTTCTAACCCTTCTACTTTTTAACCTAACTTTTCATTCAATTGGCCACATCTCCTCATTTATTCAGCCGCCACTTTTTTTTTCCTCTCATTCACGAATTTCCAAAGCTCCTAAACCCTAAAAAAAATCATGGCCTCCATCTTGCAAAAAAATTAGGTAAATCCCTCTCTTCTTTCTACTTTTTCTCCTATTTTCTATGCAAATTTGCTTTGCTTTCTCCCCTGATTGGAGCGGCTCTCCCCCTATTCCACGGCCACCACCTCCTTCCATCTCTTCCCTACCATCACCACCATCTACCCCACCAGATCTGACCATAGCCGAACCCCAAATGATGGTCAAACCCCTCAAACTACAACCTAGATGCCTAGATCTATACTTATTTCACCTCTACATGCTCATCCACTTCAACCACCACCCAAACCACCACCATAGCCACCACCACTCCCCTGACCTGACCTTGACACACCCCTCCCCACCTCTGTCCAGATCTGAAACATGAAGATCCGAGCCAAACAATGCATGTAGACGAGCCTTGTGGTGCACCAAAATTCCACTGTCAAGCCTAGACCCCTTGTATTCTCATGCTTGTAACCTCCACCTTGCTCTTGCCCTGTAGCCATGCCTTTTTAGGTCCAAACCAGACCCAAACCATGTCCAAACCTGAACCAAAACATTCCCTAAGTCATGCTAGCAAGTGTAGAAAGCAAGGCAAAAACATTCATTCCTTTGTTGTCTCTTATCTTCATTTTTTCAACATTGTTTGTGTTAAATATTTATGTATATATTGTCTTGTTTTGGTTATTGTTTACAAGATAAATATCAAGGCTCTATATTCATTCAAATCAAAAGTCATGCTGTATCGTGTTTGTCGTGCTTTATGGAATCTATTCTGTGTGTTTTGATCGCTAACTCCAGCATAAAAAGGTGAGTTATTCTCACCAGACAATATGTACCTATATAACTAGTAAATTGACACCCTCTGAATATGTAGAAATATATTATCATGTTATATATGCCTATATTATTATCATATGATGTTCACACCTGTTATTACACCTGTTATATCATATGTTACTGTTATTTAATGTTATTCTGTTATTTATATCAGTTATCACCATTGCAAGTTCCCTGTAGATTAGAATCACTATGGGTTGAAATGATACATACCCGAACAGACTTTAGAATAGGGAAAAATCGTTATGGGCTGAAATGATAGGCCTGAATGGTTTTTATTTAATTTATTTTAACTTGGGATTGCGGGTTTGAAATGATAGAACCCGGATTTTTCTTTTTAAACTGCGGAATGAAATGATACATATCCGTATCACTTAACCTAGGCTAGAAAACTACATACAGGCCTGTGGTTATTTTATAAAGTGTTTTGAATATTTTTAAGTATTTTAAAAATTATAAATTTATGAAATTTGATTTAAATAGATTTTGAAATGTTGTAAAATAAAGAAATTATGATTTTTCTATGTGTTAAAAATGTAATTAATGAATGGTTTAACTGGATTTTTGAAATATAACTTAAGTTGGAAATTTGGAATTTTGGTTAAAAATGATATTTAAGTTATATAAATAAAATGGATATTAAATTTTATTTGGAAATGGTAAATATGATAATTTGATTAAATTTGAATTTAACTGATTTATTAAAGTATTATTGATTTTTCTATGAATTTAAGTGGTTGAATAAATGAATGTTTAAAAGTGATCTTTTAAAATATAACTTGACTAGGAAATGTGAAATTTGGTTTTAATTAAAGGTTTAAGTTAATAAAATAAAATTGGAAATTTTTTTAAATTGTGAAATGGTAATTTAAATTTGAAGTGTTAAGTCTATTTGTTGAAATGTGAAGAATTGGAACTTTTACACTTAAACTTATTAAGTAAATTGTTGAAAATTGGATTTAATTATAAGAAATTTATTGTGAAAAAGATATATGTTAAATGATATGTAAATGAACATTTTAAACGTTAAAATATGATTTTTAAAATGTTTATGTGTTTTAAATTGAAGTTATTTAATTGCTGAAAATACACTAACACCTGAAATCTACTTTTAATAGCATTCAGAAATGCTATAGATTCTGTTTTGAACTAAAATTGTGTAAAAAGAGCTATTACAGCATTTCTGAAATGTTGTAGTTGCTGTAGTTGAACTTATAGGTTAATATTGAACTCAGGCCTATTATAGCATTCTCTGGAAATGCTATAATGGTCTGCAGTCTTTCCTGAAACCAAATTTAACCCTTGTTTTGAAATCTAAACTACCGCAGCACTTCTGAAATGCTGTCTTTTCTATTTTGAACTATAATTCAACTAAAACTGAGTTTTAACAGAAGTTTTAAGTGTTGTCTTTGCTGAACTAAAAATGTTTTCAAATATAACTTATAGCAGTTGTTTTTAAAATCTGTGAAATGCTGAAATTTTAATAATTATGGTTTTTGACTTAGTAAACGAACTCAGAATTGTTTGAAACTTTGGAAATTGAATACTTGATTTGAAAATATAATAATTACACTTTTAAAAGGTTTAAATGAATTATTTTGATTGGAATATAAACTATTTAAAGGTAATTTGAAATGATAGTAAATGAACGATATCTTTGAATTTAAAAGGTATTTATAGTGGAATATTTAGATTTGAACTCAAATGATATTTGGAATATTAAAATGATTTGAAATGAAGTTTTGAAATGATATGATATTTTAAAAATATGGAAATGGTTTGGAATTGATTTAATCTTTATTTTGATAAAGATTTGGATTTGAAATGATATTCTATTTTGAAGTATAAACTGTTTTTAAACTTATAACCACGGGTTATAATAACGTTGGGTTGTTAAAGAGACCGAGATCGGATATGGACATACTCTCTGTCTTACCGAAAACCACTTTGGCAACCGTGTACGCGGTGGAGATTCCAGAATGAAGTAGGATGGTGGCGACGTTCTTAAGGTATGTTACGTGGACCCAACTCTCGTGAGTTGGCATAAGGTGGCTAAAACAGGAGCGATCTCGGACCAGTGAGGTAGCACCTCTTCTCGGACACATTTCTTCGATATTATACTCTTACTTGTGATTGATTAGATGGCCATCCTCCGATTTGGGAGTGTTGTTCGAGGTGGAACGGTAGTGGCTGCTATGCGTATCCATCAGTCCGTGTGCGTAATTGGTATATCTACCCTGGCATTGCCTAGTTGTGCCGTGTCACCTACCATATCGAGCTTTACTACGATTATGATTTTAAGATCCGACCGCATTAAGGTTCTCCATCCCCTTAACGCTATTTTCTATATGATTATACTTTACTTATTTAGACACTATTATAATATCGAATATTACTACATAGTAGATATTTTAACGGATCCTTAGAGGATGGGCGGTCCCAAGCATCTTCTAAGTTACTTGTACCCTTATTACAGTTCGCTTGAGTTGGTTTACATTATATAAGTATATATTGTCCAGACTCGAGTGTTTTGTGTTTTGCTTTACGCTCGGGTCAGCCTGAGTTATTCACAGATTTGGATTTCCACTCGCTTGGAGATTTGAATCGCTGGAGATTATCTACTTGTCTTGTCCTATCTATTTCAGTTCCGTTGTTCTACTCAGCTTGTACTTGGTTATTTTATTGAGACTTTTGTTGTACTCTATTTCTTCTGTTGTATCTTATGTAACTCTGACATATTTAGATAGTAGCTTCATGAACTACTTTTTCTTTTACTTCCGCTGCATTATTTTACTCTGTGTCTGTGATCTGTGATTATATTTATTTACTGTATATTTTGAGATTTGCCAAATTTTAATTACAACGCGGTATTTTGAGCAATTCAACTCCGACATGAGTGTCTACCTATACACTTATAATGGATGCGAATGGTTGAAAATATCGGGTTGTTACAGTTTCACATTTCACACTCTGTTCTTCTTCCTGGAAATCAACGTGAGTAACATTCTTTCTAAAAACTTAAGTATCTTGACATCTGATTGCATGTTGATTTCTAGAAATAAAGTAGTATTGTGCGAATGTATATGATTGTATTCTATGTGTATATACATGGATGTATAGATGCATGCTTGCTGTTGTATCTTGTTTCTTGCTTGTTCTTAGTTTCCAAGCCTATGTTTTAATCAAAAATCATTATCTCATGACCTAATCTATGTTAGGGTTTAAGTTTCAAACAAAATATGTTGTTGTATCATAGATTAAAGTTTAAAAGTATTTAAGTTAAAAATAATTTTGTATTGTCTTTGGAAATCAAAAAGAACAGAGCAAATTTAATTTAAGTGGAAATTCAAACATGTCAATTTAGCAATCCAAGGTTATAAACTAAATCCTTATCTAAAAACATGATTTTTAAAACTAAAATCCTAATTTTTAGTGATGGGATGAATGAGAAGTTCTGGGTTGAACTGAAAATGGGAAATTGGGTGTTTCTGATGATCTCGAGGATCTGGGAGGTTGTAATTTTCTGTGGTGATGCAAGAATGATTGGGGAGTTAGGGAAAATTGATAGCAAGGTGAATCGACCACCGTAGTGATGGCGGTGATCGTTTCAAGTCTGTAGCCCTAGTTTTTACTAGGTTGGGTATTTTGATCGGCATGACTCCTCGGGATGATCTAGTTCAACAGAACTCTGGGGAAAGGTAGCTATGGCATGGACGAAGTCGTGACCGGAATTGTTGATGCTCCGATGGTTGGAGATAGGAGGTCGAGGGGATTCTTGAACGATCAGTTTTGGTTCCAGTTTGTTCCACATTGCTCAATTTGGATTTTTGGTTGGAAGTGATGATCTGGGTGGTCGAATCGAAGGTAGAGGTCATTGATGACTTGCTGAACGGAGCGTCGATGGTCGTAAACCAGTTTGGTGATCGTGCACGTGCACATTCGTATATGTGTGTTTGGGTTTAGAGTGGAATTTGGAAGAAGGATATTCTTCGGGAAGGAACTCGAATTTATACGCGTGTTGACTCGAAGACGAGTGAGGCAAGGGAAAACTCAAAGTAAAGCTCAGGATTTTTGCAGTTTTGCTCGGGTCTGGGAATTAAGTGTAATAACCGGGTTTAAGTTTCTAAAACTTGGTCAAGTTTAAACAATTTCTTACCCATTTCTTTTTGAATAATGAATGTTGATTTAAGTCGGGACTTATTAGGAATTTAAAACAAACTATTTTTAGTTTAAAAGTGTTTAATATATATATATAACTTCATTTTAAAGTTTACTTTAAATAAACTTTTAAACTTAATATTGAAAATTAAGTGGGTAATTAAGAAATGAAATGTTTTAAAGAATGATTTAACTCAAAGGTTTTAAGTTAATTGGTAATTGATAATTAATTCCAAAGGGTATTATATAAGATTTAAATGTTAATTAACTAAAGTAATTAAAAAGGGTAATTATTTTATGTAAGGAATTAAAGAATCATAAATAAGTAATTTAAGGTTAATTACTTAGTGTCATCAATTAAGGTGATTAATTAATGTGATTTATCAATAGAAATTAAAGAAGTAATTAAAGTATTGGTTAATGAAAATGGTTAATGAAAAAGTCATTAACTAAGATTATTTAAATAATTAATTAATGTGATTAATTTTAACAATAAATTAGATTAATTAATTAATGATAATCATTTATAGAATTGTGTAAGTATAATTATTTTATGGAAGTAATTAAGAAACTAATTGCTCAATGTAATTAATTTGTGATTAGGGATAATCATTTTTGTATTTAATTAAGTGTTAATTAATTAATGATTTATTCATTTATTAATTAAGGATAATTAATTTAAAATTTAAAGTTAATTAATTATTAAAGGTTAATTAATTAAAATAATTTGTAATTAACCTGGGTTAGTGATTTATCTGGTTTCAATTTATTAGATGATTCATTAACCTTACTTATGGATGACTGTATTCTATTGAATGCTTTGAATTGTTCGATATCCCTACTATGTGATGCTGTATGATATTAATTGTTTTAATTCAAGCTGTGATGAATGTAATTTATTTTATCTGTGATGAATGTATATTATTTATCTGTGAATTGGTAAGTGGAAGATAAGCGTTATAGGAATATACCGCTTATCGATATTGATATACTTAAATTTGTGATGATGTGATGATTGAATGATGTTGCACTATTGTGTGAAACCCCTGGACTACACTTTTACATACACAAATATGGATTTCATGAGGAAATCGGTTAAGTCACAGATGATTTAAATTTAATATTTTTGAAATTGAAATTTAATTTCAATTGATTTTGGAAATGGATTTGGGTTAAATGTTGAAGCTTTTGGAAAGGAGTTTTTAAAGATAAAAGTTATTTTAAATAACTTGGTAAAGTTTATCAATTTGAATAATTTAATTTGAATTCAAAATTTTGAATTAAATTCCATGTTTGGAAATTATGGTTAAAAGATATTATAATGTGTTTATATGAATTTAAACCATTTTAAAAGTATGGTTTTAAGAATTTGAATTTAACCCAAGGACCTTAACTCGTATAAATGAATCATATTTTTCGAAATGAAAATTGTTCGTTTTCAAATAATAGAAGCTTTCCTATAAGGAATGAATTTCCAATTTGTGTTAAAAGAATCTCAAGTTTGAAATGAAAATGGTTTTCCGAATTATGAATAAATCTTTGTGAAAGATTGTTGAACTTTGTTTTGAAATTAGAAAGGTGTACCTTTTGTATAAAAGGTCAAAATGGAATTGTTTTGAAAGCTATGAGTTAAATCTTTGATTTAAAGATTTAATGAGTTAATCCAATTAAAATGGAAATTGATTTGGAAAATTGTGAATGGATCTTTGTGAAACTGGGTGAACTTTGTGAATTGAATCTTTTTGTTTAAAAAGATTAAAATGGTGATTTGTTTAAACCATTTAAAGAGAAAAGTTTTGGGCAATAAGTTGTGACTTAATTGAAATTCCATTATCCATATGTTTTTAAATATTACGCTCATTATTCGGTTTAGCTGGGAGAGGACCTTGCATCATATAACCCATTCCGAATAATGATACGTCGTATATGGATTGCATTTGAAGACCGCTGGTGAAGACCGGATATTTTCGAAAACAAAAGGATAACCCGTCGATTGTCTCTGCACTGAGTCGCGCCGGTATAGAGATTTCCTAAGTGATAGGAAGTCCGATCGGGATTGTGAATACCCGGATTGCAAGGGCTTCTTTGGAAGTGCTTTCGGTTATGTTCCAACCCAGAACAGACTTGTATGGACGTATGTCTGACACTACACTTTGTGATATAAAGCTTATTTCTTTCAAATACATTTCTGTTTGGTGGTGGAGAATTTATTCTCTTAGCTTAACACCCTTCTCTGAGACGTACGAGCTCAGAGGTTATGTAGTTGAAGGTTATCAGTGATATACTCCCAATTTGGTAGTGTGGCATGCTGAGTGCTGCTGTGTGTTTCTGATCATTTGTTGATCAAAGCATGGCTTTCGTGTAAAGCGTAGCTTTGTGGACGAGACCTCATCGAGCCTCATAGACCGGAAATGGTCGAAACAGGAAAAGTGCGGCAAGGTTTCAGGGGTAGCTCCCCTAGGGTATGTCCATTCCTTCTGGAAAAAGGTGGTATCATGGTATGGAGCCCAGATATTTTACCTGTGTGGTTGCTCCAATCTCATTTACTGTGTGATTGTTGCTTTGTGATAGAGGTTCCTCGGATAAAGGTCGCAAACGACCGGGCGTGGCATATCTCAGGTTTACTACCCGGGAAGGGGGTAACCGGCCTTGTGTTGGCAGAGAGCAGTTGTCTCTCGGGGCGTCCCTCCAGAGGCGTTCCTATGTGGCATAGGAAGTTCCTTAGCCTGACCATTTGTTGGAAATCCAAAGAAACAATACGAGCCCTTTACGATTGCATTTGTATAACCTGTCTCCTCAGGTTGCAGCTATAGCAGGCATAATATAATGGTACCAATGCTGGCTAAGATTAATATTATACTTTCGAAATGCTTTCTGCACTATGCACTAGTAATAATATCAAAAGAGTTTTCCTTGCGTAGGAAGCATGTTTAACTATCATAAGGAGAAATCTCCTCCAATTCTACGTTTGCATTGTGTGTGTGGCAGGAGGCCTTATGGTAGTTTCATTTTCCAAAAAGCATTGCGGATTTCAATGTTTAAAATTCCTTTGTTGTTTGTTTAAAGATAAACTATTTTTGTTACTCACACCAGTCCCATGACTGACCCGAAGTTTATTGTTCCTTTCCTAAACTTTGGGTGCCCACAATTTTCCACACGGGCAGTCTAGAGTTGGGTTTTTCAAATAGTCAGGTTCAGTAGATTATCGGGAGCTAGTTCAGTTTTTGGAGATCATAACTGTCCTTGCTTATCTTAGTGCAATGTGATAGGGGGTTCTCGCTTCGCGTTAGGTGGCGAACGGGAGACTCTTACTCCTACATGTCCCTGAGATTTAGTATCGAGGGGTTGGTTAGCTGTAAGGTGTGACAGTCGAAAGGCTGGCCGTAAAACAAGGGCAGGGTACCGGTGTCTGCCACGGTGGGTCTGGGATGGTTGCAAAGCCTACCTGTCGCCACTGCTTTGTGCCATGACATTTTGGTATCAGAGCTAAGGTTGAACTTTAGCCCAGGAGTATAACACATTAAGTAGCTCATTAGAGATAGGGTGAAGTATACCCTAGAATGAGTATCCTTAAGATATCCGTCCGTATACCTCGGTAAATTCTCTTACTATCCACTGATAGTAAGTATGAGTGCAAGAAGAGGATGAGATAGGGGACAGGGGAATGCGACTATAAATGGTCAATACCCTGTAACAATAAGGAAACAATCTTTTCTCTATCAATCTCTTTTGTTCATCATCTTTTCTCAATTCTTTGATGGTTCCTGGTAGATCCAGGAAGAAGATTTGATATATTTGTATGGGACATAAACTCCAAATAGGTCAGAATTGTTTGTTTGGATGAATTGGTTGCATTGGTTGCTATGGTTGATAGGTATACTTTAGTTTCTAAACTAAATGTTTTGGAATTGTATCCATATATCTATCTACTCTTTGGGTCCCAGTATATTCTATGAATGGTTAGTTATCCCTTCGGACTAACCGATGCCCTGCATATTTCGTAGATCTGAATAACCCGAGTATCTTGTGGAAAAATTAAAAAGATTCGTTCTCGTATCTATTATTGATATTCTAATTTGGTAAGCCAAATGCGAATAGATTCTCAGTTTGATTTGATGAATATTCTTCATCTAACTTTGTGTCTTCCTGGAAAATTTCGAGGACGAAATTCTTTTAAAGGAGGGAGGTTGTAACGACCCCGGATTTTATATATATTTAAATTGATAATTAATTTAGTTTTTGAATAAAAATTGTGAAATTAATCGATAAATTGAAGCGAGTTTCCCCAATTCAAGTAGAATATATATTAAATCATATGAATTTAAATATCGTATATATGTGATTTGGATTTAAATTTCAAGTAAATGGTTTAATAATAATTTGAATATATATGTATATATGTATATATATTGAGTTTGAATTAAATTTTAACTAAATGGTTTAAAGATAAATTATAATGATAAAATTTGGGATTGATGGTCTATATTAGAAATAGAAATAAAAATAAAACAATAAGTATTACAGTAAAATTTATAATAAATATTTAAAATAGAAATGGAAGTAAAAATAATAATAATAATTTAAGCTAAAAATAGAAATAGATATATATAAGATAAATTATAAAAATATATAGTAAACAAATTAGTTAAATTCTAACAACATATTAAAAATAGAAAATTATTTATATTATAAAAAAAATTAAAGCAAAATAAAATACATTCAAATATGAACAAATAAAAGATAAGTGTAAACTTGAAAAACAAATTGGATAAGTATGAATCAACTTGCAAAGGAAGATACTTATATGTAAATTAGTACCAAAGCAATTAATGCAAACATCCATCAGCCACAAGAAAGAAAAAATCTCTGATTAACTTGTACAAAAACCATATCAATTTGTACTAAACAAAATTTTATACCCAGTACAAATAAAAATAACATACCCTGTATATTTCATTTTCACATATCAATCTCCTCCTTTCAGTTCGTTTCTTCAAGTTGATAAAACTGAAGTAATATCATCTTAAACTAAACACAAAAATTTAACTTAAACAACAACATAAATCAAATCAAAGCCAGAGGATTAGAGGAAAGCTTCAGCAAGCAAAGCTCAAGCCTGGTTTCACATTTCACACTCTGTTCTTCTTCCTAGAAATCAAAGTGAGTAACATTCTTTCTAAAAACTTAAGTATCTTGACATCTGATTGCATGTGGATTTCTGGAAATAAAGTAGTATTGTGCGAATGTATATGATTGTATTCTCTGTGTATATACATGGATGTATAGATGCATGCTTGCTGTTGTATCTTGTTTCTTCCCTGTTCTTAGTTTCCAGGCCTATGTTTTAATCAAAAATCATTATCTCATGACCTAATCTATGTTAGGGTTTAAGTTTCAAACAAAATATGTTGTTGTATCATAGATTAAAGTTTAAAAGTATTTAAGTTAAAAATAATTTTGTATTGTCTCTGGAAATCAAAAAGAACAGAGCAAACTTAATATAAGTGGAAATTCAAACATGTTAATTTAGCAATCCAAGGTTATAAACTAAATCCTTATCTAAAAACATGATTTTTAAAACTAAAATCCTAATTTTTAGTGATGGGATGAATGAGCAATTTTGGGTTGAACTGAAAATGAGAAATTGGGTGTTTTTGATGATCTCGAGGATCTGGGAGGTTGTAATTTTCTATGGTGATGCAAGAATAATTGGGGAGTTAGGGAAAATTGACAGCAAGGTGAATCGACCACCGTAGTGACGGCGGTGATTCTTTCAAGTCTGTAGCCCTAGTTTTTACTAGGTTGGGTATTTTGATCGGCACGACTCCTCGGGATGATCGAGTTCAACAGAACTCTGGGGAAAGGTAGCTATGGCATGGACGAAGTCATGGCCGGAATTGCTGATGCTCCGGTGGTCGGAGATAGGAGGTCGAGGGGATTCTTGAACGATCAGTTTTGGTTTCAGTTTGTTCCACATTGCTCAATTTGGATTTTTGGTTGGAAGTGATGATCTGGGTGGTCGAATCGAAGGTAGAGGTCATTGATGACTTGCTGAACAGAGCGTCGATGGTCGGAAACCAGTTTGGTGATCGTGCACGTGCACATTCGTATATGTTTGTCTGGGTTTAGAGTGGAATTTGGAAGAAGGATATTCTTCGGGGTGGAACTCGAAGTTATACGCGTGTTGACTCGAAGACGAGTGAGGCGAGGGAAAACTCGAAGTAAAGCTCAGGATTTTTGCAGTTTTGCTCGGGTCTGGGAATTAAGTGTAATAACAGGGTTTAAGTTTTAAAACTTGGTCAAGTTTAAACAATTTCTTACCCATTTCTTTTTGAATAATGAATGTTGATTTAAGTCGGGACGTATTAGGATTTCAAAACAAACTATTTTGAGTTTAAAAGTGTTTAATATATATATATATATATAACTTTATTTTAAAGTTTACTTTAAATAAACTTAATATTGAAAATTAAGTGGGTAATTAAGAAATGAAATGTTTTAAAGAATGATTTAACTCAAAGGTTTTAAGTTAATTGGTAATTGATAATTAATTCCAAAGGGTATTATATAAGATTTAAATGTTAATTGACTAAAGTAATTAAAAAGGGTAATTATTTTATGTAAGGAATTAAAGAATCATAAATAAGTAATTTAAGGTTAATTACTTAGTGTCATCAATTAAGGTGATTAATTAATGTGATTTATCACTAGAAATTAAAGAAGTAATTAAAGCATTGGTTAATGAAAATAGTTAATGAAAAAGTCATTAACTAAGATTATTTAAATAATTAATTAATGTGATTAATTTTAACAATAAATTAGATTAATTAATTAATGATAATCATTTATAGAATTGTGCAAGTATAATTACTTTATGGAAGTAATTAAGAAACTAATTGCTCAATGTAATTAATTTGTAATTAGGGATAATCATTTTTTTAATTAATTAAGGGTTAATTAATTAATGATTTATTCATTTATTAATTAAGGATAATTAATTAAAAATTTAAAGTTAATTAATTATTAAAGGTTAATTAATTAAAATAATTTGTAGTTAACCTGGGTTAGTGATTTATCTGGTTTCAATTTATTAGATGATTCACTAACCTTACTTATGGATGACTGTATTCTATTGAATGCTTTGAATTGTTCGATATCCCTACTATGTGATGCTGTGTAATATTAATTGTTTTAATTTAAGCTGTGATGAATGTAATTTATTTTATCTGTGATGAATGTATATTATTTATCTGTGAATTGGTAAATGGAAGATAAGCGTTATAGGAATATACCACTTATCAGTATTTATATACTTAAATATGTGATGATGTGATGATTGAATGATGTTGCACTATTGTGTGAAACCCTTGGACTACACTTTTACACACACAAATATGGATTTCACGAGGAAATCGGTTAAGTCACAGATGATTTAAATTTAATATTTTTGAAATTGAAATTTAATTTCAACCGATTTTGGAAATGGATTTGGGTTAAATGTTGAAGCTTTTGGAAAGGAGTTTTTAAAGATAAAAGTTATTTTGAATAACTTGGTAAAGTTTTTCAATTTGAATAATTTAATTTGAATTTGAATTCAAAATTTTGAATTGAATTCCATGTTTGGAAATTATGGTTAAAAGATGTTATAATGTGTTTATATGAATTTAAACCATTTTAAAAGTATGGTTTTGAGAATTTGAATTTAACCCAAGGACCTTAACTCGTATAAATGAATCAGATTTTCCAAAATGAAAATTGTTTGTTTTCAAATAATAGAAGCTTTCATATAAGGAATGAATTTCCAATTTGTGTTAAAAGAATCTCAAGTTTGAAATGAAAATGGTTTTCCGAATTATGAATAAATCATTGTGAAAGATTGTTGAACTTTGTTTTGAAATTAGAAAGGTGTACCTTTTGTATAAAAGGTCAAAATGGAATTGTTTTGAAAGCTATGAGTTAAATCTTTGATTTAAAGATTTAATGAGTTAATCCAATTGAAATGGAAATTGATTTGGAAAATCTGTGAATGGATCTTTGTGAAACTGGGTGAACTTTGTGAATTGAATCTTTTTGTTTAAAAAGATTAAAATGGTGATTTGTTTAAACCATTTAAAGAGAAAAGTTTTGGGTAATAAGTTGTGACTTAATTGAAATTCCATTATCCATATGTTTTTAAATATTACGCTCATTATTCGGTTTAGCCGGGAGAGGACCTTTGCGTCATATAACCCATTCCGAATAATGATACGTCGTATATGGATTGCATTTGAAGACCGGTGGTGAAGACCGGATAATTTTGAAAACGAAAGGATAACTCGTCGATTGTCTCTGCACTGAGTCGCTCCGGTATAGAGATTTCCTATGTGATAGGAAGTCCAATCAGGATTATGAATACCCGGATTGCAAGGGCTTCTTTGGAAGTGCCTTCGGTTCTGTTCGAACCCGGAACAGACTTGTATGGACGTATGTGTGACACTACACTTTGAGATATAAAGCTGATTTCTTTCAAATACATTTCTGTTTGGTGGCGGAGAATTTATTCTCTTAGCTTAACACCCTTCTCTGAGACGTACGAGCTCAGAGGTTATGTAGTTGAAGGTTATCAGTTATATACTCCCATTTGGTAGTGTGGCATGCTGAGTGCTGTTGTGTGTTGCTGATCATTTATTGATCAAAGCATGGCTTTCGTGTAAAGCGTAGCTTTGTGGACGAGACCTCATCGAGCCTCACAGACCGGAAATGGTCGAAACAGGAAAAGTGCGGCAAGGTTTCAGGGGTAGCTCCCCTAGGGTATGTCCATTCCTTTTGGAAAAAGGTGGTATCATGGTATGGAGCCCAGATATTTTACCTGTGTATTTGCTCCAATCTTATTTACTGTGTGATTGTTGCTTTGTGATAGAGGATCCTCGGATAAAGGTCGCAAACGACCGGGGGTGGCATATCTCAGGTTTACTGCCCGGGAAGGGGGTAACCGACCTTATGTTGGCAGAGAGCAGTTGTCTCTCGGGGCGTCCCTCCAGTGGCGTTCCTACGTGTCATAGGAAGTTCCTTAGCCTGACCATTTGTTGGAAATCCAAAGAAACAATACGAGCCCTTTACGATTGCAGTTGTATAACCTGTCTCCTTAGGCGGCAGCTATAGCAGGCATACTATAATGGTACCTATGCTGGCTAAGATTAATATTATACTTTCGAAATGTTTTCTGCACTATGCACTAGTAATAATATCAAAAGAGTTTTCCTTGCGTAGGAAGCATGTTTGACTATCATAAGGAGAAATCTACTCCAATTCTGCGTTTGCATTGTGTGTGTGGCAGGAGGCCTTATGGTAGTTTCATTTTCCAAAAAGCATTGCGGATTTCAATGTTTAAAATTCCTTTGTTGTTTGTTTAAAGATAAACTATTTTTGTTACTCACACCAGTCCCACGACTGACCCGGAGTTTATTATTCCTTTCCTAAACTCTGGGTGCCCACAATTTTCCACACGGGCAGTCTAGAGTTGGGTTTTTCAGATAGTCAGGTTTAGTAGATTATCGGGAGCTAGTTCAGTTTTTGGAGATCATAACTATCGTTGCTTATCTTTGTGAAACGTGATGGTGGTTCAAGCTTGATGTTGGAGTTGTTGGACGCATTCCCTTTTAAAGATCATTGGAGTTATCATCTCTGTTGTTTCCGCTGTATCATCAATACTTGTCTCTGATATTGTTGTATCATATTGATATCATTGTTGTATATCATTCTAGATATTGTATTCATTGGAGTTATATATGATATTATTCATTTCTTTCTTACGCTGCGTTGTTATACTTACTGTGTTATAAGCTCCGGCACGAGTCGAATTTCAACGATTGAATCTGCGACATTCGAGTACATTTGAAGTACGGGTGTCGATTTTCAAATGCTGAAATTTGGATCGTGACAGCCTCCTACATACCTCTAGTAGCTTATTCATCAACATTCTAAAACCTAAAAAAGAACCTTAACCCTCCACCTACTCAAATCAATTTTGAGCACCCGAGAGTTTAAAGGGAAGACGTAAACTTTGAGTCAAACATAAAGCCTAGTGTGAATAATATTATACATCTCAAAATAATTATGTTAAGTGAGACCACGCCGCTTAGCGGAACGAATTTCCCCTCACTAACATCCTTTTAAAACATATCTATGCAAAACCTTTCATAAAACCAAATACTATGCTCCTGCATCATAATGGTTAAATACTGTAAAGTAATCATTATTTAAACATACATAAATATCAGGTAATAATGAACTATCTGTTCAAACACATAAGTTTTGTTTGGATAACTTTTAACCTTTGGTAGACTCGAGCCTATCAGACAATATAATTAAAATTAACCTAACACCTGTTAGATATTTGTCTTCTGGATTATCAATCCTTAACTATCTGTTAAACATTTCCCATCAGGACGGTCTGTCCTTAACTTAATCATCTCCCAGGTCTTCCCGATCCTAATGGTTTTTCGGGCTCACCATTAACCTATCTGTATATAGACATATATTCCATTTGGTGTGTAATCAAATTTTTAGTCTACCTATGACAAACCCCTACACACTGGAATTTTAGACAACAATTAGCTGGGGCTATTAGCTAATGTATAGGGCGCAACCCCATACAAGTCCCATCTGTTTTTCTAATATTTGAGTCATTTACACTTAAGGACCCCCTCCTATAATTTTCCTTGAAAACATTTTAAAATTGATTTAAACCTTTAAATCAAACTTAAACAAGTAAAAGTATATAATCTTTATACTTTACTCAAAATCATATCACCATGTCATATATATATATATATATATATATATATATATCCTTTACTCAAAATTTAGTTGATGACAACATTTAACCATTTGAAAGAACCTCTTTCTAAACTTTTGAAATCATCTCTTTCAAAATCAAACATTAAAACTTTTGAAATCTTTCCTCAAACCTTTCGAATCCATTGAAAAGCAAACCTTACGAAAGCTATGAAACTTTAGACATCCTTCTTTAAAACCACTTTAAAACATTGCCTTAGAAAAACCTTTGGAAAACCTTTCTTCATAAACCTTTCAAAACCTTTGAACTAAACCCTTCAAAAGCATTCATTAAAACCTTCTGTAAACTTACTGGGTTCAATTTAAAACAAGTGGAAACCTTCCTTTAAAACATTTCGACTATATTGGAAGCAAGCTTTCGAAACTTTGGGTTATACTTTATAAAACAAGGATAAATCACCTAAGTCGAAAGCTTCCTTTCGAAAGCATTGGAAGAAGCGGCTAGTTTTTAAAAACAAGTAAACCTTTTAAAATCAATCAAGTAAACCTTTCAACTTTGTCGGAAAGTTCAAAACAAGACATTTAAATAAAGCGGAAGTAACCTTTCGACTATGTCGGAAGGTTTAAAATCTTTCTTTTAATAATTTAACATGGTTGAAAGCAACCAAGTCGAAAGCTTTTGTTCGAAAGCAAAGCAGGTGAAAACTTTTGATTTATAAAACAAACATACTCCAACCTCTTTGGCCATCAACCTTTCGACTTAGAACCTTTCGACTTTGATCAATTCATTATGTACCAAGATATTTGATACCTTATGCATTGAACTTTGACCTTGTCGAGAGCTAACCTTTCGACTGTGACGAAAGGTCTGGGTCGGAAGGTCTATTGCCGTATAGGCTGAAACATGGAAAAAGTGTGATTTCATTGTATTTAACTTTAAAAAGAAAACTTTTCAACTAACCTACCTTTGTTTGTCAAATTCTCATTGGTTAATAAATACTTTTCAGAAATGTGCTACCACTATTTTAAAATTAAATAATCATTTTATTTTACAAAATGCCCCCTCTCCTTAATTAAATATATAACACACTTAAGTCCTATACCTTAAACAATTTTATATATCCATCAAAACACTTAGGAAAAATCTGTAAAATCCTATAAAACTTTTTTTAACATGTTTTCCAACATACAAAAATTTCAAACCTAAATAATTATTACTTCAGCCGAAATAATTTATAACCCAATAAACAATTTCCTTTACTATAAAATTAATATAAAATCCATATTAAATCAGAAAATTATGAAAATCAAAACCCATCTCTAAAATATAATTCCTGATCTATATTTAAATTTTCAAGGCATTTGGATGTCATTGAATAGGGTTTTCATGTCAAACATATCAGAAAAGCAAGTATGAACATGTATAATTTCACCAACAACATATATAGGTTTAAACATCAAAACATGGCATAAACTTAGCAAAAGCATTTCGGATCATAAAACCGAAAACTAAAAGAATTTGGGATGTAGCAATTATTCACCTTAGCTTTGAGATTATAGATGTGAGATTTGATGTTGATTTAGTTGATTATCTCCTTCCTCTTGAATCCTAGCTTTAATCTTCTCTTGAGAATAGAAAATGGTGGTTAGCCTTAGTATTTTAGTTTGAGTTAAATGAGAATGAAAATGAATGTGAGTGATATTTCCTAAGGGTTTAGGGTACAAGGCCTTACTATTCCTCATATTGCCCTTCTCATATCCTAACACATTATCTAATGTTATTTCGTTTTAGTTAATACTTAACATGGCCCAGCTACCTTTAGCCAATCAAATCTCAACCAATCCATCTTCACATTATTTAATTTAATTTAACTAATTAAATTTCCTAAATAATGTTATAAAAATATGGGGTGTTACAAAGCCCGTATGCAAGATTGAGCATACTAGTGATCTCCACATCATCATCCACATGTGTCTCCTGGAAGTCTCCAGGCCCCTCTTCTTATAACACACTAATCATTTGCATGCTTGGACCTAGAGCATCACTAAACGGGATACCTGGGATCATCCCGGAGGTAGTTACAACCATTGATTTGGCCATCGTTGCATGTGGTCCCGTTAGAATGCTCTCCTTTGGAGAACTTGAGATCGTAGGTTGACCTGAAATTTGAGAAAGATGAAATGATAGATTTTCTAGATTGACCAACGTCATATAGGCTCTCTCAAATATAGTTGTGGTCAACAATATACCTCCGCCAGATTGAAGCTCAGTGTGGGCAGGCGTACCATTCAAGTT
Source organism: Allium fistulosum (assembly GCA_030737815.1). Taxonomy (NCBI): domain Eukaryota; kingdom Viridiplantae; phylum Streptophyta; class Magnoliopsida; order Asparagales; family Amaryllidaceae; genus Allium; species Allium fistulosum. The sequence goes on along the minus strand of CM060907.1, from coordinate 1,113,277,040 downwards.
ACCCTCCTGAATAGAAGATAGCATGCCTGTTTTGTGGAGTTGTGATGCATCCGGATTGTATTCGAAATCTGAAGGAGTGATAGAGGCAGAAGGGGGCCCAGAGGTGAGACTGGTATCAATATCCAAAGGAGTGGTACCAGAACCTTCAGCTTGATCTTGTTGAACTTTAGTAGCCAACTTCGGATGTAACATGAGCTCACCTGCTCCGAGTGCCTCGATTTCCTATAGGTTCAATATCTTTTTCTCCAGTTTTGCCTAGTCCACTTCGCCTCCTTCTGAATGTTCTTGATCTTCCTGCATAATCTTCTCCCTTTCCATCACCAAGGCATGGAGATAGCTTTTGCCAAGCCATTCCAAGTCCCAGAACTTAAGAACATTGCATTATATTTGGTGATGATCAGACCAAAACTCTCTATAACCTGCCTTTCTGCTGCTGCCACCAGCTCATCCGTTTTCCTCTCAGTAGTTTCCACCTCATCCACTCTTTTGGCCTTGTCTAGTGCATCATCTCTCTCATTGCACACTTCGAGGTGTTACTCATAATTTTTTTGAGCTATTTGAAGTTCCTAATCTTTCTCTTCCTTTTCTTTTTAAAGTTGAGCCTTCAACTCTTTCACTTCTTTAGCTAGCTCGATGTTCTGGTAACGAATAGATTCGACTTGGCTTATACTCTCCTTTCTTGCTCGATCGCCGTGTTTAAGTCTTTGACTTTTTACTTGGTGTCCACCTTTTTTTTCTCTAACTCAGCAACTTGTTCATTGAGATGGGTGATGGTCTCATTGTTCTGACTTGCTGTAAGTTTTAACCCTACAATCTAAGTCTCCAAACCCTCATGTTTTCTGAGAGCGTCTAAGCTAGCCTCCTTCAAGTGAAGTACTGACCATACACATCACTGAATTATGCTACCGTTTAGTTCTTAATATACAAAGGAATATCTTTCAAGTTCAGAACGAACATGCAGGCCTTATAATTGATCTTCGAAAATTATGCTGCAATTCAACTATTTGGGGATTTGAAGCGATTGGCTGGTTTGATTTGATAACGGGCAGCTCGATAGGCACTTTATCGACCCTATGTGGAGAAGCATCAAAGGCAATGAAATTGGAAGGAGGGTGAGGGTTTTGAGAAGTGTGGGATGGCGCTGATTACTATGTAGAGAGGGAAGCACGAGAGGGGTCATTGTGAAGGATGTCGTCATGGGAAATAGAGTGATTTTCCGAACCCCTGGATGGGAGTGAGCAGGATCTAGATTGATGCCTAGATGATGAGTCATATGGCCTATATTTTTTCTTTTTGCTCCTACAATCAAAGCTTAAATGCCGATTGGGATCAGAATCATGGCTATACTTCTGGGGTCGTGCGGTTGGTTTCTACCTCCACGTCGTTCCATGGAATCGGCAATCAAAGCAAAGACAGATCAGCTTTGAAAAGACAGAAGCACAACATAAGTTGCATAGAGTAAAATGCATGTGTGTGTGAGTTTCCTCTTGTCCTCCCGATGGATCGTGGGTTTGAATTTTGCTGACTGGGGTAACCTACCCCGCTTTGGTGGAAGGCACATCTTCTTGGAAAAGAATGAGGGACACAACATCCCTAGTGCTCATATTGGCGAGGCGAAAGGAGTCAATTACATCCGGGATTAGCTTATGACTAGCAAAAGGATCCTCCAAAGCCTATATGGGTGTTTCAAATTAGTTGCAACAAATGAAGGTGGAACCAGAGTCTTCTTTTCTCCAATTTTAATCTTAATGCTTCTTCTTTGAAGTGGTTGTTGGTCTTGGTCATCTTCATCATCAAATAGACTTTAACCTGCATCACTACTTGCATGTCCTTCTCGTACTCTGTAACATCCCCTACCTAGAGGCCCAAAGCAAAGCGCCACATATGCTATAGTCATTTATAGTATTAACTTCCGGCGACTAAATACGGCTACGTTAATGGTATCTATAATATCGGAAGCACTTGAATATAGAACAAATCACATATTATAAAACATCATTTTTCATTACATTTCAAAACACATGTTCTATATTCAAATTACACAATCTCAAAAGTTTCCCAAGCAATGATCAAATATACTTATTACAAAATATGCCAAGAGAGACATATGATGATGCCCTTTTGGATGACAAGAGTAATATTGTCTTAACATACATAATACACACAGTGGAAATAAAACAACAGAAATAAGAACTGTAACTACTAAATAGCTACCAATTAGCCTCCTGATCGCCTTCGATATATTTATTTGTCATCCTACTAAAAACCTGAAACACCTTAACCCTCAGCCTACTCAAATAAATTTTGAGTACTAGAGATTTTAAGGGGAAAACATAAACTTCGAGTCTAACATAAAGCCTGGGGTGAATGATATTATATATCACGGTTATTAATGTTAAGTGAGACCACACCGCTTAGTAGAACGAGTTTCCCGTCACTAACATTCTTTTAAAATATATCTTTCCTTTGCAAACCTTTTCCTACAATCACAACTGGTTAAAACTGTAAAGCATCATTGTGTAAACATACATATCAGATAATAAATGAACTATTTGTTCTAACACTTTAGTATTATTTAACTAACTGTTAACCTTTGGCTGACTCGGGCCTACCAAACAATATAAACAATATGTATCTAACATCTGTTAGACACTCATCTTCTGGACGGTCTGTCCCTAACTATTTGTTAAATACTTCTCTTCTAGACGGTCTGTCACTAACCTAACATCTCTTAGGTTTACTTGATCTTAATGGTTCTGCGGGCTCACCAATAACCTATCTGTATTCAAATATATATTTCCTTCTGTGTGTAATCATAATTTTAGTCTTACCTGTGACAAACCCTACACCGTAGAATTTTGGACAAAATTAGCTGGGGCCAATAGCTAATGTATAGAGTGCGACCCTATACCAGTCCCATCTGGTATACTAATATCCGAGTCATTTTACTTAGGGATCCCTTCCCATAATTTTCCATGAAAACCTTTTCAAATGATATAAAACCTTTAAATCAAACTCACACAAGGAAAATACATATATTATATGCTTTACTCAAAATCACCTTGCCATGTTATATATATATACATATATAAATATATATGTAAGTATATATATACTTTACTCAACCTTAGTTGATGAAAACATTTAAACTTTTGAAAGTACCCCTTTCGATTCCATTGAAAGTACCCCTTTCAAAACTGTTTAAAGCATCTCTTTCGAAACCAAGTAAAACCCTTCATTTATCTAGGTCGAAAGGGCAAAACCATCCTTTCGAAACCATTCTCAAAACCCTTTCAAAACCCTTGAAAACCTTTTCGAAAGCTATTAAACCTTAGACATCATATCTTAAAACACTTCAGATTATTACCTTCAGAAACCCTTGGAAAAACATTCCATTTCAACCCTTTCGAAACCATCAGAAAACATTACCTTTCAACTCCTTCGAAATCCTTAGGGAACCACTCCTTCGAAACCATTTTAACATCGAAACTTTATAAACTCAAACCTTTCAAAAGAACTTGGGTTCAATTTAAAACATGTGGAAAAATACCTTTCGAAAACATTTAAATCATCTCTTTTAAAAACCATTGGGTTATACTTCAATCAGAACAAAAGGGTCTATAAAATCATTTAGGTCGAAAGCCTACCTTTCGAAAGCTATCCCTAAGTAAAGAAGTGATTGTGTCAAAACCATCCCTTCGAAAGCATTGGAGAAGTGGCTAACTTTAAAAGCTAAGTATACCTTTCGAAACTATTGACTCTGAAAGGTAGAAAGGCAGCGGCTAGGGGTTTCGATCCCTTCGAAAGTATTACTTAAAATAAAAGAGTGCATCCCATTCGAAACCTTTCCTTTAAAAAAATTGACCTAGTCGAAAGCCAACCGAATCGAAAGCTACCCTTTCGAAAGCAAAGCAGACGCTACTTTAATTTAAAACTATGGCATAGTCCAACCCTTTCGGAACCCAATGTTTCGACTATGTAACTTTCGTCTTTATCAAATACGCTACTTACCAAGTAACTTGGTACCATGCACAATGGTTTTGAAAGCATGGTGGAAAACGTCCTAGTTGGAAACCCTAGTGCCAAAAGTAGCGAAACATGCTAAAAACATGTTATTTTTGTTTCTATCTTAAAAGTGAAAACTTTTCAACCAATCTGCTATTTTTGTCAAATTTTCATTGGTTGCTAAATATCTTTTTCAAAAGTCATGCCAATATTTTCAAAAATAAGCAATAATTTTATTTTACAAAATACCCCTTCTCCTTAAATAAATATATAAAATATGTAAGTCCTATACCTTAAATAATTTTATATATTCATCAAAACACTTAGGAAAATTCTATAAAAATTCCAGAAAATCATTTTTAATATGTTTCCTAACATATATAAATTTCAGACCCAAATAATTTTTATTTAGCTATAAATAATTTAAAACCCAATTAATCATTTTCTTAACTAGAAAACATAAAATCCACATTAATTCAGAAAATTATGAAAATTGATACCCATCTCTAAAATATCATTTTTGATCTATATTTAATTTGCAAGGTATTTGGATGTCATTTAATAGGTTTTCATATCAAAACGTATCATAAAACTAATATGAACATGCATAAATCATCAACAGGTATATGTAATCATTTAATCATTCAAAGATGGCATAAACATGCAGAAACACTTCAGATTATCATTAAAACCGAAACTATAAGAAAGTGAGTTGTAGTAATTATTCACCTTAGCTTTGAGATTTAAGATGTGAGATTTGAATGAAATTTGGTGTTGATTAAGCTTACCTTTTTATCTTCTTTTTTCTTGCTCTAGAAAATGGTGGCCGGCCTCTCCTTAATTTTAATTTTTGCAAGTGAATGAAGTGATACTCATTGCTAAGGGTTTAGGATATTAGAATGCCTATTTTCCCATTTTACCCCTTACTTGTTTCCTAGCATATCTTATTCATGCTATCTCGTTTTGATTCACATATTAGCATGGCACAACTACCCTTAATTATATTCAAATCTCAATCCATTAATCATCTTACATTATTTAATTTACTAATTAAATATCCTAAATAATGTTACTAAAAATATGGGGTGTTACAGACTCCCATCCTTAAAGAATTTCATCCTTGAAATTACGATAAGTACACAACAAATCAATCAACAAGGTAAAACATACCATCAAACAAATCAGGATAAGTGTCCCTAATCCTGCTCTCAGTCTCCCAAGTACAGTCTCTCTCATCGTCGCTCCACTGGACTTTCACTAGTTTGACTGTCTTGTTCCTTAGCATCTTCTCATCCATCACAACTATACGAATGGGCTTTCTTACTATGGTCAAGTCTGGTTCTACTACTAAGTCCTCTAAAACTATTGGTGCCATAGTAGTCTCTGGGTCTCTAACAGACTTTCTAAGATGAGAAACATGGAAAACATCATGGACTCCTACCAAACTACTCGGTAACTCCACTCTATATGTGAGTTTCCCGATCCTCTCAATAATATGAAAAGTTCCAACGAATCTTGGTGCTAAGTAACCCGATCTTCTGAATTTAATCATACCCTACATCGGTAAAACATTAGTAAACACATAATCTCTAATGGAGAATACTAAGTCTTTCCTTCTTCTTTCTGCGTAGCTTTTTGCCTAGATTGAGCCTCCTTCATTCTATCTCGAATTAACTCAATCTTCTCAGTTGTTCTCTCACTAAATCCGGACCAAGAACCAATCTATCCTCGGTTTCTAACCGACAAACGAGAGATTTGCATGGCCTTCCATACAAACCTTCGAACGGTGCAATCCCAATACTAGTTTGATAACTGTTGTTATACGAAAAATTGACTAAATGTTGATGGTCCTCCCATGATCCCCCAAAATCCAATACATAAGCTCATAACAAATCCTCTAAGACTTTGTTAACTCTTTCCATTTTCCCATTAGTCTATGGATGGAAAGCGGTACTCATCTTGAGCTTGGTTCCTAAAGCTATCTGTAGACTATTCTATGTTTGTACCAAAAATGGGCACAACACTCTTCGGAAGTTTTTGAAGAGATAAAAGTGAAGAATGCAAATTAAAACTGTGGAATATCTAACAAAAACTCCAAATAACAGAAAGTAAATTGCAAAGACAAGCGATTTAGAGTGGTTCGGCGTTTTGCCTACGTCCACTATGAAGTTTTATGTTTTTATTGCTCGATACTTGAAGGTTACAGTAGTTTATAATGTAATACAACTGAATTTCTAAGTTAAGTCTCAATCTAAAGCAGCGGCGGTGTTCTGGAGTAGATCTGGCAGAATCTGGGCGCTCTTCAGTACTTAGAATTCTCCCACCTCTTTTCTGAATGACCAGGGGCTCTATTTATAGGTGTAGGAGGCTGATATTTCGCCTAAAATGAGGGGAGACCAGTTCTGGTACGTCAGGGGGCCCACATGGCCGAAATCTAGAGATCCGGGCCCACTTTGGGATCGATTCGACCCTTGGTTCGAATCGATCAAGAAATCGTCCAATCGAGCTGAAATTTGGTGTGAACATTCTTCATCATGTGTTTAAGCTTCTGTGAAAATTTCATGGCATTTGGACTTGTAGAACTCGAGTTATGATCGATTCAAAATCACGTTTCTGGTTGACCAGCCTAGTTCGAATCGACCTTAGTTCGAATCGACTCGTTCGAATCGATCTCCCTGCACACGAAGGCAATGGTGTGGCGCGTGCTTCTCGCATCGATCCGCTTTGTACTCTGGTTTGTCTGGCTCGAATCCATGACCTCTGCTACTTTGATTCGATGGTTTTGAGGGAACGGATTCGAAAAGGTGTAAGTTCGAATCGATCAGGATGGATTCGAAGACAGTTACGAAGGGGAGTTAAAGTCTCTACAACTGAATGGATTCGAAGGTACTAGGGTCGAATATTGGCCTCCTTCGAATCGATGACGTTGGTGCTTTGGAATGGAGTCGGAGCTCCTCTGCCTGCCTGGACTCGAAGCGAAGCCTTAAGGATGGATTCGAACCAATATATGGTTGATGGATTCGAACGCAGGCTCCTTTATCATCGATTCGAAGCAGAGAAGTTCGATGGAGTCGAACAAAGACGGTCATGTGGACACGAAGTCTGGTCATCAGACGGATTCGAATGCAAGCTCCCTCTATGGATTCGAACTTATGACTATTTACCCCATATTGCATCGATGATATCTTGAGTGTACGAACTCGGATTGACTCGAAAATTGGAACGTCGTTTCCTCTGGCCTTGCTTGACATGTCTTATCGATTGCAGCCCGATCCGGACTCGGACAAATTCATCGATATCCGTAGCGATCCTTACGTGTAACCGACTTCTGAGACGACCTATCACCGGTATCTAGTCAAGTCCTTGGTGTCACGGCCTTGCCAAAAGGCGGGATAACATTTGCCCCCCAAAGTACGTCTTGTGTAAACATGACGTGCTTTGAAAAGCTGCAGTCTCTCACTGGATAGCTACAACATGCTTTGTCGAAAATTGTCTTCTTTGCTGTCGTAATCAATCGTTGTATGATCATGATTGACTGTTTGGCTTTTGAGTCATAACGAGATGAACATCTGATTCCTGTTGATGATAAAGACCAAAACATTAGTCAAAAAATACGTGCATACGTGTATTATCTTGACCTTGGTTAACGTTACGTGATCGCAAGTTGTTGTCCGTTCGGTTCGCTATCGAAATCTGCATCGGTCCTATCCTGAACCGATTTGAGATTTGAGTTAAAACATTGCTTTTATGATTGTCTATGGTCATCCTCTCGTATCGATCCTCTCCTGAATTGGTATGAAGAGTAGACAAGCAATTTTTCACATTGAAATGGTTCGTCCATTTGATCGATGGTATTTGATGGATGCGAAGCAATGTTTCTGGACCCGCTTCGAGTTGATGGTTTCGAAGTAGACACTTCGAATCGATGGGGCATAATGACCCAGGTTCATCTTCTGTCGACTGCTTCGAATCGATGATTCTTCGAATCGATACTGTGTGGATTCGAAGTTCTCTGAGTTGGTGGAGTCGAAGTCGTGAATGCTCGAACCGATGTACTTTCGAAACGATGGTTCGTGGGGCTCGTGCTTTGAGTCGATGTTGTCTCGCATCGATGTTGTTGAGATGGATTCGACCGTGCAAGGAGATTCGCAGGAGATGGATTCGAAGTGGTGGGTTATGATCGATTCGAAGTCGCCGTAACGAATCGAGTCGATGCCCTTACCTGTTAAAGCCGGTCAGTTGTACCGGGAGGCGAATCGTCTTATTTCTCCTATATATACCGGGGTACTATTCTCTTCTCACTTTTTACCATTTACCATTGCTTCAGCTGTTTCTTCGAATCGTCTTCCCAGAGCTATAACCGACATGCTTTACACGAATCGATCGAACACGTTCACGCTTCCACTCGTAATCAAATCAGGTATTCAAGGAAACGATTCGAGATGAGGAAAATAGAACTATCTTCTCCTTTAGAAAATTCTGAGAAGTGACGAGATCTGAACGAAGTGGGTCGACTCGATGGAATCGAGGAATGAAACCTTTCGAGTGATATCGGTCAAGGTGTTGTCTTCCATTGCTTCGCATCGATCCAGGCACGAGTCATTCGAATCGTTTTTGAATGCATAGCTTCGAATCGATGGTTTTAAGAGAAAAGGAAGGCTCGTGGCAATCGATTCGAGGTAGCGGTACTCCGATCGATTCGAAGGATCTCAGTTTTGATCGATTCGAAGTCATGTATAGATCATGGATTCGAAGTGTTCCTCTATCCTAATGTTGCATCGAGTCGAACCATATGGATTCAAAGCACCCGGAACCGAACTTCATCGATTCGACCTGCATCGATTCGTGCTGATGGATTCGAACGTCTTCGGAAGTTGAGACCATTACTTTTTGACTTGTTCCATCATATGAACTACGACCAGTTTCAAGTTATCCTCTGATGAACTTAATGAATTTTAGCATACTTGACTCCGACGAGCTTCGGCCTTGCATAATCGAACTTGACTGAAAGACTTGAACTTGAATTTCCTTCGAAGCTCGTCAATGGAACTATGACTTAACTAATAATACAACTGATTTATACTTGAAGTTGGTTCGTAGCGTTTGGATGGTGTGGAAGTGACGGTCAGCGATGACGGTCATTTTCATTCTCAAATTTCGCAAGTTATGTCGTACGAACATCTCGCTTTATTCTGTTAAATTTGTTTAAGTGATGCACAGCACTTGCACTGCATGACACGTTTACACACACTATACTGGGGCATGCACGGACTGGTTATGAACTTAACGTTGCTTTCTGATGAGTTAGCTAATTATGGAATCTTCGAGCTCCCAATAACAAGAGGTACAGAGCTCGACTCCTCCGGTTCTTGAGATTCCTGAAATCCCTGCCGATGTAATCGATCCAGCTCCAGACGAATTGTCAGAGGCTATATTTATTGAGGACCCTGTCGATTCGGTTCAGTCTAACATCTCTGAATCCTTATTGGGACGAATATGCCTAAAGCACAACATATCTCTAGGTGATGTATTATTGCCCAGCGCCACTGATAGACCGCACAATCCGCCTGAAGGATATACAGCATTCTACCGTCATGCTTGTGCGGTTGGAACTCTTCCTCCTTTCAATCAATATATCAGAGGGATGCTATCATATTTAGGAATCGCTCCTTCACAACTTCATCCCAACGGGCACGCGTTGCTGAACAGTGCCTTTGTCATATTTATGGACTGTCTCTTTCGCCCGCCGAGGCCCTCCGAGATCAGACACATATTTAACTTCAAGAGCAGGGGTGATAGCCCGTCGTTTACATTTTTGGAGGCAGTTAGAAATTGCCAAGTTGTAGTTGGAGCTTGGACTCGACTGAGCTATTTCAAGAACGAATGGTTCTACGTTCGGTGCCCTCCGGGTTTCGCTAGGCGATGGTTGTCTAGACGTAAGCGCCTTAACCTGTTTCCTTGACCAATAGCTCTTCGGTGTTATAACTAACATTTCATTCCTTTTACAGCTATTATCTCTAGGCCCGATGGAGGGCGTTTCAAGGGTACCGTCCGGAGTCTTCAAGAAGTCCCAAGCGAGCTGAGGCATATTGACTCGGTGCTGAACGACTACAACTTAAGAGTTCTGGGTTTGATCGACATTAATCAAAGCATAGTTGTTGAGGGATTTTCAAAGTCCGTCTCCAAGAAGGAAAATAAGAAGAAACCCAAGAAGAGAAAAGCGAAGAAGTCACTCGGAATCAAAATAATCGAGGCGAGTGACGAAGAAAGAACCCATACGGATTCAGAGCCAATGGCTGACCTTTCGGGAAACTTGGAGGAATCGGGAGAAAAACGGAAAGGCAAGGCCGCCGTTTCCAAAAAACTTAAGTCAAAGGGGGGAAAATCTGTAGATGTGCTTCTTCCCGCTTCCGGAGTTATGATTTCTGAGGCCGCCCCTTCTCATTCGAGAGATTCTCTCAAAGGGCTTGACGACATTCCTATCCCAGATTATATATCGATTTCTCATAATCCTGGGTTGGAGGAATTGCAAGATGTCCTAAACATGAACGAGCCCTTTCCTTTAAGTGCGGTCAACACTTCCGGTCGGTTTGGGGGTTTACACATTTACACACACTTCCACGGCACTTCATGACTTCTACATAGTAAACATTGCTTTATGGGATTTTAATCCGTAATTCTTTCTTATCGCAGGTGAGATGTCAGGACGTGGCTCTACTCTAGATAGGCTTCGGAATGTGCGCCAATCTTCTCCATTTTACGATTCCCGTAGGAGAGAGACAGATAGGGATCATGGGCGAGGCTATTCGAGTCAAGAACGTTATGATAGAGACAGAGATTACTCGCGTAACCGTTCTGGCTATGATTACTCTGACAGAGACCGGGGATACCAGTACCGACCCCGATCTCGTTCTCCTCCGCCTCCCAGGGCTCCAGTAGACCTCCCAGGGCCATCTCATCAGCAACAGTTGCCTTCTCAATCTTCTCGGCCTGATGCTCAACGGCCAAGAATGGAACCAACGGCATCCGCTATAATTGAACAAGCTCCGACTGAGTTGACAAGCGAGGGAGCTGCTAAACTCGCCCAAATGAAAAATGACTACCCTGAAATTTGCATGGATGGCTATATCTTCCCTCCTAACTTTAAAAGAATCCCTCCGGAAGTTGAGACCACCGCTCATAGTTATATCCATGACTTCTATGCTCAGTATAAGGAGTGGTACAAGGCAGCCGTGAAGGCTTCTAGAGTAGCTTTTGACTGGGCGAAGATCATTGCTGAACGTGATGCTGAAATTGCTAAACAGAAACGCATCATTGAAGTTCTTCAGTCTGAAATGGAGACGTCCCGGAATTCTGAACTTCAAGCTCTCCAGAAACACGAGGACGCCGTGGCCAAAATGGCTAGGATGCAACAGGAACATTGCGCCACGGTAGAAGAGATGGGCCACCGCAACACCACCGTTGCAGCTGAGCGAGACTCAGCCGTTAAAGAGCTAAACGAGCTCAAGGCCAAATTTGCTGAAATGGTGAAGGAGAAGGATGATGCGAACGCCACTGCTCAAGAGGCTTGCAACCAAGCAGTATCTCTCAGGGCCGAACTTGCTGCGGTGGCGGTCAAGTCCAAGTCTGCGGAAGCAGAAATCCAGGAAAAGATTTTGGAGGAGAGGTCCAGGCTGGACGCTGAGTTCGACGATCTCCTTGTCACGTACAACGCTAATGTGCTGGAACATAGAAATTTAGCGTGGCTGGGAGATGATTCCATGATTTTGTACAATGCCTGGACCCGGCTGGTGAATGAGAAGAAAGCAGTGCATCCAGATGAAACATTTGACGACTTTGAGCTGGAGATGCGTTTGCTCACCGAGGATGAGAGGAAGATCCTTCATGAGGTGGTGATCTCTATGGCGAAAGAAAAGCTTGGCGTTCAATCTTTAGAGACAGGCGAAGGTTCGGGGACCGCGCATCACGAGGCAAGTGTTGGAGCCGTAATCCCAACATTGCCCGAAACCACTGGTGCGGTAGATCCCCAATCTGTTCCTGCATATAATCCTGACCAACCGTTATTATCTTCAGCCGATGATTCCTCCCACGTTTCGGTCCAGACTAAGGAAGGTATTTGAACGCTTCTCATAGTTTAGTTGTGGAGAACTTTAAGCAACACACTTGGCTAACAATCTTCGTTTTGTCGCATTTCAGTGACTGAAGTCGTTGTTTCTGCGCCTCTTGCTCTATCAGTTCCACATCAAACACAAGGGGTTGTTTTTACTGAAGCCATCACGACTTCTACCTTGATCGGCGAAGAGGGAGATGCAAATATGTTCTCTTTCAGCGCTCAAATGATTGAGGAGCTTCTCAATGAACCCATCGATCCCTCTGTCAACCCGTCCGATGCTGTGAGTGGGGCTGCTCCGGCCGTTAGTTCATCCATGCCAGCTATTGGCACATCCGACGCGGCCCAAGTATCCCGTGAGGACGACGTTATGGCTGAGATTGATGCCGAGATGACAGCAGGGAATGCTGGTGTGAATCCGCCCGGGCCTGCCCCGTTAATGGTGATTTCACCGGGTGGTACTGTAGTGATTGAGACCGCTCCTGTCCCTCCTCCTGCGACTACTCCTATGCCTCCAGCTCATCCTCCTAGAAGAACTTCCGTCGCCTCGAGCTCTGAGGAAGACGTCGACATTATATCGCTGCCGGAGGGCAAGCCTGAAAAGAGTAAGCGATTGAGGAAAAAATCAGGCAGTGGATCTGGTGGGGCTACCCCGAAGAAGAAGATAAGGAAGAAGAAAGATTGAGCTCTTTCTTTAAATCTTTGTTGCGTAGGGTAGCATTTTGTTGATTTCTCTATTGCCGTGTATAGATGTGGATTCGGCTCCCACTAGTAGCAATTTCTTGAACCATTTTGTAATCAGATTCTTTTTGTTGATAGTGGAAATGAGAATGTTTTCCCTTTTGTCTCCAACTTGTTATGTGTTATGGTTCTGCCCCCAGCATTGGGGATTAGTGTGGAGTTGATGTATGTTTATACTCCGCCTTGCGTATTGGGAGTACGGAGTTAGTTAATGTTTATACTCCAGTTCGCGTTCTCGGAAGCTGGAGTTTGTTGGTATTTATACCCAGCTCGCGCTCTCGGATTACTCTGGGGTTTTAGGAAAATGTTTATACTCCGCCTCGCACTCTGGGAGTACGGAGTTAGTTAAAAAGTTCATACTCTGCCTCGCACTCTGGGAGTACGGAGTTAGGAAAAAGGTTTTGTACCCAGCTCGCGCTCTCGGAGTACTCTGGGATTTAGAAAAATGTTTATACTCCGCCTCGCACTCTGGGAGTACGGAGTTAAGTAAAAAGTTTTGTACCCAGCTCGCGCTCTCAGAGTTCTCTGGGATTTTGTAAATGTTTATACTCCGCCTCGCACTCTGGGAGTACGGAGTTAGTTAATGTTTATACTCCAGTTCGCGCTCTCGGAAGCTGGAGTTTGTTGATATTTATACCCAGCTCGCGCTCTCGGAGTACTCTGGGATTTAGAAAAATGTTTATACTCCGCCTCGCACTCTGGGAGTACGGAGTTAAGGAAAAGGTTGTCGTGTATCAACCCATTTCTGGCCTGATGTGATGGCTTGCCCCCGAGCTCGGGTTTCATTTGGTGAGTGGTTGATTGCTTCATAGCCACTCCCTACTTGAATAAATTCCATTGTGTGATGGAATTTAGCTCTTCGTGCATCGTGATGTTGTACATTGTATTTAATGAATCACAGCTCTGGCTCAAAGAGATGGCATTTTATTGCTGAAATAAGAAAACATGGCAAAGTCAGTTGCCTTATTACAAATTCTAATTTCGAAATGCAGAAACAAATTCTAAAACAGAATTGAAACTAAATAGATAAACATAGCCTGTTATGCGTAATAGCGACGAAGTCTTTCTCTATCCAAGGCCTTTGGTGAAGCTAGACCATCAGCGGTCGTCATCTCATTTACATCATCCCCGAGCTCTTGCTTAATCTCATGTGATCCCTTCCATGTTGGTTTCATGTGTAGTAGTGCTGGGTATTCTTTTTTAATGACAATCTCATTGCGTTCAAAAGTTTTAAGTCGGTCCTCGGCATTGCGTAATCGGGCGACTCGTTTTCGGCGTATGACTGTTCTCAAGTCAACCTGATCGCCCTGGACGACTCCAACTCCGTTGACGGTAGGGAACTTTAAGGTCAAGCACCACGGGGCAATTACGGCTTTGAATTCAGTAAGGGCAGGTCGTCCTAAGAAAGCGTTGTATGGCGAAACTATGTTCAACACAGTGAACTGTAATGTTCGAACTCTCCTATGTTCCTTAGATCCCAACCTAACTGGTAACTTCACCACCCCAATAGGTACGGTAGAGCTACTGTTGAATCCATGGAGGTGAGTTTGGCAAGGTTCCAAATCCCCGAGATTCATCCTCATTTGATTATAAGCATGTATGAAAAGGATATTCACAGAGCTCCCGCAGTCAATTAGTATCCTCTTCATCCAAGCTGGACCTACTTGTGCCGATATCACGAGTGGGTCAGTAGTCGGGCTTCCGACATAATCAATATCGTTGTCTCGGAAAGTGATGTCGTTAATTATCGCTCTCTTTCGCTTGGTCGAAGGTTTATTGTCCAAGTTAGCATTGCACTCAAAGTCTGTTCGTCTAGCCAAGTTGTTATATGATTTCACTTCTCCCCAACTTCGCTTCGCTGTTCGAGGACTATCACTTACAACATTGATTACCAGTCTTCCTCCGACACGACCTGGTTCTTCCTGTCTTTCTGGATTCTGTGCATGATTTTGATTTGAGGGGCCCGCCCCTTCAGACTGCGGTGCCCGCACAAACTGATCTAACTTCCTCTCTCTGATCAACTTCTCAATGAGGTCCTGCAAGTGCCGACATTCATTGGTGTTGTGGCCATAACTTTCGTTGAATCTACAGAACTTCCCTGTTTGAATCTGCCTCTCCGACGATTGCTTCGGAGCCGGCTTCTTATATTGCATAGTATTGCAAGTCTGTAGGTACACATTTTCCAACGATGTATTCAATGGTGTGTAATTATCGAACATTGGAGCCTAACGTCGTGGACCCCGATTTGGATCTCTTTTCTTATTCTGACCATTGTTACCTCTTGGCTGCGTTTGCTTGTTCTGTATGTTCAACTGAACTTTTCCGGAATTGCCACCGGACTGTTTTACTGCTACATTGCTCTGTATTCCTTCGCTCCTGGGTTCCTCATCGTCCTACTTCCTAGACTGTTTCGCGTCCTCTTGCCGTAAGAATTGTGCAGCTTTGGAGTAGAAACGGTCCAACGATGCGGGTGGTTTTCCGGCTAACCAGTTTCCAAATTCAGAATCAGGGTCAATCCCCTTTGTCAATGCCATTAAGATTGAGTTGTCGTTGGGATTACTAATCTCTACACATGCCGCATGGAATCTCTCTAAGTAACGCCTTAGCGTTTCCCCTCGAGCTTGGGTAACACTGGATAAGGTGTTGACATCTTTGGGTCTAGCGACATGCATGCAAAATTGTTCCACAAATTTCTTAGCCAGTTGATCAAATGAAGAGATAGACCTAGGTGGCAATCTCGTGAACCACATCGTTGCAATTCCACCTAGAGAGATGGGGAAACTTCGACATTTTACTGCGTCATCGGCCCTTGCAGCGCTCATCGACCATTCATATTTCAAGATGTGTTGATTGGGATCAGAATTTCCTTCGTACATAGGAAGGGTTGGCATTCTGAATCGCCGAGGAGGTTCAGCATTCAGTATCTCGTCTGTGAAGGGAGTATGACTACGGGAAAGTCCCCAGTCATCGTTGGTAAGGCCTTGGCTTTCGCGGATCATCTGACGTATCATAGTCGAGATGTCTGGCATTGCTACATTTTGAGCTTGCCGAGCTAAGGTGTGGTCGGGTTCCACAGTGCGAGTTCGGACCGGGCGCTGTCGACGGTCCAAATTTTGCCTCCTTGGCTCAGCGTCCTCTAGGACGTACGGTTCAGGAGTACGCCCACGTTGCCGATTATTTGGCTCTGAAAGATTTCGGGTATCAACCCTTGTTTCTATTGTGGCAGCTGTGGCATGATTGTCCGCGGTATGCTGTGTAGTAGGGCCTCCTTGTGTGGAGGGCCCGGCCTGAAAGCTGGTCGACGGTCCTGTCCTCAACTGTCCAACAGTCAAAGCGGGTTGATATCCGGTCGTTTGTGCATGACCCCCGTCTAATCGAGGACGGGTAGATCTGTGATAGTAGTCTGATGAAGCAGAACTTTCAGTGGATGAGCGGGAAACATCATCCCTTCTGGACCTCCTACGGCCCTGGCGGTTCAGTTGGTTCGTCAATTCGATATTGGCACGCAACTGTTCGACTAATTGCTGCCGACTCTGAGTCAGCTCTTGAAGCAATACTTGGAATTCTTGTCTAGTGACTGCCCCAGACGGATCTGAGTGGGCAGTGTTGTCTTGGTTGGATGGCTGCTGTTGAGCAGGATTCTGTCCATCCCTACCTTCTTGTCCGGCAGCTGTAGAAGTGGTTCTCGTGCTAACCATTTTGAATGATGAATCCTTTTCCTAGATTTTATGCAAATCTGAGTAGAATGGAAGGACTGTGAATAAAAGATCTGGATCTTCCTCTTGGATTTGTGCAATCCGGTATCGATAGTAGATCCAAGGAGCGGGAGAAAAAAGCTGGTTTTTTCTCAGTGAAAGCACCAAAGTGTTTGTACCAAAAATGGGCACAACACTCTTCGGAAGTTTTTGAAGAGATAAAAGTGAAGAATGCAAATTAAAACTATGGAATATCTAACAAAAACTCCAAATAACAGAAAGTAAATTGCAAAGACAAGCGATTTAGAGTGGTTCGGCGTTTTGCCTACGTCCACTATGAAGTTTTATGATTTTATTGCTCAATACTTGAAGGTTACAGTAGTTTATAATGTAATACAACTGAATTTCTAAGTTAAGTCTCAATCTAAAGCAGCGGCGGTGTTCTGGAGTAGATCTGGCAGAATCTGGGCGCTCTTCAGTACTTAGAATTCTCCCACCTCTTTTCTGAATGACCAGGGGCTCTATTTATAGGTGTAGGAGGCTGATATTTCGCCTAAAATGAGGGGAGACCAGTTCTGGTACGTCAGGGGGCCCACATGGCCGAAATCTGGAGATCCGGGCCCACTTTGGGATCGATTCGACCCTTGGTTCGAATCGATCAAGAAATCGTCCAATCAAGCTGAAATTTGGTGTGAACATTCTTCATCATGTGTTTAAGCTTCTGTGAAAATTTTATGGCATTTGGACTTGTAGAACTCGAGTTATGATCGATTCAAAATCACGTTTCTGGTTGACCAGCCTAGTTCGAATCGACCTTAGTTCGAATCGACTCATTCGAATCGATCTCCCTGCACACGAAGGCAATGGTGTGGTGCGTGCTTCTCGCATCGATCCGCTTTGTACTCTGGTTTGTCTGGGTCGAATCCATGACCTCTGCTACTTTGATTCGATGGTTTTGAGGGAACGGATTCGAAAAGGTGTAAGTTCGAATCGATCAGGATGGATTCGAAGACAGTTACGAAGGGGAGTTAAAGTCTCTACAACTGAATGGATTCGAAGGTACTAGGGTCGAATATTGGCCTCCTTCGAATCGATGACGTTGGTGCTTTGGAATGGAGTCGGAGCTCCTCTGCCTGCCTGGACTCGAAGCGAAGCCTTAAGGATGGATTCGAACCAATATATGGTTGATGGATTCGAACGCAGGCTCCTTTATCATCGATTCGAAGCAGAGAAGTTCGATGGAGTCGAACAAAGACGGTCATGTGGACACGAAGTCTGGTCATCAGACGGATTCGAATGCAAGCTCCCTCTATGGATTCGAACTTATGACTATTTACCCCATATTGCATCGATGATATCTTGAGTGTACGAACTCGGATTGACTCGAAAATTGGAACGTCGTTTCCTTTGGCCTTGCTTGACATGTCTTATCGATTGCAGCCCGATCCGGACTCGGACAAAATTCATCGATATCCGTAGCGATCCTTACGTGTAACCGACTTCTGAGACGACCTATCACCGGTATCTAGTCAAGTCCTTGGTGTCACGAAAGAATCTCTATCACTAACAATACTACTAAGAATTCTGTGCAGTCTAACCACATTCTTCGTAAACATCTTCACTAAACCAGGTGTCGTCCTAGTTGATTTAACTAGAATGAAATGGGCACTCTTGGTCATTCTATCCACTATGACCCATATACTTTCATTCCCTCTTCTAAATCTTGGCAACCCATCAATAAATTCCATAGAAATAGAACCCATTTCCAAACAAGGATATCCAACGGTTGAAGCAATCCACTTGGCTTCTTGTGTTCAGCCTTTGCCTGTTAGAAATTCAAGCGCTGCTTTACCCATAAGGCAATATCTCATTTCATACCTTCACCATGTCCTGATACATCTTGGTTCCTCCTTGATGAATAGTGAACTTGGAACAATGGCAATTCCTCCAAAACTTCCTTCCTAATGTCCCCTACATTCGGAACACATAACCCTCCTTCCTTTCTCAACCACCCATTTTGGTTGAGACTAAAATCCTTCAAGTCATCGCTCTTCGTTCCTTCTCTTAACCACATAATCCGTTCAGCTAAAACCAGATCCTCCTCCTGTTTAGAAGCTATCTTCTCAATCATTACTGGTCGAACATCTAAATAACAAAACATAACTCTTTCTCCACTAGACCAAGCCTTAGATCTATACTGCCCTCTACAATCTGACAGTGCTTCCAAATCCTTCCACGCGGCAATCATCGCTAACACTGCATTTTGATGTTTCCTGCTAAGTGCATTCGCTACCTTATTCCCTTTTCCCGGTGTGTACTCAATTGCAAAGTCATAAGCGATAATAAACTCTAACTGTCTCTGTTGTCTTATGTTCAGCTCCATCTGAGAGAACAAATACTTCAACGACTTATGATCCATATATAACTCGAATCGCTCTCCCAAAAGGTAATGCCTCCACACCTTCAAAGAAAAAATAACTACAGCTAATTCCAAGAATGCATTAGATATCCAACCTTACGCGGTCTAAGCTGTCTAGAAGCATAGGAAATCACTTTACCCCTCTTCATCAACACAGCTCCTAACCATGTTCTACACAAATTAGTATAAATTACCAAGTCTTGATTCCCCTCTGGCATAACCAACATAGGTGCATGGGTCAATAAATGTTTCAAGCTCTGGAATGCTTCCTCACGCTTATCGGTCCACACAAAATTTACATCCATTTGCGTTAGCTTGGTCATCAGCGCTGCTATCCGTGAGAAATCCTTTATAAACCTCCGATAATATCCAGCCAATCCAAGAAAACTCTTTATCTCAGTCACTATCTCAGGTCTCTTCCAATTATTCACCGCTTCAATCTTAGTTGGATCTACAAACTACCCTTTCTCTGAGACTACATGACCAAAAAACTTCACTTCCTTCAACTAGAAATGACATTCTGAAAATATCGCCTTCAGCCGAAGTTGCCTCACTGTCTCAAGCATAACACTGAGATGAACTTCATGCTCCTTCTCATCCTTAGAGTATATCAAAATATCATTTATAAAAACCAATATGAACCTATCCAAGTGCTCGCGGAAAATCAGTTCATAAAATCCACAAAGAATGCCGGCGCATTAGTTAGTCTTAACGGCATAACTAACCATTCATACGATCCATATCGAGTCCTAAACGCCGTCAAAGGTATACTATCTTCTACTACTCTAAGCCGATGAAACCCTATCGCCAAATCCAAACGAGATAATACCTTGGCTCCACTCAACTGATCGAACAAATCGTCAATTCTCGGTAATGGGTATCGATTCGTTATCATCCTCTCATTAAACTTATGATAATTGATACATAGCCTCAACGATCCATCCGGCTTCGTAGCAAAAACTATGGCTGCTCCCCAAGGTGAACTACTTGGTCTATTAAAAATCTTGACTTCCAAATCCACTAAAAGCACCTTCAACTCTTTCATCTCTGTAGGTGTCATCCTGCTTAGCGGCCTACTCGTTAGTTCTACTCCAGGCACAAAATCAATCTGAAACACAATGGCTCGTTTCAGTGGTAATCCAACTTCAGGCTCAAAGAAATCCGCGAATTCTCTAACCATGAAAACTCGATTCAACTCGTCTTTCAACTCCGCAATGCCCAATAAAGCATTCACTTCACAACCAGGGTTTTCTACAGCATAAACTATCCGATCACTACAATCAGGGTGTCTAAGTGATATTTTCCTATCATGGCAAAATATCCTAGCATCATACTTTCTTAACCAATCCATGACCAGTATAATTTCGAACCCTACAAAGTCAAACACATGCAAATAGCAAACAAAAGTATGACCTAGCAAGTCAAACTCTAAATGGCCACACTTCATCCCAAGTGTTGCATACCCTCCTATTAGATTTGCAAGCCTCAAGGAAGTAATTAAATATGAGGGTTCTAGGTTAAGCTTATCTACAAAACATCGAGATAATAAAGAATGTGATGCACCAGTATCAAACAAAAAGCTAACGTACATACCGCGAATCTGTACCGTGCCTCCCAGAAATGCCTTTCCCTTCTCCTGCACTGATTTCTTTGGAATAGTAGGTTCCAAAGCATACACCTTGCCCTTTCCATCCTTTGCGGACTCTTTGCATTGATTCTTATAGTGGCTGATCTGATCACAATTAAAGCACCTGATGTTCTTCTTTCCAATCACCTCCTTTCCCTTTCCTTTTCCAGTACGACACTCATGAGCGTAATGTTCTTTCTTGTCGCACTTAAAACAAACCACTTCAAACTTCCCCTTCTTAACTGCTCCTCCTTTCTGAGCACCCTTCTTGTAGAAAAAATTCCTTTTCTGGCCTTGTCCAACCTGGACCTCCTTCTCCTTATTCTTCTCCAAACAAGCAAGCATCTCTTCGTGTCTTAACGCCATCTCTACTACCACATCACAGGGATCTCTAATGTGTGGTAAGGTAGCTCTCGCTGACTCTGGCTTCAATCCTCTAACGAACTTTTCATTCCTACTCATCACTTTATCAACAGTGGCGTAACCATATCTAGCTTACTCTTCAAATCTACCAGCATACTCCAGAATAGACATCTCCCTTTGTTCTAGTTTAGCAAACTTTCGGACCTAAACAGACTGTGCCATCACCAACATGAATCTTTCTAGAAACCTCCTCTTAAACTATGCCCATAACATAGTCTCCTCATCCACACTAGCTGTTACAGTATTCCACCAATACAAAGCAGCTCCTTGAAGATGTCTTGAAGCAAGTCTCCTTTTCTACTCGTCATTAAGTCCTAAGTCAGCAAAAATCCTTTCACATTGTAGCGGCCAGTTTTCCACCTCGATAGCATCCTTAGTTCCAATAAACGGCTTTCTCCCAAGCCTAGCATAATCCTTGCTCAAGTTTGCTCAAGTTAGCATAGTGGTTGACTAATGGAACTTCCTGAACTCCTCCTCCTGTAGCATTCCCTCCAATAACTCCAACTGCGATTCCAGCTTGCATCATTTTCATGAAAAACCGATACCTGGATCCCATATCCTCTTGTGGCACCCTAGCACCAACATTCTCAGCCTGCGCCGGACCTTGATTTCTTCTAGCATTCGGTTGAGCATTTCTATTTATGGTGGTGTTGTCTCCTCCTAGATTAACTCTGCCTCTTCTTCCATCAATATATGTATTCAAGCCTCGTGAGATGTAGAAGAATAGCCTATGAGAGATAGGAGAAAAGAGATATAGCGTATAGTTATACATAACAAATACAAGTATGATACTACAGAATTATCCCATACCCCGATCTTAACTCGAATTCCTAAGGATTATGTTTTCAAAAATTGTTTTTAGTTAAAGTATTGTGGTGACCCTCTCCAAATAACATAGATTTTTTTTAAAAGCATACAAAAGGAATTCACCACTAAACCCCATTTCTTCTATATTTGAATATTTATATAATTTCCCAAATATTTTTCCCAAGACCCTGGATTTACCAATATAATCATATCGGTGCACAAACAAATTAAGACAATTATATATTTGATGATATATAATTGTTTCCCTTTGCCATTTAGAGCTAACAAATTTGCAAAGAGAGTTTGAATCAAACAGGGAACAAAATTACCATATGTGTTGACAACATAACCTTTTATTTCTTTCCTAATTTTTGTTCTACTACCAGAGATAGATTTTTCGCAATTATTATTCTTATATGTACAATACTGCAATGCACATGGTTTCTAGACTTTTCTGCCTAAATAAGTCTATTGACATTAAAATGGCCTTTAATTGTTCTTATTATAATTATCAAGTACTTGTATGAAATCACTTCAGAAATTATACTTACAGGCATGAACATTGGAACTAATTTCTATTTATCATTTCAGGATGAACAATTGAAGTCATTTTGCATTTTTAAGTTTAACATGGTGCAGACTTAAGTACTTGGTGTTTTATTGGAAATGCTTGGTGTTATTTGAGGGTTGCTTGGAGTTTTCTTTTCTTTTGTCCTGGAAGCACTTACACTTCATGAATTGA
This sequence comes from Allium fistulosum, assembly GCA_030737815.1. Classification (NCBI taxonomy): domain Eukaryota; kingdom Viridiplantae; phylum Streptophyta; class Magnoliopsida; order Asparagales; family Amaryllidaceae; genus Allium; species Allium fistulosum. The sequence continues at coordinate 1,113,254,471 of CM060907.1, read as the reverse complement.
AATGAAATGGTTCCAGGCTACAAGAGTTTGACCCATGGCCATCTAGGCCGGCCATAGTCCCTCTTTTACCACTTGCAAACCCATATCCCTCATATTAACAAGCTTTTACAAAGGTCCACTCCTAACACAAGCATGTTTTTGCCTAGTTTAAATTTCCTGGAAATGCATCCATATATGTATTCAATCCATTATTCAAAATACAATTACTTCTAGGTTTATTTCTTTCATAATTTTTTTTTAAATCAACCACCTTAGCTCTTTAATTTCCATAAAGTCAAAAATATAAATTCAAGCAATAAAAATCAGAGAGTATCATATACACATATCATATTTATATGATATGTCTATCCCTTTATTTCTCCAAATCAGACATTCATAAAATCAGTAGTTAACCAAACATCATCAATAGTCTTTCATAGCAGGTTCACTTAAGTACATATTTTTAATCCAAATACTTAGAAATCTCCCTACAAGTAACTTCAATTACAACATGAAATCTGACTAATAAATTCATTACAAAGCAACTACAAATTTTAAAACTGGTTTCTTTTATTTATACTAGCATCTAATTGCCATCTTCATCCATCAAGCCAACTTCAATTTCATGCAAGCAATTCACTGAGCTGCCCCAATTTTAATGAGACACCCAGATGATTGCAAGGGCAACCAAAAGGGTCAGTTTTCACTGGTATGAGCGTTTATCAAATTTGTATACATGTTCATAATTTTTGGTGATCTTGCAATGTCTTCCTAGTTTAGCAGATTTCATACTTAGCATGTTTTTGGTCAATACCAAGTGATACAAAGACACATTCATTTATTCAATCAATACCCAGCAAACAATCAAAATAAATATATGTATTTCTTGGTTCATTTTTCTCCATTTTTGAATAAGTAAAGTCAGATTTTTATACTCCCAATTTCACCCAGTAATTAATCAAAGCACAAAATTTAACTTGATTAATTTATCTCCATGTCTGAATATTTATAATCCAGATTTTTAAACCCCATTCCCCATTTATTTTACGGTCTTTAACTCCTTGTCAAATGAACACCATGTATGCATTGTGAAGGAAACTCCCAGGTTATTTAATTTATTCCAACACACAAAGGCCTCAGGGTGCAATTGCACCATGCATATACTTACTCCCACCTGAAGCAAGCAGATCATTGACTATCTCCCAAATGACCAATTTAATTTTCTTTAATAAATCCCCCTCCAGATTCTACTTATTTTGTTAAGCTTCCATTTATGAATTTCAAACATAAAAAAAACTCCCAAATCATTCATGTTTCAGAAAGGCTTAGCTTCTTTAATACTTTCTGGTTCAACCCCATGTTCCCCATTTATTTTCCATAATGCAGAAAATACCCTAGCCTACCTATGGTATTTCCTAAAAATAATTTAAGCTTCATGATCATACTATCTTTCCTCTATATTATTATGAATATATGAATAAGGGTTTTATTAAGGAAATCCCTCAAAAACCCAGAAATTCTCCTCTGACTTATGATTTGAATATTTAGTTTAATGCTTCATCATCATCCAAGAAATAAACATGAGCTAGATCTCTGTCTTGCTGCTTATTTCCTAAATAATTTAGATCCATACTTCATAATAAAATAGAACAGAAATGCTCAAACCATTTTAACTTTAAAAACCCACATACAGATTAAAACCCCAAACAAGAATGCACAAACAAACATCCATCTCATCCATAACAAATCATTTTAGAGGTTTTAAATAACTTATAACATTTTAGGCTGCCTACAAGAGGACTTAATGCCATTGCATACAAAGGATAAATACTCACATAATGTTTTCCTTTTACTGCCTTAATCCCCTGAACAACAAATCCCCCAAAGTCTCAAGCTAGTGTTTCTCCTAGTTTATTTTATTTTTGTTTCGATCCCGAGAGAATGGTGGATATGGTTATGTGTAGATATTTATAAAACCATTCTAGGGTTTAAGAAGAATGGGCAGTTCCCTTGATGCCCTTAGATATTCATGCACAAATTATTTCCCTGTGTGGTCCTTAAATGGAAATGCACACTTTTGGTTACCCCAATTAGTTATTTCGGGAATCAAGCATTTTAAACACTTCATACTATTTTCATGACTCTATTTTACTTATGCCATATGCATGTGACCCTTTGTTTATTTTTTTTATTTCTTATAAGTTTAAAGAAACTAAAAATCCCCTTTGTGTTTTCTACCTATCTACCATTTCCATTAATCATGTATACTATCATACATAATTGTGTAATGTAAAATCATTCACACTATGTTATTTGCTTGAAATAAATATAAGATATGGAAATTCTTATTTGATCCTGTATGTATTATTATTTTTCTGCCTTTAGTCAAAACAGTAGCTCCTCATACATCTTTATGTGTTAAAAAAAATCACATATGTCATGCTAATTATTTCTAGCAAAAATATAAGACATTTGAACCTTTTATTAAACTTCATTTTTATTTTGTCTTTAAATAAAACAGAAAACACCCCATATATTAAATGTGTGTATTTATATAATTCTTTGAACATAGAACTATATTTATTTTGAGTTCCAATTTTTAATCACCTTAACTCCTTGTATTTTATCAAACAGAAGCTCCTATGCAAATTTTATTTATTAACAAATTTTCTTTTCTGTTTTAATGCATTATATCTATACTTTATAATTTCAGAATTTCTTAAAATAAATGTAACTTTCATTTTATTTTATTTTATTTTCTTTTCTTTTAGGGTCATTACACACCCTCCCCCTTAAAGGAATTATGTCCCCATAATTTCTTTCTAATTCTTCAAATAAAAGCACTAATTCATAGTCTATTTTAACTCCATACTCACATTTTATGAGAGTAAGCAATATATAGAATTATTTAGAAAGTTATCATAAAGCTACTTAAACATACCTCTCCATCAGAAAACAAATTGGGGTATTTAGCCCTTATTTTGTCTTCAACCTCCCATGTACAATCATTGGGGTCCAAGCTCCACTGAATTTTCACCAATTTAATCACCTTGTTTCTCAGCCTCTTTTCTTCCTTAGCAACAATCCCCACTGGCTCATTTGCATAGGCCAAATTCTTATGAATTTGAATTTGAGTAGGTGACTCTAAAATTGCTCCTTCATCATGTACCCACTTTCTCAATTGAGAAACATGAAATACTGGATGTACACTGTTTGCACAAAAAATGGACAAACACCTCAAAGTTGTATAATTTAGTGGATCTTATGTTGTTCTTTGCGATTTGAGTGATTTACGCAAATATATGAAAAGCAGGGGCTAAACTGTAAAAAGACACGCAAATTTATAGTGGTTCAGCCAGAATGTGCCTACGTCCACTTTATATGTTATTTCTCTTCTCTTCTTTTGATTACAAGTACAAAGCTTTAATACCAGTAAAAGAAAGTTGTTTGAGAGTTCCTTCCGTGCTTGAGCTCTCAAAACTTGTCCCCCATTGTTGTACCCCTGCCTCTCTATTTATAGAGTGAGGTTGGGGGCAGGGATCTTGGATATATGCAGCTGCTGGTGGGCCTGGGCTGGAGTGATCTGGCCTGGTAGTCTGGTTCGGCATCCTCTTGGTTTGGTCATGAGGTGGCTTGGTTCGGTTGAGACTTGGATCGGTGAAGTATGGAGTTGGTCCGGTTGAGCCTCGTCCGGTAGCGTAGCCTGGTCCGGTGAAGTGTGGAGTTGGTCCGGTTGAGCTTCATTCGGTAGCGTAGCCTGGTCCGGTGAAGTGTGGAGTTGGTCCGGTTGAGCCTCGTCCGGTAGCGTAGCCTGGTCCGGTGAAGTGTGGAGTTGGTCCGGTTGAGCTTCATCCGGTAGCGTAGCCTGGTCCGGATGTGGTTGGTTCGGTCGAAATCATATACAACACTTGCCCCCCAAAGTAGGGCGTGTGCGTGTGCATGTCCTGCTTTGTTTTTTGTCAATCCCATTTTACCATCTTCATCCGGTTCCCACTACCGAATCATCTGATCCGGTATTCTGCCTTTGCCTATAAGTAGGGGACAAGGACCTCCGTCTTTTCTATCTGCCGAATCTAGCCTCTAGCCGAATCAAGTGAGAGTTTAGCCGAACCAAGTCCTTAGCCGAATCAAGTGAGAGTTTAGCCGAACCAAGTCCTTAGCCGAATCAGACCTCTAGCCGAATCAGGTATTATTCCTTTTTTGCCGAATGAACTTAATCCTCTGATACCGGATGATACATGAACGTTTAATACCGAATAAGATTATTGATCTGTACGACCGAATGAACTATTAAGTGATACGACCGAATGAACATGTGTTTCATACTTTGAATTTTTTAAGCGAAATTCCAGATTACGCTGCTTGTATATTCTAACGATATACCTTTCCCATGTTTGCAGATAAAATGTCTCGAAAAGTTGAAACTCGATCAGATAAGAGGAGATCCGGGGGTGAAGGAGAGTCCTCGGCCGTGCCCCCAGCTCAATCAGGATCAGAGCGTCATGGGCCCGCCCCGAGGTCATTAGTGGATGGATATGGTCCCCAAGAGCTGCTGGACTCCCCGCCTGACTGCTTTCCTAGCTCTCTCAAAGAGGAGCAACTTGATGTTATATCTCGTTCCTTTGGGATCGATAGAGCCCTCATGCTGCTGCCGGGCCCAGGAGTCATGCCATACAGTCCTCCCGAAGGATACTTTGCTTATAGTAGGTACCATTGCATGTGTGGTGCTATCCCGCCACTCAATGCTTGGGTAGTCAGTTTCCTCACGTACCTGAAGGTGGCCCCATTCCAGCTTCATCCCAACTCTTATGCCATATTGGTGAGCCTCTTTGTTATTTTTCGGAGGAAGTATGGTCGCGCCCCCTCCAACCGGGAGATCCGGTACTTGTATAATTTAAGGGGCTATAAGAAGGGGTCCCCATATGTTAGCTTGGAGTCTGCTGTGACCTTCAAGCCGGTCTTGGACCTGTACTCTAAATTCAGCATGTTCAAGAAAGAGTGGTTCTTTGTTAGGGACGATTCCGTCTCCATCCGGCGCTTTACTTCTGGATGTAAGTTGATGCTTTTACTTATAATTCTTATTCCGATTGCGATGCTTCTTCTCATACTTTCTCATTTTTGCTAGCGACAGGTGGCTTTCCGGTTGTGGAGACTGACCGCCTGGTTCAGACGGCGGCGGAGATAGAAGCCATTCTTGGGAAATACAGATCATCTGCCTACTTGATTAGAAATGCGATTCTTCTGGAATATAACTTGATCCTTCCGCAGCAGTCTGTATTTAAGTTGAGGGAAACGGCGGAAGAGAGGGCGGCTGCTCAGGCTAAGGGAGGCGTTGCGGCAGAGGGCGGAAAGAGAAAACCATTCACGAAACCTCCAGCCGTCGGAGGTAAGAAGCTTAAGAGGTCGGACGGTCCTTCTCCCAGCAATTGTCCACTTACTCAGGGGGAGATAGATGCGGAGGAAGAAAGAGGTGAGACGGAGGAAGAAAGAGGTGAGGCGGAGGGCGGAAGAGACGTTGAGCGTCTTGGTGATGATGGTGGCGATGGACGGAGTGGTGATGGTTCCAGGGCTCTATCTTCTGGGCAAGTAGGCGAAATGCAAGTGTGGACGGATGATGCTCTCCGCCAAGCTTTTGAGGGGTTGGATGATGATCCGGCTTTGGTAGTGAAGACCGGGAAGGCGGACAAAGCCGGGACCGGTGCAAGTGAGTCTTCTCCGGCTATCCCGGCCAAGGTGGCTCTGACAACTCAAGGTGAACTCTTGACCCCTGCATGCTTCACTAATGATAGGGACTTAGGAATATTTTATGACCCGCTCCCGTCCTGGAATGAAATCCAGGACTTATTGCAGTATCCCACTCCTCCCCAGGGTCTGTACAACCACAACTGTGTTTCTTTTCCTTTTCTAACTTGTAATCTACCGTGTTTCTTGAATCATATAGTAATGTAAGATTGTGACACTTGTTCTTTATATCAGGAGCAGGCAAGACGCCCAAAGCTTCAGACCTTCGACACAGGCTCGAGCAATATAAACTTTCCAAAATTTCTGCTAAGCCGAAGCCCTCAACCCAACGCTCCGGGGATGTAGTCGGATACCGTCCTCTTCTTGGGGTCATCGAAGAGGGTATTCAGCAGAGGAAGAGGAGTCATCCTTTATCCGAAACTTCGCTCGGTCCTCAGCCTCCGGCTCAGCCTATTCATGATATTACTGAGGAGGGTAGCGAGTTTGTACCTTCTCCACACCCGTCCGGAAACCCTTCTGTTATTCATATCGACCGTCCCGATTTGGCCCGTAATCCATTCGCGGGTCATCCTGATCTGGATCCAGGTTCTCATGATATTACTTTTGATGAAGTCACTGGTGAACACCTTCTCCCCCGTAACCCCATGGTACGAGTACTTGATGAAGCCAAATCCTTAGATCTCGATCTACTCACCACTCGTATAGTCACTATGGGAGATGAGGCCAAAGCTAATATTGATCGGGTGGCAGAGGAGACCAAGAAGTTGATGGGGCATCATGCTCGGCTGGTTAAGGCCGGAGAAGAGATTGGGAGCGCCAATATCCGACTTCGATTGGTGGTTTCGGATCAGGCCAAGCAGCTTGCGGATCAGGCTATCTAGATTTCCCAGCATGAGGCTGCTACTGGGCGATTAAGGAAAACCATGGAAGAGGCCAGTTGGGCCGAATTGCGGAAAATGGAAGCTGCTTGCAAAGAGCGGATTGACATGGCCATTGCTACGGTGGATGAGGTTCGGAGAGCGGATCTCGAGCAGGTGGAGGAATTGTCCGAGAAACTTGAGGCTGCAGAGCTTGCCCAAGCTAAGTTGAGGGAAGAGATGGAGGTGATGCGGAGGTCCCTTCAGGCTGATTGCTCGAGATACAGACTGGAGAGAGATGCTGCCGTCGAAAGGTTGTCGGCCTCCGATGCCCGAATGAGGGAGTTTGAGGAGAACGAGGGAATGATGGATGACATGCTCCAGGACATGTATTTCCGGACTTGGAAGCAGGGCAATCTCTCTTGGATGGATGATTATCCCAGGGTCATGGCCAAGACCTATCTTCGGGCTTTGGAGGAGGCTAAGGCTGATGCAGATAAAGAAGGTGGAACGGTCTTCAGTATGGATGTGGTCACTGCCCAGTTCACCAAGGAGGAGAAAGTGGCGGTAAAGGAGGGTATGCGGCTGCTTGCTGCTGAAGAGGCGGGTGTGCAGGTAGAGGATGACGACCAGGATGGTCGAGAAGCTAGTACTGGTAAGTCTTCCTTTCTAGTCTTTCTGTTAACTTGGTTACTCATCACTAATGAATCCTTTTTATGACCGGACAGGCGGGCTAAAGAACAAGGACAAGACTTCGACGCAACCAGCTCCATGACTGAACCTGAAAAATTCTTTTTGTAGGCTTGGCAGTGTTGTATCTGTTAGTCTTATGATAGTAGAGTAACTTCTAAGTTATAATTCTTACTACTTGTAATAATCAACATTATTCGTGACGTGTAATTTTTTGACTTAAACTGATTTTGTCGTTTCTTGAATATTTGTTGCTATTTCGACATATCGTATGAGAAATGTAACTATGTATATTCTTGTAATTAAATTGTGTTTGATGTCAGATTCTGGTTTTAAATCATAATCTCGTGACTTGCAATGTTAGCGTGTGCATTTGTACATAAAGGAAGAAAATACCGCCTTTCATGTTCTGTTTGTAAATGGCAGTTTCGAATATCTTGTATGACCAAGCATGGAAAGCAGTTGACTGCCCTGCCATCTGTTTGTGAATTTCTGCATCCATTGGCGGGTATCTCTTACCCTGCATCCTGTACTTTATGGTTTGTTATAGAGGATAGGAGGAAAGTTTTTTAAGTAAAATTGAAATATGTGAAACAGTAAAACTTCCAGTCACGGAAGGCCTTCGATGTGCTTAAGTTCGTGGCAAACGGGTTTTGTAGTCACTTTCCCTAGCTGTGGGTCTTGGAGACATTTGTCACCCATCTTACGCCTCCGCGGGGAGTTAATTCTTTTTTACCACAGCCGCACTTAAGACACACCGGAGCCGAGATCGCGCATAGTAACTACCCGGGCCATTATGGCCCGTACTCATGGGTATTATTCGACTTACTGTGGCCGGCTAGCGTGGGTGCCGATCGTCAACCGTGAACTGCCCCTGGCTGGCCACACCTTATGTTGGGGCTTATAATCGGTTCACATTTGCCGGCGAGCCTAACGCCGTAATGAGCTGCCTCGGCTATAGTCGGCCTTCTCGGTGGCTTATAATCGGCTCATTACAGTTGGCTTTAAGGGCCGTCGCGAGCAATGAGTTAACCCGCAGCAGAGGGATGCTGGAGAAAAAGTGTCTCATTGACGAGGGCATAGATTCGCATAGTACCTGTTGTGTCTTGTCCACGTGAAGTTGCATTGTGGAGTGCTTTGAATAGAATGCTATATGCTCAGGATTTTGTTCAACAGAAAAGGATAAAGTTAACAAGCAGCCAAGATACAAAGGAACAAGTTAAAAAGGAGACAAGGCTTTTTTAAAGTGGTTCGGCACGAAAAAGTGCCTACGTCCATTGATTCTCTTTGTTAATTCACTTCATATGGGAAATACAAGTTAAGAAAAGTATCGACGGAGGTGTTGGATGTTCCATGCCCTCTGGAACACCTCTCCGTCCACTGTTGACAAAATATAGGCTCCGTTGTGGAGATCTTTATGAATTACATATGGTCCATCCCAGATTGGGTCTAGTGCTCCGGGGCGAGGGAAGATTCGCTTGAGGACAAGATCCCCTTCTCGTAAGGTACGATGCTTGACTTTGGAGTTGTATTGTGCTGCCACCTTTTGCTTGTGGGCTGCTGTTTTTAGGACTGCATCATTCCTTCTCTCCTCGACTAGATCCAAAGACATGTTGAGGAGCTCTTCGTTCTCTTCTGGGTTATAGTGGATCCTACGGTGGGAAGGCACAATGGTTTCAACTGGGAGCATAGCCTCCGATCCGTATGCCAAAGAGAAAGGAGTGTGCCCTGTTGATGTTCTGAAGGATGTGCGGTAGGCCCATAGTGCCGTAGGGAGTTCATCCACCCAAGCGCCCTTTGACTTTTCGAGCTTCTTTTTGATCAGAGTTTTCAGAATTTTGTTGACTGCTTCGACTTGTCCGTTTGCTTGGGGATATGCTACGGATGAGAAGCTTTTGTGAATTCCGTGTTCTTGGCACCAGTTGGCGAATTCCTCGCTGTCAAACTGAAGTCCATTGTCTGATATGATTTTTAGTGGGACTCCGTACCTGCACAGAACATTTTTGATTAAGAAGTTGATAACTTTCGCTGAAGACACTTTATTTAGAGGTTCTGCTTCCACCCATTTGGTGAAATAGTCGACTGCTACTATAGCATATTTGGCGCCGCCTCGACCCATTGGCAGTTCACCGATTAAGTCAATTCCCCATACTGCAAAGGGCCAAGGGCTGGTCATCTGAGTGATCTCGGTTGTTGGTAGCCGAGGGATCTTAGCAAATTTTTGGCATCTGTCACACTTCTTGACGAAATCTAAGGCGTCCTTGCTTAAGGTGGGCCAGAAATATCCGTATCGGAGTATCTTTTTTGCTAGCGTTTGCCCTCCGGTGTGATCCCCGCAGCTTCCTTGATGAATGTTGGATAAGATTTCCTTGGCTTCCCTTCCGGCGACACACCTTAACAATGGGTTAGAGAACCCGCGCCGATAGAGGATGTCTCCTTGTATTGTGTAGCGGGACGCTTTCCTCAGGATTTTCTTGACTCCGTTACGCCCGTCGGGTAGTGTGCCATTTCGCAGGTAGTCTCGGATGGGAGTCATCCAAGTTGCTTCTTCGGTTGCAGCTATCAGATTCACTTGCTCAAAACTTGGGATCGTTTGCTTTGAGACAGTTACTGCCCCGAAGATGGCGACGTCCCTCATACTTGCTTGCTTTGCCAATTCGTCGGCCTCTTGGTTCTCTTCCCGAGGGATGTGTTTGACTAAGTAGTGGTCCAATCGGTTGAGAAGCGACTTGGTCTTCTTTAGATATGCTATGAGTCGTTCTTCTCGAGCTTGGAATTCCCCTAGTATTTGATTAACAATAAGCTGAGAATCGCTGTGAAGGCACAAAGAATTGGCTCCGATCTCGATAGCAATTTCTAATCCGGCTATTACGGCTTCATATTCTGCATCGTTGTTGGTGGCAGCGAACTCCAACCTTATAGCATAGTGCAGTTTATTTCCCCTGGGAGTGATTATTACCACACCTGCCCCGAGCCTTGTTCGTTAGATGCACCGTCCACAAAAAGATTCCACTTGATATCTTCCGTTATTTCCAGTTGCTCCTTATCCTCGTTGGTAGTGAATTCCGCAATGAAATCAGCCATGGCTTGCCCCTTGATGGCGGTGCGAGGGTGATAGGTGATATCATACTGACTCAGCTCAATACACCATTTAAGTAGTCGCCCGGAAGTGTCAGGACGATGGAGTACCTGCCTCAGTGGCTGATCGGTCAGAACCTTGATGGAATGGGATTGGAAGTAGTGACGTAGCTTTCGTGAAGTGATTAGTAAACAGTATGCTAACTTCTCAAGCTTAGGATATCTGACTTCTGCCCCAGTAAACCTTTTACTGACGAAGTAAACTGGTCGTTGCGTGCGGTTATCTTCCCTTACCAAGGCAGCGCTTAGAGCGTGAGATGACACAGCAAGGTATAGGTATAATTCTTCGCCTTCGCTTGGGGTTGAGAGTACCGGTGGTTTCTGGAGGTGTTTGATTAGGTTAAGGAAAGCGGTCAAGCATTCGTCCGTCCATTCGAACTTTCCTTTATCTTTCTTTAGAGCTTCGAAAAAGGGGACGCACTTGTCCGTTGCTTTGGAGATGAATCGGCTTAGGGCAGCCACTTTTCCATTTAAGCTTTGCATTTCCTTTCGGGTGGAAGGTATCTTGATGTCCCTTAATGCTCGGACTTGTTCAGGGTTTGCTTCTATCCCTCGGGCATGGACGATGAATCCTAAGAATTTTCCCGATGACACTCCGAAGGAGCACTTTAGTGGATTTAACTTCATTCCATACTGTCGAAGTACCTGGAACATTTCGCCTAGGTGGTTTACGTGATCTTTGGCTTTCCGTGATTTTACCAGCATGTCGTCTACATATACTTCCATTGTTCGTCCTATTAGCCCTGCAAACATCTTGTTGACGAGGCGCTGGTAGGTGGCTCCTGCATTTTTAAGTCCGAAGGGCATCACTTTGTAGCAGTATAAACCCCGGTTGGTGATGAAACTAGTGTGGTCTTGGTCGGGAGCATGCATAGGAATTTGGTTATATCCTGAGTATGCGTCCATAAAAGACAGGAGTTCGTGTCCGGCTGTGCTGTCTACAAGTTGATCGATTCTGGGAAGCGGGAAGCAATCCTTTGGGCAGGCGTCGTTTAGGTTGGAGAAGTCAATGCAGGTTCGCCACTTCCCATTAGCCTTCTTTACCAGTACCGGGTTGGCGATCCATTCTGGGTAAATAGCTTCTCGTATGAAGTCATTGGCGAGTAGATTCTTTACTTCTTCATCGAGGGCTGCTGATCGCTCTGCCCCCATACTTCTCTTTTTTTGTTTTACAGGCGCCTTGGTAGGATCAATTTTTAATACGTGGCATGCTATGTTGGGGGAGATTCCGGTCATGTCAGCGTGTGACCAAGCGAACACATCCAAGTTGTGGCGGAGAAAATCAATGAGTTGTTCCTTCAATTCAGCTTTCAGCTGCGACCCAATTTTCAGTAGCCTACTTGAGTCGTGCTTGTCTACAGATATAAACTCCATAGCCTCCGCAGGCTCGGCGGTGGCCTCCTCCTCTTTGTCCCTAGGGTCTAATTCATTGAAAGGGTCGCTGGTGTATCGAAGAGGAGGGGCTTTCTTTAGTTGCTATGCTTCAAGGCTTTTTGTGCAGAGGGCAATCTCTACACCTTTCCCTTTATCTCTCCTATGGTTGTTGCGAAGTTCGGTTACATAGCAGTCTCGTGCAATATCTTGGTCTCCTTCCACTTCCCCTACCCCATTGTCTGTTGGAAATTTCATTTTCAGGCACCACGGGGCTAGGACAATCTGGAAGTCAGATAGGGCTGGTCTTCCTAGGAAGGCGTTGTAGGCCGAATGGTTTTCTATCAGCACAAACGTCTGTTTCCTTACAACGGAGCGGGGATGGCTTCCAATTTCAACGAAGAGGTCCAGCTACCCGATGGGCATTTTCGCATCTCCAGTGAAGCCGTGTAGCGGTTTATCGCAGGGAGATACATCCTTCATTGACAGCCTCATTTTGTCGAATGCGTGTTTGAACAGGATATTTACAGAGCTTCCAGTGTCTACCAGGATTCGGTAAACTTCGGCGGGACCGAGTCGGGCAGAGATAACCATGGGATCCATGTGAGGGTACTGTCTTCCTTCTAGGTCGCGTTTACTGAATGTGATGTCATCACTTTCTTTCCGCTTTGGGTGGCGCTCTTCTATAACTGTGTTGACACAGTCTCTATTGTCCCTAAGCGACCTCCCATATCTTTCCATCTCTTTCCAACTTCTGTCTGCGATGTGCGGACCTCCTGAGATGGTATGGACCACTATCTTCTCTTGACTAGAGCTGCTAGCGTTGCGGTCGCCTCTGCCGGTCCTTGGTGAGGGTAGCCTTGGGTTTTCATTGGCAGGAGCCGGAGTCCTGTCTTGACTTTTTACATAGCGTTCCAGTTTCTTTCTCCTGATGTGTTCCTCAATCAGATCTCGGAGATGATGGCATTCGTTGGTATCATGTCCGTGGGATTCGTGGAAGCGGCAGAATTTTCCAGATTTCTGTGCGCTATCTGATTCCTTCTTGTATGGTGGGCGTTTGTATCTAACTTCGCCTTGGGTGGCAAGGAAGATATTTTCGACGGTCTTGTTCAAAGGGGTGTAAGAGTCGAATCTTGGTCCTGGCCGATATAGGCGTTTTTCTACTTTCTTGCCCCCAGTATTGTCTCTGGAATCGTTTCTTCGAACGTCCCTTGCCACAGCAGGGGCGTTGCCATGGGTCGTCTTACTTTGCTGTCCTGACTGCCCCTCCATGGCAGCATCCTCAAGCCTCATGTACTTCCCGGCTTCATGGAAGAAATCGGGTAAAGTAGCTGGTTTTTCTTTTGTCAATCTCCTAGCAAATTTAGTGTCCGGATGCACCCCACTGCAGAGGGCCATTAGGATAAGCTTCTCATCGGCATCTTGAACTGCGGCTGCTGCGGTGTTGAATCTGGTCAGGTATTGCTGCAGCTTTTCTTCAGGTTTCTGTTTGACGCTGGATAAGGAATAAGCGTCCTTAGGTTGCTCCACATGAATGCGGAACTGACTGATGAATTTTTCTTTCAACATTTCCCATGAGCTGATGGATCCTTGGGGTAGATGACAGAACCAGGAGGTAGCAAGATCTGCTAAGAAGAGCGGGAAGCATTTGCACAGCACTCCCTCTGTTGCTCCACTCATGAGCATATGCTGCGTGTACCTCTGTAAGTGTACAACGGGATCGGAGGTTCCTTTGTAGGGTTCCATTGTTGGCATCTTCCATTCTCGGGGGGTGATAGCAATTTCGATATTGCGGGCGAAAGGGCTGGTTACCCTAGCGCCTATCCCTCGATCTCTTTGCTCTCGTTGGACACACTCTCTGAATAAGCGCGCCATCCTTTCATCAGAATTTGGAGCGGACAGAAATGAGTTTGGTTCTGTTCTGTGGGGTTGATTCCGTCCAGACAACCTGTAGGGATGGTATCGTCTATCATTCCTCATATTTTCCAGTGGCTGCCTTTGATCTTCTGGGAGCATGCTTGGGTCAGCTACAGTTGGCCCTTGCCTTGATCTTCCCCTGTTGGGTTCTGATCTAAGCACTTCCTCGGGTCCAACTTCGGGCTGGACTCTAGCTCGGCCCCGTTCACTGGTGTTTCTGTGGTTAGGCAGCATGACAGGCTCAGCTGCAGTTGACCTTCGCCCGGTACCTTCCCCATTGGGTTCGGCACCAAACGTTTCCTCAGGCCTAACTTCGGGCTGAGCTCGGTCTCGGCTCCTACCACGGCTACCCCTGCCGTTGGCTCCTTCGAAGAAGGAAGATCTTTGCTGTCTTTGAGATCCTCCAGACTGGGACTCCCCCCATGATTCAGTGTTGCGGTTGGATTCTTCAGCGTCCCTCAAGCGTGACATGAGATGGTCCACCAAGGCTTCCTGCTGGGACGTGAAGCGGTTAGTTACTTCAACAACAACTCTGTCCAAATCTGCCCTAGTAATTGCTGCAGGCTGTTCTGTGGCAGGAGTGGTTGGGTTAGCCTGTCCTTCATTTGTTGCCATTGCTGGAGGAGGACGATTTACTTGATTCGCGGCAGCTGGATCAGGAAGGCTACTGGATGCGATGTTTTTTCCTTTGTTAACATCTTTTCTCTGTTTGGGAGGCATGTTTTCCAAGTGGCGGACGATGCTGTTAGGAAAACTCGTTAAGTAGATGAAGCTGAAGCTTCGAGTTTCTATCTCTCAATGAAAGCACCAAAAATGTTTGCACAAAAAATGGACAAACACCTCAAAGTTGTATAATTTAGTGGATCTTATGTTGTTCTTTGCGATTTGAGTGATTTACGCAAATATATGAAAAGCAGGGGCTAAACTGTAAAAAGACACGCAAATTTATAGTGGTTCAGCCATAATGTGCCTACGTCCACTTTATATGTTATTTCTCTTCTCTTCTTTTGATTACAAGTACAAAGCTTTAATACCAGTAAAAGAAAGTTGTTTGAGAGTTCCTTCCGTGCTTGAGCTCTCAAAACTTGTCCCCCATTGTTGTACCCCTGCCTCTCTATTTATAGAGTGAGGTTGGGGGCAGGGATCTTGGATATATGCAGCTGCTGGTGGGCCTGGGCTGGAGTGATCTGGCCTGGTAGTCTGGTTCGGCATCCTCTTGGTTTGGTCATGAGGTGGCTTGGTTCGGTTGAGACTTGGATCGGTGAAGTATGGAGTTGGTCCGGTTGAGCCTCGTCCGGTAGCGTAGCCTGGTCCGGTGAAGTGTGGAGTTGGTCCGGTTGAGCCTCATCCGGTAGCGTAGCCTGGTCCGGTGAAGTGTGGAGTTGGTCCGGTTGAGCCTCGTCCGGTAGCGTAGCCTGGTCCGGTGAAGTGTGGAGTTGGTCCGGTTGAGCTTCATCCGGTAGCGTAGCCTGGTCCGGATGTGGTTGGTTCAGTCGAAATCATATACAACATACACCACTCAATTCTTCTGGTAACTTAAGCTTATAGGTCATGGTACCAATTCTCTGTATAACTTCATATGGTCCTACAAATCTTGGTGAGAGCTTACCAGATTTCCTAAACCTGAACACCTTCTTCATTAGTGATACCTTCAGAAAAACATACTCTCCTAATTCAAACTCCATTGGCTTCCTCTTTCTATCCGCATAAGACTTTTGTCTTGATTGTGCTGTCTTCATCCTATGCCTAACTAACTCAATCATTTTGGAAGTTTCTTTAACATGATCTGGCCCCAATATTACTCCCTCTCCCATATCCAACCAACAGGCAGGAGACATGCAGGGTCTCCCATACAAGGCTTCAAAGGGAGCCATTCCTATTCTTGACTGATAGCTATTGTTGTAAGTGAATTCTGCCTAGTGGATATGATCCTCCCAATTACCCCCAAAATCAAACACACATGCTCTAAGTAAATCTTCCAATATTTTATTCACTATCTCTGTTTGCCCATCACTTTGAGGATGGTAGGCAATGCTGAAACAAAGTTGAGTTCCCATTGCTTCTTAGAGCTCTCCCAAAATCTTGAGGTGAACAAAGTGTCTCTATCACTTACAATGGTCTTTGGTATGCCATGCAATCTCACTACTTCCTTAATAAATAATTGTGCAAGCCTATGTGCATTTCTGTCTGACCTGACAGGGACAAAGTGAGCAGACTTGGTGAGTCTATCAACAATTACCCATATACTATCATTACCTTTCTTGGTCCTAGGAAAATCATCCACAAAATCCATGGAAATACTTTCCCATTTCCACTGAGGTACCTACAAAGGTTGCAACATGCCAGAGGGCTTTTGATAATCTGCCTTGATTTGCTGACAGGTTAAACACTTTGCCACATATTTTGCTACTGCTTGTTTCATTCCTGGCCACCAGTAGCTCCTTTTCAAATCATGATACATTTTGGTACCACCAGGGTGTATGGTGTACTTGGTTTTGTGATGCTCATTCATGATTTCTTCCTTTAATTCTGCAAAGTCTGGTACACAAAGCTTTTCATTTTTCCTCAAATATCACTTGGGATCTATTTTAAAATTCTCTGACCCAATGTTATTTAATAACATTTCTTTCTTTTCCTTTAGATTTTGATCTTGATTTTGCATGCCACCAATTTTCTCCACCAGATTAGATTTCACTGTGATTAATCCCAGTGTACCATATTTGACGAAGCGGAAATAACACTTGACGACGAATTGAAGAATCGTGTCAAACTAATCGATGAAACGATTAGATGAAGTAAAATGCATCGATGAATTGATGATGCCGAACGCCCAAATCCGTTGATCTCGCGAGATGCCGGACTTTAGCTATCTACGTCACGTTGATCGCGTACGATGCCGTGAAGTAGATCTACGATTCTTCATACGTTGAGCTAGCGCACTAGATTCCGTGAATCGGCTTCAACGATCGTCGATTCGATCGCACTCGAATGCCGAAAGTGGAGATAGGAGATTACACTCGACTATCGATTTAAAAATGGAGGCACAAAGCACAAACCAAAATTTTATTCAAAGTTCAACAACCATTACAAGTGACACAAACCTGCCTATTTATAGGCTTACAACACATACAACTCGACCACTACACAGTACAGTACAAACGAAAAAAAGAAAGACTACAAACGACTTACGACCTAACAGAACTTTGCGACCTAAAGAAATGCTGGCGACCTATCCTCTTCGCGACCTTCTAGCTGGCGACATAAGAAATGCTGGCGACCTATCTTTTTCGCGACCTTCTAGTTGGCGACTTAGCAACTCGCGACCTAACTGCTCGCGACATAAGGAAGCTGGCGACCTATCTTCTTCGCGACCTTCTAGCTGGCGACATAGCAACTCGCGACCTAACTGCTCGCGACATAAGGAAGGGGTGGCATTGGCAATCTGGAGTTCGCGACTTATAGTTCGATCGTGACCTAAAGATAAAGCATGGCAGCGACCTAATCGCTCGCGACTCAAGGCAGAGGAGAAGCGATTTAGGGTTCTGGAGCTTGCGATCGCGATTCCAGGTAAGCGCCGCTGCATCATCCTCCCTTTGTTGGAAAGAATTCGTCCTCGAATTTAAAAGTCCTTCCCCATTGGGTTGTTCATCTCCATAATAAGGTATAAGATGTTTAACATTAAACACGTCAGTAGTGTAAACATCCTCTGGCAGCTTCAACTTATAAGCATTTTCATTGATCCGTTTTATAATTTCTACTGGACCAATCTTTTGGGCTTTCAACTTGTTATAAGCACCCACTGGAAAACGATCCTTCGTTAACACAGCATACACCCAATCACCCTCGTTGAACTCCACACTTCTTATCTTTTTATCTACAGCTTGTTTATACTTCTCACTCGCCTTCTCCAAACGTTCCTGAACGATTCTATGACAATCTTTCAACTCATCAACGAAATCGGATGCCCGTTTAATCACTCCTTTCGGTTGTGGCACTACCGTTAAATCCAATGGCCCCTTTGGCAAGCTTGAATATACAATCTGAAATGGACTGAATCCAGTACTTCGATTGACAGCATGATTATGTGCAAATTCCGCCTGACACAACTTTATATCCCAACTCTTCAAATTATCCTGCACAAGACATCGCAACAAGTTTCCCAACGATCTATTCACCACTTCCGTTTGCCCATCTGTTTGTGGATGATAAGCACTACTGAATTTCAGCTTCGTTCCCACCATCTTCCACAAACTCAGCAAAAAATGAGTTAGAAATCGCGTATCCCGGTCAGAAACAATGGATTCAGGTAGCCCATGTAGTCGATACACTTCTTTAAAGAACAATTGAGCAACACGGACTGCATCAGCGGTCTTTTTACAGGCTATAAAATGTGCCATTTTTGAAAATCGGTCAACCACCACATAAATGGAATCATTACCACGCTGCGTCCTCGGCAATCCCAACACAAAGTCCATACTCACATCAACCCAAGGCTTAGTTGGTACAGGTAACGGCATATATAATCCAGCATTGGTCGCAGTTCCTTTCGAAACCTGACAGATATGACATCGCTCCACAAACCTTTCCACTTCTTTCCTCATTGATGGCCAAAAGTAAGATTGAGAAATCAAATGCAACGTTCGATCCCATCCTACATGTCCTTCCTCGTGCAACTCCTTGATAATCTTCATTCTCAAGCTGCTATTTGGAATACATAATCGATTTCCCTTAAACAGGAAACCATCCACCAACACAAGTTCATCAGCACTCCCCTCCTTAACTTTTTCAAAAAATTTCATAAAGTAAGGATCTTCTTCAATCATCTCTGGCAATAATTCAAAACCTGTCACCTCAACTTTCATTTTCGTTAATAAATGACTCCTCCTACTCAAAGCATCAGCCACACGATTCGTCACTCCTGACTTGTGTTTGACAACAAAAGTAAACTGTTGCAAATAGGCGATCCATGATGCATGTCTTGCTGAAATCTTTTCTTGCCCTTGTAAATGCTTCAACGCCTCATGATCAGTGTAAAGAACAAACTCTTTCTGAAATAGATAGTGTCTCCAATGTTTAATAGCTTGCACAACAGCATAAAATTCCACATCATATGTACTATATCTCATCTTCGCTCCCGATAGCTTCTCACTAAAATATGCAATAGGACGTCCCCTTTGACTCAACACTCCTCCAATCCCAACCTTAGATGCATCAGTATGTAGTTCAAATACTAACTAGAAATCTGGTAATACTAGAATTGGTGCTGACGTCAAGAGTTCTTTGATTCGCTCAAAAGCAACCCCTGCTTCCTCTGTCCATGCAAACTGTTTACCCTTCATACAATCTGTAACAGGTGCCATCACACTACTAAAGTGTGGAATAAACCTCCGATAAAATGAAGCCAACCCGTGAAAACTACGAACTTCCGTTATCGTCTTGGGCTGTGGCCAATCTCTGATCGCTTCAACTTTACTTTGGTCCACCTGTATTGCTTTTTCCGAAACAACATACCCCAAAAATAAAACACTATGCGTCATGAACATGCATTTCTTCGTTGCAGCATAAAATTGTTCCTGTCGCAGAACCATCAACACTTCTCTCAGATGTTGCAAATGTTCCTCTACACTTCCACTGTATATCAGAATATCATCAAAATACACCACCACAAACTTCCCAATGAATGGTCTAAAAATCTGATTCATCACCCGCATAAATGTACTCGGTGCATTCGAAAGACCAAACGGCATCACCAGCCATTCATACAACCCTTCTCTTGTCTTGAATGCTGTCTTCCATTCGTCCCCGGGTCTGATTCGAATTTGATGATAACCGCTTTTCAAATCAATCTTCGAAAATATAGTAGCTCCGCTTAATTGATCCAACAAATCATCAAGCCTCGGCATCGGAAATCTATATCTCACTGTAATCTTGTTTAGCGCCCGAATATCGGTACACATCCTCCATGAACCATCCTTCTTCAGTACGAGTAATGCTGGTACAGCACACGGACTCAAACTCTCCTGTATTCGTCCATGTTCAAGCAATTCCTCTACCTGCCTACGCAACTCTTCATGTTCTTTCGGACTCATTCTATAGTGCGGTTTATGTGGCAACACCGCACCTGGAACAAGATCTATCTGGTGTTGTATATCCCTTAACGGTGGTAACTCCGCTGGTAACTCTTCAGGAAATACATCCTCAAATTCTTCCAGTACTGGTTTTGCTTCTTCAGGTATCTCAACCACTTCATGACTCTCACGTCCAATTAACAAAAACACCTCAGGCTCCTCTTCAACCTCCTTAACAAACTCCTTCAAGGATAATAAAGTTTTCAGCTCTTCAATCTCCTCTAGTTTGTTTTCTTCTTGTTGTCGCTTCTTTGGAACTAGAGTAATCTTCGTGCCTTCAAACATGAAACTGTAACTGTTGGTACGCCCATCATGTTGCACAGCCCTATCATACTGCCACGGTCTCCCCAGCAACAAATGACAGACATCCAAATCTACCACATCACACCAAACTTCATCTTTATATTTCTTTCCAATCGAAAAATTAACTCGAGCTCTTCGTCCAACTTTCACCTCCCCGCCTTTCCTCAAACAAGCCAACTTGTACGGTTTCGGATGTTTCTCAGTCTTCAATGCCAACTTCCTCACAGCCTCTGAAGAAATTATATTATCACAGCTTCTAGCATCGATAAAAAATTTGCAAACTTTCCCCAGAATAGTACATGTCGACTGAAAAATATTGCTCCTCAACCAACTACAATCCTCCTCTTGCTTGGGTGTCAAACAAGACCTCCTCATCATCAAATTACAACCTTCGTCTCCCGACACTTCTTCTTCCTCCTCATCAAGTGGTGAATTGGAACATTCAGCTTCTTCATCCTCATCCTCAACCTCCGCTATCATAGCTCGCTTCTTCGGCTTTGGACATTCATTACTTTTGTGGCCCACTTCTTGGCAATTATAGCACTTGAAACCGTTATTGACTTTCGCCTTAGCAACTTCATTCACAACTTGTTTTGCAGCAGCTTTTGACACATTGGAACTTCCACTAACACCCTTTGCTTGATTGTTGGAATTCGTAAACACACCACCACCTCGTCTTCCCTGCTTCTCCCAAGCCAACGCCTTCTGGTGTGCTTCCGCTACAGATCTAGGATCAAACATGTTAACCATATCTTGAATCTGCATTCGTAACCCTCCAACAAATCTGGCTGTCAACTGTTCTTCCGTCTCCATGATATCGTTCCTTGCAATCAGTTGATAGAATTCATCAGTATAGTCATTCACAGTCTTTGTTCCTTGCCTCAAGTTTTGCAACCTCTGATACATAAGCGATTGATAATTATAAGGTAAGAATGTAGCTTTCATCAATTTCTTCATCTTTTCCCATGATTCAACCTTTGACTTTCCCATCCGTTCACGTGTAAGTTTGGTTTGCTGCCACCATGCCAAAGCTCTACCCCTCAACCTTGTAGCAACCAACTTCACTCTACGATGTTCGGGAACCTCTTTGAAGTCAAAAATCTCCTCCACATTAGACAACCAGTCCAAAAACTCTTCAGCTTGCATACCTCCTTTGAATTCTGGAATTTCAGTTTTCATTCCCGACTCCCATTTGTGATCATACTCTGAATGATATCTTACTTGGTTTTGATTTCGACCATGAACACTACCAACATCAAAATCCTCATCAAAATCCGGAGCATATCGATGTCGATCATGACCACCAACATCTCTACCACCACCATTTCTACCACCAACATCCCTTCTATCTACATTCCTTCGTTCTCGATCATTCACATTCCTCTCACATCTTCGATCATCATCATCTCTATAACAATCTCGACTCACACTTCTATGATCATTATCAACACTTCTCTCCCGATTGGAATGTGGTGAAACTCTACTTCTCCCATGGCTCGATTCAGGTGAAACCCTTCTCTGATTTTGATTCATCTCCAACATCATCCTCTCTAATCGACCAATCCCTTCATTAAGCTTCTCATTAAAGTTTTCGTTAATTCTTTGCTCCATCTCATCGGCCTCTTCTCTCCCATACAAAGCATCAATGTTGCGATAACGGTTAGCTCTTCTCGGAGGCATGATCAATCTTCGACAAATTCCAACAAAAACTTCACTTCGATCTAAAAATCTTCAAATCAAAACTACCCACTTGTTGAAATCTTCAAAAATCTCCAAACGAACAAATCTCTTCAAAATCTCGATAACCCAATTCTCCGAATGATGTAAATCTCGCACAAACTCCAAAAATTTTTGCAAACTCCTTGCGTTCTAGCTCTGATACCAAATGACGAAGCGGAAATAACACTTGACGACGAATTGAAGAATTGTGTCAAACTAATCGATGAAACGATTAGATGAAGTAAAATGAATCGATGAATTGATGATGCCGAACGCCCAAATCCGTTGATCTCGCGAGATGCCAGACTTTAGCTATCTACGTCACGTTGATCGCATACGATGCCGTGAAGTAGATCTATGATTCTTCGTACGTTGAGCTAGCGCACTAGATTCCGTGAATCGGCTTCAACGGTCGTTGATTCGAGCGCACTAGAATGCCGAAAGTGGAGATAGGAGATTACACTCGACTACCGATTTAAAAATGGAGGCACAAAGCACAAACCAAAATTTTATTCAAAATTCAACAACCATTACAAGTGACACAAACCTGCCTATGTATAGGCTTAAAACACATACAACTCGACCACTACACAGTACAGTACAAACGAATAAAAGAAAGACTACAAACGACTTACGACCTAACAGAACTTTGCGACCTAAAGAAATGCTGGCGACCTATCCTCTTCGCGACCTTCTAGTTGGCGACATAAGAAATGCTGGCGACATATCTTTTTCGCGACCTTCTAGTTGGCGACTTAGCAACTCGCGACCTAACTGCTCGCGACATAAGGAAGCTGGCGACCTATCTTCTTCGCGACCTTCTAGCTGGCGACTTAGCAACTCGCGACCTAACTGCTCGCGACATAAGGAAGGGGCGGCATTGGCAATCTGGAGTTCGCGACTTATAGTTCGATCGCGACCTAAAGATAAAGCATGGCAGCGACCTAATCGCTCGCGACTCAAGGCAGAGGAGAAGCGATTTAGGGTTCTGGAGCTTGCGATCGTGATTCCAAGTAAGCGCCGCTGCATCAATATTCCACCATATCACCATGTTCTTTAAAATTCACTCCATCCTTGCTATATATCTGCCTCCCCATGCACTGCAAGGTCTTTAAATTCATCAATCATCAAACTTGCTAATCTAATATGATTTCTACTCAAAGCATCTACCACCCTATTAGCTTTTCCAGGAGTGTACAAAATATCTAGATCATATGCAGCTAGAAACTCCAACCACCTTGCTTGCCTCATATTCAAATCTTTCTGAGAAAATAAATATTTCAATGCTTGATGATCTGTGAATAATTCAAATTTTGCCCCAAGCAAATAATGCCTCCAAAGGTTTAATGCAAACACTATTGCAGCTAATTCTAGATCATGAGTTGCATATTTGGTCTCATTGGGTTTAAGCTGTCTTGATGCATATGCCACCACCTTTCCATGTTGCATAAGCACTGCACCTAACCCAGACCCACTAGCATCAGTGTATACAACCATTCCTTCATTTACCTCCGGGATTTGCAAGACAGGAGCCTCCACCAATGATTGCTTCAATTTTTCAAAGGCCTGATCACACTGCTCAGTCCACACATATGGTTGGTTCTTCTTTGTTAGCTTGGTCATTGGTGTGGCTATTCTTGAGAAATCCTTGATGAACCTCCTATAGTACCCTGCCAAACCTAAGAATGATCTCACTTCAGTCACTGTTTTGGGTCTACTCCATGATTGAACTGCAATGACCTTGCTTGGATCCACACTCACCCCTTGCTGTGACACTATGTGTCCTAAGAATTTGACTTCATGTTGCCAAAATATACACTTTGAATACTTGGCTTTTAATTCATGTTCTCTAAGCCTGGATAATACTAAATGTAGGTGCATAGCATGATCATTTTCTGACTTTGAATAAATTAATATGTCATCTATAAATACCAAAACAAATTTATCCAAAAAGTCTCTAAAAATTCTATTCATCAAATCTACAAAATATGAGGGAGCATTGGTTAAACCAAATGGCATTACTAGAAATTCATATAGGCCATATCTTGTGTTAAAGGCTGTGTACTCAATGCTTTCCTCTGCAACCTTCATTTAGTGAAATCCAGAGGCTAAGTCTAGCCTTGAAAATATTTTAGCTTCATGCAATTGATTAAATAGATCATTTATTCTAGGCAGTGGATATTTATTCTTGATGGTCACCTTATTTAAATCCCTATAATCCACACACATCCTCATTGTTCCATCATGCTTCTTAAACAAAGAGCACTGGAGAACCCCAACTAGAACTGCTTGATCTTATGAACCCCTTCTCTTCTAACTCTTCTAGTTGGTGTTTAAATTCCACTAACTCTTTTGGACCCATTCTATAAGGCTTCTTAATGATTGGGCTAGTTCCTGGCATTAATTTTATTTTAAATTCAACTGGCCTGTTTTGAGGAATTCCCCTCACTTCTCCAAACACATCTATATATTTATTGACTACTGGAATTTCCTCTATTTTTAATTCCTTTTGAACTTCATTAATACTCCAAATTTTATTAAAACATGTATTCTTTGCTATTTCACTTAGAATGGTAATTCTTTTGCCTTCATTTGTCTCCAAAGAAATAGTAAGATTTTCTAAATTTAAAATTGCTTTATTTTTCATTAACCAATCCACCCCCAAAATTACCCCAATACCAGGATAATTTAAAGTATATAGATCTGAATTAAATTCGTAACCCCCTATAATTAATTTCAGACCCATACACTTCATCCCTAACATACAATGACTCCCTATGGGGATGTGTACAGTTAAGGGTTGATCAATAGAAACACAAGCAAGTGCTAACTTCTTTGTAATTTCCAGAGATATTAGTGAATGTGAGGCACCAGTGTCATATATTACTAATATTGGTTGGGTATGAATAAAAATTATACCTTCAAGTTGCCCAACATTTACAGTGTTGTTTGCTGCCAAAGCTCCTATCCTTGCTGTTCTTCTATTAGTCTCTGGGCAATCCTTCTTTAGATGACCCATCTTTCCACAATTATAGCAGCCTCCTCTAGGTATTTTAGGGTTAGGGCATTGGTTGCTATAATGTCCAACTTTTCGACAATTAAAACAATGAGTGAGTTTCTTGCTTTCAGGTGCTACTGCTCCTTCCCCCTTCTTAACTCCTTTGTTTGCCTTATTCTTGTCATAAGGTTGCACCTTGTTCTGACCTCCCTTCTTCTTGTTGAACTTCATGTTCCTGAATTTCTCTCTGGTGGCATCATGTTGCTTAAATGAGAGAGTTAGATCAATTACTTGATCAAAGGTTTTATCCTTATATGGCAACATTGCCCTTGACAGACTAGGGTTCAAGCCTTGAATGTACCTTGCATTCTTTGCTTCTTCATTCCCTATTAACACTGTACTCATTCACACTCATACCTCCTTGCCTTAATCTAATAAAGTCTTCTAGCAGTGTGGCCTTAGCAGATGCTGGGACAAACCTGGCCTCAAGCAGGACCTTAAATTCATCCCAAGTGATGTCATTCTCTGGCCTTCCTGCTATCACAACCTCCCACCAATCCAGTGCAACCCTCTTCAACCTCCTTGAAGCTATCTGTCTCTTCCTTTGGTCATTGACTTGCATATCTGCAAAGACCCTCTCCATGGTTCTTATCCAAGTTTGAACACCCATAGCTCCTTCAGTGCCTTCAAAATCCTTTCCTCCCAAATTGGTGCATGTCTTGAGCAGTTTGGAGAGCTCCTCATGAGGGTTGTCATGCCTTGGTGCTATTCCATCTCTCAAAGCTCTCACAAAATCCTCCATATTTATCACAGGTGGCTCACGTGATGGTCCTGCACCTGTGTGATGTCTTGGTCCTACCATATTGCTATAAATATGATTTCTATGTTAGTTTGTTTACCCCCATCATTCTTGGTGTCTTTACTTTGTTTATTTTATTTTATGTGCACACTGTGCATGTATCACACGCATACACATTTTTTTTTATTCAGACATAAAACAAAAGCAATCAACACCAATAATTCAAATAATGCATTCAAACATCCATATGCATACAATAATATTCACTATGTTATTTAAAATGTAGCTCTGATACCAACTGTGGTGACCCTCTCCAAATAACATAGATTTTTTTTAAAAGCATACAAAAGGAATTAACCACTAAACCCCATTTCTTCTATATTTGAATATTTATATAATTTCCCAAATATTTTTCCCAAGACCCTGGATTTACCAATATAATCATATCAGTGCACAAACAAATTAAGACAATTATATATTTGATGATATATAATTGTTTCCCTTTGCCATTCAGAGCTAACAAATTTGCAAAGAGAGTTTGAATCAAACAGGGAACAAAATTACCATATGTGTTGACAACATAACCTTTTATTTCTTTCCTAATTTTTGTTCTACTACCAGAGATAGATTTTTCGCAATTATTATTCTTATATGTACAATACTGCAATGCACATGGTTTCTAGACTTTTCTGCCTAAATAAGTCTATTGACATTAAAATGGCCTTTAATTGTTCTTATTATAATTATCAAGTACTTGTATGAAATCACTTCAGAAATTATACTTGCAGGCATGAACATTGGAACTAATTTCTATTTATCATTTCAGGATGAACAATTGAAGTCATTTTGCATTTTTAAGTTTAACATGGTGCAGACTTAAGTACTTGGTGTTTTATTGGAAATGCTTGGTGTTATTTGAGGGTTGCTTGGAGTTTTCTTTTCTTTTGTCCTGGAAGCACTTACACTTCATGAATTGAAATGAAATGGTTCCAGGCTACAAGAGTTTGACCCATGGCCATCTAGGCCGGCCATAGTCCCTCTTTTACCACTTGCAAACCCATATCCCTCATATTAACAAGCTTTTACAAAGGTCCACTCCTAACACAAGCATGTTTTTGCCTAGTTTAAATTTCATGGAAATGCATCCATATATGTATTCAATCCATTATTCAAAATACAATTACTTCCAGGTTTATTTCTTTCATAATTTTTTTTTAAATCAACCACCTTAGCTCTTTAATTTCCATAAAGTCAAAAATATAAATTCAAGCAATAAAAATCAGAGAGTATCATATACACATATCATATTTATATGATATGTCTATCCCTTTATTTCTCCAAATCAGACATTCATAAAATCAGTAGTTAACCAAACATCATCAATAGTCTTTCATAGCAGGTTCACTTAAGTACATATTTTTAATCCAAATACTTAGAAATCTCCCTACAAGTAACTTCAATTACAACATGAAATCTGACTAATAAATTCATTACAAAGCAACTACAAATTTTAAAACTGGTTTCTTTTATTTATACTAGCATCTAATTGCCATCTTCATCCATCAAGCCAACTTCAATTTCATGCAAGCAATTCACTGAGCTGCCCCAATTTTAATGAGACACCCAGATGATTGCAAGGGCAACCAAAAGGGTCAGTTTTCATTGGTATGAGCATTTATCAAATTTGTATACATGTTCATAATTTTTGGTGATCTTGCAATGTCTTCCTAGTTTAGCAGATTTCATACTTAGCATGTTTTTGGTCAATACCAAGTGATACAAAGACACATTCATTTATTCAATCAATACCCAGCAAACAATCAAAATAAATATATGTATTTCTTGGTTCATTTTTCTCCATTTCTGAATAAGTAAAGTCAGATTTTTATACTCCCAATTTCACCCAGTAATTAATCAAAGCACAAAATTTAACTTGATTAATTTATCTCCATGTTTGAATATTTATAATCCAGATTTTTAAACCCCATTCCCCATTTATTTTATGGTCTTTAACTCCTTGTCAAATGAACACCATGTATGCATTGTGAAGGAAACTCCCAGGTTATTTAATTTATTCCAACACACAAAGGCCTCAGGGTGCAATTGCACCATGCATATACTTACTCCCACCTGAAGCAAGCAGATCATTGACTATCTCCCAAATGACCAATTTAATTTTCTTTAATAAATCCCCCTCCAGATTCTACTTATTTTGTTAAGCTTCCATTTATGAATTTCAAACATAAAAAAAACTCCCAAATCATTCATGTTTCAGAAAGGCTTAGCTTCTTTAATACTTTCTGGTTCAACCCCATGTTCCCCATTTATTTTCCATAATGCAGAAAATACCCCAGCCTACCTATGGTATTTCCTAAAAATAATTTAAGCTTCATGATCATACTATCTTTCCTCTATATTATTATGAATATATGAATAAGGGTTTTATTAAGGAAATCCCTCAAAAACCCAGAAATTCTCCTCTGACTTATGATTTGAATATTTAGTTTAATGCTTCATCATCATCCAAGAAATAAACATGAGCTAGATCTCTGTCTTGCTGCTTATTTCCTAAATAATTTAGATCCATACTTCATAATAAAATAGAACAAAAATGCTCAAACCATTTTAACTTTAAAAACCCACATACAGATTAAAACCCCAAACAAGAATGCACAAACAAACATCCATCTCATCCATAACAAATCATTTCAGAGGTTTTAAATAACTTATAACATTTTAGGCTGCCTACAAGAGGACTTAATGCCATTGCATACAAAGGATAAATACTCACATAATGTTTTCCTTTTACTACCTTAATCCCCTGAACAACAAATCCCCCAAAGTCTCAAGCTAGTGTTTCTCCTAGTTTATTTTATTTTTGTTTTGATCCCGAGAGAATGGTGGATATGGTTATGTGCAGATATTTATAAAACCATTCTAGGGTTTAAGAAGAATGGGCAGTTCCCTTGATGCCCTTAGATATTCATGCACAAATTATTTCCCTGTGTGGTCCTTAATTGGAAATGCACACTTTTGTTTACCCCAATTAGTTATTTCGGGAATCAAGCATTTTAAACACTTCATACTATTTTCATGACTCTATTTTACTCATGCCATATGCATGTGACCCTTTGTTTATTTTTTTATTTCTTATAAGTTTAAAGAAACTGAAAATCCCCTTTGTGTTTTCTACCTATCTACCATTTCCATTCATCATGTATACTATCATACATAATTATGTAATGTAAAACCATTCACACTATGTTATTTGCATGAAATTAATATAAGATATGGAAATTCTTATTTGATCGTGTATGTATATATATATTTTTTCTGCCTTTAGTCAAAACAGTAGCTCCTCATACATCTTTATGTGTTAAAAAAATCACATATGTCATGCTAATTATTTCTAGCATAAATATAAGACATTTGAACCATTTATTAAACTTCATTTTTATTCTGTCTTTAAATAAAACAGAAAACACCCCATATATTAAATGTGTGTATTTATATAATTCTTTGAACATAGAACTATATTTATTTTGAGTTCCAATTTTTAATCACCTTAACTCCTTGTATTTTATCAAACAGAAGCTCCTATGCAAATTTTATTTATTAACAAATTTTCTTTTCTGTTTTAATGCATTATATCTATATTTTATAATTTCAGAATTTCTTAAAATAAATGTAACATTCATTTTATTTTATTTTCTTTTCTTTTAGGGTCATTACAAGTATTTCATAAATCTATGCTTTGATGCCAAGTTGTAACATCCCCTATCTAGAGGCCCAAAGCTAAGCGCTACAGATGCTGAGTCATCTATAGTATTAACTTCTGGCGACTAGATACGGCTATGTTAATGATATTTATAATATCAGAAGAACTTGAATATGAAGCAAATCACAGATTACGAAACATCATTTTTCATTACATTTCAAAACGTATGTTCCATATTCAAATTACACAATCCCAAACATTTCCCAGGCAATGATCAAATATACTTATTAAAAAATATGCCAAGAGCGACATACGATGATGCCCCCTTGGATGACTAGAGTAATATTTTCTTAACAAACATAATACACATAGTGGAAATAAAACAACGGAAGAAAAAAACTACAACTCCTAAATAGTTATCCTCTAGCCTCCTGCTCGCCTTTGGTAGCTTTATTCGTCATCCTACTAATAACTTGAAAGTCCTCAACCCTCGACCTACTCAAATCAATTTTGAGTACCAGAGAGTTTAAGGGGAAAATCATAAACTTCGAGTTAGACAAAGCCTGGTGTGAATGATACTATACATCTCGGTTATTGATATTAAGTGAGACCACGCCACTTAGCGGAATGGGTTTCCCCTCACTATATATCTTCCTTTGCAAACTTTTTCTTGCTGCCAAAACTGGTTAAAACTGTAAAGCACCATTATGTAACAATACATATCGGGTAATAAATGAACTATCTGTTGTAACACTTTAGTTTTGTTTGGCTAACTATTACCCTTTGGTTTACTTGGGCCTACCAGACAATATAAAAAAAAAATTTCTAACATCTGTTAGACCCTCATCTTCTGGATGGTTTGTCCCTAACTATCTGTTACTTCTTTTTTGGACGGTCTGTCCTTGACTTAAAATATGTCAAGGTCGCCTGATCCTAATGGTTCTGCGAACACATCAATAACCTATCTGTATAAAATATATATTCCCTTCTATATATAATCAAAATTTTAGTCTTATATGTGACAAAGCCCTACACACTAGAATTTTCGACAAAATTAGTTAGGGCCAATAGCTAATGTATAGAGCGCGACCCTATACCAGTCTCATCTGGTATTCTAATATTTGAGTCATTTTACTTAGGGATCTCATCCCATAATTTACCTTGAAAACCTTTTCAAACTAATTTAAAACCTTTAAATCAAACTAACACAAGGAAAATACATATACTCTATGCTTTACTCAAAATCACCTTGCCATGTTATATATATATATATATATAAATTTTACTCAAACCTTAGTTGATGAAAACATTTAAACCTTCGAAAGTACCCCTTTCAATACCATTGAAAGTACCCATTTCAAAACCATTCAAAGCATCTCTTTCAAAACCGAGTAAAATCTTTCATTTATCTAGGCCGAAAGGCCAAAACCTTCCTTTCGAAACCATACTCAAAATCCTTTCGAACCCCTGAAAATCTTCCTTTCGAAAGCTATAAAACCTTAGACATCATGTCTTAAAACACTTCAGAACATTGCCTTTGGAAACCCTTGGAAAAACGTTTCATTTCAAAACTTTCAAAACCATCAGAAAACATTACCTTTTGACTCCTTCGAAACCCTTGGGGAACCACCCCTTCGAAACCATTTTAAAACCTTTTTGAAAACATCAAAACTTTATAAACTCAAACCTTTCGAAAGCATTTGGGTTTAATTTAAAATATGTGGAAAAACACCTTTCGAAACCATTGGGGTATACTTCAATCAGAACATAAGGGTCTATAAAATCATTTAAGTTGAAAGCCTACCTTTCGAAAGCTATCCCTAATTAAAGAAGTGACGGTGTCGAAACCATTCCTTCGAAAGCATTGGAGAAGTGGCTAATTTAAAAGCTAAGTATACCTTTTGAAACCATTGACTTCGAAAGGTAGAAAGGCGGCAGCTAGGGGTTTTGACCCCTTCGAAAGCATTAGTTAAAATAAAACAGTGCAACCCATTCAAAACCTTTCCTTTAAAAAATTTGACCCACTCAAAAGCCAACTGAGTAGAAAGCTGTCCTTTCGAAAGCAAAGCACGCACTACTTTAATTCAAAACAAAGGCATACTCCAACCCTTTCGGAACCCAACATTTTGACTATGTACCTTTCTCCTTTATCCAATACGCCACATATTAAGTGACTTGATATCATGCGCATTGGTTTCGAAAGCATGGTGGCGAAACGTCCTAGTCGGAACCCCGAGTGACGAAAGTAGCGGAACATGCTAAAAAACATGTTATTTTTGTTTTTAACTTAAAAGAGAAAACTTTCAACTAACCTGCTATTGTTTGTAAAATTTTCATTAGTTTCTAAATATCTTTTTCAAAAGTGCTGCCAATATTTTCAGAAATAAAAAATAATTTGTTTTACAAAATACCCCTTCTCCTTAAATAAATATATAAAACATTTAAGTCCCATTCCTTAAATAATTTTATATTTTCATCAAAACACTTAGAAAAATTCTATAAAAATTCCAAAAAATCATTTTCAATATTTTTTCAACATATATAAATTTCAGACCCAAATAATTAAATATTTAGCCATAAATAATTTAAACCTAATTAATCATTCGCTTTACTAGAGTATTAATATAACATTAATTCAGAAAATTATGAAAATTGAAACCCATCTCTAAAATACCATTTTTGAAATATTTTTAAATTCGCAAGGCATTTGGATGTCATTTAATAGGGATTTCATATCAAAACATATCATAAACTAATATGAACATGCATAAATCATCAACAAGTATATGTAAGCATTTAATAATTCAAAACATGGCATAAAATGCAAAAACACTTCGGATTATCATTAAAACTGAAAACCATAAGAAAAGTGAGATATAGTAATTCTTCACCTTAGCTTTGTGATTTAAGATGTGAGATTTGAATGAAATTTGCCGTTGATTAAGCTTCCCCTTTATCTTTCTTTTTCTTGCTCTAGAAAATGGTGGCCGACCTCTCCTTAATTTTAATTTTTGCAAATTAATGAAGTGATACTCATGGCTAAGGATTTAGGATATTAGAATGCCTATTTTCCCATTTTACCCCTTACTTGTTTCCTAACATATCTTATTCATGCTATCTCGTTTTGATTTACATATTAACATGGCAGGGCTACCCTTAATTATATTTAAATCTTAATCCATTAATTATCTTATATTATTTTATTTAATTTACTAATTAAATATCCTAAATAATGTTACTAAAAATATAGGGTATTACATACTCCTTCACTTCCTCCCTCATCTTCACCTCTAATTTCACCTTCTTCGATGTGCTCCTACATGCCGTAGGTTTCAATTGTTGGACTTTGGAATAGGGGCACCGCTGAGTGGTCTCCATTATTCCTGGATGAAGATACGTCATTATCACTATCAGTACCTTCCGAAAAAAGATCAACGCAACTATTTAGGTCCAACAAAATATAAGCCTGCATATTTTCATCACTAAGCAATGCCTTAGCCTTTCTCTCTCTTCCTTTGGAATTTGGTGAAATTGTCAGAGGGTTTCTACCAGAGTCGCATTGCTAAGCCTATGCGGTATATCTACAAAGAACAAAAAATGCATTCAGCGATAGCTGAACTATAAACCTAAACTTGTACGAAAAGAATAAGAACATAACTTATGGGGTAATAACCATCGCTATGCAAATCAAGAAGGACAACGAATGAAGATGACTTCCTCCTTGAAATAGCTTAGTTTATTCCAAGTGCGGACCACGATTCGAAAACCCCTAGATGGCTCTAAGAAGATGAGGGAAGGATTTCCCCTATGGCATTTGAAACTAAATAAATATCGGATCTCTTGATTGCTGAGGATCTGATCAAGTAAATATAAGGAACCGACTATGAAGGAATGCATAGTTTCTCGAATGAAGCTGAGCTAGAGCAAGTGCAATAAAACGCAAAACTCGTCTAATAAACTGATTAAATGGAGGGAGATGTCCTGTCAAGCATCTACTAATTACATGGTGTATACCTATTTGGAGGACGGTGTGATGGCATGTTGGAATTAACACATCCTCGGATTTCATGCTTCTCATAAATTCTCGTAAGTTATTCTTCTTTGATTTTGAAGCGGTGGAATCAAAATGATCGTTTAATATAATGGAATCATCAAGGGTGTCAAGGGGAGATTCAACTTCTACGCCTTCTACGGGCTCTACTTGAACTTTCTAAACAGGTTGTTCTACTAGTGGATTTTTAGGTTGAAGTGGAGGCAACAACGAAGTTTGTCATAAGGGATGGAACTATAATCGAACTTGACTCTGTATCTGATTCAGCATGTTTAAAGTTGATGGGCCTACAACTTGAGCGGAGAAACGCTTGTAACGACTACGAGCCATTGTTATCAAAACTCAACATATAGTTGATATCAAACTGATCAAAAGTTATGCCCCATGCCAAAGTGAAATTTGGTGCAGTGTTTTGCATTGTGGTGCATTGCCGATTTCTAATATAATACAATGGCTCGTTCAAAATTTTAGAGTTCATCTGAAATGACCCTCATCGCAGACCGTCCTAAGCACTTCACGTCAACGTCTATATGTACAAAATGTCCTGGAACTTGAGAAGTAACATCAGGAGAAGTTCAAGCATGATGCACTTTGCAATGTTCTAAAGAAAAACAAAGAGGCAAAATCCACCAAGGGTTGGATCGGTAACATTCCATCCCCTTGGACAGATTTCGACCATTTTGCACCATCTACTTCCAAAACCAAGCTCTGCCATCAATGGGAAGCTCACCAACGTCGTTCTTCATCTCTGTGACATATCTAAGACCGTTTGAGCTTGAAGAGGAGATCAGTTCAGTTCTTGGTTCGTGGTCAAATGTTAGAGTTAGATTGGGTTCGAAACCGCCGTTCTGGTTCGACCAAGGCAAGGCAACTGGCGGTCGAAGGTGGGAGGCCGTGGTGATCGTTGGTGGTGGAGGCTGGGGGTAGTGATGATGTGAATTCAGATTTAGTAACAAAAAAAATTTTAGTGGTAGAACAAAGCTCTAACTTGATGGCAAAAATAATATGAGAAGGTAAAGCACTAGGATCGAGCCTTAAACCCACGAACCAGAAGAATAGGCAATAAACTCGCCTACAAAGCAGGCTAATTTCTCTCAACTATTGGATCGATATCGAACCATCAGACAAGGGTAAATGCACACTAGTGTGTCTATGTATGTGTGCCAACTTGCATACAACTTCATACGAGTGAACAAGTGCATAGAAACGAAACATGCCAAGGAATTCAAACGTGTACACGTACAAACCCGACATTTAACAACTAGTATCATAAAAAAGAAGATTCAAACCTGAAAGATCTGCAAAAGATACCAGTTTAGAACTGCCAAGCTCAAAATGACAGATTATGAGATTATGTTCCAATTTTATAGTCCCAGATACCAGCGAAGCATCTTAACAAATAGTTGAAGACACGACATTTCATCGAGAAGGTTCGAATGAAAAATGACAACTATTCGTAGCATGGATTGGTGTCCGATTTTGAAATTACAATTTTTCTCAATTCAAAGCACATCATATTTGCAATAGGATGAACTTTGAGGGAAAAGTGTTATGCAGCCTCATTACCAGGCAGCGTCTAGGCAGATTTGATGAATCAAACTTGAAAGCTGCCAAGACAGAAGGCCAGGAAAGATAGATAGAAAGTCCAAAAAACAACTACAACCAAGAACACGGCCATTCCTATTCCAAAGGTTGATCCATCATCAGTACTGATCCATAAACCTCTTTAGAATCATCCAGATTTCCTTTCACTAATAAGTCTTGATGCTAGAAGCTTACTCCAAGCTCCATCGATCGATCACACCTCATTTGATATCAAATGCTTCAAGTACTAGAAATCAACAACTATACTCTTATATATCGATCCATGGCTTGGACTTAGAAACAAGATTAAAGGGTGCAAACAAGTTGGAAATCATGAAGCTAATAATGAATCGCTCCATTTCAAAGAGTTCAAACCAACCCATGAAGAATTTTCATGGTTCAGCACCAATCCATGGCTATGGATAGGTACCGATCCATCAAACTTATTGAGCTGGCCATGTTTCATCTTGAGCAACCACCAGGAGATCATGGAGAATGCGAAGGAGGACGTGCTAGAGCATTTCCCAGCGACCTACGGCTATAAATATGCATATGGGGCACCATTTCGTGGATCTTTCAATTCCCAGAAAATTTTACATACTTTTTTGTAATTTCCTGTGGAGTAGTACTGAACCATAAGAACGCACTTGTAAAAATAGTAGTATTATACATAAAAATCTCAAATGGACGTAGTAACAATTAGCCGAACCATTATAAACGTGTGTTGTTTTGTCTTTACTTATTTTCATTTACTTCTCTTCAATTTTATTCTCTATATAATCTTTTAGGTGTTGGTGGCACATTTTGGTACTAACATTTTCGTACGTGGAATCCATCTCGAAATTCATAACTCCAAGTTAGAGTGCAGAGTCTTTACTCTGTAGTGCTTGTTGGAACGAGATATGAGTATCGTCATATAAGAAACAATTCTCCTTTGTGCCATCCATAAGAAAATTGTAGTATCTCTTTGGTGCATGATATTCCTTACTAGACCTTTTAATAGGTTGCATATTTTTGTGTACGAGTGAACTTGGTTTTCCCACTGGTTCAGCACACAGTGTTAGTTTATTGGATCTATCTAAGTCTTCAACTTCACTGTTAATTTCTTTTGACATAAATTCTTTTCTTAAAAGGATAACATGTGTGAAAATAATCACTTTTTTCCTCTATGTTGTAGAAAATAGATCCCCTAGATTCTTTGGATATCCTATAAACTTATACAAAGCTGATCTCGCCTCAAGCTTATTAGGGACGATGTTCTTAACATAGACCGGACAACTTCACATTTTCAAATATTGAAAATGGGGTTAGTTCCCAAGTCATATCTCATATGGCATATTAAGCATAGATTTAAGGTGCAACAAGTTCAACAAATGCACTGCGGTTTCTAATGCATATCCCCAAAAGGACAGAGGTAACTCAGCCTTACATATTATGGAATAAATCATATCTAATAGGGTTTGGTTCCTTTATTCTGAAACACGGTTGTGTTGTGGAGTATAGGATGGAGTAACCAGAGAGATAATCTAATTATCTTTTAAGTATTGTTGGAAATCCTGTCCAACATACTCATTTCCTCGATCTGATCGAAGATCTTAATCTTACGGCTCTTTTGGTTTTCTACCACATTCTTATATTCGACAAATTTCTCATAGATATTGAATTTATTCTTCATAAGATACACATATCCTTGTCTCAAGAAATCATCAGTGAAGGTAAGAAAGTAAGAGCTGTTATCTTTGGTAGTTATAGGCATCGGACCACATACATCATTATGTATTAACAATAAGAGTTCATCGACTCTTTCATTGCTCCCACTGATGGGGTGCTTGGTCATTCTACCTTTGAGACATCACTCATGCGTGTCAAATGATTTAGAATCAATTAATGGTAAAAAACCTTTGGTTTTCAATTTGTGTAGTTATTTCTCACCAACATGACCTAGCCTACAATGCCAAAGATAAATATCATTTATATTTTTAGACAAATTATTCATAGAATACACATAATTATTATTAATCACATAAATATCGTTTTCAAGAATACCATCGTAGATTTATTTCCATTCAAACTAGCATTCATAACATTATTTACACAATGAAATATATACCTAGTCTCAAACAATCTAGAAAACAGGAATAATTCCATAATTAGTGTCCTTTTTTCAAAATAGAAATTATTTAATAATAATAATAACCCACTAGGAAAAACTAAATGATAGTCTCCTACTGCCATTGCATCTACCATAGATCCATCAGCAACATGGAGCCTTATCCCTCCTTTGCCATGCGATGTTAGTTCCTCAGCCTTGTAACGAATTATATAAATGGTTACCAGATCTGTATCTAAAATCTAAGACATGTTATTGATCACAAAACAAAGTTGAATAATAAATGTACTTAATAGGGGCGTACGACCATTATGCTTCTTTTCCCTAATGATCTTCAAGTAGTCACGACAATTCCTTTTCCAATGACTTTTCTTGTGGCAAAGAGGACAATCACTATTATCATCGGTCTTCTTACTTTTCTTCTTGTTACCTTCTCTTTTCCTCTTCTTCGAACTCATCGAAGATGATGCACACCTTAATATCAAGTACAACCCCTATCCTTAGACTATGACTCGACCAACCTCAACATTTTGAGAAGCTCCATGAGATTCACATTAAACCGTTTCATGCTATAATTCAGTATGAACAGTTAACATTAGGGACTAAGTGAACCAAGGATCAAATCTACTTGCAATTCGTTGTTTAGTTGTACGTCCAAATGCAAAAGCCTATCAATATATCCTTTCATCGTTAGCACATAATCATCCACTTTATATCCTTTGATCATCTTGGTATTGAACAGCTTCTTTGTAAGCTCATATCTTATTTAACATGATTATTCACCAAAAAGAGCTTCGATGCTATCAAATATCTCATGGATAGTCATACTTTCATGCTACCTCTGCAGTGGCTTGTCTAACAAAGACAACATGAAAACTTAAGCGATCTCTAGGCCCAGTGCACTTTTTTTAAGCAAGTCGAAGTTTAGGGTCCGCTTCATCGGCAGATTGTTCTTTAGGTTTGCATGTAATAGTAGTCCAAAGGTGCTCGTAAGTCAATGCTATTTTAATAGCTCTTATTAGTCGGTATAGCTAGGTTCGGTAAGTTTATCAGTTTCAGAAAACAGTTTTGGAGTGATCATTTTTTGCAAGTTTATTAGGCAGATTATTAGGACAAATCATAGTAGACGTTCTTATAATATTAGTAATGTTAAACTTTATGTTTCATCTTACTAATAAGCTCCCACTAGTCTTTTATGCTGCACCAAACCCTAAGTCAAAACATAGAAGTCTTTCGACTTCACTAGTAGATGTTAGTACTCATATATCTTGGGATTTCGACCTTAAGGAAACCTCAATAAATCATACTCCCACATATGATGGATAAATCCTTATCGGTTGTATCATATACAACTCCTAACCCATGGTACCTTGTCCAAATCCGCCTTTACCTTGAGGAATGCTCAACAATGAAGCTGGATTATTAACTTGAACTTACTATTTCATGGCGGTCTAAGTATAATGCACATACCTTGAGGAAAGGTCAAAACTATATGCGATTATTTTACCTCATCTATTCAATATATTAATAGTACTACACATAACGTCGATAACTTGAGGAAAGCTTAACAATTAAAGCATATGACAGTAGTCTAGTAATATATAATTGGTAGAGGACAACTTTATACCGAAGATTCATAATCTTCAATATACATACTATTGAGTATTATCGACTTAAATAATTCTCATGAGTTACTCTTGTGATTCAAATATTGGACATGTCGAAAATTACATTATACGTACATTTATGTATGTATTTATTCATTAAGTCTATTTAGGTTTCTTTAATTCCACCTTTACTATACATTCATATTATATAAGTTTTGTTATTATATAAACTTTATATTTTATAGTACTTATATAATAGTCTTATGTATAACATTATATTAATTAAATATTATTTAATTAATTTTAGTTATTAACATTTTAATTAATTACATATTAATATAACATTTATATTCACAAATTATTATATACTTTAACTTTTATAGTATAACACATATATCATATACATATGTATATTATTTAATTAATTAATCTTTTAATTAATTTATTTAGTTGAAATATTTTAATTAAAATAATGCAATTAATCTGCAGGGCTACATTTAAAGTAACAGAACAAATATCATAATGTATAATACATGTATTCATTTATTAGTAAACTTATTTGCTTAATTTTATTTTAATAATCTTATTAATAAATATATTTTTTGAGATAAATGTGTGATCCTCTAAAATAGAGGAGAGCACACATGTGTGTGTGTGTGTGTGTATATATATATATATATCACTGAAAACAAAGGTGCTGCCAACATGGTTCATAGGTAGCTAATCATAATACAAAAATAATGAAAAGGACTTGGGTACAACTAGAATGAGCTTCGGCAAGGCCACCGCCCATTACACCTCATTATCGAGCTTCGGCAAGGCCACCGCTCGTAATGAGGTGTTAAAAGTACCCAAAAACCAAGAAGCAACTCAGTGCTGATGATACCAATAGATAACTCCAGCTGATAGAGAGACACCTCACTGCAAACTCAGAAAATCCAGAAAGAACGCCTCATTGCAAATGTGGATTATCCAGAATGAAGAATGCCACTCTGTAAATGCTGAAGAACTAAAAAGAACGCCTAATTGCAAAAGTGAATGATCCAGAATGAAGAACGCCACCCTACAGACGCCGAAGAACTGGAAATAACACCTCACTATGAACACGGAAGATCCAGAAAGAACATCTCGCTATAATCCTGCTAGCAGCAAACCTAAGAACCTGCAAATAGTAATCTAGCACTATTTCTGACCTAAAGCTATATCTGTAAAGGAACTAAAGAAAAATATAAGAATAATACACATATATGTATTAAAGAAGTAAGGTAATTATACTATTTCTAAAATTAAAAGACAGGCAAGCAATAAAAATAAGAAACAGACTAAGAAAGAATCCAACCACATTATCCAACATCTTAATCAACACTAAAAATGTAAAAAAACAATTTAAAAATTATCCTTATGCTCCTTCAATCAAAAGGACATTATGATATTTGTAAAATCATCATTCAAATTAGAAAAATGTTAATGCTATAATTATTAATATTAAAAATATTTTTATTACTTGTAAATATATTAATACTATTATTAACCTTATTAAGATATTCTTTAAATGATTAAATTTAGCAAATCCATATTTAGGATTTAAGATCATTTAAACCAAAATGATGATATTATAAAAATCAGTTTATTAAAATAACCATTTTTATTGGTAAAAATTCTTTGGTTTTCTCAAACCAAATATACCAACAAATTATAATGAATAAAGTATCAAGTAAAAATCTATTTTCCTTTTTGAACTTAAATATTAAATAATTCCAATAATAATCGCAATCACTAACTTTAGTTATAAGACTAAAGTTAAAGATTTTAAGAGTATTATTTAAAATGTAATAAGTATCCATGCAATCATAATACACATGTTTAATATCTTCAAAATACAAATTACAAAAAGAACATTTATTATCAATTTGCATATTTTTTCTTTTTAAAAGTTCAATAGTATTTAGATTTCCATGCATGATTAACCACGCATATATTTTTGATTTAGGAGGAGCATTTGTTTTTCGAATAAGTTTAAAATAGTTATTAGCCACGCCCGAGAAATTAAGAAATTTATAAAAGTATTTAGAAGTAAATTTCTTACTCTTATCCCATTCTCAGTTAATATTATCATTTTCATTATCAATATTGTATAAATTTAATCTAGCAAAAA
Source organism: Allium fistulosum (assembly GCA_030737815.1). NCBI lineage: Eukaryota > Viridiplantae > Streptophyta > Magnoliopsida > Asparagales > Amaryllidaceae > Allium > Allium fistulosum. The sequence goes on along the minus strand of CM060907.1, from coordinate 1,113,213,605 downwards.
GCAAGGAAAGTTGCCTAAGAGTCGTACCTTCTAAAATTCTATCAAAACTAAAATTGCAAAGGGGATCATTATTGTTTAACGGAAAATTTTCTATCGATTAGAAAATTTTCGATAAATTTTGAAGTAAATTTATACCGCAAGCACACAGCATACTATCATAGTACGTGGCGAGTACGGATCGATCCGCGAGGAATTGTTGATTTAAATTTCCTATTCAATCAAATTAACCAAAGTTGAAAAGTGTGAAGCTAAAAATGTAGAAAAAATGAAAAAAAAGAAAGTGATAGAAATATGAGAGTGAAATGACATTTTAAAGGTAATTCCACTCTCTAGATCATATAGTTCAACAAATTATGAAATTATGATCTCTCTTTTTTGGTCATAAGTGAATTTAAATGATGTGTTTATTATAAGTATGGCATATTTGAGCTATTAGTTAGCTCAACATAAGCCATCAAACTATAACACAACTTTTAAACCACTTTTAATTCTCATGACATATGACAACAAAGTTGAAAGAAAAATCTATTTTAAGTATGGTCTATTAACTATTAATTAAAAATATAGACCATCAAATTTTAATTTCAACATTCACTACATTACCATCATCATATGTAAATGAAGAGGTAATTATTGTTTGTGATTGTTTAAGCATAGCCTATTTGTTATGAACAACATAGACTATCAAATTCAACATGAAACAATAAATCACATCAACATTCATTTAAGCACAAAAGAGAGCAATAATTATCAAAATGTTGAAGCTACATGATTAGAGGCTTCATTACCCCTAAATTGAAGGGATTAGCCTCTCATTTGTGTTATCATATCAACACAAGTACCATGCAACATGAAAGAAAAAGAAAAGGAAAAAGAGAGCAAAGTAAAGAAGATGTAACAACCCACATATTTCACGATTGTATATTTAAATGTTTTATTTAAATATAGCATCGTTAATCGGATAAAGGTCTGAAATGTTACTTTTTGTAAACAGTCGAATTGGGACTCGAGACCACTTCCATTAAGTCCAAAATGGTGTTTACAACTTTTTTGAGTATAAACATCGATATATTTGGAGTTGGGTGAATATTGCTATTTTGGGCTTTGGGTTTGGATTTCAGCCCACTAATCCAACTTAATACCCTAACTCACTCAACTCCTCTTCATTCACTCATTCCTTTTCCTAACACTCTAGCTCAAGAGAAATGGGGGAAAAATATTGGAAATAGAAATTCCAAACCCTAGTTTGATTTGGAAACTCAAGTTCTTGCTCCAAATTCAAAGAGAAGCTTAGGTAAGCATCCTCTCCATCTTTTCCATCTCTATCTCTCTTCAATTTCAGAAATTCCTAAACCCTAACTTAGGAAATATTTGCTTATTAGCTTAGATTGGAGCTTTTTGAGTTGAAGTTGAAGAGGAATTGGCCTTTCCTTTGTTTTAGAGCTTCTCATTCATGTTTTTGGTTTTAAAGGTGAGTTTTTGAAATCACATTGTAATGACCCGTAAATTTTAACTGTTTTAATAACGTAATTAGTTGAAATTTTGTGAAATTTTAAACGATAAAATTTTGAAATAAAAATTTGATATTTGGAATGCGTCTAATTAATCATAGCAACTGGTAAATTTTCATCAGGTAATTTGGAAGTTTATTTTCCAGTGTAATTTTATTCCAATTTATATCGGTTAAAATCGATGATAATAAAAAAATTTCTAAACCTGAATATTTTTACATAGAAAAATTCTAATTCATCTTCCGACTAAGACGTCATTTTTCGTTTTTCCAAATTAGGACTTCTTTAGTTCCGTCGATCTTATTTTTCTGCGTTTTTGCTGCATTTTCTGCTAGTAGAAAATTCGAATTTTTATAATTCAATCGTAACACTGATATCTGTATACCATTTTGATCGTCTTATCATGCTGACCTCTGCGGTATATTCACTTCTGTGTTTCGGTGTTCGGTACGTGGCGAAACCCGCGTAATGTATAACCGTATCAAATTTCAATCTTTTGTTTTAGCGTGTCCATTCAATTGTCCGCAACATAATCTAGCAGCCGTTTGCTTTACGTATTTTCCTGAAATTCGTGCTTCACTATTTCTATTCCAGCTGACCTTTCACTTTCTTTCTTGGTTCTAACGTTGCTTTTGAAAGGAAATTATAATATACATTTCCTTTTTGCCTCTGAACTGTTTCTTCTTGCCATCTCCTCTCCTCCTTATTTCCATTCTTCCGAGCTTCATATAAATAAGAAAATAGAAATGTTATAACAAATGAATGTTGTCGAGCACGTCTTCCTCCCTTCCCCTCTCAAACCATCGGCCTCGTCATTCCAAACAAGTGCCGAGCATCTTCTCCTCTACCACGTGGCCCGCGCAACCCCGCCACCTTGAAGCCGACCCTTCCATAAGCCAATTTCATCAACCATAAGCAGCCGTTCCCACCTCCACTACGCCCGGCCGAAGTCCGCCGTGCTCAGCCTCATCCGACCACCTCTGCCGTTCACTGCACCGCCCCACCTCGGCCTTCCGCCTGGCCACCTCCTGAACCCGAGCCGCCCACTTCCTTTCCTTCCTCCTATCACCGAGCGGCCCGCCTTAGTCATTCTCTCCCATCCTCCCTGCTCGGCCATGCCCCACACCCGAAGGCAAACCCGAGTTCGCCTTTTTTCCATGCCTGTGCCTCCGCCACTTGTGGTCCGCTCTCCAAACAACCACAAGGCAGCAAACCGAACCCACCCAGATCTGAGTAGCCGTCACCCTCGAACCCTTGTCATCTTGTTCTCGCATAGACTACCACCACTCTCCATGCCTTTCCCTCTCCCTCACCTCGACTAACACCTCCTGGCCGCTTCCCTTCCCTCTCCGGCTTTCCGATGCCGAGCATCTCCTGTACGGCAGCCCTCCGCCACCTCTCTCCACCTATGTAGGTGTGTTGCATGCTTTATCTATATTGTTTCATAATATATAGTTCTATTCATATATACCTATATATATGCTATTGATATGTTAGTATATTGTTATATAATGTGTATAATGATATATATATATATATATTAGTAGCTTATATAGCTGACATTCTGTTATATATTTCATATATGGGCAAGTTTTGAAAGGTTGTATTTGCTGTTTAAAATATCAAGGCCATTCGTATATATAATACTGTATGTTTATTAAATATATAGTATATGTTTCATTTGTATAATATATATATAAACTGCAAATTTTGAATATATATGTATTATACAAGTTATACTTTGTTAAAACTAAAATTTGATATATGTATATTTTGTCTATACATCTTTATACAGATTTTATATATATCACATTTGTTTTGGGTTATATAGGTTTAGCTATAGGTTTGTCTTATATATTTTTATATATAATGTTGTTATAGTATTTGGTATTGGTTGAAACAGATTTGATATATATTAGTATATATTGTTTGGTATACAATGTTTGTATATATTAGTATATACCTTTGATCTCTCTGTTTAATATATAATATAAGTGGTTGCTATAAAAATATATTCTAATGATGAGTATTGTACATATATATATATATAATTTCAGCAGTTTATAAGTTATATAGGTAGTTTTCCATATGATAGTTTTAGTATTATATACATGCTCTATTTTCATAAGTATATATATGTTAGATATATAAAGTACAAGCCAGTATTAGATTCGCATATCAGTTATATTTCGTATATTAGTTATATTATATTATATCATATCTAATTTTATTGTATTATATTATATCATTTTACATTACATCAATATTGCTTTGAAATTTAAAATAGATATATTTTGTTTCTATCTAATTGATTTTGATTGGTTCTCGATTTCTGTTATCAGCTTGTCCGTAAAATTCGTACCAATTCAGCTTTGTTTTGGAATTCTTGTTTGGATCTACAAATCGCTTCCATTTTTGTCTAATCTATCTAGCCTCGAAAGGTTAGCAATCACTCACGATTAATGTTCTTTTATTTATTAAATTTGATTTCAATTGAAACGACAAATTGAAATATGCTGATGTTAGTTATTTACACTGTTATATATATGCTATTACCTGTATCGGTTCACCTGTGACATCTGACACCATTATCTTCCAATTGAAATATGCTGATGTTAGTTATTTACACTGTTATATATATATGCTATTACCTGTATTAGTTCACCTGTGACATCTGACACCATTATCTGTTATTTATATTGATGATATATGCCTGTTATATTATTATCATATCTGTTATCACTCTGCAAGTTCCATATTAGTATAGAATCACTATGGGTTGAAATGATACATACCCGAACGATCTGTAGAATAGGAGAAAATCGTTATGGGTTGAAATGATAAACCCAAGCGATTTTCATTTGAATTGAATTTGGGATTACGGGTTGAAGGATATATACCCGTATATAATTTAAATTATGGATTGAAATGATAAATATCCGTATCACTTGACCATAGGGTTGAAAATTTTATACAGACACTGTTGGTCTATATATATAAATATTTTGAAAATGAAATCTATTGTTTTGAAAAGAAAAATATGGTTTTAATAAATATTGATTTTAAAGATTTATTAAAGTTGATTTAATAAAGTTGATATATAATATGTTTAAGTATTTATTTAAAATATATATTTTCAAATATAGAATTTATATTGATTCAGGTTGGAAAGATAAATTTAAATTTGATTTGAAATGTTATTTATTTAAGAATTTTACTTAAATAAGTTTGATTTGAAATTTATTAAATTTGAGATTTTAAAGATATATTTTACAACTTGAATTTGATTAAAAGTGACTTAAATGAATATTTCAAATTTATATAATTTAAATGGGATATCTTGTTTATTTAAATTTGAAAATTGAAGTTGTATTTATATGTTATTGAAATGATTAAGTAAATATTTCAAAACTAAATAATAGTAAAGTGAATTTGATATATATATATATATATGAAATTATCGAATTTAGTTTTGAAATGTTGAATATTTAAAGCTTTGAAATATATTGAAATGGCTTATTTTCTGGTTCAAATATGTATTTGAAATTGATAATTTGAAATGGTCTATTTAGAAACTGAATCGAATTGAAATTGATGATTTGAGATTTGATTAAATTTGAATTTTGGTATCCGAGTTGAGTTGAATCGATTTGTGAAATTTGAGGAAACTATTTTATTATATAAAGTATTTTAAATTATATTTAACTATTTTATATGATTTTATAAACTATTTTTAATATAAACTATTTTAAATTATAACTATTTTTATATAAACTATTTTATTTTATATACTATTATTAATATCTAAACTGTTTGAAGGAAAGTGTTATGATTCCAAAGCATTATGGTTTCTAAATTTTGATTTCCAAAGAATTATGATTTCCAAAGTGTTTGATTTGGAAAGTGTTATAACTTTGAAGTACTAAGATTTTGTAAATGGATATACTTGAGATGGATATATTTGAAATGGAAATGATATCGTATTTGGTTTTAAAATGGAAGGGATGTCAGATTGATATGTTTTGAAATGGCAATGATATTTTGGTTTTGAAATATAAACTATTTTGAAATTTTATTAAATGACCAATCGGTGTAATAATTACGTAGTTATTAAAGAGTCCGGGATCGGTTAGGGACATACTCTTTGTCTAAACCGGAAACCACTTTAATAACTATTATACGCGGAGTGTGATCCAGAATGAAGTGGTTGGAATGATGACGTTGCTGGAATTGAAGAAAGAGAATGATAATGGATGACCTTGACACTTGTGTCAAATTGGAAATGACTTAAACAGGAGCCGTGCCGGGCCAGTGAGGTTGTCTACCTCTAGCGGACACACTTCGTCGTAAACTACTCATTACTTGTTATTGATTGGTGTCCACCCTTGATTTGGGAGTGTTGTTTCGCTGTGTTGCGATCGTTGCGGCGATGCGTTCTCACCAGTCTGGATCAGGCAAACGGTAGTTTCACTACCTTGGGTATTGCCTCATGTGCCTTGTCATACTCGTATCCCTATGCGCGACCACTACGATTTGTTTTGTGGTATACCTATGGAGTACTCCCTGATAGCCCACTAGTTTACGGTGGAGTTTACAGTGCTGTATAGACTATGACGCTTATATAAAATGTGTTAAGGGGGATAATGGTAACGCCTTAACGCTATTTTGATACTTTATATTACTGATAGGCATTATCTACTTAGCGTACACTACTACATAGTAGAAAGTTTAATGGATCCTTAGAGGATGGTTATCCCAAACATTCTGAGTTACTTGTATGTCAGTCATTATTTCACTTGAGTTGGATTTATTGATATAAGAATGTTAATCCTAACTCGAGTGTTTTGTGTTTTCTTTACGTTCGGGTCAGACTGAGTGTACTAGTATTCGAGACTCACCTTTAGAGTTGGAGCTTCGTTTGAAGATCCAGCTATCTATCCAGCTTTCAGATATTCAATTGATTCTAATGATGTATTCTGATTCTTGTATTTGACTATTGTATTCGAGATCTGTTGTAACTTATTTAACTCTGTTATACACATAGTAGCTTCATGAACTACTATTCTTTTGTTTCCGCTACATTATTGTTATATTACTCTGTGTCTGTGATATGTGATTATTTATTTACTGTATATGCTGAGTTTTGCCAAATTTAAATTAACAATCTGATATTTTGAGCAATTCAAATCCGACATGTATGGATGCGAATGGTTGAAAATATCGGGTCGTTACAGTTTGTATTAGAGCTTTGGCTCTAGACAAAACTTAGCATATATGGTAATTTATTTACAGAATCACGTTCGTTCGAGCTTGAATTCCTTCTTCTTTGACTCAGTTTCTTTGAATTTTGGAACGTTCCTTTCGGTTCCAAAGTCCATTCGTGTCTCCCATATTCGTGTCTTTTTAATTCTAGAGTATCCCATAACTCCACTTCGAATGATCTCTATAATAAATCGACGGTCTCGCCAATATCTGAATAATTTGTAAAAGTGTGAAACTCTTGTACAACCAGCATTGATTCTCCGAAGATTTCTGTATCCTCGGTTTACGATGCTGTTATCTTTTGCTATATCCGAATTCTATCTCTGGCGATCGAATGTCGATTTGTCGCAGAATTCTACATCGAATTTATTCTTGGAATCACGGTTGACCCGGTTAAGGTTACCCGTGATTTATATAAGTTTGTCCATCTTCTGTTTGAAAACTCAATTAGCTTATCTCCCTATCAAGTCTACCTTTTAGTTAAATTCTTTTAGTTAGAGTTTCTCTAATCTGAATCTCTATCTTTGTTTTGAAATCCATTCGAGGATATCCGAGTGAGGGAGTGTATTTGTAATTAATATAAAATATTTTATGTTTATAGTGTGTTGTTTGAGTTGTTGATGTTGGTTTGGATTTTCGATCGATTCGTCTGATCAAAGCTATCGATAGGATTTCCAAAACACTTGAACAGAGCAAACTGACACAATATTGATTTCAAATTTGGTAAATGAAATAATTTTATATTATAAATATATAAGTAAAATTTTCTAGAATAAAAAAAAGAGGTTAATTAATTGGTTGTTTGAAATGATAATATTTGATTATCATTTATTGTTCTAAATGAATTTATAAACATGGTACAAATTGATTTGGAATTTAAATAAATTTAAATCAGGAATTTGAGTTTAATTTCCGACGATTCCAAACTCTAGTTTTAAAATTTAAATGTATATTATATAAAGTATTTTCGAATATAAATGATTTTCAAAGAATTTTAATGTTTAAATCAGTACTCTTCTCTTTTGTCGCTGGAAAATAATTTCGGTGATGGCGGCCGCATCATCGACATTCATTTTCGAGTTTCGAAGTTAAGAGACCATTCAGTAGCTTTGCTACACTTTTGTTTTGGAAATTGAATTTGATTTGAATTTCTGAGGTACGACCTGATTTATTATATATATATATAAATTAATTTTGATCCGATATATACTATATATATTTATCTCAAAATTGTTTGAAGTAAATCGGAGATTTAAATTCTTAAGTTTATGATTTAAAGATGATTTCAATTATAAACTGAAGTCAAAAATTTTGGATAAATATTTAAACTTGAAATAATTGAATTTGAAAATTTTATTTGTATAGTACTAAATTGCATTTCAATATAACTTACCTAAATTATTCACAAGTTATAATGTACTTGGATAATATACAATATAAAATGATTTTATAAATAAAATTTGAGTGTTTATAATAAATGTTATACACTTAGATTTTAATTATAAAAAAATGCTAATAAAGATGATAGAATAATAAGTTAATTGAATGAGATGAATATAATAAATTTTGTTCTGAAAGAATTAACAAATTGAAATTAGATCAACTTATGAAAATACCTTAAATTTAAACCAATTATTGAATATAAATTATTTAAATTGAAATTTATATGGTTTAAATTAATTTATATGGTTTAAATATATGTAATAAGATATATTAAGTGGAATAAACCTAATAATAATTTGGAATAAAAGAATTAAATTTGTTGAATAAAATATGAGTATAATAAATGATTATACAAATTGATGATTTAGAAATTGTTAATTGAGGATGACTAGATAATAAGATAATGAATTTAGAAATAGATAGATTGATTTAACTTAAGTGAACTCAAAGGGATTTAACCAAATTGTTAAATATTAATTAATTTAAATTGAAATTTATATGGTTTAAATTAATTGTGTTACTTGTATTCCAATTTATTTTCTTTCTGGTTGTTTCTATTCTCCTACCTCCTTCCTTTTCGGGGACGAAAAGTTTTGAGTGGTGGAGAGTGTAACGACCAATAAATTTTAACTGTTTTAATAATGTAATTAGTTGAAATTTTATGAAATTTTAAACGATAAAATTTTGAAATAAAAATTTGATATTTGGAATGCGTCTAATTAATCATAGCAACTGATAAATTTTCATTAGATAATTTGGAAGTTTATTTTCCAGTGTAATTTTATTCCAATTTATATCAGTTAAAATTGATGATAATAAAATGTTTTCTAAACCTGAATATTTTTACATAGAAAAATTCTAATTCATCTTCTGACTAAGACGTCATTTTTTGTTTTTCCAAATTCGGACTTCTTTAGCTCCAACGATCTTATTTTTCTGTGTTTTTGCTGCATTTTCCGTTTAACGACCCTGAATTTTTGACCTTTGAAAATTGAATATTTAATTGATTTTAAATATTTGAAAAGATAGTTTAATTTGAAATTCGAGATATCAAAATGAATTTGGCGATTTAATTATTGAATTTAATCGTTAAATCTGGGTAAAAATTTGAATCTTCAGTTTTAAGCTGATTAAAAATATTTTCAAGGCTTCGAAAATTTATATTGATGATACTGAAGGTAATGGAACTTTCAGAATTGAATTTGAAATAGTTTAGTTCAGTTTTGAATTTTATCGTTTAAATCGATATTTGAAAATAACGTTCTAAGGCACAGTTTCGGAATTCGACGAAACAAGTTTCATTGGATCCATAGTAGTGTATTATTATCGGATTTCAATTTTCGTAATGTTTGGAGTGATCTTTTGGCCGTACGATAAGCAAACGCGCTGAAAATTATACTAAAATTTAATTTAATAACTAGTTCAAAAAGCTATCTTCTCCATACGATCGAGTTTGGACTCGAAACCTTTTCCATTGCATTCGGAATAGGGGTATTATCTTACAAATGCCTGGCGGCATGCCTTGACAGGAGGTCGAGATTTCAAGTTGTATTTATCGAGACATTTGAATTTGAATTTAATACTTATTTATACCCTAGTCAACACAGCTGAAATTCCTTCCCATCGGCTGCTTTTCTTTCTCCATCAAAACTTTTTCTGTCTCCTCCGTAGTGAGCAATGGTAGGCAAGAATCTTTAGCACGCAACCATTCTCGTTTAAAATTGAACCGAACTTCCTTTTTATTCGCAAAATAGAAAAAAATTACCATGGCCGAAGCCCTTTTCCATTCAAAGAAAAAAAAATTCAAAATTTGATAATGGTAGAATAAAATGTTCTCTCGTTCAAAATTCAATTCCCTTCTTCTCTTTATTTTGCTCGAGCGTAGAAAAAAAAATGGCTGCCTCGTTCGAATTCAAGTCAAGTTAATTTCAAAGCAAATTGATTCGTCGATTAGAGAGAGGGATCTACGGGAGAGTGCGAGCTTGAGTCGAGCTCGAGAAGCACGGCCAAAGTTGACGCTGGAAGACGAGTCATATGCGTTATCGAACGGCGACAAAGTGGGAAAGGTTCGAGACTTGGTCATGTGTGGTGAGGGAGGGTTTGGAGCATCTCGCGATTGTTTCGTGGGGTTGCTCGATCGCGAGGGCAAGGGTTCGACGGTGTGTCAAGGTCGAGGTGAGGTTTGGCTGATTATCCTTCGATTTAAATTTGGTCAATAATACATATTGATATTTCTTTTCAATTTAAATCTAATAACATACTTTTACTGTAAGGTTAAGTTTGTTTTAAATAATAATAATAATAATACTAATGTATACTGGAACTTACTGTCTGGTTAAAATATAAATATACATGCATACCATTTTAATTTAATATATATATATATATATATGGATTGCAAATGTAGGCAGAGGAAGGGATTTCGGAACCAGATTTTTATTAAATAAATATATGTATATGTATGTAAGAGAAGGTTTACAGTAAAGAGGAATTTTTTTTTCTTTAGCAGTCTTTTTAAAAGGTTAAGCTAATCTTAATTTAATTTAAAAATATGCAGATTTATTTATTTACTGAAACAGAAATTTTATTTTAGCAAGGTATAAAATAATTTTGTTTCTAATTTAATAAATATATATATATATATAGAAGTTAACAGGAAATATATATATATATAGAAGTTAACAGGAAAATTATTTTTATATAGATAGGGTTTCGAAAATAATACGGATTTGAAAATGTTGAAAATTTATATAAAAATTAGATTTGAAATCTATAAATTATTTTTATACACATAGTTTCAAAAGAGAATAAATATACAGATATACCTATTTTCATTTGCTGGTTTATTTTTTTTTAAATAATATATTGCGAAGATTTAACTTGTCTAACTATTTTGGTCACTAGAAAATAATTGTAAAAATATATTTTTTTATAGCTACATATACAAGTTACTAAAGGATTTTTATTTAAAAAGGAAAATGTGTTTAAATTTAAATCACTAGCTTAAAATTTAATTTATTTTTTGAATTAAAATTTTAAAATGGAAATTTAAATTGTTCGATTGATTCGAATATTAATCAACTGTATAAAAATTGTTTATACAAGGTCAAAATTATGGAGAAAACAGTCTGGAATGGAAATGGACTACAAATTAAAATCAAAGGTGAGATCTTCTCACTCAAATGAAAGTTGGATTTTCAGTTATTGATTGATTGATTGTTTGGGTGATAGTATATATAGTAGTATATAGCAATATATATATATTAGAATATGTATATATTAGAGTTTTTGATTTCCCGCATTATATAGCGGATGAGACCCTATGCGCCGCATAATAGCGGACAATATTTTATAAATCCCATATACCGTGATATTCCACCTCGAAGTGGAATTGGTATTGTGCTAACATCTGTGGATGCAGGGAAACAGGTTGGAGGGATCCAACTGGATTCCTCAAATTTTATGAATTTGTTTCATATGCTGTGTGATAATTTATTTATAATCTGTGTATGATTATATCTGTGATTAAATTTATTGAAGGCTATAATTTAGCCGAATGTATTTTTGGTATCGTTGGATACCAAAAATAAATAAATTTTGATTTTTGAAATTAAAGTTGAAAATTTGAAGTAAATCTCTTTTGAAAGAATTGGTTGAATTTCAAAGAAGGAATTTAAAAGTATAAAGTTGATTTTTGAAATCTTATCGAATTATTTCCAAAATATGGGAAAAGATATTAATAAATGGATTTTGGATAATATTGTTCAAAAGTTGAAGAATTTATTTAAAATGGAATTTTAAATGGTTTGGAAAAGAATAAAGGGATTTATTTAAAAAGTGATAAATTTGTTTGAATTCCAATTGATAATTGATTTGGTATTTGAAAATAAATCTTTGAGAAATCGATATGAAAATTTATTTGAGGTTGAATGAAAAATTAATTTGTGTTGAAATAAATTGGAAATCGATTTGTAAAATGATATGGGATTTGAAATAAACCTAGGAATCAATTTTTAATTGATTTGGGGTTGAAATAAATTTAGAAATCAATTTGTAATTTATTTGGTGTTTGAAAGTGAATATTTGGAAAACGATTTGAAAATCGTGTATAAGTGAATATTTGGAAATTTAAATTCACAGTGGGAATTTATTAAGAAAAAGGGAAATTTGTTTTCAAAGTGATGAAGTGTGAAAATGTGATTTGAAATTTGTTTTCAAATGTTGAAGTGTGGAAAAAAAAAATATCTTGTGAAGAAATTTTGAAATTTAATAACTTGGGAAAAATTATTTAAATTGGTTGATTTTTGTGAATGTTGTTGATAGTTGAATAACCGACTATCAATATTTGCCTTTGAAATGGCATTTGAATTTGTTTTTAAAACAAACGCTCATTATTCGGTTAAGCCGGGAGAGGACTTTGTGCCATATAACCCATTCCGAATAGTGATACGTCGTGAATGGATAACATTTGAAGACCGGATATTTTCGAAAATGAAAGGACAACCTGTCGAATGTCTTTGCACTGAGTTGCTCTGGTATAGAGATTTATATCACTCTTCTTGTGATGGGAAGTTCAGACGTGATTAGTGAATACCCGGATTTGCAAGTGCTTCTTTGGAAGTGCCTTCAGTTCCGTTCGATCCCGGAACGGACTTGTATGGATGTGTGTCTGACTTTACACTTTGAGATGTAAAGCTGGTTTCTATCAAATACATTTCTATTGGTAGCGGAGAATTTATTCTCTTAGCTTAACACCCTTCTCTGAGACGTACGAGCTCAAAGGTTATGTAGTTGATGGTTACTAGTGATACATTCCCAATTTGGTAACGTGGCATACAAAGTGTTGTTGATCATTTGTTGATCAAAGCATAGCTTTGTGAAGAAGCGTAGTTTTGTGGACGAGACTTCGTCGAGCCTCACAACCCGGTAATGGTCGAAACAGGAATGTTGCGGTAAGGTTGTTAGGGGTCGCGCCCCTAGGGTATGTCATTTCCTTCTGGAAAAAAGGTGATATCATGGTATGGAGCCCAGATATTTTACCTATGTTGATGCTGCAAATTTATTATACTTTATGGTTGTTGCTTTGTGGTTGAGGATCCTCGGATAAAGGTCGGTAACGACCGGGGGAATGGCATTCTTGTGTGTTAGTTACCTAGTTACAGCTGTACAGCGTGAGGTAGTGTCAGTGTGTTGGTTACCTAGTTACAGCTGTACAGCGTGAGGTAGCGTCGACCTTGTGTTTGCAGAGAGCAGGTTGACTCTTGGGGCGTCTTTCCAGAGGCGTTTTCATTTTGGTGTAAGGAAGTTCCTTTGCCTGACCATTTGTTGGAAAATCCAAAGAAACAATACGTGCCCTGTATGGTTTTAGTTGTATAACCTGCTATGGAATGTGGCGATAACCTGCTATTGAACATAGTAGCTATAGTAGGCATACAATAATGGTTGTATGCTGGCTAAGATTAATATTATACCTTCGAAATGGTTCCGACTTTCGAACGTCGAAAAGTCGGAACGTTACATGTGGTATCAGAGCTATTGGTTAAGCGACAACCCTGGCTCTGTTGGGTGTTACTCATTAGAGATAGAGTCAGTAGTACTCTAGAATGAGTGTGAGTGTAATAATAGATATGAGCGCGTATTTGTCAATGGATACAAAAATTTGTGTTATATTGTGTTGACTTATCGGTTGATTGTTTATAGATTTTGGTCGGTGCAGTCTGGCCAACTGTAATCGATAGGGATTTCTAAACTCTTAAACAAGATAAATTGACACAGTATTGTTTTAAATAGGGTAAATGAAATAATTTTGCCCAAAACTATTTTTGTATAGAAAAGAAATGATTTTCTATGAATTATTATAGTATATGGATGCTTGGTTGTTAGGAAGTGATAATATTGAATTCTTATCATTGTTATATGGAAATTAAATAAAAAATAATGTTATAACCAAAGATTTGAAGATAAATTCATTAACAAATGAAATTTATAAATATGAATTAAAAGGATAAGGAAATAAAATTCATATACGAATGGGATTTGTAAATATAAATTGTAATGAGATTTATAATTGGAAATAGAATTCCAGGAAGATATTTGAAAATAAAATTCATAAATGGAATGAAATTGGTAGTGTGAATTTATAAATGAGTTTTATAAAATGAAATAAAAGTGCCAAAGTAATATTTGCAATGCGAATTAAAGGATATAATTAATTTCAAAGTTAGTTTTGAAATGTGAGTAACTTTCTTTTTTAAATACTTAAGTATCTGGTTGCTTGATTTAAGTATGAAGATAATGATGTTTTTGTGTATATATATGGTTAAAATTCTGTGTGTTTTTGAAATAGGATATCTGCATGTTGTATAATCCTGTAATACATCTCTGTATTTAAAATTTCAAACTCAGGTTTGATTAAAAAGTTCAACTCTGCTTGATCTACTTGTTGTTCTGACCTAGGATCTAAACAAGATATGTTTGCTTGATTATAAAGTTAAGTTTTAAAATTTAATTAAGTTAAAATAACTTTAAATTTGTTCTGGGAATCAAAAAGGAACACGGAGGTTTGAATTTGTGAAAATTCAAATTCGTTAATTTAATAATTCAGTAACATGAATTAAATCCCTATACTAAATCATGATTTTAGAAAGTAAAATTTCATTTTTAGTTATGGTTTGATAGTGCAGTTTGAATTCTGGTGAACTTTAGTTTGTGTAGAAGTATTGAACTTGGGGTAGACTCGAGTTATTCGAGTACTTGACTCGAAGTAGAAGAGGTTGTGACTCGAAGCATATTTGTATTGCCTCGGGTTAGTTGTCTGGTTTCAGGTTTTTGAAAACCTGACTGTAATTTGAAAATTTAAGAGCAAATTTAAAAGAAATTTAAATTGGTGAGCCAGATTTAGTAAAGTTTAAATCCATTTGGAAATGTGGATTCAAATTCACTTTTGAATCCTAATATGAAATAAAATAAAGTTTAAATAATTTAAATGTTTGGCTTTCAGGTTTATAAAAACCTGACAGTCTTCAGATTTTTAAACTTAATTTAAAATTTGAAAAAAACATAATTTAAACAGTGGTTTAAATTCAAAGTTTAAAGTATAGATTCAAATCAAACTTTTGAATCATAAAGTTTTAAAATGAATTTGAATTTTAAATCTTGAACTTAAGAAAGGGATGGAGAAAATTCTTAAGTAAATGGGTATCTGGAATCCAATAAGTAAATTTGGACATTATTGTCAACTAAAATATACAGGGATTGTAAAGGCTAAGGAAAATGGAATGGGATTTTGATTTCGAAGGTAAATTTAAATTTGCTCGACAATAAGGTATGTATTTGAATTTCAGTATGAAATTTGATGAGTTTCTGATTTTGCCACCTGGCATTTTGTTTTCTATTGGGATTTGAGAGTCCGTAGGGACATTTTGTAGTTGTACCGAGTTAGCCATGCAAAGGAGACGCTGGTGAAATTTTTCGGAAATTTAGAGAGTTAGAAAATTTTTGAGAAATTTTGGATAAATTAAAGTTTGAATTTAAGTTTAAATTTTAATTGTTAAGTAAAATAAAGTTGTTTGGAAACTATGGTTAAAGTGTTTGGAAAGTTAGTTGGAGTGATAATAGATCTTTAATAAAAGATTATTTTGGCGAGTTGATAAAACTGTTTGGTTTTGGGAAAATGATAAACGGGGATTGGATCATTCTTCTTGACTTGTAATTTCGGGACGAAATTCTTTTAAAGGGGGAAGATTGTAACGACCCTGAATTTTTGACCTTTGAAAATTGAATATTTAATTGATTTTAAATATTTGAAAAGATAGTTTAATTTGAAATTCGAAATATCAGAATGAATTTGGCGAATTAATTATTGAATTTAATCGTTAAATATGGGTAAAAATTTGAATCTTCAGTTTTAAGCTGATTAAAAATATTTTCAAGGCTTAGAAAATTTATATTGATTATATTGAAGGTAATGGAACTTTCAGAATTGAATTTGAAACTGTTTTGTTCAGTTTTGAATTTTATCGTTTAAATCGATATTTGAAAATAGCGTTCCGAGGCACAATCTCGGAATTCAACGAAACCAGTTTCATTGGATCCATAATAGTGTATTATTATCGGATTTCAATTTTTGTAATGTTTGGAGTGATCGTTTGGCCGTACAATAAGCAAACGCGCTGAAAATTATATCGAAATTTAATTTAATAACTGGTTCAAAAAGCTATCTTCTCTATGCGATCGAGTTTGGACTCGAAACCTTTTCCATTGCATTCGGAATAGGGGTATTATCTTACAAACGCCTGACGGCACGCCTTGACAGGAGGTCGAGATTTCAAGTTGTATTTATCGAGACATTTGAATTTGAATTTAATACTTATTTATACCCTAGTCAACACAGCTGAAATTCCTTCCCATCAGCTGCTTTTCTTTCTCCATCAATACTTTTTCTGTCTCCTCCGTAGCGAGCAATGGCAGGCAAGCATCTTTAGCACGCAACCCTTCTCGTTTAAAATTGAACAGAACTTCCTTTTTATTCGCAAAATAGAAAAAAATTACCATGGCCGAAGCCCTTTTCCATTCAAAGAAAAAAAAATCAATATTTGATAATGGTAGAATAAAATGTTCTCTCGTTCAAAATTCAATTCCCTTCTTCTCTTTATTTTGCTCGAGCGTAAAAAAAAATGGCTGCCTCGTTCGAATTCAAGTCAAGTTAATTTCAAAGCAAATTGATTCGTCGATTAGAGAGAGGGATCCGCGAGAGAGTGCGAGCTTGAGTCGAACTCGAGAAGCACGGCCAAAGTCGACGCTGGAAGACGAGTCGTATGCGTTATTGAGCGGCGACACAATGGGAAAGGTTCGAGACTTGGTCAGGTGTGGTGAGGGAGGGTTTGTAGCATCTCGCGACTGTTTCGTGGGGTTGTTCGATCGTGAGGGCAAGGGTTCGGCGGTGCGTCAAGGTCGAGGTGAGGTTTGGCTGATTATCCTTCGATTTAAATTTGGTCAATAATACATATTGATATTTCTTTTCAATTTAAATCTAATAACATACTTTTACTGTAAGGTTAAGTTTGTTTTAAATAATACACTACACCAAACAGGCCATTTTGTCACACTTTTTTCGTTTTATTTTCTAACGGTTATTACCGTGAGCAATTGATAACGATTATTATTGTGATTTTATACTCTCACGGTTATTTCCGTGAAACAATTTGGGCTTCTTGTAAATAACTCAAAGACGTTGGATAGTTTCGTCAATTCTGTTTCAATTGTTGCTTGAGATGTTTGTCACGCTTCTGGCTCTATCATTCTTCCCTAAATAAAATTAGGTTTAAGCAGCCGTCTTCCGCTTTCCTTCGATCCAAACAAGTCGCCCGCCTACTGCCGTAATTTCAAAGCGTCCGTCCATTTCCTTCGTCACTCCAGCGTTCCTTCGTCACTCCAGCTTCTTCAAAGTTAGGTAATCCATTATTACGTCTCGTTTCTTTCTTATAATTTCTGTATCCTGATTTAAGATTAATTACCACCAGT
Source organism: Allium fistulosum (assembly GCA_030737815.1). NCBI lineage: Eukaryota > Viridiplantae > Streptophyta > Magnoliopsida > Asparagales > Amaryllidaceae > Allium > Allium fistulosum. Next base: position 1,113,195,867 of record CM060907.1, on the reverse strand, counting down.
ATTACTAAGAATAATTGAGAGGTATGCGAGGGGTTGGATTCATGTTGTAGCGTGTGCTATTTTGGTTACCATTTATCTTTCTTCTGCCTCGTTGAGATTCTCGAGGTACCAGTATTACTAAGAATAATTTCTCGAGGTACCTATTCTTTTCGAAATTCAACACTTCTGCCTCGTTGAGATTCTCATTCTCCTCCAATATATCTCTTTTCTTTTGCTAATTTTATAATATTTGGTTTTGTAATAAGTGGTAGATGTGTGATTCTGGGCATTTGAAATATGTGCAAGCCTTCTTTGATCATTACAATCAATTTACAAAAGAACAATACCATACTCGTATCTTTATTTTTATGCTTTATGATTATTCATGGATGAATAATATTCCTTGATTTCTGAGGAATTGCATATAAGACATCACCTGGTTTTCTGATAGTGCCAACCAAATTTTGAATAGTCTGATTAGTACCAAGTGCAAACAAACTACAATATATTTGAATGATTCTCATATGTTGATTAATTTCTAGTAATTTAGTCTAAAAAAGAAACATTGGTGGGTGTTGCTTATAGGATTCATTATAACTTGCCAGCAGCAATTCCTAAATATATCTTTGGCATGAAATGCCTTTCAGTCATTTCAGTGAATATGCATTTATTTCCTTGAAAGTTGTTTGAATGCATGCTTTTGACAAAAAATTAAGTTTCTTCCTGCATTGAGAGTATTAATCCTACAACATTTTCTCCTATCGTAGTTGTGTTGCACTCAAATAATTATTGCATTATCAGGTAGATTTCTTAATTTTTAGTTGTAAATCTAAGTTATTCATCATATTCTTCCATGATATGTTTACACCCAAGCTCCAAGATTCAATTCTTTTCAGTGTTTTAGCACAAGTATACATTATTTGTTCGACTAAATCATATAGATGAATCATGGCTGGTGCCTAACTGAAAATATATATAGCTAAAACATTTGTTTGCATATATAATTATCAACACTTTGATTTGGTGCCTAACTTGTTCACTTATTTGAACAAGTTAACTATACCTGCTAAATGGCCCAACCGAGCCGGTGTTCTCGGTGTTATTTTGGTTCGAGCAGCACATAAAAACAAAAGGATATAAGAAAAAGACCCAAACAACATCAATCATGTCAAGAACCATTAGTTCAAATATCAAGTAATATGATGTTATAAGCCGAAGTCATAGAAATCACGAGTTCATACCTTAAAGACATCAAAATGAGTACTCTGATTAACTAAAATATCATTTTTATTATCAAAAAACCAACCTAGCAAAAGTATCAACGGGAGGCTAACCAAACAAAACCTGGTTCCTCCAAAAAAAAAGCCCCAAAATCATCAAGAAATTTATACAAAGAAGGAATAGATAACCTTGAAAAAATGATTCAGTTATAACTTAAATCAACCATACAAACTTAGTTTATGTATGCAAGAAATGCAACACATATGTATAGTTCTTCTGACTGGCTTCTTCATTTGGTTTAAGGGAACATACTTGCCTGAATATGCTGCCATATCAACCCTTCAAAAACACATACACTAAACCATCTTGTTCGCACCCTGCAAATTTCGGCAGCTATTTTTAAGTAATGGAAGATATTAAGCATTCATAGTAAGGATTTTGTTGCTGGCTGGTACCATGAATTTGAGGGAAGTTAGCAGTTTCTTTCACAGTTATACATGTCAGAAAAGATGGTGTCATTATAAAAGAATGTGAATCAGTTGTAGCGACAGTTTGTGATTGTTTCTGCACTTGAACGGTAAGTACTGTAATAGTGTTTTTGCATTAGCAAATCAACCTTTCCAATTTGGATATGACTTTGGTTTTTTCTGAAATAAACTCATTTTGTTTTTTCTGACTTTGGTTTATATATATAGGCATTGATAGAAGCAGTAGAAGAAAGACAAAAATCAGAATCTACTGTCAATGGAGGTGATGGCATAAGAAGTTTAGAAGAGTTTGAAAGAGATCCCGTTACTGAAGTTTTTGGAGATGATAGAAAGAGAAGTTATTGTCGTGCTATCAGCTCTACGGCTAATGTAAAGAAAGTAAAACTCGCGCAAGCTTCGAAAGCAATACTCAATTACCAAGAGAGTGGAAATCAACAATGGAGAACAGAAATGCAGAACCAACACAATCAAATGTATGAAGAGATTAAAACAATGAGTTCGCCTATCATTGATATGAAACAATGTATGCAGTTGCTTGTGAATCAAATTGGGGGAAACGTGTCAACATCAAGATCGGAAGATATTTCGAACACCGAGCAGAATAATGAGAATATCAACAATCCGGGTTCTAGCAAAAGTGCTTCATTAGATAGAGGTCCTAGCAAAAGTGCTTCATTAGATAGAGGTCCTAGCAAAAGTGCTTCATTAGATAAAGGAACGAGATCTTCTACTAGAGAAAAACAATCAGTAAAGCTGCTAGCACCAGATTTGAAGGGGGTAGCAAAAGGGCACATTGGGACGCAAAAAATGTGCCATGGTAGAAAGGTGGTTGAAGGAGAACAAGTCGTTTGGATTGAATATGTTATTGATCCAAAAGCTTCACTTTTTGATGCACCGCAAAATGGCCATTACACGCTATCCGAGCTAGTTGATGGGGGTTTTGTGATCTGGCCTGAGTATCGTTTGCGATATCAATGAAAATATGTAAGTTAATTTTTTCTAGATTTGAATTAGTTACTAATTAGTATCGTTTGGAAGCTAAATGAAGATAAAATGAATATGCAATTTAGTAAGTTAATTTTTTCTAGATTTGAATTAGTTACTAATTAGTATCGTTTGCGATAAAATGAATTTGTGCTGCTAAGGGCACCTCAATTTACACTTTCTATTGCCATTTTTATAAAATACAGTTAAAATTTAATTTTATTATTCTTAATACCAAAATAGATGGGATGATGGACTTTTGTGCATGTCATTTATTATCACCTTAGTGCGAGAAATGTCCATAATTTGCACATGTCGCATTCTGAATAACTTAGTTGATATTGTGGACAAATGACATCATATAAAATGCAGTTGTTAAGCAAATTTCCTTCGGATGGAACAGTTATGCCAATTTTACGTGTCTATTCAAATCATAGATGGCTTGATTTAATGTACATTTGAGTGTGACCAACATGCATTAGATTTTAGTACGCTAGTACATAACCTGTGCCCAATAAGAATCATCACTCATTTATAAAATTAAATTCATTATTCTTAAATGTGAGTTAATACTTCTATAAATGACTAAATGTTGTAACATGGATGTCTCTCTTACGTAGGGATTAATTATATATAATATAATTCGACAATATTAGAGTCTGTTCCATATACTTGTACCTTTTCCTTGTGTCTGTGCTTCATATGCTCTTAATTGAATGTGTTGTCGAACTGATGCTTTTAATCTTGAAAAGTTATTCATATTAAGTGATTTTCATCATTAGTGATTCATTATTTATGTTCAACAAATTGTGCATCTGTCCTTTATTGTTAATTCTTTTGTGATTAGCATAATTTTGATTTAATTTCCTACCTTTTCCTATTCTTTAATTGTGATTGTATAAATTCATTAATATTTAATCTCTTATTTTACCTTTCTATGTTAGGTTTCAATCATTTGGCGGTGCAGTTCCATATAGATCTGTTGAAGACCTTGCATTTTCTGTTGCACAAATTTCCAGAATTACTACATCTACATGGTAATTTATGTTTATTTGCATGATATGAGTTCCAAGACTTTGTTTGGTTGACTGATCTGATTTATTTATGGCATGTGTATCATACTATCATTTAATATATGTACACACACAACATTAGGTTGAGTCCAATCCCTGTGTAACATGAATGTTTATAGTTGAACTATATGTAACAACATTAGATTTTTTTACACCAAGCCACTGTTTTTATGGCCCAGGTGTATATAATTTCTAATTTATACATTCATTAAGAAACGGTAACCGTATGATATAATAATTTCATATGCCTACCTTGTCTACTTCCATTGCAATTTGCAAGGTCATGTTACTGAACAATTGCAGAAGTATGCAAAACCTCTGAATTTTTTTAACTCTTTATGATTTTGTCAAAATTCATTGTTATGCATAAATATCTGAATATTTAAGATATAGATTATTCAGATTTTAAAGCTTTTTCCTTAAACTTGACTGATTTCAGTTACAGATTTGGAATAAATATTTTTTTTGCTATAACAATTCTTAGTTGGAGTTTACTGCTCTTTTCTGGATGAAGAAAAATAAAAGTTTCATCTTTGTGGCCATGCATATGGGGCCCTTAAATAGATGTCGGTGTTGTAATCTGGATGGCTCAAATGCCGTCGATAATTTTTAATTTTACTTAGTCTACTATTTGACATAATTTTAAAGTCACATAAGGAAATTGCAAACTGCAACTATGCAGGAGGCATGTTTTTGTTTTAATTAAATTCCATTTAACAATATTTTATATAACCATTAAGTTGCTAAGGTTGTCAACTTTTTAAATGTTAAACGCTGTATGCTTTGAGTTATTTCATGTTCTCTAGACAAAAATGCTATTAGACAATCCTTAAAAAAGATCATGTCATGCTGTTGTACCCATTTTTCTCTAACAGCTTGCCCATGTAGATCTTGAATTCTTACGTTTAAATCTAAAACACCAGATGTTTCCACCTGCTGTTGATGATGTTCTTGTAACATATTTGTCCTCATTTCCATCCATGTAACATATTTGTGTTCTTGTCTGTACACTAAATATCTGTTTGTATTTACAAAGATACTTTCAAGATTTCGACTATCCCACAACAACTTTCAGGTTCCAGTTCAATATGCAGCTCTCAATAGTTTGGAAAATGGCATTGTCCTATAGATGCTAAAATAGTAGTTTGTAACTCCTACCATTATGTCTAGGAGAACTGAAAATATTTATGGTCATGTTTTAATTAGTTCTTTTTAGCTGTTTTGTACGAGATTTATGTATTTACAAAAACTATCCATAGTAATGCACATGTCAATTGCTATATGATGTTTATTTGTTTGCATGTGCAATATTGACGTCCATATTAATGCATGTGTTGGTAGGTATATATGCATATTATAAAACATAGTGTGCTGATACGTATTATCAACGATATGGATGGTAGGTAAAGATTTGTGAATGTTTTGAATACTCACGCTTATAACCGTGGTGAAACCCCAGAAAACTCACGCTTATAACCGTTATACTTCAAATTACGATTAAATCCAGATTTAACACACTTATAAATGTGATAGATATGAAATTTCCCACGTTTATAACCGTGATTCATCATTCTCATGCTTATAACCGTGAGTAAACACCATAACTCTCACGCTTATAACCGTGAGCAATACCCAAAATTATCACGGTTATAAGCGTTATTTTTTCTGTGATAATATTTGCCCACGCCACTTGGGACAACGCTTATAACCGTGGGGAATTTAATTTATCACGGTTATAAGTGTGATAAAATGGCCTTTTTGGTGTTGTGATAATAATAATAATACTAATGTATACTGGAACTTACTGTCTGGTTAAAATATAAATATACATGCATACCATTTTAATTTAATATATATATATGGATTGCAAATTTTATTTGTAGGCAGAGGAAGGGATTTCGAAACCAGATTTTTATTAAATAAATATATGTATATGTATGTAAGAAAAGGTTTACAGTAAAGAGGATTTTTTTTTCTTTAGCAGTCTTTTTAAAAGGTTAAGCTAATCTTAATTTAATTTAAAAATATACAGATTTATTTATTTACTGAAACAGAAATTTTATTTTAGCAAGGGATAAAATTATTTTGTTTCTAATTTAATAAATAAATATATATATATATAAGTTAACAGGAAAATTATTTTTATATAGATAGGGTTTCGAAAATAATAGGGATTTGAAAATGTTGAAAATTTATATAAAAATTAGATTTGAAATCTATAAATTATTTTTATACATATAGTTTCAAAAGAGAATAAATATACAGATATACCTATTTTCATTTGCTAGTTTAATTTTTTTTAAATAATATATTGCGAAGATTTAACTTGACTAACTATTTTGGTCACTAGAAAATAATTGTAAAAATATTTTTTAATAGCTTCATATACAAGTTACAAAAGGATTTTTATTTAAAAAGGAAAATGTGTTTAAATTTAAATCACTAGCTTAAAATTTAATTTATTTGTTGAATTAAGATTTTAAAATGGAAATTTAAATTGTTCGATTGATTCGAATATTAATCAACTATATAAAAATTGTTTATACAAGGTCAAAATTGTGGAGAAAACAGTCTGGAATGGAAATGGACTACAAATTAAAATCAAAGGTGAGATCTTCTCACTCAAATGAAAGTTGGATTTTCAGTTATTAATTGATTGATTGTTTGGGTGATAGTATATATAGTAGTATATAGCAATATATATATATATATATATATATTGGAATATGTAATATTGGAGTTTTTGATTTCCCGCATTATATAGCGGATGAGACCCTATGCGCCGCATAATAGCGGATGATATTTAATAAATCCCATATACCGCGATATTCCACCTCGAAGTGGAATTGGTATTGTGCTAACATCTGTGGATGCAGGGAAACAGGTTGGAGGGATCCAACTTGATTTCTCAAATTTTATGAATTTGTTTCATATGTTGTGTGATAATTTATTTATAATCTGTATATGATTATATCTGTGATTAAATTTGTTGAAGGCTATAATTTAGCCGAATGTATTTTTGGTATCGTTGGATACTAGAAATAAATAAATTTTGATTTTTGAAATTAAAGTTGGAAATTTGAAGTAAATCTCTTTTGAAAGAATTGGTTGAATTTCAAAGAAGGAATTTAAAAGTATAAAGTTGATTTTTGAAATCATATCGAATTATTTCCAAAATATGGGAAATGATATTAATAAATGGATTTTGGATAATATTGTTTAAAAGTTGAAGAATTTATTTAAAATGGAATTTTTAATGGTTTGGAAAAGAATAAAGGGATTTATTTAAAAAGTGATAAATTTGTTTGAATTCCAATTGATAATTGATTTGGTATTTGAAAATAAATCTTTGAGAAATCGATATGAAAATTTATTTGAGGTTGAATGAAAAATTAATTTGTGTTGAAATAAATTGAAAATCGATTTGTAAAATGATTTGGGATTTGAAATAAACTTAAGAATCAATTTTTAATTGATTTGGGGTTGAAATAAACTTAGAAATCAATTTGTAATTGATTTGGTGTTTGAAAGTGAATATTTGGAAAATGATTTGAAAATCGTGTATAAGTGAATATTTGGAAATTTAAATTCACAGTGGGAATTTATTAAGAAAAAGGGAAATTTGTTTTCAAAGTGATGAAGTGTGAAAATGTGATTTGAAATTGGTTTTCAAATGTTGAAGTGTGGAAAAAAAATATCTTGTGAAGATATTTTGAAATTTAATAATTTGGGAAAAATTATTTAAATTGGTTGATTTTTGTGAATGTTGTTGATAGTTGAATAACCGACTATCAATATTTGCCTTTGAAATGGCACTTGAATTTGTTTTTAAAACAAACGCTCATTATTTGGTTAAGTCGGGAGAGGACTTTGTGCCATATAACCCATTCCGAATAGTGATACGTCGTGAATGGATAACATTTGAAGACCGGTGTGAAGACCGGATATTTTCGAAAATTAAAGGACAACCTGTCGAATGTCTCTGCACCGAGTTGCTCCGGTATAGAGATTTATATCACTCTTCTTATGATGGGAAGTCCGGACGTGATTAGTGAATACCCGGATTTGCAAGGGCTTCTTTGGAAGTGCCTTCGGTTTCGTTCGATCCTGGAACGGACTTGTATGGATGTGTGTCTGACGTTACACTTTGAGATGTAAAGCTGGTTTCTATCAAATACATTTCTGTTGGTGGCGGAGAATTTATTCTCTTAGCTTAACACCCTTCTCTAAGACACACGAGCTCAGAGGTTATGTAGTTGATGGTTACTAGTGATACATTCCCAATTTGGTAACGTGGCATACGAAGTGCTATTGATCATTTGTTGATCAAAGCATTGCTTTGTGAAAAAGCGTAGCTTTGTGGACGAGATTTCGTCGAGCCTCACAACCCGGTAATGGTCGAAACAGGAATGTTGCGGCAAGGTTGTTAGGGGTCGCGCCTCTAGGGTATGTCATTTCCTTCTGGATAAAAGGTGATATCATGGTATGAAGCCTATATATTTTACCTATGTTGATGCTGCAAATTTATTATACTTTGTGGTTGTTGCTTTGTGGTTGAGGATCCTCGGATAAAGGTCGGTAACGACCGGGGGAATGGCATACTTGTGTGTTAGTTACCTAGTTACAGCTGTACAGCGTGAGGTAGTGTTAGTGTGTTGGTTACCTAGTTACAGCTGTACAGCGTGAGGTAGTGTCAGTGTGTTGGTTACCTAGTTATAGCTGTACAGCGTGAGGTAGCGTCGGCCTTGTGTTTGCTGAGAGCAGGTTGACTCTCGGGGCGTCTTTCCAGAGGTGTTTCCATTTCGGTGTAAGGAAGTTCCTTTGCCTGACCATTTGTTGGAAAATCTAAAGAAACAATACGCGCCTTGTACGGTTTTAGTTGTATAACCTGCTATGGAATGTGGCGGTAACCTGCTATTGAACATAGTAGCTATAGTAGGCATACAATAATGGTTGTATGCTGGCTAAGATTAATATTATACCTTCGAAATGGTTTCGACACTATGCACTAATGATAATATTAAAAAGAATTTGCATATTAAGCATATTTGACTATCATAAGGAGAAATCTCCTCCAATTCTGCGTTTGCATTATGTGTGGCGGGAGGCCTTATGGTTGTTTCATTTTCCAAAGGCATTGCGAATAAATTTTATTTTCTTTGTGAAAATAACTGTTTTACGATCTCACACCAGTCACCATGACTGACTCGGAGTTAATTGTTCCCTTTCTAAACTCTGGGTGCCTATAATTTTCCACACGGGAAGCCTAGAGTTATTTTATCAGGATATTCTGGATATTCTGAAGCTTTGGAGATGAGCTGGATGGTGAGACGTACTACCGTACTTGTTTATTTATTCTGTTGTGTATTCTATATAAGGACAAGTTTATATAACTGTCCATTGTTGTATTGAGTTGTATATTGACTCTGATGATGTATGTATAAACTGATATAGTTCTTTGTTTAAAAGACTAGTGATTATCTATTATATATTGTTTCGCTGCGAATGTGAGATTCTGATATTGTTTTTGTTTCTGTTGTTTCTTCTTTCTTTACTTCTGTTTTCTTCTACCTCTTCTTTTTAACCTTAATGGTTCGGTTTTCCGGCATTCGATTGCGCGGCATTTGATACATTGGACGTATTAATGTCGACTTTCGAGCGTCGAAAAGTCGGAACGTTACATTCCGCTAGTAGAAAATTCGAATTTTTATAATTCAATCATAACACTGATATCTATATACCGTTTTGATCGTCTTGTCATGCTGACCTCTGCGGTATATTCACTTCTGTGTTGTGGTGTTCGGTACGTGGCGAAACCCGCGTAATGGATAACCGTATCAAATTTCAATCTTTTGTTTTAGCATGTCCATTCAATTGTCCGCAGCACAATCTAGCAGCCATTTGCTCACTACGCCATAGATGGCCTATTGCAACGAAATTACAAGGTGTTGCTAGCTACAATGTAACGATAGATATGCTGATTTTTGTCTATTGGAACATTCACTTCAATGTGTTATCATAGATATCAGCAAAATGTTGCAGTAGCTATAAATATATTCAAATTAAAAAAATTAATAAAATTTTACACCTCAGCGATCCACACCATCATTTAAAACAAAATCTCAACCATCAATCCACACCTTAGCAATTTCCATTTCCCGCTTTACTTTTCTTTCTCGTTCCTCTCTATGTGAAAATTTGGCACGCGATTTTTCTTTCTCGTTCCTCTCTGTGAAAACAGGGCATGCGATTCCAGTTGCTTTGATGCTCTGATTGATCGAATCTAGTGTGAGAAACGTTCCTGGTAGCTTGCTCCTTCGTTCTCCTTGATTGATTGCTCGAATTGCTTTGACTTCGTCGTCGGGTGCGATGTGATATTATTTGGTATGTTTTCTGCCTTCTGGTTTACTTGATTATTCTCGATTTTGGTTACACTCGCACGCTTTTGCCGATGATGAATTGGGATTTATTTATAGGCTTTATTTCCTATAATCTCGAGTTTAATCTTTCTGTTGGACTTTGAGAAATCTGGTATGTTAGATTGCGATGATGTATTGGTATGTTGGATTTTGGTCCACTGGCTTGATTTTGCTTTGCCGATGATGAATTACGATGTGATATTATTTGGTATGTTGGATTTTGGTTCACTGGCTTGTTTTTTATTTCTGATCTGAGCTTGTTAGCTCCTTTCTGCTGCATTTGTTAAACCAGAACTTGAACCTTTGTTAAACTTGTTCACATACCTTTGTACCTTGCTGCATTTGTTAAACCAGAACTTGAAGTATTTGTATTCTGCTATCCTCTTGAAAACTGCTTCACTTGAAAACTTCTGCATTTTTGAAAATCAGAACTTTGAAAGTGATCTTTGGTTTTCTAAAACTGTTGACTAATCTGAACATTGAGTTTTGATTTCCACGATATATACAAACATATGTGTGTTAAGCTTTGTTGGTTTTGCTTGGTCTGGACTGAACTGGTACCATGCTAACCTTGTTCTTTAACATGAACTGATGCTCCAAGTCCTCTGTATATCATATTACTGCCTATGTTTCTCTTGTACATGCCTGATGCATTCACTGTTTTTGCTTGATGGGCTGCCTATGTGTACTGCTGTGTTTCTTACGCTGGCTTGTCTACATTTTGCTGAACCTGGTTCTTGTTTGTTTTGTTGGTTGCTTGGCCCTGAGTTGAATTCAGTCGATGACTCGGATTTGACCTTGTGCCGTGTCCATTTTTTTTGTGGTTTGTCAACATATCTGGCTGCACTTGAGTATGAACTTGCACTTGAGTAGTTGCACTTGAGTAGTTTCTTGTACCAAGCCTTATGATGCATGTATGTTCATCCATGTACATGCATTTCTTGGTCATATTATGTTGCTTGCTGTGTTGAGTACTACTTTGTTCACTTGGCTTCTCCTTTGTGCATTTTTGCTTGAATTGTTGCTTGTTGTCTTCCATACTGTCTTGTATCCATGTGTTGCATTCATGTTTGGCTTATGCACTTGTGAACAGCTGACTTGTGCACTGTTTTGCTGCTGCACTGGTTGACTAGGCCCTGAGTTGAATCCAGTCGATGACTCGGGTTTGACCTTCTGCCATGTCCATTTTTGTGGGAATTTTCAATTGTCCATGAGATAAAAAATGGGAAACGGCCTTGTGATATATGCAGTGATACACTATGTATATCAGAGGTTGTCCGTGCAAATATTTGGTCCCTGTCAGAAAAAAATATGAAAAGAAACAACCCAAATACCTGAGGCAAATAATATAACAAAAATATTTTCATTTTCTGTTCGAGTTAAATATTATTTTCCAGATTACTGCTTTTGAATTATATGTGATAGGTATTGAAGACTGGACAGCTGGATACAATCTTGAAGACAGAGTCAAATCAAATGTGCATGAGTGTATGAGTGCATGAGCTTGAAGACAGGTTTCAAAGAAGGCTCGATCTTCCGAAATCGGATGAATCGGGCAGTGCCCACTTGTTAAATAGGTCGATCCCCGCCGGGACCGCGGGGCCCCGGACCCCCGTCGGCGCTGCGCCCGGACCCGCTACTCGGCTCGCCTTCGGCTCGGCACTCGGCTCGTCATATATTTGTTAGTGTCAGTGTCTGTATAAATTGAAACTGCGTATGTAATGAGTGAAATGAGTGATGTAGTGAGGAATATCTGTATATGTGAATATCAATGTTATTTATCATTGAATTGTAAAATAGTGGAGTCAGGAATTTGTACTATTTCAATTGTTGAAATAAAATATTTATTTAAATAAATTACTGTTCGAATATCAAATTCTGTGCAATAGCATATTATTAAATAAATATTTATTTCTATTAAAAATCAAATATGCTCTACATTGTGGGCCCCACAAATTCAGAAAGTTAATATCTATAGCAACATTTTGGAATGTTGCTACAGACACCTATGGATGTTTCTATAGACCCAAATAGGGTTCTATTGCAACAATATTACTTATGTTGCCTTAGATAGTCAAAATGTTGCCTTTGAGGTCTAAGGCAACGGCAAAAATTGCATCACCCGAAAAGTGTTGCCATAGACCTATGGCAACATTTTTTGGGCCTGACCCAACATTTTTTTTATGTTGCAAAAGGCCATTTATGGCGTAGTGGCTTTACGTATTTTCCTGAAATTCGTGCTTCACTATTTCTATTCCAGCTGACCTTTCACTTTCTTTCTTGGTTCTTACGTTGCTTTTGAAAGGAAATTATAATATACATTTCCTTTTTGCCTCTGAACTGTTTCTTCTTGCCATCTCCTCTCCTCCTTATTTCCATTCTTCTGAGCTTCATATAAAAAGGAAAATAGAAATGTTATAACAAATGAATGTTGTCGAGCACGTCTTCCTCCCTTCCCCTCTCAAACCATCGGCCTCGTCATTCCAAACAAGTGCCGAGCATCTTCTCCTCTACCACGTGGCCTGCGCAACCCCGCCACCTTGAAGCCGACCCTTCCATAAGCCGAGCCCATCAACCATAAGCAGCCGTTCCCACCTCCACTACGCCCGGCTGAAGTCCGCCGTGCTCGGCCTCATCCGACCACCTCTGCCGTTCACTGCACCACCCCACCTCGGCCTTCTGCCTGACCACCTCTTGAACCTGAGCCGCCTACTACCTTTCCTTCCTCCTATCACCGAGCGGCCCGCCTTAGTCATTCCCTCCCATCCTCCCTACTCGGCCATGCCCCAAACCCGAAGGCCAACCTGAGTTCGCCTTTTTTCCATGCATGTGCCTCCGCCACTTGTGGTCCGCTCTCCAAACAACCACAAGGCAGCAAACCAAACCCAACCAGATCTGAGTAGCCGTCACCCTCGAACCCTTGTCATCTCGTTCTCGCATAGACTACCACCGCTCTCCACGCCTTTCCCTCTCCCTCACCTCGGCTAACACCTCATGGCTGCTTCCCTTCCCTCTCCGGCTTTCCGATGCCGAGCATCTCCTGCTTTTCGATGCCGAGCATCTCCTATACGGCAGCCCTCCGCCATTTCTCTCCACCTACGTAGGTGTGTTGCATGCTTTATCTATATTGTTTCATAATATCTAGTTTTTTCATATATACCTATATATATATATATGCTATTGATATGTTAGTATATTGGTATATTGTTATATAATGTGTATAATGATATATATATATATATATATATATATTAGTAGCTTATATAGCTGACATTCTGTTATATATTTCATATATGGGCAAGTTTTGAAAGGTTGTATTTGTTGTTTAAAATATCAAGGCCATTCGTATATATAATACTGTATGTTTATTAAATATATAGTATATGTTTCATTTGTATAATATATATATAAACTGCAAATTTTGAATATATATGTATTATACAAGTTATACTTTGTTAAAACTAAAACTAGATATATGTGTATTTTGTCTATACATCTTTATACAGATTTTATATATATCGCATTTGTTTTGGGTTATATAGGTTTAGCTATAGGTTTGTCTTATATATTTTTATATATACTGTTGTTACAGTATTGGGTATTGGTTGAAATAGTTTTGATATATATTAGTATTTATTATTTGGTATACAATGTTTGTATATTTTAGTATATACCTTTGATCTCTCTGTTTAATACATAATATAAGTGGTTGCTATAAAAATATATTCTAATGATGAGTATTGTGTGTGTATATATATATATATATAATTTCAGCAGTTTATAAGTTATATAGGTAGTTTTCCATGTTAGGAAATCAATTCTATGGTTTCGATGATAACAAGTATACAATGGAAATCGAATGTACATATATATCTATATTTATAGATAGTTGATAGAATAACGTCACCAAAGAGACTAAAGAAACACTCAAGACAAGAATCAAAAGATGTCAAATCAGAAGAGATTGAAGAGAAATAGGATATGCACAAGATGAAGCAACGTGCACATTTTCAAACGTCTAAGAGCACAAGCCAGACGTCTGAATGATTCCTCTGGTTCATAATTCAGAAGCAATCAGACGTCTGGATACCAACGTCAGACGTCTGAAAAGTATCCAGACTTATAACAGATATGAAGACCAGATGTCTGAGGTTACTTTCCAAACGTCTGATTCAAGACTCGACTGTGCATTTTCAAAGCTCAACTGCCATACTCGAAAAGACACATCCACTTCTCTTTGTCGCAACTCTTCATCACCATCAGAAGCGACTTTACGGAGATTACAACAGATGCAACTATACAAGAAAACTCTTCATCACTATAAATAGCATCAGGAATTCAAGAGAAGATAACAACCTGACTTACTTACACTCTTATCTCTTGTACTCTGATTTATTCCTAATCTATAAGCAATCAAATACATATAATCCATCCTTCCATATATATAGAACTCCTCATTCAGATATTCTCAAGATAGATATATATTGGAAGCACCTTTGTACTCGATAGTCAACATCCGTGTTACAGAACACATTCTTGACAAAGAAACTCTGCTATTGTAAACCTGTTCCTCCGGGTTAAGCGAGGGTTAGTTGAAAGGAAATTCCAAAGAGGAGCTTCGGGACTGGACGTAGGACGGGAGGTCCGAACCAGTATAAAATACCGGTTTGATTAGTTTTATCTACTTTGCTACTATCATTTATAGTGTTATATTATATAGTTAACTGTCTATACTTGCATATAATCTAGACGATCCACTCATATAGACTTTCAATTGGTATCAGAGCAAGGTTCGTTTAGAAAAACAGTAACACGTTTTTTAAATCTTTCTAATATGGCAAGTATTTTTCAAGAAGGACAATCCACAGCACGACCCCCACTGTTTAATGGCTCTAATTATTCATATTGGTCTACACGTATGAGAATTTTTATGGAAGCTAATGGTTTAGAAATTTGGTCAGCCACTCAAGATAAATATGAAGCTCCAACTACTGCTATGAACACATGGACCGATGCACAAAAGACCTTAGCATCGAATAATGCTAAAGCTATGAATGTTTTGTTTTGCTCACTTGATAAAAATGAATTTTCACGTGTCATGTTATGTACCACTGCATTTGATATTTGGCGTACCTTACAAATTACACATGAAGGTACAACAAAGGTCAAACAAACTAAAATTTCAATTTTGCAAAACCAATTTTCATCATTTAAAATGAAACAAAAAGAAACTATAGTAGACGTGTATTCTAGATTTCAAACTATTCAACATGATCTTATGGCATTAGGAGTTAAGTTTACTGATTTTGATTTAGTTTCTCGAATACTCAACTCTTTAACACCTGATTGGGAAAGAAAGGTATTAGCTATTGAAGAAGCTAATGATCTCTCTACTCTCAAAGTTGAAGAGTTGGTAGGAAATTTGATGTCATATGAAGCTAATTTGCAGGCACGTAAAGAATTAAATTCAGAGACAAAGAACATAGCATTTCCATCAATAAAGAATGATGAATCAGATTTAGATGAAAATGAGATAGTATTCATTGCCAAAAACTACAATAGATTCAAGAAGTTTAGAAAGATGACCAAGTTTCAAAAAGAAGGAAAAACTAACTCAACGAATCTATCTCAAATTAAGTGTTATGAATGTGATCAATACGGACACATGAAGAAGGATTGCCCAAAACTTAACAATGATAAAAAGAAGTGCAAATCTGAAACACTCAAAAAGAAGAAAGCTTTCAAGGTAACATGGGATGATTCCGATTCTTCATCTTCAGAAAGTGATAGCGATAGCGACGGAGAACAAGCTAATGTGTGTTTTATGGCACAAAAAGATGAGGTATGTCCAGAACTTAGCTATGAAGAATTACTTGAACTTAGCATAGAATTAGATGATAAATTTAGACAAATAAAAAAATTGAACAAAGAATATATAGTAAAAGTAAATAGATTAGAACTTGAAGTAGGAATGTTGAAAGATGAAAAAACTATTTTAGAAGAAGAGCTTGAAATATCTCAAGAAAAATTAAGAAATAATGTGATAGAAAGTAAGAACATTACTCTAGAAAAAGAAAATTTGCTAAAAGAAAATGTTGATTTTAAAAAGGATATTGAATTATTGAAAACAGAAAATATAGAGTTAAAAGAGAAGCTGGATAAAATTACCAATAATGTATCAAAATTCAACAAAGGAAAACAAGATTTGGAAAATCTTATCAAAACATCAAAACCATCAGGTAATAGAAATGGAATAGGATTTGATAAATGCTCTAAACAAAAAGAAAATAATTCTAAAAATATTAGTTATATAAAAACTAGAAGTTTATCTAAACAAAAATTGAATACCAAAAATGTGAAAATTTGGGTTCCTAGAACAAATAATAAATTGATTAGACAAAAGCATATCAATAATTACTTAGAAAATGTAGTTTATAATAAAAATTATATTTATAAAGGTACCAAACCATCTTGGGTATGGCTACCTCCCTCTAACAATTAGGACCCTAATCAAATATGTGGGTACCAATTAAAATATTTTTTATCTTGCAGGTACCCAAAATGAAAAACAAGGAGAAATGGATACTAGATAGTGGTTGCTCCAAATATATGATTGGAAATTCAAAAATGTTATCAAATATAACATACATCGATGGTGGAACGGTAACGTTTGGGGACAATTCAAAGGGATTTGTCATAGGCATTGGAGAAGTCATCAACTCTGGTATATCCAACTCTCCTGTTATTACAAATGTTTTACTGGTAGAAAATTTAAAACACAACTTATTAAGCATTAGTCAATTATGTGATAAAGGTTTTCAAATAAATTTTGAAAAAGATAGATGTAACATTTTAGATAATAACAAACAACTCATTTTTGAAGGTTTTAGAAACAAAAACATTTATATATTAAACATGAATATTAATAAAGATTCAAGCTTATGCTTAACTGCCAAACATGATGATCCATGGTTATGGCATAAACGATTTTTTCATATTAATTTTAAGAATATTAATAAGTTAGCTAAATATGAGTTAGTAAGAGGGTTACCGAAAATGAGTTACAAAGTAGAAAATTTATGTGATGATTGTCAAATTGGTAAACTAAAGAAAAGCTCGTTTAAATCTAAAAATAATATTTCTACAAAACAACCATTAGAATTATTACATTTAGATTTATTTGGTCCAACACAAGTAAGATCTATTAATCATAACAAATATGTTTTTGTAATAGTTGATGATTTCTCAAGATATACATGGACTTTATTTCTAAAACATAAAAGCGATACTTTTGGTATGTTTAAAATATTTGCAAAACGGATTAAAACTCAAATGAATTTGAAAATTAAAATATTAGAAGTGATCATGGAGGAGAATTCGAAAATGATCTTTTTTCAAATTTTTGCAATAAAAAGGGAATAACCTATAATTTTTCCTTTCCTCGTACACCCCAACAAAATGGTGTCGTAGAAAGAAAAAATCGTACATTACAAGAGTGCGCACGAACATTATTAAATAGTAGCGGATTACCAAAACACTTTTGGGCCGAAGCTATTGCTACATCCTGTTATGTATTGAATCGAGTATCTATTCGCCCAATGACTAAACAAACTTGTTTTGAAATATTTTTTGGTAAAAAACCTAAAGTATCATACTTTAAAACTTTTGGCTCAAAATGTTTTATATTAAATACAAAAGACAAATTAGGAAAATTTGATCCAAAAGCCGATGAAGGTATCTTTGTTGGATATTCAGATCGTAGCAAGGCATATAGAATTTTTAATAAAAAGAATAATACTATAGAAGAGAGTCTGCATGTCTCGTTTGACGAAAATCCTTTCAAACAACAAACTAATGATGAAGAAGAAATTATTCCACCAACAAACTCAACAAATTCTAGTAATAATGAAGCCAATATACAAAATAACACTATTTTATCATCTCCTAGGATTCTTAAGAATCATCCAATAGATAATATTATTGGAGATCTTAATTCAAGAGTTACTAGAAATCAACTAAATCAAATAAGCCATATAGCGTTTGTATCAAACTTTGAACCAAAGAATTATAAAGAAGCTTCAAATGATAATTTTTGGATAATAGCTATGCAAGAGGAACTACATCAATTTGAACATAATAATGTATGGGAATTAGTACCAAGACCTGAAGATCAATCAGTAATAGGAACAAAATGGGTATTTAAAAACAAGGCGGACAAAAATAGAAATATTGTCAGAAATAAAGCACGACTAGTTTCTCAGGGCTACAATCAAGAAGAAGGCATAGATTACTATGAAACTTTTGCACCGGTAGCAAGATTAGAAGCCATTTGTACTTTACTTTCCTTTGCAACTCATAACAATTTTAAACTATTTCAAATGGATGTCAAAAGTGCCTTTTTGAATGGTTTTATCAAAGAAAATGTATATGTTGAACAACCACCGCTTTTTGTTCATGAAAATTATCCCGATCATGTTTTTAAATTACATAAAGCACTATATGGATTAAAACAAGCACCTCGCGCATGGTACGACCGTCTTAAAAATCACCTAATAACATCTGGTTTTCATATAGGAAAAATAGATACAACTTTATTTATTAAAAGAGAAGATGACGATATTTTAGTTGTACAAATTTATGTTGATGATATCATCTTTGGTTCGACCAACGAAAAACTATGTAATGACTTTTCGAATATTATGACAAATGAATTTGAAATGTCACACATGGGAGAATTAAATTTCTTCTTAGGATTACAAATAAAACAACTAGAAAATGGAACTTTTATTCACCAAGAAAAATATTGTAACGATCTATTACATCGATTTAGAATGGATAAAACTTCAATCAAACCAACACCAATGAGTACCACTATTCACTTAGAAAAAGATGAAAATGGAAAAGATTTTGATGAAAAGTTATATCGAAGTATGATTGGTTCTCTACTATATTTAACGGCTAGTCGACCAGATATTATGATGAGTGTATGTCTTTGTGCCCGATTTCAAGCCAAACCAAAAGAATCTCATCTACGATCTGTTAAGCGCATTTTACGTTATTTATCTGGTACTAAAGATTATGGTTTGTTTTATCCTAAAGGATCACCTTTTGAACTTGTCTCATATAGCGATGCGGAATTTGGTGGTTGTAGAACAGACCGTAAGAGTACTAGTGGAACATGTCATTTTATAGGACAATCGTTAGTTTCGTGGTTTAGTAAAAAGCAAAATTGTGTTTCTTTATCTACGTGTGAAGCTTAATACATCTCCGCAGCCCTAGCATGTGCGCAAGTCATATACATGCAACAAACACTAATGGATTTTGGTAAAATTATAAAAAATTCTCCAATATATTGTGACAACACAAGTGCTATAAATTTGTCAAAAAATCCTGTAAATCACTCACGCACAAAACATATAGATATACGACATCATTTCTTACGAGACCATGTTGAAAAAGGGACTATATCTTTAGAATATGTACGTACCGAAAATCAAGTAGCCGACATATTTACGAAACCATTAAACGAACAAACTTTCATAAAACTCAGACGAAGTTTAGGAATTTGTTCACTTCAAGATATTATCTAAAGTTTTGCTATCTTCCTCATATATTTCCTTCTTATTATTAATGCAAATTTTTATACACTCTTTTTGATAATGTCAAAGGGGGAGAAATATATATATAATCTTATCAAACTAAGCACATATTCAAAGGGAGATTTGAAATATATATATATATAAGTACATTGAATAGTTGTCATCACCAAAAAGGGGGAGATTGTTAGGAAATCAATTCTATGGTTTCGATGATAACAAGTATACAATGGAAATCGAATGTACATATATATCTATATTTACAGATAGTTGATAGAATAACGTCACCAAAGAGACTAAAGCAACACTCAAGACAAGAATCAAAAGATGTCAAATCAGAAGAGATTGAAGAGAAAAAGGATATGCATAAGATGAAGCAACATGCACATTTTTAGACGTCTGAGAGCACAAGCCAGACGTCTGAATGATTCCTCTGGTTCATAATTTAGAAGCAATCAGACGTCTAGATACCAACGTCAGACGTCTGAAAAGTATCCAGACTTATAACAGATATGAAGACCAGACGTCTGAGGTTACTTTCCAGACGTCTGATTCAAGACTCGACTGTGCATTTTCAAAGCTCAACTGCCATACTCGAAAAGACACATCCACTTCTCTTTGTCGCAACTCTTCATCACCATCAGAAGTGACTTTACGGAGATTACAACAGATGCAACTATACAAGAAAACTCTTCATCACTATAAATAGCATCAGGAATTCAAGAGAAGATAACAACATGACTTACTTACACTCTTATCTCTTGTACTCTGATTTATTCCTAATCTATAAGCAATCAAATACCTATAATCCATCCTTCCATATATATAGAACTCCTCATTCAGATATTCTCAAGATAGATATATATTGGAAGCACCTTTGTACTCGATAGTCAACATCCGTGTTACAGAACACATTCTTGACAAAGAAACTCTGCTATTGTAAACCTGTTCCTCCGGGTTAAGCGAGGGTTAGTTGAAAGGAAATTTCGAAGAGGAGCTTCGGGACTAGACGTAGGACGGGAGGTCCGAACCAGTATAAAATACCGGTGTGATTAGTTTTATCTACTTTGCTACTATCGTTTATAGTGTTATATTATATAGTTAACTGTCTATACTTGCATATAATCTAGACGATCCACTCATATAGACTTTCATTCCATATGATAGTTTTAGTATTGTATACATGCTCTGTTTTCATAAGTATATATATGTTAGATATATAAAGTACAAGCCAGTATTATATTCGCATATCAGTTATATTTCGTATATTAGTTATATTATATTATACCGTATCATATTTTATTGTATTATATTATATCATTTTACATTACATTAATATTGCTTTGAAATTTAAAATAGATATATTTTGTTTCTATCTAATTGATTATGATTGGTTCTCGATTTCTGTTATCAGCTTGTCCGTAAAATTCGTACCAATTCAGCTTTGTTTTGGAATTCTTGTTTGGATCTACAAATCGCTTCCATTTTTGTCTAATCTATCTAGCCTCGAAAGGTTAGCAATCACTCACGATTAATGTTCTTTTATTTATTAAATTTGATTTCAATTGAAACGAAAAATTGAAATATGCTGATGTTAGTTATTTACACTGTTATATATATGCTATTACCTGTATTGGTTCACCTGTGACATCTGACACCATTATCTGCCAATTGAAATATGCTGATGTTAGTTATTTACACTGTTATATATTTGCTATTACCTGTATCAGTTCACCTGTGACATCTGACACCATTATCTGTTATTTATATTGATGATATATGCCTGTTATATTATTATCATATCTGTTATCACTCTGCAAGTTCCATATTAGTATAGAATCACTATGGGTTGAAATGATACATACCCGAACGATCTGTAGAATAGGAGAAAATCGTTATGGGTTGAAATGATAAACCCAAGCGATTTTCATTTGAATTGAATTTGGGATTACGGGTTGAAAGGATATATACCTGTATATAATTTAAATTATGGATTGAAATGATAAATATCTGTATCACTTGACCATAGGGTTGAAAATTTTATACAGACACCGTTGGTCTATATATATATATATATATTTTGAAAATGAAATCTATGGTTTTGAAAAGAAATATATGGTTTTAATAAATATTGATTTTAAAGATTTATTAAAGTTGATTTAATAAAGTTGATATATAATATGTTTAAGTATTTATTTAAAATATATATTTTCAAATATAGAATTTATATTGATTCAGGTTGGAAAGATAAATTTAAATTTGATTTGAAATGTTATTTATTTAAGAATTTTACTTAAATAAGTTTGATTTGAACTTTATTAAATTTGAGATTTTAAAGATATATATTTTATAACTTGAATTTGATTAAAAGTGACTTAAATGAATATTTCAAATTTATATAATTTAAATGGGATATCTTGTTTATTTAAATTTGAAAATTGAAGTTGTATTTAGATGTTACTGAAATGATTAAGTAAATATTTCAAAACTAAATAATAGTAAAGTGAATTTGATATATATATATATGAAATTATCGAATTTAGTTTTGAAATGTTGAATATTTAAAGCTTTGAAATATATTGAAATTGAAATGGCTTATTTTGTGGTTCAAATATGTATTTGAAATTGATAATTTGAAATGGTCTATTTAGAAACTGAATCGAATTGAAATTGATGATTTGAGATTTGATTAAATTTGAATTTTGGAATCCGAGTTGAGTTGAATTGATTTGTGAAATTTGAGGAAACTATTTTATTATATAAAGTATTTTAAATTATATTTAACTATTTTATATGATTTTATAAACTATTTTTAATATAAACTATTTTAAATTATAACTATTTTTATATAAACTAATTTATTTTATATACTATTATTAATATCTAAACTGTTTGAAGGAAAGTGTTATGATTCCAAAGCATTATGATTTCTAAATTTTGATTTCCAAAGAATTATGATTTCCAAAGTGTTTGATTTGGAAAGTGTTATAACTTTGAAGTACTAAGATTTTGTAAATGGATATATTTGAGATGGATATATTTGAAATGGAAATGATATCGTATTTGGTTTTAAAATGGAAGGGATATCAGATTGATATGTTTTGAAATGGCAATGATATTTTGGTTTTGAAATATAAACTGTATTGAAAGTTTATTAAATGACCAATCGGTGTAATAATTACATAGTTATTAAAGAGTCCGGGATCGGTTAGGGACATACTCTCTGTCTAAACCGGAAACCACTTTAATAACTATTATACGCGGAGTGTGATCCAGAATGAAGTGGTTGGAATGATGACATTGCTAGATTTGAAGAAAGAGAACGATAATGGATGAACTTGACACTTGTGTCAAATTGGAAATGACTTAAACAAGAGCCGTGCCGGGCCAGTGAGGTTAGCTACCTCTAGCGGACACACTTCTTCGTAAACTACTCATTACTTGTTATTGATTGGTGCGCACCCTTGATTTGGGAGTGTTGTTTCGCGGTGTTGTGATCGTTGCGGCGATGCGTTCTCACCAGTCTGGATCAGGCAAACGGTAGTTTCACTACCTTGGGTATTGCCTCATGTGCCTTATCATACTCGTATCCCTATGCGCGACCACTACGATTTGTTTTGTGTTATACCTATGGAGTACTCCCTGATAGCCCACTAGTTTACGGTGGAGTTTACAGTGCTGTATAGACTGTGACGCTTATATAAAATGTGTTAAGGGGGATAATGGTAACGCCTTAACGCTATTTTGATACTTTATATTACTGATAGGCATTATCTACTTAGCGTACACTACTACATAGTAGATAGTTTAATGGATCTTTAGAGGATGGTTATCCCAAACATCCTTTGAGTTACTTGTATTTCAGTCGTTATTTCACTTGAGTTGGATTTATTGATATAAGAATGTTAATCCTGACTCGATTGTTTTGTGTTTTCTTTACGTTCGGGTCAGACTGAGTGTACCAGTATTCGAGACTCACCTTTGTAGTTGGAGCTTCGCTTGGAGATCCAGCTATCCATCCAGCTTTCAGATATTCAGTTGATTCTAATGATGTATTCTGGTTCTTGTATTTGACTATTGTATTCGAGATCTGTTGTAACTTATTTAACTTTGTTATATACATAGTAGCTTCATGAACTACTATTCTTTTGTTTCCGCTGCATTATTGTTATATTACTTTGTGTCTGTGATCTGTGATTATTTATTTACTGTATATGCTGAGTTTTTCCAAATTTAAATTAACAATCTGATATTTTGAGCAATTCAAATCCGACATGTATGGATGCGAATGGTTGAAAATATCGGGTCGTTACACACATCTATGTCTATACCTTTGATTGTTGTTAGGTAGTAATTCCTAACATCTATTCCTTGTTCATTTGCTTTCGAATTGAATTGGTTTGATGAATATTATAATTTTTGGTGTTTTGAAGTCAAATCTTTAAAAATCCTATCTTTGATGTTTGAACATGTTGTTGGGGTGTATCGAAGAGCCTATAAGGCTGGGTTGTCGCTTGGCATAAATCCCTAGTCTCCGATGCTCGTCCGATCGCTCCCGTTTGTATTTTTGCCCCTTTTGGGGGCTAGGCTGAGAATACTGGAAACCACAATTCAGTTGACTGAACTGCAGTGTCAGTCGACTGAATCTAGGGCCAAAAAACTCTCTGGCTCTGTGTCAGTCGACTGACCATACAGTTCAGTCGACTGAACTGGGGACAGAAATGTTTATGTCCCTGTATCAGTCGACTGAACTGCAGAGTCAGTCGACTGAACCTGAAACCCAAGAGTTTCTAGGCTTGTTTCAGTCGACTGACCCTATAGAACAGTCGACTGAATCTGTGAAGTTAGCTTTTTGCATATTTTATGCTGTTTTGTGTGGGTTTTTCGGTTTTTAATCAATTTTTGATGATCCGAATTGTTATCATTTATCGACTTTGATGACTTCTTTTTTGGGATTTTTGGGAATATCCATTTTGATGGATTCGGTATCGATTTTTATGGTTTTAATTCACGTCTTGGTATGTGAATTTTTGATGATTGATTGTTTCTACAATCATTTCTATGGTTTGTCACATTAGAATACAAAGGTTTCTATACTAGTAGTAAATACTAAAACTCTTTCATCAAAACGATTTCGACACTATTTTAAATATAAAGCTCGTTTCTAAATCCGTTTTCCAATCTATTTGTTTATACAAACCTTTACCTCATTCTTATGAGAAATCTAATTAAACGACTTAGTAAAAAAAGTGGTATGAAATGCTTGCGTTTACATTATCAGTTAATTTTTGGACTTGGTCGATTGAAAATCTTGTGACAATCTTTGAGTGGAAGTCTACAATTTGTTCCTAAATATTTGACTTAAGCTAGTGGTTATGGGACATGAAGCTAAACTCTTATATTTACTAGCTTAGTGTAATTGACACTTTTTATTGATCGATGATGATCATTTTGAGATTTAGACTAGCAATGTGCGATGCCTCTTTGTTGGTATGGGGATTAAACCCCGTTTGAGGAGCTTCGGCTCAAATTTGGCGGGGTAGTGACCCGTGGTCTTTGGGCCATTTGCGGAGCTTCGGCTCAAATTTGATGGTTAGCGACCATGGAATAGCGTTCCGTTTGAGATACACATGTTGGTGAGTTTTCACGCTCCCGTTTGAGATAGGCCTTCCCCCTTTTTGTGATTTCTGGATTTCCAGTTGATGATTTCTAGCATTTATGTGTCACCGATTTTTGCGATTGACATTGATATGTTTGTCAATATTTGGGTTTTGGTGAATAATTTGAAGAATATGACATTCTTTTTAGTATTTGAGAATATTGGAGATATTGTATGATTTTTGTTGTTACCTTATGTATACTTGTCATAGTATGGCATTTTTGTTATCATACGTTTTTGCCATATCTCTTATCCTATCTCATTTTACATGATATTATAGCTAGACTGATCCGTTTACACTACACCATAACAGCCATTTCACAGCACTTATTTTTTTCAATTGCCAACACTTATTTGCGTTGTAGATTAATCACAACAATAAGCGTTGCTAAGCAAGAAATGTGTGACCAAAAGTACACATTTATAATTTTTTTATTGCTAACACATATTTGCATTGGAAAACCTGGTTAAATTGAAATTAGCTTGAATGTTATTGGGTTAAAAATGTAAATGAGCATCTATTGTCTTCCATAGCCCTAATCCCCAACTTCTCAACGTTATTCATTCAGCTGCCGCAGAAAAAAGAAACATTGCCCTTCAGCCAATTCGATTTCGGCCTCTCTCCTTCAATTGAATCGGCCTCTCCTTCAGGCAAATCAGCCTCGACTTCAAGCGAATCGGCCTTGACTTCAGGCGATTTGATTTCGACCACGACTTCAGGCGATTTGATTTGGACTTCAGGCATTTTTTCTACTTCAGGTGAATCCTTGTTAATCCATGCTGTTCTCCATCTGGGTGAGGCAGGCTGAGCTCAATAGCTAACTGCTTCGAGGTACCGTCCTCATTTAATAACTAGTATGTGGAAGTTGATTTGCTATAGTCTTTAAAATGTGTTCCACTTTCTAGTTTTTGAGTTACGTAATAATAGATAAATATCTTGCTGTGATATTGTATTATTGTCGATACTTGGGTAGCTGGCAATGTATTTTGTTTATGTTAGAGAAAGAGTTGATTTAATTCAAAGAACCATTAGGTTTAAGTCAAAAGAACCATACTTATTATATTAAATGAATTCTTTATTTAGTTTTTGAATGAGCCTCTTTCTCAATCATGTGGTAGGAACAATGTCTGCATCATATAGGTTTTTGGAAATAGTTCACGTTGTACAAGCCTATATCAAACTAAGGCGTTGCTACAAATAGAGGCATTGCCTTTAAACTGTGGCATCCATTGACTCGGTTAGTACTTCGAAAACAAAGTGAGGCATTTCCTCGGTTTATCTTATATTAAATTGAGGAATTCATCAGTTTGTACCTGAGGCATTGAACACACTACTGTTTATTGTTAACATTTATTAGAGAAATATTGTTTACATTCTGTTTACTGTTAACAATATTACTTGAGGAATTCATCAATTCTTTAGAGAAATAGTTCACATTCTGTTTACTGTTAACAATATTACCTGAAAAAAATTGTAAATGCTTTCTGAAGATCATATTTTTATTTTATTTTTCTATAACTGAAAAACTAAATTAGGTTGACAAGGGCCAGAAAGGAAACTGGACCAACTAGGAATTGGTAACCCGATGGAACCAAAACTGTTGAAGCTGCCACCTTACATGCAGATGCCCATGTAGCTTCAAATGCCTGTATGTTTTTATATATAAATGCATATATATAGACATATATGGCGAAATGTTAAATGCATTCCAAAACAGTACTCTTGCACTATCCAAATAATATATCAAATAAAATAGCCAACACGTGTTACAGTTGCGAATATCACCTTGGTGTCATCATTGATTCCATTTCCCTTGGCACCATAGTCTAGCACATTGAAAATTTGAGCATCAGGATTTGAACTTAAGCCTGCATTTGTTTTGCTTGACCTCAAATTATGTCTTCTTCCATTACAAACACCAAAGTCTAGACTCATAACTAGAAATACGATTAGAAGAGGAAGTAGAAACACTTTTAAACTACACATGTTCATTCTTTTTTCTTCTTTTTCTATTATAGTTTGGATGTGATATTTAGTAAAAGGGAGAAACTGGGGAGTTTGTTGGGGATAAACGGAGGGAAACATGGTTTAAATAGACGAGATGTCAAGCACACAAATGACTTCTCAAATATAATAAGCTAATTCTCTTTGCTTCACTAATCTTCCATTTTTTTTCACATGTATGTTAACATTGCTTACAAGAATGTACATAATGACAAGATGAGATAATGGGAGGAGTTATTTTGTCTTTGAATAAAAACTAAATTTGTCGAGAGTGGGATCCATAACCTTCAACTAGAGCATTTTTTTGAACATTGCAAAAAGTAACACCGGAAGCTTGCCGAGATTGCCATAATTTATATTGATAAAATAAGAAGTTCTAAATTTTCTCACATTGTAGAATAAAAACATGTAAAAGTGAGCTTATTCGTATAAATTAATAAATATTCACGTAAAAATGAGATTATTTGTGTGTGTGTGTGTTACTGAAATATATATTCAACGGTAATAGAATTTTAAAACAATCCACCCAAATATAAAGCAATGAAATCAATTTTTGGGTGTCAGTGATAGATGGTCAGACTTTCATATTACAGACTTGATTCTTCCATATAAATAGACAAGCAAAGCTACAATTTATAAACTGAAATCATGTAAAAACTCTACACAGTGCCTACATCTTAATTATTTAATATATTAGAACTAATCGTGTAGAATATGCATGAATGATCTTATACATGTTGTTTCCATGCATTACTCATCTTAAGTTAGACGTGATGATCATTCTAGGACTGCAAAAAATAGGCGAGGCAAATAATTTCATTCATAAATCTAATTCTTGACACTATATGGTTTCATTCATTAGGCTGTTAAACTAAGAATTTAATCTTAAAGTTACAAGTCTATTTCATGCAAATCCTAAATTTCGAACATGAACAAAGTTAATATGGGTTTTAGGTTCGATAACTAGTTCTTGACACAATATTAGAGCATACCTACCCGCATTTGTCCACACTAAAATTACAAAGAATTTTGAACATGATCGAAGGTGTTGTAAAAACGAAAATTTACTACAAAAATAATGTCTATTGCACTGAAATACTACGATTGCAGTGATGCCACGTATTCTTAGTCCCCTAATAGTACCATGAGTTAATTTCACTGATTTTTTAGTAAATTTCTCAACATAGATGAATAAATAATGATGTAAATATTATCACCTCTCTGATATTTAAGGCTTGTCTGGTACTATTGATGTTTGCCCAAATGTATGCCAAATCATGGAACTACAAAATTTAAAACTATATTAATAAAATGGAAATAATTTATGGTGTTACTTTGAAGTTCCTTTATTTACTTACTCTGCATTCGTAATCCAAAAACTTAGTCTCAAGTATGGTATTTGATAAGTAATTTTGATACAAAGAGCGATGACCAGCTGCATGAATCTTGCTTTTATGCCATGACGTAGAGCACAGTGGTTCGATTACATTATTTATATTAATTCCGTCTATAAGGTGAAAGCATAGCATAATGAATTGATTAATTTTGTTTGAGTAAGAAGAGACTGTATGGTCTGTAATAAATTTGATTCATACCAGTAGAAATGAATTCAGTGCATAAGCACATTGTTGGTTACTAGGAAAAGGACTTATGTAATCTTCTGTTGTGCAATAGCTTCGTATTGTCTGGAAAAGGTTTTAAATGGTTAGAACTATTGAAAGTATTAAAATAAATTTTTATTAGAACCGATAAACAGAAAACTTTAATGAGTCATATATTTATGTGAATCCTTAATACTTTAATAAACAACAATGAGACTGCATTTCCTTTTGCATTTGGATTTCATTGCAGTCTCTTTCATTTGCAGTTCATTGGCTCAGTTTCGAAACTGAGTCGAAACGGCTCAGTTTCGAAACTGAGCCAAAAACTGAGCCCGGCTCAGTTTTGAAACTGAGCCAAATTCGAACTGAGCCCGGGCGTAGTTTCGAAACTGAGCCGGGGCGCAGTTTGAGCCCAGTTACATTATTAATTATCAACTTAATTTAATGTTCAATTTAATTTTTATAAAGGAACTGCAAATTCAATTTAACGTGATATTAAATGCAGGCACTTCTAGAGGAAGCGGAAAAAAAGAGGAAGTTGGATGATAGTTCTAAGGGTGGAGTTGAGATCTTGAAGATGACCCAATTGCGGAAGTTTTTGGTTCCGACACGAAGAAAAATTATTGTCGAGCAATTAGTTCTACTTCTTCTATAAAACAAGTGAAGATGGCTCGAGCTGTAAAAGCTGTAACTGAAAAGAAGCAAGCCGTGGATTTGTCTATTTGGAAATTGGAGATAGGAAGGCAAGTAGCTAATCAAGTTAATAATGCCATCAATTCAATTACTTAAACTTTTATGAAATTTATGCCTAGTTTGCAAGAAAAATATGTTTCAAGTCCTACGACTCCACAAACGGAAGGTGCTTCTAATTAAGGAGATTCTCATACAAACAATAATGTATTGAATTAACCAACTTAATTATGTATTGTACTTGTTATGAAGTAGTTGACATTGTTATGAAGTAGTTGACTATGAAATATATGTTGTTATTTGATCATGAATATTGTAAATTTTGGGTTCCTATTGAATGTAGTATAATAATGCATATCATGTTAGTTATTAATTGTTTATTAATTTTAAAATAATTGACTATATTGAGAATGAAAATATTTCAGCGTTATAAGCGTTGGCAATTAAAATTTACCAACGCTTATAAGCGTCAGCATAGAAAATTAAACAATGTTGGATGGTTAATTTGCCAACGTTTATAAGCGTTTCTAAATAATATACACCAACGTTTATAAGCGTTGGCGAATACAACCTTCCAACGCTTATAAGCGTTGGGAAACTAAACTCGCCAACGCTTATAAGCGTTGGCAATAAATTGCGATGCCCCTACAGTGACGCTAATAAGCGTTGTTGAAACTGTTTGCGACAGTTATACTCGTTGGGAATCACCTGTTTTTGTGTAGTGTTATATTTTCTTCTTAAATAATATTCGGGTCAGACCGAGGTATTTCTGGTGCTTCTGCTTGACTTCTTCTCAAGGTTTGTCACCTGACTTTCGGCTAACTACTTTAGCTTAGTAGTTTTTGTTATTATACATTCGAGATAGAGATTCCTTAATGTATACTTATTCTTTTATCTAACACTTGTATCTATTCTTTTGTTGATGAAGTGGATCTTATATGACCACTATTTTGATGTACACTTTTATGTGTTATATTCATATCTGTTTCCGCCTTTGTGATATGAATATCTGTGACTGATTTGTGTTATGTTTATTTCTATATTGGTTTCTGAAGGCCTCATAGCCACTGTATGGTAGCTTTGAGTTTGTATTTGATATGTCGGATTTCCTCTTTTTATATTATCTGACATATCGGTACTCGCACAAAGTAATTGTACAGATGGTCGCTCCTCAACAGCCTTATTCTTCGTGCTAGTCGCGGCATTACCCCATAGTGTCCTTGGCTAGCATGAGTATAGAGGTTGGTCATCACAGAAGAGCTATTCTACTTGCATGAAAAATAAATCTATACTACTAACATAAGAAGAAAAGCATGTAAATGAAGAGAAAGCACTAATTAACATTGCATAAAAAAAGGAAAGTTACATGAAAGAAATTGTTATCCCAACTTTTGGCAAAGTCGAGATACCCAAAGATTAACTGAAAATCAATGATTATTAGTCATGAACATCGATTGTGCATCGCAGGTTCACCATGGATATCGATGAATTTTGTCCGAGTCCGGATCGGGCTGCAATTGATAAGACATGTCAAGCAAGGCCAGATGAAACAACGTTCCAAGTTTCGAGTCAATCCGAGTTCGTATGCTCGAGATATCGCCAGCGAAAGATGGAGTAGACAGTCCTAAGTTCGAATCCATAGGTGGAGCCTATGTTCGAATCCATCAGGTGGCCAGGCTTCATATCCACGGGACGATCTTCGTTCGACTATATCATACTCCCTCTGCTTCGAATCCATGGAGAGAAAGTGATTCGAATCCACGATGCCTAGCCCCGCTTCAAATCCATTAAGCGAGTCACGGTTCGAACCCAATGAACCATTCCCCTTCTTCGAATCGATCAAAGGGAATGTCTTCGAGTCCATGTAGTTAAAGAGCTTCGACTCCATCCTGCGAGTATCTTCGAATCCATTCAACCAAGAAGCCTTCGTATCGATTAACTGAAACCTACCTTGATCGATTCGAAGAGAACGTTCATCCGATCGATTCGATAAAGTCATACCTTCGAATCCATGTACTTCGAATCCACTACCACGAATCCCCAGTCAAAACGGCAACTAGAAACGTGGAGTCGACCCAGGCAACTCGGAGCACAAGACGGATCGACACGAAGGAAGCGCTCCACGTCATCACAGAAGCACGCGCTGGATCGATTCGAACGAATCGATTCGAACTAGATCGATTCGAACCAGGCTAGTCAACCAGAAATGCAACCTTGAATCGATCATAACTTGAGATCTACACATCCAAATGCTATGAAATTTTCACAGAAGCTTGAGCACATGTTGAAGAATGTCCACACCAAATTTCAGCTTGATTGGACAATTTCTTGATCGATTCAAACCTAGGGTCGAATCGATCCCGGTGTGGGCCCGGATTTCCATAAAGCGGTCATGTGGGCCCCCTGACGTACCAGAACTGGTCTTCCTTCAGTTTAGGCGAAATATCAGCCTCCTACACCTATAAATAGAGCCCCTGGTCATTTAGAAAAGAGGTCGGATAATTCTTAGAGCTAAAGAGCGCCCAGATTCTGCCAGATTTACTCCAGATCACCATTGCTGCTTTAGATTCAGACTTAGTTTAACAAATCAGTTGTAATACAACATACGAAATTGTAACCTTCGAGCATCGGGCAATAAAATCATAAAAAACCTTGAAGTGGACGTAGGCCGGAGATAGCCGAACCACTATAAATTGCGTGTCACTGTTCATTATTTCTTGATTGCTGCTTGCTACTTGCTTAGATCTGTGATTTGTGTGTGAATATTGTTGATCTGTATTCATACGCTGGTGCTTTCGCTACACTTGGGGTTTGTGACCATTTTTGGTGCAAACACTTTGGTGCTTTCACTGAGAAGAACTAGCACCCGCTACACCAAATTCAAAATTTAGATTTGGAATTTTAAGGATTCAGATCTGACTCTACAATGACTCGACAAACTAGACAAAGAACTGAGAGGAGCCAACAGGCAGGAAGTCAAGAGGCATCCTCTGGCGCTGGAGAAGGACAAGCTTCGATCTACATTACTAGAGATGAGATGGAAGCGATGAATAACTTAATGCAGGAAAGAATGATGAAAAGCCAACAAGAGATGCTGCAGAATTTCTTCGAGCAGATGAGAGCTGCAGGGACGCAGAACCCTGGACCAGCTACAGCGGCTGTGAATGTGGAACAAGGAGCTAGGGCTATGGAACCCAACGGAGGACAGAATACAGAACTAGAAGGCAATCAACAAGGGCTTGGGGGCAGGCCCACAGGATCCAACGCAGAAGGACCTTTGCAAGGAGTTCAGCAGGCTAGAACCAACGTTGCGGCTAACGAGCCACCCGAAGAGTACGTACCAGAATTCCCTACAAGGCTCGGAGGGCAAGACAGAGACATGACAAGGGGGCAACCCCTAGATGGAGATGAAAGAATGATTGGCCTAGTGAGACGACTCATGAGAGGAGGGTTGTCAGGAGGAGGATTGGAAGAAGTTAGTCGGAGTCCGTTCGCTCCGAATATCAGGAATGCAAGGAACCCTCCGAAGTTCAAACTACCAACGCTGAATCCTTATGACGGAAAGTCAGACCCGACCATGCATATCACCAGATATATCAGACACATGGAAGTGCTGGGAGCATCCGAAGAAGTGATGGCACGATGTTTCCCCTTATTCTTATCAGATTTGGCTGCGCTTTGGTTTAGGCAGCTAGAAACCGGATCAATCAGGACATGGGGCGAGCTTGTGGATTGCTTCATGAAGCAGTTTAGGGTTCACGTGACGCGACCTAAGAGCGTGATGACTTTGGCATCAATAAAACAAAGGACCGGAGAGTCCATAAAAGATTTTTTGTTACGATTTAATGCGACGGTGACTTCTGTAGATCGCCCGGACCCATCGATGATTTTGATGGCGGCAGTGGCAGGAGTTGGAGAAGGCACCGAATTCAAAGACTCTTTGACTAAAGATCCACCGCAAGATCTTGGAGAGTTTTTCCATGAAGCTGAAAAATTCATTCGATTAGAGGAATCACGAGCCGAGAGGCAGGAAATAAATGTTGCACAAGGCGAAGGAACCGCCAAGGAGCAGTCCAGGGCAGACAAAGGAAAGAGAAAGCAGGATGACGCACATGATGGTACTGATAAACGGAAGAAGTTCCGAGAGCCCAGATTCAGGCAATACACAGACTTGGTGGCAGGACTAGAACGAATTTACACCGAAACTCGGGGGCAACTCCCCTATCGAAAACCACCAAGGAGAGATCCCACAGAGCGGGAACGCAGAACCGGAAAATACTGCCTATTCCATGAGCTGGATGGGCACACTACCGATGAATGCCGCCACTTGAAGGATGAGGTGGAAGAACATGCCAGGAGTGGTAGATTGCCGCAGTATGTCGGAGAACGTACGACGGTGGTTAGGCCTGAACACCTACCGTCTCAACCAAACAGGAACGATCCTGGATCGGGATCACGACTCGTCATCAACTGATTGTGATGACAAGGGCCAAGTTCAAGATTTGGACTCTGGTCAATCAGTTTTCTTAGATTTGATTTTCAAAATAAAACGGCTATTCCACTTACTCATGTACGGGAACCGGAGAGATCCCTAGGCATGCTCTGAGATGGTAATAGACCGCTCCGCCCAGAGAGGCATTGTCTTGTTTTTCCTGGTGTTTGAGATTGAACATCTAGGATTTTAATCTAATAAAGAAACACTTATTAAAAATAAACCTTTGACCGGAGAGTTAAAGGATAAACATTAAATATCAATATAAACATGATCGCTTTATGATTCTACCCAAAGAGGTAGGGTCCAGAGTGCAAGAAGTGGGTTGCTTCGCCGGAGAGCGACAGGATCAACTCACTTAAGCATCGTTTCCTATTCACCAGAGAGTGATTGGATCAGGATTCGATAAGAGCCCGGAGAGGCTATGATCGGCCCACGATTTAGGCCATGACATCGCTTAATGTTCAGATACACTGAACTGGAGTGCAGGAGGTGAGTCGCTTCGCCGGAGAGTGACAGGATTGACTCACTTAACGTTGTTTCCCCTTCACCGGAGAGTGACAGGATGGGATCCAGCATGAGCCCGGAGAGGCTATGATCGGCCCACGATTTAGGCCATGACATCGCTTAATGTTCAGATTCACCGAACCGGAGTGTAGGAGGTGAGTCGCTTCGCCGGAGAGCGACAGGATTGACTCACTTAACGTTGTTTCCCCTTCACCAGAGAGTGACAGGTTGGGATCCAGCATGAGCCCAGAGAGGCTATGATCGGTCGAGAACGACCAAGACATCGCTTTTACGCCCTAACTGGGGCCGGAGTGTAAGGGGTAGAAAGCAACATCGGAGTGCAGTAGGATCTTTCTATTCAATCGCTAAATCTAGAATGGGTTTGACAAGGGTCCGGAGTGACCATCAATAGTACGGAGAGACCGTAGAATTTCATTCTTAACTTCCACTGGAAAAAATTGATAACAATTCGGCTTCGAACAGCCATGGACTTGGTTGAAAATGCTATAAGCTATGAGTAAAACATGAACTCACTACATCCAATTTAAGACTGATCAAAACACGCCTTTTACCAAAAAGGCATGTTTTGGGGGGCAAAATGTTATCCCAACTTTTGGCAAAGTCGAGATACCCAAAGATTAACTGAAAATCAATGATTATTAGTCATGAACATCGATTGTGCATCGCAGGTTCACCATGGATATCGATGAATTTTGTCCGAGTCCGGATCGGGCTGCAATTGATAAGACATGTCAAGCAAGGCCAGATGAAACAACGTTCCAAGTTTCGAGTCAATCCGAGTTCGTATGCTCGAGATATCGCCAGCGAAAGATGGAGTAGACAGTCCTAAGTTCGAATCCATAGGTGGAGCCTATGTTCGAATCCATCAGGTGGCCAGGCTTCATATCCACGGGACGATCTTCGTTCGACTCTATCATACTCCCTCTGCTTCGAATCCATGGAGAGAAAGTGCTTCGAATCCACGATGCCTAGCCCCGCTTCAAATCCATTAAGCGAGTCACGGTTCGAACCCAATGAACCATTCCCCTTCTTCGAATCGATCAAAGGGAATGTCTTCGAGTCCATGTAGTTAAAGAGCTTCGACTCCATCCTGCAAGTATCTTCGAATCCATTCAACCAAGAAGCCTTCGTATCGATTAACTGAAACCTACCTTGATCGATTCGAAGAGAACGTTCATCCGATCGATTCGATAAAGTCATACCTTCGAATCCATGTACTTCGAATCCACTACCACGAATCCCCAGTCAAAACGGCAGCTAGAAACGTGGAGTCGACCCAGGCAACTCGGAGCACAAGACGGATCGACACGAAGGAAGCACTCCACGTCATCACAGAAGCACGCGCTGGATCGATTCGAACGAATCGGTTCGAACTAGATCGATTCGAACCAGGCTAGTCAAATAGAAATGCAACCTTGAATCGATCATAACTTGAGATCTACACATCCAAATGCTATGAAATTTTCACAGAAGCTTGAGCACATGTTGAAGAATGTCCACACCAAATTTCAGCTTGATTGGACAATTTCTTGATCGATTCGAACTTAGGGTCGAATCGATCTCGATATGGGCCCGGATTTCCATAAAGCGGTCATGTGGGCCCCCTGACGTACCAGAACTGGTCTCCCTTCAGTTTAGGTGAAATATCAGCCTCCTACACCTATAAATAGAGCCCCTGGTCATTCAGAAAAGAGGTCGGATAATTCTTAGAGCTAAAGAGCGCCCAGATTCTGCCAGATTTACTCCAGATCACCATTGCTGCTTTAGATTCAGACTTAGTTTAACAAATCAGTTGTAATACAACATACTAAATTGTAACCTTCGAGCATCGGGCAATAAAATCATAAAAACCTTGAAGTGGACGTAGGCCGGAGATAGCCGAACCACTATAAATTGCGTGTCACTGTTCATTATTTCTTGATTGCTGCTTGCTACTTGCTTAGATCTGTGATTTGTGTGTGAATATTGTTGATCTGTATTCATACGCTGGTGCTTTCGCTACACTTGGGGTTTGTGACCATTTTTGGTGCAAACGGAAATGGCTAAGTAGCCATGAAAAGAAAAGAGAAGCTTTCTTGTATTTCTAAGGTAAAAACTAACTAAGAGGAAGAGAGGGTTACATGAAACATAAGGGGTATTTAATCAAGTTAGAAACCCTAGTCCATATTTTTAGGGAATGCCCAAACTACCCCTTGGGAAGTGTGGTGGCCAAGTAACCATTAGCACCCACTAATCATCCAATAAGTGTGCATGAAGATTTAATGGCCTTTTAGCATATGCATTAGCTCCTAAGTGTACATTAAGGTATGTGGGTAAGTGGGGTCCTCCATGATCTTCACTTTGAATTATTTCCATCTTTATTTGTTCTCTTCACTCTTGTGCATGCATATATCATCTTGAAACAACTTATAAAATTTACTAAATTTCCTACAAAACAACATAGATAATTCCAAGTAAATTTTTTCAATTTAATAAATGCACAAAAATGACCATTTTTCCCCTATATGAAGATGAATATGTGACAATTTGAAAATAATTTGAATTTTGGTTTAAACAGGTTAAAATACCCAATATGATCATTTATTTAATTTAAATAGATTAAATATGGTGGTAAAAATATGCACATTTACGTGCACATCAAATACCCCATAACTTATCTTTTTATTCGTCCTCGAATAAAGAAAAAACTAAGATAAATCCGTTTTCGTAGGGTGCACGATTGCATTGAGCATATGCAACAAGTCATTAAACCTTTGGGTATCCCCAGTAGGATGAGTGTTGTCTTGTGAGGATTTTCAGCGGCTGCTACTCACAAAATCCAAATGCAGGATGAAAATATTTACAAAATGCAATATTATTTACAAAGAGATGAATGCGAGTTTTTGGAAATATTTATAAATGAAAGATTTACTTTTAAATAGACACAAATAAGTTAAATATAAGTTTTGGTCAATATCTTGAAATTTAAGTCATTTACTCGTCAAAGTTTCCAATAAAAACGAAGTTATCATAAAAAATAGAATATAGTTTAACTCGTTGTTTCGGTTGATAACAAAGTGTAACTATGAACTGCATCCTCAGTTGATTATCAAAGTTTATCAAAGTGGTATATTCATTTCTCTTCAATAACAAGTCAAATCAAACAAGTTAAAATAGTGCTTGGATTTCAATTGCTTACTCTCTCTTATTTGAAAATTCTATTGATATTAACAATATTTACGTATGCCTAACTCAGGTAAACTGAGGCCAGATATATTACCCATGCACTGCCTTGCGGACTGATGTGAGGGAAATACAGAGCGTGGCGAGTGAACACACGAGTGTGAACACTTATCGACTGTAGGCGTTATTAAAAAGAATTTTTATATACATAAACCTAACTCAAATAAACTGAGGCCAGATATACCGATCATGCACTGCCTTTCGGGCTTACGTGAGAAGGGTACAGAGCATGGCGAGTGAACACACGAGTGTGAACACATGACTCTAGGTGTTTATTAAAAACTATACATATATACAAGAAACATTTTTTTGTATTTTTTTTCAAAGAGAGAGTTTTGCAAAATCATCTTAGCACCATTTAACTTAGAAGACAAAAAAATGTTATATTCTTTACTTTAAATTAACCACTATAAAACAAAGATTTTCAATTAGGATGTAGTTCATAATTAACATATATGAATCTTCCTATATACTAGTTAAACCATTGTTATTTGTAATCAAACTTCATTTTTATTGTTGGTAAGACAAATAAATTTTCAAAAATTTAAATTTATTAAACTAAAACCATATATTTATCCTATAGTGTTTCTTTAAAAATAAATCAAAAATGCTTAAAAAACACGATTTTTTGAGATTTTTTTTGTTTTTGTTTTTTTCTATGTTTTGGAAAGAAAATGTAAAAATAAACCATAAAAAATTAAAAAGAAGACAAGACTCCCCCCACACCTGATTTTGACTGTATCCCCACAGTCAACCTAAGTGGAAGGAGAAGAATAAAACAAAATAAAAAGATGACCTATATTTACATGAAAATGAGTGGTATTTACACGAGATCAGAAAGTATATCGTCAAAAAGTAAATGAAACGGCCTTCCAAAGACTGATTCATTTGTCTCGCCAAGTATGTGAGACACAGCTTAAGCTCGAAAAACCAAATCGTAAAAGATTTCGAAGTTGAACGTTGATTTGGAAAAATGAATGTCGTTTTATTGAAAATTGTATGAGTCGTTTTATTTTCAATGATTTTTGGGTTTAATAAAACGATTGATTGAAGTTCAAGTTTATTTTCACCAAAGTGAAATTCAAATTTATCATTGAAAACTTCTTCAAAATTATTGATTTCAAGAACGAAATGGTGATTTAAATCTCCCCCTTCAGAATTCGACAACTCATTTTCGAAAAGTCGAAAGAAATCGTGTTCATTGAATTCGTCTTCCTTATTTGGATTATCAACAACTTCATCGTATATATTAAGTTCAAAATCCAAAGTTGTTGTATTTAAATTTTTGGAATCGAGAAAAGGATAATCGAATTTTAAATTTGATTCTATACCCTCAAAAGAATTGAAATCCAACGCAATTATTGTGTTTTCAACAACTTCATTAAGATCATCATTTTTAGTTTCAAAAGTTGTTGTTTGAAAATCGTCGATTTGGGTAAAAGATGGATTATCATTTGACTCGTCACGTGTTGGGATTTGATTTTGTTTATCACGTTGTTTCATATATGTTTCAATCGACAAATCCATGTGATCATCGTAAATTTCGTTCATGTGTTCAACAAAATCCAACTTATAATTATTAACTTGAGAATTTTTGATTTTGATTTGTTGAGAGCATAAATTTTCACTCGTACCGTGGTTAAGGTTATTTCCATTGTCAAAATTATTTGAAAAGTGGATCACATTTTCGTTTTGATTTTGAAATTCATTTTGGGTTCAAAATTGAATTGGTATGGGATATACTCGAAGTCATTTGAATTTTGAAGCGAATTCAAATTTTGATTATTTTGAAAATTTTGACTTGAGTTATCACACAAATAAGAATTACACAAATCATTTAGCATTTGATTTTGTTGTGTAGAGATTTTAAGTAGAGATGAAATGCTATTTTCGAGAATCGAGGGTTGTTTGTCATTTTGAAAATTTTATGGTTCAAAACTCGAATCGTTTAAAAATTAGTTGTTGTTGAAATATCCATAAGAATTTGAAGTGAAATTATATGGATTATATTGATTTTCAAAACTAAATTCAAGTGAGTAAGGAAAAGGAAACTCAGACATTTTCAAGATATATTTATTTTTTGGTTTTTTTTAAAGAAAAATATTTACAAATAGAATTTATTTTATTTTTAAATGGAAAATTGATTTTTGTTTTGTATTTTGGTTTCTTAATTTTTTTTGTTTTTTAAAAGATTTTATATTTATATTTTTTTTGCATTTTTGTTTTTCTAATTTTTTTTTGGATTTTTGAAATTTCAAAAGAAAAGGATTTAAAAATATCAAAGAAAAAGAAAAGGAATATTTACAATTTTTTTAGTTTTGCTTTGAATTTTTTTTAAATATGCATGAACTAATGCAACTAAATGAATGCAAGGGTTAATTACAAATGATTTATCCTAAGTTAACCCAAAATTGTATAATCATACTCTATCTTAAATCAACAAGATAGTTCTCAGCCAGGTAACGAACAGGATTTATCGGTGCACCACGAATCACCGTAGCAATACAGCTGAAGGTTTAAGTACCTTCAGAGAAACAATTCAGTATAATATTTACGAATCACGGTAATATTTATAGCTGATTATTGCTCTGCCATAGCCTAGACACCAAGAAATTAAATTGTTCAAAGAAGACAACTTGTCAATATACATTTAAGTGTAAACGGCTTCTAACCGTTATTAATTAAAATTCTAGGATGAAATGCAACGCAGAAATTAAACGTGTATTAACAATGCAACTACGAATGAAATTTATTTTTGTTTTGAATTTTTTTTCTTTTCAAATGCAAGCAATCAACAATGCAATTCAAATAAAAGTAGAGATGAAAGCAGCAATTTTTTTTATAAGCAAGCCAGCAATTTATTTTTAGCAACAGAGCGAAGCAGCAATTCTTCCAATTTGCTTTTGCAACCTGAAAATAAAATAAGATATATATATATATATACACAGTTTTTTTTTGGTTTGAACTAAAAGAAAAAACAAAACAAATCTAAAGGAAACACACAACAAGTTGAAACTTGTTAGTTTTTTTTTTGTTTTTTTTAAAAGAAACTCAAAAGGGTATCTTAATAAAACAAACAACTAAAAATAAAAATAACTTTTTTTATCACACTTTACTTCTCACCGGCCCAGCCCACTAAACAATCAGTTACCATTCTTAATTCAATTATATCATTCCCAAGTCAATTATTTCTGCTAAAAAATTACTCCGCACCCAAATTTTAATCAAAATTCTCAGTTAAAAAAAATTAATAAATCGCAATGGGATTCGCGAATTCTCACGGCGTTCGATTCACGTTTGAGGGAAGATAGGATATCAGATTGGTTCGCGACTGAAAATTGAACTAGTGTTGATTCGCGATTGGAAATTGAAGTGATTTGAGTTGCTAGAGGGTTTGTTTTCAGGTCGAGGCGATTCTCGATTCAAGGAGGTGAGCAAGGGTTCAGAGGAAATTAAAAGTCAATTTTTTTTTCTTCTTTTGGTCTGCTGTGGTTGATGGAGTTCGTGGGTAATTTCCAAAGTGATGGCAAGGCGATTGGTCTGGGTTTCGATAATCGGCGATCGGTAATTTCGAATTTGGGTTCGAATTGAGTTTTGAAGCGTCGTCGTTTCGTGGTTGTGCAGTGTTGTTGCTGGCGTTTTGTTTCTGAATTCGTGGATGAAGCAGAGTGATGTGTGTGGGGTGTTTGAGGAAGTTGACTGGAGTTATGGGCTATTGTTGGCTAATTTGTATTGACAGCAAGTTTATGTTGAGTGGCAAGGCAGAGGTGTTGTTTGAATAGCCAGAAGAAGATGTGTTATGTTGAAATGTTGAAAGCAAAGCAAGGCAATAGGTGGGGTACTGCAGTTGATGTGGTTGAGTTGCTCTAGTGGCAGAGACAGAGGAGATGGGGCGATTTAGAATGCAATGTAATTTGTGGTTGAATGTGAGGAGGAATTGATGCAAGTATGGCAGGATGTGATGTATTGCAAGTAAGTGCAAGTGTGTCGGGTAGTTGACAGTAAGTGTGAAGGTAAGTCTGGTGTATGGTATAGGTTGTTATGGTTAGGTGTAGGAAGGCTGTGAGGAGCAGCAGTTGGTCGATGTGAGGTAGCAGCAGCAGTTATGTTAAGGTGAAGGAGGTGGGTTTGTGGTATTGGTTTGACTATTGTATGGTCTGTGATAGTGGTTTGTATATGAAGCAATAATGGGGAGTAAGCAGATGAACAGTGGTTTTGCAGTATAGAGAGGCAGTGAATTGAAGTTGTAGTGTTGATGGTGGTTTGAGGAGTGGTAGTGGGTAGAAGTAAGAGGATGGTAATGACTGTGTGCAGCTGTGAGTTTGTGCAGTGGAGGGTGAGTTATGGTATGCAGCAGTTTGATGTATTTGTTATATGTATGGACTGTGGAGTGGAAGGTTATGGCTGTGCGTGGAAGTCGAAGCAGCTCTGGTTGATATAAGGTTGAGTACAGAGGTTAGCAGTAGATCGTGGTCTGTTATGGGAAGGCAGTGATTGGATGATTTGAGTTGTAGCGAGGTAGTGTGGTGTTCAGGCAGAGAAGCAATGTTGTAGGGAAACTTGTAGATGATGGCAGGGTTGTCGAAGCTGCAGCAAGTACCGTGGTTAAGGAGGAAGTGCACTGAGATATACAGAGTGAATGTGTTTGAGCCAGTATGAATAGTGAATGTAAAAATTGTCAAAAGAAATGCAAATTGTAAAGAAATTGTAAAGAAAATGAAATGCAAAATGAATAGAAAATAAAATATTTTTGTTTTTGTTTTGAAATTTTGTATGCTTTTTTTAACAGAATTAGAAATGCAAATGCAAAAATGAAAAGCAACAAACACACACTGAAAATGCAAACAAAAATTAAACAACATAGAATTTTTTTTAAAATGCAAACACACAAAATAAAAAACACACAAAAATCAAACAAAAATAATTCGAAGAATAGAAAATTAAAATCAAAGCAAATCCCCGACAACGGCGCCA
This sequence comes from Allium fistulosum, assembly GCA_030737815.1. Lineage (NCBI taxonomy): Eukaryota > Viridiplantae > Streptophyta > Magnoliopsida > Asparagales > Amaryllidaceae > Allium > Allium fistulosum. The sequence goes on along the minus strand of CM060907.1, from coordinate 1,113,152,936 downwards.
AAAACTTATTTAACGGCAAATTTTCTATCGATTTGAAAATCGCCGATGAATTTTGAAATAAATTTATACTGCAAGCGCACGGCGTACTATCATAGTACATGGCGAGTACGAGTCGATCCGTAGGGAATTGTTGATTTAGATTTCCTATTCAATCAAATTAACCAAAGTTGAAAAGTGTGAAGCTAAAAATGTAGAAAAAATGACAAAAAGAAAGTGATAGAAATATGAGAGTTAAATGACAATTTAGAGATAATTCCACTCTCTAGATCATACAGTTCAATAAATTATGAAATTATGATCTCTCTTTTTTGGTCATAAGTGAATTTAAATGATGTGTTTATTATAAGTATGACATAATTGAGCTATTAGTTATCTCAACATAAGCCGTCAAACTATAACACAACTTTTAAACCACTTATAATTCTCATGACATATGACAATAAAGTTGAAAGAAAAATCTATTTTAAGTATGGTCTATTAACTATTAATTAGAAATATAGAGCATCAAATTTTAATTTCAACATTCATTATGTAAATGAAGAGGTAATTATTGTTTGTGATTGTTTAAGCATAGCCTATTTGTTATGAACAACATAGACTATCAAATTCAATATGAAACAATAAATCACATCAACATTCGTTTAAGTACAAAAGAGAGCAATGATTATCAAAATGTTGAAGGTACATGATTAGATGCTTCATTACCCCTAAATTGAAGGGATTAGCCTCTCATTTGTGTTATCATATCAACACAAGTAGCATGCAATATGAAAGAAAAAGAAAAGGAAAAAAGAGAGCAAAGTAAAGAAGAGCTATTCTACTTGCATGAAAAATAAATCTATACTACGAACATAAGAAGAGAAGCATGTAAATGAAGAGAAAGCACTAATTAACATTGCCTAAAAAGGGAAAGTTACATGAAAGAAATGGCTAAGTAGCCATGAAAAGAAAAGAAAAGCTTTCTTTTTTTTCTAAGCTAAAAACTAACTAAGAGGAAGAGAGGGTTACATGAAACATAAGGGGTATTTAAACAAGTTAGAAACCCTAATCCATATTTTTGGGGAATGCCCAAACTACCCCTTAGGAAGTGTGGTGGCCAAGTAACCATTAGCATTCACTAATCATCCAATAAGTGTGCATGAAGATTTAATGGCCTATTAGCATGCGCATTAGCTCCTAAGTGTACATTAAGTTAGGTAGGTAAGTGGGGTCCTCCATGATCTTCACTTTGAATTATTTTCATCTTCATTTGTTCTCTTCACTCTTGTGCATGCATATATCATCATGAAACCACTTGTAAAATTCACTAAATTTCCTACAAAACAACATAGAAATTTCAAGTAAGTTTTTACAATTTAATAAATGCACAAAAATGACCATTTTGTCCCTATATGAAGATGAATATGTGACAATTTGAAAATAATTTGAATTTTGGTTTAAATAAGTTAAAATACCCAATTTGATCACTTATTTAATTTAAATAGATTAAATATGATGGTAAAAATATGCACATTTACGTGCACATCAATTATCCAAAGAAAAAACATCTAAAATTAAAGCATTCTTAAAGTTACAAATCTCGAAAAGCTCTTTAAATTCTATCCAAAGAGGAATGACAGAAATCCAATGATCCTGCTAGAAAGAAGTATTATTTCCTGAATGTACAATCGTAATAGTACCAAGGTTAAAAATCCCATGACAGTTTAAAATTGATTTCCCAAAATTAATTTGAATAATTAATGTACAATCTTATTAATAAATATTAAAATTTTAAAAATTAATTTGAATAATTTTCAAACACTTTGAAAACTTTGTTATATTATAACTTTTATAATATATTTATATGTTATTTTAAGTTTAACTTTGAAATTTAAAATTTTATATATTTAAATTTCAAAAAAATTTGAGAATTAGCCTAAGGCCCAATTCAAATTGGGCCTCTTCTATTACGGGCAACCTTTGGGCAGAGTGCTTGATTACCTAAATTATATCCATCAACACAACCTTTCTAAACACCCTAATTTGGGCTATGAGCTTAATTAATTAACTCTAACATGACTAATTTAGATCTCATAGGTTGGTGGGCTCTGATACCATTGTTGAACAAGGCCAGCCCGCAGCAGAAGTTACGAGTGAATTTAAAAAAAAATCTCTTATTGGAACTGTATTGGGCTTATGAAGTCTAATTCATTAAATTTAATTGATGATAATGTTTACTTGATGTTACGTGAATGAAAAAATGTTCTCGATCGATTGTAGAAGAAAAAAAATCAATGAAATTAAATAGTGATAAGTAATTAACAAAATTAATATTGATCGGTCGCCCCTAGCTTGGGTTCGTCAACCACTAGCATTCGACTCGTAAGGGGCGGCGGTTCACCGGTTGAGTTGTCAAATACAGGATTTTGATATGGCCAAATTGCCCAGATTTAAAATAATTTAATCCAAAGGCTACCATTTGTTAGGACCCTATACATACGGGTCTAATCCCTTACATTTCTTATATTTTATGAAGCAATGACGAAGCTCTGTCATTTTTCTTCTCCAATAAATTCTTACTTCTAAAATAGTGGTAATTTATACACACACACAAGTAAATAGTAGCAAAGGATAATTAAGAAGAAGAATAGGGTCAAATCAAATTGTCAAAGCCCAATTAAATTATAAATCCAAGATCGAAAGTCTAAATTAAGTCAAAATCTCTTCTTTGATCTATAATTCTGATAGATAATGTGTGCTAGCGATATATATATATATATTTAAATAGGGAGAAAAAAGGATCAAACTTTAACATGATCAGATCTAGAGATTTGGAAAACCAAAAACGTGAGTGGGAAATTATATATTTTTATATAATATTGGATTTATATCGGTGGAAATATATTCATGTATGCCTTAATGTAAAGTTGGAGATGTAGGCTAATATTGTATACGTGTGATGAATTTATAAACTCTGCTTACATATTTTGTGATTGATAACTTAATTATAATATTGCATGTATGCGAATCTGGAAAGTATTAGGTAGTAGTAGTCCTTATAATTTACAAATTATGTGATAATTCCATATTATAAATTTAAACGACATATGCAAGAAATTACAGTTACCACAATAAATTATTGTGATTTAAGAAGTGTTTTAATTCATTGGAATATAGAGTGTTGCAATGTAAATTTCTATAGATTATCAAGTTCACATTCATAAATAAAAGTGTAATGTTTGAAACAACAAGGAATATGCCAAAAAGAAAGAGATGTATAAAATAGGGATATTTGTACTGTCTATTTCAATAACTATGAAAAGGATAATTCCTTGTAATCCCAAACGTAGAAAAAAAATCCTTTTGATATGCAATAGAAATTTACAGTGTTAAACTTTCCTTTTGATGGGGATGTAATTCCAATGTCTTAAAATGCAGAAATCTTTATGGATTAATTAAAGAGCTATAAATTGATAATAATAACTATTTAAGTAAAGAATTAACATATATATGCAATAGAGGCAATATAGAAATTAAATAATTGTAACGATACGGATTTTTCACGTTCGAAAATCGACATCCATACTTTACATCGTACTCGAATGTCGTAGATTCGACCGTTCAAATCCGAGTCGCCGGAGCTTATAACAACATTAAGTAAACAACACAGCGGAAAAGAAAACGAATATAGATATACAACATCTGATACAATATCCAGATACAATAATGATACAATGAATATCTATATACATCAGAGATATGATACAAGAAATAACAACGAAAAGAAAATAGATAACACCAGCAGCGGATAGAATGTCTCCAATAGAATGCTCCAAGATAAGCAACGTCAATCCATGAACTCCAAGAACTGAACTAGCTCCAGATAATCTACTAAACCTGAATATCTGGAAAAACCCAACTCTAGACTGCCCGTGTGGAAAATAGTGGGCACCCAGAGTTTAGGAAGGGAACAATAAACTCCAGGTCAGTCGTGGGACTGGTGTGAGCAAACAAAAGCAGTTTATCTTTAAACAAACACAAAAGGCTTTTAACATTGAAATCCGCAATGCTTTTCGAAAATGAAACTACCATAAGACCTCCCACCACACACACAATGCAATCACAGAATTGGAGGAGATTTCTTCTTATGATAGTCAAACATGCTTACTACGCAAACAAAACTCCTTTGATATTATTACTAGTGCATAGTGTAGAAAAACATTTCGAAAATATAATATTAATCTTAGCCAGCATACAACATTTCATCGTATGCCTACTATAGCTACTACGTTCAATAGCAGGTTACCGCCACATTCCATAGCAGGTAATACAACTAAAACCGTACAGGGTTCGTATTGTTTCTTTGGATTTCCAACAAATGGTCAGGCTAAGGAACTTCCTTACCGAAATAGAAACGCCTCTGGAAAGACGCCCCGGATCCTAACCGGATCTCTGCAAACAAAAGGCCGATGCTACCTCACGCTGTACAGTTGTAACTAGGTAACTAACACACTGACGCTACCTCACGCTGTACAGCTGTAACTAGGTAACTAACACACGAGTCATGTCATCCCCCGGTCGTTACCGACCTTTATCCGAGGATCCTCAATCGCAAAGCAACGGCCACAAAGTATAATCAACATAGGTAAAATATTTGGGCTCCATACCATGATATCACCTTTTATCCAGAAGGAAATGACATACTCTAGGGGCGCTACCCCTACAAACCTTTGTCGCAACATTCATGTTTCGACCATTACCGGGTTGTGAGGCTCGACGAAGTCTCGTCCACAAAGCTACGCTTTTTCACAAAGCAACGCTTTTTCACAAAGCAACGCTTTTTCACAAAGCACGCTTTGACCAACAAATGATCATCAGCACTTCGTATGCCACATTACCAAATTGGGAATGTATCACTAGTAACCATCAACTACATAACCTCTGAGCTCGTACGTCTCAGAGAAGGGTGTTAATCTAAGAGAATAAATTTTCTGCCACCAACAGAAATGTATTTGATAGAAACCAGCTTTACATCTCAAAGTGTAATGTCAGACACACATCCATACAAGTCTGTTCTGGGTTCGAACAGAACCGAGGCACTTCCGAAGAAGCCCTTGCAATCCCGGTATTCACAATCCTGATCGGACTTCCCATCACTTAGGAAATCTCTATACCGTAGCTACTCAGTGCAGAGACAATCGATAGGTCATCCTATCGCTCTCGCAAATACCCGGTCTTCACCACCGGTCTTCAAATGCTATCCATATCGTCGTATCACTATTCGGAATGGGTTATATGACACAAAGGTCCTCTCCCGGCTAAACCGAATAACGAGCGCAATTAAAAATCATATGGATACCGGGGTCTCAGTTAAATCACAGCTTAAAGCCCAAAACTTTTCATTCGAATGGTAAAACAAATTACCATTTCCAATCTTTTAAATAAAAGATTTATTTCAAAAACCTTCAATGGTTTAAATGATTTTCCACACTTTTAATCTTTTAAACAAAAGATTTAATTCACAAAGTTCACCCCATTCACAAAGATTCATTTATGGATTTCAAAACAATTTCCATTTTAATTGAATTAACTCGTTAAATCTTTAAATCAAAATTTAACTTATAGCTTTCAAAACTCGTTTCCAAAGGTTCATTCATAGTCTTCCAAAACAATTCTATTTCAAGTTGGATTAACTCATCCGGTCTTTGAAATCAAAGACTCATTTCATAGTTTTCAAAACATTTCAATTCCATTTTAAACTTGAAATTCTTTCAACACAAATTGGAAGTCCTTTACTTTTGTGAAAGCTTTTACTATTTGAAAACAAATAGTTTCGTTTCATAAAAATCCAGTTATATTTACACGAGTTAAAACCCTTGAATTAAATTCAAATTCCCAAATCAATACTTTTAAAATGGTTTAACCCATATATAACTTGTACAACATCTTTAATCCCTAGTTTCAAATCATAGAATTCAATTTCAAACTTGAATTCAAATTTAAATCAAATTATTTAAATTTCAAAACTCGATTAAGTTATTCAAAATAACTTTTATATTTGAAATTCCATTTCAAAAGCTTTTCACTTTAAACCCAAATTCCAATTTCAAAATCAATTGAAATTAAAATTTCAATTTCAAAAACATCAAATTTAAATTATCTATGACTTAACCGATTTCCACGTGAAATCCATATTTGAGTGTGTATGGTGTAGTCCAGGGTTTTACACACAATAGTGCACAACATCAATCATCACAGATATATCGATAAGCGGTATAATCGATAACGCTTATCTTCATTCACAGATTCATAGATAAAATAAATTTATCAGTCACATATATTCACTATTACAATTCGATGTGGGTTTCGGATAACCAACTGGAATCCGACTCCCTATCGCATCGAAATTCAAATGTCGTTTACGGGTCAAGGGTTTTCACATATACACAGAATCAAATCACAATCATAGTTCAGCACAAGCAATTCATAGCCTCACAATTACAACAGAAATACCAATCCAGTACAAAATATCTTGATAATAATTAATTATCTTCAATTAAATTAATTCTATCTCAATTATCTGCCAATTATAAATTTACTAACTTTAATTATCTAATTAACAATTCAATATCTTCCTTAATTGCTTTTAAAATCAAACCATTACTCACTTCAAAAGGCTTTAAGGTTGATTAAATTTAAGACTTATCTTACATCCATTATCTAATTCAAGTATGATTTAGATTCCAAAACATTTTTAAGTATTTACTTAATTTATTAAACTTGAAATCAATTCTTAACTTAAAATAGTCCCCATTAATCAGTTCATAGATGCAAAAATTCGTTTTACATTATAAACTCGATATTTATTCTGCTTAACCCATTTTTGAAAACAACACGTGAATGCCCAGGTTCACTCGAGTTACTCGAGTTTTCCATCGTTTTCCCCGAGCTCCTCCACTGACACGCAATGAGCACGTATCCGTGCACGGCCACCTTCGCCGTCGCTGGTGGGTACTGCGGCCACCCACACGTCACCTCCCATCCCCCAGAATGATACGAACACCCCGATCTCAATCTTATTCCGAAACCACGAATTGAGCATCACAGCCCAAAATCATCTCCAGGAACGTCACCAGCAACTCGCCTCGCGCCGCCTCCACAGTCCACTGTCGGCCACCAAATTTTGACCCTAGCTTCGTCCTCACTCGATGCATCGATCTGCACCGCCGCCACATAGTCCGGTCGCATATAGATGGGGCAACACCATTATTTGATTGCGAACGAATTGGGTTTTTAAACCCTACTTTCGATCATCCCCCACTAATCTCGCATTCGAAAATTTTTCTAACATTTTTCTGGTGATCTCACATCAACACTCTAGCTTCATGTCAAATTTCATCAACAATAATCGATTGAATCATCTGTTATTCATATAAAAGCATTTTCGGTTCACTAACAAACTGCTCTGTGAATAGTTAATTAAAATTTTTGATTTTTGTCTTAAAAATCATAGCTTTGTATGTTGTTTCAACATATAAATTCAAATTTACAAATCAAGTTATTCGAATTTTGATCCTTACTTTACTTTTACTGGTATCTTGAATAAACAGTATTTATAAAATACTGTCAAACTCCAATCAAGGTTACAGGCCTTTGATTTAAAATAAACAACTTGAATTTAGCAACAATACCTAAGTTTAAACATTTATATGAAGAAGTGTTTACAAATTCCTTTGCTTTACTTTGTTCAGATACTCAAATTTCTGAAGATCAGCTACATATGCTACCAGAGCAACAGGAAGTACTAAGGGCTACTTATCTAAGCAGATATCAAAGCACATACCATTTGCAAGCTAAAGATACAAGTTTAACTTGAAAATAGTAAGTTTACTCACAGGTAAATAAGAAGAGTTGCTCACCTTGTCTTCAAAAGAAGAACAGGGCTGCCCTTATGTTGAACCAGGCTTGAGTTTTGCAAGTTGAAAACTTTTCTTTATCTCTGGTTTTTATTTGAATCTGTGTTGTTTGCAGTTGAATCTTTTGTTAAAGTATGAAATGGTGTTTACTCAGTTTTTATTTTATTTTTCATAGCTTGGAATGGACGAGAATGAAAATGATGGAGATATAGAAATGGGTTACAGGGTTGTACAAGATTATATAAATTATGTAACGACTCGGGTTTTGCCCGCTCGAAAATCAACATCCGTACTTCACATTGTACTAGAATGCCGCAGATTCGACCGTTCAAATCCGATTCGCCGGAGCTTATAACACCATTAAGTATAACAACACAACGGAAAAAGAATATAGATATACAACATCTGATACAATATCCAGATACAACGATGATACAATGAATATCTATATACATCAGAGATATGAAACAAGAAATAGCAGCGGAAAGAAAATAGATAACACCAGCAGCGGATAGAATGTCTCCAATAGAATGCTCCAAGATAAGCAACGTCAATCCATGAACTCCAAGAACTGAACTAGCTCTAGATAATCTACTAAACCTGAATATCTGAAAAACCCAACTCTAGACTGCCCGTGTGGAAAATTGTGGGCACCCAGAGTTTAGGAAGGGAACAATAAACTCCGGATCAGTCATGGGACTGGTGTGAGCAACAAAAACAGTTTATCTTTAAACAAACACAAAAGGCTTTTAAACATTGAAATCCGCAATGCTTTTCAAAAATGAAACTACCATAAAGCCTCCCGCCACACACACAATGCAATCGCAGAATTGGAGGAGATTTCTCCTTATGATAGTCAAAAATGCTTACTACGCAAAATCAAAACTCTTTTGATATTATTACTAGTGCATAGTGTAGAAAATATTTCAAAAGTATAATATCAATCTTAGCCAGCATACAACATTTCATCGTATGCCTACTATAGCTACCATGTTCAATAACAGGTTACCGCCACATCCCATAGCAGGTAATACAACTAAAACCGTACAGGGTTCGTATTGTTTCTTTGGATTTCCAACAAATGATCAGGCTAAGGAACTTCCTTACCGAAATAGAAACGCCTCTGGAAAGACGCCCCGGATCCTAACCGGATCTCTGCAAACAAAAGGCCGACGCTACCTCACGCTGTACAGCTGTAACTAGGTAACTAACACACTGACGCTACCTCACGCTGTACAGCTGTAACTAGGTAACTAACACACGAGCTATGTCATCCCCCGGTCGTTACCGACCTTTATCCGAGCGCTCGATAACCAACATCACACATAATAAATAAAGTGTATCCACATGAGTAAGTATCTGGGCTCCATACCATGATACCACCCTTTTATCCAGAAGGGAATGACATACCCTAGGGGCGCTACCCCTACAAACCTTTGCCGCAACATTCCTGTTTCGACCATTACCGGGTTGTGAGGCTCGACGAAGTCTCGTCCACAAAGCTACGCTTTTTCACAAAGCCACGCTTCGATCAACAAATGATCAGCAGCACTTCGTATGCCACATTACCAAATTGGGAATGTATCACTAGTAACCATCAACTACATAACCTCTGAGCTTGTACGTCTCAGAGAAGGGTGTTAAGCTAAGAGAATAAATTCTCCGCCACCAACAGAAATGTATTTGATAGAAACCAGCTTTACATCTCAAAGTGTAACGTCAGACACACATCCATACAAGTCTGTTCCGGGTTCGAACAGAACCGAAGGCACTTCCGAAGAAGCCCTTGCAAATCCGGGTATTCACAATCTCGATCGGACTTCCCATCACTTAGGGAATCTCTATACCGGAGCCATGATGCAGAGAAAATCGATAGGTCATCATATCGCTCTCGCAAATACCCGGTCTTCACCACCGGTCTTCAAATGCGATCCATATCGTCGTATCACTATTCGGAATGGGTTATATGACACAAAGGTCCTCTCCCGGCTAAACCGAATAACGAGCGCAATTAAAAATCATATGGATACTGGGGTCTCAGTTAAATCACAGCTTAAAGCCCAAAACTTTTCATTCGAATGGTAAAACAAATTACCATCTCCAATCTTTTAAATAAAAAGATTCATTTCAAAAACCTTCAATGGTTTAAACAATTTCCACACTTTTAATCTTTTAAACAAGAAGACTCAATTCACAAAGTTAACCCCGTTCACAAAGATTCATTCATAGCCTTTCAAAACAATTCTACTTCAAGTTAGATTAACTCGTCCGGTCTTTGAATCAAAGACTCATTTCATAAATTTCAAAACATTTCAATTCTATTTCAAACTTGAAATTCTTTCAACACAAATTGGAAGTTCATTACTTATGCGAAAGCGTTTACTATTTGAAAACAAATAGTTTCGTTTCATAGAAAAATCTAGTTATATTTACACGAGTTAAAACCCTTGAATTAAATTCAAATTCCCAAATCAATACTTTTAAAATGGTTTAACCCATATATAACTTTTACAGCATTTTCAATCCCTAGTTTCAAATCATAGAATTCAATTTCAAACTTGAATTCAATTTTAAATCAAATTATTTAAATTTTCAAAACTCGATTAAGTTATTCAAAATAACTTTTATCTTTGAAATTCCATTTCAAAAGTTTTTCACTTTAAACCCAAATTTCCAATTTCAAAATCAATTGAAATTAAAATTTCAATTTCAAAAACATTGAATTTAAATTATCTGTGACTTAACCGATTTCCACGTGAAATCCATATTTGTGTGTGTATAGTGTAGTCCGGGGATTTCACACACAATAGTGCAACATCAATCATCACAGATATATCGATAAGCGGCATAATCGATAATGCTTATCCTCATTCACAGATTCATAGATAAAATAAATTTATCAGTCACAAAGATTCCTCCGAAAAATTCATGATTTTTACGAAAAAAAATTTCTAAAAATTTATAAGATCTTATAAATTTTACATTATGAACCCTCCATTCGAAAATAGAAATTCTTGTTCTTGTATTATATTTAATAATCGCACGGTGATAAATTTTGATCAACTTATTTCCTCGTTCTGACCTTCCAGTAAACAAGGACTTTCTAAAGACCCCACACTATTACAATTCGATGTGGGTTTCGGATAACCAACTGGAATCCGACTCCCTGTCGCATCAAAATTCAAGTGTCATTCTATGGGTCAAAAGGTTTTCATATTCACATAGCAGTATATTCATCACAGGTATCGCAGTTCAGCATAAAGCAATTTATATCACAAAGCATCATATCACATATCGGGTATCAATTAGTTCAAGACATTCAATAATAATCAGTCATCAACAAGTAATATGAATTAACAGGGTGATTATAATTAATTAATCACATAATTATTTTCATTAATCATCCTTAATTAATGATTGATTATTCTTAATTATAAATTTATTAGTCCTTAATTACTTATTAATTAATCTTAATCACTTTTATTAATTAATTGCTTCTTAATTAATTATCTTAATTAATTAATTAACTAACCTTTTATTTATAATTAATTAACCCTTATAAATCCAATTTTAAGCCAAAACAATTATCTTAAAACATGGGTTTAAAATGTTCAAAATTTAAATTTGGTTTTAAAGTCAAAATCTGTTTTTATATCGAACCTGAGACCCACTTCGAGTCACACCCGAGAAAAATGACTGAATGCTTCGAGTTTTCCCCCAAACAACCCGAGCCACCTTTAAACTTCAAAAATTTGTTTAAGTTCAGAAATAAACCCTGTGCCACTTGAAAAATACGCGAGCTCCAACTCGAGCCAGCAACCCATCTTCCCGAAGACAACTTCGAGTGGAACCCTGCTCCTCGTTTCCAAACACGAGAACAAAACTTCCAGTTACGCTGATCCTAGTGTGCACGTGCACACCATATCGGAGCTTCTCCGATCAACTTCGACGCCTCCTACCCATCGAGTATCCCCACGACATTGAACCCTGATCGCCTAAATCCCCATATTTCTCTCGAAAACGAATTCGAGCATCAAGTCAACCCTGGAAACACGAAAACAGTTTGCTCCAAAACCTGGCAATCGCATCGTTCTCGATGCCTCGACCACCGGAGGACTTGAGATTCCGGTCGACGCTTCGTCGACACCTCCTCCATCATTCCCCAAAACCCCACAACGCTCGATCGACTGCAGAGTACAAACGAATCAAAATAACCAACTCCGACCAATTTAGGTTTACGAACTTAAACCACTCGCCGTTGCCACCACCGTGGTCTGACTACCCCTCCAGTATTTTTCCCAGACGCGCCGACCACTCTTCTACCTCCACACGAGAGCCCATTCCCTAAAACTCCTCTAGTCGCCTGAATTTCATCAAAACCCCATTCCAGTTCATCTATGAACTGCTCCTTCATCTTAGCCCTAAAAATCATGATGCTTGCTTTAAAATTCATATTACAGTATGAGGATTCAATCTTCATATCTGAATTCGATAATTAAAAATCTTGAATTTTTACTTGTTAAGAGCTTTGCTCAGTTATATTGATTTCCAAAAGCAAAGATAAGTTATTTCAATTCGAAATGATTTTCCAGAAACTCATACATATATATTTTTTCATCAAGAAATCTAAGCCTAAGATTAACATAGAAGACAAATTTTTATAAGGTGGGAAGGTTTCCTGAAATTCAACAGAGCAGTGTTTATTTTCACATTCCCTGTCATAACTTAAACATGCATTCAAGTCTAAGTATTCCTGTAACATTCATATTTGTAAAGCATGCAACACATTCACACCATCATTCAGCATAATTCATCTCATATATCAGATATTGATCCTAACATCAATAAATATAGCAGGGTTAAGGGGTTTTGCTCACCGTGATTTAGGAATGAACAGAGCTTTGATAAAAATGCTTAATTCTGGAAACTTTGATTTCCTTTAAAACTGAAGTACTATGTTGTTGAGAAGATTTAAACTTTGAACTGAACTGAAGTTGCTTGACTATCTAGCTTAAACTTTGACAATTAGTTACAGGCTTTAGAAAATTTCCTGGTTTGCCTTGTTTAAATGAACGAAAAGAAGAAGAGTGCTTGATAAATAGAAAACAAGTATTCAGGCTGGTACAAGATTTTTTTTTTATTTCGATCAGAGATTTTTCTTGCAAAAGGAGGCTGAAAGGATTTTCAAAAGAAATCGAATTGACTTATGTTATGCTTGCATTTAATGAGCAAGTACTTATGTTCCCTATTACTAACTTATGCATAGAAAATTAGTACTATAGTTTGCATTTGTTTAATTTGCTTCAGCCTGCATCTTTATATACTTTTATTTTGTTTTACTACTGTCTTCTTTGACAAGCTTTCAAGTCTACACTTATTTATTTATCTTTGTTTGCTAATATGAAATAATCTTGTTTCATTCACTTTGTTTCTTGTTCTTTATGTTTCATATAAAACTTTTATAGTATGTATGTATTTAGTTCTTCCTATACAAGCTTGCTTTTACTTTATCTCATTATTTTAAACTAAAATTAACTTCTATTTTAATATGTTGTTGGAATTCGTCTGATTGTGTCAATGTATATACTTAAAAATATATTTTCAAACCATTTATATTTTAAGATTTTTAAATTCAATGTATATATATATACATATACCCATTGCCTGAAATCACCTCGTATACATATATATTCATATATATTCACATATATATACAATATTTACAATATTTTTAAATTTAAGTGACTTATACCAAATATATTTGGATCCGGGGAAACTCGCATCACTTTTATCAATTTATTTTACAATTTTAATTCAAAAATTAAATTAATTATCAGTTTAAACTTATATAAAATCCGGGGTCGTTACAGACTTCCCCCCTTAAAAGAATTTCGTCCTCGAAATTACCAAGGAGACAAAGATAGATGAAGAATATTTTATCAAATCAAACTGAATATCTATTCTGCATTTGGCTTTCCAAATCAGAATATCAATAACAGATACAAGAACAAATCTGTTTAAATACTTCAGAAGATACTCGGTTTATCCAGATCTACGAAATATACAATGGCATCGGTTAGTTTAAAGGGATAACTAACCATTCGTAGAACATATCGGAACCCAAAGAATAGATAGATATATGGATACGATTTCAAAGCTTTCAGTTTAGAAACTAAATTATAGCTATCAACCATAACAAACAAAGCAACCAATTCATCCAAACAAACAGTTTTGGCCTATTTGGAGTTTATGTCCCATATTCATATCGAATCTCCTTCCTGGATCTACCAGAAATTATCGATGCATTGAGAAGAAGATGCTGAACAAAAGAGATTGATAGAGAAAAGATTGTTTCCTTGTTGTTACAGGGTATTGACCATTTATAGTCGTATTCCCCTGTCCCCTATCTCATCCTCTTCTCGCACTCATACTCACTATCAGTGGATAGTAAAAGAATTTACTGAGGTATACGGACGGATATCTGAGGAATACTCATTCTAGGGTATACTTCACCCTATCTCTAATGAGCTACTTAATGTGTTATACTCCTGAGCTAAAGTTTAACCTTAGCTCTGATACCACATGTAACGACTCACAGACAGCGGGCACCGGTAGGCTTTGCAACCATCCCAGCCCCACCGTGGCTTACACTAGCACCTCGTATTTACTTTTACGGCCAGCCTCTCGACTGTCACGGTCTCCGCCTAACCAACCCATCCCTCTCAGGGACATGTAGGGGTAAGAGTCTCCCGTTCGCCACCAAACCGCGAAGCGAGAACCCCCTATCATGCTGTAATATAGCAAATGCGATCCATATCGTCGTATCACTATTCGGAATGGGTTATATGACACAAAGGTCCTCTCCCGGCTAAACTGAATAACGAGCGCAATTAAAAATCATATGGATACTGGGGTCTCAGTTAAATCACAGCTTAAAGCCCAAAACTTTTCATTCGAATGGTAAAACAAATTACCATCTCCAATCTTTTAAATAAAAAGATTCATTTCAAAAACCTTCAATGGTTTAAACAATTTCCACACTTTTAATCTTTTAAACAAGAAGACTCAATTCACAAAGTTAACCCCGTTCACAAAGATTCATTCATAGCCTTTCAAAACAATTCTATTTCAAGTTAGATTAACTCGTCCGGTCTTTGAATCAAAGACTCATTTCATAAATTTCAAAACATTTCAATTCTATTTCAAACTTGAAATTCTTTCAACACAAATTGGAAGTTCATTACTTATGCGAAAGCTTTTACTATTTGAAAACAAATAGTTTCGTTTCATAGAAAAATCCAGTTATATTTACACGAGTTAAAACCCTTGAATTAAATTCAAATTCCCAAATCAATACTTTTAAAATGGTTTAACCCATATATAACTTTTACAGCATTTTCAATCCCTAGTTTCAAATCATAGAATTCAATTTCAAACTTGAATTCAATTTTAAATCAAATTATTTAAATTTTCAAAACTCGATTAAGTTATTCAAAATAACTTTTATCTTTGAAATTCTATTTCAAAAGTTTTTCACTTTAAACCCAAATTTCCAATTTCAAAATCAATTGAAATTAAAATTTCAATTTCAAAAACATTGAATTTAAATTATCTGTGACTTAACCGATTTCCACGTGAAATCCATATTTGTGTGTGTATAGTGTAGTCCGGGGATTTCACACACAATAGTGCAACATCAATCATCACAGATATATCGATAAGCGGCATAATCGATAACGCTTATCCTCATTCACAGATTCATAGATAAAATAAATTTATCAGTCACAAAGATTCACTATTACAATTCGATGTGGGTTTCGGATAACCAACTGGAATCCGACTCCCTGTCGCATCAAAATTCAAGTGTCATTCTATGGGTCAAAAGGTTTTCATATTCACATAGTAGTATATTCATCACAGGTATCGCAGTTCAGCATAAAGCAATTTATATCACAAAGCATCATATCACATATCGGGTATCAATTAGTTCAAGACATTCAATAATAATCAGTCATCAACAAGTAATATGAATTAACAGGGTGATTATAATTAATTAATCACATAATTATTTTCATTAATCATCCTTAATTAATGATTGATTATTCTTAATTATAAATTTATTAGTCCTTAATTACTTATTAATTAATCTTAATCACTTTTATTAATTAATTGCTTCTTAATTAATTATCTTAATTAATTAATTAACTAACCTTTTATTTATAATTAATTAACCCTTATAAATCCAATTTTAAGCCAAAACAATTATCTTAAAACATGGGTTTAAAATGTTCAAAATTTAAATTTGGTTTTAAAGTCAAAATATGTTTTTATATCGAACCTGAGACCCACTTCGAGTCACACCCGAGAAAAATGACTGAATGCTTCGAGTTTTCCCCCAAACAACCCGAGCCACCTTTAAACTTCCAAAATTTGTTTAAGTTCAGAAATAAACCCTGTGCCACTTGAAAAATACGCGAGCTCCAACTCGAGCCAGCAACCCATCTTCCCGAAGACAACTTCGAGTGGAACCCTGCTCCTCGTTTCCAAACACGAGAACAAAACTTCCAGTTACGCTGATCCTAGTGTGCACGTGCACACCATATCGGAGCCTCTCCGATCAACTTCGACGCCTCCTACCCATCGAGTATCCCCACGACATTGAACCCTGATCGCCTAAATCCCCATATTTCTCTCGAAAACGAATTCGAGCATCAAGTCAACCCTGGAAACACGAAAACAGTTTGCTCCAAAACCTGGCAATCGCATCGTTCTCGATGCCTCGACCACCGGAGGACTTGAGATTCCGGTCGACGCTTCGTCGACACCTCCTCCATCATTCCCCAAAACCCCACAACGCTCGATCGACTGCAGAGTACAAACGAATCAAAATAACCAACTCCGACCAATTTAGGTTTACGAACTTAAACCACTCGCCGTTGCCACCACCGTGGTCTGACTACCCCTCCAGTATTTTTCCCAGACGCGCCGACCACTCTTCTACCTCCACGCGAGAGCCCATTCCCTAAAACTCCTCTGGTCGCCTGAATTTCATCAAAACCCCATTCCAGTTCATCTATGAACTGCTCCTTCATATTAGCCCTAAAAATCATGATGCTTGCTTTAAAATTCATATTACAGTATAAGGATTCAATCTTCATATCTGAATTCGACAATTAAAAATCTTGAATTTTTACTTGTTAAGAGCTTTGCTCAGTTATATTGATTTCCAAAAGCATAGATAAGTTATTTCAATTCGAAATGATTTTCCAGAAACTCATACATATATATATTTTCATCAAGAAATCTAAGCCTAAGATTAACATAGAAGACAAATTTTTATAAGGTGGGAAGGTTTCCTGAAATTCAACAGAGCAGTGTTTATTTTCACATTCCCTGTCATAACTTAAACATGCATTCAAGTCTAAGTATTCCTGTAACATTCATATTTGTAAAGCATGCAACACATTCACACCATCATTCAGCATAATTCATCTCATATATCAGATATTGATCCTAACATCAATAAATATAGCAGGGTTAAGGGGTTTTGCTCACCGTGATTTAGGAATGAACAGAGCTTTGATAAAAATGCTTAATTCTGGAAACTTTGATTTCCTTTAAAACTGAAGTACTATGTTGTTGAGAAGATTTAAACTTTGAACTGAACTGAAGTTGCTTGACTATCTAGCTTAAACTTTGACAATTAGTTACAGGCTTTAGAAAATTTTCTGGTTTGCCTTGTTTAAATGAACGAAAAGAAGAAGAGTGCTTGATAAATAGAAAACAGGTATTCAGGCTGGTACAAGATTTTTTTTATTTCGATCAGAGATTTTTCTTGCAAAAGGAGGCTGAAAGGATTTTCAAAAGAAATCGAATTGACTTATGTTATGCTTGCATTTAATGAGCAAGTACTTATGTTCCCTATTACTAACTTATGCATAGAAAATTAGTACTATAGTTTGCATTTGTTTAATTTGCTTCAGCCTGCATCTTTATATACTTTTATTTTGTTTTACTACTGTCTTCTTTGACAAGCTTTCAAGTCTACACTTATTTATTTATCTTTGTTTGCTAATATGAAATAATCTTGTTTCATTCACTTTGTTTCTTGTTCTTTATGTTTCATATAAAACTTTTATAGTATGTATGTATTTAGTTCTTCCTATACAAGCTTGCTTTTACTTTATCTCATTATTTTAAACTAAAATTAACTTCTATTTTAATATGTTGTTGGAATTCGTCTGATTGTGTCAATGTATATACTTAAAAATATATTTTCAAACCATTTATATTTTAAGATTTTTAAATTCAATGTATATATATATACATATACCCATTGCCTGAAATCACCTCGTATACATATATATTCATATATATTCACATATATATACAATATTTACAATATTTTTAAATTTAAGTGACTTATACCAAATATATTTGGATCCGGGGAAACTCGCATCACTTTTATCAATTTATTTTACAATTTTAATTCAAAAATTAAATTAATTATCAGTTTAAACTTATATAAAATCCGGGGTCGTTACAAATTAGGTCAGAGATCTTTATCTCTTTAGGAGGCTGAAATGATCCTAAGCAAACTCGAATTGACTTTGTTTTGAGCTAGCATTAAATGCTTTGGTACCTTGTTCATGCATGCTTCTTATTTTTATGTTTACAGCCTATGCTTCTTCATACTTTATCTTATCTTTTGTTGGCTGAGAATTCGATTTTGTGCAAGGTAGTGATGGGGTATTAAATGCATGTGTACTTCTTTGTCTATACTCTTATGCTATGTATTTTATTTTATTTTCTTTGTCTTGCTTTGACTATGCTAGTTTGATTTCGGCTGAGATTATATTTGCTTTGCCTTATTATTTTTGTTACATGAAGATTAAGTCTTGTTTTAGCCTTTAGAAATGTACACATATTTTCTTTTGTTTGTTTGGTTTCATTTGCAAGTGTTTATGAATTTTATTTTCATATGTATTTGGTTTTGTTTCATCTTTTTCTTTTATTATTTTGTAGTCTAAACTATTTATATTACTTTGTATTGGTTTATTAATATGATATTAAGATTTATATTTTTACTTTACATTGTATAAAACTATATAATTTATTTATTATTATAATTCATCTTTGGCCCATTTATTTACAATTCAAATTCAAATCAATTGTACATACATATATATTCACATATATACAAATTTTCAAATCCTAATGACTTTATATATTTTTCGAGTTGAATCGGGGAAACTCGCTTCCATTTATAATCAATTTTACAATTTTTATTCAAAAATTTATTTAATTATCAATTTAAATTTAATTAAAATCCGGGGTCGTTACAGACTTCCCCCCTTAAAAGAATTTCGTCCTCGAAATTTCCAAGAAGACACAAAGATGAAAGACATTTCATCAAATCAAACTAAACAGCTATTCTGCATTTGGCTAACCAAATCAGAATATCAATAATAGATACAAGAACGAATCTGTTGAATCCTTTCACACGATACTCGGGTTATCCAGATCTACGAAGTATACAATGGCATCGGTTAGTTCAAAGGGATAACTAACCATTCGTAGAACATATCCGGACCCAAAGAATAGACAGATATATGGATACAATTTCGAAACTCTCAGTTTAGAACTAAAGTATACCTATCAACCATAACAAATAAAGCAACCAATTCATCCAACAAACAATTTTGGCCATTCCGGAGTTTATGTCCCATATTCATATATCGAATCTTCTTCCTGGATCAACCAGAAAATACCGAAGAATTGAGAAAAGATGACGAATAAAATAGATTGATAGAGAAAGGATTGTTTTCTCGTTATTACAGAGTATTGACCGATTATAGTCATATTCTCATGTCCCCTATCTCGTTCTCTCTTCTTGCACTCATACTTACTATCAGTGGATAGTAAAAGAATTTACTGAGGCATACGAATGGATATTTGAGAATTACTCATTCTAGGGTATGCTTCACCCTATCTCTAATGAGCTACTTAATGTGTTATACTTGTAACAACCCGAGTTTTTCTAACACGAAAAACCGGACCATTTTAGTTAAGAAGAAGAGGTAGAAGAAGAAAAATAGAAAACAACAGCAGAATCTCACATACGCAGCGGAATAAAATATAATATATATCAACAGATCTTTACACAAATCAAAACTGTATCTGTATATATATATATATACATCCAAATACATCATCAGAGTACATCACATCAATATCATACAACTGAATACACAGCGGAAAAATAATAGCAAGTACGAGAGTACGTATCGTCATCCAGCTCGTCTCCTGAGCTCCACATCATCATATCCTGTAACCTATAATACTCGGTCTGACCCGAGCATCATATAAAACAATACCCGAGTCAGTCTGGAATACCAGCGTGAGAAAATCACACTCAATTGATTTTTAAAGTTTCAAAAATCCTTTAAAAATAAAAAGCATCTCGTAAGACCACGCCACAAATAAACATGTCGGGTTTTTACCTTACGATAGCTAAAACACTTTTTATCAAATTCCTTTGATATTATAATAGTGTCTATATACAAATACTTATTAAAATAGCTGAAATTGTTACATTATTAAATTCCAGCATACTAGCCACAAAAGTGGGTAATACAAACAAATACCGTACAAGGTACGTAGGAAGAATGGATTTCCAACGAATGACTAGGCACTGGGGTACCACCTATCACAGTACGTGGCCTAGATCACCGTACCGAGGAGTACGCCCGCTCCCCTGCAACACAAGGCCGGAACCATCCCTTACTGGATGATCCCGAATAAAATCACCCCACGGTTGGGATCAGCAACCGCACCACTAAGCCGAAATAAAAAGGGACATCTAGACAGGGATGACTTTACCCTCCAGTGGGAGCTACCCACGAAGCCTTGCTGCATAACCCCTGATTTTCAGTCATTCCCGGTTGATGAGGTTCGAGGCTAAACAATACCTTTTAGAGAACATATCCCTTAGAATGCCCATCGTCCGCTGACGATGTTTCGCAAGCATTCGTCCATACCAGTCCGTCCTGGGTTTGAACGGAACCGAAGGCACTACTCCTACTACATCCATTTTGGAAATATCCTCAGGATTAGTAGCGACTAGCCCTTGCACTTCACTGCTCCATCTTCGACTCTGAACACGTTATACGAAACGTACAAACCGGATCGAAGTGGTATTCGAGTCTCCAGACCTAGAATCCCGGTATACGGAAACTCGATCCCGGTCTCTTCGAAACGATCAGCGCATTGGCCAATATTGATAGTCGGTTATTTAACTATCAATTAACATCCACAAGCAACCATCACACAATTAAATAATTTCCCACATTATTTATTTGCCCAAATATCTTTCCAAGATATATTTCCAAATTTTCAAACTCCTTTTGAAAACAATTTCAAACAATTTCCGCTTACGGAATACATTTCCAAATATTTATTTCTCTGAAACACCAAGTACAAAACACTTTTAGATTTTAAAATAATTTAAAAACACTTTAATTTAAAATATATTTTATAACATTGAAATCAAACTACTTTAATACTTTATTAAAAATATATACTTTAAATTAAACCTCTTTATAAATATAAACTAAATTTCTCTTTTTAAAACAGAATAGCAAATCACTTTTATATAATTACTACAATAATAGATTTTTAAAATATACCTACTTTGAAAATTAACATTTAGAAAAATCAATTTTCTAAAACATGCTTTTTAAAACATACTTAAAACTTTTAACTTATATTTAAAATTGCTTTGAAAACGTACTTGGCTATCCAGAGAAATACACTTCTCATTTCCATCTTTTAAAAATAAATCAACATTTATTTTTAAACCAAACCATATCTTTTTATAAATTCTCACCTTGAATTTATATTCAAATATCCACTATATTTTATTTTACTTTATAAACCCAGTTTATATCTCCAAAATCTCACTTCTTTTAAAATTCCAATTTTAAATAACTAAATCAATTTCCAATTGATTTTCCAATTTACTTTACTTTACTTTGAAATAAATTTCCTTTACTACTTCATTTATTTCAAAATACATTAACTTTTAGATTTATTCCTTTATTTGAGTTAAAACCCTTTTTTAACTGAAAATACCAAATTTTAAACTTCCAAAATTCCTTCTTTAGCCTTTAATTAAATTTAATCCTTACATTCAAAATAAATCCTTTATTCTTTAAATTTAATATCACTTTAGTTTAAAGTTAATATTTCCCTTGTTATTTCGAAATTCCCTTATTCCAATTCACTTGAATTATTTACTTAAATTTTACTCTTTTATTTCTTTCAAAATCCAATTTAATATATTTTGATAACTCCTTTTATTGAAATATTCAATCCAACCATATCATCCAATATTTCAATCATCAATAAAATCATCACAGGATATCAATATTCGTAGAACAGAATATCAAATAATCTAAATAATTTTGAGGAATCCAGTTGGATCCCTCCAACCTGTTTCCCTGCATCCACAAACGTTAGCACAATACCAATTCCACTTCAAAGTGGAATATCGCGGTATATGGGATTTATATCAATCATCCGCTATTATGCGGCGCATAGGGTCTCATCCGCTATATAAATGCGGGAATATCAACTCCAATATATACATATGCCAATATGTATATATTGCTATATACTACTATATATATATAGCACATCAATCAATGCAATCATCCAATCAATTATTTAAATTTAACCATTTAAATTTTAAATCTAACTGAGTGAGATTAACTCACCTTTGATTTTGTCCTGCCAATCCGACTCAACCCAGTTTGTTTCCTTTACGATTCCAGACCTCACTGCCTCCAACATCTCAAGCTCGAGTACGAGTCTCCCCCGATTGCCACTGTCTAACTTCGCTGCACCCTCCCTCCCTCGTTTCCCAACAACTCAGCCACCCCTAAGTGATCGCGAGCTACTAGCGATGGCCATGGTTGAACCCTTTCGACTGAATCGCGTCTCAAAGCCCTCAGCGCCCCGCTCACGATCGAACGCCTCCCCTCGAGACTCCACTATCTCGAAAACCATTGCGACCTCCTCGCAGCCGCCGAGCATCATCCCACTGCGTCGCCTCAGGCAAGCGACTCCGACTTCGAGTCACTCGCGATCAATACCATCGCAAGCCCAAAGTCTCATGCGCCCTTGTCGTCGAAATCAAGTTCGACCCCCCTACGATCTTTCCTTTGCTCGTCGCCGAGCACGAGTCACCCACGACAGCGATGTCGCGCTGCCCCCTTTCGATTTCGCTCTGAAATGTTTTCGAGAATAAGACCCCTTTTTTCGAGAATACTAAAGTTAGAGGAAAAGGAGACCAATTTGTTTTTGAGATTTGAGGAAAGAATTCGATTTGGATTAGATCGAGCTCGGTTATGATTTTTAAAGAAAGAAGGAGACGCGTGTTATTCCAGGGAGAACACGTGTAATGAACTGCCTTGCGTGTCTGCATAGGCTTGCTATAGGTGTTGAGAAATGAAAGTAAAAAGCACTGATGGAAGATATATTGACCAGTTATAATATTAAATTTCCGATTAAATTTCAGCGCGTTTACATTCCGTACGATCACACGACAACTCCAAATACTACGAAAACTGAAATCCAATAATAATACAATATTACGGATCCAATGGAACTGGTTTCGTCAAATTCCGAGACTGTGCCCCCGGACGACTATTTTTAAATTCAATTTCAACGATATAATTTCAAAACTGAATAAAACAGTTTGAAATTACATTCTGAAGCTTCTATTACCTTTAGTATTATCATTACGAATTTTACGAGCTTTCAAAATATTTTTAATTAGCTTAGAATGCCAGATTTACTATTTTATCCAACTTCAAATAAATTTAATTTGATTATTAAATTACTCGATAAACAATGATATTTGAAATTTAAGTTTATAATTAACCTCTGAATATTTAAAATTAATTAAATATTCAAATTTCAAATATACAAAAATTCCGGGTCGTCACATTCCTTCCCCCTTAAAAGAATTTCGTCCCCGAAATTACTAGTTAGGAAGAATGCTTCAATCCCCGTTACTATTTCCCAAATTCAAACAGTTTTAACAATACCCAAACAATCTTTTATTAATGATACACTAATCATCTTTTAACTTCCCAAACTTATTCATAAGTTCAACCCATATCACCTACTTATCAATTCAAATTTTAAATTTGAATTCAAATTTCGAACTATCAAAAATTTTCTTAAAATTTTTCTAACTCCCTAAATTTCCGAAAAATTTCGCCAGCGTCTCCTTTGCGCGGCTAGCTCGGTACTACTACAAAATGGCTCTACGGCCTCCCAATCTCAAAAAGAAAACAAAAAGCCAAGTGGCTGGATCAAAAACCCAATCAAATTTCATATAGAATTTCAAATACATACCTTTTTGTCGGGCCATTAAATTTTATCTTCTAAAATCAAAAATCCCAATTTATCCATTGCTTTTATACACCTGTATATCCTACTAAGCAATAATATTCAATTACAATTCCAAAGTCATTTTATACTTTTCTTTACAAATTTTCAACATTTGCTTTACTTAAGCCCGTACGATGCACATATATCATCCGTATGCAATATCACATTCGATCGCTCAATCGATCACACAATTCCACTTCCGAACTAGTATCGTCCACCCGACTTCCTAGTGCGGACTCAGATCTGGTTTCTCGATCAAAAACCGTCATTCTCCTTGCATAGCCACAAACTATGATAGAGAATATCCAGAATCAATCAACAATCCATATCCAGGTTCGTCGTCGAAAATCGAGTGAAAAATTCCAACTCGGATCGATATATCTATCCCGAAATTCTGTGTTCGAATCCGGATCAAATAGCTATGCGAATAAATAATATACGTACACCTTACGTATTAATTTCAATTGATTATCGGTTATATCAATTCTCTTTTATTCACATTCCTTTTTGATTGT
The DNA here is from genome assembly GCA_030737815.1 of Allium fistulosum. Classification (NCBI taxonomy): domain Eukaryota; kingdom Viridiplantae; phylum Streptophyta; class Magnoliopsida; order Asparagales; family Amaryllidaceae; genus Allium; species Allium fistulosum. The sequence continues at coordinate 1,113,128,065 of CM060907.1, read as the reverse complement.
TATCCCCTTATTCACAACTATCCCATTTCACAACTTCAGTTTTAGTCTTCATTCAACTATTCACTTAGTATATATATATTTTCATTCCAAAATTACTAAGTATATTTCCAATACCAATTTCTTAAGAATTTCATTCTTCAATTCTTAAGTCCAATATAAATCTTTCTTATATTTATTTACTACTTCACCACTGAAGTGTATATATTCAAATCGAATTTCAATTTCATATGAATTTCAATTTACTTCAATTTACTACTTCATTTCCAAATTTTTTTTTTTTATTCAATTCATCTCCAACTTCCAAAAATGAATTTTATTTAGCTCGAAAACAATCCAAGTTAATTCATTCAATAACTATTTCTCAACTTATTTAAAACCACTCTTCTGTTGAGTTCAGTTTCCATTCAACATTTACTTAAGTCAATAACTTAAGTTTATTTTTCATTTAACCAACCCTTTAAAGTTTTATTTCCATCTTTCATTTGATTCTTATTTAATCAAATTCCATTCATTTATTTATTTTCACTTATTCGGATTCCATTCGAAATCCAAACCATTACTATTTTAATCCAATTTCATTAATTCCCAATTCAATTTTCATTAACTAATTTATTATCTCATTAGTTCCTCCGCTGGTTAAAATTAAATACTTGCTTTTTAAATCCCAAATATCACTTCACTTAATCATCTTAAATTCAATTTATTTTATAATTCAAGTTTGGATCTATTTAAAAATTAAGATTGCTCATCTTAGTCATTTCCATTTGATTATTACAATTTCATTTCTATTCATAAGTTTTAACTTACTTACTTAAGACCTGGGACTATTCATTTAAGTCCATTTCATCTTTATAATCAAATTTCAAATTATTACACTTAAGAACTTAAGAATATGAATTTCTTTCCACAATTATAAGCATTTTACATTACCTTTATATCGAATTCAATTCGACTTCAACTTACTTACATTTAATTCAATTCCAATTCTCAATTTTATTTAACTCATCTTAAGTTAAATTCAAATATATTTTATTCACCTTCATATACTCGAATTAAATTTTAATTCCAGGATACAATTTTATACAAGTTTTACAATTCATTCACCTTCCAGTTCTCTAACTCTTTTATCTACCAGCTTATATTATTCATTGAGTTCATTTCATCTCATAATTATAATCCCAGAATTTAACTTTCATTCCTTTCTTATTTCAATCAACTTCATTCTATACTTTATATTATTGATTCATTTAAATTTCCACATTTAAATTTTAAATAGAATTTCCAGAATCCAATTGCCCGGTTTTATTTCAAAACCATTTTGAATCCATAAATAACTCACACACCTGGTATATCACATCAAATCCCAATTTCCAAAATAATCTGCTTTTACCAAACAATTTTCCTTTTTAATTTCAAAACCAACCCAGTTCACAATCATTTCCAATTTTAAAATAGTTTGGTAGCAATTTCTCTTTGGAAACTCGAAAATAGACATCGATGATGCTGCAGTCATCGCCGAAATTATTTTCCAGCGACCATAAGAGAATTTAATGCTTTTATCACTTTGAAACTTTTCAAACATTTTTAAATCCCAAATCCCACCAGATTTCAACTCAATTTCATGAAATAATATCACTATTATTTCTCCCATACCTTTAAAAACTATTTTTAAATCCAAAGGAATTCAAATCTTTCCCAAAACTTCAAATTCAAAATCCATCCAATTTTTTTTTTTTATATCCAAACATTACTCTGGAATTTTATCACATTTTATTTCAAGTTATAAGTCACTTTTACCATTTACATTTACAAATTTCATTTGTTTATGAATTAATCTCATTTGATTATAAATCACATTTGTAATTCACATTTGTATATAAAGTTTATCTCAATTTATAAATTGCATTTATAGTCCATATTTCAAATTCCATTTTGTTATATAAGTTTATTCTTTCATCTTTGGTTATACTTTTTCCAATTTCTGATTCAATTTTTACACAATGATGATAATAATTTAATATCATCACTTTCTAACAACCAAGCAACCAAATATATAATTTACAAAAGTTATCCTTTTATATATAAAAATAATTTGGGCAAAATTATTTCATTCACCCTATTTAAAACAATACTGTGTCGAACTGTTCTATTCAAGTGTTTAGAAACCCCTTCGATACAGTTGTCCAGACTGTGCCGACTAAGGTTCATATGCCACTAAGTAAATCAACCAACACAATATAAAACCATTTTATATTCACTAACAAATACGCGCTCATATCTATTAATACTCTCAAAATTCCCACCAGAGCCAAGGTTGTCGCTAGCCTAAGCTCTGATACCAAGTGTAACAACCTAGGCTTTTCAACCTTCAGCAACGGTTCACGACCGGTAGGCTTTTCAACCATCCCAGCCCCGCTGTGGCTTACAGTGATACCTCGGGTTTGCTTTTACGGCCACCCTCTCGAGTCGCAACCAACCCCAAAAGGCCTTATACTACCCCCGGGGACATGTAGGGGTAAGAGTCTCCCGTTCGCCACCTAACGCAAAGCGAGAACCCCCTATCACGCTGTACTGTAGCAAACCCGATCCCGGTCTCTTCGAAACGATCAGCGCATTGGCCAATATTGATAGTCGGTTATTTAACTATCAATTAACATCCACAAGCAACCATCACACAATTAAATAATTTCCCACATTATTTATTTGCCCAAATATCTTTCCAAGATATATTTCCAAATTTTCAAACTCCTTTTGAAAACAATTTCAAACAATTTCCGCTTACGGAATACATTTCCAAATATTTATTTCTCTGAAACACCAAGTACAAAACACTTTTAGATTTTAAAATAATTTAAAAACACTTTAATTTAAAATATATTTTATAACATTGAAATCAAACTACTTTAATACTTTATTAAAAATATATACTTTAAATTAAACCTCTTTATAAATATAAACTAAATTTCTCTTTTTAAAACAGAATAGCAAATCACTTTTATATAATTACTACAATAATAGATTTTTAAAATATACCTACTTTGAAAATTAACATTTAGAAAAATCAATTTTCTAAAACATGCTTTTTAAAACATACTTAAAACTTTTAACTTATATTTAAAATTGCTTTGAAAACGTACTTGGCTATCCAGAGAAATACACTTCTCATTTCCATCTTTTAAAAATAAATCAACATTTATTTTTAAACCAAACCATATCTTTTTATAAATTCTCACCTTGAATTTATATTCAAATATCCACTATATTTTATTTTACTTTATAAACCCAGTTTATATCTCCAAAATCTCACTTCTTTTAAAATTCCAATTTTAAATAACTAAATCAATTTCCAATTGATTTTCCAATTTACTTTACTTTACTTTGAAATAAATTTCCTTTACTACTTCATTTATTTCAAAATACATTAACTTTTAGATTTATTCCTTTATTTGAGTTAAAACCCTTTTTTAACTGAAAATACCAAATTTTAAACTTCCAAAATTCCTTCTTTAGCCTTTAATTAAATTTAATCCTTACATTCAAAATAAATCCTTTATTCTTTAAATTTAATATCACTTTAGTTTAAAGTTAATATTTCCCTTGTTATTTCGAAATTCCCTTATTCCAATTCACTTGAATTATTTACTTAAATTTTACTCTTTTATTTCTTTCAAAATCCAATTTAATATATTTTGATAACTCCTTTTATTGAAATATTCAATCCAACCATATCATCCAATATTTCAATCATCAATAAAATCATCACAGGATATCAATATTCGTAGAACAGAATATCAAATAATCTAAATAATTTTGAGGAATCCAGTTGGATCCCTCCAACCTGTTTCCCTGCATCCACAAACGTTAGCACAATACCAATTCCACTTCAAAGTGGAATATCGCGGTATATGGGATTTATATCAATCATCCGCTATTATGCGGCGCATAGGGTCTCATCCGCTATATAAATGCGGGAATATCAACTCCAATATATACATATGCCAATATGTATATATTGCTATATACTACTATATATATATAGCACATCAATCAATGCAATCATCCAATCAATTATTTAAATTTAAACATTTAAATTTTAAATCTAACTGAGTGAGATTAACTCACCTTTGATTTTGTCCTGCCAATCCGACTCAACCCAGTTTGTTTCCTTTACGATTCCAGACCTCACTGCCTCCAACATCTCAAGCTCGAGTACGAGTCTCCCCCGATTGCCACTGTCTAACTTCGCTGCACCCTCCCTCCCTCGTTTCCCAACAACTCAGCCACCCCTAAGTGATCGCGAGCTACTAGCGATGGCCATGGTTGAACCCTTTCGACTGAATCGCGTCTCAAAGCCCTCAGCGCCCCGCTCACGATCGAACGCCTCCCCTCGAGACTCCACTATCTCGAAAACCATTGCGACCTCCTCGCAGCCGCCGAGCATCATCCCACTGCGTCGCCTCAGGCAAGCGACTCCGACTTCGAGTCACTCGCGATCAATACCATCGCAAGCCCAAAGTCTCATGCGCCCTTGTCGTTGAAATCAAGTTCGACCCCCCTACGATCTTTCCTTTGCTCGTCGCCGAGCACGAGTCACCCACGACAGCGATGTCGCGCTGCCCCCTTTCGATTTCGCTCTGAAATGTTTTCGAGAATAAGACCCCTTTTTTCGAGAATACTAAAGTTAGAGGAAAAGGAGACCAATTTGTTTTTGAGATTTGAGGAAAGAATTCGATTTGGATTAGATCGAGCTCGGTTATGATTTTTAAAGAAAGAAGGAGACGCGTGTTATTCCAGGGAGAACACGTGTAATGAACTGCCTTGCGTGTCTGCATAGGCTTGCTATAGGTGTTGAGAAATGAAAGTAAAAAGCACTGATGGAAGATATATTGACCAGTTATAATATTAAATTTCCGATTAAATTTCAGCGCGTTTACATTCCGTACGATCACACGACAACTCCAAATACTACGAAAACTGAAATCCAATAATAATACAATATTACGGATCCAATGGAACTGGTTTCGTCAAATTCCGAGACTGTGCCCCCGGACGACTATTTTTAAATTCAATTTCAACGATATAATTTCAAAACTGAATAAAACAGTTTGAAATTACATTCTGAAGCTTCTATTACCTTTAGTATTATCATTACGAATTTTACGAGCTTTCAAAATATTTTTAATTAGCTTAGAATGCCAGATTTACTATTTTATCCAACTTCAAATAAATTTAATTTGATTATTAAATTACTCGATAAACAATGATATTTGAAATTTAAGTTTATAATTAACCTCTGAATATTTAAAATTAATTAAATATTCAAATTTCAAATATACAAAAATTCCGGGTCGTCACAATACTCCTGAGCTAAAGTTCAACCTTAGCTCTGATACCACTTGTAACGTGATGTAGCCCAGAAGGATGCCCAGAATGATGAAGGGTTAGGTCGCGTACGACCTAACGAAGCTTTTAAGTCGTTACTGGTTGATGAAGCAAAAATTGGTAAAGTGTTAGGTCGCGAACGAACTAACAAGACCTTTAGGTCGCACCAACGACCTAGTAAAGATCACCAACGATCTACTGAAGAACTACGAGCTAACAAGGAGGCTAGCGAGTTAGCAGTGTGTGAGGATTGGCGGGGAGCTGAAGTGTTAGGTCGCGAGCGACCTAACGTATCTTTTAGGTCAGGGCTACGACCTAACAATATGAAGAGAAAGGAGATACGACTTAACATATTTTTAACTCGTGTACGACCTAACGAGTTGGAAGATAGGTCGCAGGAAGGACTTAACGAGTTAACTCGTGTACGACCTAACGAATTGGAAGATAGGTCGCTCGAACGACTTACCGAGTTAGAAGTGCTACGGGTTAAAATGAAACGACTTATACTAAGTCGTAGGAAAATGTCTCGACCTAAGTTAGGTCGCAAGAACTTAGGTCGCATAAAGAGGGTTCTTAAGTCACGTGAAGATGCTATGTTCTTAAGTCGTGAAGTTTTAAGTCGTACAGACTTAGGTCGCGGAGTTATGCTTCTTAAGTCGCAAAGTCTCATTTTAGGTCGCTGAAGCTTATTGCCATTGATTCTTCTGCGAGTTAATCTCTACCGCTGATATCTTAAGTCGTTGGGTGTTAAGTCGCGAAAGCTTGTAGCCGAGGATCCTGATGCCGCGTCAATCTGAACCATTGATGATGAGCCGTTTTATCTTTGAGTCGTTTGTATCTTTTTAGGTCGTACCTGTTTTGTAAGTCGTCTTCTATAGGTCGTTTCCGACCTAAGTACTTGTAATTTTTTTTGAAATTTCTGTTGAAAAATTGTAACTCCTATAAATAGGCCGTGAGTCTCATTTGTAAAGGTTGTTGATTTTTGAATAAAATTCTCTTTTGATTGCTGTGTGCTTTCATCTAAATTGGTAGTTGAGTGTAATCTCCTATCTCCTCTTTCGGATAATCGAGTGCGCTCGATTCAACGATTATAGAAGCCGATTCGCGGAATCAATTGCGCTTGATCAACGCTTGAAGAATTGAAGATCTTTGAACCCGGTATCGTGCGCGATCAACGAGTTCAGGATAGCTAGAATTTGGTATCTTCAGATCAACGAATTTGGGCATTTCAGTACCTTCCAATCCACCGATTACTACTTTCACCGATTGAAGATTGTTTTGTTTAATCCGCTGCGTCAGTTTTGGTATCAGAGCCTGTTCTAGCCAATCATAGCTAGATCGAGACTTGGAGCCTATTCATTTTGAAGTTTGAAGAGAGCCGAGCTAAGAAGAGTGTAGACCGAGCATCATTGCATTGTCTAGCCGAGAATTGTGATTTGGATAAGTTGTGTTCATCGTGTTCATCGTGTTCATCGCGATTTGCAACAAAGTGGAAGTTTTCGATCCGTTTCATTTTGGATCACAATCCGAAAAGTGTTTGAATTTGAGAATTTGTGAAGTATTCAATCATGCCGCCAAGGAGAGCCAATCGACATCAAAACGTTGAAGCTTTGTATCGAAGAGAAGAAGCTGATGAGATGGAACAAAGAATCAATGAAAACTTTAGTGAAAAGCTTAATGAAGGAATTGGCCGGTTAGAGAAGCTTATGACGGAGATGAATCAAAATCGGAGAAGGGTTTCACCTGAATCTAACCATGGGGGTAGTAGAGTCTCGCCACATTCCAATCGAGACAGAAGTGTTGAAAATGATCAAGGGCATGGAAGGAACGTGAATGATCGTGAACGGAGGAATGTAGATAGAAGGGATGATGGTGGTAGACGTGAAGGTAGTAGAGATGTGGGTGGACGAGATAGACAACGATATACATCTGATATTGAAGAGGAATATGATGGTGGTAGTGTTCGAGGACAAGGAAGAAATCACTCTGAGTATGATCACAAGTGGGAGTCGGGGATGAAGACTGAAATTCCAGAATTCAAAGGTGGTATGCAAGCAGAGGAGTTTCTAGATTGGATGGCTAATGTTGAGGAGATTTTTGACTTCAAAGAAGTTCCAGAACATCGTAGAGTGAAGTTGGTTGCTACGAGGTTGAGGGGTAGAGCTTTGGCGTGGTGGCAGCAAACCAAACTTACACGTGAACGAATGGGAAAGTCAAAGGTTGAATCTTGGGAGAAGATGAAGAAATTGATGAAAGCAACGTTCTTACCTTACAACTATCAATCTTTGATGTATCAACGTTTGCAAAACTTGAGGCAAGGGACGAAATCTGTGAACGACTATGCTAACGAATTTTATCAACTGATAGCAAGGAATGATATTATGGAGACAGAAAAACAATTGACATCTAGATTCATTGGGGGATTGCGAATACAGATTCAGGATATGGTTAACATGTTTGATCCCAGATCTGTAGCGGAAGCACATCAGAAAGCGTTGGCTTGGGAGAAGCAGGGTAGACGAGGAGGAGGTGTGTTTACAAATTCCAACAATCCAGTGAAGGGAGTTAGTGGGAGTTCTAATGTTTCAAAAGCTATTGCGAAACCAGTTGTGAAGGAGGCTGAGAAGGCAAGGGTTAACAATGGTTTCAAATGTTACAATTGTCAGGAATTGGGTCATAAAAGCAGTGAGTGTCCAAAGCCAAAGAAGAGAACCATGATTGCAGAAATTGAGGATGAGGATGGTGATGGGGATTGTTCTAGTCCAGTTGAGGAGGATGAGCAGGATATTGCGTCAGGAGATGAAGGTTGTAATCTAATGCTGAGGAGATCGTGTTTGACACCAAAGCAGGAAGAAGCTAGTTGGTTGAGGAGTAATATCTTTCAGTCGACATGCACTATACTGGGGAAGGTGTGTAAATTTGTGATTGACGCAGGAAGTTGTGACAATATCATTTCAACCGAGGCTGTAACAAAGTTGAAGCTGAAGACAGAGAAGCATCCGAATCCGTACAAGTTAGCATGGTTGAGAAAAGGAGGAGAAGTGAAAGTGGATAGACGAGTTCGTGTTCCATTCTCTATTGGGAAGAAATACAAAGATGAAATATGGTGTGATGTAGTAGAGATGGATGTTTGCCACTTGCTTTTGGGAAGACCATGGCAATATGATCGAGCAGTACAACATGACGGTCGGACCAATAGCTACAGTTTTATGTTTAAAGGCACGAAGATTATCTTAGTTCCAAAGAAGAGACAACCGGGAGAAAGTAAGTCAGAAGAGATTGAAGAGTTGAAAACCTTATTATCTCTGAAGGAGTTTGTTAAAGAAGTTGAGGAAGAGCCGGAAGTATTCTTGTTGATTGGACGAGAGAGCAGTGAAGAGGTTAAAATACCAGAAGAAGTTAACCAGTATTGAAAGAATTTGAGGATATATTTCCAGAGGAGTTACCAACGGAGTTGCCACCGTTGAGGGATATACAACATCAAATAGATCTTGTTCCAGGTGCTGTGTTGCCACACAGACCACATTATCGAATGAGTCCGAAGGAACATGAAGAGTTGCGGAGGCAGGTAGAGGAATTGCTTGAACAGGGGCGTGTGCAGGAGAGTTTAAGTCCTTGTGCTGTACCAGCTTTATTGGTACCCAAAAGGGATGGAACGTGGAGGATGTGCACTGACAGTCGAGCATTGAATAAGATTACTGTGAGATATAGATTTCCGATGCCGAGGCTTGATGATTTATTGGATCAGATCAGTGGATCCGTAATCTTTTCTAAGATTGACTTGAAGAGCGGTTATCATCAGATTCGCATTAGACCAGGGGATGAATGGAAGACATCATTCAAGACGAGGGAACGCTTGTATGAATGGCTGGTAATGCCGTTTGGTCTATCGAATGCACCAAGTACATTCATGAGGGTGATGAATCAAATTTTTCGACCATTCATTGGGAAGTTTGTGGTGGTGTACTTCGATGATATTCTGATATATAGTGGAAGTCCGGAGGAACATTTGAATCATTTGAGAGAAGTACTGATGGTATTGCGACAAGAACAATTCTATGCAGCAACGAAGAAATGCGTGTTCATGACGCATAGCGTTTTATTTCTGGGGTATGTTGTCTCGAAGGAAGGTATACAGGTGGACCAGAGTAAAGTTGAGGCGATCAGAGATTGGCCGCAGCCCAAGACGATAACGGAAGTTCGTAGTTTTCACGGGTTGGCTTCATTCTATCGAAGGTTTATACCACACTTTAGTAGTGTGATGGCACCTGTTACTGATTGCATGAAGGGTAAACAGTTTGCATGGACAGAGGAAGCCGGGGTTGCTTTTGAGCGAATCAAAGAACTTTTGACGTCTGCACCAATTCTAATATTACCAGATTTTCAGTTAGTGTTTGAACTACATACTGATGCATCCAAGGTTGGAATTGGAGGAGTATTGAGTCAGAGGGGACGTCCGATTGCATATTTCAGCGAGAAGTTATCAGGAGCGAAGATGCGATACAGTACATATGATGTGGAATTTTATGCTGTTGTGCAATCTATTAAACACTGGAGACACTATCTATTTCAGAAGGAGTTTTTTCTTTACACTGATCATGAGGCGTTGAAGCATTTACAAGGGCAAGACAAGATTTTAGCGAGACATGCATCATGGATTGCATATCTGCAACAATTTACTTTTGTTGTGAAGCACAAATCGGGAGTGACGAATCATGTGGCTGATGCTTTGAGTAGGAGGAATCATTTGTTGACAACAATGAAGGTTGAGGTGACGGGGTTTGACATTTTACCGGAACTATTTGTGGAAGATCCTTACTTTATGAAGTTTGTTGATAAAGTCAAGAATGGGGAGACGAATGAGTTCGTGATGGTAGATGGTTTTCTGTTCAAGGGAAATCGATTGTTCATAACTGATTGCAGTTTGAGAATGAAAATTGTGAAGGAGCTACATGACGAAGGACATGTTAGGAGAGACCGTACATCACAGTTGATTTCACAATCTTACTTTTGGCCATCAATGAGGAAAGAGGTAGAGAGGTTTGTGGAGCGCTGTCATATTTGTCAGGTTTCGAAAGGAACTGCGACTAATGCTGGTTTATATATGCCGTTACCCGTGCCTGCAAAACCATGGGTGGATATCAGTATGGATTTTGTTTTGGGTTTGCTTAGAACTCAAAGGGGAAATGATTCTATATTCGTTGTGGTGGACAGATTTTCGAAAATGGCACATTTTATTGCTTGTAAGAAGACGGCGGATGCTGTTCATGTTGCTCAATTGTTTTTCAAGGAGATCTATCGACTTTATGGATTGCCAGAATCTATTGTGTCGGATAGAGATACTCGATTTCTGAGTCATTTTTGGTTGAGTCTGTGGAAAATGGTGGGAACGAAGCTGAAATTTAGTAGTGCTTATCATCCGCAAACGGATGGACAGACCGAAGTTGTCAATAGATCATTGGGGAATTTGCTGAGGTGTCTTGTACAAGACAACCTGAAGAGTTGGGATGTGAAGTTATGCCGGGCAGAATTTGCTCATAATCATGCTGTAAATCGAAGCACTGAGTTCAGTCCATTTCAGGTAGTGTATTCAAGCTTACCAAAGGGTCCGTTGGATTTAACGGTAATACCACACTCAAAAGGGACAATTAAAAAGGCTGCTGATTTTGTTGAGGGATTGACGGAATGTCATAAAATCGTTCAGGAACGATTGGGAAAAGCAAATGAGAAGTATAAACGATCTGCAGATTTGAAGCGAAGGAATGTTGAATTTCAAGAAGGTGACTTGGTTTATGCAGTGTTAACAAAAGATCGTTTTCCAGTGGGCGCTTATAACAAGTTGAAAGCTAGAAAAATCGGTCCGGTGGAAGTTGTGAAGCGAATTAATGAAAATGCTTACAAATTGAAACTGCCAGATGATGTGTATACGTCTGATGTATTCAATATCAAACATCTCGTACCATATCACGAGGATGAATTTGTTGTGGAGAAAGAGAGTACAAATTCGAGGTCGAATTTTTCTCAACCTGGGGAGGATGATGTAGCCCAGAAGGATGCCCAGAATGATGAAGGGTTAGGTCGCGTACGACCTAACGAAGCTTTTAAGTCGTTACTGGTTGATGAAGCAAAAATTGGTAAAGTGTTAGGTCACGAACGACCTAACAAGACCTTTAGGTCGCACCAACGACCTAGTAAAGATCACCAACGATCTACTGAAGAACTACGAGCTAACAAGGAGGCTAGCGAGTTAGCAGTGTGTGAGGATTGGCGGGGAGCTAAAGTGTTAGGTCGCGAGCGACCTAACGTATCTTTTAGGTCAGGGCTACGACCTAACAATCTGAAGAGAAAGGAGATACGACTTAACATATTTTTAACTCGTGTACGACCTAACGAGTTGGAAGATAGGCCGCAGGAAGGACTTAACGAGTTAACTCGTGTACGACCTAACGAATTGGAAGATAGGTCGCTCGAACGACTTACCGAGTTAGAAGTGCTACGGGTTAAAATGAAACGACTTATACTAAGTCGTAGGAAAATGTCTCGACCTAAGTTAGGTCGCAAGAACTTAGGTCGCATAAAGAGGGTTCTTAAGTCACGTGAAGATGCTATGTTCTTAAGTCGCGAAGTTTTAAGTCGTACAGACTTAGGTCGTGGAGTTATGCTTCTTAAGTCGCAAAGTCTCATTTTAGGTCGCTGAAGCTTATTTCCATTGATTCTTCTGCGAGTTAATCTCTACCGCTGATATCTTAAGTCGTTGGGTGTTAAGTCGCAAAAGCTTGTAGCCGAGGATCCTGATGCCGCGTCAATCTGAACCATTGATGATGAGCCGTTTTATCTTTGAGTCGTTTGTATCTTTTTAGGTCGTACCTGTTTTGTAAGTCGTCTTCTATAGGTCGTTTCCGACCTAAGTACTTGTAATTTTTTTTGAAATTTCTGTTGAAAAATTGTAACGCCTATAAATAGGCCGTGAGTCTCATTTGTAAAGGTTGTTGATTTTTGAATAAAATTCTCTTTTGATTGCTGTGTGCTTTCATCTAAATTGGTAGTTGAGTGTAATCTCCTATCTCCTCTTTCGGATAATCGAGTGCGCTCGATTCAACGATTGTAGAAGCCGATTCGCGGAATCAAGTGCGCTTGATCAACGCTTGAAGAATTGAAGATCTTTGAACCCAGTATCGTGCGCGATCAACGAGTTCGGGATAGCTAGAATTCGGTATCTTCGGATCAACGAATTTGGGCATTTCAGTACCTTCCAATCCACCGATTACTACTTTCACCGATTGAAGATTGTTTTGTTTAATCCGCTGCGTCATAACGATACGGATTTTCCACGTTCGAAAATCGACATCCATACTTTACATCGTACTCGAATGTCGTAGATTCGACCGTTCAAATCCGAGTCGCCGGAGCTTATAACAACATTAAGTAAACAACACAGCGGAAAAGAAAACGAATATAGATATACAACATTTGATACAATATCCAGATACAATGATGAAAACAATGAATATCTATATACATCAGAGATTTGATACAAGAAATAGCAACGGAAAGAAAATAGATAACACCAGCAGCGGATAGAATGTCTCCAATAGAATGCTCCAAGATAAGCAACGTCAATCCATGAATTCCAAGAACTGAACTAGCTCCAGATAATCTACTAAACCTGAATATCTGGAAAAACCCAACTCTAGACTGCCCGTGTGGAAAATAGTGGGCACCCAGAGTTTAAGAAGGGAACAATAAACTCCAAGTCAGTCGTGGGACTGATGTGAGCAAACAAAAGCAGTTTATCTTTAAACAAACACAAAAGGCTTTTAACATTGAAATCCGCAATGCTTTTCGAAAATGAAACTACCATAAGACCTCCCACCACACACACAATGCAATCGCAGAATTGGAGGAGATTTCTTCTTATGATAGTCAAACATGCTTACTACGTAAACAAAACTCCTTTGATATTATTACTAGTGCATAGTGTAGAAAACATTTCGAAAATATAATATTAATCTTAGCCTGCATACAACATTTCATCGTATGCTTACTATAGCTACTATGTTCAATAGCAGGTTACCGCCACATTCCATAGCAGGTAATACAACTAAAACCGTACAGGGTTCGTATTGTTTCTTTGGATTTCCAACAAATGGTCAGGCTAAGGAACTTCCTTACCGAAATAGAAATGCCTCTGGAAAGACGCCCCGGATCCTAATCGGATCTCTGCAAACAAAAGGCCGACGCTACCTCACGCTGTACAGCTGTAACTAGGTAACTAACACACTGACGCTACCTCACGCTGTACAGCTGTAACTAGGTAACTAACACACGAGTCATGTCATCCCCCGGTCGTTACCGACCTTTATCCGAGGATCCTCAATCGCAAAGCAACAGCCACAAAGTATAATCAACATAGGTTAAATATCTGGGCTCCATACCATGATATCACCTTTTATCCAGAAGGAAATGTCATACTCTAGGGGCGCTACCCCTACAAACCTTTGTTGCAACATTCCTGTTTCGACCATTACCGGGTTGTGAGGCTCGACGAAGTCTCGTCCACAAAGCTACGCTTTTTCACAAAGCTACGCTTTTTCACAAAGCAACGCTTTTTCACAAAGCACGCTTTGACCAACAAATGATCATCAGCACTTCGTATGCCACATTACCAAATTGGGAATGTATCACTAGTAACCATCAACTACATAACCTCTGAGCTCGTACGTCTCAGAGAAGGGTGTTAAGCTAAGAGAATAAATTCTCTGCCACCAACAGAAATGTATTTGATAGAAACCAACTTTACATCTCAAAGTGTAATGTCAGACACACATCCATACAAGTCTGTTTCGGGTTCGAACGGAACCGAAGGCACTTCCGAAGAAGCCCTTGCAATCGGGTATTCACAATCCTGATCGGACTTCCCATCACTTAGGAAATCTCTATACCGTAGCTACTCAGTGCAGAGACAATCGATAGGTCATCCTATCGCACTCGCAAATACCCGGTCTTCACCACCGGTCTTCAAATGCTATCCATATCGTCGTATCACTATTCGGAATGGGTTATATGACACAAAGGTCCTCTCCCGGCTAAACCGAATAACGAGCGCAATTAAAAATCATATGGATACTGGGGTCTCAGTTAAATCACAGCTTAAAGCCCAAAACTTTTCATTCGAATGGTAAAACAAATTACCATTTCCAATCTTTTAAATAAAAGATTTATTTCAAAAACCTTCAATGGTTTAAACGATTTTCCACACTTTTAATCTTTTAAACAAAAGATTTAATTCACAAAGTTCACCCCATTCACAAAGATTCATTTATGGATTTCAAAACAATTTCCATTTTAATTGAATTAACTCGTTAAATCTTTAAATCAAAATTTAACTTATAGCTTTCAAAACTCGTTTCCAAAGATTCATTCATAGTCTTCCAAAACTATTTCAAGTTGGATTAACTCATCCGGTCTTTGAAATCAAAGACTCATTTCATAGTTTTCAAAACATTTCAATTCCATTTCAAACTTGAAATTCTTTCAACACAAATTGGAAGTCCTTTACTTTTGTGAAAGCTTTTACTATTTGAAAACAAATAGTTTCGTTTCATAAAAATCCAGTTATATTTACACGAGTTAAAACCCTTGAATTAAATTCAAATTCCCAAATCAATACTTTTAAAATGGTTTAACCCATATATAACTTGTACAACATCTTTAATCCTTAGTTTCAAATCATAGAATTCAATTTCAAACTTGAATTCAAATTTAAATTAAATTATTTAAATTTCAAAACTCGATTAAGTTATTCAAAATAACTTTTATCTTTGAAATTCCATTTCAAAAGCTTTTCACTTTAAACCCAAATTCCAATTTCAAAATCAATTGAAATTAAAGTTTCAATTTCAAAAACATCAAATTTAAATTATCTGTGACTTAACCGATTTCCACGTGAAATCCATATTTTTGTGTGTATGGTGTAGTCCAGGGGTTTTACACACAATAGTGCACAACATCAATCATCACAGATATATCGATAAGCGGTATAAACGATAACGCTTATCTTCATTCACAGATTTGTAGATAAAATAAATTTATCAGTCACATATATTCACTATTACAATTCGATGTGGGTTTCAGATAACCAACTGGAATCCGACTCCCTATCGCATCGAAATTCAAATGTCGTTTACGGGTCAAGGGTTTTCACATATACACAGAATCAAATCACAATCATAGTTCAGTACAAGCAATTCATAGCCTCACAATTACAACAGAAATACCAATCCAGTACAAAATATCTTGATAATAATTAATTATCTTCAATTAAATTAATTCTATCTCAATTATCTACCAATTATAAATTTACTAACTTTAATTATCTAATTAACAATTCAACATCTTCCTTAATTGCTTTTAAAATCAAACCATTACTCACTTCAAAAGGCTTTAAGGTTGATTAAATTTAAGACTTATCTTACATCCATTATCTAACTCAAGTATGAATTAGATTCCAAAACATTTTTAAGTATTTACTTAATTTATTAAACTTGAAATCAATTCTTAACTTAAAATAGTCCCCATTAATCAGTTCATAGATGCAAAAATTCATTTTACATTATAAACTCGATATTTATTCTGCTTAACCCATTTTTGAAAACAACACGTGAATGCCCAGGTTCACTCGAGTTACTCGAGTTTTCCATCGTTTTCCCCGAGCTCCTCCACTGACACGCAATGAGCACGTATCCGTGCACGGCCACCTTCGCCGTCGCTGGTGGGTACTGCGGCCACCCACACGTCACCTCCCATCCCCCAGAACGATACGAACACCCCGATCTCAATCTTATTCCGAAACCACGAATTGAGCATCACAGCCCAAAATCATCTCCAGGAACGTCACCAGCAACTCGCCTCGCGCCGCCTCCCCAGTCCACTGTCGGCCACCAAATTTTGACCCTAGCTTCGCCATCACTCGATGCATCGATCTGCACCGCCGCCACATAGTCCGGTCGCATATAGATGGGGCAACACCATCATTTTGATTGCGAACGAATTGGGTTTTTAAACCCTACTTTCGATCATCCCCCACTAATCTCGCATTCGAAAATTTTTCTAACATTTTTCTGGTGATCTCACATCAACACTCTAGCTTCATGTCAAATTTCATCAACAATAATCGATTGAATCATCTGTTATTCATATAAAAGCATTTTCGGTTCACTAACAAACTGCTCTGTGAATAGTTAATTAAAAATTTTGATTTTTGTCTTAAAAATCATAGCTTTGTATGTTGTTTCAACATATAAATTCAAATTTACAAATCAAGTTATTCGAATTTTGATCCTTACTTTACTTTTACTGGTATCTTGAATAAACAGTATTTATAAAATACTGTCAAACTCCAATCAAGGTTACAGGCCTTTGATTTAAAATAAACAACTTGAATTTAGCAACAATACCTAAGTTTAAACATTTATATGAAGATGTGTTTACAAATTCCTTTGCTTTACTTTGTTCAGATACTCAAATTTCTGAAGATCAGCTACATATGCTACCAGAGCAACAGGAAGTACTAAGGGCTACTTATCTAAGTAGATATCAAAGCACATACCATTTGCAAGCTAAAGATACAAGTTTAACTTGAAAATAGTAAGTTTACTCACAGGTAAATAAGAAGAGTTGCTCACCTTGTCTTCAAAAGAAGAACAGGGCTGCCCTTATGTTGAACCAGGCTTGAGTTTTGCAAGTTGAAAACTTTTCTTTATCTCTGGTTTTTATTTGAATCTGTGTTGTTTGCAGTTGAATCTTTTGTTAAAGTATGAAATGGTGTTTACTCAGTTTTTATTTTATTTTTCATAGCTTGGAATGGACGAGAATGAAAATGATGGAGATATAGAAATGGGTTACAGGGTTGTACAAGATTTTATAAATTAGGTCAGAGATCTTTATCTCTTTAGGAGGCTGAAATGATCCTAAGCAAACTCGAATTGACATTGTTTTGAGCTAGCATTAAATGATTTGGTACCTTGTTCATGCATGCTTCTTATTTTTATGTTTACAGCCTATGCTTCTTCATACTTTATCTTATCTTTAGTTGGCTGAGAATTCGATTTTGTGCAAGGTAGTGATGGGGTATTAAATGCATGTGTACTTCTTTGTCTATACTCTTATGCTACGTATTTTATTTTATTTTCTTTGTCTTGCTTTGACTATGCTAGTTTGATTTCGACTGAGATTATATTTGCTTTGCCTTATTATTTTTGTTACATGAAGATTAAGTCTTGTTTTAGCCTTTAGAAATGTACACATATTTTCTTTTGTTTGTTTGGTTTCATTTGCAAGTGTTTATGAATTTTATTTTCATATGTATTTGTTTTTGTTTCATCTTTTTCTTTTATTATTTTGTAGTCTAAACTATTTATATTACTTTGTATTGGTTTATTAATATGATATTAAGATTTATATTTTTACTTTACATTGTATAAAACTATATAATTTATTTATTATTATAATTCATCTTTGGCCCATTTATTTACAATTTAAATTCAAATCAATTGTACATACATATATATTCACATATATACAAATTTTCAAATCCTAATGACTTTATATATTTTTCGAGTTGAATCGGGCAAACTCGCTTCCATTTATAATCAATTTTACAATTTTTATTCAAAAATTTATTTAATTATCAATTTAAATTTAATTAAAATCCGGGGTCGTTACAATAATAGACAATAAAAAGGTAGGCAAGTAATTAATATAAATAAAAAGGTTATGGAAAGTCCACTAAACAAGGGAGTGTAGTAATGGTTAATAAAGAATAGAAATAGAAATCCAATAAAGCATGAAAAAGTGAATAGAAAAGGATATATAGATCCTTTAGTAAAAGTGGTAAATGACATTAAATCGATATAAATGGAAGAAGAAGTAAACGCACTGTTAGCACCAAAATTGGTCCCTAACCTCGTTGAGAAAGATTGTGTAGAGAGATTAATGAAGAAGATAAATTAGAACTGAAAAATAGTGTAATTCAATGCCAAAAGAACAACAAAAATGAGAACACCAGATTTATAGTGGTTCGGTGTAACTGCCTACGTCCACTTTGAGTTTTGATCTTTATTGCTTTCACAAGTAGTTGAATACAGATACAATCCGTATATTAATGACTTGAATACAAGTTTGAACTAAAAATAATAAGTCTTGAAAGTGGCAGAGTCTCCCCAGTGTTCTCGAAAAAAGGTCCTTTTTCAGCATGCCTCTGCCCCTCTATTTATATACGAAGATGGGTTGGACTTCCCTCACGGGCCTAGGAACAAGGTACCTCGGCCCATAGTAGATGACTACTGCGCACCATTCCATGCAAGCCGAACGAGACATGCCGGACGAGACAAGCCGGACCACATTTGGCCGAACTAGGAACTATGCGCTATCGTGGCTGAACGACGTTTGCCAAGCGAGCATGTCGAGCGATGCCCTCACTCAAGGTTGAATGTTAACCTTTTCTTCGAACTTGTGCGATATCCTGACGACGAGCGATGAGTGTAGGCCAGGCGGCAATCGTATGCCGAACGAGAGACTTGTGCCTAGTAAGGTCTGAAGACAGACGAATCCCTGCATGCCGAACGAGGTTCCATGCCGAGTGAGGTTCCGTGCTGGTCGAGGCTCTACACTGAGCGAGACTCTTGGTGTTAGACGAGGTTCTGTGCCGATCGAGGCTGTGTGCCGAACGATGGCTTTGCATGCCGAATGGGAACTCTGTGTTGAGCCTCTCGTTACCGGGTCAAATAACCGGTTAACACGCACGACAAAGTAAATGAATAGTGCTAACAGTTGAATGTTGGAGGCGTAATAAATAAGTAAGTATGAATATATATAGACACACACACACATATACACACACATATATATATACATATACATAGCCCCAAGTATGCATTTATGAGGGGTGCGAATTATTAAGTTAGTAAGTAACTTAAATCAAATAAGAATGACATGGTCATTAAAATACGTTGGAATGTGAGGTTCGTAGTGCTACACAATAGAACTCTACCAACCGCAAAGGGCTACCAATAGTTGCGTATACACTATACTGATGTGAGACATACCCAACTATAGGGCTCGAGGAGTTGCATACGTTCGTGTATAGGTGAGGGATACCAAAGTATGAAGGTTCGCCTCGGTCAGAGTGTTAAAGGACAAGTAGTGTCTGCTTCAACCTTTAAAAGGTATAAGTAACAAGCAAATATTACCTTGATTGTATTAGAAATCCAAATGAGACAGTGAGAAAGGTTCGACGTTATGTAAATGTGTGTGTTTGGTACCATCTTAGGGAGTAGGAGTCGAGAATATCATCATTCCTGAGTGGTCAGCGGAAAGACAAGGGTTATGCCTAAATGGATACACCTCGATAGTGTAGATCACGTTAAGTCATGCACCACCATATTAGTGTAACGACCCGTAAATTTTCGATAATTAAAATTGTTAATTTAATTAAAATTTATTATTTAATATTGGGAAAAATAGGAATTTGAAATTTATAAAGGGAAATTATAAACAGAATGAAATGGAATAAGGTTAAATTAAGAAAGGATAACCTTTTAATGGAAGTTCAATTAATCGAACTAATGTAAATGTTATAACTTAGTCATAACTTTTATATAAGGAAATGAATGTAAATATGAATTAATTAATGAGATAATATATAATTAATGGTAATTGAATAAGATCAGTATTATGTAAGGAATTATAATATTTGTTGTATTAATGTTTTCATTAATTTATAATGGGATATAAAAGGTAATTGATAATTTAAAATGTTGACTTATTAATAAAACAATGTGTAATGAATGGAAATGGAATAAATTTAGTGTAATAAGTGTTGTTATAATAATTGTAGCATATTAGTGAAATAAGAGATGAACAAATGTTAACTATGTATGTAGAATAATAATTGGTTGAATATAAAGGTTGGAGTCAAATTTAAAAAAAATTATTTGAAGTAAATTAAATTAAATTGGATATAATTACGGTTGGAATTGAACATTGTAATTATTGAATTAATGAACACTGAATTGATATGTAAACTTATTTTAATTTATTATAAATGTCTTTGCAATCAAAATGATGAAAATTTGTTAGTTAATAAATATTGAATTAAAAAGTGATTTAATTAATTTATTATTATTTTATTTAATTACTGAAATATAGCCATTTTGGTCACTGACTCGGATTTCGATGAAACAAGTTTCATCGGATCCGTAACGGTGAATTATTATAGGATTTCAAGTTTCGTAACGATCGGAATTGTCGTTTGATTGTACGAGCTCGAAACGCCTTGAAATCAATTGAAATCAATTTGAAATAAACTGATTTTAACATAACTTCTTCATATGATGGAATTAGGACTTGAAACATGTTCCATTGAGTTGGAAATTATCGAAAACATCTATTTTGATATATGGGATGACCCAATTTCATTCCGGAGACAGAACGGGCTTTTCGGGCCATTTATTGTTCAACGTGTAAATCAAATCTTGTCCATCTATTCTATTTTCAGCTTGTCTATAAATAGCCCATTATAAAACCTAGCCACTCCACATATTCATTTGTCTGTACATACATTTTAGTCTTCTCCTCCTCATTTCAATGGCAAACAAACCCTAATCTCCAAATTTCAAATTCAATTTCAAATTAAATTCCAAAACCCAAACTCCTCAAACTATATCGAATTATATATCGATTTGAAGCTCTCGACGAGCGCAAGTGAAATCAACAGTCTGTTTCTCGATCTGAGTTTCTGTGCGCCCAGAATTCGCGAATCAATTATAGCCTTTCGTATTGTATTTTGGACGATCCAATGGTGGATCGTCGCCCGATCAACGATCGGGTGGTGCCGTTGCGAAGAGGGTATGGAGCAAGCCTTAGGGGTGCTGTTCATTCGTCCCAATAGTCGATGGTTTCGCCAAAAAATGGCTCCAAAGCGGCGGTAGTCGCAAAACGCCTAGACGACCGGATGAGGCGGCGCGGTCATGGGGAGGGCGGCGTGGAGTAGGCGTCGTGGGGGCGCTATCTGATGATGGCGACAGTGAGCATGGAGGCGGAAGCGTTAGGCAATAGAAGGTGGCAGCTCTCGTGTTCGACCGCGTGAATAGATGATGGGTAGGGTTTCGTGATTTTGATGCTGACGTGTACGTTAAGGTGAGTAAGTATTTTTTATTTTATTTTAATTAAAATTTAAATCATTTAATGTTCTAACTATCGTATCTTTTACATACGAACTCGGTTTTACGTGCGGTTTGATCAGCTGGGATCGTATCGAAATTCCGGACATTTCGCTAGTTTGGATGAATTCTAAGACTGTTTGAATTTTGGGCTTAAATTGGATATAAATTCAATTTAAATTGAAAGGTGAGTGTTCTGACCCACTCACAACCTCTAAAATTTCTTATGTTTGTTAAATTAATTTATATATGTGATTAGGAATTTCTTTATGGCTGTCCGGTATATTTAAATTGCTATTACTGTTAATTTGAATTATTTGAATTAAATTATCATTTAATTTATTATCGAATTTAAATTGCCAGCAAATTTACCTGTAAATGATAACCTGTTATCTATTGATGTTTATTGTTTGTTTTGGATGACGATTGTGATGAATGTTGATTGTTTGTATTGGATGAATGGATGTTGTATTTTCTATTGTTATAACTACAAGCTCTCTATGGGTTGAAATGATACATACCCGAATGATCTATAGATTAGGAAAAATCGTTATGGGTTGAAATGATAGACCCGAGCGATTTTATGGATTTTAGTATTTAATTCGGGATTGCGGTTTGAAATGATATATAACCGTAAAATTTTAAATTGCGGATTGAAATGATAAATATCTATATCACTTGTCCCTAGGGTAGAGAATTATATACGAACACCGGATTGGTTAAATTAAATGATTTTAAAATTCTAAATTTTTGAATTTAATAAAGTGATATTTTGAAATAAAATTTGATTTATATAAATTGAATTATTATTAGAAAATCAAGTTTTATGTTGAAACGTGAATGAGTTTGAAGGAATTGTTTAAGAAATTTAATTGAAAGTTTAAAGTTAAATTTTTTAAGTATAAATGAAATTATATCGGAATTGAGTTATTGAATTTGCTGAAATATAACTTTGAAATATATTGGAATGTGAGGGATTTAAATTGATATAGCAAAACATGGTTTGGAAGCAATATAAAGTTTAAAAAGTTATTGTGAGTTGAATTGAAGATTGAAATTGGGTTGCTGATATGGAAATTGAAATGGTTCGGATGTGTTGAAATAAAATAAATAATTTTAATTATTAAGATTTCAAATTTATTAAACTATTTTAACCTATATCAACTATATTAAATCATTTTAACCTATCTTAAACCATTCTATTTATTTTAAAACTAATTAACCTATTTTAACTTATTTTAAATCTAATTAATCTATTTTAAAGCTATTTAATCTATTATAATTATATTTAATCTATTTAAATATTTTAGAGTATTCTAACTATCCTAAAGATTTTTTACTATGTTAAGCTATTTTTAACTATCTAAACTATTTTTTTCTAAATTCCAAACTAAGTAAAGTAGATGGGTTTATATTTAAATCCTTGATTTTTAAAGGGAATATGGTTAAATGGTATGATAACCTAAGTTGGGATTTAAATTTCATATTTGATTTGAATATGAAGTTTTGAAATGAGGATTTAAACTATTTCGAATTATGACTTCAAAGTGAATATGATTTCGAAAGTATTATGGTTTTAAGAATATGATATTTTGATATAAATTGTGAATTGACTTTTTGAAATGTAAAAGAACCATCCGGTGTGTAATAAGCGATTGGTTGTTAAAGAGACCGGGATCAGATATTGTCACACTCTCTACCAATACTGAAAACCACTTTATCAACTGTGTACATGGTGGAGATTCCAGAAATGAAGCAGGATGGTTTGGTGAATGATTTCAGTATGAGGTATGACGTGACCCTGACTCCCGCGAGTTAGCTTAGATATGACTAAAATCAGGAGCTACGCCGGACCAAGTGAGGTCATTCCTCCTATCGAACACACTTCTTCGATATTTATTCTGACTTGGTGATTTATTTGGTGGCCACCCTCTGATTTTTGATTTGGGAGTGTGTTCCGAGGTGGCAGTAGTAGCTATTCGGACGGCTAAATGTCTATCGAGTTAGAAAATAACCGAACGAATTTTGAAATAAAATTTACCGCAAGCGCACGGCGTACACTTGTAGTACGTGGCGAATACGGGTCGATCCACAGGGAATTGATAATTTTAAAATTTTCTACCCAATCAAATTATACCAAAGTCGAGAGATTGTTAAGCTAGAAAAATGAGAAAACTAACAAAGAGAAAAGAGATGCAAATATAAGAGTTAAATAACAATTTAGAGAATAAATCTACTCTCTAGATTATGTAGTTCAACACATATGAAATCATAATCTCTCTTTTATGGTTATTAGTGCTTTAATTGATGTGCTTATCATAAGTATGGCGTATTTGTGCTATTGATTAGCCAACATAAGCCATCAAACTATGACACACCCCTTAAACCACTTACTAACTTTAATGAAACTTGACAATGAAAATGAAATTTATTTTAAGTATGTCCTATTAACTATTGATTAGAAATATAGATCATCAAATTTTAATTTCAAATCACTTACTTTTGCCATAATCATATTTTGATGAAGATGCAATTAGTGTTAGTGATTGTTTAAGCATAGCCTATTTGGTGTCAACAATATAGACTATCAAATTCAAGGCAAAAACAACAATTAAACCACTTCAACCATTCTTCATTAAGCACAAAAAGAGAGCATGAATTAACAAATTATTGAAGCTACATAATTAGAGAGCTTCATTACCCCTAAATTGAAGGGGTTTAGCCTCTCATATTTGTCATTTTATTAACAAATGTAGCTAGCAACATAAAAGCAAAATGAAAGGAAAATGAAAGCTTACTGAAAAAGAGAGCTAATTAACAAGAATTAGAACTATTCTACTTGCATGAAAGTAAATCTACACTATAACATGAAATGAAATAAACAAGAAATGGAAAAGATCATATATTAAATTGCATAAAAAAAGAAAAAGAAAATTACATGAAAAATAAAATGGCTAAGTAGCCATAAAAAGAGAAAGAGAAGAGCTTTCTTTTATTTGATCTAAACTAAACTAAGAGAAGGGGGCCTAAGAGAGACTAAGAGGGAAGGTTACATGAAACATAAGGTGATTTTATACATGTGTTAAACCTTAATTCATATTTTTGGGGAATACCCAAAATACCCTCTTAGGAAGTGTGGAGGCCAAGTAATCATTAGCTTCAAATAATCCTCATTTAGATGTGCATGAAGCTTTTAAACTCTATTAGCATGTGCATTAGCCTCTAATTTGTACATGAAGGTAGGTGGGTAGGTGGGGTCCTCCATTATCATGCCTTTGAATTATTTCCATCTTCATTTCTTTATCTTCACTCTTGTGCATGCATACATCTTCACGAAACCACTTGTATATGAAGCCAAATTCCTATAAAATAATATAGAAATTTCTAATTAAATTTTCTCAAATTAATATATGCACAAAATAACTCTTTTTCCCTTGGATGAAGATGAATATGTGACGATTTGAAAATAATATGAATTTTGGTTTAAACAAGTTAAAATTCCTGGTATGATCATTTATTTAATTTAAATAGATTAAATATGGTGGTAAAAATATACACATTTATGTGCACATCAAATACCCCCACACTTATCTTTTTATTCATCCTCGAATAAAGGAAAACAACTAAAATAAATCCATTTTCATAGGAAACACTATTGCATTGAGCGTATGCAACAAGCCGTTAAACCTCTGGGTGTCCCCAGTAGGACGAGTGTTGTCTCATGAGGGTTTTCAGCGGATACTACCCACAAAATCCAAATGCAGGATGAAAATATTTACAAAATGCAAGATTTATTTACAAAGAGCTGAATGCAAAATTTTGAAAATATTTACAAATGAAGGATTTACTTTTAAATTGACATAAATAAATTAAATATAGGTTTTGGTCATTATCTTGAAATTTAAGTCATTTACTCGTCAAAATTTCCAACAAAAATTAAGTTATCATAACAGATAGACTATAGTTTAACTCGTTGTTTCGGTTGATAATAAAGTGTAATTACAAAATGGATCCTTAGTTGATTATCAAAGTTTATCAAAGTAGTATTTTATTTCTTTTCAATAACAAGTCAAATCAAATAAGTTAAAATAGTGCTTGGATTTCAATTGCTTACTCTCTCCATTTTTTTCTTTTGAAAATTTTATTGATGTTTACATATGCCTAACTCAGGTAAACTGAGGCCAGATATATTACCCGTGCACTGCCTTGCGGACTGATGTGAGGGGAATACAGAGCGGGGTGAGTGAACACACAAGTGTGAACACTTATCGACTGTAGGCATACATACACCTAACTCAGGTAAACTGAGGCTAGATATACCGATCATGTACTGCCTTTCGGGCTTACGTGAGAAGGGTACCGAGCATAGCAAGTGAACACACAAGTGTGAACACATGACTCTAGGTGTTTAAAATATATACAGGAATTTTTTTTTTGTATTTTTTTTTCTTTTTGTTTTTTTTCGAAGAGAGAGTTTTGCAAAATTATCTTAGCACCATTTAACTTAGAAGACAAAAAAGATGTTATATCCTTTACTTTAAATTCAACCACTTTTTAAAACAAAGATTTTCAATTAGGATGTATTTCATAATTAACACGTATGAATCTTCCTATATACTAGTTAAACCATTGTTATTTGTAATCAAACTTCATTTTTAGTTTTGTTAAGACAAATAAATTTTCAAAAATTTCAATTTAATAAACCAAAACCATATATTTATCCTATAGTGTTTCTTTGAAAATAAATCAAAAATGCTTGAAAAAAAAATTTTGAATTTTTTTTCTATGTTTTGGAAAGAAAATGTAAAAATAAACCATAAAAAAGAAATAAAATGAAGATGAGTCTCCCCCTACACTTGATTTTGACTGTGTCCCCACAGGCAACCCAAGTGGAAGGAGAAAAATAAAAATGGAAACATGACCTTTATTTAAATGAAAATTAACGGTATTTACACGAGATCAGAAAGTATATCGTCAAAAAGTAAATGAAACGGTCTTCCAAAGACCGATTCATTTGTCTCGTGAAGTATACGAGACACAGCTTAAGCTTGTAAAACCAAATCGTAAAAGATTTTGAAGTTGAACGTTGATTTGGAAAAACGAATGTCGTTTTATTAAAAATCGTACGAGTTGTTTCCTTTTCGATGATTTTTGGGGTTGATAAAACGATTGATTGAAGTTCAAGTTTATTTTCACCAAATTGAAATCCAAATTTATCATTGAAAACTTCTTCAAAATTATTGATTTCATAATCAAAATGGTGATTTAGATCTTCCCCTTCAGAATTCGACAACTCTTTTCGAAAAGTCCAAAAAATTCGTGTTCATTAAATTTGTCTTCCTTTGTTGGTTTATCAACAACTTTATTGCGTATCTCAAGTTCAAAATCCAAAGTTGTTGTATTCAAATTTTTGAAATCGAGAAAAGGAAGATCGAATTTTAAATTTGGTTCCTCACCATCAAAAGAATTGAAATCCAACTCAATTACCGTGTTTTCAAAAACTTCATTAAGATTATTATTTTCAGTTTCAAAAATTGTTGTTTGAAAATCGTCGATTTGGGTAAAAGGTGGATTATCGTTTGACTTGTCACACGTTGGGATTTGATTTTGTTTATCACCTTGTTTCATATATGTTTCGAACAACAAATCCGTATGTTCATCGTAAATTTCATTCATTTGTTAAACAAAATCCAATTTGTAGTTATTAAATTGAGAATTTTCGATTTGGATTTGTTGAGAACAAAAATTTTCAATCGCATCGTAGTCGAGATTAGTCCCATTGCCAAAAAAATTTGAAAAGTGGATCATATTTTCATTTTGAATTTGAAATTCATTTTGGAGTTCAAAATTGAATTGGCATGGGTTATACTCGAAATTGTTTGAATTTTGAAGTGAATTCAAATTTTGATTATTTTGAAAACTTTGATTTGAATCATTGCCCAAATATGAATTACACAAATCATTTATCATTTGATTTTGTTGTGTAGAGGTTTCAAGTAGAGATGAAATGCTACTTTCGAGATTCGAGGGTTGTTCGTCATTATGAAAATTTTGTGGTTCAAAACTCGAATCGTTTGAACAATAGTTGTTGTTAAAATATTCATAAGAATTTGAAGTGAAATTATATGGATTATATTGATTTTCACAACTATATTCAAGTGAGTAAGGAAAAGGAAACTCGGACATTTTCAAGAATTTTTTTTTGGTTTTTTTTATAAAAGAAAAATATTAAAAATAAAATTTATTTTTCAAAAGGGAAATTGATTTTTGTTTGTTTTTTGGTTTGTCAAATTTTTTTTCTTTGTTTTTTGAAAAGGTTTTATTATTTTTTTGGATTTTGGTTTTTCTAAATTTTTTTGGATATTTTTTTTTAAATTTCTAGGAAAAAGGATTTAAAAATTTCAAAGGAAAAGGAATATATACAAAAAAAAATTTATTTATGGATTAAATTTTTTTTAAATATGCATGAACTAATGCAACTAAATGAATGCAGGGGTTAATTACAAATGATTTATCCTAAGTTAACCCAAAATTGTATAATCACACTTGGTCTTAAATCAACAAGATAGTTCTCGGCCAGGTAACGGACATGAGTTATCGGTGCACCACGAATCACCGTAGCAATGCAGCCGAAGGTTTAAGTACCTTCAGAGGAACAACCACTATAATATTTACGAATCACCGTAATATTTATAAATGGTTATTACTCTGCCATAGCCTAGACACCAAGAAATTAAATTGTTTAAAGAAGACAACTTGTCAATATACAATTAAGTGTGTTATTATTAATCAAATTCTAAGATGAAATGCAAAACAGAAATTAAACGTGTATTAATAATGCAACTACGAATGGATTTCTGTTTTGTTTTTGAATTTTTGAATTTTTTTTAATATATAAATGCAAATGCAAGCAATCAACAATGCAATTCAAATAAGAGTAGAGATGAAAGCGGCAAAGAAAATTTTATAAGCAAGCCAGCAATTTATTTTCGGCAGTAGAGCGAAGCAAGCAACTCTTCCTATTTGCTTTGGCAACCTGGAAATTAAAAACAAGATATATACAATTGTTATTATTATTATTATTATTTGGTTGTTTTTTTCTTTTATAAAGGAAAAGTTTTGGAAAGAAAACTACTCAAAACAAAATTTCTCTTTTTTTTTGAAAAGGAAACAAAATTTAAAAGTGAAGTTTGACTTTTAAAAAAAAATTATCAAGGAAGGAACACTAAAACAAATGGAAAATCAAAACAGTGGAAACCAA
The DNA here is from genome assembly GCA_030737815.1 of Allium fistulosum. Lineage (NCBI taxonomy): Eukaryota > Viridiplantae > Streptophyta > Magnoliopsida > Asparagales > Amaryllidaceae > Allium > Allium fistulosum. The sequence continues at coordinate 1,113,099,202 of CM060907.1, read as the reverse complement.
GAAGAAACAAATCAAAACAAAAGATATATATACAAATTTTTTTTAAAGAGAAGGTAGATTAAAACAAAAACAAAAAGGATGAAACAAAAAAAAATTAGAAGAAAGAAAAACGAGCAAACCTAATTTTTTTAAGAGAGAATAGATTGGAAAACAAAAAGAAAAATGACAAAAAAAAAATTAAAATCAAACTAAACATTATCCACCCGGCCCTATTATGAGAACAAAACCAACCTTCTTCTTTCCTTTCCTTTTCTTTATTTTAAAAAAAAATCAATCAAATAAAGCCCGGCCTGTTTAAATTTAACGTCCCGTACCTAAATGAGAATTTCACACATAACTCCACTGAAAATTATACTCCACTTCACATCAGATTAAAGCTACTCAAACAAAATTCCTAAAAACTTGTTCGTACTGCAAATTCCTAAAAACTTCACTGCAAATTCATTCGTTCGTTCACTGAAAATTGAAACTTCACTGCAAATCATGAAAATTCGTTCGATGACTTGAGGATGCTAGGCGATTGGTTTTCGAGGATTTGGCTTTGGCGAGTGGGATGATTCGATTTGTGTCGTGGCCGGGTTCTTTATTTCAGGTGATGAATTGTTCTTTTTTTGGAGAGACTGTCAGAGCTTTATGGTTGCTGTCGTGGTGGTCTTACAGGTGGTTTCGGCTGACGGAGGTGATACGTTGTTTGAGATGAGGGTGGTCAGGGAGAAGTTGCTGATCACTATGGTGGAATGTTGATCAATAGCAGTGGAAAAATGTAGGGGAACATCAAGTATAAGTTGTTGTGGATATTGAATTGCAGTGGGTAGAAGTTTGTGACAGTCGTTGTTAATGAAATGCTTGTGTTGATCTGATCAGGAAGTTGAATGCCTGGTAGTAAAGCAGTGATGAATAGGCAGAGGCTGGAAGTGTTTATGGGGAGGCTGTGGTGGGTGTATTGAAGTGAGGGGTTTTGTAGTTGGTATGCAAGCAATAGTGCAAATGAGATGGATATGTGAATGTATATGGCAGATGGCTGTGGACGAGCGGTGAACTGTTGAGTGAGTTGTTGGGCAACACAGAGTTTGCAGTGAACCGGGAAATGATTGAAATGTTTGTTGGTTTGATTGGGTTTGTTTGTATGACTGATGTGGGATGATTGAAGCAGTGTAGTGATTGATGAAATGTTCAAGCAGTCAAGTGATGTAGGATGATGTCGGGTTGAACTGTTGATGGAAGGTGATTGTGGTCAGGCAAGTATGACAGTGGATGCGAGTTTGTGAGTTGTTTGCACTGAAGTGTTGTACTGGGGTGATATATGGTATGTGCAATTTTGTTATGTGCATATATTTGTTCGACTGTGGATAGGTTAGAGAGATGTAATTTGGTGATGTGAAGTTGTAGAGAAGGTTGGAGGTGATTACTGAAGTGCAGGCAGAGAACATAGGTGATGGTCAGAGGAGAGGTTGAACTGAAGTGGTTGAACAAAGAAGCAGTGAGTAGCTGTGTGGAAGTATGTTATTGCAGTGTAATTGTTTTCAATGGTGAAATATATGAGGGCAGGAGTTGCTCTGGTTGTTTGCAATGCAATTTGTTCGATGGAAAATGAAATGACAGTAGTTTTGGTCAAAGTGAAGTCAGGGAGTTGCTGTCAGTAGTTTTTATGGAAGTGATGGAATTGCAATCTGATGTTGGAATTGTATGAAGTCAATCGGGATGGAATGAAGCAGTTGAAGGTGATGTTGGCAGTTGTTACAGTGGCAACTGTGGATTTGGTATATGTGAGTGCTTTGGAAAGTGGTTTGTGATGAGAAAATAGTGACTATTGATTGTAGTCAGGGAAGGGTAGGGTGATGTTGTATGATATATGGTGTGTCTTTGTTGAATGAAGGTTTGGAAGTGGTTGAACTGTGTTGTGTTACATTAGAGGGATGGGCAGTTTAGCAAGGATGGATTGCAGTTAGGTAGGAGTGGCGATGACTGGAAGTCAGACAGGTGGTGACTGTGTTTGGCTAAAGCAGGAGGTAAGGAAGTAAGGCAGATGCAAGAAAATCAGAGAGGGATGAGGGGCAGTGTACACTGTGCAGTGAACAATGTCTTGTTTTTGTAATATATTTTTTTTGTTTTGAAAATTTACAACAGAATAATGAAACTTGTAATGTAAAAACAAAAAGAAATGGAAAAACTGTTTTTTTTCTTTTTGCAATGACCTATGTATTTTTTTTAAAATAGAAAAGCAAATGCAAAACAAATAAACGAAAGCAAAATTGACACAACAAACACACAATTTTTTTTAAATGCAAACAAACACACAAAATAAACACACAATAAAAATCAAACGAAAAATAATTCGAAGAATAGAAAATCAAAATCAAAACATTTCCCCGACAACGACGCCAAAAACTTGTTCGGACGGCTAAATGTCTATCGAGTTAGAAAATAACCGAACGAATTTTGAAATAAAATTTACCGCAAGCGCATGATGTACACTTGTAGTATGTGGTGAATACGGGTCGATCCGCAGGGAATTGATGATTTTAAAAATTTCCTACTCAATCAAATTATACCAAAGTCGAGAGGTTATTAAGCTAGAAAAATGAGAAAACTAACAAAGAGAAAAGAGATGCAAATATAAGAGTTAAATGACAATTTAGAGAATAAATCCACTCTCTAGATTATGAAGTTCAACACATATGAAATCATAATCTCTCTTTTATGGTCATTAGTGCTTTAATTGATGTGCTTATCATAAGTATGGCGTATTTGTGATATTGATTATCCAACATAAACCATCAAACTATAACACGCTCCTTAAACCACTTACTAACTTTAATGAAACTTGACAATGAAAATGAAAATGAAATCTATTTTAAGTATGGCCTATTAACTATTGATTAGAAATATAGACCATCAAATTTTAATTTCAAATCACTTTCTTCTGCCATAATCATATTTTGATGAAGAGGCAATTAGTGTTAGTGATTGTTTAAGCATAGCCTATTTGGTGTCAACAATATATACTATCAAATTCAAGGCAAAAACAACAATTAAACCACTTCAATCATTCTTCATTAAGCACAAAAAGAAAGCATGAATTAACAAATAGTTGAAGCTACATAATTAGAGAGCTTCACTACCCCTAAATTGAAGGGGTTTAGCCTCTCATATTTGTCATTTTATTAACAAATGTATCTAGCAACATAAGAGCAAAATGAAAGGAAAATGAAAGTTTAATGAAAAAGAGAGCTAATTAACAAGAATTAGAACTATTCTACTTGCATGGAAGTAATTCTACACTACAACATGAAAGGAAATAAATAAGAAAGGGAAAAGATCATATATTAAATTGCATAAAAAAAGGAAAAGAAAATTACATGAAAAATAAAAATGGCTAAGTAGCCATGAAAAGAGAAAGAGAAGAGCTTTCTTTTATTTGATCTAAACTAAACTAAGAGAAGGGGGCCTAAGAGAGACTAAGAGGGAAGGTTACATGAAACATAAGGGGATTTTATACATGTGTTAAACCCTAATTCATATTTTTGGGGAATGCCCAAAATACTCTCTTAGGAAGTGTGGAGGCAAGTAATCATTAGCTTCAAATAATCCTCATTTAGATGTGCATGAAGCTTTTAAACTCTATTAGCATGTGCATTAGCCTCTAATTTGTACATGAAGGTAGGTGGGTAGGTGGGGTCCTCCATTATCATGCCTTTGAATTATTTCCATCTTCATTTCTTTATCTTCACTCTTGTGCATGCATACAACTTCATGAAACCACTTGTATATGAAGCCAAATTCCTATAAAATAATATAGAAATTTCTAATTAAATTTTCTCAAATTAATATATGCACAAAAATGACCATTTTTCCCTTGGATGAAGATGAATATGTGACGATTTGAAAATAATATGAATTTTGGTTTAAACAAGTTAAAATGCCCGATATGATCATTTATTTAATTTAAATAGCTTAAATATGGTGGTAAAAATATACCCATTTACGTGCACATCAGCAGCTGCTATGCGTTACCACCAGTCTGGATCCACAAACGGTATATCTACCCTGGCATTTTCTCGTGTGCCGTGTTCACATGCCCTAGCGCGCCTTCTACGAGTTTGGTTTGTACCATATGTATGGAGTGACCTCTGATAGCCCTCCAGTTTACGGAGGAATTACGGTACTGTATAGACTATGAGAATATATAAAAATGTGTTAAGGGGGATATGGGTAACGCCTTAACGGTATTTTAATACTTTACTTTATTGTAGACACTATTATAATAGCGTATTGTACTACATAGTAGATAGTTTAATGGATCCTTAGGAGATGTGAATCCTGAACATCTCTTCAGTTATTGCACTCACGTTAGACACTGGATAGGAGGTGTCAAACCCCGTAAACATCTCCGACGCCGTTTACACACATATTTATTTACCGTTGATTTAACTTATATAAGATCTTTTAGTTCCGACTTGAGTGTTTTGTCTTTTCAATTCGCTCGGGTCAGCCTGAGCATTTCAGGATTTGAAGACCTTATTTCTGGAGGACGAAGACGAAGCTTTGTACTATTATTATTTATCATATTCTTCCACTGCATCATACTGTTCCGCTGCATTGTTATGTATTTATCTCTGATATGTGTAACCCTGATTCTGTGTTGTATAAGTATAATCAAATGTTTTGTAAACAGCTTCAAGAACTGTTATTTGATTATTATATTTTGTCATTCCACTGCGAGATTCTGTTTTTGTTTTATTTCTTTCTCTTTTTCTTATTTACCCCATAACAATCTGCCCTTTTGAATGGTTTGAGTTCGACATGCGTGTCTACTTAAAACGTCCAAAAAGGCAGGTCGTTACAGTTGGTATCAAAGCTTTGGTTTAGCGATAAACTTAGCTTTGTGGGGTCTGACTCATATTAACTAGGGTCGTAATACCCTAGAATGAGTCACTGTGTATATATATGAGAGAGCGTATATGTTAGTGTTATAAATATTTTTATATTGTGTTGATTTGTTCCGTTTTGTATTTATAAATTCTGGTTGGTGCATAGGACGCTATGACATCGATAGGGATTTTTAAACACTTAATATGGCAGACCGACACAATATTTGTTTTGAAATATAGGTAATTGAAATAATTTTGCCTATTATATATTTTTGTGTATAAATGATAAATTTTATAAATGATAAATTTGGTTGTATTATATTTGTTTGTTAAGTAGTGAAATTTATAAATATTGGTTGAGAAATAAGATGTACAAATAAAATGAATATAAATGGGAAATTTTAGAACTTAAATTCTAGGATTTTTGAAATTTCCTTCGAATGATTTTGGAATATAATATTTATATTATTTGGAAGTATTTTCTGATATAGATATTTTAATATGATTTGAAAGAAATGTTCAAAAGAAATTTCGGAATGAAATAAGTTTGTACTCCCCTCTCTATCGCTGGAAAATAATTTCGGTGATGAGTACATGCATCATCGACGTTCATTTTCGAGTTTCAAAGTGGGAAGGCTGCTGTAGTAGTTTACTACACATTTTTTTTTGATAAATAAATATTAAATTTTATTTCTAAATATTATTTGACATATAAAAGATATGGTTATATATATAATTTTAAATGATTTGAAAGGAACCCGGCATTTAGTTCTTAAATTTCCATAAATTAGAGATTTCAATTATTGTAATGGAATGAAAATTTTAATCATTTAATAATTGGAACTTCTAAATGAAAATAAGAAATTAAATGCTAAAGTTATAAATGAAGCATATGAGAAATTTGGAACTGGTAACCTGTAAATAAATAAAATATAAAATATAAGAAGTGGTAACTATTGAACATGTATTTACTAAAATGAAATAAGATAAACTTGTGTAATTCTCAATTGCATTCTTAAAGACATATATATATATATATATATATATAACTTGCCAAATATTAAAAGTTGTAATGTTTAATAAGAAAATGTAATGGAATATTATACAAGTAAACTTAAAGTAATGAAAGTGGTCAATGAAATTCTTTATAAATAAGAGCCTTGATATTATAGTTGTTATAAACTTAAGTTATAATTGAAATGTTACTATAATAAAATGTAATAGAAAGTAAGTATTGTGAGTATATAATTGTTAACTTAAGTTAATGAGTTAATATGCTAGGTAATTGAATTGGACATGAATACTATAAATAAATAAATGTAAACTTAAGTTAATAATGGAAGCCATTTATAATTGAAATGAATAGAAAAATGAATACTATAATAAATTAAATAGTTATAACTTCAGAAATTGTTGACATGATGTAGAAATTGGGTTTAATATTCAAGAAAGGATGAATGTAAATTAAAAGTAAGAAACTTAAGTATGAACTTCTACATTAATGAATATTACTTTCCAATGGAAATCAAGTATATAAATTTATTAATGTAAACTAAACTGCAATAAAATACATGTAATACTGGAATAAAGAAATCATTGATTATTATAAACAACTGAATGAAGATAACTTATGAAAGCAATGAATGTAATACAGTAAAAAGAGATTTACATTATATGAATAAATGAGAAATGAATTATGTGAGTAAATGAATACAAACAAATGAAATTAAGTAATGAATGAATGGAAATTAGATTTTGTAAGAAATAAATGTAAATTAAAGAGATGATCATTGAGAAAAGAAATTAATAAGAATAAACTTGAACTATATCTGGAATCTGTTGTTTGTTTTGGTTTATGGTTGTCTGGGAAAAGATACTTCTAATTGCTTAGGATGTATGAATAATCTATTGAGTTTATCTAAGACTGTTGAGTAAATAGTATACATAGTAGTTTATTTGTCATTCTATGCAATTAAAAGCCTCTGAACCCGAACGAACCATTTGTTTGTTGATATGGATGTATGATTGATTACATTGGTTTCATATGATGATTGTATGCTTTTGGGTTGCAAGTGCTTGTTGTATGTTGTTTGCAAGTGAATTTTGTTATGATTTGTTTGTTAAAAATTTAAAGCAATATAAATATTTATCTTATATAATTATTAACTTCTTTCGATTATATAAGTGAAATACAAGTTATGGAAGCAATTGCTACTACTTTTGGTTTCATAAAATAAGCGTTATTTGCCCTACAAATAGGTACGTTCTCGGATTACGGTTTTCTAGCGATATTATATTGTTTTCCCGCTGTTGGGATATATTATTTGAAAATTATGATATTATATTGTTATTATTGATATTATTATTTCTCCCAGACCTCTCCGTACAAAGGAGACTCTGCCGAAATTTTTGTAAATTTTGGACTTAGAAAATTTTGAGAAATGATTTCCGAACTTTACTACTTTGAGTATAAAAGGATTTAATGGTTTTAAATTGATATATTTTATTTAAATTAATTAATTTTGTAAATTTATTTTTTTATAAATTTAATATTTTGAATAAGATATATATTGGTTTCTATATTCCTTCTTTTCTCCTCCCTTCCTTTTCGTGGACGAAAAGTTTTGAGTGGGGGAGAGTGTAACGACCCGTAAATTTTCGATAATTAAAATTGTTAATTTAATTAAAATTTGTTATTTAATATTGGGAAAAATAGGAATTTGAGATTTATTAAGGGAAATTATAAACATAATGAAATGAAATAAGGTTAAATTAAGAAAGGATAACCTTTTAATGGAAGTTCAATTAATTGAATTAATGTAAATGTTATAACTTAGTCATAACTTTTATATAAGGAAATGATAAATATGAATTAATTAATGAGATAATATACAATTAATGGTAATTGAATAAAATCAGTATTATGTAAGGAATTATAATATTTGTTGTATTAATGTGTGCATTAATTTATAATGGGATATAAAAGGGTAATTGATAATTTAAAATGTTGACTTATTAATAAAACAATGTGTAATGAATGGAAATGGAATAAATTTAGTGTAATAAGTGTTGTTATAATAATTGTAGCATATTAGTGAAATAAGAGATGAACAAATGTTAACTATGTATGTAGAATGATAATTGGTTGAATATAAAGGTTGGAGTCAAATTTAAAACAATTTATTTTAGTTAAATTAAATTAAATTGGATATAATTACGGTTGGAATTGAACACTGTAATTATTGAATTAATGAACACTAAATTGATATGTAAACTTATTTTAATTTATTATAAATGTCTTTGCAATCAAAATGATGAAAATTTGATGGTTAATAAATATTGAATTAAAAAGTGATTTAATAAATTTATTATTAATTTATTTAATTAACTGAAATATTGCCATTTTGGCCATTGACTTGGATTTCAACGAAACCAGTTTCATCAGATCCGTAACGGTGAATTATTATAGGATTTCAAGTTTCGTAACGATCGGACATGTTGTTTTATCATACGGGCTCGAAACGCCTTGAAATCAATTTAATTGAAATCAATTTGAAATAAACTGATTTTAACATAACTTCTTCATACGATGGAATTAGGACTTGAAACCTATTCCATTGAGTTTGAAATTATCGAAAACATCTATTTTGATATATGAGATGACCCAATTTCGTTCCGGAGACAGAACGGGCTTTTCGGGCCATTTATTATTCAACGTGTAAATCAAATCTTGTCCATCTATTCTATTTTCAGCTTGTCTATAAATAGCCCATTATAAACCCTAGCCACTCCTCATTTTTATTTGTCTGTATGTATATTTCAGTCTTCTCCTCCTCATTTCAATGACAGACAAACCCTGATCCCCAAATTTCAAATTAAATTTCAAATTAAATTTCAAATTAAATTCCAAAACCCAAACTCCTCAAACTATATCAAATTATATATCGATTTGAAGCTCTCGACGAGCGCAAGTCAAATCAATAGTCTGTTTCTCAATCTGAGTTTCTGTGCGCCCAGAATTCGCGAATCAAATTCTGGCCATTCGTATTGGATTTTGGACGATCCAATGGTGGATCGTCGCCCGATCAACGATCAGGTGGTGCCGTTGCGAAGAGGGTGTGGAGCAAGCCTTAGGGGTGCCGTTCATTCGTCCCAATAGTCGATGGTTTCGCCAAAAAATGGCTCCAAAGCGGCGGTAGTCGCGAAATCGCCTAGACGACCGGATGAGGCGGCGCGGTCATGGGGAGGGCGACGTGGAGTAGGCGTCGTGGGGGCGCTATCTGATGATGGTGACAGTGAGCATGGAGGCGGAGGCGTTAGGCAATAGAAGGTGGCGGCTCTCGTGTTCGACCGTGTGAATAGCTGATGGGTAGGGTTTCGTGATTTTGATGCTGACGTGTACGTTAAGGTGAGTAAGTATTGTTTATTTTATTTTAATTAAAATTTAAATCATTTAATGTTCTAACTATCGTATCCTTTACATACGAACTCGGTTTTACGCGCGGTTTGATCCGCTAGGATCGTATTGAAATTCTGGACATTTCGACGCTAGTTTGGACGAATTCTGAGATTGTTTGAATTTTTGGCTTAAATTGGATTTAAATTAAATTTAAATTCAAAGTTGAATATTTTGACCCACTCACAACTTCTAAAATTTCTTATGTTTGTTAAATTAATTTATGATGTGATTAGGAATTTATTTATGACCGTCCGGTATATTTAAATTGCTATTACTGTTAATTTGAATTATTTGAATTAAATTGTCATTTAATTTATTATCGAATTTAAATTGCCAGTAAATTTACCTATAAATGATAACCTGTTATCTATTTATGTTTATTGTTTGATTTGGATGACGATTGTGATGAATGTTGATTGTTTGTATTGGATGAATGGATGTTGTATTTTCTATTGTTATAACTGCGAGCTCCCTATGGGTTGAAATCATACATACCTGAATGATCTATAGATTAGGAAAAATCATTATGGGTTGAAATGATAGACCCGAGCAATTTTTATAGATTTTAGTATTTAATTCGAGATTGCGGTTTGAAATGATATATAACCATAAAATTTTAAATTGCGGATTGAAATGATAAATATCAGTATCACTTGTTCCTATGATAGAGAATTATATACGGACACCAGATTGGTTAAATTAAATGATTTTAAAATTCTAAATTTTCGAATTTAATTAAGTGATATTTTGAAATAAAATTTGATTTATATAAATTGAATTATTATTGGAAAATCAAGTTTTATGTTGAAACGTGAATGAGTTTAAAGGAATTGTTTAAGAAATTTAATTGAAAGTTTAAAGTTAATTTTTTTTAAGTATAAATGAATATCTATCGGAATTGATTTATTGAATTTGCTGAAATATAACTTTGAAATATATTGGAATGTGAGGGATTTAAATTGATATTTCAAACCATGTTTTGGAAGCAACATAAAGTTTAAAATGTTATTGTGAGTTGAATTGAAGATTGAAATTGGGTTGCTGATTTGGAAATTGAAATGGTTCAGATGTGTTGAAATAAAATAAATAATTTTAATTATTAAGATTTCAAATTTATTAAACTATTTTAACCTATATCAACTATATTAAATCATTTTAACCTTTCTTAAACCATTCTATTTATTTTAAAACTAGTTAACCTATTTTACCTTATTTTAAATCAAATTAACCTATTTTAAAGCTATTTAATCTATTATAATCATATTTAATCTATTTAAATATTTTAGAGTATTCTAGCTATCCTAAATATTTATTTTACTATGTTAAGCTATTTTGACTATCTAAACTATTTTTTTCTAAATTCCAAACTAAGTAAAGTAGATGGGTTTATATTTAAATCCTCGATTTTTAAAGGGAATATGGTTAAATGGTATGATAACCTAAGTTGGGATTAAAATTGCATATTTGATTTGAATATGAAGTTTTGAAATGAGGATTTAAACTATTTCGAATTATGACTTCAAAGTGAATATGATTTCGAAAGTATTATGGTTTTGAGAATATGATATTTTGATATAAATTATGAATTGACTATTTGAAATGTAAAAGAACCATCCGGTGTGTAATAAGCGATTGGTTGTTAAAGAGACCGGGATCGGATATTGTCACACTCTCTGCCAATACCGAAAACCACTTTAACAACTGTGTACGTGGTGGAGATTTCAGAAATGAAGTAGGATGGTTTGGTGAACGATTTCTGTATGAGGTATGACGTGACCCTGACTCCCACGAGTCATCTTAGATGTGACTAAAATCAGGAGCTACGCCGGGCCAAGTGAGGTCATTCCTCCTATTGGACACACTTCTTCGATATTATATTCTGACTTTGTGATTGATTTGGTGGCCACCCTCTGATTTTTGATTTGGGAGTGTGTTCCGAGGTGGGCGGTAGTAGCTGCTATGCGTTACCACCAGTCCGAATTCGTAAATGGTATATCTACCCTACCATTTCCTCGTGTGCCGTATTCACATGCCCTAGTGCGCCATCTACGAGTTTGGTTTGTACCATACCTATGGAGTGCCCTCTAATAGCCCTCCAATTTACGGAAGAATTATGGTACTGTATAGACTATGGGAATATATAAAATTGTGTTAAGGGGGATATGGGTAACACCTTAACGCTATTTTAATACTTTACTTTATTGTAGACACTATTATAATAATGTATTGTACTACATAGTAGATAGTTTAACGGATTCTTAGGAGATGTGAATACCGAACATCTCTTAAGTTATTGCACTCACGTTAGACACTGGATAGGAGGTGTCAAACCCCGTAAACATCTCCGATGCCGTTTACAATCATATTTACTTACCATTGATTTAACTTATATAAGATCTTTTAGTTCCGACTCGAGTATTTTGTCTTTTTAATTCGCTCGGATCAACCTGAGCATTTCAGGATTTGAAGACCTTATTTCTGGAGGACAAAGACAAAGATTTGTACTATTATTATTTATTATATTCTTCCAATGCATCATATTGTTCCGCTGCATTGTTATGTATTTATTTCTGATATGTGTAACCCTAATTCTGTGTTGTACAAGTATAATCAAATGTTTTGTAAACAGCTTCATGAACTGTTATTTGATTATTATATTTTGTCATTCCGCTGCGAGATTCTGTTTTTGTTTTATTTCTTTCTCTTTTTCTTATTTACCCCATAGCAATATGCCATTTTGAATGGTTTGAGTTCGACATGTGTGTCTACTTAAAACATTCAGAAAGGCAGGTCGTTACAATTTGTTTGCTCGGTTTTTTGTTAAGGGCAAACCTAGATACCCCTTTATGGAAATCTTTCAAATGTGGCTAAATATTATGATGCAGTTATTAGGTACTATGGGGACTTCCTTGGTATGCACGACGATTAGAATGTGATACTGTGTTGATGATGGATCCTAATGAAGTGCTGGGTTACGGATACTAGTGGGGATAGTACCTTTGTCCATGGTGGGACTTGTTGTATTTATATACATATGCACGCGCACGTACACACATATACATATGTAGTTATGGTCTACCTCGGGTACCTGGGGCATGTCGTATGTGTACGTGGAGTCGAGACGACTAAGCAAAAATAAAATAAGAGACATAACATGTAATGGAAGGCAATCGAAATAAACTAGTGTTATGTATAAAGTGTATAATTTACCAGTCATTAGAATGTTGTCCTGACCCCTCCACATTTCAAGCGATATGATAAGGTACTGGTACAAGGCGGAAACGGTGGAAGGGCAGGATTCCTTATGCATACTTAGCACTGACATGGACACCGGTTATTGAAAGTGTCAATCTTGGTCAGTAACTATATGTTTTATTATAATTCACTATCCCACTATAGGTTTATATCGATAATGCTCTGATATGCATTTATTTATTTACAGGATAACAAACCAACAACTCATACTTTGATGGACTTTGGTTTTTGATTTTGCAAAAATTTAGGCCCACTTGGATGTGGTTTGTCATAGTAGTAAAGGAAATTTCTTTGAGGAATTATTGGTAATAAAAGGGATATGGATACGACCCAAGGTTAAAACTGATTGTAAGGGATAAAGTGAAATTAACCAAACCTAAATGAACAAAACACATTAGAAAGTCTAATGAGTATTCTTCCACGTCAAAGAGAAACTATGAGTTTCTTGTCAATGTCAAGAATAAGTAATATTGGTTGTTTAATTATTTCATTAAGATTATTGACTCTATGATATGGTATAATGCACAAATCCAAAACGGATTCCAAGTACATTACCAAAATATGATTTTGATAGTTGTACCTGAAGAGATATGATCCATAGGTCACAAATGTTTCTTTAAGAGGAAGACAAATGCAACTGGGATATAGTAACCCATATTGATAAGAATAATATCATGAATTTCAATTGTTGAAATTAACACAACGTATCCATCATTTGATGTGCTCAAGTTGATTCAGTTTTACTTATAAAATTATCGCCTAGTATGACTTTGTGTTTTAATACATATGTATTAAAATAGAAAATTCTCAATAAAGGTTTAGAATAGACTTTTTGTGAATAACTAACAAAGTGTCTCAAAGTCAGTGAATCGATATTGAGGTATGCATTTTAGACATGATCCAAGAACCAATACTAAAGTATTATCGATAATCATCAAAATTGAAAAAGTATCTGATATAATATCAAATAGTTTGATTTCAGCCAAAATGCAAAGGAAGCGTGTGTCCATAAGAAAGAACGTTGAAGGTACATTAATATATCTAAACAAAAGAAAACAACATGATGTTGATTGTTAACAATATACTTACATTAAAATTCATCTTTTAATTGTTTTCATACTCTACGTTGGATTTGCAGGTGATGTCTTTTAAAGTAAGAAAATGACATTGGGAATGTCCTAGACAATATGTAGAAATACCTTATTAAATTGTTTAATAAGAAACATGTAAGATGGATTCCTTATGCATTGGCAATAGGAATTATCCTACATGTTATGATGTCTACAATATCATGATTTTTTTATGTATTTGATACATGAAGAAAGCATCAAATCCAAATTTAGGTCACTAAATGATTTAAAGTGTTCTCTATTTGGGAAATATGAGAGAATTGTTTACAGACACAACTAACTTCTTAAGGAGTATTCAGAGGTAGACTTCATATGTGATATTAAGTATGGTGTGACAACATAAAATTCATGTTTAAAACTTAGTTAAGAAGTTTAAGTTGGAAATTTTCCTAATTAGAGATTGTGGATGATCCAATAAAGGCCCAAGTACTTTTCCTTGAATAAATCCACAATAAGATTAATATAAATTCATAATAAACGCATAAATTTATAATTGAGCTAAGGGTGATTTCAATTGTTGGGAATCCTGTAACATTGTTATATGATAACAATGTCGTGATATCGTTCATAACAAAATTAGAGCTCACTAAAGGTTGAGAAACATACTCGAGACATAACAAAGGCAGTTTATCGACATCGGAGGGAGTTGATTGATAGTAGATAATTGAAACATAATAGTATGTGTATGTGTTAAAAATACTCAAATTTTAATTATATATAAATAATTTAGGCCGAGAATTATATATATATATATAATTATTTGATAATGTGTATATACATTTAAACAAAATATATATTTTATAGTTATAAAATAGATTTCAACCAAGACAAATAATTATATATTTTGTAAAATTAATATATTTAACTTAACCAAAATATTAAATATTTATATTTAAGATTTTTGAATTTTAGATCTATATGATATTTTAAAATAGTCAAATTTGTTTTAAATTCAAGTATAAAATACCTTTAACCTAGTCAAACTAATTTGAATTGATATATTTTAAAGTTTTTAATTTTGATTTTAGCTAATATCCTTTTGACTTGGTCAAACTAATTGGACTTTAAAGATACTAAATTTTATTATATAAATAATAATTCTGAAATTCTAAAATATATTTGTATTTCTTTAATTACCCCTTATATCTGTATGAAAATGTCTTATGTATATATAAGTATATTATATATACACACACAAACAATGGATAATTATCCTATATCTATACGAGTATGTATATATTTTGTACACATTTTTTTCTATTGCTATATCATATTATCGTACTATATATATCACACATTATAAGATCCTACATATGTAGATATAAACACATTAAATAAAATAAATCATTATTTTAAAATGTAGATTGGATCTGATTGCCTAGTTATTTACATAGACCCATTAAGATACACTTAGGAATTTTTTTTGAAATTCACCACGTTGTATCTACTGCCAAATGGACCCGATCCAACACTACGTACCCACCACATGATCAGTCTCACACAATTTATTTTCCTTCATAGTAGATAACCCAATGAAGGGTTTAAAAATCATATATGACCCTGCTTTCTCATCTCTTGTACTAAAGAGTTAATATGTACATATAGTATATGATAATGATTAAAAATAGCATATTAAAAACAATATATAATTAATGCAACATAAAAAGAAATAATATTTAAAAGTGGACAACCCACTATAAAACTGGTAGTAACAACCCGTATTTTAAACTATTTTTAAATTACTGAATTTAATATAATTATTGAATAAAAATGGTTCGAAATAAAAATTTAACAATTTATTTATGTAATTTACTAAAATGAACTTGAATACAGTTTTGAAATAACCAATTTCGAAGATTTAGGCAACAACAAGTATTGAAATGAAATTTTATGTATTGAATGTGTTTACAATCAGTAGTTGGAATTGGATAATAAATATTGAATTATTTAAATAGAAATAAAATAATTGTTGATAACTAAAATTCATTTTAAATTTAATGATTATTAATGTAATTTATAGGGTAATTAAATTGTTTAAATTTATTATTGAAAATTATTTAAATAATTGGATTTTGAATTTAATGTGAACGGAAATGATGTTGAAAGTTGATTTAAATTTTATATAAATAAGAATAAAGATTGTTAACTTTTAAAATTGAATTCAAGGAGATTAAATTAATTTTTGGAAATTGCTCATTTTAATTAACGAATAAAAATAGTATTTTTGGTCACTATCTCGGATTTCAATGAAACTGGTTTCATCGAAATCCAAGATAGTAAATTATTATAGGATTTCAAATTTTGTAGCAATCGGACTTGTCGTTTGGTCGAGCGAGCTTGAAAAGCGTAGAAATTAATTTAAGGAATTTAACTAAAATAATTTTATTTTGAAATTCTATCTTCTGAATATGATGGAATTGGCTTCCGAAACTAGTTCCATTATGTTCGGAATAGGGGTATAACATATTGAATGCTAGACGACACACTTCATTTTGAGTTTGGAGTTTTCGCGGACAAATCGGGTCGGAAATTATATATATAGGCAGTGTTATCTTCATTCGCGTTACCCTAATAAAAAAAAACCGCGATCGCATCTCATCAGGGATTAATGGCCGATAATTCGCCATCTTTCTTCCTCGATTTCTCATCATCCGCTCATTGAAATTGTTCAATTCCACAGGAAAAGTGTAGATCTCATAGAGATCTACATGTTGTGCGGTTGGAACGAGGCGAATCGCCCCAGATTCGTTAGGATCTGCTCGCGTTTGTCGTGCCTAAGGTTAAGTTTATATGCTTTTTTTGCGCACACAAGGGTCTTGGAAGCGATGCGGCTTCAAGAGGTGTCGGTGGCGGTGAAGGGCTGAGCGGCGATCGTTGTTGATTATTAAAAAGAAAAGGAAAAAAAGGAACGAGGTCGTCAACGAAGAAGCTCAGACATGGGGAGAGACGCACGTGAGCAAGGAGGAGAGGATTAGGTAATAGTTTTTATTTAATTATTTTAATTTATGTTAATTAAGTTTTAATTAAATCATTATACTAATTTAATCGTAACCTTCCCATGCGAGGTCCGATTCGGGCGAAACGAGTTGCATTGGATTCGTATCGACAAACACTACATCATGGAGTTGGTTTGAATTTTATTTGAAGCTTAAATATTTTCAGTTTCAAATAAAGGTGAGTATTTTATACACCCACGAAGTACTAAAATATTTTTTATGTTAGTTAAATTGAAATCCTAATTTAATTTTATTGATTGTTGTTTGGTAATTTAACTGACTTGGAAATCGACATAGAAATTTATATGTTAGAAATTTTGAATTAAAAGTTAAGTTGAAATTGGAATAAAACTGCTAGTTAAATTCTCGATTATTGATAACTAGTTAATTGTTGTGATATATTGACTATTTTGGATGTTGATTGTGATGGATGCTATTGGTTAATATTTTGGATGATTTGGATGTTTATTTATTTTTATATATTTCTGTTATCACCTTGTATATTATTTGATAGTATATAAACTATTATTTGAATTACTTCGAATAAACTAAGAAGTAGGTTGAAATGATATATATCTATGACACGTTGGTTTGGATTGAAATGATATATATCCATCCCTGAAATTAAAAATTGAATTAACTATTCACTTGGCCATAGGATAGAAAATTATATACGGACACCGGATTATTTATAATAAATGATTTTAAATTTTTTGGTTTGAATTTATTTAAATTATTTTGATTTAAAGAAATAAAAATATAATTTTTGGAAATTTAATTATTTTTGAACTTGAGCTAGGAATGTTGAAACTAAAATTTGTTAATAGGAATTATTTAAAGAATCAAATTTGAAATTGGAAGTTATAGTTGAAATATTATTTAAATTATGGAATTTGATTTGTTTAAAAGCTTTGAACTTTTATTCGAACTTTAAAATAAGTCCAAGAAAAAGTAATTTAAATGGATATTTCAAATTTGAACTCGAAATTGAATTATTTTAAAGATTTGAATATTAAATTGAACATCGAAGTTAAGTTTTATTTAAATGATTTAAGTCGATATTCTGAAATTGAACTCAAACTTTGTATAAATTGAAATGGTTTAAAATTGGAAATTGAATAGAACTTAAACTATTTGAATCAAATCAATGAAAATCGAAATTGACATTAATTCGAACAGAAATCGAAATTGAAATTAAATTTGATTGAAATTGAAATCGAAGTTGATTTGAATTGAAATCGCAATTGAGTCGATTTGAATTGATTTGAGATTTAAGTTGATTTGAATTGGAATAATTGAAATTGAATCAGTTTGGTTGAAATTTGACCTGAGTCTAGATTAATTAAAAATGGGAAGAAATAGTTTTGAATTTGAAGTTATTTTCACTATAAACTATTCCTATAAACTGTTTAAAAATTCATCTTTTTAAATTTTAATTTTTTTTAAATTTTCTAGTCATTTAATATATATTCTATTTTAATATCTAAAACATTTTATCCAACTATTTTAACTTTTAAATTATTTAAAACTATTCAAACTATTTTCTAAAAATTCAAACTGGTCAGGACGGGAACTTTTTGTATTTAAATCGTTGATTTAAATGTGAATTGGGTTAAAATGAAGTTATAACCTAAGTAAAAATTTGAAATAATTATTGAAGTAAAAATAGCATATTTTAAGTAAATATGATATTTTGAAGTGAAAAGGATTTTTGAAGCGAATATGATATTTGATATCAAATATGAATCATTTTTGAAATGTAAAAGTACCAACCGGTGTGTACAACGACGTTTGGTTGTTAAAGAGATCTGGGCCTCTCATTAGCGTACTCTCTGTCAATATTGGAACCATTTTAACAACTGTGTATGTGGAGGAGACTCCAGAACGAAGTGGTTGGATTTGGCTTACGTTTGTTGGATTTGAAAAAAAAGAATGATGATGGATAGACCACGGCACTGGTGCCAATTTTAAATGACTAGAACGGGATGGCTTGACAGGACCAACCGAGTTAGCTACCCCTAGAGGACATCCGTTCTTCAATTTTCTTTGGACTCAGTCCATACTATATTCCTTGTTGTTTGTTTCGATTGGTGCACCTTGATTTGGGATGACCTCCTTTTGACTTGATATGGCATAGATGGACGCGGTATGTGGTCGTGGCTACGATGCGTTACCACTAGCCCTATGACCCAAACTGGTAGTATCCTACCTTAGGCTTGCATCATGTGCCTTTTCATGCTCTTATCCTTATATGAGACAACTGCAATTTTGGTTTAGTGTTTCCGTATCACGGCGTGTAACAACCCGCATATTTGTCGATTTTATATTAAATATTTTATTTAAATATTTTATCGTTAGTCGGATGTTAGCCCAAAAAGCTACTTTTTTCATACGGTCAAATTAGGACTTGAGACCACCCCCATTGAGTTCAAAATGATGTTTGTGATCTTTTTGAGTGTAAACTTCGTTATGTTTGGAGAAAGTGGAATTTTCACCACTTTTTCCACTTAGGGCTTTGGTATGGACTGCACTTACTAACTCAGCCCAATCCTTTCATTCTCTTCATAATTGCATATACATTAAAGCTTCTTCAAAAATGGTGGAGGGAATGAGAAATTAAAACTCCAAACTCAAATTCAATTGCAAATCCAACATTGAACTCTAAATTCAAGTAGAAGATATTGGATTCAAGCTTTGGATTGCTTCTCCTTGCTTTCAAGCTTCATCTTCATCCATTTTAGTGAAAAGGTGAGATTTTTATCTCACATCTTGCCTATAACTGTCATTGGACTATTGGGAATGATTCCCTATCGCATTAGCATGTACATTTGCTTATGGTTTGGATTGGATTGGTGAGAAACCCAATTTTTCAGCGTTTTTGGCAAAGTCTGGGCCTTAGGTCGCACTGTCTTGAAGCCTCTGTCTGTAGATTTTCGTTCTGGCCTTATGTCGCTCGTCTGGAGCTAGGTCGCTAGGTCGCTCGTATGATAGGTCGTTGGGAATTAACTCGTCTGGCCTTAAATCCTCTCTGCAGCTTAGGTCGTTCGCCACCTAGGTCGCTCGCGAGTTAAGCCTTAGGTCGTTTGGCCTTTATAACATTAGGTCGCTCGCGTGTTAATGCTTTAGGTCGCGTGGCCATCCTACTTAGGTCGCAAGGCCACTAGGTCGTTAGACCTTTGACTCTTTAGGTCGCGTACCCCTTTAGGTCGCGTGCCCAGTTAGGTCACGAACTCTTTAGGTCGCGTGATCTTGTTTTATAACGTTAGGTCGCTCGGCTCCTCTCTGTTAGGTCGCTGGTCTTAGGTCGCTTCCTCCTTTAGGTCGTTTGACTATTTGCTTTAGGTCGTTTGATAATTAGGTCGTTCGAGAGTCTTTAGGTCGCGAGTCCCTTAGGTCGCTCGCCCTTGTTTTGTCGTTCCATTGTTAAGCTCGGCTATGAGTTAGGTCGCTCGCGAGTTAACCCTTAGGTCGCTTTGCATTGTGCCGCTAGGTCGCTCGACACTTTAGGTCGTTAGGTCGTTAGACCTTGTTTTCTACTAGGTCGTTTGGCCTTGTTTAATGCTAACTCGTGAACACCTCTAGGTCGCAACCACTAGGTCGCTTGACCCCTTAGACCCCTAGGTCGCATCCATTAGGTCGTTCGACCTATTTGACTTAAGGTCGTTGCACTTCAATTCGACCACGTTAGGTCGCAAATATATTCCTACTTTGATGGTTTTGGGATTGATTTCTTTGGACTTTACTCACGTCTTCGAACGTGAATTTATGTGACTCGATTTGTTTCAACAATCGTTTTGTGATTTGTCGCTTTAAAAATGTGAAGGCTTCAATACTAGTAGTGAATATCAAAACTCTTTCATCAAAGCAATTTCAACACTATTTTAACTACAAAGCTCTTTTCCTCAAACCGTTTTCCAATCTACTAGTATATACAAGCCTTTACTTCACTCGGATGAGAAATCTAATTAAACGGCTTAGTAAAACGAGTGGTATGAAACGCTTGCGTTCACTTCGTCGGTTAATTCTTGGACTTGTTCGATTGAACCTTTTGTGACAATTTTCTAGTGAAGACCTACAACTTGTTCGTAAATATTTAAGTTAAGCAAGTGGTTATGGGACATGAAGCTAAACTCATATATTTACTAGCTTGGTGTGATTGACACTTCTTGATGATCATGACGATCATTTTTGTGATTTGATTTAGACTAGCAATTGTGCGATGTCTCTTTGTCTACGAGGGAGACTAAACCCCGTTTGTGTGATGTTTCACCATCACATATGTAGGGTAGCGCCCAATGGTCTTTGGTCTGTTCATGTGTTAAATTTAATGGATAGCTTCCATTAGATAGTTTCTCGTCATGTGTTATACGCGTTGGTGAGTTTTCATGCTCCCGTTCATGTGTTAGGCCTTCCCCCTTTTTATGTGATTTCTGGATTTCTTGTGTTGATTTCTGGAATTTGTGCTTCACCAATTTTCATGATTTTCATTGATATGATATCGATTTTTGTGCATTGGTGAATTAATGTGTTATTGACTTGTTATGAATACAAGTTTAGGGTATGATACCCCATTTTATCTTTGAGCAGATTCTTGTGATATTGATTAATCTCTTGTTGATTTTCAATTACATACTTATAGTAGTATGCCATTATGGTTATTACATGTTCATGCCATGTCTTTTACTTTATACCATATCATCTGATAATTATAGCTAGACTGATCCGTTTATTATTTTCTTATAAATAATACTCGGGTCAGACCGAGATGTTACAGGTGCTTCTGCTTGACTTCTCTCCAGGGATCTATTACTCTGACTTTTGGCTAACTACTTAGAATAGTAGTTTTTGATTGTACACATTTGAGATATAGACTCATTGATGTAATCTTTTGTATAACACATGTTGCTATTCCTTTTGTATTATTGTGGATCTTTCTGACCACTACTCTGATGTACACTTTCAAGTGTTATATATATATTCATATCTTTTTCCGCCTTTGTGATATGGATGTCTGTGACTGATTATGTTATGATTACTTCTATGTTTGTTTTCGAAGATTATATATAGCCACCGTGTGATAGCTTCGAGTTTGTATCGGTATGTCGGATTTCCTCCTCAAAAGATATGCATTCTATTCGATCTGACATATCGGTGCTCGCACAAAGAAGTTACATGGATGGTCGCTCCTCCACAGCCTTATTCTCCGTGCTAATTGACAGCATTACCTCGTAGTGTTCTTGGTTAGCGTGGGTATAGAGGTGGGGCATCACCCGGCGCATCCCTATCCCCCGACATGCTACTGGGACATTATATGCAAACTGTATGACAATGCTTAAAAATACGTTAAGGGGGATTAATGTAAAGCCTTAATGCTAAGAAAAATATTTAATTTATTGATTAGACATTACATATATAGCGTATTCTGCTATATATAAATATTTTAACGGATCTTTAAGAGAAGGAAAATCCCGTAAC
The DNA here is from genome assembly GCA_030737815.1 of Allium fistulosum. Taxonomy (NCBI): domain Eukaryota; kingdom Viridiplantae; phylum Streptophyta; class Magnoliopsida; order Asparagales; family Amaryllidaceae; genus Allium; species Allium fistulosum. Next base: position 1,113,077,016 of record CM060907.1, on the reverse strand, counting down.
ATCTCTTGAGTTATTGCATGCACATTATACACTGGATAGGAGATGTAAAATATCATAAACATCTCTGACGCTATTACACTCATGTTATATGTGATATTGATTTGACTCACGTAAGGATATTTTAGTCCTGACTCGAGTGTTTTGTCTTTTCGTTATGCTTGGGTCAGTCCTGAGTTTTCATCGTATTGAAGATCATTTCAGGAGAACAAAGACGAAGATTAGGTATATTATTACTATTATTATTTCATGCATCATGTTGTTCTGCTGCATTATTTATTTTGTCCCTGTTGTATGTATAACTCTGATAAATGTTGTATAAATTATAATCAAATGTATAGTATAAACAACTTCATGAACTATTTATTTGATTATTATATTTTGTCATTCCGCTGCGAGATTCTGTATTTGTGTTCTTCTTTTCTTATTTTTCTTAATTAACCCCATTGATTATCTATGTTTCAGATTGTTTGAGTTGGACATGTGTGGGTTACTATCAATTTAAACCTTCTGAAATGTGGGTTGTTACAGTTGGTATCAAAGCTTCGGTTTAGCGATAACCTTCGCGTTGTAAGGTTTGACTTGTTATAGATAGGGTAGCAATACCCTAGAATGAGTTTGTTTGAGCGTTTGTGTGTGTGTGTATGAGAGTGTGTACTTGCTAGTGTTATAAAATGTTTTATATTGTGTTTACTTATCCGTTGAGTTGTTTATGAATTCCGGTTGGTGCATGGGACACCACGTTATCGATAAGGGTTTCTAAACACTTAAACGAGTCAAGTCGACATAATATTGTTTTAAAATCGGGTACATGAAATAATTTTACCTAAATTATATCTTGTAAATAAAATGATAATTTTCATAAACTTGTATGATTATTAATGAATATTATTTGTTAGAAGATGATAATATTTAGTTATCATCGATTATTGATTGTATTAAACTAAAAACGAATACTTTGTGAACTATATTTCATGAACTGTTCGATAATTAAATTGAATTAAAATCTAATTACAATAAGAGTTGTTTGGAATAACAAAATTGTAAATTAACGAAATGCTTTCATAATATGGTAATGGAATTGTATAAGTATACTTATAATATAGCTTATAAATAGAAAGGATTTAAAAGCTGAGAATTTTAAAATTTAAATCCCGTTGCTTTCAAAATTGTTTACAACGCCTTCAAAATTAATAATAATATTATTTGAAAGTGTTTTGACTAGAAAGATATTATGAAAAGAATTTGAAAGAAATAAAAGCATCGAACCTGCTTTAGTCGCTGAGAAATAATTCTGGGGATGACTACAGCATCGCTAGTATTCATTTTCAAGTTTCTGAGTGAGAATTACTACCAAAAGAAAATTATTTCCGTTTAAAAAAAGTTTTGATTATGAAAATATTCCAAGTATTATTTGATAAATATATGAAAAAAGTTTTTGAACTTTAAATTGAAAATAGTATAGAAAAGAATTAAGTTTACAACTAATGAAATCAAACAGGAAAGTAAGACCGAATTTTAAAAAAACGATCGAACATTCTGGTTAAACAAAAAAAATTAATATTTGTATTTGAGATATGAAATAAAATAATCAACATAAGAAATGTTAAATAAATTGAGTTAGTGAAATGAAGCAAATAAAATGAAGTTTAACTCAAGAAATCTTAAATGAAAGTGAATTGCATTTGAAATAAATTAGATAAAATAATGAAATGAAATTTTAAGTGAATTAGTTTGTATAACTTATAGATCTGAGAAATATTAAGTTAAAAACAAATTTAAATTTGTTGGATGTGAATGATAAGAAAAGAAAAAATTTAACCTAAATAAAGTTTAATAAACAAAGTAACAGATTAAAAGAAATAAAAGGTAACTTACTATAGATTAAATGGATTGAATTGGATTTGAATGGAAATAGATGAATTACTAAGATGAATTAATTCCACTTAAGCTATAAAATGAATTAATAAAATAAAATTGAACTTGAATTATAAAATGAAATTCAATTTTGGTGTGAAAGAAATTGAATGAGAATAAACGGGTGTATGTAAAATCTATATGAGTAACTGAATTTGATTTAAATTGGATGTAAATAAATTGAATGCAAATAGAATGAGTTTTAATAAATTGAATGTTAATTAATTGAATATGAAATAAGTGAATGTTAAATAAAGAAATGTTATACACTTATTTAATATTCTAAGAAATGTTAAATGAATAATTTAAGTAGAAAAAAAAGAAGAAAATACTATTTAGATATGAATTGAAGAAAAGGTAAACAAATAATAAATTAAATCATATCTTCGTAAATTATTTGTAAAACAAAATGAATAAATTTGCGGACGATGTTTTAAGATTTAGTTGTAGCTTTTTGAGATAATTAAAATTTGAATAATATTGTGTAAAAGAAGATACATCTGCATAAAATGTTTATAAATTAAGAAATGAGTTAACGAAATAAATTTTAAGATGAAAGTTAACTTATGCAAGGTTGAATAAAAATCGATTATGATGAAAAGAAAATTAATAATATGAATTTGAGTCATAAAATAAAATTTACTTAAGTAATGTTAATGATATGAATTAATGAAATGAACTAATGAAGTGAATCAATAAAATCAATATGAACTTAAGTTATGAAGTAATAATAAACATGGGTTGCGTTATATAAAAAGTTTATAATAACCTTAGATGGTTTATGAAATGGTTTATAAATGATATTATTTTTATAGAAAATATACTATGTGGAATGAAATAAAATTTAACTTAAATAAGGTTAAATGAAATGATTTATAAAATGGTCCATAAATGAATTTACATGAAATATTTTAAACAAAAGTGAAAGAATTGAAATTTGAATAAATTGAAATGTAAATGGAGATGTACATAAATTTGAAGTAAAACAATTAGAAGTTAATAAATAAATTGGATGTTAAAAGAAATGAAGTATATAAATTAAATATTGACATTGAATAATGTAAATTGATGTAGTTATGAGTTAGTTGGATGAATATAAATTGTTGGATGGTTTCTTTGGTTGTAAATCATTGTTATAACTGCTTTGGTTGCATATAATTGTTACGATTGTGTATTTGTGCTCATGCTTATGATTTGGATTTAAAATTCATGTTATATAATCTATTAAACTCATACATGCTTCTATACTCTGTTATATGCGCCTAATATTCAAATTTGAGTTGAGATGGTACATATGAAGACGGTTTGGACGTATACATGGATTTGATTTGCTTTTTTTTGCTTAATACGAGCGAACTCACTCGTATTAATAATAATAAGGTACATATCTCAGATTACATACCGCACTTTTATATTTTTTCCCTACGGGATGCCTCATTATTTAGATAAGATGTATATTTGGTACATTTGTGATATATTTGTATTGTAAAATTTTTTGGATCGAGCCACCCAAAGGAGACGCTGCCAAAATTTTCCATAAATCAGGGTGTTAGAAAAAATTTGAGATTCTAAAAGTTTTATAACTCGTTTTTATAAAATAAGTTATAATTTTGATAAAGCCAATATCGAAGTGGTGAAGTGGAAACATATAAAGTTTTTCAAATAACATTTTTTGTTTTATAAGTTGATTATTTTGAAAAAAAATATCAAATGTTAAATTCTCTACTTAACCCCTTTTTGAGGACGAAAAGTTTTGAGTGTGGGAGAATGTAACGACCCGTATTTTTAACTATTTTAAATTATTGAATTTAATATAATTATTGAATAAAAATGATTAGAAATAAAAATTTGATGATTTATTTATGTAATTTATTGAATGCGAACTTGAATAAAATTTTGAAATAACCAATTTTGAAGATTCAGGCAATAACAAGTATTAGAATGACATTTTATGTATTGAATGTGTTTACAATCAATAGTTGGAATTGAATAATAAATATTGAATTATTTAGATAGAAATAAAATAATTGTTGATAACTAAAATTCATTTGAAATTTAATGATTATTAATGTAACTTATTAGATAATTAAATTGTTTAAATTTAATATTGGAAATTATTTAAATAATTGAATTCTGAATATAATGTGAATGGAAATGATGTCGAAAGTTGGTTTAAATTTTATTTAAATAAGAATGAAGATTGTTAACTTTTAAAATTGATATCAAGGCGATTAAATTAATTATTAGAAATTGCTTATTTTAATTGACGAGTAAAAATAGTTTTTTGGGTCACTGTCTTGGATTTCGACAAAACTAGTTTCATAGGATCCGTAATAGTGAATTATTATAGAATTTTAAGTTTCATAGAGATCAGAATTGTCGTTCGGCCGTGCGAGCTTGAAACGCGTAGAAATCAATTTAAGGAATTTAATTAAATAATTTGATTTTGAAATGCTATCTTCTGAATATGATCGAATTGGCTTCCAAAACTAGTTCCATTGTGTTCGCAATGGAGGTATAACATATAGAATGCCAGGCGGCATGCTTCGTTTGATAGAACGGGTCGGAAATTATATATATGGGCCGTGTTATCTTCATTCGCGTAACCTTAATCAAAAAAAAATCACGGTCGCATCTCTTCAGCGATTAATGGCCGATAATTCTCCATCTTTCTTCCTCGATTTCTCACCATCCACTCAACGAAATCATCCGATTCCAAAAGGAAAAGTGTAGATCTCATCGAGATCGACATGTTATGCGGGTGGATCAAGATATGAATCGCCCCGGATTTGCCAGAATCTGCTCGCATTCGTCATGCCTAAGGTTGGATTTCACTTCTTTATTTTGAATGCGCGAGGGTCTTGGAAGTGGTGCAGCTTCAGGAGGCGTCGGTGGCGGTGGAGGGCCGAAATACGATCGTCGTTGATTATTAAATAAAAGGAACGAGGTCATGAATGAAGAAGCTCGGACCTAGGCAGAGACACGCGTGAATGAGGAGTAGAGGATTAGGTAACAGTTTTTGTTTAATTATTTTAGTTTATGTTAATTAAATTTTAATTAAATCATTATGCTACTTTAATCGTAACTTTCTCGTGCGAGGTCCGATTCGAGCGAAACGAGTTGATTTTATCAAACTATTTTATGCTAATATTATCAAACTAATTTAACTTTTAAACTATTTAAAATTATTCAAACTATTTTCTAAAAATTCAAACTGGTCAGAATGTGAACTGTTTATATTTAAATCTTTGATTTAAATACGAATTGGGTTAAAATGAAGTTATAATCTAAGTTAAAATTTGAAATCATTATTGAAGTAAAAATAGCATATTTTAAGTAAATATAATATTTTGAAGTGAAAATATTTTTGAAGCGAATATGATATTTTGGTACCAAGTATGAATCGTTTTCGAAATGTAAAGGTACCAACCGGTGTGTAAAACTACGTTTGGTTGTTAAAGAGACCGAGGTTTCTTATTGGCATGCTCTCTGTCAATATTGGAACCACTTTAACAACTACGTACACGAAGGACACTCCAAAACGAAGTGGTTGGATTTGGCGTATATTTGCTAGATTTGAAGAAAGAGAACGATGATGGATAGACCCCGGCACTTATGGCAATTAGAAATGGCTACGACAGGACGGCTTGACAGGCCCAAGCGGGCTAGCTACCCCTAGCGGACATCCTTTCTTCAATTTTCTTTGGTCTCGGTCCATATTATATTCCTTGTTGTTGGTTTCGGTTGGTTTACCTTGATTTGGGATGACCTCCCTTTGACTCGATATGGGATAAATGGACGCGGTCGGCTGTCGTGACTACGATGGGTTACCACCAACCTTATGACCCGAAGTGGTAGTTTCCTATCTTGGGCAATACCTCATGTGCTTTGTCATGCACTTATCCTTATAAAAGACCACTACAATTTTGGTTTAGTGTTGTCATATCACGATGCATCCCTATCCCCCGACGTGCCACTGGAGCGTTATATGCAAACTGTACGACAATGCTTAAAATCGCGTTAAAGGGAATTAATGTAAAGCCTTAACGCTAAGAAAAATATTTATTATATTGATTAGACATTACATATATAGCGTATTCTACTATATACAGATATTTTGATGGATCCTTAAAAGATGGAAAATTCTGTAACATCTCTTGAGTTATTGCACGCATGTTGTACACTAGATAGGAGATGTAAAATCCCGTACACATCTCTGATGCTATTACACTTCGGTTATATGTGATATTGATTTGACTCACATAAGGATTTTAGTCCTTGCTCGAGTGTTTTGTTTTTTCATTACGCTCGGGTTAGCCCCGAGTTCTCAACGTATTGAAGATCATTTCTAGAGGACAAAGACGAAGATTGGTATATTATTACTATTATTATTTCATGCATCATGTTGTTCTACTACATTATTTATTTTGTTCCAGTTGTATGTATAACTGTGATAAATGTTGTATAAATTATAATCAAATGTATAGTCACTACAACAAAAATACCATTTCCCAACTGCCAAAAACAGTTGTAATAGGTCTATTACAACTGGCACCCGCCAGTCTTTATATCCGCAGTTGTAATAGAGCGGGATTATTTTACAAGGGGCACGTAAAGTTGCAAAAGCAGTTGTAAAAGAGTTATTTACAAGTGCTTTTCATAGTTGTAAAAGACTTATTTACAACTGTTTACGACAATTGTAATAAATATTTTAACAACCGTTTCCGCCTGTTGCGTTAACATTTTACAACAGTGTGTAATAGTTGTAGTAGGATCTACTACAACTAATGATGACAGTTGCAACAAATATTTTTACAACTGCTACAAACTACTATAATTCATCTTTTCGTAATTGCTATTAACCATAAATTTCTTGATATTATAATTAAAACCAATATTTCATTAATAATAACCACAATCATTCAAATACTTGAAACAACATGAACCATTCACATTCACAAGTTTACACCATTTATGAATTCATAACTCCGTTTTAAAACACAACTAAACCCATAACATACATCAGTAAAAGTACATATACGTATTAATCAAAAGAGAAATTTCTTTATTCCAAGCAATAGGCGTCCCAACCGCTTGTCCAATCGTATAGATATATGCAGTAGGCCTAAATAGAAGAGCTTCAGGATCCACTACCGCATCGACCCAAACTTCCCAAGTATCTGCTCTGAGTGGTACATGATGCACTAAAACAGTAAGGTCGGTAGATGCGATTGTTGCTTCTGCGACAATATTCCTTTGTCAACCCTACATAGTTATAAGTACGAAATTATTAATAGAAAATTACGAAACCTTGGTAAATTGGTCCATGTTTTGTCCATATCTTGTGTGGACCCGATTGGGCGCACATGCAAAAGAAACTAGTAACTACAATAAAAGAAACTAGTAAGTTTTAAATAGTCCTCCCTTTAAAAGCTACATGTAAAATTTGACCTCGATTATTTAAATTCATTTCTTTCTAAAATAATTTTTCATTTGACTTAGCCAAGACTTTGCATATTCGAAAACAATGCTTAGTTTAAACTAAAAAACAATCTAGAAATAAACCTAGTTTATAAAAGCTGAGAGCAACGCTCAGTTTCTAAAAATGCTCAATTTTATAAACTTAGCAAATGCTCTCGGTTTCTATAAACTGAGAGCAATGCCCAGTTCTATAAAACTGAGCAAATGAGCGTTTGCTCAGTTTATAAATCGAGCATTTTCTCAGTTTTTATCAACTGAGTGCAATGCTCATTTTATAAAACTAAGACTTTCTTAGTTTATAAACTGAGCATTGTTTGCTTTTTGTAAACTAAGCTTAACGCTCAATTTATAAACTAAGCTTAATTCTCAGATTTTTCAGTTTTTAAACTGACACTTGCTCGGTTTTTCAATTGAGATTTGCTCAGCTTTCTGGTTCATAGAAAGAGTTAGTTTTAGTTAATTACATGTGAAGAGTTACCAGGTCAAGTATAATGCAGTCTGAACTAGACATTATTTATTTTCTATGTCATGACATAAATACTTGAAAGAATTATAATACATAAAATTTACCGCAAAGAGTGGATAACATGAGGGCAACCTCTAGCCAAAACTATATCCAATAGTATTACATGTCTAAAATTGTATCCAATTTCCTCAATGATTCAAATACACATCCAAAACTGAAACTATATTTTGGATAGTAGTATTACACGCTTTTCAACAACATCCAAGAAAAAAATGGAGAAGGCTTGCAACTATTTTATATATTGCTTTGCATAAGAAAAGGATTAGCTTAACTATGTCTAATAGATATTTGTTTTAGTCTACTGTGTTTGATTAACCATATATAAACAAACTACAACTGTGTTCCTTGAATGCACAAGCAATGCCAATATTCGATTAAAAACTTATATGAAATATAATTAGAAGTTAACCACTACAACCGCATATAAGTCGCACTTTCTTTCCGTTATACATTATGACTCAACATTCAAGGCCTAATTGATTTATAATGAAATAGAATAATAATGTCGATGGAGTTAACAAAGGACTAAACAATGTTAAAGGATCTACGTACCTGGTCATGCTGATACATGTTGTAGTAGAATATAGAATGTTGCATAAGCATTCCTCTGCATGTCTGCAAAGCTTTTAGTTCTTCAATTATCCACACCGTCGCCTTAATTAAAAAAAAATCGAAGTCAATTATTTCAATAAATAAAGTTCTTTTCTTCCACAAATTAAACACATTTTATTAAACTTGAACCTAACTATCATGATATGGAATTTTAGGTTGCTATATATAATGAGGTAATCTCCATAGAAATTTCAACATCAAACTTTTTCATCACAACAATGTTGAACTTCTTAAGTACTACTTTTATCATATTTCTCCAATTATCAATCTCTACAAATGCACAAGGCCTTAAAGTAGGATATTACAAAGCAACATGCCCTAACGTTGAATCTATAGTTCAGAAAGAATTTTCTAAAGTTCTTTCAATTGCTCCTAGTCTTAGTGGTCCTTTACTTAGGATGCACTTCCATGATTGCTTTGTTAGGGTAAGTATCTTGCTATAGATTATAACTAAAAATATATATAACTGATCATATAAATTTATAATGCAGGGTTGCGATGCTTCAATTCTATTGAATTCCACTATGATGAACACAGTTGAAAAGCAGGCTCCACCAAATAAAATCGTTCGAGGATAGTGATTGATAGCATCAAAGCTAAATTAGGAAAAAAATGCCCTAAAACTGTTTCTTGTGTGTAACGACCCCGAATTTTATATAAATTTAAATTGATAATTAATTCGATTTTTGAATTAAAATTTTGAAATAAATCAATGAAGTGATGCGAGTTTCCCCGGATTCAAATATATTATGTATAAATCATTTAAAATTAAAATATTGTATATATGTGTATATATGTGAATATATATATATATTTGGGCATATATGAGTAAATTTGAAATTTTATATATATATTGAATTTGAGTTAAAATCTCAAGTAAATGGTTTAATAATAATTTGAGTTTATATATATATGTATATATAGAAATACAAGATAAATAGTAAGTAAAAGCAAGGCAAGAAGTAAGAACATAAACAAAGGATGAAAGATAAGTATGTAAAACAAAACAAATAATATACATAGTGAAGCCTGCCACAAAATTATCTATAGCCGAAATGAGGATGAGTATAAACACTAGGCAAAAGGAAATAATACTCATATATGTACACAGATCAAAAGAAAGTATAAAATCTGGAGTTGCCAGAAAAGATGTGTATATAATCATATAAGTACATACGAAATGAAGGAAGACATGAAAAAAATATTAATTTGTACAAAGCTAATAAATGTTTGGCCACTACAACAAATCTCAGCCGAGACAAGCAAGAAAAAGGCAAATAAAATAAGGTAATGTGGTACATGGCAATTTAATGTTATCATCTCTAGTACAAGCAAAGAGATCACTTCAGCCTCCAATTGAAGAAAAAAATCTCCGATGTGCATTGTACAAACAAGCAAAATAAAATATATTACTTGTACAAAATATATACACCCTGTAAACTTCCTTTTCACATATTAATCTTCATTTCAGTTCGTTCACAAATGTTATCAAACCAGAAGAAAATATATCACCATTTTACAAACTTAAACAATCTCCTCAAAATATTTTCAAAACCCTGTAACCATTTTCAAATCAGAGAAAATCAAAACTAAGCCCTGTAACTCAAGCCTATAACATCTTCAAGATGTAACCTGAAATCAAAAGCTTTGAAGCATCTCATCATCAAGACTAGTTCAACTAAGTATTTCAGTTTCAAAGATCTAAGCATTCAAGTTTCCAGTAAATCAAGCTTGTCTTTGTTCTTCAAATTCAGGTGAGAAAACTTTCAACCTCTAATATATTTATATGTTGTTGCTTGATTTTGCATGCCTATGATGATGATGATGACTTGAAAAATGTTGTATGAATATCTGCATGTATATATATGAGAATGTAGATGTGCCTGTCTGTATATATATACACACAGACTTCTGTTGGTTTTACAGACCCAACAAATTCAAAAGAAAAATTCGTATCACCCAAACCAATCAATATTAGGCTTTGATTTCAAAATGAAAAGTGATTGTAATGTCGTAATACCAGTTTTAAAAATAATCACAAGTATAATTATTGAATAAATATTCTGAGAATTTGAAATTACAGTGATGAGTGTTTTAAATCAGAAAAATCAGGTATTAAAATTTCATGGTTTGTTTATATTATCGATTTCGAATTGGAAAACTATGATTTTTGAGATTAATATCATGATTTTTAACTATGTAAATCACAAGATATGATAAGATGATCATATTTTGGGTTTCGTTGGCGATCTGAAAAACCGGGTTGGTCGAAATTTGTTGTGAAGATAGCTGGAGGAACGGAGGTGATAGGAAAAATGATCGGAAATTTTTTTGTTCACCATGGAAGCCAGTCGATGAACTTTTAGTGTTTTTGGAGGTTGTTCAGTCGCGACTAATGGCGAGGTGATCTCGTCTAATTTGAAGCATCGAGTTCGATTGCGAGTGATAGGATGGTTGCGAGGGTCGATAATGAGGTTGAGGTCTGAAGGATGAGGATTCCAGTCGCCTTGATCGTCGGCGGTAGGTGTTTGGGTCAATCTAGTTTCGAATGCCTATTGCTTTGAGGTGTTCGATCTCGAATCACTGGCGATTGGACGAAGCCGAGTGATCAGATCGTTTGTGTGGGTGGTTGTCGATCTGAGGGTGGTCACGGCATGGATCATCGATGGTCGGAGCTTGGATGCATGTGCACGCGTGTGCACAGAAATCTGGTATGGTTGAAGTTGGGGAAGAAAGGTGAAACTCGGAGACGTGCTCGAGAAAACGATGGTTGGACTCGAGTTAGAGCTCGGGTTGATTTCGAATGCGTACGCGAGTGTTTTAACAGTTGCAACAGTTTTAAATTTAAAACAAGACACAGTTTAAAAAGAAAAGAAGGGAAAGAAGAAGAAAGATGGGGATTTGGAGATGATAACTCGGGTATTTGCTCGAGTAAACTATGGGTTTGTCTCGGGTTGCTTTAAAAATTGATATAAAAACAGTTTTTAACCTTTAAAACAAAATCAAGTTTATTTAAAACAATTTTGTTAAACCCAGTTCTTTTGTAAATAGTGAATGTCCAAATGGAACTTAATAATGTTGAATTAAGCGAGTTTTTAAGATAATGTGATTAATTAAAGTTAAATTAATATGATTAATTAAAGGGTAGTTAATTACTTAATTAAGGATTTATTACTTGATGTAATGAATTAAAGGATAATTAATTGATTTAAAAGTTAATTAATTAAAGTGATTAATTAAAGTGATTAATTAATAAATGTAATTACCTAAGAGAAATTAATTAAAAGTTAATTAATTGATTAAGGGTTAATTAATGATTAATTAAAGGATAATTATTAAATGTTTTGTAATTAATTGATTATTAATTCACCATGACTAGAAATTTATTCATAAGAAATTAATCTGACTTGAATTAATCAAACAATTAAGTGATCTAACTTATGCATGTTTGGATTATATTGGATGGTTGAATCATTTGATATCCCTGATATGCGATGCTTTGTGATATGAATTGTTCCGATTTAAGCTGTGAACTGTGATGTAACTTATTTATCAGCGATGAATTTATATTGTTTATCTGTGAATCTGTAAATGAAGATAAGCGTTATGGATTATACCGCTTATCGATATTACTGTGCTTAAATCTGTAATGATTGATGATGTTGCACTATTGTGTAAAACCCCTTGACCACACTCATACACACACAAATATGGATTTCACGAGGAAAACGGTTAAGTCACAGATGATTTAAAATTAATGTTTTTGAAATTGAAATTTTAATTTCAATTGATTTTGAAATTGAAAACTTGGAGTTTAATATGAAAAGCTTTTGAAAGGAGTTTTAAAGATATTTTAGATATCTTGAAATTTAAATAATTTGATTTAAATTTGAATTCAAGTTTGAAATTGAATTCTATGATTTGAAACTAGGGATTAAAGATGTTGTACAAGTTATATATGGTTAAACCATTTTAAAGGTATTGATTTGGGAATATGAATTTAATTCAAGGGTTTTAACTCGTGTAAATATAACCGGATTTTTCCGAAACGAAAACTATTTGTTTCAAATAATAATAGCTTTAACATAAGAAATAAACTTCCAATTTGTGTTGAAAGATTTCAAGTTTGAAATGGAATTGAAATGTTTTGAAAACTATGAAATGAGTCTTTGATTCAAAGACCGGATGAGTTAATCCAACTTAAAATGGAACTGTTATGAAAGGCTATGAATGAATCTTTGGAAACGAGTTTTGAAAGCTATAAGTTAAATATTGACTTAAAGATTTAACAAGTTAATTAAATTGAAATGGAAATTATTTTGAAATCCATGAATGGATCTTTGTGAACGGAGTGAACTTTGTGAATTGAATCTTTTTGTTTAAAAGATTAAAAGCGTGGAAATTGTTTAAACCATTGAAGGTTTTTGAAATGAATCTTTTTGTTTAAAAGATTGGAAATGGTAATTTGGTTTATCCATTCGAATGAAAAGTTTTGGGCTTTAAGCTGTTATTTAACTGAGACCCCAGTATCCATATGATTTTTAATTGTGCTCGTTATTCGGGTTAGCCGGGAAAAGACCTTTGAGTCATATAACCCATTCCGAATAGTGATACGACGATATGGATAGCATTTGAAGACCGGTGGTGAAGACCGGGTATTTGCAAGAGCGATAGGATGACCTATCGATTGTCTCTTCACTGAGTAGCTACGGTATAGAGATTCCCTAAGTGATGGGAAGTCCGATCGGGATTGTGAATACCCGGATTGCAAGGGCATCTTCGGAAGTGCCTTCGGTTCTGTTCGAACCCGGAACAGACTTGTATGGATGTGTGTCTGACGTTACACTTTGAGATGTAAAGCTGGTTTCTATCAAATATATTTCTGTTTTATGGCAGAGAATTTATTCTCTTAGCTTAACACCCTTCTCTGAGACGTATGAGCTCAGAGGTTATGTAGTTGATGGTTACTAGTGATACATTCCCAATTTGGTAATGTGGCATACGAAGTGCTGATGATCATTTGTTGGTCAAAGCGTTGCTTTGTGAAAAAAGCGTTGCTTTGTGAAAAAGCGTAGCTTTGTGGACGAGACTTCGTTGATCCTCACAACCCGGTAATGGTCGAAACAGGAATGTTGCGACAAAGGTTTTTAGGGGTAGCGCCCCTAGGGTATATCATTTCCTTCTGGATAAAAGGTGATATCATGGTATGGAGCCCAGATATTTTACCTATGTTGATGTTGCACAGTTATTATACTTTGTGGTTGTTGCTTTATGATCGAGGTACCTCGGATAAAGGTCGGTGATGACCGGGGGATGACATGACTCGTGTGTTAGTTACCTAGTTACAGCTGTACAGCGTGAGGTAGCGTCAGTGTGTTAGTTACCTAGTTACAGCTGTATAGCGTGAGGTAGCATCGGCCTTGTGTTTGCAAAGATCCGGTTAGGTTCTCAGGGCGTCTTTCCAGAGGCGTTTCTATTTCGGTGTAAGGAAGTTCCTTTGCCTGACCATTTGTTGGAAATCCAAAGAAACAATACGAACCTGTACGGTTTTAGTTGTATTACCTGCTATGGAATGTGGCGGTAACCTTATATTGAACGTAGTAGCTATAGTAGGCATACAATCACTACACCAAAACAGTCATTTGGCAACACTTTTTTTTTCCATTTGGCGACACTTATATGGGTTGCATTTTAGTCTCGCTAATAAGTGTCGCTATCCAACATAAGTGTTACTGAAAATAAAAATTTACACTTTTAAATACGGCGACACTTATTTTCGTTGTAAGCCTTGGTTTAATTGGAGTTAATTGAAATATACTAGGGCAAAATTGTAATTGAGTTACGTACCACGCTTAACCCTAAACACGCTTATCCCTGGCCGCATTTTCCCCAAATCGTTTCCCTCTCTAACGTTCATTCTCCAACCGCCCCTCCTTCATCATCAACCCCAACGATGTTAATCAAAACTTCCACCATATCTATCTTCTAGAAATCGAGAATGGAAACCGAATACTAAAGAACAATCGAACGTAACATTTGTTTTATTTTGCTTTCCCATTTTCAATGTACTCATTTACTTCCGCAGCCCTTCTTCCCGAAAAAGGTAAAGACGAAAGGAAAAAAAGGAAACAGAAATCTCTCTTCGTCCGTTTGCCAGGCAAGAAGTGTACTTTCCGTCGTAAAGTTTCCAGATCTATCGCCTGTCAAAGTCCGATAAGCACAACCATTGATTTGCTCTGTGGATCGCCAAGAAGATTCAACTTTCGAGTCTACTGCACACTATACATAAGTTTGAAATTTCTTCTATTATCTCGGTTGCTTATTTTGATTCTCATGTCATGTTTGATTAGTTCAAGCCGTATCCCTTTTGGATTGCTTTTCTGAAATGCTCTCTCTCATGTTTCTCTCATGTCATATGTGCCAAACCGCAGTCATTATTGCAGTGTCGATTAGGTCTGACTCTATGTTGTTCTTGTTACACTTACTTGCTATGTTGTTGAAAATTTCTGTGATATTACTGGTTTGAATCACATCCGATTTTAATTTTTGTTAGATCTAGAGCCATAATGCAGCAGTGGTTACATAACTTAAACCACATCTCTTATCTTGCAACATGTGGCTACCGATTACAAATTAGAGATAAGAGGCTGGGCGGTAGTGGTTATAAATCTTTATCTTAAATCAGTCAATTTGTATTGCAGTAGGAGGTTGAAGCATGCGGTGGAGCAGGCAAGGAAAAGTACACAATTGGGTTGTGACAAGATTGCATTGAATTTGTATATAAGGGGAGGAAGTTATTTCGACGAGGTTGTTTAAGTTTCTAATTTTTTAGTTCCATTGTATCCACATTCTTTGATGTCATATTTGATCTGAAAGTTGCGTACTTATTTTTTACCTGCTGCAGTGTGACCATTGTAACCTCTCCCCTTTACAAATATGAAATCGTTCAGGAAAGGATTGGAAGATTGGAAGTTGGTACAAAGACAATAACCGATAAGAGTAGATCGGTTAAGACTTGGCTTATGCAAATTTCTAAGGTATAATTTTCTGTCCAAAGCATAAGAATTTATTTTATAATTGTTCTACCATATAGTCGATATGGTGGCACAACTTACTTTGCTGAGCTCATTGGTGGCATCGTAATAAAAGAATAGTTAAAAATAAATATAATTAGATAAATGTGACATGAATTTTTCTATAAACATAATTCAACCATACAAAGCTAATGCTCTACTCTGGGAATGATTTGATATTTGTATGTGGAACTTTGCTTAAATTTGAAAGTTCCTTGGTTTACCCAACACTTATAAAACTGAAAACACATTGTGCGGTAA
The DNA here is from genome assembly GCA_030737815.1 of Allium fistulosum. Taxonomy (NCBI): domain Eukaryota; kingdom Viridiplantae; phylum Streptophyta; class Magnoliopsida; order Asparagales; family Amaryllidaceae; genus Allium; species Allium fistulosum. The sequence continues at coordinate 1,113,061,149 of CM060907.1, read as the reverse complement.
ATCAAGTTAAACTAGAGATCAAACAGATGCTGAGAGATTCCTCTACATTTTTTTCCAATTTTTTCCAATTTTACATAAATGATTTTTAGGTGGTTTATACGAAAGGACAGAGTGAACAATATTTTATAAAAGCAAAGTTTTTCCTTTCTGATAAATCTCGGCATTAAAGTACAATACGAAACAATAAATCAACTTTGTGCACCAAATAACTAGATATAAAACTTCAAATTAATTTAACGTGCCTACTTTTCCATGATTGCTTTAGTACCTCATGATCTATAAGCTTTGTAGACTGATGAAGTATGGGTCTATCTTAGAGTTTGGTCCTCTTAGTATAAAAGGTATATACATAGTATATTTTCATGATATTTGGAGATGTTAAATTATAGAAATTCCCTAACATTGACTCTTAACTACTCACCTTACAACCGAATTCATTGACTTCATATACCATTAATCTGTTTGTGGATAACTTTGCCCATTTTAACAACATCAACACTAAAAAAATGATGTATATCATAGGACTGCTGTATACTTTTTATATGATATCAAAAGATAATAAATAAGTATTTGTTTTTTTCTGATTAATTTGTTACTTTGTTTAGAGATACCACACCCTTTCAATTTTTGGATGCATTATTATATGATAAGATGAATTTAATCTAAGGATTTGATTTATTTATCAATGCTTGCTTGTCTTTCAAGTCTGTATCTAATCACTTGGTCATATCTTTCTTTTGTCATATTTTCTTTAGATCTTCTTCACGTTTTCTCTTACTTACCAAGAGACCTCAACTTCATTGAGCACAGTAGCAACTTGGGCCGGAAAGAGTGAGCATTTTCCTTCTTGCCAAATCTATTGAACTGTTCTTCATCATACAGTCAAACTGTGTTCGTATGGTTAGCACTTAATTTTTTTTCTAGGAATGAACGTAAATTCTAGATCCTAGTCCGTATGGCTCACAGAAGAAGGATGTATAATGTGTTTTGGGTCAAGGACAAAAGATTGTTGCTGTTTTCTTTTAAGTTATTTGCAGGTACTACCTCTATTTTGAATTTGTTTCTTTCTAAGATATGGTTCTAGCTAGACAATCTAAGATTGAAGTTAACAGTCCATATAGTTTCACAAATGCTTGTTTCCAAATTGATCTCCTTGCCAGACCTGTTTTTGGCGATACGAACTAAATATTTCATATACGTGATGGTTTTAGGTTGTCATTTTAAAACCAAATACTGAGTATGATTTCTTCTTTTGGATGTAGATTCATCATGGATAACGCTCTCCCGGTCTTACCTTAAATTTTGTATATGGGTATGGGACAAAATGAAGGAGCAGATCATTTAGCAAGTTATGGAGGAGCAGAAAGAACAAATGAAGGAGCTGGGATTCATTAGGTCTCTGTTGGTACGATTATGTGGTTCTTTATGGACTCGAGAGAGCGGTGTTGGTACGGGTAGTGGGGATAGTGCTTTTGCAACCTCCATTCATTTCAGATAAGATGCTATTTTCACAGCCATCGGTACAAGACTTTCACGCAGGACCTCAGAGAAGTGACGTACCCAGAACATCATTTCAGCATCCTACTGGGATGGGAGCTACTACACAGGGACTTAGACCACTGCATGGACTCAATCATGAGTCTGGATCTCCAACTCGTCCTCCAGCACCAGGAAGACGCCGTACTACTTTTGCAGAGTCTGATCCTACTTCCTCTTTAAGATATAGATCCTTTATTGATGAGGGCTTGGACTGTTGATTTTTCCAGAATCGGTATCCTTGTTATTTGTTTTTCATTTGAATTGTATTCGACATTTGGTCAGTAATTGGTCTATGTATTTGCATATTATTTGTGTTTATGCACATTATGATATTCTATTGTGCTTTTTTGCATATTGTGACACTCAATGCCTTTGCATTTTCACTTTATTCATTCAATCTATATATTCTGTGTTCCGTGATATGCATTCTGGAGTATCATGGTATATTTTCTCAATTTTGTCTTTGCAATTTTTGTTTGGAATTTTTATTTGAATCATTTGTATACTTCAACCCTTCTGTTTTCTGCAGTATACTTGATTTATTGCATAGGCCAACTTGCAGTGTAATTGCTACAACTATATTAGTGACATTGCACAAACAAGAGATGACATTGCAGTGTAATTGCTACAATTAAAATTTACAAACGCTTATAAGCGTCAGCATTGAATATTAAACAATGTTGGATGGTTAATTTGCCAACGTTTATAAGCGTTGCTAAATAATATACACCAACGTTTATAAGCGTTAGCGAATACAACCTTCCAACGCTTATAAGCGTTGGGAAACTAAACTCGCCAACGCTTATAAGCGTTGGCAATAAATTGTGACGCCCATACAGCGACGCTAATAAGCGTTGCTGAAACTGTTTGCGACAGTTATACTCGTTGGGAATCACCTGTTTTGGTGTAGTGAATAATGGTTGTATGTTGGCTAAGATTGATATTATACTTTCGAAATGGTTTTCGACACTATGCACTAATGATAGTAATATCGAATGATTTTGCGTAATAAGCATTTTTGACTATCATAAGAAGAAATCTCCTCCAATTCTGCGATTGCATTGTGTGTGTGGTGGGAGGTCTTATGGTAGTTTCATTTTCCAAAAGCATTGCGGATTTCAATGTTTAAAAGCCTTTTGTGTTTGTTTAAAGATAAACTGTTTTTGTTTGCTCATACCAGTCCCATGACTGACCTAGAGTTTATTGTTCCCTTCCTAAACTCTGGGTGCCCACCATTTTCCACACGGGCAGTCTAGAGTTGGGTTTCTCAGATATTCGGGTTGAGAAGATTATCTGGAGCTGGTTCAGTTCTTGGAGTTCAGGACTGCACTTGCTTCTCTTTGTGGTTTGAGCTTGACGTTGGAGTTGTTGGAGTCATTCTCTTTTGTAGATCATTTGAAGTGATCTCTTCTGTTCTGTTATTTCCGCTGTATCATTATTTATCTCTGATATTGTTGTATATCATTCTGGATATTGTATTCATTGGAGTTGTATATGATATCATTTATTTCTTTCTTCCGCTGTGTTGTTATACTTAATGGTGTTATAAGCTCCGGTGAACCAGATTCGGCATTTGAATCTACGGCATTTCGAGTACAAGTGAAGTACGGGTGCCGATTTTCGAAGGCCGATGTCAGGGTCATTACATTGTGCAAACATCTTAGCTCTTGTTGCTAGAGATGTTACATATCTGGTACATAATTAATTAAACTTCTTTAATTTGCATTTTGCATTAATTTCCTAAATATCAAAGCTTTTAAACTACTAATTTTTGAACCATTTTCATGCCATGTTTCTCTAGTATATCATACATATTATTTGGAACCATAATAAAAAATGATTTGGTTTTGAAAGTAGAGATGTGAACTATAGTGAACTAAACTAATTTGGAGATATGCTTTGAATTATCAAATAGATTAGAGATTTCAGGGCTCATACTTATTGTTTTATATGATACAAAATGTCCTCTTGTACAGCTTGATAAACTAATTAAACTTCTTGCATACAATCTAGCTCTAGTTGCTAGAGATGTTACTTATTTGGTACACACATTAACTGAATTGCTTGAAGTTTATAGTTTGCATTATGTTATTTTATTTTTAGCAACAAGCTTTTAAACTACCACATTTGAACCATTTTTATCTTCTCCTCTCTTATAAAGGTTTTTTCTCACACACAGTACTCTCTCTAAAACTCTTTAATTCCCAACTCTTCTCATCTATTGCCTGAAACCTCCTCTCTAACCATCTAAAAGAGATTCAAGAAACTTGGCAAAGACAATAAGCAATAAACAATAGAACTTTCATCTATTTTTAGACGTTGAAATGATACTACCGAAAGAACCCCAACCCCCAAAAAAAACCGAAAAAGAGAGAAAAGGAAAAAAAAGAACCCAAATTCAATGCACAATAAAATAGTTGAAGAGACCTCAAATAATACACACAAACACCCATCGCCTCATCAACAAGTCATTGTTAATGATTGGTTGCTTTGTAAATAGATTTTGGTAGTTCTATTTGTTCTTATAATCTCTTTGAGTGGTTACAATTTACAAAATAAAAGTACTTGATTAATATAGCAAAAAATTTATATATGTCCAACTAGACATAGCAGTATGCATTCCAGGCCGATATGCATAGCAACAACTGACTAATTTTTTGAAACTAGAGCTAATTGGACTCGTATATATCCTAATATATAATGCTTTGCATTTCATATGTGCGAAAACATATACTAAGTCCTAGTTTGCATACAATATTGTATATATTACTGCCCATCATACCCTAAAAGAAGAAATTTATAGGGTGCATATGTGTATACCTTCAAAGAAGCACCTCCAATCAAAAACCCTTCAGTATCTCCTTGCTTAGCAAGTTCAGAACAGCTTCCACGATTCTCTGAGCCTGTAATAGAGAAAAAAATATATTAAACCTGGAGCTGTTAAATCAAGTTAGGTAACTAGGTCCATTAATTTTGATTCATATATGGGATGACTAAAGCACTATCTTAAGTTTACCTTGACATAATTGTCTATACACTCAATTGTACATATTGGTAGGTTTATATTAAAACTGCTACTTATTCAACAATTCTCTATCTTAAGCCATTCACCGCCTTAAGCCAAATTATAACAGAAAAAGAACTTCCAATACAAACATTTATTTGCAAAATATATTGAATGCATTGTCTCAAATAAAATAAGGTAAACGCCTAGAGGTAGCTTCATTAGGAGCCATATTCTTCTTCTACACTACCCACTAGTAATTTTATTCACTTTGTTTGCATTAAAAGTCATTGGTGTAGGTAAACACATTCGTTTAGTATTCAAAATTTTCCATTTATTTCATCAATCTTACTATTTCCCCCATAATTCCTAATTTTTTAACTCCACAGATCAAATTATATGTAAACCCATTCTGCATATAAATGTGTAGAGTTATATGCTAGAACTTTAAATAACCTAAATCAAAGAAATTCGATCTCACCAACGCACCGATAACAACATTATATATTTTAGTACCACAAAGTCAACTAAGTAATTTCGACAAACACTTAATCCACGTATTTTAGCAAGTCCTAGGTAACCCACATTATGTATTGGGTAAAATATATAGAAAAAGCACTAAACAATAGCTTCATATCAAACAAAAGTGGAAAGTAATATTTGGGAGACCATTAATAAACACTAGTACCCACTGCTCCTAATATATTATATAATATCATTTTGAAGTATATGGGAAAATACATTAATGTTGATTTAAAATTCATGGTGATCCCTAATGATATTAGGAGACTAGTTTTGAAATTGAAACACTGCAAAATTGAATATTCCTGTATTCAAAATAGAGAAAACATTTAAACAAGTCCAAACCAAAACTGACAAGTCATAAACAAAAACAGAGAAAATGTTTAAACCAAGATCAGCATATGCATCAATACATTGACACTCGAGCAGCCAAACCAAAGCTGACAAGTCCAAATGCAGTAATATGGGGTTCACTATTCCATGAAGTTCGTAAATGATTTATGAAACATTTATTTGCAAATAAAGCCTAATATAAGTTGGATTCTAAGACTTAAGAAGTCCTAAAACATGATCGAGTGGCAAACTCTATTTGCGTACTTAACTAGAATCAAATTCTAAGACATATAAAAATGATTACCTTTTACTTTTAGTCAATTTCCCTCTCTAAATTTAACAGAATATAGAAGGCGATGATAATTTTGAGCGATAGCATGAGCAAGTACAAGCGGCGAGCACGAGCGATTAAGAGCGATAGTTGCGGCCTGCGATCGGCAACTACGACGATTTAGGGTTTTTTGGATCTGTGATTAAATTATTACAAGGAGAAAATACGAATTTTTTTACTGGTTTAGGTTTGTTTTTTGGCGTTTAGGTTTTCTAAAAAAGGAAAGGAGCAATTTTGGTTTTGTTTTTTTTCATGTTTGGGCGGCCGAAGAAAAAAAAGGAGGGAGATTGAAAGCCCATGTCTGACCAAATATAATATTTGTTACAACTGTTTTTACAACGGTTGAAAACAGTTGTTATAAATAAATATTACAACTGCTATACAAATATAGTTGTTAAAAGTGCCTTTATTACAATTGCTGAAATAGAACAGTTGTTATAAAATACATATTACAACTGCTGAAATAAAATAGTTGTTAAAAAATACTTATTACAACTGTCAATTTTTGCTGGTTGTAAATGAAAGGTTGTAATATGGTTGTTTTGTTGTAGTGAGTATAAACAGCTTCATGAACTATTTATTTAATTATCATATTTTGTCATTTCATTGAGAGATTCTATATTTGTGTTTTTTTTTCTTGTTTTTCTTAATTAACCTCATTGATTATCTCTGTTTTGGATTGTTTGAGTTGGACATGTATGAATTATTGTCAATTTAAACATTCCGAAATGTGGGTCGTTACACTGGTCAGGCTTACAATAAAATGCAATAAAATCAGTTAGAGAACTCATGATTGTATGATTTTTTGCTCTTCTCCTACATGACAGAGTTAGCACATATACACAATAGTATATAACATAATATATTAGCATAATGCAGATAACAACAATACAAGTTAGAAAACTCCTATCTTCATGTTCTCTTATAGTGATATGCATGAAATGTAATTGCTAAGTAAGCCTTTGACATGGACTGATTGGAACAATTGTGCTTGAACAATCATGCGATATCCACTAATATGAAGTATGTTAACAGAATATAGAAATATCATTTCATAGCATAAACACTTAATGAGTAACTGCATTTTAATATTCGACTCTAATCCTAGTTAGCATTATAATCATGCAGATTTAACAATGCATAACCAAGTTACAAGAATATAGAGGTAAAAGTCACATAACACACTAATCTAGCATACTAAGTTATAACACCCATTTATTATCTATAATATTCACACGTATTTATGTGCAAGTTTCCATGTTTAATTAGTTGTTTTGTTTGGAAACAACTTTCTAAAATATTTCCAAAAGACATTCTTTAAATTTCCCAAAACCATATTTTCCCAAAATCTATACAAAATCATATTCATTGAAAGTCTACCAAAGGCCGAGTAAACTAACAGGAGGAAATACATAGTTACAGTGCGGGTATCCCTACTCGATCTTTATGCTACCCCAAACAAACGTAGTTCACATTTCACAGGTTTCCAAATAAACTTAGTTCAGAATAAAATAAGCTCGAGTAGCAAATTGTTTGACAAGTGACAATATGACCAATTTGTCATGGACTGGAGGCACTGCCATGTGGTCAGTTATCTAATATAGACATTATAGTATTCAATATAATTTTACAAAGAAAATTACACTCACACCAAACGAATCTCATAAGATTTATTGGGTGCAATTCTAATGAAAGATAGTTTGTCTTATTGTACTCACCACCCTAACCACGTAATATCAAAAAGGGTATTAATTATATAAACAAGGGAGTGTGTATAAATAATCAAATGGTTATAACAAACCCAACATCATTCTATCAAGGATGTAATATTATACTAAAGTGATGTGTCAACTAATCATAACGCCTTGTAATAGGAGATCAACGTATTATGCTGCAAAATCTCAACAGTTGGTATTAATAACAATAGTTTGATGTATGACACCAACATAAGAAAGGCATGTATAATAATATTTAGTATGAACTATATAATAGTTTATCCATTGTGCATTATAAAACCATCGTAACATCTATAATATCTCAATTTATTACTCATTAACAATAATGCACTACGAAATACTAAATCTATACTAGAAACTTGTTCCACTTAAATATTTGATCCATATATTAAATTCATATTAATGTTACACACAAAACAACTTGAGTAGCTTGCGTGATTTCACTGCTCATAAAAATGCAACCATATCCAATTCATACCCTATTTAAGTCGGCCCAAATAAATTTAAAAAATTCTAAATTAAAAATAATTTGTACTTAATAAAATGAATTAATAAAACATTAAAATATCTGTAATAAATGAAAATCCTTCTTCACAATTTTAACTAAAGAAAGAGGCTTTCCGATCTACACACATGTATATGTACAAATATATATGTGTGTGTATACATACATAGATAGATATATATATATACACACACATACACATACATAGATATATATATATATATATATATATAAACACACACACACACACAACTAGTTTTGGTTTCAAAAAATTAAAAAAAACCATTAGATTTATTTATTATTATATATGTATTTGTTTTTGAATATTATTTATAAAAAAATACCTCATTTACTCTTCGGTTTTTAACTAAGACCAAAAAACCTCATTTTTTTCCTTTTTATTTATGAGGTTAAACATTTTCAAATTCTAAAATTTTAAATTATTCAAAGATACAAAATTCACATGGATTTTTATTGAAAAATCATTAATTATTCCTCTCAGTTTATAAAGATTAAAAAATCACTACTTTTTATTTGAAAATGTCAAACTAATTTTCGACATTAAACTTTCAATTATATGTTAATATATATATATATATATATATGTCAATTGCTGAATAATATATATATATTTTTTAAATACATACATACGAACATATAAACATACATACGTACATACATGCATACGTGCGTATGTATGTATACGTATGTTTGTGTGGGTATATATATAAGTATATACCAAAAAAAATTAATGTTAAAAATAATCATATATATAATTTGAAAATACATTATATTATGTGTGTATATGTGTATATATAACATATTTATATAAAGATTACTTAAATGATAATGGCCAAAAAAATAATGCTTTATAAGTTTATATCAGTATAGAAATTTAATTATTTATGTGTGTGTATGCTTATCACATTATCATAGATTTATCACCTTAAATTGCATTATTGACCGTAAGTCCCAACATTTAATTATACACAAGTGCATATGCTTACCATATAACCACTAGATTGGATTATATAATTATTACAATCATGATGTTTATATTGTGAACACACACTCTCACTCGTACAGACACACACACACACATAATATAATATATACTTATAATTAAACTAACAATAATATATAACTATTGAATCATACACAAACGTAAAATTTAATAAAAAAAATTGATTATTAAAATGTATCAAAAAAACTTTATTAAAAAATATATTAAATTTGATTTAGTATAAATTTATTATTTATATTAACACAAAATACGATCTTTTGTAAATAAATAAAAGGATTGCTTTTTTTATAAATTCCCTCTTTTAACCCCGCTATCAATGCATTTGATCCAATGAATTATAAGATGGTGTACATGCCTCTAATACCATTGTTTGATCAATCCAACATGTGCTACATTTGATTGTTAAAGAATACATTTCTATGTTACAAGAGGAATAACATATGTGTCTGTAACATTTTAATTTTAGCAAATAGTCCCAATGTCGCTAGTTGAGTGACCATTAAATTTCTCGTCCACTCATGGAAGATTCAAATTTATCATTGAAATTCAAATTTATCATTGAAACCTTCTTCAAAATTGTTGATTTCAAAATCAAAATGGTGATTTAAATCTTCCTTTCGGAATTTAACAACTCATCTTCAAAAAGTTCATAGAAATCGTGTTGATTGAATTCGTCTTCCTTTGTTGGATTATCCACAACTTCATTGTATATATCAACTTCAAAATCCAAAGTTGTTGTATTTGATTTTTCAAAATCGGAAAAAGGAAGGTCAAAATTTAAATCAAGTTTCTCACCCTCAAAAGAATTGAAATCCAACTCAATTACCGTATTTTCAACAACTACATTAAGATTGTCGTCTTCAATTTCAAAAGTAGTTATTTGAAAATCGTCAAATTGGGTAAAAGATGGATTTTCACTCGACTCTTCATGCGTTGGGATTTGATTTTCGTGTTCACGTAATTTTTTGTATGTTTCAATCAACAAATTTGTGTGATCATTGTAGATTTCGTCCATTTGCTCAACAAAATCCAATTTATAATTATTAACTTGAGAATTTTTGATTTGGACTTGTTGAGGACAAAAATTGTCAATTTCAGTAAAAGATGGATTATTATTTGATTCTTCACAAGTTGGGATTTGATTTTGTTTCTCACGAATTTTTTTGTAGGTTTCAACTAACAAATCCCTGTAACCTTTTTCAATTTGCTCAACTAAATCAAATTCATGATTATTAATTTGAGAATTTGTTGAGAACAAAAATTGTCAATTGCACCAAAATTGAAACTATTCTCATTGCCAAAATCATTTGAAAAATGATTCACATTTCCATTGTGATTTTGAAATTCATTTTGGAGTTCAAAGTTGAATTGGCATGGGTTATAATCAAAATCATTAGAATTTTGAAGTGAATTCAAATTTTGATTATTCTAAAAACTTTGACCTGAGTTATTGCACAAAAACGAATTACACAACTCATTCATCCTTTGATTATTTTGTGTAGTGAGTTCAAGTAACAATGAAATCGATTCGATGCATTTTTCAAGAGTTAATTAAGGGTTGGTCATCATTTTGAAAATTTTGTTGTTCTAAATCCGAATCATTAACAATAGTTGTTGTTGAAATATCCAACAGAATTTGAAGTGAAATCATATGGATTATATTGATTTTCACAACAATTGTAAAATTATTATGAATAGGAAAATTCCGACATATTCAAATGCTTAATTTTTTTTATAAAGAAAAATTATTTACCAAAAGGAATTTATTTTTCAAAAGGAAATTTTGATTTTTGTTTTGTTTTTTTTTGAAAGGTTTTTTTTTGGATTTTTTTGGTTTTCTAAAAGAAAACTATTTACCAAAAGGAATTTATTTTTTAAACGGGAAATTTGATTTTTGTTTTGATTTTGGATTTTGGTTTTTTTTGTTTTTGAAATGATTTTAGACTTTTTTTTTCTAAAAAAATAAGTAAAATATTTTTTTGGATTTTTGTTTTCGATAAAAAATATTCAAAAGAAAGGATTTAAAAACAAATTTAAAGAATATTTACAATTTATTTTCTATTTTTGATTTTAATTTTTTTTAATATGCATGAACTAATGCAACTAAATGAATGCAAGGGTTTAATTACGAATTATTTATCCTAAATAGCTCCTAACCCAAAATTATATAATCACACTTTGTCTTAATCCAACAGGATAGTTCTCAGCCAGATAACGGACAGCATTTATCAGTGCACCATGAATCACTATAGCAATGTAGCTGAAAGTATAAGTACCTTCAGAGAAACAATTCAGTATAATATTTATGAATCACCGTAATATTTATAACTAACTAGTGCGAACCCGTGCTTCGCACACGGATGTTGAAAAAATATTGTTGTTGCATAGGTCATATCCAAATGTATAAGAAATTTAATACGGTGGTAATGAAAAAACATTGTTGAACGATAGTGTTACATCATGAATAACAATTTGGTAGGATAAAAAATACATAGATATATTTGGTTATGATAATCACAATTAAAATCGAACAAAACAATTATAGTGAATATGTTAAAGTTCACAGACTATTTAGAGGATAATGTGTTAAAAATTTATCCGCTAATGCATAGATATATTCACTGTGGCATATAACGCCAATGTTGTTGCTTTTGCAATTACACAGCTGCTTCAATGTGCATATATATAGTTGAAGTACTCACTGTGAACTACAAACACAAAGACACAGTGTAGTTCAATTCAATTAAATAAGAGTAACAAAAGTTTTTTGCAATGGGGAGAAATATAGTAATAGGATGAAATTTGTAAACAGTCAGGAAAAGTATTTGTCAACAGCTGAAAAAAGGGAGCAAAAGAAAAAAGAAAAAAGCAACAGATGTAGTACATGGGAAAAGTAGTTAAACAGAAGATTCAATTGAAATAGAAATGATGATGCAATAAGAAAATAACATGGGTTCCAATATAAATTACTATTGTTCACCGAATCTGATCCATGTCGATGCAGGGTATAAAACACGGCATACAGCTGGTCGCAGTAACCAATATTTGAAAATATCCAAAACATACAGAAGAGAACAATTGTGAGAAGTCCATTCATTTTTTAGCCTCAGAAATAACTGCTAGCAACGCGTGTATGATATTGGCTTGAGCGCAAATAGGTGATGTTTTCTTGGCCTTGATAGATGCATTACATCAGTCAATTATTTTAACCATTGAAGGTATTTGTACCTGCAGCCAAAAAAGGCAAAAGTGTCATTGATGCAGTATTATTACTAAATTCTCTTACTGCTCGTCTGACCTATTAACTATATCTAATAATCAAACTATGACTACATAATCATCTATACAAAGATACATTCATCAATTGTTTTCTAGAAGTTTTCCGATGGTTGTGGTGCAAGTGATTTTAGAATTTACTGCAAAAAATAAAAAATAAACTCTTTTAGGTGGTTATCAACATTATTCTCACTACAACACATGTTTTGACCCAGCACTTAAACTGTGCATCTACCTTAAGCCCGAATACAACAACTTATATGCTTATTGTATTATTGATCATCGTAATTGTAAATGAAATTGAGTAAACTTAGCCAAATTATGTCATCAAACCTGGAAGTAATGTATTAAACATTGAGCTGCACGATTGAATCAAGCATTAATTATGTGAAGTCATTATTTAATCATCTCAAGCTATCAAAAATCAAAATTCATTTTTCAATTATATTTTCATAATGCGGTTAAATAACTATCGTTAACATCAAACAAAATTATTACTACAGCTAAATTAGTATTGCATCACACAAATGCAGTTAAAATATTCAAAAACAATAATTGCTTAATTCCAAAAATACTGCAAAATAATAACCGCTTTTGCTTAATGCATTTAAATTTTAACTACAGTAAGCTCGAATAAATCATCGTGTACAACCAAAATTATTACTACATCACATAAATATAACTGAAATATTCAATTTCTACCATGCATAATTCAAAATTGTCATTAAATTATAACTGCATTTTATTAATGTAGTTAAATTTTAATTGTATTAAGATTGAATAAATTCCTGAAATGTAGCCAAATTTATTACTTCATCACATAAATGTGGTTAAAAATCTTCAAATATAGTTAAATTTAACCAAAACTTGCTGGTAAATTATAATTGCATTTTCTTAATTTCATTAATTTATAACTGTTTTAAAATTGAATAAAATTATCAAATATAGTCAAAATCATCAATAGTAAATGCAATAAAAAAATACTAACGTAGTTAAATTAATTCAAAAAATGCCTAAAAATTATATCACCATTTTTTGATGGGGTTACATTATAACTGCACTAAGTTTGAATATTATCAAACACAATCAAGATTATTACTTTATTACATAATGTAGTTACAATATTCAAAGGCAACCATAATTGTATAATTCAAAAAAAAATATTCCTTTCAAATATGTTAAAAGATAATAAATACATTATAATAATCTAGGTAAAACTACTATGTAATGTTTATGATCATCATAATAATGCTGTTACAGAAACGCGGTACACAGCGGTGACACAAAATAATTGTGCAATTAAAGTTGCTATATAAAATTATGATTTTAAAATTTTTATTTTTAGCTATCAATAATGGATATCATTCGAAAGCAAATTAAATTTGAGATTTAATAGTGAAAACGATTCTTAAATCCAATCAATGTAGAAAAAGTTATCACATTTTAAAGTTTGGAATATAAAGAAATTAAAAATGCGACTGTTCAGTTGCCAAATTTCAAGAGGGTCTGTGTGAGCTTGAAATTCAACTCACTAATAATAATATAGTATAGATTATTACTCTGTCATAGCCTAGACACCAAGAATTTAAATTGTTCAAAGAAGAAAACTTATCAATATACAATTAAGCATTATCGATGTCTAACCATTTATTATTAGCAAATTCTAAGATGAAATGCAAAATAGAAATTAAACGTGTATTAACAATGCAACTACGAATGGATTTTTGTTTTGTTTTTGATTTTTTTTTAAATGCAAGCAAACAACAATGCAAAGCAACTAAAAACAAGTGATAAGAACACAATACTAGAGCATGCAGAATTATTGACCAATTATTTTAAAGCAGCAAATTTTTTTATAAGCAAGCAATTTGTTATTTTTTGGCAAGTAGTTAAGCGAAGCAAGTAACTTTCCCTATCTGCTTTGGCTACCGAAAAATAAAAACAAGATATATATACAGTTTTTTTTAAATAATAAAAGAAAAAAAATGAAGGAAAAACAAAACAAACTAAAACCAGTTGAAAACAACCCCTTTTTTTATATGAGAAACTAAACAATGGAAAATCAAAACAATTGAAATCAAAATAAACAAATCGAGACAAAAGATTTTTAAGCAAAACAACACTTAACTTATTTGTTTTTTTTTCTGTTTTTTTATTATCAAACTAAAGAAGATTTAAACAAGGGAAATTTCAACACGCTTGTAAAAGAATTTAAAGAAGGATTAAATTAAAAACATAACTTCCTAAGCCCGGCCCACTAAAATATATTATTAAACCCAATTTCACCAATTCACAGCTTCACAAAATCGAACTCACTCATTCGCAAAATCACGTCTCAATTTGAAAAAAAAATCGATTCTCACACTCAAATAATAAGGCTGTGGTCATGGATTTTGAAGTGTTGAAGGAAGATGTCGACTGTGATGGGGTGAGTCGGTTGCAAAGTCGATGCGGGCCAGCTTAGGGGTGCCAGTTCGAATTAAGTAGCGAGGCTAATTGGGTATTGCTAATTGAGGCGTATTATGCGAATTGATGTGCTGCGCTGTGGTAGGTGGAGAAGTTGGTGGTCAATGGAAGTATTTAGGGGCAGAGGTTGCTGGAGTTTGAGGATGCTGCGGTTTTGGCTCGCGATTGAATATTCGATGTCGCGATGGGTTCTGGAGTGGTAGGTGGTTCGTGGTGGTTGCTGTCATAAGTAAAGATAGAATGGCATTGATGTCGAGTGTGGTTTGTGACGTTGATGGAGGAGTTGCTAGGGGTGGTGGCGGTTCTGGATGATGACAGAGGAAGGCACTGCAGTGACAAATGTACTGGTGGAGGGTAGTGGATGAAAAAGAAGAAGCAAGCAGTACGATTTTTTTTCCTTATTTTCTTTTTTAATTTTTTGTAAGAGAGTGGTGGTGAATTGCTGATGTTTGGCTGTGTATGTAGGCTATGGATTGGTTGGATTGTACATAGGTTTGGATGGTCAGGTTTGTGTTGCATGGAGATGATGAGTGGAGATTGTAAATCCCCCATCTAGAGGCCCAAAACTAACCGCTACAGATGCTGCAGTCATCTATAGTATTAGCTTCCGACGACTAAATACGGCTATGTTAATGGTATCAATAATATCATAAGCACTTGAATATGAAACAAAACACAGATTTCAAAACACAGGTTACTTCATTACAATTCCAAATAAAACATGTTCCATATTCACATCACATAACCCAATCGTTTTCCCAGGCACTGAATAAATATAGTTATTACAAATAACGTCGAGAGCGGTATATGAAGATACCCCCTTGATTGATCAGAGTCAGTTGGTTATATAAGACCTATTACATCATAACACAGTGGAAGTTTACTAAACATAAATATAAAATAGTAGTTCCTAGATAGTTATCCATTGCCTCCTACATCCTTCGGTAGCTTATTCGTCAACAATCTAAAACCTGAAAAGGTCCCTAACTCTCAATCTACTCAAATTGGTTTTGAGTACCCGAGAGTTTAAGGGGTAAATCATAAACTTTGAGTCGGACATAAAGCCTAGTATGAATAATACTTTATATCCCGGTTTAATTATGTTAAATGAGACCACGCCGCTTAATGGAACGGGTTTCCCCTCACTAACATTCTTTTTAAAACATATTCTTGCAAATCCTTTCATGTAACCATATACTATGCACTTGCATTCACAATGGTTAATCTCAACAACATAAATGCCATGTAAACAAACATATTCATCAGGTAATGCTGAACAATCCATCCAGACACACATATCTTCCAACCTTCGGCTGACTCGGACCTACTAGATAACATAATCGAGTTTAGCATAACGTCTGTTAGACTTTTATATATAGGATTATCTATCCTTAACTATTTATTTAACATTTCCTATCAGCAGTCCTAAAATATCTGTCAAATATCTTCCTTCTGGACGGTCTGTCCCTAACTTAATCATCTCCCAGGTCCTCCCGAGCCTAATGGTTTTCCGGGCTTACCAATAACCTATATGTATACAACATATATTCCTTTCGGTGTGTAATCATAATTTTTGCCTACCTATGACCAAGCCCTACACACTGGAATTTTGGACAACAATTAGCTAGGGCTACAAGCTAATGTATAGGGCGCGACCCCATACTAGTCCCATCTGGTTTTCTAATATCTAGTCATTTATATCTAAGGATCCCCTCCCATAATTTTCTTTGAAAACAATTTCAAAATGACTTAAACCTTTAAATCAGACTACAAACAAGGAAAAGAAATAAGTCTTTATACTTTACTCAAAACGTATTACCATGTTAGATATATACCCTTTACTTAAAACTTAGTTGATGAAAACACTTCACAATTTGAAATAACCTCTTCCCATGATTTGAAATTATCTCACTCAATTTCAATGTTTAGACCTTTCAAAAATGATTTCTAAAACCTTTCGAATTCATTCAAAAAAAACCTTTAGGAAGTTACAAACTTTAGACATCCATTTTTGAAATAACTTAAGCCCTTTCGAAAACCTTTTATAAACCTTATGTAACAGATCCGAGAATAACCCTTCGAATGCTTAAAATCTCTTAAAACATAAACCTTTCAAAAGTAAGATGGGTTTAACTTTAAAAATAATCTGGAAACCTTCTTTTCGTAACCTTTCATCTTTGTTAAAGCAATCTTTCAAAAATATTCATATAACCTTTCGAGGGTATCCAAACAACCTTTCGGAAGCCTTTGGTTATATTTCACAAAACGAGGGTAGCCACCTAAGTCGAAAGCTTCCCTCCGAAAGCCATGGAGAAACAGTTTATTTTGAAAACAAGTAAACCTTTCGACTGGGTCGGAAGGTTCAAAGTAAAACCTTTATAAAACAGAGGAAACCCTTCGGCTGTGCCGGATGGTTCAAAACAAAGGCAACCCTTCGGCTGTGCCGAAAGGTTCAAAACACAGGTAACCCTTCTGTTGTGCCGGAAGGTTCAAAACATAGTAACGGTGGTAGTAGCTACAACCTATCGATCTTATCGAAAGGTTTTAAAGTCTTTCTTTAAATAACTTGACCTGGTCGGAAGAGACCAAGTCGAAAGCTCAAGTTCGAAAGCAAGGCAGGCGAAAGCTTTTCACTTATAAAACAGTTATATCTCAACCTTTCGACCATCAATCTTTCGTCCATCAACCTTTCGGCTTATTCAATTCATTACTTCCAATTACTTGGTACCTTATGCATTGAACTCTGATCTTATCGAAAGCTAACCTTTCGACTGGGTCGGAAGGTCTGAGCGGAAGGTACTTAGCCGTATGGGTTGAAACATGGAAAAAGTGTGATTTTTGTCTTTAAACTTAATAAGAAACTTTTCAACTAACCCGCCTTTGTTTTTCAATTCTCATTGGTCACTAAAATACATTTCAGAATTTTGCTGCCGCAATTACCAGAATTTATAAAACATTTATTTGCGAATTACCCCTTCTCTTTTATAAATATATAAAAAATTTAAGTCCCATACCTTAAATAATTTTATATATCCCTCAAATGACTTAGGAAAATTCTGGAAAAATTCCAGAACATATATTTTAATACGTTGCTTAACATATTAAAATTTCAAACCCAAATAATAATTATTTCAGCCGAAAATAATTTAAAAACCAATAAACAATTTCCTTCATTCGAAAATTCATATTAAATCCATTTTAACTCGGAAAATTATGAAAATCAAAACCCATATCTAAATTATTATTCCCCATCTATATTTAAATTTCCAAAATCTTCGAATGTCATTAAATAGGGTTTTCATGTTAAACATATCATAAAACACAAATAAACATTTATAATTTCATCAACAATAAACATATATATATATATATCTTGCAACATCAAACATGGTAATATTATAGCAAAAACATTTCGGATCTAAACAAAAACCGAAAACTAAAATTATTAGGGATATAGTAATTATTCACCTTGGCTTTTAGAGATTATAGATGAGATTTTAGAGTGTTGAATTAGTTGGTTTCTTCTTTCCTTTTGAATCTTAGTTTTCTTCTTCTCTTGAGATTGGAAATGGTGGCCGGCCTTAGCTATTTCATTTTTGTGAAATGAGAATAGTGAGCATGAATATCACAAGGGTTTAGGGTATAAGGTCTTGCCATTTCCCAAAATCCTTCTCATTTCCTAACACATTACTTAGTGTTATTTCATTTTAATTACCCCTTCTATATAGCACGACTACCTCTAACTAATACCATCCTTATTAATCATTACATCATTTAATTTAACTTAACTAATCAAATGTCTTAATAAGGTTATAAAATATATGGGGTGTTACAGAGATGGAAGAACAATATTGGTAGATTGATGCTTGGTTGAACTGATGGAAGAACCATAGTGTTTGATGGGGGATATGGTTGTAGTGGGTGTGATGCAGCAGCTTTCAGAGTTCAGGTGGATGATGTACATGTTGAAGGTGGCTTGGGGGTGATGCTGTGGTTGATGACAGTGTATGGGTGATGGAAGGTTGCAGTAACTTGCGGTGATTCAGATTTGTTATAGGAGCAGAGCTTGATCTGTTTTGGTTTGAAGAAGTAGGTGAACAACAATGAATAGGCAATTATATGGAGTGGTGGTTGTTAATAGGCAGTGAATGATGGTTGTAGGGTGTTAGACTTGTAGTGGAGTTGTAGTAGTTTAATGCAGTGAGCAAAGAAAGGTGTTGTTTTGATCAGAGAGATGGTGGAAGGTTAAATAGTGTAGTGGTAGGATATAAGAATTGATAGGTGGTTTGTGAGAGAGGAGATTTGATGTGCAGTGGAGGGATGATGGCAGTAGAGCGAGCTTGGAGGGTGATAGTTGTATGGTGATGATGGTGTTTGTAGTGATATGGCTGATAGTAGTTGGTTATGGGCAGAGAAGTAGGTTGTTATGGTAGATAAAATGATGATGAAGCAGTAGGAAGGTAGAGCACCGTGGTGTCGAGTGCGAGCAGCAGTAAGGTATGTAGTTGTTGACTATCAAGGGATGGTTGGAGTGTTTGTATAGAAATGAGGGGGCAGTGCAAGTTGTTTGAAAGGGAGCTGAAGTGCTGTGGGATATGCACAAGCACAGTATTGAAGGTTTTTGTGCATAATGCTCCAAAGAGAGGAATAGAGAAATAGAAATGTAATATGAGTGACGAATTGGACAGAGTAATGTAATGCAACAGTAATAAAAAAATGAAATAATATTTTTTTTGAAATGTGTATGTTTTTTTTATAACATGCAAATGCAAATGCCAATAGAAAAGCAACAACCACAATCAAAATGCAAACAAAATTCGCACAAAAACACACAACAATAATTTTTAAAATGCACTCAACACACAAAACAAACACACAATGAAATCAAATAAAAATAATTTGAAGAATAGAAAATCAAAATCAAAGATAATTCCTCGGCAACGGTGCCAAAAACTTGTTCGCATCGGCTAATTTCCTATCGAGTTAGAAAATGGCCGACCGAATTTAAATTTAAATTAACCGCAAGCGCATGGCATACAAATGTTAGTACGTGGCGAGTAGAGGTTGATCCGCAGGGAATTGTTAGATTTTAAATTTTTTATTCAATCAAATTAACCAAAGTTGAGTTGTTTAAGCTAAAAATGTAAGAAAACTAACAAAAATTATTGACGAAAATATGAGAGTGTGAAGGAAATTTAGAGGTAATTTCCACTCTCTAGATCACATAAATCAACAAAATGAAGTTATGATCTCTCTTTTGGTCATTAGTGAAATTAGTTGATGTGCTTATCATAAGTATGACATATTTGTGCTATTAATTAGCTCAATATAAACCATCAAACTATAACACAACCACTAATCCACTATTTAACTCTCATAAAAATGACAACAATGTTGAAAATAAAATTTATTTTAAGTAAGGCCTATTAACTATTGATTAGAAACATAGACCATAAAATTTTGATTTCAAAATCACTTCATTACCAACATCATATGTAGATGAAGAGGTCATTTATGTTTGTTGTTTGTTTAAGCATAGCCTATTTGGTGTCAACAATATAGGCTATCAAATTCAAAGCTAAAACAACAAGTTAAACCACTTCAAATATTTCCATTAAGCACAAAAAGAGAACATAAATGATCAAATGTTGAATCTACATACTAGAGAGGTTCATTACCCCTAAATTGAAGGGGTTTAGCCTCTTATATTTGTTATCAAATCAACAAGTGTAGCTTGCAACATGAAACAAAAAGAGGAGGAAAAAGTGAGCAAAGTAGATAGAGAGCTAATTAAAAGAAAATGAAAGCTATTCTACTTGCATGAAAAATAAACTAACTACTAACAAGAAAGGAAAAGAGCATGTAAATAAAAGAGAGCACTAATTAACATTGCATAAAAATAATAATTACATAAAGAATAGCTAAGTAGCCATGAAAAGAAAGAGAACTTTGTTTTATTATTGATCCTAAATTAATGAGCTAAGAGGAAGAGAGAAGGGTTACATGAACATATGGAGTACTTATACATGTTTTAAAACCCTAATTCATTTTTTTGGAATTACCCCTTAGGAGGTATGGCCACCAAGTTATCATTAGCATGTGATAAACATCCATTAAGTGTGCATGAAACTCTAATAGCCATTAGCATGTGCATTATTTTCTAATTTGTACATTACGGTAGGTGGATAGGTGGGATCCTCCATGATCATGAGTTTGAATTATTTCCATCTTTATTCCTTTGTATTCTTTTGTGCATGCATATTTTCCATGAAACTCTCTTCCATTTGAAGCTAAATTCCTACTAAATAATATAGAAATATCCAAGTAAATTTTTATAAATTAATACATGCACAAAAATGACCATTTTGCCCTTATATGAAGATGAATATATGATGATTTGAAAATAATTTGAATTTTGGTTTAAACATGTTAAAATACCCAATATGATCATTTATTTAATTTAATTAGACTAAATATGGTGGTAAAACTATGCACATTTATGTGCACATCAATGGTACAAGAGATTTGATCATTTTATGCTTGAAAATGGTTTTGATAGAAGCATCAAAGATGCTTGTGTATATTTCAAGAAGTTGAAAAATGATTGTTGGGTGTATTTACTCTTGTATGTGGATGACATGCTCATTTCTTCTAAGGATAAGAATGAAATCAGCAAGCTAAAACTGAGTTTGAAATCAGAGTTCGACATGAAGGATCTTGGAGAAGCAAGAAGGATATTGGGTATGGAAAATGAAAGGGATCGGAAGCATTTTGAGTTGAAATTGACTTAAAAGGAGTACATTGAGAAAGTGCTTTGCCGGTTTAGCATGGAAGATACAAAGGCGTCAAATACACCTTTACTTTTTCATATGAAGCTTTCGAGTAAGGGATCACCTATCTTGGAGAAAGACAAGGTTTATATGGCAAAGGTGCCATATGATAGTGCGGTTGGAAGTCTAATGTATGCTATGGTGTGTATAAGGCCTGATATTGCAAAAGTTGTCGGGATGGTTAGCCGATACATGACTAATCCGGGGAAATCACATTGGGGAGCTTTGAAGCTCATATTAAGATACCTTAGAGGTACATCATCTCATGGTATTGTTTTTGGCGGTAGTGATAGATTGGATTGCAAGTTGGTTGGTTATTGTGATTCGGACTACGTCGGTGATAGAGATCGAAGGAAATCAACTTCCGGATATGTCTTTACACTTGGTGGTACAACTATAAGTTGGAGATCAAGACTGCAGACCGTAGTTGCTTTATCCACTACGGAGGCGGAGTTGATAGCCGCGGAGGAGGCGGAAAAGGAGGCACTCTATTGGAAGCGATTGTTGTGTGACTTAGGATTCGAGCATGATAGCATCGATGTTCGATGTGATGACATAGTGTTATTCACTTGGAATAGAATTTGGCATTCAACTTACGGACTAAGCATAATGAGGTGAGAGAGTCATTTCTAGTAGCCATGGATGAGGATAAGAAAGTATATCTTCGAAAGTGCACACAAAGGATAACGTGGAAGATATGTTCACTAAGGCATTGCCGGTTGGTATGTTCAAGCATTTCTCGAACTTGATTCGCTTGGAGAAGTGCTATGTGCTACGGAGTGGCACGGTTGAGGGAGGAGCTTAGTTATAGATGAGGAAGAGTATCGGTGAGAAATTGAGATTCTATCTTCTTGGTAAGTGCTACTTTACACTCCTCAGCACTTTAGTCTTTGGTGAGACGGTTTAGGATTTGGATGTTTTCAATACTTCATTAGCTGGCGGGGGCTTTTCCTGAGTTCATTGGTGGAGTGCAATGGGCGGTGGCTTTGCTGGAACTCATTGGGAAAGCATTCATGTTTGGTTGAAGGTAGAGCGATAGTTGGTGCTATCAGTTGTTGATGATGGTATGGTGCCATTGGAGTTGGAGATGGATATAGTGTCAAGGTGGAGTGTTAAATTTTGGCGACACTATATGGAGAATTGTAGAGGTCGGAAGTAGCTTCGTAACGGAGAAAACGGTTTGCAGATCGGAGTTTGGAGGTGGAAGTTATGGAGGAAAAGGTGGAGTAGTGTTGAAATGACAGCGACAGACGTCTGTCGCTTCTGCAAACTTGTAGCAAGCCTGTTCCAGAGAGTTAGGACAGACGTCTAACCTTTTGGTCATCGTTTGAGTCTGTGCATAAATTTTCCAGAGGGCTAAAACAGACGTCTGTCACTTTGGACAGACGTCTAATGCCTCGAGGAAAATTTTTCCCGAGGTATTGGACAGATGTCTGTCCCGTTATGACAGACGTCTGTAGCGACTTCCGCCTGTTTTCAGGCAAGGGCTTGACATGAAGATTTGTGATATTTGGAGGGGCAATTTTAGAACTTTGCCTAGTTTTTCTATTCTCCTATTTAAGCTAGCTTCAGGTTCCAGATCTACGAGCAACAGAAAGTGACTGCAGCTGATTAGCCTCCGCTAATTAGGGTTTATCAAAACCTAATTTTCTTTAATTCTTTTCTCCACAAATTAATTCTATTAGAATTTTTACCATTGTAATCAATCTCTTGTACTCTTCTCATCAATATTAATAAAAGCTCTCTCTTAAAGTGGATGTACACGAACACACGTTAGTGGAACCACCATAAATCGCTGTGTGATTTATTTTTCGTTATTGCTTTGATTTCTATATTGCTTGTTTGGGGATTGTCATTGCTTTTGGATTGGATTGATTTGAATTGAGATATTGATTGGTTTTTTTTAATAAAAAGATAAATATATAGCAAAAGGAGAAAAAAAGCCTTTCTCCGGTGGCTCACAAAAGGAGGCAAGGCATACGGAGAACATATGCCTCCCAAAAACACAGACAACAGAACAAAACCGGTACGAAGAAAAGAAAAAGAAAATAAAAAACCTCCACTAACTGACAGTAGCCAGGAGTAACCAACAAAAATAGAGCAAAAGAAACACCACCCGCACAACCGTCAATCCCGCCACAACCGAATAGGTATAAGCCAGTCCACCAGAGTAGCTACCATCCCATACCCAGCCAAAGAAAACTGAAAAATGAACCAATACCCAGACCGAGCAGCAAAGCGACCATGCTATAACCACCACAAGCTCCACTGACTGGCAGAAGCCAGGAGAACCAATAGAAACAGAGCAAAAGAAGCACCACCCGCACAACCATCAATCCCGCCACAACTGAATAGGTATAGGCCAGTCCACCAGAGGAGCTACCATCCCATATTGAGCCAAAGAAAACCGCCCAACTGACAACACCATCGAGCTCCGGCAAGGCCACCGCCCAATGTTGGTGTCTGAAGATAGTCGAGAAGAGCACCAAAGAGGTAACAAGGGCCCACAAAATCAAATGGAGAAGACCACAGAGAAGGCCAATAGCAAAAAGGGGAACCAAATCCCAAGCAACTCTAGCTGTAACCAAGCACAACAAAGGGAAAGGATCGCCGATCAGACAAGAAGCTAGTAAACCAGAACGAGCAACCCAAGCAACCAAACACTGCCAAAACCAACCAAGCAACTCCAAAACCAAGCAACCGGAGTAGAGCACAGGAGAAGCCTACAAAACAGGACAACCACAACCCAAGCAATTCCAGAACTAACCAATCATAGCCAACTAAAGCGAACTCCGGACCAGGGAAGAATCCAAAGACACCTGGACCTGAAAAACTAGCAACCACATAAGAAGAAAAGTGGGGGGGGGAGATCGGGAGCGATGGGTGAAGGCCAACGCCCCACCAAAAGGATTCAACCAACTCCCTGTCTAGCGGAAGTCAGAACACATGAAATAGAAAGAAGACCCACTAGCCGCCCAGAACGGGAGCCCATGGGTCCCCTGAAAGGTCTACCACGGAAAGCCAGGAAGACGTCATTCCTAACACGCCGAATAATGGACGGAGGATCCATGGGAGAGCTCTCAAAGGTTGCCTTATTCCGCGCGCACCAGAGGTGCCAGCAGATCAGACAGGGAATCAAGCGGAACACGATCGAACGAAGTGATTTTCCAAAGATCCCAGCCCACCGGGTTCTCTGAAGATCATTAGGAGATTTGGCAATACCTCGAACACCAACAAGGTTCCCGAAGTAATTCCAGCACGCTCTGGTTGAGAAACCATCAAAAAAATGGTTCAAGGATTCCGTTTCCCCATTGACACAGCATCTGCAACGGGAAACGGAGGGGATGCCGATCTTTTGGAGATTCTCGTCTAGTGGCAACTCATCGTGCTGGATACGCCACATCAACAGAGAGACCTTGGGGGGAATACGAGAATCCCAAATGAAGGAAAACAAAGGACGAATGGGGCTTGGAATTCTAACCGAAGTCCAAGCTTTCAAAATGGAAAACGAATCGCCATCCCAGCCTTTTAAGCCGCCATGAGAGTCAGAGAACGGCTTCACCGACTGCATGTGCTTATCCGTCCTATGCTAGTGAGATATTGATTGGTTGTTTTTACACTTCTTACCACGATCTCGTCTTCCGCTGTGCTTTAGGGGTTTTGATTTGAGTGGTCTCGAGTTAGAATCCTGCCCCAACATAAAATGGACTACAAGTCAACACTTAAGATATGTGTAAATGAAAGGTAGGGTAGTAATACCAAACGGTATGATATGTTTAATTATTAATAGCTTATCGACTAGATACTTTGTATAACAACTGATTAGGTGTGACCACTGAGTGATATAAAACACTTATGTGTCAGCAAACTAAGTGTTTGATATATCATACTTTGAAAGACGACTAAGGTTTCCTTAGATAGATAACATAATTGAAAATGAGTGGGAAAAACTCTTAAATCGCTCAAGATATTGTAGTTTCATCTATTGAGAAATCAATAAATAAAAAAAATGGGGAGTTTCAAGAAAATGGCGGAAAGTATTCAATTCTCTCTCCTATCTTTTTTTAATAATTCTTTCTTTTTATCATTTCCGAGTACCTCCTCTTCTCAAACACGTGTATCTCAAAACCCTTCTTCTTCTGTAACATTAGGCTCCTATGCCGATGTGGTTAGATCTAAGAATTTTATTTATGATCGCCCTACGCATAAATCCACTTTTATTCATATTCACAAAAAAATTTCAAACATCAAATCTCAAAACCTTTGCTTTAGGTGCGGAATGGATAACCATCGAGCGAGAAACTGCCACAACGGTCTTATGTGCTTCTATTATAACAGATCTGGGCATCGATCATCGAACTGTCCTAATAGAGCAAGATTTCAGAAAGATAGAGGGTAAGGGGTTGATTTTAGAGACAACGCATCTTCGAAGCAACCAGAGGAAATTTCTAGAAGGAAGTCAGATTCAATTGATTTGGTAAATGGGGTGGATGTCAACAAAATTCAGAATTACTCTCGACAACTCTAGTGGCTTCGCTAAAGCTTACAAGAAATGTAGAAGATGGGTAATTATCACAATTATTCAAGGAAAATTCACTATTCAAGATATTATTGACCTTCTTACTTTTCACTTTGGTAATCATAATTGGGACGTTAAGAAGTATAATCGGGAATTTAAGGTTTTTTATCCAAGTTTCAATCTTGCCATAGATGCTACGATGAGAAATGTTCTGAAACTTTTCAATAAGGCAGTCAGGCTGAGGCTTAGGAGTCTGCATAAACGGAAAATAGAAAGAGATCTCTCAATTAGAACTTGGATTTGACTTTTGACTTACCAGATATATGTTGGGAGCTAGATCTTTTAGAAGAGGTAGTCAGTGGGATTGGCTTCTTAGTTAATATGGATTTTGTTGAAGGAGATAAATTTGATTATTCCTATCTAGATGTGGAGATTGAAAGAGATATTAATGTGTCTATTTCGGGGAAAACTGTAATTTTTATTGGAAATGCATGCTACATTGTTTCAGTTACTGAGACTTCTATAGAGGGTGATCTGGATCTCGATGCATGGAACCATTCTTGCTTCGGACCTGACACCAGTAAGTTTTGGAGGAAGAAAGATAACTCTCGTAAGACTCAGGAAGATAGAAATGACTTGATTGATCTTGTAGTGAATGGAAATCAGGTTCTTGTTACTCATATTTCAAACAGTATTAGTAATAATTTGGGTTCCAAGAACTGTAATGTTGCACATGTGGTTGATCCATTTACTATTCCAGATAGAGTGTATGATGAAGTGACCGATTCTGGTTCAAGTGATCAGAATGTGTTTAATCCTCTTAATCCACACAAAGTCTATGTGGAAGACGCTGTCACGGACTCGGATGATGCTAATGTTGTGGTTTTTCATGCTAATAATTCAGATGAAGTTAGAGAATTTCTCAAAAACACTGAAATGGTGGTAACAGGTGGTGATAAGGAGGATGCTCCAGTCCAAGAGGTAGCTTTTGTCGAACCCAGTGTGGAAATTATTGAAGTAGAAAAGGAGCATATTCCTGTTGTGGGGCTCAGTGACAACTCAAGCAAAGATATCAATGCCGATGCTGCTTTCAACAATGTGCGTAAAAGTGCCAGGCTATTGGGTCAGAAGGAGCATACTCTGAAGAAAGCCAATAAAAGAGCAGGAGTGAAAGCTTTGGAGCATGCTGCCTCTTCAAGTAAGTCCTCTCACCCTTTTTTCAGAAGTGTTCATGTTCCAACTGCATTAAACTCTCTTTCTTCTGAACAACTTTTTGACATTGCTAGAAAAATGGTTTTACTTTTCAAAATGGCATAGTGGATATGGAGAGTTTTAGATCTTTGGAGTTATTAAGGGTCTCCAATAACTCATGAAGATCTTAACATGGAATGTTAGGTGTCTCGGCACTCCCTAGAAATGTGCCAGAGTCAAGAACATTGTTAAGTCATTATATGTGGATGTAGTGTTAATTCAGGAGACTAAAATTGCTGACTCCTCTATTTTCAATTTTAATTCATTGGGTGGAAATTTCATTGATAGTTGGTGTGTTGTTGATGCCATGGGTAGTAAAGGTGGTCTGTTTGTTGGTTGGAGAGGGGATAGGTTTAAGCTTGTAGAGGAATTCAAATTCTCTAATGTTTTGCATATTAAATTGGAGAATATGAGAGATAGATGCAATTTGTTTATTTCAAATGTTTATGGCCCTTGTGATAAAAATGATAAACCCGTTTTCTGGGAATGTTGTTCTGATTTTTTGAAAGAGGTTAATGGGCCTTGGGCCATTGGGGGAGACTTTAATGTTACAAGGTTCTTAGGAGAAAGAAGTGAGAGAGAAGGAAGTTATTCAGAAATGGAGAGATTTAGTGATTTTGTTGAAGATTGTAGTTTAATTGACATGCCTTTGTGCAATAGAGCTTAGACTTGGAGCAATGGGCAAGATAACCCTATAATTGCTAGACTAGATAGATTTTTAATCAACATCCAATGGAATGATAAATTTCCATTCTCTGTACAATATGGTCATGCTAGGATTCTTTCTGATCACTGTCCGGTGGTGTTAGATTGTAAGGATGATGTGAAATTTAAGAAAAATTTTAGGTTTGAGAAAATGTGGTGTCTAGAGAATGACTTTGATGATTTTGTTAAGGGAAAATGGTCTAGTTTTAACAGCGTAGATAATTCTGCTAAGAATATAATGTTTAAGCTTAGATCATTAAGAAATTGTATCAAATAATGGGAGAAAAGGAACTTTGGTAATTTGAAAGATAAGAAGATTAATTTGAATGAAGAGATTTTGGCTCTTAAACAATAAGGAGGAAGCTATGGGATTGTCTCAGGAAGATTGTGCTGTTCTTAAATCTAAGGAAAAGAACTTTTGAAAATTATTGACCAAGAGGAAATATCATGTGGAAGCAGAGATCTAGAGTTAATTGGCTCAATCATGGAGATGCTAACACTGCTTATTTCCATAAAATAGCCAATGATAGAAGGAGAACTAATTACATAAATAATATTATTATTGAGCTTGTTGAGGAATCTGATCAAAATAAAATTTTAAATAAGTTTTCTGATTTTTACAAAGAATTATTTGGTAGTGCTCAAGAGAAATTTACTTCTGTGAATTGGGATTTAATGTTTAATGGCAATGAGAAGGTGGACTTGAATTGTTTAGAGCAAGTGTTTACTGAAAAGAAAATTTGGCAAGCTGTTAAGGACCTTCCAGCAGATAAGGCACCTGGACCAGATGGTTATCCTTCTTTCTTCTTCCAAAGATACTGGTCTATCATTAAATCAGATGTCATTGCCATCTTCAATGACCTATATGTTGGAAATTTAGATTTTAGTTGTATGAACTATGCTTTTATCGTTTTACTAGCTAAGAAGGAGGGAGCTAATGATGTTAAAGACTTTAGACCCATCGGTTTACTGAATTGTATATTTAAGATTATTACCAAAGTTCTAGCTAAAAAACTTAAGGGTTTGATGGATTCTCTCATTCTTAATAGTCAATCTGCTTTCATTAGAAATAGAAATATTATGGAAAATGTTGCTGTGGTGCAAGAAGTGGTCAACTATTGTATGCAGGAAGATTTGCCTTCTGTGATTTTGAAATTAGTTTTTTCAAAGGCTTTTGATTCTTTAAATTGGAATTTTCTTTTAGAAGTTTTACAAGCCAGAGGTTTTGGCAGTATTTGGTGTAGATGGATTAGGGGTCTTTTGAACAGTGGGTTTCATCTGTTTTGCTGAATGGGATGGAAGACAGGAAAATTATGTCTAAAAGAGGATTAAGACAAGGAGATCCTCTCTTTCCTTTACTATTCAATATTGCAGTAGATATATTTGCAAGGTTAATTAGAGTTGCTGTTAGAAATGGAGTGTTAAGTCTTTTGGTAATTCTTTTGTCACTGGTGGCATATTTTCCCTTCAATATGCTGATGATACTATCATATTTAGTTCTCCCAAACCTCATTTATCATTACTCTTAAGCTTTTTCTTTATGGATTTGAGAATCTGTTAGGCTTGAAAATTAATTTCAATAAGAGTTTAACTATGGCTGTGGGTGGTTCCGATTTTAATATTCAAGACGTTGCATTGACTTTGAATTATAGAATTGGCGATTTTCCTCTATCTTATTTAGGATTGATTATTAGACCTAAAGCTCTGAAACATGAAGATTGGTTACCATTGATTGATAAAATTGGGTCAAGGCTAGCAAGATGGAAATGTCATACTTTATCAAGAGCAGGAAGATTGGTTTTGTTAAACTCAGTTCTCTCTACATTGCCTTTATTTTGGATGTCTGTATACAAATTCCCTAAGTTGGTCATTAATAAAATTGACACTATTAGGAGAAATTTCCTATGGAAAGGTTGCAGATCTGGTAGTTCTTTAAAGAACTTAGTGGCTTGGGAGACTATATGTAAATCTAAAGATCAAGGTGGTTTAGGGGTGATAAATCTACATGAACTTAATTGTGCTCTTTTATGTAAATGGTTATGGAAAATTTCTGAAAATAATAATTCTCTTTGGAAAATTTGGGTTGAAAATAGATACTACATTGGTAATTTCAACACTGATGTCTTCTCTTTGCATCAAACTCCAAAATATTGGTTTGATATTGGCAATTGGGTAATGGTGATAGAATCTTATTTTGGCATAACACTTGGATATGTAACATCCCTTTGAATAATATCTTTCCTGATTTATATAACATCTCTATGAATTAAAATGATAGAATAAGTGAACTTTATTACAGAGCTTGTAATGAGCTGAAACGGATTCTTAGTTTCAATCATGGTTTAAGGTTCCGGCCGGAACCCCGAGATTCCGGCCACCTCGGTTCGGTTCCGGCCGGAGGCGGGACGAAATTAGGTTAAAATCTCGTCTCGCCAACCTTCAGTACAAAAAATCAAAAAAATCAAAAAAAAAATCAAAAAACCAGCAAATCGAAACAAACTGTACATAAATTTATGAACTGTAAAGCAATATTACCAATCGAGCATCAAAAATTCAAAATTCGAGAAGCAAATTCAGGCGCAGCACAAATCAAGCATCGAGATGAGAAAATCGAGAAGTCTTGTTGTCAATTTTCATTGCAGCAGGCATCGCGATGAGACAATCGAGAAGTATTGCTGTTGATTTTCATCGCAGCAGGCATCGCGATGACTTTACTGTAGTCGTCTAGTTTTTCTTTTTGATGATGCATAGATAATTTAGGGTTAGGAAGTGAATAGTAGTTTAGGTGGGTTTGGGTTAGTATGAGCTTGGGTATGAATATGGGCTGGGCTTTTATTTTATTGTTTTAGAGAGATTGGGAAACAATTTTAGTTATTGTTATGCAATTATATTACTGTCATGCAAATTTCAATGATTTGCCTTTAACTACTAAAGCTTTACTAAATAATTCAACTTTAAGGAATGGTTTTTGGATGTAATAATATTATATGTTGTATTATTATCTCTTTATGCATTGTATTTTGTATTTTATTTTCACAATGTTTATTATTACTTTTTAATTACAAATACAGAACGAAACCGAAACAAAAACCGAAACATCCGAAATTTCCGAAATTGACCGAAACCAAGAAAATATCAAATGATCGAAACCGAAACCGAAACCGAATTCTCGAACCTTGGTTTCAATAGAATGTTTGTTGAAGATTTACTCATTCAGTATTGTAAGCTAATTAATATGCTGCAAGGGCATAATCATTCACAATGTCAGTGACAATGTTTCTTGGGCTCTAGAAAAGAATGGAAAATTCAGTGTCAGTTTAGTTTATAGATTACTGAATTTTGGTGGTATCAAGGTGAATTATTGTAAAGCTCTATGGAAGATGCATGTTCCACCTAAAGTGAAGCTTCATATGTGGATTTCTATCAATAATAAGCTGAATACCAAAGCCCTTCTTATTCACAAAGGTCTAAGGATTGAATCTAAATGTCTATTCTATAATTTCGAAGATGAAGACACTGATCATTTATACTTCCAATATCCTTTTACCTACCTGCTTAGGATCAAATGCTTTCAGATTCTTCATAGTATTCCTCCTCCACATTTTTTAACCAATTCTGGTACTAGGAAGTTGACAGAAAACAGGTTTCAAACAAAATTGATAGAATTATATTTGATTTCATAATTATGAGTGTTTCTTTGGTTTTATGGAGTGAAAGGAATGATAGATGTTTCAATCATAAAAGTAAATTTGATATGCTTCTCAGAATTACAATGTCTAATATTTCTTTCTGGTTAGGTGTTGTTTATCTTTATGGACAGGAATGGAATGCTATACTACTTGAGCTGCAAAAGAGAGTAAGGGAAAGCATGGATTCTATCGGAAAGAGAGTGGTGCGTAGGAAGAGGGGGGGATTAAGCTGCCTGACCTGCTATGTCCAGCTGTTTCTTCTCTGATTTCATGTTGTCTTCTTTATGCTGTTGTATCATATTGTATATATTATTAGCTAAGTAGTATTTTGTGGTTTAGTATGTACCGGGTATGTTTGTTTTGGGCTGTACATGGGTATGTATGTACTGGGTATGTTTGTATATGGTGTATGTCTGACTTTGTAAGTGCAGGGTTGTTTTGTTGGATGTAACTACACTTTTAATGATAATTTTATAGGCTGGGAATTTGTTCCCATCCTGGGTTTCAAAAAAAAAATCAGGGTTTCTTTCAGTTACACTTAGGTTAGATATGAAGTAGGTGATCATCACCATATACTAGAATTGAAGTCCAATAAATTGCCCGGTTGACGGTTAGGGCTGCTTGGTTTCATGCCCACCTAGCGATGTACTGTATAGTGTATACATGTGTGTAGCTGTCTCTCTCTCGCCTGGTCGCCCGCGTACATGTGTGTGTGATTTGAAAGGGTATTATGATATAACAAAGTTAAACTAAACTAAAACGCAAACGATATAAGAAAGGTAGCTATAGTTTTTACAGCATACTAAACCATAAACTGAGAGTATATAGACTAAACTAGAAAGGAAGCCTAATAATCCGCCGCAGAACTATGGTCCTAGCCCATAATCCTCTCCAGAACAACAGTCCTAGCCCTCCTAATATCCCTGCAGCACCTAGCAGCAAGCTCACTAATCTCCTCCACGTTTTCCATAAACCCTTCCAACATTTTACTCATTTCACACACAGCAATCCCAACCCCTTTATTAGAAAATGTGAGAGAGTAGAATATTGTTTTATTGATTTAACAGAGTTGTACAAACAGTTTTGATACAAGAATTGTATTATTGTGACTTAGCAACTGATTACAGAATGTAATAACAATATATATACTTGTTTGGGCTAGGCCCAGTAACCTATAAGCTGAGTTGCCACGGATTGCTGTTGTGAACCGTTGGATGGCACAAGATCTGATGGCTCACTTTATTAATCTGAGTTGCCAAGGATTCGTGCGTGCTTTTGAGAAAACAATCAATCGGTTCACTTCATTTCCCTCAATACTCCCCCGCAAACCCTAGTTCCTCTAGGGTTTGAGAAACAATGGCGGCTCAAGCAATTTCGTTGATTAGTGACCTTCAAAGGTTGGAAAATGGCAAGGGAGGTTTGATGCTCTTCTTGCTCTTCTTCTTTTGTGAGTTGTTGAGTAGGATCTTCAGAACTTTTGGAATACTCGTCAGATCTGATTTCACAGCTACCTACTCCAAGCTTTTCTCTGAGTCCGATGAAGTTGAGCTTGGACAAAGGTTTAGTTAGCGTATCTGCTATCTGGTAAGTAGATGGTAAGTGTTGAACACTGAGATTTCCTTTGTTGACTTGTTCGCGTACAAAGTACATGTCTAGTTCCATGTGCTTTGTGCGTGAGTGAAGTATTGGATTAGCTGTGAGATGAACTGTACTGAGATTATCACACCATTTAACAGATTTTCTGTTGAGCTTTACTTGTAGTTCCTTAAGTAGGGATTCAATCCACATGACTTCTGCCGTAGCATTAGCTACACTTCTATACTCAGCTTCACTGCTGGATCTTGCTACTGTAGTTTGTTTTTTTGAGCTCCATGATACGGGATTATCACCAAAAATATGCAGTAACCACTTGTTGATCTTCTATCATCAGGGTCATTTGTCCAGTCTGAATCTGCATACCCTGTTATTTGTAGATTTTTGCTTGCTTTCATGATTAACCCCATATTTAAAGTACCTTTTAGATATCTTAGTATTCTTTTGATGAACTTCCAATGCTCATCAGTAGGTTGTTGCATGAATTGACTGGCTTTGTTGACACTAAAAGTGATTTCTGGTCTAGTAATTGTCACATATTGTAGTGCACCGACTATGCTCCTATATTGAGTGTCATTTGATATAGCTTCACCCTTATATTTTGATAACTGGTTGTTTGTGACCATGGGTGTGGAAATAGGATTGGCTTTGTCTATCTATGCTTTGAGTAAAATTTCCTCAATATATTTCTTCTGATTTAATTGCATGATATTGTCAGATGTTCTCTTTGCTTCAATGCCCAGGAAGTAGTTAAGTGTGCCCAAGTCTTTTACAGAGAATTCATTGTCTAGATGCTTGACTAGTTTGTTGATCTCTTCATTACTGCTTCCTGTAATAATAAAATCATCCACATATATAAGAACATATGTTACAGAGTTATTATGAAATTTAGTAAACAAAGAGATATCAGATTTTGTTGAGCTGTAGTTGAGACTCATGAGAGTGGTTTTCAATTTTTCAAACCACACTCTTGGGGCTTGCTTTAGACCATAGATAGCCTTGTTTAACTTGCAGACAAGTTCTCCTTGTTTTTGAAAGCCATGAGGTTGTTCCGTGTAGACTTCCTCCTGTAAAACACCATTTAAGAAAGCATTATTGATGTCAATTTGTCTGATGGTCCAGTTTTTGTGTAAGGCAATAGTTATGACTGTTCTTATAGTTGTGGGCTTCACAACAGGTGAGAAGGTTTCATTGAAATCAAACCCACTCTGTTGTGAGTAACCCTTTGCAACCAATCTTGCCTTATATCTTGAAACTGTACCATTAGCATTTCTTTTGAGTCTAAAGGTCCATTTTCATCCCACTATATTTTTATCTCTTGGTGCTTTGACAAGTGACCAAGTCTTATTTTTTATCAAGGCATTATATTCTTCTATCATAGCATTTTTCCAGTTGTTGTTTTCTAATGCTTGATGAAAATTACTTGGTTCTTCTTGATCTAGAGTGGTATTGTAAATCTTTGGTTTAAATATACCACTCTTGGATCTAGTTACCATGGGATGCCCAGGTCTTTCAGAAGTTTCATAGATAGTTTCAGTTGTACCTTGGTTAACATCCTGCTCATGAGAAGAATGAATTGAATTTTCACTTACCTCTGGTTGAGATAGTTGAACAGGTGTAGAGGGTTCACTAATGTGTTCCTGATCTGGTCCAGTTTTGGACAACAAGTGTTGTGAGCCTGGGCTGCTTTCCAAGCTTTTGCTGCTGTTCTGATCTCTCATTAGAGCAGTGATGATCTGTTCTGATATGATTGGGATGGCAGGTATGGATTCTTTTGAATTATATACCTTATTTGTAGTTTTTATGGTTTTCTCTTTAAAAGGAAAAACTTTTTCATTGAACACTACATGTCTAGAGATGATAATTTTTCCATGTTCATTTAGACACTTGTAGCCCTTTTGATTTGGTGCATACCCAATAAATGTACAAGGTGTGGATCTAAAGTTGAGTTTGTGTGTGTTATATGGCCTAAGATATGGGAAACATAAACACCCAAAGGTTTTTAAGAACTTATAATCTGGTTATATATTAAACAGTACCTCCAAAGCGCATCTTAAATTAAGTATTTTGGTAGGTAGTCTGTTTATTAAATACACTGAAGTAGCAAATGCTTCAGACCAGAATTTTTGAGACATATGTTCCTGAGCTAATATAGTTAGACCAGTTTCGACTATTTGCCTATGTCTTCTTTCTATTATACCATTCTGTTCGGATGTATGGGGACAAGTAATTCTATGAAAAATCCCTTTTTCTTTAAAGAAATCTTTTAAAGGCATAAATTCAGTGCCACCATCAGTTTGAAAAATCTTAAGCTGGTTACCAGTTTGTTTTTCAGATAAAGTGATAAATTGTTTTACAATACTAGCAGTTTCAGCCTTTGATTTTAGAAAATATATCCATACATGTTTGGAGTAAGCATCAATGAATGATATATAATACTTGTATCCATAATCAACTGTTATGGGTGCAGGACCCCACAAGTCAGCTGCTACTAAGTCAAGTGGTTTGTGATACACAGTTTCAGAATTGAGAAAGGGTTGTTTATGACTCTTTCCCATTTGACAGTGTGTGCAAACATATGGTAAAGTGTTATTAGTAAAAAGAACATTGTTATTTTTCAACACATGCTTGACTATATTAATATCTGGATGACCAAGTTTACTGTGCCACAAATCTAGTACATCAGTGTTTCTACATTCAGAGTTATTACACCATGTTTCAATATCAGAGTTTCCTGATTTGTCCAAACAGAATTTGTATAGCCCTTTATGTAATCTACCCTGCAAAAGCATTTGTTTGGTGTTAATGTCTCTAACAGTGCAGTGATCAGGGTAAAATTCAAAGAATACTTTATTGTCTTTAGCAAATGTTGACACACTTAATAAATTCTTATTTATTTATGGAGCTCTTAGCAAGTTATTTAAATACAGCTTTCTTTTTCCCATAATATATGATTTACCAGTGTGTGTTATTGCTATAGACTTGCCATTACCCATATGTATAGAGTTCATACCTTTGTATTCTTTGTTTCCAAGATTTAAGTTGCTTAGATTGTTGGTGATGTGATTTGTAGCTCCAGAGTCAGGATACCAGTCCTCATCATTCATGCCTTCTGATTTTTCAAAATCTCTTTTCTCTGTATTTTGCCCATCTGTGTCATTTTGGCTTTGTGCTATGTTTACATTTGGGTTTCTTTGACTGTTGTTGTTCTGACCTGGAACATAGTTTAGATTCAATCTGAAGTAGCACTTAGCTGCAGTGTGCCCAGTCTTTTCACATATTTGGCATTTTGGCTTAAAGTTGTTATTCCATCTGCCTCTTCCTCTGCCACGACCAAATCTGCCACCACCTCTTTGATTCTGCTGCTCATTTCTGTTGTAACTACTTGTTCCTCTTCCTTTTGCTACAAAGTTAACATTCAATTCTGCTTCTTGAGGCTTATTGATTCCCAGTCTGGCTTCATGTGCCAACAGAATTGAGTGCACTTCATCAATGGATGGTTGATTCTTTTTTGAGGTGAGTACTGCCACAACAGACTCATATTCTGCTGGTAGGCCACTTAGTATTATCATGAGGTGATCTGATGATGGTATTCTGTTATTTGTAGAAGCCAGTAAATCACATATATTCTTGATTTTTTATAAGTAGTCCCTCATATTAAGATCATCCTTCTTGATGTTGTGTAATTGCTTCTTGTAGAACAGAACCTTTGCTGAAGATTGTGTATTGAACACTCTTTTAATAGTTATCCATATTTCATGAGCATTTTGACAGTCGATGACATCTGATAATAGCTTTGTATCAATAGATGATAGCAACCATGAGCAGATTAACCTATCTTGTCTGAAATATTTTGCATATTCATCGTTGCTTACTGTTTTGTCTTCTTTAGTAATGAAAGCAGGTGGTGCTTGAATGGTGCCAAGAATGTATTCTTCAAGGCCATATCCTTGCAGTGCTGTTTTGACTTGCAATTTCCAAAGCAGATAGTTGTCAGTATTGAGACGAGCTGTGACTAATTGGCTATGTGGGCTAATCACAGTTTTGATGAGGCTTTCGGCAGTGGTCTGGGTTTCCTGTGATTCATTGCCAATATTTGAGGTTGCTGAGTTCAGATCTTGTGCCATGATGCTGATGATGACCAAGATAGTGATTCTTGAAAAAAGCTTTCAAGAATAGAAGATATCACACTTCTTGCAGCCAATTCAACAGATGGTGAGGCAAGAATTGAAGGAGATGAACAAACAACAACTTACTGACTTTTCTTTTTCAGAGAGGAAAGGTATGAGCCGTTACCAGAGTTTAAATTTCTTCGATCTTGGATGAAATTTGAATTTCTTAGATAGCGATGATAGCTTTCTTTCTTTTTCTTTGCTTGGGTGAGTTGCTGTATACCCAAATGATGAGATCTTTCTGATGGGTGAGACAAGCAAAAGATAAATTGATGGGGTAAGTGATAGCCGATGATGCTTTGAAGCTATGGCTCTGATACCATATTAGAAAATGTGAGAGAGTTTATGTTTGAGAGTAGAATATTGTTTTATTGATTTAACAGAGTTGTACAAACAGTTTTGATACAAGAATTGTATTATTGTGACTTAGCAACTGATTACAGAATGTAATAACAATATATATACTTGTTTGGGCTAGGCCCAGTAACCTATAAGCTGAGTTGCCACGGATTGCTGTTGTGAACCGTTGGATGGCACAAGATCTGATGGCTCACTTTATTAATCTGAGTTGCCAAGGATTCGTGCGTGCTTTTGAGAAAACAATCAATCGGTTCACTTCATTTCCCTCAATACCCTTCCTCCTCCTCCTCCTTAACCGCAAACTCCGCACTTTGCAATAAAGCCCCTATCCTCACCTCCAACCTCTCGATCAGCACCCTCACACATTCCAGGTCCTTTATCACAACAAACGTCCCAACCTGCATGGACGCCACGGCATCCCTCCGACTTTTCATGTTGTTTTCATACTTTTCACATAAGGAGTCGAACCACTTGCCCATGGACCCGAGGGGTGAAGAAGTGGCTGCTGAGAGGGCGGCTGTGACTGTAGGAGGTGCCACTGCTACTGCCACCACCGAACATATGACGAGCGCTGTGTAGGCGGATGCGAATATGATGCTGGAGATCCTTCTGAATGCTTTGAGGGTTTTCAGACGTTTGTCAAGTTTGAGCTTCCGAAGAATGAGCTTCTCGATCATCAGCTGCTGCTGGCCATAGACCGCATTGAATGCTTAGAAGAACTCGTTGTTGAATGGGTTGCATGTCTCTTCGAATCTCTTTAGCTCTTCCAGTGTTCTTTCATACTTGTTCTGTTCAAAATGCGAATCATGTCACATTCTACTCATAATATAGTGTGTTTAGTGATGTGGAATTTGAAGTATTTGTGCATCAACTATATCAATTTTAAAGAAGAAAAAAAAAGAGAGAAAAATAGAACATCCTTTGATATTTTATGGTTAAGTGTTTTGAGTTTGATCTCTTGATACCTATAAAAAGTGAGTTAAAAAAACTTGATATATCGGTAGAGAATGTACATATTTTTTTTGTTTTTTTTCTTTAAATTTGAAAGATATATAATAACCAATTTGATAAAGGATATTGACATTTTGAAGTGTTTTATTGGTTTACATATTTTAACTGATCTATATATCTATCAAAGTAGCAATTTATGTTGACTTACCAATAACAGTGGTAATCATTAATTGTATTTATAGCTTAAAGTTTCAAATTTGGATTTAATATTGAATTCGAATTCTTCGTGCATCAATTATCCTTTTATATTTTTCATTTATTATTTTTGTTAAAAATAGAAACACTTGTTGGGTTTGGTTTATTAGATATATATGTAATAATTGAACGCAAAAAACAAATGATATTGATGCAATCACACGGAAAATTGTTCCATTTCAATGAAAATGTGGATTTAGTTGAATTGAATTTGATTATCGTATGTCACATTATACATTGATATCAAATTAAGTGATTTATACCAATTACCAATAATAATAATAGTGGTAGCCATGAATTGCATGTCTAGATAAATGTTTCAAATTTAATATCTGGAAATGTGTATATAATAGCCAAGTTAAAGAGGAAAATAAGTCACTTACATCAAGCAATAAGAACATGGTGGTACTAATTTTATACAGCATAGTTTGAAGTTTTGGGTTCAAATTCTTTAGATAGCAGCTATAATTTTTTGCACAATCAATTGGAATGTGATCTTGGTATCTTACTAGTAAAAGCAATTAACTACACTTGAAAAACTATTATCAGAAAATACAAACATAGTGGTAAGACTTATATTGTATAATTCAAAGTTTTGGGTTTGAATTCTTTGCATATCAGCTATAATTTTTTGCACATTCAAATGGAATTGGTGTGATCTTGGTTTCTATTTAGTAAAAGCATTTAACTGCACATGCAAAACTATTATGTACCTATCAATTAATGTGGCTGGCATAAAAAACTTCATCATATATGCAGCTAAAACAAGGTAATATATGGATTAAAATGGAAAATAAATCCTATATCAGCTACAAATTATTGCATAGTGACATAGAGTAACCGATCTTGCTTTCTACCTAGCGAAAACAGTAATCTCATATATTTAAAATCATCGAATAGCCTACCAATTAATACTTATATAGCATGTAAAAATCACAATAAAATAAGGATAAAGAAAATTACAGTAGAAGCATGGTCTCGGTCATCATTGGGAAAGCACTGGAAGGCAACCTGCAAAATCAACTAAGAATCCCTAGCCTTCACCAAGCACTTCTTCAGAGCAGCAAGAAAGTCCAAAGTCTGAAGGGAGTTCTCGAAGTAATCCTCAACGAGCTCGAACAAATCCGTAGTGATGCAGCGCGTAAATCATCAATCACGAAACATAAGTCGCAAAAAAGAAGATCCCCTAAATCGCGAAACATACCTGAATTGCGAAGCTCTGATTCGCGAATGCCTGATAGGTCGTACGCCTTAAGTCGCCAACGACTTAATTCCAGCGAGTCGCCCCTCCTCCTTGTGTCGCGAGCTCCAGCCCATTCCATAGGTTGTGAACGACCTAAATCCACATCCCCACGACCTAACTTCCATTCCACGACTTAAGCCCGATGCCACTAATCTCCGACCTAACCACCAATCCGACCTAACTCCTTCACGACATAACCCACCACGACTTAACTCCAGTTGTTCTCCGACCTACCAATTTCCACGACCCAACTCCACCGCGACATAAACTCCACCTCGAATCAATTCCACGACCTAACCTTCCACGCAAACTAACTCCACCACGACTTAATGACTGCGACCTAAATACGCATTCCCACGACCTAAATTTCCAGAAGCATTACTCACGCGACCTACTTCCAGTAGCTCTCCGACATAATGATAGATCGCGAACAAGTCCAGTCGCGCGAGTTGATTTCGATAAGCTGCAAGTTAATTTTGATAGGTCGCGAGAAGTTTAAATCGGAGGTCTGC
Source organism: Allium fistulosum (assembly GCA_030737815.1). Classification (NCBI taxonomy): domain Eukaryota; kingdom Viridiplantae; phylum Streptophyta; class Magnoliopsida; order Asparagales; family Amaryllidaceae; genus Allium; species Allium fistulosum. The sequence goes on along the minus strand of CM060907.1, from coordinate 1,113,020,333 downwards.
TGTTCTTTAGATCGTTGAGAAACATTTGATAAATCGTGAAGATGATTTTGTAAGTCGCGAGACATTTGATAAGTCGCAGGAGCATATTGATAATTCGCGGGATCATCTGATAAGTCGTGAAATGATTTTTGATAAGTCGTATACTGAAGTATTGTAATTTCCTTAAGTCGTATCTGGTTAAGTGATTGTAAATATTCTAAGTGTTAGGTCATTCAAGACTTAAGAGTTGTAAAGATTTGTGTTGTAATTTGTAACTTCTATAAATAGGCCGGTGGTGCCATTTGTAATAGGTTGTTGATTTTTGACTAAAATTTCCTTTGTTAGCTTTGTGCTCTCATCCAATTGGTAGTCGAGTGTGATCTCCTATCTCCTCTTTCGGTAATCGAGTGCGCTCGATTCAACGATCGTAGAAGCCCATTCGCGGAATCAAGTGCGCTTGATCAACGCTCGAAGAATTGTAGATCTCTCTTCACGGTATCGTGCGCGATCAACGTGTCAGAGATAACTTGAATTCGGCATCTTCGGATCAACGAATTTGGGTCTTTTAGTATTCATCAATCCATTGATTGCTACGTTCATCGTATTATCAATTTTTTGTATTCCGCCGCTGCATCACGGAGTGTTCCAGATATCCTGCCTGCAATTCAAAATGACCTTAATGACCTCATGGTTCATCACGCAAAGACATTCGGTCACCTCCTTCAGGGATTCAAGAGACATGGAATGGATATCCAATCCCCCCGTTAAGCTCGACGTGGCTTTAGTCATCCTCCTTTGCATTTTAGCATCAAAGGCCCTCAATTCCGGATCCATTTCACATGCTGCTAAGTACGATTTGATTTCAGCAGCGTACAAAGCTCGGTTCTCGACATCCTCGATCGTTTTCTCTCTTTTAATGCATTGCCATAGTTTGCTGACAATGATCCCCATTTCTTTCTTTTGTGCGTATAGGAAGTGAGTGCGGAAGGAGAAGATGGGGTGTGTATATAAGGAAAGGGTGACTTGCCAGTGAAGAAATAGCTAGAAAGGCTAAAATCAGAAATCACAGATTTGCTTCTTCATTTCTAATATAGATTGGGTTGTGCATATAATTATGCTTAAGCTTAATGCATGAACATACAATGTGCACTGTAGTCATTGTATTTAGAGAGAGAAATGTATGGTTATGTTGCACGCAAGATAGTAATAAAAAAAAAACAGTTCTGTTTGCACCGTCTCACCTATATTGAACTTACTTGGGTTATTATCCATTACCACCTATCTGCCGTACCCGTAAAAAAGCTAATGAGAAACCTACATGCTTTCAACAGCAAAAAATCTAGGTAATTCTTCAAGGTGTGTATAGTAATAGTGTATATTTCCGATTTTTCTATCTTATTTACTTGACAAAATAACAAAATGCATATTAACAACAAAAAGAAGTCTAATTTCTATAGCTACTACTGTAAATTTCTATTTATTTTTTTAGTTTTTTCATTTTTGACAAATTAACACTAATTTCGTAAGGAAAGTAAAATGCTTGTAATTAGAGGTGCTAATGTCTTAAATGATATTATAGGTTTAATGGTAAAATAACTCAAACCAGAAATGTTGTTGTGTAAATTTCATGGTAGACAGAATATTGCGCGCGTAAAAGAAAGAAAACGACACAAATAAATTAAGCATGATACGATACTATATCCGTAAAGTTCCAAATAGTCAAAGAAACATTGATCACAGCTGGATTACGCAACCCCGTTTGTGTGTTGAAGAAATTGTTGTTTTTGCAATATTTTTTTTATTTATCTAGCAAAAACCTTTACCATTCTTGAAAATTATGAGCAAATATTAGCCAAAAAATAAATGATATGTGGACCATTAATTCATATATAAATTCCATGTGTGAAATGCTACATCGTAAATGAAATTTACGAACCCTTTTTATAAATGCAACAACTTCCTTTTTTGAGAAACCTATAAGTGAATGAACATAAGGAATTAGATGGTTCTTTTGAAAGGCATGTCGGTTTTACATATTAAGGATCGTCCACTAAGATAAGAAAATATAGTTTGAATACAAGAGAAATGCTAAATGTCTTAACTACTATGATAGTACAAAGCAAGCCCTACTCATCAGAAGAGGAGTCACTATACAGATCACTTGACTCGGGAATTATGACATGTATAAAAAATAAAAAATAGTCCGGCAAGCTCCTAAAGATAGTCATCGGTCGCATATTTCCTATCCCGTCACATGAGAGAATAGTTTGACCTCTGGAGTTAGATGGCATTCTCCTTTGAAATATATCAATGTGCAACCAACGCACCACATAGAGTAATTGTAACACCATGTAATTATAATAATTTAATACATAATTTACCAAATGACAATTTGGTAATTTTAATAAAGAGAGGCAAGACTATAATTTTTATAAATGAACGAACTAGATAAGCGAACTTATATCAATGTGAAATTTTGATTTTTTGGTCAAGTTTCACCTATAAGGACACTTTAATCATATTAAGAGATTGAGAGTTATGATTAGTTATTATTCAGGTTCTGATTTGGGTTGTTGTGATCCTAAGGATAATTTGGGTCAAAGGAGACGTAGAAATGATCATTCAAATTTTGAAACCATGCATCATCCTAACTTCTAATTTCTCTTGTCAAATAAAACAAATGGGCTCATTCTCTAAAGGTGACCTATAATTCAAAGAGCAACACTGAACCAAATTTAGTGCTTTTCGAGGCTAATGTGCTAAACGCAGCAAGGGCTACTTGAAGATATCAAAATCGACTCAGCTCATGGGGATTGAGGGGCATTTCTAGATAATGGAGGGCATGGCTCATGAGGTTTGAGCGGCATTTCCGGATATTGGAGGGCAAGGATATTTAGTTCAATTTGGGAGCTTCACTTGATATTTGGTGAGGGGTAATGTTAATTTAGATGTGTGTGTGTGTGTGTATATATATATATATAGACACACACACGTACATACATATATATAGATATTTATATATGTTCGCTTCATTGATTATGACTAAGTTAGGTTAGTGTCCTAATTAATATGATATTAATGATATAATACCGCTAAATTTGAATGTTGGAACTTTGATTGGTGTTAGAAAATGTGAATCGTCAATATAGGTAATTCACGACGTCGAGTGTATAGACAATGAAGAAGATGAATAAGCTATAGTTAAACTGATGAGTTGCAGATCGATTAATTCTGTATAAAATGCTTGGGAATTGTATTATCATGAATGTGTATTTTTAGACTCATTTAAAATGATAATGAAGTTTTAATTAGGTCGATAAAACTAACGATAATTTATGAGGAGAAAATGTTAAGTAAATTTGATGATCAAAGATAATAATATTGTAATCGATGAATTAAAATGAACAAACATACGTATAATGTGGTGCAATGTTAATATAGGCATGAAGGAAAGAGGGAGGTGGCTCGGACTTATGGAGCGGTCGGCTATAAAGCGGGTGGAGAGAGAACGAGGCAGAGGAGAGAGAGGGCGGAAAAGGTGGTGGTCGGGCTTTGCATGGCCAGAGGTGGGATGAAGGGGTGGCTGAGGTGAGAGCGGGCGGAGGAGGAGTGTAGGTGGAAGTTTGGGTTTGCAAGGGAGAACGGCCATTGGTGGGCGAGATTGGTTCGTGAGGTTGAGGACGTGGGCTGCTGTGGTGATGGCTTTGGCCGATTTTTCTTTGGATGAAAGGAGAAAAATGAGTGAGATATGATATCGTGAACATGAAGTCTAACTACTGTTCAGAAAAAAAATATATGCAAACAAGTGCAAAAAATGTACGATGGAGCACACATAACTTTGAATGAAAAACAAGCATGAATACTTAGCGGAAAAAATCAAAAAAGAAAAAGAAAATCAATATTCACAACCGACCAGTTAAATACCCGCATCTACAATGGTTAAATACTGCAAAGTAATATGTAAACATACATAAATCTCAGGTAATAGTGAACTATCTATTCAAATACATAAGTTTTGTTTGGATAACTTTTAACCTTTGCCTGACTCGGGCCTTCCAGACAACATATTCAAAATTAATCTAACACCTGTTAGGTATTCTTCTTCTGGATTATCTATCATTAACTATTTGTTAAATACTTCACTTCTGGACGGTCTGTCCCTAACTTAATCATCCCCCATTTCTTCTAGATCCTAATGGTTTTTCAGGCTCACCAATAACCTATCTGTATACAACATATATTCCTTTCGGTGTGTAATCATAATTTTAGTCTACCTGTGACCAAGCCCTACACACTGGAATTTTGGACAACAATTAGCTAGGGCTAATATCTAATGTATAGGGCATAGCCCCATACTAGTCCCATCTGGTATTCTAATATCTGAGTCATTTGTAATTAAGGATCACCTCCCATAATTTTCCTTGAAACATTTCCAAACCGATTTAAATCTTTAAATCAAATTTAAACAAGGAATAATATATAATCAATATACTTTGCTCAAAATCATATCACCATGTTATATATCCTCTTTACTCAAACTTTAGTTGATGAAAACACTTAGCCATTTGAAAGAAACTCTTTCTACACTTTTATAATCACCTATTTCAAATTCAACTATTTAGCCTTTCGATATCAAATCTTTAAAAAGCGATAAAACTTTGGACATCCTTTTTTTAAATCTCTTTAAAACATTGCCTTAGAAAACCTTGGAAAACCTACCATCTCAAACATTTCGAAACCATTCACTTAAACCTTTCGCAATCAATCATTTAAATCTTTCGAAATAATTGAACTTAAACTTTTCGTGGTTGATCATCAAACCTTTCGAAATCATTCAACCAAAACCTTTCAACCCATTGAACCAAACCTTTCGAAAAATATCTTCAAACCTTTCGAAATCGTTCAACTAAAATCTTTTGACGAAATCAATCTTCGACTTTTCAAAATCATTTACTTAAAACTTTCGAAAGCTTACTGGTTACAATTCAAAAACAAATGGAAAGCCTTGTTTTTAAACCTTTCGCCTTTATTAAAACAACCTTTCAAAGCCTTGGGTTATATTTTATAAACAAGGATAAACCGGTAGCTTTCTTCTTAAAGCATTAAAGAAACGGCTAGTTTAAAAATAGGTAAACCTTTTGACTGGGTCGGAAGGTTCAAAGCAAAAACCTTTATAAAAGTGGTAGAAACCTTTCGACTATGTCGGAAGGTTCCAAAACAAAGTAATGGCAGAAGCTGCAACAACCTATCCACTACGTCCAAAGGTTTAAAGTCTTTCTTTTAAATAATTTGACCAGGTCGGAAGTGACCAAGTCGGAAGCCCAAATTCGAAAGCAAAGCAGGCGAAAGCTTTTTACTTATAAAACGATTATATTCCAACCTCTTAGGCCATCAACCTTTCGGCTTAGAACCTTTCGACTATGTTCAATTCATTACGTACCAATTACTTGATACCTTATGCATTGAACTTTGACCTTATCGAAAGCTAACCTTTCGACTGAGACGAAAGGTCTAGGGCGGAAGTTAAATTGCCGTATAAGCTGAAACATGGAAAAAGTGTAATTTTTGTTTTTTAAACTAAAAAGGAAAAATTTTCAACTAACCTGCCTTTCTTTGTCAAATTTTCATTGGTCAATAAAATGCTTTTCAGAAATGTTCTGCCGCTATTACTAAAATTTATAAATCATTTTATTTTGCAAAAAGAACCTTCTCCTTAAATTATATAAAACATCTAAGTCTCATACCTTAAATAATTTTATATATCCCTCAATGACTTAGGAAAATTCTGGAAAATCCCATAAAATCTATTTTAATATATTGCCTAACATATTAAAATCTCAAACCCAAACAATTATTATTTTAGCCGAAATAATTTATAACCCAATAAACAATTTTCTTCATTCAAAAATTCATATAAAATCCATAATAAATCGGAAAATTATGAAAACCAAAACCCATCTCTAAGATATTATTCCAGACCTATATGTAAATTTTCAAGGCATTTGGATGTCATTAAGTAGGGTTTTCATGTTGAACATATCATAAAAATTTGACATGTACATATATAATCTACCAACAATCATATATACAACTTTAATCATCAAAACATGGAATATACTTGCAAAAACATTTCAAATGATCATAAAACCGAAAACTAAAAGAAAATGGGATGTAGTGATTATTCACCTTAGCTTTGAGATTATAGATTAGAGATTTGATTATTGAATTAGTTGATTTCTTCTCTTCTCTTGAATCCTTGCTTCAATTCTTCTTTTGAGAATAAGACATGGTGGCCGGCCTTAGGTATTTTAGTTTGAGTCAAATGAGAGTGAACGAACATGAATTACCATCTCATAAGGGTTTAGGGTATAAGGTTTTACTATTTCCCATAATGCCCTTCTCATTTCTTGACAAATTATCTAGTGTTATTTCATTTTAGTTACCCCACTTAACACGGCACGACTACCTTTAACTAATCAAATCTCAACCTATTAATCTTCACATTATTTAATTTAATCTGACTAATTAAATGTCTTAAATAAGATTATAAAAATATGGGGTGTTACAGACTCCCCCACCTTAAAGAATTTCATCCTCGAAATTTCGATAAGTTACCCTACACAACAATTAAAGGTGAAACGTACCATCAAACATGTCAGAATAAGTATTCCTAATCATGCTCTCTTTCTTCCGAGTACAGTCTCTAGCATCGTCACTCCCTTGAACCTTTACTAACTTGACTGTCTTGTTCCTCTACTTCTTCTCATCTCTAGCCACAATCTGAATCAGCTTTCTGACTATGATCAAATCTGATTCTACTACTAAATCTTCTAACACTGTAGGTGCTATAGTAGTCTCCGGGTCTCTAACATATTTCCTAATATGAGAAACATGAAAAAAATTATGGACTCCAGCCAAACTACTCGGTAACTCTACTCTATAAGCGAGTTTCCCGATCCTCTGTACAATGCAAAAGGGACCAATGAATCTAGGTACTAATTTTCCTGATTTCCCAAAACTTATCACACCCTTCATTGGTGAAACCTTAACAAAGACATAGTCCCCAATAGAAAATTCCAAATCTTTTCTTCTTCTATCAGAATAACTTTTCTGCCTAGATTGAGCTTCCTTCATCCTAGCTCGGATTAACTCAATCTTCTCTGCAGCTTCCTTCACCAAATCTGGACCAAGAACCAATCTATCTTCGTTCTATAACCAACATACGGGAGACTTACATGGTCTTCCATACATAGCTTCAAACGGTGCCATCCCAATACTAGTCTGATAACTATTGTTATACGAGAATTCGACTAGATGAAGATGGTCCTCCCACGATCCCTCGAAATCCAATACAAAAGCTGTTAACAAATCCTCCAAGATTTTGTTAACTCTTTCTGTTTGCCCATCAGTCTGTGGATGGTAAGTGGTACTCATGTTAAGCTTGGTTCCTAATGCTTCCTGTAAACTTTTCTAGAACTCAGTAGTAAACAAAGAATCTCTATCACCGACGATACTACTAGAAATCCAGTGCAGTTTAGCTACATTCTTCATAAATAACTTTGCCAAAATGGGTGACGTCTTATTTGACCTTACCAGGATGAAATGGGCACTCTTAGTCAGTCTATCAACTATGACCCATATACCTTCATTACCTCTACTAGATCTAGGCAACCAACCCATCAATGAAATCTATAGATAAAGAATCCCACTTCCATAACGGAAATTCCAACGGTTGAAGCAATCCGCTTGTTTATGTAGTGTTCAGCCTTTGCCTGTTGGCAATTCAAGCACTGCTTAACATACAAACCAATGTCCCATTTCATACCTTCCTAGAAGAAACATATCTTCATATCTTGATACATCTTCATTCCTCCTGGATGGATAGTGAACTTCGAACGATGGCATTCATCCAAAACTTCTCTCCTTATGTTTTCTACATTCGAAACACACAATCTTCTTCCCTTTCTCAACCACCCATTTTGGTCAAGAAGGAAATACTTTAGGTCATTGCTCTCCATTCCTTCCCTCAACCTTTTAATCCATTCGGCCAAAATTGGATCCTACTCTTGCTTAGAAGCTATCTTCTCAATCATTACCAATCTAACTTCTAAACAAGACAATACAGCACTTCCGGTACTAGAACCTTCCCCGGATCTAAACTGCACACTATAAACTGTGCAATGCTTTCAAATCTTTCAACTCAGCAATCATAGCCAATACTGCATTCTGAAGTTTTCGGCGGAGTGCATCCGCCACCTAGTTTCCTTTTCTAGGTGTATACTCAATTCCAAAATCATAAGCAGCAATAAACTCCAACCACCTCTACTGTCTCATGTTCAGCTCCTTCTGAGAGAAAAAGTATCTCAACGACTTATGATCAGTATAAAGCTCAAACCGCTCCCTCAAAAGATAATGCCTCCACACCTTCAAAGATAATATGACGGCAGCTAACTCCAAGTCATGTGTAGGATACCTAACTTCATGTGGTCTGAGGTATCTAGAAGCATAAGCAATCTCTTTACCTCTTTGCATCAACACAGCTTCCAATCTGGTTCCACACGCATCGGTATAAACTACCAAGTCTTGATTCCCTTCTAGAACCACTAACACCGGTGCATGGGTCAATAAGTGTTTCAAGGTCTGGAATGCTTCCTCACACTTATTAGTGTTGAATATGCTAGTATATGATTTTTGTTTGATGATAATAAACATATATATATATATATTCATATAAATGTATTTGTTATTGTACTATTTTATTTTTCACATAATTAAATAAATATTTGTGGAATAAAATAAATAATATAGAATTAAATTCAAACAAATATTTTATTACAATTTTGAATAATACAAATTTGAGCTCTTACTACATATATACATTTTTCAATTACATTACAATTTCGATTACATCACAAATTTCACTCTACAATGTTCACCACACTACATATTACTCGTTCACTCCTATTTGTTCTTCAACCATGTTCCAATTTGTATCCAACATTTGAATTATCTGCAAAATAAACACTGACACAGTAAAATTGAAAAGGAAATATTTTTTGCAGTGTAAAATAAAATGTGGTTTTGAAAATATTATTTGCCTAAGTTATTTGGGTTGTTCGTCATCATATTTATTTTGAATTCATCATGCACGAACAACTTATGACATGCATAGTGTATCACTGTACATGCCACAAGGCCGTGCACACCGATATACACTTGATAAAACTACAGGGACAGGTGAGCACAAGGTCAAACCCAACCAAAAGCTAGGTTCAACTCAAGTGCAATACAAATAAAATTATGATATAAGCACAAGGTCAAACCCGAGCCAAAGCTAGGTTCAACTCAGGTGCAGGTATACAACAACCAAGTGAAGACTCCAAGAGAAACAAATGAAGGATTTCAAAAAGAAAGTAGTTGCACCATATGGCAGTACATGTGAGGAATGCAGAATATGGATCTTAAGGCTAGGAATAACACTAGAGGGGGGGGGGGGTGAATAGTGTTTATAAGAAATTACTAAATCTTTTTGAAAAATCATTTGAAAAGATAATTTTTAAGGCTAAAACATTTTGAAAAACAATTTTGAAAATCATTCCGAAGTTGTTTTGAAAAAACATTTTGAAGTAGTTTTGCAAGCTTCTTCCTGCAGAGTATCTCATCATGTCAGGACTCGAGAACTTGTACAAAACTAGGATGTTCGTGGGTTTGTAAGCCACTTGTCGTAGGTTTGTAAGCTACTTGTCGTGGGTTTGTAAGCCACTAAAAAGGTAGAAATGGGTTCCATCCCAAAAGAAAAATGGAGTGAAGATTTCAGTGCTATTATGAAGTTTTAACATAATTCTAGACTCAATACTTATCTTGAACTCTTGAACTCTTAATAATCTTGATACTCATGAGTCTTCAATCTTGATATCTTGAATCTCTATACTGTACAGTCTTCATTCTTGGTACCTGCATGGTTAAATCCTGCATATAAATATATATCTAAACTATAATGTTAGTATTTATATTTTATAATCTTATTCTAAGGTTGTTGTCATCAAAACCATCAACTCATGGACTAACAATCTCCCCCTTTTTGATGATGACAACCTTTGTTTATAAAATATTACTTCTATCCTATTGACTCCCCCTTAATCTATGCCTAACTACCCTATTTTATATTTCTCCCCCTTTGTCATCAACAAAAACCATCCTAAAACCATAAAACTATAAAACTCCCCCTTAAACTAATACTATATAACATGTGATTATAATGATAGTGTTATCATAAATAATCAACACTTAACTCTAAAAACTAGAACTTAATCCTAAATTACTAACTATCCTAACTAAGAATCTATGATAATGCTTATAATAGTTAGAAATCAAATATAAGAACATAAATTATTTATTAAGTATATTTCAACACACTCATCAAAACCAATCATGTCAGACAAGTCAAACAAATCAATCAAGTCAAATAAGTCAAACAAGTCAATCAAGTCCAACAAGTCAATCAAAACATCAAAAACTAATAATCCTATATTATAAGACAATACTACAAACTCCTCCTAAATAAAATACACTCGTTATGTATACATGTATGCAATATGTAGTTTGTAATGCAGTATGAAATGTATGACATATGTAATGAAGCATGAGATGATATGCAGAATGAAGTGCAACTTGTGAGGTAAATGATTATGATATTTCATGCATTGTAATTTATGATGTAATATGCAATGAAATGTGATATGAAATAGAATGCATAATGATATGTAAAATGAAACAAAATGATAATGAAGTAAAAAATAATAATATGCAGAATGATATGATGATATTTATACTACGGTAAGTGACATTCAGATTATAAGATAAACATGAGTGATAAGTAATATCTAATTGACAAGCATATATATATATATATATATATATTTGTGTGTGTGTGTGTGTGTCTATGTATGTATACGTATATCAAACTATTTATTATAAAACACTTCAACCAAACAAAGGTAGAACACACCAATTACTAGACTTAAGTTAAGGAAACTAATGAATGGGACTGAAAGAGTTGTAAAGAAAGAGTTTAAAGGTAATAAATGGTATTAAAACTATAACATATTCATGAAAGGTAGTAATCAAACTCAATATCAAAATCAAATTGATAAGAAATATGGACTTTAAACTACATATATGATCAAATATGTTTTTTTTTTAAATTAATACCCTAATTATTTAATTTATTTAAAATGATTTTTTATTAACTTGGTTGATTTTTTTAAGAATCCAAACTTCCATGTTCTTAACTTACTAATTAAAACCTTTATATCAAATTATTATTGATTTAAATATTTAGAAACAAGTTTAAACATCTTTTAAATTTAAAAAATATCATAATGAAATATTAAATAAAATAATAAAGATTGAAAAACTAAAATAAACATGTGTTACATTAAAAATTTAATTAATTAAAAAAATATTTAAACATGAAATTACTTTTAAAATAATCTAATATAAGTTAGAAAATAACTCTAAAAAGAATAGAGAAAAATACTTAGTTTAAATATCATTTTTTTATAATTTAAAATTTCAAATAGAAAAGACAGCATTTACAGAATGCTATAAAAAGTTTTTGCAATAAAATATATTCAAAACATTATAAAATAGAAACTGTAGCTTTTACCAAATGCTGTGTAAAGTTTATAAAACTCTACAGCGTTTCAAAGCACAAAAATGCTATAAAAACGAATTTGCAGTACTTACAAAACATTACAGAAGAAAAGAAGCATTTTAGAAATGCTATCTAAAATTCCGGTCATGTGATGTGGTGCAATCTTATTAATTGAAGAAATATATAAATAAAGCCTTATTCTAACATTCTAAATTCATTCTACTAATTTCTTAAAGATATAAAATTAGTATCTTAAAAGAAATAGAGTATGATAAGTAAAATTAAAATTAGAAAAGTTGAAATCATGAATGAATGTATGCTTTTCCACTTAGTATAGTTGTAATAAATTAGTTGTAGATTTTATTTGAAAGAAAACACATTTTAAAAGACTTTTTAAAAATTTAGACTTGTATAACGATATTTATACTATGGTGTGTCGATATATGGACCAAAATATCAAAACTTATAAAAGAGATAAATTTCTATACCTAACTAAATGCATAGATATATATTTATAAATGCAACAATAAAGATGAAATAATAGTAAAGCGTACCAATTTTTGCATTCCATCTTTCTAACTTTGTTGTTCCTCCACTGTTGTGAACCACACATTTATATCTTTCTGAATTTGACGACGAGATATGTTCTATTGCGACGGGCTCGTTTTTCTGATCAGCGTAGTATATTCATTTGCTGAATTTGAAGACCGTATGAGAAAGATACAGATGATTTAGTAAATTGACCAACTTGGCGCCAAAACTTTGAATTCGAATTTTAATGAATGGACACTTCAACCACTATAAATAGGCCCAACGGTCACCACTTTTCATAAAAATTCCTCCTCTTCATCTTCTTCCCGTTTTTCTATATACTATCAAACTTCTAGAAGGCATATCTCCTTCATTTCTTAATGGAATTGGATGAAACCAGCGGCAAGTCGAAGAGGAAGGCAAAGGCTACGATCTAGTAATAGTTTGGTATCGAATTTGGATGCTATTGTGATGCAACAGGCCGAACAGTAGAAGAAATGTAGAAGATCCCGTACACAGTTTTTCAGTTTTGGATACCCAACTTGAAACTGTCATATCTCACTCAATTTTGATCGGAATTTGATGATCCACCCATCAAAACAACTGCGAGAACAAGAACTACAATCTAGAAAGGAGTGGGAACAAAATACTCAAATATCTGGATGCATTTTGAAGAATACCTTTGACAGTTTTGCCTTCTTTTTCTCTTTGTTCACCAGAACTTCATTTGACCATAACTTGGTCATTTCTTGACGAATTCACACGAAACTAGTGACATTGCGAAGCAGATGGAGAGAAGTACAGTATCAAATCAATTTGTAGATGAGAACCCAAAGTTTTGAATTGATCTGGTACCCATTTCTTTGTCGGTTTCCATTATATATCCATTTGTTCTTCTTGATCGATGAATGATTATCTGGTATCTTTTAACCAACAGTTTGTTTGTTCTGGATTGATTCCTTAATTCCCATAAAGCATGATTCCTGCACATCAAACAATCTGAGTAGACAACTTGTATTTGAATATTGATTATATGCAGACTCAAAAGACAATGATGATCTGAATATTTCTAAACATGCATTAACAGATTTCTAAAACATAGCCATTTTAAAAAAAACTTTTTCAAAAATCAGATTATGAAACTTTTGAAAACCTGGCTCTGATACCAAATGTGAGGAATTCGGAATATGGATCTTAAGGCTAGGAATAACACTAGAGGGGGGGTGAATAGTGTTTATAAGAAATTACTAAATCTTTTTGAAAAATCATTTGAAAAGATAATTTTTAAGGCTAAAACATTTTGAAAAACAATTTTGAAAATCATTCCGAAGTTGTTTTGAAAAAACATTTTGAAGTAGTTTTGCAAGCTTCTTCCTGCAGAGTATCTCATCATGTCAGGACTCGAGAACTTGTACAAAACTAGGATGTTCATGGGTTTGTAAGCCACTTGTCATAGATTTGTAAGCTACTTGTCATGGGTTTGTAAGCCACTAAAAAGGTAGAAATGGGTTCCATCCCAAAAGAAAAATGGAGTGAAGATTTCAGTGCTATTATGAAGTTTTAACATAATTCTAGACTCAATACTTATCTTGAACTCTTGAACTCTTGATAATCTTGATACTCATGAGTCTTCAATCTTGATATCTTGAATCTCTATACTGTACAGTCTTCATTCTTGGTACCTGCATGGTTAAATCCTGCATATACATATATATCTAAACTATAATGTTAGTATTTATATTTTATAATCTTATTCTAAGGTTGTTGTCATCAAAACCATCAACTCATGGACTAACTGTACACATGTAACCTGAACCAGAAACAAGCAATGAGCAAAACAAGGCATCATATATATGTACTCGAGGCAACTAGACTACATGTATAAATGCAACTAAGCTCAACCTGACCAGGCACAAGTCCAGACTCATTGAACAATAATAAATTAGAACTCCACAACAAATGCATTCAGACTTCAATGAAACAAATAGGAAATTCTTATGAAAGAGGATAAAGTAACTGGACATGTATACAACTATACATGAACACATAATACTCCACCAAACCAGAATTGATGCCAATCTCACACACACATATGTGTGTATATATATATATATATGGAGACCATCAACTAAAGTGCAGACAAATTCCAAAATTAAGATGAAGTTCAAGTTCAAACCAGGGAATGTAACACTAGTACAACAAGATATATATGCCAAGACTTCAACACAAGTACAAATCCAGACAACATGAAGTACATGATGCAATAAAACAGTGGACAGAAAGTCAACTTGAAAGTCTTTCAGGAATGATGCAGTCTGGAGCGAAGACAGAGAAAATCAAGTCACGGTTCAAAGAGAAATGTTATGCAGCAGTTCAAACAAAATAATGTCGTAGGGGATTTCACATGAAAACATCCTCGACAGTACAGTTCAAATGAAAAAGACCAAATAGACCAGATACAAATGGGCAAGTGCAAAACAATGGAGCAACAAGTAAATGGCAGTGCATAAGCATGAGATGAAAACTACACAAATAAATCACCATAAATATATATATATATACACATATGTATACACACATGTATACATATTTATGTAGTGCACAGCATTTCAGTTCATCATAAAATAGTGCAGACTTGACTGCACAGACAAACTCAAATGTACACAAATGCAAATAACAATAAAACAGCCTCGACCAAAGATTGAACATGAATATAAAGCAGGCTCAGTTTCAAGTATATTAATACTAGAACACAAATGAACATAACCAGACCTGGCAACATGAATAAAGGCAATAACACTCAACAGGTCATCATTGAACCCAGACTGGTCAAAGCAACCCAACATGTCAACAAGCTCCAAGCATACCACATGATGAACACAAATACAAGACAACTATACCAACTAGACTCAAATCAATATGAATGCAAAGTCACACAATTCACCAGACAAGTGGAGCAGCAAGCAGAACAAGGGATCACAAGCATACATATATACATGCAGTATCAACCGGAATTCAACTCAGAGCAAAGAGACCAGAGCAATGTAGGCACAACATACACACACACACATACATATGTATGTACGTATATACATGGTGACTCACATACAAACACAAGTGGTTCAGTCAAAAACAAGTGGTAACATTCATGTGAAGTTCTACGCGTATTTATACATGTGTTCAAAAATCATAAAAACAGGGAAGCAGATGCATGAGTCATGGCCGAGATAAAAATCAACAAGGGTCAACTATACAGGAAGATAGATCAAATTCGTATACTAACACGATGAACAAGTCAGAGCAAAAAAGAATGGAACTTAACCAAATTAACCGATGTGATACCAGAAAACTACAGTAAAAAATTCAAAAGGCCGAAGTCAAAAGAAATAGAACGAAAAATCAGAAAACCAAACAAGCCGTGGTAATCAAGAAGAAATATTCGAATTGAACCAGTCTAAAAAATCACACGTATTCAAGTAAAATCGAACGGCCGAGCAAAATTAGTAGACAAATTCAAACAAAATATTTGAACGAAAATATAGGGCTTTTTATCCCTATTTAACCCATTATCATCATCGGCATACTAGCATTGAGTTCAAGCATATCAATGAGAGCAAATAAAGGAAATCGCATACTAATATTATTCGATTCAAACTCGATCGAGAAGCAGCCACGAAGGAACGAAAACAACAGAAGATTCGAGCCTCATTTCTTACAAGCGAGCAATATTAAATTCGATCAACTTCAAGGCGGCTACTTCAAGTTCCAGAACCCTAATTTTCAGAACAAAGAGGAACGAGAAAGCGGCCGAAGACATTAACAAGAGAAAAGGGAACGGACTCAATTTTTAATCACAGTTTTTTTTTCTTTGGGCCGGCTTTATAATTTCTATTGGGCTTTATTTTTTAAATTAGGGTTTTTTTGTTTGTTTTTTAATTTTGTATTTTACTTTTAAACTTTTATAAAATTCTAGTCATGTGACTAGGGGACGAACTACGGTGGTGTAGTTCGAAATTCGCAACTCAGTGGCTGAGTTGTTGCAGTGTTTTGAGCGTAGAGTTAGGTTAGTCGATAGTGGGTGTCACAAGTTTATGTGTGTAAGCGTCTGACTACTTAATTTCTAGTAGAAACCTTGGGGGCAGCACGTAGGCAGGTTTTGCCGAAGTTGGGTAAATCTGTATTGTTCTATTTCCGCTCTTATTATTCTGCTATTATCTGTACTGCCATTATTTGATATATATTTCTACATTAATTTTTATAATTATTAGTATCACCCTATTCACCCCCCCTTTAGGGTGAAATCGATCCTACAAGTGGTATCAGAGCTAGGAACAAAAGCCAATTTTTGTTTTAAAATTTTGATTTTTCAAAAACTAATTTTTGTTTTAAAATTTTGATTTATTAAAATGGCTTCTTTTAATAATGCTTTTGCTGAGGGCCATTCCATAGTTAGACCACCTATGTTTAATGGTGAATATGCTTACTGGAAAAATAAAATGAAATTTTTTCTAAAAACCATTGATGCTTGGAATATTGTTGAGACGGGATATAGGATACCAACTATAGTGGTAGATAATCAAGAAATTGAAAAACCGATGGATCAATGGACAGATCTAGAAAATAAACTACATAATGCTAATGCTAAAGCTATGAATTCTATTATCTATTCATTAGATCAAATTGAATTTAATCGTGTCTCACATTGTCTAACTGCACAGGAAATCTGGCACACACTTGAAGTGACTCACGAAGGAATGTCTCAAGTCAACGAATCTCGCCTTGCCATGCTTAGTAGTGAATACGAGAATTTCACAATGGCCAAGGATGAAAATGTCAAAGAGATGTATGGACGACTTTCCAATCTTGTATATAAATCAAAAGCTCTTGGAAAATCATACACAGAATTGGAAATAGTCCGAAAAATCCTCAGAGTCCTTCCATGAAATTTTAAAGAAAAAGTTACTGCCATTCAAGAATCAAAGAATTTGAAACAAATCAAAGTTGAAGAAGTCATCGGAAATCTCACCACTTATGAGCTAGAAATGAAATTCAAGGAAGAACGAGAAGGAGGTGATACTCGAAAGAAATCAATAGCTCTTAAAGGAACAACGGAAAGTGATGATGATGATGATGATCATGATGATGATGGAGCAGATGAGCCGACGCTACTAATAAAGAGATTCAAAAAGTGGAACCACAAATACAGAAATCCAGCTCTAAATCAATAATTGAAAAGCATAATAGTCAAAGTACTAGATAACTCAAAAGAGCAGATCATTTGTCACAATTGCAATAAACTCGGTCATATCAAGCCCAATTGTCCTAAGATTCGACTCAGCGAAGGAAAGAAACCGAAAAGGAGAAATTTTGCATCCACTTGGGATGAAACTGATGAAGATGATAAAAGCACTAGCAGTGAGAGTAAAAAAGCAGATCTGTGTCTTCAAGGTGATATAACTGACACTGATGATGACGAGCCAAGCGAGGTATCAAAACTTACTCATACGGAGTTACTTGTATATTTTCACGAAGTAAATGGTTGTTTTGAAAGACTTAGGAAGGAATATGCTAAAATTGAATCACAAAGAGATAGTTTGATAGAATTAAATAAACAGCTAGATCAATTGGTTAAGAACTATCAGAACAAGTGCCCTAAGTGTGATAAGTGTCCATCTTTTAAAGAAGAAATTAAAAAAATCAGAAATTAAAATTAAATCACTTGAAAATGAAATTTTGATTTTAAAAGAAAGTTAAAATACTAGGAGAGAAAATTCTATTAAAAGGCGCACTCAATTATTGAATGAAAATGAATCTCTCAGAAAACAAGTCCAACAATTATCTACAACTTTAGGAAAATTTTCCAAAGGAGAAAGATCGCTAAATATGCTATTAGGGAAATAAACCATTAATACTGTTAGACAAGGACTTGGGTATAATCGATCTGAATGTATTATAAGAGAAATTAATAAAGTCAAATCCGAGTGCACGATTTGTGGAAAAACTGGACACAATCACAATATTTGCTGGTATAGACCCAAACACGTGAAAACCATTCCAATTTGGGTTCCAAAAGGCACGAATATAAAATCCCTTAAAGTCAAACAAATCTGGGTGCCAAAAGTTCTACACGAACATATTTTTCAAAATCTTTCACCACTAACAACCATGGACCTATAAAAACAAATAGGTCACAAAAATCTTTTCTCGTGTAGGTGTGGTGGCAGGCTAAGGAACAACAATAGTGTTACGTGGATTCTGGCTATTCCAAGCAAAAGACAGGCGACAAGTCAAAGTTCCTTAGCCTAGTATAGAGGTGGCAGAATCACAATGGGCAACAACGAAGTATTATCGGTAAAGGTAAAATAGGAAATGGTACATTTATCTCGAACGATATATTTAATGTTGAAAATCTGCACCATAATCTGATTTAAATTAGCCAGTTATGAATTATGATTTTGATTTATGCAAAATTGTTGGCCAGTTATCTTTTTATGCCAAGAACAATATATGTACCTCTAGAGTCTTTGAACTAGTTCATATAGATTTGTTTGGACTAATGATGTTGTTTTATTGGTTGATGATTACTCTAGATACATGTGGATATATTTGTTTATTTTACTGCTTCTGGATCTGACACTATGTTCACTAGTTGTTTATGTGCACGGTTTCAATTCAAAATCCAAAAGAATTTCATTTAAAAGCTGTAAAAAGGATTTTAAGGAATTTGTTGCAACTTCATGATATCGTCTATGATATCCAACTAATGATAATCTTGAGTCTAAGAGAAATTCAGATGCAGATTACACTAGTAACCTAGTTGATAGAAAAATTACTAGTGGAACGTGTTTTATGTGGAGACGTTCATTAGTTGCATCATATTTTCAAAGAAAATATCTGCATATTTTTCATTTCAAATGATTTTCAATTAGCAGACATTTTTCTTATAAAACCCTTTCCAGAAAATAATTTTTTTGTTGACTTCATTTTAGATTAGGCATTTTTAGAAAATTTTATTTTATAATTATTTTTGGATTGGATCTTAAATGACTACATTGACTAATCTGACTCCCTACTTATTATCAAAAAGAAAAATAGTTACTGAAAAATGTGATGAGTATGGATATTAATCATACATTATGAATTGAGACAGTATATTTAGTAAATTTCTTTAAAAATTTAAACAAGATTTATAATAACTTTTGTTGGTAAAAATTCCATGACCATCTCTATTTCTATCATATTTCTAACGACAATCACTCATCAAAATCCAATATAGTATGTCAAGATGTGGTACTTTAAAACATGAAATTATTCGTTTTTATTTTATTTATTTTTTAGCAATAAAAACATCTAAAGTATTCACTTTCATTTAAGATTCCTCACGATTATGCATGGGTGAATTACTTGGAATTTTTTATTATGTGCTTTCATGCTCATTTAAAAGTCCTCACGGTTATGCATGTATGGAACACATATCAAAATTGATTATTAAATAGACAAGTTGATTCTAATCCCATATAAAAGTCATCACAGTTATGCGTGGTAAGAAGATGCTTGAGTATCAGTCCATACGAACTTCACATCTTTTCGTGTAAGCTTAGTCATTAGTGTGGTTATCCACGAAAATCCCTTTATAAACCTTCGATAATATCCATCCAATCCAAGAAAGCTTTCAATCTCAGTCACCGTCTCGGGTCTCTTCCAATTATTCACCGCCTCAATCTTAGTTGGATCTACATACAACCTTTCTCTGAGATGACATGACCAAGAAACTTCACTTCCTTCTTCCAAAAATGACACATCGAAAACTTAGCCTTCAACTGATGCGCCCTCAATGTTTCGAGCACAACTCTAAGATGAAGTTCATGCTCATTCTCATCCTTAGAGTATACCAAAATGTCATCTATGAAGACCAACATAAATCTATCCAAGTGTTCTCGGAAAATCCTATTCATCAAATCCACAAAGAATGTCGATGCATTAATTAGTCCGAACGGCATAACTAACCATTCGTACGATCCATATCTTGTCCTAAACGTCGTCAAAGGAATGCTATCCTCCGCCACTCTAAGCTGATGAAATCCCATCGTCAAGTCAAATTGAGAGAATACCTTGGCTCCACTTAGCTGATCGAACAAATCATAATTCTCAGCAATGGATGTCAGTTCTTTATTGTCTTCTCATTCAACTTACGATAATCGATACACAGCCTTAACGATCCGTTCGGCTTCTTAGCAAATATAGCAGCAGCTCCCCATGCCGAACTACTTGGTTGGATAAAACTCTTACCTTCCAAATCAACCAACTGCACCGTCAACTCTCTCATCTCGGTGGGAGTCATTCTACTTGGTGGTCTACTTACTGGTTCTGCTCCAAGCACTAAATCAATCTGAAACTCAATGGCTCGTTTCGGTGGCAACCCAATTATCAGATCAAACACATCTGTGAATTCTCTAACTACAAAGACTCGATGCAACTCATCCTCCAGCTCCATAGTACCCAATAAAACATAAATTTTACAACTAGGGTTCTCTACGGTATAAACTATCCGATCACTACAATCCAGGTGACTAATTTTCCTATCATGGCAAAATATCCTAGCTTCATATTTACTTAACCAATCCATCCCAAGGATGATCCCAAATCCCCCAAAGTCAAACACATGCAAACAGCACTCAAAAGTATGGCCTAGCAAATCAAGCTCTAAATGGTCACACCTCATCCCAAGCGTTGCATACCCTCCTATCAGATTTACAACCCATAAGGAAGTAACTAGATATGAGGGTTCTAGGTTAAGCTTATCTACCAAACATCGAGAAATAAAAGAATGAGATGCACTTGTATCAAATAGGAAGCTAACAGACATACCATGAATCTACAACGAGCCTCCCAAAACAGCCTTCCCTTTGTCATGCACAACTGGCCTTGAGGTTGTGGGCTCCAAAGCATAAACTTGCCTTTTTCCTTCTCTTGCAGGCTCTGGGCACTAGTTCTTGTAATGACCGATCTGATCACCATTAAAACATCTAACATTCTTCTTTCCACCAGCCTCCTTTCCTTTTCCTTTACTGGTTCGGCACTCATTAGCATAGTGTCCCTTTTTGTCACATTTGTAGCAAACCATTTCAGCCTTTCCTTTCTTCTATGCTCCCCCTTTCTGAGCATTCTTTTTCTGAAAAAACTTCCTTTATTGGCCTTGTCCCATCTGGGCCTCCTTCATCTTCTTCCTCAAGCAAGCCAACACCTCTTCCTATCTTAATGCCATCTCAACTACTACATCACTGAGATCTCTCAAATGCGGCAAAGCAGCACTTATCAACTCTGGCCTTAAGCCCCTTATAAACTTTTCGTTTCTCTTGATCACGGTGTCTACCAAAGCATACCCATATAGGGCCAACTCCTCAAACTTCCTCGCACACTCCAAGATGGACATATCTCCTTGTTCCAATTCTGTAAACATTCTCACCAACGCCGACTATGCCATTATAGTCATAAATATTTCTATAAACCTTCTCCTAAACTCCTCCCAAGTTATGGTTTCCTCATCAACCCCAACAGCGATAGTATTCCACCAGAATAGAGCAGCTCCCTGCAGCTGTCTCAAATCCAATCTCCTCTTTTGTGCATCATTCAATCCTAAGTCAGCAAAAATTCTTTCGCAATACCATAGACAATTTTCCACCTCGATCGCATCTTTAATACCAATAAACGGCTTCCCTCCATGCCTGATGTAATCCCTACTCAGGTTAGCATACCGATTGGCCATCGGAACTTCCTGAGCTCCACCTCCAATAGCATTACCTCCAACAACTCCAGCTGCAATTCCAACTTGCATCATGTTTACAAAGAACTGATACATTACCCCCATGTCCATCTAGGGAACTCATGCACCAACAGTTTCTACTTGTGCCTGACCGTGACCTCTTCTAGTGTTTGGTCGGGCATTTCCATTGGTGGTGGTGCTTTCTCCTTCAATATTAACTCCGCCTCTCCTTCCTTCCATATCTGTATTCAAACCTCATGAGATACAGCTGAATAGCCTAACTAAGATAAGAGTTTAGAGATATAGCGTACACTTATAGCAAATACAAGTACGTTACTATAGCATTATCCTATACCCCGATCTTAACTCTAAACAATAAGGATTATGTTTTCAAAAATCATTTTTAGATAATGTATTTCATAAACCATGCTCTAAGACCAAGCCATAATATCCCCTATCTAAAGGCCCAAAACTAAGCGCTACAGATGTTGCAGTCATCTATAGTATTGGCTTCCGGCGAGTAAATACGGTTATGTTAATGGTATCAATAATATCAAAAGCACTTGAATATGAAACAAAACACAAATTTTAAAAAAACCACTTTTACTTCATTACATTTCAAAATCAAATGTTTTACATTCACAACACATAACCCCCAAATCGTTCCTAGGCAAAGATAAAATACAGTTATTACAAAATACGCCAAGAGCGGTATATGATGATACCCTCTTGGATGATCAGAGTCATATGGTCATAATAGACCTAATACAATCACAGTGGAAATATATCAAAACATAACAAGAACTACAAATCCTAAATAGCTATCCGTTTGTCTCCTTCATGCCTCCAGTAGCCTTATTCGTCATCCCACTAAACCTGAAAAGGCTTAATCCCTCAACCTACTCAAATTAATTTTGAGCACCCGGGAGTTCAAAGGGAAAACATAAACTACGAGTCAGGCATAAAGCCTGGTATGAATAATATTGTCCATCCCGATTAAATATGTTAAGTGAGACCATGTCGCTTAGCGGAATGGGTTTCCCTCACTAACATCCTTTTTAAAACATATCTTTGCAAAACCTTTTACAAAACCATACACTATGCTCTTTCATCCACAATGGTTAAATACTGTAAAGTAATCATTATGTAAACATACATAAATCTCAGGTAATAGTGAACTATCTGTTCATATACATAAGTTTTCTTTGGATAACTTTTAACCTTTGGTTGACTCAGGCCTACCAGACAATATAATCAAAATTAACCTAACACATGTTAGGTAGTCTTCTTCTGAATTATCTATCCTTAACAATCTGTTAAATACTTCACTTCTGGATGGCCTGTCCCTAACTTAATCATCTCCCAGGTCTTCTCGAGCCTAATGGTTTTTTCGGCTCACCAATAACCTATCTTTATACAACATATATTCCTTTCGGCGTGTAATCATAATTTTAGCCTACCTGTAACCAAGCCCTACACATTGGAATTTTGGACAACAATTAGTTGGGGCTAATAGCTAATGTATAGGGCATGACCCCATACTAGTCCCATCTGGTATTCTAATATCCGAGTCATTTTTAATTAAGGATCCCTTTCCATAATTTTCCTTGAAAACATTTCCAAACCGATTTAAATATTTAAATCAAATTTAAATAAGTAATAATATATAATCAATATACTTTCCTCAAAATCATATCAACATGTTATTGTTTGCGCCAAAAATGGTCACAAACCCCAAGTGTTGTGAAAGCACCAGTGTATGAATACAAATCAGCAATATTCAAACACAAATCTCAAATCTAAGCAAGTAACAAGCAGCAATCCAGAAATAATGAACAGTGACACACAATTTATAGTGGTTCGGCTATCTCCGGCCTACGTCCACTTCAAGGTTTTTATGATTTTATTGCTCGACGCTTGAAGATTACAATTTCGTGTATTGTATTACAACTGATTTTTTGAGCTAAGTCTGAATCTAAGGCAGCAATGGTGATCTGGAGTAAATCTGGCAGAGTTTGGGCGCTCTTTAGCTCTCAAAATTGTCCCACCACTTTTCTGAATGACCAGGGGCTCTATTTATAAGGGGAGACCAGTTCTGGCACGTGAGGGAGCCCACATGCCCGCTTTCTAGAAATCCGGGCCCACTTTGGGATCGATTCGAAGCTATGTTCGAATCGATCAAGAAATCATCCAATCGAGCTGAAATTTGGTGTGGACATTCTTCAACATGGGCTCAAGCTTCTGTGAAAATTTCATAGCGTTTGGACTTGTAGAACTCAAGTTATGATCGATTCAAGTTGACGTTCTTCGCCCTATGGATTCGTTCGAATCGATATGGTTCGAATCCATAGGGTCGAATCCATGCTTCTGCTCGTGAAGACGATGACGTGGTGCGCGTGCTCCGGGTCAATCCCCCTTTTTCTTTGAGTTTTTTGGGTCAAATCCATGGTTTTAGTCGCGTTTACTTGGTGAAGAGAAGGATCTGAAGGTATAATCCTTCGATTCGATCAAATGTGTGTTCCTTCGTATCGATCGAGGGACAAGTAGTTCGAATCGATCTCTTGTGCAAGTCCTCGAATCGATGGTTTCGAGTGATGTTGATCGATTCGAAGCTATGCACAGCTCATGGATTCGAACAACCTTTTACTCGATGGATTCGAACCAAGGTTGGGTTTATGGTTTCGAACGTGAGGCTATCTTATGGATTCGAAGGCGGGAATACTCTGATGGACTCGAACTAAGGGAGGCTTTGGATGGATTCGAATGTTGAGGTTGCTATGATAGATTCGAAGGAATGGTACTTCTCGTGGATTCGAAGTAATGCAGGGTCGATGGATTCGGACCTAGGGCTTGGCTCCGATGGATTTGAACCATAGCATATCTCTTCCATTTTATACCGGCGATAACTTGAGCATACGAACTCGGATTGTCTCGAAATTTGGAACGTTGGTTCCCACGGCTTTGCTCGAGTTGTCTTATCAATTGTAGCCCGATCCGGACTCAGACAAAATTCATCGATATCCATGGTGAACCTGCGATGCACAATCGATGTTCATGACTAATAATCATTGCTTTTCAGTTAATTTTTGGGTATCTCGGCTTTGCCAAAAGTTGGGATAACATTTTCCCCCCCAAAACATGCCTTTTGGTAAAAGGCGTGTTTTGATCAGTCTCAAGTTAAATGCAGTGAGTTCATGTTTTACTCATAGCTTATAGCATTTTCAATCAAGTCCATGGCTGTTCGAAGCCGAATTGTTATCAATTTTTCCAGTGGAAGTTAAGAATGAAATTCTACGGTCTCTCCGTACTATTGATGGTCACTCCGGACCCTTGTCAAACCCATTCTAGATTTAGCGATTGAATAGAAAGATCCTATTGCACTCCGGCGTTGCTTTCTATCCCTTGCACTATGGCCCCAACTAGGGCGTATAGCGATGTCTTGGTCATTCTGGACCGATCGTAGCCTCTCTGGGCTCTTACTGGATCCCATCCTGTGACTCTCTGGTGAAGGGGAAACAACGATGAGTGAGCCGATCCTGTCGCTCTCCGGCGAAGCGGCTACACCCCCTGCACTCCGGTTCAGTGTTTTTGAACATTAAGCGATGTAATGACCTAAATCTTTAGGCCGATCATAGCCTCTTCGGGCCCTTGCTGGATCCCATCCTGTCACTCTTCGGTGAAGAGGAAACAACATTAAGTGAGTTAATTCTGTCGCTCTCTAGCGAAGCGACTCACTTCTTGCACTCCGGTTCAGTGTATCTGAACATTAAGCGATGTCATGGCCCAAATCGTGGGCCGATCATAGCCTCTCCGGGCTCTTCTCGAATCCCGATCCAATCACTCTCCGGTGAATGGGAAACGATGCTTAAGTGAGTCGATCCTGTCACTCTCCGGCGAAGCAACTCACTTCTTGCACTCCGGACGCCGCCTCTCCGGGTAAGGTCATAAAGCGATCATGTTTATATTGATATTTAATGTTCATCCTTTAACTCTCCGGTTAAAAGGTTTATTTTAATAAGTGTTTCTTTATTAAATTCAAATCCTAGATGTTCAATCTCAAACACCAGGAAAAACAAGACAATGCCTCTCCGGGCGGAGCGGTCTATTTCCATCTTAGAGCATGCCTAGGGATCTCTCTGGTTCCCGTACATGAGTAAGTGGGATCGCCGTTTTATTTTGGAAATCAAATCTAAGAAAACTAATCGACCAGAGTCCAAATCTTGAACTTGGCCCTTGCCATCACGATTAGTTGATGACGAGTCGTGATCCCGATCCAGGATCATTCCTATTAGGTTGAGGCGGTAGTTGTTCAGACCTTACCGCCGCTGTTCGCTCTCTGACATATTGTGGCAATCTACCGCTCCTTGCATGTTCTTCCACCTCATCTTTTAGGTGGCGGCATTCATCGGTAGTGTGCCCATCCAGCTCATGGAATAGGCAGTATTTTCCAGTTCTGCGTTCCCGCTCCGTGGGATCTCTCTTGGGTGGTTTTCGATAGGGGAGTTGCCCCCGAGTTTCAGCGTAAATCCTTTCTAGGCTTGTCGTCAAATCTGTGTATTGCCTGAATCTAGGCTCTCGGAATTTCTTCTGTTTATCAGGACCATCATGTATGTCTTCCTGCTTTCTCTTTCCTTTGTCCACCGTGGGCTGTTCCCTGGCGGTTCCTTCACCTTGTACAGCGTTTATCACCTGCCTTTCGGCTCGCGATTCTTCTAATCGAATGAATCGTTCAGCTTCATGGTAAAACTCTCCAAGATCTTGCGGTGGGTCTCTTGTTAAAGAGTCCTTGAATTCGGTGCCTTCTCCAACTCCTGCTACTGCCGCCATCAAAATCATTGATGGGTCCGGGCGATCTACAGAAGCCACCGTTGCATTAAATCGTAACAGAAAATCTTTTATGGACTCTCTGGTCCTTTGCTTTATTGATGCCAAGGTCATCATGCTCTTGGGTCGCGTTATGTGAACCCTAAACTGCTTGATGAAGCAATCCACAAGCTCGCCCCATGTCCTGATCGATCCTGTCTCTAGCTGTCTAAAGCAAAGCGCAGCCAAATCTGATAAGAATAAGGGGAAACATCGTGCTATTACTTCCTCGGATGCTCCCAGCACTTCCATGTGTCTGATATATCTGGTGATATGCATGGTCGGGTCTGACTTTCCGTCATAAGGATCCAACATTGGTAGTTTGAACTTTGGAGGGTTCCTTGCATTTCGGATATTCAGAGCGAACGGACTTCGACTAACCTCTTCCAATCCTCCGCCTGACAATCCCCCTCCCATGATCCGTCTCACCAGGCCAATCATTCTTTCATCTCCATCCAGGGGTTGCCCCCTTGTCATGTCTCTGTCTTGCCCTCCGAGCCTTGTAGGGAATTCTGGTACGTACTCTTCGGGTGGCTCGTTAGCATTTGTGTTGGCCCTAGCCGGTTGAGCTCCTTCCAAAGGTCCTTCTGCGTTGGTTCCTGCGGGCTTGCCCCCAAGCCCTTGTTGATTGCCTTCTGGTTCTGTATTCTGTTCTCCGTTGGGTTCCATAGCCCTAGCTCCTTGTTCCACATTCACAGCCGCTGTAGCTGGTCCAAGGTTCTGTGTCCATGCAGCTCTCATCTGCTCGAAGAAATTCTGCAGCATCTCTTGTTGGCTTTTCATCATTCTTTCCTGCATTAGGTTATTCATAGCCTCCATCTCATCTCTAGTAATGTAGATCGAAGCTTGTCCTTCTCCAGCGCCAGAGGATGCCTCTTGACTTCCTCCCTGTTGGCTCCTCTCAGCTCTTTGTCTTGTTTGTCGAGTCATTGTAGAGTCAAATCTGAATCCTTAAAATTTCAAATCTAAACTTTGAATTTGGTGTAGCGGGTGCTAGTTCTTCTCAGTGAAAGCACCAAAGTGTTTGCGCCAAAAATGGTCACAAACCCCAAGTGTTGTGAAAGCACCAGTGTATGAATACAAATCAGCAATATTCAAACACAAATCTCAAATCTAAGCAAGTAACAAGCAGCAATCCAGAAATAATGAACAGTGACACACAATTTATAGTGGTTCGGCTATCTCCGGCCTACGTCCACTTCAAGGTTTTTATGATTTTATTGCTCGACGCTTGAAGATTACAATTTCGTGTGTTGTATTACAACTGATTTTCTGAGCTAAGTCTGAATCTAAGGCAGCAATGGTGATCTGGAGTAAATCTGGCAGAGTCTGGGCGCTCTTTAGCTCTCAAAATTGTCCCACCCTTTTTTTGAATGACCAGGGGCTCTATTTATAGGTGTAGAAGGCTGATATTTCGCTTAAATTCAGGGGAGACCAGTTCTGGCACGTGAGGGATCCCACATGCCCGCTTTCTGGAAATCCGGGCCCACTTTGGGATCGATTCGAAGCTATGTTCGAATCGATCAAGAAATCATCCAATCGAGCTGAAATTTGGTGTGGACATTCTTCAACATGGGCTCAAGCTTCTGTGAAAATTTCATAGCGTTTGGACTTGTAGAACTCAAGTTATGATCGATTCAAGTTGACGTTCTTCGCCCTATGGATTCGTTCGAATCGATATGGTTCGAATCCATAGGGTCGAATCCATGCTTCTGCACGTGAAGACGATGACGTGGTGCGCGTGCTCCGGGTCAATCCCCCTTTTTCTCCGAGTTTTCTGGGTCAAATCCGTGGTTTTAGTCGCGTTTACTTGGTGAATTCGAAGAGAAGGATCTGAAGGAATAATCCTTCGATTCGATCAAATGTGCGTTCCTTCGTATCGATCGAGGGACAAGTAGTTCGAATCGATCTCTTGTGCAAGTCCTCGAATCGATGGTTTCGAGTGATGTTGATCGATTTGAAGCTATGCATAGCTCATGGATTCGAACAACCTTTTACTCGATGGATTCGAACCAAGGTTGGGTTTATGGTTTCGAACGTGAGGCTATCTTATGGATTCGAAGGCGGGAATACTCTGATGGACTCGAACTAAGGGAGGCTTTGGATGGATTCGAATGTTGAGGTTGCTTTGATAGATTCGAATCAATGGTACTTCTCGTGGATTCGTAGTAATGCAGGGTCGATGGATTCGGACCTAGGGCTTGGCTCCGATGGATTCGAACCATAGCATATCTCTTCCATTTTATACCGGCGATAACTTGAGCATACGAACTCGGATTGTCTCGAAATTTGGAACGTTGGTTCCCACGGCTTTGGTCGACGTGTCTTATCAATTGTAGCCCGATCCGGACTCAGACAAAATTCATCGATATCCATGGTGAACCTGCGATGCACAATCGATGTTCATGACTAATAATCATTGCTTTTCAGTTAATCTTTGGGTATCTCGGCTTTGCCAAAAGTTGGGATAACAGTTATATATCCTCTTTACTCAAACTTTAGTAGATGAAAACACTTAGCCATTTGAAAGAACCTCAATCTACACTTTTGAAATTACCTATTTCAAATTCAACTATTTAACCTTTCGAAATCAAACCTTTCGAAAATGATAAAACTTTGGACATCCTTTTTTTCAATCTCTTTAAAACATTGCCATAGAAAGCCTGGGAAAACCTTCCATCTCAAACCTTTTGAAACCATTCACTTAAACCTTTCGCAATCAATCATTTAAATCTTTTGAAATCATTGAACTTAAACTTCTCGTGGTTGATCATCAAACCTTTCAAAATCATTCAGGCAAAAGCTTTCAAACCGTTGACCAAACCTTTCAAAAACAATCTTGAAACCTTTCAAAATCGTTCAACTAAAATCTTTTGACGAAATCAGTCTTTACATTTCAAAATCATTTACTTAAACCTTTCAAAAGCTTACTGGTTACAATTCAAAACAAATGGAAAACCTTGTTTTTAAACCTTTCACTTTATTAAAATAACCTTTCGAAAGCCTTGGGTTATATTTTATAAACAAGGATAAACCAGCAGCTTCCTTTCGAAAGCATTGGAGAAACGGCTAATTTAAAAACATGTAAACCTTTCGACTTGGTCGGAAGGTTCAAAGCAAAAACCTTTATAAAAGCGGTAGAAACCCTTCAGCTATGTCGGAAGGTTCCAAAACAAACTAATGGCGGAAGCAGCAACAACCTATCGACTACATCAAAATGTATAAAGTCTTTCTTTTAAATAATTTGACTAGGTCGAAAGTGACCAAGTCGTAAGCCCAAATTCGAAAGCAAAGCAGGCGAAAGCTTTTTACTTATAAAATGATTATATTCCAACCTCTTAGGCCATCAACCTTTCGGCTTAGAACCTTTTGGCTATATTCAATTCATTACTTACCAATTACTTGATACCTTATGCATTGAACTTTGACCTTATCAAAAGCTAATCTTTCGACTAAAAAGAAATGTCTGGAGCGGAAGGTAAACTGCCGTAAAGGCTGAAACACGGAAAAAGTGTGATTTTTGTTTTTTAAACTAAAATGGAAACTTTTCAACTAACCTGCCTTTATTTGTCAAATTTTCATTGGTCAATAAAATACTTTTCAGAAATGTGCTGCCGCTATTACTAAAATTTATAAATCATTTTATTTTGCAAAAAGCCCCTTCTCCTTAAAATGTATAAAACATCTAAGTCCCATACCTTAAATAATTTTATATATCCCTCAAATGACTTAGGAAAATTCTTGAAAATACCAGAAAATCTATTTTAATATATTGCCTAACATATTAAAATCTCAAACTCGAACAATTATTATTTTAGCCGAAAATAATTAATAACCCAATAAACAATTTTCTTCATTCGAAAATTCATATAAAATCCATAATAAATTGAAAAATTATGAAAATCAAAAGCCATCCTTAAGATATTATTCCAGACCTATATTTAAATTTCAAGACATTTGGATGTCATAAGGTTTTCATGTCGAACATATCATAAAAATTTAACATGTAAATATATAATCTATCAACAGTCATATATACAACTTTAAGCATCAAAACATCGCATATACTTGCAAAAACATTTCAGATCTAATTATAAAACCGAAAACTAAAAGAAAATGGGATGTATTGATTATTCACCTTAGCTTTGATATTATAGATGAGAGATTTGATTTTTGAATTAGTTGATTACTTCCCTTCTCTTGAATCCTTGCTTTAATTCTTCTTTTGAATATAGGAAATGGTGGCCGGCCTTAGGTATTTTAATTTGAGTGAAATGAGAGTGAACGAACGTGAATTACCATCTCATAAGGGTTTAGGGTATAAGGTTTTACTATTTCCCATAATGCCTTTCTCATTTCCTAACATATTATCTAGTGTTATTTCATTATAGTTACACCAATTAACATGGCACAACTTCCTTTAACTAATCAAATCTCAACCTATTAATCTTCACATTATTTAATTTAATCTGACTAATTAAATGTATTAAATAAGGTTATAAAAATATGGGGTGTTACAAACCTGCTGCCAAGGAATCATTTCCTTTCAAAAACATTCGACTGATCTATTCAATCGGTTGACTGATGATTTACTTTAAGGCTAGGTTGAATTTAGGCCTTTATGGGCTTATATAAGTGGTTCAAGATGCTTTATGAGAATCGTGTGACGATGTTAGGATGTGATATATTGGATTGTAATGTGGTATGATCTAATACCAATTTCAATGGGTTTGGCAATGTTTTTTGCTATGACGATCGTGTTTGCCATTATTAGATGGTTCATAGTTAGTTAAGTTGTTTATTATAGGATCACACGAAAGAGTTAGTGGTATGCCTTAAGGGAAATTAAGTGATTTGTTTCATATATATAAAATTATGTAGTAAATCTTATCCGTAGCAGCGATGGTCTTTTTCCTTTATATACGTTGTTATATTATGATATAATTAATTAAGTATATAATTTAAAGTATATAATAAGAAAATCCTTGAATAAAATGTTACGTGATTGTAATTGCAAGTACTTATAATCATAATCAAGTAATCATAAAATAAAATTATATTTTGTTTTTAATATTTCTCGTCAAGATGTTTCAAGAAAAGGATATCGATTCATTCATTGAGGCCAGATTGTCTAAATTTTAGGCAATGTATTTCTCATGATTGTTGGAGGCACCAAGGAGTTATGTACTTATAATTATTCAATATATATGCAATGACTTATCTAATAGTTTCATGTTGGCTGATAATAAATAGGTCAAATGAGAAATCTTAGTTTGACGATGTTACACAGTTCCCGACTTGAGAATACTTTAGAAATTCAATGTGAATACTCAACTTTGATTATAGTTAAATCATGGCATTGCGATCTACTGGGCGTCTGTAGTCAGGTCTGAGTTGTAGCATTGGAAGTTAAGCACAATTTAATAGAGAATTCATCTCCTCAATTATATGAGTTTAATATCATGGTCGACTGTAGTCAACTCATAGTCAAATTCTCTGGTCAGAGTAATATGGTTAATGACGAATGTTATCATTTAACCAAGGACGTTGTTTTTGGATTGGTCAAGTTGAATGTGGATAATATTAGAATTTTGACTAGTACCAATTCCATTTATCCTAAAGGGATATAGCATTGACAAAGAGAATGTGTGTATATTATCATTACTAAAAGAAAGCACTTAAGAAAATATAAAATTAGATTTTATCGAAAGGATCTGTAAGCAATGAATTCGACAAACTGTCACACCCCTAGTTAAATTGACGTGTGAAATTTAATATTTGAATTATTTAGTATTGATCATTGGTTGAATTCAAGTCTATGAGTCTCACAGCCGCATTTGTGAATTCTTTGAAAAATCATTGGATTTGGTTATTTTATAAAATGTATAAATTAATTAATATTTAAGAAATACTAGTTATTAATTTATTTGATGTTTCGATGTTTTCAGTAATTACGTGGATGTAAATATAAAAGTTATATATGCACGTATTGATAGACCATATCATTATGTACTTTAACGAGCTTGAAATACAATTAATTATTTTATGGGGATTTTGGAAAAAATTTCATGCAAAAAGAAATTCTATGCTAGCCTTGAAAAGGGAAAAGGGAAGATTAGATTGATTGAAAATTAATTAAGAACTAAAAGGGGAAGCTTTTAAATAAAGAATAAGAAAGGTATTTATCCTTCCTTTAAAACAAACTCACCTCAATTATTTTCACTCATTTAATTTTTCCTTGGTCTTCCCTCATTCATAGCTCTCTCCTCCATCTTTATCATGGTTGAAAACTCCATTTCTTTTTTTAAGAAGTATCCACTCTAAAACAAATCAAAACATCAAATAAACATAAAAGCACTAAGGTTCATCCATCTCTTAGAAAGTTTGTGTGTATATTAAAGGATCTAAGGAAGGATTTCAAAATAAAAGATTATTCTAAATTTAATTTTTTTGTAGAATTAATACATTTATAATAATGTTATATGTATATATTATTGCTCACCTTGATTTAGAATTAGTAATATAATTTAAACAACTGGTTAAATTATTTAATCAGTTTTAACTTGATAAAACAATTTTTTTTATATAAAATGATGTTTTAGGATGTTTTAAAGTTACCTATAATAATATTCTAACATATTATATAATTTAATAATTTTAATGTTTCTGTTTTAAATTTTTAATCCATCCTAAAATATAGAGATTGTTGATACCATATTTGATTTAATGTATGTAATTTTGGTTTTGTAATATTTTTATTGTTATCAAAAACAATCTTTTTTATTTCTGAGCTTAAACTTTACACACACACACATATATACACATACATACATAGATACATATATATACATACACATACATATATGTATATGTATATGTATATGTATATTTACTTGTACATGTACATGTATATGTATGTATATGTATGCGTTTGTGTGTCTGTTTGTGTATTTGCAAGTACATCAGAAAGGTTTAATGTAACATGGATGTTGGTTACTGAATCAATTAGAAATTAATTTGGTTTAACCGTTTGTATATTTAAACATTTATATTTTATATTGTTAAGGCTTGCATTTTAAAAATATTTTTTTCATAAATTTTTTCCATTGACTAAAATTGAGGTAATAATATATGTATATATAAACAACAAATATATACATGGTTGATATAAATATCAATATCTATACATGTATATATTGACTATGTTATAGTTCGTTGTTTTGTCATATTAAATATATTATTGTAATATATCTTCTCTTATATGTTGATTAGGTGTACTACCAGTTAAATGTTTGTAAAAGAGGAAAGGTTGAAGCAATCAATGTTGTCCTTTTTATCTCTTTCATTTTAGGTCTTGATGTGGTTATATCTAGATCTAATTTCATGTTTGTTCCCATCTTTAAACATCAAATAATTACACTTGCTGTAAATTTCACATCTTTTTCAACACTTTTAACATACAAAAATATTTGATGTATTCGTACCTTTTCAAATTTCACACTTAATTAACATAAATTTAATTAACTAAAAATAAGGCAATATTAATGAAATATAATATTTATTAACAAGCATTAGGTTAGATCGAGTAAGGCTCGTTAGACTTAATTGGCTAACTATGATCAAAATATGAAAATATTTTCGAAATCTATCCATTTCACCCATTGCGAAATGGACCGGATTTCTTTAATTGTATTAAATCCCAAATGGTCAATGTAGTCTAATTTGTCAATATTTAAGGCCAACTAATAAATCATTCTTATTCGATGGATGTCTATTATAGCGGTTCTTCTTCGTTTGGGGTTAAAAAATTTAGTATTCTCCCCTCTTTGGCTAATGGCCTGGCCAATTGATGAAATAAGTCTAAAAGGTTAGCCTAGATGTTAAGTGTAGAGTTATTTGGGCCTTAAGCTAATTTTCAAAATTCTGTTTTAATTATAATATATTTTAAATTTAAAAGTTAAGTTTAAAATATAAAATGAAATGTTATAAAATTATAAGCTACTTCTTAAAATGTTTTTTTAAAAACTTATTTTTTATATTTAATTAAATATATTAAAGGCTTACTCCGTCCTCCCTCCATGAGGT
The DNA here is from genome assembly GCA_030737815.1 of Allium fistulosum. NCBI lineage: Eukaryota > Viridiplantae > Streptophyta > Magnoliopsida > Asparagales > Amaryllidaceae > Allium > Allium fistulosum. Next base: position 1,112,985,456 of record CM060907.1, on the reverse strand, counting down.
GCTCCGCCCTGGCCATCTCGGCGCGGACAAAGGCTTTTCTACCATCTTAGTTAGACTACCATCTTAGGTAGTATCCGAATATATGGAGAATTTCACTTCCAACCATGTTGATTTTCTTTTTACATAAATTAGCTATTTATTAGAGTCACCGGAAAGAAATCCATTAAAGTTTCTGAATAGTCGCTAACCTTCCATTGAATTATTTTCCCAAAGTGTCGTATCTCTCTTTAACTGTAACGATGCTTAGTCCATTTCCAATAGTATAAATTCATGATTGTATTCCACCAGTTGCTATCTATGTCCAGTTCTACGGGGCTAGTAAGCTTTTTCTATCCGATTCGGTTTTGTTTTTGAAAGCTTCACATCAGAATTCAATTTCTGTCGATTTCAAAAATTGAACTTTTAGAATATACATGGCACGTTTAGGTACATGTCTTTGTGTTGGCTCATGGATGTATTTGTACTCTCACGGGTAATCGCCAATTCCATATAGCTTAACTGCAGTTTGATTGCAATTTCTTATTTATAAATTTTATAATGAAATATGGGTCGTACTAAGTCACTCATGAGAAAGGACTTCAAGTTCTACTGGGATGACAGCCTCGGAGCCGTAAGCAAGGGCGAATGGAGTATGTCTAGTTGTGGACTTGTGGGTGGTTTCGTGTGCCCACAACGCTGATGGGAGTTCGTCGACCCACTTGCCTCTAGCCTTTTCCAAACACTTCTTCAATATGGACTTTATTATTTTGTTAACAGCATCTACTTGTCCATTAGCTTGAGGGTAAGCAACCAACGTGAATCTTTTCTCAATATGATGTCGACGGTAGAAGTTTTTGAATTCAGCACTGTCGAATTGAGTCCCGCTATCAGTTACAGTTGTTCGACGAAGACCAAAAAAACAGATAATGTTTCAAACAAAAACGTTTATTACTTTTTTCGTTGTGATTGCGGCTAAAGTTTCAGGTTCAGCCCATTTGGTGAAGTAACCAACTACTACGGTGGCGTATTTCGCACCGCCTTTAGAAATCAGCAAGAGGTCGATGATGTCAATACCCCAAGTGGAAAACGGTCATGGACCTCGAGTAATTTCCATCGATGGAGCTTTCGAAGTTTTTACAAACATCTGACACTTGGCGCATCGTCTAGCGTAATCAACTGCATCTTAATTGATAATTAGCCAGTGATACCCATAACGGATATTTTCTTTGCTAGGTTTGCCCTCCTGTGTGATTGCCACATTCCCCTTCATGAAATTCCCTTATGACTCATTTTATTTCATCAAGAGAGATATAAAGGAGCAGAGGAACCGAAAAACCATTTTTATACTTGTTTCCTTAGATGATGAGCATGAAGCTTTGTGGAGGATCTGTCGTTTTTCATTCCTCCATCCAAGAAGGATCCCTCATTGCAGATAACCTTTGATCGGAGTCATCAACAACTCCCTTTCTAGTTCCATCTCCAATACCCAATCGATCTCTATCTTGTCAATGCTTGGAGCATTCAATACTTCAACCGGGACCAAGCCTATTTACCACGCATTATCGAAACTAGCCAACGTAGCCAATGAGTTGGCTTTCTCATTTTTTCTCCGAGGGTGTGTATAATGGTGTATTACTCGAAGTCTACCAGTAGCTCTTGGACCCAACCAAGATAAGAAGCAAGTTGGTGCCCCTTTGTCAGATAATCTCCCATGACTTGTCATACTACTTACCAGGAGTCACAAAAGACTCGTAAAGTTTTCACACCCAGTTCTCTAGCAAATTTGAGCCTGGCGATCAAGGCTTCATATTCAGTTTCGTTATTTGTAGTAGGAAAGTTGAATTTCAAGGCAAAATAGATCGATCATTCCTTAAGAGTCGCTAACAAAACTCTTGCGCCAGAACATCGATCATTGGATGCTCCATCCGTTTACATTTTCCATCGGTTGGTCGGTTCTCCACTGCTCTCCGGAGAGTCATCTGGTGCAGTGAATTCAGCTATAAAGTCCTCCATTGTCTATCCCTAAATACCTCTTCGTGAGAGACAATTGATATCGAATTGGCTTAGCTCGCTATTCCATTTGAGTAACCTTCCAATCTTCTCAAGTCATTGTAGGACCCATCATAATGGTTGGTCAGTGTAGACGTTGATAGGGCGAGCAAGGAAGCAAGGGCGAAGCTTTCGTGACGCAATCAACAGGTAGTACACGAGCTTTTCCAGCTTCGGGTAGTTTCTCTCAACACCTATCAATCGCTTTCTAACATAATATACTAGCCTCTAGATCTAATTCTCTTCGCATAATAGTGCAACACTTATGGCATGTACCGACACCACAAAATAGATCTATATGTCTTCACAATCTAGTGGTTTGGATAGGAAAAGGGGTCTCTCTATGTGCTATATTAAAGCTAGATATGCATCAGCCATGCATCCATTCGAAGTTTCTCTTTCCACTCCCGATTAGGTCAAAGAAGAGAATTCACTTTTCGGTGGCCCTGGAGATGAATAGGCTTAGGGCGGCAACATTCCCATTAAAGCTTTGTACCTACTTAATCGTCTTCAGCACATGGATGTTTCAAATTGCTTGAATCTTCTTTGGATTCGCCTTAATTCTGCGAGAGTTAACAATGAAAGCTAGAAATTTCTCTAATGCAACCACAGAAGAGCATTTCAAAGGATTGAGTTTTATTCCATAATTTTGTAGAACACTTAACATCTCTGCCAAGTTGTCAATGTGGCGTTTAATTGCCGTGACTTTACGAGCATATCATCCATATATACTTCCATCAATCGCGCGATCTGATCTTTAAACATCCAATTGACTACTCTTTAGTAAGTAGCTTCAACATTATTTAGGTAAAACGACCTCAAAACATAACAATATAGCCCTAGATCGATAATGAAGCTAGTGTGCTCCTGGTCGAGGATATGCATTGGGTACTCGTTGTATCCGGAGTATGCATCCATAAATGAAAGCAGTCCATATCCAATCATTGAGTCCACCAATTGGTCGATCCTCAAAAGTGGAATGCTGTGTTTCAGGCATGCGTTGTTCAGGTCAGAGTAATCGTCGTATGTCTGCCACATTTTGATCAGCTTTTCTCACAAGAACTGCTTTGGATACCCATTTTGGGTAGAGGGCATCATGGATAAACCCATTGTTTTTGAGGTTATCCACCTCCTCTTTATGTGCAGTAGATCTCTTCAAACCCATGTTGCATTGTTTTTGCCGCGTCTTTTTTGTTTCACCGGGATATGCCTTGAGTCGATATTCAATGAATGGCTCACGATAGTTGGTGGGATCACAGACATGTTAGAATGAGTCCAAGTAAACACATCAAGATTCTATTGGAGAAAGTCAGCTATTTCATTCATGATTCTTGCACTGAGCTGTGATCCGATCTTCAGTACTTGTAATGGGTCACCGTGGCTGACCGTAATGTCCATCGTTAGCTCAATAGATGCAACCTTAGATTCTTTGGCTTCTCTTCTTTATCTCTCGGGTCTATATCTTTAAAGAATCATCTATGGTGTTATTGCTTGATATTGACCTTATGTTGTAAGTTGAAAATGCTCAAGCCGATTTGGCCAAATAATGGGATTGGTTCTGATCCCTTGTAATAGTAGGATTGAAATAGCATATGGCTTGAATCCGAAATTTACCACTTTAGACTTGAATATGAATGACATATTCTTATATGCGATAGCCGGCTCTTAAATTTGAACATAACTATTTCGTATAACCATCGACGTGAAATTTGGTTGGAATGGTCAGCGATGATGGCTATTCCGGTCGAACTTTTGAATCTCATCATGAGCTGATGAGCTCGATAGTGATGGATTCTAGGTAATTTGAGGATTATCTACAATGGCCAAAGATCAGGCTTATAAGCATATCGATCAAATATCGAGTATGGTTTAGCTTTGTGTTGCATGCAGCTGCATAGTCGGCTCTTACTTTGAGTTTTAATCTACCTGTATATTCGAGTAACGCACTTTCCATTCATTGTATTCGTGATATGTTGTTCGTCATTTAGGTTGGAATGATAGTTAGTCGCCCATGAGCTTAGGCAATGATCCAATGGTTCTATCTCTAAGCATCCTTTCGGTCGTATCCTCGAGCCGTTGTAAACACTAGGTATGATTCACAGTATTGAGCTATCGTAGTCAGTTTTTTGGATGATCGCACTTGTACCCCTGGTCTTGGTTTGATAAATGCACTAAATTGTAACATCCTGTAACATCCCATATCTGGAGGCCGAAAGCTAAATGCTATGGATGCTGCAGTCATCCACAGTATTAACTTCTGGCAACGAAATATAGTAATGCTGATGGTATCCATAATATTAGAAGCACTTGAAAATGAACAAAATCACAGATTTCCGAAAACAACAATTATAGTGATTACAATTCATAAAAATCATATCCAAGTTACAAAAATTGCCAAACGTATTTCCAGACAATGATCAATTATAATTTACAATAATACGCAAAGAGAGACATATGAAGATGCCTCTTTAGATGATCAAAGCAATATAGACATAATTTTTTTAATACACAACAGAAACAAACAAAAACAAAATTTCTGAATTAGCTATCCGTCAGCCACCTGCTTGTCTCCGGATGCTTTATTCGCCAAAACCGCTAAAACCTGAAAACCTAAACCCTCAGCCTATTCAAATCATATTTTGAGCACCCGAGAGTTTAAGGGGAAACAAAAACTTGGAGTCGGATATAAAGCCTGGTATGAATAATTATGTTACATGTTTTTGTTTACTGATATTTAGTGAGACCATGCCGCTTAGCGGAATGGGTTTCCCCATACTAATATCCTTTTTAAAAACATGTGTTTTGCATAACCATTCCTGCAACCAAATTAGTTAATCAACTGATTATAATAATAATATAGCAAGATCCATTATGCTAAAACAAAAAATAAATGGTCTTACTATCCGAAATCTGAGCTAACTGCTTTGTACTGGACTAATTGTCATATTTTTTATTATACCAAAATAGCAATATCCTTTATGCTAAATAATGGACTATCTGTCCATAAAACAGGTAAAAAGTGGACTAACCGTCATTAAGAAGTAGCAAGGTCCGTTATGCAAATAAATGAACTAACTGTTCATATCTGGGCTAACCGCCCTTAACTGGACTAACTGTCCTCTAGGCTGACTACCCTCAAAATGGAGTAACTGTCCGAACTTAAACGAGCTAACTGCCCAAATTTTCTTTGAGTTAACTACCCTTTAAATTTTCCTTGAAAACCTTCTCAAAATGATTTTGTCTGTCAAATCATACATATACAAGGAAAATATATCTTTAGCGTTACTCAAAGCTATTTTGCCATAATATATATACTTTACTTAAAATATTGTTGGTGATGTTCAATAAGGATTACCAATCCCTTTTAAAATAAGTTAAAGTCCCTTATAACTTAAAACACTTAGGCTATCTGCCTATTAATTATATTCGAAACATTTTTTTAAAACCTTTAAACAACCCTTTTGAAACCATTGAAAGACCCTTTCAGAACCCTTGAAAGTACTCCTTTCGAAAACATTAAAGGTAACTCCATTGAAACCAATAAAACGTTTCCTTTAAAATCTTTAAAGGTAAATAGCATCTTATGGAATTGACCTAGTCGAAAGGTTGTTTAGTTCATATGAAGCCGACCTCTATGAAAGCAATTTTGTGCTTTTGACCCTTGTACCTTTCGAAGAGGTTGGTTATTACATCTTATTGAGTAATCACATAAATCATATTTTCGAAAGCATAAATTTTATTTTATCGGTTTCCAACCTTTAGTATAAATTTACTTTCAATTTGTTTAAGTTAGAGAATTTAGATATATTTTATAAATTGGGTTGGAGAAAGCATACTTTGTATAAGTCATAAATCAAGTTAAACCTTTTGACTTAGTCGAAACCTGTTGTATTAATTGAAATTTAGTTGTTGATACACCTTCAAAACCATACACCCCTTTTGTCTCTATCCAAACCTTTGGAAATACTAAGTCGAAACCTTCTGTGACTAACGGGGATTTAATCGTCATCTTCCTGCAATATCCTCAAAAGTTCCAAGCCCTTTTATTTATCAATATGACTTCAACTAATAACCTTTCGACTTAATTGGAATATAAGGTCTCGCCAACATTCATATTCCCTTAGAAAAACTAAGGTCATGAGTTTCAACCGTCGAAGAGTCTTTTTCCCTTGTTTATCAAATATTGCTAGTGTATACTTTATTCCAATTTTTATGTAGGTTTGAACTATTCCCTTCTAATAACAAAGCTTCTATTGAGCTTTCGACGTTGTTAATAAAATGAATTAATAAAACATTAAAATATCTTTAATAAATGAAACTCCCACCACAATTTTAACTAAAGAAATAGGCTTTCATATCTACACACACGTACATATACAAATATATATATATGTGTGTGTATGCGTATACATACATACATACATACATATATATACATACATACATACAAATAAAATGGACTACAAGTCAACACTTAAGATATGTGTAAATGAAAGGTTGGGTGCTTATACCAAATGGTACGATACGTTTAATTATTAGTAGCTTATCGACTAGATACTTTGTATAACAGCGGATTAGGTATGACCACTGAGTGATATAAAACACTCGTGTGTCAGCAAACTAAGTGTTTGATATATCATACTTTGAAAGTTGACTAAGGTTTCCTTAGATAGATAACATAATTGAAAATGAGTGGGAAAAACTCTTAAATCACTCAAGATATTGTAGTTCCACCCATTGAGAAATCAATATATAAACTCAATCATGATGATCCTAGACTTTCTTTAAGTAAATGCCCTAATTTTATTTGTTATAGAAATCAGGGTTTCTTTCAGTTATACTTAGGTTAGCGGAAATTCTTGCAAAGAAAAAGAACGAAGACTATGTAAATTATATAATCTTCATTTAACCTAACCGTTGTGGATACACTACTAGAAAAAAGCTAAATACCGACGGAGGGGGGCGACGGCTTCCGATAGCCTATTTCCGACGGCTTCCGACGGTCCGTCGGCGGTCGTCGGAAGCCGTCGGAAATTATCGAACTACAGGCTCAGCCGAGCCTTCTTCCTCCTCACTTTTCATACGAAAATATTAATCCCTAAATCCCCAAATCTCTTCCCCAAGCTTCCAATCATCAATTTCGAGCTTTCGAATCCTCCCCGGCTGCATAATCAACGTCTATTGCTCTCTAGGTCAGGTATAATCTCTTATTTTTGCCAAAAATCTAATTTTTACCCAAAATCTAGATTTGCATAAGTTGTTAAATTAGGGCTAATTGGTGATTGAAATTGTTTCCAATAGTGTTATAATAGTTTCTAGCATTCCATGGTATTCCTATTTCATCTTTTATCGTGAAATTGTGAAAAACATGTATAATTTGTGGTTGTTCGTGTATATGTAAATCGTTGTGTATGCCTTGATTCTACGATTGTATATGTGTGTTGCGCTGCTATCATTGTATTGTGTTAGTTGGAATAAGATAAAATGAATGCATGAGCTAGGAATATTATATTGTGCATGTATTGACTTATGCAACAAAAAAAATGCGTCAAACGAGCCTTAAGTTGATGGAATACGTCGAATAAATGTGTTAAATTAAAATATATTTTTGTAAATGTGAACAGTTAGTAAAACTGTATTTTTTCGTAAAATGCGCACATATAATTAACTAATGTCCCTTAGACAGTTTTTGGCCCCGTTTGACGAGTGTTGTACATGATCGTTATATAAATAGTCGTTTTTTTTTCAAAAAACGTCCATTTATATTCATCTGGTACAATGTTTGTTGGATTTGTCCCTGTATTGGACAAGTTATGAACACAGTAAGCATTTACATTTTGTATACTACTTCGTCTCAAACGGTTCATAAAATTTCGGCCTAACTTTTCTTTTTTGTTTCCTGCGTACACGCATTTGTGTACAATGCAGGGAACAAAAGGGAAATGCTGCCGAAATTTTGTTGAATCGTTTGAGATGAAATAATATACAAAATGTAAATGCTTACTGTGTTTGTAATGGGAAGTAGGATGCCTGACCATGGAAAAAAAAATTTATACAATTTTTTATATCGATACGTTAAAAAATAAAATGTGCCCTATTTGAAAATATTTTTAAATTTGTGAAGTTGTTCTTTAAATTTAAATATTATACGACCATGAAAATAATCTTTTTCTACTTTGTATTCTTGAAAATAAATATTAAATTTTGAACTTATAATTTTCTCAAATAGGAAAAATGATTGATTATTTTGTTGATCGGTGGAGATGGATGTACCAAAAAAAGGACTGAGGGGCTCAATAAAAGAAGATTTTTATAATGGTATAAACGTGTTTGTTGAATTCGCTTTAAGTAATAACGGAAACAATCCAGAAATTCGTTGTCCGTGTAGTAGGTGTAGACATTTGAAGTATTTGTTACCAGATATTGTGAAAGTTCATTTGTGCAAAAACGGTTTCGTACCCGAGTATTATGTTTGGGATCGGCATGGAGAAGTTGTAGAAAATACTTCTGTAGAGTCTGAAAGTGTCGTTAACGAAATAGTTAGGACGACCCGTATAGAAAATATGGTCGAAGATGCAGCACGATCAATGTTTCCTATGGTTGAAGTTGACGACGATGATGGAAATGTTGAAGAACCAAATATTGAAGCAAAAAAAGTTTATGATTTACTTGATGCTGCTAAGAAACCTTTTTGGGATGGTTGTTAAAGCGGCACTCGGCTGTCAGTAATCGCAGAATACATTGCGATGAAGTCAAAATACAACATCACTGAAGCTGGGTTTACGGCTGTTGTACAAGCTGCAAAAAGACATATGCCGCCCGATAATCTAATGTGTGAAAATCACTATGAAGTTAAAAAACTTATGTCGGCTTTTGGTTTACCTTATCAGAAAATAGATACATGTTTAAAAGGCTGCATGTTGTTTTGGAAAGAAGACGCAAACCTTAGAAATTGTAAAATTTGTAACCAGGAGAGATACAAACCAAGAAAAAAGAAGGGGAAGGAAGTTCCGTACAAGCGTATGCATTACTTACCAATAACTCCAAGACTTCAAAGATTATATGCATCTTCTGTAACTGCATCTAATATGAGATGGCATAGTGTGAGAACAAAGGAAGAGGGTACATTGACACATCCGGCCGATGGAGAAGCAGGGAAGCATTTCGATAATACGTATCCAAATTTTTCAGCGGAGAGTGGAAATGTTAGATTAGGATTATGTACGGACGGTTTTTCTCCATTTCCTCAATTTGGTTTGAAATATTCATCCTGGCCCATTATCGTCACACCGTATAATTTACCTCCATGGATGTGTATGAAAACGCAATATATGTTTCTTACTGTTGTCGTTCCTGGCCCCGACGATCCGATACAAGGAATCGATGTATATTTACAACCGTTGATTGAGGAGTTAAAAATACTGTGGAACGAAGGAGTAGAAACATACGATGTGTCCAAGAAGAAAAATTTTCGTATGTTTGCTTCTTTGTTGTGGACTATAAGTGATTTTCTTACCTATGCAATGCTTTCAGGATGGAGTACTGCCGGCCGTCTAGCATGTCCATATTGCATGGATGAAACACGAGCGTTTTCTTTACCTCATGGTAAGAAAATTTCATGGTTAGACTGTCATCGATATTTTCTCCATGTAAATCATCCCTTCAGAGGAGACAAGAAAAATTTTTTAGCTAATAGAGTAGAAACCAGACAACCACCGACGATATGGTCAAGCGAAGACATATATGAACTTGTTAGGGACTATCCAAAGATATATGAAACTGGAGAGCAAACAGAAATTGAAGGCAAATCAGTTGTTCATAACTGGTGCAAACGTTTACGCAAACGAATTAGATAATAATCAAGTGAAAGCTGTGTTAAAATGGGTGGAAGTGTTAAGATTTGCTGATGGGATATCATCAAATCTTTGTAGATGTGTTGACTTTAAAAATGGTAGATTGAGCGGAATGAAAAGTCACGACTGTCACATAATGATGGAAATTTTATTTCCTGTTATGTTTAAAGAACTACTGCCGTTAAAAGTTTGGAAGGTAGTAACAGAGCTTAGTATGTTTTACAAAGAGCTTTGTTCGACTACTTTAAAAGTGCAATGTTTACGTAAACTTGAAGTGGATATTCCTATATTGCTTTGCAAATTAGAGAAAATATTTCCGCCAGGTTTTTTTAATGTAATGGAACATTTACCTGTTCATCTCCCATCTGAAGCACGACTTCGAGGTCCTGTCCAATATGGATGGATGTATCCATTTGAGAGGTATGTAATATGTTATCACGTAATTTAATTGAATTTGAAAGATGAAGTTAATATAAATTAATTTTGCATATATATTTGAATCATCTGGAAAAAAAAGTGAGGCAAAAAGCACGAGTTGAAGGTTCGATATGTAAATCTTACATCGAAGAAGAAGCTTCGTTCTTTTTCTCTCACTATTTCAGTGACCATGTGAATATTTCATTTGAAAGTGTTCCTCATAATGACGAAGGCGACGAACAAGAGTCCTCTCAAGCAATGTTATCTATTTTTAGACAACATGGTCGGCCTTCTGGAAAATGTGTAGAAATATGGCTAGACGATAGAGATCTTCATGTAGCACACACTTATATTCTTCTAAATTGTGCCGAGGTTGCACCGTTTGTTAGGTAATCTGAAATAATATTTTGTGTTTTATTCTTTTCTATAATGCATGCGCGTGTATAACCTAATGTAATAATTTGTTTATATAAACAGTGTTTATGAACGTGAACATCCGAACGGAGATCTCAGTAAAGAATATTCCGGTTGGTTTTCAAATTACGTTTATGAGCCGAGAAATTGTGTTGTTGACGAAGGGTTGAAACATCTTGCGATGGGACCAAAAAGAGTGGTCAAGACATATCCAATATATTTCGTCAATGGATATAAATTTAACATCAAAGAATACGGTGCAGAAAAATTAACAAATAATACTGGTGTATTTGTTAAAGGTAGTGACGATCCAGAAAATCACTTAAATGATTTTTATGGCATTCTAACACAAATTTTGCAACTGACATATTTCTCACGACCCGCGGAGGAGGTGTTTCTATTTAGATGCAATTGGTTTAGCAATGTTCTAGGTTCTGGAATTAAGGTGCACAAGGATTATAATCTTATCGAAATAAAGCATACATCGCACTATCACAAGTATGATCCTTTTGTACTAGCCAAACAAGCATTGCAAGTTTATTACGCTCCCTATCCGTCTCTAAAAAGAGATAAAGCAGATTGGTTTGCAGTTTTTAAAACAAAGGCCAGATTCACATTCGATGGGAAGAATATTCCGGACGAACAAGCTTATCATGCAGATCTTGAGCAAAATAACAAAATAATAATTACAGATGATCATACAGATTTTGGTCCTTTAATCGATGAATCAAATGTTTTGGTAGAAGCGTTTGACAGTGTAGAGGAAAATATCGTAGAAAACGAGACCGAATCTGAATCAGAAGACGATGACGACTAATATAAATCTGAATCTGATTTTTTTGCAATTGATGTAACTTTGTTGAATTCTTGTTGTATTATGAAATTGATGTGACTATGAAACCAAATCTGTTTACCATTGTTTACATGTTTTATGTCATTTCCATTTGTCATTTATTTATTAATTTTAATTAAAAATGCAATGAAATCTGCTTATCGTCGGAACAGTACACCCATTATGAATCAGGTATAACACACTTCCATTTCTATTTCCATTTCAGTCATTAATTAAGCAATTTATACCGTTGATGTCATTTACATATGAAATATATTTCATTATCATGTTATTATTCTCTTTTGAAATGATGTGTATATACGTCACAGGTTTATTGTAATGTCTTCTAGAGGTAGGAGCTCTTCCCGATCTTCAGGAGGCGATGTCAGTGGTCCATCGCAAGCACCACAACGTCATGTAGTTTCTTTCGTACCTAGGGCAGAGGGTAAGAATTAAATTTTATTCAGCATCTTATTTTTTTTGATATACGTACGTACTTATCTGTATCATATTTAAAAACAGGGGGTTCGACCTACTGCCCTCGAAGGTTGTGTTGGATGTTTCTAGAGATTCTTACCGGAGTAGGATGAGTGCTTGCTGGCCAAAGTGGGATAACATCCCTCCTCACATCATAGAGTGCATATGGCAGGATGTCCTAGTATGTATATTTTTCTATTTTCCATTTTTAATTCGTTTTTGTCATTTTTCTACTGTTTATCGTTTACAGTGTAATCTTTTTTTCTTACTTTTTATCGTGAAACACAGGCTGAGATAAACATCCAGACAGACGATAAGCTACTGGCACGAGGATACTGGATGAAGAAGATGCGCAAGAACTATAGGGACACGATATCCGAAATTAAGAAATCCGGTAAGAAACCACGGTGGATGGGGGAGAGAGTATGGCAAGCATGGTTGGGATACTGGGAAATGGACGAGGCGAAGGCAAGTATACTTAATTTTTTTGAATTATTAATTTGACGTTATCGAAAAATAATGTATCAAATTTTGAATGTACAGCAGAGTCGGATAGACTCTCTGCAAACAGAAATAAAAATCCCGTCACTCATCGCGGAGGGTCGAAGTCATTTCAGCAGTATCGGCAGGAGTTGGTAAATTTACTGAATGATAATTGTAAATAGTTTATGCTATATAATTTTAAATGTATAATAATTGTATGTAAAAATCAACTTCAGGAAGCTGAGGCGCATGGTCCCGTGGGCTATATGGACGTGTTCACTTGTCCGCATGCTGTCGAGCATGTAAATTCGAACGGAACTGTTTCGTATACATGGCAGGACAATAAATCCAGCAAGAGCCATGTAAGCATATTTCATTTTATGCAGTATTAGTAATTGTTCTGCTTGTTAAACTATAATGAAATAAGATATGATGTTATTTATTTGTTAATGCAGGAAAAGTTTATGGAGCAGCGTCAGAAACTCCTTGCTGATACGGGTCGAGAACAGCTGACGACTGATGAGGAGGATGTTATTTTTGAGTCCGTTATGGATCCAGCAGAACATGGCAGACGATACAGATTTGGAAATCAAGTGGTAAATAATTTATTTTACTGCTAATTTGATATTTAAGTCAAAATTCTATGTTGGAATATATAATTTTATCTAGAATACCTAAAATATGCTATTTGGACCTTTTCAAAACAATAAACTTGAATTTTATTCATTTACAGAGATATGCATATACACTTACAGAGATCACACAGCTAAATTTAATATTTATTGCAGGCCAGCAGTCAGAGACGGGGTCGGCGGAATAGAGTTCAGAGCGATCTAGCCGATATAGAAGAATTGCGGACTAGAGTGTCCCAGTTGGAGGAGCAGAACCGCCAACAGTCCATGCAGACCACACAGTTGTTAGAGTACATGCAGCAGTTTGGTGGCCGCTTCCCTTCCTCGGCTGGCTCTGGATCTGGAGGAGATTGATTCATTGCTTTCTTCCTTTTCAGGTATTATTTTTTTAGTTTTGTATGATTATTTTTGATACACTTGGTTGTGTGGTTGTGTAATGATGCGGATGTTGATGATTTTGTGTATGTATAACATGGTATAACACTTATTGTCGGGGTTGTTGGAATGGTTATGCATATTATGTATTTTATTTTGATGTTATTTGATAAATTTGTGTGTTTGATTAATTTTGTGTACTTTGGGTTTTGATATTTGGTTGGTATATTGTATATTGGATTGTGCAGTATTGGTTTAATAGTTTTTGGAAAAGAAATGTGGATGGAAGGCTATATTTGCAGCGGTATAAAAAAAACAGCAGATTTCCGACGGCTTCCGACAGCTTACAGGTAGCAAATTTCCGACGGCTTCCGACGGCTGACGACGGCCTGTATGACATTTTTTCCGACGGGTCCCGACACGTGTCGGAAGCCGTCGGAAGCCGTCAGGAATATGTACGGCGACTTCCGCCAGAAGCCGTCGGAAGTACTGCTCCCCGACGACGTCAGTTCCGACGGCATTTTCCGACGGCCGCCGACGGTTTTCAGACGTCGGAAATCACTGTTCCTCTTGTAGTGATATGAAGTAGGTGATCATCAGCATATATTAGAATTGAAGTCCAATAACTTGCCAGGTTGACGGTTAGGGCTGCTTGGAGGTCAAACTTCATGCCCACTGCTTGGTCGTCATGCTGTATGCATAATAGTAACTTATGGATGATTCTGACCAAAACCATCCCGACTGCATTCAAGATACCTAGCAGGCTACCACATGCTGGGGGGTTAAGTTAATATATTTAAATAATAACTTTAGTTAAACATGTGTGTGGCTGTCTCCCTCTCGTTTCGGCGCCCGCGTACATGTGTGTGTGATTTGACTTGGGTATTATGATATAACAAAGGTATACTAAACTAAAACACAAATGATATAAGAAAGGTAGCTATAGTTATTACAGCATATTAAACTATAAACTGAAAGTATATAAATTAAACAAGAAAGGAAGCCTAATAATCCTCCGTAGAACTACGGTCCTAGCCCATAATCCTCTCCAGAACAATAGTCCTAGCCCTCCTAATATCCCTGTAGCACCTAGCATCAAGCTCACCAATCTCCTCCACGTTTTCCATAAACCCTTCCAACATTTTACTCATTTCATACTCAGCAATCCCAACCCCTTCCTCCTCCTCCTCCTCCTCCTCCTTAACTGCAAACTCTGCACTTTGCAATAAAACCCCAACCCACACATCCAACCTCTCGATCAGCACCCTCACACTTTCCAGGTCCTTTACCACAACAAACGTCCCAACCTGCATGGACGTCACAACATCCCTCTGATTTTTCATGGTGTTTTCATACTTTTCACATAAGGAGTCTAACCACCTGCCCATGGACCCGAGGGGTGAAGAAGTGGCTGTTGAGAGGGCGGTTGTGACTGCAGGAGGTGCCACTGTTGCTGCCACCACCGAATATATGACAAGTGCTGTGTAGGCGGATGCGAATATGATGCTGGAGATCCTTCTGAATGCTTTGAGGGTTTTCAGACGTTTGTCAAGTTTGAGCTTCCGAAGAATGAGCTTCTCGATCATCAGCTGCTGCTGGCCATAGACCGCATTGAATGCTTGGAAGAACTCGTTGTTGAATGGGTTGCATGTCTCTTCGAATCACTTTAGCTCTTCCAGTGTTCTTTCATACTTGTTCTATTCAAAATGTGAATCATGTCACATTCTACTCATAATATCGTTTGTTTAGTGGTGTGGAATTTGAAGTATTTGTGCATCAACTATATCAATTTTAAAGAAAAGAAAAGGAAGAGAAAAATAGAACATCCTTTGATATTTTATGGTTAAGTGTTTTGAGATTGATCTCTTGATACCTATAAAAATTGAGTTAAAAAAACTTGATATATCGGCAGAGAATGTACTTATTTTTTTGTTTTTTCCTTTAAATTTGAAAGATATACAATAACCAATTTGATAAGGGATTAAAGCAAAAGGATATTGAAATTTTGAAGTGTTTAATTTATTGGTTTTACATATTTGATTAACTGATCTTATATATCTATCAAATTAGCAATTTATGTTGACTTACCAATAACAGTGGTACTCATTAATTGTATTTATAGCTTAAAATTTCAAATTTGGATTTAATATTGAATTTGAATTCTTCGTGCATCAACTATCCTTTTATATTTTTCATTTTTCATTTATTATTTTTGTTAAAAATAGAAACACTTGTTGGGTTTGCTTTTTTAGATATATATGTAATAATTGAACGCAAAAAACAAATAATATTGATGCAATCACACGGAAAATTGTTCCATTTTCAATGAAAATGTGGATTTAGTTGAATTGAATTTGATTATCGTATTTCCAATGCTAATAACTATTAATTAATTCATGTGTAAGTATGTGGGACTACTAGTATAGTTTCATATCAGATAGCGGAAATAAAATTTCATAATTGTTTGTTCCAAACAACAAGCCCATATTTTATATATCTTAAGACCGACAAAGTTAACAAGAAAAAATTTATGGTTTTCCTCAGCCATGGGAGAAAATCTCTCTCTTTACAGAAATCTTTCTCATCTTTCTTTTTCAAAGCATCTAAACAGACCACCTGAATCTCACATCAGAGAATCAAGCAATGGAATCATCATTGATAAAGATGAGTTTCAATTAGTTCAATCAAGATCACAAAAGAAACGACAACCCTATATGCCTGGGTATCAGAGAAATTTGCGGGGCAATAATACTCAAACTAAGAAGACAGATGGTCAGAGTTCAACCGTCCCTCCTCTGATTAAAAGAAATCAATCGTATCAACCGTGGAAACCCACAAATTTCTCTCTGAATAAAACACAGGGGCAAAAATCTTGGGCTGAAATCGTTTCTGAGCAATCCAAAGAATCAAATAATGATGAATTCAATCTTGAAACTATTGCTCCCATCAAAATTAACAGTAAGAAATTTGGTTTGTGTTTCCTGGAGATTTGACCAGGCAACTAGTGCTCGGCATACTACGAGAACTCGGCACAAGTAGTACTCGGCATCCAGTGTAACTCGGCAACAGGAGTACTCGGCATCAAGTAGTACTCGGCATCCAGTGGAACTCGGCAACAGGAGTACTCGGCATCAAGTAGTACTCGACATCCAGTGGAACTCGGCAACAGGAGTACTCGACATCTAGTAGCATTCGCCATCCAGGAGTACTCGGTGTCTAGTAGCACTCGGCATCCAGAAGCACTCGGCATCTAGGAGTACTCGGCGTAGCACTCGGCATCCAGGAGTACTCGGCATTAGAAGGTGTTCAGCGTATATGACTACTCGACAGGGCAGTATCGTTCGGCCAAAGGGATCGTTCGACCAAAGGGATCGTTCGGCCAGAAAGCATCGTTCGGCCAGAAGGCACGTTAGGCCAAGGAGGATCGTTCGGCCAAAGGGATCGTTCGGCCAGAATGCATCATTCGGCGAGAGAATATTGTTCGGTCAAGCGCTTCGTTCGGACAGAGGCACGTTCGGCTTCGACTAACAACCATTCCACACTTCCCACACATCAAACATACCGTTCGGCATAGAAAGGGTGGTTCGGCATCATTGTGTTCGGCCTACTTGGTTCGGCATACAGCGATCACTATACTTGGGCTAGAGTGCTCGGCTACCGAGCCCACCTGGGAAGTCCAGCCCATCTTTGTCTATAAATAGAGGGGCAGGGTCACAGTGAAAAGTGACCTTTTTGGGAGAACACTGGGGAGACTCTGCCATTTTTCAGACTCATCTTCTTTACTTAACAACTTCATTCAAGAATTTGATCTACGAATTGTATTTGTAATCAATCTTTAAGAAGATCAATAAAGTTTAACCTCAAAGTGGACGTAGGCAATTACGCTGAACCACTATAAATTTGGTGTTCTTACTTTCTGCATTTAAACTAGCATTGTCTTCTCTGTTTAATTTACCTTCATCACTTATTTCTCTACATAATCTTTCTCTACGAGGTTAGTGACCAAATTTGGTGCTAACACTTTGGTGCTTTCATTGAGAATTGAATTCTCAGGCCTTAAGGATCTGCTTTGAAGCTACTGGATTGAACAAATCCCCCAAAGAAGATCCAACTCATTGATAGGACATCCGTTGATTCTGCTCAGAGTTCCAACCAATAACTCTACAATGGCGAGACCACGTACCAAGTCAGCTTCTCATAATCCGGATGCCCATGAAACTGCTAGCGTACAACAAGCAGGACCTAGCAATCAACCAGCGATTCCGGGTGTAGGAATTACCACCCAGGACCAAACTCCAGTTGTCACCAGAATAGAGTTCAATGACTTGATGAGATAACTCAGGGAAAGCAGGAGACAACTAGGAGAGCAGATGCAAGCTAACGACAACTTGATGGCACAGCTCACTCAACAATAGCAACAGAATGCTGGGGCCAATCCCGCCCCCCATTCCTCATCCGACAGCTCAACTTCCTCTGATGAACCTCCCAGGCGCAGGCGCCGTAAGACTGAAGCTGCGCGGACGGGTGCTGCTGTTCAAACAGCTGGAAACCGTGACCAAGTCGGAGCTGGAAACTTAGGAACTGGAGTACAGATGGAGGCTGGAGGCCCAGACCATCAAAATGCTAATGATGTCGAACCTCAAAACGCACGATTGGCAGATCGCCAGGAGAGGAGGCATCAACATGGACAGTCACGTAGAACGGACTCTAACCTTCCGCCTTCCATACAGACACCAGACCTTATAGCCATGGTCAGGCAATTGATGAAAGAAAATCAAGGCTTGTCGAATGACGATTGGGGAGTGTCAAGGAGTCACACTCCGTTCACAGATGTTGTGTTACAGGCGGCGTACCCCAAAAAGTTTAGTATGCCAACTATCCCTACGTATGAGGGAAAGACTGACCCCTGACAGCATGTCATGAGGTATGAATGGATGATGGATTCAGCTAGAGCAAATGATGCCACCAAGTGTAGATGCTTTCCAATTACTCTATCTGGGATCGCTACTATGTGGTTTACCCGACTTCCTCCGCGGTCTGTATCCAATTTCGAGGAGTTGGCAAAGAAGTTTATTGAGCAGTTCAGGATACACACTACTCGTCCAAAGGACGTAATGTCTCTGTCAAGTGTAATCCAAAGTCCTGGGGAGTCATTGAAGGAATATTTACAAAGGTTCCATGTTGCGGCAACTGAAGTCAGTAATCCCAACGACCATGCAATCCTAATGGCTGTGATGAGAGGTGTGGATCTGGATTCTGAGTTTGGAGATTGGTTGGCAGGAAAACCTCCGACTATGCTAGAGCGTTTCTACTCAAAGGCACACCAGTTCATAAGGAGAGAGGAAGCTAGGTGGGTAAGACGAGATAAGACACCAGGACCTATCCAAGAGTCCATGAAAAGCAACGTTGCTGTGAAACAGTCCGGGGACAACTCGGGAAAGGTCCAAGTCAATGTCCAGAATAAGTCCGGGTAGCCTAAGGAGTCCGGAGGAAGAAATCAAGGGAAGAAGAGAGAAGCGGGAAAGTGGAAATCGAGAATTCCAAGCTACAACGAGTATACCCCGCTGAATGCATCTCTTGAGAACATTTACCTATCAACCTGCAATGCCTTTCAGTACATAAAGCCACGTCCAAAAGAATCAACCGAGGAACAGAAACGGACCGGGAAATATTGCCGCTTCCACGAGACTTATGGGCACAATATGGAAGAGTTCAGACACTTGCACGATGCTATCGAGAAGTTGATTAGGCAAAAGAAGTTGCAAGAATTTGTGAAGGATCCACAGGAAGGAGGACAGGGAACGTCCAACCCAGGTCGTGCAGCGGCTCCGCGTCATCCCGAGGAGCCTGCCCGAACTATGGGAAGGCTAGTCATAAACACGATCATCGGCGGGCCTCACCCTGCGGATAAGAATTGGCAGGAGATGGAGCGGTATGCTAGTGCCCTGAAGCATGCAGATTTCGAATGTTATTCGAACACGGAGGATGGGACCCCTGCTAAGCAACAACGCGTAATGATAGACGATATATTATTCAGAAACAGAGATGCTGACCAAGTTGAGGCTCCAACCATCGACCCGATGGTCATATCTGCAACGATCGGACCGGCATATGTGAAAAGAATTTTGATTGATTATGGAAGTTCTGTCAACATCATCTTTAAGAAGGCTTATGACCAGATGAAAATGGAAACAAAGGACTTGAAACCGTCCAAAGCTCGCATACACGGCTTTAATGGCGCAGCGACCGATGCAGTGGGCTATGTTGAGTTACCAGTTGAACTGGGACAAGGCGAACGTCGGAGGGTGCGAATCCTACCCTTCGTAGTTTTGGATGTGGATTCTCCATATAATGTTTTCTTGGGCCGACCGGCCCTGGCTGAGTTTAGGGCAGCATTAGCCCCATGGTGCTTAACTTTGAAGTTCCCAACTGATAAAGGAGTAGGTGTTGTTCATGGCGACCAAGCGGCTGGTTGTGCTTGTTACGTGGCTGAGCTCCGAGAGGCCCATTGGAAGGAGAAGGGAAAGGTTGCGGACAACCCAGTCCGCATCCTTAACGCGGATAATTAACAAGTAGTGCCCGAGCCCTGGCTCGGGCATAATTCTCGGATCTTCAGAGACATAGATCCGAGAGACGACGATGAGAAACCCAGGGGAGAAAAGGCAGCGCCGGCCGAATTAACAATAGACGTTTACGTCAGCCGAGACGACCCATCGCGAGTGCTGAAGATTGGATCACAACTTGGCCCCGCAATGACTGAAGAC
Source organism: Allium fistulosum (assembly GCA_030737815.1). Classification (NCBI taxonomy): domain Eukaryota; kingdom Viridiplantae; phylum Streptophyta; class Magnoliopsida; order Asparagales; family Amaryllidaceae; genus Allium; species Allium fistulosum. Next base: position 1,112,965,181 of record CM060907.1, on the reverse strand, counting down.
CTTAGTGACTTCCTCCGGGCGAATCTTGATGTTTTCGCCTGGACGCATTCTGATATGTGTGGGATTTCTCCCGCCATCACGAGTCATATGTTGAACATAGACCCGAAATACGTCCTGGTTAAACAGAAGAGGAGAGGAATGGACCCGGAGAGGTCCGCTGCTCTCAGAGAGGAGGTGGACAAACTCAAAGCCAATGGGTTCGTCCGCGACGCCCTCTATCTTGAATGGGTATCCAACCCCGTGCTGGTAAAAAAGGCGAATGGGAAATGGAGAACTTGCGTAGATTATTCCGACTTGAACAAAGCATGCCCCAAGGACAGTTTCCCATTACCTAGGATCGATCAGTTGGTCGACTCCACCGCAGGACATGAGCTGTTATCATTCATGGATGCATACTCGGGATACAACCAAATCCCGATGCATATTCCGGATCAAGAACACATCAGCTTCGTTACAGATGTCGGGCTATATTGCTATGTAGTAATGCCCTTCGGACTGAAGAACGCAGGAGCGACATATAGCATTTGGTGAATCGAATGTTCAAGAACCAGCTTGGTAGGACGAAGGAAGTCTATGTGGATGACATGCTCGTGAAGTCACGACAGTCAAACGACTACATTCGAGACTTGGCTGAAATGTTCGACATACTCAGGTATTACGGGATGAAGATCAACCCTCTGAAGTGTTCCTTCGGCGTTGCGTCGGGAAAGTTTTTGGGATTCATCGTCAACGCAAGGGGAATTGAAGCTAACCCATAAAAGATCCAAGCTATTCGAGATGTGCAAGTGCCCAAGACTATATAACAGGTACAGAGCCTGAATGGAAAAGTAGCTGTGCTAAGTCGATTCATATCCAGGGCAACCGACAAGTGCATCCCTTTCTTTGATATAATAAAGAAAGGGAAGAGGAATTTCGAATGGACGTCTAGTTGTGAGGAAGCATTTTGGGATCTGGTGAGGCATCTGGAGAGCCCACCGGTGCTGTCAAAACTAGTAGTCCACGAGATGTTGTACGTATACTTGGCTGTATCCCCGCATGCGATAAGTGCAGCTTTAGTTCGCGAGGAGGACCGGATCCAGAAGCCGGTGTATTATGTTAGCAAGCGCTTAACGGGGGCCGAAAGAAATTACCCTAAAATCAAGAAATTGGCCTATTGCTTGGTGATTGCATCACGTAAGCTACGCCCTTATTTTCAAGCACACTCAATCAGTGTTTATACCGATCAACCCTTGCAGCAGGTACTCCAACGACCAGAAACTTCTGGAAGATTGCTAAAATGGAACATCGAGTTGAGCCAGTTCGATATTGCCTACTTGCCACGGAGAGCCATACAAGGGCAAGCATTAGCAGATTTCATCGCTGAGTTTACCATACCCATAGAACCAGATAATCATGACATCATTCCCCCCGTTCGATGGAAATTATACACTGATGGGGCATCAAACGACCGTTGCTCCGGCGCGGGTGTAGTTCTTATAACTCCGGAGAACCGATCGATCTGTTATGCTTTAAAGCTTGATTTCCCAGCTACAAATAACGAAGCAGAATATGAAGCACTGATTGTTGGCTTGAAACTCATCGGAGAACTCGGGATCAAATCAGTTGAAATCTTTTGTGACTCACAGTTGGTGATTTACCAAGTGCGGGGAGATTATCAAGCAAAGGGGCAAAAGCTTGCTCCGTACCTTGTTCAGGTCCAAGAACTACTGTCAAATCTTGAGCATTATGACATTTCGCATGTTCTGCGCGAACAGAATAAAGAAGCCGACTTGTTGGCTAAGTTTGCAAGCACAGGCGATGCGCAGCAAATGGGATTGTATCCCGTTGAGGCCTTGCACGCCCCGAGCATAGATGAGATGAAAGTTGATTGTGTATTGGAAACGGAAATCGAGAAGGAATCATGGATAACCCCATTCAAACTGTACCTGACGACCGGGACTTTACCAGAAGAAAGAAGCGAAAGACGGCAGGTCCTTCGAAAGGCCGAGCGATACGTGATGCAGGATGGATTAATGTATCGAAAAGGGTTCTCAGTCCCATTATTACGGTGCATCGCTCATGACAAGACAAAGCGGGTCTTAAGAGAGGTTCACGAAGGGGAATGCGGCGACCATACTGGGGGGCAAACATTAGCAAAAAAGATCCTCCGCTATGGATATTACTAGCCAACCGTAAATCGGGACGCTGCAGACTACGCAAGGAAATGTGACAAGTGTCAAAGATATGCGAAAATCCCGAGGACTCCATCAACTGAACTCACACAAATGGTTAGTCCCTGGCCATTTGCGATCTGGGGAATCGATATAATCGGCTCTTTGCCTATATCCAAAGGAGGTGCGAAATACGCGATAGTTGCAGTCGACTATTTCACAAAATGGGCTGAGGCAGAACCTTTAGCCACGATCACCTCTAAGAAGGTCATTAATTTCGTTGTACGAAACATTATATGCCGCTTTGGCCTCCCTCGCACCATCATTACGGACAACGGGACGCAGTTTGAAAGCAGAGATTTCAAAGAGTTCTGTATAAAGTATGGCATTGAGAAGAAGTTCGCCGCCGTTGCACACCCAAAAGCTATTGGACAAGTCGAGGCTGTTAACAAAATAATCAAGTCCTTACTGAAGAAGCGTTTGGAGAAGATCGGAGGCAAGTGGGTAGATGAACTCCCAACAGCACTATGGGCTTATAGGACTACCCACAAGTCCGCGACCGGCCACACTCTGTTCACCTTGGCGTACGGCTCGGAAGCCGTTATACCCATGGAACTTGAAGTTCCGTGACACCGAGTGACATATTATGATCCCAAGACGAACCAGGATCTCTTGTTGGAATTGCTAGACTGCATCGATGAAAAACGTGAAGAGGCCGAATTAAGAGCGGCAGCGCATAGGCACCGAGTCAAGCGTTACTACGACGGCAGAGTCCGCCCAAGGATTTATGATGTGGGTGATCTCATTCTGAAACGAGTCTTCCCGGTACCATCACGTATGAATCCCAGCTGGGAAGGTCCATACATCATTGAACGGAAGCTTGGAGAGGGAACATTCAAGCTAGCGACCATTGATGGCGCGACGCTCCCCCGAGCATGGAACAGTGAACATCTGCGACATTATTACATTTAGTATGTTTCTTTCATGTTTTAGGCACAGTTATTTCCTGTATGTTTTCATTCAGTCGTAACTTAGTTTCTTTTTAGCCATGTAATCGAGCAGCTTAGTTGTTTCTCATTAATAAAGGCTTGAAGCCGTATTTTCCACAAATTACTAATGTCTCTATACCTCGTAGTCGGGTGATGAATTACTAGAACTACATTATCCTGTACGATGCACGAACTCATATAAACGATTTCAAAACCTCTGAATCCCCAGAGCGTGGATCAAAGTACTCTAAGTCCCCAAAGCGCGGACTAGAGTATAAACGATTTCAAATCTCCGAATCCCCAGAGCGCGGATCGGAGTACTCTAAGTCCCCAGAGCGCGGACTAGAGTATAAACGATTTCAAATCTCCGAATCCCCAGAGCGCGGATCGGAATACTCTAAGTCCCCAGAGTGCGGACTAGAGTATAAACGATTTCAAATCTCTGAATCCCCAGAGCGCGGATCGGAGTACTCTAAGTCCCCAGAGCGCGGACTAGAATATAAACGATTTCAAATCTCCGAATCCCCAGAGCGCGGATCGGAGTACTCTTAAGTCCCCAGAGCACGGACTAGAGTATAAACGATTTCAAATCTCCGAATCCCCAGAGCGCGGATCGGAGTACTCTAAGTCCCCAGAGCGCGGACTAGAGTATAAACGATTTCAAATCTCCGAATCCCCAGAGCGCGGATCGGAGTACTCTAAGTCCCCAGAGAGCGGACTAGAATATAAACGATTTCAAATCTCTGAATCCCCAAAGCGCGGATCGGAGTACTCTAAGTCCCCAGAGCACGGACTAGAGTATAAACGATTTCAAATCTTTGAATCCCTAGAGCGCAGATCGGAGTACTCTAAGTCCCCAGAGCGCGGACTAGAGTATAAACGATTTCAAATCTCTGAATCCCCAGAGCGCAGATTAGGATATAAACGACTTCAACTTCCGAGTCCCCAGAGCGCGGACCGGAGTACTCTAAGTCCCCGGAGCGAGGACTAGAGTATAAACGTTACGAACCTCCAAATCCCTTGAATGCGGATCAACTTACTCTAAATCCCTAGAGCACGGATTTAGAAAAAAAAAGTCCAAGTACTCAAGAAATGTGGGACAAGAAGTATGCCACATCTGGAAATGTTCGAACAACACGAGAATGGACTGGGAAATAATGCAACTCATAAGAACTTGAGTTATGACCACGATTAGTCAGCAAACCAAAGAAAAGTAAGAGAATTATTCAAGCGAAAAAGAAACTAAAACTTCGTTCAACAGTTCAAAATGGGGTTACACAGTTATCCCTCCAAAGCTTGGAGTCAAGAACCTATCTATACAAACTACAGAGACAAAAGATAAAAGTAATTACAAGACTTAAGCAAGGAACTCGTTGAACGAGTGTAGCGATTATTTCTTCGGTTTCTTCTTCTTGTCTTCTTTTGTTTTTTCCGACGACTCCTCTCCCTCACGCTTTTACTTAGATTTCTTGCTCACTAAAGAAGCGGAGTCAGAAGTAGGAGACGGAACATCCAGTGGTTTAAACCTGCCCGGGAGAATGATTTTCAGAGGTCTGTTCTGCGGGTCGGTAAGTTCCAGTATTTCAGGTTCGACTTTGACCTCGACCTTTTTCTTCTCCTCTTCGGCGAGGCGTTCCTTCATGCTCATCTTTGAGGTATGCTCAGAGGCGCCAGTGATTTTGATTTCATCACTCCCTTCGGCAGGAGACGAAGTGTCAAGCTTGTCATCATCTAGCGCCCCGATCACTTGAGCGTCAGGGCCAGGAGTTACTCCCGCATGAGCAACATCGCTTGTTTTCTCTGCCTCCTCCTTGGCGTCATCGCTCCTCGGAGTTGGCTCGGGGTCAGAGCAGCCTGCATGAAAACATAAAGAATGAACATTAGAATGAATAACCAATGCTGGAAAATAACAAGATCTTTCAACTTCTAGAAAAGAAGAGTTTCCTACCAGGTTCTAGTTGGCTATCGGTTGCGCGTGGGGTTTCACCCTCCAGAATAGGAGGTAGCACGTGAACGCCAAGCCCGGGATCTTCAGGATCATAGCCGGCATGCTGCTCGAACAGGTCAAGTGTCAACCGATCGGCCGGCTGAGCAGCGGGAGGAGCAGCAATATGAGGAGCCATAGTCTCAGCACCAGACGGGCCAGCTTCATCACTTTTCTCTTTTGGAAGGGGAGAGCCTTTGTTATAAAGCGCCAAAGCTGCGGATAAATCCGCTGGCTCATTCCCCCTAAGAAACTCCTTCACCAAGGCATCCTCATCGACCTCTTCAGAGCCCGACTCGATTTTTCTAATCTTCACTAAAGTTTCCCAGGCCTCAGCTAGGGATTCGAGATAGCCATCGCCCAAGAATGTCAAGTCGCGGTGCATAAGGACGCGGGCTCCATACTCAGCAATCAACGGGTCAAACATGCACTTGACCTCTTCCCTGCCGGCTTCTGCGGTCGCCTCGAGGCGAGAATCAATCTCCTCCGCAGCTTTTCTTTTGCCCTCCTCACGGGCTTCGTCCTTCATTTTCTCAACCCCAGCAAGTTCGTCATCGAGCTTCGTTTTCAGGAGCCGAGTAGCAACGATTTCATCACAATATCGTTGTGATTCTTCTTGAGCAGCTATTTTATCCTCTTTCTCCTTGGAGAGTAATTCTTTCAGCTCTTTGACTTGTACGACGAGCGTGTCCCTTTTTTTTGGATGGAATCTTTTTCTAGGGCAAGGGCACCGCTACGCTGGACAGCTTCATCAAGTACTTTCTTGTGAGCCATCTCTAAACGAGTAACTGCCTCAGCAATATCTTTTGCGCTTTGTTCAGCGGCTTCCAGCTTCGACTTATACGAAGCAAGCTCATCGTCTTGATGCTTGATGATGTTCTTGTCACAGCCGGCCTCCAATTTCAGACGATCAATCTCATATTGTCGTTCGACGGACACCTCCGAGATTTTTTCAACCAAGTGTAAAAACGCATCATGTTGAACATAGACGTCGTTATTACATGCAATGGAACTCTGCTTCACATGCCCAGGGATATGATGAATAGCCGGGAGGAATTTCAGACCACTGAAGCAAATTTTTAGAAACTTGGCCTTAAGATCGACCATCTTTTCCGCTACAGTTGGATCAACCGCGGGAGTAGGGGGGAGGCTTTGGAAGTTCTGCTCTTTTTCGTTGCTCCAGAATTTGCCTTGTACTCGACGAACCAGAGTGTTGTTCTCAAGGAGCATCAGGTTGGTACCCCTTCTGTGAAGACTTCTCTCTATCCCGCTCAGTTGGAGGAAGAGGATCACGGGACTGTGAAGATTGGGAATATGCCTTCTTACGATAAGACGAATCGCGGGGATGGTTGTCTCTATCTTCATAATCATCTCTATCCCCGCGTCTGCCCGAACCTGAATCCCGTCCGGAATGATGAAATATGGAAGAGCCGTGAAGGCGATCGAATCTGTGAGAGCGCCCCATGTCACCTACAAAGAATAGAGATAACAACGAGTTAATAAAGATCCGGGAAACAAGAAAAAACTTGAAGTGTATGATGGAATGCGTATGTGCGTGTGTGTCCTAGTGTTCCCCCCGACGGACCAGTTCTTTTGTCTTTACTAATCATAGTATTGTCTCCCTGGACTGGGAGTTGAACTCCAGCATTGCCTCTAGCGGGCGAAGAAAACTTGAGGGCTTCAGGATCGTCAAACTCGTAATTAAGTATATCGTCGGGGATAGAGAGATTCGACAAACCCCTTAGAGAACTCTCCAGGTGCTGTGAGGAAGCCTCTTTCTCTGGCGGGATAGGCATAACTTTTGAAGTGCCGCCAACTTTCTCCTTCCGAATCTTGTATTTTAACCTCTTCTTTCCCTTCGAAGGGGAGGATGACGTTTCAATGTCATGAACTTCGACCGCCGGATTCCAAGCGGCACCCACATTCTCGCCTTGAGTCTCAGGAGCTTCATCCTCTTTGTGCGCACCTTCTTCGTGCGTATCGGGAGTGCGGCGTGATGACAATCCGACCTGTTTTTTCCCTTTACCGGATGCTGGCTTGGGAATGGAGACGCCCTCCGGGAGGCTAATCTGACGACCAGGGGCTAGCAAGCCGAACCTTGACAACGATTCATTCGAAATGATGGTTCGGATGTCTCGTTCCTCGGCAGGAAGGGCTCTAATGGCCTCAACGGCCTCAGAATATCCTCGGCCCTCCGGACGCGGGTTGATACCTGAAAAGATGAAACGAGGAGTTAGAAAAAGCATGACTCCAATTAAACGCGAATGATGACTCAGCGAAGAGACTTACTGCCTTCAACCCATCTCCTCGCAAAACCAGGAGGGCAACGCACGTAGAACCATTCCTGTTTGTACAGGGCGAATTTACTTCATGCTCCTGTCAAGATTTGGCATTTGTGGTACGGCTCTAGGAACATGAAGGAAGGGCTGTCTTTCCGTTTCTTGATCATATAGATGTATCTGATGTCGCCAGAGGTTGGAGGTCTAGAGAAGACGGCCATGAAGAGTAAATAGGTCCCATATAGAAACGCGTGACCGTTCGGATGCAGCTGCGACGGAGCAATGTCGATGTACTGCAACACGTCCCGAAGGAATAAATTAAACGGAGGCATGTTGCCCATCCAACACATGAACTTGTTGCAGGTGGTATATCCGATTGGGGGCAGGTGAGGACGATCGTGTCGCGAAGGGACTAACACATCGGCGAAAGGAATCCCATGAATGGAGCATATCCGTCGAAGTGCGGCTTCATTGATCTTCGAAGCTTGTGAATCGATCGGGTTTCTAAAAGAATTGTTGCCTCCAAGGCATCGGGTGCTAAGTTATGGGCAGGGGAAGTCGACGGATTTGAAGTATCAGCGGCTTCTTGCCTTGATGACGGCCCAGGCCTGTCAGATATGGTGGCGGAGCTAGACTTCATAGACATCCCCAATAAATAATGAATCTGTTTAAGTGCCTGCAAAAACTATACTTGAAAAACGTTGAACGTTAGAGTTAACAACACGAATATCCCCCCCGTGTGGTGTGTGATCTAGTGCAAGCAATCGTGTAAAAGCGTTGAAAGTTTGAAGGTCGCAAAGTTGTTGCTATAAAACTGAGCATCAAGTCATCGCCTTCGGAGACCGTCATCGCTGACCGTCCCCAGAAGCCTGCCCTTTGGCGATTGCAATTCCAGATCCAGAAAACATATGATAATCTAAGATTCAGGTTTACGTTTACGAAAGCTAAGAAGTTGGTGATCTAGGTCGGCTTCACATATGCTAGAGTGCTTGGGCCCTGTTTCTTGGTTTGCTATACGGGTAGATATAGTTAATAAATGTTCAGCGTTTGCGACTATTCGGCTAAGTCTATTGTTCGGCTAAGTCTATTGTTCGGCTAAGTCATTGTTCGGCTAAGTCATGGTTCGGCTAAGACATTGTTCGGCTATGTCATTGTTCAGCTATGTCATTGTTCGGCTAAGTCATTGTTCGGCTATGTCATTGTTCGGCTATGTCATTGTTCGGCTAAGTCATGGTTTGGCTAAGACATTGTTCGGCTATGTCATTGTTCGGCTAAGTCAGTGTTCAGCTAAGTCTTTGTTCGGCTAAGTCATTGTTCGGCTAAACTTGTGTTCGGCTAAATTTTGGTTCGGCCAAGTCATTATTCGGTGTGTAAGTCATGTTTGGCCTTGTTTTGTTCGGCATGTTTTAGCCTGAGTGTGGTACGGTGTTTATGACTGTTCGGCTGAGATGACAATCGGCACGCTGTCCTTAACATTGGCCACATCTCTTCCTCCATCCACACCGAACCACGAGGGCACATCGTTCGGCAAGTTGCGCCAGACCATACCGCTCGATGCCCCTGATCATCTCCTATTTCCTCCATGTTTCTCCTTCCACCAATCTGGTCCGGCATAAAATATTTATGCTGAACCACGGTGTGACTACCAATGATTTCCTACCACCCTCGTCGCGTGACTCGACACTTTAGTCAAGGCTCGATTTATCCCATCAATTAAGGGAGTTCGAGCGTAAAGGTTGCAGTTAGGTGAGAGGATCAGTACCTAGTGGGTAAGGTAAAGACTTGGGAAGAATCGGCTAGTTGTATGTTGGCTGGTAGTTTCGGCAGGTGCAAGGCAGAAGTTAGAAGTGTGAAAAGAGAAAGAAGGGTAGAGGTGCTGGCTTTTATAGGGAAAACAGAAGAAGTCGAAAAGGCTACATCCGGTGGAACCGGTCAAAGTCATAACGTTCGACATCGGCGTATAATGATGTCCGGCACTAAAGGTTCGTTCGGCCAGAAAGCATCTTTCTGTTACGAATGTCTCATTCGGCATTTAGAACACGTTCGGCACACACCTAAACCACTGGAATTCTCAAAAAGGCATCTCCGCTCGAGGTCAGTCAAGGATTTAAAACGAAATGAAAAGGTTACATGACACAAAGCATACCACGTTCGGTCACGTGATACACTTTGGGGGGCAAGTGTTTCCTGGAGATTTGACCTGGCAACTAGTGCTCGGCATACTATGAGAACTCGGCAAAAGTAGTACTCGGCATCCAGTGGAACTCGGCATCAAGTAGTACTCGCATCCAGTGGAACTCGGCAACAGGAGTACTCGGCATCAAGTAGTACTCAGCATCCAGTGGAACTCGGCAACAGGAGTACTCGGCATCTAGTAGCATTCGGCATCCAGGAGTACTCGGTGTCTAGTAGCACTCGGCATCCAGACGCACTCGGCATCTAGGAGTACTCGGCATCTAGTAGTACTCGGCGTAGCACTCGGCATCCAAGAGTACTCGGCATTAGAAGGCGTTCGGCGTATATGACTACTCGACAGGGCAGTATCGTTCGGCCAAAGGGATCGTTCGGCCAAAGGGATCATTCGGCCAGAAAGCATCGTTCGGCCAGAAGGCACGTTAGGCCAAGGAGGATCGTTCGGCCAAAGGGATCGTTCGGCCAGAATGCATCGTTCGGCCAGAGAGCATTGTTCGGTCAAGCGCTTCGTTCGGACAGAGGCACGTTCGACTAACAACCATTCCACACTTCCCACACATTAAATATACCGTTCGGCATAGAAAGGGTGGTTCGGCATCATTGTGTTCGGCCTACTTGGTTCGGCATACAGCGACCACTATACTTGAGCTAGAGTGTTCGGCTACCGAGCCCACCTGGGAAGTCCAGCCCATCTTTGTCTATAAATAGAGGGGCAGGGTCACAGTGAAAAGTGACCTTTTTGGGAGAACACTGGGGAGACTCTGCCATTTTTCAGACTCATCTTCTTTACTTAACAACTTCATTCAAGCATTTGATCTACGAATTGTATTTGTAATCAATCATTAAGAAGATCAATAAAGTTTAACCACAAAGTGGACGTAAGCAATTACGCTGAACCACTATAAATTTGGTGTTCTTACTTTCTGCATTTAAATTAGCATTGTCTTCTCTATTTAATTTACCTTCATCACTTATTTCTCTACATAATCTTTCTCTACGAGGTTAGTGACCAATTTTGGTGCTAACACTTTGATAAAAGAATCTGTCTTCAAAAGAGCAATTGATTGTTAGAGCAATTAGATTTTGGTTTATGTTGTTGGTACCAAACCATATTATACGTTTTTCAAAGCTTACATCCAACGTGTATGGAAACCCGTTTGAGAATTTGAAATTTTTACCAGAGAAAATGGGTTCTTTATTGTTAAATTCAAAGAAGTTCAAGATTGCGATTCAATCAATCAGAATGGCCCATACTTCTATAATGGAAAGCTCATCATAATGAGAAGATGGTCTGAGTCCCTGAAAATGGACAGGGATCTCCTTAGTATGATGCCGATATGGGTTAATTTACCCAATGTCAATCTCAAATTATAGGATCGTGAAGCGTTCAGTGTAATGGCCAGCATTATCGGAAAACCCATAAAAATGGATGCAGCTACAACCTTGAAAACGAGATTGAATTATGCTCGTCTTCTGGTGGATGTATCTGCAGATGATGAACTTCCTCAAGAAATAAATCTTACATTATACAACGGGGAAAACATCACTCAAAAGATTGAATATGAATGGGTACCACCGAAGTTTAGTATCTGTAAATGCTTTGGACACATTAGAGAACAATGTGTCTCAGAACAAAGGTGGATACCCAGAGCTCACAATAAAAACAAAGAAATAGCCACTGATCAAGAAAATGATGCAAATAAAACATTTCAAGATTCGCATCTCAATGAGGAGACATTAAAAGAATCAAAAATCCAAAAGAACAAAGATCGAATCAACCAGAAATGTATCATCTTCAATCAAGAAACAACATCTCATTCGCTCACTGATCAAGATGACCAAATTCTTGCTTTGGAAGTTCATCATACAGAAAGCATAAAAGAAAATTCAAAAGATAGTTCACAATGCAGCTCAAAGGAGGGTATCAGTAACGAAGAGGTATTTAACTCTGAAATCCCCCCATTTCAGAGTTATGTTTAATTACAAATAATCATGATACAGACACAAACAACATCCTGCCTTTGAGTTCCAACCAGAGTCCAGATTATAACATGGAGAGTGAACCTCTATCAGATAATGCTGCAGAAGTTGAGGACAATGTTGGCATCCACTAAACCTTGCCTCGCAATGCTGAGGAGTTTGACATCTCTCGCATTCAAATCCTAGAAAGTTATATTGCATCTACATCTGATAATGTTATGGAGAAATCTGAAAAGCAATTTGATATATCAGAATTACATATTCCCAAGACTAAAGCAATTGGTAAATATAAGAGCACAAACAAAGAGAAGAAAGCTTTTGGGCAAAAATACATATCAATCAATCCAGACTGGAATGAAATGACCACAAGACTTAAAGCTAAAAGATCAGAGAAAAAGAAGAAGGGTAAGGGTAGCAGTGTATCAGGTTCAATCTGAAACCCTGATTCTTTCACTTTGTCCTTTTATTATTTTTTATGACTATCATGGCCTGGAATGTTAGGGGTATGAATTCCCCTGCTAAACAAACTGACATTTTAAATATGGTCAGTATTTACAAACCATCAGTAGTTGCCCTCATTGAAAACAAGATGGATGATACTAATACTGAGAAATTCCGTTTTAAACTCTCCAATAACTGGAAATCCATAAACAATAATGATTGTGGTAGTAAAGGTAGAATCCTTGTCATATGGGACTCTAATATTTGGAATTTGGTTAATGTCAATAAGGATATTCAATTTATTGACTGCAACTTCAAAAATGTTGGTGGTTTTTCCCTTCAAATCACCAATATATACGGTAGTAATTTTGAAAATGAAAGAAACAGTTTATGGTATAGATTAAAAGCTCGTAGTCAAAGCTATGCTTCCCTTGGATTATTTTGGGTGACTTTAATACCGTTTTTCATGCTAATGAAAAATTTGGTGGTAATAAAATCCCCCACAGTAAGCTTGAAAACATTAATAAATTTTTACTTGAACCTGGGCTTATTGAACCTAATATGAACGGCAATAAATACACTTGGAAATCTAGAAAGGAGAAAAATATTCATTGCAAGCTTGATAGAGTGTTAATTAATGAAAAGTTTTGTAATTCTTTTCCAAATTTTTGTTTTTACTCTATTGAGAAAAATACAAGTGATCATACCCCTTTACTGATAAACTTTTTTCAAAATCAAACTAATAATAATAATAATCTTAAAGCTGCTCCTTTTAGATAAAAATGGTTGGGTCTTAAGCAATGATTATAATGATATTATTAAAGATTGTTTTACTTTTTCAAATAATGGTTCTTATGAAGTCCAGTTCAGCATGTTTCTTAAAAATACAAAAAACAAAATAAAAAACTGGAATAAGGCTAACTTTAGTAAGAATGACTATTTAAATAAATTAAGGGAGGAAGGGAAATTTTTACAAAAACTTGCTGATGATAACCCTGGAAATACTGATATTATTGATAAATTCTTTTCTAATCAAGCTAAGCTTTCTCAAGAACTTTATATAAACACTGTCAATCACAAGCAAAAAGCTAAAGTTGACTGGCTTACTATGGGGGATGAGTGCACCAAAATTTTTCATGCAAAAATGAGCTGCAGGAAGCATATTAACAATATAGGTAAAATTATAGACAGTAAAGGTGAGTGCATAAATGACTTTGAAAAGATTGTCGATGAAGCTATTAATTACTATTCTCGGTTATATTTCTCTGACTCAAATGAAATTAGTTTTCCTAATATTGTGTGTAAGAATGTGTAAAATGATAATGCTGCTGACATCTTATTAGCTCTTGTTAGTATAGATGAAATCAAAGCAATTATTTTTAATGCAGGAGATAATAAAAGTCCTGGTCCAGATGGTTTCAATGCAAAAAATTTCAAAACTTATTGGGATAATATCAAAGATCATATTTCTAAAGTAGTTAATGAATTTATGAATGAAGGTAAATTGCTCAAAAGTTTTAATCATACTTTCATTACCTTAATTCCAAAAAACAAAAATCCAACTTGTATTGAAGATTATAGACCAATATCTTGTTGCAATTTGGTTTATAAAATCATTGCTACTATTTTAAGTAATAGAATAAAGCTGTTTCTCCCCTTTTTAATTTCTGAAAATCAATGCGCTTATATACCTGGCAGACTAATTTATGAAAATTCTTTGCTAGCACATGAAATGGTCAGGAATTTCAATTATAAAAAAGGGGATAAAATGTGTCTCAAAGTTGATTTCCAAAAAGCTTATGACAAAGTTAACAGAAATTTTATTATCCATATCATGAAATGCATGAATTTTCTTGCTAAATTTTGTAGGTTAATTTTTGAATGCATTAATACACCCACCTTCTCTATATTATTTCAATGTAAACCTGAGGGTTTCATTAAGAGTAACAGGGGTATTAGATAGGGAGACCCTCTTTCTCCCTATCTTTTTACCTTAGCCATGGAATATTTTTCTATTCTTATCGATATTGAAACTATCAAAAAAATATTTCTCCAATAAATAGAGTACAACCATCCATTACTCACCTGATTTATGCTGATGATCTTATGTTGTTCTCTAAAGCTAACAAAGATAATGCAGAGGCTATTAGTGAGGTTTTTGAGAATATGTATAAATATGCTGGTCTTAAAATTAATGAATTTAAAACAAAGGCATATTTCAGCAAATATTGCAGGTACAAAAAAGAAGTTCTGGATGTTCTTAAAGTAAGTGAAGGTAATCTTCCTATTAAATATTTAGGCCTTCCTTTATCTGCTAATCAAATCAAAGATAGTGATTGTTCCTATCTGATAGATAAAATTCAAAACAAAATGGAAACTTGGTCATGCAAGCTTCTATCCATTGCTGGTAGAATTGAGTTAATTAAAACTGTTGTTTATGCCATTATTCTATATTGGTTTCAAACACACCACATCCCTATTGGCACAATTAAAAAAATTGAAAGCAGATGTGCTGAATTTCTTTGGAGAGGAAAATACCATAAAATCAGTTGGGACAAAGTATGCAAACCCAAAAATGAAGGTGGGCTTGGTATCAGAAATCTTAATGATCTTAGTTTAACTTGTCAATTAAAACTTTTTTGGAGATTTATAAGTGGAGATTCTTTATGGACCAAATGGATGACATGCAAATATCTCAAAAATGGTAATTTTTGGACAGCTTTACCAAAAAATAATCAATCCAATGCTTGGAATCAAATTTTAAAATGCAGAGATTTAGGAAAATCTTTAATTCAAAGAAAATTCAAATCTGGTAATGAAACTAGTCTTTGGTTTGACCCTTGGTTCCAAAATGATTCTTTTATTAATAGGGTAGGATGGGATAATCTTGTTATTTGTGGTGAAGCTAATGCTAATGTAAATGTCATAATTAAAAATAATCACTGGCAACCTCATCTTCATCCAATTACTAATCCTCATAAAAAATTTATTACTAATATCCCTTTAGATCCTAATGCAGAATGTGATTATTGGGAATGGTTAGCTAGCATCAAAGGTAAGTTTTATTTTAAGAAAACTTGGGAGCATATTAGAAACAAGCAACCTACTGTTGATTGGCATAAGTGCATATGGAACAAGGTGAATAATCCTAAGATGGCTATTTGTACATATTTTGCTATTAAAAACAGATTGCCAACTTTGGATATAATCAATAAATGGGGGAGAAATACTTTTTCACTCTGTTCCTATGCAACTTAAAAATGAAACTGTTACTCATTTATTCTTTGAATGCAGTTACAGTTATTACATATGGAGCCAAATTAGAACTAAGCTGAGCATGTACAATAAAAGCAGCATGGATCTAAATCAGATTATCATGGATATCTACAACCAATTTAGAAGAAAATCTCTCGAAAGAGATCTCGCTCACGTATTATTGACTACAGCAGTTTATCATATATGGAAAGAGAGAAATAATCATACTCATAACAAGTCGAAACTGTCCAAAGAGCAAAGATGGCTAATTATAGAGAATGACAGCAGAATTATTCTTCAGAAATCAAAGAAAAAGGTTAAAGACCAAACCAAATTTGATTTCCTTGCGGATTTGTGGAGCAAAGAGGCTGGTAGCAAGTACATCGAACATTATCTCCTCAATCCGAAGGCCTATCAAACTGATTTAAGCATTCATCAGCAATTTACTCAAGGCACTAAAGAGCTTCAAACCATCAGACATCCTGAAGCTGGCGATAATAGCTATAGATCTATAGATCTGAGTCGCGATGACACCAGATCTGTAAATCTTAGCTCTATGAACCAAAACTCAGATTTGAAGAACTACACCAACACAATCAAAGCCGACAGTAGTATGAGAAGCAAGTTTAATCAATTTCTTTCGTATTGGGAAAGGGGAGAAAGCAGTAGAAAGGAGAAGACAAAGGAGATCTGATTTCTCGCTTTCGAGAATATCTCATCGCCATTATTTTGTTTTGTTTGATAAGTCAATATGTCGGCAACCCTAATTGAGTTAGGGTTTTGTATTTGTGAATCGGGTTTTACCTGTTTTTGGTATTCCCTTCTTTTGTAATATATGGGCCTGGCCCTTTACCTTCTTTCAAAAAAAAATTTGATCATTGTATGTCACATTATACATTGATATCAAATTAAGTGATTTATACCAATTACCAATAATAATTGTGGTAGCCATGAGTTGCTTGTCTTGCTATATGTTTCAAATTTAATATCTGGAAATGTGTATATAATAGCCAAGTTAATTAAAGAGGAAAATAAGTCACTTACATCAAGCAATAAGAACATGGTGGTACTAATTTTATACAGCATAGTTTGAAGTTTTGGGTTCAAATTCTTTAGATAGCAGCTATAATTTTTTGCACAATCAATTGGAATGTGATCTTGGTATCTTACTAGTAAAAGCAATTAACTACACTTGAAAAACTACACTTGGAATTGGTGTGATCTTGGTTTCTATTTAGTAAAAGCATTTAACTACACATGCAAAACTATTATGTGCCTATCAATTAATGTGGCTAGCATAAAAAACTTCATCATATTTGCAGCTAAAACAAGGTAATATATGGATTAAAATGGAAAATAAATCCAATATCAGCTATAAATTGTTGCATAGTAACATAAAGTAACCGATCTTGCTTTCTACCTAGCGAAAACAGTTATCTCTTATATATAAAATCATTGAATAGCCTACCAATTAATACTTATATAGCATGTAAAAATCATAATAAAATAAGGATAAGGAAAATTACAGTAGAAGCATGGTCTCGGTCATCATTGTGAGGGCACTGCAAGGCAACCTACAAAATCAACTGAGAATCCCTAGCCTTCACCAAGCACTTCTTCAGAGCAGCAAGAAAGTCCAAAGTCTGAAGGGAGTTCTCGAAGTAATCCTCAACGAGCTCGAACAAATTCGGAGTGTTCCAGATATCCTGCCTGCAATTCAAAATGACCTTAATGACCTCATGGTTCATCACGCAAAGAAATTCGGTCACCTCCTTCAGGGAGTCAAGAGACATGGAACGGATATCCAATCCCTCCGTTAAGCTCGTGGCTTTAGTCATCCTCCTTTGCATTTTAGCATCAAAGGCCCTCAATTCCGGATCCATTTCACATGCTGCTAAGTACGATTTGATTTCAGCAGCGTACAAAGCTCGTTTCTCGACATCCTCGATCGTTTTCTCTCTTTTAATGCATTGCCATAGTTTGCTGACAATGATCCCCATTTCTTTCTTTTGTGCGTATAGGAAGTGAGTGCGGAAGGAGAAGATGGGGTGTGTATATAAGGAAAGGGTGACTTGCCAGTGAAGAAATAGCTAGAAAGGCTAAAATCAGAAATCACAGATTTGCTTCTTCATTTCTAATGTAGATTGGGTTGTGCATATAATTATGCTTAAGCTTAATGCATGAACATACAATGTGCACTATAGTCATTGTATTTAGAGAGAGCAATGTATGGTTATGTTGCACGCAAGATAATAATAAAAAAAAACAGTTCTGTTTGCACCGTCTCACCTATATTGAACTTACTTGGGTTATTATCCATTACCACCTATCTGCCGTACCCGTAAAAAAGCTAATGAGAAACCTACATGCTTTCAACAGCAAAAAATCTAGGTAATTCTTCAAGGTGTGTATAGTAATAGTGTATATTTCCAATTTTTCTATCTAATTTACTTGACAAAATAACAAAATGCATATTAACAACAAAACGAAGTCTAATTTCTATAGCTACTACTGTAAATTTCTATTTATTTTTTTAGTTTTTTCATTTTTGACAAATTAACACTAATTTCGTAAGGAAAGTAAAATGCTTGTAATTAGAGGTGCTAATGTCTTAAATGATATGATAGGTTTAATGGTAAAATAACTCAAACCAGAAATGTTGATGTGTAAATTTCATGGTAGACAAAATATTGTGCGCGTAAAAGAAAGAAAACGACACAAATAAATTAAGCAAGATACGATACTATATCCGTAAATTTCCAAATAGTCAAAGAAACATTGATCACAGCTGGATTACGCAACCCCGTTTGTGTGTTGAAGAAATTGTTGTTTTTGCAATATATTTTTTTTATTTATCTAGCAAAAACCTTTACCATTCTTGAAAATTATGAGCAAATATTAGCCAAAAAATAAATGATATGTGGACCATTAATTCATATATAAATTTCATGCGTGAAATGCTACATCATAAATGAAATTTACGAACCCTTTTTACAAATGCAACAACTTCCTTTTTTGAGAAACCTATAAGTGAATGAACACAAGGAATTAGATGGTTCTTTTGAAAGGCATGTCGGTTTTACATATAAAGGATCGTCCACTAAGATAAGAAAATATAGTTTGAATATAAGAGAAATGCTAAATGTCTTAACTACTATGATAGTACAAAGCAAGCCCTACTCATCAGAAGAGGAGTCACTATACAGATCACTTGACTCGGGAATTATGACTGTATAAAAAATAAAAATAGTCCGGCAAGCTCCGAAAGATAGTCATCGGTCGCATATTTCCTATCCCGTCACATGAGAGAATAGTTTGACCTCTGGAGTTAGATGGCATTCTCCTTTGAAATATATCAATGTGCAACCAACGCACCACATAGAGTAATTGTAACACCATGTAATTATAATAATTTAATACATAATTTACCAAATGACAATTTGGTAATTTTAATAAAGAGAGGCAAGACTATAATTTTTATAAATAAACGAACTAGATAAGCGAACTTATATCAATGTGAAATTTTGATTTTTTGGTCAAGTTTCACCTATAAGGACACTTTAAGCATATTAAGAGATTGAGAGTTATGATTAGTTATTATTCAGGTTCTGATTTGGGTTGTTGTGATCCTAAGGACAATTTGGGTCAAAGGAGACGTAGAAATGATCATTCAAATTTTGAAACCATGCATCATCCTAACTTCTAATTTCTCTTGTCAAATAAAACAAATGGGCCCATTCTCTAAAGGTGACCTATAATTCAAAGAGCAACACTGAACCAAATTTAGTGCTTTTCGAGGCTAATGTGCTAAATGTAGCAAGGGCTACTTGAAGATATCAAAATCGACTCAGCTCATGGGGATTGAGGGGCATTTTAGATAATGGAGGGCATGGCTCATGAGGTTTGAGCGGCATTTCCGGATAATGGAGGGCAAGGATATTTAGTTAAATTTGGGAGCTTCACTTGATATTTGGTGAGGGGTAATGTTAATTTAGATGTGTGTGTGTGTTTGTATATATATATATATATAGACACACACACGTACATACATATATATAGATATTTATATATGTTCGCTTCATTAATTATGACTAAGTTAGGTTAGTGTCCTAATTAATATGATATTAATGATATAATACCGCTAAATTTGAATGTTGGAACTTTGATTGGTGTTAGAAAATGTGAATCGTCAATATAGGTAATTCACGACGTCGAGTGTATAGACAATGAAGAAGATGAATAAGCTATAGTTAAACTGATGAGTTGCAGATCGATTAATTCTGTATAAAATGCTTGGGAATTGTATTATCATGAATGTGTATCTTTAGACTCATTTAAAATGATAATGAAGTTTTAATTAGGTCAATAAAACTAACGATAATTTATGAGGAGAAAATGTTAAGTAAATTTGATGATCAAAGATAATAATATTATAATCGATGAATTAAAATGAACAAACATACGTATAATGTGGTGCAATGTTAATATAGGCACGAAGGAAAGAGGGAGGTGGCTCGGAGTTGTGGAGCGGTCAGCTATAAAGCGGGCGGAGAGAGAACGAGGCAGAGGAGAGAGAGGGCGGAAAAGGTGGTGGTCGGGCTTTGCGTGGCCAGAGGTGGGATGAAGGGGTGGCTGAGGTGAGAGCGGGCGGAGGAGGAGTGTAGGCGGATGTTTGGGTTTGCAAGGGAGAACGGCCATTGGTGGGCGAGATTGGTTCGTGAGGTTGAGGACGTGGGCTGCTGTGGTGATGGCTTTGGCCGATTTTTCTTTGGATGAAAGGAGAAAAATGAGTGAGATATGATATCGTGAACATGAAGTCTAACTGCTGTTCAGAAAAAAAAAATGTAAACAAGTGCAAAAAATGTACGATGGAGCGCACATAACTTTGAATGAAAAACAAGCATGAATACTTAGTGGAAAAAATCAAAAAAGAAAAAGAAAATCAATATTCACAACCGACCAGTTAAATACCCGCATCTACAATGGTTAAATACTGCAAAGTAATATGTAAACATACATAAATCTCAGGTAATAGTGAACTATCTATTCAAATACATAAGTTTTGTTTGGATAACTTTTAACCTTTGCCTGACTCGGGCCTTCCAGACAACATAATCAAAATTAATCTAACACCTGTTAGGTATTTTTCTTCTGGATTATCTATCATTAACTATTTGTTAAATACTTCACTTCTGGACGGTCTGTCCCTAACTTAATCATCCCCCAGTTCTTCTAGATCCTAATGGTTTTTCAGGCTCACCAATAACCTATCTGTATACAACATATATTCCTTTCGGTGTGTAATCATAATTTTAGTCTACCTGTGACCAAGCCCTACACACTGGAATTTTGGACAACAATTAGCTAGGGCTAATATCTAATGTATAGGGCATAGCCCCATACTAGTCCCATCTGGTATTCTAATATCTGAGTCATTTGTAATTAAGGATCACCTCCCATAATTTTCCTTGAAACATTTCCAAACCGATTTAAATCTTTAAATCAAATTTAAACAAGGAATAATATATAATCAATATACTTTGCTCAAAATCATATCACCATGTTATATATCCTCTTTACTCAAACTTTAGTTGATGAAAACACTTAGCCATTTGAAAGAAACTCTTTCTACACTTTTATAATCACCTATTTCAAATTCAACTATTTAGCCTTTCGATATCAAATCTTTAAAAAGCGATAAAACTTTAAAAAGCGATATCAATGAGTAATTTTGATTTTTTGGTCAAGTTTCTCCTATAAGGACACTTTAATCATATTAAGAGATTGAGAGTTATGATTAGTTATTATTCAGGTTCTGATTTGGGTTGTTGTGATCATAAGGATAATTTATGTCAAAGTAGACGTAGAAATGATCATTCAAATTTTGAAACCATATGTCATCCTTACTTCTAATTTCTCTTGTCAAATAAAACAAATGGGCCCATTCTCTAAAGGTGACCTATAATTCAAAGAGCAACACTTAACCAAATTTAGTGCTTTTTGAGGCTAATGTGCTAAACGCTGCAAGGGCTACTTGAAGATATCAAAATCGACTCAGCTCATGGGGATTGAGGGGCATTTCTAGATAATGGAGGGCATGGCTCATCGGGTTTGAGCGGCATTTCCGGATAATGGAGGGCAAGGATATTTAGTCCAATTTGGGAGCTTCACTTGATATTTGGTGAGGGGGAATGTTAATTTAGATATGTGTGTCTATATATATATATATAGACACACAAACATACATACATACATACATACATACATACATATATATTTATTTATATATGTTCATTTCATTGATCATGACTAAGTTAGGTTAGTGTCCTTAATTAATATGATATTAATGATATAATACCACTAAATTTGAATGTTGGAACTTTGCTTGGTGTTAGAAAATGTGAATCGTCAATATAGGTAATTCATGACGTTGAGTGTATAGACAATGAAGAAGTGAATAAGCTATAGTTAAACTGATGAGTTACAAATCGATTAATTCTATATAAAATTCTTGTGAAATGTATTATCATGAATGTGTATCTTTAAGCTTAGTTAAAATGATAATGAAGTTTTAATTATGTCAATAAAACTAACGATAATTTATGACAAGAAAATGTTAAGTAAATTTGATGATCAAAGATAATAATATTGTAATCGATGAATTAAAATAAACAAATATATGTATAATGTGGTGCAATGTTAATATAGGCACAAAATAATTTTAATTTCGCTTAAAAATGTACGATGGAGCGCACATAAAGTTTGAATGAAAAACAAGCATGGATACTTAGTGGAAAAAAAAATCAATATTCACAACCGACCCGTAAAATACCTGCATCTACAATGGTTAAATATTGTAATGTAATATGTAAACATACATAAATCTCAGGTAATAGTGAACTATCTATTCAAATACATAAGTTTTGTTTGGGTAACTTTTAACCTTTGGCTGACTCCGGCCTACCAGACAATATAATCAAAATTAAAATAACACCTATTATGTATTCTTCTTCTGGATTATCTATCATTAACTATATGTTAAATACTTCACTTCTGGATGGTCTGTCCCTAACTTAATCATCCCCCAGTTCTTCCAGATCCTAATGGTTTTTCAGGCTCACCAATAACCTATCTGTATACAACATATATTCCTTTCAGTGTGTAATCATAATTTTAGCCTACCTGTGACCAAGCCCTACACACTGGAATTTTGGACAACAATTAGGTGGGGCAAATAGCTAATGTATAGGGCACAGCCTGATAGTAGTCTGATCTTGTATTCTAATATCCGAGTCATTTTTAATGAAGGATCACTTCCCATAATTTTCCTTAAAACATTTCCAAACCGATTTAAATCTTTAAATCAAATTTAAACAAGGAATAATATATAATCAATATACTTTGCTCAAAATCATATCACAATGTTATATATCCCTTTTACTCAAACTTTAGTTGATGAAAAAACTTAGCCATTTGAAAGATACTCTTTCTACACTTTTGAAATCACCTATTTCAAATTCAACTATTTAGCCTTTCGAAATCAAACCATTCGAAAATGATAAAACTTTGGACATCCATTTTTTAAATCTCTTTAAAACATTGCCTTAGAAAACCTTGGAAAACCTTCCATCTCAAACCTTTCGAAATCATTCACTTAAACCTTTCACAATCAATCATTTAAATCTTTCGAAATCATTGAACTTAAACTTTTCGTGGTTGATCATCAAACCTTTCGAAATCATTCAACCAAAACCTTTCAAACCATTAAACCAAACCTTTCGGAAACAATCTTCAAACCTTTCGAAATCGTTCAACTAAAATCTTTTGACGAAATCAATCTTCAACTTTTCGTAATCATTTAAACCTTTCGAAAGCTTACTGGTTACAATTCAAAAACAAATGGAAAGCCTTGTTTTTAAACCTTTCGTCTTTATTAAAAAAACCTTTCAAAGCCTTGGGTTATATTTTATAAACAAGGATAAACCAGTAGCTTTCTTCTGAAAGCATTGAAGAAACAGCTAGTTTAAAAACAGGTAAACCTTTTGACTGGGTCGAAAGGTTCAAAGCAAAAACCTTTATAAAAGCGGTAGAAACCCTTCGACTATGTCAGAAGGTTCCAAAATAAAGTAATGGCGGAAGCTGCAACAAACTATTGACTATGTCGAAAGGTTTAAAGTCTTTAATAATTTGACCAGGTCGGAAGTGACCAAGTCGAAAGCCCAAATTCGAAAGCAAAGTATGAGAAAGCTTTTTACTTATAAAACGATTATATTCCAACCTCTTAGGCCATCAACCTTTCGGCTTAGAACCTTTCAAATATGTTCAATTCATTATGTACTAATACCTTATGCATTGAACTTTGACCTTATCGAAAGCTAACCTTTCGATTGAGACGAAAGGTCTATGGCGGAAGGTAAATTGCCGGATAAGCTGAACCATGGAAAAAGTGTAATTTTTGTTTTTTAAACTAAAAAGGAAAAATTTTCAACTAACCTGCCTTTGTATGTCAAATTTTCATTGGTCAATAAAATACTTTTTAGAAATGTTCTGCCGCTATTACTAAAATTTATAAATCATTTTATTTTGCAAAAAGAACCTTCTCCTTAAAATATATAAAACTTCTAAGTCTCATACCTTAAATAATTTTATATATCCCTCAATGACTTAGGAAAGTTCTGGAAAATCCCAGAAAATCTATTTTAATATATTGCCTAACATATTAAAATCTCAAATCCAAACAATTATTATTTTAGCCGAAAATAATTTATAACCCAATAAACAATTTTCTTCATTCAAAAATTCATATAAAATCCATAATAAATCAGAAAATTATGAAAATAAAAAACCCATCTCTAAGATATTATTCCAGACCTATATTTAAATTTTCAAGGCATTTGGATGTCATTAAGTAGGTTTTTCATGTTTAACATATCATAAAAATTTAACATGTACATATATAATCTACCAACAATTATATATACAACTTTAATCATCAAAACATGGAATACACTTGCAAAAACATTTCAAATCTGATCATAAAACCAAAAACTAAAAGAAAATGGGATGTAGTGATTATTCACCTTAGCTTTGAGATTATAGATTAGAGATTTGATTGTTGAATTAGTTGATTTCTTCTCTTCTCTTGAATCCTTGTTTTAATTCTTCTTTTGAGAATAGAAAATGGTGGTCGATGATGCAGCCCAGAATGGTGAAGTGATAGGTCGCGAGCGACCTATCCAATTCTTGAGTCGTTCACAACCTAACGAACCACAAGGTAAAGAGTTCCGACCTAGTGAAGGCCGCTTGCAAGTACAAACTAACGTAGTCTTAGGTCGCGAATGACCTAAGAAGACGATAAGTCGCGTACGACCTAACAGGGGGGAGAATGATGTGAGTTATGCGAGAAAGAGCAGGTCAGCGACCTATGGCAAGTCGCCAAGCGAGCTAACAAACAACGACCTAAATGAGTTACGACCTAACCAGTTAATTCTTAGGTCGCGTGAAGAGTTAGGTCGCTCAAACGAAACCCAACGACCTAACTTAGGTCGCCAACGACCTAACGAGTCACGAGATAAGGAGTTGCGACCTAACTCTATCTACAAGCTGCGACCTAAAAAGTTACGACCTAAAAGACTACAACCTATGCTAGGTCGCTCATATATGCGAGGAATATTAGGTCGCGAGCTACGACCTATACTAGGTCGTTCACCAATATCATTTCATGATAGATCGCTCAAGCCTAAGTCGCTCAGATCCTTAGGTCGCTCATCCTATAGGTCGCTCAAGGGCTTAAACCGCATCAATCTTAGGTCGCTCAAGACTAGGTCGCTCAGTTCCTTAGATCGCTCATCCTATAGGTCGCACAAGATGTTCCGGAAGCTGATTCTTCTTATGTCACTGAAGCTAATGTTGTGTGGGTTGTATACTTAAGTCATTATGTTTATAACTCGTATATGTTGTATTGTAAATATGTTAAGTCGTATGTCGTTGATACTGTGTTGTAATGTGTTTGTATTTTTCTTTAAGTCGTAGGTCGCAAGTTTTAGGTCGGTGCCGACCTAGGTGTTCTAATATGTTGAGTCGTGTTGAGTTGTAACCTCTATAAATTGCGGGGTGGTGTCATTTGTAATGGTGAGTTGATTTTGAATAAAACTTTTGTTTGTTAGCTTTGTGCTTTCATTAAATTGGTAGTTGAGTGTAATCTCCTATCTCCTCTTTCAGCATTCGAGTGCGCTCGGATCAACGATCGTAGAAGCCAATTCACGGTATCAAGTGCGCTTGATCAACATCTGAAGAATTGTAGATCTTTAAACACGATATCGTGCACGATCAACGTGTTTAGGATAGCTAGAATCCGGTATCTTTGGATCAACAGATTTGGGACATTCGGTATCTTCTATTCCATCGATTGCTACTTTCACCGATTCATCATTTTTGTTATCCGCTGCTGCATCATTTGGTATCAGAGCTAGACTTAGCCAATCATAGCTAAGCCGAGTCTTGGAGCCAACTCTTATTCAAGATTTCAAGCCGTGCATCATGTTATCCCGCCTTTTGGCAAGGCCGGGACACCAAGGAGTTGGATTCCAAATGCCGTTTGTCATGGATATCGTTGACTTTTGACCAAGTCCGGATCAAGCCCCAATCGATGGGACATGATCGGGAAAATAAAGCAAACCAACACTCCAAGTTTCAGATCGATCCGAGTTCATATGCTCAAGTTATGATGGATGCAAGGCAAAGGGAAGAGCACTTTTTCGTATCCATCAATAAGCAGCAGTTCGTATCGATGGATTTCGTATCCATCGGCGGTCCTCGTTTTCGAATCCATCGATCTCATGCCCATCAGAACGATTAAGTCCACATAGTCATAAGCTTCGTATCGATAGAACCTTCAACCGGAAAGACTTATTCGTATCCATCAATAAGTCACCTGGTTTGTAACGGTCGCTTGATATCTACTTCGTATCCATCATCCAATGTCTACTTCGTATCCATCATCCAATGTCTACTTCGTATCCATCATCCAGTGTCTACTTCGTATCCATCAGCCAGTGTTTGCCTCGTATCCGTCATCCAGTGTCTACTTCATATCCATCAGCCAGTGTTTGCCTCGTATACATGGATGAAGTCCTACTCGAATCCATCAGGTCGACCAGCTTGGATAACGTGTCATGTCTCGAAGGAAAAGGGGCGAGATACATGGAGTCGAAGCAGTCAACACGGAGCAAATACCGGATCGAGGCGAAGCGCGCGCGTTGCGTCATCCCTCGATGCGAATGCGCCGAGATATATGGAGTCGACACGGTCGACTCGGAGTAAAGACCGAATCGAGGCGAAGTGTGCGTTCCACGTCTTCGCAGAGGCGCGTGATACCATCGATTTGAAGCCCTCAGCTCAGGGAAATGGATTCGAACCAGACAGCCTAGCGAAGAACATCGCCTCGCATCGATGATATCTCTCAATCCACTGATCCAAATACCATGAAATTTTAACTGAAGGTTGCACACATACCGAGGAACATCTCCACCAATTTTGAGCTCAATTGGAAGTAATCTTGATCGATACGAAATGATTTCGTATCGATCACAGATTGACTTGAAACTCTCTGGAAGTGGTCGAATGGGTCCCCTCACGTGTCAGGCCAAGTCTCCCGGAGTTTGAGCGAAATCTAAGCCTCCTACGCCTATAAATAGAGCCCCAGAGTCAACGGAAAAAGGATCTTTTTTCTCTGAAGCGTCCAGACTCTGCCGGATTGAGATTTGCATCCTACTTTTGCTGTCAATTTCGAATTCTAAACTGTAATCCGCTGTTCATTGCTGTAAACGCTTGTAGTCATTGAAAGAGAATCAATAAAATCATCAAAACTTCATAGTGGACGTAGGCTATACGCCGAACCACTCTAAACTGCTTGTCTGTGCACTTTACATTCCTGTTTGTTGGAGTTTTTGTTAGATAATCTCTGTTTTACATTTATAATCTTCATTTTATCTCTTCAAACAACTCCCGAAGAGTGTTGTGCCCATTTTTGGTACAAACACTTTGGTGCTTTCACCGAGAAAACCAGCTTTTCTCCTGCTCGTTGAATCTGCCGTCGATACCGGATTGCACAAATCCAAGAGGAAGATCCAGATATCCAGTCCGGAATCCTTCCATTCTATTCAGATTTGCTCAAAATCTAGGAAAGGACTCCACCACCGAGAATGGTCAGCACAAGAACTGGCACTACCGCTGCAGAGCAAGAAGGCAGAGATAGGCAGAATCCCGCACAGCCGCCTTCTTCCAATCAAGACAATACCACTCACTCAGACTCAACAGGGCTAGTCACCCGACAGGAGTTTCAGGTATTGCTCCAGGAGCTGACCCAAAGCCGTCAGCAGTTGGCAGAACAGTTACGCGCCAATATCGAGCTGACCAACCAGCTAAACCGCCTGGGGCACAGAAGGTCCAGGAGAGATGATGTCTCCAGAGCGTCTACCGAAAGCTCAGCTTCATCTGATTATCACCACCGAACTACCCGTCCTCGACTAGAGGGGAGTCGCGCTCAAGCTGCTGAATATCAGCCTGCCTTAACTGTTGGGCAACTGAGGGTAGGACCGTCGACCAGCTTCCAGACGGGTCCCTCAACGCGAGGAGATACTGCCCCACAGTACACCACGGATAACCGCGCCACAACCGCCGCAGCAGAGACAAGGGTCGATACCCGAAATCAATCAGAGCCGATCAATCAACAGCGAGGACATACTCCTGAACCTTATGTCCCAGAAGACGTTGAGCCAAGGAGGCGAGATACGGATCGTCGACAGCGCCCAATCCCTACTCGCACCGTGGAACCCGACCACGCCATAGCTCATCACGCTCCGAATCTGCCCGTTTCGGATATATCAACCATGATACGTCAAATGATCCGCGAGAGTCAGGGGCTCACTAATGATGACTGGGGGATTTCCCGTAGTCATACCCCTTTCACAGACGAAGTGTTACATGCCGAACCCCCTAGGCGATTCAGAATGCCGACTCTCCCGATGTATGAAGGGAATAGTGACCCCAACCAGCATATTCTGAAGTATGAATGGTCGATGAGTGCTGCAAGGGCCGACGATGCAGTGAAGTGTCAGAGTTTCCCCATCTCTCTGGGGGGAATCGCGACAATGTGGTTTACCCGCCTACCACCTAGATCAATTTCTTCGTTCGATCAATTGGCCAAGAGGTTTGTGGAACAATTCCGGATGCATGTTGCTAGGCCAAAAGACGTCAACACCTTGTCCAACGTCACTCAAGCTCCTGGAGAAACACTCAGGCGTTACTTGGAGAGGTTCCACGCAGCATGCGTCGAGATCACCAATCCCAACGATAATTCAATCTTATTGGCTCTGACCAAGGGGATTGATCCTGATTCTGAATTCGGAAACTGGCTAGCTGGAAAACCGCCCGCGTCGTTGGACCGTTTTTACTCCAAGGCCGCTCAATTCCTACGGCAGGAGGATGCAAAACAGTCTAGGAAGCAGGACGATGCGAGGCCCAGCATTGAGGGAATACAGAGCAATGTGGCAGTTAAACAGTCCGGCGAGAGTTCCGGGAAAGTTCAGCTGAATATACAAAACAAGCAAACCCAGCAGAGAGGAAACAATGGCCAGAATAAGAAGAGAGACAAAAACCGAGGTCCACGACGTAGAGCTCAGATGTTTGACAGTTATACACCGCTAAACACGTCATTGAAAAACGTATACTTACAGACTTGTAACACTGTACAGTATAAGAAGCCTGCTCCGAAGCCCTCATCGGAGAGACAGATTCAGACAGGGAAATTCTGTAGGTTCCATGAGAGCTATGGACACAATACCAATGAGTGTCGGCACTTACAGGACCTCATCGAGAAGCTGATTAGAGAGAGGAAGCTAGATCAGTTTGTACGGGCGCCGCAGCCTGGCGGAGCGGGCCCCTCGAATCAAAATCGTTCACAAAATCAGGAAAGAGAGGAGGAACCCGCTCGTGCGGGCGAGAGATTAGTTATCAACACAATAAGTGGTGGTCCCCATCCGGCAGACAGAAGCTGGGGGGAAATGGAGTCGTATGCCAGTTCTATCAGGCATGCGGACTTCGAGTGTTATAGTAATTGCGAGGATGGAACCCCGGCAAAGCAACAAAAGATAATGTCCGATGATATCGTGTTCAGGAGCCGAGACGCCGATAAAGTCGAAGCCCCTACAATCGACCCACTAGTCATATCTGCCCAAGTAGGTCCTGCTTGGATGAAGAGGATCCTGGTTGACAGTGGGAGCTCTGTAAACATCTTGCTTAAACGGGCTTACGATCTAATGAAGATGGAGACAAAGGATTTGAAACCCTGTTTATCCAGAATCCATGGTTTCAACGGAAGTGCCACGATACCCATCGGAATAACTGAACTCCCAGTCGAGTTAGGCGTTGGAGAACACCGGAGGGTCCGAATGTTACAATTTGTTGTGCTAGAAATCGATTCGCCATATAATGCGTTTCTGGGTCGACCAGCCTTAGCTGAGTTCAGGGCGGCGATCGCCCCATGGTGTCTGACTCTGAAATTTCCCACTGATCATGGGATTGGAGTTGTTCAAGGAGATTAGGCCTCAGGAAGGGCCTGTTATGTTGCTGAGCTGCGCTGGGCGCAACGTAAAGAGAAGGGGAAGGGCGTAGAGGAATCTCTCTACGTCCGTTCTATCGATAATTGACAATTGATGCCTGGGCCTCGGCCCGGGCACCACGACCAATTCCTAAAAGTCCTGGACCCCAGGGACAACGAGGATAAAGACGAATCAACGGAGAGTCAAGCTTCTCCAACCGAACTGACTGTGGACGTCCCAATCAGTGAGGATGATGATTCAAAGATGCTGAAAGTTGGGTCCCAACTAAACAAGCAGACACAGCAGGAGTTGGTCGAATTTCTTCGGGCGAATCTCGACGTCTTCGCCTGGACACACTCTGACATGTGCGGGATCTCGCCGAGCATTGCAAGTCACTACCTGAATATAGATCCGCGACATGTCCCAGTAAAGCAGAAAAGACGCGGTATGGATCCAGAGAGATCTGCCGCCCTTAAGGAGGAAGTTGATAAACTACAATCGAATGGGTTCATTCGAGATGCCTTGTATCCAGAATGGGTGTCCAACCCTGTACTAGTTCGGAAACCAAACGGGAAGTGGAGAACCTGTGTTGATTACTCTGACCTAAACAAGGCCTGTCCGAAAGATAGCTTCCCACTTCCACGAATCGATCAGCTCGTAGATTCGACGGCCGGACATGAACTACTATCCTTTATGGACGCTTATTCCGGCTACCATCAGATACCCATGCATTTACCTGATCAGGAACATACCAGCTTCGTGACCGACCTGGGACTCTATTGTTACAAAGTCATGCCGTTTGGTCTAAAGAACGCTGGAGCAACATACCAACACTTAGTCAACCGAATGTTCGCTGATCAGATTGGGAAGACCATGGAGGTTTACGTGGATGACATGCTGGTGAAGTCCCGATTCTCCACCGATCACGTCAGAGATTTGAATTCAATGTTCAGCATCCTCCGGGAGTACGGAATGAAGCTCAACCCACTCAAATGTCACTTTGGCGTTGCATCCGGAAAATTCCTTGGGTTCATTGTCAACGCTCGAGGAATAGAGGCGAATCCTGAGAAGATCTGGGCTATTAGAAATTTGCAAACCCCTAGAACTATAAAACAAGTCCAGAGTCTCAACGGGAAGGTCGCAGCATTGAGCAGGTTCATTTCAAAGTCCACCGATAAATGCATTCCTTTCTTCGACCTGATCCGGAAAGGCAAACGAAACTTTGAATGGACCACGGAGTGTGAAGGCGCGTTCCAATCATTAGTTCAACATCTCTCCACACCTCCGATCTTGTCAAAACCGGTTGACCACGAGCAACTATATCTCTACCTGGCAGTATCAGAACATGCGATCAGTGCTGCTCTAGTCCGGGAAGAAGACAAAGTGCAAAACCCGGTCTACTATGTTAGTAAGCGACTAACAGGAGCTGAAAGAAATTATCCGAGGCTGGAGAAACTGGCTTATTGTTTGGTCATTGCCTCAAGGAAGCTCCGTCCTTACTTCCAAGCTCACCCACTTACTGTGTACACCGACCAGCCGTTACGACAGGTCCTCACGCGGCCTGAGACGTCCGGTAGGTTACTCAAGTGGAACATTGAGCTAAGCCAATTTGATATCACATACGCTCCGTGGAGAGCCATTCAAGGACAAATCCTGGCTGATTTCATAGCTGAATTCACCGTTCCAGAAGACTTACCCGAGACCAGCGAATCCCTCGAATACATCTGGAAGCTGTATACTGATGGTGCGTCGTATGACCGGTGTTCGGGCGCTCGGGTTGTACTTGAGACTCCCGAGGGCCGATCCATATGTTATGCTCTTAAATTCGACTTTCGTGCAACCAATAATGAAGCCGAATATGAAGCCCTCCTAACCGGCCTAAAGCTTGTCAGAGATTTGAGAATTATCGCTATAGAAATTTATTGCGATTCACAGTTAGTGGTATGCCAAGTGCGAGGAGAATACCAGGCAAGAGACCGAAGACTGGCCGCTTACTTGGCACGAGTTCAGGAAATACTAAACCAGTTTGATTATTATGCCATCTATTATGTGCCTCGGGAGCGCAATCCGAAAGCCGATTCACTGGCAAAGTTAGCCAGCACAGGTGAAGCACAACAAATGGGACTTGTCCCCGTCGAAACTTTGGCCACTCCGAGCATCGATCGGATAGAAATGAACTCTGTATGTGAAACCGCTCCCAGTAGAGAATCTTGGATGACTCCATATCGGAATTACATTGAGAATGGGGTGCTGCCTGAACCAAGAAATGAGAAGAGACAAATTCAGCGAAAAGCTTCGCGGTTCGTCATCCAAAACGGAGTCATGTACAGGAGAGGTTATTCCGTTCCTCTCCTCAGGTGTATCGCCCACGAGGAAATCAAACGAGTGCTACATGACGTGCACGAAGGAGAGTGCGGCGATCATACCGACGGGCAAGCTCTCGCTAAGAAGATACTCCGATATGGGTACTACTGGCCGACAGTGAACCGAGATGCGGCAAACTATGCCCGGAAGTGCGATAAATGCCAGATACATGCCCGAATTCCGAGAGCTCCGCCAACTGAAATAACCCAAATGGTCAGTCCCTGGCCATTCGCAATGTGGGGCATTGACATCATCGGCGCTTTACCTTTAGCAAAAGGCGGTGCGAAATACGCCATCGTCGCCGTTGATTACTTCACAAAGTGGGCTGAGGCCGAAGCCCTAGCAACCATTATGACAAAGAAAGTGATAAATTTCGTGGTTCGCAACATCATCTGTCGATTTGGACTCCCGCATACTATCATCACTGATAACGGAGCCCAATTCGAGAGTGCGGAATTCAAGAATTTCTGTCAACGGTTTCATATCCGCAAAAAGTTCTCGGCTGTCGCACACCCCCAAGCGAATGGACAGGTTGAAGCTATCAACAAAGTTATAAAATCGATCCTGAAGAAACGATTGGAGAAGGCTGGGGGCAAGTGGGTCGATGAACTTCCTATGGCGTTATGGGCCTATCGAACGACCCACAAAACCGCGACCGGACACACTCCGTTTTCCCTATCTTATGGCTCAGAGGCCGTTATTCCGGTCGAGACAGAAGTGCTCTCTCATCGCGTGACTTATTATGATCCAAAAACAAACGCTATACTCCTAGCCGAGTCTTTGGATCTATTGGATGAAAAACGGGAAGAGGTTGATTTGAGAGCAGCCGCACATCGAAGCCGGGTCGCCCGATTGTACAACACCAGAGTTCGACCTCGAACCTTTGAACTCGGTGACCTCGTGCTCAAGAGAATCTACCCAGTTCCTTCACACATGAAACCAAACTGGGGAGGGCCGTATGTAATTACACGAAAGCTCGGAGATGGTACATTCAAGCTGTCGACTGTTGACGGTCTCGATTTACCGAGGGCTTGGAACAGCGAAAGTCTCCGCCGCTACTACATATGACAGGCTTTATTTATTTCATTCTATTTAGCAATTTGTTTCTGCATTTCGAAATTTGAATTTTGTAATAAGGCAACTGACTTTGCCGCATTTTCTTATTTCAGCAATAAAATGCCACTTCTTCGAGCCAGAGCTGTGATTCATTATGTACGATATACAACGTCACGATGCACGAAGAGCTAAATCCCATCACGCAATGGGACTTATTCAAATGGAGAGTGGCTGTGATACGACCGGCCACTCACTAGGTGAAACCCGAGCTCGGGGACAAGCCATGACACCGATATTAATAGGGTTGACACACGACAATCCTACATTTAACTCCATATTCCCAGAGTGCGAAGTGGAGTATAAACATTTAACTCCATATTCCCAGAGTGCGAAGTGGAGTATAAACATTTAACTCCATATTCCCAGAGTGCGAAGTGGAGTATAAACATTCAACTCCATATTCCCAGAGTGCGAATTGGAGTATAAACATTCGACTCCGTCCTCCCAGAGCGCGAGACGGAGTATAAACATTTAACTCCATATTCCCAAGTGTGAAGTGGAGTATAAACATTCAACTCCATATTCCCAGAGTGCGAAGTGGAGTATAAACATTCGACTCCGTCCTCCCAGAGCGCGAGACAGAGTATAAACATTCAACTCCATATTCCCAGAGTGCGAAGTGGAGTATAAACATTCGACTCCATCCTCCCAGAGCGCGAGACGGAGTATAAACATTTAACTCCATATTCCCAGAGTGCGAAGTGGAGTATAAACATTCAACTCCGCATTCCCAGAGTGCGAAGTGGAGTATAAACATTCAACTCCGCATTCCCAGAGTGCGAAGTGGAGTATAAACATTCGACTCCGTCCTCCCAGAGCGCGAGACGGAGTATAAACATTTAACTCCATATTCCCAGAGTGCGAAGTGGAGTATAAACATCCAACTCCGCATTCCCAGAGTGCGAAGTGGAGTATAAACATTCGACTCCGTCCCCCCAGAGCGCGAGGCGGAGTATAAACATTTAACTCCATATTCCCAGAGTGCGAAGTGGAGTATAAACATTCAACTCCGCATTCCCAGAGTGCGATGCAGAGTACAAACGTCAGTTAACTCCATGTTCTCAGAGTGCAAACAACCGCTTACGAGATGACATATATCCCCGGAGTGTGGATGAAACGATTCATAAGAGAACAAGCGTAGTTCGACCACTCGGTCCTCGCTTGGTGCCATCACAAGCTGATCATCACAACTTGACCCCAGAACTGGGGGCAGAGGCAAATGTTAGTCATTACCCGAAACTATGCGATGCTCAGCTCCGATGCGATCCCCTATCACAACTCAAGTCCGAGATTTCCATACTTAACAAGTGAAATGAGCTATTCTTGAAGCAATCAGATAATGCAAGTACACTGGACCAAAGTCCAAACACTGCAATATTCAAGCATAGAAAGGAACATGAGCTGAAGCTAGAAAACAAAATTTTATTCCAACTAACTCAAGAACAATGGTTCATACATGAGTTTTTTCCAAAATATTCCTACTAGCAGGGGCCGAACCTACATCTAAACACGGCCTACAAAAGGGAAAAGCAGAAAAAATAACAAAAGTCCCTAACTGCCTATGAAAAGAATGTCTAATCCTTCTGTTTCCTCAGCTTCTTCTTCCTCGAGGAGCTACTGGAGCCACTAGTACCCTTTCGCTTGGAGCCTTTCTCCTTAGGCAAGCTCCCTTCGGGTGAAGGTATAATGTCAACATCCTCGTCTGAGCTGGACTCTATAGGGATACTTCCCGCGGGAGGAGTGGAAGGAACAGACTCCGCAGCTGGAGGAGGGGCTGGCACATTAGTATCAGTAAGTGTGCCCCCAGGAGACACAATCATAAGAGGAGTAGGGCACTGTGCTGCTGCTCCGCCATCTACTTCACCGTCGTGCGCCGCGGCCGCCATCTCGGCATTAATCTCGGCCAACATCGCCGCTTCCCGCCGTGCCCTGGCCTCGCTAGGGGCCGTAGTAGTTTGAGACGAGGTGTCAGAAGTAGCCGTGAATCCACCCAAGCCGAATGGCAAGTCCGCAAAAGGATCACTTTGACGGCCAAGGAGCTCGTTTATCATCTACTCGTCGAAAGAAAGTGAGCTCCCCTACGTCACTCCAACTGGTGCCATTGCCGCGACGGAGGTCGCCTCAGAGATGATGGCTCCTGGCGCTTGACCTGATTCTTGGGTGGTAAGAGGCGCAGCTGGTGCGACTCCTGTCACTGATCAAAGGAAACGACATGTCATTAGCAACATTTCAACACAGATTCTTCAATCCAAATATACTAGAAGTTAGTTCAAAGTACCTTCCTCGGTTTGGCTCGAGGTCGTCTGAACTACTTCAGAAGGATGTTCCTTAATAGGAGATAAATGCGGTTGATCTGGGTCATACGCCGGGATAGGCTGGGGATAGATCATCGGAGTTGGCTCAGACTGAGATGACACGACTATCTCAGAACTCGTAACATGGTGTTCTGCACCAGAGCTCTCTCCGACTTCCTGGATCTGGGCACCGAGCCTCACCTTGTTGTGGGAAATCATGGAGTCATGGAGAACCTTCTTTTCGTCATCATTAAGGATGCGGTTCTCCAGCTCGAACTCATCAAGGGCTTCATCAGGGTGCCCAGACTTCTCCTCATCAACCAGTTGGTTCCAGGCGTTATAGAGGTGCGTGGGGTAATCGTCAAGCCATGTCAGATCTCGATGCCTTAGCACATTGGCGTTATAAGTGACGAGTAGCTCTTCCACCTCGGCCTCAATCCTGGCCTCCGCCTGCCGCACCTTCTCATCAACCCCAGCCTTAGCTTCATGGGCTTGTTGTATAGCCGCTTCCTTCTCCTTTCGGAGCGTCACTGCCTGGTCACAGGCCTCCTGCGCAGAGACATTAGCTGCGTCTTTTTCCTTCGCCATTTCTGAAAACTTTGATTTTAGCTCGTTAAGCTCCTTGAGAGCGGCATCCCTCTCGGCGGTAATAGAAGTGTTCCTGTGACCCATGTCCTCGATGGCAGTATAATGCTCTTGCTTCATCCTGGTCATGACCGCGTTCACTTCATCAACCTTCTTTAGGGCCTCCATCTCGGATTTACGGGAAGACTCAGCCTCCAAGTTGAGCGCTTTTATGATTTGGTCGTTGTGACCCAGCTCCTTCTCGAGCTTCTCAATGGTGACGCCCCTCTCGAATGCCACTTTAGACGCCTTCCTCGCGGCCCGTCCCCATTCCCTGTACTGGAAAAAGATGTCCGCGACATAATCATGGATAGTGGTTTCCGCGGTTGGCGGAATTCTCTTCAAATGCGGAGGGAAGACATAGCCATCAAAACAGATGTCGGGAAATTCCTTCCTCATCTGTGCCAGTTTAAGTGCCCCTTCACTAGACGCCTCGGTCGGGACCGATACAGTAGCCAAAGAGGTGGCTATTTCAGTCCTGCGTGGAGGATCGGACCTCAAAGCTTGAGAAGGCGGCCTAGGCCGTGAAGTTTCGGGAGGACGAGTAATTGCGGCCGTAGGAGGTGCAGAGGTCCTGGGGGGAGGAGAGCGAGATCGGGATCGGCGAACATATCCCCTATCTCTGTCAGACTTCTCCTGACCAGAGTGTCCTGAGTCGTAATCCCTCTCGCCCTCTCTCCTGCGTGGCTCATGATAACGGCGCTTATTACGCAAACTACCAAGCACAGAACCTTGCCCAGACATCGTACCTGAAAAGAAAACCACAAAGAATCAGTAACCGTTTGCGATGTGTTGTTTATGGTTAGGAAAGTGTGTTGTGCCGTGAAGAGTGTGTGAATGTGTAACCCCCCGGACCAACCAGAAGTGTCAATCGCACTGGCAAGATCAGACTCGCTAACATCGACGATATGTCGCG
Source organism: Allium fistulosum (assembly GCA_030737815.1). NCBI lineage: Eukaryota > Viridiplantae > Streptophyta > Magnoliopsida > Asparagales > Amaryllidaceae > Allium > Allium fistulosum. Next base: position 1,112,927,996 of record CM060907.1, on the reverse strand, counting down.
GTCCACCCAACCCAACATCGTGTTGCTCCGGCTCGATGTCCGGGATTGGAGGGTCAGCAGGCCCTTCGAATTGATCTTCAGCTTGCAGGGAGGATGCTTCCGTAATCCTAATTCCTGGCGAAGGACGGTGCAAAACCACAGACTTCCGCCTCCCAGACTTAGGCTGTTTCGAGGCCATTGCCTTGCCTTTCCTCTTTGCATCGGACTCCGGGGTTGCATTAGCAGGTCCGACCAACGGTTCCTCGTCAGTATGAGTTTTCTCGGAATCGGGTTCCTCGATTATCACAACCCTGGGCTTCATCCGCTTGACCTTTTTCCTAGAGACGGTCTTTAATGCACCATCGAGTCTTATGCTCTGCCTCCGGCCGATCAGCCCAAGGACTCTGAGATTCCGATCTGTCAATAACAGTTCAATATTCCTTTCTTCGCTAGGAATCTCTTGGAGGACCCGAACTATCTCTTTATAGTAGCCACCCTCAGGCCGCTGGATGATAGCTGAAAGAAAAAGAAAAGAAGACGTAAGTTTAATTTCACTCCGAAAATTGCCCTGTCAATTACTTGGGAAAAAAGACAATACTCACGTCTGAACAGCCATCTTCTGGCAAACCCCGGAGGACATCGGACATAGAACCACTCCGACTTAAAGTAGCTTAGCCTAGTCCACGACCCCGCGACAACTTGGCAGTTCCTTACAGACTCCAAGAACATGTAAGATGGGCTATCAGTCCGACTCTTGAAATTAAACAAGTATCTTATGTCGGTCATACGGGGAGGACGATGGAGGTACTCCATGAATACAATGAACAAGCTGTTGAGTGAGGCATATCCGTTTGGATGCAATTGAGACGGAGCGATGTCCAGATAAGCCAACACTTCTCTTATATAATCATTGAACGGAGGAAGTGTGCCGGCTGCGCACGCATGCCGATTAAAAGCAGTATACCCCTCCGGGGGATTATGTGGCCTGTCATCCGGTCCAGGCAACAGTACCTCATCCAAAGATAAGCCATGCCTTAAGCATATTTTCCCTAGCATGTCTTTAGAAATATTGGACGGGACAGAATCAGGTGGACTGTTAATGAAGGACGCATCGGGCAACTCATCCGGAGCTAGACCAATAGCTTCGGTCTCGATGACCGGAATCTCAAGTCTGGGAAGGATAGGGTTCTGAGTTTCTTGCTGCTGCGAACTTGACGGTTCCATCACTAGCTAACTCACGAGAAACCATCATTAGATGACAAAAAGCCCGTGCATTCCCCAGTGTAAAGTGCATGAATGTGTTGTGTAGTGCAAGTGTTGTGTGTGACTTGAGCAAATTCTGCAGAGTTAAAGAAAACATGCAAGCGACTAAAATTCTGGAAGTCAGACGGGCGTGACCGTCATCGCTGACCGTCACGACCACGCTATTCAGGTGATAGCGATCGATTCAAGATTAAAGAGTTCGTTGTATTTTTCTGTTAAACGGCAGTTCCATCGACGAGCTTCGAGAGGTAGTCAAATATGCAATTTAATTATCAAGGCCAGTTATGCAAGAATGAAGCTCATCGGAGTTATGCTAAAGAATGTCGAGATTTCGCATCCATAATGGGAAGTTCGAATCGATCAAAAGAGGCTCGTTCGAATCCATCATGATACCGGTTCGAATCGATGTCCGTGAGCACGCTTCGAATCGATGATCAGGAGTCAAGTTCGAATCCATCAAAGATCAGAGTACTTCGCATCGATCCCTGGCTGTCTGGTTCGTATCGATCAGAAAAGGCCTTAGCTAAACATCGATCGCGAAGGCAAGGTTCGTATCGATCTGAAACTAAGATACATTTTTTAGTTTTTCGTATTGATCGTTTCGTGTCGATACGATCCACCATTACATCCATCGATGCGAACTAGATCTCCCCCATTGACTTATCCCAGGAATCGATACGGGATCTAAGAAAAGATATCTCTGTCTTTGTCGATTCGAACACGGCCTCTAGATCGATTCGCTTATGCCTTCTCCACTCTTTCTTCTCCAATCTACCAGAGCGCCGCCATGGCCATCTGGACTTCGAACCAGATCTGGTTTTATCAACTGCCAGAGTGGTTGATTGACGAAGAAAGAGCGGATCGAAGATAGTTTCGTCATTTAGATTCGTGGTGGATTACCTAGTTTAAGATTGAGATTTCAAGATCTGGTGGATTGAGGCTGACAGAGTCGAAAGTACAGAGCTGTTATCTCTTTCTAGATTCGTGAATCGATACGAAAATGCAGAAGGCAACAGTAAAAGTAAAAGGTAAAAAAGTGAAATCGAGCCAAGTCCCCGGTATTTATATGAGGCCTGGGGGCGAACTGGGTCGATTCACCTCCCAGTCAACATGACCGGTCGCAGCCAGTCAAGCAGCGCATCGATGTGAGCATTCGTATCGAGCCCACTAGCCTTTATCGGTTCGAAGCGCACAGGGAGGCCACGTGAATACGATGGGTAGATGCACACGCTCTCCTCGCATCCATCAAGCTGTGCATTCATAGAGGCGAAATGTTCACCAGACACCATCGTTTCGAAACATCCAAATTATGAGCCATCGATTCGAAACAGAGCAGACCTGTTAATACGAGCGTCCATTTCGTATCCATCAGAATCTATCGATACCAACATCAATTTCGTATCCACCAGATATCGCCAATTCAAATCAAAATCCACCGCGATTTTTGACCATCGATACGGATGACCATTTACGTATCCATCAAGTCAACCCACATCGATACGAAGAAAGGCTTTCCTACTGTTAGCATCAATTCATGAGAGGACCGATACAAGAGAATGGACAAAGGGTACGACTTTCAAATTATTCAAAGAAGACCTGCAGCTTTTCAAAGCACGTCATGTTTTCACAAGACGTACTTTGGGGGGCAAATGTTATCCCGCCTTTTGGCAAGGCCGGGACACCAAGGAGTTGGATTCCAAATGCCGTTTGTCATGGATATCGTTGACTTTTGACCAAGTCCGGATCAAGCCCCAATCGATGGGACATGATCGGGAAAATAAAGCAAACCAACGCTCCAAGTTTCAGATCGATCCGAGTTCATATGCTCAACTTATGATGGATGCAAGGCAAAGGGAAGAGCACTTTTTCGTATCCATCAATAAGCAGCAGTTCGTATCGATGGATTTCGTATCCATCGGCGGTCCTCGTTTTCGAATCCATCGATCTCATGCCCATCAGAACGATTAAGTCCACATCGTCATAAGCTTCGTATCGATAGAACCTTCAACCGGAAAGACTTATTCGTATCCATCAATAAGTCACCTGGTTTGTAACGGTCGCTTGATATCTACTTCGTATCCATCATCCAATGTCTACTTCGTATCCATCATCCAGTGTCTACTTCGTATCCATCAGCCAGTGTTTGCCTCGTATCCGTCATCCAGTGTCTACTTCGTATCCATCAGCCAGTGTTTGCCTCGTATCCATGGATGAAGTCCTACTCGAATCCATCAGGTCGACCAGCTTGGATAACGTGTCATGTCTCGAAGGAAATGGGGCGAGATACATGGAGTCGAAGCAGTCAACACGGAGCAAATACCGGATCGAGGCGAAGCGCGCGCGTTGCGTCATCCCTCGATGCGAATGCGCCGAGATATATGGAGTCGACACGGTCGACTCGGAGTAAAGACCGGATCGAGGCGAAGTGTGCATTCCACGTCTTCGCAGAGGCGCGTGATACCATCGATTCGAAGCCCTCAGCTCAGGGAAATGGATTCGAACCAGACAGCCCAGCGAAGAACATCGCCTCGCATCGATGATATCTCTCAATCCACTGATCCAAATACCATGAAATTTTAACTGAAGGTTGCACACATACCGAGGAACATCTCCACCAATTTTGAGCTCAATTGGAAGTAATCTTGATCGATACGAAATGATTTCGTATCGATCACAGATTGACTTGAAACTCTCTGGAAGTGGTCGAATGGGTCCCCTCACGTGTCAGGCCAAGTCTCCCGGAGTTTGAGCGAAATCTAAGCCTCCTACGCCTATAAATAGAGCCCCAGAGTCAACGGAAAAAGGATCTTTTTTCTCTGAAGCGTCCAGACTCTGCCGGATTGAGATTTGCATCCTACTTTTGCTGTCAATTTCGAATTCTAAACTGTAATCCGCTGTTCATTGCTGTAAACGCTTGTAATCATTGAAAGAGAATCAATAAAATCATCAAAACTTCATAGTGGACGTAGGCTATACGCCGAACCACTCTAAACTGCTTGTCTGTGCACTTTACATTCCTGTTTGTTGGAGTTTTTGTTAGATAATCTCTGTTTTACATTTATAATCTTCATTTTATCTCTTCAAACAACTCCCGAAGAGTGTTGTGCCCATTTTTGGTACAAATACATCACTTTGTCATTGAAGGCCGAGAGTTTGAAGTTGAAGGCCGTGCATTATTTGGTATCATTTTGAAAGTTCAAAGCCGAGAATTGAAGTGTGTTTGAAGAATCAATCATGCCGCCGAGAAGAGCTAACCGTCATCAAAATGTTGAAGATTTGTATAAGCGAGAGGATGCCGAACAGATGGAACAAAGAATTAGCAACAAATTCAATGAGAAGTTAGATGAAGGTATTGGGAGGTTAGAGAAATTGGTGATGGACATGAACCAAGGTTAAAGAAGAAGGTCGCCAATCTCGAACCATAGAGGAAACAGAGTTTCGCCATCGGTTACGGAAGCGAGGAGGGTGACGCCACAATCTGATCGAGGAAGAAGAGAATCATCAGTTTCAATGAGAAGAGAACATTACGAGTATAGAAATGAAGAGAGAAGAACTCCATGTGAGTTTGAACATGAACCATACCGTGATGATGATAGACAAAGTAAAAGAGATATGCGAGATCATAGAAATGTGGAAGGTCGAGATCGTTATCGAAGTACATCTGTTTTTGATGAAGATGGTGGTAGATGTAGTATTCATTCGCAAGATCGAGACCAAGGGCGGAATGCATATCGGGTTGTAGAAGATGATCGCCGATGGGAGTCGGGGATGAAAACTGAAATTCCAGAATTCAAGGGTGGAATGGAAGCGGAGGAATTTTTGGATTGGGTTTCAATTGTAGAGGAAATTTTTGACTTCAAAGAAGTTCCCGAGGATCAAAGAGTGAAGTTAGTTGCTACCAGATTAAGAGGGAGAGCTATGGCACGGTGGCAACAAAAAAAACTTACACGGGAGAGGATGGGGAAGTCGAAGATTGTCACATGGGATAAGATGAGAAAAATGATGAAAGCAACTTTCTTGCCGCACAATTATAAATCCCTTATGTATCAACGATTGCAGAATCTAAGGCAAGGGACGAGATCAGTGAATGAGTATGCAGATGATTTTTACCAATTGATTGCGAGGAATGATATTATGGAAACAGAAGAACAGCTAACAACTAGGTATGTTGGAGGGTTGCGAACGCAGATCCAAGACATGGTGAATATGTTTGATCCAAGATCTGTCGCCGAAGCACATCAGAAAGCACTTGCTTGGGAGAAACAAGGAAGGAGAGGTGGTGGAGTGTTTAGGAATTCCAACAATCAGAACAAGGATGTTAGTAATAGTGCGGATGTTTCCAAAGTCGTCAATAGACCGAATGTGAATGAAGAAAACAAAGCTAAGGTCAATAGTAATTTCAAATGCTTTAATTGCCAAGAGTTTGGCCACAAAAGCAATGAATGTTCAAAGCCCAAGAAGCGAACCATGATTGCAGAGATTGAACATGAAGATGCAGAAGTAGATGGTGTCAATTCATTACCGGTTGAAGAAGAGGAATTATTGACAGGAGATGAGGGTTGTAGTTTGTTGTTGAGGAGATCTTGTTTGACCCCAAAACAAGAGGATACTTCAAGTTGGTTAAGGAGTAACATCTTTCAATCAACATGCACTATCTTGGGAAGGGTTTGCAAATTTGTCATTGATGCAGGAAGTTGTGACAACATTATTTCTTCAGAAGCTGTAAAGAAGCTGTCATTGAAAACCGAGAAACATCCAACTCCCTACAAATTAGCTTGGTTGAGGAAAGGAGGGGAGGTGAAGGTTAATCGAAGAGCTTGTGTTAATTTTTCAATTGGGAAGAAATACAAAGATGAAATTTGGTGTGACGTCGTGTACATGGATGTATGTCATCTGCTGCTGGGGAGACCATGGCAATACGATAGGGCTGTGCAACACGATGGACGCGCAAACAGTTACAGTTTTATGTTCAAGGATACACGAATCATTTTGGTTCCTAAACGACGTCAACAGAGTGAAAACAAATTGGAGGAGATCGAGGAGCTAAAGACTTTGTTGTCGTTAAAGGAATTTGTTGATGTGGAGGATGAAGTTGATAGTGTTAGATCACCAAAGTTTGACGGAGATGAAGTTGTTGATTTTCAACCAACGAAATCTGATGAACATGAGGTTGAAAATTCACAGTCAGCAAAGTTGGATGAGGGTGAAGAAAGTAAGTCAGGAGATGAAGAGGGAAATTTGTTGATGAAGGAGGTGGATTCGACTAGTCTACAATCTACAAAAGAGCTTTTAAAGAAGTGGAGGGTAGTGCAGTAGTATTCTTGTTGAATGAAATTGAAACCAGCAAAAGTGTTGAAATTATCGAAGAGGTTAAGCCAATGGTGAATGAATGTAAAGATGTAGTTCCTGCAGAAATGTTCAAAGAATTACTACCACTGAGGAACGTACATCATGTTAATCAAGTGTCAAGTGATATTGTACCATATATGCCATATAGTTATATGTGCCCGACAGAACAGGAAGAGTTGAGAAGATTGGCTGATGGGTTACTATTCAAAGGAAGGCAGTTGTATACTCCTGATTGTAATTGGCAAATAAAAGTTATCAAAGATGTACGTGAAGGAAGACACGTGGACAGTGATTATACCATGCAGTTGGTTACAATGTTTTGTTTTGGGCCGTCAATCAGAAAAGTGGTTGAAATGTTTGTTCCGAAGCGTCAGAGTTATCAAAATTCAAAAGAGACCGCAACGAAGTCAGGATTATGTGTATCATTACCTATACATACTAGATCATGGGTGGACGTAAGTATGGACTCTGCATTGGATTTGATGAAGACGCAAAGTGGCAACGAATCTTTCTATTCAATGGTTGAACAATTTCTTGTTAGTACTTAGAATAAGCTAAATGTTGGGGGACTGGGTCGTTTGGAAATTGTGAAGGAAATTTGTGAGAATGATTGTAAGTTGAGCTTACCGGGTCATCACCCTATGACTAAAGTTGACAATATCAAACACTTGGTTCTGCTTCACAAGGATGAGAATGTTAAAGACGAATCAACTGTAAATTCGAGGATGAATTTCTGTCAACCGAGGGAGGATGATGCAGCCCAGAATGGTGAAGTGATAGGTCGCGAGCGACCTATCCAGTTCTTGAGTCGTTCACAACTTAACGAACCACAAGGTAAAGAGTTCCGACCTAGTGAAGGCCGCTTGCAAGTATAAACTAACGTAGTCTTAGGTCGCGAACGACCTAAGAAGACGATAAGTTGCGTACGACCTAACATGGGGGAGAATGATGTGAGTTATGCGAGAAAGAGCAGGTCAGTGACCTATGACAAGTCGCCAAGCGAGCTAACAAACAACGACCTAAACGAGTTACGACCTAACCAGTTAATTCTTAGGTCGTGTAAAGAGTTAGGTCGCTCAAACGAAACCCAACGACCTAACTTAGGTCGCCAACGACCTAACGAGTCACGAGATAAGGAGTTGCGACCTAACTCTATCTATAAGCTACGACCTAAAAGACTACGACCTATGCTAGGTCGCTCACATATGTGAGGAATATTAGGTCGCTTAGAACGTACGAGCGAGCTACGACCTATACTAGGTCGTTCACCAATATCATTTCATGATAGGTCGCTCAAGCCTAAGTCGCTCAGATCCTTAGGTCGCTCATCCTATAGGTCGCTCAAGGGCTTAAACCGCATCAATCTTAGGTCGCTCAAGACTAGGTCGCTCAGTTCCTTAGATCGCTCATCCTATAGGTCGCACAAGATGTTCCGGAAGCTGATTCTTCTTATGTCACTGAAGCTAATGTTGTGTGGGTTGTATACTTAAGTCGTTATGTTTGTAACTCGTATATGTTGTATTGTAAATATGTTAAGTCGTATGTCATTGATACTGTGTTGTAATGTGTTTGTATTTTTCTTTAAGTCGTAGGTCGCAAGTGTTAGGTCGGTGCCGACCTAGGTGTTGTAATATGTTGAGTCGTGTTGAGTTATAACCTCTATAAATAGCGGGGTGGTGTCATTTGTGATGGTGAGTTGATTTTGAATAAAACTTTTGTTTGTTAGCTTTGTGCTTTCATTAAATTGGTAGTTGAGTGTAATCTCCTATCTCCTCTTTTGGCATTCGAGTGCGCTCGGATCAATGATCGTAGAAGCCAATTCACGGTATCAAGTGCGCTTGATCAACGTCTGAAGAATTGTAGATCTTTAAACACGGTATCGTGCGCGATCAACGTGTTTGGGATAGCTAGAATCCGGTATCTTTGGATCAACGGATTTAGGCCATTCGGTATCTTCTATTCCATCGATTGCTACTGTAACGACCCGTAAATTTCAACTGTTTCAATAACGTAATTAGTTGAAATTTTGTGAAATTTTAAATGATAAAATTTTGAAATAAAAATTTGATATTTGAAATACGTCTAGTTAAACATAGCAAGTGGTAAATTTTCGTCCGAAAATACGAAAGTTTATTTCGCGCGTAAATTCACTTCAATTTAACCAGTTAAAAAGCGATGAAAATAAAATATTTCCGAAACCTAAATATTTTACATAGAAAAATTCTAAACCATCTTCTGAGCAAGATGTCAGTTTGTCGTTTTCCCAAATTCGGACATCTATTGCTCCGTCGATCTTATTTTTCAGCGTTTTTCTTGCATTTTCCGCTATTAGAAAATTCGAATTTTTATAATTCAATCGAACCACCGATATCTATATGCCGTTTTGATCGTCTTGTCGTGCTGATCTCTACGATATATTCAATTCAGTGTTTTGCATTACGGTACGTGGCGGAATCCACGTAGACAGTAATCGAATCGGTAACCGTTTTGAGCTCTTTTGTGTTCAGTAACTATTCAAATATCTAATGCGAGGAATTCAAAATCTAAATGAACCTTCGGTACTCAAAATTCTGTTTAAAAGCATATAAAAAAAATCATAAGTAGTTACACTAAAGGATAGTGCAATCTGAATATACATATGATACACAATTCACGGTGCATATTTTAAATGAACTAGCATCAGTAATGTACAAACCTTGCACTGATCTTAATTATAACTTCAGACGTGATATGCATTCAAGGACCTGTAACTAGTTTTCAAACCCACTTTAGCATCCCTTTGTATTCCATGCTTGGATGAACGTTTCCATTGATAGAAAATGACTGTCTTCTACAAATAGCCATTACCATTGATATTCCCAAAAAAAAAATTTAATTTGTGACTTTTTTTTTCTTTTCCAATGTTTCAAAATTTCATATTGTTCTCTGTTGAAATTTTGTGCACATGCATACATCACGGCCAAGTTTTCATGAAGCTTCCACCTTTTCACTTCAAACTTTATTTATCTTTTCCTCTTTCACTCTACAGCTACTCATTTTCATGGCCGAGACAAACTTTTTCCCATCTCCACTTTTCCACTCATCACCCGAACCACCCCGCATAGCTCATTTCGACCGTAGTCTCTTCACACCCCGCCTCTTCTTGCAACACCGACCACTCACTACTTGAGGAGCTCGGCCCCACTTTCCTCTTCCTTCCCTAGACGCGAACCCCACACTCTTCTTCAGCCACCGTACCCGCATCGCCTGCGCCATCCACCTCCGTTGTCGCGCGCAGCTACTTCCACCATACCCACACCCGAAACCGACCTCCGCCTACCCAGTCACTCGCTCCAGCCACGACCACCCGCCTACTGCCTCCCCTTCATTTCCAAACCCGTGCCCTTCCACGCACGCAAACCCATGCCGAGAACCACCTCCATCCGCCATCGCCCGTCCTCCCCTGACCACCATCCCACAAACGCCGAGACTCAGTGCCTTGGCCTCTGACCTCCAGCAGACCACCACCGTGAACAGCTGGCCACCGCACTCCTTCAGCTCTAAAATTTTTCTCTTCCCGCTAACAAATGTTCAGTCGAGCCTTATTTTTCATGCTATATGTCGAGGTATTATATCTATAAACTAAGTTATGCATACATCTTATTATAGTATACAGTATGTTATATTTTAAGGTTCATGTTTTTAAAAATATTATAGTTACAGTATAATATTTGATAAGTTTATACAAGAAAGATACGTAATGCATATATATTTGCATTTCACTTATATTTGGTTAGTAATATACTTTTATATAAATATGCAAGTTATACCTGTTGTTACATATTAAAAGCTTGATTTTAGGCGTGCTGGAAGATAGATTGGGTTGAGGTATATCTATAAGTCATATTTTGTAGATATTGTGATTTTTAAATATTTCATACTTAGATATTGTGATTTGGATCTATATGGGTTTTGGATCTCTGTTTGCATTCGATTTAGCAAGAAGCCTGCATACATTATGATTAGTAAATTTTTCTCATGTTTTAGTTAAATATTTTAAAGTTATCAAATTGTTTTATGCGTGTGTTTATATATATGGTACAGCTGAAGTACACTGTTTTATAACACGAATATGTATAAAGGATTTGGGTTTTAAATGTTTAGTAGTCCCATTTTACGTGTTTTGGATTATAACATGGGTTAAGAATTGATTTTAAGTATATAAATATATGTTTGACTTCAACGTATGTAAATATAAATATTTAATTTATGATAAGAGGAAAATATTTTTTTTGCTAATTTGATTCATTCCCATCAATTTCTGTTATCAGATATGTTCGTCAAATTCGCGTTCAAATCTTGCCTTGTTTTGAGATTCGGGCCAACCTTGCTTCGCTTTATAATTCATAGCTTGTTCTGTTGTAAATCTCTCTAGCCTCGGAAGGTGAGCACTCACTCACGATTAACGTTCTTTTATTTATTAAATTTGATTTCAATTGAAACGACATTTGAAATATGTTGCTGTTAGTTAATTACACTGTTATATATGCTATTACCTGTATCAGTTCACCTATGACATCTGACACCATTATCTGTTAATTATTTATGCAATGATAATACAGTTTGGTTGATAATTGATTGATTGTTGATATTTATATTGGACGTTAAATTGTTAATGTTAAAATGATAAATAGTATGAAATTGAACTTGATATAGGATAATTAAATGTTAAATTTGATTAACGGACATTTGTATAATATGACCCAACTGTAAAATTTATTGACACGTAGGATTTGATTAATTACATCTTGAACCACTGAATGTATGTTGATAAATTGATGATGTATGAAATTGTAATAGATGACAAGTGAAAAACTGTAATGTAATAATATTTAATCTACATGAAATGATAGTGTAGATTCTAGGAATAATTATATTAATTCGTACAAATAACAATGCGAATTAATACGATTATTTCGGGATTATTTGAATTGATTATTGGATTGTTATTGATTATTGTTATTGCTTGTTTATTTACTTTGACACCATCCCTGTTATCACACTACAAGTTCCCTTTGATATGTTTTGATTTTGAATTGAATTGGAATCGGATTGAAATGATAAATACCCAAATTGAACTTTGACCTAGGATAGGAAATTAAATAAAAACCCGATTGGTCAAGAATTTGATTTAAAATAAAATAAAGATTTTATTTGAATAAATAATACGGTTTTGAAATAAAGTGAAAATTGAATTTTTAATGAAAGGAAAATGTTAATATTTAATAATCTGAAACAAATATTAACAAATGAAATTGATGAAAGAATGTTGTTTAATTCGAGAAATGAGTGAATTAAGTTTGAAATGATTTAATAACTAGGTTTGAAATTTTAATTAAGTTTGAAATTATTAAACTTTGAAATGATTCAATAGTTAAGTTTGAAATTATAATTAAGTTTGAAATTATTAAACTTTGAAATGATTTAATAATTAAGTTTGAAATTATAATAAAGTTTGAAATTATTAAACTTTGGAATTATTTAATAATTAAGTTTTGAATTATTTAATAATTAAATAAGATTGAATTATTTAATGATTAAATTGAATTGAAATTCTTTAATAAGAAAATTGAACTTTTGAATAAGTGAATTTTTACTTCGTAAATAAATGAAATTGAGTTTCTTTATGAATTAAGTTTTGGAAAATTATTTAAGTAAGTAAATAGGTGAAATTGAATTTCTTTAACAAGAAATGAAAATGTGATAATTTTGGAATTAATGTAAGACTTGTAATTGAAAGAATTTGATTTGACGAATTTAATTTAATTCAAAATTGTAGATTTTGATTTAATGAAGTTGAACTTAAGAATTGATTTAATGAATTGAAAATTTAATTGAAATTGTTTTGAATGATAAAGTAATTTAACGAATATTGAATAAAATCGATAAATGAGTTTAAATTGATTTGAAAGTTAAATTAAATTTATTTAAATGATTTCGGAATGAAACTTATATACGAAATGCAACAAATATTTGGATTGTTTTAATTGAAACTTTGAAATTGAATATAGAAATGTTGAAATTGAAATTGGAAAGTTTTGAAACGTAAATTATTGGAAATTGGTTTTTGAAAGACAAATAAATTGTTGGTTTACGAATTCTATTTGAAATTGAATTGATTTGGTTTTGAAATAAATAAACGACCAATCGGTGTAATAATTACAAAAGTTATTAAAGAGACCGGAATTCGGTTATGGATATACTCTCTATCTAAACCGAAAACCACTTTAATAACTATACGCGGAGTGATGATCCAGAATGAAGTGGTTGGAATGATGTACGTGTTGACTGAATAAAGAGAACGATAATGGATAGACTTGACACTTGTGTCAAATTGGAAATGACTAAAACAGGAGCTGTGCCGGGCCAATGGAGGATTGATACCTCAAGTGGACACACTTCTTCGAACTACTTATACTTGTTGTCGATTGGTGCACCCTTGATTTTGGGAGTGTTGTTTCACGGTGTTGCGGGCGCTGCGGCGTTGCGTTCTCACCAGTCCGGATCAGGCGAACGGTAGTATCACTACCTTGGGTATAGCCTCATGTGCCTTGTCATACTTGTATTCCATTTATGCGCGACCACTACGATTTTGATTTGTACCTTTAGTATATGGATTGCCCTCTGGTGACTTCCGGTTTTGGGGAAACTACGGTCTTGTATATGCTTTTGGGAATAAAAATGTGTTAAGGGTGGAATGGGCCATGACTTAACGCTATTTTGATATCTTATTATTACTGATAGACATTATCTACTTATCGTACACTACTACATAGTAGATATTTTAACGGATCCTTAAAGGATGGTTATTCCAAACATCCTTTGAGTTACTTGTATTTCAATTGCTATTTCACTTGAGTTGGATTTATTAATATAAGAATGTTAATCCTGACTCGAGTGTCTTGTGTTTTTGCTTTACGCTCGGGTCAGACTGAGTGGTTCAGCTTTCGAGACTCACCTTTGGAGTTGGAGCTTCGCTTGGAGATCCAGCTATCTATCCAGCTTTCAGATATTCGATGATTCCAGTGATGTATTCTGCTTTGTATCTGATGTATCGTATTACTCTTCTGTTGTAAACTCTGATGTATTTTATATATTCATATAGTACCTTCATGAACTACTATCTCTTTTATTTCCGCTGCACTTATTACTCTGTGTCTGTGATCTGTGATATTTTATTTACTGTATATGTTCAGTTTTGCCAAATTTAAATTAACAACGCGGTATTTTGAGCAATTCAATTCCGGCATGAGTGTCTACCTATACACTTATAATGGATGCGAATGGTCCAAAATGGCGGGTCGTTACAGCTACTTTCACCGATTCATCATTTTTGTTATCCGCTGCTGCATCAGCCGGCCTTAGTTATTTTAGTTTAAGTCAAATGAGAGTGGACGAATGTGAATTACCTTCTCATAAGGGTTTAGGGTATAAGGTTTTTCTATTTCCCATAATGCCCTTCTCATTTTCTGACAAATTATCTAGTGTTATTTCATTTTAGTTACCCCCACTTAACATGGCACGACTACCTTTAACTAATCAAATCTCAACCTATTAATCTTCACATTATTTAATTTAATCTAATTAATTAAATGTCTTAAATAAGGTTATAAAAATATAGGGTGTTACAGACTCTTCTACCTTAAAGAATTTCATCCTCGAAATTTCGATATGGTACCCTACACAACAATTAAAGGTGAAATGTACCATCAAACATGTCAGAATAAGTACTCCTAATCTTGCTCTCTATCTCCCGAGTACAGTCTCTAGCATCGTCACTCCCTTGAACCTTTACTAACTTGACTGTCTTGTTCCTCTACTTCTTCTCATCTCTAGCCACAATCTGAATCGGCTTTCTGACTATGATCTAATCTGATTCTACTACTAAATCTTCTAACACTGTAGGTTCTATATAAGTCTCCGAGTCTCTAACATATTTCCTAAGATGAGAAACATGGAAAACATTATGGACTCCTGCCAAACTACTCGGTAACTTTACTCTATAAGCGAGTTTCCCGGTCCTCTCTACAATACAAAAAGGAGCAATGAATCTAGGTGCTAATTTTCCTGATTTCCCAAATCTTATCCCATCCTTCATTTGTGAAACCTTAATAAACACATAGTCCCCGATAGAAAATTCCAAATCTTTTTTTCTTCTATCAGCATAACTTTTCTGCCTAGATTGAGCTTCCTTCATCCTAGCTCGGATTAACTCAATCTTCTCTACAGCTTCCTTTACCAAATCCGGACCAAGAACCAATCTATCTCCAGTCTCTAACCAACATACGAGAGAGTTACATGGTCTTCCATACAAAGCTTCAAATGGTGCCATCCCAATACTAGTCTGATAACTATTGTTATATGAGAACTCGACTAGACGAAGATGGTTCCTCCCATGATCCCCCAAAATCTAATACAAAAGCTCTTAACAAATCCTCCAAGATTTTGTTAACTCTTTCCGTTTGCCCATAAGTCTGTGGATGGTAAGTGGTACTCATGTTGAGCTTGGTTCCTAATGCTTCCTATAAACTTTTCTAGAACTCACTAGTAAACAAAGAATCTTTATCACTGACAATACGACTAGAAATCCAGTGCAGTCTAACTACATTCTTCATAAATAAATTTTCCAAAATGGGTGACGTCCTATTTGACCTTACCAGGATGAAATGGGCACTCTTAGTCAGTCTATCTACTATGACCCATATACCTTCATTACCTCTACTAGATCTTGGCAACCCATCAATGAAATCTATAGATATAGAATCCCACTTCCATAACGGAACTTCCAACGGTTGAAGCAATCTACTTATTTATGTAGTGTTTAGCCTTTGCATGTTGGCAATTCAAGCACTGCTTAACATACAAACCAATGTCCCATTTCATACCTTCCCAAAAGAAACATATCTTCATATCCTGATACATCTTCATTCCTCCTGGATGGATAGTGAACTTTGAATGATGGCATTCATCCAAAACTTCTCTCCTCATGTTTTCTACATTCGAAACACACAATCTTCCTCCCTTTCTCAACCACCCATTTTGATCAAGAAGGAAATCCTTTAGGTCATTGCTCTCCGTTCCTTCCCTCAACCTTTTGATCCGTTCGGCCAAAATTGGATCCTACTCTTGCTTAGAAGCTATCTTCTCAATCATTACCGGTCTAACTTCTAAACAAGACAATACATCTCTTCCGGTACTAGAACCTTCCTTGGATCTAAACTGCACACTATAAGCTGACAATGCTTTCAAATCTTTCAACTCAGGAATCATAGCCAATACTGCATTCTGAAGTTTTCGGCTGAGTGCATCCGCCACCTCCATAGTGCCCAATAAAGCATACATTTTACAACCAGGGTTCTCTACGGTATAAACTATCTGATCACTACAATCCAGGTGACTAATTTTCCTATCATGGAAAAATATCCTAGCTTCATATTTACTTAACCAATCCATCCCAAGGATGATCCCAAATCCCTCAAAGTCAAACACATGCAAACATCACACAGAAGTACATAGCAAATCAAGCTCTAAATGGTCACACCTCATCCTAGGCGTTGCATACCCTCTTATCAGATTTACAACCCTTAAGGAAGTAACTAGATATGAGGGTTCTAGGTTAAGCTTATCTACCAAACATCGAGAAATAAAAGAATGAGATGCTCTTGTATCAAATAGGACGCTAACAGACATACCGTGAATTTGCAGCGAGCCTCCCAAAACAGCTTTCCCTTTGTCCTACACAACTAGCCTTGAGGTTGTGGGCTCCAAAGCATAAACTTGCCTTTTTCCTTCTCTTATAGGCTCTGGGCACTAGTTCTTGTAATGACCGATCTGATCACCATTAAAACATCTAACATTCTTCTTTCCACCAGCCTGCTTTCCTTTTCCTTTACCGGTTCGACACTTATTAGCATAGTGTCCCTTTTTGTCGCATTTGTAGCAAACGACTTCAGCCATTCCTTTCTTCTGTGCTCCCCCTTTCCGAGTATTCTTTTTCTAGAAAAACTTCCTTTACTGGCCTTGTCCCATCTGGGCCTCCTTCATCTTCTTCCACAAGCAAGCCAATGCCTCTTCCTGTCTTAATGCCATCTCAACTACTACATCACTAGGATCTCTTAAAAGCGGCAAAGTAGCACTTATCAATTCTGGCCTTGAGCCCCTTATAAACTTTTCGTTTCTCTTGATCACGGTGTCTACCAAAGCATACCCATATAGGGCCAACTCCTCAAACTT
Organism: Allium fistulosum; assembly: GCA_030737815.1. NCBI lineage: Eukaryota > Viridiplantae > Streptophyta > Magnoliopsida > Asparagales > Amaryllidaceae > Allium > Allium fistulosum. The sequence goes on along the minus strand of CM060907.1, from coordinate 1,112,911,133 downwards.
CCTCGCACACTCCAAGACGGACATATCTCCTTGTTCCAATTCTGTAAACATTCTTACCAACGCCGACTATGCCATTATAGTCATAAATCTTTCTGAAAACCTTCTCCAAAACTCCTCCCAAGTTATGGTTTCCTCATCCACCCCAACAGTGACAGTATTCCACTAAAATAGAGCAGCTCCCTACAGCTGCCTCAAAGCCAATCTCCTCTTTTGTGCATCACTCAATCCTAAGTCAGCAAAAATTCTTTTGCAATGCCATAGCCAATTTTCCACCTCGATCGCATCTTCAATACCAATAAACGGGTTCCCTCCAAGCCTGATGTAATCCCTACTCAGGTTAGCATACCGATTGGCCATCGGAACTTCCTGAGCTCCACCTCCAACAGCATTACCTCCGACAACTCCAGCTTCAATTCCAGCTTGCATCATGCTTACAAAGAACTGATACATTGCCCCCATTTCAACTAGGGAACTCCTGCACCAACAGTTTCTGCTTGTGCCTGACCGCGACCTCTTCTAGTGTTTGGTCGGGCATTTCCATTGGTGGTGGTGCTATCTCCTTCAATATTAACTCCGCCTCTCCTTCCTTCCATATCTATATTCAAACCTCGTGAGATACCGATAAATAGCCTAACTAAGATAAGAGTTTAGAGATATAGCGTATACTTATATATATAGCAAATAAAAGTACGTTACTATAGCATTATCCCATACCCCGATCTTAACTCTAAACACTAAGGATTATGTTTTCAAAATTCATTTTTAGTTAATGTATTTCATAAACCATGCTTTGAGACCAAGCTGTAATATCCCCTATCTAAAGGACCAGAACTAAGCGCTACAGATGCTGCAGTCATCTATAGTATTGGCTTCCGGCGAGTAAATACGGTTATGTTAATTGTATCAATAATATTAAAAGCACTTGAATATGAAACAAAACACAAATTTAAAAAAACCACTTTTACTTCATTACATTTCAAAATCAAATGTTTCACATTCACAACACATAACCCCCAAATCGTCCCTAGGCATGGATAAAATATAGTTATTACAAAATACGCCAAGAGCGGTATATGATGATACCCCCTTGGATGAACAGAGTCATATGGTCATAATAGACCTAATACAATCACAGCGGAAATACATCAAAACATAACAAGAACTGCAAATCCTAAATAGTTATCCGTTTGTCTCCTTCATGCCTCCAGTAGCCTTATTCGTCATCCTACTAAACCTGAAAAGGACCTTAATCCCTCAACCTACTCAAATTAATTTTGAGCACCCAGGAGTTTAAGGGGAAAACATAAACTACGAGTCAGGCATAAAGCCTGGTACGAATAATACTGTACATCCTGATTAAATATGTTAAGTGAGACCATGCCGCTTAGCGGAATGGGTTTTCCCTCACTAACATCCTTTTTTTAAAGTGGAAATTAGCCACAAGGGCCTCTTTAGCAAATGAAATTAGTTTCTAGGACACACAACTGAAATAATTACTTTTAAGGACAAAACGCAAAATAATTAGTTTCTAGGGCCTAAAAACCTATGAAATTATGTCCTTGAAAGTAATTGGACTGCTGACTTTGTCCTTGAAAGTAATTATTCTGCTGACTTTGGCCTTGAAAGTAATTTCTTTGATTGTGTGTCCTAGAAACTAATTGGACTGCAAAGTTTGTCCTTCTGGTGAAATGCCCTAAAACATATCTTTGCAAAACCTTTTACAAAACCATATACTATGCTCTTTCATCCACAATGGTTAAATACTGTAAAATAATCATTATGTAAACATACATAAATCTCAGGTAATAGTGAACTATCTGTTCAAATACGTAAGTTTTCTTTTGATAACTTTTAACCTTTGGTTGACTCGGGCCTACCAGACAATATAATCAAAATTAACCTAACACCTGTTGGGTAGTCTTTTCTGAATTATCTATCCTTAACTATCTATTAAATACTTCACTTCTGGATGGCCTGTCCCTAACTTAATCACCTCCCAGGTCTTCTCGATCCTAATGGTTTTTTCGACTCACCAATAACATATCTATATACAACATATATTCCATTCGGTGTATAATCATAATTTTAGCCTACCTGTGACCAAGCCCTACACATTGGAATTTTGGACAACAATTAGCTGGGGCTAATAGCTAATGTATAGGGCATGACCCCATACTAGTCCCATCTGGTATTCTAATATCTGAGTCTTTTTTAACTAAGGATCCCTTTCCATAATTTTCCTTGAAAACATTTCCAAACCGATTTAAATCTTTAAATCAAATTTAAATAAGTAATAATATATAATCAATATAATTTTCTCAAAATCATATCACCATGTTATATATCCTCTTTACTCGAACTTTAGTGGATGAAAACACTTTTCCATTTGAAAGAACCTCATCCTACAATTTTGAATTCACCTATTTCAAATTCAACTATTTAACCTTTCGAAATCAAACCTTTTGAAAATGTTAAAACTTTGGACATCCTTTTTTTAAATCTCTTTAAAACATTGCCTTAAAAAACCTTGGAAAACCTTCCATCTTAAACCTTTTGAAACCATTCACTTAAACCTTTCACAATCAATCATTTAAATCTTTCGAAATCATTGAACTTAAACTTCTCGTGGTTGATCATCAAACCTTTCAAAATGATTCAGGCAAAAGCTTTCGAACCGTTGACCAAACCTTTCAAAAACAATCTTGAAACCTTTCGAAATCGTTCAACTAAAGTCTTTTGACGAAATCAGTCTTCAAACTTTCAAAATCATTTACTTAAACCTTTCAAAAGCTTATTGTTTACAATTCAAAACAAATGGAAAACCTTCTTTTTAAACCTTTCGCGTTATTAAAATAACCTTTCGAAAGCCTTGGGTTATATTTTATAAAAAAGGATTAACCGGCAGCTTCCTTCCGAAAGCATTGGAGAAATGGCTATTTTAAAAACAGGTAAACCTTTCGACTAGGTCGGAACATTCAAAGCAAAAACCTTTATAAAAGCGGTAGAAACCCTTCGGCTATGTCGAATGGTTCCAAAACAAAGTAATGGCGGAAGCAGCAACAACCTATCGACTACATCAAAAGGTATAGGCTTTCTTTTAAATAATTTGACTAGGTCGGAAGTGACCAAGTCGGAAAAAGTGTGATTTTTGTTTTTTAAACTAAAATGGAAACTTTTCAACTAACCTGCCTTTATTTGTCAAATTTTCATTGGTCAATAAAATACTTTTTAGAAATGTGCTGCCGCTATTACTAAAATTTATAAATCATTTTATTTTGCAAAAAGCCCCTTCTCTTTAAAATGTATAAAACATCTAAGTCTCATACCTTAAATAATTTTATATATCCCTCAAATGACTTAGGAAAATTCTTGAAAATTCCAGAAAGTCTATATTAATATACTGCCTAATATATTAAAATCTCAAACTCGAGCAATTATTATTTTAGCCGAAAATAATTAATATCCCAATAAATAATTTTCTTCATTCGAAAATTCATATAAAATCCATAATAAATTGAAAAATTATGAAAATCAAAAGCCATCCTTAACATATTATTCCAGACCTATATTTAAATTTCAAGACATTTGGATGTCATAAGGTTTTCATGTCGAACATATCATAAAAATTTAACATGTAAATATATAATCTATCAAAAATCATATATACAACTTTAATCATCAAAACATCGCATAAACTTGGAAAAACATTTCGGATCTAATCATAAAATCGAAAACTGAAGGAAAATGGGATGTATTGATTATTCACCTTAACTTTGATATTATAGATGAGAGATTTGATTATTGAATTAGTTGATTACTTCTCTTCCCTAGAATCCTTGCTTTAATTCTTCTTTTGAATATAGTAAATGGTGGCCGGCCTTAGGTATTTTAATTTGAGTGAAATGAGAGTGAACGAACATGAATTACCATCTCATAAGGGTTTAGGGTATAAGGTTTTACTATTTCCCATAATGTCTTTCTCATTTCCTAACATATTATCTTGTGTTGTTTCATTTTAGTTACACCAATTAACATGGCACGACTACCTTTAACTAATAAAATCTCAACCTATTAATCTTCACATTATTTAATTTAATCTAACTAATTAAATGTATTAAATAAGGTTATAAAAATAAGGGCTGTTACAAACCTATTGCCGAGGAATCATTTCCTTTCAAAAACATTCGACTAATCTATTCAATCGGTTGACTGATGATTTACTTTAAGGCTTGGTGAATTTAGGCCTTTATAGGCTTATATAAGTGGTTCAAGATGCCTTATGAGAATCGTGTGACGATGTTAAGATATGATATATTGGATTGTGATGTGGTATGATCTAATACAAATTAAGTGGTTTGTTTCATATATATAAAATTTTATAGTAAATCTTATCCGTAGTAGCGATGGTCTTTTTCCTTTATATACATTGTTATATTATGATATAATTAATTAATTAAGTACATAATTTAAAGTATATAATAAGAAAATCCTTGAATAAAATGTTATGTGATTGTAATTGCAAGTACTTACAATCATAATCAAGTAATCATAAAATAAAATGATATTTTGTTTTAAATATTCCTCGTCAAGATGTTTCAAGAAAAGGATATCGAGTCATCCATTGAGGCCAGATTGTCTAAATTTTGGGCAATGTATTTCTCATGATTGTTGGAGGCACCAAGGAGTTGTGTACTTATAATTATTCAATATATATGCAATGACTTATCTACTAGTTTCATGTTGGTTGATAATAAATAGGTCAAAGGAGAAATCTTAGTTTCACGATGTTACACAGTTCCCGACTTGAGAATACTTTAGAAATTCAATGTGAATACTCAACTTTGATTATAGTTAAATCATGGCATGGCGATCTACTGGGCGACTGTAGTCAGGTCTGAGTTATAGCATTGGAAGTTAAGCACAATTCAATAGAGAATTCGTCTCCTTAATTATACGAGTTTAATATCATGGTCGACTGTAGTCAACTCAAAGTCAAAATCTCTAGTCATAGTAATATGGTTAATGATGAATGTTATCATTTAACCAAGGACATTGTTTTTGGATTGATCAAGTTGAATGTGGATAATATTAGAATTTTGACTAGTATTAATTCCATTTATCCTAAAGGGATATAGCACTGACAAAGAGAACGTGTGTATATTGTCATTACTAAAAGAAACCACTTAAGAAAATATAAAATTAGATTTTATCGAAAGGATCTGTAAGCAATGAATTCGACAAACTGTCACACCCCTAGTTAAATTGATGTGTGAAATTTAATATTTGAATTATTCAGTATTGATCGTTGATTGAATTCACGTCTATGAGTCTCACAGCCGCATTTGTGAATTCTTTGAAAAATCACTAGATTTCATTATTTTATAAAATGTATAAATTAATTAATATTTAAGAAATACTAGTTATTAATTTATTTGATGTTTCGATGTTGTCAGTAATTACGTGGATGTAAATATAAAAGTTATATATGCACGTATTGATAGATGATATCATTATGTACTTTAACGAGCTTTAAATACAATTAATTATTTTATGGGGATTTTGGAAAAAATTCCATGCAAAGAGAAATTCTATCCTAGCCTTGAAAAGGGAAGAGGGAAGACTAGATTGATTGAAAATTAATTAAGAACTAAAAGGGGAAGTTTTTAAATAAAGAATAAGAAAGATATTTATCCTTCCTTTCAAACAAACTCTCCTCAATTATTTTCACTCATTTAATTTTTCCTTGTTCTTCCCTCATTCATAGCTCTCTCCTCCATCTTTATCATGGTTGAAAACTCCATTTCTTTTTTTAAGAAGTATCCACTCTAAAATAAATCAAAACATCAAATAAACATAAAAGCACTGAGGTTCATCCATCTCTTAGAAAGTTTATGTGTATATTAAAGGATCTAAGGAAGGATTTCAAAATAAAAGAGTATTCTAATTTTTTTTTTGTAGAATTAATACATTTATAATAATGTTATATGTATATATTATTGCTCACCTTGATTTAGAATTAGTAATATAATTTAAACAACTAGTTAAATGATTTAATCAGTTTTAACTTGATAAAATAAAACAAAAATTTATATAAAATGATGTTTTAGGATGTTTTAAAGTTACCTATAATAATATTCTAACATATTATATAATTTAATAATTTTAATGTTTCTGTTTTAAATTTTTAATCCATCCTAAAATATAGAGATTGTTGATACCATATTTGATTTAATGTATGTAATTTTGGTTTTATAATATTTTGATTGTTATCAAAAACAAGCTTTTTTATTTTTGAGCTTAAACTTTACACACACACACACATATATATACACATACATACATAGATACATATATATATATACATACACACATATATATATATATATGTGTATGTATATGTATATGTATATGTATATGTGTATGTGTATGTGTATGTGTATGTGTATGTATATGTATATGTATATGTATATGTATATGTATATGTATATGTATATGTATATGTATATGTATATGTATATGTATATACATCAGAAAGGTTTAATGTAACATGGATGTTGGTTACTGAATCAATTAGAAACTAATTTGGTTTAATTTATATATATGTCTATGTGCATTTGTATATTTAAACATTTATATTTTATATTGTTAAGGCGTTCATTTTAAAAATATTTTTTCCATAAAATTTTTCCATTAAACAATCTAAAATTAAGGTAATAATATATGTATACATAAACAACAAATATATACATGGTTGATATAAATATCAATATCTATACATGTATATATTGACTATGTTATAGTTTTTTGTTTTGTCGCTTTAAAATTTTTTTATTATTGTAATATATCGTCTCTTATATGTTGATTAGGTGTACTACCAATTAAATGTTTGTAAAAGAGGAAAGGTGGAATCAATCAATGTTGTCCTTTTTATCTCTTTCATTTTAGGTCTTGATGTGGTTATATCTAGATCTAATTTCATGTTTGTTCCCATCTTTAAACATCAAACAATTACACTTACTTTAAATTTCACATCTTTTTCAACACTTTTAAAATACAAAAATATTTGATGTATTCGTACTGTTTCAAATTTCACACTTAATTAACATAAATTTCATTAACTAAAAATAAGGCAATATTAATGAAATATAATTTTTATTAACAAGCATTAGGTTAGATCGAGTAAGGCTCATTAGACTTAATTGGCCGACTATGATCAAAATATGAAAATATTTTCGAAATCTATCCATTTCACCTGTTGCGAAATGGACCAGATTCCTTTAATGGTTTTAGAGCCCAAATGGTCAATGTAGTCTAATTTGTCAATATTTAAGGCCAACTAATAAAACATACTTATTCGATGGATATCTATTATAGCGGTTCTTCTTGGTTTGGAGTTAAATAATTAAGTATTCTCCCCTCTTTGGCTAATGGCCTGGCCAATTGATGAAATAAGTCTAAAAGGTTAGCCTAGATGTTAGGCGCAGAGTTATTTGGGCCTTAAGCTAATTTTCAAAATTCTGTTTAATTTATAATATATTTTAAATTTAAAAGTTAAGTTTGAAATATAAAATGAAATGTTATAAAATTATAAACTACTTCTTAAAATGTTTTTTTAAAAAACTTATTTTTTTATATTTAATTAAATATTTTAAATAAAAAATAAAGTTAATTAATGGAAATAAACGTGTATATATATTGATACGTGTATATACATTCGTTTTAATTTGTTTAAGGTAAATTATAAATAAAATTTTCAAATTTATTAAAAATAATGTTAACAAGATTTCTTGTCAACACCCCCAAAGTAATGCTGAGAAAGGTGGATAATCTTTTACACGAACAGTGAGCGTGATTCCCTTAGGAATTTCCTTTCAATTTAGCTTTATTTGTTGATATTTCTCAAATCAGACCTTTCGACGATGTCGAAAAGTATGGTCTCTGGGTTATGTGACCTTTTGATCATGTTGATCTAGTATTAGATCTCCTTCGAAAGCCTTCCTTTTGATTAGATTGAAATTCCCTGAGTTAAGTCCTTTAAAGGTAGGTTTCGACCTTGTCGAAGGCTAGGGGAACGACTTTCTTTGGATTAAATCTATAAGTCCAGGTTTTGGTATTTAGAGAACAGGTTTCGGCCTTGTCGAAAGCTTCAGATCACAGAGTTGATGCCTTCGAAAGGTTACAAAAAATGTCAAGGCCAGAAGGGTTGGTGACTTTGTTGATAGGTTCCTTTCGATGGGGTTAAACCTGAAATATAAAGGTTAATCTAACAAAAGCTTTCGTAAATAGTAAAGAGATCAATAATGCACAAGACTTCCCTTTTCCCATTTAAAGAAATTTTATTTCATTAAATTCCCAAATCAATAAACTCCAAATTAGGGTTACAATGCTTTGTTAAAGTAAATACAAGTTTGGAATTAGAGAAATCGGATCACCTAAACGTGACCCCTCGGGTCTTATTTATAGATGCCGGTGGCCCTCCTTCCGCGCCCTTGCTTTTGACAATGTCGAAAGGTCCTCCTTTTATATGCTTTTCTGAACCTTTCGACCTAGTTAAAAGGTTTTCCTTTTACATGCTGTTATATGACTTTCGACCTGATCGAAAGCTATGCCTCCTTTCGACGTTATCGGAAGGTGTCCCTTTATATGCTGTTATGAACCTTCCAACCTGGTCGAAAGCTATGCCTCCTTTCGACATTGTCGAAAGGTGTCCTTATTCTTCTTGTCATACACTAGCAATTCTTTCATTCTCTCTTAACCTTTCGACTTGATCAAAACCATGCCTCCTTTCGATGTTGTCGAAAGGTGTCCTTGTCATTCTTTCACCTCTGATTATTGCTTTCTTCATAGCACCTTTCAACATTATCGAAAGGTGTCCTGGATGGCTCTTTGTCTCCTTGTTATTAGTGAAGTAAGTTTGGAGCCTTTGACATGGTTGGTAGGTTGATTACATTGGTTTCGAAGAGATTCAACTGTTATTGGTTTCGATGTTGTTGAGTAGTCCATACTCTTGTTTTGATCTGATGTAGAACTCTTTCGGGACCATACTGGTTTCGACCGATCCGAAAGGCTTACTATAGCTTTAGATGGGGTTGACTTGCTTTGACTTCTTCACCTTCTTCGAAAGGTAAGAAATCCCTAGATACCGTGAGGAGGGACCTTCCGACACCTTCGAAAGGTCTTCAAGCTGCTAAATTTTGATGGCTGCATCCCTTCAACTGGAATTCTTCTCCCTTGCTCATTGTTTAATCTCTACTCAAGATGGTTTGGACTAAGTCGAAAGGTTGATTTTTGGAGTAACAATTTCCCCCTCCTTGCGAAGCGATGCTCTTAACTTTCCTAGTCATCTATGTCAAAACCTAAAAGTTCCCGCCCATTGGTCTTCCCGCGTGAATCTGGACCAATTATTTAAACCTGATCTAACGATTGGTAGCCCTTGGAAGAGTTTTCTTATAAGTACGCACTTTCTCCTTCTTCCTCATTTTCCTACAATCGAATTTCGAGTAAAGTAAAAGGATTTCCAAAATTTCTCAAACATTCTTTATGCTTCTAGGAATCAAAGTAGAAAACAAATGTAATTCGTAAGTTTAGATTCATCCTAGTTTTAGGAATTTCTCTTAACTTTTATAATCCTTGGTACTTCACAGCAAATATTAAATTTTGAGATCTCTCAATCGAGATTTTGATTTTAAACTGCATGATTTTTAACTTTCTATAAATATGTTGGATTCAATTTTCTAAGGATGTTTGATTCTTTTTTTTGTTAAGATATCCTCCCCGATTCAATCCCATGAATCGATGGGGTTTACTTTTCGTTTTGAATTTACTCTAGTGCTTTATGACTATTGTTATTCTTTAGTAATCATGGATTTTCATTTTAAAGTTTTTCGAAATTGAAGTAGTTAAATCTTGTTAAAAACCATTTTCTTAATGGGTTCGATTTATTTATTTAACAAAACTTTAAAACCCTAGATTTCCAATCGGGTTTGGGAAAGATAGAAGTATTTGTTTTCTTCGTCCGAAAGTTTCAAATGTACAGATGAAAAATTGGCGTCATAAAATGACCTTTCTACCCCTTTGAAAGAGATTGAGATGACGATATTGGATTTGCTTTCTTAGCTTCTGTCGATGGGGTCGAAAGGTTTTATGGTGCCAATTTGATAACCTTTTTTCGAAAAAATATGTACCTAATTAGAGTGTATCTACCCCTTCGATAGTAAAACGTTTCGACTTAGTCGAAACCCTTTGAGCCCATCAACAATTAGCTTCCGACGAGGTCGAAAGCTTTAGATCTCTAGATCGAAACCCCACCTAGAATTGTCTCTGTCCATCTTTGTCGAAACGTCCAAAGTATATATGAGTTTAACTTGAAACCCTTCGACTTCAATGGGTAGGCTAGGTTTCGACAACATCAATATCTTACTTAGGAATTTTAAGCTATTGTTTTCGACAATGTCGAAAGGTCTTGTTGTTTAGCTTTAGCTAATGCTTGTAGTGTATCTAGGCTTTCATAGAGCTTTCGACGCTGTCGAAAATTGATGAATGGATTAATGTTACGCCTCGTCCTTTCGACTTTGTTGATAACTCAAGGAACACATTTTTGTTAGGCTTTTGACAATGTTAGGGTATGCTTGTTTAAAGTTGATGCTATTGTCCTTTCGATATTGTTGAAAGCTCTAGCTACTATCCTTTAGACATTGTCGAAAGCTCAAGATATTGTCCTTTCGACATTTTCGAAAGCTCAAGCTATTGTCCTTTCGACATTGTCGAAAGCTCAAGCTATTTGGTTTCTAACTTAAACTGTTTGCACAATTTTAAAGTTCTATGTCTATTTTCATGTTTAAATTATCTAAGTATAATTTTTTGTTTAATTCTCGTATGCATTTCAAATTAATAAATAATCATGAATTTTAACTAAATCGTTTTCACCTGGTAAACTCATGAGTTCTCCTAAGAAAGCTGAAGCTGTTTCGAAGCATTCTTCCATTGCATCCCAAGATGAAGTTAATGTCATCCTTAGGGATTTTAGTATCACCGGAATTGAAGCCATCCCTCATGAAACTGACACCATAGAAAACCCTCTCGAAGGGTATTTTGCTTACACTGGCATTCACATATGACATGGCAAATTCTTACCTTTCTCGGAGTTTTTATCTTAATATCTATCCTATGGTGGAAGCACCCAAATCCAGCTAACTCCAAATGTCTACACTCATCTCCTATCTCTAGAGATGATGGCATTGGAATCTGGGCTCCCTTCTCTTAACACTAAAGTGCTAAACTTCTTAACCAAGTTGGCAAGGCTGAGCAATCTGAATAACCAAATTTACAGAGTCAACCCCAATAAGAAGTTAATATATCGGACGGGGTCAATGAATTCAGGGACGGGGAGAACCAGTTCTTCTTTGCTAAATATTTTGCTAATATTCGCGGGACTAAGTCCGGTCTTATGTTTTTCCCCTACTTTACGTTTTCCGTTAACTAATCTCTTTTTTTATCATGTGTCTCTTCCAAGAAGCTTAATGATGTCAACAAGAGAAAAATTGACTCTCTAATTGTGGCTTCAAGACAAATTGGAGCAGATTGACGCTTTTAACTCCCTCAAACTTAAGAAAGCACTATATACTGCCAGTGGATTAGAGGATCTTAGGAACTCCTCCCTCTATCCTGCACACTTCACGTGCAAACGTTTTCTCTCCCTGGGAGATGCTGAACACTTCTCTCCAATGTCACCTATTTGTGCTGACCCTTCTAGTATATTTTTGGTTTAGAATTTTCTTTTTTTGTCCTTGGCATTCTTTGAATTATTTTGACTGACTTTTCATCTGCTTGAATTTGTTCTAGCTTCTTCTCAAGTCATAGTGTCTTCTAGCGGTGCTGCCCCTCCTCCATCAACTTCTAGAGTGACATCAATCATGGCAGCCTTTGCAAAATCTAAGAAAACTTTTAACAGAAAACTAATGGAGTCTCATGAGGATGCACCCCCGGAGAAAGTCGCTAAAATCATTGATGTTGAGGAAGAGGAGAAGCGCCTATCTCTTGAAAAAGTCCCAAAGAGCATATTATTGAAGCCCTTAATAATAAACCAGAGCAAACTCCGCCTATTCTCGACCCTTTTTCATTCATCTCAATTTCTGATTCCCCAGCTGAACTTGAGCAGATGCAGCTAGCTTTATTGACGACTCCTTCCATGAAACAAATTCCTCCGTAGTCATCACCTTCTACTCCTCCATTTACAAATTTTGAAGAACTAGTCAAGCTCATCTTGCATTCTCAATCCTTCACTTCTTATTCTCCACTTTCTTTCACTCCAGATTTGGCAGGGAATCATCGCTCTCTAATGGAGCAGCAACTCTTGTTAAGCTCTTAGTCAATTGACCTTGCCATCATTAGTTTTTTATAATCGCTAACTTGTGTTACACTTCTCACTCCTGATTTCTAGGAGTCGTATAGCTTTGAACAAACACGTTTCAAAGTCTTCAAACGGATTCTCCAAGCTGCAGGAGGAAAATTCCGAGCTTAAAAATCAAGTATCTTCCTTGACCACTGCCAAAAACGATACTTTCACAGAGTTGGAGCGAGTAAAAGCTTCCATTATCAGGGTCGAGGTTGATTTAAAAGCAGAGAAGTAGACCGACCAACTTATTACTGATGAAAAACTCACCATGGAGCTCACTTTGAAAGATACGGAAGATGAAAAGGCTCGCCTGGTTGCTAAGAATGCTTCTTTGAAAGATAAATTCAAGAAGACCAGAGCTTCGCTCAAACTTGCTGTTTGTACCCTTTCTGATGTCAAATGGCAAGCATCTCAATTTGTCGACATCACCCTTAGGCCATTGATGCTAAAGAACTATGAAGATGCCCTTATGCTTGCTTACACTGATAACTACAAGAATTGCCCCAACTTTGGCTTTCCTTCACTTACCCCTGCCTTACCCGAAAGTGTGATGGGTAGAATCAACTAGATGAAGCGGGGCATTGAACCCGAGGGCGAGGAGGAAGTTTGTAACGACCCGTAATTTTTACACTTTGAAAATGGGATATTTAATTATTCTAAATATCCAAATGTAGAATTTTCAAACTTAAAAAATCATGTTTTATATGATAAATAAGAATGGTAAACTTATTTTAATATTGAATAAAGATTTTGGATTTCCATTGTAAAATTGACAAAAGTCGGATTCCGATAAAGTCAAATAAATATTCGAGAAATTTGTTTAAAGGATAAATAATTCCTTTTAAATATATATATATATATATATAATTGATATCAAACTCATTTGATAATAATAGTAATTTAGTTTATAATGGTTTGATAAATATATAAAACTTGTTTTATAAAAGTTGACAAATTTCGTCGCATACCGATAAATCGATGTTGTATTTTTACAAATAGATTTGGATATTGTTGTATATTATTTTATAAGTCAAATATACTTGTTTTAATTATTTAAATATAATAACAAATCAATTTTGAAGTTTGGTTTACATGAATAAATATTTTAACAAAAACGTCAAAATGTGACCAGAAAACATTTTGTCGAAAATCAATGTTTTGGTCAAAATAAGTTGCCGAAACGTTATCGCACCTTTGTTAACATGTTTTAACATATATATTACATATTTGAATAACTAAACATGTTTACTTTTACTAAATATAATTAAAAAAGTTCTAGAAGTCATTAGTAAAAGTAAGTAAGAGTTAACAAAAGTAAGAAAAGTAAACATCAAATCACATCAAATCAAAATCCAACAAAATAATTACTTTTCTTTACTTAATCTTTAAGTGAAAAAGACATAAAGTAAGAAGTGAAAGGATGATGTTAAGTATTGAAAAAGGGGATGTTGCTTTAGGTTGAAGTAAGGATAGTTTGATAATTTGGTAAGAGGTTATTTTGGTAACTTACCGCTTCTTTCTTTTTGTAACAACCCATATATTTGGACCATTTAAATTGACAATAATCCACACATGTCAACTTAAATAATAAAAAACACAAATCATTATGGGATTATGAATACATATATGTAAATGAGAATCAATACAATATCACAGACACAGAACAGTCACAGAATAATGCAGCGGAAAATACATCATCATAATAGTAGTTCATGAAGCTACTATAGGAAATACAACAATGTCTCAACATAAAGTGACTGAGATGAAATACAAGATGTTTAATACACAAGTACATCAAATACTGGAAAGGAATAAACTGATAAAGATAAATGCTAAGTCTTCAGCATCTTCAACCAATCTTGATCAACAACGGGATAGCTTCAGACTGACCCGAGCATATACAAAAGAAACACTCGAGTTAGGACACAAAATCTTATACAGGATAATCAGGTGCAAATAATAAAGTTCATAACTCAAAGATGAATGTGATACAAATCTTTAAGGATCCGATAAACTATCTATATATATAATAGAATACGCTAAATAGATAATGTCTAATCAGTAAAGTATGATATCAAAATAGTGTTAAGGCGTTACCATAATCCCCTTAACACATTTTATAATGCCATAGTCTATACAGCACCGTAAACCCCACCGTAAACTAGTGGTTCTCAGAGGGTACCCCATAGGTATAACACAAAACAAATCGTAGTTATCGCGATAGGATAAACAATATGAAAAGGTACATGAGGCGATACCAACTAGGACACTAGTAGTTGCCTGATCCGGACTGATGTTGGGCATAGCAGCTACTATCCCAACACCGCGAAACAACACTCCCAAATCAAGGGGTGCACCCAAATCGAATCACATAAGTAATAGATGTTTGTGCCAAAATTGGTCACAAACCCCGAATGTTGTGAAAGCACCAGTGTATGAATATAAATCAACAATAATTACACACAAATCTCAAATCTAAGCAAACAGAGTATCGCAATTCAAAAATAATGAACAGAAACACGAGATTTATAGTGGTTCGGCGATCTTGCCTACGTCCACTCTGAAGTTGATGATTTTATTGATGTTCACTCGATGATTACAATTTCTTCTGAGATAGTACAACTGATTATATGATTACAATCTGAATCTAAGGAAGCAGTGGTGTTCTGGAGTAAATATGGCAGAATCTGGGCGCTCTTCGGTACTTAGAATTCTCCCCCCCTTTCTGAATGACCAGGGGCTCTATTTATAGGTGTAGGAAGCTGATATTTCGCCTAAAATGAGGGGAGACCAGTTCTGGTACGTCAGGGGGCCCACATGGCCGAAATCTGGAGATCCGGGCCCACTTTGGGATCGATTCGACCCTTGGTTCGAATCGATCAAGAAATCATCCAAACGAGCTGAAATTTGGCGTGGACATTCTTCATCATGTGCTCAAGCTTCCGTGAAAATTTCATAGCATTTGGATGTGTAGATCTCAAGTTATGATCGATTCAAGGTTGCATTTCTGGTTGACTAGCATGGTTCGAATCGATCTAGTTCGAATCGATTCGTTCGAATCGATCTAGCGCGCGCTTCTGTGACGACGTGGAGCGCCTCCTTCGTGTCGATCCGCCTTGTGCTCCGAGTTGCCCGGGTCGACTCCACATTTCTAGCTGCCGTTTTGACTGGGGATTCGTGGCAGTGGTTTCGAAGACATCCCTCTTCGAATCGAATGAGCGAAGGTCTGTTCGAATCGATCTGGGTACAAAGTTGATCGATTCGAAGTTGCCTCAAACAGTGTGGATTCAAAGTACATGGATCCGAAGGACTTCAACCTGAGGGAAACGAAGTGAGGTGGTATCATGGATTCGAAGTGGCTTGACCTTGAGGGATTTGAAGAGAGGACACTTGATGGATTCGAACATCGCATCTTCCCTAACTTGCATCGATCATATCTCATTCATACGAACCCCGATTGACTCGAAATTTGGAACGCTGGTTCTCATGACTTTGCTTGATGTGTCTTATCAATTGTAGCCCGATCCGGACTTGGACAAAAATCATTGATATCCATGGTGAAACAGTGTATAATGAACTTTTACGACGAACTGTCTTTAGTTTTCCAGTCAACTTTTTGGTGTCACGGCCTTGCCAAAAGGCGGGATAACATTTGCCCCCAAAAACATGCCTTGCGATAGGAAGGTGTGTTTTGTACTGCCATAAGATGGATGTTCATATCCTGTTGATGCCCTGCAAAGAAATTGATAGTTTTATATGACCTCAAATGACGACCGTTCGTGATCAAGCCATTTGAGGTGGAATTCGACCGTTCGCGATCTAGCATTTCTATATGGCCCCAAATGACGACCGTTCGCGATCAAGCCATTTGAGGTGAGGGGTGCCGTTCGAGGCGAGTTGTGATCGTTCGCGATCGGGTGCCTTTCGTTGCGATTTGTGACCATTCGCGGTCGGGTGACATGGAAAGAGGAATGTGATCGTTCCCGATCGTGTGCCGTACGAGGCAAAAATGTGATCGTTCGCGATCGAATGTCGTATTAGGTGAATTGTGACCGTTCGCGGTCGGGTGCCGTTCGAGGCAAACGGTGACCGTTCGAGGTCGTTTGCCGTTCGAGGCTAATGGTGACCGTTCGAGGTCGGGTGCCGTTCGTGGCGAAGTGTGATCGTTCGCGATCGAATTGTGACCGTTCGCGGTCGGATGCCGTTCGAGGCGAATTGTGACCGTTCGTGGTCGGGTGCCGTTCGTGGCGAAGTGTGACCGTTCGTGGTCGGGTGCCGTTCGAGGCGAACTTAGTGTTCCCGGGGAGGGACTTAGTATCATCAATACCAGGTTTCACGTTCGGGTGAATCCCCGGATTGTTTCTTGCAACGGTTTATCGCCATCTCAGAGCATGCCTAGGGACCGTTCGTGACCCCGTACATGTGTATGTAGCTTAGCCGTTATGAAATCACAAGTAGCATTTTTTCATTGAAAATAAGTCTTTAGCAGAAATGTTAAACAAAGTCAAGTTCAAATATTCAAATCAAGATGAAACAAAAGCAAAGCAAGGATGTCAAAGTGTAAACTCCCACAACGATAGGGTTAGTAGTCATTCACAACATGCCTTTGGACCGTTCGCGATCTCGCACATGTGTAAATGACTTACCCGTGTTGGTGAGAGGTTTACAACTTGTCCATCGTTATTTCAACTAATTGATAATCATACGATGTCCTGGCTCGGGGGCACCCCTGGCTGATGTAGACGGTGGTCGCTCTGGCTCCACCGCTGGAGCTCGCCTCCTCACATACTGAAGTAGCATACCGTTCCTGATGTGCCCTTCCACCTCATCCTTCAGATGTCTACAGTCGTTAGTGTTATGACCATTCAGTTCATGGAATAAGCAGTATCTGTCTGATTTCCTTTCGTCAACAGTGGGATCCCTTCGTATTGGCCTATGGTAGGGAACTTGCTCTCGTGTATCTTGGTAGATTCGCTCCAAACTCTCATTCAGCTCTGAATAAGTGGTGAATCGTGGCTCTCTCCGCAGTCGCTTTGACCTGTCACCATTGTCCTCAGCCTTTTGTTTTCCTTTATCCTTGCCTGAATCATTTTCGAGAGGCTTTTTGTCTTTAAGTGCATAAACTTCTATTCCCTCTCCTTCTTCTCTTTCAGCATTAGCATCTTCCAATCGTAAAAACTTTTCTGCCTCGTAATAGAATTCTCCTAGATCCATTGGCGGATCCTTAGTTAATGAATTTTTGAATTCCGTGCCATCAGCTACTCCGGACACAGCTGCCATCATAACCATGGATGGATCTGGCCGATACACCGATGCTGCTGCCGCATTGAATCGCGTCAAGAAATTCCTCAAAGACTTCCCAGCTTTCTGCTTTAGCGTTGCCAAACTCATCACATTCTTGGGTCTCGAAATATGAACTCTGAATTGCCTCATAAATTTCTCAATCAAATCGGTCCATGTCCCAATGGAGCCGCTCTCTAGCTGTCTGAACCATAAAGCTGCTATGTCTGTCAAATACAATGGGAAGCACCGGGCCATGACTTCCTGTGATGCCCCCAGCACTTCCATGTGCCTTATATACCTCGTTAGATGGACCGCAGGGTCCGTCCTCCCATCATACCCTTCTACTGTTGGCAGTTTGAATTCTGGTGGGTTCCTAGCCAATCTAATCGCAGGAGAAAAGGGACTCTTGTTCACGTCTTCAAGATCTCTGTTTACTAATCCGCCTCTCAAGGCTCGCCTGACCATCTCTGCCAATCTATCATTATCTCCAAGCTGTAGTCCTTGTTCACTACCTTCGATCTGCCCCCCCGAGTCCGTGTGAGCTTTCGGGTGTGTGCCCCCCTGGCTGAGCGTCCATCCCTCTATTACCGCCAGGTTGTTCGGATGTCCTTGTCTCTCTTCCTAGGTTTGGATCAACATGTCCTAAGTGTGTGCCTCCCAGCTCCGGCGCTGCGTTAGATGGTCCTGCTCCGTTCTGGATTCTGGTTGCTCCTTGATTTTGCGCTCCAAGTTGTCCAATTTGTTGAAGCAAATTCTGGATCATCTCCTCCTGTCTCTTCATCATTGTCTCCATCTCATCCCTGGTGATGAAGATCGATGCTTGGTTTGCTCCTGAGGAAGCCTCTTGACTCCCTTCGTGCTGACTTCGCTCTGGTCTCTGCCTTTTACTAGTTTGTCTCGTCATGATTCTTCGGATCAAAATCTCTTAGCCTTCTGATTCAACTTTCAAATGATAGAACTCCTGAGTTCGGTTCTCAGTGAAAGCACCAAAGTGTTTGTGCCAAAATTGGTCACAAACCCCGAATGTTGTTAAAGCACCAGTGTATGAATATAAATCAACAATAATCACACACAAATCTCAAATCTAAGCAAACAGAGTATCGCAATTCAAAAATAATGAACAGAAACACGAGATTTATAGTGGTTCGGCGATCTTGCCTACGTCCACTCTGAAGTTGATGATTTTATTGATGTTCACTCGATGATTACAATTTCTTCTGAGATAGTACAACTGATTATATGATTACAATCTGAATCTAAGGAAGCAGTGGTGTTCTGGAGTAAATCTGGCAGAATCTGGGCGCTCTTCAGTACTTAGAATTCTCCCCCCCTTTCTGAATGACCAGGGGCTCTATTTATAGGTGTAGGAGGCTGATATTTTGCCTAAAATGAGGGGAGACCAGTTCTGGTACGTCAGGGGGCCCACATGGCCGAAATCTGGAGATCCGGGCCCACTTTGGGATCGATTCGACCCTTGGTTCGAATCGATCAAGAAATCATCCAAACGAGCTGAAATTTGGCGTGGACATTCTTCATCATGTGCTCAAGCTTCTGTGAAAATTTCATAGCATTTGGATGTGTAGATCTCAAGTTATGATCGATTCAAGGTTGCATTTCTGGTTGACTAGCCTGGTTCGAATCGATCTAGTTCGAATCGATTCGTTCGAATCGATCTAGCGCGCGCTTCTGTGACGACGTGGAGCGCCTCCTTCGTGTCGATCTGCCTTGTGCTCCGAGTTGCCCGGGTCGACTCCACGTTTCTAGCTGCCGTTTTGACTGGGGATTCATGGCAGTGGTTTCGAAGACATCCCTCTTCGAATCGAATGAGCGAAGGTCTGTTCGAATCGATCTGGGTACAAAGTTGATCGATTCGAAGTTGCCTCAAACAATGTGGATTCGAAGTACATGGATCCGAAGGACTTCAACCTGAGGGAAACGAAGTGAGGTGGTATCATGGATTCGAAGTGGCTTGACCTTGAGGGATTCGAAGAGAGGACACTTGATGGATTCGAACATCGCATCTTCCCTAACTTGCATCGATCATATCTCATTCATACGAACCCCGATTGACTCGAAATTTGGAACGCTGGTTCTCATGACTTTGCTTGATGTGTCTTATCAATTGTAGCCCGATCCGGACTTGGACAAAAATCATTGATATCCATGGTGAAACAGTGTATAATGAACTTTTACGACGAACTGTCTTTAGTTTTCCAGTCAACTTTTTGGTGTCACGGCCTTGCCAAAAGGCGGGATAACATTAGATAAGGTATCGAAGAAGTGTCTCCACTAGAGATGGCGATCCTCAATGGCCCGGCACGGCTCTTGTTTTAGTCATGTCAGGGGTCATCCAATATCGTTCTCTTTCTTTAGTCAACGCGTTCACCAAAACCATCCACTTTGTTCTGGATCAACACTCCGCATATATTAGTTATTAAAGTGGTTTTCGATATCGACAGAGAGTATGTCCATATCCGATCCCGGTCTCTTTAATAACTACGCATTAATTACCCGATGGTCATTTAATATTAAAGTTTGAACAAATCAAAGTCCAAAAGTCAAGTTGCAAATTTGACTTTCAAAATTTGACATTACACAATTCGATTTATTTCAAATATTTAAAATCATATTTCCAAATGAAATTTTAGTTCAAACCCTTGAGTTAACAATAATTAAGTATTCAAGTTCAATTTAATAAGATCTAGATTTCACTTATTAAATTTAATTCATAATCCATGGATTCAATTTAATGGTCAATTTATTTCAATTTATTAACTCAAATTCTATTCATTTCAATTCATATTTACATTCATCGGTACATTAAATGAAATCATAAATTCGATTAAATCATTTTCATTACTAAATTCTCTTTTATCAAAACTTCATTTGATTTATTTACCAAATTCAATTAAATTCCTATTTAAAGAAATCCATTTCCTTTATTTGGTTCCAATGATCTACATATCACAAATAAGTTGTTTCTGAGTTACAAATCAACTCAATCCATAATCAGTTTATAATGCCCTGATTTAATTAATTCATTAAATTTAAAATCATTTTAAATTTAAATTATCGCTAAATCAAATCCATAAAACTTTAGTTAGTTTGGTATTCCTCTTAAGTCAATTTGTTACTTAATCTCAAAATTAAATTTTTTAACAAGTTCCAAGTCTATTAAATTAAAACCGAGTTTAAATCTAAATCTAATGAATCTAATAAATCTTAAATTATTAAATTCTAAACTTACCTGTTTTCAAAATCTCATTTCGATTAAATTTGTCAATTCCTTTTATCTTATTAAATAGATTTGTTAATCCGTTTCAATTTAACCCATTAATTCATTTCAATTAAATCCATAGATTTATTTCAATTAAATCCATTAATTTATTATAATTAAATTCATTAAGTTCGTTGCTTAATTTCAAACAAATTGTTAAGTTCATTCCTTAACTTCAAATAGATTTCAACTTCAAAAATGATTTTTGTTGACCAATCGGGTTTCTTATTTTTAATTATCTATCCTAGGCCAAAGTTGTTCAATTGGGTATTTATCATTTCAACCCGATATCATAAAAACAAAGCATAGCAAAGCAAAGGGAACTTGCAGTGTGATAACTGGGATGGTGTCAAAGTAAATACAATCAATAGCAACCATACATGACAATTCAATTTAAATAATCCCGAAATAATCGTATTAATCTACATTTGTTATTTATGCAAATTAATATAATTATTCCAAGAATCCACACTATCATTTCATGCAGATTAAAGATTATTACATTATGGTTTTCATTTGGCGTCCATAATCAAATTACTACATCAATCATAAATTCAATGGTTCAAAGTGTAGTTAACAATATTTCTACGTGTCGATTTATTTAACATTTTAAAGGGGTCAAGTTCAACATATATAATCTATTTTAAATTGTTAACTATCCTATATCAAATCCAGTTTCATATTAATCATCACTTACATTAACGACCAAATTCAACATCACATATCAGTTTAGTGTCACAACTATTTACCATAAACTAACCTCAAATCATAATGTAACATCAACCATTTTAACATCCAAATTAATATCAACAACATCTATCACTTGATTATCGTAGCATAATAGATTGAGTCGTGAATGAAATATTCACCTTGCGTGGTTAGAGAAGGTGACGGCGAAGCACGAAAATGGATAGACTAAATAGACGACACACACGAATCTAACACGAACAAAGCAAAGGAACTAGATAGATCCGTCAAGCTGAATGGAAGCCTATATCTCCGAAGCAGCAGCTGGAACAAACACAGTAAACACTGTAGGTGAGCAACTAGAATTCTAAAATTACACTGCTATGAAATATACGGTTTCATATATGGATTTATATATAAATGACAATGCAACTAAATACAGTCGGCCAATGCGAGGCGGGCATGGGCAGTGGTGATGGCTGGACTCGGGTGGTGGCTGGTGGAATGGGATGGAGTGGGTCAGGCGGGTAGGTGGAGGGTGGAGTGGGTCAGGCGGCGGAGTCAGGTGGACTGCCGGCTGGGCGGGGTAGCAGGGAACTAGCAGGTGGGAGGCTGTGGACTGGTAGGTGGGAGGCGGCGGACTGGCAGGCGGGTAGGTGGAGGGTCAGGCGGGCGGAGTCTGGGTAGGTGGAGGGTCGGTGAGAACGGGGTCAGGCGGCTGGTGGTGGCGAACGGGCTGGCAGGTGGGTTGGAAGGGTCAGGCGGAGGGTTGGGCGACCGGGCTGGCAGGTGGGGCGGAAGGGCAAGGTAGGGTGGAGTGATAATATTTTCTGGAGAGGAGAGTTTAAACAAAAGAATAATATAAGAGAGGAGAGAAGGCTGAAGCATACGAACCAGAGAAGTTTGAATGCAAGCGAAGGGATTAGTGGTATCAAGCTGAGTTTATATGAAATCATACAGAAATTGAAAGGTCTCCACTGTTTGTCTCGGTACTCCCAAAGCCTGTTGGGTTTCCTAGAGGAGTTACTGACCAGAAAATGCCTCGTATTCCACCCGGTAAAGCGTAATAGACACTGGGTTTAATAATGTAACGGACATGTTTCAAATCGTTAACCAATTTGTAACTTCCAACTCCGAACTCCGAATAATACAAATAAATATACCATTTTGATCAGTGCGACGAGGCAAACCCAACGGTATATAGATATCAGTGGTATGATTAAATTATAAAATTTCGAAATTTTCTATTACGGAGAATGCAGCAAAAACGCAGAAAAATAAGATCGACGGAGCTAAAGATGTCCGAATTTTGAAAAACGAAAAATGACGTCTTAGTCAGAAGATGGTTTAGGATTTTTCTATGTAAAAATATTCAGGTTCGGAAGATAAAAAAATTTCACGTTTTAAAATGAACTAACGTGCAATAAAACGCGAACGAAATTTACTGCGGTATTTTACGGCGAAACTTTACTCATATCTATAACCATCTAGGCGAAATTTATAGACAAAGTTTGGACGCTAATTGGAATTGTATATAAGTTCCATTTTTTATATTAAAATAATGGATTCAAAATTTTAAAATTGGGTTGGAATTTCAGGGTCGTTACATTCTCCCCCACTCAAAACTTTTCGTCCTCGAAAAGAAACGAGACGGTGAAGTAAGAATGAAGTGAGTCAAGATAGATTTCAAGAAAATTGGATTTATACCTAAAATCAGTAATTCGGGGTTTGAATCCCGGATACTATCCTCAGTTTCCCATGTGCAATCTCGCTCATCTGCACTCCACTGGACTTTGACGAGATTTACAGACTTCCTTCTTAGTTGTTTGGTCTCACGATCGACTATCCGAAGTGGTCTTCTTTCGATAGTCAAATCTGGCTCAATATCAACTTCATCTAACTGAGCAATAGGAATGGTCATGGATGGATCACGCACGACTTTCCGTAGATGTGAAACATGGAATACGTTGTGCACGCCCTGAAATTTTTCTGGTAATGCAACTCTATAAGCTAGTGTACCAATTCTCTCGGTGATAGTGAATGGTCCAACAAATCTAGGAGCAAGCTTCCCTCTTTGACCAAATCGAATAACATTCTTCAAAGGCGATACCTTCAGAAATACCTCATCCCCAACCTGGAATTCCAAATTTCTTCTACGCCTATCCGCATAGCCCTTCTGCCTATCCTGTGCGGTCTTCATCTTCTTTCTGATCTCATTTACCTTCTCGGATGCCTCCATAATCATATCTGGGCAAAGAACTAATCGATCACCAGGCTCAATCCAACAAGCTGGCGATTTGCATGGCCGTCCATATAAAGCTTCGAACGGCGCCATATCAATACTCGCCTGATTATGCAAGATAGTTAAATTTTAATTAAAATGTATACTTATTCAACTGAAAATTAATTTTACCTGATAACTGTTATTATAAGTAAATTCAACCAAATGGAGATGGTCTTCCCAACATCCACCGAAATCAATTATGCAAGCTCGGAGCAGATCTTCCAAAATCTGATTGACCCTTTCAGTTTGGACATCTATTTGAGGATGATAAGCTGTGCTCAGATTCAGTTTAGTGCCTAAGACGTCCTGAAATGCCTTCCAGAATTTACTAGTGAATATAGGGTCTCGATCGCATACAATACTAGATGGAACTCCATGAAGTCTAACAATCTCTCTTATATAAATCTCAGCCAAACTCGAAGCAGTACGAGTGGTCTTAACAGGGATAAAGTGAGCAGATTTGGTCAACCTATCAACAATCACCCATATACTCTCATTACCCTTTTTGGTCCTCGGTAATCCATCGATGAATTCCATAGAAATCTGATCCCATTTCCAACAAGGAATCTCTAGGGGTTGAAGTAAACCGGTAGTCTTCTGGTGATCGGCCTTGACTTGTTGGCAAGTGGTGCATCTACTGACATATATAGAAATATCTCTCTTCATCCCACTCCACCAATATAAACGCTTCATATTACGATACATCTTAGTGACACCAGGATGAAATGAAAGTGATGACTGATGGTTCTCTCTAAGTACTTCTTGTCTCAATCCATCGACATTAGGAACACAAATATGGTTGTCGATCCTCAGAACTCCATTACTATCAATCTGTGCTCCCACTTTACTGTCGGCATTTCCGACTCTAACTAAAACTAACTACTTCATACGATAGAGCAAAGTGTCCTCATATTGTTTAGCTTTTATGCGATCCATAAGAGATGGAGAGATGACAAGCTGAAATAACATGCCTTCAACAAGATTACAGCAAGACAATGCTTTGCTACGACTCAATGCATCGGCTACAACATTTGCTTTCCTAGGAGTATAAGTGATGTCGAGATCATATGCAGCTAAAAATTCGAGCCATCGGACTTGTCTCTAGTTCAAATCCTTCTGAGAAAAGATATATCTCAAGGACTTATGATCAGTGAATAATTCGAATTTTGTTCCCAAAAGATGATGCCTCCATAGTTTTAAAGCAAATACGACTGCAAGAAGCTCAAGATCATGTGTGGCATAGTTTAGTTCATGAGTCTTCAACCGACGACCCGCATAAGCAATAACCTTTCCATTTTGCATAAGGACAGCGCCTAAACCTTCTCAGCAAGCATCTGTATGGACAGTTAATCCTTCACTTCCATCGATTACCGCAAGAACTGGGGCTGAAGTTAACTTGCGCTTCAACTCATTAAAACCTGATTCGCACTTCTCACTCCAAATAAACTTAACATCCTTCCGAGTTAAAGCAGTAAGTGGGGCAGAAATCCGGGCAAAGTTCTCAATAAATCTGCGATAATAACCGGCTAAGCCCAAGAAACTACGAATATCTGTAGGAGTTTTAGGAGTATCCCAATCCTGTAGATTAATTTATTCAAATTAGCAAAAGATAAGATTATTTGAACAGAAACAACGAATAAGATAGAACTTACATTGATTATGGCGATCTTAGCTGGATCAACCGAAATCCCATTTTCAGAAACAATATGGTCAAGGAATCTTACTTCGTCTCGCCAGAAATGGCATTTAGAGAACTTGGCTTTAAGCTGATGGTTTCGGAGAGTTTCTAGAACATAACGGAGATGTGTTTCATGCTCTTTCTCATCTTTGGAGAAGACGAGAATATCATCAATGAATACAAGAACAAACTTGTTAAGTACATTACGAAAGACTCGATTCATTAAGTCGACGAAATAAGCAGGTGTGTTGGTCAAACCGAATGGCATAACCAACCATTCATAGAATCCATTCTCGATACGGAAAGCTGTCTTATGGATACTATCTTCCGCCACTCGGAGTTGGTGGAACCCGGTGGCTAGATCAAGTTGTGAGAAAACTTTAGCTCCATGGAGCTGATCGAATAAATCGTTGATGCCTCGAGGCATCGGATAACGATTCTTGAGAGTTCGTTTGTTTAGTTCTCTGTAATCAACACACATGCGAAGATATCTATCTGACTTGGTGACAAATACAACTGCGGCGCCCCATTCAGAACAACTTATCCTGATCAAACCCTTAGCAAATAGATCATCAATTTGAGTTTTTAGTTCATCTTTTTCTTTAGGAGCCATCCTTCGGTGTGGGAGAACTACAGGAGTAGCTCCAGGAATAAGATCAATACGGAAATCGATTTCCCGTTTAGGCGGTAGAGAGTTGACCTCTCCAAATACATTAGGAAATTTCTGAACAATAGGAGTAGTATTAAGATCATCCGGATGAGCATCAAGAGAGAATATGAAGCTTCCGGCATATTTCTGAGGTGATTTTCATTCAATGACAAGTGGTTGACCCTTGTCGCTTACTAAAGAAACTGAACGAGTTTTGCAAGAAATAACAGCATCAAATTTGCTTAACCAATCAGCTCCTAAAAGAAAGTCGAATGCTTGGAATCCAAGTACATAGAAATCCCAAGTGAATCGAGAAAAATCATACATAAGTGCAACTTCCTTTCAAACACTTCGGAGGTTAACAGGTCCTCCGATAGGATTAGAGACACATAAAGAAGTAGAGGCAAGAGTAGGTTCTAACTTGAGCTTATTACAAAGGTCAACTGATATAAAGCTATGTGAAGCACCAGTATCGAATAATACCATAACAGGTATAGCATGTAAATGAAAAATACTCCGTAAGGTACCTTGGTCATCCTGGGTGGGTGGTGCAAATGGTGTAGGTGTGGTGATAGCAAATACACCAGAGGTGGTGCCACGCTTATGCATTGGGCAGTCCTTCTTGAAATGACCTGGCTGGAGGCAGACATGGCATAAATCTCTCCTAGTCGTAGAAGGTGGTGGAATAGCAGCTTCGGTAGATGGACAGCTATTTGCATAATGGCCCTTCTTATCGCATTTGAAGCAAGTGATATTAGCAAGGTCGATTGGGCTTTTCTGGGCATAACCCAATCCTGTAGTCTTTTGCCAAGCTTTCTTCTATTGATCAAAGTTCATCTTCCTCTTTCCGAGCTGGCTAGAAGAGGGCTGAGTAGGGGTGGCCTTGGCAGTGGGTCCCTTAGGTTTCGCTTCATATCTAAGAGCATAGTCAACAAGCTCTGTGAAGGTGCAGTGGGTGTGGCCAATAAGCAAGTCATAATATTCTGGTCTAGCTCCCAAAATGAATTTCTCGTTCTTCAGAAGTGGCGTATCGATCAAACCAGGTCCGAACTTGGAGAGTTCGTTGAATTTCCTCTCATACTCAGAAAAAGTCATACTGCCTTGCTTAAGATCCATGAAAGCTCTATAAAGTTGGGTTTTCCCAACAGCTGGCATCCATTGTGCTGAGAAAGTATCCCTAATCAACAGATGGACTAGATTAATAACGTCCCAAAGATTGAAGAAGAATTTACGTTATTAAATCCAAACGAATTTTTACCTAAACTGGGCCCAAGTGATGGTGTTCTCCTCGATACGAGAAGTAACTGATTCCCACCAATCTTGCGCGGCATCCTGAAGTTGCCAAGCATCAAGTTGACGCTTCTGAGCATCAGTGATCTCCAGGCCAGAAAATATCTTCTCTAAGCATTTAAGCCATTGCTGAGCCTCTATAATGTTCTCGGATCTAGAAAACTTAATTCCTCCAAGCTGTGTATACTCCTTACTGAGAGTGGTGAATTTGACTAGGGTTGGGGCGGCAGGTGCAGCCTGAGCAGGACCATGGCCTCTTCCTCCCCTATTGTTTCTTCTGGTACTCATCCTGAAATACCAAAAGAGATTTTAGAAACCAAGGATAGAATTCATAGAACTCTAAGGAAAGTCCTATCAATGAATCAAAAGAAGTTTGAATTGAAAGGATTGGATATTGAATCGATTCTCCTCATTCTAGGGTATTACTACCCTATCTTTAATGAGTTTATATAATCCCAAACTAAGGTTTTTAGGGAAACCGAAGCTCTGATACCAACTGTAACAACCCGTATATTTGGACCATTTAAATTGACAATAAACCACACATGTCAACTTAAATAATACAAAACACGAATCATTATGGGATTATGAATACATATATGTAAATGAGAATCAATACAATATCACAGACACAGAACAGTCACAGAATAATGCAGCGGAAAATACATCATCATAATAGTAGTTCATGAAGCTACTACAGGAAATACAACAATGTCTCAACATAAAGTGACTGAGATGAAATACAAGATGTTCAATACACAAGTACATCAAATACTGGAAAGGAATAAACTGATAAAGATAAATGCTAAGTCTTCAGCATCTTCAACCAACCTTGATCAGCAACGGGATAGCTTCAGACTGACCCGAGCATATATAAAAGAAACACTCGAGTCAGGACTCAAAATCTCATACAGGATAATCAGGTGCAAATAATAAAGTTCATAACTCAAAGATGAATGTGATACACATCTTTTAGGATCCAATAAACTATCTATATATATAATAGAATACACTAAATAGATAATGTCTAATCAGTAAAGTATGATATCAAAATAGTGTTAAGGCGTTACCATAATCCCCCTTAACACATTTTATAATGCCATAGTCTATACAGCACCGTAAACCCCACCGTAAACTAGTGGTTCTCAGAGGGTACCCCATAGGTATAACACAAAACAAATCGTAGGGGTCGCGATAGGATAAACAGTATGACATGGTACATGAGGCGATACCAACTAGGACACTAGTAGTTGCCTGATCCGGACTGATGTTGGGCATAGCAGCTACTATCCCAACACCGCGAAACAACACTCCCAAATCAAGGGGTGCACCCAAATCGAATCACATAAGTAATAGATAAGGTATCGAAGAAGTGTGTCCGCTAGAGATGGCGATCCTCAATGGCCCGGCGCGGCTCCTGTTTTAGTCATGTCAGGGGTCATCCAATATCGTTCTCTTTCTTTAGTCAACGCGTTCACCAAAACCATCCACTTCGTTCTGGATCAACACTCCGCGTATATTAGTTATTAAAGTGGTTTTCGGTATCGACAGAGAGTATGTCCATATCCGATCCCGGTCTCTTTAATAACTACGCATTAATTACCCGCTAGTCATTTAATATTAAAGTTTGAACAAATCAAAGTCCAAAAGTCAAGTTGCAAATTTGACTTTCAAAATTTGACATTACACAATTCGATTTATTTCAAATA
The DNA here is from genome assembly GCA_030737815.1 of Allium fistulosum. Taxonomy (NCBI): domain Eukaryota; kingdom Viridiplantae; phylum Streptophyta; class Magnoliopsida; order Asparagales; family Amaryllidaceae; genus Allium; species Allium fistulosum. The sequence goes on along the minus strand of CM060907.1, from coordinate 1,112,881,882 downwards.
TTTAAAATCATATTTCCAAATGAAATTTTAGTTCAAACCCTTGAGTTAACAATAATTAAGTATTCAAGTTCAATTTAATAAGATCTAGATTTCACTTATTAAATTTAATTCATAATCCATGGATTCAATTTAATGGTCAATTTATTAACTCAAATTCTATTCATTTCAATTCATATTTACATTCATCGGTACATTAAATGAAATCATAAATTCGATTAAATCATTTTCATTACTAAATTCTCTTTTATCAAACTTCATTTGATTTATTTACCAAATTCAATTAAATTCCTATTTAAAGAAATCCATTTCCTTTATTTGGTTCCAATGATCTACATATCACAAATAAGTTGTTTCCGAGTTACAAATCAACTCAATCCATAATCAGTTTACAATGCCCTGATTTAATTAATTCATTAAATTTAAAATCATTTTAAATTTAAATTATCACTAAATCAAATCCATAAAACTTTAGTTAGTTTGGTATTCCTCTTAAGTCAATTTGTTACTTAATCTCAAAATTAAATTTTTTAACAAGTTCCAAGTCTATTAAATTAAAACCGAGTTTAAATCTAAATCTAACGAATCTAATAAATCTTAAATTATTAAATTCTAAACTTACCTGTTTTCAAAATCTCATTTCGATTAAATTTGTCAATTCCTTTTATCTTATTAAATAGATTTGTTAATCTGTTTCAATTTAACCCATTAATTCATTTCAATTAAATCCATTGATTTATTTCAATTAAATCCATTAATTTATTATAATTAAATTCATTAAGTTCGTTACTTAATTTCAAACAAATTGTTAAGTTCATTCCTTAACTTCAAATAGATTTCAACTTCAAAAATGATTTTTGTTGACTAATCGGGTTTCTTATTTTTAATTATCTATCCTAGGCCAAAGTTGTTCAATTGGGTATTTATCATTTCAACCCGATATCATAAAAACAAAGCATAGCAAAGCAAAGGGAACTTGCAGTGTGATAACTGGGATGGTGTCAAAGTAAATACAATCAATAGCAACCATACATGACAATTCAATTTAAATAATCCCGAAATAATCGTATTAATCTACATTTGTTATTTATGCAAATTAATATAATTATTCCTAGAATCCACACTATCATTTCATGCAGATTAAAGATTATTACATTATGGTTTTCATTTGGCGTCCATAATCAAATTACTACATCAATCATAAATTCAATGGTTCAAAGTGTAGTTAACAATATTTCTACGTGTCGATTTATTTAACATTTTAAAGGGGTCAAGTTCAACATATATAATCTATTTTAAATTGTTAACTATCCTATATCAAATTCGGTTTCATATTAATCATCACTTACATTAACGACCAAATTCAACATCACATATCAGTTTAGTGTCACAACTATTTACCATAAACTAACCTCAAATCATAATGTAACATCAACCATTTTAACATCCAAATTAATATCAACAACATCTATCACTTGATTATCGTAGCATAATAGATTGAGTCGTGAATGAAATATTCACCTTGCGTGGTTAGAGAAGGTGACGGCGAAGCACGAAAATGGATAGACTAAATAGACGACTCACACGAATCTGACATGAACAAAGCAAAGGAACTAGATAGATCCGTCAAGCTGAATGGAAGCCTATATCTCCGAAGCAGCAGCTGGAACAAACACAGTAAACACTGTAGGTGAGCAACTAGAATTCTAAAATTACACTGCTATGAAATATACGGTTTCATATATGGATTTATATATAAATGACAATGCAACTAAATACAGTCGGCCAAGGCGAGGCGGGCGTCGGCAGTGGTGATGGCTGGACTCGGGTGGTGGCTGGTGGAATGGGACGGAGTGGGTCAGGCGGCAGACTGGCAGGCGGGTAGGTGGAGGGTGGAGTGTGTCAGGCGGCGGAGTCAGGCGGACTGCCGGCTGGGCGGGGTAGCAGGGAACTAGCAGGTGGGGGCGGTGGACTCGTAGGTGGGAGGCGGCGGACTGGCAGGCGGGTAGGTGGAGGGTCAGGCGGGCGGAGGCTGGGTAGGTGGAGGGTCGGTGCGAACGGGGTCAGGCGGCTGGTGGTGGCGAACGGGCTGACAGGTGGGGCGGAAGGGTCAGGCGGAGGGTTGGGCGACAGGGCTGGCAGGTGGGGCGGAAGGGCAAGGTAGGGTGGAGTGAAAATATTTTCTGGAGAGGAGAGTTTAAACAAAAGAATAATATAAGAGAGGAGAGAAGGCTGAAGCATACGAACCAGAGAAGTTTGAATGCAAACGAAGGGATTAGTGGTATCAAGCTGAGTTTATATGAAATCATACAGAAATTGAAAGGTCTCCACTGTTTGTCTCGGTACTCCCAAAGCCTGTTGGGTTTCCTAGAGGAGTTACTGACCAGAAAATGCCTCGTATTCCACCCGGTAAAGCATAATAGACACTGGGTTTAATAATGTAACGGACATGTTTCAAATCGTTAACCAATTTGTAACTTCCAACTCCGAACTCCGAATAATACAAATAAATATACCGTTTTGATCAGCGCGACGAGGCGAACCCAACGGTATATAGATATCAGTGGTATGATTAAATTATAAAATTTCGAAATTTTCTATTACGGAGAATGTAGCAAAAAGGCAGAAAAATAAGATCGACGGAGCTAAAGATGTACGAATTTTGAAAAACGAAAAATGACGTCTTAGTCAGTAGATGATTTAGGATTTTTCTATGTAAAAATTTTCAGGTTGTGAAGAAAAAAAATTTCACGTTTTAAAATGAACTGACGTGCAATAAAACGCGAACGAAATTTACTGCGGTATTTTACGGCGAAACTTTACCCATATCTATAACCATCTAGGCGAAAGTTATAGACAAAGTTTGGACGCTAATTGGAATCGTATGTAAGTTTCATTTTTTATATTAAAATAATGGATTAAAAATTTTAAAATTGGGTCGGAATTTCAGGGTCGTTACACTTTTTCTATAAATACCCACCTCCTTCTTCACTTTCATTCACATTTCTTCTTCTTCTTTTCTCAAGCTTCTTCAACTTCTTCCTCTTCTCTTTAATAGCTTCCAAGCCATATAAAAAAACTAGAAAGAAATAATGTCAAAATATTTACAAAATATTCGAAAGAAATCCATGTTCATCCTCTTAAAATCAAACTCCTCTTTTCTCCATGTTTTACCTCTTCTTCTCTTGGCCATAACTTCTTTAAAAATGAACCAAAATGTAAAAATATTTTTTTCAAATTATGTATTTTTCCAGTGGCTACAACTTTTATGTTGACCACTTTGTCTCAATCTAAAACTAACCATGACAAAAATCCACTTCTTTCCAGTGCATTCTCTGGTCCATTTTTTAAGCCAGAGAATAGGCCATTTTGTTTTGATCGTAACAGATCCAAATTAAGAAAAAAAAATTTATACCATATGAAATTCCAGTAGCTACAAATTTTATGTTGATCAATTTTTTCAGTTTTGAGGTTTGCTATATCTGAAACTCAATTCTTTAAAGTACATTTTCGGGCCTCATTTTTGTCAATCCGACAATACCTCTTCTTCATTCTACCATATCTTCCTCAAAACTAATCAAAATCAAATGATTCATTTTTTCAAATTTAAAAGAAAAGAATTTTCAACAACGTTTTAGTTAACAAATTTTCTAAATTTTGAGATTTAGTGGGTCTAAAATTAGATACAAGATAACCTATTTTTCGGATCAAAATCTTAGGAATTCAAGTTCAAAGCTCTACCTCTTCTTCTCTATACTTTCGGCCAACCTCCATCTCAACCCTCAGCCAAGCTATTGGAAGGGAGAGGGTGTTGTTTACTAATGTTTAAGTGGAGTAGGAAGTAGTTAGTGAAGCGTGGATTAGTTTGAATGTTGGTAGGAAGTTAATCGCTTTGGTTTATGGTGAGAAACACTATTTAGCATCTCTATTTATATATATACATGTTTGATGTTGTGTTATGATTGCTATGGATGTTTATATATTCTTTGATCATCAAGTATTGATTGTTTGATATGATTGTTAAATTTTTTTACCAAGTCACATTAATACACGTCGATAAGCACAAAAGAAATCACTTTCCTTTTGAAAATGAAATGGTATATATGAAATGCTTAAACCCTTTGGAAATAGTTTTAAAATGACTTACAAATGTTTTATAAACATTTAAATATGTTTAAAGAAATAAAGAAAGAAAATCAGGATTTCATCTTGTATATTTGAAATATGTCCAAAACAATTTTCTAAAAACATTGCGGTTTTGTAGTTCGGAATACAAAAAAGGATTTCTTTATAAATGATATTTTTAAATGATAAAAAAATACTAGATAAATTTGATAAATCTATTAAAATAATTTAAAAGAGATTTGGAATGGAAAATATGAATTTTCAAATATTAAACGTTGTTTAAATTAAATAAGCTTATATAGCACTTTCCGCCGCATTTTATGCTGCGAATTCTATAACCTTTTGAATATATTTTTAAACTTAACGATTCTTTTCTATACATTTTGTGAATAATTTTAAAAGAATAATTAAGTAATTTAAAGATGATTTGGAAGTTTTAATAAGAGTTAGAACAAATGGTTAAGAGGAATTGTTTATACCACTTAAACAAAATGTAAAGAATATTGAATGTATTAACAAACTGAGTATGCAGAAACGACTATTACATTTATCCCGCCTGTGAGATCTGTGAAGATAAAACAAAGTGTTTAACTAAGGTTAGGAATGGAGCAACCAGTGCCCTGAACTATCCTGGCCTATGTTTTCTCTTTTTAGGCGAGGGGTGGAATAGATCGAAAGGAAAGCCCAGATGCTCTAAAAGATCATATTTCAGTTTTTCCAAGATAAAAGAGAAGAAACAAATTCTTCGAATGTTATTTAACCATTTAACATCTTTTATTCGATGATTGGTACGAAGGAACAAGGATCAGATTTGGGTAATTCCTATCCAAAGAACCGAGATCGAATTTGGGTGATTCCTATCCGAAAACCCCTTCAAACTAATTTTTGAAATAAAACATATTGAAGACAAAGTTCATTGAAGACAAAGATCTTATCGATGTAGGATTACTTGCCACTAGTCCCTAGAGGTGAAATTTACCATATCTAAAGTGGAAGTAGTGCTCTATTATGAAAATCTTCGATTTGCAAGAATATGATTGGAAGTTAAGAAGAAAATCTTCGACTAAGATTTAATAAATGATTTGGGATTATTTTCCCTAAGTTAAAAGTTATAACTTGAATGAATGAAATCTTTGATTTAGATTTAATGAATGATTTGGAAAGGTTTTCCTAAGTAAAAAAGAAAATGATTTGGAATTATTCCAAGATTTAAGAAAGGTTTAAATAAATCAAATGATTTAATAAATGAGACTTAATGATTCCATATACTCTTGAAAAGAAAATGGAATAAATTAATGAGAATATATCTAAGAAAGATATTTGATTTAAATGAACGAAATTTGAGATATTATTCGAAGCAAAAGAATGAATTACTTAGAATTATTCTTAGACAAAAGAAAGAGATTTCGAAATCATCCGAATTGAAATTAAAGTGAAAAGAGACTTAATAAATCCTATATACTCATATTCACTTTTTATCGATAATTGGATTTCAAAGGAACCAGGGTCGGATTTGGGCGATTCTTATCCGAAAACCACTTCGAACCAATTTACGTGTTCGAAAAATGAAGATGTTTGAAGACGAAGATATTGAGACAAATAATAACGAGGGACTACTTGTTGATTAATTGGGGATAAACTCCTGATTCACTATATTGTAGCAGTGGTCCCTTTGTTATGAAAAACCTCAAAACCACAAGGGCTTCTCGCCTAGTATTGGCCGAGGAAAGTAGCTTCGGTTTCGTTCGGTGCCAGAACGAACTTGTATGGATGACTATCTGACCTTGCATTCTAAATCACAATGAGTGGTCTCTATAAAAGTATATCAATCGATGGCGGAGAAGACACATTCTCTTAGCTTAACAAACTTTCCCGAGCCATACGAGCTCAGGAAGTTATACGTTTGTAGAAATCAGTTATGTGAATGTGGAATGGCAATGTGGCATTCAAAGTGAAGAAGATGTGCTATATGAAATGGTAATCGTTGCCTTAAGCCTCATCAACCGGAAATGACCGAAACAAGGTTAGATGTAGTAAGGCTAAGTGGGTCATTCCCAATTAGGGTATGATCATCCCCTTCAAGATATATTTCTTCCCGCTATGACGTTCGGGATGTAAATTAATGTAGTTTATTTGCTAGAGCGCGCTCGGTTAAAGGTCGGTAACGACCGGGGGATGACATATTCGGTACTATCTAGTTACAGAGGTATGTCGATCTTGTGTTGGTAAAGGGCAGATGTTTTGTGCCTCGGGACATCCATCTAGAGGTGTAGCCATCGAAAGGTAGTCCCTTCACCTGGTCATTTGTATGGAAATCCATTCTCCAATAAGAATCTTCGGACTTGATTGTAAACCTATTATGCTGGAATTTAATCAATGTAACAATTTCGGTTAAGATTAATAAGTTTATTTGCAAATGTTTTCAAAGAATGTCTTAGAAATAATATCAAACGTTTTGATATAAAAGTGTTTTAGTTATCATAAGGAAAAAACCCGTCTGTGTTTATGTATGGGCGTGGTCTTATGAGATACTCTTTCTTTTCAAAGGATTTTATTTAAAGGCTAATATATGACACTGTCATTTGTTATTGAGTTTTTCTCACGCTGGTTTATCAAGCCTGATCTAGGTATTTTCATTACTTGGGTCAGATCCGAGTAGTTTTAGGTTTAGTCAAAGACGGCTGAAGTTTCCAGAGGAGAGATGGAGATATTCATCTATGTATGACATATTCTATTATTTGTTGCTGTCTGTTTGTCTTTGTTTGATGGTTGTCAGCAATTGTAAGGACAGATGTTTATAACTGTCCAAGCTGAATTTAGGTTAGACTCTGATGTACGTATTTTAAAAGTTTTCCGCTGTAAAGATATTGTTCAATATTATATGTTATTCCATTCATGTGAGATTCCGTTCTATCTATTTTTCTTTATTATCCTTTATGTTCTGTCGTTTCTTGCAATTTGAGTTGGACATGTGTGGTTTATTGTCGATTTAAAGGGTATGGAAAAACGGGCCTTGACATTTGGTATCAGAGCTTTTGGTTGAGCGAACACTGAAGCTTGATAGGGGTAAAGACTCATCAGAGATAGGGTTAGTAATACCCTAGGATGAGTAACTCATTAGAGATAGGTTTAGTAACACATTAGAATGAGCTGAGAGTATTGTATATGAGCGCGTATTTGTTAATGTTATATATAAAGGTTTTGTTTTGAAAAATTTGTAAATGAAATAATTTTACCTAGGATTATGTTTTGATTACAAAGTATATATTTGAAAAGTTATATAGTTAAATGAAGATTTGTGAAATTTAAAGATCTTGTGATTAGAATTTCACAGTTAGAGTATAAGGTGTTTGATAATAAGATTGGTTTAAGAAATGAAAATATAAGATAAAAACGTGTTTAACAAATAGAAAATGATCATGTAAAAGGTAAATGTAAAAGGAATGAGAATTTAAATTTGAGTAATTTAAAAGAATTATTGTAATTTAAATGAAGTTAATTAATATAAGATAAATTTATAAGAAGAACTTATAAAATAGGTTTTATAAACAAAAGTAATCTCTAAAGGATTTTAAAAAGAGATATTTTATGATAACTGGTTAGAATGGCTCAAAAATAAACTAAAAATGGGCAGGAGATGTGTTCGGATGGTAAGCACTTCTCTTAAGTATTACTCTTCTTGTTAAGAGGATATATGATACTATTGGTAGTACCCAGTTCCTTGGTATTATTTTGGAGTTACTCGATCTATATAATTTTCTTAAGTTAAAGATTAATGTGAATCATTAATTGATAAATTGATTAGTAATATTCATAAAAGTGTTTAAACCAAAGATAAATTTGGAATCACTAATTGATAAGATAAAGAGGGATTCTCGATGATTTTGGATAGTCGAAAATTTCTGAATCACAGCAAACTCAAAGCTAAGGAATTTATGGAATATTCAGGTAAAAGATAAACCATTATGAAATGTTTTAAGTAAATGAAATTGGATAAGTATAATTTATAAATATGATTATAAATAAAAAGGATTGAAAAGTGGAGAAATTTATAATAGCATTGAATCGGAAATAAATTTTGTGATTATGAATTTGAAAGGATAGCAACCTACAACAAACCGTAATTCACCCAGATATAAAACCGATCGGGAATTTGGGATGTGTGTATATATATATACTATTAGGATGTAGAAAGGTATTATATAAAACTAGATTTAAGTCATGAACTATTTATACACTTAAGTAAAATCATGACTCTTTAAAATGTAACTATAACCTAGAAAAAGTATTATTAATGAATTCGACCATTAATTAAGGATTTGGACTTAAGTTTTTTAAAAGTGATGGATTTACATAGTTGTGTTCATAAGATATAATAAACTTAAGTAATAGTTTTATGAAATGATTCATAAACAATATTAGTATTAAAGTAAATATGCAAAAAATAAAAAGATTGTGAAAAAAATAAAGGACGTGAATAAAGAGAATTTGGTATAACTGAGAAAAACCAATAGGAATAAATACGTAATTTATACGTAAATCGTTTCGTCGCACAAATTTTGATATAATATCCGAGTATGGAACTTTGGGGTGTTTACACTGATCCAGAAAAGAATTTAACACTTGATTTCTTGATGGCAAGCATCGATGATGTTTTGTGGTTAGTTACTCGAGTTTTCTATCATAGTAGAGAGCTATGCAAGGAAAGCAAGTGTATCCGATCTATAAGCTTGATCAGAGTCCGCACTAGAGGATCGGGGGATTGATACTAGTTTGGAAATTAAGTTGTGGATTCAAATAGAAGATCAAATCAGATATTTTATATGGATGATTTGGGTACATCTTATGGATTTATGTTTGTGAAATAATGATTTAGGTAAAGATTGTGGGTTTAGGTTCAGGGTAATTTCGGGGACGAAATTCTTTTAAGTAGGGGAGAACGTAACGACCCGTAATTTTAACACTTTGAAAGTGGGATATTTAATTATTTTAAATATTCAAATGTAGAATTTTGAAACATAAACAATCAAGTTTTATATGATAAATAAGAATGGTAAACTTATTTTTGATATTGAATAAAGATTTTGGATTTCCACTATAAAATTGACAAAAGTCAAATTCCGATAAAGTAGGATAAATACTCGAGAAATTTGTTTAAAGGATAAATAATTCCTTTTAAATATATATATATATAATTGATATCAAACTCATTTGATAATAATAGTAATTTAATTTATAATGGTTTGATAAATATATAAAACTTGTTTTAAAAAAGTTGACAAATTTCGTCGCATACCGATAAATCGATGTCGTAATTTAACAAATAAATTTGGATATTGTTTTATATTATTTTATAAGTCAAATATACTTATTTTAATTATTTAAATATAATAACAAATCAATTTTGAAGTTTGGTTTACAAGAATAAATAGTTTAACAAAAACGTGAAAATGTGACCGGAAAACGTTTTGTCGAAAATCAACGTTTTGTTCAAAATAAGTTGCCGAAACGTTATCGCACCTTTGTTAACATGTTTTAACATATATATTACATATTTTAATAACTAAACATGTTTACTTTTACTAAATATAGAAAACTTCTTGTTTCTTGGAGATTTGACCAGGCAACTAGTGCTCGGCATCAGGTAGCTCTCGGCATCTCAGAGTGGCCGACATCCAGGAGTGTTCGGCGAAGCACTTGGCATCCAGGGGTGTTCGGCGAAGCACTTGGCATCCAGGAGTGTTCGTCGGAGCGCACGGCATCCAGTGGGACTCGGCATCTCAGAGTGGCCGGCATCCAGGAGTGTTCGGCAAAGCACTTGGCATCCAGGGTTGTTCGGCGAAGCATTTGGCATCCAGGAGTGTTCGGCGAAGCACACGGCATCCATAGCGTTCGGCATCCGTAATGCTCAGCGACCAGGAGACTCGGCGTCAAGTAGTGTTCGGCGTCAACTGGCACTCGGTGACAACCAATGCTCAGCATCCCTAGCGTTCGACATCATTAGAACTCGGTGGTAGGAGAACTCGGCAACAAGAGCGCTCGGCATCCCTTGGTACTCGGCGTAGTACTCGGCAACGAGAGTACTCGGCATCCAGAAGACATTCAGTATGCGCAACTACTCAAGGTCACAATGTCGTTCGGCCAGCGTGCACTTTTCGTTCAAGAGCTTCGAATAGAGACACGTTCAGCCTCAACTGACAATCATCCTGCACTTCCCACACATCCAGCGTACCGTTCGGCCTAGAAGGACTGTTCGGCATTAGAGCGTTCGGCATACCAGGTTCGGCATGCAGCGACCACTGTACTGGGGCTAGAGTGTTCGGCCATCCTGCCCATTTGGGAAGTCCAGCCCATATTTGCCTACAAATAGAGGGGCAGGGTCACACGAAAGGGATCCTTTTTTGGAGAGAAAACACTGGGGAGACTCTGCCATTTTCGAGACTCATCTTCTCTACTTAAACAACTTCATTCAAGCATTTGATTCACGAATTGTATTTGTAATCAACTCTAAAGAAGATCAATAAAGTTTAACCTCAAAGTGGACATAGGCAATTACGCTGAACCACTATAAATTTGGTGTTCTTACTTTCTGCAATTAAATTAGCATTGTCTTCTCTGTTTAATTTACTTTCATCACTTATATCTCTACACAATCTTTCTCTACGATGTTAGTGACCAATTTTGGTGCTAACACTTTGGTGCTTTCATTGAGAGTTGAATTCTCAGACCTCAAGGATCTGCTTTGAAGCTACTGGATTGAACAAATCCCCCAAGGAAGATCCGACTCACTGATAGGACATCCATTGATTCTACTCAGAGTTCATACTGATAACTCTACAATGGCAGGACCACGTACCAGGTCAGCTTCTCATAATGTGGATGCCCGTGAGACTGCTAGCGTGCAACAAGCAGGACCTAGCAATCAACCAGCGATTCCGAGTGCAGGAATTGCCGCTCAAGAACAAACTCCAGTTGTCACCAGAATAGAGTTCAATGACTTGATGAGAGAACTCAGGGAAAGCAGGAGACAACTAGGAGAGCAGATGCAAGCTAACGCCAACCTGATGGCACAGCTCACTCAACAGCAGCAACAAAATGCTGGGGGCAATCCCGCTCCTTACTCTTCATCTGACAGCTCAACGTCCTCTGATGAACCTCCCAGGCGCAGACGCTGCAAGACTGACGTTGCACGAGCAGAAGCTACTGCTCAAACAACTGGAGACCGTGGCCAAGCAAGAGCTGGAAACTTCAGGACCGGGGTACAGACGGAGGATAGAGGCCCGTATCATCAAAATGCTAGCGATGTCGAACCCCAAGACGCACGATTGGCAGACCGCCAGGAGAGGAGGCATCAGCATGGACAGGCGCGTAGAACAGACACTAACCTTCCGCCTTCCATACAGACACCAGATCTGACAGCCATGATTGGGCAGTTGATGAAGGAAAATCAGGGGTTATCGAATGATGATTGGGGAGTGTCAAGAAGTCATACTCCGTTCACGGATGTTGTGTTGCAAGCGGCGTACCCTAGGAAGTTTAGTATGCCTACTATCCCTGCGTATGAAGGGAGGACTGACCCCAGACCGCACGTCATGAGGTACGAATGGATGATGGATTCAGCTAGAGCGAATGATGCCACCAAGTGTAGGTGCTTTCCGATTACTCTATCTGGGATCGCTACTATGTGGTTCACCCGACTTCCTCCGCGATCCGTATCAAATTTCGAGGATACACACTACGCGCCCAAAGGACGTGATGTCTCTGTCAAGTGTAATCCAAAATCCTAGGGAGTCGTTGAAGGAATATTTGCAAAGATTCCACGTTGCAGCAACTGAAGTCAGTAATCCCAACGACCATGCAATTCTAATGGCTGTAATGAGAGGTGTGGATCCAGACTCTGAGTTTGGAGACTGGCTGGCAGGAAAACCTCCGGCTACGCTAGAGCGTTTCTACTCAAAGGCACACCAGTTCATAAGAAGAGAGGAAGCTAGGTAGGTACGACGGGATAAGGCGCCAGGACCTATCCAAGAATCAATAAAGAGCAACATTGCTGTGAAGCAGTCTGGAGACAGCTCGGGAAAGGTCCAAGTCAATGTCCAGAACAAGCCTGGGCAACCCAAGGAGTCCGGAGGAAGGAGTCAAGGGAAAAGGAAAGAAGCGAGGAAGTGGAAGTCGAGAATTCCAAGCTACAACGAGTATACTCCGCTGAACGCGCCACTTGAGAACATTTACCTATCCACCTGCAATACTTTTCAATACAGAAAGCCACGACCGAAAGAATCAACTGAGGAACAGAAGCGGATCGGGAAATATTGTCACTTCCATGAGACTTATGGGCACAACACGGAGGAGTGCAGACACCTGCATGACGCTATCGAGAAGTTGATCAGGCAGAAGAAGTTGCAAGAATTTGTGAAGGACCCACAGGAAGTAGGACAGGGAACGTCCAACCCAGGTCGTGCACCAGCTCCGCGTCATCCCGAGGAGCCTGCCCGAACTGTAGTTAGACTAGTCATAAATACAATTATCGGCGGACCTCACCCCGCAGATAAGAATTGGCAAGAGATGGAGCGATATGCAAGTTCCCTGAAGCATGCAGATTTTGAGTGCTGTTCGAACATGGAGGACGGAGCCCCTGCCAAGCAGCAGCGCGTAATGACAGACGATATTGTGTTCAGAAGTAGAGATGCTGATCAGGTAGAGGCTTCGACCATCGACCCCATGGTCATATCTGCAACAATCGGACCAGCATATGTGAAAAGAATTCTGATTAATTGTGGAAGTTCAGTCAACATCATCTTCAAGAAGGCTTACGATCAAATAAAACTAGAAACAAAGGACTTGAAACCGTCCAAGGCTCGTATACACGGCTTTAACGGCGCTGCGACCGATGCAGTGGGATATGTTGAGTTACCAGTTGAACTGGGTCAAGGTGAGCGTCGGAGAGTGCGGATTCTACCCTTTGTAGTTTTGGATGTGGACTCTCCGTATAACGTCTTCTTGGGCCGGCCGGCCCTGGCTGAGTTTAGGGCAGCATTAGCCCCGTGGTGTTTAACTTTGAAGTTCCTGACTGACAAAGGAGTGGGTATTGTTCATGGCGATCAAGCAGCCGGTCGTTCCTGTTATGTGGCTGAGCTCCGAGAAGCCCATCGGAGGGAAAAGGGAAAGGTTGCGGACAATCTTGTCCGCATCCTTAATGTGGACAATTGACAAGTAGTGCCCGAGCCCTGGCTCGGGCATAGTTCTCGGATCTTCGGAGATATAGATCCGAGAGACGACGATGAGAAACCCAGGGAAGAGAAGGCGGCACCGGCTGAATTAACAATTGACATTTCAGTTAGCCGTGACGACCCTTCGCGAATACTGAAGATCAGATCACAGCTTGGCCCCGTGATGACCGAGGACCTTAGCGACTTCCTCCGGGCGAATCTTGATGTTTTCGCCTGGACGCATTCTGATATGTGTGGGATTTCTCCCGCCATTACGAGTCATATGTTGAACATAGACCCAAAATACGTCCCAGTTAAACAAAAAAGGAGAGGAATGGATCCGGAGAGATCCGCCGCTCTTGGAGAGGAGGTGGACAAACTCAAAGCAAATGGATTCGTCCGCGACGCCCTCTACCCTGAATGGGTATCCAACCCCGTGCTAGTAAAAAAGGCGAATGGAAAATGGAGGACTTGCGTAGATTATTCCGACTTGAACAAAGCATGCCCTAAGGACAGTTTCCCGTTGCCTAGGATCGATCAGTTGGTCGACTCCACCGCAGGACACGAGCTTCTGTCATTCATGGACGCGTACTCAGGGTACAACCAAATCCCGATGCACATTCCGGACCAAGAACACACTAGCTTCGTTACAAATGTCGGGCTGTATTGCTATGTAGTGATGCCCTTTGGATTGAAAAATGCAGGAGCAACTTACCAGCGTTAAGTGAATCGAATGTTCAAAGACCAGCTGGGTAGAACGATGGAAGTCTATGTGGATGACATGCTCGTGAAGTCACGACGGTCAAACGACCACATTCGAGACTTGGCTGAAATGTTCGACATACTCAGGTTTTATGGGATGAAGATCAACCCTTTGAAGTGTTCCTTCGGCGTTGCATCAGGGAAGTTTTTGGGATTCATCGTCAATGCTAGGGGAATCGAAGCCAACCCAGAAAAGATCCAAGCTATTCGAGATGTGCAAGCGCCCAGGACTATAAAGAAAGTACAGAGCTTGAATGGAAAAGTAGCTGCGCTAAGTCGATTTATATCTAGGGCAACTGACAAGTGCATCCCATTCTTCGATATCATAAAGAAAGGGAAGAGAAATTTTGAATGGACGTCTAGTTGTGAGGAAGCATTCCGGAATCTGGTGAGGCATCTAGAGAGTCCACCAATGCTAGCAAAACCAGTTGACCACGAGATGTTGTACGTATACTTGGCTGTATCCCCGCATGCGATAAGTGCGGCTTTGGTTCGTGAGGAGGATCGAGTCCAGAAGCCGGTGTATTATGTTAGCAAGCGTTTGACAGGGGCAGAGAGGAATTACCCTAAAATCGAGAAATTGGCTTATTGCTTGGTGATTGCATCACGCAAGCTGCGCCCATACTTTCAAGCACATTCAATCGGTGTTTATACCGATCAACCCCTGAGGCAGGTACTCCAACGGCCGGAAACCTCTGGGAGATTGCTAAGATGGAACATCGAGTTGAGCCAATTCGATATCGCATACTTACCGCGGAGAGCCATCCGAGGTCAAGCATTAGCAGATTTCATCGCTGAGTTTACCATACCCATCAAACCGGATGACCACGACATCATTCCCCCTGTTCGATGGAAATTATACACTGATGGTGCATCAAACGACTGTTGCTCCGGCGTGGGCGTAGTTCTTATAACTTCGGAAAACCGATCAATCTGTTATGCCCTGAAGATCGATTTCCCGGCTACAAATAACGAAGCCGAATATGAAGCACTGATCGCTGGCTTGAAGTTCATCAGAGAACTCGGGATCGAATCAGTCGAAATCTTTTGTGACTCACAGTTGGTGGTTTACCAAGTACGGGGAGACTACCAAGGAAAGTGGCGAAAGCTTGCTCCGTACCTCGTTCAGGTCCAAGAACTACTATCAAATCTTGAGCGTTATGACATTTCACATATCCCGCGCGAACAGAACAAAGAAGCCGACTTATTGGCTAAGTTTGCAAGTACCGGCGATGCGCAGCAAATGGGATTGTATCCCGTCGAAGTCTTGCATGCCCTGAGCATAGACGAGATGAAAGTCGATCACGTGTTGGAAACAGAAATCGAGAAGGAATCGTGGATAACCCCATTCAAACTGTACCTAACGACCGGGGCTTTACCAGAAAAAAGAAGCGAAAGACGGAATGTCCTTCGAAAGGCTGCACGATACATAGTGCAGGATGGATCAATGTATCGAAAAGGATTCTCAGTCCCATTATTACGATGCATCACTCATGATGAAACAAAGCGGGTCTTGATAGAGGTTCACGAAGGGGAATGTGGCGACCATACTGGGGGGCAAACGCTAGCAAAGAAGATCCTCCGCTATGGATATTACTGGCCCACCGTAAACCGGGACGACGCGGACTATGCAAGAAAATGCGACAAGTGTCAAAGATATGCGAAAATCCCGAGGGCTCCATCAACGGAACTCACACAAATGATTAGTCCCTGGCCATTTGCGATCTGGGGAATCGACATAATCGGCTCTTTGCCTATATCCAAAGGTGGCGCGAAATATGCGATAGTTGCAGTCGACTATTTCACGAAATGGGCTGAGGCAGAACCTTTGGCCACAATCACCTCTAAGAAGGTCGTTAACTTCGTTGTACGAAACATTATATGCCGCTTTGGCCTTCCTCGCACCATCATCACGGACAACGGGACGCAATTTGAAAGCAGAGAGTTCAAAGAGTTCTGTTTAAAGTATGGCATCGAGAAGAAGTTTACCGCCGTGGCACACCCGAAAGCTAACGGACAAGTCGAGGCCGTTAACAAAATAATCAAGTCCATACTGAAGAAGCGTCTGGAGAAGGTTGGAGGCAAGTGGGTAGATGGACTCCCGACAGCATTATAGGCATATAGAACTACCCACAAGTCCGCGACCGGCCACACTCCATTCGCCTTGGCATACGGCTCTGAAGCCGTTATACCCGTGGAGCTTGAAGTTCCATCGCACCAAGTGACATACTATGATCCCAAGACAAACCAGAATCTCTTGTTGGAATCCCTGGACTGCATCGATGAAAAGCGTGAAGAAGCTGAATTAAGGGCGGCAGCGCATAGACACCAAGTTAAGCGTTACTACGACGGCAGAGTCCGTCCAAGGATCTTTGATGTGGGTGATCTCGTTCTGAAACGAGTTTTCCCGGTACCATCACGTATGAATCCTAGCTGGGAAGGTCCATACGCCATTGAACGGAAGCTTGGAGAGGGAACATTCAAGCTAGCGACCATTGATGGCACGACACTCCCCCGAGCATGGAACAGTGAACATCTGCGGCACTATTACGTTTAGCATGTTTCCTTTCTTATTTTAGGCACTGTTATTTCCTGCATGTTTCCGTTCAGTCATAACGTAGTTTCTTTTTAAAGTTGTAATCAAGCAGTCTAGTTGATTTTCATTAATAAAGGCTTGAAGTCGTATTTTCCATGAATCACTAACGTTTCTATATCTCATAATTGGGTGACAAATTACATTATCCTGTACGACGCACAGACTCGTGCAAACGATTTCAAATCTCCGAATCCCCATAGTGCAGAGTGGAGTACTCTAAGTCCCCAGAGCGCGGACTAGAGTATAAACGATTCCGAATCTCCGAATCCCCAGAGTGCGGAGCGGAGTACTCTAAGTCCCCGGAGCGCGGACTAGAGTATAAATGACTTCAAATCTCCGAATCCCCAGAGTGCGGAGCGGAGTAATCTAAGTCCCCAGAGCGCGGACTAGAGTATAAACGATTCCGAATCTCTGAATCCCCAGAGCGCAGAGCGGAATACTCTAAGTCCCCGGAGCGCGGACTAGAGTATAAACGACTTCAAATCTCCGAATCCCCAGAGTGCGAAGCGGAGTACTCTAAGTCCCCAAAGCGCGGACTAGAGTATAAACGATTCCGAATCTATGAATCCCCAGAGCGCGGAGCGGAGTACTCTAAGTCCCCGGAGCGCGGACTAGAGTATAAACGACTTCAAATCTCCGAATCCCCAGAGTGCGGAGCGGAGTACTCTAAGTCCCCAGAGCGCGGGCTAGAGTATAAACGATTTCAAATCTCCAAATCCCCGGAGTGCGGAGCGAAGTAATCTAAGTCCCCAGAGCGCGAACTAGAGTATAAACGATTTCAAATCTCCGAGTTCCCGGAGCACAGAGTCAGCGAAATGTCCAAGTACTCGAGAGATGTGGTACGAGAAGCACGCCATGTCTAAAAATGTCTGAACGACACTAGAATGGATCGGGAGATAGTGCGACTCATAAGAACTTGAGTTATGGCTACAATTAGTCAGCAAACCAAAGAAAGACAAGAGAATCATTCAAACGAAAAAGAAACTAAAAACTTTATTCGATAAGTCCAAAATGGGGATACATGATCACTCTTACAAAATTCAGACCTCTCTATACAAACTACAAGTTGTGGAAGGTAAAAGCAATTACAAGACTTAAGCAAGAAACTCGTTGAACGAGTGTATCGATTATTTCTTCGACTTCTTCTTCTGGTCTTCCTTCGTTGTTTCCGACGACTCCTCTCCCTCACGCTTTTTCTTGGACTTTTTGCTTGCTAAAGAAATGGAGTCAGGAATAGGAGACGGAACATCCAGCGGTTTGAACTTGCCTGGGAGAATGATTTTCAATGGTCGGTTCCGTGGGTCGGTTACTTCCAGTATTCCAGGTTCAGCTTTGACCTCAACCTTTTTCTTCTCCTCTTCGGCAAGGCGGTCCTTCATGCTTGTTTGTGAAGTATGCTCAGAGGCGCCGGTGATTTCAATTTCATCATCCCCTTCGGCAGGAGATGAAGTGTCGAGCTTATCATCATCCAACGCCCCGATCACCTGAGCATCGGGACCAGGGAGTACTCCCGCGTGGACAGCATCGCTTGTTTTCCCTGCCTCCTCCTTGGCGTCATCGCTCCTCGGAGTTTTCTCGGCGTCAGAACAACCTGCATGAAAACATAAAGAATGAGCGTTAGAACGAGTAGCCACTGCTAAAAAAGACGGGATCTTTCGACTTCTAGAGAAAGAAGAATTTCCCACCAGGTTCCGGTTGGCTATCGGTGGCGCATGGGGTTTCACCCTCCAGGATAGGTGATAGCACATGAGCACCGAGCCCAGGGTCTTCGGGGTCATAACCAACATGCTGCTCGAATGGATCAAGTGTCGGCCTACCGGCCGATTGGGCAGCAGATTGAGCAACAGTATGAAGAGCAGTAATATTAACCCCAGATGGGCCAGCTTCACCATCTTTCTCTTTTGGAAGGGGAGAGCCTTTGCTGTAAAGTGCCAATGCTGCGGATAAATCCGATGGCTCATTCCCCCTAAGGATCTCCTTCACCAGGGCCTCCTCATCGACCTCTTCGGAGCCTGACTCGATCTTCCTAATCCTTATCAAAGTTTCCCAGGCCTCGGCTAGGGACTCTACGTAGCCGTCACCCAAGAATGTTAAGTCGCGATGCATGAGGATGCGGGCTCCGTATTCGGCAATCAACGGGTCAAACATGCTTTTGACCTCTTCCCTGCCGGCTTCCGCGGCCGCCTCGAGCCGAGAGTCAATCTCCTCTGCAGCCTTTCTTTTGCCCTCCTCATGGGCCTCATCCTTCATTTTCTCACCCCCAGCGAGTTCGTCATCGAGCTTTGTTTTCAGGAGTCGGGTAGCAACGATCTCATCACAGTATCGTTGTGATTCTTCTTGAGCAGCTACCTTATCCTCCTTCTCCTTGGAGAGTAATTCTTTCAGCTCTTTGACTTGGGTGGCGAGCGCGTCCTTTTCTTTTTGGACAGAATCTTTTTCTAGGGCGAGGGCACCACTGCGCTGGACTGCTTCGTCAAGCTCTTTTTTGTGAGCCGCCTCTAAACGAGTAACTGCCTCAGCAGTATCTTTTGCGCTTTGTTCAGCGGCTTCCAGCTTCGACTTATACGAAGCAAGCTCTTCGTCTTGGAGTTTGATGATTTTCTTATCGCTGCCAGCCTTAGATTCAGACGATCAATCTCGTGTTGACGCTCAATGGATACTTCCGAGATCTTCTCCACCAAGTGCACAAACGCGTCATGTTGAACATAGACGTCGTTATTGCAGGCAATGACACTCTGCTTCACATGCCCGGGAATATGATGAATGGCCGGGAGGAACTTCAGACCATCGAAGCAAATTTTTGGAAACTTGGCCTTAAGATCGACCATCTTTTCCGCAACAGTTGGGTCCACCGCAGGAGTAGGAGGAGGAGGCTTTGAGAATTCCGCTCTTTTCTGTTGCTCTCGAACTTGCCTTGTACTCGATGAACTGGAATGTTGTTCTCGAGGAGCATCAGATTGATTACCCTTCTGTAAAGACTTCTCCCTATCCGGCTCAGTTGGAGGAAGAAGATCACGGGACTGGGAAGATTGAGAATGTGCCTTCTTGCGGTGAGACGACTCGCGGGGACGATTGTCCCTATCTTCATAATCGCCTCTGTCCCTGCGTCTGCCTGAACCAGAATCCCGTCCAGAGTGATGAAATACAGAAGAGCCCTGAAGACGATCGAGTCCATGAGAACGCCCCATATCACCTGCAAAGAATGGAGATAACAACGAGTTAAGAAAAGTCCGTGAGATGAGAAAAAACTTGAAGTGTATGATGGAATGCATATGTGCGTGTGTGTTCTAGTGTTCCCCCCGACGGACCAGTTCGTTTATCTTTACTAATTGGGGTGTTGTCTCCTTGGACCGGGAGTTGAACTCCCGCATTGCCTCTAGCGGGCGAAGAAAATTTGAGAGCTTCAAGATCATCGAACCCGTAATTAAGTAAATCATCGGGAATGGATAGGTTTGACAGACCCCTCAAAGAACTTTCCAGATACTGTGAGGAAGCCTCTTTCTCAGGCGGGATAGGCGTAACTTTTGAAGTGCCACCAACTTTCTCCTTTTGAACTGTATATTTTAACTTCTTCTTTCCCTTCGAAGGGGAGGATGACGTCTCGATATCCTGAACTTCGATTGCCGGATTCCAAGCGGGACCCACGTTCTCGCCCTGAGTCTCAGGAGCTTCGTCTTCTTTGCGCTCACCTTCTCCGTGCGTATCGGGAGTGCGGCGCGACGACGATCCGGCCTG
Organism: Allium fistulosum; assembly: GCA_030737815.1. Taxonomy (NCBI): domain Eukaryota; kingdom Viridiplantae; phylum Streptophyta; class Magnoliopsida; order Asparagales; family Amaryllidaceae; genus Allium; species Allium fistulosum. The sequence continues at coordinate 1,112,861,458 of CM060907.1, read as the reverse complement.
TTTTTTCCCTTTACCAGACGGAGGTTTGGGAATGGTGACACCTTCTGGAAGGCTGATCCGACGACCAGGGGCTAGCAAGCCAAACCCTGACAGTGATTCATTTGAAATGATAGTCCGGATGTCTCGATCCTTAGCAGGAAGAGCTCTAATGGCTTCAACAGCCTCTGAATATCCTCGTCCTTCCGGACGCGGGTTGATACCTGAAAAGATGAAATGAAGAATTAGGAAAAGCATGACTCAGATCAAATACGAATAGTGACTCAGTAGAGAGACTTACTGCCTTCAACCCATATCCTAGCGAAACCAGAAGGGCAGCGCACATAGAACCATTCTTGTTTGTACAGGGCGAATTTACTACATGCCCCTGTCAAGATCTGGCATTTGTGGTATGGCTCGAGGAACATGAAGGAAGGACTGTCTTTCCGTCTCTTGAACATATAAATGTATCTGATATCACCGGCGGTTGGAGGTCTAGAGAAGACGGCCATCAAAAGTAAGTAAATCCTATATAGAAATGCATGGCCGTTCGGGTGCAGCTGCGACGGAGCTATGTCTATGTACTGCAGTACATCCCGGAGAAATAAATTGAACGGAGGCACGCTGCCCATCCAACACATGAACTTGTTGCAGGTAGTGTACCCGACTGGGGGCAGATGAGGACGATCGTGTCTCGAAGGAACTAACACATCGACAAAAGGAATGCTATGAATGGAGCATATCCATCGCAGAGCAGCTTCGTTGATCTTCGAGGCTTGTGAATCGATCGAATTGTCTAGTAAGATTGTTGCCTCCAGAGCATCAGGTGCCAAGTTATGAGCAGGAGAAATCGACGGATTAGAAGTATCAATGGCTCCTTGCCTTGATGACGGCCCAGGCCTGTCGGATATAGTGGCGGAGCTAGATTTTCTCGACATCCCAAATAAATAACGAACCTGGCTAAGTGCTTGAGAGAACTATACTTAAAAAACGTTGAACGTTAGAATTAGCAACACGAGTTTTCCCCCCCACGTGGTGTGTGAACTAGTGCAAGCAATTGTGTACAAGCAATAAGATTTCAAAGATATAAAAATGAGCTTCGAATCGTTGCCTTCGAAAACCGTCATCGCTGACCGTCTCAAAGAGCCCGCCTGGTGGTGGTAACAGTTCCAGATCTAGAAAACATGTAATTTATAAAGTATCCGGCTTAAGTCTAATTTGACATTTATAACTGTTCGCCATTTAAATGTTGTTCGGCAATTGCATTGTTCGTCCTAAGAATAGAACAGCATGTATGTTTGTTCAGTTAAGTCATTGTCAAGTGTTCGGCTAAAGGCCTTGTTCGGCTAAAGGTCTCGTTCGGTTAAGTCATTGTCCAGTTAAAGGTTCTATTCGGCATTCAAAATGTTCGGCCTAAGTACAATGTTCGGTTTTGTTTTGCTCGCTCTAAGTTCTGCTCGGCAATTATATTGTTCGGCCTAAACATGGTTCGGCATGTCAGTTGCTCAATATTAATGACGTTCGGCATTGATACAGTTCGGCGTCTAAGTGTGTTCGGCAACCAGAGTTCGTTCGGCTAAGTTGTTGTTCGGCGTTCTAGTGAGTGTTCGGCCTTAGTTTATTCAGACGAAATACTATTCGGCAGCCTCTATCATTCGGCGCATGACAACATACGCCGAACCATAGCTATGCCTTCCAACACCCTTACCACCTCCAACTTTTTCCCTCTCCTTCTTTTTTGACTTCGGTTCGGCGCGATGGAACTAAATACAATAGCCACATGTGCAAACACCTCAAATCCTTCCTCCTCGCCTCGCATTATCGTTCGGCAATGAGGGCAACCTACTCGAAAGCTTTCTACATGACAAACTTGACCATCTCATTTGAAACCTATTCGAGTTATACGAGCAGCAGTACCTAGATTGCAGTTAGGAGCTTAGGAAGGAATGTTCAAGTTGTAAATCTATTCGGCTAGAGAAAATTGCAAATCTTGGAAGAGTGACAGAAATGAAAAGGTAAAGGAGAAGGGACGGGAAGGACCTGGTTATATAGAGGGAGGTAGAAGTTGAAAAGGCTATACCCGGTAGAACCGGTCAATACCAGAGTGTTCGGCATCAAAACGAAGTGCCGTTCGGCACATGAGGGCTGTCCGGCTTCGAACGTATCGTTCGGCGTCCAAACCACGTTCGTCACGCACCTCCGTCACAGGCATGCTCGAGAAGGCATCATCAAGGAAAATTGAACCAGATTCAAAGCGCATCACGTTCGGCCACGCGATACACTTTGGGGGGCAAGTGTTTCCTGGAGATTTGACCAGGCAACTAGTGCTCGGCATCAGGTAGCGCTCGGCATCTCAGAGTGGCCGGCATCTAGGAGTGTTCGGCGAAGTACTTGGCATCCAGGGGTGTTCGGCGAAGCACTTGGCATCCAGGAGTGTTCGTCGGAGCGCACGGCATCCAATGGGACTCGGCATCTCAGAGTGGCCGGCATCCAGGAGTGTTCGGCGAAGCACTTGGCATCCAGGGGTGTTCGGCGAAGCATTTGGCATCCAGGAGTGTTCGGCGAAGCACACAGCATCCATAGCGTTTGGCATCCATAATGCTCAGCGACCAGGAGACTCGGCGTCAAGTAGTGTTCGGCGTCAACTAGCACTCGGCGACAACCAATGCTCAGCATCCCTAGCGTTCGGCATCATTAGAACTCGGTGATAGGAGAACTCGGCAACAAGAGCGCTCGGCATCCCTTGGTACTCGGCGTAGTACACGGCAACGAGAGTACTCGGCATACAGAAGACATTCAGTATGCGCAACTACTCAAGGTGACAATGTCGTTCGGCCAGCGTGCACTTTTCGTTCAAGAGCTTCGGATAGAGACACGTTCGGCCTCAACTGACAATCATCCTGCACTTCCCACACATCCAGCGTACCGTTCGGCATAGAAGGACTGTTCGGCATTAGAGCGTTCGGCATACCAGGTTCGGCATGCAGCGACCACTGTACTGGGGCTAGAGTGTTCGGCCATCCAGCCCATTTGGGAAGTCCAGCCCATATTTGCCTATAAATAGAGGGGCAGGGTCACAGCGAAAGGGATCCTTTTTTGGAGAGAAAACACTGGGGAGACTCTGCCATTTTCGAGACTCATCTTCTCTACTTAAACAACTTCATTCAAGCATTTGATTCACGAATTGTATTTGTAATCAACTCTAAAGAAGATCAATAAAGTTTAACCTCAAAGTGGACGTAGGCAATTACGCTGAACCACTATAAATTTGGTGTTCTTACTTTCTACAATTAAATTAGCATTGTCTTCTCTGTTTAATTTACTTTCATCACTTATATCTCTACACAATCTTTCTCTACGAGGTTAGTGACCAATTTTGGTGCTAACACTTCTAGAAGTCGTTAGTAAAAGTAAGTAAGAATTAACAAGAGTAAGAAAAGTAAACATCAAATCACATCAAATCAAAATCCAACAAAATAATTACTTTTCTTTACTTAATGTTTAAGTGACTAAGGCATAAAGTAAGAAGTGAAAGAATGATGTTAAGTATTGAAAAAGTGGATGTTGCTTTGGGTGGAAGTAAGGATAGTTTGGTAATTTGGTAAGAGGATATTTTGGTAAATTTACCACTTCTTTCTTTTTCTATAAATACCCACCTCCTTCTTCAATTTCATTCACATTTCTTCTTCTTCTTTTCTCAAGCCTTTTCATTTTCTTCCTCTGCTCTTTAATGGCTTCCAAGCCATAGAATAAAACTAGAAAGAAATAATGTCAAAATATTTACATAATATTCAAAAGAAATCAAATGTTCATCCTTTTCAAATCAAACTCCTCTTTTCTCCATATTTTACCACTTCTTCTCTCGGCCATAACTTCTTTAAAACAGAACCAAAATGTAAAATTCTTTTTGTCAAATTATGTATTTTTCTAGTGCTACAACTTTTATGTTGACCACATTGTCTCAATCTAAAAGTAACCATGTCAAAAATCCACTTCTTTTCCAGTGCATTCTCTGGTCCAGTTTTTAAGCCAGAGAATAGGCCATTTTGTTTTGATCATAGCTTGATCATATTGATCCAAATTAAGAAATCATTTTTTTAATGCCATATGAAATTCCAGTCGTTACAACTTTTATGTTGATCGTTTTTTCCAATTTTGAGGTTTGCTATACCTGAAACTCAATTCTTTAAAGTACATTTTCGGGCTTCAATTTTCTTAATCCAACAATACCTCTTCTTCGTTTTATCATATCTTCCTCAAAACTAATCAAAATCAAATGATTCATTTTTTCAAATTCAAGTGAAAAAAATTTGAAACAACCTTTTAGTTAACAACTTTTCTAAATTTTGAGATTTAGTTGGCCTAAAATTAGATACAAATAACCTATTGTTTGGATCAAAATCTTGGGAATTCAAGTTCAAAGCTCTACCTCTTCTTCTCTATACTTTCGGCCAACCTCCATCTGAAGCACCAGCCAAGCTATTAGAAGGGAACGGGTGTTGTTTACTAATATTTAAGTAGAGTAGGAAGTAGTTAGTGAAGCGTGGATTAGTTTGAATATTGGTAGGAAGTTTATCGCTTTGGTTTATGGTGAGAAACTCTATTTAGCATCTCCATATATATATATATATATACATGTTTGATGTTGTGTTATGATTGCTATGGATTCTTATATATGCTTTGATCATCAAATATTGATTGCTTGATATGATTGTTAAATTGTTTTACCAAGCTACGTTAATACACGTCAATAAGCACAAAGAAAATCACTTTTCTTTTGAAAGTGAAATGTTGTATATGGAATGCTTAAACCTTTTGGAAATACTTTTAAAATGAGTTAGAAATGTTTTATAAACATTTACATATGTTTAAATAAATAAAGAAAGAAAATCAGGATTTCGTCTTGTATATTTGAAATATGTCCAAAACAATTTTCTAAAAACATTGCGGTTTTGCAGTTCGGAATCCAAAAAGGGATTTCTTTATAAATGATATTTTTAAATGATAAAAAAATACAAAATAAATTTGATAAATCTATTAAAATAATTTAAAAGAGATTTGGAATGGAAAATATGAATTTTCAAATATTAAAAAGTTGTTTAAATCAAATAAGCTCATATAGCACTTTCCGCAACACTTTTATGCTGCGAATTCTATAACCTTATGAATATATTTTTAAACTTAACAATTTGAAGTTTTAATAAGAGTTTGAATAAATGGTTAAGAGGAATTGTTTATACCACTTAAACAAAATGTAAAGAATATTGAATGTATTAACAAACTGAGTATGCAAAAACGACTAGTAAATTTGTCCCGCCTATGAGATCTGGGAAGATTAAACAAGGTGTTTAACTAAGGTTAGGAATGGAGCAACCAGTGCCCTGAACTAACCTGGCCTATGTTTTTTTTTAGGCGAGGGGTGGAATAGATCGAAAGGAAAGCCCAGATGCTCTAAAAGATTATATTTCAGTTTTTCCCAAATAAAAGAAAAGAAACAAATTCTTTGAATGTTATTTATCCATTTAACATCTTTTATTCGATGATTCGTACGAAGGAACCGGGATCGGATTTGGGTGATTCCTATCCGAAGAACCGGGATCAGATTTGGGCGATTCCTATCCGAAAACCCCTTCAAACTAATTTTGAAATAAAACATAATGAAGACAAAGATCATTGAAGATAAAGATCTTCATGATGTAGGATTACTTGCCACTAGTCCATAGAGGTGAAATTAACCATATCTAAAGTGGTAGTAGTGCTCTATTATGAAAATCTTCGATTTGCAAGAATATGATTTGAAGTTAATAAGAAAATCTTTGATTAAGATTTAATAAATGATTTGGGAATATTTTCCCTAAGTTAAAATTTATAACTTGAATGAAAGAAATATTTGATTTATATTTAATGAATGGTTTGGAAAGGTTTTCCTAAGTGAAAGAGAAAATGATTTGGAATTATTCCAAGATTTAAGAAAGGTTTAAATAAATCAAATGATTTAATAAATGAGGCTTAATGATTCCATATACTCTTGAAAAGAAAATGGAATAAATTGAAGAGAATATATCTAAGAAAGATATTTGATTTAAATGAAAGAAAATTGAGATATTATCCAAGCAAAAGAATGAATTACTTAGAATTATTCTAAGACAAAAGAAAGAGATTTCGAAATCATCCGAATTGAAATTAAAGTGAAAGGAGACTTAATAAATCCTATATACTCATATTCACTTTTTATCGATAATTGGATTTCGAAGGAACCAGGGTCGGATTTGGGCGATTCCTATCCGAAAACCACTTCGAACCAATTTACGTGTTCGAAAAATGAAGATGTTTGAAGACGGAGATATTGAGACGAATAATAACGAGGGACTACTTGTTTATTAATTGGGGATAAACTCCTTATTCACTATATTGTAGCAGTGGTATCTTTGTTATGAAAAACCTCAAAACCAAAAGGGCTTCTCGCCTAGTAATAGCTGAGGAAAGTGCCTTTGGTTTCGTTCAGTCCCAGAACGAATTTGTATGGATGACTGTCTGACCTTGCATTCTAAATCACAATGAGTGGTCTCTATAAAAGTATATCAATCGGTGGCGGAGAAGACACCTTCTCTTAGCTTAACACTCTTTCCCAAGCCATACAAGCTCAGGAAGTTATACGTTTGTAGAAATCAGTCATGTGAATGTGCAATGGCAATGTGGCATTCAAAGTGAAGAAGTTGTGCTATGTGAAAAGGTAATCGTTGCCTCAAGCCTCATCAACCAAAAATGACCGAACAGGGTTAGATGCAGCAAGGCTAAGTGGGTCATTCCCAATTAGGGTATGATCATCCCCTTCCAGATATATTTCTTCCCCCTATGATGCTCGGGATGTAAATTAATGTGGTTTGTATGCTAGAGCACGCTCGATAACTACCAGGGGAGGACATATTCGGTACTATCTAGTTACAGAGGTAGGCCGGTCTTGTGTTGGAAGAGGGCAGATGTTCTGTGCCTCGGTACATCCATCTAAAGGTGTACCATCGGAAGGTAGTCCCTTCACCTGGCCATTTGTATGGAAATCCATTCTCCAATAAGAACCTTCGGACTTGATTGTAAACCTATTATGCTGGAATTTAATCAATGTAACAATTTTGGCTAAGATTAATAAGTTTATTTGCAAAAAATTTCAAAGAATGTCATTAGAAATCATATCAAATGTTTTGATATAAAAGTGTTTTAGTTATCATAAGGTAAAAACCCATCCATGTTTATGTGTGGGCGTGGTCTTATGAGATACTCTTTCTTTTCAAAGGATTTTATTTAAAGGCTAATATATGACACTATCATCTATTATTGAGTTTTTCTCACGCTGGTTTATCAAGCCTAATCCGGGTATTTTCAATACTCGGGTCAGATCCAAGTAGTTTCAGGTTTAGTCGAAGATGGTTGAAGTTTCCAGAGGAGAGCTAGAGATATTCATCTACGTATGACATATTCTATTATCCGATGCTGTCTGTTTGTCTTTGTTTGATGTTTGTCAGCAATTGTAGGGACAGATGTTTATAACTGTCCAAGATGAATTTAGGTTAGACTCTGATATATGTATTTTAAAAGTTTTCCACTGTAAAGATATTGTTCAATATTATATGTTATTCCATTCGTGTGAGATTCTGTTCTTTCTATTTTTCTTTATTACCCTTCATGTTCCGTCTTTTTGTGCAATTTGAGTTGGACATGTGTGGTTTATTGTCGATTCAAAGGGTGTGGAAAAATGGTGCTTGACAAAGTTAATGAAGTTGAAATCCATTCTTTTGATGTCCCCTCCTTCGAAATCGAATTTGACTTTGAGGAGGAGGTTGACACAGGTGATGCTGATGAGGAAAAGGATGATGGTGGTGAAGGCAGTGACTATATATGATAATGAGGACGACAATGATGATGACCCTTCCAGTGGCAAGGCCTTGGTGGAGACAAAGGGGGTCCTTCTGGAGTTTCAAAAAAGGACATTGGTGATCAAGCTAAATTTCCCAAGAAAGAGCCATCCCCTCAAAAGGACAGTCCACCCGTATCCCCCGGACCTTCTGCTGTTTCAGAAGGTGAGCCTGCTCCTGCCCAAACCGAGGATCCAAAAGAGAAAGAGCAGGCCTCCCAGGCTTCTGTTCCAATTTTCCAGTTTTGGAATTCCCTGTTTAAATATCTTTCTCTTCGAAAATAATAATTAGTGTAAAATCATTCATTTTAGATAAGGAGGAAGTCTCAATTTCCCTATAAAACAAAACTTGAAAGGAAACAAGCAGAAATTAACAAGTTATATATGAAGTTAGACAGACAAATAAAGGAGCATAACATCCTCTCTGAAAAGTATCACAGTCTTGAACGGAGTGCCTCTATTCTAGCATCTTTTAAAAATAAGAGGGATGCCCCATTATTAAAGAAAGCGCGTCTCTGATACGACGCTCTCTTAATGAAGAATCGAAAGTTGCTTACTTTATATTGGATGATGATTGAAAAAAGGGATATTTTAATTAATTTCTTATATAAAGCTTACTGTAGACAATCAATTATAGATTTTTCGTACTTAGGTGAATTCAGCGGGGGTTTAATCAGACGTTTCTATAAAAGATATTTAGATGAGGATCTGACTCGCATCCTGGAGCTTGTTGAAATTTACCACGAGTCAAGCCGATTCCTCAAACTCTCCCCGCTGAAATCTTACACTATGAAGATAAAATTGTTTATGAGTTTTTCTCTAGATCCATTTTGTATGAACCAGATGAACGATTATTAACATGTAACAGTTAATTGATTTATAAATATATTTTTTTGCTCTGTTTTCTTTATGATTAGCTTTTCTTTACTATAGTATTTTAGAATGATAGTTCTTTAGGTTGACTCGTCCCTGTAGACCACTTAAGCCAACATGTTAAATTGAGAAGGTTTTACTCTGAAAATGCATCAATTTTAAAGACTTCAAAATTAGCGAGATATTGCTTTCTTCAGGATTTACAAAAAATGTACTTGGAATACCCTCGCCTCCATTTTGATTTCCTCAGCATTGAGAAGGAAGCATTCCTTAAAGAGATCAGAACATTTCACTCTAAATTAATTTGCGGTTGCGATAGTCCCTCGGTTGGGAAATGAGACTATAGACAATGCCTACCGATAATAACCCCTGAAGAAGTTACTATGCCCATTAATTCAACAGTTATGCTTTCAGCTAACTCTCTATATAAAGTTAGGAAAGTTCTAAAACTTTAAATGCAATTCAATTGCATGTTGTATCTTTTAACTTTGTTGCTATTTTAGTTGTAATCCGTTGCTTTAATAATAAAGATATCTTTTATCCCTATCTTGATTTTTATTTCATTTCTTTTGTTTAAATAGCAGCTACAGTTATCTAAAGTTCCTCTTTTTCATAACTTATTATCACGCATTGATGCTATCGGGGAGAGACTATTGACAGCGAGTGGAGGGAACGTGGTCAACGATGAAGTCTTACTAGAGTGCTTTGGTGGCAACACTTAAGCCATGAAATGGCATAAGAGATACTTTCTTCAAAGAACCATCGCCGGTGGTCACAAAGATCATATTGCCTATCTTGAGGTTGATATCAAGAAAAAAGATGAGATGATCACCACGCTTGAACGAAAAGTGAAGACAAATCCCACAATCGATTTCGATCAAAAGATGTCTGAACATATTCAGTGAATAAATGACTTAGAGTTAAAGTTAAAAGATAGCTAGGTGCAGTGCGCCTCTTTGAAGTTCATTTTGGGGAAAAAGACTTCAAATATTGATTTTCTGATCCCTCAAGCAACTCCTCCAGCTATTAAGCCTACAAGGTTAAAGCTTCTCATGGCCCAAAAATTTCCATCTATGCTCAACCCTCTCCTAGGCTTAGATAATAATGTAGTGTGGAACTGGTGTTGGAGAGTAAAATTTGAAATAGCCAACTATTTTGATGAGCAGAAAATGAAGTAATCCCAGACTATTAATGGGTACGCTACCAAGAATCAGAAGCTAGAGCACGACAACTACTTGCTTGACAAGCGCATCGTAGAGTCGGAAAGAGAAAATAAAATAGTCAGGGCTGCATACAGAGCTTTTAATTGCATCCTGAAGACCAATATTGATACGATTGACGATGAGAACAAAATAAGAAGAAAGGAAAAGAAACATAAGGAAGTTCTCAGTGGGGTCATCGGAGACGTAGTAGATCCTTTGGTTGAGGAAACCCTTGATAAAGCCGCCCAAGATTTGTAATTCATCTATATGTTTGAGCTATGTAAACCTATCTTATATATAATTTTTTTTGTTTTGTAAATGATTTCATAATTTATGTTAATCGCATGAATTTTGTAAATATCACCTGATTTATAATCCTTTTCTGTAATGTCACTTTTGAAATGTCTTTGAACTGCTCATTCTTTGATTTTTGGACTTGTTGGATCTTTTGCTATTCCTCGTTGTTTCGATTTTCCTGAAAAGCATGAAGCAAACAATATTTTTAATTGTTAGCTTGAAATCAACATATTTGTCTATGTATGTCCTTTGCTTAGATTAACAAATCATCTTGTCAATTGTACGAAAAGTAGTTTACATTAAATGCTAAAATCTCATCTTTAACCATGATGAGAGATGACCAAGAATCTAAATCCTTCCACTTGGCTGGAAAGTTTGAAATTTGCTGATAGAAAATTCCGCTTTATCATAGGGGTATAGATATTAAAATGTAACCTTTATTTAATAAAGAACCTGATTCAAAAATTAGTAATTGAAATTTTGAAGTAGTAACTCTTCGACCCATTCCTCAACATTAATGGGATTTGAAAAGTTAGAAACTCGAAGTTCCTATTTGGAAACTCTTAACAGCGACCTTTATGATAATATTCTTTGGCCCAGATTCGGGCATTTGGGATGAATAGAAATCCAGAGATCTTGCACCTAGATTAGGGTTTACATTAGCAGCAGTCTTGATACCCAGATTTGGATATAATAAGTTAGTGGTTGATAAATACTCATAGATTCGAGTGTTAAATAATCAATTTCTTATATGAAAGACCTGAAACCCTAATTTGGGTATAAATAGCTGATGTTTAGAAATGAGAATCTCGAAAGTCAGATTCGGGTAATAGTAAGTGGATTTCTATTCTACTCCTCTGCTTTCATCTTCTTTTACATGTATGAACCCTTCAGGTTAAAATAATCTGATTAGCAGCCTCTTGAGCTAGGACATCTTAGTCCATGATCGAATATGCTTTTTCTCGAGCTTGAACACCTTAGTTTATGGTTCGACGAGCCTCTTCTCGGGCTTGGACATCTTAGTCCTCTGTTGAATGTGTCTCTTCTTGGGCTTGGACATCTTAGTCTATAGTTTGATGTGCCTCTTCTTGGGTCTTGACGTCTTAGTCCATTATTGTCCGGTGCTCTTCGTTAGCTCATCTTAGATGCTGGAAACAAGGACATACCCGACCTCCTTCCAGGAGGCGCACTGCCCTGGCCCTTTCGCAGCACAGACAGAGGGTTGTTCGGTGCTTTAGCCTTACCATCTTATGAAATAGCTAAAGGCTTACTCCATCCTCCCTCCATGAGGTGCCTTACCCTGGCCATAGCATGGCTAAGGGCTTGTTCGGTGCATTAAACCGGCCATCTTATAGCGTGGCAAAAGGCTTACTCCATCCTCCCTCCAAGAGGTGCTCCGCCCTGGCCATCTTGGCACGGACAGAGGCTTTTCTACCATCTTAGTTAGACTACCATCTTAGGTAGACTACCATCTTAGGTAGTATCCGAATATATGAAGAATTTCACTTCCAACCATGTAGATTTTCTCTTTACAGAAATAAGCTATTTATTAAGTCCATCTTAAATTCTTTTTACAAATTAATGAATCTTTCCTTGCCGAAAGAAGTTTATGATCATCCCCTTTAGGGCTCTGCAATGGTTAGTCTCATGATCATTCATTATGTGATAGTGGTAATAGGATCCTCCTAGGATTCTTTCATGCTTTGGATTTTTCTTTTGTGACGGCCAATAGTTGAGCTCATCCTTAGTAAGCAAGTAGACATTTTTCATAGATGTTGTTAAGTTGCATTCCTTTGGAAGTCTAGATTTAAAGCTTCATCCTTGTGGATAACTCTTTGACTTATTGCTTTTTGGCCTTATTGTTTCATGTTCTTCAATTTCTTTCCTTTTCACTACCCTTTGGACTTCTCGAGATGGAAATGTTCTTATTGTAGTTGGTTGCCATTTGTGTGCAAAGGCATTGTAATCATTCATTATTTCTTACTCAAAGATCGTGCCTTTGGAATAGTGTTAAATGGTTCTTCTCATTTGATTAAAAATATTGTCACTTCCATTTGTTCTTTTTCCAAGTGCAAAGGTGGGGTAGGACCAACATGAAAAGGATTTAGACTCCATTTCTCAGGATCATAAAATTCTGCTTTCTTTTTGTTTATAATTCTTAAGGGTTCAAGCCTTAGTCTTTGCTCTTCATCTTGATTGGAGTTTTTTTATTACTTGGGTGAACCTTATCAAATGTGGTTTGGAAGACCCTTGTTCAAACCAAAGTGGATAAACTTGAAGTAGGATTGAATTTAGCAGGGTTAGAGAATGATGATGTTGGGGATTTATCCAAGTTGGAGGTTCGACCCCTCCCTTTAGCGCCAAAAATGATTACAAGATTTCTTGTCAACACCCCAAAGTAATGCTAAGAAAGATGGATAATCTTTTGCACGAACAGTGAGCATGATTCCCTTAGGAATTGCCTTTTAATTTAGCTTTATTTGTTGATATTTCTCAAACCATACCTTTCGACGACGTCGAAAGGTATGGTCTCTGGGTTAAGTGACCTTTCGATCATGTTGATCTAGTATGAGATCTCCTTCCAAAGTCTTCCTTTCGATTAGATTGAAATTCCCTGAGTTAAGTCCTTTAAAGGTAGGTTTTGACTTTGTCGAAGGCAATGGGAATGACTTCCTTTAGATTAAATCTGTAAGTCCAGGTTTTGGTATTTAGAGAATAGGTTTCGACTTTGTCGAAAGCTTCAGATCGCAAAGTTGATGGCTTCGAAAGGATACAGAAGATGTTAGGGCTAGAAAGCGTGTCGACTTTTTCGATAGGTTCCTTGCGATGGGGATAAACCTGAAATATAAAGGATAATCCAACAAAAGCTTTTGTAAATAGTAAAGAGATCAATAATGCACAAGACTTCCCTTTTCCATCTAAAGAAATTTTATTTCATTAAATTTCCAAATCAATAATCTCCAAATTAGGGTTACAATGCTTTGTTAAAGAAAATACAAGTTTGGAATGAGAGAAATTGGATCCCCTAAACTTGACCTCTTGGGTCTCATTTATAGATGCAAGCGGCCCCGCTTCCGCGCCCTTGGTTTCGACAATGTCAACGCTCCTCCTTTTATATGATGTTCTGAACCTTTCGACATGGTCGAAAGGTTCGCCTTTTACATGCTGTTATATGCCTTTCGACCTGATCGAAAGCTATGCCTCCTTTCGATGTTGTCAGAAGGTGTCCCTTTATATGCTGTTATGAACCTTTCGACCTGATCGAAAGCTATGCCTCCTTTCGACGTTTTCGAAAGTTGTCCTTATTCTTCTTGTCATACTGTAGCAATTACTTCATTCTATCTTAATCTTTCGACCTGATCGAAAACCATGCCTCCTTTCGACGTTGTCGAAAGGTGTCCTTATCATTCTATCGCCTCTGAGTATTGCTTTCTTCATAGCACCTTTCGACATTGTCCAAAGGTGTCCTGGATGGGTCTTTGCCTCCTCATTCTTAGTGAAGTAAGTTTGGAGCCTTCGACACGGTTGGTAGGTAGACTACATTGGTTTCAAAGAGATTCAACTGTCATTGGTTTCGATGTTGTTGAGTAGCCCATGCTCTTGTTTTGATCTGATGTAGAACTCTTTTGGGACCATACTGGTTTTTACCGATTCGAAAGGCAACCTATAGCTTTTAAAGGGGTTGCTAATACTCGCTTCGACTTAATCACCTTGTTCGAAAGGTAAGAACTCCCTGGATACTGTGAGGAGGGACCTTCTGACATCTTCGAAAGGTCTTGAAGCCGCTAAACTTTGATGGCAACATCCTTTCGAGTCCTTCGAAAGGTTGGATTGGAATTCTTCTCCCTTGCTCTTTGTTTGATCTACGCTCAAAATGGTTTCGACTATGTCGAAAGGTTCATTGCTAAAGTAACAAATAATTAATTAAAAATATTTTAATTAAATGAATAATTTTTTTTGTGCATAATTAATTAAATATTCATTTCTGTGAAAATATACATATAGAGTGATATATGTATGTAAGTATAATCATTATAGCCATTTATTTATCTTAGTTCATTTAAGATGAATAATATTAACAAGGAGACTTTAGAGGATAAAAGCTGGGATAAGAAGATTATTTACTCTAAGGAGTCAATTAGACATGTCTCCAACATTCCCACATTAATTAAAGATTTTATCTATGCCTAGGCTCTATTTCTAGTGAGATAAAGTGCGAATTTTTCTTTGAGGAGGGTGGGTAGTTGTATCTTTTCAAGTAGACGAGACATTGTGGTCTTGCTCCTATTCCAAAGTATGTCTTTGTAGTTGCCGAGGCACACTTGGCTTACACCTGCTTTTGTTTATAAATTGGACAGTCTACTATAAAACCTATGTAGTTGTTGAGGTGCCTTTACTTCACACTTGTAATAAGTTTGTAAAGTGGAATGGCCACTATAATCCAGCTTGCGTACGAAAAATAATATTCTTTATTTTGCCCATTATGATGAATAATATTAAATTTTTGATTTAACTTAAATTTCTAATCAAATTAGTTAAATAAAAGAATTTCTCAAATAAATAGATTAGCTAGAAGTTAGTAAATTGATATATATGCATTTATTGATATATATATATATATATATACAAACTAAATTGTTATAGTAGGTTCTTTATCTTAACTAGTTTAAGATGAGTAGTGTAAATTTCTAGAATTTTTTATTAATTTTAATTAAATTCGTTAATTAAATAAAATTGAAAATAATAAAATATAATTTAATAAGAATTAAAATTAATTATTATGATTTAGTTAACAAAGATACATGCATATATATTATATATAAGTTAATTAAATTGCAACTGCTATAAATAAAGTAAACATATATAACCGTTTGCACAAAAAATTGGAACAAATACCTAACAAAGATTTTGTAAAGTAACAAATGAAGAATAATAAATGTAAACAGAGAGAATATAAAAATAAAGCAATAAGAAATAAGCAAATGATAGAGACACAGCGATTTATAGTGGTTTGGCATTGTTTTCCTACGTCCACTTTGAAGATATAGCTTTATTAATCATTTTTCAAATTAAGTACAGTAGGGATTGGATTAGAATCCTTAGTACAAAAAGATACAAAGCAACAAGCAGCGTAAAAGTCCAAAAAATGAATAATCAAGTCTGTATTTATAAAGGAAGACGGCTAAATATCTCCCTGAAAATTCAGCAGAAGTCTCTCAAGATCCATACGGGGACACGTGAGGGACCGCATGGCTCAAATCCTAAGAAATAGGGATTGGAGCCGATCCTTATGATTAATGATTTTGGCGGTGCAATCCTTATGGGAGCTTGTTCATGGTGTATTATGCTTAGTCCTAAGTTTCATGCCAAATAGATTAGTAGAACTTTAGTTTGATTAATAATTGTTGCAACATGTGATGTTGTCTAATTTAGGCCGATCTCTCTAAAGGGAAGATGGCCGATTCTTCTTTCTTGTGCTTCTTGGGGTGCGATCCCTGGGTGGACTCCCTAGGATCCCCTATTCTTGTTCCTAAAGTTTCAAATGTATTGGACTTCTGGATTTTGAGATAAGTTTGTGTGTATATTCAAGGATCTAAGAAGGGATTTCAAAATTAAAGAGTATTCTAAATTTAACATTTTTTAGAATTAATACATCTATAATAATGATGTATGTATATATTATTGCTCACCTTGATTTAGAATTAGTTATATAATATAAAAAACTAGTTAAATGATTTAATCAATTTTAACTTGATAAAATAAAACCAAAATTTATATAAAACGATGTTTTAAGATGTTTTAAAGTTACCTATAATAATATTCTAACACATTATATAATTTAATAATTTTAATGTTTTTGTTTTAAATTTTTAATCCATCCTAAACTATAGAGACTGTTGATACCTTATTTGATTTAATGTATGTAAATTTGGTTTTATAACTTTTTGATTGTTATCATAAACAAGCTTTTTTATTTTTGAGCTGAAACTTTACACACACACACACACATATACACACATACATACATAGATACATATATATATATATATACACATACACATATATATGTATATGTACATGTATATGTATATGTATATGTACATATATATGTATATGTATGTATATGTATGCATGTGTGTGTCTGTTTATGTATTTGCAAGTACATTAGAAAGGTTTAATGTAACATGGATGTTGGTTATTGAAATAATTAGAAATTAATTTGGTTTAATTTATATATGTCTCTATGTGTGTTTGTATATTTAAACATTTATATTTTATACTGCTAAGTTGGGTGTTTTAAAAACATTTTTTTCATAAAAAATTTCCACTGAACAATCTAAAATTTAGGTAATAACATATGTATATATAAACAACGAACATATACATGATAGATATAAATACCAATATCTATACATGTATATATTGACTAAGTTATAGTTCGTTGTTTTGTCACTTTAAATATATTACTGTAACATTTCGTCTCTTATATGTTGATTATGTATACTACCAATAAATGTTTGTAAAAGAGGAAAGATGGAAACAATCAATGTTGTCCTTTTTATCTCTTTCATTTTAGATCTTGATGTGGTCATATCTAGATCTAATTTCATGTTTGTTCCTATCTTTAAACATCAAACAATTACACTTACTATACATTTCACATGTTTTTCTACAATTTTAAAATACAAAAATATTTGATGTATTCATATCGTTTTGAATTTCACACTTAATTAACATAAATTTACTTAACTAAGATAAGGCAATATTAATAAAATATAATTTTTATTAACAAGCATTAGGTTAGATCGAGTGAGGCTCATTAGACTTCATTGGCTAACTATGATTAAAATATGAAACTATTTTCGAGATCTATCCATTTCACCCATTACGAAATGGACTGGATCCTTAATGGTATTAAAGCCCAAATGGTCAATATAGTCTAATTTGTCAATATTTAAGGCTAACTAATAAAATATTCTTATTCGATGGATATCTATTATAGTGCTTCTTCTTGGTTTGGAGTTAAATAATTAAGTATTCTCCCCTCTTTGGCTACTGGCCTGGCCAATGGGTGAAGTAAGTCTAAAAGGTTAGCCAGATGTTATGGGTAGAGTTATTTGGGCCTTAAGCTAATTTTCAAATTCTATTTGAAAATTTATAATACATTTTAAATTTAAAAGTTAAGTTTAAAATATAAAATGAAATGTTATAAAATTATAAACACTTCTTAAAATGTTTTTATAATATTCAATTAAATAGCTTAAATAAAAAATAAATTTAATTAATGGAAATATATATATATATATATTGATACATGTACATACATTCATTTTAAATTGTTTAAGGTAAATTATAAATAAAATTTTCAAAATTATTAAAAATAATTAATTAAAAATATTTTTAA
Source organism: Allium fistulosum (assembly GCA_030737815.1). Taxonomy (NCBI): domain Eukaryota; kingdom Viridiplantae; phylum Streptophyta; class Magnoliopsida; order Asparagales; family Amaryllidaceae; genus Allium; species Allium fistulosum. Next base: position 1,112,843,796 of record CM060907.1, on the reverse strand, counting down.
TTAAATGAATAATATGTTTTGTAAATGAGTTAATTAAATATTCATTAATGTAAACGTATATATATAGTGATATATGTATGTAAGTATAATTATTATAGCAATTTATTTATCTTAAGTTCGTTAAAGATGAATAATATTAACAAGGAGACTTTAGAGGATGAAAGTTGGGACAAGAAGATTGTTTACTTTGAGGAGTCAATTAGATATGTGTCCAACATTCCCATATTAATTAGAGATTTTATCTATGGCCTAGGCTCTATTTCTAGTAAGATAGAGTACAGCTTTTTTTAGGAGGATGGATAGTTGTTTATCTTCTAGTAGACGAGACATTGTGGTCTTGCTCCTATTCCAAACTATGTCTTTGTAGTCGCTAAGGCACTCTTGCCTTACACCTGTTTTTGTTTATAAATTGGACACTCTACTATAAAACCGACATAGTTGTTGAGGCGCCTTTACTTCACACTTTAATAAGTTTGTAAAGTGGAATGACCACTATAATCCGGCTTGCATATGAAAAAAAAAATTCTTTATTTTGCCCATTATGATGAATAATATTAAAATTTTGATTTAACTTAAATTTCTAATCAAATTAATTAAATAAAATAATTTCTCAAATAAATAGATTAGCTAGAAGTTAGTTAATTGATATATGTGCATTTATTGATATGTATATAGATACAAACAAAAATGTTATAGTAGGTTCTTTATCTGGAATAGTTTAAGATAAGTAGTATAAATTTCTAGAATTTTTTATTAATTTTAATCAAATTCATTAATTAAATAAAATTGAAAATAATTAAATATAATTTAATAAGAATTAAAATTAATTATTATGATTTAATTAATGAAGATACATGCATATATATTATATATAAGTTAATTAAATTATAACTGCTATAAATAAAGTAAACATACATAGCTGTTTACACAAAAAATTGGCACAAACACCCAATAAAGAATTTGTAGAGAAATAAATGAAGAATAATAGTTGTAAATAGAGATAATATTGTAATAAAGTAATAAGAAATAAGAAAATAAATGAGACATATCGATTCATAGTGGTTTGGCGTTGTTTGTCTATGTCCACTTTGAAGATATAACTTTATTAATCACTTTTCAAACTGAGTACAGTAGGGATCAGATTAGAATCCTTAGTACAAAAAGATACAAAGAAACAAGCAGCGTAAATGTCCCATATATGAGTAATCAAGTCTGTATTTATAGAGGAAGATGACTAAATATCTATTTGAAAATTCAGCAGAAGGCTCTCCAGATCCATATAGGGCCACATGAGGGATCGCATGGCTCAAATCCTAAGAAATAGGGATTGGGGCCGATCCCTATGATTAATGATTTTAGCGGTGCGATCCTTATATGAGCTTCTTTACATTGTATTATGCTTAGCCCCTAAGTTTAATGCCAAATAGATTAGTAGAACTTTAGTTTGATTAATCTTTGTTGCAACATGTGATTTGTCTGATTTAGGTCGATTTGTCTAAAGGGAAGAGGGTCGATCCCTCTTTCTTGTGCTTTTTGAGGTGCGAGGGTGGACTTCCTAGGATCCCCTATTCTTGTTCCCAAAGTTTCAAGTGTATTGGATTTCTAGATTTTGAGATATCGATCATTCTCCATTGAGTTGCATTGTTGGGTTGAATACGATCATCCCTTTTTTACGATCCCTTTCTTAAGTGGAGTAATTTGCCCATAATTTGAGCATACAAACTCCAAATTACTTGAGATTTGAAATGTAGCCTCGTAGGTCCTTCCTTGTCACTCTATATTGATCTCACTTAGTTTGGGACAAAGATATTGGATATGTACCGATCCCCTAGGGGAAGAGATAGGCACCGATCCCTTGACTCGGTGGTACTAATTTGTACTTAGAATATTCTAGAGAGTCTATCTCATGGTCTCGGTTGATAGTCGCTTCATATCATTGCCTCACTTGATTTCTGGACATCACAATCATCGCTCTGGGCTATTGGCCATGATGATAGTTGAGTCTAACTTGTCCTGTTAGTTCGGATATAGCTATGTCAAAATGTCGGATAACACTTGCCCTAAAGTACGTCTTGTGTCGAGCATGACATGCTTTGAATCAAAGCAAGTTAGAGTCACCGGAAAGAAATCCATTCAGGTTTCTGAATACTCGCTAGCCTTCCATTGAATTATTTTCCCAAAGTGTCGTATCTCTCTTTAACTGTAACGATGCTTAGTCCATTTCCAATAGTATAAATTCAGGATTGTATTCCACCAGTTGCTATCTATGTCCAGTTATACGGGGCTAGTAAGCCATTTCTATCCGATTCAGTTTCGTTTTTGAAAGCTTCACATCAGAATTCAATTTCTGTCGATTTCAAAAATTGAACTTTTAGAATATACACGACACGTTTAGGTACATGTCTTTGTGTTGGCTCTCAGATGTATTCGTACTCTCACGGGTAATCGTCAATTCCATACAGTTTAATTGCAGTTTGATTGCAATTCCTTGTTTATAAATTTTATAATGAAATATGGGTCGTAATAAGTCACTCATGAGAAAGGACTTCAAGTTCTACTAGGATGACAGCCTCAGAGCCATAAGCAAGGGCGAATGGAGTATGTCTAGTTGTGGACTTGTGGGTGGTTTCGTGTGCCCATAATGCTGATGGGAGTTCGTTGACCCACTTGCCTCTAGCCTTTTCCAAACACTTCTTCAATATGGACTTTATGGTTTTGTTAACAACATCGACTTGTCCATTAGCTTGAGGGTAAGCAACCAACGTGAATCTTTTCTCAATATGATGTCGGCGGTAGAAGTTTTTAAAATCAACACTGTCGAATTGAGTCCCGCTATCAGTTATAGTTGCTCGAGGAAGACCAAAACAACAGATAATGTTTCAAACAACAACGTTTATTACTATTTTTGTTGTGATTGCGGCTAAAGATTCAGGTTCATCCCATTTGGTGAAGTAACCAACTACTACGATGGCGTATTTCGCACCGCCTTTAGAAATCAGCAAAAAGTTGATGATGTCAATACCCAAGTGGCAAATGGTCATGGACTAACCATCTGAGTAATTTCCGTTGATGGCGCTTTCGAACTTTTTACAAACATCTGACACTTGACGCATCGTCTAGCGTAATCAACTGCATCTTAATTGATAATTGGCCAGTGATACCCATAATGGATATTTTCTTTGCTAGTTTTGCCCTCCTGTGTGATTGCCACATTCCCCTTCATGAAATTCCCTTATGACTCATTTTATTTCATCAAGAGAGATACAAAGGAGCAGAGGAATAGAAAAACCATTTCTGTACTTGACTCCTTGGATGATGAGCATGAAGCTTTGTGGAGGATCTGTCGTTTTTATTTCCTCCATCCAAGAAGGATCCTTCATTGCAGATAACCTTTGACAGGAGTCATCAACAACTCCCTTTCTAGTTCCATCTCCAAAACCCAATCGATCTCCATCTTGTCAATGCTTGGAGCATTAAATACTTCAACCGGGACCAAGCCTATTTACTGCACATCATCGAAACTGGCAGCGTAGCCAATGAGTTGGCTTTCTCATTTTTTCTCTGAAGAGTCATCTAGTGCAGTGATATCGAATTCAGCTATAAAATCCGCCAATGTCTATCCCTAAATACCTCTTCGTGAGAGACAAGTGATATCGAATTGGCTTAGCTCGATATTCCATTTGAGTAACCTTCCAATCTTCTCAAGTCACTGTAGGACCTGTCGTAATGGCTGGTCAGTGTAGACGTTGATAGGGCGAGCAAGGAAGCAAGGGCGAAGCTTTCGTGACCCAATCAACAGGTAGTACTCGAGCTTTTCCAGCTTTGGTTAGTTTCTCTCAACACCTATCAATCGCTTGCTAACAAAATATACTAGCCTCTAGATCCAATTCTCTTCGCATAATAGTGCATCACTTATGGCACGTACCGACACCACAAAATAGATGTATATGTTTTCACGATCTAGTGGTTTGGATAGGAAGAGGGGTCTCTCTAAGTGATATATTAAAGCTAGATATGCATCAGCCCTGCATCCATTCGAAGTTTCTCTTTCCACTCCCAATTAGGTCAAAGAAGAGAATTCACTTTTCGGTGGCCCTAGAGATGAATAGGCTTAGGGTGGCAACATTCCCATTAAAGCTTTACCTGCTTAATCGTCTTCAGCACATGGATGTTTCGAATTGCTTGAATCTTCTTGGATTTGCCTCAATTCTACGAGAGTTAACAATGAAACCCAGAAATTTCTCTAACGCAACCACGGAAGAGCATTTCAAAGGATTGAGTTTTATTCCATAATTTTGGAGACACTGAACATTTCTGCTAAGTCGTCAATGTGGTCGTTTGATTGCCGTGTCTTTACGAGCATATCATCCACATATACTTCCATCAATCGCGCGATATGATCTTTAAACATCCAATTGACTAGTCTTTAATAAGTAGCTTCAGCATTATTTAGGTAAAACGTCATCAAAACATAACAATATAGCCCTAGATCGATAATGAAGCTAGTATGCTCCTAGTCGGGGATATGTGTCGGGAACTGGTTGTATCCGGAGTATGCATCCATAAATGAAAGCGGTCCATATCCAGTCACTGAGTCCACTAGCTGGTCGATCCTCGAAAGTGGAATGCTGTCTTTCAGGCATGCGTTGTTCAGGTCAGAGTAATCGTCGTATGTCTGCCACATTTTGATCAGCTTTTCTCACAAGAACTGGTTTGGATACCCATTTTGGGTAGAGGGCATCATGGATAAACCTATTGTTTTTGAGTTTATCCACCTCCTCTTTATGTGCATTAGATCTCTTCTGACCCATGTCGCATTGTTTTTGCCGCGTCTTTTTTGTTTCACCGGGATATGCCTTGAGTCGATATTCAATGAATGGCTCGCGATAGTTGGTGAGATCACAGACATGTTAGAATGAGTCCAAGTGAACACATCAAGATTCTATTGGAGAAAGTCGGCTAATTCATTCATCATTCTTGTACTGAGTTGTGATCCGATCTTCAGTACCCGTAATGGGTCACCGTGGCTGACCGTAATGTCCATCGTTAGCTCAATAGATGCAGCCTTAGATTCTCTGGGCTTCTCTTCTTTATCTCTCGGGTCTATATCTTTAAAGAATCGGCTATGGTGTTATTGCTTGATATTGACCTTATGTTGTGAGTTGAAAATGCTCAAGCCGATTTGGCCAAATAATGGGATTGGTTCTAATCCCTTGTATTAGTAGGATTGAAATAGCATATGGCTTGAATCCGAAGTTTACCACTTCAGACTTGAATATGAATGCTATATTCTTATATGTGATAGCCGACTCTTAAATTTGAACATAACTATTTCGTATAACCATCGACGTGAAATTTGGTTGGAATGGTCAGCGATGATGGCTATTCCAGTCGAACTTTTGAATCTCATCATGAGCTGATGAGCTCGATAGTGATGGATTCTAGGTGCTTTGAGGATTATCTACAATGGCCAAAGATCAAGCTTATAAGCATATCGATCAAATATCGAGTAGGGTTTAGCTTTGTGTTGCATGCAGCTGCATAGCCGGCTCTTGCTTTGAGTTTTAATCTACCTGTATATTCGAGTAACGCACTTTCCATTCATTGTATTCATGATCTGTTGCTCGTCATTTAGGTTGGAATGATAGTCAGTCGCCTACGAGCTTAGGCAGTGATCCAATGGTTCTATCTTTAAGCATCCTTTCGGTCATAGCCTCGAGCCGTTGTAAACACTAGGTATGATTCATAGTATTGAGCTATCGTAGTAAGTTTTTTGGATGATCACACTTGTACCCCTGGTCTTGGTTTGATAAATGTACTAAATTATAACATCCTGTAACATTCCATATCTGGAGGCCGAAAGCTAAACACTATGGATACTGCAGTCATCGACAGTATTAACTTCTGGCGACGAAATATAGTAATGCTGACGGTATCCATAATATTAGAAGCACTTGAAAATGAAAAAATCACAGATTTCAAAAAACAATAATTACAGTGATTACATTTCATACAAAATCATATCAAAGTTACAAAAATTCCTAAACGTATTTCCAGGCAATGATCAATTATAATTTACAATAATATGCAAACAGAGACATATGAAGATGCCTCCTTAGATGATCAAAGCAATATAGACATAATTTTCTTAGTACACAGCAGAAACAAACAAAAACAAAATTTCTAAATTAGCTATCCGTCAGCCACCTGCTTGTCTCCGGATGCTTTATTTGCCAAAACCGCTAAAACCTGAAACCTAAACCCTCAGCCTACTCAAATCATATTTTGAGCACCCGAGAGTTTAAGGGGAAACAAAAACTTGGAGTCGAACATAAAGCCAGGTATGAATAATTCCGTTTCATGTCTGTTTACTGATATTTAGTGAGACCATGCCGCTTAGCGGAACGGGTTTCCCCACAATAATACCCTTTTTCAAAACATGTGTTTTGCATAACCATTCCTGCCAAATTGGTTAATCAACTGATTATAATAATAATATAGTAAGATCCATTATGCTAAAACAGAAAATAAATGGTCTTACTGTCCGAAATCTGAGCTAACTGCTCTGTACTGGACTAATTGTCCTATTTCTGATAATACCAAAATAGCAATATCCTTTATGCTAAATAATGGACTATCTGTCCATAAAACAGGTAAAAAGTGGACTAACTGTCGTTAAGAAGTAGGAAGGTCCGTTATGCAAATAAATGAACTAACTGTTCATATCTGGGCTAACCGTCCTTAACTGGACTAACTGTCCTCTGAGCCGACTACCCTCAAAATGGACTAACTGTCCGAACTTAAACGAGCTAACTGCCCGAATTTTCTTTGGGTTAACTACCCTTTAAATTTTCCTTGAAAACCTTTTCAAAATGATTTAGTCTGTCAAATCATACATATACAAGGAAAATATATCTTTAGCGTTACTCAAAGCTATTTTTCCATGATATATATACTTTACTTAAAATATTGTTGATGATGTTCAATAAGGATTACCAATCCCTTTTAAAATAAGTTAAAGTCCCTTATAACTTAAAACACTTAGGCTATCTGCCTATTAATTATATTCGAAACATTTTTTTAAAACCTTTAAACAACCCTTTTGAAACCAATGAAAGACCCTTTCGGAACCCTTGAAAGTACTCCTTTCGAAAACATTAAAGGTAACTCCCTCGAAACCAATAAAAGCCTTTCCTTTAAAAGCTTTAAAGGTAACTAGCGTCTTATTGAATTGACCTTGTCGAAAGGTTGTTTAGTTCATATGAAGCCGACCTCTATGAAAGCAATTTTGTGCTTTTGACCCTTGTACCTTTCGAAGAGGTTGGTTATTACATCTTACTGAGTAATCACATAAATCATATTTTCGAAAACATAAATTTTGTTTTATGGGTTTCGCAACCTTTAGTACAAATTTACTTTCAATTTGTTTAAGTTAGAGAATTTAGATATATTTTATAAATTGGATTAGAAAAGCATACTTCATATAAGCCATAAATCAAGTTAAACCTTTCGACTTAGTCGAAACCTGTTGTATTAATTGAAATTTAGTTGTTGATACACCTTCGAAACCATACACCTCTTTTGTCTTTATCGAAACCTTTGGTACTATTGAGTCGAAACCTTCTGTGACTAACGGGGATTTAATCATCATCTTCCTTCAATATCCTCAAAAGTTCCAAGCCCTTTTATTTATCAATATGACTTCAACTCAAAACCTTTCGACTTAATTGGAATATAAGGTCTCGCCAACATTCATATTCCCTTAGAAAAACTAAGGTCGTGAGTTTCAACAGTCGAAGGGTCTTTTTCCCTTGTTTATCAAATATTGGTAGTGTATACTTTGTTCCGATTTTTATGTAGGTTTTAACTATTCCCTTCTAATAACAAAGCTTCTATTGAGCTTTCGACGTTGTTAATAAAATGAATTAATAAAACATTAAAATATCTTTAATAAATGAAAATCCCACCACAATTTTAACTAAAGAAAGAGGCTTTCAGATCTACACACACACGTACATATACAAATATATACATATGTGTGTGTATGCGTATACATACATATATATATATATATCATTTATCATTAAGCATATATATATATATAACTTGTTTTTGTTTCAAAAAATTAAAAAAATCATTAACTTTTTATTTATTTATTATTATATATGTATTTGTTTTTGAATATTATTTATAAAAAATACTTCATTTACTCTTTGGTTTTTAACTAAGTAAAAAAACTACTTCTTTTCTTTTTATTTACAAGGTTAAACATTTTTAAATTCTAAAATTTTGAATTATTCAAAGATACAAATTCGCATGGATTATTATTAAAAAATTATTAATTATTTTTCTTAGTTTGCAATGATTAAAAAATCACTACTTTTTATTTGAAAATGTTGAACTAATTTTAGACATTAAACTTTGAATTATTAGTTAAATGTATTTGAATATAAATATATGTGTTAATTACCAAATAATAAATATATATATCTTTTAAATACATACTTTTAAACATACGTACGTACTTACATACATACATATGTTTGTGTGTGTGTATGTATGTATGTATGTATATGCATGTTTGTATATGTGTATATATATAAGTATATACCAAAATAAATTAATATTAAAAAGATTATTTGTGTGGGTGTATAACATATTTATATAAAGATTAATTAAATGATAATGGCTAAAAAATTAATGCTTTATAAGTTTATATTAGTGTAGAAATTTAATTATTTATGTGTGTGTATGCTTATCACATTATGAAGTCACTTATCACCTTAAATTGCATTATTGACTGTATGTCACAACAGATAATTATACACAAATGACATATGCTTACCATATAACCACTAGATTGGATTACTGTAATTATTGCAATCATGATGTTTATATTGTGAACACACACTCACACTCACACGCATACATATACAATATAATATATAATATATAATTAAATTAACAGTAAAATATAACTATTGAATCATAAATAAACATAAAATCTAATAAACACAAATTTGATTAATATTAAAACGTAACCAAAAAAATTTTATTAAAAGAATTTTAGTTTTGATTTAATATAAATTTATTATTTATATAAACTCAAAATCCGATCTTTTGTAAATAAATAAAAGGATTGTTTTTTTTAAATTCCCTCTTTTAACCCCCTACCAATGCATTTGATCCGATGAAAGTGTAAGATGGTGTACGTGCCTCTAGTACCTTTGTTTGATCAATCCAACTTGTGCTACATTCGATTTTTAAAGAATACATTTCTACGTTACAAGAGGAATAGCGGATGTGTTTGTAACATTTTAATTTTAGCAAATAGTCTCAATATCGCTACTTGAGTGATCATTGAATTTCTCATCCACTCATGGATATCAATTCATTGGAGCAACATTCAAGGATTAGAAGTTGCACCATGAGAAGTAATTGACGCAACACAATCTTGTAGGAGAAAACCGAGGAATGAGATTAAGTGATGAGTGAGTCTCAAGGAGAGCTATTGGCATTGGACGGGATAAACTTTATTCTTATAAGAAACAACCGATGATGGTGGTTAGATTAGGGCCAAATCTTAGGAGAGTTGTCCCTATTAGGCAAGATGGTGTTGCATGGGAAGGCATAGATTGTTATGGTGTTAGTGTAATAAAGTGTACAAAATGGACTACAAAGTCAACACTTAAGATATGCGTAAATGAAAGGTAGGGTGCTAAAACCAAATTGATGCAGTGCATACCTTAATTCGCGGCGAAGCCATAGGTCGCAGAGCCTTAGGTCGCAGACGAGCAGCCATAGATCGCCTCAACCCTATGTCGCGAGATTCGTATCCTATGTCGCGAGATTCGTATGTCACTCCAAAATTCGCGAACGAGCTTAGGTCGCTCCTCCTCCTTAAGTCGCGGCGAAACCCTAAATTGCTCCAGATAAGTCGCGAGCGACATTGCTTAAGTCGCGGCAAGCTTAGGTCGCTCCTCCTCCTTAAGTCGCGAACATCTCCAGTAGGTCGCTCCAGTGAAAGTCGCGAACGAGAAAAGGTTATGTCGCTGAGCCTTCTTATGTCGCGAAGCCGAGGTCGCGCAAGTTTCTTAAGTCGCGAAGCTCCTTATGTCGCTGAAATCCAGTTAGGTCACGAACGAGCTTCTTTAAGTCGTTGATTGTTAAGTCGCTGATTGTTTCTTAAGTCGCTATGCCACATTACTTAGGTCGCTCGTTCCAGAACACTTATGTCGCTGATGCTAGATCGTCTGCTTCCATAAGTCGTATGTTGATTTTAAGTCGTGAATTCCTATATGTTGATAGGTCGTATTGTTTAGGTCGTTGCTGTGTGTTTTTGTAAGTCATTTGTACTGTTAGTGATGTATTTTTCTTAAGTCGTGTGAAGTGTTGTAACGTGTGTTGAGTTGTACTTTGCCTATAAATAGGGGTGTGTTGTCATTTGTAAAGGAGTTGATTTTTGAATAAAAATTTGTTTGTGCTTTGTGCCACCATTAAAATTGGAAGTTGAGTGTTATCTCCTTTCTCCATCTTCGGATATTCGAGTGCGCTCGAATCAACGATCTTGAAGCCGATTCATGGAATCTTGTGCGCGAGATCAACGTCGAAGTGAAAGGGACGCGGAAGATGATCTTAAGGCTATTTAACACTAGAGGGGGGGTGAATAGTGTTTTAAGAATTTCTTTAAAACTTCTTTGATTTAAATTGATTTAACTAACTTAATGCAAATACACAATCACAGATCAAATCACAGAATCATAAACAGATGCAAATATAAATAAAAAGCAAGTAAAGGAAAGAACACACCAGGAATTTTATACTGGTTCGGTGTTACCCTACATCCAGTCCCGCACAACTCGTACGGCTTTCTATTCAATAATAATCTAGATTACAATCCCTCGATTCCAAGGCAACGAGGTACACCCTCCAGATTCTCAGGTCTCTGGGTAGAACCACTTGATTCACAGGACACAAGTTCACCCGATCGATTTCCAAGGACACGATCACACCTTTATAACCCTAAACAAGTTTCTTTGAGTACAAATGTATCTATAACTCTGATAAGCACTGAGATTCTTTGAAGAGAGTGGCAGAGAATCAAACTAGAGATATTCTGGTTTGATTCACTTAAGATTTCGGCAGAATATGGATAGGATGATTAGAAAATAAGATAAGAGAGTAAAGAGGAGAGAAAATAAAGAAAGTAGTTACTGGAAAACGTCCATAACAGTCTCTATTTATAGAGAATGAATGGATGTGTCCATTCAAAGAGATTTAAACGAATAGACACTTCTTTTGAAAAACAACCTTTGCTATAACGGGAAGCATGTCGACATGACGAGTAACTATGATGTCGACATGGTCTAGTAAAAATGATGATTTGCTTTTCTTTGAAAATGATGATTTAAAACATATGCAACTTTATTCAAATGGACTCTATGTATTTGTAGAAGGTATTTAGAAGTAGAAATACTTATGAATATATATATGTATATATACTAAAATATATTTAAAATCAAGGTAAATAAACTAAAGTAAATATAATATTAAAATAGATTTTGAGGCTAAAATATCAAGGACAATTTTGAAATCAAAATATAACAAAATGATAAATATGATTTTGAGGCTAAAACATTTTTGGAAATACGAACGAAGGTTTTTCTTTTGAAAAGGAATATTTGAAAATCATTTTATGAAACAAGAGATAATTTTGAAAATCATTTTGAATCAAAATTAGTGGATAACAAAATAGGGCTACTATCCGTTCCACTAGATATTTCGTGAGTTCCATCTCACTAGGGTTCCATCCCTTTAACAAGAACGAAGTGGATTCCATTCCACGAGTAAATTGGATAAAAAAGAATGATAGTGCTTTCAAGGAGTTTTAACAAATATCTAACCTAACTATATTATTTGTCTTGAACCCTTGAATATCTTGAATCTCATGAGTCTTCAATCTTGAACTCTTGATCTTTGTCTTCTTTACTGTACAGTCTTCTTTTGTTGATACCTGCATATAGATTTCCTACACATATATATTTTATAACACTTCTATAGTTGTTGTCATCAAAACCACTATCCTATGGACTAACATTCTCCCCCTTTTTGATGATGACAACCTTTGTTTATAAAATATTTATATTCTCCTTATAACTCCCCCTAAATCTAATAACTCCCCCTTAATCTATGCCTAACTAACCTATTTTATACTTCTCCCCCTTTGTCATCAACAAAAAAAATGACATTAACTCCCCCTAAATATATGATATTAATGATAGTGTTATCATTAATAATACTGAAACTAGATATAACAATGTTAAATATTGTATACTCAGAATGATATATATGAGTAATATAAGAATGAGAATAATACGTGTAACCACAGATTATTTTATTCATTTCAATATTACTATATACATGACTATTTAAACTTATAAACACATAACTAAAACAAGAAAATAAACAACTCAACAGTTGTTTTTGATGATGGGAGACTTGTGGACAGGACAATTTGGGTAATGGAAACAGAAATTTCCATGTTGTTCCACAATGTTCCCATAAGCATCAAAACAGACTTCCCCTACACATACTGCTTCATCATCAGTTTCTTCCTCCATTGGTTCTTCCTCTTCTTCTTCGTCTTCGTCTTCTTCTCCTTCTTCATTTGCTTCTATGTTAGAAGAATCTTCAATTACAATTGGATTGGCATGATTATCCATGAGGAATTTTTGAAGATTCCTCAGAATATTCCCTTGTTTCTCTTGCTCTCTTGCCATTCTCAATTGTTGAACTTGAATTTCAGTTAACATCTGCAGCGAATCATCAACTTTCTCCTCTATTTTGATGACACGAGCAAGTATGGAGTTTTGGACAGGGCCTTGTGAAGGAAAAGGGAAAGGAACCGGTGAAATTTGATTAGGATTGGATGTGGAAGCCATGGATTTGATGTTTCCAGAAAGTAGTATGAAGAAATAATGATTGGAGGGAAGAGAAACTCGGAATGGGTGAATTAAATAACCACCCATTCAAAAATTAGAGGGAAAAACGAATTGTCATTTTTACCGTTTCATGTCGACATGACGCATGAATACTATGTCGACATGGTGTTGTAAAATGCTATGGTTAAGAAATCATTCATATATACCCTATGTATACTACTATACTATATACTATATTTCAGAAAGAGAACATATACCTAATTCTCTTCTTAACTTGGTGAAGACAGGTTCTCCTAAAGGTTTGGTTAAAATATCAGCTATTTGATTTTCAGAATTAACGAAATCAAGAGAAATTTTCTCTTTATTTACGTTATCTCTTAGAAAATGGTGTCTAATGTCAATATGTTTAGTTCGGGCATGGAGAGTTGGGTTTTTGGACAAACTAATGGCACTAGTGTTATCACAGAAAATTGGAGATTTTGTGATAGATATACCAAAATCATTCAAGGTTTGTTGCATATACAAAACTTGAGAACAAGCTAAAGCAGCAGAAACATACTCTGCTTCAGTTGTTGATAGGGAAACAGTATTCTGCTTTTTACTGAACCAGGAAATTAAGGAATGACCTAGAAAGTGACAAGTTCCACTTGTACTCTTTCGGTCTGACTTACACCCAGCATAGTCAGCATCACAGTAGGAAACTAATTCAAATGAATCATTCTTAGGGTAGAACAATCCATAATCAAAGGTGTGTTTAACATATCGAATGATACGTTTCACAGCTTTTAGATGAGTTTCCTTGGGTTGAGATTGATATCTTGCACAGAGACAGACACTGTTCATGATATCTGGTCTACTAGCAGTTATATAGAGAAGTGATCCAATCATTCCTCTATACAAGGTTTGATCTACGTCTTTGGATAGATCATCCTTACTTAACGCTATATTGGTTGCCATGGGAGTTGGTTTTCCACTCACATTGGTCAAGCCAAACTTACTAACTAACTCTCTCGCATACTTCTCTTGACTGATAAAGATACCATTATCTAATTGTTTGATTTGTAATCCTAGGAAAAAGTTAAGTTCACCCATATGACTCATCTCAAACTCTTTTGTCATAATGTCAGAAAATTCTTTGTTCATGTCAGAATTGGTTGATCCAAAAATAATATCATCTACGTACACTTGTACAAGTTGAATATCATTTTTATTTCTTTTAATAAAAAGTGTGTTATCTACTTTACCTATTTCAAAATCAGATTGCAAAAGATAAGACCTAAGTCTATCATACCAAGCTCTCGGAGCTTATTTTAGACCATACAGGGCCTTTTTTAATTTAAAAACATGATTTGGAAATTTTGTATCTTCAAAGAGTGGAGGTTGTTCAACATAAACTTCCTCTTTTACAAAACCATTTAGAAAGGCACTCTTGGCATCCATTTGAAAAAGTTTGAAATTATTGAAATTAGCGAAAGCAAGCAGAATTCTAATAGCTTCTAATCTTACTACGGGTGCAAAGGTTTCGTCATAATCTATACCTTCTTCTTGACAATAACCTTGTGCAACGAGTCGAGCCTTATTTCTAACGACCTCACCTAATTCATTTAATTTATTTTTATATACCCATTTAGTGCCTATAATGGATTTATCCTCAGGTATAGGAACAAGTTCCCAAACATCATTTCTGGTGAATTGATTCAATTCTTCTTGCATAGCAAGAATCCATGAATCATCAGTTGATGCTTCCTTTGGATTTTTAGGTTCTATTGAGGATATAAAAGCAACATGACTCATACTGTTTAATTGATTCCTAGTTTTAACAACAGATTGCATATCTCCTAGAATATTTTCTACAGGGTGATCTTTTAAAAGCCTAATCTTTTTATTTGGATGAAAAGTTTCATTTGTAGCATCTACAGATTCATGATTAGGAATAACTAAGTCATCCTCATCATTAGTCTGATCAATTTCTTTGAAATTTTCATCAAAGGAAACATGTAAAGTTTCTTCAATAGTGTTTGTTCTTAGATTAAAAACTCTATAAGCTTTACTCCTGTTAGAATATCCGATAAAGATTCCTTTGTCGGATTTAGGATCAAACTTATCTAAATTATCTTTTGTATTTAAGATAAAACATTTACTTCCAAAAATTCTGAAATAAGATACCTTAGGTTTCTTATTGAAAAAGAAGTTCATAAGGTGTTTTATTGGTTAGAGGTCTAATTAGAATCCTATTCAAAATATAACAGGCTGTTGCAACTGCTTCAGCCCAAAAATGTTTTGGTAATTTACTATCAGAAAGTAGAGTTCTAGCACACTCTTGAATCGTCCTATTCTTACGCTCAACTACTCCGTTTTGTTGTGGAGTTCTTGGAAACGAAAAATTGTGAGTAATTCCCTTCTGATTACAGAATTCCTCAAACTTATCATTTTCAAATTCACCACCGTGATCACTACGAATAGTGATGATCTTGAAAGAAAGTTGGTTTTGAACTCTTTTTGAAAAACTTTTAAAATAATCAAAAGTATCACTTTTATGTTTCAGAAAGATTGTCCATGTATATCTGGAATAATCATCCACAATTACAAAGACATATTTACTATGGTTGATTGATTGAATCTGAGATGGACCAAATAAATCTAGGTGAAGTAACTCAAGAGGTTTTGAAGTAGAAATCATATCTTTAAGTTTAAAGGAACTTTTTCTAAGTTTTCCTAATTGACATGCATCACATATACTATCTACTTTAAATTGCATCTTAGGGAGGCCTCTTACTAGATCAAGTTTGGATAGTCTAGATAAGAGTTTAAAATTCAAATGTCCAAATCTCTTATGCCAAGTCCAAGGGTCACTTGTATTGGCCAAAAGACATAGATTATCATTTGAAATTTTCATACTGAGAATATAGATATTCTTTTTCCTAACTCCCTCAAAGATAATATTAGATTTATTATCTTCGATGTGACACTTGACTTTTTCAAATTTAATCCTATATCCTTTATCACATAACTGACTAATACTAAGTAGATTATGTTGTAGATTTTTAACTAACAAAACATTTGAAATAATAGGAGTTTCAGAATTACCTACATTGCCGATGCCAACTACATAACCTTTTGAATTATCCCCAAAATTAACCAATCCTCCATCCTTGTAAATAATGTCATTGAGTATCTCTGGATTTCCTGTCATATGTCTTGAACATCCACTATCAAGTATCCACTTGTTTTTCCTTATTTGCACAACTTGTCCATTGTGAATAGATTCATTTGTCGCCATGAAGCAAGATTCCTGCACAGTGAACAACTTTTGTAGATTACCTGATTCTATATAACTATCATGCATCAATTTATGAGACCACAATGATTTGATCATTAAAGAATTATTTTTAGGAAACATTTCAAACTTAGCCATGAACTTTTCAAAAATCAGATTATGAATACTTTGAAAAACTTGCTCTGATACCAAACGAAAGGGACGCGGAAGATGATCTTAAGGCTATTTAACACTAGAGGGGGGTTGAATAGTGTTTTAAGAATTTCTTTAAAACTTCTTTGATTTAAATTGATTTAACTAACTTAATGCAAATACACAATCACAGATCAAATCACAGAATCACAAACAGATGCAAATATAAATAAAAAGCAAGTAAAGGAAAGAACACACCAGGAATTTTATACTGGTTCGGTGTTACCCTACATCCAGTCCCGCACAACTCGTACAGCTTTCTATTCAATAATAATCTAGATTACAATCCCTCGATTCCAAGGCAACGAGGTACACCCTCCAGATTCTCAGGTCTCTGGGTAGAACCACTTGATTCACAGGACACAAGTTCACTCGATCGATTTCCAAGGACACGATCACACCTTTATAACCCTAAACAAGTTTCTTTGAGTACAAATGTATCTATAACTCTGATAAGCACTGAGATTCTTTGAAGAGAGTGGCAGAGAATCAAACTAGAGATATTCTGGTTTGATTCACTTAAGATTTCGGCAGAATATGGATAGGATGATTAGAAAATAAGATAAGAGAGTAAAGAGGAGAGAAAATAAAGAAAGTAGTTACTGGAAAACGTCCATAACAGTCTCTATTTATAGAGAATGAATGGATGTGTCCATTCAAAGAGATTTAAACGAATAGACACTTCTTTTGAAAAACAACCTTTGCTATAACGGGAAGCATGTCGACATGACGAGTAACTATGATGTCGACATGGTCTAGTAAAAATGATGATTTGCTTTTCTTTGAAAATGATGATTTAAAACATATGCAACTTTATTCAAATGGACTCTATGTATTTGTAGAAGGTATTTAGAAGTAGAAATACTTATGAATATATATATATGTATATATACTAAAATATATTTAAAATCAAGGTAAATAAACTAAAGTAAATATAATATTAAAATAGATTTTGAGGCTAAAATATCAAGGACAATTTTGAAATCAAAATATAACAAAATGATAAATATGATTTTGAGGCTAAAACATTTTTGGAAATACGAACGAAGGTTTTTCTTTTGAAAAGGAATATTTGAAAATCATTTTATGAAACAAGAGATAATTTTGAAAATCATTTTGAATCAAAATTAGTGGATAACAAAATAGGGCTACTATCCGTTCCACTAGATATTTCGTGAGTTCCATCTCACTAGGGTTCCATCCCTTTAACAAGAACGAAGTGGATTCCATTCCACGAGTAAATTGGATAAAAAAGAATGATAGTGCTTTCAAGGAGTTTTAACAAATATCTAACCTAACTATATTATTTGTCTTGAACTCTTGAATATCTTGAATCTCATGAGTCTTCAATCTTGAACTCTTGATCTTTGTCTTCTTTACTGTACAGTCTTCTTTTGTTGATACCTGCATATAGATTTCCTGCACATATATATTTTATAACACTTCTATAGTTGTTGTCATCAAAACCACTATCCTATGGACTAACACGAAGAATCGTAGATCTTCTAACGCGGTATCGTGCGCGATCAACGTGTTGAAGATAGCTAGAATCCGGTATCTCGAGAGATCAACGGATTTGGGCACTTGGGTATCTTCAATTCATCGATTCATCTTGTTTCATCGATTCATTTTCCATGAATTCATCAATTCGTGAGTTGTGTGATCCTGTAGGCTGCGTAACAAATGGTATGATACGTTCAATTAATAGTAGCTTATCGACTAGATATTTGTATAACAACGGATTAGGTGTGAACACTGAGCGATATAAAACACTCGTGTGTCAGCAAACTAAGTGTTTGATATATAATACTTTGAAAGCTGACTAAGGTTTCCTTAGAAAGATAACATACTTGAAAATGAGTGGGAAAAACTCTTAAATCGCTCAAGATATTGTAGTTAAACCCATGGAGAAATCAATATATAAACTCGGTCATGATGATCACAGGCTTCCTTTAAGTAAATGCCCTAATTTTATTTGTTATAGAAATAAGGGTTTCTTTCAGTTATACTTAGGTTAGCGGAAATTCTTGCAAAGAAAAAGAATGAAGACTACGTAAATTATATAATCTTCATTTAACCTAACCGTTGTGGATATGAAGTAGGTGATCATCACCATATACTCGAATTGAAGTCCAATAACTTGCCCGGTTGACGGTTAGGGCTGCTTGGTTTCATGCCCACCTAGCGATGTACTGTATAGTGTATACATGTGTGTAGCTGTCTCTCTCTCGCATGGTCGCCCGCGTACATGTGTGTGTGATTTGAAAGGGTATTTGATATAACAAAGTTAAACTAAACTAAAACGCAAATGATATAAGAAAGGTAGCTATAGTTTTTACAACATACTAAACCATAAACTGAGATTATATAGACTAAACTAGAAAGGAAGCCTAATAATCCGCCGCAGAACTACGGTCCTAGCCCATAATCCTCTCCAGAACAACAGTCCTAGCCCTCCTAATATCCCTGCAACACCTAGCAGCAAGCTCACCAATCTCCTCCACATTTTCCATAAACCCCTCCAACATTTTACTCATTTCACACACAGTAATCCCAACCCCTTCCTCCTCCTCCTCCTCAACCACAAACTCCGCACTTTGCAATAAAGCCCCAATCATCACCTCCAACCTCTCGATCAGCACCTTCACACTTTCCAGGTCCTTTATCACAACAAACGTCGCAACCTGCATGGACGCCACAGCATCCCTCTGACTTTTCATGGTGTTTTCGTACTTTTCACATAAGGAGTCGAACCACCTACCCATGGACCCGAGGGGTGAAGAAGTGGCTATTGAGAGGGCGGCTGTGACTATAGGAGGTGCCACTGCTGCTGCCACCACCGAACATATGACGAGTGCTGTGTAGGCGAATGCGAATATGATGCTGGAGATCCTTCTGAATGCTTTGAGGGTTTTCAGACGTTTGTCAAGTTTGAGCTTCCGAAGAATGAGCTTCTCGATCATCAGCTGTTGCTGGCCATAGACCGCATTGAATGCTTGGAAGAACTCGTTGTTGAATGGGTTGCATGTCTCTTCGAATCTCTTTAGCTCTTTCAGTGTTCTTTCGTACTTGTTCTGTTCAAAATGCGAATTATGTCACATTCTACTCATAACATCGTGTGTTTAGTGATGTGGAATTTGAAGTATTTGTGCATCAACTATATCAATTTTAAAGAAGAAAAAAGAGAGAGAGAAAAATAGAACATCCTTTGATATTTTATGGTTAAGTGTTTTGAGTTTGATCTCTTGATACCTTTAAAAAGTGAGTTAAAAAAACTTGATATATCGGCAGAGAATGTACATATTTTTTTTGTTTTTTTTCTTTAAATTTGAAAGATATATAATAACCAATTTGATAAAGGATTAAAGCAAAAGGATATTGAAATTTTGAAGTGTTTTATTGGTATTACATATTTGATTAACTGATCTTATATATCTATCAAATTAGCAATTTATGTTGACTTACCAATAACAGTGGTAATCATTAATTGTATTTATAGATTAAAGTTTCAAATTTGGATTTAATATTGAATTCGAATTCCTCGTGCATCAATTATCCTTTCATATTTTTCATTTATTATTTTTGTTAAATAACAGTGTTATGTGTTTCAAATTTAATATCTGGAAATGTATATATAATAGCCAAATTAATTAAAGAGGAAAATAAGTCACTTACATCAAGCAATAAGAACATGGTGGTACTAATTTTATACAGCATAGTTTGAAGTTTTGGGTTCAAATTCTTTAGATAGCAGCTATAATTTTGTGCACAATCAATTGGAATGTGATCTTGGTATCTTACTAGTAAAAGCAATTAACTACACTTGGAATTGGTGTGATATTGGTTTCTATTTAGTAAAAGCATTTAACTACACATGCAAAACTATTATGTGCCTATCAATTAATGTGGCTGGCATAAAAAACTTCATCATATTTGCAGCTAAAACAAGGTAATATATGGATTAAAATGGAAAATAAATCCAATATCAGCTACAAATTGTTGCATAGTGACATAGAGTAACCGATCTTGCTTTCTACCTAGCGAAATAGTAATCTCATATATTTAAAATCATCTAATAGCCTACCAATTAATACTTATATAGCATGTAAAAATCACAATAAAATAAGGATAAGGAAAATTACAGTAGAAGCATGGTCTCGGTCATCATTGTGAAAGCACTGCAAGGCAACCTGCAAAATCAACTGAGAATCCCTAGCCTTCACCAAGCACTTCTTCAAAGCAGCAAGAAAGTCCAAAGTCTGAAGGGAGTTCTCGAAGTAATCCTCAACGAGCTCAAACAAATCCGGAGTGTTCCAGATATCCTACCTGCAATTCAAAATGACCTTAACGACCTCGTGGTTCATCACACAAAGACATCCAGCCACCTCCTTTAGGGAGTCAAGAGACATGGAACGGACATCCACTCCCTCCGTTAAGCTCGACGTGGCTTTAGTCATCCTCCTTTGCATTTATGCATCAAAGGCCCTCAATTCCGGATCCATTTCACATGTTGCTAAGTACGATTTGATTTCAGCAGCGTACAAAGCTCGGTTCTCGACATCCTCGATCATTTTCTCTCTTTTAATGTGTTAACGTAAAAATTGAACGCTAACACCCCGGTGTGAATATTAGTAAAGTGAAAGCACCACCCGTTGGTACGGGAACTAAAACAAGCAGATAATTGCAGTAAAGGTAAAAAGATAGCAGTTTTTATAGTGATTTGGCTCAAAATCAAGCCTACGTCCACTTTATCTTCTCTATCACAAGTTTGATTACAAGTTTTACAAGAATTCCTTCGATTACTTAACAATCGATATAAGTAATTAGCTCTACAATGCAAAAGAGATTCTGGAATCCATCTTGAATGTAGTTGATCTTCTCTTTCGGTAGTTTAGAATGTTTTTGGTAGTAGAGGTGTTGTAGAGGTCGTGAATGCAGCAGAGTTTCGGCGCTTTGAAGTCTGGAAAAAGTCCACTTCGAATGTGGAGTAGGTGGGGTATTTATAGGAGGAGCAGTCCTTAGGTCGGCTGTGATAGGTCGTATGCGACCTAAGAATCGTGCAACCTAAGAATGTCTCGAGGTAACTAAGTCGTCTGCGACTTAGTGGAGCTATCCTGGGCGAGTTACTGGGTGTGAGTGACCTAATGCAGTGAATACAAAAGTTATCTCGGCCAAATTTAAGTCGTGAGCGACCTAAAAGAAGAGGCAGGTCGTGTGGCTTTACTCTGGAGCATGTTAAGTCGTTCCCTTTTCCTGAGTTGCTAGGTCGCTAGATCGTTAGGTCGCTAACTCGTTAGGTCGCTAGGTCGCTTTCTGGAGTTAGGTCGCTAGGTCGCTTTCTGGAGTTAGGTCGCGGCCTTCTTATCTCGTTAGGTCGCTGGGTTTCTGGACCACTGAGTCGCTCAGTTTCTTAGGTTGTTAAGTCATAAGTCGTTGGGTCGCTAAGTCGTGGAAAAAGAGGTGTTAACACTTGCCCCTCGAAGTATACGCCTAGGGACAAGGTCGTGTGCTTCGACACCTTTTAACTCGTGCCATCTGAATTGCTAAGTCGTGAGTCGCTCGAGTTGTTAGGTCGTGAGTCGCTTGAGTTGTTATGTCGTTCTAAGCCGATACGAATTCCACCTTTCCCGCCTATAAGTTGCTCGGCTCCTTCTTCCTTCTACTCACTTGCTCTATTATTCGAAACTACCATTGACATTTTCCCCAAGCTTTCGAAGACAAATTCCAACTTTCTCGTCGTCGATAAACCCTCCGTTCAACTACGTAAGTAATTCTGGCCATCATTCTCCTACATCCATTGTTAAATCGCTGATTTCCACTTTCTGACTTCGATTCACGTTCTTTTGCTGCATTTCATCGAGAATCATGTTTTGACCAATTTGTGACCGTTGTCGATCATGCAGTGGCTGCGATTCATGATAAAACAGCAATATTGAATTTGTGGCGTATCTGAGAAGATGTTAATGGTTTTTTGGGTGATTTGGTGGTATTGGAGAGACGAGGGTTTTTTGTTGTGAGTGCGCCAACGGGTTATCAGGTTATCGGGTTATCGGGTTCATGAGTTAGGCAACCCGAGGAAGATTGAGCGAGTTAGGGAGTTGGTGAATTGATGTATTGGGAAGTAGTGAACGGGATAAGGCATTAGGCGAGTTAAGGATTTGAGGGGGAGCGACTTACGGTTTAAACATTAATCACACGACATAACTCAGCAAACGGTTTAACCAAGCAAATGACTTAACCAAGCAAACGACTTAACCAAGCAAACGACTTAACCAAGCAAACGACTTAATTTTAACCCGTGGAGCAGTTTTAACTCGTAGGGTTGATGAACTTTTATAACCCAGGCAGAGCGACCTAATAGAAGACCGACTTATGTTATGTCATTCAACATGATTTGGACGACCTAAGTAATTCCGAGCTAGTCTTAAGTCGTTCCTGCGACTTAAGGACTTGAATACTTGCAAAATTTTCACAGGACTTGACTGAACTGCCAATTTGAACTACTTGAACCAGTTGTACTTTTTCATAGATTGTATTGACTTGATTGCTAATAACCTGTTAAATTCAACATTTGCAGAAAACTGGGACGAATATATTCATTATTGACTGCCCACATCGAATGATGGATTAAATCAAGAGACAATATTCTACTTAAATAAAATAAACTGAATTCAATCGAGTGTGAAATGCTGTGAATTAACTAACTTGAATGAAGTGTCAACGCAAAATTCTCACAGTTAGAACTGCTTACTATCGAATGTTATCTGCATTGACACTACTCTCAGTTTTAATTTAATAACAAGTCTTGAATTTTCCTGAATTAATGTATGCCAACCAGTACTGTTATTTTTATTCACTTGTTATTTTATTAGCTTCGCACAACACTTCACACGCTTTTAGGAAACGTGCACCTTCATATTTGAACATCCAGTTCCTTATGTAGAATGACTTCTCATCAAGCACAAGAAGTAACAGTAGAACAGATTGAAGAAGTCTTCCCAATTGCTGACCCTCTAGAGAATCCTCCGGAAACTGTTTCAACCACTCTAACCCAACGGGCTTTCAGCCAGCTTTGCATCCAATTTGGCATTGCTGAGACCGAAGCTTTACTTCCTAGAGTAAATGATACCGCCGACAGGCCACCTCCTGGCTTTATTGCGGTCAACCGTCAGATGTGCTTAAGCGGAGCTATTCCTCCTTTCAATGACTTTCTCAGAAAGCTGCTTCTTCGGTTGACTATCTCTCCATTTCAGTTGCACCCCAATGGCTACGCCATTCTGATGGGGTTGTGTGTGTTGTTCGAGAGAACACTTAATCGCCTTCCGAGCTTCGATGAAATTTGCTACTTGTGTTCGTTCAGGAGGAATAAAGATCATCCTTCCATCACACTTATAAGGAGCGCTAGAAATCGTAAACTGATTACAGACTTGCCCGACAGCGCTCACGGGTTCTTAAATCAGTTTTTCTTCGTTCGTTGCCATTCAGAATTCTATGGCATCTGGAGAGTAGGAAGTAAGATTGTCTATCTCCATTTACTCCATTTCTGAGCCTTTCAGAATTTGGGTTGTCAAGTATTAACTTCATTTTTACTCTTGTAGCACTTCCTTCCCTTTCTAAAGACTCCAGTCACAAGTCAAATTTTGAAAGGCTAAATGATGTAGCCGTCGAGGAAAGGAGTATCAAGTTTCTTTTGAAAGATGAATTTCTTCATCAATTTGGCCTTTTACATCCTTCACGATCCCTTCAGCTTCGCGATGCCCCTGCTCCTCAACCGGAAACATCTGATGCCCCAGCCCCCGCAAAAGAACTTGCGTTGAAAGAACTAGTTGCAGAAGCTTCATTGATAAAATGCTCCGGTTCTGCTGAGGGTGCATAGTTTTCTGGCAAGTCTAAGCTTCTTCCGGTTATCGAAGAAGAGGAACTTCAACAATGTTCCGGGAAGACCGCCACGGAAGCTGATGAGGGGATGGAGAAGGAAAGTTCTGCCACAAAAAGTGCTGAACATGCTGAAGACGGAACTGCTGGTGTGACTCACTCGGCTGGGCATGACGGTGATGACATCTTCGGGGAGTTAAGCGATTTTATGGTGACTTCTCAAGAGCTTTTTAAAGACGATATCACCGCTCCTAAGCTTGTCTCTCCATCGGTTGAAGCAACATCTGTCTTGCGATCACTTCCGTCAACCCAAGAGTTGACCCATATTGTAAAAGTCGACATCACTCCTAGGCTGAAGAGTGGTTTGTAGCTTGATGCGCGTAGTTTGCACGCCACACACACTTAGGATTTTTAGCAGTTACTCGCACTTAACTTCCTTTTTCTGGAGATTTCTAAATTCTATCTCTTTTTCATTTTCAGATTCTCCAATGGGACGAAGCGGCTCGTATTATGATGATTTTATACACTACGGAAGGCGTGACTTTTATAATCCCCGACGTTATCTCTCTACCCCCAGGGAAACTGATGAGGAACGAGCGGCTAGGAAAGCTCGTGAGAGGCAGGCTGACGAGGAGAGGTATGGAAGAAAGGATGATCGCCATGACTCCTACCAAAGAGATGACGATTCTCACAAAAGAAAATCTCACGATGACAGGGGAAAGAGTCACATAACCGAGGAGCCAAGCAAGCGGGCCAAACTCGACGACAAGTCTTCATCTGAAATCTCTAAAGTGCCCGCTGCTTCTATCTCTTTAGACATTCCTCCCAGCTCTCCTGCCCTCAAAAGAACTGATATCCAATCAATCATCAATAGGCCTCCCTATCAAGTCGAGAAGCCTCCGCCTACACTCCACAGCCGATTCCCGAACTGGTGTCTGAAAGGAGTGCGTTTCGATTTGGATTTGGTACCGATCGGCAAACAAGCCATGCTGCGAAATCTTGATGCTGTAAAGCTCGATATAGAAAGAATGTCCAGCTGGCAAAAACTGGTCGATGAACTCCAAAGAGTAAACCGCCTAAATCTTGAGGCTATGCTGACTATGGAAAATGATAAGTCTGAGTGGCAGAAAATTCTTAATCAGCATGATGCGGAAATGAAGAGCATCACTGTTTTCAACGAGGAGCTTGAGGCCGAAGTTAAGAAACTTAAGGAGGACCTTGCTACCTCTTCCGCTTCCCATTCTCAAAAGGAAGAGGTTTTTTAAAAGCAAGTGAGAGATGCGCATGCTGCTCAGAGAGATGTCGAGATCAAACTTGAGGCGAAACAACATGTTGTTGAAAAATACCGCAACGATACCGTCCAGTTGTGGGAAAAAGTCAGCTCCCAAGACTTGGAGATTACCATGTTAAAAGCTCAACTTTCAAAAGCAGAAAAGGAGCGTGATGAGGCCATTGCCGGAAAAGCGGCTGCTGAAGAATCGCACGAAACAACCAAGGCCACCATTAGCTCCACTCTTTTTGAGTTTGGCGTTCTTAGCATCTTAGGGAAAGGCAGTCTCTCTTTCTTGGGCCCGAAGTATGAGATTACATTAACTGAAGTGTGTGAAGCAGCGGTTGAAGCGTTCAAAGATGCTGGCTATACTGAAGAGGATTTTGAGGCTAACTACTTGGACGACGAGGGTCGTGCCGCCCTCGCGAGAGGGAAAGAACAACTTGCTAATCAACAAGCCGAAGTAACAGAAGGAGAGCGTCCAGGGAAGGCACCTTTGACCGACCCAGCCCGTCCTTCGTCTTCGGTCGACGTTGACATTATTGGCTCAAGTTCCCATTCTCCGCCTCCTGCTAAAGCCGAAATTGAAATTAAAACTGCTCACACTGAAGAAGAGGCCCAAGAAAGTACTGAAGCCCAGAATTATGAAATTGAAGTGATCAAACCAAGCTCTCCAGGTAACTTCAATTCCGATCTGGCTCAAGTGGACTGCTCGTTTGCTTCACATGAGCTTGATGAACTTTTTGCCTATTACTTAAACTTTGACGTGCCACTATCTCCTCTCTTTGCGGGAAATATTGATGTTTTTAACTTTTCTTCTTCTGTAGCGAAAACAACAAGTGCCGCACAAGCTTCGCCTCCCCCAGCTGCTGCTCCTTCACCTCTTCAAGTTACTCCTCCTTCTGCTTCTCAACCGGGGTCACAAGAAGAACAAATAGAAGCACTCCAAGGTTTAGACGACCCGACGGCTTCTCAAGAGCAAAAAGCCGTGGAACTTGAGGAGGGCGAGAGGACCCCGGAGATATTCACTGCCGATGATACGAAGCTTTCTGATCTTATTTCTATGGGCAGTGAATCTTTTTCGAAGAAGAGGGGAAAGCGCGGGGTTTCGAAGAAAAGGAAAGGCGCTTCTGCTGATGATGAGAAAGCGGACACTTCCGCTGGTGACTAGAAAACAGAAGATGACTCAATTGCATCTCTTTCTCCTTCTTCCGCAACTTGTCCAAGCCGGCCTGCGAAGTTAGTCATCAAGCCAGGTGAAGGCTCCAAAGGTGGCGTGAGGAAGAAGAAATGAGTTTGGTTCTATCTTTCTCATTTTCCTATTTTGCTTTTTGTCTAAAGACTTGTATCGACCGGAGATTGTGCGGGTACCGGCCCCCGCTTTTTGAAACCTGTACATGTATAAAAAAAATTGATAGTATGGAATAAAAATGATTCTTTTTACTTGTACAATCTCTTGTCAGTATTTGTGAACGCATTTATTCCTTGTTTTTGCACAAATTTCTTTATTTTCTTTGTACGATACTGCAGTGAGCTCGTGGTATGCTGTTTGAGCGTTCTTTCTATTAATATAGCTATATGCCCCCATACCACGGCTCTGCAATATCCTGAAAAGACTTGTACTCTTATTCCAGAGAATAATTCTTCCGTTTTGAGGAAATATTATTCTTCTTTTAATAGAGTGTGCCTTGAATCAGAGAAGTTCACTTCAACTTTCGGAGAAGGTCACTTTTTATCTTTTGAAAAGTGGATTCCCCTACGCAGTGAAGCGAGCTTCCGAAGAAAGCTTTGATCTGTTTGTCAGAAAGTTATGTTTCACCGTTGAATGGGCCCACGGGACAGACATCAGCTGTTTTATCGGATATTTGTTTGCACAATTGATCATGAGTATTTAGCTGCGGCCTAGAACCCTCTTCTTGAGAAGGTGCCCCTTCGGTGGTTCCATCAACGAAGTTTCTGGATGTGCCTCGTCAGAGGGCTTTACTTGTTTAGTGCTTCCGAAGAAGGCTTTGTGCCTCCGAAGAGGGCTTCATGATTTGTGCCTCGGGAGAGGGCTTGTTTGATATGCCTTTGGGAAGGGCTTTTTTGATATGCCTTTAGGAAGGGCTTTATGCCTCCAAAGAGGTCTTTTGCCTCCGAAGAGGTCTTCTGCCTCCGAAGAGGTCTTCTGCCTCCGATAAGGTCTTTTGCCTCCGAAGAGGTCTTTGTTTGTGTGCCTCCAAAGAGGGCTTGTGCCTCCGAAGAGGACTTTTGCCTCATTGGAGGTCTTTGTTTGTGTGCCTCCGAAGAGGGCTTTGTTTGGTTTGCCAAGAAGGTTGCATCTCACAGTTAAATGGGTCCACGGGGCAGACGCAAGCTACCCGACTGGATGTTCGTTTGCACAAACGATCGCAATCAAGCAACAAGGGCCTGGAACCTTCTATCTTGGGATGGTGCCCCCTTGGGTGGTCCCACCAACATTTTTGGGTGAGAGACAAGATTCCACTTCAGCTGTTTTTGTTTGCTTGTCCATGTCTTTTCATCAACTGCCGCTTAGCGATTCCTCGTTATCATTCTCAAATGCATGTTCCTTTCTTTGGTAAGCTGTTTGATTTTTCCAGGGAAGTGTACTTCATGGTTGAGTGAATCCATGGGCAGACGCAAGCCACTTAACCGAATGTCTGTTTGCACAAACGATCACCGTCAGTTAGCAAGGGCCTGGTGCCTTCTTTTGGGAAGGTGACCCTTTGGTGGAATCACCAACCGTTTGTGTGAAGTCCTTCTTGTGTAGGAATTGAGTCTGAAATTTTTGTGGCTTGACATTTGTTTGTTGAGTGATTTATGGGAATCGCTTGGGTTTGTGACGTGTTGAATAGGTAAGCTTTGCTTTGATTGCCTGCAATATTAAATCGATATTTTAGCAACATATTTAAGATATTTGCACATCGAAATGAGACATGCATTTTATAGTAGTAGAAGACACAAGATTTATAGTGGTTCGGCCAAGAATTGGGCCTACATCCACTTTATAGTTCTTATTGTTGAGTCACACTCATTTTACAATGGCTTACAATATAAGAATGATACATCCAGAATTATTTTACAAATTTAAGCATAGCTTTTAAGTAAAATATGGACGCAAGTGATTGCTGTTCCAGGCTCTCGGGATTGGATCTCCTTCGACAGTTGTGAGTTTGAAAGTGCCATCAAGAAGTTTTTTGCCTATGACATACGGCCCTTCCCAGTTTGGCCCAAACACTCCTATTGCTGTCATGATCCTTTTCAAGACTAGATCCCCAATTTCAAAGCTGCGTTGACGAACTTTAGAATTGAAGTGCCTGGCTATCCTCTGCTGTTGAGCTGCAACTCTGGGTTCAGCTTCTTTCCTTCTTTCATCAAGCAAGTCAAGTGCTTCAAGTTGCAGCTTTTCATTTTCAGCTTGGTTGAAATGAATTCTCCTATATGAGGGGACCTCTATTTCCACTGGAATCATTGCTTCTGATCCATATGCTAATGAGAATGGAGTGTGCCCGGTCGCAGTTTTGAGGGTAGTCTTATATGCCCATAGTGCTAGTGGCAGCTTATCAACCCAACCACCTTTTGCTTTTTCCAGTTGCTTTTTGATGGTTGATTTGATGATTTTGTTCACTGCTTCTACTTGCCCGTTTGCCTGCGGATGAGCCACTGTTGAGAATCTTTTTCGGATCTTGAATCGCCTGCAAAATTCCTAGAATTTTTCGCTTTCGAATTGGGTACCATTGTCTGTTATTATCTTCTGAGGCACACCATACCTGCAAATGACATTTTTAGTCACAAAATTTATCATCTTTTTAGAGGTAATAGTATCCAATGGTTCAGCTTCAGCCCATTTAGTGAAATAATCAACAGCAACAATGGCATATTTGATTCCGGATCTGGCAATCGGCATAGGCCCAATGAGATCTATTCCCCAAATAGCGAATGGCCATGGACTGACCATCTGTGTTAGCACGGTGGAAGGTGCTCTTGGGATTTTTGCGAATCTTTGGCATCTGTCACACTTTCGGGAATAGCTAGCAGCATCTCGGTTAATATCCGGCCAAAAATACCCATAACGGAGAATTTTCTTTGCAAGAATTTAGCCACCGGAATAATCCCCACATTCTCCTCCATGCACTTCAGCTAAAATTGTCTTAGCCTCTTCTTTGGTTACACATCGGAGTAATGGCATCGAGAATCCTTGTCTGTACAAATGGTCGCCTTGAATTACATATCTTGGGGCTTTTCTTAACAGCTTCTGGCGTTCTTTTGAGTTTTCGGGCAAGGAGCCGTTGAGTAGATATTCCTTGATCGGGGTCATCCATGACTCCTGTTCTTGAGATATAGCCATGATCCAGTCAATATCCATCTCATCAATACTCGGAGCTGTCAAGACTTCTACAGGGACCAATCCCAATAATTGAGCTTCGTCGGAGCTTGAGTATTTCGTGAGAGAATCTGCCTTCATGTTCTCTTCCCGAGGTATATGGTTGATTGTATAATGGTCAAAATCATCGAGAAGTTCACAGGCTTTTGATAAGTAAGCAGACGGATTTCCTCCTTTAGTTTGAAACTCTTTCTTGACTTGGCATACAATAAGCTGGGAATTACTGAAGATCTGCAACACTTTAATGTTTAGATCCTTAGCAATCCTCAAACCGGCAATAAGAGCTTCATATTCGGCTTCATTATTTGTCGAAGGAAATTCCAATCTCAATGCATAACACAATGACTGCCCTTCGGAGGTTTCAAGCACAACCCCAGCTCCGGAGCAGTAGTCATTTCTCGCACCATCAACATACAATTTCCATCGGATCGGAATGTCATCAGTTACTTCTTCCTCACTGTCACCTTTATCCGTGCATTCTGCAATGAAATCTGCTAAAGCTTGTCCGTTGATTGCTCTTCGAGGATGGTAAGTGATATCGTATTGACTGAGTTCAATATTCCACTTCAGAAGATGACCCGAAGTTTCAGGGCGGAATAGGACTTGCTTTAGAGGTTGATCAGTGAGGACTTTAATAGGATAAGCCTGGAAGTATGGCCTCAACTTTCTGGACGCGATCAATAGACAATAGGCAAGCTTTTCTAACTTCGAATAATTCATCTCTGCCCTAGTAAATCTTTTGCTGATGTAATAAACTGGACGCTGAACTTTTGCGTCTTCTCGTACCAACGCTGCACTGAGAGCATGAGATGAAACTGCTAAGTATATGAATAGATCTTCACCATTGTTGGGCTTAGAAAGTAATGGAGGCGTTTTCATATGATGAATCAGCTCACCAAAAGCTTTTTGACACTCAGGAGTCCATTCGAAATTCTTCCTTCCTTTCTTCAGAGCATCAAAGAAGGGAATGCATTTATCTGTGGCCTTGGAAATAAATCGACTCAAAGCAGCAACTTTCCCGTTGAGGCTTTGCAATTCCTTCTTTGTTCTAGGGGGTTTGACTTCTCTTAAGGTAGTGATCTAAGCAGGATTAGCTTCAATGCCCCTAGCACTCACAATGAAACCTAAGAATTTTCCGGACTCAACTCCGAATGAACATTTTAGAGGATTCAACTTCAACCCATACTTTCGGAGGATCGTGAACATTTCTGCCAGATGGTCCATGTGGTCTACTGCCTTCTTTGATTTCACTAACATATCATCAACGTATACTTCCATAGTCTTGCCGATCTGAGGCTTGAACATGGCATTAACAAGTCTCTGATAAGTTGCCCCCGCGTTCTTTAGTCCGAAGGGCATGACTTTATAGCAGTAAAGACCAACATCAGTGATGAAGCTCGTGTCCTCCTGATTTGGGTCATGCATCATGATTTGATTGTATCCTGAGTAAGCATCCATAAAAGACAATAATTCATGCCCGGCTGTTCCATCCACCAACTGATCGATTCTGGGCAACGGGAAACAGTCTTTGGGACATGCTTTGTTCAAGTTTGAAAAGTCGATGCATACTCTCCACTTCCCATTTGCTTTTTTAACCAACACCGGATTAGAAACCCAATTTGGATAAGTGGATTCTCTAATGAAGCCATTCTCCATGAGCCGATCTACTTCTTCTTTCAATGCTGTTGACCTTTCAAGACCCTGGGTTCTTTTTTTCTGCTTTATGGGTGTGAAATTGGATCAATATTTAAAGCATGCACTGCGATTTTTGGATATATTCCACACATGTCGACATGACTCCAAGAGAAAACATCCAGGTTTGCTTTCAAGAATGCTATTAATATATTCTGAACTGTCATACCAAGTTGTGAACCCACATTCAGCACCTTGTTTGGGTCACTCAGGTCAACAGGTATTGGTACCATCACTTCTACCGGCACCACTCTATTCTCCCCTGCACCGGTCTTTCTGGGATCAATTTCTTTTCGCGCACCACTATGCTCACCAGTGCAGGGTCCACCCCGTAATTGCTACAAGGTGGGTTCTTTGATGCAGAGCGGAGCTGCCGCACCCTTTCCCATTTCTCTCTTCTTCGCCTCCCGCAGTTCTGTGAGATAACATTCCCGCCCAACATCCTGGTCTCCCTTCAAAACTCCAACGCCGTTATCAGTGTGGAATTTCATAGTTAGGCACCACGGGGCGAGAATAGCTTTGAATGCAGCAAGAGTTGGTCGTCCCAAGAAGGCGTTATAAGCAGAAAATTCATCAACAATACCAAAAGTTTGCTTACGGACCACTTTTCTTTCCCCTTTACCAAGTTCTACAAATAAGTCGACGGTTCCGATGGGTTGTTTTGGTTCCCCAGTGAACCCAACAATTTTTTGCGAAGAAGCTTGAACATCAGCCATCGGAATTTTCATTTGATCAAAGGTCTTTTTGAAGAGGATATTACAAGAAGCGCCGCAATCAACAAGCACTCTTCTCACAATAGCTGGTTCGATACCGGCGGTTATTACCAAAGGATCCATGGTGGGAGCCTCAACTCCCATAGAATCTCTAGCTCTGAATACGATGTCATCGTGAAAAGTTCTTTGCCGTTTTGAAGGCACAGCTTCTTCCAAGACAAAAATAGTTTATTCTTTCAGGGCATGTCTTAGAGCATGAGCATACCTCTCCATCTCCCCCCAACTTCTGCCTGCTGGGTGAGGACCCCCTGTGATTACATTAATAACAGGCCTTTTAGATTCCTGCACCACAGCCTTTTCACCTGAGCCAGATTGACGAGCAGGAAGTTGCTACCCCTGAGTAGATGAGGTCGGATCTCCTCTGTTTCTCTTGACATACTATTGTAGTTTATTCTGTCGCAGCAGCTCTTCAATTAAATTCTTCAAATGGCGACACTCATTAGTGTCATGGTCAGGCTGATTATGAAATCGACAGAATCTTCCATTACGCACAAAATTTTTCCCAAGCTTCATCTTAGGTGGCTCAGGGTACTCGATAGCATCCTTGGTTGCGAAGAAGATGTTCTCTGGAGTATCAGTCAAAGGAGTAAAATCCGGAAAACGGCTTTCTTCATATCTTTCTGCTTTTTCCCACCATTATTTTCCCTCTTCTGACCACCAGATTCTTTCTTATTAGAAGCTTCAGCCACATTGTTGTTTTGAATTTCAGCCACAACCACCTTTGCTGGTGCAAGAAGATTCTCCAGACGCATAAATTCTTCAGCCTTCTTATAAAATTTCTCAAGTGAATTTGGTTCCTTCATCTTCAACCATTTTCCAAACTCACTTGTTTTATCGATGGCTCGCATCAAGTAAGTTAGAATCATTCGAGGCTCAGCATTATCCACTTCAGCCAAGGCTATATTGAAGCAGTTCAAGAATGATTTGATAGATTCTCCGAGAGCTTGTTCGAGGCTGGACAGTGACATTATGTCCTTGGCCTTTGAAGCATACAACCTCAACTGATCCTTGAATTTACGAGTTAAGTCAGAGAATTGATCCACAGATCGGACCGGTAGCTTTGTAAACCAAAGTAGAGCCACCCCCTCCAAATAGACAGGAAAATATCTGCATTTAATCTCATCTGTTGCCCTGGCACCTGTCATATGCCAGTCATATTTGTACAAGAACTGATTTGGGTCGCTTGTCCCCCAATAGGCTGGGATAGTAGGGGGAACAAATTTCTTTGGAAATTCAGCTTTTAGAATTCTTTCGGTAAACGGAGTCTTGCTTGGAGCAAATCCCCAGTCATTTTCATCTTCATCCCTTTGCATGCTTTCTTTCATAATTTGGCGAACCATTCCTGATAGGTATTCCTCATCGTTCAGAGGCCTTGCCGGGCAGACGTCAGCCACTTTTTTTGGAAGTTTGCTTGAACAAACGTTCGTGAAGAGGTGGTTGCGGCCTTGAACCTCCAGCTTGGGGAGGTGCCCCTTCGACGGTGCCAGCTGTCCTTGGAGGAATACTTTTCTCTTGGGAGTCATGAGCATCTTCAGCAAAGGTTGGTTCATTATTTTTCCGGTTGTCGGTTCACCCCAAACAGAGCGTTTAACCTGTCCATCATCAGAGCATTTTAGGCTTCCATTTGTTGGTATAACCCAGACACCACATCATCAAGTTCGGCCCTTATGACTCCAACAGTAGGAGTCGCATGATTTGGCGCTGGAGAAGAGGCAGCCCTGTCATAAGCATCTCCGGATCTAGTGGATCTACTCTTTCTTCCAGGAGCCATGATTTCAGATAGACTTCTGGGTTTTAAGGGGAGTCTTTCAACAAATTTTTGCGAAGCAATGGTGAGAACACGCCTGAGTTCGATGTTCTCAGTGAAAGCACCAAAAATGTTAACGTAAAAATTGAACGCTAACACCTCGGTGTGAATATTAGTAAAGTGAAAGCACCACCCATTGGTACGGGAACTAAAACAAGCAGATAATTGCAGTAAAGGTAAAGAGACAGCAGTTTTTATAGTGGTTCGGCTCAAAATCAAGCCTACGTCCACTTTATTTTCTCTATCACAAGTTCGATTGCAAGTTTTACAAGAATTCCTTTGATTACTTAACAATCGATACAAGTAATTAGCTCTACAATGCAAAAGAGATTCTGGAATCCATCTTGAATGTAGTTGATCTTCTCTTTCAGTAGTTTAGAATGTTTTTGGTAG
The DNA here is from genome assembly GCA_030737815.1 of Allium fistulosum. Classification (NCBI taxonomy): domain Eukaryota; kingdom Viridiplantae; phylum Streptophyta; class Magnoliopsida; order Asparagales; family Amaryllidaceae; genus Allium; species Allium fistulosum. The sequence goes on along the minus strand of CM060907.1, from coordinate 1,112,809,192 downwards.
TAAAGGTGTTGTAGAGGTCGTGAATGCAGCAGAGTTTCGGCGCTTCAAAGTCTGGAAAAAGTCCCCTTCGAATGTGGAGTAGGTGGGGTATTTATAGGAGGAGCAGTCCTTAGGTCAGCTATGATAGGTCGTATGCGACCTAAGAATCGTGCAACCTAAGAATGTCTCGAGGTAACTAAGTCGTCCGCGACTTAGTGGAGCTATCCTGGGCGAGTTACTGGGTGTGAGCGATCTAATGCAGTGAATACAAAAGTTATCTCAGCCAAATTTAAGTCGTGAGCGACCTAAAAGAAGAGGCAGGTCGTGTGGCTTTACTCTGGAGCATGTTAAATCATTCCCTTTTCCTGAGTTGCTAGGTCGCTAGATCGTTAGGTCGCTAACTCGTTAGGTCGCTAGGTCGCTTTCTGGAGTTAGGTCGCTAGGTCGCTTTCTGGAGTTAGGTCGCTAGGTCGCTTTCTGGAGTTAGGTCGCAGCCTTCTTATCTCGTTAGGTCGCTCGGTTTCTGGACCACTGAGTCGCTCAGTTTCTTAGGTTGTTAAGTCGTAAGTCGTTGGGTCGCTAAGTCGTGGAAAAAGAGGTGTTAACATAATGCATTGCCATAGTTTGCTGACAATGATACCCATTTCTTTCTTTTGTGCGTATAGGAAGTGAGTGCGGAAGGAGAAGATGGGGTGTGTATATAAGGAAAGGGTGACTTGCCAGTGAAGAAATAGCTAGAAAGGCTAAAATCAGAAATCACAGATTTGCTTCTTCATTTCTAATGTAGATTGGCTTGTGCATATAATTATGCTTAAGCTTAATGCATGAACATACAATGTGCACTGTAGTCATTGTATTTAGAGAGAGCAATATATGGTTATCTTGCATGCAAGATAATAATAAAAAAAATAGTTCTGTTTGCACCGTCTCACCTATATTGAACTTACTTGGGTTATTATCCATTACCACCTATCTGCCGTACCCGTGAAAAAGCTAATGAGAAACCTACATGCTTTCAACAGCAAAAAAATCTAGGTAATTCTTCAAGGTGTATATAGTAATAGTGTATATTTTCGATTTTTCTATCTAATTTACTTGACAAAATAACAAAATGCGTATTAACAACAAAATGAAGTCTAATTTCTATAGCTACTATTGTAAATTTCTATTTATTTTTTTAGTTTTTTTCATTTTTGACAAATTAACACTAATTTCATAAGGAAAGTAAAATGCTTGTAATTAGAGGTGCTAATGTCTTAAATGATATTATAGGTTTAATGGTAAAATAATTCAAACTAGAAATGTTGATGTATAAATTTCTTGGTAGACAAAATATTGCGCGCGTAAAAGAAAGAAAACGACACAAATAAATTAAGCAAGATACGATACTATATCTGTAAATTTCCAAATAATCAAAGAAACATTGATCACAGCTGGATTACGCAACCCTGTTTGTGTGTTGAAGAAATTGTTGTTTTTGCAATATATTTTTTTATTTATCTAGCAAAAACCTTTACGTTTCTTGAAAATTATGAGCAAATATTAGCCAAAAAATTAATGATATGTGGACCATTAATTCATATATAAATTCCATGCATGAAATGTTACAAATAAATTAAAATTGTATGTTTCACCTATAAGGACACTTTAATCATATTAAGAGATTGAGAGTTATGATTAGTTATTATTCAAGTTCTGATTTGTGTTGTTGTGATCCTAAGGACAATTTATGTCAAAGGAGACGTAGAAATGATCATTCAAATTTTGAAACCATGTGTCATCCTAACTTCTAATTTCTCTTGTCAAATAAAACAAATAGGCCCGTTCTCTAAAGGTGAACTATAATTTAAAGAGCAACACTTAACCAAATTTAGTGCTTTTCGAGGCTAATGTGCTAAACGCAGCAAGGGCTACTTGAAGATATCAAAATCGACTCAGCTCTTGGGGATTGAGGGGGCATTTCTAGATAATGGAGGGCATGGCTCATGGGGTTTGAGCGGCACTTCCCGATAATGGAGGGCAAGGATATTTAGTTCAATTTGGGAGCTTCACTTGATATTTGGTGAGGGGGAATGTTAATTTAGATGTGTGTGTGTCTATATATATATATATGTATATATATATATACACACACATACATACATACATATATATACATACATACATACTTATACATACATACATATACCAACATACATATATAGATTTATATATACATACATGCATACATACATATACATACATGCATACATACATACATACATACATACATAAATATATCCATACATACATATATATGTATACATACATACATACATACATACATACATACATACATACATACATATATATACATACATACACACTTATACATACATACATACATACTTATACATACATATACATACATACATACATACATATATAGATATATATATACATACATGCATACATGCATATACATACATGCATACATACATACATACATAAATATATTTATACATACATATATATATACATACATACATACAGACATATATATACATACATACATACTTATACATACATACATACATATATAGATATATACATACATACATGCATACATGCATACAAACATATACATACATGCATACATACATATATATACATACATACATACATACATACATACATGCATGCATACATATATATACATGCATACATACATATATACATACACATACATATATACATACACATACATACAAATATATATATATATATATACACATACATACATACATACTTATACATACATGCATACATAAATATATATACATGCATACATACATATATACATATACATACATACATACATACATACATACATATACATACATACATACATACATATATATATACATACATACTTATACATAAATGCATACATACATATATACATACATATATCCATATATATATATATATACACATACATACATACATACATACATATATATACATACATACATACTTATACATACATACATTCATATATAGATATATACATACATACATGCATACATACATATACATACATGCATACATACATATATATACATGCATACATACATATATATACATACACATACATACATACATACTTATACATACATGCATACATACATATACATACATGCATACATACATATACATACATGCATATATACATACATACATATACATACATGCATACATACATATATATACATACACATACATACATATACATACATACATACATACATATATACATACTTATACATACATACATACGTACATACATATACATACATACATACATATATACATATATACATACATACATACATATATATACATACATATATACATATATATACACATACATACATACATACATATACATACATACATACATATATACATATATATATACATACATACTTATATATATATATATACATACATACATACATACATATATATATATAGACACACACACATACATACATACATACATACATATATATATTTATTTATATATGTTCATTTCATTGATTATGACTAAGTTAGGTTAGTGTCCTTAATTAATATGATATTAATGATATAATACCACTAAATTTGAATGTTGGAACTTTGATCCGTGTTAGAAAATGTGAATCGTCAATATAGGTAATTCACGACGTTGAGTGTATAGACAATGAAGAAGATGAATAAGCTATAGTTAAACTGATGAGTTACAGATCGATTAATTTTATATAAAATGCCTGTGAAATGTATTATCATGAATGTGTATCTTTAGACTCGGTTAAAATGATAATGAAGTTTTAATTCTGTCAATAAAACTAACGATAATTTATGAGGAGAAAATGTTAAGTAAATTTGATGATCAAAGATAATAATATTGTAATCGATGATCTAAAATGAACAAACATATGTATAATGTGGTGCAATGTTAATACAGGCACAATAATTTTAATTTCGCTTAAAAATGTATGATGGAGCGCACATAAAGTTTGAATGAAAAACAAGCATGAATGCTTAGTGGAAAAAATAAAAAAATATAAGAAAATCAATATTCACAGCCAACCAATTAAATACCTGCATCTACAATGGTTAAATACTGTAAAGTAATATGTAAACATACATAAATCTCACGTAATAGTGAACTATCTATTCAAATACATAAGTTTTGTTTGGATAACTTTTAACCTTTGGCTGACTCGGGCCTACCAGATAATATAATCAAAATTAATCTAACACATGTTAGGTATTCTTCTTCTGGATTATCTACCATTAACTATCTGTTAAATACTTCACTTCTCGACGGTCTGTCCCTAACTTAATCATCCTCCAGTTCTTCCAGATCCTAATGGTTTTTCAGGCTCACCAATAACCTATCTGTATACAACATATATTCCTTTCAGTGTGTAATCATAATATTAGCCTAACTGTGAACAAGCCCTACACACTGGAATTTTGGAGAGCAATTAGGTGGGGCTAATAGATAATGTATAGGGCATAGCCCCATACTAGTCCCATTTGGTATTCTAATATCTGAGTTATTTTTAATTAAGGATCACCTCCCATAATTTTCCTTGAAACATTTCCAAACCGATTTAATTTTTTAAATCAAATTTAAACGAGGAATAATATATAATCAATATACTTTGCTCAAAATCATATCACCATGTTATATATCCTCTTTACTCAAACTTTAGTTGATGAAAACACTTAGCCATTTGAAAGAAACTCTTTCTATACTTTTGAAATCACCTATTTCAAATTCAACTATTTAGCCTTTCGAAATCAAACCTTTCGAAAACGATATAACTTTGGACATCCTTTTTTTAAATCTCTTTATAACATTGCCTTAGAAAACTTTGGAAAACCTTCCATCTCAAACCTTTAAAAACCATTCACTTAAAACTTTTGCAATCAATCATTTAATTCTTTTGAAATCATTGAACTTAAACTTTTCGTGGTTGATCATCAAACCTTTCGAAATCATTCAACCAAAACCTTTCAAACCATTGAACCAAACCTTTCGGAAACAATCTTCAAACCTTCGAAATTGTTCAACTAAAATCTTTTGACGAAATCAATCTTCAACTTTTCAAAATCATTTACTTAAACCTTTCGAAAGCTTACTAGTTACAATTCAAAAACAAATGGAAAGCCTTGTTTTTAAACCTTTCGTCTTTATTAAAACAACCTTTCAAAGCCTTGGGTTATATTTTATAAACAAGGATAAATTGGTAGCTTTCTTCTGAAAGCATTGAAGAAACGGCTAGTTTAAAACCAGGTAAACCTTTTGACTGGGTCGGAAGGTTCAAAGCAAAAAGCTTTATAAAAGCGGTAGAAACCCTTCCACTATGTCGGAAGGTTCCAAAACAAAGTAATGGAGGAAGCTGTAACAACCTATCGACTACGTCGAAAAGTTTAAAGTCTTTCTTTTAAATAATTTGACTAGGTCGGAAGTGACCAAGTCGGAAGCCCAAATTCGAAAGCAAACCAGGTGAAAGCTTTTTACTTATAAAACGATTATATTCCAACCTCTTAGGCCATCAACCTTTCGGCTTAGAACCTTTCGACTATGTTCAATTCATTACGTACCAATTACTTGATACCTTATGCATTGAACTTTGAACTTATCGAAAGCTAACCTTTCGACTGAGACGAAATGTCTAGGGCGGAATGTAAATTTCCGTATAAGCTGAAACATGGAAAAAGTGTAATATTTGTTTTTTAAACTAAAAAGGAAAAAATTTCAACTAACCTGCCTTTGTTTGTCAAATTTTCATTGGTCAATAAAATACTTTTCAGAAATGTTCTGCTGCTATTACTAAAATTTATAAATCATTTTATTTTGAAAAAATAACCTTCTCCTTAAAATATATAAAACATCTAAGTCTCATACCTTAAATAATTTTATATATCCCTCAGTGACTTAGGAAAATTCTGGAAAATCCCAGAAAATCTATTTTATTATATTGCCTAACATATTAAGATCTCTAACCCAAACAATTATTATTTTAGCCGAAAATAATTTATAACCCAATAAATAATTTTCTTCATTCAAAAATTCATATAAACTCCATAATAAATCGGAAAATTATGAAAATCAAAACTCATCTCTAAGATATTATTCCAGACCTATATTTAAATTTTCAAGGCATTTGGATGTCATTTAGTAGGGTTTTCATGTTGAACATATCATAAAAATTTAACATGTACATATATAATCTACCAACAATCATATATACAACTTTAATCATCAAAACATGGAATAAACTTGCAAAAACATTTCAAATCTGATCATAAAACCGAAAACTATAAGAAAATGGGATGTAGTGATTATTCACCTTAGCTTTGAGATTATAGATTAGAGATTTGATTGTTGAATTAGTTGATTTCTTCTCTTCTCTTAAATCCTTACTTTAATCCTTCTTTTGATAATAGAAAATGGTGGCCGGCCTTAGGTATTTTAGTTTGAGTCAAATGAGAGTGAACGAACGTGAATTACCATCTCATAAGGGTTTAGGGTATAAGGTTTTACTATTTCCCATAATGCCCTTCTCATTTCTGAACAAATTATCTAGTGTTATTTCATTCTAGTTACCCCACTTAACATGGCATGGATATCTTTAACTAATCAATTCTCAACCTATTAATCTTCACATTATTTTATTTAATCTGACTAATTAAATGTCTTAAATAAGGTTATAAAAATATGGGGTGTTACAGACTCCCCCACCTTAAAGAATTTCATCCTCGAAATGTCGATAAGGTACCCTACACAACAATTAAAGGTGAAACGTACCATCAAACATGTGAGAATAAGTATTCCTAATCTTGCTCTCTATCTCCCGAGTACAGTCTCTAGCATCGTCACTCCCCTGAACCTTTACTAACTTGACTGTCTTGTTCCTCTACTTCTTCTCATCTCTAGCCACAATCTAAATCGGCTTTCTGACTATGATCAAATCTGATTCTACTACTAAATCTTCTAACACTATAGGTTCTATATTAGTCTCCGGGTCTCTAACATATTTCCTAAGATTAGAAACATGAAAAACATTATGGACTCTAGCCAAACTACTCAACTCTACTCTATAAGTGAGTTTCCCGATCCTCTCTACAATACAAAAAGGACCAATGAATCTAGGTGCAAATTTTCCTGATTTCCCAAATCTTATCACACCCTTCATTGGTGAAACCTTAATAAACACATAGTCCCCGATATAAAATTCCAAATCTTTTCTTCTTCTATCAGCATAACTTTTCTGCCTAGATTGAGCTTCCTTCATCCTAGCTCGGATTAACTCAATCTTCTCTACAGCTTCCTTCACCAAATCCGGACCAAGAACCAATCTATCTCCGGTCTCTAACCAACATACGGGAGACTTACATGGTCTTCCATACAAAGCTTCAAACGATGCCATCCCAATACTAGTTTGATAACTATTGTTATACGAGAACTCGACTAGATGAAGATGGTCCTCCCATGATCCCCCGAAATCCAATACACAAGGTCTTAACAAATCCTCCAAGATTTTGTTAACTCTTTCTGTTTTCCCATCAGTTTATGGATGGTAAGTGGTACTTATGTTGAGCTTGGTTTCTAATGCTTCCTGTAAACTTTTCTAGAACTCACTAGTAAACAAAGAATCTCTGTCATTGACAATACTACTAGAAATCCAGTGCAGTCTAACTACATTCTTCATAAATAACTTTGCCAAAATGGGTGACGTCCTATTTGACCTTACCAGGATGAAATGGGAACTCTTAGTCAGTCTATCTACTATGACCCATATACCTTCATTACCTCTACTAGATCTTGGCAACCCATCAATGAAATCTATAGATATAGAATCCCACTTTCATAACGGAACCTCCAACGGTTGAAGCAATCCGCTTGTTTATGTAGTGTTCAGCCTTTGCCTGTTGGAAATTCAAGCACTGCTTAACATACAAACCAATGTCCCGTTTCATACCTTCCCAGAAGAAACATATCTTCATATCCTGATACATCTTCATTCCTCCTGGATGGATAGTGAACTTCGAACGATTGCATTCATCCAAAACTTCTCTCCTCATGTTTTCTACATTCGAAACACATAATCTTCCTCCCTTTCTCAACCACCCATTTTGGTCAAAAAGGAAATCCTTTATGTCATTGCTCTCCGTTCCTTCCCTCAACCTTTTGATCCGTTTGGCCAAAATTGGATCCTACTCTTGCTTAGAAGCTATCTTCTCAATCGTTACCGGCCTAACTTTTAAAAAAGACAATACAGCACTTTCGGTACTAGAACCTTCCCCGGATCTAAACTGCACACTATAAGTTGACAATGCTTTCAAATCTTTCAACTCAGCAATCATAGCCAATACTACATTATAAAGTTTCCGGCTGAGTGCATCCGCTACCTAGTTTCCTTTTCCGGGTGTATACTCAATTCCAAAATCATAAGCAGCAATAAACTCCAACCACCTCTATTGTCTCATGTTCAGCTCCTTCTAAGAGAAAAAGTATTTCAACGACTTATGATCAGTATAAAGTTCAAACTGCTCTCTCAAAAGATAATGCCTCTACACCTTCAAAGCAAATATGACGGCAGCTAACTCCAAGTCATGCGTAGGACACCTAACTTCATCTGGTATGAGCTATCTAGAAGCATAAGCAAACACTTTACCTCTTTGCATCAACACAACTTCCAATCTGGTTCCACATGCATCAGTGTTGAATATGTTAGTATATGATATTTTTTTGATGATAATAAACATATATATATATATATTCATTTAAATGTATTTGTTATTGTACTATTTTATTTTTCACATAATTAAATAAATATTTGTTGAATAAAATAAATAATACAGAATTTAAATTCAAACAAATATTCTATTCAAACAAATATTTTATTACAATTTTGAATAATACAAATTTGAGCTCTCACTACATATATATATTTTTCAATTACATTACAATTTCGATTACATCAGAAATTTCACTCTATAATGTTCACCTCACTACATATCACTCGTTCACTCGTATTTGTTCTTCAACCATGTTCCAATTTGTATACAACATTTGAATTATCTGCAAAATAAACACTGACACGGTAAAATTGAAAAAGAAATATTTTTAAAGTGTAAAATAAAATATGATTTTGAAAATATTATTTGCCTCAGTTATTTGGGTTGTTCGTCATCATATTTATTTTGAATTCATCATGCATGAACAACTTGTGACGTGCACAGTGTATCACTGTACATGCCACAAGGCCATGCACATCGATATACACTTGATAAAACTGCAGGGATAGGTGAGCACAAGGTCAAACCCAACCCAAAGCTAGGTTCAACTCAAGTGCAATACAAATAAAGTTACGATATGAGCACAATGTCAAACCCGAGCCAAAGCTTGGTTCAACTCAGGTGCAGGTATACAATAATCAAGTGAAGACTCCAAGAGGAACAAATGAAGGATTTCAAAAAGAAAGCAGTTGCAGCATATGGCAGTACACATGTAACCTGAACCAGAAACAAGCAATGAGTAGAACAAGGCATCATATATATGTACTTGAGGCTACTAGACTACATGTATAAATGCAACTAAGCTCAACCTGACCAGGCACAAGTCCAGACCCATTGAACAACAATAAATCCAAACTCCACAACAAATGCATTCAGACTTAAATGAAACAAACAGGAAATGCTTATGAAAGAGGATAAAGTAACTGGACATGTATACAACTATACATGAACACATAATACTCCACCAAACCAGAATTGATGCCAATCTCACACACATATATGTATATATATATATATGGAGACCATCAACCAAAGTGCAGACAAATTCCAAAATCAAGATGAAGTTCAAGTTCAAACCAGAGAATGTAACACCAATACAACAAGATATATATGCAAAGACTTCAACAGAAGTACAAATCCAGACAACATGAAGTACATGATGCAATGAAACAGTGGACACAAAGTCAACTTGAAAGTCTTTCAGGAATGATGCAGTCTGGAACGAAGACAGTGAAAATCAAGTCACAATTCAAAGAGAAATGTTATGCAACAGTTCAAACAAAATAATGTCGCTGGGGATTTCACATGAACACAGCCTCAATAGTACAGTTCAAATGGAAAAGACCAAATAGACCAGATACAAATGGTCAAGTGCAAAATAATGGAGCAACAAGTAAATGGCAGTGCATAAGCATGAGATGAAAACTACACAAAGAAATGACCATAAATATATATATATACACACACACATATGTATACACACATGGATACATATATATATGTAGTGCACAGCATTTCAGTTCATCATAAAACAATGCAGACTTGACTGCACAGACAAACTCTAATGTACACAAATGCAAATAACAATAAAACAGCCTCGACCAAAGATTGAACATGAATAGAAAGCAGGCTCAGTTTCAAGTATATGAAGACCAGAACACAAATGAACATAACTAGACCTGTGGCAACATGAATAAAGGCAACAACACTCAACAGGTCATCATTGAACCCAGACTGGTCAAAGCAACCCAACATGTCAACAAGCTCCAAGCAGACCACATGATGAACACAAATACAAGACAACTATACCAACTAGACTCAAATCAATATGAATGCAAAGTCTCACAATTCACCAGACAAGTGGAGCATCAAGCATAACAAGGGATCACAAGCATACATATATACATGCAGTGTCAACCAGAATTCAACTCAAAGCAAAGAGACCAAAGCAATGTAGGCACAACATATATACACACATATATATGTATGTATGTATATACATGGTGACTCACATACAAACACATGTGGTTCCAGTCAAACACAAGTGGTAACATTCATGTGAAGTTCTACGTGTATTTATTCATGTGTTCAAAAATCATAAAAACAGGGAAACAGATGCATGAGTCACGGCCGAGATAAAAATCAACAGGGGTCAACTATACACGAAGATAGATCAAATTCGTATACTAACACGATGAACAAGTCAGAGCAGAAAAGAATGGAACTTAACACAAATTAACCGATGAGATACGAGAAAACTACAGTCAAAAATTCAAAAGGCCGAAGTCAAAAGAAATAGAACGAAAAATCAGAAAACAACAAGTCGTGGTAATCAAGCAAAGAAATATTCAAATTGAACCAGCCTAAACAAATCACACGTATTCAAGTAAAATCGAACGGCGGAGCAAAATTAGCAGAGAAATTCGAACGAAATATTCGAACGAAAATGTATGGCTTTTATCCCTATTTAACCCATTATCATCATCGGCATACTAACATCGAGTTCAAGCATATCAATGAGAGCAAATAAAGGAAATTGCATACTGGTATTATCCGATTCGAACTCGATCGAGAAGTAGCCGCGAAGGAACGAAAGTAACAGAAGATTCGAGCCTTATTTCTTACAAGCGAGCAACATTAAATTCAATCAACTTCAAGGCGGCTACTTCAAATTCCAGAACCCTAATTTTTAGAATGAAGAGGAACGAGAAAGCGGCCGAAGACATTAACAAGAGAAAAGGGAACAGACTCAATTTTTAAACACAGTGTTTTTTTCTTTGGGCCGGCTTATAATTTCTATTGGGCTTTATTTTTAAATTAGGGTTTTTGTTTGTGTTTGTTTTTTAATTTTGTGTTTTACTTTTAAAATTTTATAAAATTCTAGCCATGTGACTAGGGGACGAACTACGGTGGTGTAGTTCGAGAATTCGCAACTCAGTGGCTGAGTTATGGCAGCGTTTTGAGCGTAGAGTTAGGTTAGTCGTTAGCGGGTGTCGCAAGTTTACGTGTGTAAGCGTCTGACTACTTAATTTCTAGTAGAAACCTTGGGGGCAGCACGTAGGCAGGTTTTGCCGAAGCTGGGTAAATCTGTATTGTTCTATTTCTGCTCTTATTATTCTACTATTATCTGTGCTGCAATTATTTTATATATTTCTACATTAATTTTTATAATTATTAGTATCACCCTATTCACCGCCCCCCCTCTAGGGTGAAATTGATCCTACAAGTGGTATCAGAGCTAGGAACAAAAGCCAATTTTTGTTTTAAAAGTTTGATTTTTCAAAAACTTATTTTTGTTTTAAAATTTTGATTTTTTTAAAATGGCTTCTTTTAATAATGCTTTTGCTAAGGGCCATTCCATAGTTAGACCACCTATGTTTAATGGTGAATATGCTTACTGGAAAAATAGAATGTAATTTTTTCTAAAAACCATTGATGCTTGGAATATTATTGAGATAGGATATAGGATACCAACTATAGTGGTAGATAATCAAGAAATTGAAAAACTGATGGATCAATGGACAGATCTAGAAAATAAACTACATAATGCTAAAGCTAAAGCTATGAATTCTATTATCTGTTCATTAGATCAAATTGAATTTAATCGTGTCTCACATTGTCTAACTGCGCAGGAAATCTGGCACACACTTGAAGTGACTCACGAAGGAACGTCTCAAGTCAAAGAATCTCGCCTTGCCATGCTTAGTATTGAATACGAGAACTTCACAATGGCCAAGGATGAAAATGTCAAAGAGATGTATGGACGACTTTCCAATCTTGAATATAAATCAAAAGCTCTTGGAAAATCATACACAAAATTGGAAATAGTCCGAAAAATCCTTAGAGTCCTTCCATGAAATTTTAAAGAAAAAGTTACCATCATTCAAGAATCAAAGAATTTGAAACAAATCAAAGTTGAAGAACTCATCGGAAATCTCACCACTTATGAGCTAGAAATGAAATTCAAGGAAGAACGAGAAGGAGGTGATACTCAAAAGAAATCAATAGCTCTTAAAGGAACAACGGAAAGTGATGATGATGATGATGGAGCAGCTGAGCTGGCGCTACTAATAAAGAGATTCAAAAAGTGGAACCACAAGTACGGAAATCCAGCTCTAAATCAACAATTGAAAAGTAGAATAGTCAAAGAAATAGACAACTCAGAAGAGCAAGAGATCATTTGTCGCAAATGCAATAACCGGTCATATCAAGCTCAGTTGTCCTCAGAATCGACTCAGCCAAGGAAAGAAATTGAAAAGGAGAAGTTTTGCATCCACTTGGGATGAAACTGATGAAGATGATAAAAGCACTGGCAGTGAGAGTGAAAAAGCATATATGTGTCTTCGAGGTGATATAACTGACAGTGATGATGACGAGCCAAGTGAGGTATCAAAACTTACTCATTCGGAGTTACTTATATATTTTTCACGAAGTAAATGGCTGTTTTGAAAGACTTAGGGAGAAATACGCTAAAAATGAATCACAAAGAGATAGTTTGATAGAATTAAATAAACAGCTTAATCAATTGGTTAAAAATTATCGAAACAAGTGCCCTAAGTGTGATAAGTGTCTATCATTTGAAGAAGAAATTAATAAATCGGAAATTAAAATTAAATCACTTGAAAATGAAATTCTGATTTTGAAAGAAAGTCAAAATACTAGGAGAGAAAATTCTATTAAAAGGTGCACTCAATTATTGAATGAAAATGAATCTCTTAAAAAACAAGTCCAACAATTGTCTGCAACTTGAGGAAAATTTTCCAAAGGAGAAAGATCGCTAAATATGCTATTAGGGAAACAAACCATTAATACTGTTAGACAAGGACTTGGGTATAATCAATCTGAATGTATTAGAAGCGAAATTAATAAATTCAAATCCGAGTGCATGATTTGTGGAAAAACTGGACACAATCACAATATTTTCTGGTATAGACCCAAACATGTGAAAACCATTCCTATTTGGTTTCCAAAAGGCACGAATATAAAATCCCTTAAAGTCAAACAAATCTGGGTGCTAAAAGGAACAAATATAAATAATATTGGGTCTACATAAACATATTTTTCAAAAACTTTTGTCACTAACAACCATGGACCTATATAAAAAAATAGGTCGCAAAAATCTTTTCTCATGTAGGTGTGGTGGCAGGCTAAGGAACAACAACAGTGTTACTTGGATTCTGGCTATTCCAAGGACACGACGGGTGACAAGTCAAAGTTCCTTAGCCTAGTATAGAGGTGGCAGAATCACAATGGGCAACAACGAAATATTATCGGTAAAGGTAAAATAGGAAATGGTACATTTATCTTGAATGATATATTTAATGTTGAATATATGCACCATAATCTGATTTAAATCATCCAGTTATGAATTGTGATTCTGATTTATGCAAAATTGTTGGCCAGTTATCTTTTTATGCTTAGAACACTTCATGTACCTCCAAAGTCTTTGAACTAGTTCGTATAGATTTGTTTGGACTAATGATGTTGTTTTATTGGTTGATGATTACTCTAGATACACAGGTATATATTTGTTTATTTTACTGCTTCTGGATCTGACACTATGTTCACTAGTTGTTTATGTGCACGGTTTCAATTCAAAATCCAAAAGAATTTCATTTAAAAGCTGTAAAAAGGATTTTAAGTAATTTGTTGCAACTTCATGATCTGGTCTATGATATCCAACTAATGATAATCTTGAGTCTAAGACAAATTCAGATGCAGATTACACCGGTAACCTAGTTGATAGAAAAATTACTAGTGGAACGTGTTTTATGTAGAGACGTTCATTAGTTGCATCATATTTTCATAGAAAATATCTGCATACTTTTCATTTCAAATGATTTTCAATTAGCAGACATTTTTCTTATAAAACCCTTTCCAGAAAATATTTTTTTGTTGTTGACTTCATTTCTGATTAGGCATTTTTAGAAAATTTGTTTTTATAATTATTTTCGGATTTGATCTTAAATGACTACGTTGACTAATCTGACTCCCTACTGATTATCAAAAAGAAAAATAGGTACTGAAGAATGTGATGAGTATTGATATTAATCATACATTATGACTTGAGACGATATATTTAGTAAATTTCTTTAAAAATTTAAACAAGATTTATAATAACTTTTGTTGGTAAAAATTCCATGACCATCTATATTTCTATCATATTTCTAATGACCATCACTCATCAAAATCCAATATAGTATGTCAAGATGTGGTATTTTAAAACAGGAAATTGTTCGTTTTTATTTTATTTATTTTTTAGCAATAAAAACATCCAAAGTATTCACTCTCATTTAAAAGTCCTCACGGTTATGCATGGGTGAATTACTTGAAATTTTTGATTATGTGCTTTCATGCTCATTTAAAAGTCCCCACGGTTATGCATGTATGGAACACATATCATAATTGATTATTAAATAGACAAGTTGATTCTAATCCCATTTAAAAGTCCTCACAGTTATGCGTGGTTAGAAGATGCTTGAATATCAGTCCATACGAACTTCACATCTTTTCGTGTAAGCTTAGTCTTCGGTGTAGCTATCCGCAAAAAATCCTTTATAAACCTTTGATAGTATCCAGCCAATCCAAGAAAGCTTTTAATCTCGGTCACCGTCTCGGGTCTCTTCCAATTATTCACCGCCTCAATCTTCGTTGGATCTACAGACAACCTTTCTCTGAGACGACATGACCAAGGAACTTCGCTTCCTTCTTCCAAAAACGACACTTAGAAAACTTAACCTTCAACTGATGCTCCCTCAATGTTTCGAGCACAACTCTAAGATGAAGTTCATGCTCATTCTCATCCTTAGAGTATACTAAAAGGTCATCTATGAAGACTAACATAAATCTATCCACACTACAAGAAAACATGTTATTAATAATGCCATTTAATAACGCATTATTCTAAAGCGTTATTGTTTACCTTTAATTATTTGTCCTTTCGTTTTGTACGGTACATGTGTAACGTTTTGGCCCCAAAATTTGCGTCTCCCTCCAAAAACACATGACCAATTTGGTCTTCCTCCCAAATAACACTTAACAATTTTCATCTCCCTCCCAAAATGAAATAACCCTAACCGACGTTCTCTTCCAATCTCCATCTCTAGTTACCGAACTTCAGCCGTTCTACTCCATATCCTAAGCTCTAATTCACATTTAATTGCATGTTTTACGATCCCAAATCCCGAATCCCAAATCAACATGTGTTGCTTCTCTACCTTCATCGCGACTTGCTTCTCTGCAGTGGCTCGGCACATGTGCCACTTTTTCAACTTCGTCAACATCAATACCTGGCGGCTAGCACTCTTCTTCTCACTTGTCTTCCCTACGGCGGCTCAACATCATGGCCAATTTAATGAGGTATTCTCGTGAGTCGCGACTTTCATTACATCAAGTTTCTTCCTCGTTTCAGAGCGCACTACTGCCTTGGCCAGTAGAACATTCTCTCCGCCACCGCTGATGCCATGTGCAAGCTCGTTTATTTTTTCGAATTTTGATTCGCTTGCAACCGTCTTTGATTGATTGTTAAAATTATAAATAGCTGCGTAAATTATAAAAGCATACCGTCTCTGATTGATTGTTAAACCCCCAAATGGAACAAGTGCAAATTATAAATATTCTTGAATCTTAGTTATAATTGATTATTCGGCAACCAAATTAGTTCAATTTTGTTTGATTATTTGTTTTAATTTATTAGATTCAGTTTGATTTCTTACTCGCTGCTTAACCGTTCAAATCGATCAGCCTCCTAGTATTTGTTGTGTAGCTTCTTTAGTCGGAAAATAGTAATTGTTAATCTTATCAGCTTGTTGTTCTATAACTCTTCTAGTCACATGATAGGACTTCTTGTTCTTGTTTATTATGTCTGAATTAGATCTAAATTAATGCCTTTATAATCTTGTTTTACAACTAAAATCTTCAAATCAAGCAGTTTTCTTGGTAATTTTGGTGAGGTAGCGATGTAGCTGATCAATCACATATGCCAGAAAAAGAAAATAACTTGCAAAATATGATATGGTATTATAACATTTTATAACCTACATTAGCCAATATAGCAACTGCTAAGTAATGTTCCAAAAATTGATCAAAAATTAGAAGGTTACAAAATTCGTTAATCAAAATACAATACAATAATCAAGACACAGGTTCTATACAAATGTCATTTTATTGTTAAAGCAAATTCAAGGTAAATCCATCGGAATATAAAATCGTTGCTTTTGCTTACACCCTCCAAACTACTATGACATTTGTGTAGGAATTAATTATGAAATGTTTATGTCATTGTCGACAGATGAGAAGTTAATGATTGTAATTTCATTATCTATCCTGACTATCCAAGAAAAGGCAGCAATGATATAATGGGTATAGAACTAGAATATGTCATCTGCTCTCGTTTCTACACTGCTTGGATTCTTCCTTCCTCTTTTAGCGTTAAAAATAATTTTTTTCCCTTCCTAAAGCGAACCAGCAATCATTTGCATTTCACTAATGAATATGAATTAAAATAGTTTAAATTTTACAGCGAAAGAGATTAGGCAGGAGAAGGGAGCTGAGCAGGTAGACAACTGAACAGGTATTGTATTAAAGTTTAAATATATACTTATGCGGTTGATATATTTTGTTTTAGACTTTTCTACTATCCTTCCGTCGTTCTTGTCGACCGCTAAATTTAGTAGAAAACTAAACTCATGACTTGACATCGATTATGCAGGACCCTCTAGTTGAAATGCCCAAGGAAACTATCATTGCAGCACTACAAGTTTTACTTGGTACCAAAACTGACACAGAAGACAATCAATCTTACTCTGACTATATACTAATCTAAATTATTCATTCATATGTTAATCTTTATTTCTTTTCCACTTTAGATGTAAGGAATCACCCAGTTCTGATCCACTGCAAAAGAGGGAAGGTAAAGGCCATTATAATTTGTTTCATATTGTCAAATTATCCATGGATTGTTGCTGCATTCAGCAATATGTCAATGGTTTTTGCACTACAGTATAAGAGTTACAATCTCATTCCTTTTGTACTGTGTAATAAGCACAACATCTCACTGGTTGCCTTGTTGGTTGTCTAAGAAGGTTCAGAACTGGTGTCTTTCATCGATATTTGAAGAATACACAAGGTTTGCTGTAGAGAAAGTTCGACCTAGAGATCTTCGATTCATTGAATGTTTCGATATCTCCGGAATGAATGAGTGCACACTTAGTATCATGTACCGATACCAAGCGTACAACGGTTTCATTCCAAGCGCATCCTGTATAAGAGTGATTTATGACAAAATGTTGTGAATTTGTCAGGGGATGAGACTTATACAGTAAGTACTGTTTGTATCAGAGGTTTTGATCAAGTCAGATTCTAAGGTAGGGTAACATTCACGTAAAAAGTTTTACTAATCTCGGTCGCTAAAACTAGGCCAATTTCTCCATGCTTTTGCCTTCAAATACTCTGGGAATTCATCAGGCTATCTGCTGGTTCAGGTGTAATGCTGCGGTAAGGTTTAACTCTATAATTTTAATTTGTATTGCAGTTTAAGTTGTTTTCCTCAAATGTCAATGAAAAGTAGGTATCCTCATCTCTAATTTGAAAAAAACTTTGGTACGGAAAGATGTACCTCTTATTTATTTGATATGATGTATCAAAACTTTTCTCTGTCATTTGCAATCTAAGCATTACATGAAAAAAAATTGATACAAATGTCTCTGTAAAAATTCTGTTTTATTAACTAATATAAAAAGAAATGTGTTTTGTTTTTAGTACACTTTCACAATTTGGAAGGATTGCATCAAAACTTTGATACAAATATTTGTATCAAAGTATTGCTCGCGTTACTTTATGGACTTATCAAATTCACGGCATCAATTAAACATTTGTTTTTATTGGTTTATTGAGTGAGACTGAAAGGAAGAACAATAATTTAATTTTATATCACTCAATAAACACGATACTAAAATTTTGTTTCTCCTCACTAGTCTCCCAAACATAATCTGCCGAGTGGCTGTCATGGCAATAATTAGATGGGTGAATTGAAATTGGATTTGCAAAACTATAGAGATCAATATTTAAGAAATTAAGCTTCTTTTTTTATTTGCATATGCAGTTTAGAATTTTGGTATTATAGAATATTGATATTATTGACTGTCAATTTGAGAAATGTCGAACTTGCGCTTGTATTTTCAGTTCGAATGTAAAAGAATCATGTAATCATGTTTCTTCTATTATAAATATAAATTTTAGATATTGATATTCGCATGAGAACTATATCTAGACTTATATTTTGAATCTGCAGTGTAAATATAGACGGATGGGTGGAGATGGTTCCTTGCTCATTCATTGTAGGAACAGGGTATGTTCATACCAGTATCATTTATTTATCTATTTCTTTCTTAACTTAGACGAATCTATGAAGTATAACTAATTAGAGATTAAATGGATATCCTTAGGATTGTGTTGTAGTGTGCTTTTTTATTTCAAACTAAAACCTGATTGAATGGAATTTTAACCTAGTTTAG
The DNA here is from genome assembly GCA_030737815.1 of Allium fistulosum. Taxonomy (NCBI): domain Eukaryota; kingdom Viridiplantae; phylum Streptophyta; class Magnoliopsida; order Asparagales; family Amaryllidaceae; genus Allium; species Allium fistulosum. The sequence continues at coordinate 1,112,789,858 of CM060907.1, read as the reverse complement.
AATATTTATGCAAAAGCCAAAGAAATTGGTATATGTTCTTCTTACGATATAGTGTATATGTGATTTTAACTAGATGATATAGTGTATATGTGATTGTATATTTATGCAGTTGCTAGATGATAGATTCTAAGGGGGAGTAATGGTGATTGCTTGTGACTATGAAGTGGATGTTTGATTGAAGTGGAGTTGATGTGGGTAGATGATGTGTGAAGTTGATGGAACTGGATGATAGGCACTGTTGTTTGTTATCGAGGGAACGATGATATGTGTGATGTTGTGTGGGCAAGTGGATGGTCTGACCGGGTTTGAACAGGGTGGTCAGGAGCTGAATGATATGCGGGTGGCGATGTGTTTATTGAGATTGTGGAGGTTGAATTGTGGGTTATATGCAATTGTTGGTGTTACTGGTGGTAGGAGCACTAGGATGTAAGGCTTGTAGTGGGTTGTTTGTGATGTAGCAGTAGTCGTATTGAGAGGCGGATGGTGATGGAAGAGTTGAGGTTGTGGGTATGTGAGTCACAACAGGTTATGACAGCAATCAGGTAAGGTAGGAAAATTGATGGTGATTTTGACTATACTGGTTGTTGTTGGATGGTTTGTAAGGGAGAGTGGAAGTGAAATGAAATTAAAGTATGGTGGCAGTGGGATGTAAAATGATCGCAGCAGTTAGAGATGATGGAGGCTGGGAGTTTGTTGCAAGGTAGAACAGAGGGAGGATGTGCAATTTGAAGTTGATGAAGGGTGCACTGATATTCGATGTGCACTGGAAGTTGAAGTAGTGTTGGTAGAGGCAGTTTCATGTGGTTTATAATTTCACTGTTAAAGGTAGGACAGTGGAAGGCAACATAGCAGTTTAGTTTGAAGGCAGGCTGCTGTTGTAGATTAGAAAATGGTAGATGAAGAAGATGACAATTATGTGACTGGCAACAGATGTATATGACAGAGATGAAGTTGCACAGTGAAAAGAGGATTAAAATGTATGTTCAAATGAAAATGTGAACGATAATGTAAAATATATCACATTTTTTTTGAGCATGCTCTTGTGTTATATTTGTTGATTATAATCTTTATTCGTTTATGAAGATTTAGTTTGATTGCTATTATTAAAATGTAATATATAAGCATAGCTCTTGAAAAGTGTATCTACGATTTTTATAGCGGCATATATGAGCGGTAAAAGAATTTATCAATACTATAACATGTTGATTTAATAGCGTGAAATGACCGCTATTGAATAAATATTTTATAGCGGCAAAATGGTGTTATAAAGATTTCCAATTCAGTTGAGATTTAGCTGTATTATAGCGGCTATAATGAGCTATTGAATTAACATACCATAGCGGCGAATTTGCGTTATAAAACTAAGCTCAACCATAGCGGCATATTTTGTGTTATAAATATTCAACAGTTTTTTATAACATGTCGATATACAGTGCTTATCAAACCGCTATGGTTGTGATTAATAGCGGCTATATGCCGCTATAAAAGACACTTTTTGTTGTAGTGCCAAGTGTTCTCGGAAAATCCTATTCATCAAATCCACAAAGAATGTCGATGCATTAATTAGTCCGAACGGCATAACTAACCATTCGTACGGTCCATATCTTGTCCTAAATGCCGTCAAAGGAATGCTATCCTCCACCACTCTAAGCTGATGAAATCCCATCGTCAAGTCCAATTGAGAGAATACCTCGGCTCCACTTAGTTGATCGAACAAATCGTCAATTCTCGGAAATGGATGTCAGTTCTTTATTGTCTTCTCATTCAACTTATGATAATCGATACACAGCCTTAACAATCCGTCCGGCTTCTTAGCAAATATAATAACAGCTCCCCATGCCGAACTACTTGGTCGGATAAAACTCTTACCTTCCAAATCAACCAACTGCACCGTCAGCTCTCTCATCTCGGTGGGAGTCATTCTACTTGACGGTCTACTTACTGGTTCTGCTCCAAGCACTAAATCAATATGAAACTCAATGGCACGTTTCAGTGGCAACCCAGTTACCGGATCAAACACATCTGCGAATTCTATAACTACAAAGACTCGATGCAACACATCCCCCAACTCCATAGTGCCTAATAAAGCATACATTTTACAACTAGGGTTCTCTACGGCATAAACTATCCGATCACTACAATCCAGGTGACTAATTTTCCTATCATGGAAAAATATCCTAGCTTCATATTTACTTAACCAATCCATCCTTAGGATGATCCCAAATCCCCTAAAGTCAAACACATGCAAACAACACACAAAAGTATGGCCTAACAAATCAAGCTCTAAATGGTCACACTCATCCCAAGCGTTGCATACCTCCTATCAGATTTACAACCCTTAAGGAAGTAACTAGATATGAGTGTTCTAGGTTAAGCTTATCTACCAAACATCGAGAAATAAAAGAATGAGATGCTCTTGTATCAAATAGGATGCTAACAGACATACTGTGAATCTGTATGAATAGTACTGTACATCCCGATTAAATATGTTAAGTGAGACCATGCCGCTTAGTGGAATGGGATTTCTCTCACTAACATCCTTTTTTTAAAACATATCTTTGCAAAACCTTTTACAAAACCATATACTATGCTCTTTCATCCACAATGGTTAAATACTATAAAGTAATCATTATGTAAACATACATAAATCTCAAGTAATAGTGAACTATCTGTTCAAATACATAAGTTTTCTTTGGATAACTTTTAACCTTTGGTTGACTCGGGCCTACCAGACAATATAATCAAAATTAACCTAACACCTGTTAGGTAGTCTTCTTCTGAATTATCTGTCCTTAACTATCTATTAAATACTTCACTTCTGGATGGCTTGTCCCTAACTTAATTATCTTCCAGGTCTTCTCGATCCTAATGGTTTTTTCGGCTCACCAATAACCTATTTGTATACAACATATATTCCTTTCGGTGTGTAATTATAATTTTAGCCTACCTGTGACCAAGCCGTACACATTAGAATTTTGGACAACAATTAGCTGGGGCTAATAGCTAATGTATAGGGCATGACCCTATACTAGTCCAATCTGGTATTCTAATATCCGAGTCATTTTTAATTAAGAATCCCTTTCCATAATTTTCCTTGAAAACATTTCGAAACCGATTTAAATCTTTAAATCAAATTTAAATAAGTAATAATATATAATCAATATACTTTGCTCAAAATCATATCACCATGTTATATATCCTCTTTACTCAAACTTTAGTAGATGAAAACACTTAGCCATTTGAAAGAACCTCATTCTACACTTTTGAAATCACCTATTTCAAATTCAACTATTTAACCTTTCGAAATCAAACCTTTCGAAAATGATAAAACTTTGGACATCCTTTTTTAAATCTCTTTAAAACATTGCCTTAGAAAACCTTGGAAAACCTTCCATCTCAAAACTTTTGAAACCATTCACTTAAACCTTTCACAATCAATCATTTAAATCCGTCGAAATCATTGAACTTAAACTTCTCGTGGTTGATCATCAAACCTTTCAAAATCAATCAGGCAAAAGCTTTCGAACCGTTGACCAAACCTTTCAAAAACAATCTTGAAACCTTTTGAAATCTTTCAACTAAAATCTTTTAACGAAATTAGTCTTCAACCTTTCAAAATCATTTACTTAAACCTTTAAAAAGCTTACCGGTTACAATTCAAAACAAATGGAAAACATTCTTTTTAAACCTTTTGCCTTATTAAAATAACCTTTCGAAAGCCTTGGGTTATATTTTATAAACAAGGATAAACCGGTAGCTTCCTTCTAAAAGCATTGGAGAAACGGCCAGTTTAAAAACAGGTAAACCTTTCGACTGGGTCGGAAGGTTCAAAGCAAAAACCTTTATAAAAGCGGTAGAAACCCTTCGGCTATGTCGGAAGGTTCCAAAAAAAAGTAATGGCGGAAGGAGCAACAACCTATCGACTACATCAAAAGGTATAAAGTCTTTCTTTTAAATAATTTGACTAGGTCGGAAGTGACCAAGTCGGAAGCCCAAATTCGAAAGCAAAGCAGGCGAAATCTTTTTACTTATAAAACGATTATATTCCAACCTCTTAGGCCATCAACCTTTCGGCTTAGAACCATTCGGCTATATTCAATTTAGTACTTACCAATTACTTGATACCTTATGCATTGAACTTTGACCTTATCAAAAGCTAACCTTTCGACTGACATGAAATGTCTGGGGCGGAAGGTAAACTGCCGTATAGGCAGAAACACGGAAAAAGTGTGATTTTTGTTTTTTAAACTAAAATGGAAACTTTTCAACTGACCTGCCTTTATTTGTCAAATTTTCATTGGTCAATAAAATACTTTTCAGAAATGTGCTGCCGCTATTACTAAAATTTATAAATCATTTTATTTTGCAAAAAGCCCCTTCTCCTTAAAATGTATAAAACATCTAAGTCTCATAATTTAAATAATTTTATATATCCCTCAAATGACTTAGGAAAATTCTTGAAAATCCTAGAAAGTCTATTTTAATATATTGCCTAACATATTAAAATCTCAAACTCGAATAATTATTATTTTAGCCGAAAATAATTAATAACCCAATAAACAATTTTCTTCGTTCGAAAATTCATATAAAATCCATAATAAATTGAAAAATTATTAAAATCAAAAGCTATCCTTAAGATATTATTCCAAACCTATATTTAAATTTCAAGACATTTGGATGTCATAAGGTTTTCATGTCGAACATATCATAAAAATTTAACATGTAAATATATAATCTATCAACAATCATATATACAACTTTAATCATCAAAACATCGCATATACTTACAAAAACATTTCGGATCTAATCATAAAACCGAAAACTAAAAGAAAATGGGATGTAGTGATTGTTCACCTTAGCTTTGATATTATAGATGAGAGATTTGATTGTTGAATTAGTTGATTACTTCTCTTCTCTTGAATCCTTGCTTTAATTCTTCTTTTGAATATAGGAAATAGTGGCCGGCCTTAGGTATTTTAATTTGAGTGAAATGAGAGTGAACGAACGTGAATTACCATCCCATAAGGGTTTAAGGTATAAGGTTTTACTATTTCCCATAATGCCTTTCTCATTTCCTAACATATTATCTAGTGTTATTTCATTTTAGTTACACCAATTAACATGGAACGACTACCTTTAACTAATCAAATCTCAACCTATTAATCTTCACATTATTAAATTTAATCTGATTAATTAAATGTATTAAATAAGGTTATAAAATAATGGGGTGTTACAAACCTGCTGCCGAGGAATCATTTCCTTTCAAAAACATTCGACTGATCTATTCAATCAGTTGACTGATGATTTACTTTTAAGGCTAGGTTGAATTTAAGCCTTTATGGGCTTATATAAGTGGTTCAAGATGCTTTATGAGAATCTCGTGATGATGTTAGGATGTGATATATTGGATTGTGATGTGGTATGATCTAATACCAATTTCAACGGGGTTTGGTAATGTTTTTAGCTATGACGATCATGTTTGAGATTATTAGATGGTTCATAGTTAGTTCGGTTGTTTATTATATGATCACGCAAAAGAGTTTGTGGTATGCCTTAAGGGAAATTAAGTGATTTGTTTCATATATATATAATTCTGTAGTAAATCTTATCCGTAGCAGCGATGGTCTTTTTCCTTTATATACGTTGTTATATTATGATATAATTAATTAAGTACATAATTTAAAGTATATAATAAGAAAATACTTGAATAAAATGTTATGTGATTGTAATTGCAAGTACTTACAATCATAATCAAGTAATTATAAAATAAAATGATATTTGTTTTAAATATTCCTCGTCAAGATGTTTCAAGAAAAGGATACCGATTCATCCATTGAGGCCAGATTGTCTAAATTTTGGGCAATGTATTTCTCATGATTGTTGGAGGCACCAAGGAGTTGTGTACTTATAATTATTCAATATATATGCAATGACTTATCTAATAGTTTCATGTTGGTTGATAATAAATAGGTCAAACGAGAAATCTTAGTTTGACAATGTTACACAGTTCCCGACTTGAGAATACTTTAGAAATTCAATGTGAATACTCAACTTTGATTATAGTTAAATCATGGCATGGTGATCTACTGGGCGACTGTAGTCAGGTCTGAGTTGTAGCATTGGAAGTTAAGCACAATTCAATAGAGAATTCGTCTCCTCAATTATATGAGTTTAATATCATGGTCGACTGTAGTCAACTCAAAGTCAAAATCTCTGGTCAGAGTAATATGGTTAATGACGAATGTTATCATTTAACCAAGGACGTTGTTTTTGGATTGATCAAGTTGAATGTGGATAATATTAGAATTTTGACTAGTACCAATTCCATTTATCCTAAAGGGATATAGCATTGACAAAGAGAACGTGTGTATATTATCATTACTAAAAGAAACCACTTAAGGAAATATAAAATTAGATTTTATCGAAAGGATCTGTAAGCAATGAATTCGACAAACTGTCACACCCCTAGTTAAATTGACGTGTGAAATTTAATATTTGAATTATTCAGTATTGATCGTTGATTGAATTCACGTCTATGAGTCTCACAGCCGCATTTGTGAATTCTTTGAAAAATCATTGTATTTGATTATTTTATAAAATGTATAAATTAACTAATATTTAAGAAATACTAGTTATTAATTTATTCAATGTTTCGATGTTATCAGTAATTACATGGATGTAAATATAAAAGTTATATATGCATGTATTGATAGACGATATCATTATGTACTTTAACGAGCTTTAAATACAATTAATTACTTTATAGGGATTTTGGAAAAAATTCCATGCAAAGAGAAATTCTATGCTAGCCTTGAAAAGGGAAAATGGAAGATTAGATTTATTGAAAATTAATTAAGAACTAAAAGGGGAAGTTTTTAAAATAAAGAATAAGAAAGGTATTTATCCTTCCTTTAAAACAAACTCACCTCAATTATTTTCAGTCATTTAATTTTTCCTTGTTCTTCCCTCATTCATAGCTCTCTCCTCCATCTTTATCATGGTTAAAAACTCCATTTCTTTTTTTAAGAAGTATCCGCTCTAAAACAAATCAAAACATCAAATAAACATAAAAGCACCGAGGTTCATCCATCTCTTAGAAAGTTTGTGTGTATATTAAAGGATCTAAGGAAGGATTTCAAAATAAAAGAGTATTCTAAATTTAATTTTTTTGTAGAATTAATACATTTATAATAATGTTATATGTATATATTATTGCTCACCTTGATTTAGAATTAGTAATATAATTTAAACAACTAGTTAAATGATTTAATCAGTTTTAACTTGATAAAATAAAACAAAAATTTAAATAAAATGATGTTTTGGATGTTTTAAAGTTACGTATAATAATATTCTAACATATTATATAATTTAATAATTTTAATGTTTCTATTTTAAATTTTTAATCCATCCTAAAATATAGAGATTGTTGATACCATATTTGATTTAATGTATGTAATTTTGGTTTTATAATATTTTGATTGTTATCAAAAACAAGCTTTTTTATTTTTTAGCTTAAACTTTAAACACACACGCACATATATATATATACACACATACATACATAGATACATATATATACATACACACACATATATGTATATGTATATGTACTTGTACACGTATATGTATATGTATGTATATGTATGCGTTTGTGTGTCTGCTTGTGTATTTGCAAGTACATCAGAAAGGTTTAATGTAACATGGATGTTGGTTACTGAATCAATTAGAAATTAATTTGGTTTAATTTATATATATGTCTGTATGCATTTGTATATTTAAACATTTATATTTTATATTGTTAAAGCGTGCATTTTATAAATATTTTTTTCATAAAAATTTTCCATCGAACAATCTAAAATCGAGGTAATAATATATGTATATATAAACAACAAATATATACATGGTTGATATAAATATCAATATCTATACATGTATATATTGACTATGTTATAGTTCGTTGTTTTGTCACTTTAAATATATTATTGTAATATATCGTCTCTTATATATTGATTAGGTGTACTACCAATTAAATGTTTGTAAAAGAGGAAAGGTGGAATCAATCAATGTTGTCCTTTTTATCTCTTTCATTTTAGGTCTTGATGTGGTTATATCTAGATCTAATTTCATGTTTGTTCCCATCTTTAAACATCAAACAATTACACTTACTATAAATTTCACATCTTTTTCAACACTTTTAAAATACAAAAATATTTGATGTGTTAGTACTATTTCAAATTTCACACTTAATTAACATAAATTTAATTAACTAAAAATAAGGTAATATTAATGAAATATAATTTTTATTAACAAGCATTAGGTTAGATCGAGTAAGGCTCATTAGAATTAATAGGCTAACTTTGATCAAAATATGACAATAGTTTCGAAATTTATCCATTTCATCCGTTGCGAAATGGACCGGATTCCTTTAATGGTATTAGAGCCCAAATGGTCAATGTAGTCTAATTTGTCAATATTTAAGGCCAACTAATAAAACATACTTATTCGATGGATGTCTATTATAGCGGTTCTTCTTGGTTTGGAGTTAAAAAATTAAGTATTCTCCCCTTTTTGGCTAATGGCCTGGCCAATTGATGAAATAAGTCTAAAAGATTAGCCTAGATGTTAGGCGTAGAGTTATTTGGGCCTTAAGCTAATTTTCAAAATTCTGTTTTAATTATATTACATTTTAAATTTAAAAGTTAAGTTTAAAATATAAAATGAGATGTTATAAAATTATAAACTACTTCTTAAAATGTTTTTTTAAAAACTTATTTTTTTATATTTAATTAAATATATTAAATAAAAAATAAATTTAATTAATGGAAATAAACATGTATATATATTGATACGTGTATATACATTCATTTTAATTTGTTTAAGGTAAATTATAAATAAAATTTTCAAATTTATTAAAAATAATGTTAACAAGATTTCTTGTCAACACCCCAAAGTAATGCTGAGAAAGATGGATAATATTTTGCACGAACAGTGAGCGTGATTCTTAGGAATTTCCTTTCAATTTAGCTTTATTTGTTGATATTTCTCAAATCAGACCTTTCGACGATGTCGAAAGGTATGGTCTTTGGGTTATGTGACCTTTCGATCATGTTGATCTAGTATTAGATCTCCTTCGAAAGCCTTCCTTTTGATTAGATTGAAATTCCTTGAGTTAAGTCCTTTAAAGGTAGGTTTCGACCTTGTTGAAGGCTAGGGGAACGACTTCCTTTGGATTAAATCTGTAAGTCCAGGTTTTGGTATTTAGAGAACAGGTTTCGGCCTTGTCGAAAGCTTCAGATCACAGAGTTGATGGCTTCGAAAGGTTACAGAAAATGTCAGGGCCAGAAGAGTTGTTGACTTTGTCAATAGGTTCCTTTCGATGGGGTTAAACCTGAAATATAAAGGTTAATCCAACAAAAGCTTTCGTAAATAGTAAAGAGATCAATAATGCACAAGACTTCCCTTTTCCCATCTAAAGAAATTTTATTTCATTAAATTCCCAAATCAATAAACTCCAAATTAGGGTTATAATGCTTTGTTAAAGAAAATACAAGTTTGGAATGAGAGAAATCGAATCCCCTAAACGTGACCCCTCGGGTCTTATTTATAGATGCAGGCGGCCCTCCTTCCCTGCCCTTGCTTTCGACAATGTCGAAAGGTCCTCCTTTTATATGTTGTTATGAACCTTTCGACCTAGTTGAAAGATTTTCCTTTTACATGCTGTTATATGACTTTCGACCTGATCGAAAACTATGCCTCCTTTCGACGTTGTTGGAAGGTGTCCCTTTATATGTTGTTATGAACCTTTCAACCTGATCGAAAGCTATGCCTCCTTTCGACATTGTCGAAAGGTGTCCTTATTCTTCTTGTCATATTCTAGCAATTCCTTCATTCTCTCTTAACCTTTCGACTTGATCGAAAACCATGCCTTCTTTCAACATTGTCGAAAGGTGTCCTTATCATTCTTTTGCCTCTGAGTATTGCTTTCTTCATAGCACCTTTCAACATTATCGAAAGGTGTCCTGGATGGCTCTTTTCCTCCTTGTTATTAGTGAAGTAAGTTTGGAGCCTTCGACACGGTTGGTAGGTTGATTACATTGGTTTCGAAGAGATTCAACTGTCATTGGTTTCAATGTTGTTGAGTAGTCCATGCTCTTGTTTTGATCTGATGTAGAACTCTTTCGGGACCATACTGGTTTCGACCGATCTGAAAGGCTTACTATAGCTTTAGAAGGGGTTGCTAATACTTACTTCGACTTCTTCACCTTCTTCGAAAGGTAAGAACTCCCTGGATACTGTGAGGAGGGACCTTCCGACACCTTCGAAAGGTCTTGAAAAGCTGCTAAACTTTGATGGCTGCATCCCTTCAACTGGAATTCTTCTCCCTTGCTCTTTGTTTAATATCTACTCAAGATGGTTTCGACTAAGCCAAAAGGTTGATTGTTGGAGTATCATTTGCCCCCTCCTTGTGAAGGGATGCTCTTGACTTTCCAAGTCATCTATGTCAAAAGCTAAAAGTTTCCCGCCCTTTGGTCTTCCCACGTGAATCTGCACCGATTATTTAAACCCGGTCTAACGATTGGTAGCTCTTGGAAGAGTTTTCTTATAAGTACGCACTTTCTCCTTCTTCCTCTTTTACCTACAATCAAATTTCGAGTAAAAGTAAAAGAATTTCCAAAATTTCTCAAACTTTCTTTCTGCTTCTAGAAATCAAAGTAGAAAATAAATGTAATTCGTAAGTTTATATTCATCCCAGTTTTACGAATTTCTCTTATCTTTTATAATCCTTGGTACTTCAGAGCAAATCTTAAATTTTAAGATCTCTCAATCGAGATTTTGATTTTGAACTGCATGATTTTTAACTTTCTATAAATATGTTGAATTCAATTTTCTGAGGTTGTTTGATTCTTTTTTTTTGTTAAGAGATCCTCCCCGATTCAATCCCATGAATCGATGGGGTTTACTTTTCGTTTTGAATTTACTCCAGTGCTTTATGACTACTGTTATTCTTTAGTAATCATGGATTTTAGTTTTAAAGTTTTTCAAAATTGAAGTAGTTAAATCATGTTGAAATTCATTTTCTTAACGGGTTCGATTTATTTATTTAACAAAACTTTGAAACCCTAGATTTGCAATTGGGTTTGGGAAAGATAGAAGTATTTGTTTTCTTCGTCCAAAAGTTTCAAATGTACAGTTGAAAAATTGGCGTCATAAAATGACCTTTCTACCCCTTCGAAAGAGATTGAGACGACAATATTGGATTTGCTTTCTTAGCTTCTTTCGATGGGGTCGAAAGGTGTTATGGTGCAAATTTGACCAACTTTGTCGAAAGGATATGTAGCTAATTAGAGTGTATCTACCCCTTCGATAGTAAAACGGTTCGACTTAGTCGAAACCCTTTGACCCCATCAACAATTAGCTTCTGACGAGGTCGAAAGCTTTAGATCTCTAGATCGAAACCCTTTGACCCCATCAACAATTAGCTTCCGACGAGGTCGAAAGCTTTAGATCTCTAGATCGAAACCCCACCTAGACTTGTTTCTATCCATATTTGTCGAAACGTCCAAAGTATATATGAGTTTAACTTGAAACCTTTCGACTTCAATGGGTAGGTTAGGTTTCGACAACATCAATATCTTACATAGGAATTTTAAGTTATTGGTTTCGACAATGTCGAAAGGTCTTGTTGTTTAGCTTTAGCTAATGCTTGTAGTGTATCTAGGCTTTCATAGAGCTTTTGACGCTGTCGAAAATTAATGAATGGATTACTGTTACGCCTCGTCCTTTCGACTTTGTTGATAACTCAAGGAACACATTTTTGTTAGGCTTTCGACAATGTTGAGGTATGCTTGTTTAAAGTTGATGCTATTGTCCTTTCGATATTGATGAAAGCTCTAGCTACTATCCTTTAGACATTGTCAAAAGCTCAAGATATTGTCCTTTCGACATTTTCGAAAGCTCAAGCTATTATCCTTTCGACATTGTCGAAAGCTCAAGCTATTTGGTTTTTGACTTAAACTATTTGCACAATCTTAAAGTCCTATGTCTGTTTTCATGTTTAAATTATCTAAGTAGACTTTTTTGTTTAATTCTCGAATGCATTTCAAATTCATAAATAATCATGAATTTTAACTAAATCGTTTTCACCTGGCAAACTTATGAGTTCTCCTAAGAAAGCTGAAGCCGTTTCGAAGCATTCTTCCATTGCATCCCAAGATGAAGTTAATATCATCATTAGGGATTTTGGTATCACCGGAATTGAAGCCATCCCTCAGGAAACTGACACCATAGACAACCCTCTTGAAGGGTATTTTGCTTACACCGGCATTCACATATGGCATGGCAGATTCTTACCTTTCCCGAACTTTTTACCTTCATATCTATCCTATGTTGGAATCACCCCAATCCAGCTGTCTCCAAATGTCTACACTCATCTCCTATCTCTAGAGATGATCGCACTGGAATCTGGGCTCCCTTCTCTTAACACTAAAGTGCTAAACTTCTTAAGCAAGTTGGCAAGGCTGAGCAATCTGAATAACCAAATTTACAGAGTCAACCCCAATAAGAAGATAATATCAGACGGGGTTAATGAATTCAGGGATAGGGAGAACCAGTTCTTCTTTGCTAAATATTTTCCTAATATTCGCGGGACTAAGTCCGGTCTTATGTTTTTCCCCTACTTTACGTTTTCCTTTAACTAATCTCTTTTTTTATCAGGTGTCTCTTCCAAGAAGCTTAATAATGTCAACAAGAGAACAATTGACTATCTAATTGTGGCTTCAAGACAAATTGGGAGCAGATTGACGCTTCTAACTCCCTCAAACTTAAGAAAGCACTCTCTACTACTAGTGGATTAGAGGATCTTAGGAACTCCTCCCTCTATCCTACACAATTCACATGCAAACGTTTTCTCTCCCTGGGAGATGTTGAACACTTCTCTCCAGTGTCACCTATTTGTGCTGACCCCTCTGGTATATTATTGGTTTAGAATTTTCTCTTTTTGTACCTGGCATTCTTTGAATTATTTTGACTAACTTTTCAGCTGCTTGAATTTGTTCCAGCTTCTTCTCAAGTCATAGTGTCTGCTAGCGGTGCTCCTCCTCCATCAACTTCTAGAGTGACATCAATCATGGCTGCCTTTGCAAAATCTAAGAAAACTTTTAACAGAAAACTAATGGAGTCTCCTGAGGACGCACCCTCGGAGAAAGTCGCTAAAATCATTGATGTGGAGGAAGAGGAGGAGCGCCTATCTCTTGAAAAAGTCACAAAGAGCACATTGTTGAAGCCCTCAATGATAAACCAGAGCAAACTCCGCCTATTCTCGACCCTTTTTCACGCATCTCAATTTCTGATTCCCTAGCTACACTTGAGCCGATGCAGCTAGCTTTATTGACGAGTCCTTCCATGAAACAAATTCCTCCGGAGTCATTACCTTCTACTCCTCTATTTTCAAATTTTGAAGAACTAGTCAAGCTCATCTTGCATTCTAAATCCTTCACTTCTTATTCTACACCCTCTTTCACTCCAGATTTGGAAGGGAATTATCGCTCTATAATGGAGCAACAACTCTTGTTAAGCTCTTACTCAATTGACCTTGCCATCATTAGTTTTTTATAATCGCTAACTTGTGTTACACTTCTCATTCCTGATTTCTAGGAGTTGGATAGCTTTGAACAAACACATTTCAAAGTCTTAAGACGGATTCTCCAAGCTGTAGGAGGAAAATTCCAAGCTTAAAAATCAAGTATCTTCCTTGACCACTGCCAAAAACGATGCTTTCACAGAGTTGGAGCGAGTAAAAGCTTCCATTGTCAGGGTCGAAGTCGATTTAAAAGCAGAGAAGCAGGCCCACCAACTTATTACTGATGGAAAACTCACCATGGAGATCACTTTGAAAGATACGGAAGATGAAAAGGCTCGCCTGGTTGCTAAGAACACTTCTTTGAAAGATAAATTCAAGAAGACCAGAGCTTCGCTCAAACTTGCTGTTTGTACCCTGTTCGTTGAACGATGGAAATTCTATAGGATTAGAAAACCGTCGAACAAATTTAGAAAAAAAATTTATACCTCAAGCGCATGACGTACTACTGAAGTACGTGGCAAGTACGGGTCGATCCACAGGGAATTGATGATTTTAAAATTCTATTCAATCAAATTAAACCAAAGTCGAGTGATTGTTAACTAACTAAAAGAAAGTAAAAACAAACTAAAACTAAGGAGAATAAAAAGATGAGATTAAAGACCAATTTAGAGGCAAATCCCCTCTCATGATCATATAAATCAACATAGTGACATTATGATCTCTTTTTGGTCATTCGTGAGTTTAGTTGATGCATTTATCGTAAGCATGGCCTAATTGTGTTACTAATTAACACACTTAAACCATCAAACTTTAATGCACCCTCTAACCCACTTACTAACTTCAATGAAAATGATATGAAATCAAAAGTAGAATCTATTTTAAGCATGGTTTATTAACTATTGAATTAGAAACATAAACCATCAAATTTTGATTCTACATCCACTTCCATTACCATGATCATATGTAGATGAAGAGGTAATTAAGGATTCATATGACTAAGCATAGCCTATTCGATTTGAACAATATAAGCTATCAAACTCAATATTAAACACAAAACCACACAAACATCTACTTTCCATTAAGCAAAAAAGAGACATATAAGAAATTATGTTGCATCTACATGATTCAAGAGAGCATCATTACCCCTAAATTGTAGGGATTAGCCCCTCATTTGTGTTATTATGTCAACACTAGTAGAAAGCAACATGAAATAAACAAAAATAAAAAGAAGAGGAAAATGAAAGCTAATGGAAAAGAGAAGCTAATTAACAAGAATTAAAACTAATCTACTTTGCATGAATGTAAACTACACTACTAACATAAGAAGAGAAGAAGCATGTAAATAAAAGAGAATTAACATTGCATAAAAGAAAGATAAATTACATGAATAAAATGGTTAAGTAGCCATGGAAAAAGAAGAGAGAAAAGCTTTGATTTATTTCCAAAGCTAAAAACTAAGTAAAAGAGACTAAGGGAGAAGAGGGTTACATGAAACATAAGGGGTCTTTATACATGTATGAAACCCTAATTCATATTTTTGGGGAATGCCCAAAATACCCTTGAGAAAGAGTGGAGGCCAAGTAATCATTAGCTTCTACTAATCATCATTTAAGTGTACATGAAGCCATTAGTTCCATAAGCATGTGCATTAGCCTCTAATTTGTACATTAAGGTAGGTGGGTAGGTGGGGTCCTCCATTGTCATGCCATTGAATTATTTCCATCTTCATTTCTTTATCTTCACTCTTGTGCATGCATACATCTTCATGAAACCACTTGTATATGAATTTAAATTCCTACAAAATAGTATAGAAATTTTCAATTAAATTTTAGAAAATTAATATATGCACAAAAATGACCATTTTTCCCTTGGATGAAGATGAATATGTGACAATTTGAAATAATTTGAATGTTGGTTTAAACAAGTCAAAATACCCGATATGATCATTTATTTAATTTAAATAGATTAAATATGGTGGTAAAAATATGCACATTTACGTGCACATCAATTACCCCCACACTTATCTTTTTATTCGTCCTCGAATAGAAAAAAACTAAGATAAATCCGTTTTCGTAGGGAGCACGATTGCATTGAGCGTATGCAACAAGCCGTTAAACCTCTGGGTGTCCCCAGTAGGACGAGTGTTGTCCCATGAGGGTTTTCAGCGAATACTACCCACAAAATCCAAATGCAGGATGAAAATATTTGCAAAATGCAAGATTATTTACAAAGAGATGAATGCGAGTTTTTGGAAATATTTATTTTTAAATTAATGGAAATAAGTTAAATATAGGTTTTGGTCATTATCTTGAAATTTAAGTCATTTACTCGTCAAAATTTCCAACAAAAATTAAGTTATCGTAACAAATAGACTATAGTTTAACTCGTTGTTTCGGTTGATAACAAAGTGTAATTATAAAATGGATCCTTAGTTGATTATCAAAGTTTATCAAAGTGGTAATTTTATTTCTTTTCAATAACAAGTCAAATCAAATAAGTTAAAATAGTGCTTGGATTTCAATTGCATACTCTCTCTATTTTTTCTTTTGAAAATTTTGTTGATATTAGCAATATTTACATATGCCTAACTTAGATAAACTGAGGCCAGATATATTACCCATGCACTGCCTTGCCAACTGATGTGAGGGGAATACAGAGCGTGGCAAGTGAACACACGAGTGTGAACACCTATTGACTGTAGGCGTTATTAAAAAGAATTTTTATATATACACCTAGCTCAAATAAACTGAGGCCAGATATATCGATCGTGCACTGCCTTTTGGGCATACGTGGGAAAGGTACATAGCATGGCGAGTGTACACACAAGTGTGTACACCTGTCGACCGTAGGTGTTAATAGAAAATATTTACATATATACAAACGTTTTGTTTTTTTAGTTCTTTTTTATATGTTTTTTTTAAATTCTTTTTTTTTGGAAAGAGAGTTTTGCAAAATCATCTTAGCACCACTTAACTTAGAAGACAAAAAAATGTTATATCCTTTACTTTAAATTAACCACTTTTTAAAACAAAGATTTTCCATTAGGATGTATTTCATAATTAACACATATGAATCTTCCTATATACTAGTTAAACTATCATTATTTGTAATCAAACTTCATTTTTATTTTTGTTAAGACAAATGAATTTTCAAAAATTTCAAATTAATAAACCAAAACCATATATTTATCTTATAGTGTTTCTTTAAAAATAAATCAAAATGCTTAAATATTTTTTTTTTGAAAATTTTTCTATATATATATATATAAATATATATTGAGTATTGGAAGGAAAAAATGAAAAATTAATCATGAAAAATCAAAAAGAAGATGAGTCTCCCCCTACACTTGATCTTGACCGTGTCCCCATAGTCAACCCAAGTGAAAGGAGAAAAATAAAAATAAAAACATGACCTTTATTTAAATGAAAATTAACGGTATTTACACGAGATCAGAAAGTACATCGTCAAAAAGTAAATGAAACGGTCTTCCAATGATCGATTCATTTGTCTCGTCAAGTATACGAGACACAGCTCAAGCTCGGAAAACCAAATCGTAAAAGATTTCAAAGTTGAATGTTGATTTGGAAAAACGAATGTCGTTTTATTAAAAAACGTACGAGTTGTTTTATTTTCGATGATTTTTGGAGTAGATATAATGATTGATTGAAATTCAAGTTTATTTTCACCAAATTGAAATTCAAGTTTGTCATTGAAAAATTCTTCAAAATTATTGATTTCAAAATCAAAGTGGTGATTTAAATCTTCCCCGTCGGAGTTTAACAACTCGTTTTCAAAAAGTCCATAAAACTCGTGTTCGTTAAATTCATCTTCCTTCGTTGGATTATCAACAACTTCATCGCATATATCCATTTCAAAATCCAAAGTTGTTGTATTCAAATTTTCAGAAAAAAGAAGATCGAAATTTAAATCGAGTTTCTCACCCTCAAAAGAATTGAAATCCAACTCAATTACCGTGTTTTCAACAACTTCGTTAAGATTGTTATTTTCTATTTCAAAAGTTGTTATTTGAAAATCGTCAATTATGGTAAAAGATGGATTATTACTGAACTCGTCACACATTGGGATTTGGTTTTGTTGTTCACGTTGTTTCATATAAGTTTCAAACAACGAATCCGTGTGATCATCATAAATTTCGTTCATTTGTTCAACAAAATCCAATTTATAATTATTAGCTTGAGGATTTTCGATTTGGATTTGTTGAGAACAAAAATTTTCACTTGCATCATAGTCGAGATTATTCCCATTGCCAAAATTATTTGAAAAGTGGATCACATTTTCGTTTTGATTTTGAAATTCATTTTGGAGTTCAAAATTGAATTGGCATGGGTTATTCTCGAAATCGTTTGAATTTTGAAGTGAATTCAAATTTTGGTTATTTTGAAAATTTTGATTTGAATCATTGCCCAAATATGAATTACACAAATCATTTATCATTTGATTTTGTTGTGTAGAGATTTAAAGTAAAGATGAAATGCTCTTTTCAAGACTTGAGGGTTGGTCCTCGTTTTGAAAATTTTGTGGTTCAAAATTTGAATCATTTAAGCAATAGTTGTTGTTAAAATATCCATACGAATTTGGAGTGAAATCATATGGATTATATTGATTTTCACAACTATTGTATTCAAGTGAATATGGAAATCCGGACATTTTCAAGAATGTTTTTGTTTTTTTTTATAAAGAAAAAATATTTACAAATAAAATTTATTTTTCAAAAAGGAAATTGATTTTTGTTTTGTTTTTTTGGTTTTTTAATTTTCTCTTTGTTTTTGGGAAGGTTTTAAATAATTTTTTTTTGTATTTTGGTATTTTTTTTCTAAATTTTTTTGGATTTTTAAAATTTCAAAGAAGGATTTAAAAATTTCAAAGGAAAAGGAATATATACAATTTTTTTAAATTTTGGATTTTTCTTTTTTTTTCTTTTTTTAAATATGCATGAACTAATGCAACTAAATGAATGCAAGGATTAATTACAAATGATTTATCCTAAGTTAACCCAAAATTGTATAATTACAAATTGTCTTAAATCAACAAGATAGTTCTCAGTCAGGTAACGGGCAGGATTTATTGGTGCACCATGAATCACCGTAGCAATGCAGCCGAAGGTTTAAGTACCTTCAGAGGAACAACCACTATAATATTTACGAATCACCGTAATATTTATAAATGGTTATTACTCTGTCGTAGCCTAGACACCAAGAAATTAAATTGTTCAAAGAAGACAACTTGTCAATATACAATTAAGTGTTATCGATGTCTAACCGTTATTACTAATCAAAATTCTAGGATGAAATATGCAAAGCAAAAGTTAAACGTGTATTAACAATGCAACTACTAATGGATTTTGTTTTTCTTTTTGTTTTGTTTTTTTTTTTGGTTTTCTGAATATTTTTTTAAATGCAAGTAAACAATAATGAAAGACAAACAAAAACAATAGATATAAACAATGCAAGACAAATAAAGAAAAAATTATAAATAAGCAAGCAGTTTTTTTTGGCAAGCTCAGCACGCAAGCAATTTATTTTAGCAAGCACTTCTGCTCCTTCTGCTATTCTGCTTTGGCAACCTGAAATAAAAAAAATATACAGTTTTCTAATTTTTTTAAATTTTTTTTTTGAAAAGGAAACAAAATTGAAAAGTAATTTTTTTCCCCGGCAACGGTGCCAAAAACTTGTTCGTCGAACGATGGAAATTCTATCGGATTAGAAAACCGTCGAACGAATTTAGAAATAAATTTTATACCGCAAGCGCACGGCGTACTATTGAAGTACGTGGCGAGTACGGGTCGATCCGCAGGAAATTGATGATTTTAAAATTCTATTCAATCAAATTAAACTATAGTCGAGTGATTGTTAACTAACTAAAAGAAAGTAAAAACAAACTAAAACTAAGGAGAATAAAAAGATGAGATTAAAGACCAATTTAGAGGCAAATCCCCTCTCATGATCATATAAATCAACATAATGACATTATGATCTCTTTTTGGTCATTTGTGAGTTTAGTTGATGCATTTATCATAAACATGGCCTAATTGTGTTATTAATTAACACACTTAAACCATCAAACTTTAATGCACCCTCTAACCCACTTACTAACTTCAATGAAAATGATATGAAATCAAAAGTAGAATCTATTTTAAGCATGGTTTTTTAACTATTGAATTAGAAACATAAACCATCAAATTTGATTCTAAATCCACTTCTATTACCATGATCATATGTAGATGAAGAGGTAATTAAGGATTCATATGACTAAGCATAGCCTATTTGATTTGAAAAATATAAGCTATCAAACTCAATATTAAACACAAAACCACACAAACATCTACTTTCCATTAAGCAAAAAAGAGACATAAAAGAAATTATGTTGCATCTACATGATTCAAGAGAGCATCATTACCCCTAAATTATAGGGATTAGCCTCTCATTTGTGTTATTATGTCAACACTAGTAAAAAGCAACATGAAATAAACAAAAATAAAAAGAAGAGGAAAATGAAAGCTAATGGAAAAGAGAAGTTAATTAACAAGAATTAAAACTAATATACTTTGCATGAATGTAAACTACACTACTAACATAAGAAGAGAAGAAGCATGTAAATAAAAGAGAATTAACATTGCATAAAAGAAAGAAAAATTACATGAAATAAAATGGCTAAGTAGCCATGGAAAAAGAAGAGAGAAAAGCTTTGATTTATTTCCTAAGCTAAAAACTAAGTCAAAGAGACTAAGGGAGAAGAGGGTTACATGAAACATAAGGGGTCTTTATACATGTATGAAACCCTAATTCATATTTTTGGGGAATGACCAAAATACCCTTAAGAAAGTGTGGAGGCCAAGTAATCATTCGCTTCTACTAATCATCATTTAAGTGTACATGAAGCCATTAATTCCATAAGCATGTGCATTTGCCTCTAATTTGTGCATTAAGGTAGGTGGGTAGGTGGGGTCCTCCATTATCATGCCTTTGAATTATTTCCATCTTCATTTCTTTGTCTTCACTCTTGTGCATGCATACATCTTCATGAAACCACTTGTATATGAATTTAAATTCCTACAAAATAATATAGAAATTTTCAATTAAATTTTAGAAAATTAATATATGCACAAAAATGACCATTTTGCCCTTGGATGAAAATGAATATGTGACAATTTGAAATAATTTGAATTTTGGTTTAAACAAGTTAAAATACCCGATATGATCATTTATTTAATTTAAATAGATTAAATATGGTGGTAAAAATATGCACATTTACGTGCACATCATACCCTTTCTGATGTCAAATGGCAAGTATCTCAATTTGTCGACATCACTCTTGGGCCAATGATGCTAAGGAACTATGAAGTTGCCCTTATGCACACGAGCGGGGCATTGAACCCGAGGGCGAGGAGGAAGTTTGTAACGACCCGTAATTTTTACACTTTGAAAATGGGATATTTAACTATTTTAAATATCCAAATGTAGAATTTTCAAACTTAAACAATCATGTTTTATATGATAAATAAGAATGGTAAACTTATTTTTGATATTGAATAAAGATTTTGGATTTCCATTGTAAAATTGACAAAAATCGGATTCCGATAAAGTAGGATAAATATTCGAGAAATTTGTTTAAAGGATAAATAATTCCTTTTAAATATATATATAATTGATATCAAACTCATTTGATAATAATAGTAATTTAATTTATAATGGTTTGATAAATATATAAAACTTGTTTTATAAAAGTTGACAAATTTCGTCGCATATCGATAAATCGATGTCGTATTTTTACAAATAGATTTGGATATTGTTTTATATTATTTTAAAAGTCAAATATAATTGTTTTAATTATTTAAATATATTAACAAATATATTTTGAAATTTTGTTTACATGAATAAATATTTTAACAAAAACGTCAAAATGTGACTATAAAACGTTTTGTCGAAAATAAACGTTTATTCAAAATAAGTTGTCGAAACGTTATCGCACCTTTGTTAACATGTTTTAACATATATATTAAATATTTTAATAACTAGACATGTTTACTTTTACTAAATATAATTAGAAAACTTCTAGAAGTCATTAGTAAAAGTAAGTAAGAATTAACAAAAGTAAGAAAAGTAAACATCAAATCGCATCAAATCAAAATCCAACAAAATAATTACCTTTCTTTACTTAATTTTTAAGTGACTAAGACATAAAGTAAGAAGTGAAAGGATGATGTTAAGTATTGAAAAAGTGGATGTTAATTTAGGTTGAAGTAAGGATAGTTTGATAATTTGGTAAGAGGTTATTTTTGTAAATTTACCACTTCTTTCTTTTTCTATAAATACCCACCTCTTTCTTCACATTCATTCACATTTCTTCTTATTATTTTCTCAAGCTTCTTCATCTTCTTCCTCTTCTCTTTAATGGCTTCCAAGCCTTAGAAAAAAACTAGAAAGAAATATTGTCAAAATATTTACAAAATATTCAAAAGAAATCCATGTTCGTCCTCTTCAAATCAAACTACTCTTTTCTCCATATTTTACCTCTTCTTCTCTTGGCCATAACTTCTTTAAACCTGAACCAAAATATAAAATTCTTTTTCTCAAATTAAGTATTTTTCCAATTGCTACAACTTTCATATTGACCACTTTGTCTCATTCGAAAACTACCCATGTCAAAAATCCACTTCTTTCCAGTGCATTCTCTGGTCCAGTTTTTAAGCCGGAGAATAGGCCATTTTGTTTTGATCGTAACAGATCCAAATTAAGAAATTGTTTTTTATACCATATGAAATTCCAGTGGCTACAACTTTTATGTTGATTAATTTTTTCAGTTTTGAGGTTTGTTATACTTGAAACTCAATTCTTTAAAGTACATTTTCGAGCTTCAATTTTGTCAATCCGACAATACCTCTTCTTTATTCTATCATATCTTCCTCAAAACTAATCAAAATCAAATGATTCTTTTTTCCAAATTCAATAGAAAATAATTTTCAACAACGTTTTAGTTAACAACATTTTAGTTAACAACTTTTCTAAATTTTGAGATTTAGCGGGCCGTAAATTAGATACAAGATAACCTACTTTTCGGATCCAAATCTTGGGAATTCAAGTTCAAAGCTCTACCACTTCTTCTTTATACTTTTGTGACGACCGCCCATGACCCCCGCACTGAACATAGAAATAGTGCGCTGTAAAGTGTGCCAGGCAGCCATGGACGATTGCCAAGGTTAAGTTAAGACAACAAAATCTATCGTATTACTCACAGTGCATGGATAAAAATACAATAGAAAGTATATATAGTGAAGCTTTACAGAACAGAATCTCTATTAAACCTCATAATAGTTTGGCACAACATCTGAATAGTCAATACATCAAGCCTCACTACATATCACTCAGAGAATATACAAGTAGCGGAACATCCAGTACATATAGTAAGAAACTAATACGCAAGCCTCCAACTCGTCTTCGTCATCAGCATCGTCAGTCACTAAGAACAGCACCTGTCACCTGCTACCTAGTCTGCCCATCCCAAAGTGGATGAACAGCCCAAGGTAATAAGAGTGGAACATAAAACCTTGAGTCAGACAACAGTCTTAATGAGCGGTAAATTAACTAACAACATACCAAAAGAGCATAAAGGTTAAAGGAATAGGAATCCAACCCTCCCACTCCACCTCTTTCTACAGTGATAGCCCCCAGACACACAAAGCAGAAATAAACATAGCAATGCAGACATTTAAAGTAAAGCAATTATCACTCGAGTCAAGGTCGGTGTTTTCCAAGTACGAAACCCCCAAGGCCTAAACCAAGATCAGATAAGCACCCAGAAAACATCGCTCTTGAGACCGAATGATGATACAACCAAACATCCATGACTCTGGCTATCACTGTTATCATTGCCTCGATACCACCGTTAATTGAATGACCGGCACATTCTTTCAGCCGTCCGTCAAGGGTTAATGGCAACCCTGGTTCTAGACAGAACTCCGCACGTTGTCGCAGCCCATGCCTAGGACTATCGAATCTGCCCAGAGTACTCGACTACAATCATAGTCTTTAGGGACTATCGAATCTGCCCAGCGTACTCTTGCTTTGAGTCTGCTAGAACCTTCAATAACGATGAAAATTCAGCCTTCTAGTCATCCTCCTCGACGACTATTTCCATACTAGCTCAAGCGCCTCTCAAGCAAACCATTATCCTTAAACCCGAACCATTTCACCGAGTTATCAACATGCTTGGAATGATCCCGTCTGGATTAAACCAAGGCTATCTCATATCATGCCTCGCTTCATCTCATCATAGCAAAGCCTCATCTCAAAATCATCATCAAATCTATCCATATGAGCTTTATCATCCGTGTCACATGCCACGAGCAGCTTTTCTTATTCAAGAGCCTTTCACTTAGCTTTTGAATCATCTTCGACCAACTTGTCTAAATCCAACAACTAATCAACTGGTTTACAACAATCAATCAAATCAATCATTAATCCAAGTAATCAATCATGCAAACAAGATCTAAAAGCAATTATAACTAAAATGGCAATTTTGTAAATAAAGAGTCCAAATCTAACAAGCATGAAACATGAGCAATATCTCTACAACTTGATGAATGAACTTGCATAAATTAACATGTAGTAAAATGGATGTCAAATCATCATGAACAATAGATCTACACTTAAGTTTATGAAAATGCATGGAAATCGCTATTTTAACAAATAATCAAGCCACCAATCCAATATACTCCTTTGGATCCGTGTGAGAGATAACCACCACTCACCAAATCACCTAAACACCTCAAAAGCAACACACTTCAGATCTGGACAGCAAAGGATCTAACTTGATCTACCAAAATTCCACTTCAAACGATGAAATCTCTCTTCGAAGAATGTAGATCTTCAATCTAAGATCTTGGATCTTCGATTTGATCTTCAATTTGGATGGAAGGAATCACAAGATTAAAGTGGAGAAGAGAAGTGAAGAAGTGTAGAACTCGAGCTCTCAAAATAGCAGCACTTCGTCGCTTCAAAATTCGGATCCCAAAAAGTGAAGTAGAGCCGTGTATTTATAGGCTGAATCCTTAGGTCGTCTGCTCCTTAAGTCGTCCACGACTTAAGAAAACCCTACGACTTAACTGTCTCCGACCTACGACTTAACGACTCAACACATCCTACGACTTAACAAACCTTCCAACCTACGACTTAACAAATCCTATGACTTAACCAACCCTTCGACTTAACAACTCAGGCCTATGCGCATCCACGACCTAATGAGTTAGCAAGTACTACGACTTAACAAAATGTGGCCTAACGACTTAACAACAGTCGCGACCTATCACAGACACTACCTAACGACTTAAGTCCTTACGCGACCTAACGACTTAACTGGGTTACGTCTTTAACGACTCAGGCATACTACAGAAATGTCCTAACGACTTAAGCACCAACGCGACCTAACATAAGTCGTCTACGACCTAACATAGACACGGCCTAAACTTCAACGACTTATCCCATAATCCTTAAGTCGCTCGAACGACCTAGCTTCCTTAAGTCGTTAACCCGCTTAACCCCCTAGGTCTTTAACTCCCCTAAGCCGCTAACTCTTAAGTCGCCGCTTCCCTTAAGTCGCCAACTCCTAAGTCGCCTACTAACTTAAGCCGTTAACTCCTAAGTCGTTCCAATCCTTAGGTCGGTCAAATCCTATAGGTCGTTAAACCCCTTAAGTCGTCTACCCCTTAAGTCGCTCCACGACCTAACCTTCTTCACGACCTAAGTCCCAACACGACCAAACTCCTTAGGTCGCTCCAATCTCTTAAGTCGTCCTAAACTTCTTTACGACCTAAGCTACTACACGACTCAAACTTCGAACGACTTAACAATAATATCGATCTAATGACAACAGTTTTTACGATCTTTTGATCCAAAAAAATACGGGTCGTTACATTCTCTCCCCCTTAGAAATTTCGCCCCCGAAATTCCAAACAAACAAGAGCAATCAAAAACTATTCCGCATGCCTACCATCCATAGCAATCAACAAACCATGCGTCCAATTCTAGCCTAGCATGCAGAATTCTAAAACTAGAACAAGTTACAATATAGTGAGATGACACGACACCTTATGGCCATACCTCGAAGAGTTCAGGATGAGCTGCCTTCATCCTCTCTTCCACCACCCATGTACAGTCGTTATCATCATCACTCCATTGTATCTTGAGCAACCTAACTACCTTCCTCCTAAGTTGTTTCGTGTCAGTTTCTATAACACGAAGCGGCTTACGAGGTCTCTTATCAACTGGGTCAACTTCAAAATCTTCACAGCTATCAGCAGAAACCACTGTATTCGAGTCGTGCACATACTTCCGTAGATACGATACATGAAAAACATTATGCACACCCGACATCTTTTCTGGTAACTCCAATTTATAGGCGAGCTTTCCAATTCGCTCGATGATCGGGAATGGTCCAACAAATCTCGGAGTCAATTTTCCTTTCTTCCCAAATCGAATAACATTCTTCAGTGGAGAAATCTTCACAAAAACCATATCACCTACGTCGAATTCCAAATCCTTACGACGCTTATCGGCATAACTTTTCTGACGGTCTTGGGCTGCCTTCATTCGTTGCCGAATGATCTCCATGCAATCTGAAGTCTGTCGAATCATTTCTGGCCCAAGTATCAACTTTTCCCCTGTTACTAACCAACATGTCGGAGAGTTACACGGTCTTCCATACAATGCCTCATATGGTGCCATACCGATGCTTGACTGGTAACTGTTATTATACGAAAATTCCACCAAATGAAGGTGATCTTCCCATGATCCTCCGAAATCCAAAACACAAGCTCTAAGGAGATCTTCCAAAATCCACTATTGAACAATGGGTCTCGATCGCTCACTATACTTTTCGGAATACCATGGAATCGAACTATCCACTTAACATACAACTCGGCCAACTTTGATGCAGTCCTAGTTGATCGAACAGGAATGAATCTTGCACTCTTAGTCAGACGATCTATAATGACCCAAATCCCTTCATTTCCCGTTCTGGTTCTAGGTAGTCCATCGATAAAATCCATCGATATTTGCCCCCACTTCCATGTAGGAACTTCTAATGGCTGAATCAATCCACTTGGCTTCTTCTGTTCGGCTTTTACCAACTGGCAGTTCATGCACTTGGAAATAAAATTTCTAACATCCTTCTTCATACCTTCCCAGTAATAGGTTCTCTTCATATCCCGATACATCTTATTTCCTCCTGGATGAATTGTCAGCTTCGAGTGATGACTTTCCTTCAGAACTTCATTTCTCAATTCATCTATATCGGGAACAACTAGTCGTCCTTGCTTCCGAAGCCAATCCTCTCGATCGACCTCGAATCCTTTATCCTTTTCTGGGTCCAATCCAGATTCCAAATCACGGATAATCTTGACAAGCTTATCGTCTCGCTTTTGGCTCTCGCCAATTCTTTCCACAAGAGTCAATCTTATCGATAAGTTTTCCAACATCTCAGGTTCCAATTCACATCTGGGCCTGAAGTCAAATCCAGCTAAATACTCGAGATTCTTCCATTCTGAAAACATGGCTCCCAATCCTGCATGTCTTCGACTTAACGCATCTGCCACTACGTTACCCTTTCCCGGAGTATAGGCTATACCGAAATCATATGATGCTAAAAACTCTAGCCATCGTTGCTGCCGAAGATTCAAGTCCTTTTGGGAGAAAAGATACTTCAATGACTTATGATCTGTAAACAACTCGAATCGAACTCCCAATAGATAATGTCTCCACATCTTCAGAGCAAAAACAATCGCCGCTAACTCCAAATCATGAGTCGGATAATTCTTTTCATGCGGCTTTAGTTGTCACTTGCATACGCAACAACTTTACCCTTCTGCATCAGCACTGCTCCAAGTCCAGTACCACATGCATCGGTGTAAACCACCATCTCTTCATTTCCACTTGGAATAGTCAAAACAGGAGCACATGTCAATCGCTCTTTCAGGATTCTGAAAGCTTGCTCACACTTAGCATCCCATCTAAATACTTGATTCTTTTTCGTCAATCCTGTCAATGGTGCAGCCACCTTGGAAAAGTCTTTGATAAATCGACGATAGTATCCTGCTAATCCAAGAAAACTTCTCACATCAGATTCATTCTTAGGTCTACCCCAATCCTGGATTGCTGCCATCTTGGAGGGATCAACCGCTATACCACTTCCAGAGATAATATGGCCTAAGAACCTCACTTCGCTCTTCCAGAAGTGACACTTCGAAAACTTAGCCTTCAGTTGGTGTTTCCGTAAGATTTCCAAAACAATACGCAAGTGCGTCTTGTGCTCTTCTTCAGTTCTGGAATAAATCAAAATATCATCCATGAACACTAATACGAACTTGTTCAACTGATCTCTGAACACTCTATTCATAAGATTCACAAAATATGCTGGTGCATTGGTCAATCCAAACAGCATTACCAACCACTCAAAGAAATCGGATGGTGTTCTGAAAGCAGTCTTCGGCACATTATCCTTAGCCACTCTTAACTGGTGAAATCCCGTTGCCAAATCCATCTGAGAAAACACCTTAGCTTCGTGAAGCTGATCAAACAAGTCATCTATTCTTGGCAATGGATACTTGTTCTTCTTAGTCACTTTATTCAGCTCACGATAATCCACACACAACCTCAACGATCCATCCGCTTTGGTTACAAACACAACTGGTGCACCCCATTCGGACACACTACGCCGAATGAATCCTTTCTGTAAGAGATCATCAACCTGCACCTTCAACTCCTGCTGTTCCCTAGGCGCCATCCGCCTAAGAGGCATTACAACAGGTCTGGCTCCTTCAACTAGATCGATACGAAACTCGATCTCTCTATGCGGCGGTAACCCTTTGACCTCATCAAAGACATCCTCGCATCCATTAGCGATTGGCAGCGATGACAGTCCATCCCGTGGAACAACCAGCGAATACATGAAGCTCATGAAGACGCCTTCCTCATGCTTACATTGTATCACAACCTTTCGCCCCTCCACATTCTCGACTATCAGCTCCAACCTTTCACAATCAACCTTTGCCGCATACTTCCTAAGCCAGTCCATACCCAAAATAATTCCGAACCCAGCAAAGTTCAGAACAAAACAATCACAAACAAAAGAGCAATCATGACTCGATACAATCAGACCACGGCATAACATACACAGACAAGACGAACCCCCAACTGGATTAGTCACAACCAATGGTCTATCAATGATATCCGGTTCTAAACCCAACCGGCCTACAAGTTCATTACAAACAAAAGAATGCGACGCCCCAGTATCAAATAACACTCTAACTGTAACACCACAAATGGAAAGAGTACCCTGAACTACCACACTCTTTCCTTTCTCTTCAGCGGTAGGAGCTTTCGAAGATGATGGAACAGCCCCCAAAGCATAAGCTTGCACAATCTGCTTGTCCTTTCACGGTTCTGGACAATTCCTCTTAATATGCCCCGGCTTGTCACAGTTGTGACACTTCACCGGCACCTTCGGATTCTTGCAATCTCTGGAGAAATGGCCCTTCTGCTGACAATTGTAGCAGGTCACTTCGCCCTTCGGCTTCTTCTGGCCATCCTTACCCTTTTGCTGTTGTTGCTTCCTCTTCTTGTTTCCACCCTGCTATGGTTTAGACTCCTCCTTGGTCGTAGCAACAACAGATCCTTCTTTAGGAAACAGATTCTCGTGCCTGAGAGCCTTCTCCACAAGCTTCTCAAATGAATCGTCTAAATGATCCACCAACTGCCTCCCAAGATAACTGTCCAAGCCTGTCATAAACTTCTCATTCTTCTGATATGAAGATTCAATATATGACCGGGCATACTTGGACAAGGCTTCAAACTCAGAAACATACTCAAGAACTGGTCTTCCATCTTGCTTGAGCTCCACTAACTTCTTGAACAGAACAGACTTCTGAGCTATAGAAATGAACTTAGCTTCAAATCTGGCTTGGAATTGCTCCCAAGTAATTTCTTCCTCCGGAGTATCAATGGTGATAGAGTTCCACCAGTCAGAAGTTCTTCCTTGAAGCTGTCTTGATGCTAGCTTCCTTTTGGTTGCATCCTCGATTCCCAAGTCACTAAAGATCCTTCTACAAGCATCTATCCATCTCTGAACTTCAATGGTTAACTCTGTTCCCAAGAAAACCTTTCCTCCAAGAGCAGTATAGTCTTTACACAGCTTAGCAAAATCCACCGGTCTTGGAGCTTGAACTTGAACCCCAACATTTACTGATGGCCCCGGAGCTGGCATCCTTCTCATAATTGAAGTCATCATAGCCTCGAACATAGCAGCATAATCAGCAGCCCCTTCAGCAGCACGGCCTTCCCTAGCAGCTGGTCACCCTCTTCGACTCATTCTTAATATCTATAAAAAGGAATGATTAACTCACCTTGAGAAACAACTGCATAACTTCTAAGCTACTATTTTATATATAGTAATCATCCATCAAAATACATTTACGTCTCTCATACGTAGTTACGTCAGCGAGCGTTGGGTAAAATCGATTAACCAAAGCTCTGATACCAAATGTGACGACCGCCCATGACCCCCGCACTGAACATAGGAATAGTGCACTGTAAATTGTGCCAGGCAGCCATGGAAGATTGCCAAGGTTAAGTTAAGACAGCAGAATCTATCGTATTACTCACAGCGCATGGATAAAAATACAATAGAAAGTATATGTAGTGAAGCTTTACAGAACAGAATCTCTATTAAACCTCATAATAGTTTGGTACAACATCTGAATAGTCAATACATCAAGCCTCACTACATATCACTCAGAGAATATACAAGCAGCGGAACATCCAGTACATATAGTAAGAAACTAATACGCAAGCCTCCAGCTCGTCTTCGTCATCAGCATCGTCGATCACTAAGAACAGCACCTGTCACCTGCTACCTAGTCTGCCCATCCCAAAATGGATGAACAGCCCAAGGTAATAAGAGTGGAACATAAAACCTTGAGTCAGACAACAGTCTTAATGAGCGGTAAATTAACTAACAACATACCAAAAGAGCATAAAGGTAAAAGGAATAGGAATCCAACCCTCCCACTCCACCTCTTTCTACAGTGATAGCCCCCAGACACACAAAGCAGAAATAAACATAGCAATGCAGACATTTAAAGTAAAGCAATTATCACTCGAGTCAAGGTCGGTGTTTTCCAAGTACGAACCCCCAAGGCCTAAACCTAGATCAGATAAGCACCCAGAAAACATCGCTCTTGAGACCGAATGACGATACAACCAAACATCCATGACTCTGGCTATCACTGTTATCATTGCCTCGATACCACCGTTAATTGAATGACCGGCACATTCTTTCAGCCGTCCATCATGGGTTAATGGCAACCCCGGTTCTAGACATAACTCCGCACGTCGTCGCAGCCCGTGCCTAGGACTATCGAATCTGCCCAGAGTACTCGACTACAATCATAGTCTTTAGGGACTATCGAATCTGCCCAGCGTACTCTTGCTTTGAGTCTGCTAGAACCTTCAATAACGATGAAACCTCAGCATTCTAGTCATCCTCCTCGACGACTATTTCCATACTAGCTCAAGCGCCTCTCGAGCAAACCATTATCCTCAAACCTGAACTATTTCACCGAGTTATCAATATGCTTGGAATGATCCCGTCTGGATTAAACCAAGGCTATCTCATATCATGCCTCACTTCATCTCATCATAGCAAAGCCTCATCTCAACATCATCATCAAATCTATCCATATGAGCTTTATCATCCGCGTCACATGCCACGAGCAGCTTTTCTTATTCAAGAGCCTTTCCCTTAGCTTTTGAATCATCTTCGACCAACTTGTCTAAATCCAACAACTAATCAACTGGTTTATAACAATCAATCAAATCAATCATTAATCCAAGTAATCAATCATGCAAACAAGATCTAAAAGCAATTATAACTAAAATGGCAATTTTGTAAATAAAGAGTCCAAATCTAACAAGCATGAAACATGAGCAATATCTCTACAACTTGATGAATGAACTTGCATAAATTAACATGTAGTAAAATGGATGTCAAATCATCATGAACAATAGATCTACACTTAAGTTTATGAAAATGCATGGAAATCACTATTTTAACACATAATCAAGCCACCAATCTGATATACTCCTTTGGATCCGTGTGAGAGATAACCACCACTCACTAAATCACCTAAACACCTCAAAAGCAACACACTTCAGATCTGGACAGCAAAGGATCTAACTCGATCTACCAAAATTACGCTTCAAACGATGAAATCTCTCTTCGAAGAATGTAGATCTTCAATCTAAGATCTTGGATCTTCGATTTGATCTTCAATTTGGATGGAAGGAATCACAAGATTAAAGTGGAGAAGAGAAGTGAAGAAGTGTAGAAATCGAGCTCTCAAAATAGCAGCACTTCGTCGCTTCAAAATCTGAATCCCAAAAAGTGAAGTAGAGCCGTGTATTTATAGGCTGAATCCTTAGGTCGTCTGCTCCTTAAGTCGTCCACGACTTAAGAAAAACCTACGACTTAACTGTCTCCGACCTACGACATAACGGCTCAACATATCCTACGACTTAACAAACCTTCCAACCTACGACTTAACAAATCCTACGACTTAACCAACCCTTCGACTTAACAACTCAGGCCTATGCGCATCCACGACCTAACGAGTTAGCAAGTACTACGACTTAACAAAATGTGGCCTAACGACTTAACAACAGTCCCGACCTATCACAGACACTACCTAACGACTTAAGTCCTTACGCAACCTAACGACTTAACTGGGTTACGTCTTTAACGACTCAAGCATACTACAGAAATGTCCTAACGACTTAAGCACCCACGCGACCTAACATAAGTCGTCTACGACCTAACATAGACACGGCCTAAACTTCAACGACTTATCCCATAATCCTTAAGTCACTCGAACGACCTAGCTTCCTTAAGTCGTTAACCCGCTTAACCCCCTAGGTCTTTAACTCCCCTAAGCCGCTAACTCTTAAGTCGTCGCTTCCCTTAAGTCGCCAATTCCTTAAGTCGCCTACTAACTTAAGCCGTTAACTCCTAAGTCGTTCCAATCCTTAGGTTGGTCAAATCCTATAGGTCGCTAAACCCCTTAAGTCGTCTACCCCTTAAGTCGCTCCACGACCTAACCTTCTTCACGACCTAAGTCCCAACACGACCAAACTCCTTAGGTCGCTCCAATCTCTTAAGTCGTCCCAAACTTCTGTACGACCTAAGCTACTACACGACTCAAACTTCGAACGACTTAACAATACTATCGATCTAATGACAACAGTTTTTACGATCTTTTGATCCGTAATAATACGGGTCGTTACAACTTTAGGCCAACCTCCATCTCAAGCCTCAGCCAAGCTACTGGAAGGGAGAGGGTGTTGTTTACTAATGTTTAAGTGGAGTAGAAAGTAGTTAGTGAAGCGTGGATTAGTTTGAATCTTGGTAGGAAGTTAATCGCTTTGGTTTATGGTGAGAAACTCTATTTAGCATCTCTATTTATATATATACATGTTTGATGTTGTGTTATGATTGATATGGATGTTTATATATGCTTTGATCATCAAGTATTGATTATTTGATATGATTGTTAAATTGTTTTTCCAAGTCACGTTAATACACATTGATAAGCACAAAGGAAATCACTTTCCTTTTGAAAATGAAATGGTGTTTATTGAATGCTTAAACCCTTTATAAACATTTAAATATGTTTAAAGAAATAAAGAAAGAAAATTAGGATTTCATCTTGTATATTTGAAATATGTCCAAAACAATTTTCTAAAAATATTGCGGTTTTGCAGTTTGGAATCCAAAACGAGATTTCTTTATAAATGATATTTTTAAATGATAAAAAAATACGAGATAAATTTGATAAATCTATTAAAATAATTTAAAACAGATTTGGAATGGAAAATATGAACTTTCAAATATTAAAAAGTTGTTTAAATCAAATAAACTTATATAGCACTTTCCGCGGCACTTTTATGCTGCGAATTCTATAACATTTTGAATATATTTTTAAACTTAACAATTCTTTTCTATATATTTTGTGAATTATTTTAAAAGAATAATTAAGTAATTTAAAGATGATTTGAAGTTTTAATAAGAGTTTGAATAAATGGTTAAGAGGAATTGTTTATACCACTTAAACAAAATGTAAAGAATATTGAATGTATTAACAAACTGAGTATGCGGAAATGAAAAGTACATTTGTCCCGCCTGTGAGATCTTGGAAGATAAAATAAAGTATTTAACTAAGGTTTGGAACGGAGCAACCAGTGCCCTGAACTAACTTGGCCTATGTTTTCTCTTTTTAGGCGAGGGGTGGAATAGATCGAAAGGAAAGCCCGGATGCTCTAAAGATCATATTTCAGTTTTACCAAGATAAAAGAAAAGAAACAAATTCTTTGAATGTTATTTAACCATTTAACATCTTTTATTCGACGATTGGTATGAAGGAACTGGGATCTGATTTGGGTGATTCCTATTCGAAGAACAGGGATCCGATTTGGGTGATTCCTATTCGAAGAACCGGGATCGGATTTGGGGGATTCCTATCCGAAAACCCCTTCAAACTAATTTTTGAAATAAAACATATTGAAGACAAAGAATATTGAAGACAAAGATCTTCTCAATGTAGGATTACTTGCCACTAGTCCCTAAAGGTGAAATATACTATATCTAAAGTGGCAATAGTGCTCTATTATGAAAATCTTCGATTTGCAAGAATATGATTTGAAGTTAAGAAGAAAATCTTTGATTAAGATTTAATAAATGATTTGGGAATATTTTCCCTAAGTTAAAAGTTATAACTTGAATGAAAGAAATATTTGATTTAGATTTAATGAATGATTTGGAAAGGTTTTCCTAAGTAAAAGAGAAAATGATTTGGAATTATTCCAAGATTTAAGAAAGGTTTCAATAAATTAAATGATTTAATAAATGAGGCTTAATGATTCCATATACTCTTGAAAAGAAAATGGAATAAATTTAAGAGAATATATCTAAGAAAGATATTTGATTTAAATAAAAGAAAATTGAGATATTATCCAAAGCAAAAGAATGAATTACTTAGAATTATTATAAGACAAAAGAAAGAGATTTCGAAATCATCCAAATTGAAATTAAAGTGAAAAGAGACTTAATAAATCCTATATACTCATATTCACTTTTTATCGATAATTGGATTTCGAAGGAACCAGGGTCAGATTTGGGAGATTCCTATCCGAAAACCACTTTGAACCAATTTACGTGTTCAAAAAATGAAGATGTTTGAAGACGGAGATATTGAGACGAATAATAACGAGGAACTACTTGTTGATTAATAGGAGATAAACTCCTGATTCACTATATTGTAGCAGTGGTCTCTTTGTTATGAAAAACCTCAAAACCACAAGGGCTTCTCGCCTAGTAATGGCCGAGGAAAGTGCCTTCGGTTTTGTTCAGTCCTAGAACGAACTTGTATGGATGACTGTCTGACCTTGCATTCTAAATCACAATGAGTGGTCTCTATAAAAGTATATCAGTCGGTGGCGGAGAAGACACCTTCTCTTAGCTTAACACTCTTTCCCGAGCCATACGAGCTCAGGAAGTTATAAGTTTGTAGAAATCAGTCATGTGAATGTGGAATGGCAATGTGGCATTCAAAGTGAAGAAGATGTGCTATGTGAAAAGGTAATCGTTGCCTCAAGCCTCATCAACCAAAAATGACCGAAACAGGGTTAGATGCAGCAAGACTAAGTGGGTCATTCCCAATTAGGGTATGACCATCCCCTTCCAGATATATTTCTTTCTGCTATGACGTTCGGGATGTAAATTATTGTGGTTTGTATGCTAGAGCAGGCTCGGTTAAAGGTCGGTAATGACCGGGTGATGACATATTCGGTACTATCTAGTTACAGAGATATGTCGGTCTTGTGTTGGTAGAGGGCAGATGTTATGTGCCTCGGGACATCCATCTAGAGGTGTACCCATCGGAAGGTAGTCCCTTCACCTGGTCATTTGTATGGAAATCAATTCTCCAATAAGAACCTTCGAACTTGATTGTAAACCTATTATGCTGGAATTTAATAAATGTAACAATTTCAGCTAAGATTAATAAGTTTATTTGAAAATGTTTTCAAAGAATGTCATTAGAAATAATATCAAATGTTTTGATATAAAAGTGTTTTAGTTATCATAAGGTAAAAACCCGTCTGTGTTTATGTGTGGGCGTGGTCTTATGAGATACTCTTTCTTTTCAAAGGATTTTATTTAAAGGCTAATATATGACACTGTCATCTATTATTGAGTTTTTCTTACGCTGGTTTATCAAGCCTGATCCAGGTATTTTCAATACTCGGGTCAGATCCGAGTATTTTTGGGTTTAGTCGAAGACGGTTGAAGTTTCCAGAGGAGAGCTGGAGATATTCATCTACGTATGACATATTCTATTATCTGCTGCTATCTGTTTGTCTTTGTTTGATGTTTGTTAGCAATTTTAAGGACAGATGTTTATAACTGTCCAAGCTGAATTTAGGTTAGACTTTGATATATGTATTTTAAAAGTTTTCCGCTCTAAAGATATTGTTCAATATTATATGTTATTCCATTCGTGTGAGATTCTGTTCTTTCTTTTTTTCTTTATTACCCTTCATGTTCCATCTTTTTGTGCAATTTGAGTTGGACATCTGTGGTTTATTGTCGATTCAAAGGGTATGGAAAAATGGTCCTTGACAAAGTTAGTGCAGTTGGAATCCTTTCTTTTGATGTCCCCTCCTTCGAAATCGAATTTGACTTTGAGGAGGAGGTTGACACAGATGACTCTGATGAGGAAAAGATTGATGGTGGTGAAGGCAGTGAATATGATAATGACGACGACAATGATGATGACCCTTCCAGAGGCGAAGGCCTTGGTGGAGACAAAGGGGGTCCTTCTGGAGTTTCAGAAAAGGACATTGGTGATCAAGCTAAATTTCCCAAGAAAGAGCCATCCCCTCAAAAGGACAGTCCACCTGCATCCCCCGGGCCTTTTTACTGTTTTAGAAGGTGAGCCTGCTCCTGCCCAAACTGAGGATCCCAAAGAGAAAGAGCAGGCCTCCCAGGCTTCTGTTCCAATTTTCTAGGTTTGGAATTCACTGTTTAAATATCTTTCTCTTCAAAAATAATAATTAGTGTAAAATCATTCACTTTAGATAAGGAGGAAGTCTCAATTTCCCTATAAAACAAAACTGAAAAGGAAACAAACAGAAATTAACAAGTTATATAGGAAGTTAGACAGACAAATAAAGGAGCATAACATCCTCTCTGAAAAGTATCACAGTCTTGACCGGAGTGCCTCT
This sequence comes from Allium fistulosum, assembly GCA_030737815.1. NCBI lineage: Eukaryota > Viridiplantae > Streptophyta > Magnoliopsida > Asparagales > Amaryllidaceae > Allium > Allium fistulosum. The sequence continues at coordinate 1,112,752,934 of CM060907.1, read as the reverse complement.
GTTCTAGCATCTTTTAAAAATAAGAGGGATGCCCCGTTATTAAAGAGAGCACGTCTCCGATACGACACTCTCTTAATGAAGAATCGAAAGTTGCTTACTTTATATTGGATGATGATTGAAGAAAGGGATATTTTAGTTAATTTCTTATATAAAGCTTACTGTAGACATTCGATTATAGATTTTTCGTACTTAGGTGAATTCAGCAGGGGTTTAATCAGACGTTTCCATAAAAGATATTTAGATAAGGATCTGACTCGCATCTCGGAGCTTGTTGAAATTTACCACGAGTCAGGGCAATTCCTCCAACTCTCCCCACTGAAATCTTATACTATAAAGATAAATTTGTTTACGAGTTTTTCTCTAGATCCATTTTGTATGAACCAGATGAACGATTATTAACATGTAACAGTTAATTGATTTATAAATATAATTTTTTGCTCTGTTTTCTTTATGATTAGCTTCTCTTTACTATAATATTTTAGAATGATAGTTCTTTAGGTTGACTCGTCCCTGTAGACCACTTAAGCCAACATGTTAAATTGAGAAGGTTTTACTTTGAAAAAGCATCAATTTCAAGGACTTCAAAATTAGCGAGATATTGCTTTCTTCAGGATTTACAAAAACTGTACTTGGAATACCCTCGCCTCCATTTTGATTTCCTCGGCACTGAGAAGGAAGCATTCCTTAAAGAGACCAGAACATTTCACTCTAAATTAATTTGCGGTTGCGATAGTCACCCGGTTGGGAAATGGGACTATAGACAATGCCTACCAGTAATAACCCCTGAAGAAGTTACTATGCCCATTGATTCGATAGTTATGCTTTCAGCTAACTCTCTAGATAACGTTAGGAAAGTAGTTTCTAAAACTTTAAATGTAATTCAATTGCATGTTGTATCTTTTAACTTTGTTGCTGTTTTAGTTGTAATCCGTTGTTATAATAATAAAGATATCTTTTATCCCCACCTTGATTTTTATTTCATTTCTTTTGTTTAAATAGCAGCTACAGTTATCTAAAATTCCTCTTTTTCATAACTTATTGTCACGCATTGATGCTATCGGGGAGAGACTATTGACAGCGAGTGGAGGGATCGTGGTCAACGATGAAGTCTTACTAGAGTGCTTTGGTGGCAACACTGAAGCCATGAAATGGCATAAGAGATACTTTCTTCAAAGAACCATCGCCAGTGGTCACAAAGATCATATTGCCTATCTCAAGGCTGATATCAAGAAAAAAGATGAGATGATCACCACGCTTGAACAAAAAGTGAAGACAAATTCCACAATCAATTTCGATCAAAAGATGTCTGAACATATTCAGTGAATAAATGACTTGGAGTTAAAGTTAAAAGATAGCTAGGTGTAGTGCACCTCTTTGGAGTTCATTTTGGGGAATAAGACTTCAAATATTGATTTTTCGATCCCTCAAGCAACTCCTCCAGCTATTAAGCCTACAAGGTCAAAGCTTCTCACGGCCCAAAAATTTCCATCTATGCTCAACCCTCTCCTAGGCTTAGATAATAATGTAGTGTTGAACTGGTATTGGAGAGCAAAATTTGAAATAGCCAAATATTTTGATGAGCAGAAAATGAAGTATTCTCAGACTATTAATGGGTACGTTACCAAGAATCAGAAGCTAGAGCACGACAACTACTTGCTTGACAAGCGCATCGCAGAGTCGGAAAGAGAAAATAAAATAGTCAGGGCTGCATACAGAGCTTTTAATTACGCCCGGAAGACCAATATTGATGTGATTGACGACGAGAACAAAATAAGAAGAAAGGAAAAGAAATATAAGGAAGTTCTCAGTGCGGCCATTCGAGACGTAGTAGATCCTTTGGTTGCGGAAACCCTTGATAAAGCCGCCCAAGATTTGTAACTCATCTATATGTTTGAGCTATGTAAATCTATCTTATATATAATTTTTTTTTGTAAATGGTTTCATAACTTATGTTAATCGCATGAATTTTGTAAATATCACCTGATTTATAATCCTTTTTTGTAATGTCACTTTTGAAATGTCTTTGAACTGCTCATCCATTGATTTTTGGACTTGTTAGATCTTTTGCTATTCCTTATTGTTTCGAGTTTCTTGAAAAGCATGAAGCAAACAATATTTTAATTGTTAGCTTGAACTCAACATATTTGTCTATGTATGTCATTTGCTTAGATTAACAAATCATCCTGTCAATTATACGAAAAGTAGTTTACATTAAATGCTAAAATCTCATCTTTAACCATGATGAGAGATGATCAAGAATGTAAATCCTTCCACTTGGCTGGAAAGTTTGAAATTTTCTAATAGAAAATTCTGCTTTATCATAGGGGTATAGATATTAAAATGTAACCTTTATTTAATAAAGAACCTGATTCAGAAATCAGCGATTGAAATTTTGAAGTAGTAACTTTTCGACCCATTCCTCAACATTAATGGGATTTGAAAAGTTAGAAACTTGAAGTTCCTATTTGGAAACTCTTAACAACGAACTTTATGATAATATTATTTGGCCCAGATTCGGGCATTTGGGATGAATAGAAATCCAGAGATCTTGCACCTAGATTAGGGTTTACATTAGCAGCAGTCTTGATACCCAGATTTGGATATAATAAGTTAGTGGTTGATAAATACTCATAGGTTCGAGTGTTAAATAATCAATTTCTTATATGAAAGACCTGAAACCCTAATTTGGGTATAAATAGCGGATGTATAGAAATGAGAATCTCGAAAGTCAGATTCGGGTATTAGTAAGTGGAGTTCTATTCTACTCCTCTGCTTCCGTCTTCTTTGACATGTATGAACCCTTCAGGTTTAAAATAATCTGATTAGCAGCCTCTTGGGTTAGGAAGTCTTAGTCCATGATCGAATATGCTTTTTCTCGAGCTTGAACACCTTAGTTCATGATTCGACGAGCCTCTTCTCGGGTTGGATATCTTAGTCCTCTGCTGAATGTGTCTCTTCTTGGGCTTGGACATCTTAGTCTATAGTTTGATGTGCCTCTTCTTGGGTCTTGACGTCTTAGTCCATTATTGTCCGGTGCTCTTCGTTAGCTCATGTTAGAGGCTGGAAACAAGGACTTACCCGGCCTCCTTCCAGGAGGCGCCCTGCCTTAGCCCTTTCGCAGCATGGACAGAGGGTTGTTCGGTGCTTTAGCCTAGCCATCTTATGAAACATCTAAAGGCTTACTCCATCCTCCCTCCATGAGGTGCCTTACCCTGACCATAGCATGGCTAAGGGCTTGTTCGGTGCTTTAACCCGGCCATCTTATAGTGCGGCAAAAGGCTTACCCCGTCCTCCCTCCAAGAGGTGCTCCGCCCTGGCCATCTCGGCGCGGACAAAGGCTTTTCTACCATCTTAGTTAGACTACCATCTTAGGTAGTATCCAAATATATGGAGAATTTCACTTCCAACCATGTAGATTTTCTCTTTACAGAAATTAGCTATTTATTAAGTCCATCTTAAATTCTTTTTACAAATTCATGAATCTTTCCTTGCCGAAAGAAGTTTATGATCATCCCCTTCAGGGCTCTGCAATGGTTAGTCTCATGATCATTCATTATGTGATAGTGGTAATAGGATCCTCCTAGGATTCTTTCATGCTTTAGATTTTTCTTTTGTGACGGCCAATAGTTGAGCTCATCCTTAGTAAGAAAGTAGACATTTTTCATAGATGTTGTTAAGTTGAATTCCTTTGGAAGTCTAGATTTGAAGCTTGATCCTTGTGGATAACTCTTTGACTTATTGCTCTTTGGCCTTATTGTTTTATGTTCTTCAATTGCTTTCCTTTTCACTACCCTTTGGACTTCTCGAGTTGGAAGTGTTCTTATTGTAGTTGGTTGCCATTTGTGTGCATAGGCATTGTAATCATTCATTATTTCTTACTCAAAGATCGTGCCTTTGGAATAGTGTTGAATGGTTCTTCTCATTTGATTAAAAATATTGTCACTTCCATTTGTTCTTTTTCCAAGTGAAAAGGTGGCGTAGGACCAACTTGAAAAGGATTTAGACTCCATTTCTCAGGATTATAAGATTCTGCTTTCTTTTTATTTATAATTCTTAAGGCTTCGAGCCTTAGTCTTTGCTCTTCATCTTGATTTTAGTTTTTTTATTACTTGGGAGAACCTTATCAAATGTGATTTGGAAGACCCTTGTTCAAACCAAAGTGGATAAACTTGAAGGAGGATTGAACTAAGCAGGGTAGAGAATGATGATGTTTGGGATTTATCCAAGTTGGAGGTTCAACCCCTCCCTCTAGCGCCAAAAATGATTACAAGATTTCTTGTCAACACCCCAAAGTAATGCCGAGAAAGATGGATAATCTTTTGCATGAACAGTGAGTGTGATTCCCTTAGAAATTGCCTTTTAATTTAGCTTTATTTGTTGATATTTCTCAAACCATACCTTTCGACGACGTCGAAAGGTATGGTCTCTGGGTTAAGTGACCTTTCGATCATGTTGTGCTAGTATGAGTCTCCTTCAAAAGCCTTCCTTTCAATTAGATTGAAATTCCCTCAGTTAAGTCCTTTAAAGGTAGGTTTTGACTTTGTCGAAGGCAATGGGAATGACTTCCTTTAGATTAAATATGTAAGTCCAGGTTTTGGTATTTAGAGAACAGGTTTCGACCTTGTCGAAAGGTTCAGATCACAAAGTTGATGGCTTCGAAAGGATACAGAAGGTGTTAGGGCTAGAAAACTTGTCGACTTTGTCGATAGGTTCCTTTCGATGGGGTTAAACCTGAAACATAAAGGTTAATCCAACAAAAGCTTTCATAAACAGTAAAGAGATCAATAATGCACAAGACTTCCCTTTTCCATCTAAAGAAATTTTATTTCATTAAATTTCCAAATCAATAATCTCCAAATTAGGGTTACAATGCTTTGTTAAAGAAAATACAAGTTTGGAATGAGAGAAATTGGATCCCCTAAATGTGACCTCTTGGGTCTTATTTATAGATGCAGGCGGCCCCCTTCCATGCCCTTGGTTTCGACAATGTCAAACGGTCCTCCTTTTATATGATGTTCTGAACCTTTCGACCTGGTCGAAAGGTTCACCTTTTACATGCTAGTATATGCCTTTCGACCAGATCGAAAGCTATGCCTCCTTTCGATGTTGTCAGAAGGTATCCCTTTATATGCTGTTATGAACCTTTCGACCTGATCGAAAGCTATGCCTCCTTTCGATGTTGTCGAAAGGTGTCCTTATTCTTCTTGTCATACTGTAGCAATTACTTCATTCTCTCTTAATCTTTTGACCTAATCGAAAACCATGCCTCCTTTTGATGTTGTCAAAAGGTGTCCTTATCATTCTTTCGCCTCTGAGTATTGCTTTCTTCATAGCACCTTTCGACATTGTCCAAAGGTGTCCTAGATGGGTCTTTGGCTCCTTATTCTTAGTGAAGTAAGTTTGGAGCCTTCGACATGGTCCGTAGGTTGACTAGTTTCAAAGAGATTCAACTGTCATTGGTTCCGATGTTGTTTAGTAGTCCATGCTCTTGTTTTGATCTGATGTAGAACTCTTTTGGGAGCATACTGGTTTTGACCGATTTGAAAGGCAACCTATAGCTTTCGAAGGGGTTGCTAATACTCGCTTCGACTTATTCACCTTGTTCGAGAGGTAAGAACTCCCTGGATACTGTGAGGAAGGACCTTCTGACATCTTTGAAAGGTCATGAAGTCGCTTAACTTTGATGGCAGCCATCCCTTCGAGTCCTTCGAAAGGTTGGATTGGAATTCTTGTCCCTTGCTCTTTGTTTGATCTATGCTCAAAACTGTGTCGATTATGTCGAAAGGTTGATTTCTGGAGTAATAGATAATTAATTAAAAATATTTTAATTAAATGAAAAAAAATTGTGCATAATTAATTAAATATTCATTAATGTGAAAATATACATATATAGTGATATATGTATGTAAGTATAATCGTTATAGCCATTTATTTATCTTAGTTTATTTAAGATGAATAATATTAATAAGGAGACTTTAGAGGATAAAAGCTGGGATAAGAAGATTATTTACTCTAAGGAGTCAATTAGACATGTCTCCAACATTCCCACATTAATTAGAGACTTTATCTATGCCTAGGCTCTATTTCTAGTGAGATAGAGTGTAGCTTTTTCTTTGAGGAGGGTGGATAGTTGTATCTTTTATAGTAGACGAGACATTATGGTCTTGCTCCTATTCCAAACTATGTCTTTGTAGTTACCGAGGCACTCTTGGCTTACACCTATTTTTGTTTATAAATTGGACAGTCTACTATAAAACCGACGTAATTGTTGAGGTGCCTTTACTTCACACTTGTAATAAGTTTGTAAAGTGGAATGGCCACTATAATCCAGCTTGCGTACAAAATAATATTCTTTATTTTGCCCATTATGATGAATAATATTAAATTTTTTATTTAATTTAAATTTCTAATCAAATTAGTTAAGTAAAAGAATTTCTATAGATTAGCTAGAAGTTAGTTAATTGATATATATGCATTTATTGATTTATATATATATCTTTACTACTAATAATAATAATTCATTCAACCATTTTCAACCGCGTCTTTTGAAAATTCCAAAAATGACCTTTTAACTACTGTCGTACCCTTTCGCGTTTCACTCCCTCTCACATCTCACATCTCCAATCTTCAATCACTACATTGAAAAACCTAACCACCCAAACATTAATGTCATCGTCGTTGATAATCCACTGTCCATGCTAATCATCCGCGGTCTCATGATTACCGATGCCATTAACCGCTGGAAATTTCAGCTATTGCACCATCCTGGTTTCCAAAGGAACGAATGGCAGTTGCATTCGACCAAATTTGTAGACTAGGGTTAACTGACTGTGCTCCGATTCCTCCATTTAATTGATTTATTCTGCTCCGATTCCTCAACAACCGCTCCTTTGATACCATGCTTCGACCAATTTTAGGTATTTTTCTTCTGCAATTTCTGTAATTTATATTTCATCATAGACTGACTTTTTAAATTGTTTGAAATGAGCTATATTGATATATATGCTTTGTTATTATCACTCAATGGACTGTTGTCAATTATCCCATGGACTATGCGATACCTAAATTACTTTGGTGCTTGGTGTTGAACCTTTTCCACAATTTCAAGTTTGATGCTTGATGTGTTTGCTTGAATTTGTTGCTCAGATTGATTAAAAAAATGTTCACACCGATGTGATTTTGTTGTATAATTTTTTTTCCAGTTTTTCATAATCAAGAAAAAGTAAAATAAGGTCATATTTTATCAACCTTGGTTTGCAAAGAGAGTTAGGTGTCTACTAAAATATTGCCATTTGTTGATTTACGATCGTGTTCTGTGATTTATGATGTGAATATCATCTATAGAAAGAGCTATAATCAATTTTGCTGTTGTATTAGCTTTTCATGCTATTGTTAATTCAAATATCACGTGCCAAATTTAAATCATCCCAAGTCTCTTTTTAGTCATGATAAATTTTATATTTGGGTTAAACTATAACAATATGATTGGAAGTTGAATAATTGCATGTTTATGGACACTTTTTGTTTCTGGGGACCTAGATAACTGCTTTCTTATCTTAAGTGATTAGCCAACCCTCATGTTTATGTGTTGAACGTTGTTCTTTCAACTGTCAATGTGTTTTCTTTTATCCATACGTATAGTTTGTCTTAAGAGCATTTGATACGAAGTATTTATGTTTTCTCTTTATATTTTTTTTCATGCTTAAAGCATTTCACATTCCTTTAAACGTTTACTTCCATAATGACTTAATCCTCTCAGTAATGCCGTTTAGGCATGTAATTAAGATGCGTAATAAGTTAGGCGTAATAATTTAGATCACTGTATTGCTCATCCAGCATATTTTTTTATTCAATATTTTATTATTTATTAAATGGTACATGCAGCTATACTCGCTTAACATACACATACTTAGTCCAAAAAAGTTAGTATCATTTTGATTGAAAACTCACTCAGTTCACACGTACTTTCTTACTATGTTTTATCATACTTGACATAAATAATTCTTTGATACACTAAAGAGGGAAAATAAAATATAACTCCGAACGGGTGCTGAAAGCTTAAATCTCAACTTCTATGCATGATTAATGAAATACTAAACTTGCAACTTAACAGTTGTGGGGATAGTTGTTAAAGGATGATTTTAGATACATGAATTACAAATGTAGTCATAAAGACATTAAATGCATTGCTTTTTAATTCATGCTAACAAGAAAGCTTTATGGAACTAAACTTGACAAATAATATCATTGTATTATGTTCAAAATTTCTGATCAAACTGCTAATATATACCGCTGGATTTATGTATTTGACCTATAGGCCATAATTTCTTTACATGCTTAATTTGTTATAATAGTGTCAATACGATGAATTGTCATGGAGAGGACATAATAATGAAAGTACAGAGCCTAGGTGTACAATTCAGTATGGAAAGTTTTTACCATGAGCCACGGGCACCCAATTTCCCAATTATGGTTTAAAGAGATTGAACATTAATTATTGAAATATATGGTATGGTAGGCCTGTACTGACTAGAATCTATAATTTTGAAGAACTGCACAGTTTGGCTGATCCTTTAGACTCATGTTTCCTTTGTCAGCATTTACTATTTAGTCATGCAAGCAAGATAAATAATGTTGAAAGATGGTTGGCATTTCACAACAGTAATATTATTATAAATTAGTAGAAATACAGGATATCTGTCATTATTTGAGACCGGAATAAATGCAACTATCAAAATAATTTAAACTTTTTTCTGTTACAAAATATAGCTTTTTTCTGTTTTACTGTAACCTTACTCTATATTATTAGTAAATTAACCGTTATTAAATTTTCTTTTTCTTTATTTTGGGTTTTCCTTTTCTACTTCAAATTTTCTTCAAGGGATACTAACTTGGTGCTACGTGAATTTGAACAATGTAGTAACAAGCTGAAGTAGTGGATAAAAAGTGTGTTGCTGCCTGTCGTCATTTTGTGTCTGTCTCAGCTAATACAGGAGGTTTACTGATATCTCTGTTATTCTACACTTCAAACTAATACTGTTTAACAAAGGAGATATGCACTTTACATCAGTGCTTTCTGTTAACTCTTTTTATTCTCATTGAAAATCCCTTACTTGGATATTTTAATTTCCTGATATCTGCTGTACTAATCCTCGCAAATTTTTTAGTCTTTGGTTTTACCAATTTCAACAGTCTCCCAATAAATCAATTACACTTTGTTCACTAAATTTGGATGGGAAATTAAGGTTAAACCAAAGGAGAATAAGATGAACCACTTATAAACTGATTAACTTATGCAACCAACCCTTAATTAGGATGAATAACTTAACAAATTTTGTAGGTTTAACCAATTTCAAGATGAAATTTCAATAGTAATACCAGCAATTAATGGTTTCTGAACCCCATATAAGATGTACTTTTATTCTTTTTATTGTTATCTATATATATCCGATTAACTTTGTTATCCATATACATATGTTTGTGTGCAACCTATGTGCTGTTTTTTTAATTGCTTACTTCAATGAACATCATAGCCACAGCTGTTATCTGTTCCCTTTATTTTTGTATTAGTTGGTATTTCGGATCACCAAACAAAAAAATGTCCCAGTTGAATTGATTATAATGATCTTTGAATCACTGTTAACCATGACTATGTATAGTTCGAATATTTTACCTATTACCTAAAAGTGGAAAACAACGTCTACTAATTTCTTCAACTATAGTACACTACTGATGCTACTGTAAATGACAGGCCATATACTACTAGCTTTTTGCATCTTTTCCTACACTTTCTTCGTCAATGCTTAATACGTTCATAACTTATTTGCCTTTGAGCACAGTCTTTTTTGTACACAGAATATCTTTCCGTCGATTGTATGTAATCAGGTGCAGATCCTATGTCAATTGACTACCACAGACTACACATTATATTTGAAATGGATTGCTGAAAATAGGAATAAAACCATTTCTCCATTATTTTTAAGATATTTCATGTATAATTTAAACATGGTTGTACTATTATCTGACTTTTTTTTATTTCTCTCATAATGGTCAGGATATGTTGTATTCAATATAACTTCAATACCAAGCACAATGAAATAGATCAGGATACATGTAACATAGCCATTTTTCTTGATGCAGGACACGGATTAAGCAGTAGTATTGAAGAATGAATCAAAACACCCAACAAAAGTATTGCTATCCTAGTGTGATTAAGCAAACTGAAATGGAGCACTTGATGGCTAAAACTACACACAATTGGACTGTGCAACACTGAGCACCATGTTGAACACTACTGTAAACTACAAGCAACTGGGAATACTACAGTACGTGTTTATTTTTTGTGTCACATAAGCATGTATAAAAGGTTGTATTTACATGTAAACGTGGTTCTGTTTTATCAAATGTTTACAATTATATATGATTTTGTTCCATGGAATGTATGTTACCATCTTTAGTACTTTGATGTTGTGTGAAAAAGTACATTATCCCTTTAATGCTCGCTTCTCTCTGTTGAATTTGAATCAAATATCATTATCCATTTAATTACATTATCGTTTTTAATACATGTTTATCTCTTTATGAAAAGCTACAGGCATATCAATTGTGATCCGATTAAGTATCCTTATATATTTTAATTATTCCTTTTAATTGTGATTTGAATAGCAACTTGAGGATGGATTCAAAAGAACAGAGGTTGAAACAACATTTAAATCATAAAATTTTCATGTCGCAGAAGCAATGACATTTAAGGGAATTAACTTTCTACTGTAATTGAGAGCTATTTTCATTCCACTTCTACCGGAATTAACTTTTAGCCAAACATAAAATAGGATGCAACTGTAAGAAGTCAAACTGCTTGAATAAATATTGTGAATGTTATTAGGTTAGATTTCATTCGTATAAGTTGATTTATTTTGTTATTTGTAAATGAATTGTTTGAACCATCAATTGAAGGGTGGTGTGCGGTGCTCACTAAGCTGCAGATGTGAGTCATGTAATCATTTTTACATTTTTGGGACCATACTGGTTTTACATTAACATAGGACAACACTTCTGACTTAAAAATAAACCAACAATACTTTTCCAGCAGAACCAGAATCTCCTTGCGAGTTCTAAATATAATTCTTGCATGGTAATGAATTTTAGTTCAACTAACCGTTTTGAAAGAAAGAACATATCTACAACTTTAAATATAAATATAACTTAAATGTATAATCAAGTGCTTTGCTTCTGTAATCAAGTGCTTTGCTTCTGTAATCAAGTGCTTTGCTTTTATATGCTCTGTGTCTCTATGGTGTTATGTTCAATTCTGCAAACATCAACCATCCAGTTGTGTATTATTTTTTTCCCGTTGTCTTTAAACATCAAATTTATGTGATTACCTCACCTGTTTGTATTCCTATCTCAACATGTCTTTCATTTTTAAGAATAAAAATAATTTATGCTTCAAGGATGTAAACTCAGTGCCTATGACTACATAGCCAAATATCTTATTTGTTAGTTTCTTTTAGATGTTGCTTGGAAATTTGGAATCTTAACATCAAAACATAAGACAAAATTTAATCAGTGAATAAGTACCGTGGCTTGAAATTAGAATATAATGGACATATCTAATGTCTTAAGCTTGCTAGCATATGAAGTATTCATGAGCAGTATGTTCTGCTATGTATAACTCTACTAATAATTAGAAGAAAAACAAAACAAAAACATGGTGCTGAATAAAAATTTATGATGCTTTATTGAAGTTCAATTTCTGATATACAATTGTGGTTGTAAATTTACAGGGACCAGCAAGAGTAGTCTTTCAAGGAACAGGAAGAACTCTAGGAACTAGATCTTCTTCTGCTTCCAGCACCACTGTTGTAATTCCTACACCAGTTGCTTCTCCTATTGCAGTTGATGAGTCTAAACCGACAACTTCAATGCAGCTTTGTTTAGCAGATGGTTCCCGCACTATAGGACATTTCAACACTAACCATACTATAGGGCACATTAGGCCCTACATCAACGGTTATTCTACAAGTAGTGGAAGAGCTGTACCGGCTAGGTATACACTGCAGACAGTTGGGTTTCCTCTTAAACCGCTCTAATGATACTCCACCTATTGAACAAGCTGGCCTTGCTAACTTCGTTATCATTCAAAAACTCTGAATTCATGCCAAGTTTCAACAGAGCACCTACTCAGTTGATAATACATTTATTTGAAAATAGAAACAATATGTGAATGCTATATATTTTGCTGCGACGGTACCTTTTATTTACAATAACATTATTTGCTTTGCTTGGAATTGGTTTTGAGGTCCAAATATAAAAGCAAAGCATAGCTGCATAGGGATTTTTCCATGTAATGTGTATTTTGGTAGAATGCGTTGAGTTTATAGCCCTTGCTTACTGTGAATTATGCGTGAGTTGCAATAGTTGAGGTATCTCCTGCCCCCTCCTATGTTTTTATGTGCTTTATGAAATATAGTAGAGGACCATTCAAGGTTGTTTGCCTTGCGAAAAAACTCACATTTCTTTTGAAAAGAATTTTTTTTCCAATAAAAGTAATAATATTGTTTTCAAAAGGGGTTGAACCACTAGGTCAATACCATTATCACTTATTATGCCCAATTAATGCACAAATTATGAAATAATATATCAAAATATTGTCCTTGGCCCAACATGTCGCAATTGACATTCGACGATTATCTTTCTCCAAAAAACAACCGGTTCATACTTTAAAGTTCTTCTGTTAACATTTGCAATCTGAAAAAGCAGCTTATATTCAACACCTTTGGAAACTTCTTTCATTTCTCCATGAAGCATTTTAATGAAAATAAGAATTTCCTTGACTCCTATAAAATGCTTGATGCATGCAAACTTGGCTATATCTACCAAATAGGATAATTCACACTGTTGAATTAATGCATGTACATTATGATTAGATGCAGGCCCACCTGGGCGTGCATATATACTCGTATATACAAACTAAATTGTTATAGTAGGTTCTTTATCTTAAATAGTTTAAGATGAGTAGTGTAAATTTCTAGAATTTTTTATTAATTTTAATTAAATTCGTTAATTAAATAAAATTGAAAATAGTTAAATATAATTTAATAAGAATTAAAATTAATTATTATGATTTAATTAATAAAGGTACATGCATATATATTATATATAAGTTAATTAAATTACAACTGTTATAAATAAAGTAAACATATATAACTGTTTGCACAAAAAATTGGAACAAACACCCAATAAAGATTTTGTAAAGTAACAAATGAAGAATAATAAATGTAAACAGAGAGAATATAGCAATAAAGCAATAGGGAATAAGCAAATGATAGAGACACGGCGATTTATAGTGGTTTGGCATTGTTTGCCTACGTCCACTTTGGAGATATAGCTTTATTAATCACTTTTCAGATTAAGTACAGTAGGGATTGGATTAGAATCCTTAGTACAAAAAGATACAAAGCAACAAGCAGCGTAAAAGTCCCAAAAATGAATAATCAATTCTGTATTTATAAAGGAAGAAGGCTAAATATCTCCCTGAAAATTCAGCAGAAGGCTCTCCAGATCCATACGGGGACACGTGAGGGATCGCATGGCTTAAATCCTAAGAAATAGGGATTGGAGTCGATCCTTATGATTAATGATTTTGGCGGTGCGATCCTTATGGGAGCTTTCTCATGCTGTATTATGCTTAGCCCTAAGTTTCACGCCAAATAGATTAGTAGAACTTTAGTTTGATTAATAATTGTTGCAACATGTGAAGTTGTCTAATTTAAGCTGATCTCTCTAAAGGGATGATGGCCGATTCTTCTTTCTTGTGCTTCTTGGGGTGAGATCCCTGGGTGGACTCCCTAGGATCCCCTATTCTTGTTCCCAAAGTTTCAAATGTATTGGACTTCTGGATTTTGAGATAAGTTTGTGTGTATATTCAAGGATCTAAGGAGGGATTTCAAAACTAAAGAGTATTCTAAATTTAACATTTTTTAGAATTAATACATCTATAATAATGATGTATGTATATATTATTGCTCACCTTGATTTAGAATTAGTAATATAATTTAAAAAAACTAGTTAAATGATTTAATCAGTTTTAACTTGATAAAATAAAACCAAAATTTATATAAAACAATGTTTTAGGATGTTTTAAAGTTACCTATAATAATATTCTAACACAATATATAATTTAATAATTTTAATGTTTTTGTTTTAATCCATCCTAAACTATAGAGATTGTTGATACCTTATTTGATTTAATGTATGTAATTCTGGTTTTATAACCTTTTGATTGTTATAAAAACAAGCTTTTTTATTTTTGAGCTGAAACTTTACACACACACACATACACACATATATACATAGATACATATATATACACATACACATATATATGTATATGTACATGTATATGTACATATATATGTATATGTACATATATATGTATATGTATGCATTTGTGTGTCTGTTTGTGTATTTGCATGTACATCAGAAAGGTTTAATGTAACATGGATGTTGGTTATTGAAATAATTAGAAATTAATTTGGTTTAATTTATATATATGTCTCTATGTGTGTTTGTATATTTAAACATTTATATTTTATACTGTTAAGGTGTGTGTTTTAAAAACATTTTTTCATAAAAATTTCCACTGAACAATCTAAAATTAAGGTAATAACATATGCAGATATAAACAACGAATATATACATGATAGATATAAATACCATTATCTATACATGTATATGTTGACTAAGTAATAGTTCGTTGTTTTGTCACTTTAAATATATTATTATAACATATCGTCTCTTATATTTTGATTATGTATACTACCAATTAAATGTTTGTAAAAGAGGAAAGATGGAATCAATCAATGTTGTCCTTTTTATCTCTTTCATTTTAGGTCTTGATTTGGTTATATCTAGATCTAATTTCATGTTTGTTCCTATCTTTAAACATCAAACAATTACACTTACTATACATTTCAGATGTTTTTCTACTCTTTTAAAATACGAAAATATTTGATGTATTCATATCGTTTTGAATTTCACACTTAATTAACATAAATTTACTTAACTAAGAATAAGGCAATATTAATAAAATATAATTTTTATTAACAAGCATTAGGTTAGATCGAGTGAGGCTCATTAGACTTCATTGGCTAACTATGATCAAAATATGAAAATATTTTCAAAATCTATCCATTTCACCCATTACGAAATGGACTGGATCCTTTAATGGTATTAAAGCCCAAATGGTCAATATAGTCTAATTTGTCAATATTTAAGGCCAACTAATAAAATATTCTTATTCGATGGATATCTATTATAGTGCTTCTTCTTGGTTTGGAGTTAAATAATTAAGTATTCTCCCCTCTTTGGCTACTGGCCTGGCCAATGGGTGAAGTAAGTCTAAAAGGTTAGCCCAGATGTTACGGGTAGAGTTATTTAGGCCTTAAGCTAATTTTCAAAATTCTGTTTGAAAATTTATAATACATTTTAAATTTTAAAGTTAAGTTTAAATTATAAAATGAAATGTTATAAAATTATAAACTACTTCTTAAAATGTTTTTTTAATTTTTTTTAATATTTAATTAAATGGCTTAAATAAAAAATAAAGTTAACTAATGGAAATATATATATATATATATACCAGTATGTTAGGCACGTCCGTTGGACGTGTGCAAAGAAAACTAAAAACTACTTTTCTTTTGTTGTGAAATAATAGTTATATGCAAAGATAGTTGTTAACACAAATAAATATATGGTCTAACTTCTTATTGTTGTGAAATAGTATGCACAAATACACACAAAACACATTGCTATATTTTCAAGTATCAATTTTGTTTTTGTGTAAATACCGCATGTGCAGATTACATTCATAACTTGACATAAAAGCATGAACAAAAATTATTTGACTTATATCAAATTTTATGGATATTTGTAGACATATATAAAGCTATTTTGATATGATTTCTCAAACTCATTCTTCTATTTACTTCGTATTAATTTATTTGTATTATGGGTGGCACAAATGACAATATCAAATATGAGGAAGGCTTTTTTAGGATAATGAAAATATCATCATTGGGTGAACAGGTTCTCTATTATACATTACTCATAGTCTAAATGTATCATGACTTTCAGTAGAGCCCGTTTTGTTTAGCTTATTGTTGCTTAATATATCATTCAATTTCTGATATAGTTTTTATTTAAATTAAATAAAATTTTACATTGATGCACATATATTAGCCTTCACATGACAGGAGATCAGAGTTGAGTGGGAAAAAAACTAAAGCCAATTCTGACCATATACATCCTTTTTCGTGTATTACATATCCATGACCGAGGAATTTGATTCCATACACTAACTTTTAAGTTTGTCCATGCTAACTCCACAAAAATTCAAAGTTTATAGCATCCAAGTTAACATTTTTTAACATATCAGTAGAAATTGCTTATGAAAATGAATGAATAAGCCAAAAATTCGATAGCACTTACCATTCTAGGGCTTCCATGTGGAACTCTCTTATGCATTGCAACATACTTCTCTTGAATACAGAAATCGCAAATGGCAATACTCTTGCCCATTCAGTGTCGATTACATTTGATTTTCCGATCTTTTTATCAATGTGACTGAAATTTAGTTTATCCAATCTTTAGGTTAATGTTAGTATTGAATTACAGAATCTAGCGAATCCAACTGCCCTTCTTTTGAGCTCTGTACCGATTCTCCGACAGTTGAAATTAAGGGATAAAGTTGATCTCGTCCAAAATGCAATACTCATATTGCTGATGGTAAGTGTAGAATTGGTGAACTTGGTAGGCACTACAACAACTACTGATTTTACCAAAGCAGTCATCAACAACCTTCAAAAAATTTTCCGAGTATATTAATTCATTGGTTGCCACCATAGTTTTGAGATGCTAAAGAAAAGGCGAATAAATGACTACAAATCATATTTATAATTTATCTATTTTTGCTTGCTATTGTTATAATTAGCATTTGGCTACACAATCATGTGAGTTTGTACCTAACTGTAAACTAGCTGTAGTTGTATAGCCGTTTCTACTATTGTTTGCATTGTTTTCTTTTACTTGTATTGCGCTGTCAGTGCTGAAATATGATATGTAATAAGGTTCTATTTTTCTAATCATGATACATTCATGTTGGAAATATAAACACATTTGTTGATTGATTGTTGATTACAGGTATCATTTTCAAGGTTTTTAATTGCCAATAACATTAAACATTTTTGCATGTTTATAAGTATGCATGCTTGGTTAAGATTTTTTAATTTAATTACTTTATGGTTTAACATGTCTGTTAATTACGCAGGATGCGCCCACTTTCATACTGGATTTAATATGGGTGTATTTATGTTACTTATCTGAACCCGTACTTTGCTTCTGTTTGTTACTATCATTCAATTTACATGTCATTTCTTGCTAGCCAGTTTAAGGGAAATGAATTAAATATCATTTCACTTTGAGCAATAATTTTTCTAAAATATCATTTCTTGGTAATTAGTTATATTGTCGTATCCTATGTAGTAAGCAGGTTTCAAAGATATTGGCATACCAACTATCAAATTAATCCATTAAAATAACTCAGTTATGTACATTGCAAAATCAAAACTCTATTGTTAGTTTTATCCGAACAAACTAAAGTTATATTGTAGTGTTGTTGAACCAAAGTTTATTATTATGTTTGTAAAATTTTATTTCTTATGTTAAATATAGTTTTTTAAACATGGATCATAATCAGAAAACAAAGCTTTTAGTATTATATAATAAATGAAAGTATTGGTAGCACACTTGAATTTTTGCTTGCAAAACATAGTAAACAAAAGTTTGAAAGAATCTTTAGCTTCAAGCGTTCATTTGACAACAACATCTTCTGAGAAAGTATATGCTGACGTTACGGGTTACATTTCTCGCAATAAATAAACAGAGTACACAGCTAAATGAGTTTCTATTTAGCCACACAATTATTACACATTTACATGAGTATATCACCATGAAAAACCATATTACCTAAAAATAATTCCAAAGTGTCCCATTTTGATATACTTAGAAGATGCCACCTTGAAATTGCCAATTATCTAAATTTTAAGTAATCATTACAGCAAGCAACGCCAAAGTCACATGCAACTTCATAATTCCAAACCTCTTCAAAACCCATCTCTTTATGCCTTGTTATATGCTTATGCATCTTATTAGTTTCTTTTATCTAAAGCATCCACGTATTTAACTCTGTAGTAGCAATTTCGCCATTTTCTATGCAGTAAATTAACGACACCTACCTTACAAATAATATACCAATTAAACATATCCTAAGTATATGAGTGAGTTCAAGCTTATGAGTGCAAATCTAGATAATATATTTCTCTCATTCGATATTTACGCAGAAACCAAACTGAATATTTTAAAGGAAATAGTTTAGACAAAAAAAACTATAAAAATTCAAAACCGTACCTTAATTTTAAAGGAGTCAAAATGAAATGAGAAATTGATTGATAGAATAAATCAAAGAGCCGAGAAGAAGAAGCACCGCGGCCACTGGTGATGCTCACATGTATACCGCCATATATTTGAAGAAGTATTCAACCTAAAGCTCATTGAAATTAACCAGAGTTTTCCTAAGTTAGTTGGTTCTCTGCAAATCAATAAAAAATCAAATAAAACTTAACCAAAACACAATTACCTATTAGCTATCGAGTCGTGTGTCTCTTAATCAAAAACTTGAATTTGCAAACAAAACCATTCTGTAGTTTCTTCTCGGCTACCCAGTTTCTCCATTTGGGTTTTTGTTATTATGGACAAAAGAAGCCAATTAAGGTGGAGATGGGGGAGTGGGATCGGAGGCGTCCTATGTGATTTCGAAGAAAGAGTAGACAATGATGTGGTTGGGAGAGGATACGTGTACTGCATTTAGAGCAAACAGATAAAAACGTGGAAAACTGCACTGACACAAATACCCTTAGTACGTAGTATAATTTTTAGAGGGCAATATGGACATTTCAAAAGCTTCAAACGGAGGTATCCTCATTATATATATATATATATATATATATTGATACATGTACATACATTCATTTTAAATTGTTTAAGGTAAATTATAAATAAAATTTTCAAATTTATTAAAAATAATTAATTAAAAATATTTTTAATTAAATGAATAATATGTTTAGTAAATGAGTTAATTAAATATTCATTAATGTAAACATATATATAGTGATATATGTATGTAAGTATAATTGTTATATCAATTTATTTATCTTAAGTTCGTTTAAGATGAATAATATTAACAAGGAGACTTTAGAGGATGAAAGTTGGGACAAGAAGATTATTTACTCTGAGGAGTCAATTAGATATGTCTCCAACACTCCCACATTAATTAGAGATTTTATCTATGGCCTAGGCTCTATTTCTAGTGAGATAGAGTGTGGCTTCTTTTTAGGTGGGTGGATAGTTGTTTGTCTTCTAGTAGACGAGACATTGTGGTCTTGCTCCTATTCCAAACTATTTCTTTGTAGTCGCTAAGGCACTCTTGCCTTACACCTGTTTTTGTTTATAAATTGGACACTCTACTATAAAACTGACGTAGTTGTTGAGGCGCCTTTACTTCACACATTAATAAGTTTGTAAAGTGGAATGACCATTATAATCCGGCTTGCATATGAAAAAAAACATTCTTTATTTTTCCCGTTATGATGAATAATATTAAAATTTTGATTTAACTTAAATTTCTAATCAAATTAATTAAATAAAATAATTTTTCAAATAAATAGATTAGCTAGAAGTTAGTTAATTGATATATGTGCATTTATTGATATGTATATAGATACAAACAAAAATGTTATAGTAGGTTCTTTATCTTGAATAGTTTAAGATAAGTAGTTTAAATTTCTAGAATTTTTTATTAATTTTAATCAAATTCATTAATTAAATAAAATTGAAAATAATTAAATATAATTTAATAAGAATTAAAATTAATTATTATGATTTAGTCAATAAAGATACATGCATATATATTATATATAAGTTAATTAAATTGTAACTGCTATAAATAAAGTAAACATACATAGCTGTTTACACAAAAAATTGGCACAAACACCCAATAAAGAATTTGTAGAGAAATAAATAAAGAATAATAATTGTAAACAGAGATAATATAGCAATAAAGTAATAAGAAATAAGCAAATAACAGAGACACATTGATTCATAGTGGTTTGCCGTTGTTTGCCTACGTCCACTTTGAAGATATAGCTTTATTAATCACTTTTCAAACTGAGTACAGTGGGGATCAAATTAGAATCCATAGTACAAAACGTTACAAAGCAACAAGCAACGTGAAAGTCCTGAAAATGAGTAATCAAGTCTATATTTATAGTGGAAGATGACTAAATATCTACTTGAAAATTTAGCATAAGGCTCTCCAGATCCATATGGGGTCACATGAAGGATCGCATGGCTCAAATCCTAAGAAATAGGGATTGGGGCCGATCCCTATGATTAATGATTTTAGCGGTGAGATCCTTAATAGGAGCTTCTTTATGTTGTATTATGCTTAGCCCCTAAGTTTCATTGCAAATAGATTAGTAGAACTTTAGTTTGGTTAATCTTTGTTGCAACATGTGATTTGTCTGATTTAGGTCGATTTTTCTAAAGGGAAGAGGGTCGATCCCTCTTTCTTGTGCTTTTTGAGGTGCGATCCCTAGGGTGGACTTCCTAGGATCCCCTATTCTTGTTCCCAAAGTTTCAAGTGTATTGGATTTCTAGATTTTGAGATATCGATCATTCTCCATTGAGTTGCATTGTTGGGTTGAATACGATCATCCCTTTTATACGATCCCTTTCTTAAGTGGAGTAATTTGCCCATAATTTGAGCATACAAACTCCAAATTACTTGAGATTTGAAATGAAGCCTCGTAGGTCCTTCCTTGTCACTCTATATTGATCTCACTTAGTTTGGGACAAAGATATTGGATATGTACCGATCCCCTAGGGGAAGAGATAGGCATCGATCCCTTGACTCGGTGGTACTAATCTGTACTTAGAATATTCTAGAGGGTTTATCTCATGGTCTCGGTTGATAGTCGCTTCATATCATTGCATGCACTTGATTTCTGGACATCACAATCATCGCTCTGGGCTATTGGCCGTGATGATAGTTGAGTCTAACTTGTCCAGTTAGTTCGGATATAGCTATGTCAAAATGTCGGATAACACTTGCCCCAAAGTACGTCTTGTATCGAGCATGACATGCTTTGAATCAAAGCAAGTTAGAGTCACCGGAAAGAAATCCATTCAGGTTTCTGCATAGTTGGTAACCTTCCATTAAATTATTTTCCCAAAGTGTTGTATCTCTCTTTAACTGTAACGATGCTTAGTCCAATTCCAATAGTATAAATTCAGGATTGTATTCCACCAGTTGCTATCAATGTCCAGTTCTACGGGGCTAGTAAGCTTTTTCTATCAGATTCGGTTTCGTTTTTGAAAGTTTCAATCAGAATTCAATTTCTGTCAATTTCAAAAATTGAACTTTTAGAATATACATGGCACGTTTAGGTACATGTCTTTGTGTTGGCTCTCGGATGTATTTGTACTCGCACGGGTAATCGCCAATTCCATACATTTTAATTGCAGTTTGATTTCAATTCCTTGTTTATAAATTTTATAATGAAATATGGGTCGTACTAAGTCACTCATGAGATAGGACTTCAAGTTCTACTGGGATGACAGCCTCGGAGCCGTAGGCAAGGGCGAATGGAGCATGTACACTACAACAAAAAGTGTCTTTTATAGCGGCATATAGCCGCTATTAATCACAACCATAGCGGTTTGATAAGCGCTGTATATCGACATGTTATAAAAAATTGTTGAATATTTATAACACAAAATATGCCGCTATGGTTGAGCTTAGTTTTATAACGCAAATTCGCCGCTATGGTACGTTAATTCAATAGCTCATTATAGCCGCTATAATACAGCTAAATCTTAACGGAACTGGAAATCTTTATAAAACCATTTTGCCGCTATAAAAGATTTATTCAATAGCTCATTATAGCCGCTATAATTATAAAGGCATTTTACCCAATATTTTTGGATGTGGCTGTATCAAGCTTTTTACCAGACATTGCAAATATGCTCAAAATTACACAAGCTCCTAACTGCAAAATAAAAACTGGACGAAAGAAAATTGTATCTACAATAAACATGTGATTAAATGAACATCAAGCCAGAAGAAGACCTAGGAAAGAGACATGTAGAAAGCAATGAACTAAAAAATTAAAGTCTACAAAGATAAAATACTGATCACAACATTCTGTCAAAGTTTATAACAAAACACAACAAACTAAATCCCTTATTTACATATTATGCCACATGTAAGTTCGGATATATCACAGTAAAACGCTAAGAGAAACACGAAGAAAAGACCCGGCATTATACTGGCAAAACAGCAAAGAACTTCAAGATCTCTTCTTCCTTTTCTTCTCTTCTTCAGATTTCTGACTTGCATTCTTCAACTGCAAACATATTTCATATCAATCAATAGTTAATATTAATATGCCAAAAAGAGTGGAAAGCATGGCAAAACTCTCAAACGTACCATTATGGCAAGAATGCGGACAAGAACACCAGCAAAATCAACAAAAAGGACCAAAGCATGCATAACATAGTCAAGATTACCAAGGTGCGCCCTCTCTATTATGTACTGGGTGTCAAACACAATGTATCCTAGAAACACAAGTAGCCCAAAGTATAGCTGTAACAAACAAAGAAAAAAATATCAGGTACAGTCTACAACACTAAACTTGATAATTAGTTGTAGAAAGAAGGTGAAAGTGTTATTTATACATATGGGTATCTAACTACCCTAGTGAGCAATATTATACATATGGGACGATGGAATTTCAAAATTTTAGCGATACAAGAAGATATTAAATAGAAAATAAAGTACATGCCTATTTTTACTAATAGAGAATGATGTTGGGATCCGCAACAAACAAATAATGATTTCACAACTTATTCCGCTTGGCCGAAAGTCAGGGGAAAAATCATGAAACACGACTAGGGAAAAGTTGTTTGAACCATATCCAATGCATCTAAAAATTCGCTTACAACTTATAAAGCAGTGCTTGACAGGCTTTCTATGAGGGACATGTTACTCAAATGGGGTATTATCACTGAAAATAAGTGTGTTTTATGCAAAAATGGACTGAAAGTCATGACCACTTATTTTGACCGTAGTTTCTCAAAATATTTATGGAAATTAAGCAAGCTAAGACTAAAACTACCAGATATGATGGGAAACTTAAAGCAAGAATTTGGGTACCTCACTTTGAAATGGAAAAAGGAAAACTTGATAACCGAAGTGGCTTCTGTTGTCTTGACATTGACTATATGGTGGATTTGGTGAGAAAGAAATCGCCGAGTGTTCCAAAACAAGAAGAGAAGAAAAATAGATGTCAGTAAATGAACCTTAAATGACATGTAGATAAGAATTAATCAAAATAAACAAAAACTGCTCTCCAAAATGACGGCAATAAAAAAGAGGTGTTAGTAACATGTGAACTGGAGGTTTTATATGGAGAAATCCAATGTAATCACGAGCCACCATGAAAAAGGAGCTTTGACGTAAATGAAGTAGTTGAAATGCAGATCAGTGAATAAGGAATGTTGAGTTAAAGTGAATGCTTGTATTTTTGCTATATGCACATCTGATTCTAGATGCGAATCATTATGTGCTCGAGTGTATGTGTTGTAGTTTCAATGAATCCAAAGGTAATTACAATGATTATCAAAACCTTAGCCTAATCCAAGGTTAAAAAGTGCAGCGCCACCCTATAGTGAAAAACAGTTCAATCACTTTCTAAGTGCATGTACGCTTATATTAATAGGCTTAAAGGGATAAGTTTGAGCCATGGAGTCTTGAGATCATCCCTCTAATAAATCGTCCAAAATATCTCTATTTCAGATTTGAGTTTATATGAAAAAATATTAGGGAAAATTTTAAATCTCTCTATGGATAAGTATCGATTTATCAATGAATCGGTACCGATTGTGAAATTTTCACCGTCTTGCTTAATCTGTCTGTACATCCATCACTATTTCATGCTTTAATTTTATTTCATGCTCCAAAGCCAGATTAAAACAAGCATTTGCCGAGAATCAAAGTTTATGGATCAGTGTGATACATACATGTATGTACTGATCCAAGCATGGATAGATACCGGTTGATATATTTAACTATTTTCCTCATGTTTTTCTCTTGTGTTGCGCTGAGCTTAGATCGTCTGAGAAACTTATGTTCATTCTTTCATCATTTTGAAATATAGTATCACTGAATCTTCGCTCGTGAAAAAACATGGAAAACGATTTCATTTTAAATGGCTAGAAACTACTGAAATATTTTAAATATGCTATGAAATAGTTTCTAATTTGTTCACATCATATATGGGTAACTCAAAAGAATATCTTTATCCAACAACATGATGGCAATAGCTCCATTACCAAACCACTTTCAGCAGCAATAGTTTTGCATAATCTCTGTCATCTCTACAACCCCTTTTTATATAGATCTGGGTTCTTCAACTCAGCCCTAGTTTCATTTTATCTCAGCATCAGTCGCGTGTTACAATCCTTTTGCTTTTAGAGAGAATAATATCATTTCAGTGATAGCCCGCAATCAGATCATAATATAACGGTTTAATCCTAGGAAACTAAAAATTGAAAAAAATTGTCCCCTACTTATATCAATTGTTCTGGAGTTCCTCTCTACTACACACACATTTTAATTGCTATGTAAGAATGATACCAAATTACATTTGATTAAAATTTGTAAGAATTCATTTTTACTGTAAAATATATATGGACACATCATTTACTCCTTTTTCAGAAACACCGCTGAATAAAAGGACACAAATGTACAAAAATTTTACTGTGTTATCATTGTTTTGTTACAGTATTATTTATTGTATCCATGTAACTCTACTTGTTCATTGCTAAAAGGCCACATTGAGAAGGCAACCACAACTATATGTTACCTTCATGTAGCACTTACAGTATCATCCACCACAGCAGTCTCTACCTCCTTGTTTTTGTCAGCGTTCAATTTTTGCACAGATAGACTAATTGCAAATGGAACAATTCTTCCTTACTCATCTAGTTTGGCTACTATTTTGTCATATATTTAATTTCCTACTATTGCACTGCACTTGACTTAGAATCTGGATGTGCTCGAGTGTATGTGTTGTAGTTTCAACGAACGCACAGTGTAACAACCCGTGTTTGTAAAAAATATTTAATTGAAAGTACCTACAAGTTTACAGACACATTTAAGCACATGTACATTTGTACATCATTAAGTACCATACTCCAATTGAAGTAATATATTGTGTAATAATGGATTATGAGTTCGATCCCGTGGCATTGCAATTTGTAGTTTATTTTAGGTATTTACTGTAAATCCAGTGCATATTTTCTAAGCTTTATGATAACAATGAATTTTCCATTGAAGCTTTATTTTATAAACTTATTTAATTTTTATAACTCTTGCTTAACAAACAAGGATAGTAACAGGTTCCTAAATCAAATTCATTTTAATAGTAGCAATTGATTATACTAGGCAGTTCGTAATAGTAGAAAGTAAAAAATAAAATAACAATACCTCATTTGATACCACAACCTATAATCATCACTTGTAAGAATGAAGAATTCAAGTAATTCATCAACCTCCTCCTCCTGCATTAGCACAATAAAAGTCCTAAACTCACAGAAATTACCCGATGATAAGCGATAATAAGCAGTATATGCACTTCAATTGCAAAATTGTGCACACTAGAATATAACATGATGAAGAAAATACCTTACTTGTAGTGAAGTGTAAAGCAAACTTGAGTACGAAAGAGTTACCAAAATACCCTTTGTGTTATCTATTTTATTCTATTATTGAAAAATGGTAAATTTGTAAATTCGAAAGCTTCGAATCAAGCTATTTCTATTATATATCGAAAATTACACTGATAATCTTATTTTTGGCCTAAAGGCTCTTTCTCTTTTGGTTAATTATGTACAGTTGAGTTGTAAATATTTTAAAAATTTTAATTGTAATATAGAAGAAAACATCTTGGTGGAACTTGTCCAAACCATTATTTGTGCAATGGTAAACATAATATGTGCACAGTAAGATAATACTATACGTGCACAGTATGTGTCTATAATGAAATTAAATATAGACATGAATTTGAGAATATATCATTAGTTTGGCAAGCCAATCTAGACTGGGTTATATATCCATTCCAATTCCACTTCTACATTACCTGGGGCAAACAGAATTGAGTATTGTGACTGCCTTGCTGTAAAAGGAAATGATTAACATTAGAAATTTATTAATGATATAAAAATTGAACTGATGATGCAAAAATAGAGAAAGAGAATGCAAAGCCAAGTGCCTTCTAGAAAAAGGAAACACTTCCAGTACCACAGAGGTACAAAGTCCAAAAGTTACATATCAGAAGTTAAGACATGCAATACTTCAGTGAGAAAACAGTACTATAGTTCTCCATTATCACTGATTTCAATGCTGCATTCCCACAAGTCCTAACTATTTTATTATAAATAACAGTGAAAGCCACTACTGTATTCGCCTAAGAATAGAGTATTACGAGCTATACAAAAAATAGCAACTTTCATTTGGTGGCAAAAGCATATGATATAAAAATATCCATCGAGACAAACTTGCACGGAGGACCAGATTAGCTTGAAATTGGGATGTACGTGAGAGAACTTGACTGTTTCTTAGAATTTGTTTACTTCTTATAGAGCCTCTTGCATCCATACTTACTACATCCTTGTTCTTGTTAATTTCACAGGGATTGAGTTATTTCTTCGATTAATACTGGCCGCGGTTCAAAATACCAAGCTAAGTGCCGCTCTCATTTATATTTGTTCAGCTTCCATGATTTTATGCTCCTCCTAGACTCGTAAACTATTATAATTACTACTACTTTGTCTAATGTGATAATGCAACGCTGAGATTGCAGATTACAAAACTTTGTTGGCCCTCTCAAACAAATGTTTGAGACAGAGACCCAAAAAAATTTATCAAAAGGACAGGCCCAATAGGGTTGATAAAGGGTCGACAACTCAGTTGGCAAGATATAAACCTTACTGTCATCAACGCAAAATATGTTTTATTTTATATGAGCCTCCTGACTTATCAATTGATAAACTATAAAAATCATCCGCCTTTCTTTAACAAAAGGGTTTATTTCCTTTGTAGCCTCAGTAGAAACCTAGTGATGAAAAAGGGAATATTTTAATTGTTCAGGTAGAAATCATAACAAAATATATCTGAACATATATGGATACAAATTAAGCAAAGCTCTTTAGATATGTTCATACATATTATGAATATTTATATTAATTTTAACAAAACAGATAAAAATTTCGTTTTTCAAAATAGTATATTCAAACATACTATTAATTATTCTCTACCCTAACCTGATAAAGTATGCTACGGAAAATATAGCGTCAAAGAGAAAGTAGAGAATTTAAGTAGGTGTGATTACATCAATCAAAAGATATCAATTAAATACCAAACTAAAAAAAAAATGAAAACATCAATAAAAAAGATATCAATTAAATACCAAACTAGAAAAATGAAAGCATCAAAATTTAAGGAGGAGCAGACACATCTAATAACTAATTAGATAAAAAGAAATTTCAAAAGTTTAATTTTGAACGTAGTGCAAACTATTGAAGGGTGAACTGTTGAATAAACAAAATTAGACATGAATACATAAAATTATACCAACATGTTGTCTAACTAATCTACACGTTTAACGGTTAGAAATTTAGATTTGTCAATAAGTTAGTTTCAATTTGAGTAGCTTAAAACCGGACCTCGACTCGGTTATTATAATCAAAATCGAAGCCCATCTAAAGTCTACCGAGTAATTCCTATCCATTATCCAAGCCTACTTTGTCTCGCTTTTCAGTCCCCTTTTATACCAGTCTATTAGGAAAGTGATGCAACATAGCCTTTTGTAGCGTTAGGTTATGTATAAAAACATAATATATTTCCTATTTATGAATCCAACAAATATATTAGAAAGGAAATAAAACATATAACAAGACTTTGGTCAGATTTGAAAATTGTAACATTTTGAACTAAATAATACTAACTTGCACGCATGTTTGCTAAAATGTTGAACTCTTGATATGGTCTTACAACCTAAACTATATTATATTCTTAACTGTGTATTCATATACTCCATGTGCGATGCGCATATTTTTTGAGATTTTTTTATAGGTGCTGCATATAGCAACAGCCTACGTGCAGTTGGAACACTTTTTTTCAAACTGTGTTGTTGTTTTTTTTTTGTAGCAGCCCACTGCTTAGACAATTCTTTGTTTAAGAAGCATGCAGCCTGCTACAATAGCATAATATACAGAGTTACCCATCTAAGATTCAAAGTTGATAAATAATACAATTCAATGGGTGTTACAATTCCAGTTCTCAAACATGGGTTCAAATTTTTTCTAAAATCATACTCATTCGACCTCGTACTTGTTGCCTTCAAAGTCTAAGTGAGAATTCCATATAACATTATGTATGGTTAAATTATTTTTTTCCTTCTGGATAATGTGAATACACCGTTAAGATTGTAAACTTTCATATCTCATTGTCTAATAATTTATTATATTTGACCATCGATGAGTTCTTCACCATTTCTTTATCGCTGCGAAGTACAACATCATAGAGCCATTGAGTTTGAAAATTAAAAACAAGTTAGAACAACAAATCATTTCGTGAAACAAACAAATCTTTTAAAATTTATTGCAAACACTTCTTAGTTGATTAAACAAGAAATTAGAAAGAGAGTAAATCTAATGGTAATCGTATTTTCAATAGGATCTAAAGGTTAATATTACTATTTGAAATTTCTTAATTAGTTATCAACAAAATTTGATTTAAGACTTATAAATTGGCTTCCTTCATACGCGAGTGAGCTAGCAGTACCATTGCATTCTTTGAGTTGTTCTAAATACACTCGTTTTTGTCCATAGTCGCTTAGCCAATCGGCCAATATTTTTAATTTTTTGATTAAATAGTAAGTGAGTCACACAAGCCATGTGCAACCAATCACGAAGAAAGTATTACAATAGTCGCTTCATGTGCAAGTGAGCCTAGAAATTCCGTTGCTCCTTTTTATTGTTTACATAGGATATAAAAATGTTTTCCTTTTTTTCTCACTGTTGCTACTAGGGGTCACAAAATGTTCGGTTCCTCTTGTAAATTTAATTCTAGCACCTTTTGTACTTTAACCGATGAATTATTTAAAACTTCAACTTAAATCATTTGAACAATTTTCTTTGAACATCACAACTAACGTCAATTTTGTTGTGCATTGAAAATCATACAATCTTGTTATGCTATTTGACCATCAACTGCTCAATTCATATGCTAAACTTCCACAAAATGACCAATCAATCATGCACAATATAAAATAAAATCCCAAGTAAATCTTCATGTACGATAATTAGTGATACAATCTAAACGGTGTGTTCAGATTAATGGGAAACAAACAATAAAATCATTAATAATGAGAAGTCTACAATCAAACTGTTTATTCATATTTTCGCCCTATCTTGCTAGAAACAAACGAATCAAGAGTATACTCAAGAGTCACATCAATAAACATAACCTAGAAACAGTTAATATAACAATTAATAAACATAACCAAATGATAAAATCATGACCTACCGATAATATTTTTCTAAAATAATAACCAAACGATAAAATAAAAATAAAACAATTAATAAACATAATCTAGAAACTTCTAACCTAGAATTTCGAGCAGATAATTTAGGGTTCTAGGTGCACCAACTTTGGAACTGCTGAAGAGCAATAAGCGGAGACCGGAGATGGCGAGCTGGATCAAAGATCATAGATGCCGAGCGATGAGCGATTATGAGGGAGACGAAAATTACTAGCTATTATTTTGGTTTTGGGAGGAAGACGGGTTCTGGAAGGAAGACAAGAACTGATTAAGTGTTTTGAGAGGGGGATAAAAATTTTGGGAGTGGTATTTTCATTTTGGAGCCAAGCGTTATGTGTACAGAAGAGAAATAAAGTAAAAAGGTAAATAATTAAAGCTAAACGATAACGCTTTAGAATAATGTGTTATCGAGTGGCGTTATTAATGACATACTTTCTTGTAGTGTGTCTAGTTGTGGACTTGTGGGTGCTTTCATGTGCCCATAATGCTGATGGGAGTTCGTCGACCCACTTGCCTCTAGCCTTTTCCAAACACTTCTTCAATATGGACTTTATGGTTTTGTTAATAGCATCGACTTGTCCATTAGCTTGAGGGTAAGCAAACCAACGTGAATCTTTTCTGAATATGATATCGGCGGTAGAAGTTTTTGAATTCACCACTATCGAATTGAGTCCCGCTATCAGTTACAGTTGTTTGAGACAAACCAAAACAACAGATAATGTTTCAAACAACAACGTTTATTGCTTTATTAATTGTAATTGCGACTAAAGATTCAGGTTCAGCCCATTTGGTGAAGTAACCAACTACTACGATGGCGTATTTTGCACCGCCTTTAGAAATCAGCAAGAAGTCGATGATGTCAATACCCCAAGTGGCAAACGGTCATAGACTAACCATCCGAGTAATTTCTATCGATGGCGCTTTCGAAGTTTTTACAAACATCTGACACTTGACGCATCGTCTAGCGTAATTAACTACATATTAATTGATAATTAGCCAGTGATACCCATAACGGATATTTTCTTTGCTAGGTTTGCCCTCCTGTGTGATCGCCACATTCCCCTTCATGAAATTCCCTTATAACTCAATTTATTTCATCAAGAGAGATACAAAGGAGTAGAGGGACAGAAAAACCATTTCTATACTTGACTCCTTGGATGATGAGCATGAAGCTTTGTGGAGGATCTTTCGTTTTTCATTCCTCCGGCCAAGAAGGATCCCTCATTGCAGATAACCTTTGACATTAGTCATCACCAACTCCCTTTCTAGTTCCATCTCCAAAACCTAATCGATCTCCATCTTGTCAATGCTTGGAGCATTCAATACTTCAACCGGGACCAAGCCTATTTACCGCGCATCATCGAAACTGGCCAGCGTAGCCAATGAGTTGGCTTTCTCATTTTTTCTCCGAGGGTGTGTGTGATGGTGTATTACTCGAAGTCTACCAGTAGCTCTTGGACCCAACCAAGATAAGAAGCAAGTTGGTGCCCCCTAGTCTGATAATCTCCCCTGACTTGTCATACTACTTACTGGGAGTCACAAAAGACTCGTAAAGTTTTCACTCCCAGTTCTCTAGCAAGTTTGAGCCCGGCGATCAAGGCTTCATATTCAGCTTCATTATTTGTAGTAGGGAAGTTGAGTTTCAAGGCAAAATAGATCGATCATTCCTTAAGAGTCGCTAAAACAACTCTTGCGCCAGAACATCGATCATTGGATGCTCCATCCGTTTACATTTTCCATCGGTTGGTCGGTTCTCCACTGCTCTCTGGAGAGTCGTCTGGTGCAGTGAATTCAGCTATAAAGTCCGCCAATGTATATCCCTAAATACCTCTTCGTGAGAGACAAGTGGATATCGAATTGGCTTAGCTCGCTATTCCATTTGAGTAACCTTCCAATCTTCTCAAGTCATTGTAGGACCCATCATAATGGTTGGTCAGTGTAGACGTTGATAGGGCGAGCAAGGAAGCAAGGGAGAAGTTTCCGTGATGCAATCAACAGGTAGTACACGAGCTTTTCCAGCTTTGGGTAGTTTCTCTCAACACCTATCAATCGCTTTCTAACATAATATACTAGCCTCTAGATTAATTCTCTTCGCATAATAGTGCAGCACTTATGGCATGTACCGACACCACAAAATAGATGTATATGTCTTCACAATCTAGTGGTTTGGATAGGAAGAGGGGTCTCTCTAAGTGATATATTAAAGCTAGATATGCATCAGCCCTGCATCCATTCGAAGTTTCTCTTTCCACTCCCGATTAGGTCAAAGAAGAGAATTCACTTTTCGGTGGCCCTAGAGATGAATAGGCTTAGGGCGGCAACATTCCTATCAAAGCTTTGTACCTGCTTAATCGTCTTCAGCACATGGATGTTTTGAATTGCTTGAATCTTCTTAGGATTCGCCTCAATTCTGCGAGAGTTAACAATGAAACCCAGAAATTTCTCTGACGCAACCACGGAAGAGCATTTCAAAGGATTGAGTTTTACTCCATAATTTTGGAGAACACTGAACATCTCTGCTAAGTCTTCAATGTAGTCATTTGATTGCCGTGACTTTACGAGCATATCATCCACATATACTTCCATCAATCGTGTGATCTGATCTTTAAACATCCAATTGACTAGTCTTTTGTAAGTAGCTTCAGCATTATTTAGGTAAAACGACATCAAAACATAACAATATAGCCCTAGATCGATAATGAAGCTAGTGTGCTCCTGGTTGGGGATATACGTCGGGAACTGGTTGTATCCGGAGTATGCATCCATAATGAAAGCAGTCCATATCCAATCATTGAGTCCACCAGTTGGTCGATCCTCGAAAGTGGAATGCTGTCTTTCAGGCATGCGTTGTTCAGGTCAGAGTAATCGTAGTATGTCCGCCACATTTTGATCAGCTTTTCTCATAAGAACTGGTTTGGATACCCATTTTGGGTAGAGGGCAACATGGAGAAACCCATTGTTTTTGAGTTTATCCACCTTCTCTTTATGTGCAGTAGATCTCTTCAGACCCATGTCGCATTGTTTTTGCCGCGTCTTTTTGTTTCACCGGGATATGCCTTGAGTCAATATTCAATGAGTGGATCGCGATAGTTGGTAAGATCACAGACATGTTAGAATGTGTCCAAGTGAACACATCATGATTCTATTGGAGAAAGTTGGCTAATTCATTCATCATTCTTGCATTGAGCTATGGTCCGATCTTCAGTACCCGTAATGGGTTACCGTGGCTGACCGTAATGTCCATCGTTAGCTCAATAGATGCAGCCTTAGATTCTCTGGGCTTCTCTTCTTTATCTCTTGGGTCTATATCTTTAAAGAATCGGCTATGGTGTTATTGCTTGATATTGACCTTATATTGTGAGTTGAAAATGCTCAAGCCGATTTGGCCAAATAATGGGATTGGTTCTGATCCCTTGTATTAGTAGGATTGAAATAACATATGGCTTGAATCCAAAGTTTACCACTTCAGACTTGAATATGAATGACATATTCTTATATGTGATAGCCGGCTCTTAAATTTGAACATAACTATTTCGTACAACCATCGACGTGAAATTTGGTTGGAACGGTCAGCGATGATGGCTATTCCGGTCGAACTTTTGAATCTCATCATGAGCTGATGAGCTCGATAGTGATGGATTCTAGGTGCTTTGAGGATTATCTACAATGGCCAAAGATCAGGCTTATAAGCATATCGATCAAATCGAGTAGGGTTTAGCTTTGTTTTGCATGCAGCTACATAGTCGGCTCTTGCTTTGAGTTTTAATCTACCTATATATTCGAGTAACGCACTTTCCATTCATTGTATTCAAGATCTATTGCTCGTCATTTAGGTTGGAATGATAGTCAGTCGCCCACGAGCTTAGGCAGTGATCCAATGGTTCTATCTCTAAGCATCCTTTCGGTCGTATCCTCGAGCCGTTTTAAACACTAGGTATGATTCACAATATTGGGCTATCGTAGTTAGTTTTTTGGATGATCACACTTGTACCCCTGGTCTTGGTTTGATAAATGTACTAAATTGTAACATCCTGTAACATCCCATATCTGGAGGTCGAAAGCTAAAAGCTATGGATGCTGCAGTAATCCACAATATTAACTTCTGGCGATGAAATATAGTAATGTTGATGGTATCCATAATATTAGAAGCACTTGAAAATGAACAAAATCACATATTTCCAAATACAATAATTACAATGATTACATTTCATACAAAATCTTATCCAGGTTACAAAAATTCCCAAACGTATTTCCAGGCAATAATCAATTATAATTTACAATAATACGCAAAGAGAGATATATGAAGATGCCTCCTTAGATAATCAAAGCAATATAGACATAATTTTCTTAATACACAGTAGAAACAAACAAAAACAAAATTTCTAAATTAGCTATCCGACAGCCGCCTGCTTGTCTCCAAATGCTTTATTCGCCAAAACCGCTAAAACCTTAAAACCTAAACGCTCAGCCTACTCAAATCATATTTTGAGCACCCGAGAGTTTAAAGGGAAAAAACTTGGAGTCGGACATAAAGCCTGGTATGAATAATTCTGTTACATGTCTGTTTACTGATATTTAGTGAGACCATGCCGCTTAGCGGAATGAGTTTCCCCACACTAATATCCTTTTTCAAAACATGTGTTTTGCATAACCATTCCTGCAACCAAATTGGTTAATCAACTGATTATAATAATAATATTGCAAGATCCATTATGCTAAAACAGAATACAAATGGTCTTACTGTCCGAAATCTGAGCTAACTGCTCTATATTGGACTAATTGTCCTATTTCTGATTATACCAAAATAGCAATATCCTTTATGCTAAATAATGGACTATCTATCGATAAAACAGGTAAAAAGTGGACTAACTGTCGTTAAGAAGTAGCAAGGTTCGTTATGCAAATAAATGAACTAACTGTTCATATCTGGGCTAACCGCCCTTAACTGGACTAACAGTCCTCTCGGCTGGCTACCCTCAAAATGGACTAACTGTCCAAACTTAAACGAGCTAACTGCCCGAATTTTCTTTGGGTTAACTACCATTTAATTTTTTCTTGAAAACCTTTTCAAAATGATTTAGTCTGTCAAATCATACATATACAAAGAAAAAATATCTTTAGCGTTACTCAAAGCTATTTTGCCATGATATATATACTTTACTTAAAATATTGTTGACGATGTTCAATAAGGATTACCAATCCCTTTTAAAATAAGTTAAAGTCCCTTATAACTTAAAACACTTAGGCTATCTGCCTATTAATTATATTCGAAACATTTTTTTAAAACCTTTAAACAACCCTTTTGAAACCATTGAAAGACCCTTTCGGAACCCTTGAAAGTGCTCCTTTCGAAAACATTAAAGGTAACTCCTTCGAAACCAATAAAAGTCTTTCCTTTAAAAGCTTTAAAGGTAACTAACATCTTATCGAATTGACCTTGTCGAAAGGTTGTTTAGTTCATATGAAGCCGACCACTATGAAAGCAATTTTGTGCTCTTGACCCTTGTACCTTTCGAAGAGGTTGGTTATTACATCTTACTGAGTAATCACATAAATCATATTTTCGAAAGCATAAATTTTGTTTTATGGGTTTCGCAACCTTTAGTATAAATTTACTTTCAGTTGTTTAAGTTAGAGAATTTATGATGCAGCGTGAGATAGAAGTACCTCAAGTCGCTTCCAGAAGTCGTGCCGCCGCTCCAGCCTAGGTCGCTCCTCCTCCACCTCCTTCAGTCGCGGCGGCGAAAACCTAAATTGCTCCAACTTTAGGTCGCGAGATGCTCCAGAATTCACGAACGAGCGTAGGTCGCGCCTCCTCCTTATGTCGCTCCAGCAGCTATGTCGCGAGGCAAAGCCAGTAAATCGCGAGCAATCCCTAGGTCGCGAACGACCTAACCCTAGGTCGCGAATTTCCCTAGGTCGTTGATCGCTATGTCACGAGCATTTCTTAAGTCGCGAATTTCTTAGGTCGCAAGCCTTCCTATGTCGCTGATGCCGATGTTCTTAGGTCGTTCCTGATGTTAGTCGCAAACATTATCTCGCTAAGTCGTCCAGAATGTTTATGTCACAAGTCCATGAAGCTGTTATATTTTCTAAGTCGCTTATGCTTTATGTCGTCTGTTATTAGGTCGCAAGCTATTATAACTTGTATTTGTTATGTCGTTAACTTGTATTTGTTATGTCGGAAGTCATTTGTTGTAATTTCTTAGGTCGTATGTCGTTGTGTAGTTAAGTCGCGAGGCATGTTGAAGGTCATGTAATGACCTAGTGTTTGTATTTTCTTTGTTTGAGTCGTTAAGTCGTAAGTCGACTTATGTTAAGTCGTTAAGTCGCATACGACTTATGGGAGGCATGAGTTGTAGTTGCCTATAAATAGGCGGGTGTTGGTTCATTTGTAGTGGTTGAATTTTGAATAAAATTTTGTTGAGAGCTTTGTGCCTCCATTGAAATTGGTAGTTGAGTGTGATCTCCTATCTCCACCTTTGGCATTCGAGTGCGCTCGAATCAACGATTGTTGAAGCCAATTCACAGAATCAAGTGCACTTGATCAACGTTCGAAGAATTGTAGATCTTCTCTCACGGCATCGTGCGCGATTCGAAGATTGCTAGAATCCGGTATCTTCGTGATCAACGGATTTGGGCTTTTGTCTTGGGTATCTTCAATCCATCAATTCATCATTGTATCATTTCGTCGATTTATCATCGATTCACAGATTATTCCGCTAATCGTGTGAGATCCTGGACGGATTCGATTTACATCATCGAATTCGCTTTCTTGGCTGCATCATTTGGTATCAGAGCGAGGAGACGAACTTTTCCAAGTTCGTTGGGTGTGAAGTTTCGAGAATTTGAAGTTTGGAGGGTCGAGATTGTCCATTGATTTGTGAAAACCGTGTATCATTTTTCGTGAAGTGTTCGTGTTAGCAGTGTGAAGTTTGAATTTCTGAAGATTTGTTTGAAGTTCAATCATGCCACCGAGGCGAGTTCAACGTCATCGCAATGTTGATGCTTTGTATGGAAGAGAAGAGGCCGAACAAATGGAGCAACGAATTAGTGATAAATTCAATGAGAAGTTTGATGAGGGAATTGGTCGATTAGAGAGAATGATGCTTGAAATGAATCAAAGTAGAAGAAGGGTTTCACCTGAATCGAGCCATGGGGGAAATAGAGTTTCACCACATTCAGATCGGGAGAGAAGAGAAGATCATGATCGTAGAAATGTTGACGATCGTGATAGGAATGTTGATGATCATGATCGGATGAATGTAGATCGAAGGGATGTTGGTGGTAGGAATGGTGGTGGTAGAGATGTTGGTGGTCATGATCGACATCGATATGCATCAGATTTTGATGAGGAGTTTGATGGTGGTAGTGTTCATGGTCGAAATCAAAGCCAAGGAAGAAATCATTCAGAGTATGATCACAAATGGGAGTCCAGAATGAAAATTGAAATTCCAGAGTTTAAGGGTGGTATGTAGGCTGAAGAATTTCTAGATTGGTTATCTAATGTTGAAGAGACCTTTGATTTCAAGGAGATTTCGGAAGATCGTCGAGTGAAGTTGGTTGCTACTAGGCTGAGAGGGAGAGCTATGGCGTGGTGACAGCAAACCAAACTTACACGAGAACGGATGGGGAAGTCGAAGATTGTTGCTTGGGAGAAAATGAAGAAGATGATGAAGGCTACATTCTTGTCTTACAATTATCAATCACTCATGTATCAAAGGTTGCAGAATCTGAGGCAAGGGATGAAGACTGTTAATGATTATGCTGATGAGTTTTATCAACTGATTGCTCGAAATGACATTATGGAGACGGAGGAACAATTGACTGCTAGGTTTGTTGGGGGGTTGAGGATCCAGATCCAGGATATGGTAAATATGTTTGACCTGAGATCTGTGGCTAAAGCGCACCAGAAGGCGTTGGCTTGGGAGAAGCAGGGAAGACAAGGAGGTGGTGTGTTTCCAAGTTCCAATACTCAGAGCAAGGATGCTAGTGGGAATTCCAATGTTTCTAAAGCTGTTAGTAAACCAGTTGTGAATGAAGTTGCGAAGGCGAAGGTCAACAACAGTTTCAAGTGTTATAATTGCCAAGAACTGGGTCACAAGAGTAATGAATGCCCGAAACCGAAGAGGCGAGCTATGATTGCTGAAGTAGAAGGTAAGGATGTTGATGAAGGTTATTCTAGTCCAGTTGAGGAGGATGAATAGGATATCACGTCGGGAGATGAAGGATGTAATCTAATGTTGAGGAGATCATGTTTGACATCGAAGTAGGAAGAGGAGGCTAGTTGGTTGAGGAGTAATATCTTTCAGTCGACATGCACTATACTAGAGAAGGTGTGTAAATTTTTGATTGACGTAGGAAGTTGTGACAATATCATTTCTACCGAAGCTGTGAGAAAGTTGAAGTTGAAGACGGAGAAGCATGCAAATCCTTACAAGTTAGTGTGGTTAAGGAAAGGAGGAGAGGTGAAGGTGGACAGGCGAGTTCATGTTCCATTTTCTATTGGGAAGAAGTATAAAGATGAGATCTGGTGTGATGTGGTGGAGATGGATGTTTGTCACTTGCTTTTGGAAAGACCATGGCAGTATGACCGAGTAGTGCAGCATGATGGTCGAACCAATAGCTACAGCTTTATGTTTGAGGGTACTAAGATCATTTTAGTTCCGAAGAAGAGACAGCAAGGAGAGAGCAAGTCAGAAGAGATTGAGGAGCTGAAGACTTTGTTGACTTTGAAGGAGTTTGTTGAAGAAGTAGAGGAGAGTCCAGAGGTGTTCTTGTTGATTGGACATGAAGCTACTGAATCTATTGAAGTTCCAGAGGAAGTAAAGCCAGTGTTGGAAGAATTCAGACATGTGTTTCCTGAAGAGTTGCCACAGGAGTTACCACCATTGAGAGATATTCAGCATTAGATTGGTCTTGTGCCAGGGGCGGCATTACCTCACAGGCCACATTACAGGATGAGTCCTAAGGAGCATGAGGAACTAAGAAGGCAGGTGGAGGAGTTGTTAGAACAAGGGCGTGTTCAGGAGAGCTTGAGTCCTTGTGCAGTGCCAGCCTTATTGGTACCGAAGAAGGATGGGACCTGGCGGATGTGTATGGACAGTCGGGCTCTAAACAAGATCATTGTGAGATACAGGTTTCCTACGCCGAGGTTCGATGATTTGATTGATCAGTTGAGTGGGGCTGTTGTGTTCTCAAAAATTGACTTGAAGAGTGGATACCATCAGATTCGTATTAGACCGGGTGATGAGTGGAAGACTACTTTTAAAACTAGGGAAGGTTTATACGAATGGCTGGTTATGCCGTTTGGCTTGTCAAATGCTCCTAGTACTTTTATGAGAGTGATGAACCAGATTTTCATACCATTTATTGGGAAGTTCGTAGTAGTTTACTTTGACGATATTTTGATCTATAGTGGGAGTATGGAAGAGCATATCCAGCATTTGCAAGAAGTGCTGTTGATTCTACGACAGGAGCAATTCTATGCAACAACGAAGAAGTGCGTGTTCATGACGCACAGTGTTTTGTTTCTGGGATATGTTCTATCGAAGGAGGGTATTCAAGTGGATGAAAGCAAAGTGGAAGCTGTCAGGAGTTGGCCACAACCTAAGACAATTACTGAAGTGAGGAGTTTTCATGGGTTGGTATCTTTTTATTGAAGATTCATTCCACATTTTAGCAGTGTGATGGCACCTATAACCGATTGCATGAAAGGAAAGAAGTTCGTATGAACAGAGGAAGCAGAGTTAGCTTTTGAGAAGATCAAGACACTTTTGACGACAGCACCTATTCGGATACTGCCGGATTTTCAGATATTGTTCGAGTTACACACTGATGCTTCGAAGGTTGGGATTGGTGGAGTATTGAGTCAGAATGGAAGACCAGTTGCTTATTTCAATGAGAAGTTGTCTGGAGCCAAGTTGAGATATAGCACTTATGATGTGGAGTTTTATGCAATTATTCAAGCTGTGAAGCACTAGAGACATTACCTGTTTCAGAAGGAGCTTGTTCTTTATACGGACCATGAAGCTTTGAAACATTTGCAAGGGCAGGACAAAATTTCAACTAGACACGCTTCATGGGTCGCGTATCTGCAGCAGTTTACTTTTGTTGTAAAGCACAAATCAGTGGTGACGAATCGTGTAGCTGATGCCTTGAGCAGGAGGAATCATTTGTTGACGACAATGAAGGTTGAATTTTGAATAAAATTTTGTTGAGAGCTTTGTGCCTCCATTGAAATTGGTAGTTGAGTGTGATCTCCTATCTCCACCTTTGGCATTCGAGTGCGCTCGAATCAACGATTGTTGAAGCCAATTCACGGAATGAAGTGCGCTTGATCAATGTTCGAAGAATTGTAGATCTTCTCTCACGGCATCGTGCGCGATCAACATGTCGAAGATTGCTAGAATCCGGTATCTTCGTGATCAACGGATTTGGGCTTTTATCTTGGGTATCTTCAATCCATCAATTCATCATTGTATCATTTCGTCGATTTATCATCGATTCACCGATTATTCCGCTAATCATGTGAGATCCTGGATGGATTCGATTTACATCGTCGAATTCGCTTCCTTGGCTGCATCATTTGGTTAAAGTGATAGGATTTGAACTATTGCCAGAGTTGTTTGAGGAAGATCCTTACTTTGTGAAGATTGTTGAGAATGTCAAGGATGGGAGTACTGATGAGTTTGTGTTGGTAGATGGATTCTTATTCAAGGGGAATCGATTGTGCGTACCAGATTGCAGCTTGAGAATGAAAATTGTAAAAGAGTTGCATGAAGAAGGACAT
Organism: Allium fistulosum; assembly: GCA_030737815.1. Classification (NCBI taxonomy): domain Eukaryota; kingdom Viridiplantae; phylum Streptophyta; class Magnoliopsida; order Asparagales; family Amaryllidaceae; genus Allium; species Allium fistulosum. The sequence continues at coordinate 1,112,712,359 of CM060907.1, read as the reverse complement.
GTTGGTCGGGATCGCACATTGCAGTTGATTTCTCAGTCTTATTATTGGCCCTCGATGAAGCGGGAAGTTGAAAATTTTGTTCAGAGGTGTCATATTTGTCAAGTTTCAAAGGGGACAACGACAAATGCAGGGTTGTATATGCCGTTGCCTGTGCCGACTAAACCATGTGTTTGCACAAAAAATGGACAAACACCTCAAAGTTGTATGATTTAGTGGATCTTATGTTATTCTTAGTGATTTGGGTGATTTCTGCAAATATATGAAAAGCAGGGGCTAAACTGTAAAAAGACACACAGATTTATAGTGGTTCAGCCAGAATGTGCCTACGTCCACTTTATATGTTATTTCTCTTCTCTTGCTTTTATTACAAGTACAAAGCTTTGATACAAGTAAAAGAAAGTTGTTTGAAAGTTCTCTCCGTGCTTGAGCTCTCAAACTTGTCCCCCATTGTTGTACCCCTGCCTCTCTATTTATAGAGTGAGGTTGGGGGCAGGGGTCTTGGATATATACAGCTGCTGGTGGGCCTGGGCTGAAGTGATCTGGCCTGGCAGTCTGGTTCGGCATCCTCTTGATTCGGTCATGAGGTGGTTTGGTGATAGGTGGATGGGATTTGGTCCGGTTGTATTGGTTCGGTGGTAGTTTGGATCGGTGGAGAGGAGTTGATTCGGTTGTATTGGTTCGGTGGTAGTTTGGATCGGTGGAGAGGAGTTGATTCGGTTGTATTGGTTCGGTGGAGAGGAGTTGATTCGGTTGTATTTGGTTCGGCAGTCTCGAGTGGAGCTTTGGTTCGGCAGTCTCGAGTGGAGCTTTGGTTCGGCAGTCTGGAATAGGGTCGAAACGTACCCAACATTTGCCCCCCAAAGCGGGGCGTATGACGGCATACGTTGTGCTTTGTTTTGTCTCGAGTGACCGTATTCGGTACCTGAGTCGATCCGGCTGGTCCAGTCATTCATCCTTCCCTTATAAATAGGGGGCTTAGGCCATCGCTTTTCCTATCAAGTGATTTAGCCGAACCAAGTTATTAAGCATTCTAGCCGGACCAAGTGATTTAGCCGAACCAAGTTATTAAGCATTCTAGCCGGACCAAGTGATTTAGCCGAACCAGGTACTATTTTTTCTGCCGAGTGAACTGTTGATTTGAACGACCGAATGAACCATTGACTCGTGCCACCGAATGAAACTTTTGAGTGATACGACCGAATGGACTATTGAGTTATACGACCGAATGAAGCTATTGAGTGATACGACCGAATGAAACATTGTACCGAGTGAACATGTGTTTCATACTTCGAATTTTTAAGCGAAATTCCAGATTACGCTGCTTGTATATTCTAACGATATACCTTTCCCATGTTTGCAGATAAAATGTCTCGAAAAGTTGAAACTCGATCAGATAAGAGGAGATCCGGGGGTGAGGGAGAGTCCTCGGCCGTGCCCCCAGCTCAATCAGGATCGGAGCGTCATGGGCCCGCCCCGAGGTCATTAGTGGATGGATATGGTCCCCAGGAGCTGCTGGATTCCCCGCCTGACTGCTTTCCTAGCTCTCTCAAAGAGGAGCAACTCGATGTTATATCTCGTTCCTTTGGGATCGATAGAGCCCTCATGCTGCTGCCGGGCCCAGGAGTCATGCCATACAGTCCTCCCGAAGGATACTTTGCTTATAGTAGGTACCATTGCATGTGTGGTGCTATCCCGCCTCTCAATGCTTGGGTAATCAGCTTCCTCACGTATCTGAAGGTGGCCCCATTCCAGCTTCAGCCCAACTCTTATGCCATACTGGTGAGCCTTTTCGTTATCTTTCGGAGGAAGTATGGTCGCGCTCCCTCCAACCGGGAGATCCGGTACTTGTATAATTTAAGGGGCTATAAGAAGGGGTCTCCATATATTAGCTTGGAGTCCGCTGTGACCTTCAAGCCGGTCCTGGACCTGTACTCTAAATTCAGCATGTTCAAGAAAGAGTGGTTCTTTGTTAGGGACGACTCTGTCTCCATCCGGCGCTTTACCTCTGGATGTAAGTTGATGCTTTTACTTATAACTTTTATTCCGATTGCGATGCTTCTTCTCATACTTTCTCATTTTTGCTAGCGACAGGTGGCTTTCCGGTTGTGGAGACTGACCGCCTGGTTCAGACGGCGGCTGAGATAGAAGCCATTCTTGGGAAATACAGATCATCTGCCTTCTTGATTAGAAATGCGATTCTTCTGGAATATAACTTGATCCTTCCGCAGCAGTCTGTAGTTAAGCTGAGGGAAACGGCGGAAGAGAGGGCGGCTGCTCAGGCTAAGGGAGGCGTTGCGACAGAGGGTGGAAAGAGAAAACCATTCATGAAACCTCCAGCCGTCGGAGGTAAGAAACTTAAGAGGTCGGACGGTCCTTCTCCCAGCAATTGTCCACTTACTCAGGGGGAGATAGATGCGGAGGAAGAAAGAGGTGAGGCTGAGGGCGGAAGTGACGTTGAGCATCTTGGTGATGATGGTGGCGATGGACAGGGTGGTGATGGTTCCAGGGTTCTGTCTTCTGGGCAAGTAGGCGAAATGCAAGAGTGGACGGATGATGCTTTCCGCCAAGCTTTTGAGGGGTTGGATGATGATCCGGCTTTGGTAGAGAAGACCGGGAAGGCGGACAAAGCCGGGACTGGTGCAAGTGAGTCTTCTCCGACTATTCCGGCCAAGGTGGCTCTGACGACTCAAGGTGAACTCTTGACCCCTGCATGCTTCACTAATGATAGGGACTTAGGAATATTTTATGACCCGCTCCCGTCCTGGAATGAAATCCAGGACTTATTGCAGTATCCCACTCCTCCCCAGGGTTTGTACAACCACAGCTGTGTTTCTTTTCCTTTTCTAACTTGTATTTTACCGCGTTTCTTGAATCGTATAGTAATGTAAGATTATGACACTTGTTCTTTATATCAGGAGCAGGCAAGACGCCCAAAGCTTCAGACCTTCGACACAGGCTCGAGCAATATAAACTTTCCAATATTTCTGCTAAGCCGAAGCCCTCAACCCAACGCTCCGGGGATGTAGTCGGATACCGTCCTCTTCTTGGGGTCATCGAAGAGGGTATTCAGCAGAGGAAGAGGAGTCATCCTTTATCCGAAACTTCGCTCGGTCCTCAGCCTCCGGCTCAGCCTATTCATGATATTACTGAGGAGGGTAGCGAGTTTGTACCTTCTCCACACCCGTCCGGAAACCCTTCTGTTATTCATATCGACCGTCCCGACTTGGCCCGTAATCCATTCGCGGGTCATCCTGATCTGGATCCAGGTTCTCATGATATTACTTTTGACGAAGTCACTGGTGAACACCTTCTCCCCCGTAACCCCATGGTACGAGTACTTGATGAAGCCAAGTCCTTAGATCTCGATCTACTCACCACTCGTATAGCCACTATGGGAGACGAGGCCAAAGCTAATATTGATCGGGTGGCAGAGGAGACCAAGAAGCTGATGGGGCATCATGCTCGGCTGGTTAAGGCCGGAGAGGAGATTGGGAGCACCAATATCCGACTTCGATTGGTGGTTTCGGATCAGGCCAAGCAGCTTGTGGATCAGGCTATCCAGATTTCTCAGCATGAGGCTGCTACTGGGCGATTAAGGAAAACCATGGAAGAGGCCAGTCGGGCCGAATTGCGGAAAATGGAAGCTGCTTGCAAAGAGCGGATTGACATGGCTATTGCCACGGTGGATGAGGTTCGGAGAGCGGATCTCGAGCAGGTGGAGGAATTGTCCGAGAAACTTGAGGCTGCAGAGCTTGCCCAAGCTAAGTTGAGGGAAGAGATGGAGGTGCTGCGGAGGTCCCTTCAGGCTGATTGCTCGAGATACAGACTGGAGAGAGATGCTGCCGTCGAAAGGTTGTCGGCCTCCGATGCCCGGATGAGGGAGTTTGAGGAGAACGAGGGAATGATGGATGACATGCTCCAGGACATGTATTTCCGGACTTGGAAGCAGGGCAATCTCTCTTGGATGGATGATTATCCCAGGGTCATGGCCAAGACCTATCTTCGGGCTTTGGAGGAGGCTAAGGCTGATGCAGATAAAGAGGGTGGAACGGTCTTCAGTATGGATGTGGTCACTGCCCAGTTCACCAAGGAGGAGAAAGTGGCGGTAAAGGAGGGTATGCGGCTGCTTGCTGCTGAAGAGGCAGGTGTGCAGGTAGAGGATGACGACCAGGACGGTCAAGAAGCAGGTGCTGGTAAGTTTTCCTTTCTAGTCTTTCCGTTAACTTGGTTACTCATCACTAATGAATCCTTTTTATGACCGGACAGGCGGGCAAAAGAGCAAGGACAAGACTTCGACGCAACCGGCTCCCTGATTGGACCTGGAAAATTCTTTTTGTAGGCTTGGCAGTGTTGTATCTGTTAGTCTTAAGATAGTAGAGTAACTTCTAAGTTGTAATTCTTGCTACTTGTAATAATCAACATTATTCTTGACGTGTAATTTTTTAACTTAAGCTGATTTTGTCGTTTCTTGAATGTTTGTTGCTGTTTTGACAAGTCGTATGAGAAATATAGCTGTGTATATTCTCGTAATTAAATTGTGTTTGATGTCAGATTCTGGTTTTAAATCCTAATCTCATGACTTGCAATGTTAGCGTGTGGTGTGAAAAAATTAAATTACAGTCGTGCATCTGCACATAAAGGAAGAAAATACCGCCTTTCATATTCTGTTTGTAAATGGCAGCCTCGAATATCTTGTATAACCAAGCATGGAAAGCGGTTGAATGTTCTGCCACCCGATTGTGAATCCCTGCATCCATTGGCGGGTATCTCTTACCCTGCATCCTGTACTTTATGGTTTGTTATAGAGGATAGAAGGAAAGTTTTTAAGTAAAATTGAAATATGTGAAATAGTAAAACTTCCAGTCACGGAAGGCCTTCGATGTGCTTAAGTTCGTGGCAAACGGGTTTTGTAGTCACTTTCCCTAGCTGTGGGACTTGGAGACATTTGTCACCCATCTTACGCCTCCGCGGGGAGTTAATTCTTTTTTACCACAGCCGCACTTAAGACACACCGGAGCCGAGATCGCGCACAGTAACTACCCGGGCCATTATGGCCCGTACTCATGGGTATTATTCGACTTACTGTGGCCGGCTAGCGTGGGTGCCGATCGTCAACTGTGAACTGCCCCTGGCTGGCCACACCTTATGTTGGGGCTTATAATCGGTTCACAGTTGCCGGCGAGCCTAACGCCGTAATGAGCTGCCTCGGCTATAGTCGGCCTTCTCGGTGGCTTATAATCGGCTCATTACAGTTGGCTTTAAGGGCCGTCGCGAGCAATGAGTTAACCCGCGGCAGAGGGATGCTGGAGCAAAAGTGTCTCATTGACGAGGGCATAGATTCGCATAGTACCTGTTGGGTCTTGTCCACGTGAAGTTGCATTGTGGAGTGCTTTGAATAGAAATGCTATATGCTCAGGATTTCGTTCAACAGAAAAGGATAAAGTTAACAAGCAGCCAAGATACAAAGGAACAAGTTAAAAAAGAGACAAGGCTTTTTTAAAGTGGTTCGGCACGAAAAAATGCCTACGTCCACTGATTCTCTTTGTTAATTCACTTCATATGGGCAATACAAGTTAAGAAAAGTATCGACGGAGGTGTTGGATGTTCCATGCCCTCTGGAACACCTCTCCGTCCACTGTAGACAAAATATAGGCTCCGTTGTGGAGATCTTTATGAATTACATATGGTCCATCCCAGATTGGGTCTAGTGCTCCGGGGCGAGGGAAGATTCGCTTGAGGACAAGATCCCCTTCTCGTAAGGTACGATGCTTGACTTTGGAGTTGTATTGTGCTGCCACCTTTTGCTTGTGGGCTGCTGTTTTTAGGACTGCATCATTCCTTCTCTCCTCGACTAGATCCAAAGACATGTTGAGGAGCTCTTCGTTCTCTTCTGGGTTATAGTGGATCCTACGGTGGGAAGGCACAATGGTTTCAACTGGGAGCATAGCCTCCGATCCGTATGCCAAAGAGAAAGGAGTGTGCCCTGTTGATGTTCTGAAAGATGTGCGGTAGGCCCATAGTGCCGTAGGGAGTTCATCCACCCAAGCGCCCTTTGACTTTTCGAGCTTCTTTTTGATCAGAGTTTTCAGAATTTTGTTGACTGCTTCGACTTGTCCGTTTGCTTGGGGATATGCTACGGATGAGAAGCTTTTGTGAATTCCGTGTTCTTGGCACCAGTTGGCGAATTCCTCGCTGTCAAACTGAAGTCCATTGTCTGATATGATTTTTAGTGGGACTCCGTACCTGCACAGAACATTTTTGATTAAGAAGTTGATAACTTTCGCTGAAGATACTTTATTTAGAGGTTCTGCTTCCACCCATTTGGTGAAATAGTCGACTGCTACTATAGCATATTTGGCGCCGCCTCGACCCATTGGCAGTTCACCGATTAAGTCAATTCCCCATACTGCAAAGGGCCAAGGGCTGGTCATCTGAGTAATCTCGGTTGTTGGTAGCCGAGGGATCTTAGCAAATTTTTGGCATCTGTCACACTTCTTGACGAAATCTAAGGCGTCCTTGCTTAAGGTGGGCCAGAAATATCCGTATCGGAGTATCTTTTTTGCTAACGTTTGCCCTCCGGTGTGATCTCCGCAGCTTCCTTGATGAATGTTGGATAAGATTTCCTTGGCTCCCCTTCCGGCGACACACCTTAACAATGGGTTAGAGAACCCGCGCCGGTAGAGGATGTCTCCTTGTATTGTGTAGCGGGACGCTTTCCTCAAGATTCTCTTGACTTCGTTACGCCCGTCGGGTAGTGTGCCATTCTGTAGGTAGTCTCGAATGGGAGTCATCCAAGTTGCCTCTTCGGTTGCAGCTATCAGATTCACTTACTCAAAACTTGGGATCGTTTGCTTTGAGACAGTTACTGCTCCGAAGATGGCGACGTCTCTCATACTTGCTTGCTTTGCCAATTCGTCGGCCTCTTGGTTCTCTTCCCGAGGGATGTGTTTGACTAAGTAGTGGTCCAATCGGCTGAGAAGTAACTTGGTCTTCTTTAGATATGCTATGAGTCGCTCTTCTCGAGCTTGGAATTCCCCTAGTATTTGATTAACAATAAGCTGAGAATCGCTGTGAAGACACAAAGAATTGGCTCCGATCTCGATAGCAATTTCCAATCCGGCTATTACTGCTTCATATTCCACATCGTTGTTGGTGGCAGCGAACTCCAACCTTATAGCATAGTGCAGTTTATTTCCCCTGGGAGTGATTATTACCACACCTGCCCCCGAGCCTTGTTCGTTAGATGCACCGTCCACAAAGAGATTCCACTTGATATCTTCTGTTATTTCCAGTTGCTCCTTATCCTCGTTGGTAGTGAATTCTGCAATGAAATCAGCCATGGCTTGTCCCTTGATGGCGGTGCGAGGGTGATAGGTGATATCATATTGACTCAGCTCAATACACCATTTAAGTAGTCGCCCGGAAGTGTCGGGACGATGGAGTACCTGCCTCAGTGGTTGATCGGTCAGAACTTTGATGGAATGGGATTGGAAGTAGTGACGTAGCTTTCGTGAAGTGATTAGTAAGCAGTATGCTAACTTTTCAAGCTTAGGATATCTGACTTCTGCCCCAGCAAACCTTTTACTGACGAAGTAAATTGGTCGTTGCGTGCGGTTGTCTTCCCTTACCAAGGCAGCGCTTAGAGCGTGAGATGACACAGCAAGGTATAGGTATAATTCTTCGCCTTCGCTTGGGGTCGAGAGTACCGGTGGTTTCTGGAGGTGTTCGATTAGGTTAAGGAAAGCGGTTAAGCATTCGTCCGTCCATTCGAACCTTCCTTTATCTTTCTTTAGAGCTTCGAAAAAGGGGACGCACTTGTCCATTGCTTTGGAGATGAATCGGCTTAGGGCAGCCACTTTTCCATTTAGGCTTTGCATTTCCTTTCGGGTGGAAGGTATCTTGATGTCCCTTAATGCTCGGACTTGTTCAGGGTTTGCTTCTATCCCTCGGGCATGGACGATGAATCCTAAGACTTTTCCCGATGACACTCCAAAGGAGCACTTTAGTGGATTCAACTTCATTCCATACTGTCGAAGTACCTGGAACATTTCGCCTAGGTGGCTTACATGATCTTTGGCTTTCCGTGATTTTACCAGCATGTCGTCTACATATACTTCCATTGTTCGTCCTATTAGCCCTGCAAACATCTTGTTGACGAGGCGCTGGTAGGTGGCTCCTGCATTTTTAAGTCCGAAGGGCATCACTTTGTAGCAGTATAAACCCCGATCGGTGATGAAACTAGTGTGGTCTTGGTCGGGAGCATGCATAGGAATTTGGTTATATCCTGAGTATGCATCCATAAAAGATAGGAGTTCGTGCCCGGCTGTGCTGTCTACAAGTTGATCGATTCTGGGAAGCGGGAAGCAATCCTTTGGGCAGGCGTCGTTTAGGTTGGAGAAGTCAATGCAGGTCCGCCACTTCCCATTAGCCTTCTTTACTAGTACCGGGTTGGCGATCCATTCTGGGTAAATAGCTTCTCGTATGAAGTCATTGGCGAGTAGATTCTTTACTTTTTCATCGAGGGCTGCTGATCGCTCTGCCCCCATACTTCTCTTTTTTTGTTTTACAGGCGCCTTGGTAGGATCAATTTTTAATACGTGGCATGCTATGTTGGGGGAGATTCCGGTCATGTCAGCGTGTGACCAAGCGAACACATCCAAGTTGTGGCGGAGAAAATCAATGAGTTGTTCCTTCAATTCAGTTTTCAGCTGCGACCCAATTTTCAGTAGCCTACTTGAGTCGTGCTTGTCTACAGATATAAACTCCATAGCCTCTGCAGGCTCGGCGGTGGCCTCCTCCTCTTTGTCCCTAGGGTCTAATTCATTGAAAGGGTCGCTGGTGTATCGAAGAGGAGGGGCTTTCTTTAGTTGCTATGCTTCAAGGCTTTTTGTGCAGAGGGCAATCTCTACACCTTTCCCTTTATCTCTCCTGTGGTTGTTGCGAAGTTTGGTTACATAGCAGTCTCGTGCAATATCTTGGTCTCCTTCCACTTCCCCTACCCCATTGTCTGTTGGAAATTTCATTTTCAGGCACCACGGGGCTAGGACAATCTGGAAGTCAGATAGGGCTGGCCTTCCTAGGAAGGCGTTGTAGGCCGAATGGTTTTCTATCAGCACAAACGTCTGTTTCCTTACAACGGAGCGGGGATGGCTTCCAATTTCAACGAAGAGGTCAAGCTGCCCGATGGGCATTTTCGCATCTCCAGTGAAACCGTGTAGCGGTTTATCGCAGGGAGATACATCCTTCATTGATAGCCTCATTTTGTCGAATGCGTGTTTGAACAGGATATTTACAGAGCTTCCAGTGTCTACCAGGATTCGGTAAACTTCGGCGGGACCGAGTCGGGCAGAGATAACCATGGGATCCATGTGAGGGTACTGTCTTCCTTCTAGGTCGCGTTTACTGAATGTGATGTCATCATTTTCTTTCCGCTTTGGGTGGCGCTCTTCTATAACCGTATTGACACGGTCTCTATTGTCTCTAAGCGACTTCCCATATCTTTCCAACTTCTGTCTGCGATGTGCGGACCTCCTGAGATGGTATGGACCACTATCTTCTCTTGACTAGAGCTGCTAGCGTTGCGGTCGCCTCTGCTGGTCCCTGGTGAGGGTAGCCTTGGGTTTTCATTGGCAGGAGCTGGAGTCCTGTCTTGACTTTTTACATAGCGTTCCAGTTTCTTTCTTCTGATGTGTTCCTCAATCAGATCTCGGAGATGATGGCATTCGTTGGTATCATGTCCGTGGGATTCGTGGAAGCGGCAGAATTTTCCAGATTTCTGTGCGCTATCTGATTCCTTCTTGTATGGTGGGCGTTTGTATCTAACTTCGCCTTGGGTGGCAAGGAAGATATTTTCGACGGTCTCGTTCAAAGGGGTGTAAGAGTCGAATCTTGGTCCTGGCCGATATAGGCGTTTTTCTACTTTATTGCCCCCAGCATTGTCTCTGGAATCATTTCTTCGAGCATCCCTCGCCACAGCAGGGGCGTTGCCATGGGTCGTCTTACTTTGCTGTCCTGACTGCCCCTCAATGGCAGCATCCTCAAGCCTCATGTATTTCCCGGCTTCATGGAAGAAATCGGGTAAAGTAGCTGGTTTTTCTTTTGTCAATCTTCTAGCAAATTTAGTGTCTGGATGCACCCCACTGCAGAGGGCCATCAGGATAAGCTTCTCATCGGCGTCTTGAACTACGGCTGCTGCGGCGTTGAATCTGGTTAGGTATTGCTGCAGCTTTTCTCCAGGTTTCTGTTTGACGCTGGATAAGGAATAAGCGTCCTTAGGTTGCTCCACATGAATGCGGAACTGACTGATAAATTTTTCTTTCAACATTTCCCATGAGCTGATGGATCCTTGGGGTAGATGACAGAACCAGGAGGTAGCAAGATCTGCTAAGAAGAGCGAAAAGCATTTGCACAGTACTCCCTCTGTTGCTCCACTCATGAGCATATGCTGTGTGTATCTCTGTAAGTGTACAACGGGATCGGAGGTTCCTTTGTAGGGTTCCATTGTTGGCATCTTCCATTCTCGGGGGGTGATAGCAACTTCGATATTGCGGGCGAAAGGGCTGGTTACCCTAGCGCCTATCCCTCGATCTCTTTGCTCCCGTTGGACACACTCTCTGAATAAGCGCGCCATCCTTTCATCAGAATTTGGAGCAGACAGAAATGAGTTTGGTTCTGTTCTGTGGGGTTGATTCCGTCCAGACAACCTGTAGGGATGGTATCATCTATCATTCCTCATATTTTCCAATGGCTGCCTTTGATCTTCTGGGAGCATGCTTGGGTCAGCTACAGTTGGCCCTTGCCTTGATCTTCCCCTGTTGGGTTCTGATCTAAGCACTTCCTCGGGTCCAACTTCGGGCTGAACTCTAGCTCGGCCCCGTTCACCGGTGTTTCTGTGGTTAGGCAGCATGACAGGCTCAGCTGTAGTTGACCTTCGCCCGGTACCTTCCCTGTTGGGTTCGGTACCAAACGTTTCCTCAGGCCTAACTTCGGGCTGGGCTCGGTCTCGGCTCCTACCACGGCTACTTCTGCCGTTAGCTTCTTCGAAGAAGGAAGATCTTTGCTGTCTCTGAGATCCTCCAGACTGGGACTCGCCCCATGATTCAGTGTTGCGGTTGGATTCTTCAGCGTCCCTCAAGCGTGACATGAGATGGTCCACCAAGGCTTCCTGCTGGGACGTGAAGCGGTTAGTTACTTCAACAACAACTCTGTCCAAATCTGCCCTAGTAATTGCTGCAGGCTGTTCTGTGGCAGGAGTGGTTGGGTTAGCCTGTCCTTCATTTGTTACCGTTGCTGGAGGAGGACGATTTACTTGATTCGCGATAGCTGGATCAGGAAGGCTACTGGATGCGATGTTTTTTCCTTTGTTAACATCTTTTCTCTGTTTGGGAGGCATGTTTTCCAAGTGGCGGACGATGCTGTTAGGAAAACTCGTTAAGTAGATGAAGCTGAAGCCCTGAGTTCAATTCTCAGTGAAAGCACCAAAAATGTTTGCACAAAAAATGGACAAACACCTCAAAGTTGTATGATTTAGTGGATCTTATGTTGTTCTTAGTGATTTGGGTGATTTCTGCAAATATATGAAAAGTAGGGGCTAAACTGTAAAAAGACACACAGATTTATAGTGGTTCAGCCAGAATGTGCCTACGTCCACTTTATATGTTATTTCTCTTCTCTTGCTTTTATTACAAGTACAAAGCTTTGATACAAGTAAAAGAAAGTTGTTTGAAAGTTCTCTCCGTGCTTGAGCTCTCAAACTTGTCCCCCATTGTTGTACCCCTGCCTCTCTATTTATAGAGTGAGGTTGGGGGCAGGGGTCTTGGATATATACAGCTGCTGGTGGGCCTGGGCTGAAGTGATCTGGCCTGGCAGTCTGGTTCGGCATCCTCTTGGTTCGGTCATGAGGTGGTTTGGTGATAGGTGGATGGGATTTGGTCCGGTTGTATTGGTTCGGTGGTAGTTTGGATCGGTGGAGAGGAGTTGATTCGGTTGTATTGGTTCGGTGGTAGTTTGGATCGGTGGAGAGGAGTTGATTCGGTTGTATTGGTTCGGTGGAGAGGAGTTGATTCGGTTGTATTTGGTTCGGCAGTCTCGAGTGGAGCTTTGGTTCGGCAGTCTCGAGTGGAGCTTTGGTTCGGCAGTCTGGAATAGGGTCGAAACGTACCCAACACCATGGGTGGATGTTAGCATGGATTTTGTGTTGGGACTGCCGAGGACACAACGTGGAAATGATTCTATCTATGTGGTGGTTGATCGATTTTCAAAGATGGTACATTTTATTGCCTGCAAGAAGTCAGCAGATGCGGTTAATGTAGCACAGTTATATTTCAGAGAAATATATCGTCTTCATGGGTTGCCTGAATCTATTGTATCAGATAGAGACACTCGTTTTCTGAGTCATTTTTGGATGAGTCTATGGAGAATGGTCGAGACTAAACTGAAATTCAGTAGTGCTTATCATCCACAAACGGATGGACAAACTGAAGTTGTAAACATATCCCTAGGTAATCTATTGCGATGCCTCGTGGATGACAATTTGAAGAGTTGGGATTTGAAGTTATGTCAAGCTGAATTTGCACACAACCATGCAGTTAATCGTAGCACTGGGTTCAGTCCATTCCAGGTTGTGTACTCAACAATTCCTAAAGGACCGTTGGATTTATTTGTAGTTCCACAACAGAAAGGAGTGATCAAACGAGCTAGTGATTTTGTGAATGAATTGCAAGAGTGTCACAAGGTTGTGTAGGAACGATTGCTTAAGGCGAATGAGAAATATAAGCAATCCGCAGATATTAAACGACGACATGTAGACTTCAAAGAAGGAGATTTTTTTATATGTAGTATTGACCAAGGATCGATTTCCTGTTGGTACTTACAAAAAACTAGCGGCTAGAAAGATTGGTCCTATGAAAATCGTAAAGAAGATTAATGAGAATGCTTATCAGTTGAGATTGCCGGATCATATCCATACTGCTGATGTTTTCAACGTCAAACACTTGATTCCATATCATGAGGATAAGCATGTTGAAGATGAGGAAGGTGTGAATTCGGGGACGAATTCTTTTCAACCAGGGGAGGATGATGCAGCGCGAGATAGAAGTACCTCAAGTCGCTTCCAGAAGTCGTGTCGCCGCTCCAGCATAGGTCACTCCTCCTCCACCTCCTTCAGTCGCGGCGGCGAAAACCTAAATCGCTCCAACTTTAGGTCGCGAGATGCTCCAAAATTCACGAACGAGCGTAGGTCGCGCCTCCTCCTTATGTCGCTCCAGCAGCTATGTCGCGAGGCAAAGCCAGTAAATCGTGAGCAATCCCTAGGTCACGAACGACCTAACCCTAGGTCGCTGATCGCTATGTCACGAGCATTTCTTAAGTCGCGAACTTCTTAGGTCGCAAGCCTTCCTATGTCGCTGATGCCGATGTTCTTAGGTCGTTCCTGATGTTAAGTCGCAAACATTATCTCGCTAAGTCGTCCAGAATGTTTATGTCGCAAGACCATGAAGCTGTTATATTTTCTAAGTCGCTTATGCTTTATGTCGTCTGTTATTAGGTCGCAAGCTATTATAACTTGTATTTGTTATGTCGTTAACTTGTATTTGTTATGTCGGAAGTCATTTGTTGTTGTAATTTCTTAGGTCGTATGTCGTTGTGTAGTTAAGCCGTGAGGTATGTTGAAGGTCATGTAACGACCTAGTGTTTGTATTTTCTTTGTTTGAGTCGTTAAGTCGCAAGTCGACTTATGTTAAGTCGTTAAGTCGCATACGACTTATGGGAGGCGTGAGTTGTAGTTGCCTATAAATAGGCGGGTGTTGGTTCATTTGTAGTGGTTGAATTTTGAATAAAATTTTGTTGAGAGCTTTGTGCCTCCATTGAAATTGGTAGTTGAGTGTGATCTCCTATCTCCACCTTCGACATTTGAGTGCGCTCGAATCAACGATTGTTGAAGCCAATTCACGGAATGAAGTGCGCTTGATCAACGTTCGAAGAATTGTAGATCTTCTCTCACGGCATCGTGCGCGATCAACGTGTCGAAGATTGCTAGAATCCGGTATCTTCGTGATCAACGGATTTGGGCTTTTATCTTGGGTATCTTCAATCCATCAATTCATTATTGTATCATTTCGTCGATTTATCATCGATTCACCGATTATTCCGCTAATCGTGTGAGATCCTGGACGGATTCGATTTACATCGTCAAATTCGCTACCTTGGCTGCATCAATTTAGATATATTTTATAAATTGGGTTGGAGAAAGCATACTTTGTATATGTCATAAATCAAGTTAAACCTTTCGACTTAGTCGAAACCTGTTGTATTAATTGAAATTTAGTTGTTGATACACCTGAGAAACCATACACCCATTTTGTCTCTATCGAAACCTTTGGAACTATCGAGTCGAAACCTTCTGTGACTAACGGGGATTTAATCGTCATCTTCCTTCAATATCCTCAAAAGTTCCATGCCCTTTAATTTACCAATATGACTTCAACTTAAAACCTTTCGACTTAATTGGAATATAAGGTCTCGCCAACATTCATATTCCCTTAGAAAAACTAAGGTCATGAGTTTCAACAGTTCGAAGGGTCTTTTTCCCTTGTTTATCAATTATTAGTAGCTTATCGACTAGATATTTGTATAACAGCGGATTAGGTGTGAACACTGAGCGATATAAAACACTCGTGTGTCAGCAAACTAAGTGTTTGATATATAATACTTTGAAAGGTGACTAAGGTTTCCTTAGAAAGATAACATACTTGAAAATGAGTGGGAAAAACTCTTAAATCGCTCAAGATATTGTAGTTAAACCCATGGAGAAATCAATATATAAACTCGGTCATGATGATCGCAGGCTTCCTTTAAGTAAATGCCCTAATTTTATTTGTTATAGAAATAAGGGTTTCTTTCAGTTATACTTAGGTTAGCGGAAATTCTTGCAAAGAAAAAGAACGAAGACTACGTAAATTATATAATCTTCATTTAACCTAACCGTTGTGGATATGAAGTAGGTGATCATCACCATATACTAGAATTGAAGTCCAATAACTTGCCCGGTTGACGGTTAGGGCTGCTTAGTTTCATGCCCACCTAGCGATGTACTGTATAGTGTATACATGTGTGTAGCTGTCTCTCTCTCGCCTGGTCGCCCGCGTACATGTGTGTGTGATTTGAAAGGGTATTATGATATAACAAAGTTAAACTAAACTAAAACGCAAATGATATAAGAAAGGTAGCTATAGTTTTTACAACAGTCCTAGCCCTCCTAAACCATAAACTGAGAGTATAAACTAAACCATAAACTGATATAAGAAAGGTAGCAAATGATATAAGAAAGGTAGATATACTAAACCATAAACTGAGAGTATATAGACTAAACTAGAAAGGAAGCCTAATAATCCGCCGCAGAACTACGGTCCTAGCCCATAATCCTCTCCAGAACAACAGTCCTAGCCCTCCTAATATCCCTGCAGCACCTAGCAGCAAGCTCACCAATCTCCTCCACGTTTTCCATAAACCCTTCCAACATTTTACTCATTTCACACACAGCAATCCCAACCCCTTCCTCCTCCTCCTCCTTAACCGCAAACTCCGCACTTTGCAATAAAGCCCCTATCCTCACCTCCAACCTCTCGATCAGCACCCTCACACATTCCAGGTCCTTTATCACAACAAACGTCCCAACCTGCATGGACGCCACGGCATCCCTCTGACTTTTCATGTTGTTTTCATACTTTTCACATAAGGAGTCGAACCACTTGCCCATGGACCCGAGGGGTGAAGAAGTGGCTGCTGAGAGGGCGGCTGTGACTGCAGGAGGTGCCACTGCTGCTGCCACCACCGAACATATGACGAGTGCTGTGTAGGCGGATGCGAATATGATGCTGGAGATCCTTCTGAATGCTTTGAGGGTTTTCAGACGTTTGTCAAGTTTGAGCTTCCGAAGAATGAGCTTCTCGATCATCAGCTGCTGCTGGCCATAGACCGCATTGAATGCTTGGAAGAACTCGTTGTTGAATGGGTTGCATGTCTCTTCGAATCTCTTTAGCTCTTCCAGTGTTCTTTCATACTTGTTCTGTTCAAAATGCGAATCATGTCACAATCTACTCATAATATCGTGTGTTTAGTGATGTGGAATTTGAAGTATTTGTGCATCAACTATATCAATTTTAAAGAAGAAAAAAAAGAGAGAGAAAAATAGAACATCCTTTGATATTTTATGGTTAAATGTTTTGAGTTTGATCTCTTGATACCTATAAAAAGTGAGTTAAAAAAACTTGATATATCGGCAGAGAATGTACATATTTTTTTTGTTTTTTTTCTTTAAATTTGAAAGATATATAATAACCAATTTGATAAAGGATTAAAGCAAAAGGATATTGAAATTTTGAAGTGTTTTATTGGTATTACATATTTGATTAACTGATCTTATATATCTATCAAATTAGCAATTTATGTTGACTTACCAATAACAGTGGTAATCATTAATTGTATTTATAGATTAAAGTTTCGAATTTGGATTTAATATTGAATTTGAATTCCTCGTGCATCAATTATCCTTTCATATTTTTCATTTATTATTTTTGTTAAATAACAGTGCTATATGTTTCAAATTTAATATCTGGAAATGTGTATATAATAGCCAAGTTAATTAAAGAGGAAAATAAGTCACTTACATCAAGCAATAAGAACATGGTGGTACTAATTTTATACAGCATAGTTTGAAGTTTTGGGTTCAAATTCTTTAGATAGCAGCTATAATTTTGTGCAAAATCAATTGGAATGTGATCTTGGTATCTTACTAGTAAAAGCAATTAACTACACTTGAAAAACTACACTTGGAATTGGTGTGATCTTGGTTTCTATTTAGTAAAAGCATTTAACTACACATGCAAAACTATTATGTACCTATCAATTAATGTGGCTGGCATAAAAAACTTCATCATATATGCAGCTAAAACAAGGTAATATATGGATTAAAATGGAAAATAAATCCTATATCAGCTACAAATTGTTGCATATAGTGACATAGAGTAACCGCTCTTGCTTTCTACCTAGCGAAAACAGTAATCTCGTATATTTAAAATCATCGAATAGCCTACCAATTAATACTTATATAGCATGTAAAAATCACCATAAAATAAGGATAAAGAAAATTACAGTAGAAGCATGGTCTCGGTCATCATTGTGAAAGCACTGCAAGGCAACCTGCAAAATCAACTGAGAATCCCTAGCCTTCACCAAGCACTTCTTCAGAGCAGCAAGAAAGTCCAAAGTCTGAAGGGAGTTCTCGAAGTAATCCTCAACCAGCTCGAACAAATCCGGAGTGTTCCAGATATCCTGCCTGCAATTCAAAATGACCTTAACGACCTCGTGGTTCATCATGCAAAGACATCCAGCCACCTCCTTCAGGGAGTCAAGAGACATGGAACGGACATCCACTCCCTCCGTTAAGCTCGACATGGCTTTAGTCATCCTCCTTTGCATTTTACCATCAAAGGCCCTCAATTCCGGATCCATTTCACATGCTGCTAAGTACGATTTGATTTCAGCAGCGTACAAAGCTTGGTTCTCAACATCCTCGATCGTTTCCTCTCTTTTAATGCATTGCCATAGTTTGCTGACAATGATCCCCATTTCTTTCTTTTGTGCGTGTAGGAAGTGAGTGGGGAAGGAGAAGATGGGGTGTGTATATAAGAAAAGGGTGACTTGCCAGTGAAGAAATAGCTAGAAAGGCTAAAATTATAAATCCCAGGTTTGCTTCTTCATTTCTAATATGGATTGGGTTGTGCATATAATTATGCTTAAGCTTAATGCATGTACATACAATGTGCACTGTAGTCATTGTATTTAGAGAGAGCAATATATATATGGTTATCTTGCACGCAAGATTTAAAAAAAAAAAAGAAAAAAAAAAGAAAAGAGAGGGGAAAAAAAAACAAAAAGAAACAAAAATTAGTTCTGTTTACACCGTCTCAACTACATTGAACTTACTTGGGTTATTATCCATTACCACCAATCTGCCTTCTTTTTACATGTCTGTACCCGTCAAAAGCTAATGAAAAACATACATGCTTTCAACAGCTAAAAATCTAGGTAATTCTTCAAGGTGTGTATACTAATAGTGTATATTTCAGATTTTTCTATCTAATTAACTTGACATTGCTTTACAAGTAAATATTTTTTGAGAGATATGAAAGTTGGCAAAATGAAAAAAAGAAATGACGGAGACTATAATGGAAAGATATCAGCGAAGATAATTACTAATCATTAATCATTGCATTACACCATTTAGATTTGGTCGCAGGTGCTCATTTGTGGTGTGTAGAAAGTCATTAACTTGACAAGTGCATAGAGTGCAAGGATTTGAATATTGGTCGTTTTTTATGTATAATTTTGCATGGTCATCAATGTATTTTATGTTTGCATGGGTTGGTCGGTCGGGGAAAATGATGTTTAACTTCTGAAAATTACTTGTTTGACCCATGTAGTAGAAATCGATTGGGACAACAATTACAGTTGTTATTTGATAAAATGTGTCATAACTCTTATAGCTTGACAATGCCCTTTAAATAATAATATGCATATTAACAATAAAAAGAAGTCTAATTTATGTAGCTATTATTGTAAATTTCTATTTATTTGTGTAGTTTTTTCGTTTTTAACAAATTAACACTAATTTCATATGGAAAGTAAAATGCTTGTAATTACAGGTGCTGATGTCTTAAATGATATTATATGTTTAATGTTAAAATTATTCAAACCAGAAATGTTGATGTAAAAATTTCATGGTCGACAAAATATGCGCGCGTAAAAGAAAGAAAAGATATAAATAAATTAAGCAAGATACCATATTATATCTTTAAATTTCCTTACGGTCAAAGAAATAATTATCACAGCTGGATTCACAATCCCGTTTGCGCGTTGAGGGAAACATTGTATTTTCATTATATTTCTTTATTTATCCAAAAAAAAACCTTAACCTTTCTTGAGCAAATATAAACCAATAAAGTAACGATATTTGGACCATTAATAGGTGTATGAATTCCGTGCGTAAATGAAATTTACGAACCCTTTTTATAAATGTAACAACTTTCTTTTTTGAGAAACCTATAAGTGAATGAACACAAGGAATTAGATGGTCTTTTTGAATGGCATGTCGGATTTATAATGGACCGCCCACTAAGATAAGAAAATATAGTTTGAGTACAAGAGAAATGGTAAATGTCTTAACTACTACGATAGTACAAAGCAAGCCCCACTCATCAGAAGAGGACTTTTACTATACAGATCAATTGACTCAGGACTTATGACATGTAAAAAAACGAAAATAGTCCAACAAGCTCCGGAACATAGTCATCAAAGTCGCATATTTCCTATCCCATCGCATGAGAAAATAGTCTTTCCTCTCGAGTTAGATAGCATTCTCCTTTGAAATATATCAATGTGCAACCAACGCATCGCTTAGAGTAATTGTCACACCAAGTAAATTATAATAATTTAATACATAATTTACCAAATGATAATTTGGTAATTTTAATAAAGAGAGTCAAGATTATAACTTTTATAAATGAACGAACTAGATGAGCGAACTAATATCATTGTGAATATTTGATTTTTTGGTCAAGTTTCACTATAAGGACTCTTTAATCTTAATAAGAGATTGAGAATTATGATTAATTAGTATATTGGTTCTGATTTGGGTTGTTGTGATCCTAAAGTCAATTTGTGTCAAACGAGACGTAGAACTGGCCTTTCAATTTTTTAAACCATGTGTCATCCTAACTTCTAACTTCTTTTGTTAAATAAAAGAAAAGGGCCCATTCTCTAAAAGTGGACCTATAATTCAAGGAGCTAAAATTAACCAAATTTAGTGCTTTTCGAGGTAATGTGCTAAACGCAACGAGGGCTACTTGAAGATATCAAGATCGACTCGGCTCGTGGGGATTGAGGGGCATTTCTGGTTAATAGAGGGCAGGGCACATAGGGAATGAGGAGCATTTATGGGTAATGGAGGGCAAAGATATTTAGTTCAATTTGGGAGCTTCGCTTGATATTTTGTGTGGGGAAATGTTAATTTAGATGTGTGTGTGTTCATTTCATTGATTATGACCTAAGTTAGGTTAGTGTCCTTAATTAATATGATATTAACGATAAAATAAAACTAAATTTGAAAATTGGAACTTAGATTAGTGGTAGAAAATTTGAATCGTCAATATAGGTAATTCGCGACCTTGAGTGTATAGACAATGAAGAAGATGAATAAGCTATAGTTAAACTAATGAGTTACAGATCGATTAATTCTATATAAAATGCCTGTGAAATGTATTAACATGAATGTGTATTTTTAGACTCAGTTAAAATGATAATGAAGTTTTAATTATGTCAATAAAACTAATAATTTATGAGGAGAAAAATTAAGTAAATTTGATGATCAAAGATAACAATATTGTAGCTGATGAATTAAAATGAATAAACATATGTATAATGTGGTGACATGTTAACATAGGCACAAAATAATTTTAATTTCGCTTAAAAATGTACAATGGAGTGCACATAAAGTTTGAAAGAAAAACAAGTATGAATACTTAGCAGGAAAAAAATCAATATTGACAACCGACCAATTAACTGTCAAAAACCAACCAATCAAATATAATTTATAACATGAAATTTAGGGGTTTCGATTGACTAAATTTGGCATCAATCGACTAAATTTTGGGAACCTGCTACCGAGGAATCATTTCCTTTCGAAATTATTCGACGAATCTATTCAGTCGGTTGACTGATGATATACTTTAAGGCTAGGTTGAATTTAATCCTTGATGAGCTTATATAAGTGTTTAAAGATGCTTTATGAGAATCATATGACGATGTTAGGATGTGATATATTGGATTGTGATGTGCTATGACCTGATAACAATTTCAATTGGTATGGTAATGTTTTTTGCTATGACGATCGTGTTAGACATTATTAGATGGTTCAACGTTAGTTCGGTTGTTTATTATAGGGTCACACGAAAGAGTAGTAGTATGCCTTAAGGGAAATTAAGTAATTTGTAACATATATATCAAATTCTGTAGTAAATCTTGTTCTTAGTAGCGATGGTCTTTTTCCTTTATATACGTTAATTATGATATAATTAATTAAGTGCATAATTTAAAGTATATAATACGAATATTCTTGAATAAAATATTATGTGATTGTAACTAGAAGTAATTACAATCATAAGCAAGTAATCATAAAATAAAATGATATTTTGTTTTAAATATTCATCGTCAAGATGTTTCAAGAAAAGGATACTGATTCATTCATTGAGACCAGATTTTCCAAATTTTGGGCAATGCATTTCTCATGGTTGTTGGAAGTACCGTCTCAACTATATTGAACTTACTTGGGTTATTATCCATTACCACCTATCTGCCTTCTTTCTACATGTCCGTATCCGTAAAAAGCTAATGAGAAACATACATGCTTTAAATAACAAAAAAAATCTAAGTAATTCTTCAAGGTGTGTGTAGTAATAGTGTATATTTTCGATTTTTCTATCTAATTTACTTGACATGTCTTTACAAGTTAATATTTTTAGATAGGGAGATATGAAAGTTGGCAAAATGAAAAAAAGAATGACGATGACTATAAAGGAGAGATATCAGCCAAGATATTACTAATTATTAATCATTGCATTACACCATTTGGATTTGGTTGCGGGTGTGTGTATCTGTGGTGTGCAGAAAGTCATTAACTTGAAAAGTGCAGAGAGTGCGAGAATTTGAATATTGATCATTTTTATGTATAATTTTGCATGGTCGATGTTGATGTAGGCCAGCATCATGATACTATAGGTCGCTCAAACGACCTACGACCTAACCATGATCACAAGCTAAGTCTAAGTCACGCCCGACTTAATATGAGGAAGAATGAACGAGTTAAGGAGATGAAGATGCAGGAAAACGAGTTGGCAAGTCATTCAGGCGCGTTACGACCTAGCTACATCATTCCAGCGACCTACCGGGATAAGATTCTAATGCTATTGGCCAGTTTCTTTAGGTCGCGAACGACCTTCCATTCCTTAGGTCGAAAACGACCTAACGACCTACGAGTTAACAAGATAATAGAAGCTACCTTAAGTCATTCCAGTCACATTAACAAGTTCCGACCTAATGAGCTCCGATCTAATGGAATACGACCTACTGAAGACGAGTTACGACCTAATTTGTTGAAAGCTGAAGTTTTAAGTCGCTCACGACCTAATGGGTTTTTAGGTCGCTCACGACTTATGGAAGGATGTCTACGACCTAACGAGTTGGAAGGTAGAACGCTCGAACGACTCAACGAGTTAAAGGTACTACGAGCTAAAATGGAACGACCTAAGTTAGGTCGCAAGGAGCTAGGTCGCAAGAAGTTAAGGCGTGAAGTCCTTAAGTCGCTACATGTTTGTTAGGTCGTTACCGACCTAAAGCTTAGGTCGCGAAGTTTCTGATGCGCTTGTTCTTAAGTCGCGGAAGCTTGAATGTCGTTGGATTTTCTGCCGAGTTAATCTCCACCATTGGTGTCTTTGAGTCGCCACATGTTTTTAAGTCGCTGTAACTGTTGCCGTTGGATTCTATTGCCGACTTAATCTAAACCGTGGAAGTCTTAAGTCGTTCTGTTTGTAAGTCGTTGATGGGAAGTTGTCGTGTACTTTAGGTCGTGTACGACCTATGAGAGTCGTTGTAATGTGTTGTAATTTTTCTTAAGTCGTGAGCCGTTTATCTTTGAGTCGTTTGTATCTTTTTTAGGTCGTAACCTGTATGTTTGTAAGTTGGCAAGGCTTGTATTGTGTTGTTGTCTTAGGTCGCCGACCTTAGATAGGTCGTAAGTCGTCTATAGGTCGTTTCCGACCTAAGTACTTGTAATATTTTTGAAGTTTTCTGTTGTGTTGAGTTGTAGCCTATAAATAGGCATGTATGGTCATTTGTAAAAGGTTGCTGATTTTTGAATAAAATTCTCTTTTGATTGCTTTGTGCTTTCATTTCAAATTGGTAGTTGAGTGTAATCTCCTATCTCCTCTTTCGGTTAATCGAGTGCGCTCGATTCAACGATTGTAGAAGCCGATTCGCGGAATCAAGTGCGCTTGATCAACGCTTGAAGAATTGAAGATCTTTGAACCCGGTATCGTGCGCGATCAACGAGTTTGGGATAGCTAGAATTCGGTATCTTCGGATCAACGAATTTGGGCATTTCAGTATCTTCCAATCCACCGATTACTACATTCATCGATCTACATCGTTTTGTGATAATCCGCTGCGTCAGTTTTGGTATCAGAGACTGTTCTAGCCAATCATAGCTAGATCGAGACTTGGAGCCTATTCATTTTGAAGATTTGAAGTTTTGTTTATCACGGCCGTAAGCTAGTTGAAGTGTTCGACTGTATATTGAAGTTTGTAGATTGGATTTGTGATTTGGGGAAGTTGTGTTCATCATTGTTTGAAGTTGTTTGTTCGGATTGAATTGGAGGCCGAAACTTTGTCCATCGTGTTCATCGCGATTTGCTACAAAGTGGAAGTTTTCGATCCATTTCATTTTGGATCTAAGTTCGAAAGGTGTTTGAAATTTGGAGTGGAGCGAAAGTCAAAGTTTGAAGGCTTGATCATGCCTCCGAGATATGTTAACCGTCCTCATAGTGTTGCAGATTTATATGAGAGAGAAGATCCTGAACAGAAGAAGCAACGTAGTGATAAAAGATTCAATAAGGATTTCGAGAAAGTAGAGAGAATGAAGTTTGACATGAATCGAAATCAACGGAGAGTATCGCCACATTATGATTATGAGAAAAGAAGTAAAAGGGACGTGCATGGGCATAGAAGAGTCGATGTTTAGAATCGACGACGAAGTTCAACTAATTTTGAAGAGGAAAGTTATGGTGATCGTGTTCATTTTCGATATTCTGGTCAAGGGCAAAATCGATACAAGAATATTGAAGAGGATAGTTATACATGGAAATCAAGAAAGGATACGGAGATTCCAAAATTCCGAGGTGGAATACAAGCAGAGGAATTCTTGGACTGGTTATCCACGGTTGAAAATGTTTTTGAGCTCAACTACGTTCCTGAGGATCGTCAAGTGAAGCTAGTTGCTGCAAGTTTGAAAGGAAAAGCCATGGACTGGTGGCAACAAACTAAGGCAACCGGAGAGAGGATGAAGAAGTCTAAAGTTGTCAAGTGGGATAAGATGAAAAGGATGATGAAGGCAAATTTCTTACCCTACAATTATCAAGCTCGTCTTGATCAACAATTGCAGAAGTTGAGTCAAGGGAGTCGAGGAAAGGGTGTGGTTACAAACTCCAGCAATCAAACTAAAGGTGTTAATTGCAGTATGAATGTTTCTAGGAGAGTCAACGAACCAGTTGTACGTGGAATCACTAAGACAAATGTTGATGACCAAATTAAGCGCTATCATTATCAGGAGTCTGACCATCGAAGTTTTGAATGTACAAAGTCCCAGAAGAAACCCTTTGTTGTAGAAGAATGTGAAAGCAAGGATGTGGATGATTCTACTGAAAACGAGACAGAAGAGGAAGAGGAACCAACTAGTCCATTACCTTTCGGCGAAAGCGCTGAAGAATCGGAAGGTAGTGCTGAAACCTTGGTTAGGTATGAGGCAAGTGAAGAGCTTAAAACTCTCGAGGAGGTTAAACCAATGTTAGAAGAATTTGAAGTGGTCGGACATACAGAATCGTTCGCAACCTTACCACTAAAGTTTGACAACGAAGATGAAGAGGTCGAGTTGGAGAACGAAGAATGTAATTTGATTAATGAAGTAAACTTTTATCAACCACCACAATTTGACGACAATGAAGAATTTTTGCCAGGATTTGAGGAATCTTTATCAGGGAGGGTAGAAGTTTTGTCAATAGAGAAAGGAGGTAACTTGTTGTGAGGGACTGTTGAAATTGACTTTTATGAGCCGTCGAAATTTGACGATGAAGAAGAAGTTGAGTCAAAGTATGTGGAGGTAGAAGTTGATTACTCTTCATTGCCACAGTTTGATGTTGATAGTATGGAAGAAGAAGCTGTGTTCGGGATGGAGGAAATTCATTTGACAATGGAGGATTATTATTCGACACCTGAGCTTATGGATGAGAGTTAGCCATGTATAAATTCCTTAGTTTCCAAGGAACATGAACAAAGTGAGAGTGAAACAGAAGAGAAGGCAGAATCAGATAGTTTGTTATTTTTGAAAGAGTTCATCAATAAAATGGAAGATGATGATGAGTTGTCAATGATGATTGAACCTGGAAAAGATTCTGATTTTGAGAATCCGAAAGAAGATGAAGTATTTGAAGAATGTGAAGATGAGATGTCTGAGGAACTGCTTGAAGAATCTAGTTTTGTATACTTGGAAGAGCCTGACGAAAACGTAGAAATTAGTACTGACTTGTTTGTATTATCCGGGCAAGGAACGAGTGAAGATTTTGATGTTTATGAGGAAGTTGGATCAAAATTCGATGAGTCTGAAGTCGAATACTCTGAGGAGTTTTCCGAAGAGTTACCATCTCTACAGGACATCCAACCTCAAACTGAACCCGTACCAGATGCTATTTTACTGCCAGGATCGTATGATCTTATGAGTCTGAAAGAACAAGAAGAGTTGATACAACAGGAGGAAGTGAATGATTGTCAGTTGAAGTTGTCGGATGATGTCCACGCTGCTAACATTGCCAATGTCGATTGCTTGGAACCGAATTATAAACATAAATATGTTGACGTAGAAGCAAGTGGGAGTTCATTTCAGTCAGGGGAGTTTGATGCAACACATCAAGGGAAGATTCAAGAGGATGACACATCTGAACGGGATAAAGAAAGACAAGAATCTAAGCATGAGTCATCACAATTTTTCGGTCGTGATTTCCCAAGTCGTTCCATGATTTTAAACTTCCTTATAACGTCTCACATTTTCGACACGTTTTGGTTCTATATCACATCTTCCTATTGGCACAAGCAATATGGTATACGACCCTATTCTTATGAAGTTCTGTGCTACCTGAAGTGGATCTGGCATCTAGTGCTTAGATTATTCCGCAATTTTTCATATGCCATCTCCTTCAGATCACTTTCTTATGTTGCCTGCCTAATGCCACGTCTGTTCAATTCCATGTATTATTTAGCTCGAACCATAACATCCAAAGTAAAAAACAAGTTTAATCTCAAGAATGGTTATCGCCAGGGCCGTGTCAAACCAGATAATGAATGGAAGACAGCGTCTCGAAGAAGAAAGCTTTTAAATTCGAGAACGAATTTCTCCCAACCAGGGGAAGATGATGCAGGCCAGCATCTTGATACTATAGGTCGCTCAAATGACCTACGACCTAACCATGATCACAAGCTAAGTCTAAGTCGCGCCCGACTTAATATGAGGAAGAATGAACGAGTTAAGGAGATGAAGATGCAGGAAAACGAGTTGGCAAGTCATTCAGGCGCGTTACGACCTAGCTACATCATTCCGGCGACCTACCGGGATAAGATTCTAATGCTATTGGCCAGTTTCTTTAGGTCGCGAACGACCTTCCATTCCTTAGGTCGAAAACGACCTAACGACCTACGAGTTAACAAGATAACAGAAGCTACCTTAAGTCATTCCAGTCACATTAACAAGTTCCGACCTAATGAGCTCCGATCTAATGGAATACGACTTATTGAAGACGAGTTACGACCTAATTTGTTGAAAGCTGAAGTTTTAAGTCGCTCACGACCTAATGGGTTTTTAGGTCGCTCACGACTTATGGAAGGATGTCTACGACCTAACGAGTTGGAAGGTAGAATGCTCGAACGACTCAACGAGTTAAAGGTACTACGAGCTAAAATGGAACGACCTAAGTTAGGTCGCAAGGAGCCAGGTCGCAAGAAGTTAAGGCGTGAAGTCCTTAAGTCGCTACATGTTTGTTAGGTCGTTACCGACCTAAAGCTTAGGTCGCGAAGTTTCTGATGCGCCTGTTCTTAAGTCGCGGAAGCCTGAATGTCGTTGGATTTTCTGCCGAGTTAATCTCCACCATTGGTGTCTTTGAGTCGCCGCATGTTTATAAGTCGCTGTAACTGTTGCCGTTGGATTCTATTGCCGACTTAATCTGAACCGTGGAAGTCTTAAGTCGTTCTGTTTGTAAGTCGTTGATGGGAAGTTGCCGTGTACTTTAGGTCGTGTACGACCTATGAGAGTCGTTGTAATGTGTTGTAATTTTTCTTAAGTCGTGAGCCGTTTATCTTTGAGTCGTTTGTATCTTTTTTAGGTCGTAACCTGTATGTTTGTAAGTCGGCAAGGCTTGTATTATGTTGTTGTCTTAGGTCGCCGACCTTAGATAGGTCGTAAGTCGTCTATAGGTCGTTTCCGACCTAAGTACTTGTAATATTTTTGAAGTTTTCTGTTGTGTTGAGTTGTAGCTATAAATAGGCATGTATGGTCATTTGTAAAAGGTTGTTGATTTTTGAATAAAATTCTCTTTTGATTGCTTTGTGCTTTCATTCCAAATTGGTAGTTGAGTGTAATCTCCTATCTCCTCTTTCGGTTAATCGAGTGCGCTCGATTCAACGATTGTAGAAGCCGATTCGCAGAATCAAGTGCGCTTGATCAACGCTTGAAGAATTGAAGATCTTTGAACCCGGTATCGTGCGCGATCAACGAGTTCGGGATAGCTAGAATTCGGTATCTTCGGATCAACGAATTTGGGCATTTTAGTATCTTCCAATCCACCGATTACTACATTCATCGATCTACATCGTTTTGTGATAATCCGCTGCGTCAGATGTATTTTATGTTTGCATTGGTTGGTTGGTCGATGAAAATGATGTTTAACTTCTGAAAATTACTTGTTTGAAACATGTAGTAGAAGTCGATTGAGACAACAAATATAGTTGTTATTTGATAAAATGTGTCATAACTCAAGATTATGGCCTTACAATGTGCCCTTTAAATAACAATATGCATATTAACAACAAAAAGAAGTCTAATTTTTGTAGCTATTATTGTAAATTTCTATTTATTTGTGTAGTTTTTTCATTTTTGATAAATTAACACTAATTTCATAAGGAAAGTAAAATGCTTGTAATTAGAGGTGCTGATGTCTTAAATGATATTATAGGTTTAATGGTAAAATAATTCATACCAGAAATGTCGACGTATAAATTTCAAGGTTGATAAAATGTTGCGCATAAAAGAAAGAAAGGACATAAATTAATTAAGCCTGACAGAAAAATATATATGCAAATCTTCCAAACAGAAAAATATATATTACGCAACCCCGTTTGCGTGTTGTGGCGGTTGTTGTTTTTTGCATTAATTTTTTTATTTATCTAGCAAAAATCTTTAACTTTCCTGAAAATTATGAGCAAATATTAATCAAAAAGTTAATGATATATGGACCATTAATACATATATGAATTCCATGCGTGAAATGGTACATCGTAAGTCAAATTTACAAACCTTCTTATAAATGTAACAACTTTCTTTTTCGTGAAACCTATAAGTGAATGAACATAAGGAATTAGATGGTTTTTTTGAAAAGCAAATCGGTTTATAATGGATCGTCCACTAAGATAAGAAAATATAGTTTGAGTACAAGATAAATGCTAAATGTCTTAACTATTGTGATAGTACAAAGCAGGCCCCACTCATCAGAAGCGGACTTGCTATACAGATCACTTGACTTATGACTTATGACATGTAAAAGGAACGAAAATAGTCCAACAAGCTCCGGAACATAGTCATCAAAGTCGCATATTTCCTATCCCATCGCATGATAAAATAGTATGACCTCTGGAGTTAGATGGCATTCTCCTTGAAATGTATCAATGTGCAACCAACACATCACACAGAGTAATTGTAACACCACGTAAACTATAATAATTTAATACATTATTTATCGAACGACAATTTGGTAATTTTAATAAAGAGAGGCAAGACTATAATTTTTATAATTGAACGAACTAGATGAGCAAACTTATATCATTGCACAAATTTGATTATTTGGTCAAGTTTCACTATAAGGACACTTTAATCTTATTAAGAGATTTAGAGTTATGATTAATTAGTATTCAGGTTCTGATTTAGGTTGTTGTGATCCTAAGACCAATTTTTGTCAAACAAGGCATAGAAGTGGTCTTTCAATTTTTAAAACCATGTGTCATCCTAACTTCTCTTGTCAAATAAAACAAATAGGCCCATTCTCTAAAAGTGGACCTATAATTCAAAGAGCAACACTTAACCAAATTTAGTGCTTGTCAACACCTCAAATTTTTAATTGGAGTATCAATAATGCTTTCGAAACCTCCTTTGAATGCTTGAGCTTTTCAGATAGGTAAAAGTGATTCAAAGCTCGCCCTTGGGACCTTTCGACATAGTCGAAATGGTTGTTTCCTCTTGGTAAATCTCTTCGAATGGGTTGAATATGAACTCTGTCGAAACCACCTTTCGACGCTGACAAGGGAGCTTGGATTAGGGACTTGATCAATTTTGGAAATAGATGTATGGGAAAGGTTTCAACTCTATCAAAAGGGGTAACACTTGCAATTTAGTAGATTTGAGCTCAGGTTTCTAGGAAATAAGAAAACTTAGGGTTTGAACTTGGTCGAAAGGGCTCCTTTCGATCAACTCAACTTCAAATTGACACATTTATGACAAATAAGGAAATCAGAGCTGTTGAGTAAAAATGACTATCACAATCTTCTTTTTATTGAACTCAATTGAACTAATTGACCAAATCTCCAATTTGATTAGGCAATTAGGGTTTACAAGCTTCCGAATATACAAGTGAGAAGTCAAAGAAATCAGATCCCTTACAACTAACCCTTGGGGTCATACTTATAGGTGTGGGTTGGGATCTTTCGACCCCAAGCATTCAACGTAGTCGAATGGTCAACCCCTCTGCTTCCATGAGTGTTCACTGAACCATACCTTTTGAACTGGTCGAAAGCATTTTAATCATTCTTCTGTTGCCGCTGGAGGCTGGGCTTCTCTCTTTTTCTTTGTTTCCTTTCGACTTCGTCGACATGGGTTTCTAGATAGCCTTTCGACCATGTCGAAAGGTTTATTGATGTGCTTTTGACTTGAATGCTGATGTGACTAATAAGCTGACTTGGGCCCTAGCCTTTGATGTTGTCGAAACATGTCTTCTTTTGGCTTCGAGTGAGTCGAAACACCCAAAATGACTTTGTTGTAAATGGTTTCTTTCGAAAGCTTCTGCCCTGACTAATTTGGAACCCAATACCTTATAAATTAATAGTTCTTTCTTCATAGGTGAGAGTTACCCTAACCGTTTCGAAAAGCTTCATATGCTTTCGAAAGGGACGAATTGTCGAATACATCTCTGGCGGAAGTGACTGGGGGCGGAACCAAGATGTTTCGAATGCTTTGGCGCAAAGTGTAGAGTGTCTGCCATCCATTTCCTTCGAGAGGTGTCTTTTTGAGTACTTTGGATGTTTTTGACATGCTAGCTATCGCCTTTGAAAGGTATCCTTCAACCTTGTCGAATGCTCTCTGTTGATAGTGTCGAGACGTCCTTTTAACCTTCTCGTAAGAAACTGCTGGCGCTTTCATCTCCTTATTGGAAGCCATGTTTGACTAGACCATCTTGGTGCTTTCCGATCTTTATCAATACTCTCGTGTTCCTTCTGTCATACTTTTATCCCTAAGAATATTTTATGGATAACATTTAGCCGCCTAGTATGAAAGAAGCTTTTCTTCTTTAGGACAAAAAACTCCTAGGAACTTCTTTCTTTATTTCATACGAAACAGATAATATCCTCTATTAAGATTGTAACCTTGTTTTGTGACCTTAATGAGTAATGTTAAACTCATGAAGCTAATGTTTAAGATGTTGTTTAGTAATATTTCCGTACAATATATTCTGAAATATATATGATTAAACTTTTTCTATTAATAATGTGGAATAATAACACCCGATTTGTAGACATTGATTCAAATAAATGAACCTCCAAAGAAAATTATCATATACTTTTGATTCCCTTTCTCAAGTTTGGTTTCCCTCATTCATTAGATATGATTCTTCTGCTTGAAGAAGTTTTTCCTTGAAATCCTGTTATGATTTACTTTCATCCCTACATCCTTATTAGTGATTTTCAGAGAAAAAGCATTAAGTGGTTTAGTATCGATGTCATTTGGCGATGTGAAGATCTTGTATTGAAATCAAATTTTAAATTCAATTGAAAATTCACAAATCACCACAAAATTTAATAGTAGAATATAGAATTCTCAAAGTTAGGATTCCAATAGGAGTTCCATAAGGAAATCAGAAATAGGGAATCTATAAATTACTATCAAAATCCACAAAGAAGTTTAAGATCCATTAAATCTGGAAACTAACAAAAGACCATCCAAAATCCAATGATGAAATCATGCACACAAAGTCCCTAAATCATCACTGAAACGCACAAGGAAATTTTAAAACTCGCTAAACTAGAAATTATATAACTGTTCATCACAAATTTCAATTCAGAAATCAGGAATATGAAATTCACGAATTTCCATGAAAATGAATAAGGAAGTTTAGGATTCACATAATCAGAGATTTAAAGTTACAATAAGGCAATCAGGAATATGAAAATCATAAATCTTCATCAAAATCCATAAGGAAGTGTAGGTTTCATCAAATCAGAAACCCGGTAGGGGGCCATCGCATTCTAACAAGGAAATAAGGAACACAAAATTCATGAATAATTATAAAGATCACCAGGGAAATTCAAAACTCATTATGTCGGAAATCCATTAAGTGATCACCCTAGATCAATTAAGAATACAAAATCCACTAATCATCATAAAAGATCACAGGAAAATTTGTAATTTACTAAATCAGAAATCTCATAAGAGATCATCAAACACCCAATAATGAAATCAAAAATTCACAAATCGTCATGGAAATCAGCAAGTAATTTCAGAATTCATCAAGTCGAAAGCTTAACAAAAGATCATTAAAAATTCAAGCAAGGGAATAAGAAATGTGAAATTTATCAATCACCACAAAAGTTAGCGAGGAAACTTAGAGTCCATTAAAACGGGAAATTGTTATAAACATGAGACTCAAAAATCCAAGAATTTAAGAATGTAAATAGAAACCTGTCTATTCCAAAGGAAAGTCAGAAAATCAATGGGAAATCCATAAATTATTATGTAAACTCAATAAAGGAGTTAAGAAATCAAGAACTCATAAAATGGATGGTCAATAAGAAATCACCATGAAAATCATGCGATTGTAATATGTAAAATCCATGAATCATCGTGAAAGTCAATGATGAAATCGAAAATTTATGAAACCAATAATTTAATAAGAAATCATTATGGAATTTTACCAATGGAATTTAGGAATATGAAACTCAAAAACCACAATAAAACCAATATTAGGATTGGTAAAGCTAAAAATAAAATCTTCATGAAAAGAAACTGAAAGTTCACAAAATTAGGAAGTGAACTAAAATCTTTTCAGGTTCCCATCTGATAAATAAATCCTTAGAAATTCATTCAAATAGAAGCACAAAATCAGAAATTTGTCCAGTAAAGATAAACTTAGTAAGCCTAAGCAAAGGATTCCTAGACTTATGAGTTAGTAGTGAGTAGCTCTGTAAGGTTATACCATCGTTCGGAATAGTAATTCCATTAATAATGTCCAGACTTTTCTAATCTAATGGGCCACCCTATTTCTAAGGATCTAAGAGTGGTGTGATTAACCCATCCCTGAAATGGGATCATTTTCATCTTTGTAATTGGAGCTCGCTATCTATCCCACTCCTTTGGCTTTTGTATAAATCTTGGCCTTTGGTATTATGCTAGGGATCTCTTTTATCCATTCTCTTGTCTCATGTCATCTCTTAGGATGCATGTTTCTTTGCCCTTTGATGTAGGAATTATTTCTCAAGCATTAGATGTTCTAAGATTTGTTAATTAATATTTTGCTTCTTTTGGATATGATTTTGGACCCTTTGTCTATTTTCGATTATTGTATTGGACATCTTAGTTCTTTTGCTTTTGTTTGTTCGCTCTTCTAGGATTTCATCGTCGTCCCAGTTAATAGACAAATTTCTTTCTTTAACCCTTTATTCTCTTGGGTTTTAACTTCCGTTTTGAGTTGTAGACAACTTTTTCTCTCTTCTTTCATCTAGTGCCTCTCCCGGGCTTCCCATGACTCTGAGGATGTTGTACTTGCTGATTTGACCTTCCTCTAGAAGGTTACTGATGGGTGCTTATCCTGACCCTCCCCTAAGAGGTGATATAGACGTTAGGGGCTTTACCCTCCCTCTAGGAGGTGCTACGGATTGGTCGAAGGCTTTTGTACCTCCATCTTATAAGGTGCTATGGATTGGCCATAGGATTTTGTCCCTCCGTTGTAGGAGGTGCTACGGATTGGCCATAGGCTTTGGTAGGTATAGCACCCCTCTCTTTTATGGAGGTGTTACGGATTGGCCGTAGACAAAAACTTTTGCATAGAAATCATCTTTGATCAATTAAAATATTTGTGAACTTCTTTTTGAATACCAAATGATTCTTATAAATGAGCCCCTCTAATGTATCGAGGGGTTATTTTCCCGAAAAGAGAGTTTTGATCATAAAAATATCTTTTTGCACTGCTCACCTTGGTAAAGGTCTTTAAACCATTCTCATTGTACAGATGCAGATCTCAAATAAGAGACTGGGAGGTCATGATTCATGAACAAATAGTCTTTTA
Organism: Allium fistulosum; assembly: GCA_030737815.1. NCBI lineage: Eukaryota > Viridiplantae > Streptophyta > Magnoliopsida > Asparagales > Amaryllidaceae > Allium > Allium fistulosum. Next base: position 1,112,678,667 of record CM060907.1, on the reverse strand, counting down.
GCTGAGAATAGGATTCTCCAATCTGAGTTTTGTTAATGAACTTTTAATAACTCAAAAAATTTCTCTGTAAAAAGTAAGAATTGGCTTTGTCCTTGCCAATAGTTTTTTAGGAAACTTTGGAACAATGAAATTGTTTAGTTGGGTGTCTTTGACATGTATTTATCAATACTAAATGGTATTCCTTTAACGATCATGCAAGCTTGTCTTTTGAAATAAAAAATATCCCTCTTACTTATAGGGTAATTTGAGAAGATCTTTTCTGACCTTTAAAAATTAACTTTCCTGAAAACGCTTTTGAGAAAATTCTTTCCAAATGGTAGAGCAATAGAGTTGATGTGCACCTCATATATGGTAGTGCTTCTTCAGGTCTTGTTTAACAAAAGAAATGTTTTGCTCGTGAGCCCGAAAAACCATGATTCATGGTCTAATAGATCTCCATGAGTAAGGACATGCCTTTTCTAAGAATCCCTTCTTTTGGAAAAGTTTTAGATATTTACCCCTTTTGATCTTGCAGTTGAAATTTGACTATTAACTTGGGTTTCGTGGAAGTAGCTCTTTACATAACATCGATTCAAACTTTGAGAAGGGGATGCATTATCTTGTCCATAAAATTTGAGTAGTCTGTCTTAAGCAGGCAGAGGTTTATTGTACCTTTAAAGCATGTTGAGTGCCATGAACTGATTTTGTTTTTACCTATAAAGACACTCGAATTTTGTATTAACATATGACTAATTCAGAGTACAATCGAATTCAAAAAGGGATAATCAAAGGAAATTTATAATAGAAAAAGGCTGCTAAGTTTCATGGCCTAGTCAAAGTTTGTAGATGTAGATGCGAGAGAAATCCCTTATCATGGCTTTAAATGATTGAATTGCCCCTTTCAAGGCAGAGGATCTTCTAATCTTCTTTAGAAAATTCCTTCAAGAATCCAGACTTGATTAGGTTCTGAACTATCTTCGCCAAAGCACCACAATTGCCAGTTTCATGTCCTTTCACTTTATGATAAGCACAATAATTCTTTCCCTTCCTGGGCTCTGCTGGAGTCCTCATCTTATATGAAATGGAAAAATTATTATCATCTTTTATCATCTCAAAGATATAAGAAAGAGGCTTGCTTAATTCCATTGCTTTGCACTTAAGTGTTGTCTTCTAACTATCTTTATTGTTTTTCTTCCACCTAGCTTTCTGCTGGAATGATTGAAATCATACTTTTCTTTCTTTTGTTCTTACTGAGATTTCTTCATGGCATGATGCATTGTATCCATTCGAATAAACTTTTCCACTTGGAGATTGAAATGTTGTAGGTCCTTACATCCATTAATGCAAAAGTCCTTCCAGAAAGGGGTTTTCTCAATTAATCCTGACCAAACTGCCATATGTTTTTCTCTGTCGCTTGTACCCTCTGTTCTTAATGCCTCTGCATTGAACTTTCTTATGTACCCATCGAGTGGCACTTCTGGTCCTTATTTAATAGTTGCTTGTAAGCTAAAAGCCCTAGTTGGATCTTTAAATGCATGAAATTGGGTTGATAAATTCATTGGAGAATTGTTCCCAGGAATGGATAGTTCCTTTTTTGTAAAATCTAAACCATTTGATAGTCGTTCCTTGAAATGTAATCGGAAATAATTTGCAGCGAACTGCCTCTGAAGCATTATATAAGTTCATCCTGTTTTCAAAGACCACAAGATAATCATCTGGATCAGTTGTTCCATCGTATTTTAGTGAAGGAATTTGGATGTGGGGAGGGACACTGGCTTCCACTATTTCTTCTTAGAAGGGAGTTTTTTGCAGGATAACATATTTCTCCCATTCGAGGAGTACATCTCTTGCTGCATTCTTTGTGATTTGGTTAAGAATAATGTTGCAGTGACTTTCATTGTCTTCTAAGGCTGGATTATCTGATTGTTCAAGGAACTTTTCTGCTTTATTCTCTTGGCTTAGCTTCTCGTCTTTTGCCCCATTCAAAGATTGTATCTCATTTTCTCATTCTATGATTTTTAGTGATGCTTCAGATAGAACCATTTCAAGAAGTCCATGGATAGCCAATATTTGTTGTGGTTGATTCTGGACTGTAACTTCATTACTCTCTAATCTTATTAAAGTTGACAGCTGTCGAATTTCCATATTCTCAAAGTTGAAATTCGGGGCTATATTGTTTTCCGAAGTTGATTGTGGCATTGCTCCTTCATTTGAGATACCTTTATTATTCCATGCTTCCTCCATCTTCTTCCTTCGGACGAAGTACTCTATGCAATTAATCTTCGTTGAAAGTGATTAGGGATCGGAGGTTCAAGCCCTCTTTCTAGCATCAAAAATGTTAACAAGAAACTTGTCAACACCTCAAATTTTTAATTGGAGTATTAGCAATGCTTTTGAAACCTCCTTTCGAATGGGTGGAGATTGCTAGAGCTTTTCAGATAGGTAAAAGTGATCAAAAACTCGCCCTTGGGACCTTTCCACATAGTCAAAGGGATAGTTTCCCTCTTGGTAAATCTCTTCGAATAGGTTGAATATGAACTCTGTCGAAACCACCTTTCTACGCTGACAAGGGAGCTTGGGTCAGGGACCTAATGAATTCTGGAAATAGCTGTATGGGAAAGGTTTCGACTCTGTCGAAAGGGGTAACACTTGCAATCTAGTAGATTTGAGCTTAGGTTTCTAGGAAATAAGAAAACTTAGGGTTTCGACTTGGTCGAAAGGGCTCCTTTCGATCAACTCAACTTCAGGTTGACATATTTATTAAAAATAAGGAAATCTGAGCCATTGAGTATGACCATCACAATCTTCTTTTTATTGAACTCAATTGAACTAATTGACCAAATCCCCAATTTGATTAGGGAATTAGGGTTTACAAGCTTCCGAATATACAAGTGAGAAGTCAAAGAAATCAGATTCCTTAAAACTGACCCCTATGGTCATATTTATAGGTGCGGGTTCGGAACTTTCGACCCTAAGATTTCGACACGGTTAGAAGGTCAACCCCTCTACTTTCATCAGTGTTCACTAAACCATACCTTTCGACCTGGTCGAAAGGGTTTTAGTCATTCTTTTGTGGCCGCTGGAGGTTGGGCTTCTCTCTCTTGCTTTGTTTCCTTTTGACTTCGTCGACAGGGGTTGCTTGATAGCCTTTCGACCTTGTCAAAAGGTTTATTGATGCACTTTTGACTTGAGTGCTGATTTGATGAATAAGCTAACTTGGGGGCTAGCCTTCGATGCTGTCGAAACATGTCTTCTTTTGGCTTCGAGTGAGTCGAAACAACCAAAATGGCTTTGTTGTAAATGATTTCTTTCGAAAGCTTCTGCCTTGACTAATTCGAAACCCTATGCTTTATAGATGAATAGTTCTTTCATCATAGGTGAGAGTGACCCTAACCATTTCAAAGGGCTTCATATGCTTTCGAAAGGGATGAATTGGATGAATACATCTCTGGCGGAAGTGAATGGGGGCAGAACCAAGATGTTTCGAATGCTTTAGCGCAAAGTGTAGAGTGTCTGCCATCCAATATTGCTTGCGAGAGGTGTCTTTTAAGTACTTTTAATGCTGTTGACATGCTAGCTATCGCCTTCTAAAGGTAGCCATCAACCTTGTCAAAAGCTCTCTATTGACACTGTCGAGACGTCCTTTTGACCTTCTCGAAAGAAACTGCTGGCGCTTTCATCTATTGGAAGCCATGTTTGACTAGACCATCTTGGTGCTTTTCGATCTTTATCAATACTCTCGTGTTCCTTCTTTCATACTTTTATTCCTAAGAATATTTTATGGATAACATTTAGCCGCCTAGTATGAAAGAAGCTTTTTTTCTTTAGGACAAAAAACTCCTAGGAACTTCTTTCTTTATTTCATACGAAACAGATAATATCCTCTATTAAGATTGTAACCTTGTTATGTGACCTTAATGAGTAATGTTAAACTCATGAAGCTAATGTATAAGATGTTGTTTAGTCGGTTGATTGATGATTTACTTTAAGGCTAGGTTGAACGTACGCCTTGATGTGCTTATATAAGTGGTTCAGGATGCTTTATGAAATCATGCGACGACGTTAGGATGTGATATATTGGATTGTGATGTGGTATGATCTGATACTAATTTCAATGGGTTTGGTAATTTTTTTGCTATGACGATCATGTTAGACATTATTAAATGGTTCATCGTTTGTTTGATTGTTTATTATAGGGTCATGCGAACAGGTTAGTGGTATGTCTTAGTGGAAATTAAGTAATTTGTTACATATATATCAAACTCTGTAGTAAATCTTATTCGTACTAGCGATGGTCTTTTTCCTTTATATACGTTGCTATATTATGATATAATTGATTAAGTACATAATTAAAAGTATATAATAAGAAAATCCTGGAATAAAATATCATGTGATTGTAACTACGAGTACGTATAATCATAAACAAGTAATTATACAATAAAATGATATTTTGTTTTAAATATTCCTCGTCAAGGTGTTTCAAGAAAAGGATACCGATTCATTCATGCAGACTAGATTGTCCAAATTTTTGGCAATGTATTTCTCATGGTTGTTGGAGCACCAAGGAGTTACGTATTTATAATTATCCAATATATATGCAATGACTTATCTAATAGTTTCGTGTTGGTTGATAACAACTAGATCAAACTAAAATACTTAGTTTAATGATGTTACATAGTTCCCGACTTGAGAATAACCTAGAATTCAATGTGAATACTCAACTTTGATTATAGTTAAATCATGGCATGGCGGTCTATCGAGCTACTGTAGTTGGGTCTGAGTTGTTGCAATTGAAATTAGGCATAATTCAATAGATAATTCGTCTCCTCAATTATATGAGTTTAGTATCATGGTCGACTATAGTCAACTCAATGTCAAAATCTCTGGACAGAGTAATATGGTTAATGATGAATGTTATCATTTAACCAAGGATGTTGTTTTTGGATTGATCGAGTTGAATGTGGATAATATTAGAATTTTGACTAGTACCAATTCCATTTATCCTAAAGTGATATAGCATTGAAAAAGAGAACGTGTGTATATTATCTTTACTAAAAGATACCGCTTATGAAATTAGATTTTATCGAAAAGATCCGTAAGCAATGAATTCGACAAATGGTCACACCCCTAGTTAAAGTGACGTGTGAAATTTAATATTTGAATTATTCAATATTAATCATGGATTGAATTCACGTCTATGAGTCTCACAGCCGCATTTGTGAATTCTCTGAAAAAACACTGGATTTGATTATTTTATAAAATGTAAATTAATTAAGTTAATTAATATTTAAGGAATATTAGTTATTAATTTATTTGATGTTTCGATGTTATCATTAATTACTTGGATGTAAATATAAAAGTTCCATATGCATGTATTGAAATATGATATCGTTATGTACTTTAACGAGCTTTAAATACAATTAATTACTTTATGGGGATTTTGGAAAAATTCCATGCAAGGGAAATTCTTTGCCAGCCTTGAAAAGAGAAAATGGAGGATTAGATTGATTGTAAATTAATTAACAATTAAAAGTGGAAGTTTTTAAATAAAAAATAAGAAAGGTTTTTATTCTTCCTTTAAAACAAACTCCTCCCAAATATTTTCGCTCATTTAATTTTTCCTTGTTCTTCCCTCATCCATGGCTACCTCCTCCATCTCTTTCATGGTTGAAAACTCCATTTCTTTTTTAAGAAATATCCACTCTAAAACAAATCAAAACATCAAGTAAACATAAAAGCAACGAGGTTCATTCATCTCTTACAAAGATTGTGTGTATATTCAAGGATCTAAGGAGGGATTCAAAATAAAAGTGTATTCTAATTTTTTTTCGTTGAATTAATACATTTACCATAATTTTATATGTATATATTATTGCTCACCTTGATATTTAATTAGTAATATAATTTAAACAACTAGTTAAATGATTTAATTAGTTTTAATTTGATAAAATAAAACCAAAATTATATAAAACGGTGTTTTAGGATGTTTTAAAGTTACCTACAATAATATTCCAACATATTATATAATTTAATGATTTTAATGTTTGCATTTTAAATTTTTAATCCATCCTTAAATATAGAGGTTATTGATACCTTGTTTGATTTAATGTATGTAATTTCGGTTTTATAATATTTCAATTGTTATCGAAACTATCTCTTTTATTTTTGAGCTGAAACTTTATGTACACACACGCACCATACATACATACGTACATACATACATACATACATACATATATATACACATATATAGATTCACATACATAGATTCACATATATCCAAAAATACATATATGTATATATATGTATATGTATATGTATATGTATATGTATGTATGTATATGTATGCGTGTGTGTGTCTGTTTGTGTATTTGCAAGTACATTAGAAAGGTTTATTGTAACACGGATGTTAGTTATTGAATCAATTAGAAATTAATTTGGTTTAATTTATATATATGTCTGTGTGTGTGTTTGTATATTTAAACATTTATATTTTATATTATTAAGGCATGTATTTTATAAAAAAAATTCTCATAAAATTTTTTCACAGAATAATCTAAAATTGAGGTAATAATATATGTGTATATAAGCAGCGAACATATACATGGATATAAGTGCCAATATCTATAGATGTATATATTGACTAAGTTATAGTTCATTGTTTTGTCACTTTAAATATATTATTATAACATATCGTCTCTTATATGTTGATTAGGTGTACTATCAATTAAATGTTTGTAAAGGAAGAAAGCTAGAATAAATCAATGTTGTCCTTTTTATCTCTTTCATTTTAGGTCTTGATGTGGTTATATCTAGATCTAATTTCATGTTTGTTCCCATCTTTAAACATCAAATAGTTACACTTACGATACATTTCACATGTTTTTTTACACTTTTAACATACAAAAATTGTAACGACCCGTAAATTTCAACTGTTTTAATAACGTTATTAATTGAAATTTTGCGAAATTATAACGATAAAATTTTAAAATATAAATTTGATATTTGGAATGCGTTTAGTTAAACAGAGCAACTGGTAAATTTTCGTCCGAAAATATGAAAGTTTATTTCGCGCGTAAATTTACTTCAATTTAATCAGTTAAAAAGCGATGAAAATAAAATGTTTCCGAAACCTAAATATTTTTACATAGAAAAATTCTAAAACATCTTCTGAGCAAGATGTCAGTTTGTCGTTTTTTCAAATTCGGACATCTTTGGCTCCGTCGATCTTATTTTTCAGTGTTTTTCTTGCATTTTCCGCTATTAGAAAATTCGGAATTTTATAATTAAAATCATACCACTGATATTTATATACTGTTTTGATCGTCTGGTTATGTTGACCTCCATAGTCTATTGATGTTTGTGTTTCGGAGTTCGGAACACGATGGAACTGCGTAACGATCTTTTACATCGGTTCCTCTTGAGCCTTTCGGTTTTCTTGTCTTTCTATTTGTACACTGTTGAATTTAAATAACCTTTGGCACTTATATCCCTTGATATTTATGCTCGTGACTTTTAGTTTTCCACTATTCCAGCTTAATTTTTGGTCCGTCTCTTCACGCCTTTTGAACTATTCATTTATGACATTTGCTATTCCTATGCGTTCTGCAGTTCCCAAATATGGTTGCATTTAAGCATGAACAGCTCCTCCATTTCTCTTTTTACCTATTCTTATCGAATCCTCCACCTAGCAAATACATCACCTCCCAGAGAAATCTCCACCCATCTCCTACCCTTCCATCCACATCGGGAATTCACCTTCCTCCGCACCTACATGCTCCCCTCCGGCAAATCACTGCGTAAGCAGCTCCAACCAATAACCGAAGCTCCTCCTTCATGGTGGCATCACGCGAGTTTCCCGAAGTCGTTTCTCTCTCCTCCAGTCGATACAAAAGCCTTTCACAACCACTGCCTAGCCCAGCCGAAGACCTCGCCTTGAACACCTTCCTTCCCCTCTCCAAACCCTTCGACAGCCGCTCCCCATCAACGCATGAACTCCAACTTCCTTTCCCTTAGCTTCCCACGCAAGCATATCTGACATCCTTGCAGCCAACATCTTTTTATTTATGTAAGTACATTGTTTTAATTACATAGTACATGTATTAGTATGTTTATATGTTTTGCATTTGTATGATAATTATATATATGATCTGTGTTGTTTATATAGTGTATAAGTATATTATTTATATATTTATAGTTCATATATATTATGTTGTTAGGCAAGTGTAATCTGCCGTATACCAATAAGTATATATATATGGTTTTAAACAGTAACAGTAAATAGTAGCATACTTTGATGTGTTAGATTTTTTTTTTATATAAAAGTTATATATATATACATATATAATAAGTTAGTTGTACATAAAGATTTCACAGGTTATGTATATATATCGTTAGTGTTTATATAAAGGTTCTTAACATAATACTATATATATGTGGCTGAATATAGTACTTACAGTATGCCGTTTGTATATGTGAATGACTGCATTTGTTTAAATGATGTAAAGTATTATATATGGGAATATTAGTTGAGTGTTTGCTGTGGTATGTTTCACATAGTAGCTTTTGTTTTAAATTATATAGCAGTATAGTGTGTTTCGACGTAAGATATGTTTAAAGTGATATTTTGATCTACGTTTATAATTTGATAAGGCTACAGTGCAGCACTCCTATTCTATTATACATGTACAATATAAGAATTTTATTGGTAATATTGTATATAAGTATGCGGGATTATAAGATACATTGTTTCTGTGAGTCATTTGCTATATATATTATGTATGAATTATATTATCTGAATTATAACAACCCTGGTTTGATTTTGTATGATAGTTGTTTCAGAAAAAAAATTTGTTTAGATATATATGCATATTTATATATGTTATGTAAACTAGTTAGTTTATTAAGGGATTTACTGTCACATGTAAATAATAAAGTACAAGTTGTATAAGTTGTTTATTCTAGCCTGTATATATGTAAGTTGTATTGTATTATGGGTCATTATATATGTATATATTAGATTATATTTTATATAAGTTTATCTACAATCTATTCGATTTTATATATATGTTATGTAACTTGCTTATGCTGATACAATGTATTTATTTATGGTTACATTTACATTTTTGAAGTTTGAGATATACATGTGGTTATTTTATATGTTTGTGTTTTAAACTTGACATTAGTTTTACAATAAGGGTGGACCTCAAAGTAATATATTAAGTTTTCATATAGGAGTATGGTTTGGGTGTAAATATATATAGTATTTGAATATTAGTTTTAAATTTAATATAGATTTCATGAAAATAATAATTATATAATAATAATGTATATATATTCAGTTCATATCTAGATGATTCTGATTTATTTCATCAATTCCTATTTATCAGCTTTGATCGTCGAACTCATGTCATCGTGCTTTGTTCCGAAATTCATGTTTGGATTCGCAACCCACCTTATTCTCGTCCATCTCTAGCCTCGAAAGGTGAGCAATCACTCACGATTAATGTTCTTTTATTTATTAAATTTGATTTCAATTGAAACGACAATTGAAATATGCTGCTGTTAGTTAATTACACTGTTATATATGTTATTACCTGTATCAGTTCACCTATGACATCTGACACCATTATCTGTTAATTATTTATGCGACGATAATACAGTTTGGCTGATAATTGATTGATTTTTGATGATTATATTAGACGCTAAATTGTTAATGTTAAAATGATAAATAGTATGCAATTGAAATTGATATAGGATAGTTAAATGTTAAATTTGATTAAATGACATTTGTATAATATGACCCATTTAACTGTCAAAATTTATTGACACGTAGGATTTGTTTAATCACATCTTGAACCACTGAATGTATATTGTTAAATTGGTGATGTATGAAATTGTAATGGATGACAAGTGAAAACCGTAATGTAATAATCTTTAATCTACATGAAATGATAGTGTAGATTCTAGAAATATTATATTAATTCGTACAAATAACAATGCGAATTAATACGGTTATTTCAGGATTATTTGAATTGATTTTTGGATTGTTATTGATTGTTGTTATTGCTTGTTTATTTACTTTGACACCATCCCAGCTATCACACTGCAAGTTCCCTTTTTTATGCTTTGATTTTGAATTGAATTGGAATCGGGTTGAAATGATAAATACCCAAGTTGAACTTTGACCTAGGATATAAAATTAAATAAAACCGATTGGTCAATAATTTGATTTAAAAATAAAACGAAGATTTTATTTGAATAAAGAATATGGTTTTGAAATGAAGTTGAAATTTGAATTTTTGATGAAAGGAAATGTTAATATTTAAAAATCTGAAACAAAATATTAAAAATGAAATTGGTGAAAGAATGTTGTTTAATTTGAGAAATTATTGAATTAAGTTTGAAATTATAATTAAGTTTGAAATTGTAATTAAGTTTGAAATTATTAAACTTTGAAATGATTTAAATAATTAAGTTGGAAATTATAATTAAGTTGAAATTATTAAACTTTGAAATTATTTAATAATTAAGTTTTGAATTATTTAATAATTAAATAAGATTGAATTATTTAATGATTAAATTGAATTGAATTCTTTAATAAGTAAAATTGAACTTTTGAATAAGTGAATTTACTTCATAAATAAATGAAATTGAGTTCTTTATTAATTAAGTTTTGGAAAATATTTAAGTAAGTAAATAAGTGAAATTGAATTTCTTTAACAAGAAATAAAATGTGATTTATTGAAATTAATGCAAGACTTGAAATTTAAAGAATTTGATTTGACGAATTTAATTTAATTCAAAATGGTAAGTTTTGATTTAATGAGGTTGAACTTAAGAAATTGATTTAATGATTTGGAAATTTAATAGAAATTGTTTTGAATGATAACTTTACTTAATGAATATTGAATGAAATCGATAAATGATTTTGGAATAGATTTGAATGATAAATTAAATTAATTTAAACGATTTCGAAATGAAACTTATATACGAACTTGAATCAATATTTGAATTGTTTTAAAAAGAGATTGAATTTGAATTATAAGATTTTGAAATGAAAATTTGGAAGTTTTGAAACGTAAATTATGGAAATTGATTTGGAAAGACAAATGATATGTTGGTTTACGAATTGAAATTGAAATTGAAATTGAATTTGATTTGGTTTTTGAAATATATAAACAACCAATCGGTGTAATAATTACGAAAGTTATTAAAGAGACCGGGATCGGTAATGGGTATACTCTCTATCTGAACCGAAACCACTTTAATAACTATACGCGGAGTGATGATCCAGAATGAAGTGGTTGGAATGATGTACGTGATGACTGAAGAAAGAGAACGATAATGGATAGCCTTGACACTTGTGTCAAATTGGAAATGACTAAAACAGGAGCTGTGCCGGGCCAATGGAGGATTAGCTACCTCAAGTGGACACACTTCTTCGAACTACTTATACTTGTTGTCGATTGTTGCACCCTTGATTTTGGGAGTGTTGTTTCACGGTGTTGCGGGCGCTGCGGCGTTGCGTTCTCACCAGTCCGGATCAGGCGAACGGTAGTATCACTACCTTAGGTATTGCCTCATGTGCCTTGTCATACTTGTATTCCATTTATACGCGACCACTACGATTTTGATTTGTACCTTTAGTATATGGATTGCCCTCTGGTGACTTCCGGTTTTGGGGAAACTACGGTCTTGTATATGCTTTTGGGAATAAAAATGTGTTAACGGTGTAATGGGCCATGACTTAACGCTATTTTGATATCTTATTATTACTGATAGACATTATCTACTTATCGTACATTACTACCTAGTAGATAGTTTAACGGATCCTTAAAGGATGGTTATTCCAAACATCCTTTGAGTTACTTGTATTTCAATTGCTATTTCACTTGAGTTGGATTTATTAATATAATAATGTTAATCCTGACTCGAGTGTCTTGTGTTTTTGCTTTACGCTCTGGTCAGACTGAGTGATCCAATATTCGAGACTCACCTTTGGAGTTGGAGCTTTGCTCGAAGATCCAGCCATCTATTCTGCTTTCAGCATTCGATGATTCCAGTGATGTATTCTAATTTGTATCTGATGTATCGTTTTACTCTTCCGTTGTATCTGGTTTAACTCTGATGTATCGTATTACTCTTCTGTTGTAAACTCTGATGTATCTTATATATTCATATAGTAGCTTCATGAACTACTCTCTCTTTTATTTCCGCTGCATTTATTACTCTGTGTCTGTGATCTGTGATTATTTATTTACTGTATATGTTCAGTTTTGCCAAATTTAAATTAACAACGCGGTATCTTGAGCAATTCAATTCCGGCATGAGTGTCTTCCTATACACTTATAATGGATGCGAATGGTCCAAAATACCAGGTCGTTACAGTTGGTATCAGAGCTTTGGTAGCTCTAGGCAGAACTCAACATATAGGGTAAATGTATTTACAGAATCACTCTCATTCGAGTTTCAATCTCTTCCTTTGACTCAATTCCTTTGAATTTTGGAACGTTTCCCTCGGTTCCGAAATCGTGTCTTTCACTATTCGTCTTCTTTCAATTCTGGAGCATCCCATAACTCCATTCTGAATGATATCTATAATAGATTGGCGGTCTCGCCAATCTTCGAATTATTTGTAAACGGGTGAAACTCCTTTACAATAGGCATTGATTTACCGGAGATTTCTGTATCCTCGGTTTACGAAGCTATCTATTCCCTGCTAAACCTGAATTCCATCTCTTGAGATCGAGTGTTGATTTACCTCGGAATTCAGCATCGATCTTATTCTTGAAGTTATGGACGACCTGGTTAAGGTTGCCCGCGATTTATATAGACTCATCAATCTTCCTACTTTGTTATTTAATCATCATATCTTTGTTTCGAACTTATCTTCGAATCAAAATTCTCTTTGATTTGATTTCCATCAAAATTTGAATCTTTATACATGTTTTGAAATCTGTTCTTGTATCGTCGAGCGAGGAATTGTATTTATAAAATTATATTTAAATGTTTTAAAATATATTGTGTTGTTTAAGTTGTTGATGTTGATTTGGATTTTCGATCGATTCGTCTGATCAACGCTATCGATAGGATTTCCAAAACACTTTAACAGAGCAAACCGACATAATATCATTTTCAAATTTGGTAAACAAAATAAATTTTTGAATGATTATATTATATATAAATATAAGTTTTCTGAAATTAAATTATTAATGAATTTGTTGTCAGAAATGATAATATTTGTGTAACGATACGGATTTTGCCCGCTCGAAAATCGACATCCGTACTTCACGTGTACTCGAATGCCGTAGATTCGACCGTTCAAATCCGAGTCGCCGGAGCTTATAACACAGTTAAGTAAATAACACAGCGGAAGAAATGAATAATATATTGATATACAGCTTTGATACAATATCTGATACAACAGAATGCTAAAAAGAATATCAATATACATCAGAGATGATACAACAAATAGCAGCGGAAAAGAAAAGATAACAACAGCAGCGGAACAATATCAATAGAAATGATAACTCCAAAATGATCTTCAGACAAGAATGAATCCACAACTCCAAGATAAGCAACTCCGATGAATGAACTAGCTCCAGATAATCTACTAAACCTGAATATCTGAAAAGAAACCCAACTCTAGACTGCCCGTGTGGAAAATAGTGGGCACCCAGAGTTTAGGAAAGGAACAATAAACTCTGGATCAGTCATGGGACTGGTGTGAGCAACAAAAACAGTTTATCTTTAAACAAACACAAAAGGTTTTAACATTGAAATCCGCAATGCTTTTGGAAAATGAAACTACCATAAGACCTCCCACCACACACACAATGCAAACGCATAATTGGAGGAGATTTCTTCTTATGATAGTCAAACATGCTTACTACGCAAATCATTGGATATTATTATTACTAGTGCATAGTGTAGAAAACAGTTCGAAAGTATAATATTAATCTTAGCCAACATACGACCAGTATCGTATGCCTACTATAGCTACTATGTTCAATAGCAGGTTACCGCCACATTCCATAACAGGTAATACAACTAAAACCGTACACGTCACGTATTGTTTCTTTGGATTTCCAACAAATGGTCAGGCTAAGGAACTTCCTATCCACGATGGGTACGTCCCTGGAATAGACGACCCGAGAACCTAACCGGATCTCTGCCAACACAAGGCCGGGTTACCTCTACAAAAATAGGTAACTACTGACACGCGTATGTCATCCCCCGATCGTCACCGATCTTCCCGAGGATCCCCGATTCGCAACAACCACATAGTAATAAACTTGCAGCAACCACAGAGGTTAAGTATCTGGGCTCCATACCATGATACCACCTTTATCCAGAAGGAATGACATACACTAAGGGGCGCTACTCCCTAGAACCTTGCCGCATCCTTCCTGTTTTGACCATTTCCGGGGTGTGAGGCTCGACGAAGTCTCGTCCACAAAGCTACGCTTTCTACAAAGCCATGCTTCGGGTCAAACAAATGATCAACCTATGATCACAAAGATATAAGATCAAACAAATGATCATATCGCAAATGATCAAACACTGATCATCACACAGCAACACTCAGCATGCCACATTACCAAATTGGAATATATCGTTGATAAATTTCAACTACATAACCTCTGAGCTCGTACGTCTCAGAGAAGGGTGTTAAGCTAAGAGAATAAATTCTCCGCCACCAACAGAGATGTATTTGAAAGAAATCGGCTTTATATCTCAAAGTGTAATGTCAGACATGTATCCATACAAGTCTGTTCCGGGATCGAACAGAACCGAAGGCACTTCTCACGAAGCCCTTGCAAATCCGGATAATTTCCAATCACGTCCGGACTTCCCGTCACTAAGGGTGATAAAACCTCTATATCGGGGATCAGCCGATGCAGAGTAACTCGACGGTAATCCTTCCGTTTTCAAAAATATCTGGTCTTCAACACCGGTCTTCAAATGCTATCCATATACGTCGTATCACACATTCGGAATGGGTTATACGACCCAAAGGTCCTTTCCCGGCTAACCCGAATAGTGAGCGCAATTTAAAATCATATGGATATGGGATTTCAATTAAGTCACAACTTATTAATTCAACTTCTTTTTTTCCAAATGGTTTAACAAATTACCATTTTCAAATCTTTAGACAAAAAGATTCATTTTAAACAACCTTCAACGGTTTAAACAATTTCCACATTTTAATCTTTTAAACAAAAGATTCATTCACAGATTTTCCAAATTAATTTCCATTTCAATTTGATTAACTCGTTAAATCTTTAAATCAAGATTTAACTTATAGCTTTCAAAACAATCCCATTTCAAATGATTTAAACCAATCATTATTTTAAATATGTTAAAAATAAACAGATTTAATTCATAGCTTTCAAAAAGAAGAATTCATTTATAACTTGGAAAACCATTTTCAATTCAATATTGAAATTCCTTTAATTAAACTGGAATTTCATTTCTTATCGGAAAGCTTTTATCTTTTAAAACAACAGTTTTTTTATTTCGGAAAATCTAATTCATCCATACGAGTTGAAATCCTTTGGTTAAGTTCAAATTCTCAAAATTACATTTTTAAATGGTTTAAATTCAGATAAACACATCTATAACATTTTCAATCCCTAGTTTCAAATCATAGGATTCAATTTCAAACTTGAATTCAAATTTAAATCAAATTATTTAAATTTTCAAAACTCAATTAAGTTATTCAAAATAACTTTTATCTTTGAAATTCCATTTCAAAAACCTTTTCACTTTAAACCCAAATTTCTAATTTCAAAATCAATTGAAATTAAAATTTCAATTTCAAAACATCAAATTTAAATTATCTGTGACTTAACCGATTTCCACGTGAAATCCATATTTGTGTGTGTAAAGGTGTAGTCCAGGGGTTTAACACAATAGTGCAACATCATTCAACCATCATAGATCAAATACAGAAATATAGTTGATAAGCGGTATAAACTATATCGCTTATCTTCATTCACAGATCACAGATATATAAATATCACAGATAAATAAACTACAGATCACAGCATAAATCAGGATGTATCACAAAGCATCATATATCAGGGATATCAAGCAATCAAGTTATCCAATAGAATCCAAATATTCATAAGTAAGGCCAAGCATTTAATAATCATTTATAAACAGGATTAATTAATCGTTTAATCCTAATTAATTCAATTAATTTCCAGTTAAATGAATTTATTATCAAATTCTGATTGATTTATTACAAATCATTAATTACCAATTTATCTAATGATTTTCTTAAATTAATTAACTTGAATTAATCAAAATATCCATAATTTATTACAATAAGTGATTAATCCTGAATTACTTTTAATTAATCTCTAATTTTAAATTAATCTAAATCATTAATTTATAAATTAAATAATTATTCTTGATTATCTTATTAGTTAAATTACTTAATTACCTTAATCATTTTTAAGGTAATCTATTCCTTTATTAATGACTTCATTAATATTTGAGTGTATTTAAACCTTACACTTCTAAATTTATATCCACATTTCATCTTGAATTTAACGTCCAGAATGATTATATATTCAAAATCCTTTTTATAAAAGAACTTTACCAAAATCCAATTGAGATATTTATTTGAAAACAAATTACTTAAAAAGCTATTTAGTTTAACTTGTTTAAACATTCAGATTTTAAAATAAAAATTGATTTTAATTTACAGTTTTGAATTCAAGGGAACTTGAATCCATAATTAACTTTGATTTAAACTTCCCTTAAACCTTGATTTTAAATTCTTGATTTAAAATCCAAATTCATTTTAAAACCTTAGATTCAAAAATTTCATTTGAATCTATACTTAAACTTTATATTTAAAACATAGTCTAAATCCTGATTCTTTCAAATTTGAATTAAATTTAAAAAAACCTGGAACAATCAGATTTGCCCAAAACCTGAAACAACTCACTGTCTCGAGCCGAACCAAAATTGCCTCGAGTCCTCACCTTCCTTGCTTCGAGTCACATACTCGAATGACTCCAGTATTTCCCCAGTTCAAAAACTCTGCACACCAAACAAACTCCCCAGAATTTCAACGACACGGTGCACGTGCACCGTGACTCTGGCCATCTCTGGCCATCCACCAGCACTCCAACACACCAGAGACCATCTAAAAACAACGTCACGATCAACCAAATCCCTCACAGCAACACGAATCAAAATCGAGTTAAGTTTCCAAACCTGGAAACACACTAGCCTCAACATCCCCAACCCTGTCAACGCGCCTTTCTCCGATCTCCGACCATCTGAGGGTCTGAGATTCCGGCTACACCTTCCCCGATGACCCAGCTTCCATCCCCTCGAATTTGGCCACGCTCGATCAATTGACGAGGACGTACGAATAGAAAACTCAGCCTCGCAAAAATATTAGGTTTACAATTTATAAATGTTCGCCGCCGCCGCCACCGGAGTCTGACCACCATCTCACTATTTTTCCTAGCATCTCCTTTCGTCCCTCCATCACCAGCAAAGGTGTCGATCATCACGAACCAGAGAATCACCAGGAATCGACGAAATTTAAGTATTTAGAAAAACCCAAACTGCACCTTGAATTCCCAACTAAAAATTATAATTTCGTGTTAAAAATCATGTTTTAGTTAATGTATTTCAATCATAATCCTGGATTTATAGAATAACATATTTGAATTTTTTTACTTAAACAAATTTTCTCTGTTGATCTTTGATTCCCAGGGTAAATACAACATTATCTTAACCTAAATAAAATTTTAAACTCTAAACTAGGATGAAACAAACAAATTTTGTTTGTAATCTAAGTCTTAAAGGTTTCCAGATTAGGGGATAATAAATTTGGATAAAAATTTAAACTTGGCAACTAAAACAGTTTGTTACAGAGGCTATCACAAGCACACAAACATCCATTCATATATACACAGAGATATACACATAGGCAAAGCATACTTACCCCAGAGCTTAACTACGAAATCCAGATTCATATACTTATGATTTTAAAATATGTTACTCACCTTCCAAATCATGGTTTTAGAAATGACAGAGCCTTTTTTTTTGTTTGAAACAGGTTTTGAAACTTGCTAACTGAAGTTTCTTGACTTCTCTGGTTCAAGTTGTTTAAAGTTGAATCTGTGTTTAACTTGAAGTTTTGTTTTAGTTTTAAACCTTGATTTTAAAACCTGTGAATTCGAAAACAGAATTACATCTACATATACTGACAGGCAACCATTTCATATATATGTATATACATATACAAACACATTCACATCTATACAGCTATCTTATTTTAGAAATCAACCCTAGGCATTTTAGTTATAGATTCAAGGTTTTAAAATAGAAATTTGCTCACCTTGAAATATGGTTGAACAGAGAAGAAAGTTTATGCCTGGAAGTGATTTTGTTTGAAACAAACTGGAAACTGATTGCTCTACCTTAAATCTTGTGACTTGATTTGCTTTGAAATGCTTCTTGATTTTTCACTTTGATTTATACTTTCTTTCCAGGTTTTGTTTTGAATGAACGAACTGAAAATGTGAAGCTTGATATTGATATACAAAAAGAAGTGTACAGGTGATCATATTTTGTTGTACAAAGTGATATTATATTTTCCAATGGTCAGAGATATTTTCCATTGCTTGCTTGTTGACTCGGCTGAAAATCTTCTTTTTGTATGCTAAAGGATATGGCATTTAATGCATGTGTACCCTATGTTCCTATACTCACCTTGTTATATTTTCATTTTATACTTTGTTTTTAGCTTTGCATTCATTTCCTTTGTACAAACTTACTTATTTCGGCTGATGGGTATAAGGTAGTGTACTAGAGAAGATGTTAATAAATGTATGTCTTCTAATTTGTTTACAAGCTCTTGTTATTTTATTATGTATGTACTTTAGAGATGTTTTTGTTTGTACTTCATTAGATTGTTTCATACCTGCATGCTTATTTTCTTATGGCTTAAAAATAAAAATAGATTTCTATTTTAATTATGTTGTTCTAATTTTAACTAGGTGTTGTTTCTTTCTTACTTGTATTTGTTTTATTATCTTGCATTTCTTTATATATTTATTTTAAAATCCATTTACTTGAAATTTAAATTCAAATCAATATATACTTATATATAAAATTTCAAGTTTACTCATATATCATATATACATCTATATTCACCTATATGCAATATTTATAATACATTTAAATAAAAAGGATTTATACAGAATATATTTGATCCGGGGAAACTCGCTCTCAATTTATCAATTAAATTTACAAATTTTTATCCAAAAATTTATTTAATACTAAATTCAACTCAAAAATTCAATAAATTATTATTTTAAATAAATTTTAAATCTGGGATCGTTACAAACTTCCCCCCTTAAAAGAATTTCGTCCTCGAAATTCGCAGGCACGAAAACAAAGACAGATGAAGAATCTAATCAAACTGGATATTTATTCTACATTTGGCTTACCAAATCAGAATATCAAAAATAGATACAAGAACGAATCTGTTGAATTCTTCACAAGATACTCGGGTTATCCAGATCTACGAAATATACAGGGGCATCGGTTAGTTCAAAGGGATAACTAACCATTCATAGAACATATCCGGACCCAAGGAATAGATAGATAGATGGATACGATTTCAAAACTTTTTAGTTTAAAACTAAAATATACCTATCAACCATAGCAACCAATGCAAACAATTCATCCATACAAACAAGTCTGGCCTATCTGGAGTTTACGTCCCATTTTAATACATATCGAATCTTCTTCCTGGATCTACCAGAAATCATCGAAGAATTGAGAAAAGATGCTGAACAAAAGAGATTGATAGAAAAAAAAACTTACTTCCTTGTTGTTACAGAGTATTGACCATTTATAGTCGCATTTCCCTGTCCCCTATCTCATCCTCTTCTTGCACTCATACTCACTATCAGTGGATAGCAAGAGAATTTACCGAGGCATTCGAACGGATATCTGAGGAATACTCATTCTAGGGTATACTTCACCCTATCTCTAATGAGCTACTTAATGTGTTATACTCCTGAGCTAAAGTTCAACCTTAGCTCTGATAACAAATGTAACGATACGGATTTTGCCCGCTCGAAAATCGACATCCGTACTTCACGTGTACTCGAATGCCGTAGATTCGACCGTTCAAATCCGAGTCGCCGGAGCTTATAACACAGTTAAGTAAATAACACAGCGGAAGAAATGAATAATATATTGATATACAGCTTTGATACAATATCTGATACAACAGAATGCTAAAAAGAATATCAATATACATCAGAGATGATACAACAAATAGCAGCGGAAAAGAAAAGATAACAACAGCAGCGGAACAATATCAATAGAAATGATAACTCCAAAATGATCTTCAGACAAGAATGAATCCACAACTCCAAGATAAGCAACTCCGATGAATGAACTAGCTCCAGATAATCTACTAAACCTGAATATCTGAAAAGAAACCCAACTCTAGACTGCCCGTGTGGAAAATAGTGGGCACCCAGAGTTTAGGAAAGGAACAATAAACTCTGGATCAGTCATGGGACTGGTGTGAGCAACAAAAACAGTTTATCTTTAAACAAACACAAAAGGTTTTAACATTGAAATCCGCAATGCTTTTGGAAAATGAAACTACCATAAGACCTCCCACCACACACACAATGCAAACGCAGAATTGGAGGAGATTTCTTCTTATGATAGTCAAACATGCTTACTACGCAAATCATTGGATATTATTATTACTAGTGCATAGTGTAGAAAACAGTTCGAAAGTATAATATTAATCTTAGCCAACATATGACCAGTATCGTATGCCTACTATAGCTACTATGTTCAATAGCAGGTTACCGCCACATTCCATAACAGGTAATACAACTAAAACCGTACACGTCACGTATTGTTTCTTTGGATTTCCAACAAATGGTCAGGCTAAGGAACTTCCTATCCACGATGGGTACGTCCCTGGAATAGATGACCCGAGAACCTAACCGGATCTCTGCCAACACAAGGCCGGGTTACCTCTGCAAAAATAGGTAACTACTGACACGCGTATGTCATCCCCCGATCGTCACCGATCTTCCCGAGGATCCCCGATTCGCAACAACCACATAGTAATAAACTTGCAGCAACCACAGAGGTTAAGTATCTGGGCTCCATACCATGATACCACCTTTATCCAGAAGGAATGACATACCCTAAGGGGCGCTACTCCCTAGAACCTTGCCGCATCCTTCCTGTTTTGACCATTTCCGGGGTGTGAGGCTCGACGAAGTCTCGTCCACAAAGCTACGCTTTCTACAAAGCCATGCTTCGGGTCAAACAAATGATCAACCTATGATCACAAAGATATAAGATCAAACAAATGATCATATCGCAAATGATCAAACACTGATCATCACACAGCAACACTCAGCATGCCACATTACCAAATTGGAATATATCGCTGATAAATTTCAACTACATAACCTCTGAGCTCGTACGTCTCAGAGAAGGGTGTTAAGCTAAGAGAATAAATTCTCCGCCACCAACAGAGATGTATTTGAAAGAAATCGGCTTTATATCTCAAAGTGTAATGTCAGACATGTATCCATACAAGTCTGTTCCGTGATCGAACAGAACCGAAGGCACTTCTCACGAAGCCCTTGCAAATCCGGATAATTTCCAATCACGTCCGGACTTCCCGTCACTAAGGGTGATAAAACCTCTATATCGGGGATCAGCCGATGCAGAGTAACTCGACGGTAATCCTTTCGTTTTCAAAAATATCCGGTCTTCAACACCGGTCTTCAAATGCTATCCATATACGTCGTATCACACATTCGGAATGGGTTATACGACCCAAAGGTCCTTTCCCGGCTAACCCGAATAGTGAGCGCAATTTAAAATCATATGGATATGGGATTTCAATTAAGTCACAACTTATTAATTCAACTTCTTTTTTTCCAAATGGTTTAACAAATTACCATTTTCAAATCTTTAGACAAAAAGATTCATTTTAAACAACCTTCAACGGTTTAAACAATTTCCACATTTTAATCTTTTAAACAAAAGATTCATTCACAGATTTTCCAAATTAATTTCCATTTCAATTTGATTAACTCGTTAAATCTTTAAATCAAGATTTAACTTATAGCTTTCAAAACAATCCCATTTCAAATGATTTAAACCAATCATTATTTTAAATATGTTAAAAATAAACAGATTTAATTCATAGCTTTCAAAAAGAAGAATTCATTTATAACTTGGAAAACCATTTTCAATTCAATATTGAAATTCCTTTAATTAAACTGGAATTTCATTTCTTATCGGAAAGCTTTTATCTTTTAAAACAACAGTTTTTTTATTTCGGAAAATCTGATTCATCCATACGAGTTGAAATCCTTTGGTTAAGTTCAAATTCTCAAAATTACATTTTTAAATGGTTTAAATTCAGATAAACACATCTATAACATTTTCAATCCCTAGTTTCAAATCATAGGATTCAATTTCAAACTTGAATTCAAATTTAAATCAAATTATTTAAATTTTCAAAACTCAATTAAGTTATTCAAAATAACTTTTATCTTTGAAATTCCATTTCAAAAACCTTTTCACTTTAAACCCAAATTTCTAATTTCAAAATCAATTGAAATTAAAATTTCAATTTCAAAACATCAAATTTAAATTATCTGTGACTTAACCGATTTCCACGTGAAATCCATATTTGTGTGTGTAAAGGTGTAGTCCAGGGGTTTAACACAATAGTGCAACATCATTCAACCATCATAGATCAAATACAGAAATATAGTTGATAAGCGGTATAAACTATATCGCTTATCTTCATTCACAGATCACAGATATATAAATATCACAGATAAATAAACTACAGATCACAGCATAAATCAGGATGTATCACAAAGCATCATATATCAGGGATATCAAGCAATCAAGTTATCCAATAGAATCCAAATATTCATAAGTAAGGCCAAGCATTTAATAATCATTTATAAACAGGATTAATTAATCGTTTAATCCTAATTAATTCAATTAATTTCCAGTTAAATGAATTTATTATCAAATTCTGATTGATTTATTACAAATCATTAATTACCAATTTATCTAATGATTTTCTTAAATTAATTAACTTGAATTAATCAAAATATCCATAATTTATTACAATAAGTGATTAATCCTGAATTACTTTTAATTAATCTCTAATTTTAAATTAATCTAAATCATTAATTTATAAATTAAATAATTATTCTTGATTATCTTATTAGTTAAATTACTTAATTACCTTAATCATTTTTAAGGTAATCTATTCCTTTATTAATGACTTCATTAATATTTGAGTGTATTTAAACCTTACACTTCTAAATTTATATCCACATTTCATCTTGAATTTAACGTCCAGAATGATTATATATTCAAAATCCTTTTTATAAAAGAACTTTACCAAAATCCAATTGAGATATTTATTTGAAAACAAATTACTTAAAAAGCTATTTAGTTTAACTTGTTTAAACATTCAGATTTTAAAATAAAAATTGATTTTAATTTACAGTTTTGAATTCAAGGGAACTTGAATCCATAATTAACTTTGATTTAAACTTCCCTTAAACCTTGATTTTAAATTCTTGATTTAAAATCCAAATTCATTTTAAAACCTTAGATTCAAAAATTTCATTTGAATCTATACTTAAACTTTATATTTAAAACATAGTCTAAATCCTGATTCTTTCAAATTTGAATTAAATTTAAAAAAACCTGGAACAATCAGATTTGCCCAAAACCTGAAACAACTCACTGTCTCGAGCCGAACCAAAATTGCCTCGAGTCCTCACCTTCCTTGCTTCGAGTCACATACTCGAATGACTCCAGTATTTCCCCAGTTCAAAAACTCTGCACACCAAACAAACTCCCCAGAATTTCAACGACACGGTGCACGTGCACCGTGACTCTGGCCATCTCTGGCCATCCACCAGCACTCCAACACACCAGCGACCATCTAAAAACAACGTCACGATCAACCAAATCCCTCACAGCAACACGAATCAAAATCGAGTTAAGTTTCCAAACCTGGAAACACACTAGCCTCAACATCCCCAACCCTGTCAACGCGCCTTTCTCCGATCTCCGACCATCTAAGGGTCTGAGATTCCGGCTACACCTTCCCCGATGACCCAGCTTCCATCCCCTCGAATTTGGCCACGCTCGATCAATTGACGAGGACGTACGAATAGAAAACTCAGCCTCGCAAAAATATTAGGTTTACAATTTATAAATGTTCGCCGCCGCCGCCACCGGAGTCTGACCACCATCTCACTATTTTTCCTAGCATCTCCTTTCGTCCCTCCATCACCAGCAAAGGTGTCGATCATCACGAACCAGAGAATCACCAGGAATCGACGAAATTTAAGTATTTAGAAAAACCCAAACTGCACCTTGAATTCCCAACTAAAAATTATGATTTTCGTGTTAAAAATCATGTTTTAGTTAATGTATTTCAATCATAATCCTGGATTTATAGAATAACATATTTGAATTTTTTTACTTAAACAAATTTTCTCTGTTGATCTTTGATTCCCAGGGTAAATACAACATTATCTTAACCTAAATAAAATTTTAAACTCTAAACTAAGATGAAACAAACAAATTTTGTTTGTAATCTAAGTCTTAAAGGTTTCCAGATTAGGGGATAATAAATTTGGATAAAAATTTAAACTTGGCAACTAAAACAGTTTGTTACAGAGGCTATCACAAGCACACAAACATCCATTCATATATACACAGAGATATACACATAGGCAAAGCATACTTACCCCAGAGCTTAACTACGAAATCCAGATTCATATACTTATGATTTTAAAATATGTTACTCACCTTCCAAATCATGGTTTTAGAAATGACAGAGCCTTTTTTTTGTTTGAAACAGGTTTTGAAACTTGCTAACTGAATTTTCTTGACTTCTCTGGTTCAAGTTGTTTAAAGTTGAATCTGTGTTTAACTTGAAGTTTTGTTTTAGTTTTAAACCTTGATTTTAAAACCTGTGAATTCGAAAACAGAATTACATCTACATATACTGACAGGCAACCATTTCATATATATATATATATACATATACAAACACATTCACATCTATACAGCTATCTTATTTTAGAAATCAACCCTAGGCATTTTAGTTATAGATTCAAGGTTTTAAAATAGAAATTTGCTCACCTTGAAATATGGTTGAACAGAGAAGAAAGTTTATGCCTGGAAGTGATTTTGTTTGAAACAAACTGGAAACTGATTGCTCTACCTTAAATCTTGTGACTTGATTTGCTTTGAAATGCTTCTTGATTTTTCACTTTGATTTATACTTTCTTTCCAGGTTTTGTTTTGAATGAACGAACTGAAAATGTGAAGCTTGATATTGATATACAAAAAGAAGTGTACAGGTGATCATATTTTGTTGTACAAAGTGATATTATATTTTCCAATGGTCAGAGATATTTTCCATTGCTTGCTTGTTGACTCGGCTGAAAATCTTCTTTTTGTATGCTAAAGGATATGGCATTTAATGCATGTGTACCCTATGTTCCTATACTCACCTTGTTATATTTTCATTTTATACTTTGTTTTTAGCTTTGCATTCATTTCCTTTGTACAAACTTACTTATTTCGGCTGATGGGTATAAGGTAGTGTACTAGAGAAGATGTTAATAAATGTATGTCTTCTAATTTGTTTACAAGCTCTTGTTATTTTATTATGTATGTACTTTAGAGATGTTTTTCTTTGTACTTCATTAGATTGTTTCATACCTGCATGCTTATTTTCTTATGGCTTAAAAATAAAAATAGATTTCTATTTTAATTATGTTGTTCTACTTTTAACTAGGTGTTGTTTCTTTCTTACTTGTATTTGTTTTATTATCTTGCATTTCTTTATATATTTATTTTAAAATCCATTTACTTGAAATTTAAATTCAAATCAATATATACTTATATATAAAATTTCAAGTTTACTCATATATCATATATACATCTATATTCACCTATATGCAATATTTATAATACATTTAAATAAAAAGGATTTATACAGAATATATTTGATCCGGGGAAACTCGCTCTCAATTTATCAATTAAATTTACAAATTTTTATCCAAAAATTTATTTAATACTAAATTCAACTCAAAAATTCAATAAATTATTATTTTAAATAAATTTTAAATCTGGGGTCGTTACAATTTGATTATCATTTATTGTTTTGCAAACCATTGATTTTCCAACTTATAAATAAATGGAAATTATAAACTTGGGTTATCAATTGATTTTGTAAATTTAAAATGAATTTAAATCAAGAATTTGAGAATTTAATTTCCGAAAATTTCAAACCTTGGTTTTAAAGGTTTTAAAATGTATTATCTAAAGTATTTTCGAATAAAATCATTTCAAAGAATTTTTAAAGTGTTGAAATCAGTGCTCTTCTCTTTGTCGCTGGAAAATAATTTCGGTGATGGCGGCCGCATCATCGACATTCATTTTCGAGTTTCGAAGTGGAGATACTATTCTGTAGCTTTGCTACGATTTTGTTTTGAAAAATATTTTGATTTAAATTTCTTCAGTATATTTTGATTTACATATATATAGGTATCTTATTTTAAAATTTAATTTGATTTGATATAGTATATTATACATATCTCTAAATTGTTTAAAGTTAATCGGAAATCTAATTCTTAAATTTTGTTAAAGGATGATTTTAATTATAAATAAAACCAAAATTTGGAATTAATATTTAAACTTGAATAATTGAATTGGGAAAATTTTATTTGTATATTGTTCAACTGCATTCTAATACAACTTACCAAAATCATTCAGAAGTTGAATATGTTATTGGATAATATATAAGATAAATTGAATTTATAAATAAAAATTTGAAGTGTTTATAATGAATGTTATACACTAAATTTTGATTATAAAGATGTTAATAGAGTTAGATAGATAATAAGTAAACTCAGTTAATAATGAAATAAATTTGTTTTGAAAGAATTAATAAACATGTTTTGAAAGAATTAATAAATTGAAATTTGATCAACATATGAAAATACCTTGAATTTAAAAGAAATTAATAGATGTAAATTAATTTAAATCGAAACTTTTATGTTTTAAATTAATTTATATGGGTTAAATATGATTAGATATATTAGGTAGAATAAATTTAACAATAATTTGGAATAAAAGAAGAATTTAAAATTGTTGAAAATAAAATATGATTATAATAAAAGACTATTAAAATTTATGGTTTTAGAAATTATAAATTGAAGAAATGGGATAATAAGATAATGAATTTAGAAATAGTTGAGATTGATTTTAGTGTAATCAAATGGATTAAATAAATTATTGAATATCTATTAATTTAAATTTGAATTTATATGGTTTAAATTAATTGTTATTTGGTATTTCAAATCTGTTTTCTTTCTGGTTGGTTCTATTCTCCTACCTCGTTCCTTTTCGGGGACGAAAAGTTTTGAGTGGGGGAGAGTGTAACGACCCGTAAATTTCAACTGTTTTAATAACGTTATTAATTGAAATTTTGCGAAATTATAACGATAAAATTTTAAAATATAAATTTGATATTTGGAATGCGTTTAGTTAAACAGAGCAACTGGTAAATTTTCGTCCGAAAATATGAAAGTTTATTTCGCGCGTAAATTTACTTCAATTTAATCAGTTAAAAAGCGATGAAAATAAAATGTTTCCGAAACCTAAATATTTTTACATAGAAAAATTCTAAAACATCTTCTGAGCAAGATGTCAGTTTGTCGTTTTTCCAAATTCGGACATCTTTGGCTCCGTCGATCTTATTTTTCAGTGTTTTTCTTGCATTTTCCGCTATTAGAAAATTCAGAATTTTATAATTAAAATCATACCACTGATATTTATATACTGTTTTGATCGTCTGGTTATGTTGACCTCCATAGTCTATTGATTTTTGTGTTTCGGAGTTCGGAACACGATGGAACTGCGTAACGATCTTTTACATCGGTTCCTCTTGAGCCTTTCGGTTTTCTTGTCTTTCTATTTGTACACTGTTGAATTTAAATAACCTTTGGCACTTATATCCCTTGATATTTATGCTCGTGACTTTTAGTTTTCCACTATTCCAGCTTAATTTTTGGTCCGTCTCTTCACACCTTTTGAACTATTCATTTATGACATTTTCTATTCCTATGCGTTCTGCAGTTCCCAAATATGGTTGCATTTAAGCATGAACAGCTCCTCCATTTCTCTTTTTACCTATTCTTATCGAATCCTCCACCTAGCAAATACATCACCTCCCAGAGCAATCTCCACCCATCTCCTACCCTTCCATCCACATCGGGAATTCACCTTCCTCCGCACCTACATGCTCCCCTCCGGCAAATCACTGCGTAAGCAGCTCCAACCAATAACCGAAGCTCCTCCTTCATGGTGGCATCACACGAGTTTCCCGAAGTCGTTTCTCTCTCCTCCAGTCGATACAAAAGCCTTTCACTACCACTGCCTAGCCCAGCCGAAGACCTCGCCTTGAACACCTTCCTTCCCCTCTCCAAACCCTTCGACAGCCGCTCCCCATCAACGCATGAACTCCAACTTCCTTTCCCTTAGCTTCCCACGCAAGCCTATCTGACAACCTTGTAGCCAACATCTTTTTATTTATGTAAGTACATTGTTTTAATTACATAGTACATGTATTAGTATGTTTATATGTTTTGCATTTGTATGATAATTATATATATGATTTGTGTTGTTTATATAGTGTATAAGTATATTATTTATATATTTATAGTTCATATATATTATGTTGTTAGGCAAGTGTAATCTGCCGTATACCAATAAGTATATATATATGGTTTTAAACAGTAACAGTAAATAGTAGCATACTTTGATGTGTTAGATTTTTTTATATATAAAAGTTATATATATATATAATAAGTTAGTTGTACATAAAGATTTCACAGGTTATGTATATATATCGTTAGTGTTTATATAAAGGTTCTTAACATAATACTATATATATGTGGCTGAATATAGTACTTACAGTATGCCGTTTGTATATGTGAATGACTGCATTTGTTTAAATGATGTAAAGTATTATATATGGGAATATTAGTTGAGTGTTTGCTGTGGTATGTTTCACACAGTAGCTTTTGTTTTAAATTATATAGCAGTATAGTGTGTTTCGACGTAAGATATGTTTAAAGTGATATTTTGATCTATGTTTATAATTTGATAAGGCTACAGTGCAGCACTCCTATTCTATTATACATGTATAATATAAGAATTTTATTAGTAATATTGTATATAAGTATGCGGGATTATAAGATACATTGTTTCTGTGAGTCATTTGCTATATATATTATGTATGAATTATATTATCTGAATTATAACAACCCTGGTTTGATTTTGTATGATAGTTGTTTCAGAAAAAAAAATTGTTTAGATATATATGCATATTTATATATGTTATGTAAACTAGTTAGTTTATTAAGGGATTTACTGTCACATGTAAATAATAAAGTACAAGTTGTATAAGTTGTTTATTCTAGCCTGTATATATGTAAGTTGTATTGTATTATGGGTCATTATATATGTATATATTAGATTATATTTTATATAAGTTTATCTACAATCTATTCGATTTTATATATATGTTATGTAACTTGCTTATGCTGATACAATGTATTTATTTATGGTTACATTTACATTTTTGAAGTTTGAGATATACATGTGGTTATTTTATATGTTTGTGTTTTAAACTTAACATTAGTTTTACAATAAGGGTGGACCTCAAAGTAATATATTAAGTTTTTATATAGGAGTATGGTTTGGGTGTAAATATATATAGTATTTGAATATTAGTTTTAAATTTAATATAGATTTCATGAAAATAATAATTATATAATAATAATGTATATATATTCAGTTCATATCTAGATGATTCTGATTTATTTCATCAATTCCTATTTATCAGCTTTGATCGTCGAACTCATGTCATCGTGCTTTGTTCCGAAATTCGTGTTTGGATTCGCAACCCACCTTATTCTCGTCCATCTCTAGCCTCGAAAGGTGAGCAATCACTCACGATTAATGTTCTTTTATTTATTAAATTTGATTTCAATTGAAAAGACAAT
The DNA here is from genome assembly GCA_030737815.1 of Allium fistulosum. Lineage (NCBI taxonomy): Eukaryota > Viridiplantae > Streptophyta > Magnoliopsida > Asparagales > Amaryllidaceae > Allium > Allium fistulosum. The sequence continues at coordinate 1,112,648,524 of CM060907.1, read as the reverse complement.
TGAAATATGCTGCTGTTAGTTAATTACACTGTTATATATGTTATTACCTGTATCAGTTCACCTATGACATCTGACACCATTATCTGTTAATTATTTATGCGATGATAATACAGTTTGGCTGATAATTGATTGATTTTTGATGATTATATTAGACGCTAAATTGTTAATGTTAAAATGATAAATAGTATGCAATTGAAATTGATATAGGATAGTTAAATGTTAAATTTGATTAAATGACATTTGTATAATATGACCCATTTAACTGTCAAAATTTATTGACACGTAGGATTTGTCTAATCACATCTTGAACCACTGAATGTATATTGTTAAATTGGTGATGTATGAAATTGTAATGGATGACAAGTGAAAATCGTAATGTAATAATCTTTAATCTACATGAAATGATAGTGTAGATTCTAGAAATATTATATTAATTCGTACAAATAACAATGCGAATTAATACGGTTATTTCGGGATTATTTGAATTGATTTTTGGATTGTTATTGATTGTTGTTATTGCTTGTTTATTTACTTTGACACCATCCCAGCTATCACACTGCAAGTTCCCTTTTTTATGCTTTGATTTTGAATTGAATTGGAATCGGGTTGAAATGATAAATACCCAAGTTGAACTTTGACCTAGGATAGAAAATTAAATAAAACCGATTGGTCAATAATTTGATTTAAAAATAAAACGAAGATTTTATTTGAATAAAGAATATGGTTTTGAAATGAAGTTGAAATTTGAATTTTTGATGAAAGGAAATGTTAATATTTAAAAATTTGAAACAAAATATTAAAAATGAAATTGATGAAAGAATGTTGTTTAATTTGAGAAATTATTGAATTAAGTTTGAAATTATAATTAAGTTTGAAATTGTAATTAAGTTTGAAATTATTAAACTTTGAAATGATTTAAATAATTAAGTTGGAAATTATAATTAAGTTAAAATTATTAAACTTTGAAATTATTTAATAATTAAGTTTTGAATTATTTAATAATTAAATAAGATTGAATTATTTAATGATTAAATTGAATTGAATTCTTTAATAAGTAAAATTGAACTTTTGAATAAGTGAATTTACTTCGTAAATAAATGAAATTGAGTTCTTTATTAATTAAGTTTTGGAAAATATTTAAGTAAGTAAATAAGTGAAATTGAATTTCTTTAACAAGAAATAAAATGTGATTTATTGAAATTAATGCAAGACTTGAAATTTAAAGAATTTGATTTGACGAATTTAATTTAATTCAAAATGGTAAGTTTTGATTTAATGAGGTTGAACTTAAGAAATTGATTTAATGATTTGGAAATTTAATAGAAATTATTTTGAATGATAAATTTACTTAATGAATATTGAATGAAATCGATAAATGATTTTGGAATTGATTTGAATGATAAATTAAATTAATTTAAACGATTTCGAAATGAAACTTATATACGAACTTGAATCAATATTTGAATTGTTTTAAAAAGAGATTGAATTTGAATTATAAGATTTTGAAATGAAAATTTGGAAGTTTTGAAACGTAAATTATGGAAATTGATTTGGAAAGACAAATGAAATGTTGGTGTACGAATTGAAATTGAAATTGAATTTGATTTGGTTTTTGAAATATATAAACAACCAATCGGTGTAATAATTACGAAAGTTATTAAAGAGACCGGGATCGGTAATGGGTATACTCTCTATCTGAACCGAAACCACTTTAATAACTATACGCGGAGTGATGATCCAGAATGAAGTGGTTGGAATGATGTACGTGATGACTGAAGAAAGAGAACGATAATGGATAGCCTTGACACTTGTGTCAAATTGGAAATGACTAAAACAGGAGCTGTGCCGGGCCAATGGAGGATTAGCTACCTCAAGTGGACACACTTCTTCGAACTACTTATACTTGTTGTCGATTGGTGCACCCTTGATTTTGGGAGTGTTGTTTCACGGTGTTGCGGGCGCTGCGGCGTTGCGTTCTCACCAGTCCGGATCAGGCGAACGGTAGTATCACTACCTTGGGTATTGCCTCATGTGCCTTGTCATACTTGTATTCCATTTATACGCGACCACTATGATTTTGATTTGTACCTTTAGTATATGGATTGCCCTCTGGTGACTTCCGGTTTTGGGGAAACTACGGTCTTGTATATGCTTTTGGGAATAAAAATGTGTTAAGGGTGGAATGGGCCATGACTTAACGCTATTTTGATATCTTATTATTACTGATAGACATTATCTACTTATCGTACATTACTACCTAGTAGATAGTTTAACGGATCCTTAAAGGATGGTTATTCCAAACATCCTTTGAGTTACTTGTATTTCAATTGCTATTTCACTTGAGTTGGATTTATTAATATAAGAATGTTAATCCTGACTCGAGTGTCTTGTGTTTTTGCTTTACGCTCGGGTCAGACTGAGTGATCCAGTATTCGAGACTCACCTTTGGAGTTGGAGCTTTGCTCGAAGATCCAGCCATCTATTCTGCTTTCAGCATTCGATGATTCCAGTGATGTATTCTAATTTGTATCTGATGTATCGTGTTACTCTTCCGTTGTATCTGGTTTAACTCTGATGTATCGTATTACTCTTCTGTTGTAAACTCTGATGTATCTTATATATTCATATAGTAGCTTCATGAACTACTATCTCTTTTATTTCCGCTGCATTTATTACTCTGTTTCTGTGATCTGTGATTATTTATTTACTGTATATGTTCAGTTTTGCCAAATTTAAATTAACAACGCGGTATCTTGAGCAATTCAATTCCGGCATGAGTGTCTTCCTATACACTTATAATGGATGCGAATGGTCCAAAATACCGGGTCGTTACAAAAATAATTGATGTATTCATATCGTTTCAAATTTCACACTTAATTAACATAAGTTTACTTAACTAAGAATAAGGCAATATTAATATAATATAATTTTTATTAATAAGAGTTAGGTTAGATCGAGTGAGGCTCATTAGACATTATTGGCTAACTATGATCAAAATATGAAAATATTTTTGAAATCTATCCCTTTCACCCGTTGCGAAATGGACCGAATTCATTTAATGGTTTCAAAGCCCAAATGGTCAATGTAGTCCAATTTGTCAATATTTAAGGCCAATTAATAAAACACACTTATTCGATGGATGTCTATTATAGTGGTCCTTCTTGGTTTGGAGTTAAATAAAAAAGTATTATCCCCGCTTTGGCTACTGGGTTAGCCAATGGATGAAGTAAGTCTAAAATGTTTGCCCAGATGTTAGGCATAGAGTTATTTAGGCCTTAAGCTAATTTTCAAAATTTTGTTTGAAAATTTATAATATATTTAAAATTTAAAATTTAAGTTTAAAATATAAAATGAAATTATATAAACTTATAAACTACTTCTTAAAATATTTTTTTAATATTTAATTAATTAGATTAAATAAATAAATAAAGTTGATTAATGGAAATAAACATATATATTGATACATGTATATATATTCGTTTTAAATTGTTTAAGTTAAATTATAAATAAAGTTTTCAAATTTATTAAAAATAATTAATTAAAAATATTTTAATTAAATGAATAATTTTTTTTATAAATAAGTTAATTAAATATTCTTTAATGTAAATATATACATATATAGTGATATATGTACGCAAGTATAATTGTTATAGCCATTTATTTATCTTATGTTCGTTTAAGATGAATAATATTAACTAGGAGACTTTAGAGGATGAAAGCTAGGATAAGAAGATTACTTAGTATGTGGAGTCAATTAGATATGTCTCCAACAATCCCACATTAATTAGAGATTTTATCTTTGGCCTAGGGTCAATTTCTAGTGGGATAGAGAGCGGCTTTTTCTTTATGGAGGGTGGATAGTTGTATCTTTTCTAGTAGACGAGATATTATGGTCTTGCTCCTATTCCAAACTATGTCACTGTAGTTGCCGAGGCACTCTTGCCTTATACCTGCTTTGTTTATAAATTGGATAGTCTACTATAATACCGACGTAGTTGTTGAGGTGTCTTTACTTCATATTTGTAATAAGTTTGTAAAGTGGAATAACCACTATAATCTGGCTTGCCTATGCAAAATAATATTCTTTATTTTTCCCGTTATGATGAATAATATTAAATTTTTGATTTAATTTAAATTTCTAATCAAATTAATTAAATAAAATAATTTACCAAATAAATAGATTAGTTAGAAGTTAATTAGTTTATATATATATGCATTTATTGATATGTATATAGATACGAATTAAAATGTTATAGTAGATTCTTTATCTAAATAGTTAATGATGATTAGTATAAATTTCTATAATTTATTATTAATTTTAATTAGATTGGTTAATTAAATAAAATTGAAAATAATTAAATATAATTTAATAAGAATTAAAATAAGTTATTATGATTTAATTAATAAAGATACATGCATATCTATTATATATGAGTTAATTAAATTACAACTGCTATAAATAAACTAAACATATATAATTGTTTGCAGAAAAAATTGGCAAAACGCCAAACAAAGATTTTGTAGAGAAATAAATGAAGAATAATACATGTAAACAGAGAGAATATAGCAAAACGCAATAAGAAATAAGCAAACAATAGAGACACAACGATTTATAGTGGTTTGGCATTGTTTGCCTACGTCCACTTTGAAGATATAACTTTATCAATCGCTTTTCAAACTGAGTACAGTAGGGATCAGATTAGAGTCCTTAGTACAAAAAGATACAAAGCAACAAGAAGCGTAAAAGCCTCGAAAATGAACAATCAAGTCTGTATTTATAGAGGAAGATGGCTAAATATCTCCTTAAAAATTCAACAGAAGGGTCTCCAAATCCATTGGGGCCCATAGGAGGGATCGCATGGCCCAAATCCTAAGAAATAGGGACTGGGGTCGATCACTATGATTGATGATTTTGGCGGTGTGATCCTTATGGGAGCTTCTTCATGTTGTATTATGCTTAGCCCATAAGTTCATTCCAATTAGATTAGTAGAACTTTAGTTTGATTAAACTTTATTGCAACATATGATGTTGTCTGATTTTGGCCGATTTCTCTGGAGGCAAGAAGGCCGATCTCTCTTTCTTGTGCTTTTTGGGGTACGATCCCTAGGGTGGACTCCTTAGGTCCCCTATTCTTGTTCCCAAAGTTTCAAGTGTATTTGACTTCTTGATTTTGAGATATCGACCATTTTCCGTTGAGTTGCATTGTTTGGCTGAATACGATCTGATCCCTTTTATACTATCCCTTTCTTAGGTGAAGTAATTTACCCATAACTTGAGCATACAAACTCCAAATTACTTGATATTTGAAATGTAGCCTCATAGGGCCTTGCTTGTCACTCTATATCGATCTCACCCAGTTTGGAACAAAAATTAAGGATATGTACTGATCCCCTAGAGGAAGGGATAAGCACCGATCCCTGACTTAGGGAGGTACTGATCCGTACTTAGAATATTCTGGAGAGTCTATCTCTTGGTCTCGGTTGACCGTCGCTTTATATCATTGCCTGTACTTGATTTTTGGACCTCACAATCATCACTCTAGGCTACAGACCTTGATGATAGTCAAGCCTAACTTGTCCAGTTAGTTCAGATATAGCTAAGTCAAAATGTTGGATAACAATTGCCCTCCAAAGTACGACTTGTGTCGAACTTGACGTGCTTTCAATCGAAGCAAGTTAGAGTCATCGAAAAGAAATCCATTCAGTTTTCTGAATAGTCGCCATCCTTCCATTGAATTATTTTCCCAAAGTGTTGTATCTCTCTTTGATCATAACAATGCTTGGTCCATTTCCAATAGTATAAATTCAGGATTGTATTCCACCAGTTGCTATCTATGTCGGGTTCTACGGGGCTAGTAAGCTTTTTCTATCCAATTCAGTTTCGTTTTGAAAGCTTCACATCAGAATTCAATTTCTATCGATTTCAAAAATTGAAGTTTTAGAATATACACATGCACGTTCAGGTACATGTCTTTGTCGTTGGCTCTCGGATGCATTTGTACACTCGTGGGTAATCGCCAATTCTTTACAGTTTATTGCAGTTGGATTGAAATTCCTTGTTTATAAATTTTATAATTAAATAGGGGTCATACTAAGTCATTTGATGAGAAGAGACTTCAAGTTCTACAGGGATGACAGTCTTGGAGATTTAAGCAAGGGCAAATGGAATATGTCTAGTTGGGGGCTTGTGGGTGGTTCCATATGCCCATAATGTTGATGGGAGTTCATCGAACCACTTGCCTCTAGCCTTTTCCAAACACTTCTTTAATATGGACTTCATGATTTTCTTAATAGTTTCGACTTGTACATTAGCTTGAGAGTAAGCTACTGCCGCGAATCTTTCTCAATATGACGTCGGCGGCAGAAGTTTTTAATTCAGTGTTGTTGAATTATGTCCCGCTATCAGTTATAATTGTTCGAGGAAGACCAATCAACATATAATGTTTTGGACAACAAAGTTTATTACTTTTTTCGTTTGGTTACTTTACCAAATGGGTTGAACCTGAATCTTTAGCCGCGATCACCTTTAGAAATCGATGGCGTATTTTGCACCACCTTTAGAAATTAACAAGGAGTTGATGATGCCAATACCCCAAGTAGCAAACTGTCATGGACTAACCATCTGAGTAATTTCCGTCGGTGGGGCTCTCAAAATTTTTACAAACATCTAACACTTAGTGCATCGTCTAACGTAATCAACTGCATCTTAATTGATAGTTAGCCAGCAATACCCATAACGGAGTATTTTCTTTGCTAATGTTTGCCCTCCAGTGTAATCGCCACATTACCCTTCATGAATTTCCATTAGGACTCGTTTTATTTCATCATGAGTGATACACAGGAGCAGGAAAATGGAAAAACCCTTTCTATACTTGACTCCTTCTTGGATGATGTAACACGAAGCTTTGCGAGGGATCTGTCATTTTTCATTCCTCCATCAAGAAGGATCCATCAATGCGGATAACCTTTGACATGAGTCATCAACGGCTCCCTTTCCAGCTCCATATCCAAAACCCAATCGATCTCCATCCGGTTGATGCTCAGAGCATTCAATACTTCAATCAGGACCAAGCCTATTTGCTGCGCATCCTCGGAACTGGCCAGCTTGGCCAATGAGTTAGCTTTCTCATTTTTCTCTAAGGGTGTGTGTAATGGTGTACTATTCGAAGTCTACTAGTAACTCTTGGACCCGACCATGATAAGGAGTAAGTTGCTACTCCCTGGTTTGATAATCTCCCTTGACTTGGCATATTACTAAACGAGAATCACATATTTGTAAAGTTTTCACCTCCAGTTCTTTGGCTAGTTTGAGCCTGGTGATCAAGGCATCATACTCATCTTCATTATTTGTTGTAGGGAAGTCAAGTTTCAAGGCACAACAGATTGATTGTTCCTTAAGAGTCGCTAACACAACTCTTGTGCCAGAACACCGATCATTAGATGCTTTGTCCGTTTACATTTTCCATCGGTTAGTCGGTTCTCCGCTACTCTCCGAAGAGTCGTCTGGTGCAGTGAATTCAGCTATAAAGTCTGCCAATATCTATCCCTGGATATCCCTCCATGGGAGACAAGTGACATCGATTTGGCTTAGCATGATATTCCATTTAAGTCACCTTTCAAATGTCTCAAGTCACTGTGCCAGTCGTAATAGCTGGTTAGTGTAGACGTTGATAGGGCGAGCCTGGAAGTAAGGGCGAAGCTTTTGTGATGCAGGTAGTACGCGAGTTTTTCCAGCTACGGGTAGTTTCTCTCAACATCTGTCAATCGCTTGCTAACATAATATACTAGCTTCTAGATCCGATTATCTTTGCGTGATAGTGCAGCATTTATGGCATGTACCGACACCACTAAATAGATGTATATGTCTTCACGATCCGGTAGTTTGGATAGGATGAGAGGTCTCTCTAAGTGATGTATTAGTGCTTGAAATGGGTCAATGCGGCCCTGTATCCATTTGAAGTTTCTCTTCCCACTCCTGGTTAGGTCGAAGAAGAGAATTCACTTTTCAATGGCCCTGGAGATGAATCGGCTTAGCGCGGCGAACTTCCCATTGAAAACTCCGTACCTACTTAATCGTCTTCGGCACATGGATGTTTCGAATTGCTTGAATCTTCTTAGAATTTGCCTCAATTCTGCTAGAGTTAACAATGAAACCCTGAAATTTCCCTGACGCAACCACGGAAGAGCATTTCAAGGGATTGATTTTTATTCCATAATTTTGAAAAACAATGAACATCTCTGCCAAGTCATCAATGTTGTCATTTGATTGCGGTGACTTTACCAGCATATCATCCATATATACTTCCATTAATCGCCCAATCTGATATTTGAACATCCGATTGACTCGTCTTTGGTAAGTAGCTTCAGCATTATTTAGTTAAAACAGCACCCAAAATTAGAATATAGCACTAGATCAATAATGAAGCTGGTGTGCTCCTAGTCGGGGATGTGCATCAGAAACTGGTTGTATCCGGAGTATGCATCCATAAATGAAAGCAGCCCATATACAACAATTGAGTCTACCAGCTGGTCGATCCTCGAAAGTGGAATTCTATCTTTCAGGCAGGCCTTGTTTTGGTTAGAGTAATCATCATATGTCCGCCACTTTTCATCATCTTTTCTCAAAAGAACTAGTTTGGATACCTATTTTGGGTAGAGGGCATCATGGATAAACCCATTTTTTTGGAGTTTTTAACCACCTCCTCTTTAAGTGCAGCAAATCGTTCCGGACCCATGCTGCATTTTTTTGCCGCGTCGCTTTTGTTTCACTGGGATATGCCTTGAGTTGATATCCAATGAATGGCTCGCAATAGTTGGTGAGACCACACACATGTCAGAATGGGTCCAAGCGAACACAACAAGATTCTATTCGAGAAAGCCAGCTAATTCATTCATCATTGTTGCACTAAGCCGTGATTCGTTCTTCAGTAACCGTAATGGATAGCCGTGGCTGACCGTAATGTCTATCGTTAGGTCAGCGGATGCAGCCTTAGATTCTCTGGGCTTCTCTTCTTTATCTCTCGGGTCTATATCTTTATAGAATCAACTGTGGTATTGTTCCTTGATATTAGCCTTATGTTGTGAGTTGAAAATGCTTAAGCGAATTTGCCTAAACAATGGGATCGTTTCCGATCCCTTGTATTTGTGAGATTGAACTAGCATATGGCTTGAATCCGAGATTACCACTTCAGACTTGAATAGATTAGCATATTTGTACTTATACAGATTGTAACACGTTGAATATGAATGTCAGATTCTTATATGCGATAGCTGACCTCTAAATTTGAACATAACTATTTCGTATAACCATCGACGTGAAATTCGGTTGAAACAGTAAGTGATGATGGCTATTCTAGTCGAACTTCTCAATCTCATCATGAGCTGATGAGCCCGATAGTGATGGATTCTAGGTGCTTTGAGCGAAGATCAGGCTTTTAAGCATGTCGAATCAAATGTCGAGTAGGGTTCAAGCTTGTGTTGCATGAAACTACATAGTAGGCTCTTACTTTGAGTTTGAATCTACTTGTATATTTGAGTAATGCACTTTCCATTCATTATGCTCGCGATCCATTGCTTGTTGTTTAGGTCGGAATGATAGTCAGTTGCATATGAGGTTGGGCATTGATCCAATGATTATATCTCTAAGCATCCTTTCGGCCGTAGCCTCGAGTCGTTGTAAACATTAGGTATGAGTAGCAATATTGAGCTATCGTAGTCAGTTTTTTGGATGATCACACTTCTACTCCTAGTTTCGGGTTGATAAATGTACTACATTGTAACATCCCCCATTTGGAAGCCCAAAACTAATCGTTACAGATGCTGCAGTCATCTATAGTTATTAGTTTTTGGTAATCAAATGCGGTAATATTGGATACATTGATGTACCAGAAACACATGGATATAAAAAATATTAAACCCAATTTTAAAACAAATTTCTCATTCCATTTCAAATCACTTTTTAGATTCATTACATAATCTCAATTCATAATCACGTTCAGAGAAAATATAATTATTACGAATTATGCCAAGAGCGACATATGAAGATGCCCTCGTGGTTGATCAGAGTCTAGATATAGGCACTAAATAACTGTGCCATTACATTCAATTACACAGTAGAATCAAATAGAATGAACTCCTAATAGCTAGCTTGCCTCCTACACGTCTTCGAAAGTTTATTCATCTAAAGGAGAACCTGCAAACTTTAACTCTTAAACTACCCAAAATCAATTTTGCACCCGAGAGTTTAAGTGGAAAACATAAAATTCGAGTCAAACAAAAAGCCTTGTGTGAATAATAACCAACCATCTCGATCCATTTAGATATCTAGTGAGACCACACCGCTTAGTGGAACGGGTTTTCCCCTCACTAGTATCTTAACCCAATTTATAATAACCATACACCGTGCGCCTGCATCCACGATTGCTTAGACATAACATAATAAATTTTATCATGATGGTATGCAAACATGCAATATGCTCTAGATTTCCCATCCCCATTCACTTGACTATCTGTCTCATATTATAGTTTTAGGGTCACTATTAACCTATTAGTTTTCAAGGACTGACTATTTACTTGTTCAAAGCTTTACAGACTAACTTTCCAGTTTCATAGTTTTTATGGGATCACTAAGAACCTATTGGTGTCTACCAATAACATCCTTCAATCATATTTTTCATGGGTTGACTAAGAACCCATTGGATTCTCCAATAACATCTTCCAATCATAGTTTTCATAGGCTGACTATGAACCTATTGGATTCTCCAATAACATCTCTCATATCATAGTTTTCATGGGTTGACTATGAACCTATTGATCTCTATCAACAACTTGTTCCGGACATAGTTTTCATGCGATCACTAAGAAATTATTGGCCCCTGTCAATAACAGTTTTCATAACATAGTTTTTATGGGCTTGCTAAGAACCTTCTAACCCAATAATCTTTTGATCAGTCTAGGGCATCCTATATTCTGGTCTGTCTGACCTCCTGGATGAAATTCTACTTTCACTGGAGTTAAATTCAATATATACATATTCATTACTTGGCCAACCTAGCCTGTTATTCTACCCTTACCCTAAGATTCAGTTATGGGTTATGACTTGAATATAGTTACACACGTATTAATGATAATAGATCAAATAACATAACAATATAAACCTCCATGGTTAAATTCCTTATAATCATTTTTCTAGTGAAATATGGTTAATACCCTTAACCCACTATCTTTATCAGGTAAACCTTCCTCTAAAACTCCATAGTTAAATGCCATTTCAAACTCTTTCGTATTGCCATGCATTTAGTTTAAAAATGAGATTGAGTTCTTAAATTTGAAAATTATGGCTTTCGACTATATCCTTTGTATCATTACTTAAAACCTTAGATGTTCTCTTTCAAAACCATCCAACATATCTTTCGAAAACTTACACCCATTCCATTCAAAGCATAGAAACATATACGTTTCAAAACATTGAAAAATATACCTTTCGAAATACTTAAAGCATACCCTTCGAAAGCATTGGTTTAAATAAGAGTTTGTGGAACCATAGCTTCAAAACCATTTAAAAGTATTCCTTTCGAAACCATTGGGTTTAACATTTATTATAACTACAAGGTTAAAGAGAAAAGAAGCGAAAGCATCGCTTGCGAAAGAATTGATCTCAAGTAAAAGAATTGGTGAAGAGGATAGCTTTGAAACCATTGCCTCTGAAACTCTTATTTAAAAGCGGCTAAAGCAACCCTTTCGAAAGCATTGAGAAGGCGGCTTCAAAATTAAAAAGACAAAAGATTCCCTTTTGAATTCATAGATTTAAGGTTATAAAGAAAAGTGCCCTCTAACTGATTCGAAAGATATGAATGCGGTAACTAGGTATCGAATAGGTTCAAAAGCGGCAACTATTTTGAAAAGCTTGTTTTAAAACAAAGGCAAGTTGATTGATTCGAAGGCTAATAAAAGTGGCTTCAGCCCCTTTAAAAACATGCCTTCGACACAGTCCCTTCCGCCTTTCTCCAATCCACTACGTACCAATTTCTTGATACCATGTGCATTTGTTTTGAATGGGTGCGAAAGGCCTAATAGGCATGGTGATGGAAGCAAGCAAATGGAAGTGGCGAAGTTGTAATTCGAAACAAAACTGATTTGTGCCTCTCAAAGTAATTCTTTTTTACTTAACTTGCCTAATTTATCAAAATATGATTGGTTGCCAATTCTTTATCCAAATTCTTTTTTAAAAAGACAGCCGAATTTAACAATTACCAATTGAAAATGTTTTAGCAAATAAACCCTTCTCCTTAACAAAAAATTTAAAACATTTAATTCCCCTAACATAAAAAATTTAAAAACCATAGTAAAACACTTAGGAAAAGTCGCCAAAAATCACAATTAATCACTTTTAATATGTTTTCTAACATATATAAATTTCTTACCCGAAAACATTACTTAATCGACTTATAAATTAAACCCAAAATTTACTATTTCTTTTCATTAAAAATTCATTACAAATTATCCATATCTTGGAATATAATGAAAATTTAAACCCATCTCCAAAATAACGTTTTACATAACATATTCGAACATCATGGCATTTGGAAATCAATTTGCATGATTGTAACCTTAAAATCGAATTATATTATCCCATAAAAATCCTTGTTTAAATTATAACCTGACATATAAATCAAAGCATATCGTCATTCATCCAATCATACAATTTTAAACCTTAAAACTGAATTAAAACATTCAAGATGACTTATTGACGCTGCGGATTAATCAAAACGATGTAAAACGATGAATGTAGTAATCGGTGGATTGGAAGAATACTGGAATGCCCGAATTCGTTGATCCGAAGATACCGAACTCTAGCTATCTCGAACTCGTTGATCGCGCACGATACCGGGTTCAAAGATCTTCAATTCTTCAAGCGTTGATCAAGCGCACTTGATTCCGCGAATCGGCTTCTACAATCGTTGAATCGAGCGCACTCGATTATCCGAAAGAGGAGATAGGAGATTACACTCAACTACCAATTGGAATGAAAGCACAAAGCAATCAAAAGAGAATTTTATTCAAAAAACAACAACCTTTACAAATGAGAGACCCGGCCTATTTATAGGCGTTTTACAACTCACACAAAAAAAACAACAAAAATTTCACTAACTCCTAAGTCGGAACCGACTTACGACTTACGACTTAGCCTATCTCGGTGACGACTTAAGCCCAAACAGTTACAACACTTTACAAATCTTCAACGACTTATGTCTTAACAAGGCACACGCCTTAAAGAAGAAAAAGAATACAATCATACGACTTAAAAACAAAGTACACGACTCAAAGTAACAACATACAACGACTTACACACTGACGACATACGGAAGAGATGACATACGACTTATCAATACTTCGCGGGTTAACACTGCCGACTTATCCCCTTCAACGACTTAAGGAAACGACTTATGCTTGGACGACTTAGTGAATAGTGACTTCAACGAGTTAGCCCAGTTCACGACTTAAGGATCTCAGCCGACTTAACTAAGTCGTAACCCGCTTCTTCTTCTTCTTGCTTTGTGTTAAGTCGTGGACGACTCGACTTATACCTCCAGTTTCATTAAGTCGTGGACGACTTATACCAGCCTCTCCCTTGAGTCGTGGATGACTTATCCCCTTACCTTCCTTAAGTCGTAGACGCCTCATACGACTCATGCCCGTTTCTATAAGTTGGTTACGACTTATATTTCCCTCGTTATCTTTAGCTCGTGGACTACATACGACATCGCCTTTAAGTCATAGACGACTTAAACCTTCTATACTCGTAGCTATTTTGTTAACTCGTGCATCTTCTATAAGTCGTGGATGACTTATCTCTGATTCCTTAAGTCGTGTACGACTTATGCCTTTGAAGGTTGTAGGCTGCGCTGCATCATCCTCCCCAAGTAGAAAGAAATTCGTCCTCGAATTTGCACACTCTTCATCCCCAACAAACTCATCCCCATGATATGGTACGAGATGCTTAACATTGAATACGTCAGACGTATACACATCATCCGGTAGTCTCAATTTATAAGCATTTTCATTAATTCGTTTTACAACTTCCATGGGACCAATTTTCCTGGCTTTCAACTTGTTATAAGCGCCTACTGGAAAACGATCTTTCGTTAAAACTGCATAAACCATATCTCCTTCATTAAACTCAACATTTCGTCATTTCAAATCTGCAGATTGTTTATACTTTTCATTTGCTTTCTCTAATCGTTCTTGAACGATTTTATGACACTCCATCAGCCCTTCAACAAAATCAGCAGCTTTCTTAACGGTCTTCTCTGACTGTGGCACTACCGTTAGATCCAACGGTCCCTTCGGTAAACTTGAATATACTATCTGAAATGGACTGAACCCAGTACTTCGATTTACAGCATGATTATGGGCAAACTCTGCCTGGCTTAACTTCACATCCCAACTCTTCAGATTATCTTGAACAAGACACCTCAACAAGTTTCCCAATGAACGATTAACAACCTCGGTCTGTCCATCCGTTTGCGGATGTTAAGCACTACTAAATTTCAGCTTCGTTCCCACCATTTTCCACAAACTCAACCAAAAGTGACTCTGAAATCGAGTATCTCTATCCGACACAATAGATTCTGGCAATCCATGAAGTCGATAGATCTCCTTGAAAAACAATTGAGCAACATGAACAACATCCGCCATCTTCTTACAAGCAATAAAATGTGCCATTTTTGAAAATCGATCAACCACCACATAAATGGAATCGTTACCATGCTGTGTCCTTGGTAATCCTAACACGAAGTCCATACTCACATCAACCCATGGTTTAGTTGGTATCGGTAACGACATATATAAACCAGCATTAGTCGCAGTTCCTTTCGAAACTTGACATATATGACATCGCTCCACAAATCTTTCCACCTCCTTCCTCATCGATGGCCAAAGTAAGATTGCGAAATCAATTGTAGTGTACGGTCTCTACCCACATGACCTTCGTCGTGCAATTCTTTCACAATCTTCAACCGTAAACTGCAATCTGGTATACATAATCGAGTTCCCTTGAACAGAAAACCATCTGCCATCACAAATTCATTAGTACTTCCGTCTTTGACTTTCTCAACAAGCTTTGCAAAATAAGGATCTTCTTCAAACAATTGTGGCAATAATTCAAACCCTGTCACTTCAACCTTTAGTGTAGTCAACAAATGACTCCTCCGACTCAAAGCATCAGCTACTCGATTCGTCACCCCTGACTTGTGTTTAACAACAAAAGTAAACTGTTGCAGATATGCGATCCACGATGCCTGTCTCGCTGAAATCTTATCTTGCCCTTGCAAATGCTTCAATGCTTCATGATCAGTATACAGAACAAACTCTTTCTGAAATAGATAATGTCTCCAGTGTTTAATAGCTTGCACAAAAGCATAGAATTCCACATCATATGTACTGTATCGCATCTTCGCTCCTGACAACTTCTCACTGAAATATGCGATTGGACGCCCCTTCTGACTCAACACCCCTCCAATCCCAACCTTGGATGCATCAGTATGTAGTTCAAACACTAACTGAAAATCTGGTAATACTAGAATAGGTGCAGATGTCAGCAACTCCTTGATCTTCTCAAAAGCACTCCCTGCTTCCTCTGTCCATGCAAACTGTTTACCTTTCAGGCAATCTGTAACAGGCGCCATCACACTACTAAAGTGTGGAATAAACCTTCGATAAAATGAAGCCAACCCATGAAAACTACGAACTTCCGTTATCGTCTTGGGCTGCGGCCAATCTCTAATTGCTTCAACTTTACTTTGGTCAACCTGTATTCCTTTTTCCGACACAACATATCCCAGAAATAAAACGCTATGCGTCATGAACACGCATTTCTTTGTTGCTGCATAGAATTGTTCTTCATGAAGTATAATTAACACTTTCTTCAAATGCGGAACATGCTCTTCTTTACTAGTACTGTAGATTAGAATATCATCAAAGTAAACCACCACAAATTTCCCAATGTACGGTGTGAAAATTTGGTTCATCACCCTCATGAATGTACTCGGTGCATTCGATAGACCAAACGGCATTACCAGCCATTCATACAAGCCTTCCCTTGTCTTGAATGCTGTCTTCCATTCGTCCCCTGGTCTAATGCGAATCTGATGATAACCGCTCTTCAAGTCAATCTTAGAAAAGATTACGGACCCACTGATCTGATCCAACAAATCATCAAGCCTCGGCATTGGAAATGTGTATCTGACTGTGATCTTATTCAATGCTCTACTGTCGGTGCACATCCTCCACGTTCCATCCCTTTTGGGTACCAATAAAGCTGGTACAGCACAAGGACTTAAACTCTCCTGCACACGCCCCTGCTCAAGCAATTCCTCCACCTGCCTCCGCAACTCTTCATGTTCCTTCGGACTCATTCGATAATGTGGTCTGTGTGGCAAAACTGCTCCCGGAACAAGATCGATTTGATGTTGTATGTCTCTTAAAGGCGGTAACTCCTTTGGTAACTCATCTGGGAATACATCGTCAAATTCTTTCAGAACTGGTTTAACTTCTTCTGGTATTTCAACCTCTTCACTGCTTTCTCGCCCAATCAGCAAAAACACTTCAGGCTCTTTCTCAACCTCCTTAACAAACTCTTTCAAAGATAATAAAGTTTTCAGCTCTTCAATTTCTTCTGACTTACTTTCTCCTTGCGGTCTCTTCTTTGGGACTAGGATAATCTTCGTGCCTTCAAACATAAAACTATAACTATTGGTCCGACCGTCATGTTGTACTGCTCGATCATACTGCCATGGTCTTCCCAATAATAAGTGGAAAACATCCATCTCTACTACATCACACCATATTTCATCTTTGTATTTCTTCCCAATAGAGAATGGAACACGAACTCGTCTATCCACTTTCACTTCTCCTCCTTTTCTCAACCATGCTAACTTGTATGGACTCGGATGTTTCTCTGTCTTCAATTTCAACTTTGTCACAGCTTCGGTTGAAATAATATTATCACAGCTTCCTGCATCAATCACAAACTTACACACCTTCCCCAGAATAGTACATGTTGACTGAAAGATATTACTCCTCAACCAACTGGCTTCTTCCTGCTTCGGTGTTAAACACGATCTTCTCAGCATTAGGTTACAACCTTCATCTCCTGACGCAATATCCTGCTCATCCTCCTCAACTGGACTAGAACAATCTCCATCACCATCCTCATCCTCAACTTCTGCAATCATGGTTCTCTTCTTTGGCTTTGGACACTCACTGCTTTTATGACCCAATTCCTGACAATTGTAACATTTGAAACCATTGTTAACTTTCGTCTTCTCAGCCTCCTTCACCACTGGTCTACTGATAGGTTTAGAAACATTAGAACTTCCTCCAACACTCTTCGCTTGATTGTTAGAATTAGTAAACACACCACTTCCCCGTCGCCCCTGTTTCTCCCAAGCCAACGCTTTCTGATGTGCTTCCGCTACAGATCTTGGATCAAACATATTAACCATATCCTGGATCTGCATTCGTAGTCCCCCAACAAATCTAGCTGTCAGTTGTTCTTCCTTCTCCATAATATCATTTCGAGCAATCAGTTGGTAAAATTCATCAGCATAGTCATTAACTGTCTTCGTGCCCTGCCTCAAGTTCTGCAAACGTTGATACATCAAAGATTGATAATTGTATGGTAAGAACGTTGCTTTCATCAATTTCTTCATCTTTTCCCAAGATTCAACTTTTGACTTTCCCATCCGATCACGTGTAAGTTTGGTCTGCTGCCACCATGCCAAAGCTCTACCCCTCAGCCTCGTAGCAACCAACTTCACTCTACGCTGTTCTGGAACTTCTTTGAAGTCAAAAATCTCCTCGACATTAGCCACCCAATCCAAAAACTCCTCCGCTTGCATACCACCTTTGAATTCAGGAATTTCAGTCTTCATTCCCGACTCCCACTTGTGATCATACTCAGAGTAATTTCTTCCTTGTCCTCGTCCTTGTCCTTGAACACTACCACCATCATACTCCTCTTCAAAATCAGATGTATATCGTTGTCTATCTCGTCCACCCACATCTCTACTACCATTACGTCTTCCACCATCATCCCTTCTATCAACGTTCCTCCGTTCACGATCATTTACGTTCCTCCCACGCCCTTGATCATTTTCAACACTTCGGTCTCGATTGGAATGTGGCGAGACTCTACTACCCCCATGGTTAGATTCAGGTGAAACCCTTCTCCGATTTTGATTCATTTCTGTCATAAGCTTCTCTAACCGGCCAATTCCTTCGTTAAGTTTTTCACTAAAATTCTCATTGATTCTTTGCTCCATCTCATCAGCCTCTTCTCTTCGATATAAAGCTTCTACGTTTTGGTGGCGATTAGCACTTCTTGGCGGCATACTTGTATTCTTTACAAACACTTCAACAATTCAAAATTCAAACACTTTTCGGACTTTGATCCAAAATGAAACGGATCGAAAACTTCCACTTTGTAGCAAATCGCGATGAACACGATGGACAAAGTTTCGGCCTCCAATGCAAATCCGAACTTCAATCTTCAAATCAATGCACGACCCAATTCTTCAAACTCTCGGCCGTGAATAATAAAACTTCAAATCTTCAAAATGAATAGGCTCCAAGTCTCGATCTAGCTATGATTGGCTAGAACAAGCTCTGATACCAAAACTGACGCAGCGGATTAATCAAAACGATGTAAAACGGTGAATGTAGTAATCGGTGGATTGGAAGAATACTGGAATGCCCGAATTCGTTGATCCGAAGATACCGAACTCTAGCTATCTCGAACTCGTTGATCGCGCACGATACCGGGTTCAAAGATCTTCAATTCTTCAAGCGTTGATCAAGCGCACTTGATTCCGCGAATCGGCTTCTACAATCGTTGAATCGAGCGCACTCGATTATCCGAAAGAGGAGATAGGAGATTACACTCAACTACCAATTGGAATGAAAGCACAAAGCAATCAAAAGAGAATTTTATTCAAAAATCAACAACCTTTACAACCGAGAGACCCGGTCTATTTATAGGCGTTTTACAACTCACACAAAAAAAACAACAAAAATTTCACTAACTCCTAAGTCGGAACCGACTTACGACTTACGACTTAGCCTATCTCGGTGACGACTTAAGCCCAAACAGTTACAACACTTTACAAATCTTCAACGACTTATGTCTTAACAAGGCACACGCCTTAAAGCAGAAAAAGAATACAATCATACGACTTAAAAACAAAGTACACGACTCAAAGTAACAACGTACAACGACTTACACACTGACGACATACGGAAGAGATGACATACGACTTATCAATACTTCGCGAGTTAACACTGCCGACTTATCCCCTTCAACGACTTAAGGAAACGACTTATGCTTGGACGACTTAGTGAATAGTGATTTCAACGAGTTAGCCCAGTTCACGACTTAAGGATCTCAGACGACTTAACTAAGTCGTAACCCGCTTCTTCTTCTTCTTGCTTTGTGTTAAGTCGTGGACGACTCGACTTATACCTCTAGTTTCATTAAGTCATGGACGACTTATACCAGCCTCTCCCTTGAGTCGTGGATGACTTATCTCCTTACCTTCCTTAAGTCATAGACGCCTCATACGACTCATGCCCGTTTCTATAAGTCGGTTACGACTTATATTTCCCTCGTTATCTTTAGCTCGTGGACTACATACGACATCGCCTTTAAGTCGTAGACGACTTAAACCTTCTATACTCGCAGCTATTTTGTTAACTCGTGCATCTTCTATAAGTCGTGGACGACTTATCTCTGATTCCTTAAGTCGTGTACGACTTATGCCTTTGAAGGTTGTAGGCTGCGCTGCATCACTTATATAAGATGGTTTAGATCATTATTCACCTTGTTTGGAAAAGGAACTAGAGATTTGTTTTTCACTTCAATCTTCCTAGCTTTAATCGTAGCATATAATTGATTTTTTAGCTCCTCTTCTCCAAGAGTTATGGCCAGCCTTGTTTTTCCTTCGATTATGGTTTTGTTTTTTTAAAATGTAATGAGAATGGAAAGGTTGTAGGGGTTTAAGGCTTATGGGATTCAGATATTCCCATATTGCCCTTGCCTTATTCTCTTGAGTATTTAACTTATAAACCATTCTTGTAGATCCAGTTAGTTAAGGCATGACCTTAATTAGTTTTCAAATCTCAATTCCCTTGTCACTATAGTCTCTACATCATTCTATTTAATTTATGTAATTAAATCTCCTGAATAATGCTATTTGAAATTAGAGGTGTTACAGGCTCTCCTCCTTAAAGAATTTCGTCCTTGAAATTCAATAAGGACTAAATACTAAGCATAGTAGTCATGTGTAACATCTCCTAACTATCATACTAGCCTAACTGACTAGCAATAAATTATATATATATATAATAGATAGAACATACCCTTATAATAGATCAGGATAAAAATCTCTAATCATGTCTTCTGTCTCACAAGTTTAGTACTTCTCATTGTCGCTCCAATGAGATTTCACCAACTTGATTGTCTTGTATCTTAACCTCTTCTCATCTCTCGCTACAACTCGAACTGGTTGCCTAACAATTGTCAGATCCAGTTCTACTATTAAGTCTTCCAATGCAGTTGGAGGGATAGTAGCCTCTTGATCATGCACATTCTTACGAAAATGAGACACAAGAAATACATTATGGAAATCCTACCAAACTTCTTGGCAACATTATTCTTTATGCGAGCATTTCGACCCTCTCTATAACTTGGAGCATTCCAACATATCTTGGTGCTATTTTCCCTGACTTCCCGAATCGTACCACATCCTTAATTAGAGATACATTAATGAAAACCCTATCTCCAACTGAGAACTATAGATCCTTACGCCTCTTATATGTGTAACTCTTTCGTCTAGACTAAGCTTCCTTCATCCTACCTCGGATCAACTCAATCTTCTCTATTACCTTTCTTACCAGATCTGGACATAAGACTAATCTGTCTCCAGTTTCCAACCAACACGATGGTGACATGCATGCCTTCCATACAAACCTTCAAAAGGTGTCATTCCTATACTAGTCTGATAACTATTATAATAGGAAATCTCAACTAAGTGTAGGTAATCTTCCCATGTGTTATCCCACCTTTTGTCAAGGTCGTGATATCATCGATTTTGCTAGGAACAGATGGTCAATAACCTTAGGAATTAATTACGTACAGTACTATAGACGATGGTCGGGCAGATTTGAACCAGGACCCAATCAAGGTGCAGTTAGCATGGGGTAACAGGAATGGCCCCATGAAGTTATATTTTGAATTTGGAGTCGATTGGAGTTCATATGCTAAAGTTATGGATGAATCAAGTATTTTTGTGGATCGACCAAAAATGATCCATAAAACAGTTTAAGTCATTGGAGAATGCTCAATATCTCGAGATCCATAAGACCAATTCATTTGAAACGTCCAGGACATCAACAAAATGAAGATGGAGACTTATGAAAACAATCGCAAGTCTTGGAGCCACATTCAAAGTTTAGCCGATCATTTTTAGCCGATCGTTTTAGCCAAGTCCTAAAAATAATCGATATCTCCCAGTGCGTAATCCAATTTCAGCCAAGATCGATCCATAACTCTCAAGTTGCAAGTCAGAATGATTCCATATTTTAGAAGTTGTATCAAGAGGCATGTGGGACCCCCCAAAAACAACCGCACCAAGATTGAAGCCAAGAAAAAGGATCGCTAACATTAAGCCGATCATTATTAATCATCAAGTAAGCATCGTCGATCGATATAGTGGGCCCCTATGGATCTAGAGAGCCTTTTGCCGAAGTCTTAGCAAAGTATCTCGTCATATCTCCCTATAAATACAGGCCCTATGGGCCATTCTAAGGATCTTTACGCTGTTGACATAAGTCTATATTGTAATCAAGTTTCTTCTTACTTCTTGCTGTTTACTGCTGTAATCAAACGATCAGTGAATCAATAAATATAATCTTCAAAGCGGACATAGGAACACAATGCCGAACCAATAAATCCTTGTGTTCTCGATTATTGCTTTGATTTGCATGTTAGTTTATTATATTCCTCTTTTTTACTTTTACCTTCTTCATTTGTTTCTCTAATATAAATTTGTTCTTGGGTGTTTGTAACCAATTTGGTTGCAAACATTTTGGTGCTTTCACTGAGAACCTAATTCTCATCTCGTTAGGATCCCCTTTGTTCCTATTGGATTGGACAAATCCCCCAAAGGAGGTCCATAGTTATCTTCATAAAGCTGCATATACTATTCAAATTTACCAAAATCTAAGCAAGGAGATCGATAATGGTGAGACATATTAGATCTACTTCTCAGAATGTGGATGGAAATGAAAATGCTAGCATTCAACAAAGAGACCTAAGCAACAAACCTGCAAATTTGAATGCTAATTTGGTTGGAGTTCAGAACCCTACTGACTCTATAACCAGAGCCGAATTTCATAATCTGAAGAGAGAGTTGACGAAAAGCTGTCAACAGCTAAACGAGCAAATTCAGACTAATATTAGCCTGATGAACCAGATTACTCAGCAACAGCGTAGGCAGGCCAGAAGGGAACCCACTCCTTACTCGACATCGGAAAGTTCAATCTCATCGAATGAATACCATAGACACAGGTGTTGTAGAACTAATAGATATAGTGTAGAAACTTCAGGGTGTCAACCAATAGACCATCATGGCCTGCCAAGAATGATTAGTGATGGACCCTCCACTAGAGAAGGAAACTTACCTGTGCACATTAGGATTCAAACTGAAGCCGTCGTAGCTAATTTGGGTGATGGAGTCCAAATGAATGATAATCGGGTTCTTCCCCAAGATGATAGTGTAACCAATGTATGAGACGCACATTGTGGTTGAAGAACGTGTGAAACGACCCATAGACATCGACCGGACCATACACATGAGGTGGAACACAACCCATTGCTTGGCGCTACCCATTTAAACCCTAGACTTATCGGCAACGGTAACACAGTTGGTGAGAGAGAACCAAGGCTTGACCAACGATGACTAGGGAATCTCGAGAAGCCATACTCCTTTCACGGATAATGTAATACACATAGAGTACCTAAGGAGATTCAACATGTCGTCAATACCTACCTATGAGGGAAAAACCGACCCATGTAGCATATTATGAGGTACGAATGGCTGATGGATTCTGCACGAGCCAATGACGCGACCAAGTGCAGGCGCTTTCCTATAACCCTCTCTGGAATGGCAATGATGTGGTTCACTAGACTACCCCCATGATAAATTTCTAGGTTCGATGAGTTGGCAAACAAGCTTGTGAAGAAGTTCTGAATGCACGTGATTCGTCCTAAAGACATGATGTTCCTTTCCAGCGTGATTCAGCCTCCGAGGGAATCGTTGAAGGACTATTTGGAAAGATTTCATACCGCCGCCATGGAGGTCAGTAACCCGAATGATCATGCTATACTTATGGCTCTGACAAGTGGAATTGATCCAGAATCTGAGTTTAGTGATTGCCTGGCTGTAAAACCGTCTGCCGCATTGGAGCGCTTCTATTCAAAGGAAGCTCAATTTCTAAGGAAGGAGAAAGCCAAGTCCTCTAGGAAAAAACATTGCAGGATTAAGCGGGGAAGTAGCACAAAGCAATTATAATAAAGCAGTCCGATGAAAATTCCAAAACAGATTACTGATTAGAATAAGCCGCATCAACAAAAGAGAAATGGAGATAGTAATCGAGTGAGGAAGAGGAATTCTGGGAGATTAAAGCTTAGGATTCCAATGTATGACAATTATACGCCGCTAATCTCATCCCTAGAGAATATTTATATATCCACTTGCAATACCATGCAAGACGGAAGCCGCCTCCAAAAGAGTCATCAGAGAAATAGAAGCAGGCTGGGAAATATTTTCGGTTTCACAAGTGTTATGGGCACAATACAAATGAATGTAGGCATATCTAGGATGCTATAGAAAAATTGATTGGAGAAAAGAAATTGCAACAGTTTGTGAAAACCCCGCGGGATGGCGGACAGTGGATATCTGACCCTAACCGATGACAAGTTCCGCATAGGGCCGAGGAGCCTACACGGACCGAGGGAAGATGGTGATGAATACGATAGCTGGAGGACCGCACTATGCGGATAGGAGTTGGAAAGAAATGGAGCGCTATGCTAGCACGATAAAGCATGCAGACTTTGAATGTTGTTCAAATACGGAGGACGAAGCTCCGGCGAAACAGCAATGCACGATGGCGGATGATATTGTGTTTAGAAGTAGGGATACAGACAAGGTAGAGGCTCCAACAATTTACTCGATGGTTATTTCAGCTATGATTAGCCATGCATTGGTGAGAAGGATTTTGATTGATTGTGGATGTTTGGTGAATATAATTTTCAAGAAGGCATATGATCAAATGAGAATAGAGGCTGAAGATTTTTAACCTTCTAAAGCTCGTATACATGGTTTTAATGGCGTTGCAACTGAAGATGTTAGTTATGTGTAATTGCCCCTTGAATTGGGAGAAGTGAGCGTAGGAGAGTGCTGATCCTACCGTTTATTGTTTTGGATGTTGACTCTTCGTACAATGTTTTTCTAGGACGACCTTCCCTGGCTGAATTTCGAGCAGCTCTTGCCCCATGGTATTTAAAGAATAATGGTGTAGGAGTTGTCTATGGTGATCAGGAGACTGGACATGCCTGTTATGTAGCTGAGTTGAGGGAAGCTCAGCGTAAGGTAAAGGGAAAGGTGTGGATAAAACTGTCCGCATCCAAGCTATCGAAGATTGACAATTGGCAATTGAGCCTTGGCTCGGGCACCTCGGTCGGTTCTACAGAGATATTGATCCAAGGGACGACGAAGAGAAGTCCAAAGATACCAAGGCTGAACTGGTTGAGCTAACGATTGATATCATGGTCAACCACGATGACCCATCTCGAGTCCTGAAGATTGGATCACAGCTCAGCCCCTTAATAATGAAAGAACATCCTGGTTTTCTCCGAGCGAATCTAGATGTATTCGTTTGGACTCATTCTGACATGTGTGGAATCTCGCCCGCCATTGAAGCCATGGATTGAATATTGACTCGAAGTATGTTGCAGTGAAGCAAAAAGACACAGCATGGATCTGGAGAGATCTATCGCTCTCAAAGGGGAGGTGAATAAAATAAAAATTAACAGGTTTATCGGTGACGCCCTCTACCTTGAATGGGTACCAAATCCTGTGCTTGTGAAGAAGGCAAAAGGGAAATGGTGAAGTGCATTGATTATTCAAATTTGAGTAAGGCATGTCCTGAAGACAGTTTTCCCCTTCTGAGGATTGACCATCTAGTTGATTCAACCGTAGGACACCAGTTGTTATCTTTTATGGATGTGTACTCGGGATATAATCAAATCCTGATGCATATTCCCGATAAGGAGCACACTGGTTTTATTAAAGATGTTAGACTATACATTATGTAGTAATGCCTTTTGGATTGAAGAATGCCGGAGCAACCTATCAGCGCTTAGTTAACAGGATGTTTAAAGATCAGATTGGAAAAACGATGGAAGTATATGTGGATGATATGCTCGTGAAGTCATGACGACCAAGCGACCACATTAGAGACTTGGCAGAAATGTTTAA
This sequence comes from Allium fistulosum, assembly GCA_030737815.1. Taxonomy (NCBI): domain Eukaryota; kingdom Viridiplantae; phylum Streptophyta; class Magnoliopsida; order Asparagales; family Amaryllidaceae; genus Allium; species Allium fistulosum. The sequence goes on along the minus strand of CM060907.1, from coordinate 1,112,622,929 downwards.
CATCCTCCGATATTAGAAGATGAAAATCAATCCTTTGAAATGTTCATTTGGTGTTGCATTAGGAAATTTCGCTGGCTTTATTGTCAATTCTCATGGAATAGAAGCTAATCTCGAATGGAATAGAAGCTAATCTCGAGAAGATTCAGGCTATTTGTGATATCCAAGCGCCGAGAACTATTAAACAAGTGGAAATTTTGAATGGGAAGGTTGCTGCCTTAAGTTGTTTTATCTCCTGAGCAATTGACAAATGTATTCCTTTCTTTGATTTGATTATGAAAGGAAAATGGAACTTCGAATGGACGCAGGATTGTAAAGACGCATTTCAAGTTCTAGTGAATCATTTGGAGAGACCCCTATCTTGCTAAAGCTGGTAGATCATGAGGAGCTGTACATTTATTTGGTTGTATCAGTGCATGCTATAGTGCCGACTTTATTCATAAGGAGAATCGAAGAGCAAAAGGAATTATCTAAAGATAGAGAAATTAGCGTACCGCTTGCTAATTGCATCACAGAAGCTTCGTCCGTACTTTTAGAAAAATCCGATCAATATTTACAATGACCAGCCGTTACGATAGGTCCTAAAGCGACGTGAGACGTCTGGAAGGTTACTTAAATAGACATTGAGCTCTACCAGTTCGACATTACATATCTCCCTCGAAGGGCTATCCAGGGCCAAGCATTGGTAGATTTTATAGCAGAGTTTATTGTGCAAGATGATCTAGTAGAAGGTAGCGAAATCCCTACTGTTCAATGGAAACTATATATCGATGAAGCATCTAATGATCATTGTTTTGGAGCTGGGATTGTGCTTGTAAACCCTAAAAACCGGCCAGTTCGCTTGATTTCCCAGCGATAAACAACAAAGCTGAGTATGAGGCGCTGACTGCTGGACTTAAACTCGCTAAAGAACATGGAGTTATATCTCTTGAAATCTTTTGTGATTCGCAGTTGGTGGTGTATCAAATTAGAGGAGACTATCAGGCTAAGGAACAATGGCTTGCCCTATACCTAACCCTAGTTCAGGAGTGAGTAACAGAGTTTGAATGTTATGACATTTCACGTATTCCATGTAATCAAAACAAAGAGGCCGATTCATTGGCAAAGTTTGCTAGTACCGGTGATGCACAACAAATAGGCTTGGTTCCAGTCGAGATATTAGATACCCAAGTATAAATGTGATGGAAATCGATCAAATTCTGTAGATGAAATCCAAAAGGGAATCGGAGATGACTCCATTTAATGATTACTTACTAGTGGAATTTTGCCTAAAAATGAAATGAAAAGCGACAAGTCTCTCGCAAAGCTTAACGATATATTATGCAAGAAGGAATCATGTACAAGAAAGGTTTTTCAGTCCCCCTACTCTGGTGCATTGCTCATGATGACATAAAGCGTATTCTAAAGGACGTTCATGAAGGAGTATTCGGTGATCGCATGAGGCGGCAAATCATGGCAAAGAAAATACTTCGTTATGGGTATTATTGGACAACCGTGAACTGGGACACCGCCGATTATGTAAGATTATGCAATAAATGCCAAATATACGAAAAAGTCCCAAGAGCTCTACAAGCAGAAATCATGCAAATGGTCAGCCCATGGCCATTCGCTATGTGGGGTATAGATATTATCGGTTCTTTATCGATCTCTAAAGGTGGTGCGAAGTACGCTATCGTCGTAGTTGATTACTCACCAAATGGGCCGAAGCGGAATCTGTAACTGCAATTACGACTAAGAAAGTAATCGACTTTATTGTTTGAAATATCATATGTCGCTTCTTTCTTCCACGAACTGTTGTAACAGATAATGGGACTCAATTCGATAGTGTTGAATTTAAAGACTTTTGTTGATGGTATCGTATTGAAAAGAGGTTTGCAGTGGTCGCTCACCCTAGGGAAAATGGAGAGGTTGAAGCTGTGAATAAAATTTCCAAGTCTACTCTGAAAAAGCGTTTGGGGAAGGCTAGAGGAAAGTAGGTGGATGAACTTCCTATGACATTTTAGTCCTATAGAACCGCCCGTAAGTCTATGACTGGCCATACTCCATTCGCCCTTGCCTATGGTTCCGTAGCCACTATTCATGTTGAACTCGAAGTCCCTTCTCATCGAGTAACTTACTATGACCCTAAAATGAATGAGGATCTCCTATTGGTATCTCTTGACTTTATATAGATGAGAAGCACGAAGAAGCCGATTTGAGCGCAGATGTGAATCGACATCTAGTTACCTGGTATTACAACACTAAAATTCATCCTAGAACCTTCGAAGTTATCGATCTCGTCCTGAAATGGGTTTTTCCTACCCCATCACACATGAATCCGATTTGGGAGGGTCCATATGTCATTGAATAGTGCTTGGAGAAGGAACTTTCAAGCCTAGCGGTTGTCGATGGAATTACCCTTCATAGATCATTGAGTAGTGAACATTTACATCGCTATTTCACTTAGATTATTTCCTTTACATTTCAGTATTATTTGCTTTCAAAGTTTGCTTTTGCATTTGATTTTCCAAATATGTAATAAGACAATTTATGTTGTCCCTTTCCATTTAGTGAATAAAGTTTAAGGCTTTCTTTGTATTTATGTTTGTAATTGCATTGTATGTTAATTACATAGTGGAACTAATTGATATCGATCTATGTGAATAGGCTCCCAGAGTTTGAAAGCAATCAATCGTGGTAACTCCCGATGGGATCAAACAAGATGAGGTCAATTAATTTGATTGTTTAACAATTCCCGTTCATAATCCAAAGAATGGGATACACAATAAGGAATGACTATGGCCGAAAATTTGGAGATTGGGAAATTCCTACCCGGACTATGGGACTGAAACAAAATCAAAGCGACTGAGACATGACCGATCTCCCACTAAATCAAAACCCCAAATTCTGGGGAGCAAACTAATCAATCAAAAAGAGTACGATCTGGTTTCTCTCCAAAATAACTCTAAGTCCTCAGAGTGCGGACTGCAGTATAAACATAAATCGGGCGAAGACCTACTACTCGCAAAACAATTCTAAGTTCCCAGAGTGCGGACTGAAGTATAAACATAAACCGGGCGGAGACCACTGCTTGCAAAATAACTCTAAGTCCACAGAGTGTTGATTGGAGTATAAATAAGAATGATTAGATGAGTGGATTTTGACCGTTCTATTCCGCAAAATAACTCTGAGTCCCCAGAGTATGGAATTGAGTATAAACATGAATGAGTAAATGAGTGAATTTCGACCCTTCTGTATTCCGCGAAGTAACTCTAAGTCCCCAGAGCGTGGACTGTAGTATAAACATGGATGAATAGATGAGTAGATTTCAACCGTTCTCTATTCCGTAAGAAAACTCTAAGTCCCTAGAATGTGGACTAGTGGATAAACCCAAATTCGGTGTGATCCGACCACCCATTAACCAAATCATATCCCCAGAATGTGGATACAAGCATGAATGAATAGTTGAGTGGAGTTTGACCGTTCACTATTCAGCCGACTCCGGCCCGAAAGCAATGGGAAGAGTATAAACTCCTAAGGGATGGAGATTGACCGTCCAACATCTGACCCCGCTATACCAAAACTAGGGCGGACGTATAGTTACTCAAAAAGGCCATTGGAATTCGACGGCATAAAACTAAGGCTTGAACCTAGTGTCTGATATGACTCAAGGCCACGACCAGGGAGGCCTTGGGATGGATGAATTATATCGACGTCCAATACAACGAGCAACAAAACATAAGTGCATAAAATGAAAATGTGATAGTTTGGACATTTGAATGAGTAAGTTCAGAGATCATACATAAGAACAAAAGAATTCTTGTTTATATTAAACTGGTTGGACATCACAGAAGTCTATCCAAAATGCAAGACAAAAGTGGAGGGCTACGCCCAGACAAATACAACCAAAGAAAAAGATAAATGATCATCTGAACTATTTACATATCTGAAGAGTATTTCTTGGACTTCCTATATTTCCTTTGATTCTTTGGAGTGGCTCCTTCTAAACTACCGCTCGATCACGTCTTTGACCCTTTGCCGCCTCGGCTTTTCTTTGAGGGAGTTTCTTCAGTTGTATGAATCGAGGCGGTATCATCTTTAGAAGTAGAAGGGATGGAGGAACTCTTAGCACCAGAAGCAAGGGGAATGTTATCCCGGGGAATTGTCCCGCCAGGAGAGATCATCTGAAGTGGGACAGGAATCAGTTCATCTAAGATCGAATCAACAGGCTCACCCTTTATATTCCTTTTTAAGGGTTCTTCTAGCTCAATCCGTTCTTTCATACTAAGCTCGCCGGTTTGTTCGGATGAACCAATGATCACAACTTCCTCATCAAAATGGATTTCATGTGTGTTTCTCTTCCCTCCCTGAATAATGCCTCCATGAATTGGTCGTTAATAACAAACGTATCTTCTTGAGCGCTTTGAGTGGCAGCCGAAGTCATAACTTTAACAGATTCTATTGTGGTCGTTTGTGACTCCAATTGAGGCTATTGTGAAGGGAGAGGAGCAATGCCTAGCGGATTCAAAGATGAGAAAAAATAGGAGAAAAGATTTGGAACATCAATTGGTAGCACCCCAAGTTTGTGAAAGACGGGAAAAGTCGAAGGAATACCTTCTTCGGTATGACTCCCAGGTTGAGCCGAAGAATCCTCAGAACTGCGATCGGGAATTGGAGAAAGTTGTGGCTTATCCGGATCACACCCGTGAATAGTTGAGGAGCTTGTTGTAGAGCTAGACATGACATGGGATGCAGGGGGCAATTTAACTGTAATATCAGGTAGCGCCGACCTGGATCCCCTACCCACTTCATGTGAAGATGCAACCGCGGACTCTTTCTAGAGTGAGACCAGAATATCTTGCAATATTTTTGGTTTGTCGCCACATAGCATTTCATTTTCAAGTTTAGATACATCGACGTCTTATGAGTTAAGATGTTTTTTCTCTTTTGCAACGAGAAATTCCCAAGCACGATAGAGTTGGTAGGGATAGTCTTCACCAAGCCACATCAAATTCCTATGCTTGAGAACATTGGCATTGTAGAGAACGAGAAGCTGGTCAAGCTCATTCATTATCTCTTCCCTAACCATGTCTTTGGTAGCTTCCGTTTCATGTTGAATGAGCGCGTCTATATTTTTGGCCTTTTCAATAGCCTTGTCTCTCTCAAGTATGACGCGAACCAACTCTTCGCAAGAATCCTGAGCAATCTTCTAAGCATAATCTTTTTCTTAATTTGCATACTCAAGCTTGGCCTAGAGATCGGCTATCTCCTTTAAGGCCGCTGACTCATTATTCTGAGTCGTATCTCGCTCAAGCGCTATCTCTTGGTTCCGATGATGCAATACTTCGATCATATCGAGATGGCTGGATTTCAACTCTTCCATGGATTTCATAGCAGCTTTAGCTTTTCCTTCATCTTCTGATAAGGAGGTTCTAGAGGCTTCCAACTCATTTGTCAAAGTGTCGATGATTCTTTTGTCCTGAGCCTTTAGGCATTTTAGCTTTTCGATCTCTACCGCACGCTTGAAGGAAACTTTCGACATTTTTAATACTGCCTTCATCCATTCTCGATATTTCAAACGATTGTCCATGAAGTAGTCGATGGTCCTTTTCTGAAAAAGATCTGGAACCCTCTTCAAGTTAGGAGGAAAATAGAACCCATCAAAGCATAAATTCGAAAATTCTTCACGATGATGTGCCATGCAAGCAGTTGGATCGATTGTAGGACCTTCAGTAGTAGCTTCGACTTTGGTGCTTTCTTTGCCGGGCTTGTGGGTAGCACTATATTCGCCATGGCAGTGGCGATCACTCGACCATTGAGAATGAGATGGAACTAAGCGTTGTGGAGGCATTGGATGGTAGAAGGGCCGCGAGAGGGATCAATGGGCAGATCCCTATGATCAGTTGGTGTTTTAGGACCTTTTTGAGGAGGTGGTCTTGATCTCGATCTATGTTTATCATGGAGAGTCTTATCCTTGTCATCTCTATCTTGATAAACCCTTTCACCGCTATAGCGATAGCTAGAATCATAGTAGTCTCGGCTGTTGCGATAGGAGCCAGAATGCAAACCCGATGACTGATGATGTATAACCCGGAGAGAATTGAACATGTTCCTCTTCCTCACCATCGTTTCTGTAAAGAAAAAAAGATGCCAGTCAACTCTTAGCACTAGAGAGTACAAGTCAAGTACAATGCAGTGTTGAAGGGTGCATGTGTGTGTAAGGGTTCTAGTGTAACCCCCCTACAGACTAGGTGCAAGAGCATTTCTCATTGGTGTAACTTCCCCTCTAAAGGTAGGAATCTCAGAGCAAATTATGACAAAAGACTCTTGCTAGACCAGAAAAAAAGTCAAGTGGTAAATTCAAACGGCCTGACGGTTGGGAGGAAGATTCATCCCAAACAGCCTTAGGGGCCATCGACGACTTCGGTTAGTCAAAGAGGTGACTTCTTGGAAGCTTATGACGAATGTTCTATTTCTTCTCTTATCAACAACCAGGGGTTGTGAGACTTGCGAGGATCCAAGATCGACCCTAGAATCAGATTTGTCGCCATTATGACCAAGTACATAGCCCCTATGTCCTCCGGCTTTAATATCAGCAAATTATTGGGTACTCATGACTGGGGGCACCACGGCGTCTGCTTGCTATCTCTTTAACCAATTGCAGCCCATGGTCTTATCACTGTCATCTGGGAAATTTAAGTTAGTCCCACACTAAGGTCTTCCTCTATCAACCAAAAAGTGATGAGACGTTCATCCCTGAGCAAATACTCGATATTCATGTCCTCAGGTGGAGCATTCTTCAGAATTGAGACCGCCTCTTCATAAGTGTCGCCGCTAGGCCGGGTAAAGACACGTGTAAATGAGTAACATCGACAAGAAGGCAACCTGGATATCATTTTTCTATGCTATCATGAAAATGGTGGGTGACACTTATGTCTTTATAGCCATTATCGAGCGAAGCCGGGCAGAATCGAACAAAAAACCATTCGCTCTTGAAGGCGCTTAGCTTGTTCCACGCGTCGATCAGAATCTGGCATCTCTTTGCGGACACAAGAAATGTGAATGAGAGACTCCATGTCCGACACTTAAATGTAAAAATAAATCGGATATCTTCGATGGTGGGAGGACGATGCATGAACTTCATAAATACCATATAAGTACCATTAAGGAGGGCATAACCATTTGAATAGTATTGTGCTGGAGCTATCCTTAAATAATTTAGGATCTCCTGAATGTATGAGTTGAAAGGCGGGATGTATCCTTCAACCTCCCCTACTTGGAGGTCAAAACTAGCGGGCACGGATGCTACAGTCATCCATAGTTATTAATCCTTGGTGACCAAATACGGTAATGTTAGATACATTGATATAACATAAACACATGGATATGTAAAAAATTTAATATAAACATAAAACTTTCACATTCCAATTAAAAACATTTCAAGTTCATTACATAATCCCAACACGAGAACCACATTCAGATACAATATAATTACAACAGTATACGCAAAGAGCGACATATGAAGATGCCCCTTTGGATGATCAGAGTATATAACTAGGCAAGTAAACAACTTTTCCTTTACAACACAACACAGAGAAATCAAAATAAAAGAACTCTTATTATTTAGCTCGCCTCCTGCATGTCTCCGGAAGCTTTTTCTTCTAAAGAGGCACCTGAGAACATCAACTCTCAAACTACTCAAAACCAATTGAGTACTCGAGAGTTTAAGGGGAAAACATAAACTTCGAGTTAGACATAAAGCTTGGTATGAATAATAATCTACCACCTCAAACCATTCAGATATCTAGTGAGACCACCTCGCTTAGCGGAATGGATTTTCCCCTCACTAGTATCCTAAAACCATATATTGTTCTCCTGCATCCACAATAGTTAAAACATAGCAATTCAAAAATATTATGATGATATGAAAACAAGTAAATGAATTACGGATTTCTCATCCTCATTCATTTTGACCATCTGTCTCATTTATAGTTTCTAGGTCCATTATTAACCTAATAGTTTTCATGGGCTGACTAATAACATGTTTAAAGCTTAAGGATTCCCTGTCCAGTTTCATAATTTTCATGGGATTACTAAGGACCTATTGGCCCCTGCCAATAACTTCATTGTTTCATGGGTTCTGCCTGAACCTATTGGTAACTCCAATAACTTATTATTTCATGGGTTCTCCCTGAACCTATTGGTAACTCCAATAACTTTCCCTTTTATCCTAGTTTTCTTGGGTTGACTAGAAACCCATTGACTTCTATCAATAACTTAAATCAGATATAGTTTTTATGTGTTCACTACTTACCTATTGGCCCCTGCCAATAACTCTTTCTAATCATAGTTTTCATGGGTTTACTATGAACGTATTGGCCCCTGTCACTAACTTTTCCTATACTTTCATGGATTTACTATGAACCTTTCTACCTGACAACTTCTTTAATCAATATTTAGGCATCCTACATTCTGGTCAATTTGACCTTCTAGATGCAATTCTACTCAATCAGGAGTAAATTCAATTTATATTCACTACTGGGTCAACCTAGCTGTTTATTCTGCCCTCTTTCCCAAAAATACAGTTATGGGTCCATTATAATGTGAATATATATATATATATATATATATATATTATAAACAAGTGCCATAATAACATAATAATCCTAACACATGTGGTTTAATATCCTTGAAATCATTTTATATAAAACATGGTTAATCCCTTTAACATATTATTTTATCAAGGAAAACTTCTTCGAAACCCCATACTTAAAATCATTTCAAAATTCCTTTATTATGCCATGGTTTTACTTTTTAAAAATGAGATCGGGCTCCTTGTTCTGAAAACTAAGGCTTTTGAAAACTTAAAACTTTACTTTCGAAACCCTCAAAACATACCTTTCGAAAGTATTAAAGCATTACTTATTAACTCTTAGAAACATAGTTTCGAAACTAATGATAGTACCCCTTTCGAAAACTTTTGAAAGTATCTCTTTCGAAACTATTGGGTTTTCCCTCAAAAATGTCATTTGGATCAAAATGAATACTTACGAAAGTACCACTTTCGAATCCATTACTCTTTATATAAAATTGCTTGGGGAAAAATTGATGGCTTCGGAACCATCCTTTAGAATGCTCAAAACATTTAAGTAAAACGTTTGAAGGATAACTTCGAAACCACATTTCGAAGCCATTGCCTTCGAAACCCTTGAACCCTTTCGAAAGCTTTAGGAAGTGTCTTAGTACAAGGTTAAAACAAAAGTTACCTTTCGAAAGCATTGATGAATTTAATCCTTTCGAAAGGCATAGGGACGGTAGAAGAGTTTCGACTTGCTCGAAACTACCCCTTTCGAAAGCTTTTATTTAAAATAGAAAGTAACTCATTAGAAAGCCTATACTTTAACAAAAAGGTAACAACCCCTTTGACAACATTAGGTAAAACATAGGGCAACTCTTTTGAAAGCATTGGTTTTGATTCCTTCAAAAGCTTTCATTAAAACAAGGCAGGCGCATATCTTTTGAAAGTAAACAAAGGTTTCGACCCCATCAAAAGCAAGGGTTTCGACGCCATGCCTTCCGCCTTTCTCCAATCCACTACGTACCAATCTCATTAATATCTTGTGTATTGGTTTCGGCTTTGGTAGGCTTCGACTTGGTCGAAGCAGAAGTAATGGGTCGAAAGGTGCTTTTGAAGAGGCGGAACCTACTTTTCTGGATAAAGGCTGAATTATTGCTATTTAAAGTAATTACTTTATAACTAACCTGCCTAATTGTAAACATTTAATTGGTTGCCATAAACTTTTCAAATTCTTTCTCAAAATAACTACCGCATTAATTTAACAAATAAGCGCTTCCATTAAGCAAAACCAATAAAACACTTAAGTTCTTCATCAAAAATAATTTTATTTCCATAATAAATTACTTAGGAAAAATCCCCAAAAATTATAGAAATTCACTTTCAACATGTTATCTAACATAAAAAAATTCCTGATCCAATTTCTTTATAAAACATCCGAAAAAAAATTTAAGCCCAATTTATTCATATTTTCCTTAGGAAATCATATTAAATTTTCTATAGCTTGGAAAATTACAAAATATAAAACCCATCTACAAAGTTATGTTTTGCATAATATAAAATTTTCATATAGCATTCAAAATTCATTATAATCGGTTTTACCTTTAAAATCGTGTAAAATGATTATCAAAATATTTTGTTTGAATCAAAGATGTTAAAATCCAAGCATAACATTAATTAAAAATCATCATAATAATGGATTTAATCTTAAACCCAAAAATCAACTGATCATAAAACAAAATAGAGATGATTTAAATTATTATTCACCTTGATTAGGATTAAAGCTTTGAGATTTGATTGAGATTAATCTTCCTTGCTTTTATTCCTTAACTTTAGATTGATTTTCCCATTTTTATTTCTCTAATAATGGCTGGCTATTCTTCTTTTGATTTGCGTTTTATGAAACAAAAATGAACATGCACAGATGGTATAGTCGTGAATATAAGGGGTGCAGCTATTTCCTAATATACCCTTGTTTTAATTAATTAACATAAAAGCTATTCTTAATCCCATTTAGATAATTAAGCACGGCCATTAATTTATTTTCAAATCTTAATTCCCTTATCACTCTAATTATGTACATTATTCTATTTAATTTACCTAATAAAATCTCCTAAATAATGTTATTAAAAATTTGGGGTGTTACAATCTCCCCTCCTTAACGAATTTCGTCCTCGAAATTCAGTAAGCACTAAATACTAAACATAGCAATCATCTGTGACAACTCCTAACCACCATACTAGCCTACCTTACTAGAAACTATCCATATATATCTAATATCGATATACCCTCAAAGCAGATTAGGATAAATCTCTAATCATGTCTTCTGTTTTCCAAGTACAGTCCTTCTCGTTGTCGCTCCACTGAACCTTTAACAACTTGACTGTCTTGTTCCTCAATTTATTCTCATCTCTCGCTACAACCCGAACTGGTTGTTTAACAAAAGTCACATTAGGCTCTACTATCAAATCTTCCAATTCCGTTGAAGGAATAGTAGTCTCTGAATCATACACATACTTGCGAAGATGAGACACATGGAATACATTATGGACACCTACCATGCTGCTCGGCAAATCTACTCTGTACGCGAGCTTTCTAATCCTCTTTATAATCTAAAATGGACCAACATATCTCGTTGCCAGTGTCCCGGACTTTCCAAATCGTACCACACCCTTCATCGGTGATACCTTAATGAAAACCTCATCTCCGATTGAGAATTCTAGGTCTTTACGCCTCTTATCTGTGTAACTTTTCTGTTTGGACTGAGCTTCCTTCTTCCTTTCTTTGATTAACTCAATCTTCTATGTCGCCTCTCTAACCAGATCTGGACCTAAGAAAAATTTGTCTCCAGTCCCTAACCAACATGCTGGTGATTTGCATGGTCTTCTATACAAAGCTTCAAAAGGCGCCATTCCTATACTAGTTTGATAACTATTATTATAGCAAAACTCAACCAAATGTAGGTGATCTTCCCAAGATCCACCAAAGTTCAATACACAAGCTCTCAATAAATCCTTGAGTACCTTATTGACTCCCTCTATCTACCTATCCGTCTAAGGGTGATATGCAGTACTCATATTAAGCTTGGTACCTAATACATCCTGTAGACTCTTCCAAAATTCACTAGTGAAAAAAGCATTTCGGTCACTGAGTATACTACTAGGAACTCCATGTAGTCTAATTATGTCCTTCATGAACAACTTACCTAAAACAGGTGCCATCCTAGTTGACTTAACTGGAATGAAATGGGCAATCTTGGTCAATCTGTCCACTATGATCCATGTACTGTCATTTCCTCTATTTTACCTTGGCAACCCATCAATAAAATCCATGGATATTGAATCCCATTTCCAAACTGGAATCTCTAGAGGCAGAAGCAACCCACTCGGCTTCTGATGTTCGGCCTTCACTTGTTGACAGTTTGCATACTGCCTAACCCACAAGCCAACATCCCTCTTTATACTTCCTAGTACATGCTCCTCTTTATATCTTGATACACCTTGGTCCCTCCAGGATGAATCATAAACTTGGACCGATGACATTCTCCAAGAACTTCTTTCCTCAAGTCCTCAACATTTGGAACACACATCCGTCCCTTCTTTCTCAACCATCCTCTCTGGTCAAGACTAAAATCCATTAGATCATCGATCTCTGATCCCATCTTAAGCCTTCCAATCCACTTGGCTAATACTAGATCCCCTTTCTGCTTAAAAACAATCCTCTCGATCAACACTGTTCGAACTTCTAAACAGGAAAACATGGTATTACTCTTACTAGAACTAGCAGTTGACCTTAACTGCATAGTACAAATAATCAAAGCTTCTAAATCCTTCCATTCTGCCAACATAGCTAACACCACAATCTGATGACTTCTGCCATGAGCATCCGCCACCTTATTTCCTTTCTTAGGTGTATACTCTATACCAAAATCATAAGTAGCCAAAAACTCCAGCCACCTCTGCTGTCTAATATTCAACTCCTTATGAGAGAATAGATACCTTAAAGAGTTATGATCTGTGTATAGCTCAAACCTCTTCCCTGAGATAATGTCTCCAAATCTTCAATGTGAAGATCACTGCAACCAACTCCAAATCATGAGTAGGTTATCACACTTCATGTGGTCTAAGCTATTATGAAGCATAGGCAATAACTTTAACCTTTTGCATCAATACAGCTCCTAACTAAGTCCCATATGCATCAGTATACACCAACAACCCTTGGTTTCCGTCTGGAACTACTAATACAGATGCATTGGTCAACAAGTGCTTTAACTTAAGGAATGCTTGCTCACATTTGTTGGACCAAACAAACTTCACGTCCTTCTTGGTTAACTTAGTCAAAGGTGCTGCTATCTGCGAGAAGTCCTTAATGAATCTTCGGTAATAGCCAGCAAGTCTAAGAAAACTCCTAATCTCAGTCACAGTCTCTAGTCTCTTCCAATTATTCATAGCTTTGATCTTATCTGAATCGACTCACAAGCCTTTCTCTGAAACTATATGAGCAAGAAATTTAACCTCTTTCTTTTAAAAATGACAGTTAGTAAACTTCGCCTTTAGTTGATGCTGCCTCAACGTCTCAAGCACCACTCTAAGATGATCATCTTGCTCTCTTTCATCCTTAGAGTATACTAAAATGTCATCTATGAACACCAACACAAACCTATCTAAGTACTCTGGGAAAATTCGGTTCATCAAGTCCATAAAGAAAGTAGGTGCATTCGTTCACCCGAATGGCATCACTAACCACTCATACAAAGCATACCTAGTTCGAAATGTTGTCAATGGAATACTACCCTCTGTCACTCTTAACTGATGAAAACTTATCGCCAAATCCAACTGGGAGAAAACTCTAGCTCCATACAACTGATCAAATAAATCATTTATTATCGGCAAAGGATACTTATTCTTAATTGGCCTCTTGTTCAACTTACGATAGTCGATGCACATCTTTAACGACCTATCTGGTTTCTTTACGAACACCACGGCCGCTCCCCAAGGCGAACTGCTTGGTCTAATAAAATGCCTTCCTTCAAGATCCACTAGTTGCACCTTCAATTCCTTCATCTCAGTCGGTGTCATCCTGCTAGGTGATCTACTCACAGGTTCAGCTCCTAGCATGAGATCTATCTTAAATTGAACAGCTCATTTCGGTGGTAATCCTGTAACCGGCTCAAAGACATCTGCAAACTTTGTTGCTACTCGAACCTGACTTAACTCTTCTCCCACTTCCATAGCACTTAACAAAGCATAAACACTCAGGTCAGAATTCTCTACTGAGAATATGATTTGCGTATTACTATCTAGGTGCCTTAGCGATATTTCCATATCTTGGAAAAATATCCTAGCCTCATACTTACCCAACCAATCCATACCCAATATGATCCCAAAATCTACGAAATCAAAAAAATATAGACTGCATGCAAAGTTATGACCTAACAAATCAAGTTCTAACTGGTCACATCTCATTCCTGGAGTTGCATACCCTCATATTGGATTCGCAACCCTTAAGGAAATAACATGGCATGTGGTTCTATGCATAACCTATCAACCAAATACTGAGATATAAATGAATGTGATGCACCGGTATCAAATAGTACCCTAAATGGTACACTCTGAATCAAAAAGCATACATTCCATCACAGTATTCCCTTTTTCAGCTACAGTTGGCCTAGCTGATGATGGTCCAATAGCAAAGACAATCCCCTTGTCCGCCCTAATTGGTTCTGGACACTGATTCTTATAATGCCCAACATGGTCACAGTTGAAGCACTTCACACATTTGTTTCTGCAGCCTTCTTCCCCTTGGCTGACCAGCACTAATGAGCATAATGACCTTTCTTATCACATTTAAAAAAGATTAATTCAGCTGTTAACCAAATTTATGGTCAACACCTCAAAATTATTGAAGTAGAGTAGTTAGCCCAGTATGGATTGAAGGAGTAATTCCCTTAATAATAACCTTCGTATTTAGCTTCACTTATAATAGTTTCCGAATTGGACCTCTCAATGACGTCGAAAGGTTTAGAGGCTAATTTGCATAACCTTCCAGTTTTATTGAGTTAGTACTCCTTTGTCTTGGTCTTAGTCGAAATTTTAAAAGATCTCCTACAAAAGTTGTCTTCTCGATTTGAAGTGAAATTCCCTTAATTTGCTCTAAAAAAGGTTAATTTTGATCTTGTCGAAAGGTGAGGGTAAGTGTCCTCCTTGAACTCAAACAGGGTATAATTTGCCTTTGTGAGTATGAAGTGGATATCGGCTTAATTAAAAGGTTGGACCTCTAGTTGACTGGTTTCGGAAGGATGTTGATATAGCTTGAGTATGAAGAGCTACCGAACATGTCGAAAGGATTTAGACTACAGTGCCAATGATTTCAAAGGGTTTCTACGAATGTTGATCCAAATAAGTCATCGAATCTGACGAAGGGTTTAGATTATAGATTTGAAGACTTCGAAAGGTTGCAATGATTAATTATAGTAGAAAGATTATCATCCTTGACGACAAGAACCCTTCGATGTGACTAGACCTAAAAATGAGTTAAACCATCAAAGGTTTAAGAAAGCAGTAAAGGAATTAACTAAACCAAGAACTTCCCTCTGAATTCCAGTAAAATCTTATTTTTATTAAATTTCCCCAATTTACACTCAATTAGGGTTACAACACTTTTATTAAGAAGTTACAAGATTAGAATGAGGAAAATCGGATCCCCAAAACTGGACACCTTGGGTTCTATTTATAGATGCTGTTGGCTTTCCCTTCGACTTCATGCCTTCGACTGGGTCAAATTGTCACCTTTTATATGCAGTTGTATACCTTTCGACCTTGTCGAAAGGTTTGTCCTCCATACGTCATTATGGACCTTTGATCATTGTCGAAGAGTATGCTCTTCCTTATGCTTTCATAAACCTTTCGGCTTTGTCGAAGGGTTTACCCTCTTTGCAGCTGTAAACATTTCTACCTTGTCGGAAGGTTTCTTTTCCTTTGTTGTTGTTATCCCTTCATCCTTGTTAGAGGGTTACTGTTATCCCGCCTTTTGGCAAGGCCGTGACACCAAGGAATTGACTAGTAATTGATGACGGCCCGTCCTAGAGATCAGTTATACACAGACTCAATATGGATATCGACGAATTTTGTCCGAGTCTGGATCAAGCCAAAAATGTTAGGACATGACAAACTAAGCCATGAGAGCTAACGTTCCAAATCTCAAGTCAATCCGAGTTCGTATGCTCGAGTTATGAACGATACAAAATTGGACGAAAATCAATCACTGTTCGACTCGCTCCGTTCGATTCGCTCCCTTCGACTCGCTCCCTTCGACTCACTCCACATCCCTCAGATGCCAACTTCGACTCGCTTCGCAACACTCAGAAGCAACCACTTCGACCCGCTTTGCCCAGAGGCCAACTTCGAGTCGTTCAGGTTCAACTCGCTTCACAGCCATCAAAAGTACCTACTTCGACTCGCTTCGCTCAGATGTTCTCTTTGACTCGCTCCATTCGAACCACTGATTGACTCCATTAACTTTGACGCCATTGGCGAAGCCACAGCTCGAACCTCTCAGAACGATCCATTTCGACTCACTCGACCAGTGCATACTTCAACTCGCTCGATCTGGGCACACTTCGACTCGCTCAATCAGTGAAAATTTCGACTCGCTCGGAACAACATCAAGGGCAGAGTGGGATTCAAGCGCCATGTCACCGAGTCGAAACAGAAGCGATTCGAAGGAAACAGCCTACCGAAAACCTCATTTCGTATCGATCATATCTCCCAATCTACAAGTCCAAATGCTATGAAATTTTCATAGAAGACTACGTGCATGCTAAAGAATGTCCACACCAAATTTCGACTCCATTGGATGAAATCTTGATCGAGTTGAAATCTGTTCGTGTTGACCACGGATCGGACCGAAACTTCACGGGCTTGGGCGTGCGGGCCTGGTCACGTGCCAGAGAGGGTCTCCCGAGATCTGAGCGAAATACCAGCCTCCTACACCTATAAATAGACCCCCAAAGCCAACGGAAAAGGGGTTCTTCTTCCTCTTTGAGATCTCCAACGCCCGGACTCCGCCAGATCCAGATCTGAACTCCATTGCTGCTGCTACCGACGAAATTCACTGCTGCAAAACATATTTGTCTGCTGTAATTCATTGAATTCACTTGTAATCATCAAAGAAAGATCAATAAAGCAAACTACTTCATAGTGGACGTAGGCAATACACCGAACCACTCTAAATCCTTGTGTCTCTGTGCATTTAAATTATTCTCATTTCTGAAATTTGGAGTTTTTGTTAGATAAATCCTCTTTTACATTAAATTTCTTCACTTTATCTCTTCAAAGACTTCCAAAGAGTGTTGTGCCCAATTTTGGTACAAACACTTTGGTGCTTTCATTGAGAAAACCCAATTTTTCTCCTACTCTTTGGATCTCCTATCTATATTGGATTGCATAAATCTAAGAAGAAGATCCAGATCTAGAACTTTGAAGCCCTTCCATTCTATTCAGATTTTCAATCAGATCTAGGAAAGGACTTCATCAATTCATTATGGTGAGCACACGTACCACTTCTGCAGCTGCTGATCAAGGAGCATGGGATCGACAAAATACCATGCAATCACCTCCATCCAACCAAAATGCTGTAGGACCTTCAGATCCATCAGGTCCAATCACTAGACAAGAATTTCAGACATTGCTTCAAGAGTTGACCCAAAGTCGACAGCAGCTCAATGAACAACTGCGCGCCAACACAGAGTTGACTAACCAGCTAAATCGCCAAAGGCGAAGAAGATCCAGAAGAGACCAAGGTTCTTATTCTTCCACAGAGAGTTCAGCCTCCTCTGATGGCCAAACCAGATCCACACGCCCACGGCTAGGCGTAAGCTATACCCAAGCCACGGGACACCAACCTGCTTCAAACCTTGGGCAACTTAGAACTGGACCATCCGCTAGTCTCCGTACAGAACCTTCGTCTCGGGGAGGTGCTGCTCCTTACCATGTTACCGACAACATTTCTACTACCACCACTGTCGGACGAGGAGGTGATGCTAGAAACCAAGCTGATCCTCAATGTAACCAACGAGAGCAGACTCCTGAGCCTTATGTCCCTGAGGATGTTGAACCAAGGAGGCGAGGCACGGACCGTCGACCGCGTCCGGTCCAGACTCGCGCTATGGAACCCGACCACACCTTGGCACAGCGTGCTCCCAGCATCCGAACGCCAGATATACCAATGATGATTCATCAAATGATCCGTGAAAGTCAGGGTCTCAGTAATGACGACTGGGGAATCTCAGGGAGTCATACCCCTTTCACCGATGACGTATTATATGCTGAACCACCTCGGCACTTCAGGATGCCAGCTTTGCCGGTTTATGAAGGAAGTTCTGATCCCAATCAACACGTCCTAAAATACGAATGGCTGATGAATGCTGCTAGAGCTGATGACGCAGTATAGTGCCGTAGTTTCCCCATTTCCCTAGGGGCATCGCTACCATGTGGTTCACCTGTTTGCCACCACGATCCATCTCTAGCTTTGACCAGATGGCCACCAAGTTTGTCGAACAATTCGGTATGCACGTGGCTAGGCCTAAGGACGTTAACACTCTGTCTAGTGTTATGAAAGCTCCCAGAGAAACATTTAGACGTTACTTGGAGCGATTCCATGCTGCATGTGCAGAAATAAGCAATCCCAACAATAACTCTATCCTGATGGCACTGACTAAGGGGATTGATGCCGATTCCTAGTTTGGAAGTTGGTTAGCTGGAAAATCACCTACATCATTGGACCGTTTCTATTCCAAGGTAGCACAATTCCTGAGAAGGGAGGATGCAAAACAGTCTAGGAAGCAGGATGACGTAGGCCCAACATCGAAGGAATACAAAGTAACATTGCTGTTAAGCATCCGGAGATAGTTCTGGGAAAATTCTGTTGAATGTACAAAATAAGCAGAGTCAGCAGTGAGACAATGGAAATCAGAACAAAAAAAAAACGATCAGAATCGTGGTCCACGGCGTAGAGCTTCCATGTACGATAATTACACTCCCTTGAACATTTCATTGGAAAATGTGTATTTGCAGATCTGCAATACCATGCAGTACAAGAAACCTACCCTAAAACCGCCAACTGAGAGACAAATCCAGACAGGAAAATTCTGTAGATCCCATGAGAGTTATGGCCACAACACTAATGAGTGTCGTCACCTACAAGACCTCATTGAAAAACTAATACGTGAGCGGAAGCTGGATCAGTATGTGCGGGCGCCGCAGTCTGGTGGTGCGGGCCCATCAAATCAGAATCGTGTGCCGAATCAGGAAAGACAGGAGGAACCCGCTCGTTTAAGCTGGAGGTTAGTTATCAATACGATAAGTGGTGGTCCTCACCCAGCAGATCGAAGCTGGAAGGAAATGGAGTCGTATGCCAGTTCTATCAAGCATGCGGACTTCGAGTGTTGCAGAAACTTTGATGAAGGAGCTTCGGCCAAGCAACAGAAGACGATGACGGATGACATCGTGTTCAGGAGCAGAGACGCTGATAAACTCGAAGCCCCCACTATTGATCCACTAGTCATCTCGGCACAAATAGGTCCCGCTTGGATGAAGAGGATCCTAGTTGACACTGGGAGGTCTGTGAATATTTTGTTCAAGAGAGCTTATCATCAAATGAAAATGGAAGCCACGGACTTGAAGCCTTGTCAATCCCGAGTCCATGGTTTCAACGGAAGTGCTACTATACCCACCAGAATGGTAGAACTGCCCGTAGAATTGGGAGTCGGAGATCGTCGGAGAGTACGGATGTTGCAGTTCATTATTTTGGACATAGACTCCCCTTACAATGCCTTCTTGGGCAGACCAGCCCTCGCTGAATTCAGGGTAGCCATCGCCCCGTGGTGTTTGACTTTAAAGTTTCCCACTGACCATGGAATAATAATCATTCATGGAGATCAGGCTGCTACCAGAGCCTGCTATGTCGCTGAGCTGTGGGAGGCGCAACGAAAGGAAAAAGGAAAGGGCGTGGAGGAATCTCTCTGCATCCGTTTTACCAATAATTGACAATTAACGCCCGGGCACAGGCCCGGGCACCCCGGCCAATTCCTCAAGGATCTTGACCCAAGAGAAACTAAAGACGAAGGAGAATCTAAAGAAAGTCAAGCATCCCCGGCCAGACTGACGATTGATGTCCCAATTGACAATAACGATGATTCAAAAATGATAAAGATTGGATCTCAGCTAAGCCAGCAAACTCAAGAGGAATTGGTTGAATTTCTACGGGCAAATTTTGACGTATTTGCCTGGACACATTTTGATATGTGTGGGATCTCGCCGGACATCGCGAGCCACACTCTGAACATTGACCCACGGCATGTCCCGGTCAAACAAAAAAGGCGCGGTATGGATCCAAATAGATCTGCCGCCCTTAAAGAAGAAGTAGAAAAGCTTGAAGCGAGCAGATTCATTCGAGATGCACTATATCCTGAATGGGTGTCAAATCCCGTGCTCGTCCGAAAGCCAAATGTGAAGTGGAGAACATGTGTCGATTATTCCGATCTGAATAAAGCGTGCCCCAAAGACAGTTTCCCGCTTCCTAGAATTGATCAGCTAGTGGATTCGATAGTTGGACATGAACTCTTATCCTTCATGGACGCGTATTCAGGCTACAATCAGATACCGATGCATTTACCTGATCAAGAACATACTAGCTTCGTAACCAATCTGGGACTTTACTGTTACAAGATTATGCCGTTCGGACTCAAGAGCGCTGAGGCTACTTACCAATGATTGGTCAATCGAATGTTTGCCAACCAAATCGGGAAAATGATGGAAGTATATGTAGATGACATGCTTGTGAAGTCACGACTCTCCACCGACCATGTTAAAGACCTGGAAACTATGTTCAACATACATCGAGAATATAAAATGAAGCTCAACCCACTGAAATGTCACTTTGGAGTTGCATCCGGAAAATTCCTTGGGTTCATCGTTAACGCCCGGGGAATCGAAGCTAATCCTGAAAAGATTTGGGCAATCAGAAATCTTGAAACTCCTAAGACTATAAAGCAAGTCCAAAATCTCAATGGAAAGGTAGCAGCGTTGAGCAGGTTCATTTCAAACTCCACTGGCAAATGCATTCCCTTCTTCGATCTGATTCGAAAAGGAAAACGAAATTTTGAATCGACCACAGAGTGCAAGGGCGCTTTCCAAGCACTAGTCCAACATCTGTCCACACCGCCAATACTGTCAATGCCTGTTGATCATGAGAAGTTGTATGCGTACTTGGCGATATCAGAAAATGCTATCAGCACTGCCTTGGTTCGAGAAGAAGACGGGATACAGAAGCCAGTGTACTACGTCAGCAAACGATTAACTGGGGCTGAAAGGAACTATCCAAAGTTGGAGAAGTTGGCTTACTGCCTTGTAATCGCATCAAGAAAACTCCGACCGTATTTCCAAGCACATCCCATAGTTGTCTACACCGACCAGCCGTTACGAATGGTCCTTTCGTGGCCTGAGACGTCTGGTAGGTTACTCGAAGTGGAACATCGAACTAAGTCGGTTTGATAGTACTTACACTCCAAGACGAGCAATACAAGGACAAGTCCTCGCTGATTTCATAGCTGAATTCACCATTCCAGAGGATTTGCTTGAAACCTGTAAATCCCCCGAATATGTCTGGAAGCTGTATACCGATGGGGCATCAAACGACCGATGTTCGGGCGTTGGTGTTGTACTCGAAACCCCCGAAGGTCGATCTATATACTACGCTTTGAAGTTTGACTTTCATGCAACCAATAATGAAACTGAATACGAAGCCCTCTTAGCTGGCTTGAAACTAGCCAGAGATATGAAAATCATCGTTGTGGAAGTTTACTGTGATTCACAATTGGTTGTGTGTCAAGTATGGGGAGAATATCAGGCAAGAGATCGAAGGTTGGCTGCTTACTTGGCTCGAGTTCAAGAAGTACTGAATCAGTTCGATTACTACGCCATCTATTGTATACCTCGGGAGTGCAACCAAAAGGCTGATTCATTGGCAAAGCTAGCTAGCACAGGTAAAGCTCAACAAATGGGGCTTGTCCCCGTGGAAACGCTATCCTCCCCAAGTATCGACCGGACAGAAATAAACCGGGTATGCGAAACCGTTCTCGAAAAGGATTCATGGATAACTCCACTCAGAAATTACATTGAGCACGGAACCCTGCCGGAGCGCAGGAGTGAAAAGAGACAAGTCCTTCGGAAGGCCTCACGATTTACCATCCAGGATGGACTCATGTACAGAAGAGGGTACTCAGTTCCCCTACTCCGGTATATCGCTCACGATGAAATTAAACAAGTATTGCGCGATGTGCACGAAGGAGAATGTGGCGATCACACCGGAGGGCAAGCACTTGCCAAGAAAATACTTCGCTACGGATACTACTGGCCTACCGTGAATCGTGATGCGTTGGACTTTGCAAAGAAATGTGATAGGTGCCAGAAATATGCCCGAATACCAAGAGCTCCTCCTACTGAGATAACGCAAATGGTCAGCCCATGGCCATTCGCAATGTGGGGCACCGACATCATCGGTGCTCTACCTCTGGCAAAAGGTGGTGCGAAGTACGCCATCGTCGCAGTTGATTACTTTACAAAGTGGGCTAAAGCCGAAGCTCTTGCTACCATTACAACGAAGAAAGTAATCAACTTTGTGGTTCGTAACATCATCTGTCGATTTGGTCTCCCACACACCATTATTACGGACAACGGAACCCAATCGACAGTGCTGAATTCAAAGATTTCTGCAAACGATTTCAGATCCAAAAGAAATTCTCCGCAGTTGCACACCCTCAGGCGAACGGATAGGTCGAAGCAGTTAATAAAGTTATAAAATCCATCCTGAAAATGCGACTGGAAAAGGTCGGGGGCAAGTGGGTCGATGAACTTCCTATGGCTCTATGGGCTTACCGAACAATCCACAAGACCGCGACCGGCCACACTCCATTCTCTCTTTCTTACGGTTCAGAGGCCGTTATTCCAGTCGAGCTAGAAGTACCTTCTCATCGTGTGACATACTATGATCCAAAGACAGATGTTGTATTACTTGCTGAATCTCTCGATCTACTAGATGAGAAGCGTGAAGAAGCTGATTTGAGGGCAGCTGCGCATCGAAGTCGAGTCGCCCGATTGTACAACGCCAAGGTCCGGCCGCGAACCTTCGAACTAGGCGATCTCGTCTTAAAAAGAATATATTCGGTTCCTTCGCATATGAAGCCGACATGAGAAGGACCGTATGTTATTGAATGAAGGCTCGGAGATGGTACATTCAAGTTATCGACCGTCGATGGTCTGACCCTGCCAAGAGCTTAGAATAGCGAGAGCCTTCGCCGCTATTACACCTCACAGGCTATTTTTATCCATTTAGTTTACTTTCCTTTTCTGCAATTTGTTTATGCATTTCGAAATTAGAACTTGTAATAAGGCAACTGACTTTTCCATACTTTCTTATTTCAGCAATAAAATGCAACCTCTTCGAGCCAGAGTTGTGATTTACTTGAAATACTTCATATGACCATCACTATGCACGGAGAGCTAAGTTTCACCATACGGTGGGATTTATTCAAATAGAGAGTGACTGCGATGCAACCAATCACTCGCTAAGTGAAACCCAAGCTCGGGGGCAAGCCATCACATCAAAGTCAAAAAAGGATTGACACACGACAATCCTTCATCAACTCCGAGTTCCCAGAGCACGAACCGGAGTATAAACATCAACTATGTATTCCCAGAGTGCGAAGCGGAGTATAAAAATCAACTCCGTATTCCCAGAGTGCGAAGCGGAGTATAAACATCAACTCCGAACTCCCAGAGCGCGAGTCGGAGTATAAACATCAACTCCGTGTTCCCAGAGTGCGAAGCGGAGTATAAACATCAACTCTGAATTCCCAGAGCGCGAGTCGGAGTATAAACATCAACTCCGTATTCCCAGAGCGCGAAGCGGAGTATAAACATCAACTCCGTATTCCCAGAGTGCGAAGCGGAGTATAAACATCAACTTCGTACTCCCAGAGTGCGAAGCGGAGTATAAACATCAACTCCGAACTCCCAGAGCGCGAGTCGGAGTATAAACATCAACTCCGTGTTCCCAGAGTGCAAAGCGGAGTATAAACATCAACTCCGAACTCCCAGAGCGCGAGTCGGAGTATAAACATCAACTCCGTGTTCCCAGAGTGCGAAGCAGAGTATAAACATCAACTCCGAACTCCTAGAGCGCGAGTCGGAGTATAAACATCAACTCTGTATTCCTAGAGTGCGAAGCGGAGTATAAACATCAACTTCGTGTTCCCAGAGTGCGAAGCGGAGTGTAAACATCAACTCCATATTCCCAGAGTGCGAAGCGGAGTATAAACATCAACTCCGAATTCCCAGAGCGCGAGTTGGAGCACAAACATCAACTCCGGATTCCTAGAGTGCGAAATGGAGCGTAAACACCAACTTCAAGTTCCCGAAGCATGAATCGAAGTAAAAGTATCAGCTCCAAACTCCCAGAACGCGAGTCGAAGTACAAATGTCAATTCCGGGCCCCTAGATCGCGGACATATGATTAAAACTTAAGCCGGCATGACCAACTGCCAGTAAGCAAATCAGAATCCCCGGAGTACGGATATGATCATCGATAATCAAACAAGCATGGATGCATTACTCAATCTCCGCTTGCCTCAGACATCCGTTCGGTGGCACAAGGCTCAACATGTCATAAGTAAGAAGCGATCGTCGACTAACGGTCTACAACTCATCCCCAAGACTGGGGGGCAGGACTTAAGCGTCAACCATTGATTGAAGCGATGCGACGTCGGAATTCAACTCGCTTCCTGGTCACAGGCCATGACCACAGTTTCCGAACTTGGCAAACAAAAACAAACTTGATTCGGAACCTGAAACTTCACAAGTTCACTCCAGATATTTAAACACTTAGACAAATACACGATGATAGAAAAGAAACCAAAAAAGAGAAGTTTCATTTCTATTGTTTGTAAGAGAAGTTCGTATACAAGTTTGTTCCCAAAAAATTCCTACTAGCAGGGGCCGAACCCGCATCTATACACGGCTAACAAAATGTAAGTCAAAATACACCGGATGAGCATGCCTAATCTTTCTTCTTCCTTGGCTTCCTCCTCAGTGTGGACCCACTGGAGCCCTTGCCAATCTTCCTCTTCGAGCCTTTGTTTTTCGGCGGTTGGTCTTCAGGCGAGGGCATTATGTTGACATCCTCCTCCTAACTCAAGTGAATAGGAATGCTCCCTGTGGGCGGAGTCGGTGGAACAGGATCGAATACAGAAGGTGGAACGGGCATGCCGGTGAGAAAAACAGCACCACCAGGAGATATCATTCTGAGCAGAGCAAGCCCTGATGCTGCCATCCCACCTTTGAGGCTTCCACCATGAGCCGCTGCTGCCATTTCAGCGTCAATTTGAGCAAACATCTCCTCTTCGGTTATTGCTCGAGCCCCTCTGGGGGCATCGGCAGTCGGTGTTGAAGAACTTATAGCAGGATCAGTTCCGCTCATGACAGGTGGCAAGTCAACAAGAGGATCGCCGTGACGGCGAAAGAGTTCATCCATCAGTTGCTCGTCAAACGCCATTGTACTCCCCTGCATATCATCGATTGGGGCAGCTGTGCTCACGGTGATCGCTTCGGTCACGATAGCCTCCCGCGTCTGATATAATTCTTGAGTAGCAGGAGGCATGTGCGGTGCAGCGTCGATCATTGGACAAAGAATAAGAGAATTGTTAGAACTTAACTCGATCAAAGACTTCGACTCAGGAAAGATATGTGGAATGTTCGGAGTACCTTCCTCATTTTGACTTGTAAGCGACGGGGCGGCTTCAGTCACTTGCACTGTAGTCAGAGACATCTGCGGCTGATCCAGATTATAGGCAGGAACAGCTTGAGGATCAACCGCATGCAAAGATTCAGACTGGGTTGATGCCGGAAGTTCAAGACTCGCATCGTGATGCTCAACCTCGGAGCCTTCTCCTACTTCAAGGTGCTGGGTGCCGAGTCTCTCCTTCTCATAAGAGATCATTGAATCATGGAGAATCTTCTTTTCATCATCGGTTAACAGACGATTCTCGAGCTCGAATTCATCCACAGACTCACCCTGGTGCGCCTCCTTCTCCTTCTCAACCAGTCGGCCCCAAGCACTATGGAGATGTGTCGAGTAATCATCGAGCCAGGCTAGACCCCTGTGCCTCAGCACATTAGCGTTGTAGACGACAAGGAGGTCTTCAATGTCGGCCTCTAGCTTGGACTCGGCCAACTTCACCCTCTCCTCGACCTCAGTCTCCATCTTCTGGACTTTAGCCACAGCCGCATCACATTCTCCCCTGAGCGGAACAACCTGATCGCACGCCTCCTGGGCTGCGTTGTTCACGTCATCTTTTTCCTTGATCAAGTTGGCAAATTTGGCATTGAGTTCATTAAGCTCCTTGACCGCCGCGTCCCGCTCAGCGGTAACTATAGTGTTCCGGTGGCCATCTCCTCCACCAAGGCGACATGCGTCTGCCTTAATCTCTCCATGGCCACATTCGCTTCATCAGCTTTTTTGGTGGCCTCAATTTCAGACTTCCGAGAAGACTCGGACTCAGCAGTCAGCACCTGAATGATCCGGTCCCTTTGAGCAAGGTCGGATTCCATTTTCTCGAGTGCTTTGGCTCGCTCATCAGCCCCCTTAGAAGCCTTCTCCGCAGCCTTTACCCACTCTTTGTACTGAGTGTAGATGTCATGAATGTACTCATGCATCGTGTTTTCCACTCCAGACGGAATTCTTTTCAAGTGTGGTGGGAAGACATAGCCATCGAAGCAGATGTTCGGGAATTCCTTCCGCATCTGAGCCAGTTTAAGGGCCCCTTCTCCTATGGGCTCGGTGGGGACCTGCTCTGTAATTAACGAGGCCGTAGTCTCGATTCTCTGAAGATGAGTTTCGGACCTAGAAGCATGAGAAGACGGCCTGTGACGAGGAGGCTTTGGTGGATTTGAAGTTTGAATAGGAGGAGGAGATGGAAGTCTAGGAGGAGGAGAGCACGATCTAGACCAATGTCTGTACTCCCTATCCCTATCACGCCCGTACCTATCTTGGTGGGAGTACTCGCGGTCGCGATCCCTATCCGAATCCCTCCTGCGGGAGTCATAATAAGAAGAAGATTTTCGGGCCGAACGGAGATTGCCGAGCATCGATCCTCTTCCAGACATAGTACCTGAAATCGATAAATGGAGAAAGAGTTAATAACTTCCCAAGATGGACGATGTACAATTGTGAATCATGTAGTGTAGTGAAGTGTATGCATGTGCAGCCCCCCGACTAACTGGAAATATCGGCCGTACTCGTGGTAAGCGACCCGCTCAGTTCAAGAGCGCTATCAAGCTCCTCCATCCCGGCTTCGTGTTGAGACGACACAAAATCCAGAATCGGAACATCGGTGAGCCCTTCAAAAAGACTCTCTACCGGCGGGGGAGAAGCTTCCACAATTCTAATCCCCGGGACGGGCAAAGACACGACCACAGATTTAAATCTCTCAGATTTAGGGCGTTTGTCAGTAGCAGCCTTGCCTTTTCTTCTTCCTCCCGAATCCAGGACGGCAGAAGGCCCAGTTGGGAGCTCGGTATCGATAGGCGTTCTTTCTGGATCAACTTCTTTGGTGATCACAACTGCGGGCGGTTTGCGCTTCACCCATCTCTTTGGAACCACTCTGTGTGTCCCTTCTAGATGCATGCTCTGCCTTCATTCTATCAGCCCGACAGCCCTCAAATTCCTATCGGTCAGGACTAAGTCTATGTGCCTCTCTTCGCCCGGAAACGCTTGAAGAATCCGAACAAGCTCTCTGAAGTATGCGCCATCGAGACGAGAGATTGCGGCTATAGGAAAGGAAAAGTATGTCAGTTTTGAAGTCATTTACTAGTATCTCAACGATTCGAGAGAGAAATGGCAACACTTACGTCTATCCAACCACTGCCCAGCAAATCCAGGAGGGCACCGAACGTAGAACCATTCGGTTTTATAGTAACTTAGCCTTCCCCAGGAGCCCAGTACAATGTGGCAGCTTCTGACCGCCTCCAGGAAGGTGAAAGAAGGGCTGTCTCCACGGCTCTTGACTTTGAATAAATATCTGATTTCGATCGGCTTCGGCGGTCGAAAGAGGATCTCCATAAACAGAATGAAGGTGCTGTTCAACAAGGCATACCCGTTGGGATGTAGATGAGATGGAGCTATGCCAAGGAAAGACAACATCTCCCTTATGTATTCATTGAAGGAAGGAAGTGTCCCCGCTGTGCAAGCGTGGCGGTTGAAAGCAGTAAACCCCTCCGGGGGATTATGTTGCCTGTCAGTTGGCCCAGGAAGTAGCACGTCGTTGAGCGACAAACCGTGCCTTAAGAAAATCCGTCCTAGCATATCTTCGGAGATACCCGACGGCACTGAATCTGGTGGATTACAAATAAACCGCACACCCGAACGATCGTCCGGAGCTGGGACTATAACTTCGGCTTCAATAACCGGTATCTCTATGGTTGGAGGAATAGAACTTGGGATTTCCGGCTGCTGAGAACTTGAAGGGTCCATGACTAGCTAGCTTATAAAAAATCATTGTTAAACCGACAAATAGCACTCGTGCATCCCCCAGTGTAAAGTGTGTAAGTGTGTTGTGCAGTGCAGTACTGTATATTATTTGAGAAGATCAACCGGATTAAGGAAAGCATGTAAACGACGAGACTTTGGAATTCAGTCATAAGGACCGTCATCGCTGACCGTCACAACCGTGCCATCCAGTTATTAGCTATCAGTCCGAGTTAGATTATGTTATTATATTTATAAGTTGCAGTTTCATCGACGAGCTTCGATAGGAAATCAGATATGTAGTGAAAAAGTTAAGCCAGTTATGCAAGTTTGAAGCTCGTCGGAGGCAATTGTTCAAGTGTGTGAGAAGTTTCAAACTTTTTGATGATCAAATTTGTATCGCTCGCGAGAGCCGTGTTTGCATCAATAAGCTATGGTCGTGTGCATATGAGTCAGACTCGGTCAGAAGGTTGGCATGCAAGTTCGACTCGAACTAGAGGGCTCAATTTGAAATCCCCAGTTCGATTCGCTCCCCAAGACCATCGAGTTCGACTCGGTCCCAGGATCACGCATTTCGACTCGCTCCCAGGACCATACAGTTCAACTCGCTCCCCAGGACCATCGAGTTCGACTCGGTCCCAAGAACGCGAAGTTTGACTCGCTCCCAAGACTGTACACTTCGACTCGATCGAAAACCACCCTTTTCGACTCAATCCAAGGCCATCGTTTCGAGTCAATCAGGCGCGACCCCTTCGTATCGATCCATGAATTCAGAGCACTCGATTCGATGCGAAGCTCCACCATCGATCGATGCGAAGACCTTTGCCTCATCATCTCGAAACCCATGTTCCAGAGCGACACGAAGCTGAGGCCAGAGAGCTCTCGATCGACCACGACTCTGACTGATTTGATGTTAAGAAAACCCGAGCCTCATCGTTTACACGAGGGTTTGCTTATTTGATTACCTAGATCTGTCAGTTAGTTCAAATGATTGAAGACAGGAATCGGTTCGAAGGCAGGAATAGTTCGTTCGTTCTTCTTGAGTTTCTGAGCGATACGAAGAAAAGGAAGGAAAGCGAAAGGTAAAAAAAAGTGAAAAATGGCTAAGTACAAAGTATTTATATGGACTTGGAAACAAAGGGATTAAACGCTTCGTATCCCGATGGATTCGAACGCACGTTTCAACTCCCTCTCCAGTGTGTCAATACGAAGCTCTCCTTCGTATCGCTTGCCTTCGACTCCATCCCCTTGTCCAGTTCGACTCCATCAATACGAGACCACCCTTTGTATCGATAACCCAATTCGAATCCAACTCCTATGCAGCTCGAACCCCAGACCGAGTCAAACGAGCAGTTCGAATCCATCAGGGAGTCTACATCGACTCGCTCCACTTCGACTCGCTCAGTTCGTGTCCATCATCGAGTCGAACAAGCGCTTCGTATCAATCGAACCCTGCGTCTATCGATGCAAAATTCTTGTTCGTGTCCATAATTTCCAACTCCTTCCCTAGAGCACCAAAACGAACAGTCAGTTCGAATCCATCAAATCATGGCTTCCAGGGGCCAACTCCATCAACTCGACATACTTACTTCGCATCCATAAATCCAATGAAAATCATCTTCGATGTTTCAACCCATCACATCGATTCAGGAGAGGATCGTTACGAAGGAACATTCAAAAGCAACCATCGAGCGTTGTTGCAGCGAATTTCACATCGGTTCAGGAGAGGATCGATACGTAATTCAAAAGTAAAACAAACTGACAACGACTTGTTGACGTACAAACGTCAACGAGAGTTAGGTTAACATATATGCATGAATGTCGGACTAGTATTCAATACTCCAGATTTTCAAAAATTAGAAACTCATCCAATAACGATTACAACAACAAACGGGTAACCACTAGCACACAACAATCAGTTTCAACAATACATGGTACAGCAGTCGACAGTCAACAGTTTACATTATCGAGAAAAATCAGTCAAAGATTGCAGCTTTCGTCGAAAAAGCGATAGTTATCCAGACTAAAGATTGCAACGTTTCAAAGCACATCATGTTTCCACAAGACAAACTTTGGGGGGCAAATGTTATCCCGCCTTTTGGTAAGGTCGTGACACTAAGGAATTGAATAGTAATCGATGACGGCCCGTCCTAGAGATCAGTTATACACAGACTCACTATGGATATCGACAAATTTTGTCCGAGTCCGGATCAAGCCAAAATTGGTAGGACATGACAAACTAAGCCATGAGAGCCAACGTTCCAAATCTTAAGTCAATCCGAGTTCGTATGCTCGAGTTATGAACAATACAAAATTGGACGAAAATCAATCACCGTTCGACTCGCTCCCTTCGACTCGCTCCACATCCCTCAGATGCCAACTTCGACTTGCTTCGCAACACTCAGAAGCGACCACTTCGACCGGCTTCGCCCAGAGGCCAACTTTGAGTCGTTCAGGTTCGACTCGCTTCACAGCCATCAGAAGTACCTACTTCGACTCGCTTCGCTCAGATGTCCTCTTCGACTCGCTCCATTTGAACCACTGATCGACTCCATTAACTTCGACGCCATTGGCAAAGCCACTACTCGAACCTCTCAGAACGCTCCATTTCGACTCGCTCGACCAGTGCATACTTC
Source organism: Allium fistulosum (assembly GCA_030737815.1). Classification (NCBI taxonomy): domain Eukaryota; kingdom Viridiplantae; phylum Streptophyta; class Magnoliopsida; order Asparagales; family Amaryllidaceae; genus Allium; species Allium fistulosum. The sequence goes on along the minus strand of CM060907.1, from coordinate 1,112,592,164 downwards.
GACTCGCTCGATCTGGGCACACTTCGACTCGCTCAATCGGTGAACATTTCGACTCGCTCGAAACAACATCAAGGACAGGGTAGAGTGGGATTCAAGCGCCACGTCACCGAGTCGAAACAGAAGCGAGTCGAAACAGAAGCGAGTCGAAGGAAACAGCCTATCGAAAACCTCATTTCGTATCGATCATATCTCCCAATCTACAAGTCTAAATGCTATGAAATTTTCACAGAAGACTACGTGCATGCTAAAGAATGTCCACGCCAAATTTCGACTCCATTGGATGAAATCTTGATCGAGTCGAAATCTGTTCGTGTCGACTACGGATCGGACCGAAACTTCACGGGCTTGGGCGTGCGGGCCTGGTCACGTGCCAGAGAGGGTCTCCCGAGATCTGACAAAATACCAGTCTCCTACACCTATAAATAGACCCCCAAAGCCAACAGAAAAGGGGTTCTTCTTCCTCTTTAAGATCTCCAACGCCCGGACTCCGCCAGATCCAGATCTGAACTCCATTGCTGCTGCTCCCGACGAAAATCACTGCTGCAAAACATATTTGTCTATTGTAATTCATTGAATTCACTTGTAATCATCAAATAAAGATCAATAAAGCAAACTACTTCATAGTGGACGTAGGCAATACGCCGAACCACTCTAAATCCTTGTGTCTCTGTGCATTTAAATTATTCTCATTTCTAAAATTTGGAGTTTTTGTTAGATAAATCCTCTTTTTACATTTAATTTCTTCACTTTATCTCTTCAAAGACTTTCGAAGAGTGTTGTGCCCAATTTTGGTACAAACAATTACCTTTCGAATGCCGTGCTTTCCTTCAACGTTGTCGAGGGGTTGTTTTTCACTCTTCATTGACTTTTGTGTGTTGCTTTCTTCATAAACCCTTCATCATCGTCGAAAGGTAACATGCTTTGACTTCTTTGTTCACTTTGAAAGGTAGAAACACCTTGGTCATTAGAGACAGAACCCTTCAACTCCTTCGGAAGGTTTGATGCTCACGAATTCTAATGACTGCATCCCTTCAACTCATTCAGAAGGTTTGGTTTGTGCTCCTTTTCCTTCACTTTTATCGAAAGACCTTCTGTCTTGGTCGGAAGGTTGATTTTGAGTGTAACATTTGCCCCTCCCATTCGAAGGGATGCTCTTTACTTTCCAAGTCATCTTTGTTGAGAACTATGAAACTTCCCTCTTCTTGTCCTTCATGTGTTAATTTGGGATAGTTATTCAAGTCTGATCCAATGGTCAAGAATTTAGGTGATCTATCTTATATTGTATACTACTTTTCTTTCTTCCTCTTATTCCTACAAAACTAAATCACCGGGTACAAGTAAAAGAATTCTTTCAAACTTCTTGAATAATAAGGTAATTTCTCATATTCGATCTAAACTTTAGAGTAACCTCTTTTCTTACTCGTTTTCAAGGAGGATTTGAAAACCGCATTTATTATCGGATTTGGGTTTGGCCAAGCCTAATAGGTTAGCCTGAAACTTGCTAGTGTGTAGTTTGGTGACTAAAAATGACTTTTCTGCCCCTTCGAAAAGGAATGAGGTGGCAATGATGAATTCGCCCTCTTTGTACCTTTCGATAGGGTTGGAAGGTATTGTAATGCCAACCTTCCATTGTTGTCATAAGGTTAGATGGTTAGATGGTATATCCCTTCGGCAACAAAATCCCGACAAGGTTGGGGAGTTTCAAACCTTTCGTCTATCAGCTTTCGATAAGGTTGGAACTCTTCAACCTTTGTCTTACCTACGCCCACTTTGTCGAAACGTTTAAAGTTCCCATGAGTTAAACCAGAAACCTTTCGACCTCAATGGGTATAACATATTTTAATAATTTTGGCCAGACCTTTCGACAGCATTTATGACATAAATATTTTCTAATTTAGGAATTTTGAGGTTTTGTGTTCAATCATGTCGAAAGGTCTTGCCATTATCTTCATGTTATATTTAGAATGGGTTTAGGTTTCCATAGAGCTTTCGACAAGGCTGGAGGATCTTTTCCTATTAACCTTGCGACTTTGTCGAAAGGCTTTTCTATAAACCTTCCGACCTCATTGAAAGCCTTCTCTATGAGCCTTTTAACTTTGCCAAAAACTCAAACTTTGTGTGTGTTGTTTTTTTTATACTCAGGCCTTTTAAGGAAGCGTGTTTGCTATTTATTAGGTTGTACCAACAAATTTAAGAATCGGTGAAATCAATTTTTCCTTATAGTCAATGACCTAAACCTTTCGATTTCTTCCTGCCTGACAAAACATCATACAACAAAATATCAATCCATTAAGCACACTTCCACTTACGTAACATCACTCCAAAAATTTAACTATGCTAGAATATCAAAATATTAACTTATATATTGCTATATGTTACATTCTTCAAGATAATCAGTCAGTATATACATATTCAAAATGGTGTCTCTATCTCTACACTAAACATCAGGGACGATTAACAAAAGGGGTAAGATGACTTCCCAATCATAGCTCATTTGGAAGGGGTGGTGGATCTGGAGCCAAATTGACTGGGTTAATGATGATAAGTTCAACCTAGGTTGGTTGATAAGGTGAGTACATCACTAGCGCTAGGTCTTCGCCGAAGGCGTCCCAGATGGCCAATTCATCCAGAACATGGTCATATCTAAGTCGTAAAGCATGGAGTATGTAGCCATTATGTGATGATCGAAGAAGTTGGGTTGCTAATAATTTGCATTTCTAGATTGAGCGTTGTATACCTCCTTTGCCTCATGCGGTTGGTTTAGTAGTTCCATCGCATAATAACAACAACAGTGTGGCGCTTCCGCATTGACAAAGTCTGGACGAATTGGATGAATGCTACACGCCGTTATTGGTGCCCTTTTTGTTGTGGAGATGAAGCACTTAATATTATAATTATTATTATATAAAAAGAGGGGAAGACGAAAGGATTCTGATCAGAATTTTGGTGGAAAAAATTAGGCGTTCTCTCTCATATTTTTAGAAAATGTAATTGAGTTATTTTTTCATTTTTCATCATTATAATTTTCATTTGGTCTAAAAATAAGAATCGAGTCAAGAATTATTTAAGATTTATCTAGCGAATTCTTGTATAAGACATATTTTCAACATGAAATACTTTGAATTCATGGATCATTTCGAAGCCTCTAAACTGCTAACCAGTTCCGTGCTAGTATCTTTTGAATATTAAAGATATGCTTTTCCTAAAGAAAGCGTGCCTCTAGTGTGATGCTCTTTTGAAGGGAAATAGAGACTTATTGACCCTATTCTAGATGATGACAGAAGAGAGACATTTTAATTAATTTCCTATATAAAGCATATCGTACACTCTCAATCATAGATTTTTCATTCTTAGGTGAATTCAGTGGGGATCTTCTTAAATGTTTTCATAAAAGATACCTAGATGAACTCAGATCTAACTCGCATCCTGGGGCGTGCCAGAATTACCTCGAGTTAGTTTGATTTCTCAAGATTTTCCCACTAAAGAACTCGAGTATTATAAGGATAAATTTATTTTTGAGTTTTCCCCTAAGCTTGTCTTGTACTGTATGAATCTGATGAGTGATCGTAAATATGTAACAAGCAGTCGATTTATGAATACATATTTTGTAATTCTCCATATACTTAGATTCTTTTTACGGTGCTATTTTAGAATATTAGTTCTTTGGGTCGTGTTGTCCCAAGAGCCTCCTAAGTCAATATGTTAACTTGAGAAGAATTTACTCTAAAATGCACCTCACTCTGAGATTTTGAAGTTATCGAAATATTGCTTTCTTCAGGATTTACCAAAATTATACTTAGGATACCCTCAACTCCGCTTTGACTCCCTTGGTGAATAGAAGGAAATTTTCTTAAAAGAAATCAGAATATTTTATTCAAAGTTGATTTGTGATCGGGATAGTCTATTAGTCAAGAAATGGGATCATAGTAAAAGTCTATAGGTTATCACCCCTGAAGGAGTTACCATACTATCTGACTCAACAATTACACTTTCCGCCGACTCTCTTTGTAACGACCCGTATTTTTCGAAAAGAAGAAAATTCAATTTTAGAATTTAATACGGTAAGATATTAAAAATTTATGATTTTAAATAAAATTTACTTTGAATTATAACATATGATTTTGATTTAATAAAGTGACAACTATTTTATGTGATTTCAAACGTATGGTTTAATAAAAGTTTAAGTGGATAGATTTAATATTGTGTAAAGCATGAAATCAATTTATGATTAACTGGAATTGGGTTTAATTATAAATTAACTTCTAATCTTTGTAAACAATAAATGTATAATTAGGTATTCAAACTTATTTAAATTTTAGCCTTCGATTTGCTCATCTTACATATTAACCTATTGAAATTAAATTGTTAATAAAATTTAGTATAATTGGATTTTACATAAATGGAAAGAAAATATAAATTTTAATTTAATAAGACTTAATTTGTTAAACGATTCAGATATTGAGAAAATTAAGAATTTAATACTGCATTAGTTAATATTAGCATTTTAATTAAGGAACTAAAAATTATAAACCAATGAATATTCAATTATATTAATTTGAAATATAGTTTATTTTGAAATTAAATAAAGGTGAATTTTATTGAATATAATAAACTGAAATCTACCATTTAAAACAAACAATAGAATTTTATGATGGAAATTTAATATTTACTATGCGTCCATTTAGACATAGCAAATGGCAAATTTTCGTCGAAGAATATAGATGTTCTATCAGTCGCTAGAAATTCAGTTTAAATTAGTTAATAATAGTTGAATTTAAAAGTGTTCCAAAACCTAAATATGTCAACATGAGAAAATTTATTTAGAACACTCTGAATAAGACCGCGTAATTCGTTTCGAAAAATTCGGACGTTTCTAGCTCCGTTTGGATTTTTCCGCACGGGATATCAACGTATATCGGTGTCAATGTATCAACCCGAAAATTTTAATGGTTTTATAACGTAATTAAATGAAAATTTGATATTTGGAATACGTCTATTTTAATATAGCAAATGGTAAATTTTCGTCATAAAATATGCAAGTAAATTTTATTGTGTAATTCTATTTCAATTTCAATCAGTTAAAAATTAATGGTAACAAAATATTTTCCAAACCTGAATAATTTTACATAGAAAATTTGTAAATCATCTTCTGAGCAAGACGTCATATTTCGTTTCTCAAAATTTGGACTGTTATTGCTCCGTCGATCTTATTTTCGACGAAATAGCAGCATTTTCATACCGTTATCGACTTTTGATCGGATGATCGTACCAGTAATATCTGTATACCGTTTTGATCGTCTCGTCGTGCTGATCTCTGCGATATATTCAATTCTGTGTTTTGAAGTCCGGTAGACAGTGGAATCCGCGAAACCAGTAACTGTATCGGTACCGGATCCGTGACATTTTATTTCCTTGCCTTTTCAAACTCATGACGTGCAGTCCAAACAACAAAATTTATTGCTTTAATTATTCTAACTGTATCATAGGGTGACCGTTGAAATTTCATCTACTTTATGTAATATTTTATAAGGCAAAATGTGATAAACGTTTCTACTTTCATCTCCCCTTCAATTCTTCTCTGTCATTTACAAAATTAGGGTCCGTTTGGTTTGCTGTTTTTAGTTTTGTATTTTCGTCTAAACAAAAATGCGCATTTCTTATGCATTGTTGGAAAACACACAATTTTGAAAAATGAAACTAACATAGAAAATAGAAAACAAGTTTATTTGATTTTTCGTTTTTTGAGACATAACAAAAGGACGAAAAACAATTCCTCTCCTCCATTTTCCGTCCATCGTTGTAATGACTAAGAATTGTAAAAAAAATCTCATGTTTTCTTGTATTTTGTAGTGTATGTTGAAAACATAAAACACAAAACTCAAAACGAAACCAAACGGACCCTTAGCTTTTCATTTTTCCTGTAGCTTGCCCCTACCCAAACTTCCTCACATTTCCTCCCCTCGGCCGAGTCTACATCCTACACCCCTCACGTGAAACTCAACACCCGTGCAACCTCCTCCATCTCACAACTCGAGCCACGCCCATGCAAGCTGCTCGCCACCACCGTTCATCTCTTTTCTCTCCGCCCTGCACATCCAACCCAAGCTCAAACCCTTCGCCTGCCTAGCAGAGACTCGCCTCCGCATCCCATGCTCGACCACCCACTTCCTTGTCTTTGCCTCTGACCGAGTGCCGACCTCCCTTGTGCTCGCAGCCTATATTGTAAGTTATTATACATGACAGTTATTCTTTTGTATATATAATAGTGTTATACATATATATACTATAATCCAATTATACAAGTGATTTGGTTTAGTTTATATATATAAGTATGCAGTGTTATATAGTATAAGTTATGTGAGTTTAGTATATATATTATTATATATGCAGTTATTATATGTACTATATATATATTTTATATTATTATTTTAGTTTAGATAGGATACATGTATATATATAAGTATTAGGTTGTTGTATATATAGGATAGTCTATATAACAGTTGTATACATATGATATGTATAAGCCATGTTGGATGTGATTCATTTTTTTTATCTGCACTTGCCAAGCATTTCCTATAATTCAAGTATACAGTGTTATATATATATATAATTTTATATAGACTTAATTGGATATGTTGTATAGTATAAATTATAATAACACAAGTTTATGTTTATATATATTACGCTTATTTTAATATATATACAATGTAAATTTTCTACGTGTTTTTATATATAAAGGTTATTGTTGGCATAGCTTATTTATCTATATATATAAAAAAAAGAATGTTGATATTAAAATATTATTACAGGTCATAGTACTATATATTAATGTTGTGCAAGCTGTTTCGCATACATGGGTATGTTTATAGCCTCGAGTAGGCTTGTTGTAATTATATTTCCCCTTTAAAATGTTATAATATATATATGATTTCCGCATATTAGTTCACTAAGTTATGTAATATGAATGTTATACATATAATACAAACTGCTGTATATACATTAGTAGTTGTTTTGGTTAACAGTAATATATATATTCTGAGTTAGTTTATATATATATATTTTATACGTAAGTTCTATATATTTAGGTAGTAAGTCATTCTGTGTATATACATCTAATAGAGTAGAGATTTTAAGTTGTATATGTTCTAAATTTAATATGGATTTATATATATATGTGTGTGTGTGTGTGTTTTAAGAATAATGATTTTTATTATATATATTAACATATACATTATTTTTAATATCTGTCTGAAATTTAAAGTATTGATTTTTAAGGAACTATAATAATAAAATATATTTTATGTACAAATATCTAGCCGATTCTGATTCATTTCATCAATGCCTTATTATCAGCTTTGTCCATCTAATTCGTGCCCATCTAGCTTTGTTTTGGAATTCGTGCTTGGATTCATGACTCATCTCATTCTCGTTCATCTCTCTAGCCTCGAAAGGTGAGCAATCACTCACAATTAACGTTTTTTATATTTATTAAATTTGATTTCAATTGAAACTACAATTGAAATATGCTGCTGTTAATTATTGAATTGTTATATATGATATGCTATTATCTGTAATTGTTCACCTATGGGATATGACACCATATCTTATTGTTTATATTTTGTTTAATCATGTGTTATATTATTATCATATCTGTTTTCACTCTGCAAGTTCCCTATTAGTATAGAATTCCTTATGGGTTGAAATGATACATACCCGAACGATCTGTAGAATATGAGAAAATCGTTGTGGGTTGAAATGATAAACCCAAGCGATTTTCATTTGAATTGAATTTGAGATTGCGGGTTGAAATGATATATACCCATATATATTTAAATTAGTGACTGAAATGATATATATCTGTATCTCTTGACCATAGGATAGAAAAATTTATACAGACACCGTTGGTATATATTTAAATCTCATAAAATGATTTCTATGGTTTTGAAAGGAAATATATATGGTTTTATTTAATATTGAAATATTTTACATATAAATAAGTTTTAATATAAAGTAGATTTAATAATAAGTTTAATTTAATAAAGTATGATTTAATTAATATATAATATGTATAAGTATTTATTTAAAAAATTATTTTAAAAATAGATCTTTATAATGATTTTTATAAGTTAAGGTTGGGAAGATAAATTTGAATTTATTTGAAATTGTATTTAATTAAGAATTTTGTTTAATTAAATCGATTTGAAACTTATTGAATCTGAGGGTTTTAAGATATGATTTTATAACTTGATTTTTGATTTAAAGTGATTAAATGGATATTTGAAGTATTAAATAAATCGAAGGAGATATTTAGTTTAATGTAATTTAAGGATATTTAAATGATAATGGATTTATTAAGTGAATATTTCAAAACTAAATAATAATGAAGTTAAATAAGATATATATATATATATATATATATATGAAATACCAATTTAGTTTTGAAAGTGCTATAATTTGGAAATATATATATTTGAAATGGAAATGATATTTCGGTTTTGAAGTATAAATTAATTTGAAATGACCACGGTGTTAAAATGACGTTTGGTTGTTAATAGCATATATTTCTACATAGTAGCTAGTTCCATGGATCCTTAGAGGATGGTTATCCCAAACATCCTTTAAGTTGCTTGTATTTCAGTTGATATTTCACTTGAGTTGGATTTATTGATATAAGAATGTTAATCCTGACTCGAGTGTTTTGTGTTTTGCTTTACGCTCGGGTCAGACTGAGTGATACAGCATTTGAGACTCACTTTGAAGTTTGGAGCTTCGCTTGGAGATCCAACTATCGATTCAGCTTTAGCTTTTCCAGTTGATTTGCTCAAAGATGTCATCAATCTGTATTTGAGATATTCTGTGTATTTTATTTCAAACTCTGTTATTTACATAGTAGCTTCATGAACTACTATTTATCTATTCCGTTGCATTATTATAATACTCTGTGTCTGTGATTCTATGATTATTTTATTTACTGTATATGCCGAGTTTTGCCAAATTTTAAATTAACAATCTGATATTTTGAGTAATTCAAGTCCGACAAGTGCGGATGCGAATGGTTGAAAATATTGGGTCGTTACACTCTTTACAAGGTTAGAGAGGTTGTATCAAAAATTGTATCAAAATGAAACAGACTCTTAGTGCGTAAGTTTATGGGGGATCATATCTTGCCACTGTTAGCAAGTGATGATGAGAAACACACTCTAAGATATATTCTTATTGTTGAAATAAAGAAATTTGATTCTTCGTTTTATTTGTTTATATAGGAGACTTAAGCAGGATTGTTTTTACATTCCAAAACCTCTGCTTCGGGATTTGCAATGATCAAGATTAGGTTAATAGTAGAGCTTGAACGGAGTCGGTCTTACAAGGATTCTTTTATTTCTAAGTTTTCTGATAGTTCTGTTACAAAGGAGTGGAATGGAGATTATTTTTTAAAACGTCATATTATTCGAGAATTCTTCAAAGAAATTGGGAATTCAAAGTTAAATCTTAAAGAAAGGGACTGAGATATTAAAGTTTTAAAACACTCCGTTGGCGAAGATACTAGTATCGAACTTGACTTTAAAATGGCCAAGCTTTATGAGAAGATTTATGGCTTGGAGATAAAATTAAAGATAGCTGGGCATCATATAAATCTTTGAAATTTATATTTGGGAACCTGGTTTCTCGTGCTGATTCTATAATATCTATGGGTTTTACAAAGCAGTTGATTGAGCCACAATAATCTCAATACATACATAATATATTTTCCATACCTTAGTAATGGTATGCGTCATAATGTAATGCATTATTTATAATGTAGTAAATACTACATGTTTTGTCGTCTTTGTTTACAGCTTATTTGTCTTCTTATTTGAATGTGCCTCCTGAAGGTTTATACACTTCTTGAGCTTTCCATCTTAGTTCACAACCCTTCTCTTGATTAAGTAAATCCAGATTTCCTATCATTCTGACTTTCCTGAGAAACATGTAGCAAACAGTATTCTTAATTGTTTGCTTGGAATTGACATATTCGTCTAAATATATCATTTTCCCGGATTAGCAAACCATCTTTCTACTTGTATAAAAAGTAATTTATTCAAAACGTCAAGATCTCATCTTTAACCCATGATGAGAGATGGTCATGGATTTAATTCCTTTCACCTGCTCGGAATGGCCGATTAGATGTTGATGTCTGAAATTTTGATGTATTGGCTCTTCGACCCATTTTTCATTATTAATGGAATTTATAAAAGTCAAAAGCTTGAAGTTCACATTCGGAGGCTTTTAATAGTGATCTTCTTTTACAATATTCTTTGGAACAGATTTAGACACTTGAGATGAATAGTAATCTGAGGATTTTGTTCCCAGATTAGGGTTTTAAGTAAACAACAGTCTTGACACCAAAATTTTGATGTTAATAATAGACTCTTTTGAGATGTCATCGGACCCAGATTCGGGTATTAGTAAATAGAAGATAAGCTGAAAGTCACTTTTAGGAATCCACCAAGAATATCTGAGTACTCTTCTCAATAATAAGTAATAGAAGCCGAGTTTATCATCTTTGGCAATGAATAATATAAGGTTGGAAATCCATATCTGATAATAGGATACCAGGATTCTTAATTGATAATAGAAGTCCGATAAACCATATTCGGTGATTGAGTAATAAAAGTCTGGAATGCCGGATTTGGCATTATTAGTTAATAGAAGACCAGGAATTGAGTCTGGCAGTAAGTATCAGAAGACTATAAAACCGATCTGGAAATAAGTAATAGAGGATCAAAGAATCAATCTGACAATAAGTAATGGAAAAACAGAATACCCTTTTTGGCAATAAGTAATCAAAGACTAGAATACCCTTTTTGGCAATAGGTAATAGAAGACCATGATACCTTTTCTGGTAATAGGTAATAGAAGACCAGAACACCCTTTCTGGCAATAGATAATAGAAGACAAGAATACCCTTTCTGGAAATAAGTAATAGAAGACCAGAATACCAATCTGGTGGATGTTTTTGAGGAGGAGTCAGTGAATTTTCTGATACTCTTGTCGAATACGCCATCTTCATGCTTTGATTATACTTTGCAAGCGTTTTCTTTCTCAGGCCCGAGTTTTCTTTATCCATTTGTTTTGGCATGTTTCAGGACTCTTTTTTCCAATTCTCATGCTTATTTCAAGCAGTGCCCATTTCAGGCTATTGTCATTTCAGACGTTGCTAATTTCCGACAGTGCCCATTTCAAGCAGGGACTTTTCCTAGTCCGCCGGACATTTCATTCGGGTTTCCGGTGCGCTCGGCTAGCTTATTCTCAAGCAGGGCCTGAGGACTTACCCGACCTCCCTCCAGGAGGCACTTTAACCTGGCCATAGCATGACCCGGTTAAGGGCTTGTTCGGTACCTTGACAGGCCATAGCGTGGCGGGACCAAGGGACTACCCGTCCTCCCTCCATGAGGCACCTTATCCTGGCCATAGCGTGACGCGGATAAGGGCTTGTGCTACTTTAACTTAGCCATTTCGGACTTTGACGCGGCTAAAGACTTACGCCCTCACTCTAGGAGGTGCCTTGACCGGCCATCTTGACGCGACCAAGGGATTTTTACCATTATTGGTAGCCTACCATTTTAGGTAAACAAAATTCACTTTTGATGGCAAAGAGGGATAGCATGCGGATACTTGTTGCTGTAGTCGATTATTACTTTTAAAAAGATGACAAGTCAAACACGCTGTTTGTTGCCATTCCAGTCTACGCGCTGAAAATTTTACGTTTCCTCCAGTACCAACCCTAAAATTTTGCATTAGCTGCGAGTTAAAATTTTCCTAAAAAAACCCAAATCTGATTTCAAATCCCACCCAATGTTCATCAAATCTATTCCTTACCCTTTGCCCTTGTAGATCTTGCACAACCCCATACCCTCATCTGTTGCTCGTTGAAAATCTATTATCGTCAAAAACTTTGACGACAATACTGGCCATCGTGCCTACAATCACTGCCTTATCGCCAGAATTCTAAATTGCCTGAAGTAATAATAACATATCCTTACTAGTTGAATTCAAAGATGTTGATGAAGTTGACACTAAAGAAATACTCAAAGAGGCAGTGGCGACATAGATGATTCCAACAGTAGTGGCTATGCTAGTGAAAAAGGTAGCACTAGTAGCTCTAGCATTATTGAAGAGCTTGACAGTGATCGTGATTTTTATTATTTTATCAATGGTTGGGATCGACCTAGTAATAATAATACTGGCCTTAATGAGGTATCTAATTTTTGCTGTTTGTTTTTCTTTCAAACAAAACATTATAGTTATGCATTATTGCACATTGCTATCGAAAATGAGTTGATTATACACATTGTTTAAAATTTAGGATGGGTTGATTGGTGTTAAAATTGTTGTGATTCAAGTTGAAGCTTCATTAAAATTGTTGTGTTAAAATTTGGGATGCTTTTAAGTTGTACAGTGCTTATGAATATGTGTTTTGTCTATGGAAAGAATGAGTTTTTAATACCGAAGCATGCACCCGCTACTTCTTATAACAGGCACATGCCTATCCCTTATTAATAATTATGCCTGCCAATAACTTCAACTTACTACTTCATACCAGTTGGGCTAATTATTTTTAGATGCAAGCGCTGCTTTTTGTAAATTACAAGGTCACTTGGCAACACCTGTTTAAGTACTTTACTCAATACTAAACAATACATATTTTCAGACAATTCTTGAATATCCTTATATCCATGCAGTTTAGATGTTCTTATATACGTGTTGCTCATTTGTTTTTTCCCCTTTTCTCTTTCTGTTTCCTAAGTCTTATAAATTATATGTATCAATGTAGATGTTGTACTAAGATTGGAGAATGTAAGCAATTTAAAGTCATTATAGTATGTAAATGGATAGACAGATAAAGAAGTGCTGGAGGTGGGTACTGCCAACTTTTTACAGGCAAAGAAATGCTAGGTTTGGTTGATAATCAATATGATATGGGCCACAGTTAATTATGACCTAGAAGTTTCTGTACATAGCCGATGATAATTATTTCTGCCAGCATCTGAGAGATGTTCTTATGATTTTATGAAATGATTCATGTTGGTAGAAATAATAGTGGCCCATTTAGGGAATACAACATAACAATTTAGAGGTTTACTCAACATTCACTTGTTATATGATGGATTTTAATTAACTTATTGTTATTATATTAACACATGGCCCATATATTTTCAAAATCCACCCATTGACTTCAAAGTTAAAATAACCTGGCCTGAGGAGCGTACACTATTGCTCCTCCATAAAAGAATAACAGCAACACAACTGTTTGTACCAAAATTTGGCACAACACTCTTCAGATGTGTTTGAAGAGATAAAATGAAGAAAATAAATGTAAAATGAAGCAGATCTAACAAACACACCAATAAACAGATAAGAAAATGCACAGAAACACAGGAATTTAGAGTGGTTCGGCGTATTGCCTACGTCCACTATGAAATTGATGACTTTATTGATGTTTCTTTGATGATTACAACTGATTTCAGCGGTTAACAGCAGATTACAATGGATTACAGTAGTTTAACTTAAGTTTGATAATCATTTCGGCAGAATATCGGCGTAGAGAGGCCAAAAGTCCCTATTCTATAGGTTCTGGGCTGCTATTTATAGGCGTAGGAGGCTGATATTTCGCTCAGATCTCGGGAGACTTCTTTTGGCACGTGAGCGAGCCCATGCGACCGAGCCCATAAAGTTTTAGCCCGATCCGTGATCGATACGAACGAATTTCATATCAATCAAGATTTCGTCCAATGGAGTCGAAACTTGGTGTGACCATTCTTCAGCTTGCACGTAAGCTCCTATGAAAATTTCATAGCGTTTGGACTTGTGGATTGTGAGATATGATCGATGGAAGATTGTGTTTTCTTTAGTCTCCTGAGTTCGAATCGATGGTATCGATCGTTTCGAATCGATCAACGCACGTTCCCAGGTGATGACGTGGCGCGTGTTTTATGGATCGATCCATTTTCGTCGCCGAGTCGATCGAGTTGTTCCTTGAATTTAGGCAAGGTTTGTATCGATGTTAAACCATTCTTTGCAATGGTCAGGCAATGCCTTCGTATCGATACTCTGGGTTAGCTTCGTATCGATCAAAATGATGATGCTCGTATCGATGCTTTATGTGTCCTTCGCATCGATCCTTCTTGTGCACTTCGTATCGATCCTTGGCCGATCGATATGAAAGTAGATGGGTATGTTGACTGTTTGGCTTCGTTCGTATCGATCAGAATAGACTCCAGTCGATCGATATGAAGTTGAAATAGCAGGTGGATACGAATAAACGAGGGCTCGATGGATTCGAATAGACGCTTGTCGATGGATATGAACAAGACTGATGCGAAGGAGGCCGCCATTGGATGGATACGAAGTGGACTTTGTTTTATCGATACGAACCAGAAAGGGCTAATCGATGCGAAGTGTCCTATAGTCGATCGATACGAACTGAGGTTCCCTGATGGATTCGAACAAGGGTTATCCGATGGATACGAATGGATTTAACTCCTTGGTTTGCATCGATCATAACTTGAGCATACGAACTCGGATTGACTTGAAATTCGGAACGTTGGCTCTCATAGCTTCGCTTGCCATGTCATATCAATTTTAGCTCGATCTGGACTCGGACAAAATTCGTCGATATCCATAGTGAGCCTGCGTATAACCGATCTCCAAGATGAACTGTCATTGGTTTCAAGTCAAGTTCTTGGTGTCGCGGCCTTGCCAAAAGGTGGGATAACAACAGCTGTTTGTGTGATTTTTAATTGTATCTTGTCTCTAAAAGTATTTTGCGGATCAATTGAACTATAGTTGTCAACATGTTATATTTAAAAGGAATATTTTCAAAATCAAAATATTGAAATATAGTTCTCTCCAAAGACTTCATAATTTTTTTCCCTTAATTTTCCTAATGCTAAATGATAATAGAATAAGACTTCATGTCGAGTAAAAACTGTTGAGTGCGATTTCATGGTTATCAAAGAAAGCTATTTTGGCATTAATCTACCTGGCAATGAAAATGTATTTAACAATAAATCGATTTCAACTCGATTTCTTTGAATTTTGGAACGTTTCCCTACGGTTCCAAATTTCATTCGTGTCCTTCACTATTCGTCTTCTTTCAATTCTGGAGCATCCCATAACTCCATTTTGAATGATATCTATAATAGATCGGCGGTCTCGCCAATCCTCGAATGATTTGTAAAGGATCAAAACTCCTTTACAATAAGCATTGATTTACCCGAGATTTCTGTATCCTCGGTTTACGATGCTATCTATCTCCTGCTATACCTGAATTCTATTTCTTGAGATCGAATGTCGATTTACCTTGGAATTCTACACCGATCTTATTTTTGAAGTCACGGTCGACCCGGTTAAGGTTGCCCGCGATTTATATAAACTTATCCATCGCCTTATTTTATTATTTAATTATCTCGTCTTTGTTCAAACCTATCTTCGAATCGAAATTCTCTTTGATTTGAGTCTATCAAAAATTTGAATCCCTATCCTTGCTTTGAATTCCATTATTGTATCGTTAAGTAAGGAAGTGTATTTGTAAATTTATATTAAAAATATTTTATATATTGTGTTGTTTGAGTTGCTGATGTTGATTTGGGTTTTCGATCGATTCGTCTGATCAATGTTATCGATAGGATTTCCAAAACACTTGAGCAGAGCAAACTGACACAATATTGTTTTCAAGTTTGTTTGACTATACTGTAAAAATATAAGTGAAATTTTCTAGAATTTAATAGGTTAATTAAATTGTTGTTTGAAATGATAATATTTGATTATCATTTATTGTTCTAAATAAATTTATAACTACGGTTTATAAATTGATTTGGAATTTGAAATGAATTTAATTCAGAAATTTGAGAATTTAGTTTCCGGTGATTTCGAACTTTGGTTTTAAAATTTTAAAGTATATATTATTGAAAGTATTTTCGAATAGAAATCGTTTTCAAAGAATTTTAAAACGTTGAAATCAGTGCTCTTCTCTTTGTCGCTGGAAAATAATTTCGGTGATGGCGGCCGCATCATCGACATTCATTTTCGAGTTTCGAAGTGGAGATACCATTCTTTAGCTTTGCTACGGTTTTGTTTGAAAAATATTTTGATTTAAACTTCTTCAGTATAATTTGATTTATACATATAAGTATCTTATTTTAAAATTTAATTTGATTTGATATAAATATATTATATATATCTCTAAATTATTTAAAGTTAATCGGAAATCTAATTCTTAAATTTGTTAAAGGATGATTTTAATTATAAATAAAACCAAATTTTGGAAAAAATATTTAAACCTGAATAATTGAATTGGGAAAATTTTATTTGTATATTGTTCAACTACATTCTAATACAACTTACCTAAATCATTCAAAAGTTGAATATGTAATTGGATAATATATAAGATAAATTGAATTTATAAATAAATTTGAGTAGTTATAATAAATGTTATATACAGTTAAATTTTAATTATAAAATGTTAATAGAGATAAATTGAATAATAAGATAATTGAAAAATAAATTTGTTGAAAGAATCAATAAAATTGAAATTTGATCAATATAGGAAAATACCTTGAATTTAAAAGCAATTAGTAAATGTAAATTAATTTAAATCGAAACTTTTATGGTTTAAATTAATTTATATGGGTTAAATATATGTGATTAGATATATTAAGTAGAATAAATTTAACAGTAATTTGGAATAAAGAAGAATTTAAAATTATTGAAGAAAATATGATTATAATAAAAGACTATTCAAATTTATGGTTTTAGAAATTGTAAATTTAAATTTTTTTGGATAATAAGATAATGAATGTAGAGATTGATTTTAGTGAAATCAAATGGATTAAATCAATTATTGAATATCAATTAATTTAAATTTGAATTTATATGGTTTAAATTAATTGTTATCTTGTATTTCAAATCTGTTTTCTTTCTGGTTGTTTCTATTCTCCTACCTCGTTCCTTTTCGGGGACGAAAAGTTTTGAGTGGGGGAGAGTGTAACGACCCGTAAATTTCAACTGTTGGAATAACGTAAATAGTTGAAATTTTGTGAAATTTTAAACGGTAAATTTTGAAATAAAAATTAGATATTTGAAATGCGTTTAGTTAAACATAGCGACTGGTAAATTTTCGTCCGAAAATATGAAAGTTTATTTCGCGCGTAAATTCACTTCAATTTGATCAGTTAAAAAAAAGCGTTGAAAATAAAATATTTCCGAAACCTAAATATTTTACATAGAAAAATTCTAAACCATCTTCTGAGCAAGATGTCAGTTTGTCGTTTTTCCAAATTCGGACATCTTTGGCTCCGTCGATCTTATTTTTCAGTGTTTTTCTTGCATTTTCCGCTGTAGAAAATTTCGAATTTTATAAATTCAATCGTACCACAGATATCTGTATACCGTTTTAATCGGCTCGTCGTGCTAACCTCCGTATTATATCTGTTTATGTGTTTTGGAGTTCAATACACGGCAAAACCGTTGGAACAATCAGTTGTAATGGTTCAGTTTTTCGAGCCTTTTCACTTTCCTGAGTCCATTCGTTATCCACCTATTGAACTGTCAGCCATGACATTTTATTTGCTGCCAAAATTTATACCTAACCGTAACAATTCCCAATACTTCATTTATTTTGCATTGGTACACAACTAGTTTGCTCTGGGAATACAAAACGTAATGTTCTTGTAGTCATTTTCTTCATTCTCGTGAGCTTGCCTCTGTCCCTCTTCAAAACAAATCTAACTATTCCCTATTCAAACAAATCTACCACCTCATCAGTCATCTCCACGTTCCTCCCCTCTACTCTTTCTCTTTCCACGAGCCATCACCCCTCCCCACGTTTCCCTTCCTCTTCCCAATTGCCGAAACACCCAAGATCATTTCCACTAGTTTTTCTCCACCAAATCCACTCCACACACGACCACCTTCTAACTCCAGCCTCGTTGCCTTCGGATACAACCGCTCATTGCTCGGTCTGCCTCCTTCCCTTCCACTAAGTCGCGCCAAAGTTTCCATCAGCCGAGGTCGTGCCACGCAACCTCCCTGGTCCAGGCTCGAATCCCACCACCTTCAAACTGCTATTTCCCTCCGCATCTTCTCTCCTATAGCTTCAGCCTTTGCTCCATCTCGGCTATCCCTTAAGTGGTATGCAGGTAGCATATAATGATATATATATATGTTATAAAATATGGCTTGTATATATACTTTGTTATAAAGTTATACTGTATGTATATGTGGGTGTTTTAAACTAATCAATGATTGTTTTTTTTTATATCATTTATGTATATAGTTTCTATTTGATTCTTGGGTTCGCATATATTTGTTTACAAAGTATTACATATATTATATTGTAAAGTTGCCTGAGTATTGGAGCATATTATCTGATAGTGAAATATATATCCATATATTAATTTATGTAAGCTATGATGGTTAAATATATGTTGTACATCAGTTTACGTACATAAAATTTATACGTTAGTTGATTTCAAATAGTTTCGAACATATAATATAAGTTAGCATTTGAAATGAATTTGTACCATCTATATACACACACTGTTATATTTATATAAATGCTACGTGTATATATAGGCGTTTCAGTACATACTTTATAAAATATGGGTTTTGTACCACTGATTTGAAAGATATATGCAAGCTTTCATAATTTATGTCCATTTGTTTACATTGTACTATTACAGTTCAAATTTATGCGAATATATATATAAGATCTGGTTTTCAACATTTCAGTATAAAGGTATTTTAGTTATGCATGATGTAAGTGTATGATTCAAGTACTGTGCGTTCAAAGTGTCTAGGATCTATTGCATAAATATATATAGTATATCTTACTTAACAATGTAAATAGTTATATATTTCGCAAGTTTACATATATATATTCTTACCTGGAGGCTACTTTGTTTTCTTCTGTCTTATATCTTATAGTATATTTTTAACAACTGAAAAACAAAGGTTTACATTAGTATTTCATGTATTATTTGTTTATATTAAGATCTTAGTAATATTATATATATATATAATCTGTTTTCATAAGTTATACTTGTTATACATAGTGAATTTGGGGTTTGTTGTTGCTTTATATATATGTATATAGAAGGTGTAGGTTATAAATAATGTTTTCCAAAGTTGCTTACTATTGACGTGTGTTATATATATAGTAATCTGAACTTTTAAAAGCAATGATATTGTATGTTATAGGTTTGAATTTTTGTTTAAGAGTTGTTTTAAAATATAAAATATTTCGAATTTAAGTTTTATGTGTTTTAACTTTATTATTGACTTTTAAATACGTGCGTTTTAATTTAAAACAATGCTGTTGAAATACATATATATTAAATTTTATTTGTGTTCGAATTTAATATCGATTTGGAAAGATATGTTTTAAAAATGATTTTGAAAATTTATATATATGCAGTATATCTCGTTCATCGACCTCGTGCCATCTTAACTTACCATGTCAAATCGATTTATCACAGAAATTCCTAGCTTGTTGCTGTTCGTGTCCATGTCATCTTCTTGTCTCTTTAGCCTCGAAAGGTGAGCACTCACTCACGATTAACGTTCTTTTATTTATTAAATTTGATTTCAATTGAAACGACAGTTGAAATATGCTGCTATTAGTTAATTACACTGTTATATATGCTATTGCCTGTATCACTTCACCTGTGACATCTGACACCATTATCTGTTAATTATTTGTGCAATAATAATACAGTTTGGCTGAAATTGATTGATTGTTGATGTTTATATTGGACGTTAAATTGTTAATGTTAAAATGGTAAATAGTATGAAATTGAACTTGATATAGGATAAATTAAATGTTAAATTTGATTAACTGACATTTGTATAATATGACCCCTTTAACTGTTAAATTTATTGACACGTAGGATTTGTTTAATTACACTTTGAACCACTGAATGTATGTTGTTAAATTGATGATGTTTGAAAATTGTAATAGATGACAAGTGAAAACCGTAATGTAATAATCTTTAATCTACATGAAATGATAGTGTAGATTCTAGAAATAATTATATTAATTCGTACAAATAACAATGCGAATTAATACGGTTATTTCGGGATTATTTAAATTGATTATTGGATTGATATTGATTGATGTTATTGCTTGTTTATTTACTTTGACACCATCCCAGTTATCACACTGCAAGTTCCCTTTATGATTTGATTTTTTTTTTTGAATTGAATTGGAATCGGGTTGAAATGATAAATACCCAAAATTGAATTTTGACCTAGGATAGAAAATTAAATAAAAACCGATTGGTCAATAATTTGATTTAAAAATAAAACGAAGATCTTATTTGAATAAAAATATGGTTTTGAAACGAAGTTGGAAATTGAATTTAATGAAATTTAAACGTGAATATTTAATAATCTGAAATGAAATATTAATAAAGAAATTGATGAAAGAAGGTTGTTTAATTTGAGAAATGATTGAATTAAGTTTGAAATGATTTAATAATTAAGTTTGAAATTATAATTAAATTTGAAACAATTAAACTTTGAAATGATTTGATAATTAAGTTTGAAATTATAATAAAGTTTGGAATTATTAAACTTTGAAATTATTTAATAATTAAGTTTTGAATTATTTAATAATTAAATAAGATTGAATTATTTAATAATTAAATAAGATTGAATTATTTAATGATTAAATTAAATTGAATTTTTGAATAAGTGAATTTTACTTCGAAATAATTGAAATTGAGTTTCTTTATTAATTAAGTTTTGGAAAATTATTTAAGTAAGTAAATAAGTGAAATTGAATTTCTTTAACAAGAAACGAAAATGTGATATTTTAGGAATTAATGTAAGACTTGAAATGTAAAGAATTGATTTGACGAATTGAATTTAATTCAAACTGTAAGTTTTTAATGAAGTTGAACTTAAGAAATTGATTTAATGATTTGGAAATTTAATAGAAATTGTTTTAAATGATAAAGTAATTTAACGAATATTGAATGGAATCGATAAATGAATTTTAAATTGATTTAAAAGTTAAATCAAATTTATTTAAATGATTTCGGAATGAAACGTATATATAAACTTGAATCAATATTTGAATGGTTTAAAATAAATTTGAATTTGATTTATAAGAATTTGAAAGTATGAATTTGAAAGTTTTGAAACGTAAATTTTGGAAATTTGTTTGGAAAGACAAATGAACTGTTGGTTTATAAATTGAAATTGAAATTGATTTGGTTTTGAAATAAATAAACGACCAATCGGTGTAATAATTACGAAAGTTATTAAAGAGACCGGAATTCGGTTATGGATATACTCTCTATCTAAACCGGAAACCACTTTAATAACTATACGCGGAGTGATGATCCAGAATGAAGTGGTTGGTGTACGTGTTGACTGAAGAAAGAGAACGATAATGGATAGCCTTGACACTTGTGTCAAATTGGAAATGACTAAAACAGGAGCTGTGCCGGGCCAATGGAGGATTGATACCTCAAGTGGACACACTTCTTCGAACTACTTATACTTGTTGTCGATTGGTGCACCCTTGATTTTGGGAGTGTTGTCTCACGGTGTTGCGGGCGCTGCGGCGTTGCGTTCTCACCAGCCCGGATCAGGCGAACGGTAGTATCACTACCTTGGGTATAGCCTCATGTGCCTTGTCATACTTGTATTCCATTTATGCGCGACCACTACGAATTTGATTTGTACCTTGAGTATATGGATTGCCCTCTGGTGACTTCCGGTTTTGGGGAAACTACGGTCTTGTATATGCTTATGGGAATAAAAATGTGTTAAGGGTGGAATGGGCCATGACTTAACGCTATTTTGATATCTTCTTATATTACTGATAGACATTATCTACTTATCGTACACTACTACATAGTAGATAGTTTAACGGATCCTTAAAGGATGGTTATTCCAAACATCCTTTGAGTTACTTGTATTTCAATTGCTATTTCACTTGAGTTGGATTTATTAATATAAGAATGTTAATCCTGACTCGAGTGTCTTGTGTTTTGCTTTACGCTCGGGTCAGACTGAGTGGTTCAGCTTTCGAGACTCACCTTTGGAGTTGGAGCTTCGCTTGGAGATCCAGCTATCTATCCAGCTTTCAGATATTTGATGATTCCAGTGATGTATTCTGCTTTGTATCTGATGTATCATATTACTCTTCCATTGTATCTGGTTTAACTCTGATGTAACTTATATATTTATATAGTAGCTTCATGAACTACTATCTCTTTTATTTCCGCTGCACTTATTACTCTGTGTCTGTGATCTGTGATTATATCTATTTACTGTATATGTTCAGTTTTGCCAATTTAAATTAACAACGCGGTATTTTGAGCAATTCAACTCCGGCATGAGTGTCTACCTATACACTTATAATGGATGCGAATGGTCCAAAATATCGGGTCGTTACAATCCAAAAGAAAATAAGGGGGGAAAATCAAAATCAGTATACTCTTTCATCAACAAAAATTTAGCGTTACTATGCCTTTTGAAAAAATTAATGTTTAATGAGAAAGCTAAATTATACATTGGTAAAATTGAGAATGCTTATAGCCGGCCAAAATGAATTTCATATGTAAGGTAAAACGGTATATGCAAGAAAAATATACCTCTAAACTAGGTAACCCATTTGGTGCGAGCACACTTTTGTTTGTTTACTTGGATCCTCAAAATAGCAAAAAAGTTAAAAATAATACACAGCTTATAATAATATACTATGAATAATGCATTTTATACTGTCATTCAACGTCCGGTCCAAATTTTTCAGGGGGTTGTTGGAATGGGATACGAAAATTGTTAATCCATCAATAATGAGTTGCAGTCTAAACCTATTGCCATGCCTACTGCATTACTTGTATTATAGACCACAATGATAGGTACTTCTATTGGAAAAAAAATGATGTCGAACAAAGCATCCGCTCGTCGAAAGATGGGCAGCAAGAGTGGCAATATTCTTATCAATTTGTGATCCACCTTTATTCAAGCACTTCAACCCTATCTCAGCACTCCATGCCTCTTCTTACTATTTCAAACCATTCGAGTATAATAATGTTTGTTTAACTTGAACAGAATTTCCATCTAACTTTAGTCAAAAAATTCATAAAAATAGATGTTGTAAGTATTAATGGTGGTATGTCTGGAATATTGTACTCTTTTTAACGGCATGAATTACTGCTAGGTTATTTAATTTTAATATAGTAAAACAAAGTGTAGATATTTATTACTGAAGTTATTGGAAACCCCGTTAAGGAATTTAGTACACACATAATAATACATGTTGCTAATTTTGCAGGCAAATAGATGGAGAAAGACTAAGAGCCTTGGACATAGCAACATATTTTATAGTTAAACATTGGCATTTAAATAGCATCACTGGTCCGTAAAATCAATGCAAATCTGTAGTTAATTGATGCTAATATGATCCATATAATCATTTTTGGCATTTCAAAACCTGCTCCTTTTACAAATAAAATTCTATTGCTAACGGTTTTGTATATTCATATATTTTCAAAATTTGTTCTAGTTCCCAATTTAAGATTAGTTCGTTAATATTTTCAGAAATGAGTCACTTTGATTTCACTGTTTGATTCGGCAGCAGAATTAAACGTTTGAATTTAATATGGATAATAATATAAATAAAAAAGTGGAATTTTGTTTAAAAATACTATTTGGATGTAAAAATAATGTTAATAAGGTTTGTCACATTTAATTGTACAAGAAAATGATTTTTGTGTAAATTTTGGTGTTAAAAATAGTGCTTTATGTAATTAATGGTGTAAATTGAAGTATTTAAATAAAAATAAAAATTTCATGATGAAAAATAATTTTAAACGGCTAAAATATCTTTTATGTGTTGATAAAACATTTTGTTAAACGTAAAGTGTGTTAGTGTTATTTTATAAAGTTGAAATTACGTAAATATAAGTTGTTTTGTTTAAAATGTAAGTGTTTTGGTGTATTAGTGATAATTAGTGTATTAATCAAATTATTTTCTTATTGGGTTTAAGCCCAATTACAATCTTACCTAAGAGAAGCTTCTTTTCCTCAAACTCATTTTTGTACGTACTGTAAAACTTACAACCAGAAGAAAATTAAGAGAAAGCTCCCACTTTCAAAACCTAAGCTCCAAATCTTCAAATCTCTTCAATCTTTTGTTGTTGCTAATCAAATTAAAGCTATTTTCCCACAGGTAATCACTACATAAACAATTCTATTCCATCAATTTTAGATTTTGAGAAAGTTGATTGTATGTAATTTGTATTTTCGGGTTTGCATGTCCTTGGAGTGCTGTTTTAAAGGTTGTTGAAGCTCCCTCTAGCCAAAAGCCTTCAACTTTTTCTAAGTTTGCACAAATTTAATCTTCATTTTGCTCAAGTGAGTGCTAAACTCACAAATATCTAGTTGAGACAAGAGTTTGATAGCTATAAAATGCTAAAATTCGTTTTTAATGCTGATTTTCTGGGTGCTGCAAACACTGTCTTGCTTCGAATTTGAGACATCATAACTTTCTCATACCTTATTCAAATTGCATGATTCTTTTTGCAGTTTAAAGCTTTGTTGTTGGTATATATGATGTTGATTAATGTTCTGTGATGTGCTTTACATTTAGTTATTGTATTTTGTTCTGATAGATCCGTTAGCCACCTATAGTTATGGATTAAGCATTTACAGGGTATGTCGATCCATTGAGATAGAAAAGAAAAATCATATAGCATATATCGATGTATTTAGTAGATGTTTAAGACAAAGTTATAGATGGTCGCCCTTAACCAGCCCTATTCTCCCCTTTAGTAGATGGAATTACTCGTTAATTCTCTTTACTAAGGTGGGTCTCGGGGTGGGGCGTTAAACCATGGTATCAGCTAATAATTACAGATAAAAAATTGCTGAGATAAACTAAATGTGTCATAATCATATGTAAAAGAGCGATAAAAAAAGTAAAATATCATTTCTTTAGAAACTATATCATTTTGTTTTCAAATCATGTAACTAAAAAAGTAGCGAATTTGAGAGCATGTGCATTACTGGTAACTTATTATCATACTGCAAGCATATGAGGTAATAGACTTGTGCTGCACCATGCAAATCAAGAATCACCAAGATTTGTTGAATATAAAATAAATGCTAGTTCAAGTTGTTATTTGTTGTAGTGTTATCTGTTGTATGATAACCTGGTTGCTATAAAATAAAATGAGTAACTGCAAGATAATTAGTGACTGGTTATACTTCCAAGTTTGAACTTAATAGACTTTAGTGCTACATTAATCCTTTTTCATCTATAATAAATATCATTCATCAACACTAATTATACCTCCAACTCTGTGATTATCTGTATTTAATTTTGTTCCACACAAAAAGAGTTCCAACATATCGATGACTTGGCATTTTTGCACTTGTAAAAATTTATAATATATCTATTATAAATCAAACTGTCGTTTACATATTTATTTTTTGTTTTCTTATTTTAATTCTAAATAATAACATCGTGTTTAACCAACACACACTACAATGGTGATATTTAGTTTATGAATTATACTTAGAAGTTATCAAAAGATGAATTATAGCTAGTTAACCTAATTTATATATATATATATATATATATTTTAATAAGAAGGACAAATAACAAGACTTTCATAGTTACTGTTAACAATATCGAACAACTGTCATCATATGGTCTATACCAATAATATTGGTAAGGGTAAATTGAAAACCTCTAAAATTATCTTATTGATAGTAATTAATGATTGGTTTATAGAAAACTAGGTAACTAGTGATACATCTGTTATCATGTAAAAGTGTTCGTTGAATATTTAGTTTGACATTAGAGCGTAAATAGATAATTGTGTATTTAGTTTGACAGTTGGATTTGGTTAATACCTTTATACATACTACATATGCAATGCATATTCCTAAATTATTGATATTTATGTTTAATGTTAAGAAATTATAAATGGAATTCTCATAAGTAGCATGCAAATACATTGGAAGTTAATCGGAAAAGTAAAGTTAATGAAATTAACCGTTAGACAATAGCTTAAACAAGATTTAAGTTTATAAATTATAAAATGAATCAAACTTTTCATCTTAATACGTGTTTTATTTGTTAAAAAAAATTAAGCTTGGTAAGGATAAAAGATGACATTGTTTTCATGAACTTTTGATGCAAGTGAAGGAGTATGATTCTAGGAGAAACTATTCTCGGATCCCAAGCCGTAGCAGAAGCTACTCAAGAAGTTGGAGTTGTAACTGCAGCCGAAGGTTTTATTTACTCTTTATCCAGGTCATGGTTGCATCCAATTAAACATAAGTTGAATTTTTGTGTAGCATTTCTCCAAGGCCATGGGGATCAAGGCACTCTTTATCTAGGTCATTATCGAGGTATGTTTGATTTTGGTTCATTCATGTTTTTATAAAGTTTTCTTCTTCATGTATTTGTCGAGAACTCTAAATGGCTTAAAGCAAGTAATCTAGAAAATTTGATTTAGTTTGTGTAAAGGTGAGTGATTTTAGAGTGTTTATGTTTTATATAATTTCTTAACATACAAGAATTATAACAAGAAATTTTATCTGAAATCAAGTTAATTAAAATTGTTTGGTAACTTTTTCTTTGTCCATACATGAACATCAATGAAACTTAAATGTCGAACCACGTTTGTTTGGTCTTCTATAATTGATACGTTTGTTTTTTCAAAATTCAGTTTTAATATATGTACAATGTCTATTGTTACTAGAAAGCCGAATTGATGTATAGCACTTTCAGAAACATATACTTACAATGTTCGAAAATAATGACTACAAATACTTGTAGAATTCTGCTCCTTTGAGCGAAACCAGGGCAACAAAACTATATGAACACGGAATGAGTGTGGAAACCAGGTGGGCTGCACTATCTTACGGTATAGATCAATTCCGCTAAAAACTATCTTTTATTTTTATTTTAAAGTTCAGGAAAGCGACATCTTTTATATTCATAGAGTGTGTCACTAACAGTAACAACTGATACTGATTTTTTTTGGCATTTTATTTACAGAGTGATAATAAAATAAAACCTCAGACTCTTTATTTCTTAAAAAAGACATAGTTGGATTTCAAATTATAAAGTGAAAGATGACACGATTATGATTTATCATAGTGCATATTATAAACAATCATGCATTTTACATTTTCAAAGATTAACAAAGACATGCATCAAGTTTTACTAGTGAAACTTATTCTCGAAGTCTCATAAAATATATTCATAAACATCTCAAATATACGCTTATAAAACTATACAGCAAAAGAAATTAAAGTGTATTCTTCAGCATTAGAAATATATGCATATAAAACCAAATAATCAGAGAACTTTACAATTGTTAATTCACATGAAATCCTGAAAGAGTTTTGATATTAATAGAATTTGATGTTATTGAACAGAAGTAAAGAAACAAATGCTTTATTGATCTTTTGATAATGAGAGATACAGTGTACACAATGTTATTTATAACAAAATAAACACTGATGGGCTTTGGTTTGGCCCAATACTAATATACCCGAACTGATATAACACGAGAGTGATATTAGAGAACGCAGACTCTATAACTCTTCACTTTATACCTCCCCTCAAAGCTAACATAGGGTTAGGGTTTGCGAAAACTTCAGCCGCACCAAAAAGAAATAAAAAGGCTCTCGTTTTCGATCAAGTGGATCCAGATTATACAGAAACTTGCTAAAGATCTAGCCTTGTAATCTTCATCAGGGAGATTTCACTTGATTACCAGGTGGAATCTCTCTTAGATTGAAGTAATAGGTGCTATCAAGCTTCAAAGTTGTTCGAGTTGCCATAGATCTTGTCTTACTCGTTGCTGTTAGCTTCAATGTTGTTCGAGTTGCCACAGATCTTGTCTTTCTCGTTGCTGGTATGCTCGGCTATCTTCAATTCCAGCTTGAAGCGAACAAAATTCTTCTTTGATAAAGGTTTTGTCATAATATCAGCAACTTGGTAAGATGATGGTAAGTGATTTATGTTGAGTTTTTCCTCTGTTACCTTTTCTCTGACAAAGTAGAGATCCAGTTCTATGTGCTTGGTTCTAGCATGTAGAACTGGATTTGCTGAGAGCAGTACAGTACTCAGATTGTCGCACCAAATTGTTGGTTTTTCTATGATTTTGACATGAATTTCACTGAGTAAAGAGATTATCCATATTATTTCTGCAGTTGCATTTGCGACACTTCTGTACTCGGCTACGGTACTAGATCTAGATACAGTAGGCTATTTTTTTGAGCACCATAAGACTGGATTGTTGCCTAGAAATATACAATAGCCAGTGGTAGATCTTCTGTCATCCATATCTGTAGCCCAATCTGCATCTGCATACCTCTTTATATGAATAGATTTACATGCTTGTAGCTTTAGTCCATGATTTATGGTGCCCTTGAGATATCTTAAGATTCTCTTGACAGCTTTCCAGTGTTCATCAAGTGGATTTTGCATATATTGACTCACTTTATTAACACTGTATGAAATTTCAGGCCTGGTGATAGTTACATATTGTAATGCTCCTACAATGCTTCTGTACTGTTTGTCATTTGATATGGATTCTCCTTTATACTTTGACAGATGTGAATTGCTTGCCATAGGTGTAGATATTGCATTTGCTTCATCCATTTTTGCTCTCTGTAGAATTTTTGAGATGTATTTTCTTTGATTTAGATGTATTTCTGCCTTAGAAATTCTTTTGACTTCAATACCAAGGAAGTAATTCAAGTTTCCCAAGTCTTTGATTGAAAATTCTTTATTTAAAAGTTCTGTAAGATTTTTGATCTCTGATTTACTGCTTCCTGTAATAATAAAATCATCAACATATATTAGTACATAAGTAGTTACATTATTATTGAACTTTGTAAATAAGGAATTGTCTGATTTTGTTGAGCTGTAGCCAAGTCTAATAAGTGTTGACTTCAGCTTTTCAAACCAGACCCTTGGTGCTTGTTTGAGCCCATAGATTGCCTTGTTCAATCTGCATACAAGCTTGTCACTCCCTTTTTGTACAAAACCTAGAGGCTGTTCCATATAAACTTCCTTCTGTAAAATACCATTCAAAAAGGCATTATTTACATCTAGTTGCTTGATGTTCCAATTTCTGTGTAAGGAAATAGTAAGAACAATTCTAATAGTTGAGGGTTTCACAACTGGTGAGAAAGTTTCAGTAAAGTCAAAGCCATTTTGCTGTGAATACCCTTTGGCTACTAGCCTTGCCTTATATTTAGAAATTGAACCATCAGCATTCTTCTTTATTCTATATGTCCATCTACAGCCTATAACATTTTTGTTGCTTGGCAGAGAGGTTAGATTCCAAGTTTTGTTTTTTATCAAAGCATTGTATTTCTCCTCCATAGCAGATTTCCAATTTTCATTCTGCAAGGCTTGATGATAAGTATTTGGTTCCTCTGTGTCCATGATAGCACTGTATATCTTTGGTTTGAATATACCACTCTTGGCCCTTGTTATCATGGGATGTCTAGTTTGTGCAGGTGGTTGATTTGGCTCTTCTGCTGCAGCTTCTTGTTGATCATTAGATGATTGTGAATCATCTAATGATTGATTGCAGTTTGACTGGTTGACAGGGCACAGATGAGATGCCTGACTTGTATTTCCAGTTTGCTCAGCATCCTCATGACTTGGCTCAGGTTGGAGCATAGTGTGTTGTGAGGTAGTTCTGGCTAAAGACTCTAAATTGATGTTATCCAGCATACTTTCTCCTTCAACTTGAGTTATGACATCAAGTTGCTCAGGAATTGGTGGTATAGAAAGTTTTGAATTATGTACTTTCTGAGAAGTTTTTATATTTGATTGACTAAAGGGAAATATTCTTTCATTGAACACAACGTGTCTAGAAATAAAAAACTTACCATTGTTATCCAAACATTTGTATCCCTTCTTATTGGCGGCATAGCCTAAGAAAGTACATGGTGATGACCTAAAACTTAATTTGTGTGTGTTATATGGCCTTAAATAGGGAAAGCATAGACATCCAAAAGCCTTTAAATTGTGATATTCAGGTTTAGTTTTGTAAAGAATTTCTACTGGGCTTTTAAATTGTAAAATTTTTGTGGGTAGTCTATTAATTAAATACACAGTAGTAGCAAAAGCATCAGGCCAAAACTTTAAAGGAAGAGATGCTTGAGCTAATAATGTAAGCCCAGTCTCAACAATATGTCTATGCTTTCTTTCAACCAGCCCATTTTGTTCTGATGTATATGGGTAGGTTGTTCTGTGTATTATTCCTTTCATTTGAAAGTATTCTTTAAGTGGTTGGAACTCAGTTCCACCATCAGTTTGCAAGACTTTTAATTGGCAATTTGTTTGCCTTTCAGCCTGTGAAATGAATTGTAAGACTGCATCATAAGTTTCAGACTTTGATTTCAAAAAATAAATCCAAACATATCTAGAGTATGCATCAACAAATGATATGTAATATTTATAACCATAATCTGTAATAACAGGAAATGGACCCCATAGGTCACTAGCAACTAATTCTAAGGGTTTAGTATAACTTGTTGTTGAGACTGGAAATGCAAGCTTATAGCTTTTGCCCATTTGACAGTATGTACATACATAAGGCATTGTAATATCTTTAACAGAAATATTATCATTACTTAACACCTTTTTTACAATGCTTACACTTGGATGTCCAAGCTTGGAATGCCAAATATCAAAATCTTTACATTTATCTTCTTGTTCAATTTCAGTAACATTACACCATTTTCCTTGAAATTCTGTAACGACCCCGAATTTTTTATATATTTAAATTGATAATTAAATTGATTTTGAATAAAAATTGTAAAATCAATCGATAAATGAATGCGAGTTTCTCCGAATTCAAATAATCTATGTGTTAAATGATTTAAAGTTAAATATAGTATATATATGTACATATGTGAATGTGTATATATTCGAGTATATACGAGTAAATTTGAAATTATAATATATATATATATATATATGCATATTTGATTTGAATTTAAATCTTTATATAAATGGTTTAAAATATAAAGAAACAAAATTTAAATGATTTAAGTATGTACACTTGAAGAATATAACAATATATCTACATACAAATCTATGTACAAACCTCATGAAACAAAACAAAAATAAAAACAACTTTATGTATGTAACCAGACAAGAAGTATTTTAAAAACAAGAACAAAGTAATACCTTCGAGTGCATGCAAGTTGAAAATCTGGGAAACAAAGCATAAAACTAGGCAAGCAAAAGATATAATATATTCAAGTATAGGATAAGCATGAAAACAAATGGCTCGAATTTGATAACCAGGTAGTCTCGAGTACAACAAAAATCTAAAAGATATATAGGCTGGTAAGGTAAATAGCATGCATAAAGGACTTGGGCATTTAATGTAGTAAAGCAAATATCTTATCTAGTACAAATGTATACGATTTCAGCCTCCAAACTATGAAAGTATCTCTGAAAATTGTACAAAATGTACACTGTTTTGTACAAAGAAAATGAATACCCTGTAAACTCATTTTTTTCTAAGTCTTTCTCATTTCCAGTTTCGTTCTTGAAGCTGAGGAAACCTAAAGTAGTTAGCATTCAAAATTTAAACAAAAATTTCAATTTAGACAATAATACAACTCAAACCAGAGAAGTGAATCAAGGAAGGAAGCTTCAGCTTGCAAAATTCCAATCTGTGTCACGAAGAAGCAAACTCTGTTCATTTCTTCAAAACCACTGTGAGCAACTTTAATATTTTGAACCATTTCTTTGAATCCAATGTTGAGAATCAGTGAGTAAACATACTTTTCTTAAAATATTAATTATGATAATTAGTTAATGAAGTTATGTTGCTATATATGGTTAACCAGAGAACCTGGAATGTTTTTTTTTACTGGAAGCTTTATGCTTATGTCTTCGCTGTTTAAGTCTCTGGGCAAGAAAAGGGAGGGAATTAACATTTTTTTTTAAGCAGAGCATTTTAAAACTTTAGATTTCTAAACTAAATAAATTTGTTACTCTTAAAACAATAATCTGGAAATGGTCTAAAGTATGACAGTGGAGCCTGGCTTTTGTGTGTTCAAGTTTACAGTAAAGGAAACCAATATGTAAAAATTCGAATGTTTTAAATGGTTGATCTGATTTCATATCTTGGTTGAACATGCAAAAGTAGGAATTTTAAAACAAAATCGATGATTTTCAAGTAAGTATTCAATGTGTAGTTTGAAGATGAATCAAAAATGCATTTTTTTTTCAATATCTGATGATTCAACAAAATTTAATTGTTGAAATTTTTTATAAAGCTAGTTTGGTAAGTTTCGAATCCGGGAAAAATGCTGGAAAAATTATTTAATGCAAGAAATTTTGGGGCGCATCGAGTTTAGGGTTTTAGATCGAGTTTACAGTGCTCTGTAAACTCGTTGATTGTGTCGCCATAGGTCGATCGAGCTTCACGAGAATTTGGGGAATGATGGCTTGGGGTATCGACAATAGAAAGCTGGAGTTGTGGGTTTTCTGATGAACGGCGTGAGGAGGACGAGGCGTTGCTTGGGTATGTTCGAGTTACAGTTTTAACGAAAGGGTGAATTTCGAATTCGAGTTATTTGGTATCGAATCGAAGTTGATTTCGAGTGTGAGTGAGTTTTTCGACTTGCTGGAGGTTGCGATGGCCACCAGAACGGCGGCGAGGTGGCGTGCACGTACACGTGCACGCTTTGATGTCTACTGCGTGACGATGGTTTGGGGAAGACGAAGACGAGGTGGAACTCGGGCGCGACTCGGGGGATTCAGGAATTTGCTCGAAGCAAAATAGTGTTGCGTATGACTCGAAGCAGTTTCGAGTAAAAGCTCGGGTGGGACCCGAAGTAGGATCTAAGCCCAGTTCTTTTTTTAGTTTTCAAAGCACAGTTTTGAAATTTAAATAAATTAGTTTAAGACTTTGCTTAAAGTAAAAGGTAAGTTTGGGGATAAAAGTTTTTAAACATATTTGTAAATATCAGAATGAGTTTCACCTTAAATTTACGAAGATTGATTTGATTTATAATTCATAAATCTTTTTCCGTTAATCAAAATGAATAGCTTATTTAGTTTATAGATTAATTAAATAAGATCTAAATGGCAATTGAGTGATTAATTAAGTCAATGGTTTATTTTTAAATTAAAAGACGCTTAATTAATGTATGTAATTAAAGGGTGATTACTCAAGTGATTAAAACAATAATTAATTAATGGTTAATTAATTAATGTGATTAATTAAGGGCAAATTATTAATTAAAGATAACTAATAGTGAATTAAATAATTAAAGATTAATTATTTAAATAATTAAAGGTTGATTAATTATAATTGAAGGTTAACTAATTTATTATTAATGGTTAATTTATAAATGATTAAAGAATAATTAATCAAAAGGATTTGTAAATTATTGATGATAATTAACCAGGATTAGTGATTCAAAAGTAATAAATCCGATTTTAATTAATCAGACAATTTACTTACCCTACTTATGAATACTTGGATTCTATTGAATGATTTGATTGTTTTATATCCATGATATATGATGCTTTGTGATACATCCTGATTTGTGTTGTGATCTGTAATTTATTTATCTGTGATTTCTATTTTTGTGATATATACTACTATGTGAATATGAAAACCTTTTGACCCGTAAACGACATTTGAATTTCGATGCGACAGGGAGTCGTATTCCAATTGTTTATCCGAAACCCACATCGAATTGTAATGATGAATCTTTGTGACTGATAAATTTACTTTATCTATGAATCTGTGAATGAAGATAAGCGTTATCGATTATACCGCTTATCGATATATCTGTGATTGATTGATGTTGCACTATTGTGTGTAAAACCCCTGGACCACACTGTTACACACACAAATATGGATTTCACGTGGAAATCGGTTAAGTCACAGATAATTTAAATTTGATATTTTTGAAATTGAAATTTTTAATTTCAATTGATTTTGAAATTGGAATTTGGGTTAAAAGTGAAAAGCAATTGAAATAGAATTTCAAAGATAAAAGTTATTTTGAATAACTTAATCGAGTTTTGAAATTTAAATAATTTGATTTAAATTTGAATTCAAGTTTGAAAATGAATTCTATGATTTGAAACTAGGAATTAAAGATGTTGTACAAGTTATATATGGGTTAAACTATTTTAAAGTATTGGTTTGGGAATTTGAATTTAATTCAAGGGTTTTGACTCGTGTAAATATAACTGGATTTTCCTAAACGGAACTATTTGTTTTCAAATAGTAAAAGCTTTCACATAAGAAAGGATTTCCAAATTGTATTGAACGGTTTCAAGTTTGAAATAGAATCGAAATGTTTTGAAATTTATGAAATGAGTCTTTGATTCAAAGACCGAACGAGTTAATCTAACTTGAAATAAAATTGTTTTGAAAGGCTATGAATGAATCTTTGGAAACGAGTTTTGAAAGCTATAAGTTAAATCTTTGATTTAAAGATTTAACGAGTTAAATTGAAATGGAAATCGATTTGGAAAATCTGTGAATGAATCTTTTGTTTAAAAGATAAAAATGTGGAAAATTGTTAAACCATTTAAGGTTGTTAAAATGAATCTTTTTGTTTAAAGATTTAAAAATGGTAATTTGTTTAAACCATTTGAAGAAAGATTTTGGGTAATAAGTTGTGACTTAATTGAAATCCCAATATCCATATGTTTTAAAGTATTGTGCTCATTATTCGGTTTAGCCGGGAGAGGACCTTTGTGTCATATAACCCGTTCCGAATACTGGTACATCGTATATGGATAGCATTTGAAGACCGGTGGTGAAGACCGGATATTTTCGAAAACGAAAGGACAACTCGTCGAATGTCTCTGCATCGACTGGCCCCGATATAGAGATTTTATCACCCTTTGTGATGGGAAGTCCGGACGTGATTGGAAATTATCCGGAATTGCAAGGGCTTCGTGAGAAGTGCCTTCGGTTCTGTTCGAACCTGGAACAGACTTGTATGGTTACATGTCTGACATTACACTTTGAGATATAAAGCAGATTTCTTTCAAATACATTTCTGTTGGTGGCGGAGAATTTATTCTCTTAGCTTAACACCCTTCTCTGAGACGTACGAGCTCAGAGGTTATGTAGTTGAAGGTTATCAGCGATATATTCCCAATTTGGTAATGTGGCATGCTGAGTGTTGCTGTGTGATGATCAGTGTTTGATCATTTGTGATATGATCATTTGTTTGATCTTATATCTTTGTGATCATAGGTTGATCATCTGTTGACCCAAAGCGTGGCTTTTTGAAAAAGCGTAGCTTTGTGGACGAGACTTCGTCAGGGCCTCACAACCCGGAAATGGTCGAAACAGGAATGTTGCGGCAAGGTTATGAGGGTCGCGCCCTTTAGGGTATGTCATTTCCTTCTGGAAAGGGGTGGTATCATGGTATGGAGCCCAGATACTTACTCATGTGGATACACTTTATTATGTGTGATGTTGGTTTAGAGGCGCCTCGGATAAAGGTCCCAAAGGACCGGGGGGTGGCATATTCGTGAGTTACCTGTTACAGGGGTAACCCGGCCTTGTTTGGCAGAGAGCAGTTTGTCTCTCGGGACGTCCCGCCAGAGGCGATCCCATGCGGCGGAAGGAAGTTCCTTAGCCTGACCATTTGTTGGAAATCCATTTCCCAATACGGAACTTGTACGGTTTTAGTTGTAGAACCTGCCATTTACGTACGGTGGTCACCACTGTTTAGATGGTAGCTATAGTAGGCATACGATACTGGTCGTATGTTGGCTAAGATTAATATTATACTTTCGAAATGTTTTTCTACACTATGCACTAATGATAATATCCAATGATTTGCGTAGTAAGCATGTTTGACTATCATAAGAAGAAATCTCCTCCAATTCTGCGTTTGCATTGTGTGTGTGGCGGGAGGTCTTATGGTTGTTTCATTTTCCAAAAGCATTGCGGATTTAAATGTTTAAAATCCTTTTGTTGTTGTTTAAAGATAAACTGTTTTTGTTGCTCACACCAGTCCCATGACTGATCCGGAGTTTATTGTTCCCTTCCTAAACTCTGGGTGCTCATAATTTTCCACACGAGCAGTCTAGAGTTGGGTTTCTTTTCAGATATTCAGGTTTAGTAGATTATCTGGAGCTAGTTCATTCATCGGAGTTGCTTATCTTGGAGTTGTTGATTCATTCTTGTCCGAAGATCAATTTGGAGTTATCATTTCTGTTGTTATCTTTTCTTTTCCGCTGCTATTTGTTGTATCATATCTCTGATGTATATTGATATTCATTGTATCACTCTGTTGTATCAGATATTGTATATCAATGTATTATTCATTTCTTCCGCTGTGTTATTTACTTAATTGTGTTATAGCTCCGGCGAATCGGATTTGAACGGTCGAATCTGCGGCATTCTAGTACAATGTGAAGTACGGATGTTGATTTTCGAGCGGGCAAAACCCGATACTTCTATTGGTATTGTTCCGCTGCTGATGTTATCGTTTTCTTTTCCACCGGATATTTTCGAAAACGAAAGGACAACTCGTCGAATGTCTCTGCATCGACTGGCCCCGATATAGAGATTTTATCACCCTTTGTGATGGGAAGTCCGGACGTGATTGGAAATTATCCGGAATTGCAAGGGCTTCGTGAGAAGTGCCTTCGGTTCTGTTCGAACCCGGAACAGACTTGTATGGTTACATGTCTGACATTACACTTTGAGATATAAAGCAGATTTCTTTCAAATACATTTCTGTTGGTGGCGAAGAATTGATTCTCTTAGCTTAACACCCTTCTCTGAGACGTACGAGCTCAGAGGTTATGTAGTTGAAGGTTATCAGCGATATATTCCCAATTTGGTAATGTGGCATGCTGAGTGTTGCTGTGTGATGATCAGTGTTTGATCATTTGTGATATGATCATTTGTTTGATCTTATATCTTTGTGATCATAGGTTGATCATCTGTTGACCCAAAGCGTGGCTTTTTGAAAAAGCGTAGCTTTGTGGACGAGACTTCGTCAGGGCCTCACAACCCGGAAATGGTCGAAACAGGAATGTTGCGGCAAGGTTATGAGGGTCGCGCCCTTTAGGGTATGTCATTTCCTTCTGGAAAGGGGTGGTATCATGGTATGGAGCCCAGATACTTACTCATGTGGATACACTTTATTATGTGTGATGTTGGTTTAGAGGCGCCTCGGATAAAGGTCCCAAAGGACCGGGGGGTGGCATATTCGTGAGTTACCTGTTACAGGGGTAACCCGGCCTTGTTTGGCAGAGAGCAGTTTGTCTCTCGGGACGTCCCGCCAGAGGCGATCCCATGCGGCGGAAGGAAGTTCCTTAGCCTGACCATTTGTTGGAAATCCATTTCCCAATACGGAACATGTACGGTTTTAGTTGTAGAACCTGCCATTTACGTACGGTGGTCACCACTGTTTAGATGGTAGCTATAGTAGGCATACGATACTGGTCGTATGTTGGCTAAGATTAATATTATACTTTCGAAATGTTTTTCTACACTATGCACTAATGATAATATCCAATGATTTGCGTAGTAAGCATGTTTGACTATCATAAGAAGAAATCTCCACCAATTCTGCGTTTGCATTGTGTGTGTGGCGGGAGGTCTTATGGTTGTTTCATTTTCCAAAAGCATTGCGGATTTAAATGTTTAAAATCCTTTTGTTGTTGTTTAAAGATAAACTGTTTTTGTTGCTCACACCAGTCCCATGACTGATCCGGAGTTTATTGTTCCCTTCCTAAACTCTGGGTGCTCATAATTTTCCACACGAGCAGTCTAGAGTTGGGTTTCTTTTCAGATATTCAGGTTTAGTAGATTATCTGGAGCTAGTTCATTCATCGGAGTTGCTTATCTTGGAGTTGTTGATTCATTCTTGTCCGAAGATCAATTTGGAGTTATCATTTCTGTTGTTATCTTTTCTTTTCCGCTGCTATTTGTTGTATCATATCTCTGATGTATATTGATATTCATTGTATCACTCTGTTGTATCAGATATTGTATATCAATGTATTATTCATTTCTTCCGCTGTGTTATTTACTTAATTGTGTTATAGCTCCGGCGAATCGGATTTGAACGGTCGAATCTGCGGCATTCTAGTACAATGTGAAGTACGGATGTTGATTTTCGAGCGGGCAAAACCCGATACTTCTATTGGTATTGTTCCGCTGCTGATGTTATCGTTTTCTTTTCCACCGGATATTTTCGAAAACGAAAGGACAACTCGTCGAATGTCTCTGCATCGACTGGCCCCGATATAGAGATTTTATCACCCTTTGTGATGGGAAGTCCGGACGTGATTGGAAATTATCCGGAATTGCAAGGGCTTCGTGAGAAGTGCCTTCGGTTCTGTTCGAACCCGGAACAGACTTGTATGGTTACATGTCTGACATTACACTTTGAGATATAAAGCAGATTTCTTTCAAATACATTTCTGTTGGTGGCGAAGAATTGATTCTCTTAGCTTAACACCCTTCTCTGAGACGTACGAGCTCAGAGGTTATGTAGTTGAAGGTTATCAGCGATATATTCCCAATTTGGTAATGTGGCATGCTGAGTGTTGCTGTGTGATGATCAGTGTTTGATCATTTGTGATATGATCATTTGTTTGATCTTATATCTTTGTGATCATAGGTTGATCATCTGTTGACCCAAAGCGTGGCTTTTTGAAAAAGCGTAGCTTTGTGGACGAGACTTCGTCAGGGCCTCACAACCCGGAAATGGTCGAAACAGGAATGTTGCGGCAAGGTTATGAGGGTCGCGCCCTTTAGGGTATGTCATTTCCTTCTGGAAAGGGGTGGTATCATGGTATGGAGCCCAGATACTTACTCATGTGGATACACTTTATTATGTGTGATGTTGGTTTAGAGGCGCCTCGGATAAAGGTCCCAAAGGACCGGGGGGTGGCATATTCGTGAGTTACCTGTTACAGGGGTAACCCGGCCTTGTTTGGCAGAGAGCAGTTTGTCTCTCGGGACGTCCCGCCAGAGGCGATCCCATGCGGCGGAAGGAAGTTCCTTAGCCTGACCATTTGTTGGAAATCCATTTCCCAATACGGAACTTGTACGGTTTTAGTTGTAGAACCTGCCATTTACGTACGGTGGTCACCACTGTTTAGATGGTAGCTATAGTAGGCATACGATACTGGTCGTATGTTGGCTAAGATTAATATTATACTTTCGAAATGTTTTTCTACACTATGCACTAATGATAATATCCAATGATTTGCGTAGTAAGCATGTTTGACTATCATAAGAAGAAATCTCCACCAATTCTGCGTTTGCATTGTGTGTGTGGCGGGAGGTCTTATGGTAGTTTCATTTTCCAAAAGCATTGCGGATTTAAATGTTTAAAATCCTTTTGTTGTTGTTTAAAGATAAACTGTTTTTGTTGCTCACACCAGTCCCATGACTGATCCGGAGTTTATTGTTCCCTTCCTAAACTCTGGGTGCTCATAATTTTCCACACGAGCAGTCTAGAGTTGGGTTTCTTTTCAGATATTAAGGTTTAGTAGATTATCTGGAGCTAGTTCATTCATCGGAGTTGCTTATCTTGGAGTTGTGGATTCATTCTTGTCCGAAGATCAATTTGGAGTTATCATTTCTGTTGTTATCTTTTCTTTTCCGCTGCTATTTGTTGTATCATATCTCTGATGTATATTGATATTCATTGTATCACTCTGTTGTATCAGATATTGTATATCACTGTATTATTCATTTCTTCCGCTGTGTTATTTACTTAATTGTGTTATAGCTCCGGCGAATCGGATTTGAACGGTCGAATCTGCGGCATTCTAGTACAATGTGAAGTACGGATGTTGATTTTCGAGCGGGCAAAACCCGATACTTCTATTGGTATTGTTCCGCTACTGATGTTATCGTTTTCTTTTCCACCGGATATTTTCGAAAACGAAAGGACAACTTGTCGAATGTCTCTGCATCGACTGGCCCCGATATAGAGATTTTATCACCCTTTGTGATGGGAAGTCCGGACGTGATTGGAAATTATCCGGAATTGCAAGGGCTTCGTGAGAAGTGCCTTCGGTTCTGTTCGAACCCGGAACAGACTTGTATGGTTACATGTCTGACATTACACTTTGAGATATAAAGCAGATTTCTTTCAAATACATTTCTGTTGGTGGCGGAGAATTTATTCTCTTAGCTTAACACCCTTCTCTGAGACGTACGAGCTCAGAGGTTATGTAGTTGAAGGTTATCAGCGATATATTCCCAATTTGGTAATGTGGCATGCTGAGTGTTGCTGTGTGATGATCAGTGTTTGATCATTTGTGATATGATCATTTGTTTGATCTTATATCTTTGTGATCATAGGTTGATCATCTGTTGACCCAAAGCGTGGCTTTTTGAAAAAGCGTAGCTTTGTGGACGAGACTTCGTCAGGGCCTCACAACCCGGAAATGGTCGAAACAGGAATGTTGCGGCAAGGTTATGAGGGTCGCGCCCTTTAGGGTATGTCATTTCCTTCTGGAAAGCGGTGGTATCATGGTATGGAGCCCAGATACTTACTCATGTGGATACACTTTATTATGTGTGATGTTGGTTTAGAGGCGCCTCGGATAAAGGTCCCAAAGGACCGGGGGGTGGCATATTCGTGAGTTACCTGTTACAGGGGTAACCCGACCTTGTTTGGCAGAGAGCAGTTTGTCTCTCGGGACGTCCCGCCAGAGGCGATCCCATGCGGCGGAAGGAAGTTCCTTAGCCTGACCATTTGTTGGAAATCCATTTCACAATACGGAACTTGTACGGTTTTAGTTGTAGAACCTGCCATTTACGTACGGTGGTCACCACTGTTTAGATGGTAGCTATAGTAGGCATACGATACTGGTCGTATGTTGGCTAAGATTAATATTATACTTTCGAAATGTTTTTCTACACTACGCACTAATGATAATATCCAATGATTTGCGTAGTAAGCATGTTTGACTATCATAAGAAGAAATCTCCTCCAATTCTGCGTTTGCATTGTGTGTGTGGCGGGAGGTCTTATGGTAGTTTCATTTTCCAAAAGCATTGCGGATTTAAATGTTTAAAATCCTTTTGTTGTTGTTTAAAGATAAACTGTTTTTGTTGCTCACACCAGTCCCATGACTGATCCGGAGTTTATTGTTCCCTTCCTAAACTCTGGGTGCTCATAATTTTCCACACGAGCAGTCTAGAGTTGGGTTTCTTTTCAGATATTCAGGTTTAGTAGATTATCTGGAGCTAGTTCATTCATCGGAGTTGCTTATCTTGGAGTTGTGGATTCATTCTTGTCCGAAGATCAATTTGGAGTTATCATTTCTGTTGTTATCTTTTCTTTTCCGCTGCTATTTGTTGTATCATATCTCTGATGTATATTGATATTCATTGTATCACTCTGTTGTATCAGATATTGTATATCACTGTATTATTCATTTCTTCCGCTGTGTTATTTACTTAATTGTGTTATAGCTCCGGCGAATCGGATTTGAACGGTCGAATCTGCGGCATTCTAGTACAATGTGAAGTACGGATGTTGATTTTCGAGCGGGCAAAACCCGATACTTCTATTGGTATTGTTCCGCTACTGATGTTATCGTTTTCTTTTCCACCGGATATTTTCGAAAACGAAAGGACAACTCGTCGAATGTCTCTGCATCGACTGGCCCCGATATAGAGATTTTATCACCCTTTGTGATGGGAAGTCCGGACGTGATTGGAAATTATCCGGAATTGCAAGGGCTTCGTGAGAAGTGCCATCGGTTCTGTTCGAACCCGGAACAGACTTGTATGGTTACATGTCTGACATTACACTTTGAGATATAAAGCAGATTTCTTTCAAATACATTTCTGTTGGTGGCGGAGAATTTATTCTCTTAGCTTAACACCCTTCTCTGAGACGTACGAGCTCAGAGGTTATGTAGTTGAAGGTTATCAGCGATATATTCCCAATTTGGTAATGTGGCATGCTGAGTGTTGCTGTGTGATGATCAGTGTTTGATCATTTGTGATATGATCATTTGTTTGATCTTATATCTTTGTGATCATAGGTTGATCATCTGTTGACCCAAAGCGTGGCTTTTTGAAAAAGCGTAGCTTTGTGGACGAGACTTCGTCAGGGCCTCACAACCCGGAAATGGTCGAAACAGGAATGTTGCGGCAAGGTTATGAGGGTCGCGCCCTTTAGGGTATGTCATTTCCTTCTGGAAAGCAGTGGTATCATGGTATGGAGCCCAGATACTTACTCATGTGGATACACTTTATTATGTGTGATGTTGGTTTAGAGGCGCCTCGGATAAAGGTCCCAAAGGACCGGGGGGTGGCATATTCGTGAGTTACCTGTTACAGGGGTAACCCGACCTTGTTTGGCAGAGAGCAGTTTGTCTCTCGGGACGTCCCGCCAGAGGCGATCCCATGCGGCGGAAGGAAGTTCCTTAGCCTGACCATTTGTTGGAAATCCATTTCACAATACGGAACTTGTACGGTTTTAGTTGTAGAACCTGCCATTTACGTACGGTGGTCACCACTGTTTAGATGGTAGCTATAGTAGGCATACGATACTGGTCGTATGTTGGCTAAGATTAATATTATACTTTCGAAATGTTTTTCTACACTACGCACTAATGATAATATCCAATGATTTGCGTAGTAAGCATGTTTGACTATCATAAGAAGAAATCTCCTCCAATTCTGCGTTTGCATTGTGTGTGTGGCGGGAGGTCTTATGGTAGTTTCATTTTCCAAAAGCATTGCGGATTTAAATGTTTAAAATCCTTTTGTTGTTGTTTAAAGATAAACTGTTTTTGTTGCTCACACCAGTCCCATGACTGATCCGGAGTTTATTGTTCCCTTCCTAAACTCTGGGTGCTCATAATTTTCCACACGAGCAGTCTAGAGTTGGGTTTCTTTTCAGATATTCAGGTTTAGTAGATTATCTGGAGCTAGTTCATTCATCGGAGTTGCTTATCTTGGAGTTGTGGATTCATTCTTGTCCGAAGATCAATTTGGAGTTATCATTTCTGTTGTTATCTTTTCTTTTCCGCTGCTATTTGTTGTATCATATCTCTGATGTATATTGATATTCATTTTATCACTCTGTTGTATCAGATATTGTATATCAATGTATTATTCATTTCTTCCGCTGTGTTATTTACTTAATTGTGTTATAACTCCGGCGAATCGGATTTGAACGGTCGAATCTGCGGCATTCTAGTACAATGTGAAGTACGGATGTTGATTTTCGAGCGGGCAAAACCCGATACTTCTATTGGTATTGTTCCGCTGCTGATGTTATCGTTTTCTTTTCCACCGGATATTTTCAAAAACGAAAGGACAACTCGTCGAATGTCTCTGCATCGACTGGCCCCGATATAGAGATTTTATCACCCTTTGTGATGGGAAGTCCGGACGTGATTGGAAATTATCCGGAATTGCAAGGGCTTCGTGAGAAGTGCCTTCGGTTCTGTTCGAACCCGGAACAGACTTGTATGGTTACATGTCTGACATTACACTTTGAGATATAAAGCAGATTTCTTTCTAATACATTTCTGTTGGTGGCGGAGAATTTATTCTCTTAGCTTAACACCCTTCTTTGAGACGTACGAGCTCAGAGGTTATGTAGTTGAAGGTTATCAGCGATATATTCCCAATTTGGTAATGTGGCATGCTGAGTGTTGCTGTGTGATGATCAGTGTTTGATCATTTGTGATATGATCATTTGTTTGATATTATATCTTTGTGATCATAGGTTGATCATCTGTTGACCCAAAGCGTGGCTTTTTAAAAAAGCGTAGCTTTGTGGACGAGACTTCGTCAGGGCCTCACAACCCGGAAATGGTCGAAACAGGAATGTTGCGGCAAGGTTATGAGGGTCGCGCCCTTTAGGGTATGTCATTTCCTTCTGGAAAGGGGTGGTATCATGGTATGGAGCCCAGATACTTACTCATGTGGATACACTTTATTATGTGTGATGTTGGTTTAGAGGCGCCTCGGATAAAGGTCCCAAAGGACCGGGGGGTGGAATATTCGTGAGTTACCTGTTACAGGGGTAACCCGGCCTTGTTTGGCAGAGAGCAGTTTGTCTCTCGGGACGTCCCGCCAGAGGCGATCCCATGCGGCGGAAGGAAGTTCCTTAGCCTGACCATTTGTTGGAAATCCATTTCCCAATACGGAACTTGTACGGTTTTAGTTGTAGAACCTACCATTTACGTACGGTGGTCACCACTGTTTAGATGGTAGCTATAGTAGGCATACGATACTGGTCGTATGTTGGCTAAGATTAATATTATACTTTCGAAATGTTTTTCTACACTATGCACTAATGATAATATCCAATGATTTGCGTAGTAAGCATGTTTGACTATCATAAGAAGAAATCTCCTCCAATTCTGCGTTTGCATTGTGTGTGTGGCGGGAGGTCTTATGGTAGTTTCATTTTCCAAAAGCATTGCGGATTTAAATGTTTAAAATCCTTTTGTTGTTGTTTAAAGATAAACTGTTTTTGTTGCTCACACCAGTCCCATGACTGATCCGGAGTTTATTGTTCCCTTCCTAAACTCTGGGTGCTCATAAT
Source organism: Allium fistulosum (assembly GCA_030737815.1). NCBI lineage: Eukaryota > Viridiplantae > Streptophyta > Magnoliopsida > Asparagales > Amaryllidaceae > Allium > Allium fistulosum. Next base: position 1,112,547,566 of record CM060907.1, on the reverse strand, counting down.
TTTCCACACGAGCAGTCTAGAGTTTGGTTTCTTTTCAGATATTCAGGTTTAGTAGATTATCTGGAGCTAGTTCATTCATCGGAGTTGCTTATCTTGGAGTTGTGGATTCATTCTTGTCCGAAGATCAATTTGGAGTTATCATTTCTGTTGTTATCTTTTCTTTTCCGCTGCTATTTGTTGTATCATATCTCTGATGTATATTGATATTCATTGTATCACTCTGTTGTATCAGATATTGTATATCAATGTATTATTCATTTCTTCCGCTGTGTTATTTACTTAATTGTGTTATAGCTCCGGCGAATCGGATTTGAACGGTCGAATCTGCGGTATTCTAGTACAATGTGAAGTACGGATGTTGATTTTCGAGCGGGCAAAACCCGATACGTTACATGTGGTATCAGAGCTAAGGTTGAACTTTAGATCAGGAGTATAACACGTTAAGTAGCTCATTAGAGATAGAGTGAAGTAAACTCTAGAATGAGTATATCCCTAAGATATCCATCTGAACGTCTCAGTAAATTCTCTTGCTATCCACTGATAGTGAGTATGAGTGCAAGAAAAAGACGAGATAGGGGACAGGGATACGACTATAATTGGTCAATACTCTGTAACAACAAGGAAGCAATCTTTTCTCTATCAATCTCTTTTGTTCATCATCTTTTCTATTCTTTAATAGTTTCTGGTAGATCCAGGAAGGAGAAATTCGATATATTTGATATGGGACGTAAACTCCGGATTGACCAAAATTGTTTGTTGGATGTATTGGTTGATTTGGTTGCTATGGTTGATAGGTATATTTTAGTTTTAAACTAAAAAGTTTTGAAATCGTATCCATCTATCTATCTATTCCTTGGGTCCGGATATGTTCTACGAATAGTTAGTTATCCCTTTGAACTAACCGATGCCCTTGTATATTTCGTAGATCTGGATAACCCGAGTATCTTCTGAAGTATTAAAACAGATTCGTTCTTGTATCTGTTATTGATATTCTGATTTGGAAAGCCAAATGCAGAATAGATGTTCAGTTGATTTGATAAATCCTGTTTCGTCTATCTTTTTGTCTCCTTGGTAATTTCGAGGACGAAATTCTTTTAAGGGGGGAAGTTTGTAACGACCCCGAATTTTTTATATATTTAAATTGATAATTAAATTGATTTTGAATAAAAATTGTAAAATCAATCGATAAATGAATGCGAGTTTCTCCGAATTCAAATAATCTATGTGTTAAATCATTTAAAGTTAAATATAGTATATATATGTACATATGTGAATGTGTATATATTCGAGTATATACGAGTAAATTTGAAATTATAATATATATATATATGCATATTTGATTTGAATTTAAATCTTTATATAAATGGTTTAAAATATAAAGAAACAAATTTTAAATGATTTAAGTATGTACACTTGAAGAATATAACAATATATCTACATACAAATCTATGTACAAACCTCATGAAACAAAACAAAAATAAAAACAACTTTATGTATGTAACCAGACAAGAAGTATTTTAAAAACAAGAACAAAGTAATACCTTCGAGTGCATGCAAGTTGAAAATCTGGGAAACAAAGCATAAAACTAGGCAAGCAAAAGATATAATATATTCAAGTATAGGATAAGCATGAAAACAAATGGCTCGAATTTGATAACCAGGTAGTCTCGAGTACAACAAAAATCTAAAAGATATATAGGCTGGTAAGGTAAATAGCATGCATAAAGGACTTGGGCATTTAATGTAGTAAAGCAAATATCTTATCTAGTACAAATGTATACGATTTCAGCCTCCAAACTATGAAAGTATCTCTGAAAATTGTACAAAATGTACACTGTTTTGTACAAAGAAAATGAATACCCTGTAAACTCATTTTTTTCTAAGTCTTTCTCATTTCCAGTTTCGTTCTTGAAGCTGAGGAAACCTAAAGTAGTTAGCATTCAAAATTTAAACAAAAATTTCAATTTAGACAATAATACAACTCAAACCAGAGAAGTGAATCAAGGAAGGAAGCTTCAGCTTGCAAAATTCCAATCTGTGTCACGAAGAAGCAAACTCTGTTCATTTCTTCAAAACCACTGTGAGCAACTTTAATCTTTTAAACCATTTCTTTGAATCCAATGTTGAGAATTTGTGAGTAAACATACTTTTCTTAAAATATTAATTATGATAATTAGTTAATGAAGTTGTGTTGCTATATATGGTTAACCAGAGAACCTGGAATGTTTTTTTTTACTGGAAGCTTTATGCTTATGTCTTCGCTGTTTAAGTCTCTGGGCAAGAAAAGGGAGGGAATTAACATTTTTTTTAAGCAGAGCATTTTAAAACTTTAGATTTCTAAACTAAATAAATTTGTTACTCTTAAAACAATAATCTGGAAATGGTCTAAAGTATGACAGTGGAGCCTGGCTTTTGTGTGTTCAAGTTTACAGTAAAGGAAACCAATATGTAAAAATTCGAATGTTTTAAATGGTTGATCTGATTTCATAACTTGGTTGAACATGCAAAAGTAGGATTTTTAAAACAAAATCGATGATTTTCAAGTAAGTATTCAATGTGTAGTTTGAAGATGAATCAAAAATGCATTTTTTTTCAATATCTGATGATTCAACAAAATTTAATTGTTGAAATTTTTTATGAAGCTAGTTTGGTAAGTTTCGAATCCGGGAAAAATGCTGGAAAAATTATTTAATGCAAGAAATTTTGGGGCGCATCGAGTTTAGGGTTTTAGATCGAGTTTTACAGTGCTCTGTAAACTCGTTGATTGTGTCGCCATAGGTCGATCGAGCTTCACGAGAATTTGGGGAATGATGGCTTGGGGTATCGACAATAGGAAGCTGGAGTTGTGGGTTTTCTGATGAACGGCGTGAGGAGGACGAGGCGTTGCTTGGGTATGTTCGAGTTACAGTTTTAACGAAAGGGTGAATTTCGATTTCGAGTTATTTGGTATCGAATCGAAGTTGATTTCGAGTGTGAGTGAGTTTTTCGACTTGCTGGAGGTTGCGATGGCCACCAGAATGGCGGCAAGGTGGCGTGCACGTACACGTGCACGCTTTGATGTCTGCTGCGTGACGATGGTTTGGGGAAGACGAAGACGAGGTGGAACTCGGGGGCGACTCGGGGGATTCAGGAATTTGCTCGAAGCAAAATAGTGTTGCGCATGACTCGAAGCAGTTTCGAGTAAAAGCTCGGGTGGGACCCGAAGTAGGATCTAAACCCAGTTCTTTTTTTAGTTTTCAAAGCACAGTTTTGAAATTTAAATAAATTAGTTTAAGACTTTGCTTAAAGTAAAAGGTAAGTTTGGGGATAAAAGTTTTTAAACATATTTGTAAATATCAGAATGAGTTTCACCTTAAATTTACGAAGATTGATTTGATTTATAATTCATAAATCTTTTTCCGTTAATCAAAATGAATAGCTTATTTAGTTTATAGATTAATTAAATAAGATCTAAATGGCAATTGAGTGATTAATTAAGTCAATGGTTTATTTTTAAATTAGAAGACGCTTAATTAATGTGTGTAATTAAAGGGTGATTACTCAAGTGATTAAAACAATAATTAATTAATAGTTAATTAATTAATGTGATTAATTAAGGGCAAATTATTAATTAAAGATAACTAATAGTGAATTAAATAATTAAAGATTAATTATTTAAATAATTAAAGGTTGATTAATTATAATTGAAGGTTAATTAATTTATTATTAATGGTTAATTTATAAATGATTAAAGAATAATTAATCAAAAGGATTTGTAAATTATTGATGATAATTAACCAGGATTAGTGATTCAAAAGTAATAAATCCGATTTTAATTAATCAGACAATTTACTTACCCTACTTATGAATACTTGGATTCTATTGAATGATTTGATTGTTTGATATCCATGATATATGATGCTTTGTGATACATCCTGATTTGTGTTGTGATCTATAATTTATTTATCTGTGATTTCTGTTTTTGTGATATATACTACTATGTGAATATGAAAACCTTTTGACCCTTAAACGACATTTGAATTTCGATGCGACAGGGAGTCGGATTCCAATTGGTTATCCGAAACCCACATCGAATTGTAATGATGAATCTTTGTGACTGATAAATTTACTTTATCTATGAATCTGTGAATGAAGATAAGCGTTATCGATTATACCGCTTATCGATATATCTGTGATTGATTGATGTTGCACTATTGTGTGTAAAACCCCTGGACCACACTGTTACACACACAAATATGGATTTCACGTGGAAATCGGTTAAGTCACAGATAATTGAAATTTGATATTTTTGAAATTGAAATTTTTAATTTCAATTGATTTTGAAATTGGAATTTGGGTTTAAAGTGAAAAGCAATTGAAATAGAATTTCAAAGATAAAAGTTATTTTGAATAACTTAATCGAGTTTTGAAATTTAAATAATTTGATTTAAATTTGAATTCAAGTTTGAAAATGAATTCTATGATTTGAAACTAGGAATTAAAGATGTTGTACAAGTTATATATGGGTTAAACTATTTTAAAGTATTGGTTTGGGAATTTGAATTTAATTCAAGGGTTTTGACTCGTGTAAATATAACTGGATTTTCCGAAATGGAACTATTTGTTTTCAAATAGTAAAAGCTTTCACATAAGAAAGGATTTCCAAATGGTATTGAACGGTTTCAAGTTTGAAATAGAATCGAAATGTTTTGAAATTTATGAAATGAGTCTTTGATTCAAAGACCGAACGAGTTAATCTAACTTGAAATAAAATTGTTTTGAAAGGCTATGAATGAATCTTTGGAAACGAGTTTTGAAAGCTATAAGTTAAATCTTTGATTTAAAGATTTAACGAGTTAAATTGAAATGGAAATCGATTTGGAAAATCTGTGAATGAATCTTTTGTTTAAAAGATAAAAATGTGGAAAATTGTTAAACCATTTAAGGTTGTTAAAATGAATCTTTTTGTTTAAAGATTTAAAAATGGTAATTTGTTTAAACCATTTGAAGAAAGATTTTGGGTAATAAGTTGTGACTTAATTGAAATCCCAATATCCATATGTTTTAAAGTATTGTGCTCATTATTCGGTTTAGCCGGGAGAGGACCTTTGTGTCATATAACCCGTTACGAATACTGGTACGTCGTATATGGATAGCATTTGAAGACCGGTGGTGAAGACCGGATATTTTCGAAAACGAAAGGACAACTCATCGAATGTCTCTGCATCGACTGGCCCCGATATAGAGATTTTATCACCCTTTGTGATGGGAAGTCCGGACGTGATTGGAAATTATCCGGAATTGCAAGGGCTTCGTGAGAAGTGCCTTCGGTTCTGTTCGAACCCGGAACAGACTTGTATGGTTACATGTCTGACATTACACTTTGAGATATAAAGCAGATTTCTTTCAAATACATTTCTGTTGGTGGCGGAGAATTTATTCTCTTAGCTTAACACCCTTCTCTGAGACGTACGAGCTCAGAGGTTATGTAGTTGAAGGTTATCAGCGATATATTCCCAATTTGGTAATGTGGCATGTTGAGTGTTGCTGTGTGATGATCAGTGTTTGATCATTTGTGATATGATCATTTGTTTGATCTTATATCTTTGTGATCATAGGTTGATCATCTGTTGACCCAAAGCGTGGCTTTTTGAAAAAGCGTAGCTTTGTGGACGAGACTTCGTCAGGGCCTTACAACCCGGAAATGGTCGAAACAGGAATGTTGCGGCAAGGTTATGAGGGTCGCGCCCTTTAGGGTATGTCATTTCCTTCTGGAAAGGGGTGGTATCATGGTATGGAGCCCAGATACTTACTCATGTGGATACACTTTATTATGTGTGATGTTGGTTTAGAGGCGCCTCGGATAAAGGTCCCAAAGGACCGAGGGGTGGCATATTCGTGAGTTACCTGTTACAGGGGTAACCCGGCCTTGTTTGGCAGAGAGCAGTTTGTCTCTCGGGACGTCCCGCCAGAGGCGATCCCATGCGGCGGAAGGAAGTTCCTTAGCCTGACCATTTGTTGGAAATCCATTTCCCAATACGGAACTTGTACGGTTTTAGTTGTAGAACCTGCCATTTACGTACGGTGGTCACCACTGTTTAGATGGTAGCTATAGTAGGCATACGATACTGGTCGTATGTTGGCTAAGATTAATATTATACTTTCGAAATGTTTTTCTACACTATGCACTAATGATAATATCCAATGATTTGCGTAGTAAGCATGTTTGACTATCATAAGAAGAAATCTCCTCCAATTCTGCGTTTGCATTGTGTGTGTGGCGGGAGGTCTTATGGTAGTTTCATTTTCCAAAAGCATTGCGGATTTAAATGTTTAAAATCCTTTTGTTGTTGTTTAAAGATAAACTGTTTTTGTTGCTCACACCAGTCCCATGACTGATCCGGAGTTTATTGTTCCCTTCCTAAACTCTTGGTGCTCATAATTTTCCACACGAGCAGTCTAGAGTTGGGTTTCTTTTCAGATATTCAGGTTTAGTAGATTATCTGGAGCTAGTTCATTCATCGGAGTTGCTTATCTTGGAGTTGTGGATTCATTCTTCTCCGAAGATCAATTTGGAGTTATCATTTCTGTTGTTATCTTTTCTTTTCCGCTGCTATTTGTTGTATCATATCTCTGATGTATATTGATATTCATTGTATCACTCTGTTGTATCAGATATTTTATATCAATGTATTATTCATTTCTTCCGCTGTGTTATTTACTTAATTGTGTTATAGCTCCGGCGAATCGGATTTGAACGGTCGAATCTGCGGCATTCTAGTACAATGTGAAGTACGGATGTTGATTTTCGAGCGGGCAAAACCCGATACGTTACAAATTCAGAGTTTCTTGGTTTTGCTACATCGAATTTGTATAACCCTTTAAATTCCTTACCCTGCAAAATTATTTCTTTAGTTAGAATATCTTTAATTAAACAGTATTTGGGATAAAATTCGAAATAAACGTCATTATTTTGGGCAAACTGAGATACACTCAATAAATTTTTTCTAATGGATGGAACTCTTAACAAATTTTTTAGGAAGAGTTCTTTTCTGCCAGTGAAACTTGCATTTCCAGTGTGTGTAATTTTAACTGACTCACCATTACCCATATGAATTAATTGCTTACCTCTGTACTCCCTGCTTCCCAAGTTTAGATTACTGAGATTATTTGTTACATGATTGGTAGCTCCAGAGTCTGGGTACCAGCTTTCATCCTGAATATCATCAATCTTTGCAGTCTCTGTACTTTTATTGTCTGCTTGTTCTTTAGAATCTGGATAAGCATTTACCATGTTTGCACTGAGATTCTGATTTCTTGCACTGTTGTTGTTTTGTTGAGATGGTATGTAGTTGGCATCAAATCTGAAGTAGCATTTGTTGGCTACATAACCAATTTTTTCACAAATTTGACATCTTAGTCTGTTATTGTTGTTGTTGTTATATCTTCCACTTCTTCCCCTGGATCTGGAGGATTGACCACCTCTTTGAGAATTAAACTGGTTTCTGTTATTGCTGTTTCTTTCTTGATTCTTGAGTTTGTTGTTGCTGGTGAAATTTACAGTGAGATCTGAAACAGTTGATCTTCTTTGCTCTATTCTCCCTTCATGGGCAAGAAGAGTGGAGTGAACATATTGAATATTTGGTGTTGTTTCCTTTGAGGATATAACAGCTACTACTGCCTCATATTCTTCATTTAGTCCACCTAAAAAGCATAAAACTTGCTCCGTGTCAGAAATTTTGTGACCTACAGAAGCAAGTTGATCACATAATGTCTTGATCTTGGTTAAGTATTCTCTCATTGGCATGTTTTCTTTTCTAATGCTTTGTAGTTGCCTTTTGTAATACATGATTTTTGCCGCAACCTGTGTGTTAAAGATCTGCTCCATTGTTAACCATATCTCATGTGCACTTTTGCACCCAATTAGCTGTGGTAGAATATTTGTACTCATGGATGACAGAAGCCATGCACTAATTAGACTGTCTTGCCTTTGATGAGTAGTATAATCTTGATTATTCACTAATTTGCCATCTTTATCTGCAGTGTATTTTGGTGGGGTGATTAATGTTCCAAGAACATGATCCTCAAGACCATAGCCTCTTATTGCTGTTTCTATCTGAAATTTCTAGAGCAGATAGTTACTTTCATCTAGTTGAACACTGACTAATTGGCTTTGGGGCTTTATAATGGCTTTGATGAGATCTTGGGTGTTGGCAGTTTGAGATGCAGAATTAGCTATTCTTGATTCAGAAGTGGCTGAGTTATTAATATCTCCTTCAGCCATATTCAAGAACTTGAGAGATTAAAGAATTTATGCAGAGAAAGTGCAAGAATCAACACTCTTGATAAAGAAGTGCAGCCAGAGATCAATTGTATGATGAGATTGTCTCTGACAACTGATTTCTTGGCGAGGCACTGGAATATACGATCAAAGATACTGATTGGAGAGAAAAAGATGATGAGAATTGATACAGAACTGGTAAGGTTGACAAAACCACAATCAGATGATGAGAATGTTAATTCTCTGATGATCTTTATCGCAGCCTGATCTCTATGATGAAAAGCATTTCAAAAAATGCATCTCTGAGAGATTAATGGCACGACGAGCTTTTGTTTTCTTTCTTTCTGTTGATTTTCTGATGATCTTCTCTTTTGCTGTTAAGCAATTTGTACATGCTCTGATACCATGAAAGAGTTTTGATATTAATAGAATTTGATGTTATTGAACAGAAGTAAAGAAACAAATGCTTTATTGATCTTTTGATAATGAGAGATACAGTGTACACAATGTTATTTATAACAAAATAAACACTGATGGGCTTTGGGTTGGCCCAATACTAATATACCCGAACTGATATAACAAGAGAGTGATATTAGAGAATGCAACCTCTATAACTCTTCATTTTATAAATCCCATAAAGGAAAATACGATCATTTTCCAAAAAACTTTTAGCATTGTTTCCTCCCCCTATTTACAACAATAGCAGTTCATCAACAAAATTGCACTAGTTTGTCTAAGCACAGCGAGGAAATAGACAAACCTTAACGACATCCCAAGCAACCCTAGCAACAACTCCATTCTTGGCTACAGCCTCCTCAAAAGTTCTACCGCCACCCTTCGATGGGTACTGAACCTCCTTCGACTTATCAATTTAAGCTCCATTATATCAACAATGCACACCCCGATTTCTTCAAATTTTCTTCCTTGGCATTGGCCCTCCACTTGAAACACCTTTCCCCATCCTACCTCATTCCATTCTGCATCGATCAACATCACAAACTCGCCTAGTTTTACTCCCCAGCGCCTTGGCAAAAATGATATGGAAAGTTCATCGTTCCCGCTTTCTGAGGAGTCGAGCAAATGAGACGTGCTACTTGGCATGTTTATTTGTTCTCAAAAGAAGAAAGTTTGGCTTCCCATGATGCATGGATTTAGGCAGATGCAGTAGCCGCTAGCCGGGCTAGTTTGGCTTTTCTATTGTTTAGCCTGCGTAAATAAAACACCAAATATATCACAATAATGTTCTACTTAATTTCTATCTTTGCTAGTAGTTGTAACATATAAAATGTCCTATATCCTATTGAGGTTTTTGAATTTTAGAAGTTTTGATATTAGTTAATTTGTATGCAGTCTAGTTATTATTTATGTAAAAAGAAAATGATTCAATTAAGACACTTGATCTTCATACCAGGAGTTAAGTAGCTTCAGATTTCAGGAGTAGATCAATCACTCAAACTATTTGCACTACCAGACTGATGGTGGTTGGTAAGCCCCTTATAACACCCATTTATTACATAAGTGCTTATATGTGATGCTCTGCTAAGCCATAATGATGGGACAGAACCATTGAATCCAAAGAGGGAAGACCCTGCTAAGCCAATATTCACCATCAACCCAACAGCGAGGGATGTTCAGTGAAAAACCTTATTTTCTACTATTAATCAGATCAAGCGAGGGATGTTCATATTTGCTCTCATTGCAAATGCCTCTTATGTTGCCAAGTATATACTATCCTTCACAGCCTCTCTAAGTTAAATTTTACACTTATTTTTAACCAAAATTTACATTGTATTCTACTTCTTTTTATGCAGTATACTTGTGAGGAGCGTTGAATGGTACATGATAAAAGCCAATGCACCATGGTTGCTAGATACCATTGTTTGTGTGCTACTGGATCTATTTGTATCCTTTCTGCAGTACATAGTTTTAATTCATTTTGTATAGTTTTCTGTTAATTCTCATTCATGTTCCATCGTTGTTGCCTTAATCAAAGTCCTAAACATAATCCTCCAATTCGCATACTACAAACTTCGACAAAGAAGGGACAACAACGAGAGCAATGAAGACGAAGATCACATATGTTCAGATAATCTACTTCTCCTTAACGATCTCTTGATTTTTGTGTTAGGTTTCTTTTTTGGAAGAATTATATTTTTGTGTTAGGTCTCTAAGTTCCAGTTGATTTGATATATACCTCGCAATGTATATATTGAAACTCGCATCTAGGTATAAAAAATTATGTTAAACTTAAACCATTAGTTATCATCATCTCTTTCTTCTATTTAATTGAATTTACACAATGTATGTAGGATGAGTTGAGGGATGCAGTGTTGCTTGTATTCACAAATAAATAGGATCTTCTTAATGCTATGAATGCTACTGAAATAGCTGACAAGCTTGGCCTTCATTCCCTTTGCCAGCATCAGTGGTAATATGATTGAAAGAGCTAAAATAAGATGGACTTGTAAATTTGATTTTTCCATTGCTAAAATATGATTGTTCCTTTTGCATACCAATAAAATAAAATTTTCAAATAATCACTGAAATCAAACCAGGCTTCAGACAATAAGCGGAGTTTAATCAACATTCAATTGAGTATTCAGCAATAAGCATGAAATAGTTGTCATCACTAGCCATATGAGAAAGCACTTCTAAGATTTATGCTCTTGGTACTAACGTCTAAGATTTATAAGAGTAGCGATCAATTTCTAGTAATGATCCACCTTAGACTTTTTTGATTTGGAGAGCAAGCTTGCTATTACAAGCTTGCTGGCATTAGACAAGGTGCAGTGCCATAATACCATAATTTATGTAGTGTATTGGCTAGTTAGATAAGCTGCAGTACTTACCTGAATGGACTTCTACTACTCTTGGACAGTTGGATTGGATATTGCATTGTATTGGCCATTTTATACAGTCGCTCTATTGTATTACAGTTGATAACGTATATAACCAAGAAAAATATTGAAAAATCTTTGCTTTTAACATTTTCATGAAAAGATAAAACATATTTTGTTTTCCTTAATGAATACACTTCAATTTCTTAGAGAAGGATAAATAACATCCAGCCTTTTATTATTAGGATGGAACAAAAAAAATCACCAATCTTGATTCAACTCTCCTCTTGACAGAAGCAACAACATTAAAATCATAATCATACTTTTCTAGCTTTGCCATTGAATCACATAGCACCTTCTTATATGGACTATGATCAAAATAGCAAACAGAATTAGAACATAAAGAGCATCCAACCCTTTAATTATGTGTACAGAAAGTTAACCTCTTTTTTTATATCTAAAACATTAACGTGCTTCTAATAAAAATGGATGTCTTCTGGATAATTGACAAGGAGTTTGAATTTATACCCTTCAATGGTGATATTGATGGAATATGAGATATGATACACTAGTGTCCAGTACTAGATAACTAAAAGTAATATATTTCTTCACAAGTGAAATTTAACTGTCAAATACATTAGTAATGGAGAAAGAAAATTACTACAATAATGTAAAATAAGTTTTCACTACACATTTAGATAAAATAGACATCACATTATCAAATGATTTGAGATGGCTTTACTCCTTGGCTAACATATGCATCGTAGTCACTTTTCTGTAATAACCAACATGCACTGTTTCTAATGTACAGAAGCAAATTTCTTTGACCTTTGTATATGTTGTAATGAAACATTAACAGTTGCAATCCCAATGTTATATCAGTACTGCAATAACCAACTAGCCTGTAGTCACTTTCCTCCAATAACCAACGTGCACTGTTTCTAATGTACAGAAGCGGATTTCTTCGACCTTTGTATATGCTGTAATGAAACATTAACAGTTGCAATCCCAATGTTATATCAGTGCTGCAATCCATGAAGTTTATGTTTTAAACCATGTTGTTTAGTACTTAAACATATCTACAATTATGACTAACATACGCACGTATGTGCTTCTTTTTGACCAGTGTTGTATGATGCTTTTGAGGTTGCTACATGATGTCGCACTCTTTTTCCTTCAAATCGGTCATGCTTGCATTAATGTATTGTTTATCGACGTTCATACGTTTTTGTTTTTAGTATGTATCATTTTGGCTAGCTATAGTTGTATGTATTGTTACTTTTTGTCACAAATATCTATATGCTTAATATTACGTGTATGAAATATTATATATATATATTATGGTTTGGCTTATGACTTCATTTGATTATGTACATTATAATGTGGTAAAGTGTGGTTTTTTGAATTGTTATAATATATTAGTTGAAATAAGTTTAGAAGAATTGAAGATTGTAAGCTTGAATTTATATGGCAATAAAAAAATGCAATGGAATTTTTTTATAGTGTTTGAACTAGGCTATGAAAAGATTGACATAATATTTCTATAGCAAAAAACAATGTTATTAAATAGATAGTAATGAACTTTCTATAACGCTTTTAGACGCTATAATAATATGGCATGTCAATGTATTATAGCAATCAAATGATGTCATAATTGTTAGTATCATAAAACACAATTTGTGTAAAAGTTCTATAGCAAGTTTCAAAACACTATAAAAAAGTAGCTTTACCAATACGGCCTGTCTAAGATTGCAACAAAAACACTGTTAAGAGTCTGTTTCTATTGCAATTTTGAAACGCTATGATATCTTTCAAACTTACTACAATATGTTGATATATGTCATTTATAGAAACGCTATAGAAAGTTTTAATAGCGGTTTTTAAAGGTATAAAAAGGTCCGTTTGTTGTAGTGTCCAGGTTTCTAAGGAGAATTTTACTTTCAACCATGTAGACTGTTAACGGTAAAAAGTGAACGCTAACACCCGGTGTGTGTAATAGAATTGTGAAAGCACCACCCGTTGGTACGGGAACAGAATATAAGTTGAAAATAGCAGAAAAGCAGTAAATGAACAACAGATTTATAGTGGTTCGGCCCGTAATTGAGCCTACGTCCACTTTATAGTCTTTTATTGCTGATTCGGTTACAATTCGATACAAATCACTTGTCAAATACAATATAACTTGATCACACAACAATCTAGACTACTAGCTCAATCTTCAGTGATGAATCTTGCTAAATCCGTATCGGATGAATGGAGTTCTTCACGAAGCTTGTTGTAGTGCCTTGAGAGTTGGAAGATCTTTGATTGATGAATGAGAGGAGACTTCGACAGCGTAACGGCGCTTGGAGAAATGAATGGCCCAAAAGTCCTCCTCAAGTTAGAAGTGGTGGGGTATTTATAGAGGCTGGTTTGAACTCTGGAAATTCTCCTAAGTCTTAGGTCGCGTACGACCTAAGTTAGGTCGTAGGTCGCGAGCGACCTAAGATATGTCGCAATCCATTTGCGGCTTAGGGAAGGCAGCCTGATTGAGTTGCTTCTGTTTCCATCTGAGCAAGTAGTAGGTCGTGAACGACCTATAGTAGGTCGCATCCCCTTCTCTGCATTTAGTTAGTTAGGCTGTTGACTCCCTTAGGTCGCAGAGCCTCTTAGGTCGCGGACTTCTTTAGTAGTTAGGTCGCAGAGCCTCTTAGGTCGCAGAGACTCTTAGGTCGCGGACTTCTTTAGTAGTTAGGTCGCAGAGCCTCTTAGGTCGCAGAGCCTCTTAGGTCGCGGACTTCTTTAGTAGTTAGGTCGCAGAGCCTCTTAGGTCGCAGACCTTTCCAAGTCCCTAGGTCGCTAGCTACCTTAGATCGCAAACTTCTTAGGTCGCGAACTCTTAGGTCGCGAACTCTTCTGTAGTTAGGTCGCGAACTCTTCTGTAGTCAGGTCGCGAACTCTTCTGTAGTTAGGTCGCGAACCCTTCTGTAGTCAGGTCGCGAACCTCCTAGGTCGCAGCATCCTTAGGTCGCAGCATCCTTAGGTCGCAGCATCCTTAGGTCGCAGCACTTCATTAGGTCGCAGCACTTCATTAGGTCGCAGCACTTCATTAGGTCGCAAGCTCTTCTAGGTCGCTAATCCCTGTTAGGTCGCAAACTCCTAAAGTCCTTATGTCGCGAAATCTCTTTAGCAGTTAGGTCGCAAGCTTCATTGACTCGCTCAATATTTTAGGTCGCTTCTTAATGGGAGTTAACATTTGCCCCTCGAAGTACGGGCCGAAGTCATAGGTCGCGTGCTTCGACTTAACTTCGCTAGGTCGCGAGCGACCTAAAACACTTGCTTGTCTATTCATCTTCCTCTCTTGGTTTCATATAAACCGGTTAGGTCGCTTCTTCCTCCCTACTCTACTACTTCGATCCCTTGCTGCCATTGACGAATTTTTTCGAGTTTTCAAAGGCGAATTCAACCTATTCCAGTCATCGATTCTTCCTTACCATTACATCCCGTAAGTGAGTTTGACATCCATCCTATCATAATCATCGTTATACCTTGAATCCCTGCTTTTTCGACCTTAGCCCCATTCTATGAGTTGTGCACCGTTTCAAGTGGCTGTCGTGGTTGACTCTAGATAGTTGCTTTGGCTGATTCATGAGGGCATAGTAATGTGTTGGATCTGTGATGGATTAGGGATGTGTTGAATCACTCTTGGTATCTTTCGATGAATTGAAGGGGTGAGGAAGGCGATGGGTTTATAGGAGTAATTGATAACGGGTTATAGGGTTTGGTGGTTTGTGGCGTGGAAAGGAAGTTAGAAGCATAAGGGTTTCAGGCGACTTAAGACCATTCGCGACCTAAGGAAGACTGGAACCTGTGTTAGGTCGCTGGACGACCTAACTTTCCCGTGACAAAGCTTTAAATCGCAGCCGAGTTAGGACTTGATCAAATCTGCATTGCTTTTAACCCTTCAGTTGCACTGTGCGACCTAAAGGTGCTTCGACCAAGAATAGGTCGCCGAACGACCTAGAACTTGAAACAATTCTGCATAGCCCTGAATGCTTTTATTTGCACTGCACGACTTAAAATCACTCCAACTTATGTTAGGTCGTGAACGACCTGGGACTTAGAAATTTAGGCAGAATTTGGCTGATCTTTTGAATTGTTTTAGACTTTGTCGTACTTCTTTTCAGATTGCCTTAACTTTAATGCTGATAACCTGTTTAGAAGCAATATTCACAGAAAAAATGGGACGAATATACTGCCATTGATTGCCCACACCAAATGACAGATTAGTTGACAAAGAATATCAAACTTAAATGAACTTCGCGAATGAAATGTTGTGAACTAACAAATCTAAGTGAAGTATTAAAGCAAAATTGAAACGATCAACTAAAGCTGATTTATTTGCATCAACACAACACTGTTCTTGGACTTAAAATATCAAGCCCCGAAACTTTATAATCGACAAGTATCAATTAATTTAGTTTCGTTTATATTTGCTTGTTATTACGTTAGTTTTGCACAACACTTCACTCTTTTTTAGGAAACGTGCACCTTAATATTTGATCGTCCAGTTCCTTGTGTAGAATGGCATCCCAACAGGAAGACCTGGAAATAGCTGGAGAGGCTTTTCCAATTGCTACTCCACTAAACGACCCTCTGGAACGGACTTCTACTACTCTAAGCCACAAGATCTTCAGACAATTGTGCATCCAGTTTGGCATTGCCGAAGCAGATGCTTTACTTCCTGGGTCAAGCGACACTGCTGACAGGCCGCCTCTTGGCTTTGTTGCCGTGAATCGTCAGATGTGCTTGAGCGGAGCTATTCCGCCCTTTAATGATTGTCTTCGAGAACTTCTCCTTCGGCTATCTATCTCCCCTTTTCAACTGCACCCTAATGGATACTCCATCCTGCTGGGACTGTGTGTGCTTTTCAGGAGAACGTTGGGCCGTTTTCCCAGTTTTGCCGAAATTCGTTTCTTGTGCACATTTGTAAAGAACAAAGATCATCCCTCTATTACACTTGTGAGAAGTGCCAGGAACCGCAAACTAATTCTGGACTTGTCTGAAAGTGCCCACGGATTTTTGACTCAATTCTTTTATGTCCGCTGCCCTCCGGGGTTCTACGCCATTTGGAGAGTGGGAAGTACGATTATCTATCTTTCCGATTTGTTCTCAAAACTTTTCAGAATTCGAACTGTCAAATGCTTAACTCCTTTTTTTCTTTTTTGCAGCACTTCCTCCGCCACTTCGAGATGCCAGTCACAAGGCGACTTTTGAGAGGCTTATGGCCGTGCCAGTCGAGGAGAGAAGTGTTCAATTTTTATTGAGAGATGAGTTCCTCCACGAATTTGGACTCTTACATCCTTCCCGTTCCGCTCAGCCACATGAAGTCCCTGATTTTCCTGCTGAGGAGTCGGATGCCCCTGTTCCTGCTGAAGAACCTTTACTGCAAGAACTTACCGCTGAGACTTCATTGGTAAAGTGTTCTACTCATCCCGGCATTGCTGGGACGTCCAGTAAGTTAGCACTTGCCCCGGTTGTTGAAGAGGAGGAAAATCTTCATACTGTTGAAAAGACGGCTGAGATGGAAATTGAGAAAGATAATTCTCCCATGCACCGTGACGATGATACTTTCGATAGTCTGAGCGACATCATGATAACCTCTCAGGAGCTCTTTAAAGATGATGTTTCTAAAGTGGTTCCTCCTGTTATCGAAGCAACTTCTTCTTTGCAACAATCCACAACACCTTCTACACAACTTATTGCCATTTCTACACCCAAAAGTGGTTTGTGGTTTGACGCGCGTAGTTTACACTTCACACACACTTAGAATTTTGGTACTTATATGCACTTAGCTTCTTCAACTTGAGGATTTCTAAAACTGGTCTTTTTCTTCAATTTCAGGTTCTCTGATGGGGCGAAGCGGCTCTTACTTCAACAAATTTCAGCGCTACGGAAGCCGTGAAGCTTACGACTTTAGGAGTTATATCAGTGTCGTGAAAGAAACTGATGAGGAGAGAGCTGCTCGGAAGGCTCATGAGAGGCGAGCTTATGAAGAGCGTCGCCGGAGAGAAGATGAGGAATACTATGGGAGAAGGGACGAGCAACATGACTCTTCTCGCAGAAGCGACGATCCTTATAAAAGGAAATCTTACGACGATAAGGGGAGGAGTCACACTTCTGATGATTCCAGTAAACGTGCCAGACTTGGTGAGAAAGATACATCTACCATCTCGGAAAAGACAACCGTTTCTGTTCCTCCTAACACATCTTCCGGTTCTCCTGCCCTTAAGGAGTCTGACATCCAGACCATCATTAATAGGCCACAGTACCAAGCTGGAGACGGTCCTCCCACACTCCAAAGCCGATTTCCGAATTGGTGTCTGAAAGGAGTGCGTTTTGATTTGGACTTGGTCCCCATTGACAAGCAGGCGATGCTGAAAAATGTCGATGCTGTAAAGCTTGACATCGAAAGAATGTCTGGGTGGCAGAAGCTGGTTGATGAACTTCAAAGAGTCAACCATCTGAATCTTGAAGCTATGATGACCATGGAAAATGATAAGTCTGAGTGGGACAAATGGCGTAAACAGCATGACTCGGAGATGAAAAGCATTAGCGATGGTTATGTGAAGCTCGAAGCCGAAGTTGAAAGGCTTAAAAAAGAGCTTGCTACTTCTTCCACTTCTTATTCTTAGAAAGAGGAAATGCTTCAAAAACAAGTTCGAGACGCCCACGCTGCTCAGAGAGATACTGAAGTCAAACTTGAAGCAGAACAACATGTTACTAGAAAATATCGTGATGACGCTGCTCAACTTCAGGAGAAACTCAGCTCTCGAGACTTAGAAATTGCTAGGCTACAATCCCAGTTACTGAAGGCTGAAAGAGAACGTGATGAAGTTCTCTCTGGTAAAGCTGCAGCCGAAGAATCCCATAAGGCGACCCTAGCTACCGTTGACGCGACCCTGTTCGACTTCTATATGCATTGTGTCCTGGGGCGTGGGAGCCTTTCATTTTTGGGACCAGAGTATGAAGTTACCCTAGCGGAGGTGTGGGAGGCAATCATTGACTTATTTGGCGGTGCCGGATACTCCGAAACAGATCTTCAAGCTACCTACCTAAGTGAGAGCGATCGCGATGCCCTTGCCAAAGGAAAAGAGCAGCTCGTCCGAGTGCGGGCCGAAGCGACGGGAGAGAAGCTTCCTGGGAAAGAAACACCCCCTATTGCTCCTGCTTATACTTCGACTTTAGCTCATGCGGATATCGCTGGATCTAGTTCTCATTCCACGCCTCCCGCTAAGGTTGACACAGAAGCTGTAACCACCCCTACAGAGGAAGAGGCAATGAAAGACTTCCAAGCTCGAGAATTTGAGATTGATCTCGCTAAACCGGCTTCTCCAGGTAACTTTGACAATTCACGGTTTTTTTTTTCTCGGAGAATACTGATTTTAATATCTTTTATTATGCAGCAGACGTCCCAGAAACTGCCCCAACTCTTCCTTCTTCAGCTGCCGTTCCTCCTCCTTCTCAAGTTATACCTCTTCCAGCTTCCCAACCTGGTTCACAGGAAGAACCAATAGTGGCCTTTCAAGGTTTAGATGAACCATCTGCTTCCGAAGAACAGAAGGCAGAAGGTCTGGAAGATAGCGAGAAGACCCCGGAGCAGTCTTTCGATTATGACACAAAGCTTTCTACATTTCTTGCTCCGGGGAGTGAGTCTTCTTCCAAGAAGAAGGGGAAGCGTGTGGTTTCAAAGAAAGGAAAGAAGAGTTCTTCCGCTGCTGGGGATGAGGCGGAGATGGAACCGGCTGAGTCTCTTCCTCCTTCTTCTCCGACGCGGCCTTCGAAACTTATTACCCGACCGGGTAAAAGCTCCAAGGGTGGGAAAAAGGAGAAATGAGTCTGTTTTTGCATTTTCTGCTTTTTGTATTGACCGGGGATTGTGCGGATACCGGTCTCCGCTTCTTTTTGTAACCTGTACAATGTAAAAATTTCTCATAGTATTGAAATAAATAGATATTTTTCTTGTACAAATCCTTGTGTATGTAGGAATACATCTGTTTTTCATTTGAAGTATAGAGTAAACGATTCTTTTCACTTGTACAAATTTTCTGTCTGTGTTTCAAGAACACATTTACTCCACATCTTTATTACGTGATATTGCAATGAACTTGTGGTATGTTGCTTGTATATTACTTTTATTAATGTAACTGAATTGTATAGTGTTGCCCCCACACCACAAGTATATTGTAATATTTCTTGATTTCACAAGACCGATACTCTTATTTTTAGAGAATAACTTTTCACTTTTTCAGGGAAGAATTATTCTGCTTTTAATAGAGTATATCTTGTCTTTGGAGAAATCTTTATTTTCTTTTTCTTCCTGAAGAACATTTCGACTTCTAGGAATGATCACTTTTATTTGTTTGAAAGTGAATTTTCCTGCACAGTGAAATGAGCTTCTGCAGAAGGTTTTGATTTTTGTGCCCCAGTAAAGGGTTTATTTTTGGTACTTCAAGCAAGGTGAAGTACGCCTCTGAAGAGGTCTTTTGGTCTCCGAAGAGAAGCGATTTTGGTCTCTGAAGAAAAGCAGTTTTGGAATTTCATCTCTGGTGAAGTGGGTCTCCGAAGAGAAGCATTTTGCACTTCTACACGGGTGAAATGTGCCTCCGAAAAGGGCTTTTGCCTCCGAAGATGGCTTGTGCCTCCGAAGAGGGCTTGTGCCTCCGAAGATGGCTTGTGCCTCCGAAGAGGGCTTGTGCCTCCGAAGAGGGCTTGTGCCTCCGAAGATGGCTTGTGCCTCCGAAGAGGGCTTGTGCCTCCGAAGAGGGCTTGTGGTTGCGTGGAAGTTACTTTCTCATGGTCGGAGGGGTCCACGGGACAAGCGTAAGTCGTTCGATTGGATGTTTGTTTGTACAAACGATCGCAATCGATTAACAAGGTGCCCCTTTTTGGTAGTCCCACCGATCTTTTTGATTGAGGAAAGCTCTCCATTTATTGGCGTGCCTCGTTAGAGGGCTTTGTTGAACCTTGGGAAGGAGCATCAGTTGGTTGGTGTGCCAGGAAGGTTGCGTCTTAGGGGCAAGTAGGTCCATGGGATGGACACAGGCTGCCTGATCGGATGCATCACAATCAGCCAGCGAGGGTCTTATTCCTTCTGCTCGGGAAGGTATCCCTTTAGTGGATCTACCTGCTTTCCTGTTGAGAGGCATACCTTCCTTTGGCTGCTTCCATGTTTGCCTGCTCATGTTGTATCATCATCCGCCAATCTGCGATCCTTTATCATCGTTTCCAAGCGCGTGTTCCTTTCTTTTGCAAGTAAATTGCTTTATCCGAAGAAGTAGACTTCACTGTTGAATGACTCCACAGAGTAAACGCAAGTTATTTGGTTGGATGCCTTTTTATATTAACGATCGCAACCAGTTAACGAGGGCTTGACATAGCGGAGCCGTCAACTTTTTATGTGAAGCTTCTCTTGTATGGAATTTGAGTTTGAAATTTTTGTTGCTTGAAATTTGCTAAATGATTTGTAAGGCTCGCTTAGCTTTGTGATGGGTGAGCTTTGCTTTAATGGCCTGCAGTATTAGATCGATATTTTAGCAATACATTTAGAGTATTTACACATCGAAATATAACAGGCATTTTATAATAGAAAACAAAATGCATAGTTTTTTCATTATTGAGTCACGCTGATTTCTCAGCGGTTTACAATGCAGAAGTTACACATCTATTATTATCTTTACACATTCAAGCAATGCTGTTAAGTAAAAATGAATGCTAGTTATTATTGTTTCAGAATCTCCAAGCTGGATTTCCATTTGTGCTTGATTCATAGCTTTTGGATTTTTATGCCAGAGAAAGTGAGAGATGCCCCAGCCGCAGTTTTGTGGGTAATTAGTAGTCATCCCAACTTCTGCTTGCTGGGTATAATCCGCCCGTGATAGCATTAATGACAAGCTTTTCTGAATCTTGCACTGCAGTGTTGTTGTGAGAATCGGATTGATGGGTAGGATGTTGTTGATCCCGAGTGGATGAGGTTGGATTGACTCCGCTTTTCTTAACGTATTGTTGGAGTTTACCTTGTTCCAACAATTCTTCAATCACTTTCTTTAACTGGCGACATTGGTCAGTGTCATGGCCAGGTTGATTGTGAAATTGGCAGAATTTCCCATTACTCTTTGCACCTTTCGTCATCTCAGGTGGCTTAGGATACTGGACAACGTCTTTTGTTGCAAAATAGATATTCCTTGGTGTATTAGTTAAAGGGGTATAATCTGAAGAATTAAAGCGGCGAGGTTTCTTTTCATTTCCCTGGTTCTTTCCTCCTTCATTCTCCCTTTTCTGACTTTCAGATTCTCTTTTCTTAGATAGGACACTGTTGTTATTAGTTTGGGCAGCAACCACCTTTGACGTCGTAGAAAGGTTCTCAAGGCGAATGAACTCGTCGGCCTTTTTATAGAATTTATCAAGTGAGTTCGGTTCCTTCATCTTTAGCCATATTCCAAATTTACTCGATTTATCAATGGCTTGCATCAAATAAGTCAGGATCATGCGTGGTTCCGCATTTTCTACTTCGGCTAAAGCTATATTGAAACGGCTCAAGAAAGATTTGATTGATTCTCCGGGCGCTTGTTCAAGGTTAGACAGTGACATTATATCCTTAGCCTTTGAAGCATACAATCTGAACTGTTCCTTAAACTTTTGTGTTAAGTCGGAGAACTTATCTACAGACCGAACTGGAAGCTTTGTGAACCAAAGTAAAGCCACACCTTCCAGGTATACCGGAAAGTACCGACACTTGATCTCGTCTGATGCTCTTGCACCAGTCATATGCCAATCGTATTTGTATAGGAAATGATTAGGGTCAGTGGTTCCCCTATAGGCTTGGATAGTAGGAGGTGCAAATTTCCTTGGGAATTCTGCTCTCAGGATCCTTTCAGTAAACGGAGTTCTGCTTGGCGCAAATCCCCAATCAGCCTCATCCTCTTCCCTTTGCATGCTTTCCTTCATGATGCGGCCAACCATTTCAGACAGGTACTCTTTATTGTTCAAAGACACCTCCGGGCCAGCACCAGTTCTTCCCTCGGAAGTTTGCCCGGGTATATGTTCATGACAAGTTGGTTGCGGCCTAGAACCATCAGCTTGGAAAGGTGGCGTTTCAGGAAGGGTGGTTTGATGGTTTTCTGGTTGACGATTTGCCCCAAGCAGGGCAGTTATTCTATCCATCATCAAAGCATTTTGAGTTTCAATTTGTTGGTATAATCCAGAAACTGCGTCATCCAATTCAGCCCTGGTGACTCCAACGGTTGGAGTTGCTTGATCTGTTGTTGGGGAAGCGAAAGTCCCTTCGTGAGCATTTCCGGATCTGACGGGTCTACCTCTTCTTCCAGGAGCCATTATCTCGGATCTGGTTTTTTAAGAGAGGTTCTTTTTATGAATCTTTGCGAAGCAACGGTGGATGATTGCCTGAGTTGGGTTCTCAGTGAAAGCACCAAAATGTTAACGGTAAAAAGTGAACGCTAACACCCGGTGTGTGTAATAGAATTGTGAAAGCACCACTCGTTGGTACGGGAACAGAATATAAGTTGAAAATAGCAGAAAAGCAGTAAATGAACAACAGATTTATAGTGGTTCGGCCCGTAATTGAGCCTACGTCCACTTTATAGTCTTTTATTGCTGATTCGGTTACAATTCGATACAAATCACTTGTCAAATACAATATAACTTGATCACACAACAATCTAGACTACTAGCTCAATCTTCAGTGATGAATCTTGCTAAATCCGTATCGGATGAATGGAGTTCTTCACGAAGCTTGTTGTAGTGCCTTGAGAGTTGGAAGATCTTTGATTGATGAATGAGAGGAGACTTCGACAGCGTAACGGCGCTTGGAGAAATGAATGGCCCAAAAGTCCTCCTCAAGTTAGAAGTGGTGGGGTATTTATAGAGGCTGGTTTGAACTCTGGAAATTCTCCTAAGTCTTAGGTCGCGTACGACCTAAGTTAGGTCGTAGGTCGCGAGCGACCTAAGATATGTCGCAATCCATTTGCGGCTTAGGGAAGGCAGCCTGATTGAGTTGCTTCTGTTTCCATCTGAGCAAGTAGTAGGTCGTGAACGACCTATAGTAGGTCGCATCCCCTTCTCTGCATTTAGTTAGTTAGGCTGTTGACTCCCTTAGGTCGCAGAGCCTCTTAGGTCGCGGACTTCTTTAGTAGTTAGGTCGCAGAGCCTCTTAGGTCGCAGAGCCTCTTAGGTCGCGGACTTCTTTAGTAGTTAGGTCGCAGAGCCTCTTAGGTCGCAGAGCCTCTTAGGTCGCGGACTTCTTTAGTAGTTAGGTCGCAGAGCCTCTTAGGTCGCAGACCTTTCCAAGTCCCTAGGTCGCTAGCTACCTTAGATCGCAAACTTCTTAGGTCGCGAACTCTTAGGTCGCGAACTCTTCTGTAGTTAGGTCGCGAACTCTTCTGTAGTCAGGTCGCGAACTCTTCTGTAGTTAGGTCGCGAACCCTTCTGTAGTCAGGTCGCGAACCTCCTAGGTCGCAGCATCCTTAGGTCGCAGCATCCTTAGGTCGCAGCATCCTTAGGTCGCAGCACTTCATTAGGTCGCAGCACTTCATTAGGTCGCAGCACTTCATTAGGTCGCAAGCTCTTCTAGGTCGCTAATCCCTGTTAGGTCGCAAACTCCTAAAGTCCTTATGTCGCGAAATCTCTTTAGCAGTTAGGTCGCAAGCTTCATTGACTCGCTCAATATTTTAGGTCGCTTCTTAATGGGAGTTAACATAGACTTCTTTTATTTTCAGAAATTTTTTTTATCATTTACAAATTGTTTAAGTTTTCCCTGTCTTGGAAAATGTAGGACCATCTTTAAAAGTACCTTATATTGGTTTGTGTCATGTCCGTTCATCAAATGAAAGTTGCAATATAATCCCTTGAGTTTTCTTTCAAATCCTGGCTTCTTTTTCTGAGAAGGCCAATAATCCGGTTCTTCTTTGGTTTGGACGTAGATGTCTTCGATCGAGATGGTAAGATTATATTCTCTAAGAAGTCTTGATTTTTGAGCCGTCTTTGACCGGCGTCTACTTCTTTTGTGGCTTGGTTCAAGTACTTCCTCTTGAGGAATAGGTTTCCTTTTCATTGCTCGTTGATCTTTTTCCAAGGGCCTTTCTTTCAATCTTAGGGTTTCGGTCGTGAATTTCTTGGTAATCTTTATACTTCCACTTGGTAATTCCTTTATTATCCTTAGTTCTTCAGTTGTGGATTTTTCTATACGTTCATGATTTTCCCTTGAATGGTGAAGCTCATTTATAATCTTACCCCATTTATGTGTAAAATTGTCATAATCTTTTATCATTTCCTTTTCAAAGATAGTTCCACAAGAATATGACTGAATGTTCCTTCTCATTTGTAGAAATAGGCCTTCTTTCCTTGAATTCTCCTTTTCGAGGGCAAAGATCGGGGTTGATCCCAAGTGGAATGGGTTGATACTCCATTTTAAATGGTTATAGGGCATAACTTGTCTTTTCCTCTTAATGACTTGTAGAGCTTAAAGCCGAATGGTTTTCTCTTCAAGTAGATGTGGGTATAATCCACTTAACAATTAGACTTCACTTCTTAAGGTTTCGTGGATCCTTGATTTGATTTTCCTTTGCAAAAACTTTCTCTTGTTTCGATCGTCGAATCCATTCCTTATTTTTCAAATACAGTTAGAAGAATTATGAGTCTTTTACCCAAAAACGATTCTTTGTAGTCCAATAGAGGAGTTGACATGTCTTAAGTGATTTAACAAGTAGAAGAGTAGGTAGGGAATCCAATAAGGTCGGAGGTTCGAGCCTTCCTTCTAGCGCCAAAATGTTAACCAAATTTATGGTCAACACCTCAAAATTATTCAAGTAGAGTAGTTCGCCCAGTATGGATGGAGGAAGTAATTTGCTTAACAATCACCTTCGTATTTAGCTTCACTTATCATAGTTTCCAGATTGGACCTTTCAATGACGTAGAAAGATTTAGAGGCTAATTTGCATAACCTTCCAGTTTTATTGAGTTAGTACTCTTTTGTCTTGGTCTTAGTAGAAATTTTACAAGATCTCCTACAAAAGCTGTCTTCTCGATTTGAAGTGAAATTCCCTTAATTTGCTCTAAAAAAAGGTTAATTTTGATCTTGTCGAAAGGTGGGGGTAAGTGTCCTTCTTGAACTCAAACTGGGTATAATTTGCCTTTGTGCGTATGAAGTGGATATCGGCTTAATTAAAAGGTTGGAACTCTAGTTGACTGGTTTCAAAAGGCTGTTGATATAGCTTGAGTATGAAGAGCTGTCGAACACGTCGAAAGGATTTAGACTACAATGCCAATGATTTCGAAGGGTTTCTACGAATGTTGATCAGAATAAGTCATTGACACTGAGGAAGAGTTTAGATTATAGAGTTGAAGACTTTGAAAGGTTGCAATGATTACTTATAGTAGAAAGGTTATCATCCTTGCCGACAAGAACCCTTCGATGTGACTGGAGCTGAAAAAATGAGTTAGTCCAATAAAGCTTTAAGAAAGTAGTAAAGGAATTAATTAAACCAAGAACTTACCTCTGAATTCCAGTAAAATCTTCTTTTTATTAAATTTCCCCAAACTACACTCAATTAGGGTTACATCACTTTTATTAAGAAGCTACAAGATTAGAATGAGGAAAATCGGATCCCCAAAACTGGACCCCTTGGGTCCTATTTATAGATGCTGGCAGATTTCCCTTCGACTTCATGGCTTCGACTGGGTCGAATTGTCGCCTTTTATATGCAACTGTAAACCTTTCGACCTTGTCGAAAGCTTTGTCCTTCATACGTCATTATGGACCTTTGATCGTCGTTAAAGGGTCTGCTCTTTCTTATGCTTTCATAAACCTTTCGGCTTTGTCGAAGGGTTTACCCTCTTTGCAGTTGTGAACCTTTCGACCTTGTCAGAAAGTTGCTTTTTCCTTGGTTGTTGTTATCCCTTCGTCCTTGTCGGAGGGTTACCTTTCGAATGTCGTGCTTTCCTTTAACATTGTCGAGGGGTTGTTTTTTCTTCATAAACCTTTCGTCATCGTCGAAAGGTAACCTGCTTTGACTTCTTTGTTCACTTTGAAAGGTAGAATCACCTTGGTCATTAGAGACATAACCCTTCAACTCCTTCGGAAGGTTTGATGCTGACGAATTCTAATGACTACATCCCTTCGACTCCTTCAGAAGGTTTGGGTTGTGCTCCTTTTCCTTCGCTTTTGTCGAAAGACCTTCTATCTTGGTCGGAAGGTTGATTTTGAGTGTAACATTAGCCATTGCCTTCTTGGTAACATCTCCCTTCTGGGCTCCTTCTTAGAGAACTTTCTCTTCTTTCTTTGAGAACCTTGGATTTCAACCAGCTTCTCTCTAGCATAAATAGCAAGCATCTCCTCATGGCGGATTGCCATCTCCACAAATACATTACAAGGATCACGGAGATGTGGCAATGTTGCCTTAGCAATCTCGAGCCTCAGTACCCTAATAAACTTCTCATTCCTCCTAATGACGCTGTCAATAGTAGCATACCTATTACGAGATAATACATCAAACTTAGTGGCATACTCAATAATCGACATCTCTCCCTACACCAGATCCATAAACTTTCTCAGCAATGTCGACTTGGCAACTTTAGACAAAACCCTCTGTTCAAATCTCCTTTAGAAATCTGCCCAAGTCATTTTCCTCCGAAACTCCGGTAGTAACACCGTTCCACCAATGAAGCACTGCCCCTTACATTTTCCTTGAGGCCAACCTCCTCTTTTGCACATCATCTAAACCTAAATAAGCGAAAATCCTCTCACAATGCAACAACCAATTTTCCACTTCTATGGCATCCTCTGTTCCCATAAACGGCTTCCCACCAAGACTGGTATAATCCTTACTCAGCTTAGCATAATTATTCCCAACTGGAACCATGGGATTAGCTCCTCTTACATTCCTAGAAACTCCAGCTGATGCTCCTGCATGCATCAGATTGATGAAGAACTGATATATCCTCCCCATATCAACTGGTTGATTTCCAGCAGTCACATTAGTATCATCACTTTGGTTAGCATTTTCCCGTCGACCCGGGTTCCGCCTGGTGGTCGAGCATTTCCGTTGGTTGTGGTGCTTCCTCCACCGAGATTTCCTCTTCGTTTTCTGCCTCCATATCTTCTTTCTCATAAATCTGCACATGAGCCTTAGTAAGATACAGAAAGACGATCTAAGACAGCGGTGAATATGCACATATATATATATATATATATATATATATATCAATTACAAGTACGTTACTATAGCGTTATCCCAAACCCCGACCTTATTTTCTGATTCATTGGATTATGTTTGAAAAATCTTTTAGGTTTAAATTCATTTTGATTTTTCATAAACCTGGTTCTGATACCATCTTGTAACATCGCCTACTTGGAGGCCCAAAACTAGCTACTACGGATGCTACAGTCATCTATCGTTATTAGACCTCGATGACCAAATACAGTAATGTTAGAAACATTGATATAACAGAAACACATGGATATGTAAAAAATTTAAAATCAACAGATAACTTTCATATTCCAATTCAAAACATTTCAAGTTCATTACATAATCCCAACACGAGAACCACGTTTGGATACAATATAATTATTACAACATACGCCAAGAGTGGCATATGAAGATGCTCCCTTCAAGGATCAAAGTATATAACTAGGCAAGTAAACAACTTTTCCTTTACAACACAACACAGCAAAATCAAAATTAAAGAACTCTTATTATCTAGCTCGCCTCCTACACATCTCCGGAAGCTTATTCGTCTAAAGAGGTATCTGAGAACCTCAACTCTCAAACTACTCAAATCCAATTGAGTACCCGAGAGTTTAAGGGGAAAACCTAAACTTTGAGTCAGTCATAAAGACTGGTATGAATAATAATCTACCATCTCAAACCATTTATATATCACGTGAGACCATGCAGCTTAGCAGAATGGGTTTTCCTCTCGTTAGTATCCTAAAACTTTATAAAACCATATATTATGCTCCTACATCCATAATGGTAAAACTTAGCAAGTAAAAATATTATGATGATATACAAACAAGTAAATCAATTTTGGATTCCCCATCCCATTCATTTTGACAATACGTCTCGTTTATAATTTCTACGGTCACCATTAACCTAATAGTTTTCATGGGCTGACTAATAACCTGTTTAAAGCTTAAGGACTCCCTATCTAGTTTCATATATTCCATGGGATCAAAAAGAACCTATTGGCCCCTGCCAATAACTTCATTATTTCACGGGTTCACCCTGAAACTATTAGTAACTCCAATAACTTTCCCTCTTATCCTAGTCTTCATGGGTTGACTATGAACCTATTGACTTCAGTTAATAACTTAATTTAGATATAGTTTTCATGGGTTTGCTATAAATTGGCCTCTTCCAATACCTCTTTCTAATCATAGTTTTCATGGGTTTACTATGAACATATTGGTGCCTACCAATAACTTTTCCTATACATAGTTTTCATGAGTTTACTATGAACTTGTCTACCTAACAACTTCTTTAACCAATATTTAGACATCCTATATTCTTGTCTATCTGACCTCATGGAGGCAATTATACTCATTCAGGAGTTAATTCAATTTATATTCACTACTAGGTCAACCTAGCCGGTTATTCTGCCCTCTTTCCCCAAAATGCAATTATGGGTCCATTATAATGTGTGTGTGTGTATAGATATATATAAAGAAGTGACATAATAACATAATAATACGAACACCTGTGGTTTAATACCCTTGAAATAATTTTATATAAAACATGGTTAACCCTTTAACCTATTATTTTATCAAGTAAAACTTCTTCGAAACCCCGTACTTAAAATCATTTCAAAACTCCTTTATTATGCCATGGTTTTCCCATTTAAAAATGAGATTGGGTTCTTTGTTTTTAAAATTAAGGCTTTCGAAACCTTAAAACTTTACTTTCGAGATCCTTAATACATAACTTTCGAAAGTATTAAAACATTACTTATTAACTCTTAGAAGCATAGCTTCGAAACCAATTAAATTATCCCTTTCAAAACCTTTTGAAATTATCTCTTTCGAAACTATTGGCTTTTACCTCAAAAATATCTTTTGGGTCAAAATGAATATGTGACGACCCGCCTTTCTATCCACAGAAAGACGCATCATCGCTAAGAAAGAAATAGGTAGAAAATAGAAAGACGAAAGAACAACACAATATCAGAATCTCACAGCGGAATGGAACAAAATATAATACATCACATAACTACTTTATAGTTTACATATCATCAGATTCACATAACATCATATACATAAGACAATCATACATATACATATCAGTCACTACATCCCAAAATACATCACATACACAATCTACTGCAGCGGACAAAATATATAGATACGCCTGGACTCCTACTCCAAGCTCCTCCAGATATCAGTAATCCAAAACCTGACTACTTGGCTACTCATAAAAATTTGAGTACCCAAGAGTTTAAGAAAAACAGAATAAACTCCCGGGTCAGACATGGGTCTGGTATGAGTAAACGGGTTAAAGTTGTTTAACTTTGAAAACCATTTGAAATAAAGGTATCACGTAAGACTTCCCACACATAAACACGGTAAGTTTTTAACTTACGCTAACCAAAACAGTTTTATAGAAAATCCAGTGATATTATAATAGTGTCTAGGGTTTTAAAGTAAAGCTAGAAAATAGCTGAAATGCTTACATCTCACATTTCAACATAGTTGGGCACAATCAAAACGTACGGCGCTTATTGGAGATTGGATTCCATAAAATGGCAGGGCTACTGGGGTACCGCCCGTCACAGTACCTGGCCTAGATCAGAGTACTGAGGATCATGCTCGACCCCCTGCAACACAAGGCCGGAACCATCCCTTACTAAACAATCCCGAACAAGATAACCCCGCAGTTGTGGCCAACAACTGCCCACTAAGCCAAAATAAAAAGGGACATCTAGATAGGGGTATATCTCGCTCTCAAGTGGGTGCTACCCATGAAGCCTTGCTGCACCTCCCCTGTTTTAGCCATTCCCGGTTGATGAGGCTTGAGGTCACGATTACCTTTAGAGAACATATCTCTTAGAATGCTCATCGTCCACCTAACGATGTTTTGAAAGCATTCAATCCATACAAGTTCGTTCCGGGTTCGAACGAAACCGAAGGCATTATCTCGTTACACTCATTTTGGAATCACCCTCAGAGTTAACGACGATAACCCTTGCATTCTGAAAACTCCATCTCGATCTTCATTTGATAAGTTACGACCTATCGTTTAATTTGGATCGATGTGGTTTTTGGAAAATCAAAACTGATTATACTGATCCCGGTCTCATTGAAATCCAAACGTGTTTTAAAGGCCGAGTTGTCTAATTAACTTAACAATTCAATTTATAAAGCAGTTATCATAGATAGTCATTTATAATCAGAACAGATATGTCACAGAATAATATTACAGAAAAATTATCACTAGTCAGATACTCAAAAGACAACCAAACAGAGATCATCACTGTATATTATAATTAGTTTAATTAACTTATATTAATTTAAATTGTTATCTTAAGGATTTACTACAATCTTGATTAAGAAATCATAAATTAATTAATTTCAACCGTTAAATTGATCGTCTCTTAATTATGTTTAAATCAATTAATTAATCTTAATTAATTATCAATTTATATTCTTAATTATTTATTAATTAAACTTAATTACTTATTTATTTATTCATTAATCATTTAATAAATTACTTATTCAATTTAATTATTATTTCATAATTATATTTTAAATTAGGTAACCTTAAATTTTGGAATAATAACTAATTAACAACTTATTAAATTCCAAATATAAAATTTCTTAACATTTCTAAATATTTTTTTTCTTGCTATTAATTACAATCAACATTTACTTGACATTCAAATAAAACTTATTTAGATTTTTAATAATTTAATATTCTTAAGTTTATCACAGCTAACCCGAGCAAAATACCCAGGTTACTCGGTTTTGACCCGTGTAATACTCCTTATTTCCCCGAGTCTCTCCCGAATCATCGCTTGCTCCATTCTTTTCTTCTTTATAATTTTTTTTTAAAAAACAAAGACTGGAACACAAAACTTCTCCATGCTCTCGAGCTCGACTCCGCGTTAAAACACAAGTCCAAGCCCTTCCTTGCTCGAGTATCAACTCAAGTCAACCTCCTCCCCTTCGAAAATGCTGACACCCAATTCCTTGTCGTACACGTGCACAAGGCTGCGGCGACCTCTTGGCGATCGGCGAGGTCTCCAGCATGTCGTGATTGATCACTACAACAATCTCATACCATCATCCAACTCGATCGCGTAGCCATTCGAAATCGAGTAAAGCTCGAGAAGCTCGAACCCATCACTGATCCACAAACCTGTCTTGCTGCCACTCCTCCGACCACTTGAAGACTTGAGCTCCCGGCCATAGCCTCGTCACCCACCGAGTCACCGTTCCCCAAAACCTTGCTCCACTCGATGCTCCATCGAGGTCGCGACATTCAAAAGTTTGAGCTTCAGGAAAATTAGGTTTAAAAAAAGAATTAGACACCACCGTCGCCTCCGACGTCATGCCCCCCCCTATTTTTCTACCACCCCAGTAGACTCCTCCACCTCCTCGCATAACCCGACCACCCCCAGTTCCTCCGATCGCCTGAATTTGCTCAAAATCCATTTACAGTTCATCTATGAACTACTCCTAGTACACTCATCTAAAAATAACCAATTTAGTTTCAAAAATTCCATTTTTGACCAAGGATTCAAGTTAAATAATTGAATTAGTGATCTGTGACAATTAAATTTTTACATAAAAAAAATTCTCTGTAAATTCAATTGTTCATATGCTATATATCACCATCAAGCTTAAAACCATTTTAAAATCTTAGCTCAAGTATAAACAAACCCTTTTTGTTTTAAACACTAGGTCCAATAATGATTACATGAAGATAGATTAAATTTTCTTGGTTATTCTCTACCCTGTAACCTAAAAACAAAGAAGAAAACCAAATACATAGCAAAGTTATAAGAGTATATACATAACTACATCAAAATATACATACAGAGAAACATCATCTATACAGATTTAATTAAACTTAGAATTTAAATTTAATTGTTTACTCACTTGAAATAAATAAACACTGAGCAAATTTCAGTTTCCAGATGAACACAGTCTACTCTTGCTCTTTGTTCCCAGTCTTGTTCCTTATTTGTTTTAATCCTTGAAGTTGAGTTAGCTGCAGTTGTATTTGTTGTTGATCAAGTTGTTGTTGTTGGTTTGCCGTATTTTTTTTCAGTTTTAGATCGATGAACGAAAATGAAATATGAGATGTATACGGGGTTATGTCAAATACTGGTATAAGATTTTTTTCTTTGTACTGAGAATATTTTTGTAAATATTTTGGCCAGAGATTTTTTTCCAATTGGTGGCTGATAAGATAAAATGTGTGCTAGCATTAATTACTTGGCTTGTTCTATAAGCTAATATACATATATATATATATATATATATATATATATATATTTTATTAGTGCAGCCTGATTTGTGTGAGTGCATTCATATATACATATATAACTTTTATCTTCTTTTTTTTCTTGTTACTTGTCTGGTTTGCTTTCATGAACCTTTTGTGCTTTATAATGTTATTATATTTTAGTATTGTCTTAAATGTTTATGTTATAGTTTACATAACAATAGATTTTATTTAAAATATTATTTGTTGCTAATATAAATACTTATCCTTATTTCTTTCTAAAGTAAAACTATCAACATTTACTAGCTTATTTATTATTTGTTTTCATACTTCTATTCATTTCATACTTCTATTGATAATATATATTTATTTTTATAACCATATTTTATTTTACACCTATGTTTAAATTTTGATAAGGTATATTTTATTTACATTAAAATACATATATATATATATAGATGTTTTAGTTAATATTTAATTAATCTGATTAAATACTCATTAATATAATGTTGCTAAATTTCCGGGATGTCACATTCCTTCCCCCTTAAAAGAATTTCGTCCCCGAAATTTAAAGCAAAAG
Source organism: Allium fistulosum (assembly GCA_030737815.1). NCBI lineage: Eukaryota > Viridiplantae > Streptophyta > Magnoliopsida > Asparagales > Amaryllidaceae > Allium > Allium fistulosum. The sequence continues at coordinate 1,112,514,392 of CM060907.1, read as the reverse complement.
AAAATTTAAAAGTTTTTATATCAACGAGTCAAACACACATATCATCCATACATTAACAGCTAACCAAACAATTCATACAAACAAACATCTCTAGCTATCCGGACACAAATCCGGGTAAGCTTTTATAAAGCTATCCAAAGTCTCCCAAGTACAGTCTCTGGGATCCTCGCTCCACTGCACTTTGACAAGCTTCACTACTTTGCTTCTGAGTTGCTTCTCGTCTTGATCAACAATCCGAACTGGATTCCTTGCTACAGTTAAGTTCGGCTCGACTTCCAGATCTTCCTGAACTGCTGGTTCCACAACCAGTGATGGGTCATGGACAAACTTCTTGAGATAGGATACATGGAATACATTATGAATTCCAGACATCCGCTCTGGAAGTTCAACTCTGTAGGCCACAGCTCCAATTCTTTCCAGCACTCGGAACGGACCAATATATCTTGGGGCCAGTTTCCCCGTCTTTCCAAATCTCGCTGCTCCTTTGATCGAAGAAACCTTGACAAAGACTAAGTCTCCAATCTCAAATTCCAAAGGTCTTCGTCTTCTATCTGCATATTTCTTCTGTCGATCCTGAGCAGCTCTCATCCTCTTCTTGATCAGTTCAACTTTCGTAGAAGCTTCTCGAATCAGATCAGGTCCAAGCACAAGACGATCTCTTGATTCTATCCAACAAGATGGGGATCTACACGGTCTTCCATATAAAGCTTCATAGGGTGCCATCTTAATTCTTGCCTGGTAACTGTTATTATATGAAAATTCCACTAGATGAAGATGGTCTTCCCACGATCCACCAAAATCTAAAACACAAGCCCTCAGCATATCCTCTAAAATACGATTCAGTCTCTCCGTCTGCCCGTCTGTCTGGGGATGATATGCTGTACTCAAACTCAATCTCGTGCCCAGAGCTGTTTGCAAAGCTTCCCAAAATTTACTAGTGAAGATAGGGTCGCGGTCACTCACTATACTGACAGGAACTCCATGTAACCTGACTATCTCCTTCAAGAAAATCTCAGCTAAAGATGCAGTAGTACGAGTCGCCTTAACTGGAATGAAATGGGCGCTTTTAGTTAACCGATCCACAATCACCCATATTCCTTCATTCCCTCTTCTGGTTTTGGGCCAACCGTCAATGAAGTCCATAGAGATCATCTCCCATTTCCACTTTGGAATTTCCAACGGCTGCAATAATCCGGCTGTCTTTTGCTGATCTCCTTTAACTTGCTGGCAATTTTCACAATTATTCATGAAAGCAGTGACATCTCTCTTCATATTCGGCCACCAGAAAACTCGCTTCATATCTTTATACATCTTTGAGATTCCCGGGTGAATACTCAATCTAGAACGATGGCTTTCAGCCAGAACTTCCTGCCTTAACCCATCTACATCTGGCACACAAAGACGTCCATTAATTCTCAAGACTCCCTGGTTGTCCACTTCAAAATCTGAGTATCGTCCTTATTTAGCTCCATAAAATATCTCCTCAAGACATCTATCCTCAAGCTGTTTCTTTATGATTCTGTCTTGTAGTGAAGGAACAACTTCCAGAATAGATAGAACTGCATTCCTGCTCAAAGCATCCGCAACCACATTCCCCTTTCCTGGAGTATACAGAATATCCAAGTCGTAGGATGCTAAAAATTCAACCCATCGTTGTTGCCTGAGATTAAGATCCTTTTGAGAGAAAAGATACTTCAACGGTTTGTGGTCTGTGAATAACTCGAATTTCTCTCCCAAAAGATAGTGTCTCCAGATCTTCAAAGCAAAAACAATGGCTAACAATTCTAAATCGTGCGTAGCGTAGTTCTTTTCAAGGGGCTTTAACTGCCGACTCGCATATGCAATCACTTTTCCATTCTGCATCAGAACTGCTCCCAGTCCAACTATATAGGCATCCGTGTATACTTCAAATTTACTCTTGCCTTCCGGAATAGCTAACAGCGGTGCACTGGTTAGCCTCATCTTCAGCTCCTGGAAATCTCCTTCACACTGGGGTGTCCATTTAAATTTAGCTCCTTTCCTTGTCAACATGGTCAGATGCGAAGAAATCTTAGAATAGTCCTTGATGAACTTCCTGTATTAGCCAGCTAAACCCAGAAAACTACGAACTTTTGTCGGTGTCTTCGGTTGCTTCCATTCTAGAATAGTAGCTACTTTGGTTGGATCTACCAAAATACCTTCACCAGAAACAATATGCCCCAAAAATTTGACTTCAGATTTCCAGAAATGACATTTGGAGAATTTGGCCTTTAAAACATGTCTCCTCAGAGTCTCCAATACAATTCTCAAATGCTCCATGTGCTCTTCTTCAGACTTAGAATAGACAAGAATATCATCAATGAACACCAGAACAAACTTATTCAGCACATCTCTAAAAACTTGATTCATCACGTTTACAAAATAAGCTGGAGCGTTGGTTAACCCGAAAGGCATAACCAACCACTCATAGAAACAGTTAGGCCCTTTAAATGCAGTCAAGGGAATACTGTCCTCAGCTACTCTTAACTGATGAAAACCTGATGCCAAATCCATCTGAGAGAAAACTAAAGCTCCATGCAACTGATCGAAAAGATCATCAATACGAGGCAATGGATACTTGTTTCAGATAGTCACCTTATTCAGTTCTCTATAGTCGACACAGAATCTTAGTGAGCCATCCGATTTAGTTACGAAGACAACTGCAGAACCCCAACTAGAAAAACTAGGCCTGATCAGACCTTTCTCTAAGAAATCATTGGTCTGCTTCACCAACTCCTCTTTCTCCTTCAGTGCCATTCTTCTACTGGGCTGAACAACAGGTACTGCCCCTAGAATCAGATCAATCCGAAATTCTATTTCTCGATGTGGAGGTAAACACTTGACTTCCTCGAAAACATCAGGAAAATCTTTAACCACATCAATATCTCCTCCCTTCTCTTGAGAAGTCTCAACTCCATGTAAAAGACTACTCAAGTGAACTTTAGAACTATCACACGTCACTTTAGCAATTCTACCCAGATCAGTTTCCAACGAAACTGTTCTCTCTTCACAATTCAGGACAGCTTTATGTTTATCAAGCCAATCCATTCGCAAAATAAGGTCAAACCCTTTGAAATCTAATACATAAGGCTCACACGAAAAACTATGGGAAAGATAAGTAATTCGCAAGCCTTTACAAATCATATTGAGTCGGGTTACTCCCCCTATGGGATTAGAGATGCAGATAGAATTTTCCATGACACTAGGGATAAGGTGAAATTTTACTACCATCTCCAAAGAAATAAAACTGAGAGATGCTCCAGAATCAAATAATACTTTAACATAAATGCCATTAATAAGTTGAGTACCTTCCAATACTCCCTTGCCTTTAGAAGAAGTTGATGGTGCACCTTCCAAAGCAAACACTTTGTTCGTCTGGACTTTTTGAAGAAGCGGGCAATCTTTTACCATATGTCCTGGTTGATGACAGTTGAAACACAAAGATTTCTGAACCATTGCTGATCCTGGCCCATACTGATGTTGCTGTTGAGGTCCTCTTCTGGGACATTTATTAGCCAAATGATCCTCTTGCTGACAAATATAACACTTTCGAGGTCCGTTATTGCTTCCTGGTTTCTTCCCTTTGCCTTGCTTTTTCCAAAATGGATTGAATTTCCTCTTATTTGGATTAGAAGAATTCCCTCCAGATGCTACTACAGGTGCTACTGACTTCTTATTCATCAAATCCTCGTATCTAAGTGCCATATCAATCAACTCCACGAAAGATCCTTTCAAATGTGTTGTCATCTTTTCATGAAATTCTGGCCTCATTCCCAGCACAAACATCTCATTCTTTTTGAGAGGGGTGTCAATGAGTCCCGGTCCATAGCATGATAATTCATTGAATCTTGTTTCATACTCAGCTACAGTCATGTTCCCCTGTTTCAAATTCAGGAAATCCTGGTACAAACGAGTTTTCCCGGCTGTGGGTACGAATTTTTCCTCAAACAGCTCTTTAAAACCATTCCAAGACATGTCATCCTCCGAAGTATGAGCTATAACTGTATCCCACCATGCTGCGGCGCCTTCCTGTAATTGCCAAGAAGCCATTGCCCTTTTCTGCTCATCAGTCAAACCCATACTCTTAAAAATCCGCTCATAGGGGCGAAGCCAAGCCTGAACCTCAGTAATAGTCTCTGACCCTTTAAATGGTTTAACTCCCAGGTTGGTGAAGTCTTTGCATAAAGTGGCAAAACTAACCCGAGGCGGTGCTGGATCCACAACCTCATTAACAGCCTGACTTCTTCCATTATCAGTAGATGAACTTCCTCTACCTCTACCTCTCCTCCTAGAACTCATATTGGTAACCTGGAAAGGTAACCAAACAAATTTAGATACGTATATAGATATGTGAAAATACAAATATGCACTCTTAAGATAAATATTATTCCAAAGCCTAGGTATTCATTCAACCTAGCGCTCTGATACCAACTGTGACGACCCGCCTTTCTATCCACAGAAAGACGCATCATTGCTAAGAATGAAATAGGTAGAAAATAGAAAGAAAGAAGAAAGAACAACACAATATCAGAATCTCACAGCGGAATGGAACAAAATATAATACATCACATAACTACTTTATAGTTTACATATCATCAGAGTCACATAACATCATATACATATCAGTCACTACATCCCAAAATACATCACATACACAATCTACTGCAGCGGACAAAATATATAGATACGCCTGGACTCCTGCTCCAAGCTCCTCCAGATATCAGTAATCCAAAACCTGACTACTTGGCTACTTATAAAAATTTGAGTACCCAAGAGTTTAATAAAAATATAATAAACTCTCGGGTCAGACATGGGTCTGGTATGAGTAAACGGGTTAAAGTTGTTTAACTTTGAAAACCATTTGAAATAAAGGTATCACGTAAGACTTCCCACACATAAACACGGGTAATTTTTTACCTTACGCTAACCAAAACAGTTTTATAGAAAATCCAGTGATATTATAATAGTGTCTAGGGTTTTCAAGTAAAGCTAGAAAATAGCTGAAATGCTTACATCTCACATTTCAACATAGTTGGGCACAATCAAAACGTACGGCGCTTATTGGAGATTGGATTCCATACAATGGCAGGGCTACTGGAGTACCGTCCGTCACAGTACCTGGCCTAGATCAGAGTACCGAGGATCACGCCCAACCCCCTGCAACACAAGGCCGGAACCATCCCTTACTGGACAGTCCCGAACAAGATAACCACACAGTTGTGGCCAACAACTGCCCACTAAGCCGAAATAAAAAGGGACATCTAGACAGGGGTATATCTCGCTCTCAAGTGGGTGCTACCCACGAAGCCTTGCTGCACCTCCCCTGTTTTAGCCATTCCCGGTTGATGAGGCTTGAGGTCATGATTACCTTTAGAGAACATATCTCTTAGAATGCTCATCGTCCACCTGACGATGTTCTAAAAGCATTCAATCCATACAAGTTCGTTCCGGGTTCGAACGAAACCGAAGGCATTATCTCGTTACACTCATTTTGGAATCACCCTCAGAGTTAACGACGATAACCCTTGCATTCTGAAAACTCCATCTCGATCTTCATTTGATAAGTTATGACCCATCATTTAATTTGGATCGATGTGGTTTTCGGAGAATCAAAACTGATTATACCGATCCCGGTCTCATCGAAATCCAAACGTGTTTTAAAGGCCAAGTTGTCTAATTAACTTAACAATTCAATTTATAAAGCAGTTATCACAGATAGTCATATATAATCAGAACAGATATGTCACAAAATAATATTACAGAAAAATTATCACTAGTCAGATACTCAAAAGACAACCAAACAGAGATCATCAATGTATATTATAATTAGTTTAATTAACTTATATTAATTTAAATTGTTATCTTAAGGATTTACTACAATCTTGATTAATAAATCATAAATTAATTAATTTCAACCGTTAAATTGATCGTCTCGTAATTATGTTTAAATCAATTAATTAATCTTAATTAATTATCAATTTATATTCTTAATTATTTATTAATTAAACTCAATTACTTATTTATTTATTTATTCATTAATCATTTAATAAATTACTTATTCAATTTAATTATTATTTCATAATTATATTTTAAATTAGGTAACCTTAAATTTTGGAATAATAACTAATTAACAACTTATTAAATTCCAAATATAAAATTTCTTAACATTTCTAAATAATTTTTTTTTCTTGCTAATAATTACAATCAACATTTACTTGACATTCAAATAAAACTTATTTAGATTTTTAATAATTTAATATTCTTAAGTTTATCACAGCTAAACCCGAGCAAAATACCTAGGTTACTCGGGTTTGACCCGTGTAATACTCCTTATTTCCCCGAGTCTCTCCCTGAATCATCGCTTGCTCCATTCTTTTCTTCTTTATAAATTTTTTTTTAAAAAACAAAGACTGGAACATAAAACTTCTCCCTGCTCTCGAGCTCGACTACGCGTTAAAACCCGAGTCCAAGCCCTTCCTTGCTCGAGTTTCAACTCGAGTCAACCTACTCCCCTTCGAAAATGCTGACACCCAATTCCTTGTCGTACACGTGCACAAGACTGCGGCGACCTCTTGGCGATCGGCGAGGTCTCCAGCACGACGTGATTGATCACTACATAAATCTCAGACCATCATCCAACTCGATCGCGTAGCCATTCGAAATCGAGTAAAGCCCGAGAAGCTCGAACCCATCACTGATCCACAAACCTGTCTTGCTACCACTCCTCCGACCACTTGAAGACTTGAGCTCCCGGCCATAGCCTCGTCACCCACAGAGTCACCGTTCCCCAAAACCTTGCTCCACTCGACGCTCCATCGAGGTCGCGACATTCAAAAGTTTGAGCTTCAGGAAAATTAGTTTTAAAAAAAAGAATTCGACACCACCGTCACCTCCGACGTCGTGGCCACCCCCGCCTATTTTTCTACCCCCCAGTAGACTCCTCTACCTCCTCGCACAACCCGACCACCCCCAGTTCCTCCGATCGCCTGAATTTGCTCAAAATCCATTTACAGTTCATCTATGAACTGCTCCTAGTACACTCATCTAAAAATCACCAATTTAATTTCAAAAATCCCATTTTCAACCAAGGATTCAATTTAAATAATTCAATTAGTGATTTGTGACAATTAAATTTTTACATAAAAAAGAATTTCTCTGTAATTCAATTGTTCATATGCTATATATCACCATCCAGCTTAAAACCATTTTAAAATCTTAGCTCAAGTATAAACAAACCCTTTTTGTTTAAACACTAGGTCCAATAATGATTACATGAAGATAGATTAAATTTTCTTGGTTATTCTCTACCCTGTAACCTAAAAACAGAGAAGAAAATCAAATACACAGCACAGTTATAAGAGTATATACAGAACTACTTCAAAATATACATGCAAAGCACCATCATCTGTACAGATTTAATTAAACTTAGAATTTAAATTTAATTGTTTACTCACCTGAAATAAATAAACAGTGAGCAAATTTCAGTTTCCAGATGAACACAGTCTACTCTTGCTCTTTGTTCCCAGTCTTGTTCCTTATTTGTTTTAATCCTTGAAGTTGAGTTAGCTGCAGTTGTATTTGTTGTTGATCAAGTTGTTGTTGTTGGTTTGCCGTATTTTTTTTTTCAGTTTTAGATTGATGAACGAAAATGAAATATGAGATGATATATGAGATGTATACAGGGTTATGTCAAATACTGGTACAAGATTTTTTTCTTTGTACTGAGAATATTTTTGTAAATATTTTGGCCAGAGATTTTTTTCCAGTTGGTGGCTGATAAGATAAAATGTGTGCTAGCATTAATTACTTGGCTTGTTCTATAAGCTAATATACATATCTATATATATATTTTTTATTAGTGCAGCCTGATTTGTGTGAGTGCATTCATATATACATATATAACTTTTATCTTTCTTTTTTTTTTCTTGTTACTTGTCTGGTTTGCTTTCATGAACCTTTTGTGCTTTATAATGTTATTATATTTTAGTATTGTCTTAAATGTTTATGTTATAGTTTACATAACAATAGATTTTATTTAAAATATTATTTGTTGCTAATATAAATACTTATCCTTATTTCTTTCTAAAGTTAAACTATCAACATTTACTTGCTTATTTATTATTTGTTTTCATACTTCTATTCATTTAATACTTCTATTGATAATATATATTTATTTTTATAACCATATTTTATTTTACACCTATGTTTAAATATTGATAAGGTATATTTTATTTACATTAAAATACATATATATAGCTGTTTTAGTTAATATTTAATTAATCTGATTAAATACTGACGCAGCGGAAAATAACAGAAATGAATATAACGGTGAAAGTAGCAATCGGTGGATTGAAAATACCAAACTCCCAAATCCATTGATCTCAAAGATACCGGATTCTAGCTATCTTCGTCACGTTGATCGCGCACGATGCCGTGAAAGAAGATCTACAATTCTTCGAACGTTGATCAAGCACACTTGATTCTGTGAATCGGCTTCAACAATCGTTGATTCGAGCGCACTCGAATGCCGAAGGTGGAGATAGGAGATAACACTCAACTACCAATTTAAGAAGAGGCACAAAGCACTCAAACAAAGTTTTATTCAAAATCAACTAACTTTACAAATGACACGAATCGCCTATTTATAGGCTTACAGCACACAACACTTACATCACAAAGCACAACACATTACAAGGCCTTCACGACCTAACATTGGTCGTTATCGACCTAACATTCACGGCTTAGTTACAACATCACACTTTACAACATGAACGACCTACGACCTATACATGCACAACGACTTAAAAAAACAAAACATCACACGACTTAACAAACAAACGATATAACACTTGGCAGAGCGACTTAACAACTGCGGCATCCAGGCATCCATGAGCGATGTAAGAACTTCAGCGACTTAAGATTTTTAGCGACCTAATGAAGTTCGCGACTTACAATTCATCAGCGACCTAAAGGACAGGAACTTGCGATCTAAAGAAGATCGTCCACGACCTAATGGAAGTTGTTCGATCGTGACTTAAGGCTGGAGCTGTCATAGGTCGTTTGGAACCTAAGGAGGAAGGAGACTCGCGACTTAGGGCTACTGGCTTCGTTCGATTCACGGAGGAGGAGCGGCTCGCTGGATTTAGGTCGTAACTCGCTGGAATTAGGTCGTAGCTCGCTGGAGTTAGGTCGTGGTCGCGATGATGGGGTTAGGTTGCTGGAGTTAGGTCACGATGATGGGCGTTCGCGATTTGAGGTATGTCTCGTTGCCTCCGTCTCTTTCGTGCTTTGTCGCGCTGCATCATCCTCCCCTTGTTGAAAAAAATTCATCCTCGAATTTAAAGCTTCTTCTTCTTTGACACCCTTATCCTCGTGAAATGGAACCAAGTGAAGATGACCCGACAAACTCAACTTACAAACATTCTCATTAATTCCCTTCACAACTTCCAAACGACCCATCCCTCCAGCATCTAGCTTGTTGTAAGTACCAACAAGAAATCGTTCAACCATCAAGTAGATAGATTCGTTGCCACTTTGCGTCTTCATCAAACCCAATACCGAGTCCATACTTACCTCCACCCATAATCTAGTATGTATAGGTAATGACATACAGAATCCTGACTTCGTCGCGGTCTCTTTTGAAATTTGATAATTATGGCTCTTCCGAACAAACCTTTCAACCTCCTTCCTTATTGACGGCCCAAAACAAGACGTTGCAATCAACTGCATGTTACGATCACAGTCCTCATGTCTTTCTACATGTAAGTCTTTGATAACACTTATTCGCCAACTGCAATCAGGAGTATACAATTGCCTTCCTTCGAACAGAAACCCATCATCCAGTCTTCTCAACTCTACCTGTTCTGTCGGACACATATGATTACGTGGCATATGCGGTACAATAGCACCTGGCACTTGATCAACATGATGTTGTACGTCCCTTAGTGGCAGCAATTCCTTGGACAACTCTGCAGGAACTACATCTTCACATTCATTCACTACTGGCTTAACCTCTTCGAGAATTTCAACACGTTCACTGGTTTCATTTTCATTCAACAGGAATACTTCTGCACTATCCCCCACTTCTTTAACAAACTCTCTTGTAGATTGTAGACTAGTCGAATCTACTTTCTTCACTAATGAATTACCCCCTTCAGTTCCTGACACACTTTCTTCATCCTCATCAAACTTTGCTGGTTGTGAATTTTCAACCTCATGTTCATCAGATTTTGTTGGTTGAAAATCATCAACTTCATCTTTATCAAACTTTGGTGGTTGTGAACAATCGACTTCATCTTCCACATCAACAAATTCCTTTAAAGACAACAAAGTCTTTAGTTCCTCGATTTCCTCCAATTTGTTTTCACTCTGTTGACGCCTTTTAGGAACCAAAATGATTCGTGTATCCTCGAACATAAAACTATAGCTGTTGGTGTGACCATCATGTTGCACAGCTCTATCATATTGCCATGGTCTCCCCAACAACAGATGGCATACATCCATATCAACCACATCACACCAAATTTCGTCTTTGTATTTCTTCCCAATGGAAAAGTTAACACAAGCTCTTCGATTAACCTTCACTTCCCCTCCTTTCCTCAACCAAGCTAATTTGTAGGGGTTTGGATGCTTCTCTATTTTCAATGACAATTTCTTTACAGCTTCTGAAGAAATGATATTATCACAGCTTCCTGCATCAATCACAAATTTACAAACCTTCCCCAGAATAGTACATGTTGACTGGAAAATATTGCTCCTCAACCAACTAGAATCATCTTCTTGCTTTGGCGTTAAACAGGATCTCCTCATCAACAAACTACAACCCTCATCTCTTGTCAATAATTCTTCTTCTTCAACTGGTAATGAATTGATACACTCTATCTCTGCATTTTCATTCTCAATCTCCGCAATCATTGCTCGCTTCTTTGGCTTTGTACATTCATTGCTTTTATGGCCCCACTCTTGACAATTAAAGCATTTGAGACTACTATTGACCTTTACTTTGATGGCTTCATTCACAATCGGCTTACTGACAATCTAGGAATCATTCGCACTGCTACTAATTAACATCCTTGTTCGGATTGTTGGAATTCGTAAACACACCACCTCCTCGTCTCCCTTGTCTCTCCCAGGCAAGTGCTTTCTGATGTGCTTCAGCGACAGATCTTGGATCAAACATATTCACCATATCTTGGATCTACGTTCGCAACCCTCCAACATACCTAGTTGTTAGCTGTTCCTCTGTTTCCATAATGTCATTCCTCGCAATCAATGAATAGAATTCATCTACATAATCATTCACTGTCCTCGTCCCTTGTCTCAAATTTTGCAATCGTTGATACATAAGAGATTGATAATTGTGCAGCAAGAAAGTTGCTTTCATCATCTTTCTCATCTTCTCCCAAGTGACAATTTTAAATTTTCCCATTCTCTCCTGTGTTAGCTTAGTTTGTTGCCACCAAGCCATAGCTCTCCCTCTTAATCTCGTAGCAACCAACTTCACTCTTCGATCCTCGGGAACTTCTTTGAAGTCAAAAATTTCCTCCACATTTGAAACCCAATCCAAAAATTCCTCCGCTACCATTCCACCCTTGAATTCTGGAATTTCAGTTTTCATCCCCGTCTCCCATCGTCGATCATCCTCAACTTCTCGATATGCATTCCGTACTTGGTCTCGATCTCGAGAATGAACAGTACATCTACCACCATCTTCATCAAAAACAGATGTATTTCGATAACGATCTCGACCATCCACATCTCTATGATCATGCATATCCCTTCTACTTTGTCTTTCATCATCACGATATGGCTCATGTTCAAACTCTCATGGAGTTCTTTTCTCTTCACTTCTATACTCATGATGTTCTCTTCTTAATGAAACTGAAGATTCTCTTCTTTCTCGGTACGATTGCGGCGACACCCTCCTCGCTTCCGTAACCGATGGCAAAAATCTGTTTCCTCCATGGTTCGAGACTGGCGACCTTCTCCTTTGACTTTGATTCATATCATTCATCAGTTTCCCCAACTTCTCAATGCCTTCATCAAATTTCTCATTGATACGTTGTTCCATTTGCTCATCTTCTTCTCGTCTATACACATCGGCAATATTCTTATGACGATTAACTCTTCTCGGCGGCATTGTCAAATCAAACAATCTTTACAACTCGGCTTGGACTTACAAAAGTGATGCACGGCCTTCAACTTGCTCGAATCTACACTTCAACACTTCAATACAAACTCTTCTCCTTGGCTCCAAGACTCGGCTTAGCTATGATTGGCTAAGTCTACCTCTGATACCAAATGACGCAGCGGAAAATAACATAAATGAATATAACGGTGAAAGTAGCAATTGGTGGATTGAAAATACCAAACGCCCAAATCCGTTGATCTCAAAGATACCGGATTCTAGCTATCTTCGTCACGTTGATCGCGCACGATGCCGTGAAAGAAGATCTATAATTCTTCGAACGTTGATCAAGCGCACTTGATTCTGTGAATTGGCTTCAACAATCGTTGATTCGAGCGCACTCGAATGCCGAAGGTGGAGATAGGAGATAACACTCAACTACTAATTTAAGAAGAGGCACAAAGCACTCAAACAAAGTTTTATTCAAAATCAACTAACTTTACAAATGACACGACTCTCCTATTTATAGGCTTACAACACAACACTTACATCACAAAGCACAACACATTACAAGGCCTTCACGACCTAACATAGGTCGTTATCGACCTAACATTCACGGCTTAGTTACAACATCACACTTTAAAACATGAACGACCTACGACCTATACATGCACAACGACTTAAAAAAACAAAACATCACACGACTTAACAAACAAACGATATAACACTTGGCAGAGCGACTTAACAACTGCGCCATCCAGGCATCCAGGAGCGATGTAAGAACTTCAGCGACTTAAGATTTTTAGCGACCTAATGAAGTTCGCGACTTACAATTCATCAGCGACCTAAAGGACAGGAACTTGCGATCTAAAGAAGGTCTTCCACGACCTAATGGAAGTTGTTCGATCGCGACTTAAGGCTGGAGCTATCATAGGTCGTTTGCGACCTAAGGAGGAAGGCGACTCGCGACTTAGGGCTACTGGCTTCGTTCGATTCACGGAGGAGGAGCGACTCGCTGGATTTAGGTCATAACTCGCTGGAATTAGGTCGTAGCTCACTGGAGTTAGGTCACGGTCGCGATGATGGGGTTAGGTTGCTGGAGTTAGGTCGCGATGATGGGCGTTCGCGATTTGAGGTATGTCTCGTTGCCTCCTTCTCTTTCGTGCTTTGTCGCGCTGCATCAAATACTCTGCTAAATTTCCGAGATGTCACAGAATACATACGAAAGTACCCATTTCGAAACCATTAATCTTTATATAGAATTGTTTGGGAAAAAATTGATGGCTTTGGAACCATCCTTTTGAAAGCTCAAAAATTGAAGTAAAACATTTGAAGGATAGCTTCGAAACCCACTTTCGAAGCCATTGCCTTCGAAACCCTTGAACCCTTTCAAAAGCTTTAGGAAGTGGCTCGGTACAAGTTAAAAACAAAAGTTACCTTTCGAAAGCATTGATGACCTCAATCCTTTCAAAAGGCATAAGGATGGTAGAAGGGTTTCGACTTGGTCGAAACTACCACTTTCGAAAGCTTTTCATTAAAAGAGAAAGTAACTCTTTCAAAACCCTATACTTTAAAGTATAACATCCCGCCTTTTTGTACGCTTTAAGCAAACACACGTGCCGACTTAAACCATACAGAAGGGCGAATTTTTATTTGGAGTGAATAAGAAAAAGAGAAAGAAATAAAAACAAAACAGAATCTCGCAGCGGAATGACAAAATATAATAATCAAATAATAGTTCATGAAGCTGTATACAATACATTTGATTATACTTATACAATACAAACTCAGAGTTACACATATCAGAGATAAACAAATAATAATGCAGCGGGATAATATGAATGTGATGGAATAAATATAGTAAATAATAATAGTACAAATCTTCGTCTTCATCCTCTAGAAATAAGGTCTTCAAATCTTGAAATGCTCAGGCTGACCTGAGCGAATTAAAAAGATAAAACACTCGAGTCAGAACTAAAAGATCTTATGTGAGTTAAATCAATGGTAAATAAATATGAGTGTAAACGGGGTCGGAGATGTTTACGGGGTTTGACATCTCTTATCTAGTGTCTAACATGAGTGTAGTAACTTAAGAGATGTTTGGGATTCACATCTCCCAAGGATCCGTTAAACTATCTACTATGTAGTACAATACGCTATTATAATATATCTATAGTAATATAAACTGTTAAAATAGCGTTAAGGCTTTACATTTTCCACCTTAACACATTTTTATTTCCCATAGTCTATATAGTACCGTAATCCCACCCATAAACTGGGTGTCTTCAAAGGGCACTCCATAGGTATGGTACAAACCAAACTCGTAGAAGGCGCGCTTGGGTAGGTGACACGACACAACTAGGAAATGCCAAGGTAGATATACCAATTACACATCCGGACTGGTGGTAACGCATAGCAGTCACTACCGCCCACCTCGAAACACACTCCCGAGTAAAATCGAAGGGTGGCCACCAAATAAATCGCAAAGTCAGAATATAGTATCAATGGAATGTGTCCGATCAGAGGAGCTACCTCATTGGCACGGAATAGCTCCTGTTTTAGCCACCTTATGCTAACTCACGGGAGTTAGGTCCATGTAAATATACCTTTAGGATTGTCGCCACCATCCTACTTCATTCTGGAATCTCCACCGCGTACACAGTTGTCAAAGTGGTTTTCGGTATCGATAGAGAGTATGCCCATATCCGATCCCGGTCTCTTTAATAACCAATCGCTTATTACACACCGGATGGTTCTTTTACTTTTCCAAAATTGTTTCATAATTGATATCAAAATATCATATTCAATTCAAACCATATCACTTTGGAAATCATTACTTACTTTTGAAATCATATTTGCCTTTGAAATCATATCACATTTGAAATCATAGTTCGATAATTATATTTCCTTTCAAAGCCAAATTCACAGTTTATATCGAAATATCGTATTCTCAAAATTATATCACTTTCAAATCATATCGTTTCAAAATCATAATTTCTTCTAAAATCATATTTCCCAAAACAGGTTAAGTCCTTGCTTCAAAATCATCATTTCAATTTATTATATCATTCAAAATTCCAACTTAAGTTATAACGTCATTTAACCTTATTCTCTTTTTAAACCAATTGAAATGAATATAACACTTACACTTTACTTAGTCTGGAAATTTAGAAATAGTTTAAATAATTATAAATAGTTAAAATACTCCAAAATAGTTTAGTTATAGGTAAAGTACTTTTAAATTGATTTAAGGTAGTAAAATAGATTAAATTTAGATTAAATATAATTATAATAGGTTAAATAGCTTTAAAATAGATTAAATAAATTTAAAATAAATTAAAATGTTTAATTAGTTTAAAATGAATTAAATTTATAACAACCCGCATATTTCACGATTGTATATTTAAATGTTTTATTTAAATATAGCATTATTAATCGGATAAAGGTCTGAAATGTTACTTTTTGTAGACAGTCGAATTGGGACTCGAGACCACTTCCATTGAGCCCAAAATGCCGTTTACAACTTTTTTGAGTATAACATCGATATGTTTGGAGTTGAGTGAATTTTGCTATTTTTCTATTGAGCTTTGGGTTTGGGTTTCAACTCATTACTCATCTAATACCTTAACTCCACTCAACTTCCTTCATTCATTTTCATTTCCTAACACTCCCAAGCTTAAGAGAAAAATGGGGGAAAGAATGGAAATAGAAATTCCTAAACCCTAGTTTTGATTAGGAAATACAAATTCAAGTCCAAAATCAAAGAGAAGCTTAGGTTAGCATCCTCTTCTTCTTCTTCTCCATCTCAATCTCTCTCCAATTTCAGAAATTTCTTATAACCTAACTTAGGAAATATTGCTTTTAATATTAGATTGGAGCTTCTAGAGTTGAAGTTGAAGAGTAGTTGATCTTTCCTTTGCTTTAGAACTTCTCATTCGTTGTCTTTGGGTTTAAAGGTGAGTTCTTTAACTCACATCTACGTCTATAACTTTCATTTTTGTTAGGTATGAATTCATAACATTCATTTATGTCCATTTGCTTTTGAATTGAATTGTTTTGGTGAATTTTCCATATTTTGGTGTTTTGGAGTTAAAATCTTTAAAGATCCTATTTTGGATATTTGGACATGTTGTTTGGGGTGTATCGAAGAGCCTATAAGGCTGGGTTGTCGCTTGGCGTAAATCCTTAGTCATCGTTGCTCGTCCGATTTCTCCCTATACGTTTTGGCCACTTTGGCCTAGGCAAATTGTTGCCCAGACCAGGTGACCTGACGTCTTGTGACCAAGTCCAGACGTCTGGTTTGGACCTGGAGAGAAAAATATATGCACGCAGAATTTAAAAAAAAGCAAGAGACTAATTCCAAACGTCTGAAATTCAGGATCAGACGTCTGGATGGGTCTCAGACGTCTGACTTGAAGTTTCAAATGTCTGGGGGTTCTCTAGATTATTTCTAGAGAACAAATCCAAACGTCTGGATTCTAAACCATACGTCTGGCTAGTTTTCAGACGTCTGGTTTGAACCTTCAGACGTCAGGAATTGAGCTGTTTGCTTATTTGCTTATGATTTTAAGTGGATTTCCTATTTCAATCGATTTTAGTTGATCCAGATAGTTGTTATCACTTACTATTGACTTTGATGACTTCTTTCTTTGGATTTTTGGTAATATCCATTTGATGGATTTGATATCGATTTCTTTGGTTTTGATTCACGTCTTCGTATGTGAATTTTTGATGATTGATTGTTTCTACAATCATTTCTATGGTTTTGATTCACATCTTCGTATGTGAATTTTTGATGATTGATTGTTGGTACAATCAGTTCTATGGTTTTGATTCACGTCTTCGTATGTGAATTTTTGATGATTGATTGTTTCTACAATCATTTTTATGGTTTTGATTCACGTCTTCGTATGTGAATTTTTGATGATTGATTGTTTCTACAATCGTTTCTGGTGTTTGTCGCTTTTAAAAATATAAAGGTTTCTATACTAGTAGTAAATATTTAAACGCTTTCACAAAATGATTTCAATACTATTTTAAATACAAAGCTTGTTTTCAAAACCGTTTTCCAATCTATTAGTATATACAAACATTTACCTCATTCGTATGAGAAATCTAATTAAACGGCTTAGCAAAACAAGTGGTATGAAACGCTTGCGTTTACTTCGTCGGTTAATTCTTGGACTTGTTCGATTGAACTCTTGTGACAATTTTCGAGTGGAAATCTACAATCTATTCGTAAATATTTAAGTTAAGACAGTGGTTATGAGACATGAAGCTAAACTCATCTATTTACTAGCTTAGTGTAATTGACACATTTTTATTGATCGATGATGATCATTTTGAGGTTTAGACTAGCGATGTGCGATGTCTCTTTGTTGGTATGAGAATTAAACCCCGTTTGAGGAGCTTCGTCTCAAATTTGGCGGGGTAGCGACCCGTGGTCTTCGGGCCGTTTGAGGAGCTTCGGCTCAACTTTGATGGTTAACGACCATGGAATAGCGTTCCGTTTGACATACATGTGTTGGTGAGATTTCATGCTCCCGTTTGAGATAGGCCTTCCCCCTTTTTGTGATTTTTGGATTTCTAGTTGATGATTTCTAGTATTTATGTTGATTAATTTGAGATTTAGACTAGCGATGTGTGATGTCTCTTTGTCCGCGTGGGGGACTATACCCCGTTATGTTGAGCTTCGTCTCATTTCTTTTATGGGCTAGTGACCCATGTTCTTATTTGAGTTTTGGTTCATCGGACGTACCATTATTGTACTGCATCGTTGCACCGGTTCATTTTATGGATTAGCGTTCCATTTGCATTTCTGGATTTCTAGTTGATGATTTCTAGAATTTATGTTTCACCGATTTTTGCGATTGGAAATTGATATGTTTGTCGATATTTGGGTTTCGGTGAATAATTTAAAGAATATGACATTCTTTTTAGTATTTGAGAATATTTGAGATATTGTATGAGTTTTGTTGTTACCTTATGAATACTTGCCACAGTATGGCATTTTTGTTATCATACGTTTTTGGTCATATCTCTTATCCTATCTCATTTTATCTGATATTTATAGCTAGATTGATCCGTTTATTATTTTACTTTTAAATAATACTCGGGTCAGACAGAGGTATTTCAGGTGCTTCTACTTGACTTCTTATCAGGGTTCGTCACCTGACTTTTGGTTAACTACTCTAGCTTAGTAGTTTTTGTTGTTATACATTCGAGATAGAGACTCCTTGATGTATACTTATTCTTTTGTCTAGCACTTGTACCTATTCTTTTGTAATGTAGTGGATCTTATATGGCCACTATTTTGATGTACACTTTTATAACATATATTCATATTTGATTCCGCCTTTGTGATAAGAATGTCTGTTTGCACAAAAAATGGACAAACACCTCAAAGTTGTATGATTTAGTGGATCTTATGTTGTTCTTAGTGATTTGGGTGATTTCTGCAAATATATGAAAAGCAGGGGCTAAACTGTAAAAAGACACACAGATTTATAGTGGTTCAGCCAGAATGTGCCTACGTCCACTTTATATGTTATTTCTCTTCTCTTGCTTTTATTACAAGTACAAAGCTTTGATACAAGTAAAAGAAAGTTGTTTGAAAGTTCTCTCCGTGCTTGAGCTCTCAAACTTGTCCCCCATTGTTGTACCCCTGCCTCTCTATTTATAGAGTGAGGTTGGGGGCAGGGGTCTTGGATATATACAGCTGCTGGTGGGCCTGGGCTGAAGTGATCTGGCCTGGCAGTCTGGTTCGGCATCCTCTTGGTTCGGTCATGAGGTGGTTTGGTGATAGGTGGATGGGATTTGGTCCGGTTGTATTGGTTCGGTGGTAGTTTGGATCGGTGGAGAGGAGTTGATTCGGTTGTATTGGTTCGGTGGTAGTTTGGATCGGTGGAGAGGAGTTGATTCGGTTGTATTGGTTCGGTGGAGAGGAGTTGATTCGGTTGTATTTGGTTCGGCAGTCTCGAGTGGAGCTTTGGTTCGGCAGTCTCGAGTGGAGCTTTGGTTCGGCAGTCTGGAATAGGGTCGAAACGTACCCAACATTTGCCCCCCAAAGCGGGGCGTATGACGGCATACGTTGTGCTTTGTTTTGTCTCGAGTGACCGTATTCGGTACCTGAGTCGATCCGGCTGGTCCGGTCATTCATCCTTCCCCTATAAATAGGGGGCTTAGGCCATCGCTTTTCCTATCAAGTGATTTAGCCGAACCAAGTTATTAAGCATTCTAGCCGGACCAAGTGATTTAGCCGAACCAAGTTATTAAGCATTCTAGCCGGACCAAGTGATTTAGCCGAACCAGGTACTATTTTTTCTGCCGAGTGAACTGTTGATTTGAACGACCGAATGAACCATTGACTCGTGCCACCGAATGAAACTTTTGAGTGATACGACCGAATGGACTATTGAGTTATACGACCGAATGAAGCTATTGAGTGATACGACCGAATGAAACATTGTACCGAGTGAACATGTGTTTCATACTTCGAATTTTTAAGCGAAATTCCAGATTACGCTGCTTGTATATTCTAACGATATACCTTTCCCATGTTTGCAGATAAAATGTCTCGAAAAGTTGAAACTCGATCAGATAAGAGGAGATCCGGGGGTGAGGGAGAGTCCTCGGCCGTGCCCCCAGCTCAATCAGGATCGGAGCGTCATGGGCCCGCCCCGAGGTCATTAGTGGATGGATATGGTCCCCAGGAGCTGCTGGATTCCCCGCCTGACTGCTTTCCTAGCTCTCTCAAAGAGGAGCAACTCGATGTTATATCTCGTTCCTTTGGGATCGATAGAGCCCTCATGCTGCTGCCGGGCCCAGGAGTCATGCCATACAGTCCTCCCGAAGGATACTTTGCTTATAGTAGGTACCATTGCATGTGTGGTGCTATCCCGCCTCTCAATGCTTGGGTAGTCAGCTTCCTCACGTATCTGAAGGTGGCCCCATTCCAGCTTCAGCCCAACTCTTATGCCATACTGGTGAGCCTTTTCGTTATCTTTCGGAGGAAGTATGGTCGCGCTCCCTCCAACCGGGAGATCCGGTACTTGTATAATTTAAGGGGCTATAAGAAGGGGTCTCCATATATTAGCTTGGAGTCCGCTGTGACCTTCAAGCCGGTCCTGGACCTGTACTCTAAATTCAGCATGTTCAAGAAAGAGTGGTTCTTTGTTAGGGACGACTCCGTCTCCATCCGGCGCTTTACCTCTGGATGTAAGTTGATGCTTTTACTTATAACTTTTATTCCGATTGCGATGCTTCTTCTCATACTTTCTCATTTTTGCTAGCGACAGGTGGCTTTCCGGTTGTGGAGACTGACCGCCTGGTTCAGACGGCGGCTGAGATAGAAGCCATTCTTGGGAAATACAGATCATCTGCCTTCTTGATTAGAAATGCGATTCTTCTAGAATATAACTTGATCCTTCCGCAGCAGTCTGTAGTTAAGCTGAGGGAAACGGCGGAAGAGAGGGCGGTTGCTCAGGCTAAGGGAGGCGTTGCGGCAGAGGGTGGAAAGAGAAAACCATTCACGAAACCTCCAGCCGTCGGAGGTAAGAAACTTAAGAGGTCGGACGGTCCTTCTCCCAGCAATTGTCCACTTACTCAGGGGGAGATAGATGCGGAGGAAGAAAGAGGTGAGGCTGAGGGCGGAAGTGACGTTGAGCGTCTTGGTGATGATGGTGGCGATGGACAGGGTGGTGATGGTTCCAGGGTTCTGTCTTCTGGGCAAGTAGGCGAAATGCAAGAGTGGACGGATGATGCTTTCCGCCAAGCTTTTGAGGGGTTGGATGATGATCCGGCTTTGGTAGAGAAGACCGGGAAGGCGGACAAAGCCGGGACTGGTGCAAGTGAGTCTTCTCCGACTATTCCGGCCAAGGTGGCTCTGACGACTCAAGGTGAACTCTTGACCCCTGCATGCTTCACTAATGATAGGGACTTAGGAATATTTTATGACCCGCTCCCATCCTGGAATGAAATCCAGGACTTATTGCAGTATCCCACTCCTCCCCAGGGTTTGTACAACCACAGCTGTGTTTCTTTTCCTTTTCTAACTTGTATTTTACCGCGTTTCTTGAATCGTATAGTAATGTAAGATTATGACACTTGTTCTTTATATCAGGAGCAGGCAAGACGCCCAAAGCTTCAGACCTTCGACACAGGCTCGAGCAATATAAACTTTCCAAAATTTCTGCTAAGCCGAAGCCCTCAACCCAACGCTACGGGGATGTAGTCGGATACCGTCCTCTTCTTGGGGTCATCGAAGAGGGTATTCAGCAGAGGAAGAGGAGTCATCCTTTATCCGAAACATCGCTCGGTCCTCAGCCTCCGGCTCAGCCTATTCATGATATTACTGAGGAGGGTAGCGAGTTTGTACCTTCTCCACACCCGTCCGGAAACCCTTCTGTTATTCATATCGACCGTCCCGACTTGGCCCGTAATCCATTCGCGGGTCATCCTGATCTGGATCCAGGTTCTCATGATATTACTTTTGACGAAGTCACTGGTGAACACCTTCTCCCCCGTAACCCCATGGTACGAGTACTTGATGAAGCCAAGTCCTTAGATCTCGATCTACTCACCACTCGTATAGCCACTATGGGAGACGAGGCCAAAGCTAATATTGATCGGGTGGCAGAGGAGACCAAGAAGCTGATGGGGCATCATGCTCGGCTGGTTAAGGCCGGAGAGGAGATTGGGAGCGCCAATATCCGACTTCGATTGGTGGTTTCGGATCAGGCCAAGCAGCTTGCGGATCAGGCTATCCAGATTTCTCAGCATGAGGCTGCTACTGGGCGATTAAGGAAAACCATGGAAGAGGCCAGTCGGGCCGAATTGCGGAAAATGGAAGCTGCTTGCAAAGAGCAGATTGACATGGCTATTGCCACGGTGGATGAGGTTCGGAGAGCGGATCTCGAGCAGGTGGAGGAATTGTCCGAGAAACTTGAGGCTGCAGAGCTTGCCCAAGCTAAGTTGAGGGAAGAGATGGAGGTGATGCGGAGGTCCCTTCAGGCTGATTGCTCGAGATACAGACTGGAGAGAGATGCTGCCGTCGAAAGGTTGTCGGCCTCCGATGCCCGGATGAGGGAGTTTGAGGAGAACGAGGGAATGATGGATGACATGCTCCAGGACATGTATTTCCGGACTTGGAAGCAGGGCAATCTCTCTTGGATGGATGATTATCCCAGGGTCATGGCCAAGACCTATCTTCGGGCTTTGGAGGAGGCTAAGGCTGATGCAGATAAAGAGGGTGGAACGGTCTTCAGTATGGATGTGGTCACTGCCCAGTTCACCAAGGAGGAGAAAGTGGCGGTAAAGGAGGGTATGCGGTTGCTTGCTGCTGAAGAGGCAGGTGTGCAGGTAGAGGATGACGACCAGGACGGTCAAGAAGCAGGTGCTGGTAAGTTTTCCTTTCTAGTCTTTCCGTTAACTTGGTTACTCATCACTAATGAATCCTTTTTATGACCGGACAGGCGGGCAAAAGAGCAAGGACAAGACTTCGACGCAACCGGCTCCCTGATTGGACCTGGAAAATTCTTTTTGTAGGCTTGGCAGTGTTGTATCTGTTAGTCTTAAGATAGTAGAGTAACTTCTAAGTTGTAATTCTTGCTACTTGTAATAATCAACATTATTCTTGACGTGTAATTTTTTAACTTAAGCTGATTTTGTCGTTTCTTGAATGTTTGTTGCTATTTTGACATGTCGTATGAGAAATATAGCTGTGTATATTCTCGTAATTAAATTGTGTTTGATGTCAGATTCTGGTTTTAAATCCTAATCTCATGACTTGCAATGTTAGCGTGTGGTGTGAAAAAATTAAATTACAGTCGTGCATCTGCACATAAAGGAAGAAAATACCGCCTTTCATGTTCTGTTTGTAAATGGCAGCCTCGAATATCTTGTATAACCAAGCATGGAAAGCGGTTGAATGTTCTGCCACCCGATTGTGAATCCCTGCATCCATTGGCGGGTATCTCTTACCCTGCATCCTGTACTTTATGGTTTGTTATAGAGGATAGGAGGAAAGTTTTTAAGTAAAATTGAAATATGTGAAATAGTAAAACTTCCAGTCACGGAAGGCCTTCGATGTGCTTAAGTTCGTGGCAAACGGGTTTTGTAGTCACTTTCCCTAGCTGTGGGTCTTGGAGACATTTGTCACCCATCTTACGCCTCCGCGGGGAGTTAATTCTTTTTTACCACAGCCGCACTTAAGACACATCGGAGCCGAGATCGCGCACAGTAACTACCCGGGCCATTATGGCCCGTACTCATGGGTATTATTCGACTTACTGTGGCCGGCTAGCGTAGGTGCCGATCGTCAACTGTGAACTGCCCCTGGCTGGCCACACCTTATGTTGGGGCTTATAATCGGTTCACAGTTGCCGGCGAGCCTAACGCCGTAATGAGCTGCCTCGGCTATAGTCGGCCTTCTCGGTGGCTTATAATCGGCTCATTACAGTTGGCTTTAAGGGCCGTCGCGAGCAATGAGTTAACCCGCGGCAGAGGGATGCTGGAGCAAAAGTGTCTCATTGACGAGGGCATAGATTCGCATAGTACCTGTTGGGTCTTGTCCACGTGAAGTTGCATTGTGGAGTGCTTTGAATAGAAATGCTATATGCTCAGGATTTCGTTCAACAGAAAAGGATAAAGTTAACAAGCAGCCAAGATACAAAGGAACAAGTTAAAAAAGAGACAAGGCTTTTTTAAAGTGGTTCGGCACGAAAAAATGCCTACGTCCACTGATTCTCTTTGTTAATTCACTTCATATGGGCAATACAAGTTAAGAAAAGTATCGACGGAGGTGTTGGATGTTCCATGCCCTCTGGAACACCTCTCCGTCCACTGTAGACAAAATATAGGCTCCGTTGTGGAGATCTTTATGAATTACATATGGTCCATCCCAGATTGGGTCTAGTGCTCCGGGGCGAGGGAAGATTCGCTTGAGGACAAGATCCCCTTCTCGTAAGGTACGATGCTTGACTTTGGAGTTGTATTGTGCTGCCACCTTTTGCTTATGGGCTGCTGTTTTTAGGACTGCATCATTCCTTCTCTCCTCGACTAGATCCAAAGACATGTTGAGGAGCTCTTCGTTCTCTTCTGGGTTATAGTGGATCCTACGGTGGGAAGGCACAATGGTTTCAACTGGGAGCATAGCCTCCGATCCGTATGCCAAAGAGAAAGGAGTGTGCCCTGTTGATGTTCTGAAAGATGTGCGGTAGGCCCATAGTGCCGTAGGGAGTTCATCCACCCAAGCGCCCTTTGACTTTTCGAGCTTCTTTTTGATCAGAGTTTTCAGAATTTTGTTGACTGCTTCGACTTGTCCGTTTGCTTGGGGATATGCTACGAATGAGAAACTTTTGTGAATTCCGTGTTCTTGGCACCAGTTGGCGAATTCCTCGCTGTCAAACTGAAGTCCATTGTCTGATATGATTTTTAGTGGGACTCCGTACCTGCACAGTACATTTTTGATTAAGAAGTTGATAACTTTCGCTGAAGATACTTTATTTAGAGGTTCTGCTTCCACCCATTTGGTGAAATAGTCGACTGCTACTATAGCATATTTGGCGCCGCCTCGACCCATTGGCAGTTCACCGATTAAGTCAATTCCCCATACTGCAAAGGGCCAAGGGCTGGTCATCTGAGTAATCTCGGTTGTTGGTAGCCGAGGGATCTTAGCAAATTTTTGGCATCTGTCACACTTCTTGACGAAATCTAAGGCGTCCTTGCTTAAGGTGGGCCAGAAATATCCGTATCGGAGTATCTTTTTTGCTAACGTTTGCCCTCCGGTGTGATCTCCGCAGCTTCCTTGATGAATGTTGGATAAGATTTCCTTGGCTCCCCTTCCGGCGACACACCTTAACAATGGGTTAGAGAACCCGCGCCGGTAGAGGATGTCTCCTTGTATTGTGTAGCGGGACGCTTTCCTCAAGATTCTCTTGACTTCGTTACGCCCGTCGGGTAGTGTGCCATTCTGTAGGTAGTCTCGGATGGGAGTCATCCAAGTTGCCTCTTCGGTTGCAGCTATCAGATTCACTTGCTCAAAACTTGGGATCGTTTGCTTTGAGACAGTTACTGCTCCGAAGATGGCGACGTCTCTCATACTTGCTTGCTTTGCCAATTCGTCGGCCTCTTGGTTCTCTTCCCAAGGGATGTGTTTGACTAAGTAGTGGTCCAATCGGCTGAGAAGTAACTTGGTCTTCTTTAGATATGCTATGAGTCGCTCTTCTCGAGCTTTGAATTCCCCTAGTATTTGATTAACAATAAGCTGAGAATCGCTGTGAAGACACAAAGAATTGGCTCCGATCTCGATAGCAATTTCCAATCCGGCTATTACTGCTTCATATTCCGCATCGTTGTTGGTGGCAGCGAACTCCAACCTTATAGCATAGTGCAGTTTATTTCCCCTGGGAGTGATTATTACCACACCTGCCCCCGAGCCTTGTTCGTTAGATGCACCGTCCACAATGAGATTCCACTTGATATCTTCTGTTATTTCCAGTTGCTCCTTATCCTCGTTGGTAGTGAATTCTGCAATGAAATCAGCCATGGCTTGTCCCTTGATGGCGGTGCGAGGGTGATAGGTGATATCATATTGACTCAGCTCAATACACCATTTAAGTAGTCGCCCGGAAGTGTCGGGACGATGGAGTACCTGCCTCAGTGGTTGATCGGTCAGAACTTTGATGGAATTGGATTGGAAGTAGTGACGTAGCTTTCGTGAAGTGATTAGTAAGCAGTATGCTAACTTTTCAAGCTTAGGATATCTGACTTCTGCCCCAGCAAACCTTTTACTGACGAAGTAAATTGGTCGTTGCGTGCGGTTGTCTTCCCTTACCAAGGCAGCGCTTAGAGCGTGAGATGACACAGCAAGGTATAGGTATAATTCTTCGCCTTCGCTTGGGGTCGAGAGTACCGGTGGTTTCTGGAGGTGTTCGATTAGGTTAAGGAAAGCGGTTAAGCATTCGTCCGTCCATTCGAACCTTCCTTTATCTTTCTTTAGAGCTTCGAAAAAGGGGACGCACTTGTCCGTTGCTTTGGAGATGAATCGGCTTAGGGCAGCCACTTTTCCATTTAGGCTTTTCATTTCCTTTCGGGTGGAAGGTATCTTGATGTCCCTTAATGCTCGGACTTGTTCAGGGTTTGCTTCTATCCCTCGGGCATGGACGATGAATCCTAAGAATTTTCCCGATGACACTCCGAAGGAGCACTTTAGTGGATTCAACTTCATTCCATACTGTCGAAGTACCTGGAACATTTCGCCTAGGTGGCTTACGTGATCTTTGGCTTTCCGTGATTTTACCAGCATGTCGTCTACATATACTTCCATTGTTCGTCCTATTAGCCCTGCAAACATCTTGTTGACGAGGCGCTGGTAGGTGGCTCCTGCATTTTTAAGTCCGAAGGGCATCACTTTGTAGCAGTATAAACCCCGATCGGTGATGAAACTAGTGTGGTCTTGGTCGGGAGCATGCATAGGAATTTGGTTATATCCTGAGTATGCATCCATAAAAGACAGGAGTTTGTGCCCGGCTGTGCTGTCTACAAGTTGATCGATTCTGGGAAGCGGGAAGCAATCCTTTGGGCAGGCGTCGTTTAGGTTGGAGAAGTCAATGCAGGTCCGCCACTTCCCATTAGCCTTCTTTACTAGTACCGGGTTGGCGATCCATTCTGGGTAAATAGCTTCTCGTATGAAGTCATTGGCGAGTAGATTCTTTACTTCTTCATCGAGGGCTGCTGATCGCTCTGCCCCCATACTTCTCTTTTTTTGTTTTACAGGCGCCTTGGTAGGATCAATTTTTAATACGTGGCATGCTATGTTGGGGGAGATTCCGGTCATGTCAGCGTGTGACCAAGCGAACACATCCAAGTTGTGGCGGAGAAAATCAATGAGTTGTTCCTTCAATTCAGTTTTCAGCTGCGACCCAATTTTCAGTAGCCTACTTGAGTCGTGCTTGTCTACAGATATAAACTCCATAGCCTCTGCAGGCTCGGCGGTGGCCTCCTCCTCTTTGTCCCTAGGGTCTAATTCATTGAAAGGGTCGCTGGTGTATCGAAGAGGAGGGGCTTTATTTAGTTGCTATGCTTCAAGGCTTTTTGTGCAGAGGGCAATCTCTACACCTTTCCCTTTATCTCTCCTGTGGTTGTTGCGAAGTTCGGTTACATAGCAGTCTCGTGCAATATCTTGGTCTCCTTCCACTTCCCCTACCCCATTGTCTGTTGGAAATTTCGTTTTCAGGCACCACGGGGCTAGGACAATCTGGAAGTCAGATAGGGCTGGCCTTCCTAGGAAGGCGTTGTAGGCCGAATGGTTTTCTATCAGCACAAACGTCTGTTTCCTTACAACGGAAAGAGGATGGCTTCCAATTTCAACGAAGAGGTCAAGCTGCCCGATGGGCATTTTCGCATCTCCAGTGAAACCGTGTAGCGGTTTATCGCAGGGAGATACATCCTTCATTGATAGCCTCATTTTGTCGAATGCGTGTTTGAACAGGATATTTACAGAGCTTCCAGTGTCTACCAGGATTCGGTAAACTTCGGCGGGACCGAGTCGGGCAGAGATAACCATGGGATCCATGTGAGGGTACTGTCTTCCTTCTAGGTCGCGTTTACTGAATGTGATGTCATCATTTTCTTTCCGCTTTGGGTGGTGCTCTTCTATAACCGTATTGACACAGTCTCTATTGTCTCTAAGCGACTTCCCATATCTTTCCATCTCTTTCCAACTTCTGTCTGCGATGTGCGGACCTCCTGAGATGGTATGGACCACTATCTTCTCTTGACTAGAGCTGCTAGCGTTGCGGTCGCCTCTGCTGGTCCCTGGTGAGGGTAGCCTTGGGTTTTCATTGGCAGGAGCTGGAGTCCTGTCTTGACTTTTTACATAGCGTTCCAGTTTCTTTCTTCTGATGTGTTCCTCAATCAGATCTCGGAGATGATGGCATTCGTTGGTATCATGTCCGTGGGATTCGTGGAAGCGGCAGAATTTTCCAGATTTCTGTGCGCTATCTGATTCCTTCTTGTATGGTGGGCGTTTGTATCTAACTTCGCCTTGGGTGGCAAGGAAGATATTTTCGACGGTCTCGTTCAAAGGGGTGTAAGAGTCTAATCTTGGTCCTGGCCGATATAGGCGTTTTTCTACTTTCTTGCCCCCAGCATTGTCTCTGGAATCATTTCTTCGAGCGTCCCTCGCCACAGCAGGGGCATTGCCATGGGTCGTCTTACTTTGCTGTCCTGACTGCCCCTCAATGGCAGCATCCTCAAGCCTCATGTATTTCCCGGCTTCATGGAAGAAATCGGGTAAAGTAGCTGGTTTTTCTTTTGTCAATCTTCTAGCAAATTTAGTGTCCGGATGCACCCCACTGCAGAGGGCCATCAGGATAAGCTTCTCATCGGCGTCTTGAACTGCGGCTGCTGCGGCGTTGAATCTGGTTAGGTATTGCTGCAGCTTTTCTCCAGGTTTCTGTTTGACGCTGGATAAGGAATAAGCGTCCTTAGGTTGCTCCACATGAATGCGGAACTGACTGATAAATTTTTCTTTCAACATTTCCCATGAGCTGATGGATCCTTGGGGTAGATGACAGAACCAGGAGGTAGCAAGATCTGCTAAGAAGAGCGGAAAGCATTTGCACAGTACTCCCTCTGTTGCTCCACTCATGAGCATATGCTGTGTGTATCTCTGTAAGTGTACAACGGGATCGGAGGTTCCTTTGTAGGGTTCCATTGTTGGCATCTTCCATTCTCGGGGGGTGATAGCAACTTCGATATTGCGGGCGAAAGGGCTGGTTAACCTAGCGCCTATCCCTCGATCTCTTTGCTCCCGTTGGACACACTCTCTGAATAAGCGCGCCATCCTTTCATCAGAATTTGGAGCAGACAGAAATGAATTTGGTTCTGTTCTGTGGGGTTGATTCCGTCCAGACAACCTGTAGGGATGGTATCGTCTATCATTCCTCATATTTTCCAGTGGCTGCCTTTGATCTTCTGGGAGCATGCTTGGGTCAGCTACAGTTGGCCCTTGCCTTGATCTTCCCCTGTTGGGTTCTGATCTAAGCACTTCCTCGGGTCCAACTTCGGGCTGAACTCTAGCTCGGCCCCGTTCATCGGTGTTTCTGTGGTTAGGCAGCATGACAGGCTCAGCTGCAGTTGACCTTCGCCCGGTACCTTCCCTGTTGGGTTCGGTACCAAACGTTTCCTCAGGCCTAACTTCGAGCTGGGCTCGGTCTCGGCTCCTACCACGGCTACTTCTGCCGTTAGCTTCTTCGAAGAAGGAAGATCTTTGCTGTCTCTGAGATCCTCCAGACTAGGACTCGCCCCATGATTCAGTGTTGCGGTTGGATTCTTCAGCGTCCTTCAAGCGTGACATGAGATGGTCCACCAAGGCTTCCTGCTGGGACGTGAAGCGGTTAGTTACTTCAACAACAACTCTGTCCAAATCTGCCCTAGTAATTGCTGCAGGCTGTTCTGTGGCAGGAGTGGTTGGGTTAGCCTGTCCTTCATTTGTTACCGTTGCTGGAGGAGGACGATTTACTTGATTCGCGATAGCTGGATCAGGAAGGCTACTGGATGCGATGTTTTTTCCTTTGTTAACATCTTTTCTCTGTTTGGGAGGCATGTTTTCCAAGTGGCGGACGATGCTGTTAGGAAAACTCGTTAAGTAGATGAAGCTGAAGCCCTGAGTTCAATTATCAGTGAAAGCACCAAAAATGTTTGCACAAAAAATGGACAAACACCTCAAAGTTGTATGATTTAGTGGATCTTATGTTGTTCTTAGTGATTTGGGTGATTTCTGCAAATATATGAAAAGCAGGGGCTAAACTGTAAAAAGACACACAGATTTATAGTGGTTCAGCCAGAATGTGCCTACGTCCACTTTATATGTTATTTCTCTTCTCTTGCTTTTATTACAAGTACAAAGCTTTGATACAAGTAAAAGAAAGTTGTTTGAAAGTTCTCTCCGTGCTTGAGCTCTCAAACTTGTCCCCCATTGTTGTACCCCTGCCTCTCTATTTATAGAGTGAGGTTGGGGGCAGGGGTCTTGGATATATACAGCTGTTGGTGGGCCTGGGCTGAAGTGATCTGGCCTGGCAGTCTGGTTCGGCATCCTCTTGGTTCGGTCATGAGGTGGTTTGGTGATAGGTGGATGGGATTTGGTCCGGTTGTATTGGTTCGGTGGTAGTTTGGATCGGTGGAGAGGAGTTGATTTGGTTGTATTGGTTCGGTGGTAGTTTGGATCGGTGGAGAGGAGTTGATTCGGTTGTATTGGTTCGGTGGAGAGGAGTTGATTCGGTTGTATTTGGTTCGGCAGTCTCGAGTGGAGCTTTGGTTCGGCAGTCTCGAGTGGAGCTTTGGTTCGGCAGTCTGGAATAGGGTCGAAACGTACCCAACAATGTCCGTGACTGATTTGTGTTATGTTTATTTCTATATTTGTTTCCGAAGGCCACTTAGCCACTGTGTAGTAGCTTTGAGTGTGTATTCGATAAGTCGGATTTCCTCTGGAAATTAAATGTAAGATATATTATCTGACATATCGGTACTCGCACAAAGCAATTACACAGATGGTCACTCCTCAACAGCCTTATTCTTCATGCTAATCGACAGCATTACCCCGTAGTGTCCTTGGCTAGCGTGAGTATAGAGGTGGGGCGTCACAGCATTGTATCAAAGCCAAACTTTGGAACAATGTAGAATAATCTAGCAAGGATCATTGTCCTAAGTCTTTCATAAGAGTCGTGCCATAGGATTTAATTCGAGTCTTCGTACTGTTCTATCCTATTTCTTTTTATGATGCCTTGTTTTATCAATCAAGTTTGTTTGATATTCATTCTGAGAATAACCTTTTTCCTCTTCTTTCTTGTTCTTTCTTTCTTAAAGAAGAAGAGATGGTTAGATCTGGCAGTCCCAGCGCCGATCAATCCAGTAGTCCTTCTCTGGATGGCGTATTTATGTTTGCCCAACAACTTTTGGATCTTGTAAAGAATCAAAAGTTCATTTGTGCTTTGAGTAAGGACCCCAAAAAGGTTTTATCTCTGAAACAAGAAGTTCCTTTCGATCAGCTTGTAGATATCACTCTTCGACTTGAAGATGCCGATAAAGAAAGTGATGTTGAAGTTATGGATGCCAAACAAAACTCCAACATCAACAAAAAGAGTCGTATTAAGTTCAAAAGCCCTAATCCCAACAAGAAAGGGAGGCAGGCAATTTCAGTAGAAAAGACTCCTACCTCTAGTCGTGGACAATGCTACAATTGTGGTTCTATGGACCACTATGGGATTGAGTGTCCAAAACCCTTTTCTTGTCGCTATTGCAAAAGGGTGGGTCATCTTTTATTTTCATGTCCCAAACTTCAAAGTAGGAGAGAGGGAAAGCTGAAGGTTGTGCAAGCCCGTAGTAACACTTCTTTTGGTCAAGGTATTTCTCCTTCTATCCTTGATGGCATTATTTTGTTTCGTGATTTTCCTATTCGACTTCTTTTGATACGGGTGCATCTCCTTCTTTTATGTCAAAAGAATTTGTTGATACTTTTTCTTTAAATATTTTGGGCTTGATGACTTCACTGAGAATTGCGAATCCGGTTGGTGGATCCGCAACACTCGGTTTGCTTTGTAAAGATGTCGAGATTATTTTATGTAATTATTCTTTCCAAGCCGATTTGCATGTTATGCGTTACTTAGGCTTCGGAATTGATTTTTGGGAAAGGATTGGCTTAATCATTATGAAGCCCATATCCTTTGTCCTGAGCGGACTATCTATCTTCGACATCCTCAATCTGTTAAGCAGATTTCTATTTTTCTTATTGATTTCGATTCCTAATTTGGTGGCATCATTTTATTCTTTAAATCTACATGATGAGGAAAATGTTATTTCTCTCATTCAAGTAGTTTGTAAATTTCCCAGTATTTTTGAGCTTGTCTTAGGATTACCACCTAAGCAATCTATTAAGTGGTGCTAAGTCTTTTCAGTTTGACCATGCCACCGATTTTCATCAGCTACGAGTTGCGGAGTGTAGCATTCCCCTTATCTGCATTCCGCACTCGTTGTGATTCTTATGAGTGGTTCGTTATGTCATTCGGTTTGACGAACCTTCCAGCTTATTTCATCCATTTTTCGAATCGAGTATTCTGCGAATATTTCGATTAGACCATTCTTGTATTTATTGATTATGGATGAAAACAACAATTTAAAAGTTTGCAAATCTTTTTAATAAGATATTTATAAGTATAATTGAATTTTGTTCTTAAACAAGCAAAGTATATTTGTAAAATTTTAAGAGACATGTTTATCATATAGAAGATAATTTTGTGTTGTTTTGCCCATTGAGTGCTTTAAGAATTCTGGTCGATGCGCTTGATCAACGTTATCGATAGGAATCTCCTAAACGCTATGATGAGACAATTAGACACGGTAAATTGACTTGTAATAAGTTAATTTTTCTAAAAAGATGATTACATAAAGTTCATTATAATTTTGAATGTCTTAGCTTTTTGGGAAAGAGGATCATTTAAAAGAACTCCTTTCCGATACTTCTATTCTTGTGATTCCCGAAGTGAACCAAGACTTGATTGTTCGTACCGATACTAGTCGTATTGGTTTGGGTGTCGTTCTCATGTAAAAAGGGGACGTGTTATCGCTAAAACTTCTAGACAATTAAAGCCTACCGAGACTAGATATGCCACTAACGATCTAGTGCTCGAGGCCATTGTTTTCGTTCTTAGAATTTGGCGTCATTATCTTTTGGGAGAGAAATTTGTTCTCTACACCGATCATAAATCTTTGAAGCATTTATTTTCTCAAAAGGAACTAATTTGCATCAACAACGTTGGCTCGAGTTCCTTGCATCTTATTATCTTGATAGTAACTATCTTCCCAGAAAGGGAAATCATGTTGCCGATGCCCTTAGTCGTAACAACAAGTGGTTGTTTCTATGATGAGATCCGAATGGAATGATCTCGAGACTTTATCTACTTGTAAGATTCGAGATCGTGAATCCAATTCGTGCTCATCTCTTGTTTTATGTAGCCTTGAGGCTCGTCCTTCTCTTTTATATCTCATCCTTAAAGCCTAAAAGCAAGATCTCGAATTGGCTTTTCTTAGCCAAAGTTGTAGGGACCAAAATTAGGTTGAGGGTTTGAAATATTTTGAAATCGATGCTCGTGGTGGCATTCGAGAGTTTGGTAGACTTATTGTGCCAAACATTTGTAATCTTTGTAAAGACCTTTTAGAATATTTTCATCGTTCTTAATTTACCATTCATCCCGGTAGTAGTAACGGCTTTATTATTGGGATGGAATGAAAACTGATATTGCTAACTTTATTGAGCGTTGCATGACTTGCCAACTTATTAAGGCTGAACATCAAAGGCCCGGTGGGTTATTGCAACCTTTGGACATTCCCGTTTGGAAGTGAGATCAAATTTCCATGGACTTTATTGACGGTCTTCCCCGTTCTCATTCGGACCATGATAGCCTATGAGTGATAGTAGATAGACTTTCAAAATCCGCTTATTTTCTTCACGTTCGGTCCAATCGGACCGTACCTCTTTTAGCTAAACTCTATGTTAAAGAAATTATTAAATTGCATGGAGTCCCTACTTCTATTGTTAGCGATCGTGATCCATTGTTTACTAGTGGATTTTGGAAAGGTCTTCAAAAAGCTTTGGGAACAAAGCTTAATTTTAGCACCGCTTATCATCCTCGGTCCGATGGACAAACCGAGCGTGTGAATCAAACTCTTGAAGATCTTCTTCGTGCATGTGTTCTTGATTTTTGGTGGAAGTTGGGAAGATTATATTTTTCTTGTTGAGCCTTCTTATAATAATAACTTCCAATCTAGTATTGGTATGGCACCTTTCGAGGCACTCTATGGAAGGCCATGCCGATTTCCTCCATATTGGCTTGAAACTGGTGAGAAGCTGGTTTTAGGTTCAGACTTTATTGATGTTCATTTGTGTTTCACCTATGAAGGGTGTTGCGTGTTTCTGTCGTTCGAGGAAATTAACACCTCGATATATTGGTCCATTTCCCATCACCGGATGTATTGGTTCTATGGCTTATCGCCTTTTATTACCGGCTCAATGTTCTGCGGTAATGCCTTAGGGATTCCGATTCTATTCTTGAGCCCGGTATTATTGAGGAAATTGAAGTTTCACCAAATTTGACTTATGAGCAACATTCTATTCATATCATTGCTTCAAAGGTTAAACGCCTTCGAAATAAAGTTGTTCCGCTTGTGAAAGTTCAATGGTCCTCAAATCCTAAGGATTGCTCTTGGGAATCCAGAGAATTCATCGAGCGAACACATCCGGACTTACTCTCTCGTGCTCTTTATGGTGAACTTCTCATTTCAAACTTTCTTCTTTTGAGTTGATATGCTTTTATGGTTGTTACTTTTTATTTTCCTCTTAATTATTACGAGGACGCAATTTCTTTAAGGAGGGGAGTCTGTAACAACACGCATATTTCACAATTGTATATTTAAATGTTTTATTTAAATATAGCATCGTTAATCGGATAAAGGTCCGAAATGTTACTTTTTGTAAACAGTCGAATTGGGACTCGAGACCACTTCCATTGAGTCCAAAATGGCGTTTACAACTTTTTGAGTATAAACATCGATATGTTTGGAGTTGAGTGAATTTTGCTATTTTTCTATTGGGCTTTGGGTTTGGGTTTCAACTCATTACTCATCTAATACCCTAACTCCACTCAACTTCCTTCATTCATTTTTATTTCCTAACACTCTCAAGCTTAAGAGAAAAATAGGGGAAAGAATAGGAAATAGAAATTCATAAACCCTAGTTTTGATTAGGAAATACAAATTCAAGTCCAAAATCAAAGAGAAGCTTAGGTAAGCATCCTCTTCTTCTTCTCCATCTCAATCTCTCTCCAATTTCATAAATTTCCTATAACCTAAGTTAGGAAATATTGTTTTTAATCTTAGATTGGAGCTTCTAGAGTTGAAGTTGAAGAGTAGTTGATCTTTCCTTTGCTTTAGAGATTCTCATTCATTGTTTTTGGGTTTAAAGGTGAGTTCTTTAACTCACATCTACGTCTATAACTTTCATTGTTGTTAGGTATGAATTCCTAATATTCATTCATGTCCATTTGCTTTTGATTTGAATTGTTTTGGTGAATTTTCCATATTTTGGTGTTTTGGAGTTAAAATCTTTAAAGATCCTATTTTGGATATTTGGACATGTTTTTTGGGGTGTATCGAAGAGCCTATAAGGCTGGGTTGTTGCTTGGCGTAAATCCTTAGTCGTCGTTGCTCGTCCGATCGCTCCCTATACGTTTTGGCCACTTTGGCCGTGGCAAATATTTGCCCAGACCAGGTGACCAGACGTTTGGTGACCAAGTCCAGACGTCTGGTTTGGACCTGGAGAGAAAAATATATGCACGTAGAATTTAAAAATAAAAGCCAGAGACTAATTCCAAACGTCTGAAATTCAGGATCAGACGTCTGGATGGGTCTCAGACGTCTGACTTGAAGTTTCAAACGTCTGGGGGTTCTAAGATTATTTCCAGAGAACAAATCCAAACGTCTGGATTATAAACCAGACGTTTGGCTAGTTTTCAAACGTCTGGTTTGAACCTTCAAACGTCTGGAATTGAGCTGTTTGCCTATTGGCTTATGATTTTGAGTGGATTTCCTATTTCTATCGATTTTAGTTGATCCGGATAGTTGTTATCACTTACTATTGA
This sequence comes from Allium fistulosum, assembly GCA_030737815.1. NCBI lineage: Eukaryota > Viridiplantae > Streptophyta > Magnoliopsida > Asparagales > Amaryllidaceae > Allium > Allium fistulosum. The sequence goes on along the minus strand of CM060907.1, from coordinate 1,112,478,554 downwards.
CTTTGATGATGTTTGCACCAAAAATGGTCACAAACCCCAAGTGTAGTGAAAGCACCAGCGTATGAATACAAATCAACAGTATTCACACACAAATCACAGATCTAAGCAAGTAACAAGCAGCAATCAAGAAACAATGAACAGTGACACACAATTTATAGTGGTTCGGCTATCTCTGGCCTACGTCCACTTCAAGGTTTTTATGATTTTATTGCTCGATGCTTGAAGATTACAATTTCGTATGTTCTATTACAACTGATTTGCTGAACTAAATCTGAATCTAAGGCGGCAATGGTGATCTGGAGTAAATCTGGCAGAATCTGGGCGCTCCTTAGCTCTAAGAATTGTCCAACCCCTTTTCTGAATGACCAGGGGATCTATTTATAGGTGTAGGAGGCTGATATTTCGCCTAAAATGAAGGGAGACCAGTTTTGGTACGTCAGGGGGCCCACATGGTCGAAATCTGGAGATCTAGGGCCCACTTTGGGATTGATTCGACCCTTGGTTTGAATCGATCAAGAAATCATCCAATCGAGCTGAAATTTGGTGTGAACATTCTTCATCATGTGTTTAAGCTTCTGTGAAAATTTCATTGCATTTGGACTTGTGGATCTCAAGTTATGATCGATTCAAGTTGGTGTTTTTGGTCGCAGTGCTCTGTTCGAATCGAGTACGGTCGAATCGATTGCTTCGAATCGATCAAGCATGCGCTTCTGTGATGACGTGGAGCGCCTCCTTCGTATCGATCCGACTTCTATGCCGAGTTGACTGGTTCGACTCCATGGTTTTAGCAGCATTGACTGGGGATTCGTGGTAGTGGATTCGAAGACATCCTTCTTCGAATCGAATGAGCGAAGGTCTGTTCGAATCGATCTGGGTACGTTAAAGTTGATCGATTCGAAGTTGCCTCAAACAGTGTGGATTCGAGGTACATGGATTCGAACGCATGCACGTTCGAATCGATCACGCTATATCTTACCCACTCGATTCGAAGCTACTCTCGCAGGATGGAGTCGAAGGCTAAAGCACTTTCATGGATTCGAAGCCATCAGGGGAACTTCGTTGGAGTCGAGCTTGATGGATTCGACCCTAGGGGATTCGAACCATTGGGAGACGAACTCAAGGCTATGTCCTTCACTTACATAGATGATATCTTGGGCGTACGAACTCGGATTGACTCGAGATTTGGAATTTTGTTCTATCTGGCCTTGCTTGACATGTCTTATCAATTGTAGCATGTTCCGGACTCGGGCAAAATTCATCGATATCCATGGTGAACCTGCGATACACAATCGATGTTCATGACTAATAATCATTGATTTTCAGTTAATCTTTGGGTATCTCAGCTTTGCCAAAAAGTGGGATAACACTTTGCCCCCCAAAACATGGCTTTTGGTAAAAAGGTGTGTTTTGATAAGTCTCAAATTGAATGTAGTGAGTCCGTGTTTTACTCAGAGCTTATAGTATTTTCAATCAAGTCCGTGGCTGTTCGAAGCCGAATCGTTATCAGTTTCTTTCAGTGGAAGTTAAGAATGAGATTCTACCGTCTCTCTGTATTATCGATGGTCACTCCGGACCCTTGCCGAGCCCATTCCAGACTTAGAGATCGAATAGAAAGATCCTATTGCACTCCGGTGTTGCTTTCTACCCCTTACACTCCGGCCCCAGTTAGGGCGTAAAAGCGATGTCTTGGTCGTTCTCGACCGATCATAGCCTCTCCGTGCTCATGCTGGATCCCATCCTGTCATTCTCCGGTGAAGGGGAAACAACGTTAAGTGAGTCAATCCTGTCGCTCTCCGGCGAAGCGACTCACCTCCTGCACTCCGGTTCAGTGAATCTGAACATTAAGCGATGTCATGGCCTAAATCGTGGGCCGATCATAGCCTCTCCGGGCTCATGCTGGATCCCATCCTGTCACTCTTCGGTGAAGGGGAAACAACGTTAAGTGAGTCAATATTGTCGCTCTCCGGCGAAGCGACTCACCTCCTGCACTCCGGTTCAGTGAATCTGAACATTAAGCGATGTCATGGCCTAAATCGTGGGCCGATCATAGCCTCTCCGGGCTCTTATCAAATCCTGATCCAATCACTCTCCGGTGAATAGGAAACGATGCTTAAGTGAGTTGATCCTGTCGCTCTCCGGCGAAGCAACTCACTTCTTGCACTCCGGACCCTGCCTCTCCGGGTAGGATCATAAAGCGATCATGTTTATATTGATATTTAATGTTTATCCTTTAACTCTCCGGTCAAAGGTTTATTTTAATAAGTGTTTCTTTATTAAATTCAAACCCTAGATGTTCAATCTCAAACACCAGGAAAAACAAGATAATGCCTCTCCGGGCGGAGCGGTCTATTTCCATCTCAGAGCATGCCTAGGGATCTCTCCAGTTCCCGTACATGAGTAAGTGGGATAGCCGTTTTATTTTGGAAATCAAATCTAAGAAAACTAATCGACCAGAGTCCAAATCTCGAACTTGGCCCTTGCCATCACAATCAGTTGATGACGAGTCGTGATCCCGATCCAGGATCATTCCTGTTTGGTTGAGGCGGTAGTTGTTCGGGTCTAACCGCCGTCGTACATTCTCTGACATACTGCGGCAATCTACCATTCCTGGCATGCTCTTACACCTCATCCTTCAGGTGGCGGCATTCATCGGTAGTGTGCCCATCCAGCTCATGGAATAGGCAGTATTTTCCGGTCCTGCGTTCCCGCTCCGTGGGATCTCTCCTGGGTGGTTTTCGATAGGGGAGTTGCCCCCGAGTTTCGGTGTAAATTCGTTCCAGTCCTGCCACCAAGTCTGTGTATTGCCTGAATCTGGGCTCTCGGAATTTCTTCCGTTTATCAGGACCATCATGTGCGTCATCCTGCTTTCTCTTTCCTTTGTCTACCCTGGACTGTTCCCTGGCGGTTCCTTCGCCTTGTGCAACATTTATTTCCTGCCTCTTGGCTCGTGATTCCTCTAATCGAATGAATTTTTCAGCTTCATGGAAAAACTCTCCAAGATCTTGCGGTGGATCTTTAGTCAAAGAGTCTTTGAATTCGGTGCCTTCTCCAACTCCTGCCACTGCCGCCATCAAAATCATCGATGGGTCCGGGCGATCTACAGAAGTCACCATCGCATTAAATCGTAATAAAAAATCTTTTATGGACTCTCCGATCCTTTGTTTTATTGATGCCAAAGTCATCACGCTCTTAGGTCGCGTCACGTGAACCCTAAACTGCTTCATGAAGCAATCCACAAGCTTGCCCCATGTCCTGATTGATTCGGTTTCTAGCTGCCTAAACCAAAGCGCAGCCAAATCTGATAATAATAAGGGGAAACATCGTGCCATCACTTCCTCGGATGCTCCCAGCACTTCCATGTGTTTGATATATCTGGTGATATGCATGGTCGGGTCTGACTTTCCGTCATAAGGATTCAGCGTTGGTAGTTTGAACTTCGGAGGGTTCCTTGCATTTCTGATATTCGGAGCGAACGGACTCCGACTAACTTCTTCCAATCCTCCTCCTGACAACCCTCCTCTCATGAGTTGTCTCACTAGGCCAATCATTCTTTCATCTCCATCTAGGGGTTGCCCCCTTGTCACGTCTCGGTCTTGCCCTCCGAGTCTCGTAGGGAATTCTGGTACGTACTCTTCGGGCGGCTCGTTAGCATTTGTGTTGGCCCTAGCCGGTTGAGCTCCTTCCAAAGGTACTTCTGCGTTGGATCCTGCGGGCCTGCCCCCAAGCCCTTGTTGATTGCCTTCTGGCTCTGTATTCTGTCCTACGTTGGGTTCCATAGACCTAGCTCCTTGTTCCACATTCACAGCCGCTGTAGCTGGTCCTGGGTTTTGTGTTCCTGCAGTTCTCATTTGTTCAAAGAAATTCTGTAGCATCTCTTGTTGGCTTTTCATCATTCTTTCCTGCATTTGGTTATTCATAGCCTCCATCTCTTCTCTAGTAATGTAGATCGAAGCTTGTCCTTCTCCAGCGCCAGAGGATGCTTCTTGACTTCCTCCCTGTTGGCTCCTCTCAGCTCTTTGTTTTTTACTTGTTTGTCGAGTCATTGTAGAGCCAAATCTGAATCCTTAAAATTTCAAATCTAAACTTTGAATCTGGTGTAGCGGGTGCTAGTTCTTCTCAGTGAAAGCACCAAAGTGTTTGCACCAAAAATGGTCACAAACCCCAAGTGTAGTGAAAGCACCAGCGTATGAATACAAATCAACAGTATTCACACACAAATCACAGATCTAAGCAAGTAACAAGCAGCAATCAAGAAACAATGAACAGTGACACACAATTTATAGTGGTTCGGCTATCTCTGGCCTATGTCCACTTCAAGGTTTTTATGATTTTATTGCTCGATGCTTGAAGATTACAATTTCGTATGTTCTATTACAACTGATTTGCTGAACTAAATCTGAATCTAAGGCGGCAATGGTGATCTGGAGTAAATCTGGCAGAATCTGGGCGCTCCTTAGCTCTAAGAATTGTCCAACCCTTTTCTGAATGACCAGGGGCTCTATTTATAGGTGTATGAGGCTGATATTTCGCCTAAAATGAAGGGAGACCAGTTCTGGTACGTCAGGGGGCCCACATGGTCGAAATCTGGAGATCTAGGGCCCACTTTGGGATTGATTCGACCCTTGGTTCGAATCGATCAAGAAATCATCCAATCGAGCTGAAATTTGGTGTGAACATTCTTCATCATGTGTTTAAGCTTCTGTGAAAATTTCATTGCATTTGGACTTGTGGATCTCAAGTTATGATCGATTCAAGTTGGTGTTTCTGGTCGCAGTGCTCTGTTCGAATCAAGTACGGTCGAATCGATTGCTTCGAATCGATCAAGCGTGCGCTTCTGTGATCACGTGGAGCGCCTCCTTCGTATCGATCCGACTTCTATGCCGAGTTGACTGGTTCGACTCCATGGTTTTAGCAGCTTTGACTGGGGATTCGTGGTAGTGGATTCGAAGACATCCTTCTTCGAATCGAATGAGCGAAGGTCTGTTCGAATCGATCTGGGTACGTTAAAGTTGATCGATTCGAAGTTGCCTCAAACAGTGTGGATTCGAGGTACATGGATTCGAACGCATGCACGTTCGAATCGATCACGCTATATCTTACCCACTCGATTCGAAGCTACTCTCGCAGGATGGAGTCGAAGGCTAAAGCACTTTCATGGATTCGAAGCCATCAGGGGAACTTCGTTGGAGTCGAGCTTGATGGATTCGACCCTAGGGGATTCGAACCATTGGGAGACGAACTCAAGGCTATGTCCTTCACTTACGTAGATGATATCTTAGGCGTACGAACTCAGATTGACTCGAGATTTGGAATGTTGTTCTATTTGGCCTTGCTTGACATGTCTTATCAATTGTAGCCTGTTCCGGACTCGGGCAAAATTCATCGATATCCATGGTGAACCTGCGATACACAATCGATGTTCATGACTAATAATCATTGATTTTCAGTTAATCTTTGGGTATCTCAGCTTTGCCAAAAAGTGGGATAACAGATGACTTCTTTCTTTGGATATTTGGGAATATCCATTTGATGGATTTGATATCGATTTCTTTGGTTTTGATTCATGTCTTCGTATGTCAATTTTTGATGATTGATTGTTTCTACAATCATTTCTATGGTTTTGATTCACGTCTTCGTATGTGAATTTTTGATGATTGATTGTTTCTACAATCATTTCTATGGTTTTGATTCACGTCTTCGTATGTGAATTTTTTATGATTGATTGTTTCGACAATCGTTTCTATGGTTTGTCGCTTTTAAAAATATAAAGGTTTCTATACTAGTAGTAAATATTTAAACGCTTTCAAAAAATGATTTCAATACTATTTTAAATACAAGGCTTGTTTTCAAAACCGTTTTCCAATTTATTAGTATATACAAACATTTACCTCATTTGTATGAGAAATCTAATTAAACGGCTTAGCAAAACAAGTGGTATGAAACGCTTGTGTTTACTTCGTCGGTTAATTCTTGGACTTGTTCGATTGAACTCCTGTGAAAATTTTCGAGTGGAAATCTACAATCTATTCATAAAAAATTAAGTTAAGCCAGTGGTTATGGGACATGAAGCTAAACTCATCTATTTACTTGCTTAGTGTAATTGACACTTTTTTATTGATCAATGATGATCATTTTGAGGTTTAGACTATTGATGTGTGATGTCTCTTTGTTGGTATGGGGATTAAACCCCGTTCGAGGAGCTTCGACTCAAATTTGGTGGGGTAGCGAACCGTGGTCTTCGGGCCGTTTGAGGAGCTTCGGCTCAAATTTGATGGTTAGCGACCATGGAATAGCGTTCTGTTTGAGATACACGTGTTGGTGAGTTTTCATGCTCCCGTTTGAGATAGGGCTTCCCCCTTTTTGTGATTTTTGGATTCCTAGTTGTTGATTTCTAATATTTATGTTGATCAATTTGAGATTTGGACTAGCGATGTGCGATGTCTCTTTGTCCGCATTGGGGACTATACCCAGTTATGTTGAGCTTCGTCTCATTTCTTTTATGAGCTAGCGACCCATGTTCTTATTTGAGTTTTGGTTCATCGGATGTACCGTTATTGATCAATGACTGATTTGTGTTATTTTTATTTCTATATTTGTTTCCGAAGGCCACTTAGCCACTATGTAGTAACTTTGAGTGTGTATTCGATAAGTCGGATTTCCTCTGGAAATGAAATGTAAGTTATATTATCTGACATATCGATACTCGCACAAAGCAATTACATAGATGGTCGCTCCTCAACGGCCTTATTCCTCATGCTAGTCGACGGCATTACCCCGTAGTGTCCTTGGCTAGCGTGAGTATAGAGGTGGGGCATCACAAAATTGGTTTAAAATAGTCAAATAATTTATATAATATTAGTCAAATAGTTTGATAAATTTGAAAATCTTAATAATTATAAATATATTTTTAAAACAGTTTATATTAAAATATGAGTTTGGAACTTATTTTAGTTTAAACTATTCATTACATTTCAACATATTTGGACAATTTCAAATTTCCAAATCGACGAAACCAAATTTCAATAAACTATCGGATTTCATATCGTTTAAATCCATGTTCAAAATATCAATACGGATTACTCCAATCTCAAAATATTTAAAGTTATTTCAAACAAATTTAATAACTCAATTTCGATAGAATTTCATTTACGAAAAAGTTTAATTTTTAAACTTCCCATTTAATTCTTAAAGAAATTCCCTTTTAAACCAATTCCCATTTCAACGCAAAACTTGATTTTCCAATAATACTTCAATTTATATAAATCAAATTTTATTTCAAAACATCAATTGATTAAATTCAAAATTTAAGGATTTTAAAATCATTTAATTTAACCAATCCGGTGTCCGTATATAATTCTCTATCCTAGGGTCAAGTGATACGGATATTTATCATTTCAATCCGCAATTTAAACATTTTACGGTTGTAAATCATTTCAAACTGCAATCCCGAAATAAATAAAAATCCATAACTAACTTGCAGTTTATAACGGTATAAAATACAACATCCATTTAACCAACATCAACAATCAACATCCATCACAATCATCATCCAAATCAATCAATAATATCAATATAGAACTGATAATCAATAACGGGTATTAAACTGGCAATTTATATTTAATAAATAATTAAATGACAATTTAATTCAAATAAATTCAAATTATCCGAGATGATGATTTAATATATACCAAACAGTCACAAATAAATTTCTAATCACATCATAAATTTAATTTAACAAACATAAGAAATTTTAGAAGTTGTGAGTGGGTTAAAACACTCACCTTTGAATTTAAATTGAATTTAAATCCAATTTAAGCCCAAAATTTGGACGGTCTTAGAATTTGTCCAAACTAGCGTCAATATGTCTGAAATCCTGATACGATCCCAGCGGATCAAATCCCACGTGAATCGGACCTCGTATGCAAAAGTTATTAAAGTTAGAACGTTTTTTTCTTTTTGAATTAAATTCAAATAAAATAATAAAACAAAACAAACAAACCCTCACTTGCCACGTTACCTCCTTCTATAGCAAGCCCTAAATGCACGCACGAACGAAGACAACGCCGTCACCACGTTAACGAACGCTAGAGGCAATCGATCGCCGCGCCTAGGTCCGACCTCGCCGCCGCACGCGCCTCGCCTGGCCGCTCTCCCCAGCCTCGCACAACCCCATGCGGCGCTCAGTCGCTGTAACACTTCCAACCGCCGCCGAATTTGTGGAACCCTAATAGAATTTTCACCGTCCATCCAACCGTTGAAACGACGAACCACTTATACCCACGTCACGGTATCGTCGATTCGACGATCCGTTGAAGTCGATCAACGCGCGATGAACGACCGTGGATTGTTCTTTAATTTCTGGACGAACAGTTATTCAAATTGGATAACGAATTACAGATCTGAGATGCGCTCGTCGAGAGCTTCAAATCGATATATAATTCGATGTAGTTTGAGGAGTTTGAATTTTGATTTGGTTTTGATTTTTGAAATCGACAATTGGGAATTAGGGTTTGTCTACCATTGGAAAGAGAGGAACAAATGGAATTGTACGTACAGACAAACTGAGTTGATGAACACTAGGGTTTATAACGATATATATATAGGCGGAACAAAACAGAAATAAATAGGCTCGATTGGTTTGAATTGGAACGATAAACGACCCGAAAAGCCCGTTCTGTCTCCGGAACGAAAATGGGTCTTCCCATATATCAAAATAAATGCTTTCGATAATTTTAAAATCAATGGAAGTCAAGCCCAAATTCCATCGTATGAAGAAGTTATGATAAAATCAGCTTATTTCAAATTGATTTCAATTAAATTTGATTTCTAGGCGTTTCGAGCCCGTACGATCAAACGACAAGTCCGATCTTTATGAAACATGAAATCCTATAACAATTCACCGCTACGGATCCGATGAAACTGGTTTCGTCGAAATCCAAGTCAGTTGCCAAAATGGCTATTTTCACGTTAATTAAATTAATTAAACCACATTTTTATTTCAAAGTTAATAATTAACAATCTTCATCATTTTTGATTTCTTAATCACTTACAATAATTTAAACAAATTTAGATGTAAATTTAAAGTTGATTAATCCATCAATTCCAGTGTTAAATTTTCAATTTCATTAAATTCAGTACTTATAAATTAAATTTTTAGTAATTCCATTTAATTAACCTTTCATCCTATTATTCAATCCATTATTATCAAATAGATAAAATTAACATTGGTTCATGATTTATTACATTAATATTATCAATTTTCATCTAAATTTCCATTAACGTAATATTTAACTATTTAATTTTATTTATTTGCAATAAATCCAATAACTATAATTTTAAATTCCAATAAATTGATAATTCTTTATTTCTATTCTTTTAATTCAACTAATTTTCATATTATAAATAAAATTAACATTATTTCCAAATATTAATTTAATTTACATTAACATAATATTAAATTTAGATTTATTGCAATTGATTACCAAATTTCACTTAACAGGCTAAATGAATAGGTAACATATAATACTTGTTACCATTTACTTTTAATCACACTTATAAGTTATTATTAACAAACAAATGTTACAATTCTTATATAATACTGATTTTATTCAATCACCATTTATTATGCTATTTCATACATTAATTCAATATTTACATTTTTTTTCTTTCTAGCCAAGTATAACAATTTACAGTATTTTATTGGAATTTCATTTCAATTTTGAATAATTAACTTTAATTTACATTGTTACATTTCATTTTTAGTATTCATTTCATTATTACATTACAACTTTTTATTTCTTCCAATATTTAGTTACCAAAATCTTATTTTTTTTAAGAAAAATGTGTGGTCCTCTATAAATAGAGGAGAGCACACATGCATATATATAACACAAAAATGAGGTGCTGCCAACATGCCTAGCAGGTAGCAAAATCTGAATGCTAATATCAAAAGAAAAGATTAGGTACTCCTAAGATGAGTTCCGGCAAGGCCACCACTCATCTCACCCCGATATCAAGATCCGGCAAGGCCACCCCTCGATATCAAGATGTTAGGAGTACCTAAAGACTGAAGAAAATCCCAACTAAGCAAAGAATCTATATCTGGATCTGGAAGAATGAATGAAGTGGAACTGAAGAAGATGCTGAAAATGATATCCCATCTGAAGACTCTCTATGAAGGAACCACCAAAGATCCTGATATGGAGACTCTACTCTTAAGACCACACTACCATCCGAAAATCAGCAATCTAAAGATACCAATTCCTGCAAAAAAACCTGACCCCCTATAGCCCATACCTGAGCCTGAAAGAGGACTAATATATAAGATTAGAATAATACATATATATGTATATTTATGTAAATTATATACATATATATGTATTAAGAAGGAGGAAATAAAAACTAAATAAGATAATTCGAACCAATAATAAAGAAATGAAAAATATGAAAACTAAAACCAATAATAATCTTATGAACCTTCAATTGTAAGTAAGCTATGATTAAAAATGGAGTCATCATATAAATTAGAAAAAATAGAAATACTATTATTATAAATGTTAAATATATTGTTATTACGTTTAAAAAGATTAATATTATAACTAACCTTATTAAGATAACCTTTAAATAGATTATTTTTAGCTAATTTATATTTGGGGGTAGAAATCCAATTAAAACAAAATAAAGAGATTGTATAAATCAATTTGTTAAAATGACTACTATTATTATTAAAGATTCTTTGGTTTCTTTCAAACCAAATATACCAACTAGTAATAATGAATAAAGAGTCAAGTAAGATTCTAATATGCTTTTTCAATCTGAATCTAAAATTATTCCAGTAAAAATCACAATTGGAAATTTTAGTTATAATGTTAAAATTAAAAATTTTAAGAGTATTATTAAGTATGTAACAAGAATCCATGCAATTATAATATATATGATTAGTTTCTTCAAGATACAAATTACAAAATACCAATTATTATTGATTTGAATGTTTTTTCTCTTTAAAAATTCTATTGTATTAAGTTTTCCATACAGTATTAACCACATGTGTATTTTAGATTTTGGAGGAGCATTAGATTTCCAAATAAATTTAAAAGAATTATTTAGTGTACCCGAAAAATTAATAAATCTGTAAAATGAATTTGAAGTATATTTCTTACTCTTATCCCATTCCCAACTAATAATATCATTATCAATATTATATAGATTTAGTCTAGCATAAAGTAAAGCTAGTTGCCTAAGGGTAGAACCTATTAAAATACTATTAAAACTAAAATTCCAAGGAGGATCGTTCTCTGGGGAATAAACTTCATTAATTAAAGCGAACTTAAAATTACAAATTTCATAAAGCTCTTTAAATTCCAGATTGAGAGGTAAAGTCGAAATCCAACGGTTATGCCAAAAAGAAGTACAATTACCAGAATGGACTATTATATTAATTCCTAAATTAAAAATCTCATAACTTTTTAAAATATTTTTCCAAAAATTGGAAATACTTTGAGTAATAGGAGAAGCAATTAAGGTGCTATTTCCATTATAATATTATTTGGAAATGACCTCTTTCCAAATATTGTTATCATTAGTATCTTTAAACTTCCATAACCATTTACCTAGTAAGGACAAATTCATATTACGCAAGTTAATAATACCAAAATCTTATTAAATCGACAAATTTAATCATTGAAAATTACGGGTCATTACACTCTCCCCTACTCAAAACATTTCGTCCCCGAAAAGGAAAAAGAAGGGAAAATAAGGAATTAAGAAAATTAGTATATCTTATTCAAAATATTAGATTTATCAAAAATTTAGTTTACAAAATCAAATAGTTTAAATAAAATACATCAACTTATAACACTTAAATCCCTTTATATTCAAGTAAATAAAAGTTTGGAAAACATTCATAAAATTTTCTAAGTCCAAACTTCACGAAAAATTTCTGCAGTCTCCTTTGTACGGAGAGGCTCGAGAGAAATTATAATATCAATAATATCAATATATATCAAAAAATTTCAAAATAATATATCCTAACCGTGGAAAAACAATATAATATCGCTATAAAACCGTAATCCAAGAACGTACTTATTTGTCGGGCAAACAACGCCTAATTATGAAAGCAAAAGCAGTAGCAATTGCTTCCATAACCTGTATTTCACTTATATAATCCAAAAGAGTTAATAATTATATAAAATAAAATATTTAAAGTTGTTTCAACCACTAACAAACAAATCAATATAAAACAACAATCACTTGCAATCACAACATACAATAATCATATGAAATCAATAAAATCAACTATTCATCCATACAACCAAACAAATAGTTTGTTCGGGTATAGAAATTTTTAACCGCCTAGAATGATAAATAAACTACCGAGTATACCATTTACTCAACAGTCTTAGATAAAGCTCAATAGATTATTCATACATCCAAACAATTAGGAGTATCCTTACCCAAACATCTATAAACCAATCAAACAATAATTTACAATGTGCTTGAGTTATTCTTATTAAATTTCTTTCACAACATTTACAGTTTTTATTTTTATTTTCTTTTCATTCATACAAGGATTATTTCTTTAACTTACATTTATTTCTTACAAATTTTTTTTTCATTCATTCATTCAGTATTTATTTCATTTATTTTTCCTTTATTACTTACAAAAATTCATTTTCATTTATTCATATCATGTCAATTTCTTTTATTGCAGTACATTCATTTTATTATTTACTTTAATTATAAATAGTTTCGATATTACTTAAGTTCAAAATCCTTTACTTACAGTACTCATTTTCTATTTCATTTAATTAGTAGTATTACAATTTTAACTCAAGTTTATAATATTTTCATATCAAATTTCTTATTTATAAAAAGTAAATTTCATTGAACACTTCTATTACATAAGTATTACTTGTAAAAATTTCTATTACATATTCTTTTTACCTTTAAACTTTTATAATTGGTAAGTTATATATATGCCTTTAAGAGTGCAATTGAAAGTTACACAAGTTTGACTTACTTATTTTAATTAACTTAAGGTTCACTAATTATCATTTCTTATTTTTCATAACCCTTTTTATTTACAGGTTACAACTTTCAAATTCCTTGTATATATTCAGCTATAACTTAGCATATAATTTCTTATTTTCATTTAGAAGTTTCAATTATTAAATAGTTAAAATTTTCATTTCATTTTCAATAATTAAAACCTCTAATTTATAGAAATTTAAGAACTAAATGTCGGGTTCCGTTTCAAATCATTTAAAATAATAATATCTATATAATCATATCTTTATATATATATCGAATCAAAATTGGAATTCAAAATTAAGATTATCAAAATAATTATACAGTAAAACTACTATAACAGCCTTCCCACTTTGAAACTCGAAAATGAACGTCGATGATGCGTGCACTCATCACCAAAATTATTTTCCAGCGACAGAGAGGGGATTACATAATTTATTTCTTTCCAAAATTTCATTAAACAATTCTTTCAAATTATATTGAAATATTCATATCAGAAAATACTTCTAAATAATATTATTATTATATCCCAAAATCATTCGAAAGAAATTTTCAAAAACCTCGGAACTTAAGTTCTAAATTTCCAAATTTCATCTATTTTATTTACAAATCTTATTTTCAACCAATATTTATAAATTTTCACTACCAAACAAACAATTATATTACAACCAAATATATCATTTATAAAAAATTTATTTTATATACAAAATATATAATAGGCAAAATTATTTCATTTACCTATATTTCAAAACAAATATTATGTCCGTGAGTCCTATTAAGTGTTTAGAAATCCCAATCGATGTCATAGCATCCTATGCACCAACCAGAATTTATAAATACAAAACGAAACAAATCAACACAATATTAAAACATTTTATAACACTAACAAATACGCTCTCTCATATATATACACTCAACGACTCATCATAGGGTATTACTACCCTATTAATAAATAGTCAGACCCCACAAAGCAAAGATTATCGCTAAACCAAAGCTCTGATAACAATAGTAACATCCCGCCTTTTTGTACGCTTTAAGCAGACACACGTGCCGACTCAAACCATACAGAAGGGCGGATTGTTATTTGGGGTGAATAAGAAAAAGAGAAAGAAATAAAAACAAAACAGAATCTCGCAGCGGAATGACAAAATATAATAATCAAATAACAGTTCATGAAGTTGTATACAAAACATTTGATTATACTTATACAATACAAACTCAAAGTTACACATATCAGAGATAAACAAATAATAATGCAGCGGGACAGTATGAATGTGATGGAATAAATATAGTAAATAATAGTAGTACAAATCTTCGTCTTCATCCTCCATAAATAAGGTCTTCAAATCCTGAAATGCTCAGGCTGACCCGAGCGAATTGAAAAGACAAAACACTCGAGTCAGAACTAAAAGATCTTATGTGAGTTAAATCAACGGTAAATAAATATGAGTGTAAATGGTGTCGGAGATGTTTACGGGGTTTGACATCTCTTATCCAATGTCTAACGTAAGTGCAGTAACTTAAGAGGTGTTCGGGATTCACATCTCCCAAGGATACGTTAAACTATCTACTATGTAGTACAATACATTATTATAATATGTCTATAGTAATATAAACTATTAAAATAGCGTTAAGGCTTTACATTTTCCACCTTAACACATTTTTATTTCCCATAGTATATACAGTACCACAATCCCACCCGTAAACTGGGTGTCGTCAGAGGGCACTCCATAGGTATGGTACAAACCAAACTCGTAGAAGGCGCGCTAGGGTAGGTGACACGGCACAACTAGGCAATGCCAGGGTAGATATACCAATTACGCATCCGGACTGGTGGTAATGCATAGCAGCCACTACCGCCCACCTCGAAACACACTCCCGAGTAAAATCTAAGGGTGGCCACCAAATAAATCACAAAGTCAGAATATAGTATCGATGGAATGTGTCCGATCAGAGGAGCTACCTCATTGGCCTGGAATAGCTCCTGTTTTAGCCACCTTATGCTAACTCACGAGAGTTAGGTCCACGTAAATATACCTTTAGGATCGCCATCCCACTTCATTCTGGAATCTCCACCGCATACACAGTTGTCAAAGTGGTTTTCGGTATCGATAGAGAGTATGCCCATATCTGATCCCGGTCTCTTTAATAACCAATCTCTTATTACACATTGGATGGTTCTTTTACATTTCCAAAATCGTTTCGTAATTGATATCAAAATATCATATTCAATTCAAACCATATCACTTTCGAAATCATTACTTACTTTCAAAATCATATTTGCCTTTGAAATCATATCACATTTGAAATCATAGTTCGATAATTATATTTCCTTTCAAAGTCACATTCACAGTTTATATCGAAATATCGTATTCTCAAAATTATATCACTTTCAAATCATATCGTTTCAAAATCATAATTTCTTCTAAAATCATATTTCCTAAAACAGGTTAAGTCCTTGCTTCAAAATCATCATTTCAATTTATTATAACATTCAAAATTCCAACTTAAGTTATAACGTCGTTTAACCTTATTGTCTTTTTAAACCAATTGAAATGAATATAAACACTTACACTTTACTTAGTCTGGAAATTTAGAAATAGTTTAAATAATTATAAATAGTTAAAATACTCCAAAATAGTTTAGTTATAGGTAAAGTACTTTTAAATTGATTTAAGGTAGTTAAATAGATTAAATTTAGATTAAATATAATTAAAATAGATTAAATATCTTTAAAATAGATTAAATAGCTTTAAAATAGATTAATTAGATTTAAAATAAATTAAAATGGTTAATTATTTTAAAATAAATTAAATTGGTTAAAATAGTCAAATAATTTATATAGTTAATGTTAGTCAAATAGTTTAATAAATTTTAAAATCTTAATAATTATAAATATATTTTTAAAACAGTTCATATTAAAATATGAGTTTGGAATTTATACCAGTTTAAACTATTCATTTCATTTCAACATATTTGGACCATTTCAAATTTCCAAATCGACCAAACCAAATTTCAATAAACTATCGAATCTCATATCGTTTAAATCCATGTTCAAAATATCAATACGGATTACTCTAATCTCAAAATATTTAAAGTTATTTCAAACAAATTTAATAACTCAATTTCGATAGAATTTCATTTACGAAAAAGTTTAATTTTTAAACTTCCCATTTAATTCTTAAAGAAATTCCCTTTTAAACCAATTCCCATTTCAATGCAAAACTTGATTTTCCAATAATACTTCAATTTATATAAATCAAATTTTATTTCAAAACATCAATTGATTAAATTCAAATTTTAAGGATTTTAAAATCATTTAATTTAACCAATCCAGTGTCCGTATATAATTCTCTATCCTAGGGTCAAGTGATACGGATATTTATCATTTCAATCCACAATTTAAACATTTTACGGTTGTATATCATTTAAAACCACAATCCCGAAATAAATAAAAATCCATAACGAACTTGCAGTTTATAACGGTATAAAATACAATATCCATTCAACTAACATCAACGATCAACATCCATCACAATCATCATCCAAATCAATCAATAAATATCAATATAGAACTGATAATCAATAACGGGTATTAAACTGGCAATTTATATTTAATAAATAATTAAATGATAATTTAATTCAAATAAATTCAAATTATCCGAGATGATGATTTAATATATACCAAACAGTCACAAATAAATTTCTAATCACATCATAAATTTAATTTAACAAACATAAGAAATTTTAGAAGTTATGAGTGGGTTAAAACACTCACCTTTGAATTTAAATTGAATTTAAATCCAATTTAAGCCCAAAATTTGGAAGGTCTTAGAATTTTTCCAAACCAGCATCAAAATGTCTGAAATCCTGATACGATCCCAGCGGATCAAACCCCGCGTGAATCGGACCTCGTATGCGAAAGTTATTAAAGTTAGAACGTTTTAAAAAAAAATTAAATTCAAATAAAATAATAAAACAAAACAAAAAAACCCTCACCTGCCACGTTACCTCCTTCTACAACATGCCCTAAATGCATGCACGAACGAAGAAAGCGCCGTCACCACGTTAACGAACACCTGAGGCGATCGATCGCCGCGCCTAGGTCCGACCTCGCCGCCGTACTCGCCTGGCCGCTCTCCCTAGCCTCGCGTGACCCCACGTGGCACTCAGTGGCTGTAACACTTCCAGCCGCCGCCGAATTTATGAAACCCTAATCGAATTTTCATCGTCCATCTAACCATTGGAACGCCGAACCACTTATACCGATGAACTCCGCAAGACCCTCTCCACGTCACGGTATCGTCGATTCGACGATCCGTTGAAGTCGATCAACGCGCGATGAACGACCGTGGATTGTTCTTCAATTTCTAGATGAACAGTTATTCAAATTGGAAAACAAATTACAGATCTGAGATGCGCTCGTCGAGTAATTCGATACAGTTTGAGGAGTTTGAATTTTGATTTGGTTTTGATTTTTGAAATTGGCAATTGGGAATTAGGGTTTGTCTGCCATTGGAAAGAGAAGAACAAATGGAATTGTACGTACAGACAAACTGAGTTAAGGAACACTAGGGTTTATAACGATATATATATAGGCAGAACAAAATAAAAATGAATGGGTTGGACTGGTTTGAATTGGAACGATAAACGACCCGAAAAGCCCGTTCTATCTCCGAAACGAAAATGGGTCATCCCATATATCAAAATAGATGGTTTCGATAATTTTAAAATCAATGGAACTGGTTTCAAGCCCAAATTCCATCGTATGAAGAAGGTATGATAAAATCAGCTTATTTCAAATTGATTTCAATTAAATTTGATTTCTAAATGTTTCGAGCCTGTTCGATCAAACAACAAGTCCAATGGTTATGAAACTTGAAATCCTAAAATAATTCACCGTTACGGATCCGATGGAACTGGTTTCGTCGAAATCCGAGTTAGTGGCCAAAATGGCTATTTTCACGTTAATTAAAATAATTAATAATTAAATTAATTAAACCACATTTTTATTTCAAAGTTAATAACTAACAATCTTCATCATTTTTGATTTCTTAATCACTTACAATAATTTAAACAAATTTAGATGTAAATTTAAAGTTGATTAATTCATCAATTCTAGTGTTAAATTTTCAATTTCATTAAATTTAGTACTTATAAATTAAATTTTCAGTAATTCCATTTAATTAACCTTTCATCCTATTATTCAATCCATTATTATCAAATAGATAAAATTAACATTGGTTCATGATTTATTACATTAATATTATCAATTTTCATCTAAATTTCCATTAACGTAATATTTAAATATTTAATTTCATTTATTTGCAATAAATCCAATTACTATAATTTTAAATTCCAATAAATTCATAAATCTTTATTTCTATTCTTTTAATTCAACTAATTTTCATATTATGAATAAAATTAACATTATTTCCAAATATTAATTTAATTTACATTAACATAATATTAAATTTAGATTTATTGCAATTGATTACCAAATTTAACTTAACAGGCTAAATGAATAGGTAACATATAATACTTGTTACCATTTACTTTTAATCACACTTATAAGTTATTATTAATAAACAAATGTTACAATTCTTATATAATACTGATTTTATTCAATCACCATTTATTATGCTATTTCATACATTAATTCAATATTTACATTTTGTTTTTCTTTCATTTAATTTATAGCCAAGTATAATAATTTACATTATTTTATTATTGGAATTTCATTCAATTGTAAATAATTAACTTTAATTTACATTGTTACATTTCATTTTTAATATTCATTTCATTAATACATTACAACTTTTTATTTCTTCCAATATTTAATTACCAAAATCTTATTAAATTGACAAATTTAATCATCGAAAATTACGGGTCGTAACAAAAAGGTAGCAACCCCTTTGAAAACATTAGGTAAAACATAAGTCGACTCTTTTGAAAGCACTGATTTTGACTCCTTCGAAAGCTTTCATTAAAACAAGGCCAACGCATGCTTGTGAAAGTAAAACAAAGGTTTCAACCCCATCGAAAGCAAGGGTTTCGACACCATGCCTTCGGTCTTTCTCCAATCCACTGCGTACCAATCTCATTGATACCTTGTGTATTGGTTTCGGCTTTGGTAGGTTTTGACTTGGTCCAAACGGAAGTAATGGGTCGAAAAGTGATTCTGAAAGAGGCGGAACCTACTTTTCTGGGTAAAGGCTGAATTGTTGCTATTTAAAGTTTACTTTATAACTAATCTGCCTATTTATAAATATTTGATTGGTTGCCATAAACTTTTCAAATTCTTTCTCAAACTACCGCATAATTTTAGATCTAAATCAAGGATTATTTTAACAAACAAGCCCTTCCATTAAGCTAAACTAATAAAACACTTAAATTCTTCATCAAAATTAATTTTATTTTCATAGTAAATTACTTAGGAAAAATCCCTAAAAATTACAGAAATTCTCTTTCAACATGTTTCTAACATGTAAAATTCCAGACCCAATTTCTTCATAAAATATCCGAAATAAATTTCAAACCCAATTTGTTCATATTTTCCTTAGGAAATTCATATTAAAATTTCCCAAACTTGGAAAATTAAAAAAATTAAAAACCATCTCCAAAATTATGTTTTACATAATATATAATTTTCACATGGCATTCAAAATTCATTATGATCTGTTTGACCCTTAAAACCGTGTAAAATAATTATCAAACTATTTTGTTTGAATCAAACATGTCAAAATCCAAGCATATCATCAATCAAAAATCATCATAATAATTGATTTAATCTTAAACCCGAAAATCAGATGGCATAAAACAAAATAAAGATAATTTAGATTATTATTCACCTTGATTAGGATAAGGACTTTGAAATTTGATTGAGATTAATTTTCTTTGCTTTTATTCCTTTGCTTTAGATTGATTTTACCCTTTTTCCTTCTTTAATAATGGCCAACTATACTTCTTTTGATTTGCGTTTTTATGAAATGAAAATGAACGTGCATAGACGGTATAGCCGTGAATATAAGGGGTGCTACTATTTCCTAATATACCGTTATTTTAATTAATTAACATATAAGCCATTCTTAAGCCCATTTAGATAATTATGCACGACCTTTAATTTATTTTCAAGTCTCAATCCCCTTATCACTCTAATTATTTGCACTACTCTATTTAGTTTGTCTAATTAAATCTCATGTATAATTGTATAAAACATTTGGGGTGTCACACATCCTGTCCAGCACATAAAATTATTGGACGCTGTATACCCTTTAAGGGGTCTGTGAGCCCTACCATCTCACGATGGAACCAACACGTCATCGAAGGGAATTCGTGCCTTACGAAAATTCTTTGGAGAGAGTCTTCTTTAATTTTTGAAGTTATCGAATCAGAAGGATTTTTAAGACTGACTGCGTCCTCTAGAGTATCAGGTGCAGGATTGATAATCTCCAGCGGAAAGACATGAATGACTTCAGAAAGATCAAACCAAGGACTCGTGCTTCCCGATTGTCCCGAATAATGACTGAATGACATATTGTCGGATTTAGTTGCCGAACTTGACTCTACGTTAGAATTATTCCTTTAGGAACATGGTCCAGCCGGCATAGTCGTAGAGCGCCCGAAACATCTAGATTCTATTGCTATTAAACTTAGTAAACATCATAATTAGAAAAAGTAACTTGTACCCCCCAGTACATAGTGAGTGCTAGTGTAGTGTGCTAAAGTGCTATTCAACATGGTAATAAGTTGTGCAAAAATGAAAGCAAAAAATACAACGAGACATATAAGTTTAACCAGAGAGACCGTCATTCTTGATCATCTCAACTGTTTATGCATGTCATCGGGAAACGATGTAGTTTGAGTTTCACGGATAATCGTTAGCTTGCAAAAGTTTGGTGGTTGTCTAAGTTACTGATGAGTTTCAAGATGATAGTCACAAGCATTGGTTCATGTCATGTTTCTAAAGCAATTTGCTACCAAATATGCAATTCAGATCATATGCAGGTCATAAATAAGTCTTAGTGTTTGTCCAAGTATGAAAGGCGAAAGCTCGTCTTTTAGTTCAAGTCTATTAATCTAAATTCCATTTTATATAAAAGGTTCATATGTAATTTAGGCCAATCG
This sequence comes from Allium fistulosum, assembly GCA_030737815.1. Lineage (NCBI taxonomy): Eukaryota > Viridiplantae > Streptophyta > Magnoliopsida > Asparagales > Amaryllidaceae > Allium > Allium fistulosum. Next base: position 1,112,457,401 of record CM060907.1, on the reverse strand, counting down.
TTTGAGTATAAGGATATAGGTCGATCGTTTCCCCTAGGCAATTCTAGCCCATCGTTAACCATGAGCTTTCCTCACCGATTGTGTAACACCCTAGATTTTTGGTAACATTATTTAGAATATTTAGTTAGTCAAACTAAATAAAATAATGTGTTGATTAGGGGATTGAGATTTGAATTTAATTAAGGTAGTTGTGCCATTAAAACAAATGAACCAAAAAGAGTTTAAAATGAATTAGAGGAGGGGTAATATGGGAAAGAGGCCATTCCTGTATCTATTCCCTTATGGCTGTGTATTATACACGTTCATTTTCACTTCAAATTTTTTATAAAAGAGGCCGGCCACCATTAACAAGGAAAGGGGAAGAAGAAACTAAAGCTAAAGGAAAGGCTAATCCAACTCAACTTCATCCAAATCTCAAGCTCCTTTAATCTCTAAAGCTAAGGTGAATAATGCTAACATCTCAAATTTTTATTGGTTTCAGTTTTAAGTTTAAATCCGAATATTTTGCATAGATTTGCCATGTTTTTGAATAATAGAATGATTATATATACTTGTTAATGATTTATGTATGTCCATATAGGTTTTATGAAAGTTTTGAGACGAAAACCCTATTAAATGGCATCCAATTACCTTGTGAATTTTTATGAAGATCTAAAAAGATATTTTAGAGATGGGTTTCAATTTTCATATTTTTATGAATTTTCGTGGATTTAAAATTAATTTCTAGTAAAGAAAATGGTATTTTGGATTATAAATTATTTATGGGAAAATGGTTAATTATTTGGGGCAGAAAATTTTATATGTTGGAAAACATATGTGAAGTGATTTTATGGAAATTTTCCAAATTTTTCCAAGATGTTTTAATGGTTATATAAAATTATTTAAGATATGAGACTTAATTGTTTTATATAATTATAGAGGAGAATGGGCTTTTTCTAAAACGTTTAAATTTCCCAAAATGGAAAGATGGCAGCAATTTTGAAAAGGAAAATCCGGCAACCAATCAGATTTTGACAAACAAGGTAGGTTAGGTACAAAAGGACAATTTTAAAGTACAAATAAACATGCTTTTTACTATTTCGTCTCCTTCGGCACCTGTTTCCATCTCTATTCCTCTCCTTCCAACACAGTCGAAACCAATACACATAGTATCAAGCAACTAGTACATAGTGAATTGGAAAAGGGCGAAAGGAATAGGGTCGAAACCATGGGGTTTCGAAAAAGGTGAAGCATTATTTTGGTTTTAAAGGAAAATATGCTTGCTTCCTTTCGATTAAGTTGCTTTCGACCTAAATGCTTTCAACTAAGTCAAATGGTTTAAAATGATGGTTTTGATTGGGTTGCTCTCTTGTTTTAAATGATTGCATTTGACATGGTCGAAACCTATAGCTGTCGCTTCCTACCTTTCGATCCAGATGGTTTTGAAGGAACCTTTTTGTTTTCTAAAATTTGGCCACCTCTCCAATGGTTTAGAAGGGATGGTTTTGACACCATTACTTCACTGTTTAAGAAATGGTTTCGATACAGATGCTTTCGACTTTAATGTTTTTCTGATCCTTTTGCTCTACTTGAAGGCATAATCCATTTTTTTTATCGAAACGTTTTAAAGGGTTTCGAAGTAGACAACTTCGAATGGTTTCGAAAGGTTTCCTCTTGTTCTTAATTGAACCCAAAGTGCTTTCAAAAGAGTTTAGTTTTGGTGTTTTCAAAAGGTTTTAATAGACGGTTTTGAAAGTGGTTCCCCAGGGTTTTGACAAGGATGAAAATGAAGGCTTTTCCTATGGTTTCGAAAGGCAAGGTTTAAAAGGTTTTAGAGGAGAATGTCTTATATTTTAAAGCTTTTAAAGGAAAGGCTTTTATTGATTTCGAAAGGGTTACTTTCAAAAAGTTTCGAAGGAGTTACCTTCAATTGTTTCGAAAGAGTTACTTTCAAGGGTTTCGAAGGGGTTACCTCCATGGGTTTCGAAAGGGTTTTCTAAAGATTTTAAACAAAGGTTTCGAACATGATAAAAAGGTAGAATAGCCTAAGTGTTTTTAATTTCTAAAGGACTTTAATTTATTTTAAAAGGATAGATAATCCTTATTGAACATCATCAACATCATTTTGAATAAGTATATATAACATGGCAAAATAGCTTAGAGTAAAGCTAAAAATATGTTTTCCTTGTATATGTATGATTTGACGGCCTAAATCATTTTGAAAGGTTTTAAATGAAAATTTAAAGGGCAGTTAATCCTAAGAAAACTTCAGACAATCAGTCCATTTAAATTCGAAAAGTTAGTCCATTTTGAGGGCATTCAGCCCAGAGGACAATTAGTCCAGTTAAGGGCAATTAGCCCAGTTTATGAACAGTTAGTTCATTTGTTAGCATAACGGACATATATACTTCTTAAGGACAATTAGTCCACTTTTTACCTGTTTTATAGACAGATAGTCCATTATTTAGCATAAAGGATATTGCTATTTTGGTATAATCGGTTTTAGGACAATTAGTCCTGTTAAGCGCAGTTAGCCTAGATTTCGAACAGTTAGTCCATTTATTTCAGGTTTTTTTGCATAATGGATCTTGCTATAATATTATTACTAGTGTGTAGCTCGTGCTTCGCACATGGGCAGCTTTGTAAATTTTATTCCAATAATCATTGTACTGGAAAATATGTTTGTAGACAGATATTTCTTTTATTTGCTACTCTTTGTCGGTATGGAAAATTAAAATTTGGTATTATACACTTTGTTTTTTCTTGAAATCAAAATTCGTATGTAAATACATAACTTGAAAATTGGAAGCCATTGTGATTGAAGTTGATTTCAAGCAATGATGCATTAATATAAACTACCGTACGTGTGAATTAAATTGTTCAAAATCATATTTCAAATTTTTAAATAGGGACGTACATTAGACGTACACTATCGTAATAGAATAATGAGCTACATTAGTTGGAAGTGATGACTTTATTTATGCAATCATGGTACATGTAAGCAAACATATCAAGACACTCACATCACTCTCCAACACTTGTGCAATAAAAAAAATACAAAATAAAGGAGTACTACAATAATTTGATTGAAAGAGCAAAAATACTATGTCTAGGATGTTCACATTATGCTACTGATATACAATACATCCCCAAAAGTGATTACTTTACAGATCTGGATTTTTGATTCTTAGCTGTATGTTTTCCCGTGTCATTTATCCTTCTTCTTTTTATTTTTGTATGTAGGTAAATTATTCAACTTACAAAAAAATACATAAAAAATAATAATAAACTTACTGTCGAGATCACTTTTCGGAGAACTACACCAATAATTTCTCCCTTTTTTTCAAGGGCGCATATATAGTTCTTTTTGATATTTTGGAAGTGTCACCTATATGCTGATATGATGCTATCGAAAAAATGGCAATAAAATCACATTGTGGAATTCAGGATCATCGGATTTGAAATTTAGTGCATATAAATTTTTTGCCCATAGTTAATTGGTGTTGGTTTCGTTACTCTTTTGATAACAGCCAATATTTCAGGGATGATGGAGCTTTGTATGGCAAAAATCTGATTCTAGAGTACCTCTGCTCTATCTACAATACCGAGACATTAAATAATATCCTCAATAACAGTGGCTAGTGAAGCCAAAGATTCCAATTTCAGGGCAATGCAACTAAACACTTCTAATCCTTAAATGAAAAAGTGGGCAACTTTATTGTTGTTTCCTTTGGTATTGTCTTTCATGACAAAATCCCATACAAATTTTATTTATTTAACCAATTATAACAAAATCTACAATTTCCAATTTTTCTTGAGGAAAAAAAAAGAAAAAAACATAAGGAAGCAAAACGTATTTTCAACCACAATAATCGTAACCTTATTAGCATGAATCAATATATATCATTGATAACCCAAGCAAACATCATGTTATGTGCATAAATAAATCAACTTGGTATTAAATATTTTAACTTCAATATTTCACAGGCAATAATTGGAACATAGTATTTTATAATAGTTGTGATCCCATCAATAAATAGTGGACCTATCCCTTTTGATATTTCATTGAATATGGAAAACTGAAATGAAATCATTCCTTACTGAATGAATCCAAAAATTTAGCACTGCAAATATTAGAAAACTAATTACATACAAAATCACTCTTCTCAAATAAAACTCCATAACACCCAAATCTTTTTTTACAAAGCTTGGCAGCCATGGCCGCCTTTACTAATCTCCTGAATAATCCAATATACAACCTTGATCAGTTAGAGGGGTCATTGAATTCTTCTCCATCAAACTCTCCTCCACCTTTGCCGATTCCAATGTCGCCACCACCACCACTTTCTAAAAAGACAACCTCTGTCATTGATGAAGAAGGCTTTTAAATGGTTCAAAGTAGAAAATCTAAATTGTTGAATAAAGGTGCTGCCAGTGTAGACAGCAACACCCATCAGAAAATTCTGAAACAAGTGAATCTATCAAAACAGTCTTCCAGAAATGTAAATCAGGTGTCATATAATTCAAGAAACATTGTGAATGAAAGAATCTCATCAAGAAATACTCCAAAAAACAGTCAGAAAGAGGTGTATGCAGAAACTCATTTCATAAATTCAAGAATTTATTCAAGAAACCCTTAATTTAGGGAGAATTCAATATCTCAAATTAGCACTAACCAGAGTAAGCCTTCTTCGTGGGCAGAGATGATCAAAAAAGGAGGTTCAAACACTGAATTTGACCTCAAGTATACTGCTCCTCTCTCCATTAATGAAAAGAAGATAGTGGTGGTGAGTGCGGAGGCCAGCAAAAGGGCAGAGAGTAAATGGAACTTCTCAGTTTTTGCCTATGTTTTTGGCAATAGACCCGCTTATCATCACTTCAAGGTTGTAATTGCCAAATCCTGTAAACCCACGGGTAATTTTGACATTTTTACTCGAAATAATGGTTTCTTTTTAATCAGATTTTCCAATGCTTCAGATTGTGATAATGCTATTAATGGGGGGCCATTTTTCATAAATGGAAAACTGATTATTATGAAAAAATGGAGCAGTAAAATCAATCTTGACAAGGATCTACTTTCCTCTATGCCTATCTGGATCAAACTGCCCAAATTAAATCATAGATTGTGGGACAGTGAGATACTAAGTGCAATTGCTAGTATAGTTGGCACCCCCCCTTAAATTGGATGAGCATACTGCAAAAGAAACTAGGCTTTCTTTTGCTAGAATACTTGTAGAAATAAATGCAGATTATGATTTACCAAATAAGGCTACTATATCATTGCATGATGTTGAAAACTTGATTCAAAATATTGAATATGAATGGGTTCCCCCTAGATGTAAAACATGTTCATGTTTTGGTTATTCTTTGGAAAATTGTGATTCGAAATTGGTTTGGAAAGAAAAACAAAGTATGCAAGGAAAAGCTACTGTCAACCCTAGCATCTTTCCAGAACAAAGAAGTGAGCTTTCTAATACAGCAGTTCTTCTAAATAACAAGAAAAATATTCCTCAACATCATGAAGACAATGTTGGTCAGATTGTCATCTTTGAGGATTCATCTAATGTGCAAGAATCAATTTCAAGAAAAGCTTCTCAAGAAAGCAGCAAAGATCAAATAAAAATTGGTAATGAGGATGCTATCTCTCCTAAACCATCAGAATCAACAAGGAAAATCAATGAAATCATTACTGTGCCTCAAATATTAAACATAGAAGATTCGGCTGTACAAGCAAAAGATATAAAAATTCAATCAGTAGATGAGTCCATAGTTGCAGAAGCAATGAATCTAGATGACAGTTCTACCATTAACAACTTACTTAGTAAGGAACCTTCAGAAAATCACATCAGCTATTTTGCTACTCACTTATCTACAATTACCAAAAATCCAATCTCTGATCTCAACATTCAAAAAGCTACCAGTTTAGTCTCAAATCCTACTTCTACCTCAAGGAAAAGTAGAAAAGAAGTGAAAGAAAAAAGAAAGAGGCAAAATGAAAAGCACAAAAGAAATTGTAGATAATGAAAGTCTAGAAGAAACAGAAGACAGTGAATTTAAAAGGAAGTATATCATCAAAAATTCCAAGTGGGAAGATCAGCTGAAAGTACTAAATAAAACTTCATACAAAAAGAAAGGAAGGAGGGTTGAGTCTCTTGAAGAATAGGGCAGTCACAGTGCATAAGCTGTTACTGTTAATCGTATCCTTTGGTGTATCCTTTTAGTTTATATTTGAATTTTTATCTCTCTATTAATTATATGACAATTATTTCCTGGAATGTTAGAGATCTTAATTCCCCTATTAAAAGATTAGACTTGTCTAATCTTCTACTGTCAACAAATCCCAGCATTGTTGGTTTACTAGAACATAAATTAGATAATTCTAAAATCATTGATTTTCAGGTAAAAAATTTGAATAACTGGAGTATTATAAATAATAATCAAATGGGAGGTTATGGTAGAATAATGGTCATATGGGACCCTAAAATTTGGGACATTCATCAACATTTTATAAATTTTCAATTTATTCATTGTAAATGCACAAATAAAGGTGGTTTTCCAATTGAAATTACTTTTGTTTATGCTTCTAATAGTGAAACTGAAAGAGATTCTCTCTGGAAAAACCTTGAAATAATTAATGCAAACATGAGAAATCCATGGATTATTATGGGAGATTTTAACTCTGTAATGCATGGTTTTGAAAAAAAATAGGGAATTCCCATCCCCTTCAAAAAATTAGAAAAATTCAATAATTTCTTTACCAAAACTGGTCTATATGAGCCAACAATTTTTGGAAATAAATATACTTGGAAATCTGGTATATTTAGAAATATTCATTGTAAATTAGACAGAATTTTAATTAACCAAAAATTTAAAAAATATTTCAAAGATTTCAAATGTCTTACTCTTCCACAAGACACCAGTGATCATACTCCTATTCAAATATATCTTAATTGTAATAATAATTATACTAATAAGAATATCCCTTTTAGGTTTGTGAATGGCTGGGTTTATGAGAACAATTATAGAGAGATTGTTAACAATTGTCTTTCTACAAAAGTAGTGGGCACTGCCCAATACAAATTTAGTAAACTGCTCCAAATTACTAAAGGCAAATTGAAAATTTGGAATAAAAACAGAACTAATAAGGACATTAAAACTCTAAGGGAAGAATGTGAATTAAGACAGAATTATTTGGATAACGATTGCTCAGACAGTGATAATATTAACAAATTTTTCATTGCCCAAAATAATCTAGCCAAATCTCTCCATGCGCAATCTATAAATTTAAGGCAGAAAGCTAAAATAGACTGGTTAAATCATGGGGATGAAGCCAGTAAATTCTTTTATGCTAAAATGTCTAATAGAAAATATAGAAATGATATTGGTAAAATCATTGATGTTAATGGTAATACTATAAATAATATGTCTTGTATAGAGAAAGAAGCTATTAATTATTTTACTATTCTATATAATTCTGATTTCTCATCTAATGATTTTCCAAATATCGAGCCTAAATTCAAATTAAATGGCAACAGTCAAGATATTCTTTTGGCTCCAATAAGAATTGAGGAAATTAAAAATATCATTTTTAACTCAAATAATGATAAAAGCCTAGGTCATGATGGCTTTGGTGCTAAATTTTATAAAACACATTGGGATGAGATTAATAAACTCCTATTTGACTTAATCTCTGAATTTTTTAGGACTGGGAAACTTTTAAAAAATCTAAACCATACTTTCATTACATTAGTTCCAAAAATTCGCATTCCTAATAGTTCAAAAGACTATAGGCCTATAGCCTGCTGTAACTTTGTATACAAGATTATTTCTTGTATTCTAAGTAGCAGAATAAAAATATTTTTAAAACATTTAATTTCTGAAAACCAGAGTGCATTCATTCCTGGCAGGCTTATTGTTGAGAACACATTGTTAGCACATGAATTAATTAGGAACTTCAACCATAATAGCAAAAACATATGTGTGTAAAAATAGATTTACATAAAGCTTTTGACAAAATTGATAGACAATTTATTATATACATGATGAAACAAATGGGATTTTGTAATGAATTTTGTGCTCTAATCTATGAATGTATTAGTAAAATGTCCTACTCTATTTTGGTTAATGGTTCTCCTAATGGGTTTATACATAGCAACAGAGGTATTAGACAAGGAGACCCATTGTCTCCATATCTATTTACTGTTGCTATGGAGTATTTCACAGTTCTTATGGAAACAAAACTAATAAAAGGAAATATAAAACCCATTAATAGAACCAAGCCATACATTACTCATTTGCTATAGGCTGATGATTTACTTGTTTTCTTAAATGCAGACACTCAAAGAGCAAAATCTATAGCAAATATCTTTGCCAAATTAGAATATCATGTTGGGTTGAAAGTTAATGATTTCAAAAGCCAAATCTATTTCAGTAAAGGCTATGTCAGTAAATTGGACATTTTAAACATCTTAAAATTTAAAGAGAGTAATCTCCCAGTCAAGTATCTAGGATTACCTCTCAGTGCTAATCAAGTCAATGATCAAGACTGCACGAGATTATTGGATATAATACAGGCTAGATTTGAAGGGTGGGCTAGCAAACTTCTGTCAACTGCTGGTAGAATTGAACTTACTCACACTGTTATCATTGCAATTATTATGTATTGGATTCAAGCATACAATATCCCAGCAAAAGCTATTCACAAAATTGAAAAAATTTGTACAAATTTCATTTGGAATAGAAAGCATCATAAAATTGCTTGGGACAAAATTTGTAAATCAAAGAAAGCTGGAGGCTTAGGCATAAGGAATATCAATGACCTGAGGGAAGTATGCAATCTCAAATTATTTTGGAGATTTGTTTATGGAAATTCACTTTGGGCAAAATGGATGAAAGCAAAGTATCTCAAAAACAAGAATTTTTGGACAACTAGTATTGAAAATCACCATTCTTTTGTATGGAAAAACATACTCAAAAGCAGAGATACTGGTATTAAACTTTTGGAAAGAAAATTTAAAAATGGAGATCAAACTGACCTATGGTTTGACCCATGGATTTTTGGAAAATCTTTAGTTAGTCTTGTGGGGTGGAATAATTTATATATTTTTGGCGAAGTTACTGGAAAAGTTAGTACCATCATCCAAAATGGTAGGTGGAATGCAATGGCACACCCAGCTACATCTATTTTTAAGTCTGCCATTCAAAATATCTCTATAGACCCAAACCTCCAAAATGATAAATGGGAATGGAAATTATCTTCAAAAGGTACTTTCTCTTTCAAAAAACTTTGGAGTATATAAAAGGCTATGATACAGAAGTTGATTGGCATAATGTTATATGGAGTAAATCAAACTGTCTAAAAATATCCCATTGTGCCTACTTTGCAATTATTAATAGACTTCCCACTAGAGACAGATGCCTGAAGTGGAATAAAAAAAGGGAAAAAATTATGTCTTCTTTGTAAAAATGAGATAGAGAGTATTGATCATCTGTTTTTCGATTACATTTATTCAAAGCACATTTGGTTCATTGCCAAAACAAATCTCAAAATCAATCAAAATCAAGTTGTTCGAAACATCAGAGAAAGCATCAAATATATTCAGCAAAACTTTAAAGAAAAATCCAAGGAATTCAAAAAAGCAAGTATTATGCTCATAGCATCCATCTTTCATATTTGGAAAGAAAGAAATCAAAGGCTTCACTCTCAAAAGGAAATGGAAAGCATTCAACTATGGAAAAAAATTTGGATTGGACAGTCAAATCCTTGTCAATAAACATAGAAATCAAAGAACTCAATCAGTGAATCCAAAGTCAAACTACTGGAAAATGGATACATATGAAGAGAATTTAGAATCTTTCTTACAGGGTGGGAAAACCATTAATGATTCTCCCAACTTAGGTCTGCTTCTTCACAAAGGAAGCTGTACGATGGAGAAACCCATGACTGATATTGTATCCATCCAAGATCCTCTCAATACTGGAAGGGACGGCTTTCACCAACACAATAGGAATTTTTCCTATAACACAAAGGTAAGTTATCTTAATATTAAAACATATTGTACTAAAGATAACAAGCATACAAATTCTAATGATTTTCATTACTTACCTGATAGGGGCAAAAGCTACCGCGCATCCAATATAGGAGATTCGGCAGACAGTCAACTACATATGGACAAATATTGGCAACTGGACATTAATAATCAAATAGTAGATGAAAACTATTACATAAGTAACATCAACAATTAGATTTATCACTTATCTGCTTGGGAGAAAGGGGAAAGCAGCTTCAACAATTGCAGCATGCAAAAGGAGCCGATCTCAATCAACCTTAAAAGCAGCTATAACAAACATAACTTCCAAATAAAGCCGTCTTTTTTCGACTCTGTAGCTCCTCGAATACATCAATACAAGAATCAGAGCCATACAGAGTATTCTGTCCAAAGTCATGCCGCCGATAGCAGAACAAATTGCCATGGTGAAAAAGCTACTAATTTTGATACCTCTACTATAGATCCCTTAGATCTAAAGGCTGAAGCTTTTCTAACCAACAAAGCAAGCTACTACAAGGAAGATGAAACAAAAATAGCTCATATGAGTCAATTTTGCCCAGATCTCAAGCTCGCAAATCAGCGCCGTAATGGCAAGAAGGATTGGAAGCCTCCCTGAATTATTTATCTCATTCATTTTGAAGTCTCAAATGGCTGAAAGCCTAAAGACGAAGCTTCCGCCATTTTTTTCTACTCGTTAGAAATGTTTTGTGGAGGCGCTGAATGCCCTATAATGTTTAGGGTTTGCGTTTATGATATGTTGGTCTGTATTCGGGTTTTTTACCCATTAACTCATTATATGGGCTGGGCCCTATTTTATATAGTTTCAAAAAAAAATCACTCTTCTCAAATTAAGTATCATTCTTCTTATCAAAAATAAAATACTACTTATGTACAAACCTTTTATATTGAAATATGGATATGCTAGAAGGGAATATTACCAAGTACCACTTCATCTTGACAAAGTTTTTCATGAGAATTCAGTCCATGGATGAAATATTGATCAGTACTTATCTCAATAGAAGAAAGAACTATATTTTATTGTTTAAATTCAAGTAAATTTGAATAGTGCTTAAAATGCTAAAGAGGAAATGCACATATTAGGAAATGCTGACAATATCCTTTGAACAACATCAGTATAGTGCGTAACTTATCATCCTTTTTGGCATAATGGTGAAACATGCATACAAAATACATGTCGCCATATTCAAAAATATAAATACTTTTAAAAAAGTGAATTAGAGAATGCTATGATTAGATTTTAAATTACAAAAATTATACGATTAAAAATACTACTTTAGGCATAGTAAAATAGGAAAACAATAAAACTATTTGATTTTTTTTTGAATTCAACCAAACGAAGAAAACAACTGTAAAAGATAAATAATGTCCATTGACTGCGATTGAATAAGATTTATATTAATTATATAATTTCTAATAATATTGGACATATGGTATTTTATAAAGTTACTACCGCAAATAATAATATACTGCTTACATAATAATTTTGTACGCATGAACTGAAAAAAGTTGGTTAGAAATATTATCTAGTTCCAATCGTTTAAAATTAATTACTTGGATTTTGAAAGATTATTAGATAGGCAAGAATAGATCCTCCAATTATCAAATTTTAATCTTTATCTATCGAATATTATGGATATTCCCCTTACGGGATCGAGCAAAATAAATAAAATATGCCAAAACTTAAAGGTTATTTATAAAGAATTAAAGTATGAAAATATCAACAATAAAAAAAAGAATGACATACCATGTATTCTCCTAAACATATGCTCTAACAACTTGAATTTGAAGTTTACATGAATAACCCTCCATTTTGGAATGGGTTCCTCCAATCTTTACATTTATCCAAAATCCATAATTTGAAACAATTTTATTTTCTGAAAAAAAGAAAAAGAAAAAAGAAACCCATATTTTTACTCAAAAAATGGCAAGACACCTTCAGACAGTGACACGTAACATCAATTTCATACCTTACTCCAACCATTTAGCAACATTGAGATCCATCTTCAAAACCCTATATCTACTCGCTTTTTCATGGAAGATGAGGGTTTTTTAAGAAGAAAGCGAAGACCGAAGAAAGGTTAAAAGGCAATAAAAAGTGAAAGGAAGGAAAATAAATTTTGAGAATGAGTTGGGTAGAAAAAAGCAAAGGCAGGAGAGCATGAAGGAGCAGTTGGTAACTTACGAAATAAAATGAGAGAGAACATGCGGGAATGAAATTTTTTTTACATATTGCTGCTAAATGCATATTGTCATGATATAATAGTTTTGGTTTCTTTTTTCCTATTTAAATAATTGATAATCAGTTGATTAACCAGTTTGCTTGCAGAAAAGGATTTGCAAAATATACGTTTTAAAAAAATATTATTGAGGGGAAACTCGTTTCGATATGTGGCGTGGTCTCACTTAATACCAGTAAACCGAGATGTAACAGAATTATTCATACCAGGTTTTATGTCTGACTCAAAGTTTTTATTTCCCCTTAAACTCTTGGGTTCTGAAAATTGATTTGAGTAGGTTGAGGGTTTAGTTTTTCAGGTTTTAGTAGTTTTGACAAATAAAGCTTCCGGAGACGAGCAGGTGGCTGACGGATAGCTAATTTAGGACTTTTGTTCTTTTCTTTTGTTTCCGCTGCGTATTAAGTCAAATATGATTACATTGCTTTGATCATCCAATGGGGCATCGTATATGTCGCTCTTGGCGTATTGTGGTAAATTATATTTGATCATTGCCTGGGAATACGTTCTGGGGATTTTGTAACTTGGTTATGGTTTTATTTGAAATGTAATCGCTATAATTATTGTTTTTGGAAATCTGTGATTTTTTTCATATTCAACTGCTTCTGATATTATGCATACCATTAGCATTACCGTATTTCGTCATCAGAAATTAATACTATGGATGATTGCAGCATCCGTAGAGCTTAGCTTTTGGCTTCCAGATACGGGATGTTACAACTTGGTATCAGAGCATAGGTTTATGAAAAGTTTTAACTAAAAATGGTTTTGAAAACAAAAATCCAAAGGAATTAGAGTATGATTGGGGTTGGGATAACGTATAGTAATATACTTGTATTGGCTACATATATAAGTATGCGCTTTATCTCTAGTCTCCTATCTTTGCTTAGGTTATCTGTCTGTATCTCATGAAGTTTGAATACAGATATGGATGGTGGAAGAATCAAAGTTAACCCAGGAAAGGGAAGCACCGAAGGGAATGCTGGACCTAATGCCAGGAGAAACCAAGGTTAGACATAAGCAGAGAAGTAGGTGTTGATATCCCACAGGTCGGAATGGAAGCTTTGTATAAGTATTTAGGAATACGATGCAGGCGGAAGTTGCAGGCAGAGTGTTAGGAGGAAATTCTGCAGGAGCAGGGGTTTCGGAAGTTCCAGTAGTTAACCATTTTGCTAAGATGAGTGGAGATTATGTTAAGCTTAGAGGAAAGGCGTTCTTGGGAATGGATTTTTGTAGATTTGGGGCTCAATAATGAACAGAAGAAGAGGTTGGCATCTATATAGCTTCAGGGAGCTTCATTATTCTAGTGGAATAGTGTGACTATGATGGTTGATGAGGAGACAATGACCTGGGAGGATTTCAAGAGGAGGTTCTAGGGGAGGTTCATGTCTGTTATGGCACAGTCAGCTCTGATCAGGAAGTTTGCTGAGTTAGAGCAACGTGAGATGTCGGTTTTAGAGTATGGCAAGAAGTTTTAAGGGTTGGCCCAATATGGGTATGCTTTAGTGGACACAGCGTTGAAGCGGAATGAGAAGTTCATCGGGAGATTGAAGCCTGAGTTGGCTAGTGCTACATTGTCTCATATTAGGATCCTTCTGATATTGTTTTGGAGATGGCCATGAGGCACAAGGAGGTTCTTGAGTAACTAATGAAGTGCAATGCTAAGGCGGTCCAGGTTGGGGAGGGCCAGAAGAGCAAGTTTTTTCCCAAGAAAGGTGCTCAGAAGAGTGTAGTGGATAAGAAAGGGAAGTCTGAGATTGTCTGCTATAAATGTGATAAGAAGGGGCACTTTGCTAACGAGTGTCGTGCTGGGAAGGCAAAGGATGTGGCTAAGGGGAAGAATGTCAGGTGCTTCAACTATGACCAGATAGACCACTACAAGAACTAGTGCAAGGAGCCCGTTAGAGATGGTATGAGCAAGGTGTATGCATTAGAGCCTGCTGCTTCTAAGCCAACAACCCAGGAGAAGGGAAAGGCAGTTTTGGGAGGTACGCTTCAGATTCATGGTATGACTGTTAGCTTTTTATTTGATACTGGTGCATCACATTCTTTTATATCAAGATGTTTGATAGATGAGCTTCACCTTGAACCCACATATTTAGTTACTTCCTTACGGGTTGTGAATTCAATAGGAGGGTATGCAACTCTAGGGTTGAGTTATGACCCGTTAGAGTTTGACCTGTTAGGTCATACTTTTGTTTACAGCTTGCATGTGTTTGATTTTGTGGGGTTCGGGATTACCTTTGGGATGGAATGGTTAAGTGAGTACGATGCTAGGATATTTTGCCAGGATAGGAAGATATCTTTTAGACACCCTGATTGTAGTGACCAGATTGTTTATACCGTAAAAGGTTCTAGCGGTGCAGTGTTTGCTTTGTCGGGTGCTTTGGATTCAGATGATGAGTTAAGCCGAGTTTTCATGATTAGAGAATTGGCAGATGTTTTTGAGCCTGTAGTTGGATTGCTGCCAAAGCGAGCCATTGAGTTTCGGATAGAGTTTATTCCGGGAGTAGAACCAGTAAGTAGGCCGCCAAGCAAGATGACCCCTTTAGAGATGAGGGAGTTGAAAGTGCAGTTGGTGGATTTAGAGGGCAAGAGTTTTATCAAGCTGAGTAGTTCATCGTGGGATGCCGCGGCAATGTTTACTAAAAAGCCGGATAGATCGTTGAGCCTATGTATCGATTATCGTAAGTTGAATGAGAGGATAAAGAATCGATATCCATTTCCTAAGATTGACGACTTGTTCGACCAGATGAGTGGAGGAAAGGTATTTTCCCAGTTGTATTTGGCAATAGGTTTCCATCAGCTCAGGATTGCAGAGGATAGTATACCTTTGATGGTGTTCGGAACCCGGTATGGGTTGTACGAGTGGTTAGTTATGCCATTCGGACTGACGAATGCGCCAGCTTTCTTTTTTATTTGATGAACCAGATTTTCCAAGAGCACTTGGATATGTTCATATAGGTTTTCATAGATGATATCTTGGTTTACTCTAAGGATAAAAGAGAGCGTGAAGTTCACCTTATAGTGGTATTTGAGACGCTGAGGCAGCATCAGCTGAAGGCGAAGTTTTCGAAGTGTAACTTCTGGAAGAAGGAGGTGAAGTTCCTTAGTCATGTAGTCTCAAAGGAAGGATTGTTAGTAGATTCGACTAAGATTGAGGCAGTGAATAGTTGGAAGAGACTCGAGACAGTAACCGAGATAAAGAGTTTCCTTGGGTTGGCTGGTTATTATCGGAGATTCATTAAGGATTTTTCGTGGATAGTAGCACCGATGACCAAGCTGACAAGAAAGAATGTGAAGTTTGTGTGGACCGATAAGTGCGAGGAAGCATTCCAGAGTTTGAAACACTTATTGATTCATGCACCTATGTTGGTTGTTCCAGAAGGGAATCAAGACTTGGTGGTTTATACCGATGCGTGTGGACCTAGATTGGTAGCCGTGCTAATGCAAAAAGGTAAAGTAATTGCCTATGCTTCCAAACAACTTAGACCACATGTGGTCAGATATCTGACGCATGATTTGGAATTGGCGGTAGTGATTTTTTTTTGAAGGTGTGGATTATCTTTTGGAAGAGAGGTTTGAGCTATATACACGTCATAAACTCTCAGAAGAAGCTGAACATGAGACAGCAGATGCGGTTAGAGTTTATAGCCGCTTATGATTTTGGGATTGAGTACACACCAGGGAAAGGAAACAAGGTTGCAGATACACTTTAGCAGGAAACATTACAATGCAGTGTTAGCGATGGTTGCTGAGTGGAAAGATTTAGAAGCATTAGCAGATTGCGGAGTGCAGTGGAAATCTGAGGCTGTATCTAGTGGATATACGGTTGTAATGTCTTGTTTGGAAGTTCGACCAGTGTTGATCGAACGAATTGCTTCTAAGAAGATGGAGGATCCAATGTTAGCTGACCAGGTTAGAAAGGTAATGGAAGGAACCAAGAGCGATGACTTGAAAGATTTCAGTCTTGACCAGAATAAGTGGTTCAGAAAGAAAGGAAGATTATGTGTTCCGAGTGCAGGAAACCTAAGAAAGGAAGTCTTATAGAAATCCCATCGTTCGAACTTCACAATACATCCCGGAGGTACCAAGATGTATAAGGGTATGAAGAGGAGTTTCTTATGGGAAGGTATGAAGCGGGATATTGGCTTGTGTGTAAAGCAGTGCTTGAATTGCCAATAGGCAAAAGCCGAACACTAGAAGCCAATTGATTTGCTTCAGCCGTTAGATATTCCAGTATGGAAGTGGGACTCTATTTCTACGGACTTCAATGACGGGTTGCCAAGGTCGAACAGAGCTAATGAAAGTATATGGGTTGTTGTGGACAGATTGACTAAGAGTGCCCATTTCATTCCAGTTAAGTCAACCAAGACGACACCTGTTTTAGCGAGATCGTTCTTGAAGTGTGTGGTTAGACTGTATGGAGTTCTTAGCAGTATATTTAGTGACTAAGATTCCATGTTCACTAGCGAGTTTTGGAAGAGTCTGCAGGAAGTTTTGGGAACCAAGCTTAAGATGAGTATCGCTTACCATCCGCAGACAGATGGGCAAACAAAAAGGGTTAACAAGATCTTGGAAGATTTGTTAAGAGCCTGTATTCTGGATTTCAGAGGATCATGGGAGAACCATCTACATCTAGTTGATTTTTCGTATAACAACAGTTATCAGACTAGTATTCGGATGGCGCCATTTGAAGCTTTGTATGGAAGACAACGCAAATCTCCCATATGTTGGTTGGAGAGTAGGGATAAGTTGATTCTTGGTCCGGATATGGTTAGAGAGGCTGTAGAAAAGATTGAGGTCATTCGGGCTAGAATGAAGGAGGCTCATTCTAGGCAGACGAGTTATGCAGATAAGAGACGGAAATACTTAGAGTTCTCGATTGGGGCCTAGGTTTTCGTTAAAGTATCACCGATGAAGGGTGTGATTAAATTTGGGAAATCGGGGAAGTTATCACTGAGATTCTTTGGACCTTTTCCTATTCTTGAGAGGATCGGGAAGCTCGCGTATAGACTTGAGTAACCCAGGAGTTTGGCAGGTGTCCATGAAGTTTTTCATGTTTCTCATCTCAGAAAGTGTGTCAGAGACCTGTAACAACCCAAATTTCAGTGGGTCCAGATTTTTCGCAAAAATGCTAAAATCTAAGCTCACTGAAGCTCGAGTTTGGTATCTAGTATCCTACAAAAAGGCAAAGACAAATATATCAGAGCTCAAATAGATATCTCACAGCGGAACTGACTAAAATATAATAGTAAGTAAATATTGACCAAGATAATAACACTTTCTATACAAGTGTCTCAAAGCTGGAAAGTCTCTGCCATCTACCTAACCTATGGGATGTTATGAGGAGGGGGTCAGAACTAAAGTTCTGGTGAATGGACAAATTATACACTTCTAAGCTTAATTCTATATATATATACTGTTTTATTTCCATTTTCTGTTATATTAAGTTTATTGGGTTTATAATACTCTCGCCTCTATGCGTGAATCGTACCCTCCCTAGTGGATTAAAACCTAATAACTAATATATATGTAGCTATATGCCTAATGGCCGTATTGGTCCTATGTACTACCCATGGTACCTTCTGTATTCTCCTCGAAAAGGACTCCATCGTCTTTCTACTAGAGCGTGTTGTAACTACATCTGTGAAGGACAGCTTCGTGAGGCCTACAATACAGATGTTTCGTCGTCTACTATAAAAACGTAAAACTGCATCCGCACTAGCCTACACTAATGCTCGGACATCCACAATGTACCACCCAGTGCGTACCTTGAGGACTATACGTAATCGTTCTGTCTACTGTCTGAATCCCGCCAACAAGGTCTACCTTGTACGGAACTCAGTCGGGGTTTTTCTATATCTGTAAATGATAGCTTCGTTAGGCCTATAATATAAATATTCTACTTGCTCTGTCTCTTTTCTCATTGTGGCTATGGCCCCATGCAACCGCCCCTCAACTGATCGAAAGACCTCTAAAGAGCTAAGTGGCTGTGTATAACTGCAAACAATCTAAACATCCAATTGGCTATGCCCTTCATCCAATGTCCCGATAGTGAAAGAATCATTGGCCTGTTGGTTTAACTCTAGTCTTTTTCGAAATCGCTCTTGATTGATGATGGCTTGATCTTTGCATGTGACTATCCTTTTGGATCCCGCCCACTAAAACCTACTCGCAAGTCAGAATACGATATCATACGAATATCCTACTCCATCATCAACCTTTTGACTGCCTACAAAGGTCCGCTTCGTTAGGCCTGCAATGCAAAAGCAGTCAAGGCATACTCTCTTGGTGCAACACCTACAGGTCTACCTCCGGAGGTGCAGCTTCGTTAGGCCTATCCCAGAGGGCCATCCTAGAGTACCCTCACGTCCCGTTGAAGTCTCGTACTTCCTTCTAGCCTAAACTAACTAAGTTGGACGCGCCCTTTCTATGCTGAAAAATTTGTGACGAACTGCTTCGTTAGGCTCTTCATCCTTTGGGCTGCTGCAAACGCATTTTACCATTTTATTAGACCCTACGTCTAATCTTTTATTATGCGTTTAGTTTTCTTTTCTTATTCTATTGGCTACTTATTCACCCTAATCAGCATGGCCAACCCCACCTATGTGTGAGACCATCAGTCCTAAACCTGAAAGGGAATGCTGCTGGTACGGACCACTTCTACTATTTTGCTTATTAACTTAATCTAAGATCTAAGTGTAATAAAATAAGCCTCTTCTATTTCTTTCTTTTTAATTATAACCTACGTGTTACAATTATACTTGCAATTGTCACTTTTATATTCTTTTCTTTCTTTATAACCTACATGTTATAAATGTAATTGCAAGTGTCTCTTTTCTATTCTAGTCTATGTTCTTTTATTATGATACTAAATTCTCTTTAGTTCTCTTATATTATATGACAGTCTTAGCTTGGGACTATGTCCAACTATCACAAATTACTTATCATAATTTTGCTTTACTTTCTATTCTACCATCTACGCAGTAAATGCAGATCTAGTCACATTTTCTTTTTATTGTTTCTAATCTTGTCAAATATTTAACTTGATTATTTCTTCTTCTTTAATTTCTTTAACTCTTCTCTTTTATTCTAGGAAGTAGTTCTATTCTATTTGGTTGGTTATAAAAACTTTGCTAAAAATCCATTTCCATATTTTAATACTAAATAATGCTATAAACAATAAATTGTAATTGCAAGATATTTCTTTTATTGTTTCTTTAATTATTGGATAATTCCAAATACAGAAATGTCTCTATTTTACACTAATTCCCTTTTTCTTTCCTTTATTCTTGCAATTACGTTTATCGTTATTCTTACAATATTAAATTATGGAAATGCATTCTCTTTTCTAAACCAACCAACTAATCTATCACTATCTTCCCAATCAAGTTATTAAAATTTCCCCGTTTTAATTTATTTCTCCCGTTTTAGCATAATTTACTGTAAATTTCTTACTTTTTAGGCTTATGCCCTTCTCTATAACGGTTAAGCCAAATATTATTCATATTTAATTGGACTCATATCTTTCTTTTCCATATAAATAATAATTAAATATATGCTCTCTTATAAAATTTACAATTTCAACATAACTTATTAATAGAACTAATTACTGAAATAAATGTTGAATTAAAATATTTAATAGGAATCTAACGATAATATATCATAAACGTAAAAGATATATAATTTAAATCCACTCACATGTTGTCCTTAGCTTTGCTCCATGGCCTTCCTAGATCCCCTTCTAAGGTGTCTAATATTTTTATTAAAAAGATCTTCTCCCTAGAAATATTTTCAATTTAGGGTCCAGCCTCAAGCAATGAACCCAAAGAAATATTTTCTATTTAGGGTCCAGCCTCAGGCAATGAACCCAATTGGGAGAAAATCTGATTGTGAGAAAATAGCTAGGCCTAGGGTTCTATTTATAAGGGAGTTTGGGGATCTCAGACCGTTGGATTTTAGGATTGAATCTGGTGCAACCACGTCATAGGCTTGCTGCGAATCGTTGGATTTAGAAAACAATGGCTGAGATTGCACAAAATCGAATCAAATAAGCTCGGCACGTCCCTGGACGATTTTACGTCCAGGGCTTCACGCGGGTCGACTTGTGTGCATTAGGGGTCAACCTTAGGGTCGACCCTTGTGCTCTGTGGGTCGACCTATGGGTTGACCCATGGGCCTTTTTTTCCGTTCTTCTTATTTTCATTTCTATCGTAACTTCTTCGTATTAACTCGGATTTCGACGAGTTATATGTGGAAATTGATCAGAAAATCGCCACGGACACAATGGTATAAGTTTCGATGCCATATTCTGACAATTCCAAAAATGCTTATTTTCATTGTTCATCGTTATTTGATTATTTAATTATCTAAAAATGCGGGGTGTTACATTCTCCCACCCTTTAGGAAATTTCGTCCCCGAAATTTGTCAAGGGTAAATTTATATAATTCCTCACATTAATCACATCCAGTTTGTGTTCATCCAATTTTACGACCATTCGTGTTCTTGTGCAAAGTTTCATTCAATACAAAATATATGCATGTACATGAATTTCTAAGCGGTACCTCATATATGAATTCACTTGTTCTTTAAAAATTTATTTTAAAACATGATGCACACACCCTTAATATACTTGCAATTTCTATATGAATGCAATCTTTTGAAAATTCAAAACGTTTTTCATCCTATTTTTCATACGCTCCTACCAAATAGAGGCGTAGTTCAATGAATTTTGCACCTAAATCCTACCACACAACCTTAAATATTCTAATTTCAGAAAAATCTAGTTTTCCGAACTCGATTTCTTATGTTAGAAAGAAGGTAGAAAATGGAAAACCCCACATTTACCGTTTTACTTTTGTGCACCTCCTTCCCCGTACTTGGAACTTATGCCGCTATTGTATAAAAATCTCTATTTTCTTTCCCAAGCACGGTTTACATAAGATAAAATTTTCTTTTCAAATTTTTCCCAAGCTTAATTTATGGGAAGAATGCATTTTTCTTTTGTAATTCTCATTCATTTCCATAGACGTTTTTGTCGCTTTCTTTAGATCTTATTTTTTTTCTTTTAGTTACTTTTATTTGCTTTTACGTTTTCTTTTAATATAGCAGCTAAACACAACTATCCTCTAGAGCTAGGAGGCTTAGGACCATGTCCACTCTGACACAGAAAGGTCCTACTCTAGGAATCCAAGTAATTCATATGCTCCTTCGGCTGCCTCTTACTCGTTACTAACTTACACTGTCTTACTCACAATGAATAAGATATATTCATCTCTTCCATTCCATACTCAAAATGGAATTACCAAGTCTCATTTACTACAACGAATAAGGATTTCAATCTATGTAGTCTCTATCTAAAAAGGAAACTAAGCTTGGGGAAATTTTCTCTTTACCTTTCCTTTTTTTCCTAAATAAGGTCTACCTATCCCAACCACGTGTGTCATGCTATCTTACTAATATCACTTTACTATTCTTCTATAGTCTACACACATGAAGCAACATTCCTAGGTTCTTACTAGTGTCCTATACACTTTACGGGGACCTTTATTGTTACTACTAAAAGTAATCACTGCTATCTCATACATTGCTGTTTAACGACAAATTTTCTATCGGTTTAGAAAATTGCCGATTAATTTTAAATTAATTTTAACTGCAAGCGCACGACATACAATTTTAGTACGTGGCGAGTACGGGTCGATCCGCAGGAAATTATTTTAGATTTTAAAAATCAATTCAATCAAATTAGACCAAAGTGAGAGAAAATTGTTAACTACAAAAATGAAGCTAAAACTAGAATTAAAATGTGATTTAAAAACTATTAGACTAGAGAACAATTTAGAGGCAAATCCACTCTCATATTTTTGTAAATCTACAAACAAATAATTTATGATCTCTAGTTATGATATTAAGTGAAATAATTTGTTACATTTATCATAAGTATGGTTTATTTATGTTATTAATTAACATAACTCAAACCATCAAACTATAATACAACAATTATACCACTTATAAATTCTCATGTAAATGAAGCCAAAGAAAAAGCTATTTTAAGTATGATCTATTTAATATTGTAATTAGTAAGATAGATCATCAAATTCTGTTTTTACTTTCTTTTCAAAATCAACAATCAATTAGCAAATGATGATGTAAATTGTGTTTATGTTGAATAAGAATAGCTCATTTACAAAAGCAACATAAGCTATCAAACCCACTTGTATAAACTTACATCAAAATTCACTTGCATGAAGCATAAATAAAGAGATCATAAATCATAGAGATGTTGAAATTACATAAAGTTAGAGAGCTTCATTACCCCTAAATTAAAGGGGTTTAGCTACTCATTTGTGTTATCAAATCAACACTTGTAAATTTCAACAATAAAAAGCAAGGAAATGGAAACTAAGAAAAGGAAGAAAGAGAGAATAACTACTAACTACTTGCATAAAAAAGAAAAGCTGCACTTCTTGCATGAATGTAAATTTAATCTACTAACAAAGAAAAGAGCATAGAAAACATCAACATAAAAGTAAATAAAAGCAAGTAGAAAAGAGAAAAGAAAGGGGCTTGGAAGCCATTTTTATTTCACTTTGATTTGTGTTTACAACTTACTAATTTCGTAAGTAAAAATAAGAGTGAGTAGAAGATATTTACATGTACATAAGAGGGCTATTTATACATGCATAAAACCCTAATTCAATTTTTAGGGTGCTTCCTGAAATGCCCTTTAGGAAGTGTGGCCACCAAGTAACCATTAGCTACTAATTAATCCATCATTTAATGTGCATGAAGCTTTAACCTCCACTTAGTTGTCCATTAGCTTCTAATTGTAGATTTAGGTAAGTGGGTGAGGTCCTCCATGATCATTAACTTGAATTATTTCCTCTTCATTCCTTTCTTTTCCCTTTTGCATGCATATATCTTCATGAATCCCTCTTCCATATGCATCAAAATTTCCTACAAAAATCATAAAAATGTCCAAGTAAAAATTCTCAAATTGACACATGCACAAAAATGATCATTTTGCCTCTAAATGAAGATGAATATATGATGATTTGAAAATAATTGAATTTTGGTTTTAAACATGTTAAAATGCCCAAATATGACTTTTATTTAAATAAAAATAGATAAAATATGGATGTAAATATATGCACATTTACGTGCACATCAAATACCCCCATACTTATCTTTTTATTCGTTCTCGAATAAAGGAAAACTAAGATAAATCTGTTTTCGTAGGGAGTACGATTGCATTGAGCGTATGTAACAAACCGTTAAACCTTTAGGTGTCCCCAGTAGGACGAGTGTTGTCTCGTGAGGGTTTTCAGCGGATACTATCCACAAAATCCAAATGCAAAGTGAAAATATTTACAAAGTGCAAGATTTATTTACAATGGGATGAATGCAAGTTTTTGAAAATATTTACAAATGAAAGGTTTGCTTTTAAATAGTCACAAATAAGTTAAATATAAGTTCTAGACATTATCAAGAAATTTAAGTCCTTTTACTTGTCAAAATTTCCAACAAAAATTAAGTTGTCATAACAGATAGACTATAGTTTGGCTAGTTGTTTTGGTTGATAACACAATGTAATTATGAAATGGATCCTTAATTGATTATCAAAGTTTGTCAAAGTGGTATTTTCATTTCTTTTCAATAACAAGTTAAATTAAACAAGTCAAAATAGTGCTAGGATTTCAATTGCTTACTCTCTCTTATTTGAAACTTTTTTTTGATATTTACATATGCCTAACTCAGGTAAACTGAGGCCAGATATATTACCCGTGTACTGCCTTGCGGACTGATGTGTGGGGAATACAGAGCGTGGCGAGTGAACACACAAGTGTGAACACTTATCGACTGTAGGCGTTATTAAAAAGAATTTTTGTATACATACACCTAACTCAGATAAACTGAGACCAGATATATTGATCGTGCATTGCCTTTTGGGCTTATACGAGAAGGGTACAAAGCATGGCGAGTGAATACATGAGTGTGAACACATGACTTTAGGTGTTAAAAATAAACAAGGAAAGGAAAAAAAGCATGTATTAAATTGCATAAAAAATTACATAAAAAATGGCTAAGTAGCCATGAAAAGAAAAGAGAAGAGAGCCTTCTTTTATTTTTAATCTAAGCTAAAACTAAGAGAAAGAGAGTCTAAGAGAGACTAAAGAAGAGGAAGGGGTACATGAAACATAAGGGGTATTTATACAAGTTTAAAACCCTAGTTCACTTTTTTGGGAACTACCCAAAATACACTCTTAGGAAGTGTGGTGGCCAAGTTATCGTTAACTTCAAATAATCATCCATTAAGTGTGCATGAAGATTTAATGGTCTTTTAGCATGTGCATTAGCTCCTAAGTGTACATTAAGGTAGGTGGGGTCCTCCATGATCATCACTTTGAATTATTTCTATCTTCATTCCTTTGTATTCACTCTTGTGCATGCATATCTTCATGAAGCCACTTGTAAAATTCACTAAAATTCCTACAAAACAACATAGAAAATTCCAAGTAAATTTTCACAAATTAATAAATGCACAAAAATGACCATTTTGCCCCTATATGAAGATGAATATGTGACAATTTGAAAATAATTTGAATTTTTGTTTAAGCAAGTTAAATACCCAATATGATCATTTATTTAATTTAAATAGATTAAATATGGTGGTAAAAATATGCACATTTACGTGCACATCAAATACCCCCACACTTATCTTTTTATTCGTCCTCAAATAAAGAAAAACTAAGATAAATCCGTTTTCGTAGGGAGCACGATTGCATTGAGCGTATGCAACAAGCCGTTAAACCTCTGGGTGTCCCTAGTAGGACGAGTGTTGTCTCGTGAGGGTTTTCAGCGAATACTACCCACAAAATCCAAATGTGATACGAAAATATTTATAAAATGCAAGATTTATTTACAAATTTATGAGTGCAAGTTTTCGAAAATATTTACAAATGAAGGTTACTTTTAAAATTGATACGAATAAGTTAAATATAGGTTTTGGTTATTATCGATTAAATTTAAGTCCTTTTACTTGTCAAAATTTCCAACAAAAAATCAAGTTATCATGACAAATAAACGATAGTTTAACTCGTTGTTTTAGTTAATAATAGTGTTACTATGAAATGGATCCTTAGTTGATTATCAAAGTTTATCAAAGTGGTATTTTCATTTCTTTTCAATAACAAGTCAAATCAAATAAGTAAAAACAGTGTAACTATGAATATATGGCGAATACGGGTCGATCAGAGAATTGTTGTTTGTCGGATTGAAGTTGAAGGAGGTTGAAATGATGGCAGTTTTGTTTGAAAATATCTAGTGGGAGAAGGCACTGTTTTGCAGAAGGACAGTGAAACAAGGAAGTGTGAACAGAAAATGTAATCAGAGAGAAAAATTGTAATCAGTGAAGAGAGGATGAAAATGTATATACAAATGAAAATGTAAATGACAATGTAAAATGTGAAAAAGCAATGGAATAATTTTTTTTTTCAAATGGAACTAGAAATGCAAATGCTAATTGAAAACGAAAAATGCACAGGAACAAAAACACACAACAAACAAGATACACACAATTTTTTTTTGTTTTTTTAATTTTGGAAAGAAAATTAAAATTAAAATAAATAAACCATGAAAAATTAAAAATGATGATGAGTCCCCCCCACACTTGATTTTGACTGTGTCCCCACAGTCAACCCAAGTGGAAGGAGAAAAATAAAAATAAAAATATCACCTTTATTTAAATGAAAATTAACGGTATATACACGAGATCAGAAAGTATATCGTCAAAAAGTAAATGAAACGGTCTTCCAAAGACTGATTCATTTGTCTCATCAAATATGTGAGACACAACTTAAGCTTGGAAAACCAAACCATGCAAGATTTCGAAGTTGAATTTAGATTTGGAAAAACGAATGTCGTTTTATTGAAAATCGTACGAGTTTTTTTATTTTCAATGATTTTTGGGGTCGATAAAACAATTGATTGAAATTCAAGTTCATTTTCACCACATTGAAATTCAAGCTCTTCATTGAAAAATTCTTTAGAATTATTGATTTCAAAATCAAAGTGATGATTTAAATCTTCCCCGTTGGAATTTAACGACTCGTTTTCAAAAGGTCCATAAAACTCGTGTTCGTTAAATTCGACTTCCTTTGTTGGATTATCAACAACTTCATTACATATGTCAAGTTCAAAATCGAAGGTTGTTGTATTCAAATTTTTGAAATCTGAAAAAGGAAGATCAAATTTTAAATCACGTTTCTCACCCTCAGAAGAATTTAAATCCAAGTCAATCACCAAATTTTCAACAACTTCGTTAAGATTTTCGTTTTCAATTTCAAAAGTTGTTATTTGAAAATCGTCGATTTGGGTAAAAGATGGATTATTACTTAACTCGTCACACGTTAGGATTTGGTTTTTTTGTTCATGTTGTTTCATATAAATTTCAAACAACGAATCCGTGTGATCCTCGTAAATTCGTTCATTTGTTCAACAAAATCCAATTTATAATTATTAGCTTGAGGATTTTTGATTTGGATTCGTTGAGAACAAATTTTTTTAATCGTAACGTGGTTAAGATTATTCCCGTTGCCAAATTCGTTTGAAAAGTTGTTTCTATTTTCATTTTGAGTTTGAAATTCATTTTGGAGTTCAAAATTGAATTGGCATGGGTTATAATCGAAATCATTTGAATTTTGAATTGAATTCAGATTTTGTAATCCTTGACTCGAGTTATTACACAAATAATAATTACACAAATCATTTATCTCTTGATTTTGTTGTGTAGAGAATTCAAGTAAAGATGAAATGCAATTTTCAAGAGTCGAGGGTTGGTCATCGTTTTGAAAACTTTGTTGTTCAAAATTCGAATTGTATAAACAATAATTGGTGTTAAAATATCCATACAAATTTGGAGTGAAATCGTTTGGATTATATTGATTTTCACAACTATTGTAAAATTCATGTGAATGGGGAAACTTGGATATTTTCAAGAATGTTTTTTTTATAAAGGAAAAATATTTACAAATGAAATTTATTTTTCAAATGGAAATTTGATTTTTGTTTTTTTTTTTGGTTTTTCAAAAAAAAATTCTTTGTTTTTGAGAAGGTTTTATAATTTTTCTTTTGAATTTTTGATTTGATTAAAAAAAACTAAGTAAAATTATTTTTTTTGGAATTTTGATTTGAAAATTTTCAAAGGAAAAGGAAAAAAACTAAGTTAAGAAATATTTACAATTTTTTTGTGTTTTTATTTTAAATATGCATGAACTAATGCAACTAAATGAATGCAGCGGTTAATTACAAATGATTTATCCTAAGTTAACCCAAAATTGTATAATCACACTTTGTCTTAGATAAACAAGATAGTTCTCGGCCAGGCAACAGACATGATTTATCGGTGCACCACGAATCACCGTACCAATGCAGCCGAAGGTTTAAGTACCTTCAGAGGAATAACCACTATAATATTTACGAATCACAGTAATATTTATAAATGGTTATTACTCTGCCGTAGCCTAGACACCAAGAAAGTAAATTATTCAAAGAAGACAACTTGTCAATATACAATTAAGAGCTATCGATGTCTAACTGTTATTATTAACAAATTCTAGGATGAAATGCAAAGCATAAATTAAACGTGTATTAACAATGCAACTACAAATGAAATTTCTATTTTTGTTTTTTGGTTTCTATTTTTTATTTTTTTTATTTATGATTTTTTTTTTCTAAAATGCAAGCAAACAACAATGCAAGGAAAATACAAAGTAGAGATGAAAGCAAAAAACTTTTCTTTTTTTTTAAACAAGCAAGCGGAGTAGTTTTATAGCAGCAGCTCCTCTTCTTCTAAAATTCTGCTTTGTCAACCTGAAATAAAAACAAAATATATACAATTTTTTTATATCAAAGAAAGACTAAAACAAATGAAAAAAAATAGAACAAACTAAACCCAAACAAATTCAAAACAACCCCACCTTTTTTTAACAAATTCAAAATTTTTTTTTGGAAAGGAAACTTAAAAGGTTGTGAGTTACGATTAATCCAAACTTGAGTTTTCTTTAGGCTGTCGAATTCGCATCGATCCCCTTCATCTCGATCTGTTCGTATCGCTTTTTGGGCACGTGCCTGCAAGTTGACATGGCGCTAACTCCTCGGGTCGATCCACTTTTCATGCCGAGTGACCGAGTCTTCCAAAGGGGTGTACTTTTTTCGTATCAATCCAGTTGAATCTTGTTCGTATCGATCGAAGTTGTTCTATTCATATCGATAGCTGGAGGTTGTTTTTGTATCGTTCGTTTGATGTTTTATTTGTATCGATCTTCGATCGATCGATACGAGCTGTGTGAACTCCAATTGATCGATACGAAGTTGATCCAATTCGATCGACACGAAGTAGAACCAGGCTGAGTGGACACGAAGTTGAGTGTACGTGATGGATACAAACAACAGATAACATGATGGATACGAACAGATGGATGCGAAATGATGGATACGAACAGACGGATGCATGTGAGTTGATTTCCTTGGATCACATCGATCGTATCTTGAGCATGTGAACTCCGATTGACTTGAAATTTGAAATGTGGTCTTTCCTAGCCTTGTTCATTACTCCCAATCGATCCCGTCTTGATTGGAGCTCGGTTAAATTTTGATGATATCGATCACAGCTTTGTTTCCAATCGGTCTCAAATCTTGATATCCATCCTTTCTATCCAATTTGTTGATATCCCGACCTTAACCAAAAGGCGGGGTAACATTTTCCCCCCAAAACATGCCTTGTGGTAAGAAGGCGTGTTTTGAATAGCTCCAAATCCGATATCCATAGTCCATATTCCATCCATAGCCATACCATCCGATTCATAATCCAATCCATTATCAAGCCATGATATCCAGGTGCCATAGCCATATCCAAGTCCGCGACTGCTCCGAGTTGATGTCCAATTCGAAGTCCTGTAACCAAAACTTTAGCCAATTCCATAGCCATCCGAATCCGTCGACCGAGCTTTAAACTGTCCATATCCAATGACTAATAACCAAATTCACAACCTTTCTGGGTTGATATATATCCAAATCCATAGACCTCGCCGGGTCGCGTTATCCTGTTGACCCGGACTCTCCGGTCAAGGGCTTTTATGTTCTCCGGCCTCGGCTCTCCGGCCGAAGACTTCTATGTTCTCCGACCGAGGCTCTCCAGCCAAAGACTTTTATATTCTCCGGCCTCGGCTCTCCGGCCAAGGACTTTTTATATTCTCCGGCCATAGCTCTCCGACCAAGGACTTTTTATATTCTCCGGCCTCGGCTCTCCGGCCAAGGACTTTTTATATTCTCCGGCCTTGGCTCTCCGGCCAAGGACTTTTTATATTTGCAATTACTGCCCCGTCTCTCCGGTCGGGACCGTAATCGCGAGACCTGTATTATTTATTATATTAATCCAAATCCACTTGTTACAGAATCCAGTTAACAAATTGAAAGTCCAAACAAACAAGGAAAACTAAACATGATTGTAGGAAAGTAGAAAGAAAACATGATTTCATAGACTCGAGCAATATGGTTTGTCATCGTCTCAGAGCATGCCTAGGGACCGTCCTCGATCCCATACATGTGTAAGCAACTTAGCCATATTACTTTGAGCACTATTACTTATTCAACGCTACAAATTTATTTAGTTGATAACAAGCTAACGTTGCCTAGATCCAGCGCCATCTTCATTTGAGGCAGGCGGCGACCGCTCCTGTTCCACTGTCACAGCTCGATTCCTTACATATTGTTGTAGATGACCATTCCTTACATGCTCCTCAACGATATCCTTTAAATGCCTGCAGTCGTTCGTGTTATGCCCATCCAGCCCATGGAATAGGACATGCCTTCTTGATGCCCGCTCGTAATCAAAAGGTTCCCTTCTTGCCGGCATTCGATACTGGAGGGGCCCTCAAGTATCCAAGTAAATTCTTTCCAGAGTTTCAGTTAGATCCGTGTAAGAAGAAAACTTTGACTCCCTCTGTGGCCTTTTTGAAGTGCTACCGCTGTCATTCATTTTCCCTTTTCCTTTATCATCTTTGACTGGGTCCTCCCTGGGTGGACCTCCACCCCTTACTACATAAGCTTCAGCCTCTCTCCCTTCTCTCTCAGCCTGTGCATCTTCTTGCCTCAGAAACCTTTTCGCCTCATGGTAGAACTCCCCGAGATACCTCTTTGGGTCCCGTTCTAACAATATCTTGAAATCCCAATTGTCTGCAATTACCAAAACTGCTGCCATCAAAACCATCGACGGATCAGGTCGATCCATCGAAGCCACTGCCGCATTGAATATGGTAAAGAAATCTCTAAGCGATTCTCCCTTCCACTGTTTCATCGATGTCTGATTCATCACATTCTTGGGTCTGACAATGTGCACCCGAAACTACCTCATAAATCTTTCAATCAACTCAGTCCACGTGCCAATAAAGCCACTTTCCAGCTGTCTGAACCATAATGCTGCTATATCCGCAAAATACAAAGGGAAGCATCGCGCCATGACCTCCTCTGATTCCCCCAGTACTTCCATATGCCTCATGTATCTCGTCAAGTGAACAGTGGCATTCGTTCTCTCGCCATACATCTCTAGTGTTGGTAATTTGAAATCAGGCGGGTTCCTAGCTTGCCTGATTGTAGGAGCATAGGGACTCCTATTCACATCCTCCAAGTCTCTATTCACCAATCTGCCTCTCACTACGCCATAAATGGCCTTCTGCAACACAAAAAAAATGTTGGGTCAGGCCCAAAAAATGTTGCCATAGGTCTATGGCAACACTTTTCGGGTGATGCAATTTTTACCGTTGCCTTAGACCTCAAAGGCAACATTTTGACTATCTAAGGCAACATAAGTAATATTGTTGCAATAGAACCCTATTTGGGTCTATAGCAACACCCATAGGTGAATGTAGCAACATTCAAAAATGTTGCTATAGATATTAATTTTTTGAATTTGTGGGGCCCACAATGTAGAGCATATTTGATTTTTTAATAGAAATATTTATTTATTTATTTAATAAAATGCTATTGCACAGAATTTGATATTCAAACAGTATTTTATTTAAATAAATATTTTATTTCAACATTTGAAATAGTACAAATTCCTAACTCCACTATTTTACAATTCAATGATTTATAACATTGATATTCACATATACAGATATTCCTCACTACATCACTCAGTTCACTCATTACATATACAGGTTCATTTACAGACACATACTGACTCATACACTGAATCTTCAACTACTTCCATATCTGTCCAGCCATCCGTACACCAGAGGACATATAGTTGTGTGGTTGCACAAGGTTCAATGTATAAATCTGCCAAAATTTTATTAGATGACTTATCCAAGACAAATTACATAAATCACATAGCAAAGGTAAAAATATGAGCGAATTTTTGTTTCTACTAAAGGTATACTGAATTGAGTTTCCTAATTCCACTTCATTACATAACTTACCCAGAACTTTGCCCATATTCTCTCTCAAGGACCTATCTTATATACTAGAAATTGTTAGGTTCAAAATTGAGTACATACTTAAATGCTTTTTAATATCTGAAACCACTCATGTAGGCAGACTTCACCATTTGCCAAAATTTCTCATGCTTAAAAGAACTACGCTTATAATTCTGGCTAGCGCTTCGAAAGTTTCATGCATATGCTATACTTAAACCTAGTTCATGTACAGACATATGCTTTTAGGACTTATTTTCCTAAAACTAATGTATAAACTTGACCCTCTATAATACATATACATATCTGAACCCAAACATTAACCTACACACTAGCGATTCTCATTTATTATAAATTGGTATATCATTAAACCCAGAGTTCCCATCAACTGAATTCTGCATTAATGTTGAATATATAAAATCAAGCACACTTATGCCTTAGCAACATCAGGTGATTCAAAATTTATATGTACTTACAGCCCAAGTGAATAGAAGTGTAACATCTGCAGCAGTCTTTTCTGAATTGACTAGCTGTAATAATCATCAAGCAAATAATTGTAAGTAAATCCACAAATAGTGACACTGTTGTAACAAGAATAGTTCAGTAAGTAATTTTCTCACTGTGTAGGTAAACGCTGAAACGGGCAGACTACTTTGCTGATAGTTGAGGAATAAATTGTGATATTTGATGGCATGTTATTTTTATTTTAGGGTCAGGTTCACTTATGAGCATAAAAAAAGTGAAGAAAATATTAGCTAAATTAGACAAATCTTGGAAGTATATTTATTGAAAGATACCATCATAAATTGTCCATGATATCGGATACAAAGCATCATAAACTGTTCACCAACGTAGATAGTCCTGCATAGATACAAAATCACTAATGTTGCACTTGCATATTACTTAACAAGATATATATAACAAGATACAAAATCACTATGTATACCCACTTTTAAATGTAGAAAATCAAATAATTTCATCAAAATATTGCTCCATTCTTTTTTATTTAACTTGCCATGATATGAGGTCAGTCAAGTGGTTATTATACTAAATTTGTTTAGTATTGTGTAAATACCTATCATGCATGGCTAATAAGTATTATATAGTAGCTTTTCTAATTAGCAGTAACACTAATAATGAAACTCATGGTTAAAATTGGAGTGCTACATTTTTTAAGGATTTGGTACTCAATGGCATTCACATACATACGTAAAAAGTGACATTGACTTATTTATGCTAAATGCATGTTCTTTAACACTTCAAGACTGTAACAAATGGAATAATAATTGCAGTCCCTAAAAATCATGAGCTGTAAAATATAGTAATAGGTAACATCTAGATTGCAAACCTGGGTAATATATGGTTCCATCTGATGTAGTAACTCATATCCCTATGCAAAAATTGAAGTCCTTATTTTAACTGAATGTTTGTTAAATGAAATATAAGATAAATGAATACAGGAAAGAGGAAATAAAGCAACTTACTTGTTTAAAATAGCGAAGATGTGCATCCATTGTTGCACTTACAGTTTCCAAAAATTCATACCATTTCTTTGCCTCAATATTTGGTAGAGCTGGGATCTATAAACACAGTTAACTGCTCAATTCAAACGTATGAATTCAATTAACTAAAATACCACATAAGAATGCATAACAGACACACACCAGACTGAACTACGATTGCTCAAATGCAGATCTTGCACAATGAAGTTCCTATTGTGTAGGCGTAATATGTTTAATTTTTTCTTAAACGAATGGATGACTGGTTCAACTCAACTGATGCAAAAAGAAGATTCAGATTGAAATAAACAAATTACAGTAAGCACCTTGTTTGGTTACGATACAAATGAAAGCGAATATCTGTCGCTACAACCACAGCTCAAATTAGTGACTATCAGGCAAAGAATACTAGGATTTACATTTATATCTTCAACCGTGAGCTTAATCGCTTCCCAACCACTCTCCCAATTGTCGAATTGAATGTGAACAGAGCTCCAAAGTTCATAACAGTTGGCTTAAAGAGGGAAGCAATGTCATTTTTGTAGGACGGTAAAAACATCCTATTTTGCCTAAATCTATTCGCGTTCAATTTCTAGGATTTACAGCACTCCAATTGTGCCCTACCCCTTGAGCGTCAAATGTAAGATATCTGGGAGAACCACTTGCCTTGAATCGACTGTAGATATGGAAATAGGAGTGGATTTTCCTTATACTCTTAAACAATAGGATACGATTTTATAATTTGAATGATTTTTGCAGATCCCTAATCGGCACCATCGCATAAATCAAAAATAAAACCATAATTCCAGATGCCATAACAGACCTCAAAATAATTAACAAATAGGCACTAAAGATTGAATCGGTTTTGTGCCATCCATTATCAAACATGACTAAGAAATGAAGGTGCGTTCGATATTGCCAGCATCCGATTATGAGAATTGGAATTGGGGGAGAAGCCCTAATTTTTTGATTCTGTGCGATTTGGAGGAGAAAGAAATGAAAAGGAAGCGCGTGAATGAAAATGTTAGCGGGAATCAGAGGAAGCGTAGATGATAGTGTTTGAATGGTTGAGATTTTGTTTTAACTAATGGTGTGGATCGCTGAAGTGTAATTTTTTTTTAATTTTTTTAATTAGAATATATCTATAGCAACACTATATCAAAATGTTGCATCGTGTTACACTTGTTTAGCTAGAGCAACACATTTTTATGGCTAAGGTAACACCAAAAATACAACGTTGCAGTAGGACCAAAATTTTATAGCTGTCGCAACATTTTAGCTGGCAACACCTTGCAAATCTGTTGTAGAAGGCCATCTATGGCGTAGTGTCTCATGGCCCGCCTAACCATATCCGTCAATCTGTCGTTGTCGCCAAGGTATAGTCCTTGTCCGTTACCTCCAGCCTACCCCCCGAGTCACGAGGGAGTTTTGGAATCTGTTCCCTTGAACGAGCATCCATTCCCCTAGCAATGCCGTGTTGCATAGCTCCACCTGGCACTCTACCCGGGATTGGATCAGCATGCTCTGGGTGAGTGCCCCCTAGATCTGGTGCTGCTCCTGATGGTCCTGCTCTATTTTGAATTCTGGTTGCTCTGTGCTCCTGACTTCTATCTCCAGCATCTCCTGTAGTTGCCTTCCCTTGACTTTACATTCCAGTTACCTTGACCAAAAGGCGGGGTAACAGTCACTAACACATAAACGCAGATAAAAGCACCAACTAACAATCACATAAAACAGATAATGTGTATGTAGAGAGTATAAATATGAAGAACAATAAAAAATAAAAAATAAAGTAGTAATAACATAGGATTTATAGTGGTTCGGCTAACTCCGGCCTACGTCCACTTCAGAAATTTCCTTTTTATTGATAGAGAATTGTTTAAGTTACAATCCGGAGTTTTTAAAACAAAAATGGCAGAGTAGCCTCAGTGGAGAAGATGAAGGGAAATAGAATGAAGATCCCTTTTCTGAAGCCCCGCCTGATGTATTTATAGGCAAAATCCAGATTACAGGGCTTCCTGAGTGATATGGGCCCACCATAGACATAGCCGAGTCCATATACTTCATCACTGCCGACCTCGAGCCCTGAATATGCCGACCTGATGTTGCCCTGGGGATGACTCGGAGTAGATGCTCAAATGACCCGAAGCATGCCTGTGTATGATCCGAAGCAAATTGTGTTATGACTCGGAGCAAAACATTGTCGACCCCATGCCATTTCCTATATACCGATCCTAATTTTCCATAGCCGACCCAAGGAAACTCACACCCTGGCCTGAAGTAGCCGACCTCTCCAAATATGCCGACCCCTTCTAACTACGAGACGATTCCAGATTGCATGTCGACCTGGAGTCATAAACATGCTGATCCCAAGCACTCCTCGATGCCGACCCGATCCATTCCCTTCCATGCCGATCCCATCTCCAAATACTTGCCGACCCCGAGCACTCCTCGATGCCAACCCAATCCCTTCCATGCTGAACCCATCTCCAAATGCTTGCTGCACCCAGAACGAGATGCCGACCCCAAGACTGCGACATGCCGACCCGAAGATAGTGTAGTGCCGATCCAATATGATGCCGATCCCTTGATGTTAATGCCGATCCGAGCCAATCAATCCATGACCCGAAGCGTACCTCTACCTGACTCGAAGAAAGTCATCTGAAAACCCAAAGCAACTCCAATGATGACTCAAAGCAAACACAAAACAACCCAAAACAACTCGACTTTTATCGAAACCTATATTTCCAGTATCATGCGAGTTTTTTCCATCGACCATGCCAAATCCCGGCTTCATAATCATGGTCATCATCTGTGATTGATCGTCTATCCATCCAATCGAATCAAACCCATCGTATTTCGGCCTCGGTAACCGAGCAATCGATTTAGTTAAATCCGCCTGTCTACAGCCTTGCCAAAAGGCGGGTTAACAAATATTGCTAAGTAAAAGTAAATTAAATCGATTTTTCAAAAGTTGAGCTCGGAATTGATATAAGTTGAAATGGTTTAAATTTGAGAATTGAGTTGAAATGTAACCATTGAATCAAATAGTTGAAGTTGAAATTGAAATTAATTTGGAATTGAAATTGATTTGAATTGAAATTGGAATCGAAGTTAATTCGAATTGAAATTGGAATGGAGTCGACTAAATTGAAATGGAAATTGAATTGATTTGAATTGGAAAATTTGGAATTGGAACAGTTTGACTTTGAAACTATTTTCGAATAAATTATTTAAATATAAATTATTTAAAACCAATCTTTTTAAATATTCAAATTATTTTGATTTTCTCAACTATTTTATTTTATAAAATATTTTAAATACTTCAATCATTTTACATCAAACTATTATAACTATTTAAATAATTTTTAAACAATTTAAAAAAATTTCCAAAATAATTTTAAAATTCAAACTGGTCAAGGCTGAAATGTTTATAATTAAATCGTTGATTAAGATACAAATTGGGTTAAAATGAAATTATAACCTAAATTGAAATTCGAAACAATTTTGGAAGCGAAATAGAGATATTGAGCCAAAAATGATTTTGAAGTGAAATAGTATATTTTGAGTAAATATGATGATTTCAAAATGAAATGATATTTTGAAGTGAATATTGATATTATCAAGTATGAATCGTTTTGAAATGTAAAAGTACCAACCTGTGTGTAAAACATCGTTTGGTTGTTAAAGAGACCGGCGCCTCTTATTGGCATATCTCTGTCAATATTGGAACCAATTTAACAACTGTGCACGTGGAGGAGACTCCAAAATGAAGTGGTTGGATTTGGCGTCATTTGCTGGATTTGAAGAAAGAGAACGATGACGGATAGACTCCGGCACTTGTGCCAATTTGAAATGTCTAAAACATGACGGCCTGACAGGGCCAAGTTGGCTAATTACCAGTAGCGGGCATCCATTCTTTGATTTTCTTGGACTCAGTCCATATTATTACTTTTGTTGTTAGTTTCGATTGGTGCATCTTGATTTTGGGATAGCTTCCCTTGACTCGATATGGGATGGATGGATGAGGTGGACGGTCGTGGCTACGATGCGTTACCACCATCCCTGCGACCCGAACTGGTAGTATCCTACCTTGGACATTGCCTCACCTGCCTTGTCATACTTTTATCACTACATGAGACCTCTATGATTTTAGTTTAGTGTTGTCGTATCATGGTGCATGCCAATCCCCCGACGTGCTACTGGGGCGTTATATGCAAACTATACGACAATGCTTAAAAAGGCATTAGAGGGGATTAATTTAAAGCCTTAACACTAAGAAAAATATTTATTTTACTGATTAGACATTATATATATAGCATATTCTACTATATATAAATAATTTGACGGATCCTTAACAGATGGAAAATCTCGTAACATCTCTTGAGTTATTGCACGCATGTTATACACTAGATAGGAGACGCGGAATCCCATAAATATCTCTGATGCTATTACACTCATGTTATGTGACTCACATAAGGATATTTTAGTCTTGACTCGAATGTTTTGTTTTTCATTACGCTCGGGTTAGCTCTGAGTATTTCAGCGCATTAAAGATCATTTTTTGGAGGACAAAGACGAAGATTTGGTATTATTATTACTATTATTATTACCTACGTCATGTTGTTCTGCTGCATTATATTTTGTTCTGCTGTATATATATCACGCTTATGTTTGTTTTCTTCTTTTTTTCTTATTTTTCTTAATTAACCCCATTGATTATCTCTGTTCCAAATTGTTTAGGTTGGACATGTGTAGATTATTGTCAATTTAAACCTTCCGAAATGTGGGTCGTCACAGTTGGTATCAGAGCTTTGGTTTAGCGAATAACCTTAGCTTTGTGGGGTTTTGACTCATTAGAGATAGGGTAGTAATACGCTAGAATAAGTTGTTTGAGTGTATATATATGAGAGTGCATACTTGTTAGTGTTAAAAAAAGTTTGTTTTATATTGTGTTTACTTATCCGTTGAGTTGTTTATGAATTCTGATCAATGCGTGGGACGCCTGTTATCGATATTGGTTTCTAAGCACTTAAACGAGGCAAATCGACATAATATTTTAAAAAAAAGGGTAAATGAAATAATTTTACCTAAATTATATTTTATATATATAATAATTATCAATGAAGTTGTTGTTAGGAGATGATAATATTTAGTTATCATCGATTATTGTTTGAATTAAATTAAAAATGAATACTTTGTGAACTCTATTTCACGAAGCATTCGATAATTAAATTGAATTGAAATCTAATTACAATAAGAATTGTTTACAATAATAAAGAAGTAAATTAACGAAATATTTTCATAATAAGGTAATGAATTGAATAATTATATTTATAATATAACTTATTAATAGAAAGGATTTAAAAGCTAAGAATTTTTGAATTTAAAACCTGTTGTTTTCAAAATTGTTTTCAAAGCCTTCAAAATTAATAGTAATATTTTTTGAAAGTGTTATGACTAGAAATATATTTTAAAAATATTTTTGAAAGAAATAAGAGCATTGAACTCGCTTTAGTTGCTAGTGTAGGATCGATTTCACCCTAGAGGGGGTGAATAGGGTGATGCTATCAATTATAAAAATTTACTGCGGAAGTATATAAAATAATTTCAACACAGATAACAGCAGCACAGATAATAGCAGAATATAAAAAGTAGACAATAGAACACACAGGTTTACCCAGCTTCAGCAAAACCCCGCCTATGAGCTGCCCTCAAGGTTTATACTAGAAATTAATTAGTCAGACGCTTACACACGTAAACTTGCGACACCCGCTATCGACTAACCTTAACTCTAGGCTCAAAACCCTGCCACAACTCAGCCATTGAGTTGTGAATTCTCAAACTACGCCACGTAGTTAGTCCCCTAGTCACACGACTAGTAAATTACCAAAGTTTAAAAGAAGTACAAAATTAAAGCAATTTAAATAACTCAAAACCCTAATTTTTAAATATTAAGCCCAATAGAAATGTCGGCCCAAAATAAAAAATAATTCCCTTTTGCCTTTAATATTATTTCGGCCTGCATCTTCTTTTGTCTATGATAATTCATTGCTCTCTTCGTTCCTCTTTTCCTTTGCTCGAAAATTAGGGCTTTTGGAGAATTGAAGTCGTTGATGGGTTGTATGTCGATTACAATGGCTTTACTCTAATTTGCGTCGGCAATCGACCATCTCTTCACTTTGCTCACGGCTCCTTCAATTTGAGTCGAGTTTATCTGTTGCGAAAATTGGTACGTTCATTCCTTTTTTTGATCTATACTATACTCGACTTTGATTCGAGTTGAATGATTGTTCTTTGTTGCTTGAACTCGAATGAATATTGGCCTATGATGTTACCGGGTTTAAATAGGGTTTGAACCCCTTGATTATCGTTTGTTCTGATAATTCCTTGGCCGTATCATTTTGATTGAATGTTGACGATGATTTCTGACTTGTTCAAATTCGTGTATTTTGTTACTTGATTTACACGGCTTTGGTTTTGACTTCCTTGGCCACCACGGTGTTGATTTGGTTCTTTTTGACTTCGGTCTTGACTTTGTTTATGTGATGATTTCTGACCTCCATGATTTGCTGGCCTTTGACTTTAGCCACTTTGGTTTGAATTGTAAAAACTGCTGAATATATGTATTTCTTGTGTGTTCATCGCTGTAATGTTTTCAACATGATGCTTCTAATTGTTCATCCTGTCACTGTACTAGTGCATTCATGTGTATTTTCCTGTAGTGTTGCAGTCTTGGGTCTGGTTATGTTCATACTGCTTTGATCATAGTCCATATCTAGTTCATGATGTCTTTGAAACTGTTTTGAGTTACACTGATTTTGTTGCATCCATTCTTCACTTTGATATTGCAGTCTTCATGTTGTATTTGTATCATGTTGCTAGGCTTGAGTTTTGCCTATCAGGTTCACTTAAGTCTTGATACATTGTTTTGTATTGCATGTTGTATTGAAGATTCTCTGACCAGTTTGGGTTCAAGTGCATAGCATATTGACCTGGTGCATATTTTGTTCCTCATGTATACTTGAATTTAGTCTGTGTTGTTGTTATATATGTGAACTTGAAGTTGTGCATTAGAATCTTTTCTGATTTCTTCTTTGGTTTAAGTTTTGTATTTATGGTCTTTCTCGACTGCTCATTGCTGTAGCATGTTGCTGGTTTTATGTGTACACTTACATTTGGATTTTTTTTTCGTATTGCACCTATGTTGAATCCAGCTTATAGCTCGGGTTTGACCTTGTGCTCATGTCGTGACTTTATTTGTATTGTACTTGAGTTGAACCCGGCTTTTGATTTTGGTTTGACCTTGTGCTCACCTATCCCTATAATTCTATCAACTGTATATCTGGTGTGCACGGCCTTGTGGCATGTACGTTGACACACTGTGCAGGTCACACGCTGTTCGTGTATAATGAATTCAAAATTAAATGATGATGAACAACCCAAATAACTGAGGCAAATATTATTTTCAATATACATTTCATTTTACACTACAAAAATATTTCATTTTCAATTTTATTGCGTCAATGTATATTTTTGCAGATAGCTCAGATGCTGGATTCAATCTGGAATAGAGTTGAAGATAAAATACGAGTGAATGAGCGATATGTAGTGAGGACAGTTATGTAAATTGAAATGTATTATAATTGCAAATTGTATATATATAGTGAGAGCTTGAATTTGTACTATTCAAAATTGTAATAAATATTTGTTTGAATAAAATATTCGTTTGAATTTAAATTCTATGTTATTTATTTTATTCAGCAAATATTTATTTAATTATGTGAAAAATAAAATAGTACATTAACAAATACATTTAAATGAATATATATATATGTTTATTATCATCAAAGAAAAATCATATACTCGCATTTCAACAATCTCCCTCTTTTGATGATAACAAACATATATTTAAGATTTTGAATTTATTAAATGTATTTGATCATTTAGTTTGCTCCCCCTATTTGAATGATCCCTCTCTACACACAGCTCCCCCTTCATATATGCATAAAAATATTCAAATGAGCCTTGATGAAAATATAAAATGTAACAACCTGCATATTTATCGATTTTATATTTAAATATTTTATTTAAATATTTTATCGTTAGTCGGATGTTAGTCCGAAAAGCTACTTTTTGCATACGGTCAAATTAGGACTCGAGATCACCTCCATTGAGTCCAAAATGACGTTGGCGATCTTTTTGAGTGTAAACTTCGATATGTTTGGAGATAGTGAAATTTTCGTCACTTTTTGTGTTGGGCTTTTGGTTTGGGCTGCACCTCTTCTAACTCAGCCCAACTCTTTCCTTCTCTTCATCACTTCATCTACTTGCATAAACTTTGAAGATTTAGCAAAAATGGTGGAGGGAATAGGAAATTAAAATTCCAAGCTCAAGTTCTTTAGCAAATTCAACATCTAACTCCAAATTCAAAGTGAAGACATTGATTCAAGCTTGTGGTTGATCTTTGCTTTGCCCCCGAGCTTCGTCTTCATCAAATTCCGTGAAAAGGTGAGATTTTTGATCTCACATCTTGCCTATAATCGTCATTGGACTGTTGGGAATGATTCCCTATCACTCTAGCATCAACATTTGCTTTTGGTTTGGATTGGATTGGCGAAAAACTTCAATTTTCGATGTTTTGGTGATTTTTCTGGAACTAGGTCGTTCTGGCCTTCGCTAGGTCGTACGCGAGTTAAGGAGTTAGGTCGCTGCGTTGAAAAGTCACAGAACTTAAATCGTTCACGAGTTAAAAGC
Organism: Allium fistulosum; assembly: GCA_030737815.1. NCBI lineage: Eukaryota > Viridiplantae > Streptophyta > Magnoliopsida > Asparagales > Amaryllidaceae > Allium > Allium fistulosum. Next base: position 1,112,415,386 of record CM060907.1, on the reverse strand, counting down.
ATAAGTCGTTCACGAGTTAAAGGCATAAGTCGTTCACGAGTTAAAGGCATAAGTCGTTCACGAGTTAAAGGCCTTAAGTCGTTTGCAGTTAGCTTGCGTGCCTAGTTAAGTCGTTAGGTCGCGTGCCTTGCTAACTCGTTAGGTCGCATGCCTAGTTAAGTCATTAGGTCGCGTGCCTTGTTAAGTCGTTAGGTCGCGTGCCTAGTCAAGTCGTTAGGTCGTGAACACTTAGGTCGTAAGACTTTTCTGTTCCTTAGGTCGTAAGACCTTAGGTCGTGCACTTTTAGGTCGCGACCAACCTTATGTCGCGAACCTCTTTAGGTCGTATGACCCTAATTTTTCTTAGGTCGTTGGACCTTTTTAACCTGTTAGGTCGTAGACCCTTAAACTGTTAAGTCCCTCGTCACCTTAGGTCGTAGCTCGTAAGTCGCTCGACCCTGCTAAGCCTTTAGGTCGCGTATCCTTAGGACGCCAGTTTTAGGTCGCTGGTTCGTATGGCTCTTAAGTCGTAAGTCGTTCGCGAGTTAGCACTTAGGTCGTTTGACCTGTTTCCCCTAGGTCGTTCGACCTGTTCTTCTGCTAGGTCGCGTGGCATTCTTCCCTTAGGTCGTTTGGCTTCTCGAGACCGCTTGCCTTCACTAGGTCGAACCCCGTATTACTCTGCGTAGGCAATCTTATCTGAAAAGCGTTCAACAGAACTTCTTACTTTGATGGTTTTGGGAATTGATTTATTTGAACTTTACTCACGTCTTCGAACGTGAATTTTTATGATTGATTGTTTCTACAATCACTTCTATGATTTGTCACTTCAAAATATAAAGGTTTCCTATACTAGTATTAAATATCAAAACTCTTTCATTAAAACGATTTCAACTCGATTTTCAATATCAAACTCGTTTATAAAACTGTTTTCCAATCTATTAGTATATACAAACCTTTACCTCATTCGTATGAGAAAATATAATTAAACGGCTTAGCAAAACAAGTGGTATGAAACGCTTGCGTTTACTTCGTCGGTTAATTGATGGACTTGTTCGATTGAACCCTCTTGTGACAAATTTTCTAGTGCAGATCTACAATCTGCTCGTAAATATTTGAGTTAAGCAAGTGGTTATGGGACATGAAGCTAAACTCATATATTTACTAGCTTAGTGTAATCGACACTTCCTTATGATCGATGATGATCATTTTATGATTTAGACTAGCAATTGTGCGATGTCTCTTTGTCCGTATGAAGGACTGTACTTCATTTTATTGAGCTTCGTCTCATTTCTTTATGGGCTGGCAACCCAAGTACTTTTAATGTGTTTCGATTCATCTGATGTACCGTTTGTACTACATCGATGTCTCTGTCTTTCCGATTCATTGGACGTACCGTTTGCACTGCGTCAATGTTCGATTCATCTGATGTACCGTTTGTACTACATCGATGACTCTGTCTTTCCGATTCATTGGACGTACCGTTTGCACTGCGTCAATGTTCGATTCATCTGATGTACCGTTTGTACTACATCGATGTCTCTGTTTTTCCGATTCATTGGACGTACCGTTTGCACTGCGTCAATGTTCGATTCATCTGATGTACCGTTTGTACTACATCGATGTCTCTGTCTTTCCGATTCATTGGACGTACCGTTTGCACTGCGTCAATGTTCGATTCATCTGATGTACCGTTTGTACTACATCGATGTCTCGGCTTTCTGGTTCATTGGACGTACCGTTTGCACTGCGTCAATGTTCTGAATTGTATTATCTGTCCGGTTCATTGTACGTACCGTTTGCACTGCGTCATTGTTCAATTCATTGGACGTACCGTTTGCACTGCGTCAATGTTCTATTCATCTGATATACCGTTTGTACGACATCGATGTCTCGGCTTTCTGGTTCATTGGACGTACCGTTTGCACTGCATCAATGTACCGTCTTTCATGCTCCTGTTTGGGATTGGCCATCCTTTTCTTGTGATTTCTGGATTTCTTGTTGTGATTTCTGGGATTTATGTTTCACCACCTTTTTCAGTTGGCATTGATATGTATGTCATTTATTGTGGCTTGGTGAATTAAATTAAGAATATGACATTCTTTTTAATCTTTGAGAAGATTCTTGTGATATTGATTAATCTCTAGATTTATTTTCGATTAGAAACTTATCACAGTATGACTTTATAGTTATCATACGTTTTTGTTATATCTCTTATTCTATATCACTTTATCTGATATTTATAGCTAGACTGATCCGTTTATTATTTTCTTCTTAAATAATACTCAGGTTAGACTGAGATTTTACAGGTGCTTCCTCATGACTTCTTATCTGGAGCCATCTTCTGACTTTTGGCTAACTACTCTAGTTTAGTAGTTTTTGTTGTATGCATTTGAGATGAGACTCCTTGATGTATACGTATTCTATTGTCTTGCACTTGTATATATTCTTTTGTGTTATTGTGGATCTTATTTGACCACAACTCTGATGTACACTTTCATGTGTGTTATATTCATATCTATTTCCGCCTTTGTGATATGAATTGTCTGTGACTGATTTTTGTTATGTTTATCTCTATATTTGTTTCCGAAGATTATATATATAGCCACCGTGTGATAGCTTTGTGTTTGTATCGGTATGTCGGATTTCCCCTTTAAAAGATATGCATTCTATTCTATCTGACATATCGGTGCTCGCACAAAGAAGTTACACGGATGGTCGCTCCTCAACAGCCTTATTCTCCGTGCTAATTGACAGCACTACATCGTAGTGTTCTTGGTTAGCGTGGGTATAGAGGTGGGGCGTTACATAAAATATTTGACCTTTATTTTCAAAAATCTTAACTTTTCTCTCCACCTTTTGTTATCAGCAAAAGAGTAATAGTGTCAGAAAAATAGAGAATAAAGTGATAGACATTAATACAGCGTTAAAAATCAATCGAGTATAAATATTAAATTTCAATAAAAAATCAAACAAAAATAATAAATACTATGTTTAACGCATATTCCACTTTAGAATGATAGGGATGATGTCATCATATAAAATCATAAAGTTGTGTCTATTTGTGGTATATTTATATCAGGAGTTTGAATACATACTAACCATGCATAACCGTTAGGATTTTTAAATGAGATTAGTAGTATTCCAAATTTTAAAAAAAAATAAATGAATTCAATTATCTTCTAACCACGCATAACCGTGAGGACTTTTAAATGGGATTAGAATCAACTTGTCTATTTAATTAATCAATTTTGATATGTGTTCCATACATGCATAACCGTGAGGACTTTTAAATGAGCATGGAAGCACATAATCAAAAATTCCAAGTAATTCACCCATGCATAACTGTGAGGACTTTTAAATGAGAGTGAATACTTTGGATGTTTTTATTTGCTAAAAATATAATAAAATGAAAAATGAATGATTTCCCGTTTAAAATACCACATATTGACATACTATATTGGATTTTGATGAGTGATGGTCGATAGAAATATGATAGAAATAGAAATGGCCATGGAATTTTTACCAAACAAAAGTTTTCATAACTCTTGTTTAAATTTCTAAAGAAATTTACTAATTATACTGTCTCAAGTTATAATATATGATTAATATCAACACTCATCACTTTTTCAATCACTATTTATCCTTTTGATAATCAGTAGAGAGTCAGATTAGTTAATGCAGTCATTTAAAATCAAATCCAAAAATAATTATAAAATCAAATTTCCCAAAATGACTAATCTGAAACAAGGTCAACAAAAATGATTTTCTAGAAGGGGTTTTTAGAAAAATGTCTGTTGTTCAAAAAATTATTTCAAGTGAAAAATATGCAGATATTTTCTTTGAAAAATGATGCAGCTACTGAATGTCTTAATATAAATCACGTTCCACTAGTAATTTTTCTATGAACTAGATTACAAGCGTAATCTGCATCTGAATTTCTCTTTCACTCGAGATTATCATTAGTTGAATGTTATAGACCAGACCGTGATGTGTTCAACAAAATATCTTAAAATCATTTAACAGCTTTTGAATGAATTTCTTTTGAATTTGAATTGAAACCGTGGAAATAAACAAACAATGACCATTGTGTCAGTAGTAAAATAACCAGTATATCCACGTGTATCAATAGTAATCATCAATCATCATCAATAGTCCACACAAATATTTCAAAGATGATTGGTTAACAGTTTTGAATAAGTCAGATTAATCATCAACATTCATTTCTTTATCACATAACTGGCTGATTTAATTAAGATTATGGTGCAGATTATCAAATTTAATATAATTGTTCAAAATATATAACTGTTACCTGTTTTACCTTTGCCGATAATTTTTCGTTGTTGCTTATTGTGATTCTACCACCTTTGTACTAGGCTAAGGAACATTGCTTTGTCGCCCGTTGTGTTCTTGGAATAGCCAAAATTCAGATAACACTGTTGTTGTTCCTTAGCCTGCCACCACACCTACACGATGAAAGATTTTTGTGACCTATTTGTTTTTATAGGTCCATGGTTGTTAGTGGCAATAGATTTTGAAAAATAAGTTTGTGGAGACCTAAAACTATTTATATTTGTTCCTTTTGGCACCCGGATTTGTTTAGCTTTGAGGGATTTTATATTTGTGCCTTTTGGAACCCAAATTGGTATAGTTTTCTCGTGTTTGGGTCTATACCAACAATTATTTTGATTGTGCCCAAATTTTCTACAAATTGTGCACATGGAATTGACTTGTTTAATTTCACCTCTATCACGTTCTGATTGATTATATCCATGTCCTTGTCTATCTATATTAACAGTTTGTTTCCCTAATAGCATTTTTAACGATCTTTCACTTTTGGAAAATATTCCTAAAGTTGTAGACAATTGTTGGACTTGTGTTTTAAGTGATTTATTTTCATTTAATAATTGAGTGCACTTTTTAATAGAATATTCTCTTCTAGTATTTTCACTCTTTCAAAATCAAAATTTCATTTTCAAGCGATTTAATTTTAATTTCTGATTTTTTGATCTCTTCTTCGAGTGATGGACACTTATCACACTTAGGGATCTTACTTTGATAGTTTTTAACTAATTGATCAAGCTGTTTATTTAAATCTATCAAAGTATCTCTTTGTGATTCAATTTTAGTGTATTTCTCCCTAAGTCATTCGAAACAGCCATTTACTTCATGGAAATATATAAGTAATTCAGAGTAAGTAAGTTTTGATACCTCGCTTGGCTCGTCATCGCCGCTATCAGTTATATCACCTCGAAGGCACAGATCTCCTTTCTCACTCTCACTGCTTGTACTTTTATTATCTTCATCACTTGTAATCCATGTGGCTACAAAACTTCTCCTTTTTGATTTCTTTTCTTCGCCGTGTCGATTTCGAGGACAATTTAGCTTGATGTGTCCGGGTTTGTTGCACTTGTGACAGATGATCTGCCATTCTTTTGGGTTGTCTAGTGCTTTGACTATTTTGCTTTTCAAATTTTGATTTAGAGCTGGATTTTTGTATTTGTGGTTCCACTTTTTGAATCTCTTCACTAGTAACGCCAGCTCAACTGCTCCATCATCATCATCACTACTGCTTTTTACCAATCCTGTTAAGCACATATCTTTAACTGAGTCGATAAAGGAGGATCTCTCACGGTTGTTGACTTTTGCACCATATATTGCATCAAGAGTATTCTAGTGCATTTTCACAATGAGAGATATAAAGTTAAAATTATCTTGATTAATATGAGAATATAATATATGCATAGCAAGAGCATTATTTTTCTCATCTATTATATCACACCCATTTTCAATAATATCCCAACATTTAGAATTAACAGATTTTAAATAAAATTTCATTTTCGATTTCCAATTCAAAAAATATGTTCCATCAAAAACAGGAGGAGTGATATTGGACCGACCCTCGGCAAAGGTATTATTAAAAGAAGCGATTTTAAAAATTCAAATTTGTAAAAATTTGTCTTTGAAAAATCAAACTTTTTAAAACAAAAATGGCTTTTGAACCTTGCTCTAATACCACTTGTAGGATCGATTTTACCCTAGAGGGGGGTGAATAGGGTGATGCTATCAATTATAAAAATTTAATGTGGAAGTATATAAAATAATTTCAACAAAGATAACAGTAGAATAACAACAGCACAAATAATAGCAGAATATAAAAGGCAGACAATAGAACACACAGATTTACTCAGCTTTGGCAAAACCCTGTCTACGTGCTGCCCCCAAGGTTTCTACTAGAAATTAAGTAGTCAGACGCTTACACATGTAAACTCACGATACCTGCTGTTGACTAACCTTAACTCTACGCTCAAAACCCTACCACAACTCAGCCACTGAGCTGCGAATTCTCAAACTACGCCACGTAGTTTGTCCCCTAGTCACACGACTAGTAAATTACCAAAGTTTAAAAGAAATACAGAATTAAAGAAATTTAAATAACTCAAAACCCTAATTTTTAAATATTAAGCCCAATAGAAATGTCAACCCAAAATAAAAAATAATTCCCTTTTCCTTTAATATTATTTCGGCATGAATCTTCTTTTGTCTGTGATAATTCGTTGCTCTCTTCGTTCCTCTTTTCCTTTGCTCGAAAATTAAGGCTTTTGGAGAATTGAAGTCGTTGATTGATTGTATGTCGATTACAATGGCTTTTACTCTGATTTGCGTCGGCAATCGACCATCTCTACATTTTGCTCACGGCTCCTTCAATTTGAGTCGAGTTTATCTGTTGCGAAAATTGGTACGTTCGTTCCTTTTTTTATCTATACTATACTCGACTTTGATTCGAGTTGAATGATTGTTCTTTGCTGCTTGAACTCGAATGAATATTGGCCTATGATGTTACCGGGTTTAAATAGGGTTTGAACCCCTTGATTATCGTTTGTTCTGATAATTCCTTTTCCGTATGATTTTGATTGAATGTTGACGATGATTTCTGACTTGTTCAAATTCGTGTATTTTGTTACTTGATTGACATGGCTTTGGTTTTGACTTCCTTGGCCACCACGGTGTTGATTTGGTTCTTTTTGACTTCGGTCTTGACTTTGTTTATGTGATGATTTTTGACCTCCATGATTTGCTAGCCTTTGACTTCAGCCACTTTGATTTAAATTGTAAAAACTGCTGCATATATGTATTTCTTGTGTGTTCATCCCTGTAACGTTTTCAACCCGATGCTTGTAGTTGTTCATCCTGCCACTGTACTTGTGCATTCATGTGTGTTTGCCTGTAGTGTTGCAGTCTTGGGTCTGGTTATGTTCATACTGCTTTGATCACAGTCCATATCTAGTTCATGATGTCTTTGAAACTGTTTTGAGTTGCACTGATTTTGTTGCATCCATTCTTCACTTTGATATTGCAATCTTCATGTTGTATTTGTATCATGTTGCCAGGCTTGAGTTTTTCCTATCAGGTTCACTTAAGTCTTGATACATTGTTTTGTATTGCATGTTGTATTGAAGTTTCTCTGACCAGTCTGGGTTCAAGTGCATAGCATATTGAACCGGTGCATGCTTTGTTCCTCATGTATACTTGAATCTAGTCTGTGTTGTTGTTATATATGTGAACTTGAAGTTGTGCATTAGAATCTTGTCTGGTTTCTTTTTGGTTTAAGTTTTGTATTTATGGTCTTTCTCGACTGCTCATTGTTGTAGCATGTTGCTGGCTTCATGTGTACACTTTCATCTGGATTTGTTTTTCATATTGCACCTATGTTGAATCCAGCTTATAGCTCGGGTTTGACCTTGTGCTCGTGTCGGGACTTTATTTGTATTGTACTTGAGTTGAACCCGGCTTTTGATTTGGGTTTGACCTTGTGCTCACCTATCCCTGTAATTCTATCAAATGTATATCTGGTGTGCACAACCTTCTGGCATGTACCGTGACACACTGTGCATGTCACATGTTGTTCGTGTATGATCAATTCAAAATTAAATGATGACGAACAACCCAAATAACTGAGGAAAATATTATTTTCAATATCCATTTCATTTTACACTGCAAAAATATTTCATTTTCAATTTTACCGCGTCAGTATATATTTTTGCAGATAGCTCAGATGCTGGATTCAATCTGGAATAGAGTTGAAGATAAAATACGAGTGAATGAGCGATATGTAGTGAGGACAGTTATGTAAATTGAAATGTATTGTAATTTCAAATTGTATATGTTTGCACAAAAAATGGACAAACACCTCAAAGTTGTATGATTTAGTAGATCTTATGTTATTCTTAGTAATTTGAGCGATTTATGCAAATACGTAAAAAACAGGGGCTAAACTGTAAAAAGACACGCAGATTTATAGTGGTTCAGCCAGAATGTGCCTACGTCCACTTTATATGTTATTTCTCTTCTTTGTTTTTATGATTACAAGTACAAAGCTTTGATACAAGTAAAAGAAAGTTGTTTGAAGAGTTCCTTCCGTGCTTGAGCTCTCAAACTTGTCTGCCATTGTTGTATCCCTGCCCCTCTATTTATAGAGTGAGGCTGGGGGCAGGGGTCTTGGTTGTATATAGCTGCTAGTGGGCCTGGGCTGAAGCAGTCTGGCCTGGAGGCGCTTTGGTTCGGCGAAGTTTTGGTTCAGTGTGGACTGGAAGATGGGTTGGTCCGGTGTTGGGTTGGTTCGGTGGCGAGTTGGTTCGGTGGCGAGTTGGTTCGGTGGCGAGTTGGTTCGGTGGCGAGTTGGTTCGGTTAGGCCAGGAGGAGGTTGGTTCGGTGAAGGATGGGGTGTCTTGATTCGGTGAAGGCGAGTTGTCTGGTTCGGTTTGGCATGGGTATCGAATGGACATAGGAATCGGCGAATCTGGATGTAACTGATGCCTCTTGGTCTCGAGATCCTCTGGGTAAGAATTCACCCAACATTTGCCCCCCAAAGCGGGGCACGTGTTTGCATGTGTCGCGCTTTGTTTTAGCTTGGGCGTTTCCTGTAGTTGAGATAGGTTCGTTCGGCGAGGAATGCCGAACCGATTGATCCGGTTGCCTTTCGCTTGTCTATATATAGGGGCTATACCCCCTTTGCTTTTCCTTACCGAACAACCGAACCAGAGAGACGAGTTTAGCCGAATCAACTCTTTGCCGAATCAAGCTCGTACCGAACCAGGTATACGTCCTTTCGCCGAATGAACATGATAGGTTTCTAAAGCCGAATGCTTCCTGTATCGCACTACCGAATGAGAATAGGGCTTAGTGCCGAATGAGTTTTGGTCCTTATTTACCGAATGAACTTGGTTCTTTGGGCACCGAATGAAAACTTATATTATACTACCGAATGAACCATTGAAGTGCTGCATCTGTTCGCCGAATGAACTATTGTACCGAGTGAACATGTGTTTCATACTTCGAACTTTTAAGTGAAATTCCATATTATATGCTTACTTGTTTACATCCTTTGTTCTAACACTATGCTTTTCCGGTGTTGTAGATAATGTCCCGTAAAGCGGAAACTCGATCAGACAAAAGGAAATCCGGGGGTGAAAGAGGTTCCTCTGTCGTGCCCCCAGCTCAGCCGAATCCAGAACGCCACGAACCAACCCCGAGATCGTTAGTGGACGGGTACGGTCCGCAGGAGCTTCTGAATTCTCCCCCGGACTGCTATCCCAGCTCCCTTAAGGAAGAGCAGCTTGATGCCATCTCTCGCTCTTTCGGAATTGACAGGGCGCGAATGCTGTTGCCGGGGAAAGATGTTATGCCATACGACCCTCCTGAAGGGTTCTTTGCTTACAGCAGATACCACTGCATGTGTGGTGCCATTCCGCCTCTTAATGCTTGGGTAGCCAGCTTCCTCACATATCTCAAGGTGGCCCCATTCCAGCTTCAACCCAATTCCTATGCTATACTAGTGAGCCTCTTCGTTATTTTCCAGAGGAAGTATGGTCGTGCTCCTTCCAACCGGGATATCCGGTACTTGTATAATTTAAGGGGCTATAAGAAGGGGTCCCCATACATTAGCTTGGAGTCAGCTGTGACCTTCAAGCCGGTCTTGGACCTGTACTCTAAATTCAGCATGTTCAAGAAAGAGTGGTTCTTTGTTAGGGACGACTCCGTTTCAATCCGGCGCTTTACCTCTGGATGTAAGTTGATGCTTTTACTTATAATTTCTATTCCGATTGCGATGCTTCTTCTCATACTTTCTCATTTTTGCTAGCGACAGGTGGCTTTCCGGTTGTGGAGACTGACCGCCTGGTTCAGACGGCGGTTGAGATAGAAGCCATTCTTGGGAAATATAGATCATCTGCCTTCTTGATTAGAAATGCGATTCTTCTGGAATATAACTTAATCCTTCCGCAGCAGTCTGTAGTTAAGCTGAGGGAAACGGCGGAGGAGAGGGCGGCTGCTCAGACCAAGGAAGGTGTTACGGCAGAGAGTAGTAAGAGGAAACCTTTCACAAAACCTCCAGCTGTCGGAGGTAAGAAACTCAAGAAATTGGACGGTCCCTCCCCCAGCAATTGTCCACTTACCCGGGAGGAGGAAGACATAGAGGAGGAAAGAGGCGAGGGTGGAGATGGTCGGGATGGTGACAAAGGTGGCGATGGCATCGGGGCCCTACTTCCTGGGCAAGCGGGCGAGATTCAGGAGTGGACGGATGATGCGTTCCACCAGGCTTTTGAGGGGTTGGATGAGGATCCGGCTTTGGCAGAGAAGACCGGGAAGGGGGACAAAGCCGGGACTGGTGCAAGTGAGTCTTCCCCGACCATTCCAGCCAAGGTGGCTCCGACGACTCAAGGTGAACTCTTGACCCCTGCATGCTTCATTAATGATAGGGACTTAGGAATATTTTATGACCCGCTCCCGTCCTGGAACGAAATCCAGGACTTATTGCAGTATCCCACTCCTCCCCAGGGTTTGTACAACCACAGCTGTGTTTCTTTTCCTTTTTTTTTAACTTGTAATTTACCGCGTTTCTCGAATCATATAGTGATGTAAGTTTGTGACACTTGTTCTTTATATCAGGAGCAGGCAAGACGTCCAAAGCCTCAGACCTTCGACACAGGCTTGAGCAATATAAGCTTTCCAAAACTTCTGCTAAGCCGAAGCCCTCGACCCAACGCTCCGGGGATGTAGTCGGCTACCGTCCTCTTCTTGGGGTCATCGAGGGTATTCAGCAGAGGAAGAGGAGTCATCCTTTATCCGAAACTTCGCCCGGTCCTCAGCTTCCGGCTCAACCTCTTCATGATATCACTGAAGAGGGCAGCGAGTTTGCACCCTCTCCGCACCCGTCCAGAAACCCTTCCGTCACTCATATCGACCATCTTGACTTGGCTCGTAAACCATTTGCGGGTCATCCTGATCTGGATCCAAGTTCCCACGACATTACCTTTGATGAGGTTACTGGTGAGCACCTTCTTCCCCGCAATCCCATGGTACGGGTGCTTGATGAAGCTAAGTCCTTAGATCTTGATCTACTTACCACTCGGATAGTTATCATGGGAGATGAGGCCAAGGCTAATATTGATCGGGTGGCGGAGGAGACTAAAAAGCTGATGGGGCATCATGCCCGGCTGGTTAAGGCCGGTGAGGAGATTGGGAGCGCCAATATCCGACTTCGATTGGTGGTTTCGGATCAGGCCAAACAGCTTGCGGATCAGGCTATTCAGATTTCTCAGCATGAGGCTGCTACTGGGCGACTAAGGAAAACCATGGAAGAGGCCAGTCGGGCCGAATTGCGGAAAATGGAAGCTACTTGCAAAGAACGGATTGACATGGCTATTGCCACGGTGGATGAGGTTCGGAAAGCGGATCTCGAGTAGGTGGAGGAATTGTCCAGGAAACTTGAGGCTGCAGAGCTTGCTCAAGCCAAGTTGAGGGAGGAGATGGAGGCAATGCGGGGATCCCTTCTGGTTGACTGCTCGAGATACCGATTGGAGAGAGATGCCGCCGTTGGGAGGTTGTCGGCTTCCGAGGCCCGGATGAGGGAGTTTGAGGAGAATGAGGGGATGATGGACGAAATGCTCCAGGATATGTACTTCCGTACCTGGAAGCAGGGCAACCTGTCCTAGATGGATGATTATCCCAGGGTCATGGCTAAGATTTATCTCCGGGCTCTGGAGGAGGCTAAGGCTGATGCAGATAAAGAGGGTGGAACGGTCTTCAGTATGGATGTGGTCACTGCCCAGTTTACCAAGGAGGAGAAAGTGGCGGTAAAGGAGGGTATGCGGCTGCTTGCTGCTGAGGAGGCAGATGTGCAGGTAGAGGATGACGACCAGGATGGTCAAGAAGCAGGTGCTGGTAAGTCTTCCTTTCTAGTCTTTCCGTTAACTTGGTTACTTATCGCTAATGAATTCTTTTTACGACCGGACAGGTGGGCAACAGAGCAAGGACAAGACTCCGACGCAACCGGCTCCCTGATTAGACCTGGAAAATTCTTTTTGTAGACTTGACATGGTTGTATACGTTAGTCTTAAGACAGTAGAGTAACTTCTAAGTTGTAATTCTTGCTACTTGTAATAATCAACATTATTCTTGACGTGTAATTTTTTTAACTTAAGCTGATTTTGTCGTTTCTTGAATATTTGTTGCTATTTCGACATATCGTATGAGAAATGTAGCTATGTATATTCTTGTAATTAAATTGTGTTTGATGTTAGACTCTGGTTCTAAACCATAATTTTATGACTTGCAATATTAGCGTGTGGTGTGAACAAATTATAGTCATGTATTTGTACATAAAAGAAGAAAATACCGCATTTCATGTTTTAATCGTAGATGGCAGTCTTGAATATCTTGTAGGACCGAGCATGGAATGTAGTCGAATGTCCTGCCACTGTGAGTCCCTACACCCATTGGCGAGTATCTCCTACTCTGTATCATGTACTTTAGGGATTGTTATAGGGGATAGAAAAAAAAAAGCTTTTTAAGTAAAATTGAAATACGTGAAATAGTAAAACTTCCAATCATGGAAGGCCTTCGATGTGCTTAAGTTCGTGGCAAACGGGTTTTGTAGTCACTTTCCCTAGCTGTGGGTCTTGGAGACATTTGTCACCCATCTTACGCCTCCGCGGGGAGTTAATTCTTTTTTACCACAGCCGCACTTAAGACACATCGGAGCCGAGATCGCGCACAGTAACTACCCGGGCCATTATGGCCCGTAATCGTGGGTATTATTCGATTTACTGTGGCCGGCTAGCGTGGGTGCCGATCGTCAACTGTGAACTACCCCTGGCTGGCCACACCTTATGTTGGGGCTTATAGTCGGTTCACAGTTGCCGGCGAGCCTAACGCCGTAATGAGCTGCCTCGGCTATAGTCGGCCTTCTCGGTGGCTTATAATCGGCTCATTACAGTTGGCTTTAAGGGCCGTCGCGAGCAATGAGTTAACCCGCAGTAGAGGGATGCTGGAGCGAAAGTGTCTCATTGGCGAGGGCATAGATTCGCATAGTACCTGTTGGGTTTTGTCCACGTGAAGTTGCATTTTGGAGTGCTTTGAATAGAAATGCTATATACTCAGGATTTTGTTCAACAGAAAAGGATAAAGTTAACAAGCAGCCAAGATACAAAGGAACAAGTTAAAAAAGAGACAAGGTTTTTTAAAGTGGTTCAGCATGAAAATGCCTACGTCCACTGATTCTCTTTGTTAATTCACTTCATATGGGCAATACAAGTTAAGAAAAGTATCGACGGAGGTGTTGGATGTTCCATGCCCTCTGGAACACCTCTCCGTCCACTATTGACAAAATATAGGCTCCGTTGTGGAGATCTTTATGAATTACATATGGTCCATCCCAGATTGGGTCTAGTGCTCCGGGGCGAGGGAAGATTCGCTTGAGGACAAGATCCCCTTCCTGCAAGGTACGATGCTTGACTTTGGAGTTGTATTGTGCTGCCACTTTTTGCTTGTGGGCTGCTGTTTTGAGGATTGCATCGTTTCTTATCTCCTCGATTAGATCCAAAGACATGTGAAGGAGTTCTTCGTTCTCTTCTGGGTTATAGTGGATCCGACGGTGGGAAGGCACAATAGTTTCAACTGGGAGCATAGCCTCCGATCCGTATGCCAAAGAGAAAGGAGTGTGCCCTGTCGATGTTCTGAAAGATGTGCGATAGGCCCATAGTGCCGTAGGAAGTTCATCCACCCAAGCGCCCTTTGACTTTTCGAGCTTCTTTTTGAATAGAGTTTTCAGAATTTTGTTGACTGCTTCGACTTGTCCGTTTGCCTGGGGATATGCTACGGATGAGAAGCTTTTATGAATTCTGTGTTCTTGGCACCAGTTGGCGAATTCCTCGCTGTCAAATTGAAGTCCATTGTCTGATATGATTTTGAGTGGGACTCCGTACCTGCATAGAACATTTTTGATCAAGAAGTTAATAACTTTTGCTGAAGATACTTTATTTATAGGTTCCGCTTCCACCCATTTGGTGAAATAATCAACTGCCACTATAGCATATTTGGCCCCGCCTCGGCCCATTGGTAGCTCGCCGATTAAGTCAATTCCCCATATCGCGAAGGGCCAAGGGCTGGTCATCTGAGTAATCTCGGTTGTTGGTAGCCGAGGGATCTTAGCAAATTTTTGGCATCTGTCACACTTCTTGACGAAATCTAAGGCGTCCTTGCTTAAGGTGGGCCAGAAATATCCGTATCGGAGTATCTTTTTTGCTAATGTTTGCCCCCCGGTGTGATCTCCACAGCTCCCCTGATGGATGTTGGATAAGATTTCCTTGGCTTCCCTTTCGGCGACACACCTTAATAATGGGTTAGAGAAACCGCGCCGATAGAGGATGTCTTCTTGTATTGTATAGCGGGACGCTTTCCTCAAGATTTTCTTGACTTCATTACGCCCGTTGGGTAGTGTGCCACTTTATAGGTAGTCTCGGATGGGAGTCATCCAAGTTGCTTCTTCGGCTGTGGCTATCAGATTCACTTGCTCAAAACTTGGGACCGTTTGCTTTGAGATGGTTACTGCCCCGAAGATGGCGATGTCTCTCATACTCGCTTGCTTTGCCAATTCGTCGGCCTCTTGGTTCTCTTCCCGAGGGATGTGTTTGACTAAGTACTGATCCAATCGGCTGAGAAGCAACTTGGTCTTCTTTAGATATGCTATGAGTCTTTCCTCTCGAGCTTGGAATTCTCCTAGTATTTGATTAACAATAAGTTGAGAATCGCTGTGAAGACACAAAGAATTGGCTCCGATTTCTATGGCAATTTCTAGTCCAGCTATCACTGCTTCATATTCTGCATCGTTGTTGGTGGCAGCGAACTCCAACCTTATAGCATAGTGCAGTTTATTTCCCCTGGGAGTGATTATTACCACACCTGCCCCCGAGCCTTGTTCGTTAGATGCACCGTCCACAAAGAGATTCCACTTGATATCTTCCGTTATTTCCAGTTGCTCCTTATCCTCGTTGGTAGTGAACTCTGCAATGAAATCAGCCATGGCTTGTCCCTTGATGGCGGTGCGAGGGTGATAGGTGATATCATATTGACTCAGCTCAATACACCATTTAAGTAGTCGCCCGGAAGTGTCGGGACGATGGAGTACCTGCCTCAGTGGTTGATCGGTCAGAACTTTGATGGAATGGGATTGGAAGTAGTGACGTAGTTTTCGTGAAGTGATTAGTAAACAGTATGCTAACTTTTCAAGTTTAGGATATCTGACTTCTGCCCCAGTAAACCTTTTACTGACGAAGTAAACTGGTCGTTGCGTGCGGTTGTCTTCCCTTACCAAGGCAGCGCTTAAAGCGTGAGATGACACAGCAAGGTATAGGTATAATTCTTCGCCTTCGCTTGGGGTCGAGAGTACCGGTGGTTTCTGGAGGTGTTCGATTAGGTTAAGGAAAGCGGTTAAGCATTCGTCCGTCCATTCGAACTTTCCTTTATCTTTCTTTAGAGCTTCGAAAAAGGGGACGCACTTGTCCGTTGCTTTGGAGATGAATCGGCTTAGGGCGGCCACTTTTCCATTTAGGCTTTGCATTTCCTTTCGGGTGGAAGGTATCTTGATGTCCCTTAATGCTCGGACTTGTTCAGGGTTTGCTTCAATCCCTCGGGCATGGACGATGAACCCTAAGAATTTTCCCGATGACACTCCGAAGGAGCACTTTAGTGGATTCAACTTCATTCCATACTATCGAAGTACCTGGAACATTTCGCCTAGGTGGCTTACGTGATCTTTGGCTTTCCGTGATTTCACCAGCATGTCGTCTACATATACTTCCATAGTTTGTCCTATTAGCCCTGCAAACATCTTGTTGACGAGGCGCTGGTAGGTGGCTCCTGCATTTTTAAGTCCGAAGGGCATCACTTTGTAGCAGTATAAACCCCGGTCGGTGATGAAACTAGTGTGGTCTTGGTCGGGAGCATGCATAGGAATTTGGTTATATCCTGAGTATGCATCCATAAAAGATAGGAGTTCGTGCCCGGCTGTGCTGTCTACAAGTTGGTCGATTCTGGGAAGCGGGAAGCAATCCTTTGGGCAGGCGTCGTTTAGGTTGGAGAAGTCAATGCAGGTCCGCCACTTCCCATTAGCCTTCTTTACTAGTACCGGGTTGGCGATCCATTCTGGGTAAATAGCTTCTCGTATGAAGTCATTGGCGAGTAGATTCTTTACTTCTTCATCGAGGGCTGCTGATCGCTCTGCCCCCATACTTCTCTTTTTTTGTTTTACAGGCGCCTTGGTAGGATCAATGTTTAATACGTGGCATGCTATGTCGGGGGAGATTCCGGTCATGTCAGCGTGTGACCAAGCGAATACATCCAAGTTGTGGCGGAGAAAATCAATGAGTTGTTCCTTCAATTCAGCTTTCAGCTGGGACCCAATTTTCAGTAGCCTACTTGAGTCGTGCTTGTCTACAGATATAAACTCCATAGCCTCTGCAGGCTCGGCGGTGGCCTCCTCCTCTTTGTCCCTAGGGTCTAATTCATTAAAAGGGTCGCTGGTGTATCGAAGAGGAGGGGCTTTCTTTAGTTGCTATGCTTCAAGGCTTTTTGTGCAGAGGGCAATCTCTACACCTTTCCCTTTATCTTTCTTGTGGTTGTTGCGAAGTTCGGTTACATAGCAGTCTCGTGTAATATCCTGGTCTCCTTCCACTTCCCCTACCCCATTGTCTGTTGGAAATTTCATTTTCAGGCACCATGGGGCTAGGACAATCTGAAAGTCAAATAAGGCTGGTCTTCCTAAGAACGCGTTGTAGGCCGAATGGTTTTCTATCAGCACAAACGTCTGTTTCCTTACAACGGAGCGGGGATGGCTTCCCATCTCAACAAAGAGGTCCAGCTGCCCGAGGGGCATCTTCGCATCTCCAGTGAAACCGTGTAGTGGTTTATCGCAGGGAGATACATCCTTCATTGATAGCTTCATTTTGTCGAATGCGTATTTGAATAGGATATTTACAGAGCTTCCAGTGTCTACCAGGATTCGGTAAACTTCGGCGGGACCGAGTCGGGCAGAGATAACCATGGGATCCATGTGAGGGTACTGTCTTCCTTCTAGGTCGCGTTTACTGAATGTGATGTCATCACTTTCTTTCCGCTTTGGGTGGCGCTCTTCTATAACCGTATTGACACAGTCTTTATTGTCTCTAAGCGACTTCCCATATCTTTCCATCTCTCTCCAACTTCTGTCTGCGATGTGCGGACCTCCTGAGATGGTATGGACCACTATCTTCTCTTGACTAGAGCTGCTAGCGTTGCGGTTTCCTCTGTCGGTCCCTGGTGAGGGTAGCCTTGGGTTTTCATTGGTAGGAGCTGGAGTCCTGTCTTGACTTTTTACATAACGCTCCAGTTTCTTCCTTCTGATGTGTTCCTCAATCAGATCTCGGAGATGATGGCATTCATTGGTATCATGTCCGTGAGATTCGTGGAAGCGGCAGAATTTTCCAGACTTCTGTGCGTTATTTGATTCCTTCTTGTATGGTGGGCGTTTGTATCTAACTTCTCCTTGGGTGGCAAGGAAGATATTTTCGACGGTCTCGTTCAAAGGGGTGTAAGTGTCGAATCTTGGTCCTGGCCGATATAGGCGCTTTTCTACCTTCTTGCCCCCAGCATTGTCTCTGGAATCATTTTTTCGAACGTCCCTCGCCACAGCAGGGGCGTTGCCATGGGTCGTCTTACTTTGCTGTCCTGACTGCCCCTCAATGGCAGCATCCTCAAGCCTCATGTATTTCCTGGCTTCATGGAAGAAATCGGGTAAAGTAGCTGGTTTTTCTTTTGTCAATCTTCTAGCAAATTTAGTGTCCGGATGCACCCCACTGCAGAGGGCCATTAGGATAAGCTTCTCATCGGCATCTTGAACTGCGGCTGCTGCGGCGTTGAATCTGGTTAGGTATTGCTGCAGCTTTTCTCCAGGTTTCTGTTTGACGCTGGATAAGGAATAAGCGTCCTTAGGTTGCTCCACATGAATGCGGAACTGACTGATAAATTTTTCTTTCAACATTTCCCATGAGCTGATGGATCCTTGGGGTAGATGACAGAACCAGGAGGTAGCAAGATCTGCTAAGAAGAGCGGAAAGCATTTGCACAGTACTCCCTCTGTTGCTCCACTCATGAGCATATGCTGCGTGTACCTCTGTAAGTGTACAACGGGATCGGAGGTTCCTTTGTAGGGTTCCATTGTTGGCATCTTCCATTCTCGGGGGGTGATAGAAATTTCGATATTGCGGGCGAAAGGGCTGGTTACCCTAGCGCCTATCCCTCGATCTCTTTGCTCCCGTTGGACACACTCTCTGAATAAGCGTGCCATCCTTTCATCAGAACTTGGAGTAGATAGAAATGAGTTTGGTTCTGTTCTGTGGGATTGATTCCGTCCAGATGACCTGTAGGGATGGTATCGTCTATCATTCCTCATATTTTCCAGTGGCTTCCTTTGATCTTCTGGGAGCATGCTTGGGTCAGCTACAGTTGGCCCTTGCCTTGATCTTCCCTGTTGGGTTCTGATCTAAGCACTTCCTCGGGTCCAACTTCGGGCTGAACTCTAGCTCGGCCCCGTTCACTGGTGTTTCTGTGGTTAGGCAGCATGACAGGCTCAGCTACAGTTGACCTTCGCCCGGTACCTTCCCCGTTGGGTTCGGTACCAAACGTTTCCTCAGCCTAACTTCGGGCTGTGCTCGGTCTCGGCTCCTACCACGGCTACTTCTACCGTTAGCTCCTTCGAAGAAGGAAGATCTTTGCTGTCTCTGAGATCCTCCAGACTGGGACTCGCCCCATGATTCAGTGTTGCGGTTGGATTCTTCAGCGTCCCTCAAGCGTGACATGAGATGGTCCACCAAGGCTTCCTGCTGGGACGTGAAGCGGTTAGTTACTTCAACAACAACTCTGTCCAAATCTGCCCTAGTAATTGCTGCAGGCTGTTCTGTGGCAGGAGTGGTTGGGTTAACCTGTCCTTCATTTGTTACCGTTGCTGGAGGAGGACGATTTACTTGATTCGTGACAGCTGGATCTAGAAGACTGCTGGATGCGATGTTTTTTCCTTTGTTAACATCTTTTCTCTGTTTGGGAGGCATGTTTTCCAAGTGGCGGACGATGCTGTTAGGAAAACTTGTTAAGTAGATGAAGCTGAAGCTTCGAGCTTCTAGCTCTCAGTGAAAGCACCAAAAATGTTTGCACAAAAAATGGACAAACACCTCAAAGTTGTATGATTTAGTAGATCTTATGTTATTCTTAGTAATTTGAGCGATTTATGCAAATACGTAAAAAACAGGGGCTAAACTGTAAAAAGACACGCAGATTTATAGTGGTTCAGCCAGAATGTGCCTACGTCCACTTTATATGTTATTTCTCTTCTTTGTTTTTATGATTACAAGTACAAAGCTTTGATACAAGTAAAAGAAAGTTGTTTGAAGAGTTCCTTCCGTGCTTGAGCTCTCAAACTTGTCTGCCATTGTTGTACCCCTGCCCCTCTATTTATAGAGTGAGGCTGGGGGCAGGGGTCTTGGTTGTATATAGCTGCTAGTGGGCATGGGCTGAAGCAGTCTGGCCTAGAGGCGCTTTGGTTCGGCGAAGCTTTGGTTCAGTGTGGACTGGAAGATGGGTTGGTCCGGTGTTGGGTTGGTTCGGTGGCGAGTTGGTTCGGTGGCGAGTTGGTTCGGTGGCGAGTTGGTTCGGTGGCGAGTTGGTTCGGTTAGGCCAGGAGGAGGTTGGTTCAGTGAAGGATGGGGTGTCTTGATTCGGTGAAGGCGAGTTGTCTGGTTCGGTTTGGCATGGGTATCGAATGGACATAGGAATCGGCGAATCTGGATGTAACTGATGCCTCTTGGTCTCGAGATCCTCTGGGTAAGAATTCACCCAACAGTATATATATATATATAGTGAGAGCTTGAATTTGTACTATTCAAAACTGTAATAAATAT
Source organism: Allium fistulosum (assembly GCA_030737815.1). Classification (NCBI taxonomy): domain Eukaryota; kingdom Viridiplantae; phylum Streptophyta; class Magnoliopsida; order Asparagales; family Amaryllidaceae; genus Allium; species Allium fistulosum. The sequence goes on along the minus strand of CM060907.1, from coordinate 1,112,395,140 downwards.
TTGTTTGAATAAAATATTCGTTCGAATTTAAATTCTGTGTTATTTATTTTATTCAGCAAATATTTATTTACTTATGTGAAAAATAAAATAGTACATTAACAAATCCATTTAAATGAATATATATATATATGTTTATTATCATCAAACAAAAATCATATACTCGCATATTCAACAACTAGAAAATAATTCTAGGGATGACTGCAGCATCGCCAGGGTTCATTTTCGAGTTTCTGATTGAAAATTCCTACCAAAAGAAATTTAATTTCGATAAAAACAAGTTTCGATTGTGAAAAAATATTCTAAGTATGATTTGATACGTATATGAAAGTAGTTTTGAACTTATAATTGAAAATAGTATGTAAAAGAATAAGTTTATACCTTATAAATTTGAATAGGAAAGTAAAACTAAATTTTAAAACTGTTGAACATTTTTGTTAAGCAAACAAAGGAAATTTGAAATTGAGATATGAAATAAAATAACTAACCTAAGAAATGTTAAACAAATCGAGTTAGTGAAACGAAGTAAATAAAAAGAATTCTAACTCAAGAAACCTTAAATAAAAGCAAATTGTATTTAAAATGATTTAGATAAAATTTGAAATGAAATTTTAAACGAATAAGTTTGAATAACTTATATATTTGAGAATATTAAGCTGAAACAAATTTTAAATTCGTTGAATATGAATGATAAGGAAGAAAAAAAGTTTAACTTAAATAAAGTTGAATAAACCAAGAAATGAATTAAATGAAATAAAATTTCACTTAATAAAGATTAAATTAATTGAATTAGACTTGAATGGAACTAGATGAATTAGTAAAGTGAATTAATTCCACTTAAGCTATAAAATAAATTAATAGTATGAATACGAACTTGGATTATAAAATGAAACGCAATTTGAATTATGAAAGAAGTTGAATAAAAATAAATGAGTGTAAGTAAAATTAATATGAGTAATTGAATATAATTTAAATTGGGTATAAATAAATTGAATACAAATGGAGTGAGTTTTAATAAATTGATGGTAACTAACTGCTTATGAAATAAGTTGATGAAATGAATTTTAAAACGAAAATTAACCTAAGAGAAATTGGATGAAATTGATGGTGATAAAAGTTTTATTAATATGAATTTGAGTGATAAAATAAAATTTACTTAAGTAAAATTATTGATATAAATTTGAATAAATGAAATGAATAAATGAAGTGAATCAATGGATTAATATGAACTTAAGTTATGAAATAATAATAAAAATGAGTTGTAATTTTATAAAATGTTTATAATAAATTAACTAGTTATGAAATGATTTATAAATGATAATAGTGTTAAAAAGAATATACTGAGTGGCAATAAAATAAAATTTAATTTAAACAAGGTTAAATGAAATGATTTATAAAAGGAACCATAAATAAATTTATATGAAATTTGTTAAATAAAATGGTGAAATAAATTGAAATTTGAATAAATTGAATGTAAATGAAATATATTTGAATAAATTGGAAGTAAACCAATTGAATGTAAATAAAAAATTGAATGTTAATGAAAAATGAAGTGTATAAATTAAATATTGACATTGGAAATGTAAATTGTGATGGTTTATGAATTAATTGGATAAGTGTTGAACGGTTTTTTTATTACAAAACATAGCCATTACTGCATTTTATTGCATATGATTGTTATGGTTGTGTATTGGTTCTTGGGATTATGATTTGGATTCAAAATTCATTCTATACGGTTCTATTTAACTCATACATTGTTATAAGTGACTAATATTCGAAATTAAGTTGAGATGGGTGCATACGAAGACCGTTTGGACGTATACGCGGAATATATTTTTCTTTTGTTTGCTTAATACGAGCAAACTCGCTCGTATTAATAATAATAATAATAATAATAAGGTATGTATCTCAGATTACATAACACACTTTTATATTTTTCTCTTCGGTATGCCTCATTATTGGGATGAGATGTATATTTGATATATTTGGGTTATATACTGTATTGTAAAAAATTTCCAATCGAGTCGCGCAAAGGAGACTCTGTCGATATTTTCTATAACTCCGGGTGTTAGAAAAATTTTGAAGTTTTAAAATTTTTTTAACTTGCTTTTATATATAAGTTGGAATTTCCGTAAAATCGATATCAGAGTGGCTAGTGAAAGCGTAGTAAAAGTTTTGAAAATAAGATTTTATTGTTTATTGGTTGATTGTTTTGAATAATATCGAATGTTGAATTCTCTACTTAACCCCTTCTCGAGGACGAAAAGTTTTGAGTGGGGGAGAATGTAATGACCCATATTTTTTTAACTATTTTAAATTATTGAATTTAATATGATTATTGAATAAAAATGGTTGGAAATAAAAATTTAATGTTTTATTTATGTAAGTCATTGAGAATGAACTTGAATAAAATTTTGAAATAACTAATTAAGAAGATTTTGGCTATAACCAATATGAAAATGAAATTTTATGTATTGGAAGTGGTTATAATCAATTACAAGAATTGAATCATAAGTGTTGAATTATTTAGATAAAAATAAAATAATTATCGATAACTAAATTCATTTGCAAACTTATGATTGTTAATGTAATTTATTAGATAATTAAATTGTTTAAATTTAACATTGGAATTATTTAAATAATTTAATTCTGGATTTAATATGATTGAAAATGATATTGGAAGTTGATTTAAATTTTATACGAATACGAATGAAGATTGTTAACATTTAAAATTGGATTTAAAAAGTGAATAATTAGAAACTGGAAATTTTATATTATAATTAACGAGTAAAAATGGCCATTTTGGCCACTATTTCGGATTTCGACAAAACCAGTTTCATCAGATCCGTAGCAGTGAATTATTATTAGATTTCAAGTTTCGTAGTGATCGGACTTGTCGTTTGACCGTGCGAGCTTGAAGCGCGTATAAATTAATTTAAGGAATCCGATTATAATTACTTGATTTTGAAATGCTATCTTCTGAGGCCACGAAACTAGTTCCATTGTGTTCGGAATGGGGGTAAAACATTATGAACGTCAGACGGCACGCTTCGTTTGGAGTTCGGAATTTTGCGGACCAATCGGGCGAGATATTTTCTTATTTGAATAATATATAATAAAAGTCAATCTTCCAACATTTGTATGCATCAGCCCCCCTTTTGTCTTCCCATACTCTACATTTCCCTTTTCTTTTCTTTCTTTCTCTCATTTCAATCGAGTTGCTGTTCGAACAACAGAATTAAAAAAATGAACAGGTCGCGATTTCGATTTGGGATGAAGGCAGAGGCGCCACGACCAAGTGATGAACGAACAAGTGAGCGATGGTATTAGGGTTTGAGCACCGCATCGACGTTTGTGCACAGCGGTAGGGTGCGCGCGAGGATGCGGTGGAGCGGCCGCTGGTTACGACAGCGGTTGAGCGTGTGCATGCGATGATTGGTGGCGGAGGTTGGAGCGTGTTCGAGAGGCGATCGATCGTTGTCTATTAAAAAAAGAGAAGAGGAATGAATCGCGATCTTGGAATAGGAGGGAGGTGTGGTTGGATCATGCGTGGCTTGGACGAACATGGAAGGAGATTTATTTAAGGTTAAGTCTACTTAATTATATTATTAAGTTTATTAATTATGTTTAACTATATCGATATTAATAAAAATTGTAATTTTTGCATACGAGGTCCGTTTCGGACGAAACGAACCACGTTAGAATCGTATCAACGAAGGATTTGGCGTGAAATCAAAGTGGTATTTATTTGAAGCTGGAAAAGTTTTTCTATTTCAAATAAAAAGGCAAGTGTTTTATATGCTCACAAAGTACTAAAATAATTTTTATGTTAGTTAAATTTATATTGTGAAGTGATTTAAATTTATTGACTGTTGTTTGGTAAATTTAATAGACATTTAAATTGATATGAATTTCTATGTTAGAAATTTTGGAACTGATAGTTAAATTGAATTGGAATTAAATTACTAATAAACTCCTGATTATTGATAACCTGTTAATTTTTGCGGTATTTTGACCGTTTGGATGATCGATTGTGATGGATGCCAATTGAATGATATTTGGATGATTGGATGTTTATTTATTTTTATATATATCATGTTATCACCTTAAATATTATTTATAGCATATAAAACTGTAAATTGAATTATTTCGAATAAATTAAGAAATAGGTTGAAATGATATATACCTATGATATTTATTTTGGATTGAAATGATACATATCCATCCCTGAAATAAAATAAATCATCACTTGGCCATAGGATAGAAAATTATATACGGGCACTTGATTGGTTAACCCAAATGATTTTAAAATTCTTGGTTTTGGAATTACTTAAATGATTTTTATTTAAAGAAATAAAGATCGAATATATGGAAATCGAGTTATTTTCGAACTTGAGCTCGAAATGTTGAAATTTAAATTTGGTAACAGGAATTGTTTAAATAATCGAAGTTGAGATTTTGAAGTTATAATTGAAATATGATTTGAATTTCGGCAATTGATTTGTTTTATAAGATTGGACTTTTATTTGAACTTTGAATATTGCTAAGTAAAAGTAAATTAAATCGATATTTCAAAAGTTGAACTCGGAATTGATAAAATTGAAGTAGTTTAAATTTGAGAATTGAGTTGAAATTTAACTATTGAATCAAATAGTTGAAGTTGAAATTAATTTAGGATTGAAATTGAAATTGATTTGAATTGAAATTGGAATCGAAGTTAATTCGAATTGAGATCGGAATGGAATCGATTAAATTGTAATGGAAATTGAATTGATTTGAATTGGAAAATTTGGAATTGGACCAGTTTGACTTTGAAACTATTTTCAAATAAATTATTCTAATATAAACTATTTAAAACCTATCTTTTTAAATATTCAAATTATTTTGATTTTCGAAACTATTTTATTTTATAAACATTTTAAATACTTAAATCATTTTATGTCAAACTATTTTAACTATTTAAACTATTTTTAAACAATTTAAAATTTTTTCAAAACTATTTTCTAAAATTCAAACTGGTCAAGGCTGGAATGTTTATATTTAAATCGTTGACTTAAATACGAATTGGGTTAAAATGACCTAAATTGAAATTTGAAACAATTTTTGAAGCGAAATCGAGATATTGAGGCAAAAATGATTTTGAAGTGAAATAGTATATTTTGAGTAAATATGATGATTTCAAAATGAAATGATAATTTGAAGTGAATATGATATTTTGATATCAAGTATGAATCGTTTCGAAATGTAAAAGTACCAACCGGTGTGTAAAACGACGTTTGGTTGTTAAAGAGACCGAGGCCTCTTATTGGCATACTCTTTGTCACTATTGGAATCACTTTAACAACTGTGTACGCGGAGGAGACTCCAGAACGAAGTGGTTGGATTTGGCGTCGTTTGCTAGATTTGAAGACAAAGAACGACGATGGATAGACCCCAACACTTGTGATAATTTGAAATGACTAAAACAGGATGGCTTGACTTGGCTAAGTTGGCTAATTACCCCTAGCGGACATCCGTTCTTCGATTTTCTTAGACTCGGTCCATATTATTACTCTTATTGTTGGTTTTAATTGGTGCACATTGATTTTGGGATAGCTTCCCTTGATTCGATATGGGATGGATGGACGTGGTGGGCGGTCGTGGCTACGATGCGTTACCACTAGCCCTATGACCCGTACTAGTAGTATTCTACCTTGGGCATTGCCTCATGTGCCTTGTCATACTTTTACCCCTATACGAGACACCTACGATTTTGGTTTAGTGTTGTCGTATCACGGTGCATCCTTATCCCCCGACGTGCTACTGGGGCGTTATATGCAAACTGTACGACAATGCTTAAAAAATGCGTTAAGGGGGATTAATATAAAGCCTTAACGCTAAGAAAAATATTTATTTTACTGATTATACATTATATATATATATAACGTATTCTACTATATATAAATAATTTGACGGATCCTTATAAGATGAAAAATCCCGTAACATCCCTTGAGTTATTGCACGCACGTTGTACACAGGATATGAGATGTGAAATCCCGTAAACATCTCTGACGCTATTACACTCATGTTATGTGATATCGATTTGACTCACATAAGGATACTTTAGTCCTGACTTGAGTTTTTTGTTTTTCACTACGCTCGGGTCAGCCCTGAGTATTCAAGCGCATTGATGATCATTTTTTGAAGGACGAGAACAAAGATTTGGTATTATTATTATTTGTAACAACCCAAAATTTGAGCTATAATAATTAATTAACGAATTAATTAAATAATAAAATAAGTTTGTGAAATTATCAGAATTGAGCTACGGAAGTTGCACCATTGGGTCGGAGAAGATACGAAAGAAATACGAATTTGGAATAAAAGAAAAAAAATTGCAAGACATTGGTCGACCCATGCCAATGGTCAGGTCAACCTTAGGGTCGACCCCCATTATACATAGGTCGACCTATGGGTCGACCCCCATAGAAGCTAGGTCGATCCGCCTTAATTCTTGAACGAAGAAACGTCCAGGTTAGTTCGAAAACATCATAACTTGATATTCCTTCAATCATGTGCCTTCATGCTTCCATCCAAGGGTCCCTAGTGAGCCTATGACGTGGTTGCACCAGATTTAATCTTCAAATCCAATGGTCTGAGATCCCTAAGTTACACTATAAATAGAACCCTAGGCCTAGCTATTTTTTTCTCCTAATTGGGTTTATTGCCTGAGGCTGGACCCTAAATAGAAATTTTTTCTATTGAGAAGATCTTTATAATAAAAATATTCTATGCCCTAGAACTGGATCCGGGAAGGCCAAGGAATAGAGCTAAGGATTACAAGTGAGTGTTTTGTAATTATTTTAGAATCTTAAGTAATTTAAAATAATAGGGTTCTCAAAAGTTGTAGTTTTTCTACAGTTTTGAGACAATTTATATAAGTTTGTTTACAGTTAGTTTTTAAGTAAACTTCAGAAGTTCTTTTTGGTCTGTTTTATTTAGCTATTTTATTCAGTTATTTATGGTTATTTACATTTTATTAACATCTTTTAAAGTTATAATATAGCTTGTAAATGTTAGTTTCTTTTTATTTCTTTTTACGTGAATAGAACATTAAAAAGAAAAGAATTCGCTAATATGGATTAAAATAGAAAAACACTAAATTTATAGAAATTAGATGTAAAATAAAAAAATTGTAATAAAATAGAGATAGACTGAAATAGGCAAATTTAAGATATTTGCAAGCATAATTATAACAAGTGGTTATAACTAAAAAGAGAAAATAGAAGAGTAACAATTATAACATAGGTTTTAATTAGAAAGAAAGAAATAACAGAAGAGGCTTATTTTAAAAACTTAGATCTTGGATTAAGTTAATAAACAAATATAGCAGAAATAACAGAAGTGGTTTATTTTAAAACTTACACTAAGTTAATAAGCAAATATAGGAAGTAGGGCCCGTACCAACAACATTCCCTATTCAGTCAGGAACTGATGGTCGCACAATAGTTAGGTGAGGCTGGGACACGCTTATGCTGATTAGGGTAAGTAAGTGGCCAATAGATAGAAGCTCAAATCTGGGGATTTGGACAAGGGGTGCAAACTATAATTTGTTTGTTATGATCAATACCGGTAGCATTCCCTTTTAGATCTAGGACTGATGGTCTCACAACACTTAGGTGAGGTTGGGCAACATTCCCTATCAAGTCTAGGAATGATGGTCTCACAACACTTAGGTGAGGCTGGACACGCTTATGCTGATTAGGGTAAATAAGAGGTCAAAATAGGGGGCGACAATTAGTGTGTACCGGCGATGACCAAGCATGCGGCATCAATTAGGGTAAATAATTCGCTACTGCTTTCCAAGCGCTAAACAAATGTCTTTTGCTGTGACCAACAGGATTGGTTCACAGTGGCACAATAGAGATAAAAGGCTGATCGATGGGTAGAATTAGGATTTCAGCCTAATCACACCAGTTTAAGACAAGTGCAAACAATTGAAACAATCATAATCAAATAGTCAAACATAATCAGAAATAGTATTTTATCCCAGTTTTATCTTTTCTGTATTTTATTTTCAAGCTAGAACTATTGCTTAGTCTATTATCTTTATCTTTCTTAGAAATGCTAGTAATTACTTCCACTCACCAGACTTATTGTCTGACCCACTCCTTTATTTCCCCGTTCCCCCCATAGTCCAGCAGATTCGAGGACAGTAGATTCATATTTCTTGGAGACTTATCCCTAGATCTTTTCATGTATTCTTCTTCTTTTCATTTTTCTTTCCAATTGGCTTTTGATGTACTGGTACTTATGAGAGGGATGATTATTATTTTTGTACTCTGATTCTGAGACTGAGATGTATTTTTCATAAGACATGAGTATTTGGTTATTGAGACATATTCTGTTTTTATGACTTATTTTATGAAGTTTAATTTTGAATGTCAAGTTATTATTTAAATGTTTTCGCTGTTTTTATTTATTTTTCTTATGAATCCTAGTCTCTGTGATGCTTTAGCTATACCTATAACGCACCATATGCTTTGGTGTGCCCTTTTTAGGTATACTAAGGGGTGTGGGGTGTTTCACTTGGTATCAGAGCCTAAGGTTACAGGATTACTAAAAAACTTGTTTTAAAAGTAAAGTATTTTTTAAAAAAGTAACATATCTTCAAACTAGAAGTATTTTTCGGAAAGAAACTCTTATTATAGAAATGGTTTTCAAGTATAAAAGTGTTTTATAAAGATCCCCTCAAAGTCCAGTTCAACCTTCTTCGATTCTTTCGAGCCTAAATTCTCTTTTCTTTGCATAGGATGGAGGATGCCAAAAATCTTCCAAAGGGTGTCCAAGTCACTGGCTAGTTTCGCAGATACCTTCAAGCTAATTTAGGAGACAAGATGTTTTCCGGCATGGAGGATTTTGTGCAGGCACGAGCTTGGTTGAGGAATACAGAGTGGATATTTGGGCTGTTAGGATTTTAGGACCGCCAGAGAGTTAAGCTTGCTTCTTATTAGCTGAAGGGAGAAGCTTTATATTGGTGGGAGAACATAGAGATGGAGGGAAGAGACGTTGGTTGGGTTGGATTTCGAGAAAGGTTTGAGAGAAAATTCTTATTGCAAGATGAGGAAAGCATGTAGTTGGAAAAGTTCATTAGTCTGAAGCAAGGGAGCTAGATTCCATTCCAATCGTTAGAGATTTCCCAGACGTTTTGAAGAGGTTAGGTGTAACGACCCGACTTTCCAGACCCAGAATATCGAACCATTTGATTTAAGAAGAAGAGGTAGAAGAAGAAAAATAGAAAACAAAATCAGAATCTAACCATCGCAGCGGAATAAAATATAATATATATTAACAGATCTTTACACAAATCAAAACTATATCAGTTTTATATAATATAGCATCAGAGTATACACCAGAGAACACATATCATACAACTGGATAATAACCATATCATGTCCTCAATACAACAGAGTACAACAATCAACACAGCGGAATATATATATATAAACAAGTACGGGAGATACGTCTCGCCATCCAGCTCATCTCCTGAGCTCCACAGCATCATATCCTGTAACCTATAATACTCGGTCTGACCCGAGCATCATATAAAACAATACCCGAGTCAGTCTGGAATACCAGCGTGAGAAAATCACACTCAATTGATTATTAAAGTTTCAAAAATCCTTTTGAAAACAAAAGCATCTCGTAAGACCACGCCACAAATAAACATGTCGGGTTTTTACCTTACGATAGCTAAAACACTTTTTATCAAAATCCTCTGATATTATAATAGTGTCTATTCACAAATACTTATTAAAATAGCTGAAATTGTTACATGATTAAATTCCAGCATACTAGCCACAACGTGGGTAATACAAACAAAACTCGTATAAGGCACGTAGGGAGAATGGATTTCCAACGAATGACTAGGCACTGGGGTACCACCTGTCACAGTACGTGGTCTAGATCACAGTACCGAGGAGTACGCCCGCTCCCCTGCAACACAAGACCGGAATCATCCCTTACTGGATAATTCCAAATAAAATCACCCCACGGTTGGGATCAGCAACCGCAACACTAAGCCGAAATAAAAGGGACATCTAGACAGGGATGACCTTACTCTCAAGTGGGGGCTACCCACGAAGCCTTGCTGCATAACCCCTGATTTTCAGTCATTCCCGGTTGATGAGGCTTGAGGCTAAACGTTACCTTCAGAACGTTTCACTTAGAATGCCCATCGTCCCCTGACGATGTCCGAAAGCATTCATCCATACAAGTCCGTTCCGGGACCGAACAGAACTGATAACACTATCCCCTTATCAATATTACCCTCGTTTCCCCACGAAACGTACAAACCGGATCGAAGTGGTTTTCGAGTCTCCAGACCTAGAATCCCGGTATACGGAAACTCGATCCCGATCTCTTCGAAACGATCAGCGCATTTGGCCAATATTGATAGTCGGTTATTTAACTATCAATTAACATCCACAAGCAACCATCACACAATAAATAATTTCCCACATTATTTATTTGCCCAAATATCTTTCCAAGATATATTTCTATTTTCAAACTCCTTTTGAAAACAAATTTCAAACAGTTTCCGCTTACGGAATACATTTCCCAAATAATTATTTCTCTGAAACACCAAGTACAAAATACTTTAGATTTAAAAATAATTTAAAAGCACTTTACTATAAATATACTTTATAATATTGAAATTTAAAAACTACTTTAATACCTTAACAAAATATATACTTAAGGAATATTTAAAATGAAACCACTTTACAAATATAAACTAAATTTCTCTTTTTAAAACATAATACCAAATCACTTTTATATAATTACTACAATAATAGATTTTTGAAAATACTACTTTAGGCCTTAACATTTAGAAATAATCAATCTTCTAAAATATGCTTTTTAAAACGTATTAAAACCTTTAACTTATATTTAAAATTTCTTTGGAAAATCGTACTTGGCTATCCAGAGAAATACACTTCTCTTCACATCTTTTAAAAATAAATTAACATTTATTTTTAAACCAATCCATATCCTTTTATAAATTCCCATCTTGAATTTATATTCTCAAATATCCACTGATATTTTATTTACTTTATAAACCCAGTTTATATCTCCAAAATCTCATTTCTCTTTTTAAAAATCCAAGTTTTTAAACACTTAAATCAATTTCCAATTGATTTCCATTTTACTTTACTTTGAAATAAATTTCCCTATTTACTTCAATTATTTCAAATACATTAACTTTCATCTTTTATTTCCTTATTATGAGTTAAAACCCTTTTTTTTAACTAAAATACCAATTTCGGATTTCCAAACTTCTTCAATTAATATTTTAATTAAATTAAATCTTTAAATTTCAATAAAATCAATTCTTTTATATTTTTAAATAATATCACTTTAGTTAAAGATTTATTTCTTCACTATTAAATTCAAAATTCTCTTTTCCCATATTTGTTCGAATTAAGAAATTTCTTTATTTCTTTTACAATTCCTTAGTTAATTTATTCGAATTCACTAGAATTATTTAACTTAAATTTTACTCTTTTATTTCTTTCCAAAATTCAATTCAATTGCTTTTGATAACTGATTATACTGGGAAATTCAATCCAAACAGATTATCCAATATAAATCATCACAGGATATCAAAAATCATATCACAGAATATTTAAACAAAATTAAATATTTTGAGGAATCCAGTTGGATCCCTCCAACCTGTTTCCCTGCATCCACAGATGTTAGCACAATACCAATTCCAATTCAAAGTGGAATATCGCGGTATATGGGATTTATATAAAATCATCCGCTACTATGCGGCGCATAGGGTCTCATCCGCTATATAATGCGGGAATATCAACAACTCAAATATATACATATGCCAATATGTATATATTGCTATATACTACTATATATATCACATCAATCAAATCAACCATTCAATAAATTATTTAAATTTAACCATTTAAATTTAAATTTAACTGAGTGAGATTAACTCACCTTATTCCGTCTGCAACCCATTTCCAAACCAGCTTGTTTCCCTTATTTTTGACCTTGTACAATCATTATACGACTTATTAACATCTGAGAGGAACTATAAAAATTTACCATTAAATAAATTTAGTTGACCAACAATTTATCTAAACTAGCCATCTATATTTATTTATTTTCTGTTCCTCAATTATCAAATAATTTTCCTTTTTCCTTGTAAATATATATATATATATATATATTAAAAATTGAAACTGCACCTATATATATATATATATATATTCCTACTGAATAGATTTCCTATCTACCTATGTATATACTTCCCTCTTTTACTTTTATTTTACTGTATAAATCTATATATACTTTCTGTCTGTATATATATATTTCTTCCTTTAAGCATATATATGTATATTTTCAAATTAAAAATGTGTATAAACATTTTATTCCTTCGGTAAAAATCCAACAGAAGAATACCTCACAGATAACAAACGAACCCAGACTCGCGATTCGCGATCACCTCGCCTTCGATTCGCCAGACCAACACCTCCATCTTCGGTGCTGCGTGCCCTGCCTCAGGGCTGCCTCCACCTCACAGCAACAATCGCACCACCACAAACTAGCAGAGCTACATACTCTCCTCTCTGCTCTCGAGACTCGAATTCACGAGCATGATGCAGCTCGACTTCCCATTATCGAACCCTAGAATGCTTTCGTTTAAACGCGAACCTACCTAGACTCGCGACCTCGCTGCGTCGCCCCTCCATGCCGAAACCACCGCGCCCGACGCCTTGCGTACGACCCACCAGAAAATCGTGCAACCCACTCGCGATACATCGCGACTACCAACCCAAAACTACGCACGCGAGCAACTCTAACAAGGCGAAAATTCGAAGGCGAAATCGATCTTGATTTGAAGGTGGGTTTTGAAATTTTGGAGAAGAGGAACGAGCGAGGCCAGCGGCCATTTTCGATTTGAAAGAAAAATTATTTTCATCGGCCATTTAAGCAAAATAGGTTCGAGACTTTATCTTCGTTAATCTCAGAGGCAATTTGCATCTTAAAGACGAACGAGGAAACATGAGTTGACGTTTGCGTGCTGAGGAATGGACATAAGATGGCGTATTTCAGAAGGTAAGTTATAGTGATTTTGAAAAGTTACGATGTGAAATAATTACGACTGAAAGTTTGACCAATATAAATATTCGAATTAAATTCAAATTCAAATCGTCACGAATTTGCAACTCAAAATTTCGATATACTATCGAGGCGTGCCGCTAGGCGTTCGTAATGTTATATGCCTATTCCGAAAGCAATGGAAAAGGTTTCGAGTCCAAACTCGATCGTATGGAGAGGATAGCTTTTAGGACCAGTTATAATATTGAATTTCCGATTTAATTTCAACGCGTTTGCTTATCGTACGCTCACATAACAACTCCAAATGCTACGAAAATTTAAATCCGATACTAATACAATATTACGGATCCAATGGAACTGGTTTCGTCGAATTCCGAGACTGTGCCTCGGAAGACTATTTTTAAATTCAATTTAAACAATTAAATTTCAAAACTGAACAAAACGCTTTGAAATTCAATTTTAAAAGTTTCATCACCTTCAATATTAACAATATAAATTTTTTGAACCTTTAAACTATTTTTAACAGGCTCAAAACTCAGGATTCTCTATTTTACCCTATTTTCGATTGTTTAATTCAATAATCTATCATCCAATAAATACTGTATATTTGAAAATAAAGTTAAAATTTAACCTTCGAATATTTAAAATAAATTAAATATTCCCATTTCAAATATACAAAAATTCCGGGTCGTCACATTCCTCCCCCCTTAAAAGAATTTCGTCCCCGAAATTACCAGTTAAGAGAAATGATTCGATACCCGTTCTATTTCCCCAATCCAAATAGTTTTAACAACTTTCCATAACAATTCTTTAAATAAAGACACACTATCCCTCTTACTAACATTCCCAAACCTATCCATAAGTCGTATCCCATATCACTTCTTATAAATTCAAATTTAAATTTGAGTTCAAAATTTTAAATTATCAAATTTTCTCAAAATTTCACTAATTCTCTAAATTCTCGAAAAATTTCGCCAACGTCTCCTTTGCGCGGCTAGCTCGGTACTACTACAAAATGGCTCTACGGCCTCCCAATCTCAAAAAGAAAACAAAAAGCCAAGTGGCTGGATCCAAAACCCAACCAAATTTCATATAGAAATTCAAATACATACCTTTTTGTCGGGCCATTTAATTTTATCTTCTAAATCAAAAATCCCAATTATCCATTGCTTTTAGACACCTGTATATCCTACTAAGCAATAATATCCAATCACAATTCCAAAGTCATTTTATACTTTTCTTTACAAATTTACAATATTTGTTTTACTTAAGCCCGTACGATGCACATATATCATCCGTACGCAATATCACATTCGATCGTTCAATCGATCACACAATTCCACTTCCAAACTAGTATTGTTCACCCGACTTCCTAGTGCGGACTCAGATCTGGTTTCTTGATCAGAAACCGTTATTCTCCTTGCATAGCCACCAACTATGATAGAGAATATCCAGAATCAATTAACAATCCATATCCAGGCTCGCCGTCGAAAATCGAGTGAAAAATTCCAACTCGGATCGATATATCTATCTCGAAATTCTGTGTTCGACATCTGGACCAAATAGCTATGCGAATAAAATAATATACGTACATCTTACGTATAAATTCCAATTGATTATCAGCTATATCAATTCTCTTTTATTCATATTCCTTTTGATTGTTATCCACTTATTCACATCTATCCCATTTCACAACTTCAGTTTTAATCTTCATTCAACTATTCACTTAGTATATATTTTTTTTTCCAAAATTACTAAGTATATTTCCAATACAAATTTTCTTAAGAATTTCATTCTTCAATTCTTAAGTTCAATATAAATTTTTCTTATATTTATTTACTACTTCACCACTGAAGTGTATATATTCAAATTGAACTCCCATTTCATATGAATCTCAACTTACTTCAATTTACTACTTCATTTCAAAAAATTTTTTTCTTAAATTCAATAACTATTTCTCAACTTGTTTAAACCACTCTCTGTTTGAGTTCAGTTTCCATTCAACATTTACTTAAGTCAATGACTTAAGTTTATTTTCCATTTAACCAACCCTTTAAAGTTTTATTTCCATCTTTCATTTGATTCTTATTTAATCAAATTCCATCCATTTATTTATTTAATATAATTGGTCCATTCACTCAATCATTATGAATTTTAATTTCCATACTCAATTCATCTGGAATTATTTTATTAATAACCAGGCCATTTCCAATTTATTTTCACTTTTTTGGATTTCATTCGCAATTCAAACCATCACTATTTTAACCCAATTTCATTTACTCACAATTTAATTTCATTAACTAATTTATTATCTAATTAGTTCCTCCGCTGGTTAAAATTAAATACTTGCTTTTTAATTCCAAATATCACTTCACTTAATCATCTTAAGTTCAATTTATTTTATAATTCAAGTTTGGATTTATTTAAAAATTAAGATTGCTCATCTTAGTCGTTTCCATTTGATAATTACAATTTCAAATTATAACACTTAATGGTTCAAAGAAATGAATTCCCATTTATGACTTACAATTTCATTTCTATTCATAAGTTTTAACTTACTTACTTAAGATCTGGGACTATTCATTTAAGTCCATTTTCATCTTTAAAATCAAATTTTAAATTATTACACTTAAGAACCTAAGAATATGAATTTCTTTACACAATTATAAGCATTTTACATTACCTTTATATCCAATTCAATTCGACTTCAACTTATTTACATTTAATTCAATTCCAATTCTCAATTTTATTTAACTTATCTTAAGTTAAATTCAAATATATTTTATTCACCTTCATATACTCGAATTAAATTTTAATTCCAGGATACAATTTTATACAAGTTTTACAATTCATTCACCTTCAAGTTCTCTAACTCTTTTATCTACCAAATTATATTACTCATTGAGTTAATTTCATCTCATAATTATAATTCCAGAATTAAACTCTCATTCCCTTCTTATTTCAATCAACTTCATTCTATACTTTATATTGTTGATTCATTTAAATTTCCACATTTATATTTTAAATAGAATTCCCAGAATTCAATTGCCCGGTTTTATTTCAAAAACCATTTTGAATCCATAAATAACTCATACACATCTGGTATATCACATCAAATCCCAATTTCCAAAACAATCTGCTTTTAACAAACAATTTTCCCTTTGAATTTCAAAACCAACCCAGTTCACAATCATTTCCAATTTAAAACAGTTTGGTAGCAATTTCTCTTTGGAAACTCGAAAATAGACATCGATGATGCTGCAGTCATCACCGAAATTATTTTCCAGCGACCGAAAGAGAATTTAATGCTTTTATCACTTTAAAACATTTCAAACATTTTTAAATCCCAAATCCCACCAGATTTCGATTCAATTAAAAAATATTCATGAAATAATATCACCATTATTTCCCCAAAACCTTTAAAAACTATTTTTAAATCCAAAGGAATTTAAACCTTTCCCAAAACTTCAAATTCAAAATCCATTCAATTTTATATCCAAACATTACTCTGGAATTCTATCACATTTTATTTCAAGTTATAAGTCACATTTACAATTTACATTTACAAATTTCATTTGTTTATGAATTTATCTCATTTGATTATAAATCGCATTTGTAATTCACATTTGTATATGAAGTTTTATTTCAACTTATAAATTTCATTTATAGTCTATATTTCAAATTCCATTTTGTTATATAAATTTATTCTTCAACTTAGGTTATAAGTTTTCAATTTCTGATTCAATTTTTTTTACAATGATGATAATAATTTAATATCATCGCTTTCTAACAACCAAGCAACCAAATATATAATTTACAAAAGTTATCCTTTTATATATAAAAATAATTTGGGCAAAATTATTTCATTTACCCTATTTAAAACAATACTGTGTCGAACTGTTCTATTCAAGTGTTTAGAAACCCCTTCGATACAGTTGCGCAGACTGTGCCGACGAAGGTTCATATGCCACTCAATAAACCAACCAACACAATATAAAACCATTTTATATTCACTAACAAATACGCGCTCATATCTATTAATACTCTCAAAATTTTCCACCAGAGCCAAGGTTATCGCTAGCCTAGGCTCTGATACCACTGTAACGACCCGACTTTCCAGACCCGGAAAATCGAACCATTTGATTTAAGAAGAAGAGGTAGAAGAAGAAAAATAGAAACCAAAATCAGAATCTAACCATCGCAGCGGAATAAAATATAATATATATTAACAGATCTTTACACAAATCAAAACTATATCAGTTTTATATAATATAGCATCAGAGTATACACCAGAGAACACATAACATACAACTGGATAATAACCATATCATGTCCTCAATACAACAGAGTACAACAATCAACACAGCGGAATATATATATATAAACAAGTACGGGAGATACGTCTCGCCATCCAGCTCATCTCCTGAGCTCCACAGCATCATATCCTGTAACCTATAATACTCGGTCTGACCCGAGCATCATATAAAACAATACCCGAGTCAGTCTGGAATACCAGCGTGAGAAAATCACACTCAATTGATTATTAAAGTTTCAAAAATCCTTTTGAAAACAAAAGCATCTCGTAAGACCACGCCACAAATAAACATGTCGGGTTTTTACCTTACGATAGCTAAAACACTTTTTATCAAAATCCTCTGATATTATAATAGTGTCTATTCACAAATACTTATTAAAATAGCTGAAATTGTTACATGATTAAATTCCAGCATACTAGCCACAACGTGGGTAATACAAACAAAACTCGTATAAGGCACGTAGGGAGAATGGATTTCCAACGAATGACTAGGCACTGGGGTACCACCTGTCACAGTACGTGGTCTAGATCACAGTACCGAGGAGTACGCCCGCTCCCCTGCAACACAAGACCGGAATCATCCCTTACTGGATAATTCCAAATAAAATCACCCCACGGTTGGGATCAGCAACCGCAACACTAAGCCGAAATAAAAGGGACATCTAGACAGGGATGACCTTACTCTCAAGTGGGGGCTACCCACGAAGCCTTGCTGCATAACCCCTGATTTTCAGTCATTCCCGGTTGATGAGGCTTGAGGCTAAACGTTACCTTCAGAACGTTTCACTTAGAATGCCCATCGTCCCCTGACGATGTCCGAAAGCATTCATCCATACAAGTCCGTTCCGGGACCGAACAGAACTGATAACACTATCCCCTTATCAATATTACCCTCGTTTCCCCACGAAACGTACAAACCGGATCGAAGTGGTTTTCGAGTCTCCAGACCTAGAATCCCGGTATACGGAAACTCGATCCCGGTCTCTTCGAAACGATCAGCGCATTTGGCCAATATTGATAGTCGGTTATTTAACTATCAATTAACATCCACAAGCAACCATCACACAATAAATAATTTCCCACATTATTTATTTGCCCAAATATCTTTCCAAGATATATTTCTATTTTCAAACTCCTTTTGAAAACAAATTTCAAACAGTTTCCGCTTACGGAATACATTTCCCAAATAATTATTTCTCTGAAACACCAAGTACAAAATACTTTAGATTTAAAAATAATTTAAAAGCACTTTACTATAAATATACTTTATAATATTGAAATTTAAAAACTACTTTAATACCTTAACAAAATATATACTTAAGGAATATTTAAAATGAAACCACTTTACAAATATAAACTAAATTTCTCTTTTTAAAACATAATACCAAATCACTTTTATATAATTACTACAATAATAGATTTTTGAAAATACTACTTTAGGCCTTAACATTTAGAAATAATCAATCTTCTAAAATATGCTTTTTAAAACGTATTAAAACCTTTAACTTATATTTAAAATTTCTTTGGAAAATCGTACTTGGCTATCCAGAGAAATACACTTCTCTTCACATCTTTTAAAAATAAATTAACATTTATTTTTAAACCAATCCATATCCTTTTATAAATTCCCATCTTGAATTTATATTCTCAAATATCCACTGATATTTTATTTACTTTATAAACCCAGTTTATATCTCCAAAATCTCATTTCTCTTTTTAAAAATCCAAGTTTTTAAACACTTAAATCAATTTCCAATTGATTTCCATTTTACTTTACTTTGAAATAAATTTCCCTATTTACTTCAATTATTTCAAATACATTAACTTTCATCTTTTATTTCCTTATTATGAGTTAAAACCCTTTTTTTTAACTAAAATACCAATTTCGGATTTCCAAACTTCTTCAATTAATATTTTAATTAAATTAAATCTTTAAATTTCAATAAAATCAATTCTTTTATATTTTTAAATAATATCACTTTAGTTAAAGATTTATTTCTTCACTATTAAATTCAAAATTCTCTTTTCCCATATTTGTTCGAATTAAGAAATTTCTTTATTTCTTTTACAATTCCTTAGTTAATTTATTCGAATTCACTAGAATTATTTAACTTAAATTTTACTCTTTTATTTCTTTCCAAAATTCAATTCAATTGCTTTTGATAACTCATTATACTGGGAAATTCAATCCAACCAGATTATCCAATATAAATCATCACAGGATATCAAAAATCATATCACAGAATATTTAAACAAAATTAAATATTTTGAGGAATCCAGTTGGATCCCTCCAACCTGTTTCCCTGCATCCACAGATGTTAGCACAATACCAATTCCAATTCAAAGTGGAATATCGCGGTATATGGGATTTATATAAAATCATCCGCTATTATGCGGCGCATAGGGTCTCATCCGCTATATAATGCGGGAATATCAACAACTCAAATATATACATATGCCAATATGTATATATTGCTATATACTACTATATATATCACATCAATCAAATCAACCATTCAATAAATTATTTAAATTTAACCATTTAAATTTAAATTTAACTGAGTGAGATTAACTCACCTTATTCCGTCTGCAACCCATTTCCAAACCAGCTTGTTTCCCTTATTTTTGACCTTGTACAATCATTATACGACTTATTAACATCTGAGAGGAACTATAAAAATTTACCATTAAATAAATTTAGTTGACCAACAATTTATCTAAACTAGCCATCTATATTTATTTATTTTCTGTTCCTCAATTATCAAATAATTTTCCTTTTTCCTTGTAAATATATATATATATATATATTAAAAATTGAAACTGCACCTATATATATATATATTCCTACTGAATAGATTTCCTGTCTACCTATGTATATACTTCCCTCTTTTACTTTTATTTTACTGTATAAATCTATATATACTTTCTGTCTGTATATATATATTTCTTCCTTTAAGCATATATATGTATATTTTCAAATTAAAAATGTGTATAAACATTTTATTCCTTCGGTAAAAATCCAACAGAAGAATACCTCACAGATAACAAACGAACCCAGACTCGCGATTCGCGATCACCTCGCCTTCGATTCGCCAGACCAACACCTCCATCTTCGGTGCTGCGTGCCCTGCCTCAGGGCTGCCTCCACCTCACAGCAACAATCGCACCACCACAAACTAGCAGAGCTACATACTCTCCTCTCTGCTCTCGAGACTCGAATTCACGAGCATGATGCAGCTCGACTTCCCATTATCGAACCCTAGAATGCTTTCGTTTAAACGCGAACCTACCTAGACTCGCGACCTCGCTGCGTCGCCCCTCCATGCCGAAACCACCGCGCCCGACGCCTTGCGTACGACCCACCAGAAAATCGTGCAACCCACTCGCGATACATCGCGACTACCAACCCAAAACTACGCACGCGAGCAACTCTAACAAGGCGAAAATTCGAAGGCGAAATCGATCTCGATTTGAAGGTGGGTTTTGAAATTTTGGAGAAGAGGAACGAGCGAGGCCAGCGGCCATTTTCGATTTGAAAGAAAAATTATTTTCATCGGCCATTTAAGCAAAATAGGTTCGAGACTTTATCTTCGTTAATCTCAGAGGCAATTTGCATCTTAAAGACGAACGAGGAAACATGAGTTGACGTTTGCGTGCTGAGGAATGGACATAAGATGGCGTATTTCAGAAGGTAAGTTATAGTGATTTTGAAAAGTTACGATGTGAAATAATTACGACTGAAAGTTTGACCAATATAAATATTCGAATTAAATTCAAATTCAAATCGTCACGAATTTGCAACTCAAAATTTCGATATACTATCGAGGCGTGCCGCTAGGCGTTCGTAATGTTATATGCCTATTCCGAAAGCAATGGAAAAGGTTTCGAGTCCAAACTCGATCGTATGGAGAGGATAGCTTTTAGGACCAGTTATAATATTGAACTTCCGATTTAATTTCAACGCGTTTGCTTATCGTACGCTCACATAACAACTCCAAATGCTACGAAAATTTAAATCCGATAATAATACAATATTACGGATCCAATGGAACTGGTTTCGTCGAATTCCGAGACTGTGCCTCGGAAGACTATTTTTAAATTCAATTTAAACAATAAAATTTCAAAACTGAACAAAACGCTTTGAAATTCAATTTTAAAAGTTTCATCACCTTCAATATTAACAATATAAATTTTTTGAACCTTTAAACTATTTTTAACAGGCTCAAAACTCAGGATTCTCTATTTTACCCTATTTTTGATTGTTTAATTCAATAATCTATCATCCAATAAATACTGTATATTTGAAAATAAAGTTAAAATTTAACCTTCGAATATTTAAAATAAATTAAATATTCCCATTTCAAATATACAAAAATTCCGGGTCGTCACATTCCTCCCCCCTTAAAAGAATTTCGTCCCCGAAATTACCAGTTAAGAGAAATGATTCGATACCCGTTCTATTTCCCCAATCCAAATAGTTTTAACAACTTTCCATAACAATTCTTTAAATAAAGACACACTATCCCTCTTACTAACATTCCCAAACCTATCCATAAGTCGTATCCCATATCACTTCTTATAAATTCAAATTTAAATTTGAGTTCAAAATTTTAAATTATCAAATTTTCTCAAAATTTCACTAACTCTCTAAATTCTCGAAAAATTTCGCCAACGTCTCCTTTGCGCGGCTAGCTCGGTACTACTACAAAATGGCTCTACGGCCTCCCAATCTCAAAAAGAAAACAAAAAGCCAAGTGGCTGGATCCAAAACCCAACCAAATTTCATATAGAAATTCAAATACATACCTTTTTGTCGGGCCATTTAATTTTATCTTCTAAATCAAAAATCCCAATTATCCATTGCTTTTAGACACCTGTATATCCTACTAAGCAATAATATCCAATCACAATTCCAAAGTCATTTTATACTTTTCTTTACAAATTTACAATATTTGTTTTACTTAAGCCCGTACGATGCACATATATCATCCGTACGCAATATCACATTCGATCGTTCAATCGATCACACAATTCCACTTCCGAACTAGTATTGTTCACCCGACTTCCTAGTGCGGACTCAGATCTGGTTTCTTGATCAGAAACCGTTATTCTCCTTGCATAGCCACCAACTATGATAGAGAATATCCAGAATCAATTAACAATCCATATCCAGGCTCGCCGTCGAAAATCGAGTGAAAAATTCCAACTCGGATCGATATATCTATCTCGAAATTCTGTGTTCGACATCTGGACCAAATAGCTATGCGAATAAAATAATATACGTACATCTTACGTATAAATTCCAATTGATTATCAGTTATATCAATTCTCTTTTATTCATATTCCTTTTGATTGTTATCCACTTATTCACATCTATCCCATTTCACAACTTCAGTTTTAATCTTCATTCAACTATTCACTTAGTATATATATTTTTTCCAAAATTACTAAGTATATTTCCAATGCAAATTTTCTTAAGAATTTCATTCTTCAATTCTTAAGTTCAATATAAATTTTTCTTATATTTATTTACTACTTCACCACTGAAGTGTATATATTCAAATTGAACTCCCATTTCATATGAATCTCAACTTACTTCAATTTACTACTTCATTTCAAATTTTTTTTTTCTTAAATTCAATAACTATTTCTCAACTTGTTTAAACCACTCTCTGTTTGAGTTCAGTTTCCATTCAACATTTACTTAAGTCAATGACTTAAGTTTATTTTCCATTTAACCAACCCTTTAAAGTTTTATTTCCATCTTTCATTTGATTCTTATTTAATCAAATTCCATCCATTTATTTATTTAATATAATTGGTCCATTCACTCAATCATTATGAATTTTAATTTCCATACTCAATTCATCTGGAATTATTTTATTAATAACCAGGCCATTTCCAATTTATTTTCACTTTTTTGGATTTCATTCGCAATTCAAACCATCACTATTTTAACCCAATTTCATTTACTCACAATTTAATTTCATTAACTAATTTATTATCTAATTAGTTCCTCCGCTGGTTAAAATTAAATACTTGCTTTTTAATTCCAAATATCACTTCACTTAATCATCTTAAGTTCAATTTATTTTATAATTCAAGTTTGGATTTATTTAAAAATTAAGATTGCTCATCTTAGTCGTTTCCATTTGATAATTACAATTTCAAATTATAACACTTAATGGTTCAAAGAAATGAATTCCCATTTATGACTTACAATTTCATTTCTATTCATAAGTTTTAACTTACTTACTTAAGATCTGGGACTATTCATTTAAGTCCATTTTCATCTTTAAAATCAAATTTCAAATTATTACACTTAAGAACCTAAGAATATGAATTTCTTTACACAATTATAAGCATTTTACATTACCTTTATATCCAATTCAATTCGACTTCAACTTATTTACATTTAATTCAATTCCAATTCTCAATTTTATTTAACTTATCTTAAGTTAAATTCAAATATATTTTATTCACCTTCATATACTCGAATTAAATTTTAATTCCAGGATACAATTTTATACAAGTTTTACAATTCATTCACCTTCAAGTTCTCTAACTCTTTTATCTACCAACTTATATTACTCATTGAGTTAATTTCATCTCATAATTATAATTCCAGAATTAAACTCTCATTCCCTTCTTATTTCAATCAACTTCATTCTATACTTTATATTGTTGATTCATTTAAATTTCCACATTTATATTTTAAATAGAATTCCCAGAATTCAATTGCCCGGTTTTATTTCAAAAACCATTTTGAATCCATAAATAACTCATACACATCTGGTATATCACATCAAATCCCAATTTCCAAAACAATCTGCTTTTAACAAACAATTTTCCCTTTGAATTTCAAAACCAACCCAGTTCACAATCATTTCCAATTTAAAACAGTTTGGTAGCAATTTCTCTTTGGAAACTCGAAAATAGACATCGATGATGCTGCAGTCATCACCGAAATTATTTTCCAGCGACCGAAAGAGAATTTAATGCTTTTATCACTTTAAAACATTTCAAACATTTTTAAATCCCAAATCCCACCAGATTTCGATTCAATTAAAAAATATTCATGAAATAATATCACCATTATTTCCCCAAAACCATTAAAAACTATTTTTAAATCCAAAGGAATTTAAACCTTTCCCAAAACTTCAAATTCAAAATCCATTCAATTTTATATCCAAACATTACTCTGGAATTCTATCACATTTTATTTCAAGTTATAAGTCACATTTACAATTTACATTTACAAATTTCATTTGTTTATGAATTTATCTCATTTGATTATAAATCGCATTTGTAATTCACATTTGTATATGAAGTTTTATTTCAACTTATAAATTTCATTTATAGTCTATATTTCAAATTCCATTTTGTTATATAAATTTATTCTTCAACTTAGGTTATAAGTTTTCAATTTCTGATTCAATTTTTCTTACAATGATGATAATAATTTAATATCATCGCTTTCTAACAACCAAGCAACCAAATATATAATTTACAAAAGTTATCCTTTTATATATAAAAATAATTTGGGCAAAATTATTTCATTTACCCTATTTAAAACAATACTGTGTCGAACTGTTCTATTCAAGTGTTTAGAAACCCCTTCGATACATTTGCGCAGACTGTGCCGAAGAAGGTTCATATGCCACTCAATAAACCAACCAACACAATATAAAACCATTTTATATTCACTAACAAATACGCACTCATATCTATTAATACTCTCAAAATTTCCCACCAGAGCCAAGGTTATCGCTAGCCTAGGCTCTGATACCACTGTAACGACCCGACTTTCCAGACCCGGAAAATCGAACCATTTGATTTAAGAAGAAGAGGTAGAAGAAGAAAAATAGAAAACAAAATCAGAATCTAACCATCGCAGCGGAATAAAATATAATATATATTAACAGATCTTTACACAAATCAAAACTATATCAGTTTTATATAATATAGCATCAGAGTATACACCAGAGAACACATAACATACAACTGGATAATAACCATATCATGTCCTCAATACAACAGAGTACAACAATCAACACAGCGGAATATATATATATAAACAAGTACGGGAGATACGTCTCGCCATCCAGCTCATCTCCTGAGCTCCACAGCATCATATCCTGTAACCTATAATACTCGGTCTGACCCGAGCATCATATAAAACAATACCCGAGTCAGTCTGGAATACCAGCGTGAGAAAATCACACTCAATTGATTATTAAAGTTTCAAAAATCCTTTTGAAAACAAAAGCATCTCGTAAGACCACGCCACAAATAAACATGTCGGGTTTTTACCTTACGATAGCTAAAACACTTTTTATCAAAATCCTCTGATATTATAATAGTGTCTATTCACAAATACTTATTAAAATAGCTGAAATTGTTACATGATTAAATTCCAGCATACTAGCCACAACGTGGGTAATACAAACAAAACTCGTATAAGGCACGTAGGGAGAATGGATTTCCAACGAATGACTAGGCACTGGGGTACCACCTGTCACAGTACGTGGTCTAGATCACAGTACCGAGGAGTACGCCCGCTCCCCTGCAACACAAGACCGGAATCATCCCTTACTGGATAATTCCAAATAAAATCACCCCACGGTTGGGATCAGCAACCGCAACACTAAGCCGAAATAAAAGGGACATCTAGACAGGGATGACCTTACTCTCAAGTGGGGGCTACCCACGAAGCCTTGCTGCATAACCCCTGATTTTCAGTCATTCCCGGTTGATGAGGCTTGAGGCTAAACGTTACCTTCAGAACGTTTCACTTAGAATGCCCATCGTCCCCTGACGATGTCCGAAAGCATTCATCCATACAAGTCCGTTCCGGGACCGAACAGAACTGATAACACTATCCCCTTATCAATATTACCCTCGTTTCCCCACGAAACGTACAAACCGGATCGAAGTGGTTTTCGAGTCTCCAGACCTAGAATCCCGGTATACGGAAACTCGATCCCGGTCTCTTCGAAACGATTAGCGCATTTGGCCAATATTGATAGTCGGTTATTTAACTATCAATTAACATCCATAATTTCCCACATTATTTATTTGCCCAAATATCTTTCAAAGATATATTTCTATTTTCAAACTCCTTTTGAAAACAAATTTCAAACAGTTTCCGCTTACGGAATACATTTCCCAAATAATTATTTCTCTGAAACACCAAGTACAAAATACTTTAGATTTAAAAATAATTTAAAAGCACTTTACTATAAATATACTTTATAATATTGAAATTTAAAAACTACTTTAATACCTTAACAAAATATATACTTAAGGAATATTTAAAATGAAACCACTTTACAAATATAAACTAAATTTCTCTTTTTAAAACATAATACCAAATCACTTTTATATAATTACTACAATAATAGATTTTTGAAAATACTACTTTAGGCCTTAACATTTAGAAATAATCAATCTTCTAAAATATGCTTTTTAAAACGTATTAAAACCTTTAACTTATATTTAAAATTTCTTTGGAAAATCGTACTTGGCTATCCAGAGAAATACACTTCTCTTCACATCTTTTAAAAATAAATTAACATTTATTTTTAAACCAATCCATATCCTTTTATAAATTCCCATCTTGAATTTATATTCTCAAATATCCACTGATATTTTATTTACTTTATAAACCCAGTTTATATCTCCAAAATCTCATTTCTCTTTTTAAAAATCCAAGTTTTTAAACACTTAAATCAATTTCCAATTGATTTCCATTTTACTTTACTTTGAAATAAATTTCCCTATTTACTTCAATTATTTCAAATACATTAACTTTCATCTTTTATTTCCTTATTATGAGTTAAAACCCTTTTTTTTAACTAAAATACCAATTTCGGATTTCCAAACTTCTTCAATTAATATTTTAATTAAATTAAATCTTTAAATTTCAATAAAATCAATTCTTTTATATTTTTAAATAATATCACTTTAGTTAAAGATTTATTTCTTCACTATTAAATTCAAAATTCTCTTTTCCCATATTTGTTCGAATTAAGAAATTTCTTTATTTCTTTTACAATTCCTTAGTTAATTTATTCGAATTCACTAGAATTATTTAACTTAAATTTTACTCTTTTATTTCTTTCCAAAATTCAATTCAATTGCTTTTGATAACTCATTATACTGGGAAATTCAATCCAACCAGATTATCCAATATAAATCATCACAGGATATCAAAAATCATATCACAGAATATTTAAACAAAATTAAATATTTTGAGGAATCCAGTTGGATCCCTCCAACCTGTTTCCCTGCATCCACAGATGTTAGCACAATACCAATTCCAATTCAAAGTGGAATATCGCGGTATATGGGATTTATATAAAATCATCCGCTATTATGCGGCGCATAGGGTCTCATCCGCTATATAATGCGGGAATATCAACAACTCAAATATATACATATGCCAATATGTATATATTGCTATATACTACTATATATATCACATCAATCAAATCAACCATTCAATAAATTATTTAAATTTAACCATTTAAATTTAAATTTAACTGAGTGAGATTAACTCACCTTATTCCGTCTGCAACCCATTTCCAAACCAGCTTGTTTCCCTTATTTTTGACCTTGTACAATCATTATACGACTTATTAACATCTAAGAGGAACTATAAAAATTTACCATTAAATAAATTTAGTTGACCAACAATTTATCTAAACTAGCCATCTATATTTATTTATTTTCTATTCCTCAATTATCAAATAATTTTCCTTTTTCCTTGTAAATATATATATATATATATTAAAAATTGAAACTGCACCTATATATATATATATATATTCCTACTGAATAGATTTCCTGTCTACCTATGTATATACTTCCCTCTTTTACTTTTATTTTACTGTATAAATCTATATATACTTTCTGTCTGTATATATATATTTCTTCCTTTAAGCATATATATGTATATTTTCAAATTAAAAATGTGTATAAACATTTTATTCCTTCGGTAAAAATCCAACAGAAGAATACCTCACAGATAACAAACGAACCCAGACTCGCGATTCGCGATCACCTCGCCTTCGATTCGCCAGACCAACACCTCCATCTTCGGTGCTGCGTGCCCTGCCTCAGGGCTGCCTCCACCTCACAGCAACAATCGCACCACCACAAACTAGCAGAGCTACATACTCTCCTCTCTGCTCTCGAGACTCGAATTCACGAGCATGATGCAGCTCGACTTCCCATTATCGAACCCTAGAATGCTTTCGTTTAAACGCGAACCTACCTAGACTCGCGACCTCGCTGCGTCGCCCCTCCATGCCGAAACCACCGCGCCCGACGCCTTGCGTACGACCCACCAGAAAATCGTGCAACCCACTCGCGATACATCGCGACTACCAACCCAAAACTACGCACGCGAGCAACTCTAACAAGGCGAAAATTCGAAGGCGAAATCGATCTCGATTTGAAGGTGGGTTTTGAAATTTCGGAGAAGAGGAACGAGCGAAGCCAGCGGCCATTTTCGATTTGAAAGAAAAATTATTTTCATCGGCCATTTAAGCAAAATAGGTTCGAGACTTTATCTTCGTTAATCTCAGAGGCAATTTGCATCTTAAAGACGAACGAGGGAACATGAGTTGACGTTTGCGTGCTGAGGAATGGACATAAGATGGCGTATTTCAGAAGGTAAGTTATAGTGATTTTGAAAAGTTACGATGTGAAATAATTACGACTGAAAGTTTGACCAATATAAATATTCGAATTAAATTCAAATTCAAATCGTCACGAATTTGCAACTCAAAATTTCGATATACTATCGAGGCGTGCCGCTAGGCGTTCGTAATGTTATATGCCTATTCCGAAAGCAATGGAAAAGGTTTCGAGTCCAAACTCGATCGTATGGAGAGGATAGCTTTTAGGACCAGTTATAATATTGAATTTCCGATTTAATTTCAACGCGTTTGCTTATCGTACGCTCACATAACAACTCCAAATGCTACGAAAATTTAAATCCGATAATAATACAATATTACGGATCCAATGGAACTGGTTTCGTCGAATTCCGAGACTGTGCCTCGGAAGACTATTTTTAAATTCAATTTAAACAATAAAATTTCAAAACTGAACAAAACGCTTTGAAATTCAATTTTAAAAGTTTCATCACCTTCAATATTAACAATATAAATTTTCTGAACCTTTAAACTATTTTTAACAGGCTCAAAACTCAGGATTCTCTATTTTACCCTATTTTTGATTGTTTAATTCAATAATCTATCATCCAATAAATACTGTATATTTGAAAATAAAGTTAAAATTTAACCTTCGAATATTTAAAATAAATTAAATATTCTCATTTCAAATATACAAAAATTCCGGGTCGTCACATTAGGAGACCACCCCCTAAGAGAGAGATTGACTTTAGGATCTATCTGAACGACAATGCTAAGCCAGTGGCATTGCCCGTGAGACGTATGGCCCCTAGGGAGAGGAAGGAGTTAAGAAAGCAGATTGGTGAGCTATTGGAGAAAGGCTTCATCAGAAGGAGCATATCTGAGTGGGGAGTGCCAGTAGTCTTCGCTACAAAGGCGGATGGTTCCCTTCGACTCTGCGTAGACTATAGAGAGCTGAATAAGCTCACGAAGAAGAACCGTTACCCACTTCCTAGGATAGACGATCTTCTCGATCAGTTGGTTGGCTCTTCAGTATTTTCTCAGCTTGATTTAGCCACTGGATTTCATCAGCTTAGGGTCGCTGACGATAACATCGATAAGACAACATTTAGGACACCCGATGGATTCTTTGAGTGGTTAGTTATGCCATTTGGACTTACTAACGCACCAACCTATTTTGTAGATTTGATGAGCCATGATTTTCGAGATGCCCTAAATAAGTTCGTTGTAGTATTTGTGGATGACATTTTTGCGTTTTCCAAGAGTATGGAAGCACTACACCAAACAGTCCATTTTGTAACACTTTTCCGCTTTAAATTTCTAACGGTTATAATCCGTTAGCAATTTATTACGGTTATTTCCGTTACAACCATTTATAACGGTTATTACCGTGACTACATTTGGTGATTTCGTAATAAATTTAAAGTGATTAGGATAAATTTGTAATTTATGCCTATTTGCACTTAAAACATATATCACGCTTCTTTCCTTCCTCGTCTTACTTTTGACCACTCTTTCTCCATCAAGTTAGGGTTTCATCGCTCGCAATCAATATCAGGGTTTCATTCATGTCAATCAATATCAGGTGTCGTTCTCCACCTCGATCAACATCAGGGTTTTGGTATTCGCCTCAATAAATATCAGGTTGTCGTTCTCTGCCTCAATCAATAGTTGGGTTTCGCTGTCTACCTCGATCAATATCTTAGGTAGTTATTTCTTAAATCAAATAGTTTTGCAGTAGTTGAATTCGTATGTTGTTTTAGAGAGCGGTTTATGTATGTAAAATTAAAATCATGTTTCTATATATTTGGGATAATAGTTGCCGAGATAATATAACCTGTTATATCCGCCCATATTCAAGTATCGATTCTTCATCTTTCTGTCATTCGATCATTTGTTTTTTCTCTCTTCTTTTCTTCTTTGGTCATAAGTTCACTTAGAATATTTTGTCGGGGAATAGATTTATGACAATCCACTTTGATATTGGCATATTACATGCACATTCTCATATGTATTTTCCTTGTAATTTTAATATTCAAGTACGCTGGGATTCTATTCCCTCTGGAAATTGGGAGAACATGTTTAGTTACTATTTTTTAATGTATTTTTACATTTATCTATGTATGTGAGAAATAATAATTTAATTGATCTGGGCTGATTTTAAGATATAGTTTTGAAGAAAGTTATATGCCGAAGGATTGAATCATATTTGACCAATATTTATGATACCAAGTCTTTAAGACTGTTTATCAATGTACTAGGAACATATTTTGGATCAATTTAGCACTGTTTTTTACTCATATAAAAATTATTTTATTTGACATGCCTTTTGTGCTTTGTTGGTTTGTTCTTCAGCTACCAAGTCTTTAAATCTGCTAATGTTGGTTTGTTCTTCAGCTACTATCAGAATAACAAACCATGTTTGTTTATTCAGCTATAAACAATTACAAACCTTAGATATTAAATACGTTCAGTAGAACATAACACGTAAACTATAATATATTCTAGTTGTGAATTTAATTGCGTTGAACGATTAATTATTTTATCAAAATAGATGGTTGTATTACAAGAAACATGAATCATGGAGTAATTTACCATTAGCCAAAGAATCTGTGGAGAGGTGTACAGCAATTATCTTCAATGGAAAATTATCAGACTGAACTTTGAACAAATATTTTCGAAATGACATAAGGATTGGTGAGCAAACATTCACACTAGTAGAGCAAGATTTTCATTTGATGCGAGGGTGTTAGTTGTTTGTAAGTATTTGGTTTTATCTGCACTAAGCTTCATGAGTAGGTTCTATAGTTACGTGATTGAGCAACTCTTCTATTTTAAACAATAGAAATTAATCGAGTTAATCAAACATTATGCTTTAATTATTTATTTTTTCATGTTTTAAAAAAGCTTACATTTATTGGTTCAATAAACTTTAATAGTGATAGTTAAATTTTAGTTATAGGACTAGGTGTGGCAGTATTCACAAGTGTGCCTCACAAGGAAGCTGTGTTCATCACACACCCGATGAGTGTTCTAAATGAAAGAACTCTTAAATGAACTTTCTTTACTAAATACAAGCCACGCTTATCTCCAATGTAGTCTAGTTACAGGAAGAAGGTAAAAATAGCTATGTATATTATCATAGCTTTTTTTTTGGCAAACTAAGAAGTATCAGTAACTTGTAGTGTATCATATGGTTATTTAAAGAGTTAGATCTGGAAAAGTTCATTACTCATTAGGTACCATTCTCTGAGATCAGTAATTAAAATAAATTATATTTATCCCCTCCATATTTCAAAAAATATATACAAAAGATTATCTTACAAACCCAACTTTATTTAGATAAACAACTATTTATAATAATAATATAATTGCACAATAAATTCTAATCAAATAATGAAAATAAAATGGTATAAATTATATAATTAGTAAATGAACGTTTCTAAAAGGAATGCTAAATGGCATTTTTGGTAAAATAAGAACTAACATACAATCAGCAACTTTCGTACAAACAGTTGATAAGAGTACCAATTTGGCTGAATTTACCACAAAATATTAACAAAAATCTTATCCAGTCTAATCTTTTTCTTAAAAAAAATAAAATAATATTGGACTGTTAAAAGTCAATATATTGGATGTTGATCATGAATTTAAGATCCAATCATATATTGGATCAGGAATTGTATTAGTATATCAATTTGAATGTATTGACAGTGATACGTTGATATAAAGTCTGTCATTACCATAACAACCATTAGCCATTTGAATTCAGCAACCAACAAACTAACCTTCATTTGAATGTAAAAAAAAAGCGTTAGCCATAACTGATGTTTATAAACAACTGAAAATGTGTTATTTATTATTGATATAGGTCATAATTGGTGGAGGCAGTAGTGGAGGGTTTGTTACCGGTAGTAATACAGAGGTGGCATCGGCCTTGAGGGGGAGGAGGCAGCATTTTTATATAACCTGAAGCTTGATTTGAGAAAAGAAGAAAGATGGACATGCTATTGTAGATTGCACATGGATTTGAAAATAAGTCCATCTTAATATGGATAATTGCATGCATTTGGGGGAGCTTGCGTTGCAAAGTTAAGCAAGTAAGCAACAGTAGCAAGCACTGTTCATAACATGTGATTTTGCAATTTGGTCCAATGTAATCTGTTCTTTTGCACTTGGAAGGAAGGGAATTGAAGATTCTTGCATGCGTATGGGGAGGTTCGGGTGTCAAGTGCTTATGCGGGTTTTGGTGAGGGGTTTCATGCCAGATGTAGTAAATCATGGCAATGAGTGCGGCACAGGCGGTGTTGCGTATCCAGTCGCTCTATAGAAAATGAATCTTGATCTCCTACGCTGCATCAAAGATGGTATAAGGTGCTTCAGCTACAGGTATAAGTTTTAATTTTAGGCGGTTTAATGACAATAGATGCTTTCTGTATGAGTAACTAAAAAATAGATGATGTTGATTCTTATAACGACACGATTTTTCGACGCTCGAAAGTCGACATTAATACGTCCACTGTATCAATTTCCGTGCAATCGAATGCCGGAAAACTGAACCATTAGGGTTAAAAAGAAGAGGTAGGAGAAGACAGAAGAAAAGAAAGAACAGAAACAGAAACAATATCAGAATCTCACATTCGCAGCGGAACAATATACAATAGATAATCAATAATCTTTAAAACAAAAGACTATATCAGTTTATACATACATCAATCATCAGAGTCAATTTACAACACAATACAACCATACACATCACTGGAAAGTTATATAACTTGTCCACATACAGAATACACAGCGGAATAAATAACAAGTACGGTAGTACGCTTCGCCATCCAGCTCATCTCTAAAGCTCCAGAATATCCAGAATATCCTGATAACATAACTCTAGGAAATAACAAGTACGGTAGTACGCTTCACCATCCAGCTCATCTCTAAAGCTCCAGAATATCCAGAATATCCTGATAACATAACTCTAGGCTGCCCGTGTGGAAAATTATGGGCACCCAGAGTTTAGAAAGGGAATAATAAACTCCGAGCCAATCATGGTGACTGGTGTGAGATCGTAAAACAGTTATTTTCACAAAGAAAATAAAACAGATTCGCAATGCTTTTGGAAAATGAAACTACCCTAAGGCCTCCCGCCACACACACAATGAAAACGCAGAATTGGAGGAGATTTCCCCGTATGATAGTCAAAAATGCTTACTACGCAAAATCAGTTGATATTATTATTAATGTCTAGTGTGGAAAACATTTTGAAAGTATAATATCAATCTTAGCCAACATACAACCATTATTGTATGTCTACTATAGCTACCATCTAAACAGTGGTGACCACCATAAGTAAATGGTAGGTTCTACAACTAAAACCGTACAGGGTTCGTATTGTTTCTTTGGATTTCCAACAAATGGTCAGGCAAAAGAACTTCCTTACACCGAAATGGAAACGCCTCTGGAAAGACGCCCCGAGAACCTAACCGGGTCTCTGCAAACACAAGGCCGACGCTACCTCACGCTTTAACCAAGCTATAACTAGGAAGCTAACACACGAGCTATGCCATCCCCCGGTCGTTACCGACCTTTATTCGAGGATCCTTGTAACGACCCGGTATTTTGGACCATTCAAATCGACAATAAATCCACACATGTCTGACTTGAATAATTCAAAATATCGGATTTGTTAATTTAAATTTGGCAAAACTCAGAATATACAGTAAATAAATCAATCACAGACACAGAGTAATACAATAATACGCAGCGGAATAGATAAAATAGTAGTTCATGAAGCTACTATATAAACATCAGAGTTAGAAATAAAATACAACAGAATATCTCAATTGCAGTGAAGTCTCCAGTACAACAGATGACTTCTCTGAACAAATCAACTAGAAGGGCTGAAAGCTGAGGCGATAGATGGATCTCCAAAGGAAGCTCCAAACTCCAAGGGTGAGTCTCAAATGCTGTTTCACTCGGTCTGACCCGAGCGTAAAGCAAAACACAAAACACTCGAGTCAGGATTAACATTCTTATATAAATAAATCCAACTCAAGTGAAATATCAACTGAAATACAAGTAACTTAAAGGATGTTTGGGATAACCATCCTCTAAGGATCTTCAGAACTATCTACAAGGTGGAAATATACATTATAACACCGTGGTCATTTTAAATTTATTTACTTCAAAATCAAAATATCATTTTCATTTTAATATAACTATTTCCCAAGATAGTATATATATCAATTAATTCATAAAGTAAAGTATTTAAAATTTCCTCAAGTTTCACAAATCGATTCAAATTAACTCAAATTCCAAATTCAAATTTATTCAAAGCTCAATTCATCAATTCAATTCAGTTCTAAATATACCATTTAAATTTTCAATATATTTCAAGGCTTTAATATTCAACATTTTCAAAGTTAAATTTAACAGTTTCATATAGCACTTGATTTAACTTTATTATTATCTAATCAAGGAATATTCACTTAATAAATTCAATATCATTTAACTAGCCTTAAATTTCATTTTTACTAAATATTTCTTTAAATTTATTTTAACAAGAAATATTCATTAAATTATTTAAATCAACTCAAGTTATAAATCATATCTTAAATTCCAATTTCAATAAGCGTTATATTGGTTTAATTAAATAAAATTCTTTACTAATATTCAAATTATCTTCCCAACCTTAACTTATTCAAAAATTTTACCAAAATCTATTTTTAAAATATTTATATATATGGACCAACGATGTCTGTATATATATTTTCATATGGTTGAGTGATACGGATATTTATCATTTCAATCCGAAATTTAAATATATACGGGTAGATATCATTTCGACCCGTAATCCCAATTTCAATTCAAATGAAGATCGCTTGGGTTTATCATTTCAACCCATAACGAAATTCTCCTATTCTAAAGTCCGTTCGGGTATGTATCATTTCAACCCATAGTGATTTCTATACTAACAGGGAACTTGCAGAGTGATAACAGATACTAAAAAAATATAACAACAGGCATATATCCTCAGTATAAATAACAGATACGGGTGTCAGATGTCACAGGTGAACAGATACAAATAATAGTAATAACAGGCATATAATACTAGATACTGGTGTCAGATGTCACAGGTGAACAGTTACAGATAATAGCATATATAACAATGTAAATAACTACAGCAGCATATTTCAATTGCTATTTCAATTGAAATCAAATTTAAATAATAAAAGAACGTTAATCGTGAGTGATTGCTCACCTTTCGAGGCTAGAGAGAATAGACAACAGATCAAGCTACGAATTCCAAAGCAGAATGAGATGGGCACGAATTCGATGAAGAAAGCAGGCACGACGAACAAAGCTGATAAATGGAAAATCGATGAGAACTCATCCGAATCAATTTTGATATAAATTGAAAATAGGTACACTATTATTATATTTAAAGTCAAAATCATAAAACCCAGGTTACAACAGGTATAACCATTCTTTGTGCACACTTATTCTATTATTATTATTATTATAAACCTTTTTTTTCAAAATTTCATATACACCATAATACATATAGATATATACTAGCCTACACAGACTATATACCAATAGCACATCTATAACAATTCTTTATATAATATTTAAATAAACCATAAATTACATTTAAACCAAATATATATATATATAAACTAGTATTATATATATAACAGAAGACCATAAACAACTTATACGAAAAAAAAATATAAATTAATATGGACTTGAACAAATAAAGTAAACATATGTATAAACACTATGCTAATTTGAAAAATATAAACGTATGTAAAATATAACCGACATATAAAATACTCTATATATACACTTATATAACATATAATTCATTTTATAAACGTACTTTTATATATATAAAAAAAGATTAAGATAGATGTGTATTCATAGATATGTATAAGATTTATATGTAAACTACCTATATGAATCCATATATACCTCAAATCCAAAATATGTTATGACACTTTCCTATACATATATCACCAACAGATAGCTATAAATATATATACCATGAATAACTGTATACATATGATGCTTTTCAAAATACAATATAAACGTAAATATAACATAATATAGAATATATACAAGTAGATATATCTATATGCGTAAGTTATTTAACAAATGTATAGTACAGGAAATCAGTTCTTAAACCAATATATTATTTTTATACTAATATATATTGTTGTAAGTATATTATCACTACAGGGAATCAATACTTCACCCATACATAAACCCAATATGTTTACAAAAATGCAAACACAAAAATATACGTATCCTTTTAAAACTTTTCATATATACCCAACTTAGTTCAAATATATAAGCTAAATATATATATATATAATTATACACATTATATATCATAAAACTACCTATATATACTGACCCAGGATGATGTACAACCTATTTAAATCTATACATGACCATCAAAATGATATAGACTTGAACAAATCCTTATATATATAAAAACAACAAACCTCATTTTTTTATATAACTAAATACAGTTTATAGACTTTTAAACATAGTATATATATATAAAAACTTATAACCTTGCAACTATTGAAACAATATATATGTAAATCAAAACATACGAAACAACATATCAGATACCACTAATATGAACTTTATATATATATATATACACCGAAACCTATATAACTTTAAAATTACACAAACTCACGGCAAGGTTGAAGGCGCTCGGAAATCAAGGAGGAGAATGGGAAGACAATAGGCTGCTCGGCCATGGTGGCTTAGGTCGATCGACACCAGGGGTCAAGGAGGAGGAACGGATCTCGTGTCGAAGAGGTCTGGGCAGAGGTGAGATGTGATGCGTGCTTGGTTGCCGAGATGTTTCACGGTGATGGGTTGTCGAGGAGATGGTCGTTGGCCAAGGCCATGGGTGTGGAAGGCGGAGGAGGTTGGTGAGGTGGTGGGAATTGATGGAGCTCGGGTGCAGAATATTGGTAGACGGTGGGTGAAGCTCGGAGAAAAATGGATTTTAGAAGAAATGAGAACAACAGTTCATAGATATAATACTTTGTATAATTTATATTGTTCCTTCAGACCATATAAAATGAACGGATGGAAAGTAGCCGAAGGAAAAGTCAACAAGCCAGTGGAAAGCAAAAGGTCTACACGAATTTAGTGAAGAATAAATGTGAATGGCTGTTGGGATGGGTTGTGGAATGGTACGAGATTGGAAGAGAAAGAAAAATGCAGATAAAAATAGTCTTCTATGAATATAATAAAGGAAAAGGCAGAGAAAAGAATGTGAAACGTACCGAAAAATAAACAATGGGAGAGGAAAGGAAACGTCAACAGCTCACATTGATTCAGCTAAAAGATTTAAAGCAATTAATTGCTTGATTGATTGGACATCACGTTTGAATTTTGAAAAGGCACGGTAGGTTAAAAGTCTCCATTTCAGTACCGATACGACACACAGTTTTACTGTTTCCATCGCGTACCGGACCTCAAAATACAGAAATGAATATACTATGGAGATCAACACGATAAGACGATCAAAACGGTATACAGATATTGGTGGTACGATCATCGGATCAAAAATCGATAACCGGTACCGAAAATGCTGCTATTTGGTCAGAATTAAGATAAACGGAGCAGTAGAAGTCCAAATTTGGAAAAACGAATTTCGCAGTCTGATTCAGAATGATCTGAATAAATTTTCTCTTGTTGACATATTTTAGTTTCGGAAAACTTTTAAATTCACTGTTATTAACCGGTTTGATTTGAAATGAAATTTCACAGGAAAATAAACTTCAATATTATCAGATGAAAATTTACCAGTTGCTATATTAAAATAG
Source organism: Allium fistulosum (assembly GCA_030737815.1). Lineage (NCBI taxonomy): Eukaryota > Viridiplantae > Streptophyta > Magnoliopsida > Asparagales > Amaryllidaceae > Allium > Allium fistulosum. The sequence goes on along the minus strand of CM060907.1, from coordinate 1,112,356,192 downwards.
ACGTATTCCAAAGAATAAATTTTAAATTTCAAAATTTATTGTTTAAAATTTCACAAATTTCCAATTAAATATACTTTTAAAACCATTAAATTTTGCGGGTCGTTACACTCTCCCCCACTCAAAACTTTTCGTCCCCGAAAAGGAAGGAGGTAGGAGAATAGAATAATCAGAAATAAAAGTAGATTGAAAGTCAAGATTAAACAATTAATTTGAACTATATAAATTTTACTTAAATATTCATTTGAAAACTTCATTTGCAATCAATTATCTTTAATACTTTAATACTTTTCAAAAATCCATTTGTAAATTCTTGCCTCATTTATCAATACCTTTTATATGTTTAAATAATATCTTTATAAATATATAAAAACCATTTGAAAACAATTATTTACATTATTACTTATATTTACAAAGAAGCTATTAAATCCATAATTCATAAATTTATTAATTCTATCAAAAATACTTTTCAAATATTATTAATAAGTCAATAATCATTTCTTTAAATATGTTTTATTTAATTAATAACTTCTAAAATATTTATAACACTAAAATTTCTATTAAACCATGTTTAAAAGGATATAGTCAACAAGGAAAAGAAGGAGGACTTGGAAAAAACAGAATATAGGTGAATAAATTAAGCTGAGCAGATAAGGTAGATTCAAAAGAATAGCATCAGGCACGAATAATAAATTCAAACCATTAGAATTTCAATTTCGAATATTAATAAAAAAATTCTTTGTTAGAAATACTTTTATAATAAAATATTTTTTTTATAACGAAACAAATTTTATTTCGAAAATACTTTTATAACTCGATGTTTCAACAAGTTTATCCTTGTTCCTGTAGACTCTGGCAGTGCGTTGATCAGGCGCAGAACTAGAATTCTCCAGGTACTTAGTAGACCTGTTTCAACACCCAGTGAAAATACTGGAAAACTTTTAAAAACAGATATGGAAAGTACAATCCAAACAAAACAAAACGAATCAAATCATGGATCGCAGATACACAATGGTTACGCCTGGGTCCCCCAGGAAACATCCGTACCTTTTAAGCATTCACTGCCTTGCGAATTTCGCCATGCAACAAAACGGTGGACCGCAGGATACATAAAAATGGTTACGCCTGGATCCCCCAGGAAACATCCATACCCCGTAAGCAATCTCTGCCTTGCGGATTACGCCACTAACACGACCATAGATCGCAGATACACAATGGTTACGCCTAGATCCCCCAGGAAACATCCGTACCTTTTAAGCATTCACTGCCTTGCGAATTACGCTATGCAGTCGAGTTCGTAAGACCATGGGTAACGCCATGGAATTCGAAGGACACTCGAGTATCATATCCGGAAAACCAAAATCAGAGAGAATAATATCGATAGAATGAATCCAAGATGTGGCCACAAATCGGATATCAAGCAGAAGGCACTTTCCATATCTTTACTTCGAAAATATGTATCATATAGTACCTTTTCAAATCACTTTCAAATATCGTACTTATATAAAATCCATTATATATAAGATTTAATTTTCAAATCAAATACTCCAAAATCAATAGTATATCAAATCATACTTATATAGACTTCAATTATATAAGATTTCACTTTCAAATTGAGTACCGTTTCAATTCTATAGTTTTCGAATCAATTTCATACTCATACAAACCAATTTTATATAAGTTCGACAACTCCCAAATCAAGTGTTTAGTAACATAAGGTTCTCAAATTTCAATTTGTTTCAATATCAGTTCAATTTCAATATCATATACAATTTCACCAAATTATTTCTTCTCAAATTAATTATCTTTAGTTTCAACGTTTCCAGAATAATAGATTTAGAAAATAAATCCAAATTTCCAAGTCAATAATTTAAGTCAACCAATTCATTTCCAAATCAAATATTTTCAAAATCATCTTATACTTACGTAAGGTCTATCTTATATAAGGATCAAATTTTCAAAAATAAATTTCGCTGTATGAAGAGCTATACGGGATTTGAATATCTTTGCTTTTATGGGTTATATATCTTTGTAATTTTAGATTGGAAAATTTCTTTTAGTAAGCAAAGATATTCTACATGACAGCTTTCAATTTCAGCGTCAAAATACATCAATGATATTAGAATATAAGATGTACATACGTCATCATTTCGCAGAATCACATTTGATCGCTCGCTCGATCACACAAGTTCGCTTTCGAACTAGTATTTTCCATTCGACTTCCCTAATGAGGATTTCGATATGGTTTCTCGACTAGAAGCCATCAGTCTCCTTGCATAGCCATATACTATGATAGAGAATTCTAGAATCCAGCCCAAAGTCCATATCAAATATTCGCCATCAAGAATCGAATGAAAAATCCTAACACGAAATGGTGTACTTCACCTCGAACTTGTGTACTCAAACCTGGATCAAATTAATTATGCGAATAAACAGCATACGTACAACTTATATATTTATTCCAACTTGTTAAATATATAGTTTCATAAAGATGTTACTAAGTTAAAACATTTAAACTAAATTTTATTCCAAATATTTTGAAGACCAAATTCTTTTCAAAACATTTCCCATTTAAATTTGTCATTAGAAAAGTTCAAAATAGCCTTATTCATTTACTTAACCAACAGTTTCAACTTATTTAAATCATATTACTACATACTTTAACATACATACCAAACTTATATTCTTTATACTTGTCAAAATTTCTTAGCTTTGAAAAGTTAATCTTGATTTGGAAGTGCTCGAACCTTCGAATTAGTTGAAGAAATCATTTTCAAATTCAAGAGTTGGAAATCGGCAACAAATCAGTAAATCAATTTTAATAGATAGGGTTATATCAAATCCAAAACTCGAGGACTGAACACCGGCTCATTTCAAATCGTTTCAAATATATATATATACATATATCTTTCGAATATTAAATCTTACTTCGGAATTTGAAATCAAAATTGGTTTCGCAAAATAACTCGCGTAGCAATGCTACTGAAGTGGCCTATCCCTCACTCTGAAACTCGAAAATCAATGTCGATGATGCGTGCACTCATCACCGAAATTATTTTCCAACGACATAAGTGAGTTCTGGACTTCTATTTTCTCAAACTTCTTTTGAAATTCCTTCGAAACTCATTAAAAATCATTTGAAACATTTCTTATCCGGAAAATACTTTAAAATCATATTATTATTACATATTTCAAAATCTAAAAACCAATTTCAAAAATACCGGAGTTCAATTCTCGAATTTCAAATTTAAAATCTTTTAGTCATAAATCATTTTTTTTTAGATAAGTCAAATTTCTTATATAATTTTTCAAAATTACAAATCCTTTCAAAACCTCAAATTCTCATTTTAAAAAGGGTATATAATCTTTATCGAAAACATTTCACTTTTATACATATAGAATAAAATCATACTTATCAAAATAAAAATTTCGATATATAAAACAATTTCAAAATACAATCAAACCCGATTTTTCAAAGGATGATTTAAGAATATATCTCAAAATGAAGATAGGGATTCAAATTAGAGGGTCTCTAATCAAATAGAATGCTGATTCGAAGAAAGGCTCGAATGAAGATGAGATAATTAAATTTCAAAATACGAGATGGATATACTTATACAAATCACGGGCGACCTTAACCGGGTCAACCGTGACTTCAGGAACAAGATCGATGCAGAATTTCAAGAAAAATCAACATTATATCGCAAGAGATAAAATTCAGCAATACCAGAGATAAGAGCATCTAAACCGAGGGATATATAAATCTCCGGTGAATCAATGCCAATTGTAAAGGAGTTCCACCACTTTACAAATCATTCGAAGATTGGCGGGATCGCCTATTCTTATAGAGATCATTCGAAGTGGAGTTATGGGATACTCCAGAATCAAAAGAATACAAATAGAGAGAGACAAGAATGAATTTTGGAACCGCAAGAAACATTCCAAAGTTCAAAGGAAATCGAGTCAAATGGAAGAGATTCAAACTCGAACGAAAGTGATTCTGTAAATAAATTTACTATATATGCTAAGTTTTGCCTAGAGCCAAAGCTCTGATACCAACTGTAACGACCCGGTATTTTGGATCATTCAAATCGATAATAAATCCACACATGTCTGACTTGAATAATTCAAAATATCGGATTTGTTAATTTAAATTTGGCAAAACTCAGAATATACAGTAAATAAATCAATCACAGACACAGAGTAATACAATAATACGCAGCGGAATAGATAAAATAGTAGTTCATGAAGCTACTATATAAACATCAGAGTTAGAAATAAAATACAACAGAATATCTCAATTGCAGTGAAGTCTCCAGTACAACAGATGACTTCTCTGAACAAATCAACTAGAAGGGCTGAAAGCTGAGGCGATAGATGGATCTCCAAAGGAAGCTCCAAACTCCAAGGGTGAGTCTCAAATGCTGTTTCACTCGGTCTGACCCGAGCGTAAAGCAAAACACAAAACACTCGAGTCAGGATTAACATTCTTATATAAATAAATCCAACTCAAGTGAAATATCAACTGAAATACAAGTAACTTAAAGGATGTTTGGGATAACCATCCTCTAAGGATCTTTAGAACTATCTACAAGGTGGAAATATACATTATAACACCGTGGTCATTTTAAATTTATTTACTTCAAAATCAAAATATCATTTTCATTTTAATATAACTATTTCCCAAGATAGTATATATATCAATTAATTCATAAAGTAAAGTATTTAAAATTTCCTCAAGTTTCACAAATCGATTCAAATTAACTCAAATTCCAAATTCAAATTTATTCAAAGCTCAATTCATCAATTCAATTCAGTTCTAAATATACCATTTAAATTTTCAATATATTTCAAGGCTTTAATATTCAACATTTTCAAAGTTAAATTTAACAGTTTCATATAGCACTTGATTTAACTTTATTATTATCTAATCAGGGAATATTCACTTAATAAATTCAATATCATTTAACTAGCCTTAAATTTCATTTTTACTAAATATTTCTTTAAATTTATTTTAACAAGAAATATTCATTAAATTATTTAAATCAACTCAAGTTATAAATCATATCTTAAATTCCAATTTCAATAAGCGTTATATTGGTTTAATTAAATAAAATTCTTTACTAATATTCAAATTATCTTCCCAACCTTAACTTATTCAAAATTTTTACCAAAATCTATTTTTAAAATATTTATATATATGGACCAACGATGTCTGTATATATATTTTCATATGGTTGAGTGATACGGATATTTATCATTTCAATCCGAAATTTAAATATATACGGGTAGATATCATTTCGACCTGTAATCCCAATTTCAATTTAAATGAAGATCGCTTGGGTTTATCATTTCAACCCATAACGAAATTCTCCTATTCTAAAGTCCGTTCGGGTATGTATCATTTCAACCCATAGTGATTTCTATACTAACAGGGAACTTGCAGAGTGATAACAGATACTAAAAAAATATAACAACAGGCATATATCCTCAGTATAAATAACAGATACGGGTGTCAGATGTCACAGGTGAACAGATACAAATAATAGTAATAACAGGCATATAATACTAGATACTGGTGTCAGATGTCACAGGTGAACAGTTACAGATAATAGCATATATAACAATGTAAATAACTACAGCAGCATATTTCAATTGCTATTTCAATTGAAATCAAATTTAAATAATAAAAGAACGTTAATCGTGAGTGATTGCTCACCTTTCGAGGCTAGAGAGAATAGACAACAGATCAAGCTACGAATTCCAAAGCAGAATGAGATGGGCACGAATTCGATGAAGAAAGCAGGCACGACGAACAAAGCTGATAAATGGAAAATCGATGAGAACTCATCCAAATCAATTTTGATATAAATTGAAAATAGGTACACTATTATTATATTTAAAGTCAAAATCATAAAACCCAGGTTACAACAGGTATAACCATTCTTTGTGCACACTTATTCTATTATTATTATTATTATAAACCTTTTTTTTCAAAATTTCATATACACCATAATACATATAGATATATACTAGCCTACACAGACTATATACCAATAGCACATCTATAACAATTCTTTATATAATATTTAAATAAACCATAAATTACATTTAAACCAAATATATATATATAAACTAGTATTATATATATAACAGAAGACCATAAACAACTTATACGAAAAAAAAATATAAATTAATATGGACTTGAACAAATAAAGTAAACATATGTATAAACACTATGCTAATTTGAAAAATATAAACGTATGTAAAATATAACCGACATATAAAATACTCTATATATACACTTATATAACATATAATTCATTTTATAAACGTACTTTTATATATATAAAAAAAGATTAAGATAGATGTGTATTCATAGATATGTATAAGATTTATATGTAAACTACCTATATGAATCCATATATACCTCAAATCCAAAATATGATATGACACTTTCCTATACATATATCACCAACAGATAGCTATAAATATATATACCATGAATAACTGTATACATATGATGCTTTTCAAAATACAATATAAACGTAAATATAACATAATATAGAATATATACAAGTAGATATATCTATATGCGTAAGTTATTTAACAAATGTATAGTATAGGAAATCAGTTCTTAAACCAATATATTATTTTTATACTAATATATACTGTTGTAAGTATATTATCACTACAGGGAATCAATACTTCACCCATACATAAACCCAATATGTTTACAAAAATGCAAACACAAAAATATACGTATCCTTTTAAAACTTTTCATATATACCCAACTTAGTTCAAATATATAAGCTAAATATACATATATATATAATTATACACATTGTATATCATAAAACTACCTATATATACTGACCCAGGATGATGTACAACCTATTTAAATCTATACATGACCATCAAAATGATATAGACTTGAACAAATCCTTATATATATAAAAACAACAAACCTCATTTTTTTTATATAACTAAATACAGTTTATAGACTTTTAAACATAGTATATATATATATAAAAACTTATAACCTTGCAACTATTGAAACAATATATATGTAACTCAAAACATACGAAACAACATATCAGATACCACTAATATGAACTTTTTATATATATATACACCGAAACCTATATAACTTTAAAATTACACAAACTCACGGCAAGGTTGAAGGCGCTCGGAAATCAAGGAGGAGAATGGGAAGACAATAGGCTGCTCGGCCATGGTGGCTTGGGTCGATCGACACCAGGGGTCAAGGAGGAGGAACGGATCTCGTGTCGAGGAGGTCTGGGCAGAGGTGAGATGTGATGCGTGCTTGGTTGCCGAGGTGTTTCACGGTGATGGGTTGTCGAGGAGATGGTCGTTGGCCAAGGCCATGGGTGTGGAAGGCGGAGGAGGTTGGTGAGGTGGTGGGAACTGATGGAGCTCGGGTGCAGAATATTGGTAGACGGTGGGTGAAGCTCGGAGAAAAATGGATTTTAGAAGAAATGAGAACAACAGTTCACAGATATAATACTTTGTATAATTTATATTGTTCCTTCAGACCATATAAAATGAACGGATGGAAAGTAGCCGAAGGAAAAGTCAACAAGCCAGTGGAAAGCAAAAGGTCTACACGAATTTAGTGAAGAATAAATGTGAATGGCTGTTGGGATGGGTTGTGGAATGGTACGAGATTGGAAGGGAAAGAAAAATGCAGATAAAAATAGTCTTCTATGAATATAATAAAGGAAAAGGCAGAGAAAAGAATGTGAAACGTACCGAAAAATAAACAATGGGAGAGGAAAGGAAACGTCAACAGCTCACATTGATTCAGCTAAAAGATTTAAAGCAATTAATTGCTTGATTGATTGGACATCACGTTTGAATTTTGAAAAGCCACGGTAGGTTAAAAGTCTCCATTTCAGTACCGATACGACACATAGTTTTATTGTTTCCGTCGCGTACCGGACCTCAAAATACAGAAATGAATATACTATGGAGATCAACACGATAAGACGATCAAAACGGTATACAGATATTGGTGGTACGATCATCGGATCAAAAATCGATAACCGGTACCGAAAATGCTGCTATTTGGTCAGAATTAAGATAAACGGAGCAGTAGAAGTCCAAATTTGGAAAAACGAATTTCGTAGTCTGATTCAGAATGATCTGAATAAATTTTCTCTTGTTGACATATTTTAGTTTCGGAAAACTTTTAAATTCACTGTTATTAACCGGTTTGATTTGAAATGAAATTTCACAGGAAAATAAACTTCAATATTATCAGATGAAAATTTACCAGTTGCTATATTAAAATAGACGTATTCCAAAGAATAAATTTTAAATTTCAAAATTTATTGTTTAAAATTTCACAAATTTCCAATTAAATATACTTTTAAAACCATTAAATTTTGCGGGTCGTTACAATCCTCAATCACAAAGCAACAACCACAAAGTATAATAAATCTGCGGCGTCAACATAGGTAAAATAACTGGGCTCTATACCATGATATCACCTTTTAACCAGAAGGAACTGGCATACCCTAGGGGCGCTACACCTATAAACCTTTGCCGCAACATTCCTATTTTGACCATTACCGGGTTGTGAGGCTCGACGAAGTCTCGTCCACAAAGCTATGCTCTTTCACAAAGCCACGCTCTTTCACAAAGCCACGCTTTTTCACAAAGCCACGCTTTGACCAACAAATGATCAACAGCACTTCGTATGCCACATTACCAAATTGGGAATGTATCACTAGTAACCATCAACTACATAACCTCTGAGCTCGTACGTCTCAGAGAAGGGTGTTAAGCTAAGAGAATAAATTCTCCGCCACCAATAGAAATGTATTTGATAGAAACCAGCTTTACATCTCAAAGTGTATTGTCAGACATACATCCATACAAGTCCGTTACGGGATCGAACGGAACCGAAGGCACTTCCAAAGAAGCCCTTGCAATCCGGATATTCACTAATCACGTCCGGACTTCCCATCACAAAAAGAGTGATATAAATCTCTATATCGGAGCAACTCGGTGCAGAGACATTCGACAGGTTGTCCTTTCATTTTCGAAAATATCCGGTCTTCACCACCGGTCTTCAATACGATCTGTATCGTCGTATCACTAATTCAGAAAGGGTTATATGACACAAAGGTCTTTTCTCGGCTAACCCGAATAGTGAGCGTCTGTTTTAAAAACAAATCAAGTGCCATTTCAAAGGAAAATATTGATAGTCGGTTATTTAACTATCAACAACATTCACAACAATCATCAGATTTAAATAATTTTTTCCAAATTATTTATTTTCAAAATATCTTCACAAGATATATATTTTTCCACACTTCACATTTGAAAACCAATTTCAAACCATATTTCACACTTCACATTTGAAAACCAATTTCAAATCATATTTCACACTTCACATTTGAAAACCAATTTCAAATCACAAAATGGTCCATATAAACCAATTAAATAAATCCTTATCGATTTATTTCAAATTTACATTCCAAATCTGTAAATTTATTTCCACACTTCATCACTTTGAAAACGATTTCAAATCATATTTTCGACACTTTAAAAATAAATCGATATTTATTTTTAAAACAAATTTCCCTTTCCTTTATAAATTCTATTCAGAACTTACATTCTCAAATATTCACTTTTTATACGATTTTCAAATCGATTCCTCAAATATTCACTTTCAACACCAAATCAACTTTCAAATTGATTTCTCCATTTTATTTCAAACCCCAAATCAAATTCCAAATTGATTTCTAAATTTTCTTCAACACCGAATCAAATTTCAAATTGATTCTAATTTTAATCCCAAATACCAAATCATTTTTACAAATCGATTTCTAAATTTATTTCAACACAAATAAATTTTCATTCAACATCGAATAAATTTTCATATTGATTTCTCAAAGATTTATTTTCAAATACGAAATCAATTATTAATTGGATTTCAAACAAATTTATCTCCTTTTAAATAAATTCCTTTATCTTTTCCAAACCATTTAAAATTCCATTTTAAATAAATTTCCCAACTTTCGAATAATACTATTCAAAATCCATTTATAAAAGCCTTTTCCCATATCTTGGAAATAATTCGATAAGATTACTAAAATCAACTTTACGCTTTTAAATCCCTTCTTTTAAATTTATTCAATTCTTTCAAAAAGAATTTACTAAAAATTCAAATTTTAATTTCAAAAATCCAATTTCATTTATTTCTGGTATCCAACGATACCAAAAATACATCGGCTAATTTTTAGCCTTCAACACATTCAATCACAGATATAATCATACACAGATTATAAATAATCAATCACACAACATATGAATCCAATTCAAATGTTTTGAGGAATCCTGTTGGATCCCTCCAATCTGTTTCCCTGCATCCACAGATGTTAGCACAATACCAATTCCACTTCGAGGTGGAATATCATGGTATATGGGATTTATAAAATATCATCCGCTATTATGCGGCGCAATAGGGTCTCATCCGCTATATAATGCGGGAAATCAACAACTCCAATATATACATATGCCAATATATATATATATATATATATATATTGCTATATACTACTATATATATAGTATCATTCAAGCACACAATCAACACAATCAACAATTTTAAATATAACTATTTAAAATTAAACAAAGCCCTTTGTTTGAGCGAGAAGATCTCACCTTTGGTTTTTAATTTGCAACCCAATCCATTTTGACCATTCTTCACGGTTTCAAACCTTGTATAAACAATTTATACAATTTATTAATATTTGAATCAATTGACAATAAATTACCATCTGTAAATTTATTTAAACCAATAATTTAATTTTATCGAATGATTTATTTTAAACAAATTTTATATTAATTATACTATCTCAATATAAATCATTTAAACTTCTGTTTTCTGAATCTTGTCTACAAATATTCTTTTTCTGCTTATCAATGTACCCTTATACAAAAATAGATATGTGGGTATATATATATATATTTATTTATTTATACTTTTCCTCCCTCAGTATATACACTTATATATACATTATCAATTTAAATTGAACGAATATAAATCGAATGATTACCTCACTGCCGATCGAAACCCATTTGCCAGATTTCTCAATTTCGCAAGCCAACCCTAAACCCACGCGCCATCACCAGATTGTCACCATGAATCCCCTTTTTCTTCAACGCGAGACGAAGCCACGCGATTAAATCGCGACCTCCCTCGCGAGCGCGAGCGCACGCTGCTGCCCAGCTTCGTCGAACAACCCCTCACCGCCGCCTTAGCTAAACCCTACCACGCGCGACTTCGAAATCGATTGCTGCCACCGCGATACCCACGAATCACTGCGTGCCTGCTTGGCTTCGCCCTTGTAACATTCCCCCTTTTTACCGCCTCCGGTCGGTAATTAAACCAACTAGAAACGTTCAAAAAGACGAATTTTTATTTAGTTTATAAGGTTTAAACAGAATCAGCCACAGAAACACAGATAATAACAATCAATTAAAACAAATAAGAATTTATTTCATTACTATAAATCTTTTTATATACATCAGAGTTTATACAATTTTAATACTGATACAGCGGAATATTTAAAATACAATTTTCTTCTGAAACTAAAAATGGTTCTTTACTCTCTCTCTAACTTCGCTGCTCGAAAATCTTCAAGCTGTAGAAATACTCGGTCTGACCCGAGTATTATATTCAAAAGAAAATAATACACAGGTCAGTCTAATTCAAACCAGTTTATTAGTGCATAGAAGCAATAATAATTTAAATAGACGACAGTCACAGTAATTCCCGTCTATCCGACTCTTTTAACAAAGAAATCGGATAACGAAAATATAACACTTAACAGTGTTAACAATAAATCAGCAGATTTAAATCATCAACAGAGATAAATAAATAATTTATCAAATCGACTAAATCAATTTAAAATTTTACACTGAGTGGCTGCAGCACACGCTAACGTGCACGGCCTCGCCAACAACAAAAGTGTGGCTGTAGTACACGCTAACGTGCACTGCCTCGCCCTCGAGTACACAAAGTCAAGTCTAACAGCCAAAGTTCAAATGACTCAAGTGAAGCTACAGGTCAGCAACAAAACATGAAACAGTGCAACTGGACAACAAATAAATCAAAGTGTACACAGTGAAGTCTACAGACAAATGGTCAAAAGTGCACAAGTGAATCCAGTGCTAATATGAACAGGTTCAAGTGAAAAACTAACAGCATGCAAGCATAGGTGGATGTGCAGACTAGAATATGCACTGGAATGCGACAATGCAGTGCACACAACTCAAGAGCCAATGCCTACATGAAATGCACATATACAAACTGCATGATAAACCTATTACACCACTCGAAGTACAGTGCAACAATAGCAGTGGTGCACATAAGCAGACACTACATGAAGAACAGATACAAAATGAGCATGTACCAATATAGAGTGTGCCAAAAGAGCTTCAACTAAATACTAATGCAGACCCACATGTACATGACTTGCAAACAATAGCATGTAGACATCAAACCATACAGAACTGTCAAGTATACAAGAATGAATATCACAAAACTGAAGTCAATTTAAAACAACTTTACATAAACTATGAAACACTGCCGAAGTATGGAACCAAGCCCAAAACGAACTAACGTAAATCAAGGCCACAACTTGAAAACTGGACAGTAAGGAATTCAAACATGGAGTGGAGTGCAACTACATGGAAGACATAACAGGGATGAAACAACATGGACAACACTGATTCAAATGAATCAGTGATACAAAACAGTGCAATACTAACTGGACAACAACAAAAGCTACCAAATGAACCAACAGCAACTGCTACAAATACACAGAGGCAACATCACATAACCAAACTGCAACAAGATCAATATGTCCAAACTGTATGCAATGGATGCAGACGTACAAGTGCAGCTCAACGCAGTGAAACAAGTTCAAGTGGCAACATTAGTGAACATTTGCAGTGTCAATGCCGCAATGAACAAGTGCAGACATGAATATTAATGCATGAACAAGTGTACAACATGCAACTGTAACAGATCAGATCAATGTACATATGTGAAGACTGGAATGAAGAACTCAAATGACCAAAGCTTATATGCATCAAGTATGCCACATTCAAGAACAAGCTCAAATGCACTTAATCAAGTACAGTATCATATAATCAAAATGAAGTACCAGACTTAAAACAGAGGACAGGGAAGTAATAACAGCAAACCAAATGCCATCAAGATAAATACAATGTAGCATACAAGTAATGCAAAACTGTCAAGTAGACAGAGAATCATGAAACATTCACATATATACATACATGAATGTATATATATACATGAAGTATCAAGTGCCTAAGCCACAGTGAAATGCTTGAGGCAAAAGCAAATATACAATAGAAATAGAACTTGCCGAATGGAACACATGGATCAAAATCATGGATAAAGCATGCAGTATGGAACAACAACGAAGCATATTTAGGTATGCAATTCAGTGATGCTTGCCGAATTCCAAACTGCTCCTAAAACAGATGCTCGAAAACTACAATGCAGGCTCAAATCAGTCTTTAGTGAATGCAGACTACAACATACAAATTCAGTGAATAAATGTAACAATGAACTTGCTCAAAGGTCAGAAGTAAATACAGTGTGCATACGACAAAGAGCTCGAAGCCAAGACTAAAGCAAACTGATTGTGATGCAAGCAATGACCAGAACACAAAATGCAGGTGAACACATTCAAGCATCAAGCTATGACAGGGATGAACAGAAGTGACTTAAACAACATTGCATTAACTAAGTCAAAGAAATCATCTTTACAAAATCAAGTTTTTACAGTCGAAGACAACTGCAGTGCAAAACCATGGCTATTGAGCAAGCACATGGATTCACAAATCAATTTCAAGTAAAAAGAATCAAGACCGAAGTCAATATAAATTCAATTTCCAGGTATTTGAAACGAGTGAACCAGTCAATGATACCGCAACAACATAAGCAAGCAAATCATGGAACCGCAGTATCAATGTCAATATATAAGAAAACTGTAAGTGTAGACTCGCCGATACATGCATACACACATACAAATGTATATATGCACATATATAAAGTCATATCTAATTAGTCAAGCAGTTACAGATCAACAGTGTTTTATTTTAAGAAATCATCGTTCCAGTCAAAGAACGAAATCAAAATCGAAATCCAACAAACAGTGATGACCAACGAAGTCGACTCCAGTCAAAAATCAAGTTTAAAGCCGAGTCCCACATTATCACAACAACAAAGTTAAACCCGAAGTCACCAGAAATCCACGAAACTAAACTGTGAAACCCATCTACTCGAGAATATAAGAGTTCGAACAAAATCCACATAAACAAAATTGGACAGTCAGAAAATCGAACAACAAAATCGAAACCACTACAGCCATGAAACAGAAACGAACGAAAAATCACAGGATTCAAATACTAATACGCTAGAGGTATGAATTAGATGTGAGAAATAAAATTCCTCACCTTTACTCGACGAATCGGAGCAGATGGAGTTGATGCCGCGGCGGTGAAGAACGAGCGAAGAGGAAGACGAAGCCGGCGCCTTTGATTTAAAACGAAGCCCTAGTTTTTTTTTCTCGCCGCCATTTTTATTTGTTTCCTAGGGTTTTTCGATTTTTTTTTTCTCGTGAACGAATGAGGGAGAGAGGGAAGGGTTTCGTGATTTATGAGAGATAAGGATGGGGGAAAATGGGTCGGTATGGGCTTGAGGTATGGACCGGTGTAAGATATTTTTTTTTCTTTATTATTTTTTTTCTTTTTCTTTTTAAAACTGATTTGTTTTGTATTTAATTTTGTTGTTAAAATCTAAACTATGTATATATATTCATTTCGTATTAATAAAATTTAAATAAAAGAATTTCAATCGATTACAATTCCCAAATTCAAACAGAAATTAACGATCGATATTAAATCGTTAATTTACGAAGATTTTATCGTTATAAAATTTCCCAACAATAATTTTTTTATTAAACAAATTCCAATTCGAATCGAAATTCCTATAAGCAAATAGCTAGCATAGAAATCGTTTAACGATGATATCTAATCGATGCAAAAATCCCGGTTATTACAGAAATTCAAATTGAATTCAATTTAATTTTATACGCGTTCATACGCCGTATGTTTACAAAACAATTCCGATAAATATGAAATTGGAAATCCAGTAAAAATTCAATATTACGGACCCAATAAAACTGATTTCGTCAAATTCCGAGACTGTGCCTCGGAAGACTATTTTTAAATTCGATTCAAACGATACAATTTCAAAACTGAACAAATCGCTTTTAAAATCAATTCTGAAGCTTCTATTATCTTCAGTATTATCAATATGAATTTTCTAAGCCTTTAAATTATTTTTAACCGGCTTAAAATCGAAGATTCAAATTTTATTCAACTTTCAATAGATTAAATTCAAAAATTTAATCGCCAATTCATTCTGATAATTTGAAATTCAAGTCAAATCATCGTTTCAAATATTTAAAATTAATTAAATATTTTCAATTTAAATTGTTCAAAATTCAGGGTCGTTACAAACTCCCCTCCTTAAAAACTTTTCGTCCACGAAAAGGAAAAGTTGTTAAAATTTCATCGATATTTATACCTTACTCAATTTTTTACTAAGCTTGAAGCTTATTACAAATAAATGAATATAGGATTCATTTCATTTGTTTAATCTCACTAGTTTTGTTTATCTTTTCTTTTGTTCATTGATTTCTAAAATCAAAACGCAAAAGTCTTTTATCAACACTTTCGATTTACAACTCAGATTCAAACTTAAAATTCTTCACGTTAGTGATTTATATAATATATATCTTCCAAAGCTGTGGACTTTCAAAACATTACAAAGATCCTCTTCCTTAATTCATTAGGTAGAAATTTTTGTAATTCTACTTTCAAATCATTGATTTGCTATTTACAGTTTGAAAATACTTGCTAACTCGAAATTTAACAAGTCCATCTTCGTTCTCACAGACATTAGACATACGCTGGCCAGGCGCAGGTCTAAAAATCTCCAAGTACTAAATATACTTGCTTCAATTCCCAGTGAAAATACTTTTAAAAATTCTTTTAAAAATGGATATGGAAAGCACGTTCCCCCATGGATTACAGTTCCACCCGGCGGTTACGCTACTATCCCAGTAGAGTCGCTTGTGGCTGTAGATTTCACATCTCTTAAATTTCGCCATGGTTGTCGCCATAGATTGCAGTACACACGGCGGTTACGCTACTATCCCAGTAGAGTCGCTTGTAACTGTGGGCATCTCGCCCCTCAAATTACGCTAATCATCAATCAAATCTAATCTCATCGCGATGAACTATCGCGAAGGATTTCCGATTCAAATAGTCACTCTGACTAAAATTCTACGTAGCTACGAATTTCAAATGGATACTCTTCACGAGTTCCAATACCTTCTCCAATAATAAATGGAAGGTACTTTTCCACATCCTCAGTTTAGAAAACATAATATCATATATGTAGTACTTTCATTTCCCATTTTGTACATATAACATCTATGTAAACATACATAAGATTTCCATAACAATGTCTTTCTAAACTAACGGTTTCAAATTTACCGCATTCATATATATATATAAGTTCTAAAAACTTACATATCCCATATTCATAACAAAATAGAGGATTTCAAAATTTTCCTCTAAGTCGATTTGGAAATTTAAGGTCATCTCAAAACCTAATTCATATTCATAATTCCATTTCATTATCGACTTTCACATTCGATTTGAATTACACGCTACATCGTCAATTCTCAACACAGAATTGATGTCTATCGATATATAACCTCTGAGCTCGTACGTCTCAGAGAAGGGTGTTAAGCTAAGAGAATAAATTCTCCGCCACCAACAGATATATATTTAATAGAGATCAATTGCTATGTCATCAATTCACAATGTTAGACATACAATCCAAATCATCATCTGAAATTCAAAGCTCAACTTATATTGTCTTTGATGTCGAAGTTAAACTCAATTTTAACTTAACGATTCAATCTTTTTGAAAAATTTCAAATTGAACAAATTGTTCAAATTTCTCACTTAACTTTCCAACTTCGACTTCAAAAATGAATTTCAAATCATTTATTCCTTACGGAATATATTCACCACATTTCATATTTGGAAAAAAAACATTTCCATACTTATTTAAAAATAAGTAATTCACAAATCCATTTATTTTCAACATTTGAAAATATTCGATATACTTAAATCAAAATTAAGTATATATTTCATCTTTAAGGAAATCATTTTCTTTCACATATTTATTTGAGTTAAAACGAATGTTACGTAAAACATCGTTACGACAACTCAAAATTACTAGTATAGGGATTCGAAATTTAGATAGATGTATAAATCCCAATACTATACAAAACATTTCCTTTCGGAAATCATTTACTATAACAACAGTGTTATAGTCCATCATTTCCTTATATTCGAAAACGTCTATTTCAACAATGAATGTTGAAATCTATGGTTTCGATATTCAATGCCTTTGAAAACATCTTTTAAAACAATTAACTTCGTTTTAAAATATCGATTTTCCAAACATGTCCATTTTATTCAATAATATATTCACTGTCCAAAATCGTGAATATACATCTCTTAACAAACTATAAAGATTTTACTTATCAAAATAAGTCATTTTCGAATTTATAAACAACGTTTATAAATTCCATTCCTATTTATAAAGACTTCAATTTATAAAAATTGCTTTATTAACCCATTCCTTTATAACTCAATTTTATATCAGAATTTTAATTTACAAGTGAATTACTTATAAATTCTTTTATTTCGCAACTTCGATTCATTTTATAACTTCACAATTCTAATTCTGTAATTTCCATTCACTTATGAAATCCATTAAATATTTCACTTTTAACACTTATACAATTCCAATATCTTATTAACACTTTCAAATCTTCAATTTAAGCCGTTTATAATAATTCAAAATTTCCAATTTAAACTATTACATAAATTCATCAGTTTTCCATTTCCAAGACAATCACTAGTTCTTTAGTAAATCATTCATCGAATTGATTCTCAATTTAATCGCATTCGATTCATTCACATTGGATTTTACTAACATTCATTCATATTCAATTAGTTCACATTCACTAATTTACATTCAAGTTAGTTTGCTTTCGATTCAAATCAAATTTGATTCTATTTAGATTTCTTTCCTTTCAATTTGAATTCAATTTACATAGCTTCCAAATTCCATAAATTCAATTTCATTAATACTTAATGAATTCTATACAATCAACTAGCAAAACCAAATTTATTTACTTTGCTTACATTCAATGTGGTTTAACACACTTAATTTCAATTGGTTTATATTCTAATTCTGATTGAATTCTTATACTCACCATATTCACAACTTCTTAACTTAAGTTTTATTCAACTCTTAACAACATTTCTATTTTATGTTTATTCACTAATTCACTTTTACAATTAAAGTTGAATTTCCCTTTCTATAACTCAAATTCATATTCATTCTTCACTTTATCAATTCATTTTGATATCAATTTCAATTTGATTCAATATTACTTAAGCTATGTTTCATTTTATCTCTACTTGCATTTATTTTCACCATAAAACTTAAGTTCGTCTCAAATTTATTTGAAATTCCATTTTATTTAACTTTTACTAAAGTCAAATTCATATCACATTTAAAATCCAGATTTTGTTTCACTTAACAAAACTGTTCAAACATTTGAAAACTGGTTTACTTAAATTTTCTCATTTTATAAGTTAAACAACTTATTTAAATTTAAACTTCCCAATTCATATCATATAATCACTTATCTTTCATGTTTAAATTTCCATCTCAATAATTTATCTAATCAATTTCAATTTATTTAACTTCCTTTAGTTAAATTTCAAATCCATATATTTATTACTGCCAACTCACTTCAATTTAACTTTTCTTAAGTAAAAAATCTTTATTTTCAAAAAACAATTTTATACTTCTTTGGATTTGAAAAACGTTCTCTTTTTAAAGTGTTTCTAGTAACTATTCATATTAAACATCATAAACTAAGCTTTGTGTAAACCAAAGCTCTGATACCACTCTGTAACATTCCCCCTTTTTACCGCCTCCGGTCGGTAATTAAACCAACTAGAAACGTTCAAAAAGACGAATTGTTATTTAGTTTATAAGGTTTAAACAGAATCAGCCACAGAAACACAGATAATAACAATCAATTAAAACAAATAAGAATTTATTTCATTACTATAAATCTTTTTATATACATCAGAGTTTATACAATTTTAATACTGATACAGCGGAATATTTAAAATACAATTTTCTTCTGAAACTAAAAATGGTTCTTTACTCTCTCTCTAACTTCGCTGCTCGAAAATCTTCAAGCTGTAGAAATACTCGGTCTGACCCGAGTATTATATTCAAAAGAAAATAATACACAGGTCAGTCTAATTCAAACCAGTTTATTAGTGCATAGAAGCAATAATAATTTAAATAGACGACAGTCACAGTAATTCCCGTCTATCCGACTCTTTTAACAAAGAAATCGGATAACGAAAATATAACACTTAACAGTGTTAACAATAAATCAGCAGATTTAAATCATCAACAGAGATAAATAAATAATTTATCAAATCGACTAAATCAATTTAAAATTTTACACTGAGTGGCTGCAGCACACGCTAACGTGCACGGCCTCGCCAACAACAAAAGTGTGGCTGCAGTACACGCTAACGTGCACTGCCTCGCCCTCGAGTACACAAAGTCAAGTCTAACAGCCAAAGTTCAAATGACTCAAGTGAAGCTACAGGTCAGCAACAAAACATGAAACAGTGCAACTGGACAACAAATAAATCAAAGTGTACACAGTGAAGTCTACAGACAAATGGTCAAAAGTGCACAAGTGAATCCAGTGCTAATATGAACAGGTTCAAGTGAAAAACTAACAGCATGCAAGCATAGGTGGATGTGCAGACTAGAATATGCACTGGAATGCGACAATGCAGTGCACACAACTCAAGAGCCAATGCCTACATGAAATGCACATATACAAACTGCATGATAAACCTATTACACCACTCGAAGTACAGTGCAACAATAGCAGTGGTGCACATAAGCAGACACTACATGAAGAACAGAGACAAAATGAGCATGTACCAATATAGAGTGTGCCAAAAGAGCTTCAACTAAATACTAATGCAGACCCACATGTACATGACTTGCAAACAATAGCATGTAGACATCAAACCATACAGAACTGTCAAGTATACAAGAATGAATATCACAAAACTGAAGTCAATTTAAAACAACTTTACATAAACTATGAAACACTGCCGAAGTATGGAACCAAGCCCAAAACGAACTAACGTAAATCAAGGCCACAACTTGAAAACTGGACAGTAAGGAATTCAAACATGGAGTGGAGTGCAACTACATGGAAGACATAACAGGGATGAAACAACATGGACAACACTGATTCAAATGAATCAGTGATACAAAACAGTGCAATACTAACTGGACAACAACAAAAGCTACCAAATGAACCAACAACAACTGCTACAAATACACAGAGGCAACATCACATAACCAAACTGCAACAAGATCAATATGTCCAAACTGTATGCAATGGATGCAGACGTACAAGTGCAGCTCAACGCAGTGAAATAAGTTCAAGTGGCAACATTAGTGAACATTTGCAGTGTCAATGCCGCAATGAACAAGTGCAGACATGAATATTAATGCATGAACAAGTGTACAACATGCAACTGTAACAGATCAGATCAATGTACATATGTGAAGACTGGAATGAAGAACTCAAATGACCAAAGCTTATATGCATCAAGTATGCCACAGTCAAGAACAAGCTCAAATGCACTTAATCAAGTACAGTATCATATAATCAAAATGAAGTACCAGACTTAAAACAGAGGACAGGGAAGTAATAACAGCAAACCAAATGCCATCAAGATAAATACAATGTAGCATACAAGTAATGCGAAACTGTCAAGTAGACAGAGAATCATGAAACAGTCACATATATACATACATGAATGTATATATATATACATGAAGTATCAAGTGCCTAAGCCACAGTGAAATGCTTGAGGCAAAAGCAAATATACAATAGAAATAGAACTTGCCGAATGGAACACATGGATCAAAATCATGGATAAAGCGTGCAGTATGGAACAACAACGAAGCATATTTAGGTATGCAATTCAGTGATGCTTGCCGAATTCCAAACTGCTCCTAAAACAGATGCTCGAAAACTACAATGCAGGCTCAAATCAGTCTTTAGTGAATGCAGACTACAACATACAAATTCAGTGAATAAATGTAACAATGAACTTGCTCAAAGGTCAGAAGTAAATACAGTGTGCATACGACAAAGAGCTCGAAGCCAAGACTAAAGCAAACTGATTGTGATGCAAGCAATGACCAGAACACAAAATGCAGGTGAACACATTCAAGCATCAAGCTATGACAGGGATGAACAGAAGTGACTTAAACAACATTGCATTAACTAAGTCAAAGAAATCATCTTTATAAAATCAAGTTTTTACAGTCGAAGACAACTGCAGTGCAAAACCATGGCTATTGAGCAAGCACATGGATTCACAAATCAATTTCAAGTAAAAAGAATCAAGACCGAAGTCAATATAAATTCAATTTCCAGGTATTTGAAACGAGTGAACCAGTCAATGATACCGCAACAACATAAGCAAGCAAATCATGGAACCGCAGTATCAATGTCAATATATAAGAAAACTGTAAGTGTAGACTCGCCGATACATGCATACACACATACAAATGTATATATGCACATATATAAAGTCATATCTAATTAGTCAAGCAGTTACAGATTAACAGTGTTTTATTTTAAGAAATCATCGTTCCAGTCAAAGAACGAAATCAAAATCGAAATCCAACAAACAGTGATGACCAACGAAGTCGACTCCAGTCAAAAATCAAGTTTAAAGCCGAGTCCCACATTATCACAACAACAAAGTTAAACCTGAAGTCACCAGAAATCCACGAAACTAAACTGTGAAACCCATCTACTCGAGAATATAAGAGTTCGAACAAAATCCACATAAACAAAATTGGACAGTCAGAAAATCGAACAACAAAATCGAAACCACTACAGCCATGAAACAGAAACGAACGAAAAATCACAGGATTCAAATACTAATACGCTAGAGGTATGAATTAGATGTGAGAAATAAAATTCCTCACCTTTACTCGACGAATCGGAGCAGATGGAGTTGATGCCGCGGCGGTGAAGAACGAGCGAAGAGGAAGACGAAGCCGGCGCCTTTGATTTAAAACGAAGCCCTAGTTTTTTTTTCTCGCCGCCATTTTTATTTGTTTCCTAGGGTTTTTCGATTTTTTTTTTCTCGTGAACGAATGAGGGAGAGAGGGAAGGGTTTCGTGATTTATGAGAGATAAGGATGGGGAAAATGGGTCGGTATGGGCTTGAGGTATGGACCGGTGTAAGATATTTTTTTTTCTTTATTATTTTTTTTCTTTTTCTTTTTAAAACTGATTTGTTTTGTATTTAATTTTGTTGTTAAAATCTAAACTATGTATATATATTCATTTTGTATTAATAAAATTTAAATAAAAGAATTTCAATCGATTACAATTCCCAAATTCAAACAGAAATTAACGATCGATATTAAATCGTTAATTTACGAAGATTTTATCGTTATAAAATTTCCCAACAATAATTTTTTTATTAAACAAATTTCAATTCGAATCGAAATTCCTATAAGCAAATAGCTAGCATAGAAATCGTTTAACGATGATATCTAATCGATGCAAAAATCCCGGTTATTACAGAAATTCAAATTGAATTCAATTTAATTTTATACGCGTTCATACGCCGTATGTTTACAAAACAATTCCGATAAATACGAAATTGGAAATCCAGTAAAAATTCAATATTACGGACCCAATAAAACTGATTTCGTCAAATTCCGAGACTGTGCCTCGGAAGACTATTTTTAAATTCGATTCAAACGATACAATTTCAAAACTGAACAAATCGCTTTTAAAATCAATTCTGAAGCTTCTATTATCTTCAGTATTATCAATATGAATTTTCTAAGCCTTTAAATTATTTTTAACCGGCTTAAAATCGAAGATTCAAATTTTATTCAACTTTCAATAGATTAAATTCAAAAATTTAATCGCCAATTCATTCTGATAATTTGAAATTCAAGTCAAATCATCGTTTCAAATATTTAAAATTAATTAAATATTTTCAATTTAAATTGTTCAAAATTCAGGGTCGTTACAGCCCTCCTTCGTGACTTCGAGTAATCAATGGAAGGGAAAAAAAGGAATGGGTTTTGTATCGAAGTGGATTTCGTTGCTCGATTTTTCTTTTTCGTATGGTTTGGCAAACGAAAGGGAAAGTGCGGCCATTTCGATTTTATTTCGAGCGTCACCCCTTTATTTTAAACGAAAACGATTTTCGTTTGAACTAAGAAAAGAATGAAAGGGGAGGAGAAAATATCGGCCATTGTTTTATTTTATTTTTGAACGAGATAACTTTTCTTTGAAGTGGTCTACTTGCGTGATAAAAGAAAACGAAGGGGACAAGATGTGATGTCTTCGTGCTTCACTCAGCTTGCTACAGTGATACGAAGTGAAAAGAAAACAGCTGATGTTGACAAATATATAAATATATATTTAAATTTAAATTCAAATTCCCTTGATAAACACAACTCGAAATCTCGACCTCCTATCGAGGCGTGCCGCTAGGCGTCCGTGATGTTATACACCTATTCCGAACACAATGGAAAAGGTTCCGAGTCCAAATTCGATCGTATGGAGAAGATAGCTTTTTGGACCAGTTAAAATATTAAATTTTCGATTTAATTTCAGCGCGTTTGCTTATCGCACGCTCACAAAACAACTCCAATCACTACAAAAATTGAAATCTGATAATAATACCATATTACGGATCCAATGGAATTGGTTTCATCGAATTCCGAGACTGTGCCCCGGAACGCTATTTTTAAATATCGATTAAACGATAAAATTCAAAACTGAACAGAACAGTTTCAAATTCAATTCTGAAACTTTTATTATCTTCAGTATTATCAATATAGATTTTCTAAACCTTGAAAATATTTTTAATCAGCTTAAAACTAAAGATTCAAATTTTTACCCAGTTTCAATAATTAAATTCAATAATTTAATCGCCAAATTCTTTCTGATTTTTGAATTTCAGATTAAACAATCATTCGAATATTTAAACTCAATTAAATATTCACATTTAAAATGTCAAAAATTCAAGGTCGTTACAATCTTCCCCCCTTAAAAGAATTTCGTCCCGAAATTACAAGTTAAGAAGAATGATCCAATCCCCGTTAACTATTTTACCAAAACCAAACAGTTTTATCAACTTTTCAAAACAAATCTTTCTTTTTATTAAAGATTCATTATCACTTCAGTTAACTTTCCAAACACTTTCAAAGTTTCAAATACTATTGTTTTCTCAACAATTCAAATTTAAATTCAAATTCAAATTTTGAATTCAAAATTTTCTCAAAAATTTTCTAACTCTCGAAATTTTCGAAAAATTTCGCCAGCATCTCCTTTGCGCGGCTAGCTCGGTACAACTATAAAATGTCCCTACGGACTCTCAAATCCCAATAGAAAACAAAATGCAAAGTGGCAAAATCAGAAACTCATCAAATTTCATACTGAAATTCAAACACATACCTTTCGTTGAGAAATTCAAATTCATCTTCGAAATCAAAATCCAATTCCGTTTTCCTTTATACCCCCTGTATAATTTACTCAACAACAATATCCAAATTGGCTTATTGGATTCCAAATATCCATTTACTTAAGAATTTTCTCCACTTCTTAAGTTTAATATAAGTGTTAACATACTTCGTATATTTATTTACTTCACTAACAAAGTTATATATTCATTTCCATTCAACTTTGCGTTTTCAATTTCATTTGAATTCAATTGACAATTTCAATTCTATTTGGAATTCATTTCAAATCTCAATACTTTTATTTCCAAATTTTTCATTCAGATTTTCATTTCGAATTTTATTTGAATTCGATTCATCTTCTATTTCTGAATAATGAATTTTATTTATCTTTATCTCAAATTCCAATTTTAAACCTTTTGTCGTTAAGTGAAAATTTTCAAAAAATTTCAATTTGCCACTTCGGTTAATATCTACTTATATTTAAACTGGATTTCCAATTCCATTCGAATTCAATTTACCTTTCATTTATAATTATTGAATTCAATTCATTTCCAAATCATATTTACTTTGTCATTCCTTCAATTAGTTTCACTTACTAATTTTATTTCAATACTTCACTTTGTTTATCACAAATCAAATTAAATTTCCAATATTCAGCTTGATTCATATCAAATTTCATTCTATTATTCAATTTGAATCTTATTCCAATCGAATTTCAAATATTTTTATAAGTTATTATCAACTTATTCACATTTCATAACATTTTAAAGAAATCCCAGTCTTTTTAACAATTATCATGGCATCTCATTTCCATTTATAAAACTCATTTATTAATTCACATTACCAATTTCATTCCATAAATGAATTTTATTCTCAAATATTTTACTGGAATTCTATTTCAAATTATAAATCACATTTACAATTCACATTTACAAATCCCATTCGTATATGAATTTATTTCCTTATCTTTCAATTCATATTTATAAATTTCATTTGTTAAATGAATTTATCTCCAAATCTTTGGTTATACCATTATTTCTTAACAATGATAATAATTCAATATTATCTCTTCCTAACAACCAAGCATCCATATACTATAATATTTCATAGAAAATGATTTCTTTTCTATACAAAAATAGTTTTGGGTAAAATTATTTCATTTACCCTATTTTAAAACAATACTGTGTCGGTTTATCTTGTTTAAGAGTTTAGAAACCCCTATCGATTACAGTTGGCCAGATTGCACCGACCAGAATCTATCAACAATCAACCGATAAGTCAACACAATACAAAACAAATTTTTGTATTCACTAACAAATACGCACTCATATCTATTATTACACTCACACTCATTCTAGAGTACTACTGACTCTACCTCTAATGAGTAACACCCAACAGAGCCAAGGTTATCGCTTAACCGGATGCTCTGATACCACTTGTAACGATACGATTTTTCGACGCTCGAACGTCGACATTAATACGTCCACTATATCAATTGCCGCGCAATCGAATGCTGGAAAACCGAACCATTAGGGTTAAAAAGAAGAGGTAGGAGAAGACAGAAGAAAAGAAAGAATAGAAACAGAAACAATATCAGAATCTCACATTCGCAACGGAACAATATACAATAGATAATCAATAATCTTTAAAACAAAAGACTATATCAGTTTATACATACATCAATAATCAGAGTCAATTTACAACACAATACAACCATACACATCACTGGACAGTTATATAACTTGTCCACATACAGAATACACAGCGGAATAAATAACAAGTACGGTAGTACGCTTTGCCATCCAGCTCATCTCTAAAGCTCCAGAATATCCAGAATATCCTGATAACATAACTCTAGGAAATAACAAGTACGGTAGTACGCTTCTCCATCCAGCTCATCTCTAAAGCTCCAGAATATCCAGAATATACTGATATCATAACTCTAGGCTGCCCGTGTGGAAAATTATGGGCACCCAGAGTTTAGAAAGGGAACAATAAACTCTGAGTCAGTCATGGTGACTGGTGTGAGATCGTAAAATAGTTATTTTCACAAAGAAAATAAAACAGATTCGCAATGCTTTTGGAAAATGAAACTACCATAAGGCCTCCCGCCACACACATAATGCAAACGTAGAATTGGAGGAGATTTCCCCTTATGATAGTCAAAAATGCTTACTACGCAAAATTAGTTGATATTATTATTAATGTCTAGTGTGTAAAACATTTCGAAAGTATAATATCAATCTTAGCCAACATACAACCATTATTGTATGTCTACTATAGCTACCATCTAAACAGTGGTGACCACCATAAGTAAATGGTAGGTTCTACAACTAAAACCGTATAGGGTTCGTATTGTTTCTTTGGATTTCCAACAAATGGTCAGGCAAAGGAACTTCCTTACACCGAAATTGAAATGCCTTTGGAAAGACGCCCCGAGAACCTAACCGGATCTCTGCAAAAACAAGGCCGACGCTACCTCACGCTTTAACCAAGCTGTAACTAGGTAGCTAACACACGAGCTATGCCATCCCCCGGTCGTTACCGACCTTTATCCGAGGATCCTCAATCACAAAGCAACAACCACAAAGTATAATAAATCTGCGACATCAACATTGGTAAAATATCTAGGCTCCATACCATGATATCCCTACAAACCTTTGCCGCAACATTCATGTTTTGACCATTACCGGGTTGTGAGGCTCGACGAAGTCTCGTCCACAAAGCTACGCTCTTTCACAAAGCTACGCTCTTTCACAAAGCCACGCTTTTTCACAAAGCCACGCTTTTCCACAAAGCAACGCTTTGACCAACAAATGATCAACAGCACTTCGTATGCCACATTACCAAATTGGGAATGTATCACTAGTAACCATCAACTACATAACCTCTGAGCTCGTACGTCTCAGAGAAGGGTGTTAAGCTAAGAGAATAAATTCTCCGCCACCAACAGAAATATATTTGATTGAAACCAGCTTTACATCTCAAAGTGTAATGTCAGACATACATCCATACAAGTCCATTACGGGATCGAACGGAACCGAAGGCACTTCCAAAGAAGCCCTTGCAATCCGGATATTCACTAATCACGTCCGGACTTCCCATCACAAAAAGAGTGATATAAATCTCTATACTGGAGCAACTCGGTGTAGAGACATTCGACAGGTTGTCCTTTCATTTTCGAAAATATCCGGTCTTCACCACCGGTCTTCAATACGATCCATATCGTCGTATCACTAATTCGGAATGGGTTATATGACACAAAGGTCTTTTCCCGGCTAACCCGAATAGTGAGCGTTTGTTTTAAAAACAAATCAAGTGCCATTTCAAAGGCAAATATTGATAGTCGGTTATTTAACTATCAACAACATTCACAACAATCATCAGATTTAAATAATTTTTTCCAAATTATTTATTTTCAAAACATCTTCACAAGATATATATTTTTCCACACTTCACATTTGAAAACAAATTTCAAATCATATTTCACACTTCACATTTGAAGACCAATTTCAAATCACAAAATGGTCCATTTAAACCAATTAAATAAATCCTTATCGATTTATTTCAAATTTACATTCCAAATCTGTAAATTTATTTCCACACTTCATCACTTTGAAAACCGATTTCAAATCATATTTTCCACACTTTAAAAATAAATCGATATTTATTTTTAAAACAAATTTCCCTTTCCTTTATAAATTCTATTCGGAACTTACATTCTCAAATATTCACTTTTTATACGAAAATCGATTCCTCAAATATTCACTTTCAACACCAAATCAACTTTCAAATTGATTTCTCCATTTTATTTCAAACCCCAAATCAAATTCCAAATTGATTTCTAAATTTTCTTCAACACCGAATCAAATTTCAAATTGATTCTAATTTTAATCCCAAATACCAAATCATTTTTACAAATCGATTTCTAAATTTATTTCAACACAAATAAATTTTCATTCAACATCGAATAAATTTTCATATTGATTTCTTAAAGATTTATTTTCAAATACAAAATCAATTATTAATTGGATTTCAAACAAATTTATCTCCTTTTAAATAAATTCCTTTATCTTTTCCAAACCATTTAAAATTCCATTTTAAATAAATTTCCCAACTTTCGAATAATACTATTCAAAATCCATTTATAAAAGCCTTTTCCCATATCTTGGAAATAATTCGATAAGATTACTAAAATCAACTTTACGCTTTTAAATCCCTTCTTTTAAATTTATTCAATTCTTTCAAAAAGAATTTACTAAAAATTCAAATTTTAATTTCAAAAATCCAATTTCATTTATTTCTGGTATCCAAGATACCAAAAATACATCGGCTAAATTTTAGCCCTCAACACATTCAATCACAGATATAATCATACACAGATTATAAATAATCAATCACACAACATATGAATCCAATTCAAATGTTTTGAGGAATCCTGTTGGATCCCTCCAACCTGTTTCCCTGCATCCACAGATGTTAGCACAATACCAATTCCACTTCGAGGTGGAATATCATGGTATATGGGATTTATAAAATATCATCCGCTATTATGCGGCGCAATAGGGTCTCATCCGCTATATAATGCGGGAAATCAACAACTCCAATATATACATATGCCAATATATATATTGCTATATACTACTATATATATAGTATCATTCAAGCACACAATCAACACAATCAACAATTTAAAATATAACTATTTAAAATTAAACAAAGCCCTTTGTTTGAGTGAGAAGATCTCACCTTTGGTTTTTAATTTGCAATCCAATCCATTTTAACCATTCTTCACGGTTTCAAACCTTGTATAAACAATTTATACAATTTATTAATATTTGAATCAATTGATAATAAATTACCATCTGTAAATTTATTTAAACCAATAATTTAATTTTATCGAATGATTTATTTTAAACAAATTTTTTATTAATTATACTATGTCAATATAAATCATTTAAACTTCTATTTTCTGAATCTTGTCTACAAATATTCTTTTTCTGCTTATCAATGCACCCTTATACAAAAATAGATATGTGGGTATATATATATATATATTTATTTATAATTTTCCTCCCTCGGTATATACACATATATATACATTATCAATTTAAATTGAACGAATATAAATCGAATGATTACCTCACCGCCGATCGAAACCCATATGCCAGATTTCTCGATTTCGCAAGCCAACCCTAAACCCATGCGACATCACCAGATCGTCACCGCGAATCACCTTCTTCTTCAACGCGAGACGAAGCCACGCGATCAAATCGAGACCTCCCTCACAAGTGCGAGCGCACGCTGCTTGTAATACCCCAAAATTTTGTGAAAAATCATTTTTGTAAAATGATTTAATTTTGAAATATTTAGATTTAAATATGGTGAAATTTCTGGAATAAATAGTGTGCAAGTATATGTGTGCACGTGCACACTGAAATGGCACAAGAAAGAACTCCAGATTTCTTGGATTTAAAACAAGAATTAAAGAGCAATACAAACATGATTTTGCAACATGGTTATTTGATTTCTGAGATTTTATGGGTCATCTTAGAAAATAAGAAAAGTAAGTTTTACTTTAGATCAGTAAACAAATTTATTTAAAACCCAGAAAAGAAAATAATATATATATATTTGTAAACTTGTATACATATAGGTGCATATGTTTCTGAATTTAAAAGAGGAATTAAGATAAGCCTAGATAAGATATGTATACAAATATACATTTTTAAATACTGAAAAGTACATATATATATATATATTAGCAAGTGAAACCATAACATTAAAATGACATGAAATGTGATACAAGTCAATATGCTTGTGTAGGCAAAAATAGCAAAGGGGATTTTCAGAAATAATTAAAATAAATAGAATAGTCACACTTTTGACATGACTAAGTGAGTGGCCATTTTCTGAAAAAGTAAAAGAAAGAAAATGCAGCCTTTAAATTGGTTAATATGGCCGGGGTAATATGAATGAAAAATGCATGATGCTAAGCCAGGACAGAAATGGAATTCTGTTTCAATAAAACCCTAGAGGAAAAATGCTTATAAATAGGCAGTTTAGCCAGTAGAATTATTTTACCCCGAGCTACATAAAAATAAGAAAAGAAGAAGAAAATATTGAAAGGAAGGAGAAAACACTCAAACAAGAATTTTCTGGATTTATAAGAAGAAACATTTGGGTGAGTAATCTCACTGAGTTCATGGCATTAAGACCTGAGTTGAGGCAGCCACTTTTTATATTGCCATTTATGTATTTCTGGTTTTGATGTATATGATTTCATCAATGCTTTTTGGATGTTTTATTTTAAATCTGATATGATTTAATATGGATGATTTTGATGATCTTTGATTGGTTGAGACATTTGTCTTTGGATGAGTATCATACTGTTTTATTTATACTCATAAATGTTAAAGTTTAGGATCTTAAAAATTATATAGAGAATACTCTCAACTGTTATAGATCTATGGCATGGAAACCTTATAAAAATGATTGGAGCTGCATTATACTTGGTATAAGTGCTGAGGCTTGAAAAGAAAAATGTTAAGGGTGCAATAGAAATTTTCTAAGTGCTGAGCCCTTAATCAAAAAAAAAACCCACAAGCTAAAATTATGATTGAACCAGATCTTGAATCTGAATCAATCATAAAGGCTTGCAGATCAGTATAACATGCCATGCCTCTTTTACAGTTGAAAATGTTCTTATATTTACTAAGATCAAGACATATTGACCCCATTTAGGAAATGACTGTCTGATTATTTCTGAGGGGAAATTATACTAGAAGAAATTATGGATGTTTCCATGTTTGCAGTGACATGTTCACTTAGCATATTTGATGTTAGGATTTAAGACAATACACTAGTAAATAAACTAGGGAAGGGAAGGCCAAGATGACTGCTGGAATGCTTGTCATATTTGAAGTATGCAAGTTGGCACATGGTTTGTTTAAGCCCTGAGATCTTTGTGCAATGATGTGAATTAGTTCATTGCAATGTGTCCCAGTGATTCCTTAATAGCAGATGAGGCAGGGATTTAAATTGAATATTACAACCTGTAAATGAAGAAATAGGAATGTGGATATTTCTTAGGTTGAATGGTATGGAACCAAGATGATTCCAGTAAATGAAATTGATGCCAATAGATAATCATGTTTGCATGACTATGTATGCAAGTGAAGGAATGATAAGTGAATATATCATACCTGAATCAACTTAATTATACTATGTTAAAATATTTGATTGCAGAAATTTGCTTAAATAACAAGTTAGTACCCTTATATTCTCTATTGCTTAATATCATGAATGAATTGATGTTATTCATACCAGATCATATATCTGACCCTTGTTTGCTCATGGCATCTGGGGTGTCTCATTTTAAAATGAGGCAGCCACTTATGTTCTTTCAGGTAACCCAGGCACTAAGTAAAAATGAAGTTATGGCTTTTATGGAGGAGTGAATGAACATGCTAGCTAGTCTCAATAAGAGTTTAAATTGATTATATCTGCATGTATTCAGGAAAAAATATTATGTTTCTAAGATTTCCAGTCATGTATTGAATATTTTATGGTTAGTGATCAAGTTGCCCTTATGATCTGTAAAGTGTCAGATTAAAATTTGTTGTTCTGTTGAAATGGATGTGTGTTAAGGTTTGATTTGTTTTTGAGGTGGTGTCTGAAATATAAACAAGAGAAATATGCTCAAGTAGGTTCATATAAATAAAAATCTGGAAGAAATATACAATTATGTGATAGCATAATTCATATATGTATTAGCTAATCTCGTGACATAACAGAGCACTGAGTTTTAGAACAATATCTGGATTTAGCAAGAAGAAAACTTAAAGGATTTTATTTTCTTTTTACTGAAATGCTTTGTAAATAAGTTTGAATTCATTTCTGAGTTGTATTGAGAAAAGTAAAATGTTTTTCTAAAAGCTTCAGACAGAATGTAAAGAAAGGTATCTCCATTGCTTTGAACTAATGTGGTAGATACAGGATCCATGAGTTAACCAGCTCCAAATGAATGAAGTTTTGGTTGATCATGATAGATTGTATTCTGAGAATAAAAGTGCATTTCAAAGCTTAGTACCTTTAGTAATTGTTTCACCCAGTTTTCTGGAAAATAAGCAGAGATATTGACATGTACATGTATATCTGTGTACATGTTGATATTTGAGCAAAAATATGATTATAATTCCTAGAACAGCTATAGGAATGGGATTCAAAAATAGTAAAGTAAGAAGAATTGTTTTGTATGTTAGGTTATAGGCAAACATTAAAAATATATGTACAAAAATAGGTAGATATCAGATTACAAACCATACAGGAAAAAAAAAAGAAGAAAAACAAAAAATTGTGTTTGAACCGACCTGCATAGTACTCGAACCAGTGACCTCTTGTGTATAAGTTAGGCGCGTTTCCATTACGCCTAGATGTTGCTTGTGTTCACTTAGGATCCACTTACTTTTATACTGAATTTGATATTATCCAGACTTTAACATAATCATCTATATTAAAAGCTTGTTTACCACTGATTATTACTTGATCATTTCTTAATCCTAATGACAGACTAAAGTACATGTTTCTAGTGGATATTATGGCCAAAAATCTGAATACAATAATTTATCTGAATTGCTAAAAATCTAAATCAAACAGAATGTTCTTGTACAAAAAAATGAAGTATACACTCTGAACTTAGATAAGAAGATCACATACATCTTCATATGTATGTGTATGTTATTAGATATACACTGATATATTTATATTGGTAAGTTATTTTGATCCTGGATATATTTTGTTTATTAGAAAAAGAAAATGACCCTGGGAAATATATTTGTAAAGAATGATATATCTGTATATCATCTCTTAGCAAAAAAAAAAAATCCTTATGAAATTAGGGTGGAAATTAGGAGGGTCATTTCAGTTGGTATCAGAGCACTTGGTTGCATTGATTGTTAAGTATTATAGAAATGTATAATGTCTGTTTGTTTTGGATGAAATAATTTAGATAAGAAATTAGAAATTATAGAAGCACTCATAATATACTAATACCATTTACCCATAATTTAGTTAGCAGAACATGGTAGGAAGAGGATCTCATCACAATGCAGGAACCAGTGCACCTCAAATGCTTGATATGCAAGAATTTGTGAGGGTTTTAAGAGATGGAATTGGGCATAGGCCTGAGAACCCACATGAAGAGCTTTCAAAACTACTGAAGACTTATTCCAATTTGGGAGGCAAGAGTTTTGAAGGAACAGAGAGTGTGATGGAAATTCAAGCATGGTTGAGAACACTTGATAGGATTTTCAATGACATGCAGTTGGATGACCAAAGAAAGAGGCAAGTAGCTTCTAGACAACTGAAAGGGGTAGCTTTAAGCTGGTGGGAGGTGATCATAGCTGGAAGAAATTCCCATAGTTAATGAATACTTGGATGTGTTTGGGGAAGTTAAGGGTGTTCCACACCACAGACCAGTTGAGTTCCAAATTAATCTCATTCCAGGAGCAAGTCCAATAATCAAGAAACCTTATAGAATGGGGCCAAGTGAACTGAAAGAATTGAAAAATCAGTTGGAAGAATTAGAAGGCAAGGGATTTATAAGGCCAAGCAATTCTTGCTGGGGTTCTCCAGTAGTGTTTGTAAGAAAACATGATGGTACCTTGAGAATGTGCATAGATTACAGAGAACTAAATAAAGTAACCATCAAGAATAAATACCCATTGCCTAGAATAGATGATCTCTTTGACCAACTCAGTGAAGCTAAAATATTTTCTAGGCTAGATTTAGCATCAGGATTCCATCAAATGAAGGTTGAAGACTCAAGTGTTAAGTATACTGCATTTAACACAAGATATGGCTTATATGAATTTTTGGTCATGCCATTTGGTTTGACAAATGCTCCTTCATATTTTGTTGATTTGATGAATAGAATATTTAGAGATTATCTAGACAAGTTTGTACTGATTTTTATTGATGACATTTTGATTTATTCTAAGACAGTGGAAGAGCATAAAAATCATTTGCATTTAGTTTTGTCAAGACTAAGGGAAAATGATTTAAAGGCAAAATTTTCAAAATGTGCATTTTGGAAAGAAGAAGTGCATTTCCTTGGGCATGTCATCTCTGCCAAAGGAATATCAGTAAACCCTAACAAAGTAGTGGCAATCCAAGCATGGAAAAGGCCTAGCACCATCAGTGAGATTAGATCATTTATGGGGATGGCAGGATATTATAGGAGATTCATAAAAGATTTCTCAAAAATATCATCATCACTTACCAATTTAACTAGAAAGAACCAAGCCTTTGTATGGACAGAAAAATGTGAGCAAGCTTTTATCAAAATAAAAGAAGCCCTGATTGATGCACCAGTATTGAGAGTGCCAGAAGGAAATGAAAATTTGGTTGTGTACACTGATGCAAGTGGCTCTGGGTTAGGGGCTGTGTTGATGCAGCAAGACCAGGTGGTAGCCTATGCATCTAGGCAATTAAAGCCACATGAAACCAGGTATGCAACCCATGATCTTGAACTAGCAGCAGTTGTGTATGCTTTGAAACTTTGGAGACATTATTTGTTAGGTGCCAAATTCATTTTGTACACTGATCATAAGGCACTGAAATACTTATTCTCACAAAAAGATTTGAACATGAGGCAACATAGATGGGTAGAGTTCCTAGCTGCCTATGACCTAGATATACTGTATACACCAGGCAAGGCAAATAAAGTTGCAGATGCCTTGAGTAGACAACATGCCAAGGTAGCCATGTTGATGATGGAAGAGTTTAGGGATTTTTCTATACTTACTGATTTGGAAATTGAGGAAAACAGTGAGGAACAAATGATGCCTATTGAGGAAGGTAAAGGTAAAGGAAAATTAAGTATGATATCTCTGCAATCAGATTTACTTCTTAAGATTGGACAAATGCAGGAACAAGACTTAAACATGATGGAAAAGAAAATGCTCATATCAAAAGGGAAGGAAGTAATAAATTATCAAATTGATAAAAATGGTTATTTAAGGAATAAAAATAGGATATGTGTTCCAGAAAATATAGATTTGAAAGAGGAAATATTAAATGAGTACCATAGGAGTAAGTACTCCATACACCCAGGTAGCACCAAGATGTATCAAAATTTGAAAAGAAATCTTTGGTGGAAGGGGATGAAGTCAGATGTGGCCAGATATGTTGCAAGGTGCATGACTTGCCAACAAGTCAAGGCAGAGACACAAAGGCCATCAGGACTATTGCAACCCCTTAGTAT
Organism: Allium fistulosum; assembly: GCA_030737815.1. Lineage (NCBI taxonomy): Eukaryota > Viridiplantae > Streptophyta > Magnoliopsida > Asparagales > Amaryllidaceae > Allium > Allium fistulosum. Next base: position 1,112,320,134 of record CM060907.1, on the reverse strand, counting down.
ACCACAGTGGAAGTGGGAGGATATATCTATGGATTTCATAGATGGTCTTCCTAGATCTAAGAAGGGAAACACAAGTATATGGGTAATAGTGGATAGGCTAACTAAGGTAGCACATTTTATCCCAGTTAAAACAGAAAGAAATGCTCCAAAATTGGCTCAAATATTCATGAAAGAGGTAGTAAGGTTGCATGGCATACCCAAAACCATTGTGAGTGATAGGGATACCATCTTCACCTCAAGATTTTGGAAAAGTTTTCAAGAGGCTATGGGGAGTGAATTGTGCTTAAGCACTGCCTACCATCCACAATCAGATGGTCAAACTGAGGTGGTGAACAAAGTCTTAGAGGATTTGTTGAGAGCATGTACACTAGACTTTGGAGGCAACTGGGAAGACAACCTCCATCTAGCTGAATTCACCTACAATAACAGTTACCAAAGCACCATAGGGATGGCACCATTTGAAGCCTTATATGGCAAGCCATGTTTATCACCTATATGCTGGGTAGAGGCTGGAGAAAGGGCTATTCTTGGACCTGAATATGTTAAAGAAACCACAGAGAAAATTGGGTTAATAAGAAAAAGAATAGCAGCAGCTCAAGATAGGCAAAAGAAATTTGCAGATAAGAAGAGAAAGCAAGTGGAATATGAAGTGGGAGACTTTGTTTTCATCAAGATTTCACCTATGAAGAAAGTCATGAGATTTGGCAAGCAAGGTAAGCTTACACCAAGGTATGTTGGACCCTATAAAATTCTGGAAAGAATTGGTTCATTGGCTTACAAATTAGAACTACCAGAGGAGATGAAAGCAATGCATAATGTTTTTCATGTGTCCCAACTTAGAAAATGGGTACATGATAAGGAAGACATTTTGGAAAAGCCTACCAAAATTCAAATAAATCCTGACTTGGTTTATGAAAAAGAACCAGTGGGGATTATAGCCAAGGAAGAAAAGAAATTAAGGAGCAAAACCTTGAAACTAGTTAAGATCCAGTGGAGTAGTGATCCTAATGACTGCACATGGGAGTTAGAGGATAAGATTAGAATGGATTATCCTAAGCTTTTTGCAAATTAAAAGGTAATTTTTTTTTTCTTCTGGAAAAATTATTTGTTATGCATGGTTGATATGGTTGAATTTGTTTGCTTATGCATATATTTGATAAGTTTTCAGAAAAGAAAAATGATGCTTACTAAATGTTAGAAAAATTGTGAGGACACAATTCCTAAAAGGAGGGGTGAATGTAATACCCCAAAATTTTGTGAAAAATCATTTTTGTAAAATGATTTAATTTTGAAATATTTAGATTTAAATATGGTGAAATTTCTGGAATAAATAGTGTGCAAGTATATGTGTGCACGTGCACACTGAAATGGCACAAGAAAGAACTCCAGATTTCTTGGATTTAAAACAAGAATTAAAGAGCAATACAAACATGATTTTGCAACATGGTTATTTGATTTCTGAGATTTTATGGGTCATCTTAGAAAATAAGAAAAGTAAGTTTTACTTTAGATCAGTAAACAAATTTATTTAAAACCCAGAAAAGAAAATAATATATATATATTTGTAAACTTGTATACATATAGGTGCATATGTTTCTGAATTTAAAAGAGGAATTAAGATAAGCCTAGATAAGATATGTATACAAATATACATTTTTAAATACTGAAAAGTACATATATATATATATTAGCAAGTGAAACCATAACATTAAAATGACATGAAATGTGATACAAGTCAATATGCTTGTGTAGGCAAAAATAGCAAAGGGGATTTTCAGAAATAATTAAAATAAATAGAATAGTCACACTTTTGACATGACTAAGTGAGTGGCCATTTTCTGAAAAAGTAAAAGAAAGAAAATGCAGCCTTTAAATTGGTTAATATGGCCGGGGTAATATGAATGAAAAATGCATGATGCTAAGCCAGGACAGAAATGGAATTCTGTTTCAATAAAACCCTAGAGGAAAAATGCTTATAAATAGGCAGTTTAGCCAGTAGAATTATTTTACCCCGAGCTGCATAAAAATAAGAAAAGAAGAAGAAAATATTGAAAGGAAGGAGAAAACACTCAAACAAGAATTTTCTGGATTTATAAGAAGAAACATTTGGGTGAGTAATCTCACTGAGTTCATGGCATTAAGACCTGAGTTGAGGCAGCCACTTTTTATATTGCCATTTATGTATTTCTGGTTTTGATGTATATGATTTCATCAATGCTTTTTGGATGTTTTATTTTAAATCTGATATGATTTAATATGGATGATTTTGATGATCTTTGATTGGTTGAGACATTTGTCTTTGGATGAGTATCATACTGTTTTATTTATACTTATAAATGTTAAAGTTTAGGATCTTAAAAATTATATAGAGAATACTCTCAACTGTTATAGATCTATGGCATGGAAACCTTATAAAAATGATTGGAGCTGCATTATACTTGGTATAAGTGCTGAGGCTTGAAAAGAAAAATGTTAAGGGTGCAATAGAAATTTTCTAAGTGCTGAGCCCTTAATCAAAAAAAAAACCCACAAGCTAAAATTATGATTGAACCAGATCTTGAATCCGAATCAATCATAAAGGCTTGCAGATCAGTATAACATGCCATGCCTCTTTTACAGTTGAAAATGTTCTTATATTTACTAAGATCAAGACATATTGACCCCATTTAGGAAATGACTGTCTGATTATTTCTCAGGGGAAATTATACTAGAAGAAATTATGGATGTTTCCATGTTTGCAGTGACATGTTCACTTAGCATATTTGATGTTAGGATTTAAGACAATACACTAGTAAATAAACTAGGGAAGGGAAGGCCAAGATGACTGCTGGAATGCTTGTCATATTTGAAGTATGCAAGTTGGCACATGGTTTGTTTAAGCCCTGAGATCTTTGTGCAATGATGTGAATTAGTTCATTGCAATGTGTCCCAGTGATTCCTTAATAGCAGATGAGGCAGGGATTTAAATTGAATATTACAACCTGTAAATGAAGAAATAGGAATGTGGATATTTCTTAGGTTGAATGGTATGGAACCAAGATGATTCCAGTAAATGAAATTGATGCCAATAGATAATCATGTTTGCATGACTATGTATGCAAGTGAAGGAATGATAAGTGAATATATCATACCTGAATCAACTTAATTATACTATGTTAAAATATTTGATTGCAGAAATTTGCTTAAATAACAAGTTAGTACCCTTATATTCTCTATTGCTTAATATCATGAATGAATTGATGTTATTCATACCAGATCATAGATCTGACCCTTGTTTGCTCATGGCATCTGGGGTGTCTCATTTTAAAATGAGGCAGCCACTTATGTTCTTTCAGGTAACCCAAGCACTAAGTAAAAATGAAGTTATGGCTTTTATGGAGGAGTGAATGAACATGCTAGCTAGTCTCAATAAGAGTTTAAATTGATTATATCTGCATGTATTCAGGAAAAAATATTATGTTTCTAAGATTTCCAGTCATGTATTGAATATTTTATGGTTAGTGATCAAGTTGCCCTTATGATCTGTAAAGTGTCAGATTAAAATTTGTTGTTCTGTTGAAATGGATGTGTGTTAAGGTTTGATTTGTTTTTGAGGTGGTGTCTGAAATATAAACAAGAGAAATATGCTCAAGTAGGTTCATATAAATAAAAATCTGGAAGAAATATACAATTATGTGATAGCATAATTCATATATGTATTAGCTAATCTCGTGACATAACAGAGCACTGAGTTTTAGAACAAAATCTGGATTTAGCAAGAAGAAAACTTAAAGGATTTTATTTTCTTTTTACTGAAATGCTTTGTAAATAAGTTTGAATTCATTTCTGAGTTGTATTGAGAAAAGTAAAATGTTTTTCTAAAAGCTTCAGACAGAATGTAAAGAAAGGTATCTCCATTGCTTTGAACTAATGTGGTAGATACAGGATCCATGAGTTAACCAGCTCCAAATGAATGAAGTTTTGGTTGATCATGATAGATTGTATTCTGAGAATAAAAGTGCATTTCAAAGCTTAGTACCTTTAGTAATTGTTTCACCCAGTTTTCTGGAAAATAAGCAGAGATATTGACATGTACATGTATATCTGTGTACATGTTGATATTTGAGCAAAAATATGATTATAATTCCTAGAACAGCTATAGGAATGGGATTCAAAAATAGTAAAGTAAGAAGAATTGTTTTGTATGTTAGGTTATAGGCAAACATTAAAAATATATGTACAAAAATAGGTAGATATCAGATTACAAACCATACAGGAAAAAAAAAAAAAAAAAAAAAATTGTGTTTGAACCGACCTGCATAGTACTCGAACCAGTGACCTCTTGTGTATAAGTTAGGCGCGTTTCCATTACGCCTAGATGTTGCTTGTGTTCACTTAGGATCCACTTACTTTTATACTGAATTTGATATTATCCAGACTTTAACATAATCATCTATATTAAAAGCTTGTTTACCACTGATTATTACTTGATCATTTCTTAATCCTAATGACAGACTAAAGTACATGTTTCTAGTGGATATTATGGCCAAAAATCTGAATACAATAATTTATCTGAATTGCTAAAAATCTAAATCAAACAGAATGTTCTTGTACAAAAAAATGAAGTATACACTCTGAACTTAGATAAGAAGATAACATACATCTTCATGTGTATGTTATTAGATATACACTGATATATTTATATTGGTAAGTTATTTTGATCCTGGATATATTTTGTTTATTAGAAAAAGAAAATGACCCTGGGAAATATATTTGTAAAGAATGATATATCTGTATATCATCTCTTAGCAAAAAAAAAAATCCTTATGAAATTAGGGTGGAAATTAGGAGGGTCATTTCACTGCTGCCCAGCTTCGTCGAACAACCCCTCACCGCCGCCCTAGCTAAACCCTACCACACGCGACTTCGAAATCAGTTGCTGCCACCGTGATACCCACGAATCACTGCGTGCCTGCTTGGCTTCGCCCTCCTTCGCGACTTCGAGTAATCAATGGAAGGGAAAAAAGGAACGGGTTTTGTATCGAAGTGGATTTCGTTGCTCGATTTTTCTTTCTCGTATGGTTTGACAAACGAAAGGGAAAGTGCGGCCATTTCGATTTTATTTCGAGCGTCACCCCTTTATTTTAAACGAAAACGATTTTCGTTTGAACTGAGAAAAGAATGAAAGGGGAGGAGAAAATATCGACCATTGTTTTTTTTTTTGAACGAGATATCTTTTCTTTGAAGTGGTCTGCTTGCGTGATAAAAGAAAATGAAGGGGACAAGATGTGATGTCTTCGTGCTTCACTCAGCTTGCTACAGTGATACGAAGTGAAAGGAAAACAGCTGATGTTGACAAATATATATATATATATATATATATATATATATATTTAAATTCAAATTCTCTCGATAAACACAACTCAAAATCTCGACCTCCTATCGAGGCGTGCCGCTAGAAGTTCGTAATGTTATACGCCTATTCCGAACATAATGGAAAAGGTTCCGAGTCCAAATTCGATCGTATGGAGAAGATAGCTTTTTGGACCAGTTAAAATATTAAATTTTCGATTTAATTTCAGCGCGTTTGCTTATCACACGCTCACACAACAACTCCAATCACTACAAAAATTGAAATCCGATAATAATACCATATTACGGATCCAATGGGACTAGTTTCGTCGAATTCCGAGACTGTGCCCCGGAACGCTATTTTTAAATATCGATTAAACGATAAAATTCAAAACTGAACAGAACAGTTTCAAATTCAATTATGAAACTTTTATTATCTTCAGTATTATCAATATAGATTTTCTAAACCTTGAAAATATTTTTAATCAGCTTAAAACTGAAGATTCAAATTTTTACCCAGTTTCAATAATTAAATTCAATAATTTAATCGCAAATTCATTCTGATTTTTGAATTTCAAATTAAACAATCATTCGAATATTTAAACTCAATTAAATATTCACATTTCAAATGTCAAAAATTCAGGGTCGTTACAATTCTCCTCTTTTTCGTTGCATAAAACAAACATTGAGTTAATATTCATGCCTCAATTTCTAAGTCAACTACGGTATACAATCTATTTAAACATGCCTTATAAGCACAGTAGCTCATTTTCTTTGATTTTTTGTTGTGCCATATATCCTTTTCCTAGTTTTGTTTTGGATGATGCATTCGTATCATTTCCCATGCTTTACGAAATGTAAATTTTGTACCATCAGTTCACTCATAGTAGTCATTTTTAATTTCAGTATGAAAATATGATTTATTTCACCTGCTTTCTCTCTAGTAGTTGTATGTAGGTTAGGATTTATGACTCCATTCCTTATTTTTCTTGAGACTTTTTTAGTACATGAACTAATAACAGAAAATCTATCTAATCCAACATATAAACCATATATTTTCTAGCTGCTTTTAAGTCATGATGAGTTTATGACTTTAGGTTTGTTTGCAATATATATCTAAAATTTTATATGGTATAAGAAAAAGAGATAAAGGAGTCTGTAGTATGTTGACTGTGTTGGATATATGTATCCCACAAAGCTTTTCTAAAGGCCATTATCAAAGTTATTTATTAAATTCACTTTAAATATTGATCTGTTTTGTAGGAGAATTCAAACTCAACATTGAGTGTAACCATGCTACTCTAGCTGGGCATAGGTATGTTCTTATTTTGGTTATGGGCGACTAGTTTCGTTTTACCGTATTTGATGAAGTTTTCCGTGTATATGATTAATAGCTGCTTTCACGAGCTTGAAACCTCAAGAATAAACGGAATACTGGGAAATGTTGATGCAAACACCGGAGATCCTTAGATCGGTATTATTCATATAACTAAAGCTACTGTCTTTTATTGAGCTTTGTGACTAATAAGCTGAAAATTTTAACATCTGTAATAAGCTACTGTCACATATGTTGTTATCTTAAGTATAAGATCCAATGGCAGTTAGTAATATTTATCTCCATGGTACACTAAAAATTGGAAAAGAAGGTTATTTTATTTTATTGTATTAATGAACGAAAGACATACAGTGAAGTATTTTAAATTACATATTGGTTGGGTTTGAGTATTCAATTTCATATTATGTGACAGGTTGATGCTATATACCCTTGGATTTTTGAAAATTTAAAAGTAATTGCGACAGAGATTTTCTTGCATGGAGAGCCGTTTTTGCCTTTATAGTAGCTATGCAGGTGATAGAATTATGAATTTGTTTTCATTCTCATGAACTATAAAGATGTAAATGCTATGCAAATTTTAATGTCTAACATCAAATATTTTATCCTAAACAATGGTAACTTTAAATATACTGAAATTAAGGCATTCTATTTCTTCTTGCAAAGGTCTTTAAGATGTTTAATAATTTTGTCCTAAACATGATACATGCAAAGTTCAATTGCTTGATTTGAAACACTTTTTAATTGTAATTTTCAGTGTGGAAGAATCGTTGAAGCTGAAGATAAACTTGAGAAACTCTTGGGAGAGAATCATGTAAAAAAAGCCTTAGCAGAATTATCACGCTTGGAAAGAGGGGATGATGGAGAGGGTGTGAAGATTTCAGAATTATTGTATAGTCATCATTTCAAAGGTATTAATTTAAATTTGCCCCTTTACTTTTCAGAATACTTGTAAGATATCCAGTTGCTCTCCCTTCGCGCCCTTGTTTTTGTTGGGACGTTGCTGTTCACTTTCAAACAGTTATCAGGCATAAATGATGTATTTACTTTTCTTGTTATGCGTTCAGAAAGGCTGGCATGCATTCGGATGCTACCAATATATGTGTCGGAACTGCTAATCTCTTAGGTTTGTTATTAGAACCTCCAAAACTGTCTTTGAGAATTAAGAAAAGAACCAGCTTAATTTCATCATCTGTTATTTCTTCCTAGAGAATCCCTAGACTACTCATTGGTTAGAGTAAGGAATGTAAACTAATCAATGCTCTCAGTGGAGAAGTTGGGACTTTGTTGCTTCCTAATGTCCCACATTCTTGACATTACAATCGTCATGTATTTCGAGAATTCTATTATTGGTAGTCTTAGTTTTTGGATAATTGTTGTAATATGCAGTGTTATTATCCCCTTGAATGTCCCATTTCTCTCTACACTTCTGCTTCATCGTATTAGCTTTAGACTACAAGGCTTTTACTAATTGGTTGGCTAGATTTTGTTCCTAAAAAGAGAGCTCAATATTGGATGGGTGAGCTAATAAGGCATAATGCACCTGTTCTAATTGTTGTTTTATTTGAGAGGAGGGTTCATTTCCTTTGCCAAATGTCTCTTTACTCCATGCTTTTAGAATAAGCCTGGTGTGTTTCAACTTTTGCTGGAGTTTGTACGTACGGTTGCCTTGAATGAGGGTGTTCCAGGCTTCAGCAACTAGGGGGAGGGAGGTAGGATGATTAATTCAGGCATTAAAGAACTTGAAGGTGGTAGGGGCTTTGTTTCAGGATGACCAAAATTAGGGGAAATGGGGGAGTGATCAGAAAAGTTAGGAGGGAGGAAATCATAATACATATTAGGCCATTGAGATTGAGCAGTTGAGTTGTGGAAGATTCTATTAAGCTTTGAAAGAGTTCCAATGCCAGTTCGGGACTTGTAATTCCAAGTGAAATATAAGCATGTAGAATTGAGTTGTAGAAGCATCTTCCTTTATAACCATAAAAACATGCTTTTACTTAAAAAATCCTAAACCTAAGGTAAAGCATTTTCCATGTTTCGTGAACTTTCAGTGTTCCTTTACCAATATCTAGGTCCTACATTAATGACACAAATTTTCATTTCATAGTATTCCGCAACTAATTAAGTTTTTGCTGTGGATATGGGCTTAACCCAAGTTTTCTATGAGATGATATTTCTTTGTAATGTTTCATCCTCAACCTATCACCATTTATACCTTAAATGGCAGTTCATTTGGTCAATAAAGCATTAAGGGTGGAAATAAGAGGTATAAAAGTAAAGTACTGGCTATGGCCTAAATTATTTGAGCAGCCTATAACATATGTCGTTATAAGGTGCCTAATACACATAATTTTGTTCCCCGAAATGTTAATGAAACTCTACTATACATATTTACCTTTTTTGTTACTTAAATGCATAGCATATTTATGGGATTTTGGTTGTTTTTATAGAGCACATGGTAGGTGGACAGCGGGTTATGATCCATGCATATCAAAAAATGCAGTATAATAAGTAAATTTTCCTTTTAGCATCTCATCACATGCTTATAATTGGATCTTAATTTCAATGCATTTTTCGTAGAATGTGATCATATCATAACATGTAATATTAAATTTTGATATAATTTGCTTCTAAATTTACGATATAGCATTCCTACGTTTTTTTACTTTGTTATTTCAGTTTTGTTGCCTGCTATGTTGGCAACTACTTCTTCTTTTCAAATTTATTAATGTTTGATGTTAAGAAAATAGCGATTGTTTTACTTGGTTTTGATGACATATTACTTATTAAAAGCATTTTTAACTGCCTAACTTCCATGAAACTGCGTTGCACAATTTAGTTATTCATCACATCCTTTTCAGCTTCAATCTTGCTGAATATATATTGAATCTATGGTTTGAGATGATAGAATTATTTTTTTTATTTTTTTTATACATTATGTTGGCTGGTAATGCATGTAGCATAATCATAACACATGACTAGGCAATCTAATGGTGGATTTGGTGGGATGAACGGGGGCACAAGTAGAGGAAGGAGTTAAAGGGAATAATCTAGTAGTGTGGTGCTTGGCTACGGTGGGGGGATTGGCATTCAATGAGAGTGCATTTAATTCAACTTGAAGGTAATAATTCAACTCTCACATTTTTTCTTTTTATTTTTCCTCTTTTTGTCCTACCATATGACAATATAATTTAGTCGATGTGCAAAATTTCATTGCATCCATGCGTGATGAGTGGGCACATTATAATTGGATGAAAGGTATTTTATCATAATTCTGTTTTATATTTGTCATGTACATTTACCTTGATATTATATATACATAGTTTCACATCTTGGAGGACCAGACAGTAAGTTCTAATTTACATAACTTTGAAATCAGTTTATAAATATTTGACTATATATAAGTGTTCATACATTTCTGCATCATGCTTATTTTTGTAGTGTTATTTATGTATATTATTATTTGTGGAAAAAATATGCATTAAAGTATCTTAATAAATTGAAAATGCGGAGCATTTATTATTTACAGGGTATGTTTTTGAAGTATCTTACTATTATATGGAAGTGCCTTCAAGAATCAGTAGTGGGAGTGTAGATGGAGTGAATGGAGAAATGTTCATGATACAAAGCTTTGGAAGAAGAGAGTAGAACACTACAAGAAGGTTGTTAGTAGCTTGGGCCAGAAGGGTATGATATAGAGTTGGTTGATGGTGGTTTTGTAGTTTGGCCGAAGTGTCGCATTCGTTGTTTGTAAGCTTCAAAATATTTTGTAGTAGTGAAATTCGAAGTTTTCATAATGAACTTTGTAGAATTTGATATGGACTAATTAGTATGTTTGATTTTCTTTACAATTTGATGATACATTAGTTTTGAAATTTAGTTTCATGTTTGTTATTGCTATAAATTTGAATTTGTATAGTTGAATGAAATAATATGTGATTATACAATAAGATCCGGAATGGGATATGGTTGAATGAAATACTATTAGATGTGAATAAGATATGGTTTTGCTATACCAAATTTGTAACAGTTATAAGTGTTGGTAATTTTGCTATTTACTTATACAAGGAATTCCCAATGCTTATAACCGTTGGAAATTAAAATATTCCCAACGGTTATAACCGTTGGGAATGTGAAGTAATTCCCAACGGTTATAAACGTTGGGAATTACCAAGATTTCCAACGATTATAACCGTTGGGAATGACCAAGATTTCCAACGGTTATAACCGTTGGGAATGACCAAAATTTCCAACGGTTATAACCGTTACAAAACATATTAAAAAAATTATAACGCACCTGCTACCAACGGTTATAACCATTGGGAATTTGATTACCAACGGTTATAACCGTTACAAAATGACAGTTCTGGTGTTGTGAAGAGCATGCTATTCATCTTGAGGAGGTTCTTCGTACACTTCGTGTTCATCAGTTGAAGGAAAAATTCTCGAAGTGTCACTTTTGGCGTAAGGAGGTGCGTTTCTTGGGGCATGTAGTCTCAAGAGAGGGTCTAGCTGTTGATCCCACTAAGGTAGTAGTAGTACAAGATTGGAAGACCCACAAGAATATTACTGAAGTTAGAAGCTTCCATGGTTTGGCTGGTTATTATAGGAAGTTTATCAGAGAGTTTGCTAAGATTTCAACACTGCTTTATCGCCTCACTAAGAAGAATGCGGCATTCGTGTGGGACGTGGATTGTGAGGATTCCTTCATGATGCTAAAGAGGGCCCTTACTAGTGCACCAGTGTTAGTTTTACCCGACGGAGCTAAGCCTTTTACAGTATACACTGATGCATGTGGGACGAGTCTTGGGGTAGTATTGATGCAAGAGGGAAGGGTGTAGTATGTTATGGAAGTAGACAATTGAGAACGCATGAGAAGAACTACCCTACCCATGATTTGGAGTTAGCTGCTATTGTTTTTGCGCTCAAGTCTTGAAAACATTACTTACTACGAGAGAGGTTCAAGGTTTTCACTGACCATAAACAATGAAGTACCTATTCTCCCAAAAGGATTTAAACTTGAGGCAGCAACGTTGGATGGAGTTTCTGGCATCATATGACTTTGAGATAGCCACTGGTACAAAACTGGTCATTTGTGTCGGTTGTGTAACCCCTATTGTGTCGGTTTTACAACCGACTCAAATGAAGACGACACAAAAGACATTTTTCTGTTGTGTCGGTTGTACAACTGACACAAATATCAATTATTTGTGTCGGTTTTTAATAGAGAACCGACACAAAACTATGAACAGTTGTGTCAGTCTTTCTAATAGGACCGACACAAAACAGCTTGTATAGTGAAGCAAACCGCCGTTTATTGTGTCGGTCCTTTAAGAAAAACCGACACAACCGTTGCTTGTTTTGTGTCGGTTCTTTATTGACGACCGACACAAATGATTGATATTTGTGTCGGTTATGTTTGTTTTTTCAACCGACACAATTGATATGCAGTTGTATCGGTTCCCTTTGAAGTAACAACCGACACAAGTTATATCTGAAGCAAAAAAAAATATTCTTACCGTTTAAGATTATAAAAACAGTATGAAATTGAATTTTAATTTTTTATAAACGAACGTTACTATGAACTGATTGAACAAAAAATATAATTATATTATCCATCAACATAATTCATGTTTACAGACCAAAATAGAATATAATCTATCACAAACATAACGTACATAACAAAATACCAACGTACGTTACAAAAGATCAGCGTACACAACAAAAAACAACTACATCTAATTATACATGATATAACTAGCTAAATTCTCTCGAACCTCGTCTATCTCTTGTTGGTTATAAGAACCGTCTCGTACAAAGTCTTGCAATTAAGAGAATTGTTATACAAAAGACAATAATTAAGTCAGGAATACTCTGCATAAAAGAATCTGAGAGGAATGTAATTCAAACACAGGTTGAACCATAAGCTGAATATAGGAAACAGTAATTTGGGACCTGTGTTATTCACCGTGTATTATGATCATATTATCTGTATTAGAGGTGATTTGTTACTTGCCTGTGCAATATGTAATAATGTTTGTTGTTTTCACAATTCAATGTTGTGTAGTTAACAGTCTCAATGGTTTCTTCTAACTAGCATTTCCACCACCAGACATTGCATACTACATTGCCATACTCCCAAACAAACTGCCCATTCATATACACTTACATTCACCCACCAGACCATACATTCATCTTACAACCCTTTGACACTCTTTGACAATACATTCACCTACCGGAGCCTCTGCTGTCGTCATCATCAAACATCATGACTTCAAACCAAACTTCTTACTTCTGCAAAACAAACTTCATCATCAAACCTGAAGCAACTGCCGTTCTCCTACCATTCCAACTGCCTACCATTGTAACTCACATACGAACCAAAGCTGCCTTCTTATCTCAAAACTGACCACCACTTCTCTGCCAAACAAACTTGCAACACCAAACAAACAACTCTATACAGACTTCAATTATCAACACTGCTGCTGCAAACAAGTTTGTTGACAGTATTCAACAAACTTCTTCAAACTAAAGCATGACGAACAAGACCAAAAAGAAAAAAAAAGTGAAAAAAAAAATCACCACTGTCAGCCTCAATCACCACTAGCCCATCAAACTTCAACACTGCTTCGACAACACTTCGAACCACCTTCTATCAACACAACATTATACACAACTACTATTTCCAGTAACTGCAGCCATACCACCACAATACTCAACCAGTCAACTACCAACAACCATAATCTACATTCAGCAACTTAACTCATCAACATTCAATAGTGCAACAGTGCACTGTATCACCACCCTTCCTTGTGCATATCCCATTGCCTTGCCCACCTCTGTCAACAACATATAACCACTGCACCTATCACCACACCTATAACAACAATTGCACAGTGCCATCATCACCTATCACCACCTAAAACAAACTGTCTTCATCTCAATTCCCTATGCCTACATATCATTTCATCAATCTACCACACTGCCTTGTAACTTCTTTCATCACAGTGCACTGTTAAAAACACTACATATCAACTACCACCACAGCCACATACATCCATCCACCACACCACCTTCAATCACTCAATCAACCACCATCTAACAACACCTCTGTCCATACTACATTAACATTCACATTCCCTTCAAACAAACAACTATAGCCATCAACCAACAGACTTCACCAAATAACCTACACTACCACTTGCAACAACTGCTGCTCATTCCTAAAATTACTGCCATTCCCCTCTCCTACCAATAACACTTCAATATTCATCATCCAACTGCCTGCAACACCTATAAACACACAATCCCCTACCAGCACCCTAATGACATCTCTGATACAGCTCCAAATCCAAATCGAACACCCCAATCGACTCACCCTGCAATCGCCTCTTCGAACATCAAACATTGAATCAACTGCCTGTAGCGACCAAAATCTCCCCCTTCAATCTCCCAAAACGCAACGTAACCTAATTACGCCTGCCTTTGTGTGAATTTGGAAATTGAAGTTCTAATTTGGGTTTGTGAATTGAGGAAATGTGTATTTTGAACGGTGAAGAAAGTTTTATTTTTTGTGTGAGTTATGAATTTTTTTTTACTGGGCTGGGCCCGTATGTTCTATATAAAAAAAATTTGTGTTAAAGCTATTTCTTTGTTTTTAAGTTTTTTAAAAAAAATGAAAAAACAAACAAGTTTTTCTTCAAATACATGAACTGAACAGTAAATAAAGACTTGGCATTTGATTTCTTCTAACTAGCATTGCAGCAATGATTTGATCGAAATATACCTATAATGTAGCTAATGTATAATATGAAGGAAAAAAACTAAAGTAGTACCTTTTGTAAATCGATGCTTTGATTATGATTTTTCACTATGTCATGCATATACCTCATCACATAATATACACAGTCAGTTGCTCCTAATTGTTGAGGACACTACAACAATATTACAAGATAACTTAATAGTTAGTTTAAAATGAATTCATATGCCAAATAATATGTAGTATTTATTTTATTTTATTTTTTGTTTGAAAATCAAATCACCTTAACATGCTTCCATATCAAGGTACTTCCTCGAGACTTGCCACTGAATGCCTTGTAAATTTTGAAGGCCCTACACATGCAAGAAAATGTTAAATAATAACTACTCCGGCACCCGCATTTACATACACTAATTTCATGTATAAATTTTTAATTTTACCACATATACTAACTTCATATAGGAGAGAAAATATATACAACTTACGTGCTCACTTGCGGTTTAATTTCAAGTTTATGTTTGCGTTCGGCCTGAGGATCAAAAACATAAATCTCATTCATTTCTACACGGAAAACAAGCAGTATACAATGTTTCCTGCGTTACAAGATTTATAGTAAGCTAAAATTGGCATCAAATTTGTAAACTAGTTACTAAAAGTTTAATGTTCATACCCTTCGTACTGTGGGGCTAAAAGTAAGCTTTTAGATTGCAATGCTTTCCATGTGTTCGACAAATATGTATTTGTCGCATCTGGATGTTTTCGCACTTGGGAAAGCTTTTTGGGACACATAAACCCAATGGTCTCCACTTTGAGATCATTGCACATATGATTTAACCACCTAAACAAATTTAAACATATATTATTAGTTTTTTAAAAATTGACTATTCATCAAACAACTAAGATGGTTATATATATAAAAATTGCTAAGGAAAAAATACTCACATGATGTAAAGTTGCAACCATGATGCATTCAACCATGTCATACTAAGGAATTGGATAATGTCGTCCATCGTGATATGAATTTCAAAGTCCTCATCGTATGTGAATAAATCCTTATTCACTTGAATTGCATTGATGGCACTATCATTGGATAACATTTGAAGTATTAGGTCATGGAAATATCTACACTCGCTCGTTAAAGTTTTGAGAATCTCTTCATCCACCATTGATTTGCGTTTTGCAGACTCATTTGACATTGCATTCACGACCTTGTCATTACTATTTTCAAACAAATCCTTGTTTGGTTGAGATGTAGGCACCTAATTCAAAATTTTAAGTAGATGTTTGAAATGATGTTGTTAAAAGAATAGACGAATGCTAAGAATTCAACTTCATATGTTAACTACTTTCCGATAAGTTTATAAATAGCTAAATTATCTATAATAAGTTCTAGTATGAAGAAATTTTACTTCTTTAATATGTTCGAATATGAAATAGAGGAGTTTAGCAAGCTAAATTAAGGAAGAAAAATGCATTCATTACCGTATCATTATCTCTTAAAAGCACAAGGCTTTTAGGCCATTGAACAAAACTCCCGACCGCTTCTCCTATCGTGTTGTGATGTTTAGTTGGAACAGGAAGTGAGGTTCCTTCATGACTAGACTCCACTGCATCAATTCCAACTTTTACATGATCGACCAAGATTTGTTGATTATGACATTGATCTCCGGACCTTGAAGCGGGATGTACCATGCCATGACCCACTACAACAATTTTGGAGTCCACATTCACGGCCAAACGACATTTAATCGGTTTCTAGAATAGCAAGTACAAAACCAACATTTTTCACCTAGCACTTGTCAAATACATAAAATCGTATACGTTTATAAATTCAACTATGAATTGTTTGCCTGCAAGTCTGCAAAGGGATCCGTCTCTTGAGTTTTGTTTGCAAATTGTAATTTGCTCGGGTGCGTTGATTGACAACTACTACGATGATCAGTTAATGGTGTGTTGATCTCCACCTCCTTGGGAAAATTCATCGTGTTCAAAATGTTTGCAATCTGCTCTTGAACCATTGTACTCATCTCTTGTCTCAAGAGTGATAACATGCAGCTCATCAGCTGATATTACACCACTTCGACCTTTCCTTTTCTCTACATCCCCAAATACGTTTTTTATACCAACCGTCCCACCAATCCCTTTAACTCGACCTGGATGCTCTTTTTTTCAAGACCACGACTCAAGACATCATCATACCTATCTAGAACCCATGACCCTTCAACGGCTTTTCCTCTCCAATCATTCTGTCAACAAAAAAAAGCTAAAACATAAGGTGGCATGCTTTTCACTATCATATGAAGATTAAAAAATAAAAATAGTGCTATAGTATCATGCTTTTTACTGAAATGTTAGCACCACACGTTTGCTAAAATGATATCATATTACGTGTCATATTTTATCTAATAAAGAATGCTGGGTCGTGTGTGTTTTCGATTTAAAACATGTAAAGCGATAAAACACATGGAAACTAGTCGTACCATTTTATCTACAACCATGTTAGTTTTCTCATTAGGGATGGCATAATTTTCATCGGCTCCTTTTTTGATCGTGCCAAAATCCAATCAATACTCCGATCCAAAACAGGTCCACCTAACAATATGGTCGAGGAACTATGGCCTTCAATTATCCATTTAGCCTTCTTCCCTGCATATCCAGCTTGTCCTAAATAGTGAGGATGATCGTTGCATGCCTGACTCTTCCTAGCCTTCTCACTTATTTGCTGTTTTATGACATTGCAAAATTCAGCAAAACAGAATAGCACAAGCCACAGAACAGTTGCAATTTGCACAAATGTTTGTAATATTTCTCTATGCATGAGCAGTATGCATTTAGTATGCAATGATAGAAGAAGAAAGAAAAATATGCAAGTCAAGGCAGCCTAAATTTTCAAAAATTTGCGAAGTAGAAAGCATGGTTGTGTCCATATTTCAAAGCAAAGGACAATGAGGTGCCTCGTTTCTTAAAGAAACAATGAAACATATTGAGATGTCCTGATGTATTAAATAAAATTATGCATATATATACAAGACATCATACAATTCTCATTTCTTTTTAAAATGGTGTATTACTATTACACATATATATATACAATGCTATATATATAAACATTTACTCAAACAATTGAGTTTATTTGATTTACAAAATACTTCACTAATTATTCATGATTAAACTGATTTTGAAAAAATCAAAATTTAAGAAAGTATACCTCATATATATGTAGTTATACATAAGCAAGTAATTCACAAAGTTCATAAAACGGTTTTACTTAGTATCCAAGAATCTGATTTAGAACACCAAGTGATACTATATATGAACAAGACACAAAGGCAAGAAAACATGGATGGATATACAAAATTATATAGCAGCCATCCATTTAATTCAACAGTAGCAGGGACGAAATTGTTTGCATATAGGAACAAAAGTATTATAAACAATGAAATAAAGCATCAGGTCAGGTGCACAAGTACAACAGGGGAAGTGCAAATTAAGAACCATTACCAAAAGACAAAAAAATGAGGACATGTAAATAAAATAACAGGGGAAGTGAGCTAGTCTTTTTTTTCTATAATTTCTGTAATGTATGCACATGAAATATTTGGTTCTCATGAAAATGTGGAAAACCTTCTGAAATAAATAGTTGCGCAAGTTACAAACCTGTATACCTTTTTCTATTTCTAAATAAAAGCAGTTACTATAAGTTTGTATGCCATATATATGTTGCAGTATCTACCAATCAATTCAAGTATACCTGACCCAAACCTGTATACCTTTTTCTATTTCTAAATAAAAGCAGTTACTATAAGTTTGTATGCCATATATATGAAATGAACTGAATCTGAAAGGATGGGAATAATTATTTCTAAATGCTTAGTGTGCACTGTATATATGTTGCAGTCACTATAACAGTATGGACATGACTCAAACCTGTATATGTGCACTATAACAGTATGTATATGTGCACTATAATAGTATGTATGCCATATATATGTTGCAGTCACTATAACAGTATGGACATGACTCAAACCTGTATACCTTTTTCTATTTCTAGATAAAAGCAGTTACTATAAGTTTGTATGCCATATATATGAAATGAACTGAATCTGAAAGGATGGGAATAATTATTTCAGAATGCTTAGTGTGCACTGTGTACCCCAATTCAAGTATACTCAGCAACTAACTGCAAATTTAAAAATTCTACCACCATGAGTAAGTATGACATGAGTTAGTACAACTATTTGTTTTATGTATTAGTGTAATTCTTTATGGATAAATAGGGGTAATAAAATGAAGAAGCAATGCAATATTGGATATGCAGCTATAACAGTGACAATACTACGTGTAAAGGAAAGAAAAAACCACGGTGATTGTGACAAATGACTTGGTTATAAATTTCATAAATAAATAAAACACCTACCACAATCGTACAATTTTTAATGTTTTGAATATGAATCTTGATTAAATGTCGAGGGGTATTTAGTTACAAAACATTTATATGGATTTTGTTTAACTAGTTCTTCATAGGTTTAAATTTTATGTTATCCGTGTATATATGAGTAGCAAAACTGGTTATAGTCAATTTTATACATGCACGCCCATTGATTACAGATTGTTAAACTAATCAATCTCTATTCCACATGAGGACATGATATCCACTTTCTGATCGTAAACTATGAAATGTTACATACATAATTTGGAAAATAACTAGCTGATCGTAAACTATGAAATGTTAATTTTAGAGAGTGTAAAGAAGTAGAGAGCTAAAGATCATACAGCTAAAGAGCAGTTTTCATTTTTGTTATAAGAAACTGCACGTTTCATTTTGTGAAATACGCAATTGCTCTGACGAAGCTGGTGAGTTGTAAAATGAAAGAAATAGCGTGTGACTTGTGGATATGGCATAAAAAAAACATACCTTAAACTCCTCGGTTTCACAATACTTCTTAAATGTTTCCCATTGTGTTTTTGTAACCCCATCATAAAATTCTTATGGCTCTTTATGGTTTTCTGGAAGCTCTCTAGTCTTCGTAATCCAACCACTAACCAATTTTGTTTTGAAACCCTTCCATGCTCCACAAACATTTTTTAACACATTATTTTTCATTTTTTCATCGATGTGATACTCGGTCTGAGGTAATAAAAAATAAAAAATAAACAACGTCAAAGCAGTAAAAATGAATTTGATAAACAATGAAAGCGGTTCATGACTCCAAACACAAAGGATCCAATTGACAATTTAATAAGCGAACAAATGAATTTATAATACCTTAATGTCTTCCCAGATGGTATCCTTAAGCCCTTGACTAACGCTAGCCCAATTCTTGATATTGATATCAATTCTAGATCTAGTTGTATCGCCTACGTACGCCTTAAAAGACTTCACCCATTTTCCAGTAGGTTTGCCATTATCACACCACTCAATGAATTTTGGCTCGGATGTTCTGTATTTCTTTCCGGTTGTTCGACCTCTATGCCTCCTCTTAGATGACGGTTCTGAAGCGGAAGCGGAAGTGTTTTGCTCTTCAGTGTGTTCATATAGTTGCATTTCCATTATTCCTGTATCACAGATGTGCACCCGAAAGTTATAAAATATTTCAACAAACGAATAATAAATTAAATATCACACAGTCTGAACTGATTTGAAGACATATTTGCTTGATTTCAAAATGCACACAGCCAGAACTTATTTGAAGAGATATTTGCTTGATTGCATGTTTCAGATGGTCTCATGTTTCACTTGGTTACGTGTTAACATTTAATAATACTAGTGTAATTTACAAGTTGATTTGGTGACTAGGCTCTGTCAAGAAATTTATATTAAAGATAATTAAAGCACATTTTGTATTTCAAAATATGTTTATGTATTTAATATATTCCATTCAAATTTTTAGGGTGCATATTTTTGCTTCATAAGAGAGTTTCAAAATAGGACTCGATTTTTAGGAGCTTACAAGCATATGCAGTAACATCAACATGAGCTTTGGCAGTTCATTTTGAAGCTTAAAGAGTGAAACCATGTTGTTGTTGTTGTTGTATCCAGAGCTATATTTTCTGGGGTAGATTCAAGATGTAAATTTCTTTTGTTGTATGCAGAACTATATTTTCTACGGTAGATTTAGGATGTAAATTTCTTTTGTTGTATGCAGAACTATATTTTTTTGGTAGATTCAGGATGTAAATACTTTTAATGTGAATCATATGCTAGTTACATGTTGTAATCTGGAGTGTATACTATAAAATTGAAAGTCTGCTAAGTAATATAGTAATCTTGACTAGATTGCTTTGTAACTGATATTACAGGCACTGTGTCATTTCTTAGCAACAAAACAACATCCATTAAATCTCACTTAAAAGTTTATAGGAACTATGACATGAATGAAGGAAGTGTTTTTTATATCTATAAACAATACATTTCATGAATGAATGCTATATTTACAACATCTATAAACGGAATAAAAAGGATAATGGTGCTACTGCTAACAATTGTGTCATGTTTGTTAATCACGCTCAAAATCTTAGAAGCATTTTTTTAGTGAGCAGTCGAAATTAACAAGAAAAAGCTTTCTATAGGTATATATTCTGCAACCATGTATATTTTACATGCATTCTATAAGCTCATGATTTAACCACTTAAGCTACACATAAATGCACATATTTGAGAAAGCTGCTGCATATAAAATACTAATGCAAGAAAATAGTGCTAACCTGCTAGTATTGCAATGAGTCAAAACAGAAATGCCTTTTGAATTCTTTTGCAGAGATCGAAGTATGTGTAACGACCCAATATTTTCAAAATATCAACTACTCATTTAACCATGCTTTCACACAAAACTATACTCACATATGTTTTCTCATTCGTTTGAAGATTTAGCTTCTGATATACACATTCCAAATAAATGTACACATATGAACAAATTAAATGGTTACAGTATTAGAAGGTTAAAAAATTACCCCGCTATCCAAACCCCTTCATCGTGATTAGTAGGTGCATAATTTGCATTTAAATCAACTTCTTCTTCTGATAGACTTACGCCAATGGAAAAAGGTGGATTCTCGTCAAATTGCTTCTTCATCTACCACGTCGTCGATCCCAACAATGCGTCTTTTTCCAGGAAGGACAACAGACCACTTATGATCAGCTGGGTCGGTGACATAAAAAACTTGTTTCACTTGAGATGCCAAGATGAGTGGATCGTTATCATGACTCACTCGATCAAAGTCAACAAGTGTGAATCCATGTTCATCCACTTGTACATCACGATGGTTATCGGCCCATTTACATTGAAATAGAGGAATCGTGAAGTCCCTATATTCAAGTTCCCAAATATTCTCAATTACTCCGTAATATGACATTGTCGCATTTATTGGTTTGTTATCTTTAGCACTAGCAAATTCTCTTGAAGATGCTACGACACTAACTCCACTATTTTGCATTTTGCTCTTTTCATCCTGACGCTTCGTATGAATGACATACCCATTAATAGCGTATACTTCATAAGAGCTAACTTGAAATTTAGGCCCATATGCCAACCATTTTATTGTATCGGAAACATTATGATTTGTTTGAGACAATTGAGACATTACCTTATCTTTAAACCATATGACGAATGAGCGGTTATGTTCATTTGTCAACCATCTTTCGTTCTTTGAAGGATTTTGAGACTTTAGAATTGTCATGTGCTCTTCCAAGTAAGGATGAACCTCACTAAGGTGCTGTAAAACAAGTAGGTGAGCTTTGTGAAACATATCATCACCAATTGACATCAATTTAAACCCAATTATGCCTTGACCGTCAAGTCGCCCTTCATGTCGAGACTTGCAAAGTCTAATAGGTTCAACGTTAGTTAGGTATTGAGTGACAAATTCAATAACTTCCTCGACTACAGTACCTTCTACGATACTAGCTTCAGGTCTATATCTATTCTTTGTTTTTCTTTTTAAAGTTCCCATGTGCATTTCGAACGGATACATATACCTCATAAAAACAGGACCGCAAATCTTGATTTCTCTTACGAAATGTACAACCAAATGCACCATAACATCAAAAAATGAAGGGGGAAAATACATCTCAAATTGACACAAGGTAACAATAACATCGGCTTGTTGATCATCCAACATATCAGGATCAATCACCTTACTACAAATTGCATTAAAAAAAATACAAAGCTTTGTAATAACATGTCTAACATTTTTAGGCAATATACCTCGAATAGCAACAAGCAACAAATGTTGCATTAACACATGACAATCATGAGACTTCATGCCCGTCAATTTCAAATCCTTCATTGATACACGACTGCTAATGTTCGAAGAATAACCTGATGGAACCTTGACACCACGAAGACACTCGCATAAACTAGTTTTCTCTTTTTTGGACAATGTATAACATGCAGGAGGCAAATAGATACGTTTACCTTTCTCCACTGGTGCTAACTCCTTTCGAATACCCATTTTCAACCTATCTTGTCTAGCTTTCTCACCATCTTTTGTCTTACCAGGTATATTCAAGAGTGTTCCAATGATACTGTCACAAACATTTTTTTCTATATGCATTACATCTAGACAATGCCTAACTTGTAAATGTTTCCAATATGGAAGTTCCCAAAATATAGATTTTTTCTTCCACATGCCTTCTTGAAGAGGAAAGGCTTTGCCAAATACATTTTCAATATCCTTGATCCGTTCATATACATCATTTCCTGTTAATGGCAAACGAGCAACTTCGCTTTCTATCTCCCCATTGAAAGGTTTCTTCTTTTTACGATAAGGATGATTGAGAGGGAGAAATCTACGATGATGCATATACACATTTTTCTTGAAAAAATGCAAGCGCTCAACAGCCATGTCGTCTTGACAAATTGGGCATGCTCTAGAACTTTTTGTACTATATCCAGACAAGTTACCATATGCGGGAAAATCATTTATGGTACAAAAAAGCATGGTGCGTAATGTAAATCACTTCTACTATATGCATCAAATACGCGCACACCTTTATCCCACAAAAGTTTTAGATCATCAATAAGAGGAGCTAGATAAACATCGATGTCATTTCCTGGTTGTCGTGGTCCCGAAATCATAAGAGACAACATAATGTACTTGCGCTTCATACTCAAGTAAGGTGGAAGATTGTAAATCACCAAAAGAACCGGCCAAGTACTATGTTGACTGCTATGATTGCCAAATGGATTTATGCCATCTGTGCAAAGACCAAGTCTGAGATTTCTTATTTCTTCGCCGAAACTAGAATACATGGTATCGATATTTCTCCACTGCGGAGAATCGGCTGGATGCCTTAGTAATCCATCATCCTTCCTCACATCTGCATGCCATCTTAAGTTTTTTGCATTTTCTTTATTTGCAAATAAACGTTTAAACCTTGGTATAATGGGCAAATACCATAAAACCTTTGTTGGAGGCCATTTCTTATCTGGGTCGTTATGAACATTTTCTCGCGACTTGTAACGGGATAATCCACACTTAGGACACTCATGCAAGCTCTCATATTCATTTCGATACAATATACAATCATTTGGACATGCATGTATCTTTTTGTATCTTATGCCAATTGGTCACATAATTTTCTTTGCCTCGTAATTAGAAGTAGGAAGATCATTACCTTCCGGTAGCATGTCTTTCAAAAGTTGCAACAATGATGTAAAACTTATATCACTCCACCCGTGTTTTGCTTTTAAATTGAAAAGCTTGAGCACAACAGACAATATTGTAAACTTAGCTCAACCAGAATACAAAGGCTTCTCAGCATCAAGTAATATTTTTTCGTACAATTTTGGCTCTTCCATCAAATGTTCTTGAACATCATCAAACATCTCATTAACATTGTCGATCTCATCAGTCTCATCATTTACCTCGTTATTCACGTTACCTTCCTGGTCATCCTCATCATTGTAATGATTACTAGAACTAGGTGTACTAAGTGTGCTTTCACCATGCCATATCCACTGTGTATAATTTTGCTTGAACCCATACCGAATTATGTGATCCCTGATCTGATCTATGTTACGAAATCTCCTCCTATTCTGGCAACGTCTACAAGGACAAAAAATTGTTTCTTCTCTTCTTGTTAATTGATCATTCAACGTACACTTGATGAATCCTTCCATTTTGTTCAAGAACTCATCATCACTACGTTTCACGTTATACATCCAATTACGATCCATGTGAAATTGCTAGAGACGCACTACATAAGCAAAAAAAAATCATAAGTGTTTCTTATGTTTGTTTGGATATTTCAATTATTCCTCAACATTAGATCATATAAACTTATCCCTCCATTATCACTAGCCGAGTATGTACCAGTTTGTATTCAATCATTTCTGCAATAAAGAATGCTTTTTTCATTTCTTATTTGCTATATCAATTTCATCACAAAATCTTATACGTTTGATAAAAGTTTGCATATAAATTGAACTAATATATGCATTTGTTATCGTAGATAAAGTTAAAGCAAGTTTAGAAGAAAAAAAACAACGCTGAATGTCTTGTGACTGGATATTGTTGTAAAACTCAGATTGGACCATATGACAAAAGCTAGAAGTGTGTATGACAAGTAGCAAAAGCTTGGAAATAAAAAATGAGCTTGAACTAATACAATATATTCATGATCCAAAAATTAGTAATTAAAAAAACATCTTTAAAAAAACTCTACCCAACATCAGAGTGTAGACCAAAAATTAGAGATCATGGCATGAGTTATTTTTCAAGAATTATTATGGTTTCCAAGGTCAGCCTATTTTGGCCCAAGGATGAAAAAGTAGAAAAGTAATTTAGTGTAAACCACACTGGCTTACTGCATAAAAAATGAGGCTGCACGAATAGTACCGACTACTGAAGTACAGGTGGAATAAATTAAACTGAAGAAATTGTACTAAAACGAAAATGCATGCTAATTTTCTACCAAACATAAACGCACAGCACAAATTGATATAATTTAATATCAGTACAAAAGGCTCTCAAATATATATGAACAGGACACTATCAAAAATACTAAACGTACTTGTCAACTTTATAGTTGTTCCCAGTACTGTTAGAACTGTAGTGGCACAGGGAAGCTGATGAAATCAGTGAAGTATGCAGTTACAGGTAGGAACTGCTACTTGCTATTACCATCTTCAAACAACAGCCAATACAACAACAACATTTTCTACGGCCTCTTCACAACACTACCTTAACATTCACCTCCTTGCCACTCTCTATAACCATATTATAAATTATCTTAGACATCTATGTAATTTATTGAGTGATGTTAACTTCCCATATTTTCAGCTTGGCGTTATAATATATGTAATACTCCAATTAGACATAATTCCAACAACATGTCTTAGATATGTAAAAAGATGTGACAATATGTGAACTTGAACAATAATGCACTCATTGTTCTCACCCACATAAGCTAGTTGATAAACAATGCCTGAATTCATGATTCAAATTAATATAGCTCACGCAATTCTCGCATGGAATTAGGTTAGCAGCCACACTTATTACAATACTTATTTAAACATACAATCGATCAATGCAATATATACTTTTCAATGCACTACTAAACAATGCTGGAAGTGGATTGGTTTATTACTGTATGATTAACCAGTGGTCAAACAATAACCACTAGTCAAATGAACTGGTATTTGGCATCATGATCAATTTTTTTTGTTTCAGTATAGTAAAGCACCATTACCAATAATTAATTTTCAAAATGAAGTAAAAAACCGAATAAATATTATATAAATAAATTAAAGTAGATATTATGTTGGCAGAATGACTTAAATGTTCCAAAGAAGAAAATAATACCCTGAGAACAGGGGCTATCAAGTCTTCAGGATGAGTATCCTTGAATGCCCTACGATTTGCCTTGCAGATTGCAGTTCTATAAGCACTGGATAGCACATAAAGGTGTAAACAAATTTGAAAAATATAAACTGAGAATCTAAATTTCATAGAAAACATATTATCATTTTAAATGATGCTATTTGGTTTTTGCTTGCTTTTTTGGCATGCATTGACCAGTTTCCAAAATCTGGAAAACAGCACCTATGGGAATGTTGAGGAAAAAACACTGAACAGAGTAGATGAAAAATGTAATGCAGTGATAAAAAATGCAGTGAATAGTGGCGGCAATAAAAATGTAAAGATAGAGTGCTAACAAAAGTTTGTAATAGATACAAAAGAGAAATCAAATGAGTTGTCTGAGCATGTTCAATGTAAATATTTTTTTTCTTTCTTTTTTTCTAAGAAACGCATAAAACAAATGCAACTAACTCAATTATTACTCAGTTATGGTGTTCTTAAGGAGGTTATTTTTATATATTGACAGGTTTCAACTGCTAACATGGATAGTTTATAACTCAGTTATCACTCAGTTTTGGTGTTCTTCGATAGAGGATCCTGTTCTTCTACACAGTTAAGCAAAAATGGACAGAAAAGGTTGAAATATAGGCTGATTGCAAATGAAAACATGGTCTAGTGCTCATGTGATAACTTGTATTAAAGTTTACACCAGCTTCATTACCTAAAAATCATTTTTCAGTTTACTCATATGCTCTGTTCTAGAATAGAACAAAAAACTTAATATTACAAAAACTAAGCTTACCACTGGAATGGAGAGGGATAAAATATACTTTGCATCCACATAAAAAACCAATATTTGCATTGTTTGAAGGGACAACTACTTTATCCACATTACATTACATATATGATCAATGGCGTAGCATAAGAAATGCGAAGTAGTATGCCTGTGATTTTGAAGAAAATGAAGCTGTATTATAATAAGTTGAATTATTTGCTCTCTCGCTAATGTAATGACTTGAGCTGCAGGTTAACCACTTCCTCTCTATGCATCCAATTCCTTATATTTAATTTTATAAGCTTACTCAACTGTGTCTTGACATCTCTTACCTACATGTACATAAAATAGGTATGAAAATGAGAATAAAAAACTTAGAGTGAAACAATTTACGCTAATAAATCAAGCTAGTGTGACTAAACTGCCACATTGTGGTTTAGTAATTAATGTATAAAGAAATAAAGTTAAAGAATATGTTGAAGGTTTCTGTGTTAGCGTGTGCAATGTGAAGCATTATTTTAAACATCTTATGTAAACACTTTGCTCTATAGAACAACATGTCCATGTTCCTTTCAATTCCTCTTTCATTATTAACCGATTGAACATAGAAAACTAACTATAATTATTAACCAAGTAAACACATGAAACAAATTATATGAAGGAAAATCAATTTAAATGATATAATGTTAAACTTGAACACACAAAGCAAAGCTTTCATTAATCGTAAATTTACAAATAAAAACTAAATAACAGTAACAAAAATATAACTTTGTAAAATTTAGAAACTATAATTAAATAAAGAAGATTGAAACAGTAATCAAATGGTTGGTAAAATTCATATCATACTCTGTCATCAATGTTGAAGTATCAGTCATGTGTCTAGGCCATCAGCAACATAAATCAGAGAAGTTTTCCAGTATAAACTGAAAAACAAAAAACAATATTTTGACACCTATGTCATATCCACATCACAACAGTCCTAGAAGATCTAAAATCCATAATCAGAAGTCTTCAATAATTCATAAATTCAACCGAAAAAACCCAAAATCGCAAATCGAAAAAACCCAAAATCGCAAATCGAAAAAACCAAAGTCTTCAATAATTCAATAAGGCATACCTAAAAGATCGAAAATCTTGATCTAGAAGCAGACGAAATCGCAGCGCAAACTCTTCAATCACTCGACTTTAGTTCAAAAGAGAGAGAAGCATAAGGAATAAAAGCGATTGTTGTTTTCTCTTTTTTTTTGCTAGAGAGAACGGTAGTATAATGGCTAGAGAGAAGGAATAAAAGCGATTGCTGTTTTCTCTCTCTTTTTTCTTTGTTTTGCAAAGAAGAAAAGAAGGGTTCGCGGGAAAAGATGGGGCGGCTGAAATGGATCTGGGGGGAAAAGTTGTGTGCCTATTGTGTCGGTTTTTGGACAACCAATGCTATTGTATTTAATTGCGTCGGTTGTTCAAACAACTGACACGAGTAGATCTATTGCTTCCCTTCAATTATGTCAGTTTCTTAAGAACAACAGATGCAAATTACATTTTTAACATTTTCTTCTTACCCCATAAGACAATAGTTTCGGTTGTTAATGAACAACCGACACAAATTACACTATTTGTGTCGGTTTTATGGACAACAGACACAAATGAGGCGAAGCAACTGATCTGTTTTGTACTAGTGAGCTTACACCCTTGGTATAGGGAACATGGTTGCAGATGCGTCAAGTAGGAAGAGAGGAACCCTTAGTCCAATGTTCGTGGAGTGGAAAAGACTAGAGTTTATTTCCACCTTTGATTTTAAGCCCTCTACGGACATTAACCCTTGATTGTTGGCAGCACTTGAGGTTAAGCCTACCCTCTTAGATCAGATTGGCTCAAGGCAGCGAGAGGATTCAAAGCTTATGGATATTCTAGAGAGGATTAGCAGAGGAGAGGTCTCTAGACATCTCCAATGCTATTCCATTGATAGTAAAGGGTGGCTAAGGAGAGATGGAAGGCTTTGTGTCCCCCCGCATAAGTGATTTGACAAGAATAGTTCTAGTAGAAGCACACCATTCTCGAATGACTATTCATCCGGGTGGTGATAAGATGTAACATAATTATTCATACCAGGCTTTATGTCGGACTCGAAGTTTTTGTTTCCCCTTAAACTCTCGGGTGCTAAAAATTTGATTTGAGTTGGCTGAGGGTTTTGGTTTTCAGGTTTTAGTAGTTTTTGGCGAATAAAGCTTCCGAAGACGAGAAGGTGGCTGATGGATTGCTAAATTAGGAATTTTATTTTTTTGTTTGTTTTCGTTGTGTATTAAAACAGTAGTGTCTATATTGCTTTGATCATCCAAGGAGCATCTCCACATGTCGCTCTTGGCGTATTGTTATAAATTATAATTATTCTTTACCTGGGAATACATTTGGGGATTTTTGTAACTTGGATATGATTTTATTTGAAATGTAATCATTAAAATTATTGTTTTTGGAAATCTATGATTTTCGTTCATATTCAACTGCTTCTGATATTATGGATAACATTAACATTACCGTATTTCTTCCCTAGAATTTAATACTATGGATGAATGCAACATCCGTAGCGCTTAGCTTTTGGCCTCTAGATTCGAGATGTTAAAACTTGGTATCAGAACATAGGTTTATGAAAAACCTTACTAAAAATTATTTTTAAAGCAAAAATCCAAAGGAATTAGAGTAGGATTGGGGTATGGGATAATGCTATGGTAACGTGCTTGTATTTGCTATATATAAGTATGCGCTTTATATCTAGTCTCCTATCTTTGATAAGGTTATCTTTCTATCTTCATGAGGTTTGAATGGATATATGGATGGTAGAAGAAGTAGAGTTAACCCAGGGAGGGGAAGCATAGAAGGGAATGCCGGACCTAATGCCGGGAGAAACCAAGGTCAGGCACAAGCAAAGAATATAGGTGCTGAGGTCCCGCGGTTCAGAATGGAAGCCATGTATCTATTTTTCAGAATATGATGCAAGCGGGAGTTGCAACTAGAGTGTTAGGAGGAAATGCTGCAGGAGTAGGGGTTCTAGAATTTCCAGTAGTTAATCATTTTGCTAAGATGAGTGGTGATTATGTGAAGCTCGGAGGGAAACCGTTTATAGGAACAGAGGATGCAATTAAAGTTGAGAATTGACTGTTGCACTGCAAAAGGATTTTTGTAGATTTGGGGCTCACTGATGAGTAGAAGAGGAGGTTATCTAGACAGCTTCAAGGAGCTCCATTGTTCTAGTGGAATAGTGTGACTGTGACAGTGGATGAGGGGCAATGACCTAGGAGGATTTCAAGAGAAGATTCCAAGAGAGGTCCATGTTTGTTATAGCACAGTCAGCATTGATTAGGTAGTTTGCTGAGTTAGTGTAGGGTGAGATGTCGGTTGTAGAGTATTCTAGGAAGTTTGAAGAGTTAGCCCGGTATGGGTATGCTTTAGTGGATACAATGTTGAAGTGGAATGAGAAGTTCATAAGTGGGTTGATGCAAGAATTGGCTAGTGCTAGTTTGTCTCACCTTAGGGATCCTTCCGATATTGTTGTGGAGATGGCCATAAGGTAGGAGGAGGTCCTTGAGTCTCTGGAGAACAGCAAGGCTAAGGAGATCCAGGTTGGGCAAGGCCAAAAGAGGAAGTTCTTTTCCAAGAAAGGTGCTTAGAAGGGTGGAGCAGCCAAGAAAAGGGAGTCCGAGATTGTTTGTTATAAGTGCGACAGGAAAGGGCACTTTGCTTATGAGTGTCATGCTGGGAAGGTAAAGGATATGGCTAAAGGGAAGAATATCAAGGAGGTCATTAGAGATGGTAAGGTCAAGGTGTATGCATTGGAGCCAGCTGCTTCCAAGCCAACATCCCAGGAAAAGTGAAAGGCAGTTCTTGGGGGAACGCTTCAGATTCATGGTATGTCTGTTAGCGTTTTATTTTATACTAGTGCATCACATTCTTTTATATCTAGATGTTTGATAGATAAACTTAACCTTGAACCTACATATTTAGTTACTTCCTTATGGGTTGCGAATCCAATATGAGGATATGCAACTCTAGGGTTGAGGTGTGACCAGTTTAACCTGTTAGGTCATACTCATGTGTTTGATTTTGTGGGGTTCGTGATTATCCTAGGTATGGATTGGTTAAGTGAGTACGATGCTAGGGTATTTTGCCAGGATAAGAGGATATCTCTTAGACACCCTTATTGTAGCGATCAGATTGTTTTTACCGTGGAAGGTTCTTCTGGTTCAACGTCTGCTTTGTTGGGTGCTTTAGATTCGGATGATGAGTTGATCCAAGTTTTTGTTGTTAGAGAATTAGCAGATGTGTTTGAGCCTGTAGATGTAGTGCCACCAAAGTGAGCCATTGAGTTTCAGATAGGTTTGGTTCCAGGAGCAGAACGGTGAGTAGGCCAACAAGCAGGATCACCCCTTCAAAGATGAGGGAGTTAAAGGTGTAGTTGGTGGATTTGGAAGGCAAGAGTTTTATCATGCTGAGCAGTTCACCTTGGGGTGCAGATGTAGTGTTTGCTAAGAAGCCGGATGGGTCGTTGAGGCTATATATCGATTATCATATGTTGAATTAGAGGACGATAAAGAAATGATATCCATTGCCCAGGATTGACGATTTGTTCGACCAGTTGAGTGGAGCAAAGGTATTTTCTCAGTTGGATTTGGCAACAGGTTTCCATCAGCTCAGGGTAGCGGAGGATAGTATACCTTTGACGGCGT
Organism: Allium fistulosum; assembly: GCA_030737815.1. Classification (NCBI taxonomy): domain Eukaryota; kingdom Viridiplantae; phylum Streptophyta; class Magnoliopsida; order Asparagales; family Amaryllidaceae; genus Allium; species Allium fistulosum. Next base: position 1,112,288,422 of record CM060907.1, on the reverse strand, counting down.
TCAGGACCAGAAATGGATTGTACGAATGGTTAGTTATGCGGACTGACGAATGCTCCATCTTTCATTGTGGATTTGATGAACCGAATTTTCTGAGAGCACTTGGATAGGTTCGTGTTGGTTGTTATAGATGATAACTTGATTAACTCTAAGGATGAAAGAGAGCATGAAGTTCATCTTAGAGTGGTGCCTGAAACGCTGGGGCAGCATCAGCTGAAAGCGAAGTTTTCAAAGTGTCAGTTCTGAAAGAAGGAGGTAAAGTTTCTTGGTCATGTAGTCTCAGAGGAAGGGTTGTCAGTTGTTCTGACTGAGATCGAGGTAGTGAACAGTTGGAAGAGATCCGAGTCAGCAACCGAGGTAAAAAGTTTCCTTGGGTTGGCTAGTTATTATAGGAGATTCATTAAGGATTTCTCGCGGATAGAGCCACTGATGACCAAGCTAACAAGACAGGATGTGAAGTTTGTGTGGACCAATAATTATGAGGAAGCATTCCATTGTTTGAAATACTTATTGACCCATGCACCTGTGTTGATTGTTCCAGAGGGGAATTAGGATTTGGTAGTTTATACCGATGCGTGTGGAACAGGATTAGGAGCTGTGCTAATGCAGGGTGGTAAAGTGATTGCTTATGTTTCTAAACAGCTTAGACCGCATTAGGTGAGATATCCGACGCATGATTTAGAATTGGTTGCAGTGATTTTTTCTTTGAAGGTGTGGAGACATTACCTTTTGGTAGAAAGGATTGAGTTATATATAGATCATAAGTCGCTGAAGTACTTGTTCTCTCAGAAGGAGTTGAACATGGGACAGCAGAGATGGTTAGAGTTCATAGCCGCTTATGATTTTGGGATTGAGTACACACCAGGGAAAGGCAACAAGTTTGCAAATGCACTTAGAAGGAAGCATCATAATGCAGTGTTAATGATGAGAGCAGGGTGGAAAGATTTAGAAGCATTAGTAGAAGGTAGAGTGCAGTGGCGATCCGAGATTGGCTCGAGTGGAAATACAGTTGCATTGTCCTGTTTGGAAGTTCGACCAGTGTTGATCGAGCAGATTGCTTCTAAGTAGATGGAAGGTCTAGTGTTAGCTGGATGGATCAAGAAGCTAAAGGAAGGAACCAAGTGCGATGACTTGAAAGATTTCAATCTTGACCAGAATAGGTGGTTGAGAAATAAAGGGATATTATGCGTTCCATGTGTAGGAAACATAAGGAAGGAAGTCTTAGTAGAATTCCATCATTCGAAGTTCACTATACATCTCGGAGGTACCAAGATGTATCAGGATATGAAGAGGAGTTTCTTGTAGGAAGTTATGAAGCGGGATATTGGCTTGTCTGTAAAGCAGTGCCTGAATTGCCAGCAGGCAAAGGCTGAACACCAAAAGCCAAGTGGTTTGCTTCAGCGTTAGATACTCCAGTGTGAAAGTGGGATTCTATTTCTATGGACTTCATATACGGGTTGCAAAGGTTGAATAGAGGAAATGAAAGTAGTAGGTCATAGTGGACAGATTGATCAAGAGTGCCCATTTCATTCCAGTTAGGTCAACGAGGATGACACTTGTTTTAGTGAAGTTGTTTATGAGGAATGTGGTTAGATTTCATGGTATTCTGAGTAACATAGTTAGTGACAAGGATCCCTTGTTCACTAGTGGGTTTTGGAAAATTCTATAGGAAGTTTTAGGAACCAAGCTCAAGATGAGTACCGCTTACCATCCACATACAAAAGGGCAAACGGAAAAAGTTAACAAGATCTTGGAAGACTTGTTAAGAGCTTGTGTTCTAGATTTCGAGGGATAATGGGAGGACCATCTGCATCTATTCGGATTTTCGTATAACAATAGTAATCGGACTAATATTGGGATGGCACCGTTTGAAGCTTTGTATGGAAGGCCATGCAAATCTTCCATATGTTGGTTAGAGACTGAGGATAGGTTGCTTCTTGGTCCAGATCTGGTTGAAGAGGCTGCAGAAAAGATTGAGGTCGTTCGCGATAGAATGAAGAAGGCTCGGTCTAGGCAGAAAAGTTATGCAGATAAGAGATGGAAAGATGTGGAGTTCTCTGTTGGGGACCAAGTTTTCGTCAAAGTGTCACCAATGAAGGGTGTGATTAGATTTGGGAAATCTGGGAAGTTATCTCCTAGGTTCGTTGGACCTTTTCCTATTTTTTAGAGGATCGGGAAGCTCGCGTATAAACTTGAGTTACCGAGCAGTTTGGTAGGTGTCCATGATGTTTTTCATGTTTCTCATCTCAGAAAGTGTGTTAGAGACCCAGCTATTGCATGAACAGTTCTAGATGATTTAGTGGTAGAACCGGACTTAGCCATAGTGAAAAAGCCAGTTCGCGTTATTGCAAGAGATGAAAGAGGCTTAGGCCCAAAACGGTCAGATTAGTCAAAGTCTAGTGGAGTGACTATGACAGGGACTATACTTGGGAGGTTGAGAGCAGGATTATAGATACTTATCCTGACTTGTTTGATGGTATGTTTTACCCTCTTGTTTGATTTATTGTGTGCTTTATTGTAATTTCGATGACGAAATTCATTAAGGAGGGGAGTCTGTAACACCCTAGATTTTTGGTAACCTTATTTAGGATATTTATTTAGTTAAACTAACTAAAATAATGTGTTGATTAGAGGATTGAGATTTGATTTTAATTAGGATAGTCGTGCCATTAAAACAATAAATTAAAGAAGGGTTTAAAATGAATTAGAGGAGGGGTAATATGGGAAAGATGTCATTCCTATATCTCCTAACCTTGGTCATGTATAGTTTACACATTCAAATCATTTCAATTTTTTTATAAAAGAGGCCGGCCACCATTGACAAGGAAAGGGGAAGAAGAAATTAAGAAAAGCTAAAGGAAATGCTAATCCTAATCAAATCCATTTAAATCTCAAGCTCCTTTAATCTCTAAAGCAAAGGTGAATAATGTTTACGTCTCTAATTTTTACTAGTTTCTGTTTTATGGTTAAATCCGAATATTTTGCAATGATTTGCCATGTTTGTGAATGATAGAATGATTATATATATTTGTTGACGATTTATGTATGTTCACATAGATTTTATGACATGTTTTGAAATGAAAACCCTATTAAATGACATCCAATTGCCTTGCAAATTTTTTTGTAGTTCCAAATGATATTTTAGAGATGGGTTACAATTTTCATATTTTTCTGAATTTTCGTCGATTTATTATGCATTTTCTAGTAATGAAAATGGTATTTTGGATTATAAAATTATTTCCGAGAAACTAATTGCTTATTTGGGTCTGAAAATTTTATATGTTGGAAAACATACATAAAGTGATTTTCTGGAATTTTTCCCGATTTTTCCAAGGTGTTTAATGGTTATATAAAATTATTTAAGGTATGGGACTTAAATGTTTTATATAATTATAGAGGAGAAGGGGCTTTTTCTAAATTGTTTAAATTCCAAAAATGGAAAGATGGCAGCACTTTTGAATAGAAAACCAAGCAACCAATCAGATATAGACAAACAAGGCAGATTAGGTACAAAAGGACAATTTAAAGTATAAATAAACAGGTTTTTAACTGTTTGTCTCCTTCGACACCTAGGTTCCGCCTCTATCCCTCTCCTTCCGATATAGTCAAAACCAATGCACATGGTATCAAGCAACTGGTATGTAGTGAATTAGAAGAGGGCGAAAGGTATATGGTCGAAACCATGGGGTTCCGAAATAGGTGAAGCATTGTTTGGTTTTAAGGAAAATACGCCTACTTGATTTCGCTTAAGTTGCTTTCGACCTAAATGCTTTCGACTAATTCAAATGGTTCAAAAGGAAGGGTTTCGATTGGATTGCTTTCTTGTTTTAAATGAGTGCTTTCGGCATGGTCGAATCCTATGGCTGCTGCTTCCAACCTTTCGATCCAGTGGGTATCTAAGGGGTTCTTTTGTTTTCTAAAAATTGGCCACCACTCCATTGCTTTCGAAGGGATGGTTTCGATACCATCACTTCATTGTTTAAGAAATGGTTTTGAAAGAGTTACTTTCAAATGGTTTCGATGTAGGTGCTTTCGGCTCTAATGTTTTTCTGATCCTTTTGCTTTAATTAAAGGTATAATCTAAATGTTTTTAAATCGAAACATTTTAATGGGTTTCGAAGTAGATAACTTCGGATGGTTTCAAAAGGTTTCCACTTTTTCAAAATTGAACCCAAAGTGCTTTCGAAAGAGTTTAGTTTTGATGCTTTCGAAAGGTTTTATAAATGGTTTCGAAAGGGGTGGTTCCCTAGGGTTTCGATATAGATGAAAAGGAAGGTTTTTCCTATGTTTTCGAAAGGCAAGTTTTAAATGGTTTAAAAGGTGGATGTTATATATTTTATGGCTTTTAAAGGAAAGACTTTTATTGGTTTCGAAGGAGTTACCTTCAATGTTTTCGAAAGGGGTGTTTCAAGGGTTTCGAAAAGGTCTCCCAAAAGGTTTCGAAGGGGTTGCCTTCAATGGTTTCGAAAGGGTTGTTTAAAGGTTTTAAACAAAGTTTCGGACAAGTTAAATAGGCAGAATGGCCTAAGTGTTTATAAGTTATAAAGGACTTTAACTTATTTCAAAAGGATAGATAATCCATATTGAAGATCATCAACATTATTTTGAGTAAAGCATATATAACATGGCAAAATGCTTAGAGTAAAGTTAAAGATATATTTTCCTTGTATATGTATGATTTGACGGACTAAAACATTTTGAAAAGGGTTTCAAGGAAAATTTAAAGGGTAGTTAACCCAAAGAAAATTTTGAGAAGTTAGCTCATTTAAATTCGGATAGTTGGTCCATTTTGAGGGCAGTCGGCCCAGAGGACAGTTAGTCTAGTTAAGGGTAGTTAGCCCAGTTATGAACAGTTAGTTCGTTTGTTAACATAACAGACCTTGCTACTTCTTTGTAACAACCCGGATTTCAGTGGATCCGGATTTTTTGCAAAAATGCTAAAATCCAAGCCCAATGAAGCCCGAGTTGGGTATATGGTATCCTGCAAATAGGCAAAGACAAATATATCAAAGCTCAAATAAGTATCTCACAGCGCAACTGACTAAATATAATAGTAATTTAATACTCACCAAGATAATAACACTTTCTAAACAAGTGTCTTAAAGCTGGAAAGTCTCTGCCATCCGCCTAACCTGTGGGATGTTATAAGGAGGGGGTCAGAACTAAAGTTTTGGTGAATGGACAAATTATACACTTCTAAGCTTATTTCTACATATACCATTTTTTTTCATTTTATATTATATTAGGTTTACTGGGTTTATAATACTCTCGCCTCTATGTGTGAATCGTACCCATATGCTCCCTAGTAGATTAAAACCTAATAACTAATATATATGTAGCTATCTGCCAAATGACCGCATCGGTCCTAGGTACTACCCATAGTACCTTCTGTATCCTCCTCGAAAAGGGCTCCATCGTCTCGCTACTAGAGCGTTCTGTGACTACATCTGTAAATGACAGCTTCGTGAGGCCTACAATACAGATGTTCCGTTGTCTACTATGAAAATGTAAAACTGCGTCCGCACTAGCTTATACTAGTGCTCGGACATCCACAATGTACCACCCAGTGCATACCATGAGGACTATACGTAATCGTTATGTCTACTCTCTGAATCCCGCCAACAAGGTCTACCTTGTACCGAACTCAGTCAGGGATTTTCTATGTCTATAAAGGTCCGCTTCATTCAGCCTACAATACAGATATACTACTTGGTCTGTCTCTTTTCTCATCGTGGCTCTGGCCCCACGCAGCCACCCCTCAACTAATCGAAAGACCTCTAAAGAGCTAAGTGGTTGTGCCCTACGACAAACAATATAAACATCTAATTGGTTGCGCCCCTCATCCAATGTCTCGATAGTGAAAGAATCATTGGCCTGTTGGTTTAGCTCTAGTCTTTCTCGAACTCGCTCTTGATTGATGATGGCTTGATCTCCGCAGGCGACTATCCTTTTGGGTCCTGCCTACTAAAACCTACTCGTAACTGGGAGCATGTGTCATATGAATATCCTACTCCATCATCAACCTTTTGACTGCCTACAAATGTCCGCTTCGTTAGGCCTGCAATGCAAAAGCAGTCAAGGCATACTCTCTTGATGGAACACCTACAGACTTGCCTCCGGGGTGCAGCTTCATTAGGCTTACCCCAGAGGGCCATCCTAGAGTATCTTCATGTCCCGTTGAAGTCTCGTACTTCCTTCTAGCCCAAACTAACTATGTTGGACGTGCTCTTTCTGTACTAAAAATTGGCGATGAACTGGTTCGTTAGGCGCTTCATCCTTTGGGCTACTCCAAACGCATCTTACCATTTTATTAGACCCTATGTCTAATCCTTTATTATGCATTTAGTTTACTTTTCTTATTCCATTGGCTACTTATTTACCCTAATCAGCAAGCCCAGCTCCATCTATGTGTGAGACCATCAGTTCTAGACCTGAAAGGGAATGCTGCTGGTACGGACCACTTCTATTATTTTGCTTATTAACTTAATCCAATATCTAAGTTGATAAAATAAGCCTCTTCTATTCCTTTCTTTTTAATTATAAACTATGTGTTACAATTATACTTGCAATTGTTACTTTTATATTCTTTTTTTTCTTTTATAGTTTACATGTTATAAATATAATTGCAAGTGTCTCTTTTCTATCCTAGTGTGTCTTCTTTTATTATGATACTAAATTCTCTTTGGTTCTGTTATATTATATGACAGTCTTAGCTTGGGACTACCTCCAACTGTCACAAATTACTTATCATAATAAGTGTTTGCACCAAAAATGGTCACAAACCCCAAGTGTAGTGAAAGCACCAGCGTATGAATACAAATCAACAATATTCACACACAAATCACAGATCTACGCAAGTAACAAGCAGCAATCAAGAAGTAATGAACAGTGACACACAATTTATAGTGGTTCGGCTATCTCCGGCCTACGTCCACTTCAAGGTTTTTATGATTTTATTGCTCGATGCTTGAAGATTACAATTTCGTGTGTTGTATTACAACCGATTTGCTGAACTATGTCTGAATCTAAGGCAGCAATGGTGATCTGGAGTAAATCTGGCAGAATCTGGGCGCTCTTCAGTTCTCAAAAATTGTCCGACCCCTTTTCTGAATGACCAGGGGCTCTATTTATAGGTGTAGGAGGCTGATATTTCGCCTAAAATGAAGGGAGACCAGTTCTGGTACGTCAGGGGGCCCACATGCCCGCTTTATGGAAATCCGGGCCCACACCGGGATCGATTCGACCCTAGGTTCGAATCGATCAAGAAATTGTCCAATCAAGCTGAAATTTGGTGTGGACATTCTTCAACATGTGCTCAAGCTTCTGTGAAAATTTCATAGCATTTGGATGTGTAGATCTCAAGTTATGATCGATTCAAGGTTGCATTTCTGGTTGACTAGCCTGGTTTGAAACGATCTAGTTCGAATCGATTCGTTCGAATCGATCCTCCTGCACGCGAAGACAATGGCGTGGTGCGCATGCCTCGTATCGATCCGCTTCTCTCTCCGGACTGACTGGGTCGACTCCATGTTCTTCGTCGCTTTGACTGGGTAGATTCGTGGTAGTGGATTCGAAGACTTCCCTCTTCGAATCGAATGAGCGAAGGTCTTATTCGAATCGATCTAGGTACGTTCGTTCGAATCGAGTTTGCTGTGCTGTATTCATTCGATTCGAAGTTATTCCTGCTGGATGGATTCGAAAATGAGCTACACTTCCTGGATTCGAAGCAAGGCTACGCCTCCTGGATTCGAAGCTCCTTCTCTTTATGGATTCGAGGACAGGAGTGCCATCGATTCGAACAAGAGCGAACTCGATGGGTACGAAGTCGATGGAGTCGACTTTGATGGATTCGAATGGATTTTACCTGGGGGATTCGAGGACAGGAGTACCTCGATGGATTCGAACTTATACCACCTTATCCATCTTCTGTTGGCGATATCTTGAGCATACGAACTCGGATTGACTCGAAACTTGGAACGTTGTTTCATCTGGCCTTGCTTGACATGTCTTATCAATTGCAGCCCGATCCGGACTCGGACAAAATTCATCGATATCCATGGTGAACCTGCGATGCACAATCGATGTTCATGACTAATAATCATTGATTTTCAGTTAATCTTTGGGTATCTCGGCTTTGCCAAAAGTTGGGATAACATTTTGCCCCCCAAAACATGCCTTTTGGTAAAAGGCGTGTTTTGATCAGTCTCAAGTTAAATGCAGTGAGTTCATGTTTTACTCATAGCTTATAGCATTTTCAATCAAGTCTATGGCTGTTCGAAGCCAAATTGTTATCAATTTTTTCTAGTGGAAGTTAAGAATGAAATTCTACGGTCTCTCCGTACTATTGATGGTCACTCCGGACCCTTGTCAAACCCATTCTAGATTTAGCGATCGAATAGAAAGATCCTATTGCACTCCGGCGCTGCTTTCTATTCCTTGCACTCTGGCCCCAGTTAGGGCGTATAGCGATGTCTTGGTCATTCTGGACCGATCATAGCCTCTCTGGGCTCATGCTGGATCTCATCCTGTCACTCTCCGGTGAAGGGGAAACAACGTTAAGCGAGTCAATCTTGTCGCTCTCCGGCGAAGCGACTCACCTCCTGCACTCCGGCTCAGCGTATCTGAACATTAAGCGATGTCATGACCTGAATCGTCGGTCGATCACAGCCTCTCCGGGCTCATGCTGGATCCCATCCTATCACTCTCCAGTGAAGGGGAAACAACGTTAAGTGAGTCAATCCTGTCGCTCTCCGGCGAAGCGACTCACCTCCTGCACTCCGGTTCAGTGTATCTGAACATTAAGCGATGTCATTGCCTAAATCGTGGGCCGATCATAGCCTCCCCGGGCTCTTATCGAATCCTGATCCAATCACTCTCCGGTGAATAGGAAACGATGCTTAAGTGAGTTGATCATGTCGCTCTCCGGCGAAGCAACTCACTTCTTGCACTCCGGACCCTGCCTCTCCGGGTAGGATCATAAAGCGATCATGTTTATATTGATATTTTAATGTTTATCCTTTAACTCTCCGATCAAAGGTTTATTTTAATAAGTGTTTCTTTATTAAATTCAAATCCTAGATGTTCAATCTCAAACACCAGGAAAAACAAGACAATGCCTCTCCGGGCGGAGCGGTCTATTACCATCTCAGAGCATGCCTAGGGATCTCTCCGGTTCCCGTACATGAGTAAGTGGAATAGCCGTTTTATTTTGAAAATCAAATATAAGGAAACTAAGTGACCAAAGCTCATATCCTGAACTTGGACCTTGCCATCGTGATCAGTTGATGACGAGTCGTGATCCCGATCCAGGATCAGTCCTGTTAGGTTGAGGCGGTAGTTGTTCGGGCCTGACCGCCGTTGCACGTTCTCTAACATATTGTGGCAATCTACCACTCCTGGCATGTTCTTCCACCTCATCCTTTAGGTGGCGGCATTCATCGGTAGTGTGCCCATCTAACTCATGGAATAGGCAATATTTTCCGGTTCTACGTTCCCGCTCTGTGGGATCTCTCCTTGGTGGCTTTCGATAGGGGAGTTACCCCCAAGTTTCGGTGTAAATTCGTTCCAGTCCTGCCACCAAGTCTGTGTACTGCCTGATACTAGGCTCTCGGAATTTCTTCCATTTGTCAGGACCATCATGTGCGTCATCCTGCTTTCTCTTTCCTTTGTCTTCCCTGGACTGTTCCGTGGCGGTTCCTTCGCCTTGTGCAACATTTATTTCCTGCCTCTCGGCTCGTGATTCTTCTAACCGAATGAATTTTTCAGCTTCATGGAAAAACTCTCCAAGGTCTTGCGGTGGATCTTTAGTCAAAGAGTCTTTGAATTCGGTGCCTTCCCCAACTCCTGCCACTACCGCCATCAGAATCATTGATGGATCCGGCTGATCTACAGAAGCCACCGTTGCATTGAATCGTAGTAGAAAATCTTTTATGGACTCTCCGGTCCTTTTCTTTATTGAAGCTAGAGTCATCACACTCTTGGGCCGTGTTATGTGGACCCTGAATTGTCTCATGAAGCAATCCACAAGCTCGCCCCATGTTCTGATTGATCCAGTCTCTAATTGTCTGAACCAAAGTGCAGCCAAATCTGATAAAAATAAAGGGAAACATCACGCCATCACCTCCTCGGATGCTCCAAGTACTTCCATGTGTCTAATGTATTTGGTAATATGCATGGTTGGATCCGACTTCCCGTCATACGAATCCAGCATTGGTAGTTTGAACTTTGGAGGGTTCCTTGCATTCCTGATATTCGGAGCGAACGGACTCCGACTAACTTCTTCTAATCCTCCTCCTGACAACCCTCCTCTCATGAGTCGTCTCACTAGGCCAATCATTCTTTCATCTCCATCCGGGGGTGGCCCCCTTGTCATGTCTCTGTCTTGCCCTCCGAGTCTTGTAGGGAATTCTGGTACGTACTCTTCAGGTGGCTCGTTAGCATTTGTGTTGGCCCTAGCCGGTTGAGCTCCTTCCAAAGGTCCTTCTGCGTTGGATCCTGCGGGCCTGCCTCCAAGCCCTTGTTGATTGCCTTCTGGCTCTGTATTCTGTCCTATGTTGGGTTCCATAGCCCTAGCTCCTTGTTCCACATTCACAGCCGCTGTAGCTGGTCCTGGGTTTTGTGTTCCTACAGCTCTCATTTGTTCAAAGAAATTCTGTAGCATCTCTTGTTGGCTTTTCATCATTCTTTCCTGCATTTGGTTATTCATAGCCTCCATCTCTTCTCTAGTAATGTAGATCGAAGCTTGTCCTTCTCCAGCGCCAGAGGATGCTTCTTGACTTCCCCCCTGTTGGCTCCTCTCAGCTCTTTGTTTTTTACTTGTTTGTCGAGTCATTGTAGAGTCAAATCTGAATCCTTAAAATTTCAAATCTAAACTTTGAATCTGGTGTAGCGGGTGCTAGTTCTTCTCAGTGAAAGCACCAAAGTGTTTGCACCAAAAATGGTCACAAACCCCAAGTGTAGTGAAAGCACCAGCGTATGAATACAAATCAACAGTATTCACACACAAATCACAGATCTGCGCAAGTAACAAGCAGCAATCAAGAAGTAATGAACAGTGACACACAATTTATAGTGGTTCAGCTATCTCCGGCCTACGTCCAATTCAAGGTTTTTATGATTTTATTGCTCGATGCTTGAAGATTACAATTTCGTGTGTTGTATTACAACTGATTTGCTGAACTAAGTCTGAATCTAAGGCAGCAATGGTGATCTGGAGTAAATCTGGCAGAATCTGGGCGCTCTTCAGTTCTCAAAAATTGTCCGACCCCTTTTCTGAATGACCAGGGGCTCTATTTATAAGTGTAGGAGGCTGATATTTCGCCTAAAATGAAGGGAGACCAGTTCTGGTATGTCAAGGGGCCCACATGCTCGCTTTATGGAAATCCGGGCCCACACCGGGATCGATTCGACCCTAGGTTCGAATCGATCAAGAAATTGTCCAATCAAGCTGAAATTTGGTGTGGACATTCTTCAACATGTGCACAAGCTTCTGTGAAAATTTCATAGCATTTGGATGTGTAGATCTCAAGTTATGATCGATTCAAGGTTGCATTTCTGGTTGACTAGCCTGGTTCGAATCGATCTAGGTCGAATCGATTCGTTCGAATCGATCCTCCTGCACGCGAAGACAATGGCGTGGTGCGCATGCCTCGTATCGATCCGCTTCTCTCTCCGGACTGACTGGGTCGACTCCATGTTCTTCGTCGCTTTGACTGGGTAGATTCGTGGTAGTGGATTCGAAGACTTCCCTCTTCGAATCGAATGAGCGAAGGTCTTATTCGAATCGATCTAGGTACGTTCGTTCGAATCGAGTTTGCTGTGCTGTATTCATTCGATTTGAAGTTATTCCTACTGGATGGATTCGAAAATGAGCTACACTTCCTGGATTCGAAGCAAGGCTACGCCTCCTGGATTCGAAGCTCCTTCTCTTTATGGATTCGAGGACAGGAGTGCCATCGATTCGAACAGGAGCGAACTCGATGGGTACGAAGTCGATGGAGTCGACTTTGATGGATTCGAATGGATTTTACCTGGGGGATTCGAGGACAGGAGTACCTCGATGGATTCGAACTTATACCACCTTATCCATCTTCTGTTGGCGATATCTTGAGCATACGAACTCGGATTGACTTGAAACTTGGAACGTTGTTTCATCTGGCCTTGCTTGACATGTCTTATCAATTGCAGCCCGATCCGGACTCGGACAAAATTCATCGATATCCATGGTGAACCTGCGATGCACAATCGATGTTCATGACTAATAATCATTGATTTTCAGTTAATCTTTGGGTATCTCGGCTTTGCCAAAAGTTGGGATAACAATAACAACTTTACTTTTTATTCTACTATCTACGCAGTAAATGCAGATCTAAGCACATTTCTGGTTGTTGTTTCTTGTCTTGTCAAATAATTAACTTGATTTCTTCTTTAATTTCTTTAACTCTTCATTTTATTCTCTTTTATTCTAGGAAGTAGTTCTATTCTATTTGGTTGGTTACAAAAACTGTGCTAAAAATCCATTCCCATATTTTAATACTTAATAATGCTATAAACAATAACTTGTAAATTGCAAGATATCTCTTTATTGTTTCTTTAATTATTGGGTAATGCAAAATACAGAAATGTCTCTATTTTACACTAATTCCTTTTTTCTTTATTCTTGCAATTACGTTTATCGTTAGTTTAAACTATGGAAATGTATTCTCTTTTCTAAACCAACCAGCTAATCTATCACTAACTTCCAAATTAAGTTATTAGTTTTTCCCCTTTTTAATTTATTTCTCCCGTTTTAGCATAATTTACTATAAATTCCTTACTTTTAGGCTTATTCCTTTCTCTACAGCTTTTAAGCCTAATATAACTTATATTACTATAATTCTTTTTTCCATATAAATGATATTTATATATAAGTATACTTCTCTTATAAAATTTACAGTTTTAACATAACTAATTAACAGAACTAATTACTGAATTAAATGCTGAATTTAAAATATTTAACTGGGATCTAACGATAATATATCATAAACGTAAAAGATATATAATTTAAATCTACTCACTTGTCGTCCTTAGCTTTGCTCCATGGCCTTCCTGGATCCCCTTCTAAGGCGTCAAATATTTTTATTAGGAAGATCTTCTCCCTAGAAATATTTTCTATTTAGGGTTCAGCCTCAGGCAATGAACCCAATTAGGAGAAAATCTGATTGTGAGAAATTAGCTAGGCCTATGGTTCTACTTATAGGGGAGTTTGGGGATTTCAGACTGTCGAATTTTTGGATTGAATCTGGTGCAACCACATCGCAGGCTCGCTGTGAGTCGTTGGATCCGGAAAACGATGCTCCAGATCGTGCAAAAATAGAATTAAAACACTTCGGCACATCCCTGGATGATATTACGTCCAGGGCTTCATGCGAGTCGACCTACAGGTTGACTTGTGTGCATTAGGGGTTGACCTTTGTGCCTTCTGGGTCGACCTGTTGGTCGAAGCATAGGGTCTTACTAAATTTTTGTTTTTAATTCTGAATTCTTGTTCTTTTCGTAAATTCTTCATATTAACTCCGACTTTGACAAGTTATATATGGAAATTGATCAAAAAATCGCCACATACATAATGATATAAGTTTCGAGGCCATATTCTGACAATTCCAAAAATGCTTATTTTCACTATTTATCGTTATTTGATTATTTAATTATCTAAAAATGTGGGGTGTTACATTCTCTTACCATTTAGGAAATTTCATCCCCGAAATTTGACAAGGGTAAAATTATGTAATTCCTCGCATCAATCACATCCATTTTGTGTACATCCAATCTTGCGACCATCCGTGTCCTTGTGCAAAGTGTCATTCAGCATAAAATATATGCATGTACATGAATTTCTAAGCGGTACCTCCTATATGAATGCTTTTCTTCTTTAAAAATTAATTTCAAAACATAATGCACACACCCTAAATATACTTGCAATTTCTATATGAATGCAATCTTTTGAAAACTCAACGTTTTTCACCCAATTTTTCCCACGCTCCTGCTGAATAAGGGCATAGTTCAATGAATTTTACATCCAAATCCTACCACATAACTTTTTAATATTCGAATTCAAAAAAAAATAATTTTCTGAACTCGATTTCTTATGTCAGAAAGAAGGTAGAAAACGGAAAACCTCACATTTACCATTTTACTTTTGTGCACCTCTTTCTCCGTACTTGGAACTTATGCTGCTATTCTATAAAAATCTCTATTCTCTTTCCCAACCATGGTTTACATAAGAAAAACGTTTTCTTTTCAAACTTTTCCCAAGCTTAATTTATAGGAAAAATGTATTTTTCTTTTGCAATTCTTATTTATTTATATATTGATGCTTCTGTCGCTTTCTTTTGATCTTACTGTTTTTCTTTTAGTTACTTTTATCTGCTTTTACTTTTTCTTTTAATATAGCAGCTAAACACAGCTTTCATCTTGGGCTAGGTGGCCTAGGACCATGTCCACTCTGATGTAGAAAGGTCCTACTCTAGGAATCCAAGAACTCATATAATCATCCTGCCGCTTATTACTTATTACTAACTTACAATGTATTACTCACGATGAATAAGATCTATTCATCTCTTCCATTCCATACTCAAAAAGGAATAACCAAGTCTCATTTACTGCAATGGATAAGGATTTCAATCTATGCAGTCTCTATCTAAAAAGGTAACTAAGCTTGGGGGAAATCTTCTCTTTACCTTTACCTTCCATTTTTCCCCAACTAAGGTCTACCATCCCAACCATGTGTGTCTTACTATCTTACTAATATCACTTCACTATTCTTCTATAGTCTACACACATGAAGCAACATTCCTAGGTTCTTACTGAAAGGAACGCGGAAGATGATCTTAAGGCTATTTAACACTAGAGGGGGGGTGAATAGTGTTTTAAGAATTTCTTTAAAACTTCTTTGATTTAAATTGAATTAACTAACTTAATGCAAATACACAATCACAGATCAAATCATAGAATCACAAACAAATGCAAATGTAAATAAAAAGCAAGTAAAGGAAAGAACACACCAGGAATTTTATACTGGTTCGGTGTTACCCTACATCCAGTCCCGCACAACCCGTACGGCTTTCTATTCAATAATAATCTAGATTACAATCCCTCGATTCCAAGGCAACGAGGTACACCCTCCAGATTCTCAGGTCTCTGGGTAGAACCACTTGATTCATAGGACACAAGTTCACCCGATCGATTTCCAAGGACACGATCACACCTTTATAACCCCACACAAGTTTCTTTGAGTACAAATGTATCTATAACTCTGATAAGCACTGAGATTCTTTGAAGAGAGTGGCAGAGAATCAAACTAGAGATATTCTGGTTTGATTCACTTAAGATTTCGGCAGAATATGGATAGGATGATTAGAAAATAAGATAAGAAAGTAAAGAGGAGAGAAAATAAAGAATGTAGTTACTGGAAAACATCCATAACAGTCTCTATTTATAGAGAATGAATGGATGTGTCCATTCGAAGAGGTTTAAACGAATAGACACTTCTTTTGAAAACAACCTTTGCTGTAACGGAAATCATGTCGACATGACAGGTAAATAGGATGTCGACATGGTCAAGTAAAAAGTGATGATTTGCTTTACTTTGAAAATGATGATTTAAAACATATGCAACTTTATTCAAATGGACTCTATGTATTTGTAGAAGGTATTTAGAAGTAGAAATACTTATGAATGTATATATGTATATATACTAAAATATATTTAAAATCAAAGTAAATAAACTAAAGTAAATATAATATTAAAATAGATTTTGAGGCTAAAATATCAAGGACAATTTTGAAATCAAAATATAACAAAATGATAAATATGATTTTGAGGCTAAAACATTATTGGAAATGTGAACGAAGGTTTTTCTTTTGAAAAGGAATATTTGAAAATCATTTTATAAAACAAGAGATAATTTTGAAAATCATTTTGAATCAAAATTAGTGGATAACAAAATAGGGCTACTATCTGTTCCACTAGATATTTCGTGAGTTCCATCTCACTAGGGTTCCATCCCTTTAACAAGAACGAAGTGGATTCCATTCCACGAGTAAATTGGATAAAAAAGAATGATAGTGCTTTCAAGGAGTTTTAACAAATATCTAACCTAACTATATTATTTGTCTTGAACTCTTGAATATCTTGAATCTCATGAGTCTTCAATCTTGAACTCTTGATCTTTGTCTTCATCAATTTTGTTTTCTTTACTGTACAGTCTTCTTCTGTTGATACCTGCATATAGATTTCCTGCACATATATATTTTATAACACTTCTATAGTTGTTGTCATCAAAACCACTATCCTATGGACTAACATTCTCCCCCTTTTTGATGATGACAACCTTTGTTTATAAAATATTTATATTCTCCTTATAACTCCCCCTAAATCTAATAACTCCCCCTTAATCTATGCCTAACTAACCTATTTTATACTTCTCCCCCTTTGTCATCAACAAAAAAATGACACTAACTCCCCCTAAATCTGTGATATTAATGATAGTGTTATCATTAATAATACTGAAACTAGATATAACAATGCTAAATATTGTATACTCAGAATGATATATATGAGTAATATAAGAATGAGAATAATAAGTGTAACCACAAATTATTTTATTCATATCACTATATACATAACTGTTAAATGAAAAGAAAAATGCATACAATAAGTAGACAAATCAATCAAACATAAGCACACCTATTTATGTCTTATTACATAATCAATATAGTAAGTTATCATAAATCAACCATGTTTAAAACCAAACCAAATCAAGTATTTCAAATCAAATCAATTTTAAACCAAATCAAACAAGTTAAATGTTACGTGGAACTTCAACCCATCCCTCTTTTCCAAAGATGAGATCCGTTTTGATTACTTCCCAATCTTCATCGTCCTGGAGCAATGTCTTCGGTGGATTTACTTGGAGATCCTCTTTGTTGAGAGCGGAGATCATCCATCGTAGTGCATCGAACTGCCTTTCTTGTTCCTTTATCATCTGCATTTGACTCAGTTCTAAGTGCCTCTGATTTCGTAGAATAAAAGTAAGAATATCTTTGAAGGATTTGAGAGTTTCTTCAAGATTATCACTTAGATTTGAAGAGGATGAAGCCATTTTGATGATAAGTAAGAAGGAAATAAGTAGATAAGAGTAGAGAGAAGTTATGAGAAGTTTTCTGGAAGAAAATAGGACTTAAATAGACAGGAAAGTTGTTTGAAATGAATAGACATAAGGAGTTATTTTGAATTTCAAATTGAAATGTCCATTCAGAATATTACCAGTATATGTCGACATGACCTCTATACAGTATGTCGACATACATAGCAGATTTTGCACATCTTATTTTTGAATTTTCAGTGTATATATATATATGATTTATATATATTACTTGATATAAATAAGAGTAACAGTAAGATAAACAGAGAATAAGCTTCATTTCATACTAGAACAGAGAAGTACATGAATTTCATAAAGAAAACATAAAGATACAACTTTCAATACACCAAATTTCATTGATATACAAAAAGTAAACTCTAGAAACTAGTAGATGAGGATGAAGATGATGAGATATTGAGCTTCTTGTTGACTTTGGAGAAGAACTTGTTCATAGTATTGGACATTTTGTCCAATTTTTTGTTTACGGAGTGTTTGAGAGCTTTTTGATTTTTCACAATCACTCGTTGATTGTGAAGGAGAGTCTTGTTTGATGGTCGTGTGGGAAAATCAATACTCTCTAAGGAAGTTTCTTCACTTTCTTCCTCTTCTTCTTCCTCACCTTCTTCTTCCTCACCTTCTTCTTCCTCCTCTTCCTCTTCTTCTTCTTCCTCCTCATCTTCTTGCATTTCCTCATACCCCAATCGTGCTTCTTTTTCCGTTAGTGTTTCGTATGGTTGAAACACGTGTGGAATTTTCATAAGTGAAATATTGGAATGATTAAAAACCTTTCGTGGAAAGAATTCTTCACCTCTCATATCCACTCCAAAGTAATTAAAAATTCTAGTGAGGTATATTCCATGATATAATGCATTCTCTCCCAAATCCAAGTTTTTGTGTCGAAATTCATCCAAGATAACTTGTGCCCAATTAATATCATAATTTCCAAAATTTGCAAAAAGAGCCTTACACACTTTTTGAGTCGGGTTATTGTAATTTCCCGATCTCGGAGTAATAGTGCGTTGAAGGAGAAGATTAACAATACGAGCTTTTGGTCGAATTTTTTTTTTTTTGAAATCCATTTCTTCCTCAAAAATATTGTGAAAAGTTTCACGATCGGTTTCCTCGATTTCAAAAGAAGAAAGATTGGAACCGGTACTTTTACACTCAAGTATGGTTCCTAAAACATCGGTATCCAAAACAATTTGTGTCCCCTTGACACTACTCCACACTTCATCATCCCTTCCATTATAAAAACCACGATTTAAATTTGCATAAAACATTTTGACAAGGTTTGGATAGCAAACAAAATCATTTTGGTTATTGTCAACCAAGTTTAGAATACCATTGTTTTGAAAGAGAGCATCAATTTCATAAGAAGCGAAGTCATTAAAAATAGCAAAATTACCCGAATGAACTTTTCCATAAGTTGCATAATTAATGTATGCAAGTATGGCATCTCTATTATTGTAGATGATCTTTGGTGGCTCTTGACAGCCTCATTCCGGCTACGTTGCTAGTGGATGCCATTTTTGAAGAGATAAGAGTGTTTGAAGATAAAAGTTGTTTTGAATTTGAATTGAAAATGGAGATAAGTGTTGATAGAAGATAGATATAAAGAGGTTGAATAGGTGGATTCTCTGGTCAAAGAGTCATAACTATTCAGAACATAGGAGTTAGTGAAAAGGTGGAGGGAAATTTGAATTTTGAATTCAAATTTAGAAATCTGATTTGCTACAGGTATGTCGACATTACCAATAAGTGCCATGTCGACATGCACATCAGATTTTGCAAAAATGATTTCAAGCATGTACAAGATTTATATATATATATATATATACCTATATATATTATGATTATTGTCTGAATATATTTTGAAAATATATTATACAGAAAATATATAAAAATAATATTTTATAAATTTTTTAAAAGATATTTAAAAAAATTTTAAGTTAATAAAATCAATTATATACTTAACTAATAAACTATTGTAAGCAACCAATTTTCAACCAATTAAAATAGTAAACGTGTACCTTGTTTAAGTTCCATATCATCCTGATTATCTGAATTCTGAGTTGTCATAAAACACATATTTGCCAATTCTGTTTTCTGTTCATCATCACTTGAGGACGTATCTGAATCATCCAGTGTTGCTGCAAATGCTTTCTTTCTTTTCTTTGAATATTCTTTGTTTGATTGAGGAGTTTGCTTTTCTAGATGTGGACAGTCTCTTTGATAATGACCAAACTCATTGCAATTGAAGCATTTGATGTTGTTGAGTGATTCAGTGTTATTTCCAAAACTTTTTCTCTTGTGATTATTCATTTTTCTATACTTCAAGAATTTTCGAAAGTTTCTTGTCATGAAGGCTATTTCTTCATCATCATCACTAGAGTCTGATTCACCAGTTAGTGCATTGAAGGCAATGGACTTTTTTTCTGATGACTTATTCTCCCTTCTTCCCTGAATTTGAACTTCATATGACATCAGATTTCCAATTAATTCATCAATCTTCAAGGTACTGATGTTATTTGCTTCTTCAATCGCCAGTGTCTTCAAATCCCATTCTGGAGTGAGTGAATTCAGAATTTTCCTAACTTGATCTTCTTCGGAGATTGCTTTTCCCAGAGATACTAGTGAATGAACAATATCCTGAAAACGACAATACATATCTGGAATAGATTCACTAGGCAACATCTTAAATAATTGAAATTGATTAGTAAGAATAGAAATTTTGGTCTGTTTAACTTTGCTTGTACCTTCATGAGTAACTTGCAGAGTTTTCCAGATTTCATATGCAGTTTTACAAACAGATACCCTATTAAATTCATTTCTATCTAGTGAACAAAATAAAATATTCATGGCTTTTGAATTGTTTTGAGCCACTTCTCTTTGAACGGTCGTCCATTGAGCAAAATCAGTTGTGGGCTCAGTGTATTCAGTTTGTGTCATATTCCATGTTTCTAAACTAATGGATTGTAAATATATCTTCATTCTACATGCCCAATATGCATAGTTACTGCCATTGAAAAGTGGTGGTCTGGCAGTGGACTGACCCTCTACAAATGAACTAGAAATACCAGTGTTGGTAGCCATTGTTACTTTTCAAAAATCAGGTTATGAATACTTTGAAAAACTTGCTCTGATACCAAATGAAAGGAACGCGGAAGATGATCTTAAGGCTATTTAACACTAGAGGGGGGGTGAATAGTGTTTTAAGAATTTCTTTAAAACTTCTTTGATTTAAATTGAATTAACTAATTTAATGCAAATACACAATCACAGATCAAATCACAGAATCACAAACAAATGCAAATGTAAATAAAAAGCAAGTAAAGGAAAGAACACACCAGGAATTTTATACTGGTTCGGTGTTACCCTACATCCAGTCCCGCACAACCCGTACGGCTTTCTATTCAATAATAATCTAGATTACAATCCCTCGATTCCAAGGCAACGAGGTACACCCTCCAGATTCTCAGGTCTCTGGGTAGAACCACTTGATTCACAGGACACAAGTTCACCCGATCGATTTCCAAGGACACGATCACACCTTTATAACCCCACACAAATTTCTTTGAGTACAAATGTATCTATAACTCTGATAAGCACTGAGATTCTTTGAAGAGAGTGGCAGAGAATCAAACTAGAGATATTCTGGTTTGATTCACTTAAGATTTCGGCAGAATATGGATAGGATGATTAGAAAATAAGATAAGAAAGTAAAGAGGAGAGAAAATAAAGAATGTAGTTACTGGAAAACGTCCATAACAGTCTCTATTTATAGAGAATGAATGGATGTGTCCATTCGAAGAGGTTTAAACGAATAGACACTTCTTTTGAAAACAACCTTTGCTGTAACGGAAAGCATGTCGACATGATAGGTAAATAGGATGTCGACATGGTCTAGTAAAAAGTGATGATTTGCTTTACTTTGAAAATGATGATTTAAAACATATGCAACTTTATTCAAATGGACTCTATGTATTTGTAGAAGGTATTTAGAAGTAGAAATACTTATGAATGTATATATGTATATATACTAAAATATATTTAAAATCAAAGTAAATAAACTAAAGTAAATATAATATTAAAATAGATTTTGAGGCTAAAATATCAAGGACAATTTTGAAATCAAAATATAACAAAATGATAAATATGATTTTGAGGCTAAAACATTTTTGGAAATGTGAACGAAGGTTTTTCTTTTGAAAAGGAATATTTGAAAATCATTTTATAAAACAAGAGATAATTTTGAAAATCATTTTGAATCAAAATTAGTGGATAACAAAATAGGGCTACTATCCGTTCCACTAGATATTTCGTGAGTTCCATCTCACTAGGGTTCCATCCCTTTAACAAGAACGAAGTGGATTCCATTCCACGAGTAAATTGGATAAAAAAGAATGATAGTGCTTTCAAGGAGTTTTAACAAATATCTAACCTAACTATATTATTTGTCTTGAACTCTTGAATATCTTGAATCTCATGAGTCTTCAATCTTGAACTCTTGATCTTTGTCTTCTTCAATTTTGTTTTCTTTACTGTACAGTCTTCTTCTGTTGATACCTGCATATAGATTTCCTGCAAATATATATTTTATAACACTTCTATAGTTGTTGTCATCAAAACCACTATCCTATGGACTAACACTTACTAATGTCCTATACACTTTACGGGAACTTCAATTATTACTACTAAAAGTAATTACTGCTATCTCCTACATAGCCTTACACTTTTTCCCGTCATGCCTAGGAAATGATTCCTATCTACTATATATTTAAAATTTTGGTTTGGTATTTATCATTTCAATTCAAAAAATTAAAACTTCTAAATTTTTGAAACATCAAATCCCAAAATTCTTGCTGTTTGTACCAAAATTGGGCACAACACTCTTCGGAAGGGTTTGAAGAGATAAAATGAAGAAATAAATGAAAAAAGAGGATTATCTAACAAACACTTCAAACAATAATCAAAAAACAACAAAGGAACACAGAGATTTAGAGTGGTTCGGCGTGTTGCCTATGTCCACTATGAAATGATTGATCTTTATTAACTTTTTGCTTACTGGTTACAGCGAATTACAACAGTAAATCTCGAGTACAACAGTGAAATTCGAGTACAATGGTGAATTTGGTAAAGTCTGGACGTCAAAGAGCCAAAAGATCCCTTTTCTATAGGTTCTGGCCTGCTATTTATAGGCATAGGTTGCAAATATCTCGCTCAGATCTCGGGAGACCTCTTCTGGCACGTAGGTGGGCCCACGCGATCGATGCCATGCGATTTGCACTCGGTCCGTGATCGATACGAACGAATTTCATATCAATCAAGATTTGACCCAATTGAGTCAAAATTGGGCATGAGCATTCCTTAGGTTGTACGCAAGCTTCTGTGAAAATTTCGTAGCATTTGGACTTGTAGATTGTGAGTTATGATCGATGCAAGCTTGCGTTGTTCCTATGCTGTTCTCTTCGCATCGATGTTGTTCGAATCGGTCATTTCGTATGGATGATCATGCACGTGATGCCAATCGATGTGGCGCTTGCTTTCAGGATCGATCTGAAGTTCATGCCGAGTCGATCGAGTCTTCCTAACGTTCACGCCTCATTCGTATCGATTTGACCTGGTCCTGTTTGCATCGATCGAAGCTGTTTTGTTCGTATCGATTACCGTCGCATTGTTCGTATCGATATTCATGGGCCATTTCGTACCGATATATGAGGGCCATTTTATTCGTATCGATGGTTAATTGATCGATACGAACTGCGCGATTGAGATTGATGTGAATTAACCCCAACTGATCGATACAAAGTTGAACCAATTTGGTGGATTCGAACAATTAACGCGATGGATACGAACAGATGGATAGCGTGATCGATACGAACAAATGGATGTGAAGCAATATTGATTGATGGATACAAACAAGGCCTTTAAGTCGATGGATACGAAGAGTGTAGTTCTCCTGATCGATACGAAGACGAGTGCATCCGATGGATTCGAACCAGACCGATATGAAGAAAGGCTTTCTCCGGTTGCTTGATGGATACGAACAAAGTGATTGCTTGAATTGCATCGATCATATCTTGAGCGTACAAACTCCGATTGACTTGAAATTTGGAACAATGGCTTTCATAGCTTTGCTTGTCATGTCTTGTCGATTGTAGCTCGATCCGGACTCGGACAAAATTCATCGATATCCATAGTAAGCCTGCGTATAAACGATCTTCGGGATGGACTGTCCTTGGTTTCCAGTTAAGTTCCTCGTATCACGGCCTTGCCAAAAGGCGGGATAACATTTGCCCCCTAAAGTACATCTTGTGAGAACACGACGTGCTATGAAAAGCTGCAATCTTCATTCTGAAAAGTTCCATCTAACTTGTTAAATAGTTATCGTCTTTTCATTGAAAGCTGTGGCCTTTGATTGATCCATAGAAACATAAATTGTGAACCGTAGACTGCCAATTGTTGTACTGTGTATTGTTGTAATTGATTGATGTATGATAGTAATTTGTCGATCGTTGTTTTAATTGTTACCAGACAAGTATTCAATTCCTATGAATTTTTAACATTATATGTTAGTTCATTATACATGAATGTATGTTAGCCTGACGCCCGTTAACGTTCGTACGTTCACGAGTCGTTGTCAGGTTTCAGTTTTTGTATCGAATTACGTATCGATCCTCTCCTTAATCGACCTGGAATTCGAGTTGTAACGGCGCTTGGTGGTCATTTTGGATTATCCCCTCGTATCGATCCTCTCCTGGATCGATTCGGGATGAATGAACATGAATCATGTATCGATGGAGTTGAATTATTCAAATATTAATCTGTGATGATCTTCGCATCGATGGTTGTGAATCCCTACAACTCTCAAAATGAGGGATACGAAGTTGCAACTCCATATCGATAGGCTAGTGAGGGATACAAACAGTGCAACTGGTCCCCCATGTACTATTCGTATCGATGGATTCAACCTTTTATGGGTTGTGTGTTGATGGATACGAACAGTACAGTTCACATCGATGCGCCTTGGATGGAGTCGAAAATAGTGGATACGAATAAGTGTTTCGTATCGATGGAATCCGATGGTTCAGAAAAATCTTTGTTGCAAATTTCGTAACGATAAAGTTTGAGCCGATGGATACGAATAACTAATTCGTATCGATCTGGGGGGTAACTGGTTAAAATCAGTCGCAACGACTAGGAGACGAACCGTTTTCCTCCACTTCTTGGATCCATATATAAACATTTGTACTTAGCCAAATTTCTCACTTGTCATTATTTTCTTCTGGCCTTCGTATCGATAAAGAACGCGAGAAAGAAGAAAACTGTTATTTTCCTTCGAATCAAACCAAACCTCCAACCCCTTGAACTAATTGTTGAAACCAGGTAAACAGCCGATGAACTCGCGTAAAGAACGATGAGACTCGAATCCAATTGCTAATCCATTCATATACATGGGCGACTTCAGACGATGTTAAGGTTGAAGCTAGTTCGGAGTATGGTCGAGGGAGTAGCCATGGCGCTTTAGAATGCTTAGGGAAGAAGAGGTGAAAAGGGACGCCCAGCTCTAACTTCGTATCGATAGAAGATAAGAAGAAAATTGGCTTCGTATCGATCCTGACCACATGACCTACGTTGATGATCAATCGTTCGATGAAATCCACGAACTTCGTATCGATCCCCTATCGCGTATTTGGTTTCCTGAATTTCATGGTTTGAGATCGATACGAAACCAACAAACTCTTGATCGATTCGAATTTAGTGCCGAATTTCAGACCGATACGAACTTCGTGAGGACTCTACCGATGTAATGCCAGCGTGAATTGATCGATGTGAAACCAAAAGCACTGTGACCGATACGAAATGAGAGCTTCAGATCGATGCGAAATTAGAGTTTCGATCGATGCGAAGTTAGAGCTTTGAGCGATGCAAAGTGAGTGTTATGAGACCGATACGAAGTTAATGCCCTTGCAATGAATGATCTGAACTTTCTGATATTGAATACAAATTTCACGTAAATTCAAATATTTGACTCCGACGAGCTTCATCTTTGCATAACCGGATTTGACCTTTTCTCTGCATACTTTACTGCCTTTCGAAGCTCGTCGATGGAACCATAACTTAACAAACTTTTTTAATAAACTTTAGCTTGGATCGGTCTCTAAAGTCTGGATGGCACGGTTGTGACGGTCAGCGATGACGGTCACTTCCAGTTGAATTTCAAAGTCTCATCGTTCGGACATTTTCTCTAACTCTGTATGCTTTCTTAAGCAACATGTAGCACTGCACTACACAACACATTCATACATTTCACACTAGGGAACGCACGGGCTTACTATCATTTAATGACAGTTTTTGATAAGTCTATTAGTAATGGAATCCACAGGTTCACCGCAATAGGAGACACTTAGTTCGCCTTCTTTGGTGACAGAGGTACCAAATATCGCAGCCTCAATTGTAAATCCGGCTCTGGATGATCTTCTTGGAGGCACTATAATTCTGAATCCGCAAGATTCTGTTCCATCGAACATCTCGGAATATATGCTAGGCAGAATCTGTCTACGCCATGAGCTGTCATTCAATGACGTACTACTTCCAGGGCCAAATGACAGGCCACATGCTCCCCCGGAGGGGTATACAGCCTTCAATCGACATTCTTACACCGCTGGGACACTTCCGCCCTTTAATCAGTATATATGGGAAGTGTTGGCTTTTTTAGGGATCACCCATCGCAATTGCATCACAACGGATATGCGTTGCTGAACAACACCTTCATCGTCTTCATAGAGCATCTTCTGCAGCCCCCAACTCTGGAGGAAATCAGATACATATTCAATATAAAAAGTCGGGGAGATAGTCCCTCTTTTACATTCTTGGAGGCGGTTAGGAACTGCCAAGTGGTGACAGGCTCTTGGACCAGACTAAGTTACTTCAAAACTGAATGGTTCTTCGTCCGATGTCCACCAGGCTTCGCCAGGCGATGGATAACTAGACATAAGTGCTTCAACTTTACATGACTTGACTGTGTGACATCACTTGACATCCACTCTAACATTTTATGTCTTTTGCAGGCTCGATTCTGCAGCCAGAGGGTGCCCACTTTAAAGAGAATTCAAACTCTTCAAGAAGTGCCGATTGAGATGAGAGAAATCGAGTCGGTACTCACGGATGAGAACTTGAGAATCGTTGGGCTGATCGATCAAGATCAAAGCATTAGACCTGAAGGATCGATCAGAACAGTCTCGACAAAACGGGCTAAACGTAGAGCACCCAAACTTATGATAGACGAGGAGGGCGATGATGAAAGTACTCCCACAGATGATGAACTTGTTGCTGGGCCTTCTGCCGGATTTCAAGCAACAGAAGGAAGGTGAAAAGGCAAGGTCGCTGCTCACAAATGCCCTAAGTCTTCGAGGTGGAAATCAGTTGTGGTTTCTTTGCCGGCCTCCGGCATTAGAATCTCAGAGGCTCCCCCCTCGCCAATAGAGAGTCCTTTTGAAGGGCTTGCCGATATTCTGATTTCGGACTTTGTGTCACTTCCATATGATACCGGATTGGAGGAGCATCAAAATGCTCTAGATTTAAGCGAGTCTCTACCCATCAGTGCTGCCGACATTACCGGTTGGTCGGGGGGTTACACACATATACACTTCATGGCACCACACGGTTTACAGCCTTAAATTGTCTATTTCAAGAATTCGCTAACCTCGTTTTTCTTTTACTTTACAGATACGATGAACATGTGAGATTCTATGCTCAACAGTCTTTGTTCAGCACGCCAATCGTCAAGCTCATATTATGAATCCCGTCAGAGGGAGGATGACAGAAACCGCGATCGCGGTTATTCTAGTCAGGAAGGTTATGAGAGGGACAGAGACAGAGATTACAGAGAACAGAGATATCGATCCCGATCACGTTCTCCACCCCCTCGACTCCCCACACAACCTTCAGGCCAGGGAAAACAGCTGGTAGAGCCCCTTTGTCATAAACCCTCTTCGCAAACTTCTTGGCCTGAGTCGCAACGCCACAAAACTGAGGTTGAGCCTCCAGTCGTCGCTGAACAAGCTATCACTTAGCCTATTGGGGAAGGGGCTATTAGGATTGCTCAGCTAAAGAAAGATTTTCCAAATATATGCTTTGAAGGCTACATCTTCCCTCCCCACTTAAAGAGAATTCCATCGGAGGCAGAGAACACAATGCATGATTATATTCATGACATCTATACCCAGTACAAAGAGTGGGCGAAGGCTGTAGAAAAAGCATCAAAGGTGGCCTTTGAGCGGGCAAAGGCAATTGAGAAACTATAAACTGAGCTTGCTCAAAAAGATCGGATCATTCAAGTGCTTAACGATGAAGCCGAGTCCTCTCGGAAATCAGAGATAGAGGCCACCAAAAAGATCGATGAGGCGATCTTGGCCATGGAGAGGATGAGGCAGACACACTTTGCCTTGGTGGAGCAGATGGGCCACCGAAACACTACTGTCACAACTGAATGGGACGTTGCTTTGAAAGAACTTAACGAGCTCAAAGCCAAATTTTCTAAAATCATCAAGGAAAAGGATGATGCCAATAGAGCAGCTCAGGAAGCATGTGAACTGGTCGTAGTGCTTCAGAGCGAGCTGGATGCGGCAACGGCTAAGGTTCGGGAGGTGGAGACTAAGGTTGAGGAGGAAGTCCAAAGGGAGGAGTCTAGCTAGAAGCTGATATTGAAGATCTCCTCATTGTTTATAATGCTAACGTCCTGAAACATAGAAATCTAGCCTGGCTCGACAATTACCCGCCTTTTGGCAAGGCCGTGATACCAAGGAATTGACTGGAAATCAAATGCAGTTCATCCCAAAAACCAGTTATACACAGGTTCGCTATGGATGCTGGAAAATTTTTCCCAAGTTCGGATCAAGCTACAATTGATATGACACGACAAGCAAAGCTATGAAAGCCAACATTCCAAATTTCGGGTCAATCGGGGTTCATATGCTCAAGATGTGATCGATGCAAAATCAAGTAATAATCTCGTTCGTATCCATCCAAGCTCGCAGGCCTCATTCGCATCCATCAAAATCATCATCGTTTGCATCCATCCAAAGCGCCATTTCGTATCCATCATACCTATTCCACTTCGTATCCATCACATCCGCTCTGTTTCATATCGATCACCAGAAGTGCAATTCATATCGATGGTGGAAGACAGCATCTCGTACCGATCGCTAGAAGGTCCCTTCGTAGCGACTCAGAACCCCCAACTTCGTATCGATCAAAATCAGCGGCTTTGTATCGATCGCTGGATTCGAGTCCTCGTATCGATCACTCTGGATCGATGCGAAATCCCATCATCAGTCGATACGAACTACCTGCTTCACTGATACGAAAGATGAGTGAAATGATCGATACGAAGCAGCATCCGGGTTATCGATACGAAGTACATGGGTTCGTATCGATACGAAGCGGCCTCCAGCCATCGATGCGAAGTGGCCGGCGAGCATCGATACGAATAGAGCCTCAAACGACCGGTACGAAGAGAACGCATAAAGATGGTTGACTCAATCGCTCGGCATAAAGAGTGGATCGATCCAAAAAGTTAGCACCACGTCATCAGGCATCACATGCCAGGAAGCGATGCGAACGGATCGATGCGAACCGAAGCGATGCGAACTCAGTAGCCTTCAACAAATCCAAACTTGCATCGATCATAGCTCAAAATCTACAAGTCTAAATGCCACCAAATTTTCACAGGAGCTTGCGTGCAACCTCATGAATGTCCATGATCGATCTCGACTCGATTGGACTGAATATTGATCGATATGAATTTCATTCGTATCGATTACAGATTGAGTCCAAACGGTCGAGGATCGATCGCGTGGGCCCACCCATGTGGGAGAAGATGTCTTCCGTGATCCGAGCGAGATATTTGCTGCCTACGCCTATAAATAGCAGCCTACGACCTACTGAAATAGGATTTTTTGGCTCTTCTACGTCCAGACTCTGTCGAATTCACTATTGTACTCGAATTTACTGTTATAACTCATTGTAACCAGCAAGAAAAAATCAATCAAAGTCAGCCAATTCATAGTGGACGTAGGCCATACGCCAAACCACTCTAAATCTATGTGTTTCTATGTGATTTTCTTATTTGTCTATTGGTGTGTTTGTTTGATCTTCCTCATTTTCCATTTATATTCTTCATTTGATCTTTCAAACACATCTGAAGAGTGGTATGTCCAATTTTGGTACAAACACTTTGGTGCTTTCATTGAGAACCTAGTTTTTCTCCTGCTCGTTGGATCTACTGACGATATTGGATTGTGAAAATCTAAGGAGAAGATCCAGATTTCAAGTTCAGAAGTTCTTCCACCCTATTCAGATTTGTACCAAGTCTAGGAGAGAGCTTCGCTATCCATCATGGTCAACACTAGGACTACTTCAACAGCTGCAGATCCAGAAGGATGGGATAGACAGAACCCCGCGCAACTTCCTCCTGCCGATCAGAATGCTGTCGGACCTTCAGATCCGCAAGGCCCTATCACCAGGGAAGAATTCTAACTCTTAATGCAAGAGCTGACATAGAGTCGTCAACAGCTTACTCAGCAGCTCCGTGCTAACATGGAATTAACCAACCAACTGAGTCGTCAAAGATGAAGGAGATCCAGAAGGGATCTGGCTTCCTATTCATCCACCGAGAGTTCAGCCTCTTCTGACTACCATCATAGATCCACATGCCCACAATTGGACGGAAGTTACACATAGGCTACTGGGCATCAGCGCACCTTGAGTCTTAGGCAAACGAGAGTTGGTCCGTCAACCAGCCATCAGACCGGACCCTCCTCCCGAGAAGGTACTGCTCCCTATCATATTACCGACAACCGCACTACCACCATTGCTACTGAATTGGGAGTTGATGCTCGGAACTGAATGGATCCGACCCACCGCCAACGCAATCATACTCCTGAGCCTTATGACCCTGAAGACATAGAACCAAGGAGGTGGGACATGGACCGTCAACCGCGACTGGCCCCTCCTCGCATTGTGGAACCCGACCACACCTTGGCTCAGCATGCCTAGAACGCCCAGATGCCGGATATCCCGACAATGATCCGTCAGATTGTCCGTGAAAGTCAGGGCCTCACCAATGACGACTGGGGAATCTCCCGGAGTCATACCCCCATCACTGATGGTATACTCTACGCTGAACCGCCTCGGTGATTCAGGATGCCAACTCTACCCGTTTATGAAGGGAGCTCTGATCCTAATCATCATATCTTAAAGTACGAATGGTTAATGAATGCTGCACGAGCCGATTATGCGGTCAAGTGCCGAAGTTTCCCGATTTCCCTAGAGGGCATAGTGATTATGTGGTTTACTTGTTTACCACCTCGATCTATCTCATGTTTTGATCAGTTGGCCACAAAGTTTGTTGAACAGTTCTGTATGCATGTCACAAGGCCGAAAGATGTTAACACCTTGTCTAGTGTCACACAAGCTCCTGGAGAGACACTTAGACGTTATTTGGAGAGGTTTCACACTACATGCGCTGAGATTAGTAACCCTAATGATAACTCAATTCTGATGGCACTAACTAAGGGGATTGATCTCGATTCTGAATTAAATAACTGGTTGGCTGGAAAAACCCCCTGCGTCATTGGACCGTTTCTATTCCAAGGAAGCTCAGTTTTTGAGAAGGGAGGATGCGAAACAGTCTAGGAAAAAGTATGACGTAGGGCATAGTGTGGAAGGAATCCAAAAGAAATGTTCCTGTTAAACAAACCGGAGAGAGTTCCGAAAAGGTGCAATTGAACATACAGAATAAACAGTATCAACAGAAAGGCAATGGAGGTCAAAACAGGAAATGGGATCAGAATCATTGGCCACGACGCAGGGCTCTTATGTTCGACAATTATACCCCTTTGAATACGTCGCTGGAGAATGTGTACTTGCAAACCTACAATATTATTCAATATAAGAAACCTGCTCTGAAGTAATCGTCGGAAAAATAGATTCAGACAGGAAAGTTTTGTAGATTTCATGATAGCTATGGTCATAATACGAATGAATGTCGTCATTTACAAGATATTATTGAAAAGTTGATATGAGAGAGAAAGTTGGAGCAGTTTGTGCGGACGCCGTAGTCTGGAGGTGCGGGCCCATCAAATCAGAACCAGATACCAAATCAAGCGAGACTGAAGGAACTCGCTCGTACCGCTGGGAGGTTAGTGATTAATACTGTTAGTGGTGGTCCTCATCCAGCAGATCGGAGCTGGAGGGAAATGGATTCGTATGCCAGCTCTATTAAGCATGCGGGTTTCGAATGTTGTAGTAATTTGGAAGACGGGGCTCCGGCCAAACAACAGAAAACGATGACTGACGACATCGTATTTCAAGACCGGGATGCCGACAGAGTCGTAACCCCAACCATTGATCCACTTGTCATTTTAGCTCAAATAGGTCCCGCTTGGATGAAGAGGATCCTAGGGGACAATGGAAGTTCAGTAAATATATTATTTAAGCGAGCTTATGATCAAATGAAATGGAGGTAAAAGATTTGAAGCCTTGTCAGTCCTGCATCCATGGCTTCAATGGAAGTGCGACTATACCCACTGGGATGGTGGAGCTACCAATGAAATTGGGAATTGGAGAACACCGGAGAGTCCGGATATTACAGTTTGTTGTATTGGACATAGACTCGCCATACAATGCTTTTTTGGGCTGACCGACCCTAGCTGATTTCAGGGCTACTATTGCCCCTTGGTGTCTGACATTAAAATTCCCTACCGACAATGGAGTCGGAGTTGTTCAGGGAGACCAGGCTGCTGGATGAGCATGTTATGTTGTTGAGCCGCAGGAGGCGCAGCGAAAAGAAAAGGGAAGGGCATAGATAAATCTCTCTGCGTTCGCTTTGTGGAAAATTGACAGCTAATGCCTGGGCCTAGGCTCGGGCACCCCAACCAATTCCCAAGGGATCTTGACACGAGAGATACTCAAAGTGAAGACGAAAGTAAAGACAGTCAAGCTTCCCCGGTCGAGCTGACGATCGATGTTCTGATCGATGATAGTGACGATTCTAAAATGATAAAGATTGGATCTCAACTAAGCCAACAAATGCAAGAGGAATTGGTTGACTTTCTCCGAGCAAACCTCGACGTGTTTGCCTGGATGCACTCTGACATGTGTGGGATCTCGCCAGACATCGTGAACCAAACATTGAATATTTACCCGCGGCATGTCCCGGTCAAGCAAAAAAGGCGTGGTATGGATCCAGAGAAATCTACCGCCCTTAAGGAAGAAATAGATAAGCTCAAGTCAAACGGGTTTATCCGAGATGCGTTATATCCGAAATGGGTGTCCAATCCTGTATTTGTCGGAAAGCCTAACGGGAAATGAAGAATGTGCATTGACAACTCATACTTGAATAAAGCTTACCCTAAAGATAGTTTTCCACTTCCCCGAATCGATCAGCTCGTAGACTCAATGTCTGGACATGAACTCTTATCCTTCATGGATGCGTATTATGGCTACAATCAGATACCCGTGCACTTGCCCGATCAGGAGCATACCAGCTTCATCACCGATCTGGGACTTTACTGCTACAAGGTCATGCCATTTGGTCTCAAGAATGCTGGAGCAACCTACCAACGATTAGTCAGTCGAATGTTCACCAACCAGATCGGAAAACCCATGGAGGTATTTGTTGACGACATGCTTGTAAAGTCGTGATTCTCCACTGATCATATCGAAGACCTAGAGTCGATGTTCAACATCCTCCAAGAATATAGAATGAAACTCAACCCATTGAAATGCCACTTTGGGGTCGCATCTAGAAAATTCCTTGGATTTATCGTCAATGCTCGAGGAATTGAAGCCAATCCCGAGAAGATCTGGGTAATCAGAAATCTTGAAACTCCTAGGACTATAAAGCAAGTCCAGAGCCTCAACGGGAAAGTAGTAGCACTGAGCAGGTTCGTTTCAAAATGCACTGACAAATGCATTCCTTTATTTGATCTAATCAGAATAGGAAAATGGAATTTCGAATGGACTATAGAATGTGAGGGTGCATTTCGAGTACTAGTTCAGCACCTGTCCACACCACCCATTCTGTCAAAGCCTATTGATCATGAGAGATTGTACGTCTACTTGGCGATGTTAGAAAACGCAATCAGTGCTGCCTTAATTCGGGAGGAAGATCAGATACAACAGCCAGTCTATTACATTAGCAAACGACTGACCGGAGTAGAGGGAAATTATCCGAAGCTGGAAAAGCTAGCTTATTGTCTTGTCATTGCTTCAAGGAAGCTCCGCCCGTATTTCCAGGCTCATGCTATCACTGTATACACTGACCAGCCATTACGACAAGTGCTTACGCGGCCTGAGACATTTGGTAGGTTACTCAAGTGGAAGATCGAGTTGAGTCAGTTCGACATCGCTTACACACCAAGACGAGCCATTCAAGGACAAGTCCTAGAAGATTTTATCACTGAATTCACTATCCCAAAGGACTTGCCCAAACCAAGTGAATCTCCTAAATATGTCTGGAAGCTACATACTAATGGTGCATCAAATGACCGTTGCTCAGGCGTCGGAGTTGTACTTGAAACTCCTGAAGGCCGATCAATATGCTATGCCTTAAAATTCAATTTCCGTGCGACTAACAACGAGGCCGAATATGAAGCCCTGCTAGCCGGATTGAGACTTGCCAGAGATTTAAGAATTACTGTTGTGGAGATTTACTGTGATTCACAATTAGTCGTGTGTCAAGTTCGAGGAGAGTACCAGGCCAAAGACCGAAGACTGGATGCTTATTTTGCTCGGGTTCAGGAGTACTGAATCAGTTCGATTATTATGCCATCTATTGCATGCCCCGAGAACACAATCAGAAGGCCGATTCCTTGGCAAAGTTATCTAGTACCGGCGAAGCACAACAGATGGGACACATTCTTGTTGGGACACTATCTTCCTCGAGTATTGATCAAATGGAGACCGACTGGGTATTTGAGGTCATTCCCGATAAGGAGTCATGGATGACTCCGTTCAAAAACTATTTCGAGCATGGGCCCTGCCGAAGCGCATGAGTGAAAAGAGACAAGTCCTTCGAAAAGCTTCGCAGTTCACCATTCAGAATGGAGACATGTATCAAAGAGGATACTCTGTTCCTTTACTTTGATGTATCGCCCACGATGAAATCAAACGAGTATTGCATGATGTACATGAAGGAGAATGCGGTGATCACATCAGGGGCAAGCTCTTGCCAACAAAGTGCTCCGATATGGACATTATTGGCCGACTGTAAATCGCGATACATCGGATTACGCCAGAAAATGTGACAAATGTTAAAAACACGCTCGGATTCCAAGAGCCCCACCTACCTAAATAACTCAGATGGTCAGTCCATGGCCGTTTGCAGTATGGGGCATTGACATTATTAGTTCTCTACCTCTGGCCAAAGGTGGTGCGAAGATGCCATCGTTGCAGTTGATTACTTTACCAAGTGGGCGGAAGCTGAGCCCCTTGCTACCATCACAATGAAAAAAGTGATCAACTTTGTTGTACGCAACATTATCTATTAATTTGGTCTCCCACATACCATCATCACCGACAACGGAACCCAATTCGATAGTGTTGAATTTAAGAGTTTCTGTCAACGATTTCACATTCAGAAGAAGTTCTCTGCAGTTGCGCACCCTCAAGCGAATCGACAGGTTGAAGCTGTTAATATAGTTATAAAATCCATTTTGAAGAAACGATTGGAAAAGGCCGGAGGCAAATGGGTCGATGAACTTCCTATGGCCCTATGGGCTTTTAGGACAACCCACAAATCCGCAACCGGCCACACTCCATTCTCTCTTTCCTATGGTTCAGAAGCCATTATTCCAGTCGAGATGGAAGTACCTTCTCATCATGTGACATATTATGATCTAAAGACGAATGCTATATTACTTGCCGAATCTCTGGATTTATTGGATGAGAAGCGAGAAGAGGCTGATTTGAGAGCAGCCGCGTACAGAAGTCGAGTCGTCCGATTGTACAATTCCAAGGTCCGACCCCGAATCTTTGAACTCAGGGATCTCGTCCTCAAGAGAATTTATCCAGTTCCTTCATATGTGAAGCCAATGTAGGAAGGGCCATATGTTATCGAACGACAGCTCGGAGATGGCACATTTAAATTATTGACCATTGACGGTTTCACTCTACCGAGAGCCTGGAACACCGAGAGTCTTCGTCGGTACTACACATAACATGCTCTATTTATTCATTCGGTCTACTTTTCATTTGCAATTTGTTTATGCATTTCGAAATTTGAATTTGTAATAAGGCAAATGACTTTGCCGTATTTTCTTATTTTAGCAATAAAATGCAATCTCTTCGAGCCAGAGCAGTGATTTTTTGAAATGCGTCATATGAACATCACTATGCACGGAGAGTTAAGTTCCACCATAAGGTGGGATTTATTCAAATAAGGAGTGACTGTGATATGACCGATCACTCGCTAAGTTAAACCCGAGCTCGAAGACAAGTCATCACACTGAAGCGAAGAAAGGATTGATACACGACAATCCTCTAACTAACTCCGGACTCCCATAGTGCGAACAGGAGTATAAGCTTACAAGTACGGTTTTAAAGAGGGTGGATCTATCCACCTAACAACTTCACCCGTACTTAAACCAAGTTCGAGGAGGATGGACCCGTCCATCTAGCGACCTCACTTGTTAACTCAGGGTGGATGTGAATCGACCATCCACGATCCTGATAATTCCATCGTTCCCGGAGTGCGAACGAAATTTTGAAACTCACAACAGATTTGATTGACCGTCTGTTAACTAACTCTAAGTCCCCAGAGTGTGGACTGGAGTATAAACACCAACTAACTCTAAGTCCCCAGACTGTGGACTGGAGTACATATATCAATCGACTCTAAATCCCTAGAGTGTGGATTGGAGTATAAACACAAGCCGGGAGTGAAACGACCACCGGTAGGACAAGTCCGAGCCCCCGGAGTGCGGGTCGGAGGATAAACGCAAAGTGGGTGTGACTGACCACCCATGAATCAATCTAAGTCCCCAGAGTGCGGACGAAGTCCAAAATATCGAACGGGTGTGGCTGACCGCCCATAAAAAAGTCCCTAGAGCGTGGACATATTTGTAAATCTTGAGCGGGCATAACCGACCGTCGACGAACAAGTGCAATCCCCAGAGTGTGGGTGCAATCACCAATGTATGAGCAGGTGTGATTCAACCACCCGAACTCGCCTTGATTCTGCCTCAATTCAACAAAAGTTAAGCTCAATATATTGAAGGAAAAATGCAACTGCCAACCGATCTTTACAATTTGTCCCCGAAACTGGAGGCAAAACTTGAGTACCGGCTACTGATTGAGATAGTGCAGCATTGGAATCCGTGTTGACGCTCTATCGTGGCCCGGAGCCGTGACTCCGGGACTTAACAACTAAACCCACGTCCAATTCGGAGGCCAAGATTCCACAAGTACATTGAATGGAAGTTCGAACACTGAAACACTTGAGTGAAATAAACACAAACTATGCTTAAGACAAAATGAAATTTCATTTCAACTATACTTTGGAAGAAAAAGGTAAGTACAAAATTATTCTAAAAAATCCTACTAGCAGGGGCCGAACCCGCATCTATACACGGCCTACAAAAAGCAAAAGTAGATTCCTATTTATCTACCAAAAATGAGCCGAGAAGACATACTTATTCTTTCACTTTCTTCTTCTTCCCCCTCGGCGTCGATCCACTGGAACTGCCACTTGGCTGCCTATTTGAGCCCTTGCCTTTTGGCAGTTGATCTCCAGTCGGGGGCATTATGATAACTTCCTCCTCTGAACACACATGGATTGGAATGCTTCCTGAAGGCGGAGTCGGAGGGACCGGATCAATGTTAGGAGGCGGAGGGGCCACACTGGTGTCGACGACCGTGCCTCCAGGAGAAATCATTCACAAAGGAGCTGGACCAGGTCTCGCCATTCCACCTCCAAAACCACTGGCCCGCATAACTACTTCCATCTCAGCATCGATTTCAGCGATTATCTCCTCCTCATGCATTGTTTAGGCATCTCCAGAGACCCTAGCAGTTGGGCCCGAGGAGCTGGTCATAGGTGCGCCTCCACCCATGACAGATGGTAGATCGGCAAAGGGGTCACTATGATGACCGAGAAATTCCTCCATCATCTGCTCATCAAAAGTAAGCATGCTCCCCTATGTCCCGCCGGCTGGTGCAGTAGCTGTTGTAGTGGTTTGTTCTATTATGATGGCCTCTTGCTCGTGATGCAGCTCTTGAGTTGCAGGAAGCGCGGCAGATGTAGCTCCTATCACTGAATAGAGACAATGAAAAAGAGTTAGCAATTACTTCGACCAACGTTTCTAGCTTTGAATGAACACAAGAAATGTTCGGAATACCTTCCTCAGATTGGCTCGCGGGTGGCGGAGCAGCTTCAGAAACATGCTCGCGAACTGGGGACAACTGCGGTTGATCGGGATTATACGCAGGAACGGACTGAGGATCAACCGCAGGAGTAGACTCGGGCAGGGTTGGCACAAGAGTTTCGGAGCTTGCATCATGGCGCTCAACACCAAAACCCTCTCCAATTTCCAAGTGCTGGGTACCGAGTTTCTCCTTTTCATATGTAATCATGATGTCGTGAAGAAATCTTCTCTCGTCTTCACTCAGCACCCGGTTCTCTAGTTCGAATTCATCAACCAGTTTGGCTTGATGCTCGGTTTTCTCGTCATCCACCAGGCGGCCCCAAGCATTATACAAGTGCGACGGATAGTTATCAAGCTAGGTTAGGTTTTGATGCTTCAACACTTGAGCATTGTATGTGATAAGGAGATCTTCAATGTCAAACTCTAACCTGGCCTCCGCCGCTTTTACTTCATTCTCAACCTTGGCGTCGGTTTCCTGAATTTTAAGTGTTGCCGCATCCCTCTCATTCCTAAACACCACGGCCTGTTCACATGCTTCTTGAGCTGCTTTGTTTGCATCGTCTTTCTCCTTGATGATTTCGATGAATTTGGCCTTAAGCTCCTCTAGTTCCTTCAGCGCAGCATCCCTTTCGGCCATAACAGTGGTGGTGTTTCGATGGCCCATCTTCTCAACCAAGGCAAAATGCGTCTGTCGCATCCTTTCCATAGACTTATTTGCCTCATCAGCTTTCTTGTTGGCCTCTATTTCCAATTTCCTGGAAGATTCGGCCTCATTGTTAAGAACTTGTATTATGCGGTCATTTTAAGCAAGATCGGTTTTTAATTTCTCAATCGCTTTCGCCCACTTGAACGCCACCGCTGAGACTTTGTCCGCGGTCTTCATCCACTCCCGATATTGGCTATAAACGTCATGGATATAGTCGTGCATTGTTTGTTCAGACTTGATTGGAATTTTCTTTAAATGTGGAGGGAAGACGAAGCCGTCAAAACAGATATTTGGAAAGTCCTTTCTCAGCTTAGCAATTCTGATCGCTCCTTCCCCGGTGGGCTCTGTGACAGCTTGCTCAATATCAACAGGAGTTTCTGTTCCAGACCTTCGATGTTGTTGATCGGGCTTTTGTACTTGAGAAGGCGGCCTTTGACGTGAAGGTTCTAAGGGTTGTTTGCCATGGACGGAAGGTTGTGTTGGAGCTTGAGGAGGCAGAGAGCATGACCATGATTGATGTCTATATTCTCTATCTCTGTCCCTCTCCCTTTCATAACGCTCCTAGCTAGAATAAC
Organism: Allium fistulosum; assembly: GCA_030737815.1. Classification (NCBI taxonomy): domain Eukaryota; kingdom Viridiplantae; phylum Streptophyta; class Magnoliopsida; order Asparagales; family Amaryllidaceae; genus Allium; species Allium fistulosum. Next base: position 1,112,249,533 of record CM060907.1, on the reverse strand, counting down.
TGCGATCGCGGTCTCTATCGGCTTCCCTTCTACGGGACTCATAATATGAACTGGATGACTGGCGTGCTGAGCGAAGGCTTCCTAGCATAGATCCTCGCTTAGTCATTGTATCTGCAAAATATAAAGAGAAGCAGATATAATAATCTCCAGAAATGAATAACTTGTGATTAGAAATCGTGTAGTGCGGTGAAAGTGTATGTATGCATGTGCAAAACCCCCCGACCAACCAGTTGTGTCAGCCATACTCGTAGGAAGTGACTCGCCTAAATCTAAAGCGTTGTGGAGCTCTTCCAATCCGGTGTCTTGTTGAAGTGACACATAGTGCGGAATTAGAATATCAACGAGCCCCTTGAAGGGATTCTCCATTTGTGGGGGAGGAGCCTCCGAGTTAATAACACCGGTGGCTGGTAGAGACATTACCATGGATTTTCATCTTGAAGACTTATGAAGTTTATGTGCAACTGCCTTGCCTTTCCTCTTCCCCTTTGAATGTCGATGACTATCTGAAGGACCGACTATGGGTTCATCTTCAGTGGGCGTATCCTCTTCGTTACCTCGCTCAACTATTGTAATCTCGGGCACCCTACGCTTCACCCGTCTCGCTGAGGCTGTCTTAAGCGATCCCTCAAGTCTTATGCTCTGGTTTCGATCAATTAGCCCAACATTCCTCAAATTTTTATCCGTCAACACCGAGTCAATTTCTCTCATCTCACCAGGCACCTACTGCAGAATCCACACTATTTCATTAAACTGAGCACCTTCGGGTCGTGGTATTGCGACTATAAAGGAAAGAAAATATTAGATTCAATGTCGGTTACAACTATCTCATAAGCTACTAAAGGAATTGCAACACTTACGTCTAACTAACCACCGACTAGCAAACTCTGGTGGGCATCGAACATAGAACCACTCCGTTTTGAAGTCGCTAAGCCTAGTCCAGGATCCAGTCACCACTTGGCAATTCCTAACTGCCTCTAGGAATGTGAATGAGGGGATATCTCCCCGGCTCTTAACATTGAACAAGAATCTGACATCTTCTGGAGTCGGGGGTCGAAAGAGATGCTCCATAAAAACAATGAATAGACTATTCAACAATGCATATCCGTTTGGATGTAACTGTGATGGAGCGATTCCAAAGAAAGCTAAAACTTCTCGAATATATTGGTTAAATGGAGGAAGCGTTCCAGCTGTGCATGAATGTCTGTTAAAAGCAATGAATCCCTCTGGGGGAGTGTGTGGCCTATCATTCGGCCCCGGTAACAAGACATCATCCAACGATAGCCCGTGCCTCAAATAGATTCTTCCTAACATATCTTCAGAGACATTAGATGGTACAGAATCGTGTGGATTCCCTATAAAGCTTGCTCCCTGTAACTCGTCTGGAGCCGGGCTTGTAACTTCGGCCGCAATGGCCTGCATCTCTATTATCGGAGGAGATGAACTTTGAGCCGCCTGCTGTTGTGAACTTCCAGGCTCCATAGCTAATCAACTCAGTAAAATCCATCATTAATAAGCCAATGTGTTCCCCAGTGTGAAGTGCATAAATGTGTTGTGCAGTGCAGTGCTATATAATACTTAAGAAGTTCTACAAAATTTGGGAAAATGATTGAACGGCGAGACTTCAGAATCAAATAGGAATGACCGTCATCGCTGACCATCATAACCGTGCCATCGTAACTTCGGCGATCAGTCCGAGTTAAAGTTAGTCAAATTAGTTAAGTTACAGTTCCATCGACAAGCTTCAAAAGGCAGTCAAATATGTGATGCAACAACTAAGTCCATTTACGCGGGGCAGATGCTCATCGGAGTTAAATGTTCGATTATGCAAGATTTTGTATCCATTAAAGTCTGAATTTGGATCGATCACCAAAAGTACATTTCGTATCGATGGTGGAAGACAACATCTCGTACCGATCACAAGAAGGTCACTTCGTATCGACTCAGAACCCCCAACTTCGTATCGATCAAAAGCAGCGGCTTCTTATCGATCGCTGGATTCGAGTCCTCGTATCGATCACTCTGGATTGATGCGAATTCCCATCATCTGTCGGTACGAACTACCTCCTTCATCGATATGAAGATCCATTATGCCTTATCGATACGAACACACTCACTATCCACAATCGATGCGAGTATGTCCTTCATCCATCATCAATACGAGTAATTCCATCGTATCCCTGTACACTTCTTCTTCTCCAAGCCACATAAGCACCATCTCCTCCATCCTCGACCTTGCTCTGGCCCATCTCCGGCCTCCACTTCACCAAAGTCAGTCACGGAAGCAAACAAAATGGCAAAGATTTCGAGTCCCATCGTTAACACGTTGGATTCGTTCAATGGATTACCTAATTAGAGCAGTTGGTTGGAGGGATTAACGAATTAAATGGCTCGAAGACAAAGGCAATTTCTCTTTCTCTTTTTCTCCGATCGATACGAAGGCGGTGTGTGGGAGTGAAAGCAAGTGGAAAATTTTCTAAGTCCTAAGCTTATTTATATGGACATGAACTCAAAAGGAAAAACGATTCGTATCCCAGTGGTGAAAACTGGTTGAAACGGTCAGAGTTCAATCGATGCGAACGACACCGTGCAAGCCTACCTGGAACCTTCATATTCATCGATACAAACGAGACAACAGAAGCATGTTTGAACAATTCCATTCCGACCCATCAGCGATCCATCTATGCGAAATGGACACTTCGTATCCATTGCTCTAAATTCCACTAGTACTTGTATCCATCGATACGAGGCATGTAAAAAACAATCAACCAATTCATATCGATCCCTATCGATACAAAAATAATTTTTTCAAATTTTCAAATCAATCCCGGAGAGAATCGATACGAAGGAATACACCAAAATAACCACCTAGCGTTGTTACAACTCGAGTGTCACATCGATTCAAGAGAGGATCGATACGGAATTCGATAAGAGAAAACTGACAACGACTCGTGAGCGTACGAACATTAACGGGAGTCAGGTTAACATACGTACATGTATGTCGAACTAATATTCAATTTTTAAAAATTCATAGGAAGTGGATGCTCACCTGATGACAATTACAACATCGCATAACAGTTTACAATCATTCAATACTCAGTTACAATAGTGCGCAGTACAACAATTGGCAGTCAACAGTTCGTTAATTGTATTACTAAAGAACAATCGAAGGTTACATCTTTCGACGAGAAAACAACAACCGTTCAACAAGTCAAATTGAAATTTTTAGAATGAAGATTGCAGCTTTTCAAAGCACGTCGTGTCCTCACAAGACATACTTTGGGGGGCAAATGTTATCCCGCCTTTTGTCAAGGCCGCGATACCAAGTAATTGACAGGAAATCAAAGGCAGTTCATCCCGAAAAACGGTTATACACAGGTTCGCTATGGATGCTGGCAAATTTTTCCCAAGTCCGGATCAAACTACAATTACTATGACACGACAAGCAAAGCTATGAAAGCCAACATTCCAAATTTCGGTTCCATCGGAGTTCATATGCTCAAGATACGATCGATGAAAAATCAAGTAATAATCTCGTTCGTATCCATCCAAGCTCGCAGGCTCGTTCGCATCCATCAAAATCATCATTGTTCGCATCCATCAAAAGCGCCATTTTGTATCCGTCATACCTATTCCACTTCGTATCCATCACATCTGCTCTGTTTCGTATCGATCACCAGAAGTGCAATTCGTATCGATGGTGGAAGATAGCATCTTGTACCGATCGCTAGAAGGCCACTTCATATCGACTAAGAAACCCAACTTCGTATCGATCAAAAGAAGCGGCTTCGTATCGATCGCTAGATTCGAGTCCTCATATCGATCACTCTGGATCGATGTGAAATCCCATCATCAGTTGATACGAACTACCTGTGTCATTGATACGAAAGATGAGTGAAATGATCGATACGAAGCAGCATCCGGGTTATCGACACGAAGTACACGGGTTCGTATCGATACGACGCGACCTCCAGCCATCGATGCGAAGTGGCCTGCGAGCATCGACACGAACAGAGCCTCAAACGATCGGTACGAAGAAAACGTGTAAAGATGGTTGACTCGGTCGCTCGGCATAAAGAGTGGATCGATCTAAAAAGTTAGTGCAATGTCATCAGGCGTCACGTGCTAGGAAGCGATGTGAGCCGAAGCGATGCGAACTCAGCAGCCTTCAACAAATCCAAACTTGCATCGATCATAGCTCAAAATCTACAAGTCCAAATTCCACCAAATTTTCACAGGAGCTTGCGTGCAACCTCAGGAATGTCCATGATCGATCTCGACTCGATTGGACTGAATCTTGATCGATACGAATTTCATTCGTATCGATCACGGATCGAGTCCAAACGACCGAGGATCGATCGCGTGGGCCCATCCACGTGGGAGAAGAGGTCTTCCGCGATCCGAGCGAGATATTTGCTGCCTACGCCTATAAATAGCAGCCTACGACCTACTGAAAAAGGACTTTTTGGCTCTTCTACGTCCAGACTCTACCGAAATCACTATTGTACTCGAATTTACTGTTGTAACTCGTTGTAACCAGCAAGAAAAAATCAATAAAAGTCAGCCAATTCATAGTGGACATCGGCCATACGCCAAACCACTCTAAATCTGTGTGTTTCTATGTGATTTTCTTGTTTGTCTATTGGTGTGTTTGTTAGATCTTCCTCATTTTCCATTTATATTCTTCATTTTATCTCTTCAAACACATCCAAAGAGTGTTGTGCCCAATTTTGGTACAAACAATCACTAACTTCCAAATCAAGTTATTAGTTTTTCCCCTTTTTAATTTATTTCTCCTGTTTTAGCATAATTTACTGTAAATTCCTTACTTTTAGACTTATGCCTTTCTCTATAGCTTTTTGAGCCTAATATTACTTATATTACTATGATTCTTTTTTACATATAAATGGTATTTAAATATAAGTACACTTCTCTTATAAAATTTACAGTTTTAACATAACTAATTAATAGAACTAATTGCTGAAATAAATGCTGAATTTAAAATATTTAACGGGGATCTAACGATAATATATCATAAACGTAAAAGATATATAATTTAAATCCACTCACTTGTCGTCCTTAGCTTTACTCCATGGCCTTCCTGGATCACCTTCTAAGGCGTCAAATAATTTTATTAAGAAGATCTTCTCCCTAAAAATATTTTCTATTTAGGGTTCAGCCTCAGGCAACGAACCGAATTGGGAGAAAATCTGATTGTGCGAAAATAGCTGGGCCTAGAGTTCTATTTATAGGGGAGTTTAGGGATCTCAGACCGTCGGATTTTTGGATTGAATTTGGTGCAACCACGTCACAGGCTCGATGTGAGTCGTTGGATCTCGAAAACGACGCTCCAGATCGCGCAAAAATCGAATTAAAACACTTCGGCATGTCCCTGAACGATTTTACATCCAGGGCTTCACACAAGTCGACCTGGGTGCATTAGGGGTCAACCCTTGTGCCTTGTGGGTCAACCTGTTGGTCGACCCATAGGGTCTTACTATGTATATTTTTTAAAATTCTGAATTCTTGTTCTTTTCGTAACATCTTCATATTAACTCGGATTTCGACAAGTTATACATGGAAATTGATAAGAAAATCGCCACGGACACAATGGTATAAGTTTCGAGGCCATATTTTGACAATTCCAAAAATTCTTATTTTCACTGTTCGTCGTTATTTAATTATTTTTATCTAAAAATGTGGGGTGTTTCATTCTTAATGACAGTTAGTCCACTTTTTACCCGTTTTATGGATAAATAGTCCATTATTTAGCATAAAGGATATTTCTAGTTTGGTATAATCAATTTTAGGACAGTTAGTCTAGTAGAGAGCAATTGGCTCAGATTTTGGTCAGTTAGTCCATTTATTTCCTGTGTTAGCATAATGAATATTGCTATATTATTATTATTATAATAAGTTGATTAACCAGTTTGGTTGCAGAAAAGGATTTGAATAAATATATGTTTTGAAAAGGGATATTAGTGAGGGGAAACTGGTTCCGCTAAGCGGTATTGTTTCACTAAATATCAGTGAACAGAGATGTAACAGAATTATTCATACCAGGCTTTATATCTAACTCGAAGTTTTCAAACAAATCAGGATAAGCATCCCTAATCCTGCTCTCAGTCTCCAAAGTACAGTCTCTAGCATCGTCACTCCACTGGACCTTTACTAATCCGACTATCTTGTTCCTCAACTTCTCCTCATCTCTAGCCATAATCTGAATCGTCTTTCTAACTACAGTCAACTCCGGCTCTACTACTAAATCTTCTAACACTGTTGGTCATATAGTAGTCTCTGGGTCTCTAACCCATTTTCTAAGATGAGAAACATGGAAAACATCATGGACTTATGCCAAACTATTCGGTAACTCCACTCTATATGTGAGTTTCCTGATTCTCTCAACAATACGGAAAGGTCCGACGAATCTAGGTGCTAACTTTCTTTATTTTCCAAATCTAATCTCACCCTTCATCGGTGAAACCTTAATAAACACATAGTCTCTAATAGGGAATTCCAAGTGTTTCCTTGTTCTGTCTACAAAACTTTTCTGTCTAGACTGAGCTTCCTTCATCCTAGCTCGGATTAATTCAATCTTCTCTACGGCTTCTTTCACTAAATCCGGACCAAGAGCCAACCTATCCCCGGTTTCTAACCAACATACGGGAGTTTTTCATGGCCTTCCAGGTCCACCAACTGCACCTTCAACTCCTTCATCTCAGTGGGTGTCATTCTGCTTGGTGGCCTAATCATCGGTTCTGCTCCAAGCACTAAATCAATTCGAAACTCGATGGCTTGTTTCGGTGGCAATCCAACAACTGGCTCAAACACATCAGCAAATTCTCTAACCATAAAGACTCAATGCAACTCATCCTCCAACTCCATGGTACCCAATAAATCATTCACTTTGCAACTATGGTGCTTTACGGTATAAACTATCTGATCACTACAATCTGGGTTTCTAAGTGATATTTTTCTATCATGGAAAAATATCCTAGCATCATATTTACTTAACCAATCCATCCCAAGGATAATCTCAATCCCTCAAAATCAAACACATGCAAACGGCAATCAAAAGTATGACCTAGCAAATGAAACACTAAATGGTCACACCTTATCCCAAGTGTCGCGTACCCTCCTACCGGATTTGCAACCCTTAAGGAAGTAACTAAATATAAGGGTTCTAGGTTAAGATTATCCACCAAACATCGAGAAATAAAAGAATGCGATGCACCAATATCAAACAGAACGCTAACAGACATATCGTCAATCTGTAGCGAGCCTCCCAAAATAGCCTTCCCTTTCTCCTGCACAACTGGCCTTGAAATTGCGGGTTCCATTGCATAAACTTGCCCCTTCCATCTCTAGCAAGCTCTGGGCATTTGTTCTTATAAGTGCCGATCTGATCACAATTAAAACATCGGATATTCTTCTTTCCAATAGTTTCATTCCCTTTTCCTTTTCTAGCACAACACTCATTGGCATAATGTCCTTTCTTATAACATTTATAGCAAACCACTTCAGCCTTTCCCTTCTTCCATGTTCCTCCCTTCTGAGCATTTTTCTTATGGAAAAACTTTCTTTTCTGGCCTTGTCCCACCTGTACCTCCTTTATTTTCTTCTTCAAACAAGCTAACGCCTCTTCCTACTGCTGCACCATTTCTACCACTACATCACTTGGATCTCTTAGGTGTGGCAAGTCAGAACTTATCAACTCCGGCTTCAAGCCTCTTGTAACTTATCATTCCTCTCGATCACCGTATCAACCAAGGCATATTCGTACCGGGCCAACTCTTCAAATCTTCTTGCATACTCTAAAACAGACATCTCCCTTTGTTCTAGTTCAGCAAACTTCCTAACCAATGCCAACTGTGCTATCACCGACATAAACCTTTCTTGAAACCTTCTCTTAAACTCCGCCCAAGTCATGGTTTCCTTATCAACACCAGCTACAACAGTATTCCACCAAAATAGAGCGGCTCCCTGAAGTTGTCTTGAAGCTAATCTCCTTTTTTGCTCGTCATTCAATCCTAAGTCGGCAAAAATCCTCTCGCAATGCGACAGCCAGTTCTCTACCTCAATCACATCTTCAGTTCCAATGAACGGCTTCTCTCTAAGCCTGGTATAATCTCTGCTCATGTTAGCATAGTGGTTGACAATCGGAGCTTCCTGAACTCCTCCTCCAGCAGCATTACCAACAACAACTCCAGTTGCAATCCCAACTTGCATCATGTTTACGGAAAACTGATACATGGCTCCCATATCCACTTTGGGAACCCCAGCACTAACATTTTCATCCTGAGCCTAACCTGGACCTCTTTTAGCATTTGATCAGGCTTTCCATTAGTGGGGGTGCTATTTCCTCCAAGATTAACTCTACCTCTTCTTCCTTCCATATTTGTATTCAAACCTCGTGAAATACAGATGAATAGCCTAACTAAGATAAGAGTCTATAGATATAGCGTATACTTATATAAAGCAAATACAAATACGTTACTATAGCGTTATCCCATACCCCGATCTTTACTCTAATTACTAAGGATTACGTTTTTCAAAAACCATTTTTAGCTAAAGTATTTCATAAACCATGCTTTGATACCAAGCTGTAATATCCCCTATCTAAAGGCCCAAAACTAAGCGCTACAGATGCTGCAGTCATCTATAGTATTAGCTTCCAGCAACTAAATACGGCTATGTTAATGGTATCTATAATATCAGAAGCACTTGAATATGAAACAAAACACAGATTTCAAAACAACTTTTCTTCATTACATTCAAAACAGATGTTCCATATTCCTTTTGCATAATCCCAATACGTTCCCAGGCATAGATAAAATATACTTATTACAAAATACGCTAAGAGCGGTATATGAAGATACCCCCTTGGATGATCAGAGTCATAGAGTCATAATAGACTTAATACAAACATAGTGTAAATTCAACAAATCATAAAACAAGAAATGCAATCCCTAAATAGCTATCTGTTTGCCTCCTGCATGCCTCTAGTAGCCTTATTCGTCATCCTACTAAAACCTGAAAAGACCTTAACCCCTCAGCCTACTTAAATTAATTTTGAGCACCCGAGAGTTTAAAGGAAAAAAAAACTTCGAGTCAGACATAAAGCTTGGTGTGAATAATACTATACATCCCGGTTTAATATGTTAAGTGAGACCATGCCGTTTAACGGAATGGGTTTCCCCTCACTAACATCCTTTAAAAAAATATCTTTGCAAAAGCTTTTTCCTGCAGCCAAAACTGGTTAAATACTGTAAAGCATCATTATGTAAATATACATAAATATCAGGTAATAATGAACTATCCGTTCAAACACATAAGTTTTGTTTGGCTAACTTTTAACCTTTGGCTGACTCAGGCCTACCAGACAATATAAACAAAATCAATCTAACACCTGTTAGACACTCCTCTTCTGGACGATCTGTCCTTAACTATCTGTTAAATACTTCGTTTCTAGATGGTCTGTCCCTAGCTTAATTGTAACATCCCGTATTTTTAAGCCATTGAATTTGAACATTTAATTCTTAATGTGGATTCTTAATTGACATTGAAATGAATAGATTCAGATTCAATCAATGAAATAAGCTGTAATTTTTAATTATAGTAATTTCGGGTTGAATTTGATTTATGGAAAAATAATAATTTAATATTCGAAATTGGGATAAAAAGGTGAATTTGGGGTAAATGATTATAAAAATGGTGTTTAAATGTATTTTTAGGTTCGATTGGTTATAAATAATATTGTTGGATTTTTAGATGAATTTTAAAGTGAATAAATTAATATTTGGGATTTTATATTAATTTAAAAATGAATTTAATATTATTAAAATGCAGTTTAATCAGATCTTGGTCCGGAATGAGCCAGAATGATTTTTAATGTGATTATAAATTTTATATGATTTATTGTTAAGTTAATAAAATTTTAAAAGTGAAATTTTAAGCGTTTTCGTCAATTTTGGGAATTGCCCGATTTAATTGACGAGTTAAAATAGCCTTCCGGGGCGCAGTCTCGGAATTCGACGAAACCAGTTCCATTGGATCCGTAATAGTTAGTTATTATCGGATTTCAATTTTCGTAGCGATCGGAGTTGTCGTTTGACCGTGGCAGCTCGAAACGCATAGATATCGATTTAACCGATTTAATTTTAAATTGACCGTTTAATTCCGTAACTCGCACATACGATCAAATTAGCTTACGAAACCTGTTCCATCGTGTCCGGAACGTAGAAAAACCCGAGGATAGCCTGTCGAAACATGAAATTTGGAGTTCGGTTGTAAATGTTCATTATTATTAAATTTAATATTAAATAAATAATGTTATACGTATATATTCACGTTTAAGGAACCCTAACCCTAAGACATTTTCCTCAGCCGCCACGATATACTCTAATGGCCGATATTGTACGTCGTTCATCCACCTTTTTCTCCTAATCCTCAATCCGATTTCAAAAATTTTCAACTGGAAAGTCGAAGGGGATGTCGAGCTCTTCTAGTTGAACGGTGGAGATCGATTTTAGCGTGACGTTGAGGGAGTTGTTGTGCCGCGTTCGCCAGGGGATGGGGCTCGTTTTTCACCTCGGGTTTAGCGCCGAGTTCATCGTGCTCTCGGCGATGGGTGTGCATCACTTGGGGCTTCCGTTTGGCGATGGTCGATCAATCTCTGGACGAGTTATAGGGGGGCGGCGGCGAACCCTAATCTCGGCGAGGATGGGTTTCGTTTGTTCTGTAGCATGTCGCGTGAAGGAAGATGAAATAGGCTAGGGGCGGGCTGCGTTTTCTATGATTGAGGCGATTTTGGAAGCGTTGGAATCACAGGAACGCGTGCTACGTGATGGTGTAGATCCGGAGTCATTCCGGGCAAGTAGAAATTTGGGTTAAATCGGACACCGTCCGGTTTAATTTAAATTTCAAACGCTCGCCTAAACTCAAGGTGAGTTATTCTCACTCACATCTGGATGCCAGACATTATAAATAATTGATATTTAAATATCTGTATGGTTGATTGTCTATATTTGTGTTTATCTGTCTGGATTGATATTTATATTGTGATGTGCTAATATCTGTGATGCAGGGAGAAACAGGTTGGAGGGATCCAACTGGATTCCTCACAATGTAGTAATTATTTTATAATTGATAGTGATACCTGTTTATATGATGTGATTGATAAATCTGGAAATTTAGTTGTTCTGTGACATTGTGGTATAAATTGTAATCACAGAATTTAATTATAAATGGATAAATTGTGTTTTTACAAAATAAAATGAATTGTTAAATTTAGAATTTCAAAGAATAAAATTTGAAATCGGATTTGAAAGGAAAATGTAAATTGGGCCAAATTGGGATTTTGAATATAATGAGAAGTTTATGAAATGGGTAAATGGAAAGTATAGTTTTCTGGAAATTAAATTTATGAAATTATAAATTGTTTAAAATAATGGTGTTTATTTTAATAACGACTAATGTTATCCGGAAATTAAAAATATGTTAAAATAGAGTTTCCGACTATAAATTAACAAGTTCAAATGAAAAATAGAATGTTTTGAAATGCCGTATTTCATTGGGAATTTATTTAAGTAAATGGTAGACATGGTTTTCAGTAAGAAATTCTCCGATATTGTTTATTTAAGAAAAATGATTTAAATGGGTATATTTAAAAGTGAAATTCCGGATATGGGAAATTGGGTGTGAACTTCGGATGAAGTCATAGTTAAATATGGGATTTGGGATTTATGTTGTAAAACATAATTGACTTGAAATAAATCAGTGGATTTATATGAAAGAGTACTTTGGAATGTTTTGAAACGGGAAAGTGTTTCCCTGGGAAAACCAAGTAAATGTTTATAAAAAGATTTATTTAACTAAAGGTTAAGTTTTAAATCGTTTTAAAAAGTATTTTTAAGAAATCGTTATTTTTAAAGAAATAAATTAATAATTTTTAATACTGTAATAATTTGGGAGTATATTAGCAATTATTTTTACAAACGGATTATTTAAAAGTTGGTTTTAGCTTAAGCTATTAAAATTAGTATTTTTCTTCTTATAACGCTATTTTGAATTTAGTGAAACTAAAACCCTTATTTTTAAATCAAAGCTTATGTGTTAATGACTAGTTTTCTTCACATATTTTAAATTTATATTTTGAGTAAATAAATAGAAGAAATTTTCATATTTTAAAATATATTTCAGTATAAAGTATTTTAGCTGTTTTAATGCAAATTGTTTTATACTTGGTTATTCCCGATGGGAATTAAGGGTAAAGGATTTACCTTGTAAAGGAAGAGTGGAAAATTTGTTTCAAATGAGTTTTGAAAATGTGAAAATATATCTTTGAAAGATATTAGAAGAAAATAAATAATATGGAGATTATTTATTGTGTGATGGATGTGTATGGATGTTTGTGAACATTAATTGATAGTTAAATCACCGACTATCAATATTGGCCAAATGCGCTGATCGTTTCGAAGAGACCGGGATCGAGTTTCCGTATACCGGGATTCTAGGTCTGGAGACTCGAAAACCACTTCGATCCGGTTTGTACGTTTCGCGAAAACGATTTCGGAGTCGAAGATGGAGCAGTGAAGAGCAAGGGCTAGTCGCTACTAATCCTGAGGATATTTCCAAAATGGATGTAGTAGGAATAGTGCCTTCGGTTCCGTTCGGACCCGGGACGGACTTGTATGGACGAATGCTTTCGTGACATCGTCAGGTGGACGATGGGCATTCAAAGTGAAATGTTCTGTAAAGGTATCGTTTAGCCTCAAGCCTCATCAACCGGGAATGACTGAAAATCAGGGGATATGCAGCAAGGCTTCGTGGGTAGCCCCCACTTGAGAGTAAAGTCATCCCTGTCTAGATGTCCCTTTTATTTCGGCTTAGTGGTGCGGTTGCTGATCACAACCGTGGGGTGATTTTACTTGGAATTATCCAGTAAGGGATGATTCCGGTCTTGTGTTGCAGGGGAGCGGGCGTACTCCTCGGTACTGTGATCTAGGCCACGTACTGTGACAGGTGGTACCCCAGTGCCTAGTCATTCGTTGGAAATCCATTTTCCCTACGTGCCTTGTACGAGTTTTGTTTGTATTACCCACGTTGTGGCTAGTATGCCGGAATTTAATAGATGTAACAATTTCGGCTATTTTATAAGTATTTGTATATAGACACTATTATAATATCAGAGGATTTTTATAAAAAGTGTTTTAGCTATCGTAAGGTAAAAACCCGACATGTTTATTTGTGGCGTGGTCTTACGAGATGCTTTTGTTTTCAAAGGATTTTTGAAACTTTAATAATCAGTTTGGATGTATTTATGATGCGCTGGTATTCCAGACTGACTCGGGTGTTATTTTATTATAATGCTCGGGTCAGACCGAGTATATTACAGGATAGGTTGCTATGGAGCAGAAGAGGAGCTGGAGTCGAGGCGTATTATTCGTACTTGTTTATATTCCGCTGCTATGATTGTTGTTAGTCATGTATCTCATTATGGTTGGTTGTATTGATATACTCTGATGATGATGTATTGTATATAAACAGATATAGTTTTGATTTGTGTAAAGTTCTGTTCTATATATTATATTTTATTCCGCTGCGACTGTGAGGTTTTGATGTTGTTTAGTTCATTCTTCTTCTTCTTCTACCTTCTTTCTTTTCCTACAATCCGTCTTTTCCGGCGTTCGATCGTCGGCATATTATACTGTTGAGTATTTTGTGTCGATTTTCGAGGGTCGAGAAGGGCGGGTCGTGACACTTGGTATCAGAGCTTAGGTTGGCGACAACCTAGGCTTTGGTGGGTAAATTTACTCATTTTAAATAGAGTCAATAGTACTCTATTATGAGTTGAATGTAATAATAGCTATGAGAGCGTATTTGTTAGTGGATATAAAATTGTTTTTGGTACTGTGTTGACTTATCGGTTGAGTGTTTATGAATTTTGGTCGGTGCGGGAAGTACAACCGTGTCGATAGGGGTTTCTAAACTCTTAAACAAGGTAAACCGACATAGTATTGTTTTTAAAGTGGGTAAATGAAATAATTTTACCCAAAATTGTATTTTGATATAAAAAGAAATAATTTTTTTAAATTATTATATGTATTGGATGCTTGTTTGGTTGTTTCTTCTATAATCAAATAAGAAATTAAAACATGATCTAAAATTTGAAATGATATATATAAGAAAATAAGAAGTTAAAATATTAAAATGGTTTATAACCAAATGGAATTGACCGAATATGTTTTAAATAAGAAGTGAAACTGAAATTTGATTTAAACCAGAATTTTGACCCCGGAAATTTTGAAAGAGATTTCAAATGGAATTAAACAAAGTTTTGGGAATTTAACATTGTGGAAATGTTAGAAATATTTTAGAAGCATTTGAAAGAATAGAGTATATTTAGGAGAAATATTTTTGAATGGAAATTGATTTGAGGTGAATTTTGGAAGTGGAAAGCATTGAACTCACTTCAGTCGCTGGGAAATAATCCTGATGATGCTGGCCACATCATCAGAATTCATTTTCGAGTTTCTAAAGTGATGGATTGCTACCAAAATAGTTGGTTATGAAATTGTTTGGACTTGTTTAGGGAACAAGTGATTTTAAAATTTTCCAAAAGGGAACTTATTTGGTAAAAGCAGATTGTTTTGGAATTTGGTATTTGATTTGGATATCAAATGGAAATGTGTTGATTTATATTTCAAATTGGTTTTGAAATAAATCCGGGTAAATTGAAATTCTGGAAATTCTGTTAAAATAAAAATGTAGAAATTGAAATAAATTAATTATAATCTTGAAAGCAAAGTTGATTTAAGTGAGGAAGGATGGAAATTTTCATCCTGAAATTAAAATTTAATGTGAGTATATTGAAGTGAATAGAAGTTGAATTTAACTTGGAATAAGTTAAGTAAAATTGGGAATTTATGTTATAAACATAAATCGAATTGAAATAAATTAGTTTGGGTTAAATTGGAATGCAAAATGACTTTGTAATTATGGGTCATTGTGTAACAAAATGTACCCATAAGCTATATAATGTTATATTTATAATCTGAAATTTGGGTTTTAAATTTTGTGCAAGAAGTTAAATGAAAGAAAATCTATATCTTTAAGAATTCAGAGATGCATATGTATAGAAATTGGAATTGTGATTATAAGATGTAAATGGATTAAAATGAGCAATGTAAACTTAGAAATAAATAAGTTGATGAACCTAAAGATGGAAAATTTGGGTGTAAACCCAAGTAAAGTGGAATTATAATCACAAATGGGAAATAGTTGAATGGTATAGTGACTTCAAACTTAACCCTAAATGGAATGTAAAGTAAGATGAGGTAAAGTGAGATATAAAAGATGTGAATGAACTTAAATAGTAAATAAATTTTGAACTTAGTTATGGAAGAATAAATTGGATTGAAGTGAAATTCAAAAGTCAGATACATTATAAGCAATATTGGATGAAATTCAATTCTTATTTAAGGGGTAAAGGAAGTGAATGGGTTTAATTTGGCTAAGCAAAATCTAAGTGAACTTGGAATAAATTTGGATAAGAATCGAATCGAATAGAAATTAATTCAGTTGAGGGGATGTTGAATGTAGTAAATGCTTACTCAATTAAAGCTATAATGATTGGTTAGAAATGAATTAGCTAAATTAAAAGGAATGTGTATGGTAATGAATAGAAGTTTGATAGTTGGTCAAAGTTTGAAAGGTAAATAAAACCCAGTTTTGGGATGGGATTTAATTTTGGTAAAAAATATTGGAAAATATGAATGGATAATGGAATTAGATTGTAATAAAGATGGTTTGAATTGTAAGTAAATTCAAATGAGAGAAATAATTTAAATGGTCTCTTTGTTAATAAAATAAATCTAATATAGATTGAATAAATAAACAAAGTGCATTATAGATTTATAAATGAATTGAAATTTGATTTGAATGAGAATCAAATGAAAATAAAATAAAATTGATTTAAGAAGGAATGTGCATATTGTGAACATTTGAAAGAACTTAAGCTAATTGAAGACAAAATAATTGTCGATAAGCCTTATTAAGTAAGCTGAATGAAATTTGTTAAATAATAAAATGGAAATGCATGTGTAATTGTTTTAATTAATTATTGAGATGAAATAAGGATGTATGGAATGTAAATAATCCAAGATGGAAAAATATTTATATAAACCTGAATTGGATATTGAAATAAATATGTAAGGAAATTTTGAATTTAACAATTGCATTGGAATAAAAATACTTGGATTGTGAATCATGCAATGGAGTAAAATTAATATAAATCTGAGTTGAAATTAATTTTAAATGGTTATAAGTTTAAGTGGTGATTATTTTGTTTGAATGACATGAAATTGGCATGTATTCGGAATTAAGTTGTTTTAACAAGCAATTGAAATTGAGTTTTGTATAAATTGAACTGGAGTGGAATCTAATTCAAAGAATTAGTATATGAATGCAAGTATATTGGTTTAAAATGGTAAATGGAATTGATTTTGAATTAATTGGAAATGGATTGAAATATTATTAAGTAATTTTGCATATGGATAGAAATGGATTATAAAAGAAATGCAAATGTTTCAAGTTTAAAATGAAGTTTGATTGTAAATCAAATTTGGAATGTAAGTTAAATTTAAAAATGTAAGAGAGGCATATGTTAATCATATTGAAATAGAAATGGATTGTTTATATATAATATAGATTGTATGTAGTGAAACTTGAATTTAAGGCATTCAAGTGAAATAAAATGAAGTAGACTTGGATAAGTAATTCGAATGTGATTGAAACCTTTAAATTGTTGATAAAGTATGATTAACATTGTTACATTATGAATTTGCTTGGTTTGGTTATGAAATGGATATGTTGGGCTTGCATTTGTGTTGGAAATGTTATTAAAATGCTCATATCATTGAAACTGATGAGTTTGTTGAGTTTAGTACAGGTGCGGGAGGCGTTCGAGAGAGTTGGAGCGCGTATATGCGTTAGATTAGCCGCTCGCTATTTAAATTTGTTAAAAGGTACGCCTACGCAAATATAATTGGGAAATGATATATATATATATTGTGATATATTTTGGTTTCCGGCCATGTGAGCCGATGTATATATATTTGTGTATCCTGCGATATCGCAGAAGCTCCTTCGTACAAAGGAGACTCCGCCAAAATTTTCCAGAAATTTTGGGAGTTAGAAAATTTTTGGGTTTTTGGAAAAAAAATTTTGTTAACTTGGAAAGTTATTTGAAACGTTAAAGTTCAAAGGCTTTTGAATGTGAATAAAGCAAATGGGTTTGGAATTGAGTTAAAGGATTTGGAAGTGAATATAGCTTTTAACTAAGAAAATGGGATAAGTGAGTTGAGTTGAAGTATATTTTTACCTTAGCAAATTTCGGGGACGAAATTTTTATAAGGGGGGAGGAATGTAACATCCCGTATTTTTAAGCCATTGAATTTGAACATTTAATTCTTAATGTGGATTCTTAATTGATATTGAAATGAATAGATTCAGATTCAATCAATGAAATAAGCTGTAATTTTTAATTATAGTAATTTCGGGTTGAATTTGATTTATGGAAAAATAATAATTTAATATTCGAAATTGGGATAAAAAGGTGAATTTGGGGTAAATGATTATAAAAATGGTGTTTAAATGTATTTTTAGGTTCGATTGGTTATAAATAATATTGTTGGATTTTTAGATGAATTTTAAAGTGAATAAATTAATATTTGGGATTTTATATTAATTTAAAAATGAATTTAATATTATTAAAATGCAGTTTAATCAGATCTTGGTCCGGAATGAGCCAGAATGATTTTTAATGTGATTATAAATTTTATATGATTTATTGTTAAGTTAATAAAATTTTAAAAGTGAAATTTTAAGCGTTTTCGTCAATTTTGGGAATTGCCCGATTTAATTGACGAGTTAAAATAGCCTTCCGGGGCGCAGTCTCGGAATTCGACGAAACCAGTTCCATTGGATCCGTAATAGTTAGTTATTATCGGATTTCAATTTTCGTAGCGATCGGAGTTGTCGTTTGACCGTGGCAGCTCGAAACGCATAGATATCGATTTAACCGATTTAATTTTAAATTGACCGTTTAATTCCGTAACTCGCACATACGATCAAATTAGCTTACGAAACCTGTTCCATCGTGTCCGGAACGTAGAAAAACCCTAGGATAGCCTGTCGGAACATGAAATTTGGAGTTCGGTTGTAAATGTTCATTATTATTAAATTTAATATTAAATAAATAATGTTATACGTATATATTCACGTTTAAGGAACCCTAACCCTAAGACATTTTCCTCAGCCGCCACGATATACTCTAATGGCCGATATTGTACGTCGTTCATCCACCTTTTTCTCCTAATCCTCAATCCGATTTCAAAAATTTTCAACTGGAAAGTCGAAGGGGATGTCGAGCTCTTCTAGTTGAACGGTGGAGATCGATTTTAGCGTGACGTTGAGGGAGTTGTTGTGCCGCGTTCGCCAGGGGATGGGGCTCATTTTTCGCCTCGGGTTTAGCGCCGAGTTCATCATGCTCTCGGCGATGGGTGTGCATCACTTGGGGCTTCCGTTTGGCGATGGTCGATCAATCTCTGGACGAGTTATAGGGGGGCGGCGGCGAACCCTAATCTCGGCGAGGATGGGTTTCGTTTGTTCTGTAGCATGTCGCGTGAAGGAAGATGAAATAGGCTAGGGGCGGGCTGCGTTTTCTATGATTGAGGCGATTTTGGAAGCGTTGGAATCACAGGAACGCGTGCTACGTGATGGTGTAGATCCGGAGTCATTCCGGGCAAGTAGAAATTTTGGTTAAATCGGACACCGTCCGGTTTAATTTAAATTTCAAACGCTCGCCTAAACTCAAGGTGAGTTATTCTCACTCACATCTGGATGCCAGACATTATAAATAATTGATATTTAAATATCTGTGTGGTTGATTGTCTATATTTGTGTTTATCTGTCTGGATTGATATTTATATTGTGATGTGCTAATATCTGTGATGCAGGGAGAAACAGGTTGGAAGGATCCAACTGGATTCCTCACAATGTAGTAATTATTTTATAATTGATAGTGATACCTGTTTATATGAGTGATTGATAAATCTGGAAATTTAGTTGTTCTGTGACATTGTGGTATAAATTGTAATCACAGAATTTAATTATAAATGGATAAATTGTGTTTTTACAAAATAAAATGAATTGTTAAATTTAGAATTTCAAAGAATAAAATTTGAAATCGGATTTGAAAGGAAAATGTAAATTGGGCCAAATTGGGATTTTGAATATAATGAGAAGTTTATGAAATGGGTAAATGGAAAGTATAGTTTTCTGGAAATTAAATTTATGAAATTATAAATTGTTTAAAATAATGGTGTTTATTTTAATAACGACTAATGTTATCCGGAAATTAAAAATATGTTAAAATAGAGTTTCGACTATAAATTAACAAGTTCAAATGAAAAATAGAATGTTTTGAAATGCCGTATTTCATTGGGAATTTATTTAAGTAAATGGTAGATATGGTTTTCAGTAAGAAATTCTCCGATATTGTTTATTTAAGAAAAATGATTTAAATGGGTATATTTAAAAGTGAAATTCCGGATATGGGAAATTGGGTGTGAACTTCGGATGAAGTCATAGTTAAATATGGGATTTGGGATTTATGTTGTAAAACATAATTGACTTGAAATAAATCAGTGGATTTATATGAAAGAGTACTTTGGAATGTTTTGAAACGGGAAAGTGTTTCCCTGGGAAAACCAAGTAAATGTTTATAAAAAGATTTATTTAACTAAAGGTTAAGTTTTAAATCGTTTTAAAAAGTATTTTTAAGAAATCGTTATTTTTAAAGAAATAAATTAATAATTTTTAATACTGTAATAATTTGGGAGTATATTAGCAATTATTTTTACAAACGGATTATTTAAAAGTTGGTTTTAGCTTAAGCTATTAAAATTAGTATTTTTCTTCTTATAACGCTATTTTGAATTTAGTGAAACTAAAACCCTTATTTTTAAATCAAAGCTTATGTGTTAATGACTAGTTTTCTTCACATATTTTAAATTTATATTTTGAGTAAATAAATAGAAGAAATTTTCATATTTTAAAATATATTTCAGTATAAAGTATTTTAGCTGTTTTAATGCAAATTGTTTTATACTTGGTTATTCCCGATGGGAATTAAGGGTAAAGGATTTACCTTGTAAAGTAAGAGTGGAAAATTTGTTTCAAATGAGATTTGAAAATGTGAAAATATATCTTTGAAAGATATTAGAAGAAAATAAATAATATGGAGATTATTTATTGTGTGATGGATGTGTATGGATGTTTGTGAACATTAATTGATAGTTAAATCACCGACTATCAATATTGGCCAAATGCGCTGATCGTTTCGAAGAGACCGGGATCGAGTTTCCGTATACCGGGATTCTAGGTCTGGAGACTCGAAAACCACTTCGATCCGGTTTGTACGTTTCGCGAATACGATTTCGGAGTCGAAGATGGAGCAGTGAAGAGCAAGGGCTAGTCGCTACTAATCCTGAGGATATTTCCAAAATGGATGTAGTAGGAATAGTGCCTTCGGTTCCGTTCGGACCCGGGACGGACTTGTATGGACGAATGCTTTCGTGACATCGTCAGGTGGACGATGGGCATTCAAAGTGAAATGTTCTATAAAGGTATCGTTTAGCCTCAAGCCTCATCAACCGGGAATGACTGAAAATCAGGGGATATGCAGCAAGGCTTCGTGGGTAGCCCCCACTTGAGAGTAAAGTCATCCCTGTCTAGATGTCCCTTTTATTTCGGCTTAGTGGTGCGGTTGTGGATCACAACCGTGGGGTGATTTTACTTGGAATTATCCAGTAAGGGATGATTCCGGTCTTGTGTTGCAGGGGAGCGGGCGTACTCCTCGGTACTGTGATCTAGGCCACGTACTGTGACAGGTGGTACCCCAGTGCCTAGTCATTCGTTGGAAATCCATTTTCCCTACGTGCCTTGTACGAGTTTTGTTTGTATTACCCACGTTGTGGCTAGTATGCCGGAATTTAATAGATGTAACAATTTCGGCTATTTTATAAGTATTTGTATATAGACACTATTATAATATCAGAGGATTTTTATAAAAAGTGTTTTCGCTATCGTAAGGTAAAAACCCGACATGTTTATTTGTGGCGTGGTCTTACGAGATGCTTTTGTTTTCAAAGGATTTTTGAAACTTTAATAATCAGTTTGGATGTATTTATGATGCGTTGGTATTCCAGACTGACTTGGGTGTTATTTTATTATAATGCTCGGGTTAGACCGAGTATATTACAGGATAGGTTGCTATGAAGCAGAAGAGGAGCTGGAGTCGAGGCATATTATTCGTACTTGTTTATATTCCGCTGCTATGATTGTTGTTAGTCATGTATCTCATTATGGTTGGTTGTATTGATATACTCTGATGATGATGTATTGTATATAAACAGATATAGTTTTGATTTGTGTAAAGTTCTGTTCTATATATTATATTTTATTCCGCTGCGACTGTGAGGTTTTGATGTTGTTTAGTTCATTCTTCTTCTTCTTCTACCTTCTTTCTTTTCCTACAATCCGTCTTTTCCGGCGTTCGATCGTCGGCATATTATACTGTTGAGTATTTTGTGTCGATTTTCGAGGGTCGAGAAGGGCGGGTCGTGACACTAATCATCTCCTAGGTCTTCCTGATGCTAATGGTTTTTCGGGCTCACCAATAACCTATCTGTATACAAGCAATATTCTCCTCGGTGTGTAATCATAATTTTAGTCTATCTGTGACCAAGCCTTACACACTAGAATTTTGGACAATAATTAGCTCGGGCTGCTAGCTAATGTATAGGACGCGACCCTATACTAGTCTCATATGGTATTCTAATATCTAAGTCATTTTCACTTAGGGATCCCCTCCCATAATTTTCCTTGAAATTCTTTTCGAAATGATTTAAAACTTTCAAATCAAACTTACATAAGGAAAATATAAAATCTTTATGCTTTACTCAAAATCACATTGCCAAGTTTTATATATATATATATATATATATATTCCTTACTTAATTTTAGTTGATGAAAACATTTAAACCTTGGAAATTACCCCTTTTCTGAACCTTTGAAAGAATCTCTTTCGAAACCAAATAAAACCATTTAATTATCTAGGCCAAGAGGCCAAAACCTTACCTTTCGAAACCATACTTCAAACCTTTCAAAAAACATACTCCAAACCTTCCAAAACCATTGAAAACCATCATTTCGAAAGCATTAACACCTTAGACATCCTACTTTAAAAACATGTCGAAACATTGTGTTAGAAAACCCTTGGAAAACCTTCCATTTAAAACCTTTCAAAACCAATCAAAAATAGAACCTTTTGACCTTGTTGGAAGCTACCCTTCGACCCCTTCGAAAGCTACCTTTCGACTCCATTGAAAGCTTGGCATTCGAACCCTTCGAATGCTTTGCTTTCAATCCCATTGAGACCATTCAGCAATTAAAACCTTTCGAAAGCATTCAACTCTTTAAAATATAAACCTTTCGAAAACTCTTTGGGTTCAATTTAAAACATGTGGAAAATCTTCTTTTAAAACCTTTCGGCTTTGTCGAAAGCTTTACTTTCGACCTCTTCGAAACCTTAAAGCTTAACTTTTAAAACAATAGGCTTCAGCCTTTAAAACATCTCCTTTGAAAGCTTGAGTTATACTTCTTTTGAAAAACAAGGGTAAATCATTTAAGTCGAAAGCATTCTTTCGAAGGCATGGAGAACGGCTAATTTTAAAAACAAGTAAACCTTTCCACTTTGTCAAAAGCAATGACTTCAAAAGGTTGAAAAGTGGCAGTAACCTTTCGACTTTGTCGAAAGGTTTAAAGCTTCATTTTAAATATTTGACATGGTTAAAAGTAACCAAGTCGAAAGATTCTTTTCGAAAGCCAAGCAGGCGATTCATTTGGCTTATAAAACAAACATACTCCAACCTCCTTAGCAACTAACCTTTTGACTAAGTACCCTTCGACCTTTTCCAATTCATTACATATCAAGCAACTTGATACCATATGCATTGGTTATTGATCTTGTCGAGACCTATAACCTTTCGACTTTGTCGAAAGGTCTGGGTCGGAAGGTTTGATGCCGAAATGGCTGAAACTTGCTAAAAGCATTATTTTCTTGTTTTTAACTTAAAAGAGATAACTTTTCAACTAACCTGCCTTTGTTTGTCAAATTCTTATTGGATAACAAATAATTTTCAAAAAAGTCATGCCACTAATTTCAAAATTAAATAATGATTGTATTTTATAAAATGCCCCTTCTCCTTAATTAAATGTATAAAACATTTAAGTCGCATACTTTAAATAATTTTATATATTCATCAAATTACTTAGTAAAAAACTAGGAAAATTGCAAAAAACCTATTTTAATATGTTTTCCAATATATAAAAATTTCAAACCCAAATAATAATTATTTTAGCCGTAAATAATTTATAACCCAATAAAACATTTTCTTCACTAAAAAATTAATATAAAATCCACAATAATTCGGAAAATTATGAAAATTGGTACCCATCTTTAAAGTATCATTTCTGACCAATATTTAAATTTTCATGACATTTGGATGTCATTTATTAGGGTTTTCATATCAAACATATCTTAAAAACTAATATGAGCATGCATAATTCACCAACAAGCATATATATAACTTTAATCATCAAAACATGGCATATACTTGCAAAATCATTTCGGATCTAATCCTAAAACCAAAAACCATAAGAAAATGGGATGAATTAATTATTCACCTTAGCTTTGAGATTAAAAGGTGTGAGATTTGATGTTGAATATGTTTATTAACTTCTTTCTCTTGAATCCTATCTTTATCTTCACTGGAGAATGGAAATGGTGACCGGCCTTGATATAATTTAGTTTGAGTAAAATGAAAATGAACGTGTGTTTCATTCATAAGGTTTTAGGGTATAAGCCTCTCCTATTTCCCACATTGCCCTTACTCTTTTCCTAACACATTAGTTTATGTTATCTCATTTTAATTTGCACATCAACATGGCACGACTATCCTTAGTTTAATCAAATCTCAACCTATTAATCTTCACATTGTTTTATTTAATTTTAAAAAATTGAATATCCTAAATAATGTTATAAAAATATGCGGTGTTACATTCTAATTGAAACACAAACAAAAGGTTGTGGCCCAATAAAAAAGGATTGTAGTATTCAACCTATATCCCTTATTTGTTCCAAGCCGCTTCCTCATTCCTCTTCGTTCTCAAATTAGGTTTTCTAGTTTTGAAGCCACCGAAGCCTGTTTTCAATCACTTGAAGAAAATTTTCCTCATCTCTCTTGTCGATCGATTGTTTTAACATCAAATGGTTTATCCTGTTGGTTGCTTCAAGCTTCGAGTGAACTATCGATAGTTGATTTGGTAAGAATTTTCGCTTTTTGATTTTTGTATTCGAACTTGACTGATGATTTTTACCAATGATGATTGATTTAGATAGGGAGTGATTTGTGAAAAAATCTCCCTCTAGAGTTCATATATTTTTCTAACTTTCAATTTTGAATCATTCAATTTTATATGCTTGGCCACTGATTTTCTGATTGATGTGTTTTGATCTCTAATTAATTAATCTTATATATATATATATATATATTCTTTCGACCGATTATTTCAGTCTGCATATATTCTTGCTATTTTGTGATTGTTATGTGCGTCAATTGCGACTAAATTTATTCCCATTTTCTGATGAATTTGTTCCTTCTGGTTGTGATGAATTGGTTGTCTTCGACATTTGTGGTTGTATATTGCTTTGTTCTTGTGCATTTCATCTTATTGTTGTGCGCATAAAATCTGCTACACCTGCTTCCATTTGCACTTGTGTACTGTACCTGTTTGTGTTTCTCATGCTTGCCTTATGTTGTGTGCATGAACTTCTTATGTGTATGCACCATTTTGTAGTTTAATGACATGACCCTGGTCTCGACTTATGGTGCTGTGTTTTCCTTCTTGTTTTCGCATGCTATCTACTTCTATTATAAGCCGAATGTTGTTTAAGACACGATGAAGTATTGTATCCTTGAATTGTATCCCTTTTGCTATTCTTAAATGTGCACTTGATACTATTTTGTTTTGTCTGTTATGTTGAACTTGCCGACTTGATTTTTTGGTTGTGCACAATTATGTGCTTTGTGCATTACTTGTGCAATTGCATGTTGGTGTGCATTTACTATGCACTTCCCCGTGTTGTAATGCATTTTTCATGATTTTGGCCTTGTGTGTTTGTGCACTTGGCCTTATGCACTTGGTCAGTTTGCTACATGTTCATGCCTGACCTTGTTGCATTTTTTTGAACTTGACCTTATGTGTTGCACTTGTGTTTTCCGCCTTCCTCAAAATTATTTTTATGCTATTTCACTTTTTCTTGTGTTGAGCTATTTGGCCTGACCTTGCACTTCTTGTATTGAGCTCCTAGGCTTGACCTTGTTTTTCTTCTTGAAATTGAGTTGATGCAAATGTGTTTTGTTTACTCGGTGTTATGGCATGTACAGTGACACTTTGTACATGTCGTAGGTTGCTCATATACATTATTGATATTTTTTCCCATTTCAAAAGAAGAAAGAACAAAATCAATAGTCCTAGCCAATGCCGAGTTCAAAATTGTTTGTAGTTTTGCAGTTTGAGTTTGTTTCTACTTGCTTTCGACCACTTTGTTATTTTACTGGAAAAGCAAATGATTGGAGAAAAGACAGTTGGAGCAAGTAGATAACAAATCAAATTTGAGTTAGTAGTGTAAGGAGTGATTGTATTTGAAAGTGTGTTGTATATGAGTGTGGAAATGGAAGTGTTAAATATTGTTTATATGATAGTGTAAAATTTTGTGGAAATTCTATTGTAATCGTGTACTTTTAAAACTGTATCGAAATAAACTATTTTTTGAAATAAAACTTTATTATTTTACTTCTATCTATGATTTTAAAATAGTACCATATCAAACATATTTAAAATATATAGTGTTTATCATCATGAAACAAAAATCATGAACTGCTATCTATAATCTCCCATTTGATAATAAGAGACATATATCATGTTTTTGTGACAAGAAGATGTGTTTAATATGTTATGTTTAGGATCCCCTTATTTACATACTCCCCCTACAACTGGACATGTAACGACCCGACTTCCTATGCCCAGAAAGTCGCATCGTTAATAAGAAAGAAAGGGGTAGAAAATAGAAAAGAAGAGAAGAAAGAAACAACAACAACGATCTCACAGCGGAACGAATAAATTATATTAATAACATAAAGAAACTATTACATAGTATACAACACTTATCAGAGTTTACACAACTATACAACACATACTAGACAGTTATAAACATCTGTCTAGACATTACAACTCAAAAACAAGACAAGACACTATCACAGATATCAACACAGCGGAATACTATATCTACGAACGCCGAAGCCTCCTGCTCCATTGCTCCTCCAGAATATTCGTCAAAGCTAAACCTGAATCCCTTGGCTACTCGTAAAAATTTGAGTACCCAAGAGTTTATAAAACAGAAAAAAACACTTGGGTCAGACATGGGTCTGGTGTGAGTAAACGGTTAGATTGCTTAACTTTGAAAACTTTTGAAAACAAAAGTATCACGTAAGACTCCCCACAAATAAACATGGGTAAGTTTTTACCTTACGCTAACTAAACCGTTTGATAGGAAATCTGATTGTATTATAATAGGTCTAGGGTTTTCAAGTAAAATATAGAAATAGCTGAAATGCTTACATCTCACATTCCAACATAGTTGGGCACAACTAATACGTACGGCACTTATTGGAGTTTGGATTCCATACAATGGCAGGGCTACTGGGGTACCGCCCGTCACAGTACGTGGCCTAGATCACCGTACCGAGAAGTACGCCCGCTCCCCTGCAACACAAAGCCGGAACCATCCCTTACTGGATAATCCCGAACAAGATAACCCCGTAGTTGGCGCGACCAACCACACACTAAGCCGAATAAAAGAAAAGGGACCTCTAGACAGGGATCTATCTTGCTCTCAGTGGGTGCTACCCACGAAGCCT
Organism: Allium fistulosum; assembly: GCA_030737815.1. NCBI lineage: Eukaryota > Viridiplantae > Streptophyta > Magnoliopsida > Asparagales > Amaryllidaceae > Allium > Allium fistulosum. The sequence continues at coordinate 1,112,222,429 of CM060907.1, read as the reverse complement.
TGCTGCACCTCCCCTGTTTTAGCCATTCCCGGTTGATGAGGCTTGAGGTTACGATTACCTTTAATCAGAACATATCACTTAGAATGCTCATCGTCCGCCTGACGATGTGCTGAAAGCATTCAATCCATACAAGTTCGTTCCGGGTTCGAACGAAACCGAAGGCATTATCTCGTTACACTCGTTTTGGAATCACCCTCAGAGTTAACGACAATAACCCTTGCACTCTGAATCTTCATCTTCACTTGAGATTCACGACCTATCGTTAATTTGGATCGATGTGGTATTCGGGTCTCCAGACCTGGAATACCGGTATACGGAAACCCGATCCCGGTCTCATCGAAATCCAAAACGTATCTTTTAAGGCCAAGTTGTTTAAAGGTTTAAACATTTAAACTTATATTCAGGATGATATAAACAGATAGATAAATCACATTATCACAATAGATAATTCATATCAACATTTATCTCACAAAACAACATATCACATATCATAGATATCATATCCAAATCATCCAGTATCAATCAATCACCCAATATCAATCAATCATCCATAAGCAGAATTGATTAACTCCAAATCAATTTAATTAACCTTTAATTAAATTAATTACTATCCTTTAATTACTTGGATTATCTTAATCCAACTTATTATCATTAATTAATTACAAATTAATTAATTAAACATCTCTTAATGATCTTCTTTAATTAATCTTCCTTGATTAATTATACTTTAATTACATTCAAGTAATTATCCTTAACCATATTCAGTAATTAACATTTAATTACTATCATTAATTACAATAATTAATTAACCTTCATTAATCAATTAACTATAATTAATTTTATTAATCTTCAATTAATTACAATTAATTAATCATACTTAAGTTAATTACTTTTATTAATCAACCTTGATTAATTCATTAATTAAATAATCCTTATTTATTAATTAACCCTTTAATTAATTAAATAATTAATTTTAATCAACCACTTCATCCATTAATTAGTCTTAAAACAGTAATTAACAATTTCTAATTACTTATCTTAATTAATTACTTCTTAATTAATTATATTAACCTTGATTAATTAATCTAATTAATTAATCTTTAATTACTTCATTAAGTAATTAATAATCAATTTAAATTAACAAATAATCCTTAATTAATTACTTTATTAATTAATTACTCTTTAATTAATTACCCTTAGTAATTAATCTTAAATTAAACACATTTAATTAATCACATTAATTAATTAACTAAAATAATTAAGTAATTAACTCTTAATTACTTACATAAGTAATTATCTTCTAATTACTTCCATTAAAAACTTTGATTACTTTCTTAATTAATTACTTAACCAACAATTAATTCCATCATTAAATAATTCTTAATTAATTAATTACTTCATAATTAATTAACTTCAAAATAATTATATTAATTAATTCCTTAATTGATAACATTAAGTGATTACCCATTAATCACCTCAGCTAATTGCTCCCATGAGTAATTTACTCCTCCTAATTACTTTAAGTAATTATTTATTAATTTCTTCATTAAGAAATTTACTCACTTAATTATAAATTGATTATCTTAAATTAATCCCTCAATCTCTAATTCATTTATTTATTAATTACCTTAATAAAATTTCCATCTTTAAAAATAAACTTTTCATTTAAATCACATATTAAATTCTACCATTAAACTCCATTTAAACATTTAGAAATAATTTTATATTTGAATAAAATTTTATCTTTAAACAAAACAATTTAAACCCATAATTTTATATACACTAAAAATCTTGAATATCCATTCAAACATGCTTAAATAAATTAAATAAAACAATAATTTAACTTTGGAAATTCCAAATTTCATATCTTTAAATTTATTTATTTAAATATAATTTAAATCTAATTTAACATTCCTTTGTAATTACTTTGAACATCACTTTAACTTGAAAACATTTTTAAAATCAAGCTTTTAGTTTAAAACCAGAACAGCCCGAGTAAACCTCACCAAAAACCCGAGTAAAATCACTAAATTCCCGAGCTAGCTTCGAGTCACTCGCGACTTCATCTACTTCGAGAAATACTGCAAATTACACGAGACAGCCCCGAGTTCAACTCGTCTTCCCCAATCACAATCGTACCCAGATGCCCAAACGTGCATACGTGCACGTGGTGCACTTGCACCATCGCCGCCGACTACAGATGATTGTCGCGACCATCCACACTGACCACTCGAACCACCTCGATCACGAATCCAAACCCAGAAATCAAAATTCAACTGCGAATCGAAATCGAGTCGATCTTAACAAAAACTGAAACCATCATAGCCAGAAAACTTCTCCGTTACGACGCCTCCCACCTCGAGATCGCCTGCCCACCTCACCGAAGCTTCGTCACGACTTCCAGCAACCATCCCCACCATCGCGATCGATTCCAGTCCCCTGTCCATGTCGAAATTGCTTCGACAACCATGACGAGCGAAACTCCTGCCTAAACCCTAGTTTGATCGAATTCGATCTCCTTGGCCATTGGAAAAATTCTGAAGCATTTTTCCACTCATCATCAACTCACAATCTAGCTTCGATCAAGATTTCAAGTCATATTATTGCGTGGATAATCGGCAATTCACCAAAACTCCCAAAACGAACGAACCCCAAATTCTCAAGAAATGCCCAACTAAAAATTACAAAATTCATATCTAAATTCATGATTTTCCATCATGATTACATGCATGTAATTCAATTTAGGATTTAAAGCAGTTGATTTTTAACATACATTTTAGTTTCACTGTAAATTTCATATTTAAAATTACCTGTTGCATTTAAAATCATGAAACTATTTTTATGATTAACAATATACTGCTATAATCATTTTATATTCAAGGATCCAAACTTAAATTTGCATGAATAGAGAGATATGAAATTTCCTTTAGAAAATTTAACTCTGTAAGTAAGAACAGAGAAGATATATATATTCAGGAACTTATATACACACAGACAATTCATATTTCAACATGCATTCACAACCATCATTAATATAAAGTAATATATCATCACAACAAAATCAATCACATACATCAAAGTTTAATCATAGATTTTAAAAACTGTTTTTAAAAGTATTTACTCACCTTTTAATTCCAGAGACCAAAACAGAGCATATTTTCCAGGCTTTAAATTTTTGAATTCTGGCAAAAAAGCTTTTAATTTCACTTTGTTGTTGAAATCCTTTGCATGCCTTCAATTTGAGTCTATAGCTTGAAATTGAAATTACTTGATGAAGCTTAAATCTTTGTTTTGCTGTAGCTTAATTCAGGTTTCATTTGATTTCCAGGTTTGATTATTATTGTTTTCAGGATTTGTGTGATTTTTCTTTTTTAGAGGAAGATAGAAAAGATTGTGAGGAAGAAGATGTTCGAACTGAGAAATGAAGAAAACCAGATCTCTCTCTAACACATGATATTTTGTATCATTAAATTAATTTAATTCAATATTAAAGAAAATAAAATATTGCCACTTGTTTATTTTATAAATTGGACAAATGTCCATGTACATCCATTTAGCTTACAAGTGTCTTTAATCATGTTAATATGTTTACACATATTACTTAAGTGTTTTTAAATAAATTTTATTTAATTTAAATGTAAATATAAACTTACTTTTTAAGTTACTTAATTAATAAATGTTAATTTACCTTTAAAAGAATATATGTTAAAACTAATTATAAATATAAATAAATTCCTTATACATGTATTTTAAAATCTAGAACATTTATATAACCATTTAAAATTTAACACTTTAAAGAAAACTAGAATAAAACTTTGATTAAACCCTTTTTTTTTAAACTATCATATTTAAAATAAACAATTATCTTATATTTTGAAAACAATTGAATTAAACTTAAATTATCTTTTGAAAAATATTAATTTTAAAACAAAGCTTTAAATCACAATTCATACATATATATTACAAATTTGAAAATTCATCTTTAAAACAAAACAAAAAATATTTCCATTCACAATATATATCAAATATATATATTATAAATAGAATAAGATTTTATTAGCTTTAACAAACAAATCTTATTAATATTGCCAAATTAAGTATTTATTATTTACCTTTAAAAGATTAAATTAACCAATTTAAATTTAATTACATAGGATAATTATCAATCCAATTAAATTATCAATACAGATTATTAAATTTATATTACCCAAAAACCCGGGATATCACATTCCTCCCCCCTTAAAATAATTTCGTCCCCGAAATTAAAAACAAAGTTAATTTAATAATCCAGCAAAGATTTCAATCTCTAACAGCAAAGCATACCTATCATCCAATTACTAACAACCAAAGCAACCAATCAATCAATTAAACCTAACTAATTATCCTGATACAAATCAGAATAAATCTTACTAACACTATCTAGAGTTTCCCCGGGTATAAATCACCGGGAGACCCGCTCTACAGAATCTAAACAAACTACACCCCATAATCCAGAGCTTCCCTTATCTCTAGATCCACTAATCTGAACAGAATATCAGATCACACCCAAGTCCAGCTCAAACTTCCAAATCCATCTGAACTGCAGATCCTATAACCAGCGATGAATCATACACGTACTCCCTCAGAGATACGTGAAATACAATGAATTCCAGCTATCCAAACTGGCCATTCAATCCTGTAGATCAAAGAACTACTTCTCTCGAGAACACAGGAAAATCCAAAATACTTCAGTGCTAACTTCCAGACTTATCAAATCTTATAGCTCTTTAATTGGAGAAAAACTTAAACAATTTCCAATCTCCAACTCCGAATTCCAAACTCCTTGTCTCTTATCTGCATAACTCACTAGACGATTCCTGGGCTACCTCATCTCTTCCTGATCAGCTTAACCTTCGCTGATGCTTCTTGAAACAATTCTGGACCAAGAACAAAATGATCTCTAGATCCTATCAACAAGATGATCCTTCCAAAATTTTCTGAAATCCAAACTTGAAAACTAGATCTGACCAATCCATTTCCAAAAATATTTCTGAGCTGCTATACCAACTCTTCTTTCTCTAAGAACCATCCTACTACCAGACTAACCACCGGTATCGCTTCTGGAACCAAGTCGATACGGAACTCAAACTCTAGATGCAGATAAACTTCTACTTCTTCGAAGACATCCGGAAAAATCTCTGACTACTTCAGTAGCTCCTACTTCCACATGAGAAACCTCCATCTCACACAAAAGATTTCCCAAGATAAATTCCCAAACTAATCGCAAGTCACTTTTGCGATCCTACCTAGTTCAGATTCCAAAGAAACTATTCTCTCTTTACCCATTAAAACAGCCTTAAGCTTTTCCAAACAAGGTTAACCCTTCAAGAAAGCCTTCACCATCTTCCCGGACTGCTGATAGAAGAACCACAAAGATTCCGGAACCATCGAAGAAACGAACCACACTGCTGCTTCCAAACTCTATCTCGACAGCACACCGAACACTCCGAGCTGCACTGCTATCACAGCTAACCAAGAACTTCTGATCCAAAGACTTCTCAAACTAAGACCATCAACAAACCTCACAACGGACCTCCAAGATGGCAGACATTCCAAAAGAAACTCGGACTCCAATCCAATCGCCGATAACTTACTCTTCTTAAGGGAAACAATGAGACCATGTCCGAAGAACAACTAATCGACCTTAGTCCCATACTTCCAAACAGATAAAACTCTCTTACTCGATATCAAAGAATTCCTATACAGCCGAGTCTTTCCTATGGTAGACATCAACTGTTCCTCCAATACCTTCTTAATCTTGCTCCAAAAGAACACCTCCTTCGGGAACATCCATAGATACTGTGTCTTATCACACAACTGCTAGATTCAACTCTAGAAAATCTGCTCACCCGAGCACAAACAAGCTTACACTTCAATAATGGACTCCGAATCTTGAAAAAAGATTTCCTTCAGAGATCCGAGAAATTCTTACACCATACTGCCAACTTACTCGAGACGGTATTGGGTCTACAGTCTCGATATATACTTCCAACCTCAAACATTCAAACTCCAACTATTGGTAATTGTGTTACACACACTACCACCTTATCTACCTTTATAACTTATATTGGAAAACCCGAACAGGTAACCCAATAAATAGGTAGAAATACATAAATATATATATTTAAAATGATATTTTTTTTTATATAGAAATTATTTTTGGGTAAAATTATTTCATCTACCTCTTTAAAACAATATTGTGTCCGTTGGCCTGGTCCAAGTGTTTAGAGATCCCTATCAATAACGTTAGCTACTCGTATTGACCAGAATCCATATACCACTCAACCGATCAATTAACACAATATAAAACCATTTTATATAACTAACAAATACGCGCTCTCGTATATATATACACTCAAACAGGTTGCTACAGATCCTATCTCTAATGAACAACCCTTCCGAACCTAGGTATTCACTCAACCTAGTGTTCTGATATTCACTTAACCAATAGCTTAGGTATTCGCTCAACCTATGCTCTGATACCAATTGAAACGACCCGACTTCCTATGCCCAGAAAGTCGCATCGTTAATAAGAAAGAAAGGGGTAGAAAATAGAAAAGAAGAGAAGAAAGAAACAACAACAACGATCTCACAGCGGAACGAATAAATTATATTAATAACATAAAGAAACTATTACATAGTATACAACACTTATCAGAGTTTACACAACTATACAACACATACTAGACAGTTATAAACATCTGTCTAGACATTACAACTCAAAAACAAGACAAGACACTATCACAGATATCAACACAGCGGAATACTATATCTACGAACGCCGAAGCCTCCTGCTCCATTGCTCCTCCAGAATATTCGTCAAAGCTAAACCTGAATCCCTTGGCTACTCGTAAAAATTTGAGTACCCAAGAGTTTATAAAACAGAAAAAAACACTTGGGTCAGACATGGGTCTGGTGTGAGTAAACGGTTAGATTGCTTAACTTTGAAAACTTTTGAAAACAAAAGTATCACGTAAGACTCCCCACAAATAAACATGGGTAAGTTTTTACCTTACGCTAACTAAACCGTTTGATAGGAAATCTGATTGTATTATAATAGGTCTAGGGTTTTCAAGTAAAATATAGAAATAGCTGAAATGCTTACATCTCACATTCCAACATAGTTGGGCACAACTAATACGTACGGCACTTATTGGAGTTTGGATTCCATACAATGGCAGGGCTACTGGGGTACCGCCCGTCACAGTACGTGGCCTAGATCACCGTACCGAGGAGTACACCCACTCCCCTGCAACACAAAGCCGGAACCATCCCTTACTGGATAATCCCGAACAAGATAACCCCGTAGTTGGCGCGACCAACCACACACTAAGCCGAATAAAAGAAAAGGGACCTCTAGACAGGGATCTATCTTGCTCTCAGTGGGTGCTACCCACGAAGCCTTGCTGCACCTCCCCTATTTTAGCCATTCCCGGTTGATGAGGCTTGAGGTTACGATTACCTTTAATCAGAACATATCACTTAGAATGCTCATCGTCCGCCTGACGATGTGCTGAAAGCATTCAATCCATACAAGTTCGTTCCGGGTTCGAACGAAACCGAAGGCATTATCTCGTTACACTCGTTTTGGAATCACCCTCAGAGTTAACGACAATAACCCTTGCACTCTGAATCTTCATCTTCACTTGAGATTCACGACCTATCGTTAATTTGGATCGATGTGGTATTCGGGTCTCCAGACCTGGAATACCGGTATACGGAAACCCGATCCCGGTCTCATCGAAATCCAAAACGTATCTTTTAAGGCCAAGTTGTTTAAAGGTTTAAACATTTAAACTTATATTCAGGATGATATAAACAGATAGATAAATCACATTATCACAATAGATAATTCATATCAACATTTATCTCACAAAACAACATATCACATATCATAGATATCATATCCAAATCATCCAGTATCAATCAATCACCCAATATCAATCAATCATCCATAAGCAGAATTGATTAACTCCAAATCAATTTAATTAACCTTTAATTAAATTAATTACTATCCTTTAATTACTTGGATTATCTTAATCCAACTTATTATCATTAATTAATTACAAATTAATTAATTAAACATCTCTTAATGATCTTCTTTAATTAATCTTCCTTGATTAATTATACTTTAATTACATTCAAGTAATTATCCTTAACCATATTCAGTAATTAACATTTAATTACTATCATTAATTACAATAATTAATTAACCTTCATTAATCAATTAACTATAATTAATTTTATTAATCTTCAATTAATTACAATTAATTAATCATACTTAAGTTAATTACTTTTATTAATCAACCTTGATTAATTCATTAATTAAATAATCCTTATTTATTAATTAACCCTTTAATTAATTAAATAATTAATTTTAATCAACCACTTCATCCATTAATTAGTCTTAAAACAGTAATTAACAATTTGTAATTACTTATCTTAATTAATTACTTCTTAATTAATTATATTAACCTTGATTAATTAATCTAATTAATTAATCTTTAATTACTTCATTAAGTAATTAATAATCAATTTAAATTAACAAATAATCCTTAATTAATTACTTTATTAATTAATTACTCTTTAATTAATTACCCTTAGTAATTAATCTTAAATTAAACACATTTAATTAATCACATTAATTAATTAACTAAAATAATTAAGTAATTAACTCTTAATTACTTACATAAGTAATTATCTTCTAATTACTTCCATTAAAAACTTTGATTACTTTCTTAATTAATTACTTAACCAACAATTAATTCCATCATTAAATAATTCTTAATTAATTAATTACTTCATAATTAATTAACTTCAAAATAATTATATTAATTAATTCCTTAATTGATAACATTAAGTGATTACCCATTAATCACCTCAGCTAATTGCTCCCATGAGTAATTTACTCCTCCTAATTACTTTAAGTAATTATTTATTAATTTCTTCATTAAGAAATTTACTCACTTAATTATAAATTGATTATCTTAAATTAATCCCTCAATCTCTAATTCATTTATTTATTAATTACCTTAATAAAATTTCCATCTTTAAAAATAAACTTTTCATTTAAATCACATATTAAATTCTACCATTAAACTCCATTTAAACATTTAGAAATAATTTTATATTTGAATAAAATTTTATCTTTAAACAAAACAATTTAAACCCATAATTTTATATACACTAAAAATCTTGAATATCCATTCAAACATGCTTAAATAAATTAAATAAAACAATAATTTAACTTTGGAAATTCCAAATTTCATATCTTTAAATTTATTTATTTAAATATAATTTAAATCTAATTTAACATTCCTTTGTAATTACTTTGAACATCACTTTAACTTGAAAACATTTTTAAAATCAAGCTTTTAGTTTAAAACCAGAACAGCCCGAGTAAACCTCACCAAAAACCCGAGTAAAATCACTAAATTCCCGAGCTAGCTTCGAGTCACTCGCGACTTCATCTACTTCGAGAAATACTGCAAATTACACGAGACAGCCCCGAGTTCAACTCGTCTTCCCCAATCACAATCGTACCCAGATGCCCAAACGTGCATACGTGCACGTGGTGCACTTGCACCATCGCCGCCGACTACAGATGATTGTCGCGACCATCCACACTGACCACTCGAACCACCTCGATCACGAATCCAAACCCAGAAATCAAAATTCAACTGCGAATCGAAATCGAGTCGATCTTAACAAAAACTGAAACCATCATAGCCAGAAAACTTCTCCGTTACGACGCCTCCCACCTCGAGATCGCCTGCCCACCTCACCGAAGCTTCGTCACGACTTCCAGCAACCATCCCCACCATCGCGATCGATTCCAGTCCCCTGTCCATGTCGAAATTGCTTCGACAACCATGACGAGCGAAACTCCTGCCTAAACCCTAGTTTGATCGAATTCGATCTCCTTGGCCATTGGAAAAATTCTGAAGCATTTTTCCACTCATCATCAACTCACAATCTAGCTTCGATCAAGATTTCAAGTCATATTATTGCGTGGATAATCGGCAATTCACCAAAACTCCCAAAACGAACGAACCCCAAATTCTCAAGAAATGCCCAACTAAAAATTACAAAATTCATATCTAAATTCATGATTTTCCATCATGATTACATGCATGTAATTCAATTTAGGATTTAAAGCAGTTGATTTTTAACATACATTTTAGTTTCACTGTAAATTTCATATTTAAAATTACCTGTTGCATTTAAAATCATGAAACTATTTTTATGATTAACAATATACTGCTATAATCATTTTATATTCAAGGATCCAAACTTAAATTTGCATGAATAGAGAGATATGAAATTTCCTTTAGAAAATTTAACTCTGTAAGTAAGAACAGAGAAGATATATATATTCAGGAACTTATATACACACAGACAATTCATATTTCAACATGCATTCACAACCATCATTAATATAAAGTAATATATCATCACAACAAAATCAATCACATACATCAAAGTTTAATCATAGATTTTAAAAACTGTTTTTAAAAGTATTTACTCACCTTTTAATTCCAGAGACCAAAACAGAGCATATTTTCCAGGCTTTAAATTTTTGAATTCTGGCAAAAAAGCTTTTAATTTCACTTTGTTGTTGAAATCCTTTGCATGCCTTCAATTTGAGTCTATAGCTTGAAATTGAAATTACTTGATGAAGCTTAAATCTTTGTTTTGCTGTAGCTTAATTCAGGTTTCATTTGATTTCCAGGTTTGATTATTATTGTTTTCAGGATTTGTGTGATTTTTCTTTTTTAGAGGAAGATAGAAAAGATTGTGAGGAAGAAGATGTTCGAACTGAGAAATGAAGAAAACCAGATCTCTCTCTAACACATGATATTTTGTATCATTAAATTAATTTAATTCAATATTAAAGAAAATAAAATCTTGCCACTTGTTTATTTTATAAATTGGACAAATGTCCATGTACATCCATTTAGCTTACAAGTGTCTTTAATCATGTTAATATGTTTACACATATTACTTAAGTGTTTTTAAATAAATTTTATTTAATTTAAATGTAAATATAAACTTACTTTTTAAGTTACTTAATTAATAAATGTTAATTTACCTTTAAAAGAATATATGTTAAAACTAATTATAAATAAAAATAAATTCCTTATACATGTATTTTAAAATCTAGAACATTTATATAACCATTTAAAATTTAACACTTTAAAGAAAACTAGAATAAAACTTTGATTAAACCCTTTTTTTTAAACTATCATATTTAAAATAAACAATTAACTTATATTTTGAAAACAATTGAATTAAACTTAAATTATCTTTTGAAAAATATTAATTTTAAAACAAAGCTTTAAATCACAATTCATACATATATATTACAAATTTGAAAATTCATCTTTAAAACAAAACAAAAAATATTTCCATTCACAATATATATCAAATATATATATTATAAATAGAATAAGATTTTATTAGCTTTAACAAACAAATCTTATTAATATTGCCAAATTAAGTATTTATTATTTACCTTTAAAAGATTAAATTAACCAATTTAAATTTAATTACATAGGATAATTATCAATCCAATTAAATTATCAATACAGATTATTAAATTTATATTACCCAAAAACCCGGGATATCACAGGACACCTCCCACATAGATTCATGCAATTAAAAAATGAAAAAATTGATTTCAAAATAACTGCAAAACAACTGTCGAAAAATAAAACCAATTCTTGAATAATTAGAACAATCCTTGAATATTAGTAAGTTTATTACTCAACCTATAAAATCTTAACCTCTCTTCCTATTTTGTTATTATTTAAATAATAAAAATTGAAATTGTAATGAATTTTGGTTAAAACCATAAACCATATAGAGAGAAGTATATATTGAAAATTCCAACTAATCAAACAAAAGTCATAATATTTTACTTATTAGCCACAAATTCCACTTTAGAGCGAAGATTGGATCATGGTTTGGGAAAAATTTATATGGTAAAAAATTTAATTTTTGACATAAGAAATGGAGAAAACCCTAATCTGACGTTTCCCTATTTCGCCACCATCTTTCCTGCTTGTAATCGCCTCCATATTTTTCCAAACGTATGGCTACCCAATGCACTCCAGCCGTCAATCACCTCCTCCCTCTGATCCACCCCCAATCCTCCTTGATCAGCCACCAGGATTCCCTCCATTAGAGATTTCTGATACTACTAATGAAAGCGAAGAAGGTTTCACCCCAGTTCGCTCAAAAAAATGGAAACGACAAACTAAAATTCTGCATCAGCCTACCAAACCAAATCTCACATCCAATAATATTCAGAATAAGAACTTGCAATCTTTTGATATCTAACACGCTCATCAAAATTATGCCTATGTCAATAAGAATTTAAATCGCCCCACTCATCCTGAAAATAGATATGCTACCAATAAATGGAATTTTTCCACTTCATCTTGCCAGGCGTGGAATGAAGTTGTCAAAGGTAACAATATTCTAGTTTCTATTCTGTTAAAGTTTTACCAACCTCATGAATTTAACTCGGTGCATTGTGCCAAAATGCCAATAGAGGTTGTTCAGGATGCTAGAAAATAGTGGGATAATGCTATTGTGATTTACATAGTTGCTCCTAAGCCATATTATCCATACTTTAGAGATTATATTACTAGTGTATGGAAGCCTGAAGAAGAATTCTCAATATATTCTGAGGAGAATGGTTTTTATGTTATCAAATTTAACAACAAACAAGACTGTGATAGAGTCATAAAAGGTGGTTCATACTATTATAACAAAAAGCTAATGATGATGGAGAGATGGCCTCTTGGGATAAAACTTAACAAAGAAATCCTCAACTCTATCCCGATTTAGGAACGTTTCCCTAGTCTACCACTCGATTATTGGACGAAGGAGAGGATTAGTCGTATTTCCTCTGTCCTTGGATCCCCCATCAAACTGGACAAATTCACAGAAGGTATAATTAAAATTGCATAAGCAAGAGTCTTAATTGAAATCAATAACTCATTTGAATTCCGAATAAGATTCCTATCCTAACCGAGAAAGAAGAAATCATATGGAAAGTGGCGTATGAATGGAAACTGTCTATTTGCTCTAATTGCTCTAGTTTTGGACATATCGAAGCCCATTGTCAATTCAATAAAGTTTGGAGACCTAAAGCCCTTCCTCATAACCAATCGAATGATAATAATGAAATGAACATTGATGATAGCAGGCAAAATGAAAATAATCTAGCATACATGTCAAATAACTCAGATATTCAAGTAGAGATGGTCAGTCCAGTACAGGAATATATAAATATCAACACATTATCTAATGGTAAAAACAATAACACGGTCGATAAAAAAAGAAAGAGTCTCCAAATGTCCAGTCGGTCAAGTTGTCTATGACTTTTAATACAATTACAAATCAGAATTCTCTACCTACAATTTCTGATATGGAGATACAAACAATAGATAACTGTAGAAAGGATTAGAACAATGACTCTGAAGAACTGCCTGATGCGCCTCCTGAAACACCGCCACTGAAACAGTTGAACACAACACTAAATTGCAACATGTCACTAGATCAAAGTCTACTCGAAAAATTAGATCAGAGGATGTGCCTTTTGAATTTAAAGCTACCACTTCATCGGATGTTATAGAAAACTCTGCATGCACCATTTTGGTTAATCGGTTGAAAGGGAAAAATAAAAAGATGAAAAAACATAAGACATCAGGGGCTGCTACTTCCCCTGTTGACAGTAGCATTCTAGATACTAGTTTATAGACGGAGTTCCTTTTTTGGAACATCCGGGGTATGATGGAAATCTTGCAAATGTTAAATAGTAAAAGATTCTCCTTTCTTGGTATTCTCGAAACTAAGTTATCAAAGGAAAACATTGAGAGATTTATAGTCAAAATCAATAGTAATTGGAAACATTCTCATAATATTTCTAATGGCCAAAAAAGTAGAATTTTAATTATATGGGATTCTTCTCAATGGTCGAACACCATATTACATTCTAGTGAACAATTCATTTCTTGTATTCTACACAATGTTAATGGTGTTAGTATTTTGTGTATGATGGTTTATGCTTTCAATGATGAGGCGAAGAGAATGGATTTATGGAAATATCTTATGGAGCAATCAACAAGTTTTAACCTCCCATGGATTGTGGCGGGCGATTTTAATTCAATCCTTTCGACAAATGTTAGAATTAATAACAGTACCTACAATTCGATGGGTCACCATGAATTTATTGATTGCATTTCCTTATCTAAGCTTATGGAACCAGATTTTACTGGTAATTATTTTACTTGGAGAGGAGGACAAAAATTTTCTATTCACAATAAGATTGATCGTGTTTTTGTTAACACCCTACGGACGGATATGTTTTATCAGTTTGGTATTAATTTTGGAAACCATTCTATTGGTGATCATTCCCCTATTAATATCTAATTCATGATACATAATAAAAAGAAAAATAAAGTACCTTTCAGATATAGCAACTCTTGGCATCTTCAAGCAGGCTATCACTCTTCCATTCATGATGCTCTTACAAAATAATTCTAGGGTAATCCTCTGCATATTCTCCTGTGCAGACTGAAAGGAGTAAAAACTACATTGAAAACTTGGAGAAAAAATAAAAATAACAACCATAAAGTGATAGTCCAATTAAAAGACGAGGCTAATCAATTATATAATCAACTAGTTTAAAATCCTTTGAATCAGAACTTGATAGAACAATACACTTCAAAATCATCACAGATTCATTCAATTAAGAGAAAAATTGCAGCTGAAAACGAACAACAAATGAAATTAAATTGGCTGCTTAAAGGGGATAGGCCAACCAGTTTCTTTTACAATAGGGTCAATGTGATTAATCCTAATCGTAGAAGTAATTATATTCTAAATACTAATGGATCATGGTCATCAGCATCAGATAAGCTTGCGTATGAAGCTGTTAACTATTTCTCTGGGTTGTTTTCTTCATCTCAGGCCACATATCAATTTCCAGGCACTATTTGTAAGAAAATCCTATCTGAGAATGCAAGGGACTATTTATGCAAGCCTTTTCAATTAGAGGAAATAAAATCTGATGTATTTCAAATTAATGATAACA
This sequence comes from Allium fistulosum, assembly GCA_030737815.1. Classification (NCBI taxonomy): domain Eukaryota; kingdom Viridiplantae; phylum Streptophyta; class Magnoliopsida; order Asparagales; family Amaryllidaceae; genus Allium; species Allium fistulosum. Next base: position 1,112,207,284 of record CM060907.1, on the reverse strand, counting down.
GTTCCACTAGGCTAGATGGCATTAATTCGAAATTCTTCAAATTACATTGGGAGCAACTTAAAAATGATATCTAGAATGCTATGAATGGCATTCTCCAATCAGGTAAAATTATTAGAGAAATCAATCATACTTTTATTTGTCTAATCCCAAAAAAACCTGATGCAATTGATATGCCCGATTTTATACCAATTTCCCAATGCAATGTCTCCTATAAGATTTTAGCCAATCTTCTTTGTAATCGACTAAAACCTTATATGAATGACCTTATTTCATATAATCAGAATGCCTTCACCTGGGAGAATAATCACTGAGAATTCTTTAATTGCTTATGAATTGGTTAGTGGATTTAATAGGAAAAACTCAAATAATTTTTGCTTGAAAATTGATTTGCATAAGGCCTAGGATAAAATAAGTAGAGAGTTTATTCATCACATACTGATTTCATTGGGTTCCTTATATTATTTGCTAATCTTATTTATGAGTGCATAGCTACTCCTTCGTTTTCGGTGTTAATTGATGGAACTCCCATTGGTTTTATCGAGAGTTCGAGGGGATTAAGACAAGGCGATCCACTCTTGCCATACTTATTTTCTATCACTATGGAATTCCTTACAATTAATCTAGATGTGGAGTATTTGAAAGGTAATATCACCCCTATATATAAAATAGAGCCAATGATTACCCACTTGCTATATGCAGATGATATTTTAATTATGGCCAAAGCTACCATTAAAAATGCTGAATGCATTCTACACATCTTTTTGATTTTGAAAATTTTAACTGGGCTTGATTTAAATGAAAAAAAAATCAACTTTTTTTTAGCAAAGGAGCCAATAACAGGCAACAAATAGCTGATATTTTAAACAACGGTATTGGTAACCTACCTGTGGTATATTTAGGCATCCCATTATCTAACAATAAACTCAAAGCAAGAGACTTTGGATATTTAATAGACAAAATCAATAAAAAAATTAGTCATTGGAACAGTAAAATGCAAAATATCAGTGGTAGAATTGAATTAGTGAAAACTGTTATCCACCCAATGGTTCAATTTTTGTTGCAATTCACTCGCTTTCCTATGGCAGTTAGTCTGAGAATTAATTCTCTTTATGCCCAATTTTATATGGAAATCTAAAGCTCACAAGATGTGTTGGGATGATGTCTGTAAAAAAAAATTGAGGGTGACCTTGGTATTAGAAAGATTGATGAAATTACAAAAGCAGTGGTAGTTAAATTGGTTTGGAAATTTATTCAAGGTGAGCCACTCTAGGCTAAATAGATGTATAATAAATAATGCAAAAATATAAACTTTTGGACTGCTGCTGTGAATAACAATGCATCTTATACGTGGAAATTTCTGCTAAAAGTAAGACAATGGTGCAAAGGTGTAATTGATAGAAAAATTGAGAATGGTGAACATACTGATGCATGGTCAGACCCATGGATTAATGGATATTCGCTGGTGGATAAATATGGGTGGAACACTATGTTTGTTACTGGCGGAAGTCATAGAAAGGTCTCTACACTTATATCAGGTAATGAATGTAAGAATCACATGGATTGTGTGCCTACTTAAATTCAAAATACAGTGCATAATATAAAAATTAATAGCCAAATGCAGAAGGATTTCTGGTACTGGCTTCCTAGCAATAATGGACAGTTTAGTAGTAAATCGGCCTAGGACCATATCATAAGCAAACATACTGAATTTAATTGGACAAATATTATTTAGGATAAAAATTGTGCACCTAAAATCTCTACATGTGCACTTCTGGTTAAATTAAATAGACTAAACACAAAGGATAGAATCAAAAGATGGAATAATAGTATTGATCGGTCTTGTGTGTTCTGTTTAAATCAAAATGAAGATAGGACCATTTATTTTTTAACTGCATATATTCTAGTCAAATTCTAAAAGAAATATGCATAAGATTCAAATTAATCTCGGAAGTTCCTTTGAAATCAATCAAACCTTGGAAATTATGTGTCAAAATCAGAAAAGTAACCTATTACTTAATCACTTCAAGAACATTGCTTTTACTTATCTAATTTGGCACATCTGGTGTGAAAGAAGTTCTCGGGTTTTCAAAGGCATTGAGCTTCCAGTTCAAGTAAGAATTATTCTCATAATCTAAGATTGCAAGCATTTAATTCAAAACAAACTAGATACAAAGAAGATAAGTAAAGATTTTGAACTTATCTTGTCAAATTTTGGCATTGCAATTGATCCAAATCTGGAGCTTCATCTTCCTTGACCTCGATGTCGATCTATTCTTTCAACTGACAAAAGGTTGCTTAAATTCCACGATTCAAGATAATAGATATTTCTGCTATTATTTATTTGATTTGGTGGTGTTTATTTAGATCTGATATTTTAGTAAAGGCAATTGAATCTTCTCTCTCTCCCTGTGCAGTTAAAGCGCTCGGCAGATTCAAAGCGGTGGAGGTGCAAAAAGTCATAGCGGGGATACAGCGAGGATATATCGGGATATAGCGAATGGCTTTAAAATAGCATATAAAACTCGTACTTAATGTTTTTACGAATATATAAATGGTAATTAAATGAAAAATTATCATTCAATTGAATTGTAACTGATACATAAATAATTTTTAAATAAAAACATGTGCGAATATACTTTAAATAAATGTAAAACTGTTATATAACATAATTGAATTTAGTAGAATATTAGAGTATTTTCATTTCTAAAAATGTATTAAAAATTAAATCAAATAAATTAGTTTCATAATTTTTATAATGTATAAATTGAATTTTTCAATTCATTTTATTAAAGAAGATATAGTGGGAATAGCGGAATATAGCGGAAATAACGGGATATAGCGGAAATAGCGGGGATTAAAGCGGAAAGGCTATATTGTGGGGCTATATGGAAAAATCGTAGTGGCAGAAACACGCTATGAGATATAGCAGGGTTATAGCGGGGTAATAGCGGGGCATTAACTGCACAGCTCTCATTTGAAGGTTGTATTAGGAAGTTACCATTTGCGGTGGAGCATTATACTTAGTTGTTTTAGTTAGGTGGTCTGTGTATTTTGTCTTGTTATGTTTGTTTTTTTGTTTTATAGCCCCAAGTTGTTCGTATGGATGGTTTTGAGGGTGTCGCTTCTTTGTTTTACTTCTCTATCTATTTGACAACTTGGTCACTGGCTACTTGTATGTTGTATTGTTAATATATGGACATGATATGTACTCTTTTTCCTTGCAAGGCACCCATTGAGGTTAGGAGGATTGCAAGGTTTTAATGAGGCATATCATAGAAGTATATGCGTACTATTTATATTTATAAAGTACCTTTTTTCAAAAAAAAATTATACAGTGACAGTAGTGTGATATTTTTAATAAAATAAAAAATTTGTAAATTACTCTTTTAAATATTAGATAAAAAAATATTTAAGAACTTTTTAACCATGCATAACCGTTAGGACTTTTAAAGGAGGTTAGTAGTTACTTAAAAAAGAATTTCAAGCATTTTCTAACCATGCATAACCGTAAGGACTTTTAGATATGGTTAGAAATTACATGAATATCTATCCCTCACTTACATACGAGGTCCATACATGCATAACCGTGATGACTTTTAAATAAGAATGGAAGCACGTATCTAGAGATTAAAGTTATTCACCCATGCATAACCGTGAGAACTTTTAAATAAAGTGCATACTCCGGGATAGAATTAGAATTAACTAGAAATATAGTTCCTTATTTTTCAAAATACCAGCTTCTGCACACTATATTAGATTCTGGTGTATGGATTGCAAGAAGGATGATAGTAACATAAATGATTATAGAATATGTACTACTTTTGAAAATATTATAAAACTTGTTCAATTTTCATGAAATTTTTATCATATACTTCCTCCAGTGATGAAGTATAACTTAATCACCACCCATCACCTTCACAATCACTATTAATAATTTTTGATAATTTTCTAAAGGTTCATGCAATCAACAACCAACTTTTCCATAGTAAATCCATTACCAAAGTAAACAAGAGTATTTCTATTAAAGAAAATAAAGAAAAAAATCTTGATTATTTGAAAAAATTTCTAAATAAAAAAAACTGTGAAATTCTATTTTCTGTAAGGGGTTTTGTAAAAAGTTGTCTGCTAATTTTAAAATCGGTCGAAAATGAAAATATGATCTCAAATGAAGTGATGTCTAATACAACTTGTACTCTAGTTTCCCAAAATGATATAGTAAAACAAACAGAATGTATACTCCTCAATATGACTTGAATTGGCTCAAAATTTTTTAGCAAAGCCATTTATGTCAAACAAAGGCAAAAACATTTACATAAAGAAAAGCAACACATAGTTAAAATTCTCTAGCCACTGATTTGTTTGTCGTCAAGAAAGTAATCATCATATAAAAGCAATTAATGGTTCATGATTTGAAAATTCAGTCCATTTGAAACTGCTATTTGAAAACATTAATTTCGTAATTTGATTTAGCAAAAAACTTGAATGTTTAGATATTTAAAATTGCTACTGACAAAAATTGGTTTCAAGTTAAACAATGAATTGCTTAAGTGATATAGATGAAACACTACAACTTGGTTGCAAAAATTGGAGATACTTTTCAAAGGATTTTCTGAAATGATTATTGTTTTTCAAGATTTTACAAAATGAATCAGCAAAATCTCAAACGAATAAAGTTGTAGTGATAGCAGTTAGCTTTCCAGAACTTCAAGAATTTGAAATTTTGGAATAAAATTGTTCAATTTATGATTGAATTATTATAACTATGTTATGATTTTTAAAACAGCTTTCAAACAATATTCCGACTGATTTACTATTTTTTAATAGCTTAACTCAAATTATTGGAAAATGTAGAATATAAAACTTATAGAATTTTCATTCTATTTTTTTGACCATCTTGAATTCTCCAAATCAAAGTTAAGGAGTTCAAGATATGACAATTATACTACCTTAGTGTAAAAATAACAGAATTAAGAATAAGAAAAGAAAATAGGGTTTAGAGATCACCTCTTTACTTATATTTGATATCTTGTTCATGTTAAACATTGTTATCCAAATTAAGTAGATCTCCACCTCATTTTTCTAGGCTAATGAACATTGAAAATATTGCTTTTCTACCATATATAGAATAACTCAAAGTTTATTTCTAACGTAGTTGTTCCTTAGGCCGTTTGTGTAATTAAATGTTAAAAGAAGCGAGCGGTCTAACAAAGGTGTAGGACCACTATTATTTTTGTTTGTTACCTTTTGTACCCAAATTTGTTTATATAGAAAATCATTATTATATACTATTGTACCCTTGAGAATCCAGTCTTGATTAAATTTGAATAAAATTACATTTGTACCTATTTAACGGCAAATTTTCTATCGAATTAGAAAACTGTGGATAAATTTTAAATTAAAATAATCGCAAGTGCACGGCGTACAATTTTAATACGTGTCGGGTACGGTTCGATCCGAAGGGAATTTTTAAGATTTTAAAATTTTCTAATCAATCAAATTAGACCAAAGTGAGAGGAAATTGTTAACTACAAGCAAAATGAAGCTAAAACTTGAATTAAAAAGAGATTTAAAAACAATGAGATTAGAGAACAATTTAGACGCAAATCCACTCTCATATTTTTGTAAATCAACACACAAATAATTTATGATCTCTAGTTATGATATTAAGTGAAATAATTGTTGCATTTATCATAAGTATGGTTTATTTGTGTTATTAATTGACATAACTTAAACCATCAAACTATAATACAACAATTATACCACTTATAAATTCTCATGAAAATGAAGCCAAAGCAAAAGCTATTTTAAGATCTATTTACTATTAATTAGTAAGATAGATCATCAGATTTTGTTTTTACTTTCTTTTCAAAATCAAAAATCAATTAGCAAATGATGATGTAAATTGTGTTTATGTTGAATAAGGATAGCTCATTTGCAAAAGCAACATAAGCTATCAAACCCACTTGTATAAACTTACATCAAAATTCACTTTCATGAAGCAGAAACCAAAAGAGATCATAAATCATAAAAATGTTGAAATTACATAAAGTTAGAGAGCTTCATTACCCTAAATTGAAGGGGTTTAGCTACTCATTTGTGTTATCAAATCAACACTTGTAAATTCCAACATTAAAAAGCAAAGAAATGAAACTAAACAACGAAAGAAAAAGAGATTAGCTACTAACTACTTGCATAAAAATTAAAGCTACACTACTTGCATGAATGTAAATCTAAACTATGAACATGAAATAAAAGAGAACATAAGAATAAAAATGAACATAAAATTAAAGAAAATCAAGTAGAAAAGAGAAGAGAAAGAGGCTAGGAAGCCATTTTTATTTCATGAAACATAGAGCTTACAACTTGCATTTCTCAATTCTTAACTAATGTGAAAGAGTAGAAGATATTTACATGTACATAAGAGGGCTATTTATACATGCATAAAACCCTAAAACAATTTTTAGGGTGCTTCCCAAAATGTCCTTTAGAAAGTGTGGCCACCAAGTAACCATTAGCCACTAACTAGTCCATCATGAAAAGTGCATGAAGCTTTAACCTCCACTTAGTTGTCCATTAGCTTCTAATTGTAGATTTAGGTAAGTGGGTGGAGTCCTCCATGATCACGGGCTTGAATTATTTCCCTCTTATTTCCTTTGTATTCATTTGTGCATGCATGTATCTTCATAAAAGCCTCTTCCATATGCATCCAAATTCCTATAAAATCATCAAAAAATGTCCAAGTAAAAATTCTAAAATTGACACATGCACAAAAATGACTATTTTGCCCTTGTACGTAGATGAGTATATGATGATTTGAAAATGATTGAATTTTGGTTTTAAACATGTTAAAATACCCAAATAAGTCATTTATTTAAATAAAAATAGATAAAATATGGATGTAAATATATGCATATTTACATGCACATCAAATACCCCCACACTTATCTTTTTATTCGTCCTAGAATAAAGGAAAACTAAGGTAAATCCGTTTTCGTAGGGAGCACGATTGCATTGAGCGTATGCAACAAGCCGTTAAACCTCTGGGTGTCCCCAGTAGGACGAGTGTTGTCCCGTGAGGGTTTTCAGCGGATACTACCCACAAAATCCGAATGCAAAGTGAAAATATTTAAAAAATACATGATTTATTTACATTGAGATGAATGCGAGTTTTTTGAAAATATTTACAATGAAGGATTTACTTTTAAATCGGCATAAATAAGTTAAATATAAGTTTTGGTCATTAACTTCAAAATTTAAGCCATTTACTCATCAAAATTTCCAATAAAAATCAAGTTGTCATAACAAATAGAGTATAGTTTGGCTAGTTATTTCGATTGATAACACAATGTAATTATGAAATGGATCCTTAGTTGATTATCAAACTTTGTCAAAGTGATATTCTCATTTCTTTTCAATAACAAGTTAAATCAAACAAGTAAAAATAGTGCTTAGATTTCAATTGCTTACTCTCTCTGTTTTTTTGAAAATTTTATTGATATTTACAATATTTATATATGCCTAACTCAGATAAACTGAGGCCAGATATATTACCCGTGCACTGCCTTGTGGACTGATATGAGGGGAATATAGAGCGTGGCGAGTGAACACGCAAGTGTGAACACTAATCGACTGTAGGCGTTATTAAAAAGAATTTTTATATAAATACACCTAACTCAGATAAACTAAGGCTAGATATACCGATCGTACACTGCCTTTCGGGCTTACATGAGAAGGGTACAGAGCATGGCGAGTGAACACACGAGTGTGAACACATGACTCTAGGTGTTAAAAATATATACATATATACAAATGTTTTTTATTTATTTACATATTTTATTTTGTTTTTTTCTATTTTTTTTAGAAAGAGAGAGTTTTGTAAAATCATCTTAGCACCACTTAACTTAGAAGATAAAAATGTTATATCCTTTACTTTAAATTTACCACTTATTTAAACAAAGATTTTCAGTTAGAATATACTTCATAATTAACACATATGAACCTTCCTATATACTAGTTAAACCATTGTTATTTGTAATCAAACTTCATTTTAATCTTTGTTAAGACAAATAAATTTTCAAAAATTTCAATTTATTAACCAAAACTTACACTTATCATATAGTGTTTCTTCAAAAATAAATCAAAATGCTAAAAATAAAATGTTTTTGAGATATAGAAATTTTGATTTTTTTTTGAGTTAAAAGAAAGTGAAAATTCAAAAATGCCATGAAAGTTAAAAAAAATGAAAATGAGACCCCCCCACACTTAATTTTGACTGTGTCCCAATAGTCAATGCACAATATAATAAGTGCAACGGGGAAAAATATGTACATATTTACAAAAGAGGGTTAACATTCTTACTAGACGTAGCTTGGCTCATGAAGGATCATGAGCTCCTCCTCTTGGTTACTGGGCAATTCCAAGAAAGGTTTCAAACGATGACCGTTGACTTTGAAAATCGATCCATCCCTGGGGTTTTCTATTTCTATGGCACTATGTGGAAAAACAGTTCGTACCACAAATGGTCCTGTCCATCTCGATTTAAGTTTCCCAGGGAATAAATGAAGTCTTGAGAGATATAAAAGAACTTTCTGGTTAGGAGAAAACGTTTTCCTTAGGATTGACTTGTCATTAAAAACTTTTGTTCTTTCTTTGTAAATTTTCTTGTTTTCATACGTGTCGTTCCTAAGTTCTTCTAGTTCGTTGAGTTGTAGTTTTCGATTTTCGCCAGCTTTATTGAGATCAAATTTAAGTTCCTTATTGCCCACAACGCTTTGTGTTCGATTTCAACGAGCAAATGGCAAGCTTTACCATAAACTAAACGAAATGGGGACATCACAAGGTTAGTTTTAAAAGCAGTACAGTAAGCCCAAAGCGCATCGGTCAATTTCTAAGACCAATCTTTTCGATTTTTGTTAATGGTTTTCTCCAAAATTTGTTTGATTTGTCGATTTGAAACTTCTACTTGTCCACAAGTTTGAGGATGATACGGAGTGGATAACTTGTGGGTTATCGAGTATTTTTTCATTAAAGTTTCAAAAGAACGGTTGCAAACATGGGTCCCGTTATCACTGATTATTGTACGAGGTGTGCCGAACTTAAAAAAGATGCTTTCTTTGAGAAATTTCACAACAATTCTATGGTCGTTGGTTTTGCAAGGAACGGCTTCAACCCACTTTGAGACGTAATCGACAGCGATAAGGATATACAAGTTTCCAACCGAATTGGGAAAAGGTCCCATAAAGTCGATACCCCAAACATCAAAGATTTCGATTGTAAGAATAAGGTTTAGAGGCATCATATCTCGTCGAGAAATTCGTCCAAGCATTTGACATCGATCGTAAGTTTTACAAAATTCAAATGAGTCTTTGAAAAGAGAAGGCCAATATAAACCACACTGAAGCATTTTTTCCGTAGTTTTTTGAGGACCGAAATGTCCACCGCACGCTTGATCGTGGCAAAACGAAAGAACACTCCCGATCTCATTATCCGGAATGCAACGTCGGATGATTTGGTTCGGACAATATTTGAACAAGTATGGATCGTCCCAATAGAAATATTTCACTTAGGACATGAATTTGCATTTGTCTGTTTGGACCAAGATGAGGGAGTTTCTTTAGTGACTAAGTATTTCGCTATATCAGCGTACCATGGATCGATAGAAATTGAAAGAAGTTGTTCATCGGGGAAGTTTTCATTGATTGGCAAAGAAGATGGTGCATTCGGAAGACGAGACAAGTGATCGGCTATGAAATTATTAGATCCTTTTTTGTCTTTGATTGTAAGGTCGAATTCTTGAAGTAAAAGGATCCAACGAATCAAACGGGATTTAGCATCCTTTTTGGCAAAAAGGTATCGAAGGGTAGTATGGTTAGTGTAGACCATGATGTGTGAACCTATCAAGTAAGGTCGAAACATTTCAAGCGCAAAAACGACAGGTAGAAACTCTTTTTCGGTTGTTGTGTAGTTGAGTTGAGCGTCGTTCAAAGTCATACTCGCGTAGTAAATGACATAAAGGATTTTGTTGATGCGTTGTCCTATGACAGCACCAACCGCAAAGTTAGAAGCGTCACACATTATTTCAAATGTGAGATCCTAATTGGGTGCGCAAATGATTGGAGCAGAAATGAGTTCGTTTTTGAGACGTTCGAAAGAAGAGATACAATCAGAGTTAAAATCGGAAGGAACAACTTTTCCAAGAAGAGTCGTCAAAGGATGAGCGATTTTGCTAAAGTCTTTCACAAAGCGTCGGTAAAAGCCAGCATGTCCTAGAAATGATCGAATGTCCTTAATAGATTTGGGAATGGGTAGATTTGCAATTACGTTAACTTTTGCTTTATCTACCTCAATGCCTTTATTTGAGATGATATGTCCAAGGACTATGCCTTGTTTGACCATAAAGTGGCATTTTTTCCAATTCAAAGTCAAATGTTTTTCTTTACATCAATTTAGAACCAACTCGAGATGATGTAAACATTCAGAAAAAGAATCACTAAAGATAGATAAATCGTCCATAAAAACTTCTAGAAAGCGTTCAGTCATGTCAGAAAAGATGTCAACCATGCATCGTTGGAAAGTAGCAGGAGCTTTACAAAGTTCGAATGCCATATGTCGATAAGCAAAGGTACCAAATGGACATGTGAAAGTCATTTTCTCTTGATCTTCGGGAGCGAGTGGAATTTGGTTATAGCCGGAATAACCATCAAGGAAGCAGTAGACTTCATGGCCGGCTAACCGTTCAAGCATTTAGTCGATAAATGGAAGAAGGAAGTGATCCTTACGTGTCGGCATTTAGTTTTCGATAGTCAATGCAAACACGCCAACCCGTTTGAGTACCAGTTGGAATAAGTTCGTTTGAATCGTTCTTGACAACGGTAAGCCCAGACTTTTTTGGTACAACGTGAATTGGGCTAACCCATGAACTATCGAAGATGGGATATATGATACCATTATCGAGGAGCTTAAGAATTTCGTCATGAACCGCATCTTTCATTTTTGGATTAAGCTTCATTGCACATCACGAACAGGCTTGGCATCGTCGATTAAGTGGATGTGGTGTTGAACAAGAGCGGGACTAATTCCCTTTATATCGGAGATCGACCATCCCATCGCTTCCTTTTTTGGACAGGATTGAAAGTAAAGAAGTTTCTTGATTGCGAGAGAGAGTCGCAGAAATTATGACGGGAAATGTTTCGTTATCACCTATGTATGCGCACTTAAGGTGATCGGGAAGTGGATTGACGTCCAACTTCGGGAATTGCTCGATTAAAGAATTGGGTTGAGATTCGGACTCAACTGGAAGCGATTCAAAGGGAAGAGTGTATTCCATTTCATTGGGAATTTCGTGAAACAATTTTTCGCACTTGGCTTCGCGTTCGTTGTTAAGGTCAAGTGTCTCATTTTCGAAGTTTTCGTGAATGGCACTTAATTCCAATGTTTGGTCACGTGGTTCGTTCGATTGGATTTCAAGATTGAAAATATTAAGATCCAAAGTCATGTTTCCAAAAGAGATTTTCATCGAACCGTTACGACAATTAATTAAGGCATTTGAAGTGGCTAAGAATGGTCAGCCTAAAATCAATGGAATTTGGCTCGTGGGAATTGTCATGGGTTGTGTTTCGAGAACGATAAAATCAACGGGGAATATGAATTGCCCTACTCAAATGAGCACGTCCTCAATTTCTCCCACAGGCTTCTTAATGGAACGATCAGCGAATTGAAGCGTAACTTTTGTGGGTTTGAGCTCACCTAAGCCTAATTGTTCGTACATGGAGTATGGAATCAAGTTAACACTCGTGCCTAAGTCAATCAAACATTTGTTAATCGTCTTGTCTCCAATTGTACACGAAATCGTAGGGCAGCCAGGATCTTTGTATTTTACGGGCATGCATTGGAACTAGACTTCATTCAAACTGGCGGCTAAAAAGACTTTTCTGGGCACTTGAGTGTGTTGCTTTTGGGTACACAATTCCTTAAGAAATTTTGCGTACGTTGGGACTTGCTGAACGATGTCAAGAAGTGGAATGTTAACTTTGACTTGTTTAAAAATTTCCAACATCTTTTCCATTTGGTCCGAGTGTTTCTTTGGTCGAAGACGATGTGGAAATAGAACACAATACTCGGTAGACGGGTCTACTCGAGTAGAAGAAGAAGAATTTTGATTGGCATTCGATTCAATGTTTGGCTCCATGTCTGTTCAGATTCGTTTGTTGTTTTAGAAGTGTCGAGAGAGGTTTCCGATAAATCGTTTGGATTAACGACTTGATTATCGATTTATTTACCGGAACGTAGAGTTGTGATAGCATTCAATTGGGTGACGTTGCTATCTTGAACAACATAGGCTTTATTTGAATTTGCATTTTTATTTCTGTAATTTGGAAGGGGTTGGCTTGGGAATGTTCCTCGTTCATGTTCACTTACAGACATTGCTAATTAAATCATTTGCATTTCAAGTTTTGCAATCGATTGGTTTGTGTTTTGCATGTATGAGGTCAATAAATTTTGCAAATTGTTGTTTGATTGAAGGCTTTGAGTAGTTGCTTTAGCCAACATTTCAAGAGATTTCTCAAGTGAAGTAAAACGTTTATCGTCTTGGGGAGGATGAGCAGAATTTGGTTGAAAATTTGATTGTTGCAGTTGATTATGAGACGGACCCGCAAAGTTTGGTTGAAAATGGTTGGGCTGAAATGGAGGATTCGAAGCATTATTCGGGAATGCTTGAAAATTTGGACGAACCATATTCGTTTTGGGATTGTTTTGGTTCCAAGCAAAATTTGGATGATTTATCCAACTAGGATTGTACGTTGGAGAAAATGGGTCATTTTTGGCTTTATTGAAAGCATTGATTTGCTCGATAGAATTGGGACACTAATCGGCTATATGATTTGGATCGTTGCATTTATAACACATCGGTTGGGAAGCTTGGTTCATTTGATTCGATGAGAAAATGTTATCAAATTTTTTAATCATTGCGTCGATCTTAGCTTCCAAAGCAAAAGAAGATCCTATCGAGTGTGCACTCGATCGTGAGTAAATTGATTTTTCGTTCGAACGTTCCCATTGGGATGACTTTTCAGCGAGGTTTTCAAGAAATTGCCAAGCATCGTCATGATGTTGGGCAAGAAAGTTGCCTTGGCACATTGTTTCGAGCATGGTTCATGAGCTATTTTCGAGTCCATCGTATAAGATTTGGCAAATCGTCCATTTTTCGAAGTTATGGTGTGGACATTTTATCAAAAGCTCTTTGAATCTTTCAAAATATTTTCCGAATGGTTCTCCCTTGATGAAAATTTACAATTTCGTTTCATATTCTACTCGTTTTTTCCAAGGGGTAGAACTTTTTTAAGAAAGCTTTTACGAATTCTTCCCACGTTTTAATCGAGTTCGATGGTAAGTTGTACAACCATTTTTCAACGTAATCCGTAAGAGTGAATGAGATTAATCAAAGTTTGATTCCGTCATCGGAAAGTTGTTGGAGTTTAATGGTTGCGCAAACTTGTTTGAATTTAGTCAAGAAAATGTATGGGTCATCATGCTCGAAATTGCCAAATTTTAGAAGCGTGGCAATATGGTTCGAATGAATTTTGAAATGGTTACCCGTAGGGGCGGGTAACATGATGCAAGATGGACTAGAAACTCTATCATGAAAGATTCTATCCATAAGAGTTCGAGGGGTGTTTTCATTTGCCATTTCGGGAGGATCGTCTGTTCGAGTTAAAGGATTAGTTGTTGAGTCGCGAGTCCAACGATTTGTTGTTGTGTCTCGAGTCCAAGTAGTCATGCACAAGTGAAAGTCGAGAAGAGAAGGAAGTTAGAGTTGAGTTTAGAGAATGAAACTAGATTTGGAAAATGAAGTGAAAAATTGTTTTTGTTTTTCATTTCTTTTTTTTAAAGAAAGAAAAATATTTACCAAATGAAATTTATTTTCAAAAGAGAAGTTTGATTGATTTATTTTTTGTTTTATTATTTTTGGCTTTTCAAATTTTTATATGTTTTTTTTTTGTTTTTGAATTTTCAAACTTTCAAATATTTACCAAAAGAAAAAAAATTGTTTTGGGAAATTTGATTTTTTTTTTGTTTTTAATTGAAAATTTTCAAAGGAAAGGAAAAAGATTTTGTTTTTTTTGGAATTAAAAACTAAGTTAAGTAAAATTTATAAATTTTTTTTGGAGTTTTGACTTTTGATTTTTTTTGAATATGCATGAACTAATGCAACTAAATGAATGCAAATGACTTAATTACAATTTTCTATCCTTAGTAGCTTCTAACCTAAAATTGTATAATCACACTTTGTCTTAAATCAACAAAAATATTTCCCAGCAGGTAACGGGCAGGAGTTATCGGTGCACCACGAATCACCGTAGCAATGCAACCGAAGGTTTAAGTACCTTCAGAGGAACAACCGGTATAATATTTACAAATCACCATAATATTTATAAATGGTTATACTCTGCCGTAGCCTAGACACCAAGAAATAAAATTGTTCAAAGAAAACAATTGTGAAGATACAATTAAGCCCTAGATGAGCTCGTGACTCCCTTAAGTCAAATGTCTAACCGTTATTATTAGTCAAATTCTACGATGAAATGCGATTTGTGGGCTAAGGAAAGGGTGATGAAATCCCTCACCTTATGCGAATTGGGGTATTGCCCTTAGAAAATAAAACAAGATGAGATGAATGCAAAGCAAAAATTAAACGTGAATTTACAATGCAACTAAAATGAAGTTTGTTTTTGTTTTTGGATTTTGAATTTTTTTTATATAAGTGCAAATGCAAGAAATCAACAATGCAATTCAAATAAAAACAAGGGAAAAGGTACGATACTAGAGCGTGCAGATTATTAGCAATTTATTTTTAAGCGGTAATTTTTTTAGTACGCTAGCGGTTTATTTGTGGCAAGCACTTCTGCAACCTGAAACGAAAACACAATATATACAGTTTTTTTTTATATATTAAGGAAGAAACTCAAAACAAATTAAAACAAAACAAAATTAATTATATTTTTTGTTTACAGAAAGAAAAGAATGGAAAACAGAATTCTTTTTTTTAAATATCACAGAAGTAACTAAAACAAAGGAAAAGTATACAAATCAGAACCAATTGAAAAAAACTCACTTTTTTTAACAAAGAAATATAACAAGAGCAAATACAAAAAAGATAAACTAAATGAAAATTAGCAATTGAAAGGAGAAGTAAATGAAAATCAACTCTGGCCTAGCCCAAACAATTGACCTATTTTCTTATTTTTCCATAGAAGTTCCCAATCAAAATCATACGTTTACTTCAACATCTTTAAACCACAGTCGAACGTTATGCTAGTGGTATCAACAAAAAATTTTGTGGTTACAGGCGTCGCTGTCTCTGGCAAGAGGTGATGGAGGAGTGATGTAGGAGACTGGTTCGCGAGTCCTTGCAGAGGTGGTGGCAAATTTGACAAGGGCGATTTGGTGGTTTGAGGCAGAGATGATTATGGAAATTTGATGAAATTGTGAAGTCAGATGAATATGGTGAAGTAAGAAAGATGGAGGAAGGCGGAGGTATTGTAGTTCAGTGGTGCAGTTTGATGTTCGGTCAATGATGATGTGGTTCCAGGTGATTTGGAGGCGATTGCTGGAGGTGAAGGAGTTCGTGGGCAGTTGCGATTGGTTGCAGGCAACTTAGTATCTGGGGAGATTCATGGCGAGCGATTTCAGGTCGAGGCACTTTGGTTCGACCGTGATTTTTTTGGAATGCGGGTTGGGTTCGCGGTGTTGCTGTTGAAGTCATGGAGGTTGCAGGAGGGTTGCTGCTATGTATTGAAGTTGATGATGAACTGTGTTGTGAATTCTGAAATGAAGTAAGCGAGGGGGGTTGCAGGCAATTGTGGTTGGAGTATGTTGAATGCTAATGATGTTGAAGGCTGGAGGTGTTAGCAGCAACAGGGGATGGTGGTGTGGTTTTTGTGAATGTGTTGTATGTATGGTGAATCAAGGCAGTGAATGTTGGAACAGGAGACAGTGATAAAAGAGATGTGTGGAACTTGTTGATAACAGGCAGAATGTAGAGGGGAGTTCGCAGCATTTATCATATTGGTGTTGCAGAGGGGAGCAGTCTGGTGATATGAGGAGATGGTGGTTGGTTTGTGAGCAGCGATGAGTATAGCTGGCAGTATCAATGTGGATGCAGTGGCTGTGTTGGCTATGTTGGTTGTAAAGAGAGGAGGAGCCAATTGTGGTCAGATGCAAGGCAGTTAGAGGTGTTGAATAGAGGTTATGAAGTGCAGTGGCAATTGATGTTGTGAATATTGATGTATGTTGTCTGGTATGGTGCATTGTGAACTGCAGGAGGTGGAAATGTTGATGAGTGAAGATGGTGGTCTGTGTGCCTTGGCGGTTGTCTTGAGTGGTTCAGTAGTGTATACAGGGGGGCACTGTTGTAGGTGAGTTTGGAGTATTGGTTGTAGAGGAGGAGTATGGAATTGACAGAGGTGGATAGCAATTTGTAGCACTACAAACAAAATTCAGAGACTAAGGAAATGCAAACATAAAACAGTGCAATGTAAAAGTATTATTTTTTTTAAATTGTAAATTGTAAATTGTAAATGGAAAATGTGATTGACAATTAAATGGAATAGAAATTGTTTTTTACAAATTGTGTATCTTTTTTTAATATGCAAATGCCAATAGAAAAGCAACAAACACACAATCAAAATGCAAACAAAAATCACACAAACACATTATATATTTTTTTAAATGTAAACACACAAAAAATAAAAACACACAAAAATCAAACGAAAATAATTCGAAGAATAGAAAATTAAAATCAAATTAATTCCCCGGCAACGGCGCCAAAAAACTTGTTTAACGGCAAATTTTCTATCAAATTAGAAAACCGTCGATAAATTTCAAATTAAAATAACCGCAAGCGCACGGCGTACAATTTTAGTACGTGGCGAGTACGGGTCGATCCACAGGGAATTTTTAAGATTTTAAAATTTTATAATCAATCAAATTAGACCAAAGTGAGAGGAAATTGTTACCTACAAGCAGAATGAAGCTAAAACTAGAAGTAAAATGAGATTTAAAAACTATGAGATTAGAGAACAATTTAGAGGCAAATCCACTCTCATATTTCTGTAAATCAACAAATAAATAATTTATGATCTCTAGTTATGATATTAAGTGAAATAATTGTTGCATTGATCATAAGTATGGTTTATTTATGTTATTAATTAACATAACTTAAACCATCAAACTATAATACAACAATTATACCACTTATAAATTCTCATGAAAATGAAGCCAAAGCAAAAGCTATTTTAAGTATGATGTATATACTATTAATTAGTAAGATAGATCATAAAATTTTGTTTTTACTTTCTTTTCAAAATCAAAAATCAATTAGCAAATGATGATGTAAATTGTGTTTATGTTGAATAAGAAAAGCTCATTTGCAAAAGCAACATAAGCTATCAAACCCACTTGTATAAACTTACATCAAAATTCGCTTTCATGAAGCAGAAACCAAAGGAGATCATAAATCATAAAAATGTTGAAATTACATAAAGTTAGAGAGCTTCATTACACCTAAATTGAAGGCGTTTAGCTACTCATTTGTGTTATCAAATCAACACTTGTAAATTCCAACATTAAAAAGAAAAGAAATGAAACTAATCAAAGAAAGAAAAAGAGATTAGCTACTAACTACTTGCATAAAAATTAAAGCTACACTACTTGCATGAATGTAAATCTAAACTATGAACATGAAATGAAAGAGAACATAAGAATAAAAATGAGCATAAAAGTAAAGAAAAACAAGTAGAAAATGGAAGAGAAAGAGGTTAGGAAGCCATTTTTATTTCATGAAACATAGAGCTTACAACTTGCATTTCGCATTTCTTTACTAATGTGAAAGAGTAGAAGATATTTACATGTACATAAGAGGACTATTTATACATGCATAAAACTCTAATTCAATTTTTAGGGTGCTTCCCAAAATTCCTTTTAGGAAGTGTGGCCACCAAGTAACCATTAGCCACAAATTAATCCATCATTAAAAGTGCATGAAGCTTTAACCTCCACTTAGTTGTCCATTAGTTTCTAATTGTATATTTAGGTAAGTGGGTGGGGTCATCCATGATCATGGGCTTGAATTATTTCCCTCCTCCTTCCTTTGTATTCATTTGTGCATGCATGTATCTTCATAAAAGCCTCTTCCATATGCATTCAAATTCCTATCAAAATCATCAAAAAATGTCCAAGTAAAAATTCTCAAATTGACACATGCAAAAAATTGACTATTTCCCCACTGTATGTAGATGAGTATATGATGATTTGAAAATGATTGAATTTTGGTTTTAAACATGTTAAAATACCCAAATATGACATTTATTTAAATAAAAATAGATAAAATATGGATGTAAATATATGCACATTTACGTGCACATCAGTACCTTATGGAACACAAAATTGTTTAACGGTTTTATTTTTGTTCCTATTCTAATATTTATTTTGTTTATGTCCAATTTTTTCATAAATTAAATACTTGGAAAATTCCTTTTGCCATTTGACATTAACACAGTTCATTCTCTTCATATGTTCAACTCTATCATACCCAAATCCTTTTCTATTCTCAATGGCAGTTTGATTTCCTAACAACATATTCAGCGATTTTTCTTCCTTTGGAAATTTTCTAATCATCAATTTAAGTTGTCAAACCTTAGATCTATGAGCATTGTTTTCTTTCAAAAGTGAGGAGCATCTTTTAATGAAAGTTTCTCTTTTAATTTCTTCTTTGTTTTCTAGAGTCGAAATTTCATTTTCAAGAGTTTTAATTTTAGTCTTAGATTTATTAATTTATTCTTCTAAAGCTTGACAGTTCTCACACTTTGAGTTAGATTTTCTTATATTTTGAATCATTAGCTATTGCTCATTGTTAAACTCAAGTAGACTATTTTTTCTTATTCTAGTTTATCCTATCTTTGCCTAAGTCTGCTAATGTTCCCGTTTAACTAGTGATATAATAAGAGTAAATCATAATGGGATAAGTGTGCTACCATATTTGGTTTATCATTGATGTCGCTTGATTCTACCATCAGATAAATATTTGCTTCTTCTTTCTCACTATCCGTGTTCTCTTCCAATTCTTCTTCACTCTCGTCCCATGTGGTTACACAACTCTTTGTCTTCTTCTTCTTTGGTTTATCGAGTCGATTCTGCAGACGGTTTGGCTTGATATGATATGACTACTTACATATGTAACATATGGTTTCTTCCTCTTTAGAATCATTCAGAACTTTGACAATTTTGGTTTTTGTTCATTGGTTTATTGCTAGATTTCCATTCTTTCAGGTCCACTTTTTGAATTACTTCACCAATAGTGCTAGCACAGCTGTAACATCATCTTCTTCCTCACTATTGGTTGAACTTTTTAAAGCAATTGATTTCTTTTTCGAATCACTGCTTTCACATTCTTCTCTAACTTTCAGTCCTGTCTCATAAATGATAAGATTTCCTATTATTTCCTCCAATTGAAGCTATTTCAAGTCTTTGGATTCATGAATTGCTGTCACTTTTGCTTCAAAACTTCTTGAGAGGATTATCAAAATTTTCAGAACATCTTCAATTCTGTGTAAACTTTTCCCAACGTTTTGGATTTGAATATAATAGTTGAAAATTGTCAATACATATCCTTTATATTATCATCTTTTGCCATTATGAAATTCTTATATTTCATTGCTGAGCATGGAAAGATGAGATTCTTTGATTTACGATGCACCTTCATGAGTCACTTCAAGTGTATACCAAATTTCCTAGGTAGTCACACAATGAGTAATACAATTATATTCAGTTTTATCTAAGGCACAAATAATATAGTACATTACTTTAGCATTTGCCTGATGTAGACTAATTCATTTGCATTCCACTTATCTTTAGGCTTAGGAACTTCGTGACCATCTGTATTTACCGCAGGCAGAATATAACCAGTTTCAACTATATCCCATGCACCTATGGTATCTAGAAAAAATTTCATCCTACTTTTCCAATACGAATAACTAGTACCGTTAAACATTGGTGGCCTAGAAATAGCTTGTCCTTTAGAAAAAGCAATACTAAAACTAGCCATAATTAAAAAAAGTGAATTTGACTACTAGCTCTGATAACACTTGTAGGATCGAATTAGCCATATATGGGGGGTGAATAGTGTTTATAATAAATTTATAGAATAATAAAAATTGTAGCGCAAATAATAATAGGTTAAATATAGGAATAATAGAAACATGGAGATTTACCTATCTTCGGTAATACTTACCCACTACTGCCCTCAAGGTGTATACTAAGATTAAACAGTTGATCGCTTACATGCCCTGTAAACTTGTGACCATCGCATACCTAAATATTTTGACCGTAAGCTCAAAACCCTGCCTCAACTCTATCCTCAAAAGGAGAATTTCTTAAATTACACCCCATAGTTTGATCCTAGTTAAAAACTAGGTTTTATAATTAAAAGGTGAATTATAATAAAATGAAAGAGAAGACACCCTAATTTACTATTCCAATTTAAACACAAACAAAAGAGTATGGCCCAATTAAAAAGGATGATAGTCTTCAGCCTATATCCCTTATTCGTTCCAAGCCTCTTCCTCTTCCCTCTTCATCCTCATATTACAGTTTTCTAATTTTGAAGCCGCCAAAGCCTATTGTCAATCAATTGAAGAAAATTTGCCTCGTCTCTCTTATTGATCGATTACTTTACTCATAAGATGGTTTATGCCATTGGTTGCTTCAAGCATCGATTGATTTATCAATTACTAATTATTAATTTTTTCCTTTCTAATTTATTTATTCGAACTCAACTGCTAATTTCTACCAATGATGATTGGTTTAGATAGGGAGTGATTTTTGAAAAAAAAATCTCCTTTTATTTTTCATATATTTTTATGACTTTCGGTTTTGAATAATTTATTTTGACATGCTTGGCCGTTGATTTTCTAATTGATGGTGTTTTGATCTCTGATTAGTTCACCTTCAATATATGCAAATATATATATTCTTTTGGTTAATTATTTCAATGTGCATATATTCTTGTTGTTTTGTGACCGTTTTGTGTGTCAATCGAGTCAGAATTTATTCCCATTTCTGATGAATTTGTGCCTTCTAATGGTGAAGAATTGGTTGTCGTCATCATTTGTTGATGTATATTGTTTGTCCCTATGCATTTCCTCTTGTTACTTTGCATATGAAATCTACAACACCTGGTTACTAATACACTTGTGTGATGTACTTGTTTCTGTTTCTCCTGGATTCCTTATGTTGTGTGTGTGAACTTCTTCTGTGTGTGCGCGCCATTTTGTAGTTTCATGATTTGACCATGGTCTTGACTTGTGGTATTGTGTTTTCCTTCTTGTTTTCACGTTCTGTCGACTTCTGTTGTGAGCTGAATGTTGTTCAAGAGATGATGTAGTTTTGTATCCTTCAATTCTGACCCTTTACTGCTCTTGTATATGCACTTGCTACTTTTTTGTTTTGTGTGTCATGTTGAACTCGTTGACTTGATATTTTGGCTTTGCACCATTGTGTATTTTGTCCCTTACTTTTGCATTTTCCCATCAATGCGTATTTTTATGCACTTGCTTGTGTTGCTATGCATTTTTCATGATTTTGGCATTGTGTATTTGTGCACCTAATCTTGTGCACTTGGTTGGTTTCCTTCATGTTTGTGCCTGGCCTGGTTGCATCTTTTTGTACTTGACCTTGTGTGTTGCACTTGTGTTTTCGGCCTTCCTCTAAACTATTTTTATGTTGTTTCACTTTTGCTTATGTTGAGCTATTTAGCTTGACCTTGCTCTACTTGTGTTAAGCCTTTGGGCTTGACCTTGTTTTTGTCCCTAGAATTGAGTTGATGCAAATGTGTTTTGTGTATGTGCTCGGCCATACGGCATGTACAATGATATTTGTGCATGTTGTAAGTTGCTTGTCTGTATTATTGAATTTTTTTGTGCCTATTTCAAAATTTGAAAAGAAAAAAAACTAATAGATTGAGGCAATGTTGAGATAGTTTGTTTCTTTCTGCTTTTTATTGCATTGTTATTTTATAGGCAAAGCAAATGATTGAAGAAAAGACAGTTGGAGCAAGTAGATAACAAATCGAATACGAATGAGTGAGGTTAGGACTGATTGTATTTGAATGTGTGTTGTATATAAGAGTTAAAATGAAAGTGTAAAATATTATTCTATACGAGAGTGTAAAATATTGTGGATGCTCTGTTGTAATTGTGTACTTTTAATATTGTATTGAAATAAACTATTTATTGAAATAAAATTTCATTTGTTTACTTCTATCCATTATTTTACAATAGTACTATATCAAATACATTTAAAAATATATAGATGTTTATTTCCATCAAACAAAAATCATAAACTATTATATTCTAAAGCGTTGCCCCATCTGAGGTTCCTTCCAAAAAGCAAAAAGGGGTTTAGCTCTTAAGCTTACAACTCCTTACTCCCTCCTCGTTCTTTCGGTACGTTGCCATTGTGACTACTTTCCCAGTTCATGATTCTGTTACTAACATTTCTTGTCTTTCTCTTAAAGAACCTATGGCTTCTTTACGTCAGACTTTAGGGCTTAATACTCCTATCGAAGACATCCCTTACCCTCTCTCCTAGTCAGGATCTTCTCATTCTGCTATTTTTATAGAACTGCTCACGAAGGTCTTCCATTCTTATGTATTCATTTTGTTATGACCTTTGGATATTGCTCTTTCTTTCTCTATGTCTTTGGAAATTTTTTATAGCATCTTATTCGGGTGAAGTTCCTTTACCTTACCACAATATGAGCACAAATTTAAATGTATTCCTCATCTTTTAATTTTGCATTATTCTCATTTTTTTTAAAGATTGGTCATCGTTTGTTTGATTTTCAACGGTCATTCGCATCTTTTTTCCAAGACAAGTCCCATTACAAACTTTGAATTCTTCGTTGTCTAAAAAAGTGTCTACCATCAAAACTCTGGTCAGTGATCTCCATAGTAATAACAAGTTGCTATCTTCTAAGAACAAGATGATCACAAGCTTGTTGGAGTTAGAAAAGCAAAGGTCTTAAAAGTTGGAAGAGGAGGCAAAGTCCTCATAAGAGAAACTTAAGAAACATCAAGACTTAGAGGGGAGAACAAAGTCTTTGGCGGACAAACTTTCTTTAGTAGAATCAGAGAACTCCACTATTAGGACATCTTTAGCAAGAGTTCCTAACTTAAAGAAGGGTTTGGTCTAAAAGAACCTTACTATTGGCAAGCTCAAATCACCCCTTCATGCCATGAAATCCAAGGTATTTTCCTTCTAGAATTATCTCTTCCCCAATGGAAAGAACAATGTGTTGAAGCATAACCTGTTTACCACTTGCAATATCGATTGATGTGCAGACATGTCTTTTATTTCCATTGATAAATTAGGAGCGGATTACAAGAATAGATTTAACATTTTATTGGGGCATATTCCCATTGATTATTCTAAGGTTATATGGGAGTAGACGTCACTGACCCTGCTAAGGCTTTGGTATTCGATGATATACAAATAGGTTATAATGATGAGGAAGAGGGAGCGAAGGAGCTTATGGAGCAAACATAGAAGGTGATTCCAATGATAATGAAGATGTTAATGTTGGGAATGATGGTGGTGATAGTCCTTCTGGGAAGGTTATCTAGGAGCGAAGTGGTATGGTGACCCAGGTCAAAGCTGGAGCCTATGAAGGTTCAGCTCATAAGTCAGACTTCTCTCCTTTAGAAAATACTAAGGGTGTAATTAAAAGGCTCTACCTAGACCTTTTCATTCTAAATCTACGCCTTTCGAGCCTGGTGAGATAGGTCGAACTCTTATTGAAGCTCAATGTCCACTTGAAGCTCAAAGTCCTCCTAATGCTCAATTTATCCGATCTTTCAAACCTAGTGCCTGAACACCCACCTCTATACCCATACAATCTAAGAGTATTATGAAATAATACTGTTACATAATATGAAGAATGAGGCTAATACGGTACACACATGAACATCCCTTAGAATAACACTATTACATATTAAAACATCAAATAGTTAACTCATTTTTACGTACACGACATCAGTACAAAGAAAGTAACATGCATGCCTCCAGGACATAACAATACACAATATATAGTAAATAATAGAGAATGCAAAGTCAGAATCGCAGTGATCGCATATAATACATAATACAATACTGTAAAGATACAACTCACTTCAAATGTCAACTATCTCGATGTAATGAATGATCAATATACATCTCAGAATCAAATATATACAATGAATCAAGGTCATATAAATATCATACAACATCCAACTATATGTCCTCTTTAAGCCTCCTAAAACCATTGCTGGTCATGTCTTCCTTGTATCTAAAATGTCTCGGATTGACCCGAGTACTATATAATAACACACAGGTCAGACTATGTCTAATCAAGAATCTATAATATGGATAACGGAACATAAACTATGAACAATAATATGATAACGCAACAAGAGATACTCAAATCTATATGAAACATTCAACACTGATATAGAAAGATGTAATCAACCATATAGAAACACATCAAATCGAAAATAATAGAATTAATACAAATAGGTGAATCATACATATTTTGAAAACATCATCAAATCAAGAAATATCAATAAATGAGATATCACTAAGCATAATCAGGCTAGCATGATGCATTTCCCAAATATAACTCTCAATCTCGATAAATACAACATCATCATGAATATATATAAAATTAGATTAGTTGCCTATTAAATACTGAGAATCAACTATACTCTAGATATGTATCATGGGTATAATTTCATCTCAACATATATATACTATTTGAAAGTATTGTGATGGGCAATGACTATACGACTGCTAACCTACCTTTTGGCAAGGCAACATACAGGCGGATTTAACCCAATCGATTGCACAGTTATCGAAGTTGGATTGTCACAGACTTGGTTTTGATTTGAATGAATGAATGGACGATCAATCACGGATGATAAACATGAATATGAGGCCAGGATAGAGCATCGTTGATGGACAAACAGCACAGTATACTTGGAATATGGATTTCGACAAAAGTCAGATTCTTTGGGTTGCTTGGAGTTTGCTTCGAGTCACGATTGGATTTGCTTCGGGTTTTCATGGTGGTTGCTTCGAGTCAGGCAAGGGAATGCCTCGGGTCACTGAGGCATCGACATATTTTAGAAGTGTCGGTGCTGCTTGGGGTCGGCTGAGCCTTGGCTTCGGGTCGGCATCAACATATCTTCGGGTCGGCATAAAGTTCTGGGGTCAGCATCACATTCAGGTCGACATGTTTGAAGGACTTTGGGTCAGCATCATTCCTACTTCGGGTCGACATTGAAATCAAGGGGTCGGCAAAGTATGGGGTCGGCGTTTTGGAGAGAGGTCGGCATAAATGGTACTGCTTCGGGTCGGTGCTTACTTTGACTTCGGGTCGGAAAAATGAAATGGGATCGGCATGTTAACACTTCAAGGGGTCGGCTATGGGTATTCCTCGGGTCGGCCATGGGAAATCAGATCGGCATAGGAGCAAGGGGTCGGTGTTATTCTACTTCGAGTCATGAAGCGACTTGCTTCGAGTCATTGTTAGGTTCACTTCGCGTCATTACCCAGGATGCTTTGGGTCTGTATATTCAAAGCTCGAGGTCGGCAGGGATGAGTGATATGGGATCGACTATGGTTTTGGTGGGCCCATATCAGTGAGGAAGCCCGGTAACCGGAATTTTGTCTATAAATACAGCAGGCGGAGCTTCAAAAAAAGGATTCTCTCATTTTTTTCTTCCTTAACTTCTCCTACAAAGGCTGTAAAAGTTACTCTGCCATTTTTATTTCAAAAACTCTGGATTGTAACAGTAATCAATTCTCTGATCAATAAAAAGGATATTTCCGGAGTGGATGTAGGCCAGAATCAGCCGAACCACCATAAACATCGTCTTTTTACTGCTTTCTTTTTAATTTCTGGTGTTCTTTATATTTATATCCTCTTCATATATTCTATATATGATATGTGACTGTGAATTAGTGTTTAAATCTGCGATTGGGTGTTTATGACCATTTTTGGCGCAAACAACGACATACACGAACTCCCCAAGTAGAGTCATACATACAATAATATGCGACACCAGTCCCATGTCAATGCTACAGTGAGGTGTATCAATTGTATAAGCCAATCTATCACTTTGTTCGTACCAAAAAGAAGACAGATAGCACCAAGCAAGCTCTAGAGACACCAAATCTCTACAGTCTTTAGTTACCTCTTAGTCACCGTGACACATATCCCCCGTTGTGCTCGTCAACGCAAGGACTCATAAGCCACGATAATACAAATACACCTATAGGTAACAGACTACTGGCCTTGGTGACACAAGGGGCTAATGCGCGCATAAGGGTAGAACAAAGCTGAAGCACTAAGCTATATATAATGTGTCACAGATCTGTGGTGCAACCCTACGATCAGACCGCTGGGGTGGATACTGGCCATTTGGTCCTCTCCACAACCAAAATAGGAGTTCATCACAATAATTGCATATAGAATCAATTCATATAGATAAAAAGTCATGCTCATCATTAGGCACAAACCAACATTCGCTAAATATAGGCACAAAGCAATATATCACTACGTGTTTCACCTCACACTATCCACTCTATTCCCGTCATGTGAATGTCATCCTCTTATAATGAATAACTAAATAAATATCATAACATCGTCCTATACCAATTTGTGATACTCAAATGTTTATTCACTACTTATTAATTCCAATTAAACTGCCCAATATTCAAAATAACGAGTCCAAAGAATAACTGAAGAAATATTTCTAAAAGTGATATATCAAATGGTACTATACTCTGTTTATTCAGATTTCTTATCACAGAGAACTATATCATAAAATCAAATAGAAGGAAGTCATCAGCGTATCATATTAAAACACCAATCAAATACATATCAATGGTGTATTACTCATGACATCGAAATCAATATAGAGAAGATGAGGAATCATAAATACTATGTGAAATCCTATCAATCAAATACACACACGCACATACACACATTTATATACACACTATTTTATTTAAGTTTATTTAACATAAATAAACTTTGAAATACTTGAAATCTTGATTGATAATAATCATTTGTTTTCAAAATGTTTGAAATCTCATCCGAAAATGTTCAAATACCAAAACACTCTAAATAAGATAATTACAATATTCATATAATTTATAAGATTATATTCATAATAGACATTTAAAGTGTTTTATAACCAATAGAAAATTATTTTTATATATAACTATAAACAGGTTTTAAAATAAGAAAATAACTAAATTAGGTAAAATTTTAGAAAATTTATGTAAAAGGCTCAAAACACAGTTTTAAAATCCTTGAATAGTTTTTTGTTTAGCTTATGATTGTATACCTAGTTCTCCATAGTGATTAACTATTGTATATAGAAAATAATAGGCTATATCACCATATTTGAACTCTACTTAGATAGAAGCTGCTTTTTTTTGTTCATACTGCAATAACTTCTTTATACTAACTCAAAATCAGGCGAGATTTCGATAGATGAACTTCCACGTAAATTATGAACAATATGGAACGCTAGGATACTTCATCTCTTGTATGCACACAGTAGTTCTCCACAATGACTAACAATTGTACTTAGAAAATAACATGCTACATCCCATATTTGAACTCCTCATAGGCAGAAGGCGCTATATTTTTTGTTCAGATTGCACTAATTTATTCATACTAACTCCGAATCTGGCGAGACTTCGACTGATGAACTCCCATCAAAATTATGGACACTTGGATAACTATTATCTTGAATGCACATTGTAGTTCTCCATGGTGACTAATAGCTGTATTTAGAAAATAAACATTATATCCTCATATTTGAACTCCGCCTAGGCAGAAACCACTATTTTTTTGTTTAGACTGCAATAACTCTCCTAATAACTTGGAATCAGGCGAGATTTTGACCAATGTACTCCCACCTGAATTACGGACAATATGGAACATTTGAATACTTCATCTTGTGACTTGGGAACCTACACTTTAGTTCTCCATAATGACTAACAGTTGTACTTAGAAAATAACAGGCTATGTCCCTATATTTGGACCCCCCAGGCAAAAGCTGCTATTTTCTTTATTCAAACTGTAGCAACTTCTTCATACTAACTCAAAATCAGGCAAGACGTTGACCGATGAACCCCTGCCTAAATTACAAACAATATGGAACACTCGGATACTTTAGCTAATGAACACTCATTGTCGTTCTCTTTGGTTATTAACAGTTATACTTAGAAAATAATAGGCTACATCCCCATATTTGAACTCTGCCTAGGCAATAGCCGATATTTCTTTTGTTCAGACTGTAGTAACTTCTTCATACTAACTTGGAATCAGGCAAGACTTCAACCAATGAACTCCCTCCTAAATTATGGATAATATGAAACACTCGGATAGTTCGACTTATGAACATATAACTAGTTCTCCATGATGATTAAGAGTTGTACTTAGAAAATAACAGGCTACATCCCCATATTTGAACTTTGCCTAGGCAGAAGTAGCTATTTTTTTGTTCATACTGCAATAACTTCCTCATACTAACTCGGAATCAGGCGAGACTTCAACTGATGAATTTTCACCTAAATTATGGACAATATGGAACACTTGTATACTTCATCTTGAACGCACATTGTAGTTCTCTGTGGTGACTTAAATTGTACTTACAAAGTAACAGGCTACATCTCCATATTTGAACTCTGCCTAGGTAGAAGCCTCTATTTTTTAGACTTCAATAACTTCTTCATAATAACTCGGGACCAGACAGGACTTTGACTGATGAACTCGGACCTAAATTACGGACAATATGGAATACTCGGATACTTCATCTTATGAATGTATATTGTAGTTCTCCATTGTGATTAATAGTTGTACATAGAAAATAACAGGCTACATCCCTATATTTGAACTTTTCCTAGGCAAAGGACGCTATTTTTTGGTTCAGGTTATAGTAACTTGTTCATACTAAATCAGAATCAGGCGAGACTTTGACCGATGAACTCCGACCTAAATTACGAACAATATGGAACACTCGGATACTTCATCTTTTGAACATATATTGTAGCTCTCCATAGTGATTAGCAGTTGTACTTAGAAAATAACATGCTACATACCCATATTTGAACTCCGCCTACTGCAATAACTTCTTCATACTAACCTGGAATGAGGAGAGACTTCGACAGATGAACTTCCACTAAATTACGGATGATATGGAACTCTTGAGTACTTTATCTCTTGAACTCACACTAAAGTCCTCTACGGTGACTAATAGTCGTACTTAGAAAAGAAAATGCTACATCCCCATATTTGAACTCCACCTAAGTAGCTGGTTTTCGTTCAGACTGTAATAACTTCTTCATACTAACTCGGAATCGGACGAGACTTCGACCGATAAACTCCCACCTAAATTGCGGACAATATAAAATACTCGAATACTTCATCTTATGAATGTATACCGCAGTTGTCCATGGTGAGTAACAGTTGTATTTAGAAAATCCAGGCTACATTCCCATATTTGAACTCCGCCTAGGCAGAAGCCGTTATTTCTTTTTTTTAAGACGATGTAACTTGTTCATACTAACTCAAAATCAAGCGAGACTTAGACTGATAAACTCCCACCTAAATTACGCACAATATGGAACGCTTGGATACTTCAGCTTATGAACATATATCGTAGTTCTCCAAGGTGATTAACAGTTGTACTTAGAAAATAACAAGCTACATCCCCATATTTGAACTTCTTCTAGGCAGAAGCCGCTGTTTTTTGTTCATACTGCAATGTCTTCTTCACACTAAATCGGAATCAGGCAAGACTTTGACCGATGAACTCCCACCTCAATTACGCATAATATGGAATAGTCGTATACTTCAACTTATGAACCTATATCTTAGTTCTCCATGGTGATTAAAAGTTGTACTTAGAAAATAATAGGCTACATCCCCATATTTGAACTCCGCCTAGGTAGAAGCCGCTATTTTTTGTTAAGACTGCAATAACTTCTTAATACTAACTCGGAATCAAGCGAGACTTCAATCGATGAACTCCTACCTAAATTACAGAGAATATGGTATACTCAAATACTTCGTCTTAGGGACATATATTGAAGTTCTTCATAGTGATTAAAATTTGTACTTAGAAAATAACAGGCTACATCTCGATATTTGAATACTATTTATCTATGAGATGTAAAAGGGTGTACTTGGAATTTCAAAACGACACCGAGTAAATCTATTAAATGAATTCTCTTTTTTAGTAGCAAATATATCAAAGGATCTGAGTCGTGTTACATCATATTCCAATAATTGATACATTGTATACAATACAAATAAATCACATGAATTAAAATGCAAATGGACATCAACTTCTTCGCATTTTTAATATTCCAACCAATGCATACAATCAACCATCACAACAAATACCAATCACAAATCAATGAATCAAGCAATCTATTTTACTAATCAACTTCATCCAACAATGAATAATCCATTATATACGACTTAATTTCATTCATGTAAAACTAAGATGTGAAGACCACTGCTTTTTCACCATTGCTGCTATCAACGTCATGACCACATGAGTGCTCACACCAACAACCTCTCCATCATTTATTGCCTACTACCTATTGCTATTACACATGCACATATCAAATTCTGGTCGCACACACTCAATCACGGTACCAAATTACATCTCTTGAACCAGTCGCAGTGACCACCTCCCCAGTTGCGTCATTCATCGTGGCTAGGCTCGCCTTTAATCATGAGTGATGTTCGCTTCTTCTTCTTCTCGTTTTTTAATGATATGCGATTTTGAATTGAAGTAGATTAAGGAAACCCGATTGAATGAGGGAATAAGTCCTCTTTTAGAAATAGAAGGGAACAGTTGGAATCAGGAGAATCCAAATCGGACAAGACTGGTTAAGTTTAAATGGGCTTTTTTTATTTAGTTTAGGCCTTAACAGTATATATATATATATATATATATATACAATTCTCCTTTCTTTTATTTTATACAGCCTTTTAGTTAACTTCAACTAAATTGCCTTCCCGCTTTTCAAATCATATAAAAATTATTTATCTTCAAATATTTTATTGACTAAAACATTCTATTCAATTTCAAATTAATTGTCTGAAAAGAGTTTATTAATTTATTTCAAGTTATTAAATTAAAATATTATGTTCAATAGAAGGAGGAAAGATATGCAAGGACTTGAATGAATCGATAGAAAATTATACAAGAAGCTTGAAATGCCTCAAGTATCTTGAGGACTTCAGGAGTTGAAATGTTGCGCCTCTCCTTTAGAAATCACACTTTCAGCAGGATAATTTTTGGATGAAAAACGAAGAACCAACCATGCTCTTTTGGATGTTGATTGGGTACAGTGCGAAGCTTATGAAGTGGCTTTATCTTGTATACGCTTGATTTCATATGGCTGACTTTTCTTTCCTGGGTGATGGTTGCGGTGGACTGATTAGACGCCTTCATAGAAGATATTTCGATTTACATGGATATGCCCTCACCTAGGGAATGTTGGAACTTGCCTAGGGTATGCGTTGCACCTTTAATTATTAATCCCTACCCCCTAACAAGATCAAGTTCAACAAGGACATATTTGTAACTAGATATTATAAGGAGTCCCTATTTTATGAACCCATGTAGTGTTGTTAATCTTTCTTATTTCCTATGTTAATCTTACAATGGTTTCGTAAAATTTGTCTTCTAATGTTATCATTATTACTATGAAGGCCTCTAGGCTTGTTCTTATTTATCCTTAATTCCATATGTGGAGAGATAATTTAAGCAAACTGGTCAAATTAAAAAGAACTTTTAAAGAAAATTTCTCCTTGACAACTAGTCATGCATATCAAAATACTACTTTCTCGGTGACCTTCACTAGATGTATATTTAGATTTCAATTTCTTGGGCAACCATAAAGATCAATTCCTTCATAAAATTTGGTCTAACTATGATAAGCTATTTTGTCCCATTCTAAGGAATGAGACTACCATGGGTTTCCTCCAGTTAACACTGTTCCTAGTGCTAATGCCCCTATTAATGCAACATTTTCTATTTCGCCTTCCTGTTTAAAAAGATTCCGGATGTTATTTCTCATCCTAAAAATGAACTATGTTGTAATTTCTTTTGTTGTTGTTTCTTTCAAATGTACTATCTCTTTTGAGAAATTAGCCGCTGTTTAATGAAAACTTTGTTGTCTTTCTTTTGTTCTTATTAAAATTTTACTATTATTTATTTTTTAAATTAAGGCAAAGGATTTCCCTTATCTATTGATGCTCCCGATCTTAATCAGCATTTAGACAATATTCATGCTAAATTGGTGACAACACTTATAGAATGTCCTCTCGTTCTATATTCAATTCTACTACCATAGATAATGAAGAAGCGAACAAGTGGTATGAGAAGTACCTTAAGGTTAAATCTATCCTAGAATCATCTTAGGAAATAGTAAAAGATCTTGAAAGAAAGTTTTGCATAAGGACGCTGAAATTACTGTATCAAACGAAAATCTCGGTTCATGTACTAACTCCCAACGGTAGTTAAAGCTCGATTTGAAGACTGCTTGTATAAATTAACACATATTTGACTTGGAAGTTGAAGTGATAAAGTATAGAAATTAATGGTAGTCTTTTGAAATTATATCGACTGAGGTTGAAGAAGGGTTGCCTGCCTCCACCCCAGTTAAGTCTTCAAGTAGGAAATGATCATGTCTTTCTTCTTTGTCTCAAGGGCATTCAGTCCTTGGCCCTAGAACACCCGACTCTTCCCAAGTAGATAAATTAGGTGAACTTGCAACCCTGAGTAGAGCCTTCACACTAGAATCATTCAAAAGGTTCAGGATCAGTGGAAAAGGAAATTTGTTGAGATGACCTTATCGTAAAGCTAAGTAATTGAGATGCTAGTGCGCTAGATGAATGAATTAGCAATGAATATCAAGATTCTTGAAAATGACATTAGTGAGATGAATCATAGAACTTCTCAACTTAAGGGTGCAAATAAGACTTACGAGAAAACCGTACTAGTTTAAATAGACTCTGTTGATTCTCTTAATATTATTCGTCATAAGGAGAGAAAACTCAAGAAGTACCTCCTAATCGCCTTACATCACATTGTTTATCCTCCATCGGCGCTTAAAACACTTATGGATAAGGTAGAAGACCTTGAAGATCAATTGGTATTAATGCAGTTTTATTCCACTAGGGCTTCCCAACTTTATTCCCTTATTGTTTATTTAATTGAAGTTACAATTGTCTGTAACTTAACGATTGATTTCACATTTTAAAGCATGGAAAGAGATAGCAGATTAAGGATGGCAGTCGTTTCTAGTTATCAAAGATTTTAATCATTTTTCTGATATGGATGTTCCGATGCTCTGAAAGAATATAGCGGACCTACAATTTTGTATAAAGAAGCGGGTTCATCTAGCGAACAACGTCTCCGTGCTTTGGATGTGGATGGAAAAGGGAAGGAGCTTGTCTACCAACATCACCCACTTCGTCGTCCTCCAGGACCATAGATGTCAAGGAACAATTTACTTGTTATGAAAGAGATTTGTCATGTTAAAAACAATTATGTTGTGTCTTTATAAATTATATCATGTTTAACTCTTTTATAAGATTGTATAGTATAAGTATAAACTTCTATTTTTTGGTACTAGATTTTGGTGATGCATTATTTTGAGATATTTTCTCCGGTTTATTTTCATGATTATCCTTGATTAGTGATTGCCTTAAATTGACCTTGAGTAGTAGAATGCATAATTCTGCTAACGATGTGCAAGGATTTGACATGCAATCACACTTTCTCATTTATTTATTTATTTTGGGTTTATGTTTTAGCCAGGCCCGACTGTGGGATCAAAGGATTAACTTACCATCACTCTTTGAATGGGTGCTTCGGCTAGAACCAAAGGCAGGACCGTAGGCTTTTTGAACATCTCCCTTTGATGGGTGCTTTGGCCAGGCCTGATGGTGAGACCAAACGCTTAATGGACCATTACTTTTTTGAACATCTCCCTTTGATGGGTGCTTTGGTCAGGCCCGATGGTGAGACCAAACGCTTAATGGACCATTACTTTTTTGATGGTGCTTCGGCCAGAGCTAAAGGCGGAATCAGAGGCTTTTCGACTATCTTCCTTAGATGGTTGCTTTTGCCAGGCCCAACAATGGGACCAAAGGCGTAATTGACCAGGATGGGTGCTTCAACTAGGCCCAAAGGCGGGACTAAAGGCTTTCGACCATCTCCCTTGGATAGATGCTTTAACTTGGCCCAACGTTGGGACCAAAGGCTTAAATGACCATTACTCTTTGGATGAGTGCTTTTGATGTGCACGTGAATGTGCATGTTTTTACTTCTATATTTAATCGGATTAAATTAAATAAATGATCATATTTGGTGTTTTAACATGTTTAAACCAAAATTCAAATTATTTTCAAACCGTCACATATTCATCTTCATATAGGGGCAAAATGGTCTTTTTGTGCATACATTAATTTTAGAAAATTTACTTAGAAATTTCTATGTTATTTTGTAGGGATTAGAAGTCAAATTACAAGTAGTTTCATGGAAAATATGCATGCACAAGAGAATACAATGGAATGAAGATGGAAATAATTCAAACTCATGAACATGGAGGACCGCACCTACCCACTTACCTTGATCTACCATTAGGAGCTAATGCACATGTTAAAAAGCCATTAAAGTTACATGCACATTAAGTGGATGATTATTTGATGCTAATAATAACTTTGTGGCCACGCTTCCTACAGGGGTAGTTTGGGTATTCCCCAAAATTATGGATTAGGGTTTCAGACTCGTATAAATACCCCTTATAGTTCATGTAATCTCTCTTCCTCTTAGCCTTTTTAGTTTAGGATCAAAAATAAAACAAAGCCCTCTCTTCTTTTCATGGCTACTTAGCCATTTCCTTTCATGTAATTTTTTATATGTAATTTTAGTTCATTCTCTTTTTATTTACATGCTCTTTTCCTTTCATGTTAGTAATTAGTTTTATTTTATGCAAGTAGCCTAGCTTTTTTTTTCATTTAGCTCTCATTTTCTTTTCGTTTTTGTTTCATGTTGCAATCTACATTTGTTGATATGATAAAGAATATGATATGCTAAACCCCTTCAATTTAGGGGTAATGAAAGCTCTCTAATTATGTAGATTCAACATAATTTAATAATCTATGATCTCTGTTTGTGTTTAATGGAAATGTTGAATGGGTTTAACTTGTTGTTTTAGCTTTGAATTTGATAGCCTATGTTGTTGACACCAAATATGTCATGCTTAAACAAACACAAACAAAAATTACCTCTTCATCCATATATGATTGTAGTAATGAAGTGAATGTTTAAATCAAAATTTGATGGTGTATATTTCTAATCAATAGTTAATAGGCCATGCTTAAAATAGATTTTATTTTCAACTTCATTATCATTTTTCATGAGAGTTAGCAAGTGGTTTAATGGACGTGTTATAGTTTGATGGCTTATAATTGGCTAAGTAATAGCACAAATATTCTGTACTTATGATAAACACATCAATTAAACTCACTAATGACCAAAAAGAGAGATCATAATTTCATGTTGTGTTGATTTACGTGATCAAGAGAGTGAATTTATCTCTAAATTGCCTTCAAACTCTCATATTTTTATCCATTTTCTTTTGTTAGTTTTCTACATTTTTAGCTTCACACATCTCAACTTTGGTTAATTTAATTGAATAGAAATGTTAAAATCTAACAATTCCCTACGGATCGACCCGTACTCGCCATGTACTAGAATTGTATGTCGTGAGCTTGTAGTTATTTTTAATTTAAATTCGATCGGCTATTTTCCAATACAATGGAGAATTAGCCGGTTCGAACAAGTTTTTGGCTAATCCGATGTGTTTTTAATCTAAACAAATATTCATCACCGCACAACGACTACAGCAGCTACACCATCTCTGTTACACCAAACATCATCACTTCAATCTGTGATCACCACCTTACAAACCAACCAGCATCTTGCAACTGCCAATACAACAGCCGAGCACACTGTGCACTATTCAATTTACCACTGCATGCACAGTCACTTATCAACCACACCACCTTCCCTGATCACCATATCACTCCGCGACTATAATTTCTGCCTATCATACCGCAACACATTTCCACCAACATAAACTTCAAAACTCAAACCATACAAACTTCCTTCTCACATCTGCAATACCAAATCACTTGCCTACGACACCAGACACCTCCTTCCCACCATCAATTTCTCTTGTGCACTGCAATGACACCATTAACCAGCAATGACAAACACTGCAATCACCTACAACTTGCCTCCACAACATCACCATTGTGCACTACTACATACACTTCACTGTCACCAAACTCCTCCAGTTAACAGGTCAGACCACCTCTGCATTGAACAGCCGGCCATTCAAAAACAGTGCACTGCACATAACACCAACCTACCACTGCTATAGAACATCTCCTATTCAAACTGTCAAACTTCACATCCCACTGCACAAACAATTGACTTCCTATCTTCAACTATCCAAGCACATCACCTGCCTTCTTCCTCCTCGTCGAATCAATAGCAAGAAAAAAGAGCAAGAAAGAGAGTAGAACGAACCTCGTCGAATAACAATCACGAATACAAACCATCTACCAACAACAATCACCCTGTAGTGCTACTACTTTCACCTTGCACATATCACTGCATTGATTAAACTGCAGCGATACCAACACTTGCACTGTCGCCTGCATACAGACATTTCACCACCACCCAAGCCACTGCAATACTGCTTACCATCGCCAAGTTCCTCATCTGAAATCGAGAATTAACTTCGCAAAACTCAAAATAGAACTCCGCCTCTGCAGCGAGCCACAATCAAGTCGCCATAACCTGCCGCGACAAATTCCCATCATCACTATCGCAACCCAAATAGAGCCACAAGTCACCACGACCTCAATCGCCTTCAATCGTGAGCTTGCCTGAACCTAGTTTCTCTTCAAACCGCCGCGATACCAAATACAGATTCAAAGAAATTGGAGATTGTGATTTTGGTTTGGGAAAATGGTTTTGAGCAATTGAACAGGAGATTGATTCGATTTTTTTAGTGATTACTCGTTTGTGTGTTTATGGTGGGTACTGGTTTTTAAGGGTTTTGGGCCGGGCTTGTAGTTTGAATACAATTTCATTTCTTTTTTTTAGTTTGTTTCTTCTTTCTTTTTAATTGTTTAGTTTCCTTGTTTATAAAAAAAGAGAAAATCTTTTGTTCAGATTGTTTTTACCAATTGTTCCTCTTTTTATTAAAAAAATAACAAAAAACAAAAACAAGTTTCAATTTATTTTATTTTCAATTTATTTGGTTTTCTCTTGTTTTGTTTTGCTTTGATTTAGTTTTTCTTTGATATTTATATTAAGAAAAAGAAATTTTAACTCTATTTCTTTATTTTTAAGTTTCTTCCTTAGTTAGATTCATTTTAGTTTCTTATAAAAAAAAATTTGAAAAAAAACTTGTATATATCTTGTTTATAATTTTCAAGTTGCAGGAAACAAAAGGAAGAACCGCTTGCCAAAAAAATAGCTTTCTGGCTTGCTTAAAAAAAATTGCTGCTTTAAAATAATTTGCTAATAATTTTGCATGCTCTGGTATCGTGCTTTCATATCTAGTTTAATCTTCATTGTTGGTTGCTTGCATTTGCATTTATATATAAAAAACTTCAAAAATACAACAAAATTTCAAAAAAAAGTTTCATTCGTAGTTGCATTGTTAATATATGTTTTATTTCAGTTTTTCATTTCATCTTAGAACTTTGGTTAATAATAACAGATAGACATCTATAACGCTTAATTGTATATTGACAATTTGTCCTCTTTCAACAATTTAATTTCTTGGTGTCTATGCTACAGCATAGCATTAATCAGTTATAAATATTACGGTGATTTGAATAAATTATACCGATTGTTTCACTAAAGGTACTTAAACCTTCGGCTGCATTGCTACGGTGATTCGTGGTGCACCGATAAATCATGTCCGTTACCTAGCTGAGAACTGTCTTGTTGGATTAAGACAAAGTGTGATTATACAATTTTAGGTTAGGAGCTATTAAGGATAAATAATTCGTAATTAAACCCTTGCATTCATTTAGTTGCATTAGTTCATGCATATTTGAAAATAATTCAAAATCCAAAACAAAAAAATTGTAAATATTTCTTAACTTGGTTTTTTCTTTTGAAATTTTTTAAATCAAAATAAAAAATAAATAAAAAACAATTTTAAGTTGTTATTTTTTTAGAAACCCAAAAAAATCCAAACAAATATAAAACCTTTTCAAAAAAAATGAAAATCCAAAAACAAAACAAAAATCAAAATTCCCTTTTGAAAAATAAATTCCTTTTGGTGCATAGTTTTCTTTTATAAAAAAAATCCAAAAAAAGAAAAAATCAATAAAATTTCCTTTTTCTTGAAAAATAAATTCTCCTTTGTGAATACCCTTTATTTTAAAATCCAAATAAAATCCAATAAAAAAACTTTTGAAAATGTTTGAATTTCCATATTCTCAAGAATTCTCAATACAATCCATATAATTTCACACCAAATTCTTATGGATATTTCAACAACAACTATCATTTAAACGATTTGAATTTTAAACCACAAAATTTTCAAAATCATAACCAACCCTCAAATCTTGAAAATAGCATTTCGTCTTTACTCGAACTCTCTACACAACAAAATCAAAGGGTAAATGAGTTGTGTAATTCATATTTGTGCGATAACTCAATTCAAGGATTTGAAAACAATAAAAATTTGAATTCACTTCAAAATTCACATGATTTCAAGTATAACCCATACCTATTCAACTTCGAACTCCAAAACGAATTTCAAAATGGAAATGTGAACCACTTTTCAAATAATATTAGTAATGGGAATAATCTCGACTACGATGCGAGTGAAAAATTTTGTTCTCAACAAGTTCAATCGAAAATTCTCAAGTTAATAATTATAAATTGGATTTTGTTGAGCAGATGGACGAAATTTACAATAATCACTTGGATTTGTTGTTTGAAACATATATGAAACAACGTGTGATGAGTCAAATAATAATCCATCTTTTAACACAGTTGATGATTTTCAAGTAATAACTTTTGGAATTGAACAATCTTAATGAAGTTGTTGAAAATTCGGTAATTGAGTTGGATTTCAATTCTTTTGAGGGTGAGAAACTCGATTTAAATTTCGATCTTCCTTTTTTCGATTTCGAAAATTCAAATACAATAACTTTCGATTTTGAAAATGATATACGCAATGAAGTTGTTGCTAATCCAACAAAGGAAGATGAATTTAATGAACATGAATTTTTTGGACTTTTCGATGATGAATCGTTGAATTCCGAAGGGGAAAATTTAAATCACCATATTGATTTTGAAATCAATAATTTTAAAGAATTCGTCAATGATGAGTTTGAATTTCAATTTAGTGAAAATAAACTTGAACTTCAACTAATTGTTCTATCTACCCAAATATCATTGAAAATAAAACAACACATACGATTTTCAATAAAACGACATTCGTTTTTCCAAATCGACATTCAACTTTAAAATCTTTCATGGTTTGGTTTTCTGCTCTTAAGCTGTGTTCTCATACTTGATGAGACAAATGAGTCGGTCTTTGGAAGACCTTTTCATTTACTCCTTAACAGCATATTTTCTGACGTTTGTTAAATAACAATCTTTTCATTTTCATGTAAATACAGGTCATTTTTTTCTCCTTTCACTTAGGTTGACTGTGGGGACATAATCGAAATCAATTGTGGTGGAAGTCTCATCTTTATTTGTAATTTTTCATGGTTATTTTCTTTCTAAAACTCAAAAATTGAAAAAAAAAATAAAAAAACACAAAAAATCTCAAAAACAATTTTTTTTTTAGGATTTTGATTTATTTTTGTAAAAAAAACTATAGGATAAGCAAAAGATTTAGGTTATTAAATTGAAATTTCTGAAAATTTATTTGTCTCAACAAAAATAAAAATAAAGTTTGATTACAAATAACGATGGTTTAACTAGTATATAGGAAAGTTCATACGTGTTAATTATGAAATATATTCTAATTGAAAATCTTTGTTTTAAAAAGTGGTGAATTTAAATAAAAGGATATAACATTATTTATCTTCTAAGTTAAATAGTGCTAAGATGATTTCGCAAAACTCTCTTTTTAGTAAAAACGAAAAATTATATTTTAAATAAATATATTTGTATATATGTATATATTTTATAAACACCTAGAGTCATGTGTTCACACTTGTGTGTTCACTCGCGATGCTCTGCACCCTTCTCATGTGAGCCCGAGAGGTAGTACATGATCAGTATATCTGGCATCGGTTTATCTGATTTAGGTGTATGTATATAAAACTCTTTTTAATAATGCCTACAGACTATAGGTGTTCACACTTGTGTGTTCACTCGCTATGCTCTGTATTCCCCCTCCCCACGTAAGCCCGCAAGGTAGTGCATGGGTAATATATCTGGGGTCAGTTTTCTGAGTTAGGCATATGTAAATATTGTAAATATCAATAAAAATTTCAAATAATAGAGAGAGTAAGCAATTGAAATCCAAGTGCTATTTTGACTCATTTGATTCGATTTGTTATTCAAAAGAAATAGAAATACCACTTTGAAAAACTTTGGTAATCAACTAAGGATGCATTTCATAGTTGCACCGTGTTATCAACTGAAACAACTAGTCAAACGAGAGTCTATTTGTTTTGATAACTTGATTTTTATTAGAAATTTTGACAAGTAAAATGACTTAAATTTCTTGATAATGACCAGAACTTATATTTAACTTATTCGTGTCAATTTAAAAGTAGATCCTTCATTTGTAAATATTTTCAAAAATTTGCATTCATCTCTTTGTAAATAAATCTTGCATTTTGTAAATATTTTCATATTGCATTTGGATTTTGTGGGCAGTATCTGCTGAAAACCCTCACGAGACAACACTCGTCCTACTAGGAACACCTAGAGGTTTAATGGCTTGTTGCATATGCTTAATGCAATCGTGCTCCCTACGAAAACAGATTTATCTTATTTTTTAGTTTATTCGAGGTCGAATAAAAAGATAAATGTGGGGGTATTTTTGATATGCACATAAATGTGCATGTTTTACTTCTATATTTAATCAAATTAAATTAAATAAATGATCATATTGGGTGTTTTAACACGTTTAAACCAAAATTCAAATTATTTTCAAATCGTCACATATTCATCTACCTTATCAACTAAAACAACAAATCCAATACATACCTATCTGTAATGGACAACAAAATGACATCTGGATTTGGAAGCCTACTGGGAAAGATTTTACCTTTAAATCTGCCTGGGGCGAACTGAGGAAGACTGACCCTATTCTTAAATGGGCTAGATTTGTTTGGAACAAAGCCAGTGTACCTAAGACGTCCTTTACTACATACAAAGTTGTACTATGCCGCCTAGCTACGTTGGACCGTCTGAAAAAGTGGGGAATTGTCACTGACTCAAACTGTGTTTTCTACAACCAACACGAAGAAAGTCATAACCATCTTTTCTTTGACTGTCAGTTTAGCAAACAAATCTGGAGCCAAATCAAAACTAAACTAACCGACAACAACAGTGTTAATAATTTAAGCATGGAGATTCGTTACCTTAATCAGTACTGGGAAAAGGCAAGTCTACTCGCCTCTGTTGCTAACATAGCTATGACTACTGTTGTTTGGCACATTTGGAAGGAACGCAACCAGAGAGGTTTAAGCAAGTGAAGAAAAGTGAGGACTTGGTCAGTAAATTGATTAAAACTGACATGCAAATCGCAATTCGAAGAATTAAGTTGAAGACACTTACCACAACCAATAAAGAAGAGGAGGAGGTAGTGAAGAGGCTGGGTCTATTGATAGCAAGCAGGGGATTTCATGCTCAGATGAAGCCGCCATGATTTTGCTTCGTCTCTCCCTTTAGATCTGTTAGGTTTCTGTAAAGATGAGAATGTTCTTTTATGGTATATTTGAGTTGTAAAGTTTTTTATGTCGGTTAGTGGTTCTGTGTAGCTACTTGTAGTCAACCAATGTGCATCCTTGGGCCGCAAAGCCCATAATAAAAACGTTTACCCAGTTTCAAAAAAATACATATAAGTACGTGTTCCCCTCTCTCTTAGACCATTCTTTTGTATCTTACTAAAGCTCGTATGCAGATTTATGAGAAAGAAGATATGGAAGCAGGAAACGGAAGAGGAAATCTAGGTGGAGGAAGCACCACAACAAATGGTAATGCTCGACCTAAAACTAGGAGGAACCCAAGTCGACAAATGTTAATCCAAGCGTAGAGGCCAATGTAGGTGCTGGCACCACACAAGTACATATGGGGATGATGTATCAGTTCTTCGTCAACTTTATGCAAGCTGTAGGGGTAGTTGGAGGTAATGTTGTGAATATTAGAGGATCCAATCTTATGCACCCAGTTGGCAATAACTATGCCAAGCTGAGAAGGGATTATACCAGTTTGG
Source organism: Allium fistulosum (assembly GCA_030737815.1). NCBI lineage: Eukaryota > Viridiplantae > Streptophyta > Magnoliopsida > Asparagales > Amaryllidaceae > Allium > Allium fistulosum. The sequence continues at coordinate 1,112,164,645 of CM060907.1, read as the reverse complement.
GAGGGAAGCCTTTTCATGGAACAGAGGATGCTGTTGAAGTTGAGAACTGGATTTTGAACTGTAAAAGGATCTTTACCGATTTAGGCTTGGATGATGGAGAGAAGAGAAGGCTAGCCTCTAGATAGTTGCAATGGTTAGTGCTTCGCTGGTGGAACAGCGTGACAGTTAGAATTCTGGAGGAAGAGCTGACACAGGATGATTTTCGAAGAAGGTCTTAGCAGAGGTTCTTGTCCGAGGATGCCAAGTCGACATTGATGAGGAAGTTCATGGATCTTGTAAAAGGAGAGTTGTCAGTGATCGAGTATGCTGCTGAGTTTCATGAGCTGTCTCGATATGGTTATGCATTGGTTGACACTGATGTCATAAGGAATGAGAGATTTATTCGAGTTTTGAGGCCAAAAATAGGTAAAATGACCATGACTCATATTAGAGAGCCTTGTCATGTAGTGGTGGAGATGGCCATTCGCCATGAGGAGATGCTTGTTGTGTTTGTTAGGGAGAAACCATTCCCAAGACCCTCAGGGAAAGAAAAGAAAATTCTTCAAGAGGAAAGGAGCCTAGAAAAGTGATGCTGCCAAGAAAGCAAATGCTGATTTAGTGTGTTATAAGTGTGATAAGAAGTGCCATTATGCCAACGAGTGCAAATCTGGTAAAGGAAAGAAGCATGCAGGGAAGAAGAATGTGAAATGCTTCAATTGTGACCAAGTTCGGCATTATAAGAGCCAGTGTCTAGAGCCAGTCCGGGAAGACAGATGAAAGGTGTTTGCTATTGGACCACCGTCTTCTTCTAGACCTATTACTGCAGAGAAAGGGAAAATTGTGATGGAAGGTATGCTTTTGATTCAGAGTATACCAGTTAGAGTACCTTTTAATACCAGTGCATCACAGTCATTTACTTCACAGTATTTGGTTGATAGGTTATGTATAGAACCCACATACCTTGTTACTTCCTTAAGGATTGCAAATCCAATAGGAGGGCATGCAACTCTTGCGATGAGATGTGACCAGTTAGAACTTTATTTGTTAGGTCATAAGTTTGCCTGCATTTTGTATTTTTTTTATTTCGTAGATTTCGAGATCATTTTGGGTATGGATTGGTTAGGTAAGTATGAGGCTAGGATATTCTGCCAGGATCGGGAATTATCGTTAAGGCACCCAAATAGTCATAACTGAATCAATTTCTCAATGGAAAATTCTAGTAAGAGTGTTTATGCTTTGTTAAGTGTCCTGGAGGTGGGAGATGACCTTAGTCAGGTTTGTGTAGTAAGAGAATTTGTAGATGTATTTAAGCCGGTCATTGGATTACCACCGAAACGAACTTTAGAGTTTCGAATAGACCTTATACTAGGAGGTGAAACTATCAGTAGACCACCTAGCAGAATGACACCGACAGAGATGAAGGAATTGAAGGTGCAGCTAGTGGACTTTGAGGGAAGGAATTTTATTAGACTAAGCAGCTCGCCTTGGAGAGCGGCCGTGGTGTTTGTAAAGAAACCAGATGGGTCGTTAAGGATGTGTATCAAATACCGTAAGCTAAACGAGAGGACGGTTAAGAATAAGTATGCTTTGCCGAGAATCGATGACTTATTTGATCAATTGAGTGGTGCCAGAGTGTTTTCCCAATTGGACTTGGTGACAGGTTTCCATCAACTTAGAGTGGTAGAGGACAGTATCCCATTGACGGCGTTTCAAACCAAATATAGATCATATGAATGGTTGGGGATGCTATTTGGATTAACAAATGCACCTGCATTCTTTATTGATTTGATGAACCGAGTTTTCTGAGAACACTTGGATAGGTTCGTATTGGTATTCATAGATGATATTTTAGTATACTCAAAACATGAAAGAGAGCATGAGATTCATCTTAGAGTGGTGTTGGAGACGCTAAGGCAGAATCAGCTAAAAGCGAAATTTTCCAAGTTTCATTTTTGGAAGAAAGAGGTTAAGTTTCTTGGTCATGTGGTTTTAGAGAAGGGATTGTCAGTTGATCCAAATAAGATCGAAGCTGTGAATAATTGCAAGAGGCTAGAAATGGTGACCGAGATCAGAAGTTTTCTTGGACTTACTGGCTATTACCGGAGATTCATCAAGGATTTCTCACGGATAGCAGCGCCTTTGACTAAGCTTACCAGGAAGGAAGTGAAGTTTGTTTGGTCCGACAAATGTGAGGGAGCATTCCTTAAGTTAAAGCATTAATTGACCAATGCTCCAGTATTAGTAGTTCCGGATGGTAACTAAGGGTTGGTAGTATACACAGATGCATGTGGGACAAAATTGGGAGCAATATTGATGTAGAAGGGCAAAGTTATTGCTTACGCATCTAGGCAGCTTAGACCGCATGAAGTAAGATATCCTACTCATGACTTGGAGTTGGCAGCGATAATTTTTGCCTTGAAGATTTGGAGGCATTATCTCTTGAGGGAGAGAATTGAATTGTATACCGATCATATGTCTTTGAGATACCTATTCTCTCAGAAGGAGTTGAATATGCGACAACAGAGGTGGCTGGAGTTTTTGGCTACTTATGATTTTGATATAGAATATACCCCAGGGAAAGGCAATAAAGTAGCGGATGCTCTCAGTAAAAGACATCAGAACATGGTGTTGGCTATGTTGGTGGAGTGGAAAGATCTGGAAGCTTTGACCGGTTGTGGTATGCAGTTAAGATCGACTGCTAGTTCTAGTCAGAGTACTGCCATGTTGTCCTGTTTGGAAGTTCGACCAGTATTGATCGAGAAAATTACTTCTGAATAGAAGGAGGATCCATTATTAGCTGAGAGGATCAGAAGGCTTGAGGTTGGAACCGAGGTCGATGATTTGAAAGTTTTTTGTCTTGACCAAAGAGGATGGTTGAGAAAGAAAGGACGGTTATGTGTTCCAGATGTGTAGAACTTGAGAAAAGAAGTTCTTGAGGAATGTCATCGATCGAAGTTTACGATTCATTCTGGAGGGACCAAGATGTATAAAGATTTGAATAGGAGCTTCTATTAGGAAGGCATGAAGAGGGATGTTGGCTTGTGGGTGTTTGTACCAAAATTGGGCACAACACTCTTCGGATTTAATTTAAGAGAATAGAATGAAGAAAGTAAATGGAAAAGGAGGCTAATCTAGCAATCACACCAATAAAAGTTTGCAGAAATAGAAAAGGACAAGGATTTATAGTGGTTCCGCATTGTAGCCTCGTCCACTTTGAATAGCTTACTGTTTATTGATATTTCTCAACTGATTACAACAGTACAAGTCACTAGCACTCAAGTTGCAATGGAGTTTCAGCAGAGTAAAGGCGTAGAAGAGCCAAAAACTCCTTTTGCAATAGGCGTAGGGATGCTATATATAGGAGTAGGCCAGGAAATATCTCCCTCAAACCTCGAAATACCTCTTCTCATATGTGGGTGGGCTGACCAGATCGTTCTGGGGTGATTTGGGATCGATCTTGATAAATCTAAGTTCATTTCGTATCGATCCTAAAATGGCCCATTAGAGCTACAATCGATCATTTACCTTCTTGAGTGCATAAGAAAGCTTTTGTGAGAATTTCATGGCATTTGGACTTGTAGTTTATGAGTTATGATCGATCCAAGATTGGATTTGCAAGTAGGTTGGTGGATTCGTATCGATGGGCTTCGTATCGATGACGTGGAGTGAGAATTCTGTGGAGATCCATATTTCATGCTTGTAGACTGTTTCCTCTGGTTAAACTACTTCCTTCGTATCGATCCGAGGTTGTTTTCTTCGTATCGATGCTTGCAACCTGCTTTCATATCGATGATTTATTAGTGGTCTCGTATCGATGCTTGGCTCTAGCCTTCGTATCGATCAAATGAGCGATCGATACGAAACACACAGTTGATAGATGGATGAAGCATGATCGATACGAACCAGATGGATACAAGCTAGATGGACACAAAGTTGATGGATATGAAGTTGATGGACACGAAGTGAACATGTTTCACATGGATCTTGATAGATCACAACCTTAGCGTACGAACTCTGATTGACCTAAAATTTGGAATGTTGCCTTTTATAGCTTTGTTTGTCGTACCATGCTAATTGTAGCTCGATCCGGACTCGAACTGAGTTTGCCTATATCCGTCGTGGACCTGTAGATAACTGATCTCCGGGCGGATTGTCTATAATTTCTAGTCAAGTCCTTGGTGTCAGGGCCTTGCCAAAAGGCGGGATAACATTTTCTCCCCAAGGTACGTCCAATGTGAACATGACGTGCTTTGAAAAGATGCAATCTTCATTCTAAAATGATTCTCTCCGATTCATGGAACTGTTGTTGTCTTTTCATCAAGAGATGTAACCTTTGATTAATTTCCAGTAATATAAATGTTGAATTGTAGACTGCCAATGATCATGCAGTTTTATGTTGTAACTGAAGGTCGAGTGCTAGAAATTTGTTGTTCATTGTTCTGGTTGTCATCAGGTAAGCATTCAATTCATGTTAACTTTGAAAATCAAATGTTAGTTTGGCATACATGCACGTATGTTAACCTGTCTCCCGTTCATGTTTGCACATTCATGGGTCGCTGTCGAGCTTCTTTGTTCTCATTTGGATCGAGTTTCATATCGATCCTCTCCTGCATCGATGTGAAATTCGGGTTATAACATCGATTGATAGTCGTTTTTGTTATCCCACCTTTTGGCAAGGCCGTGACACCAAAGAATTGACTGAAAACAAAAGATAATCAGTCCCGATGACCGATTACCTACAAAGTTCACTGTGGATGCTAGTAAATTTTTCCAAGTCCGGATCAAGCTACAATTAACATGACACGATAATCAAAGCTATGAAAGCCAACGTTCTAAATTTCAAGTCAATCAGAGCTCGTATGCTCAAGATGTGATCGATGCAAAGCTAGCAATGTTCTCATTCGTATCCATCACTCCACCTCCCTCGTATCGGTTTCATTCGAATCCATCTGGTATACATTGTTTCGTATCCATCAGGTGTACATCGGTTTGTATCCATTCACATCTCATTCGTATCCATCCCACAAGCACCATTTCGTATCCATCATGTCTTCCCCACTTCGTATCCATCGTAATAGTTCCATTTCGTATCCATCACGTCCGCTGTTTCGTATCCATCATCTGAAGATGTTTCGTATCGCTTCGATACGAAACAACACCTAAAAACATAACTACTCGATGATCGATACGAAGTAGAGCACGGAACATCGATACGAAAAGCGTTGCCTAGATCGATACGAAGAGAGCACGTTCAAGTGAAAGACTCGGTCGCTCGGCATGAAAAGTGGATCGATCCTAAAAGTTAGCGCCACATCATCAGTCATCACGTGCTTAGAAGCGATGCGAACAGAAGCGATGCGAACTCGACAGCTTTCAACAAATTCAAAATTGCATCGGTCATAACTCAAAATCTACAAGTCCAAATGCTACCAAATTTTCACAAGAGCTTGCGTACGACCTCAGGAACGTTCTTGATCGATCTCGGCTCGATTGGGCAAGATTTAGATCGATACGAATCTCATTCGTATCGTTCATGGATCGAGTCGAAACGACCAGGGATCGATCACGTGGGCCCACCGACGTGATGGAAGGAGTCTTCCGAAGTTTGAAACAGATATTTCCAGCCTACACCTATAAATAGCAGTCCAAGAGCTTCAGAAAAGGGATCTTTTTGGCTCTTCTACGCCGTTACTCTGCTGAACTCCATTGTAACTCGGTTACTATCAATTGGACTTTTGTAAATCAATAGAGAATCATCAATAAAACAGCAACTTTTCAAAATGGATGTAGGCTACAACGTCGAACCACTATAAATCTTGTCTTTCTACTGCTTTCCTTTTAACTTTTTGAGTTTCTTCATATTTAATTATATTACATACAATCTATTTGTGATCTGTGACTGTGAGTTGGTGCTCTCATCTGCAATTGGGTGTTTGTGACCATTTTTGGCACAAACATTTTGGTGATTTCACTGAGAATTGAACTCAGGGATTCTATAGCTTGGATTTTGGATCTGAAGGCTTAAGGACTTAGATCTGGAAAGCAATGGTGAAGCAATCAGCAAGGAGACCAAGAGCAGAAAGGAGCCAGCATGAAGGAAGTCAGAAGGCTTCCTCAGGAGCGAATCAGGCCTCAGTCTTCATCACCCGAGACGAGATGGAGATGAGGATGGAAGCTATGCAAGAGGGAATGCTGAAAAGGCAAGAAGAGATGATGCAAAACCTACTACAGCAAATTGGACAAGCTAGAGCGCAGAATCAAGAGAACGCCACTGCAAGGGGTTCTGGAGATAGGGATTGGGAGCATGGAACAACCAGGATTCAGAATAGAGCATGGCCATCAGGAGCAGCCCATGAGCTGGGGGGCACTCCCAGGAGGATGTTGATCTAACCTCAAGTAGGATACCAGGCGGAGCTGTTCAACACGGCATTGATAGAGGAATGGATGCCCGTCCAGAAGAGCAGATTCTAGGATTCTCTTGCGAACTTGGGGGGCAGATCGGAGGCAACAGACAAGGACATCAGCTTGACGACAGTGACAGATTGGCAGAGATGGTCAGACGATCCATGAGAGGCGGATTAGTGAATAGAGATTTGGAAGATGTTAACAGGAGCCCCTTCGCTCCCGCAATTAGGCAGGCCAGGAATCCACCAGAATTCAAGCTACCGACATTGGAGATGTATGATGGAAGAACAGACCCTGCTGTTCATCTGACGAGGTATATGCGGCATATAGAAGTACTGGGGGGCATTAGAGGAGATCATGGCCCGATGTTTCCCACTGTATCTGACAGACATAGCCGCATTATGGTTTAGACAATTGGAGTGCAGTTCGATTGGAACATGGACCGAGTTGACTGAAAAGTTTATGAGGCAGTTCAGGGTTCACATCTGGAGGCCCAAGAATGTGATGAGTCTAACGACACTGAAGCAGAAGACTGGAGAGTCTTTGAGGAACTTCTTAACACGATTAAATGCAGCAACAACATCATTGGATCGGCCAGATCCATCCATGGTTCTGATGGCAGCTGTATATGCATAGCTGATGGCTCAGAATTCAAGAATTCACTGACGAGGGATCCACCTATGGACTTAGGAGAGTTTTACCATGAGGCAGAAAGGTTTCTACGACAAGAGGAAGCAAATGCTGAGAGAGAGGAAGGAGAGAGAGTTGATGTTTATGCAGTCAAAAGCGGAGATCCGCCCGGAAAGGATTCAGGCAAGGAGAAAGGAAAACGGAAAGCAGAGGACAATTGTGATGAGCCAAAGCGGCCGCAAAAGGAGCCGAGATTCACCTCTTATTCAGAGTTGAGCGAGACATTAGAGCGAATCTACCAAGTCACTAGGGGGCAGGTTCCCTACCGGAGGCCAGTGAGGAGGGATCCGACCAACAATGAGAGGAAATCAAACAAGTACTGCTTATTCCACGAGCTAAGCGGCCATAGTACAAATGATTGCAAGCACCTGAGGGATGAGATAGAAGGGCATATCCGGAACGGCATGCTATCACAGTACGTGAGAAGGCGAGTAGCAACGGTGGATCAAGAACGACCACCATCTGCATCAACTGGGGATGGCTCAGGATCGAGGCATCAGCTGGTCATCAACTGATTGAAATAATGACGAATAATTCACAAACTCCACACTAGTGCGGATAAGTTGCTTACACATGTACAGGATCACGAATGGTCCTCAGGCGTGCTCTGAGATGACTATCAGCTGCATTAGTGTAGGTGTCTGCACTTTGACGTCTCTGCTTTGCTTTTGTTTTCTATTCTTTGCATCTGGACTTGATTTGTTTGAACATTTTGGTTATAAGACTCATTTTGAATGTAAATTTGGTATTTGTAATTCCATAATGGCTAAGTCACTTACACATGTGCGGGATCGCGAACGGTCCTCAGGCATGCTCTGAGATGGCGATAAACCGCCATAACAAACAATTCGGAAACTCACTCGAACGTGAAATCCGACATTAATGATACTAAGTCCCCCTAGGGCACACACAACTCACCACGAACGGCACCCGACCATGAACAGTCATAATTCGCCTTGAACGACACCCGACCTCGAACGGTCACAATTCGCCTCGAATGGCACCCGACCGCAAACGGTCATCATTCGCCACGAATGGCACCCCGACCGCGAATGGTCACAACTCGCCTCAACGGCATCCGACCTCGAACGGTCACATACCGCCCCGAACGACATACGATCACGAACGATCACTATTCACAGTCAGGTAATATTATCAACCTCTTTACAGGACATTATCAAGATACGAACATCCAGCTTATCAAACTACAAAACACACCTTCCTATCGCAAGGCATGTTTTGAGGTTCAAGTGTTATCCTGCCTTTTGGCAAGGCCACGACACCAAAGAATTGATTAAAAACGGAAGATAATCGGTCCCGACGATCTATTACCTACAAAGTTCACTATGGATGCTGGTAAATTTTGTTCGAGTCCGTATCGAGCTACAATTAACATGACACAACAATCAGAGCTATGAAAGCCAACGTTCCAAATTTCAAGTCAATCGGAGTTCGTATGCTCAAGATATGATCGATGCAAAGCTAGCAATACTCTCATTCGTATCCATCACTCCACATCCCTCGTATCGGCTTCATTCGAATCCATCAGGTATACATCGGTTCGTATCCATCAGGTGTACATCGGTTTGTGTCCATTCGCATCTCGTTCGTATCCATCCCACAAGCACCATTTCGTATCCATCATGACTTCCCCACTTCGTATCCATCGTACTAGTTCCATTTCGTATCCATCACATCCGCTCTATTTTGTATCCATCATCTAAAGATGTTTCGTATCGCTTCGATACGAAACAACACCTAAAAACATAACTACTCGATGATCAATAAGAAATAGAGCATGGAACATCGATACGAAAAGTGTTGCCTAGATCGATACGAAGAGAGCACGTTCAAGTGAAAGACTCAGTCGCTCGGCATGAAAAGTGGATCGATCCTAAAAGTTAGTGCCACATCATCAGTCATCACGTGCCTAGAAGCGATGTGAATAGAAACGATGCAAACAGAAGCGATGCAAACTCGACAGCCTTCAACAAATTCAAACTTGCATCGGTCATAACTCAAAATCTACAAGTCCAAATGCTACAAATTTTCACAAGTGCTTGCGTACGACCTCAGGAATGTTCATGACCGATCTCGGCTCGATTGGGCAAGATTTGGATCGATGCGAATCTCATTCATATCAATCATGGATCGAGTCGAAACGACCATGGTTCAATCCTGTAGGCCCACCCACATGATGGAAGGAGTCTTTCGAAGTTTGAGATAGATATTTTCAGCCTACACCTATAAATAGAAGTCCAAGAGCTTTAGAAAAGGGATTTTTTGGCTCTTCTACGCCGTTACTCTGCTGAACTCTATTGTAACTCGGATACTATCGATTGGACTTTTGTAAATTAGTAGAGAATCATCAATAAAACGACAACTCTTCAAAGTGGATGTAGGCTACAACGCCGAACCACTATAAATCTTGTCTTCTACTGCTTTCCTTTTAATTTCTTGAGTGTTCTTCACATTTAATTCTATTACATACAATATATCTATGATCTATGACTGTGATTTGGTGCTCTCATCTGCTATTGGGTGTTTGTGACCATTTCTGGTGCAAACAGTTTTGATTCACACTTTCATATCGATCCTCTTCTGGATCGATCTGGGATGTATGAATGTAGGTTTCGTATCGATGGCAATCGATACGAAATAGATTGAGTAGTCGTGCTGTGTATTGATCGATACAACACATGGGTTCTTAAATTGATGGATACGGGAGTGGGGTTTCGTATCAGTGGATACGAACTAGTGGTCTTCGGATCGACCAATATAGATGGATACGAAGTGCTGGTGGATACGAAAGTTAAGCTCTGGATCGTCTCGGGTTGATGGATATGAATGCCAAACCTTCGTATCGATGGATGTCGACCGATTCTCTCGGTTTAGTAACTGGGATATGAAACGTCTCTCTTTTGGATATGAACCCATACAAATAGTTTTGTACTTAGAGAAATTTCTAATTGCATCTGCTACTACTTTCACTTTGTATCGATTGAAGAAATTAGAACTGTTGAAACTTTCATCTTCAACCAACTAACCCATTAACCTTCAACCCAATTCTTCAAACTAGGTAACTAATCGACCAAAACCCTTTTTACAACGATGAGACTCGAGTTTCATGACGCTTCATCCAAGGTAATGGCTATCTCCAGTGCCATTGGTGCCGGAGCATGGTTAGGGTGAGATCGTGGGAGCTGTTAATGTCATCTTGGAGGAGAAAAAGGAAGAAGGAGAGCGATCGATTGAGTCACTTACTCCACAACTCTCCCTTGAACGCATATCGATGCAAGACGTGGGTCGATTTGAATTCTATGAAGTAGTTTGTCGATCGATTAGAGCATTTCCTATCGATGTAGGTCGATGGATACGAAACCTATTTGTCATGGAGTGATACGAATCGGGCGGCTGGGGTGATCGATACGGAAGGCGCTATCGATACGAAGAAATTATCGATCAATGCCTTTAATCAATACGAAATTATACTTCAGGGGAACGATCCAACTCGAACCTTGATGGATACAGAACATAGCCTTTTGCATACTCGAACACTTAACTCCGATGAGAGTCAGCCTTGCATACTTGGACTTGTCTGTAAAACTACATATATGACCATCCTTCAAAGCTCGTCGATGGAACTGTAGTTTGGCATACATAACAAACTTTAACATGGATCGTTCTTCGAATTCAGGATGGCACGGTTGAGAGCGTCAGCGATGACGGTCACTCCGGTCGAATCTCGAAGTCTTGTCTCTTTACCATCTTTTAAACTTGTAGAAATTTAGAGTATTATGTAGCACTTCACTACACAACACGATCACTCACTTTCCACCGGGGGAACATGGGTTTCTTGCCATCTAATAATGGTTTTTACTGAGTTTAATAGCTATGGGTCCTAAAAGCTCCGAGCATTAGGGAGTTTAGAGTCCTCCACTTCCTAGAATCGAAATGCCAGGCAATATCGGCAGATGTAGTAAGTCCTGCTCCAGATGAACTGCCGGGTGCAGCATTGGTTTTGAATCTGGAGAACTCGGTCCGTTCCAAGATCTCTGAAGATATGCTAGGAAGAATTTGTCTCAGGCATGGACTATCACTGGAAGATGTTCTATTTCCAGGGCCAGAAGACATAGCGCACAATCCCCCGGAAGAGTTTACGACATGTAACAGATTCATGTGCGTGGATGGAACATTGCTCCCGTTTAACCAATTCATTCATAATGTATTATTTTTCTTGAGGATCGTGCCTTCTTAACTGCGCCCCAATGGTTAAGCGCTTCTCGATAGCTTATATATCATATTTATGGAGCATCTCCTTCGACCCCCGATTGTCAAAGAGATCAGATACTTATTTAATGTCAAGAGTCGGGGGGTAATCCTTCATTCACTTTTCTAGAAGCGGTCAGGAACTACCAAGTCGTGGTAGGTGCTTGGATTAAATTGAGCTATTTCAAGAGGTTCTTCGTGAGATGCCTACCGGGGTTTTCCAAACGGTGGTTAGTTAGACGTAAGTGCCTTAACACTTCATCAATTAACTGGGTAATATAAGTCGATGCTTAGTATAACACTGCATTTCTTTTACAGCTTCAATTCTTCGACCTGAAGGAGCACAGTTCAAGGAGACAATGAGAATGCTTCAGGCGGTGCTCGTTGAGCTCGGAGAAATATATAAAGTTCTTACTGAAGAAAACTTGATCGTCATGGGGCTTATAGAGAGAGGTCAACGCATTGGGTTAACAGGAGTTCCCAGTGTGGCTCCGGTAAGGCAGGGAGGAAGAAGTGCTCCAATCGTGCCCCCATTTGGAGGAGCTCAGAGTGCCCTTGGAGTTATAGTCATCGAACGAGGCGATGATGAGAGTGCGGCAGCTAGACATGAGCCCGCGATCAAGCCTTCGTAGGGCCTCCGATTATCATAATAAAAAAGAAAGGGTAAAACTCTCATCCACAAAGTTAAGAGGCATAAGACCATTGTAATAACTCGGCCCGTTGCAACTTCTATAGGTTCGGAGACCTCTTCTCCACAAATAGAAGATTCATTGAGAGGATTGTTGAATATTCCTATTCCAGATGATATATCTTCGCTCCGAGATCTTGGATTAGGGGAGCTCCACTCCCCACCATGAACTGGCATATGCCTAACTTCTTTAGACATATGGGGGGCCAACTCCAATGAGTAAGGCTACCATAATCGGTCGGTTGGGGGGTTTGCATAGGCATACACACACTTCATGACACCACACGACTTCTAATCACGTGCTTCTCAATTTTTGGAAATAACTATTTCTACTTCTCTTTTCTTTTTACAAATACGATGGTGAGACAAGGGTCCATGCTCAGCAATCATTGCTCCTCACGCCATTCTTCCAGTTCATACTCAGAATCACATCGGCGTGGAAGTGAATGGGACTCCGGTCATGGCTATCACTCTAGCCAAGAGCGCGAATTCCATGATAAGGAGAAGGAAAAGTCGCATCAAAGCAGGTGTCGATCACAGTCGCAATCCCCACCATCAAAAGGACCCTCAAAACCATCCGGCTCTGGTAGGCCATCTTCTGAAACTGCAAATCAAATGGTGCCACCTCACACTTCGAAATCTGGCGATCAACGCCGTAGAACTAAAACAGAAGCCCCTGTCGTCATGGATCAAACTGCCATGGAATCCACAAGGGAGGGAGCCATCTGAATTGCCAAGTTAAAGAAAGAATTCCCGAATATTTGTTTCGATGGCTTCTACTTCCCTCTTAACTTAAAAAGAATCCTAAACGACGCAGAAAAACTAGTACAAGATTACATGCATGACGTGTACAACCAGTACCGGGAGTGGATTAAGACTACAGAAAGGCTTCGGCGGTAGCTTTCGAGTGCGCTAAAACGATTGAAAAACTGGAGAGCGACCTTGCTCAAAAAGACAGAATAATAGAAGTGCTTAACAATGAAGTTGAATTTTCGAGAAAAGCCGAGATGGAGGCTGGCGAGAAAGCTGAATAGGCTAGGCAGTCCATGGAAAACATGAAAAAGACCCACATGGACTTAGAGGAGGAAATGGGCCACTGTAATACTGTTGTTATGGAGGAGAGAGATGCCGCACTGAAAGAGATCGGCGAGCTAAAGGCAAAACTGGCCACGGCCCTTAAAGAGAAGGATGAGGCTAACAAGGTGGCCGAGGACGCATGTGAGGAGACGGTAAGGCTCAGGGAAGAGAAAGATGCATCAGACCTAAAGGCCGAGGAAACCGATGCCAGGATTGAGAGGGAAATCAAAGCGGTGAATGCCAGGATGGAGAATGAATTTGAAGATCTTCTAGTCACGTACAACGCCAATGTCTTAAGAAACCGTAACTTAAACTTGCTCGGCGAAGATTATCCTTTCCAACTATACAAGGCCTGGAATCGCTTGGTCGATGACGAAAAGGCTATCAGCAATGTCACAACTGTCGACGATTTTGAACTAGAAACTTAATTGCTGGTTAGAGACGAACCTAAAGTCCTCCATGATATAATCGTCGCTCTTGAGAAAGAAAAACTGGTCGCCAAGTTTCCGGAAGTTGGAGAAGGATCCGGGATTGAACATCATGAAGTCGGTTCTGAAGTGCCTCCGGCGTCTTAAGCTGAGCCCACTTCTTCTATCGATCCTCTAGCTATCCTGAGGTATGATCCCGATAAGCCACATCTGTCCTCGATAACTGAACGCGGCTCGGAAGGCACATCATGTTGGAACCTGCCTTCTTCAATTTTGATGTGACAGCTATATATTTCAAAACTATATACTATGATGTCAAATATTCTTGCAGGAATCTACAAAGAAAAGCTATTATCATATTGTCAACAAACAAAGCTCAAGCTCTCAAATATATTGATTATTATTTCCGGTTAGAAATTTTTGTACAATCTCTGATATGATGATAACAACACACACACACAAATAGTTTTTGAAAAAACATGTTCTACAAATATAAAATATCTTTAACTATTTAAAGATATAAAAGTATTTTCAAAAATTATAAATATCTAAAGTTCAGAATCACTAAAATAAGGAAGAGGAACAAATCAGTACAAGTTCAGACGTCTGAACCGTTATTTAGCCATCTGTCATCAATGACAGACATCTGATAATAAAGTTAAGACGTCTGTACTCCCTGTATTAATATTTTCTATTTTAATTGAACATAGACGTCTAAATAATTTAATACAGACATCTGTCATAAATAACAGACGTCTGAATTAAACAACAGACGTCTGTATTCACTGAAATTTGTTCTCCTTCCTATTTGACTTTTTAAACTTACTTAGCCATTTGACTATTTTTTCTCAGACATCTGGACTTGACGAACTGAAGCATCTCTTCATGAAAAATCAAATTTTGAAGAGTTGTCTTCTTCACCAAGAGTTGCACCCCTTCTAATGGTTGCAACTATTGAATTAAAACTATTCAATACTATAAATAGAGATGAAAATCAACTATTTCAATTACCAATTCTTTCTATCTATTCTTGCTTTATATTGTTATAATCTCAAGTGATTTTCAAATCTCTACTTCCTACAATTGAACATTCAAATCATCATATCAAGAAGATTATAGGAAGGGTGTACTATATTGACTATATTCGTGTTACTCAAGAACACACAAGTCAAGAAACAATTTATAAATTGTATCTGAAGTCCTATTCGGTTGCTTAGGCGGAAAAGTCCTGTTCGGTTGCTCAGGCGGTGTAATACCTATTCCTCCGGGTTAAGTGAGGATTGTTAGAGAAATTCCAGAAGGAGTCTGGAACTGGACGTAGAACGGGAAGTTCAAACCAGTATAAAAATCCATGGTGTCATTTTTATTACTGCTATTTACTATTATTTATAATTCCGCACTTACTAGACTAGTTTAACTATATTATCGATCCATATACACTTTCATTTGGTATCAGAGCAAGGTCATCACATAACTATAACAAAGTTATCTGATATTTAAATAATATGGACAATAACACTAGCAACAGTTTTACTGAGGGACAAGCCACTACACGACCACCATTGTTTAACGGATTAAATTATAGTTATTGGTCAACTAGAATGAGAATTTTTATGCAAGCTAGTGGATTTGAAACCTGGAATATTATTCAAACTGAATATACTATTCCTACTATAGAGTATGTTGCATGGTCTAATACACAAAAACTAGATGCTACTGCAAACGCAAAAGCAATGAACATGTTATTTTGCGCTTTAGACAAAAATGTATTCAATCGAGTCAGTATTTGTAAAACTGGATATGAAATTTGGAATACACTTAAGGTTACACACGAAGGAACGAATAAAGTAAAACAAAGCAAGATTTCTATGCTTAAAAATCAATTTCAAAATTTTAGAATGAAGCAAGGAGAAAGTATTAGTGAAATGTACTCTAGATTCTAGGATATCTATCATTCACTATTAGCTTTAGAAGTTACTTATACTCAACCTGATATTGTTTCAAAAATCCTTAACTCTTTAACTGATGAATGGGAACGAAAAGTCTTAGCTATCGAGGAAGCTAATGATATTTCAACCATAAAAACAAAAGAGTTAATAGGAAATTTAATGTCCTATGAAGTAAATTTACAGGCAAGACAAGCACAAACACAGGACAAGAAAACTATCGCTTTTCAAGTAGAAAAAGAAGAATCTGAATCAGAAGACGATATGGCTTTTATAGCTAAGAATTTCAAAAGGTTTTTGAAATTCAAAAAGAGCAATAAATTTGGAAATAACAAGGGTTTCAATAAGCCATCAAGCTCATCTCTTGAATGCTACGAATGTCACAAAAAGGGTCACATAAAGAAAGATTGTCCTGATCGGAAGAAAGAAAATAATCTCAAAAAGGACAAATATAAAAAGAAGCAAGCCTTCTCAGTTACGTGAGATGATACGGAATCTTCTTCGTCAGACAGTGATAGTGACAGTGATTCAGAACAAGCCAACGTTTGTTTTATGGCAACAAATGATGATGTAAGTGATCTAACTTTTGACGATTTAATTGAAATAAACTCTGAATTGTTAGATAAACTTAGAACCCTGAAGAGTAAATATAAATATGCTTTAGGAAAATTAAATAGAACTGAAATAGAAACTGACATGTTAAAAGATGAAAAGAAAATATTAGAGGAAGAGTTAGTAAAATCTCAAGAATCTTATGTTAATATAACATCTCAATTCACTGATTTAAGTAGTGAAATGGAAAGACAGAAATATGAGAATGTTAAATTAGTAAAAGAGAATTATGATTTAAACTCTAATATTAAAACACTTGATATAGAAGTATCACATCTTAAAACAAAACTAGAAAATATTTCTAAAAATGTTTCTAAATTTAACAGTGGAAGAGAGAGTCTCTCTAAAATAATTGAAAATTCTCAAACCTGTTCAAATAAAAAGGGGTTAGGATATAAAAAACCTATACAAAAGCATTCTAAAAATAATGGTTCATTATATACTAATTTTAAGAAAAAGAAATCTATATCTGCTCAAAAATCTTCTTCAAAAGTTGTTCATCCAAAATCAATTATGATTTGGGTTCCAAAAACTAATAATAATTTGATTAGGAATGACTACATTAAATCTTTCATTATGTCTGTACATAAGAATGAAAAATTTATTTTTAAAGGGAACTCTAAACCCAACTGGGTTTGGCTTCCTAAGATTTAACCCTTAGGACCCTAACGGAGGAAGTGGGTACCAATAGAATTTCAATATTTTTTGCAGGTACCGATTAAGAAAAGAGGAAAATGGATTCTAGACAGTGGTTGCTCAAAACACATGACAGGCGACAAAAATATGTTAACAAACATTATCTACTCAGATGGAGGATATGTCACTTTTGGAGATAAATCCAAAGGTTACATCATCGGCAAAGGCGATATGAGCAATGACGGTACATCTAATTTACCTCTTATTACAAATGTTTCATTAGTTAAAAATTTAAAACACAACTTACTGAGTATTAGTCAATTATGTGATAAAAGTTTTAACATAGTATTTTCTGAAAATAAATGCAATATTTTTGATTTAAATAAAAATCTTATTTTCGAAGGAGTTAGAGATCGTAATATTTATATTTTGAATATGAAAATCAATCATAATACAAATATGTGCTTTGTTTGCGCCAAAAATGGTCACAAACCCCAAGTATTGTGAAAGCACCAGTGTATGAATACAAATCAACAATATTCAAACACAAATCACAGATCTAAGCAAGCAACAAACAGCAATCCAGAAATAATGAACAGAAACACACAATTTATAGTGGTTCGGCTATCTTCGGCCTACGTCCACTTCAAAGTTTTATCTTTTATTGATTATCCTTGCTGGTTACAGATGATTACCACAGTTACAATGAAGAATTTCGAGTACAATGATTGTGTTGAAGCGTAGAATTGAATCCGGCAGAGTCTGGACGTCGGATGGCCAAAAAGATCCCTTTTCTACATGCTTCAAGGGGCTATTTATAGGCGTAGGAGGCTGAGATCGCGCTCAAACTTCAGGAGACTTCTTCTGGCACGTGAGGGGGCCCACGCGACCGACCCCACTAAATTTCGACTCGATCTGCGATCGATACGAAGTAATTTCGTATCCATCAAGAAATGATCCAATCGAGCTGAAACTTGGCAGGATTGTTCTATACCTTGTATACAAGCTACTGTGAAAATTTCATTGCATTTGGATCAACGGTTTGTGAGATATGATCGATACGAAGTGATGTTCTTCGAAGTACAGCTCTGTTCGAACCCAGGATTTCGTATCGATGGCCTTTCGTATCGGTAAAGCACGTGGTTTCGTAGCGACGTGGCGCGCATCCCTCGCGTTGATCCACCTTTTACTCCGAGTCGATCGCGTCTCCCCTTAAGCTTCGCCTTACTCGTATTAGAGACGTTGCCCGAATCCATCGATGTCAGTTTGATTCGAAGACGAAAAATCTGATGGATACGAAATCAAGGCTTCCTGATGGATTTGACCAAGCCCCCTTCTTCTTATGGATTCGATACGAACTAAGTCTTATGGGTACGAGACCGACCGACTCGAAGTAGGATGCACCGATGGATGCGAAGCGGCGTGGATTGATCGATGTGAACGTCATCGATTCGAACATATGGACACGAGGAAACCTGATGGATTCGAACTACGCAAACATGATGGATACGAATCTGATCGATTCGAACATGTAGTTTCTGATGGACACGAACAACACATTTTACCTAACTCGTATCGATCATAGCTCACTCATACGAACTCCGATTAACCTGAAACTTGGAGCACTGGCTTTTATGGCTTTGCTTGTCATGTCTTGTCAGTTGTAGCCCGATTCGGACTCGGACAAAATTTATCGATTTCCATGGTTATCCTACAACACATAGTGGGTATTCATGTCTAGTTATTATCGATTTTCAGTTAGTTTTGGGTATCTCAGCTTTGCCAAAAGGTGGGATAACACTTTGCCCCCCAAAACATGCCTTTTGATAAAAGGTGTGTTTCGTTCAATTTCAAATTGAATGCAGTGAGTTCATGTTTTATTCAAATCTTATGGCATTTTCAATCAAGTCCATGGCTGTTCGAAGCCAAATCGTTATCAATTTCTTCCAATGGAAGTTTAGAATGAATTTCCATAATCTTTCCGGACTATCAATGGTTACTCCGGACCCTTGCCGAGCCCATTCCAGACTTAGCAATTGAATAGAAAGATCCTATTGCACTCTGGCGTTGCTTTCTATCCCTTGCACTCTGACCCCAGCTAGGGCGTATAACGATGTCTTGGTCATTCTAGACCGATCGTAGCCTCTCCGGGCTCTTGCCGGATCTCATCCTGTCACTCTCCGGTGAAGGGGAAACAGCGTTAAGTGAGTCGATCCTGTCGCTCTCCAGCGAAGCAACCCACTTCTTGCACTTCGGACCCCATCTCTCCGGGTAGGGTCATAAAGCGATCATTTTTATATTGGTATTTAATACTCATCCTTTAACTCTCCGGTCAAAGGTTTATTTCAAGAAATTCAAGTTTATTTATTAAATTTAGGTCCTAGATGTTCAATCTCAAACATCATGAAAAAACTAAACATTGCCTCTCCGGGGAGATCGGTCTATCTCCATGTCAGAGCATGCCTAGGGATCTCTCTGGTTCCCGTACATGAGTAAGTGGAGTAGCCGTTTATTCTGAAAACAAATCTGATGAAATTATTTGACCGAAGTTCAAATCCTGAACTTGGCCCTTGCCATCTTAATCAATTGATGATGAGTCGTGATCCCGATCCAGGATCATTTCTGTTAGGTGGAGGCGGTAGTTGTTCAGGCCTTACCGCCGCTGCCCGTTCTCTAACATATTGTGGCAATTTACCACTCCTGGAATGTTCTTCCACCTCATCCTTTAGGTGGCGGCATTCGTCGGTTGTGTGCCCATCCAGCTCATGGAATAGGCAATATTTTCCGGTTCTACGCTCCCGCTCTGTGGGATCTCTCCTGGGTGGTTTTCGATAGGGGAGTTGCCCCCGAGTTTCTGTGTA
Source organism: Allium fistulosum (assembly GCA_030737815.1). Taxonomy (NCBI): domain Eukaryota; kingdom Viridiplantae; phylum Streptophyta; class Magnoliopsida; order Asparagales; family Amaryllidaceae; genus Allium; species Allium fistulosum. Next base: position 1,112,145,054 of record CM060907.1, on the reverse strand, counting down.
AATTCGTTCCAGGCTTGCCGCCAAATCTGTGTATTGCCTGAATCTGGGCTCTCGGACTTTCTTTCGTTTATCAGGACCATCATGTGCGTCATCCTGCTTTCTCTTTCCTTTGTCTGCCTTGGGCTATTCCCTGGCGGTTCCTTCGCCTTGTACAACGTTTATTTCCTGCCCCTCGGCTCGTGATTCTTCTAATCGAATGAATCTTTCAGCTTGATGGTAAAATTCTCGAAGATCTTGCGGTGGGTCTCTCGTTAAAGAATCTTTGAATTCGGTGCCTTCTCCAACTCCTGCCACTGCCGCCATCAAAATCATCGATGGATCCGGGCGATCTACAGAAGCCACCGTTGCATTAAATCATAGCAGAAAATCTTTTATGGACTCTCCGGTCCTTTGTTTTATCGATGCCAAAGTCATCACACTCTTGGGTCACGTCACGTGGACCCTAAACTGTCTCATGAAGCAATCTACAAGCTCGCCCCATGTTCTGATCGATCCAGTTTCAAATTGCCTGAACCAAAGTGCAGCCAAATCTGACAAGTATAGTGGGAAGCATCGAGCCATCACTTCCTCGGATGCCCCCAACACTTCCATGTGCCTGATGTATCGAGTAATATGCATCATTGGGTCTGACTTCCCATCATAAGGATCCAACATAGGAAGTGTGAACTTTGGAGGGTTCCTTGCATTCCTGATATTCGGAGTGAACAGACTCCGATTGACTTCTTCCAACCCTCCGCTAGACAATCCTCCCCTCATGAGTCGTCGCACTAATCCAGCCATCTTTTCTTCTCCATCCTGGGGTTGCCCTCTTGGTCTTGAAGGGTATTCTGGTACGTACTCTTCATGTGGCCCGTTGTCATTAGCATTGGCTCTAGCCTGTTGAGCCCCTACCATCGGTCTTCCAGTATCGGACCTAGAGGGTCTACCCCCAAGTCCTTGTTGATCGCCTTCTGGTCCTGCATTCTGACCTTGAGCTTGATCCCTGTTAGTTTCTGCAATCCCAACTCCCTGTTCAGCACTTGTAGTTGCTGTAGTTGGTCCAAGGTTCTGCATATTTGCTGCTCTCATCTGTTCAAAGAAATTCTGCAGCATCTCTTGCTGAGTCTTCATCATCCTCTCTTGCAATGAATTTGCTATAGCTTCCATTTCATCTCTGGTGATGTAAATCGAAGTTTGTCCTTCTCTAGCACCAGAGGATGCCTCTTGACTTCCTCCCTGTTGGCTTCTCTCAGCTCTTTGTCTTGTTTGTCGAGTCATTGTTGAGTCAATATGAATCCTTCAAACTTTCAAATCTAAACTTTGAATCTGGTGTAGCGGGTGCTAGTTAGCTCTCAGTGAAAGCACCAAAGTGTTTGCGCAAAAAATGGTCACAAACCCCAAGTATTGTGAAAGCACCAGTGTATGAATACAAATCAGCAATATTCAAACACAAATCACAGATCTAAGCAAGCATCAAACAGCAATCCAGAAATAATGAACAGAAACACACAATTTATAGTGGTTCGGCTATCTCCGACCTACGTCCACTTCAAAGTTTTATCTTTTATTGATTATCCTTGCTGGTTACAGATGATTACCGCAGTTACAATGAAGAATTTCGAGTACAATGATTATGTTGAAGCGTAGAATTGAATCCGACAGAGTCTGGACGTCGGATGGCCAAAAAGATCCCTTTTCTGCATGCTTCAGGGGGCTATTTATAGGCGTAGGAGGCTGAGATCGCGCTCAAACTTCGGGAGACTTCTTTTGGCACGTGAGGGGGCCCACGCGACCGACCCCACCAAGTTTCAACTCGATCTGCGATCGATACGAAGTAATTTCGTATCCATAAAGAAATGATCCAATCGAGCTGAAACTTGGCAGGATTGTTCTTTACCTTGTATGCAAGCTGCTGTGAAAATTTCATTGCATTTGGATCAACGGTTTGTGAGATATGATCGATACGAAGTGATGTTCTTCGAAGTACAGCTCTGTTCGAACCCAGGATTTCGTATCGATGGCCCTTCGTATCGGTAAAGCACGTGGTTTCGTAGCGACGTGGCACGCATCCCTCGCGTTGATCCACCTTTTACTCCGAGTCGACCGCGTCTCCCCTTAAGCTTTGCCTTACTCGTATTAGAGACATTGCCCGAATCCATCAATGTCAGTTGGATACGAAGACGAAAACATCTGATGGATACGAAATCAAGGCTTCCCGATGGATTCGACCAAGCCCCCTTCCTCTTATGGATTCGATACGAACTAAGGCTTATGGATACGAGACCGACCGACTCGAAGTAGGATGCACCGATGGATGCGAAGCGGTGTGGATTGATCGATGCGAACGTCATCGATTCGAACATATGGACATGAGGAAACCTGATGGATTCGAACTACGCAAACATGATGGATACGAATCTGATCGATTCGAACAGGTAGTTTCTGATGGACACGAACAACACATTTTACCTAACTCGTATCGATCATAGCTCACTCATACGAACTCCGATTAACCTGAAGCTTGGAGCACTGGGTTTTATGGCTTTGCTTGTCATGTCTTGTCAGTTGTAGCCCGATTCGGACTCGGACAAAATTTATCGATTTCCATGGTTATCCTGCAACACATAGTGGGTATTCATGTCTAGTTATTATCGATTTTCAGTTAGTTTTGGGTATCTCAGCTTTGCCAAAAGGTGGGATAACATGCTTATTAGTCAAAGAAAATGATCCTTGGCTATGGCATAAAAGATTTTGTCATATAAATTTCAAAGCTATTAATAAATTATCCAAAAACGATTTAGTAAAAGGTTTACCTAAAATGAATTTTAAAGTAAATAGCATTTGTGATGCTTGTCAACTAGGAAAACTAACTAAATCTTCTTTTAAATCTAAGAAAATCATCTCAACATTACAACCTCTTGAGTTGTTACATCTAGACTTATTTGGACCAACTCAGACTCAATCTATTAATCACAACAGATATGTTTTTGTAATAGTTGATGACTTTTCTAGATATACATGGATGTTATTTATGAAAAACAAAAGCGATACTTTTGAAAATTTCAAAATCTTTGCTAAACGAATTCAAAATATTAAAAATCTAAAAATTAAAAACATTAGAAGTGATCATGGAGGTGAATTTGAAAATGAAATGTTTGAGAAATTTTGTAATAAGAAAGGAATATTTCATAACTTTTCATTTCCAAGAACTCCTCAACAAAATGGAGTTGTTGAACGTAAAAATAGAACACTTCAAGAATGTGCTAGGACTTTATTGAATGGAACCACTCTTCCAAAACAATTTTGGGCAGAAGCCGTTGCTACTGCTTGTTATGTCCTAAATCGTCTCTATTCGACCTTTAACTAAACACACTCCATATGAACTTCTCAACGGAAGTAAACCTAATATATCTTACTTTAAATTTTTTGGTTCGAAATGTTTTGCTTTAAATACGAAAGATCAACTAGGAAAATTTGATCCAAAATCGGATGAATGTATATTCATCAGATATTCAGAACGAAGCAAAGCATATAGAATCTATAATAAAAGAACTCAAATAATTGAAGAAACACTTCATGTATCATTTGATGAAAATTTCAAAATTAACACAAATGATGATGAAGATATTATAATTAATTCTAATTCCAATATTGACAACAATATACCTGAAAACACTTCTTCCGAAAATCAAATTGAAAAGGAATTAAAATCTCCACCAAGAATTTTAAAAGATCATCCAATACAAAATATAATAGGAGAAATTGATGAAAGAGTTAGAACACGTAATCAACTAAATCAAATGGGTCATATAGCTTTTCTTTCTAATATAGAACCTAAAAATATTAAAGAAGCCTCAACTGATGATTATTGGATTATTGCTATGCAAGAAGAACTAAATCAATTCGAAAGAAATAACGTTTGGGATTTAGTTCCAAGGCCTGATGATAAATCAGTTATTGGTACTAAATGGTTTTTTAAAAATAAAGCTGATGAAAATGGAAATATCACTAGAAATAAAGCTAGATTAGTTGCACAAGGTTATAATCAGGAAGAAGGAATTGACTATGAAGAAACGTTTGCTCCTGTCGCTAGATTAGAAGCAATACGAATCTTATTGGCCTATGCTTGCTTTCATGATTTTAAACTATATCAAATGGATGTTAAAAGTGCATTTTTAAATGGATTTATTAAAGAAAACGTTTATGTTGAACAACCTCCCTTGTTCATACACGAACAATTTCCAGACCATGTTTATAAACTTAAAAAAGCTTTATACGGTTTAAAGCAAGCACCTCGTGCTTGGTATGATCGTTTAAAAAGTTATTTAATCGACTCTGGTTTTGAAATTGGAAAGGTTGATCAAACTCTTTTTATTAAGAAAAAGAAACATGATATATTAATTGTTCAAATTTATGTGGATGACATTATTTTTGGATCAACCAATGATAAATTATGTCAAGAATTTTCTAAAAAAATGACAAATGAATTTGAGATGTCTCACATGGGAGAATTAACATATTTTCTAGGACTACAAATTAAACAAGTAAATAATGGCATTTTTATAAATCAAGAAAAATATTGTAATAATTTAATTAAACGTTTTGGCATGGAAAATACTTCTGCCAAACCAACTCCTATGAGTACAACCATACATCTTGAAAAAGATGAAAACGGCAAGAGTGTAGACCAAAAATTATATCGAAGTATGATTGGATCACTATTATATTTAACCGCAAGTAGACCCGATATAATGATGAGTGTTTGTTTGTGTGCACGATTTCAAGCCGATCCTAAAGAATCACACATTAGAGCGGTGAAACGTATTTTACGTTATCTCAACAAAACCAAAGATTTTGGACTATTTTATCCAAAAAAATGTCCTTTTGAATTAGTTTCATATAGTGATGCTGATTTTGGAGGAAGTCGGACGGATATAAAAAGTACAAGTGGGACTTGTCACTTCATTGGACGGTCTCTAGTATCTTGGTTTAGTAAGAAACAAAATTGCGTATCACTTTCTACTTGTGAAGCAGAATATATATCTGCAGCTTTGGCATGTGCTCAAGTAATTTATATGCAACAAACTCTTCAAGATTTTGGTTTTAACTTATCTAAATCAACAATTTTCTGTGATAATTCTAGTGCTATAAGTTTATCTAAAAATCTAGTAAATCATTCACGAACAAAACATGTTGATATTTGTCATCATTTTCTTCGTGATAATATTGAAAAAGATATAATCAATCTAGAATTCGTATCTTCGGAAAATCAATTGGCAGATATTTTTACCAAACCATTAAATGAAAACACTTTTGTAAAATTGAGACGAGAACTTGGAATCATCTCATTCAAAAATTTATAAAGTTTATTTTCTGCATAAGCTGGGATTTGATCTTACTTCAGCTTATTCCAGTTTTATTATTTAAAGGTCAATATAAACTTGGTTTCTGTCCTCACATTTTCTTCTGGATTAAAATTAAATCATTCTACATTTAATCTTAACTATTCATTGTTTAGCTTTCAGTTTTATATATAATTACTTTCATTCAGAAAAAAACTTTCATTCAGCTTATTCAAATAAAAAAAGGGGAAAGAAGAAAATCAATCATGTTTTTTAATTTTGCATTATTCATCTACACCATGGCCGGTTCATCTTCAGATGAGCCTTCCTCTCATTATTCATCTGGATATTCTTCAATTGACGTTGAAACTCCAAGTTCAGGGTCTTTCGAACTTCCAACTCCAACTCCTGCCTATATTCCGATATGTCCACCACAAAGTCATCATACGGGATATACGCCAGAAAATAAACGCACGCGAAGAAATTTATTTCCATCCCCAACTACTAAAGAAAAGATAGATGACTTACATCACTATCAGAGGGAAACACTTAATCTTCAGCGTGAAATGTATTTTGAGCAAAAGAGTCATGGTAGAAGACTTAGTTTCCTTGAACGGTGTGCTGCAAAAATATGTGGTTCATCTCCGATCAACACAAATGCACATATTCATTCACCTCAACGTCCTCATGTTTCTCCAAATTCTTGGGAGCGTCCACCTCAGGGGTCGCCAATTAAACCATTTGACGATAACAATCAAATCGAATTATACAATGAAAAGTCTCCGAAATCTCCAAAAACTCCGAAGACTTCAAAATAAAGTATATATATATATCTATATATATATGAGATTTATGATTGTTCATTATGTTTTTATATGTATGTATTTTAAAGAAATATATATATGTGTGGTTATTTTTGAACTTAAAAAGGTTAAAATACTAAAAATCAGCCACACAGACGTCTGGAGAAAATATATCAGACGTCTGACTTTAGTCTAAAAAGTTTTAAATTCTCTGTCCCTGTTTGAGCCGTCTGAAAATTATACCACAGATGTCTGTAATAGAATTTAGACGTCTGTAACAAAAATTTAGACGTCTGAATTTAGTTCAAAATGTTATTTACTCTCTGTTCAAAATTGAGACCTCTGAGCCGTCTGAACAAAATAATTCAGACATCTGTCATCACATTTAGACGTCTATTATAAATTTTAGACGTCTAACTCTATTGATTGTTTCATATTGTTTTTAATTTCTACAGAACATCAGACGTTTGAACATTTTTCCAGACGTCTGAAACGATGTTGAAATTAAAAACTATAAATCAAATCTAACCACCCCTTCCTCTCACGGCTATTCAATTCTTCAATTCCCAATTTCAAATCAAAACCCTACCTCTCTCTCAACAATGGCGCCTAAATCCAAATCAAAAGGCAAAAAGGGAGAATCTTCTCAACCATCTCCTCACGTTCTTCCAACTGATGAACAAATCGAAGCTTGGCTTTGTCACGAACCCAGGAGTATGGCTCGCTACAAATATCTCTCATCTCTGTCTTCCTTTCACGGTATATTCCACGACCTCGATCACTTTCCTACTTATAGAATTAAGTTATTTACTGATAGGTCTAGCATCACCAGTCTCATTGACTATAAAGACAATCAAGTCAATATTTGTAGGCTTAGTGTTCTATTATTTCTAGCCAATGTCAATAATCCCAAAATTAGACTTCATAGAGAAAAAGGAACGCTATGGACAAGCGTATTTGGAAATATTCTGAAAATAACTCCGGATGACATTGCACGTATTTTGAAATGTACCAACGACGGGATAGAATTGGAAGATTTTAAGTTAGAAGGTGATGATCTTAATCAAATAGAATATCATCTTTTCGAACCCGGACAGTCTAAAGATAGGTCGAATCATCTTCGTCCACGACCTAGATTGTTACTACGGATGCTAATTAAAACAATTTTTCCCCGGCAAGGAAGCCATGAAATAATTTACGATCATGAAGATAAAGCGCTTCAAGCAATCTTTGGAAATCAACAGATTAATTGGGCTCAATATTTTTATGATGAGTTTCGTACTTATCATGATTCTAAAAAGAGATCACTTATCTATGCTCCTTACATTACCCGGATACTCGCTGATTTTTCCATTCAAAGTCCGTCTATTGAATTTGAAAAGATTAAAGTGTCCAATATTCGATTTTTTAGCCTTATGGGATTACCGGAATCTCCTCCGGTATATCTAACCTACCCTGATTATAAAGCACAACAACTAGCTCTCCAAAACCAAAAAGGAAAAACTAAAATGGATACCTCTGGTCCCGATGGAGAAGAACCAAATATTAGAGATGAGGGAGATAATGGAGATGAAGAAGAAGATGAAGACGAGAATTACGAAGCCATAGAGCAAACTTTTATCCAAAGTTCAATTCAAGAAAACTCCGAAATTGAACAAATTTCTGGAAATTTAAAAAGCTATACCAAAAGTGAGAAGCTCAAATCCGATATCATCATTTCTAAAAATCAAAAGAAGCTCTCTCATCAAATTGCCCAAGGCTTTTCATCCATAAACTCTAGATTCGATAATCTCGATACCAAAGTGGAAGAAAATGCAAGAGAGATGAAGAATGTTAAGACTATTCTTCGACGTATGTGGAAGAACTCTTATGGATCTTTACCTCCTTCCTCTCCAACATGAGGAGACTCTTAGACAAGATACTTCTCCTCTTGCTTATCTACTCTCTACTTTGTTTTGTGAATTTCAAGTATGTTTTGTAATCTTTAAAACCTCTCTTTGGTGTACTGTTTACATACTTTTGTCACTTTTTGTCACTTCTGTACAACTTGTCATATGTTGCTCTATATGTGACTTGTTCTATAAGTGATCTATTCTTATGTTCTGTATCTTTTTGTATAAAAATGTATTTCTGTCCTATATCACTGTTTCTCTTTGTTTAGTATATTAAGATGTGGAACCTGTTCAACAATGTGTTTTATCATTACATTTCTAAACCCCTTACAAATTTCTTTTTGTTAATGACAAAGGGGGAGAAATATTAATCATTATGTTATATAATATGGTCATGTTGACAGGGGGAGCAAAGGTATGGTTTATACTAACCGTTGAATTATATAGTTGTCATCATCAAAAAGGGGGAGAATGTTGGAACCTGCCTTCTTCAATTTTGATGTGACAACTATATATTTCAAAACTATATACTATGATGTCAAATATTCTTGCAGGAATCTACAAAGAAAAGCTATTATCATATTGTCAACAAACAAAGCTAAAGCTCTCAAATATATTGATTATTATTTCCGGTTAGATATTTTTGTACAATCTCTGATATGATGATAACAACACACACACACACAAATAGTTTTTGAAAAAACATGTTCTACAAATATAAAATATCTTTAACTATTTAAAGATATAAAAGTATTTCAAAAATTATAAATATCTCAAGTTCGGAATCACTAAAATAAGGAAGAGGAACAAATCAGTACAAGTTCAGACGTCTGAACCTTTATTTAGCCGTCTGTCATTAATGACAGACGTCTGATAATAAAGTTAAGACGTCTGTACTCCCTGTATTAATATTTTCTATTTTAACTGAACACAGACGTCTAAATAATTTAATACAGACATCTGTCATAAACAACAGACGTCTGAATTAAACAACAGACGTCTGTATTCACTGAAATTTGTTCTCCTGCCTATTTGACTTTTTAAACTTACTTAGCCATCTGACTATTTTTTCTCAGACATTTGAACTTGACTAACTGAAGCATCTCTTCATGAAAAATCAAATTTTGAAGAGTTGTCTTCTTCACCAAGAGTTGCACCCCTTCTAATGGTTGCAACTATTGAATTAAAACTATTCAATACTGTAAATAGAGATGAAAATCAACTATTTCAATTACCAATTCTTTCTATCTATTCTTGCTTTATATTGTTATAATCTCAAGTGATTTTCAAATCTTTACTTCCTACAATTGAACATTCAAATCATCATATCAAGAAGATTATAGGAAGGGTGTACTATATTGACTATATTCGTGTTACTCAAGAACACACAAGTCAAGAAACAATTTATAAATTGTATCTGAAGTCCTATTCGGTTGCTTAGGCGGAAAAGTCCTGTTCGGTTGCTCAGGCGGTGTAATACCTGTTCCTCCGGGTTAAGTGAGGATTGTTAGAGAAATTCCAGAAGGAGTCTGGGACTGGACGTAGAACGGGAAGTTCGAACCAGTATAAAAATCCCTGGTGTCATTTTTATTACTGCTATTTACTATTATTTATAATTCCGCACTTGCTAGACTAGTTTAACTATATTATCGATCCATATACACTTTCACATTAGCTCAACACGGGAGCCAACCCGAGGAAGGTATTCTGGACACTTCTCATATTCATTCAATCGTAGGAACACTGTTAGAAGATATTACTAATATATTCTGCTATCTTCATTCAGCCTTAGATTATGCACCGACTGATCCTCCTGCAACTCAAGAAATTCACCATGAGCAGGAGGTGCTAATAACAGAGGCTACAACTACGATGGTCACCACTTCGGCCAGTGAGATACATGATGGCAGCAGCTACGTGATCGATGACAACCTAATGGAAGGGCTCCTCAGCCATCAAAGCGACCCAAGTATTGAAATGCCTTTCAACATAGACGAAGATGTGATCATCACGGGCTCCTCGGACCTAACCAGAAGCATTCCAATGGGTGTATGTGCGGACTGGGCTGAGAAGATAATGCAAGAAATCAAAGCTGAGATGGAGAAAGCCGAGCAGGCTCGTAATGTTGGTGGAGGCATAGCAGGTCCCGGTCCGGTCCCTATAATTGTTGTTTCTCCGGGTGGTACCATCATCGATACCAGCACGCCTCATTCTTCTAGCATTGAGAGTGCCACCATTCCTCCAGTTTCGTACATAGAGGACATCCCGGTCCCTGTGAGTTCCGAGGAGGAGACTGCTTCAATTCCCTCGGCCGGAGACAAGCCAGCTGGAGCAGGCCGGGGAGGTAAAGGCTCAAAGGGACATCTGTGCGGCAGTTCGAGCGGGTCTACGCCGAAGAAAAGCAAGAAGGATAGAAAACTGAAGGCGTAGGCACATCGGTGTATAGCTTCTGGGGTTTCAAGTAACACTCCAGTGCCTGAGCATCGGTCGTTTGATGCACCATCGGTGTATAGCTTCCATGTACACTTAGGAGATTCACTGGCTTCGGGCAAATCCTCCGGTATGGTGAACTCAGCTATGAAGTCTACTAGAACTTGTCCTTGAATAGCTCACCTCAGTGTAAAAGTTATATCAAATTGACTCAGCTCGATATTCCACTTAAGTAATCTACCAGACGTCTCAGGTCGCGTAAGGACCTGTCGTAATGGCTGGTCGGTGTAAACAGTGATCGGATGAGCCTGGAAATATGGACGGAGCTTCCTCGAGGTTATGACGAGAGAATAAGCCAGCTTTTTACTTTCGGGTAATTTGTTTCTACCCCAATTAAACTTTTGTTGATATAATAGACCAGTCATTGGATCCGATCCTCTTCTCGAATTAGCATAGCGCTGTTTGCATTTGCTGAAACCACAAGATAGACATATAATCTCTCGTGATCAACCGGCTTCGATAAGATAGGTGGTGTCGCCATATGTTGAACTAGTGCTTAGAATGCACCTTTACACTCCTCTGTCCATTCGAAATTTCGTTTCCATTTTTGATCAGATCGAAGAAAGGTATGCACTTGTCCGTGGATCTGGAAATGAATCTGCCTAATGCTGCCACCTTCCCGTTGAAGCTTTGCACTTGCTTTATGGTTCTTAGAGTTTTGAGATTCCGAATCGCTCAGATTTTTTCAGGATTGGCTTCAATTCCTCTGGCGTTGACAATAAATCCAATGAACTTTCCTAATGCAACTCTGAAATGACACATCAACGGATTGAGCTTCCTTCTATACTGTCGGAGTATGTTAAACATTGTTTCTAAATTACTGACATGGTTGATGGACAGTCGCGACTTCACAAGCATATCATCCACGTACATCTCCGTGGTTTTTCCGATCTGGTTAGCGAACATTTGGTTCACGAGCCTCTGACAAGTGGCCCCAACATTCTTGAGTCTGAATGGCATCACGTTGTAGCAATAGAGTCCCAGATTGGTAACGAAGCTAGTATGTTCCTGGTCGGGAAGATGCATCGGGATTTGATTGTAGCCGGAATATGCATCCATGAAAGATAAGAGTTCGTGTCCGGCTGTTGAATCCACCAGTTGATCAATTCTGGGAAGTGGGAAGTTGTCTTTGGGGCAGGCTTTGTTCAAATCTGAGTAGTCCACACATGTCCGCCATTTCTCATTCGATTTTCTGACAAGCACTGAATTTGGTACCCACTCTGGGTATAAAGCATCACAAATAAACCCATTCATCTTGAGTTTATCTACTTCTTCCTTCAGCACGGTAGATCTCTCTAGATCCATAACGCGCCTTTTTTTCTCCACTGGGACGTGCCGTGGGTCGATGTTTAATGCATAGCTCGCGATGTTCGACGAGATCTCACACATGTCTAAATGAGACCAGGCAAACACATCAAGGTTTGCTTGGAGAAAATCAACCAATTCCTGTCTCATCTGGGGCGCTGAGTTGAGATCCGACCTTCACCATTCTGGAATCGTCATTGTCATGGATCGAAAAATTGATCGTCAACTCCGTCGGGGAAGTCTGACAGTCTTTGACTTTATCCTCGTCATTATTATCCCTAGGATTAGGGTCCTAAAGAACTTATTGTAGTGCCCGAGCCGAGGCCTAGGCGTTAGCTGTCAATTTCTGAAAAACGGACGTAGAGAGATTCCTCTACGCCCTTTCCTTTCTCCTTCCGCTGCGCATCCCGCAGCTCTGTAACATAACAGGCGCGTCCAGCCGCCTGATCACCATGTACTACTCCGACCTCGTTATCAGTGGCGAATTTCAGAGTTAAACATCATGGGCCAATTGCTGCCCTGAAATCTACTAGGGTCGGTCGGCCCAAAAAAGCATTATAAGGGGAATGAATGTCCAACAAAACAAACAGCAGCATCCGGACTCTCCAACGATCTCCAATACCCAACTCGACGGGTAACTTCACCATGCCAAATGGTATAGTTGCGCTTCCATTAAAACAATGTATGTGTGATTGACACAGTTTCAGATCTTTCGCTTCCATTCTCATTTGGACGTAAGCGTGTTTAAAAAGTATATTGGCGGAACTTCCACTGTCGACTAAGATCCTCTTCATCCAAGCAGGATCTATCTGGGCTGATATAACCAACGGATCGATAGTGGGGGGCCTCGACTCTATCAGCATCATGATTCCTGAAAACGATGTTGCCTGTCATCGTCCTCTGTTGTTTTGACTTGGCCCCGTCATCAGAATTACTACAGCATTCAAAGTCCACATGCCTAATCGAACTGGCATATGACTCCATTTCCTTCCAGCTCCGATCAGCCGGATGAGGACTACCACTCACAGTGTTTATTACCAACCTCCCACCAGTACGTGCAGGTTCTTCAGGCCTAGCTTGGCCTTGACCTTGATTTGGATTAGACGGCCCCACGCCTCTATCCTGCGGAGCCCGAACAAACTACTTTAACTTCTCTAATCAACCTCTCGATGATGTCTTGCAAATGACGACACTCATTAGTGTTATGGCCGTAAAAATCGTGGAACCAACAGAACTTCCTAGTCAGAATTTGTTTCTCAGATGATGGTTTCGGAGCCGGCTTCTTGTACTGTTCGGTATTACAAGTCTTAAGGTAAACATTTTCCAGTGATGTGTTTAAGGGAGTGTATCGGTCAAACGCAGGAGCTCTGGGTCTCGGCCCGTGATGTGGGTCTCTCTTCTTCCCTTGACCCACATTACCCTTTTATTAACTTTTTTTATTTTGAATGTTCAACTGCACTTTACCAGAACTTTCACCGGTCTGCTTCAAAGCGGCATTACTCTGAATGCCTTCAACACTAGGCCCCACAGCGTCTTGCTTCCTAGACCGTCTAGCGTCTTCCCTCCTTAGATACTGGGCTGCCTTCGTATAGAAACGGTCCAACGAAGCGGGGGGTTTTCTAGCCAACCAATCACCAAACTCGAAATCAGGATCGATCCCTCTAGTCAATGCCATTAGAATAGAGTTATCATTAGGGTTGCTGACCTCAGCACAAGCAGCATGGAACCTTTCTAGATAATGCCTTAGGGTCTCTCCTAGAGCTTGAGTAACGCTGGATAAGGTATTGACATCCTTCGGTCTCGTAGCATGCATACGGAACTGCTTGACAAACTTGGTAGCTAACTGATCAAAACATGAAATGGATCAGGGAGGTAAATGAGTGAACCATATAGTTGCAATGCCTCCCAAGGAGATAGGGAAGCTTCTCCACTTGACCGCATCGTCAGCTCGAGCGGCATTCATGAGCCATTCATATTTCAAGATATGCTGGTTAGGATCCGAATTTCCTTCGTACACCGGCAAGGTCGGCATCCTAAATCGATGGGATGGCTCTGCATAAAGAATGTCATTGGTGAATGGAGTGTGATTTCGGGAGATTCTCCAATCATCGTTTGTAAGGCCTTGACCGATGTGCACGTAAATGTGCATATTTTTACCACCATATTTAATCTATTTAAATTAAATAAATGATCATATTGGGTATTTTAACTTATTTAAACCAAAATTCAAATTATCACATATTCATCTTCATATAGGGGTAAAATGGTCACTTTTGTGCATTGATTAAATTGTGAAAATTTACTTGGAATTTTCTATGTTGTTTTGTAGGAAATTTAGTGAATTTTCCAAGTGATTTCATGATGATATATGCATGCACAAGAGTAAAGAGAACAAATGAAGATGGAAATAATTCAAAATGATGATCATGGAGGACCCCACTTACCCACCTACCTTAATGTACACTTAAGAGCTAATGCACATGCTAAAAGGCCATTAAATCTTCATGCACACTTAATGGATGATTATTGGATGCTAATGGTTACTTGGCCACCACACTTCCTAAGGGGTAGTTTGGGCATTCCCTAAAAATACGAATTAGGGTTTAACACATGTATAAATACCCCTTATGTTTCATGTAACCCTCCTCTTGTTTAGTTTTCTTTTAGGCTCTCTTCCTCTTAGTTAGTTTTAGTAGAGGCTCAAAAATAAATCAAGTTCTCTTCTTTCTTTTCAAGGGTACTTAGCCATTCTTTTATGTAATTTTTTTAATGCAATTTTCAATACATGCTCTTTTCTTCTTTTGTTTATTTCCTTTCATGTTAATAGTGTAGATTTGTTTATTTATGCAAGTAGTGTAGATTTTCTTTTATGCAATTGGATTAGTTCTCTTTTTCATTTAGCTCTCTTTTTCCTCTTCTTTTAATTTCATGTTGCAAGCTACAAGTGTTGATATGATAACACAAATGAGAGGCTAATCCCTTCAATTTAGGGGTAATGAAGCCTCTAATCATGCAGCTTCAACAATTTGACAATCTTTGCTCTCTTTTTGTGCTTCATGGAAAGTTGATGTTTATGTAATTTTGTGTTTGGTATTGAGTTTGATAGCCTATGTTGTTCAAAACAAATAGGCTATGCTTAGTCATAAAAAACACAAATTGCCTCTTCATCTAAATATGATTATGGCAAAGAAGTGAATGTTGAAATTAAAATTTGATGGCTAATATTTCTAATTAATAGTTAATAGGCCATGCTTAAAATAGATTTTGCTTTCAACTTTGTCGTCATATTTCATGAGATTTAAAAGTGTATTAGTGGTTGTGTTATAGTTTGATGGTTTATATTGGGCTAATTAATAGCTCAAATACGCCATACTTATGATAAACACAACAATTAATTTCACTAATGACCAAAAGAGAGACCATAATTTCATGTTTGGTTGAACTATATGATCTAGAGAGTGGAATTATCTCTAAATTGTCATTTAACTCTCATAATTTTATCAATTTTCTTTTGTTTGTTTTCTACATTTTTAGCTAATCACACTTTCAACTATGGTTAATTTGATTAAATAGAAATTTAAAATCAACAATTCCCTGCGGATCGATCCGTACTTGCCATGTACTAGAATTGTACGCCGTGCGCTTGTGGTTATTTTTACTTCAAAATTTTTTGACGGTTTTCTAATTCGATAGAAAATTTATCGTTAAACATAGACTTTCCCTGATCATTTGGCGTATCATGGTTGTAATGTCAGGCATTTGGATGTTCGGGGCCAAGGCATGGTTGGGTTCCATGTTACGGGGGCGGTCCAGTCGCTGTCTACGGTCCATCCCATGCCTCCATGGCTCCCGATCTTCAGGGTAGTGAGGATATTGTGCATGAATGCATTGAGAGGAGTTAGATATGGTTGGTTCTAGATCTCGGGTTCCAAATCTATAACGGCGGCAGCTGCGTGGTCATGAGTAGTGAGGTAAGGAAGTGTCCCTCCTCGGGAGGAGGGTCCAGCTTGATGCCCGATAAAAGGACCAATCCCAGCCTATCCAAGATTCACAGCATGTTGATGCCCGGAGGCTTCTTCATAGTTTCTATCCAGCCGGTGGCGTGTAGATTTGTGATTGAAGTCAGACGAAGCCGAGATTTCAGTTGAGGAATAAGAGGCACACACCCTTTTGGATCTTCTTTGCCTTTCTTTATTCAGCTTGTTTGCGAGCTCCGTGTTGGCACGGATCTATTGAGTGAGCTCCTAATGGCTCTGAGTTAGCTCTTGCATAAGGGTCTGGAACTCTTCTCTAGTCACAGGACCAAGTGGATCGGGAGTTCCAGCTGATGTCTGGCCTACTGTGTTCAGGTGTGCGGGACTTTGCCTATCCCTTCCTTTCGGATTAGCAGCATTTGAAGCAGTTCTGATAGTACACACCATGTTTGAAGGCAGTTCTTCCTAGATCTGGAGTAATCTAAATATAATGGAAGGAACTATAGGATGACAGATCTGGATCTCATCCTTAGATTTTAGCAATCCAACAACGGTAGGGGATCCGCAGAATCGGAGAAAAGCGGGGTTTTCTCAGTGAAAGCACCAAAGTGTTTGTACCAAATTGGTCACAACACACTTCGGATGTAATTGAAGAGAATAAAATGAAGAAAATAAGTGGAAAAGAGGCTAACCTAACAATCACACCAATAAAAGTTTGCAGAAATAGAAAAAGACAAGGATTTATAGTGGTTCGGCATTGTAACCTACATCCACTTTGAATAGCTTGTTGTTTATTGATAATTCTCAACTGATTACAATAGTACAAATCACTAGCACTCAAGTTATAATGGAGTTTCAGCAGAGTAATGGCGTAGAAGATCCAAAAAGTCATTTTTTAGTAGGCGTAGGGGTGCGATGTATAAGAGTAGGCCTGGAATATCTCCCTCAAATCTCGGAATACCACTTCTCACAAGTGGGTGGGCTCACTAGATCGGTCTGGGTCATTTGGGATCGATCCAAGTTCATTTCGTATCGATCTAAAAATGGCCCAATGGAGCTGCGATCGATCATGGACATTTCTGAGTGCATAAGAAAGCTTCTGGGAAAATTTCATGGCATTTGGACTTGTAGTTTTTGAGTTATGATCGATCCAAGATTGGATTTTCAAGTAGGCTGATGGATTTGTATCGATACATTCATATCGATGGGCTTCGTATCGATGACGTAGAGCGGTAATTCTGTGGAGATCCATATTTCATGCTTGTAAACCATTTCCTCTGATTAAACTACTTCCTTCGTATCGATCTGAGGTTGTTTTCTTCGTATCGATGATTTGTTAGTGGTCTCGTATCGATGCTTGGCCTTAGCCTTTGTATCGATCAAATGAGCGATCGATACGAAACACATAATTGATAGATGGATGAAGCACGATCGATATGAACCGGATGGATACAAGCTAGATGGGCACGAAGTTGATGGATACGATGTAAACATGTTTCACATGGATCTTGATCGATCCACAACCTGAGCATACGAACTTCGATTGACCTGAAATTTGGAATGTTGCCTTTCATAGCTTTGTTTGTCGTACCATGCTAATTGTAACTTGATCCAGACTCGAACCAAGTTTGCCTGTGTCCATCATGGACCTGTAGATAACTGATCTCCAAGCAAATTGTCTTTAGTTTCTAGTCAAGTCCTTGGTGTCACGGTCTTGCCAAATGGTGGGATAACAATGCTTTAGGCAATGTGTAAATTGTCAATAAGTGAAAGCCGAGTGGCTTACTTCAACCTCTAGATATTCCAGTTTGGAAATGGGATTCAATATCCATAGAGTTTATAGATGGGTTGCTAAGGTCAAGGAGAGGAAATGAGAGTATATAGGTTCTTGTGGACAGGTTGACCAAGAGTTCTCATTTCATTCTAGTAAATTCGACCAGAATGTCATATATTTAAGCAAAGTTGTTCATGAAGAACATAGTTAAACATCATGGGATTCCTAGTAGCATAGCCAGCGGCAGGGATGCATTGTTCACTAGCGAATTTTGGAGGAATCTACAAGAGGTATTAGGTACCAAGCTCAAGATGAGTACAGCTTATCACCCACATGCAATGGGCAGACAGAGAGAGTCAACAAGGTACTTAAGGACTTGCTAAGAGCTTGTATATTGGACTTTGGTGGATCTTAGGAGGACCACCTACATTTGATTGAGTTTTCCCATAATAATAACTATCAGACTAGTATAGGAATGGCGCTTTTTGAAGCTTTGTATGGAAGACCATGCAAATCGCCAGCATGCTGGTTGGAGACTGGAGACAGATTGGTCTTAGGTCTGGATTTGGTTAGAGAGGCATCATAAAAGATTGAGTTAATCCGAGGACGGATGAAGGAAGCTCAATCCAGGCAGAAGAGTTATGTAGATAAGAGGCATAAAGACATAGAGTTCTCAGTGGGAGACAGGGTTTTCATTAAAGTATCACCAATGAAGGGTGTGGTACGGTTTGGAAAGTCGGGAAAGTTGGCCCCGAGATATGTTGGAACATTCCAGAATATAGAAAGGATTGGAAAACTTGCTTACAGAGTAGAGTTGTCGAGCAGTATGGCAGGTGTCCATAATTTATTCCATGTGTCTCATCTTTGCAAGTATGTGCATGATCCAGAGGCTACTATTCCTCAGACAGAGTTGGAGGACTTGGTAGTAGAGCCTGACTTGATTTTTGTTAGACAACCAGTTCGGGTTGTAGCGAGAGATGAGAAAAGATTGAGGACCAAGACAGTCAAGTTGGTGAAAGTTCAGTGGAGTGACAACGAGAAGGACTATACTTGGAAGATAGAGGACAAGATCCGAGATGCGTATCCTGATTTGCTTTGAGTGTATGCTCAATATTTGTTTTATATAGACTTATTAGCTAGTAGGACATACTAGCTTTTATTTACATGGTTGTTATGCTTGTTTGTAGTCCTTACTGAATTTCGAGGACGAAATTCTCTAATGGGAGATCCTATAACACCCCTAATTTTTGTTTAACATTATTCAAGATATTTAATTGGATAAATCAAATAGAATAATGTGGTTGATTAAGGAGTTAAGATTTAATTGTCAATTAACTTGGCCATGGCTAAACTAATGAATGTATAAGTATGGTTTATAATTTATAAGTTAGGAAAACAAGATGAGGTCAATATAGGAATAGCCACACCCATATGCCCTTAAACCCTCCCTTATTCTCCCTTACCATTTCATAAATCAAAATACACATAAAAGAGAAGATATAGCCCGCCATTAAAACACCTTAGGAGATCAGCAAACTTGGAAGACCCAAGAGAGAAAGCTAGAAGATTAAAGCTAAGACAAATCTCAAACTCCAACAACTTAATCAAGGTGAAAAATAGTGTAAGTCATCTCATTTTTCCTTGTTTTGGTTCGGTTATGGATAGTAACTGAATGCATTTTGCTGTGTTGATCATGTTCGGATCTAATAATCATTGTTTGGATAGAATATTGATTTATGGTGATTTATTGGAATTTTTATGGAATTAAAATGATGGGTTTTAAAGTAACAAAACTTAGTAAACGACCTCCAAATGGCTTGATTTTTGGATATGTTGTGCAAAACATAATTTTGGAGATGGTTTTTTAATTTCATAATTTGCGGAGTTAATAGGAATATTTTATGAATTTCCTATTGTGAAAAAGGCATTTATTTCGAGTTTTAATTATTGAAATAATAAAATAATGAATTCTGCTTCGAAATTTTTATATCATGAAGAAAATTTTATTTCAAATTTTTGGTGAATTTTTTAGATTTTTCCTAAGTGATTTTGATTTATTATGAATTTTCTAAGCTAAAAAGGCTTAATAATTATATTAAAATATTAATATAATTAATTATTTTGAAAATAATTTTTGAAATAATAAATCTGACCTATAGCGGATTTTCTGCAAAGAAATTGTTAAAGTATGTTATTAACCAATAGGAATTTGACAAAGAGTAGGAGTTGTAGTTTTCAAGTTATTTATGACTCTGCCATTCAACCTTTCGACTAAGTAACCTTTCGACTTAGAACCTTCTGCAGCACTTCTGGACCTTTCTGCAGCATTTTTAAAGAACCTTTCAACTTAATAATCTTCCAACTAAGTAACCTTTCGACTTAGTAACCTTCCGACTAAGTAATCTTTCGACTTAGAAACTTCTGTAGCACTTCTAGACCTTTCTACAGCACTTTCTGATGAACCTTTCGACTTAGTAACCTTCCTACTAAGTAACCTTTCGACTTAGAACCTTTTGCAGCACTTCTGGACCTTTCTGCAGCATTTTTGATGAACCTTTCGACTTAGAACCTTCTGCAGCACTTCCGGATCTTTCTGAAGCATTTTTGATGAACCTTTCGACTTAGTCGAAAGTTACCTTTCGACAGCAGTTGTAAACGTTGTGGAAGTTCTTTTTGTAGCAGGTTTCTCCAGCTTTGTTTGTAAACTTCAAATAGGCATAACATTCTAACTGTAAGCCCATTTTTCTATTATGACCACTCTACGGAAATGGAAACCATCATTTGCAACAATGGAATGGATTAGAGATCTTAATTCTACAACTATAAAAACATTATAGCTAAAACAAAGTTTTATATTTCCGAAGGAGTTGATTTCTTTGCTTTCGAACATGTTTGCTTGGTTCTCTTTGCCTTCGAAGGGGATACTTTCGAAGGGGTTGTAAAATTGTTTTCTTTTGACCAAGTTTTATACTTTCGAAAGGTAGAATTTAATGTATTATAAGGCATGAACTGTTACCCTACCTTTTGGTCAAAGCCGAGATATCAACAAACTGGCTAAAAAGGAAGGATACCAGGATTGGAGATCGATTGGGAAAAAGGCTATGATCGATACCGTCAAAATTGGACCGAGCTCTAATCAAGGTGGGATCGATTGGGAATGATAAACAAGGCTAAGAAAGGCTATGTTTCGAATTTCAGGTTAAACGGAGTTCGTATGCTCAAGTTATGGATGGATCAAGATTCATGGAAACTGCTTCGTATCGATATGGTTTGTATCGATCACGTGACAGTATGGATATGGGAAGGGCACTTTGTTTTGGATCGATGGTTGTAGCTCGTATCGATATGGTTCGTATCGATACAAAGGATGAAACTGCTGGATGGATGTGAATATGGATAACACACATGGCTTTGGACAGATAGTAGTTCGTATAGATGGGTTTCGTACCGACCTGTGATATTGGATCGATATGAATAAAGGCGTATGGGATCGATATGAAGGCGATGGACTTGGATCGGTGGATACGAATAAAGGCACGAGTGATGGATACGAAATGATGGAATATGATGGATACGAACAGCACGGCAGAAGGATGGCAATTTACTTCATATCAAGGCTTGGATTGATACGAAGAGTGGAGCAACGGTTTCAGGAACTCGGACGGACATTTCGCATCGATCAATTATTGATCGATACGTAGAAGGCAATCGGGGATCGATGTTAATAGGGAATGGATTTATGGATACGAATAAGGCAGCGGGCGCTGATGCATGCATACGAAGCGTGGATACGAAGCATGGATACGAAGTTGTGGAGATGGTCAAATAATGAAGCATTCAACATAGGTTTAGGCGTGGAACCCAGATCAATGTGGAGGCTACGGCTATGGATATGGGGACCAATAGTTACGTGGACGATGGATGCGGAGGCGATCGATGTCAATCGATCGATACGAAGAGGTATTGATACGAACTACTATCGATACGAGCTCAGCAGCATACCAAAAAACAATATTTGCATCGATCATAACTCAACATCTACAAGTCCAAATGCTACGAAATTTTAACAAAGGCTTCCTTATGCATTCAAGAAGGTTCGTGATCGATCTCAACTCAATTGGATCATGTTTGGATCGATACGAATTGCACATGGATCGATCCAAAATCACCCTAGATCGATCATGTAGGCTCACCTGCGCAAAAGAAGAGGTATTCCCAGTTTTGAGGCGGATATTTTCGGATTTACACCTATAAATAGCATTTCTATGGCAACTAGAAATGGGATCTTCTTCTTCTTGGCTAGGCGAAACTCTACCATTTTGATTATTGATTTCAAAGGCCTGTAATTGTAATCTCAATACAAAAAGCAATAAATGGATCAATTCAAAGTGGACGTAGGCCGGAGATAGCCGAACCACTATAAAATCTTGTGTTCTTTACTTTCTTGCTCATTTTACATTTGCAATTTCTTCAGTTTTATTCTCTACTTTACCTAGATCTGAGATCTGTGTTGGAATATTGTGGATCTGTGTATATATACTGGTGCTTTCACTACTTCTGGGGTTTGTGACCAATTTTGGCGCAAACACTTTAGTGCGTTCATCGAGAGTTGAACTCACACCCGCTTCATCGAATTTGGAATTTAGATTTGGAAAGCTAAAGGATTGGATCTGATGCTATGGCTAAGCAATCAACAAGGAGACAGAGAACAGAGAGGAGTAAGCATGAAGGAAGTCAGGAGGCTTCCTTAGGAGCTAATCAAGCCTCAATCTTCATCACTAGAGACGAGATGGAAACGATGCTAAAAAGGAAAGAGGATATGATACAGAACCTACTCCGATAGATTGGACAAGCTGGAGTGCGAAGCCAAGGGAATGGAATTGCAGGGGATGTTGGAAATGAAGATCACGAAGCTGGAGCAACAGGAGCAGAGGCCATTCAAAATCAAGACCTAGAAAATGCAGCAAACAAGATGCAGGACAGAGCAGAACCCTCGGAAACAGCTCCTGTACTAGGGGGCATACCCACGACTCTTGTTGGCACGGTTCCAGGAAGGATACTAGGCAGCACAGCGCAGTTTGGAGTTGACCGAGATATAGATGCTCATCCAGAAGGACAAGTTTCAGGATTTCCTCGCGGGCTCGGGGGGCAGGTTGGAGATGGTAGGCAAAGGCTACCTCTTAATGACAATGATAGGTTAGCGGACATGATCAGACGGGCTATGAGAGGAGGATTGGTGAATAGAGACTTGGAGGATGTGAATAGGAGTCTCTTTGCTCCTACGATTAGGCAAGCTAGGAACCCATCAGATTTTAGACTACCAACGCTGGGGATGTATTATGGGAGAACGGATCACGTTGTTCACTTAACAAGGTACATGAGACACATGGAAGTACTGGGGGCATCGGAAGAAGTCATGGCTCGGTGCTTCCCTTCGTATTTGACAGATGTAGCAGCACTATGGTTCAGACAACTGGAAAGCGGTTCAATTGGCACTTGGATGGAGTTGATTGAGAAGTTTATGAGGCAATTTCGGGTCCACATCGTGAGACCCAAGAATGTGATGACTTTGACATCGATGAAGCAGTGGAAGGGAGAATCACTTAGGGATTTCTTAACCAGATTCAATGCAGTAGTGGCTTCGATGGATCGACCCGATCCGTCGATGGTTTTGATGGCAGCAGTCTCAGGAGTTGCGGATGATTCCGATTTCAAGATATCTTTGGAACGAGATCCACCGATGGATCTCGGGGAGTTTTATCACGAATTAGAAAGGTTTCTACGGCAGGAAGATGTGAAGGCTGAAAGAGAGGGTAGAGAGGCAGAAGTTTATGCGGTAAAAGGTGGAGGTTCATCCAGGGAGGATCTAAGCAAGGACGATAAAGGCAAAAGAAAAGTGGATGACAATTGTAACATATCGAAATGGCAACGGAGGGAATCGAAGTTCTCTTTTTACACTGATTTGACTGAAACTCTGGATAGGATTTATTTGGATACTCGAGGGCGTCTCCAGTATCGAAGGCCGGCAAAAAGGGAACCCTCTGAATATGAACGGGCATCGGAAAAGCATTGCCTATTCCATGAATTGAACGGGCACAGCACGAACGACTGCAGACATTTGAAGGATATCATTGAGGAGCATGTGAGGAATGGTCATTTGCAGCAGTATGTAAGGAATCGAGTTGTGGCAATGGAGCAGGAGCGGCCACCGCCCACCTCAAGCGAAGATGCCACTAGATCTAGGCAACGTCATCAGCTTATTATCAACTGAATGGGTTTATGGCTTTGAATAAGTAATAAACCCCGAAGTGATGCGGCTAAGTCACTTACACATGTACGAGATCGAGGATGGTCCCTAGGCATGCTCTGAGATGATGATAAACCGTAATGCTCGGGTTTATGAAATCTTGTTTTCTTTCTTTGTACTATGGACATTTGATTTTCTTGGTTGTACGGACTTTTATTTTTTCAATTGGACTTTTGGATGATTGGAATTGGATTAATGTAATAAATAATACAGGTTTCGCGGTTACGGTCCTGACCGGAGAGACGGGCCAGTAATCGCAAGTTACGAGTCCCTTCGCCAGAGAGCGATGGAATGGACTCGAACACAATATAAAAGTCCTCGACCGGAGAGTCAAGGCCGGAGAATATAAAAGTCCTTAACCGGAGAGTCCAGGACGGAGAATATAAAAGTCCTCGACCGGAGAGTCGAGGCTAGAGAATATAAAAGTTCTCGACTTTAGAGAGTCCAGGCCGGAGAATATAAAAGTCCTCGACCGGAGAGTTGAGGCCGGAGAATATCAAGTCCTCGACCGGAGAGTCGAGGCCAGAGAAACATATTCACAGGTTATGCCCTTGATCGGAGAGTTGAGGCCGGAATTGGATATGGACCCTGAGCGGTCCCGGATTTAGATATGGACCTGGCGAGGTCCCGGGTTTGGTTAGGACGACCCGACGAGGTCTATAGGATTTGGATATGGACCCGGAGTGGTCCCGAATGTGGATATCAACCCGAAGAGGTCATGGATTTGGTTATTGGATCTTGGACATGAATGGATTAAAACTCAGTTAAAGAGTTCGGATGGATATGGAATTAGCTAAGGATTTTGTTATTGGATTCAGGATTGGATGTCGGCTCAGAGCGGTCGTGGATTTTGACAAGGATATGGCTATGGCACTTGGATATGATGACTTGGTAATGGATTGGATTGTGGAGTAGATAGTATGGCTATGGATGGAATGTGGAATTTGGATGTCGGATTCAGAGCTATTCAAAACCCGCCTTCTTACCACAAAGCATATTTTGGGGGGCAAATGTTACCCCGCCTTTTGGTCAAAGCCGGGATATCAACAAACTGGCTAAAAAGGATGGATACCAGGATTGGAGATCGATTGGGAAAATGGCTATGATCGATACCATCAAAATTGGACCGAGCTCTAATCAAGGTGGGATCGATTGGGAATGATAAACAAGGCTAAGAAAGGCTACGTTTTGAATTTCAGGTTAAACGGAGTTCGTATGCTCAAGTTATGGATGGATCAAGATTCATGGAAACTGGTTCGTATCGATATGGTTCATATCGATCACGTGACAATATGGATATGGGAAGGGCGCTTTGTTTCGGATCGATGGTTGTAGCTCGTATGGATATGGTTCGTATTGATACGAAGGATGAAATAGCTAGATGGATGCGAATATGGATAACACACATGGCTTTGGATCGATAGTAGTTTGTATTGATGTGTTTCGTATCAACCTGTGATATTGGATCGATATGAATAGAGGCGTTTGGGATCGATACAAAGGCGATGGACTTGGATCGGTGGATACGAACAAAGGCACGGGTGATGGATACGAAATGATGTACATGGGGCAATGGAATATGATGGATACGAATAGCACGGCAGAAGGATTGCGGCTTACTTTGTATCAAGGCTTGGATCGATACGAAGAGTGGAGCAGCGGTTTTAGGAACTCAGATGGACATTTCACATCAATCACTTATTAATCGATACGAAGAAGGCAATCGGGGATCGATGTGAACAGGGGATGGATTTATGGATCCGAATAAGGCCGTAGGCGCTGATGCATAGATACGAAGCGTGGATACGAAGTAGTGGAGCTGGTCAAATAGTGAAGCATTCAACATAGGTTTAGGCGTGGAACCCAGATCGATGCGGAGGCTAAGGCTATGGATATGGGGACCAATGGATATGTGGACGATGGATGCAAAGGCGATCGATGTCAATCGATCGATACGAAGAGGTATCTATACGAACTAGTATCGATACGAGCTCAGCAGCATACCACAAAACATTACTTGCATCGATCATAACTCAACATCTACAAGTCCAACTGCTATGAAATTTTCACAAGGGCTTCCTTATGCATTCAAGAAGGTTTGTGATCGATCTCAACTCAATTGGATCATGTTTGGATCGATACGAATTGTACATGGATCGATCCAAAATCACCCTAGATCGATCATGTAGGCTCACCTACACAAAAGAAGAGGTATTCCCGGTTTTGAGGCGGATATTTTCGGATCTACACCTATAAATAGCAGTCCTATGGAAACTAGAAACGGGATCTTCTTCTTGGCTAGTCAAAACTCTGCCATTTTGATTACTGATTTCAAAGGCTTGTAATTGTAATCTCAATAGAAAAAGCAATAAATGGATCAATTCAAAGTGGACGTAGGCCGGAGATAGCCAAACCACTATAAACTCTTGTGTTCTTTACTTTCTTGCTCATTTTACATTTGCAATTTCTTCAGTTTTGTTCTCTACTTTACCTAGATCTGAAATCTTTGTTGGAATATTGTGGATCTGTGTATATACACTGGTGCTTTCACTACTTCTAGGGTTTGTGACCAATTTTTGCGCAAACAGGAACCTATTGTTTTTAAGAGCTTTCGAAGGAGATTATCCCATGAAGTCGAAAGCTAGGTTTCGAAGGTATCGAAAGATTTTATGACCGAAACTCTATTTGTAAAGGAAATACCCATGGCTATATTAAAGGTGTTTTTATAATGGTTTAAGAAGAATCTATCTTTGATAAAAATACCTACAGGAGTGGTATTGCTATGTTGTTATATTGCTTCTTCTAATATGAATATATTCACTTTATAATGGACCCATAACTGCATTTTGGGGAAAAACGATAGGACAACTAGTTAGGTTAACCCAATATTGAATATAAATTGAATAAACTCCTGAATGATTAGAGTTGAATCCAGGAGGTCAGGAAGACCAGAATATAGGATGCTAAAATATAAAGGACAGATATTGGTAGGGGCTAATATGTATCCAATAAGCCCATGAAAACTGCATGATATTGGCAGGGGCCAATAGGGTAATAGTTAGCCCATGAAAACTATGTATAAAAGAGGATGTCAGGTAGACAGGTTCATAGTTAGCCCATGAAAACTATGTGTAAATGAAGATGTCAGATAGACAGGTTCTTAGTATGCCTATGAAAACTATGTAATTGGATAGGAGTCCTTAAATGTTTAACCGATTATTAGTTAGCCCATGAAAACTAATAGCTTAATAGTAATCCTAGAAACTATAATTGAGATAGATAGTCAGAATGAATGGGGATGGGTAATCCAGATTTGATTTGCTTGCTTTGCATATCATCATAATGTATTGAAATACTATGTTTTTAACCATTATGGATGCAGTAGCACAATATATAATTTTATAAAGGATTTTGGATACTAGTGAGGGGAAAACCCGTTTCGCTAAGCGGCGTGGTCTCACTAGATATCTATTTGGTTTGAGATGATATGCTATTATTCATACCAAGCTTTATGTCTTGCTCGAAGTTTTTGCTTTCCCCTTAAACTCTCGGGTACTCAATTGATTTTTAGTAGTTTGAAGTTTAGGGTTTTCAGGTTCTCTTAGACGAATAAAGCTTCTGGAGGCATGCAGGAGGCAGGTAGTTATTTAGAGTTTTCTTTTCCGATGTGTATTTGGATGTAAATGCAGATTTATTAGCCTTATTATATACTCTAATCAACCAAGGGGGCATCTTCATATGTCGCTCTTTACGTATGTGTAATAATTATATTTTTGCTGAACGTGGTTAACGTTTTGGGATTATGTAATGAACATGAAATGTTTTGAATGAAATGTTGAAATATGTTTTAGAATTGTTAATTTTTTTTTCCATATTCTTATGATCTATGTATCAATGAATCTAGCACTGCCGTATTTGATCGCCGAATATTAATAACTATGGATGACTGTAGCATTTGTAGCCGTTAATTTTGGGCCTCCAAATAGGGGGATGTTAGAGGTAATCTCCCAAGGACTCTCCCGTCTTTGTTTTATATCGGCCAAGACTGTGTAGTCGATCGTGGGATCTTTGCAGATGCAGAATTGGGAAGAGAAATCATAAGAGAATTGTTTCCATGGGTATATGGTCTTCTCTCGGTACTGCTTATACCTTTTGCTGCAACTCCCTAGAGAGTGACTGGGAACAGTCGGCATCTGATAGCTCTAGATGTGTTATACAAGTCCATTTGGCTATCAAAAGCCATCAGATGATCGTCCGGGTCTATATACCTATGGTATTTCATTGATGGGATCTTGACATATCGCGAGATGATTGTAACCATGATCTCATCAATGAAGGGTAGCGCACTTTAATTGTCATTAACATTTTCCATTGTTCTCTTCCCCTTCGAATTCATAGCATCTTTTATCACCTTTTCAGCGGCATCTTTTAGATAAGCTTCGACGTTGCCATAATTTTTAAGGTTCGGACAATAATCCTTTGACATTGAACTTCCAGATTGTTCAAGCGACTGTCAAGAACTCTTCCTTGATGGTTAGCTCTCGATTGGGGGCATTCCTTCTATTTCGAGGACGTCAGATCCACTTTTCTTTTATATTCATTGGAGTTAGCTTTTAAATTCCTCCTAGGGGAGACCACCTCTTCCCCGTGAGTTTGTTTTGGAGTTTTCGAATATTTTTGAGATAGGACCATTTTGAGTAGCTCCTGCATTCCCTACAACTGTTGTTCCAAGTATTTGATTTTAGCTGTGTTCTCATCTTGTTGTGCTGGTGACGAACACTGTCTAGGAACGACCCCATCCAGACGAAAAGATGGAGCTATATTCTCCTCTAGAGTGGTCGTGTGTATTGCTCCTTCCTCAATTCCACATAATCATTTTGATCTCATTTTCCTACGCAAGAGAAATGAGCCACAATTAGTCTGTAATACAGTGACAAGGTCGCAAGTTTAAGCCCTCCTTCTAGCGGCAAAAATGTTAACAAAAAAACTTGTCAACATCCTTAATGCTATGTGAAAGGTAACTAAGCTCAAAAGAAACAAAGTTTGTTGAAAAGATCCTCTCCTTTGAAAGCATACCTTTCGAACAGATTGACATAGTCGAAAGGGTTTAAGATGACTGCTCTACGTTTCGACCATGTTGGCTTAATCGAAATGGTCTAAAGAGCTATCCCTACCTTTCGACTGGGTTGACTTAGTCGAAAGGCTACAAGGAGTTAGTCTAAGGAGATAACATCTTCTTGAATCTTTTCCTTGTAGTGGGTCGAAAGTAATTAATCATTTTAGCTTTTCATTCCTTTTGATCATGTCAAAAGGTACTGTTCTGGCCCTTCCAATCACGTCGAAAGGGATGCATATTTCATTAGTATGACACAACTGCTTTCGACCTTATGGCTTCGTTACTTTTGTTGTGGAGCCCCTTTAAAAGGGTTGTTTTTGTATCTAGGGATAGACCCCTTTTGAATAAATTCCTCTTTAAATAGTTGTTAGTCAATTATAAACTGAGATCACCTTTGAAACACCCCTTTCAATCGGGTCGAGAGGGGTTCCAATATTTCAGAAGGATTCTAGCTTATAATTGCCTAAGATTCACTTTAATTTCCCTATATAAGATCAACCTGGGTATTCCCCAGTTTCATAAATTCAACATGGTCAAAACCTCATCATCATTCTTATTTTGGTGTCAAATGCAGGTTCCGATGATGATGTGTTTCGACTAAATATACAAAAGTTAATCCTATGCATTTCATAGACAATAAGAAGTTAAAATAGTAGGTTACAATCATGTGCAATGGATCATTAGTCTAGCTAATGATCTTCCTCATCATCAAAATCCTTAATAAACAAGCCACATCTCCTTTATTAATAATCCAAAATGAGTTACAAGTAATAGAGCTTTATCCCCAATTTGATTTAGGGTTTCTAGAGAATTTAATTGCAACTAAGAAAGTAGAGTAAAAGAAATCAATTTGGTATTCCAAGATTCGATCCCCAAAACTAGACCCCTTGGGTCTTATTTATAGATGCAGGTCGGTCCCCCTTCCGTGCTCATGCCTTCGACCCAGTCGAAAGGTGTCCTTTTATATGATGCCTCATGCCTTTCGGCTTAGTCGAAAGGCCTGGTATGCCTTGGACACTATCGAAAGATATCTCCTTCGTATCCTTTGACTTTCCCATGCGCCTTCTTCATTTTTTCTGGACCTTTCGATTGAGTCGGAAGGGTCTTTTATCATCCGTTCGCCTTTGTTAAGTCTTTAATATTCCTTTCCTCTACTTTCTCCAGAATGCTTTCGACGTTGTCGAAAGGTCTTCAAATGCGCCCTTCTCTTCATGTTGCCTTGTTGTCATCGGAAGTAATGATGGGAGACCTTCGATGCTGTCGAAGGCATTTCATAGGGGTTTTGAAGGTATTGAAACTCTAATGGTTCCGTCATTGTTGGTAATTTCCAAATGCATATCTGTCGAACGATGTGGAGCCTTCCCCTGATGTCATTGGCCTCGACCAGTTCAAAAGGCTTAGATATGCTTTTGAAAGGGTTGATATGTAGGCGAAATGTCACGACCCGTATTTTTGGGTCTTTGAATTTGAATATTTAATTTGTCTAAATATTTAAATTTGAATTAAATTGTAATAAAATCTATGTTTCAAATGTAGACTTGATTTCTAATGATGTCATTTTAATTTAATTTATAGAATTTTTCCATAACTTCTAATTGGGAAAATAATTAAATTTTCGTTTGACGTTTTTTACGTCAAACGTTGGCATTTTAAAATTTTAACTGAATATGATAACTGGTCTATTTTATTGTTGTTTCGTGATCGTGCCATATTGTTGTGTGCGATTATATTTTATTTTGTCGTTAATAGTTCGTACGTAGAAGGAATATTGGGCAGCGTCATACCCCGAAATGTTTGACATAAATATCTAGATATTTTTAAAAAAATATTAAAATCAAATCTTCACCAAATCAAATCTCCTCCCTCTCTTTTCACTTCACCACCTCAGCCAATAATTTCACTTCAGCCCTCCTTACTATCTCACCTCAGCACATCATCACCAAATCAATCCTTAACCCCTAAGTTTCCTCCAACTATAAATATCAGACAACACCGTTGATTCAGGAGGGATCATCACACAGATAACAACAGAGAGTTTCTTTTCTTCTTCATTATTTTTACAGAGGATGCAAAATAACAACAGATGGTCAATAAAACGATCATTTTTGACGATCATGGATTGGCGAACGGAGGGTACAGATGGGTTCGTAGCGGCAATTTGGGATTTTTAGAGGTGTTTGTGTGATTTCTAGTACCTTGGTTTATCATAGGGAAGGAGATAATCAGAAATCATTCAAAAAATATTTTCCGGTGAGCCAGTAGTCGAGGGGCTGATCGGAGATGACGGGGAGGAGCCTTGGGAGAGGCGGAGACGATGACCATGGCAGATTTTGCTCTAGTGGCTTATGCTGTTGGAATTTGGCTCGAGTAGGGTTTGAGGGGCATTTGGAATGGGTTCAAACGAGCTCTGCTGACGATGACGCAAGTTAAACAGAGGCCTTCGCAGATGGGGCGTGAGGTAGGAAAGGGGAAGGCGATCGCGTTAGTATCGGTGGCAGGGGCTATAGGCGATAAGGAAGTGGGTGGTTCTTAGATTTGCGAGTGCAACCTGGAAGTGGTCCGGCTTCGAAGCCGAATTGGTGATGGAATAAACATGGGGCATCAGAGTGTGGTCGGTCGAGTAGAGAAGGGTGAGGCGGACTTGTGGGTGTTATCGAGATGGTCGTTGGTGGCTTTAGAGATGCATGCATGTGCACGCGTGCATGAACGTGTTTACTTGAACGAGAGAAGCAAGTGTTGGAGAAGAGAAGAAGAGGGGAAGAAGGGCAGTTGTAGGCTTCAGCACATTTGCAAGTGAGAATTCATTATGCCTATGCTAAACGTTTATTATATAATTATACGTCTCGATTTTTAAAGCATGATATCTCATCCGTTTTAAGTCCGTTTGACATGCGGGTTTTTGCATTGAACTTGTAATGACGAGTATAACAGTATGGTATAATTTGTTGATAGCTTTAGACATATGAAAATTTATGACATATTAAAACGGACAAGATTAAAATTACACTATTTTAGATAATAACGTCATTTAAATTTAT
The DNA here is from genome assembly GCA_030737815.1 of Allium fistulosum. NCBI lineage: Eukaryota > Viridiplantae > Streptophyta > Magnoliopsida > Asparagales > Amaryllidaceae > Allium > Allium fistulosum. The sequence continues at coordinate 1,112,113,034 of CM060907.1, read as the reverse complement.
ATACTTTAATTATTTATGTTTATTTGGCCAAATAAACTACTGTTAAGTTAAAACTGGATCGAATATGGTAATTGGACATTGGTTTAGCAGTATAAAACGCCATTCCGCTAATTAAATTAATTTGGCAATTAATTTGTAGAATTATACCACGTTCTGCTATTTTGTAGATTTGGACATTCGATTATATATCGTTAATTGATATTCTACTTTAAATAAGTGATATTTTAACTAATGATGATTAAGTGTTGAATTTATTTACATAGTCGACGATAATGTAAATGCTTGTTGTTAACTTGAAAAGTTTTTAAATTATATGTTAGCATGTTAAGAACCATGGTGATCATTAAGCCTCTTTAAAATCCTAAAAAGTAATTACTGTTTGAAAGTTATTTTAAGAATAAATATTATAAGCTTCATATATAATTATTATTGAGTAATAAGATTTAAAAAGGTAATAACTTATTAATAATAAGAATATTTTAAAGAAAATTTATAATTGTTTGAATAATAATTTAAAGTTAATTGTTTTTTATATGATTCTTAACAGTTATTTTTTAATGTTATTTAAGAATATTTAATTACTGTTTAAAAGTTATTTAGTTATGGTTTAGGAATGTTTTAATTCCATTTTAATTAATTATTTAAAATGATTTAACTATACTTTAATTTTTAATTTAAATTAATTAATTATATTGATTTAAATTATTTATTTAGATTTAAAGGATGATTAATTTTCATATTAATATTAGTTTAAGATTAATTAATTATTATTTTAATAATGTTTTAAAATTTATTAATTATAATATTAATATTGTTTTTGAAATTAATTTATTAATACAATAATAATGTTTGAAATTAATTTAATATATTACTAAATATATTCTAAAGTATTATTTAAATATTATTTGACTAAAATGAAATAGAAGCATGTTTAAAGAGTAATTTGTTATTTAAAGCTATTTTAAATAACTTATGGTTTATCAAGAGGATGTTATTGACTTAAGAGTCTATTAATAAGTTGGATTAAATATAGGAAGAGTTTTATACATGGCTTTGGAGAGTTATAAAAGAATTTATAAATGAGTTTCAAAGATTCTGTGAAGGAGAAGTTTTATTAACGGGGTTTAGGATTTATTAAGAATGTCTTATAAAGAGATTGGTGTTCTGGGTTTCTCCGTTTTAGATGACATTTGGGTTTTATCATTTGAATATGATTTCTAAATAGAAATTCTTTCTAAATGTTTGGTGAGTATACATATATCATTGTATAAGTACATGGAAAGTTTTTTAAGTATTGAAAGTAAAATGGTTTGTGAATATACTTATACCATTGGGATAAGTATATGGTTATATTTTCTGAGTATCGAAAGTATAGAGTGGTTTGTGAATATACTTATCCTATTGAGATAAGTAGATGGAAGTGATTTTAAAAGATTGAAATGTGATTTTAAATTAGTGAAAGATTAATTTAAGAGGCTAAGTGACTTTCCATGGGAAATAAGATCATTGTTTGGATGTCTGTTTATTTGATAGTTAATTAACCGACTATCAAATCTTGGCCTGAATATGTAATCCTTCTTAATTTTGGTAGTAAGGAAATATTCCCTACTTAACACCGAAGGATATTAACTCTGAAAATATATAGGAGAAAACTGGGATTATATGGTACAGAGTCCATCGGTGGTGCTATACTGTACGTATAAACTTGTTTTGTTCTTCTAGGACAAATGATAAGGAGATCCGTCCACTTAAACGGTTAGGGGGTGATCCCTGCTCTTATGTATTGTTTGATTATTTCCTAAAGACACAGTATTGAGCATTCCGGAAATCGGCGTCTGGTTTTGCGGAGCACCCGGGAAATGAAAGAGTGTAATCGTAAGAGATAACTCGACCCCATGACCACTTCGAAAACCATATACGGTTATATGGAGGAGATTCGTGATATATGGAGATGTTGGGATCCATGTGTGATTCATAAACCCATTGGGTATGGGAATCCGAGTGCGATTCCAAGATCAAATGGAGATGTGGGAGTCTATGTGAGATTCTGAGACCCATTGGGGTATTGGAATCCATGTGGGACTCCATGATCTATTTGGTGGCGATGCGTAAGCTGGAATGCCAGACGTAGCCTCATTAGCGGGAATGACTAAAACCAGAGACAAGAGGCATGGCCAATAGGGTTGGAAAACATATAGGGTGTAGTCGGCTCCACCTAGACATCACTTATAGTTGTTATGCATGCATGGGGCGATGCACTCGGTCTTAGCGAGACCAACTATGTTTTTTATATGGTACATCACTAGGGATGTATGCTACTTCGGAAGGATATCTCTGATCCTAGTGCAGGAGGACCGTTCCTCGAAGTACTAAGGGCACCTTCACGAAAATTCTACACAATTATCGAACGTGCCTTATCGGTTTTCGATTATATATCTAGTATTGTTGTGATGTACTGAAATGACCCTCTCTTTTTATACCTTAATTTGTAAGGATTTTTTTTACATAGGGGTGTGTGTATATATATATATATATAAGGTATACATATACATATTTCTGAAACCTAGAGTCATTAATTTTTTTTCTCTCAAACAACAAATATCCAGGATCAAAATCTTTAACCAATATAAATATATTAGTACATTCACAAAGACATGCACATACATGTGAGGATGTATATGCCTCTCTTGTTTGAATCAGAGTTCTGGAAAACAAGAGGATATTTGATTGATTAAGTTTAATCAATGCACACATAGTTCAGTTCAAATATATGCAATAAAATTTCCATCCATGCATGAACACCTATATATATATATATATATTTTTAAACTCCTGATTCTTTGCTAAATTCTCTAGGGGGTATAAATCCTAGAAACCAGATAATTGTAATATGATTGTCTATAAATTAATGGTTTGGTGCTTGTGCTCTGGGAAAATTATATAAGTTCCTATCATTATCTATGTTTGATTTTCTTATAAAATCTATCTAGAGTACATGCCCTTTTCTGGAATATTTTTATGTGATATATCACTTTCAAAACTTAATTCTTTGATACTAGGATGCTAAGCTAAAACAAATGCAAACATGTTTGAGTTTCCTGTAGCCATGAGTATCCATAACATGGTTCAACCAGGCTCTTTGTTCTGGTGTAACCCATAGGGTCTTAAAAAAATGCATTTTGATCAAAATCTGAGTGAAATGGAATTCAGATTCATATTAAAAATACAAAGGAACGGGTGTGTTAATATTTGTACAAAACATGTTTATATGTGTATATAACTACAACTATTTTGGATCTGGCTTTCAACTCCTATATTACAGATTCTTCCTTTATTAAAAATAAGGCATGAAACATTTGTATAAAATAAGTTGAATTATGGAAACATTATAGTCATATAAAATACATTCTCCCTATGCTTATTATCTTTTGTATACATATACCATGGTAGAAAAGTAAAACCATTTAATTTTTCTGAGATTTTACTATCCAGATTTCCCAAAACTTAAATCCTTTTTAAAGACTTAAGATTGACTAATACATTTATAAAATGTAACCATTCAATTTTAACATAGTATTCTTACTCATTACTTACAAGGTTTAGATTAACTTCTTCAACATATCAGATAATATCCAGATTTTTAAATTCCAGTTACAAGTCAATCTCTTAGCAAATACTTAGCAAAATATCCATTGTAACAACCCGAGATTCCGCAATTTTTTTGTTATCATCTTTTGACGATTAAATGGTGGGTTAATCGCTGTTTGGAAATTTTTAATTCGGTTTGAATTCTTTTCAAATTGGATTGAAATTCTTTTATAAAATTTTTGTTAAAAAGGTTGTGGGCTTTAAAAAAAAATCATCTGGATCCACTTCCTTTAGCTTGTTGATGAGATAATATCAGAGAGAATCGCTCCCCCTTTTCATTGATTCTCTCGCTCGAAACCAAAACGAAAGCTAACCCTAAAACCCAAAAAGCAACGTTAATGGCCACGCTTGTTCGATCGAAAAATTTGGGGGTTTCGTGAAATTCGTGGTTGCCGATTTCAGACGTCGTTCGTATTCGATTTCTTGCTCTTTCGATGGATCGCCTCTGAGATGCTTTCGACCGATTGTTAAGGTGAGTTTACTCACATCTATTTCATACTCGTTTGATGCTTTTGCAGTTTCGATTTTTCTTTGCTTCTTTGTTGCTTCGTCTCAACCAGTTGTCCTCGTTCATCTGGAATTGATTTTTATTTCTGTGATCTTTGGTTTTGGATTAATTTGTCGATGATGTATATGGGGTTTGTAACCCTTGAATTCTCGAGTTTATTCCTACCTTCGGCTTTGATTTTTGATGATGTCGAGTCAGTTGTAACCTTGCTCTGTTCATGGTGACCTTGGGTTTTTATTAGTGTTTGAACTTATTTTGGTTGGTTTCGACATTTGAACTATTGTGATTTGGTTTTGCGAAATTCTGGTGACTTCGGTCACTTGTTGTTTTATCTTGGTCGTTTGTGAAATTGGTACTGCTGTTGCATGGCTTCGGCACTTTGAAACCCCTTACTTGTTTTTGTGAAGTTATTACTCTGGGATTCGTTCTTGGGTTCTCGTATAATTTGCAGTCCATTGTTCTTTGATTTAGTGCAGTGAGTCCCCATCCCATTTAGTTATATTGTATATCTAGGTGATAGTGGCTGCACACTTATATACTGATTCGAAGTTTAGATCAAGTATCTTATACTTGTGTTTCAGTAATGCATTTGTATCCACAGTGGTTCTTGCATTTGTTCATCAAGTCTTTGGCCCCTGTCGTTGGTTGTAATAGATTTGCACTGCTGTTCCTTCACAGTTTTTATTTGATTGGGTGGGAAACTAATTGAGATAAGAGTTTCACTTATTTTTGCGAAAAACTATTTTGGGAAAAGGTTGGCTTCAGCCTTGACTAAGACCAACTTGAAATTGAAGTGTCTGCATTTGAACTTGATGTTTTGAGACTTAGTTACTGTATGCTACTTGACTTTAAAGTGTAGCACCGGTGCACGTATATGTGTGTTTGCGTTGTTCGACTCTGTCGTTGTTGATGATTTCATTTGACTGTGGAACCATTTGCACTGTCCAGTTTTACTGTTGCATATATGTTATACACTTTTGTAGATGATACTCGAGATTTAGATATACTTGATATTGTGATAAAGGGGTTTCACTGTTTGGCATTGTTTTGCCTTTCTAGTTTTGTAGCTTTGCCTGTCAATGTGTTTATATGCGTATATCTGGTTGAATTTTGTTTTACTTGGTTGCTCTATTTGCAATGGTCACTACTGGTGACATGTTTTGTTCACTGACTTTAGTCAGTTGAGTATTTCCTTGTCCTTTGAGTTTTATTCACATACTTGCTACTTTGAATGTGATGGGTTGTTACCACTTAAGTTTGACTTTGGGGTTACTCTGCTGTTTTTCTTTTTCTTAGAAAATGGGTTGTTTCTGTACAGTATTAAATGGTTCAGGTGGTATTGATGTTTGAATCGATTTTTGTGTTGTTTTGCATGGGGTTCGACACTGTCTTTGGTGGCTTTGTTCAAACTACCAGTGTCTCTTGCTCATGTGGATGCTGTTCTATTCTGAGATAGACATGTCTGCGTATTCCGAGTTATGCATACATTCATTTTTGTACTACTTGTATCTGCACGTTGCTAACCTGCATCGTGCAGTTGCTTTGGGTTTTTTTGTAGTGGCAAGGCAGTACACGCGTGCGTGTACTGCAGCCCTAGCGGGGTTGACAGATTAAATTGAGATTTCGATTGTTGAATTGTTTCGTTGGTTCAATTTGATATTCTGAGTTGCATTCTGATTTGGTTTAAGCTGATGACTTTGTTGATATCTAATTATCTTTTAGATAATTAGATTTTTTTTGCTTTCTAGTTATCGTATCGATAATTAGCTTTTGGTTGTTTACGCTGTTTTGTTGGCTTAGGCTTCACTTTGGCATCTACAAAATTTTGATTGCCGTTAGTACTCAATGTTGTGATGATTTCACGTACTGTGTGGTGAGGCAGTGCACGCGTGCGTGCACTGCAGCCACACAGAATTATGATTTGATTGATCATTTTGAGATCGCTGATTTGTTGATTTACACTGTTGGTGTTATATCTGCCGTTATCCGATTCTCTTATCGAGAAGTTGGATATACGAGATTTCTGTGACTGTCGCCTATTTGATATTGATTATTATTGCTGCTGTGCATTAATAACTGAGTTTGAATTAGACTGACCCGTGTATTATTTTCTTTTGAATGTAATACTCGGGTCAGATCCGAGTTATTTCAGGTTGTAGATTTTCTTCTTTGAGCTGCTGTTCAGGATATGAAGACTGTTCACATCTTCTGAAGTTGTCAGTGTCATTTTGTAGTAGTCGTGTCATTGTATAGAACGATATGTATTCATGTATATTAGTCGATAATGTACTTGTATATATAACTTCTAGAGTCGACAGTTGTAGTTGTATCATATGTATCGTGTCAACTATATTGTAACTGACATCGGTTATATATATATGAGATTTTTGTTAATCTGTGTTCCGCATTTATATTATCTGTGTTATTGTTATATCTAATGTCCTAAACTATTATGAACTATCGTAGTTTGTTTTATACTGATAATTGGATATGTCGATGGGAGTAAATAAATAATAGATGAAAAATAAAAAGTATATACCACTCCTATCGAGATAACCAATATTAGTGTAAGGCCAATTACGGATGGTCGCTCCTATCCAGCCTTATTCTTCGTAATAATAGACAGTATTTCTTTTAATACTCTTTGTTATTATGAGTATAGAGGTGGGGCGTCACAGTTGGTATCAGAGCTTGGGGTTTTTGGACATAATATAAAACTTAACTCGGAAGGAACATATGTTACAACTATCGGTCGATGTTTTATTTGTGCTTGAGTCAAAACTAAAGTTTTGAAATTTGGATGAAATTTTTAAATATCCTTATTTAAAAATAAAACTGAATTGGTGTTCTGATGATTTAATTGATTTGAGTACTGTTTATCAGAGTGCGCAGCGGAAACAGTGACACTGTCTTCGCTGAGTACAACTGATAATCTATTTGATTTAGAAATTGAAATAAATTTCAATTGTTGTTTACATAGCTGTAATTATTTTGTTTCTTTGAGAATTTCGAATCCGAATAGAGGATTTGAAGAAATTACAGTTATGTGATTTTGGTTGAAATTTCCGCTGGCTTCTCTTGTACTAATCATATATTGATTTGATTTTTAGCTGTTTTGATTAATCTTCATTGAAGATACATTTGAATGATTTCTTTGCTCATTTTATAATACGTGCAAAATTTGAATTGCACGTTATTGCAATTATTTTACGTTGAACCGATGCTTGGTTATGATACGTATTTTGTTGCCGTTATTTTTATAACGGGATTTTTACACCAATGCTGAATTTTTGAGGCACGGTGTTTTGTTGAAAATTTTAATGAATGAAAATTCACTGATGTCACATTTTGATGTGAATTCTTTTGATGAGATATTTGATGTTTTAAAATTACTGTCGCTTTGACTTCAGTAACAACCAAATTTTTAAAAGTGGATTTTCAAGCGGTTATTCCGCAACACTGATGTGTAACCGTTTTTACGGTATTTTGAGAAGTACAATTTCCTTATCGAAATTGTTGTTGATTTGCTGCCTTAAACACGTGATTGGAAAATCGTTTTAAAAATGAAAATTGTTTTATAAATTTTTAACAGTTTGCGTTTTCAAAAGAATGAGAAAGTGACTTAAACGATTCAGCAAAATCGAGGATTATGACCCCTTTCTTTTACTGTTTCGCTTAACTCCGGACTTGTCCAGTTGAGAATGTGAATTGTTATTTTTACCAAATAAATAAAATTGTTTTCAAAAATTTTAACAGTTTGCGCTTTCAAAAGAATGAGGAAGCGATTTAAACGTTTCAGCAAAATCGAGGACTATGACCCCTTTCTTTTATTGATTCGCTTAATTCCGGACTTGTCCGTTTGAGAATGTGAAGTGTATTTTTACAAAATACACAATTTTGCACTTTCAAGGAAACGATGAAGAGAATCAAACGATTTAGTAAAACACGTGGTATGGGACATGTGCGTTTGCTATTTCGGTTAATTCCGGACTCGTTAATTGAAACATTTTGATGCTTTCGTGTGCTTTCGAGCCACTATGAGGACCTTCGGGTCATTTGTTGGACCTTCGGGTCATTTGTTGGGCTTTCGGGCCACTCTGCGGACCTTCGGGTCAAATACCAGTACTAGACCTTCGGGTCACTCTGCGGACCTCCGGGTCAATCTGATGGGCGCCAAAATTATGTTGAGTACTTGGTAGGCTTCGGCCATTTGTTGATGCACGTGCGGCGAATTAAAAACTCGCCATCGGATGGGATCGATCCAAGCTTCTATGTTGATTTTCTAGTCTTCTTAATTGATTTCTAGATATTTGTTGTTTCCAATTATCTGCAGGTAATTGGATATTTGTTGATATGAGTTCTGATTATCGTTTTTGATAATCGGATATTTGTTGTTTCTAATTATCGCTTGTGATAATTAAATATTTGTTGATATGAGTTCTGATTATCGTTTTTGATAATCGGATATTTGTTGTTTCTAATTATCGCTTGTGATAATTAGATATTTGTTGATATGGGTTCTGATTATCGTTTTCGATAATCGGATAATTGTTGCTTTTAATTATCGATTTTGATAATTAAATAATTGTTGATTTGAGATTTAATTATCGCTTCAGATAATTAAATATTTGTTGATTTTAGATTTAATTATCGCTTCAGATAATTAAATATTTGTTGATTTGAGATTTAATTATCGCTTCAGATAATTAAATAATTGTTGATTTGAGATTTAATTATCGCTTGAGATAATTAAATATTTATTGATTTTAGATTTAATTATCGCTTGAGATAATTAAATATTTGTTGATTTGAGATTTAATTATCGCTTTAGATAATTAAATATTTGTTGATTTGAGATTTAATTATCGCCTGAGATAATTAAATATTTATTGATTTTAGATTTAATTATCGTTTGAGATAATTAAATATTTGTTGATTTGAGATTTAATTATCGCTTCAGATAATTAAATATTTGTTGATTTGAGATTTAATTATCGCTTCAGATAATTAAATATTTGTTGATTTTAGATTTAATTATCGCTTTGGATAATTAAATATTTGCTGATTTGAGATTTAATTATCGCTTTTGATAATTAAATATTTGCTGATTTGAGATTTAATTATCGCTTTTAATAATTAAATATTTGCTGATTTGAGATTTAATTATCGTCTTTGATAATTAAATATTTGCTGATTTGAGATTTAATTATCGTCTTTGATAATTAAATATTTGCTGATTTGAGATTTAATTATCGCTTTTGATAATTAAATATTTGCTGATTTGAGATTTAATTATCGTCTTTGATAATTAAATATTTGCTGATTTGAGATTTAATTATCGTCTTTGATAATTAAATATTTGCTGATTTGAGATTTAATTATCGCCTTTGATAATTAAATATTTGCTGATTTGAGATTTAATTATCGCTTTTGATAATTAAATATTTGCTGATTTGAGATTTAATTATCGTCTTTGATAATTAAATATTTGCTGATTTGAGATTTAATTATCGTCTTTGATAATTAAATATTTGCTGATTTGAGATTTAATTATCGTCTTTGATAATTAAATATTTGCTGATTTGAGATTTAATTATCGCTTTTGATAATTAAATATTTGCTGATTTGAGATTTAATTATCGCTTTTGATAATTAAATATTTGCTGATTTGAGATTTAATTATCGTCTTTGATAATTAAATATTTGCTGATTTGAGATTTAATTATCGTCTTTGATAATTAAATATTTGCTGATTTGAGATTTAATTATCGTCTTTGATAATTAAATATTTGCTGATTTGAGATTTAATTATCGCTTTTGATAATTAAATATTTGCTGATTTGAGATTTAATTATCGCTTTTGATAATTAAATATTTGCTGATTTGAGATTTAATTATCGTCTTTGATAATTAAATATTTGCTGATTTGAGATTTAATTATCGTCTTTGATAATTAAATATTTGCTGATTTGAGATTTGATTATCGTTTTTGATAATCGAATATTTGTTAAATTTGAAATTTGATTATCGCTTGTGATAATCGAATATTTGTTAAATTTGAAATTTGATTATCGTTTGAGATAATTAGATATTGTTGTTTTGTGAATTTCTATATTCCTTTTGTTTGAAATTAAAAGATTTCTTTGGTGTTTGTGTTCTTGACCTTATTTTTCTAGCTTAACCAGTTTATGTTAGAAAAATAATTGTTATTGACAACTTTAATTATGAAAATTGCGGGGACGCAATTTTTATAAGGAGGGGAGTCTGTAACAACCCGAGATTCCGCAATTTTTTTGTTATCATCTTTTGACGATTAAATGGTGGGTTAATCGCTGTTTGGAAATTTTTAATTCGGTTTGAATTCTTTTCAAATTGGATTGAAATTCTTTTATAAAATTTTTGTTAAAAAGGTTGTGGGCTTTAAAAAAAAAATCATCTGGATCCACTTCCTTTAGCTTGTTGCTGAGATAATATCAGAGAGAATCGCTCCCCCTTTTCATTGATTCTCTCGCTCGAAACCAAAACGAAAGCTAACCCTAAAACCCAAAAAGCAACGTTAATGGCCACGCTTGTTCGATCGAAAAATTTGGGGGTTTCGTGAAATTCGTGGTTGCCGATTTCAGACGTCGTTCGTATTCGATTTCTTGCTCTTTCGATGGATCGCCTCTGAGATGCTTTCGACCGATTGTTAAGGTGAGTTTACTCACATCTATTTCATACTCGTTTGATGCTTTTGCAGTTTCGATTTTTCTTTGCTTCTTTGTTGCTTCGTCTCAACCAGTTGTCCTCGTTCATCTGGAATTGATTTTTATTTCTGTGATCTTTGGTTTTGGATTAATTTGTCGATGATGTATATGGGGTTTGTAACCCTTGAATTCTCGAGTTTATTCCTACCTTCGGCTTTGATTTTTGATGATGTCGAGTCAGTTGTAACCTTGCTCTGTTCATGGTGACCTTGGGTTTTTATTAGTGTTTGAACTTATTTTGGTTGGTTTCGACATTTGAACTATTGTGATTTGGTTTTGCGAAATTCTGGTGACTTCGGTCACTTGTTGTTTTATCTTGGCCGTTTGTGAAATTGGTACTGCTGTTGCATGGCTTCGGCACTTTGAAACCCCTTACTTGTTTTTGTGAAGTTATTACTCTGGGATTCGTTCTTGGGTTCTCGTATAATTTGCAGTCCATTGTTCTTTGATTTAGTGCAGTGAGTCCCCATCCCATTTAGTTATATTGTATATCTAGGTGATAGTGGCTGCACACTTATATACTGATTCGAAGTTTAGATCAAGTATCTTATACTTGTGTTTCAGTAATGCATTTGTATCCACAGCGGTTCTTGCATTTGTTCATCAAGTCTTTGGCCCCTGTCGTTGGTTGTAATAGATTTGCACTGCTGTTCCTTCACAGTTTTTATTTGATTGGGTGGGAAACTAATTGAGATAAGAGTTTCACTTATTTTTGCGAAAAACTATTTTGGGAAAAGGTTGGCTTCAGCCTTGACTAAGACCAACTTGAAATTGAAGTGTCTGCATTTGAACTTGATGTTTTGAGACTTAGTTACTGTATGCTACTTGACTTTAAAGTGTAGCACCGGTGCACGTATATGTGTGTTTGCGTTGTTCGACTCTGTCGTTGTTGATGATTTCATTTGACTGTGGAACCATTTGCACTGTCCAGTTTTACTGTTGCATATATGTTATACACTTTTGTAGATGATACTCGAGATTTAGATATACTTGATATTGTGATAAAGGGGTTTCACTGTTTGGCATTGTTTTGCCTTTCTAGTTTTGTAGCTTTGCCTGTCAATGTGTTTATATGCGTATATCTGGTTGAATTTTGTTTTACTTGGTTGCTCTATTTGCAATGGTCACTACTGGTGACATGTTTTGTTCACTGACTTTAGTCAGTTGAGTATTTCCTTGTCCTTTGAGTTTTATTCACATACTTGCTACTTTGAATGTGATGGGTTGTTACCACTTAAGTTTGACTTTGGGGTTACTCTGCTGTTTTTCTTTTTCTTAGAAAATGGGTTGTTTCTGTACAGTATTAAATGGTTCAGGTGGTATTGATGTTTGAATCGATTTTTGTGTTGTTTTGCATGGGGTTCGACACTGTCTTTGGTGGCTTTGTTCAAACTACCAGTGTCTCTTGCTCATGTGGATGCTGTTCTATTCTGAGATAGACATGTCTGCGTATTCCGAGTTATGCATACATTCATTTTTGTACTACTTGTATCTGCACGTTGCTAACCTGCATCGTGCAGTTGCTTTGGGTTTTTTTGTAGTGGCAAGGCAGTACACGCGTGCGTGTACTGCAGCCCTAGCGGGGTTGACAGATTAAATTGAGATTTCGATTGTTGAATTGTTTCGTTGGTTCAATTTGATATTCTGAGTTGCATTCTGATTTGGTTTAAGCTGATGACTTTGTTGATATCTAATTATCTTTTAGATAATTAGATTTTTTTTGCTTTCTAGTTATCGTATCGATAATTAGCTTTTGGTTGTTTACGCTGTTTTGTTGGCTTAGGCTTCACTTTGGCATCTACAAAATTTTGATTGCCGTTAGTACTCACTGTTGTGATGATTTCACGTACTGTGTGGTGAGGCAGTGCACGCGTGCGTGCACTGCAGCCACACAGAATTATGATTTGATTGATCATTTTGAGATCGCTGATTTGTTGATTTACACTGTTGGTGTTATATCTGCCGTTATCCGATTCTCTTATCGAGAAGTTGGATATACGAGATTTCTGTGACTGTCGCCTATTTGATATTGATTATTATTGCTGCTGTGCATTAATAACTGAGTTTGAATTAGACTGACCCGTGTATTATTTTCTTTTGAATGTAATACTCGGGTCAGATCCGAGTTATTTCAGGTTGTAGATTTTCTTCTTTGAGCTGCTGTTCAGGATATGAAGACTGTTCACATCTTCTGAAGTTGTCAGTGTCATTTTGTAGTAGTCGTGTCATTGTATAGAACGATATGTATTCATGTATATTAGTCGATAATGTACTTGTATATATAACTTCTAGAGTCGACAGTTGTAGTTGTATCATATGTATCGTGTCAACTATATTGTAACTGACATCGGTTATATATATATGAGATTTTTGTTAATCTGTGTTCCGCATTTATATTATCTGTGTTATTGTTATATCTAATGTCCTAAACTATTATGAACTATCGTAGTTTGTTTTATACTGATAATTGGATATGTCGATGGGAGTAAATAAATAATAGATGAAAAATAAAAAGTATATACCACTCCTATCGAGATAACCAATATTAGTGTAAGGCCAATTACGGATGGTCGCTCCTATCCAGCCTTATTCTTCGTAATAATAGACAGTATTTCTTTTAATACTCTTTGTTATTATGAGTATAGAGGTGGGGCGTCACATCCATCCTATACTCAACACTTAATACAGGTAGCAATTTAAATTATCAATACATGCAGATTTCATCATTTAGGCTCTTATCTAACTAGGGTTAGCATGCTATAATATTCTTCTCAAAGCCTTGCTCCTACTCCTACTTAGTTGCTGCAGTCCCTGAAAATGCATTTGAGGCTGACCCATATTAAATGAGACACCCCATATGCCATTAGCACACTAGGGTCAGACACATGTCTGGTATGAAAAAATCCACTAAAACAATTTTGTAAATCAAGTTAAAGTTAAAACATGAATATATTTATGTAACTCTGTCTTTTGCAAACAAGTAATTCATGTGTGCATGTTCTGTGTCAGTGTGCAGGTGCACACTTAAATCTGCCTTTCCAGAAACCTCAAGAAAACATGGTAAATTCATACATTCATATAATTCAATCATGAATCAAATAAACATCCATACAACAAGGAAATAACCCAAAATGAATTAAATCATTTATTCACTATCCAGATTTCATTCCAGGAAAACTCTAGTTCCGCTTTATATCAAATTCTCTTACCTTGATATATTTATCTATCTTGGTCTCATCTGCAATTAATTGAATCAATGGACACACTGTAATGGACTAATTTACTCCATTACACAAAGATCTCAGGACTTAAACAAGCCATGTGTCAACTTGTATTACTCAAGAAAACAAGTCATTCCTGCAGTGTTCTTGATCACCCATTTCCTAATCAGGATTTTAGTTAATAATAACTCTTTGGATTTTTCATGACTAGACCATTTAGTGACTCATTTCACTAACATAAACATACATGTCATGGTATCTTATATTATTCATAACCAAACAGAGACAAACAGGCAAGCAAACAGTGTTGTCTATTTAAATGAGATTCTACATGTATATACATGTTTTCTGGTATTTTTAAAAAGGGTATAGGCAACTAACATTGGCTTATGGCTTTTGAGGGAGTTTTTCCTTTTGCAAACATTTGTGCTTGAGTTAAACTTAGAATAACCAAGTTTCACTGAATCACAAAATTCATTTGCTATGTGTATGAATATTTATACATTTTCATTGAATCAGGAGCATCAGCACATAGGCAACCCTATTGCACCCCTAATTCCTTTTAGTCTCAAGCCTCAGCACTTATACATAAGTATATTGCAGCTCAACATGTTTACATTTTTTTTGATTGAGCCAAAACCAATACTGCTTGCCTATATTCCACATTTTATTTTCTGGGTATCTACTTGTGTTTCTGTATATTAACATATCAAAGACCTGGGTTTATAGAACACATATATATATACTAATAATACTTAAGGCCTTCATATAACAAAACAAACAGAACAACCAAGGAGAATCAAAACATTTTCATTTCTAGAATCACAGATAAGCAATCACATATGAAAATACACTTTCAAGAAAATTACTTATAACTAACTGGCTGCCTACATTAGGACTTATTGCCTTAGATTTTGAGTGAGTTTTCCCACCTAGCTCTCTTTCACTTCCTAGTTGACTGGTAAGCCTCTGCCTTCAAATCTTTCCTTCACTTGTATTATATTTATATAATATCTATATATTTTTCTCAAGAGCTATCCGGGAAGAAGAAGGTTTCTCATCTCACTGCCTATTTATGCAGGGTTTCTCTTAGGGTTTAAGGCACTAGCTAAAGACATTTTTGCCCATCAGAAATTATGCCATTTGCATTTAGTTTTTAAACCAAAAATCTCACCCTCCCCGGCTTGAGTTTGTGGAAAGAAAAGTGGTTATATTCTTTTTGGTTAATTTCAGAAATTTGCTTTTCCAGAAAATACTTTTTCCTTTGTCTACTATCATGCTAAAAGTGTGACTTGATTTATTATTTATCAAATACTCTTCCTAATTCTGCCTATACCAAGCATTTCCCTGTTTTATCTTTTTTTTCCTATTTTTAGCTTTCATGTAAATGGTATGTACTTCCTTCATTTATTTATAAGAGGACTACTCCTTTTTATATCCTCATTCTTTTTCTTTCTGCCTATAATTAAAATATGTTTGTATATTTTATTTTGCTGATTTGAACTCTAGTACCTTATTAACATATATATATATATGTATTTAAGTCTTACTGAAATAATTAGTACACACATATGTGTATATATATATATACATTATTCTGTACTGACACACACATGCACATGTACACTCAAAAATATTCAGTAGCATCCATATATGTATATACTTAAGCATATAGCTTTTAAGGATTTAATATATATATATATATATATTTCCATACACATCAGCATGTCTTTATTCATAAAGTTCAGGAATTTAGCTTTAGTTCATGTGCATTTCCTGTGCACACATATACACACATACAGATACACTATATCATGCTATATCAATTCCCCATTAAAATTTGTTTAAAAATTATTTTAAACTTATTTATATTTTTCAGAATAAATTCCTAAAATCTTGGGTCATTACATGTACACTCACAAGCATCATAGCTACTTGATTATTATTATTTTCGCCCTTAGACATTATTATAATATCACTGGATTTTTTTATAAAAGGTTTGGTTATCGTAAGGTAAAAACTCATCCGTGTTTATGTGTGGAGTGGTCTTACGAGTTGCCTTTAATTCTAAAGGATTTTAAAAGTTATAATAAATAAAATTCCTTGTGATTTAAGTTCTCATGCTGGTTTTACCAGATTGATCCGGGTGTTGTTTTGCTATAATGCTCGGGTCATACCTAGCATATTTCCAGGTTTACTTGGATATTTGGAGCTTAAGGAGATGAGCTGGAGGCCCTCAAACGTATTCATGTAGATGATTATTTTTCTTCCACTTCATATAGTGTTGTATATTAATAAACAATTGTTAGTGCAGGTTGTTATAACTATCCGAGATGAAATCGGTTAGTAAACTTTGATTGATGTCTGTATATACATATATTACAGTTTCATTTTGTGTAAAGGTTGATTGTATATTATAGATTATTCGTTCCACTATGAGATTATGTGTTGTTTAGTTTCTTCTTATCTTCTTTCTTATTTATTTTCCCTAACTATCCGCCTTTCCGTTCAATTTGGGTTGGACATGTGTGGTTTATTGTCAGCTTAAAGTGTATGGAAAAGTGGGTCGTTACATGAAACCATTGGTTTCGAAAGGTTTGGCATGTGGGTGGGAGATTATCAGCCATTGCCTTCGAAAGGGGTTCCAAAGCTGTCCTTGCTTATTTACCCGTGTCAAAAGGCTGAAAGTGGCGGAAGGGTATCCTTGTTTTCATCTAAATCGAAAGTCTTCACACTATAAGGGCATCTGGTGCCTTCGACTCCTTCGAAACCTTCTTAATGCCTTCGAAACATCTTCTTGTGACCTTTGTCGAAATCCATGCCTGCTACTTCATCGAAACCTAACACTCTCATTATCCTTCTTTCATACTTCTACTCTTGAATGGATTTTATTGCTAACACAACCCATAATAAATAAAGAGGAAAGGATTATATTATTTTTGAGGTTGCATCACTACCACTTATAACAGCCTACATACCCCTATCTAATTGGTTGCCGAATTAGATATAGGATCAAGCCAACATAGCTCTCTCACCACAAATATGACTCATGGAGCCTACGATGCAACAAGCAAATATGCACTTTTCTAATAACATACTTAGGCTTATTCTTCATGTTTATATTCTTCCAATCTAATTTACTTCATTTTATTCAAAATCTCTTTTAAAAGAAAAATATCTCATAAGACCACGCCACACATAAATACGGACGGGTTTTTACCTTATGATAACTTCAAACACTTTTATGTAAAATCATTTAATATTATTTTTAATGACATTCTTTGAAAACATTTGCAAATAAACTTATAAATCTTAGCTGAAATGCTTCCATCTCACATTTCAGTATTTGCACAACTAAGTCCATACGACACTTATTGGATATTGGATTTCCAATTGATAGTGAGGTAAGGGACTATCTGCCATACAGAGCATTTCTAAAGGAATGCACCTGAGTACCCTATATTGGTCCTCATATAAATTAAGATTGATCTATTTGAAAATATAATATACGAATAGAACCGAATATTACATCACCTCACCATTACTAACTATCCAGGATCCCAGCATACACCACATAATTTAAACCCAATGTTATAGCGGGCAAAAAATGTTATACCTAGAAAGGTGATTTCATACCCTGATGGTAGAAAGCCACTTAGCCTTAAAGCATCCACTGTTTTACTATTCCTTGGTGTAAGACTTTGTGGTAACTATTACCTTTCATATAGGACATATTCCACTTAGAATGTCACTTTGCCATTCCCCAATCACATAATTGATTTCTACAAATGTATAACTCCTGAGCTTAAATGTCTTAGGAAAGGATGTTAAGCTAAGAGAAGTTGCCTTCTCTGCCACTAGACAGATGATACATTCATAGAGATCAATCAATATGATCTAGAAATGCAACGTCTGACATTCGTCCATACAAGTTGTCCAGGAATAAGACAAACCAAATGCACTCTCCTACTACATCATGTCGGGCATTACCCCTAGGATTATTAGCAAGTTAGTCATTGCACACGAAGATTTCAGAACGAAGGGACTACTGTTATTTATTTATTTTGGGGAAGGAGGGCCTTCCAAAATTATCAATAAGCTTTCTTCCATTATGAAGATCCTCGCCTTCAAATCAAGGTCTACAATATATCTTCTTTACTTTCGTTTACGTAAATGGTTCGAAGTGGTTTTCGAAAAGGAATTACCCAAATCTGACCGTAGTAACATCAAACAAATTATCGATAAAAAGATGTTTTATAAGTAGGCAATTATCATTTGATTTACTCATTCTTTTTATCAAAAAAAATATCCTTTTATATATATATATATATATATATATATATATATTTAAAAAATTCATGTTGGTATAGAAGGAATCATTAGACCTCTCTTTATTAAATTCTTTGGTTTAATTACTTTTTTTTAAACTTGGAATAATTCAGAAACATTTCATTTATGGGAATATTTCCAAATCATTTATTTAAACACCAACAAAGATTTCTTATTTCCAAAACTTAACTTTTTAAGTAGTTGAAAACATGTTATCTAATATTATAAATCCGAATTGTTTTCAATTTGAAAATTTTAATCTATTATACTTAACTCGTTTCCAGCATTTTGACCTTATTTGTCCCTAATTAATGGCCAATTTCTATCGGATTAGAAACTAGACGATCAAATTTAAATTAAAAATAACCGCAAGCGCACGACGTACAATTCTAGTACATGGCGAGTACGGGTCGATCCGCAGAGAATCGCATTGATTTAAAATTCTATTCAATCAAATTAAACCAATAATTGAAGTTGCGGTTAGATAAAAAAATGTAAAAAAATCCAACAAAAGAAAATGGATAAAAATATGAGAGTTTGAAGGCAATTTAAAGGTGATTTCCTTCTCATGATCACATAAATCAACCAAATGAAATTATGATCTCTCTTTTAGTCATTAGTGAATTTAGTTGATATGTTTATCAATAAGTATAGAATATTAATTAGCCCAACATAAACCATCAAACTTTAACATACCCACTAAACCACTTCTTAAATCTCATGAAATATTGCAATGAACTTGAAAATAAAATCTATTCTAAGCATGATCTATTAACTATTGATTAGAAATATAGACTACCAAATTTTGATTTTAAAATTTACCTCATTACCAAAATCATATGTAGATGAAGAGGTAATTTGTGTTTTTGTTTATTTAAGCATAGCCTATTTGGTGTCAACAACATAGGCTATCAAATTCAAAGCTAAAACAACAAAGTTAAACCACATCAAACATTGCCATTAAGTAAAAAAAGAGATCATAGCTAACGAAATGTTGAATCTACATGATTAAGAGAGCTTCATTACCCCTAAATTGAAGGAGTTTAGCTTCTCAAATTTGTTATCATGTCAACAAATGTAGAATTCAACATGAACATAAAAAAAGGAAAAGTGAGCTAATTAAAATGAAAAGAGAGCTAATCTACTAGCATAAGAAATAAAACTAAGCTATTAACATAAGACGAAAGAGAACATGTAGACAAAAATAAGCATGAATTAAAATTGCATTAAGAAGAAAATTACATAAAAGAAGAAAATGGCTAAGTGGCCATGAAATAGAAGAAGGGAGTTTATATTTATTTTTGAGCCTAAAACTAAACTAGCTAAAGAGGAGGCTCAAAGGAGGCTAAGAGCTTAATTATATGAACAAGGTATTTATACATGCCTAAAACCATAATGTATTTTTTGGGAACTATCCAAAATACCCCTCTAGGAAGTATGGCCACCAAGTTATAATTAGCATGAGATAATCCTCCATTTTAATATGCATGAAACTTTTTGCTCCACTAACTTGTGCATTAGCTTCTAATTGTAGATTAAGGTAAGTGGGTAGGTGGGGTCCTCTATGATGCATGAGTTGAATTATTTCCATCTTCATTCCTTTGTTTCCTCTTGTGCATGCATATTTTCCATGAAGCCTCTTGTAATTTCCATCCAATTTTCCTACAAATAAAAAATGAACTATGGAAATAAATATTCTCAAATTAATATATGCATAAAAATGACCATTTTGCCCCTATATGAACATGAATAAATGATGATTTGAAAATAATTTCAATTTTGGTTTAAACGTGTTAAAACACCCTATATGCTCATTTATTTAATTAAAATAGATTAAATATGGAAGTAAAAACATGCACATTTACATGCACATCAAATACCCTTACCTTATCTTTTTATTCGTCCTCGAGTAAAGAAAAACTAAGATAAATCCATTTTCGTAGGGAGCACGGTTGCATTGAGCATATGCAATAAGCCTTTAAACCGCTAGGTGTCCCTAGTAGGACGAGTATTGTTTCGTGAGGGTTTTCAGTGGATACTACCCACAAAATCCAAATGCAACGTTAAAAATTCCTAAATGCAAGATATATTTGTAATGATATAGATGTAAGTTTTTGAAAATATTTACAAATGAAGAATTTACTTTCAAATCGACACGAATAAGTTAAATATAAATTCTGGTCATTATCAAGAAACTCACGTCCTTTTACTCGTCAAAATTTCCAATAAAAATTAAGTTATCATCACAATTAGACTCTAGTTTGGCTAGTTGTTTCAGTTGATAACTTAGTGCAACTGTGAAATGGATCCTTAGTTGATAGTCAAAGTTTTTCAAAGTGGTATTTACATTTCGTTTAAATAACAAGTCAAATCTTATAAGTGAAAATAGTGCTTGGATTTCAATTGCTTACTCTCTCTTATTTAAAATTTTTATTGATATTAACAATATTTACATATGCCTAAATCAGAAAACTAAGGCCAAATATATGACCCTTCACTGCCTTGTGGGCTTACGTGAGTGGAATACAGAGCGTGGCGAGGGAACACACAATTTTGAACACCTATCGACTGTAGGCATCATTAATAGAAGAATTTTTTTATATATACATCTAACTCGGATAAATTAAGGCCAGATATACCGATTATGCACTACCTTGCGGCTTACGTGAGAAGGGTACATAGCATGACGAGTGGATACACTTGCGTGTGAACACATGACTCTAGGTGTTAAATAAAAAAATATACATATATATAAAAAAAAATTCTGTTATATATTTTTTTGTTTTTTGTTTTTGAAGAGAGAGTTTTGCAAAATCACCTTAGCACCATTTAACTTAGAAGACAGAAAATGTTATATCCTTTTCTTTAAATCCACCACTTTTTAAAATAAGATTTTCAATTAAGATATACTTCATAATTATCACCCATGAACCTTCCTATATACTAGTTAAACCATCGTTTCTTGTAATCAAACTTTATTTTTATTTTTGTTGAGACAAATAAATTTTCAAAAATTCCAATTTAATAAACAAAATCCTATACTTATCCTATAGTGTGTTTCTTTAAAAGTAAATTAAAATGTTAGAAAGAAAATTTTGTTTTGGAATTTTATTTAAAAAAATAATTTTATTTTTTATTTTTTTAAGTTTTGGAAAGAGAATGCAAAAAATTAACCATGAAAAATAAAAAACGAAGATGAGACTCCCCCTACTCTTGATTTTGACTGTGTCCCCCCAACCAATCCAAGTGAAAGGAGAAAATTAAAACAGAAATAGAAATATGACCTATATTTACATGAAAATGAAAAGATTATTATTTAAATGACATCAGAAAATATACTATAAAAGAGTAAATGAAATGGTCTTCCAAAGACCATTCATCTGTCTCGTCAAGTGTGAAGGATACTGCTTAAGCACAGAAAACCAAACCATAAAAGATTTTAAAGTTGAATGTTGATTTGAAAAAATGAATGTTGTTTTATTAAAAATCGTATGTTGTTTTATTTTTGATGATTTTTGGGGTTGATAGAATAATCAATTGAAGTTCAAGTTTACTTTCACCAAATTGAAATTCAAGCTTATCATTGAAAACTTCTTTAGAATTATCGACTTCAAAATCAAAATGGTGATCTAAATCTTCCCCTTCAAAATTCAACAACTCATCTTCGGAAAGTCCAAAAAAATTATGTTCACAAAATTCATCCTCCTTTGTTGAATTGTTCACCACTTCATTGCATATATCATGTTCAAATTCCAAAGTTGTTGAATTCAATTTTTCAAAATCGAGAAAAGGAAGATCGAATTTAAATTCGGTTTCACACTCTCAAAAGAATCGAAATCCAACACAATTACCACATATTCAACAACTTCATTAAGAATATTATTTTTAATTTCAAAAGTTCTTATTTGAAGATCATCGATTTTTGTAAAAGGTAGATTATTATTTGACTGGTCACATGTTGGGATTTGATTTTGTTTTTCACGTTGTTTTATATATGTTTCAAACAACAAATCCGCGTGATCTTTGTAATTTCTTCCATTTTCTCAACAAAATCAAATTTATAGTTATTAACTTGAGAATTTTCGATTTGAAATTGTTGGGAATGAAAATTGTCCATTGCACCATAGTCGAGATTATTCTCATTGCCAAAATTATTTAAAATGTGGTTCACATTTTTAATTCAATTTGGAAATTTATTTTGGAGTTTGAAGTTGTATTGTCATGATTATAATTAAAATAATTTTAATGTTGAAGTGAATTCAAATTTTGATCATCTTGAAAACTTTGACTTGAATATATGAATTATACAAATCATTTATCCTTTGATTTTGTTGTGTAGAGAGTTTAAGTAAAGACAAAATCATTTCAATTCTATTTTCAAGAGTTGAGGGTTGTTCATCATTTTGAAAATTTTGTTGTTCAAAATTTGAATTGTTTATACAATAGTTGTAATTAAAATATCCATAAGAATTTGATGTAAAATTATATGGATTGTATTAGCTTTCACAACTATCATAAAATTCACATGAACATGGAAATTCAGACATTTTCAAAATGTTTTTCTTTTGGATTTTTTATAAAGGAAAATTATTTACCAAAAGGAATTTATTTTTCAGAAGGAAATTGATTTTTTTGGATTTTTAAATTTTTTTTTGAAAAGATTATATATATTGTTTTGGATTTTGTTTTTCTAAAAAAACTCAAATTTCTTGTTTGGTTTTTTGATTTTGATAGAAAAATTTCAAAGGATTTGAAAACTAAGTTAAGAAATATTTACAATTTTTTTAGTTTTGGATTTTGAAATTTATTTTTAAATATGCATGAACTTATGCAACTAAATGAATGCAAAGGCTTAATTACAAATTTTCTATCCCAAGTAGCTCCTAACCCAAAATTGTATAGTCACACTTTGTCTTAATCCAACAAAATAGTACTCAGTCAGGTAATAGACAGGATTTATTCGTGCACCACAAACCTTCGTAACAATGCAGCCGAAGGTTTAAGTACCTTCAGAGAAACAATCGCTATAATATTTACGAATCACCGTAATATTTATAAATGGATATTGCTCTGCCGTATCCCAGACACTAAGAAATTAAATTGTTGATAGAGGACAACTTGTCAATATACAATTAAGCCCTAGGTGAGCTCGTGACCACTTAAGTATGAAGTCTAACCGTTATTATTAGCAAATTCTAAGATGAACAAAACTTAAATTAAACGTGTATTAATAATGCAACTACGAATTAAATTTGTTTTCGTTTTTGTGTTTTTTTTGAATTTTTTTTATATAAATGCAAATGCAAACAACCAATAATCCAATTAAAATAAACTAGAGATTAGAACACGATACTAGAGCATGCAGATTATTAGCAATTTTTTTAAAATGACATTTTTTTTAGCAAGCAAGGCAATTATTTTAGCAGCACTTATTCATTTGATATTCTGCTTTTGCAACCTAAATTTAAAAACAAAATATATAAACAATATTTTTTTTCGAATAAAAAAAGAAAATTCTTAACCCTCAAATAAAATTAAAACAACAGATTCAACTCAAAAACAAGACAATTGTTTTAAATAAAACACTTTAAAAAACTAAAAAAAAACTAAACACAACACCAAAAAAATGAATTCCCAAAATCACTGATAAAACAAACAATTGAATGAACCAACCTGGTCCAGTAAGAAATGTAATCCCTACCTCAAAAAAACTTATAAACAAGAGCACTCAAACTAATTTAAACAGCAATCAACTTAATTAGTTCTCGATGCCACTCAAAATAAAAATCAAATTCTCAATTCGCAATCAATTCATAATGCAACGGAAGTAATCAGAAATCGATTGCAGATCTATGAATAGTGGTTGCATTGAGGAGTTATGGAGTGGGTTGTTATGGTTCGAATTAGGGTGGAGATCGAGGATTTGGTGTTTAGGTGCAAGCGACCTGGTTTGACGAAGGTAGGAAATGAGTAGCAATTTTGCTCGATTCTCTAGTTCGCTTTGAATTTGGGTTGCGAGTGTGTGGTCAATGAAGGTTGTGGGTTTGGTTGTGATTGTCGAATTGGGTGAAGGTTGAGGTGATAGTAAAAGGAAGGTAGTGGGAATTGGTAACAGCAGAGATAGTTGTTGATGGAGGCAGTTTGACTGGTATGGCCGTGTCGTGTTGGCAGATAGTAGTTGTAGCAGGTGTTAGTGGGTGTGTGTTGAGGTTGTAGAGGGGTGTTAAGGAAGTGTTTTTGTGATGGTGAAGCTGGATACTGGTATGGAGGATGAATAGGTGACGGTAAGAAGTATCGGTGAATTGGTATGGAGAGTGAAGTGAAGTAGTAAGGCAGGGTGATAACAGTGTGTAGCAGCAATGTGAAGCGGTAACAATTTGAAGAAGTATGGGGTGATAGTGGTTATATGGTATTGCTATGCAAGCTGGAAGTGGAAGAGGAGGTGTGTGTTTGAAGGGGATAGGTATGTAGCTATGGTTGATGTTATGTTCGTGGAAGTTTGTACAAGTGATTGTGGAATGGCAGCAAGGAGACAGAGAAGTGAGTGCACAGTTTCAATGTGCAGTGAAGTGAATGAATGCGTGCACAGTTTTCAAGTGGGTTGCTGACGGGCAGTTAGGTAGTTTGTAGGCGCTGGTGAGGATGTTTGTATTGCAGTGAAGGCATGGTCATGGTGTTATGGTTAGTGCTTTGATATTGTAGTGGTGGGTTATGATGTTGCTGTGTAGTGGGATGGATGTGGGGTGATCAGTGATGGAAGCGGCAAGGCCTCTGTGTGTGTGTGTATATATATATGTGTGTGTTTGTGTGTGTGTGTGGAGTGTGTGCCCTCTCTCTCTCTCTCTATATATATATATATATCTGTGTGTGTGATCAGTGATGTTGTTGTGTAGATGGGTATTTGAAGTTGTTGTGACTGATGGCAACAATGTAGATGTTGATGGATTATATGAAGCAATGTAGATGTCGATGAATTGTAGATGTTGATGGGTAAGAAAATGAGGCAAATGAAGAATGTAGTAGTGGGAATGTGGTTGATGTAGTGGCTGAAATGTGGGGTTTTGAAGTGGTTGTGTGTTGTTGACAGAGGTGATATGATCAGAGGATGTAATAGGGTATGTATATGTGCACAGCAGTGTTTGGTGGACAGTATGTCGCTGCAGAGGTAAGAAGAGGGGTCTGTTGATGTGGTCTGGGATTTGGAATGGTTGCTAGCACGGGGATGTGGGATGGTAGCTGTAACGACCCGCATTTTTACGGATCGAAACATCGTAAAACAGTTGACATTTGGTCGCATTGTTGATAAGTCATCCAGAGTCTAAGTCTTAGGTCGTATGAGGGTTTGGAGCGACCTAAGGAAGATGGCGAGTTAAGGAGTAGACGACCTAGTGGAGTGGAGCGACTTAAGGATTAGAACGACCTAAGGAGTTAGGTCGTGTGGTAGTTAGGTCGTGTGGTGGCTTAGGTCGTGGGATAGGTTAGGTCGAGTAAGCGACCTAGGAAATTTGAGCGACCTATAGAAGTTGCCGACCTAAGAGGGTTAGCGACCTATAGGAAGTTGCCGACCTATAGGAGTTAGCGACCTATAGGAGATAGCGACCTAAGGAATGAAGCGGCTTAAGGGGTTTAGCGACCTAAGAGTTAGCGAGTTAGCGACCTAGTGGTTAGCGACCTATTTGTTAGCGACCTAAGAGTTAACGGTATAGGAGTTAGCAGGTTAGCATAGTTAGGTCGTGGGCGACCTAAGTCAGTTAGGTCGTAAGCTTCTGTGTTGAGTTAGGTCGTAGGCGACCTAAGTTAGTTAGGTCATGAGCTTGTGTGTGTGTTAGGTCGCGTGAGTGTTAGGTCGCGTAGGGGCTTAGCAGTTAGGTCGCGGATGCGCATGTGTTAGGTCATAGAAGCGCGCATGCGCTAAGTCGTTAGGTCGTAGGTCATGAGGAAGCGCATCTGGTTAGGTCGTAGGTCGCGATGAAGCGCACCTGGTTAGGTCGTAGAGGCTTAGGGCTGTTAGGTCGAAGATTTTAGGTCGTAAGGGTTCTTAGGTCGTGGACGACCTAACTCCGAGCGAACGACCTAAGGTGGATTTCAGCCTATAAATAGGAGGGTTTTTCTTCATTTTTGGGATCCGGATTTTGAAGCGACGAAGTGCTGACATTTTGAGAGCTCAACTTCTACACTTATTCACTTCTTTTCTCCACTCTAATCTAGTGATTCCTTCCATCCAAATCGAAGATCAAATCGAATGGGGTGCACCAGTTGTGTTTGCAACCAAAGCGGATGGATCGTTGAGGTTGTGTGTGGATTATCGTGAGCTGAATAAGGTGACTAAGAAGAACAAGTATCCATTGCCGAGAATAGATGACTTGTTTGATCAGCTTCACGAAGCTAAGGTGTTTTCTCAGATGGATTTGGCAACAGGATTTCACCAGTTAAGAATGGCTAAGGATAGTGTGCCGAAGACTGCTTTTAGGACACCATCCGGTTTCTTTGAGTGGCTGGTAATGCCATTTGGATTGACTAATGCGCCAGCATATTTTGTGGATCTTATGAATAGAGTGTTCAGAGATCAGTTGAGTAAGTTCGTGCTAGTGTTTGTGGATGATATTCTGATTTATTCCAGAACTGAAGAAGAGCACAGGACGCACTTGCGTATTGTTTTGGAAATCTTGCGGAAACATCAGCTGAAGGCTAAGTTTTCGAAGTGTCACTTCTGGAAGAGTGAAGTGAGGTTCTTAGGCCATGTTATCTCTGGAAATGGAATAGCGGTTGATCCCGCTAAAGTGGCAGCAATCCAGGATTGGGTTAGACCTAAAAATGCATCTGATGTGAGAAGTTTTCTTGGATTAGCAAGATATTATCGACGGTTTATCAAAGGCTTCTCCAAGGTAGCTGCACCGTTAACAGGATTGATGAAAAAGAACCAAGTATTCATATGGGATGCTAAGTGTGAGCAAGCTTTCAGAATCTTGAAAGAGAGATTGACAAGTGCTCCTGTTTTGACTATTCCAAGTGGGAATGATGAGATGGTGGTTTACACCGACGCATGTGGTACTAGACTTGGAGCAGTGCTGATGCAGAGGGATAAAGTTGTTGCGTATGCTAGTCGACAACTGAAGCCGCATGAAAGGAATTACCCGACTCATGATTTGGAGTAAGCGGCGATTGTATTTGCTCTGAAGATGTAGAGACATTATCTATTGGGAGTTCGATTCGAGTTGTTTACGGATCATAAGTCGTTGAAGTATCTTTTCTCCCAAAAGGATTTGAATCTTCGGCAGCAACGATGGCTAGAGTTTTTGGCATCATATGATTTTGGTATAGCTTATACTCCGGGAAAGGGAAACGCAGTGGCAGATGCGTTAAGTCGAAGACATGCAGGATTGGGAGCCATGTTTTCAGAATGGAAGAATCTCGAGTATTTAGCTGGATTTGACTTCAGGCCTAGATGTGAATTGGAACCTGAGATGTTGGCAAACTTATCGATAAGACCGACTCTTATGGAAAGGATTGGCGAGAGTCAAAAGCGAGACGATAAACTTGTCAAGATTATCCGTGATTTGGAATCTGGATTGGACCCAGAAAAGGATAAAGGATTCGAGGTCGGTCAAGAAGGTTGGCTTCAGAAACAAGGACGACTAGTTGTTCCCGATATCGATGAATTGAGGAATGAAGTTTTGAGGGAAAGTCATCACTCGAAGCTGACAATTCATCCAGGTGGAAATAAGATGTATCGGGATATGAAGAGAACCTATTACTGGGAAGGTATGAAGAAGGATGTTGGAAATTTTATTTCCAAATGTACGAACTGCCAGTTGGTAAAAGCCGAGCAGAAGAAGCCAAGTGGATTGCTTCAGCCGTTAGAAGTTCCTACATGGAAGTGGGAGCAAGTATCGATGGATTTTATTGATGGGTTACCTAGAATAAGAATGGGGAATGAAGGGATTTGGGTCATTGTAGATCGTTTGACTAAGAGTGCAAGATTCATTCCTGTTCGATCGACTAGGACTGCATCAAAGTTGGCTGAGTTATATGTTAAGTGGATAGTTCGATTCCATGGTATTCCAAAGAGTATAGTGAGCGATCGAGACCCATTATTCACTAGTGGATTTTGGAAGAGCTTCCAGGAAGTTTTGGGAACCGAGTTGTGTTTGAGTACAGCTTATCACCCTCAAACAGATGGTCAAACCGAGAGAGTCAACCGAGTTTTGGAAGATCTCCTCAGAGCTTGTGTTTTGGATTTCGGAGGATCATGGGAAGATCATCTTCATTTGGTGGAATTTTCACATAACAACAGTTACCAGTCCAGCATTGGTATGGAACCGTATGAAGCATTGTATGGAAGACCGTGTAACTCTCCGACATGTTGGTTAGAGACAGGAGAAAAGCTGATGCTTGGGCCAGAAATGATTCGACAGACTTCGGATTGCATAGAAATCGTTCGGCAACGAATGAAGGCAGCCCAAGACCGTCAGAAAAGTTATGCTGATAAGCGTCGAAAGGATTTGGAATTCGACGTAGGTGATATGGTTTTTGTGAAGATTTCTCCACTTAAGAATGTTATTCGATTCGGGAAGAAAGGAAAAATGACTCCGAGATTTGTTGGACCATTCCCGATCATCGAGCGAATTGGAAAGCTCGCCTACAGATTGGAGTTACCAGAAAAGATGTCGAGTGTGCACAATGTTTTTCATATATCATATCTACGGAAGTATGTGCACGACTCGAATGCAGTGGTTTCTGCTGATAGCTGTGAAGATTTTGAGATCGATCCCGTCTATAAGAGACCTCGTAAGCCGCTTCGTGTTGTGGAAACCAACACGAAACAGCTTAGGAGGAAGGTAGTTAAGTTGCTCAAGATACAATGGAGTGATGATGATAACGACTGTACATGGGAGGTGGAAGAGAGGATGAAAGCAGCTCATCCTGAACTCTTCAAGGTATGGCCCTAAAGTGTCGTGTCATCTAACGACATTGTAACTTGTTCTAAGTTTTAGAATTCTGCATGCTAAGCTAGAATTGGATGCATGATTTGTTGATTGCTATGGAAGGTAGGCATGCATAATAGTCTTTGATTGCTCTGTTTGTTTGGAATTTCGAGGGCGAAATTCCTAAGGGGGAGAGAATGTAACGACCCGTATTTTTACGGATCGAAACATCGTAAAACAGTTGACATTTGGTCGCATTGTTGATAAGTCATCCAGAGTCTAAGTCTTAGGTCGTATGAGGGTTTGGAGCGACCTAAGGAAGATGGCGAGTTAAGGAGTAGACGACCTAGTGGAGTGGAGCAACCTAAGGATTAGAACGACCTAAGGAGTTAGGTCGTGTGGTAGTTAGGTCGTGTGGTGGCTTAGGTCGTGGGATAGGTTAGGTCGAGTAAGCGACCTAGGAAATTTGAGCGACCTATAGAAGTTGCCGACCTAAGAGGGTTAGCGACCTATAGGAAGTTGCCGACCTATAGGAGTTAGCGACCTATAGGAGTTAGCGACCTAAGGAATGAAGCGGCTTAAGGGGTTTAGCAACCTAAGAGTTAGCAAGTTAGCGACCTAGTGGTTAGCGACCTATTTGTTAGCGACCTAAGAGTTAACGGTATAGGAGTTAGCAGGTTAGCATAGTTAGGTCGTGGGCGACCTAAGTCAGTTAGGTCGTAAGCTTCTGTGTTGAGTTAGGTCGTAGGCGACCTAAGTTAGTTAGGTCGTGAGCTTGTGTGTGTGTTAGGTCGCGTGAGTGTTAGGTCGCGTAGGGGCTTAGCAGTTAGGTCGCGGATGCGCATGTGTTAGGTCATAGAAGCGCGCATGCGCTAAGTCGTTAGGTCGTAGGTCGCGAGGAATCGCATCTGGTTAGGTCATAGGTCGCGATGAAGCGCACCTGGTTAGGTCGTAGAGGCTTGGGGCTGTTAGGTCGAAGATTTTAGGTCGTAAGGGTTCTTAGGTCGTGGACGACCTAACTCCGAGCGAACGACCTAAGGTGGATTTCAGCCTATAAATAGGAGGGTTTTTCTTCATTTTTGGGATCCGGATTTTGAAGCGACGAAGTGCTGACAGTTTGAGAGCTCGACTTCTACACTTCTTCACTTCTTTTCTCCACTCTAATCTAGTGATTCCTTCCATCCAAATCGAAGATCCAAGAGCTTAGATTGAAGATCTTCATCCTTCGAAGAGAGATTTCATCGTTTGAAGCGGATTTGTGATAGATCGAGTTAGATCCTTCGCTGTCTAGATCTGAAGTGGGTTTCTTTTAAGGTGTTTAGGTGATTTGGTGAGTGGTGATTATCTCTCACACGGATCCAAAGGAGTATATCAGATCGTTGACTTGATTTTGTGTTAAAGTAGTGGTTTCCATGCATTTTCTTAATCCTAAGTATAGATCCATATAGATCCATGTTCATGATGATTTGACAACCATTTTACTACATGTTAACTTATGCAAGTTCATTCATCAAGATTATAGAGACATTGCTCATGTTTTCATGCTTGTTAGACTTTTGACTCTTTAATTACGAAATTGCCATTATTGTTATAATTGTCTATTTAGATCATATTTGAATGCTTGTTTACTTGGATTAATGTTTGATTTGATTGATTGCTATGAATTAGATGATTGATGGTTTGATTTAGACAAGATGGTCGAAGACGATTCAAAAGCTAAGGGAAAGGCTCTTGAATTGGAAAAGCTGCTCG
This sequence comes from Allium fistulosum, assembly GCA_030737815.1. Classification (NCBI taxonomy): domain Eukaryota; kingdom Viridiplantae; phylum Streptophyta; class Magnoliopsida; order Asparagales; family Amaryllidaceae; genus Allium; species Allium fistulosum. The sequence continues at coordinate 1,112,081,905 of CM060907.1, read as the reverse complement.
TGGCATATGTGGCGGATGATGAAGCTCATATGGATAGATTTGATGATGATGTTGAGATGAGGCTTTGCTATGATGATGATGAGGCGAAGCATAGTATGATATAGTCTTGGTCTAATCCCGACGGGATCATTCCAAGCATGTTGATAACTCGGTGATATGGTTCGAGTTGAGGATAATGGTTGGCTCGAGAGGCGCTTGAGCTAGTATGGAAATAGTCGTCGAGAAGGATGACTAGAAGGCTGAGGTTTCATCGTTGTTGAAGGTTCTAGCATGCTCAAAGCAAGAGTACGTTGGGCAGATTCGATAGTCCCTGAAGGCTACTGATTGGTAGTCGAGTACTCTGGGCAGATTCGATAGTCCTAGGCACGGGTCACGATGACGTGCAGAGTTATGTCTAGAACCGGGGTTTCCATTAGCCCTTGACGGACGGCTGAAAGAATGTGCCGGTCATTCAATTAACGGTGGTATCGAAGCAATGATAACAGTGATAGCCAGAGTCATGGATGTTGGTTGTATCATCATTCGGTCTCAAGAGCGGTATTTTCTGGGTGCTTATCTGATCTTGGTTTAGGCCTTGGGGGTTCGTACTTGGAAAATATCGCCCTTGACTCGAGTGATAATCGCTTTACTTTAAATTGTATGCTCTGCTATGTTTGCTTCTACTTAGTGTGTGTCTAGGGGCTATCACTGTAGAAAGAGGTGGAGTGGGAGGGTTGTATTCCTATTCCTTTTCCTTTATGCTCTTTTTGTATGTTATTAGTTAATTTACCGCTCACTAAGACTGTTGTCTGACTCAAGGCTTTATGTTTTAACCCTTATTTCCTTGGGCTGTTCGTCCATTTTGGGACGGGCAGACTAGGTAGCAGGTGACAGGTGATGTTCTTGCTTTCCACGATGCTGATGTCGAAGATGAGCTGGAGGCTTGCATATTATCTTCTTACTATATGTACTGGGTGTTCCGCTGTTTGTATATTCTCTGAGTGTTATGTAGTGAGGCTTGATGTATTGACTATTCTGATGTTTGTATTCTACTATTATGAAGTTTTATTGATGAGATTCTATTCTGTGAAGCTTCACTATGTATATATTCTGTTGTATTTTGTCCATGCGCTGTGAGTAATACGATAGATTCTGTTGTTTAAATTTACCCTGGCAATCGTCCATGGTCGCCTGGCACACTTTACAGCGCACCATCTCTAGGTTCGTTGCAGGGGTCATGGGTATGTATATGTGCACAGCAGTGTTTGGTGGATAGTATGTCGCTGTAGAGGTAAGAAGAGGGGTCTGTTGATGTGGTCTGGGATTTGGAATGGTTGCTAGCACGGGGATGTGGGATGGTAGCAGTGACATTCAGGGGATTAAGTAGAAGTGGATGAAACGAGCAATTGTATGTGGCAATGTTATTGGCTGTGATTTGGGAGAGTAAATGTAGTAGCTAATGACAGTAAGTATGTTTTTGGTGATATGTGGGTATGCGAAGATGAGGTAGGAATTGATGATAGCAGGACAGTGACGTTGAGGAAATGTCTGATGTATGTATGCTATGAAGTGTGAAGTGATTCTGGCAATGAAGGTCGTGAAGGTAGAGGTTAGGTGGGTAGGAGGAGTGATTGGTTGTGGTTAGGCAGAGGAGGGTTCAAGTGGGAATGCAACAGTGATTGTGTGACTTGACTGTATTGAATCAAAGGTGAGGAATGACAGTATTGTTTCACTGTGAGGAATGGCAGCATTGAGCAGGTTGTATTGCAGTTTCACTGTGATGGGGGGAGAATGTGGTGGTGGACTAGTGATGGAAGGGAACACTGTAGAGAATATGCAATGTAAGTGGTGATGAATGCAAATGGTAGGGAATATTTAGGTAGAAAATGGTACTTGAAATGAAATTTGTGTAAAAGAAATGACAAAAATGGATGCTTGTAAATATCTGTAAAAGAAATGAAATAAATTTTTTAGTTTTTGAAATGAAATTGTGATGTGTGTGTGTAGAAATGCAAATGCAAGATGAAAAGTAACAAATACACAATGAAAATGCAAACAAAAATTACCAAACCACACAACATAATATGTTTTTTTTAAATGCAATACATACACAAAATGAAACACACTAAATTCAAACGACAAATAATTCGAAGAATAGAAAATTAAAATGAAATAAATTCTCCGATAACGGTGCCAAAAACTTGGTTGACAACCAATTTTCTATCAGTTTAGAAAATAGCCGATCAAATTTAAATTAAAAATAACTACAAGCGCGTAGGGAATTTTACTGATTTAAAATTCTATTTGATCAAATTAAACTGTGATTAGCTAAAAAAAATGTAAAAAAAACTGGTAAAAGAAAATGGATAAAAATATGAGAGTTTGAAGGCAATTTAAAGGTAATTTCCTTCTCATGATCACATAAATCTACCAAATAAAATTATGATCTCTCTTTTGGTCATTAGTGAATTTAGTTGATATGTTTATCAATAAGTATGGAATATTTGTGCTATTAATTGGCCCAACATAAACCTAGCATACCCACTAAACCACTTCTCGACTCTCATTAAAATTGCAATGAACTTGAAAATAAAATCTATTCTAAGCAAGATCTATTAACTATTGAGTAGAAATATAGACAATTAAATATTGATATTAAAATTCACTTCATTACATAATCATATGTAGATGAAGAGATAATTTGTGTTTTTGTTTGTTTATGTACAGCCTATTTGGTGTCAACAACATAGGCTATCAAATTCAAAGCTAAAACAACAAAGTTAAACCACGTCAAACATTGCCATTAAGCACAAAAAGAGATCATAGCTAATAGAATGTTGAATCTACATGATTAAGAGAGCTTCGTTACTCCTAAATTAAAGGGGTTTTGGCCTCTCATATTTGTTATCATGTCAAAAATTGTAGAATTCAACATGAACATAAACAAGAGCAAAAGTGAGATAATTAAAATGAAAAGAGAGCTAATCTACTTGCATAAGAAATAAAACTAAGCTACTAACATAAGAGGAAAGAGAACATGTAAACAAAAATAGGCATGAATTAAAATTGCATTAAGAAGAAAATTACATAAAAGAGGAAAATGGCTAAGTAGCTATGAAATAAAAGAAGTGAGTTTATATATATTTTTGAGCCTAAAACTAAACTAACTAAAGAGGAGGCTTAAAGGAGGCTAAGAGCTTAATTACATGAACATATCAGGCATTTATACATGCCTAAAACTCTAACGTATATTTTTGGGAATTACCCAAAATTCCCCTCTAGGAAGTGTGGCCACCAAGTTATCATTAGCATGAGATAATCCTCCATTTAAATGTGCATGAAACTTTTATCTCCACTAACTTGTGCATTAGCTTCTAATTGTAGGTTAAGGTAAGTGGGTAGGTGGGGTCCTCCATGATGCATGACTTGAATTATTTCCATCTTCATTCCTTTGTTTTCTTTTGTGCATGCATATTTTCCATGAAGCTTCTTGTAATTTCCATCCAATTTTCCTATAAACAAAAATTAAATTGTGGAAATAAATATTCTCAAATTAATATATGCACAAAAATGACCATTTTGTCCCTATATGAAGTTGAATAAATGATGATTTGAAAATAATTTGAATTTTGGTTTAAACATGTTAAAACACCCTATATGTTCATTTATTTAATTAAAATAGATTCAATATGGAAGTAAAAAAATGCACATTTACATGCACATCAGCCTCTCCCCAAGTGAGCTAGGACACTGGTTACTCCTGAACATCTCCTTGGTCTAAGCACCTCACCTAGATCTCTTTAATTCATTTATTTAAATTCTTTTAATTAAATTATAAAATCTTCAAATCTTCTTTAAAACACTTAACTATTTATTTAAAAACTGTAACGAACAAGTTTTTCAGTCGTTTGAATTTAGAATATTTAACTGATTTAAAAAAAATTAAAGTAAGTTTTATAAGTAAAATCGGTTAAATAATTGAATTTGGAATTTAATAAGGATAAAAATGATTTCTAAAGTTGAATTAAACCCTAATTGAATTGGAATGATGTTAATAAACTTTTAAAATTGATTTAAAAGTGGATAAATGGAAATTGGATATTTTATATTCTAATTAACGTGTAAGAATAGTCATTTTGACACTGTCTCAAATTTTGACGAAACCAGTTTCATTGGATCCATCATAGTGAGTTATTATATGATTTCAAATTTTGTGTTGATTGGACTTACCGTTTGATTGTGCGAGTTCGAAAAGCACTGAAATTAATTAAAGGAATTTTAATTAAAATAACTCGATTCGAAAACATATCTTCCAAATACGATGGAATTAGCCTCCAATACATGTTCCATTGTGTTCGGAATAGGGGTAAAACATTAGGAACGCCAAGCGGCATGCCTCGTTTGAAGTTCGAAATATTTTCAGATATATAGTAATTTATATTGCCTATAAATACGACCAAAATTCACAAAACCTTAACCTTAAAGTCAATCCATTTTTACAGCCGTCACCACCCTATATTCAATAGCCGAAAAATCGTCTCCTTCCACCTCAAATCTCTCTCAATCCACTAACTATTACGCCTCTACTCCAACTAGAAAATTGTAGAGCACGATGAGAACTTCGTAACCAACGGCCATGATCGATTTTAGAGTGGTGGATCGCCTTGAATTTGCTCGCGTTTTGGCTACTGCTCATGGGGATTTTCTCATCAATGGGGGAGTCGGAGGCGATGATAGTTAGCGCGGGGGTGCACGGTGTGGAGTTCTTCGACGTGGCATGGTCTGATCGTCGTCTAGTGGTGGTATGGTGGAGAGGCATGGGAAAAATCGAACGTGTGTATGGGGTCGTGCATGCCAGCTTTAACCTTGGGAGTGAGCGCATGAAGAAGGATGGGAAACGAAACTAAACAGTGGAGGTTTAAAAGTTAATTAATTAATTTACTTAAGTTAATTTTATATTAATTATCACGAATGCAAATTAATTCATATCTCTCTCATACTAGGTTTGTTTTGCATGAAACGAATTGCGTTGGGTTCGTATTATGGAGCACTTCATCTAGAGCTGGTTTGGATGGATTTGTAGTTGTTGGAAATTTTGGTTAAAATTAAACTCTCATTTAATTTTGATCGAGATAAACGCTGCAACGATGACTAGAAGCAAAGTGAGTAAAACTCACACTCTCTGACCCGCTTATATTTTTATATAAGTGGGAATATTTTTATTATGATGTTTTGATGACAGTTGGATGTTATATATATATATATATATATATATGTATGTATGTATGTATGTATGTATGTTGGATGTTTGGATGTTATGCTATAGTAGTTAGTAGTTGGATATATTCCTGCCGATTGGAGCAGATGAGACCCTATACATTTCCGTGTATGAGCGAATGACCCTTTGTACGCGCATTTGCCTTGAAGCAGACATTGTACATATTATGCTCATATGTATATTTGTTACAGGTTACAGGTTACAGGTTGGAGGAATCCAAATGGATTTCTCACCATTGTTGATTTTTATTTACACATATTGTTATATATGCTGTATTATGTGATGTTTGATGTGATGGATGCCACGTTGCTATTATTGATGTGAATCCCCTTATTTAGTACTTTTGCAGCATTGGGCCATATTTTTGAATTTAAAATATTAAAATTATGATTTCAATTTAAAAAGGATTTCAGACTGATTTTGAAAATATATATGTTTTAATAAATTTTTGAATGACTAAAGAAATGAATTTATTTTAAATAAATTAAAAGTGATAATTTTTATGTTATAAAAATTATGTTTTTGTGAAATATTCTTAAAAATGATATTTGAAATAGGAAGTTAAATATTTTGTAAAATAAGTTAAATTGAGAATTATGTACTAATTATAAATGGTTTATACATAAGATTTATAAAATTGATATTTTTTAAATAAAAGTAATGTAATTATAAACGAGTTTTATAATTGTTAAAATTGAAGTTTATAAAGTAATGTTATTAATAAAGAGACTTAATGAAATGGATTTTTGTAAACAATGTTTTATAAATATTAGAAATGAGTTTATAATCAAATTTGTAAATGGATTTGCAATTGAAATTTAGAAATGAATTTATAATGGACTTTAAAAATAATGAGATTACAAAAGAATGAATTTGTAAATCAAGAGATTTATAAGTAAATAAACTTATAATGGGATTTTGGCATATAAATGAGAGAAATGGGAAATTGGTTAATAAAAGAATTTTATAAATGGAAGTTCTTATAAAATAGAAATGTGAATTATAAACACTATTTTATAAACGTAAAATCAATTTAATTTGATAAGCTAAATATGGATTTTTATAAAAGGAAATACATTCGCGTTTTTAAAGTGAAAAATCCTTAAAATGAATGTTTTGGGATGTGATATTTTAAAATGGAGTTTAAATGGTTTGAAAATACAATAAGTTGTGAATCCACTTATTATTAAAATAAGTTTATGAAATGTTTTCTAAATATTGAAATATTGAAATGGTTTTGAGAATATATCTTTTTAAAGATAATTTGTAGTAAATGATTTGGAAAAGTGATTTAGTAAATAAAAGATTAATAAATCAGGCCTAGTGACTGTTTGACTGTTTAAGTGCTAAATTTTATTTTTGGCCATTTTAGTCTCTCGACTTGATGTGGAAACTATTTAGTCGTACACTTAGTACGTAGTCATCTGTGTAAGCTGGATTATCGTTTGGTGTAAAGGATATTGATTCGAGTAGTGCGGAGTGATTACTCCTATCTACTGAGCCTTCTTCTTGGCCGAAGGATATCAAGTTGAAAGTGGGAAACGTTATAAGTTTATGAGACTTGGTTTCTGTATGAGGTTGAGTAACGCTTTTGCGTTGTTGGTGCATAGAGACCAGGATCGGTTTATCCAATAATCACTTCGGACCAACCTATATGTGATGATTGTGCAGGTTTGTTGATGATATTGATATTTAGGATTTTCACAGTGAAGGACTACTTGTTGATCATTTGGGATTAAAATCCCAATATGCATATAGTAGCAGTAATCTCTTCGTTATAAAATATCCAATGCAAGGACTATTCGTTGCTAATCCTAGGGATTTCCCGATAGGACGTGGTAGGAAAGTACCTTCGGTTTGTCCTATTCCTGGACAACTTGTATGGATGTATGTCTGGCAGTGCATTTTCTAAGTTTATGTACATTGGTTTTTACAAACATACATCTGTGGTGGAGGAGAAGGCCACTTCTCTTAGCTTAACACCCTCCTTGAGACGTACGAGCTCAAGGGTTGTATTTGTGTGGAAGGCAATTAGTATCAACGAAAATGGCAATGTGGCATTCAAAGATGATGTGATATGTGAAAGGTGATCGTTACCTCATGCTTCACAACCCGGAAATGACCAATATAGAGTTAGATGCAGAAAGGCTAAGTGGTTTGCAACTATTAGGGTATGATCATCCCCTTCTAGATATATTTCTTCCCGCTATGACGTTCTGGATGTAAATTATTATGGAAGTATGCTATGAGGGCCCTCGGATAGGTCGGTAACGACCAAGGGATGATATATTTGGTACTATCAAGTTACAGAGATAAGCCGGTCTTGTATTGGAAGAGGATCCTTTGTGTTGGTCCTTGGTACATTCCTTTAGAGATGTACTGCCGAAAGGTAGTCCCTTCACCTGGTCATTTGTATGGAATACAATATCCACTACGTGCCTGCCATTTTGTTTGTAGAGCCTAATATCTGGAATTTAATAATGGTAATAATTTCGGCTATTTTACTTATTATTTGTGTACTAGACACTATTATAATATAAGAGGATTTGATATGGAATGTTTTGGTTATCGTAAGGGAAAAAACCCGTCTGTGTTTATGTGTGGACGTGGTCTTACGAGATACCCTTTGTTTTGATAAAGAAAGTTTGGTAATCTTAAAATTTTAAAATTCAGTTGAGGTGTTTTTTTGTCACGCTGTTTTACCAGACAGATCCGGGCGTTCTTCCCTTTCAATCCTCGGGTCAGACCGAGTATATTTACAGGTTCAGATTTTGTGCTTTTGGAACTTCATTAGACGAGCTGAAGATCTTCATGTCATATACACGTATTTGTTTATTTTCTACTGCATTGTTGTTGTAAATTATCAGCATCTGTGAGGACATGTTGCCATAAATGTCCAAGCTGATAATTATTTATTCATGTAATGTGATTGATGTATGTATATTACAGCTTCTCTTTTGTAAAGATTATCCATCTATATTATATATTATTCCACTGCGAGATTCTGTATTATTATTGTTCTGTTTCCCTCTTCTCTTCTCTTCTCTTCTTCTCTCTTCTTTCGTTCTTCTCACCATCTCTCTTCTTTCTAATGACTTTCTGTCATTTTGTGCTATTTGGGTTGGACATGTGTGGTTTATTGTCAATTCAAAGGATACAGATCTGCGGGTCATCACATTTGGTATCAAAGCTTAGGTTTAGCGATACACCTAGGCTTTAATGGGTACTTAATATAGATAGGATCAGTAGCACTCTAGTTTGAGTCTGAGTGTGTGTGTGTGTGTGTCTGTGTGTGTGTGTATGAGCGCGTATTTGTTAGTTATATAAAAATGTTTTGTATTATGTTGATTGATCTGTTGAGTATTCTATAAATTCTGGTCGGTATACGGGACACCACTGTATCAATAGGGATTTCTAAACTCTTAAACAAGGTAAATCGACATAATATTGTTTTGAATGGGTAAATGAAATAATTTTACCTTGATTATATTTTGTATATAATTATATATATATATATTGATTGTTGGTTATTAATGAATGGTAATATTTAATTATTATCATTTGTTATTTGTTGTGTTTAATAAAAAGTTGTTATTATTATAAATCTAAATAAACAAAATTGGAATGATCTTATATAAGTAAAGTAAAATAATGTAACGACCCGTAAATTTCAACTGTTTTAATAACGTAATTAGTTGAAATTTTGTAAAATTTTAAACGATAATATTTTGAAATATAAATTTGATATTTGGAATGCGTTCAGTTAAACATAGCAACTGGTAAATTTTCGTCCGAAAATACGGAAGTTTATTTCGCGCGTAAATTTACTTCAATTTAATAAGTTAAAAAGCGTTGAAAATAAAACGTTTTCAAAACCAAAATATTTTTACATAGAAAAATTCTAAAACATCTTCTGAGCAAGATATCAGTTTGTCATTTTTCCAAATTCGGACATCTTTGGCTTCGTCGATCTTATTTTTCAACGTTTTTCTTAAATTTTCCGTAGTACAAAATTTGAAATTTTTATAATTCAATTGTGCCACTGATATTTGTATGCCGTTTTGACCGTCTCGTCGTGATGATCCCTGTAGTACATTTGTTTGTATATAACGGTGACCGGTACGCGGTGAAACCGACGATCGGTAGCCGTACCGATAATCGTTTCAGTCTTTTGTTTATTTGTGCCTTTTCATTTTCCAATGTATTAACCTGACAGCCGTTTAGCATTTATAATTCAACTATTGGTTTTCCCATTCTTATCTGTCAAAATAAATTTTGAACTTTGTTATTCTCAATGCAAGCATCATTGTGCTGGTTCGTTTCACTTTCTGTTCTTTTCATTCTTTATCTTCTCACTTTATTTTCTGTCTTCTACAAACAAATAATTACAGTAAGTTAAAACATTGACTCTTCTTCCTCCTTTTCTTTTTCTTTCTTCCTTTCTTCATAACGTTCGGTCACCATACTTTGCCGAAACTCATGTTCATGGCGGCCGCCACCATCGCATCACTCCACTCGACTGACCATCGAAACCTGACCTCGGCACCTTCTCCCACCCAGACCTGCTCCTCTGTGACGCGTGTCCAGCCAACCCCATGCCGCCGTTCACAGCCTAAGTCGTACAACCATTGTAGCAGCCACCAACCAAGGTAGCTTCACCGAATCCGCAACCTAGCCCACCTCCATTCACGTCATCACCCAAACGCCTCATCAACCACCTCCACCACTAGCAACAGCCTCGCCCTCCACGTCCTAGACACACCAGCCAGCGAAACCCGTACCCACTTCCTCCCCTTGTTCCATGCGACCCTTCAATGCCGAACACCCCTCCTTTGCCATAGCCTGCTCCACCACAACTCCGAGTCAACCAAACCACGTCCACTTCTCGGACAAAGCTTCCCTTTTTCCTCTCCACGGCCTACCTCGTCAGCCTCTATCGGCCCATGCAGCCTCGCGATCACGCCGTACTTCCAGCCGGCCATCTTGCTTCCCTTCTCTATGCCGTGAGTCCCCTCTACTATGTATATATTTGCATGTTTAAAGTGTTATTTTACAAAGGTTGTTATATATGTAGTTTACATGAATCTATTTATGGATATATATAGGTCGACATGTTTTAAATAATAATTGTTTATAGTTTATAATAACTGTTCATATTTTTGAAAGTAAATTTGTGTTAAAAGTGTGGTATATGAATATCTTAGCTATTGCATGGAAGTTTGCGTGTGTTATATATCATTAGAAATATAAGGTTCAGGTCGGTATAGTTCAAATGCATGCAAAATATATGAAGCCTGTAGGGTATCGGTATGTGGAAATTACTTATAATGGGATGTTAATCTATGCAAGTATAGAATTTGGAATAGCTTTAAAAAGGAGATATATATATTATATACTTGATTTTGGTCACATACGTTTTAATATATATATATATATATATATATCGAGGTAATATATATTGTTCGTTATGTATATAAGTTATGATATAGTATATTGCATACAATCTTATATTTGCTTTAGCATGGCTAGTGCTTTACAATCATAGATTTACATATATACAGGTTCTGGAAAGTATATATATACTTAGTCAATATAGGTTATATTTTATATTCATTTTTTTTCTTCTTTCAGTTGTGCACTTTGTTTATAAGTTGCTAAGTTATATATTGTTAGCTTATATGTTATGCATATGTTGTGTTGGTTTATAGTATTGATTTTTAATAATATGTACGTATGTCGTTTACAAAGCTTGAGATAAACAGTGATTATATATGAAATGTGTTTTTTTAAGTTAGATATTTATATTGTTTACATATTCGATTTTATGTTTCTGGCAGTGTATAGTTATGTCATATCATATTGTATATATATACTTGTTGTTTTCCAAGTTGGCATGTATGTTTATAAGTATATATATTTATAGCAGTTCTTCTTTTGCTTTTGGTTTGTATATAATATAACATATATCGTGTAAATATATTTTAGATTTAAGTGTTATATATATTATTTTAAATAGTATATATATGAACCGTAATGGTTAGTTGATGTCTGATAGTATGTTCATTGTCGTTGTCCATTATTATGTTAAGAGTATGCAGGGATGGCACAACACTTTTTTGATTAATATATGTTAGTATTGGCAATGTAGGGTCCACGCAATGTAGGATTATCATGAAGTATGTTGGCAGTCTACATATATATTAAGTTTCAACAAGTAGAGATAATAACAGTAGGGTCCCTCTAGTATAGCATTGATAGTAGTTATATTGCTTATGATTTAAGAAGTTTATAATAGTTGAGTTTATAATCTGTATGACTTTATTAAAGAAATATTATGAACATATTTGTTTTACTTGTAAATTTACACATGTTGATTTAAAATACGTGTCTGAAGGGTTCGTAACATAATATATATATAGATCTTATCTTTAATATTGAAGTAAAGATATTGATTTGAAATTTAATAGGTATATCTTATTTAGTATATGTTTGAATTTACAATATAATTATTTTACATACAGATATAGTTATATATATAAAGTCAATGATATCTATTTTATTTGCATCAATCCAGTTCTGATTTGATTTATTCTATTTCGTATCTATCAGCTTGACCGTCAAATTCGTGCCAATCTCGACTTGCTTTGAAATTCATGCTTGGATTCGTAACTCTTCTCGTTTCCATTCATCTCTGGCCTCGACAGGTGAGCACTCACTCACGATTAACGTCTTTTATTTATTAATTTGATTTCAATTGAAATGACAATTGAAATATGCTGCTGTTAGTTAAATACACTATTATATATGTTATTGCCTGTATCAGTTCACCTGTGACATCTGACACCATTATCTGTTAATTATTTATGTGATGATAATACAGTTTGGCTGATAATTGATTGATTGTTGATGTTTATATTGGACGTTAAATTGTTAGTGATAAATGATAAATAGTATGCAAAATTGAAATGGATATAGGATAGTTAACGATTTTAAAACTGATTTATATGTTAAATTTGATTAGTTGAATATGACCCCTTTTTAATTGTTAAATTAATGGACATGTAGAATAGTGATAATTACACTTTGAACCATTGAAGTATATTGGATTAATTGTTGTAGTGAAAAATTGAAATTGAATGACAAGTGAAAACCGTAATGTAATAATCTTTAATCTACATGAAATGATTGTGTAGATTCTAGAAATAATTATATTAATTCGTACAAATAACAATGCGAATTAATACGGTTATTTTGGGATTATTTGAATTGATTATTGGATTGATATTGATTGTTGTTATTGCTTGTTTATTTACTTTGACACCATCCCAGTTATCACACTGCAAGTTCCCTTTTCTATGTTTTGATTTTGAATTGAATTGGAATCGGGTTGAAATGATAAATACCCAAATTTGAACTTTGACCTAGGATAGGAAATTAAATAAAACCTGATTGGTCAATAATTTGATTTAAAATAAACGAAGATTTTATTTGAATAAAGAATATGGTTTTGTAATGAAGTTGAAATTTGAATTTTTAATGAAAGGAAAATGTTAATAATCTGAAACAAAATATTACCAATGTAATTGATGAAAGAATGTTGTTTAATTTGAGAAATTATTGAATTAAGTTTGAGATTATAATTAAGTTTGAAATTATTAAACTTTGAAATGATTTAATAATTAATTTTGAAATTATAATTAAGTTTGAAATTATTAAACTTTGAAATGATTTAATAATCAAGTTTGAAATTATAATTAAGTTTGGAATTATTAAACTTTGAAATTATTTAATAATAAGTTTTGAATTATTTAATAATTAAATAAGATTGAATTATTTAATGATTAATTGAATTGAATTCTTTAATAAGAGAAATTGAATTTTTGAATAAGTGAATCTTTACTTCGTAAATAATTGAAATTGAGTTCTTTATTAATTAAGTTTGGAAAATTATTTAAGTAATTAAATAAGTGAAATTGAATTTCTTTAACAAGAAATAAAATGTGATTTATTAAATTAATGTAAGACTTGAAATTTAAAGAATTGATTTGACGAATTTAGTTTAATTCAAAATTGTAAGTTTTGATTTGATGAAGTTGAACTTAAGAATTGATTTAATGATTTGGAAATTTAATAGAAATTGTTTTGAATGATAAATTTACTTTACGAATATTAAATGAAATCGATAAATGAATTAAATTGATTTGAATGTTAAATTAAGTTAATTTTAATGATTTCGGAATGAATCTTATATACGAACTTGAATCAATATTTGAATTGTTTTAAAGGAAATTGAAATTGATTTATAAGATTTTGAAATGATAATTTGGAAGTTTTGAAACGTAAATGATTGGAAATTGGTTTTGAAAGACAACGAAATGTTGATTTACGAATTGAAATTGAAATTGAAATTGATTTGGTTTTGAAATAAATAAACGACCAATCGGTGAAATAATTACGGAAGTTATTAAAGAGACCGGAATTCGGTTATGGATATACTCTCTATCTAAATCGAAAACCACTTTAATAACTATACGCGGAGTGATGATCCAGAATGAAGTGGTTGGAATGATGTACGTGATGACTGAAGAAAGAGAACGATAATGGATAGCCTTGACACTTGTGTCAAATTGGAAATGACTAAAACAGGAGCTGTGCCGGGCCAATGGAGGATTAGCTACCTCAAGTGGACACACTTCTTCGAACTACTTATTACTTGTTGTCGATTGGTGCACCCTTGATTTTGGGAGTGTTGTTTCACGGTGTTGCGGGAGCTGCGGCGTTGCGTTCTCAACAGTCCGGATCAGGCGAACGGTAGTATCACTACCTTGGGTATAGCCTCATGTGACTTGTCATACTTGTATTCCATTTATACGCGACCACTACGATTTTGATTTGTACCTTTAGTATATGGATTGCCCTCGGGTGACTTCCGGTTTTGGGGAAACTACGGTCTCGTATATGCTTTTGGGAATAAAAATGTGTTAAGGGTGGAATGGGCCATGACTTAACGCTATTTTGATATCTTTTTTATATTACTGATAGACATTATCTACTTATCGTACACTACTACATAGTAGATAGTTTAACGGATCCTTAAAGGATGGTTATTCCAAACATCCTTTGAGTTACTTGTATTTCAATTGCTATTTCACTTGAGTTGGATTTATTAATATAAGAATGTTAATCCTGACTCGAGTGTCTTGTGTTTTTGCTTTACGCTCGGGTCAGACTGAGTGTACCAGTATTCGAGACTCAACTTTGAAGTTGGAGCTTTGCTTGAAGATCCAGCCATCTATTCTGCTTTCAGTGTTCGATGATTCCAGTGATGTATTCTGCTTTGTATTTGATGTATCGCATTACTCTTCCGTTGTATCTGGTTTAACTCTGATGTATTTTATATATTCATATAGTAGCTTCATGAACTACTATCTCTTTTATTTCCGCTGCAATTATTACTCTGTGTCTGTGTTCTGTGATTATTTATTTACTGTATATGTTCAGTTTTGCCAAATTTAAATTAACAACGCGGTATTTTGAGCAATTCAACTCCGACATGTGTGTCTACCTATACACTTATAATGGATGCGAATGGTCCAAAATGGCGGGTCGTTACAGTTGGTATCAGAGCATTGGTAGCTCTAGGCAAAACTTAACATATAGGGTAAATGTATTTACAGAATCACTCTCATTCGAGTTTCAATCTCTTCCTTTTGACTCGATTCCTTTGAATTTTGGAACGTTCCCTACGGTTCCAAATTTCATTCGTGTCCCTCACTATTCGTCTTCTTTCAAATTCTGGAGCACCCCATAACTCCATTTTGAATGATATCTATAATAGATCGGCGGTCTCGCCAATCTTCGAAGGATTCGTAAAGGAGCAAAACTCCTTTATAATAGGCATTGATTTACCGGAGATTCCTGTATCCTCGGTTTACGATGCTATCTATTTCCTACTATACCTGAATTTTATTTCTTGAGATCGAATGTCGATTTACCTCGGAATTCAGCATCGATTTTATTCTTGAAGTTACGGATGACCAGGTTAAGGTTGCCCATGAATTAAATAAATTTACCCATCTCCCGATTCTGTTATTGAATCATCTTATCTTTTCTTTCTAATTTGTCTTCGAACCAGAAATTCTCTTTGATTTGAGTCATCAAATTTGAATCTCTATCCTTGCCTTGAAATCCATTATTGTATCGTCGAGCGAGGAAGTGTATTTGTAAATAAATATTTAAATTGTTTTAAAAATATTGTTTTCAAATTTGGTAGATAAAATAAAAGTTTTGTATGATTATCTTATATATAAATATAAGGTTTATGAAATTAAATTGTTAATGAATTTGTTGTCTGAAAATAATAATATTTGATTTTCATTTATTGTTTTGTAAACCATTGACTATTGCATAATATAAATAAATAAATTTATAAACTTGGTTATAAATTGATTGGAATTTGAAATGAATTAAATTCAGAAATTTGAGAATTTATTAGTTTCCGGTGATTTCGAACTTTGGTTTTTAAAATTTTAAAAGTATATATATTGAAAGTATTTTCGAATAGAAATCGTTTTCAAAGAACTTTTAAATGTTGAAATCAGTGCTCTTCTCTTTATCGCTGGAAAATAATTTCGGTGATGGCGGCCGCATCATCGACATTCATTTTCGAGTTTCGAAGTGGAGAAACCAATTCGTAGCTTTGCTACAGTTTTGTTTTGAAAATTTAATCAATTTAAATTTCTTAAGTATGATTTGATTTATATAGGTATATTATTTTAAATTCAATTTGATTTAATATATATAGTATATACATAATTATATCTTAAGGGTTTGAAATTAAACGGAACTTTAATTCTTAAAATTTTGTTAATGGATGTTTAAATTATGAATAAAGCTAAATTTTGAATAAGTATTTAAACTTGAAATAATTGAATTTGAAAATTTTATTTCTATAGTACTAAATTGCATTTCAAAATAACTTACCTAAATTATTCAGAAGTTAAAATGTAATTGGATAATATATAATATAAATTGAATTTATAAATAAAATTTGAGTGTTTATAATAAATGTTATATACTAACTTTTGATTATAAAGATGTTAATAGAGTTAGATAGGATAATAAGTAAACTCGGTTAATAATGAAATAAATTGTTTTGAAAGAATTAATAAATTTGTTTTAAAAGAATTAATAAATTGAAATTTTATCAACATATGAAAATACCTTGAATTTAAAAGAAATTAATGGATGTAAATTAATTTAAATCGAAACTTTTATGTTTTAAATTAATTTATATGGGTTAAATATATGTGATTAGATATATTAAGTAGAATAAATTTAACAGTAATTTGGAATAAAGAAGAATTTAAAATTGTTGAAGAAAATATGATTATAATAAAAGACTATTCAAATTTATGGTTTTAGAAATTGTAAATTTAAGATAATTGGATAATAAGATAATGAATTTAGAAATAGTTGAGATTGATTTTAGTGAAATCAAATGGATCAAATCAATTATTGAATATCAATTAATTTAAATTTGAATTTATATGGTTTGAACAAATTGTTTTGCTTTGTTTCAATCTATTTTCTTTCTGGTTGTTTCTATTCTCCTACCTCGTTCCTTTTCGGGGACGAAAAGTTTTGAGTGGGGGAGAATGTAACGACCCGTAAATTTCAACTGTTTTAATAACGTAATTAGTTGAAATTTTGTAAAATTTTAAACGATAATATTTTGAAATATAAATTTGATATTTGGAATGCGTCCAGTTAAACATAGCAACTGGTAAATTTTCGTCCGAAAATACGGAAGTTTATTTCGCGCGTAAATTTACTTCAATTTAATCAGTTAAAAAGCGTTGAAAATAAAACGTTTTCAAAACCAAAATATTTTTACATAGAAAATTCTAAAACATCTTCTGAGCAAGATATCAGTTTGTCGTTTTTCCAAATTCGGACATCTTTGGCTTCGTCGATCTTATTTTTCAGCGTTTTTCTTGCATTTTCCGTAGTACAAAATTTGAAATTTTTATAATTCAATTGTGCCACTGATATTTGTATGCCGTTTTGACCATCTCGTCGTGCTGATCCCTGTAGTACATTCGTTTGTGTATAACGGTGACCGGTACGCGGTGAAACCGACGATCGGTAGCCATACCGATAATCATTTCAGTCTTTTGTTTATCTGTGCCTTTTCATTTTCCAATGTATTAACCTGACAGCCGTTTAGCATTTATAATTCAACTATTGGTTTTCCCATTCTTATCTGTCAAAATAAATTTTGAACTTTGTTATTCTCAATGCAAGCTTCATTGTGCTGGTTCGTTTCACTTTCTGTTCTTTTCATTCTTTATCTTCTCACTTTATTTTCTGTCTTCTACAAACAAATAATTACAGTAAGTTAAAACATTGACTCTTCTTCCTCCTTTTCTTTTTCTTTATTCCTTTCTTCATAACGTTCGGTCACCATACTTTGCCGAAACTCATGTTCATGGCGGCCGCCACCATCGCATCACTCCACTCGACTGACCATCGAAACCTGACCTCGGCACCTTCTCCCACCCAGACCTGCTCCTGTGTGCCGCGTGTCCAGCCAATCCCATGCCGCCGTTCACAGCCTAAGCCGTACAACCATTGTAGCAGCCACCAACCAAGGTAGCTTCACCGAATCCGCAACCTAGCCCACCTCCATTCACGTCATCACCCAAACGCCTCATCAACCACCTCCACCACTAGCAACAGCCTCGCCCTCCACGTCCTAGACACACCAGCCAGCGAAACCCGTACCCACTTCCTCCCCTTGTTCCATGCGACCCTTCAATGCCGAACACCCCTCCTTTGCCATAGCCTGCTCCACCACAACTCCGAGTCAACCAAACCACGTCCACTTCTCGGACAAAGCTTCCCTTTTTCCTCTCCACGGCCTACCTCGTCAGCCTCTATCGGCCCATGCAGCCTCGCGATCACAGCCGTACTGCCAACCGGCCATCTTGCTTCCCTTCTCTATGCCGTGAGTCCCCTCTACTATGTATATATTTGCATGTTTAAAGTGTTATTTTACAAAGGTTGTTATATATGTAGTTTACATGAATCTATTTATGGATATATATATAGGTCGACATGTTTTAAATAATAATTGTTTATAGTTTATAATAACTGTTCATATTTTTGAAAGTAAATTTGTGTTAAAAGTGTGGTATATGAATATCTTAGCTATTGCATGGAAGTTTGCGTGTGTTATATATCATTAGAAATATAAGGTTCAGGTCGGTATAGTTCAAATGCATGCAAAATATATGAAGCCTGTAGGGTATCGGTATGTGGAAATTACTTATAATGGGATGTTAATCTATGCAAGTATAGAATTTGAAATAGCTTTAAAAAGGAGATATATATATTATATACTTGATTTTGGTCACATACGTTTTAAAATATATATATATATATATATATATCGAGGTAATATATACTGTTCGTTATGTATATAAGTTATGATATAGTATATTGCATACAATCTTATATTTGCTTTAGCATGGCTAGTGCTTTACAATCATAGATTTACATATATACAGGTTCTGGAAAGTATATATATACTTAGTCAATATAGGTTATATTTTATATTCATTTTTTTCTTCTTTCAGTTGTGCACTTTGTTTATAAGTTGCTAAGTTATATATTGTTAGCTTATATGTTATGCATATGTTGTGTTGGTTTATAGTATTGATTTTTAATAATATGTACGTATGTCGTTTACAAAGCTTGAGATAAACAGTGGTTATATATGAAAGGTGTTTTTTAAGTTAGATATTTATATTGTTTACATATTCGATTTTATGTTTCTGGCAGTGTATAGTTATGTCATATCATATTTTATATATATACTTGTTGTTTTCCAAGTTGGCATGTATGTTTATAAGTATATATATTTATAGCAGTTCTTCTTTTGCTTTTGGTTTGTATATAATATAACATATATCGTGTAAATATATTTTAGATTTAAGTGTTATATATATTATTTTAAAGAGTATATATATGAACCGTAATGGTTAGTTGATGTCTGATAGTATGTTCATTGTCGTCCATTATTATGTTAAGAGTATGCAGGGATGGCACAACACTTTTTTGATTAACATATGTAACGACCCGCTGTTTTGGACCATTCAAATCGACAATAATCCACACATGTCTGACTTGAATAATTCAAAATAACAGATTGTAATAAAAGAATTTGGCAAAACTCAGCATATGCAGTAAATAAATCAATCACAGAATCACAGACACAGAGTAATACAATAATACGCAGCGGAATAGATAAAATAGTAGTTCATGAAGCTACTATATAAACATCAGAGTTAGAAATAAAATACAACAGAATATCTCAAATGCAGTGAAGTCTTCAGTACAACAGATGACTTCTCTGAACTAATCAACTAGAAGAGCTGAAAGCTGAGGCGATAGTTGGATCTCCAAAGGAAGCTCCAAACTCCAAAGGTGAGTCTCAAATGCTGTATCACTCGGTCTGACCCGAGCGTAAAGCAAAACACAAAACACTCGAGTCGGGGATTCAGGATTAACATTCTTATACTAATAAATCCAACTCAAGTGAAATATCAATTGAAATACAAGTAACTTAAAGGATGTTTGGGATAACCATCCTCTAAGGATCTTCAGAACTATCTACAAGGTGGAAATATACATTATAACACCGTGGTCATTTCAATTTAATTTATACTTCAAAACCCCAAATATCATTTCATTTCAAATATAACTATTTTCCAAAATAGTATATATAGGTTAAATAATTTATAAAATAAAGTATTTATAATTTCCTTAAGTTCCATAAATCGGTTCAAATCAACTCAATTTCCAAATTCAAATTTATTCAAAGTTCAATTCATCAATTTAATTCATTTCTAAACAGATCATTTAAATTTTCAATATATTTCAAAGCTTTAATATTCAACAATTTCAAAGTTAAATTTAACAGTTTCAAATAGCTCTTGATTTAACTTCATTTATTATTTAATCAGGGAATATTCACTTAATAAATTCAATATCATTTAACTAGCCTTAAATTTCATTTTTACTAAATATTTCCTTAAATTTATTTTAAACAAGAAATATTCATTAAATTATTTAAATCAAACTCAAGTTATAAATCATATCTTACATCTCAATTTCAATAAGTTTCAAATCGGTTTAATTAAATAAAATTCTTTATTGAATCCAATTTCAACTAAATTCAAATTATCTTCCCCACCTCAACTTATTCAAATTATTACAAAAATCTATTTTGAAATGTATTTTAAATACTCAACATATTATATGTATTTAAATCCATCATTCCCATTTATATATAATAATTTAAGGCTCAACATTTATTAAAACCATATGTTTCTTTCCAAAACCATAAAATTCATTTTCAAAATATTTTTATATGGACCAACGGTGTCTGTATATATACATCATATGGTTAAGTGATACGGATATTTATCATTTCAATCCGAAATTTAAATATATACAGGTAGATATCATTCCGACCCGTAATCCCAATTTCAATTCAAATGAAAATCGCTTGGGTTTATCATTTCAACCCATAACGATTTTCTCCTATTCTAAAGTCCGTTCGGGTATGTATCATTTCAACCCATAGTGAATTCTATACTAACAGGGAACTTGCAGAGTGATAACAGATAATATAAAATATAACAACAGGCATATATCATCAATATAAATAACAGATACTGGTGTCAGATGTCATAGGTGAACATATACAGACAATAGTAATAACAGGCATATAAATACTAGATACTGGTGTCAGATGTCACAGGTGAACATATACAGATAATAGCATATATACTAATTTAAATAACTACAGCATCATATTTCAATTGTCGTTTCAATTGAAATCAAATTTAATAAATACAAGAATGTTAATCGTGAGTGATTGCTCACCTTTCGAGGCTAGATAGGATAGACAATGAGATGGATTTCGGATCCAAGCATGGATTTCACAGCAAAGCACGATGGACACGAGTTGGATGGACAAAGCTGATATATAGGATCAAATCAGAACGGCATCGATGAAGATAAATGGTATGAATGAACTTATATGTATAACTATATACATATTATTTTGCAAAAAAAATCAAATAAAATTTTTTCACACATATTAAATTAAATATATATATATATATATAAATGAAAATACTTAGGTTATATTTTATCCCTTTCAAAATGACATATATATTTCAAAATAATGAAATATATTATAAAATAAAACTGTTATTTCACACATACATATCCAGTACACAAATATCTATATATAATTGATGTATAAAAACATAACTCAGGTGCATATATAGGAACTACTATATATATAATAATAAATTTTTCTCTAATCAAATTTTTCTAAAACATAAAATATACTTTTTTTCAGATCAGTATTCTTAGTTAAGCACCTATATACCAAATCAATGTACATATATATATAGTTTTCACCTAAAATATGCAAAATAACTTTTCAATTGGAAGCAGTCTCAAAATCTATATTCTGTTACTTTAAAAGTAAGTGAAAACTTAAAATACAAATATAAATATAATAAAATTTATACTAACAGGTAATAGATAATCCTGGTACATGCTAACATACATAACAATATCATATACAGTTTATAAAACTTACATACTTATACTAATACTATATACACAAATCAAAAATTGATAGACGGCTATAAAATCCCACAGATGGACCGTAGTTATCTCAACCTAAAATTTATATGAAAATATACATGTATGCGAAATCATTTGTTTTCAAACTATCACGTGCACGATATAATATGTGTGAGTGATATAAACAGCAAATGAAATAGCTATGCGCAGACTTTACATATATACATACATATAATGCAGACAACCCATACTCTTGTATAATTAAGCAAATGTATACTTACAGAATACCAATATGTTTATCCCACTTATACACTTATGAATATAAACTATAGAACATAACCGACAAATATATATATATATACTTAAAATTTGTATAACTAACAGACTTATCTACATGGTAGACTTATAAAATAGATATGTATAATACTATTACAGTAGATAAAAAAATTAGAAGATATATATATATGTAAATACTTTAGACATAAAATGTAACTACTATATACACGTACAGCCTTTAGTTCATATTTGTATATAAAGTAAACAACTTACCCTATAACATATAACATACACATATACTACAATAATTTATGTACCTGTGCAAAACAAACGAAGGAGGGGAAAAGAAGGAACAGGTCTTGGCCTGAGCTAAGGGAAAGCTGAGTGGACGGTGGCGGCTCTAGCTACTGGGTTTGGTGGTGGAGGCGGAACGGTGGGCAGATCCGGGAAGGTTGGATTGTGGTTGCCGTGGTCAGGGAGATGAGGGTGGGTTTGGACTGAGGCGTGAGGCCTGGGTGGTGGCAGATGCACGCAGGTGAAGAAAAAAAAGGGGAATGCTGTTGGTGCTCTCGATGGTGAAGGCTAGGGAAGGTGGACGAGTACAAGGCTGTTGTCACAGAGGAGAGGTGAATGGTGGAGCTTGTTGGTCTCATGCGAAAGAATGGCGGCTTCAGGGTTTCAGAGATGAGGCGAAGTCCATGGGAATGGGTTTCGTGAGGATATCAATTGGCTGAGAAACGAAAAGGTGGGAGGAGAAAAAGGAAATTCAAAAGTGAATGAACAGACTTGGTAAAATGAAAACGTACATAAATATAAGGTGAATTGAATTTTTCAACGGTGCCTCCAATTGAGCTGACTCATTAAAGAAAAGTAATAATGTGGTCCAGCCTTTACGTTATAAATTTTGAAACCGAAGGAAGAAATAAAGTCAAAATTTTGGGTACCGATACGACGAACAGTTTATTGTTTCTGTCGCGTACCGGACCTCAAAATACAGAAATAAATATATCGCTGAGATCAGCACGACGAGACGATCAAAATGGTATACAGATATTAGTGGTATGATCGTCCGATCAAAAGTCGATAATCGGTACTGAAAATGCTGCTATTACCAGAAATAAGATAAACGGAGCAGTAGAAGTCCAAATTTGGAAAAACGAATTTCGCAGTCTGATTCAGAATGATCTGAATAAATTTTCTCCTGTTGACATATTTTGGTTTTGGAAAACTTATAAATTCACTGTTATTAACCGGTTTGATTTGAAATGAAATTTCTCAGGAAAATAAACTTCAATCTTATCAGATGAAAATTTACCAGTTGCTATATTAAAATAGATGTATTCCAAATAATAAATTTTTAATTTCAAATTTTATTGTTTAAAATTTCACAAATTTCCAGTTAAAAATACTTTTAAAACCATTAAATTTTACGGGTCGTTACACTCTCCCCCACTCAAAACTTTTCGTCCTCGAAAAGAAAGAAGGTAGAAGAATAGAAACAACCAGACAGAAAAGATAAATTGAAAGTCAGATTAAACAATTAATTTAAACTATATAAATTTTACTTAAAATTTGAAAACTTCATTTGCAATTCAATTATCTTATATACTTTAAAACCTTTCAAAAATCCATTTGTAAAATTTCTTGCTTCCTTTATAAATACCATTTGTATGTTTAAATGACACCTTTATAAATGTATGAAAATCATTTGAAAACAATTATTTATTATTACTTATTTTTACAAAGAAGCTAATTGAAAACATTAAATCCAGTTCATAAATTTATTAATTCCATCTAAAATACTTTTCCAAATATTATTAATAAGTCAATAATCATTTACTTTAAATATGTTTTATTTAATTTATAACTTCTAAAATATTTATAACACTAAAATTTTCTATTGAATCATGTAGTCTATAATTAAACAATGTTCTAAAAGAATATAGCCAACAAGGAAAAAGAGGAGGATTTGGAAACAAATAAGTGAATAAATAAGCTGAGTAGATAAGATAGATTCAAAACAATAGTATCGGGCACGAATAGTAAATTAGAACCATAAGAATTTCAATTTCAAATATTAATAAAAAAATTCTTTGTTGGAAATACTTTTATAATAAAATACCTTTATAGTCGAACAAATTTTCTTTCGAAAATACTTTTATAACTCGATGTTTTAACAAGTTTATCCTTGTTCCTGTAGACTCTGGTAGTGCGTTGATCAGGCGCAAAACTAGAATTCTCCAGGTACTTAGTAGACTTGTTTCAACACCCAGTGAAAATACTGGAAAAAACTTTTAAAACAGATATGGAAAGTACAATCCAAACAAAACGAACAAAACCTTTGTCCAACCATGGTTCGCAGATACACAATGGTTATGCCTGGGTCCCCCAGGAAACAATCCATATCCGTAAGCTTTCTCAGCCCTGCGAGTTACGCCATGATGACTAGTAGAATGCAGGATACACAATGGTTACGCCTGGATCCCCCAGGAAACAATCCGTACCCCCAGGCAAGACTCAGCCAAGCATTTGCGCTACTATTCGCGACCTACACAGATTGCAGGATACACAATGATTACGCCTGGATCCCCCAGGAAACAATCCGTACCCCTAGGAAAGACTCAGCCAGGCAGTTGCGCTATGCAGTCACGAGAGAAACATAAGACCATGGGTAACGCCATGGAATTCGAAGGACACTCGAGTATCATATCCGGAAAACCAAAATCAGAGAGAATAATATCGATAGAATGAATCCAAGATGTGGCCACAAATCGGATATCAAGCAGAAGGCACTTTCCATATCTTTACTTCGAAAATATGTATCATATAGTACCTTTTCAAATCACTTTCAAATATCGTACTTATATAAAATTCATTATATATAAGATTTAAATTTCAAATCAAATACTTTCCAAAATCAATAGTATATCAAATCGTACTTATATAGACTTCCATTATATAAGATTTCACTTTCAAATTGAGTACCTTTTCAAATCTATAGTTTCGAATCAAATTCATACTCATACAAATCAATTTTATATAAGTTCGACAACTCCCAAATCAAGTGTTTAGTAACATAAGGTTCTCAAATTTTAATTTGTTTCAATATCAGTTCAATTTCAAAATCATATACCATTTCACCAAATTATTTCTTCTCAAATTAATTATCTTTTAGTTTCAAAGTTTCCAAAATAATAGATTTAGAAAATAAATCCAAATTTCCAAATCAATAATTTAAGTCAACCAATCCATTTCCAAAATCAAATATTTTCAAAATCATCTTATACTTATGTAAGGTCTATCTTATATAAGGATCAAATTTTTCAAAATAAATTTCGCTGTATGAAGAGCCATATGGGATTGAATATCTTTGCTTTTATGGGTTATATATCTTTGTAATTTAAATTGGAATTTTCTTTTAGTAAGCAAAGTTATTCTAACTCGACAGCTTTCAATTTCAGCGTCAAAATATATCAATGATATTAGGATATAAGATGTACATACGTCATCATTTCGCAAAAATCACATTTGATCGCTCGCTCGATCACACAAGTTCGCTTTCGAACTAGTATTGTCCATTCGACTTCCCTAATGCGGATTTCGATATGGTTTCTCGACTAGAAGCCATCAGTCTCCTTGCATAGCCATATACTATGATAGAGAATTCTAGAATCAAGCCCAAAATCCATATCAAATATTCGCCATCCAGAATCCAATGAAAAATCCTAACACGAAATGGTGTAATCCACCTCGAACTTGTGTACTCAAACTTGGATCAAATTAATTACGCGAATAAAATAGCATACGTGCAACTTATATATTTAGTTTCATAAAGATGTTACTAAGTTAAAACATTTAAACTAAATTTTATTCAAAATATTTTGAAGACCAAATTTTTTCAAAACATTTCAAATCCAAATTCATATTAGAAAAATCTAAAATTGCCTTATTCATTTACTTAACCAAACAGTTTCAACCTTTTTAAATCATATTACTTCATACTTAAACATTCAAAACAAATTTATATACTTTATCAAATAATTCATTTTTTTCAAAATTTCTTAGCTTTGAAAAGTTAACCTTGATTTGGAAGTGCTCGAACCTTCAAAATAGTTGAAGAAATCATTTTCAAATTCAAGAGTTGGAAATCAGCAACAAATCAGTAAATCAATTTTTATAGATGGGTTTATATCAAATCTGAAACTCAAGGACTGAACACCGGCTTACTTCAAATCATTTCAAATATATATATATATATATATATATATATATATATATACATATATATCTTTCGAATATCAAATCTTACTTCGGAATTTGAAATCAAAATAGTTTCACAAAATCACTCGCATAGTAAAGCTACTGAAGTGGCCTATCCCCCACTCTGAAACTCGAAAATCAATGTCGATGATGCGTGCACTCATCACCGAAATTATTTTCCAGCGACATAAGTGAGTTCTGGACTTCTATTTTCTCAAACTTCTTTTGAAATTTCTTCGAAACTCATTAAAATCATTTGAAACATTTCTTATTCGGAAAATATTTTTAAATCATGTTATTATTATATATTTCAAAATCTTAAAACCAATTTCAAAATACCGGAGTTCAATTCTCGAAATTTCAAATTTAAAATCCTTCAGTAAAAAAATCATTTTAGATAAATCAAATTTCTTATGTAATTTTTTTTTTCCAAAATCCTTTCGAAAACCTCAAATTCTTATTTTAAAAGGGTATATAATCCTTATCGAAAACATTTCAATTTTATATAGAATAAAATCATACTTATCAAAATAATAATTTCGGTTTAGAAAACAATTTCTAGAATACAAAACCCGATTTTCAAAGGATGATTTGAGAATGGATTTCAACAAAGATAGAGATTCAAATTAGAGGAACTCTAATCAAATAAAATTTCTGATTCGAAGATAGGCTTGAACGAAGATGAGACAATTAACTTACAAAATAGGAGATGGATATACTTATACAAGTCGCGGGCGACCTTAACCGGGTCAACCGTGACTTCAGGAACAAGATCGATGTAGAATTCCAAGAAAAACCAACATTCGATCGTAAGAGATAGCGGTATCTAAACCAAAGATATATAAATCTCCGGTGAATCAATGCCAATTGTAAAGGAGTTCCACCCCTTTACAAATCATCCAAAGATTGGCGGGATCGCCTATTCTTATAGAGATCATTCGAAGTGGAGTTATGGGATACTCCAGAATCAAAAGAATACAAATAGGGAGAGACAAGAATGAATTTTGGAACCGCAAGGAACGTTCCAAAGTTCAAAGGAAATCGAGTCAAAAGGAAGAAATTCAAACTCGAACGAAAGTGATTCTGTAAATAAATTTACTATATATGCTAGGTTTTGCCTAGAGCCAAAGCTCTGATACCAACTGTAACGACCCGCTGTTTTGGACCATTCAAATCGACAATAATCCACACATGTCTGACTTGAATAATTCAAAATAACATATTGTAATAAAAAATTTGGCAAAACTCAGCATATGCAGTAAATAAATCAATCACAGAATCACAGACACAGAGTAATACAATAATACGCAGCGGAATAGATAAAATAGTAGTTCATGAAGCTACTATATAAACATCAGAGTTAGAAATAAAATACAACAGAATATCTCAAATGCAGTGAAGTCTTCAGTACAACAGATGACTTCTCTGAACTAATCAACTAGAAGAGCTGAAAGCTGAGGCGATAGTTGGATCTCTAAAGGAAGCTCCAAACTCCAAAGGTGAGTCTCAAATGCTGTATCACTCGGTCTGACCCGAGCGTAAAGCAAAATACAAAACACTCGAGTCAGGATTAACATTCTTATACTAATAAATCCAACTCAAGTGAAATATCAATTGAAATACAAGTAACTTAAAGGATGTTTGGGATAACCATCCTCTAAGGATCTTCAGAACTATCTACAAGGTGGAAATATACATTATAACACCGTGGTCATTTCAATTTAATTTATACTTCAAAACCCCAAATATCATTTCATTTCAAATATAAATATTTTCCAAAATAGTATATATAGGTTAAATAATTTATAAAATAAAGTATTTATAATTTCCTTAAGTTCCATAAATCGGTTCAAATCAACTCAATTTCCAAATTCAAATTTATTCAAAGTTCAATTCATCAATTTAATTCATTTCTAAACAGATCATTTAAATTTTCAATATATTTCAAAGCTTTAATATTCAACAATTTCAAAGTTAAATTTAACAGTTTCAAATAGCTCTTGATTTAACTTCATTTATTATTTAATCAGGGAATATTCACTTAATAAATTCAATATCATTTAACTAGCCTTAAATTTCATTTTTACTAAATATTTCCTTAAATTTATTTTAAACAAGAAATATTCATTAAATTATTTAAATCAAACTCAAGTTATAAATCATATCTTACATCTCAATTTCAATAAGTTTCAAATCGGTTTAATTAAATAAAATTCTTTATTGAATCCAATTTCAACTAAATTCAAATTATCTTCCCCACCTCAACTTATTCAAATTATTACAAAAATCTATTTTGAAATGTATTTTAAATACTCAACATATTATATGTATTTAAATCCATCATTCCCATTTATATATAATAATTTAAGGCTCAACATTTATTAAAACCATATGTTTCTTTCCAAAACCATAAAATTCATTTTCAAAATATTTTTATATGGACCAACGGTGTCTGTATATATACATCATATGGTTAAGTGATACGGATATTTATCATTTCAATCCGAAATTTAAATATATACAGGTAGATATCATTCCGACCCGTAATCCCAATTTCAATTCAAATGAAAATCGCTTGGGTTTATCATTTCAACCCATAACGATTTTCTCCTATTCTAAAGTCCGTTCGGGTATGTATCATTTCAACCCATAGTGAATTCTATACTAACAGTGTGATATCCCGGGAATTTGGACAATATCAATTTAATAATTTATATTTAAAAATTAAATTGATTTGATGATCTTTGTTAATAAATTTGAATAAATTTAATAATCTAATTAAATAAATATTTAATTAGTGATTTATCTTTTAAAACTTTAATAGAATGATTTCTATTTATAATATATATAAGTGTATATATTGTAAATAGATGAGTTGGTTTGAATTTAACAAATGAGATTATATTTTCAAATTCTAATATATATTGGTAATTTGGAAATCATGATTAATTTAATATTAAGTTTTTCAAAAGTTATTTAATAAATAACTATATAGTTTAAAATACATATTATAAATGTTTAATTGTTTAAAAATAGATTTTTAGCTTAAGTTTAAATTTAAATGAAAAGGTTTGTTTTATTTCTTTTTAAAATATTACTTGATATATATGATTTAAAAATAGAAGTTTAAATACAATTTACATATGGCCTTAATTCATTTAAGTAATAAGTAATTTATAATCTCTTTTATAAACTATTTAAAATGGTCAAATGTGTTATTTTCAAATAATAGATATATGTATTGTTTTTATATATAAATATAATTGGTTTTATTTACATTTTCTTTAAAGTAATTTATATACATATACATATTAGGTAAGTATTTATAAATAGTAAACTAGTATAAAAGCTTTTATTTACATTTTAAAATAAATAAATATATGTATTAAATACTTAAAAGACAAATGTCATTATATTAAAGCCTAATATGACATGTGTTAAGTAATAAATATAACAATATGACAAATGTCAAGATTTTGTTTTTCTTTTAATTTTTAAAATTAATCATTTCAGCCTTTATAAATATATATCCTTTCTCCTCTCCATTTCTTTTCTATTCTTAAAATTTTAAAGCTAAGAAACTTAAACAATTCTCTAAAAAAATCTGAAAACAATCTTCAGCCTGCAAAATTCTTCTTTAATCTGTAATTAACATTCCCTTCATTCCAAAATGCAAATCAATTTCCCTGTAACCTTTTTAAATCTGTAAACATCTTCCAAAATCAAAAGCCAAATCCTATAACCAATTCTCTAAAACAATCTGATCATCAAAACTCCTCAAACCAGAGATTTATCAAATCTAAAGCCTGTAATCTTCTTCAAAAATAAAACCTGGAAGTGCATTTTCAAAATTTAAAACCAAAGCCTGCAAGTTCTCTTCAACCTGAATCAAAGCCTGCATGTACTCTTCAAGACAGAGATAAGCAAATAGATCTGGGATCAAAAGCATGCAAGTTTTAAAATCAAAACAAAGATGCAACTAAAATTTTCAAGGCTGTTTTCAAAGAAATCAACAAAGCTTTTAAAACCAGAGGCTCTGTTCTTCCTCAAAACAGTGAGTAACTTTATATTTAAAATATAATTGGTTGCATGCTAGATGGTTGAATATAAATGTGTATTGATAAGTGAATGTCTGATATTTGTGTGCATGCTGGTTATAAGTGATCTGTTCATCATTTGTTCTAGGGGAGTAACATCTTTTCTGAAAATGCTTAAGTATAAATGTGGTTGCATGTGAATCTCTGAAGCAAGAATGTTTGTATCTATATTAATTTTCTGTGAACATTTGGATGATAAATGTGTGCATGTTTGTGAAATGTCTGAACTTCTCTGTTCTTTGTTTTAAAACTAAGATTTTGGTCAAAATCCATTATTCCTTTAACCAATCTCTGTTTAGTCTTAGAGTTCAAATAAAATTTGTATGTTTAATCATAGATTAAAGTTTAAAATTTTATTTAAGTAGATTAAATTTGAAATGGCTCTGTAAAATCAAGAAGAACAGTATAAGTTGGAGTTATGTTAAAATTTCAACATCTTAATTTATTGATTCAGGGTTATGAATCAAATCCCTAGACAAAATCATGATTTTTAAAAATAAAATCACAAATTCTAGTATTAGGATCAGAGAGTAGTTCAGGGTTGAATGAAATTTGAGTTTTTGGTCATTGCTGATGATCTCAAAGGTTTGGGAGGTCGGGGTTTCTTCTGGAGTTGGAAGAACGATTGGGTAGTTAGGGAAAATTAGCAGAGAGAAGATCAGATTATCGTGGTAGTTGCGGTGGAGGATTGAAGTCTGTAGCCCTAGTTTGGGTAGATTTGGTGTGTTTGATCGTCACGGCTTCTTTGTTGAATCGAGTTCAACGAAATTAAGGGAGATAGTAGGGGAGATGTTGGCGATGGTGTAGACGGAGTTTCAGCAACTCCGATGATCGGAGGCAGGAGTACGAAGGGGTTTCCAGGCTTTAGTGTGTTCGAGCTGTTGATGTTCCAGGTTTCGATTTTTAGGCTCGAATTCTCGTTTTCGATTTCAAGTATTGATCGAAGGTTGGATGATCGTAATCTGGTGTAGGGTTGATCGTCGATGTGTGGGGATGCTCGGTGATGGTCGGAGACGTTGCTGGTGACGGTACACGTGCACGCGATCGTGTATGTTTCTCTGGTGAAGTCTGGGTTTGCAGAGGATGGTACTCGGGTGAGACTCGAAGTATTTAAGGGTGCGACTCGAAGTAAATAGGGTGAGGCTCGGGTAGTTTTGTGTGCCAGGTTTTTAAAATCTGGGTGGTTTAAATTTAAATCTGGATTTAAATTTGTTAAACAAAATTTAAACAGGATTTTAAATCAGAGTTTAAATATACAAATCTAAGTGGTTTTGAATCTTAGGATTGGAATAAATAAGTTTTATAAATTTAAATATTTTAAATTGTTGTTATATTTAAATGTTGAAATTAAAAAGAAATTTGAATTAAACCTTTTTGAAAAATTCTTTTATAAGATATAGAAAATTCTTTACCATGTAAAAAGTTAGAAATTTGGTTTTAAACTTTGGTAAAGACAAGTTGGTATTTATTCTAAAATCAGAAATTAAATAAATGATTTAAAAATAGATTTGAAAATGAATGTTTTCAAATATATTGTGAATGAGATGTAACCATGGGAAAAATGTTTTTATCTTAAAGATTAAATTATTAAGGTAATTAAAATGGTTTAATTAATTAAATTAATTAATGTTTTGGATTGATTAAATTGTAATGAAGGATTTAAATTAATTTAATTAAGGTTTAAGATGAATTAACTAGGAATAATTAATATATAATTATGGATTATGAATTAGAGTATTAATTAATGTTTAGGAATTAATTAATAAAGTAATTTAAGATTAATTAAGTTATGATTAACACTTAATTAATTAAATAATTAGAGTTTAATTAATTGGTTATTAAGATTTATTAATTTGAAATTAATAATAATTAATCTAAGTTAATTACTTAAGAAAAGTAATTAAATAATTGTTAATGAAAGTCATTAACTATGGATTATTAAATAATTAATTTATGTAATTAATTTTAATAATTAATTAGATTAATTAATTTAAAGATAATCAATTATAGAATTTGTTTTAAATGGAATTACTTAATGGAAGTAATTAAGAATTAATTACTTATTGTAATTAATTGAAGTTAATTTGATTTAGTTTAAGTTAAGTAATTAAGTTAATTAAATTATAATAATCAAGAGATGATTTGATAATAATTACTTTATGTAATTATTAAGGTATGATTATTTAGGAATGTAATTTGAGTTTAATTACTTATGAATTAATCAAGGGATTAATTAAGAAATTAATTAAGGAAGTAATTAATTTAGTTAATGAAAGTAATTAAGGGTAGTTAATTACTAATTGAAGATTAATCAAGGTGATTAATAAATGTTATTTAATTTAAGGTTAATTACTTAATGTAATTAATTTAATTAAGTAATTAATAATTAAGTTGTAATTAAGGATCATTAATTAATATAATTAATGATGTAATTAAGATTGATTAATTAAGTAAAATTAATAAATGAAGTGATTAATTAATGTAATTAATTAAGAATTAATGTAGTTAATTATAGTTGATTAAGTTAATTAATTATAGTTAATTAATTAATGAAGTAATTAAAGGATAATTACTATAAGTGGTTAAGGATAATTAATTTAAGTAATTAATTAAGGATAAATTACTTGAAGGTAATAAAAAATAATAATTAATCAAAGATGATTAATTGAAAAAGGTAATTATAGGATAATTAATTAATTTGTAATTAATTAATGTTTAAGTAAGAAGGATTTATAAAATAAAGTAATTAATTTAAATTAACTTTAAATTAATTAAAGATGATATAAATCATTACTTATGGATGGATGATAATACTGAATGCTTTGCATTTGTTTGATATCTCTGATGAGATATATGTTGTGTGATATGGATGTTTAGTAGAATTGTGATGATAATATGAATTATCCGATAATGTTGATTATCTATTGAGAATTATCTTTCTATGTGTATAAGATAATTGTATTAAATTGTTTTAACCTTTAAAACAACTTGGCCTTAAAAGATACGTTTTGGATTTCGATGAGACCGGGATCGGGTTTCCGTATACCGGATTTCCAGGTCTGGAGACCCGAATACCACATCGATCCAAATTTACGTTAGGTCGTGAAATCCAAATGGAGCAAGTGAAGACTCGAGGTGTAAGAACGATTCTTTGTCAGTATAACTCTGTGGGTGATTCCGTAATGAGTTGACGGAGATAGTACTTTCAGATTCGAGATAAAGATTTAGAGTGCAAGGGTTATTGTCGTTAACTCTGAGCGTGATTCCAATACGAGTGTAACGAGATAATGCCTTCGGTTTCGTTCGAACCCGGAACGAACTTGTATGGATTGAATGCTTTCAGAACATTGTCAGGTGGACGATGAGCATTCTAAGTGATGTGTTCTGTTTTAAGGTAATCGTGACCTCAAGCCTCACAAACCGGGAATGGCTAAAACAGGGGAGGTGCAGCAAGGTTAGTGGGTAGCACCCAAGTAGGACAAGATTATCTCTGTCTAGAGGTCCCTTCTTATTATTATTCGGCTGTGTGGGCAGTTGTGAGCTCCAACTGCTGGGATATCTTGTGCGGGAATTATCCAGTAAGGGATGTTCCGACCTTGTGTTGCAGGGGATTGGGAGTGATCCTCGGTACGGTGATCTAGGCCACGTACTGTGACGGGCGGTACCCCGGTAGCCCTGCCATTGTATGGAATCCAAACTCCAATAAGTGACAACGGATTTGATTGTATAACCCACTTTGTTGGCTAGTATGCTGGAATTTAATAATGTAACAATTTCAGCTATTTCATATTTATTTGAAAACCCTAGACCTATTATAATAAAATCGGATTTCCTATCAAATGTTTTGGTTAGCGTAAGGTAAAAACTTACCCATGTTTATTGGTGGGAAGTCTTACGTGATACCTTTTCTTTTAAAAGGTTTTGAAGTTAAGCAAGTTTAACCTGTTACTCACACCAGACCCATGTCTGACCCAAGTTGTTTATTTCTGTGTTATAAACTCTTGGGTACTCAAATTTTTACGAGTAGCCAAGGGATTCAGGTTAGCTTTGACGAGTTATCTGGAGGAGCAATGGAGCAGGAGGCTTCAGCGTTATAGATAAATAGTAGTTTCCACTGTGTTGATCTTTGTATTGATCTGTATTGTATTGAGTTGTAATAACTAGACAGATGTTTATAACTGTCTAGTATGTGATGAATAATCTGTGTAACTCTGATGTATATGATACTATGTAATATGTTATGTGATATATTATATTTCATTCGTTTCCGCTGTGAGTATCTGTTGTCGTTTCTTTCTCTTTTCTCTTCTTTTCTTTTTCTCACCCCTTTCTTTCTTATTAATGATGCGTCATTCTGTGGTATGGGTGGCGGGTCGTTACAAACAGGGAACTTGCAGAGTGATAACAGATAATATAAAATATAACAACAGGCATATATCATCAATATAAATAACAGATACTGGTGTCAGATGTCATAGGTGAACATATACAGACAATAGTAATAACAGGCATATAAATACTAGATACTGGTGTCAGATGTCACAGGTGAACATATACAGATAATAGCATATATACTAATTTAAATAACTACAGCATCATATTTCAATTGTCGTTTCAATTGAAATCAAATTTAATAAATACAAGAATGTTAATCGTGAGTGATTGCTCACCTTTCGAGGCTAGATAGGATAGACAATGAGATGGATTTCGGATCCAAGCATGGATTTCGCAGAAAAGCACGATGGACACGAGTTGGATGGACAAAGCTGATATATAGGATCAAATCAGAACGGCATCGATGAAGATAAATGGTATGAATGAACTTATATGTATAACTATATACATATTATTTTGCAAAAAAAATCAAATAAAATTTTTTCACACATATTAAATTAAATATATATATATATAAATGAAAATACTTAGGTTATATTTTATCCCTTTCAAAATGACATATATATTTCAAAATAATGAAATATATTATAAAATAAAACTGTTATTTCACACATACATATCCAGTACACAAATATCTATATATAATTGATGTATAAAAACATAACTCAGGTGCATATATAGGAACTACTATATATATAATAATAAATTTTTCTCTAATCAAATTTTTCTAAAACATAAAATATACTTTTTTTCAGATCAGTATTCTTAGTTAAGCACCTATATACCAAATCAATGTACATATATATATAGTTTTCACCCAAAATATGCAAAATAACTTTTCAATTGGAAGCAGTCTCAAAATCTATATTCTGTTACTTTAAAAGTAAGTGAAAACTTAAAATATAAATATAAATATAATAAAATTTATACTAACAGGTAATAGATAATCCTGGTACATGCTAACATACATAACAATATCATATACAGTTTATAAAACTTACATACTTATACTAATACTATATACACAAATCAAAAATTGATAGACGACTATAAAATCCCACAGATGGACCGTAATTATCTCAACCTAAAATTTATATGAAAATATACATGTATGCGAAATCATTTGTTTTCAAACTATCACGTGCACGATATAATATGTGTGAGTGATATAAACAGCAAATGAAATAGCTATGTGCAGACTTTACATATATACATACATATAATGCAGACAACCCATACTCTTGTATAATTAAGCAAATGTATACTTACAGAATACCAATATGTTTATCCCACTTATACACTTATGAATATAAACTATAGAACATAACCGACAAATATATATATATACTTAAAATTTGTATAACTAACAGACTTATCTACATGGTAGACTTATAAAATAGATATGTATAATACTATTACAGTAGATAAAAAAATTAGAAGATATATATATATATGTAAATACTTTAGACATAAAATGTAACTACTATATACACGTACAGCCTTTAGTTCATATTTGTATATAAAGTAAACAACTTACCCTATAACATATAACATACACATATACTACAATAATTTATGTACCTGTGCAAAACAAACGAAGGAGGGGAAAAGAAGGAACAGGTCTTGGCCTGAGCTAAGGGAAAGCTGAGTGGACGGTGGCGGCTCTAGCTACTGGGTTTGGTGGTGGAGGCGGAACGGTGGGTAGATCCGGGAAGGTTGGATTGTGGTTGCCGTGGTCAGGGAGATGAGGGTGGGTTTGGACTGAGGCGTGAGGCCTGGGTGGTGGCAGATGCACGCAGGTGAAGAAAAAAAAGGGGAATGCTGTTGGTGCTCTCGATGGTGAAGGCTAGGGAAGGTGGACGAGTACAAGGCTGTTGTCACAGAGGAGAGGTGAATGGTGGAGCTTGTTGGTCTCATGCGAAAGAATGGCGGCTTCAGGGTTTCAGAGATGAGGCGAAGTCCATGGGAATGGGTTTCGTGAGGATATCAATTGGCTGAGAAACGAAAAGGTGGGAGGAGAAAAAGGAAATTCAAAAGTGAATGAACAGACTTGGTAAAATGAAAACGTACATAAATATAAGGTGAATTGAATTTTTCAACGGTGCCTCCAATTGAGCTGACTCATTAAAGCAAAGTAATAATGTGGTCCAGCCTTTACGTTATAAATTTTGAAACCGAAGGAAGAAATAAAGTCAAAATTTTGGGTACCGATACGACGAACAGTTTATTGTTTCTGTCGCGTACCGGACCTCAAAATACAGAAATAAATATATCGCTGAGATCAGCACGACGAGACGATCAAAATGGTATACAGATATTAGTGGTATGATCGTCCGATCAAAAGTCGATAATCGGTACTGAAAATGCTGCTATTACCAGAAATAAGATAAACGGAGTAGTAGAAGTCCAAATTTGGAAAAACGAATTTCGCAGTCTGATTCAGAATGATCTGAATAAATTTTCTCCTGTTGACATATTTTGGTTTTGGAAAACTTATAAATTCACTGTTATTAACCGGTTTGATTTGAAATGAAATTTCTCAGGAAAATAAACTTCAATCTTATCAGATGAAAATTTACCAGTTGCTATATTAAAATAGATGTATTCCAAATAATAAATTTTTAATTTCAAATTTTATTGTTTAAAATTTCACAAATTTCCAGTTAAAAATACTTTTAAAACCATTAAATTTTACGGGTCGTTACAACATATGTTAGTATTGGCAACGTAGGGTCCACGCAATGTAGGATTATCATGAAGTATGTTGGCAGTCTACATATATATTAAGTTTCAACAAGTAGAGATAATAACAGTAGGGTCCCTCTAGTATAGCATTGATAGTAGTTATATTGCTTATGATTTAAGAAGTTTATAATAGTTGAGTTTATAATCTGTATGACTTTATTAAAGAAATATTATGCACATATTTGTTTTACTTGTAAATTTACACATGTTGATTTTAAAATACGTGTCTGAAGGGTTCGTAACATAATATATATATAGATCTTATCTTTAATATTGAAGTAAAGATATTGATTTGAAATTTAATAGGTATATCTTATTTAGTATATGTTTGAATTTACAATATAATTATTTTACATACAGATATAGTTATATATATAAAGTCAATGATATCTATTTTATTTGCATCAATCCAGTTTTGATTTGATTTATTCTATTTCGTATCTATCAGCTTGACCGTCAAATTCGTGCCAATCTCGACTTGCTTTGAAATTCATGCTTGGATTCGTAACTCTTCTCGTTTCCATTCATCTCTGGCCTCGACAGGTGAGCACTCACTCACGATTAACGTCTTTTATTTATTAATTTGATTTCAATTGAAACGACAATTGAAATATGCTGCTGTTAGTTAAATACACTGTTATATATGTTATTGCCTGTATCAGTTCACCTGTGACATCTGACACCATTATCTGTTAATTATTTATGATGATACAGTTTGGCTGATAATTGATTGATTGTTGATGTTTATATTGGACGTTAAATTGTTAGTGATAAATGATAAATAGTATGCAAAATTGAAATGGATATAGGATAGTTAACGATTTTAAAACTGATTTATATGTTAAATTTGATTAGTTGAATATGACCCACTTTTAATTGTTAAATTAATGGACATGTAGAATAGTGATAATTACACTTTGAACCATTGAAGTATATTGGATTAATTGTTGTAGTGAAAAATTGAAATTGAATGACAAGTGAAAACCGTAATGTAATAATCTTTAATCTACATGAAATGATAGTGTAGATTCTAGAAATAATTATATTAATTCGTACAAATAACAATGCGAATTAATACGGTTATTTCGGGATTATTTGAATTGATTATTGGATTGATATTGATTGTTGTTATTGCTTGTTTATTTACTTTGACACCATCCCAGTTATCACACTGCAAGTTCCCTTTTCTATGTTTTGATTTTGAATTGAATTGGAATCGGGTTGAAATAATAAATACCCAAATTTGAACTTTGACCTAGGATAGGAAATTAAATAAAACCCGATTGGTCAATAATTTGATTTAAAATAAACGAAGATTTTATTTGAATAAAGAATATGGTTTTGTAATGAAGTTGAAATTTGAATTTTTAATGAAAGGAAAATGTTAATAATCTGAAACAAAATATTAACAATGTAATTGATGAAAGAATGTTGTTTAATTTGAGAAATTATTGAATTAAGTTTGAGATTATAATTAAGTTTGAAATTATTAAACTTTGAAATGATTTAATAATTAATTTTGAAATTATAATTAAGTTTGAAATTATTAAACTTTGAAATGATTTAATAATCAAGTTTGAAATTATAATTAAGTTTGGAATTATTAAACTTTGAAATTATTTAATAATTAAGTTTTGAATTATTTAATAATTAAATAAGATTGAATTATTTAATGATTAATTGAATTGAATTCTTTAATAAGAGAAATTGAATTTTTGAATAAGTGAATCTTTACTTCGTAAATAATTGAAATTGAGTTCTTTATTAATTAAGTTTGGAAAATTATTTAAGTAATTAAATAAGTGAAATTGAATTTCTTTAACAAGAAATAAAATGTGATTTATTAAATTAATATAAGACTTGAAATTTAAAGAATTGATTTGACGAATTTAGTTTAATTCAAAATTGTAAGTTTTGATTTGATGAAGTTGAACTTAAGAATTGATTTAATGATTTGGAAATTTAATAGAAATTGTTTTGAATGATAAATTTACTTTACGAATATTAAATGAAATCGATAAATGAATTAAATTGATTTGAATGTTAAATTAAGTTAATGTTAATGATTTCAGAATGAATCTTATATACGAACTTGAATCAATATTTGAATTGTTTTAAAGGAAATTGAAATTGATTTATAAGATTTTGAAATGATAATTTGGAAGTTTTGAAATGTAAATTATTGGAAATTGGTTTTGAAAGACAACGAAATGTTGATTTACGAATTGAAATTGAAATTGAAATTGATTTGGTTTTGAAATAAATAAACGACCAATCGGTGAAATAATTACGGAAGTTATTAAAGAGACCGGAATTCGGTTATGGATATACTCTCTATCTAAACTGAAAACCACTTTAATAACTATACGCGGAGTGATGATCCAGAATGAAGTGGTTGGAATGATGTACGTGATGACTGAAGAAAGAGAACGATAATGGATAGCCTTGACACTTGTGTCAAATTGGAAATGACTAAAACAGGAGCTGTGCCGGGCCAATGGAGGATTAGCTACCTCAAGTGGACACACTTCTTCGAACTACTTATTACTTGTTGTCGATTGGTGCACCCTTGATTTTGGGAGTGTTGTTTCACGGTGTTGCGGGCGCTGCGGCGTTGCGTTCTCACCAGTCCGGATCAGGCGAACGGTAGTATCACTACCTTGGGTATAGCCTCATGTGCCTTGTCATACTTGTATTCCATTTATACGCGACCACTACGATTTTGATTTGTACCTTTAGTATATGGATTGCCCTCGGGTGACTTCCGGTTTTGGGGAAACTACGGTCTTGTATATGCTTTTGGGAATAAAAATGTGTTAAGGGTGGAATGGGCCATGACTTAACGCTATTTTGATATCTTTTTATATTACTGATAGACATTATCTACTTATCGTACACTACTACATAGTAGATAGTTTAACGGATCCTTAAAGGATGGTTATTCCAAACATCCTTTGAGTTACTTGTATTTCAATTGCTATTTCACTTGAGTTGGATTTATTAATATAAGAATGTTAATCCTGACTCGAGTGTCTTGTGTTTTTGCTTTACGCTCGGGTCAGACTGAGAGTACCAGTATTCGAGACTCACCTTTGAAGTTGGAGCTTTGCTTGAAGATCTAGCCATCTATTCTGCTTTCAGTGTTCGATGATTCCAGTGATGTATTCTGCTTTGTATTTGATGTATTGCATTACTCTTCCGTTGTATCTGGTTTAACTCTGATGTATTTTATATATTCATATAGTAGCTTCATGAACTACTATCTCTTTTATTTCCGCTGCAATTATTACTCTGTGTCTGTGTTCTGTGATTATTTATTTACTGTATATGTTCAGTTTTGCCAAATTTAAATTAACAACGCGGTATTTTGAGCAATTCAACTCCGACATGTGTGTCTACCTATACACTTATAATGGATGTGAATGGTCCAAAATGGCGGGTCGTTACAAATAATGAAATTATATAAGTATAAATTTATAAATGTGAATTATAAATAAAATGGATTTTAAAGTAATAAAAGCACTGAATTCACTACGGTTGCAAGAAAATAATAAGGGTGATGACTGCAGCATCATCAGTATCATTTCCGAGTTTCTGGGTGATGGATTTGCTACCATTAGTAGATCGAAGATATAAGTGTTTTTGTGATAAACAAATTTGAATTTAAAATCCAAGTTAGAAACTGATAAATATAAGTGAACTGAGTTTAGACTTATAATATAAAATAAAAATTTAACTTTAGTAAAGTTAAATAAATTTGAGTTAGCATAATAAAATATATGATTTGAAATTTAACTAAAGGAAAATTAAATAAATTGAATTGGATTTGAACTGGATTAGATAAGTTATTGAAATAAAAATCAAACTTAAGTGTTAAGTGATTATATAATATAAATTTGAAAGTTTAAATAACTAAGTTGTATAACTTATACATCTAGTAATAACAAGTTAAAAACAAGAGTTTTTGAACTTGTAATTAGAAAACTTTAAAATTGGAATATGAAATTAAAATTTAACTTCGGTAAAGTTAAATAAATTGGAGTTAATGAATTGAATTAAGTGTATTGATGAATCGAATAAAAGTGAATATAAACCTAAGTTGTAAGGTGATTATATAACGATGATTTGAAATTATAAAATAGGAATGAAAGCGAACATAAGTATATATTCATGAAAGTTGAAGTGAATAAGTGTATAATTTATGAATTTTGTAA
Source organism: Allium fistulosum (assembly GCA_030737815.1). Lineage (NCBI taxonomy): Eukaryota > Viridiplantae > Streptophyta > Magnoliopsida > Asparagales > Amaryllidaceae > Allium > Allium fistulosum. The sequence continues at coordinate 1,112,039,990 of CM060907.1, read as the reverse complement.
TAAAAAGTTCAAAACAAAAATTTAGATTTGTTAATTATGAAACGTTAAGAAATGGATTTTGAATTGGATTTATAAGTTAAAACTTAAGTTAAATAGGATGAATGTTGGAAAGGAAGTTAACTTAAGAAATATAAAAGAGGTTGGAAAGATATTTAATTTGAGTTAAGACTTGAATGAAGTTGAATTTGATATCAAGTGAATTAAAAGTTGAAGTGATGAATATGAATATAAACTTGAATTGTTAAATGAAATTCAAATTTGGTTGTAAAATAAATTAGTTAATTGAATATGGTTTGGGATATTTATTTGTTAGATTAAATATAACTTAAATTGGGAATGTTGGAATAAAACTTAAGTTAAGAAGTTGTGAATTAATAATAGCATTGGAAGTGTTGCATAAAATGTTGGATTAAACTTAAGTAGAAATTGTATGAAATGAAATGTGATTCAACATAATCTGAATCTAAATTGGGTATTAGCAAAGAATGTGAATATTGAATATAAACCAATTAGAATTAAAAGCGTTAAACCAAATTGAATGTAAACAAAGTAAATATGAATGTTTGAGTGTAAAGTAAATTAATTTGGTTATGTTCGATATGCATTGGTTATTAGTTGGATGTTAGTTGATTGAATAGAAATTCATTAAATATTAATGAAATTGAATTAATGAAATTGAATTAATGAAATTGAAAACTAAATAACTGAATTCAAATTGGAAGTAAAGTGAATCTAAATAGAATTGAATTTGATTTGAATTGAAAGTGAACTAACTTGGATATAAATTAGTTGAATGTAAACTAATTGGATGAAAACTAAATGGCAAATGAATGAATTTAATGGATGTTATTTGTTTGTTGATTTCTTATGTTGCATGTGTTTCCTTTGCATATAATTGTTGTATAGTATGTGTTGTATATGTTGTATATTGATATTACTTTCCATATATACATGTGCTTATTGTTTGTTGAGTGTTTAATAGGTGCGGATAACGTTGCTTCGCATTTGGAGCTCGCTTTCGCGCTATATTAGCCGTGTATGCTTTCTAATAATATATAAGGTACATATCTCGAATTACATATCGTACTTTGTAACGACCCAGAATTTTGGTTATTTGAAATTGAAATATTTAATTGATTTTAAATATTTAAAAGTTAATTTTTAATTTGAATTTCAAATATAACTGTTTATTTGATAATTTAATTTTTGAATTTAACAATTGAATATTGGTTTAATTATTGAATCTTGAGTTTTAAGCTTGTTAAAAATAATTTAAAGGCTTATAAAACTTATATTAATAATAATGAAGATAATAAAACTTTTTAAATGGAATTTGAAAGTTATTTATTCAGTTTTTAAAATATATCGTTTAAATTGACATTTAAAAATAGCCTTCCGGGGCACAGTCTCGGATTTCGACGAAACCTGTTCCATTAGATCTGTAATAGTGTATTATTATCGGATTTCAAATTTCGTAGTGTTTGGAGTTATCGTTTGGTCATACGGGATATAAACGCACTGAAATTATATCGAAAATTCAATATAATAGTTGGATCCAAAAAGCTATCTTCTCCATACGATCGAATTAGGACTCGAAACCTTTTCCATTGCATTCGAAATAGGGGTATAACATTATAAACGTCTAGTGGCATGCCTCGATAGGAGGTCGAGATTTTCAAACATGTTTCCTCCCTCCTTCTCTTTTTATATATCTGGCCGAACACACAGTAAAAGGAATGAAAAAATAATGATGGTCGGACTTGGAAAATTTTTATCTCCTAAGATAATCAACTAAAAATTCCCAAACGAAATCATAAATTCCTATTTCTTCATTCTCTTCCATCTGATATAATTGTGGTGGGGTGCGGCTTCAAGTGGGGTTGATCGGAAGTGGATGTCGAGTTGCAGTGGAAATTAGGGTTTGGGATTTCGAACTATGAAGGGGAAGATTGGTTAGGGGTGAGTGTTCTCAGCTTTGGCATGAAGAGGCGCTTCTATAACCAGAAAATGGTGAGGTGCGGCACTACTTTTGGGATCGTGACATTTTGTAATTCGCGTCCAGGTGGTGGCAGTCGCGATTCGCGAGGGGCAGCTGGAGCATGGGGGGAAGGTGTGCAATCAAGGGAGTAAAGGGAGGCGATGTGTGGGCGAGCTTAGCGGCGACGACGGTGGCCAGAAGTCACGTGCACGTGCACGTATCAGTGAAGAAGAAATAGAGAAAGGGGGGAAGAAGAAGAATAGTTTGGGATGTGGGGCAAATTATAAAAAGAAAAACAAAAAAGAAAGAAAGGGAAAGAAAATATGAAGAAAGAAGGAGGGGAGTTTAGTTTGGGCTGAGTAGTGTGGGCCGTGTTTTTCATTTTGGGCTGGGTAATGAATCTTGTTTAAATTTAGTTATATATATAGTTTAATTTAAAATTTCAATTCCGTATAAAATGCATATCTCATTCATTTTAGGTACAATCGACACGAGGTTTATTGCTGTAACGACCCGTAAATTTTAACTCTTTTAATAACGTAATTAGTTGAAATTTTGTGAAATTTTAAACGATGAAATTTTGAAATAAAAATTTGATATTTGGAATGCGTCTAATTAATCATAGCAACTAGTAAATTTTCATCAGATAATTTGGAAGTTTATTTTCTAGTGTAATTTTATTCCAATTTATATCAGTTAAAATTGATGAATAAAAATGTTTTCCAAACCTGAATATTTTTATATAGAAAATTTATAAATCATCTTCTGAGTGAGACGTCATATTTCGTTTCTCCAAATTTTGACTGCTACTGCTCCGTTTATCTTATTTTCGACAGAATAGCAGCATTTTCGGTACCGATTATCGACTATTGATAAGATGATCGTACCACTAATATCTATGTACCGTTTTGATCGTCTCGTCATCTTGATCTCCATAATATATTCTTTTGTGTGTTTCGGAGTACGGGTGACAACGAAATCTACGGAACGGTTTCTGTATCGGTTCCGCATTTTTGAATCTTTTTGAATTTCTTGTTGATTCGTTATCCACTGGGTTAAACCCAACAGTCACTAGCTATTATTATTAGTTATGTCCAAACAAGTGGCTTTTGCTTTTCCCAGATTTCAATTTATATCCTCTGGTCTGTTTCTCTTTACTGGTTCATTGGAAGGATAAATATTAAATAATACGTTTTATTATATTTAGAGTTGTACGCATAGTTTTCGTTTCTTCTTCCTTTTCTTGAAAACCCATTTATTCACGCCATCTACAAACCATAGCCGAACCTCCCCCGATAGCCTTCCGCATCTACTCCACTCCGGCTGCAGCCTACCACAGTCAATCCACTGGCCGAATAGCCGACCATTCCATCCCTCCATTCAAACCTCCCCGTCACCCGAGTTCGTAGGCATGGCCTCACCCCTCCTTCCAGGAAGCACCGATCTCCACTCTAGGCGTCAGTCTCAGCCTAAGATTTCACGGCTACCCAGACATTAGCCGAGCCCGTCCACTGCTTCTCCTTCAAACCCGAAGACACCACCTTGCTAACCGAAGCAGCCAAAGACGCATCTTGAATCCTTTCTTGTGCCGATCCCCACCAACCCGACCCTCATCACCGCCATCGCCGAGCGTGGCTTTCCACCTTCCCTAGCTCGGCCAGGCCTTGCTCCTCTCGTTTATACTTGTATATATTTTTAAAGTTCTTTTAAGTCTATTATAGTATTTTGTATGATAGGTAAAGTAAATTTCATTCACATATATATACTTGTTTACATTTATGTTAGTTTATATATGGATGCTGTGTGTATATTGTATTATATTCTATCAAATTTTAGTATATTCTATTATAAGTTTGTATATATGAAATTCTGTTGACTAAATATATGTATAACTAAGCTATATTTGTTTTATAATAGTATATATAAATATATATATACTCTGTTTTATATGTTAAATATCAGCTCTGTTTTTACAAATATTGGTTTATACAAGTATATTTAAGTTTAATACAAATCTAAGTTGAGATACCCGCGGTTTCAAAGCGAATCCAATGCAAGTTTTGGGTATCCAGCTTTATATATGTTTTGCTTACTGTACGATGTTATTTATGTACATTTGTTATAATATATTTTATTTTGAGGAAACACTATCCAAATTATAGTACAAATGTATTTACAGATAGTATGTTTGGTAATATGCTTGATTGTAGAGATTTTGTTTATATGTGTTTAGAAGCTTGATATTGATTTTAATGTGTAAATATACATATATGTTTATCCTAATAGGCGTTTCCAAATTTAGTATGTATTAATTGATATGTATAATATGTTTGATTTCATTTATATGGCCTGCGAGTGTTGTACATACCGAGTTGAGTTTTAACTTTATAATATATATGAAGATATGAAAGCTTGCGATTCTATTTGCCTGTTTTTAAAAGTTATAAGATACATATGTTCATATATATACCATATTGATGAGATGTACTTTCTTTTATAACTGTATTATATTACTAGTTTTATTTATATATCATATAAGTTAAATATATATGCGTACATCCTGGGTATATATAGGTAATATTCAATCTGTTGGATGAGTGTTTTGGTTTATATTTTACATATATACATATTTATACTTTTGCATATGGTGGATACTGGGTAGCTTTTTGGTTGTTGGTTATAAGGCACGTTGCTATGTATATATTTACTCTGTTGCACTAGTTTATATAAAGTAGAATTATTTATAAATGTAAATTTTATGTGTTGATTCTCAACTGGCTGATCGTATGCATATATGTCTATAAATGCACGTTTATAAGAAATAAAATCTATTTGATTTATATACAAATTTATGTAAGTTATATTAGTAATTCCTAGAAATATATATTACTTTATATATAAGTATTAGTGAACTGAGAATTTCAAATATATATATATAGACTTTATTTTTAAAGTTAAATTATTGATTTGAAAAATATGTATATTTTAATTAATGTGTGTGTTAAAATTTATAATGTGACCTTTATTTACATATATATATACACACATGTATATATGCAAGTTTACTTTTATCAAATTATCTTCATCGATCTCGTTCTGATTTGTTCCATCGATTTCTGTTATCAGCTTTGATCGTTGAATTCATGCCGATTTGCTTTGCTTGGATTTGTAACTCAATTTCGGGATCCGTATCAGTGTTTGTATCTGTGTCATTTTCTAGTCTCTCTAGCCTCGAAAGGTAAGCAATCACTCACGATTAATGTTCTTTTATTTATTAAATTTGATTTCAATTGAAACGACAATTGAAATATGCTGCTGCTAGTTATTTGCATTGCTATATATATGCCATCATCTGTATCTTTTCACCTGTGACATCTGACACAATTATCTGTTATTTGTATTGCTATATATATGCCATTATCTGTATCTGTTCACCTGTGACATCTGATACCATTATCTGTTATTTATCACTGATGATATATGCCTGTTACTGTTGTTATATTTTATAATATCTGTTATCACTCTGCAAGTTCCCTGTTAATATAGAATTCACTATGGGTTGAAATGATACATACCCGAACGATCTGTAGAATAGGAGAAAATCGTTATGGGTTGAAATGATAAACCCAAGCGATTTTCATTGAATTGAATTTGGGATTGCGGGTTGAAAAGATATATACCCGTATATATAGTTAAATTACGGATTGAAATGATAAATATCCGTATCACTTGACCATAAGATAGAAAATTTCATACAGACACCGTTGGTCTATATATATATAAATATTTTGAAAATGATTTCTATGGTTTTGAAAAAGAAATATACGGTTTTAATAAATATTGATTTTAAAGATTTATTAAAGTTGATTTAATAAAGTTGATTTGAATCAATATAAATTTGTTTAAGTATTTATGTAAATTTATATTTTCAAATATAAAGTTTATAATGATTCAGGTTGGAAAGATAAATTTGAAATTGATTTGGAATTCTGAATTATTTAAGAATTATACTTAAATAAGTTTGAGTTGAAATCTATTAAATTTGAAATCGTAAGATATGTTTTATAACTTGAATTTGATTAAAAAGTGGCTTAAATGAATATTTCAAACTTATATAAATTTAAATGGGATATTTTGTTTATATAAATTTGTAAATTGAAGTTGTATTTAGATGTATTGAATGATTAAAGAAATATCTCAGAAACTAAATGAAATGAAATTAAATTGAGATATAAATGGAATTATCAAATTTAGTTTTGAAATCTGGAATATTTAAAGCTTTGAAATATATTGAAATTTAATGATTTATTTTGTGTTTCAAATCTGTATTTGAAATCGTTTAAATTCGAAATGATTTATTGAGAAATTTAATTGAGTTGAAATTTATGAATTGAGATTGAATTAAGTTGAATTTGGAAGTCGAGTCAGTTTGAATCGATTTGTGAATTTGTGGAAGCTAATTTATTTTATAAAGTATTTTTAAACTATATCTACAACTATTTATATTTTACTTTATAAACTATTTTAATATAAACTATTTTATAAATCATTTCAATATATATTATTTTATTATAAACTATTTTAACTCATACCTATTTTATATAAACTATTTTATTTTATAAACTATTTTATTTTATACACTAATTTTAATATCTAAACTGTTTAAGAGGAAGTGTTATGGATTCCAAAATGTGATGATTTCAAGCTATGGTTTCAAAGTGTTATGAATTTCAAGGTTTTGATTTCCATAGTGTTTTGATTTTAAAAGACTTACGATTTCGAAAGCGATATAACCTTGGAAAGTGATATGATTTTGGGAATGGATTTATTTGAAGTGAAAATGATATCGTATGGATATGGTTTTGAAATGGCAATGATATTTTGATTTTCAAATATAAACTATTTTGAAAGTTTATTAAATGACCAATCGGTGTAATAATTATGTAGTTATTGAAGAGTCCGGGATCGGTTAGGGACATACTCTCTGTCTAAACCGAAAACCACTTTAATAACTATTATACGCGGAGTGTGATCCAGAATGAAGTGGTTGGAGTGATGACGTTGCTGGATTTGAAGAAAGAGAACGATAATGGATAGCCTTGACACTTGTGTCAAATTTGAAATGACTTAAACAGGAGCCGTGCCGGGCCAGTGAGGTTAGCTACCTCTAGCGGACACACTTCTTCGTAAACTACTCATTACTTGTTTTTGATTGGTGCGCACCCTTGAATTGGAAGTGTTGTTTCGCTGTGTTGCGATCGTTGCGGCGATGCGTTCTCACCAGTCCGGATCAGGCAAACGGTAGTTTTACTACCTTGGGTATTGCCTCATGTGCCTTATCATACTTGTATCCCTATGCGCGACCACTACGATTTGTTTTGTGTTATACCTACGGAGTACTCCCTGATAGCCCACTAGTTTACGGTGGAGTTTACAATGCTGTATACACTATGATGCTTATATAAAATGTGTTAAGGGGGATAATGGTAATGCCTTAACGTTATTTTGATACTTTATATTACTGATAGGCATTATCTACTTAGTGTACACTACTATATGTAGATAGTTTAACTGATCCTTAGAGAATGGTTATCCCAAACATCCTTTGAGTTACTTGTATTTCAGTTGATATTTCACTTGAGTTGGATTTATTGATATAAGAATGTTAATCCTGACTCGAGTGTTTTGTGTTTTGCTTTACGCTCGAGTTAGACTGAGTGATACAGCATTCGAGACTCACCTTTGGAGTTGGAGCTTCGCTTGGAGATCCAGCTATCTATCCAGCTTTCAGATATTCAGTTGATTCCAGTGATATATTCTGATCTTGTATTTGACTATTGTATTTGAGACCTCTGTTGTATCTTGTTTAACTCTGTTATATATATAATTGCTTCATGAACTACTATTCTTTTGTTTCCGCTGCATTATTGTTATATTACTCTGTTTCTGTGATCTGTGATTATTTTATTTACTGTATATGCTGAGTTTTGCCAAATTTTAATTAACAATCTGATATTTTGAGCAATTCAATTCCGACTTGTACGGATGCGAATGGTTGAAAATTTCAGGTCGTTACAGTTGGTATCAGAGCTTTGGTTTTAGGCAAAACTCAGCATATAGAGTAAATTCAATTATAGAATCACGTTCGTTCGAGCTTGAACTCCTTCTTCTTTGACTCGGTTTCTTTGAATTTTGGAATGTTCTCTTCGGTTCCAAAGTCCATTCGTGTCTCCCCTATTTGTGTCTTTTTAATTCTAGAGTATCACATAACTCCACTTCAAATGATCTCTATAATAAATCGGAGGTCTCGCCAATATCTGAATAATTTGTAAAAGAGGGAAACCCTTGTACAACCAGCATTGATTCACCGAAGATTTCTGTATCCTCGGTTTACGATGCTGTTATCTTTTGTTATACCCTAATTCTATCTCTGGTGATCGAATGTTGATTTGTCACAGAATTCTACATCGAATTTATTCTTGAAATCACGGTTGACCCGGTTAAGGTTACCCGCGATTTATATAAGTTTGTCTATCTTTGTTTTGAAATCCATTCGAGGATATCCGAGTGAGGGAGTGTATTTGTAATTAATATAAAATATTTTATTTTTATAGTGTGTTGTTTGAGTTGTTGATGTTGGTTTGGATTTTCGATCGATTCATCTGATCAACGCTATCGATAGGATTTCCAAAACACTTGAACAGAGCAAACTGACACAATATAATTTCAAATTTGGTAAATGAAATAATTTTGTATGATTATATTATAAATATATAAGTAAAATTTTCTGGAATAAAAAAAAGGGTTAATTAATTGGTTGTTTGAAATGATAATATTTGATTATCATTTATTGTTCTAAATGAATTTATAAACATGGTATAAATTGATTTGGAATTTAAATAAATTTAAATCAGGAATTTGATAATTTAATTTCCGATGATTCCAAACTCTGGTTTTAAAATTTTAAATGTATATTATATAAAGTATTTTCGAATATAAATGATTTTCAAAGAATTTTAATGTTTAAATCAGTGCTCTTCTCTTTTGTCATTGGAAAATAATTTCGGTGATGGCGGCCGCATCATCGACATTCATTTTCGAGTTTCAAAGTGGAAAGACCAATTCAGTAGCTTTGCTACATTTTTGTTTTAGAAATTAATTTGATTTGAAATTCTTCAGTATAATTTGATTTATATATATAGGTATCTTATTTTAAAATTTAATTTGAATTGATATAATATATATATATATATATTTATTTATCTCTAAATTGTTTGAAATAAATCGGAGATTTAAATTCTTAAATTTTAGGTTTAAAGATGATTTCAATTATAAACTGAAGTCAAAATTCTTGGATAAATATTTAACTTGAAATAACTGGATTGTAAAATTTTATTTGTATAATACTCAATTGCATTTCAATATAACTTACCTAAATTATTCAGAAGTTAAAATGTAATTGGATAATATACAATATAAAATGATTTTATAAATAAAATTTGAGTGTTTATAATAAATGTTATACACTTAGATTTTAATTATATATAAAAAATGCTAATAAAGATGATGGAATAATAAGTTAATTGAATGAGATAAATATAGTAATTTTGTTCTGAAAGAATTAACAAATTGAAATTAGATCAACTTATGGAAATACCTTAAATTTAAACCAATTATTAAATATAAATTAATTTAAATTGAAATTTATATGGTTTAAATTAATTTATATGGTTTAAATATATGTGATAAGATATATTAAGTGGAATAAACTTAATAATAATTTGGAATAAAAGAATTAAATTTGTTGAATAAAATATGAGTACAATAAATGATTATACAAATTGATGATTTAGAAATTGTTAATTGAGGATGACTAGATAATAAGATAATGAATTTAGAAATAGATAGATTGATTTAACTTAAGTGAACTCAAAGGGATTTAACCAAATTGTTAAATATTAATTAATTTAAATTGAAATTTATATGGTTTAAATTAATTGTTTTACTTGTATTCCAATCTATTTTCTTTCCGGTTGTTTCTATTCTCCTACCTCCTTCCTTTTCGGGGACGAAAAGTTTTGAGTGGGGGAGAGTGTAACGACCCGTAAATTTTAACTGTTTTAATAACGTAATTAGTTGAAATTTTGTGAAATTTTAAACGATGAAATTTTGAAATAAAAATTTTATATTTGGAATGCGTCTAATTAACCATAGCAACTGGTAAATTTTCATCAGATAATTTGGAAGTTTATTTTCTAGTGTAATTTTATTCCAATTTATATCAGTTAAAATTGATGAATAAAAATGTTTTCCAAACCTGAATATTTTTATATAGAAAATTTATAAATCATCTTCTGAGTGAGACGTCATATTTCGTTTCTCCAAATTTTGACTGCTACTGCTCCGTTTATCTTATTTTCAACAGAATAGCAGCATTTTCGGTACCGATTATCGACTATTGATAAGATGATCGTACCACTAATATCTATGTACCATTTTGATCGTCTCGTCATCTTGATCTCCGTAATATATTCTTTTGTGTGTTTCGGAGTACGGGTGACAACGAAATCTACGGAACGGTTTCTGTATCGGTTCCGCATTTTTGAATCTTTTTGAATTTCTTGTTGATTCGTTATCCACTGGGTTAAACCCAACAGTCACTAGCTATTATTATTAGTTATGTCCAAACAAGTGGCTTTTGCTTTTCCCAGATTTCAATTTATATTCTCTGGTCCGTTTCTCTTCACTGGTTCATTGGAAGGATAAATATTAAATAATACGTTTTATTATATTTAGAGTTGTACGCATAGTTTTCGTTTCTTCTTCCTTTTCCTGAAAACCCATTTATTCACGCCATCTACAAACCATAGCCGAACCTCCCCCGATAGCCTTCCGCATCTACTCCACTCCGGCTGCAGCCTACCACAATCAATCCACTGGCCGAATAGCCGACCATTCCATCCCTCCATTCACACCTCCCCGTCACCCGAGTTCGTAGCCATGGCCTCGCCCCTCCTTCCAGGAAGCACCGATCTCCACTCCAGGCGTCAGTCTCAGCCTAAGATTTCACGGCTACCCAGACATTAGCCGAGCCCGTCCACTGCTTCTCCTTCAAACCCGAAGACACCACCTTGCTAACCGAAGCAGCCAAAGACGCATCTTGAATCCTTTCTTGTGCCGATCCCCACCAACCCGACCCTCATCACCGCCATCGCCGAGCGTGGCTTTCCACCTTCCTTAGCTCGGCCAGGCCTTGCTCCTCTCGTTTATACTTGTATATATTTTTAAAGTTCTTTTAAGTCTGTTATAGTATTTTGTATGATAGGTAAAGTAAATTTCATTCACATATATATACTTGTTTACATTTATGTTAGTTTATATATGGATGCTGTGTGTATATTGTATTATATTCTATCAAATTTTAGTATATTCTATTATAAGTTTGTATGTATGAAATTCTGTTGACTAAATATATGTATAACTAAGCTATATTTGTTTTATAATAGTATATATAAATATATATATACTCTGTTTTATATGTTAAATATCAGCTCTGTTTTTACAAATATTGGTTTATACAAGTATATTTAAGTTTAATACAAATCTAAGTTGAGATACCCGCGGTTTCAAAGCGAATCCAATGCAAGTTTTGGGTATCCAGCTTTATATATGTTTTGCTTACTGTACGATGTTATTTATATACATTTGTTATAATATATTTTATTTTGAGGAAACACTATCCAAATTATAGTACAAATGTATTTACAGATAGTATGTTTGGTAATATGCTCGATTGTATAGATTTTGTTTATATGTGTTTAGAAGCTTGATATTGATTTTAATGTGTAAATATACATATATGTTTATCCTAATAGGCGTTTCCAAATTTAGTATGTATTAATTGGTATGTATAATATGTCTGATTTCATTTATATGGCCTGCGAGTGTTGTACATTCCGAGCTGAGTTTTAACTGTATAATATATATGAAGATATGAAAGCTTTCGATTCTATTTGCCTGTTTTTAAAAGTTATAAGATACATATGTTCATATATATACCATATTGATGAGATGTACTTTCTTTTATAACTGTATTATATTACTAGTTATATTTATATATCATATAAGTTAAATATATATGCGTACATTCTAGGTATATATAGGTAATATTCAATCTGTTGGTTGAGTGTTTTGGTTTATATTTTACATATATACATATTTATACTTTTGCATATGGTGGATACTGGGTAGCTTTTTGGTTGTTGGTTATAAGGCACGTTGCTATGTATATATTTACTCTGTTGCACTAGTTTATATAAAGTAGAATTATTTATAAATGTAAATTTTATGTGTAGATTCTCAACTGGTTGATCGTATGCATATATGTCTATAAATTCATGTTTATTTAAGAAATAAAATCTATTTGATTTATATACAAATTTATGTAAGTTATATTAGTAATTCCTAGATATATATATATTACTTTATATATAAGTATTAGTGAATTGAGAATTTCAAATATATATATAGACTTTATTTTTAAAGATAAATTATTGATTTGAAAAATATGTATATTTTAATTAATGTGTGTGTTAGAATTTATAATGTGACCTTTATTTACATATATACACACACACACACACACACACACATATATATATATATATATATATATGCAAGTTCACTTTTATCAAATTATCTTCATCGATCTCGTTCTGATTTGTTCCATCGATTTCTGTTATCAGCTTTGATCGTTGAATTCGTGCCGATTTGCTTTGCTTGGATTTGTAACTCAATTTCAGGATTCTTATCAGTGTTCGTATCTGTGTCATGTTCTAGTCTCTCTAGCCTCGAAAGGTGAGCAATCACTCACGATTAACGTTCTTCTATTTGTTAATTTTGATTTCAATTGAAACGACAATTGAAATATGTTGCTGCTAGTTATTTGCATTGCTATATATATGCCATCATCTGTATCTATTCACCTCTGACATCTGACACCATTATCTGTTATTTATATTGCTATATATATGCCATTATCTGTATCTGTTCACATGTGACATCTGACACCATTATTTGTTATTTATCACTGATGATATATGCATGTTACTGTTGTTATATTTTATCATATCTGTTATCACTCTGCAAGTTCCCTGTTAATATAGAATTCACTATGGGTTGAAATGATACATACCCGAACGATCTGTAGAATATGAGAAAATCGTTATGGGTTGAAATGATAAACCCAAGCGATTTTCATTGAATTGAATTTGGGATTGCGGGTTGAAAAGATATATACCCGTATATATAGTTAAATTACGGATTGAAATGATAAATATCTATATCACTTGACCATAGGATAGAAAATTGCATACGGACACCGTTGGTCTATATATATAAATATTTTGAAAATGATTTCTATGGTTTTGAAAAAGAAATATATGGTTTTAATAAATATTGATTTTAAAGATTTATTAAAGTTGATTTAATAAAGTTGATTTGAATCAATATAAATATGTTTAAGTATTTATGTAAATTTATATTTTCAAATATATAGTTTATAATGATTCAGGTTGGAAAGATAAATTTGAAATTGATTTGGTATTCTGAATTATTTAAGAATTTTACTTAAATAAGTTTGATTTGAAATCTATTAAATTTGAAATTGTAAGATATGTTTTATAACTTGAATTTGATTAAAAAGTGGCTTAAATGAATATTTCAAACTTATATAAATTTAAATGGGATATTTTGTTTATATAAATTTGTAAATTGAAGTTTTATTTAGATGTATTCAATGATTAAAGAAATATCTCAGAAACTAAATGAAATTAAATTAAATTGAGATATAAATGGAATTATCAAATTTAGTTTTGAAATGTGGAATATTTAAAGCTTTGAAATATATTGAAATTTAATGATTTATTTTGTGTTTCAAATCTGTATTTGAAATCGTTTAAATTCGAAATGATTTATTGAGAAATTGAATTGAGTTGAAATTTATGAATTGAGATTGAATTAAGTTGAATTTGGAAGTCGAGTCAATTTGAATCGATTTGTGAATTTGTGGAAGCTATTTTATTTTATAAAGTATTTTTAAACTATATCTACAACTATTTATATTTTACTTTATAAACTATTTTATATAAATCATTTCAGTATATATTATTTTATTATAAACTATTTTAACTCATACCTATTTTATATAAACTATTTTATTTTATAAACTATCTTATTTTATACACTAATTTTAATATCTTAATTGTTTAAGAGGAAGTGTTATGGATTCCAAAATGTGATGATTTCAAGCTATGGTTTCAAAGTGTTATGAATTTCAAGGTTTTGATTTCCAAAGTGTTTTGATTTTAAAAGACTTACGATTTCGAAAGCGATATAACCTTGGAAAGTGATATGATTTTGGAAATGGATTTATTTGAAGTGAAAATGATATCGTATGGATATGGTTTTGAAATGGCAATGATATTTTGGTTTTTAAATATAAACTATTTTGAAAGTTTATTAAATGACCAATCGGTGTAATAATTACGTAGTTACTGAAGAATCCGGGATCGGTTAGGGACATACTCTCTGTCCAAAGCGAAAACCACTTTAATAACTATTATACGTGGAGTGTGATCCAGAATGAAGTGGTTGGAATGATGACGTTGCTGGATTTGAAGAAAGAGAACGATAATGGATAGCCTTGACACTTGTGTCAAATTTGAAATGACTTAAACAGGAGCTGTGCCGGGCCAGTGAGGTTAGCTACCTCTAGCGGACACACTTCTTCGTAAACTACTCATTACTTGTTTTTGATTGGTGCGCACCCTTGAATTGGGAGTGTTGTTTTGCGGTGTTGCGATCGTTGCGGCGATAATGGTAACGCCTTAACGCTATTTTGATACTTTATATTACTGATAGGCATTATCTACTTAGCGTACACTACTATATGTAGATAGTTTAACGGATCCTTAGAGAATGGTTATCCCAAACATCCTTTGAGTTACTTGTATTTCAGTTGATATTTCACTTGAATTGGATTTGTTGATATAAGAATGTTAATCCTGACTCGAGTGTTTTGTGTTTTGCTTTACGCTCGGGTCAGACTGAGTGATACAACATTCGAGACTCGCCTTTGGAGTTGGAGCTTCGCTTGGAGATCCAGCTATCTATCCAGCTTTCAGATATTCAGTTGATTCCAGTGATATATTCTGATCTTGTATTTGACTATTGTATTTGAGACCTCTGTTGTATCTTGTTTAACTCTGTTATATATATATATAGTAGCTTCATGAACTACTATTCTTTTGTTTCCGCTGCATTATTGTTATATTACTCTGTGTCTGTGATCTGTGATTATTTTATTTACTGTATATGCTGAGTTTTGCCAAATTTTAATTAACAATCTGATATTTTGAGCAATTCAAATCCGACATGTATGGATGCGAATGGTTGGAAATTTCAGGTCGTTACATTTGCGTTGTGTTCGTATCGACGAATACGACGCGTAGGGATTGGATTGATCGAAATTAGAGCTGGTTAAAATTTCAAATAAATTCAAACACGTTTGAAACTTAATTGAAAATAGAACGTGAAAGCGACAGTTAAAATAAAGGTGAGTTAATCTCACTCAATTTTGGATTTACCGCAATTAATTTTAAATAGTTAAAATTAAATATTGATTGATTGGTTGAATTGATATATTTTTATCAGTTGGATGTGATATTATATATACTAATACATGCATACATATATATATATATTGGAGTGATTGATATTCCCGCATATATATAGCGGATGAGACCCTATGCCCCTGCATAATATTACTGATATTATGATACTTTATATTACTGATAGGCATTATCTACTTAGCGTACACTACTATATGTAGATAGTTTAACGGATCCTTAGAGAATGGTTATCCCAAACATCCTTTGAGTTACTTGTATTTCAGTTGATATTTCACTTGAATTGGATTTATTGATATAAGAATGTTAATCCTGACTCGAGTGTTTTGTGTTTTGCTTTACGCTCGGGTCAGATTGAGTGATACAACATTCGAGACTCACCTTTGGAGTTGGAGCTTCGCTTGGAGATCCAGCTATCTATCCAGCTTTCAGATATTCAGTTGATTCCAGTGATATATTCTGATCTTGTATTTGACTATTGTATTTGAGACCTCTGTTGTATCTTGTTTAACTCTGTTATATATATATATAGTAGCTTCATGAACTACTATTCTTTTGTTTCCGCTGCATTATTGTTATATTACTCTGTGTTTGTGATCTGTGATTATTTTATTTACTGTATATGCTGAGTTTTGCCAAATTTTAATTAACAATCTGATATTTTGAGCAATTCAAATCCGACATGTATGGATGCGAATGGTTGGAAATTTCAGGTCGTTACAATTGCGTTGTGTTCGTATCGACGAATACGACGCGTAGGGATTGGATTGATCGAAATTAGAGCTGGTTAAAATTTCAAATAAATTCAAACACGTTTGAAACTTAATTGAAAATAGAACGCGAAAGCGACAGTTAAAATAAAGGTGAGTTAATCTCACTCAATTTTGGATTTACCGCAATTAATTTTAAATAGTTAAAATTAAATATTGATTGATTGGTTGAATTGATATATTTTTATCAGTTGGATGTGATATTATATATAGTAATACATGCATACATATATATATATATATTGGAGTGATTGATATTCCCGCATATATATAGCGGATGAGACCCTATGCCCCTGCATAATAGCGGATGACCCAATATACTGCGATATCCCCCTTGAAGTGGGATTGGTATTTTATATTGTATTAACATCTATGGATGCAGGGAAACAGGTTGGAGGGATCCAACTGGATTCCTCAAAAACGTTGAAATTATTTTCATATTCAGTGATATGATTTGTTTGAATAATCTATGATAGATTATACTAGAATTTGAATTTATTGGATGCTATGGTATTGTTGGGTAGATTTTTGGCATTTTAAAATACCATAAATATGAATATTGAATTTTTAAAAGAAAATAAAAAGGGAAATTTAAAGTAAAATATTTATAGTGAAGTTTGGATAAATTAAAAGAAATGAATTTAGGGAAAAATAAATAGTTTGATTCAAATTGTATTTAATAATTTCGTAATACTGTAAATAGAGATCTTGGAATATTGTAAATAGAGATTTTTGAATAATGTAAATAAAAGGATTTTAAATAATAGAAATTAAGCGATATTGTTTAAATGAAAAAGGGATTTATTTTTAAAATCGAGATTTAAATAGTTTGGGAAGATAAAAAGGAAATTTGGGAAGAAGATATGAAATGTTATACTAGATTTTTAATAAGATTATGGAAAGAAAGTGGAATCAGAATTTAGTTGGGTTTTGGAATATATTTGGGTTATTTAAGAAATTAATTTAAAAATGGAATTTAATTTAGAAAATTGATTTAAAATCGATTAAGTGTTGTGAAACAGTTATAAACGGGAAATAAGACTATGGAATTATTAAACGAAGTTTATAACTAAAATAAAGTAATTATCAGTGGATAAATTGAAGTTATAAATTCACGATGAGGATTTATAAGGAGATGGGTAAATCGGCTTAAAAATAAATGGTAGATTTATTTTTAGAAATGTGAAAAAGAGAATTTACGGAATTGGGACGTAAATCAGACTGGAAATAAATCAAGAGGGATTTATAAATAATTAGACTGGCTATATTGGAGTTGAAAAATATATTCTTCAAGAGAAGTTAAGTTTATTTTAAAAAGGAGGGTTTTAAAGTATTAACTAGAAAATTTAAAAGTGTTAAAGAATATTTCAGAAAATTAATTATTTAGTTGTTTTAAAATTGTTTAAAGTATACTTAAATATTAATCAAGTTAGTTTATAGTAAGTTAATTATTATTTAAAGATTAATCAGTATTACTATTTTAAAGGGATATATTTTTCAATACTCAATATTATATAATAACTTTATTTTAAAGAGTATTCACCTAAATTAACTTGGAAATTATTATAGAAATTTTATATGTAATATTTAAAAAAAAAGTTTTCGGAAAGTAATGGTATACTCGCATGGTTAAATCGGAGGCAGTAAGTGCTTGCAGTTAAGTCTTGGATTTCTCTGGGATGGAGACGTAACCATTGAGCCGTGAATCCATGGTTTGATACCGCAGTTGTACTTTCCAAATTATTTTAAAGGTTTCCAAATATCTTTGAAAAGAATAGTTTGTGAATATACTAAATTCGGTAAGAAAAGTATATATTTTGGATGAAGAGATTTAAGTGACTGAATTAAATTGAATAAGACTTAGTGTTTTTCAGTGAAAATGGAATATGTGATTGTATGACTGTTTATTTGATAGTTAAATAAACGACTATCAAATCTGGACCCAAAATATAACTTTGGGAATATCTTGGAGAAACACGGGAATTATATGGTACAGTTACGTTCGAGGTGCTATACTGTATGTATAAACTCGTTTTGTTCTTCTAGGATGTTTATAAGGAAATCCATCCACTAACGGTTAGGAGGTGATCTCCGATCTTATTTTCATCTCATTATTTCCTAAAGAACCGGTGTTGAGTTTACCGGGAAATATCGAATGTTGTTTCGAAGAGACTGGGATCAGATTTGTTGTTCGAAAACCACTTCGATCCAATGAGTATGTTTTTGATGTGAAAAACAAGAGCATGGAGTCGAAAATGGAGTAGTGAAGTGCAAGGGCTAATCGCTACTAATCCTGAGGATTATTCCAAAATGGATGTAGTAGGAATAGTGTCTTCGGTTCCGTTTGGACCTAGAACGGACTTGTATGGATGAATGCTATCAGTACATTGTCATTGGAGGACAATGAGCATTCTAAGTGAAAATTCCTTAAAAGGTAATCGTAGCCTCTAGCCTCATCAACCGGGAATGACTGAAAAGCAAGGGAGATGCAGCAAGGCTAAGTGGGTAGCACCCAATTAGGGTTTGTTTATCACCTTTCTAGATAACCTCAGATATTATTACTACGATTCATGGAAGGAGCTCAGAAAGGGTGGGAATACCCGGGGTGATAGCATATCCGGTCTATCCAGGTTAGGGGTAGTCCGGTCTTGTCTTACAGGGGATCCCGGCATGGTCCTCGGTACGCTGTTCTAGATGTGTACTGTGACAGGTGGTACCCCAATGCCTAGTCATTCTTATGGAATCCATGCTCCAATAAGCGTCGTACATTGAATATGTTGATGGTGTTATATATTCAACTCTAATCTTGCTATATGCCATGTTATATTAAGGTTTTAGATGTATCCTTGGATTTTTCTTCCCATATAACGAAGCAAGTTTTAAAAAATAATATAACTAGGGTATTTGCTAAGTTATTGAATTTAAAATTTGCTTTTTACATGTTGATTTTGAAAGCATAAAAAAATGTTTTTTTAATTTACTAGATTTAAATTTGAAACCCTTTTTAATTTTTACATAGTAATTTCTTCCAACATAATATCGAATTTAGAATATTTATTTGTAAAAGTTTTTACTTTGACATCAAATCAGTAATTTATTTAGGAAATCAATAGTTATTGTAATGACCCAAAATTATTAACATTTCAAATGAAAATATTTAATTTATTTAGATATTCAGATTTGGTTCGAACTTGATGAATAATAAGAAAATAAATTTTTAATATAAAGACTTAATTTTTAGTGACGTATTTTCATTTTAATCTGTTTGATTTTTCCATAATTTTTAATTATAAAATATTTAATTTATCGCCCAACGATTTTTCAGCAAACAACCGTATATTTGTGATTTTATAGAGCACGATAACCAGTGTTTTTTAATTTTGTTTTGGGGTCAAATCGTGTTTTTGTGTACGATCATTGTTGGGCGTGTTCTCACCCAGAAGACCTCGAGACCAAGAAGCTTGATTCATCCATCCAGGCTTGCCTAAACTCATTCGGCACCCATGTCTCACAGAACCCATTCGGCAGTCTCAAGCAACTGCCGAACCAACTCCATCCCCTATCACCGAGTCACCGAACCACGCATCTCCCTGCTCCTGCCGAACCATACCCTCACTGAACCAAGGCCTCCACCGGATCAAGCCTTCGCCGGACCAACCTTCGCCGAATCGACCCATGCCGGACCAGCCTTAGCCGGATCAACCATACCCTCCACCGAACCCAAAGTACTACCGGACCACTTCACCACCGAACTAAGACACTGGCCGAACCAGAAGCATGGAAGTACACGACCGAACCAGAACGCTGCCAGGCCAGGTTGCTCCAGCCCAGGCCCACCAGCAGCTATATACATCCAAGACCTCTGCCCCCAACCTCACTCTATAAATAGAGGGGCAGGGGTACGACAATGGCAGAGAAGTTTGAGAGCTCAAGCACGGAGAGAACTTTCAAACAACTTTCTTTTACTTGTATTAAAGCTTTGTACTTGTAATCAAAACAAGAAAAGAGAAATAACATATAAAGTGGACGTAGGCACATTCTGGCTGAACCACTATAAATTTGCGTGTCTTTTTATAGTTTAGCCCCTGCTTTTCATATATTTGCATAAATCACTCAAATCGCTAAGAGCAACATAAGATCTACTAAATCATACAATTTTGAGGTGTTTGTCCATTTTTTGTGCAAACATTTTTGGTGCTTTCATTGAGAGATAGAAGCTCGAAGCTTCAGCTTCATCCGCTTAACAAGTTTTCCTAACAGCATCGTCCGCCACTTGGAAAACATGCCTCCCAAAAAGAGAAAAGATGTTAACAAAGGAAAAAACATCGCATCCAGCAGTCTTCCAGATCCAACTGTCACGAATCAAGTAAATCGTCCTCCTCCAGCAACAGTAACAAATGAAGAACAGGCTAACCCAACCACTCCTGCCACAGAACAGCCTGCAGCAATTACTAGAGCAGATATGGACAGAGTTGTGGTTGAAGTAACTAACCGCTTCACGTCCCAGCAGGAAGCCTTGGTGGACCATCTCATGTCACGCTTAAGGGACGCTGAAGAATCCAACCGCAACACTGAATCATGGGGCGAGTCCCAGTCTGGAGGATCTCAGAGACAACAAAGATCTTCCTTCTTCGAAGGAGCTAACGGCAGAAGTAGCCATGGTAGGAGCCGAGAACGAGCACAGCCCGAAGTTAGGCCTGAGGAAACGTTTGGTACCGAACCCAACGGGGGAGGTACCGGGCGAAGGTCAACTGTAGCTGAGCCTGTCATGCTGCCTAACCATAGAAACGCCAGTGAACGGGGCCGAGCTAGAGTCCAGCCCGAAGTTGGACCCGAGGAAGTGCTTAGATCAGAACCCAGCAGGGGGAGATCAAGGCAAGGGCCAACTGTTGCTGACCCGAGCATGCTCCCAGAAGACCAAAGGCAGCCACTGGAAAATATGAGGAATGATAAACGATACCATCCCTACAGGTCATCTGGACGGAATCAATCCCACAGAACAGAACCAAACTCATTTCTATCTACTCCAAGTTCTGATGAAAGGATGGCACGCTTATTCAGAGAGTGTGTCCAACGGGAGCAAAGAGATCGAGGGATAGGCGCTAGGGTAACCGGCCCTTTCGCCCGCAATATCGAAATTGCTATAACCCCCCGAGAATGGAAGATGCCAACAATGGAACCCTACAAAGGGACATCTGATCCCGTTGTACACTTACAGAGGTACACACAGCATATGCTCATGAGTGGGGCGACAGAGGGAGTACTATGCAAATGCTTTCCGCTCTTCTTAGCAGATCTTGCTACCTCCTGGTTCTGTCATCTACCCCAGGGATCCATCAGCTCGTGGGAAATGTTGAAAGAAAAGTTTATCAGTCAGTTCTGCATTCATGTGGAACAACCTAAGGACGCTTATTCCTTATCCAGTGTCAAACAGAAACCTGGAGAGAAGCTGCAGCAATACCTAACCCGATTCAACGCCGCAGCAGCCGCAGTCCGAGATGCCGATGAGAAGCTTATCCTAATGGCCCTCTGTAGTGGTGTGCATCCGGAGACTAAATTCGCTAGAAGGTTGACGAAAGAAAAACCAGCTACTTTACCCGATTTCTTCCATGAAGCCGGGAAATATATGAGGCTTGAGGATGCTGCCATCGAGGGGCAGTCAGGACAGCAAAATAAGGCAACTCATAGCAACGCCCCTGCTGTGGCAAGGGACGGTCGGAGAAATGACTCCAGAGACAATGCTGGGGGCAAGAAGGGAGAAAAGCGCCTATATCGGCCAGGACCAAGATTCGACACTTACACTCCTTTGAACGAGACCGTCGAAAATATCTTCCTTGCCACCCAAGGTGAAGTTAGATACAAACGCCCACCATACAAGAAGGAATCAGATAACGCACAGAAGTCTGGAAAGTTCTGCCGCTTCCACGAATCTCACGGGCATGATACCAACGAATGCCATCATCTCCGAGATCTGATTGAGGAACACATCAGAAGAAAGAAACTGGAACGTTATGTAAAAGGTCAAGACAGAACCCCAGCTCCTGCCAATGAAAACCCAAGGCTACCCTCACCAGGGGCCGACAGAGGAAACCGCAACGCTAGCAGCTCTAGTCAAGAAAAGATAGTGGTCCATACCATCTCAGGAGGGCCAAACATCGCAGACAGAAGCTGGAAAGAGATGGAAAGGTATGGAAAGTCGCTTAGAGACAATAAAGACTATGTCAATTCGGTTATAGAAGAACGCCACCCAAAGCGGAAAGAAAGTGATGACATCACATTCAGTAAGCGTGACCTAGAAGGAAGGCAGTACCCTCACATAGATCCCATGGTTATCTCTGCCCGACTCGGTCCCGCCGAAGTTTACCGAATCCTGGTAGATACTGGAAGCTCAGTAAACATCTTGTTCAAACACGCATTCGACAAAATGAAGCTATCAATGAAGGATGTATCTCCCTGCGATAAACCACTACACGGTTTCACTGGAGATGCGAAGATGCCTCTCGGACAACTGGACCTCTTTGTTGAGATTGGAAGCCATCCTCGCTCCGTTGTACGGAAACAGACATTTGTGCTAATAGAAAACCGTTCGGCCTACAACGCCTTCTTAGGAAGGCCAGCTTTGTCTGATTTCCAAATTGTCCTAGCCCCATGGTGCCTAAAGATGAAATTTCCAACGGACCATGGAGTAGGGGAAGTAGAAGGAGACCAGGACATTGCTCGAGACTGCTATGTGACTGAACTTCGCAACAACCACAGGAAGGATAAAGGGAAGGGTGTAGAGATTGCCCTCTGCACAAAAAGTCTGGAAGCATAGCAACTAAAGAAAGCCCCTCCTCTTCGATATACCAGCGACCCTTTCAATGAATTAGACCCTAGGGACAAAGAGGAGGAGGCCACCGCCGAGCCTGCAGAGGCTATGGAGTTTATATCTGTAGACAAGCACGACTCAAGTAGACTATTGAAAATTGGGTCCCAACTAAAAGCCGAATTGAAGGAACAACTCATCGATTTTCTCCGCCACAACTTGGATGTATTCGCTTGGTCACACGCTGACATGACCGGAATCTCCCCCGACATAGCATGCCACGTATTAAACATTGATCCTACCAAGGCGCCTGTAAAACAAAAAAAGAGAAGTATGGGGGGAGAGCGATCAGCAGCCCTCGATGAAGAAGTAAAGAATCTACTCGCCAATGACTTCATACGAGAAGCTGTTTACCCGGAATGGATCGCCAACCCGGTACTAGTAAAGAAGGCTAATGGGAAGTGGCGGACCTGCATCGACGTCTCCAACCTAAACGACGCCTGCCCAAAGGATTGCTTCCCACTTCCCAGAATCGACCAACTTGTAGACAGCACAGCCGGGCACGAGCTCCTATCTTTTATGGACGCATACTCAGGATATAACCAAATTCCTATGCATGCTCCCGACCAAGACCACACTAGTTTCATCACCGACCGGGGTTTGTACTGCTATAAGGTAATGCCTTTCGGACTTAAAAATGCAGGAGCCACCTACCAGCGCCTCGTCAACAAGATGTTTGCGGGGCTAATAGGACAAACTATGGAAGTATATGTGGACGACATGCTGGTGAAATCACGGAAAGCCAAAGATCACGTAAGCCACCTAGGCGAAATGTTCCAGGTACTTCGACAGTATGGAATGAAGTTGAATCCACTAAAGTGCTCCTTCGGAGTATCATCGGGAAAATTCTTAGGGTTCATCGTCCATGCCCGAGGGATTGAAGCAAACCCTGAACAAGTCCGAGCGCTAAGGGATATCAAGATACCTTCCACCCGAAAGGAAATGCAAAGCCTAAATGGAAAAGTGGCCGCCCTAAGCCGATTCATCTCCAAGGCAACGGACAAGTGCATCCCCTTTTTCGAAGCTCTAAAGAAAGATAAAGGAAAGTTTGAATGGACGGACGAATGCTTAACCGCTTTCCTTAACCTAATCGAACACCTCCAGAAACCACCGGTACTCTCGACTCCAAGCGAAGGCGAAGAATTATACCTATACCTTGCTGTGTCATCTCACGCTCTAAGCGCTGCCTTGGTAAGGGAAGACAACCGCACGCAACGACCAGTTTACTTCGTCAGCAAAAGGTTTACTGGGGCAGAAGTCAGATATCCTAAACTTGAGAAGTTAGCATACTGTTTACTAATCACATCACGGAAATTGCGTCACTACTTCCAGTCCCATTCCATCAAAGTTCTGACCGATCAACCGCTGAAGCAGGTACTCCATCGTCCCGACACTTCTGGGCGATTACTTAAATGGTGCATTGAACTGAGTCAGTATGATATCACCTATCACCCTCGCACCGCCATCAAGGGACAGGCCATGGCTGATTTCATTGCAGAGTTCACTACCAACGAGGATCAGGAGCAATTGGAAATAACAGAAGATATCAAGTGGAATCTCTTTGTGGATGGTGCATCAAACGAACAAGGCTCGGGGGCAGGTGTGGTAATAATCACTCCCAAGGGAAACAAACTGCACTATGCTATAAGGTTGGAGTTCGCTGCCACCAACAACGATGCAGAATATGAAGCAGTGATAGCTGGACTAGAAATTGCCATAGAAATCGGGGCCAATTCTTTGTGTCTTCACAGCGATTCTCAACTTATTGTTAATCAAATACTAGGAGAATTCCAAGCTCGAGAAGAACGACTCATAGCATATCTAAAGAAGACCAAGTTACTTCTCAGCCGATTGGACCACTACTTAGTCAAACACATCCCTCGGGAGGAGAACCGAGAGGTCGACGAATTAGCAAAGCAAGCAAGTGTGAGAGACATCACCATCTTCGGGGCAGTAACCATCTCAAAGCAACTGGCCCCAAGTTTTGAGCAAGTGAATCTGATAGCTGCAACCGAAGAAGCTACTTGGATGACTCCCATCCGAGACTACCTACAAAGTGGCACTCTACCCAACGGGCGTAACGAAGTTAAGAAAATCTTGAGGAAAGCATCCCGCTACACAATACAAGAAGACATCCTCTATCGGCGCAGATTCTCTAACCCGTTATTAAGGTGTGTCGCTGGGAGAGAAGCCAAGGAAATCTTATCCAACATCCATCAGGGGAGCTGCGGAGATCACACCGGAGGGCAAACATTAGCAAAAAAGATACTCCGATACGGATATTTCTGGCCCACCTTAAGCAAGGACGCCTCAGATTTCGTCAAGAAGTGTGACAGATGCCAAAAATTTGCTAAGATTCCACGGCTACCAACAACTGAGATTACTCAAATGACCAGCCCTTGGCCCTTCGTAATATGGGGAATTGACTTAATCGGCGAGCTACCGATGGGCCGAGGCGGGGCCAAATATGCTATAGTGGCAGTTGATTATTTCACCAAATGGGTGGAAGCGGAACCTCTGAATAAAGTATCTTCAGCAAAAGTTATTAACTTCTTAATCAAAAATGTTCTATGTAGGTACGGAGTCCCACTCAAAATCATATCAGACAATGGACTTCAGTTTGACAGCGAGGAATTCGCCAACTGGTGCCAAGAACACGGAATTCATAAAAGCTTCTCATCCGTAGCATATCCCCAGGCAAATGGACAAGTCGAAGCAGTCAACAAAATTCTGAAAACTCTGATAAAAAAGAAGCTCAAAAAGTCAAAGGGCGCTTGGGTGGATGAACTCCCTACGGAACTGTGGGCCTACCGCACAACTTTCAGAACATCAACGGGGCACACTCCTTTCTCTTTGGCATACGGATCGGAGGCTATGCTCCCAGTTGAAACCATTGTGCCTTCCCACCGTAGGATCCACTATAACCCGGAACAGAATGAAGAGCTCCTCCACATGTCTTTGGATCTAGTTGAGGAGAGAAGAAATGATGCAGTCCTTAAAACAGCAGCCCACAAGCAGAAAGTGGCAGCGCAATACAACCCCAAAGTCAAGCATCGTACCTTACGAGAAGGGGATCTTGTCCTCAAGCGAATCTTCCCTCGCCCCGGAGCACTAGACCCAATCTGGGATGGACCATATGTAATTCATAAAGATCTCCACAACGGAGCCTATATTTTGTCAACAGTGGACGGAGAGGTGTTCCAGAGGGCATGGAACATCCAACACCTCCGTCGATACTTTTCTTAACTTGTATTGCCCATATGAAGTGAATTAACAAAGAGAATCAGTGGACGTAGGCCTTTTTCATGCCGAACCACTTTAAAAAACTTTGTCTCTTTTTTAACTTGTTCCTTTATATCTTGGCTACTTGTTAACTTTATCCTTTTCTGTTGAACAAAATCCTGTGCATATAGCATTTCCACTCGAAGCACTCCACGGCGCAACTTCGCCTGGGCAAAACCTAACAGGTACTATGCGAATCTATGCCCTCGCCAATGAGACACTTTTGCTCCAGCATCCCTCTGCTGTGGGTTAACTCATTTCTCGCGACGGCCCTTAAAGCCAACTGTAATGAGCCGATTATAAGCCACCGAGAAGGCCGACTATAGCCGAGGCAGCTCATTACGGCGTTAGGCTCGCCGGCAACTGTGAACCGACTATAAGCCCCAACATAAGGTGTGGCCAGCCAGGGGCAGTTCCCAGTTGACGATCGGCACCCACGCTAGCCGGCCATAGTAAATCGAATAATACCCACGATTACGGGCCATAATGGCCCGGGTAGTTACTGTGCGCGATCTCGGCTCCGATGTGTCTTAGGTGCGGCTGTGGTAAAAAAGAATTAACTCCCCGCGGAGGCGTAAGATGGGTGACAAATGTCTCCAAGACCCACAGCTAGGGAAAGTGACTACAAAACCCGTTTGCCACGAACTTAAGCACATCGAAGGCCTTCCGTGATTGGAAGTTTTACTATTTCACATATTTCAATTTTACTTAAAAATCTTTCCTCCTATCCTCTATAACAATCCATAAAGTACAGGATACAGAGTAGGAGATACTCGCCAATGGATGCAGAGATTCACAATCGGATGGCAGGGCATTCAACTGATTTCCATGCTCGGTCATACAAGATATTCGAAACTGCCATCTACAAACAGAACATGAAAGGCGGTATTTTCTTCCTTTATGTGCAAATGCATGACTATAATTTGTTCACACCACACACTAACATTGCAAGTCATGGAATTATGTCTTAAATCAGAACCCGACATCAAACACAATTTAATTACAAGAATATACATAGCTATATTTCTCATACGACATGCCAAAATAACAGCAAACATTCAAAAGACGACAAAATCAGCTTAAGTTAAAGAATTACACGTCAAAAATAAGACTATTTATTACAAGTGGCAAAATATTACAACCTAAAGGCTACTTTACTATTTTTCGACTAACATATACAACCCTTTCAAATCCACAAAAAGATTTTTTCCAGGTTTAATCAAGGGGCCGGCTGTAGTGGAGCTTTATCCTTGTCCTGTTGACCCCCTGTCCAGTCAGAGAAAGGATTCATTAGCAATAAGCAACCAAGTTGATGGAGAAACTAAAAAGGGAGACTTACCAGCGCCTGCTTCCTGACTATCTTGATCGTCATCCTCTACCTACACGCCTACCTCCTCAGCGGCAAGCAACCGCATACCTTCCTTCACTGCCACCTTCTCCTCCTTGGCAAACTGAGCAGTGACCGCATCCATGCTGAAGACCACGCCACCATCTTTATCCGCATCGGCCTTAGCCTCCTCCAAAGCCCGAAGATAGATCTTAGCCATGACCCTAGGATAATCATCCATCCAGGATAGGTTACCCTGCTTCCAAGTTCGGAAGTACATGTCCTGAAGCATTTCATCCATCATCCCCTCATTCTCCTCAAACTCCCTCATCCGGGCCTCGGAAGCCGACAACCTTCCAACAACAGCTTCTCTCTTCAAACGGTATCTCGAGCAGTCAGCCTGAAGGGATTTCTGCATCGCCTCCATCTCCTCCTTCAGCCTAACCTGAGCAAGCTCTGCGGCTTCAAGCTTCCAAGACAGCTCCTCTACCCGCTCAAGATCCGCCCTCCGAACCTCATCCACTGTCGAGATGGCCATATTTATCTGCTCCTTGCAGGCAGCTTCCATCTTCCGCAGTTCCGCCTTACTAGCCTCCTCCATAGCCTTCCTCAACCGCCCGGAGGCAGCCTCATGCTGAGAAATCTGAATGGCCTGGTCAGCGAGCTGTTTGGCCTGGTCCGAAACCATCAATCTTAGTCGGATGTTGGCACTCCCGATCTCCTCTCCAGCCTTAACCAGCCGGGCATGATGCCCCATCAGCTTCCTAGTCTCCTCCGCCACCCGGTCAATATTAGCCTTGGCCTCGTCTCCCATGGTAACTATCCGAGTGGTAAGTAGATCAAGATCTAAGGACTTAGCTTCATCAAGCACCTGTACCATGGGATTGCGGGGAAGAAGGTGCTCACCAGTAACCTCGTCAAAGGTAATGTCGTGGGAACTTGGATCCAGATCAGGATGACCCGCAAATGGATTGCGAGCCAAGTCAGGACGGTCGATATGAGTAACGGAAGGGTTTCCGAACGGGTGCGGAGAGGATGCAAACTCGTTGTCCTCCTCCGTGATATCATGAAGAGGCTGAGCCGGGAGCTGAGGACTGGACGAAGGTTCGGATAAAGGATGACTCCTCCTTCTCTGCTGAATACCCTCTTCGATAACCCCGAGAAGAGGACGGTAGCCGACTACATCCCCGGAGCGATGGGTCGAAGGCTTCGGCTTGATAGAAGTTTTGGAAAGCTTATATTGCTCAAGCCTATGCCGAAGGTCTGAGGCCTTGGATGTCTTGCTTGCTCCTGATATGAAGAACAAGTGTCACAAGCTTACATCACTATATGATTCAAGAAACATGGTAAATTACAAGTTAAAAGAAGAAAGAAAGCACGTCTGTTATACAAACCCTGGGGAGAAGTAGGATACTGCAATGAGTCCTGGATTTCATTCCAGGACGGGAGCGGATCATAAAATATTCCTAAGTCCCTATCATTAATGAAGCATGCAGGAGTCAAGAGTTCACCTTGAGTCGTCGGAGCCACCTTGGCTGGAATGGTCTGAGAAGACTCGCTTGCACCGGTCCCGGCCTTGTCCACTTTCCCGGTTTTCTCTACCAAAGCCGGATCTTCGTCCAGCCCCTCGAAAGCTTGGTGGAACGCATCATCCGTCCACTCCTGAATCTCGCCCGCTTGCCCAGGAAGCAAGGCCCCGATGCCATCGCCACCTTTATCACCTTCCCGACCATCTCCACCCTCACCTCTTTCCTCCTCTATGTCTTCCTCCTCCTGGGTAAGTGGACAATTGCTGGGGGAGGGACCGTCCGACTTCTTGAGTTTCTTACCTCCGACGGCTGGAGGTTCTGCGAAAGGTTTCCTCTTGCTACTCTCTACCGTAACACCTCCCTTAGTCTGAGCAGCCGCCCTCTCCTCCGTCGTTTCCCTCAGCTTGACTACTGACTGCTGTGGAAGGATTAAGTTATACTCCAGAAGGGTCGCATTTCTGATCAGGAAGGCAGATGGTCTATATTTCCCGAGAATAGCTTCTATCTCAGCCGCCGTCTGAACCAGGCGGTCAGTCTCCACAATCGCAAAGCCACCTGTCGCTAGCAAAAATGAGAAAGTATGAGAAGAAGCATCGCAACCGGAATGGAAATTATAAGTTAAAGCATCAACTTACATCCAGAAGTAAAGCGCCGAATTGAAACGGAGTCGTCCCTAACAAAGAACCACTCCTTCTTGAACATGCTGAATTTAGAATACAGATCCAAGACCGGCTTGAAGGTCACGGCTGACTCCAAGCTAATGTATGGGGACCCCTTCTTATAGCCCCTCAGATTATATAGATATCGGATCTCCCGGTTGGAAGGAGCACGACCATACTTCCTCTGGAAAATGACGAAGAGGCTCACCAATATAGCATAGGAGTTGGGTTGAAGTTGGAATGGGGCCACCTTTAGATATGTGAGGAAGCTGGCTATCCAAGTGTTAAGAGGAGGAATGGCACCACACATGCAGTGGTATCTGCTATAGGCGAAGTACCCTTCAGGAGGATCGTACGGCATAACTTCTCTCCCTGGCAATAGCAAGTGCGCCCTATCAATTCCAAAAGATCGGGCGATGACATCAAGCTGCTCCTCCTTGAGGGAGCTGGGAAAGCAATCAGGCGGGGAGTTCAGAAGCTCCTGAGGGCCGTACCCATCCACCAAAGATCTCGGGGTAGATCCGTGACGTTCCGGTCCTGGCTGAGCAGGGGGCACTGTGGAAGATTCTCCTTCGCCCTGAGACCTCTTTTTATCTGATCGAGTTTCCGCTTTACGAGACATTATCTGCAAACACAGAAAGTACATCATTAAAACGCATGAATTATGTAACCTAGAACTTTACTGATAATTCAAGTATAAAAGATCGTTCGGTAAAGCAAGGAGGGAGTTCGTTCGGCACTACACTCCCCGAGTTCATCCGGTAATAAGTGCCATTCGGTACTTAAAACCCCCCCCGGTTTCGTCCGGTAGTTCAAGTGTTTTAGCACATTCGATATTCGAACTCCCTATCCCATTCGGTGGCCTAGCCATGAAGTTCATTCGGCATTTTTCAAAAAGCTCGTTCGGCAATACAAGCACAAGTACATTCGGCTCCTCACCTGATTCGGCAGGGACTTTGATTCGGCAAAGGCAAGGAAATGGTTCGGCTGATAAAAAATGACGAGGGTGTATGGCCCCTATTTATAAACAAATGTTGGACACCGGACCAATTGGATCGGCACCTAGGGGCCGAACGAAGCTATCCATAATACCCAACTTAAAACAAAGCACGCCATATACAGATATATGCCCTACTTTGGGGGGCAAATGTTGGGCTTGTTCTCACCCAGAAGACCTCGAGACCAAGAAGCTTGATTCATCCATCCAGGCTTGCCTAAACTCATTTGGCACCCATGTCTCGCAGAACCCATTCGGCAGTCTCAAGCAACTGCCGAACCAACTCCATCCCCTATCACCGAGTCACCGAACCACGCATCTCCCTGCTCCTACCGAACCATACCCTCACTGAACCAAGGCCTCCACCGGATCAAGCCTTCACCGGACCAACCTTCGCCGAATCGACCCATGCCGGACCAGCCTTAGCCGGATCAACCATACCCTCCACCGAACCCAAAGTACTACCGGACCACTTCACCACCGAACTAAGACACTTGCCAAACCAGAAGCATGGAAGTACACGACCGAACCAGAACGCTGCCAGGCCAGGTTGCTCCAGCCCAGGCCCACCAGCAGCTATATACATCCAAGACCTCTGCCCCCAACCTCACTCTATAAATAGACGGGCAGGGGTACGACAATGGCAGAGAAGTTTGAGAGCTCAAGCACGGAGAGAACTTTCAAGCAACTTTCTTTTACTTGTATTAAAGCTTTGTACTTGTAATCAAAACAAGAAAAGAGAAATAACATATAAAGTGGACGTAGGCACATTCTGGCTGAACCACTATAAATTTGCGTGTCTTTTTACAGTTTAGCCCCTGCTTTTCATATATTTGCATAAATCACTCAAATCGCTAAGAGCAACATAAGATCTACTAAATCATACAATTTTGAGGTGTTTGTCCATTTTTTGTGCAAACAATCATATTTTACTTTTTCGTTCATGGTTCATATATAAACGAAATTCAGTGTGATGAGATGTCGAAAATTTAGTATAAACCAGCTCAACATTTAGAATTTTCAACCAGTTTTCCTCATTTGCTGTTTCCATCTTTATAGCACGTTTTCCTTTTACGGTGAGCTCTAACCAATGAAGAAAAAAATAGACTTCATCTTCCAAAATTCAAAATCTCACTATCCACTCATCAAATAAATATAAAGTTAATATCTTTGGGTTTGTTGTGAGTAAATCTATGCATTTATACGCGTTTTGTAGGCTACGACATCATTTTGTGATGTTCAACAGTGGAGTTGTGCGCTAATAGTGAACTAGGGTTTGATTTTACTTGTACTATGGTCGACGTTAGGCAAAACGGAGGTTAGATTCGTGTTCCGTGTGTGAAAGAGCATCGGCAGCCAAGAAATGGTGACGTGCGACTTAGGTTTGGAGGGTGCGACCCTTATTACTGTAGCTGATGGGGCTACAGGTAGCTATTGTGGAAGGAGAGTCCGACTTGAGGTTTTAGGGTCGGGAAGGTGGAGCCCGGGGAGAGGAAGTTGATGGTGGAAGTGGTGCGTGTTTTTGTGCACTAGGGGAGGAGCAATTGAGGGATGAAGTTATGGCTATGCTGGTGGTGGGTATCAGGTTTTAGGGCAGGAGTTTTAAATGGGGAAGAAGGATTAAGTTAGGGTAATTAACTTCATGATGTAAATAAAGTGAAATTAATTAATATTTAAGTTTCGATAACTTATAAATTGAATCACTTTTCCATACGAGGTACAATCGAGATGATAGTTTTTGCATTCCACTCCTAATAGAGATAACTTCGCACTGGAACTAATTTCCCCAAATTTAGAGCAAGT
Source organism: Allium fistulosum (assembly GCA_030737815.1). Taxonomy (NCBI): domain Eukaryota; kingdom Viridiplantae; phylum Streptophyta; class Magnoliopsida; order Asparagales; family Amaryllidaceae; genus Allium; species Allium fistulosum. Next base: position 1,112,007,092 of record CM060907.1, on the reverse strand, counting down.
GGAATTTTAGGCTAAAATCGAACGTAATTCGATTTTAGTTTAAACTAGAATGCTTAAGCGTCCATTGGAATTTTAGTGTGTTTAACTCATCTTTTTAGATAATTAGCTATATATAATAGATAAATTTTACTGTCCGTGTTTGGATGGTTTATTGGTTGGTTTGGTTGAATATCCTCTTCTCAAAAGCGATTGACATTTAAAATAAAATGAGGGAATTTTATAAAGAAATCCAGATTTATTGACATTGTGTTTTTTATTCCAGTGATATACATGTTGATTTTATATCATTCACATACTTGTTATGTAGATTGCTAGATGTTGAAATTTTATAGTCGGGTCATATTGAATGTCAAAGTGACATATTTTAAAAGTTAAACCATTTTGGATTTAAAGATAATAATAACATTGGTTAAGTGCTATAGTAGCTATTGGCATTGTCATAGTATTCTAAAAATACTATTAACTGTTGTTTTGGCTTTGAAATAGTTTTGATTTGAAGAATGATTTTAAATATGATTTTTTAAAATTTCCATGGTATTTATGTAAAATAGTTTTTTTGAACTTCTTTAGTTCATTTCAATTTTTCATTTGTCTTTTCTAAACATATGTAAATGTTTTAAATTATTTTAGAAAATATTTATCTTTTTTATAGTAAAGTCCATTTAATAATGAATGACTATTTTAAAAGAAAATAAAGTGGTTTATACATTATTTTAAACTTATTTTGTTTTTAAAGAAGATGGAAATATTTTGTAATAAATATCAGTGAAAGATTATATAAAATGTTGTATAATAGGATAGATTTATAAATAGTATCTTATAAGTAAAGATAGTTTTATAAATAGTGTTTTATAAATAAATGAATAACTTTTACAAATGGGGTTTTATAGTGAAAAGAATAGTTTATTAATGGTGTTTTTGTAAAAAAAGAATAGTTTTATAAAAATAATATTTTTAAAAGGAAAGTAATATCATTTTGAGGAATTAGATTATAGTAATAATGTTGACTTTTGGAAAATATTTGACTATGTTTTGGAAACTCAAAAGTTTGTGATAAATTTGGGGATTTATAAACGGTATTTATAAATAGAAGCGAATTTATGAAAGGATTTTATAAATTGGAAAGAAGTATTTAAAAGGACTTTATAATTATAAAAGAAGATTTATAAATGGATTTTTAAATAAAAATGAGTTTTATAAAAGAAATTTAATAATTGAATTTAGGGTTTTATAATTTTATTTGAAGATTTACAAAAGAAGTTTTATAATTGTACGTAGAGATTTATAAGACGAGATTTATAAATGACAATTTATAAAGGGCACTTTTAAACTATATTTTATGAAGGAGATTTATAAATGAAGTTTTGTAAAGGAATTTATAAATGGAGCTGTAAATGTGAAAGAGTTTTATAAAAAGGAGTTTGTAAAAAGAAATGGGATTTGATTTTCTGAAATGATCATTTAAAATTACAATGATGTGGATATTGTCATTTTCATACTTAACACCAAATTCCGAGGTACGGAAACTCGTCTTTATCTTCAGAATTAAGAATGTGTATCAGCAAGAATAGATTTCTAACTTGATTGATCCATTTTTAATCAAGGGTCGGTACTATTTGAAATTAGAAAGTGGTATTAAGTATATTTGGTCTAGTTCTATAAGATCTACTTACTTAAACCAAAAGGAAAGTTTTTGGGACTATCGTTATCAATGTTTTAAATAACATTTGTTTTAACCCAAACTAAGTGTGGTTTTTTGAAATAAAATCTCCCTAAGATTTGAGAATATACTTATACTGTTGAGATAAGTATATATGTTTACTTTCTAGGTACTAGAAATGTAGTGTTTTGCAAATATACTATTCTGTTAACATAAATATATGGAAATAGTTTTTCTAAGTTTTAAAATGAAATGTATTATGAGTATATTTATAAGGTTGAGATAAGTATTGAAAGAGTAGAGAAGGGTTTGTGAATATATCTTTGTAAAAATATTTTAATACAAGAATTTGCAAAGTGGTTATAATTAGTGAAAGGGTTAACTAAATTAGCTTAGGGGTTGCTTTGTGCTTAACCATTCTTAGTTCAATCTCTGGTTGATTTATTTGGTATTTGATAGTTAAATAACCGACTGTCAAATTGGCCAGCTTTTAAACTATCCTTGTCAGTTCAAAGAGACCGGGATTGGATAATTTATCCGAAAACCACTTTGAATTGACATAAGCATTCGAATTGCAAACATAATGAAGATGATGAAATAGAAGACGGAGACCTTTGAAGTGCATATGCTACTTGCTACTGATCCTTAAGGTGATTCCCAAATGGATGTAGTAGAAGTAGTGCCTTCAGTTATGTTTAGTCCCAAAACAATCCTGTATGGCGAATGCTGACATTGCATTGTTGCCTAGAGGGAAGTCTTAGCATTCTAAGTGTGAATTCCTATATAAGTTAAAACATAGTCTCAGGCCTCACAACCAGTAAATGACTAAAGCAGGGACGTGTAGCAGGACTATGTGGGTCACTTCCATTAGGGTATGATCATCGCTTGATCTAGATCGGTATTTATGAATTTCTATATGCTGTGAGCCTGGTATATTTATAATCGCAACTAAGGGATGATCATATTTGGTACTATCCAGTAAGGTATAGGTCGGTCCTGAGTAGCAGAGGTGCAAATTAAGGAAGTCTCAGTACATTCTCTATAGAGGCGTACTATATGGAAGTTAGACCCTTACCTTTTCATTATTGGAACTCTTTCTCCAATAAGTGCCCTTTGGACTTAGTTGTGTACTTATTATGCTGGAATTTAATTAATGTAATAATTTTTGCTATGATTCAATATTTATTTTAAACCCTGGACATTATTATAATATCAGAAGATTACTCATGAAATGGATTGGTCATCGTTGGTAAAACCCATCCGTGTTTATGTGCTATGTGGTCTTACGAGATACCTTTATTTTTTAAAGGTTTTATAACATTAAAAGCCCATTTGAGGTATGTGTTCTCATGTTGGTTTACCAGACTGATCCAGGCATTATTTTTCTTATAATGCTCAAGTCAGACCTAGCATATTATCATATTTAGCTTTGGATGCTTTGGAGCTTCAGAAGATGTGTTGGATGCCTCAAATATGTATTCATATATATAATATTTCCGATGCATTTGGTTGTTTATACTTATCAGCATTTGTTAGAACAGATTGTTATAATTGTCCAGGCTGATGATTGGTTAGTTGACTCTGATTGATGTATGTATATCGCAGTTTTATTTTCTAAAGATTTGTTGTATATTATATATTACTCGTCACGATGTGATATTCTATTCCATCTTTTCTTTCTTTATACCCAATAGTCAGTCTTCCCAACACTTCGATGCTCAGAAAGTGAATATCGTGAATGTATTAGTGTCGACTTTTGAGGGTCAAAAATCCGAGTTTCTACAAGTGGTATCAGAGCTTAAGTTGAGCGAACACCTATGCTTTGTGTAGCGATCCTGACTTGGCCTTCGAAAATCGGTACCCACACTTCACATGTACTCGAAATGCCGTAGATTCAAACGCCAAATCTGGCCCGCCGGAGCTTATAACACAGTAAGTATAACAACACAGCGGAAGAATGAAATAAATGATATCATATACAACTCCAATAAATATAATACCCAGAATGATATACAACACTGATATCAATAATATACAGCAATATCAGAGATATGATACAATGCTACAGCGGAAATAACAACAATGGAAGAGATCACTCCAAATGATCTACAGAAGAGAATGACTCCAATAACTCCAACATCAGGTCGAACCACCATCACGTTGCACCAAGATAAGCAACATCAGTCCTGATCTCCAAAAACTGAACTAGGTCCAAATAATCCACTAAACCTGACTATCTGAAAAAGAAACCCAACTCTAGACTGCCCGTGTGGAAAACTATGGGCACCCAGAGTTTAGGAAGGGAACAATAAACTCCGAGTCAGTCATGGGACTAGTATGAGCAAACAAAAACAGTTCATCTTTAAAACAAACAACAAAAGAATTTTAAACATTGAAATCCGCAATGTTTTTGGAAAATGAAACTACCATAAGGCGTCCCGGCACACACACAATGCAATCGCACACATGGGGGAGATTTCTCCTTATGATAGTCAAACATGCTTACTACGCAAAAATCATTTGATATTATTAATAGTGCATAGTGCAGAAAATCCTTTCGAATATATAATATTAATCTTAGCCAGCATAGGTACCATTATATTATGTCTACTATAGCTGCTATGTTAAATAGCAGGTTCTACAACTAAAACCGTACAGGGCTCGTATTGTTTGATTGGATTTCCAACAAATGGTCAGGCTAAGGAACTTCCTATGCCACATGGGAACGGCTCTGGAGGGACGCCCCGAGAACCACCTGGCTCTCTGCCAACACAAGGCCGGTTACTCCCTTCCCGGGTAGTAAACCTGAGATATTCCACCCCCGGTCCGTTGGGACCTTTATCCGAGGATCCTCTACACCAACATCACACAGTAGTAAATATACTATAGTGCCCACATGAGTAAGTATCTGGGCTCCATACCATGATACCACCCATTTCCAGAAGGAATGGACATACCCTAGGGGAGCTACCCCTAAAACCTTGCCGCATCTTTCCTGTTTCGACCATTACCGGTCTGTGAGGCTCGATGAGGTCTTGTCCACAAATCTACGCTTTTTCACAAAGCCACGCTTTGATCAACAAATGATCAATAAATAATCATCACACAGCAACACTCAGCATGCCACATTACCAAATTGGGAATATATCGCTGATAACCTTCAAGTACATAACCTCTGAGCTCGTACGTCTCAGAGAAGGGTGTTAAGCTAAGAGAATAAATTCTCCGCCACCAACAGAAATGTATTTGAAAGAAATCAGCTTTATATCTCAAAATGTAATGTCAGACATGTAACCATACAAGTCTGTTCCGGGTTCGAACAGATACGAAGGCACTTCCGAAGAAGCCCTTTCAAATCCGGATAATTTCTAATCACGTACGGACTTCCCATCACAAAGGGTGATAAAATCTCTATACCGGGGACCAGTCGATGCAGAGACATTCGACGAGTTGTCCTTTCGTTTTCGAAAATATCTGGTCTTCACCACCGGTCTTCAAATGCTATCCATAACGTCGTATCATTATTCGGAATGGGTTATATGACACAAAGGTCCTCTCCCGGCTAAACCGAATAATGAGCGCAATGTTTAAAAACATATGGATATTGGGATTTCAGTTAAGTCACAACTTATTACCCAAACTTCTCTTTTCAAATGGTTTAAACAAATTACCATTTTAAATCTTTTTAAACAAAAAGATTTATCTCACAAAATTCACCCAATTTCACAAAGATCTATTCATAGATTTTCAAATCGATTTCCATTTCAATTTGGATTAACTCGTCCAATCTTTAAATCAAAGATTTAATTTATAGCTTTCAAAACAATTCCATTTCAATTTGAAATTCTTTTGACACAAATTGGAAATTTATTCCTTATATGAAAGCTTCTATTATATGAAAACAAATAGTTTTCATTTCGGAAAATCTGATTCATTTATACGGGTTAAAGTCCTTGGGTTAATTTCAAATTCTCAAAACCATACTTTTAAAATGGTTTAAATTCATATAAACACATTTATAACATTTTAACCATGATTTCCAAACATAGAATTCAATTTTAAATTTTCAATTCAAATTCAAATTTAATTATTTAAATTTGAAACTTTACCAAGTTATTTAAAATAACGTTTATCTTAAAAACTCCTTTTCAAAAGCTTTAACATTTAACCCAAATCCATTTCCAAAATCAATTGAAATTAAAATTTCAATCTCAAAAACATTAATTTTAAATCATCTGTGACTTAATCGATTTCCTCGTGAAATCCATATTTGTGTGTGTATAAGTGTAGTCCAGGGGTTTTACACAGTAGTGCAACATCATTCAAACATCATAGATCAGAATACAGAAATATAGTTGATAAGCGGTATAACTATAATGCTTATCTTTTATTCACAGATCACAGATAATATACAGATGTATCACAAATAAATGATTAAGTTATACACAGCTCAGTCCACAGAACAAGATATCATAGATCAAATAGGACAATCAATTCAAGGCATCTCATACAATACAATCATTCATAAGTAAGGTCAAGCATTCAATAATCATTTATAAGTAGGATTAATTAATTGTTTAATCCTAATTAATTCAATTTATTTCCAATTAAATTAATTACTTATGAATTAATTATCCAATCCTGATTAATTAATCACAAATCATTTGATATAAATTAATTAATCAATCACCTTAATTAATTAAATTATTCTTAATTAATCGTATTAATTTAGTTAACCTTTAAACCAATTACATAATTAATTAATCCCTTAATTAATTATTTTAAGAAATTAAACCTTTAATTACTTACCATAAAGTAATTACACTTACACAATTTCATAAATGATTATCATTAATTAATTAATCTTGGTTAATGACCTTCATTAACTATTAACAATTCTTTAATTACTTTGCTAAAGAAATTATTTACATTAATCATTATTAATTAAAATCGATTAACCATTAATAACTCATTAATTAATCCAAACATTAATTAACCATTCTAATTAACTTAATAATTTATGAATTACAAATCAATAAATTCCATTAACTTTAAAGAAAACTTATTCTTATTAATGATTTCATTTATCACTCACAAATATGTTTGAAAACATTTATTTCTAATTTACTGCTTAAATTTCATTTTAATTTTAAGCTTTAAAATGAATACCAACTTATCTTATATAAAGTTATAAACTAATTTTGAACATTTAAAATTATATAAAACTTAATTTCATTTCAAAATTCAGGATTAGAATTTAGATTTAAGATCCAGGTTTCAAATTTAATTTAACTTTGTTTAAATTCTTCATTTACAATTTCAAAATCCATTTTAAATTCAAATCTTTTAAACCACTTAATTGCTTAAAACTTTTTAAGTTATTAAACAAATTAATTTTTAAAACTTTATTTATTCACAAACTAACTTTTTAAACTAACTTGAGTTCATATTTAAACTTTGATTCAAAACTCAGTTTTAACTTGGTTTTATAATTTTAAATTTAGTTTTAAAATTCCAAAGCAGAACAGGTTTTAAACCTGTACAAACAACTTCCCGAGCCCTATCAAAACCTGCTTCGAGCCAATACTGGGAATCATCGAGTAAAGCTTCGAGTCAACCCACGAAAACAACGAGCCTTCTTCTTCTTCCATAACTCAAAACAACCCAGATACATAATGACACGCGTGCACATGTACCGTTGATCCAACGCCCTCCGACCATCGCCAAGACCACCCACACGTCGACGACTAACATCTCGTCACGAACGATCACCCAGAACCACGAATTTCCCCGTAAATCAAAATCGAACTTCTCGAGACCACTGGAACCAAATCACCATCATCGGAAAACTCCTCGTTCCAGCGATCTAGTACACCAGAGACCACGAAATTTTGGTCGGAGCTTCGACAAACTCCAACGCACCGTCCCCCATTAGTGCGGTCGGCCCAAACACCATGACAAAATCGAAATCTCCCCAAGAACTCCAACAGCCAAAAGTGACTGTCGAACCCTAAATCGACGTCAATCCATCACCACGATCATCTAAAAACACTTCCACTATTTTTCCTCACATCTACATCCTCCCAGTAGTCTTTGACTTCAATCACGAGAACTAAAAACCCACCGATCACTGTAATTTCGTTCAAACCCATTTCACGTTCAACCTACCAATTCTTGAAACCTACCAAATTAAAAAATCGTGATTTTTCTTTTAAAAATCATTATTTTTAAGAACAAATCACATAATATAATTGATTCGAGAAATTAAGATACTTGGGTTTTTGTATTTATTTGAGTTTCACTGTAAACTCTTGTTCCAATTCAAAATTTACCTTCTGATTTTCTTAAAAATATTATTATGAACTAGCTTAAGATTTAACAAACACATTTTGTTCAGATTCTAAAGTCTAAAGGAGATTGGGGAAAGATAATTTAATTTTTTTTTTAAACTTGTTTTGGTCTGTTAAGAACAAATAGAGGCAAGTCATTTAAATTCAGACATGCACAGGTGCTTTTAAATTCATATACATGCATGTACATCTATGACTAACCATTTCAAGTCATCACAGGCATCAACAAATAAAAACAATTTGGAGCTTGTGATTAAGAAGTTTACTCACCTTGATGGGAAGAAGCAGAGAGCAAAGCCTGTCATGATGAACAGAGAACAACCTTGAAAATGGATATGAATTTTGGTAGTTGTTTTTTATCTAGATTTCATTGAGTTTGGATCTGAATTATCTACGGCATGTCTGATCTTGATTTCACACTTAACAATTGAAACCTTGTTCTCGATCCAGACATTGATTTCCAGGCTAGAAAGCTTGAAAACTAAGGTTATTCTTTTGATTTTGAGATCTGAGTTTTGTTTAAGTTTTGATGATATTTTACTTTCAGTTTTTTCAGCTTGATGGACGCAAATTTAATGAAGAATTGATATATAAAAATAGTTTACAGGTGATGTTATTGGTTTTTTACAAAGTGATATTATTTATTTAGTACAATACAAATATTTTTTTTTCTCTAGTACAATTATACGCAGAGATTTTCTTGCGTTGGTTGGCTGATATGATAAATTGTGATGGCTTCATTAATTATCATGTACAAATATATATATAAAATTATCTATGTACTAGTGTCTTCATTTGCAATACTTGTTGACTTCGGCTGATATGATTTTGTGGAGGCTTGTTTTAATTGCCATGTACTTATTTTTGCTAGCTAAAGATATTTTTATTTTCCTTTTTCTTTATTCATACTTATCTTCGTTTTGTTCCATTACTTGTTTCAAATTCAAGTATATATTTTTCTATCTTCTTATGCTTTGTAAGTACGCATATATATTTTGTTTTCAAGCCTATACACTTATAATTGAACATTCTTTTATCTTTGCTTTGGCCTTATCACTTTAGAAAATAAAATGAACTTCTATTTAACATGTTATTTGAATTTTTACTATGTGTATTTATTTTACTGATGAGATATGGTTTGGGCTAGCATTAATTACTTTGTCTTTATTACCATGCAAATAAATTCTTATTTTTATCTATTTATCTTTTATTCATTTCTATTTCTAACTCACATATTATTATTATTTCTATTACGAAAACCATCAATTCTGAATTTAAACTATTTACTTTTATACTTGTGTCAAATATCTATATTTTCATAATTATTTTTAAACCATTTACTTGAGATTTTAAACTCAAATTCAATATATATATATATATATATGTGTGTGTGTGTGTGTATAATTACAAATTTACTCATATAACACATATACATACATATTCACATATATATACAATTTCTAAATTTAAAATGATTTAATATAGAATTTAGTTGAAATAGGGGAAACTCGCTTCAATTTACAATTAATCTTACAATTTTTAATTCAAAAATTCAATAAATTATCAATTTAAACTTATTAAAAATTCAGGATCGTTACAACCTTCCCCCCTTAAAAGAATTTCGTCCCCGAAATTTGCCTCAGAGACAAAAAGATAGACGAAGAATATTTCATCAAATCAAATGAATATCTATTCTGCAATTGGCTTACCAAATCAGAATATCAACAATAGATACAAGAACGAATCTGTTTTAACACTTCACAAGATACTCGGGTTATCCAGACCTACGAAATATGCAGGGGCATTGGTCAGTTCGTAGGGATAACTAACCATTCGTAGAATATATTAGAACCCAAAGAATAGATAGATATATGGATACAATTCCCAAACTTTTAGTTTAGAAATTAAAGTATACCTATCAACCATAGCAATCAAAGCAAACAATTCATCCAAACAAACAATTCTGACCTATTTGGAGTTTATGTCCCATACAAATGTATCAAATCTCCTTCCTGGATCTACCAGTAACTATCAAAGAATTGAGAAGAAATGTTGAACAAAAGAGATTGATAGAGAAAAGATTGTTTCCTCGTTGTTACAGGGTATTGACCATTTATAGTCGTATTCCCCTGTCTCCTATCTCATCCTCTTCTTGCACTCATACTCACTATCAGTGAATAGTAAGAGAATTTATTGAGGCATTCGAACGGATATCTTAGAGATTACTCATTCTAGGGTATACTTCACCCTATCCCTAATGAGTTACTTAATGTGTTATACTCCTGAGCTAAAGTTCAACCTTAGCTCTAATACCAATTATAACGATCCTGACTTGGCCATCGAAAATCGGCACCCGTACTTCACTTGTACTCAAAATGCCGTAGATTCAAATGCCAAATCTAGCGCACCGGAGCTTATAACATAGTAAGTATAACAACACAGCGGAAGAAAGAAATTAATGATATCATATACAACTCCAATAAATATAATATCCAGAATGATATACAACACTGATATCAATAATATACAGCAATATCAGAGATATGATACAATGCTACAGCAGAAATAACAACAATGGAAGAGATCACTCCAAATGATCTACAAAAGAGAATGACTCCAACAACTCCAACATCAGGTCGAACCACCATCACGTTGCACCAAGATAAGCTACATCAGTCCTGATCTCCAAAAACTGAACTAGCTCCAGATAATCCACTAAACCTGACTATTTGAAAAAGAAACCCAACTCTAGACTGCCCGTGTGGAAAATTATGGGCACCTAGAGTTTAGGAAGGGAACAATAAACTCCGAGTCAGTCATGGGACTGGTATGAGCAAACAAAACCGTTCATCTTTAAAACAAACAACAAAAGAATTTTAAACATTGAAATCCGCAATGTTTTTGGAAAATGAAACTACCATAAGGCCTCCCGGCACACACACAATGCAATCGCACACATGGGGGAGATTTCTCCTTATGATAGTCAAACATGCTTACTACACAAAAATCATTTGATATTATTAATAGTGCATAGTGCAGAAAATCCTTTCGAATATATAATATTAATCTTAGCCAGCATAGGTACCATTATATTATGCCTACTATAGCTGCTATGTTAAATAGCAGGTTCTACAACTAAAACCGTACAAGGCTCGTATTGTTTGATTGGATTTCCAACAAATGGTCAGGCTAAGGAACTTCCTATGCCACATGGAAACGGCTCTGGAGGGACGCCCCGAGAACCACCTGGCTCTCTGCCAACACAAGGCCGGTTACCCCCTTCCCGGGTAGTAAACCTGAGATATTCCACCCCCGGTCCTTTGGGACCTTTATCCGAGGATCCTCTACACCATTATCACACAGTAGTAAATATACTATAGTGCCCACATGAGTAAGTATCTGGGCTCCATACCATGATACCACCCTTTTCCAAAAGGAATGGACATACCCTAGGGGAGCTACCTCTGAAACCTTGCCGCATCTTTCCTGTCTCGACCATTACCGGTCTGTGAGGTTCGATGAGGTCTCGTCTACAATGCTACGCTTTTTCACAAAGGCACGCTTTGATCAACAAATAATCAATAAATAATCATCACACAGCAACACTCAACATGCCACATTACCCAATTGGGAATATATCACTGATAACCTTCAACTACATAACCTCTGAGCTCGTACGTCTCAGAGAAGGGTGTTAAGCTAAGAAAATAAATTCTCCGCCACCAACAGAAATGTATTTGAAAGTAATCAGCTTTATATCTCAAAATGTAATGTCAGACATGTAACCATACAAGTCTGTTCCGGGTTCGAACAGAACCGAAGGCACTTCCGAAGAAGCCCTTGCAAATCCGGATAATTTCTAATCACGTTCGGACTTCCCATCACAAAGGGTGGTAAAATCTCTATACCGGGGACCAGTCGATGCAAAGACATTCGACGAGTTGTCCTTTCATTTTCGAAAATATCTGGTCTTCACCACCGGTCTTCAAATGCTATCCATAACGTCGTATCATTATTCGGAATGGGTTATATGACACAAAGGTCCTCTCCCGGCTAAACCGAATAATGAGCGCAATGTTTAAAAACATATGGATATTGGGATTTCAGTTAAGTCACAACTTATTACCCAAACTTCTCTTTTCAAATGGTTTAAACAAATTACCATTTTAAATCTTTTTAAACAAAAAGATTTATCTCGCAAAATTCACCCAATTTCACAAAGATCTATTCATAGATTTTCAAATCGATTTCCATTTCAATTTGGATTAACTCGTCCAATCTTTAAATCAAAGATTTAATTTATAGCTTTCAAAACAATTCCATTTCAATTTGAAATTCTTTTGACACAAATTGGAAATTTATTCCTTATATGAAAGCTTCTATTATATGAAAACAAATAGTTTTCATTTCGGAAAATCTGATTCATTTATACGGGTTAAAGTCCTTGGGTTAATTTCAAATTCTCAAAACCATACTTTTAAAATGGTTTAAATTCATATAAACACATTTATAACATTTTAACCATGATTTCCAAACATAGAATTCAATTTGAAATTTTCAATTCAAATTCAAATTTAATTATTTAAATTTTAAACTTTACCAAGTTATTCAAAATAACGTTTATCTTAAAAACTCCTTTTCAAAAGCTTTAACATTTAACCCAAATCCATTTCCAAAATCAATTGAAATTAAAATTTCAATCTCCAAAACATTAATTTCAAATCATCTGTGACTTAACCGATTTCCTCGTGAAATCCATATTTGTGTGTGTATAAGTGTAGTCTAGGGGTTTTACAAGTAGTGCAACATCATTCAAACATCACATATCAGAATACAGAAATATAGTTGATAAGCGGTATAACTATAACGCTTATCTTTTATTCACAGATCACAGATAATATACAGATGTATCACAAATAAATGATTAAGTTATACACAGCTCAGTCCACAGAACAAGATATCACAGATCAGATAGGACAATCAATTCAAGGCATCTCATACAATACAATCATTCATAAGTAAGGTCAAGCATTCAATAATCATTTATAAGTAGGATTAATTAATTGTTTAATCCTAATTATTTCAATTTATTTCCAATTAAATTAATTACTTATGAATTAATTATCCAATCCTGATTAATTAATCACAAATCATTTGATATAAATTAATTAATCAATCACCTTAATTAATTAAATTATTCTTAATTAATCGTATTAATTAAGTTAACCTTTAAACCAAATACATAATTAATTAATCCCTTAATTAATTATTTTAAGAAATTAAACCTTTACTTACTTACCATAAAGTAATTACACTTACACAATTTCATAAATGATTATCATTAATTAATTAATCTTGGTTAATGACCTTCATTAACTATTAACAATTATTTAATTACTTTGCTAAAGAAATTATTTGCATTAATCATTATTAATTAAAATCGATTAACCATTAATAACTCATTAATTAATCCAAACATTAATTAACCATTCTAATTGACTTAATAATTTATGAATTACAGATCAATAAATTCCATTAACTTTAAAGAAAACTTATTCTTATTAATGATTTCATTTATCACTCACAAATATGTTTGAAAACATTTATTTCTAATTTACTGCTTAAATTTCATTTTAATTTTAAGCTTTAAAATGAATACCAACTTATCTTATATAAAGTTAAAAACTAATTTTAAACATTTAAAATTATATAAAACTTAATTTCATTTCAAAATTCAGGATTAGAATTTAGATTTAAGATCCAGGTTTCAAATTTAATTTAACTTTGTTTAAATTCTTCATTTACAATTTCAAAATCCATTTTAAATTCAAATCTTTTAAATCCACTTAATTGCTTAAAACTTTTTAAGTTATTAAACAATTTAATTTTTAAAACTTTATTTATTCACAAACTAAGTTTTTAAACTAACTTGAGTTCATATTTAAACTTTGATTCAAAACTCAGTTTTAACTTGGTTTTATAATTTTAAATTTAGTTTTATAATTTCAAAGCAGAACAGGTTTTGAACCTGTACAAACAACTTCCCGAGCCCTATCAAAACCCGCTTCGAGCCAATACTGGGAATCATCGAGTAAAGCTTCGAGTCAACCCACGAAAACAACGAGCCTTCTTCTTCTTCCACAACTCAAAACAACCCAGATACATAATGACACGCGTGCACGTGCACCGTTGATCCAACGCCCTCCGACCATCGCCGAGACCACCCACACGTCAACGACTACCATCTCGTCACGAACGATCACCCAGTACCACGAATTTCCCCATAAATCAAAATCGAACTTCTCGAGACCACTGGAACCAAATCACCATCATCGAAAAACTCCTCGTTCCAGCGATCTAGTACACCAGAGACCACGAAATTTTGGTCGGAGCTTCGACAAACTCCGATGCACCGTCCCCCATTAGTGCGATCGGCCCAAACACCATGACAAAATCACAATCTCCCCAAGAACTCCAACAGCCAAAAGTGACTGTCGAACCCTAAATCGACGTCAATCCATCACCACGATCATCTAAAAACACTTCCACTATTTTTCCTCACATCTACATCCTCCCAGCAGTCTTTGACTTCAATCACGAGAACTAAAAACCCACCGATCACCGTAATTTCGTTCAAACCCATTTCACGTTCAACCTACCAATTCTCAAAACCTACCAAATTCGAAACCGTGATTTTACTTTTAAAGATCATTATTTTTAAGAACAAATCACATAATATAATTGATTCGAGAAATTAAGATACTTGGGTTTTTGTATTTATTTGAGTTTCACTGTAAACTCTTGTTCCAGTTCAAAATTTACCTTCTGATTTTCTTAAAAATATTATTAAGAACTAGCTTAAGATTTAACAAACACATTTTTTTCAGATTCTAAAGTCTAAAGGAGATTGGGGAAAGAGAATTTGATTTTTTTATAAACTTGTTTTGGTCTGTTAAGAACAAACAGAGGCAAGTCATTTAAATTCAGACATGCACAGGTGCTTTTAAATTCATATACATGCATGTACATCTATGACTAACCATTTCAAGTCATCACTTATATCCATCATCACAGGCATCAACAAATAAAAACAATTTGGAGCTTTTGATTAAGAAGTTTACTCACCTTGCTGGGAAGAAGCAGAGAGCAAAGCCTGTCATGATGAATAGAGAACAAGCTTGAAAATGGATATGAAATTTGGTAGTTGTTTTTTATTTGGATTTCATTGAGTTTGGATCTGAATTATCTACGGCATGTCTGATCTTGATTTCACACTTAATAATTGAAACCTTGTTCTCGATCCAGACATTGATTTCCAGGCTTGAAAGCTTGAAAACTAAGGTTATTCTTTTGGTTTTGAGATCTAAGTTTTGTTTAAGTTTTTATGATATTTTACTTTCAGTTTTTTCAGCTTGATGGACGCAAATGAAATGAAGAATTGATATAAAAAAATAGTTTACAGGTGATGTTATTGGTTTTGTACAAAGTGATATTATTTGTTTAGTACAATACAAATATTTTTTTTCCCTCTAGTACAATTATATGTAGAGATTTTCTTGCGTTGGTGGGCTGATATGATAAATTGTGATGGCTTCATTAATTATCATGTACAAATCTATATATAAAATTATCTATGTACTAGTGTCTTCATTTGCAATACTTGTTGACTTCGGCTGATATGATTTTATGGAGGCTTGTTTTAATTGCCATGTACTTATTTTTGCTAGCTAAAGATATTTTTATTTTCCTTTTTCTTTTGTTCATACTTATCTTCATTTTGTTCCATTACTTGTTTCAAATTCAAGTATATATTTTTCTATCTTCTTATGCTTTGTAAGTATGCATATATATTTTGTTTTCAAGCCTATACACTTATAATTGAACATACTTTTATCTTTGCTTTGGCCTTATCACTTTAGAAAATAAAATGAACTTCTATTTAACATGTTATTTGAATTTTTACTATGTGTATTTATTTTATTGATGAGATATGGTTTGGGCTAGCATTAATTACTTTGTCTTTATTACCTTGCAAATAAATTCCTATTTTTATCTATTTATCTTTTATTCATTTCTATTTCTAACTCACATATTATTATTATTTCTATTACGAAAACCATCAATTCTGAATTTAAATTATTTACTTTTATACTTGTGTCAAATATCTATATTTTCATAATTATTTTTAAACCATTTACTTGAGATTTTAAACTCAAATTCAATATATATATATATATATATATGTATAATTACAAATTTACTCATATAACACATATACATACATATTCACATATATATACAATTTCTAAATTTAAAATGATTTAATATAGAATTTAGTTGAAATAGGGGAAACTCGCTTCAATTTACAATTAATTTTACAATTTTTAATTCAAAAATTCAATAAATTATCAATTTAAACTTATTAAAAATTCGGGATCGTTACACTTTGTTAGGGTAGACTAATTGGAGATAGGGTTAGTAACAACTTAGAATGAGCTTGAGTGTGTATGTGTATAAGCGTATATTTGTTGGTGCCATAAAAATGTTTTATATTATGTTGATTTATCAGTTTAGTGTTTATAAATTCTAGTCTGTACAAAAGGAACAACTATATCGATGTGGTTTCTAAGCTCTTGAACAAGGCAAATTGATACATTATTGTTTTGAAAGTTGTGAAATGAAATAATTTGAGCTAGATTTTATATTTTATATATAAACAGATAATTTTCAGAAATTGATATGGGTTTTTATGGTGTATTTGTTTGTTAAAAAAGATACTATTCAGTTATTATCATTTATTGTTTGATTTGTCATGCTCGTCTAGTTAGGAGCATTGATTATTGTTTATTGATTGATTGTTTGGGCTTAGATAGTTCAAGAGCAATTATTGTTTTGGTTGAATTAAATACGAACACTTGCGAATTTATTTTCACAATTTGGCTGTTACTACCAAAATCTCCCTTCGGCTTAGTCGAAAACTGTTTAAGCAAAGGTCAAGGAAGAGCAAGAGAAAAAGTTCCAACTAGACCTTTCGAAGGAGTCGAAGGGATGCTATAGTCAAAGTCCAGAAGCTTCAGAGGCTTTCAAAGGTGTTGGAAGGATGCTACAGTCAAGGTCCAGAAGATCCTAACCTTTCAAAGGAGTCAAAGGAGTAGAAGGCCGCATTCCACCTTCATTAACCACCTTTTGAAGCAGATGATTCTGTGAGAAATGCGGATTACGGAACTTAAGGCTAGAATTAACAGTAGAGGGGGGATGAATAGTGTTTTAAGGAATTACTAATTCTTTTTGAGTTTATATTAATTTGAACACAAATGTATGCAATATTTAGACACAGATATTATCACAGAATCAAACACAGATGTAAATATAAAGTAAAAGCAATAAAGGAAAGAACACACCGGATTTTATACTGGTTCGGAGTTACCCTACATCCAGTCCCACAACACAAGTACGGATTTCCTTTCAAAATCAATTCTTACAATTACACCCTCGATTTCAAGGCCACGAGGTACACCACTCCAGATTCACAATCCTCTGGGTAGAGATACTTTATTTTACGGGCAACAAGTTCACCCAATTGATTTCCTAGGCTACAATCACACCTTCTCTCACTTGATTGATTTTCCAGGCTACAATCACACCTTTTCTCGCTCGATTGATTACAAAGAAGCCTATAACTCGGAATAGCACTGGGATCTTGTTGAGATAGTGATAGAGAATCAAACCAGAGATGATCTAGTTAGATTCAATGGAGATTTCGGCAGAGTAAAAGTAAAAATGTATATAAAGAAATGTGGAAGAAGAAGAGAAGTGAAATCAGAAAATTATGAATATAAATTCGTTAAAAGCATCCCCTATTTATAATAGAACAACAGCCATGTCCATTCGTAAAAGGTTATGACGAATAGACACTTCTTTTGAAATTCAAACTTTTGAAGTTAACTGACACCATGTCGACAAAGGTCCCTAGGGGTTTTCGATTAACACTATTTTAAACTTTATAAATATACTTTACTATAGTTAAAATACATAAATAAGTATAGAGAATAATATTTTGATATATATATATATATAATTTTACTATAATTTCATATTTAAATAAGTATAAATATTAAAAGTTAAATATATAATAGTTAAAAGATAGTTTAAAATCAAGGATAATTTGATATTGAAAATAAAGATTATTTTGAGGCTAAAATATTTAAAACCAGGATAGATGTTTTTGGATTTTAAAAAGGAAGATTTAAAAATCATTTTGAAAATAAGATATAATTTTGGTAAAAACATTTGAATAAAAAGTTAGTGGATACAAAACGATGTTCCACTAGATTTTTCGTAGGTTCCATCCTACTTAGGGTTCCATCCTTTTAACAGGCTCGAAGTGGATTCCATTCCACGAATAAAATGGATTTTAAGATGTCAGTGCTTTTCTAGGAGTTTTAACATAATTCTAGACTCGATACTTGTCTTGTACTATTGAAATCTTGAACTCTTGATATCTTGATACTCATGAGTCTTGAATCTTGATGTCTTCGATCTTGAGTCTCTATACTGTACAGTCTTCATTCTCAGTACCTGCATGTTTATATCCTACATATACATATATATCTAAACTATAATGTTAGTATTTATATTTTATAACAAGTCCTAAGGTTGTTGTCATCAAAACCAACTTCTCAGGGACTAACAGATTCTACATGCTTGAGGACCTTTCGAATGATTTGAAACAACTCCTTTCGAAGGCTATGAAGGTCAACTCTTTAAGTACGCGCCAAACCTTTCAAAACCAAAGGTTTTTCCTTCACTTAAATCAATCTAAAGCAAGTATCATCCTGAACAACCCCTTCGAAAGCAATAAAAGCCTTTCGAACCAGTTGAAGCCATTGTGATCTAGGAGGATTCTGCATCAAGTCACAGGCAAGAGCTCAGACGCAACCAACACTATCGAAACCACTAAACCAAGCCTATTGCTAGATTCAAAAGCTCTTACAAGGCAATACAAAGAAGGGAAGAGCAGCCGTTCCTTTCGACAAAGGTGGGAGCATATTAGAGTTATTTCGGCAGCCACCTTTTGACCAAGTCGAAAGCCTTAGGGTCGACAGATACTGACCGACATCTATAAATAAGACCCAAGGGTTCATGTTCTGGGGATCCGAATCTAGTCATTCTAAACTTGTATTTTCTTAATCCAAAGAGCTGTAAACCCTAATTTCTAAATTGATTTAGGAATTTTCAGTAATAAAGTTTTCTTTTGCTTGCAAAAGGGAAGTCTTATATCTCTCAAATTACATCACCGTTTTTAGAGATTTTATTAGGTTTAACTTTGTGTTTCAGGTGTCACCTATATTGAAAGGACCCTTCCGACACAGTCGAAACCTGGCATATTCAAGCAACTTTAGTTAAATGCTCCAAACTATCTTTTCCTAAGCTTTGCTTTCGACAAAGTCGAAACCTAACCATAGTCCACTTAAACCTTGGATTGACACAAGGAACCTCAGGATCGTGCTTTCGACAAGGTCGAAACCTATCTCCTAATCACTGTAACTTGAGATTTCTGATCAAAATCCAAGACGGTTAAGTCCACAGCTTCAAACAAGGTCGAAACCTCTACGTCAGATTCTTGACCAAGGCCCAAGCCACTCAACCCTTAAAGCCTTCGACTAGGTCGAAACCAATCACGGCAAACCTTATTCAGGGTATCTCAACTGAATCGAAAGGAGAGCTTTCAAAGGAGAATCCACACAATTTCAGCAAGGTTGAAAGGTCATTAAGTAAAGAAACCAACCGTTTCAACTGATTCAAAAGGTCGACGTGGGTAACTTTTTTCTAAAGAAGTTTATTCGAAAGGAAATTCAAGAAGGATATATACCTTCCACTCTTCTCTATCTACCTAAAGGATAAACCTCATTCCTTAACACAACTTTGGGACGTTGACAAGATTTCTTGTTAACATTTTTGGCGCTAGAGGGAGGGATTGAAACTCCAACTTGGTTAAACACCCAACACTACTAGTCTCTAACCCCACTCAACCCAATCTCAAGTTCATCTACTTTGGTTTAATCATGGCTAGAAGAATTAAGAGATCTGAGCAAGGGTCATCCGAACCACACTTGATAGAATTCTCCCCAATAATCATCAGGGATTCCAACCAAAACGAAGAGCAAAGGCTAAGGCTAGAAGCTCTAAGAATTATAAATAGAAAAAAGTAGAATCTTACGATCTTGAGAAATGGAGCTTAAACCCCTTTCATGTTGGCCCTACCCCAATCTTTGCATTAGGAAAAAGAATAAATGGAAGTGACAATGTATTCAATCAAATGAGAAGAACCATCCAACATTTTACCAAAGGCACAATCTTTGAAAAGGAGATAATGGCTGATTACAATGCCTTTACAAATAAGTGGCAACAACCAACTATAACAAGAACACTTCCTACACAAGAACTACAACGGGTGACAAAAAGAAAGGAAATCGAAGAGTGTGAAACTATAAGGCCAAGGAGCAAAAAAAATCAAAGAGCCATCCTCAAGAATCAAGCTTCAAGTCTAGACTTCCCAATGAATGCAATTTGACAACATCCATGGAGAATGTATACTTTCTAACTAAGGATGAGCTTAATTATTGGCCATCACAAAAGAAGAAGCCAAAACATGAAAGAAATCTAGATGGATCCTACTGTCACTATCACATGATAAACGTCCATGAGACCAATCATTGCAGAGCCCTGGAGGGGATGATTAACAATTTCTTCCGTCAAGGAAAGATTAAAGAATTTGTAAAGAGAACTTAAGGAAAATAAATAAAGAGTTACTTTTCTAATAAAAATCTACATGGATAGGAGTGAAATAATCCCTATGTTTGGATATACCTAAGATGATAGTCTACCTAAGATGGTAGAAAGCCTCTGTCCGTGCCAAGATGGCCAGGGTAGAGTAGCTCCTGGAAGGTAGGCGGATTAAGCCTTTATCCGCGCCATAAAATGGGCAGGTTAAAGCACCGGACAAGCCCTAGGTCGCGCTTTTGGTTAGGTCAAGTCACATCCTGGAAGGAGGATGGGGTAAGTCTTTATCCGCGCCATAAGATGGCCAGGGTAAAGCACCGAACAAGCCCCTGCCTGCGCCACGCTATGGCCAGGGCAGGGTGCCTCTTGGAGGGAGGACAGAGTAAGCCTTTATCCTTGCCATAAGATACCCAGGTTAAAGCACCGAACAAGCCCTTGAACGCATCTCTGGCTAGGTCAAGGCACCTCCTGGAGGGAGGTTGGGTATGTCCTTAGTTTCAGCCTCTAAGAATGAGCTAACCAAGAGCACCAAACAATGGACTAAGATGTCCAGGCCCAAGAAGAGGCTCATCAAACAATGGACTTGGATATCCAAGAACTGTAACTACCCGGATTTTTCTGTCATTTAATTTTGAATATTTAAATGGTTTAAATATTGGATTTGGAATTTTAGTTGTGATAGTAAGATTTTAAAACTGATGTTTCAACTGATTTTGTCAATTTTTGAAATCGTCGATTTAATCAATGCGTTAAAATAGCGATCCGGGGCACATTCTCGGAATTTGACGAAACCAGTTCCATTGGATCCGTAATAATGTATTATTACCGGATTTCAAATTTCGTAGTGTTTGGATTTACCATTTGGTTGTACGGGATATAAACGCGTTGAATTTAATATCGAAATTTCAATATAATAATTGGGTCCAAAAAGCTATCTTCTCTATACGATCGAATTAGGACTCAGAACATTTTCCATTGCATTCGGAATAGGGTATAACATTATAAATGCCTAGCGACACGCCTCGATAGGGGTTCAAGATTTTAAGTTACGAAAATCAAGATATTTTAAAAACATTAATTAAAATATTGTCTAGTCAAACTTTCCTTTCAGCTGTTATTACATCCTCTCACTGTACCAATTTACCTATTCAAACACACGACCTTCTCTTCTTTCAGTTCTAAATCAAAATCACATACCCTCTCTTTTCTTCAAATCAAATCGACATTATAAAAAAAAGAAGAGATAAAGGCTTCAGCTACTTCTCTCCCTCCTCACTTTCTTCTTCTGTAATAAAACTGCCGCATCCTCTTCAGTTTAAAATCGCGTTATGTTCTTCCTCCTTCTTTACAACAAATGAGCAAATCAGTTCGTATTCAAGAAAAAAAGGGAGAAATCGATTCGTATATATATAAAAAATTGATCGAATCAATTTATGGAGCAGGTCGTGAGGTGACCTGGAGGAGCGAGGGAAAGGTAGTCGCGTCGTTCGCAAGGACGGGCGAGCATCGAACAAATAGGGTTGGCGATCAAGTCGCGCTGGAAAGGTCGAGGCATGGCATTTACGTGCGCATGAGCTAGGGACGACGGCGTTGATGAGCGCGATTGGATGGCTGAGGTCATGATGGTGTCATGGAAATTCGTGGAGGCGATCTGGAGGGGGCGTGATGATGGGCACATGCAAATGGCAGAGGAGGGTAGTCGAGTTAGTGGCACGTGCGTTGTGGGAGTCACATGAATTGGTAGTTGTCACGTATCTGGTGGGGGCTCGAACTCGATCAGATTTGGCAGTCACGGCCTGATGTTCATCGATGGACAGAAGACGTGCGGCTCAGATTCTCTTAAACATGGGATTGAGGGTAATTAAAACTTACTCTGTAATTAATCGAAAAATTATTTATATTAATGAATTGAAACCCTATAAATATTATAATGTTTTCATACGAGGTAAAAATCAAACGAAACAAGTTGCAGTTCGTTCGTTATTGCGAAATCTACGAAACAAAATGGGTTGGGATTTTTCGAAGTCAGCTCGAAATTTAAAATCTAGGTGTTTGGCAATTTAAAAATCAAGGTGAGTAAATCTTACTCTCTTTGGATTGTTGGATTTAATTTTAAATAGTTAAAATTAATTATTGGATGCTTGGTTGAATTTATAAAATTATTATCTGTTGAATGATATTATATTATATATATAATAGTATATATATTAGTAGTTGGATTGATGTTCCCGCATATTTTAGCGGATGAGACCCAATGCACCCCACATAATAGCGGATGAAATCCAATGCGCCCCGCATAATAGCGGATGACCCTATATACCGCGATATCCCCCTCGAAGTGGGATTGGTATTTTATGTTGTACTAACATCTATGGATGCAGAGAAACAGGTTGGAGGGATCCAACTGGATTCCTTAAATTTATATTGATTGTTTTTCATATAAAATAATATATGATGTGTAAGAATAATCCGTTATAGATTATTGTTGTGATTGAATAATTGGATGCTATAGTAGCACTGACCTAACTTTTGGTATTTTAAATACCATAATATTGTTTTTATAATTTGGAAGGGTTAAAAAGGAGATTTTGAATATAAAAATATTTATATCGAAATTTGGATTATTTTTAAGAAATTTATTTGGATAAAAACAATAATTGATTTTGGTTTGTAATTAACTATTCGTAAAAATATTTTAAATAGAGATTTTAAAATAATTTATATAAAGGATGTTTAAACGATGGATTTTTAAACGATATTCCTAGAAAATATGGAAAGGAGTTGAAATTGATATTTTAAATAGATTTGTGGAATAAATGAAATTCATTAAGAAATGGATTTATAAAATGAGATTTTATAAATAAAATTAGTTTTATAAACAAATGGAAACTCAAAGGAGTTTATAAATTTATAACGATGTTTATAAATAAAGGGTAAAATGATATCAGTTGATAAATTGGGAATATAAATTCATAAGGTGAATTTATATCAGAATATGGAAATTGGTTTGAGGAAAAATAGTGGTTTCTGTTTTTGAAATGCGAGAATGGTTAAGGGAAAGGAAATGAAACCGACGTGTAGTGAATCAAGAGGGATTTATAAATTGAAATTGGACGTTGGAATTTTAAAAATATATCTTTATCGAGAAGTTAAACTGTTTCAAAAAAGAATTTTTTTATATTCAAACTATGTAATTTAAAGCTGCTTTAGTAATAAAATACTTTTGAAGTGGATTTTTCAAATATTTAATATTAATGGAAATTAATTTCTAATTTTTATAATAAGCTTCGAAAAATCAATTTGTTATTTGAAAATGAAATAGGGAATGAAGTATCAGTGTTTATCTAAGTATTTTAAAATTTTAAATAATTACTTAAACGTGTTTCTAAAAATAAATTATCATTCTTTAAAAATACTTATTATACATATATAGAGTTTTGAAATGATTTGAATTTATTTATAAACTCTCTCGAGATGTGGAAACGGATATGATTTTTAGAAGTTGTAAATGGATAGACGAGATTATAAGTGAGTATAATCGACTTTGGAAAATGTAAAGGAATTAATATAAATTCTGAAAATGTAGGAGATAGGATAAGAAAAACTCCTAAGTATTGATATTAGAAATGATTTTGGAAAAATGGATTATAATATTTTCCTAAGTGAGAAAAGGATGGTTTTGAAAATATTTAGAGACGAAGGATTTATATCACGGTATTTTCTAAGTAATGGATTATAAGTCGAAGTTGGAAATATTTCACTAAGTGTTGGAGTGAGGTACGGGTGGAGACATCCTATTATGGAAACAAGTATTTGGAATGTTTTCAAATATCAATAAATTTGAAAGAGATTTGAATATATATATATATATATATATATATATATCTTTGTAAAGACAATTTGGAATGAATGTTCTGAAGAATTATAAAATTGGCCTAGTGACTGCTTATGGATGTTATTTGATAGTTAAATAACTGACTATCAATATTGGCCAATTTCGTTAATCGTTTCGAAGAGACTGGGATCGAATTTTAATTATTCGAAAACCACTTCGATCTGATTTGAGCGTTACGAATGGATATCGTGAAGATAGTGAAGATGGTGGTTCGGTTTGTCTAGACCCAGGACAACTTGTATGGACGAATCCTATCAGAACATCATCATTGGAGGACGATGAGCATTCTAAGTGAAATTGTTCTTGAATAGGTAATCATAGCCTCAAGCCACATCAACCGGAATGACTGAAAATCAGGGGAGATGCAGTAAGGCTAAGTGGGTCGCACCCAATTAGGGTATGTTATCACCCTTCTAGATACCCTCAGATATATTATTAATTTTGGATAGGGTGGTGCATGGAAAAAGATCTCTCAATAAGGGTGGGAACACCCAAGGTGATAACATATTCGGTTCTATCCAAGTTAGGGATAGGGCCAGTCTTGTGTTATAGGGGATCCCGGTGAGGTCCTCGGTACATTTTTCTAGAAGTGTAATGTGATAGGTGGTACCCCAGTGCCTAGTCATTGTATGGAATTCATTATCCAATAAGCACCGTACGGTTTTGATTGTGTCCAACTATGTTGAAACGTGAGATGCAATCATTTCAGCTATTTTCTATTTACTATGTTTAGACACTATTATAATATTAGACGATTTTGATAAAAATGTTTTGGTTATCGTAAGGTAAAAACCCGTCGTGTTTATGTGTGACGTGGTCTTACGAGATACCTTTGTTTTTCAAAGGATTTGAAAATAGTATAATTCAAATTGAGTGTGTTTTCTCACGCTAGTTTTCCAGACTGACTCGGGTATTATTTTATTATAATGCTCAGGTCTGATCGAGTATTACAGATTCAGGATAGGATGCTATGGAGCTTAGAAGACGAACTGAATGACAAAGACGTATTTCCGTACTTGATTTGTATTTCCGCTGTGTGAGGACAAGTTATTAAACTATCTAGATTGATTGTTGTCTATTGTACTCTGATAATGGCATGTATATTAACTGTACAGTTCTTGTATTTAAAATCTGTTATTATATATTATATTTTGTTTCGCTGCGATTATGAGATTCTGTGTTGTTGTTTTCTATTTTTCTTCTTCTCCCTTTTCTTCTTCACCCCAAATGAACTGGTGTTTCCAGCTCTCGATTGCTCGGCATTCTATATAGTGGATGTATTGATGTCAATTTTCGAGGGTCGAAAATCTCGTTCGTTACAAGAACTAAGTAGAAGCTCATCAAATAATGGACTGAGACGTCCAAGCCCAAGAAGAGGCTCATCAAATACTGAACTGAGATGCCAAGCCCAATAGGAGGCATCAAATAAAAGACTGAGATGTCCAAGCCTGAATAACGGCATATCTGATTATGGACTGAGACGTTCAAGATTGAGAGGCGGCTAATCGGATTACTCCTATATATACAAAACTTGAAGGGTTCATACATGTCAAAGAGGATAGAAGCAAAGAAGTGGAACAGGACTCCGCTTATTGATACCTGAATCTGGATTTCAGGACATTCATTTCAAAACTTCATTTGCTAATACGCGAATCTGGGTTTTGGGTCTTTATCTAACTATCTTTATCATACCCGAATCTGGGTTTCGAAACTACTACTTATTTATCCCCTAATCTAGGTTCGAGATTTCAATAATGGACTTCTATTTATCCGTCACAAAGGCCCGAATCTGGGTCAAAAAATACTCTTAAGAAGATCATTATTATAAGCTTCCGTTAATACCTGAATCTGGATCTTAGATTTCTAAGTTTTCAATTTCATTAATACCCGAGAATGGGTCATTGGGTTTCTACTACTAATATTCAGATAATGATTTCTAGATTTAGCTCTTTATTAAATATCTCTTGAAAATTACTCACCGACATTTATACCCTTACTTTAGGGGGGATTTCCTATCAACAAAATTTAGACATTCCGGCCAAATGGTTGAAGTTAGATTCTTAATTATTTCTCATCATGGTTAAAGATGGAATTTAGACATTCAGTATAAACTACTTTTCATGCGATTAACAAGATGACTTGTTAATCTTTGCAAATGATATACATAAACTTGCATGTCAATTTCAAGCTAACAATTAGAAATATTGTTTGCTTCATACTTTTCGAGGAAATTAGCATAGCAAAGAGAAATGAAAGATTAAGCAAGTACAAAAATCAATATATGAGCTATCAAATAAGCACTTCAGAAATGACATTACAAAAAGAAATCACAAATTAAGTGAAAATTTCCAAGTTTATATGATTTACACAACTCATGAAATTATTTACAAAACTTATGAAATTATTCACATACATACAAGACAAGTCTATAAATTTTCAGGCATACAAATGTATCATAAGTCTTGGGTAGCCTTGCTAAGAATCTCATCAATCGAAGGATCGACAACGTGATGAATTGCGTTGCAGAGGACTTCTCTAAGTTTCTTTTCCTTCTTCCTTACCCTATCTGCATCATCGATCACATTAATATTAGTCTTCAGAGTGCGGTTGAAAGCCCTGTTTGCGCCCCTAAGGGTCTTGTTTTCCCTTTCTAATTATGCGACACACTTCTAAAAGAAGAAATTATCGCGTTCAAGCTTCTGAATCTTGGCGGCATACTCATTGATACTTTGAGAATATTTTGCTTTTTGTTGCTCATCAAAATACCTTGCTATTTCGAACTTAATTCCCCTGCACCATTTACCCACAACATTCTCATCTAAGCCAGGGGGAGGGTTAATCATTGTGGAGAATTTCTGAGTAGTGAGAGAAGTTGACCCCGTAGGTCTGGTAATAGAAGGAGTAGCGCGAGGAGTCGGTAAATCAACATCCTAGATGGTGTCCCCCATAATGTATTCCAATGATTCGCACTGTGCTTGACTGTCCTTCAATTTCAATTCCAAGTCATTAATTTTTTCGATAAGTTCTAACATCTTATGATCGAAATTGATTGAAGGGTTTGACTTTACTTGTCGCTTCATTGTAGAAATCATTTCATCCTTGCTTTTGACATCAGCCTCTAAATGAGCAATTTGATCCTTAAGATTACTACCAATGGTTTTTTGAAGTTAATATCTTTTATGCCATTTTAAGGCTTTGGCATTGCGATGGAAGCGTGCCAGTAAGATATCGTCAAGGGGTCCACTCCTTCCATATCTTTTAAAAGTTTCTCTCTAAGACTAGCAAGGCGTGATGTTAAATCAAGAGAGAGAGGAGTTGTGGAAAATTTTAACCCCTATTTAAGCAAAATGAAACATAATACACTGTTAAAATCGGAATGAAGCATCTTTTTATTATCATAACAAAAGGTTATGACTCAAGTAACGATGAAATTAAAAGATACATCAGATATTGAGTTTACACGTAAAGATGAGATACAACATCTCTAAATTTATTTAAAGAATTGGAAGAAAGATTAACCGTAGAATCAAAAGGTACATTCAGTCCCTCCGGAGTTATCACTAGGGGACATTTGCTATATTTCCACTCCTCGGCTTGAGGACTATCACGGCCACAAATTAACTTAGTATGGAATGTCCTGATTTCCTTTAGTAGCTTCTCCTTTTCTTTACCGAGGAAATCAAAGCAGATTTGGGGATGTTCTACATAAAGTTTTTGCAAGTCTCTAAGAAAACAATATCTTGCTAATTTTGAAGACTTTAAAATCGATCCTTTTTAAGATAAAATCTTCGTAGTTTAAAATATTTACTTATATGATATCTAGAAATAAGTTGGCCTGACGGACAGTCACTCTGTGATAACATAGTGAAATGAAGCTAAGTGTAAAAAGCAAGACAAAATCAAAAAAAATCACAAACCAATATATTATTACACGTTTACAATTATTCATCTGATTCATACAAAATAGATTTACTAAATAACTAAGGGACAAATTTATCTTTATAATACTTATGTTTTCTAAAGGAAGATCTTGGGAAATGGATCTGACCCGGGGTAAGTTCCAGCAAGCCCCAAGATGAGAGCCGAATCCGAATTTGTTCAAGTACTTCTTATGAAACTGCCTAAGTAGACCCCGCACCTAAGTATGAAAAGTCAATAATTGGGTGTCTACAATAAGCATTATATAAAAAGTTGACTAAAATGTCCCTGTCTTCGATCAACATCCAAAAAAAGGCGATTAGCTCCCGATTTTCTTTTAAAAGGGCGTCATAGCGGAGGCGCGCTTTCCTTAGTAAGGGGTAACTTCTTGATGCTTGAAGGACGCTAGCACTGGTTCACTTCTATTAAGCCTAAGATATTTATCTGAAAGTATATTGTTCTCCTTTATTTGCTTGTCTACCCCCTTATATAATTTGTTTATCTTAGCTTCTTTTCTTTCAGGTTTGGTTTTATAGAGGAGGACATATTTTTTCCTTATCTAAACTGAATGATTCACACTATTATAATCTTCGAAGTGAAAGATATTTAAACAGAGAATCTCATATCTGAGATATTGGGACAGAAGTCTGAGAAGCCTGCTCTTTTCCTCTTGGCTCATCAGCATTAATGGGAGCAGGCTCTTCTTCTTGATGAGTAAAGGGCCCGACAGATTTAGGCGAGACTTCTTTTTGAGGAGATGACTCTTTCTCAGGAGCTCTAGTATCATCATCACCATCCTTCTCAAAGGTTTTAGTATGGCCCCTTTATCACCACCTGAACCTTGACCACCATCAACAACGCTATCAACATCGTCATCATCGTGGTCATCACCATTATTATTGTTGCCTCTTCTCCAGCTGTGTCATCCTTGTTACCCTTATCTTTTGAGTCAGGTTATATTTCAAAAGAGGGGACTTCGAAAGAGAGAATCTGGGAGGCATCAATTTTTCCTTTTCAACAGCTTCAGCTCCCTGCTTCATCTGGTTTATCTTTCCTATAACTCTATCTACGAGGGCTAAATCGAGTGTAGGGAAACTGAGCTCCAAGTATTTGTCAATATTATCCGCATAGGCAAACATCAATGCGTCTTCAAAAGAATTCAACATCATCTCCCCAAGTGTAGTCTCGAGGAACTACGACACTCGCTGTTTAGCATCAAAGATGGTATTGATGGCAATCTTCAAGGAGGCTCTGTTTTTCTTTAACTTCCCTTTCAAAGAAGCATTCTTTGCTACTATGTGGGCCTTCTCCTCATCGGAATCTTTTAAGGTTAGTTGCATGGCAAATTTCTCATCGACGAGGAGTTGGCGAGCCATTCTTTCCTCTAGAATAGCAGATTCTAACTGGGTGAGAGAAGTTCTCAACCGCTCCAATTTAGAGGTCGCTTCATTTTTTCGACATAAAGAGAAGACACTTGGTTCCTTAGATCAGAAATTTACTCGTGAAACTTGGAGGACTCAGCAGAAGATTTCGATGCCTACTCGTGCAAAACTAACCAAATTTTAGAGATCTGAAAAAAGAAGTACAGTGCAAGTTAGAAATTTAGAAGAAGAACAACAATGATAAAATTGATCGAAGTGAAACTAACCAAGAATTGTTGCTCTATTAAAAAGCGGTAATGACCCCCCAAATCAGAGACAGTGGAAGGTGCGTGGATGGAGGTGAAGGAATCAGAACTTAAAATGGACTTGGCTATCTCCTCAAAATTAACGGAAGGAGAAGAAGACGTTGGCCTCTGAGGATTGTGCTTTAGAGTTGGAGTTATCTCTAAAGTCTATTGTATTTGTTCGAAAATGGTTGGATAGCTAGAAAAGATTATACATGAGAGAGGATCGATGGCAGTAGGAGTCTGCTCGGTTTTTTCTTGAGGAGCTTCAACGATCGGGCTCTCTAGAGCATTATCAAAATATGAATACTCCTCCACATCTATATCAACTAATTTAGCCATCTTTAGAGGAGGTTCTCCTTCAGTTGGTTACACCAACTTCCTTTTGATGGCTATTTTAGTTTTTTCCAAAGATTGGATGATGGATGGCGCACGAGAAGCAGTAGGATTGGGAGCAGCTCCACTAACTAGTTTTGTAACCTAGGAAGCAGTTGTAAAGAGTCCAAACAAGTCAAAAGTCAGCAGAATAATTTGGAAAACAACACAGAAATAGAAGAGAAGTGATGTGTTTATAACTTACCGAAATGGTAAGATCAAATAGGTGACATAGGAGAGAAATGTGCAGGATCTCCCAAGGAGAGGAAGCGTTTTCCCTTAGATGTATGCTGGATCAAAGGAGGTAGCCCCAAAACCCATTGACCGGGGGTAAAGAGAATGCTTCTTCAAGTTAGAAGGGATCAGCAGCCTCAGTCGGTTTCCAATCTTATTAGAGGCTGCAGTTAGAGACTCCAACATTTTTCTGTCTGCCTCATTGAGTTCTTTAGTAGGAGAACTTGACATAAGACAAAGATTAGACAAGAGAAGTAACCGGATAGAAAGAAGGCAATGGAAATCTGGACTTACGCGGAGTAAAAAGGTCCCACTGATATTTGGGAAACATCTAACAAAGAAAAACTGGTTCTCCCAGTCTTTAAACTTGTTAACCCCCTCTGATATTAGTTTCTTTGGGGGGTTTGCTCTGAAGATCTGATGGTTGAGATTGCTAAGCTTGACTAACCTGACCAAGTAATTCAGTACTTCAGCATTTAGAGAGGGAAGGCCGAAATCTAATGCCATTAGCTCCAGAGACAAGAGATAGATGTAAATGTTTAGGGACAGCTGGATTGGAGCGATCCCGAGATGAGAAAGAAGCTTGGACAAGAATTCAGGAAAAGGCAGGAACCCCCCGTGCCATTTGTGGATGGCAGTATAAGAATAAAACACTTCGGGAAGGTTTTTGATGGTATTAGGTTCCTTGGGTGGGATAGCTTCCACGCCAGTTATTCTGTAATCTTTAAGGATGGCATCTAGCTCATCCTGTGTGGATATCGAGGTGTACTTAGAAATTGTGTCGAGTTTCTTTGGAGAGCTCATGGTTCTGCCAGGTGAAAACGTTTCAGTTAAAATTTTTAGTTTATTATGAACTGAACATTCCTTTAAGAATTGATAAAAACCTACTTAAGCAACTTAAACACAAGACCAAACAGAGAACTTCAAATTCTTGAAAGAATGTTAAAGTTAAATGTCAAAGATACTAGGCTTTCGACAGAGTTGAAAGGGAAAGGAAAATTAACATTTAGCAACAACCTCTCGAGAGTGTCGAAAGCCTAAATATGAGTATTCACAAAGCTTTCGATAGAGTTGAAAGGAAGAATGAAGATATATTCCAAGTGACACTTTTCAACAATGCTGAAAGCTCAATAGGGACCAAGTTGTTAAAAGGAAATGGTTAAAACTAACTTGAAAATCTAAACCAAGTATATATAACAAGTATTTCATAAACAAGATAACAATACCCTTTGACACTGTCGAAACCTATGAGTTAAGCTCCCTAAGGGAAAAATTAATGTTGTTGAAACCTGATATACCTATCGGGTCGAAAGATCCTAAGTTAAAATTATATGAACTAGGAATGTTTCGACAATGCTGGAAGAAAGTGGTTATAGAGGGTTTCGACTCAATAGACACAAGAAGGTTTAGAATGGGTCGAAGGGGCATTATGGTTTCAAGGGCATAGTAAAAAGAAAGGTTTTCAAACAGCACAAAGGTTTTGACTAAGTCGAAACGTATTGCTTTTGAAAAGGACGACTGCATTTTGCTCCACTACATAACCTTTCGAAAACGTTGATTAAATTTGCGCTACAATACCTTTCGATCCCATCGAATGGGGCTAAGAAATAAAAATCAATGTTGCCGCCTTAAACCCTTTCGAAGGGGTGGAAAAGTAAATTAGTGGCGCTAATTTTTCATCTGTACCACTCGAAACTTCCGAGCGAAGAAAACAAAAACTTCTGTCTTCGTCAAACCCGATTGCAAATCTGGGTTTCAAAAATTATTAAACAAATAAATCAAACCCATTAAGAAAAAAGGATTTCAACACGAATTAACCTTTTTCAATTTGAAGAGTTAAAAAAATTATTATTAAACAAAATTCAGATAATAACAGAATCAGAAACTTCAGATTTGGGTTCAAAATGAGAGATAACTCTCATCGATTCATGTAATTGAATTGCAAGAGTTTCTCGGATGAATCAAATTTTAAAATTCAAACAATCTCTGAAAATCAAATCAAACATGTTTTTAGAAAGTAAAAATTCATACAGTTTAAAATCAGAAATCTCAATTATGAGATCTGAAATGTTAGAATTCACCAAAATAGACAAAAAGAGAGAGATTCGTAGAACAAAGGTGATTTTAACTTATGGATTAGATTTGATTTCTTCTTTGATTAGAGAGAAAGATAATTTTGGGATTCCTTTACTTTCACTCAAAATCTGTTTTAATTTGCAGAAAAATGAAAAGGGGTAGAAGAAGAAAGCATATTATAGGAGTCTTCAAGAACTACAAGTTGTTAGATCAGATTTAAATAGACGGCCCAGATATACACGGGAAGACAAGGAGGCGGGAAATTTCAAGGTTTCAACACAATTGACTTGGAAATTTAAGCGCATCCCTTCACAAATGGGCAAATGTTACAATCAAAATCTCCCTTCGACTTAGTCGAAACCTGTTTAAGCAAAGGTCAAGGAAGAGCAAGAGAAAAAGATTCCGGCTATACCTTTCGAAGGAGTCGAAGTGATGCTATAGTCAAAGTCCAAAAGCTTCGGAGCCTTTCGAAGATGTCGGAAGGATGCTATAGTCAAGGTCCAGAAGATTCTAACCTTTCAAAGGAGTCAAAGGAGTCGAAGGCCACTTTCCACCTTCATTAACCACCTTTCGAAGAAGATGATTTTACATGCTTATGGACCTTCTGAATGAGTTGAAACAGCGCCTTTCGAAGGCTATGAAGGTCAACTCTTTAAGTATGCGCCAAACCTTGTTGTTTCATGTAAGCAATCAAATTCACGAATCTACGACTACGACAACATCCGGACTCAACGGCTCAAAGTATGGTTCGTATAGTTATATATTTTAACAAGAGTCATCAAATATGTATATAGAGTCCAGTTTAGTGCTTTGTTAAAATCTTTCCTCAAGAATCATCATTCACATTCAAATAAACCTGAATGCATATTTTAATCAAAATCAAGTTTTCAAAAAATGCATGGAGCAGGGCTCGAACCCAGGTCACTAGTTTAGAAAGCAAGTTCTCTAACCAAATGAGCTATGGTAGATTTTGTTTAACAACAGAATTCAGTTGACTGGATAAATTCAGTCAGTCGACTGAATCTGTGCACTTTTGAATGCACATGCACGTTTTTGAATTCAGTCGACTGAAGCTTCTATACCAGTCGACTGAACTGTATATAATTGTCATTTTTTTGACGGTAGAAGTCCTGTTCGGTTGCTTTGGCGGTAGAAGTCATGTTCGGTTGCTCAGGCGGTGTAAACCTATTCCTCCGGGTTAAGTGAGGGTTGCTATTTTAATTTCAGTAGGAGTCTGGGACTGGACGTAAAACGGGAGTTCGAACCAGTATAAAAATTCCTGGTGTCATTTTACTTTACTATTTACTTTTTATACTCATATTCTGCATAAGTAGATAACTTAGTTTATATCGCACTACCACTGCATTTACATTGTTTACAACTATTGGCCATTTCGATCCTATAGCATACTCACTTTCAAACCTTTCAAAACCAAAGGTTTCGCCTTCACTCAAATCAATTAAAACCAAGTATTTTACTGAACAACCCCTTCAAAAGCATAATAAGCCTTTTGAACCGGTCGAAGCTATTGTGATCTAGGCGGGTTCTGCATCAAGTTATAGGCAAGAGCTCGAACGCAACCAACACACGAAACCACTAAACAAGGCATATCAACAGAGTCGAAAGCTCTTACAAGGAAATACAAAGAAGGGAAGCGCAGCTGTTCCTTTCGACAAAGGCGGGAGCATACTAGATTTATTTCGGCAGCCACCTTTCGACCAAGTCGAAAGCCTTAGGGTCAAAAGGTGCTAACCCGCATCTATAAATAAGGCCCAAGGGGTCATGTTTTGGGGATCCAAATCTAGTCATTCTAAACTTGTACTTTCTTAATCCAAAAAGCTTGTAAACCATAATTTCTAAATTGATTTGGGAATTTTGAGTAATAAAGTTTTCTTTAGCTTGCGAAAGGGAAGTCTTATATCTCTCGTATTACTTTACTATTTTTAGAGCTTTAGTCAGTTTAACCTTGTGTTTCAGTTGTCGCCTATATCGAAAGGACCCTTCCGACACAGTCGAAACCTGGCATATTAAAACAACTTCAGTTAAATGCTCCAAACTACCTTCCCCTGAGCAACTACTTTCGACAAAGTCGAAACCTAGCCATAGTCCACTTAAACCTTGGATTGACATAAGGAACTTAAGGATCCTGCTTTCGACAAGGTCTAAACCTATCTCCAAGCCACCGTAACTTGAGATTTCTGATCTGAATCCAAGACGGTTATGTCCATGGCTTCCGACAAGTTCGAAACCTCTACCTCGGATTCTTGACCAAGCCCAATCCACTCAACCCTTAAAGCCTTCGACTATGTCGAAACCAATCAAAGCAAACCTTATTCAGGGTATCTCAACTGAATCGTAAGGAGGGCTATCAAAGGAGAATCAACACTATTTCAACAAGGTCGAAAGGTCATTAAGTAAAGAAACCAACCTTTTGGACTCAGTCGAAAGGTCGATCTGAGTAACTTTTTTCTGCAGAAGTTTATTCGAAATGAAATTCAAAAAGGATATACACCTTCCGCTCTTCTCTATCCACCTAAAGAATAAACCTCGTTCCTTAACACAACTTTGGGGTGTTGACAAGATTTCTTATTAACATTGACTATAAGACATTCGATGATAATGTTGAATTAAAATTTAATTTAAACAAGAAGTTGTTTTTATAATCTAAGCAACGATATACGTTTGTGAAATATTTTATATAAAAAGTGAAATTATATAAGTATGGACTATAAATGGGATTTACGAATTTCAAAAAAAGATTTAATCTAAGAATTTGAGAAATTAGATCTCAGTTTTTGGAAATTTTTTTCTAAAAGCTTTGAGAAAATAATAATAGTTTGGAAGTATTTATTAATAAAAATATTTTTAAATTATTTTAAATGAGGTTGAAGCAATGAACTAATTTTGGTCACTGGAAAATAATGCTGGTGATGACTGCAGCATCATCGGTATTTATTTTCGAGTTTCCAAGTAAAGAAGCTACATTAGTAATTTGCTTTAGGGTTGTTTTGGTAAATCGAATATTTTTTAAATCCCGAAAGTATGATTTGATATAAAAAAGGAGATGTATATTATTATTTCCAATAGAGATGAATAAAACTTGGTTTAATTCTGAATTTTTTAGTTAAGTTAATTAAATGGACTTTTGTATTCTGTGCATTTGGGTGATTTGGTTTTTGCATCTCATTATAATTTGTTGTTTGGTAATTTTCATTTATTGAAATGAAATAGAATTTTCGAAAATTTTGGACTGCTGGAAACTTTTAAGTTGATATAGAAATTGGAGCTAACTGTTTTGTGAAAATGTAAGAGAATAACTTTTCATAACTTATAAATTTTAGAAGGTAGTAAATCAAACAAATTTTGAATTTTTTGAACATCCTAGTTAATGCTTATAAACTTAAGTAATGATTTTATGAAATGTCTCATAAATAGAATTTAGTATTAAATGAAGTATACTATTGGAGTAATTATTTGTGATTTAAAATGAATGTAAAATAAAAGCAATTGGTGAAGTTAAGAAACCATTGGAATAAGTTTGTAAGTTGTTAGATCATTTTATTTGCATGACTTGTTTTGATGCAGATTCAAGTAAATGACTTTGAGGTGATTTACACCCATCCAATATAGGATTTTTCACTCGACTCTTAAGGACAAACACTTAATACAGATTTTTTTATTTGATTTTGAAGTTTTCTATCATTGTATATGACTATGCAAGAAAAATAGAGGCTTCAGACCAAGGAACCTGGTCAGAGTCCACACTAGGGATGTCGAGTGAGCGATTCTAGTTTGAAAATGGAATTTGTGTGATTGAGCGAGTGATCGAATTCGATATTGTGTATGGATGGTATATGCACATCTTACGGGCTTTAATAAACGGTGTGCTTCTTTATTTAGCAAATGAAAGTTATATGGTTGAAAAGCATGTGTAAGTGAGATCTAGGAACATGGAAGCAAAGGCTAGTTTGACCTTTTGGTTAATGGGTAGAGTTTAGTTGCATGACTAAAAGATACATGTTTGTGTTGTTGATGATTTAATGCCCCAAATATGGGAGGCCACTTTTGTGCTTTTTTTTCTTTTCTTGATTTGGGCTCGATTTAAAGAGTTGTAGTTATTCCGATTGAGTCGTGCAAAGGAGGTGATGCCGAAACATTTTATAACTTACGAGATTTTAAAACACTTAATAACTTATTTTGAGTATAAGAGTTTTATATGATTAAGGGTTCACAGACTTCTTTCTTCCTTTGGAAATTTCAGGAACGAAATTCTTTTAAAGAGAAGAATATAATGACCCGAAATTTTTAACAATTTGAATGTGAATATTAAATTTTATTAAACATTTAATTTGAATTTGATAAATAATAAGAAAATTAATTTTTAATATAATGACTTAACTTTTAATGACGTGTTTTTATTTTAATTTATTTGATTTTTCCATGATTTTTAATTTAGGAAATACATAAATCTATCGTTTGATGGTTTTTCGGCAAACGATGGCATTTTTGTGATTTTACAGAACAAGATAACTATAATGACCCAACTTCTCGACCCTTAAAAGTTGACACCAATACATCTACGTTATTCATGTGCAGAGCATCCAAGGACCAAAAAGACATATTGTTGGGGTGAAAAAAAATAAAATACAAAACAAACCAACATTATTTTACAAAAAGAAGAGTTATATGGACATACCCATCAACCAGAGTCAACTAAAAATTCATAAGCCCGAGAAGTTATAATAACTATTGTAACATCCCATATCTAGAGGCCAAAAGCTAAGCGTTACAAATGCTGCAGTCATTTATAGTATTAACTTCTGGCGACAAAATACGGCAATGCTAATAGTATCCATAATATCAGAAGCAATTGAAATGAACAAAATCACAGATTTCCAAAAACAACAATTTGGCAATTACATTTCAAACAAAATCATATCCAAGTTACATAATCCCATAACCATTCTTAGGTAATGATCAAATATAATTTACAGCAATACACCAAGAGCGACATATAACGATGCCTCGTTGGTTGATCGGAGAAATATAGTCATAACCGACATAATATACAAAACAGAATCAAAACAAATAAACTGAACTCCTAAGTTAGCTATGCAACAACCACCCACTTGTCTCCGGAAGCTCGCCAAAACTGCGAAAACCTCAACCTTCAGTCTACTCAAATCAATTTTGAGCACCTGAGAGTTTATGGGGAAATAATAACATCGAGTCGGACATAAAGCCTAATCTGAATAATTCTGTTACATCTCCATTTACTGATATTGAGTGAGACCACACTACTTAGCAAAACGGGTTTCCCCTCACTAATATCCTTTTTCAAAACATATATTTTGCAAATCCTTTCCTGCAACCAAACTGGTTAATCATACTGATTATAATAATAAAATAATAGCAAGATCTGTTATTATTAAAGTTAACAGATGGACTGATTGTCCGAAATCTGGGCTGACTGCCCTTAGCTGGACTAACTGTCCGCAATCTGGACTTATTGTCCTTAAACTGGACTAACTGTCCTTAATCTGGACTAATTTTCCTCATCAAAATGGACTATCTGTCCGAATCAATTTCTTAGGGCTAAATACCCTTCATCTTTTTCCTTGTTAACCTTTTCAAATGAGTTGGTCCATTAAATCATACATATACAAGAAAAATATATCTTTAGCATTACTCTA
Source organism: Allium fistulosum (assembly GCA_030737815.1). Lineage (NCBI taxonomy): Eukaryota > Viridiplantae > Streptophyta > Magnoliopsida > Asparagales > Amaryllidaceae > Allium > Allium fistulosum. The sequence continues at coordinate 1,111,968,442 of CM060907.1, read as the reverse complement.
AGCTAATTTGCCATGTCATATATACTTTACTAAAAAATATTGTTGATGTTGTTTAATAAAGATTACCTATCCTTTCAAAATAAGTTAAAGTCCTTTTTAACTTGAAAATACTTAGGCTATTCTACCTATTTTTATGTTCGAAACCTTTATTTAAAACCTTTAAACAATCCATTAGTAACCCTTGAAAGTAACCCTTTCAAAATCAATATAAGTCTTTCCTTTGAAAGCTCTAAAACATTAGACATCTTCCTTTAAAACCTTTAAAGTTACCTTTCGAAAACATGGAAATAAACCTTTCCTTTTAACCCTTTCAAAACCCTGGGGAACCACCCCTTTCGAACCCATTCATAAAACCTTTCGAAAGCATCAAAACTCAACTCTTTCGAAAGCACTTGGGTTAAGTTTGAAATATGTGGAAACACCTTTCAAAACCATTCAAAAATTTACCCTTCGAAACCTTTGAAAATCGTCTCGGTCGAAACCATTTTAATTATGCCTTCAAGAGCAAAAGGATCAGAAACTCGATAAAGTCCAAAGCCTTATTTTCGAAACTCTTTCCTAAGTAAAGAGGTGATGGCATCGAAACTATCCCTTTGAAAGCACTGGAGAGGTAGCCAAATGTTTAGAAAAACAAAACAACCCCTTCGAAACCTTCTGGATTGAAAGGAAGGAAGCGGCAGCTAAAGGCTTCGACTCAGTCGAAGGCAATTATTTAAAACAAAAGCGCAACCCAATTGAAACCATATCTTTTAAACCATTTGACCTAGTCGAAAACTACTAAGTCGAAAGCATCTTAGTCGAAAGCAAGCATGCACATTTTCCTTTAAAACCAAAACAATGCTTCAACCCCTTTGGAACCTCCGGGTTTCAACCCTATACCTTTCACCTTCTTCTAATTCACTACGTACCATTTCCCTAATACCATGTGCATTGGTGTTGACCGTGTCAGAAGGGAAGGAAGGTGGAACCTAGTGTCAAAAGCTTCGAAACAGTAAAAAACCTATTTATTTGCACTTTAAAAACTATTCTTTTGTACCGAGCCTGCCTTGTTGTCTAAATCTGATTGGTTGCAAGGTTTCTCTTTTCAAAAGTGCTGCCAACTTTCCCAATTTAGCAATTTAAACATTTTTTACAAAAAGCCCATTCTCCTTCTTAATTATATAAAACATTTAAGTCATATTCCTTAAATAATTTTATATAACCATTAAAACACTTAGGAAAAATCTATAAAAAATCCAAGAAATCACATTTTATATGTTTTCTTACAAATTAAAATTTCAGACTCGAACAATTAATTACTTACCCGTAAATAATTCATAACCCAAAATAACATTTTCTTCACTAGAAAGTTCATACTTACTCCTCGAAAATTCAGAAAAACATGAAAATTGAAACTTATCTCTAAAATATCATTTCAGATCTTCATAAAAATTCACAAGGCAATTAGATGTCACTTAATAGGGTTTTCATATCAAAACATGTCATAAAACCTATATGAACAACATAAATCATCAACAAGTATATATAACCACTCCATTATTCAAAAAAATGGCAAATCAATGCAAAATATTCAGATTTCATCTTAAAATTAAAAGCAATAAAAGATTTGAGCTGTAAACATTATTCACCTTAGCTTTAGAGATTAAGGAGCTTGAGATTTGGATAAATTTGATTTGAATTAGCTTTTCCCTCTGCTTTTCTTACTATTCTTCCCCATTTCCTTGATAATGGTGGTCGGACTTAGTTTTTAAAAATTTCAAAATGAAATGAACATGTAATCTAATACACGACCAAGGCTTGGAAGATATAGCAATGGCCTCTTTCCTATTTTACCCCTCCTCTAATTCATTTTAATATTCTTTTAATTCTTTAGTTAAATGACACGGCAATCTTTTATTAAAATAAAATCCCAATCCCCTAATCAACACATTATTTTATTTTATTTGACTAAGTAAATATCCTAAATAATGTTACCAAAAATCTGGGGTGTTACAGACCTCCCTCTTTAAAGATTTTCGTCCTCAAAATTATGATAAGGTACATAAAAAATAAAACAAGAAGGTAAAACATACCATCAAACAAGTCACGACAAGTATCTCTAAACCTGCTCTCAACCTCCCAAGTATAGTCCCTAGCATCGTCACTCCATTGGACTTTGATTAATCTGACCGTCTTGGTTCTAAGCCTCTTATCATCTCTCGCAACAATGCGAATTGACTTCCTTATATGGTCAAGTCCGGTTCTACCACTAAATCATCTAGCATAGTCGGTGCAATAGTATTCTCCAGGTCTCTAACACACTTTATGAGATGAGAAAAATGAAAAACATCATGAATACCTAACAAACTGCTCGGTAACTCAACTTTATATGTGAGTTTCCTAATCCTCTCAACAATAGGAAAAGGTCCAACGAATCTCGGTGCTAACTTCCCTGATCTTTGAAATCCGATCACACCCTTCATCAGTGATACCTTGACGAAAACCTGATCTCCAACTGAGAACTCTAAATCTTTCCATCTTCTATCTGCATAACTATTCTTCCTAGAGTGAGCCTCCTTCATTCTAGCCCGAATGACCTCAATCTTTCCTGCAGCTTCTCTAACCAAATCTTGACCAAGAACCAACCTATCCCCGGTCTCTAACCAACAAACATGGGATTTGCATGGCCTTCCATACAAAGCTTCAAACGTTGCCACCCCAATACTAGTCTGATAACTGTTGTTATACGAAAATCGACTAGATGTAGATGGTCTTCCTATGATCCCTCTAAGTCCAGAACATAAGCCCTTAACAAATCTTCTAGGATTCTGTTAACTCTCTCCGTTTGCCAATCTGTCTATGGATGGTAAGCGGTACTCATCTTAAGCTTGGTTCCTAAAACTTCATGCATACTCTTTCAGAACACGCTAGTGAAAAAGGAATCTCTATCACTAACTATACTGCTAGGAATTCCATGAAATCTAACCACATTCTTTATGAACAACTTCGCTAAAACAGGTGTCGTTCTGGATGATCTAACTGGAATGAAATGGGCACTCTTGGTCAATATGTCCACTATGACCCATATAATTTCATTTCCTCTGTTCGACCTTGGCAACCCGTCAATGAAGTCCATGGGTACAAAATCCCACTTTCATAGTGGAATATCTAATGGCCGAAGCAAACCACTTGGCTTTTGGTGTTTGGCCTTTGCCTGCTGGAAATTCAAGCACTGCTTTGAACATATGCCAATATCCTGCTTCATACCTTCCCATAAGAAACTCCACTTCATATCCTGATACATCTTAGTACCTCCTGGATGAACAGAGAACTTCGAATGATGGAATTCCTCCATGACTTTTTTCCTTATGTTTCCTACACTCGGAACACATAATCTTCCTTTCTTTCTCAACCACTCATTCTGGTCAAGACTGAATTCTTTCAAGTCATCACTCTCGGTTCCATCTCTTAGCTTCCTGATCCGTTCAGCTAACACTGGATCCTCCTCCTGTTTATAAGCAATCATTTCGATTAACACATGTTGAGCTTCCAAACAAGATAACAGTACAGTATCTCCGCTAGATACAACCTCAGACCTCCACTGCACTCTGCAATCTGCTAATGCTTCCAAATCTTTCCACTTCGCAATCATCGCCAACACTGTATTCTGATGTTTCTTGATAAGTGCATCTGCAACCTTTTTTCCTTTCCCTTGTGTGTACTCAATCCCAAAATCATAAGCGGCTATAAATTCTAAACATCTCTGTTGTCTCATGTTCATCTCCTTCTGAGAGAACAAATACTTCAGCGAATTATGATCTATATATAACTCAAACCTCTCTCCCAAAAGGTAATGTCTCCACACCTTCAATGCAAAGATCACGACAGCCAATTCCAAATCATGTGTCAGATATCTGACCTCATGCAGTCTAAGCTGTCTAGAAGCATAGGCAATCACTTTACCTCTCTGCATCAGCACAGCTCCTAATCCTGTTCCACATGCATTGGTATAAACCACCAAATCCCAATTCCCTTCTGGGACAACCAACACAGGTGCATGGGTCAATAAGTGTTTCAAACTCTAGAATGCTTTCTCACACTTATCGATCCACACAAACTTCACATCCTTTCTTGTTAGCTTAGTCATCGGTGCTGCTATCCGTGAAAAATCCTTAATGAATCTCCAGTAATAACCAGCCAACCCAAGGAAACTTTTTATCTCGGTTACTGTCTCGGGTCTCTTCCAACTATTCACTACCTCTATCTTAGTCGGATCCACTGACAGCCCTCCCTCTGAGACTACATGACCAAGAAACTCAATTTCCTTCTTCTAGAAGTGACACTTTGAAAACTTCGCTTTCAGCTGATGCTACCTCAGTTTCTCAAGCACCACTCTAAGATGAACTTCATTCTCTCTTTCATCCTTAGAGTATATGAAGATATCATCTATGAAAACCAATAGAACCTACCCAAGTGCTCTTAGAAAACCTGGTTCATCAAATCCATAAAGAAAGCTGGCGAATTCGTCAGTCCGAATGACATAACCGACCATTTGTACGACCCATACTTGGTTCTGAACACCGTCAAAGGTATACTATCCTCTGCTACCCTGAGCTGATGGAAACCTATTGCCAAATCCAACTGGGAAAATTCCTTAGCTCCACTCAACTGATCGAATAAATCGTCAATCCTGGGCAATGGATATCGATTCATATCATCCTCTCATTCAACTTACGGTAATCGATACATAGACTCAATGATCCATCTGGCTTCTTAGCAAACACTGCTGCTGCACCCCAATGCGAACTACTCGGCCTGATAAAATTCTTGCCTTCTAGATCCACCTACCGCCCTTCAACTCCCTTATCTCTATAGGGGTCATCCTGCTCGGCAGCCTACTCACTGGTTCTGCTCCTAGCACCAAATCTATCCGAAACTCAATGGCTCGCTTCGATGGCAATCCATCTACAGGCTCAAAAACATCTGCGAATTCTCTAACCATGAAAACTCGACTCAACTCATCATTTGATTCCATAACAACCAACAAAGCATACGTCTCACTGCCAGAACCTTCTACGGTATAAACAATCTTGTCTCTACAATACGGGTGTCTAAGAGATAATTTCCTATCCTAGCAAAATATCCTAGCATCATACTCACTTAACCAATCCATCCCCAGAATAATTCCGAACCCCATAAAATCAAACACATGCAAACTGCAAACAAAAGTATGACCTAGCAGGTCAAAATCTAATTGGTCACACCTCAACCCTAGAGTTTTATACCCTCCTATTGGATTCACAACCATTAAGGAAATAACTAAATAAGTGGGTTCAAGGTTAAGCTTATCTATCAAACATCTAGATATAAAAGAATGTGATGCACTAGTATCAAGTAGAAAGCTAACAGACATACCAAAGTTCTGAAGCATACTTCCCAAAACTTCCTTTCCTTCTCCTAAGCTGCCGGCTTCGAAGTAGCAGGCTCCAATGCATACACCTTGCCCTTTCCATCCTTAGCGGGCTCCTTGCACTAGTACTTATAGTGACCTATCTAGTCACAATTGAAGCACCTAAAATTCTTTCCCCCACCCACATCCTTAGCCTTTCCAACATGACACTCATTAACAAAGTGCCCCTTCTTGTCGCACTTAAAATAGATAATCTCATACTTCCCCTTCTTGGCTGCTCTACCCTTCTGAGCACCTTTCTTGGGAAAGAACTTCCTCTTCTGGCCCTGCCCAACTGGGACCTCCTTAGCCTTACTCTTCTCCAAAGAAGCAAGAATCTCTTCATGCCTCAAGGCCATCTCCGCAACAACATTAGAAGAATCCCTAATATGAGGTAATGTAGCCCTAGCCAAATCAATCTTCAACCCCCGGATGAACTTCTCATTCATCTTCATCACTGTATCCACTGAAGCATACCCATATCTGGCCAACTCCTCAAAACTTCTGGCATACTCCAAAACAGACATCTCTTCTGCTCTAACTCAGCGAACTTTCTGATCAGAGTTGACTAGGCCATAACAAACATGAACTTCTCCTGGAACCTCCTCTTGAAATCTTTCCAGGTCATAGTCTCCTCATCCACCACCACAGTCACATTATTCTACCAAAACAAAGCATATCCCTGAAGCTGTCTAGATTCCAACCTCCTCTTTTACTCATCATTGAGCCCCAAATCTACAAAGATCCTCTCACAATGCAGTAACCGGTTCTCCACCTCAATGGCTTCCTCCGTTCCAACAAACGACTTCCCTTCAAGCTTAGTGTAATCACCACTCAGCTTAGCAAAATGGTTAACTACCGGAACTTCCGAAACCCCTACACCAGCAGCATTTCCTCCTAACACTCCGGCTGCAACATTCACCTGTGTCATATTCCTAAAACTGATACATAGCTTCCATTCCAACTTGCGGGACCACAACACCAACATTCTCTACTAGTGCCTGACCTTGGGTTCTCCTAGTATTATGTCTGGCATTTCCTTCGATGCATTCCCCTCCTGGGTTAACTCTTCCTCTTCTACCATCCATATCTATATTCAAAGCTCATGAGATACATAAAGATAACCTAACAAAGACAGGAGACTAGAGATAAAGCAGATACTTATATATATATATATATACATATATACGTATATATATATAGCGTTATCTAATATATACGTATACGTATATATACGTATATATATACATATATACGTATATATATATATACGTATATATATATATCAAATACAAGTACATTAATATAGCGTTATCCAATACCCCAATTTTCTCTAATTCTTTAGGATTTTGTTTTCAAAACCATTTTTAGTTTAAAGTTTTTCATAAACCTATGCTTTGATACCAAGTTGTAACATCCCGTATCTAGAGGCCAAAAGCTAAGCGCTTCAGATGCTGTAGTCGTCTATAATATTAACTTCTGGTGACAAATTACGGTAATGCTAATGGTATCCATAATATCAGAAGCACTTGAATATGAACAAAGTCAAAGATTTCCAAAAACAACATTTTGGTAATTACATTTCAAACAAAATCATATCCAAGTTACATAATTCCACAACCGTTCCCAGGTATGAACAAAAATAATTTACAACAATACGCCAAAGGCGACATATGACGATGCCCTCATGGTTGATCAGGGAAATAAATCATAAGTGACATAATATACACCGCAGAATCAAAACAAATAAACTGAACTCCTAATTTAGGTATCCGACAGCCAATTGCTCGTCTACGGAGCTTATTCGCCAAAACTGCGAAAACCTGAAAACCTCAACCTTCAGCCTACTCAAATAAATTTTGGGCACTTGAGAGTTTAAGGGGAAACAAAAACTTAGAGTCAGAAATAAAGCCTGGTGTGAATAATTCTGTTATATCTCTATTTACTGATATTGAGTGAGACCACGCCGCTTAGCAGAACGGGTTTCTCCTCACTAATATCCTTTTTCAAAACATATATTTTGCAAATCCTTTCCTACAACCAAACTGGTTAATCATACTGATTATAATAATAAAATATTAGCAAGATCCATTATGCTATAACAGTTAGTAGATGGACTAACTATTTGAAATATGGGCTGACTGCCCTCAACTGGGCTAATTGTCCGCAATCTGGACTAAGTATCCTCATCAAAATGGACTATCTATCTGAATCATTTTCATATGGCTAACTACCCTTCATCTTTTCCCTTCAAAACCCTTTCAAATGATTTGGTCCTTTAAATCATACATATACAAGGAAAATATATCTATAACTTTACTCTAAGCTAGTTTGCTATGTCATATATACTTTACTCAAAATATTGTTGATGACGTTTAATAAGGATTACCTATCCATTCAAAATAAGTTAAAGTCCTTTTTAACTTGAAAACACTTAGGCTATTCTGCCTATTTATATGTTCGAAACATTTGTTTAAAACCTTTAAATGTAACCATTTCGAAATCAATATAAGTCTTTCCTTCGTAAGCTCTAAAACATTAGACATCTTCCTTTAAAACCTATAAAGTTGCCTTTCAAAAACATGGAAAAAAATCTTTCCTTTTAACCCTTTCAAAACCCTGAGGAACCACCCCTTTCGAAACCGTTCATAAAACCTTTAAAAAGCATCAAAACTCAATTCTTTTGAAAGCACTTAGGCTCAATTTATAATATGCGGAAACACCTTTCGAAACCATTTAAAAATTTACCCTTCAATACCTTGGAAAACAGTCTAGGTCGAAACCATTTGGATTATGCCTTCAAGTAGAGCAAAAGGATCAAAAACTCAATAAAGTCGAAAGCATTCTTTTCGAAACCCTTTCCTAAGTAAAGAGGTGATGGTGTCGAAACCATCCCTTCGAAAGCACTAGAGAGGTGGCCAGATTTTTAGATAAACAAAACATCCCCTTCGAAACATTCTAGATCGAAAGGAAGGAAGCGGTAGCTAAAGGCTTCGACTCAGTCGAAGCCTTTAATTTAAAACAAAAGCGCAACCCAATTGAAACCATATCTTTTAAACCATTTGACCTAGTCGAAAGGTACTAAGTCGAAAGCATCTTAGTCAAAAGTAAGCAGACGCATTTTCCTTTAAAACCAAAACAATGCTTCAACCCCTTTGGAACCACCTGTTTTTTCGACCCTATACCTTTCGCCTTCTTCCAATTCACTATGTGCAAGTTCCCTTATACCATGTGCATTGGTTTCAATTGTGTCAGAGGGGAAGGAATATAGGCCGAACCTTGTGCCAAAAGCTTTGAAACAGTAAAAAACCTATCTATTTGTACTTTAAAACTATTCTTTTGTACCTAACCTGCCTTGTTGTCTAAATCTGATTGGTTGCAAGATTTCTCTTTTCAAAAGTGCTGCCGACTATCCCAATTTAGCAATTTAAACATTTTTTACAAAAAGCCCCTTCTCCTCCTTAATTATATAAAACATTTAAGTCACATGCCTTAAATAATTTTATATAACCGTTAAAACATTTAGGAAAAATCTGTAAAAAAATCCAAAAAATCACATTTTATATGTTTTCTAACATATAAAAGTTTCAGACCCAAACAATTAATTATTTACCCGTAAATAACTTATCACCCAAAATAACATTTTCTTCCCTAGAAAATTCATATTAATTCCACGAAAATTTAAAAAAAATATGAAAATCGAAACCTATCTCTAGAATATAACATTATAGATCTTCATAAAAATTCGCAAGGCAATTGGATGTCATTTAATAAGGTTTCATATCAAAACATGCCATAAAACCAATATGAACAACATAAATCGTCAACAAGTATATATAACCACTCCATCATTCAAAAACATGGAAAATCAATGCAAAATATTCGAATTTCATCCTAAAACCAAAAGCAATAAAAGATTTAAGATGTAAAAATTATTCACCTTAGCTTTAGAGATTAAGGAGCTTGAGATTTGAATGAATTTGGTTTGAATTAGCTTTTCCCTTAGCTCTTCTCCCCTTTTCCTTGTTAATGGTGGCCGGCCTTAGTTTTTAAAAATTTCAAAATGAAATGAACGTGTAATCTAATACATGGCCAAGGTTTGGAAGATATAGGAATGGCTTCTTTCCTATTTTACCCTTCCTCTAATTCATTTTAAATCTTCTTTTAATTCTTTAGTTAAATGGCACGGCTACCTTTAATTAAAATTAAATCACAATCCCCTAATCAACACATTATTTTATTTAATTTGACTGGTTAAATATCCTAAATAATATTACCAAAAATCTAGGGTGTTACACCTATCCATACAATTGCTGATAAATACAACAAGAAAATGTAACAGAAATAAAAAAGATACAAGAATACGTCTTGGAGGCATCCGGCTCGTCTTTTGAAGCTCTAAAGCATCCAAACTAGATCTGTGATACACTCAGTCTGACGTGCACATTCTATAAAATAACATCTGGATCAATCCGGTAATCCAGCATGAGAAACACACCTACAATGGAATTTTAATGTTATAAAACCTTTCAAAATAAAAGTATCTCGTAAGCCCACACTACATATATAACATGGACGGGTTTTTACCTCACGATAACCAAACCATTTATACTAGAAAATCCAATGATATTATAATAATGTCTAAGGGTGAAAATAATAATAATCAAGTAGCTGCGATGCTCGTGATTGCATATTACAACAATAATAGGTACATAATCCAAAACCCTTAACGCATGTTCGCTAATTGTGTAGGATTCCATGGAGGTACCCTTAGCATTTCGAGAATGGTCCTCCTTCACAAGGATCAGAGTTATCCTTCTGAAGCAACAATACACACCTAGCGATGCACAATAGGAAATACTTAGCTGCAAACAAAGGCCAAATGCATTGCTCCATGCATGCATAACAATTGTATATAACTCTAGGAAGGAGACGACTACACCCTTATGGGTTAACTAAACCCATGGCTATGCATCCTATATCTATTTTTAGTCATTACCGCTGATGAGGCAACGTTCGGCATTCCAGCTCATGCACCACCACCTAAACAGATCATGGAACCACAATGGATTCCCATACCTTAGCAAGTCTCTGAACCATACATGGATTCCAACATCCCAACAAAGATCCTAGAATCACACATGGATTCCTATACCCTAGTTGGCCTTGAAACCACCTATGGATTCCCACATCTTAACAAAGATCTCGGAATCACACATGGATTCCCATGCCCCAATGGGTCTCCGAACCACACATGGATTCCAACATCCAAAATAAATCTTGAAATCACACATGGATTCCTATACCCTAACGGGCCTCGAAACCACATATGAATTGCCACATCTCAACAAAGATCTCAAATCTCCTCCAATCATAGAACCCTTTATGGCCTTAGAGTGGTTACAGTTTCGAGTCACCTCATATAAGTACAATTCCCCACTTATCGGATATTCCAAAACCAATCGGCCAGTTTTCGGAATGCTCAATACCGATTTTTTTGGAAATAATCGGAAAATCGAAAGAGCGAAGATCGCCTCCTAAGCGTTTAAGTGGATAGATTTCCTCATCATTTCTCCCAAAAGAACAAAACGAGTTTATACTACAATATAGCACCACCGATGGTAACTGTACCATCTAATCCCCGTGTTTCTCCTAGATATTTCCAGAGTTAAAATTCTTTGGTTTTAAGTGGGGAAATATTTTAGTAGCACCAAAATTAAGAAGGATTGCATGTTTAGGCCAAGATTTGATAGTCGGTTATTTAACTATCTAATAAACTCTAAACAGATATTACATTCCCATAGATAAGTATACATAGAAGGACTATATGGTATAAGTGCATTCGCCCAACACTTAGAGGGTTTTTTATTTCAAAATCATATTAAAATGATTAAACAAAAAAAGTCCTTGAAACAGAGATATAAATAACTCGAAACACCATTCCTTTCTGCAAATTTCTTTTATTTTACAAATATCTCCTTTATAAATCTACTAATCTATTTATAAGGCTTCTTTGTAAATCTCTATTTTTTTTATAAAAATACGCTTTTATAAATCTCCAAATCTATTTATAAAGCTCCTTTATAAATCTTCATATTTTATTTGCAAAAATACTCTTTTATACATCTCCAAATCTTTATAATGCTCCTTTCTAAATCTCCAAATTTTATTTATAGAAGTATTCTTTTATAAATCTCCAAATCTATTTATAAAGCTTCTCTTTTAAATCGCTAAACCATTTACAAACCTCTTTTCTAAAATCATTCAAACCCAACTTCTTTTCAAATTCCAAACGTCTTCCAAGTTTATAAACTCCTTTAAATAAGCCTTTTTACAAAGGAAATCCTTTTATAAACAATTTATTATTAAATTATAATAAATAAAAACTTTACATCATAAAGATAAATTTTAAACATTTTTAAATATATAAAATAATAAATTTTAAAAAACATTTTAACTAATTTACTAATTAACTTTTAAAACATTTTAATAAATATAATAAAATAACTTAAACAGCTTTTGAAATATAATTAGTTAACTTTCATGCAACATAACTAACACGATAATTAACTAGTTTTAAATAATCAATAATAAAATAATTTATTATCTTTAAACAACCTTGATAACTAATTAAAAATCTTTAAACAACATTAATAAAACAATTAATTTTTAAACATTATAAATATAACAATAACTTTACTGGTGAAATAATTTTACAAAACATTAGAAATTAATCGAAAACATTTTTTAAAATAATAATTAAATAAAATATTTTACTTCAAAATATAAAATTTAAACAAAAAATCGAACCCACTCGACGTCGCGGTAATCACCACCACGCCGCCACTTGTCATGCCGACAACCCCACCATCGTTGCATGCACCGCCGTGCCACCCTAAATGACCCCAAATCGAGCCCCTCAGTTCGACGAACGTAGCCAAATCTAATGGCCATCCACGACACATCACCACGATCCGACCACTGATTCACTATGTTTCGATGCGCTCTACAATTTACTTGTTGAAGGTGTAGCCTGAAAATGCCTCGAGTGGCTTCGATCATTGGTGGCCATAAGATGTAAGTAGGAAGAATTTTTGGATTTCAGAACGAACATGGTTCTCTGGTTATACGCGTTGGTATAGAGGAAAGGGAAAGTTGGGCAGCCCGTCTTGGTTATGGCTTTGAAAAGTGAGGGGCATGGGATAGGATATGGAAATATATATATATATATATATATATATATATGTATGTATGTATGTATGTATGTATGTATATGTATATATATAGATGTGTGTGTGTGCGTGTATACATACATATATATATATGATGTATATATGTATACATATATATGTATATATATATATATAAAATTTCAAATTATCTACCTTGACATACCCGAAAATCTCGAACTCCAATGGAGGCATGCCGCCTAGCGTTTTAAATGTTATACCCCTATTTCCAAATGCAATGGAATTAGTCTCGAGGCTTAATTTGATCATATACAGAAGATAACTTTTCAAACCCAATTATTTATATAAATTTCTAAAATTAATTTCTACGCGTTTCGATCTCGCACGCCCAAACGTTACGTCCAATCACCATGAAATTTGACGGCATACAATAATATACTATTATGGATCGAATGAACTGGTTTCGTCCAAATCTGAAACAATGCCCCGGAAGGCTATTTTCACAAGTTAATTAAAACGAGTAATTTCTAAAATCAGTTTTAATTACTTTTAAATCAAATTTAAAATTTTAATATCTCCATTCTTATTCAAATAGATTTTAGATCGACATAGGAAATCATTTTCATTCATATTAAATTCAAGACTCAACTATTTAAAAATTTTCAAATATTAAATTTAACAATTTAGTTACCAAATAATTCACTATATTTGAAATATAAGTTATTTGAATTATAAAATTAATTTTTCAATATTTAAAATAAATTAAAAATTCTAAATTCAAATTACTAAAATTCTAGGTCATTACATTCTCCCCCTTAAAAGAATTTCATCCCTGAAATTGCCAAGTAAGAAAAATATCACAAACCCTTTAAATTTTCAAATTAATTAGTTGAAATAGATTATCAAATACATTTAAAATTTTAACTTCTTGAAATCAATTAGTTAAAATTTGTTATAAAAACGTTTTCTAGGTCTTCAAATTCATAATCAAACTTCCGAGATCCAACTAATACCATTCAAAGTTATAAACCAAAATCCAAATTTTAATTATCAAAAATTTTCCCAAAATCCTCAAAATTTTCTAACCCTTAAATTTACGAAATTTTATGCCAACATCTCCTTTGCATTGCTCAATTGTAAAAATTTACGATATATATATATATATATATATATATATATATATATATATATATTGGAAATGGGTAAGAATTTTAGTAGGCATTTCAGCCCAGAACGTTAGCCAAAATTCGGCCCAATACAACATACTTGCAAAATCAACTTTTCGCTGACCACAGAATAATCTAACTCATTCTAGAAAAGGAAACGCGACTTCCACCTTCTTCTTCACTCGAGCTCGCGGGTCATGGCGGCTGAAACAAATAGCTCGTACTTGGGTTTCTTGCAGATGGAGAGCACAGATCCGCTCCTGCAATTCGAACTGCGTCTTGTCCCAGCTTGGTAAGTGAATAATTTTTGATTCTCCTTTGTACTAGTTGCATGTCTCCATACGCAAGCTTACCGACTATAGATGGTTTTCTTTCTTTATTATGGAACACGAGGCGATTCCTCTCTTTCCAAATGCTCCAAACAACTACAGTAATGGGGATTTTGTTCAGCTTGGTTTCCGGATCTTTGTTGTGACCTCTCTAGATCAGGTAGTTGACCTCTTCCTCCAAGTTATTTGACTGAGTGGGGAAGAAAATCATATTTTTACACGAATTCCACACCGATTTAGAGTAATTACACTCGAAGAATAAGTGTTCATGTGATTTGGCAGCTTGATTGCATAAAACATAGTCAGTGTCATTTATCACACCCCATTTTGACAACCTATCTCTTGTAGGTAGTCTTTTCAGCATTGCTTTGTAGGCTGTAAAAGCCATCTTCGGGTTATTGACATAATCCCATATAATTTTTCTCCATAAAACCTTACTGTCTTTTTGCCTTAGCTCACTCCATGTAGACTTTGTAGAAAACTCATTATCACGATATATAGATATATATATATATATATAATCACAAATATACATCTCATCTTCAAGGGTGAGGCATCCCATAGGAAAAAATATAAAAGTACGATATGTAATCCGAGATGTGTACCTTTTGTTATATTAGCAAGCATATACAATCAATATAGCATGACGGCGATCTCCAAATGCGAAGCATATGCCATCCGCACCTACTAATCACTCAACAGATAATGAGAATATGTACATAGAAATAACATCACTATATAATATAGAATATACCATAACTATATGAAATTTTAGCGAACGTAACAAGAGAACCCCTTAACAAATGACATCCATCCAATTTATTTGTCAGCATATAAATTGGAATGTTTAAGTGTCAACATTATACTTACACACTTTCATCTCTTATTAACATTCAATTTATTCCCATTCAATTGATTGACATTTAATTCATTTCATTCACTTTGAATTTATTTTATGTTTAACCCAGTTTCATTTATGAATCATTTCATAAAAGCATTAATATTTAACCTTTCCTAAGTTAAATACTATTTCACTACCACTTAGTATATTCTTCAATATTAATATTATTACGAATCATTCCACCAAAAATTACTTAAGCTTATTTCAAATATTTTATACAACCCATCTTATTTTTATTTCCATTTCAAAACTTAAGTTCAAATCCAATTCTATCAAACACCCCAACATATCCAATTCATTCATACTCAATTAATTTTTCATCCAATTGATTCACATTCAGTTAATTTATATTCAATTAATTCACATTCATTGGTTCACATTGAATTATTCACATTATATTTAACAACATTTTATTCCATACTTAATTCATTTTACACTTAAGCTAAATTTCATTTTATAACTCAAGTATATATTCATTTCATAATTCATTTTACAACTCAAATTCATATTCATTCCACAACCTAAGTTGCATTCTATTCTACAACTCAAGTTCATATTTCATTTCACTAAGTTACTTCATTAGTCCATTTCATTAATTTATTACAAACCAAGTTCTATTTCATTTAACCTTTATTAAGTTAAACTTCATCTCATATAATTCACTTTATTTACATTTACTTAAGTTAGATTTTAAATTTCATATCTCATTTCCAAACTTACTCCTTTTATCTATACCATTTCCAATTTATAAGTTTAAAAACTTATATCTTATGTTTTCTCAACATCAAGATAGAAATTTCCAGGATTTTAAACATCTGGTTTTATTTCAAATCATTTTGAAATCATATATGTATACACACACACACACATAACTCCTTTATATTTCAAATTACACTTCTGGAATCTAAAATAAATTTGATTTACCAAAACCAAACTTCAATGCTAGCAAGCCATCACTTAGAAACTCGAAAAAGAATACTGTATGATGTGGCCATCATCACCAGAATTATTTTTCAGCGACTAGGGTGAGTTCAGTGCTTTCTACTTCTTTTCAAATCCATTTAAAATATTTCCAGTTAAAACATTTTCCTAAATAGTAATATTATTATTGCTCTAAACCCTTTGAAAAACCATTTTCAAATCACTAGGTTTTAAATTCTCAAATTTCTTGTTTTGTATCCATTTCCATTTACAAATCATGTTTTAGATGTAATTATGAAATTTTATTTCACACATGTTGATTATTTTAATTATAATCAATATTCTAAAATCCACATTCATTTACAATTCGTATTTATAAATATGCTTAGGCAATTTCATTTCCTTACCATTTATAAATCATATTTATAATTCATAGTTATATAATCAAACATTACTAACAACAAAACACACCATATATAACTATAACAATTTTTGAAAAATTATTCCTTTATATATAAAATATAATTTTGGTAAAATTATTCCATTTACCGATTCTCAAAAAAATCTTGTGTAAGTTTATCTTATTTAAGCATTTAGAAACCGCTATCGATACCATGGAGTTCCACGAATCAATCAGAATTCATAAGCCACACAACAGATAAATTAACACAATATAAACATTTTTATAATCACTAAAAAATACATGCTCATATATATACACTCAAAACTCATAATAAGGCATTCCATTACCATATCTCTTAATGAGTTGCCCCACCAAAGCCATGGTTCTCGCTTAACCTTGCCCTCTGATACCACATTGTAACGACCCGCTAATCTGTATAGATCAAGCTGATAATAAACCGCACATGTCCAACCCAAATTGAACGGAAAGACGGATAGTTATGGGAAAGAAAGAAGAAAGAAGAAGAAAAGAGAAGAAAAGGAGGAGAAGAAGAAAAAGAAACTAAAACAATCACCGAATCTCACAATCACAGCAGAACAACATCTAATATAAAATCAGTAATCTTTACAAAGGAGAAACTGTTATATAAATAGATCCATCAGAATATGACAATAACCATAATCATTGGCTTGGGAAGTTACAATAACCTGCCCTCACAATTTGCTGATAATTTCAACAACAAAGCAGTGGAAAATAAACATATACGTGAATACGACTTGAGGACCTCCAACTCGTCTCCTAACTACAATGCATCCAAAGCAATCTGTAAATATGCTCGGTCTTACCCAAGCATTATAATAAATTAACACTCGAGTCAGTTTAGAAAACCAGCATAAGGAAACACACCCAACTGGATTTTAAAGTTCTAGAAAACCATTTGAAATCAAAAGTATCTCGTAAGACCATGCCGCACATAAACACGGACGGGTTTTTACCTTATGATAACCAAAACATTTTATATGGAAAATTCATTTATATTATAGTAATATCTAGGGGTCAAAGTAAAATAGGAATATAGATGAAATGCTTGCATCTCACTTTTCAGCATAGTTGGGCACAACTAATTCCATACAGCGCTTATTGGAGAATGGATTCCATACAATGACTGGGCTACTGGGGTACCGCCCGTTATGGTGCATCTTCAGATAAAATAATACTGAGGACCTCGCCTGCATCCCCTGTCAACACAAGTCCGACCTACCACTTGACTAGTGGTACCAAATATGATCACCCTGCTTTGATCCTCGAAGCATACAATTTGAGAGATAATAGCGACTCTAGATAGGGTTGATCATACCCTACTTAGGAGCGACCCACTTAGCCCTACTACATCTCCCATGTTTTAGTCATTCCCGGTTGATAAGGCTTGAGGCTATGATTTACCTTTTTTATATAGCACTTCCCACTTGGAATGCTAATACTGCCCTCCAGGCGGCAATGCAATACTAGCATTCATATATATAAGTTCATTCTAGGACTGAACGAAACACTTAAGTGCTCCATCTCCAAATTCCACCATCTTTAAGATGTCTTCACTTCGAAACGCATAAATATATACTACTATATACTAAATTCTAGTCATTTAACTTTAAACAATACTATATACTAGTAACATTATAAATAAATAAATACCAAATTTAAAACATCTTAAAATAATAATTAATAATTTTCAAAACATTCTAAAATAAACAATAATGATTTATCTTCAACATTATTATAGATAATAATAATTAATTTCCAAAACTTTACTGGTAAATAATTTAAAACTAGTTTCAACCCATATTAATAATTTAAATAATAAACATTTCAAATATTAAAAATATGGAGAAATCCCTTTAAAACAATATTAATATAAATAAACAGCTTTTAAAACATAATTATATTTCCTTGATTAAAACCCATACTTAAGTTTCTAATAATCATTTCCATATTTTATAAACCGGATTCATAAATCTCTATCAATTTTATAAAACTTCCTTTCATAAAATTCATTTATTTATAGGGCTTTATTTATAACTCTTTCCCTTTATAAATCTCGCTTATTTATAAAATCCCACTCAAAAACATAACTTCAACCCGTTTGAAATGTTGCTCCCATATTCATGGATTCCTTTTATAAATTCCCTTTTATTTGTAAAATCATTCAACATCTTCTAGTTTACCCTCACCTTCAATTTCCAAAATAGAATCAACTATTATCAAAAACAATGTTCCACATCCTATAATAAACCCACCCCTTTGTTATTTATTTTTCCATTTATCCAATGATAAAAATTTCCCTAAATTTATAAGCATCGTTTATAAATCTATACTTTTACTAACAAAATATGATTTCACAAATCTTCACTTCCTTTGTAAAATATCACATTTATAAATTATAATATTTATAAATTTTACCTTTATAAATAAATTATAATATATGTACATATATATATATATCATTTTATATAAAATGGTTAATAAATATTCATACCATAATATTTCTATTTTCCTTTTTAAACCAATATCAATTTATTATAAAAGGCTTACTTGTTTTTCCAAGATTTTAAAAATCTTTATTTACCGTTCAAAATCTCTATTTAAAATATTTTGTAAAACTATAAATTTATAATCTCTGAAAATCATACTTTTATTTTAGAAAATTTATTTAAACAGATATAATTTCCAAAATCACTTGAAATTCCTGTTTAAATCAAATCATTATTTTATAATATTTCAAATACCAAAATAAGGCTCAGTGCTACTAAATCACTAAATAAGCAAAATCATATTCATGTCATCCAATATAACATCCAACATATTATATATCACAATATACATGAAAAATAAATCAATAGTGCGAGGAATCTCGTTGGATCCCTCCAACCTGCCCCCTTGCATCGCATACAGTATATAATCGTAAAAATATTAATTAATCGCTTAAAGGCGAGATTCGTTTACAAAGGGTCATCTGCTCTTACATGGGAACGTAATAGGGTCTCATCCGCTCTGGGGGCGGGAATATATACAAACCAATAATATAAACTAATAATCCATCCAAACAGTCAATAACAAGCAATAGCAAAATATCTACGTATCCAACAAATAACTTTTATTGACTATATAAATTTTCTGATTAACCAAAAATGTGAGATTAACTTACATTGATTTTTGTTTTTTTAAAACATCCTAGATTGAAGTAAAATTGAACAAATGTTCAACTTTACCCCAAATTTCTATCAGCTCTGAATCCATCCAATTAAATTCCATAGTGTAGCCTTCATCAATACAATCGCAACGTGACTTGTGGTGTTCAATTTGGACCTTGTACGAGTTTATTATGAATAATTGAACATTTGAAATAATTAATTTGTAATTAACTAAATAAATTAAAGTTTATTTAAAATAACCTTCTCTCCCTCTTTTAAGTTCGTTCCCAGGCACGAGAATAAAAAATCAAACCCACTCGACGTCGCGCTAATCACCAACGCACTGCCGCTCGTCATGCCGCCACCGCTGCCGTTGCATGCGCCGCCTACCGTCATGTCGTCATTGCCGTGCCACCTAAAAAAACACCCCAAATCGAGCCCCAAGGTTCGACGAACGTGGCCCAATCTACGACCATCCATGACACATCACCATGACCTGAACGTTGATTCGCTATGTTTGGACACGCTCTAAAATTTATTAGGTGAAGGCTTGCCCTGAAAACGCGTCGAGTGGCTTCGATCATTGGTACCCATAGGATGTAAGGAGGAAGAATTTTTGAATTTGGGAACGAATGTGATTCTCTGGTTATACACGTTGATATAAGGGAAAGAGAAAAATGGGCAGCACGTCTTGGGATGGCTTTGAGGAATGAAGGGCATGAGCTAGGATATGGATATATATATATATATATATATTTATGTATGTATGTATGTACGTACGTGCGTATGTATGTACGTATGTATGTACGTATGTATGTACGTACGTATGTATGTATGTACGTATGTACGTATGTATGTACGTACGTACGTGTGTATGTATGTATCTATATATATAGATATATATTATTTCAAATTATCTAGCATGACGTAACCGAAAATCTCGAACTCCAGTTGAGGCATGTCGCCTGTCCTTCTATATGTTATACCCATATTTCGAATGCAATGGAACTAGTCTCAAGGCCTAACTTGATCATATACAGAAGATAGCTTTTTAGACCCAATTGTTTATATAAATTTCTAAATTTAATTTCTACACGTTTCGATCTCGCACGCCCAAACAATACATCCCATCACCATGAAATTTGACGGCATACAATAATGTACTATTACGGATCCAATAGAACTGGTTTCATCCAAATCAAAAACAGTGCCCCAGAAGTTTTGCACGTTCATTAAAACGAGTAATTTCCAAAATCATTTTTAATGACTTTTAAATTAGACTTAAAATTTTACTATCTCCATTCATATTCAAATAGATTTTAAATCAGCTTAGATCATTTTCATTCATATTAAATTCAAGATTTAATTATTTAAACAATTTCAAATATTAAATTTAATAATTTAATTACCAAATAATTCACTATATTTGAAATATAAGTTATTCAACTTACAAAATTAACTTTTCAATATTTAAAATAAATTAATTATCCTAAATCCAAATGACTAAAATTCTGGATCGTTGCATTAACCACGATCTCCACGACCTTTCTCCTTCGACGTCCCTTGCCTACAGATCATCGACAACGCCAAAATCCCTTAACCTAGCTAATGACATCAAACTAAAATTTCGGCTACCCCACGATGAACTAGCTCGATCCAACTGTACACTCCCCTCATCTAGCCTAGCCGAACATTTTTGTAGTCGAGGTCGAGGCTAATTCGACCTCTGATTGTCGTGATTGACATGGCTATTGAATGACAGAGGATAAAATGGCGGCATGGTTTACACATAAGCAAATGGAGAGGGGTAGTGGTCCTTATATAGGAATATTTGCGGCACTAATTAGGTCCGAAAATTTCTGAACTCCAATCGAGATGCTCACTAGCATTCCTAGTTAAATACCCCAATTTCGAACTCAACGGAACTATTTTCAGAACCTAATTCCAATATATATAGAAGTTAGCTTTTGAAATCAAGTTATACTATATTTTAAATCCCTAAAATTAATCGCTACGCTTTCGAGCTCACACGACCACACAGTACGCCCAATCGCCATGCAACTCATCGGTGTACAACAATTCATTATTCCAGATCTAATGGAACTAGTTTCGTTAAAATTCGAGGCAGTGCCCTAGATGCTAATTTCACACGTTAATTTAAAAAATTATTATTACTATTAAATTGCAGTTTTTTAAAAATCACCGAAATACCATTCTTCTTTATAAACTAGAAATAGTTAACTAAGACCATTAAATTTATATTTAATTTAAAATTCCAGCTATTTGAAACACTATTCAAATATTAATTCACAATTTAAATATTTTTAAACAATCCTTATATTTGAATCCTACTTCAAAATCTTAAATACCAATTATTCATATATTTAAAATTAACTAAACATTAAATTCAATGACCAAAATCCTTGGTTATTACATTCTCCCCCCTTAAAAGGATTTCATCCCCTGAATTCCAAAGGTAGGAAAAATGCCTCCAAACCCTTAAACTTTTCAAAATCAATTAGTTGAAACTTGTTATCAAAATTTCTAAATCATTTAAAATTAAAAGAAATTTCGACTGCGTCTCCTTTGCATGGCTCGATCGGAAAACCTACAAATCGCCACTAGGGGCCCAAAACCAACAAAAGAGGGGCCTTCCATATTTGTGGCATAAAACCATCAACCAAACAACAATATAAATATGTACCTATTTGTCGGGAAAACAACTATACCCATGAGATCAAAAGCATCAAACTTGTTGTTGCTTCCATATACCTACAACTTATTTACAAATAATATGTAATCATATAACTCATTACCATATAATTTTGCATTTTCAAATGTCAAACATATAATTTATTAAAGCCCGTACGATGCACAAATACCTCCATACACAATATCAAATCCGATGGCTTGCTCGATCATACAATTTCACTTCCAAACTAGTGTCGCTCACTCAACCATTCTAATGTGGACTCTTATCTTGTTCCTTGATTAAAAACCTTCATTCTCCTTACATGGCCATCATTTATGATAGAAAACTTTGGAATCAAATCAAAAACCCATATCCAGTTTTCGTTGTCAAGAATCCAGTGAAAAATCCTAACTTGGACTAGTGTAAATCACTTCAAAATCATTTGCCCGAGTCTGGATCAAATATTTTCATGCGAATAAAATGATCTACGTACACCTTTCATATTTATTTCAAATTGTCTCTTAACTAAACCAATTACATTACATTTTAAATCACATTCAGTCTTTATTTAACTAGATTCAATTCCATACTAAATTCATTTTTGAACCATTCCATAGAATTATAAATTAAGTTTATTACATCCTATGAAACATAACTTAGGTAAATCAATCACCCTTTAAACTTAAGTTTATATTTGTATAACACTCTTCTATATCCTAAATATACACACACACACACACAATTTTGGATTTGTTTTACTCAATCAGGATGTTCAATCAATTTAAACCTGTTTTAACTTACTGTTTCCTCAAATTAATAAGTTACAAAAGCTTATCTTCTTTTATCTTACAAAACACTTAGCTTCAATTTCTAAATCCATTCGGAAGTCAATACTGTCCAAAATTGCTGGAAGTTCCATTTCATTTCAATAAATGAAAATTATCAAAAAACATATCAAAATGAGCTGCAAAACCGAACTACCCTAATGTATAGGATACTTGCATCCATATAATAACTTGACTGAGAACTTCAGATTTTAACACTCAATTTTATGTCAACTCTATTTTGAAATAAATAATATATACATATTTTCTTTTGAATATAAGATTATACTTATCGAATTCAAAACAAAATTTTTTTTATCCAAACAACTCTATGGCAAAATACTGTGGCAGGAATCCCTTACTTAGAAACTCGAAAATGAACACCGATGATGATGTAGTCATTATCGAAATTATTTTCCTGTGACCGAAGTGAGTTCAGTGCTTTCTATCTCCTTCAAAATCCTTTAAAAACGTATCTATTCCAAATATAATTCCTAATATTACTATTATTTCTCCCGAAACTTTGAAAAACTATTTCCAAAAACATAGGGATTTAAATTCTCAAATTCTCAGCTTAAATTCCTTTTCTTATAAACTACGTTTATAAATTATACATGTATAATTTCACTTCCTTATATAAAACCATTTTACAAATACATACCTTTATTTAGATTATAATAAACAACTTTTATAAATGTTAATTTTAATCCAACATTATCACTGAACGCCTTATGTTCAAATTTTGAAACTAAATTCACAAGGCGTCCATTTCAAAGTTCCCATGATTACTATTTACCCAACCCAAGCAGTGAAAAGGATAAAAGTACTCCTAATCAATCCTAGTCAATGCCTATAAACTGGTCGGGCACAACTACTCAATCAGTGAACAATAGCCAATGCTCCTAACTAGGTGAGCATGACTAACCAAACAGTAAATGATAACAATTAAATATTATCATTTCATAACAAATAAAAACACCATTAATAACCATACTTAATTTTATAAGATCATTCCATTATATATATTATATAATCCTAGGTAAAATTATTTCATTTACCCATTATAAACAAATACTGTGTCGATTTACCTTGTTCAAGTGTTTATACACCCCTATCGATACTGTGGCGTTCAACATCTCGACCAAAATTTACAAATCAGTTAACAGATAAATCAACACAATATAAAACATTTTTATGATTACTAACAAATACATGCTCTCATATATAATACCCTCAACTCATTCTAGGGTGTTGCTGACCCTATCTCTAATTAGTTACACATTATAGGGTATTACTAATCCTATCTATAATGAGTTTTACCCACCAAGGCATAGGTGTTCGCTCAACTTAAGCTCCTATACCATGTGTGTGACGTCCCGTTCCCATTACCAATTCGATCTGACAATAAACCACACATGTCTAATCCAAATTAAGCGGAAATACAGATAGTTATGAGAAAGAAAGAAGAAAGAAGAAGAGAAAAAGAAACTAAAACAGTCACATAATCTCATAATCACAAAGGAACAATATTTAATATAATATCAATGAACTTTACAAAACAGAACTGCAATATACATACATCCATCAGAGTGCAGAACAAATCACTAATAATCAACATGGACTGCTATAATAACATGTCCTTACAAATGTAGATAATTTAAACAACAATGCAGCGTAAAATAAACAAATATGGGAATACGACCAAAAGACCTCTAGCTTCTCTGCTGAAGCTCCAAAGTATCTAAATCTACAATTGTAAATATGCTTGGTCTGACCCTAGCATTGAAAGGGAAGAACGCCTAGATCAGTCTGATAAACCAACATGAGAAAACACATCTCAACTGAAATTTAAAGTTATAGAGACCTTTCAAAACAAAGGAATCTTGTAAGACCACGCCACACATAAACATGGATGGGTTTTTACCTTATGATAGCCAAAACTTTTCATATCGAATTCTGTTATATTATACTAGTGTCTAATATACAAATAACATTCATCATAGCCGAAATTGTTACATTGATTAAAGTCTAGCATACTAGCTACAAAGTGGGTCCTATAAACAAAATGGGAGGCACGTAATGGAGAATGGATTTTTATGCAAATGACCAGGTGAAGGGACTACCGTTCGATAGTACATCACCAGTGGAATGTAATGAGGCTAAAGAAAATATGCACCTCTACTAACATAAAACTAGCCTACTGCTTTCGAGATAGTACCGAATATGTCATCACCTCGGTCGTTACCGACCAACCCGAGGCCCTCTTCGCATACACTACAATAATTTAAAACCCAAACTTCATAGTAGGAATAAATATATCTAGAAGGGGATGATAGTAACATCCCTAATTTTTGATAACATTATTCAGGAAATCTAACTAGATAAGTTAAATAGAATAATGAAGATAAGAAGATTGAGATTTGTAAAATTAGATAGGGCCATGCTTATTAACAAAGTAAATGGGCTTTAAAGTGATTTAATGGTTAATTAACTTACACATGCCAATTTATTATACATGGCTGTACACTCCTTACCCTTTCCCATTCACGTTCATTTTTCTCAAATATAAAATAAACGTAAAAAACCTTAAGAGCCGGCCACTACCAAGGGGGAACAGAGAAATTTTAATCTAAAGCCAAGGATCAATGCTAGGAAGGATTAATCAACAAAAAATCTCAAATTCCTTATCAAGTCTACGGTGAATAATAATCTCTTACCATCTCTATTTTTATTATATGATTATATGGTTTCACATTTATGATTAATTCATTTTTGTGATAATATGGATGATGATATGCTTGAGCTATATTATGTTGATTTATTTTAATTCATACGCATTTGAATTTTCACGGTTTTTTATGTAAAACCAAGAATCTATGATTTCAGATTGCCATGGAAATTTTTATGTTAAGTAAAACATAATTTTGGAGATGGGTTTTAATTTTTATAATTTTCCAAGCTATCAAAATTTTATTATGAATTTTTAATGAAAAATATGGTATATTTGGGTTTAAAATTTATTTTGAGAATTTTAGGAAGAAATTGGGTCTAAATGTTTAATATGCTTAATTACATAATGAAATCAAATTTTTTTGATTTTTGGGGATTTTTCCCAATTGAATTACTAGGGGAAATAAATTAGTTTGAAAGAAGGGCTTTTCTGCAAATGTCGGTTTTGTTATATGGAAAGGTTTTAACGTGAAAATCCTTTAATTTGGATCTTCATAGATGCAGCAGTTTTAAATATAAAGTATTTGAAAAGTTTTTTGGCAGCCAATCAATGGTTTACAAATAGGCAAGTCGTTAGAAAGTAATTACTAAAGTTAATATATTTCAGCCTTTAAATCAGAAAAAGTTGTTCCGCCTTTATTGGTAAGCGCCTTTCGATTCCATTGATTCCGCCTCATCCCATTCGAAACCAAACATAGTCCAAACCCATGTAGTTGAAACCCATGTAGTCAAAACCAATGCACATGATATCACTTAGATGGTATGCAGTGGATTGGAAGGAAGGCGGAAGCCTTGGTGTTGAAAGATAAGCTTCCGATGGGGTCGAAACCTTACTTTGTTTTCATAAGTTAAAATCCTTTCCTTGTTTTACTTAAAACCTTCGACATAGTCGAAACAATGCTTTCAAAAGGGTTTATAATTAGCTTTCGAAGAAGGTTGTCATGTTGTGTTAAAGTATTAGCTTTCGAAGGGGTGCCTTTTTTCTTTTAAATAAAAGCTTTTGAAAGGGTTGGTTTCGACCTAGTCAAAACCTAGCCGCCCTTTTCCTTCCGAAGTATTGAAGTCATCAATGCCTTCGAAAGGTTATCTCTACTTTTACCTATGTTAAGCCGCTTCCAAATTGCTTTCGAAAGGGTGAGGGTTTCAAAGGTGATGGAGTCGAAAGGGGGTTTCGACTCTGTCCTTCAAAGTTTTAATTTTTAAAGGTTTTCTTTCGACTAGATGGTCCTGACACCATTAACTTTTCCCCAAATTAATTTTTGTTGGTTTTGAAAGAGTTACTTTCGTATATAACCATTTTGACCCAAGTGTTGTTTTTAAAGTATAAACCCAATGCTTTTTCAAAAGGGGTACTTTCATTTGCTTCGAAGCTCTATATTTTAAAAAGTAGTTTGATACCATCGACAGGTATGTATACTATGTTTTGAAAAGAAGTCTTTGCTTTCGACAGAGGCTATCAAGAGGTTTCTAAAGAGATGTTTTTATGATTTCAAAACATAAATCCAATCTCGATTTAAAGTATTAGCCATGGCGTAAATAAACAAAATGTTTTGAAATGAAGAAGTTTTCCTTGATTTAAAAAGGGGTTAAAGGGTTTAACCAGAATGTACATACATAAAGAGGATTTCAAGGATAATGAACCACAGGTGTTGGTACTATTTTGTTGTTATGTTTACTTCTTCATATATTTGTGCACATTGTTATTAACCCATCATTGTATTTTGGGGGAAAGGGAAGAATAACCGGTTAGGTTGACCCAGTAGTGAATATAATTTAACAGATGTTAAAATCATAATTAAAGATATTGTCATGGGCCAATAGGTTTACAATAAGCCCATGAAAACTGTATGATATTGGCAGGCGCCAACAGGTTCATAGCCATCCCATGAAAACTAAGATTTGATACTGGCAGGGGCTAGTAGGTTTGTAATTAGCCCATGAAAACTATATTCGGAGTAAGATATTGACAGAGAGTCAATAAGTTCCTAGTCAGCCCATGAAAACTAGGATATGTAAAATGATATTGGAGTTACCAATAGTTTCTTAGTTATCCCATGAAAACTATGAAATTGGACAGATAGTCCATAAATATTATAAAGATTAATCGTAACCCTTAAAACTATAATTGAGACAGAGTCAGAATATATGGGGATGGGTAATCCAAATTTGATTTACTTGTTTGGCATATCATCATAATATGTTGAAATACTATGTTTTTAATCATTGTGGATGCAGGAGCATAGTTTATGATTTTATAAATGTTTTAGGATACTAGTGAGGGGAAAACCCGTTCCGTTAAGCATCGTGGTCTCACTAACTATCCAAATGATTTGAGACGGTAAATTATTATTCATACCAGGCTTTATGTCTGACTTAGGGTTTTTATTTTCCCCTTAAACTCTCGGGTGCTTAATTGATTTTAGATAGGTTGAGAGTTAAGGTTTTCAGGTGTTCTTTTAGAGGAATAAAGCTTCCGAAGATGTGCAGAAGGCAAGCTTGTTGCTCTGGGCCTATTTTGTTATTATAATATATTAACTGAACGTGGACAACGAACTAGGATTATGTAATCAATTTGAAATATTTTGAAATGGAATATGGAATTTGTTTGCTGTTTAATTTTTTTTCATATTCTTGTGTTTTCAATGTATCAATGTATCTAATGTCGTTGTATCTGGTCGCCGAGGATTAATAACTATGGATGACTGCAGCATCCATAGCCGTTAATTTTGGGCCTCCAAGTAGGGGGATGTTACAAGTTGGTATCAGAGCATAAGTTTATGAAACTTTAAAAGAAACTTAAACAAAAAGATTTTTTAAACATAATCCAATGAATAGAATAATAAGATTGGGGTTTGGGTTAACGCTATAATAAAGTACTTTTATGCGATATATAGTTATAAATATAAGTATGTATACCCTGCTCTCTTAGACGGTTCTTCTGTATCTTACTGATGCCCGTATGTAGATTTACGAGAAAGGAGATATGGAAGCAGGAAACGGAAGAGGAAATCTCGATGGAGGAAGCACCACAACTAATGAAAATGCTCGACCCACTACCAGGAGAAACCCGGGTCAACCGGCTAATGCTAGTAAGCAAAATGCTAAAGCCAATGTGAGTGCTGGAAATCCACCAGTAGATATGGGGGGCAATGTATCAAATCTTTGCTAGTTTGATGCAAGCAAGAGCTACGGCTGGTGTTGCTGGAAATGTAAGAGGAGTTCTATGGCTCCAGTTGCGAATATTGCTTTGCTGAGTAGAGATTACACCAGTTCGGGTGGGGAGCCAATCTTGGGAACAGAAAGTGCCGTAGAAGTTCAAAATTGGCTTTTGCATTGTGAGCGAATATTTACCGATTTGGGTCTAAATGATGGGCAAAAGAGAAGGTTGGCCTCTAGACAGTTGCAGGGGTCAGCACTACATTGGTGGAATAGTGTTACTACCGGAATACAAAAAAGCAGATAACTTGGGATGCTTTTAAAACAAGTTTTGAGCAGAAGTTTGTATCTGATTTGCTAAGTCTGAACTGATGAGGAAGTTTATGGATTTAGCTCAGGGAGAGATGTCAGTAGTCGAGTATGCTACTAAGTTTGAAGAGCTGTCTCGATATGGATTAGCTGTTATAGATACTGACATCAGAAGGAATGAGAGATTCATTCGAGGACTGAGGCCCGAGCTTACTAGAATGACCATGACACATGTTCATGATCCATGTAATGTGGTGGTGGAGATGGCCATTTTCCATAAGGAATTACTTGCTGATCAGGCTAAGAGGAAAACAGTGGAAGCTCAGGGTTCTTAAGGGAAGAAGAGAAAGTTCTTTAAAAAGAAAGGATCCCAGAAGGGAGATACAACTAAGAAGTCAAAGGCTGAGGTAGTTTTCTATAAGTGTGACAAGAAGGGTCACTTTGTGAATGAGTGTCGGTCAGGAAATAGGAAGAAAGCTGCAAAAAAGAAGAATGTGAAGTGCTTCAATTGTGATCAAGTTGACATTACAAGAATCAATGTCCATAGCCCTTCAGGGCGGATAAAGGAAAGGTCTTTGCTATTGGATCAACTAGGCCTACTACAGCAGATAAGGGAAAGACTGTGATGAAAGGTACGCTTTTGATTTAGAGTATTCTAGTTAGAGTTATTTTTGATACCGATGCATCACACTCATTTATATCTCTGTGTTTGGTTAATAGAATATTCTTAGAATCCACCTACCTTGTTACTTCCTTAAGGGTTGCGAATCCTATAGGAGGGTTTGCAACTCTAGGGTTGAGATGTGACCAGTTAGAACTTGATTTGTTAAGTCATAAATTTGCATGCAGTTTGTATGTTATTGATTTCGTAGATTTTGGGATCATTTTGGGAATGGATTGATTGGATAGGTATGAGGCTAGAATATTTTGCTAGGATAGAGAGATATCACTGAGACACCTTAATAGTCATAACCGAGTGATATTCTCAGTAGAGAATACAGACCAGAGTGTTAGTGCTTTGCTTAATGCTATGGAGAGCTAAGTCAGGTTCTGGTAGCAAGAGAGTTTACGGATGTCTTTGAGCCAGTCACTGGACTACCCCCGAAAAGAGCTGTTGAGTTTAGAAGAGACCTTGTGCCAGGAATCGAACTTGTAAGTAGACCACCTAGAAAGATGACACCACTGAGATGAAATAATTGAAGGTGCAGCTAGTAGATCTAGAAGGAAGGAATTTTATTAGACCAAGCAGTTCGCCATAGGGAGCGGCCGTAGTGTTCGTAAAGAAACTAGAAGGGTCGTTAAGGACGTGTATCGAATATCGCAAGTTGAATGAAAGGACAATTAAAAATAAGTATCCTTTGCCAAGAATAGATGTTCTGTTTGATCGGTTGAATGGAGCCAAAGTGTTTTCCCAGTTGGATTTAGCGAGAGGTTTCCATCAATTAAGAGTCGCGGAGGACAGTATTCCTTTGATAGCATTTCGGACTAGGTATGGTTCATATGAGTGGTTGGTGATGCCATTTGGAATGACGAATGCACCTGCTTTCTTCGTAGATTTGATGAACCGAGTTTTCCAAAAATAGTTGGATAGGTTAGTACTTGTATTTATAGATGACATTTTATTATACTCTAAGAATGAGAGAGAGCATAAAGTTTATCTTAGAGTGGTGCTTGAGACGCTGAGGCAGAATCAGCTAAAGGCAATGTTTACCAAGTTACATTTTTGGAAGAAAGAGGTTAAATTTTTTGGTTACGTGGTTTCGGAGTAAGGCTTGTCAGTCATTCCAGATAAGATCGAAGCTGCAAATAATTTGAGGGGACCAGAGACGTTGACTGAGATCATAAGTTTTCTTGAACTTGTTGGCTACTACCGGAGATTCATTAAGGATTTCTCACGGAAAGCAACACCGTTAACTAAGTTAACCAGAAAGGGGATGAAGTTTATTTGGTCTGACAAATGTGAGTAAGCATTCCTTAAGTTGAAGCATTTGTTAACTAATGCACCCGTGTTAGTAGTTCCAGACGGAAACCAAGGGTTGGTGATATATACTGATGCATGCGGAACTGGATTAGGAGCAGTATTGATGCAGAATGGTAAGGTTATTGCCTATGCATCTAGGCAGCTTAGACCTCATGAAGTAAGATATCCTACTCATGATTTGGAGTTTGCAACAATGACTTCGCATTGAAGATTTGGAGACATAATCTCTTAGGGGAGAGGTTTGAGCTTTATACCAATCATAAGTCTTTACGGCATTTATCCTCTCAGAAGTAGTTGAATATGAGACAGCAGAGATGGCTGGAGTTTTAGGCTGCTTATGATTTTGGTATAGAGTATACGCTAGGGAAAGGCAATAAGGTAGCAGATGCTCTTAGTAGAAAACATCAGAATGTGGTGTTAGCTATGTTGGTGAAGTGGAAAGATTTAGAAGCTTTAGTGTTGTGATGTACATGTAAGATTGATTGCTAGTTCTAGCCAGAGTTCCGCCAGATTATCTTGTTTAGAAGTTCGACCGGTACTGATTGAGAAAATTGATTCTACACATAAAGATGATTCAGTGTTGGCTGAGAGGATCAGAAGACTTGAGGTTGAAGCTGAGATCGATGATTTAAAAGATTTTAGCCTTGACCAAAGAGGATGGTTGAGAAAGAAGGGACGGTTATGTGTTCCGAATGTGGAGGACTTGAGGAAGGAAGTTCTTTTAGAATGTCATCGATCCAAGTTTACGATTCATCCTGGAGGAACCAAGATGTATCAGGATATGAAGAGGAGCTTCTATTGGGAAGGCATGAAGAGGGATGTTGGCTTGTAGGTTAGATAGTGTGAAAATTGTCAACAAGTGAAAGATGAACATTAGAAACCCAGTGGATTGCTTCAATCTTTAAATATTACAGTTTGGAAATGGGATTCAATATCCATGAATTTTATAGATGGGTTGCCAAGGTCAAATAGAGGTAATGAAAGAATATGGGTAATAGTGGATAGATTGACCAAGAGTGCCCATTTCATCTCACTTAAGTCAAGCAGGACGGCACCTGTTTTAGCTAAGTTGTTCATGAAGAACATTGTTAGACTACATGGAGTACCTAGTAGTATAGTTAGTGACAGAGATTCTTTGTTTACTAGTGAATTCTAGAAGAGTCTACAGGAAGCGAAGGGTACCAAGCTTAATATGAGTACTGCATATCACCATCAGATGATGGGTAGACAGAGAGAGTCAATAAGGTACTCGAGGATTTATTGAGAGCTTGTGTACTGGACTTTGGTGGATCTTGGGAGGATCACCTACATTTGGTTGAGTTTTCCTATAATAATAGTTATCATACTTGTATAGGATGGCGCCGTTTGAAGCTTTGTATGAAAGGCCATGCAATTCGCCAGCATGTTAGTTGGAGACTGGAGACAGATTAGTCTTTGGTCCTGATTTGATTAGAGAGGCGTCAGAGAAGATTGACTTAATCCAAGAAGGATGAAGGATGCTCAATCCAGACAGAAGAGTTACGTAGATAAGAGGCGTAAAGACCTAGAATTCTCAGTTGGAGATAAGGTTTTCATAAAGGTATCACCTATGAAGGGTGTGGTATGATTTAGGAAGTCAGTGAATTTAGCCCCGAGATATGTTGGTCTATTCCAGATTTTAGAGAGGATTGGAAAGCTTGCAAACAGAGTAGAGTTTCCAAGCAGTATGGCAGGTGTCCATAATGTATTTCACGTGTCTCATTTTCGTAAGCATATGCATGATCCAATGACTACTATTCCTCCAACAGAGTTGGAAGATTTGGTAGTAGAGCCTGATTTGACCTTCGTTAGACAACCAGTTCGGGTTGTAGCGAGAAATGAGAAAAGATTAAGGAACAAGACATTCAGGTTGGTAAAAGTTTAGTGGAGCGACAACAAGAAGGACCGTACTTGGGAGATAGAGGACAGGATTAGAGATACTTATCCTGATTTGCTTTGAGGGTACATCTATATTAGATTTATATAGATGATTGCTAGCCAAATAGGCTAGTATGATTGTTAGGAGTTGTTATAGATGATTGCTATGTTTAGTATTTAGTCCTTACTGAATTTTGAGGATGAAATTCATTAGGGGGGAGCCAGTAACATCCCTAATTTTTTATAACATTATTCAGAAAATTTAATTAGATAAATTAAATAGAATAATGAAGATAAGGAGATTGAGATTTTAATAAATTATATATAGTCGTGCTTATTAACAAAGTAAATGGGCTTTAAATTGATTTAAAGGTAATTAACTTACACATGGGCATATTAGTAAATTAGTCAATTTATTATGCACGGCTATACACTCCTTACCATTGCATATTCACGTTCATTTTTCTCAAATCTAAAATAAATGCAAAAAACCCTAACAGCCGACCATTACCAAGGGGGAAAAGAGAAATTTTAATCTAAAGCCAACGATCAAAGCTAGGAAGGATTAATCAACAACAAATCTATAATTCCTTATCAAGTCTAAGGTGAATAATAATCTCATACCATCTCTATTTTTGTTCTATGATTATATGGTTTTAGAGTTATGATTAAATTCGTTTTCTTGATAATATGGATGATGATTTGATTGAGCTATATTATGTTGATTATTTTAATTCATACGTAATTGAATTTGAACGGTTTTTGATGTAAAACCGAGAATCTACGATTTCAGATTGCTATGGATAATTTTTATGTTATGTAAAACATGATTTTGGAGATGGGCTTTAATTTTCAAAATTTTCCAAGCTATGGAAATTTTATTATGATTTTTTAATGGAAAATATGATATAATTGGGTTTAAATTTTATTTTGAGAATTCAGGAAGAAATTGGGTTTAAATTTTATTTTGAGAATTCAGGAAGAAATTGGGTCTAAATTTTTAATATGTTTGATTACATGATGAAATCGAATTTCTGTGATTTTTTGGGATTTTTCCCAATTGAATTACTAGGGGAAATAAATTAGTTTGAAAGAAAGGCTTTTCTGCAAATGTCGATTTTGTTATATGGAAAGTTTTTAATGTTAAAATCCTTTAATTTGGATCTGAATATATGCAGCGGTTTTGAATATAAAGTATTTGAAAAAAAATTATGACAGCCAATCAATGGTTTACAAATAGGCAAGTTGTTAGAAAGTAATTACTAAAGTTAATATATTTCAGCCTTTAAATCAGAAAAAGTTGTTCCGCCTTTATTAGTAAGCGCCTTTCGACTCCATTGATTCCGCCTCATCCCTCTCGAAACCAACATAGTCAAAACCCATGTAGTCGAAACCAATACACAAGATATCACTTAGATGGTATGTAGTGGATTGGAAGGAAGGCGGAAGCCTTGATTTCGAAAGGTAAGCTTCCGATGGGGTCGAAACCCTGCTTTTTTTTAGAGGTTAAAATCCTTGCCTTTTTTTACTTAAAGCGTTCGACATAGTCGAAACAATGCTTTTGAAACGGTTTATAATTAGCTTTCGAAGAAGGTTGTCATGTTGTTTTAAAGTATTAGCTTTCGAAGGGGCGCCTTTTTTCTTTTAAATAAAAGCTTTCGAAAGGGTTGGTTTCAACCGAGTCGGAACCTAGCCGCCCTTTTCCTTCCAAATTATTGAAGCATCAATGCCTTCGAAAGGTTATCTCTGCTTTTACCTATGTTAAGCCGCTTCCAAATTTCTTTTAAAAGGGTGAGGGTTTCGAAGGTGATGGAGTCGAAATGGTGTTTCGACTCTGTCCTTCAAAGTTTTAATTTTTAAAGGTATGCTTTCGACTAGATGGCTCCGACACTATCAACTTTTCCCCTAATTTATTTTTTTTTGTTTCGAAAGAGATACTTTCGTATATAACTATTTTGACCTAACTATTGATGTTAAAGAGGAAACCCAGTGATTTCAAAATGGGTACTTTCATTTGTTTTGAAGCTCTATATTCTAAAAAGCGATTTGATAACATCGAAAGGTATATTATGTTTTGAAAAGAAGTCTTTGCTTTCGAAGAAAGCTATCCATAGGTTTTGAAATAGATGTTTTTATGATTTTAAAACATGAACCCAATCTCAATTTAAAGTATTAGCTGTGTCATAAATAAAAAAATGTTTTGAAATGAAGACGTTTTCCCTGATTTAAAAAGGGGTTAAAGGGTTTAACCAGGATGTGCATACATAAAGAGGATTTCAAGGATAGTGAACCACGGGTGTTGGTACTATTTTGTTGTTATGTTTACTTCTTCATATATTGGTTCACATTTGTAACGACCCGTAAATTTCAACTGTTTTAATAACGTAATTAGTTGAAATTTTGTGAAATTTTAAACGATAAAATTTTGAAATATAAATTTGATATTTGAAATGCGTCTAGTTAAACATAGCAACTGGTAAATTTTTGTCCGAAAATATGAAAGTTTATTTCGCGCGTAAATTTACTTCAATTTAATCAGTTAAAAAGCGATGAAAATAAAATGTTTCCGAAACCTAAATATTTTTACATAGAAAAATTCTAAACCATCTTATGAGCAAGATGTCAGTTTGTCGTTTTTCCAAATTCGGACATCTTTGGCTCCATCGGTCTTATTTTCTTGCGTTATTCTTGCACTTTCCGCTAGTAGAAAATTCGAATTTTTATAATTCAATCATACCACTGATACCTATATGTCATTTTGATCGTCTCGTCGTGCTGATTCGTGTAGTATATTCATTTCCGTATTTCGGTGAACGTTACTCGACGAAAACTATGAAACGGATAGCTGTATCGGTTACGAAATTTCGATTTTTGATTTCTGGGCTAAACCCAACAGCCACTGTTATTTATTATTTTCATGAAATCAATGCTTGACTTTATTTTCCACTAGTCCCAATAAAGTTCAACCGGTGACCTCCTCAAATTCCACCTTTTCACAATTTGTGCCCTTCCATTTCTCCATTTGGTTCCATACGTTGTAATCTATTTTCATATCAGAAAAGAAATTTATAAAACAATGCATGGCTGTTCCTTTCCCCAATTCACCCAACAAGCATTCGTTCCTAACAATCCCAATCCGCCTCCACCCTCATCGCCACCTTTGACCTCCGCCTTCTCACCTCATATCGACAACCCACCCATCACGCCACGTCACCTACACCACCCTCCACGTCCATGCGTCACTTCCCACTCTCGGCCCCGCCTTCTTCTCCAGTCGCAGCCCTGTAACCTTCCACTGCCAAAGCTAGCAGCCGCCCATTTAAACCCGAGAACAGTCCTTTGCAGCCACCAGCTCATCCACTACCCACCAGTCGCCTCAGACAAATTCGCGTTTGCTTCTCGGTCCTGACCTCCGCCAACTCAACGTGTTTCCTTCCCTCCGTCCTTTCTCGTTCATCGGGCAGGTGTGAGTATATATCTAAATATATGTTGTTTCTTATGAAGTATTAGTCTGACGACGTCTATATTTATATATTAACATAAGTTATACATTTGTATGTTAGTTCATATGTTGTGTTAGGTAGTTTATATAAATAGAAGCTGTAGTTGCGTACATACAACTTTATATATATTTCTTAGTGGAGATATCAATATACTTATAATCTGTTTGAAGTGTTACAAAATATATATACTACATATGTATATTCACTTATATATTCTTTTATCCAGCTTCATTTGTGTTGTTGTTTGTGAAAAAAAAAGAACGTATGTATATAGAATGAGATATATGCTGAAATCTTCTCACAGTACCATGTTAAGTTATAGAATTGTAACATGTTCAAGCATGTATAGGGTGTCTGTTAGTTATGTATAAGTTAAATATATAGTTTACATAAGTTGAATATGACAGGGATTTGTATAGATGTTAATTTATTTTATATATGATCTACTTTAGCTAGTGTATATTTATATTAACAAGTAAGTAGGTTTATATGATACGTTTGTGTGTAAATAATTTATACAAGGTTATAGTATATATTATAAGTTAGTCGTGTTATAGTTTTTATGTTTTCCAGTAGCATATATATGTTTACAAAAGTATATGAAAATGGGTTTTGTTCAGTGGTTTGACTGCTGTTTATATGTATATAGTTCGAAAGTTTGTCCAGCATTTGTACACTGAAGTTGGCCATTGTTTATACAATGTCACGTGTTATTTGTATATAGTTTGGGTATAAGTACTGTCTTTTAGTATATGAATTTATATGTTGTATAATTGTTTGTGATTTTAAGGGTTGTTGTCTAGTAGTACATAAAGCTTATATAAATAAGGTGTACGTTAGTGATAGTTATATTCAACTTAAGTCAATATAAATCAAAGCCTGTTGGTATTTTATTGGTGAAATTTAATGCTTTTGTATATAACGTGTTAAAATAAGAATTTTCAAAAGCTTTTGTAGATATTATTCTAAGCTATATATATTGTTTGCATTCGCCTGTTATTAAAATTTTGGTTATACGTGTAAATCTTATGCAAGTTTAAGTATACTATAGATTACCATACCTAGTCTGGAAGAAAATTCATGTATAGTAATATATACATTAAATTAAATATGTTACATTGATTTTTAATTTGAATTTAAAATATTTTGATCGATTCCTGTCTATCAGCTTCGTTCATCAAAATTCATACCAGCCAGCTTTGATCGTTGAATTCGTGTCGATTCTACTCTGCTTCGATTCGTCATTCAAATCTTGGTATCCGTGTCAGTGTGCGCATCTGTGTCATCTTCTGAATTCTCTGGCCTCGAAAGGTGAGCAATCACTCACAATTAACATTCTTTTATTTATTAAATTTGATTTCAATTGAAACGACAATTGAAATATGTTGCTGTTAGTTAATCACACTGTTATATATGCTATTACCTGTATCTGTTCACCTATGACATCTAACAGCATTATCTGTTAATTATTTATGCGATGATAATACAGTTTGGCTGATAATTGATTGATTGTCGATGTTTATGTTGGACGTTAAATTGTTAATGTTAAATGATAAACAGTATGCAATTGAACTTGATATAGTAAAGTTAAATGTTAAATTTGATTAACTGACATTTGTATAATATGACCCATTTAACTGTTAAATTTATTGACACGTAGGATTTGTTAATTACACTTTGAAACACTGAATGTATGTTGTTAAATTGATGATGTATGAAATTGTAAATAGATGACAAGTGAAGAACCGTAATGTAATAATCTTTAATCTGCATGAAATGATAGTGTAGATTCTAGAAATAATTATATTAATTCGCACAAACAACAATGCGAATTAATACGATTATTCCGGGATTATTGATTTGATTTTTGGATTGATATTGGTTGTTGTTATTGCTTGTTTATTTACTTTGACACCATCCCAGTTATCACACTACAAGTTCCCTTTGCTATGCTTTGATTTTGAATTGAATTGGAATCGGGTTGAAATGATAAATACCCAAATTGAACTCTGACCTAGGATAGAGAATTAAATAAAACCCGATTGGTCAATAATTTGATTTAAAAATAGTGGAAATTAGGGAGGCATCCCTATCATACTTTCATATTGTAAAGTGGGTCCCTGTCAAAGTTTCATTGTAAAGCGGGTCCCTGTTTTCTGGAAACGAAGAAAAATTATTGCTGAAATGTCAGCAACTTTTATAAACAAGTGCTGATATTTCAGCAACTATCTGTGTCAAAGTTTTATTTTAGAAACAAAGAAAAATTATTGCTGAAATGTCAGCAACTTTTATAAATAAGTGCTAATATTTCAGCAACTTTCATAAACTGTGTTCACAGTGTACATAAATGTTGCTGAAATATCTGCAACTTTTATAAATAAGTGTTGATATTTCAGCAACTTTCATACACTATGTTCACAGTGTACAGAAATGTTACAGAAATGTCAGCCACTTTTATGAAATGTTGCATCATGCTCTGCAATAATCGTGAATAAAAAACAGGGACCTAATTTACACTGAAATTTAGTGAAGGACTTTTCGTGAATTTTGAAACTTAATAAGGACCTGTGCCAAAAGTACCCTTAAAAATAAACAAAGATTTTATTTGAATAAATAATATGGTTTTGAAATGAAGTTGAAATTTGAATTTTAATGAAAGGAAAATGTTAATATTTAATAATCTGAAACATAATATTAACAATGTAATTGATGAAAGAATGTTGTTTAATTTGAGAAATGATTGAATTAAGTTTGGAATTACAATTAAGTTTGAAATTATTAAACTTTGAAATGATTTAATAATTAAGTTTGAAATTATAATTAAGTTTGAAATTATTAAACTTTGAAATTATTTAATAATTAAGTTTGAATTATTTAATAATTAAATAAGATTGAATTATTTAATGATCAAATTGAATTGAATTCTTTAATAAGTAAAAAAAAATTGAACCTTTGAATAAGTGAATTTTACTTCGTAAATAATTGAAATTGAGTTTTTCTTTATTAATTGAGTTTTGGAAAATTATTTAAGAAAGTAAATAGGTGAAATTGAATTTCTTTAACAAGAAATGAAAATGTGATATTTTTGGAATTAATGTAAGACTTGTAATTGAAAGAATTGATTTGACGAATTTAATTTAATTCAAAATTGTAAGTTTTGATTTAATGAAGTTGAACTTAAGTAATTGATTTAATGAATTGGAAATTAAATAGAAATTGTTTGAATGATAAATTAACTTAACGAATATTGAATGAAGTCGATCAATGATTTTAAATTGTTTTGAATGTTAAATTAAATTAATTTAAATGTTTCGAAA
Source organism: Allium fistulosum (assembly GCA_030737815.1). NCBI lineage: Eukaryota > Viridiplantae > Streptophyta > Magnoliopsida > Asparagales > Amaryllidaceae > Allium > Allium fistulosum. The sequence goes on along the minus strand of CM060907.1, from coordinate 1,111,928,508 downwards.
TGAAACTTATATACGAACTTGAATCAATATTTGAATTGTTTTAAACAAAAATTTGAAATTGAATTATAAGATTTTGAAATGGTAATTTGGAAGTTTTGAAATGCAAATTTTGGAAATTGATATATAAAGACAAATGAAATATTGGTTTAAAAAATTCTAATTGAAATTGAATTTGATTTGGTTTGAAATATATTAAGCGACCAATCGGGGTAATAATTACGAAAGTTATTAAAGAGACCGGAATCGGTTATGGATATACTCTCTATCTAAACCGAAACCCACTTTAATAACTATACGCGGAGTGTGATCCAGAATGAAGTGGTTGGAATGATGTACGTGATGACTGAAGAAAGAGAACGATAATGGATAGCCTTGACACTTGTGTCAAATTGGAAATGACTAAAACAGGAGCCGTGCCGGGCCAATGGAGGTCAGCTACCTCAAGTGAACACACTTCTTCGAACTACTCATTACTTGTTGTCGATTGGTGCACCCTTGATTTTGGGAGTGTTGTTTCACGGTGTTGCGGTCGCTGCGGCGATGCGTTCTCACCAGTCCGGATCAGGCAAACGGTAGTATCACTACCTTGGGTATTGCCTCATGTGCCTTGTCATACTTGTATTCCCTATTCGCGACCACTACGAATCTGTTTTGTACCTTTAGTATATGGATTGCCCTCTGGTGACTTCCAGTTTTGGGGAAACTACGGTCTTGTATATGCTTTTGGGAATAAAAATGTGTTAAGGGTGGAATGGGTCATGACTTAACACTATTTTGATACCTTATATTACTGATAGACATTATCTACTTAGCATACATTACTACCTAGTAGATAGTTTAACGGATCCTTAAAGGATGGTCATTTTAAACATCCTTTGAGTTACTTGTATTTCAATTGCTATTTCACTTGAGTTGGATTTATAAATATAAGAATGTTAATCCTGACTCGAGTGTCTTGTGTTTTTGCTTTACGCTCGGGTTAGACTGAGTGTACCAGTATTCGAGACTCACCTTTGGAGTTGGAGCTTTGCTTGAAGATCCAGCCATCTATTCTGCTTTCAGTATTCGATGATTCCAGTGATGTATTCTGATTTGTATCTGATGTATCGTGTTACTCTTCCGTTGTATCTGGTTTAACTCTGATGTATCGTATTACTCTTCTGTTGTAAACTCTGATGTATCTTATATATTCATATAGTAGCTTCCTGAACTACTATCTCTTTTATTTCCGCTGCATTTATTACTCTGTGTCTTTGATCTGTGATTATTTTATTTACTGTATATGTTCAGTTTTGCCAAATTTAAATTAACAACGCGGTATTTTGAGTAATTCAATTCCGGCATGAGTGTCTACCTATACACTTATAATGGATGCGAATGGTCCAAAATATCGGGTCGTTACAGTTGGTATCAGAGCTTTGGTAGCTCTAGGCAAAACTCAATATATAGGGTAAATGTATTTACAGAATCACTCTCATTCGAGTTTGAATCTCTTTCTTTTTGACTCGATTCCTTTGAATTTTGGAACTTTCCCTGCGGTTCCAAAATCCATTCGTGTCCCTCACTATTCGTATTCTTCTGAATTCTGGAGTATCACATAACTCCACTTCGAATGATCTTTATAATGAATCGGCGGTCTCACCAATCTTTGAAATTTTGTAAATGGGTGAACGTGAACTCCTTTACAACAGGCATTGATTTACCGGAGATTTCTATATCCTCGGTTTACAATGCTATCTATCTCCTGCTATACCTGAATTCGAATTCTTGAGATCGAATGTCGATTTACCTCAGAATTCTGCATCGATTTTATTCTTGAAGTCACGGTCGACCCGGTTAAGGTCACCCGTGATTTATATAAACTTATCCATCGCCTTATTTTGTTATTTAATTATCTCGTCTTTGTTTCAAACCTATCTTCGAATCGAAATTCTCTTTGATTTGAGTCTATCAAAAATTTGAATCTCTATCCTTGCTTTGAAATCCATTATTGTATTGTTAAGTGAGGAAGTGTATTTGTAAATAAATTTTAAAATGTTTTTTTGTGTTGTTTGAGTTGTTGATGTTGATTTGGGTTTTCGATCGATTCGTATGATCAACGCTATCGATAGGATTTCCAAAACACTTGAGCAGAGAAAACTGACACAATATCGTTTTCAAATTTGATAAATAAAATAAATGTTTTGTATGATTATATTATATATAAATATAAGTTTTCTGAAATTAAATTGTTAATGAATTTGTTGTCTGAAATAATAATATTTTCATTTATTGTTTTGTAAACTATTGACTACTGCATAATATAAATAAATGAATTTATAAACTTGGTTATAAATTGATTGGGATTTGAAATGAATTTAATTCAGAAATTTGAGAATTTATTAGTTTCCGGTGATTTCGAACTTTGGTTTTTAAAATTTTAAAGTATATATTATTGAAAGTATTTTCGAATAGAAATCGTTTTCAAAGAATTTTTAAAATGTTGAAATCAGTACTCTTCTCTTTGTCGCTGGAAAAAATTTCGGTGATGGCGGCCGCTTCATCGACATTCATTTTCGAGTTTCGAAGTGGAGATACTATTTTGTAGCTTTGCTACGGTTTTGTTTTGAAAAATATTTTGATTTGAATTTCTTCAGTATAATTTGATTTATATATATATATAGGTATCTTATTTTAAAATTTAATTTGATTTGATATAAATATATTATATATATCTCTAAATTGTTTAAAGTTAATCGGAAATCTAATTCTTAAATTTTGTTAAAGGATGATTTTAATTATAAATAAAACCAAATTTGGAATAAATATTTAAACTTGAATAATTGAATTGGGAAAATTTTATTTGTATATTGTTCAACTGCATTCTAATACAACTTACCTAAATCATTCAAAAGTTGAATATGTAATTGGATAATATATAAGATAAATTGAATTTATAAATAAAAATTTGAGTGTTTATAACAAATGTTATACACTAAATTTTGATTAAAGATGTTAATAGAGTTAGATAGGATAATTAGTAAACTCGGTTAATAATGAAGTAAATTTGTTTTGAAAGAATTAATAAATTTGTTTTGAAAGAATTAATAAATTGAAAGTTGATCAACATATGAAAATACCTTGAATTTAAAAGAAATTTATAGATGAAAATTAATTTAAATCGAAACTTTTATGTTTTAAATTAATTTATATGGGTTAAATATATGTGAGTAGATATATTAAGTAGAATAAATTTAACAATAATTTGAAATAAAGAAGAATATAAATTGCTGAAGAAAAATATGATTATAATAAAAGACTATTCAAATTTAGGGTTTTAGAAAGTGTAAATTTAAGATAATTGGATAATAAGATAATGAATTTAGAAATAGTTGAGATTGATTTTAGTGAAATCAAATGGATTAAATCAATTATTGAATATCAATTAATTTAAATTTGAATTTATATGGTTTAAATTAATTGTTATTTTGTATTTCAAAACTGTTTTTTTTCCGGTTGTTTCTATTCTCTTACCTCCTTCCTTTTCGGGGACGAAAAGTTTTGAGTGGGGGAGAGTGTAACGTCCCGTAAATTTCAACTGTTTTAATAACGTAATTAGTTGAAATTTTGTGAAATTTTAAACGATAAAATTTTGAAATATAAATTTGATATTTGAAATGCGTCTAGTTAAACATAGCAACTGGTAAATTTTCGTCCGAAAATATGAAAGTTTATTTCGCGCGTAAATTTACTTCAATTTAATCAGTTAAAAAGCGATGAAAATAAAATGTTTCCGAAACCTAAATATTTTTACATAGAAAAATTCTAAACCATCTTCTGAGCAAGATGTCAGTTTGTCATTTTTCCAAATTCGGACATCTTTGGCTCCGTCGGTCTTATTTTCTTGCGTTTTTCTTGCACTTTCCGCTAGTAGAAAATTCAAATTTTTATAATTCAATCATACCACTGATACCTATATGTCATTTTGATCGTCTCGTCGTGCTGATTCGCGTAGTATATTCGTTTCCGTATTTCGGTGATCGTTACTCGACGAAAACTATGAAACGGATAGCTGTATCGGTTACGAAATTTCGATTTTTGATTTCTTGGCTAAACCCAACAGCCACTGTTATTTATTATTTTCATGAAATCAATGCTTGACTTTATTTTCCACTAGTCCCAATAAAGTTCAACCGGTGACCTCCTCAAATTCCACCTTTTCACAATTTGTGCCCTTCCATTTCTCCATTTGGTTCCATACGTTGTAATCTATTTTCATATCAGAAAAGAAATTTATAAAACAATGCATGGCTGTTCCTTTCCCCAATTCACCCAACAAGCATTCGTTCCTAACAATCCCAATCTGCCTCCACCCTCATCGCCACCTTTGACCTCCGCCTTCTCACCTCATATCGACAACCCACCCATCACGCCACGTCACCTACACCACCCTCCACGTCCATGCGTCACTTCCCACTCTCGGCCCCGCCTTCTTCTCCAGTCGCAGCCCTGTAGCCTTCCACTGCCAAAGCTAGCAGCCGCCCATTTAAACCCGAGAACAGTCCTTTGCAGCCACCAGCTCATCCACTACCCACCAGTCGCCTCAGAAAATTCGTGTTTGCTTCTCGGGCCTGACCTCCGCCAACTCGACGTGTTTCCTTCCCTCCGTCCTTTCTCGTTCATCGGGCAGGTGTGAGTATATATCTAAATATATGTTGTTTCTTATGAAGTATTAGTCTGACGACGTCTATATTTATATATTAACATAAGTTATACATTTGTATGTTAGTTCATATGTTGTGTTAGGTAGTTTATATAAATAGAAGCTGTAGTTGCGTACATACAACTTTATATATATTTCTTAGTGGAGATATCAATATACTTATAATCTGTTTGAAGTGTTACAAAATATATATACTACATATGTATATTCACTTATATATTCTTTTATCCAGCTTCATTTGTGTTGCTGTTTGTGAAAAAAAAGAACGTATATAGAATGAGATATATGCTGAAATCTTCTCACAGTACCATGTTAAGTTATAGAATTGTAACATGTTCAAGCATGTATAGGGTGTCTGTTAGTTATGTATAAGTTAAATATATAGTTTACATAAGTTGAATATGACTAGGATTTGTATAGATGTTAATTTATTTTATATATGATCTACCTTAGCTAGTGTATATTTATATTAACAAGTAAGTAGGTTTATATGATACGTTTGTGTGTAAATATTTTATACAAGGTTATAGTATATATTATAAGTTAGTCGTGTTATAGTTTTTATGTTTTCCAGTAGCATATATATGTTTACAAAAGTATATGAAAATGGGTTTTGTTCAGTGGTTTGACTGTTGTTTATATGTATATAGTTCGAAAGTTTGTCCAACATTTGTACACTGAAGTTGGCCATTGTTTATACAATGTCATGTGTTATTTGTATATAGTTTGGGTATAAGTACTGTCTTTTAGTATATGAGTTTATATGTTGTATAATTGTTTGTGATTTTAAGGGTTGTTGTCTAGTAGTACATAAAGCTTATATAAATAAGGTGTACGTTAGTGATAGTTATATTCAACTTAAGTCAATATAAATCAAAGCCTATTGGTATTTTATTGGTGAAATTTAATGCTTTTGTATATAACGTGTTAAAATAAGAATTTTCAAAAGCTTTTGTAGATATTATTCTAAGCTATATATATTGTTTGCATTCGCCTGTTATTAAAATTTTGGTTATACGTGTAAATCTTATGCAAGTTTAAGTATACTATAGATTACCATACCTAGTCTGGAAGAAAATTCATGTATAGTAATATATACATTAAATTAAATATGTTACATTGATTTTTAATTTGAATTTAAAATATTCTGATCGATTCCTATCTATCAGCTTCGCTCATCAAATTTCATACCAGCCAGCTTTGATCGTTGAATTCGTGCCGATTCTACTCTGCTTCGATTCGTCATTCAAATCTTGGTATCCGTGTCAGTGTGCGCATCTGTGTCATCTTCTGAATTCTCTAGCCTCGAAAGGTGAGCAATCACTCACGATTAACATTCTTTTATTTATTAAATTTGATTTCAATTGAAACGACAATTGAAATATGCTGCTGTTAGTTAATCACACTGTTATATATGATATTACCTGTATCTGTTCACCTATGACATCTAACACCATTATCTGTTAATTATTTATGCGATGATAATACAGTTTGGCTGATAATTGATTGATTGTCGATGTTTATGTTGGACGTTAAATTGTTAATGTTAAATGATAAACAGTATGCAATTGAACTTGATATAGTAAAGTTAAATGTTAAATTTGATTAACTGACATTTGTATAATATGACCCATTTAACTGTTAAATTTATTGACACATAGGATTTGTTAATTACACTTTGAAACACTGAATGTATGTTGTTAAATTGATGATGTATGAAATTGTAAATAGATGACAAGTGAAGAACCGTAATGTAATAATCTTTAATCTGCATGAAATGATAGTGTAGATTCTAGAAATAATTATATTAATTCGCACAAACAACAATGCGAATTAATACGATTATTCCGGGATTATTGATTTGATTTTTGGATTGATATTGGTTGTTGTTATTGCTTGTTTATTTACTTTGACACCATCCCAGTTATCACACTGCAAGTTCCCTTTGCTATGTTTTGATTTTGAATTGAATTGGAATCGGGTTGAAATGATAAATACCCAAATTGAACTCTGACCTAGGATAGAGAATTAAATAAAACCCGATTGGTCAATAATTTGATTTAAAAATAAACAAAGATTTTATTTGAATAAATAATATGGTTTTGAAATGAAGTTGAAATTTGAATTTTAATGAAAGGAAAATGTTAATATTTAATAATCTGAAACATAATATTAACAATATAATTGATGAAAGAATGTTGTTTAATTTGAGAAATGATTGAATTAAGTTTGGAATTACAATTAAGTTTGAAATTATTAAACTTTGAAATGATTTAATAATTAAGTTTGAAATTATAATTAAGTTTGAAATTATTAAACTTTGAAATTATTTAATAATTAAGTTTGAATTATTTAATAATTAAATAAGATTGAATTATTTAATGATCAAATTGAATTGAATTCTTTAATAAGTAAAAAAAAATTGAACCTTTGAATAAGTGAATTTTACTTCGTAAATAATTGAAATTGAGTTTTTCTTTATTAATTGAGTTTTGGAAAATTATTTAAGAAAGTAAATAGGTGAAATTGAATTTCTTTAACAAGAAATGAAAATGTGATATTTTTGGAATTAATGTAAGACTTGTAATTGAAAGAATTGATTTGACGAATTTAATTTAATTCAAAATTGTAAGTTTTGATTTAATGAAGTTGAACTTAAGTAATTGATTTAATGAATTGGAAATTAAATAGAAATTGTTTGAATGATAAATTAACTTAACGAATATTGAATGAAGTCGATCAATGATTTTAAATTGTTTTGAATGTTAAATTAAATTAATTTAAATGTTTCGAAATGAAACTTATATACAAACTTGAATCAATATTTGAATTGTTTTAAACAAAAATTTGAAATTGAATTATAAGATTTTGAAATGGTAATTTGGAAGTTTTGAAATGCAAATTTTGGAAATTGATATATAAAGACAAATGAAATATTGGTTTAAAAAATTCTAATTGAAATTGAATTTGATTTGGTTTGAAATATATTAAGCGACCAATCGGGGTAATAATTACGAAAGTTATTAAAGAGACCGGAATCGGTTATGGATATACTCTCTATCTAAACCGAAACCCACTTTAATAACTATACGCGGAGTGTGATCCAGAATGAAGTGGTTGGAATGATGTACGTGATGACTGAAGAAAGAGAACGATAATGGATAGCCTTGACACTTGTGTCAAATTGGAAATGACTAAAACAGGAGCCGTGCCGGGCCAATGGAGGTCAGCTACCTCAAGTGAACACACTTCTTCGAACTACTCATTACTTGTTGTCGATTGGTGCACCCTTGATTTTGGGAGTGTTGTTTCACGGTGTTGCGGTCGCTGCGGCGATGTGTTCTCACCAGTCCGGATCAGGCAAACGGTAGTATCACTACCTTGGGTATTGCCTCATATGCCTTGTCATACTTGTATTCCCTATTCGCGACCACTACGAATCTGTTTTGTACCTTTAGTATATGGATTGCCCTCTGGTGACTTCCGGTTTTGGGGAAACTACGGTCTTGTATATGCTTTTGGGAATAAAAATGTGTTAAGGATGGAATGGGCCATGAATTAACACTATTTTGATACCTTATATTACTGATAGACATTATCTACTTAGCGTACATTACTACCTAGTAGATAGTTTAACGGATCCTTAAAGGATGGTCATTCCAAACATCCTTTGAGTTACTTGTATTTCAATTGCTATTTCACTTGAGTTGGATTTATAAATATAAGAATGTTAATCCTGACTCAAGTGTCTTGTGTTTTTGCTTTACGCTCGGGTCAGACTGAGTGCACCAATATTCGAGACTCACCTTTGGAGTTGGAGCTTTGCTTGAAGATCCAGCCATCTATTCTGCTTTCAGTATTCGATGATTCCAGTGATGTATTCTGATTTGTATCTGATGTATCGTGTTACTCTTCCGTTGTATCTGGTTTAACTCTGATGTATCGTATTACTCTTCTGTTGTAAACTCTGATGTATCTTATATATTCATATAGTAGCTTCATGAACTACTATCTCTTTTATTTCCGCTGCATTTATTACTCTGTGTCTGTGGTCTGCGATTATTTTATTTACTGTATATGTTCAGTTTTGCCAAATTTAAATTAACAACGCGGTATTTTGAGCAATTCAATTCCGGCATGAGTGTCTACCTATACACTTATAATGGATGCGAATGGTTCAAAATATTGGGTCGTTACAACATTGTTATTAACCCATCACTGTATTTTGGGGGAAAGGGCAGAATAACCAGTTAGGTTGACCTAATAGTGAATATAATTTAACAAATGTTAAAAGCTTAATTAAAGATATTGGCAGGGGCCAATAGGTTTACTGTAAGCCCATCAAAACTGTATGATATTGGCAAGGGCCAATAGTTTCATAATCAGCCCATGAAAACTTTTCTAATGTGGCATTGACTAGTGGTTAGGAAACCGTTAAGTGAGAATGTGTGGTATGTGATGCACTATTACCACTCTTCGGGTTCCTCTTTGGGAGTTTGTGCACATTCTGGGATTACCAGTACTATAAACCTTCAGGTCATCTGAGTTTACGACTTCGGTCGTCTGGGATTTATGACTTCAGTCGTTTGGGATTTACGACTTCATTTGTATGAGTTTTATGACTTCGGTCGTCTGAGTTCTATGACTTCGGTCGTCTGGGATAGGTACCTAAAATATATATATAGTACTGGTCTGAGTTTGGCACGTGTAGCATTGCTTCGACATGCAATCGGGGATCTGGCCAATCCGGGTTTTATGAGTTTTCTAAGTTTTATTATGATTTCACCATTCGAGATATCTTTTGTACATCGATAGGATAGAGCTATATGAGATGTTATACATATATGGTGATTTCATTTTTATGATGTTTTGAACTCTTATTGAGTTCCTTGAGTTTCAAGTTTTCATGATTCCTTGATTTTGAGTATATATATTTATATGCCGATGAAATGAGGCATAATTGAATTGGAGATTTTGATGTTTCCTCTTATGGTTATCATGTTGCTTATTTACATTTATGTTGGATAAACTTGAGTAGGAACCACTTATGGTATGTTAAACCTATTCATCTGTTATTGTTGAGCCATAATACCATTGCCACCCTTGGAATTGTGAATAGGACTTCATTTTTATCATTCCTTTCATTTTAAAGGAATGTTTCCCTTATCATGTATATCCATTTATCTCTTGCTTACATCAAGTTCTAGTTAGCCTGACCCGTGTATTTATTACTCGGATCAGACCGAGTTGCAGGATAGACTTTTGGACCTTTGCTAGCTATATCTTTGGACTTCTCCTTCGACTTTTGATAGATGGCATAATTTTTGCGTAGTAGTCATTTTGTTAGGAACTTTGTGTCGTATCTATTCTTTTGTGGGGATGTATGTATATATTGTGGTTGAATACCACTTGTGGCATGTTGTATTACATTTGATGTATGTGTATATGTATATTATCTGTGTTGTTGTTCTTTGACTTGAGATTGTTATTGTTAATATATTATGTTTCTGAATTGATCCTATAGCCACCATAGTAGTGTATTAGATAGGAATTAAGTATGTCGAACTCTTGAGATAAAATGAAAAAAAAATGAATACCAAATCGACATACTTAGCTCTTATCTAATGCAATACTATGATGGTCGCCCTTAATCGGCCCTATTCTCCGCATCAGCAGACAGAATTGCCTAGTAATTCTCTTTGTTAATTTGGGTCTCGGGGTGGGGCATCACAGCTTGGTATCAGAGCTGGATTCTGAAAAAAATGTAATAAACACAGAATAATATACACAATTACTATACATCAAATATAATACAAGTGTAAACATTATCCCCAAATCGTAGTTGAACCCAACCTTGTCCTTAATCTTTTGAGTCCTTTGGGAGTAGATAGAAAGGAATATGTCTAGGAATGTTAATTTTAAATTCCGTAGTATTCCTTATTCAATAAATTCCAATTGCTAATATCTACCCCTGTGAATAATCCTAGCTTATCTTAACTTTCAACAAATGGCTGGAAGAGATAGAGGTCGCACTTCGGAGGCAGGACCGTCTAGTGGTTCTCATCCCGAAGGAGTTTATATATCGACACCAGATTCTTGAAATTCTTAGGAGCACTCAGCCTTCTGCTCCTACTCATCCCTCTCCTCCATGCAAATCCGCATTTGCGCGTATGTGTAGCGACTTCACCCATCTCGGAGGCAAGCCATTCAAAGGCTCCGAGACAGTTTTAGAGGCTCAGGCTTGACTCCGAACATGCGAGCGCATCTTCACTCACATGGAGATTTCCGATCATCACCGTGTTCTTGTGGCATCGAGTATGCTGCAAGAACGAGCACTAGACTGGTACGAGCTCCTTATAACTGAGATATATGAGTCTACTCTTGCATGGCATCATTTCCAAGATCGTTTTGAGCTTAAGTTCGTGCTATAATTCGAGAAGGTTCTCCTTGCCCGTCGCTTCCTCGAGTTGAAGCAGGGAAACTCCTCTGTGTCAGATTATGTATCCTCCTTCGAGTCCTTATCCAAGTATGGGCTTGATTTTATTAGTACTCCATTGAAGAAGAATCTTAAGTTCGTGTGACGCCCCACCTCCATACCCACGCTAGCCAAGGACACTACGAGGTAATACCGTCAACTAGCACGGAGAATAAGGCTATTGAGGAGCGACCATCTGTATAATTGCTTTGTGCGGGTACCGATATGCCAGATAAAAATATAACTTTTCATCTCAAGAGGAAACCCGACATACCGATACAAACTCAAAGCTACTACACAGTGGCTATATGGACTTCGGAAACAAATATAGAAATAAACATAACATAAACCAGTCACAGACAGTTCATATCACAAAGGCGGAAATAGATATGAATATAACACATGAAAGTGTACATCAGAGTAGTGGTCAAATAAGATCCACAATAACACAAAAGAATAGATACAAGTGCTAGCCAAAAGAATATGTATACATCAAGGAGTCTAATCTCAAATGTATACAACAAAAACTACTAAACTAGAGTAGTTAGCCAAAAGTCAGAATAATCTTGAAGAGAAGTCAAGCAGAAGCACCTGTAACATCTTGGTCTGACTCGAGTATTATTTATAAGAAAACAATAAACGGATCAGTCTAACTATAAATATCAGATGATATGGTATATAGTAAAAGGCATGACATGAACATGTAATAACCATAACGGCATACTACGATAAGTATGTAAATGATAACCAACAAGAGATTAATCAATTTCACAAGGATCTTCTCAAAGATCCAAACCCATAAGCAGGTAATGACACACCAATTCACCAATACACAATAAAAACTGATATCATATCAATGAAAATTACAAAAGTTGGTGAAGCACTAAATCCAGAAATCAACACACGAAATCCAGAACAAATCTCAGAGTTCAACACACGAAACCCAGAAATCACTAAAAAGGGGGAAGTCCGAGCACACGGACGAGAAGCTATATCATTTAATTTTCCGAACACACGGATGGCCCGAAGGCAAGTCCGAAAACACGGACGAGAAGCTATCTCATGGAAGCTATCCATTTAATTTTCCGAACACACGGATGGCCCGAAGGCCTTTGACACACTGACAAAGAGACATCGCACATTGCTAGTCTAAACCATAAAATGATCATCATCGATCATAAAGAAGTGTCGATTACACTAAGCTAGTAAATATAAGAGTTTAGCTTCATGTCCCATAACCACTTGCTTAACTCAAATATTTACGAACAGATTGTAGATCTCCACTAGAAAATTGTCACAAGAGTTTCAATCGAACAAGTCCATCAATTAACCGACGAAGTAAACGCAAACGTTTCATACCACTTGTTTTGCTAAGCCGTTTAATTATATTTTCTCATACGAATGAGGTAAAGGTTTGTATATACTAATAGATTGGAAAAACAGTTTTGTAAACGAGTTTGATATTGAAAATAGAGTTGAAATCGTTTTGATGAAGAAGTTTTGATATTTAATACTAGTATAGAAAACCTTTATATTTTGAAGTGACAAATCATAGAAGTGATTGTAGAAACAATCATTCATAAAAATTCACATTCGAAGACGTGAATAGAATCCAAAGAAATCAATCCCAAAACCATCATAGTAGAAATTCTGTTGATTGTTTTTCGAATAAGATCCCCTACGAAAGGGAGTACGGGGTTCGACCTTCCCAGTCAGGTGGCGGGGGTCCAAGGGGCAGCGCCCCGTCAAAACGGTACGACTTAGTGAAGACAAGAGAGGCGAGTGACATTCTCAAAAATCCCAAGAAGAAGTCATCAATGAAGAAAATAAATGATAACGACGAATTGGATAACCTTGATCCGATAGAAATTGAAATCCTAAGCTAAATATGCAAAAGCATGCGAAATAGAGCAGGTCACAAGCTTCAGACGTCTGGGGTAAATGCTCAGACGTCTGCAGCAAGTTTCGAGAACTTCCTGAAACAGACTCCAGACGTCTGAGCCTACCTGCAGACGTCTGGTGTCGAGCTGAAATCGTTTTTCAGCCTAGTGGGAGAGCAAACTCTCTCCCACACTTGCACCCGGTCGAGCAATGGAGTTCGGGGTTTTTGTCAATCGGTAATACGGCCCTATAGGCTCTCCGATTCACAACCAAAAACGTGATCAAAACATCAAAGTTAGGATTTTCAAAGAATTGAACTCAAAACACTAAAAATTGGAATATTCACCGAATCAATCCAAACCAAAAGCATTTGCACAAGAATAAGTGTTAGGAATTCATACCTAACAATCGAAGATAAATATAGATTAAGATGTGAGATAAAAATCTCACCTTTGAACCCAAAAACAATGAATGAGAAGCTTGAAGACAAGGGAAGATCAACCACACTTCAATCTCAACACAAGAAGCTTGAATCTAAGCTTAGCTTCTCTTTGGATTTGGAGCAAGAATTTGAGATTGAAAGAGGAACTAGGGCTTGGAGTTTTAATTTCCCATCTCTCCCACCATTTTTTCTTTAGAATTGAAAATAGGAGGAAGTGAGAGTGAGTGGAGAGGAGAGGTTCAGATTTGGGGTTAAGTTGGCAAAGGGGCTGAACCCAAACCCAAACCCAAAGTGCAAATGGTCGAATTTTTGACTAGCTCCAAACATATCAAAGTTTATACTCAAAAAGGTCGCAAACGGCATTTCGAACTCAATGGAAGTGGTCTCGAGTCCCAATTCGACCGTATGCAAAAAGTAGCTTTTCGGACTATAATCCGACGAACGATGTTATATTTAAATATAAAATCGATAAATATGCGGGTTGTTACAGACTCCCCTCCTTAAAGAAATTGCGTCCTCGCAATACTTAAGAAGAAAATAAATAGTAACAACCATAGAAGCATACCAATATAAAAGAAAATTTGAAATAAGAAGTTCACCATAAAGAGCGCAAAAGAGTAAGTCTGAAAGTTTTCGTTCGATGAATTCTCTAGATTTCCAAAGAGAAATCCTTGGGATTTGAGAACCATAGAACTCACACAAAAAGAACATCTTTATTTCGAAGGCGCTCAACCCTCGAAGAAATGATGCGAATAGGATGTAGCTCAAAAGTCAAATCTGGTGAAACTTCAATCCCTACAATAACACCAAGCTCAGAATAAAAATCGGAAACCCTAAGGCATTTCCATAGAAGAAAGACGTAAGAAAACATCATGGATAGCAGAAAATTGAGCCGGTGCAACGGCGTAGTACAATAACGGTACGCCAGAGAAACGAGAAACTCGAATAATTTGGAACAACGGCATAGTACAATAACGGTACGCCAGATGAACCAAAGCTCAAATAATTCAGAACATCGACGTAGTGCAAACGGTATGTCAAATGAACCGAACACCATAAAAGAACATCGGACGCTAGTCCATAAAAGAAATGAGATAAAGCTCAATAAAATGAAGTATATCAAAACGTCCGATGGACTTGATAAAAAGATAATTCCATTCAGACATCATCAAAGAATCAACCACTTGTTGTTTACAACAAAGTGCATTGGCAACACGGTTCCTCTTTCCGGGAATATACAAAGAATATCAAGATCATAAGATGCAAGGAACTCGATCCAATATTAAGTTCCTTATGAGAAAATAAATATTCCAAAGATTTATGATCGAGGTGGAGAACAAATTTCTCCCCTAAAAAATGATGATGCCAAACTCTTTAAAAGCGAAATCGATAGCCACGAGCACTAGATCATGAGTGGCATACCTAGTCTCGATAGGCTATAACTATTTAGAAGAATAAATGATAGCACGTTCTCTTTTGCAAGTGAACGACATCAAAACCAATACGTTTAGCATTGGTACAAAAGAGAAAATCTTGGTTCCCTTCGGGAATCACAAGAATAAGAGTATCGGGAAAGAATTCTTTCAAATAATCTTCTTTCCCGAAAAGCTAAAACTTTCAAAAATTAAAAATATCTTTATGTAATAATCTTTCTAGAGAAATTTACATTTTACATGTCAATATATTGTGTCTGACTGTCTCATCAAAGCGTTTAGGAAACTCCTATCGATAACGTTGATCAAGCGCATTGACCAGAATTCTTAAAGCACTCAATGGGCAATACAATCACAAAATCATCTTCAAGATAATAAACATGTTTCTTAAAAACTTTTAAGAATATTCTTTGTTTCCTTAAAGAACAAAAATCCAATTGTACTTATAAATAAATCTTATGAAAAAGATTTGCAAAATTTTAAATTGCTATTTTCACCCAAAATCAATGAATACCAGAATGGTCTCATCGAAAATATTCATAGAATACTCGATTTACAAAAATGGATGAAATAAACTGGATAAACTGAATGACATAACAAGTCATTAATAAGAATCATAACGAGTGCGGAATGCGGTAAATGGAATGCTAACTCCCGCAACTCGTAGCAAATGAAAATCGAGGGAAAGGTCGAACTAAAAAGACCTTAACATCACTCAAAAGATTTCTTAGGCGATAATCCTAAGACAAGCTCAAAAATACCGAAAATTCTCAAACTACAAGAATAAAATGATGCCATCAAATTGGAATCAAAATCACAAAGGAAAAACAGAAATCTGCTTAATAGATTGAAAATGTCGAAGATGAATAGACCACACAAGACAAAGGATATGGCTATATAAAAATTAAGTCAATCCTTAAAAAAAATCAATTCCGAAGCCTAAGTAAAAATCAGCTCGGAAAGAAAAATCACATAAAATAATTTCGACCTCGATAAAAAGCAAATTGAGTGTTGCGGATCCACCAATCCGGATTCGCAATCCTCAAAGAAGTCATCAAGCCCAGAAATGTTTTAAAGAAAAAGAATCATAAGTTCTTTTGATATAAAAATAACGAGATGAAACCCATATCACAAAGAACTCGAATAAGAAAATCTCAAAAGAAATATCGTCAAAGCTAGAAGGAGAATTACCTTAACCAAGAGAAGTGTCACCGGGGGCTTGAACAACATTTAGCTCTCCCTCTCTCCTACTCTTAAGAATGAGACATGTAGATATAAGATGACCCGAACTTTTGCAATAACGGCAGAAGAGAGGTTTCGGGCACTCCCTTGCATAGTGGTCCGTAAGACCACAATTGTAGCATCGTCCATGACTAGAGGTAGGGGTCTTTGCTACCGAAATTTGTTGTTTCCCTTTCTTGATGGGATTGGGGCCTGTGAATTTAATAGGCCTTTTCATGTTGTCGTTGAAGTTCTGTTTGGCACGCACAACTTCAACATTACTCTCTCTATCGGCCTCTTCAAGACGAAGAGCGATATCAATAAGCTGATCGAAAGAAACTTCCAATTTCAGAAGTAATGGCTTCTTGAGATTCTTGTTCAAGCCATAGACGAACCTCTGATTTTTCTTCATCGGGGTATTAATATACTCAACCCCGTATTTAGAAAGAGATTCGAAAGATGCCACATAGTCTGTCACAGAAGATTCACCTTGAAAAAGGTCTATGAAGCGCCGGGCTAAAGTTACTTTTTCAGCTTCCGGCACAAATTTCAATTCGAATCTTTCCCGGAATTGCTCCCAAGTGAGATCCGCTTCAACGATTTCAGAAATAAGAAGTTCGTACCAATCCAGTGCTCTTTCTTGGAGCATGTTGGAGGCCACCTGAACACGGTGATGATCGACAAGGTTCATGCGAGAAAAGATTCTATCGCATGTTCTCAACCAAGCCTGGACCTCAATAATAGTCTCGGAACCTTTGAATGGTTTTCCACCCAAGTTGGTATAATCGTTGCACAAACATGCAAATCCAGACTTTGGATGAGTAGGTTCCTGATTAGGACTAGCTGCTTGAGCATTCTTTACTAAATCAAGAAGCTGTTGAGCGGTCATAAAAACTCCATCCTGGGGAGTGACAGTAGATGGTCCAGCTCTGGGACGACCTGGTCTAGACATTCTCCTCTTTAAGAAAGAGAAAAGAAGAAGAGTTATTCTCCAAATAATTATCAAGGAAATCTTTGATAGATAAAACAAGGAATCATAAAAGAAAATAGGATGAATCGGTACGAAGACTCGAATTAATCCTAAGGGACAACTCCTAAGAAGGACTTAGGACGATGATCCTTGTTAAGTTATTCTACATTGTTCCGAAGTTTGGCTCTGATACCAAGCTGTGACGCCCCACCTCTATACCCACGCTAGCCAAGGACACTACGAGGTAATGCCGTCAACTAGCACGGAGAATAAGGCTATTGAGGAGCGACCATCTGTATAATTGCTTTGTGCGGGTACCGATATGCCAGATAAAAATATAACTTTTCATCCCAAGAGGAAACCCGACATACCGATACAAACTCAAAGCTACTACACAGTGGCTATATGGACTTCGGAAACAAATATAGAAATAAACATAACATAAACCAGTCACAGACAGTTCATATCACAAAGGCGGAAATAGATATGAATATAACACATGAAAGTGTACATCAGAGTAGTGGTCAAATAAGATCCACAATAACAAAAAAGAATAGATACAAGTGCTAGCCAAAAGAATATGTATACATCAAGGAGTCTAATCTCAAATGTATACAACAAAAACTACTAAACTAGAGTAGTTAGCCAAAAGTCAGAATAATCTTGAAGAGAAGTCAAGCAGAAGCACATGTAACATCTCGGTCTGACCCGAGTATTATTTATAAGAAAACAATAAACGGATCAGTCTAACTATAAATATCAGATGATATGGTATATAGTAAAAGGCATGACATGAACATGTAATAATCATAACGGCATACTACGATAAGTATGTAAATGATAACCAACAAGAGATTAATCAATTTCACAAGGATCTTCTCAAAGATCCAAACTGACGCAGCGGATAATTCAAAACGATCTTCAATCGATGAAGTAGCAGTCGATGGATTGATGAATGATGAATTGCCCGAATTCGTTGATCCGAAGATACCGAACTCTAGCTATCTCTGACTCGTTGATCCGAAGATACCGGGAAAGAGATCTACGATTCTTCGACGTTGATCTTGCGCACAAGATACCGTGAATCGGCTTCAACAAACGATGATCCGAGCGCACTCGAATGACGTTAGTGGAGATAGGAGATACACTCGACTACCAATTGAAATTGAAAGCAACAAGCTAACAAAAGAGAATTTTATTCAATATTCAACAACCTTTTACAAATGAGAAACCCGGCCTATTTATAGGCGTTTTACAACTCACACGAAAAAAACACAAAATTCACTAACTCCTAAGTCGGCAACCGACTTACGACCTACGACTCAGGCTAACTCGGTGACGACTTAAGGTACAACAGTTACAGCACTTGCCTCAACGTCTTAACAATAGAACGACTCATGAATACAGACGACATAACAAGTAACAAAGAAACACTACAAGTTACAACACACAATCCTTTAACTCGGCTCCGACTCAAATAACTCGGCAACGTCTTCAACAAATCGCGACTTAAAATTGCAGTGATTTCCGTTACCTCAGCAACGACCTATGGATCCTATCTCGGCAACCGACTCAGGGGGAAGTATCTCGGTTCCGACTTATGGATATCTCATCGCCGACTTATGGTATCTCGTCTCCGACTTATGAGTATCTCGTCTTCGACTTATGGGGTATCTCGGTTCCGACTTAGGCTTTAGGTCGTGTCGCGAACTAGGGTTTTGGGCGGCAGCGAAGTGGAGTCGTGAGTTGCGGTGATGGGTCGGCGATGATAGGTCGGCGATGATAGGTCGGCGATGATATACTGCATCATCCAGGTATGCCGCTTC
Source organism: Allium fistulosum (assembly GCA_030737815.1). Taxonomy (NCBI): domain Eukaryota; kingdom Viridiplantae; phylum Streptophyta; class Magnoliopsida; order Asparagales; family Amaryllidaceae; genus Allium; species Allium fistulosum. The sequence goes on along the minus strand of CM060907.1, from coordinate 1,111,909,558 downwards.
ATCATCCTCCCCTTGTTGACAAAAATTCGACCTCGAATTTGTACTTCTCTCTTCTTCAGCAAGCTCATCTCCCTGGTACGGAATCAAATGTTTAACGTTGAAAACGTCAGCAGTGTGAATGTGATCTGGCAACTTTAACTGATAAGCATTGTCATTGATTTTCTTCAAGATTTCTACTGGACCAATCTTGCGAGCTTTCAGCTTGTTGTAAGTCCCAACTGGAAAACGATCTTTCGTCAATACCGCGTAAACAAAATCACCCTCCTTGAAGACTACACTCCTTCGTTTCTTATCCGCCATTTGTTTGTACTTCTCATTTGTCTTTTCCAATCGTTTCTGAACGATTCTATGGCACTCCGTCAACCCTTCAACAAAATCAGCAGCTTTCTTAACTGTCTTCTTTGATTGTGGTATTACCGTTAAATCCAACGGTCCCTTTGGTAAGCTCGAATAAACAATCTGGAATGGACTGAACCCAGTACTTCGATTCACAGCATGATTATGGGCAAATTCTGCCTGACATAACTTCACATCCCAACTCTTTAGATTATCTTGAACAAGACACCTCAACAAGTTTCCCAACGATCGATTAACCACCTCCGTTTGTCCATCAGTTTGCGGATGATAAGCACTACTAAACTTCAGCTTTGTTCCCACCATTTTCCACAAACTCAACCAAAAGTGACTCAGAAAGCGAGTATCTCTATCTGACACAATAGATTCTGGCAATCCATGAAGTCGATAGATCTCCTTGAAAAACAACTGAGCAACATGAACAGCATCTGCCGTTTTCTTACAAGCAATAAAGTGTGCCATTTTCGAGAATCTGTCCACCACCATATATATGGAATCGTTACCTCGTTGTGTCCTCGGTAATCCCAACACGAAGTCCATACTCACATCAACCCATGGTTTAATTGGTACAGGTAATGGCATATATAAACCAGCATTAGTCGCAGTTCCTTTCGAAACCTGACAAATATGACATCTCTCAACAAATCTTTCCACCTCTTTCCTCATTGACGGCCAAAAATAAGATTGAGAAATTAACTGCAACGTACGATCTCTACCCACATGGCCTTCTTCATGTAGTTCTTTAACAATCTTCATTCTCAAGCTACAGTCTGGGATGCACAAACGATTTCCCTTAAACAGAAAACCATCCACCAACACAAATTCATCCGTATTTCCTTCCTTTACTTTTTCAACAAATTTCAAAAAGTAAGGATCTTCTTCAATCAATTCTGGCAATAATTCAAACCCTGTCACTTCAACTTTCATTGTCGTCAACAAATGACTCCTCCTGCTCAAAGCATCAGCCACACGATTGGTTACCCCTGACTTGTGCTTAACGACAAAAGTAAACTGCTGTAAATAAGCAATCCACGATGCATGTCTCGCTGAAATCTTGTCTTGCCCTTGCAAATGCTTCAATGCTTCATGATCAGTATAAAGAACAAACTCCTTCTGAAATAGATAGTGTCTCCAGTGTTTAATAGATTGTACAACAGCATAAAACTCCACATCATATGTACTGTATCGCATCTTCGCTCCTGACAACTTCTCACTGAAATAGGCAATTGGACGCCCCTTCTGGCTCAACACCCCTCCAATCCCAACCTTGGATGCATCAGTATGTAGTTCAAACACCAACTGAAAATCAGGTAGCACTAGAATTGGTGCAGATGTCAGCAATTCCTTGATTTTTCCAAAAGCAATCCCTGCTTCCTCTGACCATGAAAACTGTTTGCCTTTCATACAATCTGTAACAGGCGCCATCACACTACTAAAGTGTGGGATAAACCTTCGATAAAATGAAGCCAACCCATGAAAACTACGAACTTCCGTTATCGTCTTGGGCTGCGGCCAATTTCTGATCGCCTCAACTTTACTTTGGTCAACCTGTATTCCTTTCTCTGAAACAACATACCCCAGAAATAAAACACTATGTGTCATGAACACGCATTTCTTCGTTGCAGCATAGAATTGTTCTTGTCGCAATACCATCAGCACTTCTCTAAGATGATTCAAATGTTCCTCCGGACTCCCACTGTAAATAAGAATATCATCGAAATACACCACCACGAATTTCCCAATGAACGGTCGAAAAATCTGATTCATCACCCTCATGAAAGTACTTGGTGCATTGGATAAACCAAATGGCATAACCAACCATTCGTATAGACCTTCCCTGGTTTTAAAAGCAGTCTTCCACTCATCTCCTGGTCTGATACGAATCTGATGATATCCGCTCTTCAAATCAATCTTAGAAAAGATAGTAGCTCCGCTTATCTGATCCAACAAGTCATCCAACCTCGGCATTGGAAATCTATATCTCACGGTAATCTTATTCAATGCTCGACTGTCAGTGCACATTCTCCATGTCCCATCCTTCTTGGGTACCAATAAAGCTGGTACAGCACAAGGACTCAGACTCTCCTGCACACGCCCCTGTTCAAGCAATTCCTCTACCTGCCTCCGCAATTCTTCATGTTCCTTCGGACTCATTCGATAATGTGGTCTGTGTGGCAATACAGCACCGGGAACAAGATCTATCTGATGTTGTATATCCCTCAACGGTGGCAACTCCGTTGGTAACTCATCTGGAAATACATCGTCAAATTCTTTCAGAACTGGTTTAACTTCTTCTGGAATTTCAATCTCTTCACTGCTTTCTCGTCCAATCAACAAGAATACTTCCGGCTCTTCTTCAACTTCTTTAACAAACTCCTTCAAAGTCAATAAAGTTTTTAGCTCTTCGATTTCCTCCACTTTGTTTTCTTCCTGTTGGCGTTTCTTCGGAACCAGAGTAATCTTTGTACCTTCGAACATGAAACTGTAATTGTTGGTCCGTCCATCATGTTGTACTGCTCTATCAAACTGCCATGGCCTGCCCAACAACAGATGACACACATCCATGTCTACTACGTCACACCAAACCTCATCCTTGTATTTCTTCCCAATTGAAAACTTCACACAAGCTCTACGTCCAACTTTCACTTCACCACCCTTCCTCAACCAAGCTAACTTGTACGGTTTAGGATGTTTCTCGGTTTTCAACTCCAACTTCTTCACCGCTTCTGTAGAGATAATATTATCACAACTTCCAGCATCAATAACAAATTTACAAACTCTTCCCAGAATAGTGCATGTAGATTGAAAGATATTGTTTCTCAACCAACTACTTTCCTCCTCTTGCTTCGGTGTTAAACAACTTCTCCTCATCATCAATGCATACCCGTCATCTCCCGACAGTAAATCTTCCTCCTCAACTGGTAAAGAATTAGAGCATTCAGCTTCTTCATCCTCAACCTCAACAATCATTGCTCGCTTCTTTGGCTTTGGACACTCATTGCTTTTATGACCCAACTCCTGACAGTTGTAACATTTGAAACCGTTGTTAACCTTTGCCTTCTCAACCTCCTTCACCACTGGTTTACTGATAGGTTTAGACATATTTGAACTTCCACCAACACCCTTCACTTGATTATTGGAATTCGTAAACACACCACCTCCTTGTCGTCCCTGTTTCTCCCAAGCCAACGCTTTCTGATGTGCTTCCGCCACAGATCTTGGATCGAACATATTAATCATATCCTGAATCTGCATTCTCAATCCCCCAATGAATCTAGATGTCAGCTGCTCTTCCGTCTCCATAATGTCATTCCTCGCAATAAGCTGGTAAAACTCATCCGCGTAATCATTAACAGTCTTTGTGCCCTGCCTCAAGTTCTGCAAACGTGGATACATCAGAGATTGATAATTGTAAGGTAAGAACGTTGCTTTCATCAATTTCTTCATCTTCTCCCAAGATTCAACTTTTGACTTCCCCATTCGTTCACGTGTAAGTTTAGTTTGTTGCCACCATGCCAAAGCTCTACCCCTCAACCTCGTAGCAACCAACTTCACTCTGCGACGTTCTGGAACTTCTTTGAAATCAAAAATTTCTTCAACATTAGCCATCCAATCCAAAAACTCTTCGGCTTGCAGACCACCTTTGAATTCAGGAATTTCAGTTTTCATCCCCGATTCCCACTTGTGATCGTACTCCGATTGATTCCTTCCTCGTCCACGTCCTCGTCCATGAACACTACCACCATCATACTCTTCTTCTCCATCCGATGTACATCGATGTCGCTCATGACCACCAACATCTCTACCACCACCATTTCTTCGATCCACATTCCTCCGATCTCGATCAGTCACATTTCTATCACGACCTCGATCATCAACATTTCGATCACAATCTCGATCCACGCTTCTATGATCACTATCGATACTTCTCTCTCGATTTGAATGTGGTGAAATCCTACTTCTTCCATGGCTCGATTCAGGTGAAACCCTTCTCTGATTTTGACTCATTTCCAACATCATCCTCTCTAATCGACCAATCCCTTCCGTAAGCTTCTCATTGAAATTCTCGTTGATTCGTTGCTCCATTTCATCGGCCTCTTCTCTTCCGTATAAAGCATTAATATTGCGATGACGTTGAACTCGTCTTGGCGGCATGATTGAATTCTTCACAAACACTTCAACAAATTCACACTTCACGATTCCAACACCTTTCGAACTTTGATCCAAAATGAAATGGATCGAAAACTCCAACTTTGTTGCAAAATATGATGAACACGATGAACACAACTTCAAATTCTCGGCTCCAAGACTCGATTTAGCTATGATTGGCTAAAACAAGCTCTGATACCAAACTGACGCAGCGGATAATTCAAAACGATCTTCAATCGATGAAGTAGCAGTCGATGGATTGATGAATGCTGAATTGCCCGAATTCGTTGATCCGAAGATACCGAACTCTAGCTATCTCTGACTCGTTGATCCGAAGATACCGGGAAAGAGATCTACGATTCTTCGACGTTGATCTTGCGCACAAGATACCGTGAATCGGCTTCAACAAACGATGATCCGAGCGCACTCAAATGACGTTAGTGGAGATAGGAGATACACTCGACTACCAATTGAAATTGAAAGCAACAAGCTAACAAAAGAGAATTTTATTCAATATTCAACAACCTTTTACAAATGAGAAACCCGGCCTATTTATAGGCGTTTTACAACTCACACGAAAAAAACACAAAATTCACTAACTCCTAAGTCGGCAACCGACTTACGACCTACGACTCAGGCTAACTCGGTGACGACTTAAGGTACAACAGTTACAGCACTTGCCTCAACGTCTTAACAATAGAACGACTCATGAATACAGACGACATAACAAGTAACAAAGAAACACTACAAGTTACAACACACAATCCTTTAACTCGGCTCCGACTCAAATAACTCGGCAACGTCTTCAACAAATCGCGACTTAAAATTGCAGTGATTTCCGTTACCTCAGCAACGACCTATGGATCCTATCTCGGCAACCGACTCAGGGGGAAGTATCTCGGTTCCGACTTATGGATATCTCGTCGCCGACTTATGGTATCTCGTCTCCGACTTATGAGTATCTCGTCTTCGACTTATGGGGTATCTCGGTTCCGACTTAGGCTTTAGGTCGTGTCGCGAACTAGGGTTTTGGGCGGCAGCGAAGTGGAGTCGTGAGTTGCGGTGATGGGTCGGCGATGATAGGTCGGCGATGATAGGTCGGCGATGATATACTGCATCATCCAGGTATGCCGCTTCATCACAAACCCATAAGCAGGTAATGACACACCAATTCACCAATACACAATAAAAACTGATATCATATCAATGAAAATTACAAAAGTTGGTGAAGCACTAAATCCAGAAATCAACACATGAAATCCAGAACAAATCTCAGAGTTCAACACACGAAACCCAGAAATCACTAAAAAGGGGGAAGTCCGAGCACACGGGCGAGAAGCTATCTCATTTAATTTTCCGAACACACGGATGGCCCGAAGGCAAGTCCGAACACACGGACGAGAAGCTATCTCATGGAAGCTATCCATTTAATTTTCCGAACACACGGATGGCCCGAAGGCCTTTGACACACTGACAAAGAGACATCGCACATTGCTAGTCTAAATCATAAAATGATCATCATCGATCATAAAGAAGTGTCGATTACACTAAGCTAGTAAATATAAGAGTTTAGCTTCATGTCCCATAACCACTTGCTTAACTCAAATATTTACGAACAGATTGTAGATCTCCACTAGAAAATTGTCACAAGAGTTTCAATCGAACAAGTCCATCAATTAACCGACGAAGTAAACGCAAGCTTTTCATACCACTTGTTTTGCTAAGCCGTTTAATTATATTTTCTCATACGAATGAGGTAAAGGTTTGTATATACTAATAGATTGGAAAAAAAGTTTTATAAACGAGTTTGATATTGAAAATAGAGTTGAAATCGTTTTGATGAAGAAGTTTTGATATTTAATACTAGTATAGAAAACCTTTATATTTTGAAGTGACAAATCATAGAAGTGATTGTAGAAACAATCAATCATAAAAATTCACATTCGAAGACGTGAATCGAATCCAAAGAAATCAATCCCAAAACCATCATAGTAGAAATTCTGTTGATTGTTTTTCGGATAAGATCCCCTACGAAAGGGAGTACGGGGTTCGAGCTTCCCGGTCAGGTCGCGGGGGTCCAGGGGGCAGCGCCCCCGGCGGGGTGCGGGGCAGCGCCCCGTCAAAACGGTACGACTTAGTGAAGACAAGAGAGGCGAGCAACATTCTCAAAAATCCCGAGAAGAAGTCATCAATGAAGAAAATAAATGATAACGACGAATTGGATAACCTTGATTCGATAGAAATTGAAATCCCGAGCTAAATAGGCAAAAGCATGCGAAATAGAGCAGGTCACAGGCTCTAGACGTCTGGGGTAAATGCTCAGACGTCTGCAGCAAGTTTCGGGAACTTCCTGAAATAGACTCCAGACGTCTGAGCCTACCTGCAGACGTCTGGTGTCGAGCTGAAATCGTTTTTCAGCCTAGTGGGAGAGCAAACTCTCTCCCACACTTGCACCCAGTCGAGCAATGGAGTTCGAGGTTTTTGTCAATCGGTAATACGGCCCTATAGGCTCTCCGATTCACAACCAAAAACATGATCAAAACATCAAAGTTAGGATTTTCAAAGAATTGAACTCAAAACACTAAAAATTGGAATATTCACCGAATCAATCCAAACCAAAAGCATTTGCACAAGAATAAGTGTTAGGAATTCATACCTAACAATCGAAGATAAATATAGATTAAGATGTGAGATAAAATCTCACCTTTGAACCCAAAAACAATGAATGAGAAGCTTGAAGACAAGGGAAGATCAACCACACTTCAATCTCAATACAAGAAGCTTGAATCTAAGCTTAGCTTCTCTTTGGATTTGGAGCAAGAATTTGAGATTGAAAGAGGAACTAGGGCTTGGAGTTTTAATTTCCCATCTCTCCCACCATTTTTGCTTTAGAACTGAAAATAGGAGGAAGTGAGAGTGAGTGGAGAGGAGAGGTTCAGATTTGGGGTTAAGTTGGCAAAAGGGCTGAACCCAAACCCAAACCCAAAGTGCAAATGGTCGAATTTTTGACTAGCTCCAAACATATCAAAGTTTATACTCAAAAAGGTCGCAAACGGCATTTTGAACTCAATGGAAGTGGTCTCGAGTCCCAATTTGACCGTATGCAAAAAGTAGCTTTTCGGACTATAATCCGACGAACGATGTTATATTTAAATAAAATATTTAAATATAAAATCGATAAATATGCGGGTTGTTACAGTTCGTTTCTAGACTTAAAAAATATCTGAAGAAGTCGCTCATGCTTCAGCTTAAGCTCTCCTTCGAGGAGCTTGTGGATTCGGTGCTTTACCTCGAGGCCGTCGAAAAAGAAAGAGATAGTAGTAATGAGACCGAGGTTCGAAAGAACCCAAATAATAAGAAATTTCCCTTTCAAAGATCCCAATCCTTTCCTCCAAGGAAGAAGGAAAAGCAAGGCTGTCACGTACCGAAATTTTCGACTTTCGAAAATTCGACATCGATACTCACTTTATTGACTGCCGAGAAATCGAACGCCGGAAACTCGAATAGTGATGGTTTTAGAAAGAAGAAGTAGAAGAAAAAGAGAAGAAGAAGAAAACAGAAGAAGAGACAGAACAACATCAGAACAGAAAACAATATCAGAATCTCACATTCGTAGCGGAACAATATATAATAGATAAATGAATAATCTTTAAAACAAAGAACTATATCATTTTATACACACATCAATCATCAGAGTCAATATACAACAATGGACAGTTATATAAACTTGTCCTCATACAGAATACACAGCGGAATAAATAATATCAGATACAAATACTACGTCTCGCCATCCAGCTTGCTTCCAAAGCTCCAGAATATCCAGAATATCCTGATAATCTAACTCTAGACTGCCCGTGTAGAAATTGGTGGGCACCCAGAGTTTAGAAGGGAAACAATAAACTCCGAGTCAGTCATGGTGACTGGTGTGAGATCGTAAAACAGTTATTCTTTAAAATAAACAACAGGAAATTTTTAAAGTAAATTTCGCAATGCTTTTGGAAAATGAAACTACCATAAGACCTCCCGCCACACACACAATGCAAACGCAGAATTGGAGGAGATTTCTTCTTATGATAGTCAAAGATGCTTACTACGCAAAATCAAATTATTTTTGATATTATTATTAGTGCATAGTGTAGAAAACATTTCGAAAGTATAATATTAATTTTAGCCAGCATAGGCATTCCGCACTTATGCCTACTATAGCTACTATGTTCAATAGCAGGTTACCGCCACATTCCATAGCAGGTAATACAACTAAATCCGTACACGTCACGTATTGTTTCTTTGGATTTCCAACAAATGGTCAGGCCAAGAAACTTCCTTTTCCACGATGGGTACGTCCCTGGAATAGACGACCCAAGAAATAACCTAACATTACGGTTAGATCTCTGCCAACACAAGGCCGGGTTACCTCTGCAAAAATAGGTAACTACTGACACGCGTATGTCATTCCCCGATCGTAACCGATCTTCCCAAGGATTCCCGATTTCCAACAAACCACATAGTAAAAATGCAGCAACCACATAGGTTAAGTATCTGGGCTCCATACCATGATACCACCTCTATCCAGAAGGAATGACATACACTAAGGGGCGCTACTCCCTAGAACCTTGCTGCATCCTTCCTGTTTCGACCATTTCCGGGGTGTGAGGCTCGACGAAGTCTCGTCCACAAAGCTACGCTTTCTACAAAGCCATGCTTCTGGTCAAACAAAATGATCAACCTATGATCACAAAGATATAAGATCAAACAAATGATCATATCACAAATGATCAAACACTGATCATTTCACAGCAACACTCAGTATGCCACGTTACCAAATTGGGAGTATATCGCTGATAAATTTCAACTACATAACCTCTGAGCTCGTACGTCTCAGAGAAGGGTGTTAAGCTAAGAGAATAAATTCTCCGCCACCAACAGATATGTATTTGAAAGAAATCAGCTTTATATTTCAAATTGTAACGTCAGACACACAATCCATACAAGTCTGTTCCGGGATCGAACAGAACCGAAGGCACTTCTCACGAAGCCCTTGCACATCCAGATAAATTTCTAATCACGTCCGGACTTCCCGTCACTAAGGGTGATAAAACCTCTAAATCGGAGATCAGTCGATGTAGAGTAACTCGACGGTAATCCTTCCGTTTTCAAAAATATCCGGTCTTCAACACCGGTCTTCGAATGCAATTCATAACGACGTATCACATATTCGGAATGGGTTATACGACCCCATGGTCCTTTCCCGGCTAACCCGAATAGTGAGCGATTTTTCAAAAATAAGTGTGGCATTCAAATTCATCCAATTCACAACAAATACCTATTCAAGGTAATTATTGATAGTCGGTTATTTAACTATCAATAAAGATGCGCAACATCATCAGATTCCAAATAATTTTCCAAATTATTTATTTTCCAAAATATCTTTACTAGATATAAAATTTCCACACTTCAAAAATAAATCAATATTTATTTTTCTAAACAGTTTCCATTTCCTTTATAAATTCCGTCTTGAATTTACATTTTTCGAATATCTACTAATATTCGATTTACAATCGTTTTCAAATATTCATTTTCGATTTATCTTTAAGAAGATAAAATCTCAAAACGTTTCATTTCATTTTGGAAATGCATTTCCCTACTTATTTAAAAGTAAGTAATTCACAAATCATTTATTTTCAACACTTGGAAAATATTCGATATACTTAAATCAAAATTAAGTATATTTTTTCATTCTTTAAGGAAATCATTCTATTTCACAAATTTTATTTGAGTCAAAACGAATGTTACGTAAAACATCGTTACGACAACTCAAAATCACTAGTATAGGGATTCGAAATTTAGATAGATATATAAATCCCAATACTACACAAAATATTTCCTTTTGGAAACCATTTACTATAACAACAGTGTTATAGTCCACCATTTCCTTATTTCTCGAAACGTCTATTTCAACAATAAATGTTGAAATCTATGTATTCGATACTCAACACGTTTTAAAACATCTTTTTAAACAATTTCTTCATTTCATAATATCACTTTCCCAAAACATATCCATTTTATTTAATAATATACTCATTGTCCAAAATCGTGAATATACTTCGTTATCCAAATTCAACATTTCTACACGTTTTATTTAAAGGCTTATCCACTGTCCAAAATCGTGGATATAATTCTTTTAATTAACTTCTACAATTCACTTATCAAAATAAGTGATTTCGGATTTATAAACAACGTTTATAAATCACAATTTTATATTTTATAACAATTTCAAATTATGAAATCCCTTATTTAAACAATTCCATTTGACTCGGTTATATAATAAAAATCCAAATCATAAGTTGATAACTTATAATTCATTTAGTTTCAAAATCCTTCATTTCATAACTTCACAAATCGTATATCTATTAATATTACTTACTTATAAAATCCGTTTGTAAGTTCATTTCAACATTTATAGAACTCCTAAATAATCTCCTTATTTTAATTTATAAAATAACAATTTTATACATCTTCTATAAATATAATCCATTTATAATAAGTCGAAAATTTTAATTTAAACCAATTTCAATTTAATCAACTTATATTTCAAAAACCACATTCTTATTATATTTCCACAAATCTCATAATTTTATGACACGAAAATGATAACATTTATTTATTTAAAATGGATTAATTCCAAAATTCAATAAAACGTATATTTTCAAAAATCACTTTGAAATCCCTTTAAAAAATAATATCGTTATTTTTAACTTCAAAAATGGATCCGATGATGCAACAGCACCAAACAATCAATCACAACAATCAAATATCATATATCATCATATGATAACAGAATATATCAAAATATCTGTAAATAATCAATACGGTGAGGAATCCAGTTGGATCCCTCCAACCTGTTTCCCTGCATCCACATATGTTAGCACAATACCAATTCCGCTCCAGTACGGAATTATCGCGGTATATGGGTTTAATAAATATTATCCGCTTACTAACGGCGCAATAGGGTCTCATCCGCTATACGAGGCGGGAAATCAATCAATCCAATATATACATATGCCAATATGTATATATTGCTATATATATAGATATATCCTACTATATCTAATATCACATCCAATTAGCAATCATATCAAACAATAAATAACTGCAAAAATTCCACATTCAATTTGAGTTAGAAAAATCTCACCTTAGCTTTTTAATTTGCCATCCAATTTCCATTTTGACCATTTCTTCACGGTTTTGACCTTGTATAAACAATTTATACATTTCGTTAATATTCGAAATAAATCGAACAACCAATTACCGTTTAATAGTTTTAATCCAACTAGTATGTATTTTTAAAATTCCTTTTCAACCTTATATATTTTTCAAAGTCCTTTCCATATATAAAATTTTCTATTTGAAAATTTTAAATTAACAAGTGATTTTATCTTAAACCACTATTCTTTATATTTTATTTTAAGATAACTTCCTTTTTAGAAATTATATAAGTATTTATAAAGACGACCCATATACTAAAATAAAATCTATGTGTATTTTAAAATATTCTATACAGATTTTTATAAATCTGGTTTTATCCAAAAGTTTCTCAACTTTTAAATTTCCCTTTCATTTAAATCTTAAACATATTACTTTTAACAATTTTATTAAATTAAAATTAAATTTAAAACTAAATCTACTTTAAAATAAATTTCCTACAACAAACTTAGCTTACTGTAAATAATAATTTTTCTCTTCATCTGTTAACTTACTTAAACCAAAAATTTAATTTTTATCGAATGATTTATTTTAAACCATTTTCTTTATAAATAAATTTATCTAACCAATATTTAAACTAGTAAATTTAGAATGTTTGTATTTATTTTCACTTCTTAAACCATATACACATATATATATTTGTAAACTGCCGAATATAAAAATCTAGTTATCATTCAAATTTCAATTTGAATAACAAAGAAAAATATACCTTACTGACATAAACGAACCCAGGCTCTATCGCTTGAACTCGAACAGGCGATGAAGCCCTAGTCTCGCGAGTCGCCCCCATGTACCTAGCCGATGCCGCCTGCCTCCACTTTGACTTTGCTGCGAATTCCTAATGCCGCCCACCACCAACGCGAACGACACGAGCCATCACCGAGCCCTCGCGCAACCCTTTCCCAGCTCGTACGCAAGATCGAGCTTGCCAGTACCCCCACGTCACGCCGCCTCGAAGTCGCTCGCGAATCACCAGACAACGCGCTGTTGAGAACGCCTCCAGACTCACGAGTTCTACCCTCCACGATTCGAACTCGAGCATCGAATCCCCAGTCGCGTGCCATCCTCCCAGTGCCGATGCCATCCAACTCGAATCGAAGTTACCCCGGCTCTAAATCGAATGCTCGAAATGAATTCTCGTATCGGCCATGAATTTGTTTTCATTTTGATTTTTGAATGAACTGACCTCGTTTGTATTTGTTGAACAGAGGGGTATTTAAAAATTAGAAGAGGCATGTTTCGCACGATTTTTGTTCATGATTTCAGGCGTGTTTCTCGGCGTGTTCAAAGGAAATAACCATGGTGATTTTAACTGATATAAATACCAATTTTTAAATTGAATTCGATTTGAAAATTTCCAACGCGTTTATGTGTCGTACGTTCACATAACAGCTCCGATCAATACGAAATTTGAAACCCGGTAATAATTCAACATTACGGACCCAATGGAACAGGTTTCGTCGAATTCCGAGACTGTGCCTCGGACGGCTATTTTTAAATATCGGCTGAACGATATAATTTTCAAAACTGAACAAATAACTGTAAACTTCAATTCTGAAGCTTCTATTATCTTCAGTGTTATCAATACGAATTTTAAAAGCTTTCGAAATATTTTTCTTCGGCTTAAAATCGAAGATACAAATTTTTATTCAGCATTCACTAGATTAAATTTTAAAGTTTAATCGCCAAATTCCAAGTTATATTCGGGATTCAAATTAAATCATCGTTCAAATATTTAAAATTAATTAAATATTATCAATTAAATTTGTTCAAAATTCTGGGTCATTACAAACTTCCCTCCTTAAAAGTATTTCGTCCTCGAAATTACAAGTCAAGAAAAATGATCCCTAACTCGTCTACTATTTTTCACAATTCAATAGTTTTATCAATTTATCAAAACAAATCTTTCTACTAAAGATTCCTTATCATTCAACTAAATTTCCAACTTAAATTCTAAGTTTTAAACAACATTGTTTTCTTAACAATTCAAATTCGAGTTTAAATTCAAATTTTAAACTTTCAAAATTTCTCAAAAATTTTCTAACACTCGAAATTTTCGAAAAATTTCGCCAGCGTCTCCTTTGCGCGGCTAATACGGCACGACTACAAAACGTCCCTACGGACTCTCAGATTTCAAAAAGAAAAAGAAACAACCAAGCGGCTAGACAAGAAATCAGCAAATCTCATATAGAAATTTAAATACATACCTTTTCCGAGCAATTCAAATTCTCTTCAAAATTAAAATTCCCAATTCCTTTATACACCTGTATATCCTACTAGCCATAATATCTAGTTACATATATTCAAACTATTTTGCACATTCAATTACAAAATTTCCAATATAAACTACTTCTTATACAATTTTACTTCACTGTTGAAGTTACACCTATTCATTTTCCTTCAATTTTACATTTCAAATCTATTTGAATTAAATTTTATCTTCTATTCTGAATATTGAATTTTTATCGATTATTTTTCATTTACTAATTCATATCACTCTATATATTAGTTTCATTCACTAATTCATTTTAAATTTCAATATTCAGCTTGAATTACATTTACTAACAAATTCAAAACAAAGTTTCACATTCATCTTACTAATTTCATTCCATTAGAATTCTATTTTCAATTATAAATTCATTTACAAATTTGAATTTCATTCCAATCAGATCTCAATATTTTATAAGTTATCAATTTCATAATATTTCATAAATATTTTTATATAGTATTCCAGAGTCTTTTCCACCTTTCAAAGCCATTTTGAAAACAATTCAAATTATCCTTTTGGATTTCCAAAACAAAACCCAAATTTTTCCAAACAATTTCCATTTAAAACAACTTGGCAGCAATTTCTCTTTTGGAAACCCGAAAATGAATTCTAATGATGTGGCCACCATCATCAGGATTATTTTCCAGCGACCGAAAAGAGTTTAGAGCTTTCAACTCTCCCAAAATACCTTTCAAATCCTTTGAAATTCATTTTCAAATCAAAAAAAAATTAAACTTTCCAAATCTCCAAAATTTTCAAATTCTTTTCAAAACATTTCCAAATACTTCTCTGGAATTCCGTTTAAATTACAAATCACATTTATAATTTACATTTTCAAATTTCATTTGTATGTGAATTTTATTTCTTAACTTTGGAGTTACGATTTCAATTTCTTATTTAATTTCAATGAGAATAATTTAATATTATTACTTCTAGCAACCATGCAACCATATACTATAGTATTTCATAGAAAAACTTTTCTTTTCTATACAAAAATAGTTTTGGGCAAAATTATTTCATTCACCCTATTTTAAAACAATACTATGTCGTCTTGCCTCGTTTAAGTGTTTAGAAATCCCTATCGATAATATGGCGTCCCACATACCGACCAAAATTCATAAACATCTCAACGGATAAGCAAACACAATATAAAACATTTTTATATTCACTAACAAATACGCGCTCATATCTATTATTACACTCAACTCATTCTAGAGTACTACTGACTCTATCTCTAATGAGTAACACCCAACAGAGCAGGGTTGTCGCTTAACCATATGCTTTGATACCACGCTGTCACGTACCGAAATTTTCGACTTTCGAAAATTCGACATCGATACTCACTTTATCGACTGCCGAGAAATCGAACGCTGGAAACTCGAATAGTGATGGTTTTAGAAAGAAGAAGTAGAAGAAAAAGAGAAGAAGAAGAAAACAAAAGAAGAGACAGAACAACATCAGAACAGAAAACAATATCAGAATCTCACATTCGCAGCGGAACAATATATAATAGATAAATGAATAATCTTTAAAACAAAGAACTATATCATTTTATACACACATCAATCATCAGAGTCAATATACAACAATGGACAGTTATATAAACTTGTCCTCATACAGAATACACAGCGGAATAAATAATATCAGATACAAATACTACGTCTCGCCATCCAGCTTGCTTCCAAAGCTCCAGAATATCCAGAATATCCTGATAATCTAACTCTAGACTGCCCGTGTAGAAATTGGTGGGCACCCAGAGTTTAGAAGGGAAACAATAAACTCCGAGTCAGTCATGGTGACTGGTGTGAGATCGTAAAATAGTTATTCTTTAAAATAAACAACAGGAAATTTTTAAAGTAAATTTCGCAATGCTTTTGGAAAATGAAACTACCATAAGACCTCCCGCCACACACACAATGCAAACGCAGAATTGGTGGAGATTTCTTCTTATGATAGTCAAAGATGCTTACTACGCAAAATCAAATTATTTTTGATATTATTATTAGTGCATAGTGTAGAAAACATTTCGAAAGTATAATATTAATCTTAGCCAGCATAGGCATTCCGCACTTATGCCTACTATAGCTACTATGTTCAATAGCAGGTTCCCGCCACATTCCATAGCAGGTAATACAACTAAATCCGTACACGTCACGTATTGTTTCTTTGGATTTCCAACAAATGGTCAGGCCAAGAAACTTCCTTTTCCACGATGGGTACGTCCCTGGAATAGACGACCCAAGAAATAACCTAACATTACGGTTAGATCTCTGCCAACACAAGGCCGGGTTACCTCTGCAAAAATAGGTAACTACTGACACGCGTATGTCATTCCCCGATCGTAACCGATCTTCCCGAGGATCCCCGATTTCCAACAAACCACATAGTAAAAATGCAGCAACCACATAGGTTAATTATCTGGGCTCCATACCATGATACCACCTCTATCCAGAAGGAATGACATACACTAAGGGGCGCTACTCCCTAGAACCTTGCTGCATCCTTCCTGTTTCGACCATTTCCGGGGTGTGAGGCTCGACGAAGTCTCGTCCACAAAGCTACGCTTTCTACAAAGCCATGCTTCGGGTCAAACAAAATGATCAACCTATGATCACAAAGATATAAGATCAAACAAATGATCATATCACAAATGATCAAACACTGATCATTTCACAGCAACACTCAGTATGCCACGTTACCAAATTGGGAGTATATCGCTGATAAATTTCAACTACATAACCTCTGAGCTCGTACGTCTCAGAGAAGGGTGTTAAGCTAAGAGAATAAATTCTCCGCCACCAACAGATATGTATTTGAAAGAAATCAGCTTTATATTTCAAATTGTAACGTCAGACACACAATCCATACAAGTCTGTTCCGGGATCGAACAGAACCGAAGGCACTTCTCACGAAGCCCTTGCACATCCGGATAAATTTCTAATCACGTCCGGACTTCCGGTCACTAAGGGTGATAAAACCTCTAAATCGGAGATCAGCCGATGTAGAGTAACTCGACGGTAATCCTTCCGTTTTCAAAAATATCCGATCTTCAACACCGGTCTTCGAATGCAATTCATAACGACGTATCACATATTCGGAATGGGTTATATGACCCCATGGTCCTTTCCCGGCTAACCCGAATAGTGAGCGATTTTTCAAAAATAAGTGTGGCATTCAAATTCATCCAATTCACAACAAATACCTATTCAAGGTAATTATTGATAGTCGGTTATTTAACTATCAATAAAGATGCGCAACATCATCAGATTCCAAATAATTTTCCAAATTATTTATTTTCCAAAATATCTTTACAAGATATAAAATTTCCACACTTCAAAAATAAATCAATATTTATTTTTCTAAACAGTTTCCATTTCCTTTATAAATTCCGTCTTGAATTTACATTTTTCGAATATCTACTAATATTCGATTTACAATCGTTTTCAAATATTCATTTTCGATTTATCTTTAAGAAGATAAAATCTCAAAACGTTTCATTTCATTTTGGAAATGCATTTCCCTACTTATTTAAAAGTAAGTAATTCACAAATCATTTATTTTCAACATTTGGAAAATATTCGATATACTTAAATCAAAATTAAGTATATTTTTTCATTCTTTAAGGAAATCATTCTATTTCACAAATTTTATTTGAGTCAAAACGAATGTTACGTAAAACATCGTTACGACAACTCAAAATCACTAGTATAGGGATTCGAAATTTAGATAGATATATAAATCCCAATACTACACAAAATATTTCCTTTTGGAAACCATTTACTATAACAACAGTGTTATAGTCCACCATTTCCTTATTTCTCGAAACGTCTATTTCAACAATAAATGTTGAAATCTATGTATTCGATACTCAACACGTTTTGAAACATCTTTTTAAAAAATTTCTTCATTTCATAATATCACTTTCCCAAAACATATCCATTTTATTTAATAATATACTCACTGTCCAAAATCGTGAATATACTTCGTTATCCAAATTCAACATTTCTACACGTTTTATTTAAAGGCTTATCCACTGTCCAAAATCGTGGATATAATTCCTTTAATTAACTTCTACAATTCACTTATCAAAATAAGTGATTTCGGATTTATAAACAACGTTTATAAATCACAATTTTATATTTTATAACAATTTCAAGTTATGAAATCCCTTATTTAAACAATTCCATTTAACTCATTTATATAATAAAAATCCAAATCATAAGTTGATAACTTATAATTCATTTAGTTTCAAAATCCTTCATTTCATAACTTCACAAATTGTATATCTATTAATATTACTTACTTATAAAATCCGTTTGTAAGTTCATTTCAACATTTATAGAACTCCTAAATAATCTCCTTATTTTAATTTATAAAATAACAATTTTATACATCTTCTATAAATATAATCCATTTATAATAAGTCGAAAATTTTAATTTAAACCAATTTCAATTTAATCAACTTATATTTCAAAAACCACATTCTTATTATATTTCCACAAATCTCATAATTTTATGACACGAAAATGGTAACATTTATTTATTTAAAATGGATTAATTCCAAAATTCAATAAAACGTATATTTTCAAAAATCACTTTGAAATCCCTTTAAAAAATAATATCGTTATTTTTAACTTCAAAAATGGATCCGATGATGCAACAGCACCAAACAATCAATCACAACAATCAAATATCATATATCATCATATGATAACAGAATATATCAAAATATCTGTAAATAATCAATACGGTGAGGAATCCAGTTGGATCCCTCCAACCTGTTTCCCTGCATCCACAGATGTTAGCACAATACCAATTCCGCTCCAGTACGGAATTATCGCGGTATATGGGTTTAATAAATATTATCCGCTTACTAACGGCGCAATAGGGTCTCATCCGCTATACGAGGCGGGAAATCAATCAATCCAATATATACATATGCTAATATGTATATATTGCTATATATATAGATATATCCTACTATATCTAATATCACATCCAATTAGCAATCATATCAAACAATAAATAACTGCAAAAATTCCACATTCAATTTGAGTGAGAAAAATCTCACCTTAGCTTTTTAATTTGCCATCCAATTTCCATTTTGACCATTTCTTCACGGTTTTGACCTTGTATAAACAATTTATACATTTCGTTAATATTCGAAATAAATCGAACAACCAATTACCGTTTAATAGTTTTAATCCAACTAGTATGTATTTTTAAAATTCCTTTTCAACTTTATATATTTTTCAAAGTCCTTTCCATATATAAAATTTTCTATTTGAAAATTTTAAATTAACAAGTGATTTTATCTTAAACCACTATTCTTTATATTTTATTTTAAGATAACTTCCCTTTTAGAAATTATATAAGTATTTATAAAGACGACCCATATACTAAAATAAAATCTATGTGTATTTTAAAATATTCTATACAGATTTTTATAAATCTGGTTTTATCCAAAAGTTTCTCAACTTTTAAATTTTTTTTTTTGGCAAGGCCGACGGGGTTGGATGGACCCCGACCATTTTATTGCAGCACCACGATCAACTTTTAAATTTCCCTTTCATTTAAATCTTAAACATATTACTTTTAACAATTTTATTTAATTAAAATTAAATTTAAAACTAAATCTACTTTAAAATAAATTTCCTACAACAAACTTAGCTTACTGTAAATAATAATTTTTCTCTTCATCTGTTAACTTACTTAAACCAAAAATTTAATTTTTATCGAATGATTTATTTTAAACCATTTTCTTTATAAATAAATTTATCTAACCAATATTTAAACTAGTAAATTTAGAATGTTTGTATTTATTTTCACTTCTTAAACCATATACACATATATATATTTGTAAACTGCCGAATATAAAAATCTAGTTATCATTCAAATTTCAATTTGAATAACAAAGAAAAATATACCTTACTGACATAAACGAACCCAGGCTCTATCGCTTGAACTCGAACAGGCGATGAAGCCCTAGTCTCGCGAGTCGCCCCCGTGTACCTAGCCGATGCCGCCTGCCGCCTGCCTCCACTTTGACTTCGCTGCGAATTCCTAATGCCGCCCACCACCAACGCGAACGACACGAGCCATCACCGAGCCCTCGCGCAACCCTTCCCCAGCTCGTACGCAAGATCGAGCTTGCCAGTACCCCCACGTCACGCCGCCTCGAAGTCGCTCGCGAATCACCAGACAACGCGCTGCTGAGAACGCCTCCAGACTCACGAGTTCTGCCCTCCACGATTCGAACTCGAGCATCGAATCCCCAGTCGCGTGCCATCCTCCCAGTGCCGATGCCATCCAACTCGAATCGAAGTTACCCCGGCTCTAAATCGAATGCTCGAAATGAATTCTCGTATCGGCCATGAATTTGTTTTCATTTTGATTTTTGAACGAACTGACCTCGTTTGTATTTGTTGAACAGAGGGGTATTTAAAAATTAGAAGAGGCATGTTTCGCACGATTTTTGTTCGTGATTTCAGGCGTGTTTCTCGGCGTGTTCAAAGGAAATAACCATGGTGATTTTAACTGATATAAATACCAATTTTTAAATTGAATTCGATTTGAAAATTTCCAACGCGTTTATGTGTCGTACGTTCACATAACAGCTCCGATCAATACGAAATTTGAAACCCGGTAATAATTCAACATTACGGACCCAATGGAACAGGTTTCGTCGAATTCCGAGACTGTGCCTCGGACGGCTATTTTTAAATATCGGCTGAACGATATAATTTTCAAAACTGAACAAATAACTGTAAACTTCAATTCTGAAGCTTCTATTATCTTCAGTGTTATCAATACGAATTTTAAAAGCTTTCGAAATATTTTTCTTCGGCTTAAAATCGAAGATACAAATTTTTATTCAGCATTCACTAGATTAAATTTTAAAGTTTAATCGCCAAATTCCAAGTTATATTCGGGATTCAAATTAAATCATCGTTCAAATATTTAAAATTAATTAAATATTCTCAATTAAATTTGTTCAAAATTCTGGGTCGTTACAAAGGCAATTATGGTTCTCATCCTCATGCAGCACCTTCTTCGGTTAGAGTTTTAGCTTGCTTCAATTGTGGTTCTCGAGATCATCTAGTTAGAGAGTGTCCTCATCCCCGCAAGTGTGCCTATTGTAAGAAGGAAGGACATATAGTTTCAGCATGTCCTAAAAAGGGGAAGAGTTCAGGTTCGGGGAACTGAATGTGGCTCAGGCTTCTGGTAGTTCATCTCAGTCTCGAGGTATATCTCCTACCATTTTGGAAGGTTCTATTCTTTTTCATGATCGTTCTATTCGAATCCTCTTTGATACGGGTGCTTTGCATTTATCCGTACCAGAGAAATTTGTTAATGCTATTAGATGTTCTGGTCTTGTTGCTTACTTAAGGATTGCGAATCCTTTTGAGGGGATCCGCAATACTTGATGTGAAAATTTTGGGATTTGTTCCTTGTAGCTTATCTTTGCGTGCATATTAGCACGCTATTTTCTATCTTGATATTGGAGTAATTTGAGAGGGAGTGGCTTGCATTTTATCAAGCCACATTCTGTGATTTGAATGGTCTTATATTTAGGTATCCTAATTTAGTTGATTGGTTAATTCTTGTCTTCAAAATATTGATTCTGATTCTGATGTCTCTGTATTCACTATTGAGTATCGAGATGTTGATGATATATCTCGAATTCCCATCATTGTGACTTTGTTGATTTCTGTAAGTCCGTTCGGGTATTATACCCAATCAGGCAATAAAATATTGTATTGACCTCATTTCCGATTCTTAGCCTTTCGGTCATCCTTCAACGAGGATGCCCACTAAGGAAATGAGGTGATCCTTGGAATTTAATTGATATTGCCATTCTTACCTCTTTTGAGATAATGTTTTTGGATACTCATTTATAGGCTTAGTAATATTACTTCACCCGAAGTAATGATTTGCCGTTTGTTTTTGTAACGACCCACCATTTTTGACCGTTCAAGTCGACAATAATCCACACATGTCCAACTCAAGCCGTTCAAAAAGGCAGATGGTTATTAGGGTTAAAAAAGAAAAGGAAAGAAAGAACAGAAGCAAACTCAGAATCTTGCAGCGGAAGGAACAAGATATAATAATAAAATAACAGTTCATGAAGCTGTTAAATAAATAAATTTGATTATTATTATACATCATAAATCAGAGTTACATACATATCAGAGATAATACAATAATGCAGAGGAAAAATAATATGGTAGTAGAATACAAATGATGTAATACCAAACTCCGTCTTCGTCCTCCAAAATAGATTTCAACCTTATCTGAAATGCTCAGGCTGACCCGAGCGTAATGAAAAGACAAAACACTCGAGTCAGGACTAAAATATCTCATGTAAGTCAAATCGAATAAGAAAATATGAGTGTGACGGCGTCAGAGATGTTTACGGGGTTTGACATCTCCTATCCAGTGTCAACGTGAGTGCAATAACTTAAGAGATGTTATGGGATTTTTCCATCTCTCAAGGATCCGTTAAACTATCTACTATGTAGTACAATACGCTATTATAATATGTCTACATTAAAGTAAAAGTATTAAAATAGCGTTAAGCCATGGCCCATTCCACCCTTAACACAGTTTATATTCCCAAGAGCATATACAAGACCGTAGTTTCCCCAAAACCGGAAGTCACCAGAGGGCAATCCATATACTAAAGGTACAAATCAAAATCGTAGTGGTCGCGAATAGGATAATCAGTATGACAAGGTACATGAGGCAATACCAACTAGGATACTAGTAGTTGCGTGATCCAGACTGATGTTGGGCATAGCAGCTACTACCCCAACACCGCGAAACAACACTCCCATAATCGGGGGTGCACCCAAATCGAATCACAACAGTAATAGACATGGTATCGAAGAAGTGTGTCCGCTAGAGGTGGCGAACCTCAATGGCCCGGCGCGGCTCCTGTTTTAGTCATGTCAGGGGTCATCCAATATCGTTCTCTTTCTTTAGTCAACGCTTTCATCAAGCCATCCACTTCATTCTGGATCAACACTCCGCGTATAATAGTTATTAAAGTGGTTTTCGGTATCGACAGAGAGTATGTCACTTCATAATCAACGGTGAATTCACACGACAATCTATATGACAATTAAATTTTTATCAAACAACGACAAATAAATTCATATCACTTCATAATGTCAAATTTAACTACCATAAAGATATTCAGTATTATACGCGGAGTGTTGATCCAGAATGAAGTGGATGGCTTGATGAACGCGTTGACTAAAGAAAGAGAACGATATTGGATGACCCCTGACATGACTAAAACAGCAGCCGCGCCGGGCCATTGAGGTTCGCCACCTCTAGCGGACACACTTCTTCGATACCATGTCTATTACTGTTATGATTCGATTTGGGTGCACCCCTCGATTATGGGAGTGTTGTTTCACGGTGTTGGGGTAGTAGCTGCTATGCCCAACATCAGTCCGGATCACGCAACTACTATTATCCTAGTTGGTATTGCCTCATGTACCTTGTCATACTGATTATCCTATTCGCGACCACTACGATTTTGATTTGTACCTTTAGTATATGGATTGCCCTCTAGTGACTTCCGGTTTGGGGAAACTACGGTCTTGTATATGCTCTTGGGAATATAAACTGTGTTAAGGGTGGAATGGGCCATGGCTTAACGCTATTTTAATACTTTTACTTTAATGTAGACATATTATAATAGCGTATTGTACTACATAGTAGATAGTTTAACGGATCCTTGAGAGATGGAAAAATCCCGTAACATCTCTTAAGTTATTGCACTCACGTTGACACTGGATAGGAGATGTCAAACCCCGTAAACATCTCTGACGCCGTCACACTCATATTTTCTTATTCGATTTGACTTACATGAGATATTTTAGTCCTGACTCGAGTGTTTTGTCTTTTCATTACACTCGGGTCAGCCTGAGCATTTCAGATAAGGTTGAAGATCTATTTTGGAGGACGAAGACGGAGTTTGGTATTACATCATTTGTATTCTACTACCATATTATTTTTCCGCTGCATTATTGTATTATCTCTGATATGTATGTAACTCTGATTTATGATGTATAATAATAATTAAATTTATTTATTTAACAGCTTCATGAAATGTTATTTTATTATTATATCTTGTTCCTTCCGCTGCAAGATTCTGAGTTTGCTTCTGTTCTTTCTTTCCTTTTCTTATTTAACCCCAATAACAATCTGCCTTTTTGAACGGCCTTAGTTGGACATGTGTGGATTATTGTCGACTTGAACGGTCAAAAATGGCGGGTCGTTACAGTTTTCTTCTTCTCATTCGAGAATATATTTTACCCTTACCCTTATATCTCGCTGATTTCTTATTCGATCTATTGGTGATGCTAGGGTCTTTCTTCAACTTGACCCTACATCGATTCTCATTAGCTACGAGTTGCGGAGGATAGTGTTCTTTTACCTCATTCCGCAGTCATTATGGGTTTCTAAGTAGTTCATTATAACGTTAGGAATGACGAACACTCCAACCTATTCCCTCAATCTTGTGAATCGAGTATATTCAAGGAACATCTCGATGAGTCTCTTTTTGTGTTTTTGATTTTGGGTATATGTAATGAATTGTGTTTTCAAATTTTTCAAAAATTGAAGATATATTTCTAAGAGGAATTGGATTTGGTTTTTGGGATAAATAAAGAACATTTTGAGAACTAAATATGAGATACTTCTTTTATAGAAGATGATTTTTGTGTTGGGTTGTCCATCAAGTGCTTTAAGAATTCTGGTCGATACGCCTGATCAACATTATCGATAGGAATTTCCTAAATGTTGTAATGAGA
Organism: Allium fistulosum; assembly: GCA_030737815.1. NCBI lineage: Eukaryota > Viridiplantae > Streptophyta > Magnoliopsida > Asparagales > Amaryllidaceae > Allium > Allium fistulosum. The sequence goes on along the minus strand of CM060907.1, from coordinate 1,111,884,697 downwards.
TAATCAGACATGATAAATTGAGTTTTAATGAGACTAAATTTGGAAATCAATTAAAAAGTTTTGAGAATTAAATTATATTCTGATGACATATGCAGCCATTGAACCATAGTGGGATTGGATGAGTGGCGAGGTGGTTTTGATCATTTGGCCAAAGCTGCAACCAATCGATAGGGTTACTTATTATAAATCAATGGCGAGGCAATGTCATTATGATAATTGAAATGTATGAGTTTGAATATAATTATGTTTTATTGTCGAAATGATGAGATAATACTTTGTTTAAAGAATAAATGTTTGTTGAATATTTTAAAATAAGTTATACATGTTAAAGATGGAGTTTGTTATGAGAATTTGGGTATTTGAAAACAAAGAGTAGTAAATTTTAAAATTTTATCTTAAGAATTGGTGAAATGAAATTATAAAAATTCTTTCGAAAATTTAATTTTGGAATAAAAAGGGGAATATGAGTTTGAAATTATTTGTCATTTTATAAGAATTATAGGAAGGAGTTTGAAAAATTTCCAAGTGTTGAAAATTGAGATTTTGAATTTAAAGGCAATGAGTTTTGGAACTTTAAGAAGTTTGATTGTAAACAAAAATTTAGATTATGGTTTTCAAGATAATGAATTTCAAACTCTAATAAATTTTGATTGTAAATTAAAATTTATATCTATTGTGTTCCTCGTGATTGTCTTGCCTTAGTGCAATAGTCTAACGACTAGCATTTTGCGGTCATTTGAGTAGGGTGATCTTTGAAGTAACCATCTCTCGTCGGGTCTTCTTACCTTGATTGTTGTTATCTTAGTATCAGTATGACTCCTTCCTTAGTGACATACAAAAAATCATCAGTTTGTGGTTGGAGTTCAGATAAAGCGATGCTAAATCCCAACTCTATTCGAGAAACTTTTGTGAAATCATTCTCGTTCGATAGATTTTTGAGTAGCATCCCATTGTGTTTTTGGTTCGAAAGTGAGATACTTTCGAAATAATGATGTATCGCTCAAAGAAATTCAATGGTCCGCAAATCCTAGTATTTATACTTAGGAAAATCATTGAATTTACCAAGTAATTTTATCTTGGTCTTCTTTCGTCTTGAGTAGAAAGTGAGGAATTTTGATCTCGTGCTTGTCTATCCTTCCTTTGATTGATGTAATTAATATATTGAATACAAACTCTTCTCTAGAAATTGCGAGGATGCAATTTTGTTAAGAGGGGGTGTCCGTAACAACCCTGGTTTGGAGATTACCTGTATATATTCAATTATAATGGAAGTTATAATTTAATATTGTAAATTAAAATATAATTGGAAATTTAAATTGTTTATTGGAATAAACAATGAATTTTGTAAATAAAATGATAAAAATAAAGTTTGGAACTTTATTTTGTTTATTTGGGTATAAATATGGGATTAAATACTGATTGGATAAGTATCTAGTTTAAATAAATTGAAATATTGGGTATTTATTAGTTTAGAGCTAATAAATTAATTAGGTGATGTATTCAACGTTAAATTGTTGAAATAAATCTAAAGTAATGAAAATGAAGTTTTAAAAACTTTATTTTTAGAATTTGAGTAGAAAATAATCAAATTACAATTTATTTGGGTAAATACAACAATATTGGGAAATATTGCCAATATTAATCTTTTATTGATTTTAAAAATGAGAAATATGAAGTAATTATGTATTTATTAATATAAAAGAGTGAAATGTGGTTTAAAGATAATATTTTGATGATTAAAAAGAGTTAAAATGATTTATGGTAATTTATTTGATAAGAAAACAATTTTTGTACAAATTGTTGGATTGAAATAGTGTTTTTGTAATAAAATAGTGTAAATTGTGTAATATTGATACAAATAGGGTTTTATTCATAAAAAATAGCTTTTTATTGTTAAAATAAATTTTATTTGTTATAATAATTTTATTCCAAACAATTGGTTGTAGATATTTTATTTGGTTAAAAATGAGAAAACTAGTGTATAAATTGATTAAATAGGTTAAATATGTATATAACATAGGAATTTCTTTAAGTATATTTAGTCTTGGGCTTATTTGGGAAAGGTTTGAATCCAAAACCCTTAATCTGGAAACTTCTGGTGTAGAGAAAACATTCAGTACGTACTATTTTCCCTCATCTTCCTTCTTCTCAAACTAAAATATACAGTAAAAGAAAAATAAGAGAAACCATGGCCTCCTTCAACTAGATTTCAATTTTCACTAAATATTGCTGCAAATAAAATAGAAAATTCATCAAAACAAGATTATAGAAGGTATCTCTACCAATACTAAATGAATTTCATCAAAAGTTTTGAATTAGATATGAATTTGTTTGTAACAAGTTCCTTTTGATGTGCATGCTTCTGTTTCAGCTATTAAGGGTTCTTAGAGCTTCTTATCTCCACCAAAGATCATTGCTTGCTATCAAAACTTTGCTAAATCACTGAGGTGAGTTCAACACTCACAAATGCTAACCAAAACCTGAGTTATTGTAAGAAATTTTGCTCAGAAAAGCTTCTGTTTATGTATATTTCTCTGTTAGTTGTTTTGGTGAGTTTCTCGTTTCTAGTTGCTACTTTGAGCACCCATAATTTCTTGATTTTATCTTGAATTACTACCAGATATTTTCCGTAGTGTAGTTTAGTTGTTGATCTTGTTGCGTGTCAATTTTCATTGAAAAATATGTCCGTTTGATATGTCAAACTGCTCCCAGAAAATCAATACGAACAAGGTTTGCAGCAGAAAATAGTTCAAGTAGCCTAGGTCGACCTCGCTGTCAACCTAGCTACCAACATGGTCGACAGGCCTGTCGACCAAGCTTCTCTCTAGGTTGATTTGGAGGTCTACAGGCCCAAAGAAGGGTGTCGACCCCCCTGTCGACCTGTGTACTGATGTTCTGGGCCTTCTTTTCCTTGTTTTTCGTAGCGTTTGGCCTTCTTATGCTATGTTTTCACCCCATTTATTTTGCAATCTTGTGATGTTTTTGAATGTGTTTGAGAGCTATGATGTCCATCAATGGACTAGCCAAGATTTGGTGGAATTTGATATTTAAATTTGATTTAAATTTGAATTAAATTTGAATATCGGTTTTGGAGTGATTTCGATGTTTTCTTCGATTTCAAGCACTGTTTCTTCCAAACGAATTTTGAGATAATTTTTAAGTAAACTAGCTTTTGAAATTATTATTATATAATATTTTTAAACTATTTTTAAATTATTTTTAAATGATTTTTTATTATTTAAAATATATTTATTTCCTATAATATGGAGAAATTTCAATAAATTGCTTTCAAAATGATTTTGAAAAATTGTTTTAAAATCCCGTTTTCTCTAGAAAATTATTTTATAAATAATATATACTATTTTTACACTTTTCGAAAATATGAGGAATAGAATTAAACGATTTAGTAAAACACGTGGTATGGGATACCTGCATTTACTTTTTTGGTTAATTCCGGACTTGTACGATTGAAGCAATTCTGGGATATTGATTTGAGTTAATTTCTGGGATTTGTCATTTTATGGCGTGTTTTGAGATTTATAATTCCTATTTTTGGGAATTATCTGAGATGGCCAATATTTGGCGAGATTTGTGGTTCGAGATCTCCTACGTTTGGAGTTATAATCTATGAGAACCCGATATATTATTTTACTTGCTGATGAGATGAGGCAAGTCATGAGATTTCTGAGTTTTGAGATTTCTGATGATTTTATTTTCTAATGTGGCATTGACTAGTGGTTAGGAAACCGTTAAGTGAGAACGTGTGGTATGAGACACACTGTTACCACTCTTCGGGTTCCTCTCTGGGAGTTTGTGACACATTCTGGGCTAACCAGTACTATAGACCTTTGGGTCATCTGAGTTTACGACTTCGGTCATCTGGGATTTACGACTTCGGTCGCCTAGGATTTACGACTTCGTTCGTCTAAGTTTTACGACTTTGGTCATCTGAGTTTTATGACTTTGGTCGTCTGAGTTCTACGACTTGGGTCGTCTGAGTTCTATGACTTCGGTCGTCTGGGATAGGTACCTAATATATATATGTAGTACTGGTCCGAGTTTGGCACGTGCAGCATTGCTTCGGCATGCAATCGGGGATCTGGCCAATCCGGGTTTTCTGAGTTTTATTATGATTTCACCATTCGAGATATCTTTTGTACATCGATAGCCTAGAGCTATATGAGATGTTATACATATATGGTGATTTCATTTTTATGATGTTTTGAACTCTTATTGAGTTCCTTGAGTTTTGATTTTTCGTGATTCCTTGATTTTGAGTATATATATTTATATGCCGATGAAATGAGGCATAATTGAGTTGGAGATTTTGATGTTTCCTCTTATGGTTTCATGTTGCTTATTTACATTTATGTTGAATAAACTTGAGTATGAATCACTTATGGTATGTTAAACCTATTCGTGAGTTATTGTTGAGTCATAATACCATTGCCACCCTTGGAATTGTGAATAGGACTTCATTTTTATCATTCCTTTCTATTTAAATGAATGTTTCCCTTATGCATGTATATCCATTTATCTCTTGCTAATATCAAGTTCTAATTAGCCTGACCCGTGTATTTATTACTCGGGTCAGACCGAGTTGTAGGTTAGACTTTTGGACCTTTGCTAGCTATATCTTTGGACTTCTCCTTCGACTTTGGATAGATGGCATAGTTTTTGCATAGTAGTCATTTTGTTGGGAACTTTGTGTTGTATCTATTCTTTTTTGGGGATGTATGTATATATTATGGTTGAAAACCACTTGTGGCACGTTGTATTACATTTGATGTATGTGTATATGTATATTATCTGTGTTGCTGTTCTATGACTTGAGACTATTATTGTAAATATATTTTGTTTCTGAATTGATCTTGTAGCCACCATAGTAGTGTATTAGATAGGAATTAAGTTGTCAAACTCTTGAGATAAAAAAAATGAATAACAAATCAATATACTTAGCTCTTATCTAATGCAAGACTATGATGGTCATCCTTAACCAGCCTTATTCTCCGCATTAGCAAATAGAATTGCCCAGTAATTCTCTTTGTTAATGTAGGTCTCGGGGTGGGGCGTCACACATGGATTCCCACATCTCAACAAAGATCTCAAATCTTCTCCAAGCGTAGAAGCCGTACATGGTTTTGAAATGGCTACAATGGATTCATCTCGTATAAGTACACTCCCTCGCCCACTGGGTGTTCCAAAGCCAATCGATCGATTTTTGAAATGCTCAACATTGTTTCTTTTGGAAATAATCAGACAATACATTAGAGCGGAGATTACCTCCTAATCGTGTAAGTGGACGGATTTCTTCATCATTTGTACTATATAATCCTCATGTTTCTCCTAGATATTTCCAGAGTTAAAATTCTTTGGTGTTAAGTAGGAAAATATTTCTGTACCACCAAAATTAGAAAGGATTACATATTTAGACCAAGATTTGATAGTCGATTATTTAATTATCAAATAAACAAACATTCCAACCGATATTACATTTCCCACAGAAACTACTAATCTTCTCAAAATTAATCTTTCATTAATTAAATCTCATTCCAAGAATATTTATCAAAATATTCATATAGTTATCTCACTGGGATAAGTATATGTGCCAAACCATTCCTTTCAAAACTTGAAAAACCTTTTTCACACACTTAAAAATAGTATAAGTATATTCTCCCAATACTTAGAGAGATTTTCTATTTCAAAATCATATTAAAATGATCAAACCCAATTATCCGTAAAACGAAGATATAAATAACCCGAAACACCATTCCTTTCCATAAATCTATTTTCTTTTATAAATATCTCCTTTATAGATCTCCAAATATGTTTATAAAGCTTCTTTATAAATCCCTAATTTTTTTTATAAAAATACTCTTTTCTAAATCTCCAAATCTATTTATAAAACTTCTTTATAAATCTCCAAATTTTCTTTATATAAATATTTTTATACAAATCTCCAAATCTTTTTATAAAGCTTCCTTATAAATCTCTAAATTTTATTTATAAAAATACTCTTATCCAAATCTATTTATAAAGCTTCTCTTTTAAATTGCTAAACCATTTATAAACGTCTTTTCTAAAATCATTCAACCTAACTTCTTTTCAAATTCTAAACCTCTTCAAAATCTATAAACTCCTTTAAATAAATCATTTTTATAAAGGAAATACTTTTATAAACAATTTATTATTAAATTATAATAACTAAAAATTTACATTATAAAGATAAATTTTAAACATTTTTAAACATATAAAATAATAAACTTTAAATATATTTTAGATAATAAAATAATTGCCTTTTAAAATATTTACTAAATATAATAAATAACATTAAGCATCTTTCAAGATATAATTAAATTAACTTTCGAGAAACATTACTAATACGACAATTAACTAGTTTTAAATAATTAATAATAAAATATTTTTTATTCTTAAACAATCATAATATGTAATTAATTATCTTTAAACAAAACTAATAAAATAATTAATTTTTAAACATTACAAATATAATAATTAACTTTACTAAAAAATAATTTTACAAAACACTTTGTAAAATAGAAATTGAATAAAAATAATCTGTTAAAATAATAATTAAATAAAACATTTTACTTCAAAATATAAAATTTATAGTCCATAACTTTCCAAAAAGAGAATGAGGCTTAGCGACCACAATGGTACTTAAATAAGTTACCATTAAATTCAATTTTACTTTCCAATTTAAATTATAGGTATTTACATAAGCAACCATATATGTAAACAACACCCATAATTAATAATCAATTTTAACACATTAGATGTCCAGTATTAATCAACTGACACTTAAATAATTGTTCAAACTTATATAATAGCAGAATGAGGATGTATTCTGCTAAACAAATGTCATCCAAAATAATTTCTTCATTTTATTACTAAATATTGCTTATTTGGCCAAATAGATAACACCAATGAAGTATGCTTAAATTAACAACGTAATTATTTAACCGACATAATTATTTTAAATCATTATTATTTTACCACTCTATATTTTATCCATTTTTAAACGAAATAATTCATTTAATCCAACAAACAACAAATAAGACATCCAAGTATTCAACCAGAATTTATATCTACTATATAACATATTGATTAACCAAAAAGTGAGCTTAACTCACTGAAATTTCAATTACTGCCAACGCGTTATGGTTCAATCTAAAATCGAATTGCGTTCGTATTTAGCTTGAAATTTTACAAGCACCAATCTCCGCCAATCCAATTATAAAATGTAGATATCATCATTACGAATCCAACGCGACTAACCGCGTTCGATTTGGACCTTGTATGAACAAGGTATTTAGTTTACATGATTTACAAATGTAACAATATAATTAAAAAACTAATTACATCATTAATTCTTAATTAACCTTCACCTCATTTAAGCCAAATCCAAGTCTGCCTAATACAACACCGATCATCTTCTATCTATCATCTCCGAGGGCCACCACAGGCTACCGCGTCACTACCATCAACACCCCTAGCCACACTGACCTCAACGCCACCAACCACACCGGCCGCCGTCCTCTGTAGCTCAATCGCAAATCCCAAAACCACGGCTCCGTTCAACTTCGCGCCTGCGCCACCACCATCGACATTAGCCCACAAACTTCAACCAAGCTAAGCTCACGACCTCCCCGACCTTTCTCTTTCAAGGTACCTTGCCTATAGAAAATCAACATCGTCGGAATCTCCTAACCTGGCTGCCACCGTTGAACTAAAATTCTGGCCACCCCATGACGAACTATCTCCAATTGTCCACTTCACTCATATCACCTAGCCTAACATTTTTGTAGTTGGTCGAGGGCTAATTCGACCTTTTGTGGTCATGATTGACTATGGACATTGGATGATGGAGGATAAAATGGGGGCTAGGGTTTACACTAAGGGTTTTGAGCAAATAGAGAGGGGTAGAGGTCCTTTTATAAGAATATTTGTGACACTATTCACGCTTGAAATTTTTTGATATCTAATTGCGGCATTGGCGTTCCTAGCTACATACCCCTTTTCCGAACTCAATTGAACTATTTCCTAGACCTAATTCTAACATATATAGAAGTTAGCTTTTAAAATCAAATTATATTGTATTTTAAGTTCCTAAAATTGATTGCTACACGTTTCGAGCTCGCACGACCACGAAGTACGTTCGGTCATCACGAAACTCATCGGTTTATAATAATTCATTATTCCATATCTAATGGCACTAGTTCATAAAAATTCAAGACAGTACCCCCAAAATGCTAGTTTTACACATTAACTAAAATTATTATTATTAAAATTCTATTTGTGTGAAAATCACCAAAAACATTATTATTGTTTATAACTTAAAAGGAGTTAAATGAGACCAATAAATCCATTAAATTTAAATTTAATTTAAAAATCCAACTATTTCAAACACTATTCAAATATTAATTCATAATTCAATATTTTTAAACAATCCTTATATTTGAATCCAACTTTAAAACATTAAAAATTGATTATTCAAACATTTAAAATTAATTAAATATTTAAATTCAATGACCAAAATCTCTGGCTGTTACAACAACCACTGTATTTTATTTTTGTTTTGAGATCACAACGCGTTTTTGTTCATGGTCGTATTTTTGTTTTGTCATTCGCGAATCATACACGAACAAAATTCTATGTGATGCAATGCCGAAAATTTCAGTACAAACCAACTAAACACTTAGAATTTTCAATAAACTTTCCTCATTTTCTATTTTCATCTTTACCACACATTTTCCTATTGCAGAACCACTAACCAACGAAGAATAAACAACAAACTTCATCTTGCAAAATTAAAAACTCGACAATCCACCGATCAAAAAATATAAAGTTGATATCTTTGAGTTTGTTTTGAGTTGATCTCCGAATCTATAGGCATTCTGCAAGGTGAGGCATCGTCTTGTGATGTTCGACAGTGGAGTCGTGAGCTAATAAAGAACTAGGGTTTGATTATACTCAAACTATGGTTGATATTAGGCAAAATGGAGTTTAGATTCATGCTCGTAAAGGCTGAGAGTATCTGCTGCCAAGAAATGGTGAGGTGCGACGTAGGTTTGGAGGATGCGATCGTTTTTATTGTAGACGATGTAGCTACAAGTCATAACTGCGGAAGGAGAGTCGAGCTTGGGATTTTGGCGTCGGGAAGGTGGAACTCGGGGAGAGGATATCCATGGTGGAAGCATTGTGTGTTTTTGTACTCCAGTGGAGGAGCAATTAAGGGATGAAGTTTCGGAAATGATGTTGGAGGGTATCCGGTTTTAGGGTGAGAGTTTTAAATGGGGAAGAAGGATTAAGTTAAGGGTAATTAACTTAATGATGTAATTAAAGTTATATTAATTAATATTTAAATTTCGTTGACTATAAATTGAATAACTTTTCCATATGAGATCCAATCGAGACGACATTTTTTCTTTGCACTTATAGTAGAGATAGCATCACATTCGAACTGGTTTCGTCGAATTTGATTAAGTGGAATTTTAGGCTGAAATCGAACGCCTAAGCATCCGTTGGAATTTCAATGAGTTAAGCTCACCTTTTTGGATAGCCAGTGATACATAATAAAAAAAATTACTATTTATGTTTGGATGAATTGTTAGTTGGTTTGGTTAAATATTCGCTTTTGAAAAGCAATTGACATTGAAAATGAAATACAAGAATTTTATCGAGAAATCTAGATTTCTTGATGTTATATTTTTTATTCCTGTTATATACCTGTTGATTTTATTTCAATCATATACCTGTTATATAGATTATTAAAGGCTGAAATTTGATAGTTGGACCATCTTAGATGTAACACTAACATATGTTAAAAGTTAAACCTTTTTGGATGATCAAATCCCGATTCATGGATCTCTCGGTTCGAGAAATAAGAGGATCAAACCATTTCTTCTGAGTCTCTTTCAAATTCAATAAATGTTGGTTATCAAAAAATAAATATAAATTAAATAAATAGGATGATTTTATAAAATATGGATAGACTATTTTTAAATTTTAAAATTCCCGAGAGGATTAGCTGCCAAAGGTATTTATCCAGCAAGTTTGAAATAAAAAAATTTTGATTGAAAAACTAGAGGTTCATAGTTCTTATAAACCTAACTCATTGAAATTCCATCCAGTAAAACGGAAGGTTGAAGTAGATTCTTCTTTTAAAAACCTCTTCCCAAACTGTACAAAAAATGAAGTTTTTTTTTAATAAAAAAAGAATATGAAAAATTTCTTTAAAATGAAAACTAACGGATTCTAGCCAATCGAAAGGATCCTCTGATCAATCCAGAGATTCAGAAATGCAAAAATGCGGATATGGTCGAATAAAATTTTTGGATTTGAATAAAAATTTCATTGAAATTTAAATAAAGAACAAATAAAGAAACAACTTTGCTGACAATTAGAGATTTTTGTTTTTTCCAGAAATATTTTTTCAATTTAACCCGTCGAAAATTTGAACCTGCGCCCAAAATGTTCTTTATTCCGCCGTTCCACCGATTTATTCATTAGTAAAGCCGAAGTCAATGGGGGTTTCTGGATCTAGAAATTCATTTCATATAATTGAACCTTTTCAAACTCAAAATTATTCCATTCGGAATTTTTACCTGCAGCTAAGGCTTCGCCGTTTGAGAATAGATTAGCGCTTAGATGAGAACTACTTATCTTAATTTCTTTTTAATTTCTTAAATTTCGAAACGGGATCCTTAATTCTATTTCTATATTCTTTTTTCTAGATCTAAGGACTACATTTTTACAAAAAACAGTAATAGCATTGGTTATGTTCTATAGTAGCTACTGACCTCGTATAGTGTATTGAAAATACTATTAACATTGTTTTGGTTTGGAAATAGTTTTGATTTGAAGAATGATTTATAAAAATGGTTTCTGAAATTTCCATGATATTTTATTTAAAATAGTTTTTTTTAACTTCTCTATCTCATTTTAATCTTTTTATTTGTCTTTCTAAACATATGGAAATGTTTTAAATTATTTTGGAAAGTATTTATCTTTTTTCTAGAAAAGTCTTATTTAATAATGAGTGTTTACATTTAAAGAAAATAAAGGGATTTATCCATTATTTTATGGTGATTCGGCTTTTAAAGAAGATAAAAATATTTTGGAATAAATATTGGTGAAACATTATATAAAGTGTTTTATAAAATGGTAGATTTATAAATAGTATTTTATAAGTAGAGATAGTTTTATAAATAATGTTTTAAAAATAAAAAGAATAGTTTTTATAATTAGGGTTTTTATAATGAAAAGAATAGTTTATCAATGGTGTTTTTGTAAATACATAATAGTTTTAGAAAAATAATATTTTTAAGGGGCAAGTGATACCATTTTGAGGAATTGGATAATAAATCACATTTGATTATTTATATTAATAACATGGAATGATTGTTTTGGAAACTGAAAAGTTTCTGATAAATTTAGGGATTTATAAATGGTATTTTATAAATAGAAATGAATTTATGAAAGGATTTTATAAATAGGAAAGAAGTGTTTAAAAGGATTTTTATAATTATAAAAGGATATCTATAAATGGAGTTATAAATAGAAATGAGTTTTATAAAAGAAATTTTATAAATGAATTTAGAGTATTATAATTTTATTTGGAGTTTTACAAAAGGAATTTTATAATTATACTTTGAGATTTATAAGAGGAGATTTATAAATGATATTTTACAAAGGGAACTTATAAATGATACTTTATAGAGGAGATTTATAAAAGAAGTTTTGCAAAGTAATCTAATAAACGGAGTTGTAAATACGAAGAGTTTGATAAAAAGGAGTTTGTAAAAAGAAATTGGGTTTGATTTCTATAAATGATCATTTTAAATCACTACAAGAAAAATATCATTTTACAACACTTATTCTGCAACACTTCTCCGAAGTGTAAAAGTGGTAGGCCTTTCATAACATTTATTAAGAAAAATGTTGTAAGAGGTTTTTCCAAACAATGTTCTTTGTACTAATGTTGTAAAACGAATCGTATTTACAATATTTGTTTAAAATATGGTAGAAAACTGTTTTTAACAATTATTTTATTACATTGTATTATATATTTTTTTTCATAACAAATATGTAATGTTGTTGAATATGTATAGAACAAGGTTTCAGATTCCGTCCGGCACGCCAGAACTCCGGCCATCTCGGCCCGGTTCCGGTGGTGACCGAAACGGAATCCGCCTAATAATCCATTCCGTTGCCTAGGTTAAAAAAACTATAAACGGGTATAAAAAAAGAGAAACAAAAATAAATAACTTCAATTCAGAAGGATAGAATCTCAGAGCACCTACTCTAAATACAAATTAGCATTTTGCAAAGAAAACCAAACAACAAAATCATGCTTTGAACTTTCTGTCAATTTAATTATATGCAAAAGAATCAATTTTCGGCTATAAAAAGCATAGCAATCTTATAACAATGCATAATACAAAAGCTTAAAAATTCAAAGCTTTTAAGGAATTCTAAATCTAAACCGCGGCTTAATCCATCAATCGTCGCTTACTCTGTGCGATCAAATCAACGCGTGCAAGCTATCTTCAAGCAGGTATTTGGTTTTTTCTTTTCTTTTCCCCCTCTTTTTAATCTACGAATTTGAAACAAAAGTGAATTTCTTGAGCGGTAATGAAATTGATGAGCGGTAATAACCTAAGGCACGGTTGGTAGAGACAGTGGAATAAAACGTAATTGGATTAGGGTACCAAACTGGGTTGGGCTTCTTAGTAATATATCAGTTGGTTTAATATGTGATTTGGTTTATAACTTTTATCAGTAATTGGATTAGGCCAAATTTGAAGTGAATTGTTTAGTATGTCAGTTGGTTTATAACTTTTATTAGTAATTGTTTGCAGTAATTGGATTATGCATAATTGTTTATTAGTAATTAGGTTAGGCGTAGCTGTTTAATTATTTAGTTAATGGTTAATATTTATCCGTTACAAGTTAACTATTAAATATTTTATTTAGTTAAACTGAAGTTGATATTAATAAATTTTTGTTATATAACTTGTATACTTTTTTATTGTTTATTTATAATTTTAAGTGCTTGGATATGTAAAATCATAATAGCGTTTGGAATTATTGCACGACAGTCGGTTTCAACAAAAAAAAAGATGCAATTATTGCAATAATGAAATTTCTGGTGGAGGTGTAACACATATAAAAAAACATTTAGCAGCAATGGCAGACGATGTTGCACCATGTCCAAGCGTTTTTAAAGAAGTCAAAAAACTTATACGGGAACATCTAATCAAAAGAAGAAACGAACACAGTCAAGGGAAGTTTGAAAAACAATGCGTGCGTGGTTTGTATGATGCTCAAAGAAACGGTTTTGGTATTAAATTTCTTTATGTTGTATGTTTTGTACCTTCTACATAATTTGAATGAATTACTATAATTTAGTACTAGCATCATATTTTTATTGGCATATTTACAAAAAAGTACCGGAATCTGCAAACCGAAATTAAAGCGGAATTTCCGGAACTTCCGAAACGGAACCGAAACCTTAAAATTTACTAATGACTGAAACGAAAACGGAAAACGAAATTTTGAACCTTGGTATAGAACCATGTTTTTTAATCGTTGTAATTTAATAATATTCAACAATATTTATCAAACGTTGTAAATTCAAGGTTGAAAAACAATTGTAAATTCTATTTAATTTTTATTTTACAACATCTGCATAATGTTATTACAAATATTTTTAAAAACAACATATGTTTTACATTGTTACCAATGTTATATTTAACAACATTTGATTATGTGCTTAATTCTCATATTTCAACAATATTTTATTAACATTGTCATAAATATGTACTATAAATTTTATATGGTATTGTTAAGGTTGTAATACAGACAACAAACTGGAAATATTATAAAAAACAATATATTTAACAACTTCAACTTGACGTTGTAAGCTTTTGTAATACGAAAACGTTTTAGTAGTATTGTAAAATATTTCGCACCTACTAATGTTTATCTAAAGCGTAAAGTACATCACATTTGACAAAAGTTAATTGATGTTGTAAAATATTTTACTAAGAATGTTTTATTATAGATTTAAATAGTTTATTATGCATTTTTGTGTTTCAACAATATTTTAACACATCCATCTAAATCATAAATTTTATAGGATGTTCACTGTAACATTCCCCCTTTTGACCGCCTCCAGTCGGTAATTAAACCAACTCGAAACGTTCAAAAAGATGAATTGTTATTTAGTTTATAAGGTTTAAACAGAATCAGCCACAGAAATACAGAATAATAACACTGAATTAAAACAAATGAGAATTTATTTCATTACTATAAATCTTTTTATATACATCAGAGTTTATACAATTTTAATACTGATACAGCGGAATATCTTAAAATACAATTTTTCTCGAAATAAATGATTCTTTACTCTCTCTCTCTAACTTCGCTTCTCGAAAATCTTCAAGCTGTAAAATACTCGGTCTGACCCGAGTATTATATTCAAAAGAAAATAATACACAGGTCAGTCTAATTCAAACCAGTTTATTAGTGCATAGAGGCAATAATAATTTAAATAGACGACAGTCACAATAATTCTCGTCTATCCGACTCTTTAAACAAAGAAACCGGATAACGGTCAATATAACACTTAACAGTGTTTAACAATAAATCAGCAGATTTAAATCATCAACAGAGATAAATAAACAATTTATCAAATCGACTAAATCAATTTAAAACAATTGAAATTGTCATTTTAAAACCATTAAAGTTTGATTGGCTGCCATACACGCACGCGTGTAAAGCCTCGCCAATACAGCATAAAAGATCAATGCATCACGACGCAAAGAAATATCAATTCGAAACTGTCGAGTTGGGTGGCTGCAGTACACACGTACGCGTGCACTGCCTCGCCACTACAGTGCGTAGAAACTGCCAAGGTCAAAGTTCAACATACATGAACCATCAAGAATATACAAACTCAAGCTTACAAAAATGCAGACTCAACAGTGACCAAATGTACAAGTCCAGATACAACATAGGGTATACTTGATGAAGGAATACATAGTGAAACCAAATGATGAACCAGCAAATGCAAGTTTAGCTATGAAGCAATGGAACAAGTTAACATAGATTCAAAATACCAGATGTACAGAGGTGACTCAATATTTAAACATATGTACTGCATCACGTATACCAGATAAGGGCACCAGTGGAGCAAAATGAAATGCATATGTCAAACTCAAATAGTGGATTCCAGAATGCAGTGGCCATACACCTATATGCATACAAGAATGTATGCATACAAATGATCAGCAACTCGGGCTAGTCCAGCTACCATGTGAAAGCAAGCAGTTAAAAATAACAACAATGCAGACTGTTCAAAGTTTAAGTAGAGACCATAAGATGAACCAGGCCCACTAGCATACTTAGAGACAAATAAAAGTATCACTTTTAAACGAGACAGAGAACCAGTTTTAAACCAAGCAAATGTCCATCACGTATACAATGACTATACTGAACAAAAGGTCAGACTACACAAATTCAAAGCAATGCCACTGGCAAACAAGATGAACCAGACAGGTCAAGAAATGAATATCAGACTACAATATCAAATGGAACAATGAATCAATTCATATGCAATCAGGACTAGGTGGTACAAAGAATGGCCATACACATATATACATACAAGGATGTAAGTATACAAATGATCAGCCCCCAAGGTACAGTGCAACTACAAAGAAGACAGAACAACATGCACAACTTCAAATCTGTGCAAGCTACTGGTATGAAATGCAGACAGGTCAAAGTTAAGTGCAAGACCATATTCAAGTATGCAAAGAACAGAGACAAGACCTGGAAACAGTGATGAATCGAAAATTACAGTACTCAAGTAATACAAGAATGCCCAGACTCAACAAATGTCACATGTATGGTGTCAAGTGAACAGGCACAGACAAAGGCAACATGAGACCAGATGTTCAAGTGCAACCACTACAATGTATATGAGGTGCAGACCACAAAAATCAAAATTTACAATGAAATCAAAATGCAGATATCGACATTGATGCACTGCAGTTCGACAGTCCAACCAAGGATGACATAACAGGGATGAAACAACATGGACAACACTGATTCAAATAAAATCAACCAGATAGCACAAGCTCGAGGAACTACAAGTGCAGTGAAGTATAACAGTGAAGCAAGACCTGTACATATATACACACATGAATACAAAACCAATGCATCGTTGAAACAAGTTCTAGTGAGGAGACAACAAGTTCGAATCAAGTCGAACATTATCAAAAAACTAAATCATGTAAAACATTATCCAGTATCAAGTACCGAAGGCTAAAATAAAAAAAACAGTTGTAATTCACTAGTGTTACCAGAAATTAAGACCGAAGTCGCAAGAGAAATCAATTACTCAAGCACCCAAAACACGAATTTAAACAAGACAGAGATCATGAAAAAAAAAACTGACTTGAACTAGATGTGAGCGGAAGACCACTCACCTTAGTTTGAATCGAGGAGCACGCGAGTGAGCGAACCAGAAGCAAAAACCCTAAAATTTGGAGAAGAGGGAGATGATCGAATCGAGGCCGCCACTACTAACGTCGAAGCCCTAATCTTTGCAGATCGAAGGAGGAACGAGAGACGAAGGAACGAAAACTCCAATTTTTCTGAAGCCCTAGCTATTTGGACGTCGCCATTTTTTTCTTCTTCGAGGAACGAACGAAAGAAGTCGCCGCCATTTATTTTCTTTTCTTCGATTTAGGTTTAGGGTTTGTGAATGAAATGAGAAAGGGATCGGGTATAGGGTTTTAAACGAAATGAATGGGCCGAGATAAAATTTTAAAGCCCAAAACCCTTTAACAATTTTTTTCTTGTTTTCTTCCAAAAGGATTCTAACCGATTCAAAAATTCCAACAACAATTTTTATTAAACGAATTCCAATTCGAATCGAAGCTCCTATAAGCAATTAACTAGCAGAGAAATCGTTTAACAATGATATCAAATCGATGCGAAAACCCCGGTTATCACCGAAATTTAAATTGAATTCAATTTAATTTTATACGCGTTTATACGTCGTGTATTCGCAAAACAATTTTGATAAATACGAAAATTGAAATCCGGTAATAATTCAATATTACGGACCCAATGAAACTTGTTTCGTCAAATTCCGAGACTGTGCCTCGGAAGGTTATTTTTAAATTCGATTTCAAACGATAATATTTTCAAAATTGAACAAATCGCTTTTAAAATCAATTCTGAAGCTTCTATTACCTTCAGTATTATCAATATGAATTTTCTAAGCCTTTAAATTATTTTTAACCGGCTTAAAATCGAAGATTCAAATTTTATTCAACTTTTAATAGATTAAATTCTAGAATTAAATCGCCAATTTATTCTGATAATTTGAAATTCAAGTCAAATCATCATTAAAATATTTAAAATTAATTAAATATTCTTAAATTAAATTGTTCAAAATTCAGGGTCGTTACAAACTCCCCTCCTTAAAAACTTTTCGTCCACGAAAAGGAAAGGTTGTTAAAATTTCATCGATATTTATACTCTAGTAAAATTTTTTACTAACTTAAAACTCAATACAAATAAATGAATATAGGATTCATTTCATTTGTTTAATCTCACTAGTTTTGTTTATCTTCTCTTTTGTTAATTGATTTTCTAAAATCAAAACACAAAAGTCTTTTATCAACATTTTCGATTTACAACTCAGATTCAAACTTAAAATTCTTCACATTAGAGATTTATATAATATATATCTTCCAAAGCTGTGGACTTTCAAAACATTACAAAGATCCTCTTCCTTAGTTCATTAAGTTGGAATTTCGTAATTTTAATTTCAAATCATTGATTTGCTATTTACAGTTTGAAAATACTTGCTAACTCGAAATTTAACAAGTCCATCTTCGTTCTCACAGACATTAGACATACGCTGGCCAGGCGCAGGTCTAAAAATCTCCAAGTACTAAATATACTTGCTTCAATTCCCAGTGAAAATACTTTTAAAAATTCTTTTAAAAAAATGGATATGGAAAGCACGTTCCCCCATGGATCACAGTTTACCCGGCGGTTACGCTACTATCTCAGTAGAATCGCTTGTAACCGTAGATTTCACATCTCTCTTGAATTTCGCCATGGTTGTTGCCATAGATCGCGGTCCACACGGCGGTTACGCTACTATCCCAGTAGAATCGCTTGTAACCATAGGCATCTCGCCCCTCGAATTTCGCTTAGCATTTAGATTGCAGTTTACTCGGCGGTTGCGCCATTATCCCAATGGAATCGCTTGTAACTGTGGGCATCTCGCCCCTCAAATTACGCTAACATACATCATAATCAACATGATCCCATCACGAGGGATTCTAGTCCAAATGGACATTCCAACTTATGGAAAATTCTACGTAGCTACGAATTTCAAATGGACACTCTTCACGAGTTCCAATACCTTCTCCAATAATAAATGGAAGGTACTTTTCCATATCCTCAGTTTAGAAAACATAATACTATACATATATAGTACTTCATTTCACATTTCGTACATATCATACTCATGTAAACATACATAAGATTTCCATAACAATGTCTTTCTAAACTAACGGTTTCAAATTTACCGCATTCATATATATAAGTTCTGAAAACTTACATATCCATATTCATAACAAAATAGAGGATTTCAAAATTTTCCTCTAAGTCGATTTGGAAATTTAAGGTTATCTCAAACCTAATTCATATTCATAATTCCATTTATTATCGACTTTCACATTCAATTTGGATTTCACGTTACATCGTCAATTCTCAACACAGAATTGATGTCTATCGATATATAACCTCTGAGCTCGTACGTCTCAGAGAAGGGTGTTAAGCTAAGAGAATAAATTCTCCGCCACCAACAGATATATATTTAATAGAGATCAATTGCTATGTCATCAATTCACAATGTTAGACATACAATCCAAATCATCATCTGAAATTCAAAGCTCAACTTATATTGTCTTTGATGTGGAAGTTAAACTCAATTTTAACTTAACGATTCAATCTTTTGAAAAATTTCAAATTGAACAAATTGTTCAAATTTCTCATTTAACTTTTCAACTTCGACTTCAAAAATGAATTTCAAATCATTTATTCCTTACGGAATATATTCACAACATTTCACAATTGGAAAAACATTTCCATACTTATTTAAAAATAAGTAATTCACAAATCCATTTATTTTCAACATTTGAAAATATTCGATATACTTTAATCAAAATTAAATATATATTTCATCTTTAAGGAAATCATTCTCTTTCACATTTTTATTTGAGTTAAAACGAAAGTTACGTAAAACATCATTACGACAACTCAAAATCATTAGTATAGGGATTCGAAATTTAGATAGATGTATAAATCCCAATACTATACAAAACATTTCCTTTCGGAAATCATTTACTATAACAACAGTGTTATAGTCTACCATTTCCTTATTTCTCGAAAACGTCTATTTCAACAATGAATGTTGAAATCTATGGTTTCGATATTCAATGCCTTTGAAAACATCTTTAAAACATTTATCTTCGTTTTAAAATATCGTTTTCCCAAAACATGTCCATTTTATTCAATAATATATTCACGGTCCAAAATTGTGAATATACTACTTTTAACAAACTATACAGAATTTTACTTATCAAAATAAGTCAGTTTCGAATTTATAAACAACGTTTATAAATTCTATTCCTATTCATAAAGACTTCAATTTATAAAAATTTCTTTATTAACCCTTCCTTTATAACTCAGTTTTATATCAGAATTTTAATTTACAAGTAAATTACTTATAAATTCTTTTATTTCGCAACTTTGATTCATTTTATAACTTCACAATCTTAATTCTGTAATTTCCATTCACTTATGAAATCCATTAAATATTTCACTTTTAACACTTATACAAATCATTTTATAATTCCAATATAATATCAATCTTTTCAAATCTTCTATTTAAACGTTTATAATAATTCAAAAATTCCAATTTAACTATTATATAAATTTATCAATTTTCCATTTCCAAGACAATCTACTAGTTCTTTAATAAATCATTCATCGACTTGGTTTTCAATTTAATCGCATTTGATTCGTTCACATTGGATTTTTCTAACATTCATTCATATCCAATTAGTTCACATTCACTAATTTACATTCAAGTTAGTTTGCTTTCAGTTCAAATCAAATTTGATTCTCTTTAAACCTACTTATCTTTCAATTTGAATTCAATTTACATAGCTTTCAAATTCCATTAATACAATTTCATTAATACTTAATGAATTTCCATACGATCAACTAGCAAAACCAATGCACATTCAACTTAACCAAATTTATTTACTTTGCTTACATTCAATTTGGTTTAACACACTTAATTTCAATTGGTTTATATTCTAATTCAGATTAAATTTTTTATACTCACCATATTCACTAATTCACTTTTACAATTAAAGTTGAATTTCCTTTCTATAACTCAAATTCATATTCATTCTTCACTTTATCAATTCATTTTGATATCAAATTCAACCTCATTCAACATTACTTAAGTCAGGTTTCATTTTATCTTCACTTGACTTATTTTCACCATAAAACTTAAGTTCGTCTCAAAATTATTTGAAATTCTATTTTATTTAACTTTACTAAAGTCAAATTCATATCACATTTCAAAATTCAGATTTTGTTTTACTTAACAAAACTGTTTAACCATTTAAAACTGGTTTTACTTAAATTTTCATCTCAATAATTTATCAAATCCAGTTCAATTTATTTAACTTTCTTTAGTTAAATTCCAAATCATATATTTATTAATACTAATTCAATTCAATTTAACTTTTCTTAAGTTAAAAATCTTTATTTTCAAAAACAGTTTTATACTTCTTTGGATTTGAAAAACATTCTCTTTTAAAGTGTTTCTAGTAACTATTCATATTAAACATCATAAACTAAGCTTTGTGTAAACCAAAGCTCTGATACCACCTTGTAACATTCCCCATTTTGACCGCCTCCAGTCGGTAATTAAACCAACTCGAAACGTTCAAAAAGACGAATTGTTATTTAGTTTATAAGGTTTAAACAGAATCAGCCACAGAAACACAGAATAATAACACTGAATTAAAACAAATGAGAATTTATTTCATTACTATAAATCTTTTTATATACATCAGAGTTTATACAATTTTAATACTGATACAGCGGAATATCTTAAAATACAATTTTTCTCGAAATAAATGATTCTTTACTCTCTCTCTAACTTCGCTGCTCGAAAATCTTCAAGCTGTAAAATACTCGGTCTGACCCGAGTATTATATTCAAAAGAAAATAATACACAGGTCAGTCTAATTCAAACCAGTTTATTAGTGCATAGAGGCAATAATAATTTAAATAGACGACAGTCACAATAATTCTCGTCTATCCGACTCTTTAAACAAAGAAACCGGATAATGGTCAATATAACACTTAACAGTGTTTAACAATAAATCAGCAGATTTAAATCATCAACAGAGATAAATAAACAATTTATCAAATCGACTAAATCAATTTAAAACAATTGAAATTGTCATTTTAAAACCATTAAAGTTTGATTGGCTGCCATACACGCACGCGTGTAAGGCCTCGCCAATACAGCATAAAAGATCAATGCATCACGACGCAAAGAAATATCAATTCGAAACTGTCGAGTTGGGTGGCTGCAGTACACACGTACGCGTGCACTGCCTCGCCACTACAGTGCGTAGAAACTGCCAAGGTCAAAGTTCAACATACATGAACCATCAAGAATATACAAACTCAAGCTTACAAAAATGCAGACTCAACAGTGACCAAATGTACAAGTCCAGATACAACATAGGGTATACTTGATGAAGGAATACATAGTGAAACCAAATGATGAACCAGCAAATGCAAGTTTAGCTATGAAGCAATGGAACAAGTTAACATAGATTCAAAATACCAGATGTACAGAGGTGACTCAATATTTAAACATATGTACTGCATCACGTATACCAGATAAGGGCACCAGTGGAGCAAAATGAAATGCATATGTCAAACTCAAATAGTGGATTCCAGAATGCAGTGGCCATACACCTATATGCATACAAGAATGTATGCATACAAATGATCAGCAACTCGGGCTAGTCCAGCTACCATGTGAAAGCAAGCAGTTAAAAATAACAACAATGCAGACTGTTCAAAGTTTAAGTAGAGACCATAAGATGAACCAGGCCCACTAGCATACTTAGAGACAAATAAAAGTATCACTTTTAAACGAGACAGAGAACCAGTTTTAAACCAAGCAAATGTCCATCACGTATACAATGACTATACTGAACAAAAGGTCAGACTACACAAATTCAAAGCAATGCCACTGGCAAACAAGATGAACCAGACAGGTCAAGAAATGAATATCAGACTACAATATCAAATGGAACAATGAATCAATTCATATGCAATCAGGACTAGGTGGTACAAAGAATGGCCATACACATATATACATACAAGGATGTAAGTATACAAATGATCAGCCCCCAAGGTACAGTGCAACTACAAAGAAGACAGAACAACATGCACAACTTCAAATCTGTGCAAGCTACTGGTATGAAATGCAGACAGGTCAAAGTTAAGTGCAAGACCATATTCAAGTATGCAAAGAACAGAGACAAGACCTGGAAACAGTGATGAATCGAAAATTACAGTACTCAAGTAATACAAGAATGCCCAGACTCAACAAATGTCACATGTATGGTGTCAAGTGAACAGGCACAGACAAAGGCAACATGAGACCAGATGCTCAAGTGCAACCACTACAATGTATATGAGGTGCAGACCACAAAAATCAAAATTTACAATGAAATCAAAATGCAGATATCGACATTGATGCACTGCAGTTCGACAGTCCAACCAAGGATGACATAACAGGGATGAAACAACATGGACAACACTGATTCAAATAAAATCAACCAGATAGCACAAGCTCGAGGAACTACAAGTGCAGTGATTTATAACAGTGAAGCAAGACCTGTACATATATACACACATGAATACAAAACCAATGCATCGTTGAAACAAGTTCTAGTGAGGAGACAACAAGTTCGAATCAAGTCGAACATTATCACAAACTAAATCATGTAAAACATTATCCAGTATCAAGTACCGAAGGCTAAAATCAAACAAAACAGTGGTAATTCACTAGTGTTACCAGAAATTAAGACCGAAGTCGCAAGAGAAATCAATTACTCAAGCACCCAAAACACGAATTTAAACAAGACAGAGATCATGAAAAAAAAAACTGACTTGAACTAGATGTGAGCGGAAGACCACTCACCTTAGTTTGAATCGAGGAGCACGCGAGCGAGCGAGCGAACCAGAAGCAAAAACCCTAAAATTTGGCGAAGAGGGAGATGATCGAATCGAGGCCGCCACTACTAACGTCGAAGCCCTAATCTTTGCAGATCGAAGGAGGAACGAGAGACGAAGGAACGAAAACTCCAATTTTTCTGAAGCCCTAGCTATTTGGACGTCGCCATTTTTTTTCTTCTTCGAGGAACGAACGAAAGAAGTCGCCGCCATTTATTTTCTTTTCTTCGATTTAGGTTTAGGGTTTGTGAATGAAATGAGAAAGGGATCGGGTATAGGGTTTTAAACGAAATGAATGGGCCGAGATAAAATTTTAAAGCCCAAAACCCTTTAACAATTTTTTCTTGTTTTCTTCCAAAAGGATTCTAACCGATTCAAAAATTCCAACAACAATTTTTATTAAACGAATTCCAATTCGAATCGAAGCTCCTATAAGCAATTAACTAGCAGAGAAATCGTTTAACAATGATATCAAATCGATGCGAAAACCCCGGTTATCACCGAAATTTAAATTGAATTCAATTTAATTTTATACGCGTTTATACGTCGTGTATTCGCAAAACAATTTTGATAAATACGAAAATTGAAATCCGGTAATAATTCAATATTACGGACCCAATGAAACTTGTTTCGTCAAATTCCGAGACTGTGCCTCGGAAGGTTATTTTTAAATTCGATTTCAAACGATAATATTTTCAAAATTGAACAAATCGCTTTTAAAATCAATTCTGAAGCTTCTATTACCTTCAGTATTATCAATATGAATTTTCTAAGCCTTTAAATTATTTTTAACCGGCTTAAAATCGAAGATTCAAATTTTATTCAACTTTTAATAGATTAAATTCTAGAATTAAATCGCCAATTTATTCTGATAATTTGAAATTCAAGTCAAATCATCATTCAAATATTTAAAATTAATTAAATATTCTTAAATTAAATTGTTCAAAATTCAGGGTCGTTACATTCACCGTTGATACAAGAAATATACTTTTAAAAACCAAAATTTTCTAAATATTCTCTTAAATTTTATAGGATGTTCACCGTTGAAACAAGAAATATACTTTTAAAAACCAAAATTTTCTAAATATTATTTTTTGCTGTATTGGATGGATGCAATTTTAGTTTGATCAAAAAGATCAACTTAGAGCATTGACCTGATGTAATTTGATTTCATCTACACGATGCGACTTTAACTACATTAAATTGTAGTGGTTAGTGCTAAGATAACTTTTATGAAGTTGATTTAATTTTACATTATTGCACTGGTAAACTACAAAAACAATTTGGATAATGGGAAAACTTCACCTTGGTTAGGATTCAATTGTGGTTTAATAAGAGCGGTACTTTATTTAAGTAGAGCATCCATTTTAATGTTTCATTGGTTCGACGATAAGAACTCCACAACTTCGGTTTAGAGCATGTTGCCACTTGCATTTGAATTAGTGATCCGTGACCAATTCAATACTGTATATTTTTTTTATAGAATTCAACAATAACCTTTTATTAAAATGTCAATACAATAGAGGACCTGAGGTGGCAACCCCAAGTGCTGGTGTGGAGGCAACACCCCTGCCATGGAGATCGATCATGCCGATCAGTTCATGGGTTTAGGGGCAGCACCAAATAACGGGATGCGAAGATCTACCAGTTGAAAAAATGGTGTATGTTATTAATGTTAGTTCGACATTTTTATCAATGTAAAATTTACATGCTATAAATATTTATAAGTTTGTTACCGAGATTATTATTTTTGTTGAAATTACATTTATTGTTTTTATTTTATTTTATAAAACAAACTACTATATTTAAAAACGAACACTACAACAAAATCAACATTTTACAACGGTGGAAAACCATTGTAAATGACCTATTACAACGGTGAGTGCACTGTCGTATTATAAGAAGTTGTAATAGACTAAAATCTTTTACAACTGGGTTTCGATGTTGCAATTAACCGTTGTAGTAATCTCTACTATAACTGTTATCCACCCTTGTGATTTCTTATGTTTTACAACTTTTTCTGACAGTTGTAATATTCTTTATTACAATTATAATTGACAGTTGCGATTTAAATCCAAAAAAATATTTACATGTAGCAATTATTCACATATTAATAATCATAGAATTCATTCATATATTAATAATCATAGAATTCATATATTGATGCAGCAACTATAACTGAATCAGATTCATTCATATATTAATGATCATAGTATTCCAACAAAGTACAATGCATATCCAACAAAACAATCTAAAGTAGTCATTCACATCACCAACTAAAACGTTACCAAAACAACATTCTAACATAACCATTCCAAAATACAATGATACAACACAAAATACATAAGAAAGATAAAGTTTTGTATCACAAAACAATACATACCCTAAGGATGTACACTAGTCGAAGGCAATGAAGTCATTATGCCAAGCCACGGTTGATCCAACAGCTTCTCTAATGATACACATCTCGGAATTCGGCCTCCACAAGAAAGCTTCTGGATCCACGGCCACATCAATCCAAACTTTACAACCATCTGGTCCTAGTTTTTTAAAGTGCACCAAACAATTAGGATTAGTGGATACCACCGTTCCTTCTACAACAACTTGCTTTTGCCATGTACCAGTTTAAAATTGGAACCGAATAACTAAAAACTGCAAGTATAAAAAATGCTTTAGCAATATTTTCTTACCATTTCTTCTTCCAATCTTGCATAACCTTTTCTGCTCATGGTATGTGGGAGTTTATTCTTTGCTCTCATAGTTTATTCTTTGCTCTCATAGTTTTGCATAACCAATATTTATTGAAATAAGATTCGAAATCAAGATTTAGTTTCTAAAATTGCAGTTTCTAAATATGATTGCAGTGCAGTTTGTATGGAGATTATTGTGGTGGAGGGGGAGTTGTTGATGAAGTGTGAAGGGTGAGGAACGAAGTGTGATATGCAGGAAACAGAAGTCCACTTACTGGCTAGGGATGGATGTATTGTGTAGTCTTGAAATAGGGACGGTAAAGCAAGTACATTTTGTAATAGAGAAAACAGAGAAAACAAAAAATGCAATTGGAATGTATTGTTTGTAACAGAGAAAACAGAGATGTAAAAATGATAGTGAATAGTATCTGAGTTACTGAAAATGTTTATCTTTTTTCATAAACTGAAACAAACAAAACAAATGCAGCTGCACAAAAAAAGAAATTTACTAAATAGAAAAGCCACAAAACAAAGAAGCAAAATATCAAAGTGTCAATGCAAGATGTAAATGTAAATGCATAGGTGAACACAAAACAGAAAAAAAAATGCAAAACAGTAGGCATAATATAACCATTAAAAATATGCAAGAGTTATACTGAAAAGTCATAATCTAGTACCTGTATACAAGTCCATAGATCATCCCTCAATTCGTCATCGACTTTCTTCCATCCGCTAATTGTTATAGGCACAATCCCCCTTGCTAGAGTGATATCACCTGTATTACCACCACCAGATGAAGCATTGTGTGCAAGTATTGAAAAGAAAACAATGAGAAAAGCTAAAGTGATATCACCTGTATTACCACCACCAGATGAAGCTGAAGCACCCGCACCACAATTATTGCATCACAGGTCAGATATCATTCCACCACTCAAACTGAAATGAAAATTTTCTCATATAAATTAAAAAACATTGCAGATAGGTATAAATATTAAACTAAACATTTCATCAAACATTCGCGATAACACTTTAGACTAGAAAAGGTAAAATAAAGATACTCATGCGACTTGAAAAAAATGGTATAGGGATACGTGTCAGCCAATTATAACGTGAAAAAATAATTTCATACAAAGGCGCCCAAAACTAGTGTATATACGGTATGAACAGGACATTATATTACAGGCGAACAGTCAAAAATACAAAGATAATCATTCTCACCCTTTGAGATTGAATTTATGCACCGTAAGTGACATGTAAGTAACTGTAAGTAAAACCTGCTAGCAACTGCAAGAATACAAAGATAATTATGCTAATGTAGAAGTAAAATATGAACTTTTACATGGTAGAAGTCAAGTACCTGTAGGTGACTCTTGACATGGTATATAGTTAAGCTTTGTATACCTATGACTCCGAGAACACCCTCTGGTATAGCCCCTATTTCAAAATTTTAGTATAAATGAATATGCATATTTAAGCAATATGTATTATTTGGCACTTTGCTCTAACAGTTTATGTTCAACAAATGAACTGCAAACAAGAAACTAATAACTAAATATACGATACATTATAGGCAACAGTAACAAATCTACTTCTAGACTAAATTAATTTTATTAAGAAAACAACTACTTAAAATTACAATAACAAAATAACATTATTAAAATATGGAATGGGCAGCAAATCACTCACGTTCAGTGCAACCGAATAAGTAAGCTGCCTTCATAAAGTAGTCCACTCTTTTCAAAGGCTTTCTATTAACCAACAATTGACACAGCATATAGTTAAAGTATAGCTATGTATCCTAGTTTACGAGTATGCATTCATATATTTATATAATTATAACAAAGTAATATCCATTAATTAATTATGATTGTTTTGTATAAATTATTCAATAAAAAAAATTCAATTGGTAGCGCAAATTTAGTTCTTGTGCCAGACGTTTTTCATTTGATTCATGCCCACTATACATCAATTTGATTTTTCCTTGCTTATCTTATTATGAACTGAGAGAACTATGGATAAATTTCTTTAAGATTAGTGAGCAGTATCCTCTAAGTTTAGAAATATTAAAAAAAATCCTCTTAATAATGTTTAAACCTTTTTTTTAGATTGGCTAGGCTAGGCTCATGGCCCAGCCCAATTATGGTTGTGCACCACCCTTTGGCTGGACTCTGGTCCAGCCAGGTGGACAAGCTAATGGCTTGGCTCCTATATCATACACCAGCATGTGCAGCAGTGCATGGTTGTTGCTATGCAGCAGCCAACAGGGGTTGCTGCCCTACGCCATGGCCTATATTTTGTTAAACCCATTTTTCTCTCCATTATTTACTTAATTGATACCAAAATATAATATGATGTAAAATCAAATAATACGCTCAACTGCTAAATGAAACTTAAGTAGGGACATATTGTTGTTGTATACTTTACTTTATAGACAATGACTTGCTGTTAGTTGTATTGTAACGATAAACAAATGGTGATTACTATTTATTTAACATACACACACAAGGGCATCAAATTATCTAAGCAAGTTACTATCATTACTCTTAGACTCTTAATAAACAAATGAAAACATTTTTTGAGTGGAAGCTGTCAGGTTGTCTGGAATACAAATTAGCCAATAGAAAAGAATGGTGCATTAAAGCTGATAGACCACACACATCAAACCTTAGCTAAGCTTACCTTAATTGCAGCTTGTTTGGAATCTAATGATTCAAACTCAATGAACGCAAAGCAAATATTTCTCACCCGCAAGAGTAAAAACAGTTTTTAAAAAATTAAACTAAACATTAAGATGCAATACATCTGAAACGAACTAATTAAGATTCACAAACATAAACAACCTTGTGGCTTCTGACTTGGAGCCCTCCTTGTTTAATTGGCCCAATTTTTTTTAGAGCTACTTCCACTTCAACAACACTGAAAGTGGATGTAAATTGTGAAGGCACAATAATTATCTGCTATCAGGAAAATGCATATTAGAAACAAAATTGGATTTTCCTACTGTTGGGATGTAACCTTTTTTGTGATCATTTGTCTCCGATGAGCTTTCCATTTTATTTGCAGGGGTAACCTCCTCAGTGCTAAAGTTGTTTGCAGACTATATCAAAGATAATTACACTTGATGAAATAAAATAATGATACACTGAAATAACTGTACGTTGTTTAGCAGCAAAAGATGCACCAGTAACAAACGCAGAAAAGGAGGAACGTGCAACATAGAAAATGAAATGAAAATTATTAGTATAAATTTGGAACTTTAGAAATATAAGCCCATAACAATATGCAATTATTGAAATGAATGATACATTGTAGAGATGTTTACTTATCTGCTTATTTGTGCAGTAGCAGCACCTTGCTGCTGTAGGCAGTAGTACCCACTGCTACCACTTGCAGCAGGGCTGTTGCCTCGCTACTGAGACCGAGGCTCGCTGTTAGCAAAGACCGACATCTCCCCTCCCCTCCGGCACCTCCTACTCGCTCTTGATTTATCTCAAGTTTTCAATATCTATCTCATTTAAAAAAAATAGCTTTAATACTCTTTTTGATGTACTTCAACCTTATCTTATAATATAAAGTCTACATTCAATATATATAACATGTTTAAAACAACACAATATGTAAATCAAGCCATTGAAGGAAAAAAACAAAGTTCTGGAGCAAGATTGTTTAAAATTGAAAATTCGAAAACTTACTTACAATAAACCCTTTTCTTTAAATTTCATAAATATGGTATGAAATAATCAAATGAAGTATGATCTTGCAAAAAGAAACCACTGTCAATTCTCAAGGAAAACAAAAGCGTGTTACAGTAATTTTTTCTTCATCAAATCTTAGATTTATGCTTTAATTTTTTGATTTGGAAATGATAGTAAAGCTTTATATTCATCAATAATGCAAAAGATCAAGATTCAAGGATTGAATAAGAGGAGAAATCAAAATATAATCTCATTAACCATGTATCGTGTTACATATACCAAAACAAGTCATTGCAAATATAAAAAATAAATTCAAGTTCATTTATAGTAAAGTGATCTTTTATATATATATATATATATATATATATATATGAAAATGAATTACAGATCTCAACTTATAACATTTTCAAAATTGAAACACAACCCAGTTAAATCTCAGTTAAATAGAAACAAAAAACATTGCTCCTTGCCTACTTAATCAAAACATGCAAGCCTTAACCCGCATAATCTATAAAGCATGCAGCATACAAAGGATAAAGTACCAACTCAGAACAGAACAAACACTGCATAAAAATTCTAAATAACCTAGGATAAGATCTATGAACATGATATACGTCTAACCACCCACTCCATCAGTCAAATCCATGAAACTACAAGTATACATAAGACCCACCAGTCAAACCGAAAATTGAATTAAGAATCACACACATAGATACATAATTCCTGATTCGTAATTTGACACTCAAAACCTATAAAATTCCAAAAACTGCAAAACCCAAAACCCAAATCATGAACCTTGATACTCATTGAACACACACACACTGATACAATTAGAACACTCAATTAGAACAAATAGAACGAAATGAATATACCTTAAGCATACGATATCAGCAGCAGTTTTGAGGACCGAGCACGTTAACGCGAGGAAGAAGATGGAAATAGCGTACACTATCAGCAGCAATTTTGAGGAGCAGATTAGGTTTTTTTTTGAAATTATGGGTTTGCAAATTGAAATAATAATATTATTATTTATCATTCATTATTCAATATAATAATATAGAAGTAAAAATTAATTAAAGAGAAGGCTACGCGTAATGCACAAAAATTTCGATTTTGTAAAATAGCAGGTAAAATGTCCATTCTAAGCAAATATATTACTGAAATACATCAAGTCATTAAGTAGATAACATAATAACAATGTACCTCATACAAATAAATCATGAATTAAACCATTCATCGACACCTATTATAAAATGTCATCACTGAATCTAAAAATAATATTGCCAATAAATTCATTATGTTCGAAGAAGAAGAAATTAAATTTGAATAACAAGAGCATTTTCTAAAATAGAAACAGATTGATCTAGAGTTAAAGAAACTTAACATTAGCGACCATATATTGAAAACCATGGTAAAAATGTCCAACAAAAACGATTCAAATGTACAAATAAATGACATGCTCTACAAACAAACATGTTTTATCATGTGGTATACAATTATATGAATGATAAATCACTGTGCTTATCTTAATATAACCATAAAAATAAAACATTCAGAAGTGCAGCATTGCAAAACTAAGTAGCAGATAATGTGGTTCAGGCGCAAGACCGGCCAAAATTGAGCATGCAACCATATTGACAGCTACTGGATATGAAACTGAAGCTACCAATTTTAACAGTACAGCGATGTAGAACCTGATGCTGCCTATATACCGTAGGTCTATGTTAAACTGAGTTAAGGCTGCAAGTATACTAATTTATATACAGAAAAATTAAGGGAGAAAGCACCAGACCCATATTGTTTAGGAGTCTCAAAGTTGAATATTCTTCATCAAAAGCAATGGCTGTCGATGCCGATGTTATTGTTGCAGGTTGCGTAGTGGAAGGCAATGTCATAAATGATGGAGCATCAGTTAATGCAAGAACCTCGACTTCGTCAGGCTTCAAAACTTTGAGAAGCACAAAGAAAGAAGGCAAACCTATCGACTATCTTCAAGAAAATGTATGTACTTCTCTTATTTAGGTACCACTCTAGCTAGATTCGTTAGGATGAATGACAGTCCATGCTCGGCCACCTTTTTCTTTATAGTAGAGACAACCTGTATGAAAATTAATTGCATTATTTCATGTTTTTTTGTCTTATCAAGTGTAGCAGAATCAACTTGTATGAAAATTAGTTGCATTATTTCATGTGTTTTTTTCTACTAAATGTAGTAGATGAAGCATATGTCAGTTTTACCATGAAAGCTTTAAAGAACTATGATTACTTTTATTCAAGAAAAAAAGCGATGTGCAGTGGCTTTTGTAGTTACTTTTGGGTAGTCGAACAAAGAAGGTTTCGCAGTTGAAAATACCTCAAAATTTATCATTTTGATACCATAATTGAGTCCAATAAACGGAGTGGGCGGGAAAGCAATGCTAATGAAATATCTGAGAGGATATCAGTTTAAGTGGGTGAACACTCCTAAACCGACTACAATTGTCATTTTATCATGCTCAGATTCAGGAAAAAGTTTGATTGAAACGTTACAGCCACCACCATCAACAATTTCAGAAGCTAATATGGCCCCTCCCCTTTTCATGCTTTTGATTCATTCATATAAAATCCAATCAATGTTCAAAATTCAATAAAAAGCTGCAATATCTTTATTTCTTCATGTAGAACTTGTTCATTTCAACAAAAATGGCTTTAAATTTTTAGAACTGGGTTAAATTTGTTTGAAACAAAAGCATCTGACGTGAAAATCGTAATCCATATGATTTCTTAATTATAAAATTAATTAACTTACTCATCAAAATGTTAATTTGATTATTATTTTTGGTTTCTACCATTTTAGCTTGGTTGATTATGAAAAGATACGTTAGCAGTGTAAATTACTCCAATTTTCTCTATTATAAATTACTCCAAGTCATAAATGTCTAAGATTTCGAACAATAGTATTTTAAGCTTACTTGAGCTGAAACAACACCTGATGAAGCAGCATACCTAGGTTCGACGACCAGAGGCTCCGACCTAACTCCCACCTTCATGCCGACCTACGACCTAACTCCCACCTTCATGCCGACCTACGACCTATCTCCAACCCCCATGCCGATCTACGACCTAAGCTACAACCTCCGACCTAATTTCAGCGACCTACCCCATCCAATTGCCGACCTATCTCCAGTCGACATCACCGATCTACGACCTAATCCAAGTTCCGACCTATCATCACCGACCCACGACCTATTATTGCCTCCGACCCATCACCGCGACTCACGACACCATTTCGCTGCCGCCCAAAACCCTAGTTCGCGACACGACCTAAATCCTAAGTCGGAGCCGAGATACCCCATAAGTCGGAGTCGAGATAAACTGAGTCGTTGCTGAGGTAACGGGAATCACTGAAATTTTTAAGTCGCGATTCGTTGAAGTCGTTGCCGAGTTATCTTGAGTCGGAGCCGAGGTAGCCTGAATCACTGCCTTCTTCATCAAGTCGCGAACGAATAATTTAGGTCGCAAACTAGTATTGATAAGTCGGAGCCGAGCTAAGTCGTTGCCGACCTAAGTACTTGTTTTTCTTTGAAGTTTTTGTGTTGAGTTGTAACTGTTGAGCTTAAGTCGTAAGTTGCCTGGAATGGTAGGTCGAGACTGTTAAGTCGGAACCGACCTAGGAGATGTAATTTTTGTTGTTTTTTTTGGTGAGAATTGTAAAATGCCTATAAATAGGCCGAGACTTTCATTTGTAAAAGGTTGTTGAATATTGAATAAAATTCTCTTTTGTTAGCTTGTTTCTTTCAATTCAATTGGTAGTCGAGTGTATCTCCTATCTCCACTACGTCATTCGAGTGCGCTCGGATCATCGTTTGTTGAAGCCGA
The DNA here is from genome assembly GCA_030737815.1 of Allium fistulosum. Taxonomy (NCBI): domain Eukaryota; kingdom Viridiplantae; phylum Streptophyta; class Magnoliopsida; order Asparagales; family Amaryllidaceae; genus Allium; species Allium fistulosum. Next base: position 1,111,851,060 of record CM060907.1, on the reverse strand, counting down.
TTCACGGTATCTTGTGCGCAAGATCAACGTCGAAGAATCGTAGATCTCTTTCCGGTATCTTCGGATCAACGAGTCAGAGATAGCCAGAGTTCGGTATCTTCGGATCAACGAATTCGGGCAATTCAGCATTCATCACTCCATCGACTGCTACTTTCATCGATTGAAGATCGTTTTGAATTATCCGCTGCGTCAGTTTGGTATCAGAGCTTGTTTTAGCCAATCATAGCTAAATCGAGTCTTGGAGCTGAGAATTTGAAGTGTTGAAGTTGTGTACATCGTGTTCATCATATTTTGCAACAAAGTTGGAGTTTTCGATCCATTTCATTTTGGATCAAAGTTCAAAAGGCGTTTGAAAACTTGAAGTGTGAATTTGTTGAAGTGTTTGTGAAGAATTCAATCATGCCGCCAAGACGAGTTCAACGTCATCGCAATATTAATGCTTTGTATGGAAGAGAAGAGGCCGACGAAATGGAGCAACGAATCAACGAGAATTTCAATGAGAAGCTTACGAAAGGGATTGGTCGATTAGAGAGGATGATGTTGGAGATGAGTCAAAATCAGAGAAGAGTATCACCTGAATCGAGCCATGGAAGGAGTAGAGTTTCACCACATTCTAATCGGGAGAGAAGTGTTGATAGTGATCATAGAAGCGTGGATCGAGATCGTGATAGAAATGTGAATGATCGTGATCAAAGGAATGTAGATCGTAGGAATGTTGGTGGAAGAAATGGTGGTGGTAGAGATGTTGGTGGTCAGGATCGACATCGATATACATCGGATGGTGAAGAAGAGTATGATGGTGGTAGTGTTCATGGACGAGGACGTGGACGAGGAAGGAATCAATCGGAGTACGATCACAAGTGGGAATCGGGAATGAAAACTGAAATTCCTGAATTCAAAGGTGGTATGCAAGCCGAAGAGTTTTTGGATTGGATGGCTAATGTTGAAGAAATTTTTGATTTCAAAGAAGTTCCAGAACGTCGTAGAGTGAAGTTGGTTGCTACAAGGTTGAGGGGTAGAGCTTTGGCATGGTGGCAGCAAACCAAACTTACACGTGAACGAATGGGGAAGTCAAAAGTTGAATCTTGGGAGAAGATGAAGAAATTGATGAAAGCAACGTTCTTACCTTACAATTATCAATCTCTGATGTATCAACGTTTGCAGAACTTGAGGCAGGGCACAAAGACTGTTAATGATTACGCAGATGAGTTTTATCAGCTTATTGCAAGGAATGATATTATGGAAACGGAAGAGCATCTGACATCTAGATTCATTGGGGGATTGAGAATGCAGATTCAGGATATGGTTAATATGTTCGATCCAAGATCTGTGGCGGAAGCACATCAGAAAGCGTTGGCTTGGGAGAAGCAGGGACGACGAGGAGGTGGTGTGTTTACGAATTCCAATAATCAAGTGAAGGGTGTTGGTGGAAGTTCTAATGTGTCTAAACCTATCAGTAAACCAGTGGTGAAGGAGGTTGAGAAGGCAAAGGTTAACAACGGTTTCAAATGTTACAACTGTCAAGAGTTGGGTCATAAAAGCAATGAGTGTCCAAAGCCAAAGAAGAGAGCAATGATTGCTGAGGTTGAGGATGAGGATGAAGAAGCTGAATGCTCTAATTCTTTACCAGTTGAGGAGGAAGACTTACTGTCGGGAGATGACGGGTATGCATTGATGATGAGGAGAAGTTGTTTAACACCGAAGCAAGAGGAGGAAAGTAGTTGGTTGAGGAACAATATCTTTCAATCTACATGCACTATTCTGGGAAGAGTTTGTAAATTTGTTATTGATGCTGGGAGTTGCGATAATATTATCTCTACAGAAGCAGTGAAGAAGTTGGAGTTGAAAACTGAGAAACATCCTAAACCGTACAAGTTAGCTTGGTTGAGGAAGGGTGGTGAAGTGAAAGTTGGACGTAGAGCTTGTGTGAAGTTTTCAATTGGGAAGAAATACAAAGATGAAATCTGGTGTGATGTCGTAGATATGGACGTTTGTCATTTGTTGCTGGGGAGACCGTGGCAGTTTGATAGAGCAGTACAACATGATGGACGGACCAACAGTTACAGTTTCATGTTCGAAGGTACAAAGATTACTCTGGTTCCGAAGAAACGCCAACAGGAAGAAAACAAAGTGGAGGAAATCGAAGAGTTGAAAACTCTATTGACTTTGAAGGAGTTTGTTAAAGAAGTTGAAGAAGAGCCGGAAGTATTCTTGTTGATTGGACGAGAAAGCAGTGAAGAGGTTGAAATTCCAGAAGAAGTTAAATCAGTTCTGAAAGAATTTGACGATGTATTTCCAGAGGAGTTACCAACGGAGTTGCCACCGTTGAGGGATATACAACATCAGATAGATCTTGTTCCCGGTGCTGTATTGCCACACAGACCACATTATCGAATGAGTCCGAAGGAACATGAAGAATTGCGGAGGCAGGTAGAGGAATTGCTTGAACAGGAGCGTGTGCAGGAGAGTCTGAGTCCTTGTGCTGTACCAGCTTTATTGGTACCCAAGAAGGATGGGACATGGAGAATGTGCACTGACAGTCGAGCATTGAATAAGATTACCGTGAGATATAGATTTCCAATGCCGAGGTTGGATGACTTGTTGGATCAGATAAGCGGAGCTACTATCTTTTCTAAGATTGATTTGAAGAGCGGATATCATCAAATTCGTATCAGACCAGGAGATGAGTGGAAGACTGCTTTTAAAACCAGGGAGGGTCTATACGAATGGTTGGTTATGCCATTTGGTTTATCCAATGCACCAAGTACGTTCATGAGGGTGATGAATCAGATTTTTCGACCGTTCATTGGGAAATTCGTGGTGGTGTATTTCGATGATATTCTTATTTACAGTGGGAGTCCAGAGGAACATTTGAATCATCTTAGAGAAGTGCTGATGGTATTGCGACAAGAACAATTCTATGCTGCAACGAAGAAATGCGTGTTCATGACGCATAGTGTTTTATTTCTGGGGTATGTTGTTTCAGAGAAAGGAATACAGGTTGACCAAAGTAAAGTTGAGGCGATCAGAAATTGGCCGCAGCCCAAGACGATAACGGAAGTTCGTAGCTTTCATGGGTTGGCTTCATTTTATCGAAGGTTTATTCCACACTTTAGTAGTGTGATGGCGCCTGTTACAGATTGCATGAAAGGTAAACAGTTTGCATGGACGGAGGAAGCCGGGGTTGCTTTTGAACAAATCAAAGATCTTTTGACCTCTGCACCAATTCTAGTGCTACCTGATTTTCAGTTGGTGTTTGAACTACATACTGATGCATCCAAGGTTGGGATTGGAGGGGTGTTGAGTCAGAAGGGGCGTCCAATTGCATATTTCAGTGAGAAATTGTCAGGAGCAAAGATGCGTTACAGTACATATGATGTGGAATTCTATGCTGTTGTACAATCTATTAAACACTGGAGACACTATCTATTTCAGAAGGAGTTTGTTCTTTACACTGATCATGAAGCGTTGAAGCATTTACAAGGGCAAGACAAGATTTCAGCAAGACATGCATCGTGGATTGCATATCTACAACAGTTTACTTTTGTTGTTAAACACAAGTCAGGGGTGACAAATCGTGTAGCTGACGCTTTGAGTAGAAGGAGTCATTTGCTGACTACAATGAAAGTTGCGGTGACTGGTTTTGAATTATTGCCAGAGCAGACTGCAGAAGACTCTTATTTTAAGAAATTTGTTGAAAGGGACAATGAAGGGAAGACTGATGAGTTTATGATGGTAGATGGTTTTCTGTTCAAAGGAAATCGATTGTGCATTCCGGAGGGTAGTCTGAGAATGAAGATTATCAAGGAGTTACACGAAGAGGGACATGTTGGGAGAGACCGTACCTTGCAGTTGATTTCACAGTCCTACTTTTGGCCATCAATGAGGAAAGAGGTAGAAAGATTTGTGGAAAGGTGTCATATTTGTCAGGTTTCGAAAGGAACAGCGACGAATGCGGGGTTATATATGCCGTTACCGGTGCCTACCAAACCATGGGTTGATATCAGCATGGACTTTGTGTTGGGATTGCCGAGAACGCAGCGTGGTAATGATTCCATTTATGTGGTGGTTGACAGATTTTCGAAGATGGCACACTTTATTGCTTGTAAGAAAACGGCAGATGCTGTTCATGTTGCTCAGTTATTTTTCAAGAAGATCTATCGACTTCATGGATTGCCAGAATCTATTGTGTCAGATAGAGATACTCGATTTCTGAGTCATTTTTGGTTGAGTTTGTGGAAAATGGTGGGAACAAAGCTGAAGTTTAGTAGTGCTTATCATCCGCAAACTGATGGACAAACGGAGGTGGTTAAACGATCGTTGGGAAACTTGTTGAGGTGTCTTGTTCAAGATAACCTAAAGAGTTGGGATGTGAAGTTATGTCAGGCAGAATTTGCCCATAATCATGCCGTGAATCGAAGTACGGGGTTCAGTCCATTCCAGATTGTTTATTCGAGCTTACCGAAGGGACCTTTGGATTTAACGGTAATACCACAATCAAAGAAGACAGTTAAGAAAGCTGCTGATTTTGTTGAAGGGTTGACGGAGTGCCATAGAATCGTTCAGGAACGATTGGAAAAGACAAATGAGAAGTACAAACAAATGGCGGATAAGAAACGAAGGAGTGTAGTCTTCAAAGAGGGTGATTTTGTTTACACGGTATTGACGAAAGATCGTTTTCCAGTTGGGACTTACAACAAGTTGAAAGCTCGCAAGATTGGACCAGTAGAAATCTTGAAGAAAATCAATGACAATGCTTATCAGTTAAAGTTGCCAGATCACATTCACACTGCTGACGTTTTCAACGTTAAACATTTGATTCCGTACCATGGAGATGAGCTTGTTGAAAAAGAGAGAAGTACAAATTCGAGGTCGAATTTTTGTCAACAAGGGGAGGATGATGAAGCAGCATACCTAGGTTCGACGACCAGAGGCTCCGACCTAACTCCCACTTTCATGCCGACCTACGACCTAACTCCCACCTTCATGCCGACCTACGACCTATCTCCAACCCCCATGCCGATCTACGACCTAAGCTACAACCTCCGACCTAATTTCAGCGACCTACCCCATCCAATTGCCGACCTATCTCCAGTCGACATCACCGATCTACGACCTAATCCAAGTTCCGACCTATCATCACCGACCCACGACCTATTATTGCCTCCGACCCATCACCGCGACTCACGACACCATTTCGCTGCCGCCCAAAACCCTAGTTCGCGACACGACCTAAATCCTAAGTCGGAGCCGAGATACCCCATAAGTCGGAGTCGAGATAAACTGAGTCGTTGCTGAGGTAACGGGAATCACTGAAATTTTTAAGTCGCGATTCGTTGAAGTCGTTGCCGAGTTATCTTGAGTCGGAGCCGAGTAGCCTGAATCACTGCCTTCTTCATCAAGTCGCGAACGAATAATTTAGGTCGCAAACTAGTATTGATAAGTCGGAGCCGAGCTAAGTCGTTGCCGACCTAAGTACTTGTTTTTCTTTGAAGTTTTTGTGTTGAGTTGTAACTGTTGAGCTTAAGTCGTAAGTTGCCTGGAATGGTAGGTCGAGACTGTTAAGTCGGAACCGACCTAGGAGATGTAATTTTTGTTGTTTTTTTTGGTGAGAATTGTAAAATGCCTATAAATAGGCCGAGACTTTCATTTGTAAAAGGTTGTTGAATATTGAATAAAATTCTCTTTTGTTAGCTTGTTGCTTTCAATTCAATTGGTAGTCGAGTGTATCTCCTATCTCCACTACGTCATTCGAGTGCGCTCGGATCATCGTTTGTTGAAGCCGATTCACGGTATCTTGTGCGCAAGATCAACGTCGAAGAATCGTAGATCTCTTTCCGGTATCTTCGGATCAACGAGTCAGAGATAGCCAGAGTTCGGTATCTTCGGATTAACGAATTCGGGCAATTCAGCATTCATCACTCCATCGACTGCTACTTTCATCGATTGAAGATCGTTTTGAATTATCCGCTGCGTCAACACCGGGTAAAGTGGTAGGAAAATCTTTAGGATGTGCGAATGATTCTCTAATTTGATCCAACAAAGATCCTGATAACATGCTCAAGAAAAAACATTCCCAACTAAAAAATAAACAACCATGCTGCAGACTTTAACCTCTTTTTTGGCATTGGATGGATTTTCTTCTAGTCATGCAATCCCCAGCATTGCATAAGGAACCTGATATAAAATACCACCATTCAGAATTGCACTTGGTATACTTGGTCTGCTTAGGAATAATACATAAGTGGGTTGACCAGCAAATATTTGACTCGAAGAAGACAAAACAGAATGATTAACTTAAGAAGTGCACATCGTTTATATATCATAACTTGTCTAAGATAATTTCTGTTTAATTCATAGACTAGAAGTATGATGCACGGTTGATGGTCAGGAATGAAATGAAATGAAACACTTACACTTACTGTACAGATTTTGCTGGAGGGAACCACTTTTTTAGTTTTCTGAATTTTACAATTCCGTTAACTGCTGTAACTGGGCTAGTAAAGAAAACAATGAGCAGAAATGCACCCACAAAAACTGTAACCTTATGATGTACCAGCAGTCGATAAGGAATAACTAGATTGCTCCATGTGATATCCCGGCTTCATGGGCAAATTCTACGATCCATAAAAGTGGATGTAAATGCTGTTGAGTCTAAGCCGCTAGAGCAGCACTCCATCTTGATTTAAATGACACAAATGCAGCAGCCAAGTCCTGTGATTGAGTAGCAACAGTTTTATGCATGTTATAAGTATAGTAGCAGCTGCTAATTTAGTATGCAGCACATTACACGAAGCCGAAGTTTAAAAAAGGAGTTGATTTCATATTCTTTTCGCTTTCTTTTTTTTTGTAAAAGAAAAAAAAAAGATAAAGAAAAGAAAGGAGATATGATATTTATAACTGATTTGATTATAAAAATGTTAAAAAAATTATTATAATAAATAGTTTTGAGCAGTTAATATGTATTTAGTGCATATAATATAAACTAGCAACTTAATAAAACAATAAATAAATATCTTTCATTTTATTAAAATACATGTAATTTAAGCTATAATCTTGAAAATAATCGAATGGATAATTTTCGGATGCGGATATCTTCTTATCCACATCCTCATCCGTTTTTCAGATATTGGATATTTATCCGCTTTTTGGATACGGATACGGATGTGGATGAATTTCAGATTTTTCGAGTATTCATTAACATCCCTAGTGATACATGTGCACACAACACAAATCAAAATGTATTTACATACATATGCACATGTACTAAAAGAATAAAGCATCACAATTTTTTTCCAAGGTTGTCTAAGGGTGTGCCATGATTATAACTAATTTTTAAATGAGAAAGAGAAGACACTAATGACAAATCCACAACGAAATAGGCTTCACTTTCACAAAATATCTATTACTAGTACAGATAAAACTATTTTGAACTTAAAACACATGGTAAAAACTTGAGATAGACATTAAACAAACCTCTTTGTATTTTGTTGACTATCAACACTTATCATATTGATGGACAAAATTACAACATACTTAACTAACAACGGTTGCATGAGTTTAATATTTATCTCAATCTTTGTTGCATCCTACATAGGCTGCAAAATTTTAAACAATACATTTTTGAAACAACCACAAACCCTTTTTTGATAGTAATTAAACTAATAGAATCTTCAAACATTTCATACTGCAATTATTACAAGAACCAATTTGGTGAGATAAGAATATAGATGCAAAACTTATCGATGCCATAGTGAATTCGTTGTTAGAATCATCCCACTCATGAGTTGGTAAAGTGTGTCCAAAATGGTTTGTACTCCAGTTTTTCCCACTTCAAGAACTTTCAAATGGCACAGTTTCAGCACTTACTCCAAGTTAAACAACCTTATCTCCTTCCATTTTTATAGTACTGTTTTTCTTGGGTTAGGTTGTGATACCTAGTCATCTACTCCCACCTACACCATAGTTGATGTCTTGCTGCTTGTGGTTTTCACCTACTCTTTATGCATGGATGCTTTGTTCTGCAATAACCATAAAGGGAGACAAACATATAAAAATGTTGGTTGTTGATAGTGCTATACGTACAGTTAGAAAATTATGGTATACCCACCTCAAGTTTCAAATGCATTGTGCCTACAGAGATATGGTTGGACAAATGAAATGTAGCAAGTACGATCAGTATACTATTAACTCATGTGCATATATAGTTCCTTAAATATGGGCTCTAATAAGTCAAGAATTTATTAATAATTTACTCAGAATTGTAGTACAATGTTCAATAAAATGGTAGTTGACATATGGAAACAATTCTATAAACAGTTCTTCAACATGTTAATATCAACATGTTAGCTCATACAATTCCACAAATAGTTCATCAACGTCTATAAATAGTTTAAAAGAAGTAAGTGAACAAAAAGAACTAGGCCATGAGATATTACAAGATCTCACCTGCTTTTTTTATCAGTAATTCCCTCATCAACAACAGTATGATTTGGGGTTGAAGAATCTAGTGTTTGGTCTTGTCTTGAACTTCACTTTATTCTGCCTTTCCTATAGTCTCAGGATACAAACCATAAGCTCAGATGGCATTCAGCCTTCATTTTATCAGGAACTGCAGTTTACATCATATAATTAATGTTGATAATATGTACATTAAGTAACCACTCAACCTAAGCATGTCCTGGTACGTTAGTTTGTCATGAACGAACTTAAGAATTGTAACCAATGAAATGTAAAGAAATTACAAGGCACAAAAAAAATGTTCTTACGAAAATTCAAAACGATGATTTCAAATGGTAAATATTCAACTTCAAAAAGTCTTAAGAAACCTTGTTGGATTTAACATTCATCCTCAATAACAACACAAGTGACATTGAATTCTAAAACCCAGTTAAGCATCCAATTTGACACAAATTGCTAGCGGACAATGTAGCAGACTAAATAATATAATAATTATCCAAGTACTAGCAAAGCAGATAAACATATATACTTTACTACATTCCAAGTGTAAATTGATTTCATTTTATTTTTTACTGAAAAAAGTTGGCAGTCAAAAACTTACTAGTTTTCTAAACAATCAATCTAGCATTTGAGTGAGCTAGAGTTAACAACCATAATATATAATGTGTCATAGGGTCTTGGTATCGGTTTGAAAATAATTATCTAGTTATTTAATAGGATTTTGCCATACTTATTACACACATCTAACAACATCATTTGCTTACTGTTTTTTTTTAAAATACATACAATAAAAGCTTTATTAGTAATTATGGTAAAATCAAACATTACCTCATAGCCAAGCTTTTTGAATAAATAGTTCATTTCCAAGAACGGATGACAGACTTTGCGCTATTCACTATTAGTTGCTCATTTTGTAATTTTGTTAGAGCCCTCAAAACCTGGAACTCAAAAATGAGCAAATTTTCACTAACTTCTGTCACGGAGCTGGTTTATTTTATAATATAGTAAAAAAGATGAAAGTTGTAAGAAATTACCTTCTCCTTGATGTCTACTGCCTGCAATCTTTCAATATTTTGCAGTAATCAAGTAACAAATGCATAAGAATTCCATCACAATTCCATTATATTAGGTAAACATTTGAATATGCAAACAATGGGAATTAATGCTATTTAGTACCACCTTTATGAGATGATTCAATCAAAACGGACAAGCCATGAAAAAATAATTGAAAACTAAATTGCTATCTGATTATTACAAACTTCAAAACATTCTATTACTTACCTGTGAAAGTAAGTGAACTGAATTGAAAAATGAACGTCTAAAATTTCAAAACGTTACAAACATTCCAAAATGAAAAACTAAATCAAACATTCTAATTCAAACTACTTCATAACCAAACTAAATTGCTATCTGATTATTAAGAAAGATCTAAATTGATGAACTCCTTGATCTAGGCAACAGTAAAGCCTACGGCATCTCCAACAACTTTAAATTCATCTATACTTCGCCACGGATAGGGTTCTTCATCTTTAGCATAATCAAAAGATACTTTCCAAGCATCAAGTCCTAGAGGTTTGAAGCAAGGTTTAAAATTCCGGTTTTTGGTTCCGTTCCGGTGATTGAAAATATACAATGTTTCGGTTCCGTTTCGCAAATTCCGGAAATTCCGTTATAATTCCGATTCCGGATTATTTTACTTTTTGAAACTTTTTTACATATTGGTATGGTAATGAACATTGAAATTTCTTGCAATTGTAGTTGTAATATAACAAATATAAGTCTAATTATGTTTAATGAACTAAACTACGTTTTAACAAGTCTAATTAAAAAAACTATAGTCTAAAATTTACCTTTAATATTTCTCCTGTAACAAATAAGCCCAATTAACCAGCCCATTGAACATTTTGTGTTACATTCATACCCACAGCAACACTCCAACTTACTTCACTTAGCCAGGATTCAGCAGCAGCTCCAAAACATTATTATTAAACCCTAAAATCACGTCTACTATAAATTGAATCAATTCCATTAATCAATTTTTCTTTCTCATCACGCTGGATGTTTCTCTCTCATTGCACGCGGTTTCTTTTTCCCATACTTGATTTCTCTTGCCCTCAAACAAAACCTTAATTTAGATTAATTTGGATTGCGAGATGCTTCTTTTGTTTGATGCTTTTGTTTTGGTTGATATTGCCAGGTAAATTATGAATAAGTTTTTTTTTCTTTTTTACCTTTATTTACAACAACAACCACCGATAACGGAAATTTAGCCAAATTTCGATCCGGCCACCACCGGAACCGGACTGGAATAGCCGGAATTCCGAGGTGCCGACCGGAATCTCAAACCATGGTTTGAAGTGAACCAAATCACAAGGATTTTTGGAAAAGATTACACCTTCGGCTACTACTTCCCCTTTCTTATACCAGCTCATCAATTTGCATTTAGTTCCAATCGGTGGATTATGTGAAAAGATAGTTCCAACTATTTCGTAGCTAACATGGTTTTCAGCATCATTTGACTGCTTATACTGTAAAATAAATTAAACTAGTTCACCAAATGGCAATAATATAAAGTACAACAGAACATATTCGCACGATTTTCACGTTTACCATGGAAATATCAAGCTCACGAGAGTGTGCATTATCAGCTTGATTATTTGACTATCGTAACCATGATAAAATTAACAAATTAGACCATGTATTTTAATAAATTATTCAAAAGTAGGGGAAAAACATCAAGTACTTACCTGCAAAAGTGTATCTACTTTAGTCCGAACTTTGAAGAATTGGTAAAACTCAGCTTGAATTCTTATTAATCAACAGCATCCTTATTTATAATACATACCCAAGACTTTATCTTATGGTAACTCTAGAATTGCGGAAACAGCAGGAAATCTTCCGAAGATATATCTCTTATTACATACTACTCATAACATCTAATCATATATTGCGGAAACAACATGAAATCTTCCGAAAATATATCTCTTATTACATACCACTCATAACATCTAATCATATATTCTAAATATAGCATAATATCTTAATCATATATCATAATATCTAATCATATATTATAAATATATCTCAATACCCCCCTCAAGTTGGAGCATGAGATTCAAAAATGCCCAACTTGAAGAGAAGAAAATCAAATTAAGCCTTGTCGAGAGCCTTTGTAAATATGTCCGCCAACTGTGACGATGTCGAGACATGAGTAGAAGATATCAAATCTTTATTGATCGCATCACGAACAAAGTGACAATCAACCTCGATGTATTTCGTCCGCTCATGAAAAACAGAATTCTTTGCTATATGTAACGTCGAATCACTATCACAAAATAATTTAATAGCTTTAGGATGATGCACACCCAAACTCAACAACAACCCTTTTAGCCACTTCAATTCGCAGGTAATTGCAGCCATAGACCTATATTCGGCTTCCGCGGAAGACCAAGATACCGTATGTTGTTTCTTTATCTTCCAAGAAATAGGAGATTGACCAAGGAACACAAGCCAACCTGTCAACGAGCGACGAGTAAGAGGACAAGCCGCCCAATCCGAATCACACCATCCTTCCAAGGTCAACTCACTGTCAGCACGTAGCCAAATACCCTAACCCGGAGTCCCTTTCAAATAACGTACAACCCGGAGAGCCGCTTCCCTATATTCAATTCGAGGTGCTTGCATAAATTGAGACAAAATATGAACTGACTAAGCCAGGTCCGGTCGAGTAACCGCAAGAAAAATCAAACGACCCACAAGTCGTCGGTATGATTCAGGATCTGCTAGAAACTCTCCAGTTGCAAGACCTAGCTTATGATTTTGTTCTATAGGAAACCCAATCAGTTTTGCCCCCAATAAGCCTGCTTCAGAAATAATATCCAAAGTATATTTGCGCTGACATAAAAACAAACCTGATGAACTATGGGCGACCTTAATCCCTAAAAAATATTTGAGATTTCCTAGATCTTTCATTTTAAAACAATCACTAAGATAAGCTTTGACTATGGTAAGCGCAGCGGAAACATTCCCAGATATAACAAGATCGTCAACATAAACTAAGACATTAATCTGAACACCGCCTTTAGTAAATGTAAAAAGAGAATAATCTGAACAAGACTGAAGAAAGCCATACCCTTTCAAAGCCGACACCAATTTTGCAAACCAACATCTTGGAGCTTGCTTTAAGCCATACAATGACTTACGTAACCGACACACCAAAGTTGGATCCGAACTCTCAAACCCGGGAGGTAATTTCATGTATACCTCCTCATCAAGATCACCATGTAGGAACACATTATGAACATCCATTTGATGTAGTTCCCAATTCTTGGATGCCGCTACGGCTAGAAAAACACGAACTGTAGTCATCTTGGCAACAAGAGCAAAAGTTTTGTTGTAGTCAATTCCTTCTTGTTGGTGATTACCCAACACTACTAATCTGGATTTGAGACGCTCAACATCTCCATTTGACAAATATTTGGTCTTGTACACTCATTAACTATCAAGAGCACATTTCCTCGGAGGAAGATGCTCCAAGGTCCATGTGCCGTTGTCTTCTAGAGCCCGTATCTCATCCTTCATGGAACGGCGCCACTCATCGGATTTTATGGCTTCTTTAAATGATTAAGGGTCTTTACCCTTAATTATAGCTGCAAGAAATCTCCGATAATTTATAGAAAAATTGTCACAATTTATGTAATGTGCTAGAGGATAAGAGTACCTGAGGAGTGATTGAAACGAGGAGAATCAGAAGATGGACCATTAGCAAAAACCGTATGTGTCACAAAATCTCGATACAGAACATTTGGGAACTTTTCCCAAAGACCACGACCCATTTCCTGTAGACTAGTAGACTGATCCGAAGCAGAACCATGCGCAGACCTAGCAGACCCATCTAAAGACTGTTCATCAATATGCATAGTGGGTCGCTGGTTCTGGAACAATGGCATGTGCGTCAATTTGAACTTCGTCCATGTGATTATACCCATTATCATTAATCAAAAGATCAACATCCTCATCTTCATAAATTATTTCAGCAAAATCTTGATGAATATCATGGTCATTATTCTCACTAGGTATTATACTGACATCTTCCGTACACCCAAACGGGAACACCTCCTCTACAATTTCACATCTCTAGACACGAAAAATTCCTTTGTATCAAGATAAAATAATTTCCACCCCTTCTTACCAAATGGTTAACCCATAAAAATACACTTTCGACTCTGACTTGCAAATTTATCTCCCTTAGTCTTTTGATTATGAGCAAAGCACAAGCACCCAAAGGTTCGAATAGCACCAAAAGAGGGTGGTTTACCAAAAAATATCTCAAAAGGTGTTTTATATTGTAACATGGAAGAGGGTGTACGATTAATTAAATGAGCGGCAGCAAGAACACATTCATCCCAAAAATAAATAGGCAAGTTTGCTTGAAAGCGTAATGCCCTACCCATTCAAAATATGTTTATGTTTCCTTTCAACTCTTCCATTTTGTTGTGGAGTACCCACACATGAAGTTTGAAACAAAATTCCAGTTGCATTAAAATAATCAATCAAACAATTAAACTCAGTTCCATTATCACTTTGAACGACCTTAATTGTTTGAGAAAACTGCCTATCGACCATAGCAACAAAGGACATAAACATTTGAAACACCTCTAATTTGTCAACCAACAAATAGATCCAAACAGCTCTCGAAAAATCATCAACTATTGTCAAAAAATAACGGGCCCCACACGACGAAACGTGTCGATATGGACCCCACAAATCACAATGTATTTTCTCAAAAATTCTAGAAGCTTTATTGTCACTTAAAGGAAACTTGTCTCTAGAATGTTTAGCATGCATACATACTTCACACCCTTTATCTAAACTATCTTTATTATTTTTGACGTGAGGAATTAACTTAACTACTTTTTCGAAAGGATGCCCGAGCCGATGATGCCACAACTCCAAATTTGATGTTGCTTCAATTGTTGACACAAATTCCGGTTTGCTAAAGTAGTATAGTCCATCTCTCCTAACTCCCGTTCCAATCAGCTCCTTCATTTGGTCCTGTATATCACAAATATGAGAATCAAATTGGACAATAGTTCGTAAATCATCATTAAGTTGGGAAACCGAAATTAAATTGCAACTCAAATTTGGAACATAAAGTACTCCGGTGAGAGTAATTTTGTCCGACACACATACGGATCCCCACCAAAGTAGCAATCGCTTTTTCACCATTTGGCAAACCAACAGAACACTCAAGGTTTTGTGTGTCGAATAACCACGAACGTTGCCCTGTAACATGATGGGTTGCTCTGGTATCGTAATCCATGAAGCATCATCAAAGTTACCACTCAATCGATTTTCGGGATTTTTACTATTACCAATCACGCCCGAAATAGCTTTCCACTGCTCACTTGTGAACAATTGATCTTCACCATCAGCCATGGCAAATTATTCTTGAAGAAAAAAAATCGTTCTTTGGCTCTGATACCATGAAGAATTGGTAAAACTCAGCTTGAATTCTTATTAATCACCAGCATCCTTATTTATAATACATACCCAAGACTCTATCTTGTGGTAACTCTAGAATTGCGGAAACAATAGAAAATCTTCCGAAGATATATCCCTTATTACATACCACTCATAACATCTAATCATATATTGTGGAAACAGGAGGAAATCTTCCGAAGATATATCCCTTATTACATACCACTCATAACATCTAATCATATATTCTAAATATAGCATAATATCCTAATCATATATCATAATATCTAATCATATATTCTAAATATATCTCAATAAACTTCCCTCATATTTTCTTCTAGTGCAAGCATCATTTTATTAATATGTGTTTGAGATTTTAATTTTGACATTGTAACCCTAGATCCAAGCCCTTTTACTTTACCGGTTCGTTCTTTACCAAGTACATTAGAATGGGCATCATCTTTGATTGATGGTCTTGGATTTTGTGACTATAAGCTATTAAACTGCTGTATTTTTTCTGGAGAATATCAGAACATTGTTATGCATGCAAAATATGAAGGATTCTACATGAATAATTTAACTAATATAACATTATTTCTTTTAGCCTGTGATAAAAAATATCAACATGCTATTTTGAACTTGTATTACTTCTATCTTACTTTATGTTATAAATATTGTGTTTTTCTTACCATCGATTCTTCAATAGCTTTATTTGTGGGATTTCGATCCTTGGTTAAGCGCCCTTCAGTCCACAAGAGGACTCCAGTTATTTCTTGATCTGGCTTTTCTTTCACATGCACCATTTAATTGATAAAATGATTTCTTTTGACAAATGTATGTATTCATCAAACAACCGTAACTACAGAAGTACAAAAAATCAAAATGCATATTTACCAATTTTTTCTCTAATCTTGCATAACCTCGTCAAGTCATCGTGTGTGGGTGAGAGAGTGTTTTTCCCTAACTTTAAACACTTTTGGCCTATAATAACAGAAATCATCATATAATTTTTTTCCTTCAAATTTTTTTAGATAATTTCCCCCTTTATTGCTAATGCTTATACTCATTAGTGATAACAATGTGTCCATTTCTAATAAAAACTTCTATTTTGGTATTAAATTTATGGATGATTGCAGCTTACTTGAAATTTTACCGAAATTCTAATCTTTATGAATTCACTCCATCATGATCAGTCAAGTTTAAAGACTTTAACTCAGCAAGTTTTTTTGATTTTTCTTCCTCGCTCGGCAGTTGAGCTTATGCCATACCTTTCCCTATAAGGCATCTATACTCTCTCAAAGAGTTTGACATTTTCTGCAATATGTAGTCCTTGTGTGTTCCATCCAAATTATACCTTAGCTGCAACAAACATCAAGTATAAATTTAATTTAAAATAGAATATTAAGCATATGTGCACACACATGTAAGTATATGTGTATACAAATAAATAAACATGCATATATTTTTACTGCTTGATTTTATCAAATAAAAAAACTTGTTTATAATCTACATTTTATCAAGTAATGCAAATAACAGACCAACCACATTATATGTACACAGTTACAGTATATAATGATATATGTCGTACTAATTATATTCTTTTTGGTTTATTGACGTATTACTAAACGGTATTGGGAATGTAGTGATATAATCTAACTTGATGGTTATCTTATGTTCAGCTTATCAATTTTGGTCTTGCATAAATTACTGGATATGGGTGTGTGTAGTACAAGCTACCAAAACTGAACATGCATTCCTATAGGAAAGAAGATGGGAGAGAATACTAAACTTACCAAAACAAGTGCCCAAAGGTTGTCTTTATAATCCGATGCAACCTTTCTCCAGTCATCATAAAGTATCGAAACTTTATCACGACCTAATGCACCTATGAATGAGGCTAATGTAACAGAATTATCACCTATCGGCTGTCCCTTCTCATTGAAATCCACATCCATGCCTGCACAGTATGCATCTCGGATTCCCAAACCCTGAGTTTATTTATGCCACTTTTCTTTTTTTAGAAGGTGTTGACTTTGTTGTTATGGTTATTTTCTTTCGGTGTGTCATCTGACAATGGTGAATCATTTAAACCAGACTCTTGAATATTATCATCATTAAGCAATGTCGAATTTGAATGCAAAGGCAGTGGTCCTTTTGTCCGCTTTTCAGTACTTGTTGATTTCTGTAACAAGGGTTAATAAATAAACTTGAATACTAAAAAAACATAACATTAACAAACTGAACCATTGTGTGTTGTCTTTGTATTTTACTTCAAGTGAAGCTTCTAAGAACAAATCTTGCTTGTCACCCACCTGGACTCAAATTTTGTCTACAGGTGATGGTTGTAGTCTTTTAGATGAACGAGTTATCTTTTTTGGGTGCTTAAAACATCATAATTTTTTTTTATCAGTAATATGTCAGAAAAATATAAATATAATTTATCATATTAAAATCGTAGTTACCTGCATATGCTTTTCCATGATAAATGTGGTCCTTAAGCCAAATTGAAGGTAATCAGTCCTTGAAATAGTTTTTCCCCTGTTAACAAAAATATCACAAGAAATTTTTGATTAATAAAAACATCTCAAGAACTCA
Source organism: Allium fistulosum (assembly GCA_030737815.1). Taxonomy (NCBI): domain Eukaryota; kingdom Viridiplantae; phylum Streptophyta; class Magnoliopsida; order Asparagales; family Amaryllidaceae; genus Allium; species Allium fistulosum. The sequence continues at coordinate 1,111,833,525 of CM060907.1, read as the reverse complement.
TAAAAGCTGAATGCTTCTCAAAGACTTGAATATTAGGTAAACAATAATCGAACAATATAATTGTAATAATTATCAAACAAGAATATATGTCTCATTAGCAATCTGCATCATATTGTTGGGGTCGGGATTCCAACTGGAGACCACTCTAATCGAAACCCCACAAGCACAGCGGAAGACGGGATCGTGGTAAGAAGTGTAAAAACAACCAACCAATAACTCAATTCCAATCTCAATCAATCCAAAAGTAATCACAATCCGAAACAAGCAATTCAAAAATCAAAACAGTAACGAAAAGTAAATCACACAGCAATTTATAGTGGTTCCACTACCGTTGTGTTAGTGTACATCCACTTTAAGAGAGAGCTTTATTAATATCGATGAGAAGAGTACAAGAGATTGATTACAATGATCAAAATTCTAATTAGAAATTGATTTGTGGAGAAGAGAATTGAAGAAAATTAGGTTTTGATTAAACCAATTGGTGGAGGCTAATCTCTTGCAGTCGCTTGCCCTCTCGCTTCTAACTGGAACCTGAAGCTAGCTTATATAGGAGAATAGAAACCCTAGGCAATTTTCTGAAATTGCCCCTGCAGTTGTCACAAATCTTCACGCCAAGTCCATTGTGCAAAAACAGGCGATAGACGCCTCAGACGTCTGACCAAAATGGTCAGACGTCTGACCAAAATGGTCAGACGTCTGACTGAAGTCTCTGGAAAACGATCTACTTCAGACCAGATGTCTGACCATTTGATCAGACGTCTGACAGAATGCTTTGGAAGCAATTTTGCCCAGACTCAGACATCTGACCCTTTTGGTCAGACGTCTGAGCTCATTCTCTGGAACAATGATGCAGATTTCAAGAGGGGCCAGACGTCTGGCCATTTTTCTCAGACGTCTGACCCTGCCCAAAACAGCCTACTCCACCTTTTTCCATATAACATCCACCTCCGAACTCCGATTTGCGAACCGTTTTCTCCGTTGCGAAGCTACTTCCGACCTCTACAATTCTCCATATAGTGTCGCCAGAATTTAACACTCCACCTCGATAATATATTCATCTCCAACTCTAATGGTACCATACCATCAACAACAACCGATAGCACCGACTATCACTTCTACCTTCAACCAAACATGAATGCTTTCCCAATGAGCTCCGGCAAAGCCACCGCCCATTGCACTCCACCAACGAGCTCAAGCAAAGCCCCCGCCCGCTAATGAAATGTTGAAAACATCCAAATCCTAAGCTATCTCACCAAGGACTAGCACTTACCAAGAAGATAGAACCTCAATCTCTTACCGATACTCTTTCTCATCTACCACCAAGCTCCTCCCATAACCGTGCCACCTCGTGGCACCTAGCACTTCTCCAAGCGAATCAAGTTTGAGCAATGCTCGAACTTCCCAACTGGCAATACCTTAGTGAACATATCTGTCGTGTTATCCTTTGTGTGCACTTTCTGAAGATATACTTGCTTATCCTTATCCATGGCTATTAGAAATGACTCTCTCACCTCTATATGCTTAGTCCGTGAGCTAAACGCCAAATTCTCTGCCAAGTGAATAACACTCTGGCTATCACATCGAACATCAATACTATCATGCTCGAAACCCAAGTCACACAACAATCGCTTCAAATAGAGTGCCTCCTTTGCTGCCTCCACTACGGCTATCAACTCCGCCTCCGTAGTGGATAAAGCAACTATGATCTGCAATCTAGATCTCCAACTTATGGTTGTACCCCCAAGTGTGAAGACATATCCGGAAGTTGATTTTCTACGATCCCTATCACCGGCGTAGTCCGAATCACAATAACCAACCAACTTGCAATCCATCGCCTTACTACCGCCAAAAACAAGACCATGAGATGATGTGCCCCTAAGGTATCTCAATATAAGCTTCACAGCTTCCCAATGCGATTTCCCCGGATTAGCCATGTATCGACTAACCATCCCGACGGCATTTGCAATATCGAGCCTTGTACACACCATAGCATACATAAGACTTCCAACCGCACTAGCATATGGCACCTTTGCCATATAAGATTTGTCTTCCTCCAAGTTAGGTGATCCTTTACTCGAAAGCTTCATATGCAAAGGTAAAGGTGTATTTGACGCCTTTGCATTCTCCATGCTAAACCGGCAAAGCACTTTCTCAATGTATTCCTTTTGAGTTAGTTTCAACTCAAAATGCTTCCGATCCCTTACAATTTCCATGCCCAATATCCTTCTTGCTTCTCCAAGATCCTTCATTTCGAACTCCGATTTCAAACTCAGTTTTAGCTTATTGATTTCATTCTTATCCTTAGAACCAATGAGCATATCGTCCACATATAAGAGTAAATACACCCAACAATCATTTCTCAATTTCTTGAAATAAACACAAGCATCTTTGATGCTTCTATCAAAACCATTTTCAAGCATAAAATGATCGAACCTCTTGTACCATTGTCTAGGTGATTTCTTTAATCCATATAGTGATTTCTTCAACTTGCAAACCAAATTTGACTTACCATCCATAACAAAACCTTCTGGTTGCTCCATGTAGATGTCTTCATCCCAGTCACCATGCAAGAAAGCGGTTTTCACATCAAGTTGCTCCAACTCCAAGTCGTAAATAGCAACTATAGCAAGTAATATCCGGATAGAAGTATGGCGCACAACCAGTGCGAATATCTCATCATACTCCTTTCCCTTCCTTTGTGCAAACCCCATAGCCACTAGCCTAGCTTTGTATCTTCCATCGTCCTTCACCTTGTATATCCATTTGCACCCAATAGCACGGTTTTCTTTAGGACGTGGAACCAAATCCCAAGTTTGATTCTTCAACAATGATTGCATCTCTTCCTCAATGGCACAAATCCATTTCGAGCTATCACTCGACTTCATGACATCATCAAGGTCCATCGGCTCATCTTGGACTACATGAAGAGCATAGTCCAAATTATCACAAAAGCTAAGATAGTTCCAATCACCATATCTTTCGGGTGGCCTTATAGTACGACGACCTACCCGAGTAGCAATACCATCACCCAAACTCCCTCCGGCTCCACCTTGAACCGAATCTTCTCTAGAATCATGCACATCACCTACACTACTAGAGACACCCTATGGACTATGTGATGTAACATCAACCGCTACCTCCTCGCAAGCATCTCCAACTACTCTACTCTCTCTGCTCCTTGGACAAAATGTGGAAATAATTTCCTTCTCCTTTGATTCACGATGAACCAAGTCCGGAATATCCGATGAGCTTCCATTCTTCTTGAACATTGCTGACTCATCAAAAGTAACATGACGAGAATTTACTACCTTCTTCGTTTTCGGATTCCAAATCCGATAGCCTTTTACTCCATCTGTATAACCAAGCAAAATCCCCTTGAAAGCTCTAGGTTCAAGCTTATCATTTCCTGTATCATGCACATAAACCGGACTTCCAAAGACACGAAGATAACTCAAGTCAATGCTCTTACCCTTCCACACTTCCTCCAGAATTTTGTTACCAATAGCTGAGCACGGAATTCGATTAATAATATGCACCGCGGTTGGCAAAGCTTCAGCCCAAAATCCCTTCGCCAAACCCAATGTCAATCTCAAGCATCGGGCTTTCTCAAGTAGAGTACGATTCATCCTCTCCGCAACACCATTTGACTGCGGATCTCCAAGTGTAGTAAAATGCCTCCGAATACCATGATGCTTGCAAAACTCCAAAATATCTCCGGAAACATATTCTCCGCCATTGTCAGACCTTAGAACCTTCAAAGACTTTCCACTCTCATTTTCAACAAGAGCCTTCCATGCTTTGAACTTTGCAAATGCCTCTGACTTGGCCTTCATTACATACACCCAAACTTTCCAAGAAAAATCATCTATAAAGGAAATATAATAGCGAGCTCCACCTAAAGAAGCTACAGGTGTCGGTCCCCAAACATCCGTGTGAACATACTCAAGAACTCTTCTCGAATCATGCTTTCCTTCACCGAATGAAACTTTAGTTTGCTTCCCCATGACGCATTCTTCGCAAAACTCTAACTTGTTGAAACTTTCTCCATCGATCATCTCCCTCTTCCGAAGAATATCCAAACTCCTCTCTGAGACATGACCTAACCTCAAATGCCACAACCTAGTCGCATCCAAGCCACGAGAACTATCAATTCCTATACAAGTTTCGCCTTCCACAGTCACTCCTTGAAGCAAATAAATACCATGAGTCCTAGCAACCTTCAACACCACAAGCGCCCCCTTCGAAACCCGCAAGCTATCACTCTCAATAGTGATCTTACAACCTAAAGAATCTAGCTGCCCCAAAGAGATAAGAGACTTCCGAAGTCCCGGAACATAGCGCACATTAGTGAGAGTACGAACCATTCCGTCAAACATCCGAATTTGCACGGAACCAATGCCTTTCGACTTGCAAATAGCACCATTTCCCATTACAATTGAATGTCCTTCTTTATCTATGTAAGAAGAAAAAAAATTCCTATTTGGCGTCATATGATAAGATGCCCCCGAATCGAGCACCCATTCGCTACCCGAAACATCTGATGCTACCGCCGACCAAAAATTCTACATCTCCCTCACCAACTCCACTCTCAACCGCTACAGATGAAGATGCTACTTCCTTCTTTTCCTTCTCCTTGTCCGAACACTCATTCTTCCAATGATCGGGCTTCTTACAAATATAGCACCTGCCTTTTCTTTCCTTCGACTTTCCTCTCCAACCGGGGTTCCTTGATTTAGAACGCCCCCGGTTCTCCTTCTTCACATACCTCTCCTTCTCTACAAACAAACCATGACCACTACTAGCACCACTACTTCCATCACCTAACTCCTTCATTTGATCCCGCAACTTCTCGCTAAGAAGACCCGTCTTGACATCATCAAGAGTCAATGTATCTCGGCTATAGATCAAACTATTTGAGAAACCTGTATAGCGATCTGGCAAAGAACACAACAATATCGTCGCCTTTTGCTCTTCCTCAATCTTCAAATCTACCGCCTTCATCTTCATTAGCAAATCATCAAAAGTATTCAAGTGCGCCTTTAGCGAAGTACCTTCCTTCATCTTATAGGTGAAGAATGTTCGCAATAAGATCAAACGATTTGTCAGTGACTTCTTCATATAAAGCTCCTCCAACTTGTCCTAAATACCCTTAACGGTTGTCTCACCACTAATTTCAGAGATAACATTCTCTCCCATAGCAAGTTGAAGTGTAGTGAATGCCCACTCTTCCATCTCCTCTCTCTCAACATCCGAGATGTCCGTTGGCAACAAATGTGTGTCAAACACTACCCGATGTACCCGATTCCTCCTTAGAACCACTTTCATCTTCCATTGCCATTTTTCAAAATCATTCTCGCCATTCCACTCGTCTATTACCAATCGTGATCCTGAAGCTACGTACGATCCACGTACATAAGGAGCTACACCACTAGGATTACCCATTAAGGAACTACTTGAGGTATTATCTGATTCTGGCATTTCTACAACTAGCACCAATGCTCTGATACCAAATGTCGGGGTCGGGATTCCAACCGGAGACCACTCTAATCGAAACCCCACAAGCACAGCGCAAGACGGGATCGTGGTAATAAGTGTAAAAACAACCAACCAATAACTCAATTCCAATCTCAATCAATCCAAAAGTAATCACAATCCGAAACAAGCAATTCAGAAATTAAAACAATAACGTAAAGTAAATCACACAGCGATTTATAGTGGTTCCAATAACGTTGTGTTAGTGTACATCCACTTTAAGAGAGAGCTTTATTAATATTGATGAGAAGAGTATAAGAGATTGATTACAACGATCAAAATTCTAATTAGAAATTGATTTGTGGAGAAGAAATTAAAGAAAATTAGGTTTTGATTAAATCCTAATTGGTGGAGGTTAATCTCTTGCAGTCGCTTGCCCTCTCGCCTCTATTTGGAACCTGAAGCTAGCTTATATAGGAGAATAGAAACCCTAGGCAATGTATCGAAATTGCCGCTGTATTTGTCACAAATCTTCACGCCAAGTCCGTTGTGCAAAAACAGGCGATAGACGCCTCAGACGTCTGACCAAAATGGTCAGATGTCTGACTGAAGTCTCTGGAAAACGATCTGCTTCAGACCAGACGTTTAACCATTTGATCAGACGTCCGACAGAATGCTCTGGAAGCAATTCTGCCCAGACTCAGATGTCTAACCCTTTTGGTCAGACGTCTGAGCTCATTCTCTGGAACGATGATGCAGATTTCCAGAAGGGCCAGACGTCTGGCCATTTTCCTCAGACGTCTGACCCTGCCCAAAACAGCCTACTCCACCTTTTTCCATATAACTTCCACCTTCGAACTTTGATTTGCGAACCGTTTTCTCCGTTGCGAAGCTACTTCCGACCTCTATAATTCTCCATATAGTGTTGCCAGAATTTAACACATATAACAAAGCATAAAAACCAATCGTGAACTCTATAAAAAAGTAAACATCAACAAATACGGTCGAAAATTAACATCATGGTTAACCCATAAAGTCAAAGAAGTAATAACCAAATTTACCAATTTTCGCCAGGAGCTGAATGAGAGATCAAGCAGACTTTGTGAATGTTTGTAGGTTTTATTTTAAGGAAGCGAACTTTATATTAGGAATAGAGAGTAAGCAAGATTAAATGGCCGATTTGGGATTAAGTGGCTGAATTATGTGTCGACTATGGATTCACAACGCGCCAAAATCTACAGCCTTGATTGTAATGGAGATGCTCTCCACGAAGTAATTGAATTTGGCCGAAATATTTACCGTGAATATAAAAAACCATTAATTAACATAAATGAACAAGCTTGAAAATCATAAGGAATTTATCTCGAAATTTAATACATATAATAATATTGAGGAAGTGATATACAACTTTAGTTATGAAATTATACTATTCATAGTTGATTAAATATTTAAACTATTCTCATTCTCAAATTTTGAATCATCAAATATTCTAGTTTTAAAATTAGAATTTTTGAAATTTTTAATTTTATTTATGAAAATTTATTATTCAAGGTTTTCAAATTATATGTTTATACGTTCATCGATCGAAAATTCATATTTAGAATTTTCACAATTTGATTTATCAAATTTTTAATTTTCAAAATTTAAATTTACAAGATTTCACATCTTCGTCGTATTTTCAAATTCCAAATCTAATTTTTTTTAGCACATAACTAAAGTTTTGAATTTTAAAACTTTTAGATTTCATATTTAAAATTTAAAATTTAAATTTTGGTTTCTAAAAATATGAATTTTCAAATTTTATATTTTAAAATTTTCAAAATTTTAAGTTTCAAATTCAAAAGTTGAAATTTTAAATTTTGAAATTTCAAATTTTGAACTTTTAAAATTAAAAAATTCAAAAATTGAAGTTTTTTATTTTTGAATTTTACAATTTGAAACTCCAAATTTTTAAATAAAATATTTGAATTTTCAAAATTTGTGTCCCAAAATTTTCAATTTTATAATTTAAATTTTTTACCTTTTTATTACTTTTTACAAGGTTTTATTATATTTTATTATATATCTCTACTACTAATAAAGAAAATTCACTGAAGTAATTTACTCATTGTCTTTTTGAAATTCCAAAAATGTCCTTGCTTTCCGTTTACAGGTTTGCATTCAAATAAAATATTAACATGTACAATAATACAAACAGCCCATGTGCGAAGCACAGGCCCATAGTTGTATAAATAATGAATTTTAGTATTCACCAATAAAAGGATTTGAGAAATATTTTTAGTTGATTCAATTTTGTTTAAAATGTTTATTATTTGTTATTGTTTAATAATAATATTTTATTAATAATTTAGTTTAAATTTAATGTATTTATTTTATTTTAATTTAGTTTAATTTTTTATCTAAAATGCGACTGGCGGCTTCCACTTAATCTTCAATCGTTTGATTCCATCCCTCATTCCCCCATTTATTTTTCCTTCCTCTCCTCTCTTCCCTCCCACATTTCGACTCATCTATTTCCATGCCTAAGAAGAAGAAGAAAAGTCTCGCCTCAAATCTGGATCTTGCTACTATGTCGTTGATGCATTCAGCGTTAGTTGGCGTGTCTGAGCCTCTGCTTGTTTCTAGTGAGTTGGTATCCAGTAGCTATGTTCCTCCCATTTCCATTGGTAATTTGACCTCTGGCTTTCAGCCTAGTACTCCGCCACATGATAACTCCATCTCCTCCTTGTTGGATGATTTTAATTCCCCTCACTTTGCTGCTCCTATTTCGGGTTTTAGGTCTGATAAGAGTAAGCATCCCTTAAACCAAATGTTAAATACTACTAGTAATTCTGCTTGTTGAACTGATTGTCCAGTAAGATTGGGTCTTATAGATGAAGTTAGTGATAAGGTTAATGGAATTAACGATCTATGTTCTCCTAGGGCTGTTTGTAGTTCATATAAATATACATATAGGAATTCATTATAAACCAAGGCAGTTCGATTAGGTCAATGTCAATTTTATCATGAAAAGTTCTTATTATGCAAGTCCAAGTCAATTATAATGTTCAATAAAGTCATAATCGAAGTCAATATGCAATGCTAAGTTCATGTTCACTCAATTCGAATATGATTACAGTTAAATTGAATTATCCCCAATTCGATTTAGGGTTTCAAGATTTTAATTTGAGAGGGAAGAGAAAGGGAGAAGTGGAAAATCCACCCCCTAAAATAGCATCCTTTGGGTCGTATTTATAGAGATAGGATGGTAGGATCTTCGATGCGGGTGGTCTTCGGGGATAGTCTTGGAGGCAACGTTTAAATGGCCTTATCGACGTTGATGGTATTATGTGTTGAACCCACTTTAGTGCCACTTCAACCATGTTGATCTTTAGCGTCAACGTCTTCCAAGTGATATGAAGACAGAAGTGCTATATTGAACAAGAGCGAAGAGCGGTGTTGCTTTGCTTCCTTGCAGTGTTAAGGCCTTCATGGGCATTGATAGTGTCCAACACCAATACCTCTTCGTATAGATACGCAATATCCCTCTTCTAGCTGATCGAAGCGCCATGTTGAACGTTACTGAAGAGTAGCGCAATATCTTCGAAGAGCTGCAAAGTGTAGCATTTCATGGTATCGAAGAGCTGCAATGTCTAAATTAATTTGTATCCAACCTAAATAAATACTAGAATTCATTTTTGAAGCATTTCATAAAACACTATCCATAGGCAAGGATCTATATCGATCCTCAACATTAATGACGTGGCTACGATCATTACTGATCCATAAGAACATCTATTGTAAACAGCAACCAAATCAGCAACAAAGTTAAATGGAAGTAGGAAACGATCAGCCGAACCACTATAAAGTTTATGAGTCTTGTTATTTTGCACTTTGAATTGCTTTCTTCACTTTATTCTCTAATTTTGTTTCTAGTTGGATGTTTGTATCATTTTTTATGCAAACATTTTGGTTGTTTCGCTGAGAGTACTCGGATTTTTGACTTGAAAACGTGAATTTGGAAAAGATGATGAGACCATAGACCAAGAGAACTGCTTGAGAAAGCCAACAAGCATGTGGAGGCAACTAAGAGGTGTTGTTAGCCATAAAATCTACTCAAGAGCAGAGGTATGAAAGATGGTCAACGAGATTGAAGTTTCAATGAAGAAGCAGGCCTAGTTTTCATAAAGGACATAAAAGGTTGTTTCAAAGGCATTCAGCAGGTATCGAAGGAGTCGAAAGCACAATTACTCATACAGTGCAAAGGCTTTTGACTTAGTGAAAATAGGTATACTCTTTCGCCACTGCCAACCTTTCAACAGATAAACAAGCAAAGACGACTTCAGAACCCCTTTCGAAAGCAGTAGATGATGATCTCTCACCTACATACCAAACCTTTCGAAGTCCAAGGTTTCACCCCTATAATGACCTTTTCGAAAGCATATACGAGCCGCTCGAACCGGTCGAGGACTATAATTTTAAGAGACGGTTACACCTCAGTTCTCAAGCATGCATTCAAGGACCACTCAACATCTTCGAAACCATCGACACTTAAATCTCTTTGAAACCAATAATGTATCGGCAGAGTCGGAGGCTTTAAGCTCACTTCCAATAATAGCAAGGAAGGAGAAGGCGTATTTGCAAAATCTTTTGACAGTGTCGGAAGGTTCTGAAGAGAAAACAAGTACTCAAAGATCAACGAAGGAGAAAGGATGATAAAGGCCTCTTTCGACTCAGTGGAAAGGTCTGAGAAAGATAAAGGAAGCGAAAGGGTAAACCAAGAAGCACAACAGAATACCATTCGACGACATCGAAAGGGGTCATGGCCTTTCGACCAAGTCGAAAGGCTTGAGGAGGCATATAAATAGGGGTCCTTTCGACCCAGTCGAAAGCAAAGGCACGAAAGGGGGACGACCTGCATCTATAAATAAGACCCAAGGGGTCTAGTTTTGGGGACCGAATTCTAGATTCCTGAATTCATTTTTTTTATTCTACTTTCTTAGTAACAATTGCATTCTTAAGAAACCCTAAATCAAATTAGGAAAAAAGCACTATATCTTGTAACTCATTTTGGTTCATGAAAAAAAGGGGAGATGGCTTTTTCATTAAGGATATTGGCGACGAGGAAGATCATATAGATCATTAGCTGGACTAATGATCAATTGCACATGATTCTAACATATTCTCATGATTTCTTTTTGTCTATGCTATGTATGAGACTGACTTGGGCGTTTCCAATCGAAATACATCATCATCGGAACCTGCATTTAACATTAAAGGTCAAAGTGATGATGGGGTGTCGATCAAGTTTAGCTCATGAAACTTGGGAATACCTAGATTAATCTTATACAAAGAAAACTAAGTGGATTGAAGGCAATAATAAGCTAGAACTGTTCCGTAAGGAAAAAACCCCTCTTGACCTGGTCGAAATGGTAAAGGGATCTTAGATTATAATTGGCTAACAATCATAATGAAACTCCTTCGAAGGGAATCAACCCCAGACTGTACCATTGATCCTTTCGAAGGGAATCCATAGCAAGAGTAACAAAACTATAATGTCAAAAGCAGCTAGGTCATAATAATGAGGTAAGCACCCCTTCGACATAATTGGAAGGTACCGAATGTTACCTTTCGACATGATCGAGAGGAGTTTAACGCATGAATGATCAGCTGTATTTGATCCATTTGGAGGATATAACTCAATCGGATGTTGTTCTCAACATTTCATCCAAAAGCTAACTCTTTGAGACCTTTTGACTAAGTCAACTTGGTCGAAAGGTTGGGATAGTTTTATCGGTCCTTTCGATTAAGTCAGCTTTGGTTAAAGGGTAGATTAGAACACTTTAAACCCTTTCGACTACGTCAACCTAGTCGAAAGGCATGCTTACGAAGGAGTAGACCCTCTCAATAACTTAGTCACGTTTTAATTGAATTTTTTATGAATAGCATTGTGGATGCTGACAATTTCTCTTGTTAACAGGTGTCTTCACGATCTTACTCTCCTTCCGTCTACATAACCAAAGATGAGATGAAATCGATGATGATGGAAATACAGAACAGAATGATAACCCGCTAGGAAGAAATGATGGAGGGATTCTTTAGAAGGATGAAACAACAATCGACGGTTGAAATAGTTGAAAATTAGAACCGAAGGAACGACGAACACTTTTGGAATCAAAGTGAAGCAGGCTGGAGCAACCCTCGTAGAAGCGCCTCGGATCGGTATCGATCTAAGGGTGCGAATTGGTACCGATCCAAGGATGCATAGGGCAATATCAACTTGACACGTGGACTCCAAAACTGAAAAGGCAAAGGATAATGCCTAGGATGACAAAGGACTGTTTGGGGCACGGTTGAAATAGCTGAAAACCAGAACCAAAGGAAGGATGAACACTTTTGGAATCGAAGTGGAGCAGGTTGGAGCAACCCTTGTAGAAGCACCTCGGATCGGTACCGATCCAAGGATGCATGGGGCAATATAGGCTTGACTCCAACACCTGGACTCCAAGACGGAAAAGGCAGAGGATAATGCCCAGGATGACAGAGGACCATTCGAGGCATGACTTGGCAAGGATAAAGGAAAGCTAAAGGCTGATGATTTTTAGTCTCTCAACAATTTTCCATATTTCTTATAACCCCGATGGTCATTATCAATCCATACGAACACCTCTTATAAACATCAACCAAATCAGCAATAAATTTCAGCGGAAGTAGGCAATGATCGGCCGAACCATTATAAAATTTGTGATCTTGTTATTTCACACTTTTATTTGCTTTCTTCACTTTATTCTCTACTTTAGTTTTTCTTTTTGATGTTTGTGCCATTTTTGACACTAACAAATATTATATTTTAATTTTTCTTATTGAGAAATAAGTATTTCTCACTCAAATCCATCACTCAATTTTTATTTATTTATCAATATTGACGTGTAACATAAATTAAATAGGAAAATAGGCACAAGGACAAACTTAGAAAAAAATTTAGTCTAAAGGACAACAAGTTTGTTTTTTAGGCTGAAGGACAATGCTAGTTATAACTAGCATTATGTATAGTGTAAAACTGAATATAATGCTAGACATAACTAGCATTTTGTATAGTGTAAAAGTTGAATATAATGCTAATTATAACTAGCATTTGTCTTTCAGCCTAAAAATAAAACCTCATGTCCTTCAGCCTAATTTTTCTTCAAAGTTTGTCCTTTTACCTAATTCTCTCTAAATTAAATGTACATGGTGTCTCATAAATTTTACTAAAATAAAATACTGCAAACATAAAACACAGTTTAAACTTAAATCTTTACAAAAATTTATTTTTCAATAATAAACTTATAAAATGAATTACCTTTTACAACGCTTATATTAAAAAAATGTTAAATGAACAAAGAAAAATTAGCCCAGATATCCTCCCTAATCAGTCGCTCTAAAATTTTGACCTAATTTTCTTCTTCATCAAACTTAGCGCCCCAAAAATCAATCGATATGACTGTTGGCAGCTCAAATTGAGGCGAACAATGACCAGCTTAGCCGCATAGCATGGAACATGACCTTTTAAACTCCACCGCTCCAGCTCTACCGCACATCTCAAGTTCCCGCAGTTCCAACATCTCGATTCTGTCGCGACTTTGGCAGAAGGTAACATCGGCAGATTATCTTGTACACTTTTCAATAATCATAGATACTAATTCAAAAAGTTTATGTTTGTCCTTGTAAATCTTTGGTGATGTATGCATAGGACTGTAATATTATGTCCTATTTTAAAACTTAATGTAGATTCTGAGAAACCATAGAAATTTTCAATATAATCTCTTTTCTATTGATGGTTGCTCAAATAATTCAAATAACCTTTTCTGTAAAATTAATTAAACACCCTAATTTTCAAGTACTTATTTTTTTTTTGTAAATTCTACCCGCGAATTTAATTTGTTGCAATTACTATGAATGACTGCCATCAAGCAAGTTCAAGCCTCACATAGCGCTTAACTCTTTTTTTAAAACAATTACTTAAATAACAAAGACCACTTGGGTTTTGTTCAATTTGTATCATTATTAAGTTATCAGATACAAGCCTTTCTCTCCCTATATAACGAATGGAACTAACATTAATATTAGGTAGCAAAATTCATCTCTTTTGGAAGAGCCTGAAAAAAATTTCAACTTAGATTTTATTTTTGTGACTTATCATGATCATCTGATTTAATCCCTTTAAAGGAAATGCAACCCATAAGAACTAGTAACTACCAAATACTAGCATTCTCACAATAGTACGTGTCTAGCAATCTAGAATACCCATACTCTTCCTTGTTCAAATAGACAGACAATATTAATATCTAAATCAACATAAAGTTTCCAATGACTAATAGATATTCAACAAACCAATTGAAAAACAAACGAGAAATTGAATGAGGAAACATCAGGATTTGATCAAAATTTTGTTTTGAAGCGAAATACGCTAACCGAGTAATAGTCGACACAAATGTATTGAAGGAAAATGACAGAAAAATGTCAGAGATTACATTAAAACGTCGAGGACTTGAAAGACTAAGGCTAAATGGAATAATTTCCCAATCATTCAGCCAGAGTCACCAGCACATTCAACCGGGTCGCTCACGCACCTCAGATCTCTGTCTCGCAACCTGGTTACTCATTCAGTTGGTGTAATCCATATCTCAGCCAGCAGCTTATATGTCCACAACTAGCCGCATCATCTCATTAATTTCAACGCCAGATCTCCTACTTGTACAACTGGATGTACATCTGCCGAGTACATGTGAGTCTTCCCAAAGGCAAATACCATTACACCTGTCGTGACAACCCACATAAGCACACCAACTTCGTTGCAATTCATCATCATACACCTGCCAGACAAGCACCAATCTCAGCTGAAATTCCTCATAAGTTGCCCACCTACTCTGTAATTACTTGGGACGGCGAATCCAAAGTGAAGTGTACTACAAATGCATCGCATTATTATTGTAAAACACACGGTTATGGCAGCAATATAACAATTTCCATATATAAGGAGTTGTAAATGCAACTTAAATTGAAGTGCAACTGTTATATGATTTGAAATCCCCTTTTGTTCTATATATTTATTTAATTACTGTTACGAATGTAGAGATAAGCTTTAAATTTTATAGATCACATATAAATAATTTAATCAACTACTTTTCCGCAGGTGAAGAAAGTATGCCACCAATTTACCATGGATTAGAGAAATCTTAGGTTCATTTAGCTAGTTTGTCTAAACAACTTCATTCTATTGATAAATTTTGAATTTTTTTCAGTTGTTTAATGTCTTAAAAATTTAATTTATGTATTCAGAGTCACAAGGGAATATAGAGAAGGGGTATGGAATTTCATAAACAAAGCTTTAAAGTAAAATGAACAACTTGAAAAGAAAATGAATGCAAAATCATATTCTAAAACTATTGAACGACTTAATAAAATTAGTTGTCCATGCTCGAATTGTCGTAACTTGGGTGCTCGTCTATCTGGTTGTGTTGTATTTGAGCATTTAGTTTGTGATGGTATGGATCCAATTTACACTGCATGGATTTTACATGGAGAACGACATACTAATGTTTAAAATGTTAGTGAAGATAATGAATTTTTTAAGACATATAGAATGCATGCCGATGCTTTTGACGATGAAGTGATTTTGAGTAATACAAGCATGATACAAGATGATATGTTAGGAGATTCTTTACTCCCTTTATATCCTGGCTTTAAAAAGTCTACAAAGATTTCTGCTACAGTAGCTTTATACCAAATAAAAACTGAAAATGGATTATCAACTAAAAGTTTTAATGCACTTTTGAAGGCAATACATGATCATGTATTACCAGATGAAAACTTGCTTCCTAAAAGCAACTACGAGATAAAAAATTTCTTAAATGTCTTAATCTCAATTATGAAAAATACATGCTTATGAGAATGATTGTTGTCTTTTTCTAAAAGAGATTGTAAAATTAGATAAATGTTCGAAGCATGGTTTTCCTAGATACAAAAAAGGCAACAAAGATAACGAGAGGAAGAAAAATATTCCGGTTAGAATGTTCAAATTCCAAGAAACTTCAAAGAAATTGAGATGGCATGATATAAACAAAAGCGAAGATGGAAAATTATGACATCTAGTTGATTCTTTAGCCTAGAAGAAAATTGACAAAAATTGGCCTAGTTTTGCTTTTGATCGAAGAAATTTGAGATTTGGACTTGTGACTGATGGATTTAGTCCTTTTATCAACCCTAGATCGACTTATAGTTGTTGGCCCGTCATATATAACCTTCCTCCATTTTTTTTTTAAAAAGGTACTTTATTAACAGACAGAGAAATTGGCATATACTTTCATAATATGCCTCCTCAAAACCTCGCAACCCCCTATCCTAAATGGGTTCCTTGCAAGGAAAAAGAGTATATATTATGTCTGTATATTAACAATACAAACTAGCTAAATGCCATAAAACCCCATTATCAAATAGATGGAGGAGTAATAATAATGAGAAACGCACTCAAAACCATCCGTATGATCAACATGGGGTGGCAAGCAGTACAAACTCGAAAGGAACTAAACGAATGACAATACAAATAAATGAGAGAACAAAATGCTTCCACAACCAATGGCACGTGACCCAGCACCAAAACCAAAAATGAAACAACATCTCTCGAAAAAGTCTGAAGAGCGTCTATATCGAAGTCTTTGGAGGGAACAAGTCAAAGTTACTTTACCAAAATCAAAATTCCTCAGCTCTAATTTCTCCAAGAAAACCGAAAATGAATGACTGGGCTAATCAAGTTCAAGGATCAAGTTGTTCGTGATGAAGTTATGTTCCGGTCAAAGCAGAGATACAAAGCAAAGGTCATGGCGGTCGAGAATTTATTCTAGAAGAAGCATCAATTCTAAATTTTTGCAATATAAGTTCTGCTTCACTAGTAACCATTGTATACTCCAATTTATGTTTCATAAGGTAGCTGGTGTCTTGTTGAATAATGAAGGTTCTTAATTGAACTGGCATTTGAATACCCTTAAAGACCCGATCGTTCCTCTCATTCCAAATATGCTAAATCATGGACGTGAAAGCCACACTTGTTAGATGTTTAACTGTCGCATCTTTCTTCTGTTGTTTCCATATAATTTCCAAGAATTGATGAAATGTCAGACACTGTACCAATATTAATCTTAAGTTTTTGCATCATGTCCATAAGTATTTGTTTTGAGTAATCACAGCTGAAGAAATGATGATCACGATCTTCATTATGAGTTTGACACAGCACACACAACTTGTCTATGTTGTTGTTCCATGTAGACACTCTATCTTTTGTGTTCAATTTGTTTAAAATGGCTAAAAGAGTGCATGTAGACATTTTAGGAGCACAATATTGATCCCAGATTATCTTAGTCCAATTGTGTTCCGTGTATTTGCTCCTAATTTGATTCCATGCAGTTTTTAAGGAGAACTGGCCATCACTACTGGGTATCCAATACCAGTATTCTTGCTGTATATGATTATGAATTTTGATCTTTTTCACAATATTGTGTAATTGAGTAGGAACCTGATCTAAGTTAATTTTCCAATTATTATTAGAGATCAGAGTATGCACTTTTCTATTAATAGCATCGGCTACATATATACCATTGCACCCACACTTATCCATTATAGAATATCCATTTAGCCATGGATCTAACCAAATATCCATGCTGTCATCATTAGCAATTTTTTTTCTATTAATCCTTTGCACCATTGCCTAGTTCTAAGAAGTAATTTTCAAGTATATGATGTATTGTTGTGCATCACTATGGTCCAAAAATTTGTTTTGTTGCGGTATTTTCTATGCATCCATTTAGCCCATAAAGTGTCTCCCTATATAAATTTCCAAACCAATTTGATGGCAGTAGCTTTAGATATATCTTCTATTTTTCGAATGCCAAGACCCCCTTCACATTTAGTTTTGCAAATGTCCTCCTAGTTTATCTTATGTGCTTTTGAATTCAATATAAAGTTAGCACATAAAGAGTTAATTCTCTAGATTATAGAACCTGGAATTTGGGAAATTTGAATCCAAAATTGGATCACGGGATGTATAACTGTGTTCATTAATTCTATTCTACCGCTTATATTTAGCAATTTGCTTTGCCAGTGATTGAATTTTTTATGAATTTCGTCGATAAGAGGACCATAATCCCTGGCATTAAGTTTATTATTCGAAAGAGGGATTCCTAAATACATGACTGGTAGGCTGCCCATGCTGATATTTAATAAATTGGCTATCTGCTGTTTGTTCGAAGCCCCTTTACTAAAAAAAATAATAGATTTGGTTTCATTCAAATCCAAACCAGTGAAATACTTCAGTTGCTGAAAAGTATGCTGAATGCATTCAGCATTCTTTATAGTGGATTTAGCCAATATTAATATGTCGTCAGCATATAGTAGGTGAGTAATAATGGGATCAATATTGTGGATAGAGGTAATGTTACCTTTCATGTGCTCCACATCTAGCTTGATAGAGTGGAATTCCATAGCTATTGGAAATAAGTAAGGAGATAGAGGGTCGCCTTGTCTTAAACCCCTTGAACTATTAATAAATCCATAAGTGAACCATCAACAATAACCGAGAACGAAGGAGTAGAGATGCATTCATAAATTAGATTTGCAAATAAGGTCGGGAAGCCCATGGCAATCATCATATGATGGACAAATTCTCTATTGACTTTATCATAGGCTTTATGTAAATTAATTTTTAGGCAAAAATTGTTAGAATTTTTCGTATTAAGTACTCTAACCATTTCGCAAGTAAAGTGTTTTAAGAAATTAAGCGTCCAGGGATGAAAGCATTCTGATTGTCTGATATGAGGTCATTCATATAGGGTTTTAGTCGATTGCAAAGCAGATTGGCTAAAATCTTATAAATGATGTTGTAAAGCGATATAGGTCTAAAGTCAGACATGTCAACCGCATCTAGTTTTTTCAGAATTAAACGAATAAATGTATGATTAATTTCTCTTATTATTTTCCCCGATTGAAGAATACCATTCATAGCATTGCATATATCATCTGTAAGAACATCCCAGTGGACTTTGAAAAATTTGGAGTTAATGCCTTCAGGCCCTGGGGTGTTGTTATCATTAATTTGAAATAAGGAATTTTTAATTTCATTAATTTGGAATGGTTTACATAAGTTCTCTCTAGCTCTGTCCGTAAGAATCTTATTACAAGTGATGCCTGAAAATTGAACATTAACCTATAAAGCTGAGAATAATTTCGAAAAATAATTAACTGCTTCATTAGCAAGAATTTCTGATGATGAAATCCATGATCCATCCACATTTAGAGTGTAATTACTCCTTCAATAGGGGTTACGAGCATTTATTTTGTTGAAGAAAAAATTTGTTGGTCTATCGCCTTTTACCAATCAATTTATCTTCATTCTTTGGTCATTTTCAACTGCCATTTTTTTTCCATAACAACATGTAACTGAGAATTTTTCAAAGCATATTGTACCTTTAGATTTTCATCAGTAGGGTCCTGGACAAGAGCCTTATATGTAACATCTGCTTCTATTTTTATTTAGGAAAGCACTGTATGACTGCTATGATTGTTTTTTTTACCATTGTTTCAGAGTAGATTTGACAGCTTTAATTCGACATAGAAGTGTATAAGAGGGGTTACCAGTGAATGTCTGCAGGAGTGCCTCCTGAAGGGAAGAGTAATAATCAGCATGCAAGTGTCAGGAATTATTATATCTGAAAGGAATTTTTCTCTTTCCAGACTCGTTAGCTATGAGTTTGACAAATATAAGGGAGTGATCACTTAGTGAATGATTGCCAAAATGAATGGCTACTTGAGAAAAAACATCTATCCATTCCTCCATTGTTGTGTATGAAAAAAGAAAATCCGATGTTGTCTTTGCTGATTCCAGGCCCTAGGCAACCAAGTAATCCTAATTGTGTTCCTATAATATGCTCATGGAATGTTCTAGTTCGTGTATATATTGTTATCATGATCATCCTATACCCACATGTATTTAAAAAGAATTTTCCTAGTTGATGTTTATGTCTACATTAAATTGATGAGTTGAAATTTTCTCTTTTAATATGTTTAGTCTCCGTAACCACTTCATTAATCACTAATTTAATAATTAAAATTATAGATATGTATGTGAATATAATTTATCAAGGTAGTGGTGCGCACAGTAAATGGATGGAATGAGACCCTCTTTTAATTAATATATTGCATCTATTATTTGGATTCATGATAGAAGAATGTAAATTTAAATGGATATATGAAAGACTTAAGTTTATTGACTAGAAAGCACAACATGTGCATGATGATTGAATATAGTCGGTAGCAAAGTGAAATTTGGTAAAAAAATGCATGTTGAATTCATTTACCATCATATATACTAATTATAACGAAACTCAACCCATTATTTACGAAACATAAAGAAATTTGTCCAACCTTGTCAATAAAAATGCCTAGGACTAATGTGTATTTGTTCCATTGTCAAAGGGCATTATAGGCATAGCATTTCATCATTTCACATCATTTATGTGCCCTTTACATGTTTGTCATAGAATCATAATGCACAAACATAGTGTTTCAAAAGTATTTGTAAGAAATTATTTTTTTAATTTACAGCACACTTTTTTTACTTTTAAATTTTACACTTTTTTCATTTAAAATAATGTTAGATAACTTAATTAGATCTATGTTAGTTTGGGAACCGAAATCGCTTATTGTCGTCATACATCGTTTTTAAGTAAATATCATGGAAATTCGAATCTTTATCGCAACTGACTTCTTTTTTCCTTTACATTTAGGACAGAAGTATAATTTTTAGTTATTACATTTGTAAAAATTTATCATATATATAATCCATTATTATTTTAAATTTTTTTTACTCGTTTGTTACAAATATCCTTCCAAAATTCTTTTTGATAACATAATAACAACTTCCTCATGCTGCTAATTAATTGCATATATCACTTTTTTTTAAGTGTAACAAAGGTTATATGTAACTTCCGCGGTTGACAGCATATTATTATTATGCAACTTAACATAGGAAATTTCTATTCTTCTATAGCATTATAATAATGTGAGCAATGTAGTATCGTTTTAATGTATTCTAATTTCTAATATGTATGGACAATACTGTTTGCTATACGCATCATATTCTTTGCTATATTCTGGTTAAGGAATATTGATGCAGCCTAGGAAGCGAATTCGACGATGTAATCGAATCCGTCCAGGATCTCACACGATTAGCGTAAATAATCGGTGAATCGATTTTAAAATCGATGAAATGATACAATGATGAATTGATGGATTGAATATACCCAAGATAAATGCCCAAATCCGTTGATCTCACGAGATACCGGATTCTAGCTATCTTCGACACGTTGATCGCGCACGATGCCGTGAGAGAAGATCTACAATTCTTCGAACGTTGATCAAGTGCACTTGATTCCGTGAATTGGCTTCAACAATCGTTGATTCGAGCGCACTCGAATGCCGAAGGTGGAGATAGGAGATCACACTCAACTACCAATTTCAATGGAGGCACAAAGCTCTCAACAAAATTTTATTCAAAATTCAACAACCTTTTTTTACAATGACACACACCCCTATTTATAGGAATTACAACACACACGACTTACAACAACACGACATAACGAGTTACAACAACATGCGACTTAACAACATAAACGACTTAACAAGATACAACATCCCACGACATACGACTTAACAAGATACAACATCCCACGACATACGACTTAACAAGATACAACATCCCACGACATACGACTTAACACAGACGACTTAAGAAGCATACGACATAAGAACATCCGACTTAGCGATATAGCACAGCAACATAAGGCTTCTCGCGACCTTACTGGAGCGACCTAAGGATCACGCGACCTAACTATCAGCAACTTAAAGCTTTCTCGTTCATGACCTAAGGACTTTGGCAGCGACTTACTGTATGCCGTTCGCGACATAAGGCTCTGGAGCGACCTATGGTTCATCGCGACTTAAGGCGGAGGAGGAGCGACCTAAGCTTCGTGATTTCTGGAGCGCTTCGATCTCGCGACCTAGGGTTTCTGGAGCTCGCGCTCGCGACTTAGGCTGGAAACGATCCAACTTATGTCGTTCGCGACCTACTGCTTCTTGCTCGCGAATTAGGGTTTCGCGATTCTGGCGTTGGTATGGAGTGCGCGCTGCATCATTCTCCCCTTGTTGGAAAGAATTCGACCTTGAATTCATGCTCTCCTCTTCTTCGATAAGCTTCTCCCCATAATACGGAATTAAGTGTTTGATATTGAAAACATCAGAAGTAGGGATATGATCCGACAATCTCAACTGATAAGCATTCTCATTAATCTTCCTCACGATTTCCAAAGGACCAATCTTTCTAGCAGCTAGTTTGTTGTAAGTGCCAACAGGAAATCGATCCATAGTCAATACTGCATATACAAAATCTCCTTCTTTGAAGTCAACATGTCACCGTTTAATATCTGCGCATTGCTTATATTTCTCATTCGCCTTAAGCAATCGTTCCTGCACAACCTTGTGGCATTCTTGCAATTCATTCATAAAATCACTAGCTCGTTTGATTATTCCTTTCTACTGTGGTACTACGGATAAATCTAACGGTCCTTTAGGAATTGTTGAATACACAACCTGGAATGGACTGAACCCGGTGCTACGATTAACTGCATGGTTGTGTGCGAACTCAGGTTGACACAGCTTCGAATCCCAACTCTTCAAATTGTCATTCACGAGGCATCGCAATAGATTACCTAGGGATCTGTTTACAACTTAAGTCTTTCCATCCGTCTGTGGATGATAAGCACTACTGAATTTCAGCTTAGTCCCGACCATTTTCCATAGACTCATCCAAAAATGACTCAGAAAACGAGTGTCTCTATCTGATACAATAGATTCAGGCAACCCATGAAGACGATATATTTCTCTGAAATATAACTGTGCTACATTAACCGCATCTGCTGTCTTCTTGCAGGCAATAAAATGTACCATCTTTGAAAATCGATCAACCACCACATAGATAGAATCATTGCCACGTTGTATTCTCGGCAATCCCAACACAAAATCCATGCTAACATCCACCCACGGTTTAGTCGGCACAGGCAACGGCATATACAACCCTGCATTTGTCGCTGTCCCCTTTGAAACTTGACAAATATGACACCTCTGAACAAAATTTTCAACTTTCTTCCTCATTGACGACCAAAAATAAGATTTTGCAATCAACTGCAAAGTACGATCACGGCCCACGTGTCATTCCTCATGCAATTCTTTGATAATCTTCATTCGTAAACTGCAATCTGGAATACACAACTGATTTCCTTTGAACAGAAAACCATCAACCAACACAAACTCATCAGTACTCCCATCCTTGACTTTCTCAACAATCTTTGCAAAGTAAGGATCTTCCTCAAACAATTCTGGCAATAGTTCAAATCCTGTCACCTCAACCTTCATCGTCGTCAACAAATGATTCCTCCTGCTCAAGGCATCAGCTACACGATTCGTCACCCCTGATTTATGCTTTACAACAAAAGTAAACTGCTGCAGATACGCAACCCATGAAGCGTGTCTAGCTGAAATTTTGTCCTGCCCTTGCAAATGTTTCAAAGCTTCATGATCCGTGTAAAGAACAAACTCCTTCTGAAACAGATAATGTCTCCAGTGCTTCATAGCTTGAACAATTGCGTAAAACTCCGCGTCATAAGTGCTATATCTCAACTTGGCTCCAGACAACTTCTCACTGAAATAAGCAACTGGTCTTCCATTCTGACTCAATACTCCACCAATCCCAACCTTCGAAGCATTAGTGTGTAACTCGAACAATATCTGAAAATTCGGTAGTACCGGAATGGGTGCTATCGTCAAAAGTGTCTTGATCTTCTCAAAAGCTAACTCTGCTTCCTTTGTCCACACGAACTTCTTTCCTTTCATGCAATCGGTTACAAGTGCCATCACACTGCTAAAATGTGGAATGAATCTTCGATAAAAAGATACCAACCCATGAAAACTCCTCACTTCAGTAATTGTTTTGGGTGGTGGCCAACTCCTGACAGCTTCCACTTTGCTTTCATCCACTTGAATACCCTCCTTCGACAGAACATATCCCAGAAACAAAACACTGTGCGTCATGAACGCGCACTTCTTCGTTGCTGCATAGAATTGCTCCTGTCGTAGAATCAACAGCACTTCTCGCAAATGTTGGATATGCTCCTCCATACTCCCACTATAGATCAAAATATCGTCAAAGTAAACTACTACGAACTTCCCAATAATTGGTCTGAAAATCTGGTTCATCACTCTCATAAAAGTACTAGGAGCATTTGACAAGCCAAACGGCATAACCAGCCATTCGTATAGACCTTCCCTAGTTTTAAAAGCAGTCTTCCACTCATCACCCGGTCTAATACGAATCTGATGGTATCCACTCTTCAAGTCAATCTTTGAGAACACAACAGCCCCACTCAACTGATCAATCAAATCATCGAACCTCGGCATAGGAAACCTGTATCTCACAGTGATCTTGTTTAGAGCCCGACTGTCCGTACACATCCACCAAGTCCCATCCTACTTCGGTACCAATAAGAATGGCACTGCACAAGGACTCAAGCTCTCCTGAACACGCCCTTGTTCTAACAACTCCTCCATCTGCCTTCTCAGTTCCTCATGCTCCTTAGGACTCATCCTATAATGTGGCCTGTGAGGTAATGTCGCCCCTAGCACAAGATCAATCTGATGCTGAATATCTTTCAACGATGGTAACTCCTTTGGCAACTCTTCAGGAAACACATCTCTGAATTCTTCCAACACTGGCTTTACTTCCTCTGGAACTTCAACAGATTCAGTAGATTCATGTCCAATCAACAAGAACACCTCTGGACTCTCCTCTACTTCTTCGACAAACTCCTTCAAAGTCAACAAAGTCTTCAGCTCCTCAATCTCTTCTGACTTGCTCTCTCCTTGTTGTCTCTTCTTCGGAACTAAAATGATCTTAGTACCCTCGAACATAAAGCTGTAGTTATTGGTTCGACCATCATGTTGCATTGCTCGGTCATACTGCCATGGTCTTCCCAAAAGCAAGTGACAAACATCCATCTCCACCACATCACACCAGATCTCATCTTTATACTTCTTCCCAATAGAAAATGGAACATGAACTCGCCTGTCCACCTTCACCTCTCCTCCTTTCCTTAACCACGCTAACTTCTAAGGATTTGGATGCTTCTCCGTCTTCAACTTCAACTTTCTCACAGCTTCGGTAGAAATGATATTGTCACAACTTCCCGCGTCAATCACAAATTTACACACCTTTCCCAGTATAGTGCATGTCGACTGAAAGATATTACTCCTCAACCAACTAGCCTCCTCTTCCTGCTGGTGTCAAACATGATCTCCTCAACATTAGATTACATCCTTCATCTCCCGACGGGATATCCTGTTCATCCTCCTCAACTAGACTAGAATAACCTTCATCAACATCCTCACCTTCCACTTCAGCAATCATAGCTCGCCTCTTCGGTTTCGGGCATTCATTACTCTTGTGACCCACTTCCTGGCGATTATAACACTTGAAACTGTTGTTGACCTTCGCCTTCGCAACTTCATTCACAACTGGTTTACTGACAGCTTTAGAAACATTGGAACTCCCACTAGCACCCTTGCTCTGAGTATTGGAACTTGGAAACACACCACCTCCTCGTCTTCCCTGCTTCTCCCAAGCCAACGCCTTCTGGTGCACTTCAGCCACAAACCTAGGATCAAACATATTTACCATATCCTGGATCTGGATCCTCAACCCCCCAACAAACCTAGCAGTCAATTGTTTCTCCGTCTCCATAATGTCATTTCGAGCAATCAGTTGATAAAACTCATCAACATAATCATTAACAGTCTTCGTCCCTTGCCTCAGATTCTGCAACCTTTGATACATGAGTGATTGATAATTGTAAGGCAAGAATGTAGCCTTCATCATCTTCTTCATTTTCTCCCAAGCAACAATCTTCGACTTCCCCATCCGTTCTCGTGTAAGTTTGGTTTGCTGCCACCACGCCATAGCTCTCCCTCTCAACCTAGTAGCAACCAACTTCACTCGACAATCATCCGGAACCTCCTTGAAATCAAAGATCTCTTCAACATTAGATAACCAATCTAGAAATTCTTCAGCCTGCATACCACCCTTAAACTCTGGAATTTCAATTTTCATTCCGGACTCCCATTTGTGATCATACTCTGAATGATTTCTTCCTTGGCCTCGATTTCGACCATGAACACTACCACCATCAAATTCCTCATCAAAATCTGATGCATATCGATGTCGATCATGACCACCAACATCTCTACCACCACCATTTCTACCACCAACATCCCTTCGATCTACATTCCTCCGATCACGATCATCCACATCTCTCCGATTTCGATCATCAACATTCCTATCACGATCGTCAACATTTCTACGATCATGATCTTCTCTTCTCTCTCGATCTGAATGTGGCGAAACTCTATTTCCCCCATGGCTCGATTCAGGTGAAACCCTTCTTCTACTTTGATTCATTTCAAGCATCATTCTCTCTAATCGACCAATTCCCTCATCAAACTTCTCATTGAATTTATCACTATTTCGTTGCTCCATTTGTTCAGCATCTTCTCTTCCATACAAAGCATCAACATTGCGATGACATTCAGCTCGTCTCGGTGGAATGATTGAACTTCAAACAAATCTTCAAAAATTCAAACTTCAAATTCTCGAAACACAATTCTCCAAATGATGCAAACTTCTTGCGATCTAGCTCTGATACCAAAATGATGCAGCCTAGGAAGTGAATTCGACGATGTAATCGAATACGTCCAGGATCTCACACGATTAGCGGAAATAATCGTTGAATCGATTATAAACTCGATGAAATGATACAATGATGAATTGATGGATTGAAGATACCCAAGATAAATGCCCAAATCCGTTGATCTCACGAGATACCGGATTCTAGCTATCTTCGACACATTGATCGCGCCCGATGCCGTGAGAGAAGATCTACAATTCTTCGAACGTTGATCAAGCGCACTTGATTCTGTGAATTGGCTTCAACAATCGTTGATTCGAGCGCACTCGAATGCCGAAGGTGGAGATAGGAGATCACACTCAACTACCAATTTCAATGGAGGCACAAAGCTCTCAACAAAATTTTATTCAAAATTCAACAACCTTTTTTACAATGACACACACCCCTATTTATAGGAATTACAACACACACGACTTACAACAACACGACATAACGAGTTACAACAACATGCGACTTAACAACATAAACGACTTAACAAGATACAACATCCCACGACATACGACTTAACAAGATACAACATCCCACGACATACGACTTAACACAGACGACTTAAGAAGCATACGACATAAGAACATCCGACTTAGCGACATAGCACAACAACATAAGGCTTCTCGCGACCTTACTTGAGCGACCTAAGGATCACGCGACCTAACTATCAGCGACTTAAAGCTTTCTCGTTCACGACCTAAGGACTTTGGCAGCGACTTATTGTATGCCGTTCGCGACATAAGGCTCTGGAGCGACCTATGGTTCATCGTGACTTAAGGCGGAGGAGGAGCGACCTAAGCTTCGCGATTTATGGAACGCTTCGATCTCGCGACCTAGGGTTTTTGGAGCTCGCGACTTAGGCTGGAAACGATCCAACTTATGTCGTTCACGACCTACTGCTTCTTGCTCGCGACTTAGGGTTTCGCGATTCTGGCGTTGGTATGGAGTGCGCGCTGCATCAAATATGGATTTTGAAGTAAAAAACTTGTATATATTACTTTTCACATGTTATTCAAATGACAAAAGATTATTAAAAATTATTTATTTTTATGAGAAGGTAACGACATTGATGTTTACCTAGAGCCAGTCATAGATGATTTGAAAGAGCTATGGAATTATGTCATGGAGGTACATGATTCCTTTAGTGGTTCCAATTTCACGGTGAATGCTGTTTTACTATGGACTATAAATAATTTTCCAGCTTATGGTATTCTAGCTGGTTGTACAACAAAAGTTAAGACAGGATGTTCGATTTGTGGGGTTAATACACTATCAGATTAATTACCATTTAGTTGTAAGTGTGTATACATGCACCACCAAAGGTTTCCGTCTCCAAATCACCCTTTCTGAAAAAGAAAAAGTTGATTTGATGGTAAAATCGAAGAACGAGGTAAACCAATAATAATGAGTGGTATAAATGTGCTAAAATCTATAAGTAATATTCAAAATCACTAGGGAAAGAAATTAAAAGAACAGAATGGAAAGACTCTTAGAGTGGCTAAGAGAAAGAGACAAAACCAAAAGAAGAAAAATACTGCATATGATAAAAACACTTACATGTGGAAAAAGAAGTCCATCTTCAAGGTGCCTTATTGGAAGGTACAAAATATTATCAGTATTATATGTATTTTTAATTTTTGATTTTCCAATTTAATTCTTTCTCATACAAAAGTGAATGCTAAAATTTTGTAATACTGTTAGGAATTGCTGCTACGTCACAATTTGACGTAATGCATATTGAAAAAAATGTATGCAATAGTCTAGTCGGAAAAATTTTGAACGTAAATGGGAAATAAAAGGATGGGCTAAATTCTCGTAAGGGTCTACAACATATGGGAATAAAAAAAGAGTTGCATCCGCAAGAAGTAGGCAGAAAGACATACCTTCCTACAGCGCAGTACACCTTAACAAAACAAGAGAAATAAATTTTCTATGATGGATTTAGAAAATTAAAGGTACCTGGCAACTATAATTCCAACATTTGACAGTGCTTCTCAAAGGACGATAACATAATAGGAATGAAATCTCATGATTGTCACATTTTAGTGCAACAATTATTACCTGTAGCTTGAAAGAGCTCTTACCAAAGGGGTCGAGAAATGTAATATTTCGGTTGTGTTCATTTTTTAACGAACTCTGCCAAAGAATAATAGACCGAAAGAGGTTGGAACATCTTGAAAATGAAGTTGCTGAGATATTATGCATGTTTGAAAGATTTTCCCCCCATCTTTTTTTAATATTATGACACATCTGACTATTCACTTGATGGGAGAAGTAAGATTGTGTAGTCCAGTACAATATCTTGGATGTACCCATTTGAAAGGTGATATATTATCACTTTTATATTTTATAAAGCTACTTTGTATGGTTTATATTTAAATTAAATTTTTTCTAGTTTACGAATATGAGGAAAAGAGATAATTTCCATTATTGAATGCATGTAGCCCGATATAGTTTAGAAGTTCTGTACTATTTTCAAAGATTTTTAAAGCATAGTTATTGCTGAATTTTATCATATTGAGTTACTTGTGAGAACCATTTTATCAATGAAACTTTATCATGAAGCTACAAGTTGAGAACTATTTTAGTATTTTAAACCCCATTAATGTATAAATGACAATGTCACGTGAAGTTTTTTAAATTACATCGACCAGAAAGAAAGCAAAATGAGATATAGTTCATATAGAAAGATATTTTTCATTTGGATAAATTTACATAAGTAATAGATTGGAATGAAATTTACTTGGTAATTTTCTTTTCTTTTTGTAGATATATGAAAATACTAAAAGGCAATGTTAAAATCCCATCATGTCTTGAATGATGCATATCAGAGAGTTATCTTACTGAAGAGTGCTTGAGTATTGTGCTGGTTATGTGAAACAAAACGTTGAAATAGGTGAGAAGCATAGTGGAAATGAAGAATTTAAAAATAGTGCTTCACATATCGAACGTCTAATCAGTGAAGAAAAACATGTTACCATGTCTAATGAAATTCCAAAAATTGAACATTGTTATGCACTTTTTAATACGACAGAAGTGCAGCCCTATGAGAAGTAAGTGTAATATGATCTACTAAGCTATAATTATACCTTAAATAATATAATACTTACAATTTATGTCATCTTTTTATATTTTAGAATGCGTATGGACGAGCTAAAGCATTCAGATGATCGCTTCATCAAAAATGAAACGTTGCTTTGGAATCAACATTCTGCTACGTTTTGCGATTGGTTTCAAAAAAGGTACGATGTTATTAGTTTGATATCTATTATTTTTGTATGTGCGCCTTACATCGAAAAAGCACATGTGCTTACATGATTTTTATAGCCCACTTTAACTTACTATAGGTTGAAATGGAGATTAAGACAAAAAATCATGTTTCTGAGAAGATAAATTGGTTATCATTTGGCCTTGAAAGGCAAGTAGCTACATATACTGGTTATATTATAAATGGATGTAGATTTCATACCCAATATGTCGAAAGGTCAACCCAAAATAGTGGTGTGATGATTGAAGCAAATAACATGAGTGATCTACATTTAAATATTAGTACAACTTCAAAGGCATACTTTGGTGTTCGTCAAGAAATATTGTACTAGACTATCATATTATGCAAATTCCTATGTTTAAATGTGCCTGGGCTAATGTTGATCGTGGTGTTAAGATGGAAGATGGTTTTATTTTAGCTAATCTCCACCAATTTCAAAACCTATTCCAGAATGATCCTTTTATTTTAGCTTCACAAGGTACACGAGTTTTCTACTCAATAGATTCTGATTCCTCTAACTGGTATATTGTATTGAAACCACTGACTAGAGGACTTCCTGGATTAGAAATGTGCAACGAGGATACCTATATAAGTTGTAAACCTTTGGATATATCACTACTCGATGAAGCTTTCGAAGATGATAATGGCTTTAAACGAAATGGTTATGAAGGCATACTAGTGTAGCTTTTCTTATTTGCATTGTTCAGGTAATTTTTATTCTAGCAATTTCAAAACTTAACAATCCAAAATCATTATGCATTGGTATGATGATGTTTTGTTCATTCAACTTAAATTGTTATGATGCGCATAAGAAATTTGTTTATTTTTTATATGTTTAGTTAGTCATGTTGTTTTTTGCAAAAGTAAGTAAATAAATTTTGTGTTATCTTTGTCGTATCAAAGCGTCAATGCATACTGATTTTGGAATATGATTTTTAAGTAGCGGTGAAAATAATATGGCTCACATTTCATTTTTGATCACATAGTTGCACCTGTATATAATCACACAAGCTTCCTAAATTAGATCATTATTTTACTTGATTATTAATTTTATTTTACTTTTACGATTTAAATAATGCCAATTTGCAGCTGTATCTTTTAGTGGATTTATTCTTATGCTTCTCATTTAGTATTTTATAATAGGCAACTAAGAGTAAAAATCTTTTATTGTTAAGTTTTTTGTTTCCTATATTTAGCGATAATAACTATTATTGTTTATACCAATGTGTTCCTTAATTGATTTAATTAAACTACTGCCTTGGATGTATGGTTGAGTTCTTAGAGAACCGAGTAGTTTAGCTTATATCTAAAAGGAACTTCCAAAATTAAGTTTCCATGACCAATTTTGTACATCATGCATAAATAGATGTTAATAACATGCATATAATTTTGAAAAAAAATACAAAAACATACATATAATCATTTTCTATATCAGTTGAAGTATCAATGCACTGATAAAAAAAGAGAAATATGTTACATATTGAAAAACCACAAAATCTCCGTGCTCAACATTATTAACAAAAACAAGTTTGGTTTAGACCACTGATCAGAACCCCATTGAAGAATATGAACAAAAGAAGATTGAAAGGCAAGCTCACATCAGATATACTTGTTGGGAAAAGTATATTTTAACTTAAATTTAAGATTCAAAGAATACGTGTTATAGAGGACAATTTGTACTAAAGACCATGGTAGTGTGATTGATTGTTACGAGGCATCAGTTCTCCTTGGGATGTGGCAATGTCGACCTCTATATGTGATTTCAAGATGAGGGTGAACTTGTGCCTGAGGCCGAACAAGCGATGGGTCGGGGTATAAATGTGACATGTTCGTGATTTTATTTGTAGTTTCCCAAAAGATAGTTAGAATATATTATAGATACTAGATGGAGGGTTTTTTTTTGTCTTCTTGAATTTTTGATTTTTTTAATCCCAAAACATTTAAAATTACGAGATAAATATTAGAAAAGCTAGGGAAAGCACAAAGAAAGGGAAATAAGAGTTTGGTTAACTGAAAAGGGTAGAAAGTAGGAGGAGAAAAGTGAAAAATATCGGCATGAGTTGAGGACAAGCCTATATTTGGTTTGAGATGAATTGTGGTGAGAGAATACAAGTAGTCCAATATTCTATTTTTTATAAAATAGAATAAATATATTTGGTTTGAATACATATGAAATATGAACATAAATGAAATTAAATGGTAACTAATATTTTATTGATTTATGGTATTTGTTGTATTAAAATTAATTAATAAGTGGCATATTAAATCAACAAAGTCAATAACTACTATATTATATCAATAAAGTTAATATTAGTTTGACAGCATATCATAAATCAATTATTACTGGTAAAATGTAAATTCTATCCACATTATCAAGCAAATAGAATATGAAAATATAAGCTCGTAGTGGAAGTTAATTTTACTTGATTATTATTCATGTCTCATGCATTAAAATTTTAATAGATCTTCATTATGACACTTGTAGATTATTTCCTTTTACTTGATTGTTAATTTTATTTTACTTTGTATGTCAATTTGCAGCTATATCTTTTAGTGGACTTATTTTTATGATTCTCTTTTAGTATTTTATAAAAGGCAACTAAGAGTAAAAATTACAAGTAGATGGTTGACTCATGTGATCTTTTATTGCTAAGTTTTTTGTTTCCTCTTTTAGTAATAATAGCTATTATTGTTTATACTAACTCATTGTTGTTTCATGTTTGCAGACTTACAATATTTCAGTGTTAGATGACTAGAAAATGGGATATTAACACAAGCTGAAGACCTCTTTATTGTAAGTTTTTATAACCACTAACCAATTTAATTCCCATAAAACTATTTTTCTCCTATTGGATGGCGTACATTCGATCCACTTATAGACACCAAAGCCAAATCAAACAATATACGTATGTGTGTTGTATAAAATATGATGGTGTATAAAAAATACTCTTCGAAAGAAAGAAATGTAGGCATTTTCCCGAGAGGGGAGGAATGTTTAATGCTTCTAATCTTGAAATACAAAATTGTCTCTAAGATGCTCAACAGTCGTATGATTTGAGTTTCGTAACAAAAGGCCCATGCTGAACCACCAAACCTCAACTCCACCAACTCATTCCAAACACTAACTCCATCTCCATTGCTTAAAACTATAACATAATGACTAGTTACTGGCAAAAAATTAAATTTACCAAAAACACCCTCTCCTTCTATTATGTATGCAAATGTGTTCCATAAATCTGGAATTTGTTGATGCAACTCTGAACCTTGTTTCAAGGTGAAGTCCAGGTACATTGTTGGTGTTCTTGTGTACATTGGAGGTTTCACTCCAAATGCTTCTCCTGCTATTATACGTACATAGGCTCCATCTTTTTCGACTTGTGATACATTTTTGCATAGTAGTTCTTGATACTATGGCTCGATCCTATTGATTTTTAGTTCAGTTTTATAGCATGAGTATCATCAGATTATGATATTAAGGAACATTACATTTAATATTTTTGAACTAGATTGATCCATAATTGCAGTCCTATTTATTTTTGATTTAGTTTTTGGTTGTACATGTCATGAGACTGTGAGATTAAGAAACTGTTACATTTTATATTTTGAAGCTACATTGATTAATGATCGAAATCCTATTGATTTGTAATTGAATTTTGAATCATATAAGCCATAATAAGACTGTTAGATTAAGAAATGGTACATTTTATATTTTGAATCTTAATTGATTCATAGTTGCAATACCTTTTTTTTTAAGTTTTAGATCATACATCATAAGATTTTGATGTTAAGAAATGTTTCATTTTATATTTGGAAGCCAGATTGATCCATGGTTGCAATCCTTTTTGAACTTCATGTCCAGTAGGCATCACAGAGTGAACAATTCCTCTTCTTGAAGTTAACAGGTGCAACAATAGTTAGGGCTATCAAATGGGTTAACAATCCATTTTCCCAACCCAATTACCCAATAGATAGGTGGTTTGGTCCTAACCCAATAAAATAAATTAGTTTATTGGGCAAAACATTTAACTCAATTAATTTGATGGTTTAAGTGGGTCTGACCTGTTTCTCTGCAAATAACCATTTAACCAAAGAAGTTCATGCTATCTCCTTTCTCAAATTCCCATCACAAAGTCTAGGCTTCTCACTTTCTCAAACTTACTCATCTATTTATTCTTATCTTCGAATCTTCTCCTGATTTGGGCACGATTTCGAGTCTTCCATCTTTTCATCAATTTCTAGGTTGCTTTAATCAAGCTATAATCAACTCCTTCTATCTTATCAAGCTGCTGCGTTATTTTATCAATATTCATCCTAACTTAAAGAGGACTTGAAGGGGATTTTTATCTAATTGAGTATGTAATTTTGAGCAGAAAACATAAACTTGATCTAAGATTGAAATTGGTCCTGTTAGACTATGTCTATGATATGATAGTTTTGTAGTTTCTTCACTGTTTATTTAGCATTAATTTGAATATGTAGGCATTTCACACGTGAATAAAACCATGCTCAGATTACAACCTTGTATTTAATTTTCTTTAAGTAAGGAACTTGTTTTGTGTATAAACTTTTGTATTTTGTATACAATTCTAGTGGGTTTCATTTGGTTTAAACTTAAATTCTTAGTGTTCATTCGTGACTTTTAAACTTTGTATTAATGGGCATTAAGGCAGCTATTAAGGTAGTAATTGGAACTAAGTAGGAACTGGAACAATGTAATAGATATAGAGATAAAAAAAATAAAGAAGTGTATATAAGTTGGAACAAAAAAACAAAACATATGTGTTTAGATTTTTTTCGATAATAACTTAAAGGAGATTCAAACTACTTGATTTAAATAAGATGGAATGATTTTTTTTCCTTTGTCCTTATAAAAAATAAACGTGCCTAAATAACTATATATTTAGTCAAAAATTGGTAGTAAAGTCTAAGAACTGTATTTAGAAATCTAAGAAGTGACTTATACCAGATATTTACTTATTTCCCTTCACTTCAATAGGAGGTTAACGAAATCATACACTATGTGAAAAACTAATATTTTATGAATTGATTGCTTTCTCGCCTAAGACAGAAACATCAAACTAATTAGTATGCACAAAACAACAGTGTGAAGATAGACTAGTGTGTCACATGTGCTAATCAAATTGATTTAAGGTAAAAGTTTACTTCAACTTTTCTGGTTAAAATACCTTTCATTTTGTTATCTGATATAGTTTGTAATTCTACAGTAATATATTTTGTTTGTTCTCGGTAATTAAAATTTATATATTTATCAAGTAGTCAGTGACCATTGAGAAATTCTTAATTATAATTTATATTTTGTAATCTACAGTTAACCAATTATATATTAAGTGGTGAATGGCTCTTTTACCATTTCATAGTTGAATGTCAGTTTAAATTCATATTTTTAAATATATATGCAAGTGTTTTCTATGCTGAAGAGACCAATATTTGATAAAAGAAAATCTGGTTCACAAGTTATAGCTTTTGAAGAACTAAAATTGTGGAACTACTATTGATTAAATGCTAAAAAATATCGATTAAACGATGATTGTACACTACAAACTAATATTTGTATTGATGTTGATTACTATATTTGATTGGTACTGCTGCTAGTTCTATGCATTTGTTTTTCTATGTTTAACAGTTTTTTTGGTCAAAAATGGGTTTAACGTCTGGGTTAGAATTACCCTTTAAACTAACGGGTTGGGTTGGGTTTGCCCATTTAATTAATGGGTCTAATGAGTTGGGTTTTTCTTCTTCTTTTAAATGGACTGGGTTAATTTTCAACCAATCCATTTACACCCAACCCATTGCTAGAGCTATCAAATGGGTTGGACTACTTTTGTTCTAATTTATATTTGCATTCATGTTTGTAATGTATGTCTTCCAAACCATAGGATACTTTGTCATGATTCGTGTAATTGTTTTTTCTATTAGTAAATCATTAGTTGTTCCAACATATTTTTGTATGTATCATGTACGTGTTTGTCATTGAAATTTGACTAATTTATCAATTTTGTCGTGTGCGTGCGTACATATACATATTCTACGATGTTTGTTGTGGTTGGACATTTAACAACATTTTGTGACTATAATAAACATATTGCTACGATATATAAATATTGTTGAAACATAAGATACAACGTGAAATCTTTTGACATAATTTATATACAATGTATGTCATTAGTTGTAAAATATTTATGCACAATGTTTATCGTACGAAATACATGTATTTTCATTTATGCTAAAGCAATGTTGTAAACAATTTATTTACAATGATGAGCAATCATGGTGGTAATAAAAAATATAACGGTTAAAAATAGTTGTATAAACTTTGTTTGCAATGTTCAAAACCTGATGCAAATGAAGTTTGGTTGACATTTAAACAACATTATCTACTTGTATTTACAACGTTGATAAAATATGACTAAATATAAAATATTACATCCGAAAATAGTTGTATAAAAGTAAAACACAACTTTTACCAAAAGATGAGAATGGTGGTTCTACAAAAGGTGAGTAACGTTGTTGAAAGTAAATTACAACATATGGAAATCATAGAAAAACCAGATATACAACAAATAGATATTATCGTAAAAAAGCATGTCACAATATTTGAAATATGTTGTAATGGGCTATTTCATAACCTCCAAAAAATGAAGTACATAGTTTTACATTTATTTTTTCATGTTTTCACTATATTTATATTTTGTTATAACTAACTTTACTACAACGTTTTATACAACATTTAAATAAATGTTGCAAAAGAGACCCCATCTTTTACAACTGCGGATATAACAACATTACGATAAATGTTGTTGAAATACATTGGCCACATTTATTCAGTGTTGTTAAATGGTAATTTTGTTGTAGTGAATTATGGTGGTATTGAAATTGTCCTTTTCATACTTAACACCAAATTCCAGGGTATGGAAATTCATCTCTATCTTGAGAATTAAAATGTGTATCGAGGCAAGAATAGTTTTCTAATTTTTATGATTCCATTGTTAGTCAAGGGATAGTACTGTTTAAAATAAAAAAGTAGTGTTAAGTATATTTGGTCAAGTTCTATATGGTCTACTTACTTAGACCAAAAGGAAAGTTTTTTGGAATATTGTTATCAATATATTAAATAACATTTGTTTTAAGCCACTAAGTGTTGTTTTTGGAAAGGGAATCTCCCTAAGATTTTAAAATATAATTAGACTGTTGAGATAAGTATATTCGTATATTTTCTAAATCTTGGAAAATGTAATGTTTTGCGAATATACTTATACCGTTGATATAAGTATACGGAAATGGTTTTTCTATGTTTTAAAGTGAAATGTTTTATAAGTATACTATACAATTAAGATACATATATCAATATTTTTTCAAGTATTGAAAGAGTAGAGAAGGGTTTGTGAATATATCTTCATAGAAGTATTTTAATACAAGAATTTGCAAAGTGGTTTTAATTAATGAAAGGATTAATTACATAGGCTGAGGGGTTGCTTTATGCTTAACCATTCTTGGTTAAATCTCCGGTTGAATTGTTTGTTATCTAATAGTTAAATAACCGACTATCAAATCTTAGCCGTTTTAAACTATCGTTGTTGGTTCAAAGAGATTGGGATTTAAGATATATTATCCGAAAACCATTTCAAACCGGCATAAGCATTTGAATTGGAGAGATCCCCAACATAATGAAATAAAAGATTGAGATCTTTAAAGTGCAAGGGCTACTTGCTACTAATCCTAATAGTGATTCCAAAATGGATATAGTAGAAATAGTGCCTTCGGTTTTGTTCAGTCCCAGAACAAACTTGTATGGACAAATATTGGCATTGCATTATAGTCCGGTGTGTAGTGTTTGCATTCTAAGTGGGATTTGTTATAAAAGCTAAAACGTAGCCTCAGGTCTCACAACTAGTAAATGACTAAAGCAGAGATGTGCAGCAGGGCTATGTGGGTTGCTCCCATTAGGGTATGATCATCACCTGATCTAGATTTGTGTTTATGAATTTATGTATGCTTCGGGCCGGGTATGGTTCTGATTGCCACTAAGGGTTGATCATATTAGGGACTATCCAGTAAAGGGTAGGCCGGTCCTGAGTAGTAGATGGGAAAATTAAGGCAGCATCGGTATATTTTCTCTGGAGGTGCACTGTACGGAAGGCGGATACTTAACTTTTTATTATTGGAACCCTTTCTCCAATATGTTCCCTTCGGACGTAATTGTATACCTATAGTGATGGATTTAATTAATGTAGCAATATTGGCTATGGTTCAATTTTTAATTTAAACCCTAAATATTATTATAATATCAGAAGATTTCCTATGAATTGGTTCGGTTATCATAAGGTTAAAAAACTTCTATTGTTTATGTGCGATGTGGTCTTATGAGATACCTTTGTTTTTGAAAGGTTTTATAACATTTAAAATCTATTTGAAGTGTGTTTTCTCATGCTAGTTTACTAGATTGATCCGAGCGTTATTTTTTTTATAATGCTTGGGTCGACTGAGCATTTGTTTAGATTTAGCTATGGATACTTTCGAGCTTCAGGAGATGAGCTGGATTCTTCCAAGATGTATTCACATATATTATATTAATGATGCATTGGTTGCTTGTACTTATCAGCATTTGTGAGAATAGGATGTTATAATTGCCAAGGTATTGGTTAGTTGACTCTTATTGATTACAGTTTTTCTTTTGTAAAGATCTATTGTATATTATATATTACAGGTCATGATATGAGATTATGTTATGTCTTTCTTTCTTTTTTCCTCAATAGTCTGTCTTCTTGGCACTTGGATGCTCAACGCATTAATACTGCGGATATATTAGTGTAAACTTTTGAGGGTCGAACAGGTGTGTTCTTCCAGTTATGAATGAGAAATCATTATGTATCTAATGATATCGGATTTTGGTCAATTGTTGTTTTAGTAGAAATGTACTTCGTGTTGATTTAGCTCTTTAGTTGTTTTCGAACTATGAATTTCTTGACAATAACAATTTCCCCTTTTACATATTTCTTACTTTTGAAAATATATTACTATTCAAACTTCTTCCTCCATTTTTCAATTTAATAGCTTTGCGTTAATATGTACATAAATTATATTTAATTTACTTCCCAATTTGACATGTTTTTTCATATATTTGTTTTAATTTTTTTACAAAATTGTTCTATATATCGTATATTTAGGCCTAATTTGCATTTCTTTTTTAAAATTTTTTTTACCAAACTTTTATTAATTGAATGGAAATGAATTCCTACATATTGAATTTTTTTTCTTACTTATATTAAGCTTTACTTATTTAGTTTGGTTCATTATTGTTTTGTGGTTGACAATTTTCATTATAACGTTTTAATTGATTTCCATACTCATATTGAACTTTTTAATGTGGTTAATTATGTGTAGGACTTACAATATTTTAGTTGAATTTCTTTTCATGTTAAAAAAATGTTGAGCGTTCATTTTGACATAGGAACAAAACTAAAGGTGAAGCACTAGGAAAAAAAATATTTTGACAATATGTTTTGGCTTGTGTATGCATGACCTTTTAGAGGCAAGTGGAGTGTTTACTATGATTGAATAGTGTCTTTTTAGTTCTAAATTTGCCTTAATTTCTTGAATATTTTAAAAGATAAGTTCCAAGCCCTCTAGGACAACAATAAAATACCAAGTTCCATCTATTAATTTGTCATCAATAAGATTTATATTTTCAGATCACTGTTATATTGGACCTAAAAGTTTCGTGTTATATGATTTAA
The DNA here is from genome assembly GCA_030737815.1 of Allium fistulosum. NCBI lineage: Eukaryota > Viridiplantae > Streptophyta > Magnoliopsida > Asparagales > Amaryllidaceae > Allium > Allium fistulosum. Next base: position 1,111,794,184 of record CM060907.1, on the reverse strand, counting down.
CTTGATCATTGTATTGTTGTGTTATTTCAGATATGGCACTTTTCGTCACTTCATGAATTATAATACTTAAGAGTAAGTCTGGTTTTGGTATATGCTTGGTAATGATTTAAAGATTGATTATGCGAAGTTACTATTCCACGAGTGATACTACACTATTTTCTACTTATCTTCCTATTTTTTTCTATCTTTTTTATTATAATTTTTTTGTTGCAAATTAGAGTTGAAAATAATATATGGAGACATAGAGAGAGAGAGAGAGAAAGAGGAGAGTAGTTCATTACCTCTTTTGTAAAGTATGAAGGTAGCAATGATATGTGTCGCCAAGTATGAAAGCAGACTAAATCAAATTAGGCAATATATTCTTTTGAGATTTTGGTGTGATTACGGGTATATCAATGTTAGTTCAAATTTATGTTAATACTGTTGAAACCCAATACACCTTTTTACTTCTCAAATATATAGTACATATGCACAATGTATTACCCCTAATTTTAATTAACATTATTCATGAGATTTAATTAGATAACTTAAATAGAATAATGTGACGTGTGGTGTGATAATGAATTGAGATTTGATGTCAACATGGTCAAGCCATAATTAACTAATTAATTGGTTGGTATGATTGTTTTATGACTTAATAATAATAGACATATGAAATGGGTAATTTAGGAATAGAAAACCCTTAATAACTTAAACCCTCATCCCTCTATCATTCTCACTTTCACCAAAAATAAGCAATATAAAAATATATAAGGAGGTCAGCCATTACTAAAGGGGAATCATAAAAAATATAAAGGAGATTCAACAGCAAAGTTATGGAAACTAAAGCACACATCAAAGCTCAACTCTATTACCAAAATCAAGGTGAATAATAATCAGATCCGTCTCATTTTTGTTACATTTTGATTGCTAAATTTTGGTTTAGATTTGAATTGATGAGTTGATGATGTGCTATGTTTGACATTGCCATGTTTTGAAATAATAATGAATTAAATTTATTTTTTGAAATTAAATGATAGGTTTGAGAGCAACACCTTAATTAATTATCTCCAAACTGTTTGATTTTTGGATATGTTAAGTAAAATATTATTTTAGAGATGGATTTTTTAATTTTATAATTTCCAAATTAAAGAGAATATTTTATGAATTTTCTAAGGAGGAAATAGCTTAATTTCGGGTTTTAATTATATAAAATAATTAAATATGTTTTTTGGCTTCGAAATTTTGATATGATGAAGAGAAGGATGTTCTCTAATTTCTATGAATTTTTGAGATTTTCCCAAGTGATTTCGAATTACAATGAAATTATTATGGTAGATAAGCATTTAAAAGGATAATAATTAAGGATATTAATTTATTTAATGTATGTTTTAGACTTTGGATAATTTTTAAGGGTTCATGTTTTGATCTTCGACCTTCAATAAAGGTCGACAAAGGGTATTGACGCCGCATGTTTTAAGTTTTTTAATAAATGCGGAGAGCCTTAAGCTTCTTAGTCGACACTATATTGTTGTCGACAATGATTTAAACCGATCTAGGTAAAGCGGCAACCTTACATCTTTTTCAAACATAAACATGGCGATACATAAAGTGATTTGTAAATGGCATAAGAATTTGGTATCATTAAGAGCTATATATTTTCTTGTAATAAATATGGATTAAAGGGATTAATCATATACCATTATGAATTTTTTTTCAAGGATTTAATGATGGAAAAGCCTAAGTTTTGGCTAAATTTACTAAAGGGAATAATACTTAAGATTAAGTAATTATGGGACATGAAAGATTATTTATTGAACATAATTGAATGATGGATATTATATATTCTTATGTTTATTAGATTAGTTATTATTCATGTTATTATTATCATAATTACATCATTTACCACCATATAACTGCATTTTGGGGTGGTAAGCGGCAAAATAGCAATATAAGTTGACCCAGTTGTGAGTATAAACTGAATTAACTCCTGAGTGAGTAGAATTGCATCCAAGAGATTAGGTAGATCAAAAGTATAGGTTGCGCACAACTGATTAGAAGATTATTAATTCAAATGTTATTGGAAGGGTCCACTTGGTCATAGTCAACCCATAAAAACTATGACATAAGAAATGTTATTGGAAGGGTCCAATAGGTTCCCAGTGATCCCATGAGAACTATGTCCAGATGATGTTATTAATAGAAATTAATATGTTCATAGTGATTCCATGAAAAATATGATTTGAGAGATGTTACTGGAGGATCCAATAGGTTCACAGTAAGCCCATGAAAATTATGATTGAAAAGTTATTGGTAGAAACCAATAGGTTCTTGGTGGCCATATGAAAACTATAAAATTGGACGGATTGTCCCTAAAAATTGAGAAAGGTTATTAGTCGGCTCGTGAAAATTAATAGGATCATAGTGACCCTAGAAAATTTATAAATTGGACAGATAGTCGGATAAATTAGGATGGAAAATCTAGGGTATATTGCATTCCTGAATATCATTATATATTATAATGTTTTAATCATGGTGGATATAAGAGCATAGTATATGGTTAATGTATTTTGGTTACGTTACTAGTGTGGAGAAAAGCCATTCCGGTTGATGGCGTGGTCTCATTAGATATCTATTTGGTTCGAGATGGTAGGTTATTATTTACACCAGACTTTTTGTCTAACCCAAAGTTTTATCGCTCCCCTTAAACTCTTATGGGCTCGTTTGAGTAGATCGAGAGTAAGGGTTTTCAGGATTCTAGTTAGACGAATAAGCTTCTAGAGACGTGCAAAAGGCAAGCTAGCTATTAGGAGCTTTTTCTATTTACATTGTGTATTTTGGTTTTTTCTATTCGGATGTAATGACAAAGTTGTATATTTGTCAAGTATTTGACTCTTATCAACCAAGGGGGCATCTTCGTATGTCGCTCTTGGAGTACTATGTAATAATTTTATTTTCTTTGAATGTTGGTTTACGAATGGAATTACGTAATGAATATGAAATATCATTTGCAAAATGAGATGTGAAAAGTTGTTATTAAATTATATACAAAAAATTCTATTTCATGTGGTTCTGATTATTGATATGATTAACATAACTGTATTTTGTCATCGAGAATTAATAACTAAGGATAACTGTAGCATCCTTAGCATTTAATTTTAGATCTCTGAATATGGGATGTTATAATTTTTTATTTGAGCATAGGTTTATGATTAAAAGAATTTTAAATTTTAAACTTATATAAGTATGTATTCCATCTCTATTCTCCCCTCTCACTTAGACCATTCTTATGTATCTTACTAAGGCTCGTAAGTAGATTTATGAGAAAGGATGAGGTGGAAGTAGGAAACATAAGAGTGAATCTAGGTAGCGGAAGCACCACAACCAATGGAAATGCTCGGCTCAACATTAGGAGGAACCAAGGTTGACATGCAAATGCTAATCAAAATGTAAATGCGAACATAGGTGCCGCAACCCACACTAGTGGATATGGGGACTATGTATCAGTCTTCGTCAGTCTAATGCAAGCTGAGGCAGCTGCATGAGTAGTAGGAGGAAATGTTACTAATGCAGGAGGAGTTAATCTCGTAGCGCCAGTTGGTTATTACTATGCTAAGTTGAGTCGACATTACACCAGTCTAAGTGGGAAGCCTTTTCTAGGGACTGAAGATGCAATACAAGTGGAGAACTGGCTGTTACATTATGAAAGGATATTTGCTCATTTGGATCTGAATGATGAGCAGAAAAGAGATAGCCTTCGAGATAGCTATAGAGAAGCCACTTTATTCTAGTGGAACAGAGTTACCATAGGTTTTCCTAAGGAGGAGTTGACTTGGGTGGATTTTCGAAGGAGATTGGAAGAAATATTTTTTTGAAGTATCTAAGTCCGCTTTTCTACGGATGTTTATGGAATTGGGGCAAGAGGATATGAAAGTATTGGAATATTCTACTAAGTTTGGTGAGCTATCAAGGTATAGATATGCTATGATTGACACCGTGATTAAGAGAAACGAGAAGTTTATTTGGGGGTTAAGGTCGGAGATTGCTAGGGCGACAATGCCACATCTTAGTGACACATCGAATGTAGTATTGGAAATGGCTATCTAGAATGAAGAAATGCTTTTTACTTTTGGGAAGGAGAAGTCAGTAGAGACTCAAGGTTGCTAGGGAAAAAAAGGAAGTTCTTTAAGAAAAAGGGAGCTCAAAAGGGCGAAACTACCAAGAAAGGGAAAGTTGATGTAGTCTACTTCAGAAGACAAGAAAGCACATTATACTCACGAGTATAGGACGGGTAAAGGGAAGAAGGTTGTAGAAAAGAAAAGTGTGAAGTGCTTCAATTGTGACCAAATAGGGCTTACAAGAATCAGTGTCCAGTGCCAATAAGAGCCGACAACGGAAAAGTTTTCACTTTAGAGCCATCATCTTCCAGACCAACTGTTGCTGATAAAACACTATGATGGAAGGTATTCTTTTGATTCATAGCATACCTTTTAGAGTACTGTTTGATATTGGTGTAATGCGTTCATTTATCTCTCAGTGTTTGGTAGATAAGTTATGTTTAGAACCATTATACCTTATTACTTCCTTAAGGATAGCTAACCTGATAGGAGGGTATGCAACTCTAAGGATGAGATGTGACAATCTAATGTTTGAGTTGTTAGGTTATACTTTTTCCTATAGTTTGTATGTATTTAATTTTGCGGGTTTCGAGGTTATTTTGGGTATAAATTTGTTGAGCATATACAATACTAGGATATTTTTCCAAGATAGCAAAATATCATTAAGACACCCCGATAGTAATGACCAAGTAGTATACTCAGTTGAGAATACACGTCCAAAAATTGGTGCTTTACTGGGTGCCATAGAAGTGGAAGACGAATTGAATCGAGTTTTAATTATAAGGGAATTTGTAGACGTCTTTGAGCCAGTTATGCGGCTATCACCAAAAAAAGTTATCGAGTTTTCAATAGATCTTATACAAGGAGCTGAACTTATAAGTATACCAACTAGTAGGATGACACTTACCAAAATAAAGGAGATAAAGGTGCATCTAGTGGACTTAGAAGGAAAGAATTTTTTTAGACCAAGCAGTTCGCCTTAGGGAATGACCGCGGTGTTCGTGGAGAAACCGGATGGGTCGTTAAGATTATGCATCGATTTTTGTATGTTGAATGTGAAGACGATAAAGAATCGATATCCTTTTCCAAGAATCAATGATACATTTGATTAGTTGAGTAAAGCCAAAGTATTTCCCAATTGGATTTGGCGACAGGGTTCTAATTGAGAGTGGCACTATAACAAACAGGATCTTTAACAGCGTTTTAAAAACGCTATAAAAGCTATTAACAGTGTTTTTACATATGCTGTATATCGACATGCAGTTATAGGTCAGAGATATACAATGACAAGAAATAAACGCTGTTAAATGTCCTTTTTAACAGCGTTTCCCTGGTATCATGAAATCATTTAACATCGTTTGGTTGGTTGCAGTTAGAGATCTTTCTTAGCGTTTGTTTCATGCTAAGATAAGATTTTATAGCGTTTTTTCAATGCTGTGATATTTATTTACAGCGTTTCCTTGTTGCAATAAATCATGCTTTATGTTTTTAGATACAATTTAACGGCATTGTTAAAACACTGTTAAAACTTAAAAACGCTGTGGAATGTTTCAACAGCGTTTTAAAAACGCTGTGGAATGTTTTAATTCCATTTCAGTAAACATCCACCACAATGTGTATATATACCACATTTCAAAATTAGCATATTATATCAATATCACATTTCAAAATCAATATATTGTATCAATACCACATTTTGGACACATTTGATAACCAACGTATGAAATTTCATAATCAAAATACACAATATTCTTACACCAAACATAAATAGTTGTCATCAATAGTTCAAAAACAAAATATAGAACAAGTAGCAATAGCAAAACAAAAGCAAGTAGTACATACGTTATGTTGGGCGTGTTCTCACCCAGAAGACCTCGAGACCAAGAAGCTTGATTCATCCATCCAGGCTTGCCTAAACTCATTCGGCATTCTCGTTCTCCAGGGCCCATTCAGCAGGAACTCATTCGGTATCCATGCCTCATAGAAACCCATTCGGCAGTCTCAAGAAGCCACTACCGGACCAACCTCTCCTAGCTCCTACCGGACCAAGCTCCTACCAGACCAAGTTCCTTCCACCGAACCAAGTACCACCGGACCAGCTCCACCAGGCCAGATTGCGTCAGCCCAGGCCCACCAGTTGGTATATACCTCCAAGACCCCTACCCCCAGCCTCACTCTATAAATAGAGGGGCAGGGGTACAACAATGGGGGACAAGTTGGAGAGCTCAAGCACGGAGAGAACTTTCAAACAACTTTCTTTTACTGGTATCAAAGCTTTGTACTTGTAATCTGAACAAAAGAAGAGAAATAACATATAAAGTGGACGTAGGCACATTCTGGCTGAACCACTATAAATCTGCGTGTATTTTTACAGTTTAACCCCTGCTCTTCATATATTTGCATAAATCACCCAAATCTCTAAGAATAACATAAAACCTACTAAATCATACGACTTTGAGGTGTTTTTCCATTTTTTATGCAAACATTTTTGGTGCTTTCACTGAGAACGGAGAAGCTCGAAGCTTCAGCTTCATCCACTTAACAGCTTTCCTAACAGCATCGTTCGCTACTTGGAAAACATGCCTCCCAAACAGAGAAAAGATGTTAACAAAGGAAAAAACATCACATCCAGCAGTCTTCCGGATCCAGCTGTCACGAATCAAGTAAATCGTCCTCCTCCAGCAACAATAACAAATGAAGGACAGGCTAACCCAACCACTCCTGCCACAGAACAGCCTGCAGCAATTACTAGGGCAGATTTGGACAGAGTTGTGGTTGAAGTAACTAACCGCTTCACGTCCTAACAGGAAGCCTTGGTGGACCATCTCATGTCATGCTTAAGGGACGCCGAAGAGTCCAACCGCAACACTGAATCATGGGGCGAGTCCCAGTCTGGAGGATCTCAGAGACAACAAAGATATTCCTTCTTCGAAGGAGCTAACGGCAGAAGTAGCCATGGTAGGAGCCGAGACCGAGCACAGCCCGAAGTTAGGCCTGAGGAAACGTTTGGTACCGAACCCAACGGGGGAGGTACCAGACGGAGGTCAACTGTGGCCGAGCCTGTCATACTGCCTAACCACGGAAACGCCAGCGAACGGGGCCGAGCTAGAGTCCAGCCCGAAGTTGGACCCGAGGAAGTGCTTAGATCAGAACCCGGCAGTGGGAGATCAAGGCAAGGGCCAACTGTAGCTGACCCTAGCATGATCCCAGAAGATCAAAGGCAGCCACTGGAAAATATGAGGAATGATAGACGATACCATCCCTACAGATCATCTGGACGGAATCAATCCCACAGAACAGAACCAGACTTATTTCTATCTGCTCCAAATACTGATGAAAGGATGGCACGCTTATTCAGAGAGTGTGTCCAACGGGAACAAAGGGATCGAGGGATAGGCGCTAGGGTGACCAGCCCTTTCGCCCGCAACATCGAAATTGCTATCACCCCCCGAGAATGGAAGATGCCAACAATGGAACCCTACAAAGGAACCTCCGACCCCGTTGTACACTTACAGAGGTACACGCAACATATGCTCATGAGTGGGGCGACAGAGGGAGTACTGTGCAAATGCTTTCCGCTCTTCTTAGCAGATCTTGCTACCTCCTGGTTCTGTCATCTACCCCAGGGATCCATCAGCTCGTGGGAAATGTTGAAAGAAAAATTTATCAGTCAGTTCCGCATTCATGTGGAGCAACCTAAGGACGCTTATTCCTTATCCAGCGTCAAACAGAAACCTGGAGAAAAGCTGCAGCAATACCTAACCAGATTCAACACCGCAGCGGCCGCAGTCCAAGATGCCGATGAGAAGCTTATCCTAATGGCCCTCTGTAGTGGTGTGCATCCAGACACTAAATTTGCTAGAAGGTTGACTAAAGAAAAACCAGCTACTTTACCCCATTTCTTCCATGAAGCCGGGAAATACATGAGGCTTGAGGATGCTGCCGTGGAGGGGCAGTCAGGATAGCAGAACAAGGCAACTCACGGCAACGCCCCTGCGCTGGCAAGAGACATTCGAAGAAATGATTCCAGAGACAATGCTGGGGGCAAGAAGGGAGAAAAGCGCCTATATCGGCCAGGACCGAGATTCGACACTTACACTCCTTTGAACGAGACCGTTGAAAATATCTTCCTTGCCACCCAAGGCGAAGTTAGGTACAAACGCCCACCATACAAGAAGGAATCAGATAACGCGCAGAAGTCTGGAAAGTTCTGCCGCTTCCACGAATCGCACGGGCACGATACCAATGAATGCCATCATCTCCGGGATCTAATTGAGGAACACATCAGAAGGAAGAAACTGGAACGTTATGTAAAAAGTCAGGACAGGACTCCAGCTCCCGCCAATGAAAACCCGAGGCTGCCCTCACCGGGGTCCGACAGAGGAAACCGCAACGCTAGCAGCTCTAGTCAAGAGAAGATAGTGGTCCATACCATCTCAGGAGGGCCGCACATCGCAGACAGAAGCTGGAAAGAGATGGAAAGATATGGGAAGTCGCTTAGGGATAATAAAGACTGTGTCAATTCGGTTATAGAAGAGCGCCATCCGAAGCGGAAAGAAAGTGATGACATCACATTCGGTAAGCGTGACCTAGAAGGAAGGCAGTACCCTCACATGGATCCCATGGTTATCTCTGCCCGACTCGGTCCCGCCGAAGTTTACCGAATCCTGGTAGACACTGGAAGCTCGGTAAACATCCTGTTCGAACACGCATTCGACAAAATGAAGCTATCAATGAAGGATGTATCTCCCTGCGATAAACCACTACACGGTTTCACTGGAGATGCGAAAATGCCCCTCGGGCAACTGGACCTCTTTGTTGAGATTGGAAGCCATCCTCGCTCCGTTGTACGGAAACAGACGTTTGTGCTAATAGAAAACCATTCGGCCTACAACGCCTTCTTAGGAAGACCAGCCTTGTCTGACTTCCAAATTGTCCTAGCCCCATGGTGCCTGAAAATGAAATTTCCAACAGACAATGGAGTAGGGGAAGTGGAAGGAGACCAGGATATTGCACGAGACTGCTATGTAACTGAACTTCGCAACAACCACAGGAAGGATAAAGGGAAAGGTGTAGAGATTGCCCTCTGCACAAAAAGCCTTGAAGCATAGCAACTAAAGAAAGCCCATCCTCTTCGATACACCAGCGACCCTTTCAATGAATTAGACCCTAGGGACAAAGAGGAGGAGGCCACCGCCGAGCCTGCAGAGGCTATGGAGTTTATATCTGTAGACAAGCACGACTCAAGTAGACTACTGAAAATTGGGTCCCAACTAAAAGCTGAATTGAAGGAACAACTCATCGATTTTCTCCGCCACAACTTGGATGTATTCGCATGGTCACACGCTGACATGACTGGAATCTCCCCCGACATAGCCTGCCACGTATTAAACATTGATCCTACCAAGGCGCCTGTAAAACAAAAAAAGAGAAGTATGGGGGCAGAGCGATCAGCAGCCCTCGATGAAGAAGTAAAGAATCTACTCGCCAATGACTTCATACGAGAAGCTGTTTACCCGGAATGGATCACCAACCCGGTACTAGTAAAGAAGGCTAATGGGAAGTGGCGGACCTGCATTGACTTCTCCAACCTAAACGACGCCTGCCCAAAGGATTGCTTCCCACTTCCCAGAATCGACCAACTTGTAGACAGCACAGCCGGGCACGAGCTCCTATCTTTTATGGACGCATACTCAGGATATAACCAAATTCCTATGCATGCTCCCAACCAAGACCACACCAGTTTCATCACCGACCGGGGTTTGTACTGCTATAAGGTAATGCCTTTCGGACTTAAAAATGCAGGAGCCACCTACCAGCGCCTCGTCAACAAGATGTTTGCGGGGCTAATAGGACAAACTATGGAAGTATATGTGGACGACATGCTGGTGAAATCACGGAAAACCAAAGATCACGTAAGCCACCTAGGCGAGATGTTCCAGGTACTTCGACAGTATGGAATGAAGTTGAATCCACTAAAGTGCTCCTTTGGAGTATCATCGGGAAAATTCTTAGGGTTCATCGTCCATGCCCGAGGGATTGAAGCAAACCCTGAACAAGTCCGAGCGCTAAGGGATATCAAGATACCTTCCACCCGAAAGGAAATGCAAAGCCTAAATGGAAAAGTGGCCGCCCTAAGCCGATTCATCTCCAAGGCAACAGACAAGTGCGTCCCCTTTTTCGAAGCTCTAAAGAAAGATAAAGGAAAGTTCGAATGGACTGACGAATGCTTAACCGCTTTCCTTAACCTAATCGAACACCTCCAGAAACCGCCGGTACTCTCAACTCCAAGCGAAGGCGAAGAATTATACCTATACCTTGCTGTGTCATCTCACGCCCTAAGCGCTGCCTTGGTAAGGGAAGACAACCGCACGCAACGGCCAGTTTACTTCGTCAGCAAAAGGTTTACTGGGGCAGAAGTCAGATATCCTAAACTTGAAAAGTTAGCATACTGTTTACTAATCACATCACGGAAACTGCGTCACTACTTCCAGTCCCATTCCATCAAAGTTCTGACCGATCAACCACTGAGGCAGGTACTCCATCGACCCGACACTTCCGGGCGACTACTTAAATGGTGCATTGAACTGAGTCAGTATGATATCACCTATCACCCTCGCACCGCCATCAAGGGACAAGCCATGGCTGATTTCATTGCAGAATTCACTACCAACGAAGATAAGGAGCAATTGGAAATAACAGAAGATATCAAGTGGAATTTCTTTATGGATGGGGCATCGAACGAACAAGGCTTGGGGGCAGGTGTGGTAATAATCACTCCCAGGGGAAACAAACTGCACTATGCTATTAGATTGGAGTTCGCTGCCACCAATAACGATGCAGAATATGAAGCAGTGATAGCCGGACTAGAAATTGCCATAGAAATCGGAGCCAACTCTTTGTGTCTTCATAGCGATTCTCAACTTATTGTTAATCAAATACTAGGAGAATTCCAAGCTCGAGAAGAACGACTCATAGCATATCTTAAGAAGACTAAGTTACTTCTCAGCCGATTGGACCACTACTTAGTCAAACACATCCCTCGGGAAGAGAACCAAGAGGCCGACGAATTGGCAAAGCAAGCAAGTATGAGAGACATCGCCATCTTCGGGGCAGTAACCATCTCAAAGCAAACGGCCCCAAGTTTTGAGCAAGTGAATCTGATAGCTGCAACCGAAGAAGCAACTTGGATGACTTCCATCCGAGACTACCTACAAAATGGCACACTACCCAACGGGCGTAACGAAGTCAAGAAAATCTTGAGGAAAGCGTCCCGCTACACAATATAAGAAGACATCCTCTATCGGCGCGGGTTCTCTAACCCATTATTAAGGTGTGTCGCCGGAAGGGAAGCCAAGGAAATCTTATCCCATATTCACCAAGGAAGCTGCGGAGATCACACCGGAGGGCAAACGTTAGCAAAAAAGATACTCCGATATGGATATTTCTGGCCCACCTTAAGCAAGGACGCCTTAGATTTCGTCAAGAAGTGTGACAGATGCCAAAATTTTGCTAAGATTCCCCGGCTACCAACAACCGAGATTACTCAAATGACCAGCCCTTGGCCCTTCGCAATATGGGGAATTGACTTAATCGGCGAGCTACCAATGGGCCGAGGCGGGGCCAAATATGCTATAGTGGCAGTTGATTATTTCACCAAATGGGTGGAAGCGGAACCTCTGAATAAAGTATCTTCAGCAAAAGTTATTAACTTCTTAATCAAAAATGTTCTATGCAGGTACGGAGTCCCACTCAAAATCATATCAGACAATGGTCTTCAGTTTGACAGCGAGGAATTCGCCAACTGGCGCCCCAGAACACGGAATTCATAAAAGCTTCTCATCCGTAGCATATCCCCAGGCAAACGGACAAGTCGAAGCAGTCAACAAAATTCTGAAAACTCTGATCAAAAAGAAGCTCGAAAAGTCAAAGGGCGCTTGGGTGGATGAACTTTCTACGACACTATGGGCCTACCGCACATCTTTCAGAACATCAACAGGACACACTCCTTTCTCTTTGGCATACGGATCAGAGGCTATGCTCCCAGTTGAAACCATTGTGCCTTCCCACCGTAGGATCCACTATAACCCAGAAGAGAATGAAGAACTCCTCCACATGTCTTTGGATCTAGTTAAGGAGAGAAGGAATGATGCAGTCCTTAAAGCAGCAGCCCACAAGCAGAAAGTGGCAGCACAATACAACTCCAAAGTCAAGCATCGTACCTTACAAGAAGGGGATCTTGTCCTCAAGCGAATCTTCCCTCGCCCTGGAGCACTAGACCCAATCTGGGATGGACCATATGTAATTCATAAAGATCTCCACAACGGAGCCTATATTTTGTCAACAGTGGACGGAGAGGTGTTCCAGAGGGCATGGAACATCCAACACCTCCGTCGATACCTTTCTTAACTTGTATTGCCCATATGAAGTGAATTAACAAAGAGAATCAGTGGACGTAGGCCTTTTCATGCCGAACCACTTTAAAAAACTTTGTCTCTTTTTTAACTTGTTCCTTTATATCTTGGCTACTTGTTAACTTTATCCTTTTCTGTTGAACAAAATCCTATGCATATAGCATTTCCACTCAAAGCACTCCATGGCGCAACTTCGCCTGGGAAAAACCTAACAGGTACTATGCGAATCTATGCCCTCGCCAATGAGACACTTTTTCTCCAGCATCCCTCTGCTGTGGGTTAACTCATTGCTCGCGACGGCCCTTAAAGCCAACTGTAATGAGCCGATTATAAGCCACCGAGAAGGCCGACTATAGCCGAGGCAGCTCATTACGGCGTTAGGCTCGCCGACAACTGTGAACCGACTATAAGCCCCAACATAAGGTGTGGCCAGCCAGGGGCAGTTCACAGTTGACGATCGGCACCCACGCTAGCCGGCCACAGTAAATCGAATAATACCCACGATTACGGGCCATAATGGCCCGGGTAGTTACTGTGCGCGATCTCGGCTCCGATGTGTCTTAGGTGCGGCTGTGGTAAAAAAGAATTAACTCCCCGCGGAGGCGTAAGATGGGTGACAAATGTCTCCAAGACCCACAGCTAGGGAAAGTGACTACAAAACCCGTTTTCCACGAACTTAAGCACATCGAAGGCCTTCCGTGATTGGAAGTTTTACTATTTCACATATTTCAATTTTACTTAAAAAGCTTTCCTCCTATCCTCTATAACAATCCATAAAGTACAGGATACAGAGTAGGAGATACTCGCCAATGGATGCAGGGATTCACGATCGGATGGCAGGGCATTCAACTGCTTTCCATGCTCGGTCATACAAGATATTCGAAACAGCCATCTACAAACAGAACATGAAAGGCGGTATTTTCTTCCTTTATGTACAAATACATGACTATAATTTGTTCACACCACACACTAACATTGCAAGTCATGAAATTATGTCTTAAACCAGAACCCGACATCAAACACAATTTAATTACAAGAATATACATAGCTATATTTCTCATACGACATGCCAAAATAACAGCAAACATTCAAAAGATGACAAAATCAGCTTAAGTTAAAGAATTACACGTCAAAAATAAGACTATTTATTACAAGTGGCAAAATATTACAACCTAAAGGCTACTTTACTATTTTTCGACTAACATATACAACCCTGTCAAATCCACAAAAAGAGTTTTTCCAGGTATAATCAATAGGCCGGCTGCAGTGGAGCTTTATCCTTGTCCTGTTGACCCTCTGTCCAGTCAGAGAAAGGATTCATTAGCAATAAGCAACCAAGTTGATGGAGAAACTAAAAAGGGAGACTTACCGGCGCCTGCTTCCTGACTATCCTGATCGTCATCCTCTACCTGCACGCCTACCTCCTCAGCGGCAAGCAACCGCATACCTTCCTTCACCGCCACCTTCTCCTCCTTGGCAAACTGAGCAGTGACCGCATCCATGCTGAAGACCACGCCACCATCTTTATCCGCATCGGCCTTAGCCTCCTCCAAAGCCCGAAGATAGATCTTAGCCATGACCCTAGGATAATCATCCATCCAGGATAGGTTGCCCTGCTTCCAAGTTCAGAAGTACATGTCCTGAAGCATTTCATCCATCATCCCCTCATTCTCCTCAAACTCCCTCATCCGGGCCTCGGAAGCCGACAACCTTCCAACAGCAGCTTCTCTCTTCAAACGGTATCTCGAGCAGTCAGCCTGAAGGGATTTCCGCATCGCCTCCATCTCCTCCTTCAGCCTAACCTGAGCAAGCTCTGCGGCTTCAAGCTTCCCCGACAGCTCCTCTACCCGCTCAAGATCCGCCCTCCGAACCTCATCCACTGTCGAGATGGCCATATTTATCTGCTCCTTGCAGGCAGCCTCCATCTTCCGCAGTTCCGCCTTACTAGCCTCCTCCATAGCCTTCCTCAACCGCCCGGAGGCAGCCTCATGCTGAGAAATCTGAATGGCCTGATCAGCGAGCTATTTGGCCTGGTCCGAAACCATCAATCTTAGTCGGATGTTGGCACTCCCAATCTCCTCTCCAGCCTTAACCAGCCGGGCATGATGCCCCATCAGCTTCCTAGCCTCCTCCGCCACCCGATCAATATTAGCCTTGGCCTCGTCTCCCATGGTAACTATCCGAGTGGTAAGTAGATCAAGATCTAAGGACTTAGCTTCATCAAGCACCCGTACCATGGGATTGCGGGGAAGAAGGTGCTCACCAGTAACCTCGTCAAAGGTAATGTCATGGGAACTTGGATCCAGATCAGGATGACCCGCAAATGGATTACGAGCCAAGTCAGGACGGTCGATATGAGTAACGGAAGGGTTTCCGGACGGGTGCAGAGAGGGTGCAAACTCGCTGTCCTCCTCCGTGATATCATGAAGAGGCTGAGCCGGGAGCTGAGGACCGGGCGAAGGTTCGGATAAAGGATGACTCCTCTTTCTCTGCTGAATACCCTCTTCGATAACCCCGAGAAGAGGACGGTAGCCGACTACATCCCTGGAGCGGTGGGTCGAAGGCTTCGGCTTGACAGAAGTTTTGGAAAGCTTATATTGCTCAAGCCTGTGCCGAAGGTCTGAGGCCTTGGACGTTTTGCCTGCTCCTGATATGAAGAAAAAGTGTCACAAGCATGCATTGATCTATAATTCAAGAAAACACGGTAAATTAAAGGATAAAAAGAAAGGAAACACATCTGTGGTTGTACAAACCCTGGGGAGGAGTAGGATACTGCAATAAGTCCTGGATTTCATTCCAGGACGGGAGCGGGCCATAAAATATTCCTAAGTCCCTATCATAAATGGAGCCCGCAGGAGTCAAAAGTTCACCTTGAGTCGTCGGAGCCACCATGGCTGGAATAGTCTGAGGAGGCTCGCTTGCACCAGTCCCAGCCTTGTCAGCTTTCCCAGTTTTCTCTATCAAAGCCGGTTCTCCGTCCAGCCCCTCAAAAGCTTGGTGGAATGCATCATCCGTCCACTCCTGAATCTCGCCTGCTTGCCCAGGAAGCAGGGCCCCGATGCCGTCATCACCATCGCCACCTTCCCGGTCACCTCCACCCTCACCTCTTTCCTCCTCTATGTCTTCCTCCTCCTGGGTAAGTGGACAATTGCTGGGGGAGGGACCGTCCAACTTCTTGAGTTTCTTACCTCCGACGGCTGGAGGTTTTGTGAAAGGTTTCCTCTTGCTACTCTCTACCGTAACACCTCCCTTAGTCTGAGCAGCCGCCCTCTCCTCCGCCGTTTCCCTCATCTTGACTACTGACTGCTGTGGAAGGATTAAGTTATACTCCAGAAGGGTCGTATTTCTGATCAGGAAGGCAGATGATCTATATTTCCCAAGAATAGCTTTTATCTCAGCCGCCGTCTGAACCAGGCGGTCAATCTCCACAATCGCAAAGCCACCTGTCGCTAGCAAAAATGAGAAAGTATGAGAAGAAGCATCGCAATCAGAATGGAAATTATAAGTAAAAGCATCAACTTACATCCAGAAGTAAAGCGCCGAATAGAAACGGAGTCGTCCCTGACAAAGAACCACTCCTTCTTGAACATGCTGAATTTGGAATACAGGTCCAAGACCGGCTTGAAGGTCACAGCTGACTCCAAGCTAATGTATGGGGACCCCTTCTTATAGCCCCTCAGATTATATAGATACCGGATCTCCCGGTTGGAAGGAGCACGACCATACTTCCTCTGGAAAATGACGAAGAGGCTCACCAATATAGCATAGGAGTTGGGTTGAAGCTGGAATGGGGCCACCTTTAGATATGTGAGGAAGCTGGCTATCCAAGCGTTAAGAGGAGGAATGGCACCACACATGCAGTGGTATCTGCTATAGGCGAAGTACCCTTCAGGAGGATCGTACGGCATAACTTCTCTCCCTGGCAACAGCAAGTGCGCCCTATCAATTCCAAAAGATCGGGAAATGACATCAAGCTGCTCCTCCTTGAGGGAGCTAGGAAAGCAATCGGGAGGGGAGTTCAGAAGTTCCTGAGGGCCGTACCCGTCCACTAGTGATCTCGGGACAGGCCTGTGACGTTCTGGATTCGGCTGAGCTGGGGGCACGGCAGAGGAACCTTCTTCGCCCCCGGATTTCTTTTTGTCCGATCGAGTTTCTGCTTTGCGAGACATTATCTGCAACATAGAAAAGACAGGTTGTTAAAACAGAGGATATAAACAGGCAAGTTTCTCAAGTCCATCCAATGAAACAAGTCCATCCGGCATCCCCATGCTATAACCCATTCGGCATTCCCAACTCCATCCGGTTATACAGGTATACGACTCCCTTCGGTAAACCATTCGTCCAACATAGAAAGGATCTCACCTGATTCAGTGAAAGTAGGGGATTTGATTCGGCTACCACGTTTGATTCGGCTACCACGTTTGATCCGGCTACCACGTTTGATCCGGCTACCACGTTTGATTCGGCTACCACGTTTGATCCGGCTACCACGTTTTGATTCGGCGAAAGTAAGAATTTGATCCGGCAAGGACAAGTGTTTAGTTCGGCAGGTAGGAAATGGCAAAGGCGTACGGTCCCTACTTATAGACAAAAGGACACGACCGGACCATCTGGTTCGGCATCCAAGGACCAAATGAAAATGTCAAACAAAGCACGCCATATTCGAGAATATGCCCCACTTTGGGGGGCAAATGTTGGGCGTGTTCTCACCCAGAAGACCTCGAGACCAAGAATCTTGATTCATCCATCCAGGCTTGCCTAAACTCATTCGGCATTCTCGTTCTCCAGGGCCCATTCGGCAGGAACTCATTCGGTATCCATGCCTCATAGAAACCCATTCGGCAGTCTCAAGAAGCCAATACCGGACCAACCTCTCCTAGCTCCTACCGGACCAAGCTCCTACCAGACCAAGTTCCTTCCACCGAACCAAGTACCACCGGACCAGCTCCACCAGGCCAGATTGCGTCAGCCCAGGCCCACCAGCTGGTATAAACCTCCAAGACCCCTACCCCCAGCCTCACTCTATAAATAGAGGGGCAGGGGTACAATAATGGGGGACAAGTTGGAGAGCTCAAGCATGGAGAGAACTTTCAAACAACTTTCTTTTACTGGTATCAAAGCTTTGTACTTGTAATCTGAACAAAAGAAGAGAAATGACATATAAAGTGGACGTAGGCACATTCTGGCTGAACCACTATAAATCTGCGTGTCTTTTTACAGTTTAACCCCTGCTCTTCATATATTTGCATAAATCACCCAAATCTCTAATAATAACATAAAACCTACTAAATCATACGACTTTGAGGTGTTTGTCCATTTTTTGTGCAAACACGTTATAACCAAAAAGTAGTTCTAGCAACAAAAATAACTTCGATCCATAACTCGTTGCAACCTTATTTTGCATCACAGTCATCTATCTACTTGTAAAGCAAAAGTAATGCTTAAGAATCAATTCATCAAAAAAGTGTACACAAAGTTAAATCAGATTCATAATGCAAACACTAAATACTCATCACACTATTTCATTAGGCGATTGACTAATACAAAGTATACAACATGCCATAAAATCAAGTAGCATTTACAAGTGAAGTAGAGTAAAAAATAATAAACGAACTCGGTAATTTACTTGGCTGGTACTTACAGTTGTGTTATTCGCTTTTTCTTCTTCTGGATATGCAAACCTTGTGCTAGCTTATTCTATGTAGAACACCACTGATTTGAAGGTTTCTTGTATGTTGAAAGAAATCTATCCATCTCATTAAGAAAAAATGATTAAATTCAGTAACTTAAAAACTAAAGATAATTATACTCTACTAAAGAAAATACTAAGCAACAAATTTATTATATCTTGATCACAGTATCTATATTGCAGGGCCTGCCAATAGGCTTTAATGTACAAAATACATATTGTTAGGTGGGAACCACAGATAATTTTGACATGAACTTAATGAGGAGAAAATTGATCTAAAAACCAATTTACTTGATTTAACACAAATTGTATGTATCAATAATTCAATATAATCCTTATTAAGATATAAACAGGCTATCACTGACAAGCTGCATTATACCACGACAGTTACATTATGTATGTAATAATGTTTGTGCTATAGATGAAATTTATACAAAATGAAACCAAGTATAAGATTAACACAGACATATCTTGATTGCCTCATTTGTTTAGCCCAGTTTCTAATCAATTCATCACAATAATTTCATCAAAGAAATTACAAAGCAAAAGGCATTTAATTGAAAACTTGCATTCAAATGTAGAAGAGATAATATATCAATTCCCTCATTTTAAACACTTTATTGAAGTTGCTTCAGTATAAAAAGCTTTGGAAACTTACTTGCACATGTTTCAAATGATGTTGTTGCCATGCCACATATGGCTGCTCCCGTTGCCCAGTCCCAGTATTTTCTAATTGCAGCTGAACCACATGCTCCCTCTTTAAACCACCTAGCGAGCTGGACCTGCATCGTACAATATCACTCCAAAGAAAAAAGAACTCTATACAGTAGACAGATAGGCCACCAAATGGCTACTAAAGACACAATCATACCCATGCAATTTTATTTTACTATATTTGCTTCGTGTCGAATACCAAATTAACTTTCTGGAAGTGGAAATAAATTTTAGAAGACTAAATGTTACAAAACTGCTAGCTTTTTATTTTTGCTGTACTTCATCAAGTGTTATTTTATATAGGTTTAAATGATAAACTAGGAATCTCAAATAGTTAAATGATTTTCTACAGGTTTAAATTATTTTCTAAAGGTTTTGACTTAGAATTTGAGAATCAATCGAAATAGAGAAGCGTGGATTGGAATGGGATTTAAATTGTTTTCCTTATGTTTTACAGAACAGACTAACGTCCATTAACCAAAACTGTATGCAAATTGAGTTAAGCGTATAAATCAAACCAAATAAAACAGATACTAAAGGTTTGAAATAGAGTGGGTTACCTACAGGGTGAGTTCCTGGAACAGCAGGCTCTAAGTTTTGGCAATTGAGCAACTCAGGTGAAACAGACTGTAACCATGCCAGTAAGAAGTACATCAGAATGATTTACATACATTAGGTACATACATATACACTCTCTTATATACAAAAACAAATTTAACCATGCTACAACCTTGGAATCACAATTACCTTCGACAATTGATAATATACAACTATAAAACATATACCTACAAGTTAATTCCTCTTTACTAGATATATGGTCAACATGCACAAGTAAAGTTTACTAGATATACAATAGAATTGTGAAGCTGGTACCTTGAGCATTGAAGTGTCAACAGTGAACTTGATTGCATCGACTGCAACACGGGGCCTCAGATAATACATCCCTGTTTTCAAACCCTAAAAAAGAGGCAATGTCACGTGAGATCACAAACTGAGTTGATGTTAACTAACACCTGTATGTATGAACCATTGAATCAAGGTATCTAAAGTTTGCAAAAGGAATTCATCAATTGTAGGAAGGGTGTCCCAAATTACAAATATCAACAGTAGTAAAGAAGAGGAAATGCAAAAATTGTGAATTCATACCTTAGCCTAAGCATAGAAATGGAGTGAAGTTAATTTTCCAAAGTTCAACTGGTCCATTTGAATATTTAAGCTTTGACTCTGATCTATGTAGCTTCCACAATCAACGGCCATATCAACCACAACTTGTTGCTTGATCTCCCATGCAGTTCTAAAATTGTCAAAATATTAATATTTAATAGACATAGATTTGATGAAAATAAACAACTTTAGTCCAATAGCACGCATTTTTATATTGCCTTCAGATTCTCTGGAATCTCAGGAACATTGAGAACAGAACCATTTTCATACAATATCTTGTTTTTAATTTGATGACAAACAATGAATGGATGCTTATTAAGCTAATGGAATCCATAGAAATTCATAAAAGCGTACAAACACAATTATAAACAGTGATAAGAAATTAAAATAATGTGAGCTATTAATCCAGTTATAATAAAAAATAAAGTCACAAATTAATATCTATAGGTTCCATGATTCATGTTAAACCATGAAATAGATGAGCACACAATGATTAAGCCAAGCAATATTTTGTAGATATTTATATAAACTAAATCTGTTGACAACTCTACCAACCACTCTATAGATATAAACAATACTCTAATCAGGGTACGGAAGTCACTAAATCAAACAGCAAAATTGAAATCATACCTTACAAGCAATCACAATTTTCAGCTTCCTTATTCATCGCCTATTCAGCAAAGATTGCATCAAAACGTGGAATTTTCAAATGCTCAGATGTTCTGTTATAGAGTCCTACGATTTAGAGATTTGATAATGAAGTATGGTTGGAAAAAAACTTTAAGATACTAAAACTTCTTCACTGAAAACAAAATGCAAAGTACTAATGATTATAATTACAGAATATGCACAAGTTGAGGTTTACAAGCTGCGATGATGTAGGTCAAGCCTAAATATTTATTTCATCATAAACTGAAACCAAGAAAGATTCATTGAATCTGATTACTATGAATATTAGATTACAGTAGGTTGCAAAGTTATAGGATAGCCAAGTATCATTTTACATATATAAAAAGAACCTAGTACTTTTTCAAACTGACGGTTGTGAATTAATTTGTTTACAAATATTGTCAATTCAACAATTATATGTAGGCATCATGGACTTAAAAACTGAAATCACGCTTCAGTTTGATACAAGTACAAACTGAGGCATTGCCTTTCATAATTATTTTATGAATTGAAGACGTTTTTCTTTTTTGTTTGTTAAATTTCACCAACTTTAATTGAGCTAAGCTCAGTTTTCAAAACCATGTAAAATGTGGAATGGGCTTGATCATGGTACTAACTGGTCTTGCAAAAGTGAAACATATTTGTCACTACCCAAACATCAAATATGTTATGACTTTTGTTAACATAAAGTATGCTAGTTGGTCATGCAATAATCTAAACCAAATCCATAATGGCAGTCAAAGTTTATAGATCTCTGTAATTGTGCTAGAACTAATGATGTAACAGAGCTTCTGAATTAAGCAACAAATGAGTCAACAATTATACACAAAAACAAATATAACATAAAAAAACAGGAAGATGTGAAATTAATGGCTTAAATAATAGATTTCAACATTGTAAAAATCAGTCATTTTACTTTTTTTAAATGCTTTGAGATTACTTATCCGCATTTCCAAACATTATCTAGTTTGAAACAAAAGTACACTCACATAACACTTTTATAACCCAGCTGAACTAACACCAAAAATACACTCACAAATGCAGTACTACCCATGTAACACACACGCGCTGCAATCTGCCCATACATAATGTCCATATATACATGTACACTTATAAATAATATATACTCACCCACCTAGCACACTCACGTAAGAAGATACACTAACAGACCCCGTTCTTTCTCATGCAGACACACACTTAAGAACGCATACACCCAGATAAATGCATGAACACACACATGCACTCACACTATTAATAAATAACAGCTCTTATATGTATATATGTTTATATACCTAAATGTAGACACCCACACATATCAATACACATACTAATATATGCACCTATGCACTATTTTCTTTCACCATGAAGTAACAAACGCGCTCAGAAAGCACAAACATACCAGGCAGCCATGAAAATGCGGCCACACAGTGCACCAAAAGCAGGTACAAACCCACAAAAAAATTGCATCGCATTACCCAAATGTATATACTGAATTACATAGAAGGTTAAAGGAATTAGCATAGATATGTGAGCAAAATTTGCTCACCTGGAATCCACGTTTCAAAATCCCCTCTGCCTTTTTCAACCTAATGCACGCACGCGAGCACCTTGGAGATGACGCACATGCCTCCCTCTTCGCTATAGATGTATACAAACTTTGAGATGAACATATTTAAATTTCACATGGAACATGGTTAATGCACACAAAAATATCCACACACATGTATTTTGCAACAAACAATAGGAATAAACTGGACATAATAAGTAGGTGGAATAATTTATAGTCAACCAAATGCAAACTGTGTAATTTGATGGATGAATCCAGAGATGGCTAGTTTTTTTTAATGTGTATATGCACTCAAACAATCTACAGTGCTCGATTAAAAAAGATCTAATTCTACGGGCCGTTGAGACAAACAAACAAACAAGATTATAGAAATAATTGAATTAATCTCAAGTGGACAAAATGCAAGCAGATTTCATATAGAATCAATTGATATAGCTCTCTCTCTCTCTCTCTGCTACAGTGGTAACTGTGGAATGAGAGAAACAATAGTACTTTTTATAGCAAGTGCATGAGATGAGATCATAATTGATTAAGCGAGATTGTAAGATGTTGATAGGCAAATCTAAGGTGAGTATTGAAATTAGTACAGCTAAAACACTAGTGGCAAATCTAAGGTAAGTATTGACCTATATTTCAAAATGACATAATGGTCATGAGTACACAGAAATATTTTTCAAATTTAAATTAAGGTTTCGGAGGGGACAGACTGTTAATGAAGATGAGCTGCTATATACAATTAAATTTAGCCATGCATGTAATTATGGCAAGAAAAGAAATCTTTGCAAGTATGGATTCTACTTTATTTACTTCTATCTAAAAACCATTTTTTCAATAATTTTGATGAAATACCAACTAATTAAATACAGTTGTGATTAAATGGTTATGAATAAATTCCCTTTTAGCCTTATCCATATTCATATTACCCTTTCCATATTCTTTATGAAGGGTAAATTAATGGTAATACTCGATTAGTGTTTATTGGTAGCATCTGTTTTTCTACATCTCCTTTCCACAACTGCTCAACATTATATGTAAAGTAACAAGTACACATGCATTACAAACGTGAACAGAAAGCATAAATAGCATGCACAACAATTAAAAAACATGAACTGATTTGAAATAAGTCACATACCAAGGCATGCATGTAAACAAACTGAGTACAGAGAAATGATGCAACCAACAACAAAAAAGAAACGATAGAGCTAAAATTTACTGAAATTTGAAAGAAAAGCAAGGGCTGGACTGCTATATCAACCTATAGGTCATCAATAACCCATTTGCTCTGCCCACTCAGTCGACACATTGAAAACACAGTACATTAGTTAATGGGATATCAATGCACAGAATTTCATTATATTCGCTAACATTTCGTTTCCGCTAGCATAGCTTAGTGAACATTGACAAAACTTTGAGCTTTTTTTGCAACTGGGTAGGAAAACATATGTGATATGGATACGTTTATATACATGAGTTATAAAATGAATCTGCAGATTCTGCATAGAAAAGCATACGTGTTATCAAATACTAATAAGTCAAATATGTATAGAAATCACATATGCAGTCGAATAATTATCATGTATATATCATGTGAAATTATTATATTTATTCATGAATAGTTTTTGACTATTACAAAGTTGTGTAAATAGTATAGCTTTAAATTCCTAACCAGCTGGTTAAATATTCAATTCTCTCGATGTTGGAATAGTAAGCATGTGTAATGTTGAAATCGATTGTCTACTCCATGTTTTATGGCATGGTTATACAATTTTGGGCATCCATATTCTACATTTTGATCTTTTTTAACATATGCGCAAGTTTATTATGTTCTAATTCATATTTTGAAGATTGATGAATTTAAGAATATTATTTCTTTTATCCATTTTTCAATACAAACTATAGTCTATGATGTAGCTAATCTTCACTCCAAACATGACATTTGATTATTTAGTTGGTAATGAAATTACTAACTCAAAAGAGAACGTAATGAATTTTTAACTATATATAGCTCTGACTAGCATTTGAAATATATTTTTCTTCACATGATGTTTGAGAAGTTGAAAACATCCATACCTATACCATTGCCCTGATCAGGAGGAATGGTGCAAGGAGAAACTTGAAATTTTCAAAGTTCAAAATTTAAAATCTACCACACCTGCATGCCTTAGATTATATTATACACTTTTATGGACTTTCTAGAGTTTGTATTTTATAGTAAATCTGTATAATTTCTGTAGTCTATCATATTTAGGTAGTTTGAACTTGAACCGTTTATGTGTTTTTTATGTTCGTACCCAAGCTTTACATAAATATGTGTATGAAAATACATCATTCTATTATTATTTTCAGCAATTTATCTCCACAACAGAGTAACTACTTCTGGCTTGCATATGAAAGTGCTCATAAAAAATCTATGAAAACCATGCCTAACGTCTATTTTACAACTATATATGTAAAAATAATCTATTCTAAACGTAGAACCAGTATCATACAACCATCAAAACTATAAACCCATCATTAGCCCATGCTCGCGCACGGATTCTGACCTAGTTATTACTTCAAACTGGGCAGGTTGAAGAAATACCCAAAGGATTTCCATTTGAAATCCAGGACAAGGTAGGCAAGAACATAATACCGTTGAAAAGAAATTACCAAGGTGAACAAATCGAAGTTAGGGTTTTAAAGCCTAGTTTGATTACAGCAGATGAGCCTGAAGAGGATAGAGGCACCAATGGTTATTATAACAGCATTATAGGAAATCAATCGGAAATTCCCTTGACCATTATCATTTACAAAAGGTAATTAGGAAAAAAAATTAACCTCTTAGAGTTGTGCAGCCGGAACTAGGGATACGGTCGTTGATGAGCTTGTAATAGGGACAGAGACGAGGACAAATGGAGATGAGTCTATAATGAGGATGACTACAACAAAGATGGGGATGACTGTAAACGGGAAAGAGCCTGCAACAGGACGACTGCAACAACGCCAATCGACTGACGAAATTTTCCCTTGAAGGAGGAATATTTGGTATTAAATTTGGATTGGGGAATTGAAATTTGGGAAAGTTTTAGCTTAATGGTAATTCTTTGAAATGGAGGGAAAGGAAATAATTTTAGCGCCTTTGATTTCTGATAGCGTGCACAACCTCCGTGTTAAAGTAATATACCGACAAATTATCGTTTCTTACAGCAAGACTCTCAAAAACGTTGTACTATAATGCTAAGAAAATTAACTTTTCTTGTAGTGTGGTGGAGGATAGTATTCCTTTGATGGTGGTTCAAACGAGGTACAGTTCGTATGAATGACTAGTGATGCCATTCGGGGTTAAATAATGCGCTAGCTTTGTTCAAAGACTTAATGATCAAGATTTTCCAAGAGCACTCTGATAGGTCCGCATTGGTGTTCATCCATAACAATTTGGTATATTCTAAGGATGAAAGAGATCTTAAGATTGATCTTGGAATAGTGCTAGAGATACTGAGGCAGCTTCCCCTGAAATCGAAGTTTTTGAAATTCATTTTAGGAAGAAGGAAGTGAAGTTTCTTAGTCATGTAGTTTCATAGAAAGGATTATCAGTGGATCTTGCTAATATCGAAGCTATTAACAGTTGGAAAAGACCCAAGACGGTGACCAAGATAAGAAGTTTTCTTGGATTAACTGGCTATTACCAAAGATTTATCAAGGATTTCTCGTGGATAGCAGCTCCTTTGACAATTCTAACAAGAAAGGATGTGAAGTTTGTTTGGTTTGACAAATGTGAGGAAACAATCCTTAAGTTAAAGCATTTGTTGACCAATATGTCTGTATTAGTTGTACCAAATGGAAATCAAGATTTAATGGTGTATACAGATGTGTGTAGTAGAGGATTAAGAGCTGTAATGATGTAGAGGGTTGAAGTGATTACCTACACTTTTAGGTAGCTTATGCCATATGAAGTTAAATACCAAATCATGGTTTGGAGTTCGCAGCGGTGATATTCATATTAAAAGTGTAGAGACACTGCCTTTTAGGAGAACAATTCGATTTATATATCGTAAGTCTTTGAGGTATTTATTCTATCAGAAAGAGTTGAATATGTGACAACAATGGTAGATATAGCTTTTAGCACTTATGATTCTGGTATTGAGCATGCACTAGCAAGAAACACTAGAATATGGTGTCGGCTATGTTGTCAGAATGGAAGGATCTGGAGGTAATAACTACTTGTAGTGTGCAGCTAAGATTGACTGCTAGTTCTAGGCAAAGTACATCCATGTTATCTAGCATGGAAGTTCATCCAATGTTGATCGAAAGATTACTTTTAAGCAGCGAGATGATCCATTGTTAGCCAAAAAGATTAGAAGATTAGTAGGTGGAACCAAGATTGACGGTCTAAAGGATTTTAGCCGTAACCAAAGGGGATAGTTAAGAAACAAGGGATGGTTATATAATTTTTGAATGTTAAAAGCCTAAGGAGTAAAGTTCTAAGGGAATGTCATTGGTCATTGTTTACGATTCAACTTGGGGAAGTTTCTTATGGAAAGCTATGAAGAGGGATGTTGGCTTATGGGTGAAGCAATGTGCAAATTGCCAGCAAGTGAAAGCTAAACGTTAAAATCTAAGGGAATTGCTTCGACCTTTGGATTTACCGGAATGGAAATGGAATTCAATATCCATGGATACTAATGATGGGTTGCAAAGTCAAGTAAGGGAAATGAAAGTATTTGGGTCATAGTGGATAAACTGACCAATAGTGCACATTTCATTCATGTTAAGTCAACTAGGACGGCACCTGTATTGGATAAGTTGTTTATGAAGAACATAGTTAGATTACTTGAGATTCCTAGTATTATAGTCAGTGACAGGGGTGCAATTTTCATCGGTGAATTCTGGAAGAGTCTAAAGAAAATGTTAGATATCAAGCTTAAGATGAGTACCGCTTATTACCCACAAACGAGTGAGGAGACAAAGAGAGTCAGTAAGTGCTCAAAGATTTGTTAAGAGCTTGTGTACTAGATTTTGGTAGGGTGTGGGAAGACCATTTGCACTTGGTTGAGTTTTCTTATAATAATAGTTATCAGGCTAGTATAGGAACCACGTCTTTCGAAGCTTTGTACGGAAGGCTGTAAAAATCACTAGCATGTTGGTTACAGAACGAAGACAGATTGGTCCTTGGTCCAGATATGATAAGAGAAGCCATAGAGAAGATTGCGTTAATCCAAAATAAGATGAGGGAAACTAAGTCTATGCAAATAAGTTAGGTGGATAATAGGAGTAAGGATTTAGATTTCTCAGTTGGAGATAAGGTTTTTATCAAAGTTCCATTGATAAAAGGTATGGTGTGATTCAGAAAGACATGAATGTTGGCACCGAGATAAGTTGGACCGTTCCCTATTATAGAGTGGATCGGAAAACTCACGTAGTAGAGTTATGAGTAGTTTGGCAGGTGTTCATAATGTATTTAATGTTTCTCATCTTTGGAAGAATGCGCATAATCCAGAGACTACTATCGCTCTGATTGCATTGGAAGGTTTAGTAGTAGAACCAGATCTGACTATTGTAAGACGACCAGTTCGGGTTGTAGCGAAAGATGAGAGGAAGTTAAGGAACATGATAGTTAGATTAGTGAAGGTTCATTGGAGTGACAATGAGAATGAATGTAATTCGGAGATAGAGAAAGGATTAGGAATACTTATCCTGAACTGTTATGATGGTAGGTTCTACCTTTGTTGTATATAGACTTAGTAGCTGGTAGGATATACAATCCTACTAGCATTGCTTGCATGTTTGATATGCTTGTTATATAGTCCTTACCAAATTTTGAGGAGGACATTCTTTAAGGAGGAGAGCCTATAACACCCCAAATTTTAATTAAGATTATTCAGAAGATTTAATTAGATAAATTAAATATAATAATGTGATGTGTAGTGTGATAAGCAATTGATTTGATGATCAACATGGTCAAGCCATAATTAACTAACTATTTGATTAGTAAGATTGTTTTGTGACTTAAGAATAATAAACATATGAGAGGGGTTATTTGATGGGTCCAATAGGTTCATAGTTATCTCTTAAAAACTACGACATGAGAAATGTTATTTATGGGTCCAATAGTTTTCTAGTGATCCCATGAAAACTATGTTTGGATGATTTAATTGATAGAAATTAGTAGGTTCATAGTAATCCCATGAAAACTATGATTTGAGAGATATTATTGGAGAATCCAATAGATTCATAGTTAGCCCATGAAAACCAGGATTGGAAAGTTATTGGTAAAATACAATATGTTCTTAGTGATCCCATAAAAATTATGAAGTTGGATAGATTGTCCGTAACATTTGAGACTGGTTATTAGTCACCCCATGAAAACTAATAGCTTAATAGTGACCCTAGAAAAACTATAAATTTGAAAAATTAGTCATATAATGGGAAATTCAGGGTATATTGCCTTCTTACATATCATTAAATATTATTATGTTTTAACCATTGTGGATGAAGGAGCATAGTATATTGTTAATGTATTTTGGTTAAGATACTAGTGAGGGGAAATCCATTCCACTTGTCAGCGTGGTCTCACTAGATATCTATTTGGTTCAAAATGGTAGATTATTATTCACACCAGTCTTTTTGTCTGGTCTGAAGTTTTTTCTTTCCCTATAAACTCTTGGGCGCTCATTTGAGTAGATCGAGAGTGAAGGTTTTCATATTTTCAGTTAGACGAATAAGTTTCTAGGGACGTGCAGGAGGCAATCTAGTAATTAGGAGCTTTATCTATTTTTGGTATGTAGTTTGGTTTTTCCTGTTTGGATGTAATGGAAAAGTGGTATAGTTGCCAATTATTTGACTCAGATCAACCAATAGGCCATCTTCATATGTCGCTCTTGGAGTATTATGTAATAATTATATTTTCTATGCATGTGGTTTTATGAATCAAATTATGTAATGAATATGAAATATCATTTGCAAAATGAGATGTGAAAATTTATTATAATACTATGTTGAAATTTTTTCATATTCATGTGCTTCTGATTATTGATATGATTAACATAGCTATATTTTATCATCGAAAATTAATAACTATGGATGACTGCAGCATCTATAGCTGTTAGTTTTGTGTCTCGGAATGGATGATGTTACACTAAATATAAACACACACTCTCTCTCTCATGAGATGATAATACACCTTGTGCTTTCTTTGTGCGTGTGATTAGTTAACACAAAATGACTTAATGTTATATTATTATTATTATTATTATTTATTTTAGCATTTATGAGAATTTAAAGATGGTATGCAGTTACGAATAAACAATTATTAGAAACGTTGCATTTGATTCTATTCTAGTTATATGTGTATAGCTACCACGATTACCTATTAACCACTGCTACGTGGTATCATGTTTGTCAATAAGAAGAAACATACCACAAAAATACTTTAAAGTTAATTTATAACAATAAACATTGATGTTAAAGTATATATTATGGTTATAATGGGCAAATGAAGAAGAATAGCCAGATTAGTATTGTTTTAGCTAGATTAGTATTGTTTTAGAATTTGAAATTTAGCGTTTTGGAATTAGATTGTATTTATTATATGAAAGAATCATTATAAAGTATTCTTTAAGCTAACTAGCATCTATGTTTAGTCATAATCTCCATGCAACTAATTAGTATCATTTCTATATGCTAATCATACAATGATATCATGCTAACCAGGAGTTAGAGAAAGGATAGAATTGTAAACTCTATTGCAGTCCAGTAATACTACTTTTATTAAAAGATAAAAAAAAATTAAAGGGCAAAGAAAATTTTGTAGATCCATTTCTTCCATCTACCTCATGGCCAACCATAAGTGACGCAGCGGATATTACAAAAACAATGTAGATCGTTGAATGTAGTAATCGATGGATTGGAAGATACTGAATTGCCCGAATTCGTTGATCCGAAGATACCGAACTCTAGCTATCCCGAACTCGTTGATCGCGCACGATACCGGGTTCAAAGATCTTCAATTCTTCGAGCGTTGATCTAGTGCACTAGATTCCGCGAATCGGCTTCTACAATCGTTGAATCGAGCGCACTCGATTATCCGAAAGAGGGGATAGGAGATTACACTCAACTACCAATTTAGATGAAAGCACACAGCAATCAAAAGAGAATTTTATTCAAAAATCAACCACCTTACAAATGAAACAACTTGCCTATTTATAGGCTACAACTCATGCAAAACAGAAACGTACAAACTCATAAGTCGGTTCCGACTTATTACAATACCCTCCGACTTACGACTTAGCCTTCCCTCCGACTTACAACTCAAAAGATGCGACCTACGACTTATCACTTATGACTCAATCTTAGGTCGGCAACGACCTAATTACAACAGACAGCGACTTATCAACCTGGTCGACCCAACCTGGTATGACCTAAAGAAATACAACACAACTTAGAAACATACGACTTAGTACATGGCGACATACGACTTAAAGACAGAAAAATACAAACAGACAACACCACTTAAGTCGTTGCCGACTTAACATCTTCTCACGACTCATCAATAGCAGTGACTTATGAATCAACGGTCCAGATTAACTCGGCGTAAGGATCAACGGTCTTCAGGCTTCGGCGACATAAGATGGTACGACTTAACTGAGTCGTAACTCGGTGTCGACTTATCATCTGTCTTAAGTTGTATCTGACTTAACACTTGTGCATTCTTCATTCGAGCTGCTCCTCCTGTATCCTTCTTGTTGAGTCGTTGAAGACTTATCTCCTCGCCTTCGTTAAGTCGTAGACGACTCATGCGACTCGTGTCTGTTTCTTTAAGTCGGTCACGACTTAGGTCTTCTCCCCAGTTGAGTCGGTCCCGACTCATGCCTGTTTCTATAAGTCGGTTACGACTTATATTTCCCTCGTTAGCTTTAACTCGTGGACGACTCACAACTTTGCCCTTAAGTCGTAGACGACTTATATCTTCCGTGTTAGCTTTAGCTCGTGGACGACTTAGGACTTCATCTCTGGGCTTAGCTGCATCATCCTCCCTAGGTTGAGAAAAATTCGTCCTCGAATTTGTAAATTCTTCCTCATCAGACTGTTCATTCTCATAATATGGCACTAGATGTTTAACATTGAATACGTCAGAAGTGTATACATCTTCCGGTAGCTTCAACTTATAAGCGTTTTCATTGATTCTCTTTAAAATTTCTACTGGACCAATCTTTCGTGCTTTCAATTTATTGTACGTTCCCACCGGAAAATGATCTTTTGTTAATACTGCATAAACCAAGTCACCCTCATGAAATTCAACACTCCTTCGTTTCAAATCTGCAGAATGCTTATACTTCTCATTTGCTTTCTCCAATCGTTCCTGAACGATTTTATGACAATCAGTCAACCCCTCAACAAAATCAACAGCTCGTTTAATCGTCCCCTTTGGTTGTGGTACTACCGTTAAATCCAACGGTCCCCTCGGTAAGCTTGAGTATATTATCTGAAATGGACTGAAACCCGTACTACGGTTCATAGCATGATTATGGGAAAACTCTGCCTGGCATAACTTCACATCCCAACTCTTTAGATTATCTTGCACAAGACACCTCAGCAAATTTCCCAATGATCTGTTCACAACCTCGGTCTGTCCATCAGTTTGCGGATGATAAGCACTACTAAACTTCAGCTTCGTTCCCACCATTTTCCACAAACTCAACCAAAAGTGACTCAGAAATCGAGTATCTCTATCCGACACAATAGATTCTGGCAATCCATGAAGTCGATAGATCTCCTTAAAAAACAATTGAGCAACATGAACAGCATCCGCCGTCTTCTTACAAGCAATAAAATGTGCCATCTTTGAAAATCGATCCACTACCACATAAATGGAATCGTTTCCCCGCTGTGTCCTTGGCAACCCCAACACAAAATCCATACTTACATCAATCCATGGTTTAGTTGGTACTGGTAACGGCATATATAAACCAGCATTAGTCGCAGTTCCTTTCGAAACCTGACAGATATGACATCGTTCCACAAACCTCTCCACTTCTTTCCTCATCGATGGCCAAAAGTAAGATTGTGAAATCAGCTGTAATGTACGGTCTCTCCCAACATGCCCTTCTTCATGTAGCTCTTTTACAATCTTCATTCTCAAACTACAATCAGGTATGCATAATCGATTTCCTTTGAACAGAAAACCGTCTACCATCATGAACTCATCCGTCTTCCCCTCCTTGACTTTATCAACATACTTTGCAAAGTAAGGATCATCGACAAATAATTCTGGCAACATTTCAAACCCCATCACTTCAACCTTCATTGTTGTTAGCAAATGATTCCTTCTACTCAAAGCATCAGCCACACGATTCGTCACTCCCGATTTGTGTTTCACAACAAAAGTAAACTGTTGTAGATATGCAATCCACGATGCATGTCTTGCTGAAATCTTGTCTTGCCCTTGCAAATGCTTCAAGGTCTCATGATCAGTGTAAAGAACAAACTCTTTCTGAAATAGATAGTGTCTCCAGTGTTTAATAGATTGCACAACAGCATAAAATTCCACATCATATGTACTGTATCTCATCTTCGCTCCGGATAACTTCTCACTAAAAAAGGCAATCGGACGTCCCCTCTGACTCAATACTCCTCCAATCCCAACCTTGGATGCATCAGTATGTAGTTCAAACACTAGCTGAAAATCTGGTAATATTAGAATTGGTGCAGACGTCAAGAGTTCCTTGATCCGATCAAAAGCAACTCCGGCTTCCTTCGTCCATGCAAACTGTTTACCCTTCATACAATCAGTCACAGGTGCCATCACACTACTAAAGTGTGGAATAAACCTTCGATAAAATGAAGCCAACCCGTGAAAACTACGAACTTCCGTTATCGTCTTGGGCTGCGGCCAATCCCTAATCGCCTCAACTTTACTTTGGTCAACATGTATTCCTTTTTTCGACACAACATACCCCAGAAATAAAACGCTATGCGTCATGAACACGCATTTCTTCGTTGCAGCATAAAACTGTTCTTGTCGCAGTACCATCAGCACTTCTCTTAGATGATTCAAATGTTCCTCTGGACTTCCACTATATATCAGAATATCATCAAAATACACCACCACAAACTTCCCAATGAACGGTCTAAAAATTTGATTCATCACCCTCATGAAAGTACTTGGTGCATTTGATAAGCCAAATGGCATGACCAACCATTCGTATAGACCCTCCCTGGTTTTAAAAGCAGTCTTCCACTCATCACCTGGTCTGATACGAATTTGATGATATCCGCTCTTCAAATCAATCTTCGAAAATATAGTAGGTCCGCTTATTTGATCTAGCAAATCATCCAACCTTGGCATTGGAAATCTATATCTCACAGTAATCTTATTCAATGCGCGACTGTCAGTGCACATCCTCCACGTTCCATCCTTTTTGGGTACCAATAAAGCTGGTACAACACAAGGACTTAAACTCTCCTGCACACGCCCCTGTTCAAGCAATTCCTCTACCTGCCTCCGCAACTCTTCATGTTCCTTCGGACTCATTCGATAATGTGGTCTGTGTGGCAACACAGCACCTGGAACAAGATCTATCTGATGTTGAATATCCCTCAACGGTGGCAACTCCGTTGGTAACTCCTCTGGAAATACATCGTCAAATTCTTTCAAAACTGGCTTTACCTCTTCTGGTATTTCAACCGCTTCCTGACTCTCCCGTCCGATCAATAAAAATACTTCAGGCTCCTCCTCTACTTCCTTCACAAACTCCTTCAAAGATAACAAAGTTTTGAGCTCTTCAATCTCCTCCAACTTGTTTTCCTCCTGTTGTCGCTTCTTTGGAACTAGAGTAATCTTTGTGCCTTCAAACATGAAACTGTAACTATTGGTACGTCCATCATGTTGTACTGCCCTATCATACTGCCACGGTCTTCCCAGCAACAAATGACAAACGTCCATATCTACCACATCGCACCAGATTTCATCTTTATATTTCTTCCCAATTGAAAAATTCACACGAGCCCTTCGTCCAACCTTTACCTCCCCGCCTTTCCTCAACCAAGCTAGCTTGTATGGTTTCGGGTGTTTCTCAGTTTTCAATGCCAACTTCCTCACAGCCTCTGAAGAAATTATATTGTCACAGCTTCCAGCATCAATAACAAATTTGCAAACCTTCCCCAGAATAGTACATGTCGACTGAAAAATATTGCTCCTCAACCAACTACAATCCTCCTCTTGCTTTGGTGTTAAACAGGACCTCTTCATCATGAGATTATAACCTTCGTCTCCCGACACTTCTTCTTCCTCCTCATCAGATCGTGAATTGGAACATTCAGCTTCTTCATTCTCATCCTCAACCTCCGCTATCATAGCTCTCTTCTTCGGCTTTGGACATTCATTACTTTTGTGGCCCAACTCTTGGCAATTGTAACATTTGAGACCATTATTGACTTTCGCCTTCCCGACCTCATTCACAACTGGTTTCGCAACAGCTTTTGAAACATTAGAAC
The DNA here is from genome assembly GCA_030737815.1 of Allium fistulosum. Lineage (NCBI taxonomy): Eukaryota > Viridiplantae > Streptophyta > Magnoliopsida > Asparagales > Amaryllidaceae > Allium > Allium fistulosum. Next base: position 1,111,759,399 of record CM060907.1, on the reverse strand, counting down.
TCCCACTAACTCCCTTCACTGGATTGTTGGAATTTGTAAACACACCTCCTCCTCGTCTTCCCTGTTTCTCCCAGGCCAACGCTTTCTGGTGTGCTTCCACTATAGATCTGGGATCAAACATGTTAACCATATCCTGAATCTGCATTCGCAATCCTCCAACAAATCTGGCTGTTAATTGTTCTTCTGTCTCCATAATATCGTTCCTTGCAATCAGTTGATAAAATTCATCAGCATAGTCATTCACAGACTTCGTTCCTTGTCTCAAGTTTTGCAACCTCTGATACATAAGCGATTGATAATTATAAGGTAAGAATGTCGCTTTCATCAATTTCTTCATCTTCTCCCAAGATTCAATCTTTGACTTCCCCATCCGTTCACGTGTAAGTTTGGTTTGCTTCCACCATGCCAAAGCTCTACCCCTTAACCTTGTAGCAACCAACTTCACTCTACGATGTTCTGGAACTTCTTTGAAGTCAAAAATCTCTTCTACATTAGCCATCCAATCTAGAAATTCCTCCGCTTGCATACCACCTTTGAATTCAGGAATTTCAGTCTTCATCCCCGTCTCCCATTTGTGATCATACTCAGAGTAATTTCTTCCTTGTCCTCGTCCTTGTCCTCGAACACTACCACCATCATACTCCTCTTCAAAATCAGATGTATATCGTTGTCTATCTCGTCCACCCACATCTCTACTACCATTACGTCTTCCACCATCATCCCTTCTATCTACATTCCTCCGTTCAAGATCATTCACGTTCCTCCCACGCCCTTGATCATTTTCAACACTTCTGTCTCGATTGGAATGTGGCGAGACTCTACTACCCCCATGGTTAGATTCAGGTGAAGCCCTTCTCCGATTTTGATTCATCTCCGTCATAAGCTTCTCTAACCGGCCAATTCCTTCGTTAAGCTTTTCACTAAAGTTTTCATTGATTCTTTGCTCCATCTCATCAACCTCTTCTCTTCGATACAAAGCTTCCACGTTTTGATGTCGATTGGCTCTCCTTGGCGGCATGATTGAAATCTTTACAAACACTTCAAATTCAAACACAATTCGAACTTTGATCCAAATTGAAATGGATCGAAACTTCCACACTTGTTGCAAATCGCGATGAACACGATGAACACAACTTCTCCAAATGATGCAAATTTGATCTCCAAACTTCAATACAAAGTCGAACACTTCAACTTGATCACGGCTCAACACTTCAAGCTCGGCAAATCACTTCAAACTTCAAAATGAATAGGCTTCAAGTCTCGATTTAGCTATGATTGGCTAAAATAAGCTTTGATACCAAATGACGCAGCGGATATTACAAAAACAATGTAGATCGTTGAATGTAGTAATCGATGGATTGGAAGATACTAAATTGCCCGAATTCGTTGATCCGAAGATACCGAAATCTAGCTATCCCGAACTCGTTGATCGCGCACGATACCGGGTTCAAAGATCTTCAATTCTTCGAGCTTTGATCTAGCGCACTAGATTCCGCGAATCGACTTCTACAATCGTTGAATCGAGCGCACTCGATTATCCGAAAGAGGAGATAGGAGATTACACTCAACTACCAATTTAGATGAAAGCACACAGCAATCAAAAGAGAATTTTATTCAAAAATCAACCACCTTACAAATGAAACAACTTGCCTATTTATAGGCTACAACTCACGCAAAACAGAAACGTACAAACTCATAAGTCGGTTCCGACTTATTACAATACCCTCCGACTTACGACTTAGCCTGCCCTCCGACTTACAACTCAAAAGATGCGACCTACGACTTATCACTTATGACTCAATCTTAGGTCGGCAACGACCTAATTACAACAGACAGCGACTTATCAACCTGGTCGACCCAACCTGGTACGACCTAAAGAAATACAACACAACTTAGAAACATACGACTTAGTACATGGAGACATACGACTTAAAGACAGAAAAATACAAACAGACAACACCACTTAAGTCGTTTCCGACTTAACATCTTCTCACGACTCATCAATAGCAGTGACTTACGAATCAACGGTCCAGATTAACTCGGCGTAAGGATCAACGGTCTTCAGGCTTCAGCGACATAAGATGGTACGACTTAACTGAGTCGTAACTCGGTGCCGACTTATCATTTGTCTTAAGTCGTATCTGACTTAAAACTTGTGCATTCTTCATTCGAGCTTCTCCTCCTGTATCCTTCTTGTTGAGTCGTTGAAGACTTATCTCCTCGCCTTCGTTAAGTCGTAGACGACTCATGCGACTCGTGTCTGTTTCTTTAAGTCGGTCACGACTTAGGTCTTCTCCCCAGTTGAGTCGGTCCCGACTCATGCCTGTTTCTATAAGTCGGTTACGACTTATATTTCCCTCGTTAGCTTTAACTCGTGGACGACTCACAACTTTTCCCTTAAGTCGTAGACGACTTATATCTTCCATGTTAGCTTTAGCTCGTGGACGACTTAGGACTTCATCTCTGGGCTTAGCTGCATCAATAAGCATATCTTCTTGAACATCATTATATGACATTATCACATCCCAAGTCACAAGAAATGGAGAAGCTAGGAAAAACAAACCTACAAGGATAGTACAATCAAACAATTTTGACTTGAATCATAATGAAATCCAAGTATTTAGCTCAACGTTTGGATCATAAGGTCGGAATGCAATTCTTCATGCTTTTTTACACCGTCATATGGTGCATATATCGTAAGTGCTTACTCTGTTATAACCTTATTATGAAGGAGGTTGATAATGTAATAGTTATTATAGAGTATATTATCATAGATAAATACAATATAATGAAAAAAACACTTTTTTGATTAGTATTAGTAATGTTATTATTGGTTTCTTCATCAATTTACTTACGAACTTGAACAAGAATGCATAAATGTTATTAGATGAACTTTATTCAATAATAAACTTTTTACACCTAGTATTAGTCAACTAGCTAATTTTTTGCTGATTAATAGTCACGACATTTATTACATTTTTAATGTCTCCTAGCATGTATGTTTATCCTTACTTGACACTTAATCGGTTTGATAGCTGTTTAACCAAACTTTATTATTATTTAAATTGCCTTTTAAAGCGTTAACTTGAAGGAAACATCGTATCAATTAGCTCTATTGAACTACTGATCTATAGAAAGAAAATCCTCACAACCACATGAATAGGATATTTAGGTTTCACTGAATCAGCTCAAAAAAATCCACCGTTGGCTCAAAATACATTTTTATCATTTTTATGATTGTGTAAACTATTACAGATTGAACAAAAAGGTTTGAATATAAAGCTTACATCTATTGAAAAACTAATACCAGAAATATTTCACTATACGTGTAGTGTGATAAGGAATTGAGATTTGATAATCAACATGGTCGAGCCATAATTAACTAACTAATTTGTTAATAAGATTGTTCTATGACTTAAGAATAATAAACATATGAGAGGGGTAATTTAGGAATAGAAAAACCCTTCGTTCCTTAAACCCTCCCTCTCCCCCATCGTTCTAACTTTCACAAAACTTAAGAAACCAAACCAATATAAGGAGGTCGGCCATTGCTAGGGGAAATCATGAAAAATCTAAAGGAGATTCAAGTGAAAAGTTAGGAAAACTAAAGCACTCATCAAATCTCAACTCTATTATCAAAATAAAGGTGAATAATAATTTAATCCATCTCATTTTTGTTACATTTTGATTGTTAAATTTCGGTTCAGATTTGAAAGTGAATGGATTGATGATTTGATGATATGCCATGTTTGATTTTGCCATGTTTTGAGATAATAATGAATTAAATGGATTTTTTTAAAAATTAAATGATAGGTTTGAGTGAAAAAACTTAATTACAAATGATTTGATTTTTGGATATGTTTAGTAACATTATTTTTTAGATGGGTTTTTAATTTTATAATTTCCAAATTAAAGAGAATAATTTATGAATTTCGTTAGGAGGAAATAGCTTAATTTTTTGTTTTAATTATTTAAAATAACTAAATATGGTTTTTTTATTCGACATTTTTATATGATGAAGAGAAGGATATTCTCTAATTTCTGCGATTTTTTTGGATTTTTTCCAAGTGATTTCTAATTAGTATGAAATTACTATGCTAGATAAGCATTTAAAAGGATGATTAATTAAGTATAATTAACTTATTTAATGTTTGTTTCGAACTTTGGAAATTGAATGCGGCGGTAAATCTGAAAAGAAAATGCAAAGTTTTGTTGTAAACTAATTAATCACATTTTGACAAATAATTGGATTTGGTGAAAAGCAATTACTTTTAGTAGTAATAAAACAGTTTTCATAAGAATTATAACAATGTCATGATATCACAACGTCGCCGAGCTTAAAGATGAGGTCGCATTCATGAAGGTCGACGTCGACGAAGAAGGAAGCATGTGATAACTACATAGGTAGTTATAGAATGATTTCAATGGCATCAAAGTGGACTAAGTGGGCACAATATGTTGGCGGCATAGTCTTGTCATGATTCATTTGAACATTTAAAATTTTAATGTTGACATTGACATCGTCGTAAGTTTGCACCTAACCACTTCAAATGTTTTACATATTAAGGCATTGACGCCGCTTGTATTGACTTCGACTTTAGATATGAAGTGGCATGATAACCAAAGCAATTTAAGTATGGAAGTTTTACAATGACATACAGTGTCTTGACGTCATTGTGGGTCAAGGTCGGCAACCTTATGTACTCAGAATTTTATATTGAATGGAGTCGGCAATGATGTAGTATAGCATCGACATCAGTCTTCTTCCTTTTAGTATTGTTAGCACCAAAATTGGTCACTAACCACGTAGAAGAAGATTGTGAAGAGATATAAGTGATGAAATCAAATTAAACAGAGAAGACAGTGCTAATCTAAATACAGAAAGTAAGAACACCAAATTTATAGTGGTTCAACGTAATTGCCTACGTCCACTTTGAGGTTAAACTTTATTGATCTTCTTTATAGTTGATTACAAATACAATTCGTGAATCAAATGCTTGAATAAAGTTGTTAAGTAGAGAAGATGAGTCTTGAAAATGGCAGAGTCTCCCCGGTGTTTTCTCTCCAAAAAAGGATCCCTTTCACTATGACCCTGCCCCTCTATTTATAGGCAAAGGTGGGCTGGACTTCCCAAGTGGGCTGATGGCCGAACACTCCAGCCCGAGTACAGTGAGCGCTGTATGCCGAACCACAGATGTGCCGAACGCTCTGACGCCGAACGGTCCCTTTTATGCCGAACGAAGTGGTTGATGTTTGGGAAGTGTAGGGTGTTAGTCAGTCGAAGCCGAACGCTTTCTAGACGCCGAGTGCCCTTACGCCGAGGACTCCTGTATGCCGAACCACAGATGCTGCCGAGTTCTCCCTGATGCCGAACAGCCTCGTATGCCGAGCAGTCCTGATGCCGAGCGTTCTTGTTGCTGAGCACCCTGGTATGCCGAACAGTCTTGATGCCGAGCACTCTTGTTGCTAAGCACCCTGGTATGCCGAGCAGTCTTGATGCCGAGCATTCTTGTACGCCGAGTACCTGTTGGATGTTGGGTGCTTTGCCAAACACTCCTGGATGTCAAGTGCCTCGCCGAACACTCCTTGATGCCGGTCACTCTTGTACGCCGAGTACCTGTTGGATGTTGGGTGCTTCGCCGAACACTCCTGGATGTCAAGTGCCTCGCCGAACACTCCTTGATGCCGGTCACTCTTGTACGTCGAGTACCTGTTGGATGTTGGGTGCTTCGCCGAACACTCCTGGATGTCAAGTGCCTTGCCGAACACTCTTTGATGCCGGACACTCTTTGATGCCGAGCACTGATTGCCGAGTACTAGTTGCCTGGTCAAATCCCCAGGAAACACTTGCCCCCCAAAGTGTATCTCGTGGCCAAACGTGGTGCGCTTTGAATCTGGTACAATCTACCTCGGAGGTACCCTCTCGAGAATGCTAGTGAAGGGAGGTGCAAGACGAACAAGTTTGGGATGCCGAACGTTCCTAGCGTGCCGAACGTCATTCCGCCTCGATGCCGAGCGCTCCGGTATTGACCGGTTCTACCGGGTATAGCCCCTTCGACTTCCACCATTCCCCTCTATAAAACCAGGTCCTTTTCTTCTTCTCTCCTTTTACTTTTCATTTCTACCGTTCTTGCAATTCTGTTCAATCGTCCGAATTTGAGACTTAACTACACCATCTCAATCTCTGATCTGCAAACTTAGGTATTTTTCCTCGTATATTCAAACGAGATGTTCGAACGATGTCGTGTAGAAGGTTTATGTATAGCTTGTCTGCATTGCCGAACGACATAGCGTGGAGGAATTAGGAGTATGTCCACTTATCGTCTTAGTTTCCTCGTGTTGAATCGAGGTTAAAGGGAAGAAAAAGAAAGAAGGTGTTGGAGGAGGTAAAGGCGCTGTTTGCTGCTCCGGCGCATGTCGTCATGTGCCGGACGGTGGAATGGTTAGTTGCCGAGCACTACCTTGGCCGGACAATCCCAAGCCGAACGCTTACTAACATGTCAAACTATAATTGAGCCGAACGAACTAAAGCCGAACAATACCCAAATGCCGAACGACTGACACACCGAACATTGACTTCAGGCCGAACGTTGAATTCAGCCGAACAATCCTTAGGTCGAACCGTGACTTTAGCCGGACACTACAATTGCCGAACATTCCCTAGGTCGAACAATGTCTTTTAGCCGAACAATACAATTGCCGAACATTCCTTAGGTCGAACAATGTCTTTTAGCCGAACAATACAATTGCCGAACAGTACAATTGCCGAACAGAACTTTTAACTGGACAATGTCCTAACCGACCGAGGCTTTCTAGCCGAACAAGGACCTTAGCCGAACAATTGACAATGACTCTACCGAACCAAGACACATGTCGAGCAATATTTAAATGTCAAATTAGTCTTAAGCCGGACACCTCATAAATCACATGTTTTCTGAATTTGGAACTGTAATCACCTCAAGGCGAGCTTTTTGAGACGTTCAGCGATGACGGTCTTCGAAGGCGACGACTCGAAGCTAATCATTATATCTTTAAAATCTTACTGCTTGTACACAATTGTTTTCACTAGTTCACACACCACGTGGGGGGAAAACTCGTGTTGCTAATTCTAACGTTCAACATTTTTTGAGTATAGCTTTCTCAAGCACTTAGTTATTTATTTGGGATGTCGAGAAAATCTAGCTCCGCCACCATATCCGACAGGCCTGGGACTTCATCGAGGCAAGGAGCCGCAGATACTTCTAACCCGTCAACCTCTCCCGCACATAACTTGGCGCCTGATGCTCTGGAGTCAACCATCTTACTAGACAATCCGATCGATTCTCAAGCCTCGAAGATCAACGAGGCTGCTTTGCGACGGATATGTTCCATTCACGGGATTCCCTTTGCTGACGTGTTAGTTCCTTCAAGACACGACCGCCCTCATCTGCCCCCAGTCGGGTACACTGCCTGCAACAAGTTCATGTGTTGGATGGGCAGCGTGCCTCCATTCAATTTATTTCTCCGGGATGTGCTGCAGTATATAGACATAGCTCCGTCGCAGCTGCACCCGAATGGCGATGAGTTTCTATATGGGAATTATTTACTTTTCATGGCCGTCTTCTCCAGACATCCAACCCCCGGTGATATCCGATACATTTATATGTTCAAGAGACGGAAAGATAGCCCTTCCTTTATGTTCCTCGAGCCATACCACAAGTGCCAGATCTTGACAGGGGCCTGTAACAAATTTGCCCTGTACAAACAGGAATGGTTCTATGTACGCTGCCCTTCTGGTTTCGCTAGGAGATGGGTTGAAGGCAGTAAGTCTCTCTGCCGAATCGCTATTCGTATTTAATTGGAGTCATGCTTTTCCTAACTTTTCATTTCATCTTTTCAGGCATCAGCCTCCGCCCGGAAGGCCGAGGATATTCTGAGGCTGTCGATGCCATTAGAGCTCTTCCTGCTGAGGATCGAAACATCCGGACTATCATTTCAAATGAATCGCTGTCGGGGTTCGGCTTGCTAGCCCCTGGTCGTCGGATTAGCCTTCCAGAAGGTGTTACAATTCCCAAACCTCCATCTGGTAAAGGGAAAAAACTTGCCGGACCGTCGTCGCGTCGCGCTCCCGACACGCACGAAGAAGGCGAGCGTAAAGAGGATGATGCCCCCGAAACTCAGGGCGAGAACGTAGGTCCCGCTTGGAATCCGGCAATCGAAGTTCAGGATATTGAGACATCATCCTCCCCTTCGAAGGGAAAGAAGAAGTTGAAATATACGGTTCAAAAGGAGAAAGTTGGTGGCACCTCAAAAGTTACGCCTATCCTTCCTGAGAAAGAGGCTTCTTCGCAGCACTTGGAAAGTTCTCTGAGGGGTCTGTCCAACCTGTCCATCCCCGATGATTTGCTTAATTATGGGTTCGATGATCCTGAAACCCTCAAATTCTCTTCGCCCGCGAGGGGCAACGCAGGAGCTCAACTCCCGGCTCAAGGAGACAATACTCCGATTAGCAAAGATAAACGAACGGGTCCGTCGGGGGGAACACTAGGACACACACGCACATGCGCATTCCATAATATACTTCAAGTCTTTTTAATTTGTGAATTCTCCTTAACTCGTTGTTATCTCCATTCTTTGCAGGTGATATGGGCCGCTCTCACGGACTTGATCGCCTTCAGGGGTCTTCTATATTCCATCACTCCGGACGGGATTCCGGTTCAGGCAGACGCAGGGACCGAGGTGATTACGAAGATAGGGACAATCGTCCTCGCGAGTCGTCTCACCGCAAGAAAGCACACTCTCAATCTTCCCAGTCCCGCGATCTTCCTCCTCCAACTGAGCCGGATAAAGAGAAGTCTTTGCAGAGGGGTTATCAGTCTGATGCTGCTCGAGAACAACATTCCAGTTCATCGAGTACGAGGCAAGTTCGAGAGCAACGTAAAAGAACGGAATTCTCTAAGCCTCCTCCTCCTATTCCTGCCGTGGACCCAACTGTTGCGGAAAAGATGGTCGACCTTAAGGCCAAGTTTCCTAAAATCTGTTTTGACGGCTTGAAATTCCTCCCAGCCATCCATCACATTCCTGGGCACATGAAGCAAAGTGCCATTGCCTGCAACAATGACGTCTATGTTCAACATGACGCATTCATGCACTTGGTGGAGAAAATCTCGGAAGTATCTGTCGAGCGTCAACACGAGATTGACCGTCTGAATCTGGAGGCTGACAGCGATAAGAAAATCATCAAACTCCAAGACGAAGAGCTCGCTTCGTATAAGTCAAAGCTAGAAGCCGCTGAACAAGGTGCGAAAGATACTGCTGAGGCAGTTACTCGCTTAGAGGTGGCTCACAAAAAGGAGCTTGACGAAGCAGTTCAGCGCAGCGGCGCCCTTGCCCTAGAAAAAGACTCTGTCCAAAAAGAAAGGGACGCGCTCGCTACTCAAGTCAAAGAGCTGAAAGAACAACTCTCCAAGGAGAAAGAAGACAAAATAGCTGCTCAGGAAGAATCACAGCGATATTGTGATGAGATTGTTGCTACCCGACTCCTGAAGACAAAGCTCGACAACGAACTTGCCGGGGTCGAGAAAATGAAGGATGAGGCCCGTGAGGAGGGAAAAAGGTTGGCTGCGGAGGAGCTTGATTCTCGCCTTGAGGCGGCCGCAGAGGCCGGCAGGGAAGAGGTCAAAAGTATGTTTGACCCGTTGATCGCCGAGTACGGAACCCGCGTCCTTATGCACCGTGACTTAACATTATTGGGCGACGGCTACCTCGAATCCCTGGCCGAGGCATGGGAAACTCTGATAAAGATCAGGAAAGTCGAGTCGGGCCCCGAAGAGGTCGACGAGGATGCATTGGTGAAGGAGTTCTTGAGGGGGAATGAGCCATCGGACTTATCCGCAGCATTGGCTCTTTATGGCAAAGGCTCTTCCCCTTCGAAAGAGAAGAACGACGAGGCTGGCCCGTCAGAGGCCGACGCTACTACTCCTCACATCGCCGCTCCTTATGCTGCTCAATCGGCCGGTCGGTCGACGCTTGATCCATTTGAGCAGCATGCCAGTTATGATCCCGAAGATCCCGGGCTCGGCGTTCATGTGCTGTCACCTATCCTGGAGGGTGATACCCCGCGCGCCACCGATAGCCAACCGGATCTTGGTAGGAAATTCTTCTTTCTCTAGAAGTCGAAGAGATCCCGTCATTTTTCAGCAATGGTTATTCGTTCTAATGCCCATTTCTTATATTTTCGTGCAGGTTGTTCTGACGCCGAGCCAACTCCGAGGAGTGATGACGCCAAGGAGGAAGCAGGGAAAACAAGCGACGTTGCTCATGCAGGGGTAACTCCCGATCCCGACGCCCAAGTGATCGGGGCGCTTGATGATGAAAAACTTGATACTTCGTCTCCTGTCGAAGGAAGCGATGAAATTAAAATCACTGGCGCCTCTGAGCATACTTCAGAAATGAGCATGAAGGACCGTCTTGCCGACGAGGAGAAGAGAAAAGTCAAAGTCAAAGTCGAGTCTGAAATACTGGAACTCACTAACCCGCGGAACAGACCTTTGAAAATCATTCTCCCGGGCAGGTCCAAACCACTAGATGTTCCGTCTCCTACTCCTGACTCCGTTTCTCTAGCAAGCAAAAAGTCCAAGAAAAAACGTGAGGGAGAGGAGTCGTCGGAAACATCAAAGGAAGACAAAAAGAAGAAGTCGAAGAAATAATCGATACACTCGTTCAACGAGTTTTTTGGCTTAAGTCTTGTAATTGCTTTTATCTTTCACAACTTGCAGTTTGTATAGAGAGGTCTGAATTTGTAGGAGTGATCATGTATCCCATTTTGGACTTGTCGAATAAAATTTTAGTTTCTTTATTGCTTGAATGATTCTCTTGTCTTTCTTTGGTTTGTTGACTAATTGTAGCCATAACTCAAGTTCTTATGAGTTGCATTATCTCCCGGTCCGTTCTTGAGTACTTGGACTCTCTCCGATTCTACGCTCCGGGAACTCGGAGATTTGAGATCGATTATACTCTAGTCCACGCTCTGGGGACTTAGAGTACTCCTCTCCGCACTCTAGGGATCCGGAGATTTGAAATCGTTTATACTCTAGCCTGTACTCTGGGGACTTAGAGTACTCCGCTCCGCACTCTGGGGATTCGGAGATTTGAAGTCGTTTATACTCTAGTCCGAGCTCTGGGGACTTAGAGTACTCCGCTCCGCACTCTGGGGATTCGAAGATTGGAAGTCGCTTATACCCTAGTCCGCGCTCTGGGGACTTAGAGTACTCCGCTCCGCACTCTGGGGATTCGGAGATTGGAAGTCGTTTATACTCTAGTCCGCGCTCTGGGGACTTAGAGTACTCCGATCCGCGCTCTGGGGATTCGGAGATTTGGAATCGTTTATACTCTAGTCCGCGCTCTGGGGACTTAGAGTACTCTGATCCGCGCTCTGGGGATTCGGAGATTTGGAATCGTTTATACTCTAGTCCGCACTCTTGGGACTTAGAGTACTCCGATCCGCGCTCTGGGGATTCGGAGATTTGGAATCGTTTATACTCTAGTCCGCGCTCTGGGGACTTAGAGTACTCCGATCCGCGCTCTGGGGATTCGGAGATTTGGAATCGTTTATACTCTAGTCCGCGCTCTGGAGACTTAGAGTACTCTGATCTGCGCTCTGGGGATTCGGAGATTTGGAATCGTTTATACTCTAGTCCACGCTCTAGGGACTTAGAGTACTCCGATCCGTGCTCTGGGGATTCGGAGATTCGGAATCGTTTATATTCTAGTCCGCGCTCTGGGGACTTAGAGTACTCCGATCCGCGCTCTGGGGATTCGGAGATTCGGAATCGTTTATACTCTAGTCCGCGTTCTGGGGACTTAGAGTACTCCGATCCGCGCTCTGGGGATTCGGAGATTCGGAATCGTTTATACTCTAGTCCGCGCTCTGGAGACTTAGAGTACTCCGATCCGCGCTCTGGGGATTTGGAGATTCAGAATGTTTATACTCTAGTCCGCGCTCTGGGGACTTAGAGTACTCCGATCCGCGCTCTGGGGATTCGGAGATTCGGAATCGTTCGTACGAGTCTGTATGTCGTGCGGGATAATGTAATTTATCATCCAATTAAGAGATATAGAAACTTCATAGAAAATGTGGCTTCAAGCCTTTATTAATGAAAATCAACTAAATTGCTTGATTACAACTTTAAAAGGAAACTAAGTCATTATTGAATGGAAACATGCAGGAAACAACAGTGCCTACAACAAGAAAGGAAAACATGCTAAATGTAATAGTGCCGCAAATGTTCACTGTTCCATGCTCGGGGGAGTGTCGCGCCATCAACGGTCGCTAGCTTGAATGTTCCTTCTCCAAGCTTCCGTTCAATGGCGTATGGACCTTCCCAGCTGGGATTCATGCGTGATGGTACTGGGAAGACTCGTTTCAGAACGAGATCTCCCACATCAAAGATTCTTGGGCGGACTCTGTCGTCGTAGTAACGCTTGACTCGATGTCTATGCGCCGCCGCCCTTAATTCAGCTTCTTCCCGCTTTTCGTCGATGCAGTCCAGTGATTCCAGCAAGAGGTTTTGGTTCGTCTTGGGATCATAGTATGTCACTCGGTGCGATGGAACTTCAAGCTCCACGGGTATAACGGCTTCAGAGCCGTATGCCAAAGCGAACGGAGTGTGGCCGGTCGCGGACTTGTGGGTAGTTCTATACGCCCATAATGCTGTCGGGAGCTCATCTACCCACTTGCCTCCAACCTTCTCCAGACGCTTCTTCAATATGGACTTGATTATTTTGTTAACGGCCTCGACTTGTCCGTTAGCTTTTGGGTGCGCAACGGCGCCGAACTTTTTCTCGATGCCGTACTTCAAACAGAACTCTTTGAACTCTCTACTTTCAAATTGTGTTCCGTTGTCCGTAATGATGGTGCGTGGAAGGCCAAAGCGGCATATAATGTTTCGTACAACGAAGTTAATGACCTTCTTAGAGGTGATAGTGGCCAAAGGTTCTGCCTCAGCCCATTTCATGAAATAGTCGACTGCAACTATTGCATATTTCGCACCACCTTTGGATAAAGGCAAAGAGCCGATTATGTCGATTCCCTAGATCGCAAATGGCCAAGGACTGATCATTTGTGTGAGTTCCGTTGATGGAGCCCTCGGGATTTTTGCATATCTTTGACATTTGTCGCATTTTCTTGCATAATCCACGGCGTCCCGGTTTACGGTGGGCCAGTAATATCCATAGCGGAGGATCTTCTTTGCTAGCGTTTGCCCCCCAGTATGGTCGCCGCATTCCCCTTTGTGAACTTCCCTCAAGACTCGCTTTGTTTCATCATGAGCGATGCACCGTAATAATGGGACTGAGAATCCTTTTCGATACATGGATCCACCCTGCATTACGTACCACGCAGCCTTTCGAAGGACCTGTCGTCTTTTGCTTCTTTTTTCTGGTAAAACCCCGGTTGTCAGGTACAGTTTGAATGGGGTTATCCACGAGTCCTTCTCGATTTCTGTTTCCAACACGCGATCGATTTTCATCCCGTCTATGCTCGGGGCATGCAAGACTTCAATGGGATACAATCCCATTTGTTGAGCATCGTCGGTACTTGCGAACTTAGCCAACAAGTCGGCTTCTTTGTTCTGTTCTCGCGGGTTATGTGAAATGTCATAACGCTCAAGATTTGATAGTAGTTCTTGGACCTGAACGAGGTACGGAGCAAGCTTTCGTCCCTTTGCTTGGTAGTCTCCTCGTACTTGGTAAACCACCAACTGCGAGTCACAAAAGATTTCGACTGATTCGATCCCGAGTTCTTTGATGAGCTTCAAGCCAGCGATCAGTGCTTCATATTCGGCTTCGTTATTTGTAGCCGGGAAATCGAGCTTCAGGGCATAACAGATCGATCGGTTTTCCGGAGTTACAAGAACTACGCCCGCGCCGGAGCAACGGTCGTTTGATGCACCGTCAGTGTATAATTTCCATCGAACGGGGGGAATGATGTTGTGATCGTCCGGTTTGATGGGTATGGTAAATTCAACGATGAAGTCCGCTAACGCTTGCCCTCGGATGGCTCTCCGTGGTAAGTACGCGATATCGAATTGGCTCAACTCGATGTTCCATTTTAGCAATCTTCCAGAAGTTTCCGGTCGTTGGAGTACCTGCCTCAGGGGTTGATCGGTATAAACACCGATTGAATGCGCTTGAAAGTATGGGCGCAGCTTGCGTGATGCAATCACCAAGCAATAAGCCAATTTCTCGATTTTAGGGTAATTCCTCTCTGCCCCCGTTAAACGCTTGCTAACATAATACACCGGCTTCTGGACTCGATCTTCCTCACGAACCAAAGCTACGCTTATCGCATGAGGGGATATAGCCAAGTAAACGTAGAGCATCTCATGGTCAACTGGTTTGGATAGCATTGGTGGGCTCTCCAGATGCCTTACCAAATTCCGGAATGCTTCCTCACAGCTAGACGTCCATTCAAAATTTCTCTTTCCTTTCTTTATTATGTCAAAGAATGGGATGCACTTGTCAGTTGCCTTGGATATAAATCGACTCAGCGCAGCTACTTTTCCGTTCAAGCTCTGTACCTGCTTTATAGTCCTGGGCGCCTGTACATCTCGAATAGCTTGGATTTTTTCTGGGTTGGCTTCGATTCCCCTAGCGTTGACGATGAATCCTAAAAACTTTCCTAATGCAACGCCGAAAGAACATTTCAGCGGGTTGATCTTCATTCCATAAAACCTGAGTATGTTAAACATTTTAGCTAAGTCTTGAATGTGGTCGTTTGACCGTCGTGACTTCACGAGCATGTCATCCACATAGACTTCCATGGTTTTACCCAGCTGGTCCTTGAACATTCGATTCACCAAACGTTGATAAGTCGCTCCAGCATTCTTCAATCCGAAGGGCATCACTACATAGCAATACAGTCCGACATTTGTAACGAAGCTGGTGTGTTCTTGATCCGGAATATGCATTGGGATTTGGTTGTATCCTGAGTACGCGTCCATGAATGACAACAGCTCGTGTCCTGCGGTGGAGTCGACCAACTGATCGATCCTAGGCAACGGGAAACTGTCCTTCGGGCATGCTTTGTTCAAGTCGGAATAATCTACGCAAGTCCTCCATTTGCCATTCGCCTTCTTTACTAGCATGGGGTTGGATATCCATTCAGGGTAGAGGGCGTCGCGGACGAACCCATTCGCCTTGATTTTGTCCATCTCCTCTCCAAGAGCGGCGGATCTCTCCGGATCCATTCCTCTCCTTTTTTGCTTGACTGGGACGTATTTCGGGTCTATGTTCAACATATGACTCGTGATGGCGGGAGAAATCCCACACATATCAGAATGCGTCCAGGCGAAAACATCAAGATTCGCTCAGAGGAAGTCGCTAAGGTCTTTAGTCATTGTGGGGCCAAGCTGTGATCTGATCTTCAGTATTCGCGAGGGGTCGTCACGGCTAACTGAAATGTCAATTGTTAATTCAGCCGGTGCCGCCTTCTCTTCCCTGGGTTTCTCATCGTCGTCTCTCGGATCTATATCTCCGTAGATCCGAGAACTATGCCCGAGCCAGGGCTCGGGCACTACTTGTCAATTATCCGCATTGAGGATGCGGACGGGGTTGTCTGCAACCTTTCCCTTCTCCCTCCGGTGGGCCTCTCAGAGCTCGGCCACATAATAGGAACGACCAGCTGCTTGGTCACCGTGAACAATGCCTACTCCTTTGTCAGTCGGAAACTTCAAAGTCAAGCACCACGGGGCTAATGCTGCCCTAAATTCAGCCAGGGCCGACCGACCCAAGAAAACATTATACGGAGAGTCCACATCCAAAACTACAAAGGGTAGAATTCGTACCCTCCGACGCTCGCCTTGTCCCAGTTCAACTGGTAACTCGACATATCCTACTGCATCAGTCGCAGCACCGTTAAAGCCATGGATACGAGCTTTGGATGGTTTCAAGTCTTTTGTCTCTAGCTTCATCTGATCGTAGGCCTTCTTGAAGATGATGTTGACTGAACTTCCACAATCAATCAAAATTCTTTTTACATATGCTGGTCCGATCGTTGCAGATATGACCATGGGATCGATGGTCGGAGCCTCTACCTGATCAGCGTCTCTGTTCCTGAACACAATATCGACTGTCATCACGCGCTGCTGCTTAGCAGGGGCCCGTCCTCTACGTTCGAACAGCATTCAAAATCTGCATGCTTCAAGGAGCTTGCATATCGTTCCATCTCTTGCCAGTTCTTATCTGCGGGATGAGGTCCGCCGATAATTGTATTTATGACCAGCCTTCCAACAGTCCGGGCAGGCTCCTCAGGATGACGTGGAGCTGGTGCACGACCTGGGTTCGACGTTCCCTGTCCTCCTTCCTGTGGATCCTTTACAAATTCTTGCAACTTCTTTTGTCTGATCAATTTCTCGATAGCGTCATGCAGGTGTCTGCACTCTTCCGTGTTGTGTCCATAAGTTTCATGGAAGCGGCAATATTTCCCAGTCCGCTTCTGTTCCTCGGTTGATTCTTTCGGGCGCGGCTTTCGGTATTGAAAAGTATTGCAGGTGGATAGGTAGATGTTCTCAAGTGGGGCGTTTAGCGGAGTGTACTCGCTGTAGCTGGGAATTCTCGACTTCCACTTTCCCGCTTCTTTCCTCTTTCCTTGACTTCTTCCTCCGGACTCTTTGGGCTGCACAGGCTTACTCTGGACATTGACTTGGACCTTTCCCGAATTGTCTCCAGATTGCTTCACAGCAATGTTGCTCTTGATTGACTCTTGGGCAGGTCCCGGTGCCTTATCTCGTCGTACCCACCTAGCTTCCTCTCTTCTTATGAACTGGTGAGCCTTGGAGTAGAAACGCTCTAGCGTAGCCGGAGGTTTTCCTGCCAGCCAGTCTCCAAACTCAGAATCCGGATCTACACCTCTCATTACAGCTATTAGAATTGCATGGTCATTGGGATTACTGACTTCAGTTGCCGCAACGTGGAATCTTTGTAAGTACTCTTTCAGCGACTCTCCGGGATTTTGGATTACACTTGACAGAGACATCACGTCCTTCGGGCGTGTAGTGTGTATCCTGAACTGCTCAATAAACTTCTTTGCCAACTCCTCGAAATTTGATACGGATCGCGGAGGAAGTCGGGTGAACCACATAGTAGTGATCCCAGATAGAGTAATCGAAAAGCACCTACACTTGGTGGCATCATTTGCTCTGGCTGAATCCATCATCCATTCATACCTCATTACATGTTGTCTGGGGTCAGTCTTTCCTTCGTATGCAGGAATGGTTGGCATGCTAAACTTCTTGGGGTACGCCGCTTGCAGCACAACATCCGTGAACGAAGTGTGACTTCTTAACACTCCCCAGTCGTCATTTGATAAGCCCTGATTTTCTTTCATCAGTTGCCTGATCATGGCTGTCAGATCGGGTGTCTGTATGGAAGCTGGGAGGTTGGAGTCAGTTCTACGCGCCTGTCCATGCTGATGCCTCCTTTCCTGGCGATCTGCCAATCGTGCGTCTTGAGGTTCAACATTGTTAGCATTTTGATGACCTGGAGCTCCATCCTCCATCTGTACTCCGGTTCTGAAGCTTCCAGTTCTGGCTTGGTTGTGGTCTCCAGCTGTTCGAACAGCAGCATCCGCCCTTGCAGCTTCAGTCTTACGGCGTCTACGCCTGGGTGGTTCATCAGAAGAAGTAGAGCTGTCAGATGAGGAATAAGCAGCTGGATTGCCCCCAGCATCCTGTTGCTGTTGTTGAGTAAGTTGTGCCATCAGGTTGGCATTAGCTTGCATCTGTTCTCCTAGTTGTCTCCTACTTTCCCTAAGTTCTCTCATCAAGTCATTGAACTCTACTCTGGTGACAACTGGAGTCTGTTCTTCAGCGGCAATCCCTGCACTCGGGATCGCTGGTTGATTGTTAGGTCCTGCTTGTTGCACGCTAGCAGTCTCGCGGGCATCCGCATTATGAGAAGCTGACCTGGTACGTGGTCTTGCCATTGTAGAGTTATTGGTATGAACTCTGAGTAGAATCAACGGATGTCCTATCAGTGAGTCGGTTCTTCTTCGAGGGATTTGTTCAATCCAGTAGCTTCAAAGCAGATCCTTGAGGTCTGAGAATTCGATTCTCAGTGAAAGCACCAAAGTGTTAGCACCAAAATTGGTCACTAACCTCGTAGAAGAAGATTGTGAAGAGATATAAGTGATGAAATCAAATTAAACAGAGAAGACAGTGCTAATCTAAATACAGAAAGTAAGAACACCAAATTATAGTGGTTCAGCGTAATTGCCTACGTCCACTTTGAGGTTAGACTTTATTGATCTTCTTTATAGTTGATTACAAATACAATTCGTGAATCAAATGCTTGAATAAAGTTGTTAAGTAGAGAAGATGAGTCTTGAAAATGGCAGAGTCTCCCCGGTGTTTTCTCTCCAAAAAAGGATCCCTTTCACTGTGACCCTGCCCCTCTATTTATAGGCAAAGGTGGGCTGGACTTCCCAAGTGGGCTGATGGACGAACACTCCAGCCCGAGTACAGTGAGCGCTGTATGCCGAACCACAGATGTGCCGAACGCTCTGACGCCGAACGGTCCCTTTTATGCCGAACGAAGTGGTTGATGTTTGGGAAGTGTAGGGTGTTAGTCAGTCGAAGCCGAACACTTTCTAGACGCCGAGTGCCCTTACGCCGAGGACTCCTGTATGCCGAACCACAGATGCTGCCGAGTTCTCCCTGATGCCGAACAGCCTCGTATGCCGAGCAGTCCTGATGCCGAGCGTTCTTGTTGCTGAGCACCCGGGTATGCCGAACAGTCTTGATGCCGAGCACTCTTGTTGCTGAGCACCCTGGTATGCCGAGAAGTCTTGATGCCGAGCATTCTTGTACGCCGAGTACCTGTTGGATGTTGAGTGCTTCGCCGAACACTCCTGGATGTCAAGTGCCTCGCCGAACACTCCTTGATGCCGGTCACTCTTGTACGCCGAGTACCTGTTGGATGTTGGGTGCTTCGCCGAACACTCCTGGATGTCAAGTGCCTCGCCGAACACTCCTTGATGCCGGTCACTCTTGTACGCCGAGTACCTGTTGGATGTTGGGTGCTTCGCCGAACACTCCTGGATGTCAAGTGCCTCGCCGAACACTCTTTGATGCCGGACACTCTTTGATGCCGAGCACTGATTGCCGAGTACTAGTTGCCTGGTCAAATCCCCAGGAAACAAGTATCAATGAGGCTTGTTTTTTATGTCAACTAAACTATTTTAAAAGGGCGAAGAGGCCTATATTTTAGAGGGATGGTGATCCTATATCTTCGGCAGTTAGCCATATAATTTATAATGGTTTTAAGTTTTGGTCTTCGACCATGGATAAAGATCAAAGAATAGCATTGACGCCAAATGTTTTAGTACATTAATAAATATGGAGAGCCCTTAAGCTTCTTAGTTGACACTATATTTTCTCGACGTTGATTTAAATTGATCTTATTAAAGTGGCAACCTTACATCTTTTTCAAACATAAATATGGCAATATATAAAGTGATTTGTAAATGGCATAAGACTTTAATAACATAAAGACTTATATATTTCCTTGTAATAAATATGGATTAAGGGGATTAATCATATATCATTATGAAAATGTTTTCAAGGATTTAATGATGGAAAAACCCAAGTTTTAAGCTAAATTTACCAAAGGGAATATTACTTAAGGTTAAGTGATTATGAGACATGAAAGATTATTTATTGAACATAATTGAATGATAGATGTTATATGTTCTTGTGTTTACTGGATAAGTTATTATGCATGCCGTTATTATCATACTCACGTCATTTATGACCCATAACTGCATTTTGAGGTGGTAAAGGGCAGAATAAGCAGCTAGGTCAACCCAATTGTGAGTATAAACTGAATTAACTCCTAAGTG
Organism: Allium fistulosum; assembly: GCA_030737815.1. Taxonomy (NCBI): domain Eukaryota; kingdom Viridiplantae; phylum Streptophyta; class Magnoliopsida; order Asparagales; family Amaryllidaceae; genus Allium; species Allium fistulosum. Next base: position 1,111,739,523 of record CM060907.1, on the reverse strand, counting down.
AGTAGAATTGCTTCCAGAAGATCAGGTAGATTAAAAGTATAGGATGCCCAAAACCGATCAAAAGATTAATGATTTAGGTGTTAATGGAAGGGTCAATAGGTTCATAGTTATCTCATAAAAACTATTACATGAGAAATGTTATTGGATGGGTCCAATAGGTTTAGATGATGTAATTGATAGTTCAGTAGGTTCATAGGGATCCTATGAAAACTATGATTTGAGAGATGTTATTGGATAATCTAGTAGGTGTTTAATATGCGTGTATATGATTTTTGTTTGATGATAATAAACATATATACATTCATTTAAATGTATTTGATATTGTACTATTTTATTTTTCATAGATAAAATAAATATTTGCTAAATAAAATAAATAACACAGAATTGGAATTCAAACGAATATTTTATTCAAACAAATATTTATTACAATTTTGATAGTACAATTTCAAGCTCTCACTATAACTATACAATTTCAGTCACAATACAATTACATCACAATTTCATAGTTACATCAGTTCCTCACTACATATCACTCACACTCATATTTATCTTCAACTTCATTCCAATGTGAATCCAGCATCTGAGCAATCTGCAGAAATATACATTGACACAGTAAAATTGAAAATAAAATATTTTTGCAGTATAAAACAAAATATGAATTTTTAAAATAATATTTTCCTCAGTTATTTGGGTTGTTCGTCATCATTTATATTTGAATTCATCATACACGAATAGCTTGTGACATGCACAGTGTATCACTGTACATGCCACAAGGCCGTGCACACCAATATATATATATACACTTGATATAGTAACAGGGACAGGTGAGCACAGGTCAAACCCAAATTATCGGATTCAACTCAGGTGCAATAAAACAATATCACAATTTTCAGTACAAGGTCAAACCCGAGTTGTGAAACTGGATTCAACACAGGTGAAAATTGTCAAAACTCAAGAAATCAAATCCAGACTGAAACAACATGCACAACTACAAAATCAACCAGACTGTATGCATGCTAGTGCACAATACATACTACAAAGAATTGGTTCACACTGCCTAGGCTCAAATACAAGTTCAAGTGCATCAGTACCTCATACAGATACAACATGCACCGGTTCAAATATCAAGGTGAAGAACACAACCAACAAAGTATAAGACAACACAAAACAGTGAAATGCACCAGGTCTAAGGCAACAATGTGCACAGACTTGAATAAACAGGTGACAGAGCAAGGCCAGAGTGATAACTCAACAAATAAAGCAGTTAAAACAAATGTACAAATACAAGCTATATGGTGTACATGTATATCTCAGTGCAACTCATCACGAATGTGTACCAGCTACAAGTATGCAATGCAGACAGGTCGAAGTCAGAGACCAGAATCAAGCTACAGATATGTACAAGTGAAGCAACTCTACCACAACCACATCACAATCTAGTGCAGTGAAGTACAACAGCAGACCAGAAGTACAAAATGGACTCAAACCAAATGCAGTACAGACATATAGACTCAAGGCAACAAGTTTAAGCAATGCCAACTGTAGCTCAAAGCAAAGTGCACCACTAGACCAACAGCAAGTAAACAAATGAATACAAGTAGAAATGCTCAGAACAAATGGAACGAACTAGTGAACAGCAAGATGAACACATGAATATGCAACAGAGAGGACATTATGCACAAGTGAAGAGGCCATGACCAGAAAACATGACCAGGCCAAAGACAAAGTAAACATGTATATAGAACAATAAGGAAATCAAGCAAGCATACAAGCTAATCAAGTTTCAAGTCAGGAGTATCGAAGTCACAGCGAAATCGTCAAAACAAAATCAAAGATGTTTCCATTATCAAAGTTGAACAAGTCGATGTCAACAAAGAAATACAAATCAAAGTCAAAATCGTGATGGCCGAAGTAAACACGATCAGTGACAAGGTCAAAGTCATCAGAAAAATCGAATTTGACCAAGTTAGAAATCAAGTGTGTGTACAATTTGAAAACGTCAAACATCTAAGTTAAAAGAGGAAAGTTTCTGCCGTATCGATCAAGGAAAGATCGAACGCTTCAAAATCCAAGCCGTGATTATCAAGTAATAGAAAAGCAAAATATACGCATAGGAAAAGGTCATAAATCATCTCAAACATTCAAGCATTATCAAGTGGCCGAGAAAAAGATTTGACCAGTTCAAATTAATTCCAGACGAACGAAAATCAAGGGTTTCGAACCCTATATAATGGTTAACATCATCGGCAAATAATGTATTCGAGTACGAGCAAAAACAGTGAGCAAAAAGAATAAAATCAATTCCAAAATCATCTTCATCTCGAATCAATTCGAACATAGGGAAATCAACAATCAAAATCAGAGAAGATTACTTACAAGCAAGCAAGCCAGCAAGAAAGTAAGCAAGCAAGCCAGCAAGCAATCAAAGTGAAAGCGGCGACTTCAGCCCAAATTTTACGAGGCCAAAGTCAAAATCAATCTCTCAAAAGCAAGACGAGGCAGAAGCCCAAATTTCACAAGACCGAAGCTGTAGCTAAAGAACAAGACGAGGCCGAAGCCCTAATTTCAGAAAGAGGAACGAACGAACGAGGAAGCCAACATTTTTCACTAGAAAAGGAACGGGCCAACATAAATAAAAAGGAAGAAAGGGATTTTTCTTTATCACTTATTTGGGCCATTTTTTATTGTGTTATTTTGGCTTTAATTTACAAAGGGCTTAGAATATTTAATTAGGGTTTTTGTTTTGTTTTTATTTTCAGTATTTTTCGAATGAAATCTGGGTAAATCACCACCTAGGATATAGGTTGTGTCAGATTGTCTAGTTAGGATTAGTTCAGTGAGCAGGGTTTGCGAGTTTGCAAAACTCTATAGGCGGTAGCAGGGTGTGCGAGTCTGTTAGAGTGTTGGTAAGCGGGAGACTGTTTAATTTTAATAGAAATCTGGGAATGCAGCAGTAGGCAGGGGTTGCCGAAGCTGGGTAAATTTTGTGTGTGATTTACTTTTCAGCATATTTACTTCTCTATAGTTTGTTTTTGTTTAATTCGAGAAAATTTGCTATAACCCTATTCACCCCCCCTAGGGTTAATCAAGATCCTACAGTAGGTTCATGGTAAGCCCATAAAAACTTGGATTGGAATGTTATTGGTAGAAAACAATAGGTTCTTAGTGATCCTATAAAAGCTATGAAGTTGGATAGATTGTCCCTAAGAATTGAGGTAGGTTATTAGTCACCATTTGAATACTAATAGGCTCATAGTGACCCTAGAAAAACTATAAATTTGGACAGATAGACAGATAAATTGGGATGGGAAATCTAGTGTATATTGCCTTCTCACATATAATCATATATTATTATGTTTTAACCACTATGGATGCAGGAGCACAGTATGTGGTTAATGTATTTTGGTTAAGATACTAATGAGGGTAAAACTCATTCCGCTTGTCGACGTGGTCTCACTAGATATCTATTTAGTTTGAAATGGTAGCTTATTATTCACACTAGACATTTTGTCTGACCTGGAATTTTTTTCTTTCCTCGTAAACTCTCTGCTGTTAATTTGAGTAGATTGAGAGTAAGGGTGTTCAGGTTTCCAGTTAGACGAATAAGTTTCTGGAGATATGCAGGAGCCAATCTAGCTATTAGGAGCTTAAACTATTTTTGCTATATAGTTTGGTTTTGCCTATTTGGATGTAATGGAAAAGTTGTATGAATGCCAAGTATTTGACTCAGATCAACCGATAGGGAATCTTCATATGTCGCTCTTAGAGTATAATGTAATAATTATATTTTCTCTACATGTGGTTTTATTAATAAGGGTTTGTAACAAATATGAAACATCATTTGCAAAATGAGATGTGAAAATTGATTATTAAACTATGTTGAAATTTTTTCATATTCATGTGTTTCTAATTATTGGTATGATTAACATAGCTATATTTTATCATCGAGAATTAATAACTATGGATGACTGCAGCATCTATAGCCGTTAGTTTTGGGTCTAAGAATGGAAGATAATACACAAAATGTAAACACACACACTCTCTCTCACATGAGATGATAATACACTTTGAGCTTTCTTTTTGTGTGCGATAAGTTGATACAAAATGGCTTAATGTTTGATTATTAATATTTATTTTAGCATTTACGAGAATTTATAGACGGTATAAAGATATGAATAAACAATTTTTAGAAATGTTGCATATAATTCTATTATAGTTACCAAGATTGCCTATTTGTCAATAAGAAGAAACATACCACAAAAATACTTTAAAGTTAATTTGTAACAATAATCATTGATGTGTAAGTATATATTAAGGTTATAATGGGCAAATAAAAACGAATAGCTGGATATTGTTTTAGCTAGATTAGTATTATTCATAATTTGAAATTTAGCATTTTAGAATTAGATTGTATTTATTATATGAAAGAAACATCATAAAGTATTTGTTAAGATAGCTAGCATCTACGTTTAGTCATAATCTCTGTGCAACTAATTAGTGTCATTTTTAGATGTTAATCTTACAATGATATCATGCTAGCGAGGAGTTAGAGAAAGGATAGAAGTGTAAACTCTATTGTAGTTCAGCAATACTACTTTTATTAAAAGATTACAAAAATTTAAAGAGCAAAGAAAATTTTGCAGATCCATTTCTTCCATCTACCTCATGGCCAACAATAAGTGTATCTTCTTAAACATCATGGGAAGACATTATCACATCCCAAGTCAAATGAAATAGAGAAGCTAGGAAAAACAAACCTACATGCATAGTACAATCAAACGATTTTGACTTGAATCCTAGTAAAAATCCAATTATTTAGCTCAACATTTGGATCATAAGGTCGGGGATGCAATCCTTCATGCTTTTTTACACCGTTATATGGTGCATATATCATAAATGCTTGCTCTATTACAACCTTATTACGAAGGAGGTCAATAATATAATAGTTCTTATAGAGTATATTATCATAGATAAAAACAACATAATGAACAAACACTTTTTTGACCAGTTTTATTAATGCTATTAGTAGTTTCTTCATCAATTTTACTTAAGAACTAGATATAAGTGTGCATAAAAGTTATTAGATGAACTTTATTCAACATTAGACTTTTTACACCTAATATTAGTCAACTAGCTAAGTTTTTGCTGATTATTAATCATGACATTTATTATATTTTCAATGTGGCCTAGCATATATGGTTATCCTTACATGACACTTAATCAGTTTCATAACTGTTTTAACCAAACATTATTATTATTTAAATTTCCTTTTCAAGCATTAACTTGAAGGAAACATTGTATCAATTAGCTTTATTAAACCACTGATCTACAAAAAGAAAAATCTCACAACCAAATGTATAGGATATTTAGGTTTCACTGTATCAGCTCAAAAAAATCCATCTTGGTTCTAAATACATCTTATCATTTTTATGATTGTGTAAACTATTGCAGATTGAACAAAAAGGTTTGAATATAAAGCTTGCATCTGTGGAAAAACTAATACCAAGAATATTTCACTATACCATCCATCAATAGTGCATTAGAAGAAACATTTAATCAAAAGTTGAGTCTGATGCGAGTATCTGATTGCTTTATGCCATCATATCGCAGTTCCTAATAAATCATCGATCAGTGTGGTGGCTTCTACCAAAAGATAATTCTTCATCACAAAGTTTCCATTTTCTGAATTGACCGCTATCTCAAATCCAAACTTCAATTCATGTTAATACATGAGAGTATAAGAGTTAAGCTTGGAACATAGAGAAGTTGAGCTATGAAATATTTATCAAAGTATGTAATATTTCTTTGGCTGTTATTCATTACAAATTTATCTTTGGCTATCATTACATTAGTCTATAAATCACATTTATTTTTTGTAATAAACTGTTTACATTTGACAAAGGTTAAGAGAGTCTAGGTATTTATTTGATGGATTAATTTCTTAAATTTTTGAGCCAACTTCAGATAATACTCCAATCTACGAGAATCCAACATACAAAATACATGTGGATGATTTAATCAATTTTTTATTGTACCATCAATGTCATAATCAATGTCACCATCCAATATCATTAACCTTCAATTATTTTATTCAAAAAATTACTTACTCATCAATTTATAAAAAAAAATTTCCCTTACATTCAATCAATAATGCTCTTTCACGTTAACAATAACTAGAATTAAGTCTTGAAAGCTTAATTTATCACCATGTTCTGCTATCAACATTTATGGAGACAACCATGTGCGGTTCTCACAAGTACTTTTAAAAACATGTCTGTATTATTGTCACTTTTTTCTATTACTCAAATTAATTATTGTTAACTCCATAAAAACAATTATATAGTTATTTACTCAAAACAGTATAGTCTTCTTAAAATTACATTATTATTTAGTAAATTATACTTTACTTTATAAACAATAAGTAATTCTCCAAATTTACATTATAATATAGTTTTTCATTATTTTTTATGAATTTCACTAGAAATTTATAAATAACAATGTTATTACAAATTTCAAACCAATTTTAGTATAAATCATTAAATTACATTTATCTACAATATAACTTAGAATTTGTCAAAAAAATTTATCATTCGAAATTAAACAATTTTACACATTTTTATTATTAAAATATTTTATTTTCATATCAAAAATTGATTACTGTAAAACATTCATCACCCAATAATACAACTAAGACTAAACAATCAAATTAGAATGATCATCATATCAAGAATAGTGACATCCAATCGATCGTCAAAAGAACAAAACATATATTAAAAAATATATATTTTTATCGATGAATATTTACTGAATATTTACTGAATATTAAAAAATTGTAATAGCAACCGTTTTATCTTACCAGCATGCTTTTACAAACATGTCCAAAATCCAGCAAACCATATGACAAATCATCCATAATTTCTCCATGAATCCAATGGAATAAACCGCATGTTAAATGAAGGTCGTATAAAACGGTTTTCACAATTTGAAATAATAGGCTTTATGATGCAGCGCATACCTTAAATCGCTCTTCCTTAGGTCGCTCCTCCTTAGGTTGCGAAGGCCAACTCGAGAAGCCTCATGTCGCTCCAGCTTTCCTGAATCGTAGGTCGCGAGCTTCCTATGTCGCGAATTCCTTAGGTCGCTCCTCATTAAGCCGCGAAGGCCAAATTGAGATCCTTATGTCGCGAAGCTCCGGGATGCCGCTCTAGTAAGTCGCGAAACCCTAGGTCGCTTCCACCTGGGTCGCGAACGACATACCAGTAAGTCGCGAGCAGATCCTTATGTCGCGAAGCTCCGAGATGCCGCTCCAGTAGGTCGTTGCCAAGTTCCTTAAGTCGTTTGTGTGTAGTTGTTGTATTGCTTTTCTTAAGTCGTTTGTGTTGTATTTGTTAAGTCGCATTGTTGTTATGTCGTTATTGTTCTTATGTCGTATGTTGTTAAGTCGTGAGTCGCATGTATTGAAGTCGTATGTGTTGTAATTTCCTATAAATAGGGGTGTATGGTCATTTGTAATAGGAGTTGAATTTTGAATAAAATTTGTTGAGAGCTTTGTGCCTCCATTAAAATTGGAAGTTGAGTGTGATCTCCTTTCTCCATCTTCGGATATTCGAGTACGCTCGAATCAACGATTTTGAAGCCGATTCACGGAATCTCGTGCGCGAGATCAACGTCGAAGAATCGTAGATCTTAACGCGGCATCGTGCGCGATCAATGTGTTGAAGATAGCTAGAATCTGGTATCTCGAGAGATCAACGAATTTGGGCACTTGGTATCATCAATTCATCAATTTATCTTGTTTCATCGATTCATTTTTCCGCACTTCGTGATTGGATCCGGGATAGATTTGACCGCTGGTTCAGATCTACTTCCGTGCTGCGTCAATTTGGTATCAAAGCAAGGTTACGAACTTTTCCAAGTTCGTTGGATGTGAAGTTTGTGTTTGGATTTGTTGAAGATTTGATCATGCCTCCAAGACGTGCTGACCGCTATCAAAATATTGGAGATTTGTATAGAAGACAAGAAGCTGAGCAGATGGAGCAGCATATCAATGAAAAGTTCGATGAGGGTAATGAAAAATTGGAGAAATTGATGAACGACATGAATCAAAATCAAAGGAGAACGTCACCAGTTTCGAACCAGGGTGGAAACAGGGTTTCGCCATTGGTTTCGGAAGAAAGGAGGATGTCACCCCCGTCTTATCGAGATAGGATAGAATCATCAGTTTCAATGATGCGAGACCACCATGGGTACCGAAATGAAGAGGGAAGAACTCAACGTGGTTTAGAAAATGAACCATATCGTAATGCTGAAAGACAGGGTAGAAGGGATATGCGTGGTCGTAGGGATGTAGATGGTCAGGATCGATATCGAAATACATATGATTTTGAGGAAGATGGTAATGGAGGTAGTATTCATTATCGAAATCAAGGCCAAGTGCGAAATCAATTTTGGGATTCAGAAAATGATCGTAAATGGGAGTCAGGTATGAGGATGGAAATTCCAGAATTCAAAGGTGGTATGCAAGCAGAAGAATTTCTTGATTGGTTGTCGAATGTAGAAGAAATTTTGGAATTCAAGGATGTGCCTGAGAATCACAGAGTCCAATTAATTGCTACAAGACTAAGGGGAAGAGCTATGGCTTAGTGGCAACAAACTAAACTAACTCGGGAGAGAATGGGAAAATCAAAAGTTGCTACTTGGGAGAAGATGAGAAAGATGATGAAAGCGACTTTCTTGCCGTACAATTATCAATCTCTTATGTATCAACGTTTGCATAATTTGAGACAAGGGACGAAGACAGTGAATGACTATGCAGATGAATTCTATCAATTGATTCCAAGGAATGCTATTATGGAAACCAAGGAACAGCTAACGGCTAGATATGTTGGAGGGCTACGAATACAAATTCAAGACATGGTTAATATGTTTAATCTAATGTCTGTTGCTGAAGCACATCAGAAAGCTCTAGCTTGGGAGAAACAAGGGAGACGAGGAAGTGGTGTGTTTACGAGTTCCAACAACCAGAATAAGGGTGCTAGTAGCAGTGCTAATATTTCCAAGGCAGTCAATAAACCAATTATCAATGAAGCCGCTAAAGCAAAGGTCAATAACAGTATCAAGTGCTATAATTGTCAGGAGTTTGGCCATAAAAGTAATGAATGTACAAAGCCAAAGAAGAGAGCATTAGTTGTAGAGGAATGTGAGTGTGAGGATGTGGAAGCTGAAATTAATTATTCTCAACCACCGAAGTTTGATGAAGATGAAGAAGTTGTGTCAAGAGACGAAGGGTGTAACTTGATGATGAGGAGGTCTTGTTTAACGCCAAAGCATGAGAATGATTCTTGTTGGCTGAGAAGCAATATCTTTCAGTCTACATGTACTATCTTCGGAAAGGTTTGTCGATTTGTTATTGATGCGGGAAGCTGTGATAACATTATTTTTGAAGAAGCCATCAAGAAGTTAGGGTTGAAGACTGAAAAACACCCTAGACCTTATAAACTGGCATGGCTAAAGAAATGTGGAGAAGTGACAGTGGGAAGACGAGCATTTGTTACATTTTCTATTGGAAGGAAGTACAAAGATGATATATGGTGTGATGTTGTCAATATGGATGTGTGTCATCTACTATTGGGAAGACCATGGCAATATGATAGAGCTGTATAACATAATGGTCGCACCAACAACTACAGTTTCATGTTCGAAGGTACTCAAATCACCTTAGTTCCTAAGAAGCGTGAACAAAGTGAAAGCAAGTCAGAGAAGAAAGTGGAACCAACTAGTCTATTATATTCTAGAGAATTTGTTAAAGAAGTGGAAGATAGTATTGAATTGTTTATGTTGATTGGGTATGAAACAAGTGAAGATCTTGAAATTCCTACGGAGGTTAGACCGGTGTTAAATGAATTTGAAGATGTCTTTCCTGCGGAATTACCCAAGGATTTACCGCCACTAAGGGACATACAACATCAAATTGATCTAGTGCCAGGTGCTTTTTTACCGCATAGGCCACATTATCGTATGAGTCCGAAAGAGCATGAAGAGTTGAGGAGACAGGTTGAGGAGTTGCTTGAGCAAGGGCTGTTCGAGAGAGTCTCAGTCCTTGTGCTGTACCAGCTCTGTTGGTGCCAAAGAAAGATGGTTCGTGGAGAATGTGTACAGACAGCAGGGCACTCAACAAAATAACTGTCAGATACAGATTTCCTATGCCAAGACTTGTTGATCTATTGGATCAACTTAGTGGGTCTGTAATCTTTTCTAAGATCGACCTTAAGAGTGGTTATCATCATATTCGCATAAGACCAGGTGATGAATGGAAGACAACATTCAAGACTCGGGAAGGATTATATGAATGGATGGTCATGCCATTTGGTCTATCTAATGCACTAAGTACATTTATGAGGGTGATGAATCAAATTTTCAGACCTTACATCGGGAAGTTTGTTGTAGTCTACTTTGATGATATCTTGATATATAGTGCTAGCACAGAGGAGCACGTTCAACACTTGCGAAAGGTGTTAACTATTCTTCGTCAAGAACAGTTCTATGCAGCGACGAAGGAATGCGTGTTCATGACGCCGAGTGTTTTATTTCTGGGTTATGTCGTGTCCAAGGAAGGGATACAAGTGGACCAGAGTAAAGTAGCCACAATCAGAAATTGGCCACAGCCCAAAACTATAACAGAAGTCAGAAGTTTCCATGGGTTAGCTTCATTTTATCGAAGATTTATACCGCACTTTAGTAGTGTGATGGCTCCTGTTACTGATTGTATGAAAGGAAAGCAGTTTTCGTGGATGAAAGAGGCAGGATCTGCTTTTGAACAGATCAAGGAACTTTTAACATCAGCACCGATTCTAGTGTTGCCATATTTTCAGTTACTATTTGAGTTACATACAGATGCGTCCAAAGTTGGAATTGGAGGAGAGTTGAGTCAGAAGGGTCGTCCAATTGCCTATTTCAGTGAAAAGCTTTCTGGAGCAAAGATGAGATACAATACTTATGATGAGGAGTTTTATGCTATTGTGCAGGCCGTGAAGCATTGGAGACATTACTTGTTCCATAAAGAATTTGTTTTGTATACGGATCATGAAGCATTGAAACATTTACAAGGGCAGAATAAAATTGCAGCTAGGCATGCATCGTGGATAGCTTATTTGCACCAATTTACATTCGTCGTAAAGCACAAATCTGGAGTAACTAATCGCGTCGCCGATGCATTGAGTCGAAGGAATAATTTACTAACAACCATGCGAGTAGAGGTGATGGGTTTTGACTTACTTCCAGATTTTCTTACTTCAGATTCGTATTTTTCCAAGATCCTAGACAAAGTCAAGCAGGGAAACATGGATGGATATATGCTGGTTGATGATTTTCTATTCAAAGAAATCAGTTGTGTATTCTAGATTGCAGTCTGCGAATGAAAATCATCAAAGAATTACATGAAGAAGGACACGTGGGTCGTGACCGTACTATACAGTTAATCTCAAAGTCTTATTATTAGCCATCAATGAGGAAGGAGGTTGTAAAGTTCGTTCAGAGGTGCCATATTTGTCAAGTTTCAAAGGGGACCGCAACAAATGCAGGTTTATATATGCCATTGCATATACCTACTAAACCATGGGTGGATGTTAGTATAGACTTTGTCTTGGAATTGCCGAGAACGCAACGTGGCAATGATTCTATCTACGTGGTGGTTGATCGGTTTTCAAAAATGGTACATTTTATCGCATGCAAGAAGACGGTAGATGCAGTTAATGTCGCACAGTTATATTTCAGAGAGACCTATCGTCTTTATGGGTTGCCTGAATCTATTGTATCGGATAGAGACACTCGTTTTCTGAATCATTTTTGGATGAGTCTATGGAGAATGGTCGGGACAAAGCTGAAATTCAGTAGTGCTTAACATCCACAGATGGATGGACAGGCAAAATTTGTGAATAGATCCCTAGGTAATCTATTGGGATGCCTCGTGAATGACAATTTGAAGAGTTGGGATTCCAAGCTGTGTCAAGCTGAGTTTGCACACAACAATGAAGTTAATCGGAGCACTAGGTTCAGTCCATTCCAGGTCATTTACTCAACAATGCCCAAGGGACCATTAGATTTATCAACAGTGCCACAGCAGAAAGGAGTGATCAAACGAGCTAGTGATTTTGTGAATGAATTGCAAAAGTTCCACAAGGTCGTGCATGAACGATTGCTTAAGGCGAATGAGAAATATAAGCAATCCGCGGATATTAAGCAACGGAATGTTGAGTTCAAAGGAGGAGATTTTGTATATACAGTATTGACTAAGGATCGATTTCCTATTGGTACTTACAGCAAACTGGCTGCTAGAAAGATTGGCCCTTTGGAATCATAAAGAAGATTAACGAGAATGCTTATCGGTTAAGATTGCCGGATCATATCCATACTGCCGACGTTTTCAACGTCAAACACTTGATTCCATACCATGAGAATAAGCATGTCGAAGAAGAGGAAAGTGTGAATTTGGGGTCGAATTCTTTTCAACCAGGGGAGGATGATGCAACGCATACCTTAAATTGCTCTTCCTTAGGTCGCTCCTCCTTAGGTCATGAAGGCCAACTCGAGAAGCCTCATGTCGCTCCAGCTTTCCTGAATCATAGGTCTCGAGCTTCCTATGTCGCGAATTCCTTAGGTCGCGAATTCCTTAGGTCGCTCCTCCTTAAGTCGCGAAGGCCAAATCGAGATCCTTATGTCGCGAAGCTCTGGGATGTCGTTGTAGTAAGTTGCGAAACCCTAGGTCGCTTCCACCTAGGTCGCGAACGACATACCAGTAAGTCGCGAGCAGATCCTTATGTTGCGAAGCTCCGGATGCCGCTCCAGTAGGTCGTTGCCGAGTTCCTTAAGTCGTTTGTGTGTAGTTGTTGTACCGCTTTTCTTAAGTCGTTTTTGTTGTATTTGTTAAGTCGCATTGTTGTTATGTCGTTATTGTTCTTATGTCGTATGTTGTTAAGTCGTGAGTCGCATGTATTGAAGTCGTATGTGTTGTAATTTCCTATAAATAGGAGTGTATGGTCATTTTTAATAGGAGTTGAATTTTGAATAAAATTTGTTGAGAGCTTTGTGCCTCCATTAAAATTGGAAGTTGAGTGTGATCTCCTTTCTCCATCTTCGGATATTCGAGTGCGCTCGAATCAACGATTTTGAAGCCGATTCATGGAATCTCGTGCGCGAGATCAACGTCGAAGAATCGTAGATCTTAACGCGGTATCATGCGCGATCAACGTGTTGAAAATAGCTAAAATCCGGTATCTCGAGAGATCAACGGATTTGGGCACTTGGTATCATCAATTCATCAATTTATCTTGTTTCATCGATTCATTTTTCCGCACTTCGTGATTGGATCCGAGATAGATTTAACCGCTGGGTCAGTTCTACTTCCGTGCTGCGTCACTTTAATACACAATGTAATATAGTATTGGGACTAAAATGTAAAACTCACTCACCACTATGTATTCATCGAAACATTCTCACACTGATACTTTTACTTTCTTCACATCGAGGCTTCTGCTTCATGGGGATACAGGACCCTGATCCGACACACCAATGATCCTGCCTTGTCAAACTAAGTCGACTACACTTCCTTTGGACACCAACTGCCAACACAAAAGCAAATGATGTAACGACCCAAAATTTTGAACACTTCTTATTTAATTATTTGAACTATTTAAATAATTGATTTTTGGATTAAATGTTATTAAAATTACTTAATAAGCTTTTTAACCCCCTTTTAAATCATAAGTAATGATAGTAAACTTATTTTGGAAATTTTTTTATAAAAGTAAATACTTTGAAAAAATATCGATAATATGACCGAAAATTATTTTGTCGATAAACAACATTTTAACCGTCAGAAGTTATTTAGAATTTTTTTTACATACACTTAGTTTCTTAGGAATTAAAGAAAATGAAACAAAAATATTTTTTCATTTATGGAAATAAACTTTATGGATGATGTCATGCATGAGGTAAAGGAAGATATTTAGGAAATGACCTTTTATGGTAATGTTTAACTTTTAAATAAAAAAAAGAGGGGTTTAAAGTTAACAGTGTAAATAAGGCTCCTTTGTAACCTTTATTGGAAGGTAAGAAGTATTTATAACCTCTTGTAAAACTTTATATAAGGAGAGGCATACCCTTAGAAATAAAATATAAATTAAATAAGCTTGAGATAAAGTATGAGAATAAAAAATGATGGAAGTGCTTAAGCACTAATCCACTTATTACTCTCTAACTTTTTCAAAAGTTAACCAAATAATCTCCAATCTGTTTTAAACTTTGGTTTTAGGCCTAAAACATCATGGGAATCATGATTAAGAAGTGAGAAGTGGGAAAAGGTTAGAGGAAGAGGGGATCCATGGAGGGCCGTAAGCATGGGAGGAGGAAGAGTTGTGGCTTTGGTTTGGAAATGCTAAAGATTGGACCTTTAGGCTTGTGTTGATAGAAAGAGGTGGTTCTTTGGTTCTTATAGCTTTATTCTTGGGTTTGTCGTGGATCTAAGTGAGTTATCTCACTATCTCTTAAGTATATATTATGTATATATATGGTGTGTTTGAATTATAAAGTTAAAGTGACATTAACTAAGTAAATTTATAAACTTTGGACTCCTCTTTCTTTTGAATGAAAATTATAACTTCATATTTTATAACATCACCTCATTTTGGCATGACCTTGACTTGATATTTAAATGGTTGTTTAACTTGTGTGTTAAATTAAAGAAAGTTTGAAAGTGTTTGAAACGAGAATAGTCATTATTAGTGGACTTTGTAATTCCTTGTTTTTGAGAATTTTTTAAATAAATAGAAAGATATTCTTGGGGATTTCTTTCTATGCTTTTAACTACTTTAAGGGTAGCAGTTAAAAAAAATTCAAGTCTTAAGTCATTTGTTTAAGTGGTTACAACTAGCCGCAAATATTGTGTTTTTCAATGTTGTTTTAACATCCACTTTTAATAGCATTTATAAATGTTGTAGTAAGTTGTTTATTGGTTTAAGTATTTAAAATGTGACGTTTTGACTAGTTTTCATAATTTATATCGTTTCTAAATTCTTTTCTTTATAAAATCTTTTTATGGAAGCTCTTATAAAATGTATTTGAGTATGAAAAAAAGAATATAAGTTTAAATATTGTTTTAATGATTATCAATGTAAAATGTTGCGAAATGTAGAACTTGTTTTAAATCAAACTTCTAAATTAGTAATTTTCAAATAATATTTTACATAGATATTAAAAAACTATTTACAGGTATTTCTAAGGTATTTTTTTTTATATTTAAGTTTTGACAAAGGTGATTAACTAGGGTTAACACTAAAGCCGACGAGTACACTTATCTGTTTGTGAGATTCAAGAATGAAGTATCCGGGCAAAGCTTTAATGCAACCAGTGCTCTAAATTATGTGATTTCACTTTTCAACGTGGAACAATATAAGCTTAAATGTTAAAAACATGTTAACCTTGTTGTTTACTTGTTCAAAAAAGTAATTCACTTTGCTTAACGCTAAAAGTCGATGAAGTAGACTTATCTATTTTTGAGAGTTAAAGATTGATGTCGAGTAGGGATGGAGTAATAAAGCTCTAACCTAGTGGTCTCCTACATGAACGAGGAATGGTTAAGTCAGGAATGTCGAAAACAGTCATGTTGTTTGTTACTTGCTTATGGAAATCATTAATATTATACTTAGCACTAAAAGCCGACGAAGTAGGCTTATCTATTTTATAGAGTTAAAGATTGATGTTGAGTAGGTATAGAGAAATAAAGCTCTAACCTACCAATTTCACTCGGCAATGTCAAAAACGAGTTGAGTATACGAACATTAATTTGTATAAGCAACAGTTTTAACTAGATAATCAATTAGTCGAATATCAAACTTAACTTATTATTAAACTTATATCTTGAAAGAATATTTTAAAGATAGTACAGGTAAGTTAAATGGTTTTGGATTTGTTGTGACAAGTGTTAACAACATTCGTCTTTAGCCCTTTTTTATTACACTTATGGATGTAAATATATCTCGAAAAGAATGTTTTAAAGATAAGCACAAGTGAAATGGTTTCAGGTTTGTACTGATAGTGTTGAAGAAAAATTAGTCTTAAACCATTTTAAATAGATTTGTGAAAGTACTTAGATTGTTAAAATGGATATTTTCAAGGAAATTATAAGTAAGAAATCTTTTTGATAAAATATATAAAAAAAGGATTAAACTAAGAAATCTTGTTAATGATTTGTGAATGTACTTATACCATTTGAGATAAGTATATAAATAATATTTTGAAGTATAGGAAAAGTATAGATTTATAAGTAAGAAATCATGTGAATGATTTGTGAATATACTTATATTGTTTGAGATAAGTATACGAATATTTTTGAAGTATTGAAAAAGTATAAATAAATAATAGAAATTCATAAATGATGTTTTATTAGATAAAAGAAGTTTTACTAATTAAAGAGGTTTTAATTAAAAAAGATTAATTAAACAAAAAGGGGACTAGAAGTTGCTTATGTTACTTAATCATGCTTTGTATGAATTGATTGTGTTTTGTATGTTTACTCATTTATGGAACACATTCAGTCGTATACTTAGCACTAAAAGCCGGTGAAGTGGGCTTGTCTATATGTGGTAATTAAGACTAATGTTCGTGTAGGGATACGAACAGTAGAGCTCTAACATACCGGCTGCACTCTTGATTAAGGGATAGTGTGAGATGAAAATATCAAAAACACGATAAGTATATATGACTTGGTTTCCATATGCAATCATTCTCATTAAATGATCAAATTCTCGATTTAGTCTTGAAGAGATCGGGATCGGTAATTATTTTACTTACCAAAAACCACTTCAAGGCTGAGATACGTGTTCAATCTCTTGGAAGTGGATTTGCTCGGGATACACGTCTATGTGAAGATTCATGATCTATTTAAGATGCTTGAACATACGTATTTGTTCGTGATCTATTCAGGATGTGGGAATCCATATGTGTTTCCGAGATCTTTTGAGATAGAGGAATCCATGTATGGTTTCAAGATCTGTTCGAGATGTGAAGACCCAATTTTGGATTCATGTTTGTTCGAATAATGAATACTCCTATGGAAGATGCTGAATGTGACCTCGACATCGGAAATGGCTAATCACAGAGTAAGAGCATAGCTTATGGTTTTGCTAAACCGTGATAAGATATTATCATTCCAAATCTAGAGTATGCTTATCGATTCTTGGTAGGTGGAAGTGATGGTACTCGGGATCATGTATTTAGACATGGACCGGTTATGTTTACATTAAGTTATATTTTATCAAGCGATATGCGGTGCTTGGAGTTAGTTTCTGAACCTTATGCATGAAGATTGGATTTCCGCTTAGCCGAAGGGAAATCCACGGAAAGCATATTATGCGAATGTTCCTTATCGGATTTGATTATACCCTCGAATATAGTGATGAATGAAACTAATGTAACCATCCCAACTATGTTATAATATTTATATTATACACCCTAGACATTATCTATTATCCCACCTTATGTACCTATTAAATGGTGGTTCTTTTGAGGGGATAATTGTTATAGCGTTCCATGCGATCTCGATAGTACTGTTATATGTTGATCGCATATTTCTTGAGTTTCTCATACATGACTTATGTCTTAATACTTGGTTTTTGTTTTCCTAAATTCTTCGCATGCTCTTTCTGATAATTTGAGAAAGGAATGTTTTCGTTGACGTTCATTAGAGCTCAAGAAGGCTAGATTGATGTTTCACCTATCTTTGCATTCTTATTGCCACTACATTTCTAAACTGTATATCAGTATTTGTGAGAATATGTTGTTATAACTATCCAAGCTGATGATGGTACTTAGGTTTTGTAGCTTTGAGATTTCTGTATTGGACTAACCCTTTTTGTACTTTTCCTTTGATATTATATATTATCCTTCTGCTAGTGAGATATGATATTGTGTTCTCTTTTTTCTTGTCTATTTCTTTTTATTTTTATTTTACCCTAACAATTCGTTCTTCTGGTACTTGGATGCTCAGCAGACGAATATCGTGTATGTATTAGTGTTTACATCTGAGGGTCGAAAAGATGGGTCATCACAGTTGGCATTAGAGCTGAAGGTTAAGGAAAAACCTTGACTTTGGTGGGTATGACTGATTAAGAGATAGGGTAATGAAATGCCCAAGCATAAGTTAAGTATACTATACATATAAGAACGTATTTGTAATTGGTATAAACATATACCTTAATGGTAACTATAACAATGAAAACTAAAGATCTTATATAAGTTAACTTATATAAGTGAATTTTCAAAGTATAGTTTAATTAATATAGGGTTTATTAAGTTCATTTATTATCCCTTGTTAATTAGTTTAGTTATGCTTGGCCAGTTTATGGGCACTAACTTTCATTTATTGGTTATTGATTTATGCTCGACCGGTTTATGAGTAGATTTACCTTCAACTACATAGGGAGGGTAGGTAGTAAATAGTGGGTGCATTAAAACGAAAACCTTGTGAATTTAGTTTCACAATTTGACTATAAGGATTTCAGTGAAAATGTTGGGTCAAAAGTTAACTTTTATAGAGGTTAGGCTTAGTGAGAGATGTTTATTTTAATATGAGAAAGATAAGTTATTTTAGTAAATAAACATGTGTGAAAAGAATTTATATAAGAAAGTAATTTTATATAATATTGTTTATAAACATGGTTTATAAACACGAAGGATTTAAATGATATTCTGAGAACTTAAATCCCGCTGCTATGAAATTATTTTCAAGATTTTGAAGAAAATAATAGTAGTATCATCTAAAAGTATATATTTAGGAAATTGGTTTATGAAATTGAGATTGTGGTACTTAGTAATATTTACAAAGCATTTGATACCGTTTTGGAAATGAATTTGGTTAAGTCGAAAAGGCATGGACTGGATGTACTGAACTCACTCCTTTTGCTTCAAAATAATTATGGTGATAACTTCAACATCATCGACGTTTATTTTTGGTTTCTAAGTGGGGAATGCTATAAGATTTTTTTAGTAAAACAGATTTCGATTTAATTTCGGTAGTATGTTTTGACATACAAAAGATATATGTATATATTATTGTTTCAAAATGATTTGAAATAAAACTCGGATGTTTAGTTCTAAAGTTTTTCTTTGGGAAGAGATTTGATACAAACTTTTTAATATAAAAAAGTTCTATATGTATACTATGTAGGGTGCTCGAGTGGTAATGGCATTGCCCAAAATAAATGTTGGAACCTATTATGTTTTCCCTATTTTGGTAAAGTGTGTTTAGTAAATTATTGAAATTTGTTAAGATATTTTATGGACACATGTAGCCTATGCATTAGGATTGCATGGTATGCACATCATGTTATGATATGTTGTTTGGTAAAGTTCACTTATTAAAATGAAACAAATTCTTTGACGATTTTGGACAGTCGGAAACTTCCGAATCATTATAGAATTTGAAACTAATTGTTTTATGGAAATATAAAGTTGACTTTATATAACACTTTAATTGAGAAGGTAGTAAGTTAAAACAAGTTTTGAATTTTTTAAACATCCTTGTTATGTAAAACAAAAATTGATGTTTTTTTATATACTATTATGATGTAGTAAAGTATTATACGAGTATGAACTTGGGTTATAATGGTTTATAAACTAAAAGTTACATTTTATGAAATATTTAATAAATGATTTTAGTACCGAATGACATACTATTTGGATAAAGAACGTGATAGATATTAGTATAGTTAAGAAACCAATAGGATAAATGCGTAAGTTGTACGTAGATCGTTTTATTCACATGATTGATCTAGATCCAATATTCAAGTAAGTGATTTCAGGGTGATTTGCATTGGCCGGAACAACGTCTTTCCACTCAATTCTTGATGGCGAACACTTGACATGGATTGTTGAGGTGATCCTAAAGTTTTCTATTATAGTATATGGCTATGTAAGGAGAAAAGAAGTTTC
Source organism: Allium fistulosum (assembly GCA_030737815.1). Classification (NCBI taxonomy): domain Eukaryota; kingdom Viridiplantae; phylum Streptophyta; class Magnoliopsida; order Asparagales; family Amaryllidaceae; genus Allium; species Allium fistulosum. Next base: position 1,111,719,540 of record CM060907.1, on the reverse strand, counting down.
TAGTCAAGTAACTTAATCAGAATCCGCATTAGAGAGGTCAAGTGATCTATACTAGTTGGGAAGTAAAATTTATACGATCGAGCATGTGATCTGGTTTGATATTGCGTACAGATGTTCTATGTACATCGTATGGGGTTTAGTATGTTTTAATACTATGTTTTGTTGGTTTATGGTAAGTTTAGATGACGACCCTTCGATTTGTTATGAGGTAGCATGAATTACCGACTAAGTAATAACTTGAGGCTATTAAACCTATGGTATGCTTAGTTGATTGTTTATTGTCCTTATGCGATAAGAGGATTTTTGAACTTGAGCAAACCACGAGTTTTGTTTGGTAGTAATGGAATACCGTTAAGTATTATTATGTGATTGTTTCTTTGGTTTCCCGTGTTGGAATTTCGAGGACTAAATTTTCTAAGTAGGGGAGAATCTAATGACCCAGAATTACGGACACTTCATATTCAAATATGTGGATTATTTAAATATTTGAATCTTAGATTAAATGTTACTAAATGATTTAATAAGCTTTTTAACTCCCTTTTAAATCATAAGTAATGATGGTAAATTTGTTTCAAAAAAATGTTTATAAAGTAAATACTTCGAAAAAAAATCAATAATGTGACCAAAAATCGTTTTATCGATAAACAGCTTTTTAACCATCAGAAGTTGTTCAGATTTTTTTTACATGTACTTATTTTCTTAGTAACTAAAGAAACTAAATAAAAATATTTTTCCATTTATGAAATAAAATTTATGGATGATGTCATAAACAAGATAAAGGAATATATTTAGAAATTGACCTTTTATGGTAATACTTGACTTTTAAGTAAAAAGAGAGAGATGTAAAGTTAATATGTATAAAGGAGGCACTTTTTTAACCTTTCATGGAAGGCAAGAGGTGTTTATGACCTCTTGTAAAATACTGTAAGGAGAGGCATACCCTTTGGAATAAATCACCGATTTACTAAGCTTGAGATGAAGTATGAGAGTTAAAAGGTGGGGGTGCTTAAGCACCAATCCACTTATTATTCTCTAACTTTTTTAAAAGTTAACCAAATCATCTCCAATCTCTTTTAAACTTTGGCTTTAGGTCTAAAACATCATGAGAAGCATTATTAGCAAGTGAGAAGTGGGAGAAGCTGGGAGGAAGAGGGGGATCCATGGAGGGCTGTGAGCATGGGGGGAGGAGGGGGAATTGTGGCTTTGGTTTGGAAGTGCTAAAGGTTGGACCTTTAGGTTTGTGTTGGTAGAAGGAGATGGTTCTTTGGTTCTTATAGCTTTATGCTTAGGTTTGTTATGGATCTAGGTGAGTTATCTCACTATCTCTTAAGTATATATTGTGTAGACATATGTTGTGTTTGAATTATAAAGTTAAAGTGAGATTAACTAAGTAAGTTATAAACTTTGGACCTCTCTTGCTTTTGAAAGCAGATGAGAACTTTATATTGTATAACATCACTTCTGTTACCTTCTTAAACATGTGGCGTGACCTTGGCTTGATGTTGAAATGTTTGTTTAACTTGTGTATTAAATTAAAGAAAGTTTGAAAATGTTTGAAACGAGAATAGTCGTTATAAGTGGACTTCATAACCCTTTGTTTTCAAAAATGTTTATAAATAAACGGAAAGATATTCTTAAGGATTTCTTTTCATTGTTTTTATGTATCCTAAGTGTAGTGCTTACTATAAAAATTTCAACTCTTAAATCATTTGTTTAGTTGATTAAAACTAGTCGTAAAGATTGTGTTTTTAATGGTTTTTTAACAAGGACTTTCAAAAGTATTTATAAATGTTATAATAAGTCGTTTATTGTTTGAAGTGTTTAAAATATGATGTTTTGATTAGTTTTTCATAATTTAAATGGTTTCTAAATTCTTTCCTTTATAAAATCTTTTTTATGGAAGTTCTTATAGAACACAATTGAGTATGAAAAAAGAATAGAAGTCTAGATATTATTTTAATGATTATTTATGAATTTTGAATGTAACCGCTGTAAAATGTAAAACATGTTTTAAAAAAAACTTCTAAATTAGTTATTTTCAAGTAACATTATATAAAGATATTAAAACTTATTTATAAGTATTTCTGTGGCATAATTTTATATATATAATTTTTGAAAAAGGTGATTAACTAGGTTTAACACTAAAAGCCGACCAGTAAACTTTTCTATTTTTGAGATTCAAGAATGAAGTGTCCAGGCGAGGTTTTGATGCAACCAGTGTTCTAACTTACCTGGCTTCACTCTTGAATGAGGAACAGTATAAGTTGAAATATCGAAAACGTGTTAATCTTGTTGTTTACTTACTTGTTTAAAAAGGTAATTAACTTTTCTTAACGCTAAAATCCAACGAAGTAGGCTTACCTATTTTTGAGAGTTAAAGATTGATGTCGAGTAGGGACAGAGTAATAAAGCTCTAACATATAGGTTTCCCTCTAGAACGAGGAGTAGTAAAGCCAGGAATATCAGAATTCGGTTAACCATGTTGTTTGTTACTTGTTTATGGAAATCATTAATACTACACTTACCACTAAAAGCCGATGAAATAGGCTTATATATTTTTGAGAGTTAAAGATGGATATCGAGTACGGAGTAATAAAGCTCTATTCTACAAGTTTCCCTCTTTAATGAGGAATATTTAAGTTGGGAATTTCAAAAACGAGTTAAGTATACGAATATTGATTTGTATAAGCAACTGTTATAACTAGATAATCGATTAGTCGACTATCAAACTTAACTTATTATTAAACTTAGATCTTTAAAAAAAATGTTTTAAAGAAAATACAAGTGAAATGGTTTTGGATTTATTGTGATAATGTGTTAATAACATTCGTCTTGAACCCTTTTTGAATATACTTATGAATGTAAATAGATCTCTAAAAGAATGTTTAAAGATAAGTATAAGTGAACTGGTTTGGATTTGTAGCGACGATGCTTAAGTAAAATTAATCTTAAACCTTTTGAATGGATTTGTGAAAGTTCTTAGATCCTTATAATGGATATATTGAAATAAATTAGAAGTAAGAAATCTTTTTGGAAAAGATAGAAAAAGCAAAGATTAAAAGTAAGAAATCTTATTGTTATGTAAATATACTTATACCATTTAAGATAAGTATATAAATACTTTTTAAAGTATAGGAAAAGTACAGATTTATAAGTAAGAAATCTTGTTATTTGATTTGTGAATATACTTATACCATTTGAGATAAGTATATGAATACTTTTTGAAGTATTGAAAGTACAAATGTATAGTAGAAATTCATAAATAATGTTTTATTAGATAAAAGAAGTTTTACTAATAAAAGAGGTTTTATTTAATAAAAGATTAATTAAACAAAAGAGGATTAGAAGTCACTTATGTGACTTAATTGTGCTTTGTTTGACCTGATTGTGCTTTATATGTTTAATCGTTTATGGAAAACATTTAGTCGTATACGTAGCACCAAAAGGCGATGAAGTAGGCTTGTCTATCTATGGGAATTAAGGCTGATGTTCATGTAGGTATATGAGCAATATAACTCTAGCCTACCAGCTTTACTCTCGATCGAGGGATAATGTGAGATGAAAATATCGAAAATGTGATAACTATAGGTGATTTGGTTTCCAAATGCGATCATTCTCATTATCGTTGAATGACCAAATTCTTCGATCCAGTCTTGGAAAGACTGGGGTCGGTAAGTTTTTTACTTACTGAAAACCACTTCAAGGCTTAGATACGTGTTCTATCTCTTAGAAGTGGATATATTTGAGATACATGGATCTACATGGAGATTCGAGATCTGTTTAAGATCTAACATATGTAGTTATTCATGATCTATTCAGGATGTGGGAATGCATGTGTGATTCCGAGATCTATTGAGATATGGGAATCCAGTTGTTGTTTCAGATCTGTTTGTGATGCGAGGATCTAATTTAGGATCCTTGCTCTATTCGAGTGATGAAGACTCATTGGAAAGATGTCGAACGTGACCTCGACATCGAAAATGGCAAAAGGTTGAGTAGGAGCATAAATGGGGTTTTGCTAACCTGCGATAGGATATTATCACTCAAGAATTGGATTATACTTATCGATCATTGGCCGTCGGAAGTGACGGTATTCGAAATCACGTATTTAGACGTGGATCCGTTATGTTTATCTTATGATAAATTTTATCTAGAGATATACGACACTCAAGGGTACCATGTGCATGGAGATTGGATTTCAACTTGACCGAAGGGAAATCCGCAGATAATCAATTATTCGAATGTTCCTTATAGGATTTGATTGTTCCCTCTAATATGCCGTTGAATGTAACAAATATAACCATTCCAGGTATGTTACAACATTTATATTATACACCCTAGATATTATCTATTATATCACCTTAAGTACGTATTAGATGGTGGTTCTTTTGATGGGATGACCGTTATGGCATTCCATACGGTCTCGAAAGTATTGTTATATGTTGATCACATATTTCTTGAGTTTCTCATACCAGACTTATGTTTGACCTTTGGTTTTTTTCCCTAAATTCCTCGCGTGCTCTTTTGAGTAATTTGAGAAAGGAAGGTTTTCGTTGATGTTCATTGGAGCTCGAGAAGATGAGCCAGATGTTTCACATATCGTAGTATTCTTATTTCCGCTGCATTACTATATTGTGAATATAAGCATTTGTGAGCATGGGTTGTTATAACTGTCCAAATTGATGATGGTACATAGGTTTTATAACTCCGAGATTTCTATATCGGAGTAACCCTTTGTACTGTTTCTTTGATATTATATATTATCGTTCCGCTAGTGAACTTCTGATGTTGTGTTCTCTTCTTTCTTGTTTAATTCATTTTCATTTTATTTTACCCTGAAAATTCGTCCTCTCGGCACTTAGATGCCTGACACACGAATACCATGAATGCATTAGCAACATTTAGGGGTCGAAAGGGCAGATCGTTACACATTACCACTACCACTACCATCTTTATGGTGAGATTTAGGAATATCTAACCACTTCTAACATGATACGCCATGCCGATCTACTCCACTTAGAGCTACAAGAACAATATCGAATTCCAACTGTAGATATAAGTCGGCGGCCATCGCTATCCGTCAGCATATCCGTCGGAATAGCTTACGCACTTATCGATTTTTTTCGATGAGAATTGGCGACAGATTTCCGACATCTTCCCACAAAATTTAGCGATGTTTTTTCGACGACTGGCGGTGTACACATGGCCATGAACCTTACCATTAATATATAGATATAAGTTGCTATCCATTGGAATATTATGACGAGATATCCATCGTTAGCCATTACTGGCCTTCAGTAATCTGGGTGTTTTTCTATGCCATCAGCCATTCGATTCCGATACAATCCATATACATCACAATATTTCAGAGCTCCATTTCACAGATATATTTCATATATATAAAAAAGCTAAAATCATATATTATACCAACAACAATAATATCAACAAATCAAGCTCAACCCAACAAACATAAAATCATACGTCCAAAATCTCCATAAAATTTACCAAACATATCAAATCAACATCAAACGTCCAACTTCTCCACAAAATATATCAAACATACCCAAATCAACATAAAACATCCAACCTCTCATCAACGTATATCAAACATAAAAAAACACATTATACTCACTATATGCAAGTGCATATATACAATGTCCAAACACAACACAAAATAGCGTACCTATCTAGACTCATCCTCGCTTCCGGAAGCACCAGACGATGAAAGGAATATCCCATGTTGTTGCACATACTCCGCCAAGCGCTGGTTCAGCTACGCCATCTCCACAACATGAAGGCGGTTTTGCTCCTGTAGCTATACAACCATGGCTCTCAGCTCTGCAATCTCTGCTTTGTCCTGAGCTTTTTGGTGCGCTTTCTAGGAGGTCTTAGCCTGCGAATAGAAATAAATTGTTATAGAACTTACGTAACTTTTATAAAAATTGTATAACTTTTACAAAGTAGTTTGTTTATAAATTACCGCTTGGTTGCCAAAGCCAAAAGGCCTACTTCGCGACGTTAATTCCATGATAGAGTCAAAAATAGCATCCTCCTCATCACGCGTCGGGTCTTCCCCACCCGTTTCCTGCAGTATTCATGCTCATGCTTCCTGAAATATTTCCTATAATGCAATAGAAAATACAATCAAAATTTACACAATATTATTTTAGTTCTTTATAACTAATTACTTAAAATGATCAATATTAATAAATTGAAATTTAAAATATGCTTACATAGGTAGCGGTTGCTTTATCATCGTCCTGCCATGCGTACGTGAGGTTGCCATCTTCGTTTGTCTGCTTGATGGCATGAGTATGAGCAAATACATCCATATAGTAGATGGGATTTCCATGCGCTCTTTCCTGAAAAAGTTAGTATATATGTATTACTGTTGTAGTAATTGTTTATTATTAGCTTATAACTTAAAATAAACAAATGTAATAGCTGTTTATAACTGCAATTAATAAATTTGCTAGATCCTTACGATGATGCTGAAATGACTTGGAACCACGATGATGTGTGACCGAGATCTTGTTTCTATTCACGGAGTTTCTCTCCTACTTCGCCTACAAATTTAAATTGGACATTATATTTTACAACTATAAAAAAATTTTAAGTGACATATGATAGACTTACGTTAAATTCATTGCCGTTCCACCAAGCAACCTAAGCATCCCACACACTAGCGCTCATCCAGATAAGCTTCTTCCCCGCTTTCCTAAGGCCAGACATTGTGTGCCGGTAATTCTTAGCTAATTTTTGAGCTCCAGTGGTGTTGGCAAAGGTGAATGTCGACTTCCTACAAGTTTACCGCCCCTGCATGTTGAGAATATATAAGTTATACATTTATTCTTAGTCAACAAATTGTAAAGTGGTAATATATAATGATCTATAAATTTACACTCACAAATAAGTTCTGTCAGATGCTCTACTTGATGGGGTCTGCGATCTTACTCTATCTATGCCAACATGCAGTCATATTGCTCATGTAAGTCTGCTTCGAAATACTAAGAACAAATCTTGATGGCTCTAGCTCAAATACCTTGTGTTAAATATGAAACAGACCTTTAATAATTCATGACTATTATATCATACACAAACTATTTTTAATGCTAATATTAATACTTACGACCCATTCTCTTTAGGCTGCAAAGTCACTACGGTATACTGTGCCCGCTCTGATGGGCCGTTGCTATCACCTCCAGTGGCGGTCCCTCTCTAAGAAGAAGAGGGAGAGCCTAAATGGAAAGAACCATGGTGTCGAAAAAAATACATAATACCATCACAAACATATCATTTTATTATGGCAGAACATATCATTTAATTAGAAGAAAGCCTATTATTGTTATTGAGAAAAATGTAACATAAATAATCGCATAAACTACGTATCTTCTATTAAACTGTACATTATCACTTAGTCCTCATCGTTTTCTGATTCAAACTCAGTCTCGTACTCTATATTGTATTCCTCTGAAGTCCTAAATACTCCTACTAATACATTTGATTCATCGTTAAGAGGTCCAAAATCGATTTGATCGTCGGTTACTGTTATTTTGCCATTTTCCACAATATCTGCTCAATAAGCTTGTTCGTCTAAAATATTATTTCCATCAAACATAAATCTTGCATTCGTTTTAAAAACTGCCGACCTATCTGCTTTATCTCTTTTTATAGATGGATAAGAGTGTAATAAATTTGTAGGGCTTGTTTGGCGAGTATAAAAGGATCGTACTTATGATAACGCAAGATATGCTTTATTTCAATAAGATTATAATTGGGTGCATGTTGATTACACAACCTGAAACATTGCTGTACCAGTTGCATCTAAATAAATAAAAACTTCCTCCGCAAGTTTTGTGAAATATGTCAATTTCAAAACCTAGGTTAACACGCCATAAAATTCCTTTACATGATCTTGCTTTAACAAATACACCGGTATTGTTGGTTAATTTTTCAGTACCATATTATTTGGTGTTGAATTTATATCCACTAACGAAAAATATTGGATATGTCTTGACTTTTCTTTTTGATCCCATTGCTAAATTTTTCAATCCTTCATTGACCATACAATTTATCGGATCATAAATGTAGTTTGAAAACCAATTTGGGAAATCTTTACTAATATCGTTGCTTGGATGTTGTGATTCATGAACAAAGCAAATACAGATAATATGTTGAATTATAATTAATGTACACATGTCTTATTAAAATAAATATATCCAGACTTGTTATTTAATATTACCTAACTTATGCCATTTTAGCACAATTAAGAAGGATATATGTGTGTGCTACATGGTAATCTCTATCGTCTAACCATACGTCCATATATTTTCTGGCAGGTTGGCCATGTGGTCTAAAAATAGATAAGATTGCTTTAGAAGAATCTTGTTCCATGCCTTAATCATTACACGTAGCACTTTCAAATGGTAAGTTCATGTGATAACTGAAATAATGTGAGAAAGAACGAAGCTTCTTCTTCGATATATGATTTGAAAATCAAACCTTCAACTCGTGTTTTTGCCTTATTTTTTTCTTTATATGATTTAAGTACCTATTAAAAATTATTTCAATTAAAATTTACTTATATATGCAATTAAACTATTATTTAACATATTCAATATTCATACCTCTCAAATGGATACATCCATCCATATTGCATAGGACCTCGAAGATGTGATTCAAATGGAAGATGAACAGGTAAATGTTCCATTACATTAAAGAAACATGGAGGAAATATTTTCTCCAGTTTTTAGGGCAATATGAGATTTCTTCCTCAAGTTTACATAGACGATCAACTTTTAACGTAGTGGAACAAAGCTGCTTATAAAATAAACTAAGTTCTGCTACAACCTTCCAAGCTTTTGCGAGAAACAGTTCATTGAAAGCAACGGGTAACAAAATTTCCATCATTACATGACAATCGTGATTTTTCATCCACTTAAATTTACCGTTCTTATAGTCGACGCATATACTAAGACTAAAAGAAATTCCATCAGGAAATCTTAATCCTACCACCGATTTTAACAGTATTTTAACTTGGTTATTGTTTAACTCATAGCATGCTTTGGGTTTTTTAGTGTCATTTAGCTTGATATGAAGCTCAAAACGATTACATATATCTTGTATATCACGTCTTGATTTTAAATCGCCTTTAGTTTTTCCTTCACATTCAAAACTATATTAAACACATTATCAAACACGTTTTTCTCGTTGTGCATCTTGTCAACATTATGACGAATTAGGATATTTTTCCAATAAGGCAACTCCAAAAATATATTTTGTTTGCACAAATTAAGAATCGTCGATTTCCTTTGAATTTCAATTTGTTCTCCAGTTTCATGTATTTTTGGATAATCCTTTACAACGTCATATATATCTTCGCTTGACCAAATGGTTGGGGTCGCAAAGTCTCAGTTCTATTAGATGTCAAGTTTTTTATTCGCAGAGGATGATTAGTATGGAGAAAACATTGATGACAATCAAACCACGCAATTTTATTCGCATGCGGTAAAGAAAATTCTCCTGTTTCTTCCATGCAATAGAACAAGCTAGACGGCTGACTATACTCCAATCCGAAAGCACTGCATACGCAAGAAAATCGCTAATAGTCCACCATAAAGAAGTGGACATACGATTGTGAGAAACATATATGGAGTATTCATACACATCCACGGAAGTAAATTGTAAGGTGTACCCATTATAGGCTAAGATGAATATTTAGAACCAAATTCAGAAAATGGTGAAAATCCATCAGTACATAAACCAAGTCTAACATTACGACTCTCTGCGGCAAAAGCGGGATATTTCTTATTAAAATGCTCCCATGATTCTCCATTAGCTGGGTGTTTAAATATATCTTTTTCCTATGTTCTCACACTGTGCCATCTCATATGCTGTCCTGTTACAAAAGATGCATATAACCTTTGAAGTCAAACAGTGACATGTAAGTAATGCATACAATTGTATGGATCTTATTTTTCATTCTTTTTTCATGGTTTGTATCTTTCCTGGTTACATATTCTACAATTTCTAATATTGATGTCTTCTTTCTAAAACTACATGCAACCATTTAAACATATATCTACTTTTTGATATGGCAAATCAAAAGCAGACATAAGTTTATCACTTCATAATGATTTTTGCACATTAAATTATCAGATGGCACATGTAGTTTAGCAGCTTGTACAATTGTTGTAAATCCGGCTTCCGTGAAGTTGTATTTCGATTTCATCACAATGTATTCTGGAGTTGCTGATAATTGAATGCCACTTGTACAGCCATCCTAAAGAGGTTTTTTAGTAGCATCCAATAAATCATAGATTTCTTTTACTCCAATATTTGGTTCTTTTTCGACATTAACTTCTTCATTTTCAACTTCAATAGTAGGGAACATTGATCGTGCTACATCTTCAACCATATCTTCTATGAGGTTCATCGTAATAATTTCATTATCAGCCTCTTCTTCCGACTGTACATGATTAGGTGCTACAATTTCTCCATGAAGATCCCACACCAAATAATTCAGCACGAAACCGTATTGAGCAAATGAACTCTAACCACATTGATATCAAATGCTTCAACAATTTGCACCTACTACATGGATAATGAATTTCTTAGTCGTTTTCATTTTTACTTAAAGTGAATTCAATAAATATGTTTACACCATTATAAAATTGTTTGCATATTGAGCCTCACATTCCCTTTCTTGTAGATACGTCTAACTCCGATTAATAAAATAATTAACTATTTTTCCTACTTTAAAACAAATGACAGAAATAAAAAAAATTAATCATTTTATGGATTGACATTTTGTTTTTCAATTCAATCGTAAAGTTTAATGTTTTATATATTAGATAGTATTATTTTTTATTTTTCAATTCATTTATACATTTTATTGTTTCTTTAACCAAATTCATTTTATTTATCTTTTATACATTTCACGGATTGGTATTATAAATATAATATTAATTTTTTAGGTTATCATTTCCTACTTTGATGGTCGATCATCCTACTTCCTATTACAAACACAATAGTAATTATATTTTCGTAAATCATTTCATTTTAAACGAGTCAACAAAATTTCGACAGCACTTCCCCGTGTTCCCTGTATCGTACACATATGCATGTACACAAGGAACAAAAAGGAAGTGCGGTCGAAATTTTGTGAACCATTTAAAATGAAATAATTTACAAAATGTAATTACTTTATTGTGTTGGTAACTTGTCCAATACAAGGACAAATTAGATATTGTATCAGATGAATATAAATGTCTGTTCTGTGATAAAAACGAATATCCATGCAACAATCATACACTTGTCAGACGAGGCCAAAAACTCTCTAAGGAGACTTTGTACAAAAATGAAGCACTAATTATTGTGTTTGACGTTTTAGAAATATGGACCAGCCGACGAGTGGTTCTTTCTCCGGAAAGTGCCCTTATAGCGGAACCTCCCTCTCCGGAGGAGATCCGTGCTAGTGTCTTTGCTCTGAGTAAGGATAGTGCTAGTGGTCCTGATGGATTCAACGGTGTCTTTTTCAGAAGTGTTTGGCCTATTATACAGGCTGATTTTTGTCTAGCTGTCAGTCCTTCTTCTCTGGAGATTCTCTTCCCTTAGGTTGGACGTCCACCAACCTGATTCTTATTCCTAAGTGCGATAATCCACGGTCTTGTGCGGATTTTCGTCCCATCAGCCTGTGCAACTTTTCTAACAAAGTTATTTCTAAGATCTTGGCCAGTCGCTTGGCCCCGTTCCTTGAACGTATCATCTCTCCATCTCAAGAGGGGTTTGTAAAAGGCCGTTTAATCACTAATAACGTCCTTTTAGCCCAGGAACTAATTTCCCAGCTTGACCGGAAGGTGTGGGGTTCTAATGTTGTCTTCAAACTAGACATGGCTAATGCTTACGATCGCATGTCTTGGTTTTTCGTCATCAAGGTTTTGCGGGCCTTCGGTTTTCCAGAACCCCTCATTGACTTGGTGTGGAGGCTCATTTCCAACTGTTGGTTCTCCGTGCTCCTTAACGGGTCGGCCAATTGGTTTTTCAAGGCGGGAAGGGGTTTGCGTCAAGGAGACCCACTTTCGCCTTCTCTATTCGTGATCGCGGTAGAGGCTTTCATTCGCGGTCTTCAAACCCATACGATCTTCGGTCAGATTCAGCGTTTCAGGATTCCGAGGGGCCGTCCGCTTGTTTCTTCCTTATCCTTTGCTGATGACATTGTCATATTCTCTAATGGCAGTCGATCCTCTATTCGTCGGCTCCTTCGGTTCATTCATCAATACGAGTGGTGCTCGGGCCAACTCGTTAACCCTTCCAAAAGTTGCTTCGTCCATGCGAAGGACTTGTCCCCCATTCGAGCTTCTTGGATTGAGGACTTCACCGGGTTCAAGGAAGCTTCCCTTCCCTTACCTTACCTGGGCATTTTCCTTTACAGAGGTAGGAAGCTTAACGCTATTTTCGTTCCCTTGACTGACAAAGTTAGTGGAAAGATCATCCGTTGGAATGCGACTCTCCTTTCCCAGGCTGGTAGACTGGTTCTCATTAAGTCGGTCTTAGACTCGATGGGTACTCATGTCTTTGTTGCGATGACCCCTACCTCATCATTCTTCCGGTCTTATCGGTCTTTGGCCTCGTCCTTCTTTTGGGGTAAAAAGGACAACGTCACCACTGGGTTTCTTGGGACGCAGTATGTCGTCCCAAAAACGAAGGCGGCTTAGGCTTGCGTAACCCTAAGGACTTTTGTGCGGCTTTTGCTTGTAAGTTGTGGTACAGGTTTGGGGCTAACGACTCTTTATAGGCGTCGTTCCTTCACGCAAAGACCACAGGCTTGCGGGATCAAGTTTCATGGGCTCTCCATCCTACGCTAGTGAGACCTGGAAGCACATGTAGTCGGTGAAGGCGTTTTCTGATTCTCATGATGGCTTAACCGGTTGGGATAGCGGTTCGTTCTCCATTTTGAAAGTTTGGACTTCGGTTAGAACCCCAGCTCCAATTCGCCCTTTGTTTTCCTTCATCTAGGATTCTAGAATCCCCCCTAAAGTCTCTCTGTTTATGTGGCGTATCCTGCATGATGGGTTGCCATTAGACGAGAACCTCCAGAAGATCGGCATCCCTTCTGTTTCCCGTTGCAGGTGCTGTGGCAATGGGGATACAGAATCCTTGAACAATTTGTTTTTTGATGGTTTTTCAGCCAGAGCGTGCTGGAATTACTTCGGGAATCTGGTTGGTGTTCGAGGTATTGCCAGGTCTCCTAATGATTTACAGAGAAACTGGTGGGCCGGGATCTCTGGCAAATCGTTTCGCTCGATCCTGTTTCGCCTGATTCCTTGCCTGATCTGCTGGCACCTCTGGTGCGTGCAGAATAAGGAAACCTTTGAGGATTCTCCGATGAATCCCCAGTCCATCATTCGGCGTGTTAGGAATGACGTCTTCCTTGCTTTCCAAGGTAGACCTTTCAAGGGATCCGTTGGCTCCCGCTCTAGACAGCTAGTGGGTCTTCTTTCTATTTCCTGTGTTCTGGATTCCGCTAGATTGGGAGTTGGTTGAGTCCTTTAGGCGGGGCATCGGCTCTCACCCTTCGCTTCCGCTTCCCCCCCTCTTTCTTTCTTATGTGGTTGCTAGTTTTTCAGGTCCAAGCTTTTCTGGGTTCTTTCCCGGTCAGCGATCCTTTCTGTTAGCGGTCTGCTTGGTTAGTGATGGAGTTGCTTGGGATGTGGTTCCTCCTTTGCAGTAGGTTTTTTCTGTGGTCATCTCTGATTGCGCTAGTGAGCCCCATGTTCCCTCTTAGCCTTAGGTGCTCAGTTTGAGATTCTTCTTACATCATCATTGGGCGGTGGCCTTGCCGGAGCTCAATGATGATGTCAGATGGGCGGTGGTTTTACCGGAGCTCATCTAGATTCTCCAGCGCTGATACCTTTCTCAGGGGACTGCTTCTTCGGCTGTCGCTGTTTTGGTGTTGGGTTCTCTATTCCCTTCTGTTTTTGTTTCCTTTGTATTTGTTTTGCGTTTCCTTTTTTTCCCGCTCTGTTAGATTTTGCAATCTCTCGTTACCTACCAGGCTTGTTGGCAGCTTTTGGTGCTTGTTATATATATATATATATTTATTTAAAAAAAAGGTTGGAAGAGGTGTTCAATAGCAATAGTTAAGAATTCATGCATAGTAATTTTATAAACTAATGTAGAGATGAACTAAAAGTAAGAAAATTACATGTACAAAGTATTATTAAGGAATCAGTGAAATATTCATTCCATTATCAGCAAAGATGGAGCGTTGAATATTAGTACATATTAAACATGATAAGTAAGAAATAAGTTAGGAGCCCTGTATTCATACAAGGTGAAAAGTTTAATGGAAATTATTAGTTTGAATTCAATCAGAGGAAACAGAGCATAGTCATGTTGTTTCTAGGTTATTATATTGGAGTTTTCGTGGGCTAAAAGTTGAGCACTAGTATTTTCAATTTGAATAATGTTCATAGGCCCCTGCATTTGTCGTTCATTGTCATGCATTGTCAAGGTAGGGAATCCACACCTTATCTCCTTTACCTCACAACAGGCAAGTGGTTGATACCTGCCAATAATGTTGCAACCAAAAAGGAAAAGAAAAATAAGAAACAACAAGGAAGATACCCTTGTATGGAAATATTACCTATGGAAATGAAGAACTGTACTATAGCTTCAATCAATAAATGTTAGCAAGGGTTTAACCCTCGACCTTACATGTGAGCGTCCATGCAAAATGATGTTCATAATCTTAAAACTATATTGTTTTGCAGAGACCAATGCGACAATATAATACATAAGGCCTAACCTTTATATGTGTGAATTACCACTTGTGGTAAAAACTGCTGATATGCATGATAACATAGACTTACAAAAGAAATTTTTTGTTATTTCTTTGTTCAAGTTAGCACTAAGAAGAAGTATAGTCACCTGAAAGAGATAACAGTTCATGCTTTCATGACAAAACGTTTTAGATCTTCTACATCCATTGTTATATGTCTAGTATACCAAAACAGATAGCACAATACAATAAACTCGTCGCACAAGTTTATAAATTAGATTTCCACTACGTTGGAATTCTGTATTAGATATTTTTGCAACTATAGGTTACGTTGTAAATAATTACAACAACAACGTTGTAGTTTTGTTAAAAAATAGCACAACGTAGATACTGGAAAGATTAAGAATAGAGTAGAATCTGACCAGTTCACGTAGGAAATTTTCGTCTGAGGCTTGTCGTAACAATTTCCTTAAGAATTTTTTATTCAAAATTCTCCCAAGATACAACAGACGTAATCTGCACGAGATTGTAATGAGTATGTCAACTCTGTGATATATAATTTAGAACAGCAGAGAAGAAGAGAAGAGCAGAAGAAATCAGAACTGGAAAATGGAATAAGAATGTGATCAGGATTCTCTTCTATTTATAATTTCGTCCGCATCCCTTCAAACAGTCGCGTCCGCTTGACGGGTCGCACCCGCTGTCTTTTGAACGCTGCTGCTCGTTAACGGGTCGCACCTGCCTGCTCCTAGTATCTGTTCGGCCGCGCATCCTTAATCGGGCTGCACCCGCTTCTGTTCGTCCACGCTTCTTCAGTCAGGCCGCACCCGCTCGCGTCTAACGGTTCGTGCCCGCTTCAGAAGTCGCACCTCCTCAGTTAATCCACGTCTGCTTATGAATAGTCGCGTCTGTTTGTATAGCCTGCAACTGTTAAAAATCCCGGCCCAGTTTTGCAGTAAAATTAGGATCATATTAGACCCAAACCCAAACCCAGCCCGGCCCGGCTCGGTCGGTCGACGGCGGCGCGTGCGTGTGGTGGTGATGCATGATCTCCCTCCTCACAACGAAGCATACATTTGGGTGCCCCTAGGACCCAACCCCTTCATTAGAAAGCTATTAATATACTTGGCTTTGTTTGTATATTTGGCGATGTGGGACAAGTGTATTTCATTTACACTTTGTGCTTAGGAATTCCAACAATCCCCCACATAAATGATAATATACTTTTCCCCCACACAAAGCGAAATATCACAGAGTACATATGGAATCATGCTTTATCGTGGATAAGTAGATATTTCACTTTGAACTTTCCCTAGTTAAAACTTATCGGATCTACTTGGCTAATCAGTGAATTATTTCATCTTGAACCGTAGGCCTTTATTGTATATCCAGACAATAAGCTTTACGAAGTATTGATTCCCTTTTCATCCAATCTCTTGGTTGTGTTCATTTTGGTCCTGAACAATTTTTGGTTATGCGAGTGTTTATAGAAAATATAAGCCTTTAATATTCTCATAGAGCCGACCCAGCTCACACTAACATAGGTGATCGCAACCATTAAGAGTATCCTACATATACCCCACTTGTTATTTCCAAGATATGGTCATCATTAAAAAACATAGTTTTAACCTTTAAATACTTCTATAGGCATGCATTTATATTGTGCACCATAGGAATGGAGTTGGACTATGTCCACACAAATGCATTACGTCTTGAGTTACTCAGAACTGGTTTGCTTATTGATCCTAGTCTGTGCGATCTCCAGTCGCTAGGATAGGTTTCCGTATAAGATAACTCTTATTGGTTTAGGCTTTTAAACCCATTCCCCTCGATGCGCAGTCAATTTTCTCTCTTGATAAACCTTTAGTAAATGGATCCGCTAGGTTATCATTTGTTCTCAGATAATCTATGGAAATAGTTCCATTTGAGAGTAACTGCCTAACTGTGTTATGGAGTCGATGAATATGTCATGACTTTCCATTATACACAAAGTTGTGCGCTCTACTTAGCGCAGCTTGGTTATCATAGTGTATGCATATGGCCGGTACAGGTTTAGGCCAAAACGGAATATCTTCTAAAAAGTGACGAAGCCATTCTGCTTCTTTGCCCGCTTTATCTAAAGCGATGAACTCCGATTCCATAGTGGATCGAGCTATGCATGTTTGTTTAGTAGATTTCCATGACACTGCTGCCCCTGCTAAGGTAAAGACATAACCACTCATTGATTTTGATTCCTCTGAATCAGCAATCCAATTTGCATCACTATATCCTTCTAAGACGGCAGGATATTTTCCATAATGTAAGGAATAATTTGTGATATTTTTTAAATATCCAAGCACTCTCATTAGTGCTTTCCAGTGTTCCTTTCCTGCATTTCTTGTATACCTGCTCAGTCAACTTACTGCATAAGCTATATCTGGTCTTGTGCAATTCATGAGAAACATGAGACATCCTATTACACGAGAGTATTCCAGTTGCATTACACTCTCATTAGTGTTTTTATGCAGTACTTCTGATGGATTAAAAGGTGTTCTCACTCCTTTAATTCCATAGTCTTGGAATTTTTCAATCAATTTGTCTACATAGTGTGACTGAGACAATTCAATTCCATTAGGTGTTCTTATTATTTTGATTCCTAAAATAACGTCTGCAACTCCTAAGTTTTTCATATCAAAATTGTTAGTTAACATCTTCTTTATGGTCTCTATTACCTGAGTATTTGGACCAAATATTAACATATCGTCTACATATAAACAAATCATCACATATGATTGTCCAATTTGTTTATAATAAACACACTTATCGCATTCATTTATACGAAAACCATTTCTCATCATGACACTATCAAATTTTGCGTGTCATTGTTTTGGAGCTTGTTTTAGTCCGTATAATGATGCTACTAATCTACATACTTTGTTTTCATTTCCTTTGGACAAAACCTTCAGGTTGCTCCATGTAGATCTCCTCATCGACATCTCCATTTAAGAATGCTGTCTTTACGTCCATTTGATGAATTTCTATATCATAGATCGATGCAATTACTATCAGCATTCTTATAGAGGTTATTCGTGTTACTGGCGAATATGTATCAAAGAAGTCTACTCCTTCTTTTTGACGATATCCTTTGGCTACTAATCTGGCTTTATACTTCTCTATAGAGCCATGAGCTTTCATTTTCTACTTGAAAATCCATTTACAGCCAATAGTTTATTCCTGGTGGAATATCAACAATTTTCCAAGTTTTATTACTTAGAATTGAATCAATCTCACCTTGGATTGCTTCTTTCCAACATGAAGATTCAGAAGATGACATTTCTTCCTTGTACGTTTGAGGTTTGTGTTCTAACACATAAGTGAAAAAATCCGAACCAAATTTCTTGGAAGTCCTAGCCCTTACGCTTCTTCTTGGTTCAACTTCCTCAATCTCATGATGAGTTTTATCTTCATCTGAATTGCTTGATTCTTCTCTTGTCCTTTTAGGGACATTATTCCCTTCATTCCTTTTGTGCGGAAACACGTCTTCAAAGAATGAGGCATCTCCAGATTCCATGATTGTATTTACATGAATATCAGCTATATCAGACTTGAATACCAAAAATCTGTAGGCACTACTATTTTGGGCTGGCATTACGTAGTAACAATCTACTGTTTTTGGTCCAAGCTTGACTTTCTTGGGAGGCGGAACTGGGACTTTTTCCAAGCACCCCCACACTTTGAGGTATTTAAAACTTGGTTTGTGTCTTTTCCATAACTCATATGGAATTGTTCCTATTTTATTGTGAGGGACTTTGTTTAATATGTGATTAGACATATTTAAGGCTTCCCCCCACAAGTTCGTCGGTAGACCAGAAGTTAAAAGCATGGCATTAATCATGTCTTTTAACGTTCTGTTCTTCCTCTCGGCTACACCATTTTGTTGTGGTGAATATGAAGCTGTTGTCTGATGAATTATACCATTTTCAGCATAGAACTGTTCAAATGGTGATTCATATTCTCCACCTCAATCAGATCTTAGTATCTTGATCTTTTTATTTAACTGATTTTCTACCTCAGCCTTCTACTTTATAAATGATGTAATTGCTTCATCTTTACTATTGAAAAGATATACATAGCAATATCGCGTATAGTCATCAATAAAAGTGATAAAGTACTTTTTCCTACCTCTTGTAGGTAATGATTTAAAATCACATAAATCTGTATGAACCAAACCTAGTGGTTCGCTGCTTCTATCAATAGATTAAAATGGTTTTTTAACCATTTTTGCTTCTACACATGTCTCACATTTGTAGTTCTTATCTACTTGGAATTTCAGAATTAATCCTAAGTTTGATAATATTTTCATTTTTCGGAAATTTATGTGTCCCAATCTATCATGCTATAGTAAAATTTCATGCTCAAGCAAGTAAGAAACTTCAATTTTATTAATAGCACAATCAGAATACATAGTTTTATTGCCGATAACGGCTACATTTGCCTTAAATAGGCCATCACATAAATAACCCCTTCCGATATACATTCCAGCTTTGGACAGAACCATCTTGTCTGACTCGAACACCATTCTGAATCCTTTCTTTGATAGTACTGCACCAGAGATGAGATTCTTGCGTATGTCTGGAACATGGAGCATGTCATTCAACTTGACAGTTTTTCCAGAAGTAAACTTGAGGATTACTGTGCCACTGCCTTCGATCATGGATACTGCAGAATTACCCATATAGAGTTTTTCTTCATGACCGAATTTCTGGTATGTAGAAAACATGGATTTGTTAGAGCAGACATGACGAGTAGCGCTTGTGTCCACCCACCATTAGTTAGGATTCTGAATCATATTGCATTCAGATACAACTGCCGAGAAGTTGGACTCGTTTACTTCCAAGTTGTATACTATATTTGCCTCTTTGTTGCGGTCCTTTTTGAGTCTGCAATCTCTAGCGGCATGTCCAACCTTTCCACAAACCCAACACTCACCATTAAACTTTTTGGTTCGTTTGTTGTCTTTTGGTTTGTTGTCTAGAGCTTTCCTTTTCTTCTGGAAATTCTTCTTTTTGTTTTTGGTCTTTGAACCTTCAGTCACAAATGCCTCCTCGCTTTGTTTTGTAACTCCACAGTTATCTGCCTCAATTTTCAGTCGGACTATGAGATCATGTAAAGAGACTTCCTTCTTCTTATGCTTTAGATAATTGCGGTAATCTCTCCATGACGGCGGCAGTTTTCCCATGATGGCTTCAACCAAAAACGATTCTCCAACCTTATGACCTTCTGCTTCGAGTTCATGAATGATGATTTGCAGTTCATGTAGTTGAGCAGTCACCGGTTTGGAGTCAACCATCTTGTAGTCCATGAATTTGTCTACAATGAATTTCTTAAGACTGATATTCTACGTCTTATACTTCGTGGCAAGTGCATTCCAGAGTGCTTTTGCTGTCTTTAGAGGCTGATATACTTTGTATAGCACCTTGTCGAGACAATTCAGAATATAGTTTCTGCATAGAAAATCGGAATGCTTCCACATATCAACATTTGATTCCTTGCCTGGTGCAGGAATCAGTTCCTCCTCCTCGAGATACCGTTATAGACCGAGTGTGGTGAGATAAAATAACATTTGATTCTGCCATGTTAGAAAATCGTCACCATCTCCTTTAAATGGATCGGGCCTGTTGTGTGTAGTAGCCTTTGTTGAGAGCTCTACTGTTTCCATCTCTGTTTTAGCAAAACAAAAAAAATTCTTAAGATGTTATACGTCTAGTATACCAAAACAGATAGCACGGTACAATAAACTCGTCGCACAAGTTTATAAATTAGATTTCCACTACGTTGGAATTCTATATTAGATATTTTTGCAACTATAAGTTACGTTGTAAATAATTACAACAACAACGTTGTAGTTTTGTTAAAAAACAGCACAACGTAGATACTGGAAAGATTAAGAATGGAGTAGAATCTGACCAGTTCACGTAGGAAATTTTCGTCTGAGGCTTGTCGTAACAATTTCCTTAAGAATTTTTTATTCAAAATTCACCCAAGATACAACAGACGTAATCTGCAAGAGATTGTAATGAGTATGTCAACTCTGTGATATATTATTTTGAGCAGCAGAGAAGAGCAGAAGAAATCAGAACTGGAAAATGGAATAGGAATGTGATCAGGATTCTCTTCTATTTATAATTTCGTCCGCATCCCTTCAAACAGTCGCGTCCGCTGTATTTTGAACGCTGCTGCTCGTTAACGGGTCGCACCTGCCTGCTCCTAGTATCTGTTCGGCCGCGCATCCTCAGTCGGGCCGCACCCGCTTCTTCACTCAGGTCGCACCCGCTCGCGTCTAACGGTTCGTGCCCGCTTTAGGAGTCGCACCTCCTCAGTTAATCTGCATCCGCTTATGAACAGTCGCGTCTGTTCGTATAGTCTGCAACTGTTAAAAAACCCGGCCCAGTTTTGCAGTAAAATTAGGATCATATTAGACCCAAACTCGAGCCCGGTTCGGTCGGACGGCCGGCGGCGGTGCGCGTGTGGTGATGCATGATCTCCCTCCTCACAACGAAGCATACATTTGGGTGCCTCTAGATCCCAACCCCTTCATTAGAAAGCTATTAATATACTTGGCTTTGTTTGTATATTTGGCGATGTGGGACAACTGTATTTCATTTACACTTTGTACTTAGGAATTCCAACACCCATCACCTAACTGAACATCTCAATCATAACTGTCACAATGCCTTTCATAAATGCTCCATAATAATGTCTGTTATCCCGCCTTTTGGCAAGGCCGTGACACCAAGAACTTGACTAGAAACCAATGACAGTTCGTCTTGGAGATCGGTTATACGCAGGTTCACTATGGATATCGACGAATTTTTTCCGAGTTCGGATCGAGCTAAAATTGACATTACACGACAAGCAAAGCTATAAGAGCCAACATTCCGAATTTCAAGTCAATCGGAGTTCATATGCTCAAGATATTGATCGATCACGGTTGAGAAACTCCAACTTGCATTGATCATATCTCGAGATCTACAAGTCCAAATGCTATGAAATTTTCACAGCAGCTTAAGTACAACATGAAGAATGTTACTGCCAAATTTCGACTCGATCGGAGCAAGTCTTGACCGAGTCAAAATTCGTTCGTATCGATCCCGGATGGAAAAACTCCAACTTGCATCGATCATATCTCGAGATCTACAAGTCCAAATGCTATGAACTTTTCATAGCAGCTTAATTACAACATGAAGAATGTTCCTGCCAAATTTCGACTCGATCGGAGCAAGTCTTGACCGAGTCGAAATTCGTTCGTATCGATCGCGGATGGAAAAACTCCAACTTGCATCGATCATATCTCGAGACCTACAAGTCCAAATGCCATGAAGTTTTCACAGCAGCTTAAGTACAACATGAAGAATGTTCCTGCCAAATTTCGACTCGATCGGAGCAAGTCTTGACCGAGTCGAAATCTGTTCATATCGATCACGGATCGGACCGAAACTTCACGGGCTTGGGCTCGCGGGCCTGGTCACGTGCCAGAGAGGGTCTCCCGAGATCTGAGCGAAATATCAGCCTCCTACACCTATAAATAGACCCCCAAAGCCAACAGAAAATGGGTTCTTCTTCCTCTTTGAGGTCTCCAACGCCCGGACTCCGCCAGATCCAGATCTGAACTCCATTGCTGCTGCTACCAGCGAATTTCACTGCTGCAAATCATTGTTATTCGCTGTAATTCATTGAAATCAATTGTAAACATCAAAGAAAGATCAATAAAGCAAACTACTTCACAGTGGACGTAGACAATACGCCGAACCACTCTAAATTCTTATGTCTTCCTGCATTTTAGTTATTCTCATTTCTGAAATTTGGAGTTTTTGTTAGATAAATCCTCCTTTTACATTTAATTTCTTCACTTTATCTCTTCAAAGACTTCCGAAGAGTGTTGTGCCCAATTTTGGTACAAACACTTTGGTGCTTTCACTAAGAAAAACCTTGCTTTTCTCCTACTCTGTGGAACTACTTGTTATCCCGCCTTTTGGCAAGGCCGTGACACCAAAAAGTTGACTGGAAAACTAAAGACGGTTCGTCGTAAAAGCTCGTTACACACTGTTTTACCATGGATATCAATGAATTTTGTCCGAGTCCGGATCGAGCCAAAATTGATAGGACACGTCAAGCAAATTCATGAAAGCCAACGTTCCAAATTTCAAGTCAATCCGAGTTCGTACGCTCAAGATATCATCGATGCAAGTTGGAGGTAATAACCCTAAGTTCGAATCCATCCGGCTGAAGCCACTCCGTATCCATCGAGTTAAAGTGCTTCGAATCCATGGAGTCATTCCACTTCGCATCCATCAGCTTGGAGTACTTCGAATCGATCAAGTTGCCCCACTTCGTATCCAACTGGGCTCGGTGGTTCGTATCCCTCACGATGGAGTCCTCCGAATCCATGAAGTCACACCATTCCATATCCATCCCCCGAATCCATATTCGAATCCTCGAGATATCCTGTTTCGTACCCAACCAGATGCTCTACTTCGAATCGATCCATTGGGATGCCTTGCATCGAATCCATCCAGCCATGTTGACTTCGTATCGATTGAACCATATCACTATCGATACGAGCAAAGTATACTTCGAATCCAGGGATTACTGAAGCCTTCGAATCCATCGAGTCAAAGCAGCGAAATCTCTGAGACGACTCGATCAAGTAGGCGAATAAAGTGGATCAAAGCTAAAGTTTCGCTCCACGTCATCATGAAGCCACGGGCCACCATCGATTCGAAGTAATCGATTCGATCGTATCGATTCGGACGAACCAACCTGCCGAGAAACATCAATTCGAATCGATCATAACTCGAGATCCACAAGTCCAAATGCTATGAAATTTTCACAGAAGCTTAAGCACATGATGAAGAATGTCCACCCTAAATTTCAGCTCGATTGGACTCTTTCTTGATCGATTCGAACCAAGGGTCGAATCGATCCCAAAGTGGGCCCGGATCTCCAGATTTCGGCCATGTGGGCCCCCTCACGTGCCAGAACTAGTCTCCCTAATTTTAGGCGAAATATCAGCCTCCTACACCTATAAATAGAGCCCTTGGTCATTCAGAAAAGGGGTCAGACAATTTTGAGAGCTAAAGAGCACCCAAACTCTGCCATATTTACTCAGAATCACCATTGCTTCCTAAGATTCAGACTTAGCTCAGAAAATCAGTTGTATTACATCAGAAGAAATTGTAATCATCAAGCGAATATCAATAAAATCATCAACTTCAGAGTGGACGTAGGCAAGATCGCCGAACCACTATAAATCTCGTGTTTTTGTTCATTATTTCTGAATTGTGATACTCTGTTTGCTTATATTTGAGATTTGTGTGTGAATATTGTTGATTTATATTCATACACTGGTGCTTTCACAACATTTGGGGTTTGTGACCAATTTTGGCGCAAACACTTTGGTGCTTTCATTGAGAGTTGAACTCAGGAGTTCTATCATTTGAAAGTTGAATCAGAAAGCTAAGAGATTCAGATCCGAAGAATCATGACAAGACAAACAAGTAGAAGGCAGAGGCCAGAGCGAAGTCAGCACGAAGGGAGTCAAGAGGCTTCCTCGGGAGCAAACCAAGCTTCAGTTTTCATCACTAGGGATGAGATGGAGACAATGATGAAGAGACAAGAGGAAATGATCCAAAATTTGCTTCAACAGATTGGACAACTTGGAGCACAAAATCAAGGAGCAACCAGAATCCAGAACGGAGCAGGACCATCTAACGCAGCGCCGGAGCTGGGGGGCACACACTTAGGACATGTTGATCCGAACCTAGGAAGAGAGACAAGGACATCCGAGCAACCTGGCGGCGATAGAGGGATGAATGCTCAGCCGGGGGCAGACACCCGAAAGCTCACACGGACTCGGGGGGCGGATCGAAGATAGTGAACGCGGACTACAGCTTGGAGATAATGATAGATTGGCGGAGATGGTCAGGCGAGCCATGAGGGGCGGATTAGTAAACAGAGATCTTAAAGACGTGAACAAGAGTCCCTTTTCTCCTGCGATTAGGTTGGCTAGGAACCCACCAGAATTCAAACTGCCAACAGTAGAAAGGTATGATGGGAGGACGGACCCTGCGGTCCATCTAACGAGGTATATAAGGCACATGGAAGTGCTGGGGGCATCACAGGAAGTCATGGCCCGGTGCTTCCCATTGTATTTGACAGACATAGCAGCTTTATGGTTCAGACAGCTAGAGAGCGGCTCCATTGGGACATGGACCGATTTGATTGAGAAATTTATGAGGCAATTCAGGGTTCATATTTCAAGACCCAAGAATGTGATGAGTTTGGCAACGCTAAAGCAGAAAGCTGGGGAGTCTTTGAGGAATTTCTTGACGCGGTTCAATGCAGCAGCAGCATCGGTGTATCGGCCAGATCCATCCATGGTTATGATGGCAGCTGTGTCCGGAGTAGCTGACGGCACGGAATTCAAAAATTCATTAACTAAGGATCCGCCTATGGATCTAGGAGAATTCTATCACGAGGCAGAAAAGTTTTTACGATTGGAAGACGCTAATGCTGAAAGAGAAGAAGGGGAGGGAATAGAAGTTTATGCACTTAAAGACAAAAAGCCCTTTGAAAAGGATTCAGACCAGGATAAAAGAAAACGAAAGGCTGAAGAAAATGATGACCGGTCAAAGCGGCAACGAAGGGAGCCGCGATTTACCACCTATTCAGAACTCAACGAGGGTTTGGAGCGAATCTA
The DNA here is from genome assembly GCA_030737815.1 of Allium fistulosum. Classification (NCBI taxonomy): domain Eukaryota; kingdom Viridiplantae; phylum Streptophyta; class Magnoliopsida; order Asparagales; family Amaryllidaceae; genus Allium; species Allium fistulosum. The sequence continues at coordinate 1,111,694,020 of CM060907.1, read as the reverse complement.
CCAAGACACCCGAGAGCAAGTTGCCTATCGTAGACCAATACGACGGGATCCAACTACCGACGAGAGAAAATCAGACAAATATTGCTTATTCCATGAGCTGAATGGACATAGCACAAATAATTACAGACACCTAAAGGATGAAGTAGAAGGGCATATCAGGAACAGTAGGCTACTTCAGTATGTGAGGAGGCGATCTCCAATGGTGGAACCAGAGCAACCACCGTCTACATCGGCTAGGGGTGATCCTGAACCAGGACACCGTATGATTATCAATTAATTAAAATAATGATGAACAAGTCATAAACCTCTCACCAACACAGGTAAATCATTTGCACATGTGCGAAATCACGAACGGTCCATAAGCATGCGCTGAATGACTACTAACCCTATCGTTGTGGGAATTTACACTTTGACATCCTTGCTTTGCTTTTGTTTCGTCTTGATTTGAACATTTGAACTTAATTCTGTTTAACATTTCTGCTAAAGACTTATTTTCAATGAGAAAATGCTACTTGTAATTTCATAACGGCTAAGCCACTTACACATGTACGGGATCGCGAACGGTCCCTAGGCATGCTCTGAGATGGCGATAAACCGTTGCAACAAACAATCCGAGAATTCACCCGAACGTGAAACCTGGTATCGATGATACTAAGTCCCTCCCCGGGCACACACAAATCGCCACGAACGACACCCGACCACGAACGGTCACAACTCGCCACGAACGGCACCCGACCACGAACGGTCACAACTCGCCACGAACGGCACCCGACCACGAACGGTCACAAATCGCCACGAACGCCACCCGACCTCGAACGGTCACCATTTGCTTCGTACGGCACCCGACCACGAACGGTCACAATTCACCTAATATGACATTCGATCGCGAACGATCACATTTTTGCCTCGTACGGCACACGATCGCGAACGTTCACGTTCCTCTTTCCACATCATCCGACTTCGAACAGTCACAATCCATCTAGAACGACCTCCGACCGCAAACGGTCCCACTTCTTTATTTGCCGCAAACGGCATCCGACCTCGAACGGTCCCATATTACCTCAAATGACATACGGTCGCGAACGATCGTCATTCATGGTCAGGAAAAACTATCAATTTCTTTGTAGGTCATCAACATGATATGAACATCCAGCTTATGGTATTACAAAACACGCCTTCCTATCGCAAGGCATATTTTAGGGGGCAAATGTTATCCCGCCTTTTGGCAAGGCCATGACACCAAAAAGTTGACTGGAAAACTAAAGACGGTTCGTCGTAAAAGCTCGTTACAAACTGTTTTACCATGGATATCAATGAATTTTGTCCGAGTCCGGATCGAGCCAAAATTGATAGGACACGTCAAGCAAATTCATGAAAGCCAACGTTCCAAATTTCAAGTCAATCCGAGTTCGTACGCTCAAGATATCATCGATGAAAGTTGGAGGTAATAACCCTAAGTTCGAATCCATCCGGCTGAAGCCACTCCGTATCCATCGAGTTAAAGTGCTTCGAATCCATGGAGTCATTCCACTTCGCATCCATCAGCTTGGAGTACTTCGAATCGATCAAGTTGCCCCACTTCGTATCCAACTGGGCTCGGTGGTTCGTATCCCTCACGATGGAGTCCTCCGAATCCATGAAGTCACACCATTCCGTATCCATCCCCCGAATCCATATTCGAATCCTCGAGATATCCTGTTTCGTACCCAACCAGATGCTCTGCTTCGAATCGATCCATTGGGATGCCTTGCATCGAATCCATCCAGCCATGTTGACTTCGTATCGATTGAACCATATCACTATCGATACGAGCAAAGTATACTTCGAATCCAGGGATTACTGAAGCCTTCGAATCCATCGAGTCAAAGCAGCGAAATCTCTGAGAAGACTCGACCAAGTAGGCGAATAAAGTGGATCAAAGCTAAAGTTTCGCTCCACGTCATCACGAAGCCACGAGCCACCATCGATTCGAAGTAATCGATTCGATCGTATCGATTCGGACGAACCAACCTGCCGATAAACATCAATTCGAATCGATCATAACTCGAGATCCACAAGTCCAAATGCTATTAAATTTTCACAGAAGCTTAAGCACATGATGAAGAATGTCCACCCCAAATTTCAGCTCGATTGGACTCTTTCTTGATCGATTCGAACCAAGGGTCGAATCGATCCCAAAGTGGGCCCGGATCTCCAGATTTCGGCCATGTGGGCCCCCTCACGTGCCAGAACTAGTCTCCCTAATTTTAGGCGAAATATCAGCCTCCTACACCTTTAAATAGAGCCCCTGGTCATTCAGAAAAGGGGTCAGACAATTTTGAGAGCTAAAGAGCGCACAGACTCTGCCATATTTACTCAGAATCACCATTGCTTCCTTAGATTCAGACTTAGCTCAGAAAATCAGTTGTATTACATCAGAAGAAATTGTAATCATCAAGCGAATATCAATAAAATCATCAACTTCAGAGTGGACGTAGGCAAGATCGCCGAACCACTATAAATCTCGTGTTTTTGTTCATTATTTCTGAATTGTGATACTCTGTTTGCTTATATTTGAGATTTGTGTGTGAATATTGTTGATTTATATTCATACACTGGTGCTTTCACAACATTTGGGGTTTGTGACCAATTTTGGCGCAAACACTACTACCATAGTTGGATTGCAAAAATCTAAGGAGGAGATCTAGATCTGTCGTCAAGTGGTTCCATCTATTTTATTCAGATTGCTCCAGATCTAAGAGGAACTGCATTCATCAATCATTTTGTATCCATATTTTCATATCCATGAAAGTATGGTAATTTTCGTATCCATGTTTTCGTATCTAGAAAATATGGTCATTTTCGAATCCATCATTTCGTATCCAGAAAATATGGTCATTTTGGAATCCATCATTTCGTATCCAGAAAATATGGTCATTTTCGAATCCATCATTTCGTATCCAGAAAATATGGTCATTTTCGTATCCATATTTTCATATCCATGAAAATATGGTGTTTTTCGTATCCATGTTTTCGTATCCAGAAAATATGGTCATTTTCGTATCCATATTTTCGTATCCATGAAAATATGGTGTTTTTCGTATCCATGTTTTCGTATCCAGAAAATATGTCAAAGTTCGTATCGATCAAGAGTGCTCTGTTCGTATCGATCTGCTTCGCATCACTATGTTCGTATCGATCTGCTTCGCATCGCTCTGATCGTATCGATCGCCACTTTCCTGTTCGTATCGATCAAGAGTGCTCTGTTCGACTCGCTTCACAGCCATCAGAAATGACCATTTCGACTCGCTTCACAACCATCAGAAGTGACTGCTTCGACTCGCTCCGCTTCGCCTCCATCAGAAGCCAACTTCGACTCGCTCACTTCGACTCGCTTCACAGCCATCAAAAATGACCATTTCGACTCGCTTCGCAACCATCAGAAGTGACTACTTCGACTCGCTCCGCTTCGCCTCCATCCGAAGCCAACTTCGACTCGCTCACTTCGACTCGCTTCACAGCCATCAGAAGTGACCATTTCGACTCGCTTCGCAACCATCAGAAGTGACTCCTTCGACTCCATTGGCAAAGCCACTGTTCGACTCGCTCCGCTTCGCATCCATCAGAGAGCCTCTGTTCGACTTGATCTGCTTCGCATCGCTCTGTTTGTATCGATCACCTGTGCTCTGTTCGTATCGATCACAACTGCTCCAATTCGTATCGATACTCACACGCTGTTCATATCGATCCATCTGCGTCCAATTCGTATTGATACGAAATTTCAAAAAAAATATTTTTCGGGCACCCACATAGTGAGTTCAATCACCAATTTAGTGAAGGAACATTCCATCCGTGCTTCTAATTGTTCCATGACTGAACAAGACACAGGAGATCACAACAACAAATGCTGAATTGCAATCAAGGAATGACTATGGTACGATGGCTAATATGACAACTCCCCTGCACTGTCTACTCTGCTAACTCAAAACATAGCTAGTCACCGCTGAACCATCCTCAAATGCCCGCATCTTAGTCATACCGTGTCCATATGACTAGAAACATGACATACAACCTTAATAGGACTTCCTTAATACCCTATATAGGTCTCCTATCTGGATGAAAGTTTGGGATAAACACCAATCTATGAGCCCATCTTAACCAACTCACCTTCCAATCGGCATCACCAAACCACTCGAACATTGGGCAATCGTGCATACATCATTCACCAGTGTTACGAGACCCCCTTGGCAATAAAATGGACCCGATCATAATGTCGATTGGAGAATCTTTCCCAGTCAAGACCTATTCGTTGAAACCATCCTACATGCATAACTTCCCCTGAAAATTCAACATGTTAACTATGTCGGTATACTACGGAAATACAATCCCCGACACTACCTCATGAAGTGAGAATGGCACATGGACTCCACCAAGAGTGATAAATGCCATCAAATGCAGATGTCTTCCCTCATTCCTCAGAGAAGACTATCAATCATGGTTAGACATACCAGTTATACTTCTCATATTATTGAAGTGAATGAAGAAGCTGGCAGCCAACGAATTTATCCAAAGCCCGCAGCCAGTTGCTGCCGATACCCATAAATGAATTCATCACCAGCGCTTATTTCCAGACTTTGACAAGAGAACTGGTGGACCTCCGCCGACAACTACACCAATATGTCTAGGCCAATTTTGAGTTGATGAATTAGATGAAGGATCAACATAGCAAGATAAGGAGGGGACCTGCTCCATACTATAGATCGGAAAACTCCTCTTCTCTAAATGGCTACCGTGAACGCCAACGCCATAAGGCTGCTCCGGGAAGGATAGCTCCGACAATATGTGCAAGCCCCATAAAACAAAGGACCGAGAACATCCGACCCCTATCGATCAAGGACTTTGATCAAATTGAACCATTTGCGTTAGACTTCCAACTGAGAAGGGCTGGACTGAAGTGCAATAGCGAGCATACAACGCTGCCTCACTTATCAATGAGATTTGATCTGATCTCTTTTGAATTATTTCTAATTCAATTTCATTTACGTTGCGAAATATGACCTACTTGAATTAAACTACTTGCAAATGATGCAGGTAATCGAGTACTTAAGATTGGGTGCAAAACAACCTCCACGGACTATGATCAAATCATTGAGGTATCATCGTGACGATCATGATTCAACCACTCATCGAACACTATATGCCCTGATTGAGGGCAAGGCATCAAAGCGGAAGAGACCGACAAGGTCAGGACTCTAGTACAAAGTGGATGCAACCGACCATCCCCTCATCCGCCTATGCAATTTAATTAGAAGATTTAAGAAAGACTTGGAGTTATATGTCCCAACAATGCACTCTCCATCTCATGTTTGAAGCTCGCCAAAATACTTATGCTTCTTCTGATGCCCGATAAAATCGGAATCACACCAAGGGTGGACGTGATGTCACCATCCATGCATCCAATCCTACATTAGACATTTGGGATTATTTGAGGGAACACATGTTTAAAGGTCCAACCCTCAATTTAAAGTCATCAACGACTGACTGCCTACTTGCTAACCATCACGAGCTATCATTTCAACTCTCTTCCTTCGCTCGATCAAAAGAATGCAAAGTATAAATTGGACATGACCCGACTCTCTGCCCTCCAATTCTTGCACCCGACTTAAGGGAAAATATACAACTCAAAGTGGATGTAGTTCGACCATCCTTTCCTATGCTCGAGCACAAAGCTTGCCAGAGCACTAATCTTACTCCTTAGGCTTAGCAAAAGTGGAATCCAAACGAATATGAACGTGATCCAACCATCCATAAATTAAATCTCATCCTTCGTTGAGGGGCCTATAAGTGGAAGTTAATCGGGATCCCACCGATCACTCGCTAAGTGAAACCCCGAGCTCAAGGACAAGCCATCACACTGCGGCAATAAGGGATTGATACACGAAAATCCTCTAACTAACTCAGGCTCCCAGAGTGTGAGCTGGAATATAAGCTTACGGACATGGACTCGAGGAGGATGGATCCGTCCATCTAACGACTTCGCCCGTGTTCAACCTAAACCCGAGGAGGATGGATCAGTCCATCTAACGACCTCGTCTTCAATATTTATGTTATCCCGCCTTTTGGCAAGGCCGTGACACTAAAAAGTTGACTGGAAAACTAAAGACAGTTCGTCGTAAAAGTTCGTTATGCACTGTTTCACCATGGATATCAATGAATTTTGTCCGAGTCCGGATCGGGCTACAATTGATAAGACACGTCAAGCAAAGTCGTATAAACCAACACTCCAAATTTCGAGGCGATCCGAGTTCGTATGCTCAAGATATCACCAACGAAAAATGGAGTAGACAGTCCTTAGTTCGAATCCATAGGCGAAACCTATGTTCGAATCCATGAAACAAGCATCCATCAGACCGGCATCACCTCAGCATGGTCGAATCCATGAGGAACACCTTTGCTTCGACTCCATCGAGCCAGCCCATGGTTCGAATCCGTCCCACTAGGCCTAGCTTCGAATCGATCAGATGGCCAGGTTTCGTATCCATTCCCCGAATACACATTCGTTTCCTTCAAGTTTTCCTTAGTTCGAATCCATCAGAGTATTCCCACCTTCGAGTCCATCAAGGAGAAACCCTTCGAATCCATCCAGTTGTAGTGCTTCGGATCCGTGGAGTCATTCCTCTTCGTATCCATAAGGTTTGCCTTCGTTCGAATCGATCAAATCGGAGCGCTTCGAATCGATAAGGCTACTTCACTTCGCATCCTTCGCTTTGAAGACCTTCGACTCCATCCCACGAGCTACTTCGAGTCCAGCCAGTTAAAGTAACTTCGAATCGACTAACCAAGATATGCCTTGATCGATTCGAACGAGCATGTCTACGAATCTATCACCTCGAATCCACTAAGTCACAGCAGCTTGAAACGTGGAGTCGACCCAGTCGCCTCGGAGTGAAAGCCGGATCAACTCGAGAAAGGCGCGCGCCACATCACCGCATGCGTGCACCTACCGTCGATTCGAACGAATCGATTCAAACTAAATCGATTCGAACCAGGCTAGTCAACCAGAAATGCAACCTTGAATCGATCATAACTTGAGATTTACAAGTCCAAATGCTATGAAATTTTCACAGAAGCTTAAGCACATGATGAAGAATGTCCACGCCAAATTTCAGCTCGTTTGGATGATTTCTTGATCGATTCGAACCAAGGGTCGAATCGATCCCAAAGTGGGCCCGGATCTCCAGATTTCGGCCATGTGGGCCCCCTGACGTACCAGAACTGGTCTCCCCTCATTTTAGGCGAAATATCAGCCTCCTACACCTATAAATAGAGCCCCTAGTCATTCAGAAAAGGGGTCGAATAATTCTAAGTACTGAAGAGCGCCCAGATCCTGCCAGATTTACTCCAGAACACCACTGCTTCCTTAGATTCAGATTTTAATCATATAATCAGTTGTACTTTACTCCAGAAGAAATTGTAATCATCAAGTAAACGTTAATAAAATCATCAACTTCAGAGTGGACGTAGGCAAGATCGCCGAACCACTATAAATCTCGTGTTTCTGTTCATTATTTCTGAATTGTGATACCCTGTTTGCTTAGATTTGAGATTTGTGTGTGAATATTGTTGATTTATATTCATATACTGGTGCTTTCACAACATTCGGGGTTTGTGACCAATTTTGGCGCAAACACTTTGGTGCTTTCACTGAGAAGAACTAGCACCCGCTACACAAGATTTGAAAATTTGAAAGACAATGACTCGACAAACAAGTAGAAGGCAAAGAGCTGAGAGAAGTCAGCACGAAGGAAGTCAAGAGGCTTCCTCAGGAGCAAACCAAGCATCGATCTTCATCACCAGGGATGAGATGGAGACAATGATGAAGAGACAGGAGGAGATGATCCAGAATTTGCTTCAACAAATTGGACAACTCGGAGCACAAAATCAAGGAACAACCGGAATCCAGAACGGAGCAGGACCATCTGGCGCAGCGCCGGAGCTGGGGGGCACCCACTTAGGACATGTTGATCCGAACACGGGAAGAGAGACAAGGACATCCGAGCAACCTGACAGCAATAGAGGGATGAACGCTCAGTCAGGGGGGCAAACACCCGAAAGCTCACACGGACTCGGGGGGCAGATCGAAGGTAGTGAACGAGGACTACAGCTTGGAGACAATGATAGATTGGCAGAGATGGTCAGGCGAGCCATGAGAGGAGGATTAGTAAACAGAGATCTTGAAGATGTGAACAAGAGTCCCTTTTCTCCTGCGATTAGGTTGGCTAGGAACCCACCAGAATTCAAACTACCAACAGTAGAAGGGTATGATGGGAGGACGGACCCTGCGGTCCATCTAACGAGGTATATAAGGCACATGGAAGTGCTGGGGGCATCACAGGAAGTCATGGCCCGGTGCTTCCCATTGTATTTGACAGACATAGCAGCTTTATGGTTCAGACAGCTAGAGAGCGGCTCCATTGGGACATGGACCGATTTGATTGAGAAATTTATGAGGCAATTCAGAGTTCATATTTCGAGACCCAAGAATGTGATGAGTTTGGCAACGCTAAAGCAGAAAGCTGGGGAGACTTTGAGGAATTTCTTGACGCGATTCAATGCGGCAGCAGCATCAGTGTATCGGCCAGATCCATCCATGGTTATGATGGCAGTTGTGTCCGGAGTAGCTGATGGCACGGAATTCAAAAATTCATTAACTAAGGATCCGCCTATGGATCTAGCAGAATTCTATCATGAGGCAGAAAAGTTTTTACGATTGGAAGATGCTAATGCTGAGAGAGAAGAAGGAGAGGGAATAGAAGTTTATGCACTTAAAGACAAAAAGCCTCTCGAAAATGATTCAGGCAAGGATAAAGGAAAACGAAAGGCTGAGGACAATGGTGACAGGTCAAAGCGACTGCGAAGAGAGCCTCGATTCACCACTTATTCAGAGCTGAATGAGAGTTTGGAGCGAATCTACCAAGATACACGAGAGCAAGTTCCCTACCGTAGGCCAATACGAAGGGATCCCACTGTTGACGAGAGGAAATCAGACAGATACTGCTTATTCCACGAACTGAATGGTCATAACACTAACGACTGTAGACATCTGAAGGATGAGGTGGAAGGGCACATCAGGAACGGTATGCTACTTCAGTATGTGAGAAGGCGAGCTCCAGCGGTGGAGCCAGAGCAACCACCATCTACATCAGCCAGGGGTGCCCCCGAGCCAGGACATCGTATGATTATCAATTAGTTGAAATAACGATGAACAAGTTGTAAACCTCTCACCAACACAGGTAAGTCATTTACACATGTGCGAGATCACGAACGGTCCATAGGCATGTTGTGAATGACTACAGACCCTATCGTTGTGGGAGTTTACACTTTGACATCCTTGCTTTGCTTTTGCTTCATTTTGATTTGAACATTTGAACTTGACTTTGTTTGACATTTCTGCTAAAGATTTATTTTCAATGAAAAAATGCTACTTGTGAGTTCGTAACGGCTAAGCCACTTACACATGTACGGGATCGCGAACGGTCCCTAGGCATGCTCTGAGATGGCGATAAACCGTTGCAACAAACAATCCGGGAATTCACCCGAACGTGAAACCTAGTATCGATGACACTAAGTCCCTCCCCGGGCACACTCAAATCACCATTTGCCTCGAACGGCACCCGACCACGAACGGTCACAATTCGCCTCGAACGGCATCCGACCGCGAACGGTCACAATTCGATCGCGAACGATCACACTTCGCCACAAACGGCACCCGACCTCGAACGGTCACCATTTGCCTCGAACGGCACCCGACCGCGAACGGTCACACTTCATCTAGTACAACATTCGATCACGAACGATCACACTCAGCCTCGTACGGCACTCGACCACGAACGGTCGTGATCCATCATAATTCGTTTAGAACGACATCCGACTTCGAACAGTCACAATTCGTCTAAAACGACATCCGACCTCGAACGGTCACCACTCGCCTCGAATGGCGCCCCCCAACTCAAATGGCTAGATCGCGAACGGTCGTCATTTAAGGTCATACAAAAAATGCTAGATCGCGAACGGTCGCATTCCACCTCAAAATGACTAGATCACGAACGGTCGTCATTTAAGGTCAGATAAAACTATCAATGTCTTTGCAGGTCATCAACAGGATATGAACATCCAGCTTATGAAACTAAAAAACACACCTTCCTATCGCAAGGCATGTTTTGGGGGGCAAATGTTATCCCGCCTTTTGGCAAGGCCGTGACACTAAAAAGTTGACTGGAAAACTAAAGACAGTTCGTCGTAAAAGTTCGTTATGCACTGTTTCACCATGGATATCAATGAATTTTGTCCGAGTCCGGATCGGGCTACAATTGATAAGACACGTCAAGCAAAGTCGTATAAACCAACACTCCAAATTTCGAGGCGATCCGAGTTCGTATGCTCAAGATATCACCAACGAAAAATGGAGTAGACAGTCCTTAGTTCGAATCCATAGGCGAAACCTATGTTCGAATCCATGAAACAAGCATCCATCAGACCGGCATCACCTCAGCATGGTCGAATCCATGAGGAACACCTTTGCTTCGACTCCATCGAGCCAGCCCATGGTTCGAATCCGTCCCACTAGGCCTAGCTTCGAATCGATCAGATGGCCAGGTTTCGTATCCATTCCCCGAATACACATTCGTTTCCTTCAAGTTTTCCTTAGTTCGAATCCATCAGAGTATTCCCACCTTCGAGTCCATCAAGGAGAAACCCTTCGAATCCATCCAGTTGTAGTGCTTCGGATCCGTGGAGTCATTCCTCTTCGTATCCATAAGGTTTGCCTTCGTTCGAATCGATCAAATCGGAGCGCTTCGAATCGATAAGGCTACTTCACTTCGCATCCTTCGCTTTGAAGACCTTCGACTCCATCCCACGAGCTACTTCGAGTCCAGCCAGTTAAAGTAACTTCGAATCGACTAACCAAGATATGCCTTGATCGATTCGAACGAGCATGTCTACGAATCTATCACCTCGAATCCACTAAGTCACAGCAGCTTGAAACGTGGAGTCGACCCAGTCGCCTCGGAGTGAAAGCCGGATCAACTCGAGAAAGGCGCGCGCCACATCACCGCATGCGTGCACCTACCGTCGATTCGAACGAATCGATTCAAACTAAATCGATTCGAACCAGGCTAGTCAACCAGAAATGCAACCTTGAATCGATCATAACTTGAGATTTACAAGTCCAAATGCTATGAAATTTTCACAGAAGCTTAAGCACATGATGAAGAATGTCCACGCCAAATTTCAGCTCGTTTGGATGATTTCTTGATCGATTCGAACCAAGGGTCGAATCGATCCCAAAGTGGGCCCGGATCTCCAGATTTCGGCCATGTGGGCCCCCTGACGTACCAGAACTGGTCTCCCCTCATTTTAGGCGAAATATCAGCCTCCTACACCTATAAATAGAGCCCCTAGTCATTCAGAAAAGGGGTCGAATAATTCTAAGTACTGAAGAGCGCCCAGATCCTGCCAGATTTACTCCAGAACACCACTGCTTCCTTAGATTCAGATTTTAATCATATAATCAGTTGTACTTTACTCCAGAAGAAATTGTAATCATCAAGTAAACGTTAATAAAATCATCAACTTCAGAGTGGACGTAGGCAAGATCGCCGAACCACTATAAATCTCGTGTTTCTGTTCATTATTTCTGAATTGTGATACCCTGTTTGCTTAGATTTGAGATTTGTGTGTGAATATTGTTGATTTATATTCATATACTGGTGCTTTCACAACATTCGGGGTTTGTGACCAATTTTGGCGCAAACACTTTACAAGCTCGAGGAGGATGGATCCGTCCATCTAATGACTTCGCTTGCCTACTCAGGGTGGATATGATACAACCGTCCACGTACCTGATCAACCAACTCCGAACTCCCAGAGTGCGAGTCGGAGTATAAACACTAACTCCAGATTCCCAGAGTGCGAACTAGGGTATAAACATCAACTCTGGATTCCCAGAGTGCGAAACGGAGTATAAACATCAACTCCGAACTCCCAGAGTGCGAGTCGGAGTATAAACATTAACTCCAGATTCCCAAAGTGCGACCTGGAGTATAAACATCAACTCTGGATTCCCAGAGTGCGAAACGGAGTATAAAGATCAACTCCGAACTACCAAAGTGCGAGTCGGAGTATAAACATTAACTCCAGATTCCTAGAGTGCGAACTGGAGTATAAACATCAACTCTGGATTCCCAGAGTGCGAAATGGAGTATAAACATCAACTTCGAACTCCCAGAGTGCGAGTCGGAGTATAAACATCAACTAACTCCAGATTCCCAAAGTGCGAACTGGAGTATAAACATCAACTCCGGATTCCCAGAGTGCGAAATGGAGTATAAACATCAACTCCGAATTACCAGAGTGCGAGTCGGAGTATAAACATTAACTCTAGATTCCCAGAGTGCGAACTGGAGTATAAACATCAACTCTGGATTCCCAGAGTGCGAAACGGAGTATAAACATCAACTCCGAACTCCCAGAGTGCGAGTCGGAGTATAAACATCAACTAACTCTAGATTCCCAGAGTGCGAACTGGAGTATAAACATCAACTAACCCCAGATTCCCAGAGTGCGAACTGGAGTATAAACATCAACTTACTCCAGATTCCCAGAGTGCGAACTGGAGTATAAACATCGACTTCAGATTCCCAGAGTTCGAAACGGAGTATAAACATCAACTCCGAACTCCCAGAGTGCAAGTCGGAGTATAAACATTAACTCCAGATTCCCAGAGTGCGAACTGGAGTATAAACATCAACTAACTCCAGATTCCCAGAGTGCGAACTGGAGTATAAACATCAACTTCGGATTCCCAGAGTGCGAAACGGAGTAAAACATCAACTCCGAACTCCCAGAGTGCAAGTCGGAGTATAAACATTAACTCCAGATTCCCAGAGTGCGAACTGGAGTATAAACATCAACTAACTCCAGATTCCCAGAGTGCGAACTGGAGTATACTAGAGTGCGAACTGGAGTATAAACATCAACTAACTCTATATTTCCAGAGTGCGAACTGGAGTATAAACATCAACAACTCCAGATTCCCAGAGTGCCAACTGGAGTATAAACATCAACTAACTCCAGGTTCCCAGAGTGCGAATTGGAGTATAAACATCAGCAAATCCAGATTCCCAGAGTGCGAACTGAAGAATAAACTTCAACTAACTCTAAGTCCCCAGAGTGTGGACTGGAGTATAAACACCAATTAGATGCGAATGACCACCCATCAACTTGCTTCGATCCCGAGAGCACAGCTAGAGTATAAACACCAAATGGGTGTGACTAACAACCCATCAACCAACTCCAGTCCTCAAAGCATGGTTTGGAATATGAATACCAAAAGGAATGTGATTCGGCTGTCCATCTATCGGCTATGGTTCCTCATCAAGTTTTGTAGTACAAAAGGCGGATGTGGTCCGACCATCTGCTCTCCAATCTTCCCTTGACACAGAGGCACACTTAACACACAAAATTGGATGTGATCCGACCATCCAGCACTAAGCGGGCGTGACACAACCGCCCATGCATCAACTCTTGTCCCCGACATGGGACCCATAACGTAAATTTATAGGGATGCACTCCAACCCTACAAGACAAAATTTCTTCCTTGATTCGATAGGGAGGCGTAGATTCAAAAACAGACCTAGCTGGATGTCCCATTCTGAATTGATATTACTACCATCCAACCACAAATGAACATGGCATGACCGTTCATCTGCTAACTCTCGCCGGTGAACCGACGGGTTGTGCATGCAACATGGGCGGATGTGACCTAACCATCCGCCAATCAATTCCTTCCTATAGTTCAGTGGGAGAAGCATCAAACTAAAGTTGTTGTAATTTGACCGGCCACACTTCGACTTTTGCCCTTGACTGGGGGCAGAGGAATCGACCGAGGAACACACGGTCCGACCATTTTCTACTAAAACTCTTAGTCCCCAGGGTGTGGACAGGGGTATAAACATCAAATAGGTGTGATGAATGGCCCTTCAACTGACTTTGATCTCCAAAGTGTGGCTACAAGAATAGACAAACGAATGAATGTGATTCGACCATTCATTCACCAACTCTGACTTAGACTCGACATGAGCAATATAAACTCACTACAGGTGCAATTAGACCATCCATGAACTAACTCTTATAACTCAAGACTGGAGGTAGAAGTACAAATCACCGAAATAAGAGAAAGGTGACTCGCTACATCTCCAGCTTAGCGTCCTTTACAACTTAAGGCAACGACTACAAGGAGACCCTAATGCTAACCAGTCAGAATGATGCCCAAAGTTCTGGGCAACCAATTATATCGTACCGCCGGATCGACGGGAAATATCGATCTGCACCTTTCACATCGTACCATTGAATCGACGGTCAATATCGGTCCTCTTCGTCTACAAGTTGATGTGACCCGAACTCCATCGAATACCTTTGACCAACAGAGCATGGATAGAAGAATAAACCACAAATGGGTGTGACTTGACCATTCTTCCTCCGTTACCTTCCTTCGATCCGTCAGGAAGAGCATGAGACCAGATGAGCATGACATGACCACATTCGAGCTAACTTTATCCCTAAATCTGACAGGAGAACGTAAATCGAAATGGACATGGTTGATCACCCAACTCCAAATGAATGCAACGCGACCACTCTTGCCATGATCCGACTAAATGAGCAATTCAAAACAAGTGCAACCTAAACATCTGCACACTGGTTCTTACCCTGGATTCAACAAGGGAAGCATCAATCCTGCATTGGATCTGACTGGACGATTCACTCTTCAGTTTTTGCCCAAAGTATGGCGACATAAGCAGCGAAGTGAATGTCATTGACCGTCCGGAATCTATCTTATGTCCGAATGTTAGCAAAGTAACAATGTATTCTGCCAATAGGAAAGAACTAGAACATAATACAAGATAGGCACGACTCATCCTTCCATCGGTTAACTCAATCCCATGGTTCAATGGGATAGAATACAAAATTGAAGCGGACATTATCTACCCTGCCACTTATCGAGATATTCCCCAGACTTGGGGGCACGAACAAGAAGATAAGATTAATATGATTCAACCATTCATCAGTCTAACCTGGTTCTTAAAGCTTGAACTACAGTATAGACACATCTAGGACGAGACTAGACCATTCGCGTAATGCATCCTCCAACCCGAGACTGGGGGCAAAAGAGTAATTATCCAAGAATTGACTATGACAATTTGAACCTATGACCCATGCCTAATATTCATAACAACTCAAGGTTATGACTAAAAGGATGCCTAGAGATAGAATCATCGGATCAATACCCGAACTCATGGGCGACCTATCATCATTCCAACCCTTAAAATGAGCAACGGATCACGAGTACATTGAATGAAAAGCGCATCATTCAAAAACACAAGTGAATTCAATCTCAAAGCTGGAGCCAGCTATGTAGCAGTGTGCAGTACAAGGCTAAGTTCTACTAATCCTTTGATTCAACGTCCTTATAAGCCTGATCATTAACCATTGCAAATAAACACAGGAGGCGCCTACAACCCATCACGAGTATTGTAGATCAGATCACAACCCTACGCAATTATGAAGAAAGAGTCAATTGTTTTACTTCAGGTGAATCTTGATGTCTTCGCTTGGACTCGACCTCATATATATATGTATATATATAGATATATATATATGTATACGTATATATATATATATATATATGTATACGTATATATATATGTATACGTATATATATATGTATACGCATATATATATATATGTATACGTATATATATATATGTATACGTATATATATATATATGTATGCGTATACATATATGTATATATGGACTCTCGCTAGCCATGAAGAATCCTGCATTAAATGTCGACCCGAGGCATGTCTCGGTGAACAAAAACGATGCGACATGGATCCGGAGAGATCTGTTGCACTTAAAGAGAAGGCGAATCTGCTCAAAACCAGTGGGTTTATCCATGATGCCCTCCAACCAAAATGAGTATCTAATCCTTTACTTATAAGAAAAACGAACAGAGAGTGGAGGACATATGTCAACTACTCAGATTTGCATGGGGCATGGCAAAGCACATCTTTCCACTTCCAGTGATCAACCAACTAATGGACCTAACCATCAGACATGAATTACTCACATCCATGGATGCAAACTCCAGATACAATCGGATACTGAAGCATGTCCTAGACCAGGAATACAACTGTTTCATTATTGACCTGGGCCTATAGTGCTATGCTGAAATCCATGAATTCAAACTTGAGAACGCTTATGCTACTTACCAAAGAACGATTAACAGATCATTCAAAAATCATATCGGCCGATCGATGAAAGTAGATGTGGTTAATATGCTTGTGAGATCACAACTATCAAACGACCATATCGATGACTTGACAGAGTTAGAGACACCCATGTACCGAGGACAACCAAGCGGCTCTGATAGATCACTTAAAGAGACCTTCCATTTTACCCAAACCTTTGGATCACGAAGATTTATACATCAATTGGGCCGTGTCAACACACGCCATAAGCATCGCAATGCTATGTGAAGATAAACGAATCAAAAGACTAGTATATGATGAAGGCTGGCTATTGACAAGCTCACCCCGTTAACGTCTATATCGACCAGCCGTTACGATAGGTCCAATAGAAACCTTAGATGTCTGAAAATTTACTCAAATGGAGTATCAAGCTAAGCCAATTTGATATCACTTATCTCCCTCGGAGAGCTCTCCATGGCAAACATTATCATACTTCATATCTAAATCCACCACATCAGACGACTATCCGAAGAACAGTGGATGTTAACGCTAAAAGTTGAACGCTAACACCCGGTGTGTGTAAAGAAAAAGTGAAAGCACCACCCATTGGTACGGGAACAGAGTATAAGCAGAAAATAGCAGAAAACAGTAAAAGACAACGATTTTATAGTGGTTCGGCTCGTAATTAAGCCTACGTCCACTTTTTATTCTTTTATTGCTGATTTGGTTACAATTTGATACAATGCACTTCAAATACAATTCACTTTGATCACAAAAACACTTCAGACTAGTAGCTCAAACTTCGATGTGATAAGATTCTTTGAATCCATGTCGGATGTGCAAGATCTCTTTCGAAGCTTGTTGTAGTGTCTTTGGTCTTTGGAATGCTTGATGTGTTGGATGAGTTAAGAGTTCAGCAGAGTAATAGCGCTTTAGAAGATCAGCCAAAAGTCCCCCTGAAGTTGGAGTGTCTCTTGTATTTATAGGGAAGATTCTGGGCGGAATTCAATCGTAGAAGTCCTAGGTCGTGTACGACCTAAAGTAAGTCGTAGGTCGGCAGCGACCTAGGGGATGGGTTCTGATCTATCTCGCTTGCGCTTAGTCTCTTCTGAATGGGTTAATAGGTCGCGTACGACCTAATATAGGTCGTAGAGACCACTTTAGACCACCTTGTTCTTAGGTCGTTAGGTAGTAGGATCCCTTAAGTCGCTAGGTTGTATGATCTTTAGATCGCTGAGGACTGAAGCCACTAGGTCATTTGCAGGCTAACCCGTTAAGTCGTTAGGTCGTAAGTCCTTCTAACTCCCTAGGTCGCTAACTCCTTTCAGTAGTTAGGTCGTTAGCTTCTTAGGTCGGAAGGTCGCAACCTGTTAGGTCGCTTAAACCGTTTTATAGTTAGGTCGCTAGGATCGTCCCGTAGTTAGGTCGTAGCTTTCTTGAGTTAGGTCGCTCGCCTGCCTATCTCGTTAGGTCGCAGCTCCCCATAGGTCGTAGGTCGCTTTGCATCTTTAGGTCGTTAACGAAGAGGAGTTAACAGTGGAGAACCGTCCAACCGATGGAGAACGTACACCGATGGAACTTCCAATAATCGGCTTTCTAACATCGAAGTTGCGTTAATGACTCCTGAGGAACGAACGATCTGCTACGCTATGAAACTCAACTTCCTTGCAACAAATAACAAAGCTAAGTATGAAGCATTGGCGCTCAAACTTGCAAGAAAACTACGAGTGGAAACTTTACATATCTTATGTGATTACTGGTTAGTAGTATACCGAGTCAGGAAAGATTATTCGAGTAGGGGGCAACATCTTGCTCCTTATCCTAGCTGGGTCCAAAAACTACTGGCCGGCTTCGACTATTACACCACTACACAAATCCTCAGAGAACTAAACGAAAAGGCCGAATCACTCGCCAAGCTAGCCAGTTCAGGGGCTGCACGACAAATAGACTTTATCCCAGTTGAAATGCTTATTATTCTAGGCATTGACATATGAAGATCAACTAGATCTTGGAGATGGATCCAGAAAAGAGTCACGGATGAATCCTATCAAAGATTATCCACAATCGGGGATTCTTATTGAATAAAGGAATAAGAAATGGCATATCCTCCGTGAAGCATCACTGCATGATTATGTCTGGATCGTTTGACTCCATCGATACAAAGCATTACTTTTGTATCCATCGATCCGAGACCCAATATTACGTATCCATCGATACGAAGCATACATTCCAACATATCAGATCAATCCAGGAGAGGATCGATACAAAGGAAGTACTTAAAACAACCATCGACCGTTGTTACAACTCGAATTTCACATCGATCCAGGAGAGGATCGTTACGAAACTCGATAAAAAAAACTTGACAATGACCCATGAACGTGCAAACGTTGACGGGAGTCATCTTAACATACGTAGACGTATGACGAACTAATATTCAATTTTTAAAAATTTACAAGAATTGAATGCTCACCTGATGACAATTACAATAGCGAACAACAAATCGCTAGCACTCGACACTCAGTTACAACAATGCACTACATAATCATTGGCAGTCAACAAATCAACATTTATATTACTGGTGTTATCCCACCTTTTGGCAAGGCCGTGACACTAAAAAGTTGATTGGAAAACTAAAGACAATCCGTCGTAAAAGTTCGCTATACACTGTTTCACCATGGATATCGATGAATTTTACTCGAGTCCGGATCGGGCTATAGTTAATAAGACACATCAAGCAAGGTAAGGAAAAGCAACGTTCCAAGTTTCAAGTCAATCCGAGTTCGTACGCTCAAGATATCATCGATGCAAGTTGGAGGAGGTGACCCTAAGTTCGAATCCATAGGCAGAGCTTCTATTCGAATCCATAAGCCAGGCCTACGTTCGAATTGATCGGCCTCTGTTCGTATCCTTTGGTTCGAATCCATCCAGTTCGCAACCACAAGCACTCGTTCGAATCGGTCAGGATGTGCCGCTTCGAATCCATCAGGGGTCATTGGCTCATATCCATCAGATTAAAGCCCTTTGAATCGATGAGACCAAAGTCATTCAGAACGCTTCGAATCCACGAAGCCACTATACTTCGAATCCATCCGGTTGAGACGGCTTCGTATCGATCAACCGTTATAGGCCATGGTCGATACGAACGCACCTTGCCTCGAATCCACCAAGTCGAAGCAGCGAAAAACGTGGAGTCGACCCAGTAAACTCGGAGAAAAAGCTGGATCAACCCGGGAAGCGCGCGCGACACGTCACCATTCACTCGCGCAAACCATCGATTCGACCCTATCGATTCGAAGGGGATCGATTCGAACCAGGCTGGTACACCGTAAATGCAATCTTGAATCGATCATAACTTGAGATCTATAAGTCCAAATGCTATGAAATTTTCACAGAAGCTTGAGCACATGTTGAAGAATGTCCACACCAAATTTCAGCCCGATTGGATGTTTTCTTGATCGATTCGAATGGACTTCGAATCGATCCCAAAGTGGGCCCGGATTTCCTGAAAGCGGGCATGTGGGCCCCCTCACGTACCAGAACTGGTCTCCTGAAATTTAGGCGAAATATCAGCCTCCTACACCTATAAATAGAGCCCCTGGTCATTCAAAAAAGGGGTCGGAGAATTTATAGAGTAAAAGAGCGCCCGGACTCTGCCAGAATCATTCCAGAACTCCATTGCTGCCATTGATTTCAAATTTTAATCATAAGACCTGATGTATTAGACGATAAAAAGTTGTAATCTTCAAGTATCGAGCAATAAAACGATAAAACTTCAAAGTGGACGTAGGCAAGATCGCCTAACCACTATAAATCCTGTGTCATTTACTGCTTTTATTAAGTTTCCTGAGTGATTTGCATACTTATTTCTCTACATATTTGATATTTGTGATCTGTGATTGCGAACTGGTGCTTTCAACGGCTATTGCTTGTTTGGACATCTCTGTTATGGAATTCATGTGAACGTTAATTTGATATTTGCAATTGTGTAGAAGAAGTTATTCGCGTATGCTTTGGATCGCGAACGGTCCACAAGCACGCCTTGTATGGCGACGAACCGCCACGATCGCTGATTCAGAAATTCACCCGAACGTGAACCTGACATCGATAATACTAAGTCCCCCCCGAGCACACTCATTCGCCTCGAACGGCACTCGACCTCGAACGGTCACCGTTTGCCTCAAACGGCACCCGACCGCGAACTATCACACTTCATCTAGTATAACATTCGATCGCGAACGATCACACTCTACCTCGTGCGGCACCCGACCTCGAACGGTCATAATTTGCCGCGAACGGCACCCGACCATGAACGGTCCCATTTCTTTATTTGCCACGAACGACATCCGACCGCGAACGGTCCCATTTCTTTATTTGCCGCGAACGGCATCCGACCGCGAACAGTCCCATTTCTTTATTTGCCGCGAACGGCATCCGACCGCGAACGGTCCCATTTCTTTATTTTTCCGCGAACGGCATCCGACCACGAACGGTCCCATTTCGTTATTTGCCGCGAACGGCATCCGACCTCGAAAGGTCATCAACAAGATATGAACATCCAGCTTATGGAACTACAAAACACACCTTCCTTTCGCAAGGCATGTTTCGGGGGGCAAATGTTATCCCGCCTTTTGGCAAGGCCGTGACACCAAAAAGTTGACTGGAAAACTAAAGACAGTCCGTCGTAAAAGTTCGCTATACACTGTTTCACCATGGATATCGATGAATTTTACTTGAGTCCGGATCGGGCTACAATTGATAAGACACATCAAGCATGGTCAGGAAAAGCAACGTTCCAAGTTTCAATCCAATCAGAGTTCGTACGCTCAAGGTATCATCGATGCAAGTTGGAGGAGGTGACCCTAAGTTCGAATCCATAGCCAGAGCTTCTATTCGAATCCATAAGCCAGGCCTACGTTCGAATCGATCGGCCTCTGTTCGTATCCTTTGGTTCGAATCCATCCAGTTCGCAACCACAAGCACTCGTTCGAATCGGTCAGGATGTGCCGCTTCGAATCCATTAGGGGTCATTGGCTCGTATCCATCAGATTAAAGCCCTTCGAATCGATGAGACTAAAGTCATTCGGAACGCTTCGAATCCACGAAGCTACTATACTTCGAATCCATCCGGTTGAGACAGCTTCGTATCGATCAACCGTTATAGGCCACGATCGATACGAACGCACCTTGCCTCGAATCCACCAAGTCGAAGCGGCGAAAAACATGGAGTCGACCCAGTAAACTCAGAGAAAAAGCTAGATCAACCCGGGAAGCGCGCGCGACACGTCACCATTCACTCGCGCAAACCATCGATTTGATCCTATCGATTCGAAGGGGATCGATTCGAACCAGGCTGGTACACCGGAAATGCAATCTTGAATCAATCATAACTTGAGATCTATAAGTCCAAATGCTATGAAATTTTTACAGAAGCTTGAGCACATGTTGAAGAATGCCCACACCAAATATCAGCCCGATTGGATGTTTTCTTGATCGATTCGAATGGACTTCGAATCGATCCCAAAGTGGGCCCGGATTTCCTGAAAGCGGGCATGTGGGCCCCCTCACGTACCAGAACTGGTCTCCCGAAATTTAGGCGAAATCAGCCTCCTACACCTATAAATAGAGCCCCTGGTCATTCAAAAAAGGGGTCGGAGAATTTATAGAGTAAAAGAGCGCCCGGACTCTGCCAGAATCATTCCAGAACTCCATTGCTGCCATTGATTTCGAATTTTAATCATAAGACCTGCTGTATTAGACGATAAAAAGTTGTAATCTTTAAGTATCGAGCAATAAAACGATAAAATTTCAAAGTGGACGTAGGCAAGATCGCCGAACCACTAGAAATCCTGTGTCATTTACTGCTTTTATTAAGTTTCCTGAGTGATTTGCATACTTATTTCTCTACATATTTGATATTTGTGATCTATGATTACGAGCTGGTGCTTTCAACGGCAATTGGGTGTTTGTGACCAATTTTGGCGCAAACAACTGGAAATCAATCGAAGGTTACATCTTTTGACGAAAAGATAGCAACTACTCAACGAATCAGATAGAACTTTTTCAGAATGAAGGATGCAGCATTTCAAAGCACGTCATGTTCACACAAAACGTACTTTGGGGGGCAAATGTTATCCCGCCTTTTGGCAAGGCCGTGACACCAAGAACTTGACTAGAAACCAATGACAGTTCGTCTTGGAGATCGGTTATACGCAGGTTCACTATGGATATCGATGAATTTTTTCCGAGTCCGAATCGAGCTAAAATTGATATGACACGACAAGCAAAGCTATGAGAGCTAACATTCCGAATTTCAAGTCAATCGGAGTTCATATGCTCAAGATATTGATCGATCACGGTTGAGAAACTCCAACTTGCATTGATCATATCTCGAGATCTACAAGTCCAAATGCTATGAAATTTTCACAGCAGCTTAAGTACAACATAAAGAATGCTCCTGCCAAATTTCGATTCGATCGGAGGAAGTCTTGACCGAGTCGAAATTCGTTCGTATCGATCGCGGATGGAAAAACTCCAACTTGCATCGATCATATCTCGAGATCTACAAGTCCAAATGCTATGAAATTTTCACAGCAACTTAAGTAAATCATGAAGAATGTTCCTGCCAAATTTCGACTCGATCAGAGCAAGTCTTGACCGAGTCGAAATTCGTTCGTATCGATCGCGGATGGAAAAACTCCAACTTGCATCGATCATATCTCGAGATCTACAAGTCCAAATGCCATGAAATTTTCATAGCAGCTTAAGTACAACATGAAGAATGTTCCTGCCAAATTTCGACTTGATCGGAGCAAGTCTTGACCGAGTCGAAATCTATTCGTATCGATCACGGATCGGACCGAAACTTCATGGGCTTGGGCGCGCGGGCCTGGTCACGTGCCAGAGAGGGTCTCCCGAGATCTGAGCGAAATACCAGCCTCCTACACCTATAAATAGACCCCCAAAGCCAACAAAAGGGGTTCTTCTTCCTCTTTGAGGTCTCCAATGCCCGGACTCCGCCAGATCCAGATCTGAACTCAATTGCTGCTGCTACCAGCGAATTTCACTGCTGTAAATCATTGTTATTCGCTACAATTCATTGAAATCAATTGTAAACATCAAAGAAAGATCAATAAAGCAAACTACTTCATAGTGGACGTAGGCAATACGCCGAACCACTCTAAATTCTTGTGTCTTCCTGCATTTTAGTTATTCTCATTTCTGAAATTTGGAGTTTTTGTTAGATAAATCCTCTTTTTACATTTAATTTCTTCACTTTATCTCTTCAAAGACTTCCGAAGAGTGTTGTGCCCAATTTTGGTACAAACAATGTCCGTAATCAATAGCCAGCCATTGCCGACTGTCATGATACATTTACCACAAAAACTACTCTAAATTAACTGTTATCAAAATATTTTCCACATATTTCAAAAAGAAACATTTATTTCCCTCTAAATTGATTGTTATCAAAGTATAGTCACCTTTGGAAATATTACCGCTGGAATTTTTTTCACATGGAAAATAAAACAGAAATTAGAGGGAGATAGGCAAACATGTACTTGTGTTGTGAAAAATATCCATGAGCTATGTATCATGCCTTGGTTTATAATTTTCGTTACAACATTTTATCGGAAGAAAAAAAACATTTGTGTACAGATAGTACATGAAGGGTTTGTATTACTCAAATATTACTAACTATAGAAGGAGGTTAGATAGAATGTGAAGCAACTAATGTATGTGCATAGGTAAATACCAGTGACAAATTTGGAGGATGAACATGTGAATTCAAGTGATGTTAATAATCCATCAAACAAATTTTCTTTCCCTTGAAAATTTTGTTGTTAAACTATTAAAAAGAAACCACCATATGAACTTGAGTGATGCAATTTAATAAGTGCTCTGATAAAAGTAAATCAACATTTTTGCATACGATTTTAAATTATCCAATTTGAAATCAACTTCGCTTTTCTTTAACATCATTTTATGGATGTTAAAGATATAAAGCACAGACAGCCTATTCTTATTGATGTTAATTAATATGTTTTAATTCATGAAAGAAATTAGCCTTGATATTCAATGTTGATAAAAGATCGGTATCTTCTAATAAAAAGTTAATTTGCTGTGTTATAGTGTAGATTCTTGTTGATCAAATCGGTATTATCAGGAAACCAGGTTGACGAAAACCTTTAGCATTTATATGGTTCTTTCATTTGCATAAAGGCCAATAAACATGAAATTTAAGTGGGTATAAATATATATTTAGGTGACATATAACAAATCGGTAGATTTGATTAGACATGTGTACACCTTTAAAATTTAACTTCCATCTCTTGCTTATAAAAAGTCTAAACAATAGGATGTGTGTTTGTGTGAATCAAACGGGACCAAAGGCATTAAAAAACATGTAAACTAAATTCACCAATATCAAATTACCTTATTATTTTAAGTTCCCCTCAACTCATCGACCAAATGAAATTCAAAGTATTTAGCCCCACCAATAACCGAAGTTCTCGTATTTGCCTATATGGTTACAAATATAATAAGGTTTCACATAATTGAAATAAAAACCAGAACTTAACACATACTTGTACACAATTAAATGATGTACATAAAAAGTAAGATAAGTGAGAAGGGTAAGGAGGTCGAGTGTAAGATAATTGATCATTAAAAATCATAGAGAAAGAAAGTATTATAAAAACAAAATTACTTGAGCATAAACTAAAAATAATGTGCCAAGTTTTGGTAGTTAGAATTACAAGAAATTTAAAGTCATCTTATCCCAGCCGAGTTTCGGCACCTTTGATGCAGCAAGTTGATTCTCGATATTCAAAGAGGCAAGCAGAACAAGCAAGTCAAGGATTTGGGGAGGCATGTTGATGGAAAAATTCGAGTGCGTCATTGAGCTTGCACGTAGAGGAGCACGTTGGCAAAGGCGGCTCATTGTTCGTCATGTGTAGACCAAAAAATCGAGAAGAGAAGGTGTCGAAGAGGGTGGGTTTTCTTGCATCTGTGCGCATACATGTACAAGGTGCACAATTTAGGGAAGAAGAAAGGACTAGGTCAGGGATTAGTTAAGTTAATTATTTTAGCTAATCACGTTTCTTATAAAATTTGTATCTCTTGCATACAAGGTCCAATTAAGACGGGTCTTCATCGTTGCACTCGTAGTGAGATTATCTACGCCATTGTATGGACTTAGACTGGATTCGAACAATTGAGAATTTATAGTTCAGATTAACGGAATCATAACTCTATATTTCCATTTCAGCATAAATTCCCATAATTTTATGTAACGCCCCCGCCCCCCCTCCCGAGACTCACATTAACAAAGAGAATTACTGGGTAATTTGCATGCTAATGCAAAGAATGGGGCTGGTAAGGAGCGACGATCTATAATCTTGTCTTCAACATCTACTGAATACGTTGATGAATGCTTTATATTTTTTTTTCTGTCTCTTGTGAATCGACATATCCAATAAATGCTTAATACAAAACTATAAGTGGCTAACGGATCTACCAGAACAAAATACAATAACAGAATGCATATCACATCACAAAACAGTAAACATCATATATATAAATACATATACACTGATTCATCCCAGTACAATACAAAATGATACACAAAAGTAGTTCAGAGACCACACTATATACATCTAATCAAAATACATATCAGAGTCAAGCGGAAGGAAATGTAACCTACACAAAAGTGCTAGGCTGATATCCAAGCAGATGCATCAAAGCTAAGGCCCATAACTGGAAGCTAACCTGAAACGACTCGGTCTGACCTGAGTATAAAATACACGGGTCAGTCTAGCTAAAACAATCAGTTAGTAAGGATAGATGATAATATGAAGCTTATAATACAAGGTGATAATTCTTCTCGAATAAGAAAAAGCAATAGAAAAGCATGACCATATCTTAAGTGAATTAAATATCACTTAAGCATAAAGAACCTCTAAAGAAGTAACTCAAAATAAATCATCAAGTATAATAGTCACCTCATATCATCGACGATAGCCAAAATTAGATATAAGGGCTTCTCTAACCTTATTTCTTAAATAGAAGAAAACTCAAATGATAAATCTCAAAATGGAGAAACCTCAAACACAAAATACGCCAAAATGGCAAACTCAGGTATCTCCAAAAGGAGAATATAATCTCAATTTCAGAAATAGGACCTAACAACCCAAACAAAAAGCCCAACAGCTATAAATAAAATATGGACCCAACAGCCCAATAATAGCCCGACAGTTGTAAGAAGAGAAAGGATCAACAACCCATTTGTAGCTACAAAAACCCAGATTGGACCCAACAACCCAATAAAAAGCCTAACAGCTATAAAATATGAAAGGACCCAACAACCCAATTTATGGCCCAACAGCCTGCCAAGTACCGTGTACTAGAGACCCCCGACCACTTTTAGGACCCAACAACGCCAAAATAGCTCCTCAGCTATATATATAAGTATGTGTACACATAGAACCCAACAGCTCAAATACTGGCATTCACTCGTGAATGTGTCACAAACTCTCAGCTAGGAACCCGAAAAGCGGTAACGTGCGTACCATACCACATGTTCTCACTAAACGGTTTACTAACCGTTAGTCAACGTCACATTGGAAAACTAAAAACTTGTCTCATCTCATCGACAAGTATAAATAAACCTCGTGATGGTTCATCATGAACCATAAATCTCAAAATAGGAAATCACAAACTCAAAACTTGCCTCATATCATCGGCAAGTATAAAAACATCGTGATGGCTCTCATCGACCATAACTCCTACAATATGAGATCTCAAACCATAAAACTCGCCAAATATTAGCCATCCTAGATAATTCCTATAAATAGGAATTATAAAACTCAAAATGCACTATAAAATGGCAAAACAACTCAGAATCGATAACCTTTAATAGCTTCGATCGGCTTCGATCGTACAAGTCCAGAATTAACCGAAACAGTAAACGCATGTGTCCCATACCACGTGTTTTACTAAATCGTTTAATTCTCTTTCTCATACGTTCGAATAGTGCAATAATGTGCATTTTATATTTAAAATAATTTATTAGAGAAAACTAGCTTTTAAAACTATTTTTCCGAAAACGCTTATTGAAACCCATATTTGAAATTCCTTTATTATAGGAAATAAATAAATTTTATATTTGAAAATACTTTAAAATATTATATAATTATTATTTTGAAATGTCCATTTATTTCAAAATTATTTCAAAAAGGTTTGGAGAAAACCGTGCTCGAAAATAATGAAAAACAAAGAAGATTCCTCAAAACCGATGATTCGAATTCAATTCAAATTTGACTCAAAATCAATTCAAATTTGAACTTCAAATTCTCCAAAATTTGGCTAGCTTATTGGTAGGCATCGTAGCTCTTAAAACATCATAAAAACATAATCAAAATCAAGCAAAATAGAGAACAACTAAGCTAGAATAAGCATCACATTTCACACAACACAAGAGAAGAAGGCCCAGTCCAAATGCCTTAGAGGTCGGCATGCAGGTCGACCTCTCTCCCCTCTAGGTCGACCGTACGGTCGACCTAGAGAGCTTAGGGTCGACCCCTAGGTCGACATGCATGTCGACCTAGGGCACGAACTTTGCCCAGTAAATTATTCAGCCTCGACCTGATTTTCCAACGCGATTTCCAGATAGCAAACGATGATAAAAAGCAATGAAATCTGGCTTGCATGTAATACAACATCCAAAATATAATCTAGAAAAGATTTGGCAACAATTCATCAAGATATCAAGAAATTATCACTACCCAAAGATGCAACAGAAACAAGATTGTAAACTGTAAATAAAACTTGACAGAATTTGTTATAGTAAGCTATTATCTTCCAGATTTTTGAATTAGCAGGCAAGATTTAGATAGAGTTGTGAGTTAACAAACTCACCTTGCATTAGAGAAGATAAAACCTGAATTTGCTTGAAAGAGTTGATTTTGGATCAAGAACAGCTTCAATTTCCTATAGAACTCAATATACAAACATGTAAGGGAAACAAACAATTACCAGACAATATAAATTCTCAAACTTGGATCTTTGATGAAATATTTAGTTTTGGAATGGATTACCTTATGATTTCTCCTTAGATTAGCTAGAGACAACAATTTATTGAAGAGAATTGAAGATTTATAGCCTTGAATTTGAAAAATAGTGAAGTTTCTTATTTACTGGTTTCTTTCTTTTATCGGAGAAGAAGAAGGTGGAGTAGAGTATGTACAAGTAAGTTTCTCACTTCTCATTTCTTCTTGTTACTTCTAATTAATGGGATTTGGACCCAATACAATAAATCAATTAATATATGTGAACTAGTTAACACAAAAACAAGTCTATTTACTTATGTAATAAAGTAAAACAACCATTTCTTCAAGTTTTTAATACAAATAAAACATGTAAACATACTTACATGTTTAAATAAAATATTTTACATTTAATAAAAAGATAAATTTTAGTTTTTAAAATGTTTTGGTTATTAAAATTCTTATTTTACACAAATAACCAATTTTACACTAATAAATACATAAATCCACATTTTTAACTTAAATAATTCACAAAAATTATTTTCTTGCGTAGAAAAATATAACAAACCACCTTAAACTCAAATTCATAATCAAAACATATTTTTAAACCCAATTTCACCTTGTTATTAAATATAACACACTTTTAAAAATTAATTACTTCTTTTAAAAATTATTAAAAGAAGCAAATGGCAATAATTAATAAAATTATTGCACTATCACCAAATAAAAATCATCTTCCACTTATTGTTAACTCAAACCATTATAATGAAGTTCCCAAAACTTTATTTTCTCATTTATTCTGAAAATTTATTGTTTATTTCAAATAAATAATATAAATTTCCAATTTATTATTAATTCTCAATATTAAATTATAACTATCGTTATAATTTAATATTTACAGGTAATCACTAAAACCAGGGTTGTTACATTTTATATATTGAAAAATTACCCAGTAGAGGTAGATATGTGTGTGTGTATGAAATTGCTTCCCATTTGATTGGATTTGTTTGAGTAGATATTCTGGATAATTTATTGAAGTCCCATAAACTTATATTGTGTTCTATTTGTGTTGAATATAGGTAGATAGCAATAATATTGATTTATCTCATACTTAAAATTAATTAATCACTAATTTGTCGTTATGGTAGTGGTAGGAATATTATTATATATTTTATTACTAATTGGTAATAAGAGTGACTTTTACAATAAGCTAAAAGTCTTAAAATGGATTTATAAGCTATTTTTATACTTTATAAAATAATGGAATGGTCTTGTATAATAATAGAAAAGGGAATGGACTTTTATTGACATGGTTTAGTAAATAAAAGTAAGATTAGATTATTTAAAAATCGAATTGCTTTTCTTAATGTATGTCTACATGTATGGAAATATCCATACAGGTATATCTTCATGCTATGACCAATCTCATATAGCCATAGCGAGCATCGAGTGCGGCAAGTTGCATGAGAGTATAGGGTCAATAATCGCTACGATGAAGGTCGAAGTGTGATTTGTGAAGATTTCATGTATTTGTGTACGTGGGTGTGTCTATGCGTGCATAAGCAAGTGCATCGATACATAGAATCACAAGAAGTGAGGGGTCAATTAAGTTCATTTTGGCATGTTAGAGAAGGTCTGGTTGTTATATTCGCTCGTAGAACTCTATAAGTGCAACGAATGGATTTTGGTATCGAAATCGGTTTTCAGATACTTAAGAAACCATTTCAAAAATGTCAACTAATCGACTCCGAAAGAGGTCCGATAGGGTGGAGGCATGCTTGGAGTGCTAGGTGGCTCATCGAGCGAAGCGCCAGAAGAAACAAGGCTCGAATTGGCGAGCGTTGGCCAACTTAGCTCGTTGGCTTAGGCTTATTGCATAGGAATTGCTAGTCTCAATCGACTAGTGTGTAATACCATTCGACTCAGGCCAACCGACTGGAAAAGTTCCCAATCGAATGAAGGTGCACCGACCTAGGCAATATGCCCAGTTCAATTGTAAGCCTTCGGGAATCTTTCCCCATTTTGTGTATGTTCTTCGTGAGACTTCAGCACACACTACGCCATAAATGGCCTTCTACAACACAAAAAAAATGTTGGGTCAGGCCCAAAAAATGTTGCCATAGGTCTATGGCAACACTTTTCGGGTGATGCAATTTTTGTCATTGCCTTAGACCTCAAAGGCAACATTTTGACTATCTAAGGCAACATAAGTAATATTATTGCAATAGAACCCTATTTGGGTCTATAGCAACACCCATAGGTGCCTGTAGCAACATTCAAAAATGTTGCTATAGATATTAATTTTCTGAATTTGTGGGGCCCACAATGTAGAGCATATTTGATTTTTTAATAGAAATAAATATTTATTTAATAAAATGCTATTGCACAGAATTTGATATTCAAACAGTATTTTATTTAAATAAATATTTTATTTCAACATTTGAAATAGTACAAATTCATGACTCCACTATTTTACAATTTAATGATTTATAACACTGATATTCACATATACAGATATTCCTCACTACATCTCTCAGTTCACTCATTACATATACAGTTTCATTTACAGACACATACTGACTCATACGCTGAATCTTCAATTACTTCCATATCTGTCCAGCCATCCGTACACCAGAGGACATATAGTTGTGTGGTTGCACAAGGTTCAATGTATAAATCTGCAAAAAAAATTATTAGATGACTTATCCAAGACAAATTACATAAATCACATAGCAAATGTAAAAATATGAGCGAATTTTTGTTTCTACTAAAGGTATACTGAATTGAGTTTCCTAATTCCACTTCATTACATAACTTACCCAGAACTTTGCCCATATTCTCTCTCGAGGACCTATCTTATATACTAGAAATTGTTAGGTTCAAAATTGAGTACATACTCAAATGCTTTTTAATATCTGAAACCACTCATGTAGGCAGACTTCACCGTTTGCCAAAATTTCTCATGCTTAAAAGAACTACGCTTATAATTCTGGCTAGCGCTTCGAAAGTTTCATGCATATGCTATACTTAAACCTAGTTCATGTACAGACATATGCTTTTAGGACTTATTTTCCTAAAACTAATGTATAAACTTGACCCTCTATAATACATATACATATCTGAACCCAAACATTAACCTACACACTAGCGATTCTCATTTATTATAAATTGGTATATCATTAAACCCAGAGTTCCCACCAACTGAATTCCGCATTAATGTTGAATATATAAAATCAAGCACACTTATGCCTTAGCAACATCAGGTGATTCAAAATTTATATGTACTTACAGCCCAAGTGAATGAAGTGTAACATCTGCAGCAGTCTTTTCTGAATTGACTAGCTGTAATAATCATCAAGCAAATAATTGTAAGTAAATCCACAAATAGTGACACCGTTGTAATAAGAATAGTCAGTAAGTAATTTTCTCACTGTGTAGGTAAACGCTGAAACTGGCAGACTA
The DNA here is from genome assembly GCA_030737815.1 of Allium fistulosum. Lineage (NCBI taxonomy): Eukaryota > Viridiplantae > Streptophyta > Magnoliopsida > Asparagales > Amaryllidaceae > Allium > Allium fistulosum. The sequence goes on along the minus strand of CM060907.1, from coordinate 1,111,662,226 downwards.
CTTTGCTGATAGTTGAGGAATAAATTGTGATATTTGACGGCATGTTATTTTTATTTCAGGGTCAGGTTCACCTACGAGTATAAAAAAAGTGAAGAAAATATCAGCTAAATTAGACAAATCTTGGAAGTATATTTATTGAAAGATACCATCATAAACTGTCCATGATATCAGATACAAAGCATCATAAACTGTTCACCAACGTAGATAGTCCTGCATAGATACAAAATCACTAATGTTGCACTTGCATATTACTTAACAAGATATATATAACAAGATACAAAATCACTATGTATACCCACTTTTAAATGTAGAAAATCAAATAATTTCATCAAAATATTACTCCATTCTTTTTTATTTAACTTGCCATGATATGAGGTCAGTCAAGTGGTTATTATACTAAATTTGTTTAGTATTGTGTAAATACCTATCATGCATGGCTAATAAGTATTATATAGTAGCTTTTTTAATTAGCAGCAACACTAATAATGAAACTCATGGTTAAAATTGGAGTGCTACATTGTTTAAGGATTTGGTACTCAATGGCATTCACATACATACGTAAAAAGTGACATTGACTTATTTATGCTAAATGCATGTTCTTTAACACTTCAAGACTGTAACAAATGGAATAATAATTGCAGTCCCTAAAAATCATGAGCTGTAAAATATATTAATAGGTAACATCTTGATTGCAAACCTGGTTAATATATGGTTCCATCTGATGTAGTAACTCATATCCCTGTGTAAAAATTGAAGTCCTTATTTTAACTGAATGTTTGTTAAATGAAATATAACATAAATGAATACAAGAAAGAGGAAATAAAGCAACTTACTTGTTTAAAATAGCGAAGATGTGCATCCATTGTTGCACTTACAGTTTCCAAAAATTCATACCATTTCTTTGCCTCAATATTTGGTAGAGCTGGGATCTATAAACACAGTTAACTGCTCAATTCAAACGTATGAATTCAATTAACTAAAATACCACATAAGAATGCATAACAGACACACACCAGACTGAACTACGATTCCTCAAATGCAGATTTTGCACAATGAAGTTCCTGTTGTGTAGGCGTACTATTTTTAATTTTTTCTTAAACGAATGGATGACTGGTTCAACTCAACTGATGCAAAGAGAAGATTCAGATTGAAATAAACAAATTACCGTAAGCACCTTGTTCGGTTACGATACAAATGAAAGCAAAGATCTGTCGCTACAACCACAGCTCAAATTAGTGACTATCAGGCAAAGAATAATAGGATTTCCATTTATATCTTCAACCGTGAGCTTAATCGCTTGCCCAACCACTCTCCCAATTGTCGAATTGAATGTGAACAGAGCTCCAAAGTTCATAACAGTTGGCTTAAAGAGGGAAGCAGTGTCATTTTTGTAGGACGGTAAAAACATCCTATTTTGCCTAAATCTATTCGCATTCAATTCTAGGATTTACAGCACTCCAATTGTGCCTTACCCCTTGAGCGTCGAATGTAAGATATCTGGGAGAACCACTTTTCTTGAATTGGCTGTAGATATGGAAATAGGAGTGGATTTGCCTTAAACTCTTAAACAGTAGGATACGATTTTATAATTTGAATGATTTTTGCAGATCCCTAATCGGCACCATCGCATAAATCAAAAATAAACCATAATTCCAGATGCCATAACAGACCTCAAAATAATTAACATAAATAGGCACTAAAGATTGAATTGGTTTTGTGCCATCCATTATCAAACATGACTAAGAAATGAAGGTGCGTTCTATATTGCCAGCATCCGATTATGAGAATTGGAATTGGGGGATGTTTGTGCCAAAAATGGTCACAAACCCCAAGTGTTGTGAAAGCACCAGTGTATGAATACAGATCAGCAATATTCAAACACAAATATCAGATCTAAGCAAGCAACAAACAGCAATCCAGAAATAATGAACAGTGACACACAATTTATAGTGGTTCGGCTATCTCCGGCCTACGTCCACTTCAAGGTTTTTATGATTTTATTGCTCGATGCTTGAAGATTACAATTTCGTGTGTTGTATTACAACTGATTTTCTGAGCTAAGTCTGAATCTAAGGCAGCAATGGTGATCTGGAGTAGATCTGGCAGAGTCTGAGCGCTCTTTAGCTCTCAAAATTGTCTAACCCCTTTTTCTGAATGACCAGGGGCTCTATTTATAGGTGTAGGAGGCTGATATTTCGCCTAAACTGAAGGGAGACCAATTCTGGCACGTGAGGGGGCCCACATGCCCGCTTTCTGGAAATCCGGGCCCACCTTGGGATCGATTCGAAGTTATTTTCGAATCGATCAAGAAATTGTCCAATCGAGCTGAAATTTGGCGTGAACATTCTTCAACATGTGCTCAAGCTACTGTGAAAATTTAATAGCATTTGGATCTGTAGATCCCGAGTTATGATCGATTCAAGATGGTGTTCTTCGCCCTATGGGTTCGTTCGAATTGATATGGTTCGAATCCATAGGTTCGAATCCATGCTTATGCACGCGAAGATGGTGACGTGGTACGTGTGCTTCGGGTCAATCCCTCTTTTTTTCCGAGTTTACTGGGTCTAGTCCTTGGTTTTAGCTGCCTTGACCTAATGGATTCGAAGGAATGGATTCGAAGCAGGGGTTGGTTCGTGTCGATTGTTGTGGACAGTAGTTGATTGATACGAAGCTGTCACAAAGGAACGGATTCGAGGCAAAACTACTGGATGGATTTGAAGCAGGGGAAACTTGGTGGATTCGAACATGTGGCTTCGGGCGATGGATACGAAGTTTGGCTATCTGATGGATTCGAACATACTTCTGCTGATGGATACGAAGGAAATATCATTGATGGATTCGAACAAGATGGTTGTGGTGCTAATGTGATGGATTCGAACATGTTGAGGCGATGGATATGAACTTCATGGATTCGAACAGTGGCTCTCCTATGGATTCGAACATCGCATCTTCCCTAACTTGCATTTATCATACCTCATTCATACGAACCCCGATTGACTCGAAACTTGGAACGCTGGTTCTCATGACTTTGCTTGATGTGTCTTATCAATTGTATCTCGATCCGGACTTGGACAAAAAATTATTGATATCCATGGTGAAACAGTGTATAACGAACTTTTACGATGAACTGTCTTTAGTTTTCCAGTCAACTTTTTGGTGTCACGGCCTTGCCAAAAGGCGGGATAACATTTGCCCCCCAAAACATGCCTTGTGATAGGAAGGTGTGTTTTGTAGTTCCATAAGTTGGATGTTCATATCCTGTTGATGACCTATGTACAGCCTGCGAAGAGTTTGACAGTTTTATACGACCTCAAATGACGACCGTTCGCGATCAAGCCATTTGAGGTGGAACGCGACCGTTCGCGATCTAGCATTTCTATATGGCCCCAAATGACGACCGTTCACGATCAAGCCATTTGAGGTGAGGGGTGCCGTTCGAGGCGAGTTGTGATCGTTCGCGATCGGGTGTCGTTCAAGGCGAATGGTGACCGTTCGAGGTTGGGTGCCGTTCGTGGCGATTTGTGACCATTCGCGGTCGGGTGCCGTTCGTGGCGATTTGAGTGCCCGGGGAGGGACTTTGTATCATCAATACCAGGTTTCACGTTCGGGTGAATTCCCGGATTGTTTGTTGCAACGGTTTATCGCCATCTCAGAGCATGCCTAGGGACCGTTCGCGATCCCGTACATGTGTAAGTGGTTTAGCCGTTATGAAATCACAAGTAGCATTTTTTCTTTGAAAATAAGTTTTTAGCAGAAATGGTAAACAGAATCAAGATGAAACAAAAGCAAAGCAAGGATTTCAAAGTGTAAACTCCCACAACGATAGGGTTAATAGTCATTCAGAGCATGCCTATGGACCGCTCGTGATCTCACACATGTGTAAATGACTTACCCGTGTTGGTGAGAGGTTTACGACTTGTTCATCGTTATTTCAATTAATTGATAACCAGACGGTGTCTCGGCTCAGGGTCACCCCTAGCTGATGTAGACGGTGGTCGCTCTGGCTCCACTGCTGGAGCTCGCCTTCTCACATACTGAAGTAGCATACCGTTCCTGATGTGCCCTTCTACCTCATCCTTTAGATGTCTACAGTCGTTAGTGTTATGACCGTTCAGTTCATGGAATAAGCAATATCTTTCTGATCTCCTTTCATCAATAGTGGGGTCCCTTCGTATTGGCCTACGGTAGGGAACTTGCTCTCGTGTATCTCGGTAGATTCGCTCCAAACTCTCATTCAGCTCTGAGTAGGTGGTGAATCGTGGCTCTCTCCGCAGTTGCTTTGGCCCATCACCACTATCCTCAGCCTTTCGTTTTCCTTTATCCTTGCCTGAGTCCTTTTCGAGAGGCTTTTTGTCTTTAATTGCATAAACTTCTATTCCCTCTCCTTCTTCTCTTTCAGCATTAGCGTTTTCCAATCGCAAAAAATTTTCTGCCTCGTGATAGAATTCTCTTAGGTCCATAGGCGGATCCTTAGTTAGTGAATTTTTGAATTCTATGCCGTCAGCTACTCCGGACACAGCTGCCATCATAACCATGGATGGATCTGGCCGATCCACCGATGCCGCTGCCGCATTGAATCGCGTCAGGAAATTCCTCAAAGACTCCCCAGCTTTCTGCTTTAGCGTTGCCAAACTCATCACGTTCTTGGGTCTTGAAATGTGAACCCTGAATTGCCTCATAAATTTCTCAATCAAATCGGTCCATGTCCCAATGGAGCCGCTCTCTAGCTGTCTGAACCATAAAGCTGCTATGTCTGTCAAATACAATGGAATGCACCGGGCCATGACTTCCTGTGATGCCCCCAGCACTTCCATGTGCCTTATGTACCTCGTTAGATGGACCGCATGATCCGTCCTCCCATCATACCTTTCCACTGTTGGCAGTTTGAATTTTGGTGGGTTCCTAGCCAACCTAATCGCAGGAGAAAAGGGACTCCTGTTCATGTCTTCAAGATCTCTGTTTACTAATCCGCCTCTCATGGCTCGCCTGACCATCTCTGCCAATCTATCGTTGTCTCCAAGCTGTAGTCCTCGTTCACTACCTTCGATCTTCCCCCCGAGTGCGTGTGAGCTTTCGGGTGTCTACCCCCCTGGCTGAGCGTTCATCCCTCTATTGCTGCCAGGTTGCTCGGATGTCCTTGTCTCTCTTCCCGGGATTGGACCAACATGTCCTAAGTGTGTGCCCCCCAGCTCCGGCGCTGCTCCAGATGGTCCGGCTCCGTTCTGGATTCTGGTTGCTCCCTGATTTTGCGTTCGAAGTTGCCCAATCTGTTGAAGCAAATTCTGGATCATTTCCTTCTGCCTCTTCATCATTGTCTCCATCTCATCCCTGGTGATGAAGATCGATGCTTGGTTTGCCCCCGAGGATGCCTCTTGACTCCCTTCATGCTGACTTTGTTTTGGTCTCTGCCTCCTACTTGTTTGTCTTGTCATTATGATTCAGATCTGAATTTCTTAGCCTTCTGATTCGACTTTTAAATGATAGAACTCCTGAGTTCAGTTCTCAGTGAAAGCACCAAAGTGTTTGTGCCAAAAATGGTCACAAACCCCAAGTGTTGTGAAAGCACCAATGTATGAATACAGATCAGCAATATTCAAACACAAATATCATATCTAAGCAAGCAACAAACAGCAATCCAGAAATAATGAACAGTGACACACAATTTATAGTGGTTCGGCTATCTCCAGCCTACGTCCACTTCAAGGTTTTTATGATTTTATTGCTCGATGCTTGAAGATTACAATTTCGTGTGTTGTATTACAACTGATTTTCTGAGCTAAGTCTGAATCTAAGGCAGCAATGGTGATCTGGAGTAGATCTGGCAGAGTCTGAGCGCTCTTTAGCTCTCAAAATTGTCCGTCCCCTTTTTCTAAATGACCAGGGGCTCTATTTATAGGTGTAGGAGGCTGATATTTCGCCTAAACTGAAGGGAGACCAGTTCTGGCACGTGAGGGGGCCCACATGCCCGCTTTCTGGAAATCAGGGCCCATCTTGGGATCGATTCGAAGCTATGTTCGAATCGATCAAGAAATTGTCCAATCGAGCTGAAATTTGGCGTGAACATTCTTCAACATGTGCTCAAGCTACTGTGAAAATTTCATAGCATTTGGATCTGTAGATCCCGAGTTATGATCGATTCAAGATGGTGTTCTTCGCCCTATGGATTCGTTCGAATCGATATGGTTCGAATCCATAGGTTCGAATCCATGCTTCTGCACGCGAAGATGGTGACGTGGTATGTGTGCTTCGGGTCAATCCCCCTTTTTCTCTGAGTTTACTGGGTCTAGTCCTTGGTTTTAGCTGCCTTGACCTAATGGATTCGAAGGAATGGATTCGAAGCAGGGGTTGGTTCGTATCGATAGTTGTGGACAGTAGTTGATTGATACAAAGCTGTCACAGAGGAACGGATTCGAGGCAAAACTACTGGATGGATTCGATGCAGGGGAAACTTGGTGGATTTGAACATGTGGCTTCGGGCGATGGATACGAAGTTTGGCTATCTGATGGATTCGAACATACTTCTGCTGATGGATACGAAGGAAATATCATTGATGGATTCGAACAAGATGGTTGTGGTGCTAATGTGATGGATTCGAACATGTTGAGGCAATGGTTACGAACTTCATGGATTCGAACAGTGGCTCTCCTATGGATTCGAACAGCGCATCTTCCCTAACTTGCATTTATCATACCTCATTCATACGAACCCCGATTAGCTCGAAACTTGGAATGCTGGTTCTCATGACTTTGCTTGATGTGTCTTATCAATTGTATCCCGATCCGGACTTGGACAAAAAATCATTGATATCCATGGTGAAACAGTGTATAACGAACTTTTACGACGAACTGTCTTTAGTTTTCCAGTCAACTTTTTGGTGTCACGGCCTTGCCAAAAGGCGGGATAACAGGGGAGAAGCCCTAATTTTTTGATTCTGCGCGATTTGGAGGAGAAAGAAATGAAAAAGAAGCGCGTGAATGAAAATGTTAGCGTGAATCAGAGGAAGCTTAGATGATAGTGGATGAATGGTTGAGATTTTGTTTTAACTAATGGTGTGGATCGCTGAAGTGTAATTTTTTTTTAATTTTTTTAATTAGAATATATCTATAGCAACACTATATCAAAATGTTGCATCGTGTTACACTTGTTTAGCTAGAGCAACACATTTTTATGGCTAAGGTAACACCAAAAATACAACGTTGCAGTAGGATCAAAATTTTATAGCTGTCGCAACATTTTAGCTGGCAACACCTTGCAAATTTGTTGTAGAAGGCCATCTATGGCGTAGTGACAACTTCGGGAAGGATCTAGGCTACTCGAGGAAGTGGAAGTCATGATGATGGTTGGGATCTGGATACGGGTGTAAATTGAATTTTATGTGGTAAAAAATGATTGATTACGATCGAGCATGGGATCGGTACGATGATCGACCACGTGATCACGTCCGATAAGCATGCACGATCGAATAGAGTAAATCCGTGCTTTCAAGCTTTGTCCTCAAGGTATGTATAGTCTGCTAGTTGTATCGATCTTCTATTAGTGATCATACACTATATTGGCCTTGTATTAGTGGCAATGCATATTATTGGTCTGTCAAGAGTAACCATCCATATAGATAGACGATGATGGGACATCTGTCTCCGTTTGTGATAGGCGTAACTGATTACGTTACATTATATTTTGATATATATCTATACGGTATCAATTTTCCTTTGTGCTCCCGATAACATATTATATGCGACACACCCGTTGTTCTCTTTTGTAGAGGCCTTTTGTGAATTTTCATAAAAATCCATGATGACTAATAGGAGAGATGATGACGATAATCTATAGGTAGATCATTTATCACTTATACTTGATATGGGGTATGGTGATGTCCACTTAGGTTTTAGATATCTACAGTAGGTCATATATCACTTATGCTCAATATGGATTATGATGAGATCTACACAAGTTCGATCGATCGAGATGCAGCTCGGGGTCTACGGTACGATTCGGTACTGACTCTATTTATTTTGGACACTCAACGGGAATAATTGGATTATGGTGAGATCTATGTAGGTGTTTGATATCTAGAGTAGGTCATATATCACTTATGCTCGATATAAGGCACGATGAGATCCAAACGAGTTCGATCAAACTGGATGTTGCTCAAGTTCTATGGTACAATTAAGTACTAACTCTATTTATTATGGATCCTACATAGGGATCATTCAATCACGGTTATTGTCCACTTCAGATTTCACTCATCAACAATGATGAGTATTGATTTACGCACACTATTAGTCGTGTATTAGTATGATTGTGCATGTTATACTTGTTGGTTGATAACATTGTTGTGTATTCAAGGATATGCTTGTATTTTGATATCCATTATGTCTCTGCATTGTATATTGGATTACCTTAACAGTATATACTGTTATGTATCAGTCGCACTTTATTAGTTGTGCTGACTCGTTGATTACAGGAGAAGAGCAAGTTATGGTATAATTTCCTTTCTTTTGAAATTTTTTACTTTGCTTGTTTATGGATAGTCCAGATTACCCTTGAGCCACAATTATCGAGAGGACCGACTGTGCCTTTATAATTTCTGGTTATTTGTATATAGTTTTCATATACAGTATTTTGAGATAATTACCTCACAGCAGGCTTTATGTCTGACCCGCGTTTTGTGTTTGTCTACTTATGTCATGACAACTCCTAGGTACTTGATTAAATAGTTTAGGAGTCAAATGCTTTGGGGATATGCTTTTAGGATAGTTGGAGCATTCCATGGAGATAATATCGATACTTCGTATATATACTTGATATTGTAGTAGTACATGATAGATAAGTATTTACATATTAAACTCAATGTATTCTAACTTTCTATATAGTTATTCAATTATCAACTATTTTCGTTAGTGCATTATCTCATATATATTTGATTAGCATGTTCTTTTCATGTATATTCAGTATATTATATGTCATCATTTCACTATGAGATTTTGTCGATATGCCTTCGTATAATGTTTTTTAAAATTTTCTTACCCTATGTTTTGTCTATTATGGTATTCTAAAGTCGGACGTTGTCAGTCGGTGCTAATTTCGAGGTATTATAAAGGGCAAATTGTTACAATATTAGACACTGATACCATTGTTGGATCAAGCTAGTACGCAGCGGATTAAATGGTTGAATTTCAATAACTTTTACCATTTTGGATCTTATTTGGCCTATGAAGTCTAAATAGATTTATATCCGATCTAAAGTAATTTTGAAGAAAATTATATTCTATTTAGTTTGTTAATAAAATTTAGTTTTGATATTATATTTATATCATATAATGTGTACATGCATATCATATACACATGAACGTGTATATGCACAGGCAATATGTACACTGTGCATGGTTGAACATGCATGTATCTAAGTGCTAGGATTTACACCGCAACAGACATGTTAGCCCATCCATATATATGTGTTGTCTAACAGACACAAATAAATAAAGTAATATTTATAAATAAATATAGATATTTAAAATTCAAATTTCAAATTTTAAACTAGATCTAGTTTTGAAAATATATCTTAATTTCAAATTTAAATCAATTTTGTAATAAATTATATTTTAATAAAATAAAATTTTACATAAGAAAATAATTTGTTTTAGATGAATATATATGTTGTCAAGAGAGTTTGCCCTGGACTCAGAGATAGGAGGGTGTATCTAGTGGCCTTGAGATCGAGGTTGTAATATCGTTATTCTATTTGAAAAGAAATCTGCACAAGAAATTGTGTGGGACTGGATGTAGGGTAACCCCGAACCAGTATAAAATTCTGGTATGTTCTTTCATTTACAGCTTTTATTTACTATTTGCATCTGTGTTTGATTCTATGATTGTCTCTGTGTTTGTGAATTGCACTTGTTTGGGTTTAATTTGAAAAGATTTCAAAAAGATTCATAAAATTAATTTAACACTATTCACCCCCCTCTAGTGTTAATTCTGCCTTAAGATCCGTAATTCGCATTTCCAACATTTGGTATTAGAGCATTGGTTTCAAAGTTATCACAATCAGAATTTTGAAAAAGTTTAAAATGGCAATTTTTGGAGATTCTATTGACACTAGTTCAAAACTATCCAAATAATCATTGTCTCATAAGTCTGCATATTGTTATTGTAGAAAATGAAGTTATCTACCGAATTGGTGTGTTATGCAAGAACAAATGTGTTATATGGCTTTTGAAGAATCGATACTCAATGGACAGATGGTGCAAATCAAGAAAAACAAATGGATACTTGATAGTGGATGTTCAAGACACATGACTGGTAATCTGGAGATACTAAATGACATAACTTATGAAGATGGAGAAATGGTCAACTTTGGAGACAATTCAAAAGGATATGTGATTGGCATCGGCAATGTCAGTAACTCTAAAACTCCTACTATTTCTGATGTTCTGTTAGTTAGGAATCTAAAACACAGCTTACTTAGCGTAAGTCAGCTACGTGACAAGGGCTACAAAATTAAATTTGGAAAGGATAAGTGTTACATCGAAGATAATAAATCAAATATTATCTTCGAAGGAATTAGTAAGAAAAATATTTATATTCTCAGTATGAAAATCTCAAATGATAACCTATGTCTTTTGGCTAATACAAGTGACCCTTGGATTCGGCGTAAAAGATTTAGGCATTTGAATTTCAAACTCTTATCTAGACTTTCAAAACTTGATCTAGTAAAAGGTCTTCCTAAAATGGATTTTAAAGTAGATAGTATATGTGATGCTTGTCAATTAGGAAAACTTAGGGAGAGTTCATTCTAATTGAAAGATATGATTTTAACTTCAAAATCTCTTGAGTTACTTCATTTAGATCTGTTTGGTCGATCTCAAATTCATTCAATAAATCCCATTCAATATGTTTTTGTAATTGTAGATGGTTATTCTAGATTTACATGGATAATATTTTTGAAATATAAAAGTGATGCTTTTGATTTATTTAAAACTTTTGCAAAAAAAATCCAAAATCAACTTTCTTTAAAAATCAAAACCATTCGTAGTGATCACGGTGGAGAATTTGAAAATGAAAATTTTGAGAATTTCTGTAATAAAAAAGGAATAACTCATAATTTTTCTTTTCCAAGAACATAAAAAAAACGGAGTGGTAGAGCGTAAAAATAGGACGATTCAAGAGTGTGGAAGAACTATGCTTTTAGATAGTAAATTACCAAGAAATTTTTGGGCTGAAGCAGTCGCTACTGTTTGTTACATTTGAATAAGATTTTAATTAGACCTATAACCAATAAAATACCATATGAACGTCTTTTCAATAGGAAACCAAAGGTGTCTTATTTTAAAGTTTTTGGAAGTAAATGCTTTATTCTAAATACAAAGGACAATTTGGATAAACTTGATCCTAAATCCGACAAAGGAATCTTTATCGGATATTCTAATAGAAGTAAAGCATACAAAGTTTTCGATTTAAAAACTAACACCATTAACAATGCATATTTCTTTTGATGAAAATTTGAAAGATTTTGTTCAAATAAATGATGAAGATGATTTTGTTACTTTAAATAATGAATCAAATGAAACAAATTATGAAACTTTTTATCCTAATAAAAGGATCAGGCTTTTAAAAGATCATCCTATAGAAAATATACTAGCAAATATTGATTATGTTGTTAAAACTAGAAATTAACTAAACATGATGAGTAATGTAGCTTTTATATCAACTATTGAACCCAAAAATCCAAAGGAAGCATCATCTGATGATTCATGGATTCTTGCTATGCAAGAGGAACTGATTCAATTGACCAGAAATGATGTATGGGAACTTGTTCCTAGATCTGAGGACAAAACTACAATAGGAACTAAATGTGTTTGTAAAAATAAAATGAATGAACAAGGTGAGGTCATTAGAAATAAAGCTCGGTTAGTCACACAAGATTATTGTCAAGAAGAAGGAATAGACTTTGATGAAACCTTTGCACCCGTAGCAAGATTAGAAGCTATTAGAATTCTACTTGCTTTCACAAACCACAACAATTTCAAATTATTTCAAATGGATGTCAAAAGTGCCTTTTTAAATGGTTTTGTTAAAGAGAATGTTTATGTTTAACAACCTCCACTTTTTGAAGAAGAAAAGTTTTCAAATCATGTTTACAAATTAAAGAAAGCTTTATATGGTCTGAAACAAGCTCCTAGAGCCTGGTATGAAAGACTAAGATCTTACCTATTACAATCAAATTTTGAAATTGGTAGAGTAGATAATACTCTTTTTATTAAAAGAAACAAAAATGATATCCAATTAGTACAAATTTATGTAGATGATATCATTTTTGGATCAACAAACAATGAAATGAACAAAGAGTTTTCTGAAATAATGACAAAAGAGTTTGAGATGAGTCATATGGGTGAACTTACTTTATTTTTAGGATTGAAAATAAAACAATTAGATAGTGGTATTTTAATTAGTCAAGAAAAGTATGCTAGGGATCTAGTTAGTAAGTTTGGTATGGCCACTGCGAGTGGAAAACCCACTCCTATGGCAACCAATGAAGCCATGAATAAAGAAGATATGTCAAAAGATGTTGATCAAAAACTATACAGGGGAATGATTGGATCGCTACTCTATATAACTGCGAATAGGCCTTATATCCTGCATAGTGTCTGTCTTTGTGCAAGATACCAATCTCAACCCAAAGAAACCCATTTAAAAGCTGTTAAACGTATCCTAAGATATGTTAAACACACTTTAGACTATGGTCTATTTTACCCTAAAAATGATTCATTTGATTTAATCTCATATTGTGATGCTGACTATGCTGATTGTAAATCAGACTGAAAAAGTACAAGTGGAACTTGCTGTGTTATCCCGCCTTTTGGCAAGGCCGTGACACTAAGAAATTGACTAGGAATCAATGGCAGTTCATCCCGAAGGACGGTTATACAAAGGTTCGCTATGGATGCTGGTAAATTTTGCCCGAGTCCAGATTGAGCAACAATTAACATGACATGACAAACAAAGCTATAAAAGCGAACGTTCTAAATTTCAAGTCAATCCGAGTTCATATGCTTAAGATATGATCGATGCAAGCCAAGAAAATGAACTCGTTCGTATCCATCAGTAAATACATTTCTCATCGGTTTCATTCAAATCCATCAATAGCGACTTCCTTTGTATCCATCGGGATTGAACCACTTCGTATCCATTCGCAACCACCCACTTCATATCCATCAGCAGTAGCACGGTAGTCCATTTCGTATCGATCCAGTTTCAAGCACGCTTCGTATCGATGGGCCACAGATCGATACGAAATCAACACCTCCCATCGATACGAAGTAGAGCACAGGCGATCGATACGAAGTGGAGCACAGGCGATCGATACGAAGTGGAGCACAGGCGACCGATACGAAGTGGAGCACGGATGATCGATACGAAGTGGAGCGCAGGACATTGATACAAAGTGGAGTGCAGCAGAAGCGATACGAAGTGAAATGCACAAGATCGATTCGAAGAAAACACATTCAAGTGGAAAACTCGGTCACTCGGCATAAAAAGTGGGTCGGTCCAAAAAGCAAGCACAACGTCACCTAGCAGGCACATGCCTGGGAGCGATGCGAACCGATCGATGCGAACAAATATATGCTAACAGAAGCGATGCGATTTTAGCAGCCTTCAATAAATCCTAACTTGCATCGATCATAACTCAAAATCTACAAGTCCAAATGCCACCAAATTTTCACAGGAGCTTGCGTACATCCTCAGGAATGTTCACGATCGATCTCGACTCGATTGGACAAAATCTTGATCGATACAAATTGAGTTCGTATTGATCACGGATCGACTCCAAACGATTAGAGATCTATCGCGTGGGCCCACCCACGTGAGGGAAAAGGTCTTCCGAGATCTGAGCGAGATATTTGTAGCCTACACCTATAAATAGCAGCCCAGGACCTGCTGAAAAAGGACTTTTGGCTCTTCTACGTCCAGACTCTGTCGAAATCACCATTTTACTGTTGTAACTCGTTGTAACCAGCAAGCAAAAATCAGTAAAGTCAATCATTTCATAGTGGACGTAGGCCATACGCCGAACCACTCTAAATCTGTGTGTTTCTGTGCGTTATTCTTGCTTATTATTGGTGTGTTTGTTAGATTTTCTTCCTTTTCCATTTATATTCTTCATTTTATCTCTTCAAACACATCCGAAGAGTGTTGTGCCCAATTTTGGTACAAACACTTTGGTACTTTCACTGAGAAAACCAAGTTTTTCTCCTGCTCATTGGATCTACTATCGATATCGGATTGCATAAATCTAAGAAGAAGATCCAGATTTCAAGTTTAAAGTTCTTCCATCCGATTCAGATTTGCATCAAGTCTAGGAAAGTGCTTCGCTATCCATCATGGTCAGCACTAGGACTACTTCAACAGCTGCAGATCCAAAAGGATGGGACAGACAAAACCTCGCGCAGCTACCTCTTGCCGACCAGAATGTTGCCGGAACTTCAGATCCACAAGGCCCTGTCACCAGGGAAGAATTCCAACTGTTAATGCAAGAGCTGACACAGAGTCGTCAACAGCTTACTCAGCAACTCCGTGCCTACCCAGAATTGACCAACCAACTGAATCGTCAAAGACGAAGGAGATCCAGAAGGGATCAGGCTTCCTATTCATCCATTGAAAGTTCATCCTCTTCTGACTTTAATCATAGATCCACACGCCCACGGTTGGATGGAAGTTACATACAAGCCACTGGGCATCGGCACACATTGAATCTTGTGCAACCGAGAGTTGGCCCGTTAACCAGCCATCAGACTGGTCCCTCCTCCCGAGGAGGTGCTGCCCCATATCACATTACCAACAACCGCACTACCACTACTACTGAATTGGGAATTGATTTTCAGAACCGAACGGATCTGACCCACCGCCAACGCAATCATACTCCTGATCCTTATGTCCTTGAAGACATAAAACCAAGGAGACGAGACATGGACCGTCGATCGCGACCGACCCCTCCTCACATTGTGGAACCCGACCATACCTTGGCTCAGCATGCCTAGAACGTCCAGATGCCGGATATCCTGACAATGATCCGTCAAATGATCCGTGAAAGTCAGGGTCTTACTAACGACAACTGGGGAATCTCCCCTGGCCATGCCCCTTTCACTGATGATATACTCTATTCTGAACCACCTTGGCGATTTAGGATGCCAACTCTGCCCGTTTATGAAGGGAGCTCTGATCCTAATCAGCATATCTTAAACTATAAATGTTCATTGAACGCCGCATGGGTTGATGATGCAGTCAAGTGCCGACCCTTCCCGCTCTCCCTAGGGGGCATAGCAACTATGTGGTTTACCCGTTTACCACCTCGATCTATCTCATGTTTTGACCAGTTGTCAACAAAGTTTATTAAGCAGTTCTGCATGCATGTCGCAAGGCCAAAGATGTTAATACTTTGTCTAGTGTCACTCAAGCTCATGGAGAGACACCCAGACGTTATTTGGAGAGATTTCATGCTGCGTGCGCTGAGATTAGTAATCTCAACGATAACTCAATTATGATGGCAATAACTAAAGGGATCGATCCTGACTCTGAATTCGGCAACTGGTTGGCCGGAAATCCCCCTGCGTCATTGGACCGTTTCTATTCCAAGGCAGCCCAGTTCTTGAGAAGGGAGGATGCGAAATAGTCTAGGAAAAAGGATGACGCAGAGCCTGGTGTGGAAGGAATCCAAAGCAATGTTGTTGTTAAACAAACCGGGGAGAGTTCCTGAAAGGTACAATTGAATATACAGAATAAACAGAATCAACAGAAAGGCAATGGAGATTAAAACAGGAAACGGGATCAGAATCGCGGGCCGCGACATAAGGCTCCTATGTTTGACAATTATACCCCTTTGAATAGGTCGTTGGAGAATGTGTACTTGCAGACTTGCAATACTATCCAGTATAAAAAAACCTACTGCGAAGCAATCATCGGAAAAACAGATTCAGACAGGAAAGTTTTGTAGATTTCATGATAGTTATGGCCATAACATGAATGAATGCTGCCATTTGCAGGATATTATTGAGAAGTTGATACGTAAGAGAAAGTTGGAGCAGTTTGTGTGGGTGCCGCAGTCAGGAGGTGCGGGCCCATCGAATCAGAACCATATGCCAAATCAGGTGAGACAGGAGGAACCCGCTCATACTGGCGGGAGGTTGGTGATAAATACTGTTAGTGGTGGTCCTCATCCAATAGATCGGAGCTGGAAAGAAATGGAGTCGTATGCCAGTTCTATTAGGTATGCGAGCTTTGAGTATTGTAGTAGTTTGGAAGACGGGGCTCCGACCAGGCAATAGAAAACGATGACAGATGACATCGTATTTTGAAATCGAGATGTCAACAGGGTCGAAGCCCCAACCATTGATCCACTTGTCATTTCAGCTCAGGTAGGTCCTGTTTGGACGAAGAGGATCTTAGTAGAAAGTGGAAGTTCTGTGAACATAATGTTCAAGCGAGCCTATGATCAGATGAAGATGGAAACTAAAGACTTGAAGCCTTGTCAGTCTCTTATTCATGGCTTTAATGGGAGCGCAACCATACCCACTGGAGTAGTTGAACTACCAGTGGAGATGGGAATTGGAGAACGCCGGAGAGTCCGGATATTACAGTTTGTTGTATTGGACATAGACTTGCCATACAATGCTTTCTTGGGCCGACCGGCTCTAGCTGAATTTAAGGCAGCTATTGCCCCTTCGTGTCTGACTTTAAAGTTCCCTACCGACAATGGGGTCTGAGTTGTTCAGGGAGACCAGGCTGTTGGACGAGCCTGTTATGTTGCTGAGCTGCAGGAGGCTTAGTGAAAAGAAAAAGAAAAGGGCATAGAGGAATCTCTCTACGTTCGCTTTGCGGAAAATTGACAGCTAACGCCTGGGCCTAGGCCTGGGCACCCCAACCAATTCCCAAGGGATCTTGACCCGAGAGATATTGAAAGTGAAGACGAAAGTAAAGACAGTCAAGCTTCCCCGGCCGAGCTAACGATCGATGTTCCGATCGACGATAGTGACGATTCTAAAATGATGAAGATTGGATCTCAGCTAAGCCAACAGATGCATGAGGAATTGGTTGAATATCTCTGGGCAAACCTCGACGTGTTTGCCTGGACACACTCTGACATGTGTGGTATCTTGCCAGATATCGCAAGCCATAAATTGAATATTGACCCTCGGCATGTCCCAGTCAAGCAAAAAAGACGTGGTATGGATCCAGAGAGATCTGCTGCCCTTAAAGAAGAGGTAGAAAAACTCAAATAAAACGGGTTTATCCGAGATACATTATATCCGGAATGGGTGTCAAATCCTGTACTTGTCCAAAATCCAAACGGGAAATGGAGAACATGCATTGATTACTCGGACTTGAATAAAACTTGACCTAAAGACAGTTTTCCACTTACCCGGATCGATCAGCTCGTAGACTCAAGAGCTAGACATAAGCTCTTATCCTTCATGGATGCGTATTCTGGCTACAATCAAATACCCATGCACTTGCCCGACCAGGAGCATACCAGCTTCATAACCAATATGGGACTTTACTGCTACAAAGTTATGCCTTTTGGACTCAAGAATGCTGGGGCAACTTACCAACGGTTAGTTAATCGAATGTTCGCTAACCAGATCGGAAAAACCATGGAGGTATATGTGGACGACATGCTTGTGAAGTCGCGACTCTCCACTGATCACATCAAAGACCTGGAATCAATGTTTAACATCCTTCGAGAATATAGAATGAAGCTCAACCCGTTGAAATGTAACTTTGGGGTCACATCCGGAAAATACTTGGGTTTATCGTCAACGCTCGAGGAATCGAAGCAAATCGTGAAAAGATATGGGCAATCAAAAATCTTGAGACCCTAAGAACTATAAAGCAAGTCCAGAGCCTCAACGGGAAAGTAGCAGCACAGAGCAGGTTCATTTTAAAATCCACTGACAAATGCATTTCCTTCTTCAACCTGATCAGAAAAGGGAAATGAAATTTTGAATGGACTACGGAATGTGAGGGTGCATTCCGAGCACTAATTCAACACCTCTCTATACCACCTATTCTGTCAAAGCCTATTGATCACGAGAGACTGTACATCTACTTGGCAGTGTCAGAAAATGCAATCAGTGCTGCCCTAATTCGGGAGGAAGACCGGATACAATGACCGGTCTATTACATTAGTAAACGACTGACCGGAGCAGAGAGAAATTATCTGAAGCTGGAAAAGTTGGCTTATTGCCTCGTCATTGCCTCAAGGAAGCTCCGTCCGTATTTCCAGGCTCATCCTATCACCGTTTACACCGACCAGCCGTTACGACAAGTCCTTAAGCGGCCTGAGACGTCTGGTAGGTTACTCAAATGGAATATCGAGCTGAGTCAGTTCAATATCACCTACACACCAAGGTGAGCCATTCAAGGACAAGTACTAGCAGATTTCATAGTTGAATTCACTATCCCGGAGGACTTTCCCGAAACTAGTGAATCTCCCAAGTATATCTGGAAGTTACATACTGATGGTGCATCAAACGACCGATGTTCAGGCACTGAAGTTGTGCATGAAACTCCTAAAGGCCGATCTATATGTTATGCTTTAAAGTTCAATTTCTGTGCGACCAACAACGAAGCCGAATATGAAGCCCTGTTTGCCGGATTGAGACTTGATAGAGATTTAAGAATCATTGCTGTGGATATCTATTTTGATTCGCAGTTAGTTGTGTGTCAAGTTTTGGAAGAATACCAGGCCAAAGACTGAAGACTAGCTGCTTACCTAGCTCGGGTTCAAGAGATATTGAATTAGTTCGATTATTATGCCATTTATTGCATACCCCGAGAGCGCAATCAAAAAGCCGACTCATTAGCAAAATTAGCTAGTACATGTGAGGCACAGCAAATGGGAATCGTTCCTATGGAAACGTTATCTTCCCTAAGCATCGATCAAAGGGAGACAAATTGGGTATTTGAGGTCATTCCCGATAAGGAGTCATGGATGACTCCATTTAGAAACTATCTTGAGCATGGGACCCTGCTGGAGCGCAGGAGTGAAAAGAGACAAGTTATTCGAAAAGCTTCGCGGTTCACTATCCAGAATGGAGTCATGTATAGAAGAGGGTACTATGTTCCTTTACTCTGGTGTATCGCTCACGATGAGATCAAACGAGTACTGCATGATGTACACGAAGTAGAATGTGGCGGTCATACCGGGGGGCAAGCTCTTGCCAAGAATGTGCTCCGATATGGATACTATTGGCCAACTGTAAATCGCGACGCATCGGATTACACCAGAAAATGTGATAGATTTCAGAGGCACGCTCAAATTCCAAGAGCCCCACTTACCGAAATAACTTAGATGGTCAGTTCATGGCCATTTGCAGTATGGGGCATTGACATTATTGGCTCTCTACCTCTAGCCAAAGGTGGTTCGAAGTACGCCACCATCGTAGTTGATTACTTTACCAAGTGGACGAAAGCTGAACCCCTTGCTACAATCACGACAAAGAAAACGATCAACTTTGTAGTGCACAATATTATATGCCGATTTGGTCTCCCACATACCCACAAATCTACAACCGGCCACACTCGATTCTCTCTTTCCTACGGTTCAGAAGCCGTTATTCCAGTCGAGATGGAAGTGCTTTCTCATCGTTTGACATATTGACCCGAAGACGAATGCTATATTACTTGCCAAATCACTGGATTTACTGGATGAGAAGCAAGAAGAGGCTGATTTGAGAGCAGCCGCGTACAGAAGTCGAGTCGCCCAATTGTACAATGCCAAGGTCCGACCCCGAACCTTTGAACTCGGTGATCGTCCTCAAGAGAATTTATCTAGTTCCTTCACATATGAAGCCAACATGAGAAGGGACGTATGTTATCGAACGAAAGCTCGGAGATGGCACATTTAAATTATCGACCGTTGACGGTCTTACTCTGCCAAGAGCCTGGAACAGCGAGAGTCTTCGCCGCTACTACACATAACAGGCTCTGTTTATTTATTCAGTCTACTTTTCATTTGCAATTTGTTTATGCATTTCAAAATTTGAATTTGTAATAAGGCAACTGATTTTGCCGTATTTTATTATTTCAGCAATAAAATGCAATCTCTTCGAGCAGAGCTGTGATTTATTTGAAATGCGTCATGTAACCATCACTATGCACGGAGAGCTAAGTTCCATCATACGGTGGGATTTATTCAAATAGGAAGTGACCGTGATATGACCGGTCACTCACTAAGTGGGACTTGCTGTGTTATCCCGCCTTTTGGCAAGGCCGTGACACCAAGAAATTGACTGGGAATCAAAGGCAGTTCATCCCAAAGGACGGTTATACAAAGGTTCGCTATGGATGCTGGTAAATTTTGCCCGAGTCCGGATCAAGCTACAATTAACATGACATGACAAACAAAGCTATAAAAGCCAACGTTCCAAATTTCAACTAAATCCAAGTTCATATGCTCAAGATATGATCAATGTAAGCCAAGAAAATGAACTCGTTCGTATCCATCAGTAAATCCATTTCGCATCGGTTTCGTTCGAATCCATCAATAGCGGCTTCCTTCGTATCCATTGGGATTGACCCACTTCGTATACATTCGCAACCACCCACTTCATATACATCAGCAGTAGCATGGTAGTCCATTACGTATCGATCCAGTTTTGATCATTGTTTGTATTGATCGACCACAGATCGATACGAAATCAACACCTCTCATCGATACGAAGTGGAGCACAGGCGATCGATACGAAGTGGAGCACAGGCGATCGATACGAAGTGGAGCAAAGACGATCGATACAAAGTGGACAGAAGCGATACGAAGTGGAATGCACGAGATCGATTCAAAGAAAACACATTCAAGTGGACGACGCGGTCAGTCGAAATAAAAAGTGGGTCGATCCAAAAAGCAAGCGCCCTATCACCTAGCAGGTGCCTGGGAGCGATGCAAACCGATCGATGCGAACAAATCAATGCTAACAGAAGCGATGCGATTTTAGCAGCCTTCAATAAATCCTAACTTCCATCGATCATAACTCAAAATCTAAAAGTCCAAATGCCACCAAATTTTCACAAGAGCTCGCGTACATCCTCGGGAATGCTCATGATCGATCCCGATTCGATTGGACTAAACCTTGATCGATACGAATTGAGTTCGTATCGATCACGTATCGACTCCAAACGATCAGGGATCGATCGCGTGGGCCCACCCACGTGAGGGAAAAGGTCTTCCGAGATCTAAGCGAGATATTTGCAGCCTACACTTATAAATAGCAGCCCATGACCTACTGAAAAAGGACTTTTGGCTCTTCTAAATCCAAACTCGGTCGAAATCACCATTGTACTCGAATTTTACTATTGTAACTCGTTGTAACCAGCAAGCAAAAATCAATAAAGTCAATCATTTCATAGTGGACGTAGACCATACGCCGAACCACTCTAAATCTGTGTGTTTCTGTGCGTTATTCTTGCTTATTATTAGTGTGTTTGTTAGATTTTCCTCTTTTTTCATTTATATTCTTCATTTTATCTCTTTAAACACATCCGAAGAGTGTTGTGCCCATTTTTGGTACAAACACTTGCCACTTTTTAGGACATTATCTGGATTCTTGGTTTAGTAAAAAGAAAAATACCATCTTTGCTGCTTTGGCTTGTTCTCAAGTTATCTATATGCAACAGACCCTGAAGGATTTTGGATTAAATATTTCAAAATCACCAATTTATTGTGACAATACAAGTGCAATAAATTTAGCCGAAAATCCTACTCATCGTGCCAGAACCAAACTTATTGATATCATACATCATTTTCTCAGAGATAATATAAGTAAAGAAATTATTTCTCTTGAATTTATCAATACTAAGAATCAAGTAGCTGATATTTTGACCAAACCCTTGAATCAATCAACCTTTACTAAATTAAGAAGAAAACAAGGTATTTGTTCTATAACTGAGATATAGAATATAGATATAGTAACATATATATTTAAATAAATAGAGAAAAACAAAATTGTCAAAATTTTCAAAGGGATGTCGACATGCCCCTACCCCTTATGTCGACATACAACTGTCAGATTTGAAATTTTGGTTTTCCGTCTAAAATCAGTTTGGTGGTTATATAACCACAATATTTCGAATTCATCTATCTTCTCACTTCAATTTATTTGTAATAAACTTCAGAAAATATAAAGTATTGGCCTCCTCTTCTAAATCAAACTAATATACAACCATTTCCTTCCCTTCTCCTAATTCTGGTCCATTCCAACGTACTACATTGGCTCGAGTAATGAAGATCGAGGAAATTATGAAGGATTCTCTGCAAAGGCTGACTGAATTACAAGTCATGCAAATAAGGATGGCAAAGGAACAAGAGAAACAAGGCAAGATTCTTATAAATTTACAAAAATTTCTAATGAATAATCATGTAGACCCTATTGCAATTGAAGACGATTCCTCTAACATACGTGTTCATAATCCATTAGAGGACGAAGAAGAAGAAGAAGAAGCGCAAATGGACAAGGACGATAATGTTATTTGCGTTGGAGAAGTCTATTTTGATAAAAATGGTAATTTGGTCGAACAACATGGAAACTTTTGTCTCCATTATCCTAATTGTTCGATTCACAAGTCACCAATTGTCAAGGACTCTCGTTAGATTGTTATTATATTAATGTTTTTATATTTTGTGTAATTGTATATATTTGTGTCTATGTTTCATATATATGTGTGATGTAACATCATATATAATAAAATCAGATTTATTTTTGGCTTATTATACTTCGTTATTAGCATAATATTAGTTTAAGGGGGAGTTATGTAGTTTAGGCTTAGTTTTGGTTGATGAAAAAGGAGGAGAATTATAAAATAGGATAGTTAGGCTGTTATTTAGGCTTAGATTAAGAGGGAGTTAGTAGAGTAAGGGGGAGTTGTTGGAATAAGGGGGAGTAAAAGTAGAATCAGAGTTTGGTGGAGTATATTTTATGAATATAGGTTGCCATCATCAAAAAGAGGGAGATTGTTAGTTCCTGAGATGATGGTTTTGATGACAATAACCTTAAGACTTGTTATAAAATATAAATACCAATATCTTTGTCTAGATATATATGTGACGCAGCGGATTAATAAAAAACAATGTAGATCGATGAAAGTAGCTGTCGATGGATTGATGAATACTGAATTGCCCGAATTCGATGATCCGAAGATACCGAATTCTAGCTATCCCAAACTCGTTGATCGTGCATGATACCGGGTTCGAAGACCTGTGATTCTTCACACGTTGATCTAGCGCACTAGATTCCGTGAATCGGCTTCTGCAGTCGTTGAATCGAGAGCACTCGATTAATCGAAAGAGGAGATAGGAGATTACACTCAACTACCAATTTGGTGAAAGCACAAAGCTAACAAAACAAGAGTTTTATTTCAAATCAACTAAACTTTACAAAATGACACCACTTGCCTATTTATAGGCTACAACTCAACACGCCCAAAACAGAATAAAATTTCAATAACACTTAGGTCGTGAACGACCTACGACCTAAAATGGTGCGACCTAAGAACAGACGCGACTTAGTATAGGTCGGCAGCGACCTAACAGCAAAACAGTTACAACACAATAACTCGATACACGACTTACGACTTAACAAAATGTACAAAGGAAACAATACAACATATAGATCGTCTACGACTCAACATACAATTCTCGCGACCTTACTTCAAAGCTCCAGCTTCCATCAGCGGCAGAGATTAACTCGGCAGAAGAATCAACGGCAACAAGCTTCAGTGACCTAACTTTCCAGCGCATACGGTCGAGCGACCTAAGATAAAGCGGCAACCACATCAGCGACCTATCGTAGGTCGTATCTCGTCTTTGCGACCTATCATAGGTCGAAACATAACTCCGCGACCTAAGTCTTCATGCGACTTAAGAACCCCGGCTTCTAAACCATCTTTATGCGACCTAAGTAGGTCGTAGGTCGTCGAACGACTTAACTTAAGTCGTGAGCGACCTAAAACTCTTCCTGAACAACTTTGCACGCCTACTTCGTTAGCTCGTACGCCTTTACTAAGTCGTTGGAGCGACTTAAGGAATTCGTTAGGTCGTTCGCATTCCTGAGTGTTGATTCCGTTAGCTCGTAGCCAACCTTCCATAGGTCGTGAGCGACCTAAAAACCCATTAGGTCATGAGCGACCTAAGACTTCAACTTTTAACAACTTATTTTCCAGTTTTGGTTCATTAGGTTGGTCGCGACCTAGGACTTCTTCAGGCTGGCCTGCATCATCCTCCCCTGGTTGACAAAAATTCGACCTCGAATTGCTCCTTCCTCTTGTACTACAAGCTCCTCTCCATGATATGGAATCAAATATTTGACATTGAAAACGTCAGAAGTATGAACATCATCCGGTAATTTCAACCGGTATGCGTTCTCATTGATTTTCTTCAAAATTTCCACTGGACCAATTTTCCGCGCTTTCAATTTATTGTATGTTCCCACCGAAAAACGATCCGTTGTTAGCACTGCATAAACCCAATCACCTTCATTAAATTCAACACTCCTTCGCTTCAGATCTACAGCACATTTGTACTTCTCATTCGCCTTTTCCAATCGTTCTTGAACGATTCTATGACACTCGGTCAATCCTTCAACAAAATCTACAGCTCGTTTGATTGTATTCTTTGGTTGTGATATGACTGTTAACTCCAACGGCCCCTTTGGCAAACTAGAATATACAATCTGAAATAGACTGAACCCCGTACTACGATTCACTGCATGATTATGAGCAAACTCTGCCTGGCATAACTTCACATCCCAACTCTTCAGATTGTCTTGCACAAGACACCTCAACAAATTTCCCAATGATCTGTTCACAACCTCGGTCTGTCCATCCGTTTGCGGATGATAAGCGCTGCTAAAGTTCAACTTCGTTCCCACCATCTTCCACAAACTTAGCCAAAAATGACTTAGAAAACGAGTATCCCTATCCGACACAATCGATTCTGGCAATCCGTGAAGTCGATATATCTCTTTGAAAAACAACTGAGCAACATGAACAGCATCCGCCATCTTCTTACAAGCAATAAAATGTGCCATTTTCGAAAATCGGTCAACCACCACATAAATGGAATCGTTACCACGCTGTGTTCTCGGCAACCCCAATACAAAGTCCATACTCACATCAACCCATGGCTTAGTTGGTACAGGTAACGGCATATATAAACCAGCATTAGTCGCAGTTCCTTTCGAAACCTGACAGATATGACATCGTTCCACAAACCTTTCCACTTCTTTCCTCATTGATGGCCAAAAGTAAGACTGTGAAATCAACTGTAATGTACGGTCTCTCCCAACATGTCCTTCTTCATGTAGCTCTTTTACAATCTTCATTCTCAAACTACAATCAGGTATGCACAATCGATTTCCTTTGAACAGAAAACCATCTACCATCAAAAACTCATCCGTCTCCCCATTCTTGACTTTATCAACAAGCTTTGTAAAGTAAGGATCTTCGTCAAATAATTCTAGTAACACATTGAATCCCGTTACTTCAATCTTCATTGTTGTTAACAAATGATTCCTTCTACTCAAAGCATCCGCAACACGATTCGTCACTCCCGATTTGTGTTTCACAACAAATGTAAACTGTTGTAGATATGCAATCCATGATGCATGTCTCGCTGAAATCTTGTCTTGCCCTTGTAAATGCTTTAATGCCTCACGATCAGTGTAAAGAACAAACTCTTTCTGAAATAGATAGTGTCTCCAGTGTTTAATAGATTGCACAACAGCATAAAATTCAACATCATATGTACTGTATCTCATCTTTGCTCCTGATAACTTCTCGCTAAAATATGCAATCGGACGTCCCCTCTGACACAACACTCCTCCAATCCCAACCTTGGATGCATCAGTGTGTAGTTCAAACAACAACTGAAAGTCTGGTAATACTAGAATTGGTGCAGACGTCAAAAGTCCTTTGATTCGCTCAAAAGCAACTCCTGCTTCCTCCGACCATGCAAACTGTTTACCCTTCATACAATCTGTAACAGGTGCCATCACACTACTAAAGTGTGGAATAAACCTTCGATAAAATGAAGCCAACCCATGAAAACTACGAACTTCCGTTATCGTCTTGGGTTGCGGCCAATCTCTGATAGCTTCGACTTTACTTTGGTCAACCTGTATTCCTTCTTCCGACACAACATACCCCAGAAATAAAACACTATGCGTCATGAACACGCATTTCTTCGTTGCAGCATAAAATTGTTCTTGTCGCAGTACCATCAACACTTCTCTCAGATGTTGCAAGTATTCCTCTGCACTTCCACTGTATATCAGAATATCATCGAAATACACCACCACAAATTTCCCAATGAATGGTCTAAAAATCTGATTCATTACCCGCATGAAGGTACTCGGCGCATTTGATAATCCAAATGGAATTACCAACCATTCATACAACCCCTCTCGCGTCTTGAACGTTGTTTTCCATTCGTCTCCTGGTCTAATTCAAATTTGATGATATCCGCTCTTTAAATCAATCTTCGAAAAGATTACAGACCCACTGATTTGATCTAACAGATCATCAAGCCTCGACATCGGAAATCTGTATCTGACTGTGATCTTATTCAATGCTCTACTATCTGTGCACATCCTCCACGTTCCATCCTTTTTGGGTACCAATAAAGTTGGTACAACACAAGGACTTAAACTCTCCTACACACGCCCCTGTTCAAGCAATTCTTCCACTTGCCTCCTCAATTCTTCATGTTCCTTTGGACTCATTCGATAATGTGGTCTGTGTGGCAACACAACACCTGGAACAAGATCTATCTGATGTTGTATATCCCTCAACGGTGGTAACTTCGTTGGTAACTCCTCTTGAAATACATCATCAAATTCTTTCAAAACTGGCTTCGCTTCTTCCGGAATTTCAACCTCTTCACTGCTCTCTCGCCCAATCAACAAAAACACTTCAGGCTCCTCCTCTACTTCCTTCACAAACTCCTTCAAAGATAACAAAGTTTTAAGCTCTTCAATCTCCTCCAACTTGTTTTCCTCCTGTTGTCGCTTCTTTGGAACTAGAGTAATCTTTGTGCCTTCAAACATGAAACTGTAACTGTTGGTACGCCCATCATGTTGCACCGCCCTATCATACTGCCACGGTCTCCCCAGCAACAAATGACAGACATCCATATCTACCACATCGCACCAGATTTCATCCTTGTATTTCTTTCAAATTGAAAAATTCACACAAGCCCTTCGTCCAACTTTCACTTCCCCGCCTTTCCTCAACCAAGCTAGCTTGTACGGTTTCGGATGTTTCTCAGTCTTCAACGCCAACATCCTCACAGCTTCTGAAGAAATTATATTATCGCAGCTTCCAACATCAATGACAAATTTGCAAACCTTCCCCAGAATGGTACATGTTGACTGAAAAATATTGCTCCTTAACCAACTACAATCCTCCTCCTGCTTTGGTGTTAAACAGGACCTCTTCATCATTAGATTATATCATTCGTCTCCCGACACTTCTTCTTCCTCCTCATCAGGTGGTGAATTGGAACATTCAGCTTCTTCATCCTCATCCTCAACCTCCGCTATCATAGCTCTCTTCTTCTGCTTTGGACATTCGCTACTTTTGTGGCCCAATTCCTGACAATTATAACATTTGAAAACGTTGTTAACCTTTATCTTCTCAGCCTCCTTCACTACTGGTCTACTGATAGGTTTAGAAACATTAGAACTCCCACTAACACCCTTCATTTGATTGTTGGAATTAGTAAACACACCACCTCCTCGTCGTCCCTGTTTCTCCCAAGCCAACGCCTTTTGATGTGCTTCTGCCACAGATCTTGGATCGAACATATTAACCATATCCTGAATCTGCATTCTCAATCCCCCAATGAATCTAGATGTCAGCTGCTCTTCCGTTTCCATAATATCATTTCTCGCAATAAGCTGATAAAACTCATCTGCGTAATCATTAACAGTTTTTGTGCCCTGCCTCAAATTCTGCAAACGTTGATACATCAGTGATTGAAAATTGTAAGGTAAGAACGTTGCTTTCATCAATTTCTTCATCTTCTCCCAAGATTCAACTTTTGACTTCCCCATCCGTTCACGTGTAAGTTTGGTTTGCTGCCACCATGCCAAAGCTCTACCCCTCAACCTCGTAGCAACCAACTTCACTCTACGATGTTCTGGAACTTCTTTGAAGTCAAAAATCTCTTCAACATTAGCCACCCAATCTAAAAACTCCTCCGCTTGCATACCACCTTTGAATTCAGGAATTTCAGTCTTCATCACCGACTCCCACTTGTGATCATACTCAGAGTGATTTCTTCCTTGTCTTCGTCCACTACCACCTTCATACTCCTCTTCAAAATCAGATGTATATCGATGTCGATCCTGACCACCAACATCTCTACTCCCTTCGCGTCTTCCTCCAACATCCCTTCTATCTACATTCCTCCGATTACGATCATTCACGTTTCTATCTCGACTTCGATCATCATCAACACTTCTATCTCGATTGGAATGTGGCGAGACTCTACTTCCCCCCTGATTAGATTCAGGTGATACCCTTCTCCGATTCTGATTCATCTCTAACATCATCTTCTCTAACCGACCAATTCCTTCGTTAAGCTTTTCACTAAAGTTTTCATTGATTCTTTGCTCCATCTCATCAGCTTCTTCTCTTCGATACAATGCTTCCGTGTTTTGATGTCGATTATCTCTTCTTGGCGACATGACTTGAAACTTTACAAACTCTTCAAAATTCAAACACCTTTCGAACTTTGATCCAAAGTGATGTGGATCGAAAATTCCCACTTTGTTGCAATTTGCGATGAACACGAAGAACACCAAACTCCTCAAAACACAAATCCGATCTTCAAACTTCAATACAAATGCAAACAACTTCAACTACTTCGGCCTTGACGTGATTTCTTCAAAACAAAGATGCTCCCTTCAACTTGCTCTCGGCCTAGCTCAAGACCGTACAAATCAACACTTCAAACTTCAAATTCTCGGCTCCAAGACTCGATTTAGCTATGATTGGCTAAAACAAGCTCTGATACCAAAACTGACGTAGCGGATTAATCAAAAACAATGTAGATCGATGAAAGTAGCTGTCGATGGATTGATGAATACTGAATTGCCCGAATTTGTTGATCCGAAGATACCGAATTTTAGCTATCCCGAACTCGTTGATCGCGCACGATACCGGGTTCGAAGACCTGCGATTCTTCACACGTTGATCTAGCGCACTAGATTCCGTGAATCGGCTTCTGTAGTCGTTGAATCGAGAGCACTCGATTAACCGAAAGAGGAGATAGGAGATTACACTCAACTACCAATTTGGTGAAAGCACAAAGCTAACAAAACAAGTGTTTTATTTCAAATCAACTAAACTTTACAAAATGACACCACTTGCCTATTTATAGGCTACAACTCAACACGCCCAAAACAGAATAAAATTTCAACAACACTTAGGTCGTGAACGACCTACGACCTAAAGTGGTGCGACCTAAGAACAGACGCGACTTAGTATAGGTCGGCAGCGACCTAACAGCAAAACAGTTGCAACACAATAACTCGATACACGACTTACGACTTAACAAAATGTACAAAGGAAACAATACAACATATAGATCGTCTACGACTCAACATACAATTCTCGCGACCTTACTTCAAAGCTCCAGCTTCCATCAGCGGTAGAGATTAACTCGGCAGAAGAATTAACGGCAACAAGCTTCAGCGACCTAACTTTCCAGCGCATACGGTCGAGCGACCTAAGATAAAGTGGCAACCACATCAGCGACCTATCGTAGGTCGTATCTCGTTTTTGCGACCTATCATAGGTCGAAACATAACTCCGCGACCTAAGTCTTCACGCGACTTAAGAACCCCGGCCTCTGAACCATCTTTATGCGACCTAAGTAGGTCGTAGGTCGTAGAATGACTTAACTTAGGTCGTGAGCGACCTAAAACTCTTCCTGAACAACTTTGCGCGCCTCCTTCGTTAGCTCGTACGCCTTTACTAAGTCATTGGAGCGACATAAGGAATTCGTTAGGTCGTTCGCATTCCTGAGTGTTGATTCCGTTAGCTCATAGCCAACCTTCCATAGGTCGTGAGCGACCTAAAAATCCATTAGGTCGTGAGCGACCTAAGACTTCAACTTTTAACAACTTATTTTCCAGTTTTGGTTCGTTAGGTTTGTCGCGACCTAGGACTTCTTCAGGCTGGCCTGCATCAATATGTATATGTAGGATATATATATATATATATATATATATATATATATATATATATGCAGGTACTGAGAGTGAAGACTGTACAGTATAAAGATTCAATGCTGACGAATTCAAGATTGAAGAAATCAAGACTGAAGACTCATGAGTATCAAGAGTTCAAGATATCAAGATAAGTAATAGAGTCTAGATTTATGTTAAAACTTCATAATAGCACTAAAATCTTTATTCGGATTTTAATTATGGAATGGAATTCACCTTCTCGCTTTAATAGTGGGATGGAACCCACGACCTCTTTAGTGGGATTGAACCCACGACCTTTTCTAGTGGAATGGAATCCACGAAACTCTCAAAATGACTTTTTTTTAGATTTTTTTCAAAACTATCTTTTTAAAAAGACATCTCTCTCTCGGTTTAAATATTTTAGCCTTAATTCAAAAACTAATTTTAATCATATTAATTTTAAAATCATTTCTTGTTTTTTAAACTATCTCTTGATTTTAATATTTTAGCTTTAAATCTCAAAAATATATTTTAAAGAAGTCTATACTTAGAGATTATATATTTTAAGATTACTTTCTAAAACTCTTTTATAAGTTTAAACTATATTCAAAATGGTTTACAAAGTTTAGAAATTGTTTTGACAAGTTTTAGAATAGAAATCATTTTAAAGAAAAATCAATTTTCAAAAACAACATAGGCAAGTCGACATCCTTATACCCCCCCCCCCACCCATGTCGACATGGTAGCCGTAGATTTTAAAATTCAAATTTTTAAGAGAAGTATCTATTCATCATAACCTTTCGCGAATGGACATGACCGTTGTTCTCCTATATATACCAGTTGTTTACAATAAATTTTAAGTCAGTTTTTCTTCATTTCTTCACTCCTTCTTCTCCACTCAAACATTCTCTTATATTTCAAATGCTTTAACAAAATTCTACCGAAATCCTAAGTGAATCAAACTCGATTGTCTCTAGTTTGATTCTCTACCATTCTCTCCCAAGATCTCAGTGCTATTCAGAGTTATAGGATCATTTTTAATCAAAGATCAAAAGATCGAAGTGTATCGAGTCTCTCTCTATCAAAGTGTGATTGGAAACGGTGTGATTGTGGCCCGTAAATCAATTGGGTGTGATTGTAGCCCGTAAATCAATTAGGTGATCTTGTAGCCTGGTTAAATCAAGAGAGTTTGCCCTGGACTCGGAGATAGGAGGGTGTATCTCGTGGCCTTGAAATCGAGGTTTTAATATCGACATTATATTTGAAATGAAATCTGCACTAGAAATTGTGTGGGACTGGATGTAGGGTAACACCAAACCAGTATAAAAATCCAGCGTGTTCTTTCCTTTACTGCTTTTATTTACTATTTGCATCTTTGTCTGGTTCTGTGATTGTCTCTATGTTTGCGAATTGCATCTGTTTGGGTTTAATTTGAAAATATTTCAGAAAGATTCATAAAATTAGTTAGGCACTATTCACTTCCCCCTCTAGTGTAAATTCTGTCGTAAGATCCGTAATCCGCATTTCCAACACTTTTGATAAGGTCGAAAGGTTCATGATAGCACGTGAAAGACAAACCTTTCGAATAAGTCGAAAGGTTCATAACAAGGGCAAATCTTTTGATCAAGTCGAAAGGTTTAAGGCAGCATATAAAAGAAGACCTTTCAACCCGGTCGAAGGCAAGAAAGTGAAGGGGTAAACCAATAAGAAGAAGAGAACACCTTTCGACAAAGTCAAAATGTTCATAACCTTTCAATTAAGTCGAAAGTTTTAAGGTGGCATATAAAGGAGACCTTTCAACTCGGTCTAAAGCAAAGGCGTGGTAGGGTGCCAACCTGGATCTATAAATAAGACCCAAAGGGTCCAGTTTTAGGGACGAAATTCTAGAACACTGAATTCATTTTTTTTCTCTACTCTCATAGCGATAATTATACTTAGAAGAAACCCTAAATCAAGTTGGGGAAAAAGCTCAATCTCTTGTAACTCATTTTGGACGACAAATAAAAATGGAGATGGATTGTTCATGATGGATTTTGGGGATAAGGAAGATCGTTAAGATCATTAGCTAGACTAATGATCAATTGCACATGATTTCAACTTTTTTCTCATAATCTCTTCTGATATATGCTATATATAAGACCAACTTAGATATTTCCAATCGAAATTTATCATCATCGAAACCAATCCTTAATACGGAAAATAAAAGCGATGATGACGAGGTGTCGACTACATTGAATGCATGAGCTATGGGAATTTATAAATCGATCTTATATAAGGAAAATAAAATGGGTTGAAGATTATTAAACTAGGATTGCTTCGGAAGGAGGAATACCTTTCAACTTAGTCTAAAGGTTTACTTCTTAGTGGAATCCTGGGTTGTATATCTAAAAACCATTTGTGATGGAATTCATTCGAAGGGAATCTACTCCTTTAAGCATCAGTAAACCCTTTGAAGGGATTCCATAGAAAGAATATTGACATCAAAGGGTTGAAAGGAATTAAGTCTTATAAACGGGACATGAATTTCCTTTTGATAAAGTCAAAAGGTCTCACATGTCACCTTTCGACATGATAAAAAAGGAAGTGGGTGTCATCAATGATAACTGCTTTCAACTCCCAAGGGAGATGGAACTCAACAAAGTATTGATTTTGAAAGCTAAATGATCACGAAAAACTTCATCCTAATCAAAAGGTTGAAATGGCCTTGTCACACCTTTAGACAAGGTCCAAAGGTTCAGCAATTTACTTCTATTTCAACCTAATCAAAAGGTTGGAGTGATCTTGTTAACAACCTTTCGATAAGGTCGAAAGGATCAACAATTTAATATTTCACCAACCTGGTTGAAAGATTAAAGCTGCCTCATTATTCCTCTCGACAAGGTCAAAAGGTATGGCAACTCACTATTCCTTTCATCCATATCAACTTTATCGAAAGCTGGAGTTTTCTCCTTAAATCCATTCGATTAAGTCATTTTATTCAAAAGATACGCTTTTAGAGGCAGGTTTCATTTTAACCACATGGTTATGTCCAAATAGAATTATCTCATGATAAGCATTGGGGATGTTGATAAGATTTCTTGTTAGAAGGAGGGCTTAAACCTCTGATCTTGTTACTTTATATAGACTAATAATTATTCATTTCATTTGCATAGGAAAAATGAGGTCAAAGCGTTTGAGTGCGCTAGAAGAGGAAGCAACACACACTACTGCCTTGGAGGGGAATATAGCTCCAACTTTCAACCTGGATGAAGTCGTTTTAGGGAAAACTTAATCACCACCAAAGCAGGATTAAATCGCGGCAAAAATCAACCGCTAGGAGCAACAACTGCAAGAAATGCACGAACTGCTAAATATGGCTTTGTCTCAGAAATCATCAAAAACTCCAAGACCGACTCAAGGAGAAGAAGTGATCTTACCTAGGTGAAATCTGAAGACCAACTCCAAGGAGTGCAAAGATAAGGTGGACTTGACTTCCTCAAAAAAGAAAGAGCTTCCCCAAGCTAGAGCTAATCATTAGGGGAGAGTTCTCGAAAAGTCATTAGAGCATTCTGGTAGCTCAACATCTAAAGAGTACTTCCCAAGTCAGAAAAATTACGACAATGTTAAAGCTTTTCTTAAAGATGTTGTTGAGATGGTTATCAAAGATGCTATGAATGCTAAAGGGAAAAGAACTATGGACGAGAATATCAATGATAATGAGAGGGTGCCACCTTTCATTAATGAGATCATGACAACAGCAATACCTCCATATATTAAAATCCTATCTACGAAATATCACGAGGATACGGATCCTAATGATCATCTTATGGCTTTTGACAGCCAAATGGACTTATACAATGCTTCTGGGGCAGTCAGATGCCGACTGTTCCCCGTTACTCTCCAAGGGGCGGCAGCCAAATGGTATAGACGGTATAAAGAATAAACCATCTACTCCTGGAAGTAGTTTTCTTATGAATTATCAAGTCAATCTGTATCTGCAAGGATCCTACTATTGATTTTACGGTCTTGGAAAACATAAACCAAAGGCAGGGTAAATATTTAGGAGACTATTTGAGAAGATTCAATGTAGAAGCTTTGAAGGCTAAGCATATGAATGACCATGACAAGCTCATAGCCGTCCACTCTGGTTCAATCGAGAATACTCTTTTCTGGAAGCAGCTCTTTGTCAATGGCTGCAAAGATCTACAAGACTTCCACTTTCAGGCTGATAAGTTCAGTCGGATGGATGAACTTTACTATGCCAAGAAAAAGACGATTCCTAGAAAGGATGGAGGAAAATTTGGCTTAGACCGTAGCTATAAAAGGATTAGATGGGAAGAGCCAGTTGCTAATACAGTTACTTTAAATAAGCCACTATCTTACATATATGATACATCTAAGGAAAGAGTCAATTTTCCGACCTCCTACAAAGCTAAGAATAATCCAGGGCAGAGGACGGGAGAGGACTACTACGCCTATCATAAAGCTAATGGCCATAAAACAGATGAATGTAGAGTTCTGGCTGGAATAATTCAAAAGCTGATCTGAGAAGGCTATCTCAAATAATTTATCCATGATCATCACAAAGCCCAACGAATTGAAAATGCTCCCAGAAACGCCCGGGCAACACTGTAAATGTGCTAGAGGATGGAGGCTTTCTAAGCTTATGCCCGCCAATTAAAAGGATATATGTGATCCATGGTGGGCCACATCCTGCAGGAAGTAGTAAAGGGGCTCGGAGTAGATATATTAAAGAGGTCAAGGAGGGAATTTATTCTGTTCAAGAGGAGCCCCCAACGAAGAGCCCACGTCTCAACATCCAAATGCCTAATGTGGTGGTCACCTCGCAAGAGCTACACAAAGGAGTCATCATCCCTATAACGACCCCCTTATGATTGCTACATGAATTAGGCTATCTATTTTCTCCAAGATTCTGGTTGATACAGGTAGCACAGTTAATGTCATCTTCAAACATGCTTTCGACCATATGAATATCCTAAAGCACAAATTAGAACCGAGCACTGTGCCGATATTTGGGTTCAACAACAAGGGTCAACTCCAATAGGGCAGATAAAGCTACTTGTACAAATGGGAGTCCCTCTAACTTGCCGAATATTCAGAACTATCTTTGTGATAATTAACCAACCTTCCTGCTACAACGCCTTCTTCGATAGACCAGCCCTCGATGAGATTGATGCTTTTGTCTCCCCAAAGTACCTTATGGTAAAATTCTTGACAAAGCGAGGCTGGGGAACTGTGGGAGGAAAACAATTTAGCTCCCGTGAAATGTACTTTGCCACGCTTGATCAATACAAAAGGGAGTATTCTGCTTACTATGATTCTTCTACTAATTTACAGCCTTCGGATGATGGATTTTCACATCCAACATTCGAAGCAAAGATTAGTATTAAGAAGTCTAATAAGCGTATGTATCGTAGGTGCATTCCTACAGGAACCAAGAGAAAGAGGGTTGACACTAACTTGACAGAAGAAGGTCCAATAGTCATAGAGTTTGACTGCCCAGGCGAGATAGAGAGAATAAGACCCATAGAAGACCTTGAGGAAACCCATATAGATTCAAAAGATGCTTCTAAAGTGGTCAAAGTGGGAAAAGATCTTGATAGCGAGTTAAAGAAAAACTTGATTCAGTTTCTCAAAGACAACAAGGACATGTTCGCTTGGTCACATTCCGATATGGTGGGAATTGATCCGACTGTCAGGTGTCATGCCCTTAACATCAACCCAGGAGCAACCCCTATAAGGCAAAAAAGTGAAAGTTGGAGAAGGTTTGAACATATGCTCTAAAGGAAGAAGTTGATAGGCTCCTTGAAAATCGATTAATCCAGGAGATATATTACCCCGAATAGTTAGCTAACCCAGTTCTGGTGAAGAAGTCAAATGGGAAATGGAGGACATGCATCGATTACATGGATCTAAACAAAGCATGCCTAAAGGATTATTTACCTATACCACGAATAGATTAGTTATTGGATGCAACAAGTGGACACAAGTTGTTATCCCTTATGGATGCTTATTCAGGGTACAATCAGATACCGATGTACAAGCCAGATGAGGATCATACGAGCTTCATAACAGAATGAGGGATTTATTGTTATAGGGCCATGCCATTTGGGTTAAAGAATGCAGGGCCACTTATCAGAGGTTGGTTAATCGAATGTTCAAGGAAAAAATTGGGAGAAACATGGAAGCTTATGTTGATGATATTTTAGTAAAGTCTAGCGAGCCTTAGAGCCTACTTAAGGACCTAGAGGAAATGTTTAAGATACTACGGAGGTACCAAATGAAGTTGAATCCACAAAAGTGCTCTTTTGGGGTCCACTCTAGAAAGTTCTTAGGCTACCTAGTAAGTGCTCAAGGAATTGAAGCAAGTCCTGACCAAATCCAAGCCATAAACGACATGGCCGAACCTAAAACTAGTAAGGAGGTGATGAGCTTAAATGGAAGAGTAGTTGTCCTAAGCAGGTTTATTTCAAAAGCTACTTATAAGTGCATTCCTTTCTTTGATGTGATTAAGAAAAAGAAGAACTTCGAATATGGAGAGGATTGAAGAAGAGCTTTCTTGGAGTTAAAAAGCCATTTTGAGAAACCATCGATACTCTCAAGACCAGAGAATGGTGAAACCTTGTATCTATATATGGAAGTATTAGAACATGCAGTCAGCTCAGTACTCATTCGAGAGGACAATGGAGCACAACTCCCGTTATATTATGTAAGTAGGCGATTAAAGGATGCAGAGGTTCGATACCCAGTCATAGAGAAATTAGCTTATTGCTTGATTATTACAGCTCGAAAGCTCAAAGAATACTTCCAAGCACATTCAATCAGAGTGTTGACCAGTTTTCCTCTTAAGCAAATTTTCAGTAAGCCAGAGACTTCAGAAAGGCTGGTGAAATGGGGGATCGAACTCAGCCAATACGAGATAGAATTTCAGCCATGGGCTACAATCAATGGGCATGCACTAGCTGATTTTGTTAATGAATGCACCAACTTTATAAAGGAACAATAAAAAAAAGAGAAGGATCAGAAGCCCACGTGGCAACTCTTTATGGACGGAGCATCAAATAAACAAGGTGTTGAATCATGAGTTTTGATTCATGACAAAAAGCTTAAACAATCAGTGATGAGACAATACGATCAAGCGACAAAAAGAGAATGAGATATGCTATTAAACTACAAAGGACACAAGACTTCAAATCTGAGTATAGTATGTTTATTTATTGAAGTTTTAGTCATTATATATAGGTTGAAATTGTTAAAATCTATCCTCAAGTAGTTTACACAAAATGAAAGTTGTTTTAAGATTCAAATTCTTTAAAGATAGTATAAACTGTGCACTGACAACCAGGTCAGTCGACTGACCAAAAATGACCAGTCGACTGAACCTGTTCAGTTGCACAGATATACTATGTTTTACACAGTCTTTGAATATTCAGTTGACTGGTCGATTTTTCTCAGTCGACTGAACGATTCTAACAGCTATTTTTCTGAAGAGACACTTCCATTTGCGAAGAGTTACGATCCAAATTGAAGAGATATGGCTGCATCTTTTGATCAAAACTCTTCATGAATAGTTGTAGCTGTTTGTCTACTATATAAACACATCAAAATCTTTTTCCAAATTACCGAATTTCATTTTGCTTTCTGATCATACTCTCCACTTTATATCCCTGCATTCTAAAAGCAATCACAATCTTTATATTGCTTGAATCTCTGAACTAATCAATATATTCTTTGATTCTAAGCAATATCTTCCATTCATATCTTCACACACACAATATATACTTAAGGATTTGATTATAGGAAGGTTGTATAAATAAAGACGTATCAGTGTTATTCAGAACATAATTGTCAACTATTTTCTTATACCAGTAAAAGTCCTGTTCGGTTGTTCAAGCGGTAAAAGTCCTCTTTCGGCTGTTAGAGGCGGAAAAATCCTGTTCAGCTGCTCAGGTGTTGTATACCTATTCCTCCAAGTTAAATTAGGGTTTATTGAGTTGAAATTCCAGAAGGAAGTCTGGGACTGGACGTAGAATGGGAAGTTCGAACCAGTATAAAAACTCCTGGTGTGCTTATTCTTATTTGCTTTATTATTATCTGTTTCCATATTTAGATTATAATATATTCCATATTACACGATCCTAAGTGATAACTAGCCATACAGTAGTCACTTTCATTTGGTATCAGAGAAAGGACATCCTATAACCGTAACACAGTTATTTGATAATTTTTTGTAATATGGATAGTAACACCTATTCTAGCATTAACATTAACTCTAGTTTCACTGAAGGTCAGTCAACTGCTCGACCACCACTATTTAATGGTCTTAACTATAATTATTGGTCAACTAGAATGAGAATATATATGCAAGCTAATGGTTTTGAAACCTGGAATATTACCCAAAAGGAATATACCATGCCAACAAAAGATTTTTCAACTTGGACTACTGCACAAAAAACTGATGCTACTTCAAATGCTAAAGCTATGAACATGTTATTCTGTGCATTAGATAAAAATGAGTTTAATAGGGTCAGTATGTGTACAACTGCTTATGAGATTTGGAGAATTCTAAAAATAACTCATGAAGAAACTAACAAAGTCAAACAAAGCAAAATCTCTAGGTTGAAAAATCAATTCCAAAATTTCAAAATGAAACCAAACGAAACTATAAATGACATGTACTGTAGATTTCAAGATATATATCACTCACTATTGGCACTAGGAGAAAAATTTTCTGACTTTGATATAGTATCAAAAATCCTAAACTCTTTAATGGACGAATGTGAAAGAAAGGTCTTAGCTATTGAAGAAGCAAACAATCTTTCCACTATGAAACCAGAAGAGTTAATAGGAAATTTATTGTCATATGAAGTGAATTTGCAGCCAAAGAAAGTTCAAGCACAAGATAAGAAGAATCTAGCATTTCAAGCAGAAATAGATGATTCTGATTAAAATGAAGAGGATATGGCACTTATTGCTAAAAATTTCAAAAAGTTTTTGAAATTAAAAAAGAATAACAAATTCAGGAGTTACAAAAATAACTCTAACAACAACAATAATAGCAATAAACCATCATCCTCTGTCATAGAATGTTATTAATGTCATAAAAAGGGTCATATGAAGAAAGATTGTCCAGAAAGAAAAGAAAAAAAAATTCAAGAAGGACAAATTCAAGAAGAAAGCATTTTCAGTAACATGGGATGATTCATATTCTTCTTCATCATCAGAGAGTGTTAACCCGCCTTTTGGCAAGGCCGTAGATAGGCGAACTTAACTAAATTGACTACTCATTCGTCGAGGTCGGTTCACAATGGATTTAGTCAACTGGATGGATGGACGATCAAGCATGGTCAATGGGTAAACGAAGTTGCACGCTTGGAAGGTCGGTTGGCCATATTAGAGGTGGCTCGGCATCCATATGGGTCGGTATTGGAGGCGGCTCGGCATTCGGATTGGTCGGCATTGGTGGTCGTTCGGAATCAGGGAGGTACAGGCCGTTCGGCATTAAGGAGGAAAGGGTCGTTCGGCATAGCTGGTCGTTCGGAATCAGGGAGGTATAGGTCTTCGGCATTGATGGTCGTTCGGCATCAGGGAGGTACCGGGCGTTCGGCATCGAGGTGGAAGGGGTCGTTCGGCATTGCTGGTCGTTCGACATCAGGGAGGGATAGGTCGTTCGGCATTGGTGGTCGTTCGGCATCAGGGAGGTATAGGTCATTCGGCATTGGTAGTTGTTCGGCATCAGGGAGGTATAGGTCATTCGGCACTTAGGTGAGTGTTACTTCAACTGGAGTTTGGCCTAGGCTTTAGGTCATGTTACTTCGAGTCGTGGAGCATTTCACTTCGGGTCATCACCGTGGTTACTTCGGGTCGGACGATGGACGACTTGGGGTTGGTCGAGGTGAAGGGTGTGAGCTCGGCCAAGGACTTAGTGGGCCCGGACTATTCAGGAAGCCCAGCAACCTCATGGATTTGCCTATAAATACAGCATGTGGAGGTTCAGAAAAGGGATCTTCTTCTTTCTACTCTCTAGTTTTCTATTTTCTGAGGCTGAGGTTACTCTGCAACTTGTAACTATAATCGATCATTACACCAATAAAAAGAAAACTTCTGGAGTGGACGTAGGCCGGAGTGAGCCGAACCACTATAAAATCTGTTGTTCTTTACTGCTTTCTTTTTAATTTTTACTGTTCTTCACATTATTACTCTCTACATATACTCTATCTGTGAGATGTGACTGTTAGTTGGTGATTTCATTTACATTCGGGTGTTAGTGACCAATTTTGGGGCTAACATTTTGGTGCTTTCACTGAGAAGGCAGACACTCGGGAATTTTGGAGCTAGGAACTTGGATTCTAGGAAGCAATGGCTAGGCCATCAACAAGGAAGCAAGTGATAGAAAGAAGCAATCAAGAGGGAAGTCAAGGGGCCTCCTCTGGAGCTGGTCAAGCGTCCATCCATATCACCAGGGACGAGATGGAGATGATGCTGAAAAGGCAGGAAGACATGATATAGAACCTGCTTCGACGGGTTGGACATATTGGGGCACAAAGTCAAGAGAATGGACCAACCGCGGTTGCTGGCATTGCAGAACAAGGAACCGGGGCTGCAGAAGTATCTGGAGGTCAAAACCAGAACCAGACTGGAGAGGTTGGAGGAAATCAGCCAAGGCCTGGGGGCAGATTGGATACTGGGAGAGCGGTGATTGAAGCTCAGCAAGTAGGAACCAACGTGAACGTAAATGGCCCACATGAAGAGTACTACCCGAAGTACCCCCTAGGACATGGGGGGCAAGGTAGAGATGCAAACAGGGGACAACCCCTGGATGGAGATGAAAGAATGGCTGGACTAGTACGACGGATTATGAGAGGAGGATTGTCAAGCGGAGGCTTAGAGGAAGTTAGTTGGAGTCCGTTCACTCCGAATATTAGAAATGCAAGGAATCCACCAAAGTTCAAGTTACCCGTGCTGGATCCTTATGATGGGAAATCAGACCCAACCATGCATTTTACCAGATATATCAGGCATATGGAAATGCTGGGGGCATCCGAGGAAGTGATGGCACGATGCTTCCCCTTATATCTGACAGACTTTGTTGCGCTTTGGTTCAGGCAGCTAGAGAATGGATCAATCAGAACATGGGGTGAGCTAGTGGAATGCTTAATGAGACAGTTTAGGGTCCACGTGACGCGACCCAAGAGTGTGATGACCTTAGCTTCAAAGAAGCAGAGGACTGGAGAGTCCATAAGAGATTTTCTATTGCGATTCAATGCAACAGTGGCTTCAGTAGATCGCCCAGATCCATCGATGATTTTGATGGCTGCCGTAGTTGGGGTTGCGGAAGGCACAGAGTTTAAGGATTCTCTAGCGAGAGATCCACCACAAGACCTCGGAGAATTCTATCATGAAACTGAAAGGTTTATTCGGCTAGAGGATTCCCGTGCCGAAAGACGAGAAACAAACGCTGTGCAAGGCGAAGGAACCTCCAAAGAACTACCTAGAGCAGACAAAGGTAAGCGAAAACAGGACAACAGATACGACGGTCCTGACAGACGGAAGAAATTCCAAGAACCCAGGTTCAGACAATACACGGACTTGACGGCAAACCTGGAACGGATTTACACGGAGACTCGGGGGTAGCTCCCCTAACGAAAACCACCTAGGAGAGATCCCACAGAACAGGAGCATAGAAGTGGAAAGTACTGCCTATTCCATGAGCTAGAAGGGCATACTACCGATGAATGTCGCCATCTGAAGGATGAGGTTGAAGGGCATGTCTGAAGTGGTAGATTGCCACAATACACCAGAGATTGAACGGTGGCCGTAGGACCCGAGCAACTACCGCCTCCACCTAACAAGACTAATCCTGGATTGGGATCACGACTCGTCATCAATTAATCATGATGGCAAGGGCCAAGCTCATGACTTGAACTTTGGTCGATTACATAAACTCTTTAGATTTGATTTTAAAATAAAATGGCTATTCCACTTACACATGTACGGGAACCAGAGAGATCCCCAGGCATGCTCTGAGATGGTAACAGACCGCTCTGCCCGGAGAGGCAGTATCTAGGTATATCTTTTGTTTGCGATTGAACATTTGGAATTTTAAATTAATAAATGAACTTGAATTTAATAAAATGGACCCTTGACTAGAGGGTTAAAGGATGAATTTTGAAAGTTGATTTGAAATTGATCGCTTTATGACCCTACCCGGAGAGACGGGGTCCGGAGTGTAGGGAGTGACGCTGCTTCGCCGGAGAGCGACAGGATCGGCTCACTCAACGTTGTTTCCCCTTCACCGGAGAGTGAAAAGGTGGGATCCAGTAAGAGCCCGGAGAGGCTGACATCGGTCAAGGAGGATCATGACATCGCTTAATGTTCAAGGACACTGAACCGGAGTATAGGGAGTGACGCCGCTTCGCCGGAGAGCGACAGGATCGGCTCACTCAACGTTGTTTCCCCTTCACCGGAGAGTGATAGGATGGGAACCAGTAAGAACTCGGAGAGGCTTACATCGGTCCAGGAGGATCATGCCATCGCTTAATGTTCAAGGACACTGAACCGGAGTGCAGGGAGTGACGCTGCTTTGCCGGAGAGCGACAGGATCAGCTCACTCAATGTTGTTTCCCCTTCACCGGAGAGTGACAGGATGAGAACCAATAAGAGCTCGAAGGGGCTAACATCGGTCCAGGAGGATCATGACATCGCTTAATGTTTAGGGACAATGAACCAGATTGCAAGGAGTGACGCTGCTTCGCCAGAGAGCGACAGGATTGGCTCACTCAACGTTGTTTCCACTTCACCGGAGAGTGACAGGATGGGATCCAGTAAGAGCCCGGAGAGGCTGACATCGGTCCAGGAGGATCAGGACATCGCTTAATGTTTAGGGATGCTGAACCAGAACGCATGGGATAGGTTGCTTCGTCGAAGCGCGACACGATCTGCCTATTCAATCGTTAAGTTTGGATCAAGCTTGGAAAGGGTCCAGAGAGTCTGTCAACGGTCTGGATAGATCGTAGGATTTAATTGCTGACTTCCAAGGGGCGAATTCCAAATTGGATAACGACTTGGAACGGTCGCGGAATAAACTATCAGATTCGGATGGAATCGTTTGATCACGAATTTATCATGGACTTTGGATATTGGGATAGAAACTATTCAAAACACACCTTCCAATAGCAAGGAATGTTTTGGAGGGCAAAGTGTTAACCCGCCTTTTGGCAAGGCCGTAGATAGGCGGACTTAACTAAATTAACTACTCATTCGTCGAGGTCGGTTCACAGTGGATTTAGTCAACTAGATGGATGGACGATCAAGCATGGTCGATGGGTAAACGAAGCTGCATGCTTGGAAGGTCGGTTGGCCATATTAGAGGTGGCTCGGCATCCGGATGGGTCGGCATTGGAGGCGGCTCGACATCCGGATGGGTCGGCATTGGTGGTCGTTCGGCATCAGGGAGGTACAGGCCGTTCGACATTAAGGAGGAAAGGGTCGTTCGGCATCAGGGAGGTATAGGTCGTTCGGCATCGGTGGTCGTTCGACATCAGGGAGGTACAGGTCGTTAGGCATCGAGGTGGAAGGGGTCGTTCGACATTGCTGGTCGTTCGGCATCAAGGAGGTACAAGTCGTTCAGCATTAAGGAGGAAAGGGTCGTTCGGCATAGCTGGTCGTTCGGCATCAGGGAGGTATAGGTCGTTCGGAATTGATGGTCGTTCGGCATCAGGGAGGTATAGGCCGTTCGGCATCGAGGTGGAAGGGGTCGTTCGGCATTGCTGGTCGTTCGGCATCAGGGAGTTATAGGTCGTTCGGCATTGGTGGTCGTTCGGCATCAGGGAGGTATAGGTCGTTTGGCACTTGGGTGAGTGTTACTTCAACTGGAGTTTGGCCTAGGCTTTAGGTCATGTCACTTCGAGTCACGGAGCATTTCACTTCGGGTCATCACTATGGTTACTTCGGGTCGGCCGATGGACGACTTGGGGTTGGTCGAGTTGAAGGGTGTGAGCTCGGCCAAAGTCTTTGTTATCCCGCTTTTTGGACAAAGCTGGAATATCAACAAATTGGCAAGGAATGATGGATATCAGGATTAGAGTTCAATTGGAAACAAGGCTGCAATGGATGTCGTCAAAATTTGGCCGAGCTCCGATCAAGGCAGAATTGATTGGGAATGACAATCAAGGTTAGGAGAGGCTATGTTTCAATTTTCAGGACGATCGGAGTTCGTACGCACAAGATATGAATGAATTAAGATGCACAGAGCACGGTTCGAATCGATGTACTTCGCATCGATGATGTTGGTTCGAATCGATGAAGGTTCGAACCAGTTGAAGTTTACTGCACTTCATATTGACATGGTTCGTATCGATGAAGACGAAGTCAGACATTTGCTATGGGACAA
The DNA here is from genome assembly GCA_030737815.1 of Allium fistulosum. Lineage (NCBI taxonomy): Eukaryota > Viridiplantae > Streptophyta > Magnoliopsida > Asparagales > Amaryllidaceae > Allium > Allium fistulosum. The sequence goes on along the minus strand of CM060907.1, from coordinate 1,111,617,591 downwards.
CATGTTCGAATCGATCGAGACGAAGTACAATGCTTCGAATCGATGAGGTCAAGGAGAGTTCGAATCCATCGGGTTAGGGTATGTTCGAATCGATCGATTCGACGAGATCGATTCGAAGCATGCCCCTAGGATCGATGGGTACGAATTGGAAATATGCACTAGTCAGGGAAACACGCACATACGGATCGATTCGAAAAAAATCAAAGGCATACGAGAAGGATACCTTGGGAGCCGGCTTCGTAGATATGAAGTCATGGACACGAAGGATGGGTGATCGCATGGATTCGAAGGATTCAGGGACAATGTTCGTATCAATCGTGCTCGAATCGATCGATACGAAGGAAATGAACGAATGGATACGAACTGAACACGAAGAATGGATACGAGCTGAGGTACGAAGCATGATTAAGAGTGTGAAGTATGCGCAACTCATGGGAAGAAACGTTCAAACACGGCGACAAAGGTGGAGTCGACCCATTCGACTCGGAGTAAAAAGTGGATTGACCCAGGAAAGGCGGACCACGTCATCACTAAGGCGCGTGAGGCTATCGAGTCGAGCCTATCGATTCGAACGAATCGAGTCGAAGCAAGCGTGCCAGCCAGGAATGCAAACTTGAATCGATCATAACTCGAGATCCACAAGTCCAAATGCAATGAAATTTTCACAGAAGCTTAAGCGTATGATGAAGAATGCTCACACCAAATTTCGGCTCGATTGGACACTTTCTTGATCGATTCGAACCAAGGGTCGAATCGATCCCAAAGTGGGCCCGGATCTCCAGATTTTGGCCATGTGGGCTCCCTCACGTGCCAGAACTGGTCTCCCTTCAATTTAGGCAAAATATCTCCCTCCTACACCTATAAATAGAGCCCCCGGTCATTTAGAAAAGGGGTCGGACAATTTTGAGAGCTAAGGAGCGCCCGGACTCTGCCAGATTTACTCCAGATCACCATTGCTGCTTTAGATTCAGATTATAATCATAAAATCCATTGTACTACGCGATAGGAAATTGTAATCTTCAAGCATCAATCAATAAAAGATAAAAACTTTGGAGTGGACGTAGGCCGAAGATAGCCGAACCACTATAAATCTCGTGTTTTTGTTCATTATTTCTGGATTGCTGTTTGTTGTTTGTTTAGATCTGAGATTTGTGTTTGAATATTGCTGATTTGTATTCATACACTGGTGCTTTCACAACATTCGGGATTTGTGACCATTTTTGGCGCAAACACTTTGGTGCTTTCATTGAGGGCAACTAGCATCCGCTACACCAATTCAAAGTTTAGCCTTGAAAGTTTGAAGGATTCAGATTGACGCTACAATGACTCGACAAACAAGACAAAGAGCTGAGAGAAGCCAACAAGGAGGAAGTCAAGAGGCATCCTCTGGAGCTGGAGAAGGACGAGCTTCGATTTACATTACCAGAGACGAAATGGAAGCTATGGCAAATTCATTACATGAAAGGTTGCTGAAGAGTCAACAGGATATGATGCAGACTTTCTTCGAGCAGATGAGAGCTGCAGGAACACAGAACATTGGACCAACTACAGCGACTGCAAATGTGTAACAAGGAACTAGGGTTGCGGAACCCAATGTAGGACAAAATATAGAACCGGAAGGCAATCAATAAGGGCTTGGGGGCAGGCCCACAGGATCCAACGCAGAAGGACCTTTGGAAGGAGTTCAGCAGGCTAGAGCCAACGTTGCGGCTAATGAGCCACATGAAGAATATGTGCCGGAGTTCCCTCGGGAGCATGGGGGGCAGCCCCTAACAGGCAACGCTGGATTAATGGAAATCATTAGGAAGACTATGCGTGGAGGTTCAACCAATAGAGACTTGGAAGGAGTGAACAGGAGTCCGTTCGCTCGGGAAATCAGGATAGCTCAGAATCCACCTAAGTTCAAGTTACCTAGCGTGGAAGTATATAATGGAAAGGCTGACCCGACTGATCACTTGATGAGATACACTAGACACATGGAAGTGCTGGGGGCATCGGAGGAAGTGATGGCCAGATGTTTCCCTTTATACTTAACAGACCTAGCGGCAATCTGGTTTAGGCAGCTGGAAGAAGGATCTATCAGGACTTGGAGGGAATTGGTGGATAGGTTTTTGGGACAGTTTCGGGTTCATATCAAAAGACCTAAGAACGTGATGACGTTAACATCGGTAAAGCAAAGAACGGATGAATCGCTTAGAGCATTTTTAACTCGATTTAATGCAGCGGTTGCTTCGGTGGATCGGCCGGATCCATCGATGGTTTTGATGGCGGCAGTATCGGGAGTCAGAGAGGATTCAGATTTTAAGGTATCTTTAGTACGAGACCCACCACTGGATCTCGGGGAATTCTTTCACGAAGCTGAAAGATTTCTTCGGCAAGAAGACGCATGTATGGATTTAAAGCTAAAGGAGGTGAATGTGACCGGGGGTGGAGGACCATCCGACGGAAGCTCGGATAAAGATAAAGGAAAAAGGAAGCTGGACGAAAACTCTGAAAAAGCTAGGAAACGATGGAAGGATCCAAGGTTTTCCACATACACAGAATTAAACGAGACACTAGAGCGGATATACATGGAAACTCGGAATCGCCTTCCTTACCGGAGGCCGGCTAGGAGAGAACCATCCGAGCGGGAGAGGGCATCAGGAAAGCATTGTCTCTTCCACGATTTGGATGGGCATGATACCAATAGCTGTAGGCACCTAAAGGACATAATTGAGGAGCATGTGAGGAATGGACAATTGGCGCAGTATGTTGGGGCTCGGAATGCAGCGGTGGAGCAGGAGCAACCACCGCCCACCTCAAGCCATGATGGCATGAGGCCCAGGAATGATGATCGATTGGTTATCCATTGACCAGGATAATATGAAATAAGTAACAAACCATTGGCGAGCAACCGAGTCATTTACACATGTATGGGGACGGAGATAGCCCCTAAGCATGCTCTGAGTGATGATAAACCGCAAAGCCATGGTTTGCGAAATCTGTCTTTTGTTTTTGGATTGGACACTTAGTTTTCTGGTTTGGTTTTTGGAGTTTGGATTAAACTCCTGATTTTGCTTGTTTTTCTGGTTTTGGCATTCATTCGGATGATTGTTCTTCGTTTTGGATGATGGTTTTGATTTTTGATATGGATTTCTGGTTTTCCGATTTGATTTGGATTTTGGATTGGATCTTTATTGGATTCTTTTTCGGTTTTTGATAAACAGTCGTCAGGTATGGATCATGCCTAGCAAGGGGTGAGTCGTTCTGCCCGAATGCGGTAAAGTGACTCATTCTGGTCATCGAGTATAGACTATGCTCGGCAAGGGTCCGGAGTGACCAGGATTCGGCCTAGGACTTAGGCCCCCTATTATTGATTATTGTCTAAGGTCGTTGAGTATGGACTATGCTAAACAAGGGTCCGGAGTGACCAGGATTCGGCTTAGGACTTAAGCCATGGCAATACTTACGTCCAGGGACACTGGACCATGGTCGTCAAGTATGGACTATGCTCGGCAAGGGTCCGGAGTGACCAGGATTCGGCTTAGGACTTAAGCCACGGCATTACTTACGCCCAGGGACACTGGACCACGGTCGTCAAGTGTGGGTTGCGCTTGGCAAGAACCTGGAGAGGTTAGTTCAACGTCCAGGGACACTGGACCACGGTCGTCAGGTGTGGATTGCACTTGACAAGAGCCCAGAGAGGTTATAGATTTGGATATCGGCCCGGAGAGGTCCTGGATTTGGCTATTGGCTGTTGGATAAGAATGGATCAAAGGCTCGGTCTTCGAGTTTGGATGGACATGGAATTGGCTATGGACTTTGTAGATTGGGTTCGGAAACTATTCAAAACACGCCTTCTTATCACAAGACATGTTTTGGGGGGCAAATGTTATCCCGCTTTTTGGACAAAGCTGGAATATCAACAAATTGGCAAGGAATGATGGATATCAGGATTAGAGTTCAATTGGAAACAAGGCTGCAATGGATGTCGTCAAAATTTGGCCGAGCTCCGATCAAGGCAGAATTGATTGGGAATGACAATCAAGGTTAGGAGAGGCTATGTTTCAATTTTCAGGACGATCGGAGTTCGTACGCACAAGATATGAATGAATTAAGATGCACAGAGCACGGTTCGAATCGATGTACTTCGCATCGATGATGTTGGTTCGAATCGATGAAGGTTCGAACCAGTTGAAGTTTACTGCACTTCATATCGACATGGTTCGTATCGATGAAGACGAAGTCAGACATTTGCTATGGGACAACATGTTCGAATCGATCGAGACGAAGTACAATGCTTCGAATCGATGAGGGCAAGGAGAGTTCGAATCCATCGGGTTAGGGTATGTTTGAATCGATCGATTCGACGAGATCGATTCGAAGCATGCCCCTAGGATCGATGGGTACGAATTGGAAATATGCACTAGTCAGGGAAACACGCACATACGGGTCGATTCGAAGAAAATCAAAGGCATACGAGAAGGATACCTTGGGAGCCGGCTTCGTAGATACGAAGTCATGGACACGAAGGATGGGTGATCGCATGGATTCGAAGGATTCAGGGACAATGTTCGTATCGATCGTGCTCGAATCGATCGATACGAAGGAAATTGAACGAATGGATACGAACTGAACACGAATAATGGATACGAGCTGAGGTACGAAGCATGATTAAGAGTGTGAAGTATGCGCAACTCATGGGAAGAAACGTTCAAACACGGCGACAAAGGTGGAGTCGACCCATTCGACTCGGAGTAAAAAATGGATTGACCCAGGAAAGGCGCACCACGTCATCACTAAGGCGCGTGAGGCTATCGAGTCGAGCCTATCGATTCGAACGAATCGAGTCGAAGCAAGCGTGCCAACCAGGAATGCAAACTTGAATCGATCATAACTCGAGATCCACAAGTCCAAATGCAATGAAATTTTCACAGAAGCTTAAGCGTATGATGAGAATGCTCACACCAAATTTCGGCTCGATTGGACACTTTCTTGATCGATTCGAACCAAGGGTCGAATCGATCCCAAAGTGGGCCCAGATCTCCAGATTTTGGCCATGTGGGCTCCCTCACGTGCCAGAATTGGTCTCCCTTCAATTTAGGCGAAATATCTGCCTCCTACACCTATAAATAGAGCCCCCGGTCATTCAGAAAAGGGGTCGGACAATTTTGAGAGCTAAGGAGCGCCCGGACTCTGCCAGATTTACTCCAGATCACCATTGCTGCTTTAGATTCAGATTATAATCATAAAATCCGTTGTACTACGCGATAGGAAATTGTAATCTTCAAGCATCAATCAATAAAAGATAAAAACTTTGGAGTGGACGTAGGCCGGAGATAGCCGAACCACTATAAATCTCGTGTTTTTGTTCATTATTTCTGGATTGCTGTTTGTTGTTTGTTTAGATCTGAGATTTGTGTTTGAATATTGCTGATTTGTATTCATACACTGGTGCTTTCACAACATTCGGGGTTTGTGATCATTTTTGGCGCAAACAGTCTTAGTGGGCCTAGACTATTCAGGAAGCCCAGCAACCTCCTGGATTTGCCTATAAATACAGCATGTGGAGGTTCAGAAAAGGGATCTTTTTCTTTCTGCTCTCTAGTTTTCTATTTTCTTAGGCTGAGGTTACTCTGCCATCTTGTAACTGTAATCGATCATTACACCAATAAAAAGGAAACTTCTGGAGTGGACGTAGGCCGGAGTTAGCCGAACCACTATAAAATCTGTTGTTCTTTACTGCTTTCTTTTTAATTTTTACTGTTCTTCACATTATTACTCTCTACATATACTCTATCTGTGAGCTGTGACTGTTAGTTGGTGCTTTCATTTACATTTGGGTGTTAGTGACCAAATTTGGGGCTAACACAAAGCAAGCAAATGTATGCTTCATGGCTACAAGTGATGATGTAAGTGAACTAAGTTTTGAAGATTTGGTCGAAATTAATTCAGAACTAGTGGACTTTGTAAAACAAACTAAAAAGCAAAATAAAGAGTTACAAGGAAAATTAAATAGATCTGAATTAGAAATTAGTATGCTAAGAGATGAAAAGAAAATTCTAGAAGAAGAACTTGAAATATCTCAAGAATCTAATTCTAATTTAACATCTCAATTTTCTATGATAACTCAGGAATTAGAAATTCAGAAAAATATAAATGATGATTTATCAGCAGAAATTAATGATTTAAAATCTAACACTAAAGTATTAGAGTTAGAAAAATCTAGTCTCAAAACTAAGTTAGAAGATATTAATAAAAATATTTCTAACTTCAATAAAGGACGAGAAAATCTATCTACAATAATAGAAAATTCTCAGTCTACTTCAAATAAAATGGGACTAGGATATAAGAAAATTGAAAATCCAAAGAAATCTGGAATATTTAAAATAAACATAAAAACAAAATTAAGAAAGATATTAAGAAAACAGTTTCTAACGATCTTAAAACTATTAAGATATGGATTCCTAAAACAAATAATAATTTAATTAGGAATAGACATATCAAAACATTTATGGAAACTGTTCATAAATATAAGAATTATATTTATAAAGGGAATTCTGAACCCACTTGGGTTTGGTTTCCTAAGACCTAACTCTTAGGACCCTAAAAAGAAAAGTGGGTACCAACTTAATCTTTATTTTTTGCAGGTACCACTTCAAAAGAGAGGAAAATGGATTTTAGACAGCGGTTGCTCAAAACACATGACTGGTAATAAGGACATGTTAACTAACATTGTCTACTCAAACGGAGGATCGGTCACTTTTGGAGAAAATTCAAAAGGTTATATCATCAGGAAAGGTGATGTAAGCAATAACGGTATCTCTAACTTACCTCTCGTTTCTGATGTTTTATTAGTTAAAAACTTAAAACATTGTGCATGATGGAAATGAGAAAAATATAATTGAGCTTGACTCTGTGCATATATCACACAGTGATGAACAAGCTTGTACTGTTACCACACATAACAAGTACAGCTTGCTGCAAACTATAGAGAATGAGCTAGGCTTATTGGAAACATTTGATGAAGAGGAAGGGGAAATAACAAATGAAGAGAACTGTGAAGTACAACTTAATGATACTACCTTAAAAACCACTTCTTCTGTTGATGGAAAAGTAATTGTAAATAAAAAACTGTCTTCAAATACTGATGTGTAGAATAATCCTTTAAAGGTTTCTACCATTAGTTGCATTAGAAATGAAGCTGGTATTGAAACATCTGAAGTGCATGCACATTCTGATACTCATGTATCAGACTTTGACAAAGGCTGGTGCAAAACTTTTGAGTTTCAAGTTACTCAATTAATTACCTCCATGCATAAATCTTGTGTTGATGTTCAACCTCCTGACCCACCTCATTATAACTTTTCTATTGATTTGCCTGGATGGCCAACTTGCATTCCCATCCCTCAACCCCAAACGTTCCTCCTCTTGACCCATCCTCCTCCCTTTCAAACTCCCTACCATCCTCCCCTCAGTCTCAGTCTCGTAGGAAAATTGAAACAAGATCTCTTTCTGCTAAGAGAAGAAATATCACTTCCGTTCCTCAATAAATATATTATGTTTAAAAAAATTGCATCTTGGAACCTCAGAGGAGCCCATAGTAATTTGAAACTTGATCAAGTTAAAAGTATTATCTCTAAGTACAATATTTGTCTCATTGGTCTGCTAGAAACAAAGCTTAATCTTACTTTATCCATAAAAGTTGCTTCATACATTAACCCTAATTGGTCATTTCATCATAACCTTGACTCTGCTTCTTATGGTAGAATACTTGTTATCTATGATCCTGCTGTGTTGTCTCTTACTCCTCTTCTCTCTTCTAGACAATATATTCATTTTCATGTTCATGGTTCACAAGCTCTATCCTCCTTCTACATTACTTTTGTATATGCTGACAACTCTGTCATTTCTAGCAATTCTTTTTTCAACTCCTTGCCTCCTTTAAGACAATCTACTCACCCCTGGCTAATTTTGGGTGATTTTAACTCTTGCTATGACTATAATGACAAAAATGGTGGAATTCCTCTAACTCCTGGAGATCTTGATCCTCTCAACCTTGCTGTTTTTGAATCTGACTTGATCTTGGTTAACAAGTCAGGAGCAAAGTATTCTTGGAACAACAGAAGTCATAGTGGTGTTCGTACCTTCACTACAATTGATCATGCTTTCTGTAATTTCCATGCTATCAATCATTGGCCTTCCCTCTCTGTTTTCCTTCCTCAACCCATAATGTCTGATCACTCCCCATTAATTTTAACTTTTGGTCACTATTTTAGAAAGGAAAAGAGAAGTTTTAAATTTTTTAATGCTTGGGTTAAACATGAACACTTTCTTGTTTTAGTTTCTCAAGTCAACTCTGAATTTTCTTGTTATGGAAATCCAATGTATAAGTTTTGCAGGAAGTTAAAAAGTATCAAACAGGAGATCAAAATGTGGGCTTCTTTCACTTTTGGTTCTGGTTTCCTACTGTCAACTACACTAAAGGAACAACTGAAGATTCAACAAGACTATATGATGGAGCATCCTCTTGATGTTCATGCTGCTGCAGAAGAAGGCAAATTATTCAAGGAGGTCAACAATGCCCTGCACATGGAAGCTAGCATGAAGAGGCAACAACTGCATAAAAGATGGATAGATGAAGGAGACAAAAACACTAAGTTATATCATGAATCATTAAAGGTTAAGCATGCAAGAGAAAATATATATAGTATATTTGATGAACACGGTTCACTATTTTCCACTGCAGATTCTGTTGATAAGGCAATTATAGATTACTTCTCTAATCTGATTGGTAACCCTAATGGTTTTATTCCTGATCTTGACCAAATTTCAACACTTGCTCTGCCTAGCATATCTATCCAGGAAGCCACCTCCCTTATTAGGTCTGTTACTGATGAGGAAATAAAGACAACTCTCTTCTCTATGAATCAGCAATCTTCTGGTGGGCCTGATGGTCTTAATGTGACATTCTTTATCTCTACTTGGAGTGTGCTAGGTGGTGAGTTCTGTAAAGCAATTCACAATTTCTTTTCCAAATGCAAGTTACTTGGGGAAGTCAATTGCACTAATATTGCTCTTATACCCAAAGTCAATCCACCTACTAGTGTCTCCTCTTTCAGGCCTATTTCATGCTGTAATATGGTTTACAAATGTATCTCTAAAATTCTTGCAACTCGTCTTGTCAGTGTTCTGCCCACTATTGTCTCCAGTAATCAGGCTGCCTTTATATCTTCTAGGAGTATTCTTGATAATGTCCTCCTTGCTCAGGAATTATTAAAAGGTTATGGTAGAACTAAGGTTCCCCCTGCTGCTGCTCTTAAAATTGATATATCCAAGGCTTATGATTCTATTCACTGGGCCTCTGTTGTTAGGATTATGGCTGTGATGGGATTTCCCAAAAATTTTGTATCTTGGATTTATGTGTGCATTTCCACACCCTCTTTCTCTATTGTTTTAAATGGCAGACTTGTGGGTAATTTCAGAAGTAGTAAAGGCATTCGTCAAGGTGATCCGATTTCTTCTTACTTATTTTTGTTGGTTATGGAAGTTTTTACTTTTAGTCTTAGAACAAGATACGAATAGAAGATAATTAAGTTCCACCCAAAGTGCTCTCAACATCATATAACTTCTATTATGTTTGCTGATGATGTTATGTTGTTTACCAAACCTGAGTTGCCTTCCTTGAATGGTATAATTGAGGCATTGAAGTCTTTTCACTGTATGACTGGACTTTCAATTAATCAAGCTAAATCTTCTATGTTACTTGCTGGTGTTAGTGAAGTACAAGCTGCAGCATTACATCAACATATAGGTTTCTCTTGTATGGACACTGACATGAGGTATCTTGGTCTTCCCTTAATTTCAAAAAGAATTACAACAGCTGAATGTTTACCCCTTTACAACAAAATAACTTATGTTATGTCTGCTTGGGCTAATAGGTACTTGACTTAGAGTGGTAGATTAGTGCTGATTAAATCTGTTGTTTTTTCCTCTCTTGTCTATTGGGCATGTACTCTGATTCTTCCTGTCAAACTTTTGCATCATGTTAGGTCTACCATGAATAGATTTTTTTGGACTGGTAGTATACACAATAGGAAGCTGATCCCCTGTTCATTTTCCAAATTTGAAACTTCCATGAGACTAGGAGGGCTTGGAGTAATTGATGTCAAGAAGTGGAATATTGCAGCAATAAGTAAACATTTTAATGATCTCATTAACAAGAGAGGTAGTTTGAACTGGACATGGCATCACAACATAAAGAATAATAATTTTTGGTGTATGGACATTCCACAGAATTGCAGTTGGAATTGGAGAAACATCTTGAAGCTGAGAGAAGTCTACCTGCCTATGATTCAATATCCTGTTAATGCAAATTCTGATGTAAGCTTCTGGCATGAACCATGGGTTAGCAAAGGGCAGATTATGTCCAAGGTTTGTGATTATTCTTAGATTTTGCAGTCTGGAATTCATAAAGATGCAAAGGAAAATGAATTTTTTCATGATGGAAAAATAGTGTTGCCATATAATAGTAATCAGTTGATAAGGCAGCTGTGGTGTGAGATACAACTAAATTTCTTACCTGCAAACCAATATGACTCTGTTGTTTGGGATATGAAGCCACACTCTATTAAAGATGTCTACAATCTTGTTACTGCAAATGCTCTTTTGCCTGCTTCCAAATGGTTCTCCGTTATTTGGACAAGTGATTCATCTCCTAAAGATAATTTGTTGTTGTGGAAAGTTATAAATCAAGCTTTACTTACAAGAAGTGTTTTGAACAAGTATGGTCTGGCCAGCTCATCTCAGTGCCTATTTTGTGATCTGCATGAAGAAACTTCTGAGCATATTTTTTTGATTGTCCTACTTTACACTTCTTGTTGGTTAGAATTAGTTCAATAACTGGGATTAACCTCGATTCAACTAACTCAAGTATTGACTGGAATATTATTCATAAAGCCACTAGGTGGAGGAATGATGGAGGCAGGGTTTTAGCAATTTGCTTGAAAATTTATATGAGTGTGATTTGGAGAGAAAGGAATGCTATAGTTTTTGAAAACCAAAGAAAGAATGTTGAAGTGCTGTGGAATGAAGTAAAATATGGTACCTACTGCCAATTGAAGAACAGTAAAAGAACTTATCCACATGATTTGCTTCTTGGTTGGGCTTGACCTTGTATGTCTTCCTTTGTTTTTCCTGTTTTTTTCCCTTCATTTATGTACCTTTTATTGTGTTGGAATAAAACTGTTAGGGGCCCAGTAAACCCCGCTGGCTTTGCAAAAAAAAAACTTAAAACATAATTTATTGAGCATAAGTCAGTTATGTGATAAAGGTTTTAATATATCTTTTTTAGAAAATAAATGTAATATTTCTGATAAAGACCAAAATTTAATTTTTGAAGGTATAAGGGATAGAAATATTTATATTTTAAATATGAATGTAAATCATAACACAAACATGTGTTTAGTAGCTACATAAAATGATTCTTTGCTATAGCACAAAAGATTTTTTCATATTAATATTAATACTATTAATAAAATAGCTAAAAATAAACTTGTTAAAGGACTACCTGATATTAAATTCAAAGTTGATAACATTTGTGATGCATGTCAATTAGGGAAATTAACAAAATCTTCTTTTAAATCTAAAAAATCATATCTACAACACAATCACTTGAACTACTACATATGGACCTTATTGGACCTACTCAAATTCAATCAATTAATCACAATAGATATGTGTTTGTTATTGTAGATGATTTTTCAAGATATACGTGGGCTATTTTCATGAAACATAAATGTGATACTTTTGAGAATTTTAAAATTTTTGTAAAAAGAATTCAAAATATAAAGAATTTAAAAGTTAAAAATATTAGAAGTGATCATGGAAGTGAATTTGAAAATGAAGCTTTTGAACATTTTTGTAAAAAGAAAGGAATTAATCATAAATTTTCTTTACCTAGAACACCACAACAAAACAGAGTTGTGGAAAGGAAAAACAGAACATTACAAGAATGTGCAAGAACTTTATTAAATGGAAGCACTCTACCCAAGCATTTCTGGGCAGAAGCTGTTGCAACTGCTTGTTATGTTTTGAATCGTGTTTCTATTCGATCGTTAACAAAACACACCCCATATGAACTTTTAAATGGTAGAAAGCCTGATATATCTTATTTCAAAGTATTTGGTTCAAAATGCTTTATACTGAACACTAAAGATCAGCTTGGGAAATTCGATCCAAAATCCGATGAAGGAATATTCATAGGATATTCGGAAAGAAGCAAGGTTATCGAGTTTTTAATATAAGAACTAAAAAAATCAAAGAAACTCTTCATGTTTCATTCGATGAAATTTCAAAATTTCTTCTAATATTATAGACTTTGAAAATAATTCTAATAAAATCATAACAAATAATTCAAAAGATGATGATATTATTTTTCAAAATAATAACATTAATAGTATTAGAGAAGATGATAACATTGTTCATAATGAAAATCCTGTAAGATCTCCTCTAAGAATTCTTAAAGATCACCCTATTCAAAATATAATTGGAGAAGTAAATTCAAATGTAAGAACAAGACATCAATTAAATCAAATGGGCCATATAGCTTTTCCCTCTAATATAGAACCTAATAATATTAAGGAAGCCTCCACTGATGACTATTGGATTATAGCTATGCAAGAAGAGTTAAACCAATTTGAAAGAAACGAAGTTTGGGAATTAGTTCCTAGGCCAAGTGATCAATCCATCATTGGTACAAAATGAGTTTTAAAAAACAAAGCTGATGAACTAGGTAATATAACTAGAAATAAAGCTAGATTAGTAGCACAAGGATATAATCAAGAAGAGGGAATAGACTATAAAGAAACATTTGCTCCTGTCGCGAGATTAGAAGCTATACGTATTCTATTGGCCTTTGCATGTTTTCATAACTTTAAATTATATCAAATGGATGTTAAAAGTGCTTTTTTAAATGGATATATAAAAGAAAATGTCTATGTTGAACAACCTCCTCTTTTCGCTCATAAAAAATTTCCAGACCATGTTTATATACTTAAGAAAGCCTTATACGGTTTGAAACAGGCATCCCATGCTTGGTACGACCGACTTAAGAGCTATCTAATATACTCTGGTTTTGAAATTGGGAAGGTTGATCAAACTTTATTTATTAAGAAAACTAATCAAGATATTCTAATTATACAAATATATGTTGATGATATTATATTTGGTTCAACTAATAAAAAACTATGTCAGGAATTTTCGACTATCATGACAAGTGAATTTGAAATGTCACATATGGGAGAACTATCATATTTTCTTGTCCTACAAATCAAGCAATTGCAAAATGGTATTAATCAAGAAAAGTATTGTAATAATCTAATTAAACATTTTGGTATGGAACACACTTCTGCCAAGCCAACTCCTATGAGTACAACTATACATCTCGATAGAGATGAAAATGGTAAGAGTGTCGACCAGAAACTATATCGTAGTATGATTGGATCATTACTTTACTTAACTACAAGTCAACCTGATATTATGATGAGTGTTTGTTTATGTGCTCGATTTCAAGCAAATCCTAAAGAATCACATATGGGAGCAGTAAAACGTATAATTCGTTATCTTAGCAAGACCAACGATTTAGGACTATTTTATCCAAAAGAATGTTCTTTTGAATTAGTATCCTATAGTGATGCTGATTTTGGAGGAAGTCGGACAGATAGAAAAAGTACAAGTGGAACTTGTCATTTCATCGGACAATCCTTAGTATCTTGGTTTAGCAAGAAACAAAACTGTGTTTCACTATCGACATGTGAAGCAGAATATATATCTGCAGCTTTAGCATGTGCTCAAGTAATCTACATGCAACAAACACTACAAGATTTTGATATAAAATTAATTAAATCTATAATATATTGTGATAACACCGGTGCAATAAATTTATCTAAAAATCCTGTCAATCACTCATGAACTAAACATATTGACATTCGTCATCATTTTCTTCGTGATAATATTGAGAAGGATATAGTAAATTTAGAATTTTTAAATTCTGAAAATCAGTTAGCTAATATTTTCACTAAACCACTCAATGAAAATTGTTTTATAAAGCTAAGAAGAGAACTAGGTATAATTTCTTTAAAAGAATTATAAAATTTCAATAATAATTTTAAAAAAAAATTCTTTGCTGTTACTTGAACTCAGCACCTCTAGCTTGGAAATTCCATGTCTTTACCATTTCACTAATTGTTGTTTCACAACTGAATTTATAATACATTTTCTTTACTTATTTCACTTTTTTCATGGACAATTTTCAACCATGAAAATTCTAATTATTTTCCTCCTCTAATTATTTTTCTGGTTATCCTTTATTCCATCTATCTATTACTATTTTTTATTATATATACTTGAAGAGTGTCTGTTTATCTCTCCATCTCATTTGCTTTAATCATATATTTTTTCTTTGCTTCAACATTGTCCTCCCAAGACAACTCCCAACATGGCTCTGCATATTGCTCTGTCGATTTCTCCTCACCTTCCACTGGATCTTCAAATTTACCTACACCTACTCCACATCATGAACCGGCCATACCATCCAACTATCATACTGGTCATACTCTAGAAAAAAAGAAGGCATGTCGTTTTGTATTTTTTGGTTCTCCATTAACAAAACAAAAGATTGATGATTTACATCATTATCAAAGGGAATCAATAGAAATTCAACGAGAAATGTACTATGAACAAAAGCTAAATTCAAAACGACTTAGCTTTCTGGAGCAACTTGGCTGGAAATTTTACGGCTCGTCTTCATCCAATGTTCATCAACCCACAATGTCTTCTTATCATCAGTCACCACAACCTCCTCCCGTGTCTCCAAATTCATAGGAATGTGGAAATCACTGGTCTCCATTAAAGCCATACAAAGAAAACACTAAAGTTGAACCAGAAGGTTGCAAGACTCCGCATTCATCCACTTCTTCTTCATTTAACTAAGTTTTTTTATTTTTATTTATTTCAATTTGTGTTGCATGCTTCGTTGATTAATATAGTGAATATCTATTTGTTAACACATGCAAAAAGACTGATAATGCTGCAAAAGAGCATTCAGTCGACTGAACGAACTAGGTCAGTCGACTGATTCTAGAAACAGAGAGTTTCGGGATATTTATCAATCGACTGACCATATACGACCGGTCGACTGAATCTGGAAACAGAGAGTTTCGGGGTATCTATCAGTCGACTGACCATATACGACCAGTCGACTGAATGAATAGTCTGAACCTGTTAACTTATGTTTCACCTCCTTTTTAACCTTTTAACCTACCTTCTTCTTTTTAAGTTCTCACTTTTACTTTCCCTCATCAGAATTTCAAAACCCTAGCTCTCAAAATTTTCAAATTCCTTAACTCAATTATCATTTCAAATGGCTCCAAGACAACCTAAAAGATCTATACAAGCCTCATCCTCTTCCTCTGAGCCTATTGACACCCAAATAGCTCAATGGCTTTATGATGCCACAGCTGTTCAAAGATGGAACAAAATGAAGGAAGCACGCTTTCTCGAAGGATCTTTTGTTGTGTTTCCTGACTTCTCTGCATACAGAATTCAAGAGCTTGCTAGGAGAAGTCGTCTAGAGTCTCTTCTTGACCACAATCAGAACAATCTCAAAATTAATCATACAATGGTAAAACTCTTTTACGCCAACTTAAATTTGGGTCATCAAAATCCACGAATTGTGACAATTGCATATGGAGTTTAGTTTGTGGTCACCAAGTAATTTTTGTCATTAGATAGAATTGGACACATTCTTCACACACCAACAAATGGTATCCCGTTAGAAGATTTAAATGTTCCTATAGGCGAACGAGATGAAGTAAGTCATAGGTTTTTGGAAGATGACATGACAGATTTAAAATCTATCGCCTTACGCCCTACAGCTCGAATTATGCATCGAGCCTTAATGCATATGATTCTTCCTCGTACTGGTTCCTATGAGCTTGTATATCCGGAGAATTATAGGGCTTTATATGCAATTTGGGGAGATGTTCAAATCAATTGGCCTAAACTTATTCTTGACGAATTCTTGTCCTTCAACCAAGGTCGAACGAACATCATCTATTATGGAGAGTATATTATGCGGCTACTTATGAACCTACAAGTTCCTATTCCATAATCTGATAACTCTTCTACTAAAACTCTAAATAGCCGCACAATTAGTCTGATGAAATTGCCTCCTAGACCTCTCACTATCATGTCTTTCCAAGATTAGCAATCAAGACCTCGTCAGTAAGCTACTACTCCACAGCAACAAAGAGATGACATTCGTACCCCAACCTCATCCTAAAGCACCCGAGAGTCCATTAATCTACTTGCACGTATTCAAGTCATTTTGGATTCTCGCATCAAAAAACTAGATAAGAAGATCGACAAAAAGTTTGACAAGATCAAAATCTTTTTCGGGATTTTATGGGATGCAATCTCTTGTTCTTCCTCCACAACCGCGGACACTTCACGTCGGGATCCGGGCAAACGTCCAACACCTCGTTTTACTTGGTCTACATCCGAAGAATATACAAGTTCTGACACTAGTGGAAATGATGGTGGAAGACAATTTGTGGAAAGTTCTTCACGAGGCAAAGGACCAGTGCAAGTGGAAGAAGTAACAGATTCAGACTCTAATGAGTGATGTTGATATTTCCTGATTGGTGGTAGTAAGTTATTTTTTTAATTTCACAAACATTCTACTACTGTTTATTTTTTATGAGCTTGTATAAATAGCTTGGTAAATTTTGAAACAATTTGTTTGTTTGTGATTGTTATGTTGTTAGTTTACAATGATATAATTATTGGTTATTTCCTTTTTGTCGATGACAAAGGGGGAGAAATTTGAATAACTAACCAATTCTTTGCAGGGTTAGATATGTCGCCAAATATTCAGGGGGAGATATATATAACTTTCGTTATATAATTCTTAAAATATAGTATCATCTAAACTAGGTTGCCATCAATCAAAAAGGGGGAGAATGTTAAATCATGAGTTTTGATTCATGACAAAAAGCTTAAACAATCGGTGATGAGACTATACGATCAAGCGACAAAAAGAGAATGAGATATGCTATTAAACTACAAAGGAGACAAGACTTCAAATCTAAGTATAGTAAGTTTATTTATTGAAGTTTTAGTCATTAGATATAAGTTGAAATTGTTAAAATCTATCCTCAAGTAGTTTACACAAAATGAAAGTTGTTTTAAGATTCAAATTCTTTAAAGATAGTATAAACTGTGCATTGACAACCAGGTCAGTCGACTGACCAAAAATGACCAGTCGACTGAACCTGTTCGGTTGCACAGATATACTTTGTTTTACACAGTCTTTGAATATTCAGTTGACTGGTCGATTTTTCTCAATCAACTGAACGATTCTAACAGCTATTTTTTCCGAAGAGACACTTCCATTTGTGAAGAGTTACGATCCAAATTAAAGAGATATGGCTGCATCTTTTGATCAAAACTCTTCATGAATAGTTGTAGCTGTTTGTCTACTATATAAACACATCAAAATCTTTTTCCAAATTTCCGAATTTCATTTTGCTTTCTGATCATACTCTCTACTTTCTATCCCTGCATTCTAAAAGCAATCACAATCTTTATATTGCTTGAATCTCTAAACTAATCAATATATTCTTTGATTCTAAGCAATATCTTCCTTTCATATCTTCACACACATAATATATACTTGAGGATTTGATAATAGGAAGGTTGTATACTTAAAGACATATCAGTGTTATTCATAACACAATTGTCAACTATTTTCTTATACCAGTAAAAGACCTGTTCGGTTGTTCAGGCGGTAAAAGTCATCATTCGGCTGTTAGAGGCGGAAAAATCCTGTTTGGCTGCTCAGGTGTTGTATACCTATTCCTCCGGGTTAAGTGAGGTGTTATGGAGTTGAAATTCCAGAAGGAAGTCTGGGACTGGACGTAGAACAGAAAGTTCGAACCAGTTTAAAAACTCTTGGTGTGCTTATTCTTATTTGCTTTATTATTATTATCTGTTTCCGCATTTAGATTATAATATATTCCATATTACACGATCCTAAGTGATAACTAGCCACACAGTATTCACTTTCACAAGGTGCTAGTGCAGGATATGTAATTATAACCCCAGATGGACCTGCACTATGCCATGAAACTGGGATTTCCTACAACCAATAATGTAGCAGAATATGAGTTGATGGTAGCAGGATTAACTTTGGCACTAGAACTGAAAATTCCATGAATATAGATTTTTAGTGACCCCTATTTATGGTCAATCAAGTGAAGCAGGTATACCAAACAAAGGACCCCAAGTTATCTTTATATGTGAAGAAGATATTACAAATGCTTACTTTGTTTGAGGATTTTTCCATAAATCAAGTTCCAAGGGCAGAGAATGCATAGGCAGGCTCTTTAGCAAAACTGGCCAGCTCAAAGGGAGCCCCAGAAACACGAATTGTTCCCATTGGATATCAGGAAAAACCAAGCATTGAAATGGAAACATCCAAACAAGGGAAAGAATTGCTAGTTATGATGAGATCTCAAGCCAAGGCTCAAAGGAGGGAAGAAATAGAAAGTGGTAATTAGTTAACAAATGGAAGAATGGACCAACCCAATCCAAATAGCACATATGATAATACATGGATGTCACATGTTGTTGAGTATTTAGTTAAAGGGACATTGCCATCCGATAGAGGAGAAGCAAGAAAAATTAAGAGATAGGCTCCAACCTTTGTTATGATGGACGAAATCCTCTATAAGAAAGGATATGCTACCTTATCTTAGGTGTGTAAGCATAAATGATGGAATGAAATTAATGGCCGAAGCACACGAAGGGTTTTGTGGCTACTATTCAAATGGAACAAAACTTGCAAAGAAAATAATGAGGCAAGGATTTTACTAGCCCTATATGGTAAGCCATGCCATGGACTATGTGAAAAGATGCGAGAAATGCCAAAAATATTCAAAGTACCTAGGTTGCCTCCAAGTCAATTAACTCCAATCACGAGTCCATGGCCCTTTGATGTATGGGGGATAGATTCGATCAGCCCATTACCAATTTCAAAAGGTGGAGCAAAATATGCCGTAGTGACCATCGACTATTTTACCAAATGGGTTGAAGCCGAACCACTTTTGAAAATCACTTCTGGAAAATTGTTGAGATTTGTTATTAAGAATATCATAACCAGGTTCGAGTTCCTTAGAAGTTAATTTCTGACAAAGGAACGCAATTTGAAAGCGAAGAATTCTCTCGATTATGCCACAAAATGAGATTATTAAAAGTTTTTCATCTGTCGCACATCTAAAAGCCAATAGAGCCGTTGAGGTTGCAAACAAAACCATAAAAACAATTCTGAAAAAGCGACTAAATAAGGCAAAAGGAAATTGGGTAGAAGAACTACCGTTAGTACTATGGGCTATCGAACATTTGCTAAGATGGCAACGAGACATACCCAATATTCTCTGACATATGTGTGTGAGGCAATGCTACCAATCGAGATTGAAATTCCCTCGCACCGAGGGATTGCCTATGCATTCGATAAGAATCAAGAATTGAAGAAAGAATCACTGGACTTGATACATGAGCTCAGAGATGAAGTAGCGGTAAGAACCGCCAAATATCAGAGAAGGATTCTGAAATATTACAACTCAAGAGTAAGAGCTTGATCATTTCAAGAGGGGGATTTGGTACTTCGCAGAGTAATCGCCAATACTAAGAGTCCTGCAGATGGACCCCTGGACCAAACTGGGAGGGACCATTAATTGTATGCAAAGTAATCCCCTCGGGAGCCTACAAATTATGTCGCGCAGACGGCAATATGGTGCCTAGAATAGGGAACGCTGAACATTTAAGGCCATATTTTCCAAAGATGGATTAATAAAAAGCTTCTTTTTGAGAAAATCTACATAGTTGGGAGTGAAATGCTCCTCAAATTTGGATACTACCTAAGATGGCAGAAAAGCCTCTGTTTGCGCCGAGATGATCAGGGAAGAGCACCTCTTAGAGGAAGGGCGGGTAAGCCTTTAGCCATGCCATGAGGTGGCCAGGTTAAAGCACCGGACAAGCTCTTGGCCGTGCCGTTGGTCAGGTCAAAGCGCCTCCTGGAGGGAGGATGAAGTAAGCCTTTATCTGCGCCATAAGATGACAAGGTTAAAGCACCGAACAAGCCCTTATCCGCGCCATACCATGGCCAGGTTAAGGCACCTTCTAGAGGGAGGACGGAGTAAGCCTTTATCCGCGTCATGAGATGATCAGGGTAGAGCACCGAACAAGCCCCTATCTGTGCCACAAAAGGGCTAGGGCAGGGCGCCTCCTGGGAGGTCAGGTAAGTCCTTGGTTCCAGCCTCTAAGATGAGCTAACCAAGAGCATCATACAATAATGGACTAAGATGTCAAAGCCCAAGAAGAGGCTTAACCAATAATGGACTAAGACGTCCAAGCCCAAGAAGAGGCTCAACTAATAATGGACTAAGACATCCAAGCCCAAGAAGAGGCTCAACCAATAATGGACTAAGACGTCCAAGCCAAAGAAGAGGCTCAACCAACAATGGACTAAGATGTCCAAACCCAAGAAGAGGCACAATCAACAAAGGACTAAGACGCCCTAGCCCAAGTAAAGGTTCATCAAATTATGGACTAAGATGTCCAAGGCCCGGAGGAGGCTCATCAAGTGAAAGACTGAAATATCCAAGCCTAAAAAGCGGCACATCTAATTGTGGACTAAAATATCCAAGCTCAAGAGGTAGTTAATCAAATTATTTCTATGCAAGACCTGAAGGGTTTATATATGTCGAAAAGGACAAAAAGCAAAGGAGTGAAACAAGACTCCATTAATTATTACTCGAATTTGGGTTTTAGGACTTTCTTAATATCATCTAGTAATGCTCGAATCTGGGCTCTGGAATTCTCATATATGAATTTCAGCATCTAATACCCGAATCTGGGTTTCGAGACTCTATCAATCGCCGTCTTTATTAAACCCGAGTCGGGGTGTAAGAGCATTGTTGATCACTACGATTCTTAATACTCGAACTTGGACTTCGGGATTATTATCTGATTTTGCCTAAATACCCTAATCTGGTTCCATGGAGTTTGTTATGAAGTCAATTTTCATAAATTTATGGTTATTCAAAGTATATCTCGATACGTGTATAGGATTTCTATTTTAACAATTATCTGCTTACATAAAATATGTTCTCTAATCAGGGCCAAAGATTGTTTCTGCAAAGAGGATTGACTAACATATGTCCTAATCTGGGCTTGAAGCTTAATATGGAAATCATACTACTAATTCCCATTTAGTTTGCGATAATCTAGGTTTAGAAATGCCATATATAAAACTATTATTGGGATATTGTTATTTGTACTCTGGATGCCACATTTTCAACTTCTAAACCTTGCAAGTTAATGCCCTAATCTGGGTAAGATTTCCTGGTTGACATAATTAAGTCTATTGTAGGCAGCCGAAAATTTCAAGCTGGTCTTCTTAATGCCAAAATCAAAAGTTAATGTTTATTAATTCCAAATGATGCTTATCAAGCAAATAGGGGCATTAATATGCTGACTAACTACTAAACATACATGTAAGTATGATAGCAACAATGGTGCTTTTAACTTTGAGTTTTGCAGGAAAGACAAGATTATGAAGAGTAAGAAAGCTATGAAAACTTTGTCCTAAAGAACAAAAGCTTCTTTCATACAAGAGGGAGGGGCAAAATGTTAACCATAAAATTTACTTGATAGCAGAAGTATGAAAGAAGGCTAATGAAAATCAAGATTTCAATGGAGAAACAGACCAAGTCATCATGAAGATTATAAAAAGGATGTTTCGAAGGCATTGAGCAAGTATCGGAGGAGTCGAAAGCACCAACTACCCATACAGTGCAAAGGTCTTCGATCCAGATGAAAATAGATAGGACCTTTCGCCACTACCAACCTTTCGACATAGATGAACAAGCAACGATGATTTAAGAAATCTTTTCAAAAGCAGTCAGTGGTGCTCTCCCAACTATATGTCAAGCCTTTCGAAGTCAAAGATTTCGCCCCATAATAACCTTTTCGAAAGCATAAACAAGCCTTTTGAACCAGTTAAAATCCACCCAGGATACCTTTCGGCAGAGTCTGAAGGTGCTATGAAGAAAACGATACTCAGAAATCAACAAAGGCAAAAGAATAATTGAGAACCTTTCGACAATGCCGAAAAGAGTCATGGCTTTCGACCAGGTCGAAGGATAAGAGAGAATAAGCTACTAGAGTATGACAAGAAGAACATGGACACCTTTTGACAATGTCGAAAGGAGACAAATCCTTCGACGACATCGAAATGAAGCATAGCCTTCAACAACAATGAAAGGAAACATAGCTTTCGACTAGGACAGAAGACTCAAGACAGCATGAGAAAGGAAAACCTTTCGACAAGGTCAAAAGGTTCATGATAGCACGTGAAAGACAAACCTTTCGAAAAAGTCAAAAGGTTCATAACATGGGAAAATGTTTCGATCAAGTCAAAAGGTTTAAGGCGGCATATAAAAGAAGACCTTTCGACCCGGTCGAAGGCAAGAAAGTGAAGGGGTAAACCAAGAAGCAGAAGAGAACACCTTTTGACGACGTCGAAAGGTTCATAACCTTTCGATTAAGTCGAAAGGTTTAAGGCGGCATATAAAGGGGACCTTTCAACTCAATCGAAAGTAAAGGCGTGGCAGGGGGCTAACCTGCATCTATAAATAGGACCCAAGGGGTCCAGTTTTAGGGAAGGAATTCTAGAATACTAAATTCATTTTCTTTTCTCTACTCTCATAGTGATAATTGTACTTAGAAGAAACCCAAAATCAAGTTGGGGAGAAAGCTCAATCTCTTGTAACTCATTTTGGATGATAAATAAAAATGGAGATGGCTTGTTCATGATGGATTTTGAAACACCCCACACCCCTTAGTATACCCAAAAAGGGCACACTAAAAGATATGGTTCGTTATAGGTATAGCTAAAGCATCACAGAGACTAAGATTCACAAGACAAATAAATATAAATGGCGGAAACATTTAAATGGTAAGTCATTGTTAAAAATAAAACTTCATAAATAAGTCTGAAAAACAACACATGTCTCAAATACCAAGTACACATTTCTTATGAAAAATACATCTTAGTCTCATAAAATCATAGTACAATAAAATAATCATCCCTCTCATAAGTACTAGTACATCAAAAACCAATTGAAAGGAAAACTAAAAATAAGAAGAATACACGAAGAACTCCAGGAATGTATCTCCAAGAAATCTGAATCAACTATCCTTGTCTCTACTAGCCTATGGGGGAAAAGGGGAAATAAAGGAGTGCGTCAGATTATAAGTCTGGTGAGTGAAAGTAATTACTAGCATTTCTAAACAAGATAAAGATAATAGACTTAGCAACAGTTCTAGTATAAAAGGAAATAAAGGAAAGATAAAATTGGGATAAAATTCTGTTTAACTGTTTGCTTTGGTTGTGATTGTTTACACTTGTCTTAGATTGCTGTGATTAGGCTGAAATCCTAATCCTATTTTAATTAGGCTGAATCCTAATTCAACCCATTGATCGACCTTCTATCTCTGTTGTGCCACTGTGAGCTAGTCTCATCCCGTGGGTCACAGCAAAAGACACATGTTTAGCGCTTGGAACGCAGTAGCGAATTACAACCCTAATCGATGTCGCAGGCTCGGTCACCGTTGGTACACACTCACTGTCTCCCCCCTCTTGTGACCTCTTACTCACCCTATCAGCATAAGCGTGCCCAGCTTACCTAATCTGTTGCGAGACCATTAGTCCTAGCCTGAAAGGGTCCTGCCCAGCCTCACCTAAGTGTTTTGTGAGACCATCAGTACTAGTCTGAATGCTGTTGGTATGAGTCCTAACAAACAAAATCTAGTTGCACCCCTTGCCCAAATCCCCCGATTTGAGCTTCTATCTATTTGCCCCTTATTTACCCTAGTTAGCATAAGCGTGTCCCAGCCTCACCTAACTATTGTGAGACCATCTATCCTAGTCTGAAAGGGTCCTGCCCATCCTCACCTAACCATTGTGAGACCATCAATTCTAGTCTGAAAGGGAATGCTGTTGGTACGGGCCCTTCTTCTATCTTTGCTTATTAACTTAGTGTAAGTTTTAAAATAAGCCTCTTCTGTTATTTCTGCTCTATTTGCTTATTAACTTAATCTAAGTCTTTAAAATAAGCATTTTCTGTTATTTCTAATTATAGCCTATGTTATAATTTTCTTACTAACTTAGTCAAAGTTTTAAAATAAGCCTTTCTATTCGTTCTGCTTAATTATAACCTACGTTATAATTGTTACTCTTCTGTTTTATCTTTTTAGTTATGACCACTAGTTATAAACATGCTTGCAATTGTATCAAATTTGCCTATTTCAGTCTATCTTCTTTTTATTACATTTTTTCTTATTTTACATCTAGTTTCTGTAAATTTAGTGTTTAATTCTATTTAATCCATATTTGCGAATTATTTTCTTTTTATTATTTTATTCACGTAAAAAGGAATAAAAAGAAACTAACATTTACAGGATGAATTCTAACGTTATGTAAATGTAAATAAATGTAAATAACTGTAAATAACTATAAATAATTAAATAAAATACCTAAATAAAAATAGCTGAATAAAATAGACTGAAAAGAACTTTAAAAATTAACTGTAAATAACTTATATAAAAATTGTCTCAAAATTGCAGAAAAACTACAACTATTGAGAACCCTATTATTTTAAATTACTTAAAATCTAAAATAATTACTAAACACTCACATATGGTCCTTAGCTCTATTCCTTGGTCTTCCTTGATCCACTTCTAGAGCGTAGAATATTTTTATCAAAAAGATCTTCTCCTTAGAAAAATATTATATTTAGGTACCAGCCTCAGGCAATGAAACCAGATAGGAGAAAATCTGAATGAAAAAAATAGCTAGGCCTAGGGTCTTATTTATAGTGTGGTTTAGGGATCTCAGACCATTGGATTTGAAGATTAAATCTGGTGCAACCACGTCATAAGCTCACTAGGAACCGTCGGATGGAAGCACGAATGCACAGGATTGAAAGGAAATTGCAAAACACGTCACACTTGAATCTGGACAAAACAACGACCAAATACAAGGGCGGGTCGACCTACATGTCGACCTGTATATGCTAGGGGTCGACCTATAGATCGACCTAGCTATGTTGAGGGTCAGCCTGACCTTGTATTTTTTTTTTCAATTCTTGTTTATTTCGTAACTTCTTAGTTTTAGCTCGGATTTTGACAAATTATATATGGAAATTGACCAGAAAATTACCACGGACACAATGGTGCAACTCCCATTGCTAAATTTTGGTAATTTCACAAAATTATTTAATTATTTAATTATTTAATTAATCCATTAATTAATTAAAGGTTGTTACATTCTCCCCTCCTTAAGGGATTTCGTCCCCGAAATCTCCAAGGACAAAAGAATGAAATAAATATTTTCATCCAAATTCTACAACCATATACTCAACCACCATCCTTTACATCCATTGTCCTTAAGCTTTCTAATGTAATTTATGTTATATATGCAAATAGTGTAGTGTCAATGTCTCTAACTAATGCAAAAGATTAGGCGGTCTACTGATTCAGTCGACCTCTTTTTATGCAATCATGTCTGTGCCATGTATCCAAATGAATGCAAATTTCCAACGACAACTGCTAGTTCTACATGTTTGCTACAATCATCATCCAAATGCAACAATCATATGCTAATCATCCATTTATAGCAACCATGGAACTAAAATAAAACTATGCAAATGAGTGCACATCCATATGCATATGCTTTAGTGACCTAGTTAGGCCGATCCCTAAGAGATAATAGTGCCTAGTGTATATATATGCGTCCATTAGCATCCACTAGCAAACACTTGCAACCACTAGTGTCCATCATACATAACATGTTCTGGTAACATGTTTACATTCAGTCCTACCATCCATAGATTAAATCCTAAGATCTACCCTCCCAAGGGATACTAAAGGAAATAACCTATTCAAAACTAAAGATGGAAAGAAGAAATTCAAGACAAACCATCGAAACGATACGGATAAGAGATACGTATTTTCTCCTCAGCCTCCCACGTAGCGTCTTCAGTGCTATCTCCCCATTGCACCTTAACCAAAGGGACTTCCTTATTCCAAAGCTTCTTGATATCACACCCAACGATCTTGGTAGGAATGCGACGAACCGATGCTTCTCTCTCCACTTCAACTTCTTCAAGTTGACTAGGTTCCACTACCTATGCTGAATCATGTAAGCACTTTCTCAAATGCGAAACATGGAAAACATCATGAACTCCTGCGACCGTCTCCGGTAGCTTTATCCGATACGCCATCGTCCCTACTCTTTCCACAATTGGGAACGGTCCTACGAATCTGGGAGCAAGTTTCGCACTTGATCCAAATCTTACTACCTTTCTTAGCGGAGATACCTTAATGAAAACCAAATCTCCTACCTCAAACTCAATGTCCCTTCTCCACTTATCTGCATAGGGTTTCTGCCTGTCTTGAGTCGTCTTCATTCTCCTTCTCACTAAGTCGATCTTTTCCGAAGTCTCTCTAACCATGTCGGGACCAAGTAGCAATCTTCATGTAGACTCTAACCAACACAAAGGTGACTTGTAAGGTCTTCCATAAAGAGCTTCGAAAGGTGCCATCCCAATGCTAGCCTGAAAACTATTATTATATGCTCCTCCTAAGGTCCTCCAAAATCAAGAATGCACATCCTCAACAAATCCTCAAGAACACTATTAACTCTCTCTTTTTGGACGTCCGTCTGGGGGGTGATAGGCCGTATCAATCTAAGCTACGTTTCTAAAGCCTCTTGCAAGTTCCTCCAAAACTTGCTAGTAAAGATAAGATCTCTATCACTCACTATACTAGAGGGAAATCCATGAAGTTGGACTATCTCTCGAACATATAAGGATGCCAAATAAGGTGCTGCCCTCTTGCTCTTTACTGGAATAAAGTGGGCGCTCTTAGTCAAACGTTCTACAATCACCCAAATACTAGCATTCCCCTTTCTAGATCGGGGTAAACCATCTATGAAGTCCATCGAAACACTATCCTACTTCCATTCGGGTACATCCAATGGTTGAAGCAATCCACCGGGCTTCTGCTGCCCTGTCTTAACTCTTTTGTAAACAAAGCACTTGGCTACAAACTCTGGCACATCCTTCTTCATGCCGCTCTAATAAAACACTCTCTTCATGTCCCTATCCATCTTATCACCACCCGGATGAATAGTCATTCGAGAATGGTGTGCTTCTGCTAGAACTGCTCTCGTCAAATCACTAGTGCGGGGGATGCAAAGTCTTCCATCTCTCCTTAGCCACCCTTTACTATCAATGGAATAGTGTTAGAGATGTCTAGAGACTTCTCCTCTGCTAATTCTTCTAGAATATCCATAAGCTCTGAATCCTCTCGCTGCCTTGAGCCAATCTGATCTATGAGGGTAGACTTAACCTCAAGTGCTGCCAATAATCCAGGGGTAATGTCCGTAGAGGGCTTAAAATAAAAGGTGGAAATAACTCTAGGCTTTTCCATTCTACGAACATTGGACTAAGAGTTTCTCTCTTCCTACTTAATGCATCCGCAACCACGTTTCCATAACCAGGGGTGTAAGCTATCTCAAAGTCATATGATGCCAAAACAAAACTCCATCCAACACTGCTGCCTCAATTTTAAATCCTTCTGTGAGAAAAGGTACTTCAATGATTTTTGGTTAGTGAAAAGCTCGAACCTCTCTCCTAGCAAGTAATGTCTCCAAGCCTTGAGCGCGAAAACAATAGTAGCCAACTCAAAATCATGGGTAGGGTAGTTCTTCTCATGAGTTCTCAACTGTCTACTTCCATAGCATACTACCCTCCCTTCTTGCATCAATACTGCTCCAAAACTTGTCCCACATGCATTAGTGTATACTATAAAAGGCCTAGCTCCATCGGGTAAAACAAACACTGGTGCACTAGTAAGGGCCTTCTTTAGCATCGTAAAGGAATTCTCACAATCTACGTCCCACACGAATGCTGCATTCTTCTTAGTGAGGAGAGTAAGCAGTGCTGAAATCTTAGCAAAATCTCTGATAAACTTCCTATAATAGCCATCCAAACCTAGGAAGCTTCTAATCTTGTATTGCTGCTACCTTAGCAGGATCAATAGCTAAACCCTCTCTTGAGACTACAAGCCCCAAGAAACGCACCTCCTTACGCCAAAAGTGACACTTCGAGAATTTTGCCTTCAACTGATGAACATGAAGTGTGCAAAGAACCTCCTCTAGAGGAATAACATGCTCTTCCATACTCTTGGAAAACACCAAAATGTCATCCACAAATACTACAACGAACTTATTTAGGACATCTCGAAAAACATGGCTCATCAAATCTACAAAATAGGCTGGGGCATTGGTTAGCCCAAACAACATAACCAACCACCCAAAGAATCCATCGGGTGTCCTAAATGTTGTCTTATCTATGCTATCGTCAGCGACCCTAAGCTGATGAAATCCAGTGGCTAAGTCAAGCTGAGAAAATACTGAAGAGCCAACTAACTGATTGAAAAAAATCATCTACCCTAGGAAGTGGGTAACAGTTCTTCTTCGTGAGCTTATTCAATTCTCTATAGTCTACGCAATGTCGAAGGGAACTATTCACTTTTGTATCGAAGACGACTGGCACTCCCTACTCAGATATGCTATGTTTGATGAAGCCTTTCTCCAATAGCTCACCAATCTGCTTACTTAACACCTTCCTCTCCCTAGGAGCTATATGTCTCACGGGCAATGCCACTGGCTTAGCATTGTCATTCAGGTAGATCCTAAAGTCGATTTCTCTCTTAGGGGGTGGTCCCCTAACCTTCTCAAAAATGTCTAGGAAATCTCTAACGACTGGAACATAATCTAACTCTCCTAGTGATGAATCAAGGGAATAAAGGAAGCACAACATGACTGACCCCCGTGGTCGCAAGAAACCTCGAGAGTCCTTCCGCTGCACGTCTCTAGTCTGACGACTCTCCTCTCGCGGTCTAATATCGCTCCATATGTGGATAGTTAATCCATACCAAAAATCATCCCATATCCCAAAAATCCCGGTACATAGGCGTCGCAATCAAACTCTACGCCTAGTATAAAATTTTTCAAACCCCTATAAATCATGGATAAATGTGCCGATCCTCTTATGGGGTTTGAAACAACTATAGGGTCTACTACTAGAGAAATATCTAAGTGCAAACAATCAACCAAGGAACTAGAAATGAAAGAATGTGATACTCTAGAATCAAAAAGAGTCCGAATAGGAAAATCCAAAATAGAGATCAAACCTTTTACAGATACTTTCCTCCCTCGATCTGGTCCACTACTAGAAGGTGCTGCATCCAAAGCCTGTACTTGCATTGTAGGTGCACCTGCTCTCTACCCCGTCTTCTATGGACAAGCTCTACTAAAGTGTCCAGGCTGCCCATAATTGTAACACCTCCCCTTCATCGAGCCCTTCTTACAGTCCTTTGCGAAATGCCCATCCAATCCACAACTATGACATTCCCACCTTTCATGATCCACTTTTGAGTTCCTCCTTCTTTCCTCTTATCCGTATCCTTCTTATTCTTCTACCATTGCTTCTTAGAGTTTTCTGATTTAGGAACCTCCTTAACCTCTCCCTTCAGCCGCCCAGATGCAAGCTGAACTCTCTATCGTTCCTCCAATCCTAACAGCCCAAATATCCGCTCCGTATCCCTCAAACAAGCTCGTGCCTCCACGAAATCCTCTATGCCAGAAAACGTTCTGCCTTTTAGACTAGCGAAGTCCTTGCATAGCTTAGAAAAATTGGCTGCCATAGGTGGATTAATGGGATATCCACCTGCGGATGCTGCATTTGGCGCTTGCCCTTGCACCTCTGGTATTGTAGCTCTACAGAACCAGTTAGCCATACTATGCAAAGAAATGAGAAATTTAGGCTCGAAAGAATCGAAAGAAGGTTGAACTGGACTTTGAGGGGATATTTATAAAAACTCTCTTATACTTGAAAAACAATTTCTATAATAAGAGTTTCTTTGAAAAATACTTCTAGCTTGAAGATATGTTATTATTTATGAAAAATACTTTACTTTTAAAACAAGTTTTTAGGAATCCTATAACCTTAGGCTTCGATACCAAGTGAAACACCCCATACCCCTTAGTATACCAAAAAAGGGCACACTAAAAGATATGGTGCGTTATAGGTATATGTTTGTACCAAAATTGGGCACAACACTCTTCGGAAGTCTTTGAAGAGATAAAGTGAAGAAATGAAATGAAAAAAGAGGAATTATCTAATAAAAACTCCAAATTTCAAAAATGAAAATAATTAAAGTGTAAGGAGACACAAGAATTTAGAGTGGTTCGGCCTATAGCCTACGTCCACTATGAAATAGTTTGCTTTATTGATCTCTCTTTTGTGTTTACAAGTGAATTCAATGATTTACCACAGTCAATTGTAATTAGCAGGAGTGAATTTTGTTTATGGAAGCAGCAACTGAGTTCAGATCTAGATCTGGCAGAGTCCGGACGTTGGAGATCTCAAAGAGGAAGCAGAACCCCTTTTTTGTTGGCTTTGAGGGCCTATTTATAGGTGTAGGAGGCTGGTATTTCACCCAGATCTTGGGAGACCCTCTCTGGCACGTGACCAGGCCCGCTCGCCCAAGCCCGTGAAGTTTCGGTCTAATCCGTGATCGACACGAGCAGATTTCGACTCGCTCGAGATTTCATCCAATGGAGTCGAAATTTGGCATGGACATTCTTTAGCATGCACGTAGCTTTCTGTGAAAATTTCAGAGCATTTGGATTTGTAGATTGGGAGATATGATCGATACGAAATGGAGTTTTCGGTAGGCTGTTTCCTTCGACTCGCTTCCATTTTGACTCGCTTATGTTTCGACTCGCTTTCTTTCGACTCGGTGACGTGGCGATTTGTTGGAGTCGAACTAGACGGAGTCGAACAGTGGTTCTGTGAAGGCTGTGGAGCGAGTCGAAGAGGACTCTCTGATGGATGTTGTTTCGAGCGAGTCGAAGTTAGCACTTGGTTTGAGCGAGTCGAAGCAGGCTTTGGTCGAGCGAGTCGAAGCTAGCTCTGGTCGAGCGAGTCGAAGTGGGTTGTTGGGCGAAGCGAGTCGAAATAGGTATTCCAAATGGCAGCGAGTCAAACAGGAACGAGTCGAAGTTGATATCTGAGGGAACCGAAGCGAGTCGAAGGAGCGAGTCGAATGGTATCTGATTTTTGTCCAATTTTACATCCCTCATAACTTGAGCATACGAACTCGGATTGAATTGAGATTTTGAACGTTGGCTCCCATGGATTAGCTTGTCATGTCCTACCAATTTTGGCTCGATCCGGACTCGGACAAAATTCGACGATATCTGTAGTGAGCCTGTGTATAACTGATTTCTAGGATGGGCCATCATTGGTTATTAGTCAATTCCTTGGTGTTATGGCCTTGCCAAAAGGCGGGATAACAGTATAGCTAAAGAATCATAGAGACTAAGATTCACAAGACAAATAAATATAAACAACGGAAACATTGAAATGGTAACTCATTATTAGAAATAAAACTTCATAAATAAGTCTGAAAACATCACATGTCTCAAATACCAAATACACATGTCTTATGAAATATACATCTCAGTCTCATCAAATCAAAGTGCAATAAAATAATCATCCTTCTCATAAGTACCAGTACAGCAAAAACCAAATGAAAAGAAAACTGAAAAGAAGAAGAATACATGAAGAACTCCGGGAATGTATCTCCAAGAAATCTGAATCAACTATCTTTGCCTCTATTGGCCTATGGGGGAAAAAGGGAAATAGAGGAGTGGGTCAGACTATAAGTCTAGTGAGTGAAAGTAATTACTAGCATTTCTAAGCAGGATAAGATAATGAACTTAGCAACAGTTCTAGTATAAAAGGAAATAACGGAAAGATAAAATTGGGATAAAATACTGTTTAGCTATTTGCTTTGGTTGTGATTGTCTGCACTTGTCTTAGATTGCTGTGATTAGGCTGAAATCCTAATCCTATTTTAATTAGGCTGAATCCTAATTCTACCCGTTGATCGACCTTCTATCTCTGTTGTGCCACTGTGAGCTAGTCACATCCTGTGGGTCCCACAGTAAAAGACACCTGTTTAGCGCTTGGAACGCAGTAGCGAATTACAACCCTAATCGATGACGCACGCTCAGTCACCATTGGTACACACTCATAGTCGTCCCCCACTTGTGACCTCTTACTCACCCTGTCAGGATAAGCGTATCTTGCCTCACCTAATCTATTGTGAGACCATTAGTCCTAGCCTGAAGGGTCCTACCCAGCCTTACCTAAGTGTTTTGTGAGACCATCAGTACTAGTCTGAAAGGGAATGTTGTTGGTACGGGTCCTAACAAACAAAATCCAGTTGCGCCCCTTGCCCAAATCCCCAAATTTGAGCTTCTATCTATTGGCCCCTTATTTACCCTAGTTGGCATAAGCATGTCCCAGCATCAGCTAAATATTGTGAGACCATCAACCCTAGACTGAAAGGGTCCTGCCCAGCCTCACCTAACTTTTGTTAGGTCATCAATCCTAGTCTGAAAGGGAATGCTGTTGGTATGGGCCCTTCATCTATCTTTCCTTATTAACTTAGTGTAAGTTTCAAAATAAGCCTCTTCTGTTATTTCTACTCTATTTGCTTATTAACTTAATCTAAGACTTTAAAATAAGCCTTTTCTGTTATTTTTAATTATAACCTATGTTATAATTTGCTTATTAACTTAGTCAAAGTTTTGAAATAAGCCTTTCTGTTCTTTCTGCTTAATTATAACCAATGTTATAATTGTTACTCTTCTGTTTTATCTTTTTAGTTATGACCACTAGTTATAAACATGCTTGCAATTGTCTCAAATTTGCCTATTTCAGTCTATCTTCGTTTTATTACAGTTTTTCTTATTTTACATCTAGTTTCTGAAAATTTAGTATTTAATTATGTTTAACCAAATTTGCAAATTATTCTCTTTTTATTATTTTATTTGCGTAAAAAGGAATAAAAAGAAACTAACATTTACATGCTAAATTCTAACGTAAAATATATGTAAATAAATGTAAATAACTGTAAATAACTATAAATAACTGAATAAAATAGCTAAATAAAAATAGATGAATAAAATAGACTGAAAAGAACTTTAAAAATTAACTGTAAATAACTTATATAAAAATTGTCTCAAAATTGCAGAAAAACTACAACTATTGAGAAACCTATTATTTTAAATTACTTAAAAATCTAATATAATTACTAAACACTCACTTGTGGTCCTTAGCTCTATTCTTTGGTCTTCCTTGATCCACTTCTAGAGCATAGAATATTTTTATCAAAAAGATCTTCTCCTTAGAAAAATATTCTATTTCGGGTCTAGCCTCAGGCAATAAACCCAGATAGGAGAAAATCTGAATGAGAAAAATAGCTAGGCCTAGGGTCTTATTTATAGTGTGGTTTAGGGATCTCAGACTGTTGAATTTGAAGATTAAATCTGGTGCAACCACGTCATAGGCTCGCTGGGAACCGTCAGATGGAAGCACGAACATACAGTATTGAAAGGAAATTGAAAAACACATCACGCTTGAATCTGGACAAAACAATGACCAAATACAGGGGCGGGTTGACCTAAATATCGACCTGTATATGCTGGGGGTCGACCTATAGGTCGACCTAGCTATGGTGAGGGTCGACCTGACCTTGTATATATATTTTTTCCTGCAATTCTTGTTTATTTCGTAACTTATTCGTTTTGGCTCGGATTTTGACAAATTATATATGGAAATTGACCAAACAATTACCACGGACACAATGGTGAAACTCCCATGGCCCAATTCCGATAATTTCGGAAACTTATTTTATTATTTAATTAATTATTATAGCTTAAATTTCGGGTTGTTATAGATTTTGGCGATGAGAAAGATCGTTATGATCATTAGCTAGACTAATGATCAATTGCACATGATTTCAACCTTTTTCTCATAATCTCTTCTGATCTATGCTATATATAAGACCAACGTAGATATTTCCAATCGAAATATATCATCATCAAAACCAATCTTTAATACGGAAAATAAAAGCAATGATGATGAGGTGTTGACTATGTTGAATGTATGAGCTATGGGAATTTCTAAATTGATCTTACATAAGGACAATAAAATGGGTTGAAGATTATTAAACTAGGACTGCTTCGAAAGGAGGAATACCTTTCGACTTACTCGAAAGGTTTACATCTTAGAGGAATCCTAGGTTATATATCTAACAACCATTTGTAATGGAATTCATTCGAAGGGAATCTACTCCTTTAATCATCAGTAAATCCTTCGAAGGGATTCCATAGAAAGAATATTGACATCAAGGGGTTGAAAGAAATTAAGACTTACAGATGGGACATGCATTTCCTTTCGATAATGTCGTAAGGTCTCACATGTCACCTTTTGACATGATCAAAATGGAAGTGGATGTCATCAACGATAACTGATTTCAGCTCCCAGGGGAGATGGAACTCAACAAAGTATTGATTCTGAAAGCTAAATGATGGTGAAAAACTTCACCCTAATCGAAAGGTTGAAATGGCCTTGTCACACCTTTAGACAAGGTCCAAAGGTTCAGCAATTTACTTCTATTTCAACCTAATCAAAAGGTTGGAGTGATCTTGTTAACAACCTTTCGACAAGGTCGAAAGGATCGAAAATTTAATATTTGACCAACCTAGTCAAAAGGTTGAAGCTGCTTCATTATTCCTCTCGACAAGGTCGAAAGGTATGGCAATTCACTATTCCTTTCACCCAGACCAACTTTATCAAAAGCTAGAGTTATCTCCACAAATCCATTCGATTAAGTCATTTTATTCAAAAGATACGCTTTCAGAGGCAGGAATCATCTCAACCACATGGTTATGTCCAAATAGAATTATCTCATGATAAGCATCGGGGATGTTGACAAGATTTCTTGTTAACAATAATACAATAAATGTAGTGGAAAATAAATACCTGAATAGGTCTTGGAGGTATCCAGCTCGTCTCATGAAGCTCCAAGGCATCTTGCTAGATTTGGAAATATACTCGGGGTTGACCGAGCATTAAAAGGAAATAACACTAGGATCAGCCTGGTATACTAGCATTAGAAACTCAAATCATATGGATTTTTGTATTTCTAAAAACCCTCAAAAATAAAAGTATCTCTTAAGACCGTACCGCAAATAAACATGGACAGTTTTTTACCTTACGATAACCAAATCATTTCTATTAGAAAATCTAGTGATATTATAATAATGTCTATGGTGTGAAATATAAATTATCAAGTAGCGATGATGCATGTGAGTGTACACCACAGTAGTAATAGGTATACAATCAAAACTGCTAAAGCGCATTCGCTAATTATGTAGGTTCCATGTAGGTGCTCTTGGTACTTCGAGAACGGTCCTCCTACACAAGGACCAGAGATATCCATCTGAAGCATCATACATCCCTGGCTAATGCACATAGGAAACATAGAGCTAGCTATAACACATGAAGCCAAATGCACCACTCATGCACACATAACTATAGGTATCTTTAGGATAGTGTTTCCTAAACCCTTGGGTTAGTTAAACCCCTAGTCTGTGCATCATATCTCTAGTTTTAGTCATATCCACTGGTGAGGCTATGTTTGGCATTCAAGCACACACGTTACACCTCGGATAGGTCTCCTAACCACACATACATTCCCATATCATATCTCAACAAACATTGGAATGACAAATGGATTCCCATATCCTAAATAGATATGTAATGACCCGTATGCTACTTATCGGAGGATCATAGAATGTTAATATTATTTTCATACGAGCTCGTATAATTCTATAACTTATGGGAATGACTACTAGGGTCTTTGTATTCCTTAGAATTTTAGTTGAATTTTTTCGTGACCATATCGACCCTTTATAAATATTGTATGGACTATAACTTTGATAGGAGTCGAGTTAAGGTCTGAAACCACTTCCATTACATTTGGATGATGGTTTCACTTTTCATAGAGTGGTCATAATAGAAACACAAACTTATCATTTGAGAATAATGGCTGTTTAATGTCTAATTTGATTTTGAGTAGCTTAAGTGGATAATTAGGGTCATTAGTTTTAAGTTCCGTAACACATTTTGGGTTTGGGGTAAGTGGAGGCTGATCGGACCTCATCCCCATAATTCTACAACTGCCAAAAATAGGTAGAAACCTCCATTAACTGTCGTTGTCCAAATATCAACCTATCAACATACTTTAATTAGCCAAATCACATCACTAAGAGAAGATTAGCATGATTAGCACTTGGGATTAGAGATTTGTTATTGGAGGAGCCTTGGATTTTGTTCCTTCTACTTTTCATTTGGGATTTTGGTTTTTCTTTGGATTAAGATGGGTGTTTAGATCTCTCACTTACTAATTAGGTCATTATAAACCCTAAATGATATTTTAAAAATCTCTAAATATGTTCTACACTACAATTAACCATATATGTGATACTTAGACAATTTGGACTTGATTTATGAAAACGTATTCTTATAGATCCTTAAGTTCTTATGGATCCTTAATCTTAGATTTATATTTCTTTGAAATAGATATGTTTAGATCTTTGACTGATGTTTTGGTTCCTATATGACGTATGAATGCTTGTCTAATGTTTGAATGGTTGAAAACGTTGATCAAATGACGATTTAGACTTAGGGTCGATACTTGGATCGTCGATGATCTAAAAATTCAAAGTGGTTAGATCGATGTGCAATCGATATGGGGCAACAAGTAAGGCCTCATAAGGTTGCACTCTAAATTTCAAGTGAATTGGAGTTAGTATGGTCAAGATATAAGTATTCAAAGTATGGATCGATAGAGAGTTCTAGTGTTGGATCAATGATGATCCATAAACTCAAATTACTCAGATCCAGGTATGATTGATAGAAACCAACAAAGATGGTCCTTAGAGATTACCCATCAAGTTTTAAGTCATTTGGAGTTGGTACTCTTGAGTTATGGGTGCATAAAGTATGTATCGGTGGGAATCCAAAGCATGGATCGATGGGGATCCAAAGCATGGATCGGTGGAGAATCAATGCATGGATTTATAAAGTAATTTGGACTATGGAACCAGGACGCAAGATATGGATCAGGGCATGGGAATATGGAGGCAAGGAAGGGGAGCAAAAGTCATATGATTTATAGAGTAACTTGGAGTTAGTATGCTCAAGTTCTGGTCACTTGAAGATGGATCAGTGATGATTGTCGACCATTGTGATGTGTGGTCCAATGATGATGACGAGATGAGGGAAAGTGATAGCTTCAATAGTGGATAGCTAAACTTCGAGATGCAGAATAGTAGAGGATGAGTTGTATTGAGGGGGACTGTCGGAGGATGGGTACGGGACACACGATGATATTCTATGATTATGAAGGTTGTCTAGAGTAGTTCCCGATCTCCTTAACTTCATGACGGGAGTCGTAGACATTTTTTTAGATGGGCTCTGCTATTGATGACATGTGTAAAGGGATCAATGGTATTCGACAGTTCAGAGAGTACTCATAAAGTAGGGGTAATATATGGTACCGATTTTAGCCATTACAGACTCTGATCTCCATGTCAGGTGATCTGCTCTCTAAGACAGGCGATCAGTTACCCTAGAACAGCCATGATGGGTGTTCTAGTATCCTAGCCTACTAAGTGGCATGGATTCGAGTAATGAGGAACTAAGACATTGAGTAGTCCTTGACCATGACGGTTATTTCGAATTATCACATATCCAACACACTGAGTGAGTGAATGTGAGGATGGATGATGGATGCTATGGTTT
Source organism: Allium fistulosum (assembly GCA_030737815.1). Taxonomy (NCBI): domain Eukaryota; kingdom Viridiplantae; phylum Streptophyta; class Magnoliopsida; order Asparagales; family Amaryllidaceae; genus Allium; species Allium fistulosum. Next base: position 1,111,579,693 of record CM060907.1, on the reverse strand, counting down.
CTTTGATAGTTTACCACCTTAGGGAAGTCACTTGATGCTGATATTATTAATGTATATAATGAGACACCATTAGCACTTTGATGTATAACACACCCATGATGACTATCATAAAGTAGCGTATATCTTTTGTATGCGCTAACTCTATAGATGTAGGGATAGGTCAGGTATGATTTTTCATACCATTTGTCTTGGTATATTGACTTTATAGTATTTGAGATTTCTACCACTAATACCAGACCGTTGTCTGACCAAGGGTTTTATGCTTTGTTTCCTATTACTCTGGGTACTCTTAAATGAGTAGATCAGGGAAATCAGGTCTTGTGGGCATGCAGAGCTCGACTGGTAGCGAGCAAGAGGAAATTCTCTCATATTACTATATTTAATCATTTGCTATTCCACTACACAGAACCATGGAGCTTACCAGTGCCTTATTATTTAGAGAAAGTGTATGAGTTATTATTATTTGATATATAACTCTATACATATGATGTTTACTATATGGATCTGTATACTTTGATGTGGTGATTCATTCAGTTATTCACTGTCTTGACTGTTTTATATATGAGGTGTTTACTATTATATTTTATTCGACGTGATGTGAGATTTACGACAGGTTTTGTGATGTGTTGTTTATTCACTTTAATTATAATCGTGCTACATCGACCGGGCACTGTTACAACGCACTATACACGTATACTAGGTGTCGACGTTGTGGAGTGGTCATCATATTGGGTATTAGAGCTTAGTTGCGTTGTTTAACCTAAGGGATACCATAATCTAGTAGAGATAAGGTAGGAGTTCTCACATTAGACCCGATCGAGAGAGTGTGTGTGTGTTTATCTATGTGAGCGTGTACTTATTATACATTTTTGTTTTCAAAATGTTATAGTAATATATGTATAATATATAAGTCACACAACGTAAAAGAGTACTACTTAAGCAGAATTCCCCATAGAGAGACTGATCGCCCTTATTACAGATTAAAAGATGAGTCATCAAATAAGGAATGTTGTTAGGAACACCATCTCTGGAATCGAGGAAGGTGCTGGCTCGGGAGCTATTATCCTGATTTGCAGACCATTATCAATACCATGATGAGAAACATGCTGAAAATGCTCAAGTAGTCTCTCTGAATGTTGTTACCGATGGTGGTACTCTAGTGCAGGGCACCTAGGGCTAATTTTTCCGAGCTAAATAAAGACTTTACTGGTCTTGTAGGCAAACTATTTTTTGGAACGAAGTCGACAATGGAAGTTCATGATTTTCTCAACACTTTTGAGCACATATTTGATGATCTTGAACTTAATGATGTTATGTAGAGAAGTTGGCCTTACGTTAGCTTCAGGGAAGGGCGATAAATTGGTGGAAGATCGTAAAGGTTGTTGCTACACCCGAGGATCAGTTTATTTGGGATCAGTTCAAAGCTCGTTTTGAAGAGAAGTTTATCCCGACTACTTAGAAGTCAATCTTGTTCTGTAAGTTTGAGGATCTAAAGCAAGGAGACATGACCATCTGAATATGTTGCTGAGTTCAACACTCTATCGAAGTATGAGATGTCCTTCATCGACACCCTATTAAAGGAGAACGAAAAGTTCATCATCGACTTGGTCGATTACAAAGGAGAGAAGCTGGTGGGCCATATTGATGGGACTTTCAAGGCGTTAGTCGAGAAGTCCTGAGGCTTGAGAGTCTGCATTCGAAGCCGAGGACCATTTTTCCCAAAAATGAGCCAAAGTTGCAATTGAGCACGGGAGGCAAGAAGAAGTGGAACAAAAAAAGGAAGCAGTTTTAGAACAAAGATGGCTAAAAGAAGAGAAAGCCAACTCCGAATTGCTACAACTGCTCGTAGAAGGGACACTATAGTAGATACTGCAAAGCCGAGGGGAAGAAATTCTACAACTAGAAAAGCTTGGGCACATTCAAAAGGACTGTCTAAAGCCATTAAAGAAAAAGCAGGTAGTGAAAGCATATGCTATCAATGCCCTTTCGACTCCGTGCTCCATCGACGAAGTAGAAGGGGAAGGCATCATTATTCAAGGTATGCTTTCCATTTATGATGCGCCTATATGATTTTTATTTCATATCGGGGCTTCACATTCCTTTATAGCTAGTGACTTAGTAGATTGAATGTGATTGAGACCTAAAATTGTTGACTGACATTTGATTACGATGAACCCCGTTGGAGGTTCCACAAGTTTGTGTATGTTTTGTCATGGTTTGGTCTTATCGAGTTATGGATGCTCTTTTGATTGTGACTATTTTATTTTGGGCTTAGGTTCGGTATGTGGAGATAGACTGGCTTTATAAATATAGAGTAGTTATGGATTGCGAGAAGTCGTCGATGATGATAGGGATAGGTGATGGGCGGAAGGTAGTGTTAGGCTACCAACCGAACGATGAGGTGAGGGTCAGCTTTTTGTATTTGCTCGATATCCCGTGGGATGAGTTGTCGATAGTATCGATTGCTAGAAAGTATCTGGACATGTTTAAGGAGGTGACCAAACTTCCACCATATAGAGAGATCGAGTTCCATATTAATTTGACAAAAGATGCCACACCAATAGTAATGCCTTTGAGGAGGATGGCACCAAGAGAGCAGCGGGAATTGGAGGTGCAAGTCGATGACCTATTATGACGAGGATTCGTTCAGAGGAGTGTTTTTGACTAGGAAGCACCCATAGTATTTGCCTCAAAGGCGGACGACTCCCTTAGATTATGTATTGATTATTATGAGCGAAATAAAGCAACGAAGAAGAACATGTACACACTCCTACATATTGAGGACTTGTTCGATCAACTTCATGGTGCTAGAGTGTTTTCTCAGTTGGATCTTGTGATGTGGTTTCACCAACTAAGAGTAGTGAAGGAGAGTGTGCTGATTATAGCATTTCATACCCTATTTGGATTTTATGAGTGGTTGGTTACGCTGTTGGGGCTAATTAATGCATCGACATACTTTGTTGATCTCATGAACTGTGTCTTTAGGGGTCAGCTAAACAAATCTGTGCTTAAGTTCCTTGATGGCATTCTCATCTACTCACGGACAGAAGTGGAAAATAAGATGTATTTGAGGATTGTATTAAAGGTGTTGAGAGAGCACTGGCAAAGTTTTCTAAATGTCTCTTCTGGAAGAGGGAAGTGCGATTCTTGGGTTACGTTATTTCTAGCAGAGCATTGCCATTGATTCTACAAAAGTTGTCATGGTCCATGATTGGATTACACCCAAAAATGCTATAGATGTGAGAAGTTTCTTGGGGTTAGCTGGATACTGCATACGATCCATCTAGGACTTCTCTAATGTAGTGGCACCATTGACCCATCTGATGAAAAGGAATTAGACTTCTACTTGGGATGCAAGATGTGAGCAGGCATTTGTGAGTCTGAAGAAGACGTTGACAAGTGCACCAATATTGACCATTCCAAGTGAGAATAATGATATAACGGTATACATTGATGCTTGTGGTACCGGATTAGGCACAATATAGATGTAGAGAGGAAAGGTTGTTACAAATTCTAGTTGATAGCTAAAGCCATATGAGAAGCAATACCGAACCCATGATTTCGAGTTAGCAGCGATTATGTTTGCGCTAAAGATTTGGAGGCACCATCTTTTAGGAGAGAGGTTTGAGCTATTCACTGACCATAAATCATTGAAGTACCTATTTTCAAAGATGGATCTTAATCTTCACCAGCAGTGATGGTTAGAGTTCCTATCCTCTTATGACTTTAATATTGCAAATACACTGAGAAAATGTAATGTGGTTGCTTATGCCTAGAGCAGGAGACAAGCCAGCTTGGGAGTTATGTTTATAGAGTGGACGCAGATAGAGTATATTCCTGGTTATGATTTTCTACCAGGATACGAGTACTGCCAGAGATATTTGCAAGCTTGACTATTTGACCTGATCTAATTGAGAAAATTGATACTAGTCAGAGGCATGATGCCAGATTAGCTGTGATCATTGCTAAGATTGAAGTAGGAGTAGGGTCTGAAGATATGATGCAGTAAGAATTCGACTGAGATGATTGGCTCGGTAAGGATAGGAGATTGTTTGTTCCTGATTTCGATGGGTGAAAGGATGAGGTGCTCGGAGAGAGCCACCAACTGACATTGACTATACATCCTAGTGGTAATAAGATGTACCGTAATATGAGGTAGACTTTTTATCCCGAATTGATGAAGAAAGACATTGGAACATCATCTCGAAGTAAATGAACTAGCAGTTGGGAATGGCAGAACCAAAGAAGCCTAATGTTTTGATGCAACCACTAGAAGTTCCCGAGTGGAAGTGGGAGCAAGTGTTAATGGACTCCCGAGGACTCGAGCAGGGTACGACATCATTTGGGTCATAGTCGATCGATTGACCAAGAGCACTAGATTTATACCTGTTTAGTTAAGTAGAATGACAATCAAACTGGTCAACTTGTATGTAAGGTTGTTATTTTGATTCCATGGTGTACCGAAGAGCATTGTGAGTGACCCGGACCCGTTTTTTACCAGTGGATTTTGGAAGAACTCATAGAAGGCATTGGGTATAGAGCTGCATCTCAGCATGGCTTATTGCCCTTAAACTTACGGCCAAATTGAGAGATTGAATCATAACTAAGAGGATCTCTTACATGCTTGTATATTAGACTTTGGAGGCTGGTGGGATAATCACTTACAACTTGTTGAATTCACATACAATAACAATTATCAGTCTAGCATCGGTATGTCAACATTCGAGGAACTATATGGCCGATCATGCAACGCTTCTTCATGTTAGTGGGAAGTGGATGAGAAACTGATACTTGAGCCAGATATGATTAGGGAAACATCGAAGAAGATTGAGATCATTTGGCAATGGATGAATGTTGCACTAGACAGATAGAAAAGTTCCGCTGATAAAAGATGTCGAGATTTAGAGTTCTTTGTTAATGACATGGTTTTTGTCAAGATCTCTCCATTAAAAATGTCATTCAATTCGGTAGTAGATGGAAATTGGCATAGAGATTTGTTGGTCCTTTTCCGATATTAGAGAGGATTGGGAACCTTGCTTACAAAGTTGACTTACCTCAAAGAATGGTGGGGGTGCACAATGTATTCCATGTTTCTCACTTGTGGAAAATTGTGCACAAGTCAAGTGTAATTATCGCACTAGATCGGCTAGATGGTATCGAGATTGAACCAGAGGCTTCAAGACCTTGTAGGCCTATTTGTATCATTAGATATGATATGAAGCAGTTTAGGAGGAAGATGGTGAATTTACTAAAGATTCGGTGGAGTGATAGTGAAGGCGATTGCACTTAGGAAATCGAGGAGAGCATAAGGAGAGCATATCTTGAGCTCTTCACTTTGGTAGATTTTTTATTTATCACTTTACTATCACTTATGATAGCATGAAATGTACCATGGATTAGTATCCTACATGTTAGAGTGGGCGTAGATGTTTTCTTTTTCATTTATTGTTGTGTATGCATATTTGATGCGTGAAGGTTGCCTATGCTTGTATATGATTGCTTGTCATGCATGATGACCCAATTGACTTGATTATGGAATTTCGAGGGCGAAATTCCAAAAGGAGGGAAGATTGTAATGACCTGTACTCTATGTATCAGAGGTTCTATCAATATCATTTTCATATGAGCTTGCATGATTCTGTAACTTTAGGAAATGATTACTAGGGTCATTTCTTTTCCTTAAAATTTTCATTGAATTTCTTTGTGACCATATTGACCCTAAACCTTGTATAGACTATAACTTTTGGTAGGAGCTAATTTAGGATTCAAAACCACTTCCATTGATCTGAAAGATGGTTTCCCTTTCCGTAGAGGTCATTATAGAAAAACGGACTTAACGTTTGAGAGTTATGGCTATTTGAAATTTTATTTGATTTTGAGTAGCTTAAGTAGGTAATTAGGGTCATTAGTTTTGAGGCCCATAAACCATTTTGGGTTTTGGGTAAGTGGAGGCTGATAGGATCTCATCCCCATCAGTTCATAACTCCCAAAAATAGTTAGAAACCTCCATTAACCCTCATTGACTAAAAAGCAACCCTTAAACCTACATTAGTTAACCAAATCACATCATTAAAAGATTAGCATGATTAGCACTTAGGATTAGAGATTTGCTGTTGGAGGAGCCTTGGAGTTCATTCCTTCTACTGTTCATTTAGGATTTTGGTTTTTCTTTGGATTAAGGTGAGTGATTAGATCTCTCACTTTCTAATTAGGTCATTATACACCCTAAACGATGTTTTAAAAATTATATAAAATCTCTACAAATGTTTTAGACTATAATTAACCATAAATGTGAAATTTAGACAACCTGAACTTGATTTATAAAAACATGTTCTAATGGATCCTTAGCCTTAGATAACATTCATTGTAATAGATATTTTTGGTGTGTAGTTGATGTTTTGGTTCCTAAATGATGTACGAATGCTTGTCTAATGTTTGAATAGTCGAAAAGGACGATTGAGTGATGGTATAGACTTAGGATCAATTCTTGGATCATCGATGATCTAGAAATTCAAAGAGGTCAAATCAATGTGCGATTGATATGAGGTAACAAGGATGGCCTCATAAGGCTGCACATCAAATTTCAGGTCAATTGGAGTTAGTATGGTCAAGATATAAGCATCCAAAGTAGGAATCGGTAGTGTGACGACTGCCCCGCACCGCTGACACCCTATAAACCTTTATAGTGCGCTGTAGCAGTGTTAGGCCAATGCTAGGCGATCATCAATGAAGTAAATAAACAAAACTGAATCTGTCATATATCTCACATTGCATCGAATAAACTATAATTGTAAACATCTCAGATATAAATAGACGAGATAGTAAATAACTGAATGAATCACAATATCAGATTATATAGGTCCATACAGTAAACAACATAAGTAATAGAGTTATACATCAAATAATAACTCATAAATTATCTCTAAATAGTAAGGCACTAGCAAGCTTCATAGTGCTGTGCAATGGAATAGCAAATGAGTAAATATAGTAGAATGAGAGTATAGCTTCCTGCTCATCACCTGTCTAGCTCCACGTGCTCAACAAATCTGATATACCTAATCTACTCATTTAAGAGTATCCAGAGTAATAGAAAGCAAAGGATAAAACCCAAGGTCAAACAACAGTCTGGTGTGAGCGGTAGAAATCTCAAAGACTATAAAGTCAATATACTAGGACAGATGGTATGGAAATCATACCTGACCTGTCCCTGCACCCATAGAGTTAGCACATATAAAAGATATACGCTACTTTATGATAGTCGTCATGGTTGTACTATACATCAAAGTACTAAGGGTTCCCATATATCTGCATCGATAATATCTACATCATGTGACATCCCTAAGGTGATAAACAATCAAGCAAACATAGCATATATCATCCATCTCACATTCACTCACTCAGTGTATTGGATATATGATACTCGCCACCTCCATAGAGCCAAGGACCAATCAACATCTTGATTTCTCTATACTCAAATTTGTGCCACTTCAAAGGCCGGGAAATGGGCTACACCCCCATAGAGAGCCCAGGGTAAACGGATCGACACATCATGTGATCTGGGGCTCCCCATATGCCCAAGTGAGCATCTTTACATACCCCTACTTTACAAGTGCACTTTGAAACCTATGAATTTTAACAATCCCTTTGCACACATCATCCATGGTAGAGCTCATTCTGGAACTATCCTTAAAACCCTATTCTGAAGTGGTCCTGGTTGGGAACTATTCTAGACAGCCATCATTGGTCGTAGAATGTCATAATTCATCTTGTAACCTTCTGTTGACAGTTCCTTAATCCGACTTATTGTTGACTATTCTTCATATCGAAGTATAGCTATCCATCATCGTAGCCATCACTTCTCATCATGGAATCTCCATCGTAAAGTTATGTGTGGTCATCATCGAAAATCATCATAATGGTTGTCGAAAAACTCACTTTAGGGTTGGCTCGAAATCAAGCCCAAAGTAACCACCATCTCAGCCCGAAGTTGACCCGAAGACAAACCCGGGTAAATCTAGAAATTTCTCTAAGTTCGATCAAGGATCGATACCGAGCCCTGACTTAGCTTATTTTAATTTTCCTCAAAAAATGCCCTAAGCCAAGCCAATTTTTTTGCCCTGATTACCCAAAGCATGTCCCCAAGCAATCCAATATCGATCCATTACTCCTAAAATTGACACTGATCCATCAGTATTTTAAGCGAGCAAACTCCAAATGACTTAAAATTTGAAACGTGGCCTATTGTGGCTTTCCTTGTCATGCTTTATCGATCTTATAAAGTTTGGGACAAACTCATGGTCGTCACCAATCCAAGACCACTGATCCCACACTTTACATATAAGCTCTAGCACACCTCCTCCTGCTCCACCATGGATCACACAACGATTGGGTCAACCCTCATGGATTAGTACTGATCCATGGGACCGACCCACACTTATAATTTTGGCTCCACTTTGTTCCCACTACTCTTTTTGCTTCAATAAATAACTAGCATCCTGACTCCATACTTTAAGCCACTCCACTGATTCATGCTTTGCTTCCCCACCGATCCATACTTCAAGCACCCATAACTTGAGCGTACCAAGTCCAAATGACTTGAACTTAGTGGACAACCTTTGGAGACCATCGTTGTAGCCTTCTATCGATCGCATCTCAATCCGAGCAATTTGAGTTTATGAATCATCATCAATCCATGACCATGGATCGTCATCCATCCATACTTTGAATACTTATATCTTGACTATACTAACTTTAATTGACTTGAAATTTGGTGTGCAACCTTTTGAGGCTTTCTTTGTTGCACCATATCGATCGCACATAGATCTGACCACTCTGAATTTTTAGGTTATCGACAATCCTAGAATCGATCCTAAGCTTAAATCACCATTTAATTGGTGTTTTCAACCATTCAAACATTTAAGAATCACACATACATCATATACAAGCAATAACAATAACCAAAAATTCAAATATATTCGTTTTAAAGTAATCTAAATATACGGTTAAGGATCCATAAGAACTTAAGGACCCATAAGAAAATGTTTTTGTAAATCAAGTCCAAATTGTCTAAATTTCACATATACGTTTGATTATAGTCTAAAACTTTTTTACAGATTTTTATATAATTTTTAAAGCATTTAGGGTGTATATTGACTTAATTAGCAAGTGAGAGATCTAATCACTCACCTTAATCCAAAGCAAGATCGCAATATCCAAAGTAACAGTACAAGGCATGGAATCCAAGGCTCCTTTAATAGCAAATCTATAATCCCAAGTGCTAACCACGCTAACCTCCTCTTAATGATGTAATTTGGCTAAATAAGGTAGGTTCAATGGTTGCTTTATAGTCAGTGAAGGTTAATGGAGGTTTCTAACTATTTATGGAAATAGTGAAATTATGGGGATGAGGTCCTATCAGCCTCCACCTATTCCAAACCATAAATGGCTCATGGGCCTTAACACTAATGACCCTAATCACCCACTTAAGCTATTCAAAATCAAATAAAACTTCAAACAGCCATAACTCTCAAACTGTTTGTCCATTTTCTTAATCTGGCCACTTTACGGAAAGAGAAACCATCATTCAGATCTAATGGAAGTGGTTTCAGACCCTAAATCGGCTCCTATCAAAAGTTATAAGCCGTACAAGATTAACAGGGTCAAAATGGTCATATAGAAATTCGGTGAAAATCGTAGATGTAGACAATGTCCCTAAATATATTTTCAATAATTATAGAATCATATGACCTCATATGAAAATAATGTAAATATTCTATGATCCTTCGAAGCATATATTACGGGTCGTTACATTCTCCTACCTTTAGGATTTCACCCCCAAAATTCCAAAATCTAGTGAATAGGGTCGTCCCGCATGCATGATAATCATATACGAAGATAGGCAACCATCACACATCAAACATGCATACATAGCAATAAATGGAAAAGGAAACATCTAAGCCTATCCTAGCATCTAGGATACTATGCTATAGTATATTTCATGATATCTTAAGTGAAATTAAAAGCGATAATATGAAAGTCTCGCCAAGTAAAGACCTCTTGATATGCTGTCCTCATGCACTCCTCGATCTCTTAAGGGCTATCATCTTCATTTTCACTTTATTGAACCTTTACCAACTTCACTGTCTTCCTCTGAGGCTGGTTCATATCACGTCCGATGATACGAATGGGCTTACGAGGTCACAAAGCTTTCATTTATTCTTGTATGATCTCGTTCTTCTCCAATGTTTCTCTAATCATATCTGGCCCTAGTATCAATTTCTCTCCCATTTTCCACCAACATGAAGGGGAATTGCATGGTTTGCCATATAATGCCTCGAACCGTGCCATACCGATATTGGCCTGATAGCTGTTGTTCTATGCGAATTCAACAAGATGTAAGTGATCATCCCACGAGCCTCCAAATTCTAATATGCAAGCATGCAAGAGATCCTCTAAGATAAGATTCACTCTCCCAATTTGGCCGTCAGTTTGAGGGTGATAGGTTGTACTTAGGTGCAACTTTGTACCTAACACCTCTTGTAAGCTCTTACAGAACCAACTAGTGAATAATGGGTCTCGGTCAGTCATAATGCTTTTCAATACACCGTGGAGTCGCACTATTCATTTCACATATAGGTCGACCAGTTTGGCTGTCATTCTACTTGACTTGATGGGCATAAATATGGCGCTCTTGGTCAATGCATGACCCAAATGTTATCGTACCCTGTTGAAGTCCATGGCAGTCCATCAATGAAATCCATTGGTATTTGTCCCCACTTCCACTCGGGAACCTCTAGCGGTTGTGTCAAACCATTAGGCTTCTTCAGCTTTGCCTTCACCAACTGTCAGTTCATGCAGTTTAAGTTGAACGTTCCAACATCTTTCTTCATCCCATCCTGATAAATGGTCTGCCTCGTATCGTGGTACAACTTATTACCACGGAGATGTATATACAATCTCGAATGGTGGCACTATATGAGCACCTCATCCTTCAACTCATCGACATTAAGAACAAACAATCTCCCATCCATACAAAGCCAACTATCTCGGTCGAGTCCGTATTGTCTCATATCCTCGTACTCTACTCCAATTTCAATCTTAGCAATGATCCCAGCTAATATGACATCGTGCCTCTGCCTATTCAATCCACTCAATTAGAGTAGGTCCGATAGTCAAGCTCGCCAACATCTCTGGATATAGCTCGCGTCTAGCCAGAAATCATAACCAGCGACATACTCTAACTTCATCTGCTCTAGGAACATAGCTTCCAAGCAGACATGTCTTCTACTCAAGGCATCAGCAATTGCATTACCTTTCCCGGGTGAACATGCAATATCCACATCATAAGAAGCTAGGAACTCTAGCCAACGCTGCCGGTGAAGGTTGAGATCCTTCTACAAAATTAGGCACTTCAATGATTTATGGTCGATGAACAGCTCGAACCTCTCTCCTAAAAGATAGTGCCTCTAAATCTTCAACACAAACACAATCACTGCTAACTCTAAATCATGGGTCGGGAATTTCTTCTCATGTAGCTTCAGTTATCAACAAGCATATGCAACAATTTTTCCTCTCTGCATTAATACCATGCCCAGTCCGGTACAACAAGCATCCATGTGAACCATCACCCCCTCATTCCCACTCGAAATGGTCAATACTGGCTCACTCGTCAACTTTTTCTTCCGACTCACAAATGCATGTTCACATTTTGCATCCCAAGTAAAAGTCTGATTCTTTTTCATTAAATGAGTCAACGGTGCTGCTACCTTAGAGAAGTCCTGGATTAATTGTATATAATAGCCGCTAACCCAAGGAAATCATCACATTTGTAATGTTTTTGGGACTAGTCCAATCTTGTCTGCAGGAACCTTTGCAGTATCTACGGTTATGCCCTGCTCAAAAACAACGTGACCCAATGATCGCGCTTTTCTCCTCTAGAGTTGACATTTAGAAAAATTCGCCTTCGATCGGTGCTCTCTCAACACCTCTAATAAAATCCTCAAATGTATCTTGTAACGACCCGTAAATTTTAACGGTTTATTTAGCATAATTAATTGAAATTTTGTAAAATTTTAAATAATTGAAATTAGCAACGAAAATTTGATATTTGGTATGCGTCTATTAAAACATAGCAAATGGTAAATGTTCATCGGAAAATATGAAAGTTGGTTTTATTGTGTAGTTTTCAATTTCCATTTAAATTAGTTAAAATTGATGTAAATAAAATATTATTGAAATCTGAATATTTTTATATAATAAAAATGCTTATCATTTTCTGAGTGAGACGTCATAATTCGTTTCGTCAAATTTGGACTTCTATATTACCGTTTATCTTATTTTCGATGAATTTACAGCAGTATAGCAGCGAAATATCGACTTTTGATAGGATGATTGTATCGCTGATATATGTGTACCATTATGTTCGTCTCGTCGTGCTAGTCTTCGTAGCATATTCATTTGTGTGTTTCGACGCCCAGTACATGGTGGAATCCGCAAAAGGCCTGGCCGTATCGGTGCCCATTTTTAACCTTTTGGTTTCTCTATCCATTCAATTATCTGTCGTGTAACTGTATAGCCATTTAGCATTTATAATTCCCTGAATGTGACTATTGGTTTTTATTATTTTTAGAATAACCTTTGACCTTTCTTATTTCATCGGTTGAATATAATTAGTGCTGGCTCTTCCCTACGTATTCATCGGTTCTTTGAAAAGAAAATTTTATTTCTAAAAGCTACATTGTAAACTGCCAGTTCCTTTTCCTCTTTTAATTTTGCCGAAATCATTTCCATTCTCGTGCTTACAATCTTATAAGAAGAATTATATATTAAGCAATATTATATATAAAGTTTTCAGTGAATCCCCTCTCTCTCTCTCTCTCTTATTTTTCCCTCCAAGCTTGCTCCTATTTTGCCATGTTACGTCAGCGCGTCTCCCCCTCTTGTTCCACTAGATCCGCCACGAACTCCCACCTCCCATCTCCTTGCCTCACACATGCCTTCCCCTTCTTTTCCTCCGCCCTCTTCTTCCTCCACCTCCTTTCAACACCACACGACCGCCTTGACAGCCCGAGCCACTTGTGCTACCTCCCCTGAACGCCATTCTCCACCATCGGGACAGCCACATTCCCATACTCCAAACCCAACACCCATCGCCTCATTTTCCCACCACCTACCGAAGCAATCCCCTCTCCGCCATCTAGCTTTCCATCCCTTCAGCCACGTTACAAACTCCAGCATCTCCACATCTGCAACCCACTCCACCCTGGGCGCATATATGCATGCTCGCGTGTATATATGTATATGATAGTTGGAAGGTAAATATTGGTTATTAATATTTTTTATGTTGTATATATAAAAACTATATTATTTTATATAAGTTCATATTTGATCTGTAAGTTGTATATAAGTATATATAAGTTATATAGATTTGTTTGAGTTTATGTACATATAGTATAATAAAGTAAGTTATAGTGATTTTCAATAGATATTGTTTTTAAATATAATATATATGTTAGTCCATATAAGTTTACATTCTATCAGTATAAATGTGTTAGTTGATAATATATTCGTTTATAATATGTTAGTTTATATATATTATATAGTATGTTAGTATATATATTTTCACATAACTTAGATTTCCAAATATATCAGTATGTATAAGCTTATAAACTTTGCTATAGATCTCTTTTACAGTTTGTGTGTGTGTGTATATATATATATATGAGTTTGAGAAAAAAATTCTCTACAGTTAGTACGTATAAAGTACAAGTCTACATAAAGTAAGTCAGGTTGTATCTTTCTATAACTCGTTTCCATATATGAGTGTTGCTTTCATATTTCTTTTCTTTCTGAAGCTTGTATGTATATATGATATTAAGGTAAGTTTATAATAAAGCAAGTTTGCATAGTGGCATTTGTGATTGTTTATATATATAATATTAAAATAAGTAAATTATCTTGTTTTCTATGAAAGGAAAGATATATATAATATGGAGATTTTATTTTAAATATGTACTTTAAATTAAATACCGGTTTTAAGAAATAAATAGCATAATATCTATTTCGTTTTAGTTTATTTCAAGCTGGTTTTGACTTTTTCTCTTCGGTCCCAAGCTATCATCTTCGCTCGTCAAATCCATGATTATCTGTGTCCGTTTCATCTTGTTTTTGGGTTTCTCTAGCCTCGAAAGGTGAGCAATCACTCACGATTAACATTCTTATATTTAGTAAATTTGATGTTACTTGAAATGACAATTGAAATATGCTGTAAAATTTGAATTGCTAGTTATTTAATTGTTAAATATGATATACCATTATCTGCAACTGTTCACCTGTGATATATGACACCATATCATGTTGTATATATTTTATTTTATTTATCACTGATGATATATGCATGTTGTTGATATATTATATTATTATCATATTTGTTCTCACTCTGCAAGTTCCCTGTTAGTTTAGAATTCCCTATGGGGTTAAATGATACATACCCGAACAATCTTGATGAATAAGGGAAAATCGTTATGGGTTGAAATGATAAACCCAAGCGATTTTCATTGATTTTAAATTTTGGGATTTCAGGTTGAAATGATATATACCCGTAGAGATTTAAATTACGGATTGAAATGATAAATATCTTTATCACTTGACCATAGGATAGAAAATTTTATACGGACAACGTTGGTCTATATTTTGAAATGATTTCTATAGTTTTTGAAAGGAAATATTAGGTTTTTAATAAATATTGGTTTTAAAAAAATATAATATATATAAATGTTATTTTTATATATGTCCAAATTTTAGATTTCTAAAATTATATGTTTTGGAAATTTTACATTTATAAGTTAGTTTCGAAAATATTATTTTTAAGATTTTACTTATAATTTTTGTTAAAGTATATAAATTAATATTTAATAAAAAATAAATTTAATAATAAGATTTAATTTAATAAAAATTTAATTTAATTAGTTTATAATGTGTTTAAGTATTTATTTAAACTAATATTAATATTTTAAAATAGATTTTATAACTTTAGTAATAAAGGTTGGGAAGATAAATTAATGTTGGATTGGAATTTAAATTAGTTAATAAGTGAATTTAAATGAGAATTGATTTAAACTTATTGATTTTTGAGGTTTTGAAAGATATGATTTAGAACTTGATTTTATAAAAGGTGATTAAATGAATATTCTTAACTTTAAATAAAATTGAGATTGAATATTTAATATTGATTTAAATTTATAAATTGGGATTCAAACAAATTGTTATAAAAATGATTAAGTGAATATTTTCCAATTTGAATAAAATTAAAGTTAAATGTTGAAATATAAATGAAATTTATATTGTAAATGTTTGAATATTAAACTTGAATCTTTTGACTTTAAATTGAAATGGTTAAACTGGAATTGATTTAAGTTGAATTTTGAAATTTAAGATGATTTGAATCGGTTTGCGGGATTGGAAGAAACTATTTTTATTATATAAACTATTTTTAATATATATATATAACAGGAAAATGGGCACAGGGAAGAAATTGCAAAAAAAATTAGTCTTAGGGACAACAAGTTTGTTTTTTAGTTTGAAGGACACTTTTTAGTATAAACAGGAAATGATAGTTACAACTATCATTCTATGATTTGCACTAGAAAGTGTCCTTCAGCCTAAAAAACAAACTTGTTGTCCCTGCGACTAATTTTTTTTTCAACTTTTCCCTTGAGCCTAAAAACCCCTATATATAAACTATTTTTAATTTACAACTATTTTAATATATAAATTATTTTAATATATAAACTATTTTAATATATATACTATTTTCAATATCTAAACTATTTAAGTTGGAACTGTTATGATTACGAAAGTGCTATGATTCCAAAAGTGTTATGATTTCAAAAGTGTTATGATTTCCAAAGTGTTATAATTTCCATAGTGTTATAATTTTTTTTAAAGTGTTACGATTCTGGAAATGAATATTATTTAAAGTGAATAATGACATTTAATTAATATGGTTTTTGAAATGAATATGATATTTTGATATGAAGTATAAACTATTTGAATTATAAAATGACCACGTTGTGAAATAAGCGTTTGGTTGTTAAAGAAACCGGGATCGGATATTGTCATACTCTCTGCCAATACCGAAAACCACTTTAACAACTGTGTATGTGGTGGAGATTCTAGAACGAAGTAGGATGGTTTCGTGGCGATTCTATATGAGGTATTAGCGCAGCCCTGACTCCCGTGAGTCAGCTTGATGTGGCTAAAACAGGAGCCACGTCGGGCCAAGTGAGGTCATTCCTCCGATCGGACACATTTCTTCGATACCATTCTATTACTTTGTGATTTGATTGGGTGCACCTTTGATTTGGGAGTGTGTCACGAGGTGGGCAGTAGTAGTTGCTATGCGTCACCACCAGTTCGGATACGCAAACGGTATATCTACCCTGGCATTGCCTCGAGTGCCTTGTTGCATGCCCTATCGCGCCTTCTACGAGTTTGGTTTGTACCATACCTACGGAGTGCCCTCTGATAGCCCGCCAGTTTCCGGGGGGAGTTACGGTACTGTATAGACTATGGGAATATATAAAATGTGTTAAGGGGGATATGGGTAACGCCTTAACGCTATTTTAATAGTTTACTTTATTATAGACATATTATAATAGCGTAAATTACTACATAGTAGATAGTTCCACGGATCCTTAAAGGATGGAAATCCCAAACATCCTTTAAGTTACTTGTATTTCAGTTGACATTTCACTTGAGTTGAATTTACTGATATAAGAATGTTAATCCTGACTCGAGTGTTTTGTGTTTTGCTTTATGCTTGGGTCAGACTGAGTGTCACAACATTTGAGACTCACCGTTGGAGTTTGGAGCTTCGCTTGGAGATCCATCTATCTATCCAACTTTCAATTATTTCAGTTGTTTCTAGTGATTTCTATTCAGTCTTGTCAGTTACTTTTGTGTTTGAGACTACTCTGTATTTGAGATTTCTGTTGTATTTTGTTTCAAACACTGATGTTTATATAGTAGCTTCATGAACTACTATTTATCTATTCCGCTGCTTATTGTTATATTACTCTGTGTCTGTGATTCTGTGATTGATTTATTTACTGTATATAATGAGTTTTGCCAAATATAAATTAACAATCTGTTGTTTTGAGCAATTAAAATCTGACATGTGTGGATGCGAATGGTTCAAAATACCGGGTCATTACATATCTCGTGTTCTCTTCAATCTGTGAATAGATGAGAATGTCATCAATGAACACAAGCACTAATTTGTTTAGCTGACCCCTGAAGACATGGTTCATGAGATCAACAAAGTACGTCGGGGCATTGGTTAGCCCGATTAGCATAACTAACCACTTATACAATCTAGATGGCATATGAAATGTTGTAATCGACATACTCTCCTTCGCTACTCTTAGTTGGTGAAATTCCATAGCAAGATCCATAACAAGTTATTAATACGTGGGAGTGGGACTTATTCTTCTTCATCACTTTATTCAGCTTATGGTAATCAACACACAATCTAAGGGAGTGGTGAATACTACTGACGCCCACCACTCAGATATACTCCCACGAATGAACCCATTGCATAAAAGGTCATTCATTTGCACGTCGAGCTCTCTTTGCTCTTTAGATGCCATCCTCTAAAAAGGCATCACTGTCGATCTGGCATCTTTCGTCAAATCAATACAGAACTCAATCTTTCTATGTGGCGGAAGTTTGGTCACCTTCTCAAATTCATCTAGATACTCCCTAGCAATAGGGTCTAATGACAACTCATCGTATGGGATATCCAACGAATATAGAAAACTAACCATCACATCGTCATCTAGAAGGAAGTCTAACACTACCGTCCGCCAATCATCTGCCCATATCATCAACAATGACTTCTCATAATCCACTACCACTTTGCATCTATGAAGCCAGTCTATTCCTAGTATAATACCAAACCCCATAAATCCCAAAACATATAAATCACAAGAAAAAGAGCATCCATGACTCGATAAGATCAAACCCTGACAAACCATAAGCAAATTAGTGGAGCCTCCAACACGGTTCGTCATAATCAAAGGTCAATAATTTTAGGTCTCAATCCCAATCTATCTATGAAGTCACTAAATATGAAAGAATGTGAAGCCCCGGTAATAAATAAAACTCATATAGGAACATCATAAATGGAAAGCATACCTTGAATAACGATGCCCTTCACCTTCTCTTTCGTTGATGGAGCACTCGATGAAGTCGGAACGACATGGATAACATATGCTTTCACACCTTCTTCTGCTTCAGCGGCTCTGGATAGTCTTTCTTAATGTGCCCAACCTTGCAATAATTATTGCATTTTTTCCCTCAACATTGCAGTCTCTACTAAAGTTACCCTTCTCACCGCCGTTGTAGCAAGTTTGCACTGGCTTGAGCTTCTTCTTTTGGCATATTTGCTCTAAAACTGCTTCCTTTTGTTGTTTCATTTCTTCTTGCCTCCCCTACCCCGATTGCAGCTTCACCTCCTCTATAGGAATGATAGCATTCAGTTCCAAATATAGACTTTCATGCCTCGGGGACTTCTTAACTATTATCTCAAAAGTCTCATCTATATAGCCCAGGAGTTGCTTCTCCAAGTAGCCATCCAAGCTAATGATAAATTTCTCATTGGAGTATCAATGAAGGATATCCTATATCATGATAGAGCATATAACTCATTAACATACTCAAAGACAGGCATAACCCTTTGCGTCAAATTCGTGAACTTATGAAATAGAACTGACCTCTAAGCTGCAGGATTAAATATCTCCTCAACACTAGCTTTGAACTGGTCCTAAGTTAACTAATCCTAGGAAGTAGCAGTCCTCAAAGCTTTCCACCAGTTTATGTCTCGTCCTTGAAGCTATCGGGAAGCCAATCTCCTTTTCAAAGCATCATCCAGCTCTAAATCATCGAAATCCTTTTGCAAGTATCAAGAAAATCATGCACTTCCATTGTGGACTTCGTTCCTTGGAACAATTTTCCACCATACTAGCAAAGTCCATGTTCATCTCAGTGAAATCGGCTCTCGGCGCCTACACTGGGGCACCACCATCAGCAAAATTTGGAGCGACTACTTGAGCATTCTACAACATGTTCCTCATCATGGTATTAAACATATTTTGCAGATTGGGATCCGCAGCTTCCAAGCTAGCTCCTTCTTTAACTTCAAAGATGGAGTTCCTAGGAACATTCCTTGTTTAAGGACTCATCGTTCAATCTGTAATAAGGACAATCAGTCTTTCTATAAGTAATCCCACTTAAGTTGTACTCTTGTGTGCAGTGCGATATATATGCTATATATTATCATATAGTTTTGAAAAGCAAAATAAATAACAAGAACACGCTCTCGTATATATACACACTCTTTCAATCCAATATAAAGTGAGAACTCCTACCTTATCTCTACTGGATCACGGTATCCCTTAGGATAAACAACGTAACTTAAGCTTCGATACCAAATGTGACGACCGCCCGTACACCGCTGATACCCAATATACCTTTATTGTGCACAGTAGCGGTGCTCGGCCAATGCAGGGTGATCATCAATGAACTAAATAAATAACTTAGAACCTACTGTATATCTCATAGCATATTGAATAAAATATAAAAGTAAACATCTAAAATATAAAAGTAAACATCTAAAATATAAAATTGGTAAGACAGTAAATAAATAAATGAATCACATCATCAGAATATATAGATGCTTATGGTAAACCACATAAGTAATAGAGTTATATATTAAATAATAACTCATAAACTGCCTCTAAGTAATAAGCCACTAGCAAGCTCCATAGTGTTGTGCAGTAGAATAACAAATGAGTAAATATAGTAATACGAGAGTATTGCTTCCTGCTCGCCACCTACCCTACTCTACGTGCTCACCGGACCTAATATCCCTAATATACTCATTTAAGAGTACCCAGAGAAATAGAAAGCAAAGCAAAACACTAAGTCAGACAATAGATTGGTGTGGTAGAAATCTCAAATACTGTAAATTCAATATACTAGGATAAATGGTATGGAAATCATACCTGATTTTCCTTGCATCCAAAGAGTTAGGACATAAAAAATATACGCTACTTTATGATAGTCATCATAGGTGCACTATACATCAAAGTACTAAAGGTTCCCAGATATCTACAGCGATAATATCTATATCTTGTGAGATCTTAAGGTGATAAACAATAAAGCAAACATAGCATCTATCATCCCTCTCAAATTCACTCACTTGATGCATTGGATATATGATACTCATAAGACCACCCCCATGGAGTCAAGGACCACTCAACGTCCCATTTTCTCTGTACTTAAATCCATGCCACTACAAAGGGAAAGAACTAGACTGCACCACCTATAGACAGCCCAGGGTAAATGGATCAAAACATCTAGTCATCCTAGAGGCTTTCTATATTCCCAAATGAGCATTCTCACATATCCTTGCTTAACGAGTACACTTCAAAACCTATGAATAACAATGATCCTTTTTCACACGTCATCCATAGTAGAGCTCATTCTAGAACTGTCCTTACAACTCCCTTTTGAAGACATCATGGTTGGAAACTATTCTTGAGAACCATCATTAGTCGTAGAATGTCATCATTCATCCAATAACCTTCCGCTGACTGTTCCCTTAATCCCACTTGTAGTTGCCTATTCTGCATCTCTATGTATAGCTATCCATCGTCGAAGCCATCACTTCTCATCACAGAATCTCAGTCGTTAATGCATGAGGGATCATCATCAAAAATAGTCCAAAATCATCAAAACGGTCGTCGAAACTCACATTAGGGTTGGTTCGAAGTAACCTCCATCTCGGCTTAACGTAGACCCTAAAAATTTTGGTCCAAAGTCAAACTCGGGTAAATTTAAATTTTCCCCAAGCGCGCATAGGGATCGATATCGATCCTTGACTTAGCTTATTTTTATTTTCCTTTGAAAATGTCTAAAGCTAAGCCTGAGTTTTTGCCCTGATTACCCAAAGCATGTCCTGTAGCAATCCATTATTGATCCATACTACCAAAATTTCCACCAATCAATTAATATCTTAAGCGTACAAACTCCAAATGACTTGAATTTAAAATGTAGCCCATTAAGGCCTTTCTTGTCACCCCCTATCAATCTTATAAAGTATGGGACAATAGTCATGGATCATCACCAATCAAATACGACCGAACCAACCTCCACTGATCCATCACCGCTGATCTATCACCATCGATCTGTAACCATCGATCCCACACTTCATATATGAGCTCCAGCACACTTCCCTATGCCCCTCCATGGATTGCAAGTTAATTGGGTTAAACCCCATAGACCGGTACCGATCCATGGGGATCGATCCCACCCTTACAATTTTGACTCCACTTCATTTCCACTACTCTCCTTGCTCCAATCCATAGCATACGTCCTGAATCCATACTCCAAGCTACTCCATCGATCCATACTTTGATTCCCCACCGATCTATGTTATGGATCCTCACCATTCCATACTTCAAGCACCCATAACTCGCGTGTACCAAATCCAAATGACTTGAAACTTGGTGGGAAACTTGTGGCAACCATCCTTGTCACCTCCTATCGATCGTACCATTATCCAAGCAATTTGACTTCTTGGATCATCAACAATCCATGACTATTGATCATCACCGATCCATATTTGAATGCATATATCTCAACCATACTCACTCCAATTGACCTGAAATTTCGTTATCAACCTTATGTGGCCTTCCTTGTTGCCCCATATAGATCACATATCGATCTAACCACTATAAATTTATAGGACATCGACGATCCAAGAACCGGTCCTAAGCCTAAATCGCCATTCGATCGGTGTTTTCAACCATTCAAACATCTAACAATCATACATACATTATATACAAGCAATAGAAATAGCCAAATATTCAAATATATTCATTTCAAAGAAATCTAAATGTAAGGTTAAGGATCGATAAGAACATAAGGACCATAAGAACAAGTTTTTGTAATTGAAGTCCAAATTGTCTAAATTTCACATATATGGTTAATTATAGTCTAAAATGTTTTTACATATTTTCATATAATTTTTAAAGTATCCTTTAGAGTGCATAATGACCTAATTAGCGAGTGAGAGATATAATCACTTACCTTAACTTAAAGCAAGATCCAAATCCCTAAATGAACAGTAGAAGGCACATAATCCAAGGCGCCTCCAACAACAAATCTCTAATCCCAGGCGCTAATCATGCCAATCTCCTCTTAGAAATGTAATTTGGCTAATTAAAATAGGTTTAAGGGTTGCTTTATGGTAATTGGAGGTTATTGGAGGTTATAACTACTTTTAGGGTTAGTGAAATGATGGGGATGAGGTCCCATCAGCCTCCACTTGCTCCAAACCTGTAATGGGTCATGAGACTTAACACCCTAATTACCTACTTAAGATGTTCAAAATTAAATAAAACTTCAAACAACCATAACTCTCCTACGGTTAATCCATTTTCTTATTATGACCACTCTATGGAGGGGAACCGTTATCCTGATCTAATGGAAATGGTTTTAGACCCTAATTCGGTCCTTATCAAAAGTAATAGTCCATGCAAGATTCATAGGGTCAAAATGGTTACATAGAAATTCAGCAAAAATCATAGATATGGAAAATGTCCCTAAGTGTCATTTTCCAATATTATAGAATCATACGATCTCATATGAAAATAATATGAATATTCTACAGTCCTCCAATTCGTAGAATATGGATCCTTATAGGAAAAGAGTTCAAGTTTTGGATCAATGATGGTCCATAAACTTAAGTTGCACAGATCGAGGTAATGTTTGATAGGAGGCAACATGGATGGATTCTAAAGATTGCCTACCAAGTTCCAAGTCATTTGGAATTAGTAGGTTCGAGTTATGGGTACTTGAAGCATGGATTGGTAGAGATCCAAAGCTAGGATAGTTGGGGGTCCAAAGCATGAATCGGTGGGGAATCAAAGCATGGATCGATGGAGTAGCTTAGAGTATGGAATAAAGATGCAGGCTATGTATCAAGCAATGGGAAAATGGAGGTAAGGATGTGGAGCCAAAATCACATAGTTTTGGCTAAGTGTGGGTTTGTCCCCATGGATCGGTACTAATCCATAGAGGTTAGCCCATTTGACTAGTAATTCATTTTGGAGTATGGAGAAGTGTACTGGAGCTTGTAGGTGATGTGTTGGATCATGGTGATGGATTAGTAGGGATGATTATGTGGTCATGGATCGGTCATGATCCATGGTCATGGATCGATGATGATCCATGAGTTTTGTCCCAAACTTGGAGATCAATATAGGATGACAAAGAAGGCCCCATAAGCCTATGTTGCAAGTTTCAAGTCGATTAGAGTTCATACACTAGTTGTGGTCGTTTGAAGATGTAAACTATTGGATCAGTGATGGTCTATTAATTTTGTCCCAACATGAGATCAATACAGGTTGATAAGGAATGCCCCATAAGGCTATATTTATAGTTGATTAGAGTTAGTATGCTCAAGTTATCATTGCTTGAAGATGAAACGATGGCGATTGTCGAAGACGATGACACGCGGTTTGATGATGATGATGACATGAGGGGAAGTTAGAGCTTCAATGATGGATAGATGTACTTCGAGATGCGGAGTAGCATATAATGAGTCGTATTGAGGGAAACTATCGGAGGAAGGGTATGTGACACGCTATGATATTCTATGACTTTGAAAGTTGTTTAGAGTAATTCTTGACCACAGTGACTTCATGATGGGAGTCATAGACACGGTTCAAGGATGAGATCTGCTATTGGTGATGTGTGCAAAGGGACCAACGGTATTTGAAATTTCAGAGGGTACTAGTAAAATAGGGGTAATATATGGTACATATTTGAGGCAAGATGGGCTTTGATCTCCATGAAGGCAATCTGATCTCCATAATAAGCGGTCTTTTACCCCGGATCAGACGTGACAAGCATTCTAGTATCGTGGCCTATTAAGTAGCATGGATTCGAGTACCGAGGAACCAAGACATTGTGTAGTCCTTGACTATGACAGGTCTTTCGAATTATCATATATCCAACGCACTGAGTTAGCGAATATGAGGATGGATGATGGATGTCGTGGTTGCTTTGATTGTTTATAACCTTTGGGATGTCACCTGATGCCGATATTATTAACGTACATATCTAAACACCCTTAGTACTTTTATGTATAGTACACCCATGATGACTATCATAGAGTAGCGTATATCTTTTTTCTATGCTAGCTCTTTGGATGCAGGGACAGGTCAGATATGATTTCCTATACCACTTGTCCTAGTATATTGACTTTATAGTATTTGAGATTTCTACCACTCACACCAGACTATTGTTTGGTCTGGGGTTTTACGCTTTGCTTCCTATTATTTTGGGTACTCTTAAATGTTTAGATTAGGAATATCAGGTCTTGTGAGCATATGGAGTGGGATAGGTTGGAGAAGGAGGCTATTCTCTCATATTATTATATTTACTCATTTG
This sequence comes from Allium fistulosum, assembly GCA_030737815.1. Lineage (NCBI taxonomy): Eukaryota > Viridiplantae > Streptophyta > Magnoliopsida > Asparagales > Amaryllidaceae > Allium > Allium fistulosum. Next base: position 1,111,555,174 of record CM060907.1, on the reverse strand, counting down.
TTATTCCACTGCACGGTACTATGGAGCTTGCTAGAGCCTTACTATTTAGAGATAGTTTATGAGTTATTATTTTTTCATGTATAACTCTATTACTTATGTTGTTTACTTTATGGATCTATATACTCTGATGCTATGATTCATTTATTTATTTACCGTCTCGCCTATTTTATATCTAAGATATTTACTATTATATTTTATTCGATGTGATATGAGATAAAATACAGGTATTGTGATTTGTTGTTTATTCACTTTACTGGTGATCGTCCTACATCGACCGGGCACCGCTACAGTGCACTATACACATATATTGGATGTCGTTGGTGTAGGGCGGTCATGACAAGATCATGAACAACTACATGCGCTCGAGCATCTCGATCAGATCTTGAATCTCCATATAATTCTAGCATCTCGAGTAATCATGAACCTCTTCCAAAGCATGGAACACATATATGGTTTTGGAGTAGTTATGATTTCGAACTATCTTATACAAGTACACACCCCCGCTTACTGGGATCTCCAAAACCAATCGATCAACTTTCTATAAACTCAATCCTAGTTCTTTTGGAAATAAACTGAAAATATATAAGGGCAGAGATCACCTCCTAATTGAACGTGGTCAGATTTCCTTATTATTTGTCCTACAAGAGAAAAACGAATTTATACATATAGTATAGCATCATCGAAGATACCTGTATCATATAACTATCGTGTTTCTTTATGAAATTTCCAGAGTTATTGTTGACCCAATTTTTCGTCACGAGTACGGAAAACCCGACCGAACCTCCTAATGCGATCGCACCAACGAGGATAATGCCGCATCGACGCTAGGCATACTTTGTGGATGATTTGACCTCGGAGGTAAGGCTCGCCGTTGGTGAAGAGTGCGAACCCGTTTAAGCCTTAAGGTTGGTTGCGGGCCGACGACCCCCAAGCAGAGAGCGGCCATATGGGCCCTTTACTATTGGGCTGTTACTTGAGGGGAATGTGGACTGAGATGGGAAGGAGTAGGTGGAGACGCTTGCCTACGGTAGTGAGTATGGTGGTCTGGAGCAGACGGGGAGACTTGCACATGGCGAGAGAGGGCAGAGGATGACCCTAGGGAGAAATAAGTACATAAACTAAATACACAACGATATATAGTGGTTCAGCCTAGTGCGGCCTATGTCCACCATGATGTTCCCTTACTATATTGACCTCTTATAATTTACAGGCTATTACAAGAGAATAATAAAGGAGACTAAACTAAATATTACAAGAGTATAATATCCTAGTCTAAGGGTCTCGTGGGCAAGGGACTTGAGGGAAGACCCTTCGAGAGGGCCATCCACTAAGGAGGTGTCTCAGGGACGGAAGAGCTCTTGAAGGAGGGATTACTGGCAGAGGTCGAAAGGTAGGCGCTAGAAGGAGGTGCCGCTAGCTGGAGTGGAAAGCTTGTTTTTGGAGGCGATGATGGTGGTAGAGCTTGGTGGGTAGAGCATGGTGGGTTGAGTGGTAGAGCTTGATGGGTAGAGCACGGTGGGTTGAGCAGTAGAGCTTGATGGAGGCGCTCTACCGAAAGTCGGGCGAAGCTGGCATTAGAGAGGTTTTGGAGGAGGAGAGAGTTGGTAAGGGAGATGGATTGGAGAAATCCTTCTCTTCGTCCATCCCTTTTTCCATTTCTTTTCGTTTCCTCTTCTCGTCCCGTTTTTCCATCCTTTTTCCTTATGGTACAACATCATGTATATATAAAGGATGTGGGGTGTGAATGGATGGCTAAGTGTTCGACGATGGATTTCCTATCGGATTAGAAAACCGTCGAACGAATTTAGAAATAAAAATAACCGCAAGCGCACGGCGTACACTTGTAGTACATGGCGAATACGGGTCGATCCGCAGGGAATTGTTAGATTTTAAAAATCTATTCAATCAAATTAAACCAAAGTCGAGGGATTGTTAACTAACTAAAAGAAAGTAAAAACAAACTAAAACAAATGAGAATAAAAATATGAGATTAAAGAGCAATTTAGAGGAAAATCCCCTCTCTTGATCACATAAATCAACATAATGAAATTATGATCTCTTTTTGGTCATTTGTGAGTCTAGTTGATGCATTTATCATAAGCATGGCCGAATTGTGTTATTAATTAACACACTTAAACCATCAAACATTAATGCACCCTTTACCCACTTACTAACTTCAATGAAAATGATATGAAATTAAAAGTAGAATCTATTTTAAGCATGGATTATTAACTATTAAATTAGAAACATAAACCATTAAATTTTGATTCTAAATCCACTTCCATTACCATGATCATATGTAGATGAAAAAGTAATTAGTGATTCATATGACTAAGCATAACCTATTTGTTTTGAACAACATAAGCTATCAAACTCAATATTAAACACAAAATCACACAAACATATAACTTTCCATTAAGCACAAAAGAGACATAAATGAGAAATTATGTTGCATCTACATGATTCAAGAGAGCTTCATTACCCCTAAATTGAATGGATTAGCCTCTCATTTGTGTTATCATATCAACACAAGTAGAAAGCAACATGAAATAAACAAAAACAAAAAGAAGAGGAAAATGAAAGCTAATGGAAAAGAGAACTAATCTAATTGCATAAAATAAAATCTACATTATTAGCATGAAATAAAGAGAGCATGTAAGTAAGATAAAACACTAATTAACATCGCATAAAAAAAAGGAAAAGTACATGAAATAAAAATGGCTAAGTAGCCATGAAAAGAGAAAGAGAGCATGTCTTTTTATTTTGAGCCTAAACTAAACTAAAGAGAGACTAAGAAGAAGGAGAGGGTTACATGAAGATATGGGGTATTTATACAAGTGTTAAACCCTAATTCGTATTTCTAGGGAATGCCCAAATTGCCCTTGAGGTAGTGTGGTGGCTAAGTAATCATTAACATCCACTAATCCCCCACTTAAATGTACATGAAGCTTTAATGTCCTTTTATCATGTGCTTAGTTCCTAATTGAAAATCAAGGTAAGTGGGTGGGGTCTTCCATGATCATCACTTTGAATTATTTCCATCTTCATTTGTTCTCTTCACTCTTGTGCATGCATATTTTATCATGAAGTCACTTGTAAAATTCACCAAATTTGCTACAAAACAACATAGAAAATTCCAAGTAAATTTTCACAATTTAATAAATGCATAAAAATGACCATTTTACCCCTATATGAAGATGAATATGTGACAATTTGAAAATAATTTAAATTTTAGTTTAAACAAGTTAAAATGATATGATCATTTATTTAATTTAAATAGATTAAATATGGTGGTAAAAATATGCACATACGTGCACATCACTAAGATTGTAGAACAACACTATAGGAGAGGCTCTAGGCCATGGAGTAGAGGGGACATAGGATGGGAGCCAACTGGAAAGCACATTCGAGCCTATGGCTTGTATTGCTTACAAGTTTGAAAGAAAGGTCTATGCCAGACCTAGGAAAGGCAGTAGGCTTTAGTAGGTGGGGGTGTAAGCATTCCGATTGGCTATTAGAAAGGCGGGAGAGAGGTAACGGCTGTGCATAGAGTACTATTGATAGAGGAACGATACTTTTCCCTAATGGTACTTCGGAGCAGTTGGACTTGGAATGGTTAGGCACTTCACGATATCTTGTTTTAGGTTAAGTAGACGGTCTTAGTTGGTGGGTTTAGGATTGCTACGAACATAAGGTAGTCGATCCACCGCAGTCGGGTAGATTCCTGGGTAGGAGTAACTGGGACACACGGGGTAGCCAGTTCGCTGTTGGCTCTGAACGACCCGAGCGTTCGACGGAAGGCGGACATGCAGGGCCCGGTTGCAACCGTGTTGAGAGGGAAGTCGATGGATGGTCGCGCGAGAGCGAAGCTAGTTTTGATACTAGGATAGTGCTGAGGGTGGACTCGGTCCTTAGAGGGGGTGGAAGGCCATTAAGAAATTACGTTGCATGGAAGGTGTGGTACATGGTGCATGGATTGGGATGAAGGAGCGGAACGGGTAGGTGCCAAAGATGCCGAGGGCGGCTCTGGCTGCTAAGGGAGAGGATGCCAAGGAAGGCCTGGGAACCCAACCTTGGGCTTATGCTTCTAGGAGAGATTGGCAGACTGACTTTAAAGGATTGTTAAAATGTTGGGAGCACTTGGTACCTTGTTGAGGAAGGCGGGTCGCCTGTGGGCTGAGCTTCAATACGCGGTGTCTTCGGATGCGAAGTAGGCACGGTTGGACGTTGAAGACGACGGACTGGTCACCTAAGTATGGGGTTAACCATCTGGCCGAGCAAGGATCCGACAAATTGACCGACTTTAGGAGCTTCTTCAAGAAGTTTTTGTTTACCCAAAATTTTGGGTAACATTTATATTTGGTCAATTTCAATAATAATGAGAATGATCACATAAGGGAAACTAAGTCTTGTATACTTTCCATACAAAAGTAATCACACAAGTATGATTAACACACACAAAGCACGACCAAGCACGTAAATGAATTTTAATCCCCTTTTTATTTAATTAATTCTTTATTAATTAAAACCTCTTTTATTAGTAAAACTCCTTTTTTCTAATAAAACTTCTTTTAATAATTATACTTCACTTATTAATTAAACTTTACATTTTAATTAAAACTCCATTATTCATTTCTATACATTTCAATACCCTTAAAAGTATTCATATACTTATCTCAATGATATAAGTATATTCACAACTCAATAATGAGTTTACTTACTTAAAACACGGTCAAAGAGGTTAAGAACAAATGTCAATCAAGCATTGTTACTATAAACCCTTTCTCTCTTTTATACTTTTAAAAATTATAATTTTCTCTTTTTCCAAAGATTCCATATTTATTATTATCTTTAAAATTCCATTATTGATGATCTAAGTATTTTCCAAAACCATTTAATTATTTTTCTCACTTTAAATATAATTCAAGGGTTTAAAAATAAATATTACTAGAACACTATTTACTGCAAACCCATAACACTTTACATTTAATCGTTATCTTTAAACTCGCTTTTAAAGATTATATTACTTTTCAAAATTATAAATAAATGGGTTAAAACAATTATTGCTTAAACTTCATTACTATAAACCAAAAATCACTTTTATACTTGTCATTAACTTGAAAGCACATTCATTTAAAGATCTGAGTACATCTTCACTTTTTAAACAAGGTGATGTACCTTTTTAATTATTTTTGCACAACCATTTAGGATAACATAAGTGTTATAATCCCAAAAGCCCCTTTAAAATATTTATAATATGGTTTAAAACACTTACTCAGAATATTACTTAAAACATCTATTTTATAATTTATTTAAAGATCATAAACAAGTTTTATAATTGAACCCTTACTTAAACGATTCATAAATGATTATAAAATCATATTCAACCTTCAAACGTCTTTTCAAAATAGTTTAATACCATTTACAAACTCATATAAAAGATTTTAGGAAAACATCTAAAGTATCCAAACATTTTATACTTTATTAAAATTGAATTTTCAAACATCTATAACAACCCTTTTTGCTATGCAAACTTATGCAACATCGTTTCACAATTTCTATAAATTTCCGAACTAATTACTTTAGGTCATACACAGCTAAAAAGGTGTAAAGAACAACCAAAACATATATTTTTCACAATATATTACCATTTGAACCAATTTAGCATATGTAAAATATAGGGAATTTCAAAGTGCGTTCATTGCAACAATTTCGCTTAAACCATTCGCATACAATTTCCAATTTTATCCAACAACAATATTATCAACAACGTAAACAAGTCCAGGCCACGGTACATATTTTAGAGGGTCTTAAGAGAGATTATACCAATATAATGTTGTAACTTGCTTCCCAAAACAAGGAAGAGTCCAAAAGTAATAACTTGCATTGTTCGCTATTAATTTTATATTTTACACAACGACAATTATGCACACAACATATACAAATTAACTAGTGAGTAAATTCACCCAATCCCAAGCCAACCCAATAGAAAATCATGCTATGAATGCAATGGTGAAAACAACATCTCGATTAGACCTCTTGTTAAAAAGTTATGTTTCTATAAGATTTTGGATTATATAATTTAATTAATTAACATCAATTCACTAAATACCTTTATCAATTAAAACCTTCCTCTAATATTCTTCTCTATCCCCAAATCAAAAGGACTATACACGGAATGCACACACACCCATTTAAGCCATGCACACACACACACCACGACACTGAGAAACGCTCCACAAAATCGAACGCCGTCACCTCCGACGATCTCTCTACTCGAGCTTCGCGACGTACCTACCCATGGCCAACTCAGTTGCCTCGATCAACATTCGACTTTTTTGCTCTCCTTTTGACCATGTTAGGTTGCATTTTGCTTCAGACCACCTGAGAACGACAACCCATCTCCATTCGACTTCCCTTCGCACCACGAGTCCAACCCTACCCTTGATTTGACCTCCAGCCTACCCACCTCATCATGACTCAATACTGCAAGACGATAAACAAAATGCCACATCCCCTATCTCAACATCACACTACCTCCACTTACTCACCTTTACTCGAGAAAACCAATGCCACCAATGCCATAATTAGTCATCCCCTTTGACTCCCCCTAAAGTTAACCCTAGTTCACATCAATCAATGTCAAGCTCAACCAACCACCATCGTCATTATAATGCCAACACTGATACAGAGCCCTCCTCGCCATGATCCCAACGGATCCAACGATGTCTCAAATCGATGACTAAAGCTCTTTAAATAATTGGAAGAAGGAAGGAAAGAGTAGCGGCTACTTTTCTTGAAGGAAGAAAGGAAAATGATGGAGAGGGTTTAAGTGTAAGAGGGTATTTATAGTGGAATAAATAATATATTTTAATTTCATAAATTAATCGTTATACATTCTGAGCTCGCATAACTAAACAGTGCAACAGATCATTATGAAACTCGTCGACATATATCAACTCAATATTTCAAACCCAACGACACTTGTTCCGTTAAGATTCGAGACAGTGCCCAGGGATGGTAATTTCACATGTTGAATAAAAGGAATTATTATTAAAACAATTTTAATCCCTTCAATTAAAAAATAAAAGTTTACCATTATCACTTATTATTTAAAAAAGTTTAAATAAGCATATTAAAATTCTTTTATTACATTAAATCCAAGATTTAAATAATTGAATAATTTCTATATTTAAATATAAAGCATTTGAAATTCTAGGTTATGGCACACTTCATCAAAACTATATCAAATTATGACTTATGAGATTAGTAATGATTAAAATTCCATATAGTCCATATTCAAAATGTACAGTTCAAGTAAACAAAGTCATTGGGTTTAATAATAAAAAATTATTATCAACCAAACTACTCTAGCTAGAGACTTTGACTTTGAGTTGACTTTAACTGACCATAAAACTTATCTCATATAAACGAGGAGACGAATTTTCTATAGAATAGTGTTCCACATTTAATGCTTCAAGTTGACCCAACTTTAGTCATTCGATGTACACCATCTTACGATTTGAACTATATTTGAAGCGGAGTTTCCATATTGAATTTCGATAGTATTCTTAAGTCAAGAGAACTATGTAATATTATTACATCTATATTTACTGTTCAACCTTAGTTATATTAACTAACAAAAAATCATCGAATGATTCGTTCCATAGTTATCCAGTAACTATCAGTAAGTAACCCATTGGTGCCCCCCAATAGCTATAACTAATACACCAAGCGTAATGTACTTTAGTCTCAACGAATGGATCGATATCCAATCTCGATACATCTCAACTAGGAATATTTAAAACAATTTGTCTATTTTATTATCATAAATTTCTCATGATTACTGATAGAGTTAGGGGTATGCCCTAGAGGTAATTATGTAATTGTTACATAAATCTAACTCGACAATCAATCTTGTTCGAAATAAAAGTTGTTTTCTTTTTATTATATACCTGGTATAATATGTTATATTACTTAATTAATTTAATTAAAATTATATTTAATAGAAAATCCATAAATGGTATTTTTTGTGATGGTAGTTACAATGTGTTATAACCATGAGTGATTTATCAAAATAAAATAAACATACCATTTTAGATATTCCAAATCAAGATTTATCGAGACTATATATCGATACATCCATTGAGACTAGATTATGTAACGCTCTCTAAATTTTGGACAGTGTATTACTCATGACTGCTAGGGGCACCAAGCAGTTACGTACTGATAGTTATTGGATTACCATGGAATGACCCACTCGATAGTTTTCTATTGGTTAATTTACCAAGGTCAAACGAAAATTATCAAATGTGACAATATTATACAATTTCCCTGAACTGAGAATACTATCAAGCTTCAATATGGAAACTCTGCTTTGACTATAGTTAAGTCATGGTATAGCGTCCATCGAATAATTATAGTTAGGTCGATTGGAAGCATAAGAAGTGAGACACTATACCAGAGAGAATACATCTCCTTGGTTATATGAGGTTAGTATCATAGTCAACTGAAGTTAACTCAAAGCCAAAGTCTCTTGCCAAATCAGCTTAGTTAATTAATATCGAACCACTGACTCTTGTTTGGACTGTAAAAATTGAATATGGATAATATTGGAATTTTGACCATTACCAAATTCCATAAGTCCTAAGCTATATAGTTTCGATAAAAAGAATTAGTGTAAATAATTATCATTATCGGATAATGCTTAATAAAATAAAATTTGATTTTATCGATGCTATGTAAGCGATAAATTTGGTCATGATGTCACACCATGTGCTATTTGGAATATGAATATTAATATTTGAATTTTTCGATATTAATCGCTAACCAAATTTACGTCCAAGTGTCACAAAACTGAAACGTTGAATACTCCTTTTACCAATAGATTTAGTTATATTATAATTGTTATAAATTAATTAAACTAATTAATATTTATGAAATATTAATCATGAAATTTTATTTAATATGCGTTGAACAATATTAAAAAGTGTGTACATAATAGTTATAAATACATATCAAAACACGATAGCGATATGCATTTAATTTGAATTTAAGTGTGCTAAATATTTTTTGGGTTTGAAGTGATTTTGAGGCCTATGTGGGGAGTTAATATGGCTGGCTACACATAGTCTAAGACAGGATGGCCAAATGATGGAAAGAGAGGGTTGGATTTTGAATTAAAAAGTAGAAAATAGGTAAGAGAAAAAATGAGGATCTAGATCCTTATTTTACTCCTTGGTATCTCCTTTATTTAAAGCACTCTAAACTTCACATTTTGGTTTTTCTTTTTGTCTCTACTCTGGACCAAATCAGGCCAATACTCCCCCTCCCTGTACCTAAAATTTTCAAGCTTTAAAATATTAAATCAAATTAAATTCAATGGCCGATGGTAGTTGCATTCAGGAAGCTAGCATCTTTTGGATACATAAACTATTTCAAGGAGTCATGATTCTTCATTTCAAAGTGTGCTATCTAGGAATTAGGTGAAAAGTAGAATTCTCTTTTATAATAATATATTAATGTATATAATGTTTATTATATGATATATGTATTTAAATAGCAGTTGAATATATCATGAATATGTTTAACAATGTAATATCTTCATTTATGGATTATATATGTATGTGTATAAATATATATATATATATATATATATAATGGAAAAAAATATTTTACATATGGATAATAGTATATATTGCTCACGTCCATTAAAAAAAGTTGTTTTTCAAAAATAATAGTATTAACGATTTAAAGTAAAACTAATTTAGAATAAAGATTGTTAAGTAAAATATGTTTTACATTAATATATACATATACACATTATTGGTTTAAAACTAATATATATATATTTATATGTATATAATTTCATATTTGTATACAAAACAGTTTTTTATTTAAAGTAAATGTTACATATATATACATATTAGAAATTATATGAAATATTTTAATATTAATATTTAACATGCTACATACATACATTGTTTTTTATATAAAAAAAATGATCTATTCAATGATTTTCGCATGAAAATCAACTAAAACATATTCATTTTGATAAAAACAATGTAAATTCAAAAAAGGATTTTTTATGCCAATAAAATGTATATTTATACATATATATGTGTGTGTGTGTGTGTTATTAATTTACACCAAATATATTTATAAGTACACATTGTGTATATGTAGTATTGCTAAATATTATTTAATGTATATATAGTACATAGTACATATATATAGTATATATAAATATATGTATATATATATATATGTATATGTATTCACAAAAGGGAATTATATATATACGTATGTATATGTATATATGTATTTACACAAAATCAATATATTAGTTTGAATTTGAAAATACTGGATATTCACTTTGCAGATGATCTAGAATTTTGAATTTAACTCTAATATTTAAATTTAAACTTTATAAATTTTTCTACATTAAACTTATAATTACTTTATAATATACACACACACATAATACATGTATACAGAGGGGCTAACATGTATGTTGCAGTGTAAATTCCAACACCAAGTTGTATGTGCACATACACACCTATATGTATATGAGAGACATATTATAATTTTTAATATAAATTTAAAATAAATAAAACCTTATTTATAAATTAAATAAAATATTAATTTTATTTAAAATAGATTTACATAAGATCTAAACAAATTTCATAGACCCAATAAGATCCAAATGGATTATTTTATTTTGAAATTTACCCATATATTTCGTTGCGTGCTGACTTAGTTCCAACAGTGGTGTTGAAGACAAATAGCTTATTTAGTCTAAATTAGTAGTATTAGAGATAACTTATTAAAGCCTACCTATATAGTCAGTGTTTAGAAAAGTAGTGTCTATGATTGGCTTTAGGTAATCAAGTACTCTGCCCTCTACCCTACCAAGCTACTAGTCTGGTTCGAAAGGATGAGGTAAGCCCAAAGATTGTACCCGATATATAGGTCCAAATTTATTTGGGCCTTGGGCTGTTTCAAAATCAGTTTTGGAATTAAAATAAAATTTTAAATTTATAAGGTTAAATTTAAAATAAATAAAAAAATAAAATATTAAATTTAAAAGGTTAAATTTAAAATAAGTAACGATTTTATAAAAATTATAAAATTGTTTTCAAATTGAATATTTTTGAAAATTATTAAGTATTAATTATTAATTGAATTAATAAATTGAATAATTAATTAAAAGTTATTTAATTAAATTTAATTACATACATACATACATACATATATATATTTATATATGCAACATTATCTTAAGATCTTAAGGTTATATATATACATATATATTATTTTAAAAATTAATTGTAATTAAATAAAATTATTTTAATTAGAATAATTAATTAAATGTTAATTACTAAATGAAATAAAACGTATATATAAGATATATGTGTATAACTATAAATGTTATGGTGCATATAATCAATTAAAAATTTTAAAATGAATAAAATAAAATTAATTATAATATTAATTAATTGGCCAACTAAATTAATTAAATAAGATTTAATTTATAAAATTAATGTAAGATTATACATAGTGACCATTAGTCCGCGTGCATAGCTTAATTAGTCAGGGCTGCCTATCAACCATATAACAATGTTTCTTAAGGTCGCGGGTTCCAATCCTAGCAAGCTGCGTTGTGCATTCCATAGGATTTGGAGCGGTTATCCCTCAAAAAAGCAAAAATAACTTATGGAATTAATTCTTCTTATTGGACTGACTAAAATTTGGCGGTCGGTTGTGGCGGTCCTGCCGAATTCCCTAGCTCTACTCTTTGGAGTAGGATTTTTAAAATTTAATACATTAATTAATCATATAATATGATGTATAATAATAGGTGGAGTAGTAAGAAATCCAATTAGACTTAAGGAATAAATACATAAATAAATTATGCATACCGTGATTTCTGATGTGTCCAACAACTGAATCACGAGGGTATTTCATAAGAAATACATTATTCTATAAGTCAATATTGTTAACCAAATTTATGGTCAATACCCCAAAGAATCTAAGTGGGTGGAGTTACTAGAAAATGGTGGAAAGAAGATTCTCTAAGAAGATCAGTAAATGTGTTGTTGATAACCCAGAGTTACTACAAATGGTGGGATTGAGCCAATCTATACTGAGGGTTGATAATCTCTGGAATTATCTTTGTATCTCTTCTTGCAAATGAATTTCAATTCTGACCTTTCGACATGGTCGAGAAGGTCTAGGCACAAGATTAAAGAAACCTTTCAGCTTTGCTGAGTTAATGTAAAATGACCGCTGATTTAGTTGGACCTTTATAAGATTTTCCACGAAAGTTATCTTCTTGATTAGGATAGAATTTCCTTAGTTTTTTCTATATGGAGAGTTGATCTTGGTCCTTGCCGGAAGGTTAGGCAAATAACTATTTGGGATTTAGAGGATTACTATGGTTGTCGGAATATGATAAGTTATGAACCTTATCGAAAGGTTTTATCCACAGCCTTTATGACTTCGAAAGGTTATTTTTAAGGATGTTGATTCAAATAAATTTCCCCTATAGTCGAAGGGTTTTGGTTGCAGGGTAGAGGCCTCCGAAGTGGTGAAAGGATTGTCCAAAAAGGAATATTATTATCTTTGTTGACAAGAACCTTCCGGAGAGACTGAACCTGGAAATAGGAGTTAAACCAGAAAAGATTTAATTAAACAGTAAAGTAATTCACAAAGCTTAAGACTTCCCCTTTATCCAAGAAACAACTTCACTTTATTAAATTCCCTAAATCAATACCCAATTAGGGTTACAAAGCTGTGATTAAGAAGTTACAAGATTAGAATGAGAGAAAATCGGCCTCTACAACAGGACCCCTTGGGTCTTATTTATAAATGCCTGTTGCTATGCTATCCTCGTGCCTTCGACTAGGTCGAAGGGTTTTCTTATTATATGCAGTTGCTAACCTTTCAACTTCGCCGAAAGGTTTTCCTTTCACATGCCATCTTGGATCCTTGAGCATTGCCGAAGGGTCTTCTCTTCTATTTGCTTTTAGGTACCTTTTGTTCTTGTCGGAAGGTCTGTCATCTATATGGTATGTAAACCTTTCCGCTGTGTCGGAGGGTTTCTTACTCGGCTATTGTGAACTCTTCGACCTTGTCGGAAGGTTGCTCTTTCCTTGAATGTTGATGAATGTCGATCTTTCCTTGAATGTTGTCGGAAGGTTGTCTTTCATTCTTTGCTGACTTATGAATGTTGCCTTTATCATAAACTTTTCGACACCGTCGAAAGGTATTTAGTAGGTGTTCCAACCGACCCAAAAGGCTTATTATTCTTTCGAAAAGGTTGTTATAGAGTCGCATGCCCTTGTCCTGACTTCTTTGCCCTCTGCGGAAGACGAGAGCTTTTTGAATGCTATGGAATGAAACCCTCCGTCCTCACCGAAAGGTCTTGAGCTGCTTCATTTTGTTGACTACATCCCTTCGACCCCTTCGGAAGGTCTGATCTGAATTGTTTTCCTTTCGTCCTTTGCTTAAGACCTTCTGACTTAGGCGGAAGGTGAATTTTTTGTGTAACATTTGCCCCCCTCCCCCGCGCAAAGGGATGCTCTTGACTTTCCAATCATCTTCTCTAAAAGCTATAAAGTTTCCAGCTCCTTTTTTCTGCAAAAATAACTATCAAGTACAAGTAAAAGAATTCTCTCAAATAGCTTGATTTTTTTTTCAAAACAAAGAGGTCACTTTCTAAATTCGATTTAAAACTTTAGATTAGCTTTCCTATTCACTCATTTTTCAGGTAGGATTTAAAAACTGCATTTAGTATTAAGTTAATAAGGTAACCTGGAACCCGTCTAAGTATCATTTCGGTAACTTAAAATGTTCTTTTTACCCCTACGAAGGGAATCAAGGCTGCAATGATGAATTTACCCTTTTTGAACATCCTGACAAGATCGGAAGGTGTTCTAACCTCAACTTTTCTTTATTGTTGGAAGATCTAAATAATTTAGTGGTTGGATCCTTTGACAACAAGCTCTCGTTGAGGTTAAAGAGTTCTAGACCTTCTGTATAGCAAAACATCATATAACAAAGTAGCAAGCAAACAAACACATTTTAGTTGCACACTAACATACCCAAATATTTACTTATATATTGTTTCATGTTACATTTTTCAAAATAATTTGTTAGTATATGCATATTCAAAATGACACTAATCATCTTAGGACTAAATACCGAAGACGATTAGCAAAAGCGGTAGGATGATCCCCTCCTTTATAGCTCATTTGGAAAAGGTGGCAGGTCTGGAGCCAAATTAACAGGGTTGATGACGATGGGTTCAAACCAAATTGGTTGATAAGGTGAATATGTTATCAGCGGAAGGTCCTCTCTGTAAGTGTTCTAGATGGCCAAATCCATCCAGAACGTATTCGTAGCCAAATCATAAAGCATGGAGTATGTTGTTATTATGTGAGAATTAAAGAGATTAGGTTGTAGATAAATTGTGTTACTGGACTGTGCACTATTTACTTCCTCTACTTCTTGCGGTTGGTTCAATAATCCTAATGCAAAGTAGCAGCAGCAATGCGGTGCTTCGGCATCGACAAATCGAGGTGAATTTGGTGGAGGTTATAGGCTGCCATTGATGTTTTTCTCATTTGTTTGTTTTTTGGTTGAGATAAATGTTTGTATAATAATAATTAGAAGAGAGAGAGGGGAGAAGACGAATGGATTTTAACCGGGATTTTGGTGGGAAAATTGAGACACTTTCTCTCGTATTTCTAGAGACTGTCATTAAATGTTTTTGTCATTTTGCATAATTACAGTTTTCGTTTTGTTTTGAAAGCAAACGATGGCTAAGAATTATCAGCTGAGGTTTCGCGTAAGACAGCTTTGGTACGACGCTTCTTGAAAAAGAATGGTGAATTCCAACCCTTCTCTGGATTGATAGGTAGAGAGAGACATTTTGACTAATTCTGTATAAAGTGTATTTTTGACACTCAACCATGGAACTTTTATATTTGGGTGAATTTCAGTGGGAGTTTACTTAAGTGTTTCTATTATGTAAGTTAGGACCTGGCCTAAATACTGGGGCATGTTGTAATTTGTTTTGAATCAGATTGATTTTCTCAAAAAAAATTCCCTTAAATGGTTCAAGCGTTATAGGTACAAATTTATTTCCGGGTTCTTTTCTAAGTCCATTTCGTATGAACTGGGGAAGTGATCAGAAATAGGTAACAAGCCATTGTATTGTGAATATACGTTTTTTGTTACATATTTTACATTTAGCTTGTCTGACTATGTTATTCCAGACTATACGTTTCTTAGATCGTGTCGTCCTAAGAGACCAGCTAACCAAATATACTATATGGAGGAAGGCTTTCTTCAAAAATGACTCAATATTGAAGATCTTATGGTTAACGATTTTTATACACTGAATACCCTTACTCCTCACTCGACTTCCTCGGTTAAAAGAAATTAGAATATTTTATTCGACATCGATTAATGGCTATGTTACGATAACCTTCTAGCCGAGAAATGGAATTATCATAAATATACCCTAGTTATCATTCTGAATGGGGTTATTGTATCTTATTATCAACAGCAAGTCTCGACAAGAAACACACTTTAATATGTATTCCTATTGTTGAAATAAAGAAATTTGATTTTCCGTCTTGTTTGTTTATATGGGAGACTCGAGCCAGACTAGTTTTACTTTCTGAAGCCCTTTTTTCGGAATCCATATTTAGGAACTCAGTTTCGAGTGTTGATTCAATAATATCTATGGTTTTTACAAGAACATTCGATCAAGTTGCAATAATCTTAATATATTCATACATGATATATTGTCCTTACCTTAGTAAGGCTCTGTAGCATGTTGCAATGCAATATTTATAATATTTTAAATACTACCTGTTTTGTTGCTTTTATTTGCACCTTATTTTTCTTTTCATTTGGATAGGTCTCCTGAAGATTGATGCACTTCTCAACTTCACGTCTTAGTTCATGACTCCTTTCTTAATGAAGTGAATTTAGATTTTCCATCATTCGGACTTTTCTGAGAAACATATAGCAAATAGTATCCTTAATAGTTAGTTCATAATTGACATGTTGACCTAAACATATCATTTGCCCAGATTAGCAAATCATTTGGCCAATTGTATGAAAAGTAATTCATTTGAAATGCTAAGATCTCATCTTTATCCATGATGAGGGATGATCGTGGATTTATCCCCTTCCACTTGTTTGGCATGCCTAAAATTAATTAGTAATAAGCTGCACATAGCTATCGAAATTCAATATTTACTCAATAAAGAACCTAGTCGGACACCACTGTGTGAAATTTTGATATGGTAGTTCTCTGATCTATTCCTCGTTATCAAGGGAATCTGAGAATAAAAAGTTTGAAGTTCTCATTCGGAGATTTTTTTTAGCAACGATCTTCTTCTTATAATATTCTTTGGCTCGGGTCAAATTACTTGAGATGAACATGAGTCTAAAGATTTTGTACCTAGATTAGGGTTTTCAACAAACATTAGTCTTAACATCCAACTTTTGGGGTTAATGATGGAGTTTTAAGAGGTGTCACCGGACCCAGATTCGGGTATTAGAAAATATTAAGATATTCCGAAAGTTACTTTTTGGTACATTCTGATAATAAGTGATGGAGAGTTAGAATGCCGGTTTTAGCAAAAAGGAGCATCGGAATATTGAAATTCCTTTCCTTGGTAATAAGCAATAGAAACCCAATGCATCATCTTCGATGATAGACGACATAAGGATAGAAATTCGTATATGTTAACAAGATACTGGGATCTTTAATCTGGAATTAATAGTAAAAGTCCGAAAAGCCGTAAGTGGTAATTAAGTAATAGAGGATCAGAATCCCATTTTTTAATGATTAATAATAGAGAACCAGAGTACCAATCTGGTAATAAGTTATAGGGGGCCAGAATACCATTTCTGATAATAAGTAATAGAAAACCAGAAATCCAATTTGGCATTGATAATGGAAATCTAGAAAACCGTTTCTGTCAATGAGTAATAAATGACCAGAATATCCCTTCCTGGTATTTAGTAGTAGAAGTCCAAAACATTATTTTAGATAACAATGATAGAAGTCCAGGATGCCACTTTCAGAACATCATTTCTAATAATCAATAGTAGAAGTCCCAGAATACCATTTTTGGTACTTTATAGTAGAAGATCAGAATATCATTTCTGGTAATTAATAATAGAAGACTAGAATACCATTTCTGGTAATTAATAATAGAAGTCCAGAATACCATTTCTGGTAATTAATAATAGAAGACCAGAACACCTATCTGGCAGATGTTTACGAAGGCAAGTTAGAGAATTCTTTCTGATTCTGTTTGTTGAATGTGCCATCTTCAGGCTTTGAGGATGTCTTGCATGTTTTTGCTTTCTCAGGCTCGAGTTTTCTTTATCCATTTGTTATTTGTTTCGGCCTATTTCAGGCAGGTACTCTTTAGTCCAATTTTGTTCTTATTTAAGCAAAGTCCATTTTAGGCTGTTTTTCATTTTAGACAATGCCGATATTTTGGCCGTTGCCATTTTAGGCGATGCCGATTTCTAGCGACGCCTATTTCAGGCATGGACTATTCTTAGTCCACCGGACATTTCATCCAGGTTTCCGGTGCGCTCGACTAGCTTATTCTGAAGCAGGGCTCGAGGACTTACCCGACCTCCCTCAAGGAGGTGCCTTAACCTGGCTATAGCGTGACGCAGTTAAGGGCTTGTTCGGTACCTTGGCTAGGCCCTAGCATGAGAGGACTAAGGGATTACCCATCCTCCCTCTAAGAGGTGCCTTATCCTGGCCATATCGTGACGCGAATAAGAGCTTGTGCTGCTTTAACCTGACCATTTCTGACTTTGGCACGGATAAAGGCTTACACCCAACCTCCAGGACGTGCCTTGACCTGGCCATCTTGTCGCGACCAAGGGCTTTCTACATTATTGGTAGCCTACCATTTTAGGTAGTCCATGTTTAAGGAGAGTTTTACTCCCGACCATGTAGACATCTTATTTGGTGAATAGAGTATTTATTCCATAATTTGTTCAATCCCATATAAATTGCTTCAGTTTTCCCTGTCTTAAAAAGTGTAGGACCATTTTCCCAAGTACCTTACATTGATTTGTATCATGTCCATTTATGAGATGAAAGTTGTAATACGATCCCTTAGATCTTCTTTCAAACTTTGGCTTTTTCTTCTAAGAAGGCCAATAATTCAGTTCCTCCTTAGTCCTAATATAAATGTCTCTGATTGATGTTGTAAGATTATATTCTCCAAGAAGTCTTTATTTTTGAGCCGTCTTTGACTGGCGTCTAATTCTTTTGTAGCTTGGTTCAAATACTTCTACTTAAGGAGTAGGCTTCCTTTTCATTACCCGTTGATCTTCTTTCAGTCTTAAGGTTTCGGTTGGGAATTTATTGGTAATTTTTATGTTTCCACTGGGTAGTTCTTTTATCATCCTTATTTCTCCAATTGCGGATTTTTCCAAGTGTCCATAGTTTTCCCTTGAATGGCAAGCCTCATTTATAATCTTACTCTATTTTTACATGAAACTATCATAGTCCTTTAACATTTCTTTTTCAAAGATAGTTCCATGGGAATATGACTAAATACTTCTTCTCATTCGATTAAAAATGTTATCACTTCCGCTTATCCTTTTTCCAAGTGCAAAAATTGGGGTCGGTCCCAAATGAAAGTGATTCAAGCTCCATTTCTCAGGGTCATAAGATTCTTCCTTCTTTTTTATTATAATCTTCAAGGCTTCAAGCCTTAATCTTTGTTCCTCATCCTAGTTGGAGTCTTTGATATTTACATAGGAATGCCTTACTAAGTGTGGTTTGGAAGACCTTTGTTCAGACCTCTTAAATCTTTTAGCCATGATCAAACCAAAATAAGTGAATTTGATGTGGAATTGGTCCAATGGGAATCAGGGAATTGTAGTGTTAGGGAATCAACCAAGCCGGAGGTTCAAGCCCTCCTTCTAGCACCAAAAATGTTAATCAAATTTATGGTCAACACCCCAAAGAATCCAAGTAGGTGGAGTTACTGGAAAATGGTGGAAAGCGGATTCTCTAAGAAGATCAGTAAATGTCTTGTTGATAACCCAGAGTTACTCCAGATGGTGGGATTGAGCTAATCTATAACGAAGGGTTGATAATCTCCGGAATTATCTTTGTATCTCTTCTTGGAAATGAACTTCGAATCTGACCTTTCGACGTGGTCGAGAAGGTCTAGGCACAAGATTAAAGAAACCTTTTAGCTTTGCTGAGTTAATGTAAAATGACAGCTGATTTAGTTGGACCTTTATAAGACTTCCCACAAAAGTTATCTTCTTGATTAGGATAGAATTTCCTTAGTTTGTTCTATATGGATAGTTTAACTTGGTCCTTTCCGGAAGGTTAGGAAAATAACTTTTTTGGATTTGGAGGGTTACTAAGGTTGTCGGAATATGATAGGTTATGAACCTTATCGAAAGGTTTTACCCACAGCCTTTATGACATCGGAAGGTTTTTTTAAGGATGTTGATTCAAATAAATTTCCCCTATAGTCGAAGGGTTTCGGTTGCAGGGTAGAGGCCGCCAAAGGGGTGAAAGGATTGTCCAAAAAGGAATATTATTATCTTTGTTGACAAGAACCTTATGGAGAGACTGAACCTGAAAATAGGAGTTGAACCAGCAAAGATTTAAGTAAACAGTAAAGTAATTCACAAAACTTAAGACTTCCCTCTTTATCCAAGAAACAACTTCACTTTATTAAATTCCCCAAATCAATACCCAAATAGGGTTACAAAGCTGTGATTAAGAAGTTAAAAGACTAGAATGAGAGAAAATCTACCCCTACAACAAAACCCCTTCGGTCTTATTTATAAATGTTGGCGGCCATGCTTTCGTCCTCGTGCCTTCGGCCGGGTCGAAGGGTTTCCTTATTATATGCAGTTGCTAAACTTTCGACTTCGCCAAAAGGTTTTACTTTCACATGCCATCGTGCATCCTTGACCGCTGCCGAAGGGTCTTCTCTTCTATTTGCTTTTAAGGACCTTTTGTCCTTGTCGGAAGGTCTGTCATCTATATGGTATGTAATCCCTACGGCTGTGTCGGAGGGTTTCTTACTCGGCTATTGTGAACTCTTCGACCTTGTCGGATGGTTGCTCTTTCCTTGAATGTTGTCAGAAGGTTGTCTTCATTCTTTGCTGACTTATGAATGTTGCCTTTATCATAAACTTTTCGACACCGTCGAAAGGTATTTAGTAGGTGTTCCAACCAGCCCGAAAGGCTTATTATGCTTTCGAAAAGATTGTTATAGAGTCGCATGCCCTTGTCTTGACTTCTTTGCCCCTGTGTAAGGGGAGAGCTTTTTTAATGATGTGGAATGAAACCCCGCGTCCTCGCCGAAAGGTCTTGAGCTGCTTCATTTTTTGTTGACTGCATCCCTTCGACCCCTTCGGAAGGTCTGATCTAAACTCTTTTCCTTCCATCCTTTGCTTAAGACCTTCTCACTTAGGTGGAAGGTGAATTTTTTGAGTAACAAATATCACTCAAGTTAAATATATTAAAGAGTGTGAATGTTTGAAATAAACGTTGTCCTCTACTATTTATATATTAATAAATTACTTGCACACTTCTGGTTGTTGAGCAAACTCAAAATAGAGATGTTATGTGCAGTATTGTTAATATATTGAATAGACGAGGTAAGATAAGTACATGTATTTGTTGAGAAAACTCAAGGTGCATATAATATATGTAGGCCATCGCAAAATGGTAGGTAAGAGTGAATAATCTCTTTAAATTTGTTAAGCAATAAAATATTACCAAATAGAAATTTAAAATGTACTTACCAATAAATTTTTACATGTTGACTTATGAAAACGCCTAATTATACAACTACTAATTGTATTCGTAACTTGGTCACATATGTGTTTATTTTCCCGAGATTGTGTATTATCTTCAGTGAACTTTAAAAGCAATACAACAATATGAATGTTTGATTCATTTTCGATCATGGAAAAATGCTATATGATTAACACTCACTATTCATAATGTACAAAACCTAAGTGAAATTAGTTTATTTGAAAAAATAAAGTAAACCATAGTGTGAGATCGTGTATTCAATATGATTGATTAATCATGATCCTTTTGTATTAAATGTAACACTATACTAAAACCTACAATATAGGTATAAGAATTCGATCACTAAAATGTTAGTTTGATAAGTTTACGTAAAGTGCAATATATTTGATATCCTTGAACTTTAAGAATAACCAAATGAACTTTTGTAAAGAGTTCTTTATGATATTGTAGTAAGGGATTCCTTTGAATGGCCTGACCATTTAGAAAGGAAATTGAATGTATGAGGGTGGATGTAACTAAGGCACAATGGGGACAAAAAGAGTGAATGGTCACTTCTACTTCATAGAAAGACATTGGAAATGAGAATCGTAAAATAATAATTGATACTTAACATTGAAATGACAAATATGATTTCTATTCCAAAATATATTTTCATATAGAAAATTGTTTTTTATGAGCTTTATTTATTTAAATTTAAGATATTTGATAAAAAATTCTCAACAGAAAATAAGTTGCAGTAAATGAAATAAAATGCCTATATTAAGTGGTTGAATGGAACTCTATATTTCCAATG
The DNA here is from genome assembly GCA_030737815.1 of Allium fistulosum. NCBI lineage: Eukaryota > Viridiplantae > Streptophyta > Magnoliopsida > Asparagales > Amaryllidaceae > Allium > Allium fistulosum. Next base: position 1,111,533,530 of record CM060907.1, on the reverse strand, counting down.
CTATTATAGTAATTGTGGAAATAGTTGGTGCATGCCATATTGCACTTATTAGTCGCATCAAGTTATGAAAATTATTATTATAAACCATACCAAATATTATGTATGAAATAATAAATGTTTTTTAGCGTCGACTGAAAAACAGGCATAGTTTTATTTCAGCATGAATATTATGAATATTCTTTATAAAACAAAACTATAATAATGGTATTTGTAATGCATTGGAAAATATAGAAGTATCTAAATTTATTTGCAACTATTTTTAAATTGTGAACTAAGCTATAATTTGGAGAAGTAATTCTTTGATTATATGAATGCGAATTATATAATCCTAATGGGTTGTATCTCAAATAATATAGAGCAAAGGACTCATTTAGTGGGAGCGACATAAGAGTTGATGAACTCTTCGGGTTGATACATATAGATGTATGAAATCAGAAATCTAATAATACCAAAATAATTCCATATATTTCATTGTACTCTCTTATGAGTGATCACAAATACGAACATGTGTATTTGATACACATGTAATATGTCTATAATAAGCTCATGTAATATAAAATCGAAGTAAATAAAATAACATTCAATAGAAAATAAAAATGATTCGATGAAAATCGAATAGGTAAGTATATTGTAAATAATCCCGAAATTATCTAAAAATGAATAGCGATTAATCTCAATAGTCACTCCTCCTTATAATGCATATTGATGTATCAATAAGGAGTAATCAAATTTTGTTAAACAAAGTACGGTTAATGATAAGTGAAGTTGAGTCAACTTATTTCTATAAGGAGTGTACTTAAAGATAGTAAACAAGGTTAAAATTAATTTTATCTAAGAATAGTTTACAAAATCATACAAGATAAGAGTTTATAAGAAACCTCAGCATATCCTAGACTAAGGAGTTCACAGGTTATGGAGTTCAAAGACTGCACGTAATAATTGTACATGAGGGATCTTGTATAAATCACCATAAAAGAAGTTTGAAAACGATAGTCATTGGATGACCAATTTTGTTTTGAACATAAGCATTGTAAGTTAAATCTAAATAAGTTTTATATATAAGGCAATTCATAAAGTGCTTATGAATACCTATTCCTGTGCACTAGGAAATAATTGTTGTTCCAAGAATTACCAACTTCATAGCGAAGCAATTTCTTTTAAGAATTATTGGTAGTAAAATGGATTTGGATATGATTCAAATATTAAACTAATACATGGCATGAAATGAAATTAACCAAGCCTAAATGAACACAACGCATTAGATGTCTAAAAGATTCTTACATATTGAAGAGAAATTATGAGTTTCTTACCAATGTTAAGAATAGATAATCCTCTATTGTCAATTAAACCATTAAGAGTATTGACTCTTCCAAAAGGTATGAAGCACAAATCTGAAAGGATTCCAAGTATGTTATCAAAATATAATTTTGATAGTTGCACCCAAAGAGATAGGATCTATCGGCCGAAAATATGTCTTTAAGAGCAAGACTAATGCAGTTGGGATATACTGAGCAATGTTTATAAGAATAACATTGTAAATATCAATTGTTGAGATTAGCGTAATAGATTCGTTATTCAACGTGCTTATGTTAATTCAGAATTAGTCACAAAATTATTGCTTGGTATGACTTTGTATTTTGGTATATATTAGTTGAAATGGAAATTTCTAAATAATGATTTAGAATAGACTATTTACACATAACAACCAAAGTGTCTCAAAGTTAGTGCAGCGATATTGAGTTTGTGGGTTTTAGTATATGTTCCAAGAAATGATACAAAATTATAATTCTATAAGCACTGGAATTGACCGAGTATTTTGATAGAAATATCATATAGTTTGATTTTCAGTCAAAATGTAGTGGAAGCGTATGTCCATAAGAAACAACATTAAAAAGTACATAGATATTTCTAAAACTATAAGTAAACAACATACTTCTGATTGTTACCAATGTACTTACGTTAAAATTGGTAAAGTTTAGTTATTTGATACTCGACATTAGACTTGTAAATGTTATCCTTATAGTAAGTATAAAGGATGTTGGGAATGTCCCAAACAATATGCAAAGACACCTTATCAAAATAATTAATATGGAATATGTAACAAGGATTCCTTATGTATTGATAATAGAAATTACCATACATGTTGTATTGTCTACAATATCATATTTTGCTTATGTATTTGATGCATGAAGCAAATATCAAATCCAAATTATGATCACTAAATGGTAGTTCAGAGTGTTGTCGGGTATTTATGAATACTAGAGAATTTCTATAGTAATAATAAACTCCTTTTGAAGCGTGTTTAGACTCGAATTTCATAAGTGCTATCAAATATAATCTATCAACATTAAATTCATAATTAAGAAGCTTTAAATTGGAAATGTTCAAACAAAAGTTGTGGCTAATTCAATGAAAAGGCTATGTACATTGCCTTGAATAGCACTACAATAAAAGAAATGTATAAATATAAATGCAAAAACTTATAACCAAGCCAGGGCTGATTTTAAATATTAAGAATACTCGATTATTATCTGATAACAATATAATGATAAGAGCTCACTAGAAGTTGAGAAATATAATCCGAACCGTTTTACATGATAATCGTAGTTTATCAACATCAAAGAGAGTTGATTGACAAAGTATGCAATTAAACCACATAATAAATGCATTCACAAAGGGACTAGCCCGATCAGTTCTCATCAAACTGACTAAAGGGATAGGACTGAAATTACATAATCATCCTCAAGTGAAAGTGGAAGATTGATAGGGTTAGGGGTATAACCTATGGGCAATTATGTAATTTACATAAATCTAACTCGATAATCAATCTTGTTCGAAATAAAAGGTGTTTTCTTTCTATTATATACTTGATATAATATTTATATTAATTAACTTATTTAATTTAAAATATATATAATAGAAAATCCATAAATGATAAGTTTTCTGATAGTAGTTACAATATGTTGAGTGATTTAATAAAATAAACACACCATTTCAAATATTCCTAGTCAATATTTATCGAGACTAGATATCAATACATTCGTTGTGGATAGTGTATGTAATGCTCTTTAAATGTTTGGTGGTGTATTACTCATGACCTCTAGGGGCACCAAGGAGTAATTTTTTAGTAATTTACTGATAATTATTAGATAACTATGGAATTATTCATTTGATAGTTTTCTCTTGGTTAATATACTAAGGTCAAACGAAAAATATCAATATGACAATATTATACAATTCTCTCAACTTGAAAATACTATCAAGCTTCAATTTGAAAACTCTACTTTGATAATAGTTAAATCATGGTACGACATCCATCAAACAACTATAGTTGGGTCGAGTGGAAATATTGGAAGTGAGACACTATTCCAGAGAGAACTCGTCTCCTCGATAATACGAGGTTTGTATCACGGTCAACCGAAGTCAACTCAAAGTCAAAGTTTCTGGCCAGGGCGGTTCGGTCAATAATAATTGTTATTATAGAACCAAGTACTTTGTGTTTGGGCTATAAAGTTATATATGAATGATATTGGAATTTTGAGCATTATCAAATTCCATAAGTCCAAAGTGATATAGTTTTAGGGAAGAGATTTGGTGTGAATAATTATCACTAGCAGCGCTTAATAAAGTAAATTTGATTTATCGATGACAAGTAAGCGATAAATTTGGTCATAATGTCACACCACCTGCTAAATGATGTGTAAACCTTCATATTCGAACTGTTCAATATTAATCATTGACTAAATTTAGAACTAGGAGTCACACAACCAAAACGTTGAATACTCATGTTACCACCTAATTTAATTAAATTATAGTTGTCATAAATTAATTAAATTAGATAATATTTCATAAATAATAATTATGAAGTTTATTTGATGTGTGTTCAACAATATTAAAAATTGTGTATATGATAGTTATAAACACATACCGATATACGATATTGAGTACACATTTAAATCAGATTTAAGTGTGCTAAATATTGTTTTGGGTTTGAAGTGATTTTGTGGTCCGTGTGGGGACTTGATCTAGCTGGCTATACATGGCCTAAAGGAGGCCGACCATATGATGGCAAGAGAGAGTTGGTTTTTGAATGAGAGAGAGGAGAATATATAGGTAAGAGAAAATGATGTCCTTTATCCTTATTTTACTCCTTGATATCTCCTTTGTTTAAAGCATCTAACCCCCACATTTTTTTTACTTTTGCCTCTCCTCTAGACCAAATCAAGCTGGCCACTCCCCCTCCCCATACCTAAAATTTTCAGGCCTTAAAACATAAAATCAATTTCAATTCGATTGTCGATGGCAGTTGCATTCAAGAAGGTAGCATCTTCCGGATATAGAAATTATTTCAAGTAGTTATGATTCTTCGTTTCAAGGTGTACTATCCAGGCCGTAGGTGAAAAGTAAAATTCTCATTTTATAATAATATATTAATGTATATAATGTATATTATATGATATACGTGTTAGATTGCGGTTGAATATTTCAAGAATCTGTTTAATAGTGTTTTATCTTCATTGGATGGATTATATATGCGTGTGTGTAAATATATATATAAAAAAAAATTTACATACGGATAGCAATACATATTGCTCATAGCCATTAAAGTGTTTTTCTTCCAAAAATAGTAGTATTAAACGATTTAAAGTAAAATTAATTTAAACTAGACATTGTTAAGTAAAATATGTTTTACAATAACATACATACATATATTTATGGTTTAAAAGTAATATATATGTATGTATGTATATAATTTTATATTCAAATACAATAGTATTATATTTAAATTAAATGTTACATATATACATATACATATTATAAATTATATGAAATATGCTTATATAAATAGTTAACAAAATACATATATAATATTCAAAATAAAAAAGTTGATTTTTTCATAGATATCCATACGACAATCAAATAAAAAAAATCATTTTGATAAAAACAAAGAAAGTCGAAAAAGGGATTTTTCTTATGGCTAAAAAATATGTATATTTATACATATATATGTATATTATTAATTTGCACAAAATATATTTATAAGTATAAATTGTATATATATAGTATTCCTAAATATTATTTAATGTATATAGTACATATAGATCTTACATACATATGTGCATATATATATATGTAGATTTAAAAATAAATGGAATTATATGTATGTATATACGTATTTACACAAAATCAATATATTTGTTCGAATTTGAAGATACTGGATATTTCATTTTGTAGGTCAAAATCTAAATCTAAATTTTGAATTTAATATTTTAATTTGAAATTTATGAACGTTTTATATTAAATTTATAATTACTTTATAAACTATATATATATTGATAAAAAATACATGTATAGACATATTATATAATATAAATTTAAAATAAATAAAACTTTATTAATAAATTAAATTAAGTATTGATTTTATTTAAGATAGAATTAGATAAGATCAAAACAAATTTAGACTTTATAGACCTAATAAGATCCAAATGGAATATTTTATTTTCAAATTTACCTATTTATCTCATTGTGTTCTAATCTAGTTCCAATAATTGTATCGAAAACAAATAGCCTATTCAAATTTCAAGTTTAGAAACGTCAATTCAAATTTAATTCGATTGTCAGTGGTAGCTACATTCAAGAAGGTAGCATCATCTAGATACAAAACTATTTCAAGGAGTTCTGATTCTTCATTTCAAGGTGTACTATCTAGACGATAGGTCAAAGGTAAAATTCTCTTTTTACATTATATATTAATGTATATAGTGTTTACTATATGATATATGTGTTTATGTAGTAGTTGAATATATCATGAATCTATATAACATTATGATGTCTTCATTGGATGGATTATATATATGTATATGTAAACATATAAACAAAAAAAATTATTTTATATATGTATAACAATACACATTGCTCATGACCATTAAAATTTTTTTTTTTTTGAAAATAACAATATTAAAGGATTTAAATAAAAATTGATTTAGAATAACCATTGTTAACTAAAATATGTTCTACATTAATACACACACACGGTTATACATCTATGGTTTGAATGAATAAACACACATACACACACAAATATGTACACACACAATTTTATATTCGAATACAATATAGTATGTTATTTAAATCAAATGTTACATCTGAATATGTATACACACACACATATTATAAATTATATAAAATATGTTTATATGAATATTTAACATAATACTTAAATATATTGTTTTCAAAAAAAAAATTCCGTAGATTTCCGTACAGAAATCGAACTAAAAAAATAATTTTAATGAAAACAAAGTTAAGTCAAAAAAAGAGGATTTTTTATAGTTGAAAAATATGTGTATTTATACATACATACATTTATACACATACATTATTAATTTACATAAAATATGTTTCTAAGTATACATTGTGTGTATATATTCCTAAATATTATTTAATATATGTAGTACACACACATATATTTACAAAATATTCAAACTGTATATATGTATTTAAACAAAATCTATTTGGAATTGAAAATACTAGATATTTCATTTTGCAGATCTATATCTTAAATTTTTGATACAAAATAAGCTAAAGTAATTTGAATTCCTTTTCTTTATTATTTCATTATTCTCAAAAGAAACAGCAAATACAACACTAATATAAAAGAAAGACATAAACGGGCTGCAAACAGAGAAAGGCCCAAATTGAAAAGCAGGAATGGACACAACCAAAACAAAGCTAGGCTCAACGCTCCACTTGCACATGAATAAAGAAGATAAATTCACAATTTATTTATAACACTCTCCCTCAAGTGGAGCATATAAATTGATCATGCACAATTTACTGCATATTTCTTTAACCCGAGCTCCATCCAATGGCTTCGTACAAATATCTGCAACTTGTTCCCCAGTTCGAACAAATTTTGTGCAGATTAATCCTTGCAAAACCTTCTCACGAACAAAATGACAATTGATTTCTATATGTTTTGTTCGTTCATGAAAAACTGGATTTGATGCTATATGCAAAGCCGCTTGATTGTCACAATATAACATAATAGGCTTCTCAATCTTTACACCCAGTTCTGTCATAAGATGATCAATCCACATGATTTCACACACCCCTTTAGCCATAGCTCTGTATTCGGATTCTGCACTAGACCTGTAACGACCCGGAAATTTCGAGCCTGAAAATTCCAGATAGTTAGAAGAAAAAGAAAATAGATAGAAGGAAGAAACAGAACAAGACACAGATTCTCACATTCGCAGCGGATCAAAATACAATAACAAATAATAATATCAGTTATACAAAGAAAACTGTATTTGTTAATTACATTTTAATACATCAGAGTTACAACATTCACAAATATACTAGACAGTTAGAATTAACATGTCTCTAACAACTATAATATATCACAGCGGAATATACTCCATACGTTCCTGCCATCCAGCTCGTCTTCTGAGCTCCAGAACGTCCTTACCTGAAATCTGTAATACTCGGTCTGACCCGAGCATTACATCAAAGTAACACCCGAGTCAGGCTGGAAACCAGCGTGAGTAAACTCATCTAACATGAAATTTCAATTCATAGAATTCATTTGAAATTTTGGGGTAACTCGTACTGCACTACGAGTTCTCAAAGTCCAACATTTATTACAAACAATAGCCGAGAACTATTTCTCAATTAAAGGTCAAGTTATTTAATTTATTCCAATTCCAGCCTATTGATTACACATATTAAATCTTTAAAGAATTATAGTAGTTTTTAAATCGAAGTGGTTTCGGGTATTTACTGATACCCGACCCCTGTCTCTTCGAATTCAATGTCATCCCTAATACAAGTTGTTAAGTTTAAACAATACAATTCAAATTCAGGATATCATACAACAATTCAACTCAGACAGGTAACCTACATTATCATAGTTTAACCCATTCATATCACAGCATATCTTCATCACTCATCAGCGATAAAATCAATTCAAGTCATCTAATACCATTCAACCATCCATAACAAATTGATTCATTCTTAATTAATTTAATTAATCTCTAATTAAATTAATTACTAACCTTTAATTACTTGGATTACCTTAATCCATCTTACTTAACATTAATTAATTATAAATTAATTAATCATTTCTAAATTATTAATCTTAATTAACTTCTTACTTATCTTTAAAAATCCTATTAAATAAACTTTGAATTAAACTAGAATAAATAAATTGGTTTAAAAACCTTATAAAATTCTTTTATAAATGTTAAGTGTTTCTTAACATTTGAATTTAAGAAGGGTTTGTAAATTTGTTTTAAAACTTTGTTTTTAAATCCTGTTTAACATTTTGAACTTCATTTTAAATTTTTAAAACCCTGACAGGTTTTAAAACTGCAAAACAAAAATCTACCCGAGCCTTATCTAAATTTCTCCGAGCAAAAACTGGAAACCCCCGTGACCAGCTTCGAGTTTTCCTTCTTTTATTTATACTTTGTTATAAAATTTTAAAATACAGTATAACCCATACTGTTTCCCTTTCGAAACCCCGAGCCAAGTCCCTATTTCCTCGAGTATTACTTCGAGCCCTCTCATTAATTTACTCGAGTACGCCTTCTTCCACTAATTCCACATACGAACCCAACTGATACCATGTGCACGTGCACAGGCGAGTCGATCGCCTCCGACCATCGCTTCCAACTCCGTCATCTCGACCACGACTTCCACTCCCGATTCCAATCACCAGCAACTCGAACCATTTCCACAAATCGAATTCGAGTTATTCGATCACAACCTGGAACAGAACCCAAACCTGGAAACTTCCTCGAATCCAACTTCTCCGATCATCAGATCATCTGTGTGTAACGACCCGCCATTTTGGACCATTCGCGTCCATTATAAGTGTATAGGTAGACACTCATGCCGGAGTTGAATTGCTCAAAATACCGCGTTGTTAATTTAAATTTGGCAAAACTGAAAGCAATGAGGGGAAGGAAAAAAAAAAGAGAATACAGTCATATAGTAATATTGGAACCAGAGAACAATATTAAACCGATAAGAATAGTAAAAGCTAAAATAAATTTTGAGAATATAAAAGGGTAGCAACGATCAATGTTTGAATTTTGAGAATTGGTAAGGCTGCCGCCTATTAAATGGTGGAATATGAAAACAAGTGGCTGATGGGAAAAGGAACATACAAAGTATACAAAAGGTCTCAGAAGAAAGGACACACGGATACCGATACGATTACCGGTTTTGCAAATTCCACTGTGTGCCGGACTTCAAAACACGAGAATGAATATACTGTGGAGATCAGCATCACGAGACGGTCAAAACGGTATCCGGATATCAGTGGTACGATCATCCGATCAAAATCGATATCAGTACCAGAATACTGCTATTTTGCAGAAAATAAGAACGACGGAGCAATAGATGTCCAAATTTTGAAAAACGACAAACTGACATTTTACTCAGAAGATGGTTTAGAATTTTTCTATGTAAAAATATTTAGGTTTCGGAAACATTTTATTTTCAACGCTTTTTAACTGATTAAATTGAAGTGAATTTACGTGCGAAATAAACTTTCATATTTTCGGACGAAAATTTACCAGTTGCTATGTTTAACTAGACGTATTCCAAATATAAAATTTTTATTTCAAAATTTTATCGTTTAAAATTTCACAAAATTTCAACTAATTACGTTATTAAAACAGTTGAAATTTACGGGTCGTTACACTCTCCCCCACTCAAGACTTTTCGTCCCCGAAAAGGAACGAGGTAGGAGAATAGAAACAACCAGAAAGAAAAACAGCTTTAAAACACAAAATAACAATTAATTTAAACCATAAAAGTTTCGATTTAAATTAATTTATATTTACTAATTGCCTTTTGAATTCAAGATATTTTCATATGTTGATCAAATTTCAATTTTATAAATTTTTCAAAACAAAAATTATTAACTGAGTTTACTTATTATCCTATCTAACTCTATTAACATCTTTATAATCAAAATTTAGTGTATAACATTTATTATAAACACTCAAATTTTATTTATAAATTCAATTTATCTTATATATTATCCAATTACATATTCAACTTCTGAATGCCTTAGGTAAGTTGTATTAGAATGCAGTTGAACAATATACAAATAAAATTTTCTCAAATTCAATTATTCAAGTTTAAATATTTATTCCAAATTTTGGTTTTATTTATAATTAAAATCATCCTTTAACAAAATTTTAGAATTAGATTTCCGATTAACTTAAAACAACTCAGAGATATATATATTTATATCAAATCAAATTAAATTTTAAAATAAGATACCTATATATATGTAAATCAAAATATACTGAAGAAATTCAAATCAAAATACTTTTTCAAAACAAACCGTAGCAAAGCTACAGAATAGTATCTCCACTTCGAAACTCGAAAATGAATGTCGATGATGCGGCCGCCATCACCGAGATTATTTTCCAGCGACAAAGAGAAGAGCACTGATTTCAACATTTTAAAATTCTTTGAAACGATTCTATTCGAAAATACTTTAAATACTCTATACTTTTAAAATTTTAAAACTAAAGTTCGAAATCACTGGAAACTAAATTCTCAAATTTCTGAATTAGATTCATTTCAAATTTCAATCAATTTATAACCAAGTTTATAAATTCATTTAGAACAATAAATGATAATCAAATATTATCATTTCAAACAAACAATTAACCTATTAAATTCCAGAAAATTTTTTTACTTATTTTTTTCACAATATAATCAAACAAATTTATTTCATTTTCCAAATTTGAAAATAATACTGTGTCAGTTTGCTCTGTTCAAATGTTTTGGAAATCCTATCGATAGCGTTGATCAGACGAATCGATCGGAAACCCAAATCAACATCAACAACTCAAACAACACAGCATATATTAAAACATTTATATATTAGTTTACAAATACATTTCTTTGCTCGATGATACAGGAATGAATTTTCAAAATAAGAATAGGGTTTCAAATTTGATGGACTCAAATCAAGGAGAATTCTGATTCGAAGATAAGCTCGAACAGAAAAAAGGATGTTAAAATAACGAAATAAGAAGATGGATAAGTTTATATAAATCGCGGGCAACCTTAACGGGTCGACCGTGACTTCAAGAATAAGATCAATGTAGAATTCCGAGGTAAATCGACATCCGATCTCGAGAAATAAATTCAGGTATAGCAGGAGATAGATAGCATCGTAAACCAAGGATACAGAAATCTCCGGTAAATCGATGCCTATTATAAAGGAGGTTTGCTCCTTTATGAATCGTTCGAAGATTGGCGAGACCGCCGATCTATTATAAAGATCATTCAAGGTGGAGTTATGGGGTGCTCCAGAATTGAAAGAAGACGAATAGTGAGGGACACGAATGGATTTTGGAACCGTAGGGAACGTTCCAAAATTCAAAAGAATTGAGTCAAAAGGAAGAGGTTGAAACTCGAATGAGAGTGATTCCGTAAATACATTTACCCTATATGTTAAGTTTTGCCTAGAGCTACCAAAGCTCTGATACCAACTGTAACGACCCGCCATTTTGGACCATTCGCGTCCATTATAAGTGTATAGGTAGACACTCATGCCGGAGTTGAATTGCTCAAAATACCGCGTTGTTAATTTAAATTTGGCAAAACTGAAAGCAATGAGGGGAAGGAAAAAAAAAGAGAATACAGTCATATAGTAATATTGGAACCAGAGAACAATATTAAACCGATAAGAATAGTAAAAGCTAAAATAAATTTTGAGAATATAAAAGGGTAGCAACGATCAATGTTTGAATTTTGAGAATTGGTAAGGCTGCCGCCTATTAAATGGTGGAATATGAAAACAAGTGGCTGATGGGAAAAGGAACATACAAAGTATACAAAAGGTCTTAGAAGAAAGGACACACGGATACCGATACGATTACCGGTTTTGCAAATTCCACTGTGTGCCGGACTTCAAAACACGAGAATGAATATACTGTGGAGATCAGCATCACGAGACGGTCAAAACGGTATCCGGATATCAGTGGTACGATCATCCGATCAAAATCGATATCAGTACCAGAATACTGCTATTTTGCAGAAAATAAGAACGACGGAGCAATAGATGTCCAAATTTTGAAAAACGACAAACTGACATTTTACTCAGAAGATGGTTTAGAATTTTTCTATGTAAAAATATTTAGGTTTCGGAAACATTTTATTTTCAACGCTTTTTAACTGATTAAATTGAAGTGAATTTACGTGCGAAATAAACTTTCATATTTTCGGACGAAAATTTACCAGTTGCTATGTTTAACTAGACGTATTCCAAATATAAAATTTTTATTTCAAAATTTTATCGTTTAAAATTTCACAAAATTTCAACTAATTACGTTATTAAAACAGTTGAAATTTACGGGTCGTTACACTGTGCTTCCAGCCAAAGCTTCGTCAACGTCCCCACTTCAATTTCCCAAAATCTGGTGGAGCTCGAACCACCAGAGGCGCCGCGATGACCAAATTTCCCATCAACTTATAAACTAGGGTTAAAAACAAAATCAATCTCCTACTATCGCCATAGTGAATTATTATCACTTCTGATATTTTTCTCAGATTCTCCGATCATTCCTACATCTCCATTGAGAACCACGACGTTCCCAAGCCCATAGATCATCAGAGATTACTCAAAGAGTAAAATCTGTTCAACCACGAACTGCTCTCTCATTCTACTTCTAAAAATCATGATTCGAATCTTAAAAATCATCGTTTCACACCAGGATTCAGATCATATGCCTGAATCGATTAATTAAGATGTTTAAATTTTGACATATGTTAAGCTTGAACCGTTCTTATGGTTTTCAGAGTAGTTTTAAATTTTATTTTAACTTAATAAAACTTTAAACTCTAATCTATGATGAAGTAAACAAATTTTGTTTGAACTTGAATTCTTAATAAAGATTAGTCCAAGAGGAATTGAATTTTCATTTAAAATCTTAGTTTTAAAACTAAGAACAGAGATGTCTTAGAGATAACAATCATGCACACATCAATACATCCAAGTATACACAAAAATTCATCAATATACATACACACTAACATACTTTATTCCAGAATTTACATGCAACCAGATTAAAATACTTAAGCTTTTTAGAAAAGGGGTTACTCACCTTTATAACTTAAGAACAGAGAAGACTGGAAATAATTTGAAACAGAAAAGCTTGCTTGAAAACTGAAACATGAGTTGGTTAGATGCTTGAAACTGAGGTGATGATGTCCTACAGATCTCCCTCTTGTCTGATTACAATTTTGAAGTGGTTGTTCTTGAATTTGATTTTCTTCTTGCCTTTAAACTTTGAATGCTTTCAAATTTTGGAAAAGAGGGGTGATTTTTGTTTTAGTTTTTTTTACTGGAATATGGTTTTACAGGCCTTTGTTCTTTAGAATTTTTTCTTTCTTCTGTGTTTTTAGAAAGTGACGATAGGAATGGATATGGAGATGAATGGTATAAGTTAATATAGGTTTAAATTAAATTTTATTAAAAATAAAAGGAAATTAAAATAAAAGTAGACACTTGTCATTTCCCTTAGATAATTAGCTAACAAATGTTATTAAGAATGATTACAAGTTAACACATGTTACTTTCATGCAAAATTAGATTTTTAAATGTTTTAGAAGGATTTTTATAATTGATTTCCTAATTTATAAATACTTATTTTAATTTATAAAAAATAATTCCTTTAAAAAGAAAATAAGATAAATAATTTATGTTCTAAATAAAATTAAATAAAATACATTTAAAACCAAAGTATTATTTAAGATATAAATAACTATCTTTTGAATTTCAATTTAAATATCCAAATTCAAATTAAATTTCAAATTCAATTTAAAAATCAATTTGATATATACATGTAATTTTAACAAATCCAAATTCCATTTGTATATAATATTTTTATTTAAAATCTTCATATATACAACACAATTATTATTATTGTTTAAAACAACAATTTTTACCAATTTTAAATAATTATAAAGGAGATTATCAAATACATATCTATCCAGATATTTATAATTCAATTTTATTATATTTCCAAATTCATTTACATATCCAGATATCTTTTATTATCAGAATTTTATCTGTTAAATTGATTAAAAACAGTTAATTATTCAATTATCAAATGTCACAAAAATCCGGGTTATCACAAGACCTTGCAATTACATGTTGTTTTTTTACTTTTCCATGACACAAGATTTCCTCCTACATATACACAAAAACCAGAAGTGGATTTCCTATCTAATTTAGATCCTGCCCAGTCAGCATCAGTGAAACATTCAACTTTAGTGTGTTTGTGATCAGTATACAACATGCCTAATCCAGTTGTGCCTTTAATATATCCCAAAATATGTTCTAAGGCCTTCCATTGATGAACATTAGGTGATGACATGTATTGACTAACTATGCTAACAGCATAGGATAGATCTGGTCTGGTAACAGTAAGGTAGTTTAACTTACCCACAAGCCTCCTGTATCTTTCTGGATCATTGAACAACTCTCCATCCTCTGTCCAACTATTATTTGGCATTATTGGTGTAGTGTTAGGTTTGACTCCAAGCTTCCCTGTCTCTGCTAAAAGATCCAGTGCATACTTTCTCTGAGATAAGAATATACCTTCCTTGCTTCTTGCAACTTCAATCCCTAGAAAATACTTCAGATTTCCTAGATCTTTGGTATGAAATTTTGTATGGATAAATTGTTTCAAAGAACATATTCCCTTTTCATCACTCCCAGTGATGATTATATCATCAACATAAACAACCAATAACATAATTCCAGCATTAGAAGTTTTATAAAAAACTGAATGATCAACTTTACTTTTAGTTATACCATAAGATTCCAGAACTTGACTAAACTTCCCAAACCATGCTCGAGGAGATTGTTTCAGGCCATACAATGTTTTCTTTAGTTTACACACCATATTCTTCTTTTCTTTAGCAAAAAATCCAGGAGGTTGTGTCATGTAAATTTCTTCTTGAAGATCACCATGTAGAAAATCATTTTTAATATCAAGTTGATGCAATTTCCAATTATGTGTGGCGGCTAGAGAAATGAATAATCTGACAGATGTTAGTTTGGCTACAGGACTAAAAGTATCTAAATAATCCACTCCATATACTTGTGCATATCCCTTTGCAACGAGTCTAGCCTTAAATCTAGCCACTGATCCATCAGGGTTTACCTTAACTGAGAACACCCATCTACACCCAATTGCCTTCTTATCTTTAGGTAAAGGAACTAACTCCCATGTCTTGTTCAGTTCTAAAGCTTCAAGTTCTTCAAGCATAGCTGAGTGCCATTTTGGATTTGAGGTGGCTTCATTAATTGATTTTGGAATAGAAACAGAATCAAAGGCTTGCAGAAACAAACAGGTTGACACTGGTAAATGGTTATATGACACATAAGAAGATATAGGATATGTACACTGGCGTTTTCCTTTTCTAAGAGCAATGGGGAGATCTATCTCAGGATTAAAATGAGGTACAGGTTCATGAACAGGTGGAGAAGATGTGGGAACATTGAAGCCATTATCTATGTTTTCTTGTGTGAGAGTGTGTGTAGAGTAAATGAGAAAATCAGATTCTTCATTGTTAATGGTGTCAGTTTGATTAATCATAGGCTGAAAGTATGGAATATCTTCATGAAATGTCACATCAATAGATACCACATATTTATCAAGACTTGGACAATAACATTTATAACCCTTTTACAATCTTGAATATCCAACAAACACACATTTTATAGACTTAGGATCTAACTTTGATACTTGTGGCCGTACATCTCTAGCAAAACAAGTACACCCAAATACTCTAGGTTTAACAGGATAGATATCTTTATTTGGGAAGAGGACTTTGTAGGGAATGTCACCATTCAACACACTTGAAGGCATTCTATTTATCAAAAAACAGGCAGTAGAGATAGCATCTGACCAGAAACACTTTGGCATGTGCATTTGAAATAAAAGAGCTCTGGTGGTTTCTAAAAGATGCCTATTTTTTCTTTCTGCAACTCCGTTTTGAGATGTAGTATCTACACAAGATGCCTCTTGCATAATGCCATTATTATTCATAAAACTATGAAATGGACTTGAAGTATATTCTTCGGCGTTATCACTTCTCAAAGTTTTAATAGTTGTGTTGAACTGGGTTTTTATTTCAGCACAGAAGTTACAAAAAATAGAATAAAGTTCTAATCTATTTTTCATAAGAAACAGCCAAGTCAATCTAGAGTAATCATCCACAAAAGTTACAAAGTATTTAAAACCAAGTTTAGAAGTAACCGAAGAGGGTCCCCAAATGTCTGAATGTACAAGATCAAATGCTGAAGCAGCTCTTTTATTTATTCTTGGATTAGAACTCTGACGGTGATGCTTGGCAAATTGACATGAATCACACTCCAGTGATTTTATTGAAGTATATTGTGGACATAGAATTTTGAAATTAGAAAAAGAAGGATGACCTAATTGGCAGTGAGTCTTGAGAGCCTGATTGATACTAGTGCATGCAACCATAGTTGATGGCAAACTATCAAACACATATAGACCCCCAAGCTCCTTTCCTTTACCAATAGTCTTCTTGGTCATTAGATCCTGAAATACACAATAGTTAGGATAAAATGTAATACTGCAGTCAAGATTTTTGGTCACTTGACTAACAGAGAGTTGATTGAACTTAAGTTTTGGTGTATATAACACAGACTTTAAAGTCAGAGAGGGGTTAAGATCAACATTTCCAGATCCATGAATAACAGATAATGTGCCATCAGCAAGTGTTATACTCTGAGAACCACTTTTGTTCTGAAAATTTGATAAGAGAGAGGAGTTACCGGTCATATGATCAGTAGCACCTGAATCTATGACCCATCTATTTGTTGTAGCTACTGTAGAAACATTAGGACATGGATTCTTCAAGTTATTTTGATATTCAATGAATTTGTCATAGTCTTCTCCAGTGATGAATATAGATTTACCCTGGTTAGAGTTAGCAACATTAGCAACTTGATTTGATGAACTCTGCCCTTTATTTGTTGACTTATCAAAAATTCTAGTTTTACTTTGTCTCTGTCTTTCTTGTAATTTCCAGCATTGTTGATATCTATGACCAATTTTCTTACAAAATGTGCAGAAATTTAGGTTCATAGGTCGAGATTCAGGTTGTGTACCACTTCTTCCATATCCACTTTGATTTGGTCTCTACTGTGCATTGTTTGGTGCATATCTGCTTTGTGCACTTGCACTGTATTGACTAATTAAAGCACTAGTGTTAGATGTAGAATTATTTTGAGAGTTATTTGAACTATCAGCTCTTAACAGTCGACTGAAAACTTCTTGTAACGAGATCACATCAGATCCAGATAAGATTTGTGTTTTTGCTGATTCAAACTCACTTGGAAGACCACCCAAGAAACTCATAACAGCCATTTGTTCCCTCTGTTGTTGCTGGACTTTGATGTCTGGACTCATAGGAAGAAGAACATTAAATTCTTCATATAATTTCTTAAATTTCATAAAATAGTTCATTAAACTCAAATCAAGCTTCTTAGCATGATAAAACGACTTGCAAACATCATACATCCTGCTCAAATTCCCTTTCCCTGAATATAAAAATTCCAAATAGTCCATTAATTCCTTCACAAAACTACAATGGTTAACTAAATTAATCACATTACTATCGATCGTATTTCGAATCTGAAGAAACAATCGAGCATCATCTCTCAGCCATACTTGATCATCTTTATCTTTCGAATTTTCTTTTGGTGGATCTCTCATTAGATGATCTTCTTTATCAATACTCCGAAGATACAATCGAATTGTCTTACTCCAATCAAAATAATTCGAATCCTCTAATTTGTGATCTGTAATCTTGGACATTACAGGCATAACATCCACTACAGTCTTAGTATCCGCCATTGCCCTAATTCAGAAATTCGATTTGAGAAATAGGAGAAGAGATTAAATCGGATCTTGTTGCTCTGATACCATGATACAAAATAAGCTGAAGTAATTTGAATTCCTTTTCTTTATTATTTCATTATTCTCAAAACAAACAGCAAATACAACACTAATATAAAAGAAAGACATAAACGGGCTGCAAACAAAGAAAGGCCAAAAGTGAAAAGCAGGAATGGACACAACCAAAACAAAGCTAGGCTCAACGCTCCACTTGCACATGAATAAAGAAGATAAATTCACAATTTATTTATAACATAATATAATATTTTAAATTGAAATTTATAAATTCTTTATATTAAATTTATAATCACTTTACGTAACACTCCTTAAAATCAGTAAGAATTAAAAAAGTAAATTAAAATCAAGAAGGGGTAAAAATAAAGTTTTTATGAAAGTTGGAATTTTGCCACGAATGTTATATCGTTGTATTTGTGGCGAAATTCCGATCTATTTCCATATATATAATGTTGAATACGGAACTCAAACAAAGAAGTTATAAGCCCTTGAAATTTCAGGTTTAAATAATTTAATTCGAATTAAATTCAAATAAATAATTAAATTCAAAATCTAAAAATTAACTGAGAATAGATTGGAGGTTAAGGACTCGTTAACGTTAAAAATTAACGTTAAAAGTATAATAAGGAATTAAATAAAACAACGGTACAAAAATAATTACGTTCCCAAAATAGATGGAGGGGTCGACAACCGACCCCAAACCCGGTGTGTATGGAGCGGTCGACCGCTCCTGTTAGTGGCGGCTAGGGTTTTTATGTCAACAAAGTTCCAAATTTATCCATTTTTAACATATTTTCATCCTGCAATTCTCATACGTTTCAACCACTATAAATAGGACCCTACCCTCTCCATTTTTATTCACAAAAATATTTGGAAATTTAGTGAAACTCTGTTTAGTTAGATTTGGAATTCCAGGTAAGGATTTTATTTTGTTTCTAATTATTCTTTTAATATATTCTCTTCTCTTTCAACCTCTCTGAATCTAACAAAATTATAAATAACAATCCCTTTCTGTTTATATATATCAAAAGTAGAGATCTGAAAAGAGTGCTTTGGCATTGCAAAACCATACAAAAAATACTAGGATAATCTATAAGTGGAAGACTTAGTATTTTATTCCAGTAATTGTTTAGTATATTATGGATTTGAATGCTTTAAGGGTTTTGGGTTTACGAAAACAAAATAAAATGAAACCCCCTAAAACTCCTATAATTCGAGATGTCAGTTCTTATTGGAATTTTTAATCGTTTACATTAAACTGTTGGGATATGTATTATTTGCAGTTTTTAGTGATTTTAATTTCTATTCCACTTCTCTTCAAATTCTAATTTGATTACGAAGTTTCAATTAAAGTATAGGGTGTAAAAGTATGAATTTTTCATAGTTTACGCCATTTTTTCCATATGAAAATAAAAGATAAATCCCATTGTTTAAATTCTTTGTAAAGAGGGGTTGAATGATTGAAACCAAAATCACAACTTCTATTTTTGAGATTATTCTATGATTTGATGTGATAGATTGATTTGAGATTTTTACTATGTACAAGTCTGTTTATTATAATTTTTCGATATAAATGTCGAATTCTTTGTTAAAGATATTTAAATCCCTTGTTATAGATATTGGAAATTTGCCACCATTGAAAAGGACTTGTATTGCTGCTATTAAAAAGGAATTGGCATTTAAGCATTAGTTAGGGCGAAATATCCACCTGCGTAGAAAATAGTAGGTATGTATTTGACGCAGCGGATTATTTAAAAACAATGTAGATCGATGAAAGTAGTGATCGATGGATTGAAAGATACTGAAATGCCCAAATTCGTTGATCCGAAGGTACCGAATTCTAGCTATCCCAAACTCGTTGATCGCGCACGATACCGGGTTCAAAGATCTTCAATTCTTCAAGCGTTGATCAAGCGCACTTGATTCCACGAATCGGCTTCTGCAGTCGTTGAATCGAGCACACTCGATTATCCGAAAGAGGAGATAGGAGATTACACTCAACTACCAATTTAAATTGAAAGCACAAAGCTAACAAAAGAGAATTTTATTCAAAAATCAACAACCATTACAAATGAGACTCTCGGCCTATTTATAGGCATTGACTCGAACAACACAATTAGTACCAACTCATAAGTCGGTTCCGACCTAACAACCACCACCTTACGACTCATCAGACCCTCCGACTTACGACTCATCAGAAGTCACTCGACTTACGACTTAAAAGTAACGACCTAACACAAACAGTGACGTTACAACACAGTGTCAACGCTTTACGACTCAAGTCATATGTACAACGACTTAAAAACAAAAAAATACAAACAGACGACATACTTATACTCCAGCAGCGACTTAAGGAACAGCGGTTCAGATTAACTCGGCAGGAGAATCCATGGCTTCAGGCTTCAACGACATAAGATGGTACGACTTAACTAAGTCGTAACTCGGTAACGACTTATCACTTGTCTCGTTAAGTCGTTTACGACCTATCACTTCATCAGTTTGCTTTGCCTTCTCATTGAGTAACTCGGTAGGTCGTCTTGGCGACTTAAGATCTTTGATAACCCGCACCTCTTCACGAGTTAGGTCTTCCACTCTGTTAAGTCGGTCACGACTTCTGTTAAGTCGGTCACGATTTAAATCTTCCATCATGTTAAGTCGGTCACGACTTATGCTTATGTCTTCCGCTTCAATAAATCGTGGTTGGCTTACCTCCTCGCCCCAGTTAAGTCGGTCACGACTTATGCTTTGGAGACTTATAGCTTGGCCTGCATCATCCTCCCCTGGTTGAAAGAAATTCATCCTCGAATTTGTAACTTCTTCCACATCAGCTCGTTCATTCCTATGATATGGTACGAGATGTTTAACATTGAACACATCAGAAGTGTACACATCCTCTGGCAGCTTTAACTTATAAGCATTTTCATTAATTCGTTTCATGACTTCTACAGGACCAATTTTTCTGGCTTTCAACTTGTTATAAGCGCCCACTGGAAAACGATCCTTTGTTAATACTGCATAAACCAAATCACCTTCGTTAAATTCAACGTTTCTTCGTTTCAAATCTGCAGATTGTTTGTACTTCTCATTTGCTTTCTTCAATCGTTCTTGAACAATTCGATGACATTCCATCAGTCCTTCAACAAAATCAGCAGCTTTCTTAACTGTCCCCTTCGAGTGTGGTATTACCGTTAAATCCAACGGTCCTTTTGGCATACTAGAATATACAATCTGGAATGGACTGAACCCAGTACTTCGATTTACAGCATGATTATGGGCAAACTCTGCCTGGCATAACTTCACATCCCAACTCTTCAGATTGTCTTGCACAAGACATCTCAACAAATTTCCCAATGATCTGTTAACAACCTCGGTCTGTCCATCCGTCTGCGGGTGATAAGCACTACTAAATTTCAATTTCGTTCCCACCATCTTCCACAAACTTAGCCAAAAATGACTTAGAAAACGAGTATCCCTATCCGACACAATCGATTCTGGCAATCCGTGAAGTCGATATATCTCTTTGAAAAACAACTGAGCAACATGAACAGCATCCGCCATCTTTTTACAAGCAATAAAATGTGCCATTTTCGAAAATCGGTCAACCACCACATAAATGGAATCATTACCACGCTGCGTTCTCGGCAACCCCAACACAAAGTCCATACTCACATCCATCCATGGTTTTGTTGGTACAAGTAACGGCATATATAAACCCGCATTAGTCGCAGTTCCTTTCGAAACATGACAGATATGACATCGTTCCACAAACCTCTTCACTTCTTTCCTCATCGATGGCCAAAAGTAAGATTGTGAAATCAACTGTAATGTACGGTCTCTCCCAACATGTCCTTCTTCATGTAGCTCTTTTACAATCTTCATTCTCAAACTACAATCAGGTATGCACAATCGATTTCCTTTGAATAGAAAACCATCCACCATCACGAACTCATCCGTCTCCCCATTCTTGACTTTATCGACAAACTTCATAAAGTAAGGATCTTCGTCAAATAATTCTGGCAACACATCGAATCCCGTTACTTCAACCTTCAATGTAGTTAACAAGTGATTTCTTCTACTCAATGCATCAGCCACACGATTCGTCACCCCTGACTTGTGTTTGACAACAAAAGTAAACTGTTGCAGATATGCAATCCACGATGCATGTCTCGCTGAAATCTTGTCTTGCCCTTGTAAATGCTTCAACGCCTCATGATCGTTGTAAAGAACAAACTCTTTCTGAAATAGATAGTGTCTCCAGTGTTTAATAGATTGCACAACAGCATAGAATTCCACATCATATGTACTGTATCTCATCTTTGCTCCTGATAACTTCTCGCTAAAGTATGCAATCGGACGTCCCCTCTGACTCAACACTCCTCCAATCCCAACCTTGGATGCATCAGTATGTAGTTCAAACACTGGCTGAAAATCTGGTAAAATTAGAATTGGTGCAGACGTCAAGAGTTCTTTGATTCGATCAAAAGCAACCCCGGCTTCCTCCGTCCATGAAAATTGCTTCCCCTTCATACAATCAGTAACCGGTGCCATCACGCTACTGAAGTGTGGAATGAATCTTTGGTAGAATGATGCTAGCCCATGAAAACTTCTCACTTCGGTTATCGTCTTCGGCTGTGGCCAATTTCTGACTGCTTCAACTTTATTCTGGTCCACCTGGATACCTTCTCTTGACACAACATATCCCAGAAATAAAACACTATGCGACATGAACACGCATTTCTTCGTTGCAGCATAAAATTGTTCCTGTCGCAGTACCATCAATACTTCCTTCAAATGGTGCAAGTGTTCCTCCGGACTTCCACTGTATATCAGAATATCATTGAAATACACCACCACAAATTTCCCAATGTATGGTCTGAAAATTTGGTTCATCACCCTCATGAATGTACTTGGTGCATTTGATAGATCAAACAGCATTACCAGCCATTCATACAACCCTTCCCTCGTCTTGAATGCTGTCTTCCATTCGTCCCCTGGTCTAATGCGAATCTGATGATAACCGCTCTTCAAGTCAATCTTAGAAAAGATTACGGACCCACTGATTTGATCCAATAGATCATCAAGCCTCGGCATCGGAAATCTGTATCTGACTGTGATCTTATTCAATGCTCGACTGTCTGTGCACATCCTCCACGTTCCATCCTTTTTGGGTACCAATAAAGCTGGTACAACACAAGGACTTAAACTCTCCTGCACACGCCCCTTTTCAAGCAATTCTTCCACTTGCCTCCTTAATTCTTCATGTTCCTTTGGACTCATTCGATAATGTGGTCTGTGTGGCAACACAGCGCCTGGAACAAGATCTATCTGATGTTGTATATCCCTCAACAGTGGCAACTCCGTTGGTAACTCCTCTGGAAATACATCGTCAAATTCTTTCAAAACTGGCTTCGCTTCTTCCGGAATTTCAACCTCTTCACTGCTCTCTCGCCCAATCAACAAAAACACTTCAGGCTCCTCCTCTACTTCCTTCACAAACTCCTTCAAAGATATAAAAGTTTTAAGTTCTTCAATCTCCTCCAACTTGTTTTCCTCCTGTTGTCGCTTCTTTGGAACTAGAGTAATCTTTGTGCCTTCAAACATAAAACTGTAACTGTTGGTACGCCCATCATGTTGCACCGCCCTATCATACTGCCACGGTCTCCCTAGCAACAAATGACAGACATCCATATTTACCACATTGCACCAGATTTCGTCTCTATATTTCTTCCCAATTGAAAACTTCACACAAGCCCTTCGTCCAACCTTCACCTCCCCGCCTTTCCTCAACCAAGCTAGCTTGTATGGTTTCGGATGTTTCTCAGTCTTCAACGCCAACTTCCTCACAGCTTCTGAAGAAATTATATTATCACAGCTTCCAGCATCAATAACAAATTTGCAAACTTTTCCTAGAATGGTACATGTTGACTGAAAAATATTGCTCCTTAACCAACTACAATCCTCCTCTTGCTTTGGTGTTAAACAGGACCTCTTCATCATTAGCCTTCGTCTCCCGACACTTCTTCTTCCTCCTCAACTGGTAATTGAGTAGAATCTTCAGCCTCCTCATCCTCAACCTCAGCAATCATTGCTCTCTTCTTTGGCTTTGGACACTCATTGCTTTTATGACCCAACTCTTGACAATTGTAACATTTGAAACCGTTGTTAACCTTTGCCTTCTCAGCCTCCTTCACCACTGGTTTACTGATAGGTTTAGAAACATTAGAACTTCCACTAACACCCTTCACTTGATTGTTGGAATTAGTAAACACACCACCTCCTCGTCGTCCCTGCTTCTCCCAAGCCAACGCTTTCTGATGTGCTTCCGCCACAGATCTTGGATCGAACATATTCACCATATCCTGGATCTGCATTCGCAATCCCCCAATGAATCTAGATGTCAGCTGCTCTTCCGTTTCCATAATATCATTCCTCGCAATAAGCTGATAAAATTCATCCGCGTAATCATTAACGTTCTTTGTGCCCTGCCTCAAATTCTGCAAACGTTGATACATCAAAGATTGATAATTGTAAGGTAAGAATGTTGCTTTCATCAATTTCTTCATCTTCTCCCAAGATTCAACTTTTGACTTTCCCATCTGTTCACGTGTAAGTTTGGTCTACTGCCACCATGCCAAAGCTCTACCCCTCAACCTTGTAGCAACCAACTTCACTCTACGATGTTCTGGAACTTCTTTGAAGTCAAAAATCTCCTCAACATTAGCCACCCAATCTAGAAACTCCTCCGCTTGCATACCACCTTTGAATTCAAGAATTTCAGTGTTCATCCCCGACTCCCACTTGTGATCATACTCAGAGTGATTTCTTCCTTGTCCTCGCCTTTGTCCTCGAACACTACCACCATCATACTCCTCTTCAAAATCAGATGTATATTGTTGTCTATCTCGTCCACCCACATCTCTACTACCATCACGTCTTCCTCCAACATCCCTTCTATCGACATTCCTCCGTTCTCGATCATTCACGTTTCCCCCAAGCCTTTGATCATCATCAACACTTCTGTCTCGTTTGGAATGTGGCGAGACTCTACTTCCTCCATGGTTAGATTCAGGTGATACCCTTCTCCGATTCTGATTCATCTCTAACATCATCTTCTCTAACCGTCCAATTCCTTCATTAAGCTTTTCACTAAAGTTTTCATTGATCCTTTGTTCCATCTCATCAGCTTCTTCTCTTCGATACAAAGCTTCCACGTTTTGGTGACGATTAGCTCTTCTTGGCGGCATGATTTGAAAACTTCACAAAACTCTTCAACACTTCAAAATTCAAACACCTTTCGGACTTTGATCCAAAATGATATGGATCGAAATCTCCACACTTGTTGCAAATTGCGATGAACACGATGAACAACCAAACTTCCAAACAAGATAGATCCATCCTCCAAACTTCAATACAAAGGCGAACAACTTCCCCTCTTGCTCTCGGCCGTGATTAATAACCTCAAATCTTCACTTCGATTCAAACTTCTTCAAGATGATTGGCTCCAAGACTCGATTTAGCTATGATTGGCTAAACAAGCTCTGATACCAAAACTGACGCAGTGGATTATTTAAAAACAATGTAGATCGATGAAAGTAGCGATCGATGGATTGGAAGATACTGAAATGCCCAAATTCGTTGATCCGAAGATACCGAATTCTAGCTATCCCGAACTCGTTGATCGCGCACGATACCGGGTTCAAAGATCTTCAATTCTTCAAGCGTTGATCAAGCGCACTTGATTCCGCGAATCGGCTTCTGCAGTCGTTGAATCGAGCGCACTCGATTATCCGAAAGAGGAGATAGGAGATTACACTCAACTACCAATTTAAATTGAAAGCACAAAGCTAACAAAAGAGAATTTTATTCAAAAATCAACAACCATTACAAATGAGACTCTCGGCCTATTTATAGGCATTGACTCGAACAACAAAATTAGTACCAACTCATAAGTCGGTTCCGACCTAACAACGACCACCTTACGACTCATCAGACCCTCCGACTTATGACTCATCAGAAGTCACTCGACTTACGACTTAAAAGTAACGACCTAACACAAACAGTGACGTTACAACACAGTGTCAACGCTTTACGACTCAAGTCATATGTACAACGACTTAAAAACAGAAAAATACAAACAGACGACATACTTATACTCCAGCAGCGACTTAAGGAACAACGGTTCAGATTAACTCGGCAGGAGAATCCATGGCTTCAGGCTTCAACGACATAAGATGGTACGACTTAACTAAGTCGTAACTCGGTAACGACTTATCACTTGTCTCGTTAAGTCGTTTATGACCTATCACTTCATCAGTTTGCTTTGCCTTCTCATTGAGTAACTCGGTAGGTCGTCCTGGCAACTTAAGATCTTTGATAACCCGCACCTCTTCACGAGTTAGGTCTTCCACTCTGTTAAGTCGGTCACGACTTCTGTTAAGTCGGTCACGACTTAAATCTTCCATCATGTTAAGTCGGTCATGACTTATGCTTATGTCTTCCGCTTCAATAAATCGTGGTTGGCTTACCTACTCGCCCCAGTTAAGTCGGTCACGACTTATGCTTTGGAGACTTATAGCTTGGCCTGCATCAGTATTTATTTATATATTATTTACCGTAAATAGCATACAATTATAATGTATAATCGCGTAGTTAATTAGGTAATAATTATCATTAATCCCTCTTTGGAAGATAATTGATTTTTTTAAGGCGAATAAGAGAAAATTCTTATATAGCTTAATTAATAGACATGGTGAGGTATGCAATAATATAATAAGAGTGTTGTAATACTATGATTCCAGGCTCAGGTACGAGTTCTTTTTTGGGTAGTACGTACTCTACTTATGCATTAGGCAGTCTCTCATCTGCTGAGTTTAGTCAGCTAGCATGTGACACTTCTTTTATCTTTTCTAATGTGGAGATAGATAGGGAGTATATTAGATGTAAGGAATTAGAGAGGGCTAATACTGTTAGTTTATGAGGATCATTAGTTGGAATATTAGAGGTTTGAATGACTTGAATAAATGCGATAAGATTAGAGCATTTTTTAAAGACTATTCAATTGATATAGCTTTACTTCAAGAAACTAAAATTAACTGTCCGGACAATCGTTTCTTTAGAAGGTTGGTGGTTATCATTTTAGAAAATTGGTTTTTTTACCTTCTGTGGGCACTTCAGGGGGTTTAATGATAGGGTGGCGTGATAATTTTTTTAAGTTGCTTCAATGCATTACTAAGCAACATTCTATTCATATATTTCTTATTAATCTTTCTGATAACTCTTTTTTAAATATTTCTAATGTTTATGGGCCTAATTCTAAAATTAATAGGAGAATTTTATGGGATGAATGTTTAGAATTTAGAGCTTTAGCTCCAGGTCCTTGGATTTTGGGGGGTGTTTTCAATGTTACACGCTTCATAGGAGAGCGATCTCCTAGGGAAGGGGATTACTCTGCTATGGAGGAATTCAATCAATTTATTGTTAATTCTAATTTGATTGAGATCCCCCTTTCGAATAGAGAGTTTACGTGGAGTAATGCTAGGGAGTCTCCTTCTATGGCTCTCCTTGATAGATTTTTTGTTGGCGATGAGATTGGAGACAAATTCCCAATCTGTAGAGTCACTGGTTTACCTTATACATACTCCGATCATTGTCCAATTATTCTTACTTGCGAAAACCATAGAGTAATTATTAACAATTTTAAATTTGAGAAGATGTGGCTTTTGGAATCTAACTTTGTAAACCTTGTTAAAGGTAAATGGGTTTCTTTGAGTTACCATAATATTAGAAATAAGGAAAATTCTGCAAAAAGCTTTTGTTTCTAAACTTAGAGAGCTTAGGATTTTTCTTTAAAACTGGAACAAAAATGTATTTGGCAATCTAAAAATTAAAAAAGATAATATTATTAATGAAATGCTTAAAATTAATAAGATAGAAGAATCTAGATCTCTAAATATAGGTGAACGTAATGTTCTTGCTAATTTAAAAAATGAATTAAATTCTATTTTAGAAAAGGAGGAGGTTATGTGGAAACAACGTTCCAGAATTCAATGGATCAACGAAGGTGATAATAATACCAAATTTTTTCATAATATAGCTAATGGTAGAAAATGTGGTAATACAATTAACTCTATATTTGTTAACAATATAGAGTTAGTTGATCAAAGAGACCTTAACAAGGCTTTTACTGATTATTATAAGGATATTTTTGGTTCTAAAATCAAACACAGAATCAATATTAGATGGATAGATCTGTATCCATCTGATTCTATTATTTATTTATCTGAGTTAGATAATCCTTTTACTGAAGAAGAAATTAGAAAAGCAATTAATGACATGCCAAGTGATAAATCCCCGGGTCCTGACGGTTTTCCTATTTTATTTTGATAATACTTTTTGGGATGCGTTAAAATTTGACTTAGTTAATATGTTTAATGATTTTTTCAATGGTAATTTGCAATTAGGGAGATTTAACTTCGCAAATGTTATTTTGTTACACAAAAAAGTTAGAGCTAAAAACTTAAAAGATTTTAGACCTATTTCTTTGATTAACTGTTCAGTTAAAATCATTTCTAAAGTTCTAGCTAATAGACTTAGTAAAAGAATGAACGAATTAATCGATTGTTCACAATCAGCTTTTATTAAAGGGAGGAATATCACTGATGGAGTGGCAGTTGTTCAAGAATATATAAATTACTGTTGTAAGAATAACTTAACTTGTGCGATTTTAAAACTTGATTTTGCTAAAGCTTTTGATGCAGTAGATTGGGATTTTCTTATTGATATTTTTCATGCTAGAGGTTTTAGTCATAGATGGATCTATTAGATTTTAATTTGCTTAGAACTGGAAACTCTAGTATCATGGTTAACGGTATATTAGGTAATAGAATTCAATCTAAGAGAGGTTTAAGGAAAGGGGATCCCTTATCACCTTTATTATTTAACTTAGCTGCTGATGTTTTTTCTAAAATTATTAAAAGAATTGTGGATAATGGATATCTTGGACATGTAGGCAATGAAATTTCGCGTAATGGTTTATCGGTTCTTCAATTTGCTGATGATACCTTACTTTTTTCTTCTCATCTTCCTAGACACATCATTACCCTTAAATTTATCCTTTATAGTTTTGAACTTTTATCTGGCTTAAGAATAAACTTTGACAAAAGTTCCGTGTTAGTTTTAAATGACTTTGATAAAGTTGAAAACTTAGTTGCTAATACTCTTAATTGTAAAACTATGAACTTTCCTTTTGACTACCTTGGATTTGTGATCAGACCCATCAAACTCAAACATGACGACTGGATTATTATCATTGATAAAATTAAAAATAAGATTTTTATCTGGAATGGGAGATTTCTATCCAGAGCAGGTAGACTTGTTTTAATAAATTCGGTTTTATCGGCTCTTCCGATTTATTGGATGTCCTTGCATTTGTTTCCGAATTGGGTTATTGATAAAATTGATAAGATTAGAAGAGATTTCTTATGAAGTGGAGAAAACTCTAATAATAATAATAAATGTCTAGTAAATTGGGAAACTGTCTGTAAGGCCAAAAAGGAAGGTGGATTAGGTGTTATTAATTTGCGGAATATGAATTTGTCTTTGTTAGGTAAATGGCTTTGGAAGTTTAAAGATATAAATGATAACGCTATTTGGAAAGAGATCATTTCTAAATATTACTATAATGGAAATAACAATTTATATCAAATTGCTTCTCCAGCCACTCATAATATATCTAACTTTTGGAAAAACATTTTAAAATGTAATGAGATTTTTAATTTAGGTATTAATAGAATTGTTCACTCTGGTAATTGTACTTCGTTTTGGCATGACTGTTGGATTTCGATCTTGCCTCTTAAGATAGAATTTAAGGATCTGTATGAAATTTGTAACTTTAAGTATGCTTTAATCAATGAAGTTTATTCTCCAGATAATGACCCTCCTTGGAATTTCAGTTTTAACAGAATTTTAGTTGATTCAACGTTTAGACAACTTTCTTTGCTTTATGCCAGATTAAATCTTTATAATATTGATAATGATAACGATTTTATTAGTTGGGAATGGGATAAAAGTAAGAAATATACTTCTAATTCTTTCTACAGATTCATTAATTTTTCGAGTACAATAAATAACTCTTTTAAATATTTGTGGAAATCTAATGCTCCGCCCAAATCTAAAATTCACATGTGGTTAATTCTTCATGGAAAACTTAATACAATCGAATTTTTAAAGAGAAAAAATATTCAAAATGATAATAAATGTTATTTTTGTAATTTGTATCTTGAGGACATTAATCATATATACTATAATTATATAGATTCTAATTACATTCTAATTAATACTCTTAAATTTTTTAACTATAATATAACAACTAAAATTTCGGATTGTGATTTTTACTGGAATAATTATAGATTCAAGTTTAAAAAGAATATTATACTTTTACTTGACACTTTATTCATTATTATTAGTTGGTTTATTTGGTTTGAAAGAAATCAAAGAATTTTTAATAATAATAATTGTCATTTTAACAAATTGATTTTTACAATTTCTTCTTTTTGTTTTAATTGGATCTCAAATCCCAAATATAAATTAGCTAAAAATATCCTTTCAAAAGGTATCTTAACAAGGTTAATCAAAATATTAATCTTTTTAAACACAACAATAATTTTTTTAACATTAATAATAGTATTATTAATATTTTTTCTAATTTAGATGTTGATTTCACTTCTAATCATAACTTTCTTATGATTAAAGGTTCTTAAGATAGAACCGTCTTAATTTTTGTACTAGTCTCTGTTTGGTATTGGTTTTTAGGTATTTTATTTTCACTGTTATTGTCCTGCTAGTTTTATTTAGGTTTTTATTTCCTTCCTTATTAATACATATATATGTATATTTATATATAAGTATACATATATATTTATATTTTGTCTAATTTTTTCTTTAGTTTTTTTCAGTTACAGGTATGGGGTTTAGGATTTCAGGTTCACTACGCAGATTTTCATATCTTCAGATTGCTGGACACCAGATGGTAGAGAGGTCACCAGAGTAGAGTATCTTCATCCAGGATTTCTAGCAGTTTTCTCCTTAGATCTAGGTTTCTGCTTTCTTCTTTTTGGAGTACTTTTTTTAGGAGGATTTTTTCTACATTTAGTTGGTTGGAGCTCTCTCATTAGTTCGGGGCGTCATCCAGTAGTTATTGTTTTTTCCTCTAGTTTTTTAGATACTTCTAACACCTTAATATCGGGTGGTGGCCATGCCGGAGCTCGATTTTGGGGTGAGATGGGTGGTGGCCTTGCCGGAACTCATCTTAGGAGTATCTGAGTTTTGTTATTTATGTATTTGGATTTTGTTGCCTACCAGGCATGTTGGCAGCATTTTATATTCGTGATATATATATATATATATACACTCGCATGTGTGCTCTCCACTATTTGTAGTGGATCACACATTTTTCTCAAAAAAAGAGTGTTGTAAAATATGACTAAGTCATAAGTGATGTGAGGTCAGTCAAAAGACACACGGAAGTCTGCCCTACTAATCTGGCTACCGACACCGACATTGTGACTTTGGGACTGATATGAGACATCGCCTATGATAAGTAACTATGATGATGCGAGGTTAGTCCCAATTCTATAAGGTAAATCTGCATACCAGTACCTACAAATAGTCGGGCTAATGTGAGACGTCACCGTGGGTACGAGTCATAATACGAATGACCTTCTTTAGTGTTTTGGAAGGTATGAAGTGGTTTTTTGAGGGACCACCTTTCTCCTCAAATGAAGTATTAAATGGTCATGATTGGGTTTAGGCATGGTTAAGGATATCTCGGAAAGGTCCGTTTCAATAAAAAGTATTAAGTGTCCGAAGTGATTTTTGTGCAATGTCAACTTTATAGACGTCTATGTGGAGTCCACCTTGAGAATGTGTATTAAATGATAGAGGACTACCTCAACTGAGGTCATAAATAGTTAGAGTCTACAAATTTTCCATCTAAATGTATTAAATGGCTTGGGTTCTATCTCTTGCATTGTTAGATATTTATGACATTGGTTATGGTTATGAGATTGAGAAACCTACTTTAGGAATGAAATGTATTAAGTGATTGTTTAAGGACCCGCCTCCTTTCATTATATGAAGTATTAAATGGCTTTAGAACACATAGTCATATTCCTATTTTGACATATACTGCCCAAGTACTTCAGTAATAAAGCTTGAGGTTTTTATTCACCAAACACTTGCTGTTTTGACTCCCTCCTTATTACAACACAGCTTAAAGAAGAAGTGATGACGATGATGAGACTTGAAGATGGTGTGAGCAAAGCTTGTGGTAGTTATTGTTATTTATTTATGATGCTTTTATTGTACCCATGAAAGAATACTTTTGAACAAATAATATAATGGTTATTGTGAAGACTATATTTTGTTCTATATTATGATATTTGAATTTTTTTTGAAATAAACGGGTACAATTT
The DNA here is from genome assembly GCA_030737815.1 of Allium fistulosum. NCBI lineage: Eukaryota > Viridiplantae > Streptophyta > Magnoliopsida > Asparagales > Amaryllidaceae > Allium > Allium fistulosum. The sequence continues at coordinate 1,111,501,072 of CM060907.1, read as the reverse complement.
GATATTATACTTTATTCCTTCCGTTCTGAGTTTTGAAAGAATAGTTATGGCTCTGTATTGTTATTACTTTTACCAACCAACAGCTATCTTTGGAATGAGTCTAAGATTTGATGGGTCTTTTATGGGTCCAAATTTAGGCTAACTTTGAGGCAAGTTGTTACACTTTATAAACTATATATATATACATATATATTGTTAACGTACATGTATACAAAGGAGATAAAATGTCCATTGCAGTGTAAATCCCAATATCTATATACGAACATGTCAAACCATGTACACCATTCATGTTGTACATGCACATACAAGCCTATGTGTATATGATACACATGTTATAATATATAATATAAATTTAAAATAAATAAAACTTTATTTGTAAATTAAATAAAATTTTGATTTTATTTAAAACAAATTTAGATAAGATCTTAAAAAAATTATACTTCATAGGCCTAATAAGATCCAAATGGAATATATTTTTTCTTGAAATTTACATATTTACCCCACCGTATGCTGGTCCAGTTCCAACCATTACAACATATTGTAATTATTATCAAACAACACACCATTTATGAACTTTCTAATTACACTAAATTGAATAGTTAATTAATATATCATATTATCACAAGTATATATTAGAAAGAAAAACACCTTTTATTTCAAATGAGATTTTATTACAAATTTAATAATATATAATAAATTATAGAATTTCCCCTAAGGCATGCTCCTAATTCTATTAGTAATGTTGGTAAGCTCTAATATTGTATAATGAGATAATGAAGAGAGTAGCAGGGGATTATGAGTATAAGGACTAATAATTTGGGCTTAGGCTAGATCCCCTATTTGCTTAATCTCGTTAATTCCTCAACCTTTTTTTTTGAAATTATACCCTGGAGAACCCGACAGACCAGTAAACTTTCGAGGGGAATTAAGTTGTATCTGTCCGCTTCAACTCATAACATCTATAACCCCCACCCGGGGCTCTATTTTTTGTGTGAAGTGTGTGCAAGGCAGAGCTCGAATCAAATCCTCAACCCTTTTATTATACACAGTCCCCTTCATCCATTTAATCCTTTTATGATCGAATTATGCATAGCGATAATTACTTTTAGTTCAACTCAAATAATCTTTTAAGTTTCTCACTGTTGATTAATATAATTTCCCCTCGAGTAATTATCTTATTAAACTCATTTTCTTATTATTTAATTAATCTTATCATTAATTTGGCCATATTCGAAAACTTCAAAATTAAACATTGGGTGTTACAATTTTCCTTGATCTTTCATTCAATTTGGAAGAATGTGATCTTAATTGTATTCTTAAAATACCTTCAATCATCAAATTAATGTCACACTGCATGATTCATTTCATAGTCATTTTCCATTACCAAGGTGTAATTTTTCACATGGTTATAATTCAAGATGTTAAAGTAATAGGTTTTCTAGGGCATTCCTAACTGAAGCCTAGAGATGAAGTGGAGGGGAAATAACAAAATACTATAAAAGAATAATGTGTCAGTTTATCATCAATAAGTTATATGTGCCTTTTTATCATTCAACTTTGTATTATAGTTTTGGGTATAAATTATGTTTTGGTTCTTTTGAAAGTATTTTCCTACAACTGAAGATTTTTTTTGCATATTAAAACATTTTTTCTTTTGAAGTACATGATATTGTAGCTTGAAAATGATTCTTTAGAACTAACTACCTTTTGGCCTTTGAAAGCATTTTTGAAACACTAGTATGGAAAATAGTTTGCAAAAACCAGTATTGTTTTTTGAAACCTCGATGGTAATTTTAACTTTTTTTCAAATATAGCATCAGAGTTTCTAAAAGAGACGAAAGCATTCAAAAGATAGAAAATCTATTTCAAGTAAGATCGGTAGTAACAGTTGTATTGAAAATATTTAAAAGAAGTTACGAGAGTAATAGTTTAAAATATTATTTTGAACGTGGAAAATTTTCTTCGGAATACTTTCATAGTTTCAACTAAATTTTTTTTTGCTGCAAATCTTACGCTTGAATAACTTTGCAATGATTTAAGATAACAATGTTAAGCATTTGAAAATCATTTCGAAGTACCTTGAAATAGTGGCTTGTGCTTAAGAAGCTTTTAGATGCGTTAGCGATTCAGAAAATAATGAAATAATACTCTATATCTGAAAGGTAACTTATATATATATCTTGACAATGACTGATTTCTTAAGAGGCCTCTTCTGATTGGAATCTTGCTTTAAGTGCTTAATTGAATTAAAAGTTTGATATTTACTTTGATCTTTGATAGATTGTAGAGCATTGTTAGCTTGATTACTTTATCTTTTGATTCATTTGTGCTTGTTAAGCCTCCGTCTATTAAATTGATGAATTATGAGTGTTGACTGTTGAACTCTATATTTCGAATATTGATTGTTGAATGATAGATTCTGAATAATCACTTACTTGTTTATTGTATTTTAAAACTTTTGATTATAATAAAGAAATATGTTTCTTTCGACAATAAAGTCCTCTATAAATTGGTTTTTAAATAAAGATTATTTGATGTAGGAACTTGGAATTTAAAATTTTTGACGGTTTAAATTACCAAAAGTTTGGATGCTATAGAAGGTTTTAAAAATTTTAAATTTGGTAGGTTAAATTTTCAAAATTAATTATAGAATTTTCTAATATTTGAAATTATAATTTCTGAAAGCAATGACTTTATGACTTTTAACTTTTTGGAATTTTAATTTCAATAAATAGTTTTTAGAAGTTATAATTCAAAAAAATATGTATCAAAAATGTGGATTTTAAAAGTATGCTGGTTTTTAGAAAATTGAATACTTTAAAATTTGAGATTTCAAATGTCAATATCAAATTCTCATACTTGGTGATTAATATATTTTTAATAGGGACAGTTTGGCTAAAGTCCCTATTAAGTTTCAAAATACACCAAACATCCTTGTCAAAAAAAGTATGTAAATTAGGTCCCTAGAATTAAGTTAGTAAATAATTGCGTACATTTATACAATTATTCAGTGAATAATTGCAGACATTTATACAATTATATTCAATAATCGCAGACATTTCCGCAATTATTCACTTAAAAATTGCAGAAATTTCAGCAATTATTCACCAAAAAATTTGCGGAAATTTCCACAATTATTCATTGAATAATTGCACACATTCATGCAATTTTTGAACATAATTGCATAAATGTCTGCAATTATTTACTGAATAATTGCATAAATGTACGCAATTGTTTAGTAACTTAATTGTAGAAAGCTAATTTACAATCTTTTTTTGGAAAGAAGATTTCGTGTATTAGGTTTGATTTCAAGGACCTTATCGAGCCTAATATTCACTTTTTAATAAGGGTACAAAATGAATAAACTATCATTCAATATTCAAAACGACATATAAGCAAGAAAGAAAATTAAGAATTCTTTTTTATGAATAAGTGGTTTCTATCAGAAAACTAATAAAAACAAACAGCAACAAACGTTTTGATTTAGTAATCAGAAGTTTTATTAAGTACTTTTTAGTAAATAAGCACAACCTAAATGTACTCTCCGGAGGTTCCGAGGAGTAGTCAATATTAGCCCAAGGGATGTATGGTCGGAATAAGTGGTTACAGATATTTTGAAAAAAACAATATCAATAAGGCCTTCAGTATCCTTATTATAAATCATGCCACTTCAATAGAAAAAAAGAATTTCTTTTTCAAAATCAATAAGCATTCGGTGGTGAATACATATTCAAACCTTCCGTTTTCTTTTTCTGAAAATTACTCTCAAAACAATTCATTTGAAATCAAAATCATTATTGACTATTTCGAAAGCATTTTGAAAACGTGTGTAGAAAGGCCATTGAACACTGTTCAAGTATACAAAACTTGTTAGAAAGAGCCATCGCAGTACAAATGCCCTTGGATTCTAAATACAAAGTGCTACAGTAACAAAGTCACCCCGATGTGTGGATGTGTACACACACATAAACACCTTCTTCCTCAACCGTATCATGATTAAGAGGTCCTCAGTTGCTCATTGCTAACAGCCATGAATTATATCATAGTACATGCTATCGCTATTGCCAATCAGAATGAAGTTAACTTTTCAGTTGAATACGACCCCAGTTTTACATTAGGCGCAGTACTTGTATAGTTGCTTTCTGACCTATAACTGTCAGTTTAATTGTTAGTTGAATGCATGATTGGTTCACCCAGGTCAGTCCAATATATTATCTAATTAACTCTTTACTCTTTATATTCCAGCGTTTTGATTTTGATTTCTCGGGCACAACAAGAAATGAAGGAAAAGGGTTAAAGAAGCACGTGATTTCTTTTGGGTTCTTTTTTCCTGCTTAATTATTCAGGATTGGCTTTAGTTTATTTGGAATGGACTGTTAACCTGTTAATATAAAACTTTGATTTTCTTGCAGTTTAATTTGTTTATAAGCTTAAACTGTTCACAAACAAAGATTTAAGATATATCCATATCAAACTAAAATAATAGCATTGTAATTAAATTTTTTTTTTACAGAACCAATATATAAAAACAAGGAGAAAAAACGCCTTTCTCCGGTGGCTCACAAAAAAGGCGAAGCATATGAGGACAAATGCCTTCTAGGCAAGAAGAGCACAGAACAAAAGCGGGGAAATCAAAAAGACAAAAGAACTACAGACTAAAACAAGACAACCAACTAAGAAGAACAGCGATATAAGATACCACCAACACAACCACCAGATCCGCCTTAACCTGAAAGGCAAAGGCCAGACCACCAAGCCAAACCACATACAATGCACACCGAGCTACCCAAAGGCAGCAATCAGAGGAAGCAGACTCATGGAGAAGGGGCTAGCACCGACTAAAAGAAAAAGAGCCAGCATAGAAGAACCAAGACAGCCCCACAGAAGAGTCAAAGCAGCACAGAAAATCTGGATGAGCTCCGGAAAAACCACTGCCCATCGAACATCCTCATCGAGCTCCGGCAAAGCCACCGCCCAATGAAGATGTCCACAGAACCACGTGCAGAGCTCGACTCGAGAAATACATGCCAAAGGACCTCCAAGACACTCTGGAGAAACCAATCGAAGACAGGGAAAAGAAGGAGGACACAAGAACCTCCTCCGAAGCCACACAGGAATCACCCACAAGCCCGTAAGGAAGAAGCAAGACCAAACCTGTTAATCCAGAACCTGAAAAAACAACTGAGACATAAGAATGAAAAAGGGGGGAGGACAGGTGACGGGCGAAAGAGGACAGCCCACGACCGGGAGAATTCCTCAACCTATTCCTGCTCTAGCCGAAGCCTGAACACAGGAAATGGCAAGAAGGCCCACAAGGAGTTGAGATCGATAGCTAGTCGTTCTCTAAAAGGGCCTACCACGAAAAGCTAAGAAAACATCATTCCTAACACGCCGAATGATAGTAGGGGGATCCATCGGGGAATCCTCGTAGATTGCCTTATTCCGCGCACACCAGATGTGCCAACAGATCAGGCAAGGAAGCATACGGAGAATGATAGACCTAAGAGATTTCCCAGGGTTGCCAGACCACCAGTTCCCCTAGAGCTCAACCGGGGATCTGGCGTTACCTCGGATACCTACCAGGTTCCCGAAGTAATTCCAGCAAGCCTTAGCTGTAAAGCCGAGAAAAAACAAATGACCAAGAGATTCTGTATCACCATTCCCGCAACAACGACACCGGGAAACGACTGGAATACCAATCCTCTGAAGGTTCTCGTCCAATGGCAACCCATCATGAAGGATACGCCACATTAAAATAGAAACTTTAGGAGGAATACGAGAGTCCCAAATGAAAGAAAATAACGGAAGAGTCGGAGCCGATGAGCGAATCGAACTCCAGGCATTGGAGATCGAAAAAGACCCGCCGTCCCAGCCGGAAAGACCGCCATGGGAATCACAAATCAGTTTCACCATTTGCATGTGTTTCCAAGTCTCACTAGCGAACGAAGGGGAGCCGGAGAAGCCAGAGATCGCCAGCCTTTGGTACTTTGAGTGGAGGGATGACGCCCAAAGGGAGTCGTTTGCTCCAAACCGGTACCACAGCTTGCACGCAAAAGCCATGCAGATATCCTTAGGATTGCGCAGGCCTAATCCGCCTTCACTCTTGGGACGACAGATGGCGTCCCAGGAGACCCAATGATGGCGACGAGCATCAGCCTTCGACCCCCAAAAGAAAGCAGAGGCCAACGACTGGAAGGATCGAAAGAAGGCAGAAGTGGGAGACATAGTAGCGAAAACATGGGTGCCCATCGAGCCTAAAACCGACTTGATGAGGACCAATCTACCTGCCTGAGAAAGAAGATTCGCATTCCAACGGATGATCTTTCCTCTTATTTTGTCAGCCAAAGGGTCGAAAATAGCATTCAGTTTCCGACCTCTGTAAAGAACGATACCAAGATAGGGAAGCGGAAGGGACGCTTCCTTGAACCCGGTAAAGTCCTCAATCCAAGAAGCGCGCGAAGGGGACATGTCCTTAGCATGGATGAAACAACTCTTGGAGGAGTTGACGAGTTGACCCGAACTCCTCTCGTATTGACGAATGAAACGAATGAGACGTCTAACCGAAGTACGCCTACCATTCGAGAAGATGACAATGTCATCCGCAAAGGACAAGGAGGAGACAAGCGGACACCCTCGCGGGATACCAAACCTCTGGATCTGATTATAGATCGTGAGAGTTTGAATCCCACGAATGAAGGCCTCTGCTGCGATGATGAACAGAGAAGGCGATAGAGGGTCTCCCTGATGTAAACCCCTTCCCGCCTTGAAAAAACCATTGGCAGATCCGTTTATGAGCACGGAGAACCAGCAGTTGGAAATGAGCCTCCAGACCGAATCGATAAGGGGCTCTGGGAAACCAAAAGCCCGCAAAACCTTTATGACAAAAAACCACGACATGCGATCGTAGGCCTTTGCCATATCCAGTTTAAAGACAACATTAGAGCCTCAAACTTTCCGGTCAACTTGGGAGATCAATTCCTGAGCTAAAAGGACGTTATCAGTGATCAAGCGACCTTTTACAAAGCCCGCTTGAGAAGGGGAGATGATCCGATCAAGGTATGGTGCCAAACGGTTGGCCAATACCTTCGAAATAACCTTGTTAGAGAAATTGCGCAGACTGATAGGTCTAAAATCCGCACAAGACCTGGGGGATTCACACTTCGGAATAAGGACCAGATTGGTGGACGTCCATCCTAAGGATAGGGATCCGCCCGAGAAGTAGGACTGAATAGCCAAACAAAAATCTGACTGAATAATAGGCCAAACACTTCGGAAGAAGACTCCGTTGAAACCGTCAGGCCCACTAGCACTGTCCTTGCTAAGAGCAAAGATGCATGCCCGAATCTCATCCGATGAAGGGGGGCACGAAAGATCGGAACTTTCCTCCGGCTGTACCACTCTGGGGATGAAGGCCAAAAGGGACGGATCAGAGACCGAAACAGAAGGCGCACCCAGAAAGGATTCGAAGTGGGCCAGGATAGTCTCTTTGACTTCTTCAGGCGAAGAAGCCACAGAGAGATCAGGACGAAGGATCTCACGGATAGAGAGAAGGTTGTTCTTCTTACGAATAGAAGAATGGAAGAACTTGGAGTTCGTATCTCCCTCGACCACCATTTGATCCTCGCCTTTTGACGAAGGTAGTCGTTTTCGATACGAAGCTCAGAGGAAAAGGCCATTTGGGCAAGCGCCCAAGCCTCCTTGTTAGCATTGGATGGATCCTCGTCTAGCGAGGATTCATCCAAGATAAGAGACTCTTCGGCCGCTCTGACACGATCGAAGATGTTTTTGAAAACTTGAACGTTCCAATCCTTTAGACAGGCCTTGAGGCGTTTAAGTTTTCTGGAAAATATAACGAGGGAGGGCCTACAGTAGGGACGCTCCAAGATTCCTCCACCACTTTATGGAAAGAATGATGAGATCTCCACATACTCTGGAATCTAAAGGAAGAAGGCCCAGAGAGAGACAGCGGGGAACGGCTCAGAACCAAGAGGGCATGATCAGAAAAGGTACGGTGGAGGTGGGAGATAGAAAAGGAAAAGAGGGAATGGAACCATTCTTCCGATCCAAATACTCTGTCCAATCTAGATAGGATACGGTTCGGTCCCCCTTGATTGTTCGACCAGGTAAAAGCAGAGCCAACGAAGGGGATCTCGGAAAGGCCCGAGCTAGCTATGAAGGCGTTGAAATCCGCTACCGCGAGGCGGTTGACGGTGGCGCCTCCCCTCTTTTCAGCTTGGCTGGCGACGACATTGAAGTCTCCACCCAAGATCGAAGAGGGGAAGCCCAAGGCTGAAAGCGAAAGGATATCGGACCAGAGGGTCATCCTTTCCGACCGATCACATTTGGCGTATACCGTCGAAAAAAGAAAGGAAGACGCAAAAAAGGGGGCCGAGCAAGACACAGACAGCAGCTGATCCGAATCAAAAACAGGGCGAACCACCACGGCTTTGGACCACAGGATCCATATCTTGCCCGACACATTGAAGAAAGCACCAGCGAAACCTAACGTTAAGACGGTTTTGGTTACTACTTCAGGACCCATGAAAGGTTCCAACAGAGCAACCAAACAGACAGAATGCTTCCTGACAATGCGCTTCAGCCTGGCCGACGTCTCATCATTGCCGATACCACGAATATTCCAAATAAGGAAATTCGCCATGGAGACAACAAACAAAGAAACAGAAACGAGGAAAACAGAACAAGAGGGAGCTCGACTCAGATAAGATACAACGAGGATCGAGACGATCTGTCGATCTTCTCGGATGCCGCTATAGAGCGTGTGCGAATAATACGAGGGGTAGAAGGAGCTCGTCGCGACCTGCGATGAGACGAACGAGGAAGAGGAACGGAGGCCCGGGAAGTGGTCTCAAAAGACACCTCATCAACGGCCTCAAGAGGAACAACAAGCAGAGAAATGATAGAATTCCTAGAAAGGCACGCTAGGCGATCATTAAGGCTCGCAATCTCAGCCTGACTCATAAGAGGGATGGATATGGACAGAGAACAGGAAGAAGAAGGGAGAGAGCAAGCCGAGGAACAAAGAGAAACAGGCAGAATGAAGCGGTCCGGAATATCCAAGAATAGGAGGGTGGAAGGGGAGAGGCTAAGAGGGATGTAGCTGACTAGGCGCATCCCACGTTGCCGCAAGAACTCATCCACCGTAGCGAAGGAAGGAGACGAGAGCGACGAAAAAAAACAAAAGGAAGAGCAACCAGAGAGCGACAACGAAGCGGGACAAGACAAAGACAAAAGACCGGAACAAAGGCTGGAAGTCGAAGCCACATACCGAGAGGAGAAATGGACAGTTCTCCCACCCGATGGGTCAAGAAGGACAAAAAGAAACAAAAGGAAGCAGCCTCCAAAAATCCGAGGCAGAATACTACCTCGGTAGGAAAACCAAAGCTCAAACGGACAAACCAACAAAAAATAAAATTGGGACCTACCACCGCTACCTCCGTAGATGTAGATGAAATGGTAGGGAGCACACGCAAACACGTGTCATGGCTCACTACAACAAGAACAGAGAAATCTAAAGCAAACTTCAACATAATACTATCCAAATATACAAGGAAGGACCAATCTAAAACTAAACAAAGAGGAGAAAAACTACAAACCTGAGGTTCGGCAGCACGAACAACTAATGGTTGTGCGCCTGACTTACCTATGAGGAAGGAGAATCCAGAGATGCCTTCCTTTCGAACCAACGAGCAAGAGATACCCATCCTGCCTCCAAGCCTAGCCAGTTGGGCTGTAGAATGGGACATAAGCAGAGGAGAGCACGGAGCTGGATCCTCAAGCTGCCTACCAAGAGCATCACAAACCTGGTGAGTGGGCTCAGAGATCTCTACACATGGATCACCCAGCCCATCACTGAAAGATAAAGGACCCGAACAATAAAACAGAGGGCCATCGAGAACGCGAGAATCACAAACAGCCACAGAACAACCTCGGTACACTACAAAAAAACAGCCTTTTTACAACGGGCAATGCCCGTTGTAATATGGTTATCGCAACGGGCATGTGCCCGTTGTAATAGGCCTCGTTGTAATAGATCCACCACATTTTACAACGGGCAAAGCACGTTGTAAAAACTGTTGCAGTATACCTTTTACAACGGGTATTGACCGTTGTAAAATATCTATTTAACAACATGTATTGACCGTTGTAAAATACCTCTTTAACAACGTGTGTTGACCGTTGTAAAAATCTTATATAACAACGTGCAGTGACCATTGTAAGAATCTCATATAATAACGCACAAACTCTTCGATGACGACTGCACAAACTCTTCGATGACGCAAGTAGTCAGTGAAAGGATTTATTTTCGGAGGAAGGGTTGCGGAGGAGGAAGGGTTAAGAAGGACGAATGGTTGAACGGAGGGACAACGGTGGTTATTTCATGGTCGGAGTAGGAAAAGAAGTGAATTTTGGTTTTAGGTTTATAGATTTAGGGATTTTAAGGATATCTGTATTAAAGCCGTATTGTGAAGCGGGAAGATAAAAATGTAAGTGGGAAGTTCATTTTACAACGGTCATCCTTACAACAGGCCAGAAAGGACCGTTGTAATAGCCTTCTATTACAACGGTCATCCATTGCCCGTTGTAAAAAGGGCGTTGTATAGCCTTCTATTACAACGGCCCAGAATGGACCGTTGTAATAGCCTTCTATTACAACGGGCATTCATTACCCGTTGTAAAAAGGACGTTGTAATATGGTATTTTTGTTGTAGTGGTACACCTTGGGGGAGCTCTTTAGAAATGAACCACGACAATCCAGAGGCGCGGAGAACAAGTCCCAGCCACCCCTTCACATGAAAGATGACAAGGGGAGTCCATAGAAAACCCATCAACATCGAGACAGTCGAAGCTATTATGACAAATGAGAGAGGACACAAGCTTAGCCTTAGAGAATTGATCGGCGGAAGAAGATTCGCGTTCACTACCATATGTACACACTGACGAATCCGCTTTAGAAGCCAATCGATTGCGACAGAAAGACATATTAACCCATCGCGAACGTTTGGGTTTAACAAACTTCGCCAGCCTAGCTCTGCGATGAGCCGAAGGAGAACAGCCCAAAGATGGCCATTCTAGATCGTCAGGTTGGTAACACGAAATCACTTTAGGGAGGAATCGGATTGGAGGAGCACAATAAGGCTCGTGTTGAACAACAAAAGATCGAATGGGAACATTGAGCGATTTGGAAAGGGCAGGGCTCCCCAAATTACAATTGGAAAAAGACGAATTACCAGATGCAGTATTTCCTTGCTGAGCCCCCAAATCTAATAAAGGAATTATCAACATGAAAGCCCCGTCGACCAAGAAATATCTACGACGAACCAAGAAATGCAGATCCGATTCCACAAAGCAGAGTAATTTCACCGTAGATGACGAGTGGAGACAGAATACCACTTCGCCAAGAAGATCCGCCTTGATAGCTTCCATAATAAGCTCGAAAGATGGACACGCACCCACAAAATTGGCTAGGGCAGGAAATACCTTAGAAGAAAAATCCATAACTTGCTCTTAAGAGGCGAGAAAGCAGTTGAAGATAAACGCAGCAAACAAGAAAGAAGCTTGCGTGGGGTGGAGCTGGATAATATAATTATAATAATTTTTTTTTATTGGAAGGAAGACAGAGAAGAAGAAAAGCTAGACGCCATTAATTCGACCGTTGGATGTTTTTTGTATCGTTAGTAAATGGTAGAACATGAAGCTTTTAAAGAGAATTTGTGTAGCTTTGAGTGCTTTTGAAATGGAAAACATAGATTCGAGCATTGTAATTAAAATTGATACTTAATTTTACTTGTATGGAAAAAAGAAACCGAATATGTATCTCGAAATTAAAACCGAAATTTCGAAATGGAAATGAAATTTGAAAATTCACCGATGAATGAAACGGGAACGGAAAACATCATTTCAAAAACTTAGTTGAGAGGTTCAACTTACATAAAATTTGTATCCATCAAAAAATAAAAGTCTGTAGTCGGATATTCTAAGACACACTAATGCACTATTATCAGAAAAGAGAAAATTCAAAATTGAAGATATAGAGGACAAAGAAAAATAATGATGGTACCTGAGTGCAAAATTGATAATTCTCAATTACATAGAAGAACATATGCATCTAGCTGTTATATTTATAAATATATAAATGTGTGTGTATAGGTGTGTGTGTTTATATATATATATATATATATGAAGGGTAGGAATTTTCTTTCATTACTGCTCTTTTTAAATGCACCAATTTAGTATATTTAATCAATATTGGCATCTGATATAATGATATGTATCCAGTATTATTTGATCAATATTGACAAATTCAATGACGCAAGCTGCTGTTGTATTAAAGCAAATGTATTTCAATCATCTACAGCTTGAATGGAAAATTGGCCTTCATCTAAGACTTCTGTAACTACAACCCACATCCATAAGATACTATTACTCGATTACCTTCTCAACAGTTATAATCTATTAAGAATTAATTAATGAGATATCTTGAGATCATTCTTCTGTTTTGGGTTATTAGCCACAGTATTTACAGTTAGCTCCTGTCCGTCTACATAGTTCTCACACATCTTGCAATAACGGTAAAAGGTAAGGTTTTCATCGAAAAGCAAGAGAAAACTTCGATATTTACTTTGATCTTTGATTGATTGTAGGATATCATTGGCTCAATTACTTTATCTTTTGATTCATTTGGGCTTGTTAAGTCTTTATTTGTTAAAATGCTGAATTATGAATGTTGACTGTTGAACTTTGTATTCTGAAGGCTGATTGTAGAATGATAAATTCTGAATAATTATTTATTTGTTTCATTTAAAACTTTTGATTAAAATTAAGAATTATGTTTCTTTTGACAATAATACCCTCTATCAATTGGTTTTTAAATAAAATTATTAAATGTAGGAATTTGGAATTCTAAATTTTCAAATGGTTTAAAATACCAAAGTTTGGATGCAATAATATATTTTAAAATTGTTAATTTTTGTAGGTTAAATTTTCAAAATTAATTACGAATTGTTCTATCATCTGAAATTATAATTACTTAAAACAATGAATTTTAAGACTTTTAATTCTAAATTATAATTATTTGGAAATTTAGTTAAAATAAATAGTTTTCAAAAGTTATAATTCTTTTGTATTTTGCATTTTCAAAATTAATAACAAAATATGATGATAAATATAAAGCACTAGACTATTGTAGCTATGATGGAAGGACGGCGGAGAGATTGGATAGAGAACGGAGGGGATGGAGGGATGGCGGAGGGAATGGATAGAGAACGGAGGGAATGGATGGAAGGTGGAGGATATGGATTATTTTCCATTTCATTGTTATTTCTCAAAACACGAAAAACAAAATAAATTTGTTTTTTATTTTATATGTTAGCTTCATTTTACAAATCGATTGTTTTTCAAAAATGCATGCGTCATTTGCACGTTTTTGTCATGAAAACACAAAACTAAAATGGCAAACCAAATGAGGCCGTAGATTTTAAAAGTATGTTGGATTTAGAAACTTGAATTTTTTGAAATTTAAGATTTCAAATGTTAATATTAAATTCTCGTACTTGTTTAGATTTATGCATTTTTAATAAGGGTATAAAGTGAATATATTATTACTCAATGGTCGGAACTAAAAATAAGGAAGTAAAAAAATTATGAATATTTTTTTTTGGATAAGCGGTCAAAAACAAACAACAAAAATCGTTTTGATTTAATCAAAAGTTTTATCAAGAACTTATTAATAAAATTAAGTACAGCCTTAATTTACTCTCGAAAGGTTTCTAGGAGTTGTTGATATTAGCCCGAGGGATGTATGGTCTTCCTTAGGGAATAATTGGTTAGACATTTTGAGGTTTCAACCTATGTCCACGTCCCATCGAGGCAATTGTCCCTCTTTTCTATTGTAATATCCAACCAAGGGATGTGTGTGCATGAATACTTTTACCCAAACATATTTTCGCTAAGGAAGCACGTTGTCTTGTGCCCGGAATTAACTATCAAAGTAGTTATTGCTAAGTAGGTAGGAAGAAGAATATGATGTTCAGTTTCCTTATTATCATCATGCAACAATAAATGAAAAAAAAACAATTTATTTTTCAAAATCAATAAGCATTCGGTGGTGAATACATATAACCTTTTCTGTTTCTTTTTCTTTTTCTGAAAATTACGTTGGAAACAATTCATTTGAAATCAAAACCATTATTGACTATTTCGAAAGCATTTTGAAAACGTGTGGAGGAAGGCCATTGAACACTGTTCAACTGTACAAAACTGGTTAGAAAGAGCCATCGCAATACAAATGCCCTTGGATTGTAAAGACAAAGTGCTACAGTACTAAAATCGACCCGATGTGTGTATGTGCGTACACAAATAAACACCTCCTTCCTCAACCGTATCATGATTAAGAGGTCTTCAGTTGCTCATTGCTAACAGCCCTGATTTATATCATATAGTACATGCTATCGCTATTGCCAATCAGAAAGTGTCGTTAAAGGCATATAGCACAAGGGCTATAAATGACGATGTCAACATAATTCTTGCTGGACCACTTGCCTCTGTACCACTTCTAATAGGGAAGTTAACTTTTCATTTGGATATGACCCCAGTTTTGCATTAGGCGCAGTACTTATATAGTTGCTTTCAGACCTATAACTGTCAGTTTAATTGTTAGTAGAATGCATGATTGGTTCACCCAGGTCAGTCCAATATATTATAAATTCTTGTGATAATTTACGAAAGAATTTCAAATACGAGTCTTGTTTACCCTTGAATTTTTGTAGAAAACCTGAACCATGCATGTGTGTGTTGAGCTGAACAGAAAACAGGCTTTTGGTATACTATAGCAAAGTGTTAGTTTGGCCATTTAAATAAGCAAGTTTCCTATAACCTAATGAATTCAGATCCAGTTAAGTTCATAGAAATATTAATTAGTTTAGTAACTAAAAAAATACGAGAGCCTTTATGATATAAAGAATCAGTAAAAGTTAGCAGAATCAATGATGTAGGTTGTTTCACATAATGGTGAGGAATATGATAATTTTGAATGTAGTCTCTATAGCTGATTGTCAAAATTTCAGAACATATAATGCAATATATTGTACACTTGTACAGAACGCTGTGCAAAATGGACAAAAACAAGTTTTTAATTAGTTCATATCAAATTTGTTTATGAGCCCTACATGGATACAGTGGAAGATTTTATTTGTAGTTAGCCATTTGCATACAAAATATGGTGAGGTCCGCCATTATCGTAGTTTCCTATCTGCCTACGAAAAAAACACATCATATTGTATAGCCTGGGTGCCATTATAATAATATAACTTGGACAATAGAGTAGAGATAATGAGTGATTATGACATATGGTGTATGTTTACTCCTGTACGCTCAGGCTCTTGACCTCCATCTTATTCTAGGAAGAAGTTTGATAAAAGAGTTACATGCAAACGAAAAAGAAACACTGGATTTTTATTGAGTTCTTTATTTATTTATTTTTTTGAAAATGGGCATTAAGATGGGAAAAACCCATTATTACAAATAGGGCCCAGGCCCGCTAGGGTTAACATACAACACCGACATATACGAACATAACAAACCCTAGCCGCTACTACATCTCCTAGAGGAAAATAAAAATGACGACAAAACGTGCCTCCTTATCACTTCTTCGCCAAAAATTCCACCAAACTCTAAGATGAAATATTTGTTGCCAGCTTATTTTAAGCTTTAAGGCCACTTCGATCAATTATGGTACCTCCCAAAATTTCGCTGCCTCATTATATCTAGCTTCATGATTCTCCGAGGCAGATTTGTTTATGAAATTGTTAGATCTGTCCTCGATGTCAATATAGTTCTCCGATTTGCCATAAAGAGAGCCGCTTTCCTTTTGCTATTCACTGTTGTTGATAATAGCACACCCTTTATAGATTCAATTGCTGTTATTATTGCTGTTTCGAATCTCTGTATTAGCCAGATGATGAAATTGTTTATAAAGCTTGTTGCTTTCAATTTCGTTATCAACCTAGTGGACTGCTTGGTTGCAAAGATTGCTGCTAATGTAATGAAATTCGCCAATTCTTAGCATGTTGAGTTCTGAATGCTTTGTTTTTCTTTGATTCAGGAGGAGCTTCTGCTTCAATGATTCTTTGCATGTAGAGCGATAGCTCCTACCAATATCAGGTAAAACAGTATTTGTAAATTTAACTCAATTATGTTTATATGAAGAATTATATAAAACTGAGCTCTGTTTTCTTCCCTTGCACGAGTTACTCCTGATATTGGAGCTGGAATGGCCGCCTCCTGTAATTGAGCTAATGAAGTTGCTAGCATCCCTCACCAAAGAACTATGAGACCAGAGATTGTTAGTTTGATAATGATTACCATGGGAAATATCATTCTTGAATTTCCCACTCTGTAAGTATGCTTCCACACTGTTTTCATAATCATCTGAATAAAGCTGATGAAACAGTGAATTATTCTTGCTTGCCTTTCGATTAAGAATGTGAAATTCTGTTTCTATGCATTTCCATATTTGAATGGCTTCTGTTTCCTTTTTAGAATGCAACCTAGCATTCCTTTCCTTCCATATATGATATATGGCATTAGTTAGCATGACGCTAGCTTTGTTGAATTCTTTTGATTTGATTTTGAAGCTTTGTTGTATATGTTGAATACTACCTTTGATGTTTTGCATTGGAATACTTTGACTGAAACTGAGCTTGTTTTTAGCAATGAACCAGATGTGTCTTGAGTAATTGCAGTCAAAGAATAAGTGTTCTGCTGTTTCATTTTTTTTTTTTGCAAAAGAGACATTTGATTTTATTATTTTTGCTCCATTTTTTGCATTTATCTTTGGTTGGCAATCTGTTTAACAGAGCAAAATAGGCACAATGTGCCATTGTTCAACGTCTAGTTTTCCATCGAATTAGAAAACCGTCAAGAAATTTTGAAATAAAATTTACCGCAAGCGCACGGCGTACAAAAGTTAGTACATGACGAGTACGGGTCAATCCGTAAGAAATTGTTCGATTTTAAAATTTTCTAATCAATCAAATTAAACCAAAAGTGGAGATTGTTTTGAAAACTAGAAAGCTAAGCAAATGTTGAGATTAAAACTATGTGATTAAAATTCAATTTAGAGGCAAATCCACTTTCTTATATTTTTCACATAAATCAAATAAAATCAAATGATGATCTCTTTTTAATCGAGGATTAGTGATGTATTTATCATAAGCATGGCCTATTTGAGTTATTAATTAACACAAATAAAACCATCAAACTATAATACAACTCCGGTCCTACTTTTCATATCTCATGAAACATACCATAGAAAATAAAACCAAAATCTAGTTTAAGCATAAACTATTTACTATTAATTAGTAACATAGATCATCAAATTTTGATTCAAACTTCACTTCATTGCCATGATCATATTTAGATGAAGAGGCAAATTGTGACTTATGAGATAAGCAAAGCCTATTTGTTATGAACAAAGTAGGCTATCAAATTCAACATAAAACACAAACAAGCATAAACATTCATTTTCTCATAAAGCACAAAAGAGATCATACATAGAAAATTTTATGTTGAATCTACATGATAGAAGAAAGCTTCATTACCCCTAAATTATAGGGGTTTAGCCTCTCATTTGTGTTATCATTTCAACACATAAAGATTTCAACATTGAAAATGAAATAAAGTAGAGAATAAACAAAGAAAAAGAAGATTAACTATTAAATGGAAATGAACTAAACTAGTGCATAAATGTAAATCTAACTATGAACATTAAATGAAAGAGAGCACAAGAATAAAATGAGCATAAAAGTAAAGAAACACAAGTAGAAAAGAGAAGAGAAAGAGGCTAGAGAGCCATTTTTATTTCATGAAACATAGAGCTTACAACTTGCATTTTTCATTTCCTCACTAATATCAAAGAGTAGAAGATATTTACATGTACATAAAAGGGCTATTTGTACATTCATAAAACCTAATTCTATTTTTAGGGAGCTTCCCAAACTGCCCTTTAGGAAGTGTGGCCACCAAGTAACCATTAGCCACTAATTAATCCATCATTTAATGTGCATGAAGCTTTAAGCTCCACTTAGTTGTCCATTAGCTTCTAATTGTAGATTTAGGTAAGTGGGTGGAGTCCTCCATTATCATGGTCTTGAATTATTTCCCTCTTTTTTCCTTTGTATTCATTTGTGCATGCATGTATCTTCATAAAAGCCTCTTCCATATGCATCCAAATTCCTATAAAAATCATCCAAAAATGTCCAAGTAAAAATTCTTAAATTTACACATGCACAAAAATGACCATTTTGCCCCTGAATGAAGATGAATATATGATGATTTGAAAATAATTGAATTATGGTTTTAAACATGTTAAAATGCCCAAATATGACTTTTATTTAAATAAAAATAGATAACATATGGATGTAAATATATGCACATTTACGTGCACATCAAATACCTCCACACTTATCTTTTTATTCATCCTCGAATAAAGGAAAAATAAGATAAATCCATTTTCGTAGGGAGCACGATTGCATTGAGCGTATGCAATAAGCCGTTAAACCTCTAGGTGTCCCCAATAGGACGAGTGTTGTCTCGTGAGGGTTTTCAGCGGATACTACCCACAAAATCCAAATGGAAAGTGAAAATATTTACAAAATGCAAGATTTATTTACAATGTGATGAATGCAAGTTTATGAAAATATTCACAAATGAAGGAATTACTTTCAAATTGACACGAATAAGTTAAATATAAATTTAGGTCATTATCAATAATTTTAAGTCCTTTTACTTGTCAAAATTTCCAACAAAAATTAAGTTATCATAACAAATAGACAATAATTTAACTCGTTGTTTCGGTCGATAATATAGTGTAACTATGAAATAAACCCTTAGTTGATTATCAAAGTTGATCAAAGTGGTATGTTTATTTCTTTCCAATAATAAGTCAAATCAAACAAGTTAAAATGGTGCTTGGATTTCAATTGTTTACTCTCTCTTATTTGAAAATTTTATTGATATTAACAATATTTACATATGCCTAACTCAGGTAAACTGAGGCCAGATATATTATCCGTGCACTGCCTTGCGGATTGATGTGAGGGGAATACAGAGCGTGGCGAGTGAACACACAAGTGTGAACACTTATCGACTGTAGGCGTTATTAAAAAGAATTTTTATATACATACACCTAACTCAGGTAAACTGAGACCAAATATACTGATCATGCACTGCCTTTCGGGCTTACGTGAGAAGGGTCAGAGCATGGCGAGTGAACACACGAGTGTGAACACATGACTCTAGGTGTTAAAAATATATATACATATATACAAATGTTGTTGTTTTTTGGAAAGAGAGAGTTTTGCAAAAATCATCTTAGCACCATTTAACTTAGAAGATAAAAATGTTCTATCCTTTACTTTAAATTTACCACTTTTTTAAACAAAGATTTTCAATTAGAACATACTTCATAATTAACACATACGAACCTTTCTATATACTAGTTAAACCTTTGTTATTTGTAATCAAGCTTCATTTTTATTTTTGTTAAGACAAATAAATTTTCAAAAATTTCAATTTATTAACCAGAACTTATACTTATCCTATAGTGTTTCTTCAAAAATAAATCAAAATGCTAAAAAGAAAATGTTTTTGAGATTTAGAAATTTTGAGATTTTTTTTAAGTTAAAAGAAAATGAAAATTCAAAAATTCCATGAAACTAAAATGAAAATGAAAATGAGACTCCCCCTACACTTAATTTTGACTGTGTCCCCACAGTCAATGCATGATATAATGAGTGTAACGAGGAAAACTATGTACGTATTTACAAAAGAGGGTTAACATTCTTACTAGACGTAGCTTGGCTCATGAAGAATCATGAGCTACTCCTCTTGGTTATTCGGCAATTCCAAGAAAGGTTTCAAACGATGACCTTTGACTTTGAAAATCGATCCATCCCTAGGGTTTTCTATTTCTATGGCCCCATGTGGAAAAACAGTTCGTACCACAAATAGTTCGGTCCATCTCGATTTAAGTTTCCCAGGGAATAAATGAAGTCTAGAGTCATATAAATGAACTTTCTGGTTAGGCGAAAACGTCTTCCTTAGGATTGACTTGTCATGAAAAACTTTGGTTTTTTCTTTGTAAATTTTCTCTTTTTCAAACGCGTCGTTCCTAAGTTCTTCTAGTTCGTTGAGTTGTAGTTTTCGGATTTCGCCAGCTTTCTCAAGATCAAAGTTTATGTTCTTTATTGCCCACAACGCTTTGTGTTCGATTTCAATAGGTAAATGGCAAGCTTTACCGTAAACTAAACGAAATGGGGACATCCCAAGGTTAGTTTTAAAAGTAGTACGGTAAGCCCAAAGCGCATCGGTCAATTTCTGAGACCAATCTTTTCGATTTTTATTGACAGTTTTCTCCAAGATTTGTTTTATTTGACGATTTGAAACTTCAACTTGGCCACAAGTTTGAGGATGATACAGAGTCGATAACTTGTGGGTTATCGAGTATTTTTTCATTAAAGTTTCAAAAGAACGGTTGCAAAAATGGGTCCCGTTATCACTGATTACTGTGCGAGGTGTGCCGAACCTCGAAAAGATGTTTTCTTTGAGAAATTTCACAACAATTCTATGGTCATTGGTTTCGCAAGAAACGGCTTCGACCCAATTTGAGACGTAATCGACAACGAGAAGGATATACAAGTTTCCAAAAGAATTGGCAAAAGGTCCCATAAAATCGATACCCCAAACAAAAAAGATTTCGATCGTAAGTATGGGGTTTAGAGGCATCATATCTCTTCGAGAAATTCGTCCAAGCATTTGACATCGATAGCAAGGTTTGCAAAATTCGAACGAGTCTTTGAAAAGAGAAGGCCAATAGAAACCACACTGAAGCGCCTTTTCCGCATTTTTTCGAGGACTGAAATGTCCACCACATGCTTGATTGTGGAAAAACGAAAGAACGCTCCTGATCTCATTATCTGAAATGCAATGTCGGATGATTTGGTCGGGACAATAGTTGAACAAGTATGGATCGTCCCAACAGAAATATTTCACTTGGGACATGAATTTGTATTTGTCCTGTTTGGACCAAGAGGAGGGAGTTTCTTTAGTGACTAAGTAGTTCACTATATCAGCGTATCATGGGTTGATAGAAATTGAAAGAAGTAGTTCATTGGGGAATTTTTCATTGATCGACAAAGAAGATGGTGCGTTCGAAAGACGAGATAAGTGATAAGTTATGACATTATCGGATCCTTTTTTGTCTTTGATTGTAAAGTCAAATTCTTGAAGTAAAAGGATCCAACGAATCAAACGGGATTTAGCATCCTTTTTAGCGAAGAGATATCGAAGCGCGGAGTGGTCCGTGTACACAGTAATGTGTGAACCTATCAAGTAAGGTCAAAACTTTTCGAGCGCAAAAATGACAGCTAGAAGCTCTTTTTCGGTTGTTGTGTAGTTGAGTTGAGCGTCGTTCAAAGTCATGCTTGCGTAGTAAATGACATGAAGGATTCTGTTGATGCGTTGTCCTAAGACAGCACCTACCGCAAAGTTAGAAGCGTCACACATTATTTCAAAAGGAAGATCCCAATTGGGTGCGCAAATGATTGGAGCAGAAATGAGTTCATTTTTTAGACGTTCAAAAGAAGAGATACACTTAGAGTTGAAATCGAATGGAACGTCTTTTCCGAGGAGAGTCGTTAAAGGACGAGCGATTTTGCTAAAGTCTTTCACAAAGCGTCGATAAAAGCCAGCGTGTCCTAGAAATGATCAAATGTCCTTAACAGATTTTGGAATAGGTAGATTAGCAATGACGTCGATTTTCGCTTTATTTACCTCAATGCCTTTATTTGAGATGATATGTCCAAGGACTATGCCTTGTTTGACCATAAAGTGGCATTTTCCCCAAATCAAAGTCAAATGTTTTTCTTTACATCGATTTAGAACCAATTCGAGATGATGTAAACATTGTGAAAAAGAATCACCAAAAATAGAGAAATCGTCCATAAAAACTTCTACGAAGCATTCAATCATGTCGGAAAAAATGCCAACCATGCATCATTGGAAAGTAGCAGGACCGTTACAAAGTCCGAATGGCATACGTTGATAAGCAAAGGTACCAAATGGACACGTGAAAGTCGTTTTCTCTTGATCTTCGGGAGTGATTGGAATTTGGTTATAGCCGGAATAACCATCATGGAAGCTGTAGAATTCGTGACCGGCTAAACGTTCGAGCATTTGGTCGATAAATGGAAGAGGGAAGTGATCTTTACGTGTTGCAACATTTAGTTTTCGATAGTCAATGCAAACATGCCAACCCGTTTGAGTACGTGTTGGAATAAGTTCGTTTGAATCATTCTTGACAACGGTTAGCCTAAACTTTTTTGGTACAATGTGAATTGGGCTGACCCATGAACTATCAGAGATTGGGTAAATGATTCTGTGGTCGAGAAGTTTAAGAATTTCATAACACACCGCATCTTTCATTTTTGGATTAAGCCTTCATTGCGCGTCACGAACAGGCTTGTCATCGTCGATTAAATGGATGCGATGTTGAACAAGAGCGGGACTAATTCCCTTTATATCGGAAACCGACCATCCAATTGCTTCTCTGTTTTTCGAAAGAATAGAGAGTAACGAGGTTTCTTGATCAAGAGAGAGAGTTGCGGAAATTATGACGGGCAATGTTTCGTCATCACCTAAGTATGCGTACTTAAGGTGATTGGGAAGTGGTTTGAGGTCCAACTTTGGGAGTTTTTCGATCAAAGAGTTGGGTTGATATTTGGACTTAATTGGAAGCGATTCAAAAGGAAGAGTGTATTCAATCTCGTTAGGAATTTCATGAAACAATTTTTCATACTCGGCCCCGCGTTCATCGTTAAGATAGTGTCTCGTTTTCAAAGTTTTCGCAAATGGCACTAACTTCCAACGTTTGGTCACGAGGTTCATTCGATTGGCTTTCAAGATTGAAAATGTTGAGATCCAAAGTCATGTTTCCAAAAGAGATTTTCATTGATCCGTTACGACAATTGATTAAGGCATTTGAGGTGGCTAAGAATGGTCGGCCTAAAATCAATGGAATTTGACTCGCGGGATTTGTCATGGGTTGTGTTTCGAGAATGATAAAATCAACAGGGAATATGAATTGCCCTACTCGAATGAGCACGTCCTCGATTTCTCCTACGGGCTTCTTAATGGAACGATCGGTGAATTGAAGCATAACTTTTGTGGGTTTGGGCTCACCTAAGCCTAATTGTTCATAAACGGAGTATGGAATCAAGTTGACACTCGCGCCTAAGTCTATCAAACATTTGTTAATCGTCTTGTCTCCAATTGTGCACGAAATCGTAGGGCAGCCAGGATCTTTGTATTTAACGGGCTTGGATTGGAACAAGACCTCACTCAAACTGGCAGCTAAGAAGACTTTTTTGGGCACTTGAGTGTGTCGCTTTTGGGTGCAGAAGTCCTTAAGAAATTTCGCATAAGTGGGGACTTGCTGAACGATGTTAAGGAGCGTAATGTTAACTTTCACTTGTTTAAAAATTTCGAACATCTTTTCCATTTGGTCCGAGTGTTTCTTTGGTCGAAGACGATGTGGAAATGGAACACGATACTCGGTAGGCTAGTCTACTCGACTAGAAGAAGAATTTTTATTGGCATTCGATTCAACGTTTGGCTCCACGTTCTGTTCAGATTCGTTCGTTGTTTTAGAAGTGTCGAGAGAGGTTTTCGGTAAATCGTTTGGGTTAACGACTTGATTATCGATTTGTTTACTGGAACGTAGAGTTGTGATAGCATTCAATTGGGTGACATTGTTATCTTGAAAAACATGGGCTTGATTTGACTTTCCGTTTTGATTTCTGGGATTTGGAAGGGGCTGGCTTGGAAATGTTCCTCGTTCGCGTTCACTTACAGATGTGGCTAATTGGCTCATTTGCATTTCGAGTTTTGCAATTGATTGGTTCGTGTTTTGCGTATATGAGGTCAATAAATTTTGCAAATTGCTGTTTTATTGAAGGCTTTGAGTAGTTGCTTTAGCCAATGTTTCAAGGGTTTTCTCAAGCGAAGTTAAACGTTTATCGTCTTGGGGAGGTTGAGCAGCATTTGGTTGAAAATTTGATTGTTGCGGTTGATTATGAGACGGACCCGCAAAGTTTGATTGAAAATGGTTGGGTTGAAAGGGACGATTCGAAGCATTATTCGGGAAAGCTTGAAAATTGGGACGAACCGTATTCGTGTTAGGATTGTTTTGGTTCCAAGCAAAATTTGGATGATTTCTCCAACTAGGGTTGTACGTTGGAGAAAATGGGTCGTTTTTGGCTTTATTGAAAGCATTGATTTGTTCGACAGAGTTGGGACACTGATCGGCTATATGATTAGGATCGTTGCATTTATAAAACATCGGTTGGGAAGCTTGGTTCATTTGATTCGATGAGAAAACATTATCGAATTTTTTAATCATTGTGTCGATCTTAGCTTCCAAAGCAAAAGAAGATCCTATCGAGTGTGCACTCGATAGTGAGTAAATTGATATTTTGTTCGAACGTTCTCATTGGGACGACTTTTCAGCGAGGTTTTCAAGAAATTGCCAAGCATCGTCATGATGTTGGGCAAGAAAGTTGCCTTGGCACATTTATTCGAGCATGGTTTGTGAGCTGTTTTCGAGTCCATCGTATAAGATTTGGCAAATCGTCCATTTTTCGAAGTTATGGTGTGGACATTTTATTAAAAGCTCTTTGAATCTTTCAAAATATTTTCCGAATGGTTCTCCCTTGAATTGATGAAAATTTACAATTTCGTTTCGGATTCTACTCGTTTTTTCCAAAGGGTTGAACTTATTTAAGAAAGCTTTTACCAATTCTTCCCACGTTTTAATTGAGTTCGATGGTAAGCTGTACAACCATTTTTCAGCGTAATCCGTAAGAGCGAATGAGATTAATCAAAGTTTGATTCCGTCATCGGAAAGTTGTTGGAGTTTTATGGTTGCGCAAACTTGTTCAAATTTAGTCAAGAAAATGTATGGGTCATCGTGCTCGAAATTTCCAAATTTTAGAAGCGTGGCAATATGATTTGAGTGAATTTCGAAATGGTTACCCGTAGGGGCAGGTAACGTGATGCAAGATGGAATAGAAACTCTATCGGGAAAGATTCTATCCATAATAGTTCGATGGGTGTTTTCGTTCGCCATTTCGGGAGGATCGTATGTTCGAGTTAAACGATTAGTTGTTGAGTCGCGAGTCCAACGATTTGTTGTTGTGTCACGAGTCCAAGTACTCATGCACAAGTGAAGGTCGAGAAGAGAAAGAAGTTAGAATCGAGTTTAGAGAATGAAAGAAGATTTGAAAAACGAAGTGAAAAATTGTTTTTGTTTTTATTTTTTTACAAGGAAGAAAACTATTTACCAAGTGAAATTTATTTTCAAAAGAAAAGTTTGATTTTTTGTTTTGTTTTTGGCCTTTCAAATTTTTTTATATGTTTTTGTTTTTATATTTTTTGTTTTTGAATTTTCAAATATTTACCAAAAGGATTTTTTGTTTTTTTTAGAAAATGGAAATTTGATTTTTGTTTTTGTTTTTGAATTTTCAAATCATTTTTTTTGTTTTTGAATTTTTAATTTTTTTTTCCTTTTTTTAAAAGATTTTATATTTTTTTTTTGAATTCTTGTTTTTGATTGAAAATTTTCATAGGAAAGGAAAAAAGGATTTTTTTTACAAGGAAGAAAACTAAGTTAAGTAAAATTTACAATTTTTTTTATTTTTGGATTTTTTTTTAAATATGTACGAACTAATGCAAATAAATGAATGCATAGGAATTAATTACAGTTTTCTATCCATAGTAGCTCCTAATCCAAAATTGTATAATCACACTTTGTCTTAAATCAACAAAAATATTTCTCAGCCAGGTAACGGGCAGGAGTTATCGGTGCACCACGAATCACCTTAGCAATGCAGCCAAAGGATTAAATACCTTCAGAGGAACAACCAGTATAATATTTATGAATCGCCCTAATTTTTATAACTAGTTATTACTCTGCCGTAAACTAGACACCAAAAAATAAAATTGTTCAAAGAAAACAATTGTGAAGATACAATTAAGCCCTAGATGAGCTCGCGACACCCTTAAGTCGAATGTCTAACCTTTATTATTAGTCAAATTCTATGATGAAATGCATTTGTGGGCTAAGGACTAGGTAATGAAATCCCTCACCTTATGTGAATTGGGGTATTGCCCTTAGAAAAGAAAAACAAGATGAGATGAATGCAAAACAAAAATTAAACGTGAATTTACAATGCAACTAAAATGAAATTTGGTTTTTTTTTGTTTTTGGATTTTGAATTTTTTTATATAAATGCAAATGCAAGCAACCAACAATGCAATTCAAATAAAACTAGAGAAGAAAGCACATTACCAAAGCGTGCAGATTATTTAGAAAAAAAATTAGCGGCGTTTTTTTTTCTTTAGCAAGCAAGCAAGCAATTATTTTGGCAAGCACTTCTTTTGTTTGATATTCTGCTTTGGCAACCTAAAATGAAAATTAGATATATAAATTTTATTCACTACAAGAAAAATTGCTTTTAACAGCAATGGGGAACAGCGTTTAAAAGTTGATTGCTGTTGTTGAACCTTTTATAGGTAGGAAAAACTAAAAACAACACAATAAAACGCTGAGATTTTTATTCAGCAATTTGTGAAATGTCATTCCCTCTAAAAATTTCATTACCGCGTAAATTAATTTCCCTCTTCTAGCCAAAATAAGAAACCTAAATCACATACGCCTCCAAATCTTAATTGCTTCCCTCTTCTAGCCAAAAATAACTCACACAATCCACGTTTACTTCTCAATTCAGGATCAAAGTCAAACCAGGCGATGGTACTAAAATCACAATCACACAATCCACGTTCGCGTCTCAATTCAATGAAATCGCACCTAAGAACCTCACTGCTGAAAATTGCAACTGCGAGAATCGGTCTTTGGAACTTGATGAGGTTGTGGTTGGCTGGGCGGTGCTCGAAGAGGTGGAAATAAAGATTGGTTTTGTTGGCGAAGTTGATCAAGTTGAATAAGTTGAATTGGTGGAGATTGCTGAAGGTTGGTGGGTTCGAATAAGGGGATTTCGGTGAGGCAATTTGTGAAGTTGATGATGATAGTTTGGGGTCTGTTAGGTGGCAAGTTGCAGTGGGTGATTGGAGGAGTTCGCTCGATATTTGTAGGAAATTGATGAATCTGGGATAGTGGTACGTAGGTGAGCAAGCAGTGGTAAGTGGTGCTAAGGGAGAGATGATGGAATCGCTTTAGTTGGTTTGTCATTGGTTAACGGGACTACTGCTGTTGACGGTCGGGGTCACAGATAATTGCAGTGGTAATGGTGGAGGATTTGCTTAATGGTTGAGTTTGGTATCAGAAGTGAAGATGTTGTGTTGAATGATGGTGGTGGTGTTGCTCTGGTATACGGCAGTGTGATTGAAGTGGTTGTGAACTTTTGATTATTGGCAGTAAATGTAGGAGATAGATTTTGGGGGGAAGGTGATGCAGAAGTTATTGAGGTAGACTTGCAGTTCCAAGTTTTGCAGAGGGGAGTGTTGATTGGCAGAAGCTAGGTGGTGCTGATGGTGGAAATGGAATTTAAACCCCACCAGTTGCACTTATGATTTTAAAAAATGCTTTGTCAATTTTTTCTGCACGTACAACAGGTAACCACTGATTTAGAGATTGCTAGGATATGCTTCTGTATTCTTAAACTGTACATTTGAATTTACATTCTCCGCTCTGCTAAATATTTGAATAGGCTGTCTATTTATTATGTAGTATCTTGGTCCAGCTTTTATTTTTCTAGATTAATTTCACATTTATCCTATTATTGTCACTCATTCCATTTTTATTTCTTTTTGGATTGCAGCACGATGTAGTGTTCCAACTAGGGAGGCCAAAGGTGTTTTAGTTCAACAAGCTTTTCAAGTTGCCATTTCTTTTCTCTTGTTCACGGTATGTTTTCGCCTTTGACATTGCATATCATTTACTTTTTGGGAAGTATTTGGATAAATCACATATTAATTTAGCAAACAGGATGTAGATTCTGGATCTCTTTGAAATCTGATTCATGAAATATTTCCAATTGTCTACTTTACATAACCTTTCTTGTTTTTACTTTTGATTAATTGATGTTATACAGTTCGAAAAAAACAATATCTGTATTGTTTCTTGATTCAACAATTTAAAAAGTTATAGTAAAATTTTCTCTATTTGAAATTTAATTTGAAGTAGTCATAGATCTACATACTTAGTGAATTGAACATCATAAAGTAAAAGTTCACTTTATTTCAGCATTTGCTGAAGTAGTTCAAATACAACCTCCAATTGTTTACATAATGACGACGTGAATAATCATCTTAAGTTTATACTAAGTCACATGGAGATGTCCAAATGTTGCTTAAAGGCTACGCAAGTAGCTCAATCATGTTAACTAATATTTATTTTACCTTAATTCTAATTCTACATGTAAAACCTTTCAAAATACCATGTAGATCCATGCATTTCATATAGTAAAAACCCAGTCGTTCCTAATTAGTTTTTGTGCTGAAGCACTTTCTTTGATGTCTTCATTCTTTTATTTATTTTATACAGATTTTTGAAAGCAAGAAAATTTGATATTGAGAAAGCAATAATCATGTGGGCCGAAATGCTCAGGTGGAGGAACGAATTTGGTGCTGACACTATTCTAGAGGTAATTATAGCTTATTTGCCTTTTTTACTTGCCAAGTTTGATTGAGAAGCACCAGTTTTTTCAAGCTTAGGAGATTCTGCTAACAGAGGGTTTTATACATACATGCATGCATGAATTTATTACTCTTAGACTTTTTCTTTAAAAAAATGCTTTACGAACTCATGTTTAATTCTTACACACGTTAGTAATTTTGGCACCTTTATGTTTTTATTTTATATGCAAATTGATGTGGAGCATAACTGATTCAAGTATTTTTGACGTATGTATACTTAGGGCTGTTACAGTTGATATATTCAACTTTCAAATCATGGTAACAATATGCATGATAACCATTACAAAACTAAAATGGTAATCATTTCAAAGCTCAATATGGCAACCTTTTAGCTTTTACTGATGATGGTTATACTTTTCAAATTGATGGTTGGTCACATTGTTTGTAACTGTTATCAAAATTTGATATTAGCAGTCAATTCATAGAGTAAGTAGTTAATATCTCAAAAGTTCCTTATAACTTTGTTTATCTAGTTTTAAGGCTAGTGGTCATCCCTAATTAGTTAGAATATCAACTGAAGGAAAAATTCATCATTAAGGCTTGTTTGCTGAAGTATAATCGAAACAAAATATGCTTTTTCTACCACTGTGACAAAGGTTTGAAAAAGTGAACTGAAATGATCTTAAATCGAGCAAATTAACCTTTTTAGTAAATCATACCGTGAACTTGTTGCACCTATTCCTATGAGTATCAACAATGCAACTTCTATTGGAAACCAACTACAGTTCATTGCACATTGTCATCTAATTTGAATGAGCATGTTGGTATAACTAAACTGAACCTCTTTTAGAAAGGGAATGAGTCATCTACTTCAGCACCTATGGACATTGTTCCAAATTCAAACAGGCATTCTGCATTCCATAGCAAAAGTAATTCAACTGTGTGTGTATATGTAAAATTTCATTCACATCTAATTCCTTTCTGTCCTAGAAACTGTCTCCAAAGATGCCATTTCAGCTTGCCTTGGATGTTGTCGTGAAAATGTTGAGAGCTTGTGCTCACCATCATCGCCAAGGACAGGTAACAAGTTATGTATGTTATTTTTGAGATCATTTTATGCTTTTTTTCTTCTATTAATCGTTGAATCCTGTAGCCAAATATAGTGGCACTTTATATTTAATATTATGGCCTGATAATTGAAACACAACTTTGCATGCACTAAACATTACTCAATTACTATTTCTCTCATATTTTTATTATTTGTTTGCTTATTAAACTACACATATACATGTATATATAACCGGTCCATTTTAATAATATATACATCAAATTACAGCTAACATAATAAAATATAAAAAATAAAACCACTACCTAATATTATAAAATTTAACCGAGTTAATTTTGTTTTATGAAAATTAAATTATATTATAAAAATTAAACGAGTCTAAAATAATAATATTAATTAACCAAGTTTATAAAAATCAACTAAGTTTTATAAAAATTCAATAAGTTTATAAAAATTAACCAAGCAGTATAAAAATATAACTAAATCTTCTATAATAATAATAATGTAGTTAACTAAGATTTATAAATCTAATAAGTTTATAAAAATTAACTAAGTATTAAAAAAAAGTAAATAATAATTATAAGTTAACTAAGTTATATAAATATTAAATAAGTTTATAAAAAACTAACTAAGTATTAAAAAAATTTTCAACTCGAATTTAGTGAATTTAATGAACTTGTGAATTCGTGATTAATATATTGGTCAAAATTTCATAGATTAATTATGATAAAATTCAACAGCATGGTTTATGTCATAATTTCTCTTGTCTACCGATATCATCTTCCTCAAATTTTGAATAAACATTTTCTATGTTTTGAGCTCTTCAAAAACATTATTTTAGTGAAAACTAGATAATGAATATGGCTTGGTTTTTATTTTTTTTAGCATGGCTGACAAACAAAATGACACTTGAGCTTTCTTTTGGTATGCTTTGCAACAGTTTCACCTTTCAAATTTTATGGCATATTTTAGTCAGGATTAGGTTCGATATTCTATGAATATGTTATAGGAATACCATTAAAGTATCAATTAACCTAAGTTTTGCATTTATTGCAGCTTGTATGTTATTTCATTGAAATATCTGATTGTAGAGAAGAAGTTAGCGAAGGGGCACAATGTTTTTTTATTTTAACCATGTTAATATGTAAGTTCTGCAAAGTGATTGTCAAACAACTAGAACTAGAACTAAGTTAACTGAGTTTTATAAAAATTAACAAGTTTAATTTATAAAAATATAAAATATTACTTAATCCTCTATAATAATAATAATAATAAACTAAGATTTATAAGAATAACAATAAGTTGACTATGATTTACTTCTTGACCCGATCACCACTTATAAGAATATCAATATCACTTAGTAGACAGTTCTTTTTCAAATGACTACCGGAGAAATATGAAGGCTGTCAACGACACTGATATACAATCCTATGCAATAGAGTAAATTTCATTTTATATAGGACATGTTGAAAATTTTAGTTCCAATATTCTTACTTTGTTTTAATTGTGCTTCAAAGGTTCGAATGTGCTGACTCCTTGTTCCCTACTGCGTCAAGATTCCAAGTCTCTAGGTCGTAGGAGGTATGTTTCTGAACTATTATTTCAACATTTCATTTTATCAGAATCGTGCTCTGCAAAACATTTTTGAATTTGCAACCCAATGCAAGAATAAAAGAGCAGGCTATAAAGAGTATTTTTTAGAATAAAATTGAAAAGGACATAGATTCTGAATTCAATCAGGTTGGTGACTGACTGATTAATTTACATTTTAGGCTTTTGACTGCAAATGTACCACTTGGTATTCAAATGCTGCTTCTCCATTATATCACTTTCACCACTCTGCACCACTGCCTCACATCCTACTTGCATAAGCTTGACAGATATGCTTTTGCTTTACTCTACCTTCACTGTGATTGATGCATTATTCTTGCATCACAAGCCAAATTTCTACTCAGATTTTGGTAACGTTGACATACAACATCAATGTAATTCATTGTTATGTTTTTGACGAATTTTCTAAATATGCTATTCCAGCTAAAAATATTATAGGGAATAGAATTGGCAACTAGGTTGCACTATTCAATGTGGAAACTGAATTAGAGGGTGTGATGATATCCCTGACATTAGAATGTCTGATTTTGATGAAATACCAAGTGATCATACTGTGAATTTGGTGAGATGGTGTGATGTTATCCTTGACATTCTTCATTTGCAACTTAGAAACTATCTATATTCATTTCAGTTTTTGCTTGATTACAATAGTTGAGGGCTTCCATACATAGATATCAAGCTGGAAAGGCTAGATATGCTCGTTTTAGGCAGACCAACGACTTGTTGGTTGATTCAGGTTGGCACTGTAGCTTTAGGCAGACCAACGACTTAGGCAGACCATACATAGATAACATGGTATAATAGCCAACCTCAATAGCTTAACAGCTTTTCAAACTTGTTTTCATTTGTAATCTAATCAATCAGAGAAGTCTCATAATTTGGATCATAAAATATAACAATTTAATTAAGTTATACAAAAAAAAATTAAATTATAAGAAACAATTAAGTTTTATAACAATTTAACTAAGTTAACCAAGTTTAATAATTAAATAATTTTCTAAAAGGTAACTAAGTTTTATAAAACATAAATAATTTATAAAAAGTAACTATGTTTTATAAAAAATTAACTAAGTTAAAGTTTCATAAAAATTAAATAAATTTCTATATACTATCAAAATTTTATAAAAATTAAATAAATTTATAATAACTAATTAATTTTAACAATATTTTTAACTAAGTTATATTTTTATAAAAATTAACTAAATTTATGAAAATTAATCTATTCTATAAAACTTTTATATAAAAATTAACTAATTTTACAAAAATTGACTTACTTTTACAAAATGCAAAGCAAGTTTTGTAAATTATACATTTATAAAATTAAACATATTTAAAAAAATTAACTATGTTTACAAATTATTTATATATTTATACATTGCATTTGAGCAAGCTGCTATCACAAACAATTTATGTATCTACATTGAATTCAATTAAATTCAAAAAATTAAACATAAAGGTATGCAATAATAATCCATTTTTAAACTTATTTCTAGCTATGGTCAAAAAAAATTATGCACACGTCTATTGGATGTGCTTGCATACTGGTATTAAATATAGATAAAATTGACAGCTCGATCTCTCTGCCATTACCACTAAACAATATTTCATCCTCAACCTTTAGAAAATAAGGAAGGTTCATGTGATCCAATACCACCTCTAGAATTCATTTTTTAATATCCCCTCGTTGGCTTTAACCAACATTTTGCTTTTGTTAGAAAATTTAAAGCCCTTAGCTGGGCTCTATAAATGCTGTAGCAGGCCCCCAAATATGGTGTTCTATAGTCGTGGTTACATAATATGTTTGTTAACTTTTAGAACTTCACTTGATTTGACCATTATGTTTTTACACTCTGTGTAGTAATTTTAATTTGCATTTATGAACTGTAATCTTTTTGTCTATAGCCATTAGCTAATAAAAATTCAAATTACTTTTTTCTTTTGAGTCATATTCTATTATTTATTGTTTGCTAATATGCATTTCCACTGACAGAGACATTAGTGCACTCCTCTCTTGAACCATGTCAAGATGCAGATTTCACATTTCCAGTAAACTTTAATTTCAGTGAACACACAATCTATGTACGATGCCGTCCCTATCTAAAAGATTTCATGGAAAAGGTTGCTAGCCTCTTTGAGATCACCATATTTACTGCAAGCCAAAGTATTTATGCAGATAAGCTTCTTAATATTCTTGATCCTAAAAGGAAATTGATTCGACATCATGTTTTTCGTGAATCATGTGTCTACGTGGATGGTAATTATATGAAAGATTTGTCGGTTCTTGGTCGTGATTTGGCACGGGTTATCATCATTGACAATTCCCCTCAGGTAAATGCTTTCCCTGTGATTTTATGTCAGTATATGTTACCAAATTTAAAAAATAAAAAATAAAATAAAAACAGAAAACTACTACTTCGATGCATGTTAATATATGTTATCAAATTTAAAGAAAGGATTAATTGTTAAGATTTGGATGTAAAAAGAAGGGTAGAAATGGCTGTTAATTTGTTTTGATAAATGTCAAGAACATTTTGAGGTTCTTGCCTTTTATTGCTGCATTTCAAATATTCTAATACACTGTAAAAGATGCTTCATAAACAAAACTATTATTAAATGAGCCCAGCCCACTGATAACCCACTAAAAATTAGATAGCTGCGATTCAAATTATGGGCAGATGAGGACTATTGAATTATGCCCGTTAGTTTCAGGATAAAGAGATATGTCCAATATAGATTTGTATTATGCAGAACAGCAGAATATCCCAACATAAGTGTTCGACTCCCACTTTAAACTTAATTAATTTAAAATAAACTTAAGAATTAATTACCAGTTTAAGATATTTTATTTAAATGTCTTTTATTGGTAATTAATTCTTTAAGTTTAGTTTAAATTAATTAAGTCCGAGCCCAACCCTTAAACAAACTCGAGTTTTTGAGAAAAGAAGAAAGTTCTCGGGTCTAAGCTCGGGTTGTTACTGAGATTGGCTCGGGTATTTGTATTAGCTGATTTAAAATTTAAAATAAATCAAGTTAAACATTTTCTTAACTAATTCTTTAAAATAATTAATGTTTTAATTAAGTTTGGGATTAGTTAAAAGTTATAAATTGTTTTAAATTAATTAAGTTTAAGATATTTTATTTAAATGTCTTTTATTGGTAATTAATTCTTAAGTTTATTTTAAATTAAATTAAATTAAAAGGTGTAATTAAGTAGTTAATTTAAAGGGTTTGACCTTATTTTGGGAACGGATTGGTTGGACAAGCATAGGGCTGTCACAGTTGGTAATCCCACACATGAGAAAGTTGCGTTGGACATTCTGTCCACGATCTACAGATGATACAACAAAACAGAAAAGGCAAAGTTCTGGCCTAATCAACGATCTACAGATGATACAAACACTATTCACAATTTGTTACACTGACATGGCATACAACTTCACCCTAACTTACATGCAACTACAGTTCCAACGTTGCATCATTACACTATGGTTTTCTTTAGTTTGAATATAATTGCACTACAATCTTCATCTTAGCCATAACTGCAGTTGGTCATAGTAGTTTAGATCAAATAGTTTTTGGTAGCAAGTGTTTTAACTTAGCCTGTTTCAGTTTGTTTCAGATCGTCTGCTTCAGATTAGTTCTTCCTATTGCTCTCAATGCTTCAGTTCTATGCTTTATTGCAGCAGGTGTTTCAGGACATAGTTTAGTCTACTCTGATCATATTCACTATCTGTCTGGTACATTAGTTTAGCTAGTACTCTAGTCCAGTTCATCATATTGCCAGGTAAATTAACCTTGGGATGGATGCATACTACAATAGTGGGAAATTGATTATCCTCTTTAACCCCATGTACTAGCTTACTTATTAGATTTTATGTAATATAATCAGTAATATTGTTTTCTCTGAAGTTGTGATGGATTTGATGAGTTACCTATTTAAATAGCATGAACCAGCACAAGTCTCTAACTCGGAGCATTGTACTTAAACTTGCAGGCATTTGGGTTTCAGTTAGAAAATGGAATCCCAATAAAGAGCTGGTTTGAAGACCGGGATGATAAAGAACTGCTTTCATTACTTCCATTTTTGGAAAGCTTGGTAGGAGTTGAAGATGTTCGACCAATAATTGCCAAGAAATTCAACCTGCGTGAAAAGGTAGTTGCTTCCTCTTCTTCACTGTTGTCGCTTGCCTTAAGAAGGTGATGGCCCAAAAAAAGACTACTTTCTGTACGGGTTCAAACTTGGATGACCGTATGTACTATTACTATTCTTGTAATTCAATTTCTTGTATCTTGACGTTGGTTGTCTTGTTTACAGGCTACCGTTGTTTTTACATTTTTTTTATGAAAACCTGAACCTGTACTAAGATGTTGTAGAGTTTCGGAAGTAGATTTTCAAGTCATAAATTGGTTAAGGCCAAGTATAATTGTAATAGTGTAATATTTTATTAAATTTGGTTCAGTATCTATATTTAACGTAGCTCTAGTACTATCAATATTTTAGTGGAGATTTATAATCTTGGGAGTACCTTTCTTTTCTTTTTTATTCTTTTATATAAATAGAAGACAGCGTTTGATTAATGCTGTCAATGAAGAAACAACAGCGTTCAATTCGTGTTGTAATTATCTTGAAATAGTCAATAACAGCGTTTTTCACATGCTGTCAAAATAGTTTATGATTCAATAACAGCGTTTAGAAAAAGCTGTTGTAAACAGTTAAAGTAGAATTAAAACATCTTCGACAACTAAATTATTAACGCTGTTGAAACATAATACAGCACGTTTGAAAACGCTGTAAAAACATTATTGACAGCTTGTAAGAAACGCTGTCAAAGAGATGTTTCAACAGCGTTTATCGAAAAGCTGTTGTAAGTTCTGTATATAAGACAGCATGTCGTTATACAGCGTTTGAACTAACGCTGTTGTATCGTATTACATCGTTTATCAAACGCTGTTAAAAGCCTTTTGTGGTGTAGTGAAATTTTTAATTTTTTTTATATTAAAAAAAACAAAGCAAAACAAAATAAACAAGTTAAAATAAAACAAATTGAAAATTAAACAAATTGAAAGTTTTTTTCTAATCAGAGAAGCAACTTAACATAAATGAAACCAAATTCACTTTTCTAATTCACTAAACAAAAAGTTAATAGAAAACAAACTCGGTCACTCTTTCTTTTCCTTTTTATGTAAAGAAACTAAAGGCTAAATGAAAGTTTTTTTTTAAATGAAAACCAGCCCCGGTCCAATAAAAATAGACAAAACAAACTTGATCTCTTCTCAATCAAAACATCGACAGGCTCCCAAAAAAAAATCTCAAACAATACTATTTCACAAATTGAAAACTCTCCTTTTTCCCTTTTTTTTTGGTGAAAATCATTTACTTCGAAATCAATGGCGGGGGATTCGAGGTTGCGTTCGCGGTTTGCAATGCAGGTTGGTGTTTCGAACTTTGCAGTTGGTGATGGAGTGGTTGCGGCGTTCTATTTGTTGAGGCGAGTGGTTGATAGTCAAAGCGAATTGAGGTGGGAGATGGAATGGTCATGGAGGCTGTTGCGCGATTGAAGATGTTGTTCAATGATTTGGAATTGGAGATGCTCGGTGTAGAATTGGCTCTGATTGTTGATTGCGGTGGAATTGTTGATGTAATGGCAGTCGTTGGTTGCGTTCTTCGGGCAGTGAGTGATGATGTTGTTCTATTTTTGGTATGGCGATGATTGGTTACCGGGAGATTTTAATCGCGATTCAATACAGGTTGCAATGGCTTTGAATTCAAGTTCGAGCTCGATTGTGGTGATATGTGGTGATTCAATTGTCAATTTGGGTTGCTTCGGTTGTGGGTTGCTGGCGGGTGGTAGTAGGAGAAGTGGTTAGGCAAGTTGCTGTTCAAGTTGGTATGGTGACAGTTTGTATTGGATTGGTAGTAGGAGACAGTGGATGTAGCCGTGATGGTAGTCGTGTGGAGGATGTTGAAGGAGACTGGGAGGAGTTAGTGATGGCAAGCAGGGGTAGAGGAAAGTCGGTAGTGTTGGTGTTTGTGTTCAGGCAAATTAGGCTGTAGTGGTTTATAGTGGAAGTATTGGGCAGCAGGGGATGGTGGTGGAACAGTGAAGTCTTGTTGAGGTTAGGAGGGAGGGGAATGTATTAAATTGTTTGATGATATGAGGAATGGTAGATGCAAGAAGGATGAACAACAGAGTCACAGAGGTATGTGCAGTTTACAACAGAGGAGGTTGTGGTAGTTTTTGTTTAAAGAAGTGGTGGTTGTGGTTTGTACCAGGGAGAGGTTGTTGTATGGCTGGGTTTGTTGATGTAACGACCCGATATTTTGGACCATTCGCGTCCATTATAAGTGTATAGGTAGACACTCATGCCGGAGTTGAATTGCTCAAAATACCGCGTTGTTAATTTAAATTTGGCAAAACTGAACATATACAGTAAATAGATATAATCACAGATCACAGACACAGAGTAATAAATGCAGCGGAAATAAAAGAGATAGTAGTTCATGAAGCTACTATATGAATATATAAAAATACATCAGAGTTTACAACAGAAGAGTAATACGATACATCAGAGTTAAACTAGATACAACGGAAGAGTAACAGATACAAATCAGAATACATCACTGGAATCATCGAATATTTGGAAGCTGGATAGATAGCTGGATCTCCAAGCGAAGCTCCAACTCCAAAGGTGAGTCTCAAAAGCTGAACTACTCAGTCTGACCCGAGCGTAAAGCAAAAACACAAGACACTCGAGTCAGGATTAACATTCTTATATTAATAAATCCAACTCAAGTGAAA
This sequence comes from Allium fistulosum, assembly GCA_030737815.1. Lineage (NCBI taxonomy): Eukaryota > Viridiplantae > Streptophyta > Magnoliopsida > Asparagales > Amaryllidaceae > Allium > Allium fistulosum. Next base: position 1,111,462,867 of record CM060907.1, on the reverse strand, counting down.
TAGCAATTGAAATACAAGTAACTCAAAGGATGTTTGGAATAACCATCCGTTAAGGATCCGTTAAACTATCTACTAGGTAGTAATGTACGCTAAGTAGATAATGTCTATCAGTAATATAAAGATATCAAAGTAGGGTTAAGCAGGGCCCATACACCTCTTAACCTGTTTATTCCCAAAAGCATATACAAGACCGTAGTTTCCCAAAACCGGAAGTCACCAGAGGGCAATCCATATACTAAAGGTACAAATCAAAATCGTAGTGGTCGCGAATAGGATAATCAGTATGACAAGGTACATGAGGCGATACCAACTAGGATACTAGTAGTTGCGTGATCCGGACTGATGTTGGGCATAGCAGCTACTACCCCAACACCGCGATACAACACTCCCATAATCGAGGGGTGCACCCAAATCGAATCACAAAAGTAATAGATATGGTAACGAAGAAGTGTGTCCGCTAGAGGTGGCGAACCTCAATGGCCCGGCGCGGCTCCTGTTTTAGTCATGTCAGGGGTCATCCAAAATCGTTCTCTTTCTTCAGTCAACGCGTTCATCAAACCATCCACTTCATTCTGGATCAACACTCCGCGTATATTAGTTATTAAAGTGGTTTCGGTATCGACAGAGAGTATGTCCATATCCGATCCCGGTCTCTTTAATAACTACGTATTATTACACCGATGGTCATTTAATAAAATTCAAAACCAAATCAAATTCAATTTCAATTTCAATTCGTAAACCAACATTTCATTTGTCTTTCTAAATAAATTTTCAATATTTACGTTTCAAAACTTCCAATTTATCATTTCAAAATCTTATACTTCAATTTCAATTTCTATTTAAAACAATTCACATATTGATTCAAGTTCATATATAAGTTTCATTCCGAAATCATTTAAATTTATTTAATTTAACATTCAAATCAATTAAAATTCATTTATCGATTTCATTCAATATTCACTAAGTAAATTTTCCATTCAAAACAATTTCTATTAAATTTCCAATTCATTAAATCCATTATTTAAATTCAACTTCCTTAAATCAAAACTTACAATTTGAATTAAATTAAATTCATCAAATCAATTCTTTAAATTTCAAGTCTTACATCAATTTCAATAAATCCCATTTTTATTTCTCGTTAAAGAAATTCAATTTCACTTATTTACTTTCTTAAATAATTTTCCCGAAACTTAATTTATAAAGAAACCCAATTTCAATTATTTACGAAGTAAAATTCACTTATTCAAAAGTTCAATTTTTCTTATTAAAGAATTTCAATTCAATTTAATCATTTAATAATTCATTATTTAATAGTTCAAAACTTAATTATTAAATAATTTCAAAGTTTAATAATTTCAAACTTAAATGTAATTTCAAACTTAATTATTAAATCATTTCAACTTAATTCAAACATTTCTCAAATTAAACAACATTCTTTTATTGACACATTGTTAATCTTTTGTTTCGGATTTTTAAATATTAACATTTTCCTTTCATCAAAAATTCAAATTTCAACTTCATTTCAAAACCATATTCGTTATTCAAATAAAATCTTCGTTTATTTTCAAATCAAATTATTGACCAATCGGGTTTTTATTAAATTTTCTATCCTAAGTCAAAGTTCAATTTGGGTATTTATCATTTCAACCCGATTCCAATTCAATTCAAAATCAAAACATATCAAAGGGAACTTGCAGTGTGATAATTGGGATGGTGTCAAAGTAAATAAACAAGCAATAACAACAACCAATATCAATCCAATAATCAATTCAAATAATCCCGAAATAACCGTATTAATTCGCATTGTTATTTGTACGAATTAATATAATTATTTCTAGAATCTACACTATCATTTCATGTAGATTAAAGATTATTACATTACGGTTTTCACTTGTCATCTGTTACAATTTTCATCCATCATCAATTTAACAACATATATTCAGTGGTTCAAAATGTAACTAAACAAATCCTACGTGTCAATAAATTCAACAGTCAAAGGGGTCATATTAAACAAATGTCAGTTTAACATATATATCAATTCTAACTATCCTACGTCAATTTCAATTTCAAATTTTTTTATCACTTACATTATTAACAATTTAACGTCCAATATAAACATCAACAATCAATCAATTATCAGCCAAACTGTATTATCATCACATAAATAATTAACAGATAATGGTGTCAGGTGTCACAAGTGAACTGATACAGGCAATAGCATATATAACAGTGTAATTAACTAACAGCAGCATTTCAATTGTCGTTCCAATTGAAATCAAATTTAATAAATAAAAGAACGTTAATCGTGAGTGATTGCTCACCTTTCGAGGCTAGAAAGAACAGAAGATGACACGGATATGCACACTGATACGGACATTGAAATCGGATTACGAATCCACGCATGAATCCCAACCAAAGTTAGATTGATACGAATTCGACGGGCAAACTGATAAATAGGAATTGATGGAAACGAATCAGAATCATCTTACTATTACTGAAGCGAAATGTATATTATAAAATTTAAACCAATACTCAATTAAAATACATATTTAAATCACATATCTATAAAAGATATTTGAATAAAATAAAATAAAACTAAACTTGATAATCATTATAACTTCTAAAATCAGATAACATAGAAATCAAATTCTTTATGTGTCATATTTTAAATCAATACAAAAAAAAATGCATATATGCTATTCAAATATACGTCATATGCACCCTGCCAAAACATTTCTTAAACCAATATAATATATACACAATAATATATGTACGGTTATATGCATGCTATCCTGAAATCGACACATATTAAGATTTTAAACAACTCAAACATGCTTCAAAATATATATACACGTTGCTCCCAAATCATATATAAATGCAAACAGCAACTTGTGCAACTTCAAAAATATAGTCAGTTTGAAATAAATGAAAATATATACTCTCGGCCATGTCATATTCAAAGGTAAAGATCCGTGCAACTTATATACTTTACATAAAATTTTCTAACATCTAAACACAAAATATACGAATACTCTGCACTTTATACTAACAATGCCCATAGTACTTTAATAACTTACATATATAATACTGAATCTTAAAAGTACACTTCTTATATAAAATACTGACATATAAAATCTACTAATATCAATATATGTATATAATATGCATACACCTCCGTCAACTAATCAAAATATATATTATATAACTTTTAGAAAATATAGATATACTACTAACCCAGTCATATAAAAGATAACACTTATAACACCAAAACAAACCCAACTCAAGATATATATAGATCCATTTATACGCATACATATACTTACATATATATTAACTATGCAGACAAAAATGTGAACGAAACCAAAATATATGCAGCATATAATACTAATTATAATATACGTATAAATTGACAATTTGATATAAAAATTTATATAACAACATATGCATCACACTCTCAGATCAACATATATATAAACTTATACTTATCTAAAACAACAGCAAAACAAACCATCAACTTTTATAAATATATATTACAACTAATATTTTTATTAAAACTACAACATATATATTATATACCTCAATAGAGATGCTCGACCAAAGGAGATTTGTGCGGAAGAATGGAGGGCTCGGGTCATTTGCTGCCAAGCAAGGAATAGTGGTCGAGTGCGGGACCTGACGTCGGAGGAGGAGAGGGGAGAAAGGCGGAGGGGGAGGCGAATGGTTGTTGGGCTTGGAGGGGACGGGTTGGCTGTTGTGGGCAGTCGAGGGTCAGTGGGATGGTGGGCAGAGGCCAGTGCTGGTGGACTGGGACGGGGTGGTTGTCTGGGTGGCTGCGGAGGGGATCTGGGCGAGGTCAAGTGACGCGGAGGGGCTGGGTGGTGCGGAGGGGATCTGGGCTGGTAGTGGGTCCGTGGAGGTCTGGAGGGTGGCACGGATGGGCGTGGGTGGTGCGAGGCTGGAGGGTGGCACGGATGGTCTGGGTTCGGGGGCTGTTGCTGGGCGTTCGGCGGAGATGGAAGTGGGGTTTTGCCGTGATTTGTTGTTGTTGGAGAGTCTGAGTGGGTTAGCTTAGAGTATAAAATGAAATCAAAGAAGTGGAAGGCTGAAGTGGGAAACAGGAAGGAAAATGAATTTGGGAGGAAGAGAGCACGTGAAAGATTTGATAAAATTTTATGTTTGTTATTTTCTTCAATTGAAATCAACGAGAGAAGGGCAGGTTACAAAGCAAATCATAATGAACATAGGGAATAACAAAGGCCACAAATTGAATTCAGTGAGATAATAAAAGCAGAAGACTGTTGGGTTTACGGTGAAAGTGAATAGTCACTGAAATACAAAACGCCAGATTGCGGAACCGATACGGAAATCGTTTTGTAGATTCCACCGCGTACCGTACTTCAGAACACAGAAATGAATATATTGTAGAGATCGGCACGATGAGACGATCAAAACGGTATACAGATATCAGTGGTACGATCATCCGATAAAAATCGATATCGGTACCAGAATGCTGCTATTTTGCAGAAAATAAGAACGACGGAGCAATAGATGTCCGAATTTGGAAAAATGACGAACTGATATTTTGCTCAGAAGATGGTTTAGAATTTTTCTATGTAAAATATTTAGGTTTCGGAAACATTTTATTTTCATTACTTTTTAACTGATTGAATTGAAGTGAATTTACGCGCGAAATAAACTTTCATATTTTCGGATGAAAATTTACCAGTTGCTATGTTTAACTAGACGTATTCCAAATATAAAATTATTAATTCAAAATTTTATCGTTTAAAATTTTACAAAATTTCAACTAATTACGTTATTGAAACAGTTGAAATTTACGGGTCGTTAGATTCTCCCCCACTCAAAACTTTTCATCCCCGAAAAGGAACGAGGTAGGAGAATAGAAACAACCAGAAAGAAAACAGATTTGAAATACAAAATAACAATTAATTTAAACCATATAAATTCAAATTTAAATTAATTGATATTCAATAATTGATTTAATCCATTTGATTTCATTAAAATCAATCCCAACTATTTCTAAATTTATTATCTTATTATCCAATTATCTTCAATTTCTAAAACCATAAATTTGAATAGTCTTTTATTATAATCATATTTTTCAGCAATTTAAATTCTTCTTTATTCCAAATTATTGTTAAATTTATTTTACTTAATATCTCTTATCACATATATTTAACCCATATAAATTAATTTAAAACATAAAAGTTCCGATTTAAATTAATTTATATCTATTAATTTCTTTTAAATTCAAGGTATTTTCATATGTTGATCAAATTTCAATTTATTAATTCAAAACAGATTTATTTCATTATTAACTAAGTTTACTTATTATCCTATCTAACACTATTAACTAATCAAAATTTAGTGTATAACATTTATTATAAACACTCAATTTTATTTATAAAATTCAATTTATCTTATATATTATCCAATTACATATTCACTTCTGAATGATTTAGGTAAGTTGTATTAGAATGTAGTTGAACAATATACAAATAAATTTTCCCAATTCAATTATTCAAGTTTAAATATTTATTCCAAATTTTTGTTTTATTTGTAATTAAAATCATCCTTTAACAAAATTTAAGAATTAGATTTCTAATTTACTTTAAACAACTTAGAGATATATATAATATATTTATATCAAATCTCATTAAAATTAAAATAAGATACCTATATATATGTAAATCAAAATATACTGAAGAAATTCAAATCAAATATTTTTTTTTCAAAACAAAACCGTCGCAAAGCTACAGAATGGTTTCTCCACTTCGAAACTCGAAAATGAATGTCGATGATGCGGCCGCCATCACCGAAATTATTTTCCAGCGACAAAGAGAAGAGCACTGGTTTCAACATTTTTAAAAATTCTTTAAAAATGATTTCTTTTCGAAAATACTTTCAATATATATGCTTTAAAATTTTAAAACAAAAGTACGAAATCACCAGAAACTTAATAAATTCTCAAATTTCTAAATTAAATTCATTTCAAATTCCAAATCAATTTATAAACCGTATTTATAAATTCATTTAGAACAATAAATGATAATCAAATATTATCATTTCAAACAAACAATTTAAATAACCTATTAAATTTCAGAAAACTTTACTTATATTTTCACAATATAATCAAACAAATTTATTTCATTTACCAAATTTGAAAATAATATTGTGTCAGTTTGCTCTGTTCAAGTGTTTTGGAAATCCTATCGATTGCGTTGATCAGACGTATCGATCGGAAACCCAAATCAACATCAACAACTCAAACAACACAATATATTTTAAAACATTTTAAATATAAGTTTACAAATACATTTCTTTGCTCGACGATATAGGAATGAATTTTCAAAATAAGGATAGGGTTTCAAATTTGATGGACTTAAATCAAAGAGAAATTTGATTCGAAGATAAGTTTGAAACAGAAGATAAGTTAATTCGATTACCACAATCGGGAGATGGGTGAGTTTATTTAATTCACGGGCAACCTTAACCGGGTCGTCCGTAACTTCAAGAATAAGATCGATGCTGAATTCCGAGGTAGTTCAACACTCGACCTCTAGAGATGAGATTCAGGTATAGCAAGGAATAGATAGCATCGTAAACCGAGGATACAGAACTCTCCGGTAAATCAATGCCTATTATAAAGGAGTTTTGCTCCTTTACGAATCATTTGAAGTTTGGCGAGACCGCCGATTCATTATAAGGGTCATTCGAAGTGGAGTTATGAGATGCTCCAGAATTGAAAGAAGACGAATAGTGAGGGACACGAATGAAATTTGGAACCGTAGGGAACGTTCCAAAATTCAAAGAAATCGAGTCGAAAGGAAGAGATTGAAACTCGAAATGAAAGTGATTCTGTAAATACATTTACCCTATATGTTAAGTTTTGCCTAGAGCTACCAAAGCTCTGATACCAACTGTAACGACCCGATATTTTGGACCATTCGCGTCCATTATAAGTGTATAGGTAGACACTCATGCCGGAGTTGAATTGCTCAAAATACCGCGTTGTTAATTTAAATTTGGCAAAACTGAACATATACAGTAAATAGATATAATCACAGATCACAGACACAGAGTAATAAATGCAGCGGAAATAAAAGAGATAGTAGTTCATGAAGCTACTATATGAATATATAAAAATACATCAGAGTTTACAACAGAAGAGTAATACGATACATCAGAGTTAAACTAGATACAACGGAAGAGTAACAGATACAAATCAGAATACATCACTGGAATCATCGAATATCTGGAAGCTGGATAGATAGCTGGATCTCCAAGCGAAGCTCCAACTCCAAAGGTGAGTCTCGAAAGCTGAACTACTCAGTCTGACCCGAGCGTAAAGCAAAAACACAAGACACTCGAGTCAGGATTAACATTCTTATATTAATAAATCCAACTCAAGTGAAATAGCAATTGAAATACAAGTAACTCAAAGGATGTTTGGAATAACCATCCGTTAAGGATCCGTTAAACTATCTACTAGGTAGTAATGTACGCTAAGTAGATAATGTCTATCAGTAATATAAAGATATCAAAGTAGGGTTAAGCAGGGCCCATACACCTCTTAACCTGTTTATTCCCAAAAGCATATACAAGACCGTAGTTTCCCAAAACCGGAAGTCACCAGAGGGCAATCCATATACTAAAGGTACAAATCAAAATCGTAGTGGTCGCGAATAGGATAATCAGTATGACAAGGTACATGAGGCGATACCAACTAGGATACTAGTAGTTGCGTGATCCGGACTGATGTTGGGCATAGCAGCTACTACCCCAACACCGCGAAACAACACTCCCATAATCGAGGGGTGCACCCAAATCGAATCACAAAAGTAATAGATATGGTAACGAAGAAGTGTGTCCGCTAGAGGTGGCGAACCTCAATGGCCCGGCGCGGCTCCTGTTTTAGTCATGTCAAGGGTCATCCAAAATCGTTCTCTTTCTTCAGTCAACGCGTTCATCAAACCATCCACTTCATTCTGGATCAACACTCCGCGTATATTAGTTATTAAAGTGGTTTCGGTATCGACAGAGAGTATGTCCATATCCGATCCCGGTCTCTTTAATAACTACGTATTATTACACCGATGGTCATTTAATAAAATTCAAAACCAAATCAAATTCAATTTCAATTTCAATTCGTAAACCAACATTTCATTTGTCTTTCTAAATAAATTTTCAATATTTACGTTTCAAAACTTCCAATTTATCATTTCAAAATCTTATACTTCAATTTCAATTTCTATTTAAAACAATTCACATATTGATTCAAGTTCATATATAAGTTTCATTCCGAAATCATTTAAATTTATTTAATTTAACATTCAAATCAATTAAAATTCATTTATCGATTTCATTCAATATTCACTAAGTAAATTTTCCATTCAAAACAATTTCTATTAAATTTCCAATTCATTAAATCCATTATTTAAATTCAACTTCCTTAAATCAAAACTTACAATTTGAATTAAATTAAATTCGTCAAATCAATTCTTTAAATTTCAAGTCTTACATCAATTTCAATAAATCCCATTTTTATTTCTCGTTAAAGAAATTCAATTTCACTTATTTACTTTCTTAAATAATTTTCCCGAAACTTAATTTATAAAGAAACCCAATTTCAATTATTTACGAAGTAAAATTCACTTATTCAAAAGTTCAATTTTTCTTATTAAAGAATTTCAGTTCAATTTAATCATTTAATAATTCATTATTTAATAGTTCAAAACTTAATTATTAAATAATTTCAAAGTTTAATAATTTCAAACTTAAATGTAATTTCAAACTTAATTATTAAATCATTTCAACTTAATTCAAACATTTCTCAAATTAAACAACATTCTTTTATTGACACATTGTTAATCTTTTGTTTCGGATTTTTAAATATTAACATTTTCCTTTCATCAAAAATTCAAATTTCAACTTCATTTCAAAACCATATTCGTTATTCAAATAAAATCTTCGTTTATTTTCAAATCAAATTATTGACCAATCGGGTTTTTATTAAATTTTCTATCCTAAGTCAAAGTTCAATTTGGGTATTTATCATTTCAACCCGATTCCAATTCAATTCAAAATCAAAACATATCAAAGGGAACTTGCAGTGTGATAACTGGGATGGTGTCAAAGTAAATAAACAAGCAATAACAACAACCAATATCAATCCAATAATCAATTCAAATAATCCCAAAATAACCGTATTAATTCGCATTGTTATTTGTACGAATTAATATAATTATTTCTAGAATCTACACTATCATTTCATGTAGATTAAAGATTATTACATTACGGTTTTCACTTGTCATCTGTTACAATTTTCATCCATCATCAATTTAACAACATATATTCAGTGGTTCAAAATGTAACTAAACAAATCCTACGTGTCAATAAATTCAACAGTCAAAGGGGTCATATTAAACAAATGTCAGTTTAACATATATATCAATTCTAACTATCCTACGTCAATTTCAATTTCAAATTTTTTTATCACTTACATTATTAACAATTTAACGTCCAATATAAACATCAACAATCAATCAATTATCAGCCAAACTGTATTATCATCACATAAATAATTAACAGATAATGGTGTCAGGTGTCACAAGTGAACTGATACAGGCAATAGCATATATAACAGTGTAATTAACTAACAGCAGCATTTCAATTGTCGTTCCAATTGAAATCAAATTTAATAAATAAAAGAACGTTAATCGTGAGTGATTGCTCACCTTTCGAGGCTAGAAAGAACAGAAGATGACACGGATATGCACACTGATACGGACATTGAAATCGGATTACGAATCCACGCATGAATCCCAACCAAAGTTAGATTGATACGAATTCGACGGGCAAACTGATAAATAGGAATTGATGGAAACGAATCAGAATCATCTTACTATTACTGAAGCGAAATGTATATTATAAAATTTAAACCAATACTCAATTAAAATACATATTTAAATCACATATCTATAAAAGATATTTGAATAAAATAAAATAAAACTAAACTTGATAATCATTATAACTTCTAAAATCAGATAACATAGAAATCAAATTCTTTATGTGTCATATTTTAAATCAATACAAAAAAAAATGCATATATGCTATTCAAATATACGTCATATGCACCCTGCCAAAACATTTCTTAAACCAATATAATATATACACAATAATATATGTACGGTTATATGCATGCTATCCTGAAATCGACACATATTAAGATTTTAAACAACTCAAACATGCTTCAAAATATATATACACGTTGCTCCCAAATCATATATAAATGCAAACAACAACTTGTGCAACTTCAAAAATATAGTCAGTTTGAAATAAATGAAAATATATACTCTCGGCCATGTCATATTCAAAGGTAAAGATCCGTGCAACTTATATACTTTACATAAAATTTTCTAACATCTAAACACAAAATATACGAATACTCTGCACTTTATACTAACAATGCCCATAGTACTTTAATAACTTACATATATAATACTGAATCTTAAAAGTACACTTCTTATATAAAATACTGACATATAAAATCTACTAATATCAATATATGTATATAATATGCATACACCTCCGTCAACTAATCAAAATATATATTATATAACTTTTAGAAAATATAGATATACTACTAACCCAGTCATATAAAAGATAACACTTATAACACCAAAACAAACCCAACTCAAGATATATATAGATCCATTTATACGCATACATATACTTACATATATATTAACTATGCAGACAAAAATGTGAACGAAACCAAAATATATGCAGCATATAATACTAATTATAATATACGTATAAATTGACAATTTGATATAAAAATTTATATAACAACATATGCATCACACTCTCAGATCAACATATATATAAACTTATACTTATCTAAAACAACAGCAAAACAAACCATCAACTTTTATAAATATATATTACAACTAATATTTTTATTAAAACTACAACATATATATTATATACCTCAATAGAGATGCTCGACCAAAGGAGATTTGTGCGGAAGAATGGAGGGCTCGGGTCATTTGCTGCCAAGCAAGGAATGGTGGTCGAGTGCAGGACCTGACGTCGGAGGAGGAGAGGGGAGAAAGGCGGAGGGGGAGGCGAATGGTTGTTGGGCTTGGAGGGGACGGGTTGGCTGTTGTGGGCAGTCGAGGGTCAGTGGGATGGTGGGCAGAGGCCAGTGCTGGTGGACTGGGACGGGGTGGTTGTCTGGGTGGCTGCGGAGGGGATCTGGGCGAGGTCAAGTGACGCGGAGGGGCTGGGTGGTGCGGAGGGGATCTGGGCTGGTAGTGGGTCCGTGGAGGTCTGGAGGGTGGCACGGATGGGTGTGGGTGGTGCGAGGCTGGAGGGTGGCACGGATGGTCTGGGTTCGGGGGCTGTTGCTGGGCGTTCGGCGGAGATGGAAGTGGGGTTTTGCCGTGATTTGTTGTTGTTGGAGAGTCTGAGTGGGTTAGCTTAGAGTATAAAATGAAATCAAAGAAGTGGAAGGCTGAAGTGGGAAACAGGAAGGAAAATGAATTTGGGAGGAAGAGAGCACGTGAAAGATTTGATAAAATTTTATGTTTGTTATTTTCTTCAATTGAAATCAACGAGAGAAGGGCAGGTTACAAAGCAAATCATAATGAATATAGGGAATAACAAAGGCCACAAATTGAATTCAGTGAGATAATAAAAGCAGAAGACTGTTGGGTTTACGGTGAAAGTGAATAGTCACTGAAATACAAAACGCCAGATTGCGGAACCGATACGGAAATCGTTTTGTAGATTCCACCGCGTACCGTACTTCAGAACACAGAAATGAATATATTGTAGAGATCGGCACGACGAGACGATCAAAACGGTATACAGATATCAGTGGTACGATCATCCGATAAAAATCGATATCGGTACCAGAATGCTGCTATTTTGCAGAAAATAAGAACGACGAAGCAATAGATGTCCGAATTTGGAAAAATGACGAACTGATATTTTGCTCAGAAGATGGTTTAGAATTTTTCTATGTAAAATATTTAGGTTTCGGAAACATTTTATTTTCATTACTTTTTAACTGATTGAATTGAAGTGAATTTACGCGCGAAATAAACTTTCATATTTTCGGACGAAAATTTACCAGTTGCTATGTTTAACTAGACGTATTCCAAATATAAAATTATTAATTCAAAATTTTATCGTTTAAAATTTTACAAAATTTCAACTAATTACGTTATTGAAACAGTTGAAATTTACGGGTCGTTACAGTTGAAGTCCAAGAAGTGTGAATGTAGAGGTTGGTTGAATTGAACAGAGGGAGGTCGTAGGAATTTTTGGATAGTTATTGAAGGGGAAGGTGCAATGAGTATGTGGTGAGTTTGTGATTGCTGTGATATGGTCAGTGAGTATGTAAGTAGTGGAAAATTTGATGGAAGTTTTATGCAAAGGCAAAGGTGAATGAAGTGGGAAGTAATGGCAGTTGTGATGGGTTCAAGTTTTGATCAGGTGGAAAGTTGGCGATTTTGGTTGAGTGTTTTCATTCTTGGGTTTGTAGGATTTGGGGATTGAGGTAGAAGCTAAAGGTTGTAGCTGCTGAAAGGTTGTCGCACAGTGCAGTTTATAGATGTTTGCAGTGTTTGGAAATGATGTTTGAATGAGATGAACTGGGATGGTGTGATGGCGGTAGGAGTATTTTGGTCGAGGCACACATGCACAGTGGTCTGATGGAGATAGAGGAAGTTTGTGATACAATAGTTGTGTGATTTGATGATAATGAAGGCTATGGTGAATTGTTTGGAGATTTGAGGAAGATGTTTGTGGAGTGATGTTGAGGCAGTGGTGATTGGTAACTGTGGGAAATGATAATGGTAGAGAGGGTATGGAGTTCGGTGTATTAGTGTAAACAGTGGGAGGGGTATGCATAGTGAACAGTGCACAAATGTATTTGTTTTTGTTTTGAAGCAATGTAAAACAAAAATTTGTAAGAAATGAAATGCAAATAGAAAAGGAATTAAAATATTTTTGTTTTTTTTGAAATCGTATGTATATATTTTTTAAATAGGAATGCAAATGCAAATGGGAAGAAAAACAACAAGCACACTACAAAGTGAAAACAAATATCCCTCAAGCACACAATTTTTTTTCTTTTTTTTTGCAATACACACACAACAAAAACACACAAAAATAAAACAACAATTAATTCGAAGAATAGAAAATAAAATCAAGTAATTCCCCGGCAACGGAGCCAAAATCTTGTTCAACGACTAGTTTTCTATCGAATTAGAAAACCATTGAAAAATTTCAAAATAAAATTTACCGCAAGCGCACGGCTTACAAAAGTTAGTACGTGACGAGTATGGGTCGATCCTCAGGGAATTATTCGATTTTAAAATTTTCTAATCAATCAAATTAAACCAAAAGTGGACATTGTTTCGAAAACTAGAAAGCTAAGCAAATGTTGAGATTAAAAACTATGTAATTAAAATTCAATTTAGAGGCAAATCCACTTTTTTATATTTTTCACATAAATAAACATAAAATCAATTGATGATCTCTTTTTAATCGATGTAGGATTAGTGATGTATTTATCATAAGCATGGCCTATTTGAGTTATTAATTAACACAAATCAAACCATCAAACTATAATAAAACTCTAGTCCTACATTTCATATCTCATGAAACATAGCATAGAAAATGAAACCAAAATCTAGTTTAAGCATGAAATATTTACTATTAATTAGTAACATAGATCATAAAATTTTGATTCAAACTTCACTTCATTCCCATGATCATATTTAGATGAAGAGGCAAATTGTGACTAATGAGATAAGCATAGCCTATTTGTTATGAACAAAGTAGGCTATCAAATTCAACATAAAACACAAACAAGCATAAACATCCATTTTCTCATAAAGCACAAAAGAGATCATACATAGAAAATTTTATGTTGAATCTACATGATAGAAGAAAGCTTCATTACCCCTCAATTGTAGGGGTTTAGCCTCTCATTTGTGTTATCATTTCAATACATAGAGATTTCAACATTGAAAATGAAATAAAGTAGAGAATAAACAAGGAAAAAGAAGATTAACTATTAAAAGGAAATGAACTAAACTAGTGCATAAATGTAAATCTAACTATGAACATTAAATGAAAGAGTGCACAAGAATAAAAATGAGCATAAAAGTAAAGAAACACAAGTAGAAAAGAGAATAGAAAGAGACTAGAGAGCCATTTTTATTTCATGAAACATAGAGCTTACAACTTGCATTTTTCATTTCCTCACAAATATCAAAGAGTAGAAGATATTTACATGTACATAAGAGGGCTATTTATACATGCATAAAACCCTAATTCTATTTTTAGGGAGCTTCCCAAATTGCCATTTAGAAAGTGTAGCCATCAAGTAACCATTGGCCACTAATTAATCCATCATTTAATGTGCATGAAGATTTAACCTCCACTTAGTTGTCCATTAGCTTCTAATTGTAGATTTAGATAAGTGGGTGGGGTCCTCCATTATCATGGTCTTGAATTATTTCCCTCTTCTTTCCTTTATATTCATTTGTGCATGCATGTATCTTCATAAAAGCCACTTCCATATGCATCCAAATTCCTATAAAAATCATCCAAAAATGTCTGAGTAAAAATTCTCAAATTTACACATGCACAAAAATGATCATTTTGCCCCTGAATGAAGATGAATATATGAGGATTTGAAAATAATTGAATTATGGTTTTAAACATGTTAAAATACCCAAATATGACTTTTATTTAAATAAAAATATATAAAATATGGATGTAAATATATGCACATTTACGTGCACATCAAATACCCCCACACTTATCTTTTTATTCATCCTCGAATAAAGGAAAAATAAGATAAATCCATTTTTGTAGGGAGCACGACTTGAGCGTATGCAACAAGCCGTTAAACCTCTAGGTGTCCCTAGTAGGACGAATGTTGTCTCGTGAGGGTTTTCAGCGGATACTACCTACAAAATACAAATGCAAAGTGAAAATATATACAAAATGCAAGATTTATTTACAATGGGATGAATGCAAGTTTTTGAAAATATTCACAAATGAAGGATTTACTTTCAAATTGACACGAATAAGTTAAAAATAAATTTTGGTAATTATCAATAATTTTAAGTCCTTTTACTTGTCAAAATTTCAAACAAAAATTAAGTTATCATAACAAATAGACAATAGTTTAACTTGTTGTTTCGGTCGATAATATAGTGTAACTATGAAATTAACCCTTAGTTGATTATCAAAGTTTATCAAAGTGGTATTTTCATTTCTTTCCAATAACAAGTCAAATCAAACAAGTTAAAATGGTGTTTGGATTTCAACTGTTTACTCTCTCTTATTTGAAAATTTTATTGATATTAACAATATTTACATATGCCTAACTCAGGTAAAATGAGGCCAGATCTATTACCCGTGCACTGCCTTGCGGACTGATGTGAGGGGAATATAGTGCGTGGCTAGTGTTATCCCAACTTTTGGCAAAGCCGAGATACCCAAAGATTAACTGAAAATCAATGATTATTAGTCATGAACATCGATTGTGCATCACAGGTTCGCCATGGATATCGATGATTTTTGTCCGAGTCCGGATCGGGCTACAATTGATGAGACATGTCAAGCAAGGCCAGATGAAACAACGTTCCAAGTTTCGAGTCAATCCGAGTTCGTATGCTCAAGATATCGCCAAAAGAAGATGGATAAGGTGGTATAAGTTCGAATCGATGAGAAGTGAGCTTACTTCGAATCGATCACGACGAGCCTTGCCTCGAATCCATCGAAATACGCCTTGCTTCGACTCCATTGAACAAGCACTAGTTCGACTCCGATAGTTCGAGTCCACCCTCACGTTCCCGCCTTCGAATCCGTTAATGAGAAACTCTTCGAATCCATATAGTTAAAAAGCTTCGACTCCATCCCGCGAGCATCTTCGAATCCTTTCAAGCAAGAAGTCTTCGTATCGATTAATCTGCCTCGATCGATTCGAGGAGAACGTTCATCCAATCGATTCGAGGAAGTCATAGCCCCGAATCCATTACATCGAATCCACCAAGTTATAAAAGCTGGAACCGCGGAGTCGACCCAGTCAACTCGGCATAGAAGTAGGATCGATACGAAGAAGGCGCTCCACATCATCGCAGAAGTGTGCGCTGGATCGATTCGAACGAATCGATTCGAACTAGATCGATTCGAACCAGGCTAGTCAACCAGAAATGCAACCTTGAATCGATCATAACTTGAGATCTACACATCCAAATGCTATGAAATTTTCACAGAAGCTTGAGCACATGATGAAGAATGTTCACACCAAATTTCAGCTTGATTGGACAATTTCTTGATCGATTCGAACGTAGCTTCGAATCGATCCCAAAGTGGGCCCGGATTTCCAGAAAGCGGGCATGTGGGCCCCCTGACGTACTGGAACTGGTCTCCCTTCAGTTTAGGCGAAATATCAGCCTCCTACACCTATAAATAGACCCCCAGGTCATTCAGAAAAGAGGTCGGACAATTTCAAGAGCTAAAGATCGCCCAGATTCTGCCAGATTTACTCCAGATCACCATTGCTGCCTTAAATTCATACTTGATTCAGCAAATCAGTTGTAATACAAGATACAAAATTGTAATCTTCAAGCTTCGAGCAATAAAATCATAAAAACCTTGAAGTGGACGTAGACCGGAGATAGCCGAACCACTATAAATTGTGTGTCACTGTTCATTATTTCTTAATTGCTGCTTGTTACTTGCTTAGATCTGTGATTTGTGTGTGAATATTGTTGATTCGTATTCATACGCTGGTGCTTTCACTACACTTGGGGTTTGTGACCATTTTTGGTGCAAACACTTTGGTGCTTTCACTGAGAGGAACCAGCACCTGCTACACCAAATTCAAAATTAAGATTCGGAATTTTAAGGATTCAGATCTGACTCTTCAATGACTCGACAAACTAGACAAAGAACTGAGAGGAGCCAACAGGCAGGAAGTCAAGAGGCATCCTCTGGCGCTGGAGAAGGACAAGCTTCGATCTACATTACTAGAGATGAGATGGAAGCGATGAATAACGTAATGCAGGAAAGAATGATGAAAAGCCAACAAGAGATGCTGCAGAATTTCTTCGAGCAGATGAGAGCTGCAGGGACGCAGAACCCTAGACCAGCTACAACGGCTGTGAATGTGGAACAAGGAGCTAGGCCTATGGAACCCAATGAAGGATAGAATACAGAACTAGAAGGCAATCAACAAGGGCTTGGGGGCAGGCTCGCAAGATCCGACGCAGAAGGACCTTTGGAAGGAGCTCAACCGGCTAGGGCCGACATAAATGCTAACGAGCCACCCGAAGAGTACGTACCAGAATTCCCTACAAGACTCGGAGGGCAAGACAGAGACATGACAAGGGGGCAACCCCTAGACGGAGATGAAAGAATGATCGACCTAGTGAGACGACTCATGAGAGGAGGATTTTCAGGAGGAGGATTGGAAGAAGTTAGTCGGAGCCCGTTCGCCCCAAATATCAGGAACGCAAGGAACCCTCCGAAGTTCAAACTACCAACGCTAAATCCTTATGACGGAAAGTCAGACCCGACCATGCATATCACCAGATATATCAGACACATGGAAGTGCTGGGAGCATCCGAAGAAGTGATGGCACGATGTTTCCCCTTATTCTTATCAGATTTGGCTGCGCTTTGGTTTAGGCAGCTAGAAACCGGATCAATCAGGACATGGGGCGAGCTTGTGGATTGCTTCATGAAGCAGTTTAGGGTCCACGTGACGCGACCTAAGAGCGTGATGACTTTGGCATCAATAAAACAAAGGACCGGAGAGTCCATAAAAGATTTTTTGTTACGATTTAATGCGACGGTGACTTCTGTAGATCGCCCGGACCCATCGATGATTTTGATGGCGGCGGTGGCAGGAGTTGGAGAAGGCACCGAATTCAAAGACTCTTTGACTAAAGATCCACCGCAAGATCTTGGAGAGTTTTTCCATGAAGCTGAAAAATTCATTCGATTAGAGGAATCACGAGCCGAGAGGCAGGAAATAAATGTTGCACAAGGCGAAGGAACCGCCAGGGAACAGTCCAGGGCAGACAAAGGGAAGAGAAAGCAGGATGATGCACCTGATGGTCCTGACAAACGGAAGAAATTCCGAGAGCCTAGATTCAGGCAGTACACAGACTTGGTGGCAGGACTTGAACGAATTTACACTGAAACTCGGGGACAACTCCCCTATCGAAAGCCACCAAGGAGAGACCCCACAGAGCGGGAACGTAGAACCGGAAAATATTGCCTATTCCATGAGCTGGATGGGCACACTACCGATGAATGCCGCCACCTGAAGGATGAGGTGGAAGAACATGCCAGGAGTGGTAGATTGCCGCAGTATGTCAGAGAACGTACGACGGTGGTTAGGCCCGAACAACTACCGCATCAACCAAACAGGAATGATCCTGGATCGGGATCACGACTCGTCATCAACTGATTGTGATGGCAAGGGCCAGGTTCAAGATTTGGACTCTGGTCGATTAGTTTTCTTAGATCTGATTTCCAAAATAAAACGGCTATTCCACTTACTCATGTACGGGAACCGGAGAGATCCCTAGACATGCTCTGAGATGGAAATAGACCGCCCCGCCCAGAGAGGCATTATCTTGTTTTCTTGGTGTTTGAGATTGAACATCTAGGATTTGAATTTAATAAAGAAACACTTATTAAAATAAACCTTTGACCGGAGAGTTAAAGGATAAACATTAAATATCAATATAAACATGATCGCTTTATGATCCTACCCGGAGAGGCAGGGTCCGGAGTGCAGGAAGTGAGTTGCTTCGCCGGAGAGCGACAGGATCAACTCACTTAAGCATCGTTTCCTATTCACCGGAGAGTGATTGGATCAGGATTCGATAAGAGCCCGGAGAGGCTATGATCGGCCCACGATTTAGGCCATGACATCGCTTAATGTTCAGATACACTGAACCGGAGTGCAGGAAGTGAGTCGCTTCGCCGGAGAGCGACAGGATTGACTCACTTAACGTTGTTTCCCCTTCATCGGAGAGTGACAGGATGGGATCCAGCATGAGCCCGGAGAGGCTATGATCGACCGACGATTCAGGTCATGACATCGCTTATTGTTCAGATACATTGAACCGAAGTGCAGGAGGTGAGTCGCTTCGCCGGAGAGCGACAGGATTGACTCACTTAACGTTGTTTCCCCTTCACCGGAGAGTGACAGGATGGGATCCAACATGAGCCCGGAGAGGCTATGATCGGTCGAGAGCGACCAAGACATCGCTATACGCCCTAGCTGGGGCCAGAGTGCAAGGGATAGAAAGCAACGCCGGAATGCAATAGGATCTTTCTATTCAATCGCTAAATCAAGAATGGGTTTGACAAGGGTCCGGAGTGACCATCAGTGGTACGGAGAGACCGTAGAATTTCATTCTTAATTTCCACTTGAAAAAATTGATAACAATTCGGCTTCGAACAGCCATGGACTTGATTGAAAATGCTATAAGCTACGAGTAAAGCACGAACTCACTGCATTTAACTTAAGACTGATCAAAACACGCCTTTTAACAAAAAGGCATGTTTTGGGGGGCAAAATGTTATCCCAACTTTTGGCAAAGCCGAGATACCCAAAGATTAACTGAAAATCAATGATTATTAGTCATGAACATCGATTGTGCATCACAGGTTCGCCATGGATATCGATGATTTTTGTCCGAGTCCGGATCGGGCTACAATTGATGAGACATGTCAAGCAAGGCCAGATGAAACAACGTTCCAAGTTTCGAGTCAATCCGAGTTCGTATGCTCAAGATATCGCCAAAAGAAGATGGATAAGGTGGTATAAGTTCGAATCGATGAGAAGTGAGCTTACTTCGAATCGATCACGACGAGCCTTGCCTCGAATCCATCGAAATACGCCTTCCTTCGACTCCATTGAACAAGCACTAGTTCGACTCCGATAGTTCGAGTCCACCCTCACGTTCCCGCCTTCGAATCCGTTAATGAGAAACTCTTCGAATCCATATAGTTAAAAAGCTTCGACTCCATCCCGCGAGCATCTTCGAATCCTTTCAAGCAAGAAGTCTTCGTATCGATTAATCTGCCTCGATCGATTCGAGGAGAACGTTCATCCAATCGATTCGAGGAAGTCATAGCCCCGAATCCATTACATCGAATCCACCAAGTTATAAAAGCTGGAACCGCGGAGTCGACCCAGTCAACTCGGCATAGAAGTAGGATCGATACGAAGAAGGCGCTCCACATCATCGCAGAAGTGTGCGCTGGATCGATTCGAACGAATCGATTCGAACTAGATCGATTCGAACCAGGCTAGTCAACCAGAAATGCAACCTTGAATCGATCATAACTTGAGATCTACACATCCAAATGCTATGAAATTTTCACAGAAGCTTGAGCACATGATGAAGAATGTTCACACCAAATTTCAGCTTGATTGGACAATTTCTTGATCGATTCGAACGTAGCTTCGAATCGATCCCAAAGTGGGCCCGGATTTCCAGAAAGCGGGCATGTGGGCCCCCTGACGTACTGGAACTGGTCTCCCTTCAGTTTAGGCGAAATATCAGCCTCCTACACCTATAAATAGACCCCCAGGTCATTCAGAAAAGAGGTCGGACAATTTCAAGAGCTAAAGATCGCCCAGATTCTGCCAGATTTACTCCAGATCACCATTGCTGCCTTAAATTCATACTTGATTCAGCAAATCAGTTGTAATACAAGATACAAAATTGTAATCTTCAAGCATCGAGCAATAAAATCATAAAAACCTTGAAGTGGACGTAGGCCGGAGATAGCCGAACCACTATAAATTGTGTGTCACTGTTCATTATTTCTTAATTGCTGCTTGTTACTTACTTAGATCTGTGATTTGTGTGTGAATATTGTTGATTCGTATTCATACGCTGGTGCTTTCACTACACTTGGGGTTTGTGACCATTTTTGGTGCAAACAGCTAGTGAACACACAATTGTGAACGCTTATCGACTATAGGCGTTATTAAAAAGAATTTTTATATACATACAACTAACTCAGGTAAACTGAGGCCAGATATACCGATCATGCACTGCCTTTCGGGCTTACGTGAGAAGGGTACAGAACATGGCGAGTGAACACACGAGTGCGAACACATGACTCTAGGTGTTAAAAAAATATATACATATATAAAAATGTTGTTTTTTTAGAAAGAGAGAGTTTTGCAAAAATCATCTTAGCACCATTTAACATAGAGGATAAAAATGTTATATCCTTTACTTCAAATTTACCTCTTTTTTAAACAAAGATTTTCAATTAGAACATACTTCATAATTAACACATATGAAGCTTCCTATATACTAGTTAAATCTTTGTTATTTGTAATCAAACTTCATTTTTATTTTTGTTAAGACAAATAACATTTCAAAATTTTCAATTTATTAACCAGAACTTATACTTATCCCATAGTGTTTCTTCAAAAATAAATCAAAATGCTAAAAAGAAAATGTTTTTTAGATTTATAAATTTTGAGTTTTTTTTTAAGTTAAAAGAAAATTAATATTCAAAAATGCCATGAAACTAAAATGAAAATGAGACTCCCCCCACACTTAATTTTGACTGTGTCCCCACAGTCAATGCATGATATAATGAGTGTAATAGGGAAAACTATGTACATATTTACAAAAGAGGGTTAACAGTCTTACTAGACATAGCTTGGCTCATGAAGAAACAGGAGCTCCTCCTCTTGGTTATTCGGCAATTCCAAGAAAGGTTTCAAACGATGACCGTTGACTTTGAAAATCGATCCATCCCTAGGGTTTTCTATTTCTATGGCACCATGTGGAAAAACTGTTCGTACCACAAATGGTCCGGTCCATCTCGATTTAAGTATCCCGGGGAATAAATGAAGTCTAGAGTCATATAAAAGAACCTTCTGGTTAGGCGAAAACATCTTCCTTAGGATTGACTTTTCATGAAAAACTTTGGTTCTTTCTTTGTAAATTTTCTCAATTTCATACGCGTTGTTCCTAAGTTCTTGTAGTTCGTTGAGTTGCAGTTTTCAGTTTTTGCCAGCTTTCTCAAGATCAAAGTTTAAGTTCTTTATTGCCCACAACGCTTTGTGTTCGATTTCAACGGGTAAATGGCAAGCTTTACCGTAAACTAAACGAAATGGGGACATCCCACGGTTAGTTTTAAAAGCAGTACGGTAAGCCCAAAGCGCATCGGTCAATTTCTGAGACCAATCTTTTCGATTTTTGTTGACAGTTTTCTCCAAGATTTGTTTTATTTGTCGATTTGAAACTTCAACATGGCCACAAGTCTGAGGATGATATAGAGTGGATAACTTGTGGGTTATCGAGTATTTTTTTCATTAAAATTTCAAAAGAACGGTTGCAAAATTGGGTTCCGTTATCACTGATTATTGTGCGAGGTGTGCCAAACCTTGAAAAGATGTTTTCTTTGAGAAATTTCACAACAATTTTATGGTTGTTGGTTTTGCAAGAAATGGCTTCGACCCATTTTGAGACGTAATCGATAACGAGTCCAAAAGAATTGGGAAAAGGTCCCATAAAGTCGATACCCCAAACATCAAAGATTTCGATCGTAAGAATGGGGTTTAGAGGCATCATATCCCCTCGAGAAATTCGTCCAAACATTTGACATCGATCGCAAGTTTTGCAAAATTTGAACGAGTCTTTGAAAAGAGAAGGCCAATAGAAACCACACCGAAGCACCTTTTCTGCAGTTTTTCGAGGACCGAAATGTCCACCACATGCTTGATTGTGGAAAAACAAAAGAACACTCCTGATCTCATTATCCGAAATGCAACGTCGGATGATTTGGTCGGGACAATAGTTGAACAAGTATGGATCGTCGCAATAGAAATATTTCACTTGGGACATGAATTTGTATTTGTCCTATTTGGACCAAGATGAGGGAGTTTCTTTAGTGACTAAGTAGTTCACTATATCAGCGTATCATGGGTTGATAGAAATTGAAAGAAGCTGTTCATCGGGGAAGTTTTCATTGATCGGCGAAGAAGATGGTGTGTTCGGAAGACGAGATAAGTGATCGGCTATGACATTATCGAATCCTTTTTTGTCTTTGATTGTAAGGTCAAATTCTTGAAGTAAAAGGATCCAACGAATCAAATGGGATTTAGCATTCTTTTTAGCGAAGAGATATCGAAGCATAGAGTGGTCCGTGTACACAGTAATGTGTGAACCTATCAAGTAAGGTCGAAACATTTCGAGCGCAAAAATGACAACTAGAAGCTCTTTTTGGTTGTTGTGGAGTTGAGTTGAGCGTCGTTCAAAATCATATTCGCGTAGTAAATGGCATGAAGGATTCTATTGATGCATTGTCCTAAGACAGCACCAACCGCATAGTTAGAAGCATCACACATTATTTCGAAAGGAAGATTCCAATTGGGTGCGCAAATGATTGGAGCAGAAATGAGTTCGTTTTTTAGACGTTCAAAAGAAGAGATACACTCAGAGTTGAAATCGAATGGAACATCTTTTCCGAGGAGAGTCGTCAAAGGACGAGCGATTTTGCTAAAGTCTTTCATAAAGCGTCGATAAAAGCAAACGTCTCCTAGAAATGATCAATTGTCCTTAACAGATTTTGGAATGGGTAGATTTGCAATGACGTCGATTTTCGCTTTATCTACCTCAATGCCCTTATTTGAGATGATATGTCCAAGGACTATGCCTTGTTTGACCATAAAGTGGCATTTTTCCCAATTCAAAGTCAAATATTTTTCTTTACATCGATTTAGAACCAATTCGAGATGATGTAAACATTGGGAAAAAGAATCACCAAAGATAGAGAAATCGTCCATAAAAACTTCTAGAAAGCGTTTAATCATGTCAGAAAAAATGCCAACCATGCATCGTTGGAAAGTAGCAGGAGCGTTCCAAAGTCCGAATGGCATACATCGACAAGCAAAGGTATAGAATGGACACGTGAAAGTCGTTTTCTCTTGATCTTAGGGAGCGATTGGAATTTGGTTATAGCCGGAATAATGACGCAGCGGATTAATCAAAAACAATGTCGATCGATGAGAGTAGCAATCGATGGATTGGAAGATACTGAAATGCCCGAATTCGTCTATCCGAAGATACCGAATTCTAGCTATCCCGAACTCGTTGATCGCGCACGATACCGAGTTCAAAGATCTGCGATTCTTCACACGTTGATCTAGCACACTAGATTCCATGAATCGGCTTCTGCAGTCGTTGAATCGAGCGCACTCGATTATCCGAAAGAGGAGATAGGAGATTACACTCAACTACCAATTTGGCGAAAGCACAAAGCTAACAAAACAAGAGTTTTATTTCAAATCAACTAAACTATTACAAATGACTTACACGGCCTATTTATAGGCATTTGACTCGAACAACACAATTCGTACAAACTCATAAGTCGGTTCCGACTTATCACAACACCCTCTGACTTACGACTTATCCTGCTCTCCGACTTACGACTTATCCAAAGCATACGACTTACGAGTTACAATACAGAAACACAATTCTACGACCTACGACTTAAGTGCAGACGACATACGACTTAAAGACATACAACATAATACCATACAACGACTCAACACTTAAGTCGTAGACGACTTAACGACTCATCATAGCTCGGCGACGACTTATCCTCAGCAGCGACTTAAACACATATCACAGCAGCATCCTCACACGGCTTAAGCTTGGACGACTTAGTGAATAGTGACTTCACGACTTAACCCAGTTCACGACTTAAGCACACCAGACGACTCATCTTAAGTCGTAAATCGGTAGCGACCCATCTCTTCTCTTAAGTCGTAGACGACTTATCTCTCGTGTATTCTCAACTTGTGTTGCTCCTCCTGGATCCGTCTTTTTAAGTCGTGGACGACTTATGCCTTCCGCTTCAATAAATCGTGGTTGACTTTCCTCCCCACCCCAGTTAAGTCGGTCATGACTTATGTCCTCCATCATGCTAAGTCGGTCACGACTTATGCCTTTACTCCTGTTAAGTCAGTCACGATTTAAATCTCCCATCATGTTAAGTCGGTCACGACTTATAGTTTCGCTAGGTCGGTCACGACTTATATCTTCAGTTCTGTTAACTCGGTCACGACTTACGCCTTCCACTCTGTTAAGTCGGTCACGACTTAGGCCTTGGAAAGTTATAGCTTGGCCTGCTGCATCAAATAACCATCAAGGCAGCAGTAGAATTCGTGACTGGCTAAACGTTCGAGCATTTGGTTGATAAATGGAAGAGCAAAGTGATCTTTACGTGTTGCAGCATTTAGTTTTCGATAGTCAATGCAGAAACGCCAACCTGTTTGAGTACGAGTTGGAATAAGTTCGTTTGAATCGTTCTTGACAACGGTTAGCCCAAACTTTTTCGGTACAACGTGAATTGGTCTGACCCATGAACTATCAGAGATTGGGTAAATAATTCTGTTGTCGAGAAGTTTAAGGATTTCATCATGCACCGCATCTTTCATTTTTGGATTAAGCCTTCGTTGCACGTCACGAACAGGCTTGGCATCGTCAATTAAATGGATGCGATGTTGAACAAGAGCGGGACTAATTCCCTTTATATCAGAAATCGACCATCCAATTGCTTCTCTATTTTTTGAAAGAATAGAGAGTAACGAGGTTTCTTGATCAAAAGAGAGTGTTGCGGAAATTATGACGGGCAACGTTTCGTTATCACCTAATTATGTGAACTAAAGGTGATCGGGAAGTGGTTTGAGGTCCAACTTCGGGAGTTTTTCGATCAAAGAGTTGGGTTGAGATTCAGACTCAACTGAAAGCGATTCAAAAGGAAGAGTGTATTCAATCTCGTTGGGAATTTCATGAAACAATTTTTCGTACTCGGCCTCGCGTTCATCGTTAAGATCAAGTGTCTCATTTTCAAAGTTTTCGTGAATGGCATTAACTTCCAATGTTTGGTCATGAGGTTCATTCGATTGGCTTTCAAGATTGAAAATGTTGAGATCCAAAGTCATGTTTCCAAAAGAGATTTTCATCGATCCGTTACGATAATTGATTAAGGCATTTGAGGTGGCTAAGAATGGTCGGCCCAAAATAAATGGAATTTGACTCGTGGGATTTGTCACGGGTTGTGTTTCGTGAACGATAAAATCAGTGGGGAATATGAATTGCCCTACTCGAATGAGCACGTCCTCGATTTCTCCCACAGACTTCTTAATGGAACGATCGGCGAATTAAAGCGTAATTTTTGTGGGTTTGAGCTCACCTAAGCCTAATTGTTCGTAAACAGAGTATGGAATCATGTTGACACTCGCGCCTAAGTCTATCAAACATTTGTTAATCGTCTTCTCTCCAATTGTGCACGAAATCGTAGGGCAACAAGGACTTTGTATTTAACGGGCATGGATTGGGACAAGACCTCACTCAAACTGGCGGCTAAGAAGACTTTTTTGAGCACTTGAGTGTGTCGCTTTTGGGTGCACAACTCCTTAAGAAATTTCACGTAAGTGGGGACTTGCTGAACGTTGTCAAGAAGCGGAATGTTAACTTTCACTTGTTTAAAAATTTCCAACATCTTTTCCATTTGGTCCGAGTGTTTCTTTGGTCGAAGACGATGTGGAAATGGAACACGATACTCGGTAGGTGGGTCTACTCGAGTAGAAGAAGAATTTTGATTGGCATTCAATTCAACGTTTGGCTCCACGTTCTGTTCAGATTCGTTCGTTGTTTTAGAAGTGTCGAGAGAGGTTTCCGGTAAATCGTTTGGGTTAACGACTTGATTATCGATTTGTTTACCAGAACGTAGAGTTGTGATAACATTCAATTGGGTGACATTGCTATCTTGAACAACATGGGCTTGATTTGAATTTGCATTTTGATTTCTGGGATTTGAAAGGGACTGGCTTGGGAATATTCCTCGTTCGCGTTCACTTACAGACGGGGCTAATTGACTCATTGCATTTCGAGTTTTGCAGTTGATTGGTTCGTGTTTTGCATATATGAGGTCAATAAATTTTACAAATTGTTGTTTGATTGAAGGCTTTGTGTAGTTGCTTTAGCCAACGTTTCAAGAGTTTTCTCAAGTGAAGTTAAACGTTTATCGTCTTGGGGAGGATGAGCATCATTTGGTTGAAAATTTGATTGTTGTGGATGATTATGAGACGGACCCGCAAAGTTTGGTTGAAAATGGTTGGGTTGAAAGGGACGATTCAAAGCATTATTCAGGAAAGCTTGAAAATTGGGACGAACCGTATTCTTGTTGGGATTGTTTTGGTTCCAAGCAATATTTGGATGATTTCTCCAACCAGGGTTGTACGTTGGAGAAAACGGGTCATTTCTGGCTTTATTGAAAGCATTGATTTGTTCGATAGAGTTGGGACACTGATCGGCTATATGATTAGGATCGTTGCATTTATAACACATCGGTTGGGAAGCTTGGTTCATTTGATTGGATGAGAAAACATTATCGAATTTTTTAATCATTGCGTCGATCTTAGCTTCCAAAGCAAAAGAAGATCCTATCGAGTGTGCACTCGATAGTGAGTAAATTGATTTTTTGTTCGAACGTTCCCATTGGGACGACTTTTCAGCGAGGTTTTCAAGAAATTGCCAAGCATCGTGGTGATGTTGGGCAAGAAAGTTTCCTTGGCACATTGATTCGAGCATGGTTCGTGAGTTGTTTTCGAGTCCATCATATAAGATTTTGCAAATCGTCCATTTTTCGAAATTATGGTGTGGACATTTTATCAAAAGCTCTTTGAATCTTTCAAAATATTTTTCCGAATGGTTCTCCCTTGAATTGATGAAAATTTACAATTTTGTTTTGGATTCTACTCGTTTTTTCTAAAGGGTAGAACTTTTTTAAGAAAGCTTTTACCAATTCTTCCTACGTTTTAATTGAGTTCGATGGTAAGCTGTACAACCATTTTTCAACGTAATCTGTAAGAGCGAATTGGATTAATCGAAGTTTGATTCCATCATCAGAAAGTTGTTGGAGTTTTATGGTTGCGCAAACTTGTTCAAATTTAGTCAAGAAAATGTATGGGTCATCGTGCTCGAAATAGCCAAATTTTGGAAGCGTGGCAATATGATTTGAGTGAATTTCGAAATGGTTACCCGTAGGGGCGGGTAACGTGATGCAAGATGGAATAGAAATTCTATCGGGAAAGATTCTATCCATAAGAGTTCGAGGGGCATTTTCGTTCGTCATTTCTGGAGGATCTTCTGTTCGAGTTAAACGATTAGTTGTTGAGTCGCGAGTCTAACGATTTGTTGTTGTGTCACGAGTCCAAGTACTCATGCACAAGTGAAGGTCGAGAAGAGAAAGAAGTTAGAATCGAGTTTAGAGAATGAAAGAAGATTTGAAAAACGAAGTGAAAAATTGTTTTTGTTTTTTTTTACAAGGAATAAAACTATTTATCAAGTGAAAGTTTAGAAAGAAACTAAAGGCTAAAAGAAAGATTTTTTTATTTAAATGAAAACCAGCCTTGGCCCAATAAAAGTAGATAAAACAAACTTGACCTTCTCTTCTCAATCAAAACATCTACAGGCTCCCAAAAAAATAATCTCAAATCAATACTATTTCACAAATCGAAAACTCTCTTTTTTCCCTTTATTTTAGTGAAAATCATTTACTTCGAAATCAATGGCGGGAGATTCGAGGTTGCGTTCACGGTTTGCAATGCAGATTGGTGTTTCGAACTTTGCAGTTGGTGATGGAGTGGTTGCGGCGTTCTATTTGTTGAGGCGAGTGGTTGATAGTCAAAGCGAATTGAGGTGGGAGATGGAATGGTCGTGGAGGTTGTTGCGCGATTGAAGATGTTGTTCAATGATTTGGAATTGGAGATGCTCGGTGTAGAATTGGCTCTGATTGTTGATTGTGGTGGAATTGTTGGCGTAATGGCAGTCGTTGGTTGCGTTCTTCGGGCAGTGAGTGATGATGTTGTTCGATTTTTGGTATGGTGATGATTGGGTACTGGG
This sequence comes from Allium fistulosum, assembly GCA_030737815.1. Lineage (NCBI taxonomy): Eukaryota > Viridiplantae > Streptophyta > Magnoliopsida > Asparagales > Amaryllidaceae > Allium > Allium fistulosum. The sequence continues at coordinate 1,111,433,843 of CM060907.1, read as the reverse complement.
AGATTTTAGTTGTGATTCAATAAAGGTTGCAGTGGCTTTGAATTCAAGTTCGAGCTGGATTGTGGTGATATGCGGTGATTCAATTGTAAATTTGGGTTGCTCCGATTGTGGGTCGCTAGCGGGTGGTAGGAGGAGAAGTTGTTAGGCAAGTTGCTGTTCAGGTTGGTATGGTGACACTTTGTATTGGATTGGTAGTAGGAGGCTGTGGATGTAGCCGTGATGGTATTCGTGTGGAGGATGTTGAAGGAGACTGGGAGGAGTTAGTGATGGCAAGCAGGGGTAGAGGAAAGTCGGTGGTGTTGGTGTTTGTGTTCAGGCAAATGAGGTTGTAGTGGTTTATAGTGGATGTATTAGGCAGTAGGGGATGGTGGTGGAACAGTGAAGTCTTGTTGAGGTTAGGAGGGAGGGGAATGTATTAAATTGTTTGATGATATGAGGAATGGTAGATGCAAGAAGGATGAACAGCAGAGTCACAGAGGTATGTGCAGTTTACAACAGAGGAGGTTGTGGCAGATTTTGTTTAAAGATGTGGTGGTTGTGGTTTGTATCAAGGAGAGGTTGTTGTATAGCTGGGTTTGTTGAAGTCCAAGAAGTGTGAATGTAGAGGTTGGTTGAATTGAACAGAGGGAGGTCGTAGGAATTTTTGGATAGTTATTGAAAGGGAAGGTGCAGTGAGTATGTGGGGAGTTTGTGGTTGCTGTGATATGGTCAGTGAGTATGTTTGAAGTGGAAAATTTGATGGAAGTTTTGTGCAGAGGAAAAGGTGAATGAAGTGGGAAGTAATGGCAGTTGTGATGGGTTCAAGTTTTGATCAGGTGGAAGGTTGGCGATTTTGGTTGAGTGTTTTCATTCTCGGGTTTGTAGGATTTGGGGATTGAGGTAGAAGCTAAAGGTTGTAGCTGCTGAAAGGTTGTCGCACAGTGCAGTTTATAGCAGAGTAGTTTATAGATGTTTGCGGTGTTTAGAAATGATGTTTGAATGAGTGTAACTGGGATGGTGTGATGGTGGCAGGAGTATTGTGGTCGAGGCACAGAGGCACAAAGGTCTGATGGAGATAGAGGAAGTTTTTGAGACAGTAGTTGGGTAATTTGATGATAATGAAGGCTATGGTGAATTGTTTGGAGATTTGAGGAAGATGATAGTGGAGTGATGTTGAGGCAGTGGTAATTGGTAACTGTGGGAAATGATAATGGTAGAGAGGGTATGGAGTTCGGTGTATTAGTGTAAACAGTGGGAGGGGTATGCATAGTAAACAGTGCACAAATGTATTTGTTTTTGTTTTGAAGCAATGTAAAACAAAAATTTGTAAGAAATGAAATGCAAATTGAAAAGGAATTAAAATATTTTTGTTTTTTTTGAAATCGTATGTATATATTTTTTAATTAGGAAAGCAAATGCAAATGGAAAGAAAAACAACAAGCACACTACAAAGTGAAAACAAATATCCCGCAAGCACATAATTTTTTTTCTTTTTTTTTGCAATACACACACAACAAAAACACACAAAAATCAAACAACAATTAATTTGAAGAATAGAAAATAAAATCAAGCAATTCCCCGGCAACGGCGCCAAAAACTTGTTCAACGACTAGTTTTCTATCGAATTAGAAAACCGTCGAAAAATTTCGAAATAAAATTTACCGCAAGCGCACGGCGTACAAAAGTTAGTACGTGGTGAGAACGGGTCGATCCGCAGGGAATTGTTTGATTTTAAAATTTTCTAATCAATCAAATTAAACCAAAAGTGGAGAATGTTTTGAAAACTAGAAATCTAAGCAAATGTTGAGATTAAAATCTATGTGATTAAAATTCAATTTAGAGGAAAATCCACTTTCTTATATTTTTCACATAAATCAACATAAAATCAAATGATGATTTCTTTTTAATCGAAGTAGGATTAGTGATGTATTTATCATAAGCATGACCTATTTGATTTATTAATTAACACAAATAAAACCATCAAACTATAATACAACTCTAGTCCTACTTTTCATATCTGATGAAACATAGCATATAAAATGAAACCAAAATGTAGTTTAAGCATGAACTATTTACTATTAATTAGTAACATAGATCATCAAATTTTGATTCAAACTTCACTTCATTGCCATGATCATATTTAGATGAAGAGGCAAATTATGACTAATGAGATAAGCATAGCCAATTTGTTATGAACAAAGTAGGCTATCAAATTCAACATAAAACACAAACAAGCATAAACATCCATTTTCTCATAAAGCACAAAAGAGATCATACATAGAAAATTTTATGTTGAATCTACATGATAGAAGAAAGCTTCATTACCCCTAAATTGTAGCTCTCATTTGTGTTATCATTTCAACACATAGAGATTTCAATATTGAAAATGAAATAAAGTAGAGAATAAACAAGGAAAAAGAAGATTAACTATTAAAAGGAAATGAACTAAACTAGTGCATAAATGTAAATCTAACTATGCACATTAAATGAAAGAGAGCACAAGAATAAAAATGAGCATAAAAGTAAAGAAACACAAGTAGAAAAGAGAAGAGAAAGATGCTAGAGAGCCATTTTTATTTCATGAAACATAGAGCTTACAACTTGCATTTTTCATTTCCTCACTAATATCAAAGAGTAGAAGATATTTACATGTACATAAGAGAGCTATTTATACATGCATAAAACCATAATTTAATTTTTAGGGAGCTTCCCAAATTGCCCGTTAGGAAGTATGGCCACCAAGTAACCATTAGCCACTAATTAATCCATCATTTAATGTGCACGAAGCTTTAACCTCCACTTAGTTGTCCATTAGCTTCTAATTGTAGATTTAGGAAAGTGGGTGGGGTCCTCCATTATCATGGTCTTGAATTATTTCCCGCTTCTTTCCTTTTTATTCATTTGTGCATGAATGTATCTTCATAAAAGCCTCTTCCATATGCATCCAAATTCCTATAAAAATCATCAAAAAATGTCCAAGTAAAAATTCTCAAATTTACACATGCACAAAATGACCTTTTTGCCCCTGAATGAAGATGAATATATGATGATTTGAAAATAATTTAATTATGGTTTTAAACAAGTTAAAATGCCAAAATATGACTTTTATTTAAGTAAAAATAGATAAAATATGGATGTAAATATATGCACATTTACGTGCACATCGGCCATCTTTGGGTAGTTAGCATTATTCCAAATAGTGGTATGCCAATCCATTTTTTTTTCAAAACATTTTATATATTCCCAAGTAGATTTAAAAGAGAATTTATCTTTTTTTTAAGTTTCCATCTCTAGCAATCTGTAGCTATTCTTGAATCAATTTCAATGCTTTCTATAGCTCTTTTAAATATTGAGGTAGTTGGATGAAGACTTGCATTCCAAATGTGATTTTGAATGATACTTTCTTTTCAATTAGCTCCCCCAAAATAAAAAAGATTGAACCATTCTAATAAGCTTATCAAAGTTTTGTCATTGATCCAAGGATCAAACCAGAGGCTAGTATTTTTCCCATCTTTAAAGTTTCTTTCCAATAAATTGATACCATTATTTCTGCTTTTTAAGATGCTTTTCCAGGAGTGGGAGTTGTGGTTTTCAGCCGGCGTGGTCTAGAAATTTTTGTTTTTGACATATTTTCTTTTCATCCACTTTGACCATAATGACTTGCCTTCAACAACTCTCCAAAATAGTTTCATATTACAGGCTTCTTTTAAATATTTAATACTTCTTAATCCCAATCCTCCAGCCTTTTCTGGTTTGCAAACTGTATCCCATGAGACTTTATGAATTTTTCCTTTCCAAATGAAATTGGCACACACTTTTTCAATTCTGTGAATGGCTGATTCTGGAATATTGTGAGTCTGAATCCAATACATTATGATAGCCGTGATGACAGTATGTGTGAGTTCCAGTCTTCCAGCAATTGATAATAATATGCTAGACCAGCTTTCAAATTTTCCTTGAATGATGTCAATAAGCCTAGAGCAACCTTTGTCTGCAATTTGATTTGTACTAAGAGGAAGTCCCAAGTATTTAACAGGCAGTTGGCCTTCTTAAATTTTTAGAATTTGAAGAATTTCCCCTTTGTTTGCACATTTTTTACTAAAATAAGCTTTGCTTTTACTCTCATTGATTGAAGACCTGCAAAATCGATTAAATACTCAAAAGTTTTAACAATAGATTGAGCACTGTTAGAGTCTGCATTCATAAATAAAAGCAAGTCATTAGCATATAATAAGTGAGTAATACTAGGCAGATTTCTATTAACTGGTCTGAGATTGCCTTTTATTTGTTCCAGTTCCATTTAAAGAGATAAATATTCCATAGCAATTATTAATAAATAGGAGGGAGAGAGGATCACCTTGTCTAATCCCCCTATTGCTATTAATAAACCCACAAGGTGATCCATTAATTAATATGGAAAATGAGGCAGTATCAATACATTCTTTAACTAAATTAGAAATTTTTTCATGAAAACCCATTTTTCTCATCATGTGAATAATAAAATATCTGTTAATTTTATCAAAAGCTTTGTGTATATCTATTTTAATACAAACTTTATTACCCCTGTTAAAGTTTATGATTATCTCATGAGCCAGAAGAGTATTTTCAGTAATGTATCTACCCGGGATAAAAGCACATTGGTTTTCATAAATCAAATATTTTAGAAAGATTTTTATTATATTACTTAAAATATTAGCTATAATTTTGTAAAAAAAATTACAACAAGCAATAGGCCTATAATCCCCTAGTCCCATATGAATTTTTACCTTAGGGATTAAAGTAATAAAAGTATGGTTTAAGCTTTTTAGAAGCTTACCAGTTGTAAACAATTCATTAACAGCATCGTAAATGTTAATTTTAATGTCCTCCCAGTGTGTTTTGTAAAATTTAGCCCCAAACCCATTAGGACTTGGGCTTTTATTTATATTAGAACCAAATACAATTTTTTTATTATCTTCTATAACAACAGGGGCAAGAAGAATATCATTGCTATTTTCATTAAGTAAAACTTTTGTTTCAATACTTGGGAAATCTTTCTTATAAGAATCAGTATTGTAAAGATAAAAAAAGTACTTGATAGCCATTTGCTCTATATGAGAGACATCATTCAAGGTGACCCCATTATTATCTAGCAATTTGCCTATGTCATTGATTTTTTCCTATTACACATCTTGGCATAGAAGAACTTGCTAGATTCATCTTCTTTAGTGAGCCAGTCTACCTTGGCTTTCTATCTTATGTTGATTGCTTGCACATGCAAACTTTTACTTAATTTATCCCGATTTTGAAAAAATTGGCTAACAAGAGAATTGTATGAGCTATCAAAATCAATAATGTTTTGGAGAGACTCACATTCTTTTCTAATGAGCTTAATATCATCTCTATTTCTATTTTTGTTCCAAATTTTCAATTTTTCCTTTGTATTCTTTAATATGCTTTTAAATTTACTTTGGGCAGAAAAAAGATTTGAAATAAATATACTGCATTTAACAGTATCCATATAGCTTTTATCATATGTCCACCGATTAACAAATCTAAAATGGATATTTTTCCTAGAATTATGACTACTAGTGAAAATAATTTGTAAGGGGTATGGTCATTTGATGCAACAGGCCAAGCTATAACTTTCCAAGGCCTAAATCGTGACCGACTTAACAGAGTGGAAGGCGTAAGTCATGACCGAGTTAACAGAACTGAAGATATAAGTCGTGACCGACCTAGCGAAACTATAAGTCGTGACCGACTTAACATGATGGGAGATTTAAATCGTGACCGACTTAACAGGAGTAAAGGCATAAGTCGTGACCGACTTAGCATGATGGAGGACATAAGTCGTGACCGACTTAACTGGGGCGGGGAGGAAAGTCAACCACGATTTATTGAAGCGGAAGGCATAAGTCGTCCACGACTTAAAAAGACGGATCCAGGAGGAGCAACACAAGTTGAGAATACACGAGAGATAAGTCGTCTACGACTTAAGAGAAGCGATGGGTCGCTACCGATTTACGACTTAAGATGAGTCGTCTGGTGTGCTTAAGTCGTGAACTGGGTTAAGTCGTGAAGTCACTATTCACTAAGTCGTCCAAGCTTAAGCCGTGTGAGGATGCTGCTGTGATATGTGTTTAAGTCGCTGCTGAGGATAAGTCGTCGCCGAGCTGTGATGAGTCGTTAAGTCGTCTACGACTTAAGGGTTGAGTCGTTGTATGGTATTATGTTATATGTCTTTAAGTCGTATGTCGTCTGCACTTAAGTCATAGGTCGTAGAATTGTGTTTCTGTATTGTAACTCGTAAGTCGTATGCTTTGGATAAGTCGTAAGTCGGAGAGCAGGATAAGTCGTAAGTCAGAGGGTGTTGTGATAAGTCGGAACCGACTTATGAGTTTGTACGAATTGTGTTGTTCGAGTCAAATGCCTATAAATAGGCCGTGTAAGTCATTTGTAATAGTTTAGTTGATTTGAAATAAAACTCTTGTTTTGTTAGCTTTGTGCTTTCGCCAAATTGGTAGTTGAGTGTAATCTCCTATCTCCTCTTTCGGATAATCGAGTGCGCTCGATTCAACGACTGTAGAAGCTGATTCACGGAATCTAGTGCGCTAGATCAATGTGTGAAGAATCGCAGATCTTTGAACTCGGTATCGTGCGCGATCAACGAGTTCGGGATAGCTAGAATTCGGTATCTTCGGATCAACGAATTCGGGCATTTCAGTATCTTCCAATCCATCGATTGCTACTCTCATCGATCGACATTGTTTTTGATTAATCCGCTGCGTCAGTTTTGGTATCGGAGCTTGTTTTAGCCAATCATAGCTAAATCGAGTCTTGGAGCCGATTTGTTTGAAGTTTGAAGTTGTTGTTCATCGTGTTCATCGCAAATTGCAACAAAGGGGGAGTTTTCGATCCATTTCACTTTGGATCTAAGTTCGAATTGTGTTTGAATTTGAAGTGGGCAAGTTAGAGCTTCGGCCGAGCTAAGGGAAGCAAGGAAGGCCGTGTACATCACTTTGAAAGTCAAAGCCGAGAATTGGAGAGTTTGTAAATTTTCAAATCATGTCGCCGAGAAGAGCTAATCGTCACCAAAACGTTGAAGCTTTGTATCGAAGAGAAGAAGCTGATGAGATGGAGCAAAGAATCAATGAAAATTTTAGTGAAAAGCTTAACGAAGGAATTGGACGATTATAGAAGATGATGTTAGAGATGAATCAAAATCGGAGAAGGGTTTCACCTGAATCTAACCATGGGGGAAGTAAAGTCTCACCGCAATCCAATCGAGAAAGAAGTGTTGATAATGATCAAAGGCGTGGAAGGAACGTGGATGATCGAGAACGGAGGAATGTAGATAGAAGGGATGATGGTGGAAGACGTGATGGTAGTAGAGATGTGGGTGGACGAGATAGACAACGATATACATCTGATTTTGAAGAGGAGTATGATGGTGGTAGTGTTCGAGGACAAGGACGAGGACAAGGAAGAAATCACTCTGAGTATGATCACAAGTGGGAGTCGGGGATGAAGACTGAAATTCCTGAATTCAAAGGTGGTATGCAAGCGGAGGAGTTTCTAGATTGGGTGGCTAATGTTGAGGAAATTTTTGACTTCAAGGAAGTTCCAGAACATCGTAGGGTAAAGTTGGTTGCTACAAGGTTGAGGGGTAGAGCTTTGGCATGGTGGCAGCAAACCAAACTTACACGTGAACGGATGGGAAAGTCAAAAGTTGAATCTTGGGAGAAGATGAAGAAATTGATGAAAGCAACGTTCTTACCTTACAATTATCAATCTTTGATGTATCAACGTTTGCAGAATTTGAGGCAGGGCACAAAGAATGTTAATGATTACGCGGATGAATTCTATCAGCTTATTGCGAGGAATGATATTATGGAAACGGAAGAGCAGCTGACATCTAGATTCATTGGGGGATTGCAAATGCAGATTCAGGATATGGTTAACATGTTTGATCCCAGATCTGTAGCGGAAGCACATCAGAAAGCGTTGGCTTGGGAGAAACATGGATGACGAGGAAGTGGTATGTTTACAAATTCCAATAATCAAGTGAAGGGTGTTAGTGGAAGTTCTAATGTTTCAAAAGTTGTTGCAAAACCATTTGTGAATGAGGTTGGGAAGGCGAAAGTCAATAATGGTTTCAAATGTTATAATTGCCAAGAAATGGGCCACAAAAGTAGCGAATGTCCAAAGCCGAAGAAGAGAGCTATGATAGCGGAGGTTGAGGATGAGGATGAAGAAGCTGAATGTTCCAATTTACCACCTGATGAGGAGGAAGAAGAAGTGTCGGGAGACGAAGGTTATAATCTAATGATGAAGAGGTCCTGTTTAACACCAAAGCAAGAGGAGGATTGTAGTTGGTTAAGGAGCAATATTTTTCAGTCAACATGTACCATTCTAGGGAAGGTTTGCAAATTTGTTATTGATGCTGGAAGCTGTGATAATATAATTTCTTCACAAGCTGTGAGGAAGTTGGCATTGAAGACTAAGAAACATCCGAAACCGTACAAGCTAGCTTGGTTGAGGAAAGGCGGGGAGGTGAAGGTTGGACGAAGGGCTTGTATGAAGTTTTCAATTGGAAAGAAATACAAGGATGAAATCTGGTGCGATGTGGTAGATATGGATGTCTGTCATTTGTTGCTGGGGAGACCGTGGCAGTATGATAGGGCGGTGCAACATGATGGGCGTACCAACAGTTACAGTTTCATGTTTGAAGGCACAAAGATTACTCTAGTTCCAAAGAAGCGACAACAGGAGGAAAACAAGTTGGAGGAGATTGAAGAGCTTAAAACTTTGTTATCTTTGAAGGAGTTTGTGAAGGAAGTAGAGGAGGAGCCTGAAGTGTTTTTGTTGATTGGGCGAGAGAGCAGTGAAGAGGTTGAAATTCCGAAAGAAGCGAAGGCAGTTTTGAAAGAATTTGACGATGTATTTCCAAAGGAGTTACCAACGGAGTTGCCACCGTTGAGGGATATACAACATCAGATAGATCTTGTTCCAGGTGTTGTGTTGCCACACAGACCACATTATCGAATGAGTCCAAAAGAACATGAAGAATTGAGGAGGCAAGTGGAAGAATTGCTTGAACAAGGGCGTGTGCAGGAGAGTTTAAGTCCTTGTGTTGTACCAGCTTTATTGGTACCCAAAAAGGATGGAACGTGGAGGATGTGCACAGACAGTCGAGCATTGAATAAGATCACAGTTAGATACAGATTTCCGATGCCGAGGCTTGATGATCTATTGGATCAAATCAGTGGGTCCGTAATCTTTTCTAAGATTGACTTGAAGAGCGGTTATCATCAGATTCGCATTAGACCCGGGGATGAATGGAAGAGAGCGTTCAAGACGAGGGAAGGATTGTATGAATGGCTGGTAATGCCATTTGGTCTATCGAATGCACCAAGTACATTCATGAGGGTGATGAATCAAATTTTCAGACCGTACATTGGAAAATTTGTGGTGGTTTACTTTGATGATATTCTAATCTACAGTGCTAGTACAGAAGAGCATGTTCAACATTTGAAGAAAGTGTTAATTATTCTTCGTGAAGAACAATTCTATGCTGCTACAAAGAAGTGTGTTTTATTGGCGAGGAGTGTTTTATTTCTGGGGTATGTTGTGTCGGAAGAAGGAATACAGGTTGACCGAAGTAAAGTCGAAGCTATCAGAGATTGGCCGCAACCCAAGACGATAACGGAAGTTCGTAGTTTTCACGGGTTGGCTTCATTTTATCGAAGGTTTATTCCACACTTTAGTAGTGTGATGGCGCCTGTGACTGATTGTATGAAGGGTAAACAGTTTGCATGGACAGAGGAAGCCAGGGTTGCTTTTGATCGAATCAAAGGACTCTTGAAGTCTGCACCAATTCTAATATTACCAGATTTTCAGCTAGTGTTTGAACTACATACTGATGCATCCAAGGTTGGGATTGGAGGAGTGTTGAGTCAGAGGGGACGTTTGATTGCATACTTTAGCGAGAAGTTATCAGGAGCAAAGATGAGATACAGTACATATGATGTGGAATTTTATGCTGTTGTGCAATCTATTAAACACTGAAGACACTATCTATTTCAGAAAGAGTTTGTTCTTTACACTGATCATGAGGCATTAAAGCATTTACAAGGGCAAGACAAGATTTCAGCGAGACATGCATCATGGATTGCATATCTGCAACAGTTTACATTTGTTGTGAAACACAAATCGGGAGTGACGAATCGTGTTGCGGATGCTTTGAGTAGAAGGAATCATTTGTTAACAACGATGAAAATTGAAGTAACGGGATTCGATGTGTTACCAGAGTTATTTGACGAAGATCCTTACTTTGCAAAGTTTGTTGATAAAGTCAAGAATGGGGAGACGAATGAGTTTTTGATGGTAGATGGTTTTCTGTTCAAAGGAAATCGATTGTGCATACCTGATTGTAGTTTGAGAATGAAGATTGTAAAAGAACTACATGAAGAAGGACATGTTGGGAGAGACCGTACATTACAGTTGATTTCACAGTCTTACTTTTGGCCATCAATGAGGAAAGAAGTGGAAAGGTTTGTGGAACGATGTCATATCTGTCAGGTTTCGAAAGGAACTGCGACTAATGCTGGTTTATATATGCCGCTTCCTGTACCAACTAAGCCTTGGGTTGATGTGAGTATGGACTTTGTGTTGGGGTTGCCGAGAACACAGCGTGGTAACGATTCCATTTATGTGGTGGTTGATCGATTTTTGAAAATGGCACATTTTATTGCTTGTAAGAAGACGGCGGATGCTGTTCATGTTGCTCAGTTGTTTTTCAAAGAGATATATCGACTTCATGGATTGCCAGAATCTATTGTGTCGGATAGAGATACTCGTTTTCTGAGTCATTTTTGGCTAAGTTTGTGGAAGATGGTCAGAATGAAGTTGAACTTTAGCAGCGCTTATCATCCGCAGACGGATGGACAGACCGAAGTTGTGAACAGATCATTGGGAAATCTGTTGAGATGTCTTATGCAAGACAATCTGAAAAGTTAGGATATGAAATTATGCCAAGCAGAGTTTGCTCATAATCATGTAGTGAATCGTAGTATGGGATTCAGTCCATTTCAGATTGTATATTTTAATTTACCAAAGGGACCGTTGGAGTTAACAGTCATACCACAACCAAAGAAGATAGTCAAACGAGCTGCTGATTTTGTTGAAGGATTGACAGAGTGTCATAGGATCGTTCAAAAACGATTGGAAAAAGCAAATGAAAAGTATAAACGATATGCAGATTTGAAGCGAAGAAATGTTGAATTTAATGAAGGAGATATGGTATATGCTGTGTTGACAAGAGATCGTTTTCCAATAGGCGCTTATAACAAATTGAAAGCCAGAAAAATTGGTCCTGTAGAAATCGTGAAACGGATTAATGAAAATGCTTATAAATTGAAGCTGCCAGAGGGTGTGTACACGTCGGATGTATTCAATGTTAAGCATCTCGTACCTTATCATGGGGATGAGTGTGTCGTGGAGGAGGAAAGTGCAAATTCGAGGACGAATTTTTTTCAACTAGGGGAGGATGATGCAGCAGGCCAAGCTATAACTTTCCAAGGCCTAAGTCGTGACCGACTTAACAGAGTGGAAGGCGTAAGTCGTGACCGAGTTAACAGAACTGAAGATATAAGTCGTGACCGACCTAGCGAAACTATAAGTCGTGACCGACTTAACATGATGGGAGATTTAAATCGTGACCGACTTAACAGGAGTAAAGGCATAAGTCGTGACCGACTTAGCATGATGGAGGACATAAGTCGTGACCGACTTAACTGGGGCGGGGAGGAAAGTCAACCATGATTTATTGAAGCGGAAGGCATAAGTCGTCCACGACTTAAAAAGACGGATCGAGGAGGAGCAACACAAGTTGAGAATACACGAGAGATAAGTCGTCTACGACTTAAGAGAAGAGATGGGTCGCTACCGAGTTACGACTTAAGATGAGTCGTCTGGTGTGCTTAAGTCGTGAACTGGGTTAAGTCGTGAAGTCACTATTCACTAAGTTGTCCAAGCTTAAGCCGTGTGAGGATGCTGCTGTGATATGTGTTTAAGTCGCTGCTGAGGATAAGTCGTCGCCGAGCTATGATGAGTCGTTAAGTCGTCTACGACTTAAGTGTTGAGTCGTTGTATGGTATTATGTTGTATGTCTTTAAGTCGTATGTCGTCTGCACTTAAGTCGTAGGTCATAGAATTGTGTTTCTGTATTGTAACTCGTAAGTCGTATGCTTTGGATAAGTCGTAAGTCGGAGAGCAGGATAAGTCGTAAGTCGGAGGGTGTTGTGATAAGTCGGAACCGACTTATGAGTTTGTACGAATTGTGTTGTTCGAGTCAAATGCCTATAAATAGGCCGTGTAAGTCATTTGTAATAGTTTAGTTGATTTGAAATAAAATTCTTGTTTTGTTAGCTTTGTGCTTTCGCCAAATTGGTAGTTGAGTGTAATCTCCTATCTCCTCTTTCGGATAATCGAGTGCGCTCGATTCAACGACTGCAGAAGCCGATTCACGGAATCTAGTGCGCTAGATCAACGTGTGAAGAATCGCAGATCTTTGAACTCGGTATCGTGCGCGATCAACGAGTACGGGATAGCTAGAATTCGGTATCTTCGGATCAACGAATTCGGGCATTTCAGTATCTTCCAATCCATCGATTGCTACTCTCATCGATCGACATTGTTTTTGATTAATCCGCTGCATCATCATTGGTGGCTTGGGGAAGAGTTGAACAGTGGAAATTAGAAAATGAATTAACAAAAAGATTATTAATAAAAATCATGTCAAGCTTACAATGAATATTTCTGAATCTACCAGATTTCCATGTATATTTATTCCCACTAATAGTGGGCTCAATTAGGCCTGTTTTAAGAAGAAAATTATTAAAAAATTCTAGTTTTCTAAAGGAAATAGGAATACCACCTCTCTTTTCAGAAGAATGGAAAATAGTATTAAAATCCCCTATAATAATCCAAGTTTTAACATGTTATAGTTTAAAGACTCAAGATCACTCTAGAGAAATTTTTTTTTTCTCTCACTATTTGAAGCATAGACAATAGTGACTTCTAATTGAAATCCAGCCTTGTTTATGAATTTACAGTGAATAAATTGAAAGTTCAGAAACTAATGACCTAGACTCCAAATATTTGGATCCCACAAAACCATTATTCTACCATTACCCCCATAATATTGTTATTAACAGCACCCCACTCTTTAAAATAGCTGGAATGTAAATTTAGGATTTTTGAATCCTCAAGTTTGTGTTCAAGAATACCTACTATATTTGGTTTGTTTGTGAGAATTAGATTGGTTAAATCTAATTTTCTTTCAGAAGAGTTTAAACCTCTAATATTCTAAGTAATTATAGACATTATAAAAAAAATTAATTATAAAGGATATGATAAGGATATAACTGCTTTCATATAGAAAGACTAGGGTTAAATTCCTCCAGCTTTTCTCTATCCTTTTCTCTTCTAGATAATCTGAAATTTTGTGCCCTTTTCTTTTTAGTGGTTTTCTGTCTCGAATTTTTAAATGTTCAGACCACCTTGGATTTCTCATAATACATTTTTCCTGAAAATCATCCTTTCTACCATTCTCTTCATTGTCTTCAGATAATATTTCCTGCAAGTTTTTTATTTTGTTTTTCTTCCTTTCTTTTTTATTCTTCTTTGCTAGAGAAAAGGATTTTGGGACCAGTTTCATGGCTTTTTGAACTAAATCTTCTGATATATTTTGGCGTAAGCTGCATGAATCTGTGATATGATTTGTGCATTCTTTCCTGCTAGTAGTCTTGGTGAATATTTCATCTATATCTATGCTACCTTCCATAATTTCATCTACTGTTTCAATTGCATCATCAATAGGGGAGTGCACCGAATGTGCACCAGGATCCTTAATTGACTTCTTTACTGCTGGAGTAGTTTCATATTCAATTTGCTACATTTGATTTGAATTTTCATCTGTATTCTCTGACATAATTTGGTCTGGTAAATTCTGTATTTAGGGAACAGGCAGTTGTTTGGAGACATCAAGATTATTCATATTTGTATCCAATTCTTTTGTGCAACCTTTGTTGTTTATTTTAAAAGAACTTAATTTTTCCTGTTAGAGAATTTTCAGCAGTGAAAACTTCTTGATTCCCAGTATGCTGGTTGACATTGAAATCTGCTTTTCTAATAGTTTCTTGATTTTGTTCCATAACAGAGTCCTTTTCTTTGTTGCCCAAACAATCCTTCTATTTTTCTTTCCAGATCTTCTTAGATGTACAATTTTCAGTTGAATGTCCAAAACATGCACATGTTGTACACTTTGGTGGGATCCACTCGTATTCCATCTTTTGAACAATGATTTCTCCATCATACATTGTTATATATGCTTCTTCAGGAAACTCTGCATTTGCTTTGATTTCAACAAGAATTCTTGCATAGCTTAATCTTGTTTCCTTTGCTGTTTGTTTATATAGTTTTAAAGGAATCCCAACTACACTTGCTATTGCTCCAAATGCTTCTTTGTCCCACAATTTTAAACTTAGTTCAGGAAGCCGTATCCAAATTTGGTATGGTGGATAACAAATTTTTGTCAAATGCAATTTTGTTGCTCCATTTTTTCAAGATGATAAGTTTTCCATTAATAAAATAAGGTCCTCCATTGATTGCTTTTTCGCAATCATTTTCAACAGCAAATATAATTATAAAAAATCTATTGTTTCTTGTGAAAATTTCAAAGTTACCTGTGAGATTCCATGTTCTTTGCACAAATGCTTTAAAATGATGATAAAAAAGGCTTACTACCATATACATAAGCTATCACCAAGCAACCCCACTTGGTCTCTATTCTTCTGCTAATCCCTTCCTTTATTACAACCATTTTCTTGTTGTTAATGGTTATAGGTGCTTGATATTACAAATAAAAATCATGGCTAAGACCACCCTCTCTGATCAAATCTGCCCAAGAAGACGCTTTGTGCGAGAATGACCCTTTACTGTAACCCTGATTTGCAACAGCACCATTGCATTCTTGATTTTCTGTAATATGGTTGTAGATTTGGAAATGTTCTGAGGATTTTGATTTGAATTGTACTTGTAATTGTTGTTTCTTGAATCACTGTAACCATTAATATAAGACTGCGGTTGATTCTTGAGCGGTATTGGGTTGGATTTTATTGGTGAAGGGCTTTCTCCCTATTTCGGCGGTTCTTGGCTAGTTGGAACCGTCACTATCGATTTTAGGTTGCGACTCCTTAAGGGTTGAAGAAGAGGAAGGGGGAATGAGAGGAGGAGGCTCGGGTGTGATAGACTAAATGGCCTTAGAATTCTTCTTAGGGCAGCTCACCATTAGAGTATAGTTTTTTGCTTGTAAAATTTTATCGAACATATAAAATGAGTAGTATTTACTGAGTTCTTTAATTTGTTGACAAGGAAAATGTGCTTAAACTTCCGTTTTGTATGTGTTAGAAGGAAGGGTGATAATTTTTTTTTTCTGAAACTTATTAATACACTAGGCCCAAAGCCTATATAATACAACCCATACAAAACAAATCAGGTTGTACCCGCATCCAAAATAAGAAAAGCAAATACACCCTTTAGGGTTACAGACCGTAGCCACAATCAAACACTACATTGTAGGAAAAAAACAAAATAATAATAATAATAATTTTCGGATGTCGATCGATTGAAATTGGATTCTCTTCTCCCCTCCCACTTTACGAACAGTTCCATATTTATATAGCCTCCAAATATTCATGTTTTTCAGTGAGTATCTCCACTGTTGCTTGTGGTTGTCTCATATTCCAGGACTATTTGCTTCATGCTTACCACTGCATTCACCTTGTTTCCAAAAGATAAGTGATACATTCTTTGATTAAGTTTACTTTTGTGATATCCATCTGGTAAGTTCGAACCGATAGTAAAGTGTTTTGATTCTTCATTGATTTGTATGGATTGATTCACAGTTGGCTGAGCAGCAGCTGTGCAATAATTCTTCCGCAATTATTTGAGTTTTTCACTAATTTTCTTTTCCGTTGACCTTCTACATCTATTTTACTGACATCGGGTTTACTTTTGCAGGAGTTCCTTCTGGTTTGGTGAAGTGAATGGTCAACTCCTTGCAGCATGCAATGATGAATTAGTCATTTCTACTTTGATGGAGCTGCCTCAGTAGCATATTTTCCATTTTGTAAGTATGCTTCTATTTTCTCTTCGAAGTTATCTAGTTTCGGTAGGTCTTGGATTTGTTCAAAATGTTGGGATGCTTTGATTTGTTGGTTGATTTTTTGAAGATAATTTGATTATCAGCTTCAACTAATTTTCATAATTGTAAGCTATCTCTTTGTTTTGATGAAATTTAGTATTTCGTTTCTTCCATTTGTGATGTACCACTGCTCTTGCACGAAGCATGCTAAGTCAAATTCTTTGGATTTGCTTCTGAATTTTTGTTGTATGTGTTGTATGCTAGACCTCACACATTGAAATGCCTGAATCTAGCTAAGGTTTAACTTAGCTTTTGCTATTGCCCATATATGTTTTGTATAAATGCAATAAAAATGAAGACGATCCCTGCTTTCTGATCTAATTTTGCAAAATAAGCATAGAGTTTCCCCATTTTTATTCCATTTTTTGCATTTTTCTCTGGTTGACAGCCTGTTTAATAAAACAAAAATATGCACAATGTGGCATTTGTGAACAATCATTCCTAGTCTAGGTGACACTGTACCAATCAACTTATGCGTTAGTGTTTGAACCAAAAATGGTACAAACACCCAATATATCAAGTAGAGAATAAAAGGCGAAGAAAATAAATGAAAAACAAGTAAGAAATGGAACACATGAGATTCATAGTGGTTCGGCAACTCAGGCCTACGTCCACTTTAAGTTTTATTTTATTATACCATTGTTTTTCAAGTACAATTCCTATGAATCGATGTAAATCCGTTATGGATTGTTATAAATCTGTGAGTGATTACAAGAGATTAGAGTAAGAGAGCAAAAGAGCTAAAAATATCCTATAAAATGAGCCATGCCCTCCTTTTTATAGCAGTAGAAAAGCTAAAATCTCACCCCATGATCTCCGCCTCATTCTCCATGCCCAATACCAATTCTCCAAAAAAAATGTTGGATACCTCCATCAGTATTCGTGGATCATTACCGATCAATGGGCTTAGATTGGTACCGATCTGTAAGTTTGTGAAATGGACTATGTTGAATGTTTTGTTTAGGCTCGATTCATGGTTAGCTTTGTGATTCCAAGCTTGTCTGCGTCATTGTTGGCTTGTTTCTAGGTCCAAATGGCGGATCAATGGAAGAATAGAGTTGTAGTTTTATGAAGTTTGAGGAGATCGATCATTGGTGCATACGAACGATCAAAGGAGCCAGATATGGGTTGTAGCTAGCATGGCTTCGGAGTGCAGAAAGTTTAAGGTCATTTGGGTGAGATTTTATAGATCGGTACCGATCCAACGTGTTGGATTGGTACAGATCCAACACTTTGTTAGAATTATTTTTTGCTTCTTTGAGTGGTTTTGTATTTACTTGCTATTCTGGTTGTGCTTATTATTTGGGCATCATAGTCATCTCTCCGGGCTTCCTGCCTTGATAACTTTCAAGTTTGACTCGTCAAATTCATCTGCATACTGCTTGGTCAAAAGATGGGATAACACTTGCCCCCACAAAGAACACCTTGCAAATGAAAAGTGTGCTTTGCTAAAAAACAAATGTTGAAGTCAATAGGATATTAGTAGTTGAATTTTCTGGTTATCAGCCGATCAAGCTATTATGGATTATCATGTTCCTTTGGATTCTCTTCAATCACGGGTCGTTCTAGATCCGTGACAGCCTAAGATTATAGACTTTGCCTAAGTGTGGCCTATACATATCATTATTTCAATTTCATTCGATATAATTACATCACATATCAAAATCATTCGGAGTTCATATGGGATTTTTCAGTTCTACTCTAATTACAAGGCATTCAAATCCTTTTATAAAATCTGTATATGTTCAATGGTTTGATCTTTTCAGATCATTTTATATTCAGTTTAATGCATGACCACTCTAGATTGTTTAATGTTTAAGTTAAGGAGACGATCTCTTTGAATCGTTAATTAATTTCATGGTCGTTCAGAGCCGATAGTTATATCCATGACCTCTCCAGATCGTTAATTGAATTTGTGGTCGTTCAGAGCCGATAGTTAAATCCATGGCCTCTCCGGACCATTAGTCAAATCTATGGCCATTAGAGGTCGATTATCAAATCCATGGTCTCTTTGGACCGTTAATCGAATCCATGGTTTATCCAGACCGTTAATAAAATATATGGCCGTTTGACGCCGATAATCAAATCCATGGTCACTCATGACTATTAATCAAATCAATGGTCTCTCCGGACCGTTAATCAAATCCATGCACGTTCAGGGTCGATAATCAAATTCATGGTCTCTTTGGACCCTTGCTGAGCTTTATTCGCTCGCTTTCCGATGAGGGGACTCAAAGACAAGCAAGCTCATCTGCTCATTCTCTGGTGAGGGGACTTCCTTCTTACACTCTGGTCCCATCTCTCCAAACGGGGCTTAAAGTGCTTAATATCATACAAGTCCATTCGTTCACTCTCCGACAAGGGGAGTTGCACCCTGCACTTCGGGCCCATCTCTCCAGACAAGACTTTAAAGAGATCAATATCAATCACCACGTTCAAGTGGTTTTATAGAATCCAAATCAATTCCTGAGGTTCATCAATCTCCGTTGGTCTTTCCTAATCAATTTTGGTGATCCCCCATGGAGTCTAAATCAAGGCATCTAGCAGACATTTAATCTTATCAAGGTCACCTTCAGACTTCCAACTTAGAACGTGCCTGGGGACCGATCAGGATCCCGTACATGTGTAAGCGGTCAAAGGTTAATATTATAGCATTTATTAAGAATAAAAGGTGAGATAAAGGATTCGAACCTGACCCCAAGCTATCCTAAACTTGGGGTTATCATCCAATTGAAGTCTTTGATTCATAACTTCATCCTGCCCTCCGTTCCTATGGGGAAATACGCGCACATACTCCTCCGTTAGCACATTTGTATTCCAATTAAAGTTTTGGTGTTCAATATTGATTCGTAGGCATGCATCGTTTCTTTCTGAGTTAAAGTTAGCCATGCCCCCAAGTTCTTATGGATCACTACTAATCCATACATGTGGATCGATACCGATCAATATGACTTGTTCGGGGTTTGCTCCAGTCTATCGCACTCGGCTTTCAGGTACATTCACTCCAGCTTCTGGCCTTTGATTCTTATTTGCAGGTACTTCGGCCATTCTTATTTGCCCTATTCTCCTAAAAAATCCCTCGATCATCTCTTCACATCAGATTATCAATCACTTCTGAATTTCTGTCATAATTTTTCAATGTCACCTCTGGTTATGTAGATGGATGGGGAGTTAACTCTTGAGCACGCTTCTTGGCTGCCCCCTTGTTAATTTTCTCGTTATTTTAAACCTTTTCAAATCTCAAATCAGC
This sequence comes from Allium fistulosum, assembly GCA_030737815.1. NCBI lineage: Eukaryota > Viridiplantae > Streptophyta > Magnoliopsida > Asparagales > Amaryllidaceae > Allium > Allium fistulosum. Next base: position 1,111,414,365 of record CM060907.1, on the reverse strand, counting down.
GAGCTCAACTGTTTCTCAATGAAAGCATAAAAATATTTGAACCAAAAATGGCATAAACACCCAATAGATTGAGCAGAGAATAAAAGGTGAAGAAAATATAAGGAAAATGAGTAAGCAATTGAACATATGAGATTTATAGTGGTTCAACGTACTCCAGCATACATCCGCTTCAAGTTTCCTTTTATTATATTGTTTTTATTCAAATAAAGTTCTTACGGATCGGTATAAATCCATTATGAATCGTTATAAAAATCCATAAGTGATTATAAGAGATTAGAGTAAGAGAGCTAAAAATATCCTTAAAAATGAGTCATGCCCTCCTATTTATAGCAGTAGGAAGCTAATATCTCGCCCCATGATCTTCTCCTTCTCCATGCCCAAGGCCAATTCTTTTGAAAATTTGGTGAACACCTTATCAATATTCGTAGACCGGTACAGATCCATGGGCTTGGATCAGTACCGATCCATAAGTTTGTCAAATGGACAATCTTGAATGTTCTGTTTAGGCTTGGTTCATGATTAGATCGTGATTCCAAGCTTATTTGCATCATTATTGGCTTGTTTCCGAGTTCAAATGGTGGATCGATGGAAGAATAGAGTTGTAGTTTTTTGGAGTTTGAGGAGATCGATCATTAGAACATGTAAACGATCTAGGAGGCCAGAATTGGTTTTAGGCAGCATGGCTTGGAATGTGGAAAGTTTGAGGTCATTTGCATAAGGTTTTATGGATCAGTACCGATCCAAGGTGTTGGATCGGCATCGATCCAACACCATGTTGGATTTTTTTTTGCTTCTTTGAGAAGTTTTGCATTTGCCTTGCTATTCTGGTTGTGCTTGATTTTTAGGCTTTGCAGTCATCTCTTCGGGTTTCCTGCCTTGATAACTTTCAAGTTTGACTTGTCAAGTTTGTCTGTATACTGCTTGGTCAAAAAGCGAGATAATAATCACCATCTTCTATATATTCCCAACTGTGTTTAAAAGAGAATTTGCCCATTAAATTTAGTTTCCAGACCCATTCGTCATTTTGTAAGCTTGAATTTATTGTGATTTTTTTGATTGCTGATCTGAATATTAGGGCAATTAGATTTTGATTTGTATTCTACTTATGGTTTTGAAATATGCATTCCACTTCTGCATTGGCATTTCCAAATTGGTAAGCATTAAACCATCCCAACAGACTAACAATGGATTTTCCACTGATCCATGGATCAAACCAAAAACTTGGTTACTTTCCTTCTTTGAACTTTCTTTCTATGAATATGAGAATTTCTATTTAATTTAAAATCTTTTTCCATGTAAAATAGAAATGGTTTTCCATTGATATAGTCTAAAATTTTCTATTTTAACGTAATTTTTTGCTTCATCCACTTGGCCTATAATGATTTACCTTCCGAAAATTTCAAATATAGTTTGAGGTTACAAACTCCACTTAAATCTATGAAGTTTCGCAATCCCTAACCTGCCATTTTTTAGATTTGCATACTGTATCCCATGAGACATCGTGATATTTTCCTCTCCAAACAAAATTTGCATACATCTTCGCTATTTTATGGATTATATTAAAATAGATTGTTGTATGTTTGCAACCAGTATTGTAATAGCAATGATGACTATATGAGTAAGCTCTAACCTACCAATTAGTGTTAGCAATTTACATGACCTTCCTTCTAGCATGCTTTGTATCATATTAACAGCCTTGTACAATCTCTGTTATTAATCTGATTCATGCTTTAAGTAAACCCCAAACATTTGGCAGCATTTGGCTAGTAGATTTCCTTCTTGAAATTTTAAAATGTTGAGAATTTATGTCTTCCTCGTGCAGCCCTTGCTGAAGTAAACTTTGGTTTTGTAATCGTTAATTTGTAACCTATAAAATTCACTCAGTTTTCCAAATATCTTTACAGTGGTATTTGCACTTGTTTCATCTACATTTAAAAATAGTTATAAATCATCAACATATAGGAAACGTGTTATGTATGGTTTGTATTTATTAGTGGGTTAAATATTTCCATGTATTTTCTCCAATTCCATTTGTATATAAAAGAATTCCAATGCAATAGTGAATAGATAGGAGAAAGAGTATCCTCTTTGTCAAATTCCTCTGTTGATATGAATATAAAACCATTATGAGAAACATTAACAAGAATGGAATAAGTGGCATTATTTATGCATTTCTAAACCAGAATAATTTTTTTTATGAGATCCTTACTGATGAAGCATATGCAAATTGAAATAGCTATTAATATGGTCAAATGCTTTATGTAAATCTATTTTGATGCATATTTTATTTTTACTACCCTGATTGAAATTTCTTATCATTTCATGTGCTAAAACAGTGTTTATAGCAATTAGTCTTTGTGATTTAAAAGCATTTTGATTTCCAAAAATCAAATATCTTAAGATGATTTTTTATAATATTCCATATAATAGTGGCAATTATTTTATAAAAGAAATTGCAACATGAAATAGGCCTATAATCGCTTTGTTCGTACCTTAACTATTAGAATAAGGGTAATAAAGGTTTGCTTAGTACTTTTCAAAATTTTACTAGATTCAAAATGTGACGCCCCACCTCTATGCTCACAATAACAAAGAGTATTAAAAGAAATACTGTTTGTTATTACGAAGAATAAGGCTGGATAGGAGCGACCATCCATAGTTGGGCCTTACACTAGTATTGGTTACCTCGATAGGAGTGGTATATATTTTTATTTTCCATCTCTTATTTATTTACTCCCATCGACATACCTAATTCCAGTATAAAACGAACTACGATGGTTCATAATAGTTTAGGACAATATATATAATAATAACACAGATAAGCTAAATGCAGAACACAGATAATAAAAGTCTCATATATATATATATATATATATATAACTGATGTCAGTTACAATACATTTGACACAATACATATGATACAACTACAACTGTCGACTCTGGAAGTTATATATACAAGTACATTATCGAATAATATACATGAATACATATCAACCTAGATCAAATACACTGACTACTACAAAATGACGACAACCACTCCAAAAGATATGAAGTGACTTCATAGCTCAAGCAGCAACCCAAAGCAGGATATCAACAACCTAAAATAACTCGGTCTGACCCGAGTATTAAATTCAAAAGAAAATAATACACGGGTCAGTCTAATTCAAACTCAGTTATTAATGCACAGAAGCAATAATAATCAAATAGCAAATAGACGACAGTCATAGAAATCTCGTCTATCTAACTCTTTAATATGAGAATCGGATAACGGTAGATATAACACGAAACAGTGTTAAACAACAAATCAGCAAATTCAAGTCATCAACAAGGATAAGTAAAAAGATTATCAATGAAGATAATATGAAAACCACAGAATTGCCTAAACGATAATTAACAACAAAATCCAATTATTCAATAAATAATTAGAAACTCATAATCTAATTATCAAATAGATAATTAGACAATCTCAAAATGATCAAATCAAACCAAATTTCTATGTGGCTGCAGTACACGCACGCGTGCACTGCCTCGCCACTACAACATAAGAAATCATCACAACACCAAATGCTAACAGCAAATTGAAACTATAGAGGTCAAGTCACGGCTATCATGACTCAACACAACTACAAAAACAAGCAAACAAGTATGCACTTGAAAATTTCCAGAACAGGCAATCCCAAATAAATGCACAAACTCAAGTCAAACCATTTACAAACTGCCTCAATGAATCAAAAGCAAATGGCACCAACATAATTCAAAATGAAAAGTGACATGCATCAGAATGTACACATCAATGCTACATATGAACCAAGTTCATATATACAACAAACCCAAAGTCAACAGAGTGGAAATAAAACAATGTCAACGACTACAATGCTACGACAACTACAAATGATCAAACATCGTGTCAAAAGCAATGTCGAAGTCGCAGCAGTTTCAAGCAAAGAATCGAACAAGTCAAAACATCGAAGCCGAGGCCAACAAAGCATACCGAGGTCAAAGAAAATACAAATGGTCAAGACATCTACAATGAAGCTGCAGTAACTCGAAACAATTAATCGACACAAATCAATCAAAATGAACCAGTGGAACTGCAACGGCAAGCACAGCTTGACTCAAGTGAAGGTCAGGTCAGACCAGATAAAAGCATCAGAGTGCACATTTCAAAGAGACACAAGAAAACAGGATCAGGTAGACTAGTGAAACACTCTACTAAAACCAGGGTAATTGCACAAAGGCAAGGCAGTTCAGTGATGAAGTGTAACTGCAAATACCAAAGTCCACAAAGCATGGAACCAGATCAAATGCAATGACCAGACACACGTATAAAGTGAAGACCACAAAGGCAAAGCCTCAGCATCAGATCAGAAGTGAAGCCATGTACAGGTCAATGGCAGCCTCAACTAGATGATCAAGTAAATATAAACAAGTTCAGTACAAATCAAAGAAGACAACTCGAATGAACCAGACTCAAGTCAGTCCAGTTACTCAACGGAATGCACAACTACAGCTATCAAATAAAACAGTGCATATATGAGGTACACAAAGACTCAAGTACATCAGGTTAGAGACCAAAGAATGGTCAGGGACAAGACACCAAGCCCAGTGCAAAAGTGATCACAAATGTATAAAACCAAGTAAATTACACAAGTGATGTACATGCCACAATCAATGATGAGGCAAGGAAATATGAACCACCCCGTGCATACTGCAGATATAAGGCAACAATAGTGAACATACATATGACTCGAGTCCATAATGCAGACGACATGGGTTAGTTCAATATGGTTGCAGTTACAACCTAAGCCATAATATTTAGAACTCAAGTGAAACGAATGCAAACTGACTCGGTGGCTCAACGACAACAATACACACACATACGAATGAAAGCAGCCGTATACATGTTCGAACAAAGCATAGTTCAAAGCAATGCAACAAGACGAGTATGCTATAGGGATAACATAAATGGCCAGAGCCAAGCACAAAGGAAATAAACACTGTCAAACAAGGTCAAAGCCGAAGTTGAACAAGCAAATGCCGAGATCACAGTGAAATTAACATCGTCAAAGCAAGTCAGAACTGACATCAAAAAAGTCAGTGCCAAATCGAACCAGCAAAATTGAAACCATGATGAGGAAGGCAATTCAAAGTCGTAGTATCAAGGAATCGAACCAAATCAGAAATCATAACCGTGTGAATTGAAAACGTCAGAGAATTCAACATCGAAAAACACCAATTATACAAACTAGAGAAAAGCCAACAAAGAATTAAAATCAACCATGAACAATGTCGAAGCCGAAGAAAACGAAAACAAATAAGCAGACGAGCTCAAACACTTTGAATTAGATGTGAGTGAAGAGATCACTCACCTTTGTTCGACGCGAATTGAAGCAGCCGTGGCATCACGAAGTGTTCGGCGCCCTCGATTTCACGAAGCCCTAAGTTGGCTAAAGAGGAACGAATGAAAATTTACAAAGCCGCCATTCTAATTTTCTTTCGTTCATTCTATTTAGGGTTTGTAAATGAAAGATGAAAAAGGGGAACGGGTTTGCGAATGAACAAAAGGGGAACGGTCGCTTCTGATAATCATCTCAGCCCCAAAGCAAAAGGACATGGGCCAAAATAAAGCCCGCCTAACTCTTTTACAAATTTTAAAAGAATTTCAACTTATCAAAACTTCCAAACGCAATTAGCCAACAGATTAATCGTTTACTGACGATTATTAATTGAAGCGAAATCCCAGGTTGTTACAGACTCCCTCCTTGTAAAAATTGCGTCCTTGCAATTTTCATAATTAAAGTCGTCAATAACAATTATTTTTCTAACATAAACTGGTTAAGCTTGAAAAATAAGGTCAAGAATACAGACGCCAAAGAAATCTTTTAATTTCATAAAAGAAATTCACAAATTCTCAACAAAAATCTAATTATCAATAGATAATCAGAAAACAGCAAAACTGAATAAATACAATTATCAGCAGTATCAAATTTTCAATTAGATGATTAGAATATAGAAATCACAAAACAGCAATATCTAATTATCGACACAATAATTAGAAAACAACAAAATCTAATTATCAGCAAAGATAATTAGAAAACACAAATCACAAATCGCAAAACTGCAAATATCTAGTTATCCAACAAATAACTAGAAACACGAACTTCATAATCGGCAAACTCTAACTATCAACAGAGATAGATAGGAAACAACAATTCAATATAATCAACATAATCTAGAATCAATTAGAGACTAGAAAATCTCAAAATTAGCAAAACTAGCAAATATCCAATTATCAAAAACAATAATCAGAAAACATCAAATATCTAATTATCAAAAATGATAATCAGAAATCTCAAATCAACAAATATCTAATTATCAAAAACGATAATCAGAAATCACAAATCAACAAATATCTAATTATCACAAACGATAATCAGAAAACATCAAATATCTAATTATCAAAAACGATAATCAGAAATCAGAAATCAACAAATATCTAATTATCACAAACGATAATCAGAAAACATCAAATATCTAATTATCAAAAACGATAATAAAAAATCAGAAATCAACAAATATCTAATTATCACAAACGATAATCAGAAAACATCAAATATCTAATTATTGACACAATAATTAAATCTCATAATAGAAAATACCTAATTATCGATACGATAATTAAATCTCAAATCAGCAAATATCTAATTATCGATACGATAATTAAATCTCATAACAGCAAATATCTAATTATCGATACGATAATTAACTCACAATTCAGCAAATATCTAATTATCAATACGATAATTAAATCTCATAACAGCAAATATCTAATTATCAAAAACGATAATCAGAAATCTCAAATATCTAATTATCAAAAACGATAATCAGAAATCACAAATCAACAAATATTTAATTATCACAAGATAATCAGAACAAATATCTAATTATCGATACGATAATTAAATCTCATAATAGAAAATATCTAATTATCGATATGATAATTAAATCTCAATTCAGCAAATATCTAATTATCGATACGATAATTAAATCTCATAACAGCAAATATCTAATTATCGATACGATAATTAAATCTCAATTCAGCAAATATCTAATTATCGATACGATAATTAAATCTCATAACAGCAAATATCTAATTATCGATACGATAATTAAATCTCAATTCAGCAAATATCTAATTATCGATACGATAATTAAATCTCAATTCAGCAAATATCTAATTACCTACAGATAATTAGAAACAACAAATATCTAGAAATCAATTAAGATACTCTAGAAAATCAACATAAAAGGTCGGATCGATCCCATCAAATGGCGAGTTTTTAGCTACGCCACACGTGCAACAACATATGGCCGAAGCCTACCAAGTACTATAAATTTTTGGCGCCCATCAGATGACCCGATGGTCCGCAGAGTGACCCGAAGGTCTAGTACTGGTCTTTGATCCGAAGGTCCTCAAAGTGGCCCGAAAGCCCAACAAATGACCCGAAGGTCCAGTAGAGTGGCCCGAAAGCCCAACAAATGACCCGAAGGTCCAGCAAATGACCCGAAGGTCCAACATAGTGGCTCGAAAGCACACAAAATCATTAGAATCATCAAACATCAGATGTTTCAATTAACGAGTCCGGAATTAACCGAAATAGCAAACGCACATGTCCCATACCACGTGTTTTACTAAATCGTTTGATTCTCTTCATCGTTTTCTTGAAAGTGCAAAATTGTGTATTTTAAATAAATACATTTTACGTTCTCAAATGGACAAGTCCGGAATTAAGCGAAACAGTAAAAGTGAGGGTTCATAGTCCTCAATTTTGCTGAAGCGTTTAAATCGCTTCCTCATTCTTTTGAAAGCGCAAACTGTAAAATTTTGTATTTTAAATAAATAACATTTTACGTTCTCTAACGGACAAGTCCGGAATTAAGCGAAACAGTAAAAGTGAGGGTTCATAGTCCTCAATTTTGCTGAAGCGTTTAAATCGCTTCCTCATTCTTTTGAAAGCGCAAACTGTAAAATTTTTAAAACAATTTTCAGAACACGTGATTAAAACAGCAATATCAGTAGCAATTTCGATAAGGAAATCGCACTTCTCAAAATACCGTAAAAACGGATATCAAATCAGCATTGCGGAATTACCGCTTGAAAATCCAATTTTAAAATTTGACGGTTACTGAAGCCAAAGCGACAGTAATTTTTATACGTCAAAATCTCATCAAAATAATTCACATCAAAATGTAATACCAGTGAATTTTCATTCATTAAAAATGTCAACAAAACACCGTGCTTTAAAAATTTAGCACCAATGTAAAAATCCCGTTATAAAAACAACGGCAACAAAATACGTTTAAAACCAAACACCGGTTCAACGTAAAATTAATGCAGTAACGTGCAACTCAAATTTGCGCGTATACTACAAAATGAACAAAGAAATCATTCGAATGTATCTTAAATGAAGATAATTCAAAACAGCAAAAATCTCAACAAAATCACATAACTGCAATCGCTTCGAATCCTCAAATCGGATTCGAAATTTTCAAAGAACAAAATAAACCCAGCTATGTAAACAACAAATGAAATTTATTTCAATTTCATAATTTGATTTTTAAATCAAAAAGGTTATCATCTATATTCAGTGAAGACAGTGTCACTGCTTCCGCTGCGCACTCTGATAAACAGTCACCAATTAATCAATCAACAAACTACAGTTTCACTATTATTTTTAAATAAAGATATTTAAAAATTTCATCATAATTTCAAAACTTTAGTTTTGACTCAAAGCGCAACTAAAAACATCGACAAATAGTTGTAACACATGTTCCATCTAAGTTATGTTTTATATTATGTCCATAAACCCCAAGCTCTGATACCAACTGTGACGCCCCACCTCTATGCTCACAATAACAAAGAGTATTAAAAGAAATACTGTCTGTTATTACGAAGAATAAGGCTGGATAGGAGCGGCCATCCGTAGTTGGGCCTTACACTAGTATTGGTTACCTCGATAGGAGTGGTATATATTTTTATTTTCCATCTCTTATTTATTTACTCCCATCGACATACCCAATTCCAGTATAAAATGAACTACGATGGTTCATAATAGTTTAGGACAATATATATAATAATAACACAGATAAGCTAAATGCGGAACACAGATAATAAAAGTCTCATATATATATATATATAACTGATGTCAGTTACAATACATTTGACACAATACATATGATACAACTACAACTGTCGACTCTAGAAGTTATGTATACAAGTACATTATCGAATAATATACATGAATACATATCAACCTAGATCAAATACACTGACTACTACAAAATGACGACAACCACTCCAAAAGATATGAAGTGACTTCATAGCTCAAGCAGCAACCCAAAGCAGGATATCAACAACCTGAAATAACTCGGTCTGACCCGAGTATTAAATTCAAAAGAAAATAATACACGGGTCAGTCTAATTCAAACTCAATTATTAATGCACAGAAGCAATAATAATCAAATAGCAAATAGACGACAGTCACAGAAATCTCGTCTATCCAACTCTTCAATATGAGAATCGGATAACGGTAGATATAACACGAAACAGTGTTAAACAACAAATCAGCAAATTCAAGTCATCAACAAGGATAAGTAAAAAGATTATCAATGAAGATAATATGAAAACCACAGAATTACCTAAACGACAATTAACAACAAAATCCAATTATTAAATAAATAATTAGAAACTCATAATCTAATTATCAAATAGATAATTATACAATCTCAAAATGATCAAATCAAACCAAATTTCTGTGTGGCTGTAGTACACGCACGCGTGCACTGCCTCGCCACTACAACATAAGAAATCATCACAACACCAAATGCTAACAGCAAATTGAAACTATAGAGGTCAAGTCACGGCTATCATGACTCAACACAACTACAAACACAAGCAAACAAGTATGCACTTGAAAATTTCTAGAACAGGCAAGCCCAAATAAATGCACAAACTCAAGTCAAACCATATACAAACTGCCTCAATGAATCAAAAGCAAATGGCACCAACATAATTCAAAATGAAAAGTGACATGCATCAGAATGTACACATCAATGCTACATATGAACCAAGTTCATAAATACAACAAACCCAAAGTCAACAGAGTGGAAATAAAACAATGTCAACGACTACAATGCTACGACAACTACAAATGATCAAACATCGTGTCAAAAGCAATGTCGAAGTCGCAGCAGTTTCAAGCAAAGAATCGAACAAGTCAAAATATCGAAGCCGAGGCCAACAAAGCATACCGAGGTCAAAGAAAATACAAATGGTCAAGACATCTACAATGAAGCTGCAGTAACTCGAAACAATTAATCGACACAAATCAATCAAAATGAACCAGTGGAACTGCAACGGCAAGCACAACTTGACTCAAGTGAAGGTCAGGTCAGACCAGATAAAAGCATCAGAGTGCACATTTCAAAGAGACACAAGAAAACAGGATCAGGTAGACCAGTGAAACACTCTACTACAACCAGGGTAATTGCACAAAGGCAAGGCAGTTCAGTGATGACGTGTAACTGCAAATACCAAAGTCCACAAAGCATGGAACCAGACCAAATGCAATGACTAGACACACGTATAAAGTGAAGACCACAAAGGCAAAGCCTCAGCATCAGATCAGAAGTGAAGCCATGTACAGGTCAATGGCAGCCTCAACCAGATGATCAAGTAAATATAAACAAGTTCAGTACAAATCAAAGAAGACAACTCGAATGAACCAGACTCAAGTCAGTCCAGTTACTCAACGGAATGCACAACTACAGCTATCAAATAAAACAGTGCATATATGAGGTACACAAAGACTCAAGTACATCAGGTTAGAGACCAAAGAATGGTCAGGGACAAGACACCAAGCCCAGTGCAAAAGTGATCACAAATGTATAAAACCAAGTAAATTACACAAGTGATGTACATGCCACAATCAATGATGAGGCAAGGAAATATGAACCACCCCGTGCACACTGCAGATACAAGGCAACAGTAGTGAACATACATATGACTCGAGTCCATAATGCAGAAGACAGGGGTTAGATCAATATGGTTGCAGTTACAACCTAATCCATAATATTTAGAACTCAAGTGAAACGAATGCAAACTGACTCGGTGGCTCAACGACAACAATATACACACATACGAATGAAAGCAGTCGTATACATGTTCGAACAAAGCATAGTTCAAAGCAATGCAACAAGACGAGTATGCTACAGGGATAACATAAATGGCCAGAGCCAAGCACAAAGGAAATAAACACTGTCAAACAAGGTCAAAGCCGAAGTTGAACAAGCAAATGCCGAGATCACAGTGAAATTAACATCGTCAAAGCAAGTCAGAACTGACATCAAACAAGTCAGTGCCAAATCGAACCAGCAAAATTGAAACCATGATGAGCAAGGCAATTCAAAGCCATAGTATCAAGGAATCGAACCAAATCAGAAATCATAACCGTGTGAATTGAAAATGTCAGAGAATTCAACATCGAAAAACACCAATTATACGAACTAGAGAAAAGCCTACAGAGAATTAAAATCAACCATGAACAATGTCGAAGCCGAAGACAACGAAAACAAATAAGCATACAAGCTCAAACACTTCGAATTAGATGTGAGTGAAGAGATCACTCACCTTTGTTCGACGCGAATTGAAGCAGCCGTGGCATCACGAAGTGTTCGGCGCCCTCGATTTCACGAAGCCCTAAGTTGGCCAAAGAGGAACAAACGAAAATTTACAAAGTCGCCATTCTAATTTTCTTTCTTTCATTCTGTTTAGGGTTTGTAAATGAAAGATGAAAAAGGGGAACGGGTTTGCGAATGAACAAAAGGGGAACGGTCGCTTCTGATAATCATCTCAGCCCCAAAGCAAAAGGACGTGGGCCAAAATAAAGCCCGCCTAACTCTTTTACAAATTTTAAAAGAATTTCAACTTATCAAAACTTCCAAAAGCAATTAGCCAACAGATTAATCGTTTACTGACGATTATTAATTGAAGCGAAATCCCGGGTTGTTACACAAAATTTTCATTTATTGCTTCAAATAAATTAGTTCTTATGTCCTCCTAATGTTTTTTATAAAAAATTTCCCTAAAACTATCAGGGCTAGGGATTTAATCAATATTTGGATTAAAAATATTATTTTTGGTATCTTCTATACAATGAGATCTAACAATATTTCTTGACCATTATTATTCAATAAATACTTGGTGGCTATATTCGGAAATTGTTGAAAGTAGGAATTAATACTATACAGAGAGGTCAAATAATTGATAGCCTCTTGTTCTATTTGGGATACCACGTTAATCACTTTTCTGTGTTTATCAAGCAGTTTTCCTATGGTACTTTTGGGCCTTCTATTAGGCATTTTAGCATAGAAAAATTTTCTTAGTTAATCCCTATTAGTTAAATAGTCCACTATAGCTTTCTATCTCATGTTCATTTATTTTAGTAAGTCTAGCGAGGTTGACTGGTCTCATGTTCATTGCTTGCGCATGAAGAGTTTTTATAAGCTTACTTTGTGTTTCAAAAAGTTAGTTGATTAAATTTGATTCTAAGGTATCACTATCTACCATATATTGCAAACACTGGCATTCCTCTTTAATTTTGTTTAATTATGTTTTATTTCTACTCTTGTTCCATAATTTCGAATCTTCTTTGGCTTATTGTAGGAATTTTATAAATTTGTACGGGCTAGTTCCCTATACTTTAATATTAATACTATTTTTAGTTACATCTCTAAAGTTATTCTCATATACCCTACCATTTACAAATCTAAAAGAAAAATTAATTCTAGTACACTTTGTTTTGAAAAAATATATCGAAATTGGGGTATGATCACTTGAAGCGCTTGTGGTAAAGTATTACAATTAAATTTGGGAAAACATTTTGAAAATTCTTAATTTACTAAAATCCTATCTAATTTGCAATGAATATTTCGAAACTCTCTAGATTTTCGAGTATATTCGTTACCAAAAATAGTAGGCTGAAGTTGTTTACGGTTTCCTGTTTATTAAAGGAATTGGTATACCTACCCATTTTCATAAGTATGTAAAATAGTATTAAAATCCTATAGTAATATCTAAGGGTGCTTAATGCTTTTATTAAACCGCTCTAATTGATTCCAAAGTAAAATTCTTTCTTTTTCACTATTGGAGGAATGATTACTATTATAACTATGGTATAAAGATTGAGTTGGGTCAGATTTTGCTTAATTTTGGACAATTTCTATATGCTCGATAATTTCACAGTTTCAATTATCAGCATCATGTTTGTGGAATCTGCATCTTTACACAAACTCATACTTTCAAAAATTGCATTATTATCTGAATATTTTTTAGAATGAACAACTTTGCTATAAATTGTATTTTTAGGAATTGCATGTTTTGCAAGGTTTGCATTGAGCACATCATGCATTGTTTCAGGATCTGCATTGTTTATTGACCCATTGGGTTTTCTCAAATGTGCATTCTGATCAAGATTTATATTTTCTCGAATTGGCACTTCATCTTCCAAGCTTATAGTGGTAGTTGCACTTTCTTTTTCCTTCTATACTTTCTTTGTAGAGTATGTTTCTATGTAATGCCCAAAACATGCACAAACCATACATCTTGGTGGAATCCATTCAAATTCTATTTTTTGAACCTAGTTTCACCTTCATGCATAGTAATATAAGCTTCTTAAGGAAAATCTGTATTTTCTTTAATTTCAATAAATATTCTGGCATAACTAAGTCGAGTTCCTTTTGTTGTTAGTTCATTATGGATGAGTAACACCCGGTATGATAGGAACTGTAGTTGATATTAGTTCAAATACTCCTTATGTGTAGATGACAGTCAAATGGGGATATCAGTATTGGGGTATTACATATGCCATGTATATGAGGTAATGCTTGCTAGAGTGAGCATGATTATATGTTTATATATACACATACATACAAATGTATGTGTGTGTGTGTGTGAATATCTATCATGTTGTGTAATTCTATTATTTTGGTAAGGAGTAAACCAGCTTGGACTACTATCCATCAAAGCGATCTGAATGTGGGGTCATTCCTCGGATCTGTAACATGCCTTGTATTAAATATCTATGAGCTATTGTTGTTTGCTATTGTCCTAGTGCCATATAGGTTAGTAGTTTGTTTACATTGGGCACTTGTAAGGTTGTGACCATTTCACAGTGTAGACTTGCATCCAATGGATATTAGGTTATTATGGTCATCAATGTGACTACAAATTGTCGGAGCAACATTAGACGGACATATGTGTAGGCTCCTAGAGCAAGCTAGTGGCTATAAGTCTCCCGTTTGGTTAAGATGTGCGATAAATAGACATATGCCATTTGTACACTTTTGGAGTTTGATATTGTATGATGAGAACTTTAACTACACTTGAGATTGTGTGTTCAATGTATGATCATACCCTTACCTATTCATTAAGAGATTATCAAAGAGGATAAATTAGGCTATGCTAGGGAGTTAGCCTATTCTTTGTCTATGTGTTGGTGTTGTATGTTTGGTTGTATGGATACTTGTTTGTTACATCAATATGATTATGATGGATCTGGGTATGTCTACTTTGTGATTACCTAAGAGGTGATTTTGGCATTGTTGTGTGCACACTAAATGAGACTTGATGTTTACTTATGTATTAATGGTCATTGAATGTTTAGATGATTCACCCGTTTTATACATTAGACTATTTGATGTGTGGCTTGACATTGCTTTGTTATGCATGATGATATATGTATGGTTAGAGATATGTCATTATACATGAGATGTCCATATGCCACTTTGAATTGCACATGAGTATACTATACCAGTTTTTATCATGTATTGACATTGCAATCTAGACATAGTTGGACAATTGTGCTATTTATATAATACTCATGTCACTTCGATACATTTTAGGTTTAAGGATGAGGTAACCAGATGGTGCATGTTAGGCGCAGTTGGATGTTAAGTTGTTTGTAATTTTCTATATCATATGTACTTATGTGGTCACATGTATATATGAGTTGTTGAGATGTGTATATTGGTTATACTATGTATATTTGTGAGGTAGTAGGTATTGACTTACTTCTGTATCCACTTGAACTTGTGTATATTTTTATTATATATTAACACTATGCTATAGGACTCTTGTTATCTGTGGTATATTTATATCGTGTCTTCTTCTGTCTTGGAAACGTACGTATTTATTGTTTTATGCTGATATAATGTATGTATAGGTGACGCAGCGGATATTTCAAAAACAAATGTAGGTCGATGAATGTAGTAATCGGTGGATTGGAAGATACTGAAATGCCCAAATTCGTTGATCCGAAGATACCGAATTCTAGCTATCCCGAACTCGTTGATCGCGCACGATACCGGGTTCAAAGATCTTCAATTCTTCAAGCGTTGATCAAGCGCACTTGATTCCGCGAATCGGCTTCTGCAATCATTGAATCGAGCGCACTCGATTAACCGAAAGAGGAGATAGGAGATTACACTCAACTACCAATTTAGATGAAAGCACACAACAATCAAAAGAGAATTTTATTCAAAAATCAACAACCATTACAAATGACCCAACTTGCCTATTTATAGGCTACAACTCACGCGGTACAAAATATGCACAAGTCCTAAGTCGGAACCGACTTATCACGTACGACTCAAGAACTACAGACGACATACGACTTAAAATTTACAACACAATACTAGCCTTGCTAACCTACGACTCAAAACTACGACCTAAACATCAAACGACTCAAGACATGTACAGAACGACTTACGAATTGTCGACTTAAACCCATGCCGACTTACGACTTATAACAGAAATTACAACAGACAGTTATTCACTTAGGTCATTGCCGACTTAACAACATATCACGACTCATCAATAGTAGTGACTTCAGAAACAACGGTCCAGATTAACTCGGCAGGAAATCCATGGCTTCAAGTTTCAGCTACATAAGATGGTTCGCTTTAAAACTGTGCGACTTAACTAAGTCGTAACTCGGTGACGACTTATCACTTGTTCCGTTAAGTCGTTCCCAGCACTTGCTCCTATAGCTTTTAGGTCGTAACCCAGCACTTCCCTTAGGTCGTAACCCGGTAAGTCTTCCTGGCGACTTAATATCTTTGATAATCTGCAACTCTCCACTAGTTAGGTCTTCCACTCTCTTAAGTCGGTCACGACTTAAGTCTCCCATCATGTTAAGTCGGTCGCTTATGTCTTTGCTTCCTTGAGTCGGTCATGACCCATAACTCCTTCCATAAGTCGCGTACGACTTAAGCCTTCATTCCTGGCCTGAGCTACATCATCCTCCCCAGGTTGAGAGAAATTCGACCTCGAATTTGTAAATTCTTGCTCATCTGCTCGTTCATCCCCATGATATGGTACGAGATGTTTAACATTGAACACGTCAGACGTATACACATCATCTGGTAGCTTCAATTTATAAGCATTTTCATTGATTCGTTTCACAACTTCCACCGGACCAATTTTCCTGGCTTTCAACTTGTTATAAGCGCCTACTGGAAAACGATCTTTTGTTAACACTGCATAAACCATATCTCCTTCATTAAACTCAACATTTCTTCGTTTCAAATCTACAGATTGTTTATACTTCTCATTTGCTTTCTTCAATCGTTCCTGAACGATTTTATGACATTCTGCCAATCCTTCAACAAAATCAGCAGCTTTCTTAACTGTATTCTTTGATTGCGGCACTACCGTTAGATCCAACGGTCCTTTTGGTAAGCTCGAATAAACAATCTGGAAAGGACTGAACCCAGTACTTCGATTTATGGCATGATTATGGGCAAACTCTGCTTGGCATAACTTCACATCCCAACTCCTCAAATTGTCTTTTACAAGACATCTCAGCAAATTTCCCAATGATCTGTTAACAACTTCAGTCTGTCCATCTGTTTGCGGATGATACGCGCTGCTAAAATTCAACTTCGTTCCCACTATCTTCCACAAACTTAGCCAAAAATGACTCAGAAAACGAGTATCCCTATCCGACACAATCGATTCTGGCAATCCATGAAGTCGATATATCTCTTTGAAAAACAACTGAGCAACATGAACAGCATCCGTCGTCTTCTTACAAGCAATAAAATGTGCTATTTTTGAAAATCGATCAACCACCACATAAATGGAATCATTACCACGCTGCGTTCTCGGCAACCCCAACACAAAGTCCATACTCACATCAACCCATGGTTTAGTTGGTATTGGTAACGGCATATATAATCCAGCGTTAGTCGCAGTTCCTTTCGAAACCTGACAGATATGACATCGCTCCACAAACCTCTCCACTTCTTTCCTCATCGACGGCCAAAAGTAGGATTGTGAAATTAATTGTAAGGTACGGTCTCTCCCAACATGTCCCTCCTCGTGTAACTCCTTGATAATCTTCATTCTCAAACTGCTTTCTGGAATACATAATCGATTTCCTTTAAACAGAAAACCATCAACCATCATAAACTCATCAGTCTTCCCTTCATTGACCTTTTCAACAAATTTCTTAAAATAAGAGTCTTCTGCAATCTGCTCCGGCAATAATTCAAAACCAGTCACCTCAACTTTCATTGTCGTCAACAAATGACTCCTTCTACTTAAAGCATCAGCTACTCGATTCGTCACCCCTGACTTGTGTTTCACAACAAAAGTAAACTGTTGTAGATAAGCAATCCATGATGCATGTCTTGCCGAAATCTTGTCTTGCCCTTGCAAATGCTTCAATGCTTCATGATCAGTGTACAGAACAAACTCTTTCTGAAATAGATAATGTCTCCAGTGTTTAATAGATTGCACAACAGCATAAAATTCCACATCATATGTATTGTATCTCATCTTTGCTCCTGATAATTTCTCGCTAAAGTATGCAATAGGACGCCCCCTCTGACTCAACACTCCTCCAATTCCAACCTTGGATGCATCAGTATGTAGTTCAAACACTAACTGAAAATCTGGTAATATTAGAATTGGTGCAGACGTCAAGAGTTCTTTGATTCGCTCAAAAGCAACCCCGGCTTCCGCCGTCCATGCAAACTGTTTACCCTTCATGCAATCCGTAACAGGTGCCATCACACTACTAAAGTGTGGAATAAACCTCCGATAAAATGAAGCCAACCCGTGAAAACTACGAACTTCCGTTATCATCTTGGGCTGTGGCCAATCTCTAATCGCTTCGACTTTACTTTGGTCAACCTGTATTTCTTCTTCTGATACAACATATCCCAGAAATAAAACACTCCTCGCCATAAAGACACACTTCTTTGTAGCAGCATAGAATTGTTCTTCACGAAGAATAATTAACACTTTCTTCAAATGTTGAACATGCTCTTCTGTACTCGCACTGTAGATCAGAATATCATCAAAGTAAACCACCACAAATTTTCCAATGTACGGTCTGAAAATTTGATTCATCACCCTCATGAATGTACTCGGTGCATTCGATAGACCAAACGGCATTACCAGCCATTCATACAATCCTTCCCTCGTCTTGAATGCTGTCTTCCATTCATCCCCTGGTCTAATGCGAATCTGATGATAACCGCTCTTCAAATCAATCTTAGAAAAGATTACGGACCCACTGATCTGATCCAATAAATCATCAAGCCTTTGCATCGGAAATCTATATCTCACAGTAATCTTATTCAATGCTCGACGGTCAGTGCACATCCTCCACGTTCCATCCTTTTTGGGTACCAATAAAGCTGGTAAAGCACAAGGACTTAAACTCTCCTGCACTCGCCCTTGTTCAAGCAATTCTTCCACTTGCCTCCGCAACTCTTCATGTTCCTTCGGACTCATTCGATAATGTGGTCTATGTGGCAACACAGCACCTGGAACAAGATCTATCTGATGTTGTATATCCCTCAACGGTGGCCATTCCGTTGGTAACTCCTCTGGAAATACATCGTCAAATTCTTTCAAAACTGGCTTTGCTTCTTCTGGAATTTCAACCTCTTCTTTGCTCTCACGCCCAATCAATAAAAATACTTCAGGCTCCTCCTCTACTTCCTTCACAAACTCCTTCAAGGATAAAAAAGTTTTGAGCTCTTCAATCTCCTCCAACTTGTTTTCCTCCTGTTGTCGCTTCTTTGGAACTAGAGTAATCTTTGTGCCTTCAAACATGAAACTGTAACTGTTGGTACGCCCATCATGTTGTACTGCTCTATCATACTGCCACGGTCTTCCCAGCAACAAATGACAAACGTCCATATCTACCACATCGCACCAGATTTCTTCTTTGTATTTCTTTCCAATTGAAAACTTCACACGAGCCCTTCGTCCAACCTTCACTTCCCCGCCTTTCCTCAACCAAGCTAGCTTGTATGGCTTCGGATGTTTCTCAGTCTTCAATGCCAACTTCCTCACAGCTTCAGAAGAAATTATATTATCAAAGCTTCCAGCATCAATAACAAATTTGCAAACTTTCCCCAGAATAGTACATGTTGACTGAAAAATATTGCTCCTCAACCAACTACAATCCTCCTCTTGCTTTGGTGTTAAACAGGACCTCTTCATCATGAGATTATAACCTTCGTCTCCCGACACTTCTTCTTCCTTCTCATCAGGTGGTGAATTGGAACATTCAGCTTCTTCATCCTCATTCTCAACCTCTGCTATCATAGCTCTCTTCTTAGGCTTTGGACATTCGCTACTTTTGTGACCAAATTCCTAACAATTGTTACATTTGAAACCGTTGTTAACCTTTGTCTTCTCAACCTCCTTCACTACTGGTCTACTGATAGGTTTAGAAACATTAGATCTCCCACCAACACCCTTCACTTGATTGTTAGAATTAGTAAACACACCACTTCCCCGCCGTCCCTGTTTCTCCCAAGCCAACGCTTTCTGATGTGCTTCCGCTACAGATCTAGGATCAAACATGTTAACCATATCCTGAATCTACATTCGCAATCCTCCAATGAATCTAGATGTCAGCTGCTCTTCTGTTTCCATAATATCATTCCTCGCAATAAGTTGATAGAATTCATCAGCATAGTCGTTAACAGACTTCGTTCCTTGTCTCAAGTTTTGCAAACGTTGATACATCAAAGACTGATAATTGTAAGGTAAGAACGTTGCTTTCATCAATTTCTTCATCTTCTCCCAAGATTCAACTTTTGACTTTCCCATTCGTTCACGTGTAAGTTTGGTTTGCTGCCACCATGCCAAAGCTCTACCCCTCAACCTTTTAGCAACTAACTTCACTCTACGCTGTTCCGGAACTTCTTTGAAGTCAAAAATCTCTTCAACATTAGCTACCCAATCTAAAAACTCCTCTGCTTGCATACCACCTTTAAATTCAAGAATTTCAGTCTTCATCCCCGACTCCCACTTGTGATCATACTCAGAGTAATTTCTTCCTTGTCCTCGTCCTTGTCCTCGAATACTACCACCATCATACTCCTCTTCAAAATCAGATGTATATCGTTGTCTATCTCGTCCACCCACATCTCTACTACCTTCACGTCTACCACCATCATCCCTTCTATCTACATTCCTCCGTTCACGATTATTCACGTTCCTCCCACGTCCTTGATCATTTTCAACACTTCTGTCTCGATTGGAATGTGGCGAGACTCTACTTCCCCCATGGTTAGATTCAGGTGAAACCCTTCTCCGATTTTGATTCATTTCTAACATCATCTTCTCTAATCGTCCAATTCCTTCGTTAAGCTTTTCACTAAAATTTTCATTGATTCTTTGCTCCACCTCATCAGCCTCTTCTCTTCGATACAAAGCTTCAATGTTTTGATGTCGATTGGCTCTCCTTGGCGGCATGATTGAAATCTTCACAAATTCTTCAACACTTCAAAATTCAAACACTTTTCGAACTTTGATCCAAAATGAAATGGATCGACGACTTCCACTTTGTTGCAAATCGTGATGAACACAATGGACAAAGTTTCGGCCTCCCACTCAAATCCGATCAAACAACTTTAATATAAAGTCGAACACTTCAACTTAATCACGGCTCAACACTTCAAGCTCTCGGCTATCACTTCAACTTCAAAATGAATAGGCTCCAAGTCTCGATTTAGCTATGATTAGCTAAAACAAGCTCTGATACCAAAACTGACGCAACGGATATTTCAAAAACAAATGTAGGTCGATGAATGTAGTAATCGGTGGATTGGAAGATACTGAAATGCCCAAATTCGTTGATCCGAAGATACCGAATTCTAGCTATCCCGAACTCGTTGATCGCGCACGATACTGGGTTCAAAGATCTTCAATTCTTCAAGCGTTGATCAAGCGCACTTGATTCCGCGAATCGGCTTCTGCAATCGTTGAATCGAGCGCACTCGATTAACCAAAAGAGGAGATAGGAGATTACACTCAACTACCAATTTAGATGAAAGCACACAGCAATCAAAAGAGAATTTTATTCAAAAATCAACAACCATTAAAAATGACCCAACTTGCCTATTTATAGGCTACAACTCACGCGGTACAAAATATGCACAAGTCCTAAGTCGGAACCGACTTATCACGTACGACTCAAGAACTACAGACGACATACGACTTAAAATTTACAACATAATACAAGCCTTGCCAACCTACGACTCAAAAGCTACGACCTAAACATCAAACGACTCAAGACATGTACAGAACGACTTACGAATTGTCGACTTAAACCCATGCCGACTTACGACTTATAACAGAAATTACAACAGACAGTTATTCACTTAGGTCGTTGCCGACTTAACAACATATCACGACTCATCAATAGTAGTGACTTCAGAAACAACGGTCCAGATTAACTCGGCAGGAAATCCATGGCTTCAAGTTTCAGCTACATAAGATGGTTCACTTTAAAACTGTGCGACTTAACTAAGTCGTAACTCGGTGACGACTTATCACTTGTTCCGTTAAGTCGTTCCCAGCACTTGCTCCTATAGCTTTTAGGTCGTAACCCAGCACTTCCCTTAGGTCGTAACCCGGTAAGTCTTCCTGGCGACTTAATATCTTTGATAATCTGCACCTCTCCACTAGTTAGGTCTTCCACTCTCTTAAGTCGGTCACGACTTAAGTCTCCCATCATGTTAAGTCGGTCGCTTATGTCTTCTGCTTCCTTGAGTCGGTCACGACCCATAACTCCTTCCATAAGTCGCGTACGACTTATGCCTTCATTCCTGGCCTGAGCTACATCAATAGGTGAGTGAATTTATGATTTTTGAAATACACGTTAGTATTGGCTAAGGGGAATATTCACTTGTGTTAGACCAATATCGCCTCATTCTCCGTATTATTAGACACCATTACTTAGTAGTACTCTTTGGTAGTGTGTATACAGAGGTAGGTATTACAGTTATTTAATTAATATTATCATTAATTTGGCGAATATTATGACACATTAAAATTAAATACGAGGAGTTATGATTTCCCTTGATCTTTCATTCATTATGGAATAATGTGAACTTAATCGTATTCTTTATATATCCTCAAGCATCAAATCAATATCCCAGTGCATGTTTATTTAATAGTCATTTTCCATTACCCTAAAGGTTTAATTTGTCACATGATTGTAATTCAAGATAGTAAACAAATAGCTTTCCTAGGTGTTCACAACCAGAGCCTAGAGAAGTAGTGGAGAGGTAATAATAAAATATTAAAAAAGAATAATAGGCCATTAGTTTATTGTCTATAATTTCTACATGCCATTTCATTATTTGACTTTGTAATTTGTAATATTGTTTTAGGTATAAATTATGTATTTGTCCTTTTGTAAGTATCTATCCACAATTGAAGATTCTTCTTGCATATTAATTTTTTTTTGAAATATGTGACATTGTAGCTTTAAAACGATTCTTTAGAAATGACTGCCTTTTGGTTCTTAAAAGCATTTTTAATTAGTAAGGCTTTATGCAAAACAATTTGGTAATAATTAGAATTTTTCATTATAAATTCAAAATAAATTTTAATTTTTTTTGTTTAAATATAGCATTATAGTTTATAAAAGAGACGAAAGCACTCAAAACATAGAAAATCTATTTTAAGCAAGCTCGGTTATAACAGTAATATTAAAATTATTTATAAAAGGACTTATTTTAATAACTCCAAATTAATACTTGAAAATATTATTTTGTACTTGAAATTTTTTGTTTGGAGTACTTTCATAGTTGCTAAAAAATGCTTTTCTGAATAGCTTTGTAATGATTAAAGGTAATAATGTTAAGAATTTGAAATTCATTTTGAACCACATTTAAAGTAGTGGTTTGTACTTAATAAGCTTCTAGATGCCTTAATGGTGCATAAAATAATGAAACAATAATCTGTATGTAAAAGGTATCTTGTATAACTTGACAACAATTGATTTCTTTAGAAGCCTCATCTTGTGGGAATCTTGCTTTAGATACTTAGTTGAATTAAAACTTGAATACTTTCTTTGATCTTTGATTGATTGTAGAGAATTGTTAGCTCGATTACTTTATCTTCTGATTCATTTGGTCTTGTTAATGCTCCTTTGTTAAAGTGCTGAATTATGACTGTTAATTGCTGAAGTCTAAATTCTTAATACTGATTGCTGAATTATAAATTCTGAATAATTACTAAATTGTTGGTTGCATTCTAAAGCTTATGATTATAATTGCAAATTATGTTTCTTTAGAAAACAATGACCTATATCAATTGGTTTTTAAATAAAGATTGTTAGATAGAAATTTTAAATTTTAAATGCTCTAAACTACCAAATGTTTGGATACTAGAATATTTTTAAATGCTAGTTTGGTAGATTAAATTTTCAAAATTAATTACGTATTTATCTTATATTTGAAATTAAAATTTCTTAGCAAAGAATTTTTGGACTTTTAATTTTAAGTTATATTTTTTTGGAATTTTAATTAAAAAAATAGTTTCCAAATGTTATATTTCCAAAAACATAATTCAAAATGTAGATTTTAAAAGAGTGCTATATCTCAGAAAGTTGAATACTTTGAAATTTGAGATTTCAAATGTTAATACTAGATTTTCGTATTTGGTTTAGATTTATAGATTTTAATAAGGGTATTAAGTGAATAAATTATCATTCTACATTCAGAACTAAAAATAAGGAAGAAAGAAAATAATTAATATTTTTTTGAAAAAGTGGTTTCAAATAGAAAACCGATTTTAAAAAAAAGTTCTGATTTAATGCAAGTTTTATAAAGAACTTTTTAATAAAAATAAGAAAGGCCTTAATGTACTCATGAGAGGATCCTAGCAACTGTCGATAATAGTCAGGATGTATGGTCGTCTACAGGAAATAAATGGTTATAGATATTTTGATGCTTCAACATTTGTCTACGCCTTATTGAGGCAATTGTCCCTCTTTTCTATTGTTTTATCAACTAATGCATGTGTGTTCATGGATACTTTTACCCAAGCATATTATTATTAAGGAAGCACATTGTCTTGTACCAGGAATTAACTATTAAGATGCTTATTACATACATAGTAGGTTCTAAGTAGATTAATAAGGCCTTCAATATCCTTATTATCGATCATGCAATTTAAAACAATAAGAAATAATTTATTTTTCAAAATCAATAAGCATTCGGTGGTGAATACATATTCAACCCTTTATTTTTCTTTTTCTGAAAATTAATCTAAAAATAATTAATCTAAAATCAAAACATCCTGAGGAATGTATGGTCGCCGATAAGGAATAAGTGGTTAGAGATATTTCGGGGTTTAACCTATGTTGACGTCCCGTCGAGCCAATCGTCCCTCTTTTCCATTATAATAGCCAATCAACGCATATGTGTGCATGAATAGTTTTAACCAGTGCATGGGAAACGTAGCCAACCACTCAGGGTGCAACTTGAAGTAGGGCCCATTTTTACTTGAATTATCTTTAAAATAAGTTATTTGTCATAATGGTCCAACACACTTTTGGTTCAGGTGGAAAGCAATGTTTGTGTGATATATGTGATCTGAAGATCAGGGTTCAACTCTTGCCATTCCTATATTTAGAAAATTATTCATACTATTGATTTAATTTTCACACTAGTCAAGAGCCTATTTTTTCTCCCTCTTTATGCATGGTCCATTTCACTTTAAGTTGGGCCTGCTTTACTTAAGCACATTATTATTAAGGAAGCGCATTGTCTTATAAACAATGACTATTACAGAAAACTTTCTTTGTCGATCACATTATAAACATATTCTCCCTTCTTGGAAAGACCAAAAATACTTAAACAGATAATAAAATTAACCTTACAACCTCAACATACTTATTGGTTAAAGAATAACCGAGACAATATAAAATTTCCAAAACAACAATGTATTCATCAAAGGTCAACATGGTGGAAGAAAAAGTGGTTAATAATGCCTCAGAATGATCTTCTAATCAAAAGAGAAAATTTAAAAGCAATTAAAACTTCCATAACAAGAAGGAAAAAAATTTAACGCTTGTTTTAATTAGGGGAAGCCATGTCACTTTCAAAAGGACTTTAATTTCCTTAATGTTTGGGCAAAGTTTCATTCAACCGCTTAAAACAAGAAACAAGATTCAAGGTATGGAAGACTATAGCAGTAAGCAAGTATCAATATGAAAGCAGTGCATAGATTTTTCATTTAATGAATTAGGTAAATCTCAATTTGCCTTAGTATGCCATTGTTGTGCATTTTAAAACTTTTCATAAATGAAAAGTTTCAAATGATTTTGAGTAAGAAGGAAATTAGAAAAAGAATCTTCTTAAGTTAGAGTAGTCCCCTATTTATAGTAGTTTCTTGTCCATTAGATGTTTGGTATTAGGGCTGTTATGGTAATGGTTACCGTTACCATTTTGTAAATACCTTTAACGTACTGTTTTTACTGGTAAACTAAATTTTTTTACCGTTACCGTTACCGTTACCGTTACCGATTGACTGGTATACTGATGACTGGTATACCAATAAACTGGAAACTGATACACTAGTAATGGTAAATTACCGTTTTTCTAGAAAAATAATAGGTTGATATATTTTTACACTGAATGATGCTACATGTTTGCGCCAAAAATGGTCACAAACCCCAAGTATTATGAAAGCACCAGTGTATGAATACAAATCAGCAATATTCAAACACAAATATCAGATCTAAGCAAGCAACAAACAACAATCCAGAAATAATGAACAGTGACACACAATTTATAGTGGTTCGGCTATCTCCGGCCTACGTCCACTTCAAGGTTTTTATGATTTTATTGCTCGATGCTTGAAGATTACAATTTCGTGTGTTGTATTACAACTGATTTTCTGAGCTAAGTCTGAATCTAAGGCAACAATGGCGATCTGGAGTAAATCTGGCAGAGTCTGGGCGCTCTTTAGCTCTCAAAATTGTCCGACCCTTTTCTGAATGACCAGGGGCTCTATTTATAGGTGTAGGAGGCTGATATTTCGCCTAAACTAAAGGGAGACCAGTTCTGGCACGTGAGGGGGCCCACATGCCCGCTTTCTGGAAATCCGGGCCCACTTTTTGATCGATTCGAAGCTACGTTCGAATCGATCAAGAAATTGTCCACTCGAGCTGAAATTTGGTGTGAACATTCTTCAACATGTGCTCAAGCTACTATGAAAATTTCATAGCATTTGGACTTGTGGATCTCGAGTTACGATCGATTCAAGATTGCATTTCCGGTTGAATCCTTTCGTTCGAATCGATCCCATCGAATTGATAGGGTCGAATCGATGGATGGTGCGTGCATATGGTGATGTGGCGCGCGCGTTTCTCAGGTCAACCCATCTTTTTCTCCGAGTTTACTGGGTCGAATCCATGGTTTTAGTCGCTTCCTCCTGGTTTCGAGGTAATCGATTCAAAGACATGCTTCTTCGGATCGATCGAATGGATGTTCGTTCGAATCGATCAAAGGAAGTATTGATCGATTCGAAGTTGTCTCCGCAGGGTAGATTCGAAGCTCTTTAGGGAACGGGGTCGAAGGTCTTCAACGCGAAGGATGCAAAGTGAAGTAGCCTCATCGATTCAAAGTGCTCCGACTTGTTGGATTCGAACGAAGGCAAACCTGATGGATGCGAAGAGGAATGACTTCATGGATTCGAAGCACTACAACTGGATGGATACGGAGTGACCTCAGGCGGATGGATACGAACAGGACCCCTGCCTATGGATTCGAATTAGAGCGTAATCCATGGATTCGAGCAAGGGCTATTTTCTCTATCTTGAATCGATCGTATGCTTGAGCATACGAACTCGGATTGACTCGTGATTTGGAATGTTTCTTTTTCTGGCCTTGCTTGACATGTCTTATCAATTGTAGCTCGATCCGGACTCGGACAAAATTCATCAATATCAATGGTGAACCTGCGATGCATGATCGATGTTCATGACTAGTAATCATTGATTTTCAGTTAATCTTTGGGTATCTCGGCTTTGCCAAAAGGTGGGATAACACTTTGCCCCCCAAAACATGCCTTGTGATAAGAAGGCGTGTTTTGAATAGTTTCCGAATCCGATATCCAAAGTCCATAGCCAATTCCATGCTCATCCAAACTCAAGGACTGAGTCATTAGTCCATCCTTATCCAACAACCGAATCCAAGACCTCTCCGGGTCAATATCCAAATCCATAACCTCTCTGGGCTCTTGCCAAGCGCAATCCACACCTGACGACCATGGTCCAGTGTCCCTGGACGTTGAGCTAACCTCTCCGGGTTCTTGCCAAGTGCAATCCACACTTGACGACCGTGGTCCAGTGTCCCTGGACGTTGAGCTAACCTCTCCGGGTTCTTGCCAAGCGCAATCCACACTTGACGACCATGGTCCAGTGTCCCTGGACGTTAGTAATGCCAAGGCTTAAGTCCTAAGCCGAATCCTGGTCGCTCCGGACCCTTGCTGAGCATAGTCCATACTCAACGACCTGAAACAATAATCGATAATAGGGGGCCTAAGTCCTAGGCCGAATCCTGGTCACTACGGACCCTTGCCGAGCATAGTCCATACTCAACGACCTGAATGAGTCAATTTACCACGTTCGGGCAAAAAGACTCACCCCTTGCTAGGCGTAATCCACACCTGACAACCGTTTATCAAAAACCAAAAAGAATCCAATCAAAATCCAATCCAAAATCCAAATCAAATCGGAAAACCAGAAATCCATACCAAAAATCAAAATCATCATCCAAAACGGAGAACAATCATCCAAATGAATGCCAAAACCAGAAAAGCGAGTAAAATAAGGAGTTCAATCCAAACTCCAAAAACCAAACCAGAAAACCAAGTGTCCAATCCAAAAAACAAAAGACAGATTTCGCAAACCATGGCTTTGCGGTTTATCGTCATTCAGAGCATGCCTAGGGGCTATCTCCATCCCCATACATGTGTAAATGACTTAGTTGCTCGCCAATGGTTTGTTACTTATTTCATATTATCCTGATCAATGGATAACCAATCGACCATCATTCCTGGGCCTCATGCCATCCTGGCTTGAGGTGGGCGGTGGTTGCTCCTGCTCCACCACTGCATTCCGAGCCCCAACATACTGCCTCAATTGTCCATTCCTCGCATGCTCCTCAATTATGTCCTTTAGGTGTCTGCAGCTGTTGGTATCATGCCCGTCCAAATCATGGAAGAGACAGTGCTTTCCTGATGCCCTTTCTCGTTCGGATGGCTCTCTCCTAGCCGGCCTCCGGTAAGGAAGGCGATTCCGGGTTTCCATGTATATCCGCTCCTGCGTCTCGTTTAATCCTATGTATGTGGAAAACTTTGGATCCTTCCATCGCTTCCCAGCTTTTCCCGAATCGTCGTCCAGCTTCCTCTTTCCTTTGTCTTTATCCGGGTTTCCGTTGGATGGTCCTCCACCCTCAGTCGCATTCACCTCCTTTAACTTTAAATCCATACACGCGTCTTCTTACCGAAGGAACCTTTCAGCTTCGTGAAAGAATTCCCCGAGATCCAGTGGTGGGTCTCGTATTAAAGATACCTTAAAATCTGAATCCTCTCTGACTCCCGACACCGCCGCCATCAAAACCATCGATGGATCCGGCCGATCCACCGAAGCTACCGCCGTGTTGAACCGAGTCAGAAATGCTCTAAGCGATTCATCCGTCCTTTGCTTTACCGATGTTAACGTCATCACGTTCTTAGGTCTTTTGATATGAACCCGAAACTGCCCCAAAAACCTATCCACCAATTCCCTCCAAGTCCTAATAGATCCTTCTTCCAGCTGCCTAAACCACATTGCCGCTATATCTGTCAAGTATAAAGGGAAACATCTGGCCATCACTTCCTCCGATGCCCTCAGCACTTCCATGTGCCTAGTGTATCTCATCAAGTGATCAGTTGGGTCAGCTTTGCCATTATACGCTTCCACGCTAAGTAACTTGAACTTAGGTGGATTCCTAGCTATCCTGATTTCCCGAGCGAACGGACTCCTGTTCACTCCTTCCAAATCTCTTTTGGTCAAACCTCCACGCATAGTCTTCCTAATGATTTCCATTAATCCAGCGTTGCTTGTTAGGGGTTGCCCTCCATGCTCCCGAGGGAACTCCGACACATATTCTTCATGTGGCTCATTAGCAGTAATGTTGGCCCTAGCCTGTTGAACTCCCTCCAAAGGTCCTCCTGCATTGGATCCTGCGGGCCTGCCCCCAAGCCCTTGTTGATTGCCCTCTGGCTCAGTATTCTGTTCTCCGTTGGGTTCCGCAACCCTTGTTCCTTGTTCCACATTAATAGCCGCTGTGGCTAGTCCTAAGTTCTGCATCCCTGCCGCTCTCATTTATTCAAAGAAGGTCTGCATCATATCCTGTTGACTCTTCAACAATCTCTCTTGCAATGAATTTGTCATAGCTTCCATTTCGTCTCTAGTAATGTAAATCGAAGCTTGTCCTTCTCCAGCTCCGGAGGATGCCTCTTGACTTCCTCCTTGTTGGCTTCTCTCAGCTCTTTGTCTTGTTTGTCGAGTCATTGTCGAGTCAATCTGAATCCTTCAAACTTTCAAATCTAAACTTTGAATCTGGTGTAGCGGGTGCTAGTCCTTCTCAGTGAAAGCATCAAAGTGTTTGCGCCAAAAATGGTCACAAACCCTAAGTATTATGAAAGCACCAGTGTATGAATACAAATCAGCAATATTCAAACACAAATATCAGATCTAAGCAAGCAACAAATAACAATCCAGAAATAATGAATAGTGACACACAATTTATAGTGGTTCGGCTATCTTCGGCCTACGTCCACTTCAAGGTTTTTATGATTTTATTGCTCGATGCTTGAAGATTACAATTTCGTGTGTTGTATTACAACTGATTTTCTGAGCTAAGTCTGAATCTAAGGCAGCAATGGCGATCTGGAGTAAATCTGGCAGAGTCTGGGCGCTCTTTAGCTCTCAAAATTGTCCGACCCTTTTCTGAATGACCAGGGGCTCTATTTATAGGTGTAGGAGGCTGATATTTTGCTTAAACTAAAGGGAGACCAGTTCTGGCACGTGAGGGGGCCCACATGCCCGCTTTCTGGAAATCCGGGCCCAATTTGGGATCGATTCGAAGCTACGTTCGAATCGATCAAGAAATTGTCCAATCGAGCTGAAATTTGTCTACATCTATATCCAAAATATGAACAAATATTCAAATTCATGAGTGCTCTCCTCATAATAAAGATTAGTCTTTCATTAAAAGAAAAAACATCCAAAATATCAAATGGATATGGATAGGTATACAGATATGATATTATAAAAAAATTATCCATCCAATTTTTATGTAGATAGTAGCTGAGATTATGCATATTTTAGTACATATAATGATTGGCATCTACAATTTATCAATGTAATAATTAATAATATGCACATAAAAATAAATATATACTGTCTAAAGGTTTATTTTATCATTAAATTTTTTATTTCCTAAAATTGTATTAACATTATTATTGAAAAGGGTTTATGTTGAACAAAAATGTTCATTATTATGTTTGATTTTATTAATTACGAGTAGAGCAGAAACTATTCAATATCCATTTGTACCTACAAATACGTACATTTGATTTCAAAAATAATTTCAGACGCGTATGCAATGGCATTATTTACATCATATCCATTGAAATACCTAGGTGCTCACACCTTAACCTATAGAAATCTTAGTCACACCACTTTCCACATGAGCTAATGGTCCTTGACTTTTATATGAATTTTGTTCGAAATAAAGTAAGATTTTGGTTTTATTTTCAATTGTGTATATTGTTATATTGGAATATAATTATTATTCCAAACACATTTAATATATAAAAGTATAAAATCCTTTGGAATTTTTTTTATTAATCGTAGTTACGAAGAAGTTTATAAGCATGAGTATTTAATTGTGTCAAATAAATACTTGTCCTTAATTGTTCCTTTTCAAGATATGTTAAGAGCGGGATATTGGTACATGCGTTAAGCTTACTATAGGTAATACCTTCCATATGATGGAGGGTGAATTACTCATGACCATTGATGTAACACCTTGTTATTTTACAAAACTAAATAATCAAACTAAAAAGGGTAAAATCATACTTTCACATAAATTGAAAAATGGTAAATTTCAACAGGAACTGGAACTATGCCTCGGGACATATTTTAATGCATCCAAAATGCCATTTATGGTTAGAGAACATATATAACATGCTGATTTTGGTTAAACAAGCTAAAAATTAGAAGATGTCAAACTCAGTGACATTTTCATAATATATTAATTTCAAGATTTTTTCCTAAATTTGAATTATTTCAACCTATAAATAGAAATGAAAACTTATTCTCTAATCGCACTTTAGCCTAAACAACTTAACTCTTATTTCCATTGTTAGCACCAAAACTGGACACTAACACCCTAGAATAGATTTGTGTAGAGAGATTAATGAAGACAGTAAATTGGAACAGAGGAATAGCGCAATATAATTCGAAAACAATAGCAAAAAACAAGAACAGCCGAATTATAAGGGTTCGGCGTAACTGCCTACGTCCACTTTGAATATGATCTTTATTGATTTTTCAGTAGTTTAAATACAGATACAATCCACAAAGAGTAGCTTGAATTTAATTTGGAATAAAAGGAAATGAGTACAGAAAATGGCAGAGTCTCCCCCTCATTTTTTCCAAAAAAAGAGAGTCCCTTAAACTGGATCCCTGCCCCTCTATTTATAGGTGAGGATAGGCTGGATCCCCCATGCATGCCCATGACCAAGATAGCTTGGCCCATAGCTGGTAGGTTAGGTAGACCGAACCATGCATGCCGACCCACACGCACTGATCCACACGTGTCGAACAACAAAGGTCGAACCACAATGGCCGAACCACCTTGACCGACCTACTCCGAGCTTCCTTCCTTGACTGAGCCACCCATGCTAACCCATACATGCCGAACCGTATACATAGGCCGAACTGCACATGAATGTCGATTCACATATACTAATCCTTCTGAGGCTGACCCACATCTACACCGAGCCACCTAGGCCGAAACACTACGTGCCGATCCACATTGGCTTGTATCCCCTGACCGAGCAACACGTGCCGACCCACAAAGGCCGACCCATCCATGACCTTACATAAGTGCTATCCTACTCCAACCAAACCACCATCGAACACCGATCCACATAGACATGCCGAACCACACAAGTTGCATCAATCCCTTATATCTCCAATCTCCTCCTGGTTCGAGTCCTGTCTAGCTTCAACCACATCTTCTGCAACTATTGCTTTGTAGCTGGGCCAAGTAGCCGGGTAACATCCATCTTCTTCTTCACTATCTTTAAACAAAATCAACTCCAAATCCACCAAATCAAATCCAAATTAAACAAATTAATATATTGAATCGACCAATGCGAATTTGTGTAGTAAAAGCCATGCTAAAGCCCTACAAAATCCCCACTTTAGCACATAGCACTCTTTGACTGCTACACTATTTCAATTTAGCACTATTAAATAGTAGATCCACTCTAAGTCTCACTATTTTTTACTAAACTTGCTAAATCAAGGCTTTTTATCATCCGCTTTAGCAACATTAATATAAAAAGTTAAGTTTACTAATTATCTTGTAAACCAAATCAAAAAAGTGTTAACCCAAAAAATTGATCAACATCCTAGAGTATGGTATGAAAGCACCATACTTGTTAGAACTGAGCAAAATATAATAGAAAATGGAAAAAAAAAAGGTACAGAGGTTCTATAGTGGTTCGACGGCCTATGTCCACTTTATAGCTTTGTTGCTTATAGATTTGATTGGGATCAAAAAGGATGTGAGAGAGAATTAGCTACAACTATAGGGGTTAGACTGATTCTAAGTCCTAGCCTAGAGTAGCTACCTTAGTGACTATGGTGTAGAGGAAAGAGTTGTAGAACAGATAGAGCTTCCACGTAGAGATGGCAGAAACCAGATCCTCTCTAAGTTTCTGTATGGTTTGTATTTATAAGGTAGCATTCGTATTATGCCAAGATAAAACTTGGGGTACAGTCTAGATAGAGGCCCATTGATGTAACACCTTGTTATTTTACAAAACTAAATAATCAAACTAAAAAGGGTAAAATCATACTTTCACATAAATTGAAAAATGGTAAATTTCAACAGGAACTGGAACTATGCCTCGGGACATATTTTAATGCATCCAAAATGCCATTTATGGTTAGAGAACATATATAACATGCTGATTTTGGTTAAACAAGCTAAAAATTAGAAGATGTCAAACTCAGTGACATTTTCATAATATATTAATTTCAAGATTTTTTCCTAAATTTGAATTATTTCAACCTATAAATAGAAATGAAAACTTATTCTCTAATCGCACTTTAGCCTAAACAACTTAACTCTTATTTCCATTGTTAGCACCAAAACTGGACACTAACACCCTAGAATAGATTTGTGTAGAGAGATTAATGAAGACAGTAAATTGGAACAGAGGAATAGCGCAATATAATTCGAAAACAATAGCAAAAAACAAGAACAGCCGAATTATAAGGGTTCGGCGTAACTGCCTACGTCCACTTTGAATATGATCTTTATTGATTTTTCAGTAGTTTAAATACAGATACAATCCACAAAGAGTAGCTTGAATTTAATTTGGAATAAAAGGAAATGAGTACAGAAAATGGCAGAGTCTCCCCCTCATTTTTTCCAAAAAAAGAGAGTCCCTTAAACTGGATCCCTGCCCCTCTATTTATAGGTGAGGATAGGCTGGATCCCCCATGCATGCCCATGACCAAGATAGCTTGGCCCATAGCTGGTAGGTTAGGTAGACCGAACCATGCATGCCGACCCACACGCACTGATCCACACGTGTCGAACAACAAAGGTCGAACCACAATGGCCGAACCACCTTGACCGACCTACTCCGAGCTTCCTTCCTTGACTGAGCCACCCATGCTAACCCATACATGACGAACCGTATACATAGGCCGAACTGCACATGAATGTCGATTCACATATACTAATCCTTCTGAGGCTGACCCACATCTACACCGAGCCACCTAGGCCGAAACACTACGTGCCGATCCACATTGGCTTGTATCCCCTGACCGAGCAACACGTGCCGACCCACAAAGGCCGACCCATCCATGACCTTACATAAGTGCTATCCTACTCCAACCAAACCACCATCGAACACCGATCCACATAGACATGCCGAACCACACAAGTTGCATCAATCCCTTATATCTCCAATCTCCTCCTGGTTCGAGTCCTGTCTAGCTTCAACCACATCTTCTGCAACTATTGCTTTGTAGCTGGGCCAAGTAGCCGGGTAACATCCATCTTCTTCTTCACTATCTTTAAACAAAATCAACTCCAAATCCACCAAATCAAATCCAAATTAAACAAATTAATATATTGAATCGACCAATGCGAATTTGTGTAGTAAAAGCCATGCTAAAGCCCTACAAAATCCCCACTTTAGCACATAGCACTCTTTGACTGCTACACTATTTCAATTTAGCACTATTAAATAGTAGATCCACTCTAAGTCTCACTATTTTTTACTAAACTTGCTAAATCAAGGCTTTTTATCATCCGCTTTAGCAACATTAATATAAAAAGTTAAGTTTACTAATTATCTTGTAAACCAAATCAAAAAAGTGTTAACCCAAAAAATTGATCAACATCCTAGAGTATGGTATGAAAGCACCATACTTGTTAGAACTGAGCAAAATATAATAGAAAATGGAAAAAAAAAAGGTACAGAGGTTCTATAGTGGTTCGACGGCCTATGTCCACTTTATAGCTTTGTTGCTTATAGATTTGATTGGGATCAAAAAGGATGTGAGAGAGAATTAGCTACAACTATAGGGGTTAGACTGATTCTAAGTCCTAGCCTAGAGTAGCTACCTTAGTGACTATGGTGTAGAGGAAAGAGTTGTAGAACAGATAGAGCTTCCACGTAGAGATGGCAGAAACCAGATCCTCTCTAAGTTTCTGTATGGTTTGTATTTATAAGGTAGCATTCGTATTATGCCAAGATAAAACTTGGGGTACAGTCTAGATAGAGGCCCAAGACAGTTCCTGAAGTTGCGAACCCATTTGCGTTAACATAAGAAGTAGGTATCGACTTCATAAGTTGGTGCCAACTTCTATGGTTCAACCTAGTGGGGTGATCTCTCTTGCATCCTTTACGCCACTTGATTTTGATGTGTACTGTGTAGTTTGTTTGGATTTTTGCTTGATATTGGTGAAGGTTCCTTCATAATTTGGTTTATTCTTCCGTTATGACTTCTAGTTGTTCAATTCTGCTAATTGATTGTTCAGAATCCCTTAATATTTCTTAGACACACATGAAATGGGTAAAGAACAGCCTATGCAAAGCTTGAGGGGGAAATAATGAAGCATGTAAAGTCATCACTGACATGGTAAAGTCGATACTAACTTCACACCCTTGCTCCATTCATGTTGAAACTTCTCTGAGTTGCTTCTATACTCAATCTAAGTGTGCATGTAAGATTCCATGTCGTTTCAACTTCGTCTCGACGTTCTAACTCATAATGATTTTTTCTTAGATAAAAAGCCAGTTAACATTTACCTTCTAAAGTATGCTTTTGTTGAAAACAAAGTGTGCTATGGAATGAGACATTTCCGAATTGCTATCCTTAGATTGCAACTAACCGTGTAAGTGCTGTCTCAAGACACTACTTTTATTTGACTTTAATCGATTGATTTTTGTTCGCTGTTTGTACGGACTTAAATCAGAATTTATTTTTTTGCAGTTGGCTATATAACTTGGATAACGGAATTTGGATTTATCGTCAGATTGTCGAATAGGCTTATTATGGAAGGTTTGAATGATGTTGGGTGAAGGTTAGGATGTCGGTACTGACTTCTCTTATCGGTACCGACATGTGCACTTAAGAAAATTTTCACCTTTTCATTTTATAAGCCAATGTTTAGCACTTCCCCTTCTCACTTGCTCATTCTTTGCATTGCTCTCTACTGAATTCTGAAGTGCCGAATTGATCTGCCAGCCCTTGCTTCCACCACTGCCATCACTTCCAGCATCAACCATTGATCGCCGTCGCTTGTCTGGCCTACTTGCCATCGCCTAGCACCGTCGCCTCCTCTTGGATCGCAGTCAACAGCACTCGGGCCTGCATCCATTTAGAAACCCTTGGTGCTGACTTCTAGTCTAAATTGATTGTGAGGTAGGTGGTAGTGGAACTCGAGGCGAGGAGAGTAGTGGATCGGGATCTTGGCCAATTCAAGTCGGGATACGTGCATTCAAGGACAAACTTATGGTTTTATTGGATATAACATGCATGATTCCAGAGAAGGGTCTAACTCTCCAGTTACCATTGTCCTGCCCATGAGATTGATCAAATTCTGATGATTGGATAGATTCCAATACGATGATCTGCCTTTAGTTTGGCATATTGGATAATTCCATCACATTGTCCTTTCCAGTCTTGCACTCTAGTGATCTTGAAAAGAGAAGACTTTTCGCGTCGCTTAAGACAACAGATCTGTTATCGATCGTTGATCGATAACGGGTAAGTATAGTAAGATAGTTTCAAAAAATGATATAGATTGTTTTCAAATTGAAGTTAGCTATCTATACCGGATGGTTCGTTTGCAATATTCGGGATACTAGACTCATCCCACTTGGATAATTGCACTTGCCCCGTTCAATACTTAGAATTCAATTGGTCAACAAACATTTGTTTTCTTTGAGTTCCAAGTGTTAGTCATATGGGTATTTATATTTCAAGTTTAATTTTACCTGACCGTGTGGAATGCCAAGTTCTGCTATCTTAGAATGACTCGTCACTCATCTCACCATAAGTCTACTGAAGGACCATCTACTCCTTCAGAGGTTGCATCCACTACTTCCCCAATTTCACCATCCATTCTGGTCGAAGCCAACCAACCTATGACCTCCAGATTTGATAGCCAGATAGTGCTAATGGATCTTGTTCTGCCCCTTGTCTCCAGGGTTAATCATAACTGACCCGTCGGAACAGATACCCACTGCTCTGACTAAGAATATGCTTAGTAACATTTGCTTGCACCATGGCATCCCCACAGAAGATGTTCGCCTTCCAGCAAGAAATGAATTCGCACATCATCCCCTGGCTAGTTTCACTATTTGTAGCCGATATATGTGTCTCATCGGTGTTGTCCCACATTTTGATTCCTTCCTGAGGAGTTTCCTGGGGGAAATTGAGCTTGCGCCATTTCAAGTTCACTCGAATGGGTTTGGCTCATTAAGTTCACTATATGCCTTATTCATGGAAAGATTTGAATGCACTCCCCAATTCCACGAGCTTATATATCTGCTCAAGCTGAAGAGGAGAAAAGATTGCCCATCCTACATAATCATCGAGTCCTGGACAATATGCATGGTCATCTGGAAACTCTATAATAAACGTTCCATGTTCAAGAGCACATATTTCTTTGTGCGTTGCCCAGAAGGATTCAATCACTTCTGCTTAAAAAGAAGTGAGTTTTATTCTACCGATTCTTCTCATACTGGAATCTCTATATTCAAAACTTAACGTATGCCTCCCATAGGTATTCCTACATGGGACAAGAGATCGGAGTGGAATAAGATGCTCAAAAACTTGAAAGCCTTTAGAACAAGCCACCATTCCATTAATTTCCTTTTGACGAATGAGAACTGCAAGAATATGGACAGCTCACACCGGGAAGAATAGCTGATACTAAAACTTCAACATGGAGCAGTTCTAGGTGTCGAACTCATTCTAATACCCCTTCTTGAAGTTCTGATGAGGATACTCAAGGAGAAGAAGAGGAAGTTTCTTCCGGTGAGAATCACGGGGAATGAACTACTGATGCAGAAGCTGACGAGACCATCAGAGGTGACGAGGAAGAGGTTGTTGAGATAGGGGCCAACGAGCCCACGTAAGATGATACACTAGGTCTCAAGGGCGATGGCTCTAGAATGCCCACAATCCTGGAGGAATATGAGCTGGTTAAAAGGAGGGATGGGAAACTACCAATAGTGGCTGAAGAGGAGGAGACCTCCGATGATGATGATGATGATAGTGACTTTCACGTCATCGAGGAAGAAGAGTTTGAATCCTTCACCGAATCACTGAGGATGAGTCCCAGCTTTCCTACCACCGAGCCTGTGAGCCCTGAGCTCCCGATCTCACCTAGACAAACTGCTGTTGAAACTCCATAATTTATATGTAGTCAAGCTGCTATAACTCCTATCGGAGATACATCGACTTTTTAAGATATGTTTCCATTTATGTGAATGAATTCAAGAATATCTCGATTAGTGAGATGTTGGATGAGACTGCTCGCAAATCGACATCTCTTTTAGCTCTTTTACGAACGAAGGTTGAAAGGCACCAACCATCAAACCATACCGTTATGGTTGGTAGAGTACATAGGGGGTCATCGACACTATACACTTCACTTTAACGACATGAACACACATTTTTGCATCAAGTCAACTATCCTGTCTAAGGTGTTAACTTTACTTTCCTTTTTGTTTTAGGTTCCATAGGTCGTGGACTATACCACCAACTTTATCAAAAATCTAGCTCATACAAAGACCAAACTTTGGATCATTCCTTTTGCTCTTATCCCAAAACGGACGTGGAAAGGAGTAAGAGAAAGGAGGAGGATGCTCGCACTTGGAGAGAGAGAGAGCATGAGAGGGGAGAGAAAAGAAAAAGGGACGATGAGAGTGGTTCTCCTAGCGATGCACACAAGCGCCATAGAGACTCTCATAAATGCCATGAGGCTTTATTACCTGCCGCTACCCAAGCACCAAAGCTCAGACAACCACACTACAGGAAGTCCCTTCATCCCGACCCATAACTACTGCAGCTGTCAGTTCTTCTAGCCAAAAGGAGAAGTTTGTACTCCCGTCTAGTCAACCCATGCTCCAAGCTGCTTACCCATATTTATTCTTAAAGGGTGTAAGTTTGACAAGAACATTGAGCCCACTAACAAAACCACTTCCTTGTGCAATCTTGAGACAACCCACGTGTAACAACCCTGGTCGAGATTACTTAGAATTTAAAATATAATTAACTAATTTGATTAATTATTTAAAAAAAATTGGGGAATTTATGGCTGTTAGTACCTAAGGATTTTGTTTTGATGACAAAAATTGTAAAAAATAATATAAAATATAAACACTAATGTTTTATCAAGTTATATATAGTATATAATGCAAGATACTAATTAGGTGTTGAGATAAGAAGACTGTACAACATCAAGTGACAAAGAGACCCAAGAATGAAGACTAATGAGTATTCAAGAGTTCAATATTCCAATATGTACCAAATAAGTTATAGAGTCTAGAATATTTGATAAAATTCTGATAGCATTTGATCTCTCTATCATCTCTCTCTCTCACTATTTTTAAATAAGTTTTTAAATATTCTTTTCAAATTTCAAATAGTTTTCAATTTCTTATACTTATCATTTTTAATAATTTACCAAGTTATTGTTTTTATTGAATTTTGATTTATATTGCTTTATTTTTCAAAATTCTTATCATATTGTTTTACTTAAGTTTTATTATGATTGTAATGTATATATATTATATTTAAACATATTTACAAAGTATAAATTATTTCACAAAGCAATGCATTTTTAAAATAATATTTTAAAATGTTTTTCATAATTACAAAGAGTATGTCGACATACTCTAACCTTGTATGTCGATATACTAGCCGTGAGTTTCAAAAATCAAATTTCAAAAGAAGTGTCTATTCGTCACATCTCTTCATGAATGGACATAACCGTTATTCCTCTATAAATACATGTCTTCCTAATGAAATTTTTAGTCACTTTTCATTGTTCATCTCTCCTCCTTCTTCTCTCTCATTTTCTAAAACAAATTGTAACCATACTCGGCCTAATTTCAACTAAAATCAAACTACATTGCCATTAGCTTGACTCTCTATCATTTGCTCTCTGATTTTGATCATCTCTCTCAGTCCAATCAAGATCTAAGTGCTATTCAAGGAATATAGGATCATTTGTAATCAAGATTGAAGTTCAGAGTTTGTAAACCTCTAAAAAATCAAACCGATATACTTGTGGGTGGGATTGTAGCCCATGAAATAAATTGGGTGGGCTTAGTAGCCCATGAGTCTAATAGGTGTGCTTGTAGCCCATAAATCAAGCTGCTCTACCTAGAGGTCGGGATTTCCGAGGGTGTCTCGTGGCCTTGAAATTCAGATTGTTTTCCCATTTCAGGAAATTATTGTCAAGGACAAAAAATTTCAGCGTTTTTGCCTCAAGGATAGGCCTTTAATATTTTATCCTGAAGGACAACTTTCTTTAGGTATCAGTTTTTAGTCATTGATAGCAGTTTTTAGGTATCAGTTTGTAGTTATCGGTAGCAGTTTTTAGGTATCAGTTTTAGCTTGGTAGCAGTTTTGTTGTCCTTATGAATAATTTTGGAAAATATTTGTCCTTATGAATAATTTTTAGAAGAATGTTTGTCCTTATGGTAAAAATATTGAGGTTGTGTCCTTGAGGCAAAAAATATACAAATCTTTGTCCTTTAAATTAATTCCCCCTTCCCATTTTCTAGTTGAAAAGAAATCCATACAAGGGATTATAAGGGACTGGATGTGGGGTAACTCCGAACCAGTATAAAATCCTGATGTGTTCTTTCCTTTTACTCTTACTGCATTTACTATTTATTTGTGTTTTGATTCTATGACTATTTCTGTCATTGTTACTCTCATTACTCTAAGTATAATTTCAAAAGATTTCAAAAAGTTTTATATAAATTAGAAAACACTATTCGCCCCCTCTCTAGCATTGATTTAGCCTTAAGATCTATATTCTACAATCTTACATTTTGTATTAGTGTGTTTGTTTTCAAAGTTTTCATAATCTGATTTTTGAAAAGTTTAAATGGCTACCAACACCGGTAATAGCGCTTTTATTAACATTGTTAATACACTTGTTAGTAACTCATTTGTCGAAGGACAGTCAGCTGCCAGACCACCACTTTTTATTGGTAGTAGCTACACATACTGGTCATGTAGAATGAAAATTTATTTACAATCAATTGGATTAGATACTTGGAATATCACAGAAATTGAGTACACTGAACTCGAGAAATTTTTTGCACAATGGACTATTGAACAATTGGCAAGTTGCACAAAGTAACTCTAAAGCCATGAATATACTATTTTGTTCACTGGATAGAAATGAATTTGATAAAGTATCTATATGCAAATATGCATTTGAAATTTGGAGAACTTTGCAAGTAACATATGAAGGCACAAGTAAAGTCAAACAAACTAAATTTCCATGTTAACCAACCAGTTTCAACTATTTGAATAAAGTAAATGAGTTCATATCTGATATGTATAGTGGATTTCAAGATATTGTACGCTTACCTTTTGGATTAGGTAAAAATTTCTCTGAAGAGGATCAAGTTAGAAAAATCCTTCATTCACTTACTCTTAAATGGGACAAAAAGACTCTTCACAATAAAGATTGAAGCGTTAATTGGCAATTTAATATCATTTGAGGCACAAATGTAGGGAAGAAGAGAAAGCAAAGCAATAGAGAAGAAATCCATAGCATTCAATGCAACGACAACTAATTTTGATTCAGATAGTGATAATGATGAAGAAATTGCTTTCATGACAAGGAAGTTCAGAAAATTCCTGAAATACAGGAAGATGAATAATTTTAAAAGAAATGGCAACAAAAATCTTGGAAACGAAAAGTAAAGCAGAAATGGAATCAGATGTTGTAACTGCAATGAACCTAGTCACTTAAAACGAGACTAACTGCATCACGAAAAACTAAAATCCACACCAAACACTGATTCATCTACAAAATGGAGAAGAGCCTATACTGTAATACTAGATGACTCAAACACATCATCAAGTGAAAATGAATCAGATACGGAAATAACCAACATGTACTTCACAACAATACAGAATTCAGATATAATTGGTAAAATAGGATCAGAAAAAGATACGCATTTAGTATATTAAAAGCTTTATATCATTTGAATTTTGAATTATTTGATTGTTAGAAATATCCTATAATTTAATAATAATATTGGTTGAATAATGTATGATTTTTATATTTTTATATTATTATATTTTTGTATAATAAGATAATATACTAGTAATATAGAATATATTTCAAATTATTTTTAACTATTTTTAACTATTTGTTATGTAAATAATAATAATATAGTTATAGATAGTTGTATATAAATAAAGTAGGATATAGTTAAAAACAATTCTATTTTGAAAAATTCAATAGATATTTCGACATACCCCTATAGTATTTGTCGACATACATGTCCAGAATTTGAATTTGAATTTCAAATTCAAAATTTGAAATTTTCCTCCACTCTTTCACCTACACCAGTGTTGTGAAAAGGTGCCTCTTGACAAGAGAACATGCCATTTGATTCTCTACTTATTAACTCTACCTTTAACCATTCAATTCACCTTTAATTTCAAAATTCAAACTTTTATTAACTCTCTTATCTCCTCCAATCATTCATCAATGGCATCCTTAAGCACTCCAACATCCATGAGACTTTCCAAAACCATCAAAAACTTTCTCTTTCAAGATCAAGAAGCTATGAACGCATATATTAGCTATATGAATTATAGTAAAGTTTCTACGGGAAAGTATTAAATATTTAATGATTTTTCTACTTTTGGAATTGATACCTTTTGTTTTCAAAATGGAATTCTTGGTTTAATTGATGCTTCTCAAAACGATTTTGTTTGCTATCCACACTTGCTCAAAATATTTTATGCAAATTTGGAAGGAAAATTTTATGAAGGTGTAGAAGGAGAAGATAGCGTTAAAGGAACTTTAATTGTTTTGAATTGTGAACTTTTGGGTACTATTCTTGGATGGAAATCCATAGGAATGGAGCTTTTTGATTTCAAAATTGATGAGCATAATCGTGAAGTTTTCATAATATT
This sequence comes from Allium fistulosum, assembly GCA_030737815.1. NCBI lineage: Eukaryota > Viridiplantae > Streptophyta > Magnoliopsida > Asparagales > Amaryllidaceae > Allium > Allium fistulosum. The sequence goes on along the minus strand of CM060907.1, from coordinate 1,111,370,983 downwards.
TTCAAAGGAAATGATCATTTTTAGTTTAAGAATCAAAATTTTCATCCAAAAGCCATAATTCTTGATCTTCTTTTGTAGCTAACTATCACTCCTCATTCGGGAAATGTCAATAATCCTACTTAAAAGTTTGGAAAGCACAGTTTGACATTTTTGGTCAGTATGACATAAATTGGGCTCATGAAATTTTGGATGAATTTTATCCCAAAAATCTTTCCACCTGTGAAACCACACTATTTTACGGTATTTACCTTACTCGAATCTTTAACTACTTTGGCGTTGATTTTATAGGAGAGGAATTTGTCTCTCGTGAAGTGTTTAATCAAGCAATTATAGCTCTTATGAAAATTCCACCAATTTTCAAGCCATATGAAACACTTGTAGAAAAATAAGAAAGGTTAGTACATGAATAGGAGGAAGAAATACATAAAGAAGAGGAAGAGGAAGAAGGGAAAGAAATGGATATCGAAGAAGAAGAGGAGGAGGAAGAGGAAACCTCTTTAGAAAGCATTGACATTTCACCTAACCAATCAAGACATTCTCAACAATCAAAAGAAGATTGTTGAAAATCAAAGGATTCTCAAACGTTCGATAAGTAAGAAATTCAACACCATTTCCAACAAAATGGATAAGTTTTTTGGAAAGGTGAAACACAAGCTTGGAATCTCTTCATCATCCTCTTCATCCACATCTTTCAAGTTTATTTTAGTACGTTTAAGTATGATTGTACTTGGTTGTTTAAGTTTGAGTTTGATGTGGTGTTATGTATCTTTCTTTTCTTTGTGAACTATGTAACCCTTGTCTAAGTAGTAATAAAATCCTTGTTTCCTTACTGTTATACACTTATTACCATTTCTGGAAAGCATAACTAGTATAATAGTATAAGCTATATATATCAAAATACCAAAATAAAGAAACTTTACAACTTTCTGCATATATGTCGACATACCATGAGTAAGTATGTTGACATACAATGGCTCATTTAATTTTTTTTTGAGAAATGAATAGATGGCAAGTGTCTATTCAATTCCAGTGAATTTCTATGCTTATAAATAAACATTTAAACCAGAAAATCATAACTATTCATTCTTTTTCTTCTTCGTTTACTTTCCTAAACTCCAAATCATAAATAAGGGCTTCTCCTATTCAAAAATTAACCAAAAACCTCGAACAAACTCTTGAATCCTTCAAAAACATTCTCCCTTTTATCCTATGAAACAAGAGACATTTGGAATTAAGTCAAGTGCAGATGATCAAGGAGAAATAAAGGCATTTTGATGAAATTAGATGGATGATTCAGCTATGAACAAAGAGGAACCAGACACTAATCCAAAATGCACCATCAAAAAAGATGATGAAGATTGGGGTTGTTAAAGCGGATCCAATCTTTGGCATTGATGGATGGGTTGAAGTCCCAAGAAATGTTTAGTTTTAATAGGTTTGATTGTATATAATACTTGAATTAATTTTGTTTGTTTTGTTTGGTTTGTTTGGTTTGATTTGATTGGATAGAATTTGGTTGAATTTGAAGTATTGCATTGCGTATGAAATTTTGTACGCTTGAATTCATTAAAATATTGAATGATGTTTCATATATATCATTTCTATCATTTTTCATTTCATGATTATATTACTTATTGTTTCTATATGTGTTTATATCATATAATGTTTTCATTAGGGGGAATTAGAATTAATATAAAGAGTTAAAGTTAGAATTATAGTTAGTTATTTTTGATTGATGACAAAAGAGGACAAATATATAAAATACTAGGCATAGATTAAGGGAGAGTTTTGTATATTAGGCATATATTAAGGGGGAGTTATATTATATTTTATATACAAAGTTGTCATTATCAAAAAGGGCGAGATTGTTAGTACCTAAGCCTTTGGTTTTGATGGAAACAACTTTAAGGAATCATATAAAATACAAATACTAATGTTTAATCAAGATATAAATAGTATATAGTGCAGAATATTAAATGGGCGTTGATATAAGAAGACTGTACAATATTAAGTAAAGATTGAAGAGTTAAAGATGTCGATATATAGACTCAAGAATGAAGACTCATGAGTATTCAAGAGTTCAAGATTCCAAGATATTCTAGATAAGTTACAGAGAAGGCATGAAGCGCGATGTGGCGAGTTATGTGAGTAATTGCATGACTTGTCAACGTATCAAAGCCGAGCATCAGCGCTCTTCTGGTCTCCTTCAGCCTCTAGAGATTCCACTGTGGAAATGGGATCAGATTTTGATGGATTTCATTGACGGCCTACCTCGTTCGAGATCGGGCCATTTTAGCATTTGGGTTATTGTTGATCGCTCCTATCCAGCTCTATTCTCCGTATTAGCAGACGGTATTATCTTGTAATACTCTTTGCTAATGTGAGTCTCGGAGTAGGGCGTTACATATATTTGTTAAAATTCTAATAGCACTTGATCTCTCTCTCTTCTCTCTCTTTATATTTTTAAATAAGTTTTTAAATATTCATTTCAAAATAAATTTCAAATAGTTTTCAATTTTGTATACTTATCATTTTAGATTTTAATATTTTACCAAGTTATTGTTTTTATTAAATTTTGATTTATACTGGTTTATTTTTCAAAATTCTTATCATATAGTTGTACTTCAATTTTATTATGATTATAATGTATATATAATATATTTAAACATATTTGCAACGTATAAAATTATTTCACAAAGCAATACATTTTCCAAATAATATTTTAAAACATTTTTCAAAATTACAAAGAGTATGTTGACATACTCTAACCCTATATGGCGATATACTAGCCGTGAGTTTCAAAAATCAGATTTCAAAAGAAGTGTCTATTCATCGTATCTCTTCACGAATGGACATTACCATTATTCCTCTACAAATACTTGTCTTCCCAACAAAATTTTCAATCACTTTTCATTGTTCTTCTCTCCTCCTTCTTCTCTCTCATTTTCTAAAACAGATTATAATCAAACTCTGCCAACCAGAATCAAACTCTGTTGCCATTAGTTTGATTCTCTATCATTTGCTCTCTGATTTCTATCATCTCTCTCAGTATAATTAAGATCTAAGTGCTATTCAAGGATTATAGGATCATTTGTAATCAAGATTGAAGTTCTGAGTTTTTTTATAAAATCAAACCGATATACTTGTGTGTGTGATTGTAGCATGTGAAATCAATTGGGTGTGCTTAGTAGCCCGTAAATCTAACGGTTGTGCTTTAGCCCTGAAATCAAGTGGCTCTACCCAAATGCCTGGATTCTGGAGGGTAAGTCTCGTAGCCTTGAAATCGAAATTGCATTTACTAGTTAAAAAGAAATCTTTACAAGGATATGTATGGAACTAGATGTAGGGTAACTCTGAACCAGTAAAAATCTTGGTATGTTCTTTCATTTTAATCTTACTACATTTACAATTTATATGTGTTTTGATTCTGTGATTGTTAATCTCATTATTCTAAGTATAATTTCAAAAGATTTACATAAATTAGAAAACACTGTTCATCCCCCTTCTAGTGTTAATTTAGCCTTAAGACCCTTATTCTACGATCTTAAAATGACAATTGTGTTTTCAAATTTTAACGAGAGTTAGAATGAGAATAAATTGAGAATTTAATTAATTTTCCTTATTGTAGTTAATTCTTATATTTAATAATATAAGAATGGATAAAATGAATAAATAAACTATACGGAAGTAATTTCATTGTTTGAAGTATGATTTCTCGATAAGTGGTTCATTTTTAAAAAAATATGGAGAATAACTTTTCATTTTAAAAGTTATATTTAATTTTGATAAAATATTTCAATATTTGTAAAAGTGAGATTATAACATATTATTCATTTGGGAAAAATTGTAGAAATCAATGTTGGTTAAATTATAACACTGTTTAAATCAAATTATTGTTTATAAAGTGTTAAAATGAAACAATGCGAATTAGCAATACTTTTGTTTAAAGAAAATTAGTAACACTTGGCTAATGGATCCATACCTTAACCCATTTAGCCCAAACTGGAGAAGTAGAAACACACTTTATTTCTCATTCTCATTTCATCACCAAAACGAGAAAATCAAAATTTCTCTAAGTCCAAAACAATAATTCATAAATTTCCAAATTAAAGATTTCAATCAAGGGGCATTTAATCAATTCTAGTGAATATTGATAAGTGGTAATCTCTTCTACCTTTCTATGTATCTAATTAGGGATTTAATTCAGTTATATTTCTGATTTTGTTCAATTCCCATCTAATCTTTGTTCATAGCCTAGTCTGCGGTTGAATTAGAAAGGCATAAGAGATTCTAAGCTCTAATCTTCCATTCTGGGTTTGTTTTGGTGAGTTTATCTCACAATTTCCAGTCTAATATAAATGTTTGCTACTGTTATATGAACTTGGTTGAATCACTAGTGTATATGATCTCAATATAGTGCTGAATTCTTTGTTTAATTGAATTCGATTCTCTATTTGCTGAAAACCCATTTATGAAATTATGATTTTCATTCAATTATACATGTATATATGCTTACATGTTTGCTAGTTCAAGTACCTCAGATCATTAGAGAAGCAGCACCGAAAAAATGAGCGAAATCTGATAATCGGAGAGCCATCGAAATCGCTTGGGAGTCATCCTAGGCGAAGCAACCAGTGGACCGGTATGCCCTACCGGTGCACTGTTCGCACTTGGACTTGACTCCAAGGCTATGTTCTGGTGTTCTCCGATCGATCCGTTCGCCACTTATTTGTCCAGTTGAGTCTCTAAGATTGATTACTTGATTTTGGTGTTGCATTTCACATCAATTTCATCCATGTTTCCAGATTTTGGATTTTTGAATTGATGAATTCAATTTTGGATGTTTTATACCACAAAGATGTTCTATAGATCTTGGAGTAGTACACAATTTTGATGCACGATTTCAACTCGGATTTCCAAATGGCTGATTTTAAAACCAAATTATTTTATACAAATTTTTAAGTGCAAATCTAACTTCTATACAATTGGTTTTATATATATATATATATATATATATAATCCTCTCTAACAATAGTTTTTAAATGGATTTTAAGTAATGGGTTGAAAAGTGTACTTATATATGTATATTTCTACCATAAATCACTATTTATGAAATGGTTTTTTTAAAGAGAAATATTTTTATAAAATTGCACAAAATCGATTGAACAAGGAATTAATTGAAACGATTAAATAAAATGAGTGGTATGGAATGCTCTCTTTTGTTCTATCGGTTAATTCCTAGACTTGTTCGATCGAATTATTGCTACACTCAAGTGGAGTTTACTATTATATAGTAAACGTTTAGGTAAAGTCGTGTGGTATAGGACACGTTATCATTATCCATTCGGTTGCTATATGAAAGTATTTAACTCTTTTATCGACAAGTTTATGGCTCGCCTTTAGAATTTATAGGATTTGTTCTTATCATGATGTTTATAGGTCTCGTACCTATCTTGCTGTTTATCAGTCTCGTACCTATTTTGATGTTTATAGGTCCCGTACCTATTTTGATGTTTGTAGGCCTCGTACCTATTTTGGAAATTATAGGGCTTGTTCCTATTTTGATGTTTATTGGTCTTATACCTACCTTGATGTTTATTGACTTATACATCTATCTTGGAATTACATGCATGTAGGTGAATTTATTTATCAATCTGGGAGTTTGGCGTCTTCCCCATTTTTTATGAGATTTCTGGATTTCTTCTTGTGAGATTTTTGGATATGATGTTGTCTGAATTATTACTAAATCATTTCGAGGATTTTCTCTTTTAAGAGGCTATCTTGAGTTTTTAGTATTTAGCAATTTGAAGTTATTGATGCATGTTGATATTTGTCGATATATAACAATATTTGAGATCTAGTTCACTTTATATATCATTTATTTTGCTAACTCATTTATTTTAGTCTAGACTGAATCGTTTATTATTTTATAATACTCAAGTCAGACTGAGAAGTTTTAGGTCCTTCAGCTTGAGGCTTTTAGGGTGGACTTCCTATCAGTTAGCTAGTTGTTTATCATCACCTTGTATATTGATGTTATGTTGTATCTTATGTCGAGCTAGACTCCTTTAGTGTACATATTCATATTTGGAGATATAGTACTTATGTACCTTGTACCCTACATCATGTATCTATTTTGTGTCGGTTCAGATTTGTATTTATGTTGTATTCCGTTGTGTCAGATCTGTGATCTGTAAATTATTATATATTTTCTGAGTTTTTATCACAGACACCATAGTTTTGTTTTAAGCCTGAATTGTATACGTCGATTATACTTGATTAAAGAAATGTATAGCATATTAATTGACATAGTGATGCTCACTTAAAGTAAAATTTATGGATGGTCTCTCCTAACCAGCTGTATTCTCTGCACTAGCCAACAATATTACTTTGTAATATTCTTTGATAGTGTGGATCTTGGGTGGGGCATCATAGCTTGGTATTAGAGTTGGGTTCAGGACGAATTATGATATTACGGATATGAATCATGATTTAGGCAAGTCGTAGGAATCGTTCCTTAGGTTTTCTTGATAATATATCCTTTTGTGTCTATCTTTAGAATTCCTAATATCGAATCACATGACTTTTGAATAATCTTTTATCTTATCTTATTCCTTTCAGAATTTAGATGGCTGGCGGTAGACGACCTACTCGTTCTGTTGGTTGGCAGTCCAGTGGCCTTCTTTTAGACGTAGTGTTTATATCCGTCGAGTAGATTATGGAACTCATTAGGAATACTCCGCCTTCCGGACTCCACTGGATCTTTCAGTTCGCAAGTTGAGTTTTGCAAGCATGTGCAGCGACTTTGTACATCCTGGTGGAAAGACCTTAGTGGTTTTGAGAGTGTGATTGAGGTGCAGGCATGGCTTAGACGCACAAGCGAATGTTTTCTCACATGGAACTTTGTAATTAGCATAGAGTTCGAGTAGCATCTGGTCAGCTTCATGAGCGAGCTCTAGATTGGTATGAGCTTCTTATAGCAAAGGTGGATGAGCCTACCTTATCTTGGGAGCAGTTCAGGGAGCATTTTGAGTTGAATTTTGTTCCTGAACCATGAAGGCCTGGTTGGCTAAGAGGTTTATTGTGTTGAAGCATGGGAAGTCTTTTATAGCTTAATATGTGTTGGCTTTCGTATCCCTTTAAAATTAAGGGGTCGAGCATATTAGTATGTCGCTAAATAAGAATCAAAAAATTGTCAATGGGTTAAGAAAGCATCTTAGGAAGGCCCTGTTGTTGCAATTGAAGGTTTCTTTCGAAGAGATAGTTGATTCGGGCCTCGGGCTTAAGGTGATTGAGAAAGATAGTAGTGAAGAAGATGTGGCAGAGAAGAAGAGTTTTCAGTCTAAGAAGAAGCAACCTTTCAATAATTCCAAGCCTTTTCATCCTAATAAGAAGATCAAGAAGAATGGTTCGATTTCCACTCCAACATAACCATCTCAAGCAGAATGCTACAATTGTGGTTCTAAAGAGCATTTTATTAAGGATTGTCCTAAAGCTCCAATTTTTTGTTATTGCAAGAAGGAAGGTCATCTTGTAGCATCCTGTCCTCGAGCGGTTAAAGGACTTACTTCTAGGAAGCTTAGTGTTGTTCAAGCTTCCAGTGGAGCTTCTTACCATCGAGGTATATACCTTTTATTCTTGAAGGTGCTTTTGTTTTTCAGAATCTTCCTATTAGAGTTTTCTTTGGTATGGTTGCAACTCACTCATTCATATGAAAGGAACTTATTGATGCTCTATCTTTAGGTGTTGTGTGCTTAGTGACTTCACTGAGAATTATAAACCCAGTCGACGGGTCCATAACCCTCAGTATGCTTTGTAGATATGTTGAGATTATCTTATGTGGCCATTCTTTTGTTGTGGATCTTCATTTGATACATTATCTTGTATTTGGAATGAATTTGGGAATAGATTGGCTTAATCGTTATGAAGCCCATATCCTATGTACTGAAAGAACTATTTACCTTCGACACCTAGAATCTATTGAGTAGATTACTATTATTCTTCATGATGTTGGTTCTACTTCGGTAAATCATTATTTTCACTTGAGCCTCTGAAAGACCGATGATACTTCCCGAATCCTTGTTATTTGTAATTATCTTGATATCTTCGAACCCGTTTCGGGGTTGCCTCCCAAGTAGGCTATTGAGTTCCGAATTAATCTTACCCCTGGAGCTTAACCAGTTAGTCGTCCCCCTACCGAATGTCTGCAAAGGAGAATGAAGAGTTGAGGAAGTAGTTGTCAAAATTAGAAGTGAAGAAGTTTATCCAGTTTAGTTCTTCTCCTTGGGGAGCTTCAGTCGTATTTGTGTAGAAAGTTGATGGTACTCGTACGCTTTGCGTAGATTATCTCAAGCTTGATGAGCTTGCCATTGAAAACAAGTATCTGTTGCCTAGGATTGATGAACTTTCTGATTAGCTTTGCGTGCAAAGGTATTTTCCCAGTTAGACTTAGCAATTGGTTTTCATCAGCTTCATATGGCAAAGGATAACATTCCTCTCACTTCATTCCATAACCGTTATCATTCTTATGAGTGGCTCGTTATGCCCTTTAGATTAACGAACGCTCTGGCTTATTTTGTTGATTTTATGAATCGTGTTTTCTGAGAATATCTCGATCGATTCGTTCTTATATTCATTGATGATATTCTTGTTTATTCTAAATCTATGGAAGAGCATGAGGAGCATCCTATGATTGTTTTGGAGACAGTTGGAAGATAAAGTTAAAAGCAAAATTTTCCAAATGTCATTTCTAGCAGAGGCAAGTGATGTTTTTGGGGCATATGGATTCTGAAGAAGGCATTTCTGTTGATCTAACTTAAATTGAAGCTATTCAAAATTGAAAGAGGCCTTAGAATGTATCAGAGATTCATAGTTTTCTTTGATTGGCGGGCAATTACTATCGATTCATAAAGGACTTTTCCAAGAACGTCTTACCTCTTACTTCTTTAACAAGGAAAGGAGTTAAGTATATTTGGTATGGTAAGTTTGAAACTACTTTTTAAAGGTTGAAGGAGCCCTTTCCAACACTCCAATTCATGTAGTTCTGGATGGGAAGCAAGATCTTGTGGTCTACATGGATGCTAGTAGATTTGGTTTGGGTGCCGTTCTTATGCAGCGAGACCATGTTGTTGCTTTTGCCTCGAGGCGGTTGAAGCCAAATGAAGTTAGATATGCTAATTACGATTCGAAGCTCGTAGCAATTGTCTTTGCTTTTAAGATTTGGCATCATTATTTGTTGCATGAGCGATTTGTACTTTATACTAACTATAATTCGTTAAAGTAATTATTCACTTAGAATGAGCATAACATGCGACAAAAGAGATGGCTTGAATTCCCTAATTCTTATGATATTGATATTCAGTACACTCCAAGGAATGAGAATCATGTAGCGGTTGCAGAAACCCAAAAGCGTGATCCTGATCGATCTTATCTTTTTTTGCAGTATGGTGGTATTTCCCGAAGTGATGAGTTGCAGGATTTTGCTATTGATGCTCATTGTTGTATTCGTAGGAGACGTAGACTTGCAGTTCCCGATGTTGGTGATCTTAGGGTAGATATTCTTGAGGGGTGCCATTGCTTTAAGTATACTATTCACCCCGGTAGTAGTAAGATGTATACTATATGAAGCGTCTTTATTATTAGGAAGGTATGAAGCGGGACATGGCGCGGTTTGTGAAGCGTTGCTTGACTTGTCAACTTGTTAAAGCTGAGCATCAGTGCCTAGTGGTCTTTTGCAACCATTGGAGGTCCTAATATGGAAATGGGACCAGGTAAAATGAGCTTACTTTCATAAGTTCATATTCGAATCACCTTTTATGTCGATCTTGTAATGATCGTAATATTATTCTTCCTTTTTTACTTTTTAGGTTTCTATGGATTTAATTGATGGTCTCCCATATTAAAGGGTGGCTACAACAGCTTGTGGGCGATTGTTGATCGTTTGACCAAATCAGCCCACTTTGTTCCTGTTATGTCCAACCGGACTACTTCTCAACTTGCTAAGATCTATGTTAAGGAGATCATAAGACTTCATGGCATCCCTAGTAATATTGTATGTGACTAGGATCCCTTGTTTATAAGTAGATTCTAGAAAGGTCACCAAAAAGCTTTGGGATCAAAGCTTAAGTTCAGCATTGATTATCATCCACTAACATATGGGTAGACAGAGAGAGTTAATAAAATATTGGAAGACTTACTTCATGTTTGTATTTTCAAATTCGATGGGAGATGGGAAGATCATATCTACCTTATTGAGTTTGCTTACAATAATAGTTTCCAATCTAGTATTGACATGGCTCTTTTCGAGGCCCTTTACGGAAGGCCATGCCGATCACCTTCCTATTGGCTCGAGTCCGGGGAGAAACTCATTTTAGGCCCCGACTCTATTCATGAAGCTTTAGAGAAATTCGATCTCATTTGACAGAGGATAAAAGGCGCAGAGTAGACAGAAATCCTATGCAGATAATGGGAGGAAAGAATTAGAATTCTCAATAGGAGATCGAGCCTTCATTCATCTCCATTGAAGGGTGTGATGCAATTCAGTTGTTCAAGGAAGTTGGCTCCGAGATATATTGGACCATACTCTATCATTAAATGTATTGGCCCTGTTGTTTATTGGATATCTCTCCCGGCCCAATTCTTCAGAATTTATGATGTATTCCATGTTTCTCAGCTTTAGAAGTGTCTTTATAATTCAAATTCTATTCTTGAGCCAACAATTCTTGAGGAGCTTGAGGTTTCACCCGACTTTGCTTATGAGTAGAGATCTACCCGTATTGTTGAATCTGAGGTTAAATGCTTTTGAAATAAAGTTTTCCGCTCGTTAAAGTCCAATGGTTTAGCAATGCAAAGGACTACTCGTCGGAGGCTAGAGAGTTTTGTTGAGCGAATGCATCCTGAGTTATTTTCTCATGCTCATTAGTGGTGAAACTCATACTTTGAACTATTTCATGCCTATGAATTTATCCTCTTTGATATATACATCATTGTAATGTTATTGACTTTCCCTTGAGGAAAATTGTAGGGATGCAATTTTTATAAGAGGGAGTCTGTAACAACCCTGGTCGAGATTACCGAGAATTTAAAACATAATTAATTAATTTTAACTAATTAATTAAATAAATTTGAGGAATTTATGACTATTCTATTTTCAAATTTAAAAGGGACTTGCAATGAGAATAAATTGAGAAATTATTGAATTTTCCTTCTTGTAGTTAATTTTTATATTAATAATATAAGAACAATTTGGAGAAAATGAATAAGTAAATTATATGGAAATAATTTCATTTTTGAAATACGATTTCTCAATTAATGGTTCATTTAAAAAAAATATGGAGATCAACTTTTCATTTTAAAATTTGTATTTAATTTGGACAAAATATTTCGATATTGATAAAAATGAGTTTGACATATTATTCATTTGGAAAAAATTGTGGAAATCAATGTTGGTTAAGTCATAACATTATTTAAATCAAATTAATGTTTATAAAGTGTTAAAATAAAATAATGCAAATTCGCAACACTTTTGTTTTAAGAAAATCAGTAACACTTGGCTAATGGATCCATACCTTATCCCATTTAGCCCAACCAAGGGAAACAGAAACATGCGTATATTGTTTTTTATTCTCATTTCATCACCGAAACCAGAAAATCAAAATTTCTTTAAGTCCAGAACCCAAATTCCCATATTTCCAAATTAAAGATTTAAATTAAGGGGCTTTTAATCAATTCTAGTGAATATTGATAAGTGGTAATCTTTTCTACTTTTCTATCCATCTAATTAGGGATTTAATACAGTTTTGTTTTCTAATTTTGATTAATTCCCATCCATTCTTTTCTTATAGCTAGGTTGAGGTTGAATTAAAAGGCATAGGAGTTTCCAAGCTCCAATTTTGCATTCTGGGTTTGTTTAGGTGATTTTATCTCATAATTTCTAATCTAATATGAATGTTTGCTGCTATTACATAAATTTGGTTGAATCTCTAGTTTATATGATCTCAATATAGTGATGAATTCTGTTAACCCGCCTTTTGGCAAGGCCGTGGACAGACAAATTTAAATAAATCGACTGCTTGTTTGTCGAGACTGGAGTACGATGGGTTTGAGCCAGTTGGATAAATAGACGATCAGTCATGGATGGTTCGGTGTGGGTCGCCCGGTCAAGGTGGCTCGGTCATATATGGCTCGGTCAAGAAGAGAAGACCATGCATGGTTCGGTCTGGCTGCAGTGGATCAGAAGAAGATGGATGGCTATAACTTGGGTCCAGGAAATTAAGGGATCGGCATAATGTAGTGGTTCGGCATGTTTGTGTGGGTCGGTATTAGTGGAACGGCCATGTGTTGATCGGCCAAAATAGTTAGGATGAGGTGGTTCGGTCATGATGGAGTGGTTCGGCATAAGGTAGTGGTTCAGCATGCATTAGGTCGGTCGGGCATAGACACTGGTTCAGTGTTGTGAGGGATTTGGGTCGGTAAGAAGGTGGTTCGGTCATGATGGAGAGGATCGGCATGGTGAATTGGATCGATGACTTTGGTTTACTCTGGGTCAGCATAGTACAAACTTGGGGTCAGCTAAAAAGGGGCAGGTCGGCAACAAAGCAAGGGGTCGGCAATCATCTTGCTTCGAGTCGAATGGCGTGTTACTTCGAGTCAGATGAAAGGCTACTTCGAGTCATTCCCAGGGCAACTTTGGGTCGGCATATCCAGAACTCATGGTCGGTCGTAATGATGGATTTGGGGTTGGTAGTGGTCTTGATGGACCTGGACCACTCAGGAAGCCCAGTAACTCAGGTTTTGCCTATAAATACAGCATGTGGGGCTTTAGAAAAGGGATCTTCATTCTGTTTCCTTTGGTCTTCTGTACTAAGGCTGCTTAGCCATTGTTGTTCTAAAAACTCTGGATTGTAACTGTAATTGATTCTAACATCGATAAAAAGGAAATTTCTGGAGTGGACGTAGGCCGGAGTCAGCCGAACCACTATAAATTTTCTGTTATTGTTGCTTTCCTTTTATTTTTACTGTTCTTCATATTTATACTCTCTACATACATTCTATCTGTTATCTGTGACCGTTGGTTGGTGCTTTCATCTAGATTTGGGTGTTAGTGACCAATTTTGGCGCCAACATTTTGGTGCTTTCACTGAGAAAGCTAGCACTCAGGGATTCTGAAGCATGATTTTGGATTTAAAGGCTTGGGAACTTGGATTCTGGAAACTATGGCAAAGCAATGACAAGGAGACAGAGGATGGAAAGGAGTCCGCAAGAGGGAAGTCAGGAGGCTTCCTTTAGAGCTAATCAAGCCTCAATCTACATCACTAGGGATGAGATGCAAGTCATGATGAATTCCATGCAGGAGCAATTAATGAAAAGAAAAGAAGAAATGATGCAGACACTTTTCAGACAATTTGGATAGGCAGGAACAACATGAGCTGTAGGAGTTCAGATCCATGGAGTTAGATCAGAAGGACTCAAGAGGCAAGCAGATAGAGCGGTTTAGCGGAGGGCAGCCCCCAATCAGCAAACAACTGTCATTCTGGATGGACCTAGACTCGGGGGCACGCCACCAGGTGATGCTGGACCAATCCATGGAGGGGTACCAGATGACGCTGCGCAGCCCAGCGTCAACAGGAATACATGAGTACGCAATGAGAAGTATATGCCAGAATTCCCTCAAGGACTCGGAGGGCAGTTAGGAAATGGAGATGGTGGGCAACCCCTGGTAGATAACACTGGGTTAGCTGACATTATTAGGCGAACTTTTCACGGAGGTCTGACAAAGAAGGATTTGTTGGGAGTAAACAAAAGTCCGTTTACCCGTAACATTAGGATGGCTAGGAATCCACCCGATTTCTAGCTGCCCGCTTTGGAAGTATACAACGATAAGACGGATCCCACTGACCACTTGATGAGGTACACAAGGCATCTGGAAGTGTTGGGGGCATTAGAGGAGGTTATGGCCCGGTGTTTCCCTCTATACTTGACTGATATAGTTGCTATGTGGTTCAGACAGCTGGAAGATGGATCTATTGGAACATGGACAGAACTGGTGGATAGGTTCTTGAAACAGTTTCGAGTTCACATAAGAAGGCCGAAGAATGTGATGACACTGACGTTAGTTAAGCAGAGGGTGGATGAATTGCTCAGGACTTTCTTAACTTGGTTTAATGCAGCAGTTTCTTCGGTGGATCGGCCGGATCCATCAATGGTTCTGATGGCGGCGGTGTCAGGAGTCAGGGATGATTCGGATTTCAAAGTATCATTGATACGGGACCCACCAATGGATCTTGGGGAATTCTTTCATAAAGCTGAGAGATTTCTTCGACAAGAGGATGCATGTTTGGATATGAAGTCAAAGGAAGTAAACATGGTTAAGGACGGAGGACCGCCCAGTGAAAGCTCGGGTAAAGACAAAGATAAAGGGAAGAGGAAGCACTGGGGAGAACCAAAATTCTCCATTTATAGAGGATTGAATGCAACATTGGAGAGGATATACTTGGATACTCGGGATCGCCTTCCCGGCAAGGAGGGAACCCTCAGAATGCGAAAGAGCATCGGGAAGGCATTGTCTCTTTCATGACCTGGACGGGCATGATACAAACAGCTGCCGACATCTAAAGGATATAATCGAGGAGTATGTAAGGAATGGTCAGTTGCGACAATATGTCTAAACTCGGAATGCGGCGGTGGAACAGGAGCAGCCACCACCTACCTTGAATGACGATGGCGCAAGGCCCAGGGATGGTGGTCGGTTGGTCATCAACTAATCATGATGGTTTGGAATAAGTAGCAAACTCTGGGCAGACGGCTAAGTCACTTACTCATGTACGGGGATGGAGACAACCCCTAGGCATGCTCTGAGATGATGATAGACCGTGACGCTCTGGTTCGTGAAATCTGTTTTTTCTTTTTGGCCTGGACACTTGCTTTTCCTTCTTTGGTTTTGGAGTTTGGTTTGAACTCCTAGTTATGTTGGTTTTCTGGTTTGGATGCTTGATTTTTTATTTGGATTTTGATTTGGACTTTTGATATGGATTCCTGGTTTTCTGGTTTGAATTTGGATTTCGGATTGGATTTTGATTGGATTTTCCTCTAGTTTTTGGCTAAAAGGTCGTCGAGCATGGACTATGCTCGGCAAGGGTCCGGAGAGACCAGGATTCGGCCTAGGACTTAGGCCCCATAATATCTATCGGTCACTATTACAGGTCGTCGACTATGGACTATGCTTGGCAAGGGTCCGGGACGACTAGGATTTGGCTTAGGGCTTAAGCCATGGCATTACTCGGCGTTCAGGGGCACTGAACCAGGAACACCATATTACTTAGCACAGGTCGCCGAGTGTGGATTACGCTTAGCAACTACCTGGAGAGGTTACAGATTTGGATATTGGCTATAAACAACTAAGGATTTGGGCATGGACCCGGAGCGGTCCCGGATTTGGATATCGACCAGGAAAGGTCGTGGATGTGGTTGTTGGTTATTGGATATGGATGGATTAGAACTCGATTGTCGGGTTCAGATGGATGTGGAATTGGATAAAGATTTGGTTACTGGATAGAAATCAGGTACCGACTCGGAACAATCGTAGATTTGGATAAGAATACGACAATGGCACTTGGATAAAATGGATTGGATTATGAATCGAAAGGTATGGCTATGGATAACATATGGACTTCGTATATCGGATTTGAGGCTATTCAAAACACACCTTCCAATAGCAAGGCATGTTTTAGGGGGAAAATGTTAACCCGCCTTTTGGCAAGGCCGTGGATAGGCGGATTTAAATAAATCGACTGCTCGTTTGTCGAGACTGGAGTACGATGGGTTTGAGCAAGTTGGATGGATAGACAATCAGTCATGGATGGTTTGGTGTGGGTCGCCCAGTCAAGGTGGCTTGGTCGCATATGGCTCGGTCAAGGAGAGGAGACCATGCATGGTTCGGTCTGCTTATAGTGGATCGGCAGAAGATGGATCGGCTATAACTTGGGTCTAGGAAATTAAGGGGTCGACATAATGTAGTGGTTCAGCATGTTTGTGCGGGTCGGTATTAGTGGAACGACCATGTGTTGATCAGCCAAAATAGTTAGGATTAGGTGGTACGGTCATGATGGAGTGGTTCGGCGTAAGGTAGTAGTTCGGCATACATTAGGTCGTTCGGGCATAGACACTGGTTCGGTGTTGTGATGGATTTGGGTCGGTAGGAAGGTGGTTCGGTCATAATGGATTGGATCGGCATCGTGAATTGGATCGGTGACTTTGGTTTACTCTGGGTCGGCATAGTACAAACTTGGGGTCAGCTAAAAAGGGGCGATCGACAACAAAGCAAGGGGTCGGCAATCATCTTGCTTCGAATCGAATGGCGTGTTACTTCGAGTCAGATGAAAGGCTACTTTGAGTCATTCCCAGGGCAACTTTGGGTCGGCATATCCAGAACTCATGGTCGGTCATAATGATGGATTTGGGGTCGGTAGTGGTCTTGATGGGCCTGGACCACTCAGGAATCCCAGTAAGTCAGGTTTTGCCAATAAATACAGCATGTGGGGCTTCAGAAAAGGGTTCTTATTTCTGTTTCCTTTCTTCTTCTGTACTAAGTCTGCTCTTCCATTGTTGTTCTAAAAACTCTGGATTGTAACTGTAATTGATTCTAACATCAATAAAAAGGAAATTTCTAGAGTGGACGTAGGCCGGAGTCAGCCGAACCACTATAAATCTTCTATTATTGTTGCTTTCCTTTTAATTTTTACTGTTCTTCATATTTATACTCTCTACATACATTCTATCTGTTATCTATGACTGTTGGTTGGTGCTTTCATCTGGATTTGGGTGTTAGTGACCAATTTTGGCGCTAACAAATTCTTTATCTAATAGATTTCGATTCTCTTTTTACTTAAAACCCATTTATGAAATCATGATTTTCATTCAATTATACATGTATATATGCTTGCATGTTTGCTAGTTCAAGTACCTCGGATCATTAGAGAAGCAACACAGAACAAATAAGCGGAATCCGATCATCGGAGAGCCACCGGAATCGCCTGGGAGTCCGCCCAGGCGTAGCAACCAGTGGACTGGTATGCCCTATTGGTGCACTGGTCGCAGGCTGGACTTGACTCCCAGGTTATGTTATGGTGTTCTCTGGTTGACCCATTCACCACTTATTTGCCTAGTTAAGTCCCTATGATTGATTACTTGATTTTGTTGTTGAATTTCATATCAATTTCATCGATATTTTGGGATTTTTGAATTGATGATTTCAGTTTTTGATGTTTTATACCATAGAGATGTTCTTTGGATCTTGGAGTAATATACACTTTTGATGCACACGTTTTCAACCCAGATTTACAAATAGCCGATTTCAAAACCAAATCATTCTATACAAATCTTCTAAAGTGCAAATCTAACTTCTATATAAACAGTTTTAAATATATATATATATTTATAGTATTATCTTTTTTGACAATAGTTTTAAAAATGATTTGATGTAATGGTTTGAAAAGTGTACTTACATATGTATATTTCTGCCATAAATCAATATTTATGAAATGGTTTTTTTAAAAGGGAAATATTTTCATTAAATTGCATGAAATCGATCGAATGAGGAATTGATTTAAACAGACAAATAAAATTATTGGTAAAGAATGCTCTCGTTTGTTTTACTAGTTAATTTCCGGACTTATTCGACTGAACTATTGCAACACACAAGTGGACTTTACTATTGTACAATAAATGTTTGGGTAAATCCATATGCTATGAGATACATGGTCGTTATCTATTCGGTTGCTATATGGAAGTATTTAACACTTCTCGATGAGTTTATGGCTCGCCTTTGGAGTTTATAGGACTTGTTCCTACTTGATGTTTACACGTCCCGTACCCATCTTGATGTTTATAGGTCTCGTACCTATTTTGATGTTTATAGGTCTCGTACCTATTTCGAAGATTATATGACTTGTTCTTATTTTGATGTTTATAGGTTTGTACCTATCTTGATGTTTATAGACTCATGTGTCTATCTTGGAGTTACATGCATGTGGGTGAATTTATTCACAAATCTTAGAGTTTTGCGCCTACCACCTTTTCTATGAGATTTCTGGGTTTTACTTATGATATTTTTGGATATGATGTTGTTTGGATTATCACTATATCATTTCGGGGATTTTTGCATTTAAGAAGCTATCTTGAGTTTTTAGTATTTGGTGATATAAAGTTATAAATGCATGTTGATATTTGTCAATATATGACTATATTTGAGATCTAATTCGCTTTATCCATCATTCATTTTGCTAACTCATTTATTTTAGTCTATACTGACCATTTACTAGTTTCTAATACTTGGGTTAGACCGAGATGTTTCAGGCCCTTCAACTTGAGGCTTTTAAGGTGGACTTTCTATCAGTTAGCTAGTTATATAACATCACTATGTATATTGATGTTATGTTGTATCTTATGTCTAGCTAGACTCCTTTTGTGTACATATATTTTGAGATGTAGTACTTATGTACCTTGTAGTCTACATCATATATCTATTTTATGTCGGTTCGGACTTGTACCTATTTTATTCTGCTATGTCTAATCTGTGATACTAGACTTGTACCTATTTTATTCTGCCACCATAGTTTTGTTTTAAGCCTAAATTGTTTACGTCGATTCCACTTGATTAAAGAAATGTATAGCATATTAATCGATGTAGCTATGCTCGCTTCTAGTAAAATTCACGGATGGTTGCTCCTAACCAGCCCATTCTCTACACTAGCTGATAATATTACTATGTAATATTCTTTATTATTGTTGGTCTCGGGGTGGGGCGTCTCACCACAAGGACTTAGTAGATGGGTTTGGTTGGCATCATCTTATGAAGGCCTTTTCGGACGTGAATCGTATCAATTATAAAGAAATTCTCTCATTCGAGGCTAAAAGTGAAGACCATGATGAAGTGATTAAGGATCATGATATTGAATTAGTCAAGCTAAAAGTTGAGTGGGGTGTAGCTTTAAAGTGAAAGGCTGCCAGCGACAGGTTACTGACCGTGGCAAACCGAGCTCACTATAGAGCGCTTATCATGATTAAAGATCAACTCAGGGACGCTCATGGAGAATCCAGCAAACTGATAGAGGATATCTCCATTGTAGAGTACAGTATTAAATTTCAGGATCAAATCATTGCTAGTCAAACTACTGCAATCACCGAACAAGCCGTTGAACTTTCTTGACTCCACGAGGAGAATGCACAGTTGGTCAAGGAGAAAGATCAAGCCGTAGGTGGCAAACTGGTGGGAGAGATCGACCATTTGGTCACATGGATAGAGCTTTTGAAGCTTCGAACATCATATGATGAGGTGATAGGCCAGACGGACGCCAACGTGCTTCACCTCTACATTTGCAATGTGATAAACAAGGGGCAGCATGAAATGGCTTGGCGATGGTTATCCTTGGACTCTCACTATAGTTTGGGAGGAAGTGCTGGTAAGATCAGAGATGGCTAGGATATGCACTCCGAGGAGGAATTAATGGCTTCCTATCTTAGCTTTGAAGATATAGTCTTTCTGGAAATCAGTAGACAGATTCTTCAAGAAGAGAGAAAGAAGGATGTCGCTGATGCTGCTTCAATGGCTCTTGCTGGCCCAAACTCTTCGTGTTCGTGTGAAACACTTGTTCCTACTTCCCAAGAGAAAATGGTAACCATTCCGGTATCCACAACTACTATTTCCGGAGCTGCTTATGTTCATTTATCTTTTGAGGCCTTTGGTTAGCTACACCTTTATCCAACTATTGTATGACCCTCCGAATGGGGACTGGCGGAGGAAACTTCAAAGTTGTAGTTCATAACCAAACTCAAAATCCTGGATCAGGTATTTCCTTCCATCTCTCTAGTGTTCTAGGTGCTTCAATTCAATCTAAATTCTTTTACTAATGTATATAACTGTGTTTCCCAAATTGTTGATCAGCTAACTCTTCCTTCATGGCCCTCGGCTACTCAGAGCTTAGGAACCACTGCTCTCTTCACTGCTTCCACTACCATTTCTGTATTTTCTTCCAGCACAATTCCCGTCTCTAGGTCCGGGCCTAGTCCCAATTAGAGCAGAAAGAAGCACTACTGAATTGGGAAGACGTCTCTGTATCAATGGACGAAGAGGTAGTAGTCACTGGTGAGTCGGAGCCAACGACAAGACGACCATGGCAGAAAGGCTGGAAGTGGAAAAGAAATGGCTTCAATTGAAGAAGGAAAAGAAGGATGGGCAGCGCAACACTAGTACAAAACTGGTCATTTGTGTCGGTTGTGTAACCCCTGTTGTGTCGGTTTTACAACCGACTCAAATGAAGACGACACAAAAGACATTTTTTTGTTGTGTCGGTTGTACAACCGACACAAATATCAATTATTTGTGTCGGTTGGTAATAGAGAACCGACACAAAACTATGAACAGTTGTGTCGGTCTTTCTAATAGAACTGACACAAATCAGCTTGTATGGTGAAGCAAACCGCCGTTTATTGTGTCGGTCCTTTAAGAAAAACCAACACAACTGTTGCTTGTTTTGTGTCGGTTCCTTATTGACGACTGACACAAATGATTGATATTTGTGTCGGTTATGTTTGTTTTTTCAACCGACACAATTGATATGCAGTTGTATCGGTTCCCTTTGAAGTAACAACCGACACAAGTTATATCTGAAGCAAAAAAAAAATTATTACCATTTAAGATTATAAAAACAATATGAAATTGAATTTTAATTTTTTATAAACGAACGTTACTATGAACTGATTGAACAAAAAATATAATTATATTATCCATCAACATAATTCTTGTTTACAGAACAAAATAGAATATAATCTATCACAAACATAACGTACATAACAAAATACCAACGTACGTTACAAAAGATCAGCGTACACAACAAAAAACAACTACATCCAATTATACATGATATACCTAGCTAAATTCTCTCGAACCTCGTCTATCTCTTGTTGGTTATAAGAACCATCTCGTACAAAGTCCTGCAATTAAGAGAATTGTTATACAAAAGACAATAATTAAATCAGGAATGCTCTGCATAAAAGAATCTGAGAGTGTAATTTAAACGCAGGTTGAACCATAAGCATCAACACTAATCTGGATTAACTATAAATAAGATCAAGCAACGACTTACAAGAACAACAAGTGGATCATGGGTTAAAGCGTGACCATTTTCCACGGTGATGGGTAACATGTTTCCTTCTCTATCAATTGCATTTACCAAAGTTTCTTCCCCATCTAACCATATTTGTGCAACATCCAGTCCAGCTTTCACTAGACCTCCCTGTAAATATATCATACATGCATCATGCATGTGTCATGTTAGTTTATGATAATTCTCCCCAAGTATATGATATGTTAATATAATATCATACTGACAAGGATCGAAGATCAAGAATATATGACTGGACGCCTTGACTTTCCATTTCTTGAGTCGCACTCTCCATTTCACTGGCAGCAGTCTGTTAATAGTGGTTGTTCAATACTAGTTGAGAAGAAATGAAATTAAAGCAATACTAGTTTATAGTAAATGGTAGCAAAAATAGCAATACTTGCCTGTTCAATTTCAGAAAACTTAGCAACAAGTTGGTCAGGAATGGACCAATCAAAGATATCAAGGTTGGCCTTGATCCTTTCTTCATTTGTACTTTTAGGAAGCACGCTGTGTCCCATTTGAATACCCCAGCGTAGACAAACTTGAGCTGTAGTTTTGCCTAATTCTTTTGCAATTTCATCGATGATAGGGTGTGCTAATACGTTGCCACTAACCCATTTTGTACCGGGTGAGCCAAATGGTTCAGTCATAACATAATCCCTTCATTCTGGCTATAAATGTACATAGGTTTAAATCATGTTAATAAAATTCAGTAAAATATATCCTAAGTTAATTAAATTTGAATCCAGAATTCAAGTCTTAATATTATCTTTGTTGCCCATCAACATTCTGGAGTCTGTGGATCTTATATTTGTAGCTTCGCTGTTAGAATCAACAACCACAACCACCGATTCTGAAACAGTGGACATATCTCCAACTTTCATATTTTGCACTTTCAGTTCTTTACCCTTACCCCACAGGAAGGCATATAGTTCTCCAATAATCATAAACATGCCTAATAAACTTCCAGTTGTGATATCTTGACCCATGAAAACAGATTCTAAAAAAGTAGTAAACACAACAGAAAGAGAGTTAAACATGGATGGTTAAGTTGGACCTTTCTTTGAAACTGCCCAAGATACCAAACAAAATGTTGCACCAGTGTTGACCATGCCCTGAAATTATAAAGAAAAGTTACGATAAGAGAAGCAAGTATATGGAATCCCAATAACAGTTTATATATCTTGTGTTATTTATAAAAGAATTACTTGAAAAAAAAGCAGAGATACGTACAGTGTATAAAATTGTCAGCAGTTGAAGATCCCAGTTCAATTTCCATGCATCTTCATAGCGACATAACATTATTCCAATTGCTAGCGTCTGGAAACAGCCAGCCAGACACGCCAACATCGATGTCCAGTACTTTGAAGGAAATATTTCATACACCTTTACCTGGTATGTTTAAAATGATTAAAAATATATTATTCATAAAACTTGTTATGTTAAAATAATTAATTATACATGCATACCTGAACTATGAACCAACACGCGTAACTAGTGGCACTGGTGAGCATAAGCAAAGTTCCTCTTGACCAATTATGAGTTGATAAATAGAATAGTTAAAGCAATTTCGACATTCAGACTTACTTATTCTGCGTACTAGGGAGTTTTATTTGTACACAGTCAGACTAAGCTAACTCATCGTCCAACTGCCTATACTAAACTTTAATCACACTCTCTCATCTGTTACAAGAATTCTTGTTTTCCTATCACTCCACTATAACTAATAATAAGTAGTAGTAATAGCCGATCCATTAGGCTCGATTATTACAATATCCTATTTTATTTATATATAGTTTTCTAGCTCACCTGTTGCTGGTTTCCATACATGGGATAAGCACCATATGGTGCTGCAGCAGCGTACATTGGGTCGCGATGCTAACGTGAAGGAACTTGGTGGCATATTAGGAACTACCTGTGCTTCGATTAGGATTTTCAATTTAGATCTAGAAAGTAAGAGAGAGAGTGTTGCCATTAAATTTCAAAAGCATTTTTTAACGTAAGTGTTAAGTATCAACTGTTTTTCAAATGATGATTTCTTTTATCTTTTGCTATTTATTGTTTTCTTTAAGAAAAATTGTAATTTCTTTTATTTTTTGTTCCTAAAACTATTTATTTTGAAGTATTACTCTTAAAATTTATTACCGTGTACTAAGAACACTTCAGTCTAATTTATTAATTATATCGATAATAACTAAATAAATAACGAGCAACCATTTATGGTTTGGGACCGGATGATGAACACAGTTAAATTAAAGGGGTGAACATTATTACTACCCAAAAAAAGGCTAACAAAAGTTGTTATACAATTTTTTGCATTGCACTGATATAGTACAAAATTTAATTGTAAGGTTATCAAAGCTAAGAGTCACATGTCAGAACCTCAGGCTGTAACTCGATGCAGTCAACAAAATTTGTTTCACTAGCGAGATCCTCAACATTTTTGGGTCGCAATCTGATAGCAACTCGTACTCTCTCAGAATCTAATAAAAGATCAGGAATAAGATAGCAATTTATATGGATTACTGGCAGTAAGAAGATAAATGGCATTAGACATATTTGCATTGATGATATGAAAAATGAGCATTGATGGATTTAGAAGTATATTAAGCTCAGGATGCATAATTGAATCTTTACTTCCCTTCAAAATAAATTTTCAAATGTGGCTATTGATGGCTGACAAGCAACATTCCAGGTAAATTATGTTAAAATGTAAGACTGTTAAACAAAATCTCACGCGGTAGGAAAATAAAATGCAGGACAAGCACATGTTGAAAAAATAGTCATGGAAAGGTGAAACTTTAGAAGGAACATCTAATCCCCAAATCAACCATACCATAACCATGCTCACCCTAAAAGAAGACAATTAAAGGAAAACTCATACAACAGTTTAACACGCACGCGCACACACATATCTTCTACAAATATATATAAGCTTTCAAATTTTTAAAAAAAGGGAAATAAGATAAAATCAAATTGGGAAATTAACTAACTTGTAGAGTCATGTGCAACTATCAAATATTAAACACCTTTACTAAACAATTTCATAAAACAAAATCAATTTCTAAGTAAGGTAATATAAATTACAATATAATATATAATAAAGAACATGGTAAGAAGGAAATAGGAAAAAACATTAGAACATAAGAGACTCTGAAACTACCTTAAGTAATGGTGAAGATAAATTTGTAGTGACAGTACCAACCAAGCAGATGTACATTTGACCATAGGAATACTAGTAAAGTATAAAACTTCTTAAAAAAACAAGCGAAACGCTAATTTTATACGTTGTTTCAGTCTAACCTTATGAATCATTAGTACATAGAAGCTAGTTAAAATCCAACACTAAATTTTTTATACATGTTGTGTTCATTTTTTGTTTTAAATTTCAACTTTACTTATTTGTTAATATTAGTTAGCACTATACAACCATGGTGGCATTATAATATAAGTAAGAGACTAAAGCAAGATGAATTTGACTTCAAAATAGTTTCTAACTGTTAGTTGATAAGTTAACCTACACTTTTATGGCCATATCATGTCAAAACGAGTGTGGTTTTAATGGTGGATCGATTCATTTAGATGTACCCTTATAGGTTATTTATTCGTTATGCAACAACTTACTGTAAAATTTTACGATAAAAATTAATGAGCTTATTAATATGTTGGTTTGTGTGAAACATATTATACATGTGTCAAAGATGTAGTTATTTAGTTCAAAATATGATTTCAATTACCTCGTATAATAAAGATTTCATTTACGAAACATGTAACTGAAATTAGGGAATATTAGCACAAAAGTGGAAAACGGAATACTAAACCATGTGTTAACAAACCAAAATCAAATTATAAAGCAGAACACTTGGCAAACTATAAAGTGTTTTCAACCAATAATCTAAGTTATAAATTAAACCAAACTTGCTTTGAGAATAAAATTTTCGTACAGTATGTTAACAAATATTATGACAACAAAAGTTCCACAATTTCAATGGCAAATGTCCATAAAAAATAGCTTATGCTGAAAATTGTACACATAAAGATAATCAAAACTATATCATACAAATAAAAATGATATGATTCAAAACACGTATAGTACCTTATTTCGTGACATTGTTAACAATACTCTTCTACCTCCAAGTCCACCAGCTAGTCATCTATTAGTAAAATCATGTTCATTTTTTTCCCTTCAGCCCTATCCTCGAACTCCTTGGCTGTCAGTTCTGAAACCTGCATAAATCTATGCCCTATACCCGTATCCAACAATTGGCGCAGAGAAGAAACTGAAATTTTCGATAAAGAATTAATTCCATCGACATAAACTAAAATCTTGGCTGCGGGATTGGGGATTATCATTCCGAACAAAATTATTACGAACAAAATAATTACGAACAAAATTATCATTCCCGCAAACACCAACCTGAAATTCAACGAATTGACCTTTTACAAACCGCAATACTATGCTTGATTTTCCTGTCCCAACATCTCCCAAAAGGACCTGTTAATCAAATTATTATTCACAGGAATCATATAAGACCTTTCAACAGATTATAAGCAATCAAAACATATTCAATATAATAGAATGAAAATTACCAATTTGGCGTTCTTAATCTTGTTTCCAGAGCTTGTCATCGTTTGTAGAGCTATTTCCCTTTAACAATCACCTCTGCTTAAATTATCAATTTGTAAAATTTTGGGTTTAGAAATCAGAACAAGGGAATAAATTTTCTACGTTTGGTTTTATCAGAAAAACGAACGGGTTCAATTGTACCTGCGGATATCTAAGAGCGAATGGAGCGAAGGAATATTGGAATTTAGGGCTAGGTAATTAAAATTTGGGACACTGTGGGAACTAATGTTCGGATGAAGACAGCAACGATAGACGCAAATTTTCCATCTAAAATTTAGGGTTCGCGGGAAAAGATGGGGCGGCTGAAATGGATTTGGGGGGAAAGTTGTGTGCCTATGGTGTCGGTTATTTGACAACCGATGCTATTGTATTTAATCGTGTCGGTTGTTCAAACAACCGACACGAGTAAATCTATTGCTTCCCTTCAATTGTGTCGGTTTCTTAAGAACAACAGATGCAAATTATATTTTTAACATTTTCTTCTTACCCCATAAGTCAATAGTTTCGGTTGTTAATAAACAACCGACACAAATTACACTATTTGTGTCGGTTTTATGGACAACCGACACAAATGAGGCGAAGCAACTGATCTGTTTTGTACTAGTGCAAGACTCAAACCACTATCAAACTACGGATGTCAAAAGAGAGAAATGCGGCTATCGGAGGATCTAAGGGGATTAGCCCCACTGTAGAAGAAGGGACTGGAAAGGATAATAGGAAGAAGATCCCAATCTACATCGACAAAGGTAGCAAAGGTGGGAAGAAGTGATCAAGCGCTCGAGCACTGTTGGAGTGGAGTACTTGTTGTCCTTTTGGTATGTGTCTTTTGTGTTGTTTGAGTCTATATATGTACAGAGTTTGTAATTAGTATTTCTTTACTTTGAAGTTGCATCATGCTGTCTTTGTATTTTTGCTTTTGTTGCATCCATACAACTCGATATTTTGCAAGTATGACCCCCACTTTTTGATGTTGTATATAGAATGATGTTGGTAATGAAAGATTGGCATTTCCACTATAATCTCTCTTGTGTACCTTTCTTATATTCTATGTACTGTGTTTGCTTATTGAGTACTGTACGAGTATACAATATGATTGCCTGTCTTGCAATTTCCATATTATATACTACTATACTATGTGATGTGTATATTCATCGCAACTTTGTACATGTAAATAGTGTAATTTGCAGTGATTGTTGTATACTACTTTGCATAGTTTTATTGTGGTAGCCAACAACATCAAAATTCTCTATCCGATGTAATAGAACTATGTTGTGGTTTGATTTATTTTTGACTAAGTTTTACTGCGTGTGTCCCCCAAACTCTTGATCTATACACTTGATAAGGGATGGGGCACTTTAGGTGACTCTCTGGTTACCTCCAGTCCGAGTTGTACGGTAGCTCCTACCTCTAGGAACTTGTAGTTTGAATATTCAATTTAGAGTATTTTGCACTTCAATCGCGGTAAAATTTAACCAAATTCAATATTAAGGTCCCGTCCGCATTTTGGTTTTTGTCTCAAGAAACCCCCGAACAGCTCAATCTTTTGTGTTTTGCTATGATGTAGAGTTTTAGCAAGTGTGTGCTGGTTTCCCAACCAGCTTGGCGATTTTATATTTACTAGCACTACCGAGGCAACCCCAATACTTGGAGGACAAAGATCGGATTTTACCCTCGATCCTACAGTTTGGATGCTTCGTGGCATTACCGGGGCTACATCATTCTCTTGGAAAGTAGGGATTGATTTCTACTAATCCTGCAATAGATAAATTTCTTGATATTGCCGGACCAACATCGGTACCTAGGAGATTCTAAAAAACTATCGATGTTACTAGAGTAACGTCGATAACTTGGATACATAGGAGTTTCCCAGCGTTGCAGGGGTAGTGCTGGTACCTAGAGGGTTGGAATCAGTTTTTCCGTCGCTTCGAGGTTCGGGAGTCAATACCTCTTATCTAGAAAGTAAGAAGCATTTTTTTAGTTATATGAATCACTTGCTTAACGCTTGTAAGAACACAGTTCTATCAGTTCTAGGAGCAATACACAACTTATAGGATCGCATGTGAGGGTGTTTCATACTTGAACGCAGTTCCTATGGTTCAAGCAGCTTCGTGCAGCTTACGATATGGTGCACATGAAGAATGCTTAATTGAACGTGGAACCATTGGTCCAAGAAGCAACGCGGGGCTTATGGGATGCTGGTAAGGAGATATCAAGTGCTTGAATGCAGTTCCATTGGTTTAGGCAACGAATGAATGGAGCATTCTTGAATGCAGTTCCATCGGTTCAAGCAGTGAAAGGATGGAGCGTACTTGAATACGGTGCCAATGGTTCAGGCAGTGTAGAAGTGGAGCGTACTTGAACATAGTTCCATTAAGCAGCGAATGTGTGAAGCATACCTGACGCAGTTCCATTGGTTCTAGCAATGAAGTAGTGGAGCATACTTGAACGCAGTTCCATCGGTTCAAATGACTATCAATAAAACCAGAGAGCTGTGTCTCCGGTTTTATTGATAGTCAAGAGACTATAAAAAATATTTTTTTTATAGTCTCTCCAGCGACGTGCAACTTATGGGACGTGAATAAGGAGGGGATGCTTACCTAGATGCTGTTCCATTTGTCCAAGAAGCAACGTGGCTTATGGGATGAACGCAAAGAGATATAGCATACTTGAACACAGTTCCACCAGTTCAAGAAGCAAAACTTTTTATTAACAAAATGAAGAGAAAGATAAGTCCTGCCTATTTATACTGCCCCTAGTGTCCCTGGGCGGCTTATTTGCGAAAATAGGACACACATAGATATAGTTGAGCGAAATTGCATCACACCCAGATGCTGCGTTGTTATTAGATGACTAATTATTTACTAGTCTACCGTCTATTTATCGGGGTCCCTCTCCATTGGGCCCATGCAATTTCCCTTGAGCAATTGGACCCTGGGGTCTCATGGCTCCTGTGTCATTCTGCGATTTCTTTACGTATTGCTGGAGGTTCTTATTCCTTATCAACTCCTCAATCACGTCCTTCAGATGTCGGCATTCATTAATGTTATGCCAGTGCGTCTCATAGAAGAGGCAATAATTCCTTGATTACTTCTACCACATGGACGTTTCTCTTGCGAGCAATTTGTTGTAGTGATCATTTCGCTATGTGGCAAGATATATATTTTCCAAACTATCATTCAACGGCATACAGTCCTCCAGTGCAAAAATCCTTGGGTTTTTGAATTTGCATCATGTCCATCACCAGAGTTCTAGTTCCTCTTAATCTGGTTTATATTCTTCTCCACGTTTCCTGCAGTAGCTCCAGAACTGTTCCCATCCTACTTGACCGCTACATTATTTTAAGCCACCTCCTTTGGTTTATCATTGGCAGTCTTCTCTTCCATTGCATCTGCCTCTTCCAATCTTAAATATTGGCTCACATTTCAGTTAAATTCCTTCACGGTAGTTGATTGCTTCATCTTAATCCACTACCAATGTCTATATTCAGATGAATGGCTTGGATCAAGGCCATAAACACCATATTCTTGTTTTGATTGCTTAAATTGGTGACCACAATGTTGAACCAATTTATAAAAGATTTTAGTGACTCATTGGGTCCTTGGAAGAAGCCGAATAGAGACATCACGTCTTTTGGTTACGCCATGTGAAGTTTGAACTGTTCCAAGAATTTCCTTGCTAACTCATCAAGGGTAAAGATGGATCTGGATGGGAGTTTGGTAAACCAGATAGAAGTAATACCTTCCAAGAAGATAGGGAAACATTTGCAGCGGATAGCATCCATTGCCCTAGCTCCATCCATATACCAACTGTACTTGTCCTAGTGCTTTTTTGGGTTTATCGTCCTGTTGTAAGATGGCATAATGAGTATAGTAAACTTTTCCGGATACTTTTCCCTTAGAATGTTTTCCATAAATGGAGTTCGGCTTGATGTAGAACCTCAATCGTCATATTTCCTGCCCTTGCTTTCTTCCATTAAGCATTTGACATATCCGCAATGAATGACACACTAGTTCTATAGTTGACATATAAGCTACCGGGGGCTATGCCACGTGTTTGACTCTACAAATGCCTAGGTTTGCCAATTGAAGCCTAGGTTCTCCATTCTTCAAGAGAACCACTCCTACAGAGTTTCATTGGCACATTGTTGGCCTTATAGTGGAGGTTTGAGCTTCCTTTTTGGCATTTTGCCAGCCCACATTGGCATTTAATTCCAATCCTTATTCATCCAGTTGCATATCATCTTCAGAATCAGAGAGAAGCACTGCATTGTTCAATTGATGAGTGTTCACTCCAAAATTTGGATTTACATCAGGCTGCTTTCTAGTAGGAGTACTTCCATTGCCTTCTATCGCAATCCCCATAATTCCACCAATAACTTCTTCTCCTTTTGTTTATAGTTTCTCTTGTTCAAGCCCGAAATAGAGGAATTTTCCTATTCCATAGCAGCCGCAGTTTCTTGTCTAACTCTTGGAGCATTTGGCGGCTGTAGCGCTAGTAAGGCATCGATCTTATCCATGAGAGCCTTTTGGCTATCGGCCATTTTTTGGTTAAGTTCATTAACCATCTGGTTAAGCTCTCCTTTAGTAACAAAATCTTGTTGAGCGGAGGAACCTAGTGCTAGATTTCCAGCATTAACCTTTGTTCGATGATTGTTAGCATTGCTTACTTTATTTTTTTGTGGGTTTGCATCATCACCACCGTCTATTACTCATGTTGATCTCCCAGAAGTGGTTTTCAATTTTCTAAGAGCCATTAATCCTCGATGGAAAGCCTATGAATCTTCAAAGCATCCTAGATCTGACCTTTAGATCTCTTCTAACCCAAAATAGCAAGCTAGAACCAAGCCAGGATTTAGATTTTTTAGGAAAGCATCAAAATGTTAACCCAAAAAAGTGGATCAACACAATGGAGTTTGAGATGAAAGCACCAGCCCTATTAGAATAGAGAAAACATAATAGAAAATAGTAGAAAAATAAATAATACAACAAGATTTAATAGTTGTTCGGCAACCTAAGGCCTACGTCCACTTTATAGCTTTGTTACTTATAGATTTGATTGGGATTACAAAGGGTGTGAGAGAGAATAAGTCATAAGTACAAGGGTTGGACTGATTCTAAGTCCTAGAATCGCCTAGAGTAGTCGCCTTTGTGACTATTGTAACGACCCGTAAATTTTAATAATTTCTATAACGTAATTAATTAATTTTTTTTTAAAATTTTGAATAATAAAATTTTGAAATAAAAATATATTATTTGGAATACGTCTATTTTAATATAGCGACTGGTAAATTTTCATCTGATAATATTGAAGTTTATTTTCTTGTGAAATTCTATTTCAATTTAAATCAGTTAAATTTTGTTGAAAATAAATGTTTTCCAAACTTGAATATTTTTATACAAAATTCCTAAATCATCTTCTGAGTGAAACGTCATTCTTTGTTTCGTCAAATTTGGATTTCTATTGCTCCGTTTATCTTAATTCTGGCAAAATAGCAGCATTTTTGGTACCGATTATCGACTTTTGATCGGATGATCGTACCACTAATATCTGTGTACCGTTTTGATCGTCTAATCGTACTAATCTCCATGGTATATTCATTTCTGTACTTTGAAGTCCGGTACGCGGTAACAAACCGTGCAACAGTTCATCGTATCGGTACGTTTTATCCTTTTAGATTCCTCTACCATTCAATTGCACAACGGTCATAATTCAAACCGTCTTTAGCAATTATGATTCCTTCTTTACAACTGGCAAAAGCTTTTATCTCGTCACTTTAATTTATTTATTTGCCGGTGCGAAAATTTTGGTCTCTTCGTGTCTTTACAGTTTTTCAACGTGGAATATATTAATTTCTTACGGTAGCTTGTTCTTCTTTCCCCAATTCTCTGCCTTCTTGCCTACCAAGCTTATCCCTAGATCCACGTCAACTCGTCCCGTGCTTCCCTTCTTCGCCATCTCCCTATCGGCCACCACAGTCTCGTGTCTCCCCACATAAACCGTGCCTTCCGAAACCCCACTCCCCTGACAGCCTTAGCTGAGCAGCCAGCCCCACGCTCTTCCACTCCAAAGCAGCTAGCGAACCACCAACCGAAACCTTCCGCCTCTGCTCCTCACTGTTCATGACCACAAACCCTCCACAACCGCCCGTTCGCTCCTTCCCACTTGCTCAGCCACATTCTCCCTCCGCACGCCGTAGCTTCGGTGACCACCCCGGGCCGAGCTTCCCCTACCCCGCAGTCGCACGCTGCACCTTGAACCACCCTGTCGTGGAGCGCTCCACTCCTCGGCTTGCATATGCAGTCTTGCTTTCCGGTTGCTCTTTATAGCAGGCTAGTTCCATCTTGATATATCATATGTAAAATGCTTATATGCATATTAGTTTATATATATATTATTTATAAAGTATGTATATTTGCAGGGATATGATTCTCATATCTCCTATTTACAGTATGATCTTTTTATATATATAATTTACAATCCTGACTTGCATTTATTCTGTTTTCTATACTGGTTATATATCTTATATATAGTTATTTTATCCTATATTTTGTTGGTAGTAAGCGGTTGGAAGAAGATTTATATATTCTAAGTTATATATAATGTTATAAAGTATAGGGATAAAGGTTATAAAGATGGACAGTTTATTTTATATTAAGATGTTGATCATTTTTTTTTCTTCAGCTATAAAGGTTTCAAACTATATATATGTAAAGCTTTGAGTGGATTTCAAAATAAATTTTTTATTATAAAGGTCTATTTGTTTATGCATATTGAATCAAAGCACTATAAGTACTTATACAACGGTTAGTTATATATTTAATAGTTTATAGTTTATGAGGTAGGTGAGTATATGTGTTTACAAAGTTATGGTTTATAGTATACTTATACATACTAACTTATGTATATATTGATTCTAAATTTGCTTGCGCGTATATTTATATACAGAGTCATTTTATATGTGTAAATTTTATATGTATATCGTATTTAAATTATATGTATGTTCCATATATAGCTTTTATATAAAATTTTGTATAAATTCGTACAATATACCGTTTATATGTAAGTTATGTTATATTATAGTGCACCTAGCTAGTTTTCTCTGCTGTAACTTACCTAGTGCTTTAAAACCACATATGTACAAATTCTGGTAAGCAGTACATATATATGAATAGTTAATATTGGTATATATTATGTTATGAGGAGATAACTGAGTTTAAATATGAGTTTAATAGAATAAGTATTTGTTTATATACATTTGTGAGTCTTTACATTCTGATTTAAAGTAAATATATTATTGTATTTTAGGGTGTATGTTTGATTTGTAATAAATGTAATGTGTAAATGTGCCATAAAAAAAAGGGCATTTACATGGAGTATTTGTTTAAGGAAAATGTTTATATAATATACATTTCATTTCATTGAAATCGACTGGTTTTGATTTGTTCTCTTCGACTCCCATTTATCAGCTTTGACCCTTCAAATTCGTGCCAATACTGCTTGCTTTGGAATTCGTGCTTGGATTCGTAACCTATCTCATTTCGTTGTCTATCCCCTAGCCTCGAAAGGTGAGCAATTACTCACGATTAACATTCTTTTATTTATTAAATTCAATTTCAATTGAAACGACAATTGAAATATTACTACTGTTAGTTAATTTCATTGCTGTATATATGCTATTATCTGTAACTGTTCACCTGTGACATCTGACACCAGTATATAGTATCTATACGTCTGTTATTACTATTATCTATAACTGTTTCACCTGTGACATCTGACACCAGTATATAGTATCTATACGTCTGTTATTACTATTATCTGTAACTGTTCACCTGTGACATCTGACACTAGTATATAGTATCTATATGTCTGTTATTACTATTATCTGTAACTGTTCACCTGTGACATCTGACACCAGTATCTGTTATATTATTATTGATGATATATGCCTGTTGTTGTATTTTATATTATCTGTTATCACTCTGCAAGTTCCCTGTTAGTATAGAATTCACTATGGGTTGAAATGATACATACCCGAACGGACTTTAGAATAGGAGAAAATCGTTATGGGTGAAATGATAAACCCAAGCGATTTTCATTTGAATTGAAATTGGGATTACGGGTCGAACTGATTCTACCCGTATATATTTAAATTTTGGATTGAAATGATAAATATCTGTATCACTTAACCATATGATAGATATATATATAGACACCGTTGGTCCATATATATAAATATTTTGAAAATGAATTCTATGGTTTGGAAAGAAATATATGGTTTTAATCAATGTTGAGCCTTAAATTATTATATATAAATGGGAATGATTGACTAAATACATATAATATGGTTGAGTATTTAAATTTATGTTTCAAAATAGATTTCAGTAATAATTTGAATAAGTTAAGGTTGGGAAGATAATTTGAATGTAGTAAAGAATTTTATTTAATTAAACCGATTTAAAACTTATTGAAATTGGGATTTAAGATATGATTTATAACTTGAGTTTGATTTAAATAATTTAATGAATATTTCTTGTTTAGATAAATTTAAGGAAATATTTAGTAAAAATGAAATTTAAGGCTAGTTAAATGATATTGAATTTATTAAGTGAATATTCCCTGATTAAATAATAATAAAGTTAAATCAAGAGCTATATGAAACAGTTAAATTTAACTCTGAAATGTTGAATATTAAGTTTTGAAATATATTTAGAACTGGATTGAATTGATGAATTGAGCTTTGAACAAAATTGGAATTTGGAATTTGAAGTTGATATGAAGCAATTTGTGAGACTTGAGTAAATTATAAATACCTTACTTTTAAATTATTTAACCTGTATATATACTATTTTGGAAAATAGATATATTTGAAATGAAATGATATTTTGGTTTTTAAGTAAATAAATTTAAATGACCATAGTGTTATAGTATATATTTCCACCTTATAGATAGTTCTGAAGATCCTTAGAGGATGGTTATCCCAAACATCCTTTAAGTTACTTGTATTTCGGTTGATATTTCACTTGAGTTGGATTTATTGATATAAGAATGTTAATCCTGACTCGAGTGTTTTGTGTTTTGCTTTACGCTCGGGTCAGACCGAGTGATACAGCATTTGAGACTCATCCTTGGAGTTGGAGCTTCCTTTGGAGATCCAACTATCGCCTCAGCTTTCAGCTCTCCTAGTTGATTTGTTCAGAGAAGTCATCTATTCGTACAGAAGACTTCATTGTATTTGAGATATTCTGTTGTATTTTATTTCTAACTCTGATGTTTATATAGTAGCTTCATGAACTACTATTTTATCTATTCTGCTGCGTATTATTGTATTACTTTGTGTCTGTGATTCTGTGATTGATTTATTTACTGCATATGCTGAGTTTTGCAAAATTTAAATTAACAATCTGATATTTTGAATTATTCATGTCAGACATGTGTGGATTATTGTCGATTTGAATGGTCCAAAATAGCGGGTCGTTACAGATGGTATCAGAGCCAGGTTCTAGGCAAAACTTAGCATATATAGTAAATTTATTTACATAATCACTTTCGTTCGAGTTTGAATCTCTTCCTTTTGACTTGATTTCCTTTGAACTTTGGAACGTTCCTTGCGGTTCCAAAATTCATTCTTGTCTCTCCCTATTTGTATTCATTGATTCTGGAGTATCCCATAACTCCACTTCGAATGATCTCTATAAGAATAGGCGATCCCGCCAATCTTTGAATGATTGTAAAGGGGTGGAACTCCTTTACAATAGACATTGATTCACCAGAGATTTATATATCCCTCGGTTTTGATGTTGCCATCTCTTGTTATGCCGAATTCTATCTCTGGTGATCGAATGTCGATTTGCCTTAGATTTCCGCATCGATTATATTCTTGAAGTCACGGTTGACCCGGTTAAGGTCGCCCGCGATTTATATAAGTGTATCCGACTACTGTTTTGTAATTAATTATCTCATTTTCGTTCAAACTTATCTTCGAATTAGAATCCTATTTGATTAGAATCCCTCTAATTTGAATCTCTATCTTTGTTCGAAATCCATTCTTAAATCATCTTTTGAAAAATTGGGTTTGTTTGTATTCTAGAAATTGTTTTCTAAACCGAAATTATTATGTTGATAAGTATGATTATATTCTATATATAAAAGTGAAATGTTTTCGATAAAGATTATATACCCTTTTTAAAATGAGAATTTGAGGTTTCGAAAGGATTTGTAATTTTGAAAAATTATATAAGAAATTTGATTTATCTAAAAAAAATGATTTATGACTAAAGGATTTTAAATTTGAAATTCGAGAATTGAACTCCGGTATTTTTGAAATTGGTTTTAAGATTTTGAAATATGTAATAATAATATGATTTAAAAGTATTTTCCGAATAAGAAATGCTTCAAATGATTTTTAATGAGTTTTCGAAGAAATTCCAAAAGAAGTTTGAGAAAATAGAAGTCCAGAACTCACTTATGTCGCTGGAAAATAATTTCGGTGATGAGTGCACGCATCATCGACATTTATTTTTGAGTTTCAGAGTGAGGGATAGGCCACTTCAATAGCTCTGCTACGCGAGTGATTTTATGAAACCATTTTGATTTCAAGTTTTGAAGTAAGATTTGATATTCGAAAGATATATGTGTATATATATTTGAAATGATTTGAAGTAAGCCGGTGTTCAGTCCTCGAGTTTCGGATTGATATAACCCTATCTATTAAAATTGATTTACTGATTTATTGCTGATTTCCAACTCTTGAATTTGGAAATGATTTCTTCGACTATTTTGAAGTTCGAGTACTTCCAAATCAAGGTTAACTTTTCAAAGCTAAGAAATTTTGAAAAGTATTTTGATAAAGTATATAAGTTTGTTTTGTATGTTTAAAGTATGTAGTAATATGATTTAAATAAGCCGAAACTGTTTTGTTAAGTAAATGAATAAGGCTATTTTGAATTTTTCTAATATGAAATTTAGATTCGAAATGCTTTGAAAAGAATTTGGTCTTCAAAATATTTGAATAAAATTTAGTTTAAATGTTTTAACTTAGTAACATCTTTATGAAACTATATATTTAACAAGTTGGAATAAATATATAAGTTGTACGTATGCTGTTTTATTCGCATAATTAATTTGATCCAAGTTTGACTACACAAGTTCGAGGTGGATTACACCATTTCGTGTTAGGATTTTTCATTCGATTCTTGATGGCGAATATTTGATATGGATTTTGGGCTTGATTTTAGAATTCTCTATCGTAGTATATGGCTATGCAAGGAGACCGATGGCTTCTAGTCAAGAAACCATATCGAAGTCCGCATTAGGGAAGTCGAATGGACAATACTAGTTCGAAAGTGAACTTGTGTGATCGAGCGAGCGATCAAATGTGATTTTGCGAAATGATGACGTATGTACATCTTATATTCTAATATCATTGATATATTTTGACGCTGAAATTGAAAGATGTCGAGTTAGAATATCTTTGCTTACTAAAAGAAAATTTCCAATTTAAATTACAAAGATATATAACCCATAAAAGCAAAGATATTCAATCTCATATGGCTCTTAATACAGTGAAATTTATTTTTGAAAAATTTGATCCTTATATAAGATGGACCTTATGTAAATATAAGATGATTTTGAAAACCATTTGATTTTGGAAATGAATTGGTTGACTTAAATTATTGATTTGGAAATTTGGATTTATTTTCAAAATCTATTATTTTGGAAACTTTGAAGCTAAAGATAATTAATTTGAGAAGAAATAATTTGGTGAAATTGTATATGATTTTGAAATTGAACTGATATTGAAACAAATTGAAATTTGAGAACCTTATGTTACTAAACACTTGATTTGGGAGTTGTCGAACTTATATAAAATTGATTTGTATGAGTATGAAATTGATTCGAAAACTATAGATTTGAAAAAGGTACTCAATTTGAAAGTGAAATCTTATATAATTGAAGTCTATATAAGTATGATTTGATATACTATTGATTTTGGAAAGTATTTGATTTGAAAATTTAATCTTATATATAATGGATTTTATATAAGTACGATATTTGAAAGTGATTTGAAAGGTACTATATGATACATATTTTCGAAGTAAAGATATGGAAAGTGCCTTCTGCTTGATATCCGATTTGTGGCCACATCTTGGATTCATTCTATCGATATTATTCTCTCTGATTTTGGTTTTCCGGATATGATACTCGAGTGTCCTTCGAATTCCATGGCGTTACCCATGGTCTTAATTTTTCTCTCGTGACTGCATAGCACAACTGCCTGGCTGAGTCTTGCCTAGGGGTACGGATTGTTTCCTGGGGGATCCAGGCGTAACCATTGTGCATCCTGCAATCTGTGTAGGTCGCGAATAGTAGCGTAAATGCTTGGCTGAGTCTTGCCTGGGGGTACGGATTGTTTCCTGGGGGATCTAGGCGTAACCATTGTGTATCCTGCATTCTACTAGTCATCATGGCGTAACTCGCAGGGCTGAGAGAGCTTACGGATATGGATTGTTTCCTGGGGGACCCAGGCGTAACCATTGTGTATCTACGAACCATGGTTAGACAAAGGTTTTGTTTGTGTTTTTGATTGGATTGTACTTTCCATATCTGTTTTAAAAGTTTTTTCCAGTATTTTCACTGGGTATTGAAACAGGTCTACTAAGTACCTGGAGAATTCTAGTTTTGCGCCTGATCAACGCACTACCAGAGTCTACATGAACGAGGATAAACTTGTTAAAACATCGAGTAATAAAAAGTATTTTATTATAAAAGTATTTCCAACAAAGAAATTCTATATTAATATTTGAAATTGAAATTCTTATGGTTTGAATTAATTATTCATGCCCGATACTATTCTTTTGAATCTACCTTATCTGCTCAGCTTTATTTATTCACCTATATTCTGTTTTCCAAATCCTCCTTCCTTTCCTTGTTGACTACATTCTTTTAAGTATTGTTTAATTATAGACTACATGGTTTAATAGAAATTTTAGTGTTATAAATATTTTAGAAGTTATAAATTAAATAAAACATTTTAAAGTAAATGATTATTTGTTTATTAATAATATTTGAAAGTATCTTGAGATAAATTAATAAATTTATAAATTATGGATTTAATGTTTTCAATAGCTTCTTTGTAAATATAACTAATGATGTAAATAATTGTTTCAAATAGTTTTCATACCTTTATAAAGGTGTTATTTAAGCATATAAGTGGTACTTATAAAGGAAGCAAGAAATTTTACAAATGGGTTTTGAAAAGTTTTAAAGTATTAAAGATAATTGAATTGCAAATGAAGTTTTCAAATGAATATTTCAAGAAAAATTTATGTAGTTTTAAATTAATTGTTTATCCTGGTCTTTCAATCTATTTTTCTTTCTGGTTGTTTCTATTCTTCTACCTCCTTCCTTTTCGGGGACGAAAAGTTTTGAGTGGGGGAGAGTGTAACGACCCGTAAATTTTAATAATTTCTATAACGTAATTAATTGAATTTTTGTTAAATTTTAAATAATAAAATTTTGAAATAAAAATATATTATTTGGAATACGTCTATTTTAATATAGCGACTGGTAAATTTTCATCTGATAATATTGAAGTTTATTTTCTTATGAAATTCTATTTCAATTTAAATCAGTTAAATTTTGTTGAAAATAAATGTTTTCCAAACTTGAATATTTTTATACAAAATTCCTAAATCATCTTCTAAGTGAAACGTCATTCTTCGTTACGTCAAATTTGGATTTCTATTGCTCCGTTTATCTTAATTCTGGCAAAATAGCAGCATTTTTGGTACCGATTATCGACTTTTGATCGGATGATCGTACCACTAATATCTGTGTATCGTTTTGATCGTCTAATCGTACTGATCTCCATGGTATATTCATTTTTGTACTTTGAAGTCCGGTACGCGGTAACAAACCGTGCAACAGTTCATCGTATCGGTACGTTTTATCCTTTTGGATTCCTCTACCATTCAATTGCACAACGGTAATAATTCAAACCCTCAATAGCAATTATGATTCCTACTTTACAACTGGCAAAAGCTTTTATCTCGTCACTTTAATTTATTTATTTGCCAGTGCGAAAATTTTGGTCTCTTCGTGTCTTTACAGTTTTTCAACGTGGAATATATTAATTTCTTACGGTAGCTTGTTCTTCTTTCCCCAATTCTCTGCCTTCTTGCCTACCAAGCTTCTCCTTAGATCCACGTCAACTCATCCCGTGCTTCCCTTCTTCGCCATCTCCCTCTCGGCCACCACAGTCTCGTGTCTCCCCACATAAACTGTGCCTTCCGAAACCCCACTCCCCTGACAGCCTTAGCTGAGCAGCCAGCCCCACGCTCTTCCACTCCAAAGCAGCTAGCGAACCACCAACCGAAACCTTCCGCCTCTGCTCCTCACCGTTCATGACCACAAACCCTCCACAACCGCCCGTTCGCTCCTTCCCACTTGCTCAGCCACATTCTCCCTCCGCACGCCGTAGCTTCGGTGACCACCCCGGGCCGAGCTTCCCCTACCCCACAGTCGCACGCTGCACCTTGAACCACCCTGTCGTGGAGCGCTCCACTCCTCGGCTTGCATATGCAGTCTTGCTTTCCGGTTGCTCTTTATAGCAGGCTAGTTCCATCTTGATATATCATATGTAAAATGCTTATATGCATATTAGTTAATATATATATTATTTATAAAGTATGTATATTTGCAGGGATATGATTCTCATATCTCCTATTTACAGTATGATCTTTTTATATATATAATTTACAATCCTGACTTGCATTTATTCTGTTTTCTATACTGGTTATATATCTTATATATAGTTATTTTATCCTATATTTTGTTGGTAGTAAGCGGTTGGAAGAAGATTTATATATTCTAAGTTATATATAATGTTATAAAGTATAGGGATAAAGGTTATAAAGATGGACAGTTTATTTTATATTAAGATGTTGATCATTTTTTTTTCTTCAGCTATAAAGGTTTCAAACTATATATATGTAAAGCTTTGAGTGGATTTCAAAATAAATTTTATATTATAAAAGTCTATTTGTTTATGCATATTGAATCAAAGCACTATAAGTACTTATACAACGGTTAGTTATATATTTAATAGTTTATAGTTTATGAGGTAGGTGAGTATATGTGTTTACAAAGTTATGGTTTATAGTATACTAATACATACTGACTTATGTATATATTGATTCTAAATTTGCTTGCGCGTATATTTATATACAGAGTCATTTTATATGTGTAAATTTTATATGTATATCGTATTTAAATTATATGTATGTTCCATATATAGCTTTTATATAAAATTTTGTATAAATTCGTACAATATACCGTTTATATGTAAGTTATGTTATATTATAGTGCACCTAGCTAGTTTTCTCTGCTGTAACTTACCTAGTGCTTTAAAACCACATATGTACAAATTCTGGTAAGCAGTACATATATATGAATAGTTAATATTGGTATATATTATGTTATGAGGAGATAACTGAGTTTAAATATGAGTTTAATAGAATAAGTATTTGTTTATATACATTTGTGAGTCTTTACATTCTGATTTAAAGTAAATATATTATTGTATTTTAGGGTGTATGTTTGATTTGTAATAAATGTAATGTGTAAATGTGTCATAAAAAAAAGGTCATTTACATGGAGTATTTGTTTAAGGAAAATGTTTATATAATATACATTGCATTTCATTGAAATCGACTGGTTTTGATTTGTTCTCTTCGACTCCCATTTATCAGCTTTGACCCTTCAAATTCGTGCCAATACTGCTTGCTTTGGAATTCGTGCTTGGATTCGTAGCCTATCTCATTTCGTTGTCTATCCCCTAGCCTCGAAAGGTGAGCAATTACTCACGATTAACATTCTTTTATTTATTAAATTCAATTTCAATTGAAACGACAATTGAAATATTACTACTGTTAGTTAATTTCATTGTTGTATATATGCTATTATCTGTAACTGTTCACCTATGACATCTGACACCAGTATATAGTATCTATACGTCTGTTATTACTATTATCTGTAACTATTCACCTGTGACATCTGACACCAGTATATAGTATCTATACGTCTGTTATTACTATTATCTGTAACTGTTCACCTGTGACATCTGACACCAGTATATAGTATCTATATGTCTGTTATTACTATTATCTGTAACTGTTCACCTGTGACATCTGACACCAGTATCTGTTATATTATTATTGATGATATATGCCTGTTGTTGTATTTTATATTATCTGTTATCACTCTGCATGTTCCCTGTTAGTATAGAATTCACTATGGGTTGAAATGATACATACCCGAACGGACTTTAGAATAGGAGAAAATCGTTATGGGTGAAATGATAAACCCAAGCGATTTTCATTTGAATTGAAATTGGGATTACGAGTCGAACTGATTCTACCCGTATATATTTAAATTTTGGATTGAAATGATAAATATCTGTATCACTTAACCATATGATAGATATATATATAGACACCGTTGGTCCATATATATAAATATTTTGAAAATGAATTCTATGGTTTGGAAAGAAATATATGGTTTTAATCAATGTTGAGCCTTAAATTATTATATATAAATGGGAATGATTGACTAAATACATATAATATGGTTG
Source organism: Allium fistulosum (assembly GCA_030737815.1). Classification (NCBI taxonomy): domain Eukaryota; kingdom Viridiplantae; phylum Streptophyta; class Magnoliopsida; order Asparagales; family Amaryllidaceae; genus Allium; species Allium fistulosum. The sequence continues at coordinate 1,111,328,565 of CM060907.1, read as the reverse complement.
AGTATTTAAATTTATGTTTCAAAATAGATTTCAGTAATAATTTGAATAAGTTAAGGTTGGGAAGATAATTTGAATGTAGTAAAGAATTTTATTTAATTAAACCGATTTAAAACTTATTGAAATTGGGATTTAAGATATGATTTATAACTTGAGTTTGATTTAAATAATTTAATGAATATTTCTTGTTTAGATAAATTTAAGGAAATATTTAGTAAAAATGAAATTTAAGGCTAGTTAAATGATATTGAATTTATTAAGTGAATATTCCCTGATTAAATAATAATAAAGTTAAATCAAGAGCTATATGAAACCGTTAAATTTAACTCTGAAATGTTGAATATTAAGTTTTGAAATATATTTAGAACTGGATTGAATTGATGAATTGAGCTTTGAACAAAATTGGAATTTGGAATTTGAAGTTGATATGAAGCAATTTGTGAGACTTGAGTAAATTATAAATACCTTACTTTTAAATTATTTAACCTGTATATATACTATTTTGGAAAATAGGTATATTTGAAATGAAATGATATTTTGGTTTTTAAGTAAATAAATTTAAATGACCACAGTGTTATAGTATATATTTCCACCTTATAGATAGTTCTGAAGATCCTTAGAGGATGGTTATCCCAAACATCCTTTAAGTTACTTGTATTTCGGTTGATATTTCACTTGAGTTGGATTTATTGATATAAGAATGTTAATCCTGACTCGAGTGTTTTGTGTTTTGCTTTACGCTCGGGTCAGACAGAGTGATACAGCATTTGAGACTCATCCTTGGAGTTGGAGCTTCCTTTGGAGATCCAACTATCGCCTCAGCTTTCAGCTCTCCTAGTTGATTTGTTCAAAGAAGTCATCTATTCGTACTGAAGACTTCATTGTATTTGAGATATTCTGTTGTATTTTATTTCTAACTCTGATGTTTATATAGTAGCTTCATGAACTACTATTTTATCTATTCCGCTGCGTATTATTGTATTACTTTGTGTCTGTGATTCTGTGATTGATTTATTTACTGCATATGCTGAGTTTTGCAAAATTTAAATTAACAATCTGATATTTTGAATTATTCATGTCAGACATGTGTGGATTATTGTCGATTTGAATGGTCCAAAATAGCGGGTCGTTACAGATGGTATCAGAGCCAGGTTCTAGGCAAAACTTAGCATATATAGTAAATTTATTTACATAATCACTTTCGTTCGAGTTTGAATCTCTTCCTTTTGACTTGATTTCCTTTGAACTTTGGAACGTTCCTTGCGGTTCCAAAATTCATTCTTGTCTCTCCCTATTTGTATTCTTTGATTCTGGAGTATCCCATAACTCCACTTCAAATGATCTCTATAAGAATAGGCGATCCCGCCAATCTTTGAATGATTGTAAAGGGGTGGAACTCCTTTACAATAGACATTGATTCACCGGAGATTTATATATCCCTCGGTTTTGATGTTGCCATCTCTTGTTATGCCGAATTCTACCTCTGGCGATCGAATGTCGATTTGCCTTAGATTTCCGCATCGATTATATTCTTGAAGTCACGGTTGACCCGGTTAAGGTCGCCCGCGATTTATATAAGTGTATCCGACTACTGTTTTGTAATTAATTATCTCATTTTCGTTCAAACTTATCTTCGAATTAGAATCCTATTTGATTAGAATCCCTCTAATTTGAATCTCTATCTTTTTTCGAAATCCATTCTTAAATCATCTTTTGAAAAATTGGGTTTGTTTGTATTCTAGAAATTGTTTTCTAAACCGAAATTATTATGTTGATAAGTATGATTATATTCTATATATAAAAGTGAAATGTTTTCGATAAAGATTATATACCCTTTTTAAAATGAGAATTTGAGGTTTCGAAAGGATTTGTAATTTTGAAAAATTATATAAGAAATTTGATTTATCTAAAAAAAATGATTTATGACTAAAGGATTTTAAATTTGAAATTCGAGAATTGAACTCCGGTATTTTTGAAATTGGTTTTAAGATTTTGAAATATGTAATAATAATATGATTTAAAAGTATTTTCCGAATAATAAATGCTTCAAATGATTTTTAATGAGTTTTCGAAGAAATTCCAAAAGAAGTTTGAGAAAATAGAAGTCCAGAACTCACTTATGTCGCTGGAAAATAATTTCGGTGATGAGTGCATGCATCATCGACATTTATTTTTGAGTTTCAGAGTGAGGGATAGGCCACTTCAATAGCTCTGCTACGCGAGTGATTTTATGAAACCATTTTGATTTCAAGTTTTGAAGTAAGATTTGATATTCGAAAGATATATGTGTATATATATTTGAAATGATTTGAAGTAAGCCTGTGTTCAGTCCTCGAGTTTCGGATTTGATATAACCCTATCTATTAAAATTGATTTATTGATTTATTGCTGATTTCCAACTCTTGAATTTGGAAATGATTTCTTCGACTATTTTGAAGTTCGAGTACTTCCAAATCAAGGTTAACTTTTCAAAGCTAAGAAATTTTGAAAAGTATTTTGATAAAGTATATAAGTTTGTTTTGTATGTTTAAAGTATGTAGTAATATGATTTAAATAAGCCGAAACTGTTTTGTTAAGTAAATGAATAAGGCTATTTTGAATTTTTCTAATATGAAATTTAGATTCGAAATGCTTTGAAAAGAATTTGGTCTTCAAAATATTTGAATAAAATTTAGTTTAAATGTTTTAACTTAGTAACATCTTTATGAAACTATATATTTAACAAGTTGGAATAAATATATAAGTTGTACGTATGCTGTTTTATTCGCATAATTAATTTGATCCAAGTTTGACTACACAAGTTCGAGGTGGATTACACCATTTCGTGTTAGGATTTTTCATTCGATTCTTGATGGCGAATATTTGATATGGATTTTGGGCTTGATTTTAGAATTCTCTATCGTAGTATATGGCTATGCAAGGAGACCGATGGCTTCTAGTCGAGAAACCATATCGAAGTCCGCATTAGGGAAGTCGAATGGACAATACTAGTTCGAAAGTGAACTTGTGTGATCGAGCGAGCGATCAAATGTGATTTTGCGAAATGATGACGTATGTACATCTTATATTCTAATATCGTTGATATATTTTGACGCTGAAATTGAAAGCTGTCGAGTTAGAATATCTTTGCTTACTAAAAGAAAATTTCCAATTTAAATTACAAAGATATATAACCCATAAAAGCAAAGATATTCAATCTCATATGGCTCTTAATACAGCAAAATTTATTTTTGAAAAATTTGATCCTTATATAAGATGGACCTTATGTAAATATAAGATGATTTTGAAAACCATTTGATTTTGGAAATGAATTGGTTGACTTAAATTATTGATTTGGAAATTTGGATTTATTTTCAAAATCTATTATTTTGGAAACTTTGAAGCTAAAGATAATTAATTTGAGAAGAAATAATTTGGTGAAATTGTATATGATTTTGAAATTGAACTGATATTGAAACAAATTGAAATTTGAGAACCTTATGTTACTAAACACTTGATTTGGGAGTTGTCGAACTTATATAAAATTGATTTGTATGAGTATGAAATTGATTCGAAAACTATAGATTTGAAAAGGTACTCAATTTGAAAGTGAAATCTTATATAATTGAAGTCTATATAAGTATGATTTGATATACTATTGATTTAGGAAAGTATTTGATTTGAAAATTTAATCTTATATATAATGGATTTTATATAAGTACGATATTTGAAAGTGATTTGAAAGGTACTATATGATACATATTTTCGAAGTAAAGATATGGAAAGTGCCTTCTGCTTGATATCCGATTTGTGGCCACATCTTGGATTCATTCTATCGATATTATTCTCTATGATTTTGGTTTTCCGGATATGATACTCGAGTGTCCTTCGAATTCCATGGCGTTACCCATGGTCTTAATTTTTCTCTCGTGACTGCATAGCGCAACTGCCTGGCTGAGTCTTGCCTAGGGGTACGGATTGTTTCCTGGGGGATCCAGGCGTAACCATTGTGTATCCTGCAATCTGTGTAGGTCGCGAATAGTAGCGCAAATGCTTGGCTGAGTCTTGCTTGGGGGTACGGATTGTTTCCTGGGGGATCCAGGCGTAACCATTGTGTATCCTGCATTCTACTAGTCATCATAGCGTAACTCGCAGGGCTGAGAGAGCTTACGGATATGGATTCTTTCCTGGGGGACCCAGGCGTAACCATTGTGTATCTACGAACCATGGTTAGACAAAGGTTTTGTTTGTGTTTTTGATTGGATTGTACTTTCCATATCTGTTTTAAAAGTTTTTTCCAGTATTTTCACTGGGTGTTGAAACGGTCTACTAAGTACCTGGAGAATTCTAGTTTTGCGCCTGATCAACGCACTACCAGAGTCTACATGAACGAGGATAAACTTGTTAAAACATCGAGTTATAAAAAGTATTTTATTATAAAAGTATTTCCAACAAAGAAATTCTATATTAATATTTGAAATTGAAATTCTTATGGTTTGAATTAATTATTCATGCCCGATACTATTCTTTTGAATCTACCTTATCTGCTCAGCTTTATTTATTCACCTATATTCTGTTTTCCAAATCCTCCTTCCTTTCCTTATTGACTATATTCTTTTAAGTGTTGTTTAATTATAGACTACATGGTTTAATAGAAATTTTAGTGTTATAAATATTTTAGAAGTTATAAATTAAATAAAACATTTTAAAGTAAATGATTATTTGTTTATTAATAATATTTGAAAGTATCTTGAGATAAATTAATAAATTTATAAATTATGGATTTAATGTTTTCAATAGCTTCTTTGTAAATATAACTAATGATGTAAATAATTGTTTTCAAATAGTTTTCATACCTTTATAAAGGTGTTATTTAAGCATATAAGTGGTACTTATAAAGGAAGCAAGAAATTTTACAAATGGGTTTTGAAAAGTTTTAAAGTATTAAAGATAATTGAACTGCAAATGAAGTTTTAAAATGAATATTTCAAGAAAAATTTATGTAGTTTTAAATTAATTGTTTATCCTGGTCTTTCAATCTATTTTTCTTTCTGGTTGTTTCTATTCTTCTACCTCCTTCCTTTTCGGGGACGAAAAGTTTTGAGTGGGGGAGAGTGTAACGACCCGTAAATTTTAATAATTTCTATAACGTAATTAATTGAATTTTTGTTAAATTTTAAATAATAAAATTTTGAAATAAAAATATATTATTTGGAATACGTCTATTTTAATATAGCGACTGGTAAATTTTCATCTGATAATATTGAAGTTTATTTTCTTGTGAAATTCTATTTCAATTTAAATCAGTTAAATTTTGTTGAAAATAAATGTTTTCCAAACTTGAATATTTTTATACAAAATTCCTAAATCATCTTCTGAGTGAAACGTCATTCTTCGTTTCGTCAAATTTGGATTTCTATTGCTCCGTTTATCTTAATTCTGGCAAAATAGCAGCATTTTTTGTACCGATTATCGACTTTTGATCGGATGATCGTACCACTAATATCTGTGTACCGTTTTGATCGTCTAATCGTACTGATCTCCATGGTATATTCATTTCTGTACTTTGAAGTCCGGTACGCGGTAACAAACCGTGCAACAGTTCATCGTATCGGTACGTTTTATCCTTTTGGATTCCTCTACCATTCAATTGCACAACGGTCATAATTCAAACCGTCATTAGCAATTATGATTCCTGCTTTACAACTGGCAAAAGCTTTTATCTCGTCACTTTAATTTATTTATTTGCCGGTGCGAAAATTTTGGTCTCTTCGTGTCTTTACAGTTTTCCAACGTGGAATATATTAATTTCTTACGGTAGCTTGTTCTTCTTTCCCCAATTCTCTGCCTTCTTGCCTACCAAGCTTCTCCCTAGATCCATGTCAACTCGTCCCGTGCTTCCCTTCTTCACCATCTCCCTCTCGGCCACCATAGTCTCGTGTCTCCCCACATAAACCGTGCCTTCCGAAACCCCACTCCCCTGACAGCCTTAGCTGAGCAGCCAGCCCCACGCTCCTCCACTCCAAAGCAGCTAGCGAACCACCAACCGAAACCTTCCGCCTCTGCTCCTCACCGTTCACGACCACAAACCCTCCACAACCGCCCGTTCGCTCCTTCCCACTTGCTCAGCCACATTCTCCCTCCGCACGCCGTAGCTCCGGTGACCACCCCGGGCCGAGCTTCCCCTACCCCGCAGTCGCACGCTGCACCCTGAACCACCCTGTCGTGGAGCGCTCCACTCCTCGGCTTGCATATGCAGTCTTGCTTTCCGGTTGCTCTTTATAGCAGGCTAGTTCCATCTTGATATATCATATGTAAAATGCTTATATGCATATTAGTTTATATATATATTATTTATAAAGTATGTATATTTGCAGGGAAAAGATTCTCATATCTCCTATTTACAGTATGATCTTTTTATATATATAATTTATAATCCTGACTTGCATTTATTTTATTTTCTATACTGGTTATATATCTTATATATAGTTATTTTATCCTATATTTTGTTGGTAGTAAGCGGTTGGAAGAAGATTTATATATTCTAAGTTACATATAATGTTATAAAGTATAGGGATAAAGGTTATAAAGAGGGATAGTTTATTTTATATTAAGATGTTTTTTCTTCAACTATAAAGGTTTCAAACTATATATATGTAAAGCTTTGAGTGGATTTCAAAATAAATTTTATATTATAAAAGTCTATTTGTTTATGCATATTGAATCAAAGCATTGTAAGTACTTATACAACGGTTAGTTATATATTTAATAGTTTATAGTTTATGAGGTAGGTGAGTATATGTGTTTACAAAGTTATGGTTTATAGTATACTAATACATACTGACTTATGTATATATTGATTCTAAATTTGCTTGCGCGTATATTTATATACAGAGTCATTTTATATGTGTAAATTTTATATGTATATCATATTTAAATTATATGTATGTTCCATATATAGCTTTTATATAAAATTTTGTATAAATTCGTACAATATACCGTTTATATGTAAGTTATGTTATATTATAGTGCACCTAGCTAGTTTTCTCTGCTGTAACATACCTAGTGCTTTAAAACCACATATGTACAAATTCTGGTAAGCAGTACATATATATGAATAGTTAATATTGGTATATATTATGTTATGAGGAGATAACTGAGTTTAAATATGAGTTTAATAGAATAAGTATTTGTTTATATACATTTGTGAGTCTTTACATTCTGATTTAAAGTAAATATATTATTGTATTTTAGGGTGTATGTTTGATTTGTAATAAATGTAATGTGTAAATGTGTCATAAAAAAAAGGGCATTTACATGGAGTATTTGTTTAAGGAAAATGTTTAATAATATACATTTCATTTCATTGAAATCGACTGGTTTTGATTTGTTCTCTTCGACTCCCATTTATCAGCTTTGACCCTTCAAATTCGTGCCAATACTGATTGCTTTGGAATTCGTGCTTGGATTCATAGCCTATCTCATTTCGTTGTCTATCCCCTAGCCTCGAAAGGTGAGCAATTACTCACGATTAACATTCTTTTATTTATTAAATTCAATTTCAATTGAAACGACAATTGAAATATTACTACTGTTAGTTAATTTCATTGCTGTATATATGCTATTATCTGTAACTGTTCACCTGTGACATCTGACAACAGTATATAGTATCTATACCTCTGTTATTACTATTATCTGTAACTGTTCACCTGTGACATCTGACACCAGTATATAGTATCTATACGTCTGTTATTACTATTATCTGTAACTGTTCACCTGTGACATCTGACACCAGTATATAGTATCTATATGTCTGTTATTACTATTATCTGTAACTGTTCACCAGTGACATCTGACACCAGTATCTGTTATATTATTATTGATGATATATGCCTGTTGTTGTATTTTATATTATCTGTTATCACTCTGCAAGTTCCCAGTTAGTATAGAATTCACTATGGGTTGAAATGATACATACCCGAACGGACTTTAGAATAGGAGAAAATCGTTATGGGTGAAATGATAAACCCAAGCGATTTTCATTTGAATTGAAATTGGGATTACGGGTCGAACTGATTCTACCCGTATATATTTAAATTTTGGATTGAAATGATAAATATCTGTATCACTTAACCATATGATAGATATATATACAAACACCGTTGGTCCATATATATAAATATTTTGAAAATGAATTCTATGGTTTGGAAAGAAATATATGGTTTTAATCAATGTTGAGCCTTAAATTATTATATATAAATGGGAATGATTGACTAAATACATATAATATGGTTGAGTATTTAAATTTATGTTTCAAAATAGATTTCAGTAATAATTTGAATAAGTTAAGGTTGGGAAGATAATTTTAATGTAGTAAAGAATTTTATTTAATTAAACCGATTTAAAACTTATTGAAATTGGGATTTAAGATATGATTTATAACTTGAGTTTGATTTAAATAATTTAATGAATATTTCTTGTTTAGATAAATTTAAGGAAATATTTAGTAAAAATGAAATTTAAGGCTAGTTAAATGATATTGAATTTATTAAGTGAATATTCCCTGATTAAATAATAATAAAGTTAAATCAAGAGCTATATGAAACCGTTAAATTTAACTTTGAAATGTTGAATATTAAGTTTTGAAATATATTTAGAACTGAATTGAATTGATGAATTGAGCTTTGAACAAAATTGGAATTTGGAATTTGAAGTTGATATGAAGAAATTTGTGAGACTTGAGTAAATTATAAATACCTTACTTTTAAATTATTTAACCTGTATATATACTATTTTGGAAAATAGATATATTTAAAATGAAATGATATTTTGGTTTTTAAGTAAATAAATTTAAATGACCACGGTGTTATAGTATATATTTCCACCTTATAGATAGTTCTGAAGATCCTTAGAGGATGGTTATCCCAAACATCCTTTAAGTTACTTGTATTTCGGTTGATATTTCACTTGAGTTGGATTTATTGATATAAGAATGTTAATCCTGACTCGAGTGTTTTGTGTTTTGCTTTACGCTCGGGTCAGACCGAGTGATACAGCATTTGAGACTCATCCTTGGAGTTGGAGCTTCCTTTGGAGATCCAACTATCGCCACAGCTTTCAGCTCTCCTAGTTGATTTGTTCAGAGAAGTCATCTATTCGTACTGAAGACTTCATTGTATTTGAGATATTCTGTTGTATTTTATTTCTAACTCTGATGTTTATATAGTAGCTTCATGAACTACTATTTTATCTATTCCGCTGCGTATTATTGTATTACTCTGTGTCTGTGATTCTGTGATTTATTTATTTACTGCATATGCTGAGTTTTGCAAAATTTAAATTAACAATCTGATATTTTGAATTATTCAAGTCAAACATGTGTGGATTATTGTCGATTTGAATAGTCCAAAATAGCGGGTCGTTACAACTATGGTATAGAGGAAAGAGTTGAAGAAGAGACAGAGCTTCCATATAGTGATGGCAGAAACCAAATCCTCTCTTGGTTGCTCTATGGTTTGTATTTATAGGGATAGCAGTCATATTGGGCCAAGATAAGAGTTGGGGTACAGTGCAGATAGAGGCTCGAGATAGTGCTTGAAGCCGCGAACACATCTAGGTCAACACCAGAAGTCGGTATCGACTTCTCAATTCAGTGTAGACTTCTATGGTTCAACCCAGGTGAATTGATCTCTCTTGCATCCATCGTGTCACTTGATTTCGAGGTGTCCAATTAGTTTTTTTGGGATATTTGGTTGATATTGGTGATGGTTCCCTCATTACTTGGTTTCTTCTGCCGTTTTGATTGCTAGCTGTTCAATTCTTGTAATTGATAGTTCAGAATCCCTTAATATTTCTTGAACACATATGAAATAGGTAAAGAAGAGCCTCAACAAAGTTTGAGGGAGAAATAATTAAGCACATGAAGTCATCACCGATATGATGCAGTGGGCATCGACTTCTCACTCTTGCTCCATTAATGTTGAAACTTCTTTGAGTTGCTTCTATACTCAATCTAAGTGTGCTTGTAAGATTTCATGTCGTTTTGTCTTCTTCTCGACCTTCTAATTCATCATGATTTTTCCATGGACAAAAGCCCAATCAACAAAATGTTAGGGCAAATACCTAATTTTAGGGCATAAGTGCTCAATATAAGTGAGAAATCTTTTGTAGCCACCAAATCTTAATTATATAAATCAAGATATTCTTCAATTTTTTTACATATGGTTAAATAATATTTCCTTTTCTTATAAAAATGTTGTGAGAATGAGAATAAATTAGCTTTAAATATTTGGTTTTATATATAATGTAATTTTTTAACCTCCACTATTGTTTGCTATATCCCCACTTTATCTCCGTAATAACTTTTTGCACTTCCACCACTATAGACCGCTAAGCGCTTTAACTACACAGCTGCGAAGAGAGCTACATAAATTACAACACCCCTACTATTAAGTAGCATTATTTTCGTATATAATTAGATAAATTAGGTAAAATAATGTGTTGAAATAAGGGAAATGAAATTTGACAATTAAATAAGTCGTGCCTTAATAAAAGAGTTAATAAGATTATAACTTAAATAAGAGGAGGAATAATGTGAGGGGCAAAATGGGAAAAGGCCTTATTTCCAAAACATAAATGTAATGACCCACTTTTTGACCCTCAAAAGTCGACACTAATACATCAACGGTATTCACGTGCCGAGAATCCAGTTCGAAAAGACAGGTTGTTGCGGAAAAAGAAAAGAAAGACAAAACTTAATTTCACATCATGACGAGTAATATATAATATACAACTGATCTTTACAAAAAAAAACTATAATATACATATATTAATTAGAGTTAACCAACTAATCATTAGCCTGCACAGTTATAACAACCCGTCCTCACCAATGCTGATAAATATAAACTACCAATGCAACGTAAATACAAATATACGTGAAAACATCTTGGAGGCATCCATCTCGTCCCTTGAAGCTCCAGAGCATCCAAACTAAATCTGTAAATATGCTCGGTCTAACCCGAGCATTATAAGAAATAACACCCCGGATCATGTAGTAAACCAACGTGATAAATACACCTCAATTGGATTCTAAATGTTATAAAACCTTTCAAAAATAAAGGTATCTCGTAAGACCATGCCGCACATGAACACGGGTGGGTTTTTAACTTACGATAACCAAACAATTTCATAGGAAATCTTATGATAATGTTTAGGGTTTAAAATAGATATTGAATCATAGCCAGAATTTTTACATTCATTAAATTCCAGCATAATAGGTATAAAACTAAGTCCAAAGGCACTTATTAGAGAATGGATTTCCAAACGATGACAAGGCTACCAGGGTATCGCCTGCCACAGTACACCACTAGAAAATGTACCCAGGTCGAACTTATTGACCCCTGCAAATCAAGATCGGCATACTCCTTAATGGCTAGTACCAAATATGTTATCACCCTGGTTGCTTTGCAACCTTTTCCCGACAGCTCTCATGCACAACCAAATCCATATGTGTGTATATATATGTGTGTGTATATATACATATATATATATAGTAGAAGTGTGATGACAATACCCTAATGGGTGTAACCCACATGACCGTGGAGCATAACCTATGTTTTAGTCATTCCCGGTTTGTGAGGCTTGAGGCTAGATTTTACCTTTTATACGACAATCCTACTTAAAAATGATAACACTACCCTCAAGAAAAATTACAATGCTAGCATTCATCCATAATAGTTGTTCAGGATATGAACAAACCAAAGGCACTACTTCTACTATATCCATTTTGGAATCACCCTCAGGATTAGTAGCAAGTAGCACTTGCACTTCAAAGAGCTCCATATCGATTCCATCATCCTTCGATGTCTTTAATTCGAATGCTTATGCCGGTTCAAAGTGGGTTCGGATAATATATCTGATCCTAGTCTCTCAAAACCAACAACGATAATTTAAAAACTAGCTAAGACTTGATAGTCGATTATTTACCTATCGAATAAATAAACTATTTATCCAGAAATTTAACCAAGCACGGTTAAGCACAAAGAAACAACTAAGCCTCTTTAATTTATCCTTCCGTTAAATTAAACCACTTTGTAAATACTTGTATTTAAAATACTTTTACAAAGGTATAATCACAAACCATCTCTTCTCCTTTCCATATTTGAAAATATTGATATATTCATCTCAACTATATAAATATACCCACGAAACCTTAGGAAAATCTTTTCCATTTACTTAAATTAAACAATATAAGTATATTCACAAAGCGCTACACTTCCAATAATTAGGAAATGTACCCATATACTTATCTCGATGGTATAAGCCTATTCACAAATCTTAAGATAGATTTCTTTTCCAAAACCCCACTTAATTTGGGTTAAATAGATGTTAATTAAAAACATTGATAATAATAAACCCAAAACACTTTTTGTGTAAATAAACAGATTGTATGGAAATTAAACCATATATACTCACTACCATTTCCCGATTTCAAACAGTACCATCCATCGGTTAACAATGAGATCGAACAAGTAAAAAAACTATCCTTGCCTTAACAGCCGTTCTTAATTCTCAAGATATAGATGAGTTTTCATACCTCAGAATTTGGTGTTAATTTTAAAAAGAACATTTCCATACCACCGTAATTTAAAATGATCATTTATGGAAGTCGAGTTTCGGTCTTTTTATAAATACCTTTTCATAAAATGTCTTTGTAAAACTCCTTATACTTACAAACTCCTTTTATAAAATATTTTTTATAAATTATAAAATTCCCTTTTTAAACACCTAAATATAATTATAAACCACCTTTTGTAAATCTCCAAATTTATTTAATAAGCTCCTTTATAAATATCCTTTATACCTTTGTAAAACCCTTTTATAAAATTACATTTATAAAACTCATTTTATAAATCCCAAATTTATTTGCAACTCTTTTTATAAAAACTCTAAACTCGTTTATAAAACTTCTTTTATAAATTTCTTAGTATAATTGCAAAAATCCTTTATAAAACAAACTCCAAATATAAACCAAACTCTAGGTATAAACTAAACCTCTAAATATAATTATAAATCACCTATACTAATAATAACATGACCATCTATATAATACAATAAATTCACAACTATGATTTATTCTTCTAATTTATCAAATGATAATACTCTCCTTTATTTAGAATACCATTTATAAACCTATACTTTTGTTTATAAAATACTACTTATAAATCTCTCTTTAATTTATAAATACCATTTATTATTATGTTTCTTTATTTCAATATTCTACATCAAATGTTTCACAAATATTTATTTCAAAATATTTGTATCTTCTTTATAAAAACAAAATAACCTTAAAATAAAAGGCAAGCCCCTTTTATTTCCTTTAAAAATAAACATTCATTATTATAAAAAAAAAATTCAATAAAGATAAATACTTTCCAAAATAAATTTAAAACAATTACATATATACATAATTTAGAAAATAATAAATAAAGAAGTTGAGGTAAAATAGAGAAGTTCAAAAACTATTTAAAATTATCACAGAAAATCCAAAAGGGCATATTAAAAATCATTTTCAAATCAGAAACACTTTCCAAAATCAAATAGAAATTAATAGTTTTTTTCAAAATACTATATCGAGGCCAATAGTTAAAGCACATAAGCAATGCTACTATTACATTTTTTTTAAAAAGGTTCAATTTTTAAACATATGTATGTATCACATCCAGTATGACAAAACAATCAAATTTCAACATTTAACAATCCATATAACATGTAATATGACTGAAATACAATCAATAGGAATATAACTGGAAATTAAAAATCAGAATGTCGAGAGATCTAGGTTTCTTTACAAATTTCCTTATATTTCAATTTAAATGTCACTCGCTTTCAAAAAGCGGATATTTAACCAAACCGGCCAATAATTTATCCAAAACAGAAAACAATAAATTTTATTTACTATATATCTTATTGATTATCCAAAAAGATGAGTTTAACTCACTGAAATTTTAGCAGATTCTTAGGCGTTTCAGTTTAAACTAAAATTGATAGACGTCGATTTTAGTCCAATATTCCATTAGCTCCAATTCAACGAAACCAGTTCCATCATGTAGATATCGCCATTATGAGTACAACGCAAAAGACCGTGTCTCAATTGGACCTCGTATGAGAGAGTATTGCATTTTATAAGATTTTGAGATTTAAATATTAATAAATTATACTTAAACACTAAGTAAATATTAATCACCGAGCTATAAACTAATCCCACCCCAAACACCTTCTTCCTGCTTATACGTAGAAACCAGAAATGACATAGCCAAACTTCATCCCTCAAATGCTCCTACCCTAATGCATGAAAACTGCAACAACTTCACCATCGCCTTTCCTTTCTCGAGCTCCACGTTCCCATCCCAAAAATTCCACATTTGACATCTCGCATCAAACCCCGCTTATAGCACTCCACCTCATCCATACAAATGTTGCTTTCATCTATACCCAACCGTACACCTCCATACTTCAGGACAAGGTGCTCCTCTACTCGATAAACCCACTGCATACGACCCCACGACCTAACTCCATCCCTATCGATCACAACCGCTAACCCTAGTCGACTGTCCAAACGTCGAACAAGACCAAATGTCACTGCACCCTACTTCGAGCTGTGTTTTGAAGCCCTTGCTCTAATAAACACAATAGGACCGATTTCATGATTTTTAGATGATTATCAGATTTGTTATGAATTTTTAAAGTGGGAAGCTTGCTTTCTTTTTACAGGTATGTGAAAACTTGAAGAAGTGAAGTGAAAAAATGAATTCGAGCATGATGGGATGACGTACAGTTATACCCAACAATTTACATTACATGAAACTTAAGTTAAACTAAAAGTCCAAGCTACCTAGCAAGTCAACTTTCTCATCACCATTAAAGCAAAGTTTAAAAAATTAAGTTTGATTTGACTTGGGAAAAGTTTTGTGTAACAACCCGCATATTTTACGATTTAATATTTAAATATTTTATTAAATATAGAATTGTTAATCGGATTGAAGTCCGAAAAGCTACCTTTTGCAATCAGTCGAATTAGGACTCGAGACCACTTCCATTGAGTCCAAAATGGCGTTTGCGATTTTTTTAAGTATAACCATCGATATGTTTGGAGTTGACTGAATTTTGCTATTTTTCACTTAGGGCTTTGGGTTTGGGTTTTAGCCCAATAACCTAACATAACACCCTAGCTCAGTTCCACCTCTTCTCTTCATTCACTTTCATTTCCTAACACTTTCAAGCTTTTGAGATTATTGGTGAAAAAAGATTGGAAATAGAAATTCAAAACCCTAGTTTCCTTTGCAAGCTCCATTTCTTGCTCCAAATTCAAAGAGAAGCTTAGGTAAGCATCCTCTTCATCTTCTCCAACTCATTCTCTGTTCAATTTCAGAAATTTCCTAAACCTAACTTAGGGAATGTTCTTCTTTTAAGCTTAGATTCAAGCTACTTGGGTTGAAGTGAAGAGTGTTGATCTTTCCTTTGTGATTAAGCTTCTCATCCATTGTTTTTGGGTTTAAATGTGAGATTTTTATCTCACATCTATGTCTATAACTATCTTTGATTGTTAGGTATGAATTCCTAGCATCTTTACATGTTCATTTGATGTTGATTTGGATTGATTTGGTGAATATTCCAATTTTTGGTTTTTAAGTTCAATTTTGTGAAAATCCTTTTTATGGATGTTTGAACACGTTAGTCGGGCGTTTCGGAGGGCCATACAAGGCTTGGTTGTCATTTGGCATAAATCCTCAGTCGAAGTTGCTCGTTCGTTCGCTTCCATCCGTGTTATCGAATTTGCCCCAAAGAGGGTTAGGCTGAATGTGCTTCAGAAGCAGGTTCAGTCGATTGAACCAGGGGTTCAGTCGACTGAACCAGAATATCAAAATTGCTTAGAAGTAGGTTCAGTCGACCAAACCAGACCCAGGAAATTGCCTGGGTCTGTATCAGTCGACTGACCATCTAGGTCAGTCGACTGACCCTGGGGATACGAAATTTGTATCCCTGTGTCAGTCGACTGACCACCTGGTTCAGTCGACTGACCTGCTTGCTACAGCCCCATTTAATTATTTTGCTTTGATTTCCAATTTTTATCGATTCGTGATTATCTGATTTGTTGTTATCATTTGTTATCGATTTTGATGACTTCTATTTTGGGATTTTTGGGTATATCCATTTTGATGGATTCGGCATCGATTTCTACGGATTTGATTCACGTCTTCGTATGTGGATTTTGGTGATTTATTATTTTTACAATCATTTTTGTGACTTGTCACTTCTAAATATAAAGGTTTTCTATACTAGTAGTAAATACTTAAACTTTCACAAAGATGATTTCAACTCTATTTTTAATACAAAGCTCATTTATAAAACTGTTTTTCAATCTATTAGTATATACAAACCTTTACCTCATTCGTATGAGAAATCTAATTAAACGGCTTAGTAAAACAAGTGGTATGAAACGCTTGCGTTTACTTCGTCAATTAATTTTTGGACTTGTTCGATTGAAACTCTTGTGACAATTTTCGAGTGAAAATCTACAATCTGTTCGTAAATATTTGAGTTAAGCAAGTGGTTATGGGACATGAAGCTAAACTCTTATATTTACTAGCTTAGTGTAATCGACACTTCTTGATGATCGATGATGATCATTTTTTGGTTTAGACTAGCGATTTGCGATGTCTCTTTGTCCACGTGGGGGACCGTACCCCGATTTATGGAGCTTCGTCTCATTTTTATGGGCTAGCGACCCATGATCGTTTATGGAGTTTCGGTTCATTGGACGTACCGTTATTGTACTGCGTCGGTGTTCCGAATTATTGGAGTTTCGGGATCATCGGGCGTACCGTTATTGCACTACGTCGTTGTTTCGAAATATTTGTGTCTCAGGTTCATCGGGCGTACCGTTATTGCACTACGTCGTTGTTCCAACTCATTTGAATTTTAGGTTCCTCGGGCGTACCGTTATTGCACTACGTTGTTGCACCATTTGTGATACACGTGTTGGTGAGTTTTCATGCTTCCGTTTGTGATAGGCCTTCCCCCCTTTTGATTTCTGGATTTCTCGTTGTGATTTCTAGAATTTGTGTTTCACCTACTTTCTTGGATTGGAATTGATATGTTTTTGTCAATATTTGTGTTTTGGTGAATTATTTAAAGACTGTGATTCTTTTTGGTGCTTTGGGTTGATTTGAGATATTGTATGATTTTTGTTAATATTTGATGTATACTTGACACAGTATGGCATTTCCTTGTTATCATACGTTTTGGGTCATATCTCTTATCCTATATCATTTTATCTGATATTTATAGCTAGACTGATCCGTTTATTATTTTCTTCTTAAATAATACTCGGGTCAGACCGAGATATTTCAGGTGCTTCTGCTTGACTTCCTATCAGGGATTATCATCTAATTTTTGGCTAACTACTTCAGATTAGTAGTTTTGTTATTATACATTTGAGATATAGACTCCTTGATGTATAATTATTCTTTTGCCTAGCACTTGTATCTATTCTCCTGTGATGTAGTGGATCTTGTTTTACCACTACTTTGATGTACACTTCTTTGTGTTATATTCATATCTGTTTCCGCCTTTGTGATATGAATGTATGTGACTGATTTTGTTATGTTTATTTCTATATTTGTTTCCGAGGTCCACCTAGCCACTGTGTGGTAGCTTTGAGTTTGTATTAGATATGTCGGGTTTCCACTTGAAATGAAGTGTAAGTTATATTTTCTGACATATCGATACTTGCACAAAGCAATTACACAGATGGTTGCTCCTCAACAGCCTTATTCTTCGTGCTAGTCGACGACATTACTTAGTAGTGTCCTTGGCTAGCGAGAGTATAGAGGTGGGGCGTCACATTTTGAAACGAAAAACTTTATGGTACTTTATTACCCAATAGACTGTTTGCATACGGACTACGAACGACAGAAATAATAATACGATCACGAAAAAAAATGCGGTACGATCTCAAAACAATAATAATATATACTAATTAACGACTCTATAAAATCACGAAAATACCATCGTTTGCTAGAAAATCGTTAAACAATGGTCTAAATAATTTCAAATTTAAAAATTATGGAAAAATCAAATAAATTAAATTAAAAATACACCACCAGAAATCAAGTTGTTATATTAAAAATAAATATTCTTAGTATTTATTTAATTCGAAACAAACTTGAATATTTAAATAAATTAAAATTCTCATCAAAATGTTAAAAAATTTGAGTCATTACTATAAACCTTTCAATTTTCATTTCCTCACTTGTATTCACTTCATATAACTTAAAATCAAGTATAGGCTGGCCATTGTTAGAGATATGAGAAGAGAAATAGCTATTCAAAGAAACAGCTTAGGGGGATCAAATCAACACATAAAGTTCAATCTCTTTATCTAATTAAGGTGAATAATATTTATCCATCTCATAATTGTATGTTTATTTCAGTTTTGTGATTGTTGTTATGTTATGTTATGATTGATTAGTTGATTATATGCTTGAATGATTGATAATTGGATTTACTATGAAATTAAATAATAGGGTTTAAGTGTGAAAACCTAGTTTATGACTTTCAAATGGCTTGAAATCTGGATATGACGTTTATAATATTATTTTAGAAGTGGGTTTTTAATTTCATAATTTGTCAAGCAAGTATGAATATTTATGAATTTCCAAAGTGAGGAAAAGGATCTATTTTGGCTTTTAATTATTAAAAAATAATTAACTAATGTTTTTGGTCTCAAAATTTTTATTTGCCAAAGAATATATTAATTCTGATTTTCAATGATTTTAGGGGATTTTTCCCAAGTGTTTATTATTTTATATGAATTTATTAGTCTAGAAAGGCTTAATAATTATAGTAAAATAATTATATAAGCTAAATGGTTTGAAAATTACTTTGAGAATGTTAAATATGGCTTACATCCATTTTATGGAAATGAAATTGACAAAGTGTAGTCTTAATTAATAGAAATTAGATATGGACTAAGAGTAGGTGAAAAGAAATTACTTTAAATGGGAAATAAATAGTTTTTATGTTAATTACGAGCTTTCCATGACACCGGTAATCGATGCCCAAGTCAATCCATGTCGCAGCTATCGATGTCGTCTTCAACCAAAAGGAAAGCATATGATATCAACTGCGTTTGTATGGAATGATTCCAATCAGGTTTAAGCGTAGTTATAAGGGTTCTCAATATTAAATTAACAACAACATGACTAATCTTATGACTTACCAATGCTGACATAAACCTAAAGCATGCGATATTTACCCCAACTACCTACTTCCGATATTAGGGTTAGGTGGCATTGATGCTGCTTACCAAGGCGCAACTATCTATGCTAACATTAGTATATGGTGGCAATGATGCTGCATATTTTATTTTGGCTTTAACTGTATTATGGCAGTAATGCCGCTAGTATTACATTCGAGATTAAAGTATTACAGTAATGACGTCACATAACTTAACTTCGACATTATTCCTTTAAGGAAGCAATGCCTCATATGTTACCTAAGACATTAATGGCATAAAGCGGATATAATGCCGCTGATTTTCTTATTACAATAATGTCGTATGTGAATGATTTTGGTAGTCTTTGTATGATGACATAGTAGCCTTTGTTTCTTGAAATCAATATCAACTATTTTAAGGTATTAATGTCGGAGGTCATCAATATTGACATCCATGTTTTAAACTATAGAGATATACTTTATACAAACCAAAGACCATGTCGCTTATATTTAGTAACCTATATGTAATATCATATGTCGTAGATGATTTTGGCCATATGGTCTTATGCTTTATAAATCAGAATGCTTTAACATGATTTTGATATTCGAGGGCGTGTCGACAGTTGTTGGCAATATTAATGCCACATTTTATTAATTTACATAGCTTTATTATATGGCTTCATGACCTTAGGTTTTTTGGTACAACCATCTTTTAGTGATTTCGAAATTAATAAAACTATTTTGAAAAGCATATATTTTAGCATATTATTATGAATAAGTAAAGGATTATATTTTCCTTATTTTAAATATGATTTCAAAGGTAAATCATTAATAAAGAATAATGTTTTTAAGGAAATATAGAGGGTATTAAGCTCAGGATTTTATAGGGGAATTTATCACCTTTAGATAAATTATGATGGAACATCCCGACTCAAGAATTAGATATTAGAAAACCAGATAATGGGACTAGCAATGAGTAGATCCCTATGCTTCAATTGTTAAGGGTAAAACTAAAAGTTGGTTTACACATAGAAAAGAATATATAACTTAGATTGGTCGTTGGTTGGCCTGCAAAACCACTAGGTTCATACCGAGCATATCAAAAATATAAGATAGACAAATTATCAGGATAATAATAAGATGATCGTGTTTGGGCGGACTGTCTAGTTTCCTATTAACGGTAAGTTGGAGAATCTTGGTATATCTGGTAGGCTCGAGTCAGCCATATAGGTTTGTAGTGACCCTAGAAAGACTATGACGTAGAGATAGATAGTCAATTAATTAAGACAGATTGGTAAGGTTTACCCATGTAGCATGCATGCATATAACTGTTTATGTTTGTTTCACCATTGAGAATGCAGGAGCATGGTTGTGATTGACATATTTCAAGAAGATACCAGTGAAGGGAAATCCTGTTCTCCTTGGCGGCACAGTCTCACTAGATATCTATTATTGAGATGGCATTTTATTTTTAACACCAAACTTTTTGTACGACTCGAAATTTT
This sequence comes from Allium fistulosum, assembly GCA_030737815.1. NCBI lineage: Eukaryota > Viridiplantae > Streptophyta > Magnoliopsida > Asparagales > Amaryllidaceae > Allium > Allium fistulosum. Next base: position 1,111,307,806 of record CM060907.1, on the reverse strand, counting down.
TGTTTTCCCCCTTTAACTCTCGGGTGCTCATTTGAGTAGTTCAAGAGTAAGGGTTCCAAGTTTTAGGTTTGACGAATAAAGCATTCACAGACGTGAAGGAGGCAGAACTAGCTATATAGGAGCCTATTTCTATCCATTGCAGTTATTAACATTTTTTTGAATGTATGTTATGGTAGAAATTGCATCTATCTAGTGTTAAAATATGATCAACCAAGGGGGCATCTTCATATATCGCACTTGAAGTATTTTGTAATAATTATATTTTATCTAAACCTGGGCAATGTTTTTGGATTATGTAATGAATATGGAAATTTTTAATTAAATGTGTTTTCATATTCCTATACTTTTGATGTTAATGATACTATAAACTAATCTCATTTTGTCATCCAGGGATAATACTATTGAAGACTGCAACCTTTATAGCGCTTATTATTGGGCCTCAGAATAATGTTACAACTTGGTATCGGAGCAAAGGTTTATGTAAAACCAAAAGAATTTTAAACTTTAAAAGTGTTTTGAGAACATAATCCAAATGAATCTGATAATGAGAGTGGGATATGTGTAGGGCTGTCAATGGGTCGGGTCGGGTCGGGTTTGGGTCGGGTCAAGTTGGGTTCGGGTTGATTTTAAATGGGTTGGGTCAACCAGTTTATTAAACGGGTCAGAAAAGGCTCAACCCGAACCCGACCCGTTTATAAACGGGTTGACCCGACCCGACCCGTGTAACCCGAGTATAAACGGGTCGGGTCGGGTCGTAAATGGGTTGGGTCAACCCGTATAAGGTGTAAATGGGTCGTAAACGGGTCGGGTCAACCCGTATAAGGTATAATTGGGTTGTAAACGGGTCAGAACGGGTCGGGTCAACCCCTATAACCTGTATAAGGTACAAACGGGTCATAAACGGGTTGTGTCGGGTCGTAAACGGGTCGGGTCAACCTATATAAGTATAAACGGGTTGTTAACGGGTCAATTTTGGGTTAGCGGTCAACCCGAAACCCACCCGTTTATAAACGGGTAAAATTCGGGTTGACCCGAAAATGACCCACCAAATTAACTGGTCGGGTTAACCTGCTAATTTCCGTGCGGGTTTCGGGTCATGTAGGAAATTAACAGCCCTAGATATGTGATAACGCTATAGTAACGTACTCGTATTTGCTATATATAAGTATATGTATCTTGTTATTATTCCCTCCCTCTCTTAGACTGTTCTTCCATGTTTTATAAAGGTTTGAATTGATAGGGAAAGTAAGACATGGAGGCAGGAAATGGAAGAGTGAATCTCGATGGAGGAAGCACCAAAACCAATGGGAATGTCAGGCTCAACACTACAATGAATCCGATTTGACAAACGGGTGATAATGTAGATGCTGGGACATCACCAGTAGATATGGGAGCTATGTACAGTTCTTTGTCAAATGATGCAAGCTGGAGTTGCAGCTGGATTAGTAGGTGGTAATGCTTGAGGAGCAAATCCTGAAGTTCTAATCGTCAACGATTATGATGTGTTGAGTCCGGATTATGCAAAACTCGGTGGAAAGGAATTTATTAAAATGGAGGATGCTATCGAAGTTGAGAATTGGTTGTTGCACCGTGAAATGATTTTTGCTAATTTAGGCCTAAACAATGAGCTGAAGAGGAGATTGGAATCCAGGAAATTACAAGGAATTACGTTATCTAGTGAATAGTGTAACTATGGGGGTTCCAGAGGAAAACTTGACTTCGGTTGAGTTCAAGAGAAGATTTGAAGAGAGTGTCATGTGTGAAATAGCCAAATCAAGTATTCTTAGTGTAACGACCCGTAAATTTCAACTGTTTTAATAACGTAATTAGTTGAAATTTTGTGAAATTTTAAATGATAAAATTTTGAAATAAAAATTTAATATTTGGAATACGTCTAGTTAAACATAGCAACTGGTAAATTTTCGTCCGAAAATACGAAAGTTTATTTCGCGCGTAAATTTACTTCATTTTAATCAGTTAAAAGGTAATGAAAATAAAATGTTTTCGAAACCTAAATATTTTTATATAGAAAAATTCTAAACCATCTTCTGAGCAAGATTTCAGTTTGTCGTTTTTCCAAATTCGGACATCTTTGGCTTCGTCGATCTTATTTTTCAGTGTTTTTCTTGCATTTTTCGCTGGTAGAAAATTCGAATTTTTATAATTCGATCGAACCACTGATATCTGTATACCGTTGTGATCATCTCGTCGTGCTGATCTAAATGATATATTCATTTCCGTATTTCGGAGTTCCGATACACAGTGAAATATATGTAACGATTCAGCGTATCGGTACGTTTAAACCTTTCAATTCCTTGTGTCCATTCATTAGCTACTGCTGGAATCTATTAGCCGTTGCTTTTGTATCTCCGGGGTTTAAGGACGATCATTTCTTTTCCAACGTTTGATTATTAAAGTCGGTTCGTTTTTCTATTTGAAACTTCAGCTGTACATTTAAAATTAATGCATATATTATTCTTCTTCATACTCCTTTGCGTTTCCCAGATCCACTTTCATGCCTCTCTGTTCTTCACCCCTTTCTTTCACACACCTCGCCTACAACATCAACCTGGTCTCTTCCTCTTCTTTCCTCTCATCTCGCCTGCCGTTTATAAAAAAAAAAAAACAAACAAAAATCAGAAGCATAAAAGTCGCCTCCTTCTGGCTGTGAAGCCGACCTTGTCAGCCTCGTCCACCTCTCCTGGCCATGGCAACGCATCACCTTGGCTGGCTAAGCATACCACCCGCGAAGTCGAGCTTCCCATTGAACCTGCCGCCGTACTGCCCCACCACCGGAGCACGTGTCCCGCCTCATCACCGACTTCACTCGAACCAGCCTCCGCCCCTGCAAGCTTCCACCCTCCACTGCCGCACGTCAAACAGTACATCCACCTCCGCCTGCTCGCTCCTATTTTTCCCACCTCCGTGCTCGCCGAGACCCGCCTACCCACTAGCTCACCCTCGCCCACGTATGCCTCCATCTATCTTCCCACGCCAACCTTGAAGCCATGAAAACCCAAATGCCACCAAGCAACATCAACCGCCTCATTCATCTTCCACCTCGTCAGCCCTACTGTGCAGTAACATCCCTACTCTATGACTGCATGGCTGAGGCGCTGCATCTCCACCTAACGCCCTCTGGCCTCCATTCCTTCCCTCTTGCGTTTGGCCAAGCAGCCTTCCTTCCTGTTGTGTATATAGGTAAATTTTTATATATAGTTATATATTAGTTCTTTAGGCACAATTACATATTATTTAGTAACAGTAGTTTACATATATCTGACTATTTGTTTTATATATAAGGTTATCAAGTTAGGTGTATATTCATGGTTAACGTTTTCTCTCAGGTTGTGTATTGTTTTAAAATTTTATGCATGTTTATTTTAAAAGAAATTTCGACTGATATGTATATTGGAAGCAGCCGAGTTTTGCAAGTATTATATGCACTATAATATATATACGCATTTCCTACTTGAAGCTTATATCCTCTAGCATACGAAAGCTATATATATTAATTAGTTATACCTGATATAATTTTGTGTTTATTGTATTCTTCACTTTTGGTTTTAAATGTTGTATATTTGAACAGTCATATGTTTTGCAAGTATATATATATATATATATGTTTACATTTTAGTTTTATGACTTCAGATTTTGTATATATAATTGATATAGAAGTTGTTGTACTATAAGTTGCATGTTAGCCCTTTCTTTGAATGGGTGTCTTTAAATTGGAGCTATGTGTACAAGTTTTAAAGTATTAATTTACAATGGCGGTTTTAAAAATGTATGCAGATTAAGTATGTAACGTTGTATAGGTTTACATTCATCTGTTGTGGTATAACGAGAAAATTACATGGTTAAATTTTAATACGGCATGTACGTATGTTGTTTGAAAAAGAAAAAAATGATTTGGTAGATATATATTTAGTTAATATGTGTTTAAATCTATTTGTACATAAATATAATGTATTTATCTCATTTTAATATACGTTTGGATTTAGAATATGAGTTGATATACATAGTTATACACATAAATCATTCGTACCAAATTATCTTCTTCGATCCAGTTCTGATTGGTTCTCATCGATTTCTGTTATCAGATTCTGTTCGTCAAATTCGTGCCAATTTGCTTTGCTTGGATTTGTAACTCAATTTCAAGGTCCGTATCAGTGTACATATCCGTGTCATCTCCCGATCTCTCTAGCCTCGAAAGGTGAGCACTCACTCACGATTAATGTTCTTTTATTTATTAAATTTGATTTCAATTGAAACGACAATTGAAATATGCTGTTGTTAGTTAATTACACTGTTATATATGCTATTGCCTGTATCAGTTCACCTGTGACATTTGACACCATTATCTGTTATATATATGAAATGATAATCCAGTTTGGTTGTTAATTGATTGATTGTTGATTTTTATATTGGACGTTAAATTGTTAATGTTAAATTGATAAATAGTATGAAATTGAACTGGATATAGTATAATTAAATGTTAAATTTGATTAACTGACATTTGTATAATATGACCCCTTTAACTGTTGAAATTATCGACACGTAGTTTTTGTTTAATTTCATTTTGAACCACTGAATGTATGTTGTTAAATTGATAATGTAGGAAATTGTAAATAGACGATAAGTGAAAATCGTAATGTAATAATCTTTAATCTACATGAAATGATAGTGTAGATTCTAGAAATAGTTATATTAATTCGTACAAATAACAATGCGAATTAATACGGTTATTTCGGGATTATTTGAATTGATTATTGGATTGATATTGATTATTGTTATTGCTTGTTTATTTACTTTGACACCATCCCTGTTATTACACTGCAAGTTCCCTTTACTATGTTTTGATTTTGGAATTGAATTGGAATCGGGTTGAAATGATAAATACCCAAAATTGAACTTTGACCTAGGAATGAAAATTAAATAAAACCCGATTGGTCAATAATTTGATCTGAAAATAAATTGAAGATTTATTTGAATAAATAATATGCTTTTGAAATGAAGTTGAAATTTGAATTTTAATGAAAGGAAAATGTTAATATATAATAATCTGAAACAAAATATTAACAATGTAATTGATGAAAGAATGTGGTTTAATTTGAGAAGTTATCGAATTAAGTTTGAAATTATAATTAAGTTTGAAATTATTAAACTTTGAAATGATTTAATAATTAAGTTTGAAATTATTAACTTTGAAACTATTTAATAATTAAGTTTTGAATTATTTAATAATTAAATAAGATTGGATTATTTAATGATTAAATTGAATTGAACTCTTTAATAAGTAAAATTGAACTTTTGAATAAGTGAACTTTACTTCGTAAATAATTGAAATTGAGTTTCTTGATTAAGTAAGTTTTGGAAAATTATTTAAGAAAGTAAATAAGTGAAATGGAATTTATTTAACAAGAAATGAAGATGTGATATTTTTGGAATTAATGTAAAACTTGTAAGTGAAAGAATTGATTTGACGAATTTAGTTTAATTCAAAATTGTAAATTTTGATTTATTGAAGTTGAACTTAAGAATTGATTTAATGAATTGGAAATTTAATAGAAATTATTTTGAATGGCAAATTTACTTAATGAATATTGAATGAAATCGATAAATGAATTTAAATTGATTTAAATGTTAAATCAAATTAATTTAAATGATTTCGGAATGAAACTTATTTACGAACTTGAATCAATATTTGAATTGTTTTAAATAGAAATTGAAATTGAATTATAAGATTTTGAAATTGTGAATTTGGAAGTTTTGAAACGTAAATTATTGGAAATTGGTTCTGAAAGACAAATGAAATGTTGATTTACGAATTCTATTTGAAATTGAAATTGATTTGGTTTTGAAATAAATAAACGACCAATCGGTGAAATAATTACGAAAGTTATTAAAGAGACCGGAATTCGGTTATGGATATACTCTCTATCTAAATCGAAAACCACTTTAATAACTATACGCGGAGTGATGATCCAGAACGAAGTGGATGATTTTGGTGAACGCGTTGACTGAAGAAAGAGAACGATTTTGGATGACCCCTGACATGACTAAAACAGGAGCCGCGCCGGGCCATTGAGGATCGCCATCTCTAGCGGACACACTTCTTCGATACCATATCTATTACTTTTGTGATTCGATTTGGGTGCACCCCTTGATTTGGGAGTGTTGTTTCGCGGTGTTGGGATAGTAGCTGCTATGCCCAACATCAGTCCGGATCACGCAACTACTAGTATCCTAGTTGGTATCGCCTCATGTACCTTGTCATACTGATTATCCTATTCGCGACCACTACGATTTTGATTTGTACCTTTAGTATATGGATTGCCCTCTGGTGACTTCCGGTTTTGGGGAAACTACGGTCTTGTATATGCTTTTGGGAATAAAAATTTGTTAAGGGTGGAATGGGCCATGACTTAACGCTATTTTGATATCTTTTATATTACTGATAGACATTATCTACTTAGCGTATATTACTACCTAGTAGATAGTTTGACGGATCCTTAAAGGATGGTTATTCCAAACATCCTTTGAGTTACTTGTATTTCAATTGCTATTTCACTTGAGTTGGATTTATTAATATAAGAATGTTAATCCTGACTCGAGTGTCTTGTGTTTTGCTTTACGCTCGGGTCAGACTGAGTGGTTCAGCTTTCGAGACTCACCTTTGGAGTTGGAGCTTCGCTTGGAGATCCAGCTATCTATCCAGCTTTCAAATATTCGATGATTCCAGTGATGTATTCTGCTTTGTATCTGATGTATCATATTACTCTTCCGTTGTATCTGGTTTAACTCTGATGTATCGTATTACTCTTCTGTTGTAAACTCTGATGTATCTTATATATTCATATAGTAGCTTCATGAACTACTCTCTCTTTTATTTCCGCTGCACTTATTACTCTGTGTCTGTGATCTGTGATTATTTATCTACTGTATATGTTCAGTTTTGCCAATTTAAATTAACAACGCGGTATTTTGAGCAATTCAACTCCGGCATGAGTGTCTACCTATTCACTTATAATGGACGCGAATGGTCCAAAATTCCGGGTCGTTACAGTTGGTATCAGAGCTTTGGTAGCTCTAGGCAAAACTCAACATATAGGGTAAATGTATTTACAGAATCACTCTCATTCGAGTTTCAATCTCTTCCTTTGACTCAATTCCTTTGAATTTTGGAACGTTCTCCTCGGTTCCGAAATTCATTCGTGTCCCTCACTATTCGTCTTCTTTCAATTCTGGAGCACCCCATAACTCCATTCTGAATGTTATCTATAATAGATCGGCGGTCTCGCCAATCTTCGAATGATTCGTAAAGGATTAAACTCCTTTACAATTGGCATTGGTTTACCGTAGATTTCTATATCCTCGGTTTACGATGCTATCTATCTCCTGCTATACCTGGATTCTATTTCTTGAGATTGGATGTTGATTTACCTCGAAATTCAGCATCGATCTTATTCTTGAAGTCACGGTCGACCCGGTTATGGTTGCCCGCGATTTATATAAGATTATCTAATTCCTTATTCGGTTAAATAATCATCTTATCTTTCGTTCCAACTTATTCTCAAATCAAAATTTTCTTTGATTGAATTAATCAAATTTGAATCTCTACCCTTGCTTTGAATCCATTCCTGTATCGTCAAGCAAAGAAGTGTATTTGTAAATTAATTTTAAAATGTTTTAATATATACTGTGTTGTTTAAGTTTTTGATGTTGATTTGGGTTTCCGATCGATTCGTCTGATCAACGCTATCGATAGGATTTCCAAAACACTTGAACAGAGCAAACTGACACAATATCGTTTTCAAATTTGATAAATAAGATAATTTTGACTCATTATATTATATAAGTAAATTTTTTTCTGAAATTAAATTGTTAATGAATTTGTGGTCATAAATGATATTATTTGATTTCATTTGGTGTTTTGTAAACCATTGATTTACCAACTTATGAATAAAGAGAATTATAAACTTGGCTATAATTTGATTTGAAATTTGAAATGTATTTAAACCAAGAATTTGAAAAAAAAAAAAAAAATTTAAAGTATATATTATTTAACGTATTTTCAAATAGAAATCGTTTTCAAAGAATTTTTAAAATGCTGAAATCAGAGCTCTTCTCTTTGTCGCTGGAAAATAATTTCGGTGATGGCGGCCGCATCATCGACATTCATTTTCGAGTTTCGAAGTGGAGATACTATTCTGTAGCTTTGCTACGGTTTGTTTTGAAAAATATTTTGATTTGAATTTCTTCAGTATAATTTGATTTATATATGTATATAAGTATCTTATTTTAAAAAAAAAATTAATTAATTTGATTTTGATATAAATATAGTATATATATCTCCAAGTTGTTTAAAGTTAATCGGAAATCTAATTCTTAAATTTTGTTAAAGGATGATTTTAATTATAAATAAAACCAAAATTTGGATTAAATATTTAAACTTGAAAAATTGAATTGGGAAAATTTTATTTGTATATTGTTCAACTGCATTCTAATACGACTTACCTAAATCATTCAGAAGTTGAATATGTAATTGGATAATATATAATATAAATTGAATTTATAAATAAAATTTGAGTGTTTATAATAAATGTTATACACTAAATTTTGATTATAAAGATGTTAATAGAGTTAGATAGGATAATAAGTAAACTCAGTTAATAATGAAATAAATTTGTTTGAAAGAATTAATAAATTTGTTTCGAAAGAATTAATAAATTGAAATTTGATCAACTTATGAAAATACCTTGAATTTAAAAGAAATTAATAGATGTAAATTAATTTAAATCAAAACTTTTATGTTTTAAATTAATTTATATGGGTTAAATATATGTGATTAGATATATTAAGTAGAATAAATTTAACAATAATTTGGAATAAAGAAGAATTTTAATTATTGAAAATACAATATGATTTTAATAAAAGATTATTCAAATTTATGGTTTTAGAAATTGTAAATTTAAGATAATTGGATAATAAGATAATGAATTTAGAAATAGTTGAGATTGATTTTAGTAAAATCAAATGGATTAAATCAATTATTGAATATCAATTAATTTAAATTTGAATTTATATGGTTTAAATTAATTGTTATTTTGTATTTCAAATCTGTTTTCTTTCTGGTTGTTTCTATCCTCCTACCTCGTTCCTTTTCGGGGACAAAAAGTTTTGAGTGGGGGAGAGTGTAACGACCCGTAAATTTCAACTGTTTTAATAACGTAATTAGTTGAAATTTTGTGAAATTTTAAACGATAAAATTTTGAAATAAAAATTTAATATTTGGAATACGTCTAGTTAAACATAGCAACTGGTAAATTTTCGTCCGAAAATACGAAAGTTTATTTCGCGCGTAAATTTACTTCATTTTAATCAGTTAAAAGGTAATGAAAATAAAATGTTTTCGAAACCTAAATATTTTTATAAAGAAAAATTCTAAACCATCTTCTGAGCAAGATTTCAGTTTGTCGTTTTTCCAAATTCGGACATCTTTGGCTTCGTCGATCTTATTTTTCAGTGTTTTTCTTGCATTTTTCGCTGGTAGAAAATTCGAATTTTTATAATTCGATCGAACCACTGATATCTGTATACCGTTGTGATCATCTCGTCGTGCTGATCTAAATGATATATTCATTTCCGTATTTCGGAGTTCCGATACACAGTGAAATATATGTAACGATTCAGCGTATCGGTACGTTTAAACCTTTCAATTCCTTGTGTCCATTCATTAGCTACTGCTGGAATCTATTAGCCGTTGCTTTTGTATCTCCGGGGTTTAAGGACGACCATTTCTTTTCCAACGTTTGATTATTAAAGTCGGTTCGTTTTTCTATTTGAAACTTCAGCTGTACATTTAAAATTAATGCATATATTATTCTTCTTCATACTCCTTTGCGTTTCCCAGATCCACTTTCATGCCTCTCTGTTCTTCACCCCTTTCTTTCACACACCTCGCCTACAACATCAACCTGGTCTCTTCCTCTCCTTTCCTCTCATCTCGCCTGCCGTTTATAAAAACAAAAAAAAAACAAAAATTAGAAGCATAAAAGTCGCCTCCTTCTGGCTGTGAAGCCGACCTTGTCAGCCTCGTCCACCTCTCCTGGCCATGGCAACGCATCACCTTGGCTGGCCAAGCATACCACCCGCGAAGTCGAGCTTCCCATTGAACCTGCCGCCGTACTGCCCCACCACCGGAGCACGTGTCCCGCCTCATCACCGACTTCACTCGAACCAGCCTCCGCCCCTGCAAGCTTCCACCCTCCACTGCCGCACGTCAAACAGTACAGCCACCTCCGCCTGCTCGCTCCTATTTTTCCCACCTCCGTGCTCGCCGAGACCCGCCTACCCACTAGCTCACCCTCGCCCACGTATGCCTCCATCTATCTTCCCACGCCAACCTTGAAGCCGTGAAAACCCAAATGCCACCAAGCAACATCAACCGCCTCATTCATCTTCCACCTCGTCAGCCCTACTGTGCAGTAACATCCCTACTCTATGACTGCATGGTTGAGGCGCTGCATCTCCACCTAACGCCCTCTGGCCTCCATTCCTTCCCTCTTGCGTTTGGCCAAGCAGCCTTCCTTCCTGTTGTGTATATAGGTAAATTTTTATATATAGTTATATATTAGTTCTTTAGGCACAATTACATATTATTTAGTAACAGTAGTTTACATATATCTGACTATTTGTTTTATATATAAGGTTATCAAGTTAGGTGTATATTCATGGTTAACGTTTTCTCTCAGGTTGTGTATTGTTTTAAAATTTTATGCATGTTTATTTTAAAAGAAATTTCGACTGATATGTATATTGGAAGCAGCCGAGTTTTGCAAGTATTATATGCACTATAATATATATACGCATTTCCTACTTGAAGCTTATATCCTCTAGCATACGAAAGCTATATATATTAATTAGTTATACCTGATATAATTTTGTGTTTATTGTATTCTTCACTTTTGGTTTTAAATGTTGTATATTTGAACAGTCATATGTTTTGCAAGTATATATATATATATATGTTTACATTTTAGTTTTATGACTTCAGATTTTGTATATATAATTGATATAGAAGTTGTTGTACTATAAGTTGCATGTTAGCCCTTTCTTTGAATGGGTGTCTTTAAATTGGAGCTATGTGTACAAGTTTTAAAGTATTAATTTACAATGGCGGTTTTAAAAATGTATGCAGATTAAGTATGTAACGTTGTATAGGTTTACATTCATCTGTTGTGGTATAACGAGAAAATTACATGGTTAAATTTTAATACGGCATGTACGTATGTTGTTTGAAAAAGAAAAAAAATGATTTGGAAGATATATATTTAGTTAATATGTGTTTAAATCTATTTGTACATAAATATAATGTATTTATCTCATTTTAATATACGTTTGGATTTAGAATATGAGTTGATATACATAGTTATACACATAAATCATTCGTACCAAATTATCTTCTTCGATCCAGTTCTGATTGGTTCTCATCGATTTCTGTTATCAGATTCTGTTCGTCAAATTCGTGCCAATTTGCTTTGCTTGGATTTGTAACTCAATTTCAAGGTCCGTATCAGTGTACATATCCGTGTCATCTCCCGATCTCTCTAGCCTCGAAAGGTGAGCACTCACTCACGATTAATGTTCTTTTATTTATTAAATTTGATTTCAATTGAAACGACAATTGAAATATGCTGTTGTTAGTTAATTACACTGTTATATATGCTATTGCCTATATCAGTTCACCTGTGACATTTGACACCATTATCTGTTATATATATGAAATGATAATCCAGTTTGGTTGTTAATTGATTGATTGTTGATTTTTATATTGGACGTTAAATTGTTAATGTTAAATTGATAAATAGTATGAAATTGAACTGGATATAGTATAATTAAATGTTAAATTTGATTAACTGACATTTGTATAATATGACCCCTTTAACTGTTGAAATTATCGACACGTAGGATTTGTTTAATTTCATTTTGAACCACTGAATGTATGTTGTTAAATTGATAATGTAGGAAATTGTAAATAGACGATAAGTGAAAATCGTAATGTAATAATCTTTAATCTACATGAAATGATAGTGTAGATTCTAGAAATAGTAATATTAATTCGTACAAATAACAATGCGAATTAATACGGTTATTTCGGGATTATTTGAATTGATTATTGGATTGATATTGATTATTGTTATTGCTTGTTTATTTACTTTGACACCATCCCTGTTATCACACTGCAAGTTCCCTTTACTATGTTTTGATTTTGAAATTGAATTGGAATCGGGTTGAAATGATAAATACCCAAAATTGAACTTTGACCTAGGAATGAAAATTAAATAAAACCCGATTGGTCAATAATTTGATCTGAAAATAAATTGAAGATTTATTTGAATAAATAATATGCTTTTGAAATGAAGTTGAAATTTGAATTTTAATGAAAGGAAAATGTTAATATATAATAATCTGAAACAAAATATTAACAATGTAATTGATGAAAGAATGTGGTTTAATTTGAGAAGTTATAGAATTAAGGTTGAAATTATAATTAAGTTTGAAATTATTAAACTTTGAAATGATTTAATAATTAAGTTTGAAATTATTAACTTTGAAACTATTTAATAATTAAGTTTTGAATTATTTAATAATTAAATAAGATTGGATTATTTAATGATTAAATTGAATTGAACTCTTTAATAAGTAAAATTGAACTTTTGAATAAGTGAACTTTACTTCGTAAATAATTGAAATTGAGTTTCTTGATTAAGTAAGTTTTGGAAAATTATTTAAGAAAGTAAATAAGTGAAATGGAATTTATTTAACAAGAAATGAAGATGTGATATTTTTGGAATTAATGTAAAACTTGTAAGTGAAAGAATTGATTTGACGAATTTAGTTTAATTCAAAATTGTAAATTTTGATTTATTGAAGTTGAACTTAAGAATTGATTTAATGAATTGGAAATTTAATAGAAATTATTTTGAATGGCAAATTTACTTAATGAATATTGAATGAAATCGATAAATGAATTTAAATTGATTTAAATGTTAAATCAAATTAATTTAAATGATTTCGGAATGAAACTTATTTACGAACTTGAATCAATATTTGAATTGTTTTAAATAGAAATTGAAATTGAATTATAAGATTTTGAAATTGTGAATTTGGAAGTTTTGAAACGTAAATTATTGGAAATTGGTTCTGAAAGACAAATGAAATGTTGATTTACGAATTCTATTTGAAATTGAAATTGATTTGGTTTTGAAATAAATAAACGACCAATCGGTGAAATAATTACGAAAGTTATTAAAGAGACCGGAATTCGGTTATGGATATACTCTCTATCTAAATCGAAAACCACTTTAATAACTATACGCGGAGTGATGATCCAGAACGAAGTGGATGATTTTGGTGAACGCGTTGACTGAAGAAAGAGAACGATTTTGGATGACCCCTGACATGACTAAAACAGGAGCCGCGCCGGGCCATTGAGGATCGCCATCTCTAGCTGACACACTTCTTCGATACCATATCTATTACTTTTGTGATTCGATTTGGGTGCACCCCTTGATTTGGGAGTGTTGTTTCGCGGTGTTGGGATAGTAGCTGCTATGCCCAACATCAGTCCGGATCACGCAACTACTAGTATCCTAGTTGGTATCGCCTCATGTACCTTGTCATACTGATTATCCTATTCGCGACCACTACGATTTTGATTTGTACCTTTAGTATATGGATTGCCCTCTGGTGACTTCCGGTTTTGGGGAAACTACGGTCTTGTATATGCTTTTGGGAATAAAAATGTGTTAAGGGTGGAATGGGCAATGACTTAACGCTATTTTGATATCTTTTATATTACTGATAGACATTATCTACTTAGCGTATATTACTACCTAGTAGATAGTTTGACGGATCCTTAAAGGATGGTTATTCCAAACATCCTTTGAGTTACTTGTATTTCAATTGCTATTTCACTTGAGTTGGATTTATTAATATAAGAATGTTAATCCTGACTCGAGTGTCTTGTGTTTTGCTTTACGCTCGGGTCAGACTGAGTGGTTCAGCTTTCGAGACTCACCTTTGGAGTTGGAGCTTCGCTTGGAGATCCAGCTATCTATCCAGCTTTCAGATATTCGATGATTCCAGTGATGTATTCTGCTTTGTATCTGATGTATCATATTACTCTTCCGTTGTATCTGGTTTAACTCTGATGTATCGTATTACTCTTCTGTTGTAAACTCTGATGTATCTTATATATTCATATAGTAGCTTCATGAACTACTATCTCTTTTATTTCCGCTGCACTTATTACTCTGTGTCTGTGATCTGTGATTATTTATCTACTGTATATGTTCAGTTTTGCCAATTTAAATTAACAACGCGGTATTTTGAGCAATTCAACTCCGGCATGAGTGTCTACCTATTCACTTATAATGGACGCGAATGGTCCAAAATTCCGGGTCGTTACACTTAGTGTTGGGTGAGATTCGACCGGACCAAGCCCTTCTCGAACAGGCCTACTGCCGAACCAACCCATCTCCTCACCAATGCCGAACCAACTTTCCTCCAAGCACTGCCAGACCAAACTCCCTCTCCAAGCAATACCAAACCAGCCCACTACCGGTCCAAGTACTACGGGACCAAACCCAACTTCTTCACCGAATCAACTATCACTGCCGGACCACTCCCCTGCCGAACCAAATCCCCTCTCCTCCATTACCGAACCAAACCCTCACCGGACCAGCTCCACCAACTCCACAACCGAACCAATCCACTGCCGAACCAAGACCTCATCTCCACCCATCTACTGCCGAACCAAGGCGATGCCGAACCAAATTTGCCAGGCCAGATTGTATCAGCCCGAGCCCATCAGCAGCTGTATACATCCAAGACCCCTACCCCCAGCCTCACTCTATAAATAGAGGGGCAGGGGTACAACAATGAGAGAGAAGTTTGAGAGCTCAAGCACGGAGAGAACTTTCAAACAACTTTCTTTTACTTGTATCAAAGCTTTGTACTTGTAATCAAAACAAGAGAAGAGAAATAACATATAAAGTGGACGTAGGCACATTCTGGCTGAACCACTATAAATTTGCGTGTCTTTTTACAGTTTAGCCCCTGCTTTTCATATATTTGCATAAATCACTCAAATCACTAAGAACAACATAAGATCTACTAAATCATACAACTTTGAGGTGTTTGTCCATTTTTTATGCAAACATTTTTGGTGCTTTCATTGAGAGCTAGAAGCTCGAAGCTTCAGCTTCATCCACTTAACAGTTTTCCTAACAGCATCGTTCGCTACTTGGAAAACATGCCTCCCAAACAGAGAAAAGATGTTAACAAAGGAAAAAACATCGCATCCAGCAGTCTTCCAGATCCAGCTGTCACGAATCAAGTAAATCATCCTCCTCCGGCAGCAGTAACAAATGAAGGACAGGCTAACCCAACCACTCCTGCCACAGAACAGCCTACAGCAATTACTAGGGCAGATTTGGACAGAGTTGTGGTTGAAGTAACTAACCGCTTCACGTCCCAGCAGGAAGCCTTAGTGGACCATCTCATGTCACGCTTAAGGGATGCTGAAGAATCCAACCGCAACACTGAATCATGGGGCGAGTCCCAGTCTGAAGAATCTCAGAGACAACAAAGATCTTCCTTCTTCGAAGGAGCTAACGGCAGAAGTAGCCATGGTAGGAGCCGAGACCGAGCACAGCCCGAAGTTAGGCCTAAGGAAACGTTTGGTACTGAACCCAACGGGGGAGGTACCGGACGGAGGTCAACTGTAGCTGAGCCTGTCATACTACCTAACCACGAAAACGCCAGTGAACGGGGCCGACCTAGAGTCCAGCCCGAAGTTGGACCCGAGGAAGTGCTTAGATCAGAACCCGGCAGGGGAAGATCAAGGCAAGGGCCAACTGTAGCTGACCCTAGCATGCTCCCAGAAGATCAAAGGCAGCCACTGGAAAATATGAGGAATGATAGATGATACCATCCCTACAGGTCATCTGGACGGAATCAATCCCACATGACAGAACCAAACTCATTTTTATCTGCTCCAAATTCTGATGAAAGGATGGCACGCTTATTCAGAGAGTGTGTCCAACGGGAGCAAAGAGATCGAGGGATAGGCGCTAGGGTAACCAGCCCTTTCGCCCGCAATATCGAAATTGCTATCACCCCCCGAGAATGGAAGATGCCAACAATGGAACCCTACAAAGGAACCTCCGACCCCGTTGTACACTTACAGAGGTACACGCAACATATGCTCATGAGTGGGGCGACAGAGGGAGTACTGTGCAAATGCTTTCCGCTCTTCTAAGCAGATCTTGCTACCTCCTGGTTCTGTCATCTACCCCAGGGATCCATCAGCTCGTGGGAAATGTTGAAAGAAAAATTTATCAGTCAGTTCCACATTCATGTGGAGCAACCTAAGGACGCTTATTCCTTATCCAGCGTCAAACAGAAACCTGGAGAGAAGCTGCAGCAATACCTAACCAGATTCAACGCCGCAGTAGCCGCAGTCCAAGATGCCGATGAGAAGCTTATCCTAATGGCCCTCTGTAGTGGTGTGCATCCGGACATTAAATTTGCTAGAAGGTTGACAAAAGAAAAACCAGCTACTTTACCCGATTTCTTCCATGAAGCCGGGAAATACATGAGGCTTGAGGATGCTGCCGTTGAGGGGCAGTCAGGACAGCAAAATAAGACAACCCATAGCAACGCCCCTGCTGTGGCAAGGGACGTTCGAAGAAATGATTCCAGAGACAATGCTGGGGGCAAGATGGGAGAAAAGCGCCTATATCGGCCAGGACCGAGATTCGACACTTACACTCCTTTGAACGAGACCGTCGAAAATATCTTCCTTGCCACCCAAGGCGAAGTTAGATACAAACGCCCACCATACAAGAAGGAATCAGATAACGCACAGAAGTCTGGAAAGTTCTGCCACTTCCACGAATCTCACGGGCATGATACCAACGAATGCCATCATCTTCGAGATCTGATTGAGGAACACATAAGAAGGAAGAAACTGGAACGTTATGTAAAAGGTCAGGACAGGACCCAGCTCCTGCCAATGAAAACCCAAAGCTACCCTCACCGGGGGCCGACAGAGGAAACCGCAACGCTAGCAGCTCTAGTCAAGAGAAGATAGTGGTCCATACCATCTCAGGAGGGCCGCACATCGCAGACAGAAGCTGGAAAGAGATGGAAAGATACGGAAATTCGCTTAGAGACAATAAAAACTATGTCAATTCGGTTATAGAAGAGCGCCACCCGAAGCGGAAAGAAAGTGATGACATCACATTCGGAAAGCGTGACCTAGAAGGAAGGCAGTACCCTCACATGGATCCCATGGTAATCTCTGCCCGACTCGGTCCCGCCGAAGTTTACCGAATCCTGGTAGACACTGGAAGCTCAGTAAACATCCTGTTCAAACACGCATTCGACAAAATGAAGCTATCAATGAAGGATGTATCTCCCTGCGATAAACCACTGCACGGTTTCACTGGAGATGTGAAGATGCCCCTCGGGCAACTGGACCTCTTTGTTGAGATTGGAAGCCATCCCCGCTCCGTTGTACGGAAACAGACGTTTGTGCTAATAGAAAACCATTCAGCCTACAACGCCTTCCTAGGAAGGCCAGCCTTGTCTGACTTCCAAATCGTCCTAGCCCCATGGTGCCTGAAGATGAAATTTCCAACGGACAATGGAGTAGGGGAAGTAGAAGGAAACCAGGATGTTGCTCGAGACTGCTATGTGACTGAACTTCGCAACAACCACAGGAAGGATAAAGGGAAGGGTGTAGAGATTGCCCTCTGCACAAAAAGTCTGGAAGCATAGCAACTAAAGAAAGCCCCTCCTCTTCGATATACCAGTGACCCTTTCAATGAATTAGACCCTAGGGACAAAGAGGAGGAGGCCACCGCCAAGCCTGCAGAGGCTATGGAGTTTATATCTGTAGACAAGCACGACTCAAGTAGACTATTAAAAATTGGGTCCCAACTAAAAGCAGAATTGAAGGAACAACTCATCGATTTTCTCCGCCACAACTTGGATGTATTCGCTTGGTCACACGCTGACATGACCGGAATCTCCCCCGACATAGCATGCCACATATTAAACATTGATCCTACCAAGGCGCCTGTAAAACAAAGAAAGAGAAGTATGGGGGCAGAGCGATCAGCAGCCCTCGATGAAGAAGTAAAGAATCTACTCGCCAATGACTTCATACGAGAAGCTATCTACCCGGAATGGATCGCCAACCCGGTGCTGGTAAAAAAGGCTAATGGGAAGTGGCGAACCTGCATTGACTTTTCCAACCTAAACGACGCCTGCCCAAAGGATTGCTTCCCACTTCCCAGAATCGACCAACTTGTAGACAGCACAGCCGGGCACGAGCTCCTATCTTTTATGGACGCATACTCAGGATATAACCAAATTCCTATGCATGCTCCCGACCAAGACCACACTAGTTTCATCACCGACCGGGGTTTATACTGCTATAAGGTAATGCCTTTCGGACTTAAAAATGCAGGAGCCACCTACCAGCGCCTCGTCAACAAGATGTTTGCCGGGCTAATAGGACAAACTATGGAAGTATATGTGGATGACATGCTGGTAAAGTCAAGGAAAGCCAAAGATCACGTAAGCCACCTAGGCAAGATGTTTCAAGTACTTCGACAGTATGGAATAAAGTTGAATCCACTAAAATGCTCCTTCGGAGTGTCATCAGGAAAGTTCTTAGGATTCATCGTTCATGCCAGAGGGATAGAAGCAAACCCTGAACAAGTCCGAGCGCTAAGGGATATCAAGATACCTTCCACTCGGAAGGAAATGCAAAGTTTGAATGGAAAAGTGGCCGCCCTAAGCCGATTCATCTCCTAGGCGACGGAAAAGTGCGTCCCCTTTTTCGAAGCCCTAAAGAAAGACAAGGGAAAGTTCGAATGGACTGACGAATGCTTAACCGCTTTCCTTAACCTAATCGAACACCTCCAGAAACCACCGGTACTCTCAACTCCAAGCGAAGGCGAAGAATTATACCTATACCTTGCTGTGTCATCTCACGCCCTAAGCGCAGCCTTGGTAAGGGAAGACAACCGCATGCAGCGGCCAGTTTACTTCGTCAGCAAAAGGTTTACTGGGGAAGAAGTCAGATATCCTAAACTTGAGAAGCTAGCATACTGTTTACTAACCACATCATG
This sequence comes from Allium fistulosum, assembly GCA_030737815.1. Lineage (NCBI taxonomy): Eukaryota > Viridiplantae > Streptophyta > Magnoliopsida > Asparagales > Amaryllidaceae > Allium > Allium fistulosum. The sequence continues at coordinate 1,111,288,592 of CM060907.1, read as the reverse complement.
AAAGCTGCGTCACTACTTCCAGTCCCATTCCATCAAAGTTCTGACTGATCAACCACTGAGGCAGGTACTCCATCGTCCCGACACTTCTGGGCGACTACTTAAATGGTGCATTGAACTAAGTCAGTATGATATCACCTATCACCCTCGCACCGCCATCAAGGGACAAGCCATGGCTGATTTCATTGCAGAATTCACTACCAACGAAGATAAGGAGAAATTGGAAATAGCAGAAGATATCAAGTGGAATCTCTTTGTGGATGGTGCATCAAACGAACAAGGCTCGGGGGCAGGTGTGGTAATAATCACTCCCAGGGGAAACAAACTGCACTATGCTATAAGGTTGGAGTTCGCTGCTACCAACAACGATGCAGAATATGAAGCAGTGATAGCCGGACTAGAACTTGCCATCGACATCGGAGCCAATTCTTTGTGTCTTCACAGCGATTCTCAACTTATTGTTAATCAAATACTAGGAGAATTCCAATCTCGAGAAGAACGACTCATGGCATATTTAAAGAAGACCAAGTCACTTCTCAGCCGATTGGACCACTACTTAGTCAAACACATCCCTCGGGAAGAAAACCAAGAGGCTGACGAATTGGCAAAGCAAGCAAGTATGAGAGACGTCGCCATCTTCAGGGCAGTAACCATCTCAAAGCAACTGACCCCAAGTTTTGAGCAAGTGAATCTGATAGCTGCAACCGAAGAAGCAACTTGGATGACTCCCATCCGAGACTACCTACAAAGTGGCACACTACCCCACGGGCGTAACGAAGTCAAGAAAATCTTGAGGAAAGCATCCCGCTACACAATACAAGAAGACATCCTCTATCGGCACGGATTCTCTAACCCATTATTAAGGTGTGTCGCCGGGAGGGAAGCCGAGGAAATCTTGTCCAACATCCATCAGGGGAGCTGCGGAGATCACACCGGAGGGCAAACATTATCAAAAAAGATACTCCGATATGGATATTTCTGGCCCACCTTAAGCAAGGACGCCCTAGATTTCGTCAAAAAGTGTGACGGATGCCAGAAGTTTGCTAAGATTCCACGGCTACCAACAACTGAGATTACTCAAATGACCAGCCCTTGGCCCTTCACAATATGGGGAATTGACTTAATCGGCGAGCTACCAATGGGCCGAGGCGGGGCCAAATATGCTATAGTGGTAGTCGACTATTTCACCAAATGGGTGGAAGCGGAACCCCTGAATAAAGTATCTTCAGCAAAAGTTATTAACTTCTTGATCAAAAATGTCCTGTGCAGGTACGGAGTCCCACTCAAAATCATATCAGACAATGGGCTTCAGTTTGACAGCGAGGAATTTGCCAACTGGTGCCAAGAGCACGGAATTCACAAAAGCTTCTCATCCGTAGCGTATCCCCAGGCCAACAGGACAAGTCGAAGCCGTCAACAAAATTCTGAAAACTCTAAACAAAAAGAAGCTCGAAAAGTCAAAGGGCGCTTGGGTGGATGAACTCCCTACGGCACTGTGGGCCTACCGCACATCTTTCAGAACATCAACGGGGCACACTCCTTTCTCTTTGGCATACGGATCGGAGGCTATGCTCCCAGTTGAAACCATTGTGCCTTCCCACCGTAGGATCCACTATAACCCAGAAGAGAATGAAGAACTCCTCCACATGTCTTTGGATCTAGTTGAGGAGAGAAGAAATGATGCAGTCCTTAAAGCAGCAGCCCACAAACAAAAAGTGGCTACACAATACAACTCCAAAGTCAAGCATTGTACCTTACAAGAAGGGGATCTTGTCCTTAAGCGAATCTTCCCTCGCCTCGGAGCACTAGACCCAATCTGGGATGGGCCATATGTAATTCATAAAGATCTCCACAACGGAGCTTATATTTTGTCAACAGTGGACGGAGAGGTGTTCCAAAGGGCATGGAACATCCAGCACCTCCGTCGATACTTTTCTTAACTTGTACTGCCCATATGAAGTGAATTAACAAAGAGAATCAGTGGACGTAGGCCTTTTCATGCCAAACCACTTTAAAAAACCTTGTCTCTTTTTTAACTAGTTCCTTTATATCTTGGCTGCTTGTTAACATTATCCTTTTCTGTTGAACAAAATCCTATGCATGTAACATTTTCACTCGATGCACTCCACAACGCAACTTCACCTAGATAAGACCTAACAGGTACTACGCGAATCTATGCCCTCGCCAATGAGACACTTTTGCTCCGGCATCCCTCTGCTGCGGGTTAACTCGTTGCTCGCGAAGGCCCTTAAAGCCAACTGTAATGAGCCGATTATAAGCCACCGAGAAGGCCGACTATAGCCGAGGCAGCTCATTACGGCGTTCGGCTCGCCGGCAACTGTGAACCGACTATAAGCCCCAACGTAAGGTGTGGCCAGCCAGGGGCAGTTCACAGTTGACGATCGGCACCCACGCTAGCCGGCCACAGTAAATCGAATAATACCCACGATTACGGGCCATAATGGCCCGGGTAGTTACTGTGCGCGATCTCGGCTCCGATGTGTCTTAAGTGCGGCTGTGGTAAAAAAGAATTAACTCCCCGCGGAGGCGTAAGATGGGTGACAAATGTCTCCAAGACCCACAGCTAGGGAAAGTGACTACAAAGCCCGTTTGCCACGAACTTAAGCACATCGAAGGCCTTCCGTGATTGGAAGTTTTACTATTTCACATATTTCAATTTTACTTAAAAAGCTTTCCTCCTATCCTCTATAACAGTCCCTAAAGTACAGGATACAGAGTAGGAGATACTCGCCAATGGGTGTAGGGACTCACAATTGGATGGCAGGGCATTCGACTGCGTTCCATGCTCGGTCATACAAGATATTCAAAACTGCCATCTACGATTAGAACATGAAAGGCGGTATTTTCTTCTTTTGTGTATAAATACATGACTATAATTTGTTCACACCACACGCTAATATTGCAAGTCATGAAATTATGTTTTAAAACCAGAACCTGACATCAAACACAATTCAATTACAAGAATATACATAGCTATATTTCTCATACGACATGTCAAAATAGCAACAAACATTCAGAAGACGACAAAATCAGCTTAAGTTAAAGAATTACACGTCAAGAATAGAGCTATTTATTACAAGTAGCAAAATAATACAACCTAAAAGCTACTTTACTGTTTTAAGACTAACATCTACAACCCTGTCAAGTCCACAAAAAGAGTTTTTCCAAGTATAATCAAGGGGCCGGCTGCATTGGAGTTTTTTCCTTGTCCTGTTGCCCACCTGTCCAGACAGAGAAAGGATTCATTAGTGAGAAGCAACCAAGTTAATGGGGAAACTAAAAAGGAAGACTTACCAACACCTACTTCTTGGCCATCCTGGTCGTCATCCTCTACTTGCACACATGCCTCCTCAGCAGCAAGCAACCGCATACCCTCCTTCACCGCCACCTTCTCCCCCTTGGCAAACTGGGCAGTGACCACATCCATGCTGAAGGCCACGCCACCATCTTTATCCGCATCGGCCTTGGCCTCATCCAGAGCCCGAAGATAGATCTTAGCCATGACCCTAGGATAATCATCCATCCAGGATAGGTTGCCCTGCTTCCAGGTTCGGAAGTACATGTCCTGCAGCATTTCGTCCATCATCCCCTCATTCTCCTCAAACTCCCTCATCCGGGCCTCGGAAGCCGACAACCTTTCAACGGTAGCATCTCTCTCCGATCGGTATCTCGAGCAGTCAACCAGAAGGGATTCCCGCATTGCCTCCATCTCCTCCCTCAACTTGGCTTGAGCAAGCTCTACAGCCTCAAGTTTCCCGGACAACTCCTCTACCTGCTCAAGATCCGCTTTCCGAACCTCGTCCACCGTGGCAATAGCCATGTCGATCCGTTCCTTGCAAGTATCTTCCATTTTCCGCAGTTCGGCCCGGCTGGCCTCTTCCATGGTTTTCTTTAGTCGTCCAGAAGCAGCCTCATGCTGAGAAATCTAAATGGCCTGATCAGCGAGCTGGTTGGCCTGATCCGAAACCACCAATCGTAGTCGGATGTTGGCACTCCCAATCTCCTCTCCAGCCTTAACCAGCCGGGCATGATGCCCCATCAGCTTCCTAGTCTCCTCCGCCACCCGATCAAAATTAGCCTTGGCCTCGTCTCCCATGGTAATTATCCGAGTAGTAAGTAAATCGAGATCTAAGGACTTAGCCTCGTCAAGCACCCGTACCATGGGATTGCGGGGAAGAAGGTGCTCACCGGTAACCTCGTCAAAAGTAATATCATGGGAACTTGGATCCAGGTCAGCATGACCCGCAAATGGATTCCGAACTAAGTCAGGACGATCAATCCGAGTGACGGTAGGATTTTCAGACAGGTGCGGAGAGAGTGCAAACTCAGTATCCTCCTCTGTGATATCATGAAGGGGCTGAATTAGGGGCTGGGGACCGAGTGAAGGTTCGGATAAGGGATGACTCCTCTTTCTCTTCTGAATAGCCTCTTCAATAACCCCGAGAAGAGGACGGTAGTCGACTACATCCCCGGATCGGTGGGTCGGAGTCTTCGGCTTGGCGGAAGCTTTGGAGAGCTTGTATTGTTCAAGCCTGTGCCGAAGATTTGAGGCCTTGGCCGTTTTACCTGCTCCTGATATAAAGAACAAGTGTCACAAGCTTACATTGATCCATAATTCAAGAAACGCGGTAAATTTAAAGTTAAAAGAAGAAAGGAAACACATCTATTATACAAACCCTGGGGAGGAGTAGGATACTGCAATGAGTCCTGGATTTCATTCCAGGATGGGAGCGGATCATAAAATATTCCTAAGTCCCTATCATAAATGGAGCCTGCAGGAGTCAAAAGTTCACCTTGAGTCGTCAGAGCCACCTTGCTGGAGTAGTCTGAGAAGATTCGCTTGCACCGGTCCCGGCCTTGTCAGCTTTCTCGGATTTCTCTACCAAAGTCGTTTCTCCGTCCAGCCCCTCAAAAGCCTGACGAAATGCATCATCCGTCCACTCCTGAATCTCGCCTGCCTGCCCAGGGAGCAAGGCCCCGATGCCATCGCTACCATCATCACCTTCCCGACCATCTCCACCCTCACCTCTTTCCTCCTCTACGTCTTCCTCCCCCTGGGTAAGTGGACAATTGCTGGGGGAAGGACCGTCCGACTTCTTAAGTTTCTTACCTCCGACGGCTGGAGGTTTTGTGAAAGGTTTTCTCTTGCCACTCTCTATCGTGACACCTCCATTAGCCTGAGCAGCCGCCCTCTCCTCCGCCGTTTCCCTCAGCTTGACTACTGACTGCTGTGGAAGGATCAAGTTACACTCCAGAAGGGTCGCGTTTCTGATCAGGTAGGCAGCTGATCTATCTCTCACGGGGATAGCTTCTATCTCAGCCGCCGTCTGAACCAGGCGATCAGTCTCCACAACCGCAAAGCCACATGTCGCTAGCAAAAATGAAAACGTATGAGAAGAAGCATCACCATCAGAATGGAGATTATAAATAAAGCATCAACTTACATCCAGAAGTAAAACGCCGAATAGAAACAGAGTCGTCCCTGACGAAGAACCACTCCTTCTTGAACATGCTGAATTTGGAATACAGATCCAAGACCGGCTTGAAGGTTACAGCTGACTCCAAGCCGATGTATGGGGACCCCTTCTTATAGCCCCTCAGATTATATAAGTACCGGATCTCCCGGTTGGAAGGAGCATGACCATACTTCCTCTGGAAGATGACGAAGAGGCTCACCAGTATAACATAGGAGTTGGGTTGAAGCTGGAATGGGGCCACCTTTAGATATGTAAGGAAGCTGGCTACCCAAGCATTAAGAGGCGGAATGGCACCACACATGCAGTGGTATCTGCTGTAGGCAAAGTACCCTTCGGGAGGGTCATATGGCATAACGTCTCTCCCTGGCAACCGCATGCGCGCCCTATCAATTCCGAAAGAACGAGAGATGACATCGAGCTGCTCCTCCTTGAGGGAGCTGGGAAAGCAATCGGGTGGGGAGTTCAGAAGCTCCTGAGGACCGTACCCGTCCACTAGTGATCTCGGGGCAGGTCCGTGACGTTCTGGTCCTGACTGAGCAGGGGGCACTGCGGAAGATTCTCCTTCGCCCTGGGATTTCTTTCTATCTGATCGAGTTTCTGCTTTTCGAGACATTTATCTACAAACACAAAAAGTACATCGTTAGAGCAGAAGAAGTAAACAAGCATCCGTGTGAAGACTAGAATTGCATTTATGAGTTGAGACATAAAATCTCATTCGGCCTTATACCCCCAGTCTCATTCAAGTACTAAAGATTTTCGAGTCCATTCGGTGTTGAAAAGTTTTTAGTTCATTCGGTACAGAGAGTCTTTATGCTCATTCGGTAGAACAAAGAAACCTCATTCGGCAAAAGAAACGCACCTGATTCGGCGCTAAGATGATTCGGCACTTGAAATGATTCGGTGTTTATCTAGTTCGGCTATCTCAAATGATGGAGGTTGAACGAAGGCCTGAAGCCCATACTTATAAGCAATTACGAACGACCGGACCAGTTGGTTCGGCATACGGGGCCGAAAGAAGATGTCCTAGCTAAAACAAAGAATGCCATGTGCATACACATGCCCTACTTTGGGGGGCAAGTGTTGGGTGAGATTCGACCGGACCAAGCCCTCACCGAACAGGCCTACTGCCGAACCAACCCATCTCCTCACCAATGCCGAACCAACTTTCCTCCAAGCACTGCCAGACCAAACTCCCTCTCCAAGCAATACCAAACCAGCCCACTACCGGTCCAAGTACTACCAGACCAAACCCAACTTCTTCACCGAATCAACTATCACTGCTGGACCACTCCCCTGCCGAACCAAATCCCCTCTCCTCCATTACCGAACCAAACCCTCACCGGACCAGCTCCACCAACTCCACAACCGAACCAATCCACTGCCGAACCAAGACCTCATCTCCACCCATCTACTACCGAACCAAGGCGATGCCGAACCAAATTTGCCAGGCCAGATTGTATCAGCCCGGGCCCATCAGCAGCTGTATACATCCAAGACCCTTACCCCCAGCCTCATTCTATAAATAGAGGGGCAGGGGTACAACAATGAGAGAGAAGTTTGAGAGCTCAAGCACGGAGAGAACTTTCAAACAACTTTCTTTTACTTATATCAAAGCTTTGTACTTGTAATCAAAACAAGAGAAGAGAAATAACATATAAAGTGGACGTAGGCACATTCTGGCTGAACCACTATAAATTTGCGTGTCTTTTTATAGTTTAGCCCCTGCTTTTCATATATTTGCATAAATCACTCAAATCACTAAGAACAACATAAGATCTACTAAATCATACAACTTTGAGGTGTTTGTCCATTTTTTGTGCAAACACTTAGAAACTTTGCTTTGTTGGAACATGGTGATCTATTAGTGCTTGAGTATGTGACCGGATTTGAGGAGCTATCCAAATATGGATATGCCATTGTGGATATAGTAATCAAGACGAATATAAAGTTCATTAGAGGGATGAAACCAGAGCTTGCCAGTGCAACATTAACACATTTTAGAGACCCCTGTGATGTAATGTGGCAATGGCATTGAGGAACGAAGAGAAGCTTGCGCTCTTTAGTAATAACAAGTCGACAGAGGCTTAGGGTGGTCAAAGTCAAAAAAGAAAGTTCTTTGAGAAAAGGGAGCTCAAAAGGGCAGAGCTTCCAAGAAGAGAAAAGCTAATGTTGTTTGTTACAATTGTTACAAGAAAGGGCATTTTTCCAATGAGTGTTGCTCCGAGGATGGATAGAAGGTAACTGGAAAGAAGAACATCAAGTGTTTAACTGTGACCAGGTAGAGCATTACAAGAATCAATGCAGAGAACCAGCTAAGGCTGAGAAAGGAAAAGTGTTTGCTTTGGAACCGTCTGCCTCGAGACCAACAACAAAAAAGAAGGGAAAAGCTATGATGGGAGGTACGCTTTTGATTCATGGCATACCTGTTAGAATATTGTTTGAAACTAATGCATCATGTTCTTTTATCTCTCATTGTTTGGTAGATAAGCTTAGCTTAGAACCATCATTCCTTGTTACTTCCTTAAGGGTTGTGAATCTGATAGGTGGGTATGCGACTCTTGGGATGAGATGTGACCATTTAGAGTTTGAGTTGTTAGGTCATATATTTGCCTGCAGTTTGTATATGTTTGATTTTGTAGGCTTTAGAATTATATTAGGTATGGATTGGTTAAGCAAATATGAAGCTAGGAGATTTTTCCAAGATAGGAAAATATCATAAGATGCCATAATAGTAATGATCGAATTATATACTTAGTTGAGAACTCAAATTTTGATGTTAGTGCTTTATTTGGTGCAATAGTGGTGGAAGGCGAGTTGAATCAAGATTTTGTCATTGGAGAGTTTGCAGATGTCTTTGAGCCAATTACAGGATTACCGTCGAAACGAACTATTGAGTTTCGAATAGATCTTGTCCTCAGAGCTGAACCCATAAGTAGACCACCTAGTAAAATGACACATACTGAGATGGAGTTAAAGATGCAACTGGTGTGAAGGAATGAGTTTCATTAGACTAAGCAGTTCGCTATAGGGAGATGCCGCGATGTTCGTGAAGAAACCATGTAGGTTGTTGAGAATGTGCATCGATTATCGTAAGTTGAATGAGAAGACAATAAAGAATAAGTATCCCCTGCCAAGAGTAGATGATTGATTTGATCAGTTGAGTGGAGCCAAATTATTTTTCCTGTTGGATTTGATCACAAGGTTCCATTAATTTAGAGTGGCAAAGAACAGTATTTCTTTGATCGTGTTTCAAACAAAATATGGTTTCTACGAGTGGTTAGCAATTCCATTCGGGTTGACTAATGCGCCCGCTTTCTTTGTAGATTTGATGAACCGCATCTTCCGAGAGCATTTGGATAGATTTGTGTTAGTATTTATAGATGACATCTTAATTTATTGTAGGGATGAGCCAGATTATGAGACTCACCTTAGGATAGTGCTTGAGACATTGAGGCAACAACAATTAAAAGTAAAGTTCTTAAAATCCCATTTTTGGAAGAAAGAAGCAAAGTTCCTTGGTTATATAGTCTTAGGAAAAGGGTTGCCAGTAGATCCAACTAAGATTGAGGCTGTTAATAATTGGAAGAGACCCGATGCAGTGACCGAGAAAAAGAGTTTTCTTGGATTAGCGCCCTATTAATGAAGATTTATCAAGGATTTCTCTCGTATAGCAGCACCGATGACTAAACTAATAAGGAAGGACGTAAAGTATGTTTGGAACGATAAACGTGAGGAGGCTTTCCTAAAGCTAAAACATTTATTGACCAACGCGCCCATATTAATTGTTCCGAATGGGAATTAAGATTTGATGGCGTTTACCGATGCATGCGGAACATGATTAGGAGCTGTATTGATGCAAAAAGGTAAAGTGATTGCCTATGCTTCTTGACAGCTTAGACCGTGTGAAGTTAGATATCCGACTCACGATTTGGAGTTAGCAGCTATAATCTTTGCTTTGAAAATGTGGAGACATTACCTTTTAACAGAAAATTTTGAGTTGTTTACGGATCACGAGTCTTTGAGATATTTATTTTCTCAAAAGGAGTTGATTATGAGAGATTAGGGTAGTTAGAGTTCATAGCAGCTTTTGATTATGGTATTGAGTACACACTAGGGAAAGGAAACAAAATAGCTGTTGCACTTAGCAGAAAACATCAAAATGCGGTATTAGCAATGTTAGCGGAATGGAAAGATTTAGAAGCATTGACTATGTTAGTGTGCAACTAAGGTCGATGGCTAGTTCTTGTCGACAAACTGCTATGCTATCTTTTTTAGAAGTTCGACCAGCAATGATCCAAAGGATTGCTTCTAAACAGAGAGATAAAGAATGAATCAGATTGATTAGCTGAATGAATCAGAAGACTCGAAAGTGTAGCTTAGATTGATGATTTGAAAGATTTTATCTTGACCATAATGGATGGTTGAGAAAGAAGGGATGACTGTGGGTTCTAGAAGTGGGAGACTTAAGGAAGGAAATTCTTAGGTAGTGTCATTGATCGAAGTTTTCTATTCATCGTGGAGGAACTAAGATGTACTAGGACATAAAGAGAATTTTCTTCTAGGAAGGTATGAAAAAGATGTAGGCTTATGGGTAAAGCAATGTCTAAATTGCCAACAAGTGAAAGCCAAGCATCAAAAGGCAAGTGGATTACTTCAGTCTTTAGATATACTAGGGTGGAACTGGGATTCTATATCTATGGATTTCATTGACGGGTTGCCAAGATCGAACAGGGGAAATGAAAGTATTTGGGTTATAGTGGATTAACTACGAGTACACATTTCATTCCAGTTAAGTTGACACGGACGACACCTGTTTTGGCTAAGTTGTTTGTGAAGAATATTGTAAGACTACATGGGATTCTTAGTAGTATAGTCGTGGATAGAGATTCTTTATTCATTAGTGAACTTTGGAAGTCTATAAGAGGTTTTAGGCACCTGTTAACCCGTCTTTTGGAGAGGCCATGGACAGGCGGATTTAACTAAATCAACTGCTTGTTTGTCGAGATTGGGGTACGATGGGTTTAAGCAAGCTATATGGAAAGACGATCAATCAGGATGGTGTCGTTCGGCCTGGGAAGGTGGTTCGGCATAAGTGGCTTGGCCGTATAGGTGGTTTGGCGTAGGAAGTGGTTCGGCATAGGTGGCTCGGCCATGTTGGTGGCTCGTCATGGAGGGTGGCTCGGCTTAGCTAAATGGTGGTTCGACCTTGGTTGTCGCTCGGCAACTTCGAGTTCTGAGGCATGTGACTTCGGGTCATCACTCGGGTAGCTCGGTGGAGTATCATGTGGCTCGGCGTTGTGGTTCGGTCAGGGTGGCTCGGCAAGATGGTTCGGCTAGGTGGCTCGCCGTGGACATGGCTCGGTCAAGTTGGTTCGGCACTGTGGCTCGCCATGGTGGCTCGGTCGTGGGTAAGGTAATAAGGTGGCTCGGTCAAGTTGAGGGTCGGTAGTGGCGTGAGGCGTGTGGCATGGTTGCTTCGAGTCTTTGGCTTCTTTGCTTCGAGTTTTGTGGTTCGACTCCTAGGATGTCGGTCGGTAGGAAATGTAGCTGGGTCGGCTACATTATAGTCTGGTCACTTCGAGCCGTTCGACTCGTGACTTCGGGTCGGCTGCGTGATAACATGGGTTGGCGTCAATGCATGGTTCAGCCGCATTGAGTTTTTGGATTACTTCGAGTCCCAAGGGGTTTACTTCTAGTCACCTTGGTGGATTTCCTGGGTCGGCAACATTTGGGCAGGGAGTTGGTCGAGGCTATAGGTTCTGTATCGGCCGTGTACTTAACGGACCTTGAGTCATTCAGGAAGCCCAGTTACCTATATTTGCCTATAAATACAGCATGTGGGTCTTGAGATGGGGGATTCTCTCATTTGGTTCCCCGGCTCCTTTTCTTCTAAGGCTAAGGCAATTCTGCCATTATACAACTCTGGATTGTAACTGTAATTGTGGACGTAGGCCAGAGTCAGCCGAACCACTAGAAATCCTCTGTTTTTACCGCTTTCTTTTGATTTTTACTGTTCTTCATATTTATACTCTCTACGTACATTCTGTCTATGATCTGTGATTGTCGTTTGGTGCTTTCAACTGGATTTGGGTGTTAGTGACCAATTTTAGTGCTAACATTTTGGTGCTTTCACTGAGATAGCTAGCACTCAGGGATTCTAAAGCTTGGTCTTTGGATTTAAAGGGTTAGGAACTCGTATTCTTGGAAAGTTATGGCAAGACAATCGACAAGACGACAAAGGACTGAAAGGAGTCAGAATGAAGGGAGTTAGGAGGCTTCCTCAGGAGCGAATCAGGCCTCGATGTTCATCACCAGAGACGAGATGGAAACAATGCTGAAGAGACAAGAGGAAATGATACAGAACCTGCTCCAACAGGTTGGACAAGTTGGAGTGCAAAACCAAAGGAATGGAGTAGCAGGTTATGTCTGAAATGAGGATCAAGAAGCTAGAGCGACAGGAGCAGAGGCAGCTCGGAATCAGGACCAAGGGCATAAAGCGACCGGAATACAGGATAGAGTTGGACCATCGAGAAATGCCCCTGAACTAGGGAGCATGCCCCCGAATCATGTAATCTCCATTCCAGTAAGGATACCAGTCGATGCTAGGCAATTTGGCGTTAATAGGGAAGTGGATGGGTTATCCCGCTTTTTGGTCAAAGCCGGAATATCAAACAAATCAACAGGAAAGGATGGATATCTGGATTGGAAGTCGATTGGAAACAAGGCTGCGATGGATGTCGTCAAAATTTGATCGGGCTCCGATCAGGACGGAATCGATTGGAGATGATGATGAGGACTAGGAGAGGCTACGTTTCAAGTTTCAGGTTAATCGGAGTTTGTACGGAGGAGATACGATCGATACAAGATAGGAAGAATGCTTTGTTCGAATCCATCATTTCCATACCCACACATCAGTTCGAATCCAGAGACCTCACACCCAATGGTTCGAATCCCCTAGGGTCGAATCCATCAAAATCGACTCCAACGAAGTTCCCCTGATGGCTTCGAATCCATGGAAGTGCTTTAGCTTTCGACTCCATCAAAACACCTTCAACGTTCGAATCCATCAGCACAGAGTTTTGGTTCGAATCCATCAAAGAACATTCGTTCGAATCGATTCAGACGAGCCACTTCGAACCCATGATACCACCTCACTTCGTTTCCTTCAAGTTGAAGTCTTTCGAGTCCATCCTATGACTTCGCCCCGATTCCATACTGCAAGAGTAGTATCAAATCAAGTGGGTAGGATATAGCGTGATCGATTCGAACAAGCATGCGTTCGAATCCATGTACTTCGAATCCACTACTTCAAATCGACTGAGTCACAAGAAGCTAGAAACGTGGATTCGACCGAGTCAACTCGGAGATAAAGACGGATTGACACGAAGAACGCGCACCACGTCAACCTGCTAGCGCCTGATTAGATCGATTCGAAGCAATCAATTCGAACTAGATCGATTCGAACCAGGCTAGTCATCCAGAAATGCAACCTTGAATCGATCATAACTTGAGATCTACACATCCAAATGCCATGAAATTTTCACAGAAGCTTAAACACATGATGAAGAATGTCCACACCAAATTTCAGCTTGATTGGACTCTTTCTTGATCGATTCGAACCAAGGGTCGAATCGATCCCAAAGTGGGCCCGGATCTCCAGATTTCGGCCATGTGGGCCCCCTGACGTGCCAGAACTGGTCTCCCTTCATTTTAGGCGAAATATCAGCCTCCTACACCTATAAATAGAGCCCCTGGTCATTCAGGAAAGGGGTCGGACAATTTTGAGAGCTAAAGAGCGCCCGGACTCTGCCAGATTTACTCTAGATCACCATTGCTGCCTTAGATTCAGATTATAATCATAAAATCCGTTGTACTACTTGAAGGAAATTGTAATCTTCAAGCATTGATCAATAATAGATAAAAACTTTGGAGTAGACGTAGGCCGGAGATTGCCGAACCACTATAAATCTCGTGTTTTTGTTCATTATTTCTGGATTGCTGTTTGTTGCTTGTTTAGATCTGAGATTTGTGTGTGAATATTGTTGATTTGTATTCATACGCTGGTGCTTTCACAACACTTGGGGTTTGTGACCATTTTTGGCGCAAACACTTTGGTGCTTTCACTGAGAGGAACTAGCACCCGCTACACCAGATTCAAAGTTTAGATTTAAAAGTTTGAAGGATTCAGATTGACTCAACAATGACTCTACAAACAAGGCAAAGAGCTGAGAGAAGCCAACAGGGAGGAAGTCAAGAGGCATCCTCCGGAGCTGGAGAAGGACAAGCTTCGATTTACATTACGAGAGACGAAATGGAAGCTATGGCAAATTCATTGCATGAGAGGTTGCTGAAGTGTCAACAGGATATGATGCAGACTTTCTTTGAGCAGATGAGAGTTGCAGGAACACAGAACCTTGGACCAACTACAGCGATTGCAAATGTAGAACAAGGAACTAGGGTTGCGGAACCCAATGGAGGACAGAATACAGAACCGGAAGGTAATCAACAAGGGCTTGGGGGCAGGCCCACAGGATCCAATGCAGAAGGACCTTTGGAAGGAGTTCAGCAGGCTAGAGCCAACGTTGCGACTAATGAGCCACATGAAGAATATGTGCCGGAGTTCCCTCGGGAGCATGGGGGGCAACACCTAACAGGCAATGCTGGATTAATGGAAATCATTAGGAAGACTATGCGTGGAGGTTCGATCAATAGAGACTTGGAAGGAGTGAACAGGAGTCCGTTCGCTCGGGAAATCAGGATGGCTCAGAATCCACCTAAGTTCAAGCTACCTAGCGTGGAAGTATATAATGGAAAGGCTGACCCGACTGATCACTTGATGAGATACACTAGACACATGGAAGTGCTGGGGGCATCGAAGGAAGTGATGGCCAGATGTTTTCCTTTATACTTGACAGACCTAGCGGCAATGTGGTTTAGGCAGCTGGAGGAAGGATCTATCAGGAATTGGAGGGAATTAGTGGACAGGTTTTTGGGACAGTTTCGGGTTCATATCAAAAGACCTAAGAATGTGATGACGTTAACATCGATAAGGCAAAGAACGGATGAATCGCTTAGAGCATTTTTAACTCGATTTAATGCGGCGGTTTCTTCGGTGGATCGGCCAGATCCATCGATGGTTTTGATGGCGGTAGTGTCGGGAGTCAGAGAGGATTCAGATTTTAAGGTATCTTTAGTACGAGACCCACCACTGGATCTCGGGGAATTCTTCCATGAAGCTGAAAGGTTCCTTCGGCAAGAAGATGCATGTATGGACTTAAAGTTAAAGGAGGTGAATGTGACTGGGGGTGGAGGACCATCCAATGGAAGCTCGGATAAAGATAAAGGAAAAAGGAAGCTGGATGACGATTCAGGAAAAACCAGGAAGCAATGGAAGGATCCAAAGTTTTCCACATACACAGAATTAAACGAGACGCAGGAGCGGATATACATGGAAACTCGGAATCGCCTTCCTTACCGAAGGCCGACTAGGAGAGAACCATCCGAGCGGGAGAGGGCATCAGGAAAGCATTGTCTCCTCCACGATTTGGACGGGCATGATACCAACAGCTGTAGGCATTTAAAGGACATAATTGAGGAGCATGTGAGGAATGGACAGTTGAGGCAGTATGTTGGAGTACGGAATGCAGCGGTGGAACAGGAGCAACCACCGCCTACCTCGAGCCATGATGGTGCGAGGCCCAGGAATGATGGTCGATTGGTCATCCATTGACCAGGATAATATGAAATAAGTAACAAACCATTGGCGAGCAACTGAGCCATTTACACATGTATGGGGACGGAGATAGCCCCTAGGCATGCTCTGAATGGTGATAAACCGCAAAGCCATGGTTTGCGAAATCTGTTTTTTGTTTTTGATTGGACACTTGGTTTTCTGATTTGGTTTTTGGAGTTTGGATTGAACTCCTGATTTTGCTTGTTTTTCTGGTTTAGGCATTCATTCGGATGATTGTTCTCCATTTTGGATGATGGTTTCGATTTTTGATATGGATTTCTGGTTTTCCGATTTGATTTGGATTTTGGATTGGATCTTGATTGGATTCTTTTTGGTTTTTGATGAACGGTCGTCGGGTATGGATTATGCCTGGCAAGGGGTGAGTCGTTCTGCCCAAACGCGGTAAAGTGACTCACTCAGGTCGTCGAGTATGAACTATGCTCGGCAAGGGTCCGGAGTGACCAGGATTCGGCCTAGGACTTAGGCCTTGTATTATCAATTATCATTTTCAGGTCGTTGAGTATGGACTATGCTCAACAAGGGTCCGGAGTGACCAGGATTCGGCTTAGGACTTAAGCCATGGCATTACTTACGTCCAGGGACACTGGACCACGGTCGTCAGGTGTGGATTGCGCTTGGCAAGTACCCGGAGAGGTTAGCCTAACGTCCAGGGACACTGGACCGCGGTCGTCAGGTGTGGATTGCGCTTGGCAAGATCCCAGAGAGGTTATGGATTTGGATATCGACCCGGAGAGGTCCTAGATTCGGTTATTGGCTATTGGATAAGGATGGATTAGGATTCGGTCGTCGGGTTCAAACGGATATGGATTTGGCTAAGGCTTTGGTTATTGGGTTTGGAGTTGGGCATCGACTCCGAGCAGTCAAGGATGATGCACTTGGATGATGTGGCTATGGACTTTGAATATCGGATACGAAATTATTCAAAACACGCCTTCTTATCACAAGGCATGTTTTGGGGGGCAAATGTTATCCCGCTTTTTGGTCAAAGCCGGAATATCAAACAAATCAACAGGAAAGGATGGATATCTGGATTGGAAGTCGATTGGAAACAAGGCTGCGATGGATGTCGTCAAAATTTGATCGGGCTCCGATCAGGACGGAATCGATTGGAGATGATGATGAGGACTAGGAGAGGCTACGTTTCAAGTTTCAGGTTAATCGGAGTTTGTACGGAGGAGATACGATCGATACAAGATAGGAAGAATGCTTTGTTCGAATCCATCATTTCCATACCCACACATCAGTTCGAATCCAGAGACCTCACACCCAATGGTTCGAATCCCCTAGGGTCGAATCCATCAAACTCGACTCCAACGAAGTTCCCCTGATGGCTTCGAATCCATGGAAGTGCTTTAGCCTTCGACTCCATCAAAACACCTTTAACGTTCGAATCCATCAGCACAGAGTTTTGGTTCGAATCCATCAAAGAACATTCGTTCGAATCGATTCAGACGAGCCACTTAGAACCCATGATACCACCTAACTTCGTTTCCTTCAAGTTGAAGTCTTTCGAGTCCATCCTGTGACTTCGCCCCGATTCCATACTGCAAGAGTAGCTTCAAATCAAGTGGGTAGGATATAGCGTGATCAATTCGAACAAGCATGCGTTCGAATCCATGTACTTCGAATCCACTACTTCAAATCGACTGAGTCACAAGAAGCTAGAAACGTGGATTCGACCGAGTCAACTCGGAGATAAAGACGGATCGACACGAAGAACGCACGCCACGTCAACCTGCTAGCGCCTGATTAGATCGATTCGAAGCAATCGATTCGAACTAGATCGATTCGAACCAGGCTAGTCATCCAGAAATGCAACCTTGAATCGATCATAACTTGAGATCTACACATCCAAATGCCATGAAATTTTCACAGAAGCTTAAACACATGATGAAGAATGTCCACACCAAATTTCAGCTTGATTGGACTCTTTCTTGATCGATTCGAACCAAGGGTCGAATCGATCCCAAAGTGGGCCCGGATCTCCAGATTTCAGCCATGTGGGCCCCCTGACATGCCAGAACTGGTCTCCCTTCATTTTAGGCGAAATATCAGCCTCCTACACCTATAAATAGAGCCCCTGGTCATTCAGGAAAGGGGTCGGACAATTTTGAGAGCTAAAGAGCGCCCGGACTCTGCCAGATTTACTCCAGATCACCATTGCTGCCTTAGATTCAGATTATAATCATAAAATCCGTTGTACTACGTGATAGAAAATTGTAATCTTCAAGCATCGATCAATAATAGATAAAAACTTTGGAGTGGACGTAGGCCGGAGATTGTCGAACCACTATAAATCTCGTGTTTTTGTTCATTATTTCTGGATTGCTGTTTGTTGCTTGTTTAGATCTGAGATTTGTGTGTGAATATTGTTGATTTGTATTCATACGCTGGTGCTTTCACAACACTTGGGGTTTGTGACCATTTTTGGCGCAAACACTTTGGTGCTTTCACTGAGAGGAACTAGCACCCGCTACACCAGATTCAAAGTTTAGATTTAAAAGTTTGAAGGATTCAGATTGACTCAACAATGACTCTACAAACAAGGCAAAGAGCTGAGAGAAGCCAACAGGGAGGAAGTCAAGAGGCATCCTCCGGAGCTGGAGAAGGACAAGCTTCGATTTACATTACGAGAGACGAAATGGAAGCTATGGCAAATTCATTGCATGAGAGGTTGCTGAAGTGTCAACAGGATATGATGCAGACTTTCTTTGAGCAGATGAGAGTTGCAGGAACACAGAACCTTGGACCAACTACAGCGATTGCAAATGTAGAACAAGGAACTAGGGTTGCGGAACCCAATGGAGGACAGAATACAGAACCGGAAGGTAATCAACAAGGGCTTGGGGGCAGGCCCACAGGATCCAATGCAGAAGGACCTTTGGAAGGAGTTCAGCAGGCTAGAGCCAACGTTGCGACTAATGAGCCACATGAAGAATATGTGCCGGAGTTCCCTCGGGAGCATGGGGGGCAACACCTAACAGGCAATGCTGGATTAATGGAAATCATTAGGAAGACTATGCGTGGAGGTTCGATCAATAGAGACTTGGAAGGAGTGAACAGGAGTCCGTTCGCTCGGGAAATCAGGATGGCTCAGAATCCACCTAAGTTCAAGCTACCTAGCGTGGAAGTATATAATGGAAAGGCTGACCCGACTGATCACTTGATGAGATACACTAGACACATGGAAGTGCTGGGGGCATCGAAGGAAGTGATGGCCAGATGTTTTCCTTTATACTTGACAGACCTAGCGGCAATGTGGTTTAGGCAGCTGGAGGAAGGATCTATCAGGAATTGGAGGGAATTAGTGGACAGGTTTTTGGGACAGTTTCGGGTTCATATCAAAAGACCTAAGAATGTGATGACGTTAACATCGATAAGGCAAAGAACGGATGAATCGCTTAGAGCATTTTTAACTCGATTTAATGCGGCGGTTTCTTCGGTGGATCGGCCAGATCCATCGATGGTTTTGATGGCGGTAGTGTCGGGAGTCAGAGAGGATTCAGATTTTAAGGTATCTTTAGTACGAGACCCACCACTGGATCTCGGGGAATTCTTCCATGAAGCTGAAAGGTTCCTTCGGCAAGAAGATGCATGTATGGACTTAAAGTTAAAGGAGGTGAATGTGACTGGGGGTGGAGGACCATCCAATGGAAGCTCGGATAAAGATAAAGGAAAAAGGAAGCTGGATGACGATTCAGGAAAAACCAGGAAGCAATGGAAGGATCCAAAGTTTTCCACATACACAGAATTAAACGAGACGCAGGAGCGGATATACATGGAAACTCGGAATCGCCTTCCTTACCGGAGGCCGACTAGGAGAGAACCATCCGAGCGGGAGAGGGCATCAGGAAAGCATTGTCTCTTCCACGATTTGGACGGGCATGATACCAACAGCTGCAGGCATTTAAAGGACATAATTGAGGAGCATGTGAGGAATGGACAGTTGAGGCAGTATGTTGGAGTACGGAATGCAGCGGTGGAACAGGAGCAACCACCGCCTACCTCGAGCCATGATGGTGCGAGGCCCAGGAATGATGGTCGATTGGTCATCCATTGACCAGGATAATATGAAATAAGTAACAAACCATTGGCGAGCAACTGAGCCATTTACACATGTATGGGGACGGAGATAGCCCCTAGGCATGCTTTGAATGGTGATAAACCGCAAAGCCATGGTTTGCGAAATCTGTTTTTTGTTTTTGATTGGACACTTGGTTTTCTGATTTGGTTTTTGGAGTTTGGATTGAACTCCTGATTTTGCTTGTTTCTCTGGTTTAGGCATTCATTCGGATGATTGTTCTCCGTTTTGGATGATGGTTTCGATTTTTGATATGGATTTCTGGTTTTCCGATTTGATTTGGATTTTGGATTAGATCTTGATTGGATTCTTTTTGGTTTTTGATGAACGGTCGTCAGGTATGGATTATGCCTGGCAAGGGGTGAGTCGTTCTGCCCGAACGCGGTAAAGTGACTCACTCAGGTCGTCGAGTATGAACTATGCTCGGCAAGGGTCCGGAGTGACCAGGATTCGGCCTAGGACTTAGGCCTTGTATTATCAATTATCATTTTCAGGTCGTTGAGTATGGACTATGCTCAACAAGGGTCCGGAGTGACTAGGATTCGGCTTAGGACTTAAGCCATGGCATTACTTACGTCCAGGGACACTGGACCACGGTCGTCAGGTGTGGATTGCGCTTGGCAAGTACCCGGAGAGGTTAGCTTAACGTCCAGGGACACTGGACCGCGGTCGTCAGGTGTGGATTGCGCTTGGCAAGAGCCCAGAGAGGTTATGGATTTGGATATCGACCCGGAGAGGTCCTGGATTCGGTTATTGGCTATTGGATAAGGATGGATTAGGATTCGGTCGTCGGGTTCAAACGGATATGGATTTGGCTAAGGCTTTGGTTATTGGGTTTAGAGTTGGGCATCGACTCCGAGCAGTCAAGGATGATGCACTTGGATGATGTGGCTATTGACTTTGAATATCGGATACGAAATTATTCAAAACACGCCTTCTTATCACAAGGCATGTTTTGGGGGGCAAATGTTATCCCGCTTTTTGGTCAAAGCCGGAATATCAAACAAATCAACAGGAAAGGATGGATATCTGGATTGGAAGTCGATTGGAAACAAGGCTGCGATGGATGTCGTCAAAATTTGATCGGGCTCCGATCAGGACGGAATCGATTGGAGATGATGATGAGGACTAGGAGAGGCTACGTTTCAAGTTTCAGGTTAATCGGAGTTTGTACGGAGGAGATACGATCGATACAAGATAGGAAGAATGCTTTGTTCGAATCCATCATTTCCATACCCACACATCAGTTCGAATCCAGAGACCTCACACCCAATGGTTCGAATCCCCTAGGGTCGAATCCATCAAACTCGACTCCAACGAAGTTCCCCTGATGGCTTCGAATCCATGGAAGTGCTTTAGCCTTCGACTCCATCAAAACACCTTCAACGTTCGAATCCATCAGCACGGAGTTTTGGTTCGAATCCATCAAAGAACATTCGTTCGAATCGAATCAGATGAGCCACTTCGAACCCATGATACCACCTCACTTCGTTTCCTTCAAGTTGAAGTCTTTCGAGTCCATCCTGTGACTTCGCCCCGATTCCATACTGCAAGAGTAGCTTCAAATCAAGTGGGTAGGATATAGCGTGATCGATTCGAACAAGCATGCGTTCGAATCCATGTACTTCGAATCCACTACTTAAAATCGATTGAGTCACAAGAAGCTAGAAATGTGGATTCGACCGAGTCAACTCGGAGATAAAGACGGATCGACACGAAGAACGCGCGCCACGTCAACCTGCTAGCGCCTGATTAGATCGATTCGAAGCAATCGATTCGAACTAGATCGATTCGAACCAGGCTAGTCATCCAGAAATGCAACCTTGAATCGATCATAACTTGAGATCTACACATCTAAATGCCATGAAATTTTCACAGAAGCTTAAACACATGATGAAGAATGTCCACACCAAATTTCAGCTTGATTGGACTCTTTCTTGATCGATTCGAACCAAGGGTCGAATCGATCCCAAAGTGGGCCCGGATCTCCAGATTTCGGCCATGTGGGCCCCCTGACGTGCCAGAACTGGTCTCCCTTCATTTTAGGCGAAATATCAGCCACCTACACCTATAAATAGAGCCCCTGGTCATTCAGGAAAGGGGTCGGACAATTTTGAGAGCTAAAGAGCGCCCGGACTATGCCAGATTTACTCCAGATCACCATTGCTGCCTTAGATTCAGATTATAATCATAAAATCCGTTGTACTACGTGATAGGAAATTGTAATCTTCAAGCATCGATCAATAATAGATAAAAACTTTGGAGTGGACGTAGGCCGGAGATTGCCGAACCACTATAAATCTCGTGTTTTTGTTCATTATTTCTGGATTGCTGTTTGTTGCTTGTTTAGATCTGAGATTTGTGTGTGAATATTGTTGATTTGTATTCATACGCTGGTGCTTTCACAACACTTGGGGTTTGTGACCATTTTTGGTGCAAACAGGATGCTCATCCAGAAGGGCGGGTTCCAGAATTCCCTCGTGGACTCGGGGGGAAGGTTAGAGACAACGCACAAAGGCCGTTACTTGATGACAATGAAAGGTTAGCGGACGTAATCATACGAGCTATGAGGGGAGGATTGGTGAATAGAGACTTGGAGGATGTGAATAGGAGTCCATTTGCTCCTGCGATCAGGCAAGCTAGAAACCAGCCTTATTTCAAACTACCAACACTAGAGATGTACGACGGGAGAATGGATCCCACTGTTCACTTGATGAGGTACATGAGGCATATAGAAGTGCTGAGGGCATCGGAGGAGGTCATGGCACGATGCTTACCTTTGTATTTGACGGATATTACATCATTATGGTTCAGACAGTTAGAGAGTGGCTCTATCGGCACATGGACAGAGTTGATTGAAAGGTTTATGGGACAATTTCAGGTCCACGTAGTCAGACCCAATAACGTGATGACTTTAACATCGATGAAACAATGGAAGGGAGAGTCTCTCAAGGATTTCTTAACCAGATTCAATGCGGCGGTGGCTTCGGTAGATCGACCCGATCCATCGATGGTTTTGATGGCGGCAGTTTCAGGGATTGCAGATAATTCGGATATCAAGATATCATTGGAACGGGACCCACCGAGGGATCTCGGGGAGTTCTACCATGAGGCGGAAAGGTTCCTGAGGAAGGAAGATGCGCAGGTTGAGAGAGAAGGGAGAGAGGCTAAAGCTTATGCAGTAAGGGGTGAAGGTCCACCCAGGGAAGTTCCAGATAAAGATGATAAAGGGAAAAGGAAAATGAATGATAACGGTAACACATCGAAAAGGCAATGGAGGGAATCAAAATTCTCTTCTTATACGGATTTGAATGAGACTCTGGAAAGAATTTATTTAGATACTCGAGGACACCTCCAGTATCGAAGGCCAGCAAAGAGGGAACCCTTCGAACACGAACGGGCATCGGGAAAGCATTACCTATTCCATGAGTTGGATGGGCATAACACAAATGACTGCAGGCATTTGAAGGATATCATCGAGGAACATATAAGGAATGGTCATTTACAATAGTACATAAGGAATCGAGCTGTGGTAGTGGAACAGGAGCAGCCACTGCCCACATCAGACGAAGCTGGCACTGGATCTAGGCATCGTCGCCTTATTATTAGCTGAATGGGTTTATGGCTTTGAATAAGTAGTAAACCCCAAAGTAAGGCGGCTAAGTCACTTACACATGTATGGGATCGAGGACGGTCTCTAGGCATGCTCTGAGTTGATGATATACTGTGATACTTAAGTTTATGAAATTTTGTTTTTTCTATTTTCTGTGAACTCTGGTTTCTTTTTTGGTACTACGGACATTTGATTTTCTTTATTGTATGGACTTTTATTTTATTAATTGGATTCTGTGATAACTGGATTTGGATTAATAAATAATATCGGTTACACGATTACGGTCTCGACCGGAGAGACGGGGTAGTAATCGCAAGGTATGAGTCCCTTCGCCAGAGAGTGATGGAATGGGCTCGAACAAAATATAAATTCCTCGACCGGAGAGCCGAGGCCGGAGAATATAAAGTCGTCGACCGGAGAGTCGAGGCCGGAGAATATAAAGTCCATGACTGAAGAGCCGAGGCCGGAGAATATAAAGTCCTCGACCGGAGAGTCGAGGCCGGAGAATATAAAAGTCCTCGACCGGAGAGGCGAGGCCGGAGAATATAAAAGTCCTCGACCGGAGAGCGGAGGCCGGAGAATATAAAGTCCTCGACCCGAGAGCCGAGGCCGGAGAATATAAAAGTCCTCGACCCGAGTGTCGAGGCCGGAGAATATAAAGTCCTCGACCCGAGAGTCGAGGCCAGAGAATATAAAAGTCTTCGACCCGAGAGTCAAGGCCGGAGAATATAAAGTCCTCGACCGGAGAGTCGAGGTCGGAGAATATAAAGTCCTCGATCGGAAAGTCGAGGCCGGAGAATATAAAAGTCCTCGACCGGATCGTCGAGGCCGGAGAATATAAAAGTCCTCGAACGGAGAGTTTAGGTCGAAGAATATAAAGTCCTCGGTCGGAGAGTCGAGGCTGGAGAATATAAAAGTCCTCGACCGGAGAGTCGAGGCCGGAGAATATAAAGTCCTCGACTGGAGAGTCAAGGCCGGAGAATATAAAGTCCTCGACCAGAGAGTCGAGGCCGAAGAATATAAATTTCGGAAGAATATAAAGTCCTCGACCAAAGAGTTGAAGCTGGAAAATATAAAAGTCCTCGACCGGAGAGCTGAGGTCGAAGAACATAAAAGTCCTTGACCGGAGAGTCGAGGCCGGAATAGGATAAAGCAACCCGGTGAGGTATATGGATTTAAATGTAAACCCGGAAAGGTCATGGATTTGGTTATTGGATATGGATAGATTAAAACTCGGTTGACGGGTTCGGATGGCTAGGGAATTGGATAAGGATTTGGTTACTGGACTCAGAATCGGATATCGACTCGGAGCAGTCGCGGATTCAGACAAGGATATGGCACTTGGATAGGATGGCTTGAATCACGGATATAATGGTATGGTTATGAACGGAACATATACTCCAGATATTGAACTTGAAGCTATTCAAAACACACCTTCCTACCGCAAGGCATGTTTTGGAGGGCAAATGTTAACCCGCCTTTTGGAAAGGCCATGGACAGGCGGATTTAACTAAATCGACTGCTTGTTAGTCGAGATTGGGGTACGATGGGTTTAAGCTGGCTGGATGGAAAGACGATCAGTCAGGATGGTGTCGTTCGGCCTGGGAAGGTGGTTTGACATAAGTGGCTCGGTCGTGTAGGTGGTTTTGCGTAGGAAGTGGTTCGGCATAGGTGGCTCGGCCGTGTTGGTGGCTCGTCATGGAGGGTGGCTCGGCTTAGCTAAATGGTGATTCGTCCTTGGTTGTCGCTCGGCAACTTTGAGTTCTAAGGGATGTGACTTCGAGTCATCACTCGGGTAGCTCGGTGGAGTATTAGGTGGCTCGGCGTTGTGGTTTGGTCAGGGTGTCTCGGCAAGATGGTTCGGCTAGGTGGCTCGCCGTGGACATGGCTCGGTCAAGGTGGTTCGGCACTGTGGCTCGCCATGGTGGCTCGGTCGTGGGTAAGGTAACAAAGTGGCTCGGTCAAGTTGAGGGTCGGTAGTGGCGTGTGGCATGGTTGCTTCGAGTCTTGGGCTTCTTTGCTTCGAGTTTTTTGGTTCGGCTCCTAGGATGGGGTCGGTAGGAAATGTAGCTGGGTCGGCTACATTATAGTCTGGTCACTTCGAGCCATGATCGGTTCGTGACTTCGGGTCGGCTGCGTGATAACATGGGTCGGCGTCAATGCATGGTTCGGCCGCATCGAGTTTTCGGATTACTTCGAGTCCAAAGGAGATTTACTTCGAGTCGCCTTGGTGGATTTCCTAGGTCGGTAGCATTTGGGCAGGGAGTTGGTCGAGGCTATAGGTTCTGGATCGGCCGTGGACTTAACGGACCCTGGGTCATACAGGAAGCCCAGTTACGTGTATTTGCGTATAAATACAGCATGTGGGTCTTGAGAAAGGGGGATTCTCTCATTTGGTTCCCTGGCTCCTTTTCTTCTAAGGCTAAGGCAATTCTGCCATTATACAACTCTGAATTGTAACTGTAATTGATTTGGATATCAATAAAAAGGAAATTTTTGGAGTGGACGTAGGCTAGGGTCAACCGAACCACTATAAATCCAATGTTTTTACTGCGTTATTTTAATTTTTACCGTTCTTCATATTTATACTCTCTACATACATTTTGTCTATGATCTGTGATTGTCGTTTGGTGCTTTCAACTGGATTTGGGTGTTAGTGACCAATTTTGGCGCTAACAACACCAAGCTTAAGATGAGTACCACTTATTATCCACAAACAGAAGCGCAACCAAAAAGAGTTAACAAAATCATGGAAGATTTTTTAAGAGTTTGTGTGTTATAGTTTGGAGGATCGTTGGAAAATCACTTGCACTTAGTTTAATTTTCCTTAAAATAGTAATCAGACTAGTATAGGGATGACACCCTTTTGAAGCTTTATATGGAAGGCCATGCAAAGCACCCACATGTTGGTTAGAGACTAGAGATAGACTCGTTCTTGGTCTAGGTTTGGTGATAGAAGCCATAGAAAAGATTGAGTTGATCTAAGAAATGATGAAGGAAGCTCAAACGAGGCAAAAATGTTATGCAGATAAGAGGCGTAAAGATTTGGAGTTCTCGGTGGGAGATCATGTTTTTGTTTAGGTATCACCAATGAAGGATGTAATCCGATTCAGGTAGTCAGGGAAATTGGCACCTTAGTTTGTTGGACCATTTCCAATAATGGAGAGGATAGAGAAACTGACCTATAGAAGAGAGTTACCGAGCAGTCTGGCGGGAATCCATAATCTTTTTCATGTTTCTCATCTTAGGAAGCGTATTCGTGATCCAGAGACTACTATCACTCTGATCGCATTGGAAGAGTTAGTTGTGGAACCAAATGTGACTATTGTTAGGCAACCAGATCGCATTTTTGCTAAGGATGATAAGAAGTTAAGAAACAAGACGGTCTGATTAGTAAAGGTCCAGTGGAGTGATGACGAGAGAGACTATACTTGGGAGACATAGGATAAGTTTAGAACACTGATCCTGATTTGTTTTGATGGTAAGTTTTATACCTGTGTTATATGTTTTTTATATACCTTATCGTAATTTCAAGGACGAAATTCTCTAAGAAAGGGAGTCTATAACGCCCTTACTTTTTAGTAACATTATTTTGGGTGTTTAATTAGATAAATTAGATAAAATAATGTGTTGAAATAAGGGAAATGAGATTGACTATTAAATAGGTCGTGCCTTAATAAATGAGTTAATAAGATTTATTATAATTTAAATGAGGAAAGGAATAATGTGAAAGGAAAAATAGAAAAAACCTTGATTCCTAAACAGTAACCTTTCCATTTTCATTTCCTCAATCACATTCACTTCATACAAACTAAAACCAAGTAGAGACTGGCCACTGCTTGAGATATAAGAAGAGAAAAAGCTAGGAATCAAAGGATAAATCTTAGGGGGGTCAAATCAACACTTAAATCTCAAACTCTTTATCTAATCAAGGTGAATAATAGTTATCCATCTCACAATTGTATGTTTGTTTCGGTTTTATGATTAAACCCGAATGATACGTTGTTGTTATGCCATATTATGATTAATTAGTAGAATATATGCTTTAATAGTTGATTATTGGATTTATTATGGAATTAAATAACAGGGTTTAAGTGTGAAAATTTATATGACATTCAAATGGCTTGATAATTGGCTATGATGTTTATAACATTATTTTAGAAGTGGGTTTTTAATTTAATAAGTTTCCAAACAAGTATGAATATTTTATGAATTACCTAAGTCAAGAAAAGGATTTATTTCGGGATTTAATTATTATAAAATAAGAAAATAATGCTTTTTGTCCCAAAATATGTATATCCCAAAAAAAATATTTGTTCTGATTTTCAGGGATTTTTTCTAAGTGTTTATGAATTTATATGAATTTATTAATCTAGAAATGCATAATAATTATATTAAATTAATTTTACGAGTTAAATGGTAAGCAAAATACATTGGAAATGAAAAATCTAGTTTACAGCAGTTTTTTGGAAATTTTTTTGATAAAGTGTTGTCTTAACTAATAGAAATTAGACATGGATTAAGAGTAGATGAAAAGAAATTATACTAAATGGGAAATAAACAATTTTTATGTTAATTATGAGTTTGCCATAACATCGGCAATCAATGCTGAAGTCCATCCATGTCGCAGCTATCAATGTCTTCCTCACCTAGAAGGGAAGCATACAATATCAATTGTGTTGGTATGGAATGATTCCAATCAGGTTGAAGCGTAGCTATAGGGGTTCTCGACATTAACCTAACAATGACATGAGTAATCTTTTGACATATCAATGCCGACATAAATCTAAAGCATACGATGTTGACCTTGCAACTACATACTTTCGATATTAAGGTATAAGTGGCATGGATGCCGCTTACTATGGCCGCATCTATCTATGCCGACATTAGCATATAGGGGCAATGATGCTGCATATTTTATATCAGCTTTAACTATATTATGGCAGTAATGCCGCTAGTATTACTTTTGAGATAAAAGTATTACGGTAATGACAACGGATAACTTAACATTGACGTTATTCCTTTAAGGAAGCAATGCTGCATATGTTACTTGTGACATTAATGGTATAAAAGGGATATGATGCCGCTAGTTTTCTTATGGCAATAATGCCGCAAGTAAATGATTTCATTATTCATTGTACGGCGGCATAGTAGCCCAATTTTATGAAATCAATTTCAACTATTTTAAGGTATTGATGTCGGATGTCATCAATGACGAAATCCTATTTTTAACTTGAGAGCTATACTTTATACAAACTAAAGACTATGCTACTTATATTCGGCAACACATATGTAATAGTATACAACGTAGATGATATTTACCACATATAAATTAGAATGCTTTAATAAGGATTTGATATAGAATGGTGCAGTGACCCATATCGACAGTATTAATGCCGCGTTTTATCAATTTACATAGCTTTATTGTATGGCTTCATAACCTACGGTTTTGAGGTGCTATCACCTCTTATTGATTTTGAAATTAATAAAACTATTTTTAAAAGCATGTTTGGCATAATATTATAAATAAGCGAAGAGTTATATTTTCCTTTGTTTTAAGTATGATTTCAAAGGTAAATCATTATCAAAGAATACATTTTTCAAGGAAATACAAAGGGTATTTAGTCCATAATTTTATAAGAGAGTTAATCATCATTAGATAAATTGTGATGGAACATCTTGACTCACGGGTGAGATATTAGAAAACTATATAATGGGACTAGCATTGGGTAGCGCCCTGTGCTTCAACTGTTAGCGTCTAGTTGATATTGGTCCACAATTCCAATGTGTGGGGCTTTGCTAAGGGTAAACTAAAAGTGGGTTTATACACTGAAAGGAATATATAACTTAGATATGTTATTAGTTGACTTGCGAAATGATTAGGTTTGTTGTGAGCATAGAAAAATTATGAGATGAAGAGATAGTCAGGATAATAATAAGATGATTATGCTTAGGCGGACAGTCCAATTTCCTCCTAACTATAAGTTGGAGAATCCAGCCATATAGTTTCGTAGTGACCTTAGAAAAACTATGAAGTAGAGACAGACAATTAATTAATTAAAAAAGATTTGTCGGCCATGTAGCATACATGCATATAATTATTTATGTTTGTTTAACCATTGAGAATGCAAGAGCATGATTGTGATTGACATATTTTCAAAAGATATTAATGAAAGGAAAATTCGTTCTACTCAGTAACGTGGTCTCACTAGATATCTTTTACTAAGAAGGCATATTATTTTTCACATCGGACTTTTTATCTGACCCAAAGTTTTTGTTTTCCCCATTAACTCTTGAGTGCTTATTTGATAATTCAAGAGTAAGGGTCCTAGGTTTGATGAATAAAGCTTCTAAAGACATGCAAGTGGAAGAGCTAGCTATATAGGAGCCTATTTATGTCCATTGTGTTGTTATCATTTTGTTTGAATGTATGTAATGGTAGAAATTTTATCTGTCTAACAGTAAACTCTGATCAACCAAGGATGCATCTTTGTATGTCGTTGTTGGAGTATTTCATACAATTATATTTTATCGGAACCTAAGCAACGTTTTGGGATTGTGTAATGTATATGGAAATTATTAATGAAACACGTTTTAAAAAAAATTTTATTCCTGTGCTTCTGATGTTAACAATACTATTAACCGATCTTATATTGTCACCGAAGAACAGTACTATTGATGGCTGCAGCATTAGTGATGCTTATTTTCAGGCCTTGGACCGAGGGATGTTATACAAATAAACTGAAGTTGTCGAGGGATTTGTATTTTAGGAAATTATTGTCAAGGACAAAATTTCTAAGCATTTTTACCTCAAGGACAGACCTTCAATATTTTATCCTGAAGGACAACTTTCTTTAGGTATCAGTTTTTAGTCATTGATAGCAGTTTTTAGGTATCAGTTTGTAGTTACCGGTAGCAGTTTTTAGGTATCAGTTTTTAGCTTGGTAGCAGTTTTGTTGTCCTTATGAATAATTTTGGAAAATGTTTGTCCTTGTGAATAATTTTTAGGAGAATGTTTGTCCTTGTGGTAAAAATATTGAGGTTGTGTCCTTGAGGCAAAAAATATACAAATCTTTGTCCTTTAAATCAATTCCTCCTTTGTATTTTTCTAGGCAAGAAGTTTCTAGACAGCAAGAAGAAGGAGGATTCATTTCGGATCAGAGAAGATGCATGGAATCAGTGAGTGGGATTATTCACATTTGTGTATATATTGGTAAGATGTAGTAATTCACTTCTTATGATGTTTAGCCAAATTATAATGACGTAACTAATAATTTAAAACTACTTTTTTTATGTACAACTGAATAGGATGTATTATTCCATGGTTACATAGTTAAAAATATTATTTTTAACGATTATAATTAGAAAATTTTAATCTCCCTCTAATTAAAAAGTGCCAAATGTAAAAGTGTTCTGAATTAGACAAATTATATATCGGAATTATGTTTCTCGACCATATAAATCAACTAGTTGTGTTCGTTCATCGATTGGGAGTACAGATTAATCAGAAAACATGTTGGAAATTCGACCAACTTGGGTCATCCATTTCAATCCAAAGGTGACATGATAACGATATGACGATTAACGGTTATAAGCGTGAGTAGAAGGTCGAATAGATGGCAATGGTGAGGGAGGATTGACCACTTGATATCAGAGTTAGTGCAGATCTGGCTATGAAATTTATGGTTGTGGATATGGAAGAGACCACCGGAGGATGCGCAAGGGGTGGTAACAGGTGCATCATGACGAGCTAGATGTGAAGATGGTTCCAGATTAAGGTCAAAGGCTGGAACCAACGACGGAGATATGATTAAAGGTTCTTATGGAACAAGAGGCATGAGTTTGGGATTAGAAGAGAATTGTAGCACAAAGCGCATGATGAAAATACTAATAAGAAATCACATAGTTACAAAATTACCTTGACCTTTAAACGTTTATAACTTTCACGTACAACCTCCATTTCATGCGCCTTTTGCGGCATCAGAATCATGGTGAAATGAGGAATGTTTTGGTATGTTGTTTGTTGTGTTATCAGAAACTTCTGAAAAGTGCCTTATTTTAGTAAATTCATTATAAATTTTTTGATATGACGATAGTGGGTTGTGGCATTTTGTTCCCTAGTAGCGAGCCGCTTACGATTGGATGATAGTCGGCTGAGACATCTTGTTCCTGAGTAGTGAGTCACCTATAATTTTGCAATAGTTGGTTAGGACGTGTTGTTTCCCAATGGCAAGCTGCTTACTATCTGAAGATAGTGGGCTGAGATAACGTGTTCCTTTCTAGTGAGTCGCTTACGATTTGACTATATCGGGCTAAGACATATAGTTCTTCTGTAGCGAGTCGCATACGTTTTCATTGATAACAAATTGGGAATTTTGGATCAGTTTTATTGTAGTTGGTCTTTGGCATGCGAGTTGGGGCTTTAGGTTTGATCGAATGCGTATGATTAAATATGGGTTGGATTTTACCAAGACCTTATGTTATGTTGACATGATGGTATAATATTTTGTTCAGCTGAGTTCTTGGGGGAAGGTGACATGGGTTAAGGCATGGTTTTCAAGCATAAGTGTTGTTTTACTGGCTTATTAGTATTATACACTTATGATGTGTGTAACGACCCAATGACCCGTCTTTTCGACCTTTAAAATTTGACACTAATACATCTACGGTATTAACGTGCCAAGCATCTGAGTGCCGAAAAGACGGATTGTTAGGGTGAAATAAAAGAATAGATAGAACATAATCTCACATCTTGACGAATAATATAGAATATACAACAAATCTTTACAAAAGAAACTTTAAAATATATATACAACAAATCAGAGTAACTAACATATCATCAACTTGGATAGTTATAACAGTCCGTCCTTACAAATACTTATAAATACAAAACAAGAAATATAGTGGGAACTAAAATACATCGAGTCTTGGAGGCATCCAGCCCGTCTCATGAAGCTCCAAGCGTCCATCGCTAAATTTGAAAAAGTATACAGGTCTGACCTAAGTGTCATAAGAAAACGACACCCTGATCAGTCTGGTAAGCCGGTCATAGGGTTTCCATATTTATAAAACCTTTCAAAAATAAAGCTATCTCATAAGACCATGCTGCAAATAAACACAAACGGGTTTTTATATTACGATAATCAAACCATTTTGTAGGAAATCTTGTGATAATATAGATAATGTCTAGGGTTTAAATAAATATTTAACATAGCCGGAATGGTTACATTAATTACATTCAACAACATATTTAGTGTACAATTAAGTTTGTAAAGGCACGCACTAAAAATTGGATTTCAATTACTACAAGGCTATTAGGGTATTGCCTGCCACAATACACCTTTAGATAAATGTAACGAGAGCCTTAGTTGATTCCCTGTAGATCAGGACCGGCTCACCCCTTCCTGGATAGTATTGAAAATGTCATCACCCCGATTGAATCCACAACCGTACTGGACCCCAATCATACATAAATCTATAAATATCATTCTAAATGGGATGATGACTGTACCTTAATGGTAGCAAACCACATAGCCCAAAAGCATATCCCATGTTTTAGTCATTACCTTGTGTGAGGCTCGAGGCTATATTTTACCTTTTAGCAAATCCCACTTGAAATGCTAACACTGCTCTCTGGGCAACAATGCAATGCTAGCATTCACCTATACATGTGGTTTAGGGTATGAACAAACTGAAGGCACTACTTCTACCACATCCTTTTTAGAATGACCCTCAAGGTTAGTAGTAAGTAGCACTTGCATTTCAAATAACTCTGTCTTCGATTCCATCATTCAAGATGTCTCCAATTCAAACACTTATGCAAGTTCAAAGTGGTTTTCGGTCGACCCAATTCCCATTCTTACAAAAGTAAGCAAACAATATAAGAGTCCCAAGAGGATCTCGAATATTAGCCCTTGAAGCATGAGACGTTTCAGCCAAATGAGATATCCTAAGGGAATCTCAAATTGTATAAAGTTGTGAAGCTTTCATATACTTCCTAAGTCAAAATAGGTCAAGTTATCAATAGTGGACAAAGCACCATCTACTGTAAGTATATAGTTTGCATGTGAAAAACTGGATATGATATGCTTATCACCACTTTTCAGTTCCAATCACGTACTATCCCTTGATTAACAATGAAGTCGGATAAGTTAGAGCGTTATCCTTGCATCGCCATACATTCTTAAACTCTCATGGATAGAAACAAGCTTCCATGATTCGAAATTTAGTGTCAAGTATAAGATGAAGTACCTTCCATATACTTAATTTATCATGACCTATTTATAAAAATTTACACTCTTATACTAATCACATTTTCGACATTTCGAATTCTCTATCCCTTGCTCTGAATTGAAGCTAAATAAGTCAGGGTGTTGGTCGCAGTTGGCCTTGCCTTAGTTAAAGCACTCCGATCTAGGTCTCAAAGAAAGAGAAAAGTCCACTCATTGGATTTTATTGCTAAATATAATTTGACTTACTTTCCATAAACGTATAAACATTTTAGCACTACTTAACATATTTGTTTTAGGTTACTTAATGGCATCAACAAAGGAATCCATTGCATAAAACAAAGTCTTTTTAAAACAATATGAAAATCCAACTCCACCAACTTATTACTAGTCTTCGATTTCAAATTAGTACCTTTCAATGATTAGAAATGAAGCCGTTCAAGTTGGGATATCATTAGCTCTCAAACCTCGATATTCACTTCTAACTTTCAAAATAGAAACAAGTTTCCATACATCAAAGTTTAGAGATTAAAATAGGATTAGAGAGTTCCAATATATTTGTTATTAAAAACATTTTCCAAAATCACTTCTTTATACCAATGTTTGATTTAAAATGGAACATCTTTCCTTTTTATAAAGTAAACAACTTATTTAATAATGACAAATCTTTATAAATCAAACTTCCATTCCAATTTCTCGAAACAAGTAACATCCCCTATTTTGAGGCCCGAAAATAAGCACTACTTATCTTGCCCGGTAACAAAATGTGGTTATGTAACGACCGATAACATCAGAAGCATATTAATATGATATTTTTTAAACATTTATCATTATCAAGCTTTTATTACATTTCAGAGTTAATATTTTAACATTCATGACATAATCTCATTTGTTGCCCACGCTCAGAGAAAATATAATAAGTACAAAGTACTCCAAGGGCGATATATGAAGATGCCCCCTTGTTTGCTCAGAGTCCAATACGTGACAGTTATAAATTCAGTCATTACATCCATTCAAACATGGCATAAGCTTTAAAGAACATAGCAGAAATAAAAACCCTTAATATTAGCAAGCTTGCCTCCTGAACGTCTTCGAAAGCTTATTCGTCCAACCTGAAAATCCCTACTCTTGACCTACTCAGATGAGTACACAGGAGTTTTATGGGGAAAACAAAAACTTTGGTCAATCAAAATGTCTGGTGTGAATAATAATATTCCATCTTGAACCAAATATATATCCAGTGAGACCACACCGCTGAGTGGAATGGATTTCCCCCACACTGGTATCTTATCCAAATATATCAGTCGTAAATCATACACCTACAACCATAATGATTGAAAAAACATAACATGATCATATGGTTGCTTGGAACCTGGGTAATTTGACTAATCTGTCATCCTAGGGTTGTGTACACCCAAGATTTACCCTTTCCAGCAATAGGCTGTCTGTCTCAAATTATATTTTTCCTAGGATCGCCATGAACCTAATGGTATTCCAGGCCAACAAATAACCTATCGAGCTGAATCGGGCCAAATTATATCAAGATGTTCACAAATCCCCAAATATAGTTAAAAGGAAAGCAAATTTAATTATATGGTGAGCATATAGAGCTACGAGTTCCTTTTTGTGCTTAAACATGCTTTTAGTCTCACTATGGTTAAAGCCCTACGCACTGGAATCATGGACCTTTACCGACTGGAGGTTAATGGCCGGAGCATAGGGCACGACCCTACACTAGTCCCACCTAAAATATTATTTGCTTTTAAATTCATGAGTCATACCTTTGGAGCAATCCGGAGCATCCTAACATAATTGATCTATCTGATCTCCAGGATATAATTCTACTCACTCTGGAGTTCAATTTGACCATACTCCATATACGGACAACCTAACTGGTAATTCTCCCTCTCGAAGTCCCAAGATCCAGTGTTGGGTCATGAAATGCGAGCATAACAATGATAAAATATGTAAATTAACTGATTAATTGATGATAAGAACATATAGCATTATTTAGTAAAATATGTTAAATCAGTAGTTACATATATGGTAAAATTACTTATAATTAAGTAAGATTTTCCATTGGTAAACTTCACATAAATATTGGCTAAATCACCATTTATTTCTTTGAAACTAATCATCTTTAAGAGTGATAAAACACTTAAAATAATTCTTTCAAACAAGAAAAATATCATCCATTGATGTCGCAGGACCAAAAAGGTCGCATCAACGTTGATGACATATGTCCAAATAGGTGGCATCAACGTTGACAACATATGTACAAAACAGGTGGCATCAACGTCGACGATGTGTATTCAAAGAGGTGGCATAAATGTTGATGAGGTATCTCCAAACAGGTGGCATCAACGTTGATGGCATATGTTCAAAGAGGTGGCAACAATGTTGATGACATAGTTCCAAAAAAGTGGCATCAACATTTATGACATATGTCCAAAAAGGTAACATCAACATTGACGACATATGTCCAAATAGGTAGCATCAATGTTGACGACATATGTCCAAACAGGTGGCATCAACGTTGACGACATATTTCCAACCAAGTGGCATCAAAGTTGATGGCATACGTTCAAAGAGATGGCATCAATGTTGACGACATATGTCCAAACTGGTGGCATTAATGTTGATGATGTATGTTCGAAAAGGTGGCATCAACGTTGGTGACGTAGGTCCAAAACGGTGGGTGGCATCAACGTTGACGACGTATGTCCAAAACGGTGGCATCAATGTTGACACATATGTTCAAAATGGTAGCATAAACGTTGACGTATGTTCAAATCAGTGGCATCAATGTTGACGATGTATGTCCAAATAAGTAGCATCAACGTTGATGACATATGTCCAAAGAGGTGGCATCTACGTTGACAACATAGTTCCAAACAGATGGCATCAACGTTGACGACATATGTGCAAAGAGGTGGCATCAACGTTGACGACATATGTCCAAAGAGGTGGCATCAATATTAGCGACATATGTCGAAAAAGGTGGCATTAACATTAACGACGTATGTTCAAAGAGGTGGCATCAACATTGAAGGTTTATGTCCAAAGAGGTGACATCAATGTTGATGACCTATGTCCAAAGAAGTGGCAACAACATTGACGACATATATCTAAAAGGGTGGCATCAACGTTGATGTCGCATTGTGGCATCAACAATTATACCACATTCTGGCGTCAACAATGACATTGCATAGTGGCATTAACAATGATGTCGCCTGGGGGCATTACTGTAAATAGTTTAAAACCTGAATTATTTCTTTTTAAAGATAACACTTTTCACCAACTCTTATTCTTTGTCAAATTTCTATTGGATAATAACTTTCTTTACCGGTTTCTTTTCAGAAAAACTGTGATAGCTCAGATTTTATCATTCTTAAATTATTTACAAACCCTTCATAATTTATTATTATTTTAATATAATTATTAAGCTTTTCTAGCCTAATAAATTAATAATAAATCATAAACACTTGGAAACAATCCCAAAAATTCACTAAAAATCAGAGATTAAATATTCTTTAACATTTTAAAATATACAAATCAAAATCATTATTTAATTAATTTTAACAATTAAAACCCGAAACAAATGCCCTTTCTTCCTTAGGAAATTCATAAAATATTCCTAGTTATTTGAAAATTATGAAATTAAAAACCTATTTCTAAAATTATGTTTTTCACAACATATCTAAAAATCAATTCATTTGGAGATCAATTACTAAGGTTTTGCTCGTAAACCTATCATAATAATGTAACGGTCTACCTTTCTCACACCTAAAGACGACACTTAATACATATATTCGTGCACCGATCATCTACATTTTCAAGATATACGTCGCTTGGGATGAAGAAAGAACAAGGTGGAATAGAATCGCATATCGTGACGTATACAATATACACAATCAAAAACCGACGGTGCTTATTGGAGAATGGATTTCCAACAATGGCAAGGAAACGGCACTACCTTCTTAAAGCAGTGCACCTCTAGATAAAATGTACTGTGAGATTGAAAACCTATCAACCTTGGCATGACCAGACTGGCCTACCCCTGACTGGACAGTACCAAATATGATCACCCTTTGGCTTTGATCAACAGCCAAAAATGGGCCCCAAAGCATACATAGATATATCGACACTAGATCTTGGGATAATCATACTCTAATGGGTACAACCCACATAGCCTTATGGCCTACCATTTTTTAGCCATTTTTAAGTTATGAGGCTTGATAAGCTAAGCTCTTACCATTTCTCAAAGTAAACCATCTTGGAATGCTAACACTGCCCACCATGTAGAAATGCAATGCCAGCATTTATCCATTCAAGTTCGTCCTGGGTCTGAATGAAACCGAAGGCACTACCTCTATTGTAACGACCCGTATTTTTACGGATCGACAAGTTCGTCAAAATCTGGAAAATTTAGCATTTTAAGTCATTTCAGATTTTGGGCATGATTTTTCTAAGTCCTAGGTCGTGAACGACCTAAGAAATAAGTCGTAACCGACTTATAGATTGAACGACTTAAGAGAGCGTTTGGAAGTTTAAGTCGTATAGGAATTAAGTCGTGGTGGCTTAGGTCGTAGGGTATTGGAGCGATCTAAAGTCGTGACTGAGTTAGAGATAGGTCGTAGGCGATTTAAGGAAAGTTGGCGACATATGAGTTTTGGCGAAATTGCTAAGTCCTAAGTCGTTCACGACTTAGTATAGGTCGTAAGTCGTATACGACTTAGGAGAGGAGTGACCCGGTAGTTACCGACTTATGGTATTGACCGACTTATAGAAGATAGTGGTTGGCCGACCTAGTGGAGTTAGCGACCTGGTGGTTCCGAGTTAGCATTGTTAGGTCGGCAACGACCTAAGGAGCATGGACTTAGCTGTGTAGCGACCTAGTGTCTTGGTATGACCTATAGGGTTGAGCGACTTAAGAACTTAAGGATAGGCAGCGACTTAAGAAGGTTAGCGAGTTAGTGTAGTTAGGTCGGCAACGACCTAAGTAGTAGTGAGCGACTTAGTAGTTGTTAAGTCGCGAGCGACTTAAGAGTTGATCTGTTTTAAGTCGTAGACGACTTAGTAGTTAAGTCGTAGCCTATGTTTTAAGTCGCGAGCGACCTAGGAGTTAGCTGTTAAGTCGTAACCCAGTAATTTGTTAGGTCGTGTAAGGCTTAGCAGTTAGGTCGAAGATGTGCTTAAGCGCTAGGTCGCAGCTGCGCGTTAGGTTAGGTCGTAGAGGCTGGGGGTTTTGTTAAGTCGTAGGTTGGTAAGTCTTTAGGTCGGTAGGTTTTAGGTCGTAAGTCGTGGACGACCTAACTCCGAGCGACTTAAGGGAATTTCAGCTATAAATAGGAAGGGTTTTTCTCACTTTTTGGGATCTGGATTTCGAAGCGACGAAGTGCTGCCATTTTCAGAGCTCGACTTCTACACTTCTTCACTTCTTTTCTCCACTCTAATCTAGTGATTCCATCCATCCAAATCGAAGATCAAATTGAAGATTCAAGAGCTTAGATTGAAGATCTACATCCATTGAAGTGAGATTTCATCGTTTGAAGCGAATTCGTGATAGATCAAGCTTGATCCTTTGCTGTCCAGATCTGAAGCGTGTTGATTTGGGTTTGTTTTGGTGATTTGGTGAGTGGTGATTATCTCTCACACGGATCCAAAGGAGTATATCGGATTGTTGGCTCGATTTGGTGTTAAAATAGTGATTTCCATGCATTTTCTTCATCCTAAGTGTAGATCCATGTAGATCCATTGTTCATGATGATTTGACAACCATTTTTGTATGTGATTAACCTATGCAAGTTCATTCATCAAGTTGTAGAGATAATCCTCATGTTTTCATGCTTGTTAGACTTTCAACTCCTTTATTACGAAATTGCCATTATTGTTATAATTGTTCATTTTGCTTATATTTGAATGCTTGGTTACTTGGATTGATGTTTGACATGATTGATTGATGTGAATTAGATGATTGTTGATTGGTTTTAGACAAGGTGGTTGAAGATGATTCAAAAGCTAAGGGAAAGGCTCTTGAATTGGGAAAGTTGCTCGTGGCATATGTAGCGGGATGATGAAGCTCTTATGCATAGATTTGATGATGATATGTTGAGATGAGGCTTTGCGAGGATGTAATGAAGCGAGGCATCATGTAATGAAGACTTGGTCTAATCCGGACGGGATCATTCCAAGCATGTTGATAACTCGGTGATATGATTCGAGTTAAGGGTAATGGATGCTTGAGAGGCGCTTGAGCTAGTATGGAAATAGTCGTCGAGGAGGATGACTAGGAGGTTTGGATAGCATCGTTATTGAAGGTTCTAGCATGCTCTAAGCAAGAGTACGTTTGGGCAGATTCGATAGTCCCAACGGCCAACTGTTGATGGTCGAGTACTCTGGGCAGATTCGATAGTCCTAGGCACGGGCTGCGACGACGTGCAGGAGTTATGTCTAGAACCGGGGTTTCCATTAGCCCTTGACGGACGGCTGAAAGAATGTGTCGGTCATTCAATTAAAGGTGATATCGAAGCAATGATAACAGTGATAGCCAGAGTCATGGATGTTTGGTTGTATCGTCATTCGGACTCAAGAGCGGTATTTTCTGGGTGCTTATCTGATTTAGGCCTTGGTACTTGGAAAACATCGCCCTTGACTCGAATGATCATTACTTTACTTTAAATTGTATGCTCTGCTATGTTGCTTCTGCTTAGTGTGTGTCTGGGGGCTATCACTGTAGAAAGAGGTGGAGTGGGAGGGTTGTATTCCTATTCTTTTTCCTTTATGCTCTTTTGGTATGTTGTTAGTTAATTTACTGCTCACTAAGACTGTTGTCTGACTCAAGGCTTTATGTTTTAATTCTTATTGCCTTGGGCTGTTCGTCCATTTTTGGGATGGGCAGACTAGGTAGCAGGTGACGGGTGCTGTTCTCTTCTCACGATGCTGATATCGAAGACGAGCTGGAGGGTTGCATATTATCTTCTTATTATATGTACTGGATGTTCCGCTGTTTTGTATTCTCTGTGTGTTATGTAGTGAGGCTTGATGTATTGGTTATTTGGATGCTTGTATTCAACTATTATGGAGTTTTATATGATGTCATTTTGTTCTGTAAAGCTTCACTATACATATGTTCTATTGTATTTTGTCCATGCGTTGTGAGTAATACGATAGATTCTGTTGTTTTAATCTACCCTGACAATCGTCCATGGTCGCCTGGCACACTTTACAGTGCACTATCTCTAGATACGGTGCAGGGGTCATGGGCGGTCGTCACATTTGGTATCATAGCATTGGTTAATCGATTTTACCCAACGCTCGCTGACGTAACTACGTATGAGAGACGTAATTGTATTTTGATGGATGAATATTATATATAATATAGTAGCTTGGTAGAGTTTGAGTCCTTTATGCAGTTGTTTCTCTAGATGTTCTAATCATTCCTTTTTATAGATATTGAGAATGAGTCGAAGAGGGAGACCAGCTGCTAGGGAAGGCCGTGCTACTGAGGGGGCTGCTGATTATGCAGCTATGTTCGAAGCTATGATGACTTCGATCATGAGAAGGATACCAGTTCCAGGGGCAGCAGTAGATGTTGGAGTTCAAGTCCAAACTCCGAAACCAGTGGATTTTGCTAAGTTGTGCAAGGATTATACTGCTCTTGGAGGAAAGGTTTTCTTGGGAACAGAATCAACTATTGAGGTCCAAAGGTGGATAGATGCTTGTAGAAGGATCTTTAGTGATTTGGGAATTGAGGATGCGACTAAGTGGAAGTTGGCATCGAGGCAGCTTCAAGGGAGA
Source organism: Allium fistulosum (assembly GCA_030737815.1). Taxonomy (NCBI): domain Eukaryota; kingdom Viridiplantae; phylum Streptophyta; class Magnoliopsida; order Asparagales; family Amaryllidaceae; genus Allium; species Allium fistulosum. The sequence continues at coordinate 1,111,247,620 of CM060907.1, read as the reverse complement.
GCTTCTGATTGGTGGAACTCTATTACCATCAATACTCCGGAGGAAGAGATTACTTGGGAGCAATTCCAAGTCAGATTTGAGGCTAAGTTCATTTCTACAGCGCAGAAGTTTGTTCTGTTCAAGAAGTTCGTGGAGCTCAAGCAAGGTGGAAGATCAGTTCTTGAGTATGTTTCTGAGTTTGAAGCTTTGTCCAAGTATGCTCGGTCATATATTGAATCTGCGTATCAGAAGAATGAGAAGTTTGTGACAGGCTTGGACAGTTATTTGGGGAGACAGTTGGTGGATCATTTGGACGATTCATTTGAGAAGCTTGTGGAGAAAGCTCTCAGGCATGAGAGTCTGTTTCCTAAGGAAGGATCTGTTGTTGCTGTGACCAGGGAAGAGTCTAAAACCCAGCAGGGTGGAAACAAGAAGAGGAAGCAGCAGCAGCAGAAGGGAAGGGATGGCCAGAAGAAGCCGAAAGGCGAAGTGACTTGCTACAACTGTCAGCAGAAAGGCCATCTCTCCAGGGATTGCAAGAATCCGAAAGCGCCGGCGAAGTGCCACAACTGTGACAAGCCAGGGCATTTCAGGAAGAATTGTCCAGAACCGAGGAGGGACAAGCAGATTGTGCAAGCTTATGCTTTGGGAGCTGTTCCGTCGTCTTCGAAAGCTCCTACCGCTGAAGAGAAAGGAAAGAGTGTGGTTGTTCAAGGTACTCTTTTCCTATGTGGTGTTCCAGTTAGAGTTCTGTTTGATACTGGAGCGTCACATTCGTTTGTTTGTAATGAACTTGTAGGCCGGTTAGGTTTGGAACCGGATATTGTTGATAGGCCATTGGTTGTGACTAATCCAGTTGGGGGTTCGTCTTGTTTGTGTATGTTATGCCGTGGTCTGATTGTGTCGAGTCATGATTGCTCTTTTGTTTGTGATTGCTTTGTTCTGAACTTTGCGGGGTTCAGAATTATTTTGGGTATGGACTGGCTTAGGAAGTATGCGGCTAAGGTTGATTGCGAGAGGTTGGAAGTGACAGTCGAGAATGTGGAGGGGCGAAAGGTGGTGATACGATGTAAGCATGAAGAAGGCGTCTTCATAAGCTTCATGTATTCGCTGGTTGTTCCACAGGATGGACTGTCATCAGTGTCGATCGCTAATGGATTCGAGGATGTCTTTGACGAAGTCAAAGGGTTGCCGCCGCATAGAGAGATCGAGTTTCGTATAGATCTAGTTGAAGGAGCCAGACCTGTTGTGATGCCTCTTAGGCGGATGGCGCCTAGGGAACAGCAGGAGTTGAGGGTGCAAGTTGATGATCTTTTGCAGAAAGGATTCATTCGGCGTAGTGTGTCCGAGTGGGGTGCACCAGTTGTGTTGGCAACCAAGGAAGATGGGTCATTGAGATTGTGTGTGGATTATCGTGAGCTGAATAAGGTGACTAAGAAGAACAAGTATCCATTGCCGAGAATAGATGACTTGTTTGATCAGCTTCACGAAGCTAAGGTGTTTTCCTAGATGGATTTGGCAATAGGATTTCACCAGTTGAGAGTAGCTAAGGATAGTGTGCCGAAGACTGCTTTTCGGACACCATCGGGTTTCTTTGAGTGGCTGGTAATGCCGTTTGAATTGACTAACGCGCCAGCATATTTTGTGGATCTTATGAATAGAGTGTTCAGAGATCAGTTGAATAAGTTCGTACTTGTGTTCGTGGATGATATTCTGATTTATTCCAGAACGGAAGAAGAGCATAAGACGCACTTGCGTATTGTTTTGGAAATCTTGCGGAAACATCAGCTGAAGGCTAAGTTTTCGAAGTGTCACTTCTGGAAGAGTGAAGTGAGGTTCTTAGGCCATGTGATTTCTGGAAATGGAATAGCGGTTGATCCCGCTAAGGTGGCAGCAATCCAGGATTGGGTTAGACCTAAGAATGCATCTGATGTGAGAATTTTTCTTGGATTAGCAGGATATTATCGACGGTTTATCAAAGACTTCTCCAAGGTAGCTGCACCATTAACAGGATTGACGAAAAAGAACCAAGTGTTCAGTTGGGATGCTAAGTGTGAGCAAGCTTTCGGAATCCTGAAAGAGAGATTGACGAGTGCTCCTGTTTTGACTATTCCAAGTGGGAATGATGAGATGGTGGTTTACACCGATGCATGTGGTACTGGACTTGGAGCAGTGCTGATGAAGAGGGATAAAGTTGTTGCGTATGCCAGTCGACAACTGAAGCCGCATGAAAGGAATTACCCAACTCATGATTTGGAGTTAGCGGCGATTGTATTTGCTCTGAAGATGTGGAGACATTATCTATTGGGAGTTCGATTCGAGTTTTTTACGGATCACAAGTCATTGAAGTATCTTTTCTCCCAAAAGGATTTGAATCTTTGGCAGCAACGTTGGCTAGAGTTTTTGGCATTATATGATTTTGGTATAGCTTATACTCCGGGAAAAGGTAACGCAGTGGCAGATGCATTAAGTCGAAAACATGCAGGATTAGGAGCCATGTTTTCAGAATGGAAGAGTCTCGAGTATTTAGCTGGATTTGACTTCAGGCCTAGAAGTGAATTGGAACCTGAGATGTTGGCAAACTTATCGATAAGACCTTCTCTTGTGGAAAGGATTGGCGAGAGCCAAAAGCGAGACGATAAGCTTGTCAGGATTATCCGTGATTTGGAATCTAGATTGGATCCAGAAAAGGATAAAGGATTCGAGGTCGATCGAGAGGGTTGGCTTCGGAGGCAAAGACGACTAGTTATTCCCGATATAGATGGATTGAGAGATGAAGTTCTGAAGGAAAGTCATCACTCGAAGTTGACAATTCATCTAGGTGGAAATAAGATGTATCGGGATATGAAGAGAACCTACTACTGGGAAGGTATGAAGAAAGATGTTGGAAATTTTATTTCCAAATGTATGAACTGCCAGTTGGTAAAAGCCGAGCAGAAGAAGCCAAGTGGATTGCTTCAGCCATTAGAGGTTCCTGCATGGAAGTGGGAACAAGTATCGATGGATTTTATCGATGGATTGCCTAGAACAAGAACGGGAAATGAAGGGATTTGGGTCATTGTAGATCGTCTGACCAAGAGTGCGAGGTTCATTCCTGTTCGATCGACTAGGACTGCATCAAAGTTGGCTGAGTTGTATGTTAAGTGGATAGTTCGATTCCATGGTATTCCGAAGAGTATAGTGAGCGATCGAGACCCACTGTTCACTAGTGGATTTTAAAAGAGCTTCCAGGAAGTTTTGGGAACTGAGTTGTGTTTGAGTACAGCTTATCACCCTCAAACAGATGGTCAGACCGAGAGAGTCAACCGAGTTTTGGAAGATCTCCTCAGAGCTTGTGTTTTGGATTTCGGAGGATCATGGGAAGATCACCTTCATTTGGTGGAGTTTGCGTACAACAACAGTTACCAATCAAGCATTGGTATGGCACCGTATGAGGCATTGTATGGAAGACCGTGTAACTCTCCGACATGTTGGTTGGAAACTGGAGAAAAGCTGATGCTTGGGCCAGAAATGATTCGACAGACTTCAGATTGTATAGAGATCATTCGGCAACGAATGAAGGCAGCCTAAGACCGTCAGAAAAGTTATGCCGATAAGCGTCGAAAGGATTTGGAATTCAACGTTGGTGATATGGTTTTTGTGAAGATTTCTCCACTGAAGAATGTTATTCGATTCGGGAAGAAAGGAAAATTGACTCCGAGATTTGTTGGACCATTCCCAATCATCGAGCGAATTGGAAAGCTCGCCTATAGATTGGAGTTACCAGAGAAGATGTCGGGTGTGCACAATGTTTTTCACGTATCATATCTACGGAAGTATGTGCACGACTCGAATACAGTGGTTTCTGCTGATAGCTGTGAAGATTTCGAAGTTGATCAAGTCGATAAAAGACCTCGTAAGCCGCTTCGTGTTGTTGAAACCGACACGAAACAGCTTAGGAGGAAGGTAGTTAAGTTGCTCAAGATACAATGGAGTGATGATGATAACGACTGTACGTGGGAGGTGGAAGAGAGGATGAAGGCAGCTCATCCTGAACTCTTCAAGGTATGGCCCTAAGGTGTCATGTCATCTCACGATATTGTAACTTGTTCTAAGTTTTAGAATTCTGTATGCTAAGCTAGAATTGGATGTATGGTTTGTTGATTGCTATGGATGGTAGGCGTACAGAATAGTCTTTGATTGCTTTGTTTGCTTGGAATTTCGGGGGCGAAATTCCTAAGGGGGAGAGAATGTAACGACCCGTATTTTTACGGATCGACAAGTTCGTCAAAATCTGGAAAATTTAGCATTTTAAGTCATTTTAGATTTTGGGCATGATTTTTCTAAGTCCTAGGTCGTGAACGACCTAAGAAATAAGTCGTAACCGACTTATAGATTGAACGACTTAAGAGAGCGTTTGGAAGTTTAAGTCGTATAGGAATTAAGTCGTGGTGGCTTAGGTCGTAGGGTATTGGAGCGATCTAAAGTCGTGACCGAGTTAGAGATAGGTCGTAGGCGATTTAAGGAAAGTTGGCGACATATGAGTTTTGGTGAAATTGCTAAGTCCTAAGTCGTTCACGACTTAGTATAGGTCGTAAGTCGTATACAACTTAGGAGAGGAGTGACCCAGTAGTTACCGACTTATGGTATTGACCGACTTATAGAAGATAGTGGTTGGCCGACCTAGTGGAGTTAGCGACCTAGTGGTTCCGAGTTAGCATTGTTAGGTCGGCAATGACCTAAGGAGCTTGGACTTAGCTGTGTAGTGACCTAGTGTCTTGGTACGACCTATAGGGTTGAGCGACTTAAGAACTTAAGGATAGGCAGCGACTTAAGAAGGTTAGCGAGTTAGTGTAGTTAGGTCGGCAACGACCTAAGTAGTAGTGAGCGACTTAGTAGTTGTTAAGTCGCGAGCGACTTAAGAGTTGATCTGTTTTAAGTCGTAGACGACTTAGTAGTTAAGTCGTAGCCTATGTTTTAAGTCGCGAGCGACCTAGGAGTTAGCTGTTAAGTCGTAACCCAGTTATTTGTTAGGTCGTGTAAGGCTTAGCAGTTAGGTCGAAGATGTGCTTAAGCGCTAGGTCGCAGCTGCGCGTTAGGTTAGGTCGTAGAGGCTGGGGGTTTTGTTAAGTCGTAGGTTGGTAAGTCTTTAGGTCGGTAGGTTTTAGGTCGTAGGTCGTGGACGACCTAACTCCGAGCGACTTAAGGGAATTTCAGCTATAAATAGGAAGGGTTTTTCTCACTTTTTGGGATCCGGATTTCGAAGCGACGAAGTGCTGCCATTTTCAGAGCTCGACTTCTACACTTCTTCACTTCTTTTCTCCACTCTAATCTAGTGATTCCATCCATCCAAATCGAAGATCAAATTGAAGATTCAAGAGCTTAGATTGAAGATCTACATCCATTGAAGTGAGATTTCATCGTTTGAAGCGAATTCGTGATAGATCAAGCTTGATCCTTTGCTGTCCAGATCTGAAGCGTGTTGATTTGGGTTTGTTTTGGTGATTTGGTGAGTGGTGATTATCTCTCACACGGATCCAAAGGAGTATATCGGATTGTTGGCTCGATTTGGTGTTAAAATAGTGATTTCCATGCATTTTCTTCATCCTAAGTGTAGATCCATGTAGATCCATTGTTCATGATGATTTGACAACCATTTTTGTATGTGATTAACCTATGCAAGTTCATTCATCAAGTTGTAGAGATAATCCTCATGTTTTCATGCTTGTTAGACTTTCAACTCCTTTATTACGAAATTGCCATTATTGTTATAATTGTTCATTTTGCTTATATTTGAATGCTTAGTTACTTGGATTGATGTTTGACATGATTGATTGCTGTGAATTAGATGATTGTTGATTGGTTTTAGACAAGGTGGTTGAAGATGATTCAAAAGCTAAGGGAAAGGCTCTTGAATTGGGAAAGCTGCTCGTGGCATATGTAGCGGGATGATGAAGCTCTTATGCATAGATTTGATGATGATATGTTGAGATGAGGCTTTGCGAGGATGTAATGAAGCGAGGAATCATGTAATGAAGACTTGGTCTAATCCGGACGGGATCATTCCAAGCATGTTGATAACTCGGTGATATGATTCGAGTTAAGGGTAATGGATGCTTGAGAGGCGCTTGAGCTAGTATGGAAATAGTCGTCGAGGAGGATGACTAGGAGGTTTGGATAGCATCGTTATTGAAGGTTCTAGCATGCTCTAAGCAAGAGTACGTTTGGGCAGATTCGATAGTCCCAACGGCCAACTGTTGATGGTCGAGTACTCTGGGCAGATTCGATAGTCCTAGGCACGGGCTGCGACGACGTGCGGGAGTTATGTCTAGAACCGGGGTTTCCATTAGCCCTTGACGGACGGCTGAAAGAATGTGCCGGTCATTCAATTAACGGTGATATCGAAGCAATGATAACAGTGATAGCCAGAGTCATGGATGTTTGGTTGTATCGTCATTCGGACTCAAGAGCGGTATTTTCTGGGTGCTTATCTGATTTAGGCCTTGGTACTTGGAAAACATCGCCCTTGACTCGAATGATCATTACTTTACTTTAAATTGTATGCTCTGCTATGTTGCTTCTGCTTAGTGTGTGTCTGGGGGCTATCACTGTAGAAAGAGGTGGAGTGGGAGGGTTGTATTCCTATTCCTTTTCCTTTATGCTCTTTTGGTATGTTGTTAGTTAATTTACTGCTCACTAAGACTGTTGTCTGACTGAAGGCTTTATGTTTTAATTCTTATTGCCTTGGGCTGTTCGTCCATTTTTGGGACGGGCAGACTAGGTAGCAGGTGACAGGTGCTGTTCTCTTCTCACGATGCTGATATCGAAGACGAGCTGGAGGGTTGCATATTATCTTCTTATTATATGTACTGGATGTTCCGCTGTTTTGTATTCTCTGAGTGTTATGTAGTGAGGCTTGATGTATTGGCTATTTGGATGCTTGTATTCAACTATTATGGAGTTTTATATGATGTCATTTTGTTCTGTAAAGCTTCACTATACATATGTTCTATTGTATTTTGTCCATGCGCTGTGAGTAATACGATAGATTCTGTTGTTTTAATCTACCCTGACAATCGTCCATGGTCGCCTGGCACACTTTACAGCGCACTATCTCTAGATTCGGTGCAGGGGTCATGGGCGGTCGTCACATCTACTACATCCATTTTGGAATCACCCTCAAGATTAGCATCAACTAGCCCTTACACTTCAAAAGCTCCATCTTCGATTCCATATTCTTCAAGGTGTCTTCGGTTCGAAACGCTTGAGTTGGATCGAAGTGGTTTTCGAATTATTTATACTTATCCAATCCCGGTCTCTCCAAAAAAACAATCGATAATTTCCGGTTGACTAATTCCCAGTTCGTTTATAAGTATGCAACAAGTATTTGAGTTTTCATAAGGGAACTCAAATATAATAAGTCAAAACTGGTCAAGATTTGATAGTCAGTTATTTAACTACCAAGTAAACAAACAACAGCAGTTCAGAGATTTAATTACCAATAGCAACTACTAAGCTTCAAGATAAATCTTTCAAGTTTTTAAATTTCTTTCCAAATATTTATCGAAATATTCATATACTTATCTCACTAGCATAATTATATTTACAAAACATTATAAAAGAATTCTTATTTCAAAATCATACTAAAAAGATAAAAAACAATTGTTATTTTAAATAGAGATAGGATAATCCCAAACATTACCCTTCGGTGTTAAGTAGGAAACGAATGTTCCATGCCACCATAATTAAGGTCAGTTAAGGGAAATCCAATCACAAATTCTTTTATAATATACTTTTATAAATCTTTTCAACACATCTCTTTTATTTATGAAATCTCCTTTACTTAAATTTCAAATCCATATATAAAACCCTTTTGCAAATCTCTAAATTTATTTATAAAACTCTTTTACAAATATACAAAATCACTTATAGAACCCATTCCTAAATATTCTAAATCGGTTATAAACTCTTTTATAAACGTCCAAAACCATTTGTAAAACTTCATTTATAAATTATCCAAAATCATTTATAAAACTTCTTCCCAAATTTCAAGATCACTTTTCAATTTATTAAACTCCATTTATAAACTTTCCTTATTTAAAACAAAGCTTCTTTAACAAACTTTAATAAACAATCAATTATTTAAAATACCTTTAAAATAAACAAGTTATGATTTAAACAACCTTCATTTAATTTTCTTTAAACCACATTAAAAAATAATGATTTTAAACGACCATTTAAGAAGTATTAACTTAAGTTCAAACATTTCTAATAAAATAATTATTTAATTATCCTTTAAACGCCATATTTATAATGATAATAAATTTCAAACCATTTCAAAAAGGATAAAATAAAATATTTGACCTCACAAAATAAGAAAGAGCTTAGTGACCACAATGGTTCATTTAATTGAATTTAACCTACAAGTTATAACATGGATATTTTCATAACAAGCAGATATGTAAAAGGAATTAAAAAATAACCATTAATCAACATATAGGAAGTATCCAAGTTATAATAATAGCAGATAGGGATTTATTCGGCTTGAACATACATTACATGGTGAATTATAGCAGAACGGTGATTTATTCAGCTAAAAAGATGTCAAATACAATTTAAATAGTAGAATGGTGTTCTTTTCTACAAAATAGAGGTCAGCTATAATTTAATAGCAGGACGGTGTTTATTCTATTAAACATTTGTCATAAGGTTTCATGTTTCGATTGGGGTTACTAAAAAGTAATCGCAACGAAATCCTTTGGATTTAAAATATTCTTTAAAAGAGTGCTTGCTTTAAAACAAAAAATAGATAGTTAGAAATAAAGTACGTTTATAACTCTAAAAATTTATTTAATTATTGAACTACCTTTAAACTCTTATTTAATTATAATTAAATATTTAATTAATAACTAAAAAAATAACTATCAAATAAATAATTAAATAATAATTAAATAAATATTTAGTCTTTAATTAGTAATTAATTAACAACTTAAACCTTCATTTAATAATAATTAAATCTTAATTGAGTCTTAATTAACTTAATTAGAAATAAATTAATAATTAAACCCTTTTATGAATAAAGTAATAATTAATGGCTAATCTTTAATAATTAATTAAAATAATAATTAATCCTTAAATAATTAATTAATTAATAATTAACCTTTTAATTATTTAACTAATTATAATTAACTTACTTGATTACGCTTAAGTACTATTTACCTTTATTAACTAATGATTAAGTGCTAATTACCTTACTTAATTATTTAATTAAAGAACAATTAAATAATAAATTTAATAGTAAATAAGTAATTACTATTTTCTAACACTTAATATAAGATTTGAAAACAATTTTGAAAAAGGATTCTTAAGTAAAAACAATTTATATTTGCGAAAAGGGTTTGTTTTCACGAAGCATTTATAGCGACTATTGCAATAGAACCCATAATTAATAAAACTTGTGTTTATAACAATAAATTTAAAATCAATCTCTTTTATACCTGAACTCTTTTATAAAATTAGTAAATGTTTTGGAAAATAAAAGCAAGGATTTTGAAACTAAGTAAAGTTAGAAAACTTGAAATCTCTTTATAGAAATTAAAAAAAAAACATAATTTATTTTCCAAGGAAATCTCAAGTCGCTTTAACAAGTTTAAATGCTAACTATTAGGATATACAACAACATTAAGTGCTACCATTTTTAGCATACATTAATCAACACAAGTTCATGCATTTACAATACATAACAATAAGTGATAAACAAAGATCAAAACTTTTTAACTAATTCCAACTTTAGACTTTATTTCAAGTCTATATTCATCATGACATTCAATCAAATATATACCAAACCCAAACATCATTATAATCCAGTAACAACTAATTATATTCAACAATAACTAACGACTTAGTAAGGGTAGAAACGTTTCTATAAAGTAATGAGTTTTTACTCACCCAAAAGCTTACTAACTTAAAATACCTTCTACCAAAATTTGCATGCGACTTAGGCCTTTTGCTTTTTCTTTAGTAAAAACATGTTTTTGGTAGCTTAATGGTGGCTTTATGGTTCAGCCTAGTGTAACGACCCGTAAATTTCAGTGGTTTTATTTATTTAATTAATTGAATTTTTGCAAAATTTTAAACAATAAAATTTTGAAATTTAAATTTAATATTTGGAATATGTCTATTTTAACATAGCAACTGGTAAATTTTCATCTGATAATATGGAAGTTTATTTTCTTGTGTAATTTTATTTCAATTCAAATCAGTTAAAAATTGATGGTAATAAAATGTTTTCCAAACTTGAATATTTTTCTACAGAAAATTTGTAAATCATCTTCTGAGTGAGACGTCATCTTTCGTTTCGTCAGATTTGGACTTCTATTGCTCCGTTTCTCTTATTTTCGGCAAATTAGTAGCATTTTCATTACCAATTATTGACTTTTGATAGGATGATCGTACCACTGATATCTGTATACCGTTTTGATCGTCTCGTCGTACTGATCTCTGCGGTATATTCACTTCTGTGATTTGGTGTCCGATATGCGACGAGACCGACACAACAGCTAGCCGTACTGGGTTTGTGTTTTGGTTTTTGGTTCTCCTTTGTCTTTTCATTTTTCCATTGTGATAATCAGTGTAACAACCCTGAGATTGCAATTACCGAATAATAAATTAAAATTATGACTTTAGGTTAAAAAGGGGGCTAAACAAATTTTCGGAATTTAAATTTACAATTGGTTTGCAAATTAAAATATTTTGGGTTGAAATGGAGAATTTTTAAATAAAAAGTGATTATAGGCTAATGGGCTAAATAAGACAATTATAAGGTTTTGATTAAAATTAGGTTACTACTTAGGATTTTTGTTCAAATGATTACATTAGAAAATTTTCTTTTAAATTTACATATGCACTTAAGTAATTGAACTAAGCCTTATTGGGTTCTAAAACCCTCATAACAAACCCATTAGCCTACCCACTCTATATAATATCTTAAACCCATTTCATAACCCTAACCCTCATCCTCTTCATAAATTCCTAAACCTAAACCTAAACAAAACTAATGGCCTCCCTTTAGAAGACCCATCTCCATCTCTTCATAATTAGACTTGTTTAATCCTAGCAAGGTAATGCAATCCTAGGCCTAATCGCCTTCTAATCTTTATTTTAATCTTTGAAATCTCTTTGTAATCCTTGGTTTTGTTCTCTTTTTAATTTTGAAGCTCTCTAATCCACATCCTCTTTGCTTTGGAAAGTTGCACTTGAAGTGTTTGCTTATTTGCTTGATTGGTAGAGGTAATTACTATTGATTAGTAATTAATGCTAGTTGTAATATTGGTAATTACTATTGATTAGTGATTATTGCTAGTAGTGATTATTGCTAGTTAAAATTTGAATGAAAATTATTGCCAAAAACTGAAAAAAACATCCCTAAATCACTAAAAATCAACAAAATAGTTGGCTGGAATTGTTTCAGCCTGAAACAGGCAGAAATAGTGATCTGGGTGCACCAGAACAGGTCTGGGTTGCACCCAGACTGATGCAGGCTAGCCCAGCTGGGCTAGCCAGGAGCAGGCCAGCCCCAAGTGGGCTGGCACACCTTTCCCCCCCCTCCCCACCCAGCCCGCCCGGGCTGGGTAAGGACCCAGCCCGCCCGGGCTGGGTCAGGACCCCAGCCCAGGCGGGCTGGGGCCTTGGAGGACCCAGCCCGCCCGGGCTGGGTAAGGACCCAGCCCGCCCGGGCTGGGTCAGGTCCCCAGCCCAGGCGGGCTGGGGCCTGGTGGTACCCAGCCCGCCCGGGCTGGGTCTGGTCCCCAGCCCAAGCGGGCTGGGGCCTTGAAGCACCCAGCCCGTCCGGGCTGGGTCTGTTTCCCAGCCCAGGCGGGCTGGGGCTGGACCTGGGCTGCACCATGGGTGCAGCCCGAGAAAAAAAAATAAAAGAAAAAAAAAAATTTTTTTTCAAACCCTGTTCTAGATTTTTTATCTCCACTTCGCGATGCCGCCACGATCGCATCCGAAGTCGGAATTCGACGTTTTTGGTCTCGTTGGAAAGGTGGAGTTTCGAACTCCATCTCTGTAAAATTTAGGCATCATCGGCATTTTTTGGTACTTCGAATTTCGTGTCGAAGTTGAACTCTTGTCGCTATTTGTAAACAGTGTGAATCTTGTTCTGGGTCCAACTTTGAGACGTCGCTGCTACTTCGTCTCAACTCGGATTCCAGAAATTCTTATTGCATCTTATAGTAGGGATGTTTGACTATATGCCTACCAGTTTTCATGTCATTTGGATTCAGTTTGCTGGTCCAAATAAATTGCCGAACTTGGGTTCGCAGCAGTTTTTGAATGGTCAAACACTTGGAATGAAAATCAAATATCATCTCTCTTTCCAGCTTTTGAGCGCCACTTCGCGATGCCGTCACGTTCGCATCGGAAGTCGGAATTCGACGTTTTTGGTCTCGTTAGAAAGGTGGAGTTTCGAACTCTATCTCAGGAAAATTTGGACAATATTGGAGTTCGTTTGGTACTTCGAATTTCGTGTCGAAGTTGAACTCTAGTCGCTGTTTGTAAACAGTGTAAATCTTGTTCTGGGTCCAACTTTGAGACGTCGCTGCCACTTCGTCTCAACTCGGAATCCAGAAATTCTTTTTGAATCATAAAGTAGGGATGTTGGACTACATGCCTTCAAATTTTCATGACATTTGGACACAGTTTGCTGGTCCAAATAAATTATCGAACTTGAGTTCACAGCTGTTTTTGAATGGTTACAAACACTTAGAATATTTTTGATGATTTTCTGGTTTTCATTGATTTCTTTGAGATTTGTCTCTAGATTTCATACACGGGTTTTATGAATCATTTTCAAAAGATTTTTCACTCCTAAATGACTTTTGAAATTATTATATAATATTATTTTTAATTATTAATTTAATTACTCCATAATAGGAGAGTTTTCAAAAGCCGTTTTAAATTGATTTCAAAATCAATTATAAATCCGTTTCGCACCATTATTTTCTATAATAAAAAAAAATCTCACACTCACTTTTTAGCACGTCGAGCGAAGTGGAAAGGTGCTTAAACGGTTAGGAAATCTCCGGCTTATGGAACCGTGTGTATTTTCTTTCCGATTAATCCCCGACCTATTCGATTGATCATTTTGACCTTTGGGTCTAGTTTACCGATGATACGAGGTGGACTTTTTATTGTTTGGAGTGTGAGCTTGCTATTGGTTAGGAAACCGTTTACTGCGAACGTGGGGTATGGGACTCATTGTTAACACTTTACGGGTTCCTCTCCAAGAAGTTAGTGACACATTTGCCTCTGGGCGGCCAGTACTGGACCTCTGGGTCACCATGCCTCTGGGCAACCGTCTCTGGACACCTGCTCTATGGAGCAGTTTACTTTTCGGCGTGTGCCTCTGGGCCTTTATCCTTCTGGGAAGGATTTCGCCGTTTCGCGCGTTCCGCATCTGTGCGAGTGATCGATCACAACTTTACAGTACTTGGCAACAACGACTCTGGTCGGTGCACGTGCAAAACTTGTATTATCTGATGATTTTTTATATCCATTCGAGTACCGCCATTCGGTGTTGGTTCTATAGAATCATACGATGTAAGTGCGATTACCTTGTGGATTCACAGTGTCTCTGGGCACTGCTTTTCAGTGTTTGATTTCATTGACTTTTCCGTATATCCCCATTGCTCTTTGGAGCATCGATCTTTGCTTGGGCATTGATTACAGACTCTGGTCACTCTTGGGGTTATTGCCTATGGGCATCTTTTTATAGCTTTGGCTACGCCGATGATATGAGGCGATTTTATTTATTCTACACTTTGGTGTTGATTTCTCTTTGGAGATTTTCATTGTTTATTTATGATTAGGGATCGTCATTATATTCATGTGGTTCATAATATACTTCTCTATGGATAAGTACTGTTTTATTTATGTACCGCATTATTATATATCTCAGTTATTACTGATTGTTTAGCTAGCCTGACCCGAGTGTTTTCGCTCGGGTCAGACCGAGTTGTTTCAGGTTAGGTCTCTTGACTTAGCTGCTCTGTGCTTCTGCTTTGGACTTATCTGCTATGCTTTTGAGATAGCTTATCTTAGTGTCCGCTTATGATATTATTCAGACTCTGATATGTACATATTTTTGACTCACATGTGTGAGCAGTGGCTTTGTACCCACTTATGATATTTGGATCTGTATTGATGATGTATTGTTCTGGGATTTTATATTTGTTATGTGATTCTGTTCTGTGATGTTTTTATCATTTATTATTATGCTTTGTCCTGATAGATCTTTAGCCATTTGTAATTTCGTTATAAGTATTTACCGAATATGTCGAACCACCTGATTGAGAAAAATTTAAATAGATTCCACCTTTCGACGTATTCGGTAGATAGTTATAGCTTGATTATAGATGGTCGCTTCCACTATACTCTATTCTCCGCTTTAACAGACAGTATTACTCCCGTAATACTCTTTGTTACAGTGGGTCTCGGAGTGGGGCGCTACAGCTTGGTATCAGAGCCTGGTTTCAGGAATAAGCATAATAAACACAGAACAATAACACTTAGTACAATACATCCTAGTATGATTCGAATATTACAAAGCCCTTTTCTCATGACATTGGATAGATAAGTTATGAATATGTTTAGGAATGCATTTATATTCCGTAGTATTCCATTTGAATTATCTATCTTTGAATCGTGCTTAACTCGCATCTTCATCTCAGCCTCGAGGTACGCATCCTTCCGTTCTCGAAGGTTCTATTTTATTTCACGATCAGTCTATTAGAGTTCTTTTGATACGGGTGTCTGTCACTCATTCGTATCAAAGGAACTAGTTGATACTTTATCTTTGGATGTTGCTTGTATGGTTTCTTCACTAAGGATTGTGAATCCCATTGGTGGATCCACGACCCTTAGCTTGCTCTGTGAGAATATAAATATTGATCTTTGTGGATTTTCTTTCCGTGCGAATCTGCACGTTGTGGATTAGATGTTATAGACGATTTCTATATTTAAGGAATTGCGGGGACGCAATTTTCTTAAGGGGGGGAGTCTGTAACAACCCTGAGATTGCAATTACCGAATAATAAATTAAAATTATGACTTTAGGTTAAAAAGGGGGCTAAACAAATTTTCGGGAATTTAAATTTACAATTGGTTTGCAAATTAAAATATTTTGGGTTGAAATGGAGAATTTTTAAATAAAAAGTGATTATAGGCTAATGGGCTAAATAAGACAATTATAAGGTTTTGATTAAAATTAGGTTACTACTTAGGATTTTTGTTCAAATGATAACATTAGAAAATTTTCTTTTAAATTTACATATGCACTTAAGTAATTGAACTAAGCCTTATTGGGTTCTAAAACCCTCATAACAAACTCATAGCCTACCCACTCTATATAATATCTTAAACCCATTTCATAACCCTAACCCTCATCCTCTTCATAAATTCCTAAACCTAAACCTAAACAAAACTAATGGCCTCCCTTTAGAAGACCCATCTCCATCTCTTCATAATTAGACTTATTTAATCCTAGCAAGGTAATGCAATCTTAGGCCTAATCACCTTCTAATCTTTATTTTAATCTTTGAAATCTCTTTGTAATCCTTGGTTTTGTTCTCTTTTTAGTTTTGAAGCTCTCTAATCCACATCCTCTTTGCTTTGGAAAGTTGCACTTGAAGTGTTTGCTTATTTGCTTGATTGGTAGAGGTAATTACTATTGATTAGTAATTAATGCTAGTTGTAATATTGGTAATTACTATTGATTAGTGATTATTGCTAGTAGTGATTATTGCTAGTTAAAATTTGAATGAAAATTATTGCCAAAAACTGAAAAAAACATCCCTAAATCACTAAAAATCAACAAAATAGTTGGCTGGAATTGTTTCAGCCTGAAACAGGCAGAAATAGTGATCTGGGTGCACCAGAACAGGTCTGGGTTGCACCCAGACTGATGCAGGCTAGCCCAGCTGGGCTAGCCAGGAGCAGGCCAGCCCCAAGTGGGCTGGCACACCTTCCCCCCCCTCCCCACCCAGCCCGCCCGGGCTGGGTAAGGACCCAGCCCGCCCGGGCTGGGTCAGGACCCCAGCCCAGGCGGGCTGGGGCCTTGGAGGACCCAGCCCGCCCGGGCTGGGTAAGGACCCAGCCCGCCCGGGCTGGGTCAGGTCCCCAGCCCAGGCGGGCTGGGGCCTGGTGGTACCCAGCCCGCCCGGGCTAGGTCTAGTCCCCAGCCCAGGCGGGCTGGGGCCTTGAAGCACCCAGCCCGCCCGGGCTGGGTCTGTTTCCCAGCCCAGGCGGGCTGGGGCTGGACCTGGGCTGCACCATGGGTGCAGCCGGAGAAAAAAAAATAAAAGAAAAAAAAAATTTTTTTTTTAAACCCTGTTCCAGATTTTTTATCTCCACTTCGCGATGCCGCCACGATCGCATCCGAAGTCGGAATTCGACGTTTTTGGTCTCGTTGGAAAGGTGGAGTTTCGAACTCCATCTCTGTAAAATTTAGGCATCATCGGCATTCTTTTGGTACTTCGAATTTCGTGTCGAAGTTGAACTCTTGTCGCTATTTGTAAACAGTGTGAATCTTGTTCTGGGTCCAACTTTGAGACGTCGCTGCTACTTCGTCTCAACTCGGATTCTAGAAATTCTTTTAGCATCTAATAGTAGGGATGTTGGACTATATGTCTACCAGTTTTCATGTCATTTGGATTCAGTTTGCTGGTCCAAATAAATTGCCGAACTTGGGTTCGCAGCAGTTTTTGAATGGTCAAACACTTGGAATGAAAATCAAATATCATCTCTGTTTCCAGCTTTTGAGCGCCACTTCGCGATGCCGTCACGTTCGCATCGGAAGTGGGAATTCGACGTTTTTGGTCTCGTTAGAAAGGTGGAGTTTCGAGCTCCATCTCAGGAAAATTTGGACTACATTGGAGTTCGTTTGGTACTTCGAATTTCGTGTCGAAGTTGAACTCTAGTCGCTGTTTGTAAACAGTGTAAATCTTGTTCTGGGTCCAACTTTGAGACGTCGCTGCCACTTCGTCTCAACTCGGAATCCAGAAATTCTTTTTGCATCTGAAAGTAGGGATGTTGGACTACATGCCTACAAATTTTCATGACATTTGGACACAGTTTGCTGGTCCAAATAAATTATCGAACTTGAGTTCACAGCTGTTTTTGAATGGTTACAAACACTTAGAATATTTTTGATGATTTTCTGGTTTTCATTGATTTCTTTGAGATTTGTCTCTAGATTTCATACACGGGTTTTATGAATCATTTTCAAAAGATTTTTCACTCCTAAATGACTTTTGAAATTATTATATAATATTATTTTTAATTATTAATTTAATTACTCCATAATAGGAGAGTTTTCAAAAGCCGTTTTAAAGTGATTTCAAAATCAATTATAAATCCGTTTCGCACCATTATTTTCTATAATAAAAAAAAATCTCACACTCACTTTTTAGCACGTCGAGCGAAGTGGAAAGGTGCTTAAACGGTTAGGAAATCTTCGGCTTATGGAACCGTGTGTATTTTCTTTCCGATTAATCCCCGACCTATTCGATTGATCGTTTTGACCTTTGGGTCTAGTTTACCGATGATACGAGGTGGACTTTTTATTATTTGGAGTGTGAGCTTGCTATTGGTTAGGAAACCGTTTAGTGCGAACGTGGGGTATGGGACTCATTGTTAACACTTTACGGGTTCCTCTCCAAGAAGTTAGAGACACATTTGCCTCTGGGCGGCCAGTACTGGACCTCTGGGTCACCATGCCTCTAGGCAACCGTCTCTGGACACCTGCTCTATGGAGCAGTTTACTTTTCGGCGTGTGCCTCTAGGCCTTTATCCTTCTGGGAAGGATTTCGCCGTTTCGCGCGTTCCGCATCTGTGCGAGTGATCGATCACAACTTTACAGTACTTGGCAACAACGACTCTGGTCGGTGCACGTGCAAAACTTGTATTATCTGATGATTTTTTATATCCATTCGAGTACCGCCATTCGGTGTTGGTTCTATAGAACCATACGATGTAAGTGCGATTACCTTGTGGATTCACAGTGTCTCTGGGCACTGCTTTTCAGTGTTTGATTTCATTGACTTTTCCGTATATCCCCATTGCTCTTTGGAGCATCGATCTTTGCTTGGGCATTGATTACAGACTCTGGTCACTCTTGGGGTTATTGCCTATGGGCATCTTTTTATATCTTTGGCTAAGCCGATGATATGAGGCGATTTTATTTATTCTACACTTTGGTGTTGATTTCTCTTTGGAGATTTTCATTGTTTATTTATGATTAGGGATCGTCATTATATTCATGTGGTTCATAATATACTTCTCTATGGATAAGTACTGTTTTATTTATGTACCGCATTATTATATATCTCAGTTATTACTGATTGTTTAGCTAGCCTGACCCGAGTGTTTTCGCTCGGGTCAGACCGAGTTGTTTCAGGTTAGGTCTCTGGACTTAGCTGCTCTGTGCTTCCGCTTTGGACTTATCTGCTATGCTTTTGAGATAGCTTATCTTAGTGTCCGCTTATGATATTATTTAGACTCTGATATGTACATATTTTTGACTCACATGTGTGAGCAGTGGCTTTGTACCCACTTATGGTATTTGGATCTGTATTGATGATGTATTGTTCTGGGATTTTATATTTGTTATGTGATTCTGTTCTGTGATGTTTTTATCATTTATTATTATGCTTTGTCCTGATAGATCTTTAGCCATTTGTAATTTCGTTATAAGTATTTACCGAATATGTCGAACCACCTGATTGAGAAAAATTTAAATAGATTCCACCTTTCGACGTATTCGGTAGATAGTTATAGCTTGATTATAGATGGTCGCTTCCACTATACTCTATTCTCCGCTTTAACAGACAGTATTACTCCCGTAATACTCTTTGTTACAGTGGGTCTCGGAGTGGGGCGCTACAATCAGTGGCCACCGGTTGTTAATATTCCATTTTTCAACTTTAGACATTTGTTATTCCGAGACTATTGCCATTCCAATTTATATTAAGCTGGTTGGTTTATTTCTTTTGGTCTCTCCCACTTCTTCTCTTTTTTTTGCTCGAGAAAATATAAATATATAACTTTTCATCTACCTACAACTTATTTTCGTCCTCTCCCATTTACATCTACAACGCCGAAGGTTTAGCAATCAAAACCGCCTCCTCATGCAATTGCCTTAGACATCTCGCCACTGCTCCTCCCTAATGGCCATTTCCTTCGTGCCTACATCCCTGACTCCGGCCTCCACCCAGCAGCCAAGCTCCGCCTCAGCTTTCCCCAAACCTTGTTCCTCCGCCCACCTTCACACCCTGCTAGTGCCGTGTATTCCTCCCCTTCCTCTCCTTTGTTGCTTTGAGATAGGTGAGAATATATACAAAAATATATATATTAGTTTATATAGAATGTTATAAAGTATGTATATTAGTTGTATAATCTGTTAGTGGTATAAATTTTATATAAGATAGTTAGTACAAGTTTGTTTGATATATATATTTTATAATAAGTGGTACAGGCTATATGTTGGCGTGTGATATTGTATATACAGATCCAGTGTTTGAAACTATTATGTTAGTATTATATATATATTTTGTTTTAAGATTTTGTTTACAGTCAGATTTTTAAAGTTGTTTATATATGTATTATATTTTACTTTTTTTTGTATATTTTCCTTGCCGTTACTTTCTACCGAAAGGAAAATAATATTAGTACTATTTGTATTATTATAAAGTAAGTTGTTTATACTAAGATCTATTTTGTATATGTATGTTGTTTTGTTTACAGTTTTATGTAGGTATGTATACTTTTATGTTGGTTATTTAGTATATATATATCACAGGTTCACTTACATAGATTTTTATTAATGGTTATACAGTTTATATATATATTCAAAACATATAGAGTGTCGGCAGTTTTATATAGATGTCTAGATTTGGTTGTTTATGTGTGTATACAAGATATATAATATACTATGTTATTCATACATGTTATAAACTTTATTTCTCTGCATATAAATTTATAAAGGTTCTATTTCCGACCTGAAATATATATAGTTTTCTTTATTTTTTTCTTTTGACTTTGAAATGTCTATATAAAGGTTTTTAGAAATCAGCTTTGAAATATATGGATATATTTAATACGGTTATGTTATTGTATAACTATATATGAGTTATATATCTCTAAGTTATATATGGGTCTGTTTGATAAAGAACAGCCTATATGTATGTGTCTATATATGATCTGTATATATGTATTAGTTATATAAAAAATATACAATGTCTGTTTGATATATATACTTGTTTGTATGTATATTATAGTTTTGATCTGTTAAGTTCTTGTATAAGTTTATATATGTGGTTATAAATATTATATGCATTTCGATTTTTCGTAGCCCGCATTTTTGTTATATTTAGAAAAAAGTATATCTGTTAAGAAATAAAAATCTATTTGATTTATATACAAATTTATGTGAGTTATATTGGTTTTATAAAGTAAGTCTGGACCAGTGCAATTTGTTGTTACGTATACATATGGTCATGTATTTGTATATATTTTCTTCCTTTCTTTTAAGGTATATATTATATTATAGATGTTTGGTTATACTAACTCTTGTTATTTGAAAACTGATTTGAAACTATACTTGTGACAGCTTTAAAATATATGTACGTAGTTACAAGTATATGTATATAAATTCTTTGAAATATTTACTTGAATTATATGTATTGTTATTATTTTAAGTATATATATTTGTAAACAAATGATTTTTGAAATATATATATATATATAATGTATATATTTTCAGTTTATAGCAAAAATGATTCTGATCGGTTCTCATCGATTCCCATTTTATCAGCTTTTGGTATGTCATGCCTGTTTCTTCATCAAATTCGTACCCATCTCACTTTGCTCTGGATTAGTAGCTCATTTCTGTGTCAAATTTCTCTAGCCTCAAAAGGTGAGCAATTACTCTGATTAACGTTCTTGTATTTATTAAATTTGATTTCAATTGAAACGTCAATTGAAATATGCTGTTGTTAGTTATTCACATTGTTATATATTTGTCATTATCTGTATCTGTTCACCTGTGACATCTGACACCATTATCTGTTATTTATATTGATGATATATTGCCTGTTACTATTGTTATTTTATTATCATAGCTGTTATCACTCTGCAAGTTCCCTGTTAGTATAGAATCACTATGGGTTGAAATGATACATACCCGAACGATCTGTAGAATAGGAGAAAATCGTTATGGGTTGAAATGATAAACCCAAGCGATTTTCATTGAATTGAATTTGGGATTGCGGGTTGAAAAGATATATACCCGTATATATAATTTAAATTGCGAATTTAAATGATAAATATCCGTATCACTTGACCATAGGATAGAAAAGTATATACAGGCACCGTTGGTCTATATATATAAACGTTTTAAAAATGATTTCTATGGTTTTGAAAAGAAATATATGGTTTTGATAAATATTGATTTTAAAGATTTATTAAAGTTGATTTAATAAAGTTGATAAATAATATGTTTAAGTATTTATCTAATATCTATATCTTCAACTATAGAATTTATAATGATTTGAAATTGATTGAAATTATATTTATTTAAAAATTATACTTAAATAAGTTTGATTTGAAATGTATGGAATTTGAAATTTAAAGAAGTGTTTTACAACTTGAAATTTGAAAGGGTGACTTAAATGGATATTTCAAACATATATATATTTAAATGGGATATTTTGTTTATTTAAATTTGTAAATTGAAATTGTATTTAAATGTTATGGAAATGATTAAGTTAATATTTCAAAACTAAATAATTGTAAAGTGAATCTGATATGTATATAAATTTATCGAATTTAGTTTTGAAATGTTGAATATTTAAAGCTTTGAAATATATTAAAATTGAAATGACTTATTTTATGGTTCAGATATGTATTTGAAATCGATAATTTGAAATGGTTTATTTAGAAGCTGAATCGAGTTGAAACTGATGATTTGAGATTTGATTAAATTAAATTTTTGGAATTCGAGTTAATTTGAATCGATTTGTGAAATTTGAGGAAACTATTTTATTTTATAAAGGAATTTTAAATTATACTTGAAACTATTGATACTTTACTTTATAAATTATTTTAATATAAACTATTTTAATATAAATCATTTTTAATATAAATTATTTTATTTTAAACTATTTTTTTTCTTATAACTATTTATATAAACTATTCTATTATATATACTGATTTTAATATCTAAACTGTTTAAAAAGGAAAGTGTTATGATTTCCAAAATACTATGATTTCAAAGCTGTGATTTCCAATGTGTTTTGATTTTTAAAAAGACTATGATTTCGAAAGCGTTGTAACTTTGGAAAGTGAAATGATTTTTAAAAATGGATATATTCGAAGTGAAAATGATATCGTATTAAATTGGGTTTTGAAATGATAATGATATTTTGGTTTTGAAGTATAAACTATTTTGAAATGACCACGGTGTTATAATAACGATTGGTTGTTAAAGAGACCGGGATCGGATATGGACATACTCTCTGTCGATACCGAAAACCACTTTGACAACCGTGTACGCGGTGTAGTTTCCAGAATGAAGTAGGATGGTGGCGACGATCCTAAGGTATATACGTGGACCCAACTCCCGTGAGTTGGCATAAGGTGGCTAAAACAGGAGCGATTGACGGACCAATGAGGTAGCACCTCTTATCGGACACACTTCTTCGATACCATTCTATTACTTGTGATTGATTTGGTGGCCACACTTGATTTGGGAGTGTTGTTCGAGGTGGGCGGTAGTGGCTGCTATGCATCACCACTAGTCCGGATGCGTAATTGGTATATCTACCCTGGCATTGCCTAGTTGTGCCGTGTCACCTACCATATCGAGCTTTACTACGATTATGATTTTAAGATCCGACCGCGTTAAGGTTCTCCATCCCCTTAACGCTATTTTCTATATGATTATACTTTACTGATTAGACATTATTATAATAGCGAATATTACTACATAGTAGATAGTTTAACGGATCCTTAGGGGATGGTTATCCCAAACATCCTTTAAGTTACTTGTATTTCAGTTGATATTTCACTTGAGTTAGATTTATTAATATAAGAATGTTAATCCTAACTCGAGTGTTTTGTGTTTTGCTTTACGCTCGGGTCAGACTGAGTGATACAACATTTGAGACTCACCTTTGGAGTTGGAGCTTCGCTTGGAGATCCAGCTATCTATCGATCCTGCTTTCAGTTATTCAGTTGATTCCAGTGATGTATTCAGATCTTGTATTTGATTATTGTATTGAGACATCTATTGTATTCGAGACTTCTGTTGTATCTTGTTTAACTCTGTTATATTTATATAGTAGCTTCATGAACTACTATCCTTTTGTTTCCGCTGTATTATTGTTATATTACTCTGTGTCTGTGATCTGTAATTATTTTATTTACTGTATATGTTGAGTTTTGCCAAATTTTATTTACAATCCATTGTTTTTAATTATTCAAGTCCGGCATGTGTGGATTTATTGTCGATTTGAATGGTCCAAAATACAGGGTCGTTACACCTAGTAAATGTAGGGTTCAGCCATAAGAAGAAATGGGAGGTGAGGGCTTTCTTTTGGGTAGAGGGGAGGTGTAAGGGTGGAAGGAAGTATCTTAAACAAGTTTTCATCAATTTGAAGTGCTAAAGTTAAGGTTTTTAACATTAGAAATTATCATGATAGCCATGGAAGGATCATGAGGGCATGGAGGGAGCTTTAGAATGTGAAAAAGAAATGAAGAAAATGAGAATCAAATTATAAAAGTTTAGTTTTATACAAAAGGTAATTCATAAATTACCAAAATGACCACATGTACTCTACCTTCCACAAAAGCTTGGCACCTCATCATGTTCCAACACCATCCTCCACCTCTCCATGTCAATTCAAGAAATTCTTGTCCCCCTCTTCATCCCCATGAGCCAACATGCATTTACAACATTTGTACTTAATGTTTCCTTAAGTATCATTTCTTTATTCTTATTTTTAAATTAATGCATAAATGGTCACATCAACTTATATAAATTTAAGTAAATAAATATGTATATATACACATGTAAATATAACTCTAACTTATACATAAATATATGTGTTTGTTTATATAACAAAGTTTATAATACCTCTGATAACTTTTAATCGACGAAAATTTGAAAATTCAGAAAACGAATTCTGGTTACATTTTCGAATTTTTCTTCAAACTAAATATTTTTGTAAATTTTTTTTAAAAACTATTTTAACATCATTATTTATTATTTAAAAGAGTCTTATTTTAATTATAATAACCAATATATGAGTACTTAAAATATTAAATATTCACAAATCAAAGCGGTGAAATTTCAAGTCGTTACACTCTCCCCTTTAAACAATTTCGACCTCGAAATTTTACCACAACGCTAACCCCCTAAAATACTTGAAACTACTCATTGATCCATAAAATGTACATAGGTTATTCTTATGCTGGATCTAATTTATTCCCTTAACCGAATCCATAATTTCACTTCCAAACCAATGTTGCTCACCCGACTTCCTTGTGCGGACTCTTATTAGGCTTCTTAATTTGGAACCTCCACTCTCCTTACATAGCCATAAACTATGATAGAAAACTTTTGGTTCCATACTAAAATCCCTCACCAAGTGTTCGCCATAAAAAATTGAATGATAAATCATTCTTCAGAATGGCGTGAAACACCTCAGTTCATGTACTAGTATCTTAGAACGAGAATTATGCAAAAAAGAAGAAGGATCTATGTAAAACTTACGTATTAAACTTATTGGTTCACACTAACCAACTACTTTCTACCCTCCCTCAAAATACATATGAAACATTTCTTAATAATTTCTACTTAGATTCAACCATATTAAATGATACAACTTATTTATGAAACCTTTCATGCAGAAAGATATAGGCCCAAAATAATTTCAGTCTCAAAACTGAGTCGACCAATCAAACTTCTTTGCCCAATCGGTCTGGTATGTAGCTAAGAAGAGTAGGATGCTGGTATCCGAACTTCATCGTAGAGTCTACTTTTTCTTAAACACCTCTAAGTTAAAGATGTTTATTAGCCAGCTCGATAACATTAAGTAACTTTTTCCTTCCTAGATGTTAAAATCAAAAGACATGTTTTAAAATAATGTTTATTAATCACCTTACTAAGTTTAAAAATTCATTAATTAATCCATTCTTTAATCAAAATACCTTATTATTTTGAAACCTTAGGAGCAAAAATACCTGGGTTTTATTTCAAAATCTTCTTGAAATGATACTATATTTTTAACCCTTAGAAAATATACATATAGTCCGAGTAACTCCAGAATGATATTAAGGAACCGGGTACTACCAATAGTACGATATATCCCCTTACGGAGAAGGGTAATACTTAAGTAAAGTTTTTACCATCTGAACACATCCCTTTCCCATTTTTAGTCACTTTCAAGTCACTTGAACTAGTTAATTATGAAAGACTCTTCTCTTCAAATCCCTTTTGAAACAATGCTGTATATATTTCCAACTAAATAGTTTTCAACGAATTAATTATCATCCACTTAACTTTGGATTCATTCGGATTCAAACCCGTTTCGATCGTACAATGATAAAGAGAATAATTTACTAAGTGCATTATCACATTCGCCTAAGCAAACAACTGATTGTCACTTAGAAGATTATTCTAATCATCACAAGACAGATCGAGACTCATTTCCCGAACTGTCCCAAGAAAAATCATAATCTCAAGTTCCTTTTTCTGAATATTTATACCTTAAAGTATTTTAAAGTAAAATTTTTAATATTTTACCCAAACCCTGAAAACTATTTTCCAAAAGCACCATGATTTAGATTCTCTAAAATTCTATCTTATTTTAAAAATAAATTTTACAATCAACTTTTGATAAAATCTTTAAAGTATTTCTTTTTATAAACAATTTATATTAAAATCTAATTTTAAACCAACATATCATCGAACGCCTTATAATCAAACTGTGAAACTTAATTCACAAGGTGTTTGTTCCAAAGTTTTTCCATATTTTCTATCTACCCAACCCAAGATGGAAATCAACAAACAATAGTCAATGCACCAAAACTGGACGAGCTTGACTAGTCAAATCCTAAATGATATTAATTAAATATTATCAACTGTAAACAACAACAAATCAAAGTAACTATACTAAGGAAAATTTCTCATGAACTATTCAACATATTAATATAACAACATAATTTTGGAAATCATTCTTTATTTATACATATAAAATATATTCCTAGATAAAATTATTTCATTTACCACCTTTAAAATAATATTGTGTTGGTTTGCCTAGTTTAAGTGTTTAGAAAACCTTATCAATACAACTGTACTTTCTGTGTTGACCAGAATTCGTAAGCTATTCAATCGATTAATCAACACAATATAAAACCTTTTATAGCACTAACAAATACGCGCTCATTTATATAATACACTCAGACTCATTCTAGGGTCTCACTTACCCTATGTCAAATTAGTTTACCCCACCAATGCCTAGGTGTTCGCTAAACCTAAGCTATGATACCAAATGTAACGATCTTTGTTTCTTACACCTAAAGATGAAACTTAATATATCCTCGGCATTCATTTGCCGATCATTTACATTTTCGAGAGACATGTCATTTGAGTTGAAGAAAGAAGAAGACATAATAGAATCTCACATCGTAACGAGCAATATACTATATAAACAATAAAAAACCGAAGGCGCTTATCGGAGAATGGATTTCTAACAATGGCAAGGTAAGGGACAACCTTCCGAAAGTAGTACACATTTAGATAAAATGTACCATGAGATCGAAAACCTTTCGACCTTGGCATGACAAGACAAGCCTACTCATGACTGAATGATACCGAATACAGTCACCTTTGCTCGTGATGAATAACCAAAAATGGGTCTCGAAGCATACATAGAGATATCAACACTAGATCTTGGGATGATCATATCCTAATGGGTGCGACCCACATAGCCTTGCGGCCTACCCAGTTTTAGCCATTTCGAGGTTATGAGGCTTGAGAGGCTACACTCTTACCATTTCCTCATAGAAAATTATCTTGGAATTCCAATACTACCCTCCAGGTAGAAATGTAATTCCAACATTCATCCATATAAGTTTGTTCTTGGTTTGAACGAAATCGAAGGCACTACGTCTACTACATCCATTTTGAAATCATCCTCAGGATTAGTAGCAAGTAGCCCTTACACTTTAAAAGCTCTGTCTTCGACTCTATACACTTCAGGATGTCTTAGCTCGAAATGCTTGAAGTTGATCGAAGTGGTTTTTGGATAACTTACACTTACCCGATCCCGATCTCTCCGACCAACAATCGATAATTTCCGATTAACTCATTTTCAGTTCTTTCAGAAGTATATAACAATCGTTCGAGTCCTCACTGGGAAATTCGAATATACACAACATACTTCTTGAGTCAAAACTGGCCAAGATTTGATAGTTGGTTATTTAACTACTAAATAAACAAACAACAACAGTTTAAAGATTTAATTATCCATAGCAACCACTAAGCCTCCAATTAAATCTTTTATTAATTTAAATCTCTTTCCAAAATATTTTTCAAAATATCATATACTTATGTCACAAGCATAAGTATATTCACAAAACATTATGAAAGAAATCTTATTTTAAAATCATATTAAAAAGATCAAAAGCAATTGTTATTTAAAAAAAAGATAGGAAAACCACAAACGCTACTCCTTTAGTGTTAAGTAGGGAACAAATGTTCCATACCACCATAATTAAGAAGGTCGGTTAAGGGAAATCTAATAACAAATTCATTTATAATTTATTTCTATAAATCCTTTTATCCATCTCTTTTATTTTTGAAATCTCCTTTACTTAAATTTCAAATCCATTTATAAAATCCTTTTATAAATCTCTAAGTTTATATATAAAACTCTTTTATAAATATCCAAAATCTTTTATAGAACCCTTTCCTAAATATTCAAAATCAGTTCCAAAATCATTTGTAAAACTTCATTTATAAATTATCTAAAATCATTTATAAAACTTCTTCCTAAATTTCAAGATCTCTTTTTAATTTAACTCCTTTTATAAACTTTTCTTATTTCAAACAAAACTTCTTTAATAAACTTTAAACAATAAAGTTTCTTTGATAAACAATCAATTATTTAAAACACCTTTAAAATAAACAAGTTATTATTTAAACATCCTTCATTTAATTTTCTTTAAGCCACCTTAACAAAATAATGATTTTAAACAACCATTTAAAAGGTATTAACTTAACTTAAAATATTTTTAACAAAATAATTCCTTAATTTTCCTTTAAATGTCATATTTAAAATGATAATAAACTTCAAAACATTTCAAAAAGGACAAAATAAAATATTTGACTTCACAAAATAAGAAAGAGGTTTAGTGACCACAATGGTTGATTTAATTGAGTTTAACCTTCCAAGTTATAATATAGGTATTTACATAACAAGCATATATGTAAAAGGAATTAACTAATAACCATTAATCAACATATAGGAAGTATCAAAGTTATAATAATAGCAGACGAGAATTTGTTTTGCTCGAATAGGTGTCAACATACACTACTTGGTGAATTATAGTCAAGCTATGACTAAACAGATGTCAAAGACAATTTAATTAGTAGAATGGTGTTCGTTTCTACTAAATAGATGTCAACTATAATTTAATTAGTAGGATGGTATTTATTCTGTTAAAATTGTCATTGGATTTCATGTTTTAATTAGGGTTACTTAAAGGCAATTGATAAAGAAATCACTTGGATTTGAAATATTCTTTAAAAGAGAGCTTGCTTTAAGCTAAAAACTGCGATTTAGAAATAAAGTTGTTTATAAGTCTAAAACTTTTATTTAATGAATTACTTTAAATTTTGATTTAATAATAATTAAATATTTAATTAATAGTTAAACAATAATTAACTATTTAATAAATAATTAAATAATAATTAAATAAATAATTAGTCTTAAATTAAAAATTAATCAATAAATTAAACCTTTATTTAATAACAATTAAGTCTTAATTGAATCTTAATTAAATCTTAATTAACTTAATTAGTAAATAATTAATAATTAAACCCTTTTATAAATAATCAATCCTTACAATTGGTTAAAGTAATAACTAATCCTTAAATAATTAACTAAATATAATTAACCTTTTAATTACTCAACTTATTATAATTAATTTACTTGATTACGATTAAGTGCTAATCACGTGTATCAACTATTGATTGAGAGCTGGTTACCTTAATTAATTAAAAAAATAATCATTAAATAAATACTTTAATATTAAATAAATAATTATTATTTTTAAATACTTAATATAAGATTTGAAAACAATTTTTAAAAAGGATTCTTAGATAAAAAAAATTAAATTTGGGAAAGGATTTGTTTTCGCGAACTACGTTTATAGTGACTATCACTGTAGGACTAATGTAACATCCCGCCATTTTATACGCTTTAAGCAGACACACATGCCGACTCAAACCATACAGAAGAGCGGATTGTTATTGGGGTGAATAAGAAAAGGAGAAAGAAAAAAAAATAAAACAGAATCTCGCAGCGGAATGACAAAATATAATAATCAAATAATAGTTCATGAAGCTGTATACAAAACATTTGATTATACTTATCCAATACAAAAATTAGAGTTACACATATCATAGATAAATACATAACATTGCAGTGGAACAGTATGATGCAGTGGAATAATATAGTAAATAATAATAATACAACCTTCGTCTTCGTCCTCCGGAAATAAGGTCTTCAAATCCTGAAATGCTCAGGCTGACCCGAGCGAATTGAAAAGACAAAACACTCGAGTCAGAACTAAAAGATCTTATGTGAGTTAAATCAACGGTAAATGAATATGAGTGTAAATGGCGTCGGAGATGTTTACGGGGTTTGACATCTCCTATCCAGTGTCTAACGTAAGTACAGTAACTTAAAAGATGTTCGGGATTCACATCTCCTAAGGATCTATTAAACTATCTACTATGTAGTACAATACGCTATTATAATAGTGTCTAAAGTAAAGTATACTATTTAAAAATAGCGTTAAGGCTTTACATTTTCCACCTTAACACATTTTTAGGTATGGCAATAGTCTATACAGTACCGTAACTCCCCGTAAACTGGAGTCGCTAGAGGATACCACATAGGTACGACATAAAACAAACTCGTAGAAGGCGCGCTAGGGTAGGTGAAATGGCACAACTAGGCAATGCCAAGGTAGATATACCAATTACACTTTCGGACTATTGGTAACGCATAGCCGCAACTACCGCCCAACTCGAAACACACTCTCGAGTAAAAATCGAAGGGTGGCCACCAAATAAATCACTAAGTCAAAATATAGATCGATGGAGTGTGTCCGATCAGAGGAGCTACCTCATTGGCCCGTCGATTGCTCCTGTTTTAGCCACCTTATGCCAACTCACGGGAGTCGGGTCCACGTATATACCTCATATAGGATCGTTGCTGTGAGAAATGCGGATTAAGGATCTTAAGGCTAGAATTAACACTAGAGGGGGGTGAATAGTGTTTTAAGAAATTTGTTAATCTTTTTGAGTTTATCTAACTTTATTAACAATGTATACACTAATTAGACACAGATATGAACACAGAATCAAACACAGATGCAAATATAAAGTAAAAGCAGTAAAGGAAAGAACACACCGGATTTTATACTGGTTCGGAGTTACACTACATCTAGTCCCATACAACTAAGTACGAATTTCCTTTCAAAAGCAATTCAACAATTACAACCCTCGATTTGAAGGCTACGAGGTACACCCTCCAGAATACCAATCCTCTAGGTAGAGATACTTGATTTCCGGGGCAACAAGTTCACCCAATTGATTTCCAAGGCTATAATCACACCTTTTCTCGCTTGATTGATTTCAAAGGCTACAATCACACCTTTTCTCGCTAATATATTACAAAGAAGTCTATAACTCTGAATAACACTGAGAACCTTGTAGAGATAGTGATGTAGAATCAAACTAGAAGTAATTGAGTATGATTCGATGTTGATTTCGGCAGAGTAATGGTATGATTTTGTAATAAGAAATGTGGAAGATGAAGAGGAGTGAAAATCAGAAAAATATGATTAAAAATTCATTGAAACTGATCCCTATTTATAGAAAACCAACAACCATGACCATTCATGAAGAGTTATGGCGAATAGACACTTCTTTTGAAATTTGAATTTGAACTTTAACTGTCACTATGTCGACATACTACCTAGGGGCATGTCGACATCCCTCATCCAAAAATGATAATTTGAATTTCTATAAAAACAATATTTATCTTATATAAAAACTATTTAAAACTTTATAAATATACTTGAATATAGTTGAAATTCATAAGTAAATATAAAGAACAATAAATACATAATTTAACTATAATTTTATATTTAAATCTAAGTATAAATATTAAAAGTTAAATATATTATTTGAAAAGACATTTAAAAACAGGAGTATTTTGACTTTGAAAATAAAGATGTTTTGAGGCTAAAATTATGTAAAATCAGGATAGAGAGTTTTGAATCTTTTAAAAGGAAAGTTTTGAAATCATTTTGAAAACAAGATAATTTTGTAAAATCATTTGAATTAAAATTAGTGGATACAAAACAATGTCCCACTAGATTTTCGTAGGTTCCATCCTACTTAGGGTTCCATCCCTTTAACGGGCTCGAAGTGGATTCCATTCCACGAATAAAATGGATATTAAGATGCCAGTGCTTTTCTACGAGTTTTAACAAATATTCCTAATAAAACAGACTTAACCTTGAACTCTTGATAATCTTGATACTCATGAGTCTTCTATCTCTGTATCTTGAATCTCTATACTGTACAGTCTTCATTCTTGATACCTGCATGGTTAGATCCTGCAAATACATATATATCTAAACTTGTAATGTTAGTATTTATATTTTATAATCTATTCTAAAGTTGTTGTCATCAAAACCATCATCTCAAGTACTAACAATCTCCCCCTTTTTGATGATGACAACCTTTGTTTATAAAATATTCCTTCTATCCTAATAACTCCCCCTAAAACTAACAACTCCCCCTTAATCTATGCCTAACTACCCTATTTTAAACTTCTCCCCCTTTGTCATCAACAAAAACTTACTCTAAACTATATAACTCTATGACGTGTTATTATAATGATAGTGTTATCATAAATAATTAACACAGAAATATAATCCTAAACTATTAACTATCCTAACAAAGAATTCACAATAATACTAACACATATAAGAACACGAGTTTATTTATTACGAGTATGGTTTTATTTACATTTGCATTTAAAAACATAAATAACAGAAAGAAAGAGAAGAAACTAATGTGTGTTTCTGATCATAGGGGATTTATGAATTGAACAGTTTGGATAGTGGAAATAGAAATTTCCACGTTGTTCGACAAGATTCCCATTTTTATCAAACACACTTCTCCAACGCATGCCACTTGGTCATTATCCTCCTCGTGTGCTTCTTCCATTGGTTCTTCTTCTTCTTCTTCATCGCTGACCTCATGTTATTGATTGAGTGAAGAGTCTTCATCGATCAAGATAGGGTTGGCCTGGTTATCCATTAGGAATTGTTGTAAATTCCTAAGAATCTTGCCTTGCTTTTCTTGCTCTTTTGCCATACGAAGTTGAGTCACTTGAATTTCAGTCAACATCTAAAGAGTATCCTTCATAGACTCCTCCAATTTAGTAACACGTGCAAGAGTAGAGCATTCTAATGGACCAGAAGTAGGAGAGGGGAATAAGAAAGTTGGTTTTATGTTTGATTTAGAGGAAGATGCCATTATTATATATATTTCAGAATAGAAAATGAAGAGAAACCAGAGAGAATGAATAAGAATTCGAAATAGAGAAGAATATATAACTAAATTTTTGAATTTTGGTGGGAAAATATTTTTAAAAATAAAATCGTTATATGTCGACATGGGTCTAGTGAGGATGTCGACATGGTCCTTGTATTTTTGCCTTTTTAATTTTTTTTGAATTAATTTTAATTATACTCGTTATTTATATTTTATATTTCAGTTAAAGAGCAAATACCTAATTCTCTTCTTAATTTAGTAAATGTAGATTCATTTAAGGGTTTTCTTAAAATATCAGCAATTTGATTTTCAGAATTGATATAGTCGAGAGTAATTACATCTCTACTTATATTATCTCTGAGAAAATGGTGTCTGATATCAATATGTTTAGTTTGAGCATGATTAGTAGGATATTTAGATAAATTTATTGCACTAGTATTATCACAATAAATTGGCGATTTTGAGACATTTAATCCAAAATCTCTTAAGGTTTGTTGCATATATATTACTTGAGAACAAGCCAAAGCAGCAGAAATATACTCTACTTCAGTTGTTGATAAAGAAACTGTATTTTGCTTTTTGCTAAACCAGGAAACCAGAGAATGTCCCAAAAAGTGACAAGTTCCACTTGTACTTTTTCCGTCTGATTTACAACCAGCGTAATCAGCATCACAGTAAGATATTAAATCAAATGAATCGTTTTTAGGATAAAATAAGCCATAATCAGAGGTGTGTTTAATATATCTTATGATACATTTTACATCTTTTAAGTGAGTTTCTTTAGGATGAGATTGATATCTTGCACAGAGACATACACTATGCATGATATCAGGTCTACTAGCAGTGATATAGAGTAGTGATCCAATCATTCCTCTATACAACTTTTGATCTACATCTTTCGAGAGATCTTCTTTACTAAGGTACTTATTGGTTGCCATGGGAGTGGGTTTTCCACTCGTAGTAGTCAAACCAAATTTACTAACTAGGTCTTTAGCATATTTTTCCTGACTAATAAAAATACCATTATCTAACTGTTTTATTTGCAATCCTAGAAAGAAGTTTAATTCACCCATATGACTCATCTCAAACTCTTTTGTCATTATTTCAGAAAATTCTTTATTCATTTTGAAGTTAGTTGAACCAAAAATGATATCATCTACGTATACTTGAACTAGTTGAATGTCATTTTTATTTCTTTTAATAAAAAGAGTATTAACTATTTTACCAATTTCAAAATTTGATTGTAATAAATAAGATCTTAGTCTATCATACCAGGCTCTAGGAGCTTGTTTTAGACCATATAAAGCTTTCTTAATTTTGTACACATGGTTTGGTAAATTTTCATCTTCAAAAAGTGGTGGTTGTTCAACATATACTTCTTCTTTTACAAATCCATTTAAAAATGCACTTTTAACATCCATTTGAAATAATTTGAAATTATTATGATTTGCGAAAGCAAGTAGAATTCTAATGGCTTCTAATCTTGCTACAGGAGCAAAGGTTTCGTCATAATCTATACCTTCTTCTTGACAATAACCTTGGGCGACTAATCGTGCTTTATTTCTAACGACCTCACCTTGTTCATTCATTTTATTTTTATAGACCCATTTAGTTCCAATTATAGTTTTATCTTCAAGTCTAGGAACGAGTTCCCAAACTTCATTTCTAGTGAATTGATTTAATTCTTCTTGCATAGCCAAAACCCATGAATCATCAGTTGATGCTTCTTTAGGATTTTTGGGTTCAATAGATGATATAAAAGCTACATTACTCATTTTACTTAGTTGATTTCTAGTTTTAACGACAGATTGCATATCTCCAAGTATATTTTCTATAGGGTGATCTTTTAAAAGTCTAATCCTTTTATTAGGATGATTTAATTCATTATTAGTTTCAGTTGAATCTTGGTTTTGAGTAATTAAATCCTCTTCATCATTTGTAATTTCAAAATCTTTTAAATTTTCATCAAACGAAACATGCATTGTTTCTTCGATGGTGTTAGATCTCAAATTAAAAACTCTATAAGCTTTACTTCTATTAGAATATCCGATAAAGATTCCTTTGTCGGATTTAGGATAAAATTTATCCAAATTATCTTTTGTATTTAAAATAAAAAATTTACTTCCAAAAATTCTGAAGTATGATACCTTAGGTTGCTTTCCATGAAGAAGTTCATAAGGTGTCTTATCAGTTAAAGGTCTAATTAAAATTCTATTCAAAATATAACAAGCGGTAGCAACAGCTTCTGCCCAAAAGTGTTTTGGTAAATTACTATCTGAAAGCATAGTTCTCGCACACTCTTGTATCGTTCTATTTTTACGTTCAACTACTCCGTTTTGTTGTGGAGTTCTTGGAAATGAGAAATTGTGAGTTATTCCCTTCTTATTGCAGAATTCCTCAAACTTTTCATTTTCAAATTCACCACCGTGATCACTACGAATAGTTATAATTTTTAAAGATAATTGATTTTGAATCCTTTTTGTAAAGTTTTTAAAACATTCAAAAGTATCACTTTTATGTTTCAAAAATATTGTCCATGTAAATCTAGAATAATCATCTACAATTACAAAAACATATTTACTATGATTTATTGATAAAATTTGAGATGGACCAAATAAATCAAGATGAAGTAACTCAAGGGGTTTTGAAGTTGAAATCATATCTTTTAATTTAAAGGAACTTTTTCTAAGCTTTCCTAATTGACATGCATCACATAAACTATCTACTTTAAAATTCATTTTAGGAAGACCTCTTACTAGATCATGTTTTGACAGTCTAGATAAGAGTTTGAAATTCAAAGGTCCAAATCTCTTATGCCAAATCCAAGGGTCACTTGTATTTGCCAAAAGACATAGGTTATCATTTGAAACTTTCATACTAAGAATATAAATATTCTTTTTCCTAGTTCCCTCAAATATTATGGTTGAGTTATTATTTTCAATATGACATTTATCCTTTTCAAATTTAATTTTATATCCTTTATCACATAGTTGACTTATACTTAGCAGATTGTGTTTCAGATTCTTAACTAGCAAAACATTAGTAATAATAGGAGTTTCAGAGTTACCGACATTGCCGATGCCAATCACGTATCCTTTCGAGTTGTCTCCAAAGTTAACCAGTCCTCCGTCTTTGTATATAACATTATTCAGCATATCTGGATTACCAGTCATGTGTCTAGAGCAACCACTATCAAGTATCCACTTATTCCTTTTGATCTGCACAGATTGTCCATTGTGGATTGATTCCTCAATACCTATAAAGCATCTTTCCTGCACATTATAAAATTTGAGTAGACAACTAGAATTTGAATAACATTCATATGCAGACTCATGGAACAATGATGATTTAAACAATTCTAAACTAGTTTTAACAGATTTTTCAAAAATAGCCATTTTAAAAAAAAAACTTTTTCAAAATTCAGATTATGAAACTTTTGAAAACCTTGCTCTGATACCAAATGGGAGAAATGCGGATTAGTGATCTTAAGGCTAGAATTAACACTAGAGGGGGGTGAATAGTGTTTTAAGAAATTTGTTAATCTTTTTGAGTTTATCTAACTTTATTAACAATGTATACACTAATTAGACACATATATGAACACAGAATCAAACACAGATGAAAATATAAAGTAAAAGCAGTAAAGGAAAGGACACACCGGATTTTATACTGGTTCGGAGTTACCCTACATCCAGTCCCATGCAACTAAGTACGGATTTCCTTTCAAAAGCAATTCAACAATTACAACCCTCGATTTCAAGGCTACGAGGTACACCCTCAAGAATACCAATCCTCTGGGTAGAGATACTTGATTTCCGGGGCAACAAGTTCATCCAATTGATTTCCAAGGCTACAATCACACCTTTTCTCGCTTGATTGATTTCAAAGGCTACAATCACGCCTTTTCTCGCTAATATATTACAAAGAAGTCTATAACTCTGAATAGCACTGAGAACCTTGTAGAGATAGTGATGTAGAATCAAACTAAAAGTAACTGAGTATGATTCGATGTTGATTTCGGCAGAGTAATGGTATGTTTTTGTAATAAGAAATGTGGAAGATGAAGAGGAGTGAAAATCAGAAAAATATGATTAAAAATTCGTTGAAACTGACCCCTATTTATAGAAAACCAACAGCCATGACCATTCATGAAGAGTTATGGCGAATAGACACTTCTTTTGAAATTTGAATTTGAACTTTAACTGTCACTATGTCGACATACTACCTAGGTGCATGTCGACATCCCTCAGCCAAAAATGATAATTTGAATTTCTATAAAAACAATATTTATCTTATATAAAAACTATTTAAAACTTTATAAATATACTTGAATATAGTTGAAATTCATAAGTAAATATAAAGAACAATAAATACATAATCTAACTATAATTTTATATTTAAATCTAAGTATAAATATTAAAAGTTAAATATATTATTTGAAAAGACATTTAAAAACAAGAGTATTTTGACTTTGAAAATAAAGATGTTTTGATGCTAAAATTATTTAAAATCAGGATAGAGAGTTTTGAATCTTTTAAAAGGAAAGTTTTGAA
Organism: Allium fistulosum; assembly: GCA_030737815.1. Classification (NCBI taxonomy): domain Eukaryota; kingdom Viridiplantae; phylum Streptophyta; class Magnoliopsida; order Asparagales; family Amaryllidaceae; genus Allium; species Allium fistulosum. Next base: position 1,111,210,186 of record CM060907.1, on the reverse strand, counting down.
ATCATTTTGAAAACAAGATAATTTTGTAAAATCATTTGAATTAAAATTAGTGGATACAAAACAATGTCTGATGCAGCGCAGAATGTTAAAGGCATAGGTCGCTAACGACCTAAGGAGTTTGTAGGTCGCTCACGACCTAAGGAGTTAGAGGAGGAAGCGAGTGATGCTGGGAAGAGTGGTCTAACGACCTATGATAAGTTGATAAGCAAGCTAAAAAGTGGCACAACCCAAATTGGTGAAGTGTTAGGTCGCATACGACCTACGAGCCCTTTAGGTCGCTCCAACGACCTACCGAAGATTTGCAAGCTAACGAGATACTGGAACGACCTAACATGTTTTTAAACTCGTATACGATTTAGCGAGTTAGAAGATAGGTCGCAAGAAGGACTTAACAAGTTAACTCGTGTACGACTTAGCGAGTGGGAAAATAGATCGCTGGAACGAGCTAAGAGGGTGCTACGACCTAACAAGTCACGACCTATGATAGGTCGCAGGAAGACGTTACGACCTAAGTTAGGTCGCAAGGAGTTAGGTCGCGGAGTTTTGATTCGACCTAAGTTAGGTCGCGTAAATGAGTTACGACTTAAGATAAGTCGCTGGGTGAACTGGGAGTTAAGTCGCGAGGGCTTAGGTCGCGAAGTGTCTGGAACCGCTTATCTTTTAGGTCGCAAAGCTCTGGATGTCGTTGATTCTTATGCCGCATTGATCTCTGCCGTTGATTCTTAAGTCGCTGAAGGAAGCAGATGTATTGAAGATAGGTCGCGTCTGTTTAAGTCGTAGGTCGTTCACGACCTAAGAGTTGTTGTAATTACCATTTGTTAAGTCGAAAGCTGTGTTTTCTTAACTCGTCTGTTTAGGTCGTATGTTGTTAGGTCGAATGTTATAGGTCGGAAACGACCTAAGTACTTGTAATATTTTTGAAGTTTTCTGTTGTGTTGAGTTGTAGCCTATAAATAGGCGTGTATGGTCATTTGTAAAAGGTTGTTGATTTTTGAATAAAATTCTCTTTTGATTGCTTTGTGCTTTCATTCCAATTGGTAGTTGAGTGTAATCTCCTATCTCCTCTTTCGGTTAATCGAGTGCGCTCGATTCAACGATTGCAGAAGCCGATTCGCGGAATCAAGTGCGCTTGATCAACGCTTGAAGAATTGAAGATCTTTGAACCCGGTATCGTGCGCGATCAACGAGTTCGGGATAGCTAGAGTTCGGTATCTTCGGATCAACGAATTCAGGCATTTCAGTATTCATCAATCCATCGATTGCTACTTTCACCGATTGAAGATTGTTTTGTTTAATCCGCTGCCTCAGTTTGGTATCGGAGCCTGTTCTAGCCAATCATAGCTAGATCGAGACTTGGAGCCTAATCATTTTGAAGCATTTGAAGTTTGAAGAGAAGCCGAGAGCTTGAAGTGTTGAGCCGTGGCCGAGAGGAAGAAGTGTTCATCATTGTTCGAAGTTGTTTGATCGAATTTGAATTGGAGGCCGAAACTTTGTCCATCGTGTTCATCGCGATTTGCTACAAAGTGGAAGTTTTCGATCCGTTTCATTTTGGATCAAAGTCCGAAAAGTGTTTGAATTTTGAAGTGTTGAAGAGTTTGTGAAGATTTCAAGTATGCCGTCAAGAAGAGCTAATCGCCACCAAAACGTAGAAGCTTTGTATCGAAGAGAAGAGGCTGATGAGATGGAGCAAAGAATCAATGAAAACTTTAGTGAGAAGCTTAACGAAGGAATTGGCCGGTTGGAGAAGCTTATGACGAAGATGAATCAAAATCGGAGACGGGTTTCACCTGAATCTAATCATGAGGGTAGTAGAGTCTCGCCACATTCCAATCGAGACAGAAGTGTTGAAAATGATCAAGGGTGTGGGAGGAACGTGAATGATCGTGAACAGAGGAATGTAGATAGAAGGGATGATGGTGGAAGACGTAATGGTATTAGAGATGTGGGTGGACGAGATAGACAACGATATACATCTGATTTTGAAGAGGAGTATGAAGGTGGTAGTGTTCAAGGACAAGGACGAGGACAAGGAAGAAATTACTCTGAATATGATCACAAGTGGGAGTTGGGGATGAAGACTGAAATTCCTGAATTCAAAGGTGGTATGCAAGCGGAGGAGTTTCTAGATTGGGTAGCTAATGTTGAAGAAATTTTTGACTTCAAAGAAGTTCCAGAACATCGTAGAGTGAAGTTGGTTGCTACAAGGTTGAGGGGTAGAGCTTTGGCATGGTGGCAGCAGACCAAACTTACACGTGAACGGATGGGAAAGTCAAAAGTTGAATCTTGGGAGAAGATGAAGAAGTTGATGAAAGCAACGTTCTTACCTTACAATTATCAATCTTTGATGTATCAACATTTGCAAAACTTGAGACAAGGGACGAAATCTGTGAATGACTATGCTGATGAATTCTATCAACTTATTGCAAGGAATGATATTATGGAAACGGAAGAGCAGCTGACATCTAGATTCATTGGGGGATTGAGAATGCAGATTCAGGATATGGTTAACATGTTTGATCCTAGATCTGTAGCGGAAGCACATCAGAAAGCGTTGGCTTAGGAGAAACAGGGACGACGAGGAAGTGGTGTGTTTACTAATTCTAACAATCAAGTGAAGGGTGTTGGTGGAAGTTCTAATGTTACTAAACCTATCAGTAGACCAGTAGTGAAGGAGGCTGAGAAGACAAAGGTTAACAACGGTTTCAAATGTTATAATTGCCAAGAGTTGGGCCACAAAAGTAATGAATGTCCAAAGTCGAAGAAGAGAGCTATGATAGCTGAGGTTGAGGATGAGGATGAAGAAGCTGAATGCTCTAATTCTTTACCAGTTGAGGAGGAAGACTTACTATCAGGAGATGACGGGTAAGCATTGATGATGAGGAGAAGTTGTTTAACACCGAAGCAAGAGGAGGAAAGTAGTTGGTTGAGGAACAATATCTTTCAATGTACATGCACTATTCTGGGAAGAGTTTGTAAATTTGTTATAGATGCTGGGAGTTGTGATAATATTATCTCTACAGAAGCGGTGAAGAAGTTGTAGTTGAAAACCGAGAAACATCCTAAACCATACAAGTTAGCTTGGTTAAGGAAGGGTGGTGAAGTGAAAGGTGGACGTAGAGCTTGTGTGAAGTTTTCAATTGGGAAGAAATACAAAGATGAAATCTGGTGTGATGTCGTAGATATGGACGTTTGTCATTTGTTGCTGGGGAGACCGTGGCAGTATGATCGAGCTGTGCAACATGATGGGCGTACCAACAGTTACAGTTTCATGTTTGAAGGGACAAAGATTACTCTAGTTCCAAAGAAACAACAACAGAAGGAAAACAAGTTGGAGGAGATTGAAGAGCTTAAAACTTTGTTATCTTTGAAGGAGTTTGTGAAGGAAGTAGAGGAGGAACCTGAAGTGTTTTTGTTAATTGGGCGAGAGAGCAGTGAAGAGGTTGAGATTCCAGAAGAAGTTAAACCAGTTTTGAAAGAATTTGACGATGTATTTCCAAAGGAGTTACCAACGGAGTTACCACCGTTGAGGGATATACAACATCAGATAGATCTTGTTCCAGGTGCTGTGTTGCCACACAGACCACATTATCGAATGAGTCCGAAGGAACATGAAGAGTTGCGGAGGCAAGTGGAAGAATTGCTTGAACAGGGGCGTGTGCAGGAGAGTTTAAGTCCTTGTGCTGTACCAGCTTTATTGGTACCCAAAAAGGATGGAACGTGGAGGATGTGCACTGACAGTCGAGCATTGAATAAGATTACTATGAGATATAGATTTCCAATGCCGAGGTTGGATGACTTGTTAGATCAAATAAGCGGAGCTACTATATTTTCGAAGATTGATTTGAAGAGTGGATATCATCAAATTCGTATCAGACCAGGAGATGAGTGGAAGACTGCTTTTAAAACCAGGGAGGGTCTATACGAATGGTTGGTCATGCCATTTGGCTTATCCAATGCACCGAGTACTTTTATGAGGGTGATGAATCAGATTTTTCGACCATTCATTGGGAAATTTGTGGTGGTGTATTTCGATGATATTCTGATTTATAGTGGGAATCCAGAGGAACATTTGAATCATCTTAGAGAAGTGCTGATGGTATTGCGACAAGAACAGTTTTATGCTACAACAAAGAAATGCGTGTTCATGACGCATAGTGTTTTGTTTTTGGGATATGTTGTTTCGAAGGAAGGTATACAGGTGGACCAAAGTAAAGTTGAGGCAATCATTGATTGGCCGCAGCCCAAGACGATAACGGAAGTTCGTAGTTTTCACGGGTTGGCTTCATTTTATCGAAGATTTATTCCACACTTTAGTAGTGTGATGGCACCTGTTACAGATTGTATGAAAGGCAAACAGTTTTCATGGTCAGAAGAAGCAGGGGATGCTTTTGGGAAGATCAAGGAGTTGCTGACGACTGCACCAATTCTAGTATTACCTAATTTCCAGCTAGTGTTTGAACTACACACTGATGCATCCAAGGTTGGGATTGTAGGAGTGATAAGTCAAAGGGGTCGTCCTATTGCATATTTCAGTGAGAAGTTGTCAGGAGCAAAGATGAGATACAGCACGTATGATGTGGAGTTTTATGCTGTTGTGCAATCTATTAAACACTGGAGACATTATCTATTTCAGAAGGAGTTTGTTCTGTATACTGATCATGAAGCATTGAAGCATTTGCAAGGGCAAGACAAGATTTCAACGAGACATGCATCATGGATTGCATATCTGCAACAATTTACATTTGTTGTGAAACACAAGTCGGGAGTGACGAATCGTGTTGCGGATGCATTGAGTAGAAGAAATCACTTGTTAACTACATTGAAGGTTGAAGTGACGGGGTTTGAACTATTGCCAGAATTATTTACCGATGATCCTTACTTTGCAAAGGTGGTGGATAAAATCAAGGAGGGAAAGACAGATGAGTTTTTGATGGTAGATGGTTTTCTGTTCAAAGGAAATCGATTGTGCATACCGGAGGGTAGTCTGAGAATGAAGATTATCAAGGAGTTACACGAAGAGGGACATGTTGGGAGAGACCGTACCTTACAGTTGATTTCACAGTCCTACTTTTGGCCATCGATGAGGAAAGAAGTGGAAAGATTTGTGGAGCGATGTCATATATGTCAAGTTTCGAAAGGAACTGCGACTAATGCTGGTTTATATATGCCGTTACCGGTACCAACTAAACCATGGGTTGATGTGAGTATGGATTTTGTTTTGGGTTTACCTCGAACTCAACGGGGAAACGATTCCATTTATGTGGTGGTTGATCGATTTTCGAAAATGGCACACTTTATTGCTTGTAAGAAGACGGTGGATGTTGTTCATGTTGCTCAGTTGTTTTTTAAGGAGATCTATCGACTTCATGGGTTGCCAGAATCTATTGTGTCGGATAGAGATACTCGATTTCTGAGTCACTTTTGGTTGAGTTTGTGGAAAATGGTGGGAACGAAGCTGAAATTTAGTAGTGCTTATCACCCGCAAACGGATGGACAGACCGAGGTTGTGAACAGATCATTGGGAAATTTACTGAGGTGTCTTGTTCAAGATAATCTGAAGAGTTGGGATATGAAGTTATGCCAGGCAGAGTTTGCCCATAATCATGCTGTGAATCGAAGTACTGGGTTCAGTCCATTCCAGATTGTTTATTCGAGCTTACCGAAGGGACCGTTGGATTTAACGGTAGTGCCACAATCAAAAAAGACAATTAAGAAAGCTGCTGATTTTGTTGAAGGGTTGACGGAATGTCATAAAATCGTTCAGGAACGATTGGAGAAAGCAAATGAGAAGTATAAACAATCTGCAGATTTGAAACGACGAAATGTTGAGTTTAATGAAGGAGATATGGTTATGCAGTGTTAACAAAAGATCGTTTTCCAGTAGGCGCTTATAACAAGTTGAAAGCCAGGAAAATTGGTCCGGTGGAAGTTATGAAGCGAATTAATGAAAATGCTTACAAATTGAAACTGCCAGATGATGTGTATACGTCTGACGTATTCAATGTTAAACATCTCATACCATACCATGGAAATGAACTCATAGTAGAGGAGGATGGTGCAAATTCGAGGTCGAATTTTTCTCAACAACTGACGCAGCGGATTAAACAAAACAATCTTCAATCGGTGAAAGTAGCAATCGATGGATTGATGAATACTGAAATGCCTGAATTCGTTGATCCGAAGATACCGAACTCTAGCTATCCCGAACTCGTTGATCGCGCACGATACCGGGTTCAAAGATCTTCAATTCTTCAAGCGTTGATCAAGCGCACTTGATTCTGCGAATCGGCTTCTGCAATCGTTGAATCGAGCACACTCGATTAACCGAAAGAGGAGATAGGAGATTACACTCAACTACCAATTGGAATGAAAGCACAAAGCAATCAAAAGAGAATTTTATTCAAAAATCAACAACCTTTTACAAATGACCATACACGCCTATTTATAGGCTACAACTCAACACAACAGAAAACTTCAAAAATATTACAAGTACTTAGGTCGTTTCCGACCTATAACATTCGACCTAACAACATACGACCTAAACAGACGAGTTAAGAAAACACAGCTTTCGACTTAACAAATGGTAATTACAACAACTCTTAGGTTGTGAACGACCTACGACTTAAACAGACGCGACCTATCTTCAATACATCTGCTTCCTTCAGCGACTTAAGAATCAACGGCAGAGATCAATGCGGCATAAGAATCAACGACATCCAGAGCTTTGCGACCTAAAAGATAAGCGGTTCCAGACACTTCGCGACCTAAGCCCTCGCGACTTAACTCCCAGTTCACCCAGCGACTTATCTTAAGTCGTAACTCATTTACGCGACCTAACTTAGGTCGAATCAAAACTCCGCGACCTAACTCCTTGCGACCTAACTTAGGTCGTAACATCTTCCTGTGACCTATCATAGGTCGTGACTTGTTAGGTCATAGCACCCTCTTAGCTCGTTCCAGCGATCTATTTTCCCACTCGCTAAGTCGTACACGAGTTAACTTGTTAAGTCCTTCTTATGACCTATCTTCTAACTCGCTAAATCGTATACGAGTTAAAAACATGTTAGGTCGTTCCAGTATCTCGTTAGCTTGCAAATCTTCGGTAGGTCGTTGGAGCGACCTAAAGGCCTCGTTAGGTCGTATGCGACCTAACACTTCACCAATTTGGGTTGTGCCACTTTTTAGCTTGCTTATCGACTTATCATAGGTCGTTAGACCACTCTTCCCAGCATCACTCGCTTCCTCCTCTAACTCCTTAGGTCGTGAGCGACCTACAAACTCCTTAGGTCATGAGCGACCTATGCCTTTAACATTCTGCGCTGCATCAATGTCCCACTAGATTTTCGTAGGTTCCATCCTACTTAGGGTTCCATCCCTTTAACGGGCTCGAAGTGGATTCCATTCCACGAATAAATTGGATATTAAGATGCTAGTGCTTTTCTACGAGTTTTAACAAATATTCCTAATAAAACAGACTTAACCTTGAACTCTTGATAATCTTGATACTCATGAGTCTTCTATCTCTGTATCTTGAATCTCTATACTGTACAGTCTTCATTCTTGATACCTGCATGGTTAGATCCTGCAAATACATATATATCTAAACTTGTAATGTTAGTATTTATATTTTATAATCTATTCTAAGGTTGTTGTCATCAAAACCATCATCTCAAGGACTAACAGTTGCCACCATCCTACTTCATTCTGGAATCTCCACCGTGTACACGGTTGTCAAAGTGGTTTTCTGTATCGACAGAGAGTATGCCCATATCCGATCCCGGTCTCTTTAACAACCAATCGCTTATTACACACTGGATGGTTCTTTTACATTTCCAAAATCATTTCATAATTGAATCAAAATATCATATTCAATTCAAATCATATCATTTTCGAAATCATACTTACTTTCGAAATCATATTCACCTTTTGAAATCGTATCACATTAGAAATCATAGTTCGAATTTATATTTCCTTTCAAAAGTCATATTTCCAAAATAGGAAAAACTATCATTTCAAAATATCATATTAAACCAAATATGTTATAAATCCCAACTTAGGTTATAACATCATTAACCGTATTCACTTAAAAATCGAGAATTTGAATATAAACCCATCCATTTTACTTAGTTTGGAATTTAGAAGAAAATAATTTTAAATAATTATAAATAGTAAATATAGATTTAAAATAGATTAAATATAATTAAAATAGACTAAATAGCTTTAAAATAGATTAACTAGATTTAAAATAAGTTAAAACAGGTTAATTAGTTTAAAAGTTGAAAATCTTAATAATTAAAGTCTTTAAAAATACTATATTTTTAAAACAGTTTATATAAAAATATGAATTTTAAATTTATATCAATTTAAACTATTTATTCCCTTCCAGTACCTGTTGACCATTTTAATATCCCAAAACCCAATTTCAAATTTTCCAATTCCAATTCTCAATAAAATATTTAATTCAATATCGCTTCCAATCCATGTTGGAAATATCAATTTAACTTACTCCAAATTCAATATATTTCAAAGTTATATTTCAAACAACTTAAAATAATTCAATTCTGACAAATTCCACTTTTTATTCCAAATTCAACTTTGAAATTTCAACTAAACCCTTTTAACAATACCTTTAAACCAATTCCAATTTTACCATAAACTTGAATTTCGATAATAATTCAATTCGTATAAATCAATTTTTATTTCAAAATATCATTTAAAAGGATTCAAAAATTTAAAGTTTTAAAATCATTTAATTTAACCAATCCGGTGTTTGTATATAATTCTCTATCCTAGGGTCAAGTGATACGAATATTTATCATTTCAATCCACAATTTAAAATTTTATATTTACAGATATGTATCATTTCAATCCGTAATCCCGAAAATATTAAATCCATAAAATCGCTCGAGTCTATCATTTCAACCCATAACGATTTTTCCTTAATCTATTGATCATTCGGGTATGTATCATTTCAACCCATAGTGAACTTGCAGTTTATAACGATATATAAAATAAAACATCCATTCATCCAATATCAACAATCAACATCCATCACAATCATCATCCAAATCAATCAATAAATATCAATATAGAACTGATAATCAATAACAGGTATTTAACTGGCAATTTATATTCAATAATAAATTAAATAACAATTTAATTCAAATAAATTCAAATTAACTGAGATGATTTAAAATATACCAACTGTCATAAATAAATTTCTAATCACATCAAAAATTAATTTAACTAACATAAGAAATATTAGAAGTTGTGAGTGGGTTAAAACACTCACCTTTGAATTTAAATCGAATTTAAATTCAATTTTAGCCAAAAATTTGAACGGTCTCAGAATCCTTCCAAACTAGCGTCAAAACGTCTAGATTTTCGGTACGATCGTAGCGGAGAAAACCGCACGTGAAACAGACCTCGTATGCAAAAGTTATTCGAGTTAGAAGGTTAACAATTTTAATTATTATATATATAATTTAAATAAATAACAGAAACAAGAGAACACATCACCATGCTACAGTTCCCTCTCGTACGCGCCTACACAAAACTGAATGCCTCCAGGTCAAGCTTTGACCGACGTTTCGCCGTCCTCCGACCACGTTCGCCGAGATCTGAAACTGCCGGTCGCTACCCCAGGCTGAGGCGCCTCCGATGATGGCTGTGCGACCCCGCGCGACTTCCCCTATTTACTAGCGCCGCCGCCACGTCACTGGCCCACCACGGCAAATCCAGGCATCTCTGGGTGAAGCGACTCCCATGGATGGGTGCTGCACCTTACCCTCTACCATACCGTACCGTCCGATCGACTCCCGGACGAAGATCCGCCGTTGGATCGACCAAAATCCAATATGGATGGCCGGAATTGATTCGCGATTTCTGGACAAATGATGATCAGAATCGAAAAACGAACACCACCAGTGAATTGTGCTCGTCGAGAGCTTCGAATTGATATACAATTCGATAGTGTTTGTGGAGTTTGAAATTTTGATTTTGTTTTGAAATTGAATTGAGGGTTTTGAAGTTGAATTTTGCTTCTGCCATTGAAGAAGGAATAGACAGAAAATGTACGTGCTGAAATTAGAAATAAGAAATGACCTAGGGTTTATAACAGGTTATTTATAGGCATAGCTGAAATAGAAAAGAACGGACAAGATTAGATTGAACGATGAACAATGAATGACCCGCAAAGCCCGTTCTGCCTCCGGAACGAAATTGGTCAACCCATATATCAAAATCAATGCTTTCAAATATTTTAAACTCAATGGAACATGTTTCAAGTCCTAATTCCATCGTATGAAGAAGTTATGATAAAATCAGCTTATTTCAAATTGATTTAAATTGATTTCAGTTAAATTGATTTCTAGGCGTTTCGAGTCCGTTCGATCAAACGACAAATCCGATCGCTACGAAACTTGAAATCCTATAATAATTTACCGTTATGGATCCGATGAAAAAGGTTTCATCAAATTCCGAGCCAGTGGCCAAAATGGCTATTTTCACATTAATTAAATAAATTAATAATTAATTAATTAATTAAATCACTTTTTCCGTTTAAATTTTAATAATTTACAACTTCTATCATTTTTTTTTGATTTCTTAATCACTTACCATAATTTAAACAAATTTAGATGTCAATTAAAAGTTGATTAATCCATCAATTCAATTATTTAATTTCAATTTCATTAAATTCAGAAATTATAACCTAAAATTCCAAAATCCATTTATTAAATTTTTAATCATTGTTATTCAAGTCTTTTATTACAATAAGAGTATAACTAACATTGGTTTATCTCTTAGCACATTAATATTTCCGAATTTCATCTTAATTTCATTAACATAATATTTAAATATTTAATTTCATTTATTTGCAGTAAATCCAATTACTATAATTTAAATTCCCATAAATTGATAAATCTTGATTTCAATTCTTTTTATTCCCAATTATCATATTATGAATAAAATTAACATTATTTCCAAATATTAACTTAATTTACATTAACATAATATTTTATTACATTTATTGAAATTTATTTCCAATTTAAATTAACAGGCTAAATAAATAGGTAATATACAATAATTGTTACCATTAACTTTTAGTTACACTTATAAGTTATTATTAACAAAAAAATGTTACAATTGCTTACGTAACAATATTTTTATCCAATTATCATTAATTACATACTGATTCATCAATTAGTTCAATATCTACACGTGTTCCCTTATATTCAATTCATAGCCAAGTATAACATTTAAATTATTTTAATTAATTGGAATTTCATTCAAGTTGTTAATGATTAACTTTAATTAACATTGTTACCTTTCAGTTTTGATATTATTTCATTATTAATTTACAAATTTTTCATTTCTTCAAATATTAAATAACAAAATTTATTAAATTAACCATTTTAATTATCGAAAATTTATAGGTCGTTACACTCTCCCCCAATCAAAACTTTTCATCCCCGAAAAGGAAAAAGGAGGGAAAAGAAGAATTTAGAATTCAATATATCTTATTCAAAATATTACATTTATAAACAAATAATTTACAAAATTAAATAATTTAAATAAAAGATATCAATTTATAACAATTAAATCCTTTTATACTCAAATTAATAAAGTTTGGAAACATTTTACAAAATTTTCTAAGTCCAAAATTTACGGAAAATTTCGGCAGATTCTCCTTTGTACGGAGAGGTCTGGGAATAATAATATCAAAAATAACAATATATCATAATTTTCGAAATGATATATATTCCAACAGCGGGAAAACAATATAATATCGCTAGAAAACCATAATCCGAGACGTACCTATTTGTCAGGCAAACAACGCTTAATTATGAAACCAAAAGCAGTGGCAATTGCTTCCATAACATGTATTTCACTTATATAATCCAAACAGAGTTAATAATTACATAAAATGAAATATTTGACGTTGTTTCAACCACTAACAAACAAATCAATATAAAACAACAATCACTAGCAATCACAACATATAATCATCATATGAACTCAATACAAATCAATTAGCCATCCATATCAACCAAACAAATAGTTTGTTTGGGTTAAGACACTTTTAATCACATAGAATGACAAATAATTACTAAGTATACCATTTACTCAACAGTCTTAGATAAACTCAATGGATTATTCATACATCCAAACAATTAGAAGTACCCTATCCCAAACAACCCAAAAACCAAGACAAACAATAATTTACAATGTACTTAAGTTATTCTTATTAAATTTCTTTCACAACATTTACAGTTTTTATTTTCTCATTTCATTCATACAAGGATTATTCCTTTAACTTACATTTATCTCTTACAAAATTTTATTCTCATTCATTCATTCAATGTTTATTTCATTTATTTTCCTTTATTACTTACAAAAATTCATTTTCATTTATTCATATCATGTCAATTTCTTTTATTACATTACATTCATTTTATTATTTACTTTAATTATAGATAGTTTCAATATTAACTTAAGTTCAAAATCCTTTACTTACAGTACTCATTTTCTATTTCATTTAATTAGTAGTATTAAAATTTTAACTCAAGTTTATAACTATTTTCATATCAAATTTCTTATTCATAAAAGTAAATTTCATTGAACACTTCCATTACATAAGTTTTACTTGTAAAAAGTTCCATTACATATTCTTATAACATTTCAACTTTTTATAATTGGTAAGTTATATATATGTCTTTAAGAATGCAATTGAAAGTTACACAAGTTTGACTTACTTATTTTTAATTAACTTAAGGTTCAAAAATTATCATTTCTTATTTTCATATTCTTTTCGTTTACAAGTTACAAATTTCAAATTCCTTGTATATTTCATTTACAACTTAGCATTTACTTTCTTATGTTCATTTAAGAAGTTCCAATTATTAAATAGTTGAAATTTCATTCCATTACAATAATTGGAATCTCTAATTTATAGAAATTTAAGAACTAAATGCCGGGTTCCATTTCAAATCTTTTAAAACAATAAATTATATATATCAAATCATACTTGAAATTAAATTTTAGATTAATTCATCAAAACAATTGTGTAGTAAACTACTACAGCAGCCTTCCCACTTTGAAACTCGAAAATGAATGTCGATGATGCGTGCACTCATCACCGAAATTATTTTCCAGCGACATAGAGGGGAGTACAGAACTTATTTCTTTCCAAAATTTCATTAAAACAATTCTTTCAAATCATATTGAAATATTTATATCAGAAAATACTTCTAATAATATTATTATTTTATCCCAAAATTATTCGAAATAAATTTTCAAAAATCCCGGAACTTAAGTTCTAAATTTCCAAATTTCATTTATTTTATTTACAAATCTTATTTCAACCAATATTTATAGCTTTCACTACCTAACAACCAACATATTACAACCAATATATATCATTTATAAAACTTACTATTTTATATACAAAAATATAATAGGCAAAATTATTTCATTTACCTATATTTCAAAACAAATATTGTGTCGGTCTATCCTGTTAAGTGTTTAGAAATCCCTATCGATGTCATAGCGTCCTATGCACCAACCAGAATTTATAAATACAAACCAGAACAAATTAACACAATACAAAAACCTTTTTATACACTAACTAATACGCTCTCTTATATATATACACTCAGCGACTCCTCATAGGGTATTACTACCCTATTAATAAAGAGTCAGACCCCACAAAGACAAGGTTTATCGCTAAACCAAAGCTCTGATACCAACTGTAACATCCCGCCTTTTTATACGCTTTAAGCAGACACACAAGCCGACTCAAACCATACAGAAGGACGGATTGTTATTGGGGTGAATAAGAAAAAGAGAAAGAAATAAAGAAAACAAAACAGAATCTTGCAGCGGAATGACAAAATATAATAATCAAATAATAGTTCATGAAGCTGTATACAAAACATTTGATTATACTTATCAGATACAAAAATCGGAGTTACACATATCAGAGATAAATACATAACATTGCAGCGGAATAGTATGACGCAGTGGAATAATATAGTAAATAATAGTAATACAATCTTCGTCTTCGTCCTTCGGAAATAAGGTCTTCAAATCCTGAAATGCTCAGGCTGACCCGAGCGAATTGAAAAGACAAAACACTCGAGTCAGAACTAAAAGATCTTATGTGAGTTAAATCAACGGTAAATGAATATGAGTGTAAACGGCGTCGGAGATGTTTACGGGGTTTGACATCTCCTGTCCAGTGTCTAACGTGAGTACAGTAACTTAAAAGATGTTCGGGATTCACATCTCCTAAGGATCCTTTAAACTATATGCAATGTAGTACAGTACGCTATTATAATAGTGTCTAAAGTAAAGTATACTATTTAAAAATAGCGTTAAGGCTTTACATTTTCCACCTTAACACATTTTTAGGTATGCCAATAGTCTATACAGTACCGTAACTCCCCGTAAACTGGAGCCGCCAGAGGATACCACATAGGTACGACATAAAACAAACTCGTAGAAGGCGCGCTAGGGTAGGTGACACGGCACAACTAGGCAATGCCAGGGTAGATATACCAATTAATTACACTTCCGGACTGTTGGTAACGCATAGCCGCAACTACCGCCCAACTTGAAACACACTCCCGAGTAAAAATCGAAGGGTGGCCACCGAATAAATCACAAAGTCAGAATATAGATCGATGGAGTGTGTCCGATCAGAAGAGCTACCTCATTGGCCCGTCGATTGCTCCTGTTTTAGCCATCTTATGCCAACTCATGAGAGTCGGGTCCACGTATATACCTCATATAGGATCGTCGCCACCATCCTACTTCATTTTGGAATCTCCACCGTGTACACGGTTGTCAAAGTGGTTTTCGGTATCGATAGAGAGTATGTCCATTTCCGATCCCGGTCTCTTTAACAACCAATCGCTTATTACACACCGGATGGTTCTTTTACATTTCCAAAATCATTTCATAATTGAATCAAAATATCATATTCAATTCAAATCATATCATTTTCGAAATCATTACATACTTTCGAAATCATATTCACCTTTTGAAATCGTATCACATTTGAAATCATAGTTCGAATTTATATTTCCTTTCAAAAGTCATATTTCCAAAATAGGCTAAACTATCATTTCAAAATATGATATTAAACCAAATATGTTATTTAAATCCCAACTTAGGTTATAACATCATTAACCGTATTCACTTAAAAATCGAGAATTTGAATATAAACCCATCCATTTTACTTAGTTTGGAATTTAGAAGAAAATAGTTTTAAATAATTATAAATAGTAAATATATATTTAAAATAGATTAAATATAATTAAAATAGACTAAATAGCTTTAAAATAGATTAATTAGATTTAAAATAAGTTAAAACATGTTAATTAGTTTAAAAGTTGAAAATCTTAATAATTAAAGTCTTTAAAAATAATATATTTTTTAAACAGTTTATATAAAAATATGAATTTAAAATTTATATCAATTTAAACTATTTATTCCATTCCAGTACGTTTTGACCATTTTAATATCCCAAAACCCAATTTCAAATTTTCCAATTCCAATTCTCAATAAAATATTTAATTCAATATCGCTTCCAATCCATATTGAAAATATCAATTTAACTTACACCAAATTCAATATATTTCAAAGTTATATTTCAAACAACTTAAAATAATTCAATTCTGACAAATTCCACTTTTTATTCCAAATTCAACTTTGAAATTTCAACTGAACCCTTCTAACAATACCTTTAAACCAATTCCAATTTTATCATAAACTTGAATTTCGATAATAATTCAATTCGTATAAATCAATTTTTATTTCAAAATATCATTTAAAAGGATTAAAAAATTTAAAGTTTTAAAATCATTTAATTTAGCCAATCCGGTGTCCGTATATAATTCTCTATCGTAGGGTCAAGTGATACGAATATTTATTATGTCAATCCGCAATTTAAAATTTTATATTTACCGATATATATCATTTCAATCCGTAATCCCGAAAATATTAAAATCCATAAAATAGCTCGAGTATATCATTTCAACCCAAACGATTTTTCCTTAGTCTATTGATCATTCGGGTATGTATCATTTCAACCCATAATGAACTTGCAGTTTATAACGATATATAAAATAAAACATCCATTCATCCAATATCAACAATCAACATCCGTCACAATCATCATCCAAATCAATCAATAAATATTAAATAACAAAATTTATCAAATTAACCATTTTAATTATCGAAAATTTACGGGTCGTTACAACTAATAATTTATAAAACTTGCTTTTATAACAATAAATTTAGAATCAATCTCTTTTATACCTTAACTATTTTATAAACTTATTAAATATTTTGGAAAACAAAAGCTAGGATTTTGAAACTAAATAAAGTTCGAAAACTTGAAATCTCTTTTCAAAAATTAAAAAGAAAAACATAATTTGTTTTCCAAAGAAATCTCAAGCCGCTTTAACAAGTTTGAATGTTAACTTTTAGCATATACAATAAATTTAAGTGCTATAATTTTTAGCACACATTAATCAACACAAGTTCATGCATTTAAAATACAAAACAACAAGCCATAAACAAAGATCAAAACTTTCTAACTAATTCCAACCTTAGACTTTATTTAAAATCTATATTCATCATGACATTCAAGCAAATATATACCAAACCGAAAAATCATTATAATCCAATAACAACTAATAATATTCAACAGTAACTAACAACTTAGTAAGGGTTGAAAATTTTCCAAAAGGAAATAAGTTTTTACTCACCCAAAAGCTTACTAACTTAAAGTACCTTCTACCAATACTTGAATATGACTTAGGCCTTTTTCTTTTTCTTTAGTAAAACATGTTTTTGGTGGCTTGAAGGTGGCTTTATGGTTCTTCCTAGTACATGTAGGGTTCGAGCATGAGAAGAAAAGGGAGATGAGCGCTTGCTTTTAGGAAGAGAGGAAATATTAGGGAGGAAGGAAGTATTCTAAACAAGTTTTCATCGATTTAAAGTGCTAAAGTTAAGGTTTTTAACATTAGAAATTATCATGGTAGCCATGAAAGGACAATGAAGGTGTGGAGGATGCTATAGAATGTGAAAATGAAATGAAGAAAATGAGAATAAAACTATAAGAATTTAGTTTTATACAAAAGGTAATTAGTAAATTACCAAAATGACATATGTACCCTACTCTTAATAAACGCTTGCCACCTCCTCATATTCCAACACCTTCCTCCATCTAACCATGTCAATTCATGAAATTCTTGTCCCCCTCTTCATCCGCAGGAGCTAACATTCATTTAAAACATTTGTACTTAAAGTTTCCTTAAGTATCATTTCCTTTTGCATATTTTTAAGTTAATGCATAAAAAGTCACATCAACTAGTATAAACTTAGTAAATAAATATGTATATATACACTTGTAATATATAAATCTTACTTATATATAAATTTATGTGTTTGTTTATACAATAGAGTTTACAACATCTCTAACAACTTTTAGTTCGATGAAAAGTTGGAAATTCGGAAAACGAATTCCAGTCGTATTTTTGATTTTTCTTTGAACTAAATATTTTTGTAAACAAAATTTAAAAACTATTTCACCATCATTATTTATTATTTAAGAGGGTCTTATTTTAATTATAGAATCTGATATTTGAATAATTAATGCTATTTAAATATTTAGATTTCTTTTCGTGCTCAAATGTATGATGTTGAAAGGGATACTAATGGATTATCTTCAGCAAAAAAGGAATGAAGGAATCAAGCATTTAGAGGATTTGCTATTTCATTTTAACATAGTTAATTCACCGAACATTGGCAAGGGCTACAGAAAAATATTTGGAGATCCAGAGTCATAGTTCGGCAAATCAGAATTCTCTTCCACTATCCCAATCTCTTCCTCATCTCTGGTTGAAAATGGGTTTCAATTTGTTCTCAAGTTTTTGCTGTTGAAGGGTATTTTGTTGGATTATGTAACGACCCGCTTTTTTGGACTATTCAAATCGACAATAAATCCACACATGTCGGACTTGAATAATTCAAAATATCAGATTGTTATTTAAATTTGGCAAACTCATCATATACAGTAAATAAATCAATCACAAAATCACAGACACAGAGTAATACAATAATACGCAGCGGAATAGATAAAATAGTAGTTCATGAAGCTACTATATAAACATCAGAGTTAGAAATAAAATACAACAGAATATCTCAAATACAGTGAAGTCTTCAGTACGAATAGATGACCTCTCTGAACAAATCAACTGGAAAAGCTAAAAGCTGAATTGATAGTTGGATCTCCAAATGAAGCTCCAAACTCCAAAGGTGAGTCTCAAATGCTGTATCACTCGGTCTGACCCGAGCGTAAAGCAAAATACAAAACACTCGAGTCAGAATTAACATTCTTATATCAATAAATCTAACTCAAGTGAAATATCAACTGAAATACAAGTAACTTAAAGGATGTTTGGGATAACCATCCTCTAAGGATCCGTGGAACTATCTACAATGTATAAATATACACTTTAACACCGTGGTCATTTCAATTTTTATTTATACTTCAAACCCAAAATCATTTCATTTCAAAATATATATTTTCCAAAATACTTTATAAAGTAAAGTATTTAATAATTTCCTCAAGTCTCACAAATCGATTCAAATCAACCCAAATTTCAAATTCAAATTCAAATTTATTCAAGCTCCATTCATCAATTCAGTTTCTAAATAACAAATTCCAATTTATATTGATTTCAAATACAGATTTGAATCATAAAATAAACCATTTAAATTCCAATATATTTCAAAGCTTTAATATTCAACCATTTCAAAGTTAAATTTAACAGTTTCATATAGCTTTTGAACGAACTTCATTTATTATTTAATCAGGGAATATTCACCTAATAAATTCAATATCATTTAACTAGCCTTAAATTACATTTTTACTAAATATTTCCTTAAATTTATTTAAACAAGAAATATTTATTAAATTACATAAATCAGACCCAAGTTATAAATCATATCTTAAATCTCAATTTCAATAAGTTACAAATCAGTTTAATTAAATAAAATTCTTTAATGAATACAATTTCAACTAAGTTCAAATTATCTTCCCAACCTTAACTTATTCAAATTATTACTGAAACCTATTTTGAAACATAAATTTAAATACTTAACCATGTTATAGGTATTAAATCAATCTTAATTAAATAAAATATTATTATTAAATCCATATATATCATTACCATTTAAAAATAAATTAAGAATCAACATTTATTAAAACCATCTATTTCTTTCCAAAACCATAGAGATTATTTTCAAAATAGTTATATATGTGGACCAACGGTGTTTGTATATATATCTATCATGTGGTTAAGTGATACGGATATTTATCATTTCAATCCGTAATTTAAATATATACGGGTAGATATCATTTCAACCCGTAATCCCAATTTCAATTCAAATGAAAATCGCTTGGGTTTATCATTTCAACCCATAACGATTTTCTCCTATTCTAAAGTCCGTTCGGGTATGTATCATTTCAACCCATAGTGAATTCTATACTAACAGGGAACTTGCAGAGTGATAACAGATAATATAAAATACAACAACAGGCATATATCATCAATAACAATAGAATAAGAACAACAGGATATGGTGTCATATCCCACAGGTGAACAGTTACAGATAACAGCATATATAACAACTTAAATAACTACAGCAGCATATTTCAATTGTCGTTTCAATTGAAATCAAATTTAATAAATAAAAGAACGTTAATCGTGAGTGATTGCTCACCTTTCGAGGCTAGAGAGATAGACTATGAAGTGAGATACGAATCCAAAGCAACGCTAGACTGGCACGAATCGACGAATAAAGTTGATAAATCGGAATGAACAAAAATCAAATCAAAATTTGATCGATGAAGATAATAGGTATAGGTGGACCTATATATATAACTATATATAACTATATATATATAAAATCATACTCTAAATTTAAATACATTTCAATTTAAATGTATTTCAAAATCTATTGTTTCAATTTAAAATACATATATTAAACTCAGCACATATATGTACATAATTATTTAAAATCAATACTTATACATTATATTTACAACAATACCTACAGAAACCCCTATAACTTACTTTAAAAAAACTGTATAGACAATTACATTTATCACTAATAAAAAGCTTTCTTCTTCCCCGATTTTTTCAACAAATAATAATATATGTATAATTACTTTGAAATCCATATTACTGTATATATATGTTTTAAAACCCAACCATATAGACATATAGTACTGCAACCTTTTTAGTATACATTATTATATACAACAACTTTAAACTTGCACCACTATTCATAAGATATTGCATACCAAAATTTATAAACATACATATATACATAGTTATAAATCTTATACTTCTTATATATATTGATTTTCGTATTGTTATACTTACAAATATAAACCCGAGATAATTTACTTATATAAACCACCTTTTAAATAAATCAAAGTTTAGTCTGAATAAACATACATAACTTTCGAATATATCTCCTGTTACAAAAATATAGCTTTGATAGAACTGTCAAATATATACCGCATAACTTAATATATACAATACCGTAGCTGAAACAATATACTAGACCGAACTGTTATATATATACTTATGGATCGATATAACAAATGTACAAACATGTATATAACAACAACATATATTTTATATTTATATTTATGGTAAATCAGTATATACATACTATATCAATGCTAATCGAATCAATAGTTTATATTCTATATATACCAACATACTTTATCGGCCCTGTGTACTCTGTAAAATGTATAAGTTATAAACAACTTCATCCATAATCAAATTGATATAACAGTCTATATATAAACTATAGATATATATACCAGTTATTCAATATATATATAATATTAAAACATGTTTCAGGCAAGTATGTTGCTTCAAATATTGAACAGATTTCGACAAGTATGCCTTTAATATATATGAACTAGAATAGTTACCTACAGCCAAAATAAAAGGGAAGAGGACGAGGCCGAGATGGTGGGGCTTTAGGCGCGCTCGGTTGTGGTGGCTTCACGTGGGTGTGGCGCCAAAGTCAGGGGGAAGAGGAGGCTCGATTGATCGGCAGCCGATGGCCAAGCAGGCAGAGTTCAAGGAGGGCATGGTGATGAGACTCATGTGGTATGGAGTAAGATGGAGGAGTTTCAGGGAAGGATGGGATTGTTCGGGCTTTGTGGTGGTGGTGGTTCTGCAGAGTGCTGACGTGGCGGAGGTTGTGGGAGGCTGGGCGAAGCTGGCAGAGGTGTGGCAGGTCGAGAGAAAGAGAGGGGTGAGTGGTTGGAGGCTTCGGAGGTTTGAAGAGCGGCAAGGCTAAGGAGGAGGAGCTGGGTAGGGCTGCCGAACGTGGAGGTTGAGGTGGAGGGCAGTGGGAAGGTCGGTGATGGGTTCGAGCTGCATGGCAATGGCGCGGAGGATTGTAAAGGAGATGTTGAACTAGTTTTGGAACAAAAGTATAAGTGTTTTATATATTCTCAAATGGAATAGCAAAATCAACAGAGAGAAGGGAAGTGAACCGGCTACAGCTGTTATGCAAATATGAATATAATAAAAGGGAATAAATGCAATATCAACGTTAGCTTTGATTCAGCAGAAAAGTTAAACAAATTATGAAGGTTTGGGCTGCCGTTTCAAATTTGCAACCGAAGGAAAATCAAAAGGTCACAATTTGCGGTACCGTTACAACGGACCGTTCGATTACTTCTGTCGTGTGCCAAATTTCAAAACACAGAAATGAATATATCGCAGAGATCAGCACGACGAGACGATCAAAACGGTACACGGATATCTGTGGTACGATCATCCGATCAAAAGTCGATAATCGGTACCTAAAATGCTGCTATTTTGCCAAAAATAAGATAAACTGAGCAATAAAAAGTCTGAAATTTGGAAAATGAAAGATGACGCCTTACTCAGAAGAAGATTTAGAAATTTTCTATATAAAAATATTCAGGTTTGAAAATAAATTTATTATCATCAACTATTAACTGATTTAAATTGAAATAGAATTTCACAATAAAATAAACTTCAACATTATCTGGTGAAAATTTACCAGTTGCTTTATTTAAATAGACGTATTCCTAATATTAAATCTTATTTTCAAATTCAACTATTTAAAATTTCATAAAAATTCAGTTTAATTACGTTATTAAAACAGTTAAAATTTTCGGGTCATTACATTCTCCCCCACTCAAAACTTTTCGTCCCCGAAAAGGAAGGAGGTAGAAGAATAGAACAACCAGAAATAAAAGTAGATTGAAAGTCAAGATTAAACAATTAATTTGAAATTATATAAATTTTTACTTCAAATATTCATTTGAAAACTTCATTTTCAATTCAATTATCTTTAATTCTTTAATACCTTTCAAAACCCATTTGTAAAATTTCTTGCTTCCTTTATAAGTACAATTCATATGTTTAAATAACACCTTTATAAATATATGGAAACTATTTGAAAACAATTATTTACATTATTACTTATATTTACAAAGAAGCTATTTGAAAACATTAAATCCATAATTCATCAATTTATCTCAAGATACTTTTCAAATATTATTAATAAACCACTAATCATTTACTTTAAATATGTTTTATTTTATTAATAACTTCTAAAATATTAATAACACTAATAATTTACTATTAAACCATGTAGTATATAAATAAACAATATTTTAAAGGGATATAGTCAACAAGGAAAAGAAGGAGGACTTGGAAAAACAGAATATATGTGAATAAATAAAGCTGAGCAGATAAGGTAGATTCAAAGGAATAATATCGGGCATGAATAGTTAATTTAGAACCATAAGGGTTTTGATTCCAAATATTGGTACAAAATTTCTTTGTTGGAAATACTTTTATTATAAAATACCTTTATAATCGAAACAAATTTCCTTTCGAAAATACTTTTATAACTCGATGTCTTAACAAGTTTATCCTCGTTCCTGTAGACTCTGGCAGTGCGTTGATCAGGCGCAAAGCTAGAATTCTCCCAGTACTTAGTAGACTTGTTTCAACACCCAGTGAAAATACTGGAAAAACTTTTAAAACAGATATGGAAAGTACAATCCAAACAAAAAAACAAACAAAACCTTTGTCTAACCATGGTTCGCAGATACATAATGATTACGCCTGGATCCCCCAGGAAACAATCCATATCCGTAAGCTTTCTCAGCCCTGCGAGTTACGCCATGATGACTAGTAGAGTGCAGGATACACAATGGTTACGCCTGGATCCCCCAGGAAACAATCTGTACCCCTAGGCAAGACTCAGCCAAGCAGTTGCGCTACTATTCGCGACCTACATAGATGCAGGATACATAATGGTTACGCCTGGATCCCCCAGGAAACAATCCGTACCCCTAGGCAAGACTCAGCCAGGCAGTTGTGCTATGCAGTCGCGCTCGTAAGACGATGGGTAACGCCATGGAATTCGAAGGACACTCGAGTATCATATCCGGAAAACCAAAAATCAGAGAGAATAATATCGATAGAATGAATCCAAGATGTGGCCACAAATCGGATATCAAGCAGAAGGCACTTTCCATATCTTTACTTCGAAAATATGTATCATATAGTACCTTTTCAAATCACTTTCAAATATCGTACTTATATAAAATCCATTATATATAAGATTTAATTTTTAAATCAAATACTTTTCCAAAATCAAAAGTATATCAAATCACACTTATATAGACTTTAATTATATAAGATTTCACTTTTCAAATTGAGTACCTTTTCAAATCTATAGTTTTCGAATCAATTTCATACTCATACAAATCAATTTTATATAAGTTCGACAACACCCAAATCAAGTGTTTAGTAACATAAGGTTCTCAAATTTCAATTTGTTTCAATATCAGTTAAATTTCAAAATCATATACAATTTCACCAAATTATTTCTTCTCAAATTAAATATCTTTAGTTCCAAAGTTTCCAAAATAATAAATTTAGAAAATAAATCCAAATTTCCAAATCAATATAATTTAAGTCAACCAATTCATTTCCAAAATCAAATGTTTTCAAAATCATCTTATACTTACGTAAGGTCCATCTTATATAAGGATCAAATTTTTCAAAATAAATTTCGCTGTATGAAGAGCCATATGGGATTGAATATCTTTGCTTTTATGGGTTATATATCTTTGTAATTTAAATTGGAAATTTTCTTTTAGTAAGCAAAGATATTCTAACATGACAGCTTTCAATTTCAGCGTCAAAATATATCAATGATATTAGAATATAAGGTGTACATACGTCATCATTTCGCAGAATCACATTTGATCGCTCGCTCGATCACACAAGTTCGCTTTCGAACTAGTATTGTCCATTCGACTTCCCTAATGCGGACTTCGATATGGTTTCTCGACTAAAAGCCATCAGTCTCCTTGCATAGCCATATACTATGATAGAGAATTCTAGAATCGAGCCCAAAATCCATATCAAATATTCACCATCAAGAATCGAATGAAAAATCCTAACACGAAATGGTGTAATTCACCTCGAACTTGTGTACTCAAACTTGGATCAATTTAATTATGCGAATAAAACAGCATACGTATAACTTATATATTTATTCCAACTTGTTAAATATATAGTTTCATAAAGATGTTACTAAGTTAAAACATTTAAACTAAATTTTATTCAAAATATTTTGAAGACCAAATTCTTTTCAAAGCATTTCGAATCTAAATTTCATATTAGAAAAATTCAAAATAGCCTTATTCATTTACTTAACAAAACAGTTTCAGCTTATTTAAATCATATTACTACATACTTTAAACATACATACAAACTTATATACTTTATACTTTTCGAAATTTCTTAGCTTTGAAAAGTTAACCTTGATTTGGAAGTGCTCGAACCTTCAAAATAGTTGAGAAATCATTTTCAAATTCAGGAGTTGGAAATCAACAACAAATCAGTAAGTCAATTTCAAAAGATAGGTTTATATCAAATTCGAAACACGAGGATTGAACACCGACTTACTTCAAATCATTTCAAGTATATATATACATATATCTTTCGAATATCAAATCATACTTTGGAATTTGAAATCAAAATCGGTTTCGCAAAAAAAATCACTCGCGTAGCAATGTTACTAAAGTGGCCTTTCCCTCACTCTGAAACTCGAAAATCAATGTCGATGATGCATGCACTCATCACCGAAATTATTTTCCAGCGACATAAGTGAGTTCTGGACTTCTATTTTCTTAAACTTCTTTTGAAATTTCTTCGAAACTCATTCGAAACTCATTAAAATCATTGGAAACATTTCTTATTCGGAAAATACTTTTAAATCATACTATTATTATATATTTCAAAATCTTAAAACCAATTCCAAAACACCGGGGTTCAATTCTCGAATTTCAAATTTAAAATCCTTCAGCTAAAAATCATTTAGATAAATCAAATTTCTCATATAACTTCAAAATTTCAAATCCTTTCAAAAATTCAAATTCTTATTTTTAAATGGTATATATAATCCTTATCGAAAATATTTTCACTTTTATATATAGAATATAATCATACTTATAAAAATTTCGATATATAAAACAATTTCCAAAATACGAATAAACCCAATTTCAAAAGGATGATTTAAGAATGGATTTCAAACAAAGATAGAGATTCAAATTAGAGGAACTCTTAATCAAATAGAATTATGATTCGAAGATAAGCTCGAACGAAGACGAGATAATTAAATTACAACATAGAAGATGGATATACTTATATAAATCGCGGGCGACCTTAACCGGGTCAACCGTGACTTCAGGAACAAGATCGATGCAGAATTCCAAGGAAAATCAACATTCGATCGCAAGAGATAGCGACATCTAACCAAAGATATAGAAATCTCCGGTGAATCAATGCCCATTGTAAAGGAGTTTCACCCCTTTACAAATCATTCACAGATTGGCGGAATCGCCTATTCTTATAGAGATCATTCGAAGTGGAGTTATGGGATACTCCAGAATCAAAAGAATACAAATAGGGAGAGACAAGAATGAATTTTGAAATCGCAAGGAACGTTCCAAAGTTCAAAGGAAATCAAGTCAAAAGGAAGAGATTCAAACTCGAACGAAAGTGATTCTGTAAATAAATTTACTATATATGCTAAGTTTGCCTAGAGCCAAAGCTCTGATACCAACTGTAACGACCCGCTTTTTTGGACTATTCAAATCGACAATAAATCCACACATGTCGGACTTGAATAATTCAAAATATCAGATTATTATTTAAATTTGGCAAACTCATCATATACAGTAAATAAATCAATCACAGAATCACGGACACAGAATAATACAATAATACGCAGCGGAATAGATAAAATAGTAGTTCATGAAGCTACTATATAAACATCAGAGTTAGAAATAAAATACAACAAAATATCTCAAATACAGTGAAGTCTTCAATACGAATAGATGACCTCTCTGAACAAATCAACTGGAAAAGCTGAAAGCTGAATCGATAGTTGGATCTCCAAATGAAGCTCCAAACTCCAAAGGTGAGTCTCAAATGCTGTATCACTCGGTCTGACCCGAGCGTAAAGCAAAATACAAAACACTCGAGTCAGGATTAACATTCTTATATCAATAAATCTAATTCAAGTGAAATATCAACTGAAATACAAGTAACTTAAAGGATGTTTGGGATAACCATCCTCTAAGGATCCGTGGAACTACCTACAATGTATAAATATACACTATAACACCGTGGTCATTTCAATTTTTATTTATACTTCAAACCCAAAATCATTTCATTTCAAAATATCTATTTTCCTAAATACTTTATAAAGTAAAGTATTTAATAATTTCCTCAAGTCTCACAAATCGATTCAAATCAACCCAAATTTCAAATTCAAATTTATTCAAGCTCCATTCATCAATTCAGTTTCTAAATAACAAATTCCAATTTATATTGATTTCAAATACAGATTTGAATCATAAAATAAACCATTTAAATTCCAATATATTTCAAAGCTTTAATATTCAACCATTTCAAAGTTAAATTTAACAGTTTCATATAGCTTTTGAACGAACTTCATTTATTATTTAATCAGGGAATATTCACCTAATAAATTCAATATCATTTTACTAGCCTTAAATTACATTTTTACTAAATATTTCCTTAAATTTATTTAAACAAGAAATATTTATTAAATTACATAAATCAGACCCAAGTTATAAATCATATGTTAAATCTCAATTTCAATAAGTTACAAATCAGTTTAATTAAATAAAATTCTTTAATGAATACAATTTCAACTAAGTTCAAATTATCTTCCCAACCTTAACTTATTCAAATTATTACTGAAACCTATTTTGAAACATAAATTTAAATACTTAACCATGTTATAGGTATTAAATCAATCTTAATTAAATAAAATATTATTATTAAATCCATATATATCACTACCATTTAAAAATAAATTAAGAATCAACATTTATTAAAACCATCTATTTCTTTCCAAAACCATAGAGATTATTTTCAAAATAGTTATATATGTGGACCAACGGTGTTTGTATATATATCTATCATGTGGTTAAGTGATACGGATATTTATCATTTCAATCCGTAATTTAAATATATACGGGTAGATATCATTTCAACCCGTAATCCCAATTTCAATTCAAATGAAAATCGCTTAGGTTTATCATTTCAACCCATAACGATTTTCTCCTATTCTAAAGTCCGTTCGGGTATGTATCATTTCAACCCATAGTGAATTCTATACTAACAGGGAACTTGCAGAGTGATAACAGATAATATAAAATACAACAACAGGCATATATCATCAATAACAATAGAATAAGAACAACAGGATATGGTGTCATATCCCACAGGTGAACATTTACAGATAACAGCATATATAACAACTTAAATAACTTCAGCAGCATATTTCAATTGTCGTTTCAATTGAAATCAAATTTAATAAATAAAAGAACGTTAATCGTGAGTGATTGCTCATCTTTCGAGGCTAGAGAGATAGACTATGAAGTGAGATACGAATCCAAAGCAACGCTAGACTGGCACGAATCGACGAATAAAGCTGATAAATCGAAATGGACAAAAATCAAATCAAAATTTGATCGATGAAGATAATAGGTATAGGTGGACCTATATATATAACTATATATAACTATATATAGATAAAATCATATTCTAAATTCAAATACATTTCAATTTAAATGTATTTCAAAATCTATTGTTTCAATTTAAAATACATATATTAAACTCAGCACATATATGTACATAATTATTTAAAATCAATACTTATACATTATATTTACAACAATACCTTCAGAAACCCCTATAACTTACTTTAAAAAAACTGTATAGACAATTACATTTATCACTAATAAAAAGCTTTCTTCTTCCCCGATTTTTTCAACAAATAATAATATATGTATAATTACTTTGAAATCCATATTACTGTATATATATGTTTTAAAACCCAACCATATAGACATATAGTACTGCAACCTTTTTAGTATACATTATTATATACAACAGCTTTAAACTTGCACCACTATTCATAAGATATTGCATACCAAAATTTATAAACATACATATATACATAGTTATAAATCTTATACTTCTTATATATATTGATTGTCGTATTGTTATACTTACAAATATAAACCCGAGATAATTTACTTATATAAACCACCTTTTAAATAAATCAAAGTTTAGTCTGAATAAACATACATAACTTTCGAATATATCTCCTGTTACAAAAATATAGCTTTGATAGAACTGTCAAATATATACTGCATAACTTAATATATACAATACCGTAGCTGAAACAATATACTAGACCGAACTGTTATATATATACTTATGGATATAACAAATGTACAAACATGTATATAACCACAACGTATATTTTATATTTAAATTTATGGTAAATCAGTATATACATACTATATCAATGCTAATCAAATCAATAGTTTATATTCTATATATACCAACATACTTTATCGGCCCTGTATACTCTGTAAAATGTATAAGTTATAAACAACTTCATCCATAATCAAATTCATATAACAGTCTATATATAAACTATAGATATATATACCAGTTATTCAATATATATGTAACGGGCCGCTATTTTGTACCATTCAAATCGACAATAAATCCACACATGTCTGACTTGAATAATTCAAAATATCATATTGTTAATTTAAATTTGGCAAAACTCATCATATGCAGTAAATAAATCAATCACAGACACAGAGTAATACAATAATACGCAGCGGAATAGATAAAATAGTAGTTCATGAAGCTACTATATAAACATCAGAGTTAGGAATAAAATACAATAGAATATCTCAAATACAATGAAGTCTTCAGTATAACAGGTGACTTTTCTGAACAAATCAACTAGAAGACCTGAAAGCTGAGGCGACAGTTGGATCTCCAAAGGAAGCTCCAAACTCCAAAGGTGAGTCTCAAATGCTGTATCACTCGGTCTGACCCGAGCGTAAAGCAAAACACAAAACACTCGAGTCAGGATTAACATTCTTATACTAATAAATCCAACTCAAGGGAAATATCAACTAAAATACAAGTAACTTAAAGAATGTTTGGGATAACCATCCTCTAAGGATCTTTAGAACTATCTACAAGGTGGAAATATACACTATAACACCGTGGTCATTTCAATTTTATTTATACTTCAAACCCAAAAATCATTTCATTTCAAAATATCTATTTTTTTTCAAAATAGTATATATATATATTAAATAATTTAAAAGTAAAGTATTTATAATTTCCTCAAGTCTCGCAAATCGATTCAAATCAACTTCAAATTCCATATTCAAATTTATTCAAAGCTCAATTCATCAATTTAATTCAGTTCTAAATATACCATTTATTTTTCAATATATTTCAAAGCTTTAATATTCAACATTTTCAAAGTTAGATTTAACAGTTTCATATAGCTCTTGATTTAACTTCATTATTATTTAATCAGGGAATATTCACTTAATAGATTCAATATCATTTACTAGCCTTAAATCACATTTTACTAAATATTTCCTTAAACTTTATTTAAACAAGAAATACTCATTAAATTACTTATAAATCAAACCCAAGTTATAAATAATATATTACATCTCAATTTCAATAAGTTTCTAATCGGTTAAATTAAATAAAATTCTTTATTGAATCAATGTCAACTAAATTCAAATTATCTTCCTAACCTTAACTTATTCAAATTTTTACCAAAATCTATTTGAAATATAGATA
Organism: Allium fistulosum; assembly: GCA_030737815.1. Classification (NCBI taxonomy): domain Eukaryota; kingdom Viridiplantae; phylum Streptophyta; class Magnoliopsida; order Asparagales; family Amaryllidaceae; genus Allium; species Allium fistulosum. The sequence continues at coordinate 1,111,179,857 of CM060907.1, read as the reverse complement.
TAAGTACTTAACCATATTATATATTAAATCAATCTTAATTAAATTTAATATTATAATTTAATCTATATATATCATTACCATTTATATATAATGATTTAAGAATCAACATTTAATAAAACCGTATATTTCTTTCCAAACCCATAGAATTTATTTTCAAAATATTTATATATATGGACCAACGGTGTTTGTATATATATTTATCATAGGGTTAAGTGATACGGATATTTATCATTTCAATCCGAAATTTAAATATATACGGGTAGATATCATTTCGACCCGTAATCCCAATTTTAATTCAAATGAAAATCGCTTGGGTTTATCATTTCAACCCATAATGATTTTCTCCTATTCTAAAGTCCGTTCGGGTATGTATCATTTCAACCCATAGTGAATTCTATACTAACAGGGAACTTGCAGAGTGATAACAGATAATATATAAAAATACAACAACAGGCATATATCATCAAAATAATATAATATAAACAACAGGATATGGTGTCATATCCCATAGGTGAACAGTTATAGATAATAGCATATTTAACAATTTAAATAACTACAGCAGCATATTTCAATTGTCGTTTCAATTGAAATCAAATTTAATAATAAAAGAATGTTAAATCGTGAGTGGTTGCTCACCTTTCGAGGCTAGAGGGTGAACGGAATGAGAAGAGATACGAACCCAAGCACAGATTTCAAAGCAAAGCAAGATGGACACGATATGACGGACAGTGCTGATAGATAGGGATTTTACGAAATCAAATCAGAACTATATCGAGAATGATACCATATATTATCCGAACTTTTTTTAAAATTAAGACAAATATTAAAATAGTTTAAAATTCCAAAATCATTTCTCTTAAATCTCACGTAATATAAATAAAAGATATATGTATTATACTTATCTTTATAAACCCACATATCCCTATATATAAATTAATAAAACAGATTGCACATCGGTTATAATATATAACTTGCTGAACCAAATACATACAGGCTGAATAAATATTTAACTACCAAAATCCACTTTTATATATATACTTATCGAGCAACAAATACTTATATGCAGGCTTCGACAAATCCAAATTATATATACTAAAATAACATCATCTAAAACTATAATTTAAACCAATATATATTAATATTACAAAAATCTGTTTAAATACAAAGCAGGTTACAAATTTTATCAACTATATATATGTATACATATTTATATATGTATAACTTTCATAACAACAAATGTATAAACATGTATAGCTAATATATAACAGACTCTAATTTAGTATATAAACAACACATGTACAAAACAGTACATTAAGTATTTACCCGTATATAAATAACCAATATATATAACATATAATGGCTAACTTATAACTTCATATATATCCTCAGAACTAAACATATACATATCTAATATATAACTGATATATATCTTGCATAAAACTTTATAACTTAAATAACTAGCCTGGCACATACGATGGTATATAGCTTATAAAAAGTACATATACGCATATATATATTTGGACCCGGAAAATCTCATATGCAATGCATACTTAAAACATATGCTTTATATAGACAACTGACACCTGCATAAATAATATATATAGACTGTTATACAATTCCTATAACTTTTATATGCAGCTTATAAATATCATAATGACCTATATAGCTTTAAATATACAATCGATATATGTACGAACATAACACTCTGAAGAGTAACAGTTATATATATAACATAAAATAAACATTTATATAATATATATGTATATTCGAAACAAATGTATACCCTTTTTATATATATCTAATAACTTATAATATATAAAATTTAATACCTCTGTATAAATCTAAGGCTAAGGCTCGGCTTGCTGAGGGAAAGAGATGCACGTGTGTGAAGCGATGAACATCGAATTGTGGAGTTCGGCCTGAGGATTCGGGAGGAAGTAGGTGACGCGAAGGGAAGAAGAATAGGAGGAGGGATGGAGGCTCGGGCGGTGTATTGGGCTGTGGGCGTGGCGGTTGCTGGCCAGAGCGGAGGCGGTTGAAGAAGTGGCGAGGAAGAAAGAGGAGGCCGGTTGAGCCGATACTAGGTGGTGAACACGAGTTGACAGGGAGGAAGGCGGCACGTGGAAGGCTGCGTGAGGTGGGGCTTCATGCGAGAGTGGGTTCATGGCAACTGGTGGATCGGCTGAGTGGTTGGAGGCAGGGGAAGGCACTGTGGATGAGCAGTTCGAAAGTGGGAGAGCCGGGCTTGATGACGGAGGAGGGAAGACTTGGAGGAGGAGGCTCGGCGGCCAAGGGGAATGGTCTTTGGCGGAGAGAGGAGGTGATGCTGAGATTTGGAAGTGGGAAACGTCCGGGCAGATATCATATTTGCAAAATACAATTGTAGCAGTAGAAAGAAAGAACTGTAGGCTAAACAAAGGGAATGAAAATGAGAGACCGATCAAGTTATAAAGGCAAAAGAAAGAAAACTGAACCGTTCTATTATATCAAAACAGATGAACAGTGGACGAAATGTATAGGGTAAAAGAAACGTACCACAGTAAATATAATGAAGTGATGGGGATGTAACAGCTGCCATTGATTGAGAAGCTATTAAAGCAATTTATTATATTGCTTGGAATTGACGCTTCAATTTGAAAAGGCAAAGAAAAGCTAACGGTCAAAATTTACGATACCGATATGACGCACTGTTTTATTGTTTTCGTCATGAATAGGACCTCAAAATACAGAAATGAATATACCGTAGAGATCAGCATGACGAGACGATCAAAATGGTATACAGATATTGGTGGTATGATTATACGATCAAAAGTCGATAATCGGTACTAGAAAATGCTGCTATTTCGTAAGGAAAAAATCCAAATGGAGCTAGAAACGTCCGAATTTCGCGAAACGAATTTCACAGTCTGATTCAGAGTGTTCTAAATAATTTTCTCATGTTGACATATATTGATTTCGGAAAACTTTTAAATTCAATTGTTATTAACCGATTCAAATTGAAATAAAATTTCACAATAAAATAAACTTCAATATTATCAGATGGAAATTTACCAGTAGCTATATTGAAATAGACGTATTCCAAATAATAAATTTTTATTTTCAAATTTTATTGTTTAAAATTTCACAAATTTCCAGTTAAATATGTTATTAAAACCAATCAAAATTTATGGGTTGCTACAATATATATAATATTAAAACATGTTTCAAGCAAGTATGTTGCTTCAAATATTGAACAGATTTCGACAAGTATGCCTTTAATATATATGAACTAGAATAGTTACCTACAGCCAAAATAAAAGGGAAGAGGACGAGGCCGAGATGGTGGTGCTTTAGGCGCGCTCGGTTGTGGTGGCTTCACGTGGGTGAGGCGCCAAAGTCAGGGGGAAGAGGAGGCTCGATTGATCGGCAGCCGATGGCCAAGCAGGCAGAGTTCAAGGAGGGCATGTGTAACGACCCAGATTTTTGGACCATTCGCGTCCATTATAAGTGTATAGGTAGACACTCATACTGGAGTTGAATTGCTCAAAATACCGCGTTGTTAATTTAAATTTGGCAAAACTGAACATATACAGTAAATAAATAATCACAGATCACAGACACAGAGTAATAATTGCAGCGGAAATAAAAGAGATAGTAGTTCATGAAGCTACTATATAAATGTATAAGTTACATCAGAGTTAGAACAAATACAACGGAAGAGTAATACGATACATCAAATACAAATCAGAATACATCACTGGAATCATCGAATACTGGAAGCAGAATAGATGACTGGATCTTCAAGCAAGCTCCAACTTCAAAGGTGAGTCTCGAATACTGGTACACTCAGTCTGACCCGAGCGTAAAGCAAAACACAAGACACTCGAGTCAGGATTAACATTCTTATATTAATAAATCCAACTCAAGTGAAATAGCAATTGAAATACAAGTAACTCAAAGGATGTTTGGAATAACCATCCTTTAAGGATCCGTTAAACTATCTACTAGGTAGTAATGTATGCTAAGTAGATAATGTCTATCAGTAATATAAAGATATCAAAATAGCGTTAAGTCATGGCCCATTCCACCTTTAACACATTTTTATTCCCAAAAGCATATACAAGACCGTAGTTTCCCCAAAACCGGAAGTCACCAGAGGGCAATCCATATACTAAAGGTACAAATCAAAATCATAGTGGTCGTGCATAAATGGAATACAAGTATGACAAGGCACATGAGGCAATACCCAAGGTAGTGATACTACCGTTTGCCTGATCCGGACTGGTGAGAACGCAACGCCGCAGCGCCCGCAACACCGTGAAACAACACTCCCAAAATCAAGGGTGCACCAATCGACAACAAGTATAAGTAGTTCGAAGAAGTGTGTCCACTTGAGGTAGCTAATCCTCCATTGGCCCGGCACAGCTCCTGTTTTAGTCATTTCCAATTTGACACAAGTGTCAAGGCTATCCATTATCGTTCTCTTTCTTCAGTCATCACGTACATCATTCCAACCACTTCATTCTGGATCATCACTCCGCGCATAGTTATTAAAGTGGTTTTCGGTTTAGATAGAGAGTATATCCATAACCGAATTCCGGTCTCTTTAATAACTTCCGTAATGATTACACCGATTGGTCGTTTATATATTTCAAAACCAAATCAATTCAGTTTCAATTACAATTCGTAAACCAACATTTCATTTGTCTTTCAAAAACCAATTTCCAAAATTTACGTTTCAAAACTTAAATTTACCATTTCAAAATCTTATAATTCAATTTCAATATCTATTTAAAACCATTCAAATATTGATTCAAGTTCGTATATAAGTTTCATTCCGAAATCATTTAAACAAATTTTATTAAACATTCAAATCAATTTAAACTCATTTATCGAATTCATTCAATATTCGTTATGTTACTTTATCATTCAAACTATTCCTATTAAATTTCCAATTCATTAAATCAATTCTTAAGTTCAACTTCATTAAATCAAAACTTACAATTTTGAATTAAACTAAATTCGTCAAACCAAATTCTTTAAATTTCAAGTCTTATATTGTAACAACCCGCCATTTTGGACCATTCGCATCCATTATAAGTGTATAGGTAGACACTCATGCCGGAGTCGAATTGCTCAAAATACCGCGTTGTTAATTTAAATTGGCAAAACTGAACATATACAGTAAATAAAATAATCACAGATCACAGACACAGAGTAATAATTTGCAGCGGAAATAAAAGAGATAGTAGTTCATGAAGCTACTATATGAATATATAAAATACATCAGAGTTTACAACAGAAGAGTAACACGATACATCAGATACAAATCAGAATACATCACTGGAATCATCGAATACTGAAAGCACAATAGATGGCTGGATCTTCAAGCAAAGTTCCAACTCCAAAGGTGAGTCTCGAATACTGGTACACTCAGTCTGACCCGAGCGTAAAGCAAAACACAAGACACTCGAGTCAGGATTAACATTCTTATATTAATAAATCCAACTCAAGTGAAATAGCAATTGAAATACAAGTAACTCAAAGGATGTTTGGAATAACCATCCTTTAAGGATCCGTTAAACTATCTACTAGGTAGTAATATACGCTAAGTAGATAATGTCTATCAGTAATATAAAGATATCAAAATAGTGTTAAGTCATGGCCCATTCCACCCTTAACACATTTTCATTCCCAAAAGCATATACAAGACCGTAGTTTCCCCAAAACCGGAAGTCACCAGAGGGCAATCCATATACTAAAGGTACAAATCAAAATCGTAGTGGTCGCGCATAAATGGAATACAAGTATGACAAGGCACATGAGGCAATACCCAAGGTAGTGATACTACCGTTCGCCTGATCCGGACTGGTGAGAACGCAACGCCGCAGCGCCCGCAACACCATGAAACAACACTCCCAAAATCAAGGGTGCACCAATCGACAACAAGTATAAGTAGTTCGAAGAAGTGTGTCCACTTGAGGTAGCTAATCCTCCATTGGCCCGGCACAGCTCCTGATTTAGTCATTTCCAATTTGACACAAGTGTCAAGGCTATCCATCATCGTTCTCTTTCTTCAGTCATCACGTACATCAATCGAACCACTTCATTCTGGATCATCACTCCGCGTATAGTTATTAAAGTGGTTTTCGGTTTAGATAGAGAGTATATCCATAACCGAATTCCGGTCTCTTTAATAACTTCCGAAATTATTTCACCGATTGGTCATTTATATATTTCAAAAAACCAAATCAAATTCAATTTCAATTTCAATTCGTAAATCAACATTTCGCTTGTCTTTCAAAACCAATTTCCATACTTTACGTTTCAAAACTTCCAATTTTCCATTTCCAAATCTTATAGTTCAATTTCAATCTTTATATTGAAAACAATTCAAATATTGATTCAAATTCGTATACAAGTTTCATCTCGAAATCATTAAATAAATTTTACTTAACATTCAAATCAATTTAAACTCATTTATCGATTTCATTCAATATCCGTTAAGTTACTTTATCATTCAAAACAAATTCTATTAAATTTCCAATTCATTAAATCAACTTCTTAAGTTCAACTTCATTAAATCAAAACTTACAATTTTGAATTAAATTAAATTCGTCAAATCAATTCTTTCAATTTCAGGTCTTACATTAATTCCAAAAATATCACATTTTCCTTTCTTGTTAAAGAAATCCAATTTCACTTATTTACTTCCTTAAATAATTTTCCAAAACTTACTTAATAAAGAAAACTCAATTTCAATTATTCAGGAAGTAAAATTCACTTATTCAAAGGTTCAATTTCACTTATTAAAGAATTCAATTCAATTTGATCATAAAATCATTCAATCTTATTTAATTATTAAATAATTCAAAACTTAATTATTAAATAATTTCAAAGTTTAATAATTTCAAACTTAATTATAATTTCAAACTTAATTATTAAATCATTTCAAAGTTTAATAATTTCAAACTCAATTATAATTTCAAACTTAATTATCAAATCATTTCAAACTTAATTATAATTTCAAACTTAATTATTAAATCATTTCAAAGTTTAATAATTTCAAACTCAATTATAATTTCAAACTTAATTATCAAATCATTTCAAACTTAATCCAATCATTTCTCAAATTAAACAACATTCTTCCATCAATTTCATTGTTAACAATTTGTTTCAGATTTTATTTAAATATTAACATTTTCCTTTCATTAAAATTCAAATTTCAACTTCATTTCAAAACCATATTATTTATTCAAATAAAATATTCATTTTATTTTTAAATCAAATTATTTGACCAATCGGGTTTTTTATTTAATTCTCTATATCCAAGGTCAAAGTTTAATTTGGGTATTTATCATTTCAACCCGATTCCAATTCAATTTAAAATCAAAGCATAACAAAGGGAACTTGCAGTGTGATAACTGGGATGGTGTCAAAGTAAATAACAAGCAATAACAACAATCAATAACAATCCAATAATCAATTCAAATAATCCCGAAATAACCGTATTAATTCGCATTGTTATTTGTACGAATTAATATAATTATTTCTAGAATCTACACTATCATTTCGCGTAGATTAAAGATTATTACATTACGGTTCTTTACTTGTCATCTATTTACAATTTCATACATCATCAATTTAATATCGTACATTCAATGGTTCAAAATGTAATTAAACAAATCCTACGTGTCAATAAATTCAATAGTTAAAGGGGTCATATTATACAAATGTCAGTTAATCAAATTTAACATTTAATTTATCCAATATCAAGTTCAATTTCATACTATTTATCATTTTAACATTAACAATTAAACGTCCAATATAAACATCAACAATCAATCAATTATCATCCAAACTGTATTATCATTGCATAAATAATTAACAGATAATGGTGTCAGGTGTCACAGGTGAACTGATACAGGCAATAGCATATATAACAGTGTAATTAACTAACAGCAGCATATTTCAATTGTCGTTTCAATTGAAATCAGATTTAATAAATAAAAGAACGTTAATCGTGAGTGATTGCTCACCTTTTGAGGCTAGAGAGATAGACTATGAAGTGAGTTACAGATCCAAACACGAATTCCAAATCAAAGCTAGATTGGCACGAATTCGACGAACAAAGCTAATATATAGGAATTGATGAGAATAAATCAGAATCAACTTGATATATATACAGAATATATATATATATATATATATATTGTTTCAAAAAAACACTTTCAATACATATATTTCAAATCAGTATTTATTTCAAACACATATTAAATTAAATGTAGATATATGCATATATATCAAATCATTGTTTAAATGACGTGTGGCATACAATATAAATGTTTTAACTTATAACATATAATATATACAACTTAGCACGGTTGGCCCAAGATGGTCAACTTCATTTCAACAAAATAGTTATTATATTAAACTCGTCTCAATGAAAACGAAGCATGTATAAAATAACCTCACTATAGATTTTATATGTACAACTCTATATAAAATAAAGTAAATCGAAAATAGGTGCAGTTTAAAGTATATATAAACTTTATATGTAGTCAGGCCTGAACTAATATCATCATATATAAAACTTCTTTAGAAAAGCATGAAAATGGGCTATACACGAATAGACTTGTTGGGTACACAAATAAAACTGCAATAACCTATACACATACCTGTTACAACTACAGATCCAACTTATATCAAAATATATAATCTAACAGTTTCTTTTTTTTCATAATCTTTATTATAAGACAGCATCTCAGTAACTTTGTATAATTAACATATTAAAACCGACCCATTTACAAACATATTAGAAATTCAATATAAGCAAAATACCATGTAATTCATGTATACTAGCATATATACAAAATATCCTGTATATAACTTGTATAAACAACAAAATGTCAAAATATCGTATATCTCCAAAAATCATGTATACTACCATATATATATCGTATTACATAATATAGATAACTAATATAATTTAAAACTGTATATATAATAACTAATAGACAGCAGCCCACTTTTATAATATAGTATAAATACTATTCACAGCATATGCACTAACCTTTATATACTATATAAAGTCTAACAGACCAATATATATATATAGCAATTGTTGGAAAAATACTGGACATACAGTGCAACTTACATATATTAACACACTTATATCAATACCACTCGAATCCATTATAATATAGTACGAAAGCTCTTTATATTATATGTTTTAAAATGTAAGTTATAAAAAAAATTCTATATGACTAACGTTCACATATATAACAGCCGCTAAGATATGAGTTTATGAATTTAAACTTGACCGATCATATATAAATTAGTATAAGCTTATGCAACTTACCAACTATATATATATATATTGTAACTTAAATCAACAAATTTATAAACAGACCTTATATGTCTCCGCAGGTTGTAATTGAATATATATCTTAACCATAACAAATGTATATAATGAATTATAACAAAGCATAGATGCACAACAACTCACGTAAAATGTACCAGACTAGGACATAAGCACGCAACATGGTAGGGAAGGCTAGGTCGAGTGAGAGGGGAAGGAAAGCGGGATTTTGGGTTTCGGTTGCCGATGGAGAGGGGGTGGCGATAGGTCCGAGGAGGCGGTCGCGAGGGGCGAAGTGGCAGAGGGTGGTGCAGTTTTTGGTGTGCTCGGTGGATGAGGCGGAGGTTTGAGCTGATGACGAGGTGCTATTCTAAGATGATGCAGGCGAGTTGCTTCATGGTTTCAGGGAGGGCGCGGAGTGAGTGGTGATGGCGGATGGAGATGAAGTCGACGACCAAAGAGGTGGATGGGAAGCGGTGGGGTGCGACCATGCGGCGTGCTGTTTATTTCAATTTTTTTAGACAGAGCAAAATGAGAAAAAAATGAAGAGCAATAACAGTTTAAGTTTGCAAATGAAAATGAATGACCGACCGAAATTCAAGGTGAAACGTTGGAATAGTAAAAGTCAGTGGTTGAATTCTGTGTAATAATAAAAGCAGAAGGCTGTTGGGTTTATAGTGAAAGTGAATAGTCACTGAAATACAAAACGTTAGATTGCGGAACCGATACGGAAATCGTTTCGTAGATTTCACCGTCTCCCGAACTCCGAAATGCACAAACGAATATACCACGGAGATCGGCACAACGAGATGATCAAAATGATATATAGATATCAGTGGTATGATTGAATTATAAAAATTCGAATTTTCTACTATGAAAAATGCAAGAAAAACACAGAAAAATAAGATCGACGGAGCCAAAGATGTCCGAATTTGGAAAAACGATAAACTGACATCTTGCTCAGAAGATGGTTTAGAATTTTCCTATGTAAAAATATTTTGGTTTTGAAAACATTTTATTTTCATCGCTTTTTAACAGATTAAATTGAAGTAAATTTACGCGCGAAATAACCTTTCGTATTTTCGGACGAAAATTTACCAGTTGCTATGTTTAACTAAACGCATTTCAAATATCAAATTTATATTTCAAAATTTATCGTTTAAAATTTTACGAAATTTCAACTAATTACGTTATTAAAACAGTTGAAATTTACGGGTCGTTACATTCTCCCCCACTCAAAACTTTTCGTCCCCGAAAAGGAAGGAGGTAGGAGAATAGAAACAAACAGAAAGAAAATAGATTAAAAGACAAGATAAAACAATTAATTTAAACCATATAATTCCAAATTAAACTAATTAATATTTAATAATTTGGTTTAATCCACTTGGTTTCACTTAAGTTAAATCAATCTATCTATTTCTAAATTCATTATCTTATTATCCAATTATCTTAAATTTACAATTTCTAAAACCATAAATTTGAATAGTCTTTTATTATAATCATATTTTTTCAACAATTTAAATTCTTCTTTATTCCAAATTATTGTTAAATTTATTCTACTTAATATATCTTATCACATATATTTAACCCATATAAATTAATTTAAACCATAAAATTTTCGATTTAAATTAATTTATATTTACTAATTGCTTTTAAATTCAAGGTATTTTCATAAGTTGATAAAATTTCAATTTATTAATTCTTTCAAAACAAATTATTTATTCTTTCAAAACAAATTTATTTCATTATTAACTGAGTTTACTAATTATTCTGTTTATTCCAATTAACATTTTATAATTAAAATTTAAGTGTATAACATTTATTATAACCACTCAAAATTTATTTATAAATTCAATTTATATTATATATTATCCAATTACATATTCAACTTCTGAATGATTTAGGTAAGTTGTATTAGAATGCAGTTGAACAATATACAAATAAAATTTTCCCAATTCAATTATTCAAGTTTACATATTTATTCAAAATTTAGCTTTATTTATAATTGAAAACATCTTTGATCATGATTTTAAGAATTAAATTTCCGTTTAATTTCAAATCCTTTAGAAATAATTTTGTATATACTATATATATATTGAATCAAATTAAATTTAAAATAATATATCCATGTATATATAAATCAAATCATACTTAAGAAATTCAAATTAAAATATTTTTCCAAACAAAACCGTAGCAAAGCTACAGAATGATTTCTCCACTTCGAAACTTGAAAATGAATATCGATGATGCGGCCGCCATCACCGAAATTATTTCCCAGCGACAAAGAGAAGAGCACTGATTTCAACATTTTAAAAATTCCTTTAAAACGATTTCTATTTGAAATATTTTAAATACTATACACTTTAAAACTTTTCAAATCAAAGTTTGAAATCAACAGAAATTAAATTCTCAAATTCTTTATTTAAATTCCTTTCAAATCCCAAATCAAATTAAACCAAGTTTCATAAATTCGTTTATTTATATTATGCAATAACCAATGGTTTACAAAACAATAAATGAAAATCAAGTATTATTATTTTCAGACAACAAATTCATTAACAATTTAATTTCAGAAAACTTATATTTATATATAAGATAATCATACAAAACTTTTATTTTATTTATCAATTTTGAAAACGATATTGTGTCAGTTTGCTCTGCTCAAGTGTTTTGGAAATCCTATCGATAGCGTTGATCAGACGAATCGATCGGAAACCCAAATCAACATCAACAACTCAAACAACACAATATAAAACATTTTAAAAATTTATTTACAAATACACTTCCTCACTTACCAATACAATAATGGATTTCAAAGCAAGGATAGAGATTCAAATTTTGATGGACTCCAATCAAGGAGAATTTCAATTCGAAGATAGGTTTGAAACAAAGACGAGATAATTAAATAACAAAACAAGGCGATGGATAAATTTATATAAGTCGCGGGCAACCTTAACCGGGTCAACCGTGACTTCAAGAGTAAGATCAATGCAGAATTCCGAGGCAAATCGACACTCGATCTCAAGAGATGGAATTCAGGTATAGTAGGGAATAGATAGCATCGTAAACCGAGGATACAGAAATCTCTGGTAAATCGATGCCTATTATAAAGGAGTTTCACCCCTTTACAAATCATTCGAAGTTTGGCGAGACTGCCGATTCACTATAAGGGTCATTCGAAGTGGAGTTATGTGATGCTCCAGAATTGGAAGAAGACGAATAGTGAGGGACACGAATGAAATTTGGAACCGTAGGGAACGTTCCAAAATTCAAAGAAATCGAGTCGAAAGGAAGAGATTGAAACTCGAATGAGAGTGATTCTGTAAATATATTTACCCTATATGTTAAGTTTTGCCTAGAGCTACCAAAGCTCTGATACCAACTGTAACGACCTGCCATTTTGGACCATTCGCATCCATTATAAGTGTATAGGTAGACACTCATGCCGGAGTTGAATTGCTCAAAATACCGCGTTGTTAATTTAAATTGGCAAAACTGAACATATACAGTAAATAAAATAATCACAGATCACAGACACAGAGTAATAATTTGCAGCGGAAATAAAAGAGATAGTAGTTCATGAAGCTACTATATGAATATATAAAATACATCAGAGTTTACAATAGAAGAGTAACACGATACATCAGATACAAATCAGAATACATCACTGGAATCATCGAATACTGAAAGCAGAATAGATGGCTGGATCTTCAAGCAAAGCTCCAACTCCAAAGGTGAGTCTCGAATACTGGTACACTCAGTCTGACCCGAGCGTAAAGCAAAACACAAGACACTCGAGTCAGGATTAACATTCTTATATTAATAAATCCAACTCAAGTGAAATAGCAATTGAAATACAAGTAACTCAAAGGATGTTTGGAATAACCATCCTTTAAGGATCCGTTAAACTATCTACTAGGTAGTAATATACGCTAAGTAGATAATGTCTATCAGTAATATAAAGATATCAAAATAGTGTTAAGTCATGGCCCATTCCACCCTTAACACATTTTCATTCCCAAAAGCATATACAAGACCGTAGTTTCCCCAAAACCGGAAGTCACCAGAGGGCAATCCATATACTAAAGGTACAAATCAAAATCGTAGTGGTCGCGCATAAATGGAATACAAGTATGACAAGGCACATGAGGCAATACCCAAGGTAGTGATACTACCGTTCGCCTGATCCGGACTGGTGAGAACGCAACGCCGCAGCACCCGCAACACCGTGAAACAACACTTCCAAAATCAAGGGTGCACCAATCGACAACAAGTATAAGTAGTTCGAAGAAGTGTGTCCACTTGAGGTAGCTAATCCTCCATTGGCCCGGCACAGCTCCTGATTTAGTCATTTCCAATTTGACACAAGCGTCAAGGCTATCCATCACGTACATCAATCCAACCACTTCATTCTGGATCATCACTCCGCGTATAGTTATTAAAGTGGTTTTCGGTTTAGATAGAGAGTATATCCATAACCGAATTCCGGTCTCTTTAATAACTTCCGAAATTATTTCACCGATTGGTCATTTATATATTTCAAAAAACCAAATCAAATTCAATTTCAATTTCAATTCGTAAATCAACATTTCGCTTGTCTTTCAAAACCAATTTCCATACTTTACGTTTCAAAACTTCCAATTTTCCGTTTCCAAATCTTATAGTTCAATTTCAATCTTTATATTGAAAACAATTCAAATATTGATTCAAATTCGTATACAAGTTTCATCTCGAAATCATTAAATAAATTTTACTTAACATTCAAATCAATTTAAACTCATTTATCGATTTCATTCAATATCCGTTAAGTTACTTTATCATTCAAAACAAATTCTATTAAATTTCCAATTCATTAAATCAACTTCTTAAGTTCAACTTCATTAAATCAAAACTTACAATTTTGAATTAAATTAAATTCGTCAAATCAATTCTTTCAATTTCAGGTCTTACATTAATTCCAAAAATATCACATTTTCCTTTCTTGTTAAAGAAATCCAATTTCACTTATTTACTTCCTTAAATAATTTTCCAAAACTTACTTAATAAAGAAAACTCAATTTCAATTATTCAGGAAGTAAAATTCACTTATTCAAAGGTTCAATTTCACTTATTAAAGAATTCAATTCAATTTGATCATAAAATCATTCAATCTTATTTAATTATTAAATAATTCAAAACTTAATTATTAAATAATTTCAAAGTTTAATAATTTCAAACTTAATTATAATTTCAAACTTAATTATTAAATCATTTCAAAGTTTAATAATTTCAAACTCAATTATAATTTCAAACTTAATTATCAAATCATTTCAAACTTAATTATAATTTCAAACTTAATTATTAAATCATTTCAAAGTTTAATAATTTCAAACTCAATTATAATTTCAAACTTAATTATCAAATCATTTCAAACTTAATCCAATCGTTTCTCAAATTAAACAACATTCTTCCATCAATTTCATTGTTAACAATTTGTTTCAGATTTTATTTAAATATTAATATTTTCCTTTCATTAAAATTCAAATTTCAACTTCATTTCAAAACCATATTATTTATTCAAATAAAATATTCATTTTATTTTTAAATCAAATTATTTGACCAATCGGGATTTTTATTTAATTCTCTATATCCAAGGTCAAAGTTTAATTTGGGTATTTATCATTTCAACCCGATTCCAATTCAATTTAAAATCAAAGCATAACAAAGGGAACTTGCAGTGTGATAACTGGGATGGTGTCAAAGTAAATAACAAGCAATAACAACAATCAATAACAATCCAATAATCAATTCAAATAATCCCGAAATAACCGTATTAATTCGCATTGTTATTTGTACGAATTAATATAATTATTTCTAGAATCTACACTATCATTTCGCGTAGATTAAAGATTATTACATTACGGTTCTTTACTTGTCATCTATTTACAATTTCATACATCATCAATTTAATATCATACATTCAATGGTTCAAAATGTAATTAAACAAATCCTACGTGTCAATAAATTCAACAGTTAAAGGGGTCATATTATACAAATGTCAGTTAATCAAATTTAACATTTAATTTATCCAATATCAAGTTCAATTTCATACTATTTATCATTTTAACATTAACAATTAAACGTCCAATATAAACATCAACAATCAATCAATTATCAGCCAAACTGTATTATCATCGCATAAATAATTAACAGATAATGGTGTCAGGTGTCATAGGTGAACTGATACAGGCAATAACATATATAACAGTGTAATTAACTAACAACAGCATATTTCAATTGTCGTTTCAATTGAAATCAGATTTAATAAATAAAAGAACGTTAATCGTGAGTGATTGCTCACCTTTCGAGGCTAGAGAGATAGACTATGAAGTGAGTTACAGATCCAAACACGAATTCCAAATCAAAGCTAGATTGGCACGAATTCGACGAACAAAGCTGATATATAGGAATTGATGAGAATAAATCAGAATCAACTTGATATATATACAGAATATATATATATTGTTTCAAAAAAACACTTTCAATACATATATTTCAAATCAGTATTTATTTCAAACACATATTAAATTAAATGTAGATATATGCATATATATCAAATCATTGTTCAAATGACGTGTGGCATACAATATAAATGTTTTAACTTATAACATATAATATATACAACTTAGCACGGTTGGCCCAAGATGGTCAACTTCATTTCAACAAAATAGTTATTATATTAAACTCGTCTTAATGAAAACGAAGCATGTATAAAATAACCTCACTATAGATTTTATATATACAACTCTATATAAAATAAAGTAAATCGAAAATAGGTGCAGTTTAAAGTATATATTAACTTTATATGTAGTTAGGCCTGAACTAATATCATCATATATAAAACTTCTTTAGAAAAGCATGAAAATGGGCTATACACGAATAGACTTGTTGGGTACACAAATAAAACTGCAATAACCTATACACATACCTGTTACAACTACAGATCCAACTTATATCAAAACATATAATCTAACAGTTTCTTTTTTTTCATAATCTTTATTATAAGACAGCATCTCAGTAACTTTGTATAATTAACATATTAAAACCGACCCATTTACAAACATATTAGAAATTCAATAAAAGCAAAATACCATGTAATTCATGTATACTAGCATATATACAAAATATCCTGTATATAACTTGTATAAACAACAAAATGTCAAAATACCGTATATCTCCAAAAATCATGTATACTACCATATATATACCGTATTACATAATATAGATAACTAATATAATTTAAAACTGTATATATAATAACTAATAGACAGCAGCCCACTTTTATAATATAGTATAAATACTATTCACAGCATATGCACTAACCTTTATATACTATATAAAGTCTAACAGACCAATATATATATATATAGCAATTGTTGGAAAAATACTGGACATACAGTGCAACTTACATATATTAACACACTTATATCAATACCACTCGAATCCATTATAATATAGTACGAAAGCTCTTTATATTATATGTTTTAAAATGTAAGTTATAAAAAAAATTCTATATGACTAACGTTCACATATATAACAGCCGCTAAGATATGAGTTTATGAATTTAAACTTGACCGATCATATATAAATTAGTATAAGCTTATGCAACTTACCAACTATATATATATATATATATTGTAACTTAAATCAACAAATTTATAAACAGACCTTATATGTCTCCGCAGGTTGTAATTGAATATATATCTTAACCATAACAAATGTATATAATGAATTATAACAAAGCATAGATGCACAACAACTCACGTAAAATGTACCAGACTAGGACATAAACACGCAACATGGTAGGGAAGGCTAGGTCGAGTGAGAGGGGAAGGAAAGCGGGATTTTGGGTTTCGGTTGCCGATGGAGAGGGGGTGGCGATAGGTCCGAGGAGGCGGTCGCGAGGGGCGAAGTGGCAGAGGGTGGTGTAGTTTTTGGTGTGCTCGGTGGATGAGGCGGAGGTTTGAGCTGATGACGAGGTGCTATTCTAAGATGATGCAGGCGAGTTTCTTCATGGTTTCAGGGAGGGCGCGGAGTGAGTGGTGATGGCGGATGGAGATGAAGTCGACGACCAAAGAGGTGGATGGGAAGCGGTGGGGTGCGACCATGCGGCGTGCTGTTTATTTCAATTTTTTTAGACAGAGCAAAATGAGAAAAAAAATGAAGAGCAATAACAGTTTAAGTTTGCAAATGAAAATGAATGACCGACCGAAATTCAAGGTGAAACGTTGGAATAGTAAAAGTCAGTGGTTGAATTCTGTGTAATAATAAAAGCAGAAGACTGTTGGGTTTATGGTGAAAGTGAATAGTCACTGAAATACAAAACGTTAGATTGCGGAACCGATACGGAAATCGTTTCGTAGATTTCACCGTCTCCCGAACTCCGAAATGCACAAACGAATATACCATGGAGATCGGCACAACGAGACGATCAAAATGATATACAGATATCAGTGGTATGATTGAATTATAAAAATTCGAATTTTCTACTACGAAAAATGCAAGAAAAACACAGAAAAATAAGATCGACGGAGCCAAAGATGTCCGAATTTGGAAAAACGATAAACTGACATCTTGCTCAGAAGATGTTTTAGAATTTTCCTATGTAAAAATATTTTGGTTTTGAAAACATTTTACTTTCATCGCTTTTTAACAGATTAAATTGAAGTAAATTTACGCGCGAAATAACCTTTCGTATTTTCGGACGAAAAATTTACCAGTTGCTATGTTTAACTAAACGCATTTCAAATATCAAATTTATATTTCAAAATTTATCGTTTAAAATTTTACGAAATTTCAACTAATTACGTTATTAAAACAGTTGAAATTTACGGGTCGTTACATATATTAATTGCAATAAATCACATTTTTTTCTTGTTAAAGAAATTCATTTCACTTATTTACTTACTTCAAAAATTTTCCAAAACTTAATTAATAAAGAAACTCAATTTCAGTTATTACGAAGTAAAATTCACTTATTCAAAAATTCAATTTCTCTTATTAAAGAATCCAAATCAATTTAATCATTAAATAATTCAATCTTATTTAATTATTAAATAATTCAAAACTTAATTATTAAATAATTTCAAAGTTTATTAATTTCAAACTTAATTATAATTTCAACTTAATTCTTAAATCATTTCAAAGTTTAATAATTTCAAACTTAATTCAATTTCAAACTTAATTATTAAATCATTTCAAAATTTAATAATTTCAAACTTAATTATTAAATCATTTCAAAATTTAATTCAATCATTTCTCAAATTAAACAATATTCTTTCATCAATTACATTGTTAATATTTTGTTTCAGATTATTAAATATTAACATTTTCCTTTCATAAAAAATTAAATTCCAACCTCATTTCAAAACCATATTATTTATTCAAATAAAATCTTCGTTTTATTTTAAATCAAATTATTTATCAATCGGGTTTTATTTAATTCTCTATATCCTAGGTCAAAGTTCAATTTGGGTATTTATCATTTCAACCCGATTCCAATTCAATTCAAAAATCAAAGCGTAATAAAGGGAACTTGCAGTGTGATAACTGGGATGGTGTCAAAGTAAATAAACAAGCAATAACAACAATCAATAACAATCCAATAATCAATTCAAATAATCCCGAAATAATCGTATTAATTCGCATTGTTATTTGTACGAATTAATATAATTATCTCTAGAATCTACACTATCATTTCATGTAGATTAAAGATTATTACATTACGGTTTTCACTTGACATCTTTTACAATTTCATCCATCATCAATTTAACAACATACATTCAGTGGTTCAAAGTGTAATTAAACAAATCCTACGTGTCAATAAATTTAGCAGTTAAAGGGATCATATTATACAAATGTCAGTTAATCAAATTTAACAATTAATTATCCTATATCAAGTTCAATTTCATACTATTTATCATTTTAACATTAACAATTTAACGTCCAATACAAACATCAACAATCAATCAATTATCAGCCAAACTGTATTATCATCGCATATATAATTATCAGATAATGGTGTCAAATGTCACAGGTGAATTGATACAGGCAATAGCATATATAACAGTGTAATAAACTAATAGCAGCATATTTCAATTGTCGTTTCAATTGAAATCAAATTTAATAAATAAAAGAACGTTAATCGTGAGTGAGTGCTCACCTTTCGAGGCTAGAGAAATCAAAGATGATATAGACACGCTCATTGATACGGACACTGAAATTTACTGACGAATCGAAGCAAAGCAAAACTCGACACGAATCAGGCATGGCAAAGCTGATATAGATATTGATGAGAACAAATCAGAATCTGGACTGATGAAAATAATTGGTATAAGTAAATTGATATAGGTATAACATATAAAATTGTAGGTATATACAAAACCATATTCTAATTTCAACATTTATTATTAATAATATATATAATGTAAGCACTTACATAACACTAAACTAACATATATATAAACACCAACAGGTTATGTATGGAAATATATTTCACTTATACAAATGTATATATCAACAGATTTTAAAATATGACTCACTTAATATATTTTTTTTTTTTACTTGATGTAGAATAAAGTTTTATAATCATGAGTAAACTTTATATAGGTAACCGATATGCAAGACTTTGAAAATATATGTGCATTTCCTCTTTCAACACAACCATAGACATACCTACCTTAAAATAAAATCTGACATTTCCCCCTCTTTAATATATCAATAGTTTATCTTTATAAATCTTAAACAAATATATACGTACGAACACCCATACTTAAACGTACTTGCCTAAAAATCATATAAGATGTATGTATCCCTTTATATATATATATATTCAATCTTGAAAGACTTTGTTTACCTTTGTAAAAATATGCAGACCGACCTATACAACCCCAACATATTCATACAATGTATAACTGACAAACTCATGTAAATCCAACAGTACAACTCAATATAAATCGGCAAGGCTTGCTTTATTCTTCATAAATACGTATCTTTTTATAATATATTCTATTCTAAAATGTTAACATAAATATTAACACGAACACTTTAAACATATTGTGGATACTTTGACAACATCAGTATATATAAATAGGGAATAAAAGGCTACAGCAACAAAACTATGCACGTAGTACTATATTGTACTCATTCTATACATAAGAATATATAACTATACTTTTAATAATATAACAAATCCACCTATACGTAACAAAATTTGGACAATATATATATATATATACTTACATCTCAATCCATTCCTCAACGAATGAGCGACGAGTAAGCTGGTGGAAAGAACGGATCTGGGTGGGGCCAAAGGAAAGTCGCTGTTGTCATCGGGTTGGGTTGGGCTAGCGGCTGCTCACGGGGAGGTGGAAGATTGGAGGCTCAGTTGGGCCATACGAAACAGGGTGGCGGCAAGGAGGTGATGTGGAAGTATTTCGAATGGAAGAGGGGAAAGGTCAAAGGCTGGGGTGAGATGGAGTTCGGCGGTGGTGACTGGGCTGCTCCGCCGAGTGGGATTGGAGGTTAGCAAGGGAGGAGGCTTTCGGTGGTGGGAGGAAGCACTTTGCTGTCTGGAAGGGAAAACGTGAATAGGTTATGCAAATTTATCTTTCTTTTTTATGAGGAGGAGGCGGCCATGCGAGATGAGGAATAGAGGCAGAGGGGTGAGAAAGAAATGAGAACAAGAAAATAGGAAGTCAGGCAAATGGAAAAGAACGTGCACAACAATGAACGTATAAAGGAAAGAGAACCCCAAAAGTTTGAACGTTGAAAAATATGAAACGTCTCAACATACGATCGGGTTGCACTATGTCTAGTGTCCATTCATTTCATAGCGAGAAACCAAAAGATTCAAGAAACGTACCGATACGGTCGTCCGTTTCGAAGTTTCACCGCGAACCGGACACTGAAACATAGAAAAAATTATACCGTAAAGATCAGCATGACTAGCCGATCAAAACAGTATACAGATGTCGGTAGTATGGTTGAATTTATAAAATTCGAATTTTCTACTGGCAGAAAATGCAAGAAAAACGTAGAAAAATAAGATCGACGGAGCCAAAGATGTCCGAATTTGGAAAAACGACAAACTGACATCTTGCTCAGAAGATGGTTTAGAATTGTTCTATGTAAAAATATTTAGGTTTCGAAAATATTTTATTTCCATTACTTTTTAACTGATTAAATTGAAGTGAATTTACGTGCGAAATAAACTTTCATATTTTCGGACGAAAATTTACCAGTTGCTATGTTTAACTAGACGTATTCCAAATATTAAACTTTTATTTCGAAATTTTACCGTTTAAAATTTCACAAAATTTCAACTAATTACGTTATTAAAACAGTTGAAATTTACGGGTCGTTACACTCTCCCCCACTCAAAACTTTTCGTCCCCGAAAAGGAACGAGGTAGGAGAATAGAAACAACAAGAAAAAAACAGATTTGAAATACAAAATAACAATTAATTTAAACCATATAAATTCAAATTTAAATTGATTGATATTCAACAATTGATTTAATCTATTTAATTTCACTTAAGTTAAATCAATCTATTTCTAAATTCATTATCTTATTATCCAATTATGTTTTAATTAACAAATTTCTAAAATCATAAATTAGAATAATCATTTAATAAAATCATATTTATTCAACAAATTTAATTCTTCTTTATTCCAAATTATTATTAAGTTTATTCACTAACTATATCTTATTACGTATATTTAAACCATATAAATTAATTTAAACCATATAAATTTCAATTTAAATTAATTCATATTCAAGAATTGATTTTAAATTCAAGGTATTTTCATAAGTTGATCAAATTTCAATTTATTAATTCTTTCAAAACAAATTTATTAATTCTTTCAAACAAATTCATTTCATTATTAACCGAGTTTTACTTATTATCCTATCTAACTCTATTAACATCTTTATAGTCAAAATTAGTGTATAACATTTATCATAAACACTCAAATTTTATTTATAAATTCAATTTATCTTATATATTATCCAATTACATATTCAACTTCTAAATAATTTAGGTAAGTTATATTGAAATGCAATTTAATACTATACAAATAATATTTTCAAATCCAATTATTTCAAGTTAAATATTTATCCAAGAATTTGACTTCAGTTTATAATTGAAATCATCTTTAACCTAAAATTTAAGAATTTAAATCTCCGATTTTCTTCAAACAATTTAGAAATATATCTATATATTTATATCAAATCAAATTTAATTTTAAAATAAGATACTTATATATATATATAAATCAAATTATACTGAAGAAGTTCATATCAAAATATTTTTCAAAACAAACCGTAGCAATGCTACAGAATAGTATCTCCACTTCGAAACTCGAAAATGAATGTCGATGATGCGGCCGCCATCACCGAAATTATTTTCCAGCGACAAAGAGAAGAGCACTGATTTCAACATTTTAAAATTCTTTGAAAACGATTTCTATTCGAAAATATTTCAATAATATATACTTTAAAATTTTAAAACCAAAGTTCGAAATCACCGGAAACTAAATTCTCAAATTTATGAATTAAATTCATTTCAAATTCCAATCAATTTATAAACCGTATTTATAAATTTATTTAGAACAATAAATGATAATCAAATATTATCATTTCAAACAAACAATTTAATTTACCTATTAAATTCCAAATTTTTTTTATATTATATTTTCACAATATAATCAAACAAATTTATTTCATTTTCCAAATTTGAAAATAATATTGTGTCAGTTTGCTCTGTTCAAGTGTTTTGGAAATCCTATCGGTAGCGTTGATCAGACGAATCGATCGGAAACCCAAATCAACATCAACAACTCAAACAACACAATATATATAAAACACTTTTAAATGTTAATTTACAATTACACTTCTTCGTTCGACGATATAAGCATGGGTTTCAAAGAAGAATATAGAGATTCAAATTTGATGGACTCAAATTAAAGAGAATTCTGAATGAATATAAGTTCAAAAGGAAAGATAAGATGATTCAATCAACAGAATCGGGAGACTGATAAGCTTATCAAATTCACAGGCAACCTTAACCGGGTCGACCGTAACTTCAAGAATAAGATCGATGCTGAATTCCAAGGTAAATCAACACTCGATCTCAAGAGATGGAATTTAGGTATAGCAGGTAATAGATAGCATCGTAAACCGAGGATACATAAATCTCCGGTAAATCGATGCCTATTATAAAGCAGTTTCACTCCTTTTCGAATCATTCGAAGATTGGCGAGACCGCCGATCTATTATAGATATCATTCAGAATGGAGTTATGGGGTGCTCCATGATTGAAAGAAGACGGATAGTGAAGGACACGAATGAATTTCGGAACCGAGGGGAATGTTCCAAAATTCAAAGGAATTTGAGTCAAGGGAAGAGATTGAAACTCGAATGAGAGTGATTCTGCAAATACATTTACCCTATATGTTAAGTTTTGCCTAGAGCTACCAAAGCTCTGATACCAACTGTAACGACCCAGATTTTTGGACCATTCGCGTCCATTATAAGTGTATAGGTAGACACTCATGCCGGAGTTGAATTGCTCAAAATACCGCGTTGTTAATTTAAATTTGGCAAAACTGAACATATACAGTAAATAAATAATCACAGATCACAGACACAGAGTAATAATTGCAGCGGAAATAAAAGAGATAGTAGTTCATGAAGCTACTATATAAATGTATAAGTTACATCAGAGTTAGAACAAATACAACGGAAGAGTAATACGATACATCAGATACAAATCAGAATACATCACTGGAATCATCGAATACTGGAAGCAGAATAGATGACTGGATCTTCAAGCAAGCTCCAACTTCAAAGGTGAGTCTCGAATACTGGTACACTCAGTCTGACCAGAGCGTAAAGCAAAACACAAGACACTCGAGTCAGGATTAACATTCTTATATTAATAAATCCAACTCAAGTGAAATAGCAATTGAAATACAAGTAACTCAAAGGATGTTTGGAATAACCATCCTTTAAGGATCCGTTAAACTATCTACTAGGTAGTAATGTACGCTAAGTAGATAATGTCTATCAGTAATATAAAGATATCAAAATAGCGTTAAGTCATGGCCCATTCCACCCTTAACACATTCTTATTCCCAAAAGCATATACAAGACCGTAGTTTCCCAAAAACCGGAAGTCACCAGAGGGCAATCC
The DNA here is from genome assembly GCA_030737815.1 of Allium fistulosum. Classification (NCBI taxonomy): domain Eukaryota; kingdom Viridiplantae; phylum Streptophyta; class Magnoliopsida; order Asparagales; family Amaryllidaceae; genus Allium; species Allium fistulosum. The sequence continues at coordinate 1,111,155,284 of CM060907.1, read as the reverse complement.
ATATACTAAAGGTACAAATCAAAATCGTAGTGGTCGCGCATAAATGGAATACAAGTATGACAAGGCACATGAGGCAATACCCAAGGTAGTGATACTACCGTTTGCCTGATCCGGACTGGTGAGAACGCAACGCCGCAGCGCCCGCAACACCGTGAAACAACACTCCCAAAATCAAGGGTGCACCAATCGACAACAAGTATAAGTAGTTCGAAGAAGTGTGTCCACTTGAGGTAGCTAATCCTCCATTGGCCCGGCACAGCTCCTGTTTTAGTCATTTCCAATTTGACACAAGTGTCAAGGCTATCCATTATCGTTCTCTTTCTTCAGTCATCACGTTCATCATTCCAACCACTTCATTCTGGATCATCACTCCGTGCATAGTTATTAAAGTGGTTTTCGGTTTAGATAGAGAGTATATCCATAATCGAATTCCGGTCTCTTTAATAACTTCCGTAATTATTACACCGATTGGTCGTTTATATATTTCAAAACCAAATCAATTCAATTTCAATTACAATTCGTAAACCAACATTTCATTTGTCTTTCAAAAACCAATTTCCAAAATTTACGTTTCAAAACTTAAATTTACATTTTCAAAATCTTATAATTCAATTTCAATATCTATTTAAAACCATTCAAATATTGATTCAAGTTCGTATATAAGTTTCATTCCGAAATCATTTAAACAAATTTTATTAAACATTCAAATCAATTTAAACTCATTTATCGAATTCATTCAATATTCGTTAAGTTACTTTATCATTCAAACAATTCCTATTAAATTTCCAATTCATTAAATCAATTCTTAAGTTCAACTTCATTAAATCAAAACTTACAATTTTGAATTAAACTAAATTCGTCAAACCAAATTTTTTAAATTTCAAGTCTTATATTAATTGCAATAAATCACTTTTTTTTCTTATTAAAGAAATTCATTTCACTTATTTACTTACTTCAAAAATTTTCCAAAACTTAATTAATAAAGAAACTCAATTTCAGTTATTACGAAGTAAAATTCACTTATTCAAAAATTCAATTTCTCTTATTAAAGAATCCAAATCAATTTAATCATTAAATAATTCAATCTTATTTAATTATTAAATAATTCAAAACTTAATTATTAAATAATTTCAAAGTTTAATAATTTCAAACTTAATTATAATTTCAACTTAATTCTTTAATCATTTCAAAGTTTAATAATTTCAAACTTAATTCAATTTCAAACTTAATTATTAAATCATTTCAAAATTTAATAATTTCAAACTTAATTATTAAATCATTTCAAAATTTAATTCAATCATTTCTCAAATTAAACAATATTCTTTCATCAATTACATTGTTAATATTTTGTTTCAGATTATTAAATACTAACATTTTCCTTTCATAAAAATTTAAATTCCAACCTCATTTCAAAACCATATTATTTATTCAAATAAAATCTTTGTTTTATTTTAAATCAAATTATTGACCAATCGGGTTTTATTTAATTCTCTATATCCTAGGTCAAAGTTCAATTTGGGTATTTATCATTTCAACCCGATTCCAATTCAATTCAAAAATCAAAGCATAACAAAGGGAACTTGCAGTGTGATAACTAGGATGGTGTCAAAGTAAATAAACAAGCAATAACAACAATCAATAACAATCCAATAATCAATTCAAATAATCCCGAAATAATCGTATTAATTCGCATTGTTATTTGTACGAATTAATATAATTATCTCTAGAATCTACACTATCATTTCATGTAGATTAAAGATTATTACATTACGGTTTTCACTTGTCATCTTTTACAATTTCATCCATCATCAATTTAACAACATACATTCAGTGGTTCAAAGTGTAATTAAACAAATCCTACGTGTCAATAAATTTAACAGTTAAAGGGATCATATTATACAAATGTCACTTAATCAAATTTAACAATTAATTATCCTATATCAAGTTCAATTTCATACTATTTATCATTTTAACATTAACAATTTAACGTCCAATACAAACATCAAAAATCAATCAATTATCAGCCAAACTGTATTATCATTGCATAAATAATTATCAGATAATGGTGTCAGATGTCACAGGTGAACTGATACAGGCAATAGCATATATAACAGTGTAATTAACTAATAGCAGCATATTTCAATTGTCGTTTCAATTGAAATCAAATTTAATAAATAAAAGAACGTTAATCGTGAGTGAGTGCTCACCTTTCGAGGCTAGAGAAATCAAAGATGATACAGACACGCTCACTGATACTGTAACAACCCTGTATTTTGTGATTATTTTAATTGTATATTTTGGTTATTTTAATTAATTTCCTGATTTAAATACTTTATTTTATTTATTAAAATGAATAAATTTTGTTATTTTAAATATAAATTTTGATTTTGATGTGAATTAGAATTACAAACATGACTAAAAATAATATTTTCCAGAAAAGTGAATTTTGGTCAATATGGTCAAACTTTGACTTTTAATTTAGAAATTTGAAAGTTTGAAAATTTGAATTTTATCTTTTATTATGAAAGTAAATAAAATTTTAAGAATAATGCTTTTCGTTTCGTTGAAATCTGATTTATAATGTGAAAGTTATGCCTTTTTCAATATTGTGTGTAATTTGCTGTATTTAACAAATTGTTTAATTTAAATTGTATAAATAATATTTTATTTGGTCATGTAATGTTCTAATTTATATTTATATTGGTAAAATAACATGTTGTGCATATATTTTGGTTTTAAAACATTTTTTAAAAGTATAATTGACATTTTCCGGTGTCAGTTGTATTTTGCTTACAATTTCTAATTTCCAGTTTCAATTAATTAAAGTAATTCTTTATTTATTTTTCTATTTTTTTCTTAAAATCTTATTTGATTCTCATTCCCACTTTATTTTGTTCCTCATTTATTTTATTTATTTGACCTTTTATTTGTTTTAAAGTGAAATAGAAATTTTCTAAAACTAGTGATATTCTATTTGTAAATTTTAAGTCCTGTTTTGAATTTTTAAGCAATTTCTTTAGTTCTTTTTCTAATTTCTCTAAATTTAATTATTTATTTCATTTTGAAAATATAAATGAATTATTTTACTTCACATTTTTGTTTTAAAATATTTTTAAAATGAAGTTGTTAATTTTCCAAAGTCAATAGTGATTTATTTGTAATTTCTGGACCCTGTTTTCAATTTTTAAGCAATTTCTTATATTCTTTTTCCGTTTTCTTTAAAATTAATTAATTATTTTTATTTTATATTACTTTGTTTCGGTTTTAAAGTCAATTTACTGATTTTATTTTTGTTTTATTTGAATATAAAGAAAAAGAAATATGAAGAGTTTTAAAAGCTTATTTACCTTAAGTCCTTTCATCTCCTTTGTCCTTTCATTTGCCATAACTCCTCAATTACTATCTTGGCTGTGCATTTTTGGTTTGTAGCCGTGAGTTTTCAGCCTCCATTCATCCAAAAACATTTTACCTTCTCATTCATTCATGGCTTCAAGAAAAATCTATGGGTAATGGCTACTTTTTACACTTTTCTTCTCATTTTTCATGTATTTTGCCTTGTTTTCTTTGCTTCTTTGAATGGCCTCCACTCCATATCCACGGCCACCACCCCCTACATCTCTTCCCTGCCATCACCACCAGCTACTCCTCTGGTCTTGACCAAGGCCGAGCCACCATGATGCCAAAACTCCACAAAAAATTGCAAAACAAGCCATAAAAACATGATTGTTTACCACTATTGCTTCACCACTCCATTTTCCACCACCACCACCACCTTAGGCCGCCTCCACCACCTTTGGCCAGACCACCACACACCTTTCCTTCCGCTGACCTGATCCATACCCCTCTGACCTGACCACACAAGCCCATGGCCGAGCCATTTTTGTGAACAAAACCCACCTATTTTGCCTTAAACTCTTCATATTCCTTTGTATAAACTTCCTCCTCAATTCTACTACCTAGGCCATGCATACACATGACCAAACCTGAGCCAAACTTGTTCAAACCAGAGCCAAAACCATCCCTAGGCCATGACAAAAGAATAGAGAAAGCAAGGCAAAGATTTGGCATTCGTATCTCTTTTTATTTAAAAGTTATTTCATTTCTAGTGTATTGAAATTTATGGTTTGCTTTGTTTTTTGTTTGGGTTGTAACACAAGATCTATATCATTGGATTTTCTCTCCACACTCAAATTGTATTAGAGTTGTCGTGCCTTCGTAATCTTTGTGTTGTGAGCTTTGTTGGCTAATCTCCAGCTTAACAGGTGAGTTATTCTCACCAGACAATATGTACATATATAACTAGTGAATTGACCCCTTTTGAATCTGTAAAATGCATTATCATGTTACACTTGCTATGTTATGATTTTATGATGTTCACCAATGCTTAAACACCTATTATATTATATGTTACTGTTATATTATGCTGTTCTATTATTTTTATCAGTTTATCACACTGCAAGTTCCCTTTAGATTAAAATCACTATGGGTTGAAATGATACATACCCGAACGGACTTTAGAATAGGAGAAAATCATTATGGGCTGAAATGATAGGCCTGAATGATTTTCAATTATTTTTTCATTTCCTTGGGATTGCGCGGTTTGAAATGATCAAACCCGGGTTTTCTTTGTAAATTACAGGTTGAAATGATATATTACCTGTATCACTTTACCTAGACTAGAAATGAAATATAGACCCGTTGTTAAAATATGTTTTATATATTTTTTTAATATTTTAGAAATGTAAATATTATAATATTTTGATTTAAACTAAATAAAAATGATTTTTGTAAAGCATTATTGATTTTCTGAAAATTTATAAGTGAAATAAATTAATGGTAAAATTAGAAAATTTGAAATGTAAGTTATTTTGGGAAATTTTAATTTGGTGATAATTGGAATTTAAATTAAATATGAAATGTGATAAATTCATGATAATTTGGATTAAAGTGAATTTAAATGATTTTATAATATATTAATGTTTTTTTTGAATAAAGTTAAAATGTGAAATGAATGAATATTTAAGTTGAAATTTTGAAATATATCTAAAATTGGAAATTTGTGAATTTGGCTTAAAAGTGAATTTTTAAGTTAAGTAAATAAAAATGGAATTAAGTTATATTTGAAAATTTAAACTTAAGTGTTAAGTTAATTTAATTTAATGAATTTATAACTTAATATTGGAATTTAATAAGTGAATTATTATTAAATTTTGATTTTTGAATGGAGTTTTAACTTTATAAAATCATGAATATAAGGGTATTTGAATAATTGTTTTAAAAGTGAAATTATATGATTTTATAAGTAAAAAAATGATTTATATAAAAATATAATTGTTTGTGAAATTATACTGAATATTTGAAGTTAGTTAACTGCATTTCTGAAACGCTATTAAATTCTAATGTAAATGATAATACAACATTTGTAAATGCTGTAGTTGATAATAATGAACCAAATGGCTAAATTTAATTAAAGGCTATTATAGCATTTTTGTAAATGTTATAATGGTTGAATTTAACTAAGTTTATTTGAAACTAATGTAACCATATTACAGAATTTTAAATGCTGTCTTTTGTTAAATTGAACTATTTTAAATGTGACTTTCCGTAGCATTTTCTAAATGCTGCGAAAGTTGAAATTTCATTGTTTTAATTAATTTAAGTGAACGAATGAACTTTGAAAAGTTAAATTTTTGGAAATTTAAAATTTTAATTATTAAATATACTAACTTCATTTTTATGATTTAAAATGAAGTAATTTGTTTCGAAATATAAATTATTTTGAAATATGATATTTTGATATTTTGAAATGGATTTTATAAGGATATTGAATTTTGAAATGATATTTGATTTCGAAGTATAAAATACCATTTTGAAATTTTAACCACGGGATGTATTTAATTTATAGTTTAACTGATCCTTAAAGGATGGGCGATCCCAAGCATCCTTTGAGTTATTGTGCATTTCTACTACAGTTCACTTGAGTTGGTTTACATTATATAAGTATATATTGTCCTGACTCGAGTGTTTTGTTTTTTACTTTACGCTCGGGTCAGCCTGAGTATTTACAGCTTAGCTTTGGATTTCTTTCTGGAGCTAGGAATCGCTGGAGATTCTGCTTGTCTAGTTATCTGTTCCTTTCAGTTCAGTTGTTCTATTTCAATTCTGGTATTCATAAACTTCTATTTATTTGAGATGTCTATTGTATATGTTTTCAAGCAGATATTATGTATTATGTTTTGAGAGTTTGTTATAGTAGCTTCATGAACTACTATGGTTTTTTATATTCCGCTGCGAGTTATTGTGATATGTTCTGTGTCTGTGATTCTGTGTATTTGATTTCATTTGCTCCAAATTTATTTACAATCTGTTATTTTGAATTATTCAAGCCAGACATGTGTGGATTATTGTCGATTTGAATGGTCCAAAATAGTGGGTCGTTACAGATACGGACACTGAAATTTACTGACGAATCGAAGCAAAGCAAAACTCGACACGAATCAGGCACGGCAAAGCTGATATAGATATTGATGAGAACAAATCAGAATCTGGACTGATGAAGATAATTGGTATAAGTAAATTGATATAGGTATAACATATAAAATTGTAGGTATATACAAAACCATATTCTAATTTCAACATTTATTATTAATAATATATATAATGTAAGCACTTACATAACACTAAACTAACATATATATAAACACCAACAGGTTATGTATGGAAATATATTTCACTTATACAAATGTATATATCAACAGATTTTAAAATATGACTCACTTAATATATATTTTTTATTTTTTTTTATATTTTTTTTACTTGATGTAGAATAAAGTTTTATAATCATGAGTAAACTTTATATAGGTAACCGATATGCAAGACTTTGAAAATATATGTGCATTTCCTCTTTCAACACAACCATAGACATACCTACCTTAAAATAAAATCTGACCTTTAATATATCAATAGTTTATCTTTATAAATCTTAAACAAATATATACGTACGAACACCCATACTCAAACGTACTTGCCTAAAAATCATATAAGATGTATGTATCCCTTTATATATATATATTCAATCTTGAAAGACTTTGTTTACCTTTGTAAAAATATGCAGACCGACCTATACAACCCCAACATATTCATACAATGTATAACTAACAAACTCATGTAAATCCAACAGTACAACTCAATATAAATCGGCAAGGCTTGCTTTATTCTTCATAAATACGTATCTTTTTATAATATAATATATTATATTCTAAAATGTTAACATAAATATTAACACGAACACTTTAAACATATTGTGGATACTTTGACAACATCAGTATATATAAATAGGGAATAAAAGGCTACAGCAACAAAACTATGCACGTAGTACTATATTGTACTCATTCTATACATAAGAATATATAACTATACTTTTAATAATATAACAAATCCACCTATACGTAACAAAATTTGGACAATATATATATACTTACATCTCAATCCATTCCTCAACGAATGAGCAACGAGTAAGCTGGTGGAAAGAACGGATCTGGGTGGGGCCAAAGGAAAGTCGCTGCTGTCATCGGGTTGGGTTGGGCTAGCGGCTGCTCATGGGGAGGTGGAAGATTGGAGGCTCGGCTGGGCCATACGAAACAGGGTGGCGGCAAGGAGGTGATGTGGAAGTATTTCGAATGGAAGAGGGGAAAGGTCAAAGGCTGGGGTGAGATGGAGTTCGGCGGTTGTGACTGGGCTGCTCGGCCGAGTGGGATTGGAGGTTAGCAAGGGAGGAGGCTTTCGGTGGTGGGAGGAAGCACTTTGCTGTCTGGAAGGGAAAACGTGAATAGGTTATGCAAATTTATCTTTCTTTTTTATGAGGAGGAGGCGGCCATGCGAGATGAGGAATAGAGGCGGAGGGGTGAGAAAGAAATGAGAACAAGAAAATAGGAAGTCAGGCAAATGGAAAAGAACGTGCACACCAATGAACGTATAAAGGAAAGAGAACCCCAAAAGTTTGAACGTTGAAAAATATGAAACGTCTCAACATACGATCGGGTTGCACTATGTCGAGCGTCCATTCATTTCATAGCGAGAAACCAAAAGATTCAAGAAACGTACCGATACGGTCGTTCGTTTCGAAGTTTCACCGCGAACCGGACACTGAAACACAGAAAAAATTATACCGTAAAGATCAGCATGACTAGCCGATCAAAACAGTATACAGATGTCGGTAGTATGGTTGAATTTATAAAATTCGAATTTTCTACTGGCAGAAAATGCAAGAAAAACGTAGAAAAATAAGATCGACGGAGCCAAAGATGTCCGAATTTGGAAAAACGACAAACTGACATCTTGCTCAGAAGATGGTTTAGAATTGTTCTATGTAAAAATATTTAGGTTTCGAAAATATTTTATTTCCATTACTTTTTAACTGATTAAATTGAAGTGAATTTACGTGCGAAATAAACTTTCATATTTTCTGACGAAAATTTACCAGTTGCTATGTTTAACTAGACGTATTCCAAATATTAAATTTTTATTTCGAAATTTTACCGTTTAAAATTTCACAAAATTTTAACTAATTACGTTATTAAAACAGTTGAAATTTACGGGTCGTTACAGCATGGTGATGAGACTCGTGTGGTATGGAGTAAGATGGAGGAGTTTCAGGGAAGGATGGGATTGTTCGGGCTTTGTGGTGGTGGTGGTGCTGCAGAGTGCTGACGTGGCGGAGGTTGTGGGAGGCTGGGCGAAGCTGGCAGAGGTGTGGCAGGTCGAGAGAAAGAGAGGGGTGAGTGGTTGGAGGCTTTGGAGGTTTGAAGAGCGGCAAGGCTAAGGAGGAGGAGCTGGGTAGAGCTACCGAACGTGGCGGTTGAGGTGGAGGGCAGTGGGAAGGTCGGTGATGGGTTCGAGCTGCATGGCAGTGGCACAGAGGATTGAAAAGGAGATGTTGAACTAGTTTTGGAACAAAAGTATAAGTGTTTTATATATTCTCAAATGGAATAGCAAAATCAACAGAGAGAAGGGAAGTGAACCGGCTACAGCTGTTATGCAAATATGAATATAATAAAAGGGAATAAATGCAATATCAACGTTAGCTTTGATTCAGCAGAAAAGTTAAACAAATTATGAAGGTTTGGGCTGCCGTTTCAAATTTGCAACTGAAGGAAAATCAAAAGGTCACAATTTGCGGTACCGTTACAACGGACCGTTCGATTACTTCTGTCGTGTGCCAAATTTCAAAACACAGAAATGAATATATCGCAGAGATCAGCACAATGAGATGACCAAAACGGTACACGGATATCTGTGGTACGATCATCCGATCAAAAGTCGATAATCGGTACCGAAAATGCTGCTATTTTGCCAAAAATAAGATAAACGGAGCAATAAAAAGTCTGAAATTTGGAAAACGAAAGATGACGCCTTACTCAATAGAAGATTTAGAAATTTTCTATATAAAAATATTCAGGTTTGAAAATAAATTTATTATCATCAATTATTAACTGATTTAAATTGAAATAGAATTTCACAATAAAATAAACTTCAACATTATCTGGTGAAAATTTACCAGTTGATGTATTTAAATAGATGTATTCCAAATATTAAATCTTATTTTCAAATTCAACTATTTAAAATTTCATAAAAATTCAGTTTAATTACGTTATTAAAAAAGTTAAAATTTTCGGGTCGTTACAGATTATCTCTGGCAAAATAGAATTGAGGATATTAATAATCTAGAAGAAATGTTACATCACTTTAACACCGTCAATTCGCTGAATATTGGTGCGGGATACAAAGAGAGATTTGGCGATCCAGAGATTTATTTTGGTAATCTTGATCTTGTTCACAATACTTCAAAGAAGAACCTTGTTCATTTGAATGAAAGCGAGTTTACAGATGCTGTTATAAGTGATAGATCTGTACGAACAGATCCTATTACTCTTGATCCTGACGTTTTATATTGCAATAATGGTTCTTATTCATCTGTAACTAAGGATACTGGAGAAGTTGAAGAACTTTCGCCAAATAAAGGCTTTCTTTAAATAAAGAAAAAAGGTAATTCTTACTCTAGAAGACAGGAAATTTTTGAGATTCATTTGTCAAACAAATTCGACTGCCTCAACTCTGAGACTACAACAGATTTTGATTCAATTGAGAATAAAGTTGATAGTGTTATGAATGATTCTCCTTCGTCTGGTGGTTGTGATGCAAAGCATAAGAGAGTTGTGATTGTTCGAGATGTAGTTTCTGTTGATGATATCGGTGATCAAGCTAAGGACAGTAATCTCTTAAATGAATCCTTGTTTGAATATGATCATGTTTGTCAGATTCCTAAGTTAGATGATAATAGTGATACTGTTGCTCAATTAGATGATGATCAGCTATCAAACAAATGTGCTAATTTTTGGTCGACAATTTCAGAGATTGATACTTCATGCTTAGTTGAATTTAATGATCATATTGGTATGTTGGAATCTGGCATTTGGGATGGTATGGTTCTAGAAGAACTTGGTGATTCTCTTGCCATTGATGATCAGGTTTGTTCAGGTGATAATATTTTCTTACAAATTGGTGACTTATGTGATTGGACTAGGCCATCGATTCAGTTGAAGAAAGAAGTTGTAGGCTCTGCTATGGATGATTATGTTTTTATTGATAACTTGTTTGAATTATCGTTTGAGAATTTGGCATTGAATGTTAATTCTGGTTCTCCTTCTGATGGTGATGTTTTTGCAAAATCTGGAGAAGTTGTTGAGGCCTATGTTGTGAATTCAATTGGTGTTGAGGCTTTTTCTGTTGGTTTGGATATTGAAGAGGATGCGAGTTTTTTAGTAAGGAATTGGGGTGATGGAGTTTCTATTCATTTTCAACAGTGCGCGTCAGTTAATGTTGCTAGGATTGATCCTGCAGTTGATGATTCAATGGACACAGCAAATAATGTTCTGTTGTATAAGGGGAAGTCAGGTCTTTTTTCTGAAGTTCTACTTGGGGAGACTGGTAGCAAATCAGCAGAGAAATTTAATATGTTTTGAGTCCTTCTTCAGATAGATTAGTAGTAGATGCTTCAGATCTTGTGCTAGAAAAAAGAATGGGTAGCGGCAGTAAGTCTAAGAAAGGAAGGTGTAAGAAGTCTGTAGTTTCTAGTGGATCTATCCGTCGAAGTGCTAGGATTCGCAGCGGTCAACCGTAGTTTATGGGTGAGTTACCTGGTTCGAGTGCCATGAGTGGCCTATAGATTCAGGCTCAGGTATGTGTTCTATTTTGGGTAGTACGTATTCTACTTACGCTTTAGGTAGTTTATCATCTGCTGAGTTTAGTCAGTTAGCCTGTGATACATCTTTTATTTTCTCTGATAGATTGATCGTGAGTACTTTAGAAGTAAGGAATTAGAGAGGGCTGGTTCAGTGAGTTTATGAGGATCATCAGTTGGAATATTAGAGGTCTGAATGATTTGAATAAGTGTGATAAGGTTAGAGCGTTCTTTAAAGACTTTTTGATTGACATTGCATTGCTTCAGGAGACTAAAATTTGTTGTCCTAATTCTCGGGTTTTTAGAAGATTAGGCGGGTTTCATTTTAAAAAATGGGTCTTTTTACCTTCTGTGGGTACTTCAGGAGGTTTAATGATAGGGTGGAGGGATAAATATTTTAAATTACTTCAATGTATTGTTAAACAGCATTCTCTTCATGTTATACTCATTAATCTTTATGATAACTCTTTATTAAATATTTCTAATGTTTACGGACCTAATTCTAAAATTAATCGGAGAATTTTATGGAATGAATGCCTAGATTTTAGATCCTTTGCCCCAAGTTCTTGGATTTTGGGGGGTGATTTTAATGTTACACATTTCATTGGTGAGCGATATCATAGGGAAGGGGATTACTCTGCAATGGAGGAGTTCGATCAATTTATTATTAATTCTAATTTGATTGAAATTCCCCTTTCTAATAGAGAGTTTACTTGGAATAACGCCAGAGAGTCTCCATCCATGGCTCTTCTAGATAGATTTTTTGTTTGCGACGATATCGAAGATAAATTCTCAATCTGTAGAGTCTCTGGCTTACCTTATACATACTCCGATCATTGTCCAGTTATTCTTACTTGTGAATATCATAGAGTTATAATTAATAATTTTAGATTTGAAAAGATGTGGCTTTTGGAATCTAACTTTGTGAATCTAGTTAAAGGTAAATGGGTTTTTTTGAGTCTCCATAACTTCAGAAATAAGGAAAATTCTACAAAAGCTTTTGTTTCTAAACTTACGGAGCCTAGGATTTTTCTTAAAACTGGAACAAAAATGTTTTTGGCAATCTACAAATTAAAAAAGATAATATTCTTAATGAAATGCTTAAAATTAATAAGATAGAAGAATCAAGACCTTTAAATATAGGTGAACGTAATGTTCTTGCTAATTTAAAAGATGAATTTAATTCTATTTTAGAAAAGGAGGAGGTTATGTGGAAGCAACGATCTAGAATTCAATGGATCAACGAAGGTGATAATAATACCAAATTTTTTCATAATATAGCTAATGGTAGAAAATGTAGTAATACAATTAACTCTATATTTGTTAATAATATAGAGTTAGTGGATCAAAGAGATCTTAACAAGGCTTTTACAGACTATTATAAAGATATTTTTGGTTCTAAAATCAAACATAGAATCAATGTTAGATGGATAGATTTGTATCCACCTGATTCTATTATTGATCTTTCAGAATTAGATAATCCTTTTTCTGAAGAAGAAATTAGAAAAGCTATTAATGACATGCCAAGTGATAAATCCCCGGGTCCTGACGGGTTTCCTATTTTATTTTTTATTACTTTTTGGGATGTTTTAAAATTTGACTTAGTTAATATGTTTAACGATTTTTCCAATGGTAATTTGCAATTAGGGAGATTTAACTTCGCAAATGTTATTTTGTTACACAAAAAAGTAGGGGCTAAAAACTTAAAAGATTTTAGACCTTTTTCTTTGATTAACTGTTCAGTTAAAATCATTTCTAAAGTTCTAGCTAATAGACTTAGTAAAAGAATGAATCATTTAATCGATTGTTCACAATCAGCTTTTATTAAAGGGAGAAATATCACTGATGGGGTGGCAGTTGTTCAAGAATATATTAATTAATGTTGTAAGAATAACATAACTTGTGCGATTTTAAAACTTGATTTTGCTAAAGCTTTTGATTCAGTAGATTGGGATTTTCTTGTAGATATTTTTCATGCTTGTAACGACCCGATATTTTCAACCATTCGCATCCGCACATGTCGGACTTGAATTGCTCAAAATACCGCATTGTAAATAAAATTTGGCAAATCTCAGAATATACAGTAAATAAATATAATCATAGATCATAGACACAGAGTAAAATAATGTAGCGGAAGTAAAAGAAATAGTAGTTCATGAAGCTACTATGTAAATATATCAGAGTTAAATAAGATACAATAGAAGAAATAAAGTACAACAGAAGTCTCAATACAATAACCAAGTACAAGTTGAGTAGAACAACGGAACAGAAATAGATAGGACCAGACAAGCAGACAATCTCCAGCGATTCAAATCTCTGAGAGAGTGGAAATCCAAATCTGTGAATAACTCAGGCTGACCCGAGCGTAAAGCAAAACACAAAACACTCGAGTCAGGACAATATATACTTATATAATGTAAACCAACTCAAGTGAACTGTAATAAAGGTACAAGTAACTTAAAGAATGCTTGGGATCGCCCATTCTTTAAGCATCCGTTAAACTATTTACTATGTAGTAATATTCGCTATTATAATAATGTCTAATCATAAAATAAACATACTTTTAAATAGCATTAAGGCTTTACATTTTCCACCTTAACACGTAATATGCCAATAGTCTACACAGTACCTGCATAGCCCGAGAGGCTACGAGAAGATACTCCATAGGTACGACACAAATAGAAACTCGTAGTAAAGCTCGATATGGTAGGTGACACGGCACAACTAGGCAATGCCAGGGTAGATATACCAATTATGCATCCGGACTGGTGGTGACGCATAGCAGCCACTACCGCCCACCTCGAACAACACTCCCAAATCAAATGTGCGCACCAAATCAATCACAAGTAATAGAATGGTATCGAAGAAGTGTGTCCGATCAGAGGTGCTACCTCCTTGGTCCGTCAATCGCTCCTGTTTTAGCCACCTTATGCCAACTCACGGGAGTTGGGTCCACGTATATACCTTAGGATCGTCGCCACCATTCTACTTCATTCTGGAAACTCCATCGCGTACACAGTTGTTAAAGTGGTTTTCGGTATCGACAAAGAGTATGTCCATATCCGATCCCGGTCTCTTTAACAACCAATCGTTATTATAACCCGTGGTTATAATTTTAAAATAATATTTTATACTTCAAAATAGAATATCATTTCAAATCCAAATCTTTATCAAAATGAAGATTAAATCAATTCCAAACCATTTCAATATATTTAAAATAACATATCATTTCAAAACTTCATTTCAAATCATTTTAATATATCAAAATATCATATCTTTCCAAAACTTCATTTCAAATCATTTTACTATGTCAAAATATCATATCCTTTCAAAACTTCATTTCAAATCATCATTTGAGTTCAAATCCAAATATTCAACTTTAAATACCTTTTTAAATTCAAAGATATCCTTCATTTATTATCATTTCAAGTCACCTTTAAATAATTTATATTCCAACAAATTAATTCATTTAAATTCATTTAAAAGTGTAAGTATTATATTTCAAATCAAGTATTAAAATTTCCAAAGTTTCAATTCAATTCAGTCATTTATTTCAATTAAATTTCCATATACCATTTCGAATCTTATAAAATTTCAAATATAGATTTAATCCACAAAATAACTATTCAAATTATAAAATAAATTCCAAAGCTTTATTATCCTATATTTCATAAGTCTAATATCTTTTAAATAGATTCAAATTACAAGCAAACCAAATATTTTTCATACTAATATAAACTTCAATTATTTATTCCAAGATTTAATATCATTTCAAATTCATTTCAAAATATCAAAATATCATTTCAAAACATTATCTATTTAATTTAAATTTAAATACCATTTAATCATATTTCAAAATAGTTGTATTTCCAAATCAACTATTCCATTTAAATCATTTAAAGTCAATTCATTATATTTAATAATTAAATATTTAATTTCCAAAATTTAATCCTTTTCAAAGATCATTTATTCATTTGAATTTATTAAACAAAGAAAATTCAACTTTCGCAGCACTTAGAAAATGCTACGAAATGTTATGTTTGAAAACAGTTCATTAACAAAAGAAGGCATTTAAAATGCTGTAATATCTTAATTTAGTTTCAATTAAAATTTTAGTTAAATTTAACAACTATAGCACTAACAAAGTGCTATAATAACCCTTAGTTCAAATTTGCTATTTGGTTTATTTAAAACAACTACAGCATTTTCCAATGCTGTAATATCTTTACATTACATTTCAAAAATGCTGTCAAATCAAATTCAGAGTTTTATTTACAATTTAACACATAATTAACTTTTAATATAAATCATTTTAACTTATAAAATCATATATTTTCACACTTTAAAAACAATCATTTAAATACCTTTATTTCTATGATTTTATAAAGTCAAATTTCTATACAAAAATCAAATTAAATAACAATTAAATTTTCATTTCTTTAATTAAATTCTTAACTTAACAACTAAGTTTAAATTTCCAAAATATAACTTATTTCCATTTATTTTACTTAATTAAAGATTCACTTTAAACAAATTTCACAAAATTAAATTTAAGTTATATTTCCAAATTCAGCTTAAATATTCATTTATTTCATATTTTAATTTATAGAAAATCATTAACACTTTTAAAAATTATTATTACTTAATAAAATCATTAAATTCATCTTTTGAATCAAATTTGTCATATATTTTTACTTTACATAAATTCCATTTATAAACAAAATCATAAAGTCAGAAATTGACTTATATTTCAAATTCTACTTCACCATTTACTTAATTCACTTATTTAATTTGTAGAAAATCACTAATATTTTATAGAAATCATTTTAATAAAATTTAAATCAAAATATCATAATATTTACATTTTCAAAATATTTTAAATTTTTTTGAAAAATATATAAACCAAGGGTCTGTATACAATTTTCTAGCCTAGGTCAAGTGATACAGATATGTATCATTTCAATCCGTAGTTTACAAAGAAAAACCGGGTTCTATCATTTCAAACCCGCAATCCCAAGTTAAATAAAATAAATAAAAGGTCGCTCAGGCTTATCATTTCATCCCATAACGATCTTTCCCTATTCTAAAGTCCGTTCGGGTATGTATCATTTCAACCCATAGTGAACCTAACCTACAGGGAACTTGCAGTGTGATAAATTGATAAAATAACAGAATAGCATGAAATAACAGTAATAGATGATATAACATATATAATAACAGGGGTAAACATTATATGATCATAATATAACAGTTATAACAGGATGATAAAATTTTACAGATTCAAATGGTGTCAGTTTACTAGTTATATAAGTACACATCGTCTGGTGAGAATTACTCACTTGTTTAAGCTGGATATGACGACCAAACACACAACACAGAATCTTTGAAGGCACGACAACATGAATATTATTTGAGTGAGAGAGCCAAAGATGAATCTCCTTGGATACGTTTGAACAAAACAATAAACAACACATAAGTTTCAACACAAGAAACCATTAAACAATGCTAGAATTGGATGCATATAACAAAGCCAAACTGTTTGCACTTGCTTTCTATCATCTATGCTTCAGCTATGATCTGAAATGGCACGGCTACAGCATGGTTTTAGATCAGGTTTGGGTTCCTAAAGGTCGGTCATAGCATGGGAAAATGATGGAGCAAAGGTTTTTGAGCATGAAACAACAACTACATGGCAACACACACTGTTTTCAAGGCACTAAAGGTCACGGCCAAGGCACTCCAAGTCACGGCCAGTCTTCAGGTGGTCAACTACAGGTATGGCAGAGGTGTATGGGTCAGGAAAAGGCTGGTGGTGGTGGTGTATGGGTCGGCCTAACCTAGAGAAAGTGGTGCAACATTTGGTGATGTAGAAACTACCAATACAAGGCAAAGGCATGGGTTCAAGGCCACTACAAGGCTCGGGCAAGGCATGGAGGGGCATGGCCATGGCTCAGGGGGTCAGGTGGTGATGTGGTATGATGTGTCAGGTTTGGAACAGGAGGTGGTGGTGGTATATGGTCGGCCATGTGGTGGAGAGAGGTGATGGAAGGTGGATGGCTCGGCTTGTACGCATATAGGTGATGTTTGTGCAACTTTGGTGGAGTTTCATCACATAGGGGCTCGACTATGGCATGGGAAGGTGCTGGAGGTGCTGTTGGTCGGAGGGGGTGGTGGTGGAGGTGGCCAAGGTGGAGGAGGAAGGAGGCCGATCCAATAGAGATGAAGAAGGCAAGTGCAAATCACAAAAGAAAACAAAGAAAACATGAAAAGAAAAGAAGTTTTTTACCAAATTTTTGAATAACAAGGAGATGGCCGTATTTTTTTTGTTGAGAAATGTTTGAGGAAGTGTAATTCACGTGAAAATGAAGATGAGGCTGAAGCTGTGCAATTAAAGCGCTCGACAGATTCAATGCGGTAGAGGTGGAAAAAGTCATAGCGGGGATATAGCGAGGATATAGCAGGATATAGCGGATGACTCTAAAATAGCATATAAAGCTCGTACTTAATGTTTTTACAAATATATAAATGGTAATTAAATGAAAATTTAACATTTAATTGAATTCTAATTAATACATAAATAATTTTAAATAAAAACATGTGCGAATATACTATGAATAAACGTAAAACTATTATATAACATAAGTGAATTTAGTAGAATATTAGAGTATTTTCATTTTTGAAACTATATTAAAAATTACAATTAAATAAATAAATTTCATAATTTTTATAATATATAAATATTATTTTCCAATTCATTTCTTTTAAAGAAGATATAGCGGAAATAGCGGGAATAACGAGATATAGCGGAAATAGCGGGGCTTAAAGCGGAAAGGCTATATTTGGGGCTATATGGAAAAATCGTAGCGGTAGAAATCCGCTATGAGATATAGCAGGGTTATAGCGGGGTAATAGCGGGGCATTAACTGCACAGGGCTGAAGTGAAATGAAGTATACGGCCAAAATCAATAAAGAGAGGAGTTGGGAAAATGAAAGGTCGGAAGAGGAAAAGACTTTGGAAATCTAAGAGTTTCAAGTCTTTTCAAATTTCCACAAATTCATTTTAATTTTATAAATACATAACAAGGCTGATAATAAAGATAAATAAACTCAGAAAATAAAATAAATAAGAAAAGAAAATAAATAAATTTAAATAAAAATAAAATAAATAAAGAAAATGGCAATATATACATAACTAGGATTTATAAATTTGAAACAAATTCAAATGAACTTTAGACAATCTTTATGTACTTGAAAAATATTTATAAATAAAGATAAGAACACACAATAAAAATTAATTCACAAAAATAAATAAATATAATTTAATTAAATATAATTTAATGAAGAAAATAGCAGAAAAATGGAAACTAGGCTTTATAAATTGAAATAAATTCAAGTATACTTTAGAAAAATTATATTATCATTTTAAAAATATTAAAAGACATAAAACAACCTATTAACACATATTGAAACAAATATGACAATGAAATTATAATTTATATGATTTAAAATAAATAATATTGCAAAATAAACAGTTTATACACAAAATTGAAAATTACATAACTTCTACAACATAAGTCCGTTTTCAACGAAACGAAAAGTAGTATTCATGGAATTAAATCTATTTTCATAATAAAATATAAAATTTAAGAATTTGAATTATTTAAATTTAAAGTTAAAAGTCAAAGTTTGACCAGTTTGAACAGAAATTCACTTTTCAGTGAAATATCCAATTTATACTAGTTTGAAACTAATTCACACAACAATCAAAATTTATATTTAGAAATGAAATGTTTGAAATAAAACAAGTTTAAAATAATTTAAAATAAAATAAAGTCAAATTTAAATATATATGCAGAAATCTAGGGTTGTTACACTCTCCCCCACTCAAAACTTTTCGTCCCCGAAAAGGAACGAGGTACGGGAAAGCACAGAAAAAAAATAGAGTGAAATAGGATTAAGACAAGATGACAAGGAGATTGAAATTATACCTGATAACTATTGTTCTAGGTAAGTTTAACAAGGTGGTGGTGATCTTTCCAAGATTCTCCAGAATCAGGAACACAAGCACGAAAAGATCCTCTAAAATCTGATTCACTCTTTCCGCTTGACCGACGGTCTGTGGATGAAAGCTGTGCTCAGATTCAAAATGAGTAGCAAAGATTATTAAAGATTATAGAAAGATTTCTAAACCGAAAGATTATAAGAAGGAAAAATAAGGACAACTAATAGATAGTTTGAAAACAAAATAAGATAATAAGTTTGGAAAACAAAATAAGATAATAGGTTTGAAATTTCCATGGTTTCAGCTTAAACTGATAATTAATTTTACACAAGTTAAATAAATCTTAACTACCTCTAATTACATTATCTTATCATCCAATTTTCTTAAACTAACAATTTCAGAAATCATGGATTGGAAAAATCATTATTATACTCATAATGTACTTAATAAATTTAATTCTTCTCTATTCCTAATTATAATTAAATTTATCACTTTCAATATTTTATCACCTATGTTAAATATACTTACACTTATTATAACTGTTTTAATTTATTTTTAGTTCCTTTAACATCATTTTGTATTATAAGTTATTCAATTAACCTTTTAGTCTATTTACCTCTGTTAATCTTTTATAACTAAAATTTAAGTGTATGACATTTATTATAACCACTCAAATTTTATTTATAAAACTTTTTATATTGTATATTATCTAATTATATTGTTAACTTCTAAAAATTAAGGTAAGTTATATTTGAATGCAATTGAGTATTATACAAATAAAACTTTCTAAAACTAATATACACTATAAACATTCTAATTTAATCATTTCAAGCTTGAATATTTATTCAAAATTTTGATTTTCTTTTTATACTTGAAGTTATTATTTAAGATAGAATTTAAGAATAAAATTTCTGCTTCTTTTCAAACCATTTAGAGATAAATAAATGTATGTACAAAATTTGTCAAATCAAATTTAAATCATATATCTATATATTTTATAAATCCAATCATGTTTTAGAAATTCAAATCAATCAAATTTCCCAAAAAAATAAGCTGTAGCAAAACTACAGAATGGTTTCTTCACTTCGAAACTCGAAAATGAACGTCGATGATGCTGCAGTCATCACCGAAATTATTTTCCAGCGACAAAGAGAAGAGCACAAAATTTTAAACTTTAAAATTCTTTGGAAACAAATTTCTATTCAAAAATACTTTAAATAATATATCCTTTTAAAGCTTTAAACACAAAGTTCGAAACCATCAGAAATTAAATTCTCAAATTCTTGATTTAAATTCATTTCAGTTCGCAAAATCAAATTTATAAACAACTATTTATAAATTCCTTTATAGAATGATAAATCAAGTATTATCATTTCAAATAATCAATTTAAATCAATTTATTAAGTTCCATAATATTTACTTATATCAAAATTTATTTCATTAACCAAATTTTAAAATAATATTGTATTAGCTTGTTCTGTCAAAGTGTTTTAGGAATCCTATCGATAGCGTTGATCAGACGAATCGATCGGAAACCCAAATCAACATCAACAACTCAAACAACACAATATAAAATAAAATATAGATTTACAAGTACAATTCAGAATCTTTGGAGATATTTTGGAAACAAAACAAGATGATTAATTATCAAAATATGAAGATGGATAAGCTTGGATAAATCGCGGGCAACCTTAACCGGGTCAACCGTAACTTAATGAATAAGATCAAATGTGGATTTTCTGGGGTAAATCTACATCCGATCGCAAAAGTTAGAGTTTGGAACAACAAAAGATATTAGCATCTAAACCAAGGATAAATATAAATCTCTGGTGAATCAATGCTAATTTGTAAAGGAGTTTCACCCCTTTACAAGAAAATTAGAATATTGGCGAGACCGCCAATTCACTATGAAGATCATTCGAAGTGGAGTTATGTGGTACTCCAAAATCAAAAGAAGATGAATAGTGAGGGACAAGAATGGATTTTGGAACCGCAGGGAACATTCCAAAATTCAATGGAAATCAAATAAAAATGAAGAGATTCAAGCTCGAATGAAAGTGATTCTATAAATAAATTTACCATACATTCTAAGTTTTGCCTAGAGCTACCAAAGCTCTGATACCAACTGTAACGACCCGATATTTTCAACCATTCGCATCCGCACATGTCGGACTTGAATTGCTCAAAATACCGCATTGTAAATAAAATTTGGCAAATCTTAGAATATACAGTAAATAAATATAATCATAGATCACAGACACAGAGTAAAATAATGCAGCGGAAGTAAAAGAAATAGTAGTTCATGAAGCTACTATGTAAATATATCAGAGTTAAATAAGATACAATAGAAGAAATAAAGTACAACAGAAGTCTCAATACAATAACCAAGTACAAGCCGAGTAGAACAACGGAACAGAAATAGATAGGACCAGACAAGTAGACAATCTCCAGCGATTCAAATCTCCGAGAGAGTGGAAATCCAAATCTGTGAATAACTCAGGCTGACCCGAGCGTAAAGCAAAACACAAAACACTCGAGTCAGGACAATATATACTTATATAATGTAAACCAACTCAAGTGAACTGTAATAAAGGTACAAGTAACTTAAAGAATGCTTGGGATCGCCCATTCTTTAAGGATCTGTTAAACTATTTACTATGTAGTAATATTCGCTATTATAATAATGTCTAATCATAAAATAAACATACTTTTAAATAGCGTTAAGGCTTTACATTTTCCATCTTAACACGTAATATGCCAATAGTCTACACAGTACCTGCATACCCCGAAAGGCTACGAGAAGATACTCCATAGGTACGACACAAATAGAAACTCGTAGTAAAGCTTGATATGGTAGGTGACACGGCACAACTAGGCAATGCCAGGGTAGATATACCAATTACGCATTCGGACTGGTGGTGACGCGTAGCAGCCACTACCGCCCACCTCGAACAACACTCCCAAATCAAGGGTGCGCACTAAATCAATCACAAGTAATAGAATGGTATCGAAGAAGTGTGTCCGATCAGAGGTGCTACCTCCTTGGTCCGTCAATCGCTCCTGTTTTAGCCACCTTATGCCAACTCACGGGAGTTGGGTCCATGTATATACCTTAGGATCGTCGCCACCATTCTACTTCATTCTGGAAACTCCACCGCGTACACAGTTGTTAAAGTGGTTTTCGGTATCGACAAAGAGTATGTCCATATCCGATCCCGGTCTCTTTAACAACCAATCGTTATTATAACCCGTGGTTATAATTTTAAAATAATATTTTATACTTCAAAATAGAATATCATTTCAAATCCAAATCTTTATCAAAATGAAGATTAAATCAATTCCAAACCATTTCAATATATTTAAAATAACATATCATTTCAAAACTTCATTTCAAATCATTTTAATATATCAAAATATCATATCTTTCCAAAACTTCATTTCAAATCATTTTACTATATCAAAATATCATATCCTTTCAAAACTTCATTTCAAATCATCATTTGAGTTCAAATCCAAATATTCAACTTTAAATACCTTTTTAAATTCAAAGATATCCTTCATTTATTATCATTTCAAGTCACCTTTAAATAATTTATATTCCAACAAATTAATTCATTTAAATTCATTTAAAAGTGTAAGTATTATATTTCAAATCAAGTATTAAAATTTCCAAAGTTTCAATTCAATTCAGTCATTTATTTCAATTAAATTTCCATATACCATTTCGAATCTTATAAAATTTCAAATATAGATTTAATCCACAAAATAACTATTCAAATTATAAAATAAATTCTAAAGCTTTATTATCCTATATTTCATAAGTCTAATATCTTTTAAATAGATTCAAATTACAAGCAAACCGAATATTTTTCATACTAATATAAACTTCAATTATTTATTCCAAGATTCAATATCATTTCAAATTCATTTCAAAATATCAAAATATCATTTCAAAACATTATCTATTTAATTTAAATTTAAATACCATTTAATCATATTTCAAAATAGTTGTATTTCCAAATCAACTATTCCATTTAAATCATTTAAAGTCAATTCATTATATTTAATAATTAAATATTTAATTTCCAAAATTTAATCCTTTTCAAAGATCATTTATTCATTTGAATTTATTAAACAAAGAAAATTCAACTTTCGCAGCACTTAGAAAATGCTACGAAATGTTATGTTTGAAAACAGTTCATTAACAAAAGAAGGCATTTAAAATGCTGTAATATCTTAATTTAGTTTCAATTAAAATTTTAGTTAAATTTAACAACTATAGCACTAACAAAGTGCTATAATAACCCTTAGTTCAAATTTGCTATTTGGTTCATTTAAAACAACTACAGCATTTACCAATGCTGTAATATCTTTACATTACATTTCAAAAATGCTGTCAAATCAAATTCAGAGTTTTATTTACAATTTAACACATAATTAACTTTTAATATAAATCATTTTAACTTATAAAATCATATATTTTCACACTTTAAAAACAATCATTTAAATACCTTTATTTCTATGATTTTATAAAGTCAAATTTCCATACAAAAATCAAATTAAATAACAATTAAATTTTCATTTCTTTAATTAAATTCTTAACTTAACAACTAAGTTTAAATTTCCAAAATATAACTTACTTCCATTTATTTTACTTAATTAAAGATTCACTTTAAACAAATTTCACAAAATTCAATTTAAGTTATATTTCCAAATTCAGCTTAAATATTCATTTATTTCATATTTTAATTTATAGAAAATCATTAACACTTTTAAAAATTATTATTACTTAATAAAATCATTAAATTCATCTTTTAAATCAAATTTGTCATATATTTTTACTTTACATAAATTCCATATATAAACAAAATCATAAAGTCCAAAATTGACTTATATTTCAAATTCTACTTCACCATTTACTTAATTCACTTATTTAATTTGTAGAAAATCACTAATATTTTATAGAAATCATTTTAATAAAATTTAAATCAAAATATCATAATATTTACATTTTTTAAAATATTTTAAAAATTTTAGAAAAATATATAAACCACGGGTCTGTATACAATTTTCTAGTCTAGGTCAAGTGATACGGATATGTATCATTTCAATCCGTAGTTTACAAAGAAAAACCGGGTTCTATCATTTCAAACCCGCAATCCCAAGTTAAATAAAATAAATAAAAGGTCGCTCAGGCTTATCATTTCAGCCCATAACGATCTTTCCCTATTCTAAAGTCCGTTCGGGTATGTATCATTTCAACCCATAGTGAACCTAACCTACAGGGAACTTGCAGTGTGATAAATTGATAAAATAACAGAATAGCATGAAATAACAGTAATATATGATATAACATATATAATAACAGGGGTAAACATTATATGATCATAATAAAACAGTTATAACAGGATGATAAAATTTTACAGATTCAAATGGTGTCAGTTTACTAGTTATATAAGTACACATCGTCTAGTGAGAATTACTCACTTGTTTAAGCTGGAGATGACGACCAAACACACAACATAGAATCTTTGAAGGCACGACAACATGAATATTATTGGAGTGAGAGAGCCAAAGATGAATCTCCTTGGATACATTTGAACAAAACAATAAACAACACATAAGTTTCAACACAAGATACCATTAAACAATGCTAGAATTGGATGCATAAAACAAAGCCAAACTGTTTGCACTTGCTTTCTACCATCTATGCTTCAGCTATGATCTGAAATAGCATGGCTACAGCATGGTTTTAGATCAGGTTTGGGTTGCTAAAGGTCGGTCATAGCATGGGAAAATGATGGAGCAAAGGTTTTTGAGCATGAAACAACAACTACATGGCAACACACACTGTTTTCAAGGCACTAAAGGTCACGGCCAAGGCACTCCAAGTCACGGCCAGTCTTCAGGTGGTCAACTACAGGTATGGCAGAGGTGTATGGGTCAGGAAAAGGCTGGTGGTGGTGGTGTATGGGTTGGCCTAACCTAGAGAAAGTGGTGCAACATTTGGTGATGTAGAAACTACCAATACAAGGCAAAGGCATGGGTTCAAGGCCACTACAAGGCTCGGGCAAGGCATGGAGGGGCATGGCCATGGCTCAGGGGGTCAGGTGGTGATGTGGCATGATGTGTCAGGTTTGGAACAGGAGGTGGTGGTGGTATATGGTCGGCCATGTGGTGGAGAGAGGTGATGGAAGGTGGATGGCTCGGCTTGTACGCATATAGGTGATGTTTGTGCAACTTTGGTGGAGTTTCATCACATAGGGGCTCGACTATGGCATGGGAAGGTGCTGGAGGTGCTGTTGGTCGGAGGGGGTGGTAGTGGAGGTGGCCAAGGTGGAGGAGGAAGGAGGCCGATCCAATAGAGATGAAGAAGGCAAGTGCAAATCACAAAAGAAAACAAAGAAAACATGAAAATAAAAGAAGTTTTTAACAAATTTTTGAATAACAAGGAGATGGCCGTATTTTTTTTGTTGAGAAATGTTTGAGGAAGTGTAATTCACGTGAAAATGAAGATGAGGCTGAAGCTGTGCAATTAAAGCGCTCGGCAGATTCAATGCGGTAGAGGTGGAAAAAGTCATAGCGGGGATATAGCGAGGATATAGCAGGATATAGCGGATGACTCTAAAATAGCATATAAAGCTCGTACTTAATGTTTTTACAAATATATAAATGGTAATTAAATGAAAATTTAACATTTAATTGAATTCTAATTAATACATAAATAATTTTAAATAAAAACATGTGCGAATATACTATGAATAAACGTAAAACTATTATATAACATAAGTGAATTTAGTAGAATATTAGAGTATTTTCATTTTTGAAACTATATTAAAAATTACAATTAAATAAATAAATTTCATAATTTTTATAATGTATAAATATCATTTTCCAATTCATTTCTTTTAAAGAAGATATAGCGGAAATAGCGGGAATAACGAGATATAGCGGAAATAGCGGGGCTTAAAGCGGAAAGGCTATATTTGGGGCTATATGGAAAAATCGTAGCGGTAGAAATCCGCTATGAGATATAGCAGGGTTATAGCGGGGTAATAGTGGGGCATTAACTGCACAGGGCTGAAGTGAAATGAAGTATACGGCCAAAATCAATAAAGAGAGGAGTTGGGAAAATGAAAGGTCGGAAGAGGAAAAGACTTTGGAAATCTAAGAGTTTCAAGTCTTTTCAAATTTCCACAAATTCATTTTAATTTTATAAATACATAACAAGGCTGATAATAAAGATAAATAAACTCAGAAAATAAAATAAATAAGAAAAGAAAATAAATAAATTTAAATAAAAATAAAGTAAATAAAGAAAATGGCAATATATACATAACTAGGATTTATAAATTTGAAACAAATTCAAATGAACTTTAGACAATCTTTATGTACTTGAAAAATATTTATAAATAAAGATAAGAACACACAATAAAAATTAATTCACAAAAATAAATAAATATAATTTAATTAAATATAATTTAATGAAGAAAATAGCAAAAAAATGGAAACTAGGCTTTATAAATTGAAATAAATTCAAGTATACTTTAGAAAAATTATATTATCATTTTAAAAATATTAAAAGACATAAAAAAACCTATTAACACATATTGAAACAAATATGACAATGAAATTATAATTTATATGATTTAAAATAAATAATATTGCAAAATAAACAGTTTATACACAAAATTGAAAATTACATAACTTCTACAACATAAGTCCGTTTTCAACGAAACGAAAAGTAGTATTCATGGAATTAAATCTATTTTCATAATAAAATATAAAATTTAAGAATTTGAATTATTTAAATTTAAAGTTAAAAGTCAAAGTTTGACCAGTTTGAACAGAAATTCACTTTTCAGTGAAATATCCAATTTATACTAGTTTGAAACTAATTCACACAACAATCAAAATTTATATTTAGAAATGAAATGTTTGAAATAAAACAAGTTTAAAATAATTTAAAATAAAATAAAGTCAAATTTAAATATATATGCAGAAATCTAGGGTTGTTACACTCTCCCCCACTCAAAACTTTTCGTCCCCGAAAAGGAATGAGGTACGGGAAAGCACAGAAAAAAAATAGAGTGAAATAGGATTAAGACAAGATGACAAGGAGATTGAAATTATACCTGATAACTATTGTTCTAGGTAAGTTTAACAAGGTGGTGGTGATCTTTCCAAGATTCTCCAGAATCAGGAACACAAGCACAAAAAGATCCTCTAAAATCTGATTCACTCTTTCCGCTTGACCGACGGTCTGTGGATGAAAGCTGTGCTCAGATTCAAAATGAGTAGCAAAGATTATTAAAGATTATAGAAAGATTTCTAAACCGAAAGATTATAAGAAGGAAAAATAAGGACAACTAATAGATAGTTTGAAAACAAAATAAGATAATAAGTTTGGAAAACAAAATAAGATAATAGGTTTGAAATTTCCATGGTTTCAGCTTAAACTGATAATTAATTTTACACAAGTTAAATAAATCTTAACTACCTCTAATTACATTATCTTATCATCCAATTTTCTTAAACTAACAATTTCAGAAATCATGGATTGGAAAAATCATTATTATACTCATAATGTACTTAATAAATTTAATTCTTCTCTATTCCTAATTATAATTAAATTGATCACTTTCAATATTTTATCACCTATGTTAAATATACTTACACTTATTATAACTGTTTTAATTTATTTTTAGTTCCTTTAACATCATTTTGTATTATAAGTTATTCAATTAACCTTTTAGTCTATTTACCTCTGTTAATCTTTTATAACTAAAATTTAAGTGTATGACATTTATTATAACCACTCAAATTTTATTTATAAAACTTTTTATATTGTATATTATCTAATTATATTGTTAACTTCTAAAAATTAAGGTAAGTTATATTTGAATGCAATTGAGTATTATACAAATAAAACTTTCTAAAACTAATATACACTATAAACATTCTAATTCAATCATTTCAAGCTTGAATATTTATTCAAAATTTTGATTTTCTTTTTATACTTGAAGTTATTATTTAAGATAGAATTTAAGAATAAAATTTCTGCTTCTTTTCAAACCATTTAGAGATAAATAAATGTATGTACAAAATTTGTCAAATCAAATTTAAATCATATATCTATATATTTTATAAATCCAATCATGTTTTAGAAATTCAAATCAATCAAATTTCCCAAAAAAAAAGCTGTAGCAAAACTACAGAATGGTTTCTTCACTTCGAAACTCGAAAATGAACGTCGATGATGCTGCAGTCATCACCGAAATTATTTTCCAGCGACAAAGAGAAGAGCACAAAATTTTAAACTTTAAAATTCTTTGGAAACAAATTTCTATTCAAAAATACTTTAAATAATATATCCTTTTAAAGCTTTAAACACAAAGTTCGAAACCATCAGAAATTAAATTCTCAAATTCTTGATTTAAATTCATTTCAGTTCGCAAAATCAAATTTATAAACAACTATTTATAAATTCCTTTATAGAATGATAAATCAAGTATTATCATTTCAAATAATAAATTTAAATCAATTTATTAAGTTCCATAATATTTACTTATATCAAAATTTATTTCATTAACCAAATTTTAAAATAATATTGTATCAGCTTGTTCTGTCAAAGTGTTTTAGGAATCCTATCGATAGCGTTGATCAGACGAATCGATCGGAAACCCAAATCAACATCAACAACTCAAACAACACAATATAAAATAAAATATAGATTTACAAGTACAATTCAAAATCTTTGGAGATATTTTGGAAACAAAACAAGATGATTAATTATCAAAATATGAAGATGGATAAGCTTGGATAAATCGCGGGCAACCTTAACCGGGTCAACCGTAACTTAATGAATAAGATCAAATGTGGATTTTCTGTGGTAAATCTACATCCGATCGCAAAAGTTAGAGTTTGGAACAACAAAAGATATTAGCATCTAAACCAAGGATAAATATAAATCTCTGGTGAATCAATGCTAATTTGTAAAGGAGTTTCACCCCTTTACAAGAAAATTAGAATATTGGCGAGACCGCCAATTCACTATGAAGATCATTCGAAGTGGAGTTATGTGGTACTCCAAAATCAAAAGAAGATGAATAGTGAGGGACAAGAATGGATTTTGGAACCGCAGGGAACATTCCAAAATTCAATGGAAATCAAATAAAAATGAAGAGATTCAAGCTCGAATGAAAGTGATTCTGTAAATAAATTTACCATACATTCTAAGTTTTGCCTAGAGCTACCAAAGCTCTGATACCAACTGCAACGACCCGATATTTTCAACCATTCGCATCCGCACATGTCGGACTTGAATTGCTCAAAATACCGCATTGTAAATAAAATTTGGCAAATCTTAGAATATACAGTAAATAAATATAATCATAGATCACAGACACAGAGTAAAATAATGCAGCGGAAGTAAAAGAAATAGTAGTTCATGAAGCTACTATGTAAATATATCAGAGTTAAATAAGATACAATAGAAGAAATAAAGTACAACAGAAGTCTCAATACAATAACCAAGTACAAGCCGAGTAGAACAACGGAACAGAAATAGATAGGACCAGACAAGTAGACAATCTCCAGCGATTCAAATCTCCGAGAGAGTGGAAATCCAAATCTGTGAATAACTCAGGCTGACCCGAGCGTAAAGCAAAACACAAAACACTCGAGTCAGGACAATATATACTTATATAATGTAAACCAACTCAAGTGAACTGTAATAAAGGTACAAGTAACTTAAAGAATGCTTGGGATCTCCCATTCTTTAAGGATCTGTTAAACTATTTACTATGTAGTAATATTCGCTATTATAATAATGTCTAATCATAAAATAAACATACTTTTAAATAGCGTTAAGGCTTTACATTTTCCATCTTAACACGTAATATGCCAATAGTCTACACAGTACCTGCATACCCCGAAAGGCTACGAGAAGATACTCCATAGGTACGACACAAATAGAAACTCGTAGTAAAGCTTGATATGGTAGGTGACACGGCACAACTAGGCAATGCCAGGGTAGATATACCAATTACGCATTCGGACTGGTGGTGACGCTTAGCAGCCACTACCGCCCACCTCGAACAACACTCCCAAATCAAGGGTGCGCACCAAATCAATCACAAGTAATAGAATGGTATCGAAGAAGTGTGTCCGATCAGAGGTGCTACCTCCTTGGTCCGTCAATCGCTCCTGTTTTAGCCACCTTATGCCAACTCACGGGAGTTGGGTCCATGTATATACCTTAGGATCGTCGCCACCATTCTACTTCATTCTGGAAACTCCACCGCGTACACAGTTGTTAAAGTGGTTTTCGGTATCGACAAAGAGTATGTCCATATCCGATCCCGGTCTCTTTAACAACCAATCGTTATTATAACCCGTGGTTATAATTTTAAAATAATATTTTATACTTCAAAATAGAATATCATTTCAAATCCAAATCTTTATCAAAATGAAGATTAAATCAATTCCAAACCATTTCAATATATTTAAAATAACATATCATTTCAAAACTTCATTTCAAATCATTTTAATATATCAAAATATCATATCTTTCCAAAACTTCATTTCAAATCATTTTACTATATCAAAATATCATATCCTTTCAAAACTTCATTTCAAATCATCATTTGAGTTCAAATCCAAATATTCAACTTTAAATACCTTTTTAAATTCAAAGATATCCTTCATTTATTATCATTTCAAGTCACCTTTAAATAATTTATATTCCAACAAATTAATTCATTTAAATTCATTTAAAAGTGTAAGTATTATATTTCAAATCAAGTATTAAAATTTCCAAAGTTTCAATTCAATTCAGTCATTTATTTCAATTAAATTTCCATATACCATTTCGAATCTTATAAAATTTCAAATATAGATTTAATCCACAAAATAACTATTCAAATTATAAAATAAATTCTAAAGCTTTATTATCCTATATTTCATAAGTCTAATATCTTTTAAATAGATTCAAATTACAAGCAAACCGAATATTTTTCATACTAATATAAACTTCAATTATTTATTCCAAGATTCAATATCATTTCAAATTCATTTCAAAATATCAAAATATCATTTCAAAACATTATCTATTTAATTTAAATTTAAATACCATTTAATCATATTTCAAAATAGTTGTATTTCCAAATCAACTATTCCATTTAAATCATTTAAAGTCAATTCATTATATTTAATAATTAAATATTTAATTTCCAAAATTTAATCCTTTTCAAAGATCATTTATTCATTTGAATTTATTAAACAAAGAAAATTCAACTTTCGCAGCACTTAGAAAATGCTACGAAATGTTATGTTTGAAAACAGTTCATTAACAAAAGAAGGCATTTAAAATGCTGTAATATCTTAATTTAGTTTCAATTAAAATTTTAGTTAAATTTAACAACTATAGCACTAACAAAGTGCTATAATAACCCTTAGTTCAAATTTGCTATTTGGTTCATTTAAAACAACTACAGCATTTACCAATGCTGTAATATCTTTACATTACATTTCAAAAATGCTGTCAAATCAAATTCAGAGTTTTATTTACAATTTAACACATTATTAACTTTTAATATAAATCATTTTAACTTATAAAATCATATATTTTCACACTTTAAAAACAATCATTTAAATACCTTTATTTCTATGATTTTATAAAGTCAAATTTCCATACAAAAATCAAATTAAATAACAATTAAATTTTCATTTCTTTAATTAAATTCTTAACTTAACAACTAAGTTTAAATTTCCAAAATATAACTTATTTCCATTTATTTTACTTAATTAAAGATTCACTTTAAACAAATTTCACAAAATTCAATTTAAGTTATATTTCCAAATTCAGCTTAAATATTCATTTATTTCATATTTTAATTTATAGAAAATCATTAACACTTTTAAAAATTATTATTACTTAATAAAATCATTAAATTCATCTTTTAAATCAAATTTGTCATATATTTTTACTTTACATAAATTCCATTTATAAACAAAATCATAAAGTCCAAAATTGACTTATATTTCAAATTCTACTTCACCATTTACTTAATTCACTTATTTAATTTGTAGAAAATCACTAATATTTTATAGAAATCATTTTAATAAAATTTAAATCAAAATATCATAATATTTACATTTTTTAAAATATTTTAAAAATTTTAGAAAAATATATAAACCACGGGTCTGTATACAATTTTCTAGTCTAGGTCAAGTGATACGGATATGTATCATTTCAATCCATAGTTTACAAAGAAAAACCGGGTTCTATCATTTCAAACCCGCAATCCCAAGTTAAATAAAATAAATAAAAGGTCGCTCAGGCTTATCATTTCAGCCCATAACGATCTTTCCCTATTCTAAAGTCTGTTCGGGTATGTATCATTTCAACCCATAGTGAACCTAACCTACAGGGAACTTGCAGTGTGATAAATTGATAAAATAACAGAATAGCATGAAATAACAGTAATATATGATATAACATATATAATAACAGGGGTAAACATTATATGATCATAATAAAACAGTTATAACAGGATGATAAAATTTTACAGATTCAAATGGTGTCAGTTTACTAGTTATATAAGTACACATCGTCTAGTGAGAATTACTCACTTGTTTAAGCTGGAGATGACGACCAAACACACAACACAGAATCTTTGAAGGCACGACAACATGAATATTATTTGAGTGAGAGAGCCAAAGATGAATCTCCTTGGATACATTTGAACAAAACAATAAACAACACATAAGTTTCAACACAAGATACCATTAAACAATGCTAGAATTGGATGCATAAAACAAAGCCAAACTGTTTGCACTTGCTTTCTACCATCTATGCTTCAGCTATGATCTGAAATAGCATGGCTACAGCATGGTTTTAGATCAGGTTTGGGTTGCTAAAGGTCGGTCATAGCATGGGAAAATGATGGAGCAAAGGTTTTTGAGCATGAAACAACAACTACATGGCAACACACACTGTTTTCAAGGCACTAAAGGTCACGGCCAAGGCACTCCAAGTCACGGCCAGTCTTCAGGTGGTCAACTACAGGTATGGCAGAGGTGTATGGGTCAGGAAAAGGCTGGTGGTGGTGGTGTATGGGTCGGCCTAACCTAGAGAAAGTGGTGCAACATTTGGTGATGTAGAAACTACCAATACAAGGCAAAGGCATGGGTTCAAGGCCACTACAAGGCTCGGGCAAGGCATGGAGGGGCATGGCCATGGCTCAGGGGGTCAGGTGGTGATGTGGCATGATGTGTCAGGTCTGGAACAGGAGGTGGTGGTCGTATATGGTCGGCCATGTGGTGGAGAGAGGTGATGGAAGGTGGATGGCTCGGCTTGTATGCATATAGGTGATGTTTGTGCAACTTTGGTGGAGTTTCATCACATAGGGGCTCGACTATGGCATAGGAAGGTGCTGGAGGTGCTGTTGGTCAGATGGTGTGGTGGTGGAGGTGGCCAAGGTGGAGGAGGAAGGAGGCCAATCCAATAGAGATGAAGAAGGCAAGTGCAAATCACAAAAGAAAACAAAGAAAACATGAAAAGAAAAGAAGTTTGTTACCAAATTTTTGAAT
Source organism: Allium fistulosum (assembly GCA_030737815.1). NCBI lineage: Eukaryota > Viridiplantae > Streptophyta > Magnoliopsida > Asparagales > Amaryllidaceae > Allium > Allium fistulosum. The sequence goes on along the minus strand of CM060907.1, from coordinate 1,111,121,448 downwards.
AATAAGGAGATGGCCATATTTTTTTTTGTTGAGAAATGATTGAGGAAGTGTAATTCACGTGAAAATGAAGATGAGGCTGAAGCTATGCAGTTAAAGCGCTCGGCAGATTCAATGCGGTAGAGGTGGAAAAAGTCATAGCGGGGATATAGCGAGGATATAGCAGGATATAGCCGATGACTCTAAAATAGCATATAAAGCTTGTACTTAATGTTTTTAAAAATATATAAATGGTAATTAAATGAAAATTTAACATTTAATTGAATTATAATTAATACATAAATAATTTTAAATAAAAACATGTGCGAATATACTATGAATAAGCGTAAAACTATTATATAACATAAGTGAATTTAGTAGAATATTAGAGTATTTTCATTTTTGAAACTATATTAAAAATTACAATTAAATAAATAAATTTCATAATTTTTATAATGTATAATTATCATTTTCCAATTCATTTCTTTTAAAGAAGATATAGCGGAAATAGCGGGAATAACGAGATATATCGGAAATAGCGGGGCTTAAAGCGGAAAGGCTATATTTGGGGCTATATGGAAAAATCATAGCGGTAGAAATCCGCTATGAGATATAGCAGGGTTATAGCGGGGTAATAGCGGGGCATTAACTGCACAGGGCTGAAGTGAAATGAAGTATACGGCCAAAATCAATAAAGAGAGGAGTTGGGAAAATGAAAGGTCGGAAGAGGAAAAGACTTTGGAAATCTAAGAGTTTCAAGTCTTTTCAAATTTCCACAAATTCATTTTAATTTTATAAATACATAACAAGGCTGATAATAAAGATAAATAAACTCAGAAAATAAAATAAATAAGAAAAGAAAATAAATAAATTTAAATAAAAATCAAATGAATAAAGAAAATGGCAATATATACATAACTAGGCTTTATAAATTTGAAACAAATTCAAATGAACTTTAGACAATCTTTATGTACTTGAAAAATATTTATAAATAAAGATAAGAACACATAATAAAAATTAATTCACAAAAATAAATAAATATAATTTAATTAAATATAATTTAATGAAGAAAATAGCAGAAAAATGGAAACTAGGCTTTATAAATTGAAATAAATTCAAGTATACTTTAGAAAAATTATATTATCATTTTAAAAATATTAAAAGACATAAAACAACATATTAACACATATTGAAACAAAATATGACAATAAAAATATAATTTATATGATTTAAAATAAATAATATTGCAAAATAAACAGTTTATACACAAAATTGAAAATTACATAACTTCTACAATATAAGTCCGTTTTCAACGAAACGAAAAGCAGTATTCATGGAATTAAATCTATTTTCATAATAAAATATAAAATTTAAGAATTTGAATTATTTAAATTTAAAGTTAAAAGTCAAAGTTTGACCAGTTTGAACAGAAATTCACTTTTCAGTGAAATATCTAATTTATACTGGTTTGAAACTAATTCACACAAGAATCAAAATTTATATTTAGAAATGAAATGTTTGAAATAAAACAAGTTTAAAATAATTTAAAATTAAATAAAGTCAAATTTAAATATATGCAGAAATCTAGGGTTGTTACAATGCTAGAGGTTTTAGTCATAGATGGATCTATTGGATTTTTACCTTGCTTAGAACTGGAAACTCTAGTATTATGGTTAACAGTATACTAGGTAATAGAATTCAATCTAAGAGAGGTTTAAGGAAAGGGGGTCCCTTATCGCCTTTATTATTTAACTTAGCTGCTGATGTTTTTGCTAAAATTATTAAAAGAACAGTGGATAATGAATCTCTTGGACGTGTAGGCAATGAAATTTCGCGTAATGGTTTATCGGTTCTTCAATTTGCTGACGATACCTTACTTTTTTCTTCCCATCTTCCAAGACACATCATTACCCTTAAGTTTATCCTTTACAGTTTTGAACTTTTATCTGGTTTAAGAATAAATTTTGATAAAAGTTCCGTTTTAGTTTTAAATGATTCTGATAAAGTTGAAAACTTAGTTGCTAATACTCTTAATTGCAAAACCATGAGCTTTCCTTTTGACTACCTTGGTTTTGTGATTAGACCCACCAAACTCAAACATGACAACTTGATTATTATCATTGATAAAATTAAAAATAAGATTTCTAACTGGAATGCGAGATTTCTATCTAGAGCAGGTAGACTAGTTTTAATAAATTCAGTTTTATCAGCTCTTCCGATTTATTGGATGTCCTTGCATTTATTCCCGGTTTGGGTTATTGATAAAATTGATAAGATTAGAAGAGATTTCCTATGGAGTGGAGAAAACTCTAGTAATAATATTAAATGTCTAGTTAACTGGGAAACTGTCTATAAGGCCAAAAAAGAAGGTGGATTAGGTGTTATTAATTTGTGTAATATGAATTTGTCTCTGTTAGGTAAATGACTTTGGAAGTTCAAAGATATAAATGATAACGCTATTTGGAAAGAGATCATTTCTAAATATTACTATAATGGAAATAGCAATTTATATCAAATTGCTTCTCCAGTTACTCAAAATATATCTAACTTTTGGAAAAACATTTTATAATGTAATGAGATTTTTAATTTAGGAATAAATACAATTGTTCACTCTGGTAATCGTACTTTGTTTTGGCATGACCGTTGGATTTCGGTCTTGCCTCTTAAGGTAGAATTTAAGGATCTGTATGATATTTGTAACTTTAAGTTTGCTTTAATCAACGAAGTTTATTCTCCAGAAAATGATCCTCCTTGGAATTTCAGTTTTAGCAGAATTTTAGTTGATTCAACTTTTAGACAACTTTCTTTGCTTTATGCCAGATTAAATCTTTATAATATTGATAATGACAATGATTTTATTAGTTGAGAATGGGATAAAAGTAAGAAATATACTTCAAATTCTGTAACGCCCCACCTCTATACCCACGCTAGCCAAGAACACTACGGTGTAATGCTGTCAACTAGCACGGAGAATAAGGCTGTTGAGGAGCGACCATCCATGTAACTTCTTTGTGCGAGCACCGATATGTCAGATAGTATAGCATGTACTTCATTTAAGGAGGAAGTCCGACATACCGATACAAACCCAATGCTATCACACAGTGGCTATATATAATTTTCGGAAACAGACATAGAAATAAACATAACATAAATCAGTCACAGACATCCATATCACAAAGGCGGAAAAAGATATGAATATATATATAACACATGAAAGTGTACATCAGAGTAGTGGTCAGAAAGATCCACGATAATACAAAAGAATAGCAACACGTGCTACACAAAAGAATACATCTATGAGTCGGTATCTCAAATGTATACAACAATAAAAAAGAACTACTAATCTAAGTAGTTAGCCAAAAGTTAGAGTAATCCAGAGGAGAAGTCAAGCAGGAGCACCTGTAACATCTCGGTCTGACCCGAGTATTATTTATAAGAAAATAATAAACGGATCAGTCTAGCTATAAATATCAGATGATATGGTACAAAATAAAAGACATGGCATGAACATGTAATAACCATAATGGCATACTACTATAAGTATGTAAATGATAATCAACAAGAGATTAATCAATATCACAAGAATCTTCTCAAAGATAAAATAGGGTATCATACCCTAAACTAGTATTCATAACAAGTCAATGACACACGAATTCACCAATGCACAAAAATTGATATCATATCAATGAAAATCATGAAAATTGGTGAAGCACAAATTCCAGAAATCAACACACGAAATCCAGAAATCACATAAAAAGGGGGAGGCCTATCACAAGAACGGGAGCATGAAAACTCACCAATGCGTGTAACACATGAACGAGAAGCTATCTCATGGAAGCTATCCATTAAATTTTAACACATGAATGGCCCGAAGACCATGGGGCGCTACCCCACATATGTGATGGTGAAACATCACACAAACGGGGTTTAGTCTCTCTCGTAGACAAAGAGACATCGCACAATTGCTAGTCTAAATCACAAAAATGATCATCATGATCATCAAGAAGTGTCAATCACACCAAGCTAGTAAATATATGAGTTTAGCTTCATGTCCCATAACCACTTTCTTAACTTAAATATTTACGAACAAGTTGTAGGTCTTCACTAGAACATTGTCACAAAAGGGTTCAATCGAACAAGTCCAAGAGCTAAACGACGAAGTGAACGCGAGCGTTTCATACCACTCGTTTTACTAGGTCGTTTAATTCGATTTCTCATCCGAGTGAAGTAAAGGCTTGTATATACTAGTAGATTTGAAATCAGTTTGAGAAAACGAACTTTTGATATTTAAAATAGTGTTGAAATCATTTGGAAGAAAGGGTTTTGATATTTACTACTAGTATTAAAACCTTCATGTTTTTAAAGTGACAAATCACAGAAATCGATTGTAGAATCAACAAGTCACAAAAATTCGCGTTTGAAGACGTGAATGAAATCCAAGGAAATTAGCTCAAAATGCATCAGAGTAGAAAATAGGAAGTGCGGCCAAACATGCCGAGCGACCTAAGGAAATATAGGTCGAAACCTAAAAAGTGATGCGACCTAAGCTGCTACGCGACCTAACAGTGTCAAGCTAAGGAGTGCAAGCAGGTCAAACGACCTAGCGACCTAAGCAGTGATGAGGCCATGCGACCTAAGGAATAACGACCTAATGGGGTTGTGAGGTCGATCGACCTAAAGTCAAATGACGTAACCGAGCGACCTAAAGTCAAACGACCTAAGTCCTAGCGACCTAGGGTTTTCACGCGACCTAAAGTGGTTCACGACCTAAAGAATTCAAGGCTGGGCGATTTAACTCGTGGTGAGCTAATCGTAGGTAGAACGACCAAGCGGGTTACAAGCTATGGCCGAGCGACTTAAGGATCACGACCTAACTGCGAGGCGACCTAAGGAGTTACGACCCATATGCCGTATGCGACCTACGACCTAGAGACCTAGCATGCGAGCGACCTAAGTCCAAAATGAAAATCTGCAGGCAGTGGCTTCTAGACAGCGCGACCTAGGGTCCAGAATTTGCCAAAAACGCTGAAAAATTGAGTTTCTCACCAATCCAATCCAAATCCAATGCAAACATACATGCTAAAGTGATGGGGAATCATTCCCAACAGTTCAATGACGATTATAGGCAAGATGTGAGATAAATATCTCACCTTTGCACCAAAAACCAATGAAGATGAAGCTTGAAGCAAAACAATGACAACAACAAGCTTGAATCAATGTCTTCACTTGAATTCAGAGTAGATGTTGGATTTGCAATGAAGAATAAAGCTTTGGAGTTTTAATTTCCCATTCCCTCCACCATTTTTGAAGAAGCTTGAATGTATATGCAAATAGAAATGAAGTGTGCAGAGAAGGAAGGGGTTGGGCTGAGTTAGTGAATGGTTCAGCCCCAAACCAAACTCAAAGCAAAAAGTGATGAAAATTTCACTATCTCCAAACATATCGAAGTTTACACTCAAAAAGATCGCAAACGTCATTTTGAACTCAATGAGGATGGTATCGAGTCCTAATTTGACCGTATGCAAAAAGTAGCTTTTCGGACTAACATCCGACTAACGATAAAATATTTAAATAAAATATTTAAATATCTAATCGACAAATATGCGGGTTGTTACAGACTCCCCTCCTTAAAGAAATTGCATCCTCGCAATATATAGGGTGGAAATAAAAAGTAACAACCATAAAAGCATATTAACACAAAAAGAAATTTGAAATAAGAAGTTTACCTTAAAGAGCATGAGAAAGTAATTCCGGATGTGTTCGCTAGATGAATTCTCTAGTTTCCCAAGAGCAATCCTTAGGATTTGAGGACCATTGAACTTTAACAAGTGGAACATCTTTATTTCGAAGTCGTTTGATCTCCGAAGCAATAATTCGAACAGGATGCTGCTCATAAGTTAAATTAGGTGAAACTTCAATCTCTTCCACAACACCAGGCTCAAGAATAGAATCGGAATCCCGAAGGCACTTCCGTAATTGAGAAACGTGAAACATGTCATGCATGGCAGAAAACTGAGCCGGTAATGAAAGGCGATAAGCCATGGAACCAATACGTTCAGTGATAGGAAATGGCCCAATATATCGAGGCGCTAACTTTCCCGATCGACTGAAGCGTACAACACCCTTCATAGGTGAAACACGAATAAATACAAGATCTCCCACAGAAAATTCTAATTTTCTTCTTCGGTTATCGGCATAGGATTTTTGTCTACTCTGGGCTTCTTTCATCCTATGTCGAATAAGTTCAATCTTTTCTGTGGAATCCCGAATAAAGTCTGGACCTAAGACCAGCTTCTCACCGGCCTCAAGCCAACAAGAAGGAGATCGGCATGGCCTTCCATATAGTGCCTCAAAAGGAGCCATACCAATGCTAGATTGGAAGCTGTTATTATAGGAAAATTCAACAAGTGACATATGATCTTCCCAACTTCCACCAAAGTCAAGCACACAAGAACGAAGAAGATCTTCAAGTGTTTGATTCACACGCTCAGTTTGTCCATCGGACTGGGGGTGATAAGCGGTGCTAAAATTAAGCTTCGTTCCCAAAGCTTTTTGAAGACTCTTCCAGAATCCACTAATAAACAATGGATCACGATCACTAACAATAGAAGTAGGAAGTCCATGCAGTTTAACAATTTCTTTAATAAAGAGTTTGGCCAGAAGAGGAACGGTTCGGTTCGACCGAACGGGAATAAAATGGACGGATTTGGTAAGCCTATCCACAATCACCCACAAACTATTATGACCCGAACGAGAACGGGGAAGGCCATCAATAAAATCCATGGAAATTTGATCCCACTTCCAAACTGGAATTTCCAACGGATGCAATAACCCACCGGGCCTTTGATGTTCGGCCTTAACAAGTTGGCAAGTCATGCAACACTTAACAAAGTTAGCAATATCGGATTTCATTCCCTCCCAGTAATAAAGTTGCTTCATATCAGAGTACATTTTACTACTACCGGGATGAATGGAAAATTTGGAACGATGAGAATCTTCTAAAATATCTTTACGAAGATCTCTAATATTTGGCACGATAAGTCTACCAAATTTTCGAATGCCGCCTCGAGAATCGATATCAAAGTCTTTCAAACCTTCAATATCGGTTTTATCCCTAATGTTCTGGCTAAGAAGAGCCAATTCGGGATCTAGCCTCTGAGCTTCAAGAATGTGGTCTAAAAGAGAAGGATGAGCCTCAAGGCTACATAAAACCAGAGATGAACATAAATCGGAGACACGATCTCTAATCTCACAAGCAGATAAAACCTCGAGATCGTTCCATTCAGATATCATCATGGAAACAACCGCTTGTTGCTTGCGACTAAGTGCATCGGCAACTCGATTTCCCTTTCCGGGAGTATAAAGAATATCAAGATCATAAGAGGCAAGGAATTCGAGCCAATGTTGTTGACGCAAATTAAGTTCCTTTTGAGAAAATAAATATTTTAAAGACTTATGATCAGTCTAAAGTATAAAATTTTCTCCCAAAAGATAATGTCGCCAAATTCGAAGGGCGAAAACGATAGCCGCGAGTTCTAAATCATGTGTGGCATATCTAGTCTCAGCCGACTTCAATTGCCTAGAAGCATAAGCAATAACACGTTCTTTTTGCATAAGAACGGCACCCAAACCAACGCGACTAGCATCGGTATAAACGACAAAATTTTGATTCCCATCGGGAATAACAAGAACAGGAGCATCAGAAAGGAGTTCTTTTAATTTCTGAAAAGAAGTTTCACATTTGTCCGACCAAATGTATTTAACACCTTTCTTTGTTAAGCCAGTAAGAGGCACAGCAATCTTAGAAAAGCCTTTTATGAAATGGCGGTAATAACCTGCCAATCCGAGAAAGCTACGGATTTCAGTCACGCTCTCCGGTCTCTTCCAATTTTGAATCGCTTCAATCTTTGAAGGATCCACTGATATTCCAGATTCGGAAATAATATGACTGAGAAACTTCACACTAGATTGCCAAAAATGGCATTTAGAAAATTTTGCCTTTAATTGATTGCTCCTAAGAGTTTCCAATACACTCCGAAGATGCTTTTCATGTTCCTCCTCGGTTTTGGAATACACAAGAATATCATCAATAAAGATGAGAACAAACTGATCGAGGCATTCTTTGAACACTCGATTCATGAGGTCAACGAAATAAGCCGGAGCATTCGTTAACCCAAATGGCATAACTAGCCACTCATAAGATCCATAATGAGTACGGAAAGAAGTTAAAGGAATACTATCCTCTGCAATACGAAGCTGATGAAAACCGGTAGCCAAGTCCAATTGTGAAAAGACTCTAGCACCACTAAGCTGATCGAATAGATCATCAATCCGAGGCAAAGGATATTTATTTTTAATAGTTAGATCATTAAGCTTGCGGTAGTCTACGCAAAGCCTAAGTGTACCATCAGACTTATTTACGAAAATAGCTGAAGCTCCCCAAGGCGAGGAACTAGAGCGAATAAGTTGCTTCGTCTCCAATTCGGATAATTGTTTGCGCATCTCTTCATTCTCCTTATTGGACATGCGATAAGGAGGACGGGTAATAGGTTGAGCTCCAGGTATAAGATTAATTTTGAACTCAATTGCTCGCTTAGGTGGTAATCCTAAGACGGGCTCAAATATGTCAGAAAATTCACGAACGACGCGAATAAGAGAAATGACATCCTCTTCATCATCATTGTCACATCACGAGGATTTAAAGAATATAAAGATGCAACCAAAGCAGAATCCGAATCTTTAAGAATAATAGAAATCTGCTTAACAGATAGTGGATGTCGAAGATAAATAGTCCGCTCAGGACATAGGATATGAGCTTCATAACGATTAAGCCAATCCATACCCAAAATCATACCAAAGCCTAAATAACGCATGACATGCAAATCGGCTAGGAAAGAAAAATCACACAAAATAATCTCCACGTCTTTACAAAGCAGACTAAGAGTTGCGGATCCACCAACTGGATTGGCAATTCTTAAAGAAGTCATTAAATCAACAACACTTAAAGAAAAAGTATCGACAAGTTCCTTTGATATAAAAGAATGGGATGCACCCGTATCAAAGAGAACTTTAATAGGTTGATCATGAAATATAATAATGCCATCAAGGACAGAATGAGACATACCTTGACTGCGAGATGTGTTGCCAGGGGCTTGAGCAACGTTTAACGTTCCCTCTTTGCTTTGAAGCCTAGGGCATAAATGCATAAAATGATCTGGACTTTTACAATAGCGACAAAAGCGGGGCTTTGAACATTTGTTCACAAAATGGCCCTTAGCACCACAGTTGAAGCATTTCCTATCATTGGGGGAAAATGTCTTTGCAGCAGGAGTTGCTTGTTTACCCTTTTTGTTGGGATAAGGATCTTTGAACTTGTTAGGCCTTTTCTTGTTGTTGATGTTTGGTTTGGAAGCCACCACTTCAACATCACTGTCCTTATCAGCCTCTTCAAGACGAAGAGCGATATCAATGAGTTGGTCGAAAGAAACTTCTAATTTTAGAAGTAATGGCTTCTTGAGGTTCTTGTTTAAGCCATAGACGAACCTATGGTTCTTCTTCAATGGGGTGTTGATGTATTCAACCCCATATTTGGACAGTGACTCGAAGGATGCGACATAGTCTGTTACAGAGGATTCACCTTGAACAAGGTCTATGAAACGACGAGCCAATGTCGCTTTCTCTGCTTTTGGTATGAATTTTAATTCGAAGCGTTCCTAGAATTGCTCCTAGGTGAGATCAGCTTCATTAATTTCAGAAATAAGAAGTTCGTACCAATCCAGTGCTCTCTCTTGGAGCATACTGGAAGACACCTGAACACGGTGAAGATCGACAAGATTCATGCGAGAAAAGATTCGATCGCATGTTCTTAACCAAGCCTGGACCTCAATAATAGTTTCGGAACCTTTGAATGGTTTCCCACCCAAGTTGGTATAATCGTTGCACAAACGTGCAAATCCAGACTTAGGATGAGTAGGTTCCTGATTAGGACCAGCTGCTTGAGCATTCTTTACTAAATCAAGAAGCTGTTGAGCAGTCATGAAAACTCCATCCTGGGGAGTAACAGTAGATGGTCCAGCTCTGGGACGACCTGGTCTAGACATTCTCTTCTTTAAGGAAGAGAAAAGAAGAAAAGTTATTCTCCAAGTAAATATCAAGCAAATCTTGATAGATAAAACAAGGATACATAAAAGGGAATAGGATGAGTTGGTTCGAAGACTCGACTTAAATCCTAAGGCACGACTCCTAAGTTGGACTTAGGACGATGATCCTTGTTAAGTTATTCTACATTGTTCCAAAGTTTGGCTCCAATACCAAGCTGTAACGCCCCACCTCTATACCCACGCTAGCCAAGAACACTACGGTGTAATGCTGTCAACTAGCACGGAGAATAAGGCTATTGAGGAGCGACCATCCATGTAACTTCTTTGTGCGAGCATCGATATGTCAGATAGTATAGCATGTACTTCATTTAAGGAGGAAGTCCGACATACCGATACAAACCCAAAGCTATCACACAGTGGCTATATATAATCTTCGAAAACAGACATAGAAATAAACATAACATAAATCAGTCACAGACATCCATATCACAAAGGCGGAAAAAGATATGAATATATATATAACAAATGAAAGTGTACATTAGAGTAGTGGTTAGAAAGATCCACGATAATACAAAAGAATAGCAACATGTGCTACACAAAAGAATACATCTATGAGTCGGTATCTCAAATGTATACAACAACAAAAAAGAACTACTAATCTAAGTAGTTAGCCAAAAGTTAGAGTAATCCAGAGGAGAAGTCAAGCAGGAGCACCTGTAACATCTCGGTCTGACCCGAGTATTATTTATAAGAAAATAATAAACGGATCAGTCTAGCTATAAATATCAGATGATATGGTACAAAATCAAAGACATGGCATGAACATGTAATAACCATAATGGCATACTACTATAAGTATGTAAATGATAATCAACAAGAGATTAATCAATATCACAAGAATCTTCTCAAAGATAAAATAGGGTATCATACCCTAAACTTGTATTCATAACAAGTCAATGACACACGAATTCACCAATGCACAAAAATTGATATCATATCAATGAAAATCATGAAAATTGTTGAAGCACAAATTCCAGAAATTAGCACACGAAATCCAGAAATCGCATAAAAAGGGGGAGGCCTATCACAAGAATGGGAGCATGAAAACTCACCAACGCATGTAACACATGAACGAGAAGCTATCTCATGGAAGCTATCCATTAAATTTTAACACATGAACGGCCCGAAGACCATAGGGCGCTACCCCACATATGTGATGGTGAAAAATCACACAAACGGGGTTTAGTCTCCCTCGTAGACAAAGAGACATTGCACAATTGCTAGTCTAAATCACAAAAATGATCATCATGATCATCAAGAAGTGTCAATCACACCAAGCTAGTAAATATATGAGTTTAGCTTCATGTCCCATAACCACTTGCTTAACTTAAATATTTACGAACAAGTTGTAGGTCTTCACTAGAAAATTGTCACAAAATGGTTCGATCGAACAAGTCCAAGAGCTAACCGACGAAGTGAACGCGAGCGTTTCATACCACTCGTTTTACTAGGTCGTTTAATTTGATTTCTCATCCGAGTGAAGTAAAGGCTTGTATATACTAGTAGATTGGAAATCAGTTTGAGAAAACGAACTTTTGATATTTAAAATAGTGTTGAAATCATTTGGAAGAAAGGGTTTTGATATTTACTACTAGTATTAAAACCTTCATGTTTTTAAAGTGACAAATCACAGAAATCGATTGTAGAATCAACAAGTCACAAAAATTAGCGTTCGAAGACGTGAATGAAATCCAAGGAAATCAGCTCAAAATGCATCAAAGTAGAAAATAGGAAGTGCGGCCTAACATGCCGAGCGACCTAAGGAAATATAGGTCGAACGCCCTAAAAAGTGATGCGACCTAAGCTGCTACGCGACCTAACAGTGTCAAGCTAAGGAGTGCAAGCAGGTCAAACGACCTAGCAACCTAAGCAGTGATGAGGCCATGTGACCTAAGGAATAACGACCTAATGGGGTTGTGAGGTCGAGCGACCTAAAGTCAAATGACCTAACCGAGCGACCTACGACCTAAGTCCTAGCAACCTAGGATTTTCACGCGACCTAAAGTGGTTCACGACCTAAAGAATTCAAGGCTGGGTGATTTAACTCGTGGTGAGCTAATCGTAGGCAGAACGACCAAGTGGGTTATGAGCTATGGCCGAGCGACTTAAGGATCACGACCTAACTGCGAGGCGACCTAAGGAGTTACGACCCATATGCCATATGCGACCTATGACCTAGCGACCTAGCATGCGAGCAACCTAAGTCTAGAACGAAAATCTGCAGGCAGTGGCTTCTAGACAGCGCGACCTAGGGTCCAGAATTTGCCAAAAACGTTGAAAAATTGAGTTTCTCACCAATCCAATCCAAATCCAATGCAAACATACATGCTAAAGTGATGGGGAATCATTCCCAACAATTCAATGACGATTATAGGCAAGATGTGAGATAAAAATCTCACCTTTGCACCAAAAACCAATGAAGATGAAGCTTGAAGCAAAACAATGACAACAACAAGCTTGAATCAATGTCTTCACTTGAATTCGGAGTAGATGTTGGATTTGCAATGAAGATTAAAGCTTTGGAGTTTTAATTTCCCATTCCTTCCACCATTTTTGAAGAAGCTTGAATGTATATGCAAATAGAAATGAAGTGTGGAGAGAAGGAAGGGGTTGGGCTGAGTTAGTGAATGGTTCAGCCCCAAACCAAAGCTCAAAGCAAAATGTGACGAAAATTTCACTATCTCCAAACATATCGAAGTTTACACTCAAAAAGATTGCAAACGTCATTTTGAACTCAATGGGGGTGATATCGAGTCCTAATTTGACCGTATGCAAAAAGTAGCTTTTCGGACTAACATGCGACTAACGATAAAATATTTAAATAAAATATTTAAATATCTAATCCACAAATATGCGGGTTGTTACATTCTTTCTACAGATTCATTAAATTTTCGGGTACAATAAATAACTCTTTTAAATATATGTGGAAATCTAATGCTCCTCCCAAATCCAAAATTCACATGTGGTTAATTCTTCATGGAAAACTGAATACAATCGAATTTTTTAAAAGAAAAAATATTCTAAATAATAATAAATGTTATTTTTGTAATCTGTATCTTGAGGACATTCATCATATATACTATATTGTATGTATTCTAATTACATTCTAATCAATACTTTTAAAATTTTTAACTTTAATATAACAACTAAAATTTCGGATTGTGATTTTTACTGGAATATTTATAGATTCAAGTTCAATAAGGATATTAGATTTTTACTAGACACTTTATTCATTATTATTAGTTGGTTTATTTGGTTTGAAAGAAATCAAAGAATTTTCAATACTAATAATTGTCATTTTAACAAATTGAATTTTACAATTTCTACATATTGTTTTAATTGGATCTCTAACCCCAAATATAAATTAGCCAAAAATATCCTTTTCAAAAGGTATCTTAACAAGGTTAACCATAATATTAATTTCTTTAAACACAACAATAATTTTTTTAACATTAATAATAGTATTATTAATATTTTCTCTAATTTTGATGATGATTTCACTTCTAATCAGAACTTACTTATGATTAAAGGTTCATAAGATTGACCAGTCTCAATATTTGTACTTGTCTCTTTTTGTTATTGTCCAGTTAGTCTTATTTAGGTTCTTATTTAGGTTTTTATTTCCTTCCTTATTAATACATATATATGTATATTTATTATATAAATATACATATATATGTATCATTCTAATTTTTTCTTTAGTCTTTTTCCAGTTACAGGTATGGGAGATAGGATATCAGATTCATTTTGCAGGTTTTCTTATCTTCAGATAGCAGGACACCAGATGGTAGATAGGTCAGCAGAGCAGAGTATCTTCATCCAGGAGGCATATTCTTCAGTTTGGTACCCCTTTCTCTTGATCAGAGGCTTCAGAGCGGTTTCTCTTTTCAGCAGATTCACCTTTTCTGATTCAGTCGGTTGGAGCTTCCTCATTAGTCTGGGACGTCATCTAGTAGTTTTTGTTTTTTTCCTCTAGTTTTTTAGGTTCTTCTAACACCTTAATATCGGGCGGTGGCCTTGCCGGAGCTCGATATCGAGGTGTGATGGGTGGTGGCCTTGCCAGAACTCATCTTAGGAGAACCTAAGATTTGTTATCTATGTATTTGGTTTTTCTTACCTGCCAGGCTTGTTGGTAGCACTTTATATTCGATATATATATATATATATATATATATATATATATATATATATATATATTTGCATGTGTTCTCTCCTCTATTCGTAGAGGATCACACATTTTTCTCAAAAAAATATATATTTACAAATCAAAATGTTGAAATTCTGGGTCGTTACAAATAATTTCATAAAAATTCCAATAATTCATTTATTAATCAAACGATGGCATAATCATACATTACATATCATAAAATCAACAAGCAACCCAGAAAACCATAAAATCCAAAATAGCACAAGCATAAATGAGATGGTTTCATTATTATTCACCATGATTTGATAATGAGTCTTGTGATTTGAAGGTTGATTTTGTTTCTTTAGCTTTTCCTTTTGATTTTCTAAGCTTTCTTCCTCTACTCTTCTTATTTAATGACCGACCTTCCCATTCTTTTCTTTTGATTGTTTTTATGTTGTGAAGATGAGAATAATATGGGAGGCGAAGGGTTTAAGGCATAAAAGATAAACCTATATCTACTTTGCCCCTCTCATACATTCTTTTCTACGTTAAATTTTAAAACAAATCTTAAAGTTAATTAGTTACGGCCTAACCTTGTTAGTTATCAAATCTCAATCCCTTTATCACACTACACGTCACATTATTCTATTTAATTTATTTAATTAAATATCCTAAATAGCAGTAATCAAAATTAGGGGTGTTACAGGCTCCACTTCTTAAAGAATTTTATCGTCAAAATTCAGTAAGGACTACATAATAAGCATATCAAACATGCAAACATTTAAAACAACCAATGCTAGAATATCCTACCAGCAACATTGTCTATATATCAAATACAAAACATACCATCCTAATAATTCAGGATGAGTTTCTCTAATCCTATCCTCTATCTCCTAAGCACAGTCCTTCTCATTGTTACTCCATTGGAATTTCACTAACTTGACTGGCTTATTCCTTAATTTCTTCTCATCTATAGCTACAACACAAACCTATTTCCTAACAAAAGTCATATATGCTTCCTCTACTAAATCTTCCAATGTTGTCGGTGCAATAATATTCTCTAGATCATGAAGACACTTTGTAAGATGAGAAACATGTAAAACGTTATGAACTCCTGCCAAACTATTGGTAACTCTATCTAATAAGCGAGTTTCCCGATCCTTTCTATGGTAGAAAATAGACCTACATATCTCGATGCCAATTTTTCTATCTTTCCTACCGCACCACACCTTTTGTCGGCGATATTTTAACTAAAACATAGTCTCCAACCGAGAACTCTAAATTCTTGTCTCTTATCTACATAAAATTTTATACCTAGACCAAGCTTTCATCATCCTTGTTCGGATCAATTCAATCTTTTCTATGGCTTCTATCACCATATCTGGACCAAGAAACAATCTGTCTTCGGTCTCTAACCAGTATTTTGGTGGTTTGCATGACCTTTCATAAAAAGTTTTGAAAGATGTCATTCCTATACTAGTTTGATAATTATTATTATTGGAAAAATCGACTAAGTGCAAATGGTCTTCCCATGACCCTCCAAAGTCTAATACATATGCTCTTAACAAATCTTTAAGAATTTTGTTAACTCTTTCCATTTGCTTGTCCATTTGTAGACGGTAAGCGGTACTCATTTTCAGCTTGGTACCTTACACTTCTTGTAGACCATTCCAGAATTCACTAGTGAATAAAGCATCTCTATTACTAACCATACTACTAGGAATACCATGCAGTCTAACAATATTCCATAAACAACTTCGCAAAGGTAGGTGTCGTCCTTGTCGAGTTAACGTGAATAAAGTGTGCGCTCTTAATCAGTCAATCTACCATGACCCATTTACTTTCATTTCCCCTATTAGACCTTGGCAACCCATCAGTAAAATCCATGGATATGGAATCCCATTACCAAAGTGGCACTTCTAAAGCTTGAAGCAACCCACATGGTTTCCGATG
This sequence comes from Allium fistulosum, assembly GCA_030737815.1. Lineage (NCBI taxonomy): Eukaryota > Viridiplantae > Streptophyta > Magnoliopsida > Asparagales > Amaryllidaceae > Allium > Allium fistulosum. Next base: position 1,111,105,230 of record CM060907.1, on the reverse strand, counting down.
CTTGGCATTTACTTGTAGCAATTTAAACATTGTTTTACCTATAAGCCTACATTTCTCTTCATTCCTTCCCAAAAGAAACTCCTCTTCATATCCTGATATAATTTAGTTCCATTCGGATGAATAGTAAATGTCGATCGAGGGCACTCCCTAGGAACGTTCTTCCTTAGGTTACAGACATCTAGAACACACAACCATCCCTTCTTTGTCAATCATCCATTCTGATCAAAACTAAAACCTTTTAAATCATCATTATGAGTTCCCTCTTTATGCCTTCTAATCCATTCATCTAGTCATGGATCATCTTTCTATTTAGAAGCAATCCTCTTGATCATTATTGAACGAACTTCCAAACATGATAACATTGCGATATTCCGACTAGAACTAGCCGTCAACCTTAACCTTACACCACAAGTAGTCAATGCCTCCAAATCTTTCCATTCTGCTATAGCTAACACCATACTCTGATATTTTTTGCTAAGTACATTTGCAACTTTGTTTCCTTTTCCTAGCATATACTCAATATCAAAATCATAAGCTGCCAAAAACCCAACCACCTTTGTTGCCTCATATTTAATAAATAGTAAGAGAATAAATACTTCAAAGACTTATGATCCGTAAATAACTCGAATCATTCTCCCAAAAGATAATGTCTTCACAATTTCAAAGCAAAGATTACCATTTCCAACTCTAAGTCATGAGTTGGATATCTAACTTCATGTGGTCGAAGCTGTTGAGAAGCATAGGCAATCACTTTACCTCTTTGCATCAACATAGCTCCTAACTCTGCCACACATGCATCAGTATACACTACTAAATCTTGATTTCCATCTCGAACAACTAACATGGCACATTATTCAATAAATGTTTTAGCTTTTAGAATGCTTCTTCACATTTATCGGTCCAAACATACTTTACACCCTTCCTTGCCAGTTTAGTCATAGGTGCCGCTATATGAGAGAAATCTTTGATGAATCTCTGATAATAGCCAGCTAACCCCAGAAAACTTCTTATCTTAGTCACAGTCTCTGGTCTTTTCAAGTTATTAATAACATCAATCTTAGTTGGATCTATGTATAACCCATTATTGGTTAGTCAAAAGGGCATGACTAATCATTCATACGAACCATACTTTGTTCGAAACATTGTTAATGGAACACTGTCATCCGCCACTCTCAATTGGTGAAACCCTGTTGCTAAATCCAATTGGGAAAATACTTTTCCTCCACTCAACTGATCAAACAAATCATCTATTCTTGGCAAATGATACTTATTCTTTATCGCCTTCTTATTTAACTTATGATAATCAATACACATCCTCAATGACCCATCCGATTTCTTCACGAACACCGTTGTCGCTCTCCATGGTGAACTGCTTGGTGTAATAAAATTCTTTCCTTCTAAGTCCACCAGCTGCACCATTAACTCTTTCATCTCGGTGGGTGTCATTCTGCATGGTAGTCTACTCATGGGTTCAACGATGGGTACAAGATCTATTTATAACTCAATAGCTCGTTTTGGCGGTAGTCCGGTAACCGGCTCAAAAACATTTGCATACTCTCTTACAATAATAACCTAATTCACTTCATCCTCCACTTCCATTGCACCCAATAAGCACAAATATCTAAAATCGAATTTTCTACCAAGTGTATAATTTGATCACGGCTATTAGGGCGTCTTGGTGATATCTTCCTATCTTTGCAAAATATCATAGCATCGTATTTACTTAACCATTCCATACCCAGAATATTTCCGAAAACCACAAAGTTAAACATATACAAATCCCAGATAAATGCATGACCTTAAAAGCTCAATTCTAAATATTTACATCTTATCCCATGGGTTGCATAACCTCCAATCGGATTCGCAACCCTTAAGGAATTAATAAGGTATGATGGTTCTAGCTTTAACTTATTTACAAAACATTGTGAGATAAAAGAATGTAATGCGGCAGTATCAAATAAAACTTTAATAGGAATGCCATGAATCAAAAGCATACCTTCCATCATAGACTTTTCTTTCTCCTCTGTAGTTGGTCTAGAAGTTAACGATTCCAAGGCAAAAACTTTCCCTTTCTCAGCCTTGGTCTGTACTGGACATTCAATCTTATAATGCTCCATCTGATTGTAGTTATAACACTTCATGTTCTTCTTTCATGTTGCCTTCTTTCCATTACCAGAGTGACACTCATTTGGAAAGTGCCATTTTTTATTGCAGTTATAGCAAACAACATCCGTCTTCTTTTTCTTGGCATTTCCACTCCTTTGGGCTCCCTTCATTTTGAAGAATTTCCTCTTCTTACCCTGAGAACTTTGGGCCTCTACTGACTTCTCCTTCCCAAAAGTTGAAAGCATCACCTTATTCCTTATTGCCATTTCTACCACTACATTACACGAATCTCTGAGATGTGGCATTGTTGCTCTAGCAATATCATGCTACAAACCTCGGATGAACTTCTTATTCCTCTTGATCATAGTATTTATGGTAGCATATCCGTACTTGGATAGCTCATCAAACTTAGTCGTAGAATCGAGCACCGACATTTCTCCTTGCTCCAAATTAGCAAACTTCCTAAGCATGGTTGACATGGCTACCTTGGACAAGAACCTCTCCTCAAACCTTCTTCTAAACTCAACCCATGTCAATTCTTCCCTGGGTGTCTCTACGGTCACACCATTCCACCAGTATAGAGAAGCTCCTTGCAACTGCCTAGAAGTTAACCTTCACTTCTGTTTATCATTCAAACCTAAGTCAGTAAATAATTTCTCATAGTGCAACACCCAATTCTCAACTTCAACAACATCCTCCATTCCTAGAAAAGGTTTTCCTCCAAGACTGGTATAATTATGGCTCAACTGAGCCAAATTGTTGTGAGCGGGTACCTCAGGATTAGCAACTCTCAGGTTATTAGCGTATCCTCCATCTAAACCAGAAGCAACTCCAGCTTGCATCATATACACGAAGAACTGATACATAGTCTCTATATCTACTAGTGGGATTCTAGCACTCACGTCAGCATTTGCATTTGGATTATCATTTGCTTATCGACCCAGGTTACTTCTAGTATTGGCCCAAGCATTTCCATTAGTTATGGTTCTTCTTCCATCTAGATTCACTCTTCCATTTCCTGCTTTTGTACATTACTTCCTTTGAATTTTCATATAGATCTTTGTAAGATACAAAAGAATGGTCTCAGAGAAAGGGGAAAATAAAGATATGATATATACTTATACATAGCAAATACAAATACGTTGTTATACCTTTTTCCTATACCCCAATCTTATTCTCTGATTTATTTGGATTATATTTTCAAAATCATTTTAAGTTCTACATAAACCTATGCTCTGATACCAAGTTATAACATCTCCCATTTTTAGGCTCAAAAATGAGCGCTACTGATGCTACAGTCATCAATAGTATTATTCTTTGATGACAAAATGCGGTTATGTTAATGTTACTACCAAATAACCTTTCGACCTTGTCGAAACCTGAATGAGTAGAAGACAAAGAAGAATAAGAGATAAAAGCTCCAGCAAGACCTTATGAAGGAGTCAAAGGGATGCTACAGCCAAAGGCCAGAAGTGTTATAACCCTACGAAGGGGTCAAAGGGTCAAAAGCACTGTAACGACCCGGTTTATCATGCATTCGCATTCGCACATGTCGGACTTGAATTGCTCAAAATACCGCGTTGTAAATAAAATTTGGCAAATCTCAGAATATACAGTAAATAAATAATCATAGATCACAGACACAGAGTAAGAAGTCCAGCGGAAGTAAAATAAATAGTAGTTCATGAAGCTACTATGAAAATATACAAAGTTAAATAAGATACAACAGAAGAAATAAAGTACAACAGAAGTATCAATATGATAACCAAGTACAAGCTAAACAGAACAACATAACCAAGATAGATAAAACTAGATAAGCAGATAATCTCCAGCAATTCCAATCTCCAGAAAGTGGAATCCAAATCTGTGAATACTCAGGCTGACCCGAGCGTAAATAAAAATACAAACACTCGAGTCAGGACATACATACTTATACAATATAAACCAACTCAAGTGAACTGTAATAAAGGTACAAGTAACTTAAAGAATGCTTGGGATCACCCATTCTTTAAGGATCCGTTAAACTATCTACTATGTAGTAATATCCGCTATTATAATAATGTCTAATCATAAAGTAAACATACTTTTTAATAGCGTCAAGGGGTTACCCATATAGCCCTTAACACGTAATAGTCCCAGTAGTCTATCCAGTATTAGCATACTCCCAAAATGGGGGCTACCCTCGATACTCCACAGGCTACAGGAGAAATCACAAATCGTAGTAAAGCTCGATATGGTAGGTGATAGGGCACACAAGGCAATGCCAGGGTAGATATACCAATTACACATCCGGACTGGTGGTGACGCATAGCAGCCACTACCGCCCACCTCGAACAACACTCCCAAATCAAGGGTGCGCACTAAATCAATCACAAGTAATAGAATGGAATCGTAGAAGTGTGTCCGATCAGAGGTGCTACCTCCTTGGCCCATCGATCGCTCCTGTTTTAGCCACCTTATGCCAACTCACGGGAGTTGGGTCCACGTATATACCTTAGGATCGTCACCACCATCCTACTTTATTCTGGAAACTCCACCGCGTACACAGTTGTCAAAGTGGTTTTCGGTCGACAGAGAGTATGTCCATATCCGATCCCGGTCTCTTTAACAACCAATCGTTATTATAACCCGTGGTTATAAATTTAAAACAATTTATACTTCAAAATAGAATATCATTTCAAATCCAAATCTTTATCAAAATAAAAATTAAATCAATTCCAAACCATTTCAATATATTTAAAATATCATATCATTTCAAAACTTCATTTCAAATCATTTTAATATACCAAAATATCATATCCTTTAAAAACTTCATTTCAAATCATTTAATATATCAAAATATCATATCTTTCCAAAACTTCATTTCAAATCATTTTAATATATCAAAATATCATATCTTTCCAAAACTTCATTTCAAATCATCATTTGAGTTCAAATCCAAATATTCAACTTTAAATACCTTTTTAAATTCAAAGATATCCTTTATTTATTATCATTTCAAGTCACCTTTAAATAATTTATATTCCAACAAATTAATTCATTTAAATTCATTTAAAAGTGTAAGTATTATATTTCAAATCAAGTATTCAATTTCTAAAGTTTCAATTCAATTCAATCATTTATTTCAAATAAATTTCCATAGACCATTTCCAATCTTATAAATTTCAAATATAGATTTAATCCACAAAATAACTATTCAAATTATAAAATAAGTTCCAAAGCTTTAATATCCTATATTTCATAAGTCAAATATCTTTTAAATAGATTCAAATTACAAGTAAACCAAATATTTTTCATACTAATATAAACTTCAATTATTCATTCCAAGATTTAATATCATTTCAAATTCATTTCAAAATATCAAAATATCATTTCAAAACATCATTTATTTAATTTAAATTTAAATACCATTTAACCACATTTCAAAATAGTTGTATTTCCCAAATCAACTATTCCATTTAAATCATTTAAAGTCAATTCATTATATTTAATAATTAAATATTTAATTTCAAAAATTTAATCTTTTTCAAAGATCATTTATTCATTTGAATTTATTAAAACAATGAAAATTCAACTTTCGCAGCACTTAGGAAATGCTACGAAATGTTATGTTTTAAAACAGTTCATTAACAAAAGACAGCATTTAAAATGCTGTAATATCTTAATTTAGTTTCAATTAAAATTTTAGTTAAATTTAACAACTATAGCACTAACAAAGTGCTATAATAACCCTTAGTTCAAATTTGCTATTTGGTTCATTTAAAACAACTACAGCATTTACCAATGCTGTAATATCTTTACATTATATTTCAAAAATGCTGTCAAATCAAATTCAGAGTTTTATTTACAATTTCACACATAATTAACTTTTAATATAAATCATTTTAACTTATAAAATCATATATTTTCACATTTAAAAACAATCATTTAAATACCTTTATTTCTATGATTTTATAAAGTCAAATTTCCATACAAAAATCAAATTAAATAACAATTAAATTTTCATTTCTTTAATTAAATTCTTAACTTAACAACTAAGTTTAAATTTCCAAAATATAACTTATTTCCATTTATTTTACTAAATTAAAATTTCACTTTTAACAAAGTTAATAATTTCCCAATTTAAGTTATATTTCAAAATTTTCAACTTAAACAATCATTTATTCCATATTTTAATTTACACAAAACCATTAACACTTTTTTTAAAAATTATTATTACTTAATAAAAATATTAAATTCATCCTTTAAATCAAATTTGTCATATTTCCTTACCTTACATAAATTCCATTTATAAACAAAATCATAAATTCCAAAATTAACTTATATTTCAAATTCTACTTCACCATTTACTTAATTCACTTATTTAATTTGTAGAAAATTACAAATATTTAATAGAAATCATTTTAATAAAATTTAAATCAAAATATCATAATATTTACATTTTTTAAATATTTTAAAAATTTTAGAAAAATATATAAACCACGGGTCTGTATAAAATTTTCTAGCCTAGGTCAAGTGATACGGATATATATCATTTCAATCCGTAATTTACAAAGAAAAACAGGGTTCTATCATTTCAAACCCGCAATCCCAAGTTAAATAAAATAAACCAAAACCGTTCAGGCCTATCATTTCAGCCCATAACGATTTTTTCCTATTCTAAAGTCCGTTCGGGTATGTATCATTTCAACCCATAGTGATTTTAATCTACAGAGAACTTGCAGTGTGATAACTGATAAAAATAACAGAATAGCATGAGATAACAATAACATATGGTATAACAGGTGTAAATACAGGTGTGAACATCATATGATTATAATATAGCAGTTATGACAGGATGATATGCATTTACAGATTCAAGTGATGTCAGTTTATCAACTATATAAGTACATATTAGTCTGGTGAGATTTACTCACCTCTAAATGCTGGAGATAACAAAATCAATGACACAACGGAAACAAAAGCATGATGACAAGACTACGGACTTGAGTGGAGAGCGAGATCCAATGCTACAAGTCTTGTGTTACAACCCAAAACAAACATCAAAATAGACATAAATTCAATACACTCTGAAATGGAATAACTTTGGAATAAAAAGAGATTTGAATGCCAAGTCTTTTGCCTTGCTTTCTCTACTATTTGGCACGGCCTAGGGATGTTGTTTGGCTCAGGTTTGGGCTAGGAAATGCACGGCGTAAGCGAGAACATGTAGAGGAAGTTACAACATAAGAATGTCAAGAGGCTAGGCAACATTGGAAGGTTTGTGTTCACACTTTGGGCTCGGCTAATGGTCAAATGGCTCGGCCATGTCATGCTACAGGTCTGGCCAGAGGTAGGAGGGGTGAGTAAGGGTCTGGATAGAGGTGGTGGTGGCGGCCTAAGGTGATGGTGGTGGTGGAAATGGAAGTGGTGAACAAGTGGTGGTCAAACAACATGGTTTTAAGGGGATTAACATAGTTTTGTGGAGTTTCTCTTCATAGATTGTGCGGCCATGGTTCAGACCTGAGGAGTAGGTGGTGATGATGGCAGGGAAGAGGTGTAGGAGGTGGTGGCCATGGATATGGAGTGGAGGCCATTCAAAGAAGCAAAGAAAACAAGGCAAAAATACATGAAAAATGAGAAGAAAAGTGTAAAAAAAAGTAGCCATTACCCATAGATTTTTCTTGAAGCCATGAATGAATGAGAAGGTAAAATGCTTTTGGGTGAATAGAGGCTGAAAACTCACAGTTACAAACCAAAAATGCATAGCCAAGATAGTAATTGAGGAGTTATGGTAAATGAAAGGACAAAGGAGATGAAAGGACTTAAGGTAAATAAGCTTTTAAAACTCTTCATATTTCTTTTTCTTTAAATTCAAATAAAACAAAAATAAAATAAGTAAATTGACTTTAAAACCGAAACAAAGTAATATGAAATAAAAATAAATAATAATTTTAAATAAAATGGAAAAAGAAAACAAGAAATTGCTTAAATATCCAAAACAGTGTCCAGAAATTACAAATAAATCACTATTGACTTTGGAAAATTATTAACTTCATTTTAAAAATATTCTAAAATAAAATTTGAAATAAAAATGATTTTTTAAACATTTTCAAAGTAAAATAAATAATTAAATTCAGAGAAAATAGCAAAAGAATTGAAGAAATTGTTTAAAAATAGCAAACAGGACATGAAAATTTCAAATAAATTACTATAACTCTAGAAAAATTTATACTTCACTTAAAAATATTTTAAAACCAAAATATATACATACCAAGTTATTTTACCCATATAAACATAATTTAGAACATTACATGATCAAATAAAATATTATTTATTGTTATCCCGCCTTTTGGCAAGGCCGTGACACCGAGAACTTGACTAGAAACCAGTGACAGTTCGTCTTGGAGATCGGGCACACGCCGACTCGCTATGGATATCGATGGATTTTACCCAAGTCCGGATCAGGCTGAAATTGATAAGACACGCCAATCAAGTTCAGGAAAGACAACGTTCCAAGTTTCAAGTCAATCTGAGTACGTATGATCAAATTATGATCCACGCAAGTTAGGAGAGAAACGATGGTTCGAATCCATTCACTTCGTATCCACCAGGATCGAATCGATCAAAAGGCTGGGCTAGGTCACATGCTTCATATTCGCGTCCATCATTAAGACGTGGTTCGACTCGATTTAATCTCTAACCATCACTCATCTCGTATCCATCAGAAGAAGGCACGGTCGAATCCACCAGGACACTTCACCTCAGATCCAGGAATAACAACCTGTTCGAATCCATAAGCAAAACACTTGTTCGAATCCATCCGATTGGAGAACTTCGGACCCATAAGCCGAGCCTCTGAGTCGAATCCACTAAGACCGAATCCACATGATTCAAATTCATTCTCTTCGTATCCATCTAGCCTCGGAGCTTCGTAACCACCGGAGAACACTCATGTTCGATTCCATCAGGTCTCACCTACTTCGAATCCGCGAGGAATGTCTTACTTCGACTCCATCCCATAAGCTACTTCGAATTCACACTGTTGAAGTAACTTCGGATCGATTAACCAAGGAATACCTTGATGGATTCGAACGAGCATGTCTTCGAATCCATTACCTCGAACCCACCAAGTCATAGCAGCTAAAAACAGGGGTTCGACCCAGACAACTCGGAGCACAAGTCGGATCGATACGAAGAAGGCGCACCACGTCATCGCAAAGACATGCTGAATCGAGTCAAAACAATCGATTCGAAGGAACCAAGTCGAAGGAGATCGATTCGAAGAGACATTTCAGCCAAGTATCCAACCTTGAATCGATCATAACTCGAGATCCACAAGTCCAAATGCTATGAAATTTTCACAGAAGCTTGAGCACATGTTAAAGAATGTTCACACCAAATTTCAGCTCGATTGGACTCTTTCCTGATCGATTCGAACCAAGGGTCGAATCGATCCCAAAGTGGGCCCGGACTTCCAGAAAGCGGGCATGTGGGCCCCCTGACGTACCAGAACTGGTCTCCCTTCAGTTTTGGCAAAATATCAGCCTCCTACACCTATAAATAGAGCCCCTGGTCATTCAGAAAAGGGGTCAGACAATTCTAAGAGCTAAAGAGCGCCCAGACTCTACCAGATTTACTCAAAATCACCACGGTTTCCTTGGATTCAGACTTAGCTCAAAAAACCAGTTGTACTGCGTTATAAAGAATTGTAATCTTCGAGTGTCGAGCAATAAAATCATCAAACTTCATAGTGGACGTAGGCTAAAATGCCGAACCACTCTAAATCGCTTGTCTTTGCACTTTACATTTTTGTTATTTGGAGTTTTTGTTAGATAATCCACAGTGTTAATTTTCATTCTACGCGTTTATCTCTTCAAAGACTTCCGAAGAGTGTTGTGCCCATTTTTGGTACAAACACTTTGGTGCTTTCACTGAGAGAACCAGTTTTTCTCCTGCTCTTCGGATCTACCATCGATACCGGATTGTGTAAAATCCAAGAGGAAGATCCATATCTCTACTCCAGAATCCTTCCACTCTATTCAGATTTTGCATAAAATCTAGGAAAGGAATTCACTACTCAAAATGGTTAACACAAGAACCACTTCTACAGCTGCTGACCAAGAAGGTCGAGATCAACAGAATCCTACGCAATTGCCTTCATCCAACCAAGGCAACACTGCTCATTCAGATCCTTCTGGGCCAGTAACCAGACAAGAGTTCCAGGCATTACTCCAGGAACTGACCCAAAGCCGGCAACAGTTGGCCGAACAATTGCGTGTCAACATTGAACTAACCAACCAACTAAACCGCCGAAGCCATAGAAAGTCCAGGAGGGATGATATTTCCCGTGCATCTACCGGAAGTTCCGCTTCGTCTGATTACCACCACAGATCTACCCGTCCCCGGTTAGAAGGGAGTCACGCACAGACTACTAGATATCAACCCGCTTTGACCGTTGGACAATTAAGGACGGGACCGTCAACACAAGGAGGCACTGTTCCACAATATACCACGGACAACCGCGCTAAAACCACCACGGCAGAAGTAAGGGCTGATACCCGGAATCTATCAGAGCCGAACAATCAACAGTGCGGGCATACTCCTGAACCATATGTCCCAAAAAACGTCGAGCCAAGGAGGCGAAATACGGACCATCGACAGCGCCCGGTCCAAGCTCGCACTGTGGGACCCGACCACGCCTCAGCTCAGCACGCCCAGAGTGTGCCAGCATTAGATATCTCGACCATAATACGCCAGATGATACGCGAGAGTCAAGGGCTCACTACTGATGATTGGGGAATCTCCCGTGGTCATACCCCCTTTACAGACGAAATATTACGCGCAGAACCCCCTCGACGATTCAGAATGCCAACTCTCCCAATGTACGAAGGGAATAGTGACCCGAATCAGCATATTTTGAAATATGAATGGTCGATGAGTGCTGCAAGAGCCGAAGATGCAGTGAAATGTCGGAGTTTCCCCATCTCTCTGGGGGGAATTGCAACAATGTGGTTCACGAGGTTGCCACCAAGATCCATCTCATCGTTCGATCAACTAGCTAAGAAATATGTCGAACAATTTCGCATGCACGTCGCCAGACCGAAAGACGTTAACACCATGTCCAGTGTTACCCAAGCACGTGGAGAAACGCTCAGGCGTTATTTGGAAAGGTTCCACGCATCATGTGTTGAGATTAGTAATCCCAACGATAACTCAATCTTGATGGAATTAACCAAAGGGATTGATCCTGATTCTGATTTTGGAAACTGGTTAGCTGGGAAACCACCCACGTCATTGGACCGCTTTTACTCCAAAGCCGCTCAATTCCTACGGCAAGAGGACGCAAAACAGTCCAGGAAACAAGACGATGCAATACCCAGAACTGGGGGAATAGAAAGTAATGTGGCGGTTAAGCAGTCCGGTGAAAGTTCCAGAAAAGTTCAGTTGAACATACAGAACAAGCAAACTCAGCCAGGGGGCAACCATGTTCAGGACAGGAGAAAAGATCAGAATCTAGGCCCACATCGTAGGACCCCAATGTTTGATAATTATACGCCACTGAATACATCACTGGAAAATGTGTATCTGCGAACTTGCAACACTGTGAGATATGATAAACCTGCTCCGAAGCAATCGTCAGAGAGACAGATTCAAACAGGAAAATTTTGTAGATTTCACGAGAGTTATGGCCACAACACCAATGAGTGTCGACATCTGCAGGACCTCGTTGAAAAACTAATCAGGGAGAGAAAGTTAGACCAATATGTACGAGCGCCGCAGTCTGGTGGAGCGGGCCCTTCAAATCAGAATCATGTACAAAATCAAGAAAGACAGGGGGAACCCGCTCATGCGGGCGGAAGGCTAGTTGTCAACACGATAAGTGGTGGTCCCCACCCAGCAGACAGAAGCTGGGGGGAAATGGAGTCGTATGCTAGTTCAACCAGGCATGCGAACTTCGAATGTTGTAGTAATTGTGAGGATGGAACTCCGGCTAAACAGCAAAAGATAATGTCCGATGATATCGTATTCAGAAGCCGAGACGCTGATAAAGTCGAAGCCCCTACAATCGACCCGCTAGTCATATCTGCCCAGGTAGGTCCTGCTTGGATGAAGAGGATCCTGGTTGACAGTGGGAGTTTCATGAATATCTTTCTTAAATGGGCTTACGATCTAATGAAGATGGAAACAAAGGATTTAAAACCCTGCCAATAGAGAATCCATGGTTCAACGGGAGTGCTACGATACCCATTGGAGTAACAGAACTACCGGTGGAATTGGGAGTGGGAGAACGCCGGAGAGTCCGGATGCTATAGTTTGTCGTTTTAGATATTGATTCACCTTATAATGCATTTCTGGGCCGTCCGACCTTTGCTGTATTTAGGGCAGCCATTGCCCCATGGTGTCTAACTCTGAAATTCCCTACTGATCATGGAATCAGAGTCGTTCAAGGAGACCAGGCAGCAGGAAGAGCTTGTTATGTTGCTGAACTGCGCGGGGCGCAAAGGAAAGGGCGTAGAGGAATCACTCTGCGTCCGTTCTGCGGATAATTGACAATTATTGCCTGGGCCCCGGCCCGGGCACCCCGACCAATTCCTTAAAGATCTTGACCCCAGAGACAACGAAGATAGAAGCGAATCTAAAGAGAGTCAAGCTTCCCCAGCCGAACTGACTATTGACGTTCCCGTCAGTGAAGATGACAATTCAAAAGTACTAAAAGTTGGATCTCAACTGGGAAAACGGACACAACAGGAATTGGTAGAATTTCTCCAAGCGAATCTCGACGTATTCGCTTGGGCACACTCTGACATGTGCGGAATATCACCAGACATCGCGAGTCACTCCTTGAATATTGATCCGCGACACATTCCAGTCAAGCAGAAAAGGCATGGTATGGATCCGGAGAGATCCGCTGCCCTCAAAGAAGAAGTTGATAAGTTGCAATCAAATGGATTCATCCGAGATGCCTTGTATCCGGAATGGGTGTCCAACCCCGTACTAGTTCGAAAGCCAAACGGAAAATGGAGAACTTGCGTCGATTACTCCGACTTAAACAAAGCCTGTCCAAAAGATAGCTTCCCACTTCCTCGAATTGACCAGCTCGTCGATTCGACAACCGGACATGAATTACTATCTTTTATGGATGCTTATTCTGGCTACAACCAAATACCTATGCATTTGCCAAATCAAGAACATACCAGCTTCGTGACTGATCTGGGGCTCTACTGTTACAAAGTCATTCCATTTGGTCTAAAGAATGCCAGAGCAACATACCAATGCTTGGTCAACCGGATGTTCGCCGACCAAATCGGAAAGACCATGGAGGTTTACGTAGATGACATGCTAGTGAAGTCTCGATTCTCCACAGATCTTGTCAGAGATCTAAATTCAATGTTCAGTATTCTTCGAAAATACGGGATGAAGCTTAATCCATTAAAGTGTCACTTTGGTGTCGCCTCTAGAAAATTCCTCGGGTTCATTGTCAACGCTCGGGGGATAGAAGCGAATCCAGAAAAGATCTGGGCAATAAGGGACTTACAAACTCCAAGAACCATAAAACAAGTCCAGAGCCTCAATGGAAAGGTAGCAGCACTAAGCAGGTTCATTTCGAAGTCAACTGATAAATGCATCCCTTTCTTTGATCTAATCCGGAAGGGAAAGCGAAACTTTGAATGGACCACGGAATGTGAAGGCGCATTCCGATCACTGGTTCAACATCTTTCCACACCACCGATCTTGTCAAAACCTGTTGACCACGAGCAATTGTACCTCTACCTGGCAGTATCAGAGCATGCGATCAGTGCTGCTTTAGTTCAGGAGGAAGACAAAGTGCAGAAACCGGTCTACTATGTTAGTAAACGGCTAACAGGGGCTGAAAGAAATTACCCCCGATTAGAGAAGCTAGCCTACTGTTTGGTCATTGCCTCAAGAAAGCTTCGGCCTTATTTCAAAGCTCACCCTCTTACTGTCTATACCGATCAGCCGTTACGACAGGTCCTCACGCGTCTTGAGACGTCTGGTAGGTTACTCAAATGGAACATTGAATTAAGCCAATTCGATATCACTTATACTCTGCGGAGAGCCATTCAAGGACAAGTCCTGGCGGATTTCATAGCTGAATTTACCATTTCAGAGGACTTACCCGAAACCAGTAAATCCCCCGAATACATCTGGAAGCTACATACTGACGGTGCATCGAACGACCGATGTTCGGGTGCTGGTGTTGTACTTGAGACGCCCGTAGGTCGATCTATATGTTACGCTTTGAAGTTCAATTTTCATGCAACTAATAACGAAGCTGAATATGAAGCCCTCTTAACCGGCCTAAAGCTTGCCAGAGATTTAAGGGTTATCGCTGTGGAAATTTATTGTGATTCACAGTTAGTGGTATGTCAAGTACGGGGAGAATATCAAGCGAGAGATCGAAGACTGGCTGCTTACTTGGCTCAAGTTCAGAAAGTACTGGAACAGTTTGATTATTACGCCATTTATTATATACCCCGAGAATGCAATCAAAAAGCCGATTCATTAGCAATGTTAGCTAGCACAGGTGAAACACAGCAAGAAGGATTGGTCCCCATCGAAACTTTATCCTTCCCGAGCATCGATCAAATAGAGACGAGTTTTGTATTTGAAACCGCTCCCGAAAGAGAATCGTGGATGACTCCATATCGAAACTACATCGAGAATGGGGCATTGCCCGTGCACAGAAATGAGAAGAGACAAATTCTACGAAAAGCTTCACGATTCGTCATTCAAAACGGAGTGATGTATAGAAGGGGTTATTCTGTTCCTCTCCTCTGGTGTATCGCGCACGAAGAAATTAAACGAGTGTTACATGACGTACACGAAGGAGAGTGTGGTGATCACACCGGTGGGCAAGATCTTGCCAAGAAAATACTCCGGTTTGGATATTACTGGCCGACAGTAAACCGAGATGCATCAAACTACGCAAGAAAGTGCGATAGGTGCCAAAAGCACGCCCGAATTCCGAGAGCCCCACCTACCGAGATAACTCAAATGGTCAGTCCCTGGCCATTCGCGATGTGGGGCATCGATATTATCGGCGCTTTACCTCTGGCGAGAGGTGGTGCGAAGTACGCCATCGTCGCCGTCGACTACTTTACAAAATGGGCTGAAGCCGAAGCCCTCGCAACGATTACGACAAAGAAAGTAATAAATTTCATAGTTCGCAATATCATCTGTCGATTTGGACTCCCGCATACCATCATCACCGATAATGGAACCCAATTCGAAAGTGCAGAGTTCAAGAGTTTCTGTCAACGGTTCCATATTCATAAAAAGTTCTCGGCAGTTACACATCCTTAGGCAAACGGACAGGTTGAAGCTGTCAATAAAGTTATAAAATCCATTTTGAAAAAGCGATTGGAAAAGGCCGGGGGCAAATGGGTTGATTAACTCCCTATGGCGTTGTGGGCTTATCGAATGACTCACAAGACCGCAACCGGACACACCCCGTTTTCTTTATCTTATGGCTCAGAAGCCGTTATTCCAGTCGAGACAGAAGTTTTTTCCCATCGCGTGACTTATTATGATCCGAAAACAAACGCTATATTGCTTGCTGAATCTTTGGATCTACTAGATGAGAAGCGGGAAGAGGCCGATTTGAGAGCGGCCGCACATCGGGGTCGAGTCGCCCGACTGTACAATGCCAAAGTTCGACCTCGAACTTTTGAACTCGGCGATCTCGTTCTCAAGAGAATCTATCCGGTTCCTTCACACATGAAACCAAATTGGGAAGGACCATACGCGATTACCCGAAGACTCGGAGATGGCACATTCAAACTATCGACCATTGACGGTCTTGAGTTGCCAAGAGCCTGGAACAGCGAGAGTCTCCGTCGCTATTACACATAACAGGCTCTATTTATTTCATTATATTTTTTCCGTTAAGCAGTTTGCTTTTGCATTTCGAAATTAGAATTTATAATAAGGCAACTGACTTTGCCGTATTTTCTTATTCCAGCAACAAATGCCATCTCTTCGAGCTAGAGCGGTGATTCATTAAAAACAATGTACAACATCACGGTAAGCGAAGAGCTAAATTTCATCACGCAATGGGATTTATTCAAGAAAGAAGTGGCTGTTATACGACCGGCCACCCGCTAAGTAATGCCCGAGCTCGGGGGCAAGCCATCACATCAAGGCTAGAAATGGGTTAATACAAGACAATCCGTTAACTCACTCCGTACTCCGAAGAGCGCGAGACGGAGTATAAACATTCCCTCACTCCGTACTCCGAAGAGCGCGAGATGGAGTATAAACATTCCTTCACTCCGTACTCCCAGAGTGCGAGATGGAGTATAAACATTCACTAACTCCGTACTCCGAAGAGCACGAGATGGAGTATAAACATTCCTTCACTCCGTACTTCGAAGAGTGCGAGACGCAGTATAAACTTTCCTTCACTCCGTACTCCCAGAGTGCGAGGCAGAGTATAAACATTCACTCACTCCGTACTCCGAAGAGCGCGAGACGGAGTATAAACATTCCTTAACTCCGTACTCCGAAGAGCGCGAAACGGAGTATAAACATTCCCTCACTCCGTACTCCCAGAGTGCGAGGCGGAGTATAAACATTCCATAACTCCGTACTCCCAGAGTACGAGACGGAGTATAAACATATATCAACTCCGCATTTGTCCCCAAGACTGGGGGCAGGATCAAAGTAAAGCACGCCGGTTAGAAGTTTATCCTAGAGAAGATGGCAAAAAAGGTGACTTTCAAGCGATCAACTGAACGGATATACCCAGCACGAAAGACTACAGTTTTTCAAAGCACGACATGTTTACACAAGACGTACTTTGGGGGGCAAATGTTATCCCGCCTTTTGGCAAGGCCGTGACACCGAGAACTTGACTTGAAACCAGTGAAAGTTCGTCATGGAGATCGGGCACACGCCGACTCGCTATGGATATCGATGGATTTTACCCAAGTCCGGATCAGGCTGCAATTGATAAGACACGCCAAGCAAGGCCAGGAAAGACAACCTTCCAAGTTTCAAGTCAATCCGAGTACGTATGCTCAAATTATGATCCACGCAAGTTAGGAGAGAAACGATGGTTCGAATCCATTCACTTCGTATCCACCAGGATCGAATCGATCAAAAGGCTGGGCTAGGTCACATGCTTCATATTCGCATCCATCATTAAGACATGGTTCGACTCAATTTAATCTCTAACCATCACTCATCTCGTATCCATCAGAAGAAGGCACGGTCGAATCCACCAGAACACTTCACCTCAGATCCAGGAATAACAACCTGTTCGAATCCATAAGCAAAACACTTGTTCGAATCCATCAGATTGGAGAACTTTGGACCCATAAGCCGAGCCTCTGAGTCGAATCCACTAAGACCGAATCCACATGATTCGAATTCATTCTCTTCGTATCCATCTGTCCTCGGAGCTTCGTAACCACCGGAGAACACTCATGTTCGATTCCATCAGGTCTCACCTACTTCGAATCCGCGAGGAATGTCTTAACTTCGACTCCATCCCATAAGCTACTTCGAATTCACACATTTGAAGTAACTTCGGATCGATTAACCAAGGAATACCTTGATGGATTCGAACGAGCATGTCTTCGAATCCATTACCTCAAACCCACCAAGTCATAGCAGCTGAAAACTGGGGTTCGACCCAGACAACTCGGAGCACAAGTCGGATCGATACGAAGAAGGCGCGCCACGTCATCGCAAAGACATGCTGAATCGAGTCAAAACAATCGATTCGAAGGAACCGAGTCGAAGGAGATCGATTCGAAGAGACATTTCAGCCAAGTATCCAACCTTGAATCGATCATAACTCGAGATCCACAAGTCCAAATGCTATGAAATTTTCACAGAAGCTTGAGCACATGTTAAAGAACGTTCACAACAAATTTCAACTCGATTGGACTCTTTCTTGATCGATTCGAACCAAGGGTCGAATCGATCCCAAAGTGGGCTCGGACTTCCAGAAAGCGGGCATGTGGGCTCCCTGACGTACCAGAACTGGTCTCCCTTCAGTTTAGGCGAAATATCAGCGTCCTACACCTATAAATAGAGCCCCTGGTCATTCAGAAAAGGGGTCAGACAATTCTAAGAGCTAAAGAGCCCCCAGACTCTGCCAGATTTACTCACAATCACCACGGTTGCCTTGGATTCAGACTTAGCTCAAAAAACTAGTTGTACTGCGTTATAAAGAATTGTAATCTTCGAGTGTCGAGCAATAAAATCATCAAACATCATAGTGGACGTAGGCTAAAACGCCGAACCACTCTAAATCGCTTGCCTTTGCACTTTACATTTTTGTTATTTGGAGTTTTTGTTAGATAATCCACAGTGTTAATTTTCATTCTACGCGTTTATCTCTTCAAAGACTTCCGAAGAGTGTTGTGCCCATTTTTGGTACAAACATTTATATAAATTGAAATAAACAATTTGGTTAAATACAGCAAATTACACACAAAATTGAAAACAGTATAACTTCCACAATGTAAATCCATTTTCAACGAAACGAAAAGCAGTATTCATGATATTAAATCTATTTTCATAATAAAAGATAAAATTCAAGAATTTAAATATTTATATTTAAAAATTAAAAGTCAAAGTTTGACTAGTTTGACCACAAATCCACTTTTTAGGAAAATATTCCATTTATGCAAGTTTGGAATTATATTTCATATGATAATCAAAATTTATATTTTAAAATGAAATGTTTGAAAATAAAACAAGTTTAAAAATAATTTCAAAATAAAATAAAGTTTTTAAATCAAAAATTCAAATTAAAATAATTGAAATATACAATAAAAATAGTCACAAAATGCAGGGTTGTTACAAGCACCCTTCCGCTTTAGTGGTTCCCTTTCGAAGCAGGTGCTTCCGCATGCATAAAAGCCTTTCGAATGAGTTGAAGAAACACTTTTCGAAGACAATGGATAACAACCCATCATATGTGTGCCAAACCATTGAAACCAAAAGTTTTTCGTTCATTCAAACTACTTAGAAAGATTCATTGATAAGAACAACAATTTTGAAAGCAGAATCAAGCCTTTCGAACCAATCGAAGCCTTTAATATCCAGGGAAGGTTCTGCATCAATTCGCAAGCATACATTTGGAAGCTACCTACCACGTCCGAACCATCAATACTTCAACAACTTCGAAACCACAAAAAGCTACCTATCGATAGAGTCGAAAGCTCGTACCTTTGCTTCTTATGACAACAAAGCAATACGAAGAGAAAAGACGCAACAATACCTTTCGACGAAGACGGAAGCATTCAAGCTCATTCAAAAGCATTGCAGAGGGATGCGCAAGTGTCAAAAGAGTCGAAAGGTATCTGAAACCACCTTCCGACCATGTCGAAAGCACTGGGTTGAAACGTGCTAACCCACATCTATAAATAAGACCCAAGGGGTCTGGTTTAGGGGATCCAGATTCGTTTACTCTATACTTGTATTTTCTTAACTTTACAAATTTGTAAACCCTAATTTGGAAAATCAAATGAGGGGAAATTGATCAGCATAGTCATCATTGGATTTATAAAGGGAAGATTTCAATATTTTTTATTATATATATATAGCTGTTCGAAGGCTTTTATTGGATTTAACTGTTTTTTACAGGTATCGACCTCATCGAAAGGTACCTTCCGAGTTGGTCGAAACCACTTCTTTTCCATGTAATGCAAGTCCTTAACCCCAAATCACCACTTACCAAACACTCACCTTTTAGTGGATCGAAACCTTAAATCTAACCTGTTTTCCCTTAGATTTAAAAATCAAACCCAAGTCATTTAAGAGACCAACCTTCGATAAGGTCGAAACCCATCTAGACTAAACATACTCTTGAATCCTTATAGCCAAACTTTAGGGTTCCACAACTGTTTCGAAAGGAAGGTTTCAAAGGGATAATCAACCAACTTCAGTAAGCTCGAAAGACTTGAAAGAAAATAATGAAAGTGGTTCGACTAGGTCGAAAGGTAAATAAAGTAAAGTTTTACAATAAAGACCTATTCAAAAGGTGAATTAAAGGAAGTATTCACATTCTTGCTCCCTCTACTTAACCAAAAGAAACCTAAAAGAACTTAATCTTTACTTTAACTTTACTTTGGGGTGTTGACAAGTTTTCTTGTTAACATTTTGGCGCTAGAAGGAGGGCTTGAACCTCCGATCTTGTTAAACAACCAACACAATTTTCCTTTAACCCAATTTTATTCCAAGCTTACCTACGTTACACCTTACTTCATCATGATAGGTAAATTCAAAAGACCCGAGCTAGGTTCCTCTGAGCCACATCTAATTGGATTCTCCCATGAAATGATTAATGAAGGGAATTTATAAGAATAACAACTATTAAGGAAGAAGGCTTTAAGGATCATAAGGAAAAAGAAAGTTGAGTCCTCTGATCTACTTAAATGGAGTTTAAACCCTTTTCATATTGGTCCCACCTTAATCTTTGCCTTAGGAGAAAAGGAAAATGGGAGCGACAACTTTTGTGATCAAATAAGGAAAACAATTCAACATTATACCAAAGGTACAATCTTTGAAGATAGGATAATGGCAGATTACAATGCCTTTGCACACAAATGGGACCAATTACAAGTGGGACACTACCTACACTGGAACTACATAGAGTTTTAAAGAGAAAACCAATTGACAAAGTTGGAGCTCTAGAGCCAAGAAATAAAAGATCTTGAAACCATCCTCAAGAAAGAAGTTTCAAGTATAGACTTCTAAAAGAATGCAACGTAACAACATCTATTGAGAATGTCTATTTGTTAACCAAGGATGAACTCAACTATTGGCCATCACAAAAGAAGAAACAAAAATATAAAAGGAATCCTGGAGGATCCTACTACCATTACCATATGATGAATGGTCATGAAACTAACTACTACAAAGCATTTGAAGGGATGATAATCAACTTTTTCCGTCAAGGCAAAATCAATGATTTTGTAAAGAGATCATGAATGAAGTCAATAAAGAACAACTTCAGTAAGGAAAAATCTACATGGATAGGAAAGAAAAACTCCTTTCATTTGGACACTAGCTTTAACGATCAAAGCCTCTGTCTGCGCTAAGTTAGCCAGGGCAGAGCACCACTTGGAGGGAGGAGTGTAAGCCTTTATCTGCACCACACTATGGCCAGGTTAAAGCATCGACAAGCCCTTGACCACGCCACCCTATGGCCAGGTCAAGGTGCCTCCCAGAGGGAGAAGGGAGTAAGCCCTTAGTCCCGCCATGTTATGGCCTGGCCAAGGCACCGAACAAGCTCTTGACTATGCCACGCTATGGCCAGGTCAAGGCGCCTCCTGAGGAAGGACGGAGTTAGCCCTTGGTCCCGCCATGCTATGGCCTGGAAAAGACACCGAACAATGCCTTGATCACACCATCCTATGGCCAGCTCAAGGCGCCTCCTGAAGGGAGATTGGGTAAGTCCTTGGTTCCAGCTTGAGAATAAGCTAAACAAGTGCACCACTCAACAATGGACTAAGACATCCAAGCCTAAGAAGTGGCACAAATAATGGACTAAGATGTCCAAGCCCAAGAAGTGGCATATTAAACTATGGACTAAGATGACCAAGCCTAAGAAGTGGCATATCAAATTACGGACTACGACGTCCAGGTCCGAGAAATGACATATCAGATAATGGACTAAACGTCCAAGCTCAAGAAGTAGCTGATCAAGTAGAAACTAAAGACAAGGCTTAAATAAGAATCTGAAGCCTCCAACTATCATCAAAGAAAAATTTCCAAGCTTCTCAACTTAAATACCTGAATCTGGGTTTTAGGTCATTCATTGTTGAGATGCAAAATTCCACTTATTAATAGCCGAATCTAGGTTTCAGGTCTCTCATTACTGTACTTCATCTATTAATACCTGAATCTGGGTTTTCGGTCATTACGAATAACTTATGGTCTTCATCATACCCGAATCTGGGTTTTGAAACTATAACTATTTACTGGACTTTACTCACTAATGCCTGAATCTGGGCTAAAGATCTCTATTAAGAAGATTATTATTATGGACTTCTGGTTATCATCCACGAATACTTGAATCTGGGTTTCAAATCTTCTAATTTATAAATTTCATTCGTTAATGCCCAAATATGGGTCGATGGACTTCTAGTACACAACCATTATTAACTTTCTATTGATCATCTCCAAAAGTTGGATTTCTAAACATCTATAATTAAGTCTATGGTTGAATCTATGAATTTCTACCATCGGACTTCTGATGATCTCATAATATAATCAAAGTTGAATTCTTAGTTATCTCTCATTATCAAATATGGGATTTAAGACATTGAGTTTTATTCAATTATGGGATTACTTTTCATATGATAACGTAATGATTTTGTTAATTTCTGCGAGTGACATGAATAGACTTCTATACAGATTACAAGCTAACAATAAGAAATATTGTTTATTTTGTGCTTTTCAAGGAAAGCAGAACCGTAAAAAGAATTGAATGATCCAGCAAATACAGAAATCATGGACCAAGTTATCAAAGAGATGATTCGAAAACAACATTACAAGAAAGGATCACAAACCAGGTGATATTTACAAAATCTTCATAACTTACATAATTTATGAAATTATTTACAAGTGTGCAGAAAAAATGTATACATTTCATAAATATAAATCATTCATAAATCTTGAACAGCTTTATTTAGATTCTCAATAATTAAAGGGTCCATGATGTGACAAATAGCAATGCGAAGAACCTCTTTAAGTTTCTTCTTTTTCTTGCTCATCTTATCTTCATCATCACTAGCCTTGATGTTAGTCTTCAAAGCACGGTTAAAGGCTTTGTTCGCACCTTTAAGGGTTTTATTTTACCTTTCCAAGTCAGCAATACGCTTCTGAAGAAAATACTTCTTGGGTTCAAGCTTTTGAATTCTAGCAGCACAATCATTTATGCTCTGCGAGTATCTCATCTTCTGTTGCTCATCAAGATACTTCATCATTTCGAATTTAACTTTCCTACACCATTCTCATACTACTTTTCATCTAAACCCGAAGGAGGATTATTCATAGTAGGGAACTTTTGCATGTCAAGAGAAGTAGATCTTGTTAATTTTGCAACAGAGGGAACAATGGAAGAAGCCGGTGAATTGACGTTAGAAATATTATTTCCCATAATGAATTCGAGTAATTCACATTGAGCTTGACTATCTTTCAACTTAATTTCCAAGTCACTTACTTGTTGAAGAAGTTACGACATCTTATGGTCAAAGTCAATTGAAGAATTTGACTTACTTGATGTTTCAATGTGGTAATCACTTCTTTTTTACTCTTAACATCTGCCACTAAATTGGCAATCTGATCGTTAAAATTCCTAATAATTGTTTTCTGAAGCAAAAATCTCCTATGCCATTTTAATGCTTCTGTGTCACATTGGAAATGAGCAGATAAAGTATCTTCAAGAAGTTTTCTCTTTTCAAGATCCACTAACAACCTATCTTTAATATCGATAAATGTTAAATCTAATGAGAATGGTGTTGCAGATAGCTATAACTCCTATCAGATAAATGAAGAAAATGAAAATAAAGTCAACGCTTGAGTAATTTATCTATTTATTATAATAATAGAAGATTATAAATAAGTAAAAAATGAAACTAAAAAGTACGATTAGGAATTTTTTTACATCTAAAGTTGGAAAACTGCATTTCTAACTTTATTCAATGAATTAGCAGAAAGAATGATTGTTGAGTGTTGATCGATGGAATTTCTATCGGTTTAGAAAACCGTTGATAAATTTCGAAATAAAATTACCGCAAACGCACGGCGTACACTTTGTAGTACGTGGCGAATACGGGTCGATCCGCAGGGAATTGTGAGAGATTAAAAATCTATTCAATCAAATTAGACCAAATGGAGGAGGAATTGTTAACTAAAAATGAAGCTAAAACTAAAACGTGATTTAAAAAAAAACTATTAAACTAGAGAACAATTTAGAGGCAAATCCACTCTAATATTTTTGTAAATCAACAAACATAGAATTTATGATCTCTTTTGATATTAAGTGAAATAAGTGTTGCATTTATCATAAGTATGGTTTCTTTATGTTATTAATTAACATAACTCAAACCATCAAACTATAATACAACAATTATACCACTTATAATTCTCATGAAAATGAAGCCAAAGCAAAAGTTATTTTAAGTATGATCTATTTACTATTGTAACTAGTAATATAGATCATCAAATTTCATTTTTTACTTTCATTTCAAAATCAAAAATGGATTAATAAATGATGATGCAACTTGTGTTTATGTTGAATAAGAGTAGCTCATTTGCATGAGCAATATAAGCTATCAAACCCACTTGTATAAACTTGCATCAAAACTCACTTCATGAAGCATAAACCAAATGAGATCATAAATCATAAAATGTTGAAATTACATAATATTTGATAGCTTCATTACCCCTAAATTGAAGGGTTTAGCTACTCATTTGTGGCATTGAAGCAACACTCGTAAATTTCAACATGAAAGAGTAAAGAAATGAAAACTAAGCAAAGGAAGAAAGAGAGATTAACTAATAACTAATTGCATAAAAATTAAAGCTACACTACTTACATAAATGTAAATCTAAGCTATGAACATTAAAGGAAAGAGAGCATAGAAATAAACATTAACGATAAACCAAAAAAAAGCATGTAGAAAAGAGAGAAGAAAGAGGCTTGGAAGCCATTTTTATTTCATAGAACATTGAGCTTACAATTTGATCTCTTAATTTCCTAAGTAAAATGAAAGAGTAGATGATCTTTTCATGTACACAAGTGGGCTATTTAAACATGCATAAAACCCTAATTCATTTTTTAAGGTGCTTCCCAAAATGCCCTTTAGGAAGTGTGGCCACCAAGTAACCATTAGTCACTAATTAATCCCTCATTAAAAGTGCATGAAGCTTTAACCTCCACTTAGTTGTCCATTAGCTCACAATTGTACATTTAGGTAAGTGGGTGGGGTCCTCCATGATCTTGAACTTGAATTATTTCCTCTTCATTCCTTTGTATTTCCTTGTGCATGCATATATCATCATGAATCCCACTTCCATAAGCACCAAAATATCCTATAAAAATCATAAAAATTGTCCAAGTAAAAATTCTTAAAATAACACATGCACACAAATGACCATTTTGCCCCTGAATGAAGATGAAAATATGATGGTTTGAAAATAATCGAATTTTGGTTTTAACATGTAAAAATGCCCAAATATGATGTTTATTTAAATAAAAAGAGATAAAATATGGATGTAAATATATGCACATTTACGTGCACATCATTGAGTCAAAAGGAACATTAAGTCCTTCTGGAGTAATAACCAGAGGATATTTTCTATAGTCCCATTCCCCAAAAGGAGGACTATCATGACCACATACTAACTTGGTATGATATGCCGGATTTCCTTAAGTAGTTTTCTTTTTCTTCACCGAGAAAATTGAAGTGGAGAAGAGGTTGTTCCATATAAATTTTTCGCAAATCTCTAAGAAAACAATATCTGGCTAGTTTTGAAGATTTCAAAATTGATGCCTTTTCGAGATAATCTCTTCTTAGTTTAACATATTGGATTAGATAATCTCTAAAGACATAATTGCCTGAGGGACATTCACTCTGTGACAATGTAATAAAATATAGCTAAGTATAAAAGATAAACTAATACGAACATTCACAAATCAATATTATTACATAATTATGACTATTCATCTGGTTCATACAAAATCGACTTCATAAATAATTCTGAAATAAACTTGTCCTTATATTTTTTGAATTTATCTGAAGGAAAATCTTGGGGAATTGATTTGACTCGTGGCAAGTTCCAACATGCTCCAGGATGCGGGTCAGATCCAAATTCATCCAAGTATCTCTTATGTAGACGCGTAAGTAGAGCCCCACTAAAGTCAACTAAATATGATAAATCTATAGTTGAGTGTCTACAATAGGCTTTGTATAGGAAATCTACCAAAATGTTTCTCTCGTTAGTCAACATCTAGAAGAGTGTGATCAACTCCAGATTCTCTTTTAAAAGGCCATCATATCGGAGGCGCGTCGTTCTCAATCACGGGGCAGCTTCTTGATGTTTGAAGGATGCTAACACTGTTGCACTCCTTTTAAGCCCATGATAATTATCCGAAAGAAGGTTGTGTTCTTTCATCTATTTATCTAACTCCCTATAAAACTATTTATTTCCACTTGTTTTCTTTCAAGCTTGGTTCTATAGGGGTGAACGGGTTTCGTCCTTATCTAAAATAAGGATTTAAACTATTACTATCTTCGAAGTGAAAGTTGTTTAAACAAAGAATCCCATACATGAGAAACGAGAATCGACGCTTGAGAAACCTGCTCTTTCTCCCTTGATTCTTCAACATTAATATAAGTAGGCTCCTCTTGAGGGTTTGAAGGCACAGGGGGTTCAGGTGGGCATGTTCATAAGAAAATGGATCTTGATTAACTTTTTTTAAAAGTTCAGGTGTTATCATCTTCATCTTTCTCAGGAGCATCATCGTGGCCACTCCTGTTGTCACTTGAACCTTGATCCCAATCAACGTTGTCATCATATTGTCATCATCGTCATCATGACCATCATCATCATCATCGTTGCCTCACTCTTCCTTGACAACTTCATCCTTGTCACCTTCCTCTTCAGATTCATATTTTATTTTGGAGGAAGGGACTTCATAAGGTAGAATTTTTGAACCATCGATTTCCTCTCTTTCGGCAACTACAATCCCCTACTCCAACTTTTTAATTTTTTCCATGGCTCTATGGACGAGAGAAGGGTCAAGTGAGGGGAAGCTCAATTCAGGGCATTTATCGATGTTGTCAACATAGGCGAGCTTCATAGCATCTTCAAAAGAATTCATAATGATATCCTCAAGAGAAGTATCAGGGAACCGAGACACTCGCCACTTTGCAACAGAAATAATGCCGATAGCCAGTTTTAAGGAATCTTTATTTTTCTTCAACTTTTCCTTTAAGGAATATTGTTGGTCACCATTTGAGTCTTTTCCTCCTCGGACTTTTTCAGACTCATTTTCAATGCTAATTTTCATCAGCGAGGAGTTGGTGAGCTTTCATTTCCTATGAAATAATGGATTCTGATTTGGGAGAGAAAAGCCCTCGATCGCTCCAATTCAATCATAGCCTCATTTTTCTCCATGGATAAGGAGGAAACTTGATTGTTTAAGTTAGAAATTTCCTCTCAAAGTTTAGACGATTCAGCATAGGATTTTGACGCATTCTCATGCAACGAGAGCCAACTCTTGGAAATCTAGAAGAAAAGGTATAACATAAGTAAAAACTTAGTAATAATAAAGTTAAGTGAAGTAAAGCTTACCAAGAGTTTTTGTTTGATAAGAGACCGGTAGTGATACGTCAGATTAGAAATGGAAGAAGGTGGGTGAATTGAGGCAAAGGATGAAGAATTTAAGATAGATTGGACTATCTTTTCAAAATCACTTGGGAGTGTAGGCGATGATGGTCTAGAAGGGATAAGCTCTTAGGGAGGGGTCGAAGTCCCCAAATCCTTCTGCATTTACTCGATCACATTTAGAGAGCTGGAGATGGAAATGCAAGAGAGTGGATCAACCTTTTTGGGAGTCTTCTTAGGTTGATTGCGAGAAGCTATGATAGTTGGACTTTCCAGAGGTTTGTCAATATTAATAAACTCCTCTTCTTCTAATGGTGAAGAATCGGGAACTTTGACAATTTTGGATTTATTTGGAGATGGTTCCACCACAGTCGTTTTACCCAATTTTCTTTTGGCGGCCATCTTTGATCTAGTAATGGCTTTGAAAAAGATGGCGCACGAGAAGTTGAAGTAGGAAGAGCCGGATCACTTGAAGGTTGTTCAACTTAAGGAGCAGATGTAGAAAATTCAAACAAGTTATGAGTCAGTAAAGAGATTTGAAAAGTAATACAACAGTAAACTACAAGTATAGCGTTAAACTTACCAGAGTGATCGGGGCAGATTGGTGACATCAGGAGATGTTTTGCGGATCTTCCAATGAATGGAAGCGCTTACTCCAAGATGTATGCTGGACAAGAGGAGGTCCGCTAGTATTCTTTGACCAGCTGGCAAGAGAGAATGTTTTTATAAATTCGTGGAATTCAATAAAGTTAGCCTGTTCCCAATATTACTCGAAGCGGCAATCAATGACTCCATAGTTTTCTTATCTTCTTCATTTACTCCTTTAGCAGAAGCGCCTAGCAAAGAAGCATTGATCAGAAAAGGAAAGTACTTAAATGGAAAAATAAAGTCTAAGATCAACTTATGGGGAGAAGAGAAAACCCTGCTAATGTTGGGAAAGCACTTGACAAAGAAGAACCGTGTCTCCTAGTCCCTGAATTTATTTACCCCTTAGATATTAGCTTCATGGAGGGGATTGGTTCTGATGATTTGGTTGTTCAAATTGCTACGCTTAACCAACCTAACAAGATAATTCAGCACTTCTGGATTAAGAGAAGTAATGCCGGACTCTAAGGCGATGAGCTCTAGGGACAAAAGATAGGTGTACACATTTGTGACAGTTGAATGGGAGCAAATCCCGGATAGGTTATAAACTTGGATAAGAAGTCCAGGAAGGAAAGGAATCCTCCATTCAAAATATGGATTACTATGTAGGCAAAGAACCCTTTAGGAGGGTTGTGAATGGTGTCGTTTTTAGAAGGGGATGGCTTCCACCCCAATAATTCCAAAGTTATTAAGAATCTCAGCCACCACATCCTGGCTGGATATTAAGGAATGTTTGGAGGTAGCTACAATCTTCTTGGGTGAACTCATGATTCTGCCAGGTGAAATCATTACAGTTAGAAACTATACTATGTAATGAAATTAACATTCTTCTAAGGATTATTAGAAACCCATTACAATAATTTGAACATCAAGAAAAACATGAAACTTCAAATTCTTGAAAGAATGTTAAAGTTTAAAAATGAGATTTATTGAGCTTTTGATAGAGTCAAAATTGAAAATAGAAGTTGACTCCCAACAAACACCCTTCAACAATGTCAAAAACCCAAGTATGAAATTTACTGAGTTTTTGACAAGGTCAAAAGGGAAGTCGGAAGTATACATCAAACAAGCATTGACAAGGTCAAAAAGGAAGTCAGAAGTATACATCCAACAATCACTTTTCAACAACATCAAAGGCTCAATAGAAGCTTTGTTATCAAAAGGGAGTAATTAAAACCTACATAGCAAATTTGAACAAAGTATATGCTACCGATGTTCAATAAACGAAGAAAAAGAATCTTTCGGTACTGTTGAAACCCATGGATTTAGTTTCTCTAAGGGAAAGTGAATGTTGTCGAAAACTTATATGCCAATTAAGTCAAAAGGTTTTGAGTTTGAATCATATTGATAAAAAATGCAAGGACTTGGGACGTTTCGACAACATTGGTAAAAGATAATGATCGAATCACAATTAGTTACAAAAAGTTCCAACAAATTCGAAAGGGGTGCATAGTATCGAAAGCATACCAACAACTAAATATTAATCAATACAATAGGTTTCAATTAAGTCGACGTTTGACTAGATTCACAACTTATATAAGTATTCTTTCTTCAATCAAGTTTACAAAACGTATGTATCTCTAAATTAAACAAGTTGGAAATCAATGTGTACTAAAGGTTTCAAAACATATAAGACAAAGTTTATGCTTTTGAAATAATGTATTAGGTGATTATCTAGTAAGACACAATAGCCAGCTTTTTTGAAAGGTATCAGATTACGCTAAAGTACAGAACTTCTTTTAGAAAGGTCGACTTCATACTTACTATACTATACAACCTTTCGACGAAGTCAATTAAATTTAGGGCTAGGTTACCTTTCGACCCCATCGAAAGAGGCTAAGGAAGCAAAACCAAAGTTGTCGCCTTAATTCCTTTCGAAGGGGTAGAAAGGTAAAATTATAGCACCAAATTTTGATTCGTACAGCTCAAAACTTCTCTATGAAGTAAACAGAAGTTTCCTGCTTCCCCAAATTCGATTTCAACACAAAAATTCAAAAAGACAATAACCAAATGGATTCTAACGCGAATTTACCACTTATAATTGCAAAATCTTTGAAATGAAAATACGAATCCTTTAAAAAATACTAACAACAATAAAATCCGAATCATATAGATTTAAAATGAAAACTAACAGAAAAAGAAATCGAATCAAGTCATGAAACTAAATTATAGAATGCTTTCAAGCAAATAAAAACCTAAATGATTTCTATCGAGTCAAAAAAGTAAGGTCTGAATCGAGAATGTTTTAAAAATCGAAATTCACTATGAAATGGAAATTTCAAAAAGTACGATGGTAAAGACTTACTTTGGATTTGAATTCTTGTTTTTTTAGAGATAGAGATTATTTGAGAATTTAAAAACTTTGATTTTTGCTCAAAGTTTATTTTGGTGACAGATGAATGAAAGTGGAGAACTATATGAAAAGTCAGCAAAGACGGCAAACCGCTCGATTAAATTTAAATAAACGACCAAGATTTACACTGGAATATGAAAAGGTAGGAAACATTGAGGAAATGATTGACTTGGAAAGTCAAGGGCATCCCTTCGTAAGGGGGCAAATGTTACTATCAAATACCCTTTCGACCTTGTCGAAACCTGAATGAGTAGAAGACAAAGAAGAATAAGAGATAAAAGCTCTAGCAAGACCTTTTGAAGGAGTCAAAGGGATGCTACAACCAAAGGCCAGAAGTAATATAACGTTCGAAAGGGTTGAAAGGGTCAAAAGCATCCTTCCGCTTTAGTGGTTCTCTTTTGAAGCAAGTGCATCCGCATGCATAAAGCCCTTTCGAATGAGTTGAAGAAACACCTTTCAAAGATAATGGATAACAAACTTACATATGCGCACCAAACCTTTCGAAACTAAAAGTTTCACCTTCATTCAAACTACTCAGAAAGATGCCTTGATCAGAACACTACTTTCGAAAGCAGAATCAAGCCTTCCGAACCGGTAAAAGCCTTTAATATCCAAGGAATATTTCACATCAATTCACAAGCATACATTCGGAAGCTACCTACTACATCGGAACCATCAATACTTCAACAACTTCGAAACCACGGGAAAGAACCAATAGACAGAGTTGAAAGCTAGTACCTTTGCTTCTTATGACAACAAAGAAACACGAAGAGAAAAGGTGCAACCATCCTATTGGACGAAGACAGAAGCATTTAAGCCCATTCGATAGCATTGCAGAGGGATGTTTTAGTGTCAAAAGAGTCGGAAGGTATCTGAAACCACCTTCCGACTAGGTCGAAAGGTGCCAACCCTCATCTATAAATAAGACCCAAGGGGTCTGGTTTAGGGGATCTGGATTCATTCACTCTATACTTGTATTTTCTTAACATTACAAATTTGTAAACCCTAATGTGCAAATCAAATGACGGGAAATTGATCAGCATAGTCATCATTGGATTAATAAAGGAAAGATTTCAATATTTTTGATTATAAAGCTGATTAAAGGCTTTTATTGGATTTAACTGTGTTTTATAGGAATCGTCCTCATCGAAAGGTACCTTCTGAGTGGGTTGACACCCCTGCTTTTCCAAGTAATGCAAGTCCTTAACTCCAAATCACCACCCACCAAACACTCACCTTTTAGTGGATCAAAACCTTTAGCCTAACCTATTTTACCTTAGATTTTAGAATTAGAATCAAGTCATTTAAGAGACCAGCCTTGGACAAGGTCGAAACCCATCTAGACAAACCATACTCTTGAATTCTTAAAACCAACCTTCAAGGTTCCACAACCGTTTCTAAAGGAAGGTTTTGAAGGGATAATCAAACAACTTCAGTGAGCTCGAAAGACTTGAAAGAAAAGAATGAAAGTGTTTCGACTAGGTCAAAAGGTCAATAATGGAAAGTTTTACAATAAGGACATATTCAAAAGGTGAATTAAAGGATGTATTCACATCCTTGCTCCATTTACTTAACCAAAAGAAACCTAAAAGAACTAACTCATTCTTTTAACTCAACTTTGGGGTGTTGACATGTTTTCTGGTTAACAGTTAATCATATCAATAACATCAGAAGCATATGAATATGAATTTTTTTCAAACATTTATCATTAATAAAACTTTCATTACATTATAGAAGTAATATTTCACATTCATAATCACGTTCATTGCCCACGTGAAATTCTAGAATAAAATTAGCAGATTCGGGTATTAATAAGCGGAATTTTTAATATGAAGATGGCCCCCTGGGTTGTTCAGAGTCTAATACTTATGTTTGTGTCAAAATTGGCCACCAACACCCAGTTGTATGAAAGCACAAATATCCAATCCAATCATCAAAATATGAAGAGAAATAAATGAAGAATGAAATTAAAACAATCAAAAGCAAGTAAATATGGACACAAATTTATAGTGGTTCGGCTAACTTCGGTCTACGTCTACTCCAAAGATTTTCCTTTTATTAGTTTATACTGGTGATTACAGTTACAAATCCGTGAAATTCAGGAATAAAATTAGCAGAGTGTCACCTAAGTAGAAGATGAAGTGAAGTAGGAAGAAGAAGCCCCTTTTTTGTCGCCATGCCTGCTACAATAAAAGGGGAAGATGTGCACGAATCGAGTTGAAATTTTGGCAAAAGAACCTCCAAACAATGATGAGGCCAGCCAAGAAATTTCAAGCCCATTGGGGCCTATAATAGAGATCAGTACCGATCCCTATTTTGGGGTCCAAATGGGGTGCGATCCATCCTAGGGGTTCCCCATGATGTTAACCACTTTCCCCCTAAATTTCATGTCATTTCGACTTACGGTTTGTGATGTATCATGTTTTCCATGAGATGTTGCATATATTCTGATTTTAGCCGATCCCTTTGGAGAGATAGGAGCCAAACCCTCCAAACTTATCCATGTTATATTATATATAGCCTCCAAGTTTCATGCCAATTAGATTATTAGGACTTGAGTTATTATTGATCTTTGTTGCAATATGGTGTGAAGGCTGATTACAGCCGATCCCTATGTAAGGATAGGGGCCGATCCCTCCAACTTACACCAAATGATGTGCAATTCCTATGAGGTGTTCTACATGTTATAGTTAGCTTGTGCTCCAAGTTTCATGTCAATTGGATCAGTATATATTGATATATTGACTAATCACTGCCAAAATTTAATATAGTGGATCCCTATAAGGGAAGAGTACCGATCCGTTCAAGTTAGATGTTTTGGGCTGCGATCCCTAGGGCGAACTCGCTAGCGTCCCCTCTTCCTGTTCTTGGAGTTTCACTTTGATCCCTCTTATGATTGTTGAGCTATTAACTATTTTCTATCGAAATACACTTGCTCCCTGAAATATATTGATCTCTAAGATGGAAGTTGATTTTTGCCGATCCCTCCTATGTGTTGAACCATATTCCATACGTCGAACATTCTGCCTTGCATATCTCTCAATTCTAATCAATCTCGACTTTATATTATTATCTATACTTGATTTCTAGCCCTACAATCCTCACTCTAGACTCATTAGCCTTGATAATCGTGAAGTCTGTTGGGTTAAATCTGCCTGCGTACTGCCTTAGCAAAATGTGGTTTAACACTTTGCTCCCCAAAACATGCCTTGCGGTAGGAAGGTGCGTTTTGAATTGCCATAAATCCAAAATCTGAAATCCATAATCCATTAATAGCTATATTTTCCAATCCAGAATCTAATCCAAATCCACCGTCTCTCCATATCGTTTTATCCAAACCCACATCCCTCCAAAGCCAAATTCATTGTTGTTCGAAGCTGATATTCAAATCCATGACCTCACCAGGTTGTATCCTAACATAAATCCTGATCTCATCGGATCCTTGCCGAGCATAATCCATTCTCGATGACCTCTGTAGGCCGATCCATCGCGTTCGAGCGAAGCGACCTACCCCTTTCCAGGCATAGTCTATACCTGACAACCTTGATCTCTCTGGATCCTTGCCGAGCAAAATCCATACTCGACGACCTGAGTAGGTCGATCCATCGCGTTCGAGCGAAGCGACCTACCCCTTACTTGTGATAGTTCATACCTGACGACTTGTTAGGTTCTATTCTTCGGCCTTGTTACTCAGTTGAGGACTTTATCCATGATGCACGAGTCCATTTCGTCTTGTTCACCCGATGAAAAGACTCATACCTTGCGGTTGTTATCCTGTCTCTCCGAATAGGACCACAACTATAACCTGTGTTATCTATTATATTGATCCAAATTTAAGCATTCCTAGGTCCATTTACTAAAATATAAAATAAAAGTCCATATAACTAATATTCCAGAGTTTAAATAAAACTAGAAAAAGAAGAGTTCGAAGCAAATAAGGAGAATTTATTTTCCACAAACCCGAGCACTACGGTTTATCATTATCTTAATGCATGCCTATGAACTGTCTTCGATCCCCGTACATGTGTAAGTGACTTAGCCATCTTATTGCGGAATTTGTCACTTGTTCCATGACATCTCGATCACACTACAAGAAAATATGTTATTGATAACGCAATTTAATAGCGCATTTATTCTAAGCGTTATTATTTAGCTTTTTGATTTGTTTTATACTTGTTTAATTTGTACTGTAGCTATGTAATGCTGGTCTCAAAATTTTCGACTGCCTCCAAAAACCATTTCGTTTCCCTCGCTCAACACTTTTCGTCTCCCTCCCAAAACGAAGAAAGCCCTAATCCATGTTCTACTCTATTTCCATCTCCAAATTATTTTCGTGGCCGCTGCTTCTTCTAATAGTTTTTCTCTTTCCTCTTCGTGAATTTGTTTCCCCAAATCCTCACAAAAAATCTCCTCCCTTTTCACCGCCTCTGCCCTTAACTCCTCATAAGAAGCAAATGCTTTGGGACGTAAAATAGTTAGGGCACCAGATCGTGCTTACAATGTTAGTAGAGAAAACCCCTACATGAAAAATTAGGCATCACATCCCATGATTTGCATCCACGAACTCATGAGCGAAAGGCGGGTTCGATGGCATGGCAAAGATTTGGCAACAACGAAATAGGTATTTTACAAAGCATGAAAGCAGGCAAAGGTTCAGGCAGTCTCCTGGACTCCTTCGTTCTGAACCCTTTCATTATTTATTTGCCAATTCAGGAATTTGAAATCGCATTAGGTTAGTGTTTTAAATATTTGTTTTAGTTTAAAATTTCAAAAGTATGTTATGAATTTGGGAATTTCACAGTATTTGTATGATTTGAATACTTCATATGATGAAACCTTCGTTCCATTCCTAAAAGACCACACAAACAAGAGGTATTCTTCATAACACACTTATCCATAATGCTTAATACGTTATACATGAAACATCGAATATAATATTAGAAAGTACAAGACGAGAACAACTAATACAAAATAATATTACATATTAAGCAGAGAGATGTAATGTTTCGGCAATTCAGTACTGAATTATTGTCAATACCAAAATGCAAACATAACAATGGAATTCAACAGGTATATGCCCTAGTGAAATTATTAATATCATAACAATGGAATAACTTGTTGGTCGTTTCACAAATCAAAACTCTATTTGGCTCAACTTCATGATTTTTGATTTGTCAATGAGCAAATATTGTTAGAACCTCATCATAATATTTTGATTATTATACAACGAGTTTGCATGCTGTAAGTATTGGTTTGCCAAATAATATGTTTCTGAAATCAAATTATCATTGCCTTATGTCTTTTCAAAAGGGGAGAATAGTGGAACTTCAGTGTTTGAAACAGTGGTAGGTGGTGCCAGTCTTTGCTCTAAACAAATGCAAAACAATTTGGATTCTTCTTCAGAAGAGAGGAACGCTTCTCTAAGTATTAAAAGGAGGAAGGTACCGGAGGCAGTTCTCAGTTCAAGAAATTATTTTCAGGCAAGTGATGTATATGTAGTTTAAGAAATTCATTTATTACATGCACATTATAAATGAAATAAATCATCATGATCATGTATCATTCCCCTTTTTGAGCTTAAACCATGCTCCTGTATTCCATTTGACTTGATTTAGCTTCTTTCCATACGAGTGATTGATGGGGTTAATAACACCTAATTTGCTTTGGATATGCTATGCATGAAGATATGACTCACAGGAATTATAATACTAAAATTTGATCTATATGAATATTCTGCATTTGAAATTTCCTATGTTGGAACATCGATACCTTGAGGCCTTTCATACCTCCGGACATCAATTCGCGACTTTTGAAAGAAAGAGAAAAAATATTAAAAAGACAACCTGCCATTTTTTATGTAGTTTTTAAGAAAGGGTGAAAATATGTGTTATCATGAGGTAACCAATATTTTCCCTAGAGAAAATAATAATAGGAAATTATAAACAAAGAGCTGAAGGATCTGAACTTGTTCAAAGAGGAAGCAAATGGTTGCTAAAGCTTAATAAATTAATAAACTTGTTCTGCGTACTCAGGAACTGGATGATATTTGCCATAGGAATAACTGGATGCTACCAAGATATAAAGTAATGCCATGTTATGGGGATCATAATATTACTGGTAATTCACTTCCTTTCTCAATACTCAGTGTATATGGAAGAAAGAGATAGCACATGGGGTCCCAATTTTTTACAAGAACCTGTTAAAAAAAAGTTTTAGTTGATTAATTGTTATCTTTCTGAATTCTAATCAAAATACATAAGAGCATTCAAAGCGACTGTCGAACTCCATGGTAAAGATTTCGATTTTAGAAGCGACGTGGAGAAAAAAAGCAGTCCCTGCGAGGCTAGACATCTGAAAGCATCCGTTGATAGGCATCCGTTGTAAAACGTAGTGTTTGAAGAGCATTAACGTTTTAATAAGATTTAACTAGGATTTAACGGGGGTTTAACTATAACTACAAAGACAAGCACAACGGTTTAACAGAGTACTATGTGGATCTAAGGTGATAGGATATCACATAGAACATGCATATAGATTTGTAGATAATGATATTCGAAGTCATAAAGTTTGTTATACAACTGCATAGGTGTACATACCTGTAAGTTTATGTTCTCAACCACTGACAGTTATGTACCAACTATGTTATCCTACTAAACATTACTGCATAGTAATTTTGTGATATAATTTCCAAATTAAGAAGTTCACTAGCACAGGCTACTTCCTATGTCAACATGGTGCACAAAGTACGTATACTGTATAGTGTATTGTTTTCTACCTTCTGATCACACAATATACAGGTTAGAAATAAAAAATAAAAAAATCTTTGGAACATTCAAAGTAAATATGGTGTTGGACCCTTTGGTGAAATTTGATTACTGATTAAGTTGATGTATTTTCAATGAAATTAAAATTATGATTAGATGATGATTTTTAAGCTAAGACTTACAAAAACAAGTGATTAGTAGAATGTACTATTCTGTCAACATAGGGCATTGCTGAGTTGGTGTATTTTTACTACACATATTCCATTGCCTGAACTAGCAGTATTTTATCAATTTGATTTCTTTATACTTTCTCCTTATCAGCTTTACCTAGAGATCCATTCTAAGGACATGCAAGTGATAGCTAACCGAGTAATTCTTTATACAGAAAGGGATAAATGGTTTGATTACTAATCATACTAGGTGACGTATATATCGTTGACAAGAATAGAATTATTGGAAAATTATTATGTTTGTTTCATCTCTCTTTATTACACTATATTGGTTTTATAACAAATGATGCAATCATTTTAAACTGGATGAGAAGTGGGTTATTAACTTTTGTAATGTGCGGTGTTTGTGATGTGGACATATATTGTGTTCTCTGTTTAGTGTTGGTTTAAGGGACATGTACTCGTTTATGTAGAAACACCAGTAGGAAAATGTGTTTGCTTGTACATTGAATTGTAATTTACCTTTATAATTCTCAGAATAAAATTTGTGACTTTCCAAGTATTATTCCTAAAATGATCATTTCTGAATCAGGTAATCGCATGCTAGCTAGGAAAATTACTATGGATGAGGTTCATGATGCAGTTTTTAACATAAATGATGACAGCAGTCCTGGACTACTGCCCTGTCTCCATATATGGCATACCGTTACAGTTCGCGGCAGTAAACAAGCAGTGAACCAACTTTCCGAATCCACCAAGACTAACTACCAGCTGTACTGCATTTTGGTTCCACTAGTCTGTAGCAGTGATCAACCACCTAAGGTAATCAACCTGAGGTAAACTACATACCCTGCATATCTACACAACAACCGTTCACACTATAATTAATTCCGTTAAATTGATTCACCTATTTTATAACTGCTGCCGCTCAAAACAAGTTGGCAGAAAGAACAGACTACACATACAGTTATGTAACTGCATTCAGTTATGCACTGTAACTGCCCACCTTTACCCATATATACAACAGCAGCCCATATTCCATTTCAACAATTTTAAAAAATAAAAAATACTGCCCGACTTCGCCTTCCCACAAATACCGTAGTGATTTTAACTGCTTTTCACTAAACAGCTTTTCTTACTCCGCCACCATATCCCATAATTCTTCTTCCGTACTATTCCATTACTACACCCACTGTCCTCTTGATGAAACATGTACAATGAATCATACAACACACACGCTGTCCAACTTGGTTTATGGTGCAAACTGGTCGACAATCAGAGTTAGGGTGGGACGACTTTGGTCATTGGTGAGCCAAAACACAAACGAAACTTACGCAGTTAACATGCAATTCCTGGACGATAGCGTAAGCATCCCTCATCACTCCAACTATGATTTTGTTTTCACCGGTGCCCAGTTACTGCTACAACCTTACATGTATTAATGTTGTAGCATGAAATTTGTAGCTGTCACCTTTGCAAACAAAGAGTGCATTGCTCTTAAACTATCTCCTAAAAATATTGAAGTCTTAAAGTCATAAAATGCAAACTGCACATCAACATGAAGTGCGTACACTTATGTGTTGCCTTAGCCTAGTAATGTCAGATACTAAATATATATGAACATCAAATTTAAATTTTTTTACACATCTTGCACACGCCACATGCATGGGTTGCAATCGGTCGGTCGTCAGGTAATTGCGGATAGCATCAATTTAGCTTTTGCTTCTTATTTTTCTACGTACTGGTGCTATCCAAGCACCTAAAAAATAGCATGATGCATTCTGTAATCTATAACGTAAGTATAAAAGCAAGAACTAAAATCTTCTCAGGTGGCACTTTCAAAATTCTATATCGCCTAATTCCTCAATTATCAGCAGTATTGATTTTTTTGATTTTTTTAATTTCTGGTTCAAATTTGCAGCTCACAGGATTCCTCAATTGCGGGTAGTCTCATCGATTTGCATTTCCAAATTGATTTGCACAGAGAATCGAATTTCTAAAATTGGAGATGGAGAAGTTGACATAATCGCAGTAAGTTTTTATCACAAGTTTTTACAAATCAATACTTAGTTTGTATTTTCTTGTTTGGCTCGAGTAAAATATCAAATTCAAACCAACAATCTAATATTCATCTTTCCTGTAAATGTTATTCAGTTGCTGAAGCTTATGTACCATGTACCACCAACTGCCGGTTATCATCAGAGCGTGTGGAACAAGATAGGTCAAATATGCCCTTTTCTTGAATTCTGCTACTTCAGCAACTCAGAGATGGTGCTTCAGATGAAAGCAATAAAATTTTGCAGATGCTCACTATTCCTTGTTTGTAGGGGGTTACATAAGCTCTTGTAAAATATTAAAAAGATGGTTTATTCTTGACCTTATTCTTTTAATGGTTGGACATTTGTGACGACCTTTTATAACCTTATTATGTTAATGAATTTTTTGGATAATGTATTGTCATGTTCATCATATTTGAGATTGTGATTTTGAGCAACATTTATCTGAATTGACGTTTCCTCTGAAAATGTAAGTAGATATATGATTTGTCAATAAAGATTTCCAATTCCGTTGAGATTTAGCTGTATTATAACGGCTATAATGAGCTATTGAATAAATATTTTATAGCGGTAAAATGGTGTTATAAAGATTTTCAGTTCCGTTGAGATTTAGCTGTATTATAGCGGCTATAATGAGCTATTGAATTAACGTACCATAGCGGCGAATTTGCGTTATAAAACTAAGCTCAACCATAGCGGCATATTTTTTGTTATAAATATTCAACAGTTTTTTATAACATGTCGATATACAGCACTTATCAAACCGCTATGGTTGTTATTAATAGCGGCTATATGCCGCTATAAAAGACACTTTTTGTTGTAGTGTCAATTGATGACAAGTTGATGATAATGCCTTGAACCAATGCCATTTTAATTTAAGGAGGATGGTGGTGCTCCTATTCTACTGCCGCATCTAGAGTCCTTACGTGTAGTTGTAACTGACCATTCCTCATGTTTTCCTCAACGATATCCTTCAAATGCCTACAGCCATTTGTATTATGCACACCTAGCTCATGAAATAGGATGCGCTTTCTTGATGTCTTTTGCATTCCGAGGGCTCCTAGAGTATCTAGATATATTTGTTCTAGGGTTTCATTTAATTCCAAGTAAGAAGAGAATTTGGATTCACCCCTTTGTCGCTTTGATCCATCGAAGCTATTGCACATGTTTCATTTACCCTTGTCCTTTCCTGAGCTTTCACCGGGCGGTTCTCTGCCCCGTATCGTATTAACTTCCATTGCCTCTCTATCAGCTTTTGCATCTTCTTATCACGAAAACCTTTCTGCTTCATGGTAGAATCCCCTGAGATCCCTCGGTGGATCCCGTATTAGTGATAACTTAAAATCTGAATTACCTGCAACTCCTGACACTACCACCATCAAAACCATTGATGGATCTGGTCGATCCACTAAAACAACTACTGCATTGAACCTAGTTAAGAAATTCTTGAGTGATTCTCCTACCCACTACTTTACTGACCTCAATGTCATCACATTCTTGGGTCTTGTAATGTGAACTCGAAGCTGCTTCATAAATCTTTCGACCAATTCTGCGCATGTGCTAATAGAACTACTCTCTAATTGTCTAAACCATAGCGCAACAACATCTGTTAAGTATAGCGGGAAGCATCGTGCCAAGACTTCTTCCAATGACACCAGTACTTCCATGTACCGTATATAGCTCATCATATGCATAGTCAGATCCGACTTTCTATCATAAACTTCCAATGTTGGTAGTTTGAATTCTAGTGGATTCCTAGCATTCTTGATATTAGGAGCGAATGGACTTCTATTTACATCCACTAGATTCATGTTCATCAATCCTCCACGCATAGCTCACCTGATCATCTCTGCAAACGTGTTATTGTCTTCCAGTGGTAGTCTCCTATCATCATGTCCAAGCTACCCTTCGAGTCTACGAGAGAATTTTGGAACGTATTCCTCTAAATGAGCATTAAAATTCCGATTTGCACCTAGCTCCATGGGATTGATCGTAGGTCCTCCAACATCCATCAACCAGAACTAGGGGCATGCCCTCTTAGCTTTAGGGATTGGAACCGATCCCACCGTAGGGATCGGTGTCGATCCCTCTAAGATAGCCATTGGCTCCATTTCCATGTTCTTAGTTCAGATTTCTAACAATTCCTGCTACTTCAACTCCTTAATCTAAGTTGTCATTAGCTCCTACTGCTCTATTCCTTCGATTATGTGCTCCAGCTTGTATAATCTCTCAGAGTAAATTCTACATCATCTCCTCTTGTCTTTTTAGCATCCTCTCCTGCATAGCATCCATCATCGTTTCCATTTCATCCCTTGTGATGTAGATAGATGCTTGATTTGCTCCAGCTCCTCAGGAAGCCTCCTAACTCCCTCCACGATGGCTCCATTCTGGTAGCACTCTACTTATTGATTGCCTAGTCATTGCTTCCTAGATCCAAGCTTCCAAATCTAAGATCCTAGATTCCAAATCCGCAGGTGTATGTCCTTTTTAGTGAAAGCAAAAAAAAATTAGGCGCCAAAATTGGCCACCAACACCTAGTTGTATGAAAGCACCAACATCTAATCCAATAATAGAAATATAAAGAGAAATAAATGAGGAACAAAATTAAAACAATCAAAAAGTAAGTAAACAGAGACACAGATTTATAGTGGTTTGGCTAACTCCGACCTACATCCACTCCCAAGATTTTCCTTTTATTAGTTTATACTAGTGATTACAGTTAAAAATCCGTGAAATTCTTGAATAAAATTGGTAGAGTACCACCTAGGTAGAAGATGAAGTGAAGCAGGAAGAAGAAGCAACGTTTTCTTATGCCATGCCTGCTGTATTTATAGGAAAATATATGCACGGATCGGGTTGAAATTTCGGTAGAAGAAGCTCTAGGCCTCGGCGAGGCCTCCCAAGAATTTTCAGGTCCATTGGGGCCTACAATATGGATCAACATCGATCCTTATTTTGGGGTCAAATGGGGTGCAATCCTCTAGATCGTTCCCTATGATGTTAGCTACTTGCCCTCCAAATTTCATGTCATTTCGACTTACGGTTTATGAGATATCGTATTTCCCATGAAGTGGTGTTGCATATATTCTGATTTCAGCCGACCCCTTTAGAGAATAGAAGCAGATCCCTCCAAACTCCTCTAAATAACATGAGATCCTTAGGGGACTTCTCTATGTTATATTATGTAAATACTCCAAGTTTCATGCTAATTAGATTAGCAGAACTCGAGTTATTGATCGATCTTTGTTGCAATATGGTGTGAAGGCTGATTATAGTCGATCACTATGGAGAGATAAGGGTCGATCCCTTCGGCTTACTCCAAATGATGTGCAATCCCCATGGGGTGTTCCATATGTTGTAGTTAGCCTATGCTCTGTGTTTTATGTCAATTGGGTCAATAGATATTGAGATATTGACTAATCAATGCTAGAATTAAATATGGTGGATCCCATAAGTAAAGAGTACCGATCCCTATGAAGGGATCGGTACCAATCCCTTCAGTTGCATATTTTGGGGTGCGATATCTAGGGTGAACTCCCTAAGGTCGCCTATTCCTGTTCCTTGACTTTCACTTCGATCCCTCTTGTGGTTGTTGAGTTATTAATTATTTTCTATCGAAGTACACTTGCTCCCTTAAACATGCTGATCCCTATGATGGAAGTTGAGTTTTTTTGATCCCTCCTATGTCCTGAGCCATATTCCATACTTTAAACATTCTACTTTGCATATCTATCAATTCCATTCAATATCTTCTTCATATTATTAATTGTACTTGATTTCTGGGACCCGAAATCGTCACACTGGACTCAACGGCCTTGATAATCGTGAAGTCTATTGGGTTAAATCTACCTGCATACTGCTTTGGCAAAAGGTGGGTTAACAATATAAATTCTTTCATTACATCCATTCAAACATAGCATAAGCTTTAAACAAATAGTGGAAATAAAAACTTCTAATATTAGCTAGCTTGTCTCATGCATGCCTTTGGAAGCTTTTTCGTCTAACCTGAAAATCCTTACTTTCAGCCTGCTCAAATGAGTACCAGAGAGTTTAGGGGGAAAAAAATTTTTTTGGATCAGACAAAAAGAATGGTGTGAATAATAGTATTCTATCTTGAACCAAACAGAGATCTAGTGAGACCACGCCGCTGAGCGGAACAGGTTTTCCACTCACTAATACCTTATCCAAACATCTTAGTCATAAATCATGCACCTATGACTACAATGATTAGAAGAAATATAACGCCCCATATTTTTGTTAACATTATTTAGAATAATTAATTAGCT
This sequence comes from Allium fistulosum, assembly GCA_030737815.1. Classification (NCBI taxonomy): domain Eukaryota; kingdom Viridiplantae; phylum Streptophyta; class Magnoliopsida; order Asparagales; family Amaryllidaceae; genus Allium; species Allium fistulosum. Next base: position 1,111,061,490 of record CM060907.1, on the reverse strand, counting down.
AAATTAAATAAAATAACTTGTTGATTAGGGGATTGAGATTTGTTTTTAATTAAGGAGCAGCCGTGCTATGTAACAATGAATTAAAAGAAGAGATTAAATTGAAATAGAAGAGGGGTAAAATAGGAAAGAGGCCATTCCAATATCCTCCAAACCTTGGCCATGTAAATTTTTACACGTTCATTATCATTCTTAATTTTATAAAGTTAAGGTCAACCACCATTAATAAGAGCAAGAGGAAGAAAGATAAAGGGGAACCTTAATCAACATCAAATTCATTCAAATCTCATACCTTTAATCACTAAAGCTAAGGTGAATAATGTTTACATCTCATTTTTGATTGTATTTTTGGTTTTAAGATGATTGCAGAATATTTTGCATAGATTTGCCATGATTCTGAATGATGGAATGATTATATATACATGTTGATGATTTAAGTATATTCATATTGATTTTATGATATGTTCAAGGTGAAAACCCTATAAAATGACATCCAATTTCCTAGCGAATTTTTATAAAGATCATAAATATTATTTTGGATATGGGTTTCAATTTTTAGAATTTTTTGAAATTATGTGGAATTTATATGAGTTTTCTAGTAAAGAAAATGCTAATTTTGGTTAATAATTATTTTTGGTAAAATAATAAAAGATTGGGGTCTGAAATTCTTATATGCTGGAAAACATATTAAAATAGATTTTCTGGAATTTTTGTAGATTTTCCTAAGTATTTTAAGGGTTATATAAAATAATTTAAGGTATGGGACTTAAATGTTTTATATAATTAAAAAAGGAGAAGGGGCTTTTTGTAAAATAATTTGAATTTTAAAATCTGGAAAGTCGGCAGCACTTTTGAAAAAGTGCAGTATTTTAATTGGTAAAGAAAGAGGGAACCAATCATAATTAGACACGTAAGGTAGGTTAGGTGAAAAGAACTATTTGCTACATATTTTTCACTGTTTCGACAATGTCAGCACCAAGTTCCGCCTCCTCATCTTTGCTTCTGGCACAGTCGAAATCAATGCACATGGTATCAGTTTACTTGTACATAGTGAATTGGATGTAGGTGGAAGTAGGGAGTCAAAACTAGGGGTTTCGAAAGGGTTGAGGCGGCCTTTTTTTTTAAATTAAAGAAAAATGCCGGCTTGCTTTCGACTAAATGGCTTTCAACTAAGTAGCTTTCGACCAGGTCATATGATTTAAAGGAAGTGGATTCAATTGGGTTGCGCCTTTGTTTTTAAGATAATTGCTTTCGACTAAGTCGAAACCTTTTTCTATCGCCTTTTTACATTTCGACTCAGATGGTTTCGAGAGGGTTGTTTTGCTTTCTAAAAACCTAGCCACTCTCCAATGCTTTCGAAAGGATAGTTTTGACACCATCACTTCATTACTTAGGAAATGGTTTCGAAGCAGTTGCTTTCAACTTAAATGATTTAAGACCCATTTTCTATAAGTAAAGTAAAACCCAAATTGGTTTCAAAAGAGATGGTTTTAAATGGTTTCGAAACAAATGCTTTCAACTTTAATGGGTTTCCGTTCCTTTTGCTATACTTGAAGGCAGAATCCAAATTGTTTCGACCGAGATGTTTTTCAAAGATTTCGAACGAATGAAATTTTGAATGTTTTCGAAAGGTTTCCACATGTTACTGAACCTAAAGTGCTTTCAAAGGGGTTGTTCCCTAAGGTTTCGATAGAGTTGAAAAGAAAGGTTTTTCCTATGTTCTCGAAAGGCAAGTTTTAAAAGGTTTTAAAGGAGGATGTCATATGTTTTATAGTTTTCAAAGGAAATACTTTTATTGGTTTCGAAAGAGTTGCTTTACATGGTTTCGAACGGGTTACCTTCAAGTGTTTCGAAAGGGTGTTTAAAGGTTTTAAACATAGGGTTCGAATGTGTTGAGTAGGCAATATAGCCTAAGTGTTTTATGTTAAAAAGGGTTTTAACTTATTTTGGAAGGATAGTTAATCTTCATTAAAATTCATCAAAGTTATTTTGAGTAAAGTGTATATATATATATATATATATCATGGCAAAAATAGCTTAGAGTAAAGCTAAAGATATATTTTCCTTGTATATATATGATTTGAAGGGCTAGATCATTTTGAAAAGGTTTTCAAGGAAAATTTAAAGGGTATTTAACCCTAATAAAATAATTCGGATAGTTAGTCCATTTTGTAGGAAATCAATAAAGATTTTGGACAGTTAGTCCATTTTGAAGGCAGTACGCCTAGATTTCAGACAGTTAGTCCAGTTTGCGGGCAGTAAACCCAGTTGTATGGACAGATAGTCCATTTGTAGCATAAGGGACCTTGCTATTATATTGTGGGCAGACAGTTCACATATGTCTTGTTTTACGGACAAATAATCCATTTGCTAGCATAGAGGATATTGCTATTTTGATATAATCGGTTTGATTAGCCAGTTTGGTTGCAGCAAAGGATTTGCAAAATAAATGTTTTGAAGAGGATATTAATGAGGGGAAACCCATTCCGCTAAGCGGCATGGTCTCACTTAATATCAGTAAACCAAGATGTAATTGAATTATTCACACCAGGCTTTATGTCTGACTCGAAATTTTTGTTTCCCCTTAAACTCTTGAGTACTCAAAATTGATTTAAGTAGGCCGAGGGTTGAGGTTTCAGGTTTTAGTCTTTTATCGAATAAAGCTTCCGGAGACGAGCAGGTGGCTGACGGATAGCTAATTAGGATTTCTAGTTTCATTTTTTTATTCCACCATGTATATTAAGTCAGATATGACTATATTACTTTGACCAACCAAGGAGGCATCGTAATATGTCGCTCTCGGTGTAGTTTTGTAATGATTTAGTTAATCTTTACCTAGGAAACGATATGAGATTATGTAATTTGGATATGAGTTTGTTTTGAAATGTAATCAGCAACCTTTTGTTTTTGAAATCTGTGATTTTATTCATATTCAAGTGCTTCTGATATTATGGATACAATTATCATTACTGTTACCAGAAGTTAATACTATGGATGACTGCAGCATCTGTAGCGCTTAGCTTTTGGCCTCCAGATACGGGATGCTACAACTTGGTATCGGAGCTTGGTTTATGAAAAAATTCAAACTAAAAATTGTTTTTAAAACATAATCGTAAGGAATTAAAGTAAGAATTGGGTATGGGATAACACTATAGTAACGTGCTTGTATTAGCTATATAAGTATATGCTTTATCTCTAGTCTCCTATCCTTGTTAGGTTATTTTTTTGTATCTCATAAGGTTTGAATACAGATATGGAAGGAAGAAAATGGAGAGTTAACCAAGGAGGGGAGGGCACCGAAGGAAATGCCATACCTAGTACAAGGAGAATCCAAGTCCAGGCACAAGTAGAGAATATAGTGCTGGAGTCCCTCAAGTTGACATGAGGGCTATGTATCAGTTTTTTGTGAATATGATGCAAGCTGGTGTTGCAGCTGGAATGGTAGGAGGAGATGCTGTAGGGGCAGGAGTTCCAGAAGTTCCGAAAGAAATGTCACACTGCAAAAGCTTGGAGGGAAGACTTTTTTGGAACTTTCGGAAGCTTGGAGGGAAGCCTTTTATGGGGACAGAGGATGCTATAGAAGTGGAAAATTGGTTGTTGCACTGCAAAAGGATTTTTGCAGACTTGGGGCTTGGTGAGCAAAAGAGGAGGTTGGCATCCAGACAGCTTCAGGGAGCCGCATTGTTTTGGTGGAACAGTGTGACAGCTGCTGTTGAAGTGGAAACTTTGTCATGGATAGATTACAAGGGAATGTTCCAGGAGAGGTTTATGTCTGCAATGGCACAATCAACTCCAATCGGGAAGTTTGCTGAATTAGAGCAGAGGGAGATGTCAGTTCTAGAGTATGCTAGAAAGTTCGAGGAGTTGGCCCGATATGGGTATGCTTCAATTAATACAGTTATGAAGAGGAATGAGAAGTTTATCAGTGGGTTGAAGCCTGAGTTAGCTAGGGCCACATTACCTCATATTAGAGATCCTTCTGACTTTGTTGTGGAGATAGCCTTACGGCATGAGGAGATTCTTGATTCTCTAGAGAAGAGTAAGGCTAAGGAAGTCCACGTTGCGCAGAATCAAAAGAGGAAGTTCTTTCCTAAGAAATGTGCTCAGAAGGGTGGAGCAGCTAAGAATGGGAAGTCTCAGACTGTCTGTTTCAAGTGCGATAAGAAGGAGCACTTTGCTAACGAGTGTCGTGCTGGGAAGGCAAAGGAAGTAGCTGGAAAGAAAGGTGTCTCGTGCTTCAATTGTGACTAGATTGGGCATTATAAGAGCCAGTGCAAGGAACCCACTAAGGATGGAAAGGGCAAAGTGTATGCATTGGAACCAGCTGCTTCTAAGCCAACAACTTAGGAAAAAGGAAAAGCAGTTTTTGCAGGTACGCTACAAATTCATGTTATGACTATTAGCGTTCTATTTGATATTGGTGCATCGCATTCTTTTATATGTAGATGTTTGATAAATAAGCTTAACCTAGAACCAACTTATTTAGTTACTACCTTGTAGGTTGCGAATCAAATAGGAGGGTATGCAACTCTTGGGTTGAGATGTGACCAGTTAGAGTTTGACCTGTTAGGTCATACATTTGTTCGCAGTTTGCATGTGTTTTATTTTGTGGGGTTCGAGATCATTCTTGGTATGGATTGGTTAAGCGAGTACGATGCTAGGATATTTTGCCAAAATAGGAAAATATCACTTAGACACCCATATTGTAGTAATAGGATTGTTTATACCATAGAAGGTTCTTGTGGTGAGATGTCTACCTTGTAGGATCTATGGAGTCAGAGGATGAGTTGAGTCGAGATTTCATGGTTAGGGAATTCACAGATTATTTTGAGCCTATAGTTGGATTGCCACCGAAACGAGCCATTGAGTTTCGGATAGATTTGGTTCCGAGAGCAGAACCAATGAGTAGACCGCCAAGAAGGATGACCCATACAGAGATGAGGGTGTTGAAGGTGCAGTTGGTGGATTTAGAAGGCAAGAATTTTATTAGGCCAAGTAGTTTGCATTGGGGTGCAGCAGCAGTGTTTGCTTAGAAGCTGGACGGATCGTTAAGGCTATGTATCGATTATCGTAAGTTGAATGAGAGGACGATAAAGAATCGATATCCATTGCCCAGGATTGACAATATGTTCAACCAGTTGAGTGGAGCCAAGGTATTCTCATAGTTGGATTTAGCGACAGGTTTCCATCAGCTCAGAGTAGTAGAGGATAGTATACTTTTGACGACATTCAGGAGCAGATATGGGTCGTACGAATGGTTGGTTATGCCGTTCGGACTGACGAATGCGCTGGTATTCTTCATTGATTTGATGAACCATATTTTCCAAGAGCACTTGGATAGGTTTGTATTGGTTTTCATAGACGATACCTTGGTATACTCTAAGGATGAAAGAGAGCACAAAATTCACCTTAGAGTGGTGCTTGAGACGCTGATGCAACATTAACTGAAAGTGAAGTTTTCAAAGTTTCACTTCTGGAAGAAAGAAGTGAAGTTTCTTGGTCATGTAGTCTCAGAGGAAAGGTTGTCAATAGATCCGATTAAGATTGAAGCGGTAAATAGTTGGAAGAGACTCGAGACAGTAACCGAAATAAAGAGTTTCCTTGGGTTGGCTGGTTATTATCGGAGGTTCATTAAAGCTTTTTCGTGGATAGTGGCACTGATGACCAAGCTAACAAGAAAGGATGAGCAGTTTGTGTGGACCGATAAGTGTAAGGAAGCATTCCAGAGTCTGAAACACTTATTGACCCATGCGCCTGTGTTGGTTGTTCCAGAAGGGAATCAGGATTTGGTGGTTTATACCAATGTGTGTGGAACAGGATTAGGAGACGTGCTGAGGCAGAGGGATAAAGTGATTTCCTACACTTCTAGACAGGTTAGACCGCATGAAGTCAGGTATCCGACATATGATTTGGAATTGGCTGCAGTTATTTTTTCTTTGTATGTGTGGAGATATTACCTTTGGGAGAAAGGTTTAAGTTAAATACAAATCATAAGTCGCTGAAATATTTGTTCTCTCCGAAGGAGTTGAACATGAGACAACAAAGGTGGTTATAGTTTATTGCCGCTTATGATTTTGGGATTGAGTACACACCAGGGAAGGGAAACAAGGTTGCATATGCACTTAGCAGGAAACATCAGAATGTAGTTTAGCGATGATTGCTGAGTGGAAGGACTTAGGAGGATTAGTGGATTGCAGAGTGTAGTGGAGATCCGAGGCTGGGTCTAGTGTAGATATAGTTGTATTATCTTGTTTGGAAGTTTTACAAGTGTTGATTGAAAAGATTGCATCTTAACAAATAGAGGATCTAGTATTAGCTAAAAGGATCAAGAAACTAAGAGATGGAATTGAGAGCGATGACATGAAAGATTTCAGTCTTGACCAGAATGGGAGATTGAGATAGAAATGGAGGTTATGTGTTCTGAGTGTAGGAAACCTAAGGAAACAAGTCTTGGAGGAATTCCATTGTTCGAAGTTCTCTATTCACCCAGGAGGTACTAAAATGTATCAGGATATGAAGAGGAGTTTTTTTTAGGAAGGTATGAAGTGGGATATTGGTTTGTATGTAAGGCAGTGATTGATCTGCCAGCAGGCAAAGGACGAACACAAGAAGCCAAGTGGGTTGCTTCCACCATTAGATATTCAAGTATGGAATTGGGATTCTATGTCCATGGACTTTATTGATGGGTTGCCAAGGTTGAACAGAGGAAATGATAGTATATGGGTTATAGTGGACAGTTTGACCAAGAGTGCCCATTTCATTCCAGTTAGTTCAACCAGAACGGCACATGTTTTGCCAAAGTTGTTTATGAAGAATATGGTTAGACTGCATGGAATTCCTACTAGCATAGTTAGGATAGAGATCCTTTATTCACTAGCGAGTTCTGGAAGAGTCTGCCGGAAGTTTTGGGAGCCAAGCTCAAGATAGTACAGCTTACCATCCGTAGTCAAATGGGGAAACAGAGAGAGTTAACAAGATCTTAGAAGATCTATTAAGAGCTAGTGTAGTAGATTTCGACGGATCATGGGAAGACCATCTGCATCTAGGCGAGTTTTCTTATAATAACAGTTATCAGACTAGTATTGGGATGGCACCATTTGAAGGTTTGTACGGAAGGCCATGCAAATCTCCCGTATGTTGGCTAGATTCCAGGGATAGGTTGGTTCTTGGTCCAGATTTAGTCAGAGAAGCTGGAGGAAAGATTGAGGTCATTCGGGCTAGAATGAAGGAGGCTCGGTCTAGGTAGAAAAGTTATGCAGATAAGAGATAGAAAGATCCAGAGTTCTCAATTGGAGACCGGGTTTTTGTCAAAGTGCCACCGATGAAGGGTGTGATTAGGTTTGGAAAATCGAGGAAGTTGGCACCGTGATTCGTTAAACCTTTTCCTATTGTTGTGAGGATTGGGAAACTCGCATATAGAGTCAAGTTACCGAGCAGTTTGGAAGGAGTCCACGATTGTAACGACCCGTAAATTTTTGATAATTAAAATAGTTAATTTAATAAGATTTCATGGTTTAATGTTGGAAGAATTAAAAATTTGTAATTTACTTATGATAATAATAATAATAATAACGAGAATGAATTGCAACAATATTTATCTAAGTTAATTATTAATGAATTAAATGATATTCCAATCAATTGAAATGACTTAAATATTATAACTTGGTTATAAGGGAATATAAGAAAAACAAATGTAAATATTACGTTAACTAATGAAATAAGATGTAGTCAATGATAATGGAATCTAATTTGTCTTATATCGGAAATTTGTGACACTTGTAGTAAATAATAAACTTAAGTGTGATTAAAAGTAAATGGTGATAATTATTATAAGTTACTTGTTTATCTGTCAGTCGAATCGAACTTAGAAACCAATTGTAAATGAAATGAAATTTTATATATTAACTGGGTTTACAATCAATAACTGAAGTTGAATAACAAATGTTGGAGGCACTGGATGTGAATAAGGTAATTGACTAATAACGGAAATTTATTTAAAAAAATCCAATATTGAAATATAAATGCTACTTATTGAATGAGTTTACGATCAATAGTTGGACTAAATAATAATGTTGAATTTAATGGATGTAAATAAAGTAATTGATTGATAACGAGAATTCATTTAGAATGTAATATTGGAATTTGTTGAATATTGAACAATTAAATTGTTTAAATTTAATATTGGAAATTTAATTGAATAATTGAATAAAATTTAATAACGGGAATTGAATAACTGTATAACGGAAATAATTGTTCCATAATTTGAATTTGTTTTAAAGTAAAATTTTATAAGTTCATTTTCAATTATTTCAGGATAATGAATTTCGGATAATCTAAATTGTTTAAAATTTAAATTTGCAAATATTTGAATAATTGAGTTTGAATATAATATGATTGAAAATGATATCGAAGATTGATATAAAAATTTATTTAAGCAACAATGAATTTGTTAACATTTAAAATTTGAATGTTAAGAAATTCTGTAAATTTTGAAAAGTCGTCGATTTAATCGACGAGTAAAATAGCCTTCCGAGGCACAGTCTCGGAATTCGGCGAAACCAGTTCCATTGGATCCGTAATAGTGTATTATTATCGGATTTCAAATTTCGGAGCAATCGGAGTTGCCATTTGACCGTGGCAGCTGAAAACGTTTAGAAATTCATTTAAGCGATTTAATTTAAAATCGATCGTTTATTTCTATAACTCGTACAGACGATCAAATTGGCTTCCGAAACACGTTCCATTGTGTTCGGAAGGCAGGTAAAACCTTACGGACGCCTGTCGGCACGTCTAATTTGGAGTTCGTTCGAAAATCTTGTAAAATTTGTAAATAATATTAAATAATATATATATACGTGTGTATATACGCGTTCTCTACCAAAACCCTAGTCGTTCATCTCGTGGCCGCCAGAGACAATTTCAATGGCCGAAAAACAACTCTTTTCCCCCTCGTTTTCTTCAAATCCATCAGCTAATTTCAAAAACTCTCAACTAGCAAATCGAAGATCGTGGTGAGGTCGAGACATCCAACGGTTGAGATGGGTTTTGGCGTGGTGGATGGAGTGCGAGCTGCCTCCGTTCTTGGTCAGTTCGAACGCGTTTTCAAGCAACTAGGGGGTACCGAGTTTGGCCTTATCGCCGGCGATGGCAGGGTTCGTGATGGCCTTCGATTTGAAGACTCCTGATCGATTCCTCGTGGCCTGAGGAAGAAGTGACGATCGGAATGTGGTGGGGTGTTTGGGTTCTTTCGGTTTGTGTTAGCCTGGGAAGAAGATCACGGGAAGAAGAGTGTGTGCGGCCAGAATCTTTTGCTTTGGAATCAACGGCCCTGATCGATTGTTGGTTAATTTAAATTATATAAGTTTGTTAATCATTTATCTTAAATTCATTCAATCTTTGAAAAATTGTATCTTCTTCGTACTTTATCAGAATTGGGTGAAACAAGATGCGTTGGAATCGTGGCGACGACCACTATATTCTAGAATTGATTTGGGGACGTTTGGAGCTAACAAAAATTTCAGGTTAAATCGAACGTCGTTCGATTTGATTTGAAATTGAAATTCAAGGTGAGTGTTTTATAACGCTCACACCGTACTAAAATATCTTGATGCTTGTTAAATTTAATATTGTGAAGTGATATGATTTTTATTAGTCGTTGTTGATAAAATTTTAACTGTCATCTAGATTGTCATCGAATTTAATGTTAGAAATTAAAATCGACAGTCAGATTAGAATTGAAATTTAATCGCAATTAAATTACTGAACATTTATAACTATGAAATTTCCGTGATTTATATTGTCTGTTTGGATGATTGGTTGCGATGGATGCTATTGATTGATGTTTGAAATGTTTGGATGTATATTTGGTTGTCGATATCCTGTCATCACCCTTTTTATAAATTACAACTGCAGATTGATTCATTTTGAATAAAATTGAGAAATAGGTTGAAATGATATATACCTATGACACTATAATTCGAATTGAAATGATATATATTTATTCCTGAAATTTAATTGAAATAACTGATCACTTGGCCATAGGGTAGAAAATTATATACGGGCACCGGATTGGTTAAATTAAATAATTTTTAAAAATCTATGATTTGGAATTATTTTAAATGGTCTGATTTAAAGGAATTTAAAATCAAATTTTATAGAAATTGAATTCATCGCGAATTTGATGTTGAGATGTTGAAATAAAATTTTGTTAAACAAATTGGTTAATAATTGAAGTTAAGACTTTGAAATTAAAATTGTGATATGATTGAGTTTTCGTAAATTGATTTGATTTTAAAGGATTCAATTTTTATTCGGACTTTGAATATTATTAAGTAAAAGTGTGATAAAGACAACATTTTGAAATTTGAGAAAATTGGATTTTTGATAGAATTGAATTAATTTGAAATCGAAATTGATTGAACTGAAATTGAGATTTGAATCGACTGAATGGAATTTGAATTTGATTCAGAATTGGTAAGTTGGAAATTAAAATGGTTGACTTTGAAGCTATTTCAAATTTGGTTTTCTGAAGTTATTCTGCTATATAAACTATTTTAAATACTTAAACTATTTTATACTAAACTATTTTAACCTGTATTAATTATATTAAGTTATTTTAACTTATTTAAACATATTAACTTATTTTAATCTATTTTAAATCTACTTAATTTAATTTAATTTATTTTAAAATAATTAACCTATTTAATTTATTTTTAATTATATTTAGTCTATTTTTTTTAAAAGCTATTTAACCTATTTAATTATATTAAATCTATTTTAAATCTATTTAACTATATTAAATCAATTTAAAACTATTTTGAAATCTATCTTTAATATTTAGAGTATTTCAACTATTTTCAATTATTTAAGCTACTTTAAACTATTCAAAACTATTTTCCAAAATTTCCAACTGGTCAATAGGGTGAAATGTTTATATTTAAATCTTGGATTTAAATACGAAGTGGGTTAAATAAAGTTACAACCTAAATTGAAATGTAACGATTTTTGAAATTGAAATGAGATATTGGGTGAAATGATTTTTGAAATGAAATCGTATATTTTGCGTAAATACGATGATTTTGAAATGGATTTGATTTTGAAGTGAACTTGATATTTTGATATCAATTATGAATTGATTTTGAAAAATGTAAAAGAACCATCCGGTGTGTAATAAGCGTTCGGTTGTTAAAGAGACCGGGATCGGATATGAGCATACTCTCTGTCGATACCGAAAACCACTTTAACAACTGTGTACGTGGTGGAGATTCCAGAAATGAAGTAGGATGGTTTGGCGACGATTCTATATGGTATGACGTGACCTTGACTCCCGTGAGTCAGCTTTGATGTGACTAAAATCAGGAGCTATACCGGGCCAATGTGAGGTCATTCCTCTTATCGGGCATATTTCTTCGATACCATTATATTGCTTTTGTGATTCGATTTGGTGGCCACCCCTCGATTGTTTGGGAGTGTGTCCGAGGTGGGCGGTAGTAGCTGCTATGCGTCACCACCAGTCCGGGAGTGCAATTGGTATATCTACCCTGGCATTTCCTCGTGTGCCGTGTTCACATGCCCTAGCGTGCCTTCTACGAATTTGTTTGTACCATACCTATGGGGTGCCCTCTGCGTAAACCTCTCGGAGGAGCGTACGGTACTGTATAGACTATGGGAATATATAAAATGTGTTAAGGGGGATATGGGTAACACCTTAACGCTATTTTAATACTTTTACTTTACTGTAGACATATTATAATAGCGTATTGTACTATATAGTAGATAGTTTAACGGATCCTTAAGAGATGGAAAATCCCGTAACATCTCTTGAGTTATTGCACGCACGTCGACACTGGATAGGAGATGTCAAACCCCGTAAACATCTCTGACGCCTTTACACTCATCTTTATTTACGATTGATTTAACTTACATAAGGATATTTTAGTCCTGACTCGAGTGTTTTGTCTTTTCATTACGCTCGGGTCAGTCCTGAGTTTTTCAGCTTATTGAAGATCTATTCTGGAGGACGAAGACGAGGATTTGGTATACTATTACTATTATTATCCTTACATCATGCTGTCTGCTGCATTATTTTATTTGTTCTGTTGTATATGTATAACTCTGATAAATGTTGTATAAATGATAATCAAAAGTATATTAAACAGCTTCATGAACTGTTTATTTGATTATTATATTTTATCTTTCCGCTGCGAGATTCTGTGATTGTTTCTTGTTTCTTTTCTCTTCTTTTCTTATTCACCCCATTAACAATCCTCCCTTTTGAATGGTTTGAGTTGACAAGAGTGTTTTGATTGTCAATTTAAACTGTCCAAAAAGGTGGGTCGTTACAGTTGGTATCAGAGCTTTGGTTTAGCGATAACCTTAGCTTTGTGCGGTCATACTCTTTATAAATAGGGTAGTAATACCCTATGATGAGTCGCTGAGTGTATATATATGAGAGAGCGTATTTGTTAGTGATATAAAATTGTTTTATACTGTGTTGGTTGATTTGTTGAGTGGCATATGGATTCTGGTCAATACGAGTAATTAACGTCATTGATAGGAATCTCTAAACACTTGAACAGAACAATTCGACATAGTATTGTTTTGAAATTGGGTAAATGAAATAATTTTGCCCCAATTATATTTTGTATATAAAGATATAATTTTTAGAAATTATTATAATACATCCGGTTTGTTTGGTTGTTAGAAATGATAATATGGATGGTTATCATAAATTGGATATTGTGTTTTAATAAATAAGGTTTAGTACAAAATAAATAATGATAAAACAACTTATGGAATGTTTTAAGAAGGTAAATTTTTGTAAGAATAATTTATAAATGTGACTTTTAAATCAAGATGGATTTAAAGTGAGAAATATTGAATTTAAGACCCGGGGATTTTGAAAATGGTTTTCAAAGTTTTGAAGAGAAGTGTATAGTGATATGAGTTGAAAAATATTTATGGAAATACTTTGGAAGGATTTTTAAGAAGGAATGAATTCAGTACTCCTCTCTTATGTCGCTGGAAAATAATTTCGGTGATGACTGCGCAGCATCATCGACGTTCATTTTCGAGTCTCCAAGTGGGGATACTTCTGAGAAGCTTTGCTTCGAAATTGTTTTGATAAATGGATTTTGGTTTAAACTCCAAAAGTATGATTTGATATATATATATAAGATATAAATGTATCTATTTATTTCAAATGATTTGGAAAAAAAAACCGGGCATTTAAATTTTTAAAGTTCTGTTAATTGATATTTTTCAAGTTATCTGAATTAAATGTGAATAACCAGAACTTATATAATAAGAGGATAAAAACTCTAAGCTAAATGTTTTGAAAAACTTTAGGATTAAGAAGTTGTAACTCTTAAAATTGAAAGGTAAAGAAAATTTAAGTAAGTGAAATTGTGAACTTTCTAATTAAGTAAAATGAATCCTATAAATTTGTATAATACGAAATTTGCATTCTGATAACATATAATATGACTTACCAAATGTTAAAAAGTTAAAATAATGATTTGGATATGTAATGGGATATTATACAAGTAAACAAAACCTAAAAATAATTAAAATATACAAGTAAGCAAAACTTAAAAGTGATTAAAATGTATATAAATGGAAATTTGATTGTGATAAGAATGTTATATACTTAAGTAAAATGTGAAATGATGAATGGCTAAATGGAATAAGTAAGTGAACTTAAGAAAACATACAAATGAATCGAAATAATATCCTTGTAAATTTATTACAGAATTGAATATAAATTTGCAAAGAAATTGTGAAATTGAAGTTTGTAGCTTTGGAGATAATTATAAACTTAGATAAAGTCCAACTTCTTATATATGACTTTTATAGAATAATTATAAACTAAGTGATGATTAATAAAATGTTCCACCAATAAATTTGTTATTAACTGAAATTATGAAAATGAAGTAAATGTAAACAGAAGAATTTGGTATAGTTAAGAATAAATTGAAAAGGGAAATTTAATTTAATTAAATTACATGGAATGGTTAAAATGAACTTAACTAAGCAAATTGTATGAAATGATGAATAAGAAATAATAGTATAAAAGAACATGCTATGTAAAGAAATGGACATGCTAAGTAATTAGGGAATGAATAATGCATTGTGTATAATTAATTGTAAATGAAATGATGGTAAGTAAATAAATTGAATATAGACAAATTGTATAGGAATCTATTGGAAGGTAATACGTAAGTTGTACGTATATTGTTTTATTCGCATAACAATTTGACCCGAACTCGAGCACGGAATTTCGAGATAATTTATATCGATCCAAGTTAGGATTTTTCACTCGATTCTCGACAGCGAACCGTGGATATAGATTTTTGATTTGATTCTGGAATTCTCTATCATAGTATATGGCTATGCAAGGAGAATAACAGTTTTCCGATCAAGGAACCAAATCTGAGTCCGCACTAGAGAGTCAGGTGAACGATACTAGTTTGGAAGTGAAATTTTGTGATCGAATGAACGATCAGATTTGATATTGCGTACGGATGATATATGTACTTCGTACAGGTTTAGGTGAAGCTAATATTGAAAATTGATAATGCAAATTATAAATTGATTTTAAATTATATGATTTGATATCATTGAGAAATAAGATGCAGGTATTTCAAATCAAGGAAATTTGAATTGCCCGACAAAAAGGTACGTGTTTATTTTGTCATTGGATTTGATGGTTTTTGGATGGAGCCACTTGGCTTTTGTTTCTTTTATTGGTTTGGGGCCCGTAGAGGCGTTTTGTAGCTGTACCGATCAAGCCGCGCAAAGGAGACGCTGCCGAAATTTTCCGTAAATCCGGGTGTTAGAAATTTTTTTGAGTTTTAAAATTTTATAACTCATTTGGATAACCAACTTGTAAATTTCGTAAGCTTATCGGAGTAGCGTAGTGAAAGTGTAGTAACATCTTTATAAATAAAATTTCATTGTTTTATAAGTTGATAATTTTGAATAAAATGTATCGAATGCCGAAATCTTTACTTAGTTCCTTTTCCCTTCTTTTTCCTTTTCGAGGACGAAAAGTTTTGAGTAGGGGAGAGTGTAACGACCCGTAAATTTTTGATAATTAAAATAGTTAATTTAATAAGATTTCATGGTTTAATGTTGGAAGAATTAAAAATTTGTAATTTACTTATGATAATAATAATAATAATAACGAGAATGAATTGCAACAATATTTATCTAAGTTAATTATTAATGAATTAAATGATATTCCAATCAATTGAAATGACTTAAATATTATAACTTGGTTATAAGGGAATATAAGAAAAACAAATGTAAATATTACGTTAACTAATGAAATAAGATGTAGTCAATGATAATGGAATCTAATTTGTCTTATATCGGAAATTTGTGACACTTGTAGTAAATAATAAACTTAAGTGTGATTAAAAGTAAATGGTGATAATTATTATAAGTTACTTGTTTATCTGTCAGTCGAATCGAACTTAGAAACCAATTGTAAATGAAATGAAATTTTATATATTAACTGGGTTTACAATCAATAACTGAAGTTGAATAACAAATGTTGGAGGCACTGGATGTGAATAAGGTAATTGACTAATAACGGAAATTTATTTAAAAAAATCCAATATTGAAATATAAATGCTACTTATTGAATGAGTTTACGATCAATAGTTGGACTAAATAATAATGTTGAATTTAATGGATGTAAATAAAGTAATTGATTGATAACGAGAATTCATTTAGAATGTAATATTGGAATTTGTTGAATATTGAACAATTAAATTGTTTAAATTTAATATTGGAAATTTAATTGAATAATTGAATAAAATTTAATAACGGGAATTGAATAACTGTATAACGGAAATAATTGTTCCATAATTTGAATTTGTTTTAAAGTAAAATTTTATAAGTTCATTTTCAATTATTTCAGGATAATGAATTTCGGATAATCTAAATTGTTTAAAATTTAAATTTGCAAATATTTGAATAATTGAGTTTGAATATAATATGATTGAAAATGATATCGAAGATTGATATAAAATTTTATTTAAGCAACAATGAATTTGTTAACATTTAAAATTTGAATGTTAAGAAATTCTGTAAATTTTGAAAAGTCGTCGATTTAATCGACGAGTAAAATAGCCTTCCGAGGCACAGTCTCGGAATTCGGCGAAACCAGTTCCATTGGATCCGTAATAGTGTATTATTATCGGATTTCAAATTTTGGAGCAATCGGAGTTGCCATTTGACCGTGGCAGCTGAAAACGTTTAGAAATTCATTTAATCGATTTAATTTAAAATCGATCGTTTATTTCTATAACTCGTACAGACGATCAAATTGGCTTCCGAAACACGTTCCATTGTGTTCGGAAGGCAGGTAAAACCTTACGGACGCCTGTCGGCACGTCTAATTTGGAGTTCGTTCGAAAATCTTGTAAAATTTGTAAATAATATTAAATAATATATATATACGTGTGTATATACGCGTTCTCTACCAAAACCCTAGTCGTTCATCTCGTGGCCGCCAGAGACAATTTCAATGGCCGAAAAACAACTCTTTTCCCCCTCGTTTTTCTTCAAATCCATCAGCTAATTTCAAAAACTCTCAACTAGCAAATCGAAGATCGTGGTGAGGTCGAGACATCCAACGGTTGAGATGGGTTTTGGCGTGGTGGATGGAGTGCGAGCTGCCTCCGTTCTTGGTCAGTTCGAACGCGTTTTCAAGCAACTAGGGGTTACCGAGTTTGGCCTTATCGCCGGCGATGGCAGGGTTCGTGATGGCCTTCGATTTGAAGACTCCTGATCGATTCCTCGTGGCCTGAGGAAGAAGTGACGATCGGAATGTGGTGGGGTGTTTGGGTTCTTTCGGTTTGTGTTAGCCTGGGAAGAAGATCACGGGAAGAAGAGTGTGTGCGGCCAGAATCTTTTGCTTTGGAATCAACGGCCCTGATCGATTGTTGGTTAATTTAAATTATATAAGTTTGTTAATCATTTATCTTAAATTCATTCAATCTTTGAAAAATTGTATCTTCTTCGTACTTTATCAGAATTGGGTGAAACAAGATGCGTTGGAATCGTGGCGATGACCACTATATTCTAGAATTGATTTGGGGACGTTTGGAGCTAACAAAAATTTCAGGTTAAATCGAACGTCGTTCGATTTGATTTGAAATTAAAATTCAAGGTGAGTGTTTTATAACGCTCACACCGTACTAAAATATCTTGATGCTTGTTAAATTTAATATTGTGAAGTGATATGATTTTTATTAGTCGTTGTTGATAAAATTTTAACTGTCATCTAGATTGTCATCGAATTTAATGTTAGAAATTGAAATCGACAGTCAGATTAGAATTGAAATTTAATCGCAATTAAATTACTGAACATTTATAACTATGAAATTTCCGTGATTTATATTGTCTGTTTGGATGATTGGTTGCGATGGATGCTATTGATTGATGTTTGAAATGTTTGGATGTATATTTGGTTGTCGATATCATGTCATCACCCTTTTTATAAATTACAACTGCAGATTGATTCATTTTGAATAAAATTGAGAAATAGGTTGAAATGATATATACCTATGACACTATAATTCGAATTGAAATGATATATATTTATTCCTGAAATTTAATTGAAATAACTGATCACTTGGCCATAGGGTAGAAAATTATATACGGGCACCGGATTGGTTAAATTAAATAATTTTTAAAAATCTATGATTTGGAATTATTTTAAATGGTCTGATTTAAAGGAATTTAAAATCAAATTTTATAGAAATTGAATTCATCGCGAATTTGATGTTGAGATGTTGAAATAAAATTTTGTTAAACAAATTGGTTAATAATTGAAGTTAAGACTTTGAAATTAAAATTGTGATATGATTGAATTTTCGTAAATTGATTTGATTTTAAAGGATTCAATTTTTATTCGGACTTTGAATATTATTAAGTAAAAGTGTGATAAAGACAACATTTTGAAATTTGAGAAAATTGGATTTTTGATAGAATTGAATTAATTTGAAATCGAAATTGATTGAACTGAAATTGAGATTTGAATCGACTGAATGGAATTTGAATTTGATTCAGAATTGGTAAGTTGGAAATTAAAATGGTTGACTTTGAAGCTATTTCAAATTTGGTTTTCTGAAGTTATTCTGCTATATAAACTATTTTAAATACTTAAACTATTTTATACTAAACTATTTTAACCTATATTAATTATATTAAGTTATTTTAACTTATTTAAACATATTAACTTATTTTAATCTATTTTAAATCTACTTAATTTAATTTAATTTATTTTAAAATAATTAACCTATTTAATTTATTTTTAATTATATTTAATCTATTTTTTTTAAAAGCTATTTAACCTATTTAATTATATTAAATCTATTTTAAATCTATTTAACTATATTAAATCAATTTAAAACTATTTTGAAATCTATCTTTAATATTTAGAATATTTCAACTATTTTCAATTATTTAAGCTACTTTAAACTATTCAAAACTATTTTCCAAAATTTCCAACTGGTCAATAGGGTGAAATGTTTATATTTAAATCTTGGATTTAAATACGAAGTGGGTTAAATAAAGTTACAACCTAAATTGAAATGTAACGATTTTTGAAATTGAAATGAGATATTGGGTGAAATGATTTTTGAAATGAAATCGTATATTTTGCGTAAATACGATGATTTTGAAATGGATTTGATTTTGAAGTGAACTTGATATTTTGATATCAATTATGAATTGATTTTGAAAAATGTAAAAGAACCATCCGGTGTGTAATAAGCGTTCGGTTGTTAAAGAGACCGGGATCGGATATGGGCATACTCTCTGTCGATACCGAAAACCACTTTAACAACTGTGTACGTGGTGGAGATTCCAGAAATGAAGTAGGATGGTTTGGCGACGATTCTATATGGTATGACGTGACCCTGACTCCCGTGAGTCAGCTTTGATGTGACTAAAATCAGGAGCTATACCGGGCCAATGTGAGGTCATTCCTCTTATCGGGCATATTTCTTCGATACCATTATATTGCTTTTGTGATTCGATTTGGTGGCCACCCCTCGATTGTTTGGGAGTGTGTCCGAGGTGGGCGATAGTAGCTGCTATGCGTCACCACCAGTCCGGGAGTGCAATTGGTATATCTACCCTGGCATTTCCTCGTGTGCCGTGTTCACATGCGCTAGCGTGCCTTCTACGAATTTGTTTGTACCATACCTATGGGGTGCCCTCTGCGTAAACCTCTCGGAGGAGCGTACGGTACTGTATAGACTATGGGAATATTTAAAATGTGTTAAGGGGGATATGGGTAACACCTTAACGCTATTTTAATACTTTTACTTTACTGTAGACATATTATAATAGCGTATTGTACTATATAGTAGATAGTTTAACGGATCCTTAAGAGATGGAAAATCCCGTAACATCTCTTGAGTTATTGCACGCACGTCGACACTGGATAGGAGATGTCAAACCCCGTAAACATCTCTGATGCCGTTACACTCATCTTTATTTACGATTGATTTAACTTACATAAGGATATTTTAGTCCTGACTCGAGTGTTTTGTCTTTTCATTACGCTTGGGTCAGTTTTGAGTTTTTCAGCTTATTGAAGATCTATTCTGGAGGACGAAGACGAGGATTTGGTATACTATTACTATTATTATCCTTACATCATGCTGTCTGCTGCATTATTTTATTTGTTCTGTTGTATATGTATAACTCTGATAAATGTTGTATAAATGATAATCAAAAGTATATTAAACAGCTTCATGAACTGTTTATTTGATTATTATATTTTATCTTTCCGCTGCGAGATTCTGTGATTGTTTCTTGTTTCTTTTCTCTTCTTTTCTTATTCACCCCATTAACAATCCTCCCTTTTGAATGGTTTGAGTTGACAAGAGTGTTTTGATTGTCAATTTAAACTGTCCAAAAAGGTGGGTCGTTACAACGATGTTTTTCATCTCAGAAAGTGTGTTAGAGACCCGGAGACTACTATTGCACCGACTGTGCTAGATGATTTAGTGGTAGAACCAGATTTGACTATAGTAAGGAAGCCAGTTCGTATTGTTGCGAGGGATGAGAAGAGGCTTAGAACCAAGACGGTCAGATTAGTCAAAGTCCAGTGGAGCAACGATGATAGGGACTGTACTTGGGAGATTGAGAGTTGGATTAGACATAACTATCCTGACTTGTTTGATGGTATGTTTTACCTTCTTGTTTGATTTGTTGTGTACCTTATCGTAATTTCGAAGACGAAATTCTTTAAGGGGGAATTCTGTAACACCCTAATTTTTTGGTAACATTATTTAAAATTTAATTAGCTAAATAAAATAATGTGTTGAATAGGGGATTGAGATTTGATTTTAATTAAGGGATACCGTGCCATGTAACAATGAATTAAAAGAAGAATTTAAGTTGAAATATCAGAGGGATAAAATAGGAAAGAGGCCATTCTTATATCTTCCAAACCTTGGCCGTGTAAACTTTTACACTTTCATAATCATTCACAATTTTAAAAAAGTTAAGGCCGGCCACCATTAATAAGAGAAAGAGGAAGAAAGATAAAGGGGATGCTTAATCAACATCAAATTCATTCAAATCTCATATCCGTAATCACTAAAGCTAAGGTGAATATTGTTTACATCTCATTTTTTATTATATTTTCGGATTTAAGATGATTGCCAAATATTTTGCATAGATCTGCCATGATATTGAATGATGGAATGATTATATATACATGTTGATGATTTAAGTGTATATATATTGAATTTATGATAAGTTTCAAGGTGAAAACCCTATAAAATGACATCCAATTGCCTTGCGAATTTTTATGAAGATCGTAAATATTACTTTGGAGATGGGTTTCAATTTTAAGAATTTTCTAAAATTATGTGAAATTTATATGAATTTTCCAGTAAAGAAAATGCTAATTTGGGTTAATAATTATTTTCGGTTAAATAATAAAAGATTGGGGTCTGAAATTTTTATATGTTGGAAAACATATTAAAATAGGTTTTTTCGAATTTTTGTAGATTTTCCTAAGTGTTTTAAGGGTGATATAAAATTAGTTATGGTATACGACTTAAATGTTTTATATAATTAAAAGAGGAGAAGGGGATTTTTGTGAAATAATTTGAATTTTAAAATCTGGAAAGTTGGCAGCACTTTTGAAAAAGTGCAGTACTTTTTATTGGTAAAGAAAGAGGCAACCAATCATAATTAGACATGTAAGGCAGGTTAGGTGAAAAGAACTATTTGCTGCATGTTTTTCACCGTTTCGACATAGTCGGCACCAGGTTCTGCCTCATCATCTTCGCTTCCGACCCAGTCGAAACCAATGCACATGGTATCGGTTTACTGGTACGTAGTGAATTGGATGTAGGTGAAAGGTAAGGAGTCGAAACCAGGGGTTGAGGGGGTCCTTTGTTTTTGAATTAAAGAAAAATTCGTGCATGCTTCCGACTAAATGGCTTTCGAATAAGTAGCTTTCGACCAGGTCAGATGATTTGAAGGAAATGATTTCAATTGGGTTGCGCTTCTATTTTTAAAATAATTTATTTCGACTAAGTCGAAGCCTTTTTGCTGCCGCCTTTTTACCTTTCGATTTAGATGGTTTCGAGAGGGTTGTTAGGTTTTCTAAAAACCTGGCCACTCTCCAATGCTTTCGAAGGGTTGGTTTTGACACCATCACTTCTTTACTTAGGAAATGGTTTTGAAGTAGATGCTTTGACTTAAATGTTTTAAGACCCTTTTTCTATATGTAAAGTAAAACCCAAATTGGTTTTGAAAGAGATGGTTTTAAATGGTTTCGAAACAGATGTTTTCGACTTTAATGTGTTTATGATCCTTTTGCTCTACTTGAAGGCAGAATCCAAATGGTTTCGACCGAATCATTTTTCAAAGATTTTGAAGGATTGAAATTTTGAATGGTTTTGGAAGGTTTTCACATGTTTTAAATTGAACCCAAAGTGCTTTCGTAGGGGTTGAGTTTTGTCGAAAGGTTTAAATGAATGGTTTCGAAAGGGGAGGTACCCTAGGGTTTCGACAAAGTTGAAAAGGAAGGTTTTTCCTACGTTTTTGAAAGGCAATGTTTAAAAGGTTTTAAAGGAGGATGTCTAATGTTTTAAAGCTTTTGAAGGAAAGTCTTTTATTGGTTTCAAAAGTGTTTCTTTCAATGGTTTCGAAGGGGTTACCTTCAAGGGTTTCGAAAGGGTGTTTAAAGGTTTTAAACATAGGTTTCGAAGGTGTTGAGTAGGCAATATAGCCTAAGTGTTTTAAGTTAAAAAGGGTTTTACTTATTTTGGAAGGATAGTTAATCTTCATTAAAATTCATCAAAATTATTTTGAGTAAAGTGTGTGTGTGTGTGTGTGTGTGTGTGTATATATATATCATGGCAAAAATAGCTTAGATTAAAGCTAAAGATACATTTTCCTTGTATATATATGATTTGAAGGACTAAATCATTTTGAAAAGGTTTTCAAGGAAAATTTAAAGGATGGTTAACCCTAAGAAAATAATTCAGATAATTAGTCCATTTTGCGGGTAGTTAGCCTAGATTTTGGACAATTAGTCCAGTTTGTGGGCAGTCAGCCCAGTTGTATGGACAGATAGTCCATTTGTAGCATAACGGACCTTGCTATTACATTGTGGGCAAAGAGTTTACAAATTTCTTATTTTACGGATAGATGGTCCATTTACTAGCATAAAGGATATTGCTATTTTGGTATATTCAGTTTGATTAACCAGTTTGGTTGCATGAAAGAATTTGCAAACTATATGTTTTAAAGAGGATATTAGTGAGGGTAAACCCAATCCCCTAAGCAATGTGGTCTCACTTAATATCAGTAAACCAAGATGTAATAGAATTATTCAAACCAGGCTTTATATATGACACGAAGTTTCAGTTTCCCCTTAAACTCTCGGGTACTCAAAATTGATTTGAGTAAGCTGAGGGTTGAGGTTTTCAAGTTTTAGTGTTTTGGCGAATAAAGCTTCCGGAGACGAGCAGGTGCTTGATGGATAGCTAACTAGGATTTTCAGTTTCATTTTTTTTATTTCGCTATGTATATTAAGTCAAATATGACTATATTACTTTGATCAACCGAGGGGGCATCGTCATATGTCGCTCTTGGCGTAGTTTTGTAATGATTATAGTTAATCTTTACCAGGGAAACGATGTGGGATCATGTAATTTGGATATGAATTTGTTTTGGAATGTAATCAGTAACATGTTGTTTTGAAATCTGTTATTTTATTCATATTCACGTGCTTCTGATATTATGGATACCATTATCATTACAGTGTTTTGTCACCAGATGTTAATACTATGGATGACTGCAGCATCTGTAGCGCTTAGCTTTTGGTCTCCTGATATGGGATGTTACAAGAAAACATTACATGATCATATGCTTGCTTGCAACATGTACACCCAAGGTTAAACCTTCCTAGCAATAGGATGTCTGTCTCAAATCATAGTTATCCTAGGGTCACCATGAACCTAACGGTTTTTGCAGCCTAACCAATAAACTATCAGGCTGACTTGGGCCAAAGCATATCCAGATGTCCACAAATCCCCAAATATAGTTAGGAGTAAGGCAACTTAAATAATCTAGTGAGCATATAGAGCTACGAGTTCCTTTCTGTGCGTAAACATCCTTTTAGTCTCACTACACATAAAGCCCTACGCACCGGAATCGTGGACCTTCACCAACCGTAGGCTAATGGCTAAAGAATAGGGCACGACCCTATACCAATCCCACCAAAAATCTTATGTGGTTTTAAATTCATGAGTCATGCCTCTGGACTAGTTCGGGTGTTCTAACACAATTGATCTATCAAGGCATAGCCCAAGTCTTTGCTAACGACCTCTTGGGATCATTGTGGTCAAAGCCTATATGCTAGCCCTACTACTAAATATCGGTCCAATAATAGCACTAACATAGCCTGCCGACCTCCCCTAACCAAAATACCATTTAGACTAACCAAATGCCAGTCAAGAAAAAATACACATCATAGCTACTTGATAGCTCTTGTTAGAAATTTACTAGACAGTATTTCCTTATTAGGCCCCATTCGTAGGTTATTTAATACCGGGAGGAGGCAGACCCAATGACCATTTAGTACCTTCCACCTTGAAGTAAAACTCTTGACACCCCTAAAGGTACTAGACCATTTAATACATCAATCCAAGGCGAACACTAGGTATATTTTCCCAGACCTATACGTGAACGTATATCCCTTCCCTATGGGTCCTATGGTTGGAAAAGTTCCACATAAGTAGTATACATACACAACTACTGGTAGCCTTTAGGTAAAGGGTAGACTTCTATTGTGTAATTCTACTTACCTTGCATTCTAACCTATTCTAAACCAAACCAATTTTCCTAAGCCTAAATATTAATCCAGGCCCACTAATTTATGCTTGTCCTAAATGTATTAAAGTGGCTATATAATTGCCTACTATGAAAATTATATTGCCTTTCAAGTTTATTTATTAGTATTCTCCTAATTATTCGTTGCAAACTTATTTCTATTTTTAAGCATATTACGTATATTCTCTATTTTTCTCTTACGTCCCATAAATGTCAATTGTCCATAATAAATGTCGTTATTACTCATATCGGACACTCACTAATGACATTTATTTATCTAGTTTCAAATTCAACTCATTATGCCTATTTCGTTCTCCATGAATGCAATTTTAAATTCTATAATTGATCCTATTAAACGTATTTATGTCCCAATTTATTTTTATAAATCCCTATTAACTAGTCGTTTATTGCCCACTAAATTTGCAATCATTGTTCATAAATTTTGGTGCTACTATCTATTTTTTTATTTCAACCTCCTAGTCCTATAATTGACTATACTATTAATAACTAGTCATCCTATAACTAATATGAATACCGATGTATATTATGCTTTATTTGTAACCCTTTGTATATTTATATTTTTAATCGGAAGGCACAGTTGTGTATGTATATGTGTGTGTTCCTATCTCTAACTCATAAATTCATATGCTTAGGAATTTCAGAACATACACTTATACCTACATTCTATAAAGAATATTCATTTCCATATTTTATTATATTAGAGCTATCCTTCCCAAAAAGGACTAACTTTCCATAAATTATCTAAAAGTGAGAATTTTGCCACATTTGAAATTACAAGGAATTATCTTTTTTCTTTATTTGAATTATAAAGTGCAAAATGAAGAGAAGAACATTCGTACTTTACACATCTATTTCAGTTTGATATATTCCATATTGTTTCAAACATCGCACTTTCTATACATTGTTATATAACTAGATTATTTATGGAAATTTACATAGAAATAGATACAACTAAATTGTACCCACAATGCACCCAATAAATTTAAACATAGAATTCACTTTCTATGTCAAATCATGACAATCTAAATTAATACTAATAATTTACAACCTAGTTATCATAAATCTAGAACAAAGCATACAATCTTATCAACATTCTACTTGACAAATTTAAGGATTCATTTCCAATTTTCCAGCTTAGGGTGTAAATAACATTCCATTCCAATTACCTAACATAAAAAATATATATGCAAAATTTCAATTGAATACGTTCTTTCTGAGCCTATAACTCAACAAATCTTGCATAAGAAAAAAAAATGAAAATGAACGATATAAATTTTAATGTTATGTACAAATCATATAATTTCCCACCAACCTTTCAATCTTTCCAAATCTCCCAAATCCGGATTCATCTTTTTAATTAACTCCTTTTCATTTCCAATCTAAAAATAAATATAAAATGACATATACATACCCATTAGAATTATAGATCTATGAGGAGATTTGAAATAAGTTGAATGTAGATTTATAATTATAAAATTTACCGTTTCCACAGCATTGATTCGCTCCTTCTCTTCTTCTCTTTTACTTTCTACCCCTCTTATATATAATATTATATAATTACTAGAAATAGTGGAGAAGGGAAAATAGCATAGCTCCGCTGCTTTGATAAAAAAATATGAGAAGAAAGGTGAGGGATTAGGCCTGTATTTAAAGGTGCTCGAATAAATCGTATTTTCTAGATTTGAACTAATCAAATCTGGATCGTTCGATCAAGGTTCAACCCTAGCTACCACTGTCTCAATAAGACGATCGCTCCATCCTAGGGCATCAACCGGACCAAGGAGGGGGTAGCCTAGTGTGGTCCACGTAGTTTTATTATTTATTTCCTTTTTAGTTCTCATTTAATTATTTTTGTTTCTAAAAATTCAAACGCTAATAAATTCATTATTTGAACTATAATCTCAAAACTTTATATATGAAAATTTCTTAGAAAATCACTACGAACGCAACGGTGCAAGTTTTATTACTAAATTCTGTCATCTTCTCAATTCTATTTTTAAGTCTTAGTGATTATTTATTAATTACTGTTAATTTTATGGAGTGTTACAAAGGCCTTTGAGAGGATAACCGATAACCATATAATTATATTATGTGAAAGACAAAAATAAATGACTCATAATGACTATTGGATAGTAATTTTGTAATAACTAGGCTAAAATGGTTAAAGGTTATGGGATAAGCGGAATTCTATAGTTAATGATAAGTCATGAGAGCATATGATGCTTTATTTTTCTTATTAAAATGAAGAATTCTTAGGGAACTTTGGAAGATAGTTTCCAACTGTTGTAGGGTTGAAATAAAGGAAGGTTTTCTAATTTAAAATTGTTGTCAGCTTATTTTTGAAATGAAAGAAAGCTTAGAGAAGCTAATGAATGATAGGCTATCATTTAAAAGAAAGATAAATATGTTTTATCTAAATGTCTAGGGATACAACAAATGAATGAATGAAATAGGTTGAACTATGATCGTAAGGATATACTGACTCATGAGTTATTGGATGGCAGAGTGCATTGAAAATTGGTCTAAAGTCATATGTACATGGTAGGGTGCCACGATAGGGTTCAATCCTAAGAACATTATTAAAACTCTTCAGACTAGTTAATGCAGCATGCCATGGTAGGGTGCAAAACATCAGGATGGTTTACAACTAAAATGAATAAGTTCACAACATGAACGATAACGGTTCAGGGGCTATTGATGTTTAGTAAGGACGCTTACTAAATCTATTTTGAGTGCTTGCATTCAACCTCGTAGGAGAGTCTGAGGGACTTTAGTTCGGGTGGCTCCCATAAGGAAAATGAGTCGATATTTCACCAGGTGACATCGTTCAAGAAAAGATGAATTGATGACAAATAGGTGTAAGGAGGTATTCAACAAAGTAGTTAATGGTAATTTAATGATAGAAGACTAGAACAAGAGGTTAGGTGATGTTTGAATGGATGATGAATGATTGTGTGACATGTTTTCATAACTGATGATAGGTATAGGTATATACTTAATCTGAAATTATGTATGACATGGTTCATAACTAATGATAAATAAATGGTATACTTAATTTGAACAAATGGACATGGTTCATCACTGGATGAGTGTATGGTACTCTTCTTGACTGGAAATGCGCATGGTTGCTTTTTATGTAATATTTGTTTATCTCATGTAATATATATTGTTATGATGATAAAGTGAGTGGAAAACGCATTTCACATTAGCGGTGTGGTCTCACTATAAATAACTAGGATAAGGTTTTACTCATACTAGTCATTACATCTGACCAGTTTTTTATTATTTCATATAAACTCACAGGTACTCATTCAAGTGGGTTGAGTTTATGGATTTGATATGCACCATTTGAAGGATATAAAGATTCTAAAAACGAAAAAGAGGATTGTTGTTTAGATAAAATATTTTTAAATTTTGTTGTGTAATACTAGGAATTATAGCAGGTTATGTGTTGTGTTGCGTTGTATTAGTGACTTTCAAACCTCTAATAAATAAAATATAAAATGGACATAGCCCAAAGATTGTCGAAACACTATAAATATTCTTGTGCATTCTTTACTTTCTTGTTATTTTCTTCCATTTTTTGATGTCAATATTTTGGCGCTTTAACTTAGAAAAGAGCACCTGGATCTGAATTTTCAAGAAGATGAAGAGGCCTAACACAAGATCATGGATTGGAGGCAACCAACTAGAGCATGGGGGTAACTAAATGGTTTCCTCAAATTCTAATCATTCTATCTATGTGACCAAAGAGGAGATGGAGAGAATAATGAAAGAAATGAAAGATGGGATAATGGCCTGACAACAGCGAATGCTTGAGGGATTTTTCCAAAGGTTAGAACAACAAGAAACAGCTGGAGTTGCTGGATTTTAGAACAAAAGACTAGGAGCAAATGTATAAGTATCTACAGTTGCAGCAGAGAAAACTGGAACAATGTCTTATGACTAGAACCATCGGCAATGCCCTTAATCCTCTCTATACCGAGAAGATTTCACTCAGGGGCAGTATTGGTACGGGCTTAGGGCGAGCTGGAATGCCAAGGATGGATGGCGCTAGAGCCAGAAAGTCAAAGCAGAATGTGAGTACATAGCAACCAGAGGAGTATTATAGAAGCTTAAATACGAAGGAGGGACCGAATAAAGTTATGGTTCGAAGACTTTTATTGGATGATAGTCCCACAATTGGGATCGATTGAGGTTAGGTTCTATTGTCTTGCCTTTAGTTTTAAATAAATGATTCTACAATACTATCAGGCCGCTTACATAAGTGAAGACTGACATAAGTAAAGACTAATAATGATCCTTGATAGGATT
Organism: Allium fistulosum; assembly: GCA_030737815.1. Taxonomy (NCBI): domain Eukaryota; kingdom Viridiplantae; phylum Streptophyta; class Magnoliopsida; order Asparagales; family Amaryllidaceae; genus Allium; species Allium fistulosum. The sequence goes on along the minus strand of CM060907.1, from coordinate 1,111,032,777 downwards.
AAATGGTTTGATGTTCACTGGATTCTCTGACATAGGCTCCATATGTGAAGACTGACATTGATTAGGAAACACCAATAGAGATTGATGACATACTGAAACTTATTAGGATTTTATAAACCACTGGAACATGATGACTAATATTGATCACGGTGGTCCTATTTGGAAGGATGAGGCGATGACTGCATGGTGCAAGTCCCCTTGTCGGAGAGCAAGTAAATGAACTTTTACAAAATGTAAGTCCCCTCACCGAAGAGTGAGGGGATGGGCTTACTTGGTCATTGGGTCCCCTCATTGGAGAATGAGCGAATTGGGCTAATTATGATTCTGGAGGGATAAAAAGTAAGTCTCCTTACTGGAGATTGAGCGGATGGACTTATTTAGGCCCCTGGCCCCCTCACCAAAGAGCGAGAGGATTGGACTCAGTATTGTTTAGGAGAGACCAAACCCTAGATTGAATGTAAAACAATCTGGAGAGGTCGAAACCTAGATTAGATGCAAAATGATCCTAAGAGATTGAATTCTGGGTTAGATGAGACCTAGATTAGATGAGATTGTAGATTGGAAGTTAAATGATTTGAAGAGATCATACCTTAGAATGGACATTGAGTTGACCTTAGGATTTGAACGGCTTGTGATTAGACTAGAATAGATAAATCATAGATGAGCATGGGATGATTTTGATATATGATATGATAACTCTAGATGAAAATGGATTGATTATTATTCATACTAACATTGAAGTAAGGGCTGGGGTCCTTAGCTATAACAGGTTTGGAACAATCTTTAATTTGTAGGAAAATCCATAGGAACCAGATGACTCACCAAAACTTAGATCGATGGATAACTAGAAAGCTTAACCACCAGAAGTAGACTACCGTTGAATCTTGTTTTTGAGCAAAGCACACCTTACATCTATAAAGCATACTTTGGAGGGCAAGTGTTAACCGGTTTTTGACCAAGCAGACTTCAATTAGAGTAGAAGGTCAAGATGAAGACAAAACAACCCATGAACTCGGGAAAACAATTGGAAGAGTAAGAAGATGTAAATCAAAACTATACAAGTCCAAATGAGCAAAGGAGATCTATCAGTATCGAGAGGTCCTCCCGGTACCGAGAGCTTTGCGTTGCACTTTGGATCCCATCGTCCTCTTATGCTACGAGTACTACTTCAAATAGTTGTCATCAATTGTTTTTCTTAGAGAATAGATGAGAAATCCCTAGCATTGTTGAGAAGAAAGCAAAGAAAGCGAGGTAATACAAGTGTTATCAAAGAAATCATCGGGATCGACTCAAGCTCTATAGAATAGAGTTTGAAATACATCAAGTCGAAGATAGGAGTGCAAGACAAGTTAAAAGTATGAGTTTTCACCAAAGGAAAGATCTCAGCAATGAGAGGTCAATGAGAGTGACCTCTTGGTACTAAGAAGCCTTTTTTAGACCTAAGGCCAGTGTGTTATCCTATGGGCTTCTGGGATTACATCTGGACCTTGTTCAACTTGACCCTATCGACCAATAATGTAGTTTCTCTATAAATACAGACTCTATGGCTACTAGAAAAGCAGTTTTGGTTCTTCTTCATCTCTGCCTCTCCACTATTAAAGTCACTTAGGAAACTACCATTTGCTATTTTAGGACTTAGATCAGTAAATCCCTTATACTAGTGACTCTCAAACCTCTAATAAATAAAATATAAAGTGGATGTAGGTCGGAGATTGTCGAACCAGTATTAAAATTATTGTTGTTCTTTACTTTCTTGCTATTTTCCGCTAGATCTCTATATTTCAACAGGTTTTTGGGTGTTATGCCATTTTTGCCATCAATAATTCTAAGAATGGACTAACAGCAGAAGTATGGACATGTAGTGGATTATGAGGGGCCATTGGTGATGATAGGGATGGATGATGGGCTAGATTGGAAATAGGCTGCCTACCTGACGATGAGGTGATTGTTAATTTGCTGGGCTTGAGATCCCACACGATGAGTTGTTATCTATTCCTATATATATCTAGGAAGTATTTAGACATATTAAAGGAGGTGACGGGTTACCACCACATTAGGAGAGAATTCTGTATAGATTAGGTGAAGGATGCCAGAACGATAATTATGCCATTGAGGTGTATGACGCCTAAAGTATAGAAAGAACTAGAGGTGCAAGTGAATGGCTTATTGCGATGAGTGTTCATTCGACAAAGTATACCAGTGTGGGGAGCGCTTGTAGTGTTCACCACTACGGCAGACGACTCTTTAAGATTGTCTGTAGATTATCATGAGCTGAACAAGGTGACAAAGTAGAATAAGTATCCACTCTCACACATTGATTACTTATTTGATTAGCTTCATGGTGCTAGGTTATTATCTCATTTGGACTTGCAACATGGTTTCATCAATTAAGAGTGGCAAAAGAGATTTTGTCGATTACAACATTCTGTATGCCATCTAGATTCTATGAGTGGTTGGTCATGCCATTCGGGCTACCTAACAAACTAGCATACTTTGCTGATCTTATGGACCGTTTCTTTAGGATCAACTAAATAAGTTTGTATATGTGTTCATGGATGATATCCTTGTTTATTTGAGGACGAATGAAGAACACAAGGAGCACTTGAGGTTTGCGCTCGAGGTGTTGAGAAAGAACCGATTAAAGGAGAAGTTTTTGAAGTGTCACTTCTCGGGGGAGGAAGTGCGATGTATGGGTCATGTCATTTTTGAGTAGGGCATTATTGTCAATCCTTCGAAGGCGATAGCAATGCAGGATTGGGATTGACCTAAGACCACTACAGATGTTAGAATTTTCTTTGGACTAGCAGGATACTATAGACGTTTTATTAAAGGCTTCTCTAAGGTAGCAGCACCGTTAACCCATTTGACGAAGAAGAATTAGATTTGGTTTCAGACATGAGGTGCAAGCATACATTTGTGAGTATGAAGGATAGGTTAAAGAGGGCACCGGTGTTAGTTATTCCGAGCGGGAATGATAATTAGATGTTATATTTTATCTGACCTTTTGGCCTGGCTATATCTGGACCAATCAGACGAGACAGGCTCAATTGTCATTAGGATCGATGTATCAGATTAAAGATCACAAAGCCAAGAGATCATGCCTAAATGATAAATATGAAGTAGTAGAAAAGCATAAGCTGGAGGCGAACTCAATAAAACACTTAAAGCATGGAAGTTCATTACTCCCTGAAGATAGATCTAGTACGATCCATATTCAATACTATGGATCGTGTCATATCGATTCCATAGCCCAATTCAACGATGATCGATCGGTATCTCAAAATCTACAATTCCAACATACTTAAAACTTTAGAGCATCAATATATTAAAGAGCAGAGCCTTTAGGAATGATCGCACTTCAAGATGAAAAAATTCGGATCGATCAGCACCGATTGTTCATGAACGATCGAACAAATTCAGTCAAACGTACCAAATTGATGAAGATTGGTTAATATCTCACAAATTACAACTCATAATGACACCAAACTTTGGGAGCATACATTAGAGATATAGGAAAGTCACCACGAATGATCACATCACCATCATATTTAAAATGAACAATCGGCATTGATCATTCCAAATTGATAGTTAGGACTTGCGATAGTTCTGATAGGCCCCTATGGATCTGGAGAGTCTTCCACCGAATTTCCAACGAGATATTTCACCATCCTCACCTAAAAATACAGGATTCCTTCTTCATTTAAAGGATTCTGGATGCGGCTTGTTGCTTTGGACTCCATTGCAATCAAATGCTATTATCATTACTTTATTGTAATCAGATTTACAAGTGATCAATAAAGAAAATTCTTCAATGTGGATGTAGGAACACAATGCCGAACCACTATAAATTATTATATCTTTATTACTGCTTAGTTCTGATTGCTTATTTGCTCATCCTCCTTATTTAATTTTGATTATTCTTCTTTTATTTTTCTACTATTCTATTCTTGAGTGTTTGTGCCAACATTTGGTCCAAACTTTTTGGTGCTTTCACCGGGAGTGCTTGATTCTCAGCTTATTTGGATCTCTTTGTTGCTACTGGGTTGCATAAGTCCCTCGAAGAAGATCCATAATTATCTTCAAGAATCTTGTTTGTCCTATTCTGATTTGTGAAAGTCGAAGGGAAATTATTAACAATTGTTAGGAACACCAGATCTACTACTCAGAATGTAGAAGGAAATGAGAACGCTGGCGTCCCCAAGGAGGCCCGAGAAATTTACCAGTATATATGAATGATTCTAATCGTATTGATTTCCAGAATCCAGCTAATTCCATTACAAGAGTCGAATTTCAGAATTTGATGAGAGAGCTAGTGGATAGCCACTGATAGTTGAATCAGCAGATTCAAGCAAATATTGATCTAATAAACCAAATCAATCAGCAACAAAATGAGAAAGTTATGAGGGATCCAACTTCATATTCTGCATCGGAGAGTTCAACTTCATGAGAGGACTATGACATACGAAGACGTCGTAGAACCGACGGATATCACGCTGAACCGTCGACACGCCATTAACCAAGCGATCCAAATAGACCGATAATGTTCGGTACTGATCCATCCAAAACGGTCGGTACAGATCCAAACCCTAGAGACAGGTCACATCACATAGTGGGAGGAGCACAAGATGGAGCTACTATAACTGATTTGAATATTGGAGTTCAGGTAGAAGCAGATCGGTAACCTCCTTCGAGTGACGACAAAGTGAACGCATATGATGTAGATCGAGAAGATGTTGATCCAAGAAGGCATGGAACTACCCGAAGAAATCAACCGGACCATTCCTGTGAGCTGGAGCACGACTGGCGCTTGGCTCCAACTATCCAAATGGCGAACTTGCCAGCTATGATTAGACAGCTAGTAAGGGAAAGCCAAGGCTTAACGAATGATGATCGGGAGATCTCGAGAAGCCATACCCTTTTCACTAATAATATCTTACATGCCGAGTATCCAAGAAGGTTCAGTATGCCGTCGATGCCTACCTATGAAGAAAAGACCAACCCCGGGCAACATATCATGAGATATGAATGGATAATGGGTTCTTCACGAGCCGATGATGCCGCGAAATGCAGATGTTTTCATATAACTCTCTCTGACATAGCAACGATGTGGTTTACGAGGTTACCCCCACGTTCAATCTCTAGATTTGGTGATTTAGCACCAAAGTTTGTGGAGCAATTCCATATGCATGTATCTCGCCCCATAGATGTGATGCCCCTATCCAGCATGATCTAGGCTTTAGGAGAATCGTTGAAAGATTATTTGAAGAGATTCCACATAACTGTCACAGAAATTAGTAATCCGAATGACCATGCAATATTGATTGCAATATTAAGAGGGATTGATCAAGAATCTGATTTTGGCGATTGGTTAGCTGGCAAGCCACCTACAATGTTGGAGCATGTCTATGCAAAAGCAGCCCAATATTTGACAAAAGAGGGAGCTAGATACTCTAGGAAGAAAAATGTTATGGGACCGGGTGAAGAGAAAGTGCAGAGTAACGTTGCAGTGAAGCAGTCCAGGGAGAGTTCAGGAAAAGTTCAAGTGAATGTCCAAAATAAACCAAATCAATAAAAGAAAGGCATCAATAGGAACCTTGAACAAAGGAGGGATTACAAAAGAGGAAAGCCTAGGATTCCAATGTGTGATACTTACACACTGCTGAATACATCTCTAAATTATGTCTACTTATCTGCATGCAATACCATGTAGTATAGAAAGCCACCACCAAAGGGATCAATGGAGAAGTAGAAACAAACTAGAAAATATTACAGGTTCCACGAATACTATGGTCACAACACGAATGAATGTAGGCATCTTAAGGATATTATCGAGAAACTGATTCGAGAAAGAAAGTTACTGCATTTTGTTAATGCCTCGTAGGATAATGGGTAAGGGACATTCGACCCCAACCGAGGGTAAGTGTCAAACAAGGCGGAGGAGCCTGTGCAGACTAGTGGAAGATTGGTGATCAATACAATAGTCAGAGGACCACATCCAGCTAATAAGAGCTAGCAAGAAATGGAACGCTATGCTAGCGCAATCAAGAATGTATATTTTGAATGTTGTTCGAGTACAGAAGATGGAGCTCCGACAACATAACAGCGTACAGTGGTAGATGATATTGTGTTTAGAAGCAGAGATGTAGAAAAGGTGAAGGCTGAAAGTGACTGTGCTATAGGATCGTGTAATATGGATAAACTACTTGTGCGGAATAAGTAAGTAAATAGTAAAAGTAGTAAAGTAAAAGACACCAGAGATTTTTATACTGGTTCGAACTACCGTTCTATGTCCAGTCCCAGACTCCTTCTGGAATTAAACTAGCAACCCTCACTTAACCCGAAGGAATAGGTTTACACCGCCTGAGCAACCGAACAGGACTTCTACCGCCTAAGCAACCGAATAGGACTTCTACCGCCTGAGCAACCGAACAGGACTTCTTTACAAATAACAAAAGTATCTGACTGTAGTGTGCTCTTTGAATAGCACTGATAAGTCAATTAAGTATGATCTTCCTATAATCTTCTCCTTTATGATTTGTAGTGTAATGTGCTTCAGAATTGTGGAAGATAGAGTGATCAACGATCAGAGAATGTAACCAATTTGAGTGCAGTTTGAAAATAAAGAATAACAGATAATAATTCAAGAATATTAAAATCAGTTGTAATTTGTTTGTTGAATTCTGAAATCTATTTATAGAGATTAAAAAGTTGCAATAATTCATGAAAGATAACATTGAAAAGAAACAGGTGCAACTATTGATTTGAAGATGTTTCTCTTCGATGAAAAGAAGTGTCTTTTCATAAATAAAAATAGCCGTTATAAATATTCAACCGGTTGAAATTATTTATTCAGCCTTCTGAATTTGATAAAATTGAAACCAGCAAGGAAACAGGCAAATTTTGGCCTAATTCAGCCGGCTGAATGAAACCATTCAGCCGGTTGAAACTTCATATCAATTTATGAAAAGTTTCAGCATTCAGCCGTCTAAATGGTATTATTTAGCCGGCTGAATTCTGTTGATAAGAAAAAGTTACCATAGCTCATTTGGTTACAGTACTTGGCTTCTAAACTAGTGACCTGGGTTCGAGTCCTTCTCCATGCAATTTTTTGAAAACTTGATTTTTCATTTAAAGAATGAATGTATATGTGTGTATACCATTTTGAGAATATTTTAACATTTGTAAACTCTAGACATGACACTCTATGACTAATAATACTTTGTTTGTCACCTTTGTCATGTCTATCGTGTATATCTCTTCTTGTATCTCCATATACATACTTTCATCCTTTTTTGTACTGTGTATCTTCATTTTAAACGTATTTTTTTATGCTCATGTACCTGCAAATTAGATAGAGATTATTTGGCATAATTGTATAGTTGTTGTCATTAAAATCCAATAATTGGGGTTCTAACATTCTCCCCCTTTTTGATGATGACAACTATACAGTTTTTAAAAAATATTCATTCTATATATAAAACAATATTAATATGTTTAAAGCTCCCTCTAAGTATAATCTCTCCCCCTAAGTATAATATCTCCCTCTATTAATATGCATATGAATTTCTCCCCCTTTGTCATTATCAAAAAAGAATGAGGGAATATAATAAATTTTATAAAATATCTTGTAAATAGTGGGATAAACTCAATATTAATTATGGAGAAAAAATAAAATAAATTTTACCATATTTGTTGAAGTCCATATTTCATTGTAAGCATGTAATTCAATTAAACGTATGAAACATCCTTTAAAATTCAAAATCTATCCTTTTCCATTTGTTTCTCCGAGTACCTACAATAAATAATAATCATTTTCAGTACTCACTTACTATGTTAGGGTCCGGGGGGTTAGGTCTTAGGAAACCATACCCATTTGGGTGTGGTTGAACCTTTATAAATATAATTTTCATTATTAACTACCATATCAAAATAATCAGTAATGTATTTTTCTCTATTTTCTAATTAACAGGAACCTAAATACTTAGATAATTTTTATTCATATTTCCTGTCAATGATTTTGTACTTCTAGAGAAATTATAAACATTATTGGTCATTGGAGCATTTGAATTTCTATAAAAACTTAATTTAGACTTTATTCGAAATCTAGTACTAGCATTAACATTTTTACTATACATGAAAGCGTATCTAGTGTTATTTCTACGATCAGTTTTATTATATCCTAAACCACTTTTGTCATGTAAAGGTCTAGAACTAGATAAAATCATGTTTAAATCGTTTTGACCTTTATTAAATTTTGTGACTTCAGTGTTGAGTTTATCAAATTTAGCTTTAAAGTCACAATTATTATTTTCAAAAGAAATATTATTGTTTTTCAAAATATCAATTTTCTTGTTTAATTCAAAATTCTCGTTTTTTAACGTACAGTTCTCATTTTTGAGAAGAAAATTTTGAGATTCTGAATTATCTAAAGAGGATTGTAATAAATCATTTTCAAATTTGTAATTTCTTTTGAAAAAATTTCTTTTTCTTTTCAAACAAAGTATTTTGTTCATCTAGAAAATCTTTAATAATTATAAAATTATGCTTTACAACACAAAGTTAATTTTCTAAATTTAACTTCTCATTTTTCAATATCTCATATTCAAGTACAACAGATTTCATCTTTTCTAAAATAATAAAATTAAGCTTTGAAATATTATCGCTTATACTAACTAATTCATTATTATCTTTTACTGAAATTTGTAAATCAGAAAGTACCTTTTTGTAGTCTTCATTGGTGGCATTGACAAGAATTTTGTTGTATTTCGATTGGATCTTTTTCTAGCCATTATTCTATAATGTTGTGACGATCGATAGAATTCTAGGCTCCGATACCAAATGAAAGTGACTGTTCTATAGGATCGTGTGATATGGATAAACTACTTGTGCAGAATAAGTAAGTAAATAGTAAAAGTAGTAAAGTAAAAGACACCATAGATTTTTATACTGGTTCGAACTCCCGTTCTACGTCCAGTCCCAGACTCCTTCTGGAATTAAACTAGCAACCCTCACTTAACCCGGAGGAGTAGGTTTACACTGCCTGAGCAACCGATCAGGACTTCTACCGCCTAAGAAATCGAATAGGACTTCTACCACATGAGCAACTGAACAGGACTTCTACCACCTGAGCAACAGAACATGACTTCTTCACAAATAACAAAAGTATCTGACTGTAGTGTGCTCTTTGAATAGCACTGATAAGTCAATTAAGTACAATCTTCCTATAATCTTCTCCTTTATGATATGTAGTGTAATAATGTGTTTGAGAATTGTGGAAGATAGAGTGATCAACGATCAGAGAATGTAAGCAGTTTGAGTGCAGTTTGAAATAGATAATAAGAGATAATAAATCAAGAATATTAAAATCTGTTGTTATTTGTTTGTTGAATTCTGAAATCTATTTATAGAGATTAAAAAGTTGCAATCATTCATGAAAGATAACATTGAAAAGAAATAGGTGCAACTATTGATTTGAAGATGTTTCTCTTCGATGAAGAGAAGTGTCTTCTCATAAAAAAATAGCCGTTATAAATATTCAGCCGGCTGAAATTATTTATTCAGCCTTCTGAATTTGATAAAATCGAAACCAGCAAGGAAACGGGCACATTATGGCCTAATTCAGCCGGCTGAAAGAAATCATTCAACCGGCTGAAACTTCATATCAATTTATGAAAAGTTTCAGCATTCAACCGTTTGAATGGTATTATTTAGCCGGCTGAATTATGTTGATAAGAAAAAGTTACCATAGCTCATTTGGTTAGAGCACTTGGTTTCTAAACTAGTGACCCGGGTTCGAGTCCTGCTCCATGCAATTTTTTGAAAACTTGATTTTTCATTTAAAACATGAATGTATATATGTGTATACCATTTTGAGAAGATTTTAACATTTGTAAACTCTAGACACGACACTCTATGACTAATAATTTTTTGTTTGTCACCTTTGTCTTGTCTCTATCGTGTATATCTCTTCTTGTATCTCCATATACGTACTTTCATCCTTTTTTGTACTGTGTATCTTCATTTTGAACGTATTTGTTTGTCTCTTTTTGATGCTCATGTACCTGTAGATTAGCCAGAGATTCTTTGGCATAATTGTATAGTTGTTGTCATTAAAATCCAACAATTGAGGTTCTAACAAAGGCACCGACGATTGACTAGATGGTCATTTCGGCCATGATCGGCCGCTCCTTAGTGAGTAGGATTTTGGTTGACTATGGAAGTTCCATAAATATAATTTTCAAAAAGGCTTACTGTCAGATGAGGATGGAAGCCAAGGACATGAAATCATCTAAAGCTCACGTTCATGGCTTTAATGGTGCTACGACCGAAGATGTTGGTTATGTCGAATTGTCCGTGGATTTGTGAGAAGGTGGCCGAAGGAGAGTGCGGATGTTGCTGTTTGTTGTCTTGAATGTTGACTCTCCATATAATGTTTTTCTAGGCCGACCGGCCCTAGCTGAATTTCGGGCAGCTCTTGCCTCGTGATACTTGACTTCGATGTTCCCAACAATAACGGTGTTGGTGTTGTGCATGGTGATCAGGTGACCAGATGTGCCTACTATGCAGCTGAATTGAGAGAAGCTCAATGAAAGAAGAAAGGTAGGGGTGTGGATAAGTTCTTGCACATCCAAACCACCGATGATTGGCAACTAGCGCCTGAGCCTTGGCTCGGGCGCCACAGTCAGTTCTATAAAGACATAGTTCCAAGGGATGATGAGGAGGAGCCTAAAAAGACCAAGGCTGCACCATCTAAGCTGACGATTGATAAAACGGCCAGCAACAACGACCCATCACGGGTCCTGAAGATCGGATCACAGCTCAGCCCCCGATGATGAAAAAACTTGCTAGCTTTCTCCAAGCGAAACTTGATGTGTTCACTAGGACTCATTCTGACATGTATGGGATCTCACCTGCCATTACGAGCCATGCATTGAATATCGACCTGAGGCATGTCCCGGTGAAACAGAAAAGGCGTGGCATGGTTCTGGAGAGATCCGCTGCCCTTAAGGAGGAGGCGGACATGCATTGATTATTCGAACGTGACCAAGGGATGCCCAAAAGACAGTTTTCCCCATCTAAGGATTGACCAGTTGGTAGACTCAACCGCAGGGCACGGATTGCTATCTTTCATGGATGCGTACTCTGGATATAACCAAATCATAATGCACATTTGCAATTAAGAACATAATGGCTTCATTATTAGCGTTGGATTATATTGTTATATGGTGATGCTATTTGGATTAAAGAATTCTAGAGCGACCTATCAACATCTAGACAGCAGAATGTTTAAAGATTAGATTGGAAAGATGATGGAGTTATATGTGGATGATATGCTCGTGAAGTCATGATGATCTAGGACCACATTAGATACTTGGCAGAAATGTTCGATGTCCTTCGATATTGTAAAATGAAGATCAATCCCTTGAAATGTTCTTTTGGTGTAGCATCAAGAAAGTTTTTCTGTTTCATCGTCAATGCCTGTAGAATGGAATCTAATCCCGAGAAGATTCATGCAATTCGCAACATCTAAGTGCCAAATACTGTGAAAAAAGTACAGAGCCTAAATAGGAAGGTTGCCATCCTAAGCCGATTTATTTCCAGAGCTGCTGATAAATGCATTCCTTTCTTTGACTTGAGTAAAAGAGGGAAAAAGGATTTTGAATGGACACAGGACTGTAAAGACGCATTCCAAGCTTTGGTGAACCACTTAGAGAGACTTCCCATCTTGTCAAAGTCGGTGGATCATAAAGACTTGTAAATCTACTTGGCCATGTCGGTACATGCTATAAGTGTCGCACTGCTTTGCGAATAGAATTGAATCCAGAGACCAGACTATTATGCTGACAAGCAATTAACAGGAGTTGAAAGGAACTACCCAAAAATAGAAAAATTGGGGTATTGCTTATTGATTGCTTCACAAAAGTTCCGCCCCTATTTTCAGGCTCATCTCATCAACATTTACACCGATCAGCCTTTACAATAGGTTCTGCAGTGACTTGAGATGTCTGGAAGGTTACTCAGGTGGAATAACGAGCTGAGTCAATTTGACATTACTACTTCCCTCGAAGAGCCACCCAGGGACAGGTACTAGCGGACATTATAGCTGAGTTAACTACACAGTTTGATCTCCCACGGAGCAGTGAATCCCCTACCGTCCGATGGAAAATGTATACTGATGGAGCCTCCAATGATCGTTGTTCTAGAGCCGGAGTCGTACTGGTAACTCCGGAGGATCGATCAATTTGCTACGCCTTAAAGCTTGACTTCCTTGCATTAAATAATGAAGCTGAGTATGAAGCTCTGATTACTGGACTCAAACTTGCCAGAGAACTGGGAGTAAAATCTCTTGATTTTTTTTGCGATTCATAGTTGGTGGAACAAAGTCAAGGGAGATACTAGGCTAAGGGACAATGACTCGCTCCATAACTTATCAAGTCCAAGAGCTATTGGCTGATTTTGCGTATTATGACATCACACGCATTCCTCGAGATCGAAACAAAATGGTCGACTCATTGGAAAAGTTTGCCAACACTGGGGATGCATGATAGGCGGGCTTGGTTCTAGTCAAAGTAAGCGACGCTCCAAGTATAAACCGGATGGAAGTTGACTGGGTACTAGAGATGGAGCCTGAGAAGGATTCATAGATGACTTCGATTAAAGACTATTTGATACAGGGAGTCCTTCCTAAATGGAGGAATGAAAAGGGACATGTTTTTGGCAAAACTTCACGATATATCATTCAAGAAGGAGTCATGTATAGAAAGGGTTTTTCTGTCCCCCTGTTCTGGTGTATCACTCATGATGAAATAAAATGAGTCCAAAGGAAGTTCATGAAGGAGAGTGGCGATCACATTGGAGGGTAAACCCTAGCAAAGAAAATACTCTGTTATTGGTATTATTGGCCAACTGTCAATCGAGATATTATTGATTATGCTAAACGATGCGATAAGTGCCAGATATATGCAAAAGTTCCGAGAGCTCCACTAAAAGAAATCAGACAAATGGTCAGTCCATGGTTGTTTTCCATATGGGGCATATATATTATTAGTTCCTTACCGATCTCTAAAAGTTGTGTGAAGTACGCCATCGTCGTAGTTGATTACTTCACCAATTGGGCCGAAGCAGAACCTGTAGCCATGATCACAACAAAGAAAGTAACCAAATTCATCATTCGGAACATCATCTGTTTTTTTGTCCTTCCAGGAACTATAGTAACTGATAATGCAACCCAATTCGACATCGTCGAATTCAAAGACTTTTACCGTCGGCATCATATTGAAAAGATATTTGCACTAATTACTTACCCTTAAGCAAATAGACAAGTTGAAGCTATGAACAAAATCATAAAGTCCATTGCGAAGAAGTGTTTGGAGAAGTCTAGAGGCAAGTGGGTTGATGAACTCCCAACAACATTATGGGCCTATAGAACCACACACAAGTCCACGACTGGACATACTCCATTCGCCCATGCTGACGGCTCCGAAGCCGTTACTCCTGCTGAACTTGAAGTCCCTTCACATTGAGTGTCCTACTACGATCCTGGAATGAACAAAGAACTCCATTTAGAATCTCTAGACTTTGTAGATGAGAAGCGTGAAGGAGCTAATTTGAGGGCAGTTGGACATCAACATCGAATTGCTCGATACTATAACATTAAAGTCCGACCTAGAACCTTTTAAATCGGCAATCTCATACTCAAACGAATTTTTCCAATCCCTAATAACATGAAATCGACATGCAGAAGACCATAGGTCATTGAATAGAGGCTTGGAGATGGAACCTTCAAGCTAGCGACTACCAAGGGTGTTACCCTTCTGAGAACTTGGAATAGCGAGAATCTACGACGCTATTTTACTCCGTTTGTTTTCTTTATTCAGTTTTTCTTTGTTTTCGAAATTTTCTTTTGCATTTAAGTTTATAGATATGTAATAAGACAGTAGACTCTGTCATTTCTTTCTTTATTCAGCAATAGAGCTTTGAATTGTGCTTCATATTTGTGATCAGCTATTGCATTGCATATTAGTTGCGACATACGACCAACCAAATCCCACCATGAAATGAAGTCAACATGACTTGATAGTGATCGTGGTTCGACTGATCACTAGTTGAATAGAACCCCATGCTTGGGGGCAAGATAACGGACTAAGGGAAATTGAATTTGATAGTTTTCCAAACAACTCCAAATTCCCAGAGTGCGAAATGGATTACAAACATTAACGGGTGCAAACAACCGACAATGTAATAACACTTGTCCACAGAGCATGGATATGACTATAAACGAATAAATAAGTGTGATTTGACCACTTACTTCTGAACCAACTCACACCAGAATTCGACAGAAGGAGAACGAAATTAGTGGAGATGTAACTCGAATATCGACTAATTAATTCTGCTAACCTAAGACAGGGGGCAGAAACATAATTGCTTAACCACTGAGTTCGACAGCGTAACATTAAGGCTCGAGCCTAACATTTCAATATGACTCGAGGCACAACCTCAAAGAGGCCATGAGGTTGATGAATCGAATCAATATCTAAGTCAAAGAGCAATGAATTACAAGTATATCGAATGGAAAATGTAATAGATTGACCATTTAAGCAAATACACATAAGAGTTCTACGAAAGCAACAACACATTTATTCACATTGAACCTGTAAGTTGCAGCACATCTTTATCCAAAAAATGAGAATTATAAGCGAGGGCCGTACCCACACAAACAAAGCCAATAAAAGAGAAAGAGTACCAACATAAGCTATCTACAAATCAAGCTAACCCGATGGCTACTACTTGGACTTCTTGTCCTTCCTCGGTTTCTTAGGAGTGGATCCACCCGAAATATCACCCGACCCTCTCATCAATCCTTTACCACCTCTACCTCTTTTTAGAGAGACATCTCTAGATACGGGAATCAAAGCAGTTTCATCCCTAGAAACAGGAGGAATCTCATCCGCAGTAATCAATCCGCCTGGAGGAATGACTTGAAGCAAGATAAGATTTGGATCATTGAGGTTCATGACCTTAGCTTTTTTCTTCAACAACTCTTCCTTCTCAATGCGCCCCTTTAGACTGAGCTTGTCAATTGGATCAGAGGTGCCCATGATCATGACATCATCATCAATCAGGATTTCATGGCGCGAATCACTACCTTCCCTCAACAATGCATACACCATGTGCTCATCAAATATGAAAGCCTCATCTTCTGGAACGTCTTGAGTCATAGTTGAGGTTGTAACTGTAATAGACCCCGTTACGGGCACTTGAGGCCTTGGCTGGGATTCTTGAGGAGGAGGAACTGCAGTTGGAAGCCTAAAGCTGAGGAAACATGGCTAAAAACATTAGTAGTATCAACCGGCGACATCCTAACTTTTTGAAAGACGGAAGATGTTAGCAAGATAACTTCTTCGATCTGGCTCCTGAGAAGAGCTGGAGTACCTTCAAAACTTTGTTTTGGAATTGGAAAAAACTCGGTGTGAATTTCATTTTGAGGCTTGTCCGGGTTGGATCCTGGAACAGTGGAGAACCCATGGCAGTGCTAAGAATACCATGAGACAATGGGGGCAGATTAGTTGCAATATTAGGTAGCGCAGACCCAGAACCTTCACCTGCTTCATGTTGAGAGGTCTTAGCTGGCTCTTGCAGAAATATAAGTTCAGCATCAGGTAGAATTTTGGGCTCATCGCCCAGTAAGATATCGACTTCAACCTCATCAGATCAATCTCCTCTATATTGAGCCATCTTCTCTTCAGCGGTAAGAAATTCTCAAGCACGCAAAAGATGCTAGGGATAGTCATCTCAAACCTATTCTAGGTTTCTATGTTAAAGAACAATAGTGTTGTAGAGAACAAGTTGTAGGTCAAGCTCACTCATTAATCCCACTTTAGTTTTCTCCTTAGCGGCATCCACTTCACGCTGGACAAGGGCATCAATATGTTAAGCTTTCTCAATAGCTGCATCCCATTCGAGCCTGACATTCACTGACCCCTCACAAGCATCCTGACCAATCTTTTACGCCTCATCCTTCTTCTTGGTTTCATGTTCAAGTTTAGCTTCAAGGTTTTCTATCCTCTTTTTGGCTGAGTCACTTTCAAGCGCAAGTTGATTGTTTCAATGATGCAGCACCTGAACCTCATCCAGTTGTCTCGTCTTCTCATCTTCTAAAGCCTTGATGGCAGTCTCAATTTTTTTCTCGGCCTCTGCCTAAGAGCTCCTTGATGCTTCCAACTTATTTTTTAAAGTTTCGATGATCCTCTAATATTAGGCCTCTTGGCGCTTTAGCTTTTAATATCTGCCGCTCTTTCAAAAGATACTTTAGACATTTTCTCCGCTGCTTTCATCCACTCATTATATTGCCTATGGATATTAGTAACACAATCCATAGTAATTTTTTGAAACCTTTGGAGGACCATTTTTGGATTAGGAGGGAAGAAAAACCCATCAAAGTGCAAGTTTCGAAACTCTTCCCTGAGGTATGCGAGTAGCTAGATCTATTTCATGCTCTGTAGTAGTTGTTGCGATGTCATCACTTTCCTTGCCCAATTTATGGGAAGCAACATACTTGCTATAACGATGGCGATCAGTAAGTCGCCGAGAATGAGAAGGGACTAATGGCGGTAAAGGAAGTGGAACAGAAGAAGGACCACGAGAAGAATAAATAGGCAAGTCTCGACGATCAGTTTGCTTTTCCAAACCCTTCAAAGGAGAGTATCTAGATTTTGATCAATGCTAGTCATAGGCGGACCTGTCTCTGTAATATCTATCCTAATTATCTTGATACCGACTGGAGCGATAGCTTGGATCATACTCACGACCACCGCATTGACGATACATGCCTGAATGTGAGCTCGAAGTTTGAAGGGATAATTCCTGGAGAGACTGGAACATAACCCTCTTCTTCACCATGGTTCCTATAAAGGAAAATAAGGAGCGAGTCAACTTCAAATATTAAAGATCACTAGATTAACATAGTGTAATGTCATGAAGTTCATGTGTGTGCAAGTGTCCTTGTGTTCCTCCCGACGGACCAGATGTTAGAGCTTTGCTCGTAGAAATAACCACTTCTTTAGTAGCAGATGAGATTTCTACATCGGTTCTGGTAGGATATTCCGACCCATAGAGATGAATCTTAGGTAATCAATAGACGAGTTTTCCTTTCTCGAGAGAAAAGGGTTGTAGGGTCTACAAGGATCCGCCTACGACACCAAGACTAAACCCTTCATTATCACGACCGGGCTTGTCAGCTTAATCCTTTGTAGCATCTATATCGGTGACCTCCTGAGCTGCCATGATTGGGAGCATGACAGGATCGACCTGGTTTCCCCTTCGACTAACTGTGGCTTGCTGTCTTGCTACTACAACTCCAGTAATATTCACTAGCCCTATGGTTCGGCCTTCTTCCATCAGACAAAAGGTGATGAGACATTCATCAGTAAGGAGGCACTCAATATCTCTATTTTCTGGCGGCACATCCTTAAGAGTCGAGACTTCCTCCTCAAGATGTTTACCTTTGGACCATGGGATAGTGCCTGTAAAAAAGTAGAAAAACTGCTTAGTCTAGGTTATTACCTAGATATAAGCATATGAATTAAAGTAAAGAATAACACTCACGTCTTTCCAACCATTTTCAAAAGAAGCCAGGCGGATAGAACATAAAGAACCATTTGCTTTTGAAAGCGCTTAATTTATTCTAAGTACCGGTTAAGATTTGGCACTTCTTAACTGACTCCAGAAATGTAAACGAGAGACTCCCTGTACTTCTCTTGAAGATGAATATGAATCGAATGTCTTCAGCGGTTGGAGGGCGATATATGAACTCCATAAACACCATGTAAATACAGTTGAGCAGGGCGTAACCTTTTGGGTGCAGTTGCACCAGGGCTATCCTCAAGTAATGTAGAACCTCGTGGATATATAAGTTAAATGGTGGAATGCATCTAGCCCAGCACATAAATTTGTTGCATTCTGTATACCCCTCCGGGAGCCTGTGAGCCCTGTCGTCCTATGATGGGACCAGCATATAATCAAACGAAATTCTGTGTCATTCACAGTTCAAAGAAGAGCGGCTTTGTTAATTTTTGAGCCAACGGAATCCAAACGATCTTCCAATAAGAATGCATCCTCCAAAGTGTAGGGAGCAGGACCGATGATTTCTACAGGAAGAATAGGAACGACAGAGAATAAGTGAAATGGTGGACTGGAGCTTTACTTTTGCTCAGATTAATTACCAGGAGTTGGACTGTCTGATTTAGTGGCAGAACTCGACTCAACATCGGGATTACTATGTTAAGAAGATATTCCAGGGGATATAGCTTCAGGACATTCTGAACGTCTGGAACCCATTGCTATTTAACTTAGTAAAAAAATCGTTATTAGATAAAATAACCTGTACCAACCAGTCACAGAGTGAGTGCTAGTGTTGTGTGATGAAGTGCCATGCAACACAGTGACAAGTTATAAAAAATTAAAGGCGAAAAAGATGATGAGTCATTGAAGTTTTACCGGAGTGACCGTAATTGCTGATTGTCTCATCCAGTTCCCTATATCATTAGGGAATGATTTAGTCCGAGCTTCAAGACCGATTGTCAGCAGATTGAAGATTGATTTTTATGTTCATAGGCAGATGAGCTTTAAAAATATTATCCAAGGCATTTGTCCATGTCAAAGTTGGAATATCGTATATGTCACAGTATGCAATTCAAGTCATATGCAAGTGGTATGCGTTCACTCAAGTGTTCATGGCCGAAGCTCACCTCAAAGTCCAAGTTTAGATGACTAAAATTCATTTTAAAGTTCATTCCTGACAATCGATCGTTTCATCAAAGAATAACCGACCATTCCAGAATGATCGTTCCATAACGAACATCCATAATCAAGCCAAGTGCCACACCATTCCTCAAACCAATTGTTCACTCCATTCCACCATCCGATCATTCACTCAATTCCACCCTCGGATCGTTCCACAACCGATCGTTCCAGTACAGATCGTCCAACACTTAGCATCAATTCCTATCGCCGAAACATTCTTTAGTTACATTGTTTTAAGATTTTTTGAAAAAGGATCAGTTGAATCTATGAAGCATCGTTCCATACCAAGGTCACTTTTCCGTCCAAGAAAGATGGCCGAAACCTTTCTTCCCGTTAGCTTAACCACTTCACCATCACTAAAGGAATCGGCTGGAGCATATATTCTAATAGAGTTTGAGGTATGCCCTAGGAGAAATTATGTAGTTTGTTACATATATCTAACTCGATAACTAATCTTGTTCAAAATAAAGGTGTTCCCTTTCTATTATATACTTGATATAATGTAGTTATATTAGTTAATTAATTAAAAGTATATTTAATAGAAAATCCATAAATGGTATGTTTTGTGATAGTAGTTACAAAGTATTGTAACCGTGAGTAATTTATTACAATAAAAATAAATATACCATTTTAAATGTTCCGGTCAAGCTGCATCGAGAATGGATATCGATGTATCCATTGAGACTAAAGTATGTAACACTCTCCAAATGCCGGGCAGTGTATTAATCATGACTATTGGGGGCACCTAGGGGTTAGTACTAATAGTTATTGGATAACTATGGAATGACTCATTCGATTGTTTTCTATTGGTTAATATAACTAAGGTCAGACAGAAATATCAACGTGAATAATTTACACAGTTCTTTCGACTTGAGAATACTATGAATCTTCAATATGAAAGCTCCGCTTTGATTATAGTCAAATCATGGCATGATGTCCATCGAGTAACTATAGTTGGGTCAAGTGAAAGTATTGGTAGTGAAGCACTATTCAAGAGAGGATTCGTCTCCATAGTTATATGGGGTTAGTATCATGGTCAACTCAAGTCAACCCAAAGTCAAAATCTTTGGCCAAAGTAGTTCGATTAATGATAATTGTTATTATTGAACCAAGGACTTGGTTTGGACTATAAAGTTGAATGCGGACAATGTTGGAATTTTTGACCTTTACCAAATTCAATAAGTCTAAAGTGATATAGTTTTCACGAAGAAAATTGGTGTAAATAATTGTCATAACCGGGTAACGCTTACTGAATTATAATAAGACTTTTTCAAAAATGAGTAAGCGATAAATTTGGCCATAATATCACATCACCTGGTAAGTGAAGTGTGAACCTTAACATTTCATTAGTTCGACGTTAATCGCTCTGAATTTAAACATAAGAGTCACACAATCGAATCGATGAATTCTCTTAAGACTAAATGATTTAACTAGTTTATAATTATTATAAATCAATTAACTTAATTAATATTTATGAAATATTAATTATAAAATTTGGATATGATCTGAAAAATTAATTTGCAGCATGTATTTATAAAAAGTTATATAGTTTAAATGGGCTCACAACCCATGAATTTTAGAGGTGAAATTCTTTGGTTTTGATAGAGAAAGGGGACAACTACTATGCATGAGATTACGGTTTTGAGATATGTGGTTGAGATCATTATTTTCTCCCTTATCCTACCCATATAAAAACAGATCTCAAAACCCTACTCAAAGGCTAATTCTTCCAAAAAAATCTCAAATCCAATCTATATTATAAAATACTAATTTGTGGTAGAAGGTCTTCAATCTCGGATTAGTAACCTAATGGATTGGGAATTGTTCTTAAAAGAGAATTCATTGTTCAAGGTGAACTCAAAGGCTTCATTAGGAGGTGAAATTTTATTTATTATTATTGTTTTGATTTTAAGTTTATCATATGAATGTTGATTTACATCCAAATCACTTGTTTGTATTCAGATCTGTTTATTGTTTAGATTAGATGAGATTTTTATGAGTACATATGTTTGTTACAATTGGATTGGTTATGCATTTGTTGTAGTATTTGTTTATTGATTTATTGTTGAATTTTATTAAAGAAAATTAATTTTGATTTAAATTAATATATATAAATAGATCTAGATTAAATGAATACAGATTTTCAATTTGTCTATAAGTATAATTGTATAGAAGTTTATATCTTGTATATATTTAATCTAAAAAACTTCATATGATATTTTATACCTATTGTGAATCATAAAATATAAAATTATTTTATTAAATATGTATATACATATTTTATTATTATTTAATGATTTTGTGAATTGTTTATTATGTATAAAATAATTAATGGCTCCAAATTTCAATTATATATTTTTTATACTTTCCATAGCATGTAAGATGCTTACTATAAAAGTTTAAGACTTTTTAAACTTAATTTATTATTTTTTGAAATTAATTTATTTTCGACCTACAATCAATTATTTATTAGAAATAAAATTTCAGTTGATAAAATTCTGGAAATTTTTTATAAGCATTATATATTTCATAGGCATGTTCAAAAAAAATTTAGATTTTTAGAACTTAATTTATTATTTTTTATAACTAATTTATTTTATAACTGTAGTTAATTATTTGATTAAAAATATAATTTCAGTTAATAAAATTCTAGAAAATTTTCATGCGCCCAAAATATATCTCATCTACCTTTAGAAAAAGTTCCACAATTTTTCAACTTGATTTCATATTTTTAAGGATTAATTTGGTCAAGGGTTATTATCAACTATTTACTAATAAATTTTATTTAATTAAAAAATTCCATATAATAATCTTAAGCCCAAAATATGTTTCCAGATTTTATAAAATTATAATACTTGTATTTTTATCATGTGATTATTTTACATTAATTTATTATGGCAGAAACTGTTTTATTCAATAGTATATATATATATATATCTGTGTGTGTGTGAGTGCAATATATTCATATACATATATTAATATCCTGTTTTGAAAAATTATACAAGCACATATTTGAACAAATTACAGTACCCAAAACATGAGCTAATGTGTCCGTTGCAATGTAAATCCCAACATCTATATACGGGCATCTTATACCCTTCACGGATTATGATGTTACACATGCAAACACACATATATGTATGTATATATATGGTTCATATATATATATATAACAAAATTAAATAAATATAAAACTACAATTTGTACAGTTAGAATACATATGGACATAGTAATAAATCTTCACATGAATAAATTATTAATTAATGACATTTAGTGTATCGATCAATTCAAATTAAAAAGAGAAAATGAATGGTTTCTCTCCCCATTAAATGCAATTAATACTCTCAATTAATTCTTATTTTAGGGAAAAAATGAAAGGTTTCATTCCCTATACAATAACTAAATGTTACGTGTATTTGATACACTACACATTAGAAATTAAAAACTTCCCTTTAACTAATTTAAATAAAATAAATGATTTTATTTAAAATAAATTTAGAAATGTTCTAAAAAAATTAAGCTTCATAGGCCCAACTAAGATCCAATAGGGTAAAAAAATTTGAAATTCGCCAATTTCTTCCTCTACGGGCTGCTCTAGTTCCTTCATCTTCCTCCAGCATGCTTCGAACCAATCAGTCTCATTGTCCTAATCAAACATCACGAGGTCGACATACTCGAAATCTTGTTATCTTATCCACATATAAATAATCAAACTGCCTATATAAAAAATTCAAAGAGCAGGAGCAGTTTAAGTTCCATTTCACACGGGGTCTGGAGTGAGGAAGATAATAATGGTGGGCATGGAGAGAAGGATGTTTGAATGGAAATTAAATGAAGGAGGAGTGGTCTTTGATTTGGTAGATTAGATCGTGATTAGAACGATGAGGGAGAAGGGTCAAGTATTTTCACTTTTTTTGGTTCGAACGAAGACAATGCAGAACTGAGAAGTGGAGATGGAGCGGCTAAGTGAAAAGTATTTAAATGAAGATGGACCAAATCTTTAAAACCCTTGAATTTAGTCTATACGATCGTTCCTTACCATCGTTTTATAACGATCGCTCTATATCGTTGTATGATGATCGTTCATTCATTGATTCAGAACGATCCGTTATTTCTTCACATCTACTAACGATTGGATGTGATCATTCATAAAAAAATAAAAAGGACCTAACAATGATTTTTGAACATGTAATCATGATCGTGGGTCAGGTATGAAAACATATACGTGCTAGTATGCGTACCGAAGATACAATTTTTGAAATCCATAGAAATTGAATCCTCACTTGAAATTAATCAGAGAAAAGTTTAACCTAGATTGCTGGAGCTAAAAATCATTGGAAACAAGACAAGACAATCATCAACAAGCCGTAATCCAGTATTTATACTATTGGAAACCGACCAATAGTCATGAAATAAGAAGGAGGTGCGACTCTCAGTAAAAATACTTAAAGCATGGAAATTAGGATCGATACATCTGGACAAATCAGACCAGACAGACTTGGTTGTCATTAGGATCGATGTATCATATTAATAATCACGATGCCTAGACATTAGGCCTAAATGATAATTTGAAGTAGTAGTAAAGCAGAAGTTGGAGGTAAACTAAATAAAACACTTAAAGCATGGAAATTCATTACTCCCTGAAGATTGATCAAGTAAGATCCATATTTAATACAATGGATCGTATCATATCAATTCCATAGCTCAATTCAACGATGATCGATTGGTATCTAAAAATATACAGTTCCAACACACTTGAATCTTTCAGAGCATCAATATATTAGAGAGAGGAGTCCCTAGGAACGATTTCATGTCAAGATGAAAAAATTCGAACGAGCAGCATCGATCGTTCATGAACGATCGTACAAATTCAGCCTAACACGCCAACTCGATGAAGATTGGTTAATTGCTCACAAACTACAACTCGGAATGACACCAAACTTTGGGAGCGTACATTAGAGATATGGGAGAGTCACCGTGAATGATCGTACCACCATATGAGTCTAAAAAATGATCGGCGCCAATCTTCCAAATTGAGAATTAGATCTTGCGATCATTATAGTGGGCCCATATGAATAAGAAGAGTCTTCTACCAAATTTCCAGCGATATATTTCGCCATCTTCTTCACCCATAAATATAGACTTCCTTCTTCATTTAAAGAGTCTTGGATGCGGCTTGTTGCTTTGGACTCCATTGTAATCAAGTGCTATTATCATTACTTCATTCAAGTGATCAATAAAGCAAATTCTTCAAAGTGCACGTAGGCACACAATGCTGAACCACTATAAATCCTTGTGTCTTTGTTACTGCTTAATTCTGATTGCTATTTACTTATCCTCTCTATTTAATTTTGATTATTCTTCATTTATTTCTCTACTATTCTATTCTTGAGTGTTCATGCCCACTTTGTCCATACAATATATATATATATATATATATGCCTGTGGTATTAGACTTGGTGATGAACTGATGCAGAGGGAAAAGGTTGTCCCATATGCTAGTCGATAGCTCAAACCACATGATAAGAAGTATCCAACTTATGACTTGGAGTTGACAACGATAGCTTTTTCTTTGAAGATACGGAGGAATTATTGGCTTAGAGAGAGGTCGAGTTATATAAAGGCTATAAATCATTGAAGTACCACTTCTCATAGAAGGATCTTAACCTTTATTAGCAGCGATGGTTAGAGATCTTGTCCTCCTACGACTTTGACATTTCTTATATGCCTAGTAGGGGAAATGCAGTCATTGATGCTTTTGGTAGATGACATGTTAGCTTAGGAGAAATATTCTTAGAGTGGAAGCAGTTGGAATTTATTGGTTGATATGATTTTAGACCTCGATGTGAGGTAGTGCCTGAAGTGTTAGCTAGTTTGACAATTAGACCTACTTTGATTGAGTAGAGCAGTACTAGTCAAAGGCAAGACACTAGACTAACTAAAATTATGGTAGAGGTAGAGGAAGAGGTAGAGTCTTAGGTAATGAAGCAATAAGTGATCGACCATAATTTATGGCTCCATAAGGATGAGAGATCGTTTGTGCTTGATGTCGGTGGTTTGAGGAATGAGGTGCTATGAGAGTGCCATCATTCGAGATTGACTGTAGACTTCGATGGAAAAAATATGTACCGCGACATAAAAAAGATATTTGATTAGAAGAGATGAAAAAGGATGGTGGGCATTCATCTCGGATTGCATAAACTATTAACTAGTAAAGGCAGATCTGAAGAAGCCGAGTGGTTTGATGCAACTGCTAGAGATTCCCGATTGGAAGTAAGAACAAGTTTCGATAGATTTCATCGATGGATTACAGATGACCATAGGAGGGTACACTAGAATCTGGTTATAGTTGATAGATTGACGAAGAGTGCTAGATTTATACAAGTAAAGTTTAGTAGAATGGCATTCAAATTGGTCGCCTTGTATGTGAAGTGTGTTGTGCGATTCCTTGGTGTGCCTAAGAGTATTGTGAGCAACCGAAACCCTTTGTTCACTAGCGGGTTTTGGAAGAGCATACAAGTGTCGTTGAGGATAGAGCAACATCCGTGCATGGCTTATCACCCACAAATTGTTAGACTGAGAGGGTAAATCGTATTTTGGAGGATCTCTTGCGAGCATGCATTCTCAATTTTGGTGGCTCGTAGGACGATCGTTTGCATTTGGTAGAGTTTGCATACAACAATAGTTAGCAGTTCAGTATTGGTATAGCATCATTTGAGGGGTTATATGGCAAACCGTGCAACGTTCATGTTTGTGGGAAGCGAATGAAAAACTGATACTGGGGCCAGAGATGTTTAGAGTGACATCGAAAAAGATCAAGATCGTTTGACAATGAATGAGAGCTGACAAAAGTGCAACGCAAATAAAAGAAGAAGTGATTTAAAGTTCTTTGTCAATGATATGGTGTTTTACAAGATTTCTCCATTGAAGAATGTTTCTTAACGGTGCTAAGGGAAAGTTGGTGCTGAGACTAGTCAGCCATTTTCCAATACTTGAGAGGATTAGGAACTAGCTTATAGAGCTGACTTGTTTTAGAAGATGGTGGGCATGCACAACGTGTTCCACATCTCTCATTTTGGAAAGTTTGTGCATGGCTTTCGTGTGATAGTTGAATCGAATCATCTTGATAATGTTGAGACTGAATGAGAAGCTTCATGGCCTCGTAGGCATATTCGTATCATCGGAGGTCAAGTGGCTTAGGAAGAAGACGATAGATCTAGTAAA
Source organism: Allium fistulosum (assembly GCA_030737815.1). Classification (NCBI taxonomy): domain Eukaryota; kingdom Viridiplantae; phylum Streptophyta; class Magnoliopsida; order Asparagales; family Amaryllidaceae; genus Allium; species Allium fistulosum. Next base: position 1,111,006,752 of record CM060907.1, on the reverse strand, counting down.
GGTTCGGCGGAGCGAAAGCGAAGGCGATTGTACATGGGAGATAGAGGAAATCGTGAGGACCACTTATCTGGTGCACTTTACTTTGTGAAACTTTCAGTTAATCACATTTACTTTCACTTTCGACATCATATTGGGGTAGTTTAGTATACGCATACTAACGTAAGCGTAGATTGTAACTCCTACTTATGTGTGCATATTTGATGTTTGGTATGATTACTCATGGTTGTTAGGCATGCGAGATAGCTATGTTAAATTTTGTTTTTATTAGGGATTTCGGGGGTGATATTGTTAGGAGAGGGGAGTGTAATGACTTATTTTATGTATCGAAGGGTCATAAAATATAATATTTTATTTATATGGGTCGAATGATTCTATAACTTTGGGAAATGTTGAGTAGCAACATTTTTGACCCGAGAAATTTAATCGGGCAATTTTACTCCTGAAAACTTATAACAGCTATAACTTTTAATCGATGTTGAATTAGGGCCCAAGACAACTTCCATTGGAAAGATATGATAAGTTTTCCTTTTCGTGGAGTGGTCTTAATAACAATTTGGACTGTTTAGCTAGGAGATATGGAAGTTTGAAGTTTGTTAGTTTTTTTGAGTAGCATAATGGGTAATTGGTGAGATTGGGGATAGGCCTAACCAATTTTGGGTTTTGAGCTATTAAAGGATGAAATAACCATCTTCGAATTACTTTTCACATCTCTCAAATAGATCCAAGCCTCCCTTAACCACTTCTTCACTAGAACGATCACATTGCTCCTCCAAATCAAGTCTATATAAGTGATCTATGGTCGACTAGTAAGAGGACTAACTAGAGACTTTCAAATCTACATTTTTGGAGAGGAAATTTCAGGCTTCACTGTTTATTTTTGGATTTGCCTCGATTTACATGTAAAGCTTTAACTTTAATATGTTTCATTAGTGATTTATCATCTCACACCTTGCTATATATGTATCTATAGGTTTTAACATATTTTGGATCCATTTTTAAATTTAAAACAATGATTTTATGTTGTTTTATAACCTAAAATGAAGTGAAAACGTGAACAAAACAATTTTTGGTGTTCTAATCATGTTATTAGGATGTGTGATCGCCCATATAGATGTTAAGCTATATTGTGGATACTGTTGACAAGATTTCTTGCCAACATTCCCAATGCTTTTGTAAGATAACTCTATTTGGACATGATCATTTTGTTGGGAGGATTCTCAATTACGAAAGCATACCTTTCGAAGAAAATGACCCAGTCAGAAGGATTTGATTAAACAACTCTAGTTTTCGACTAAATCATCCTAGTTGAAAAGAATAACAAATTGTTAAACCCTTTGACCTTGTCGAAAGGAATAACGAGGCCATCTCAACCTTTCGACCAAGTTGGAATAGTCAAATTTCCTCTAGGGTTTGATCAAAATATATAGCTTTCAAGATCATCATATTATTATGTCCCATCTCTCCAGGGAATTGAAAACAATCGATCCTCAACGTCTTCTACCCCCTTTCGATTGTGTCGAAAGGTGACATTAAAGACCTTTCAGCTTTGTCGAAAGGGGTTGATTATTATTATAGTTTGCCGCAATTGTTCTCAACCCATTGGAGTTAGTATTTCCACTATTGAACCCTTCGAAAGGATTCTGATTGCTAAATGAATTGATTCCCCTTGAATGAATTCTGTTATGATTGATCGTTAGGCAATATAAACCAGGATTTCTTTTTGGAAGTACTCCTTTCCACTAGGTCGAAAAGCGTTACACCTTTCGAAGTAGTACCAGTTTAATAGTCTACAATCCACTCTATTTTTCTTATATAAGATCAATTTAAGCATTTTCATAACTCATGCATTCAACATAGTCGACACCCCATCATCACTTTGATTTTTTATGGTGAGAATAGATTCTGATGATGATGTGTTTCGATTGGGAATTCTTAAGTCAATCTTACATATATCATTTACCAAAAGAGATTATGAGAATAGGTTAAAATCATGTGCAATTGATCATTAGTCTAGCTAATGATCTTATTGATCTTCCTTGTCGCCATTATCCATTATGAACAAGCTATTTCCATTTTTATGTATTATTCGAAATGAGTTACAAGAAATTGAGCTCTCTCCCCAAATCGATTTAAGGTTTTTTCTAAGTACCATTATCACTAAGAAATTTGAGTAAAGAAAATGAATTCAATATCCCAGAGTTTGGTCCCTAAAACTGGCCCCCTTGGGTCTTATTTATAGATGCAGGTCAGCCTCTTTCCATGCCTTTGCTTTTGACTAGGTCGAAAGGGCCCCCTTTATATGCCGCCACAAACCTTTCGACTTGATTGAAAGGTCATGAACTTTTCGACGTCGTAGAAAGGTATTCTCTTGTGCTTCTTGGTTCATCCTTTCACTTCTTTGCCTTCGACTGGGTCGGAAGGTCTTCACCTTATATGTTGTTTTGATCCTTTTGTCCTATTCGAAAGTTGTGCCACCTACCGATGTTGTCGAATCCTACGTTCCCCTTCAATGTTGTCGAAGGCTATGTTTCCCTTCAATTTTGTCAAAGGTAATTTTTCCCTTCGATGTTGTCGAGAGCTGTGTTTCCTTTCAAAGTTGTCGAAGGCTTTGCTTCCTTTCGACGTTGTGGAAAGGTGTTCTTGTTCTTCTTTTTATACTCTAGCGGCTTCTTCATTTTGTCCCAACCTTTCAACCTGGTCGAAAGCCATGCCTCCTTTCGACGTTGTCGAAAGGTCCTTTATTATTTTTCAACCTTTGCGGTTTTTTGAGCATTACTTTCATCATAGCACCTTCGACATTGTCGAAAGATGTCCTGGATGGATCTTCGACCGGTTCGAAAGGCTTGTTATGCTTTCGAAAAGGTTACTATGGGGGCGAAGCCTTTGATCTCAAAAGGTTTAACGTGTAGTTGGGATAGTGCTATCGCTTGCCTTCGAAAGGGATTCCAAAGTCAACATTTATTGCTCATCTGTGTCGAAAGGTTGGTAGTGGTGGAAGAAGCCTATCGGTTTCCATATGGGCCGAAGGCCTTTGAACTATATGAGTAGTTAGTGCTTTCGATTCCTTCGGTAACTGCTCAATGCCTTTGAAACATCCTTTTTACGTCCTTCATGATGACTTGGTCTGTCTCTTCATTGAAATCTCAACCTTATTAATTTCTTTCATATTTCTGCTATTGAGTAGATTTTATGGCTAATATTTTTCCCCCTTGTATGAAAGTAGCTTTTGTTCTTTAGGACAAAAGTTTAGAACTTTCTCACTCTTCATAACTTTATTTTTCCTACAAAATCCAAAGTGAGTGATATTTTCTATTGTTAGCTCATTATCATACTTATATGCATGATTAGTAATAGATCAGCATATTAATGCTTTCATATTTAGACAGTTAGTTGATCATAATCATGATTCAACAGATATGAGTCTTGTAATCGGAAGCTACTAGTGCATATAATAAATGTAGTCTATGAATTACTTGTTGGAAATAGTCAAAAGATGCAAATATGGGCTATGAGTTATTACCCGAAAATAAGTCTTTGTAACCCATTCACTCTAATATTTATTTGGAAAATTTCCCAGAGATTCGAATGATCTTAAATTCCTCATTCAGGTGTTGGTGAGCACCATTTAGAGTTATAAAACATTTATTCTAATTTAGGCATAAAAAAGACTAGCTTGAAATTTTTGGTTGTATGTAGCAATCTCAATCCTATTACTTTATTCCCCAGATTTATCATTTGACAGGGTTTAGGAAATAATGAATTTTAACCTAGATTAGGGTATTAACTTGCGAAATTTATAAGTTAATAATGATATATCAAGAATCCTGATGACCGTATCTAAAAAAGCACTTTGAATGGCATTTCTAAACTCAGATTCGGGTATTTATGGTAGATTAACTAGGAATCAGTATAATTGTCTTCATATTAAGATCCAACCCTTGATCAGGGCATATGTCGGACAACTATCTTTGTGAAAAGAGTCTTCAGCCTAGATTAAGGTATTTGGGATGAATAGGAATCTAAAGATCTTGCACCCAGATTAGGGGTTACTTAAGCGGCAGTCTTGATACCCAAATTCAGGTATATTAAGATAATTAGTGGTTAATAGAGACCCGAAACCCAGATTCGGGTATTAAATAGTGAAGTTCTAAAAGAATATCCTGAATCCCATATTTGGGTATTTAATTGATGTCATTTAGATATGAAGGACCTGAAATCTAGATTCGGGTATTAATGGATGAAATTTCAATATGAGAGATCTGAAACCCTAATTTGGGTATTACTAGCTGTTTCCTGGGGATTTGACCAGGCAACTAGTACTCGGCAATAAGTGCTCGGCATCAGAGAGTGTCCGGCATCCAGGAGTGTTCGGCGAAGCAACTGTCATCCATGAGTACTCGGCATCCATAGTGTCCGGCGTCCAAGAGGGTTCGGCGAAGCAACTGTCATCCATGAGTACTCGGCATCCATAGTGTCCGGCGTCCAGGAGGGTTCGGCGAAGCAACTGTCATCCATGAGTACTCGGCGTAGTACTCGACATCCATAGTGTCCGGCGTCCAGGAGTGTTCGGCGTAGTACACAGCAGTGTTCGGCGTCAACTGGCACTCAACATCAACCAACGCTCGGCATCGAGACTACTCGGCGTAGTACTCGGCAACAAGCTATGCTCAGCGTCAACTAGTGTTCGGCATCCCGTGGTACTCGGCATCCGAAGTACTCGGCATCCGGAGTACTCGGCATCCAGAGGCACTCGGCGTCAGTAGAACTCGGCGATAGGATAACTCGGCAACTAGAGCGTTCGGCATTCAGAAGGCATTCAGTATGCACCACTACGCAAGATAACGATATCATTCGACCTACATACATTGATCGGTCAAGAGCTTCGAACAGAGATACGCTCGGCTTCACTGCAACCATCCTACACTTCCCTTACATCAGAAGCACCATTCGGCATAGGAAGGACCGTTCGACATGGAAGCGTTCGGCGTACCTGGTTCGGCATGCAGCGCCTGGGCTAGAGCGTTCGGCTATCAAGCCCACTTGGGTAGTCCAGCCCACTTTTGCCTATAAATAGAGGGGCAAGGTCACAGTGAAAGGGATCCTTTTTTGGAGAGAAAACACCAGGGAGACTCTGCCATTTTCAAGACTCATCTTCTCTACTTAACAACTTCATTCGAGCATTTGATTCACGAATTGTATTTGTAATCAACTATAAAGAAGATCAGTAAAGTTTAACTTCAAAGTGGACGTAGGCAATTACGCTGAACCACTATAAATTTGGTGTTCTTACTTTCTGTATTTAGATTAGTACTGTCTTCTCTGTTTAATTTGATTTCATCACTTATATCTCTTCACAATCTTCTTCTACGAGGTTAGTGACCAATTTTGGTGCTAACACTTTGGTGCTTTCACTGAGAATCGAATTGTCAGACCTCAAGGATCTGCTTTGAAGCTACTGGATTGAACAAATCCCCCAAAGAAGATCCGACTTACTGATAGGATATCCGTTGATTCTACTCAGAGTTCATACCAATAACTCTACAATGGCAAGACCACGTACCAGGTCAGCTTCTCTTAATGCGGATGCCCGAGAGACTGCTAGCGTGCAACAAGCAGGACCTAGCAATCAACCAGCGATCCCGAGTGCAGGGATTGCCGCTCAAGAACAGACTCCAGTTGTCACCAGAGTAGAGTTCAATGACTTGATGAGAGAACTTAGGGAAAGCAGGAGACAACTGGGAGAACAAATGCAAGCTAATGCCAACCTGATGGCACAACTCACTCAACAGCAGCAACAGAATGCTGGGGGCAATCCAACTACTTATTCCTCATCTGACAGCTCTACTTCTTCTGATGAACCACCCAGACGTAGACGCCGTAAGACTGAAGCTGCAAGGGCGGATGCTGCTGTTCGAACAGCTGGAGACCGCGACCAAGCCAGAATTGGAAGCTTCCGAACTGGAGTACAGATGGAGGATGGAGCTCCAGATCATCAAAATGCTAACAATGTTGAACCTCACGACGCACGATTGGCAGATCGCCAGGAAAGGAGGCATCAGCATGGACAGGCGCGTAGAACTGACTCCAACCTCCCAGCTTCCATACAGACACCCGATCTGACAGCCATGATCAGGCAACTGATGAAAGAAAATCAGGGCTTATCAAATGACGACTTGGGAGTGTCAAGAAGTCATACTCCGTTCACGGATGTTGTGCTGCACGCGGCGTACCCCAAGAAGTTTAGCATGCCAACCATTCCTGCATACGAAGGAAAGACTGACCCCAGACAACATGTAATGAGGTATGAATGGATGATGGATTCAGCCAGAGCAAATGATGCCACCAACTGTAGGTGCTTTCCGATTACTCTATCTGGGATCGCTACTATGTGGTTCACCCGACTTCCTCCGCGATCCGTATCAAACTTCGAGGAGTTGGCAAAGAAGTTTATTGAGCAGTTCAGGATACACACTACACGCCCGAAGGACGTGATGTCTCTGTCAAGTGTAATCCAAAATCCCGGAGAGTCGCTGAAGGAGTACTTACAAAGATTCCACGTTGCGGCAACTTAAGTCAGTAATCCCAATGACCATGCAATTCTAATGGCTGTAATGAGAGGTGTAGATCCGGATTCTGAGTTTTGAGACTGGCTGGCAGGAAAACCTCCGGCTACGCTAGAGCGTTTCTACTCCAAGGCACACCAGTTCATAAGAAGAGAGGAAGCTAGGTGGGTACGACGAGATAAGGCACCGGGACCTGCCCAAGAGTCAATCAAGAGCAACATTGCTGTGAAGCAATCTGGAGACAATTCGGGAAAGGTCCAAGTCAATGTCCAGAGTAAGCCTGTGCAGCCCAAAGAGTCCGGGGGAAGAAGTCAAGGAAAGAGGAAAGAAGCGGGAAAGTGGAAGTCGAGAATTCCCAGCTACAGCGAGTACACTCCGCTAAACGCCCCACTTGAGAACATTTACCTATCCACATGCAATACTTTTCAGTACAGAAAACCACGTCCAAAAGAACCAACTGAAGAACAGAAGCGGACCGGGAAATATTGTCGTTTCCATGAGACTTATGGACACAATACGGAAGAATGTAGACACTTGCACGACGCTATCGAAAAGTTGATCAGGCAGAAGAAATTGCAGGAATTTGTGAAGGATCCACAAGAAGGAGGACAGGGGACGTCCAACCCAGGTCGTGCACCAGCTCCACGTCATCCCGAGGAGCCTGCCCGGACCGTAGGTAGACTGGTCATAAATACAATCATCGGCGGGCCTCACCCCGCGGATAAGAATTGGCAGGAGATGGAGCGATATGCAAGTTCCTTGAAGCATGCAGATTTTGAGTGTTGTTCGAACGTGGAGGACGGAACCCCTGCTAAGCACCAGCGCGTAATGACAGACGATATTGTGTTCAGGAACAGAGACGCTGATCAGGTGGAGGCTCCGACCATCGATCCCATGGTCATATCTGCAACGATCGGACCAGCATATGTAAAAAGAATTTTGATTGATTGTGGAAGTTTAGTCAACATCATTTTCAAGAAGGCCTACGATCAGATGAAGCTAGAAACAAAAGACTTGAAACCATCCAAAGCACGTATCCACGGCTTTAACGGCGCTGCGACTGATGCAGTAGGATATGTCGAGTTACCAGTTGAACTGGGACAAGGCGAGCGTCGAAGGGTACGAATTCTACCCTTTGTAGTTTTGGATGTGGACTCTCCGTATAATGTTTTCTTGGGTCGGCCGGCCCTGGCTGAATTTAGGGCGGCATTAGCCCCGTGGTGTTTGACTTTGAAGTTTCCGACTGACAAAGGAGTAGGCATTGTTCACGGTGACCAAGCAGCTGGTCGTTCCTGTTATGTGGCCGAACTCCGAGAGGCCCACCGGAGGGAGAAGGGAAAGGTTGCGGACAACCCCGTCCGCATCCTCAATGCGGATAATTGACAAGTAGTGCCCGAGCCCTGGCTCGGGCATAGTTCTCGGATCTACGGAGATATAGATCCGAGAGACGACGATGAGAAACCCAGGGAAGAGAACGCGGCACCGGCTGAATTAACAATTGACATTTCAGTTAGCCGTGATGACCCCTCGCGAATACTGAAGATCGGATCACAACTTGGCCCCGCAATGACTGAAGACCTTAGCGACTTCCTCCGGGCGAATCTTAATGTTTTCGCCTGGACGCATTCTGATATGTGTGGGATTTCTCCCGCCATCACGAGTCATATGTTGAACATAGACCCGAAATACGTCCCAGTCAAGCAAAAAAGGAGAGGAATGGATCCGGAGAGATTCGCCGCTCTTGGAGAGGAGGTGGACAAACTCAAGGTGAATGGGTTCGTCCGCGACGCCCTCTACCCTGAATGGGTATCCAACCCCGTGCTAGTAAAGAAGGCGAATGGCAAATGGAGAACTTGCGTAGATTATTCCGACTTGAACAAAGCATGCCCAAAGGACAGTTTCCCGTTGCCTAGGATCGATCAGTTGGTCGACTCCACCGCAGGACACGAGCTGTTGTCATTCATGGACGCGTACTCAGGATACAACCAAATCCCAATGCATATTTCGGATCAAGAACACACCAGCTTCATTACAAATGTCGGACTATATTGCTATATAGTGATGCCCTTCGGATTGAAGAATGCTGGAGCGACTTATCAACGTTTGGTGAATCGAATGTTCTAGGACCAGCTAGGCAAAACCATGGAAGTCTATGTGGATGACATGCTCGTGAAGTCACGATGGTCAAACGACCACATTCAAGACTTAGCTGAAATGTTTAACATACTCAGGTTTTATGGAATGAAGATCAACCCGCTGAAGTGTTCTTTCGGCATTGCATCAGGGAAGTTTTTAGGATTCATCGTCAACGCTAGGGGAATCGAAGCCAACCCAGAAAAGATCCAAGCTATTCGAGATGTACAAGCGCCCAGGACTATAAAGCAGGTACAGAGCTTGAACGGAAAAGTAGCTGCGCTGAGTCGATTTATATCCAAGGCAACTAACAAGTGCATCCCGTTCTTTGACATAATAAAGAAAGGAAAGAGAAATTTTGAATGGACGTCTAGCTGCGAGGAAGCATTCCGGAATATGGTAAGACATCTGGAGAGCCCACCAATGCTATCTAAACCAGTTGACCATGAGATGCTGTACGTTTACTTGGCTATATCCCCTCATGCGATAAGCGCAGCTTTGGTTCGTGAGGAGGATCGAGTCCAAAAGCCGGTGTATTATGTTAGCAAGCGTTTAACGGGGGCAGAGAAGAATTACCCTAAAATCGAGAAATTGGCTTATTGCTTGGTGATTGCATCACGCAAGCTGCGCCCATACTTTCAAGCGCATTCAATCGGCGTCTATACCGATCAACCCCTGAGGCAGGTACTTCAACGACCGGAAACTTCTGGAAGATTGCTAAAATGGAACATCGAGTTGAGCCAATTCGATATCGCGTACTTACCACGGAGAGCCATCCGAGGGCAAGCGTTAGCAGACTTCATCGTTGAATTTACCATACCCATCAAACCGGACGATCACGACATCATTCCCCCCATTCGATGGAAATTATACACTGACGGTGCATCAAACGACCGTTGCTCCGGCGCGGGCGTAGTTCTTATAACTCCGGAAAACCAATCAATCTGTTATGCCCTGAAGCTCGATTTCCCGGCTACGAACAACGAAGCTGAATATGAAGCACTGATCGCTGGCTTGAAGCTCATCAAAGAACTCGGGATCGAATCAGTCGAAATCTTTTGTGACTCGCAGTTGGTGGTTTACCAAGTACGAGGAGACTACCAAGCAAAAGGACGAAAGCTTGCTCCGTACCTCGTTCAGGTCCAAGAACTACTATCAAATCTTGAGCGTTATGACATTTCACATATCCCGCGAGAACAGAACAAAGAAGCCGACTTGTTTGCTAAGTTCGCAAGTACCGACGATGCTCAACGAATGGGATTGTATCCCGTTGAAGTCTTGCATGCCCCGAGCGTAGACGAGATGAAAATCGATCGCGTGTTGGAAACAGAGATCGAGAAGGACTCGTGGATAACCCCATTCAAACTGTACCTGACAACCGGGGCATTACCAGAAAAAAGAAGCGAAAGACGACAAGTCCTTCGAAAGGCTGCGCGGTACGTAATGCAGGGTGGATCCATGTACCGAAAAGGATTCTCAGTCCCATTATTACGGTGCATCGCTCATGATGAAACAAAGCGAGTCTTGAGGGAAGTTCACGAAGGGGAATGTGGCGACCATACTGGGGGGCAAACGCTAGCAAAAAAGATCCTCCGCTATGGATATTACTGGCCCACCGTAAACCGGGATGCCGCGGACTACGCAAGAAAATGCGACAAGTGTCAAAGATATGCGAAAATCCCGAGGGCTCCATCAACGGAACTCACACAAATGATCAGTCCTTGGCCATTTGCGATCTGGGGAATCGACATAATCGGCTCTTTGCCTCTATCCAAAGGTGGTGCGAAATACGCAATAGTTGCAGTTGACTATTTCACGAAATGGGCTGAGGCAGAACCTTTGGCCACTATCACCTCTAAGAAGGTCATTAACTTCGTTGTACGAAACATTATATGCCGCTTTGGCCTTCCACGCACCATCATTACAGACAACGGAACGCAATTCGAAAGTAGAGAGTTCAAAGAGTTCTGTTTAAAGTACGGCATCGAGAAAAAGTTCGCCGCCGTTGCACACCCAAAAGCTAACGGACAAGTCGAGGCCGTTAACAAAATAATCAAGTCCATACTAAAGAAGCGTCTTCCCAAGAATCTTTGATGTGGGTGATCTCGTTCTGAAACGAGTCTTCCCAGTTCCATCACGCATGAATCTCAGCTGGGAAGGTCCATACGCCATTGAACGGAAGCTTGGAGAAGGAACATTCAAGCTAGCGACCGTTGATGGCGCGACACTCCCCCGAGCATGGAACAGTGAACATCTGCGGCACTATTACATTTAGCATGTTTTCCTTTTTTGTTGTAGGCACTGTTATTTCCTGCATGTTTCCATTCAATAATGACTTAGTTTCCTTGTGAAAGTTGTAATCAAGCAATTCAGTTGATTTTCGTTAATAAAGGCTTGAAGCCCTATTTTCTATGAAGTTTCTATATCCCTTAATTGGATAATAAATTACGTTATCATTCACGACATGCAGACTCGTACGAACGATTTCAAATCTCCGAATCCCCAGAGTGCGGAGCGGAGTACTCTAAGTCCCCAGAGCGTGGATCAGAGTATAAACGATTTCAAATCTCCGAATCCCCAGAGTGCGGAGCGGAGTACTCTAAGTCCCCAGAGCGCGGACTAGAGTATAAACGATTTCCAATCTCCGAATCTCCAGAATGCGGAGCGGAGTACTCTAAATCCCTAGAGCACGGACTAGAGTATAAACGATTTCAAAATCTCCGAATCACCAGAGTGCGGAGCGGAGTACTCTAAATCCCCAGAGCGCGGACTAGATTATAAACGATTTCAAATCTCCGAATCCCCAGAGTGCGGAGCGGAGTACTCTAAGTCCCCAGAGCGCGGACTAGAGTATAAACGATTTCCAATCTCCGAATCCCCAGAGTGCGGAGCGGAGTACTCTAAATCCCCAGAGCGCGGACTAGAGTATAAACGATTTCAAAATCTCCGAATCCCCAGAGTGCGGAGCGGAATACTCTAAGTCCCCAGAGTGCGGACTAGAGTATAAACGATTTCCAATCTCCGAATCCCCAGAGTGCGAAGCGGAGTACTCTAAATCCCCAGAGCGCGGACTAGAGTATAAACGATTTCAAAATCTCCGAATCCCCAGAATGCGGAGCGGAGTACTCTAAATCCCCAGAGCGCGGACTAGAGTATAAACGATTTCAAAATATCCGAATCCCCAGAGTGCGGAGCGGAATACTCTAAGTCCCCAGAGTGCGGACTAGAGTATAAACGATTTCCAATCTCCGAATCCCTAGAGTGCGGAGCGGAGTACTCTAAATCCCCAGAGCACGGACTAGAGTATAAACGATTTCAAAATCTCCGAATCCCCAGAGTGCGGAGCGGAGTACTCTAAATCCCCAGAGCGTGGACTAGAGTATAAACGATTTCAAAATCTCCGAATCCCCAGAGTGCGGAGCGGAGTACTCTAAGTCCCCAGAGCGCGGATTAGAGTATAAACGATTTCAAAATCTCAGAATCCCCCGAATGCGGAGCGGAGTACTCTAAGTCCCCAGAGCGCGGACTAGAGTATAAACGGTTTCCAATCTCCGGATCACAAGAGTGCGGAACGGAGAACTCTAAGTCCCCAGAGCGCGGACTAGAGCCTGAACAGTCTCAAGTCTCCAAGTCCTCGGAGCACAGTGTCAGTAAACCAAATAAAGACAAGAGAATCATTCGAGCAAAAAGAAACTAAAATTTTATTCGATAAGTCCAAAATGGAGATACAAGATCACTCCTACAAAATTCAGGCCTATACAAACTACAAGTAGTGGAAGATAAAAACAATTACAAAACTTAATCAGGAAACTTGTTGAACAAGTGCATTGATTATTTCTTCGACTTCTTCTTCTTGTCTACCTTTGGTGTTTCCGACGACTCCTCTCCCTCACGCTTTTTCTTGGACTTTTTGCTTGCTAGAGAGACGGAGTCAGGAGTAGGAGACGGAACATCTAGCGGTTTGGACCTACCTGGAAGAATGATTTTCAAAGGTCTGTTCCGCGGGTCAGTGAGTTCCAGTACTTCAGATTCAACTTTGACTTTGACCTTTTTCTTATCCTCGTCGGCGAGACGGTCCTTTATGCTCATCTCTGAAGTATGTTCAGAGGCGCCAGTGATTTTAACTTCATCGCTTCCTTCGGCAGGAGACGAAGTATCAAGTTTGTCATCATCAAGCGCCCCGATCACTTGAGCGTCTGGATCGGGAGTTACCCCTGCGTGAGCAACATCGCTTGTTTTCCCTGCTTCCGCCTTGGCGTCATCGCTCCTCGGAGTTAGCTCGGCGTCAGAACAACCTGCACAAAAATATAAGAAATGGGCATTAGAACGAATAACCATTGCTGAAAAATGACGGGATCTCTTCGACTTCTAGAGAAAGAAGAATTTCCTACCAGGATCCGGTTGGCTATCGGTGGCGCGCGGGGTTTCACCCTCCAGGATAGGTGACAGCACATGAACGCCGAGCCCGGGATCTTCGGGATCATAACTGGCATGCTGCTCGAATGGATCAAGCGTCGACCGGCCGGCCGATTGAGCAGCATAAGGAGCGGCGATGTGAGGAGTAGTAGCGTCGGCCTCTGACGGGCCAGCCTCGTCGTTCTTCTCTTTCGAAGGGGAAGAGCCTTTGCCAAAAGAGCCAATGCTGCGGATAAATCCGATGGCTCATTCCCCCTCAGGAACTCCTTCACCAATGCATCCTCGTCGATCTCTTCGGAGCCTGACTCGACTTTCTTGATCTTTATCAGAGTTTCCCATGCCTCAGCCAGGGATTCGTGGTAGCCGTCGCCCAAGAATGTTAGGTCGCGGTGCATAAGGACGCGAGCTCCGTACTCGGCGATCAGTGGGTCAAACATACTCTTGACCTCTTCCCTGCCGGCCTCTGCGGCCGCCTCAAGGCGAGAATCAAGCTTCTCCACAGCCATTCTTTTGCCCTCCTCACGGGCCTCATCCTTCATTTTCTCGACCCCGGCAAGTTCGTTGTCGAGCTTTGTCTTCAGGATTCGGGTAGCAACAATCTCATCACAATATCGCTGCAATTCTTCCTGAGCAGCTATTTTGTCTTCTTTCTCCTTGGAGAGTTGTTCTTTTAGCTCTTTGACTTGAGTAGCGAGCGCGTCCCTTTCTTTTTGGACAGAGTCTTTTTCTAGGGCAAGGGCGCCGCTGCGCTGAACTGCTTCGTCAAGCTCCTTTTTGTGAGCCACCTCTAAGCGAGCAACTGCCTCAGCAGTATCTTTCGCACCTTGTTCAGCGGCTTCTAGCTTTGACTTATATGAAGCGAGCTCTTCGTCTTGGAATTTGATGATTTTCTTATCGCTGTCAGCCTCCAGATTCAGATGGTCAATCTCGTGTTGACGCTCGACAGATACTTCCGAGATCTTCTCCACCAAGTGCACGAATGCGTCATGTTGAACATAGACGTCATTGTTGCAGGCAATGGCACTTTGCTTCACGTGCCCAGGAATGTGATGGATGGCTGGGAGGAATTTCAAACCGTCAAAACAGATTTTCGGAAACTTGTCCTTAAGGTCGACCATCTTTTCCGCAACAGTTGGGTCCACGGCAGGAATAGGAGGAGGAGGCTTAGAGAATTCCGTTCTTTTACGTTGCTCTCGAACTTGCCTCGTACTCGATGAACTGGAATGTTGTTCTCGAGCAGCATCAGACTGATAACCCTTCTGCAAAGACTTCTCTTTATCCGGCTCAGTTGGAGGAGGAAGATCGCGGGACTGGGAAGATTGATAGTGTGCTTTCTTGCGGTGAGACGACTCGCGCGGACGATTGTCCCTATCTTCATAATCACCTCGGTCCCGGCGTCTGCCTGAACCAAAATCCCGTCCGGAGTGATGGAATATAGAAGACCCCTGAAGGCGATAAAGTCCGTGTGAGCGGCCCATATCACCTGCAAAGAAGGGAGATAACAACGAGTTAAGGAGAATTCACGAATTAAAAAGACTTGAAGTATATTATGGAATGCGCATGTGCGTGTGTGTCCTAGTGTTCCCCCCGACGGACCCGTTCGTTTATCTTTGCTAATCGGAGTATTGTCTCCTTGAGCCGGGAGTTGAACTCCTACATTGCCTCTAGCGGGCGAAGAAAATTTGAGAGCTTCAGGATCATCGAACCCATAATTAAGTATGTCTTCGGGAATAGAAAGGTTTGATAGACCTCTCAAGGAACTTTCCAGATGCTGCGAAGAAGCCTCTTTCTCAGGAGGAGTAGGCGTAACTTTTGAGGTGCCACCAACTTTCTCCTTTTGAACCGTATATTTCAACTTCTTCTTTCCCTTCGAAGGGGAGGATGATGTCTCAATATCCTGAACTTCGATTGCCGGATTCCAAGCGGGACCCACGTTCTCGCCCTGAGTTTCGGGGGCATCATCCTCTTTGCGCGAGCCTTCTTCGTGCGTGTCGGGAGCGCGACGCGACAACGGTCCGGCAAGTTTTTTCCCTTTACCAAATGGGGGTTTGGGAATTGTAACACCTTCTGGAAGGCTGATCCGACGACCAGGGGCTAGCAAGCCGAACCCCGACAGCGATTCATTTGAAATGATAGTCAGGATGTCTCGATCCTCAGCAGGAAGAGCTCTAATGGCTTCCACAGC
Source organism: Allium fistulosum (assembly GCA_030737815.1). Taxonomy (NCBI): domain Eukaryota; kingdom Viridiplantae; phylum Streptophyta; class Magnoliopsida; order Asparagales; family Amaryllidaceae; genus Allium; species Allium fistulosum. Next base: position 1,110,991,455 of record CM060907.1, on the reverse strand, counting down.
CTCAGAATATCCTCGGCCTTCCGGACGCGGGTTGATACCTGGAAAGATGAAATGAAAAGTTAGGAATAGCACGACTCCAAATTAAATACGAATAACGATTCAGCAGAGAGACTTACTGCCTTCAACCCATCTCCTAGCAAAACCAGACGGGCAGCGCACATAGAACCATTCCTGTTTGTACAGGGCGAATTTGCTACATGCCCCTGTCAAGATCTGGCACTTGTGGTATGGCTCGAGAAACATAAAGGAAGGACTGTCTTTCCGTCTCTTGAACATATAAATGTATCTGATATCACCAGGGGTTGGAGGTCTGGAGAAGACAGCCATGAAAAGTAGATAAGTCCCGTACAGAAATGCATGGCCATTCGGGTGCAGCTGCGACGGAGCTATGTCTATGTACTGTAGTACATCCCGGAAAAATAAGTTGAATGGAGGCACGCTGCCCATCCAACACATAAACTTGTTGCAGGTAGTGTACCCGACTGGGGGCAGATGAGGGCGATCGTGTCTTGAAGGAACTAACACGTCGGCAAAAGGAATCCCGTGAATAGAACATATCCGTCGCAGAGCAGCTTCGTTGATCTTCGAGGCTTGAGAATCGATCGGATTGTCTAGTAAGATGGTTGCCTCCAGAGCGTCGGGCGCCAAGTTATGAGCAGGAGAAGTTGACGGGTTAGAAGCATCAGCGGCTCCTTGCCTTGCTGACGGCCCAGGCCTGTCAGATATGGTGGCAGAACTAGATTTTCTCGACATCCCGAATAAATAATGAACCTGGCTAAATGCTTGAGAAAGCTATACTTAAAAAACGTTGAACGTTAGAATTAGCAACACGATTTTTCCCCCCATGTGGTGTGTGAACTAGTGCAAGCAATTGTGTGCAGGCAATAAGAATCTAAAGGTTCTAAAGATGTAATATTTAGCTTCGAATCATCGCCTTCGAAGACCGTCATCGCTGACCGTCTCAGAAAGCTCGCCTTGAGGAGATTACAGTCCCAGATTCAGAAGACATATGATTTCTAAAGTAACCGGCTTAAGTGTAGTTAGACACTTATACTGTTCGGCATTTTTAATGTTGTTCGGCATTTGTATTGTCCGGCTAAAGACATTATCCGGTCCAAGAATTGTCCGGCAATTGCTTTGTTTGACTAAGGTAATGGTTCGACCTAAGGGTTGTTCGGCTGAAGTCAGTGTTCGGCATGTCAGCTATATTGTTCGGCTAAAGTCAATGTTCGGCGTGTCAATTGTATTGTTCGGCTAAAGTCATCGTTCGGCATGTCAGTTATACTGTTCGGCTAAAGTCATCGTTCGGCATGTCAGTTATACTGTTCGGCTAAAGTCATCGTTCGGCATGTCAGTTATATTGTTCGGCTAAAGTCATCGTTCGGCATGTCAGTTGTATTGTTCGGCTAAAGTCAGTGTTCGGCATGTCAGTTGTATTGTTCGGCTAAAGTCAATGTTCGGCGTATCAATTGTATTGATCGGCTAAAGTCATCGTTCGGCTAAAAGTGGTGCTCCGCCACGATTTCAACTCCACCCTACACCTTCTCCATCCACGCCGAACGACAGAGACGGATCGCCCGGCAAAGACTACGCCGTTCAACACCCCATCTACCTTTCTATCGTTCGGCACGGAGGAGCTAGCCACAATTCGACAACTCAAAACGAGCGAACCACTCCTACTAGCCACGCGTTTACAACTAAAGGAAATACTCTGTTTCCATAAGATGAACCTAAAATGGAAGTAGTGCAATTGTCAAAGGAAGGATACCTAATTCGACGATCGAAGTTGAGAATGGATTATATAGGCTTTATATCTGATAGGATTGCAAATCTCTGAGAGTGATAATAAAGAAGACGTAAAATAAAATGGTGGAAGGGCGCCTGGTTATATAGAGGGAGGTAGGAGACGAAGAGGCTATACCCGGTAGAACCGGTCAATACCGGAGCGTTCGGCACACGAGGTACGCTTGGCTTCGGACGTATCATTCGGCATCCCAACCTTGTTCGTCTCGCACCTCCTTCGCTAACATTCTTGAAGAGGTACCTCCGAGGTAGATTGTACCAAATTCAAAGCGCATCACGTTCGGCCACGCAATACACTTTGGGGGGCAAGTGTTTCCTGGGGATTTGACCAGGCAACTAGTACTCGGCAATAAGTGCTCGGCATCAGAGAGTGTCCGGCATCCAGGAGTGTTTGGCGAAGCAACTGTCATCCATGAGTACTCGGCATCCATAGTGTCCGGCGTCCAGGAGGGTTCGGCGAAGCAACTGTCATCCATGAGTACTCGGCATCCATAGTGTCCGGCGTCCAGGAGGGTTCGGCGAAGCAACTATCATCCATGAGTACTCGGCGTAGTACTCGGCATCCATAGTGTCCGGCGTCCAGGAGTGTTCGGCGTAGTACACAGCAGTGTTCGGCGTCAACTGGCACTCAACATCAACCAACGCTCGGCATCGAGACTACTCGGCGTAGTACTCGGCAACAACCTATGCTCAGCGTCAACTAGTGTTCGGCATCCCGTGGTACTCGGCATCCGGAGTACTCGGCATCCAGAGGCACTCGGCGTCAGTAGAACTCGGCGATAGGATAACTCGGCAACTAGAGCGTTCGGCATTCAGAAGTCATTCAGTATGCACCACTACGCAAGATAACGATATCATTCGACCTACATACATTGATCGGTCAAGAGCTTCGAACAGAGATACGCTCGGCTTCACTGCAACCATCCTACACTTCCCTTACATCAGAAGCACCGTTCGTCATAGGAAGGACCGTTCGGCATGGAAGCGTTCGGCGTACCTGGTTCGGCATGCAGCGCCTGGGCTAGAGCGTTCGGCTATCAAGCCCACTTGGGTAGTCTAACCCACTTTTGCCTATAAATAGAGGGGCAGGGTCACAGTGAAAGGGATCCTTTTTTGGAGAGAAAACACCAGGGAGACTCTGCCATTTTCAAGACTCATCTTCTCTACTTAACAACTTCATTCGAGCATTTGATTCACGAATTGTATTTGTAATCAACTATAAAGAAGATCAATAAAGTTTAACTTCAAAGTGGACGTAGGCAATTACGCTGAACCACTATAAATTTGGTGTTCTTACTTTCTGTATTTAGATTAGTACTGTCTTCTCTGTTTAATTTGATTTCATCACTTATATCTCTTCACAATCTTCTTCTACGAGGTTAGTGACCAATTTTGGTGCTAACACTAGCTGTTGTTTAGAAATGCGAGTCCCGAAACCCAGATTCGGGTAATAATAAGCGGAGTTATGTTTCACTCCTTTTCTTCTGTATTCTTTGACATGTATGAACCCTTTAGTTTTTGAATATATATAGAAATAATATGATTGTCAGCCTCTTGAGCTAGAACGTCTTAGTCCATGATTGGATATGCTTTTTCTCGAGCTTGAACATCTTAGTTCATGATTTGATGAGCCCCTTCTTTGGTTGGACATCTCAGTCCTTCATTAAATGAGCCTCCCCTTGGGCTTGGACATCTTAGTCCATTGTTGAATGAGCCTCTTCTCGGGCTTGGACATATTAGTCCATTATTTCATGGGCCTCTTCTTAGGCCTGGACGTCTTAGTCCATTATTGTCTGTTGCACTTGGTTAGCTCATATTAGAGTTTGGAACCAAGGACTTACCGGACCTCCCTCCAGGAGGCGCCCTGCCCTAGCCCTTTTGTGGTGCGGACAGGGGCTTGTTCGCTGATTACCCTGGCCATCTTATGGCGCGGATAAAGGCTTACTCCATCCTCCCTCTAGGAGGTGCCATACCCTTACCTTTTTGCAGCGCGAATAAGGGCTTGTTCGGTGCTTTACCTTATCCATCTAATAGCGAAGATAAAGGCTTACTCCGTCCTCCCTCAGGAGGTGCCTTGACCTGACTAAAGGTGCGGTCAAGGGCTTGTCCGGTGCTTTAACCTGATCATCTTATGGCGCGGCTAAAGGCTTAGCCGCCCTCCCTCCAAAAGGTGCTCTGCCTTGGCCATCTCGGCGTGGACAGAGGCTTTTCTATCATCTTAGGTAGTATCCAAATATAAGGAGCATTTCACTCCCGACTATCTAGATTTTCTTTTTTCAAAAATTAGTTCTTTATTGATTCATTTTTCGAAAATACGACCTTAAATGCTCAGCATTCCATGTCCTAGGCACCATATTACCGTTTGGGTGACACAATTTGTAGGCTCCTGGAGGGATTACTTTACAAACGACTAATGGTCCCTCCCAGTTTGGTCCCAGGGGTCCATCCGCAGGATTCTTTGTATTGGCTATTACTCTACGGAGTACCAAGTCTCCCTCGCAAAATGATCGTGTTTTTACTCTTGAATTGTAATACTTCGAGATTCCTCTCTGATATTTGGCGGTTCTTACCGATGCTTTATCTCTTAATTCATGTATCAGATCCAATGATTCTTTTTTTAACTCTTGATTCTTATCAAATGCGCATGCAATTCTCCAGTGTAAGGGTATTTCAATCTCGACTGGTAGCATTGCCTCACACCCATATGTCAAAGAATACGGGGTATATCCCGTTGCTGTCTTAGCAGATGTCCGGTAAGCCCATAGCACTAATGGCAGCTTTTCTACCCAATTTCCTTTTGCCTCATTCAATCGCTTCAGAATTGTTTTTATGGTTTTGTTTGCAGCCTCAACTGCCCCATTAGCTTTTGGATGTGCAACAAATGAAAAACTTTTAATAACCTCGTTTTTGTAGTAGAACCGGTAGAATTCTTCGCTCTCAAATTGCGTTCCACTGTTAGAAATTATTTTCTAGGGAATTCCAAACCTGTTTATGATGTTCTTGATAACAAATCTCAATACTTTCCCAGAAGTGATTTTCGAAAGTGGTTCAACTTCAACTCACTTGGTAAAATTGTCAATGGCCACTATGGCATATTTCGCTTCTCCCTTTGAAATTGGTAATGGTCCGATCAAATCTATTCCCATACACCGAAGGGCCATGGACATGTGATTGGAGTTAATTGACTTGGGGGCAACCTGGGTATCTTTGAATATTTCTGGCATTTCTCGCATTTTTTCACATAATCTATGGCTTGGCTTACCATGTGGGGCCAGTAAAAATCCTTGCCTCATTATTTTATTTGCAAGCTTTGTTCCATTAGAATGGTCGCCACAAAATCCTTCGTGTGCTTCAGCCATTAGTTTTACTCCATTATTCATGCTTACACACCTAAGATAGGGAAGACCGTACCCTCTTTTTATAGATGATTCTGTTCATCATAACAAAGGTCGCAATTTGTCTCTTGATTTTTCTCGCTTCTCCTTTATCAGATGGTAATATCCCTTTAATTAAATACTCAACATTGGGCGACATCCATGTATCATCATATGCGCTATTTAGCTTTAGTTGGCTCATCATTTCTTCTGTCAACTCTTGACCACTTTCGTTTTCCTCTCCCTTTTGAGACTTAGCCCGAGATCTTGTCATAACTAGCAACTCTTTCCCCTGCTTGGATGTTTCCTCTTTTATACTTGGCTTTTCTTGATAACCTATGGGGACAATTCGTGTCTCTAGGGCTCCCCTTGAGCTGGCCAACTTTGTTAAAGAATATGCCTATGCATTTTCTACTCTTGGAATTTGATTTATCGAAAAATCCTTAAACAACGCAAGCATTTGTATTATCTTCTTCACATATAAAGATAGCTTGGGGTCTTTTGTTTGGTAGGTTTGTTTTACTTGATTTACCATCAGCTCAGAGTCGCTAAAAATCTGTATTCGTGGGATTTTCAATTCTAGTTCCAAAGTTAATCCTACTACAATTGATTCATATTCTGCCACATTATTGGTTGCAGGAAATCGCAGTTTCATGGCATAATTCAATCAATGTCCATCTGGGGTTATGATTATATACCATGCACCCACACCTTGTTCATTTGACCCTCTATCCACAAATAATTGCCACATGGGCTTATGATCCTTCTCCTTTTCCGATTGTTCATCTATAAAGCTGGTGCATTCATTAACAAAGTCTACCAGTGCCTTCCCCTTAATTTTAGCTCCTGGTTGAAATTCTATATCATATTGGATGAGTTCAATTCCCCATTTCACCAACCTTCTCGAAGTCTCAGACTTATTAAAAACTTGCTTAAGAGGAAAATTGGTCAATACTCTGATCGAATGTGCCTAAAAGTATGCTCTGAGTTTTCGCGCTGTAAGAATTAAATAATAGGCTAATTTCTCTATAACTGGGTAAAAACCTCTGCATCTTTTAGCCGCCTGCTTACATAATATACTGGGAGCTATGCCCCCATTGCCCTCTCGAATGAGCACCGAGCTGACTGCATGTTCTGACATCGCCATGTATAGATACAATATTTCCCCGTTTTCGGGACTTGAGAGTATTAGTGGTTTCTCCATATGGCTTTTTAATTCCAAGAAAGCTCTCCTACAATCCTCTCCCCATTTGAACTTCTTCTTTTTCTTAATCACATCAAAGGAAGGAATGCACTTATCAATAGCTTTTGAAATAAACCTGCTTAGGGCAGCTACTCTTCCATTTAAGCTCATCACTTGCTTACTAGTTTTATGTTCAGCCATGTCTTTTATGGCTTGAGTTTGGTCAGGACTTGCCTCAATTCCTTGAGCACTTACTAGGTAGCCTTAGAACTTTCCAAAGTGGACCCCAAAAGAGCACTTTTGTGGATTCAACTTCATTTGATACCTCCACAATATCTTGTAAATTTCCTTCAGGTCCTTAAGATGGTTCTCAGGCTCGCTAGACTTTACTAACATGTCAACAACATAAACTTCCATGTATCTACCAATTTGTTCCTTGAACATTCGATTGACCAACCTCTGATAAGTAGCCCCTACATTCTTTAACCCAAATGGCATGGCCTTGTAATAATAAATTCCCCATTCTGTTATGAAGCTGGTATGATCCTCATTTGGCTTGTATATCGGTATCTAATTGTACCCTGAATAAGCATCCATAAGGGACAACAACTTATGTCCACTTGATGCATCCACTAACTGATCTATTCGTGGTAGTGGGAAACAATCCTTTGGGCATGCTTTGTTTAGATCTATATAATCGATGCATGTCCTCCATTTCCCATTTGACTTTTTCACCAAAACTGGGTTGGCTAACCATTCAGGGTAATATATCTCCCATATTAATCCATATTCAAGGAGCCTATCAACTTCTTCCTTTAGAGCATCTGTTCGAACTTTATCCAACTATCACTTTTTCTGCCTTATAGGGGTTTCTCCTGGGTTCATGTTAAGAGCATGGCACATGACAGTCGGATCAATTCCCACCATATCGGAATGTGTCCAAGCAAACACGTCCTTTTTGACTTTGAGAAATTGAATCAAGTCTTTCTTTAACTCGCTATCAAGATCTTTTCCCACTTTAACCACTTTAGAAGCATCTTCTAAATCTATATAGGTTTACTCAAGGTCTTCTATGGGTCTTATTCTCTCTATCTAGCCTCGGCAGTCAAACTCTGTGACTATTGGACCTTCTTCTGTCAAGTTAGTGTCAACCCTCTTCCTCTTGGTTCCTGCAGGAATGTACCTTTGATACATACGCTTAGTAGACTTCTTAATATTAACCTTTGCTTCAAATGTTGGATGTGAAAATCCATCATCCGAAAGCTGTAAAATAGTAGAACAATCAAAGTAAGTAGAATAATCCCATTTGTATTGATCAAGCGTGGCAACGTACATTTCATGGGAGCTAAATTGTTCTCCTCGCATAGTTCCCCAGCCTGGCTTTGTCAAGAATTTTAGCATAAGGTACTTTGGGGAAATAAAAGCATCAATCTCATCCAGGGCTGTTTTGCCGAAGAAGGCGTTATAGTAGGAAGGTTGGTCAATTATCATAAAGATAGTTTCAAATGTTTAGCAAGTTGGAGGGACTCACATTTGTACAAGTAGCTTTATCTGCGCTATTGGAGTTGACCCCTTGTTGTTGAACCCAAATATTGGCTTAGTGCTCGGCTATAATTTATGCTCTGGGATATTCATCTGGTCATGCATGTTTGAAGATGACATTAACCGCGCCACCTATATCGAGCAAATCTTGGAGACGATAGACAACCGAATTTGTGCAGTAATCATAAGGGGGTCCTTATGGGGATGATGGACTCCTTTGCATAGCCCTTGTGGGGTGAACATCAGATTAGGCATTTAGATGTTAAGACGTGGGCTCTTTCTTGGGGGCTCCTCTTGAACATAATAAATTCCCTCCTTGGCCTCTTTAATATATCTACTTCGAGCGCCTTTACTACTTCCTGCAAGATGTGGTCCACCATGGATCACATCTATCCTGTTAATTGGCGGGCTTAAGCTTAGGGGGTCCTCATCCTCTAGCACATTTATAGCGTTGCCCGGGCATTTCTGGGGTGCATTTTTATTCCGATGGGCTTTGTGCTGATTCTAGATAAATTCTTTGAGATGGCCTTCTCGGATCAGCTTTTGAATTATTCTGGTCAGAACTCTGCATCATCTGTTTTGTGGCTGTTTGCTTTATGACAGGCATAGTAGTCCCTTCCCTTCCTCTGCTCTGGATTATTCTTAGCCTTGGAGGAGGTCAGAAAGTTGACTCTTTCCTAAGTTGTAGCATATATGTAAGACAGTGGCTTGTTTAAAGCAACTGTATTAGCAATTGGCTCTTCCCATCTGACCCTTTTATGGCTACAGTCCAAGCCAAATTTTCCTCCTTCCTTTTTGGGAATCGTTTTCTTCTTGGCATAGTAAAGTTCATCTATTCGGATGAACTTATCAGCCTGAAAGTGAAAGTCCTGTAGATCTTTGCAGCCAATGACAAAGAGCTGCTTCCAGAAAGGAATATTCTCGATTAAACCAGAGTGGACGGCTATGAGCTTGTCATGGTCATTCATGTCCTTAGCCTTCAAAGTTTCAGTATTGAATCTTCTCAAATAGTCTCCAAAAGTTTCACCCCATCTTTGTTTTATGTTTGCCAAGCCCATATAATCAATAGTAGGATCTTTGCAAATACTGAATTGAGCTGAGAATTCATAAGAAAACTGCTTACAAGAGTAGATGGTTTTTTCTCTATACTATCTATATCATTTTGCTACCGTCCTTTGGACAGTAACAGGGAACAATCGGCATTTGACTGCCCCAAAAGCATTGTATAAGCCCATTTGGCTGTCAAAAGCCATAAGATAATCATCAGGATCCGTATCCCTGTGATATTTCATAGACGGGATTTTAACATATGTAGGTATTGCTGTTGTCATGATCCCATAATTGAAAGGTGGCACCTTCTCATTATCATTGACATTCTCGTCCATGGCTCTTTTCCCTTTAGCATTCATAACGTCTTTGATAGCCTTCTCAGCAGCATCATTAAGAAAAGCTTCAACATTGCCGTAATTTTTCTAACTTGGGTGGTACTCTTTAGATGTTGAGCTACCAGACTGCTCTAATGACTTGTCGAGAACTCTCCCCTAATGATTTGCTCTGTCTTGGGGAAGCTCTTTTTTTTAGGAATTCAAATCCACCTTATCTTTGAACTCTTTCGAGTTATTCATTAAATTTCTCCTAGGTGAGACCACTTCTTCTCCTTGAGTCTATCTTGGAGTTTTTGATGATTTTTGAGACAAAGCCATCTTTAGCAGTTCCTGCATTTCTTGCAGCTGCTGTTCCAAATGCTTGATTTTTGTTGTGTTTTCATCTTGCCGTACCAGTGATGAAGTTTGCCCTCGAAGAACCTCATCCAGGTTGAAAGTTGGAGCAATATTTTCCTCCAAGGTGGTAATGTGTACTGCTCCCTCCGCAAGTCCACTCAAACGCTTTGACCTCATTTTTCCTATGCAAAAGAAATGAACCACAATTAGTCTGTATATGGTGACAAGGTCGGAGGTTCAGGCCCTCCTTCTAGTGCCAAAAATGTTGACAAGATTTCTTGCCAACAACCCCAATGTTTTTATAAGATAACTCTATTTGGACATGATCATTTTTTTAGGAGGATTCTCGCTTACGAAAGCATACCTTTCGAAGAGAATGACTCAGTCAAAAGGATTTGAGGCAACAACTCTAGTTTTTGACTAAATCGTCCTAGTTGAAAAGAATAATAAATTGTTAAACCCTTTGACCTTGTCGAAAGGAATGACGAGGCCATCTCAACCTTTCAACCAAGTTGGAATAGTCAAATTGCCTCTAGGGGTTGATCATAATATATAGCTTTCAAGATCATCATATTATTCTCTCCAAGGAATTGAAAACAATTGATCCTCAACGTCTTCTACCCCCCTTTGATCGTGTCGAAAGGTGACATTAAAGACCTTTCGACTTTGTAGAAAGGGGATGGTTATTCTTACAGTTTGCCTTAATTGTTCTCAACCCCTTGGAGTTAGTATTTCCACTATTGAACCCTTCGAAAGGATTCTGATGGCCAAATGAATAGATTCCCCTTGAATGAATTCCATTACGATTGATTGTTAGGCAATATAAACCAAGATTCCTTTTTGGAAGTACTCGTTTCGACTAGGTCGAAAAGTGTTCCACATTTCAAAGTAGTCCCAGTTTAATAGTCCACAATCCACTCTATTTTTCTTATATAAGATCAATTTAAGCATTTCCATAACTTATGCATTCAACATAGTCGACACCCCATCATAACTATGATTTTCAATACCGAGAATTGATTCTGATGATGATGTGTTTCGATTGGGAATGGTTAAGTCAATCTTACATATAACATTGACCAAAAGAGATTATGAGAATAGGTTAAAATCATGTGCAATTGGTCATTAGTCTAGCTAATGATCTTAAAGATCTTCCTTGTCAAGCTATCTCCATTTTTATTTATTATTCGAAATGAGTTACAAGAAATTGAGCTTTCTCCCCAAATCGATTTAGGGTTTCTTCTAAGTACAATTATCACCGAGAAAGTTGAGTAAAGAAAATGAGTTCAATATCCCAGAATCTGGTCCCTAAAACTGGACCCCTTAGATGCAGGTCAGCCTCTTTCCGCGACTTTGCTTTCGACTAGGTCAAAAGGACCCCCTTTTATATGCCGCCTCAAACCTTTCGACTTGATCAAAAGGTCAAGAACCTTTCATCGTCGTTGAAAGGTATTCTCTTGTGCTTCTTGGTTCATCCGTTCACTTCTTTGCCTTCGACTAAGTCAAAAGGTCTTCACCTTATATACTGTTTTGATCCTTTTGTCCTAGTTGAAAGCTATGCCACCTTCCGACGTTTTCGAATGCTATGTTCCCCTTTAATGTTGTCGAAAGCAATTTTTCCCATCGATGTTGTTGAGAGTTGTGTTTCCTTTTAAAGTTGTCGAAGGGTTTGCTTCCTTTCGACATCGTCGAAAGGTATTCTTCTTCTTCTTGTTATACTCTAGCGGCTTGTTCATTCTCTCCGAACTTTTCGACCTGGTCAAAAGCCATGCCTCCTTTCAACATTGTCGAAAGGTCCTTTATTATTCTTCCGCCTTTAATGTTTTCTGAGCATTACTTTCTTCATAGCACCTTTCGACATTGTCGAAAGGTGTCCTCGATGGATCTTCGACCGATTCGATAGGTTTGCTATGCTTTCGTAAAGGTTACTATGGGGGCAAAGCCTTTGATCTCAAAAGGTTTAACATGTAGTTGGGATAGAGCTATCGATTGCCTTCGAAAGGGATTCCGAAGTCAACATTTCTTGTTTATCTGTGTTGAAAGGTTGGTAGTAGCAGAAGGGGCATATCTATTTCAATCTGGGTCAAAGGCCTTTGAACTGTATGAGCAGTTGGTACCTTCGGCTCCTTCGGTAACTGCTCAATTCCTTTGAAACATCCTTTGTACATCCTTCATGATGACTTAGTCTATCTCTTCATTGAAACCTCAACCTTATTAACTTTCTTTCATATTTATGCTATCGAGTAGATTTTATGGCTAATAGATACATTGTATGATGGTTACCATGATTTGTTGTATATTTTGCATGCTTGGGTGTTGATTGATGTGTGTGTCGAGTTTGTGTGTATGCTTGAATGGTTGAAAACGCTCATCAGAGCGAATTAGAGGTAGGAAACCATAGAATACGACTTTGACAAATAGGCTCTTAGATGTTAGGAGTCATATCAGTGCATAGGGAATGTACACATGTCGATGAATGGAGTGTAGCGATGAAATCGATGTGAAATTGGAGCTTGGAGAAACTACAACAATGTTGTTCAGTAGTATTTGTTTGAGGGAAAATTGCCTCTTGGTTGGCTATGGGTAAAACCCATATAGCAAATGATGCTCGATGGTGGTGTTGTTGGGGGCCAAGCAAAGAAATTGGGTTAGGGTGGTATCATGGTGGTATGGGTTCAGCTTTGCAACAATGGGACTTTTGCTTCAGGACCCGAAACAGGGTTCATCGAGCAAGGAAATAGGGTGTGACCCTTTTTTTGGATTGCTTTGGGTTTACAATGCTGTCACTTTGGGTTTGGATATGAAGTGACCAAAGCAGAATTTAAACTTATGTAGTTCGTTCTTAGGTTGAAGGCGTATGACTCGAGGACAATTAAAGGTGACTCTAGGGTTTATGTAGTGACTAATGAAGCGATGGCATGAAGACTCAACTTAACTACTGTGGAACCTTAGTACGATGGCTCTACGACTTATGATAAGGCTCGAGAGGCGTTCCAATGACTACGACGATAACTTAACGATGGAAGTCTTAATGGTGACCCATAAGGATTAGTTCGACAATGGGGACTTATGAGTAGAATGTGCGACTGTGTTCTTGTAACATCCCCTATCTAGAGGCTCGAAGCTGAGCTCTAGTGATGCTGTAGTCATCCATAGTATTAACTTCCGGTAACCAAATACAGTAATGTTAATGATATCCATAATATTAGAAGCACTTGAATATGAAATAAAATCATTACAGATTAAAACACTTTTCTGATTACGTTTCAAAACCACCTTTGATATCCAAGTTACATAATCCCATTCGTTTGCCAGGTTTAGATCAAATATAATTATTACATAAATATGCTAAGAGCAACATATGAAGATGCCCCCTTGGATGACCAGAGTACTAAATAGTCATAACAGACTTAATACAACACAACCAAAATAAAATAAAACAACTCCTAAATATAGCTAACTTCAGCCTCCTGCTCTTCTTCGGAAGCTTTATTCGTCCACCTGGTAAAATTTGAAAATCCCCAACCCTCAGGCTGCTCAAATCAATTTTGAGCACTCGAGAGTTTAAGAGGAAAACATAAACTTCGAGTCAGCATAAAGCCTGGTGTGAATAATGTTATATGTTTCGGTTATTTGATATTAAGTGAGACCACGCCGCTTGGCGGAATGGGTTTACCCTCACAAATATCCTTTTAAAACATATCTTTTGCAAATCTTAATCTTACAATCAAAATTGGTTAAAACAATAATATCAATATCACGTAAGCATATAAATTAGGTAACAAATGGACTATCTGTCCGGACAATATAGTGTTGTTTCGCTAACTACTAACCTTTGTCTAACTTGGGCCTACTAAACAAAATAAACAAATAATCTAACTTCTTTTAGATACTCCTCTTCTGAATGGTTTGTCCCTAACATAGTTCTCCCAGGGTCAACTGATCCTAATTGTTTTGTAGGCTTACCATTAACTATCCTCACTCTATATTTTCCTTTCTGTATGTAACATCATTTTAGTCTTACCTGTGACAAAGCCCTACACACTGGACTTTTGGACTAAATCGGCTAGGGGTTAATAGCTAATGTATAGGGCGCGACCCTATACCAGTCCCATCTGGTATTCTAATATCTGAGTCATTTTACTTAGAGTCAACTACCAATAAATTTTCCTTTAAAACCTTTTCTTCCAAAATGATTTAACTCTTTTAAATCATACTCTAAAAAAGGAAAATATTCTCTATGCTTTACTCAAATCACCTTGCCATGTTATATATAATTTACAGAAAACTTTTTTGATGAAAACATTTACACTTTTGAAAGTACCCTTTTCGAAACTGTTAGCGCCAAAATTGGTCACTAACACCCAAATCTAGATGAAAGCACTAAAATCCCAATCACAGCTCACATATAGGATGTATATAGAGAGTAATAATATGAAGACCAGTTAAAATTAAAATGAAAGCAGTAAAGAACAACATATTTTATAGTGGTTCGGCTAACTCTGGCCTACGTCCACTCCAAAAGTTTTCTTTTTATTGATGTAAGAATCAGTTACCGTTACAAAGTGGTAGACTAGCCTTAGTCCTAGGACCTAAAAATGTCAGAGAGCCGAAGAGAAGAAGAAGATCCTCCATCTGGAGACCCATATGCTGTATTTATAGGCAAAACCAGGTTGTTGGGCCTCCTGAGTAGTTTGGGCCCATCAAGGTCATAGCCGAACCCTACTTCATTATGTCGACCGATCCTAAGCAGTTGGTATGCCGAACGTGGGGAGGTGCGAGGTATCGAGGTATGGAGGTGCGAGGTACCGAGGTATGGAGGTGCGAGGTACCGAAATATGGAGGTGTGAGATGCAATGCCGAGCGAGGTGAGGTATGTCGAATGACCAATCCAATGCCGAACGCTCCCTGATGCTGAACGATCCATCCAATGCCGAACGAGATTTATGCCGAGCACTCCATCCAATGCCGAACGAGATTTATGCCGAGCGCTCCATCCAATGCCGAATGAGATTTATGCCGAGGGCTCTATCCAATGCCGAACGAGATTTATGCCAGCACTCCATCCAATGCCGAACGAGATTTATGCCGAGCGTTCCATCCAATGTCGAACGAGATTTATGCCGAGCGCTCCATCCAATGCCGAACGATCCTTAATGCCGAACCTCCATCATGCAGAACCATGTCTGATGCCGAACAGTTTCTAATGCCGAGCACCCATCATGTCGAACGATCTCTAATGCCGAGCGCCTCTAAATGCCAAGCGCTCCTGGATGCCGAGCGCTACTGAATGCCGAGTGCTCCTGGAATGCCGAACCACTCATGTATGTCGGACGCTCTATGTATGCCGAGTACTCTTGAATGCTATTCGAACGTGAATGCCAAATGAACTATTTGTGCCGAACCTCCACCATGCCGAACCATGTTTAATGCCGAACCATGTTTCCTAGACCCAAATTATAGTTGATCCATCTTTATCCAATCATATTTCCATCTCCTAAGCACGTTGCGTCATCCATCCATCTAGTCGACTGAATCCATCGTACACCAGCCTCGACGAACGTGCAGTCGATTAAGTTAAACCCGCCTGTCCACGGCCTTGTAAAAAGGCGGGTTGACACTTGCCCCCCAAAACATGCCTTGCTATTGGAAGATGTGTTTTGAATAGCCTCAAATCCGATATCCAAAGTCCATGTTTCATCCATATCCAATAACAAATAACCAACTTTAGGACCTCTCCAGGTCAATATCCAAATCCTCTGCCGTTCATAGCCGATATCCAAATCTGTAACCTCTCCGGGTTCTTGCCAAGCGCAGTCCACACTTGACGACCTGTGCTAAGTAATTCCACGGTGTTCCTGGTTTAGTGTCCCTGAACACCGAATAATTCCATGGCTTAAGTCTAAGCCGAATCCTGGTCGCTCCAGACCCTTGCCGAGCATAGTCCATACTCAACGACCTGAGATAATAATCGATAATATAGGGCCTAAGTCCTAGGCCGATTCTTGGTCTCTCCGGACCCTTGCCAAGCATAGTCCATGCTCAATGACCTTTCAGCCAAAATCCAAACCAAAATCCAAACCGAAATCCAAATTCAACCAGAAAACCAGAAATCCATATCAAAAATCCTAATCAAAATCCAAACCAAAAATCAAACATCCAAACCAAAATCCAAACCAAAGAAACCAACAAAACCGGGAGAACCAAACTCCAAAACCAAATAAGAAAAAGAAAATGTCCAAGTCAAAGGAAAAAACAGATTTCACAAACCAGGGCGTCTCGGTAAGTCATCATTTCAGAGCATGCCTGAGGGTTATCTCCGACCCCGTACATGAGTAAGTGATTTAACCGTTTGCCCGGAGTTTGTTACTTATTCCAAACCATCAAGATTAGTTGATGACCAATCGACCACCATTCCTGGGCCTCATGCCCTCATCGTTCGAGGTAGGCGGTGGCTGCTCCTGTTCCACCACCGCATTCCAAGTTCCGATATATTGTCGCAACTGACCATTCCTTATATGCTCCTCGATTATGTCCTTCAAATGCCGGCAGCTGTTAGTATCATGCCCGTCCAGGTCATGAAAAAGACAGTGCCTTCTTGACGCCCTTTCTCATTCTGGGGGCTCCCTTCTCGCCGGCCTTCGATACGGAAGGCGATCTCGAGTATCCAAGAATATCCGCTCCAATATTGCGTTCAATCCTATGTAAGTGGAGAACTTTGGTTCTCCCCAGCGCTTCCTTTTCCCTTTATCCTTGCCCCCACCCGAGCTTTCGCCGGGTAGTCCTCCATCCTTAATCACATTTACTTCCTTTGACCTCATGTCCAAACATGCATCCTCTTGTCGAAGAAATCTCTCAGCTTCATGAAAGAATTCCCCAAGATCCAACGGTGGGTCCCGTATCAACGATACTTTGAAATCCTAATTATCTCTGACTCCTGATACCGCAACCATCAGAACCATTGATGGATCCGGCCGATCCAACGAAGCAACTGCTGCATTAAATCGAGTTAAGAATGTCCCGAGCGATTCATCCGCACCCTGTTTGACTGACGTTAACGTCATCACGTTCTTTGGCCTTTTTATGTGAACTCGAAACTGACTTAAGAACTTGTCCACCAGTTCTGTCCATGTTCCAATGGATCCATCCCCCAACTGTCTGAACCACATAGTAGCAATATCAGTCAAGTATAGGGGGAAACATCGGGCCATAACCTCCTCCATTGCCCCCAGCACTTCCATATGCCTAGTGTACCTCATCAAGTGGTCCGTGGGATCCGTCTTCCCGTTATATACTTCCAGAGTGGGTAGTTTGAAATCGGGCGGATTCCTAGCTGTCCTAATGTTCCGGGTAAACGGACTTTTGTTAACTCCCTCTGAATCCCTGATTGTCAGACCTCCGCGAATAGTCCGCCTAATAATGTCAGCCAATCCAGTGTTTCCAACCAAGGGTTGCCCCCTATCCATGTTTCCAGACTGCCCCCAAGTCCTCGAGGAAATTCTGGCACATATTCTTCATCACGTACTCCTGTATTCCTATCGACGTCAGGCCACGTAGCATCATCCGGTATCCCTCCATGAATTGGTCCAGCATCACCTGGTGGTGTGCCCCCGAGTCTAGGTCCATCTAGATTGTTGGCTGTTTGTTGATTGGGAGCTGCCCCTTGCTGAATCACTCCATCTGTCCGCTGGTTGAGTTCCCCTAGACCAGTTCCAAGAACTTGAGCACATGTAGTTCTTGGTTGTCCAAATTGCCTAAGAAGAGCCTACATCATCTCCTCTTGTCGTTTCATCATCTTCTCCTGCATAGAGTTCATCATCACCTGCATCTCATCCCAAGTTATGTAGATGGATGCAAGATCCTATCCAGCTCCAGAAGAGGTTGCTTGACTTCCTTCCTGATTGCTCCTTTCCGCTGCTTGCTTCCTCGTTGGTGGTCTAGCCATTGCTTTCTAGGATCCAAGTACCTAAATCCAAAATTCCCGAGTGCTTGCATTCTCAGTGAAAGCACCAAAGTGTTAGCACCAAAATTGGTCACTAACACCCAAATCTAGATGAAAGCACTAAAATCCCAATCACAGCTCACAGATAGGATGTATGTAGAGAGTAATAATATGAAGAACAGTTAAAATTAAAATGAAAGTAGTAAAGAACAACAGATTTTATAGTGGTTCGGCTAACTCTGGCCTACGTCCACTCCAGAAGTTTTCTTTTTATTGATGTAAGAATTAGTTACCGTTACAAAGTGGTAGACTAGCCTTAGTCTTAGGACCAAAAAATGTCAGAGAGCCGAAG
The DNA here is from genome assembly GCA_030737815.1 of Allium fistulosum. Taxonomy (NCBI): domain Eukaryota; kingdom Viridiplantae; phylum Streptophyta; class Magnoliopsida; order Asparagales; family Amaryllidaceae; genus Allium; species Allium fistulosum. The sequence continues at coordinate 1,110,973,538 of CM060907.1, read as the reverse complement.
AGAAGAAGAAGATCCTCCATCTGGAGACCCACATGCTGTATTTATAGGCAAAACCAGGTTGTTGGGCCTTCTGAGTAGTTTGGGCCCATCAAGGTCATAGCCGAACCCTACTTCATTATGCCGATCGATCCTGAGCAGTTGGTATACCGAACGTGGGGATGTGCGAGGTATCGAGGTACCGAGGTATGGAGGTGCGAGGTACCGAGGTATGGAGGTGCGAGATGCAATGCCGAGCGAGGTGAGGTATGTCGAACGACCCATCCAATGCCGAACGCTCCCTGATGCCGAACGATCCATCCAATGCCGAACGAGATTTATGCCGAGCACTCCATCCAATGCCAAACAAGATTTATGCCGAGCACTCCATCCAATGCCGAGCGAGATTTATGTCGAGTGTTCCATCCAATGCCGAACGAGATTTATGCCGAGCGCTCCATCCAATGCCGGACGAGATTTATGCCGAGCGCTCCATCTAATGTCGAATGATCCTTAATGCCGAACCTCCATCATGTCGAACCATGTCTGATGCCGAACAGTTTCTAATGCCGAGCGCCCATCATGTCGAACGATCTCTAATGCCGAGCGCCTCTAAATGCCGAGCGCTCCTGGATGCCGAGCTCTACTGAATGCCGAGTGCTCCTGGAATGCCGAACCACTCATGTATGTCGGACGCTCTATGTACGCTGAGTACTCTTGAATGCTATTCGAACGTGAATGCCAAACGAACTATTTGTGCCGAACCGCCACCATGCCGAACCATGTTTAATGCCGAACCATGTTTCCTAGACCCAAATTATAGTTGATCCATCTTTATCCAATCATATTTCCATCTCCCAAGCACGTTGCGTCATCCATCCATCCAGTCGACTGAATCCATCGTACACCAGCCTCGACGAACGTGCAGTCGATTAAGTTAAACCCGCCTGTCCACGGCCTTGTAAAAAGGCGGGTTGACAGAAACCATTGAAAGTACCCCTTTCGAAACCAAGTATCTACTTTGCATTATAACCTTAGGCCGAAAGACCAAAACATACCTTTCAAAACCATTCTTAATAAACCTTTCGAAAACCATAAAAAACCTTTCTTTCGAAAGCTTTAAAAACATTAGACATCCTCTTATCAAAACACTATAAACATACCTTTCAAAACCTTTCACTTAAAACCTTTTGAAAACATTGAGGAACCATTTAAAACCTTTTGAAATCATTCAAATTCCTTTCTATAAACAAACCTTTCGGAAGCATTAGGTTCATGTAAAACACGTGGAACAACCTTTCAAAAACAGTTCAAACCTTTCCCTTCGAAACCTTTTGGGCTTTGATAATTTAAAAAGGGTCTTATAACAACAGAGTCGAAAGCAACACTTTTGATAGCTATTTCTTTAGTAAAAGAAGTGGATGGTGTCGAATCCCTTCAAAAGCATTAGAGAAGCGGCTTGAGTTTTAAAACAAAGAAAACCTTTTGAAGGCATTTCCTCAAAAGGTAAGATGCGATAGCAAGTGGTTTTGGCCCATTCGAAAGAATTTACTTAAAACAAAAAGAGCAACCTCTTTCGGAACCATTCCTTAAAACCATTTAACCAAGTCGAAAGCTAACTAAGTCGAAAGTGTTCCTTTCGAAAGCAAAGTAGGCGCATTTTCTTTTAAAAGCACAGTAACGCTTTGACCCCTTCGGAACCCCTTGTTTTGACTTCATACCTTTCACCTCATTCAATTAGCTACGTTCTAAGTCTTTGATGCCATGCGCATTAGTTACGATGGTAATGGAGGCGGAGGAACTTAGTCAAAAGCTTGGTGCAGAAAGTGGCGAAACATGTAAAAAGCATGTCTAAACTGATTTTTCACTTTTAAAAGTAATTCTTTTCAACTAACCTGCCTTGTTTGTCAAAACATGATTGGCTGCCAATTTCTTTTCTAAAAGTACTGTCGAAATTTCTGAAATAACAATTTAAATTATTTACAAAATACCCTTTCTCTTTTTATAAATATATAAAACATTTAAGTCTCATACCTTCAATAATATTATATATCTATTAAAACACTTAGGAAAAATCTATAAAAATTCTCATAAATCATTTTTAATATGTTTTCTAACATATATTAATTTCTGACCTAAAATCATCATAAAATTGCCATAATTAATTTTAAACCCAAAATAACAATATCTGCACTAGAAAATTTATAATAAATCCACATTAATTCAAAAAATTATGAGAATTGAAACCATTCTCCAAAATATCATTTCTGACCTTATTCTAAAATCGCAAGGCATTTGGATGTCATTTATTAGGGTTTTCACGTTAAAACATATCATGAAATCTATATGAATTAGCATAAATCATCAACAAACATATATATTCATTTTAACAATAAAAAACATGACAAAACTTTGCAAAAACATGAGATGTAGTCATTATTCACCTTAGCTTTGTAATTAAGGAGTTGAGATTTGAGAATGGACTTGATTAATCTTTCCCTTGATCTTGCTTTATCTTCTACTTGCTTTGTCTAATGGTGGCCGGCCTCTTCTAATGGAATTTTAGCTGATGAACGTATGTAATGAGGATACATGAGGGTTTAGGGTATTACAATGGGACTTATTCCTATTTTTCCCCTATCAACTATCCTAACCTTTTTTATTTTAATTCATGTTAGTTCATTTGTTATATGGCACAGCTACACCTTAGTTTACACAAATCTCAATCCCCTAATGTTATATTATTTTATTTTATTTAACTAATTAAATTTCCTAAATAATGTTAATCGAAATTAGGTTCGTTACAGTTCTATTATGGGAATAGAAAAATGGAACAACGATTGAGTTTTGATATAGAGAAACATGCAAAGAGATCATTGATAACTTAGATAATAATAGGGCACTTAAACAGAAGGGGTACATGGGGACGCCCATGTAACACCCCATATATTTTATAACCTTATTTAAGGCATTTAATTAATTAAATTAAATTAAATTAAATGATGTAAAGAGTAATAGATGGAGATTTAATTAGTTAGAGGTAGTCGTGCCATAGTGAAGGGGTAATTAAAATAAAATAACACTAGGTAATGTGTTAGGAAATGAGAAGGTTATTTTGGGAAATGGCAACACCTTATACCCTAAACCCTTGTGAGATTCACGTTCACTACTCTCATTTCATAAAATAAAAAACTTGCTAAGGCCGGCCACCATTTCCAATCTCAAGTAGAAGAAAGCTAAGATTCAAGAGGAAAGAAGAAATAACCTAATTCAACACTCTAAAATCTCATCTATCTCTAAAGTCCAAGGTGAAAAATTACTACATCCCTAATATTTCTAGTTTTTGTTTAGATCCGAAATGATTTTGCTATAATATTGCCATGTTTGATGTTTTAAGATAATTATGTTTGTTGTTGATGGAATTATAAATGTTTATTTGTGTTTTATGATAATTTTTAGCATGAAAACCCTATTTAATGACATCAGAATACTTTGAAATTTTAAATATAGGTCTGGAATGATATTATAGAGATGGGTTTTGATTTTCATAATTTTTCGATTTAATATGGATTTTGTATGAATTTTTGAATGAACGAAATTGTTTATTGGGTTTGAAATTATTTTCGACTGAAATAATAATTATTTGGGTTTGAGATTTTAATATGTAGGCAATATATTAAAATATATTTACTAGAATTTTTTCAGAATTTTTCTTAGTCATTTGAGGGATATATAAATTATTTAAGGTATGAGACTTAAATGTTTTATATATTTATAAAGGAGAAGGGGCATTTTGCAAAATAAAATGTTTTATAAACCTGGTAATTGCGCTAGCAAAATTCTGAAAAGTATTTTATTGACCAATGAGAATTTGACAAAGAAAGGCATGTTAGTTGAAAAGTTTCCTTTTTTAGTTTAAAGACAAAATTCACACTTTTTCCATGTTTCAATCCATACAGCTAAACACCTTCCGCCCCAGACCTTTCGTCCCAGTCGAAGGGTTAGCTTTCGATAAAGTCAAAGTTCAATGCATAAGGTAACAAGAAAATTGTACGTAATGAATTGAATATAAACCGAAAGGTTGATGGCTGAAAGGATTGGAATATAATTATTTTATAAGTGAAAAGCTTTTGCCTGCTTTGCTTTCGATCTTGAGCTTTCGGCTTGGTCACTTCCGACGAGGTCAAGTTATTTAAAGAAAGACTTTAAAACCTTCCGATGTGTCGAAAGGTTGTAGTAGCTACCGCCATTACTTTGTTTTGAAACCTTCCGGCATCACCGAAGGGTTTCCACTGTTTTATAAAGGTTTTACTTTGAACCTTCCGACCCAGTCAAAAGGTTCGCCTGTTTTTAAAGTTAGCTGTTTCTCCAAGGCTTTCGGAGGGAAGCTTTTGGCTTAGGTGGTTACCCTTGTTTTATGAAATATAACCAAAGGCTTCCGAAAGGTTGTTTGGATATCCTCGAAAGGTTATATGAATATTTTCAAAAGGTTGCTTTAATAAAGACGAAAGGTTTTAAGAGATAAGTTTCCATATTTTTTTAAAATTGTACCTAATCTACCTTCGAAAGGTTATGTTTTAAAGAGTTTAAGCATTCGAAGGGTTTATTCCTGTATCTGTTTCTAATGGTTTATTAAATTTTTTCGAATGGTTATGAAGGAAAGGGTTTTCTGAAGGTTTTTCTAAGGAAATGACTTAAAGTGATTTTAAGAAGGATGTCTAAAGCTTATAACTCCCGAAATGTTTGTTTTGAATGAATTTGAAAGGTTTTAGAGATGATTTTCGAAAGGTTTAAACAATGAAATTGAATGAGATAATTTCAAAGTATGGAAAGAGGTTCTTTCAAATGGTAAAGTATTTTCATCAAACAAGTTTTAAATAAAGAATATATATCTAACATGGTAAAATGATTTGAGTAAAGTATAAAGACTTATTTCTTTTCCTTATTCAAAGTTTGATTTAAAGGTTTAAATCATTTTGAAATTGTTTCAAGGAAAATTATGGGAGGTGATCCTAAAGCATTAATGACTCAGATATTAGAAAACCAGATGGGACAAGTATGTGGTTTCACCTAGTACATTAGCTTGTAGCCCCAGTTAATTGTTGTCCAAAATTCCAGTGTGTAGGGCTTGGTCACATGTAGACTAATATTATGATTACACACCGAAAGAAACATATGTTGTATACAGATAGGTTTTTGGTAAGCCCAGAAAACCACTAGGCTTGGGAGAACCTGGGAGATGATTAAGTTAGGGACAAACAGTCTAGGAAGAGATTTAATAGATAGTTTAGGACAGACCGTCCTGATGGGAGATGTTAAATAGATTAATAAGGATAGACTATTCTAACTATAGAAATCTAACAAAGGTAGGTAAATTATGATTATGATTATGTTATCTGGTAGGCCCGAGTCAACCAAAGGTTAAACGTTATTTGTGTTTGAACAGATAGTTCACTATTACCTGATATTTATGTTTTGTACATAATGTATGTTTTGTGAGATAAACCATTTTGAATGCAGGTGCATAGTAAATGGTTATATGAAAAGATTTGCAAAGATATATTTTAAAAGATGTTAGTGAGGGGAAACCCGTTCCGCTATGCGGCGTGGTCTCACTTAACACAATTAAACCGGGATGTGTAGTATTACTCATACCAGGCTTTATGTCTGACTCGAAGTTTATGTTTTCCCCTTAAACTCTCGGGTACTCAAAACTAATTTGAGTAGATTGAGAGTTAAGGATCTTTTCAGGTTTTTAGGTTGTTTGACGAATAAGCTACTGAAGGATGCAGGAGGCAACAGATAGCTATTTAGGAATTGCTGCTTTTTATTTATGTTTGAAGAATTTCCGCTATGTTATGATGTATTAGGGATTATATGACCATTTAACTCTGATCAATCGAGGGGGTATCTTCATATACTGCTCTCGACGTAATTTTTAATAACTATATTTATTCAATGCTTGGGAAAACGTTTGGGTTATGTGACGAGAATATGGAAAAGTTTTATTTGGAAATGTAATGAAGAAATCTATGTTTTTGAGATCTATGTTTTGTTTCATATTCAAGTGCTTCTGATATTTTTGATACCATTAACATAGCCGTATTTAGTCGGCAGAAGCTAATACTATAGATGACTGCACCATCTGTAGCGCTTAGGTTTGGGCCTCTAGATAGGGGATGTTACAGCTTGGTATCAGAGCATGGTTATGAAATATTTTAACTAAAAATGGTTTTTGAAAACATAATCCATAGGAATTAGAGTTAAGATCGGGGTATGGGATAATGTTATAATAACGTATTTGTGTGTGTGTGTGTGTATAAGTATACGCACTACCTTTAGACTCCTATCTTAGTTAGGTTATTCATCTGTAAATCACGAGGTTTGAATACAGATATGGAGGGAAGGAGATATGAGTGTGTTCGAGTATGCCAGGAAGGTCGAGGAACTAGCCTGATATGGGTATGCATTGGTTGATACTGTTATCAGTAGAAATGAGAAGTACATCAGTGGGTTATGGCCAGAACTGATAAGTGCAACTTTGCCCCCACTTAAGGGACCCTAGCGATGTTGTTGTTGAGATGGCATTGAGGCAAGAAGAAGCATTGGCTTGCCTAAGAAAGAAAGTGAAAGAGGCTCAGACTGGACAGGCTCAGAAAAGGAAATTTTTCCATAAAAAGATTGCTCATAAAGAAAGAGCGCAGAAGAAGAGTGAATTTGAGGTGGTTTGTTACAACTGCAATAAGAAAGGACACTATGCCAATGAGTGTCGAGCTAGCAAAGGAAAAGGAAAAGGAGCTGGTGAGAAGAAGAATGTCAGATGCTTCAATTGCGATTAAGTGAGTTACTTCAAGAACAAGTGCCCAGAGCCACCAAAGGAAGGGAAAGGGCGAGTTTATGCTTTGGAGCCATGACTGCAAAATCAGTTGCTAAGGATAAGGGAAAAGCTGTTTTAGGAGGCTCACTGCAGATCCACGGTGTGTCTATTAGCGTCCTATTTGATACCAGGGCATCCCATCCTTTTATTTCTAGATGTTTGGTAGATAGACTTAACCCAGAACACTCTTACATAGTTACTTCCTTAAGGGTTGCTAATCCGATAGGAGTTTATGCAACATTTGGGATGAGGTGTAACCATCTAGAATTTGGCTTGCTAGGCCATACCTTTGATTGTGATTTGCATGTATTTGATTTTTTGGGATTTGGGATTATCCTAGGAATGGATTGGTTGAGTAGATATGACGCTAGGATATTTTGCCAAAATAGGAAAATATCACTTAGTCATCCAGATTGTAGTGATCGAATAATTTATGCCATAGAGAACCCTAGTTGTGAGGTGAACGCTTTAATGGATGTTATGGGGTTGGAAGATGAGTTGCATCGGGTTTTTGTAATTAGAGAATTTGCCGATGTGTTTGAACCAGTCGTTGGACTGCCACCAAAACAAGCTATTGAGTTTCGGATTGATTTAGTGCCTGGAGCTGAACCGGTGAGTAGACCGCCGAATAGGATGACACCTACAGAGATGAAAGAGTTGAAGGTGCAGTTAGTAAATCTGGAAGGCAAAAGTTTTATTAGGTCGAGTAGTTCACCATGGGGAGCTACTGTTGTGTTTGCTAAGAAGCCGGACGGATCGTTAAGGCTATGTATTAACTATCGTAAGTTGAATGAGAAGACGATAAAGAACCGGTACCCATTGTCGAGAATTGACGATTTGTTCGATCAGTTTAGTGGAGCGAGGTATTCTCTCAGCTGGATTTGGCGACGGGATTTCATCAGCTTAGAGTTGTAGAGGATAGCATTCCTTTGACGGTGTTTATAACAAGATATGGATAGTATGAACGGTTAGTTATGCCATTCGGACTAACTAATGCGCCAGCTTTCTTTGTAGATCTGACGAATAGGATTTTTCAAGAGCATTTGGATAGGTTTGTGTTGGTTTTCGTTGATGATATTTGATATACTCTAAGGATGAGAAGGAACATGAAGTTCATCTCAGAGTCGTGCTTGAGACGTTGAGGGAGTATCAGTTAAAGGCTAAGTATACAAAGTGTCATTTTCGGAAGAAGGAAGTGAAGTTCCTTGGTCATGTCGTCTCTCAGAAAGGGTTGTTTGTTGACCCGACTAAGGTTGCTTTAAGAAAGACGAAAGGTTTTAAAAGATAAGTGTCCAGATTGTTTTAAAATTGAACCCAATCTACTTCGAAAGGTTATGTTTTAAAGAGTTTAAGCATTCGAAGGGTTTATTCCTGGATCTGTTTCGAAAGGTTTATTAAAGGTTTTCGAATGGTTTTGAAGGAAAGATTTTCCGAAGGTTTTTCTAAGGAAATGACTTAAAGTGATTCTAAAGAAGGATGTTTAAAGCTTATAACTCCCGAAAGGTTTGTTTTGAATGAATTCGAAAGGTTTTAGAGGTGATTTTCGAAAGGTTTAAACGTTGAAATTGAATGAGATAATTTCAAAGTATGGAAAGAGGTTCTTTCAAATGGTAAAGTGTTTTCATCAACCAAGTTTTAAATAAAGAATAAATATCTAACATTGTAATATGATTTGAGTAAAGTATAAAGACTATTTCTTTTCCTTATTCGAAGTTTGATTTAAAGGTTTAAATCATTTTCAAATTGTTTCAAGGAAAATTATGGGAGGGAATTCTTAAGCATTAATGGCTCAGATATTAGAAAACTAGATGGGATTAGTATGGGGTCGCGCCCTGTACATTAGCTTGTAGCCTCAGCTAATTGTTGTCCAAAATTCCAGTGTGTAGGGCTTGGTCATAGGTAGACTAAAATTATGATTACACACCGAAAGGAACATATGTTGTATATAGATAGGTTATTGGTATGCCCGGAAAACCACTAGGCTCAGGAGAACCTAAGAGATAACTATGTTAGGGACAGACCGTCCAGAAGGAAGAGATTTAACAGATAGTTTAGGACAGGCCATCCTGATGGGAGATGTTAAATAGATAAATAGGGATAGACTGTCCTAAATATAAAAATCTAACGGATGTTAGGTAAATTTTGATTATGATTGTGATTATGTTATCCGGTAGGCCTAAGTCAGCCAAATGTTAAATGTTATTTGTGCTTGAACAGATAGTTCACTATTACCTGATATTTATGTTTGTTTACATAATGTATGTTTTGTGAGATTAACCATTATGAATGCAGGTGCATAGTATATGGTTATATGAAAAGATTTGCAAAGATATATTTTAAAAGATGTTAGTGAGGGTAAATTTGTTCCGCTATGCGGTGTGGTCTCACTTAACATAATTAAACTGGGATGTGTAGTATTACTCAAACTAGGCTTTATGTCTGACTCGAAGTTTATGTTTTCCCCTTAAACTCTCGGGTACTCAAAACTAATTTGAGTAGATTGAGAGTTAAGGATCTTTTCAGGTTTTTAGGTTGTTTGACGAATAAGCTACCGAAGGATGTAGGAGGCAACTTATAGCTATTTAGGAATTGCTGCTTTTTATTTATGTTTGAAGAATTTCGGCTGTGTTATGATGTATTAGGTCTTATATGACCATTTGACTCTGATCAATCGAGGGGGTATCTTCATATACCGCTCTCGACATAATTTGTAATAATTATATTTAATCAGTGCCCGAGAAAACGTTTGGGTTATGTGATGAGAATATGGAACAAGTTTTATTTGGAAATGTAATAAAGAAATCTGTGTTTTTGAAATCTGTGTTTTGTTTCATATTCAAGTGCTTCTGATATTATTGATACCATTAACATAGCTGTATTTAGTCGCCAAAAGCTAATACTATAGATGACTGCAGCATCTGTAGCGCTTAGTTTTGGGCCTCTAAATAGGGGATGTAACAGCCCACCTGGATTATGATGGCGTCTAGATCTTACGATTGTGCATCACCCTGGACTTTAAGATTAAAATTTAGTTCCTAGCCTTACAAAGTGGCATGGATTCGAGTACCAAAGAAATCTATATTTGATTAAGTCTCTGGTTTGTGATTGTGTTATACAAATTATCATATATCAAATGAATACGAGTGATGGTGAACATTTTTGTATGGATGTTATGTTTGTCGTGGTTGTTTATCACACCCAACGTGGACATTTTGACAATATACATAGAGATTGGATATTGTACTTTGATTGATAGTAGCTTAGCATATATGGATATTTCTATGCTAATTCTTTAAATGTAGGGATAGGTCATGTATGGTTCTACATATCTTATGTCCTTGTTACAATATATGATTTTTATAGTATTTTGAGATGATATATTGCTCACACCAAAGCGTTTCTGGTTCAAGGTTTTATGTTTTGCTTCCTGTTATCTCAGTATTCTTTAATGAGTAGATTAGGGACAATACGTCCACGTGGAGCATGGAGTTATACAGAGTACAAAAAGGAGGCTGCATTTTCATATATTTAAACTATGGAGCTTATTATCCCTTATTGCACTGTGTTGTACCGTGGAACTATATAGTACTTGTATCACTTTAGAGACAGTTATACACTTTAGTGTGGATATTTGGGATGTATAAACTCTTTTATTTTCTATTCTATATAATATGTATACTTGTTGCACTCTAATGTTCTAATTTATGGTTTCTTTGGTTACATTACTTTCTCGCCTTTTCAACGTCTATGTTATTATTATCCTATGAGTTGTGAGATGCTCTGTAGGTTTTTTGTTTTGATTTTTGTTACTTTACATACTGTCCTACATTGGCTAGTTACCTCCACAGTGCATTCTACAGGTATATTAGGCACTGAAAGTGTTGGGTAGTCGTCATAGAATGTTATGATCGAGAGGTTAAGGAATTAATAACATTGAGCTAAATTGGGATTTTAGCCCAAACTCAAATTATTAGCTCTAAAGTATTATATCCCCACATTCATTTTCCTCACATCACAAACCCAAAAATTAAAGCTAAGGTCGGCCACCGTTAACACGGAAGAGGAAGGAAAAACAAATCTAACAGCAACCACAAGCCGTCATCCAAAAAGAAGAGATTTAATCAAGTTTCTAATTTAGGTGAATAAAACTTTTCCTATTCACTTCTAAACCCATTTCGGTCTAATTTACAATCGTTTTTTTACTCTTGGAATGTTAAGGAACATGTCTTAAGGATAGCAGAATGATTTCATTCATGTTTGGGGCTTAAATGATAATGACTTTGACATTTTTTAGAGTAAATACTAATGAAACCTTCTTCAAATGCTTTGAAATTTTGTTATATTGTTTAAACATTAATTTAGAGATAAATTTTAATTTCTTCATTTGAAAAAATTGTTTGGATTTTAAGTGGATTTTATAAATTAAGAAAATGCTTAATTCAGGTTTAATTATTTAAAATATGAAAAGTAATCAACCTAAAATTATTATATGTGTTGAAGGATAGAAATCGAATTTTTTTGTAATTTTTGGGATTTTTCCCATGCATTTTTAATTGATATGATTTATTTGGTGAAGGAAAAACTTATTCATAAATGGTAATTCATTATTCAATCATGGTAAATTAGTATTATCGGGTGCAACATAAATTATATTTGATTTTTATGAAAAATATTCTGTGAGGACTTAGACTAACCAATAGAAATTTGACACGTATCAAAATTTGGAGAAATGTAATTGGTTTTAAAGGAACCAAATCAATTTTAATGGTAATTTAAAAAAATGTCATTTTGTACTATGATAGCCATGGTTTATGATTACTATGATTTACAATAGTCATGATCTATAGTAGCTATAATTTACGATAGTCATGTTTCACGATAACTTTGATTTACGATATCCATGACTCACGATAGGTATGTTGTACGATAGTCATGATTCACGATAGTTAATTTTTATGATAGTAATGTATTACGATAGCTATATTTTAGGATAGACATATTCCACGATATCTAGATTTTACAATAGCTATGTTTTACGGTTGCTATATTTTACGATAACTATGTTTTATGATAGTTATGTTTTATGATAACTATGTATTTTATAATCATGAAACTAATGTCTAAATATGACACTGTATCTGAAACGTATTTTGAGGCCTAAGTGGGAACCCTATATCCACAATGACATTCTATTAGGAAACTTGGTATAAGGTCTAAGTGGCAACCCAATATCAAAATATGAAATTATATACAGAAGCCAAACGGTAAGGCTTAAGTGGCATCCTGGCGTCTAATTATGACATAGATCAACACCCAAAGTTATATTGTAGGGAACCGATGAGACCTAGATCTAGAGATAATAGAAGAACAACAGAGGATAATAAAAGACACAAGATTTTTATAGTGGTTCGGCAATCTATGGCCTACATCCACTTTATAATTTTATTAATTATGAGTTTGAGAGAATTAAATTCACTTATACAAGGGATTGACAGGTTCAAGAGCTTGGGACTGCCAATAGTATCTGCCTAGGAGACTATAATGAGGGAGAAATAGGAGATGAACGAGTAGAGTCCAAGATCTTTCTTTAGGTGTAGTAAGGTTGATATTTATAGAGAAACAGGTGTACAGGTCATTAGCCCACTTGCATTGAAGCCCAAAAACAAGCCCAATGTTGTACAAGTGATCATGTGGGGCCCAGGGGCAATAAAAATCACTACGAACCAAGAGAAAGCTCTTGGTAACGAGTGGTTTTGACTTGTGCAAAGTCAATTCTTTCACTTGCCCCATTCTTTTACCTCCTATTTGATGTGTTTTAAGATCTGTTCCAAAGACTTCAAGTTGATTCTCATCATTCTCTTGATACCACATGAACTATCCTTCTTTCTTTGCCACATTCTCATCAATCCAAAGAGCCGCTAGCCTATTCTTTGAGAAAAAAACTCGAGCATGAGTGGTTGAGGTAGAGTATGATGTTTATGGAGTTCGTGTGACCCAAATAGGTAAAGAAGACCTCTCGGTACCAATAAAAACCTCTTGGTACCGAGTTGTTAACTTAGCCTCAAAACCTTTTGGAACTTCTTGTGTTCCATCCTTTTGTTCTTCCGGTCATGTTTTTAAGTTCGTGATTCTTCTCGTCTTCATTTTTGCCTTCTAAGTCCGGTTGATATCGACTTCGCTAAAAAGCGGGTTAACACTTTCCCCTTAGTACGCCTTATGAATGTAAGGTGTGCTTTGCTCAAGAACTAGTTTCAATAGGAGTCAACTTTTGGCGGTCAAGCTATCCAATGTTCCAGGTTGTGGTGAATCATCTGGTTCCTTTGGATTCTCCTAGAAATCCATGATCATTCTTAACTGTCATAGCTATGGAATCCAGTCCTTCCTTAAGCATTATTCATATATCATAATTAGTCAGTTTTCATCCGAAGTTATAATATCATAAATCAAAATCATCCCATGTTCACTGGTATTTATATTTTCTAATCTAATCTAAGGTTCCATCCTAACTAAGGTCGCATCCAATCTATGGTGCGATCCCTCCGTATCATTCTACAACCAATATGGAATTTGATCTCTCCGGATCATTTATTATCCAATCTAGGATTTGATCTCTTTAGATCATTTATCATCCAATCTAGTGCTCGATCTTAATGGTTCGTTTATCATTCAATCTAGGATTCAATCTCTCCGGATCCTTGCTGAGTCCAATCTGCTTATTCTCCAACAAGGGGACCCACTGACCAAGTAAGTTCATCTACTCACTCTTTAGTGAGAAGACTTACTTTTGATCTCTCGAAATCCTTACTGAGCCCATTCCGCTTGCTCTCCGACGAGGGGACTCAACGACTAGCAAACTCCATCCACTTACTCTCCAATAAGTGAACTTACTTCTTACGGTTACCACCCCATCTATCTGAATAGGACTATCATGATCAGTCAATATTATCCATCACATTCAAGTGTTTTATAAAACCCTAACGAATTTCAAGGGGTCATCAATCTCCGTTGGTGTTTCCCAACCAGTGTTAGTCATCTTTCATGAAGCCCAAGTGAGGGCATTTAGAAAATATCAAACCATCTACTCCTATCAAGGATCTCCTTCAGACTTCCAACTCAAAGCATTCCTAGGGACTAATTGGGATACCTGCACAAGTAAGCAGTCTGGTAGTAATATCACATCGTTTATTTAGAACTAAAGGCAAGGCAAGGGAATCAAACCTGACTCTTATCCATCCAAATCATGGTGTCATGAGCCAATGGAAGTCTCTGATACATAACTTCATCATCCATATATTCCTCTAGTTAGCTTCTAGTTCCAACTAATGCTGTTGTGTATTCGCATTTCGATATTCCTCTCTTGCTCCAGCACCGTCCGTTCGAGGCATTAGAGCTCATCTTAGATCAAAATTGATCATTCCCTAAGTAATTTTTTTTTACCAAATCGATTTAGGTCGACACCGATTGGTTCTGCCCTTTGAGGCATTACTCCAATTTGTTCATTTCCAACTCTAAATGCTCCCGCATTAGTTTCTATCCTTGGGTTCTGAATTCCAGCTACTCCAGCTATTCTTTTTTGTTCCATCAATTGGAAACAACCCACTAGTATTTCTATTTTCGAGCCATTAATCCATTTTGCATTTCTTTCATCATTCTCTTCATCTCGTTCCTGGCCTCAAAAACAGAATGATTAGAAATTGAGGACATCTCCTAGCACCCCCTATGCTCTGGTTGATATCCACTAATCCTAAATCTAGTGTTACACCTCTTCATCTTCTCCAAATTTCAAATCCGAGCTCTACGTTGTGAAATCTAGTGCTTTCTCAGTGAGAGGATCAAAATATTGACGCCAAAATAAGATCAACACCCAAAGATATGTTGTAGGAACCTATGAGACCGAGATCAAGCATATAATAGCAAAATAGTAGAAAAAGAATAGCAGGACACAAGATTTTTGTACTGGTTCGGCAATCTCTGGCCTACCTCCACATTGTATCTTTATTAATTGTGAGTTTAAGAGAATTAAAGTCACTCGTACAAGGGATTGTCAGATTTAAGTGATCTGAACTGCCAATAGTATCTGCCAATGTGACTAATGTGAGGAAGAGATATGAGATGAAGAAAGATTAGGGTCTCTTTAGTTGTAGTAGGGTTGATATTTATAAAGAAATAGGTGTACAGGTCAGGAGCCCGCTTGCGTTGAAGCCAAAAGGTAAGCCCAATGTCGTACATGTGATCACGTGGGACCAAAGGCAATTAAAGCCTCTCGGTACCGAGAGAAAGCTCTCAGTACCGAGTGTTTTGGACTTGTACTAATTCAATTCTTTCACTTGCCCTATTATTTTATCTTATATTTGATATGTTTCTAACTCTTTTCCATAGACTTCGAGTTGATACTAACCATTGTCTCTCTATAACACTTGAACTATTCTACTTTATTTGCTTTCTTCTCATCAACCTAGAGAACTACACGCCTATTCTTTGAGAAAAGCATCTGCCTAAGAGTGGTTGAGGTAGTGTATGAATATTATAGAGTTTGTGTGACCCAAATAGATGAAGAGGACCTCTCGGTACCGATAGGAACTTCTCGGTACTGAGTGGTTAACTTAGCTTTAAAACCTTGTGAAACTTTTTATGTTCCATCCTTTAGTGCTTTTGATCGTGTTTCAAGTTTGTGACTATTTTCGTCTTCATTTTCTCCTTCTAAACCCAGTTGAAATCAGCTTGGTTAAAAAGCAGGTTAACACCTACCACCTAAAGTATGCTTTCTGAATGTAAGCCATGCTTTACTAAAGAACATTTTATGCCATTGTCGACTTCTGACGGTCAAGATTTCCATTTATCCATCAATCCAAGTTGTGGTGAATCATCCAGTTCCTTTGGATTCTCCTGCAAATCCATGGTCATTTCAGACCGTAAATACCTAAGGACTCAAGATCTTGCTTAAATATAAATTATAAATTACAATCCATCAATTTTCATCCGAAGTTACCATATCATATATAAAAACCATTGTGTGTTTATCCGGGATTTATCTATTTTAGTCCAATCATACGACATTCAAGTCCTAAAGTGAAGTCAACATCCATTCCGAGATCCGATCTGCCTGGATTGTTTAACATTCAATCTGTGGTTCCAACCAATCAGGGGTCTCATCCAATCTAGGGTCGCATCCTATCTAGGGTGCGATCTCTCAGATTGTTCTACATCTACTATTGGGTTCGATTTCTTTGGATCATTTACCATCCAATCTAGTATTCGATCTCTTCAGATCGTTTCTCATCAAATCTAAGGTTCGATCACACTGGATCGTTTATCATCCAATTTAGGGTACGGTCTATCTGGATTGTCTATCATCCAATCTAGGGTTCAATCACTTCGGATCCTTGTGGAGCCCAATTCGCTTGCTTATTGTCAAGGGGACCCAATGACCAAGTAAGTCCATCCGCTCACTCTCCGGTATGGGAACATACTTTTGATCTTTCCGAATCCTTGCCGAGCCCAATACGCTCGCTCTTTGATGTGTGTACTCAACGACAACCAACTCCATCAAATTCCTCTCCGATAAGGAAACTTACTTCTTACGGTCACCGCCCTCGAACGATACTACCATGATCTATCAGTATCAGCCATCACATTCAAGTGATTTATAAAATCCTTAATAATTTTCGAGGGTCATCAATCACCATTGATGTTTCCTAACCGGTGTCAGTCATCTCTCATAAAGCCGTAGTCGGGGATCTAGCAAATATCAAACCATCTAATCCTATGGAATCAAACCTGACTCCATTCCATCCCAATCATGGAGTCATCATCCAATGGAAGTCTCTTATCCATAATTTCATCCTGCCCATCATTCCTACTATGAGCTTTTGGTTCCACCGTTGTGTAATTGCATTCAGGTCTGCCACCCTGGCACCAGTATTGTCCATTCTAGGTATTAGAGCTCATCCTAGATCAAAATTGATCGTACTCCGAGAAAATTCCTCTCGGCAGTAACTCAATTCAGGGCGGTACCAACTGGTTTTCCTCTTTGGAAGATTACTCTAGTATGCTTTGTTCCAACTCCAAATGCTTCCATATTTGTTTCTATCCTTGGGTTTTGAATTCCAACTGTTCTGGCTGTTCTACATTTTTCCATCTTTTGGAAAAATCCATCCAACATTTCATATTGTCGAGCCTTTAATCCACCTTGCATTTCTTTCATCATTCTCTCCATCTCCTTCCTTGTCAAGTAGATAGAGTGATTAGAATTTGAGGATACCTCTTGGCTGCCTCAATGCTCTAGTTGACTTTCTCTGATCCAATATCTAGTGTTAGGCTTCTCCATCTTCCCCAAAATTTAGGTCCAACCTCCAGGTTGTGAAATCTAGCCCTTTCTCGGTGAAAACACCAAATGTTGATGCAAGGATCAACACCTAAAGATATGTAGTAGGGAACCTATGAGACATAGATCTAGTACTTAATAGAAAAGTAATAGAAAAAGAATAGCAAGACAAAAGAATTTTATAGTTCTTTAGCAATCTTTGGTTTATGTCCACTTTATATTTTTATTGATTGTGAGTTTGAGAGAATTAAATTCACTAGTACAAGAGATTGATGGGTTTAAGATCTTAAAACTACCAATAATATCTGCCTAAGTGATTATTGTGAGGAAGAGATAGTAGATGAAGAAAGAGCAGAGTCCAAGATCCATTTTAGTTGCAGTAGGTTTTATAATTATAGAGAAGCATGTGTCCAGGTTAGGAGGCCGCTTACGTCGAAGCCCAGAAGCAAGCCCAATGTCATATAAGTGATCACATGGGGCCCAAAGGCAATATAAACCGCTTGGTATCGAGAGAAAGCTCTCGGTAAAAAGTGGTTTTGACTTGTGCAAAGTCAATTTTTTCACTTGCCACATTCTTCTATCTCCTATTTGCTGTGTTTCAAGCCATATTCCACAGATTTCGAGTTGATTTTGATCATCAATAATAAATGAACTATCTTGTTGTGTTTGCTTCCTTCTCATCAATCCTAAGAAATGCTCGCCTATTCTTTGTGAAAAGCAGTTGACCATGAGTGGTTGAGGTATAGTATGAAGTTTACAGAGTTCGTGCGACCCAAATAGGCGAGGAGGACTTCCCAGTACCGAGAGAAACCTCTTGGTAGTAAGTTGTTGACTTAGCCTCAAAACCTTGTGGAACTTCTTCTTTTCAATCCATTTGTCTTTCTAATCATGCTTCCAAGTTTGTGACTCTTCTTGTCTTCATTTTGTCCTCCTAAATCCAGTTGAAATCGACTTGGCTAAAGATCAGGCTAACCATCATATTCAAAAGCATGGCATATGTCCTTAATGACCTAAGAGTCTATTCATGACATTAAAAAATCAATGACATAAGGTCGTAGTAGAAACTTGAAATATCAAAATTCGATGGTAAATAATTAAGTATTGAGGTAAGGCTTAAGAGGCAAGAGGATGAAAATAACTATAAAACCTAGTCACAATGTTGTCGTAAGCATATGACACACTTGTGTATGAAAGAATGAACTGTAACTATGAATCATGTATGATAACCAATTTATTTGTTATGATAAATTTGAGTTTGTTGGAACAGTGAGGGCAAAACCCATTCTGCTAGGTGATGTGGTCTCGCTTTTTTTTTGCAGGGTAAACTTTTACTCATACTAGGCTTTATGTTTGACCCATGTTTTTATTATTTCTCATAAACTAATGAGTAATCATTCAAGTAGGATGAGTTTATAGTTTAGGCAACTACGCTATAAGATGGATAAAAACTCAAAAGATGAAGCAGAGGCTAGTAGATAATAAAAGTTGTGTTTTAAATTATATTATTGCATAATTAGATTCTAAAATTAGTTATGTGTTCGTTTCGGCATCCCATATGTAAGGAGCAACAAAATTATTTATGTTTTATTATATTTAACCCTTACATATGGGTATCATGAAATAAAAATGTAATGAAAAATTTATGTAAGGGACACTTATATTAGTCGCACTATTTACTTATATTAGTCGCACTATTAGTCGTCTAGGAGGAGCATTGCAGACATTGCATTGCTAAGAAAGCGCAGCTGATTGTTGATGGATTTCCGGCTGATCTTCTCCATAAGGAGTCCGTTAAAGACTTGCTAACCAATTATATAAGGAATCTCACCTGGCTACATCCATTGTCTCAACAACTAGCTACACTGTCATCGATTTTGCATCACTGCGATCACTCATCCTTCTCCCAATCTCTTGCTAACACAACTTCATAGGAAGAGCTATTACCATCTCCTAAACTCCTATCTTCAGGATATGCCACTTTTATGAGTGTGGATCCTCTGGTTGAAGGTATACCACTACATTCTCCTTCTCCTCAAAAGCTCCAACTATCTCTACTCAAAGCTTTGAACTTATAACACTCTACCTCTAATGTTTTAAGACTTTCTTACTCCACCCATCCTTTTCTTATAATCGAGTTCTTCTGCTAAAGCCATATCCACTGAGGTGACAAATACCACTATAAATGGGTCTGACCTCGACCCAAAATGCTAGAAAGATTGGGCATTTCTTGAAGGTAATGAACCTGATGGTGAATTGAAGGAAGATGTGGAAGTTACCATCACACAAATCTCTGGAGCTAAACCTGATGGATCTAAAATCTTGGATGCCTTGAAGGTCAAGTTGGAATAGGGGAAAATTGAGATGCTGGATGATGTCCCTACCTAATAATCTATCATTCTCCTTCCCTCTACCAAAGGTCTTATGCTTACCATGCTTCATATCGATCATACTATCTCTGGGGAGCTTGGGAAAAGGAAAAGGAAGCCATATATCATTTCTACTGACAAGCCTTATATTATTGAGGATGTTACTCGAAGGTGGAAGTACCCTCAAGAAGCGGCATAAGAATATCAACGTTCAATGTAATCCTAGGAAATGATGCTCTAGGCTTCT
Organism: Allium fistulosum; assembly: GCA_030737815.1. Taxonomy (NCBI): domain Eukaryota; kingdom Viridiplantae; phylum Streptophyta; class Magnoliopsida; order Asparagales; family Amaryllidaceae; genus Allium; species Allium fistulosum. Next base: position 1,110,953,748 of record CM060907.1, on the reverse strand, counting down.
TTTTTCTTTATTTCCTTTGTATAAAGTTTGCTATTTTGTATGGGAGTTGTTCCCAATTATTGTATTGAAAACAAAATAAATAGTAATTCCATTTTGTTCAATTTTGTCATTTACTTTCCAAAATTTTACTCTCCTACATTTAATTCACAATTTCTATATATATTCAAATATAAATGGCAGTAATGTTTTACTTTTATATTATACCTACATATATATATATATATATGAATATATGTATTGCATTCATTTATTGTAATTTTTTTACATGTAAACAAAATTCCACTATCACGTAGTATATTCTTTCACTTAGTTTTATCTTGTGCTAGTTGAACCTGTTTTATTCAACCATATATAAAACTATAACATCGTAATATTATTATGTGTCTTTCCACTCATGACCGCACGAGAACCTATATAATCCTTAAAAAATAAACTTGCTTAAATTTAATTATATACCGATCCTTAATAGTGATACTTATCTTTGAACATTATGTCCATCGACACCAATCTTAAAAGTTAGAAATCGAAAATAATTGAATATCTGAATAAGGAAACAAATGTATTACATTGGGAAAGCTCTAATGGTCGAAACCCTAGCTTGGACTGGTCAACCACTAATAGTCGACCACCCATAACCAATCAGTCGATTGGTCAAGCGTTCTAGGCTATGGTTTGGGTAGGGCAAACAATATGAATATTATATAAATTTATCTAACTACTAATGATGATCTGTACCCTTATAAATAGAACTCTAACCTAACACTGAGAACCCTAATTTTGTGCTGATCGTAACAAAACTCTACCACTTCCAAAACTCAACCCTCTTTCTCTCCAAAACAATTTTCTTCAAAAAAAATTAAAAATAAATTCAATAAATTAAAGAAGGATGAATCAAATCAAATCAAGGAGAGAATGTTGTTCCAAGTGAACTAAAAGGGAATAACTTTCTAAAAGTAAGCGGGTTCATTATTATTATGAATTGTTTTAATTTAATTATAGACATAGTTTATCAAATAACCATATTACATTGGGAATTTGAAAGTAATTTAACCCATATGAATATGATCCCTGTCTAATCTAAATTTTGTTAACGTAAAAATTAGTTGAATAAAAATTGATGTAGGTTGAACACACTTTTTTTGTTAAATTGAATAGACTAAAATATCAATACCTTGTTGATTCTAAACCTAAGTTAATTTGAATTTATGACAAATGTGGTTAGGAAATTGTCAAATGAATAGAACTGAAATTGAGAACACTGGGAATTGTAGATTAACAGATTAAGGATTGTTGTAAAAAGAAATCAATAAATGAAATGAGGAAAAATAAAAATTTGCAATAATTAACTTCGACCAGTCGACAGGATCACTAGAGCCGATCGACAACAATCTGTCATGACCATTCTAGCAATTGGTGGTCAATTGATTAATGATATACATGCATAGATTAAACCTCATCCTAAGGCCCAAAAATTAGGTTGATATATATATATATAATACATGAATGTTGGTATATTAGTAGGAAAATTAGTTCCTTAAGTTTACGACCCTTGGACGTTATGGGAATGGATAGATGTGTATGCGGGCAATTAGGCATAGATACTATTATTCGGTGAAGTCAATATTCGACAGGGGTGATTCGGTCGCAAATTGCGCTCAGAGGAGATTCTACGGTATACATGCAACATTAATGAGGGTGCCTGAAGAAGTGTGTGGCAAAGCACTAACATGAGTTTTCTCGGTACATACGACAATTAGGACGTGATGATATTATTGGATGCCCAATATCATGTAATAAGTGGCATTATGTTACAATAGAGATTAAACGTGGATGCAACAGACCTTAAGATGTCTTTAGCACAAGTCGGCAATGTGGACTCCTCCTCAATGCATAAATAAAATATGTGTATTCGTAATTTGGGAACATAGTCCTAACATTGATACTATATGTGAATAGTTCAAGTAGTTATTAGCCTGACTAGCTGTTTTTTTAGGTTCAACTAGTTGTTGGACCCTAAGTATTAACCGTCATAAGATGTTTGGAGTTGCTTTATTTGGAACCATACCTCTTAGTTTAACGAAACATACCATAGTAAGTAGTTCACAATCACAAGTAGAACACCCTAGGTCACATAGAGTATTAATGAAGTCAGTGGCATGTGATCACCATATATTAATTATGCAACTCATTCACTAGACATTTGTTTGACCAACTCCTTTCATTTTCCCCCACCACTAGAGGGCAGCAGGTGATCGTCCCAGATCTAGTATATGGAGAGGTGGGCTTGCAATTTACATTGCTTTTTTACTTTTCTTTACTCTCAATGTAACTATTTATTGTACTAAGTATTTATTAGTTTATATGTTGTATTTATGTAAACTCTGGATTATGACTATGTACGTTTTGAGACATTTTTTTAAGGATATTTTCTGAAATGACTATTCTCCATATTTATATTTTACAACCTTCCACTTTGAGATCTGAAAGTGTAGAATGTCTTACATTTTACCCTTATATTCTTAGTCAATGTAATGTTTAAAAACCAAATAGTTCGTACTTCTTGGCATGACATGAGCCCGAAAGTTACGATAGGCCCTGGACTAGAGCATCGTGGATACATGTTGTCATATTTGGTATTAGGGCATCGGTTGAAAATTTCTTAGAGCTAGGTAGGTATTGAGAGAACTTACTTGACAATTTTCTAAAAAAATAGTTCTCTTAAAAGGATTTTCCAAATGGTTTACAAAAAAGTTTATAACAATGGATTTCTGAAAAGTGTATCTATGTATAGATAAAAAAAATTCAAAGGTTTTATATTTACGAGTGTAATATGAAAAAAAATCTATCACTTATTCTTGTCAATGCTACCAGTGGAAAAGTTGCTAATAATTCCTAAATCGTAAATAGAGAGGATAAGCGATCCTTCTGGTCGCTGCATAAGTGATCCAGCTGAGATTCTGGGCATGAACATCCTGATATGGTTTCGCCGCTAACTACAAGAGAGAGGACAAGCTAAGCTTAACCCTAATAGGGAACTTATAAAGCGGGTGCCAGGTGTAGTTCCTGCCTTCCCACTTACCATCGATTTCACCAAGCTATGTAAGGACTTTATGAGTCTATAAGGAAAGCCATATGTGGGGACCAAGTCATATATGGACATGAAGGCATAGATTAACACTTGTGAGAGGATTTTCATATTGATGGGTCTTGGAGATGATGTTAGGAGATAATTTGCTGCTGGGCATTTACATGGAGTGGCTTTGAATTAGTGTAACATAGTAGTGAAAAAGGCTAATGAGGGAGTGATGCTTAGGGATAGTTTAGGAGGCATTTTAAGACAAAGTTACTTTCGATGGTAGAGCAAGGAGTATAGTTGGATAAGTTCATACATTTGCAGCAAGAAGAGATGTCGGTGAATGAATATGTAAATCAGTTCAATGAGTTAGCTAGGTTTGGTTTGGATTAGATCATTACCCCTCATAATAAAGCTTTAAATTTGCAAAAGGGCTTAATTAACCTCTTTAAGGTATGGCCCTTAGTTATATTCCCATAGGTGTGACTTATGAGGATCTGGTGGATATGACCTTGCCGAATACTATTTCTAAGGTGGAAGTTAAGAGTGGGTAGAAGAAGTCAAGAGGAAAGATGCTCCAGTAGAATCAATATAAGGGCAGAATGGGGCCTACGGAAAGACTAAGAATCAGGAGCTTAAGTTCAGGAAATGTGTTAAGAGGGTTCATTTAGCGAAGGTGTGTTAGATTGACATCTTAAAGATCAAATATTTTAAATGCACTCAATTCGGGCACATGAGAAAGGACTGTCCAACACCACCAAAGTCCCCTACCCAAGTGGTTTCAGCTTATGCACTAGATGTTGTTCCCAGCTCGAGTGCGCCTCTAATAGTAAACATGGCCATTAACGAAAGATGAAAACTGAATAATCAAGTGCAAATATCTGTTAGAGAAGGGCTTCATTAGGAGGACTATTTCAGAGGGGAGAGTACCAGTTGTCTTCGCCACCAAGGCAGACGGTTCTTTAAGGCTTTGCACCAATTGTCATAAGCTGAATAAGCCGAAAATGAAGAATCATTATCCACTACCCTACACAGTTGATCTCTTTGATTAGTTGTTCAGAATAAAGGTGTTCTCACTACTAGACTTGGCTACAGGATTCCATCAGCTATATGCAGTCAAAGATAGTATTCAGAAGACCACTTTTTGTACATCCGATAGATTTTAAAGTGGTTAGTTATGCCCTTGGGACTAACCAATACACCGGCTTACTTTGTTGACTTGATCAGCCAAGTTTCTAGAAGGTCGCTTAATATGTTCATTGTGGTATTTGTTGCTGATATATTAGTCTTTTCAAGGAGCTAGGAGGTGTACAGGATGCATCTGAAAGAAGTACTCAATACTCTCCGTATGCATATGTTGAAGGTAAAGTTTTCCAAATATCACTTTTATTCAAGGAAGTACGTTTTTTGGGACACACTATCTTTGAGCGTAGGTAGGCGACCGATCCTAGTAATTTTGCTATAGTCTAGGATTGGCATGTGCCGAAAATGCTATGAACATGAGGATTTTACTTAGTTTGGCAACTACTATAGGAACTTCATTAAGGACTACGCTAAAATTTTAACCCCTCTGGCCCTCTTATCAAGAAAAATTTGGTTTTCACGTGGGATTTGAAGTGTGGGGATGCTTTTTCAAATGGAAGGAATCGTTAACTAGTGCACATGTTCTAGTATAACCAATGATATGAAAGCATTCATAGTGTATACTAATCTTGCGGTACAGGATTGGGGGTGGTCTTGATTTTGGATGGGAAAGTGGTGAGATATTCTAGTCGACAGTTGAAGGTCCATGAGAGAAACTATCCTATCCTTGATCTTGAGTAGGCAACCATTATCTTTGCTCTCAAGTCATGGCGATACTATCTATTAGAAGAGCGGTTTGAGATGTATAGGGATTATAAGTCTATGAAGTATTAATTCTTCCAAGGGTATTAATTTGAATTTATGACAGCATAGGTGGATGGAGTTTTTGGCATCGTATGATTTTGATCTCCTATAATCTAAGCAAGGGCAATGTTGTAGCCGATGCCATAAGTTGGAATCATGTGATGTTGAGTCCTATGTTTTTAGAGTGGAAGCACATGGAAGTTATCTCTACGTTTGATTTTCGACCATCATCAGAAATCACTTCGGGATCGATAGCAACTTTAAATATGTAGCCTAAACTTATCGACCGCATAGGGTCAAGTCAAAAGCATGATAAGGAGTTATTGGATATTATTGAGAAACTTAGTAATGGAGAGTGGTCGAGTCATTTGTGGCACTATGCCATTGACTTCAAGGGGTGGTTATGGAGAGATGGTAGATTATGTATTCCTCGCATTATGGATTTAATAGACATGGTAGTAGCTGAGTCAAATCGTTCTTGGATGACCTTTCAACCTGATGGAGACAAAATGTACCATGATATGAAGAGGGTCTTTTGTTGCCCTACTATGAAGAGGCATGTGGTAGAGTATGTGGCCCGATGTACGACTTGTCAAAGGGTAAAGGTGGAGCAAAAGAAGTTTGGAGGATTGTTAAAACAATTTGATATACCATAGTGGAAGTGAGAGAGCATTTCTATGAATTTCATTGATAGACTACCTAGAAATAGGAGCGGCAATGAAAGTATTTGGGTTATAGTCGACCGACTAACCAATTGCGCTCATTTTTTTGGTTAGCAGTTGTAACGACCCGATTTTTCGACTTCCGAAAGTCGAAAACAATATGCCCACTGTATCAAATGCCGAACCATCGAATGCCGGAAAACCGAATCATTAGGGTTAAAGAAGAAAGAGGTAGAAGAAGAAAGAAGAAGAAACAGAAACAAAATCAGAATCTCACAATCGCAGCGGAACAATATATAATAGATAAATGAATAATCTTTAAACAAAAGATCTATATCAGTTTATACATTACATCATTAGAGTATTACACAACAACACACAACATTGGCAGTTATAATAACTGTCCATATGATTGAATACACAACTTAATGATAATAGTATACGGAAGCACGTCTCGCCATTCAGCTCGCCTCCCGATCTCCACAGCATACTTTTCTGACTTCGCTCTAGAACAACAGATAACCTGACTCTAGGTTGCCCGTGTGGAAAATTATGGGCACCTAGAGTTTAGAAAGGGAACAATAAACTCCAGGTCAGTCATGGGATTGGTGTGAGATCTTAAAACAGTTATTTGCATAAAGGAATAAAAAGAAATCCGCTATGCTTTTGGAAAATAAAACTACCATAAGTAAATGGTAGGCTATACAACTAAAACCGTACAGGGCGCGTATTGTTTCTTTAGATTTCCAACAAATGGTCAGGCTAAGGAACTTCCTACACCACATGGGTACGCCTCTGAAGGGACGCTCCGAGAACCTAACCGGATCTCTACAAACACAAGGCCGAGTTACCTCACGCTTCTAGTGCAATGAAGCTGTAACTAGATAACTCCACACACGAGTATGCCATCCTCGGTCGTTACCGACCTTTATCCGAGAATCCTCAACACCAATAACCACAAAGTAATAAATTTGCAGCAACCACATAAGTTAAGTATCTGGGCTCCATACCATGATACCACCTTTTTCCAGAAGGAAATGGACATACCCTGAGGGCGCTACCCCCAAACAACCTTTCCGCATCCTTCCTGTTTTGACTTTTTTAGGTTGTGAGGTTCGATGAAGTCTCATCCACAAAGCTACGCTTTTCACAAAAGCCATGCTTCGATTAACAAATGATCAACAACACTTAGCATGCCACATTACCAAATTGGGAATGTATCACTAGTAACCATCAACTACATAACCTCTGAGCTCATACGTCCCAGAGAAGGGTGTTAAGCTAAGAGAATAAATTCTCCGCCACCAACATAAATGTATTTGATAGAAACCAGCTTTACATCTCAAAGTGTAACGTCAGAAATACATCCATACAAGTCCGTTCCGGGTTCGAACGGAACCGAAGGCACTTCAAAGAAGCCCTTGAAACCCGGATATTCACTAATCACGTCCGGACTCCCCATCACAAAGGGTGATAAAATCCCTATACCGGAGCAACTCGGTGTAGAGACATTCGACAGGTAATCCTTTCATTTTCAAAAATACCCAGTCTTTAACACCTTTTGTGAATGTTTCTGCACCAAGTTGCTCCGGTATAGAGATTTTATCACCCTTTGTGATGGGGAGTCCAGACGTGGTTAGTGAATATCCGGGTTTCAAGGGCTTCTTTGAAGTGCCTTCGGTTCCATTCAAACCCGAAATGGACTTGTATGGATGTATGTCTGACGTTACACTTTGAGATGTAAAGCTGGTTTCAATCAAATACATTTCCGTTGGTGGCGGAGAGTTTATTCTCTTAGCTTAACACCCTTCTCTGAGACGTATGAGCTCAGAGGTTATGTAGTTGATTGTTACTAGTGATATATCTCCTCTGTAACGACCCGATTTTTCGACTTCCGAAAATCGACATCAATACATCCACTGTATCAAATGCCGAACCATTGAATGCCGAAAAACCGAACCATTAGGGTTAAAGAAGAAGAAGATAGAAGAAGAAACAGAAACAATAACAGAATCTCACATTCGTAGCGGAACAATATATAATAGTTAAATGAATAATCTTTAAACAAAAGAACTATATCAGTTCATACAATACATCATCAGAGTTTACAACAACAACACACAACATTAGCAGTTATAATAACCTGCCCATATGATTGAATACACAGTGGAATGATAATAATATACGGAAGTACGTCTCACCATCCAGCTCTCCTCCTGATCTCCACAACATACTTTTCTGACTTCGCTCCAGAACAACTGATAACCTGACTCTAGGCTTTTCAACCATCGACAGCGACCAATCTCGACTGGTAGGCTTTTCAACCATCCCAGCCCCTCCGTGGCATACAGTGGTACCTCGCATTTGCTTTTACGGCCAGCCTTTCGACTTCTTCACCTAACTGGTTAACTAACCCCTGACCGGGGACATTTGGAAATGCGCTAAAATCTGTATCGAAAAATTAATATTATAACTGGTCCAAAAAGCTATCTTTTCCATACGATCGAGTTTAGCCTCGAAATCTTTTCCATTGCGTTCGGAATAGGGGTATAACCTTATAAACGCCTAGCAGCACGCCTCGATAGGAGGTCGAGATTTTTGGCTTCGTTTTCTCAACGATTTAAATTTTAAAATATAATATGTATGTAATAATGTTTTCACAAGGCAGGTGATACACGTTTCTTCCTTCTTCAAAACACTAGGAAAATTGAAGACACGTGTTCGTTCTTCTTTATAAAACAAAAACAATTATTCTCGTTCAAAAGAAATCAAAACGAAAAGAAAAATAAAATAAATGAAATCCTTCTTCGTTTCAAACCAGAAATCAATGGCCGAAACAAACGAAATTTCCTCTCCAATCGATCGTTCAAAATAAGAAAATAAAACAAAAAGGCGAACGAATCGAGTTCGTTCTAAAGCAGTTCGCGATCGATAGAAATCTTATTTGAGCTTGCATGTAGGTTGCGGGCGTAGAGCACGTGGCGGCCGGGGAGGGGGGTGCCAGAAGGGTTTCGCAAGGAATCGCGTTCGATAGAAGGGGTTGTTCGTGAAGTGGCAGCAAGGGTTTCGATTGTTGAAGGCAAACGATCGAACTCAAGTTCCAAATTCAGAAAGTAAGGTGATGTCGTAGTGAAGAAGCCTCGGCTTGGACGCAAGGCGAGTACGTCGTGACAGGGTGGAGGCGTAGGGGGTGATGGCTGCGCATCTGGGTTGCTACGCGCGTGGGTTGGGCTCGAAATTGGGGCATCGCAATCTTTACAGTAAGGTATTTTGACAATCTATTTATTAAATTTATATATTTATATATATACATTTTATAGGAAAAAAATATAACAGGTTTCTGTTTTAATATATATACATATATAGATATAAGATATTTGAAGAAAAATAAGGAAGATTTATTTAGTTAGAATTAATGTGTTAACTAATTTAAAATTTATTAAAAAGGAAATTAAATGTTCAATTTTCTCGAATATTAATAAACCATATATGTTTATACAAGGTCTAAAATCGAGAAACAAGCCGGAATGGAAATGAGTTGAAAATAGGTTGCATGCATAGTTAAAGGTGAGAACTTCTCACTCAAATTAAAATAATTGGAATTTCAGTTATTGATTGATTGTTTGGATGTGATAGTATATATGATAGTAGTATATATATATATATATTTGGAGTGATTGATTTCCCACATTATATAGCGGATGAAACCCTATGCGCCGCATAATAGCGGATGATATTATATAATCCCATATACCGCGATATTCCACCTCGAAGTGGAATTGGTATTTAATTGTTGTGCTAACATCTATGGATGCAAGGAAACAGGTTGGAGGGATCCAACTGGATTCCTCACATTGTTGAATTTATTTGTATATGTTGTGATGAGATAATCCGTGAATGATTATATCAGTGTGAATGATTATATTAATAAATGGAATTTATTTGAAGGCTATAGTTTAGCCGAATATATTTTTGGTATCATAGGATAGCAGAAATAAATAAAATTGGATTTTTGGAAATTAAAGTAGAAAATTTGGAGTAAAATTAATTTTAGAAAATTGGATAAATTTAAAGGAAGGAATATAAAAGTATAAAAGTTGATTTTTGTAATCTTATCAAATCAATTCCAAAATATGGGAAAAAGATTTTAATAAATGGATTTCGAGTGATATTGTCTAAAAGTTGGAGAATTTATTTAAAATTCAGATTTTAAATAGTTTGGAAGAAATGAAGGAATGGTTCATAAAAGATAATAAATTTAGAAATAAATTTGGAATTTGATTTGGTGTTTGAAATAAATTTGGAAATAAATTTGGAATTTGATTTGGTGTTTGAAAGTGAATATTTGGAAATCGATTTGAAAATTGTATATCAATTGATATTTGGAAATGTAAATTCACAATGGGAATTTATAAAGGAATGAGTTATTTGTTTTAAAAATAAATATTGGTTTATTTTAAAAAGTGTAGAAAGAAATTACGGATTTGGAATGTAAATTGAAATAAGCCAAGAAGGATTTATTAATTGATTTAAATGGATCATTTTGAAATGGAAAGTGTATTTTCACTGGAAAGCCGAGTATGTTTTCAATATAGCTTATAAATATAAATTGGAAGTTTTAAGGATGGTTTTAAGAAAAGATGCTTTGGAGAAATTATTTTCTTAAGTTGCTTTTAAATCTTTAAAGTAAAGATTTATTTAATTAATTATAGAAGTGATATTTTAAAGATTTAGTTGATATTGGTTTAGAAAATGGTTATTTAAATAGTTATACTCTATCAAATAATTTCATTTTAAAAAAATTAGTTTTGGCCTTGATGTTTATATGAGATATTAGTATAATATTTTCATAACTAATATTTGAGTAAGTGTTTAAAAATAGTTTTTATTCTAAATGTTTCCAAGTATATACTTTTGGATAAGTGATTTAAATTATTTTAAATTATTCGGACTCGGCAAATTTTTCAGTGGAAATAAATAATATTGGAAATTTATTCCGCGTGAGGAAAGTGATTTGAAATTGTTTTCAAAATGTTGAAGTGTTAAAAATATATTTGCGAAGATATTTTGTAAATAAATAATTTGGGGAAAATTATTTAAATCTGGTGTTTGTTGTGAATGTTATTTGATAGTTAAATAACCGACTATCAATATTGACCTTTAAGTTGCATTTGAATTTCGATGCGACCGGGGGTCGGATTCCAAATGGATATCCGAAATCCACATCGAATCTTTGTGATGGATCTTTTGTTTAAAAGATCAAAGTGGAAATTTGTTGTGATTTACTTGAAATCTGAATGTAACACTTTTTTTTAAAATAAGACCTCATTATTCGGTTAAACCGGGAGACGACTTTGTGTCATAAAACCCATTCCGAATAATGATACGACGAAATGGGATTGCATTTGAAGATGGTGTTGAAGACTAGGTATTTTCGAAAACGAAAGGATTACCTGTCGAATGTCTCTGCACCGAGTTGCTCCGGTATAGAGATTTTATCACCCTCTGTGATGAAGAGTCCGGACGTGATTAGTGAATATCCGGATTGCAATGGCTTCTTTGAAGTGACTTCTGTTGGATATATTTCAACCCGTCTCCCTGAACCAAATACCATCTCACCCAACCGAACCAAGTAAGCCGGACCACCCAACATGCTTCCCACCGAACCAGATCCTTCCTAATACCCACCGAACCAGCTCCTTCCTCGTGACTACCGAACCATCACCCAAGACCAAAGGTGCCGGACCAACCCCTACCGAACCACCTCCTGCCGAACCAACATACACTCCACTCACCACCGAACCAACTCCTCTTCCATGCCTTGCCGGATCAACCACCAGTCCACCTACCACCGGACCAAGTATTACCGGACCAAGACTACAACCCAACCATCACCGGACCAAGTGCTACCGGACCAAAACGTGCCAGGCCAGATCACATCAGCCCAGGCCCACCAGCAACTATACACATCCAAGACCCCTACCCCCAGCCTCACTCTATAAATCGAGGGGCAAGGGTACAACAATGGGGGACAAGTTTGGAGAGCTCAAGCACGGAGAGAACTTTCAAACAACTTTCTTTTACTTGTATCAAAGCTTTGTACTTGTAATCAAAACAAGAGAAGAGAAATAACATATAAAGTGGACGTAGGCACATTCTGGCTGAACCACTATAAACTTGCATGTCTTTTTACAGTTTAGTCCCTGCTTTTCATATATTTGCATAAATCACCCAAATCACTAAGAACAACATAAGATCTACTAAATCATACAACTTTGAGGTGTTTGTCCATTTTTTGTGCAAACATTTTTGGTGCTTTCACTGAGAACTAGAAGCTCGAAGCTTCAGCTTCATCAACTTAACGAGTTTTCCTAACAGCATCGTCCGCCACTTGGAAAACATGCCTCCCAAACAGAGAAAAGATGTTAACAAAGGAAAAAACATCGCATCCAGCAGTCTTCCAGATCCAGCTGTCACGAATCAAGTAAATCGTCCTCCTCCAGCAAAAGTAACAAATGAAGGACAGGCTAACCCAACCACTCCTGCCACAGAACAGCCTACAGCAATTACTAGGGCAGATTTGGACAGAGTTGTGGTTGAAGTAACTAACCGCTTCACGTCCCAGCAGGAAGCCTTGGTGGACCATCTCATGTCACGCTTAAGGGACGCTAAAGAATCCAACCGCAACACTGAATCATGGGGCGAGTCCCAGTCTGGAGAATCTCAGAGACAACAAAGATCTTCCTTCTTCGAAGGAGCTAACGGCAGGAATAGCCATGGTAGGAGCCGAGACCGAGCACAGCCCGAAGTTAGGCCTGAGGAAACGTTTGGTACCGAACCCAACGGGGGAGGTACCGGACAGAGGTCAACTGTAGCTGAGCCTGTCATACTACCTAACCACGGAAACGCCAGTGAACGGGGCCGAGCTAGAGTCCAGCCCAAAGTTGGACCCGAGGAAGTGCTTAGATCAGAACCCGGTAGGGGAAGATCAAGGCAAGGGCCAACTGTAGCTGACCCTACCATGCTCCCAGAAGATCAAAGGCAGCCACTGGAAAATATGAGGAATGATAGACGATACCATCCCTACAGGTCATCTGGACGGAATCAATCCCACAGGACAGAACCAAACTCATTTCTATCTGCTCCAAATTCTGATGAAAGGATGGCACGCTTATTCAAAGAGTGTGTGCAACGGGAGCAAAGAGATCGAGGGATAGGCGCTAGGGTAACCAGCCCTTTCGCCCGCAATATCGAAATTGCTATCACCCCCCGAGAATGGAAGATGCCAACAATGGAACCGTACAAAGGGACCTCCGACCCCGTTGTACACTTACAGAGGTACACACAACATATGCTCATGAGTGGGGCGACAGAGGGAGTACTGTGCAAATGCTTTCCGCTCTTCTTAGCAGATCTTGCTACCTCCTGGTTCTGTCATCTACCCTAGGGATCCATCAGCTCGTGGGAAATGTTGAAGGAAAAATTTATCAGTCAGATCCGCATTCATGTGGAGCAACCTAAGGACGCTTATTCCTTATCCAGCGTCAAACAGAAACCCGGAGAGAAGCTGCAGCAATACCTAACCAGATTCAATGCCGCGGCAGTCGCAGTCCAAGATGCCGATGAGAAGCTTATCCTAATGTCCCTCTATAGTGGTGTGCATCCGGACACTAAATTTGCTAGAAGGTTGACAAAAGAAAAACAAGCTACTTTACCCGATTTCTTCCATGAAGCCGGGAAATACATGAGGCTTGAGGATGCTGCCATTGAGGGGCAGTCAGGACAGCAAAATAAGACAACCCATGGCAACGCCCCTGCTGTGGCAAGGGATGTTCGAAGAAATGATTCCAGAGACAATGCTGGGGGCAAGAAGGGAGAAAAGCGCCTATATCGGCCAGGACCAAGATTCAACACTTACACTCCTTTGAACGAGACCGTCGAAAATATCTTCCTTGCCACCCAAGGCGAAGTTAGATACAAACGCCCACCATACAAGAAGGAATCAGATAACGCACAGAAGTCTGGAAAGTTCTGCCGCTTCCATGAATCTCACGGGCATGATACCAACGAATGCCATCATCTTCGAGATCTATTTGAGGAACACATCAGAAGGAAGAAACATGAACGTTATGTAAAAGGTCAGGACAGGACCACAGCTCCTGCCAATGAAAACTCAAGGCTACCCTCACCGGGGGTCGACAGAGGAAACCGCAACGCTAGCAGCTTTAGTCAAGAGAAGATAGTGGTCCATACCATCTCAGGAGGGCCGCACGTCGCAGAGAGAAGCTGGAAAGAGATGGAAAGATACGGAAAGTCGCTTAGAGACAATAAAGACTATGTCAATTTGGTTATAGAAGAGCGCCACCCGAAGCGGAAAGAAAGTAATGACATCACATTCGGTAAGCGTGACCTAGAAGGAAGGCAGTACCCTCACATGGATCCCATGGTCATCTCTGCCCGACTTGGTCCCGCCGAAGTTTTTACCGAATCCTGGTAGACACTGGAAGCTCAGTAAACATCCTGTTCAAACACGCATTCGACAAAATGAAGCTATCAATGAAGGATGTATCTCCCTGCAATAAACCACTACACGGTTTCACTGGGGATGCTAAGATGCCCCTCGGGCAACTGGACCTCTTTGTTGAGATTTGAAGCCATCCCCGCTCCATTGTACGGAAGCAGACGTTTGTGCTAATAGAAAACCATTCGGCCTACAACGCCTTCTTAGGAAGACCAGCCTTGTCTGACTTCCAAATTGTCCTAGCCCCATGGTGTCTAAAGATGAAATTTCCAACAGACAATGGAGTAGGGGAAGTGGAAGGAGACCAGGACGTTGCTCGAGACTGCTATGTGACGGAACTTCGCAACAACCACAGGAAGGATAAAGGGAAGGGTGTAGAGATTGCCCTCAGCACAAAAAGTCTAGAAGCATAGCAACTAAAGAAAGCCCCTCCTCTTCGATATACCAGCGACCCTTTCAATGAATTAGACCCTAGGGACAAAGAGGAGGAGGCCACCGCCGAGCCTGCAGAGGCTATGGAGTTTATATCTGTAGACAAGCACGACTCAAGTAGACTATTGAAAATTGGGTCCCAACTAAAAGCCGAATTGAAGGAACAACTCATCGATTTTCTCCGCCACAACTTGGATGTATTCGCTTGGTCACACGCTGACATGACCGAAATCTCCCCCGACATAGCATGCCACGTATTAAACATTGATCCTACCAAGGCGCCGGTAAAACAAAGAAAGAGAAGTATGGGGGCAGAGCGATCAACAACCCTCGATGAAGAAGTAAAGAATCTACTCGCCAATGACTTCATACGAGAAGCTATCTACCCGGAATGGATCGCCAACCCTGTGCTGGTAAAAAAGGCTAATGGGAAGTGGCGAACCTGCATTGACTTTTCCAACCTAAACGACGCCTTTCCAAAGGATTGCTTCCCACTTCCCAGAATCGACCAACTTGTAGACAGCACAACCGGGCACGAGCTCCTATCTTTTATGGACGCATACTCAGGATATAACCAAATTCCTATGCATGCTCCCGACCAAGACCACACTAGTTTCATCACCGACCGGGGTTTATACTGCTATAAGGTAATGCCTTTCGGACTTAAAAATGCAGGAGCCACCTACCAGCGCCTCGTCAACAAGATGTTTGCAGGGCTAATAGGACAAACTATGGAAGTATATGTGGATGACATGCTGGTAAAGTCAAGGAAAGCCAAAGATCACGTAAGCCACCTAGGCAAGATGTTTCAAGTACTTCGACAATATGGAATGAAGTTGAATCCACTAAAATGCTCCTTCGGAGTGTCATTAGGAAAGTTCTTAGGATTCATCGTTCATGCCAGAGGGATAGAAGCAAACCCTGAACAAGTCTGAGCGTTAAGGGATATCAAGATACCTTCCACTCGGAAGGAAATGCAAAGTTTGAATGGAAAAGTGGCCGCTCTAAGCCGATTCATCTCCAAGGCGATGGACAAGTGCGTCCCCTTTTTCGAAGCCCTAAAGAAAGACAAGGGAAAGTTCGAATGGACTGACGAATGCTTAACCGCTTTCCTTAACCTAATCAAACACCTCCAGAAACCACCGGTACTCTCGACTCCAAGCGAAGGCGAAGAATTATACCTATACCTTGCTGTGTCATCTCACGCCCTAAGCGCTGCCTTGGTAAGGGATGACAATCGCACGCAACGGCCAGTTTACTTCGTCAGCAAAAGGTTTACTGGGGCAGAAGTCAGATATCCTAAACTTGAGAAGCTAGCATACTGTTTACTAATCATGTCACGGAAACTACGTCACTACTTCCAGTCCAATTCCATCAAAGTTCTGACCGATCAACCACTGAGGCAGGTACTCCATCGTCCCGACACTTCTAGGCGACTACTTAAATGGTGCATTGAACTATGTCAGTATGATATCACCTATCACCCTCGCACCGCCATCAAGGGACAAGCCATGGATGATTTCATTGCAGAATTCACTACCAACGAAGATAAGGAGAAATTGGAAATAGCAGAAGATATCAAGTGGAATCTCTTTGTGGATGGTGCATCGAACGAATAAGGCTCGGGGGCAGGTGTGGTAATAATCACTCCCAGGGGAAACAAACTGCACTATGCTATAAGGTTGGAGTTCGCTGCCACCAACAACGATGCAGAGTATGAAGCAGTGATAGCCGGACTAGAAATTGCCATAGAAATCGGAGCCAATTCTTTGTGTCTTCACAGCGATTCTCAACTTATTGTTAATCAAATACTAGGAGAATTCCAAGCTCGAGAAGAACGACTCATAGCATATTTAAAGAAGACCAAGTTACTTCTCAGCCGATTGGACCACTACTTAGTCAAACACATCCCTCGGGAAGAGAACCAAGAGGCCGACGAATTAGCGAAGCAAGCAAGTGTGATGTAGCTCAGGCCAGGAATGAAGGCATAAGTCGTACGCGACTTATGGAAGGAGTTATGGGTCTGACCGACTCAAGGAAGCAGAAGACATAAGCGACCGACTTAACATGATGGGAGACTTAAGTCATGACCGACTTAAGAGAGTGGAAGACCTAACTAGTGGAGAGGTGCAGATTATCAAAGATATTAAGTCGCCAAGAAGACTTACCGGGTTACGACCTAAGGGAAGTGCTAGGTTACGACCTAAAAGCTATAGGAGCAAGTGCTGGGAATGACTTAACGGAACAAGTGATAAGTCGTCACCGAGTTACGACTTAGTTAAGTCGCACAGTTTTAAAGCGAACCATCTTATGTAGCTGAAACCTGAAGCCTTGGATTTCCTGCCGAGTTAATCTGGACCGTTGTTTCTGAAGTCACTACTATTGATGAGTCGTGATATGTTATTAAGTCGGCAACGACCTAAGTGAATAACTGTCTGTTGTAATTTCTATTATAAGTCGTAAGTCGGCATGGGTTTAAGTCGATAATTCATAAGTCGTTCTGTACATGTCTTGAGTCGTTTGATGTTTAGGTCGTAGCTTTTGAGTCGTAGGTTGGCAAGGCTTGTATTGTGTTGTAAATTTTAAGTCGTATGTCGTCTGTAGTTCTTGAGTCGTACGTGATAAGTCGGTTCCGACTTAGGACTTGTGCATATTTTGTACCGTGTTAGTTGTAGCCTATAAATAGGCAAGTTGGGTCATTTGTAATGGTTGTTGATTTTTGAATAAAATTCTCTTTTGATTGTTGTGTGCTTTCATCTAAATTGGTAGTTGAGTGTAATCTCCTATCTCCTCTTTCGGTTAATCGAGTGCGCTCGATTCAACGATTGTAGAAGCCAATTCGCGGAATCAAGTGCGCTTGATCAACGCTTGAAGAATTGAAGATCTTTAAACCCGGTATCGTGCGCGATCAACGAGTTCGGGATAGCTAGAATTCGGTATCTTCGGATCAACGAATTTGGGCATTTCAGTATCTTCCAATCCACCGATTACTACTTTCACCGATTGAAGATTGTTTTGTTTAATCCGCTGCGTCAGTTTTTGGTATCAGAGCTTGTTCTAACCAATCATAGTTAGATCGAGTCTTGGAGCCGAGAGTTTGAAGTTTGAAGTGATTTGCCGAGCTTGAAGTGTTGAACCGTGATTAAGTTGAAGTGTTCGACTTTGTATCGAAGTTGTTTGATCGGATTTGAGAGGGAGGCCGAAACTTTGTCCATCGTGTTCATCGCGATTTGCAACAAAGTGGAAGTTTTCGATCCGTTTCATTTTGGATCAAAGTCCGAAAAGTGTTTGAATTTTGAGGTGTTGAAGAGTTTGTGAAGATTTCAAGTATGCCGCCAAGAAGAGCTAATCGCCACCAAAGCGTAGAAGCTTTGTATCGAAGAGAAGAAGCTGATGAGATTGAGCAAAGAATCAATGAAAACTTTAGTGAAAAGCTTAACGAAGGAATTAGGCAGTTAGAGAAGCTTATGACGGAGATGAATCAAAATCGGAGAAGGGTTTCACCTGAATCTAACCATGGGGGTAGTAGAGTCTCGCCACATTCCAATCGAGACAGAAGTGTTGAAAATGATCAAGGGCGTGGGAGGAACGTGAATGATCGTGAACGGAGGAATGTAGATAGAAGGGATGATGGTGGTAGACGAGAAGGTAGTAGAGATGTGGGTGGACGAGATAGACAACGATATACTTCTGATTTTGTAGAGGAGTATGATGGTGGTAGTGTTCGAGGAAAAGGACGAGGACAAGGAAGAAATCACTCTGAGTATGATCACAAGTGGGAGTCGGGGATGAAGACTGAAATTCCTGAGTTCAAAGGTGGTATGCAAGCGGAGGAGTTTCTAGATTGGGTGGCTAATGTTGAGGAGATTTTTGACTTCAAAGAAGTTCCAGAACATCGTAGAGTGAAGTTGGTTGCTACAAGGTTGAGGGGTAGAGCTTTGGCGTGGTGGCAGCAAACCAAACTTACACGTGAACGAATGGGAAAGTCAAAAGTTGAATCTTGGGAGAAGATGAAGAAATTAATGAAAGCAACGTTCTTACCTTACAATTATCAATCGCTTATGTATCAGAGATTGCAAAATTTGAGACAAGGGACGATATCTGTGAACGACTATGCTGACGAATTTTATCAACTGATAGCAAGGAATGATATTATGGAGACAGAAGAACAATTGACATCTAAATTCATTGGGGGATTGCGAATGTAGATTCAGGATATGGTTAACATGTTTGATCCCAGATCTGTAGCGGAAGCACACCAGAAAGCGTTGGTTTGGGAGAAACAGGGAAGACGAGGATGAGGTGTGTTTACAAATTCCAACAATCCAGTGAAGGGAGTTAGTGGGAGTTCTAATGTTTCAGAAGCTGTTGCAAAACCAGTTGTGAATGAGGTTGGAAAGATGAAAGTCAATAATGGTTTCAAGTGTTATAATTGCCAAGAAATGGGTCACAAAAGTAGCGAATGTCCAAAGCCGAAGAAGAGAACTATGATAGCGAAGGTTGAGGATGAGGATGAAGAAGCTGAATGTTCCAATTCACCACCTGATGAGGAGGAAAAAGAAGTGACGGGAGACGAAGGTTACAATCTAATGATGAAGAGGTCCTGTTTAACACCAAAGCAAGAGGAGGATTGTAGTTGGTTAAGGAGCAATATTTTTCAGTCAACATGTACTATTCTAGGGAAGGTTTGCAAATTTGTTATTGATGCTGGAATCTGTGATAATATAATTTCTTCAGAAGCTGTGAGAAAGTTGGCGTTGAAGACTGAGAAACATCCAAAACCATACAAGCTAGCTTGGTTGAGGAAAGGCGGGGAGGTGAAGGTTGGATGAAGGGCTCGTGTGAATTTTTCAATTGGAAAGAAATATAAAGACGAAATCTGGTGCGATGTGGTAGATATGGACGTTTGTCATTTGTTGCTGGGGAGACCGTGGCAGTATGATAGGGCGGTGCAACATGATGGGCGTACCAACAGTTATAGTTTCATGTTTGAGGGCACAAAGATTACTCTAGTTCCAAAGAAGCGACAACAGGAGGAAAACAAGATGGAGGAGATTGAAGAGCTTAAAACCTTGTTATCTTTGAAGGAGTTTGTGAAGGAAGTAGAGGAGGAGCCTGAAGTGTTCTTGTTGATTGGGCGAGAGAGTCAGGAAGAGGTTGAAATCCCAGAAGAAGTAAAACCAGTTTTGAAAGATTTTGACGATGTATTTCCAGAGGAGTTACCAACGGAATTGCCACCGTTGAGGGATATACAACATCAGATAGAACTTGTTCCAGGTGCTGTGTTGCCACACAGACCACATTATCGAATGAGTCCGAAGGAACATGAAGAGTTGCGGAGGCAAGTGGAAGAATTGCTTGAACAGGGGCGTGTGCAGGAGAGTTTAAGTCCTTGTGCTGTACCAGCTTTATTGGTACCCAAAGAGGATGGAACGTGGAGGATGTGCACTGACAGTCGAGCATTGAATAAGATTACTGTGAGATATAGATTTCCAATGCCGAGGTTGGATGACTTGTTAGATCAAATAAGCGGAGCTACTATATTTTCGAAGATTGATTTGAAGAGCGGATATCATCAAATTCGTATCAGACCAGGAGATGAGTGGAAGACTGCTTTTAAAACCAGGGAGGGTCTATACGAATGGTTGGTCATGCCATTTGGCTTATCAAATGCACCTAGTACTTTCATGAGGGTGATGAATCAGATTTTTAGACCGTTCATTGGGAAGTTTGTGGTGGTGTATTTCGATGATATACTGATTTACAGTGGGAGTCCAGAGGAACATTTGAATCATCTTAGAGAAGTGCTGATGGTATTGCAACAAGAACAATTCTATGCTGCAACGAAGAAATGCATGTTCATGACACATAGTGTTTTATTTCTGGGGTACGTTGTGTCGGAGGAAGGAATACAGGTTGACCAAAGTAAAGTTGAAGCAATTAGAGATTGGCCGCAGCCCAAGACGATAACGGAAGTTCGTAGTTTTCATTGGTTGGCTTCATTTTATCGAAGGTTTATTCCACACTTTAGTAGTGTGATGGCGCCTGTGACTGATTATATGAAGGGTAAACAGTTTACATGGACGGAGGAAGCAGGAGTTGCTTTTGAACGAATCAAGGAATTGTTGACGACAGCACCAATCCTAGCATTACCTGATTTTCAGTTGTTGTTTGAATTACATACTGATGCGTCAAAGGTTGGGATTGGAGGAGTGTTAAGTCAAAGTGGTCGTCCTATTGCATATTTCAGTGAGAAGTTGTCAGGAGCGAAGATGCGATACAGCACATATGATGTGGAATTCTATGCTGTTGTACAAGCTATTAAACACTGGAGACATTATCTATTTCAGAAAGAGTTTGTTCTGTATACTGATCATGAAGCATTGAAGCATTTGCAAGGGCAAGATAAGATTTCAGCGAGACATGCATCGTGGATTGCATACCTGCAACAGTTTACTTTCGTTGTTAAACACAAGTCAGGGGTGACGAATCGAGTGGCTGATGCTTTAAGTAGGAGGAGTCATTTGTTGACGGCAATGAAAGTTGAGGTGACTGGTTTTGAATTATTGCCGGAGCAGATTGCAGAAGACTCTTATTTTAAGAAATTTGTTGAAAGGGACAATGAAGGGAAGACTGATGAGTTTATGATGGTTGATGGTTTTCTTTTTAAAGGAAATCGATTGTGCATACCGGAGGGTAGTCTGAGAATGAAGATTATCAAGGAGTTACACGAAGAGGGACATGTTGGGAGAGACCGTACCTTACAGTTGATTTCACAGTCTTACTTTTGGCCATCAATGAGGAAAGAGGTAGAGAAGTTTGTGGAGCGTTGTCATATTTGTCAGGTTTTGAAAGGAACTGCGACTAATGCTGGTTTATATATGCCGTTACCTGTGCCTGTAAAACCATGGGTGGATATCAGTATGGATTTTGTTTTGGGTTTGCCTAGAACTCAAAGGGGAAATGATTCTATATTCGTTGTGGTGGACAGATTTTCGAAGATGGCACATTTTATTGCTTGTAAGAAGACGGCGGATGCTGTTCATGTTGCTCAGTTGTTTTTCAAGGAGATCTATCGACTTCATGGATTGCCAGAATCTATTGTGTTGGATAGAGGTACTCGATTTCTGAGTCACTTTTGGTTGAGTCTGTGGAAAATGGTGGGAACGAAGCTGAAATTTAGTAGTGCTTATCATCCGCAAACGGATGGACAGACCGAGGTCGTGAACAGATCGTTGGGAAACTTGTTGAGGTGTCTTGTTCAAGACAATCTGAAGAGTTGGGATGTGAAGTTATGCCAGGCAGAGTTTGCCCATAATCATGCTGTAAATCGAAGTACTGGGTTCAGTCCATTCCAGATTGTATATTCTAGTACGCCAAAAGGACCGTTGGATTTAACGGTAATGCCACATTCAAGGGGGACAGTTAAGAAAGCTGCTGATTTTGTTGATGGGTTGACGGAATGTCATAAAATCGTTAAGGAACGATTGAAGAAAGCAAATGAGAAGTACAAACAATCTGCATATTTGAAACGAAGAAGTGTTAACTTTAATGAAGGTGATTTAGTTTATGCAGTGTTAACAAAAGATCGTTTTCCAATAGGCGCTTATAACAAGTTGAAAGCCAGGAAAATTGGTCCGGTGGAAGTCGTGAAACGAATTAATGAAAATGCTTATAAATAGAAGCTGCTAGAGGGTGTGTACACATCGGATGTATTCAATGTTAAACATCTTGTACCATATCATGGGGATGAACGAACTGATGTGGAAGAATTTACAAATTCGAGGTCGAATTTCTCTCAACCTGGGGAGGATGATGTAGCTCAGGCCAGGAATGAAGACATAAGTCGTACGCGACTTATGGAAGGAGTTATGGGTCGTTACCGACTCAAGGAAGCAGAAGACATAAGTGACCGACTTAACATGATGGGAGACTTAAGTCGTGACCGACTTAAGAGAGTGGAAGACCTAACTAGTGGAGAGGTGCAGATTATCAAAGATATTAAGTCGCCAGGAAGACTTACCGGGTTACGACCTAAGGGAAGTGCTGGGTTACGACCTAAAAGCTATAGGAGCAAGTGTTGGGAACGACTTAACGGAACAAGTGATAAGTCGTCACCGAGTTACGACTTAGTTAAGTCGCACAGTTTTAAAGCGAACCATCTTATGTAGCTGAAACCTGAAGCCATGGATTTCCTGCCGAGTTAATCTGGACCGTTGTTTCTGAAGTCACTGCTATTGATTAGTCGTGATATGTTGTTAAGTCGGCAACGACCTAAGTGAATAACTGTCTGTTGTAATTTCTGTTATAAGTCGTAAGTCGGCATGAGTTTAAGTCGACAATTTGTAAGTCGTTCTGTACATGTCTTGAGTTGTTTGATGTTTAGGTCGTAGCTTTTGAGTCGTAGGTTGGCAAGGCTTGTATTGTGTTGTAAATTTTAAGTCGTATGTCGTCTGTAGTTCTTGAGTCGTACGTGATAAGTCGGTTCTGACTTAGGACTTGTGCATATTTTTTACCGCGTGAGTTGTAGCCTATAAATAGGCAAGTTGGGTCATTTGTAATGGTTGTTGATTTTTGAATAAAATTCTCTTTTGATTGCTGTGTGCTTTCATCTAAATTGGTAGTTGAGTGTAATCTCCTATCTCCTCTTTCGGTTAATTGAGTGCGCTCGATTCAACGATTGTAGAAGCCGATTCGCGGAATCAAGTGCGCTTGATCAACGCTTGAAGAATTGAAGATCTTTGAACCCGGTATCGTGCGCGATCAACGAGTTCGGGATAGCTAGAATTCGGTATCTTCGGATCAACGAATTTGGGCATTTCAGTATCTTCCAATCCACCGATTACTACTTTCACCGACTGAAGATTGTTTTGTTTAATCCGCTGCGTCAAAGTGTGAGAGACATCACCATCTTCGGGGCAGTGACCATCTCAAAGCAACTGGCCCCAAGTTTTGAGCAAGTGAATCTGATAGCTGCAACCGAGGAAGCAACTTGGATGACTCCCATCCGAGACTACCTACAAAGTGGCACACTACCCAACGGGCGTAACGAAGTCAAGAAAATCTTGAGGAAACCATCCCGCTACACAATGCAAGAAGACATCCTCTATCGGCGCGGATTCTCTAACCCGTTATTAAGGTGTGTCGCCGGGAGGGAAGCCAAGGAGATCTTATCCAACATCCATTAGGGAAGCTGCGGAGATCACACCGGAGGACAAACATTAGCAAAAAAGATACTCCGATATGGATATTTCTGGCCCACATTAAGCAAGGACGCCTTAGATTTTGTCAAAAAGTGTGACAGATGCCAGAAGTTTGCTAAGATTCCGCGGCTACCAACAACTGAGATTACTCAAATGACCGGCCCTTGGCCCTTCGCAATATGGGGAATTGACTTAATCGGCGAGCTACCGATAGGCCGAGGCGGGGCCAAATATGCTATAGTGGCAGTTGATTATTTCACCAAATTGGTGGAAGCGGAACCTCTGAATAAAGTATCTTCAGCAAAAGTTATTAACTTCTTGATCAAAAATATTCTATGCAGGTACGGGGTCCCACTCAAAATCATATCAGACAATGGACTTCAGTTTGACAGCGAGGAATTCGCCAACTGGTGCCAAGAGCACGGAATTCACAAAAGCTTTTCATTCGTAACATATCCCCAGGCAAACGGACAAGTCGAAGCCGTCAACAAAATTCTGAAAACTCTAATCAAAAAGAAGCTCGAAAAGTCAAAGGGTGCTTGGGTGGATGAACTCCCTACGGCACTATGGGCCTACCGCACATCTTTCAGAACATCAACGGGGCACACTCCTTTCTCTTTGGCATACGGATCGGAGGCTATGCTCCCAATTGAAACCATTGTGCCTTCCCACCGTAGGATCCACTATAACCCAAAAGAGAATGAAGAACACCTCCACATGTCTTTGGATCTAGTTGAGGAGAGAAGAAATGATGCAGTCCTTAAAGCAGCAGCCCTTAAGCAGAAAGTGGCAGCACGATACAACTCCAAAGTCAAGCATCGTACCTTACAAGAAGAGGATCTTGTCCTCAAGCGAATCTTCCCTCGCCCCGGAGCACTAGACCCAATCTGGGATGGACCATATGTAATTCATAAAGATCTCCACAATGGAGCTTATATTTTGTCAACAGTGGACGGAGAGGTGTTCCAGAGGGCATGGAACATCCAGCACCTCCGTCGATACTTTTCTTAACTTGTACTACCCATATGAAGTGAATTAACAAAGAGAATCAGTGGACGTAGGCTTTTTCATGCCGAACCACTTTAAAAAACCTTGTCTCTTTTTTAACTAGTTCCTTTATATCTTGGCTGCTTGTTAACATTATCCTTTTCTGTTGAACAAAATCCTGTGCATGTAGCATTTCCACTCAAAGCACTCCATGGTGCAACTTCACCTGGGCAAAACCTAACAGGTACTATGCAAATCTATGCCCTCGCCAATGAGACACTTTTGCTCCAACATCCCTCTGCTGCGGGTTAACTCATTGCTCACGACGGCCCTTAAAGCCAACTGTAATGAGCCGATTATAAGCCACCGAGAAGGCCGACTATAGCCGAGGCAGCTCATTACGGCGTTAGGCTCGCCGGCAACTGTGAACCGACTATAAGCCCCAACATAAGGTGTGGCCAGCCAGGGGCAGTTCACAGTTGACGATCGGCACCCACGCTAGCCGGCCACAGTAAATCGAATAATACCCACGATTACGGGCCATAATGGCCCAGGTAGTTACTGTGCGCGATCTCGGCTCCGATGTGTCTTAAGTGCGGCTGTGGTAAAAAAGAATTAACTCCCCGCGGAGGCGTAAGATGGGTGACAAATGTCTCTAAGACCCACAGCTAGGGAAAGTGACTACAAAACCCGTTTGCCACGAACTTAAGCACATCGAAGGCCTTCCGTGATTGGAAGTTTTACTTTTTCATATATTTCAATTTTACTTAAGAAACTTCACTCCTATCCTCTATAACAATCCCTAAAGTACAGGATACAGAGTAGGAGATACTCGCCAATGGGTGTAGGGACTCACAATTGGATGGCAGGGCATTCAACTGCGTTCCTTGCTTGGTCATACGAGATATTCCAAACTGCCATCTACAATTAAAACATGAAAGGCGGTATTTTCTTCTTTTGTGTACAAATACATGACTATAATTTGTTCACACCACACGCTAATGTTGCAAGTCATGAAATTATGTTTTAAAACCAGAACCTGACATCAAACACAATTCAATTACAAGAATATACATAGCTATATTTCTCATACGACATGTCAAAATAGCAACAAACATTCAGAAGACGACAAAATCAGCTTAAGTCAAAGAATTACACATCAAGAATAGAGCTATTTATTACAAGTAGCAAAATATTACAACCTAAAAGCTACTTTACTGTTTTAAGACTAACATCTACAACCCTGTCAAGTCCACAAAAGAGTTTTTCCAGGTATAATTAAGGGGGCGGCTGCATTGGAGTTTTTTCCTTGTCCTGTTGCCCACTTGTCCAGACAGAGAAAGGATTCATTAGTGAGAAGCAACCAAGTTAATGGGGAAACTAAAAAGGAAGACTTACCAACACCTGCTTCTTGGCCATCCTGGTCGTCATCCTCCACTTGCACACCCGCCTCCTCAGCAGTAAGCAACCGCATACCCTCCTTCACCGCCACCTTCTCCTCCATGGCAAATTGGGCAGTGACCACATCCATGCTGAAAGCCGCGCCACCATCTTTATCCACATCAACCTTAGCCTCCTCCAGAGCCCGAAGATAGATCTTAGCCATAACCCTAGGATAATCATCCATCCAGGATAGGTTACCCTGCTTCCAGGTTCGGAAGTACATGTCCTGGAGCATTTCGTCCATCATCCCCTCATTCTCCTCAAACTCCCTCATCCGGGCCTCGGAAGCCGACAACCTTTCAACGGCGGCATCTCTCTCCGATCGGTATCTCGAGCAGTCAACCAGAAGGGATTTCCGCATTTCCTCCATCTCCTCCCTCAACTTGGCTTGAGCAAGCTCTGCAGCCTCAAGTTTCCCGGATAACTCCTCTATCTGCTCAAGATTCGCTTTCCGAACCTCGTCCACCGTGGCAATGGCCATATTTATCTGCTCCTTGCAAGCAGCCTCCATCTTCCACAATTCCGCCTTACTAGCCTCCTCCATAGTCTTCCTCAACCGCCCAGAGGCAACCTCAAGCTGAGAAATCTGAATGGCCTGATCAGCAAGCTGTTTGGCCTGATCCGAAACCATCAATCGTAGTCGGATGTTGGCACTCCCAATCTCCTCTCCAGCCTTAACCAGCCGGGCATGATGCCCCATCAGCTTCCTAGTCTCCTCCGCCACCCGATCAATATTAGCCTTGGCCTCGTCTCCCATGGTAATTACCCGAGTGGTAAGTAAATCGAGATCCAAGGACTTAGCCTCATCGAGCACCCGTACCATGGGATTGCGGGGAAGAAGAGGCTCACCAGTATAGCATAGGAGTTGGGTTGAAGCTGAAATGGGGCCACCTTTAGATATGTGAGGAAGCTGGCTACCCAAGCGTTAAGAGGCGGAATGGCACCACACATGCAGTGGTATCTGCTGTAGGCAAAGTACCCTTCAGGAGGGTCATATGGCATAACTTCTCTCCCTGGCAACAGCATTCGCGCCCTATCAATTCCGAAAGAACGGGAGATGACATCAAGCTGCTCTTCCTTAAGGGAGCTGGGAAAGCAATCGGGCGGGGAGTTCAGAAGCTCTTGAGGGCCGTACCCGTCCACTAGTGATCTCGGGGTAGATCCATGACGCTCCGGACCTGGCTGAACAGGGGGCACTGAGGAAGATTCTCCTTCGCCCTGGGATTTCTTTTTGTCTGATCGAGTTTCTGCTTTTCGAGACATTTATCTCCAACATAAAAAGCGTACTGTTAGAACGGAGGATGTAAACAAGCAAATGCAAAGGTTCATTCGGTAGGGCAAATGCGAAGGTTCATTCGGCAGGGCAAATGTTAAGGTCCATTCGGCAGGACAGATGCAAGAGATCATCCGGTAATTCAAAATAGGCCCATTCGGCATTTAAACATACCTGGTTCGGTAATCAGGTTGATTCAGTAATCAAGTTGGTTCGGCTATCTCAAAACGATGAAGGATGACAGTAACCTAAAGCCTCTATTTATAAGCAAAACATGTCGACCGGACCAACCGGTTCGGCACACCCAAGACCGAACGAAGCCATCTCAACCACAAGAAAACAAAGCGCGGCACCTACAAGCACATACCCCACTTTGGGGAGGAAGTGTTGGATTTATTTCAACCGGTCTCCCCGAACCAAATACCATCTCACCCAACCGAACCAAGTAAGCCGGACCACCCAACATGCTTCCCACCGAACCAGATCCTTCCTAATACCCACCGAACCAGCTCCTTCCTCGTGACTACCGAACCATCACCCAAGACCAAAGGTGCCGGACCAACCCCTACCGAACCACCTCCTGCCGAACTAACATACTCTCCACTCACCACCGAACCAACTCCTCTTCCATGCCTTGCCGGATCAACCACCAGTCCACCTACCACCGGACCAAGTATTACCGGACCAAGACTACAACCCAACCATCACCGGACCAAGTGCTACCGGACCAAAACGTGCCAGGCCAGATCACATCAGCCCAGGCCCACCAGCAACTATACACATCCAAGACCCCTACCCCCAGCCTCACTCTATAAATAGAGGGGCAGGGGTACAACAATGGGGGACAAGTTTGGAGAGCTCAAGCACGGAGAGAACTTTCAAACAACTTTCTTTTACTTGTATCAAAGCTTTGTACTTGTAATCAAAACAAGAGAAGAGAAATAACATATAAAGTGGACGTAGGCACATTCTGGCTGAACCACTATAAATTTGCGTGTCTTTTTACAGTTTAGTCCCTGCTTTTCATATATTTGCATAAATCACCCAAATCACTAAGAACAACATAAGATCTACTAAATCAAACAACTTTGAGGTGTTTGTCCATTTTTTGTGCAAACAACTTCGGTTCCGTTCGAACCCGTAACGGACTTGTATGGATGTATGTCTGACGTTACACTTTGAGATGTAAAGCTGGTTTCTATCAAATACATTTCAGTTGGTGGCGGAGAATTTATTCTCTTAGCTTAATGCCCTTCTCTAAGACGTATGAGCTCAGAGGTTATGTAGTTGATGGTTACTAGTGATACATTCCCAATTTGGTAATGTTGCATGCTAAGTGTTGCTGATCATTTGTTGATCGAAGCATGGCTTTTGTGAAAAGCATAGCTTTGTGGATGAGACTTCGTCGGACCTCACAACCCGAAATGGTCGAAACATGAAGGATGCGGCAAGGTTGTTTAGGGGTAGCACCCTCAGGGTATGTCCATTTCCTCCTGGAAAAAGGTGGTATCATGGTATGGAGCCCATATACTTAACTTATGTGGTTGCTGCAAATTTATTACTTTGTGGTTGTTGGTGTTGAGGATCCTCGGATAAAGGTCGGTAACGACCGGGGATGGCATACTCGTGTGTGGAGTTATCTAGTTACAGCTTCATTGCACCCGAAGCATGAGGTAACTCAGCCTTGTGTTGGTAGAGATCAGGTTAGGTTCTCGGGGCGTCCCTTCAGAGGCGTACCCATGTGGTGTAGGAAGTTCCTTAGCCTGACCATTTGTTGGAAATCCAAAGAAACAATACGCGTCCTGTATGGTTTTAGTTGTATAACCTACCATTTACTTATGGTAGTTTCATTTTCCAAAAGCATAGCGGATTTCTATTTATTCCTTTGTGCAAATAACTGTTTTAAGATCTCACACCAGTCCCATAACTGACCTGGAGTTTATTGTTTCCTTTCTAAAGTCTGGGTGCTCATAATTTTCCACACGGGCAGCCTAGAGTCAGGTTATCAGTTGTTCTGGAGCAAAGTCAGAAAAGTATGCTGTGGAGATCGGGAGGCTAGCTGAATGGCGAGACGTCCTTCCGTATACTATTATCATTACGTTGCGTATTCAATCATATGGGCAGGTAATTATAACTGCCAATGTTGTTTGTTGTTGTGTAATACTCTGATGATGTAATGTATAAACTGATATAGTTCTTTTGTTTAAAGATTATTCATTTATCTATTAAATATTGTTCTGCTGCGATTTTGAGATTCTGATTTTGTTTATGTTTCTTCTTCTTTCTTCTTCTACCTCTTTCTTCTTTAACCTTAATGATTCGGTTTTTCGGCATTCGATGGTTTGTCATTTGATACAGTGGGCGTATTGATGTCGACTTTCGGAAGTCGAAAAATCAGGTCGTTACAGAGTGGTATCATAGCAATTGGTTAAGCGACAACCTTGGCTCTGGTGGGGATTACTCATTAGAAATAGAGTCAGTAGTACTCTATAATGAGTGTGAATGTGAGTGTAATAATAGATATGAGAGCGTATTTGTTAGTGAATATAAAAATTGTTTTGTATTGTGTTGACTTATCGGTTGATTGTTTATAAATTCTGGTCGGTACAGTCTGGACAACTGTATCGATAGGGATTTCTAAACTCTTAAACTAGGCAAACCAACACAGTATTGTTTTCAAAAATAGGGTAAATGAAATAATTTTACCCAAATTATTTTTGTGTATAAAAGGAAATAATTTTTTGAAAATTATTATAGTATATGGATGTTTGATTGTTAGGAAGCAATAATAATCATTGTTGTATGGAAATTAAATAACGAATTGAAATCAAAACCAAAGGTTAAGAAATTCATATACAAATAGGATTTGTAAATGTAAATTGTGAATGTGATTTATAATTTGAAATAGAATTCCAAAGTAATATTTGAAAATAAATTAAAAGGATTTGAAATTTTGAGATTTGGAAAAATCTAAATCTCTTTTTAATTTGAAAATGATTTTCAAAGGTTTTTGAAAAATGTTTTGTAGGGATAAAAGCACTAAACTCTTTTCAGTCGCTGGAAAATAATTTCGTTGATGGCTGCAGCATCATCGGTGTTCATTTTCGAGTTTCCAAGAGAGGAATTGCGGCCCAAATTATTTTAAAAAAAATTGAAGTTCTTTGAGAAATTGAGTTTGGTTTTAGATATAATTAATTTCAAAGATGATTTTGGAAAGACTCTGGAATCTTATTAAAAATAGTTATGGAATAATAAATAAGTTTGAAAACTTATAAAATTCAAATTTAAACTGAAATTAACTTGAGTTAATTTGGATAAAGGTAAATTTGAGAAGTAAGTCTAATAGACTAAATGATTGGAATAAAATTTATTAAGGTGGAAAATAAATTGTAAACGAATAAATAAATTTACATTTGCAAGTAAATGAAATTGAAACTGAATGTTGAGATTTATTTTGAATTTGTAAGTGAAATGGAAAATTTGTCAAATTGGATCAAATGAAGCAAAGTATTGAAATAAAATTAGCAAGTGAAACTAATTAAAGAAATGAAAATTTTAATATGGTTTGAAATAAATTAAATTCCATATTTTTAAATGAAAGTTAAGTTGAATTCATATGGAATTGGAGATCAGGTTTAAATATAAGAAGTATATAGAATATTTATATTGAACTTAAGAAATAAACGGTGAAATTCTTAAGTAAAGTTTGGAATTGAGGAAATATTTTAAGTTTAATAAGTAAATGAAGATTAAACTGGAAGTTGTAAAATGGTGATTGTAAATAAGTGGATAGAAATGAAAATAAATGTGAATAAAAGAAAAGAAAATTGATATAGCTAATAATCAATTGGAATAAAATACGTAGGATGTAACGTACATTATTTTATTCGCATAGCGATTTGTTCCAGAATTCGAGCACAGAATTTCGAGATAGTTATATCGATTTGAGTTAGGATTTTTCATTCGATTTTAGACGGCGAACCTTGGATATGTATTTTTGGTTGATTCTGGAAATTCTCTATCATAGTATTCGCAAGGAGAATGACGGTTTCTGATCAAGAAACAAGATCTGAGTTTGCACTAGGAAGTCGGGTGAATGATACTAGTTCGAAAGTGAAATTGTGTGATCGAGTGAGCGATCGAATTTGATATTGCGTACGAATGATATGTGTACATCGTACGGGATAAGTACAACAAATATTGAAAAGTTTGTAATTGAATTGAACAAAAAGATTTTGAATGTTGTAATAAGACATTGTTACTAAGTAGTATACAGGTGTTTTAAAAGGAAAAGGGAATTGGATTTTTGATTTCGAAGCTAAAATTTAATTGCTCGATAAAAGGTATGTATTTAAATTTCAATATGAAATTTGATGATTTTCTGATCTAGCCACTTGGCCTTTTTGTTTTCTTTTGAAATCTGGGGGCCCATTGTGGCATTTTGTAGTCGTACCGAGCTAGCCGCGCAAAGGAGACGCTGGCGAAATTTTTCGAAAATTTAGGGAGTTAGAAATTTTTTGAAAAATTTGGATAATTTAAAATTTGAATTTGAATTGAAATTTGAATTATTGAGAAATTTTGAAGATTTAAAATTTGAATTTGAATTATAATTTGAATGGTTGAATAAGTAAAAGTTGTTTGGAACTTATGGTTGAGTTTCAGAAGTTAGTAAGAGTAATAATGTGCCTTTAATGAAAAGATTATTTTGGAAAGTTGTTTAAAACTATTTGGTTTTAGGAAAATGATAAACGGGTTATGGTTCATTCTTCTTAACTAGTAATTTCGGGACGAAATTCTTTTAAGGAGGGAAGAATGTGACGACCCAGAATTTTGTACATTTGAAATTGAAATATTTAATTGATTTTAAATATTTGAATGTTAGTTCAACTTTAATTTCAAATATCAATATGAATTTGGCAATTAAATTTAATTATTAAAACTGGATAAAATATTGTATCTTTAGTTTTGAGCTCGTTAAAAATAATTTGAAGTCTTGTAAATTCTATATTGATAATACTTTGGATAATAAAAGCTTCAGAATTGAATTTAAATGTGTTTTGTTCAGTTTTGAATTTATATCGTTTAAATCGATATTTAAAAATTGCCTTCCGAGGCACAGTCTTAGAATTCGATGAAATCAGTTCCAGTGGATCCGTAATATTGTATTATTATCGGATTTCAGTTTTCGTAGTATTTGGAGTTGTTGTGTGATCATACGATAGGCAAACGCGCTAAAATCTGTATCGAAAAATTAATATTATAACTGGTCCAAAAAGCTATCTTTTCCATATGATCGAGTTTGGCCTCGAAACCTTTTCCATTGCGTTCGGAATAGGGGTATAACCTTATAAACGCCTAGTGGCATGCCTCGATAGGAGGTCGAGATTTTTGGCTTTGTTTTCTCAATGATTTAAATTTTAAAATATAATATGTATGTAATAATGTTTTCACAAGGCAGGTGATACACGTTTATTCCTTCTTCAAAACACTTGGCAAATTGAAGACACGCGTTCGTTCTTCTTTATAAAACAAAAACAATTATTCTCGTTCAAAAGAAATCAAAACGAAAATAAAAGAAATCCTTCTTCGTTTTAGATCAGAAATCAATGGCCGAAACAAACAAAATTTCCTCTCCAATCGATCGTCCAAAATAAAAAAATAAAATAAATAGGTGAACGAATCGAGTTCGTTCTAAAGCAGTTCGCGATCGATGGAAATCAGATTCGAGCTCGCATGTAGGTTGCGAGCATAGAGCACGTGGCGGCGGTGGGGGGGGTGCTAGAAGGGTTTCGCGAGGAATCACGTTCGATAGAAGGGGTTGTTCGTGAAGTGGCAGCAAGGGTTTCGATTGTTGAAGGGAAACGATTGAACTCGAGTTCGAATTTCAGAAAGTAAGGTGATGTCGTAGTGAAGAAGCCTCGGCTTGGACGCAAGACGAGTACGTCGCGACCGGGTGGAGGTGCAGGGGGTGATGGCTGCGCATCTGGATTGCCACGCCCGTGGGTTGGGCTCGAAATTGGGGCATCGCAATCTTTACGGTTAGGTATTTTGACAATCTATTTATTAAATTTATATATTTATATATATATATACATTTTGTAGGAAAAAAATATAACAGGTTTCTGTTTTAATATATATACATATATAAATATAAGATATTTGAAGAAAAATAAGGAAGATTTATTTAGTTAGAATTAATGTGTTAACTAATTTAAAATTTATTAAAAAGGAAATTAAATGTTCAATTTTCTAGAATATTAATAAACCATATATGTTTATACAAGGTCTAAAATCGAGAAACAAGTCGGAATGGAAATGAGTTGAAAATGGGTTGCATGCATAGTTAAAGGTGAGATCTTCTCACTCAAATTAAAATAACTTAAATTTCAGTTATTGATTGATTGTTTGGATGTGATAGTATATATGATAGTAGTATATATATATATTTGGAGTGATTGATTTCCCGCATTATATAGCGGATGAGACCCTATGCGTCGCATAATAGCAGATGATATTATATAATCCCATATACCGTGATATTCCACCTCGAAGTGGAATTGGTATTTAATTATTGTGCTAACATCTGTGGATGCAGGGAAACAGGTTGGAGGGATCCAACTGGATTTCCTCACATTGTTGAATTTATTTGTATATGTTGTGATGAGATAATCTATGAATGATTATATTGGTGTGAATGATTATATTGATAAATGGAATTTATTTGAAGGCTATAGTTTAGCCGAATATATTTTTGGTATCGTAGGATAACAGAAATAAATAAAATTGGATTTTTGGTAATTAAAGTAGAAAATTTGGAGTAAAATTAATTTTAGAAAATTGGATAAATTTAAAGGAAGGAATTTAAAAGTATAAAAGTTGATTTTTGTAATCTTATCAAATCAATTCCAAAATATGGGAAAAAGATTTTGATAAATGGATTTCGAGTGATATTGTCTAAAAGTTAGAGAATTTATTTAAAATTCAGATTTTAAATAGTTTGGAAGAAATAAAGGAATTTTTTTTAAAAGATAATAAATTTAGAAATAAATTTGGAATTTGATTTGGTGTTTGAAAGTGAATATTTGGAAATCGATTTGAAAATTGTATATCAATGGATATTTTGGAAATGTAAATTCACAATGGGAATTTATAAAGGAATGAGTTATTTGTTTTAAAAATAAATATTGATTTATTTTAAAAAGTGTGGAAAGAAATTACGGATTTGGAATGTAAATTGAAATAAGTCAAGAAGGATTTATTAATTGATTTAAATGGATCATTTTGAAATGGAAAGTGTATTTTCACTGGAAAGCCGAGTATGTTTTCAATATAGCTTATAAATATAAATTGGAAGTTTTAAGGATGGTTTTAAGAAAAGATGCTTTGGAGAAATTATTTTCTTAAGTTGCTTTTAAATCTTTAAAGTAAAGATTTATTTAATTAATTATAGAAGTGATATTTTAAAGATTTAGTTGATATTGGTTTAGAAAATGGTTATTTAAATAGTTATACTCTATCAAATAATTTCATTTTTTTAAAATTAGAATTGGGCTTGAAGTTTATATGAGATATTAGTATAATATTTTCATAACTAATATTTGAGTAAGTGTTTAAAAATAGTTTTTATTCTAAATGTTTCCAAGTATATATTTTTGGATAAGTGATTTAAATTATTTTAAATTATTCGGACTCGGCAAATTTTTCAGTGGAAATAAATAATATTTGAAATTTATTCCGCGTGAGGAAAGTGATTTGAAATTGTTTTCAAAATGTTGAAGTGTTAAAAATATATTTGCGAAGTTATTTTGTAAATAAATAATTTGGGGAAAATTATTTAAATCTGGTGAATGTTGTGAATGTTGTTTGATAGTTAAATAACCAACTATCAATATTGACCTTTAAATGGCATTTAAATTTCGATGCGACCGGGGGTCGGATTCCAAATGGATATCCGAAATCCACATCGAATCTTTGTGATGGATCTTTTGTTTAAAAGATCAAAGTGGAAATTTGTTGTGATTTACTTGAAATCTGAATGTGACACTTATTTTTTTTAAATAAGCGCTCATTATTCGGTTAAGCCAGGAGAGGACTTTGTGTCATAAAACCCATTCTGAATAATGATACGACAAAATGGGATTGCATTTGAAGTTGGTGTTGAAGACTAGGTATTTTCGAAAACGAAAGGATTACCTGTCGAATGTCTCTACACCGAGTTGCTCCGGTATAGAGATTTTATCACCCTTTGTAATGGGGAGTCCGAACGTGATTAGTGAATATCCGGATTGCAAGGGCTTCTTTTAAGTGCCATCGGTTCCGTTCGAACACGGAACGGACTTGTATGGATGTATGTCTGACGTTACACTTTGAGATGTAAAGCTGGTTTCTATCAAATACATTTCATTTGGTGGCGGAGAATTTATTCTCTT
This sequence comes from Allium fistulosum, assembly GCA_030737815.1. Taxonomy (NCBI): domain Eukaryota; kingdom Viridiplantae; phylum Streptophyta; class Magnoliopsida; order Asparagales; family Amaryllidaceae; genus Allium; species Allium fistulosum. Next base: position 1,110,917,838 of record CM060907.1, on the reverse strand, counting down.
AGCTTAACACCCTTCTCTAAGACATATGAGCTCAGAGGTTATGTAGTTGATGATTACTAGTGATACATTCCCAATTTGGTAATGTTGCATGCTAAGTGTTGCTGATCATTTGTTGATCGAAGCATGGCTTTTGTGAAAAGCGTAGCTTTGTGGATGAGACTTCGTTGGACCTCACAACCCGAAATGGTCGAAACATGAAGGATGCGGTAAGGTTGTTTGGGTGTAACGCCCTCAGGGTATGTCCATTTCCTTCTGGAAAAAGGTGGTATCATGGTATGGAGCCCAGATACTTAACCTATGTGGTTGCTGCAAATTTATTACTTTGTGGTTGTTGGTGTAGAGGATCCTCGGATAAAGGTTGGTAACGACTGGGGATGGCATACTCGTGTGTGGAGTTATCTAGTTACGGCTTCATTGCACCAGAAGCATGAGGTAACTCGGCCTTGTGTTGGTAGAGATCCGGTTAGGTTCTCGGGGTGTCCCTTCAGAGGCGTACCCATGTGGTGTAGGAAGTTCCTTAGCCTGACCATTTGTTGGAAATTCAAAGAAACAATACGCGCACTGTACGGTTTTAGTTGTATAACCTACCATTTACTTATGGTAGTTTCATTTTCCGAAAGAATAGCGGATTTCTTTTTATTCCTTTGTGCAAATAACTGTTTTAAGATCTCACACCAGTCCCATGACTGACCTGGAGTTTATTTTTCCCTTTCTAAACTCTGGGTGCCCATAATTTTCCACACGGGCAACCTAGAGTCAGGTTATCAGTTGTTCTGGAGCAAAGTCAAAAAAGTATGCTGTGGAGATCAGGAGGCGAGATGGATGGCGAGACGTACTTCTGTATACTATTATCATTCCGCTGTGTATTCAATCATATGGGCAGGTTATTATAACTGCCAATGTTGTGTGTTGTTGTGTAATACTCTGATGATGTAATGTATAAACTGATATAGTTCTTTTGTCTAAAGATTATTCATTTATCTATTATATATTGTTCCGTTGCGATTGCGAGATTTTGATTTTGGTTCTGTTTCTTCTTCTTTCTTCTTCTACCTCTTTCTTCTTTAACCCTAATGATTCGGTTTTTCGGCATTCGATGGTTCAGCATTTGATACAGTGGGCGTATTGATGTTGACTTTTGGAAGTCGAAAAATTGGGTCGTTACAGAGTGGTATCAGAGCAATTGGTTAAGCGACAACCTGGGCTCTGGTGGGGGTTACTCATTAGAAATAGAGTCAGTAGTACTCTAGAATGAGTGTGAGTGTAATAATAGATATGAGCATGTATTTGTTAGTGAATATAAAAATTGTTTTGTATTGTGTTGACTTATCGGTTGATTGTTTATAGATTTTGGTCGGTACAGTCTGGACAACTGTATCGATAGGGATTTCTAAACTCTTAAACTAGGCAAACCAACACAGTATTGTTTTAAAAAATAGGGTAAATGAAATAATTTTACCCAAATTATTTTTGTACATAAAAGGAAATAACTTTTTGAAAATTATTATAGTATATGGATGTTTGATTGTTAGTAAGCAATAATAATCATTGTTGTATGGAAATTAAATAAGGAATTGAAATCAAAACCATAGGTTAAGAAATTCGTATACAAATAGGATTTGTAAATGTAAATTGTGAATATGATTTATAATTTGAAATAGAATTCCAGAGTAATATTTGAAAATAAATTAAAAGGATTTGAAATTTTGAGATTTGGAAAAATCTAAATCTCTTTTTAATTTGAAAATGATTTTCAAAGGTTTTTGAAAAATGTTTTGTAGGGATAAAAGCACTAAACTCTTTTCAGTCGCTGGAAAATAATTTCGTTGATGGCTGCAGCATCATCGGTGTTCATTTTCGAGTTTCCAAGAGAGGAATTGCGGCCCAAATTATTTTAAAAAAAATTGAAGTTCTTTGAGAAATTGAGTTTGGTTTTAGATATAATTAATTTCAAAGATGATTTTGGAAAGACTCTGGAATCTTATTAAAAATAGTTATGGAATAATAAATAAGTTTGAAAACTTAGAAAATTCAAATTTAAACTGAAATTAACTTGAGTTAATTTGGATAAAGGTAAATTTGAGAAGTAAGTCTAATAGACTAAATGATTGGAATAAAATTTATTAAGGTGGAAAATAAATTGTAAACGAATAAATAAATTTACATTTGCAAGTAAATGAAATTGAAACTGAATGTTGAGATTCATTTTGAATTTGTAAGTGAAATGGAAAATTTGTCAAATTGGATCAAATAAAGCAAAGTATTGAAATAAAATTAGCACGTGAAACTAATTAAAGAAATGACAAATTTAATATGGTTTGAAATAAATTAAATTCAATATTTATAAATGAAAGTTAAGTTGAATTCATATGGAATTGGAGATCCGGTTTAAATATAAGAAGTATATAGAATATTTATATTGAACTTAAGAAATAAACGGTGAAATTCTTAAGTAAAGTTTGGAATTGATGAAATATTTTAAGTTTAATAAGTAAATGAAGATTAAACTGGAAGTTGTAAAATGGTGATTGTAAATAAGTAGATAGAAATGAAAATAAATGTGAATAAAATAAAAGAAAATTGATATAGCTAATAATCCATTGGAATAAAATACGTAGGATGTAACGTACATTATTTTATTCGCATAGCGATTTGATCCAGAATTTCGAGATAGTTATATTGGTCCGAGTTAGGATTTTTCATTTGATTTTCGACGGCGAACCCTAGATATGGATTTTTGGTTGATTCTGGAAATTCTCTATCATAGTTTACGGCTATGCAAGGAGAATGACGGTTTCTGATCAAGAAACCAGATCTGAGTCCGCACTAGGAAGTCGGGTGAACGATACTAGTTCGGAAGTGAAATTGTGTGATCAAGTCAGCGATCGAATTTGATATTGCGTACGAATGATATGTGTACATCGTACGGGATAAGTACAACAAATATTGAAAAGTTTGTAATTGAATTGAACAAAAAGATTTTGAATGTTGTAATAGGACATTGTTACTAAGTAGTATACAGGTGTTTTAAAAGGAAAAGGGAATTGGATTTTTGATTTCGAAGCTAAAATTTAATTGCTCGATAAAAGGTATGTATTTAAATTTCAATATGAAATTTGATGATTTTTTGATCTAGCCACTTGGCCTTTTGTTTTCTTTTGAAATCTACGGGCCCGTTGTGGCATTTTGTAGTCGTACCGAGCTAGTCGCGCAAAGGAGACGCTGGCGAAATTTTTCGAAAATTTAGGGAGTTAGAAAAATTTTGCAAAATTTGGAAAATTTAAAATTTTAATTTGAATTGAAATTTGAATTATTGAGAAATTTTGAAGATGGAAAATTTGAATTTGAATTATAATTTAGATGGTTGAATAAGTAAAAGTTGTTTGGAACTTATGGTTGAGTTTGAGAAGTTAGTAAGAGTAATAATGTGTATTTAATGAAAAGATTTTTTTGGAAAGTTGTTTAAAACTGTTTGGTCTTGGGAAAATGATAAACGGGTTATGGTTCGTTCTTCTTAACTAGTAATTTCGGGACGAAATTCTTTTAAGAAGGGAAGAATGTGACGACCCAGAATTTTGGACATTTGAAATTGAAATATTTAATTGATTTTAAATATTTGAATGTTAGTTCAACTTGAATTTCAAATATCAATGTGAATTTGGCAATTAAATTTAATTATTAAAACTGGATAAAATATTGTATCTTCAGTTTTGAGCTCGTTAAAAATAATTTGAAGTCTTGTAAATTCTAAATTGATAATACTGAAGATAATAAAAGCTTCAGAATTGAATTTAAAAGTGTTTTGTTCAGTTTTGAATTTATATCGTTTAAATCGATATTTAAAAATAGCCTTCCAAGGCACAGTCTCGGAATTCGACAAAACTAGTTCCAGTGGATCCGTAATATTGTATTATTATCGGATTTCAATTTTCGTAGCATTTGGAGTTGTCGTGTGATCGTACGATAGGCAAACGCGCTAAAATCTGTATCGAAAAATTAATATTATAACTGGTCCAAAAAGCTATCTTTTCCTTATGATCGAGTTTGGCCTCGAAACCTTTTCCATTGCGTTCGGAATACGGGTATAACCTTATAAACGCCTAGCAGCACGCCTCGATAGGAGGTCAAGATTTTTGGCTTCGTTTTCTCAACGATTTAAATCTTAAAATATAATATGTATGTAATAATGTTTTCACATGGCAGGTGATACACGTTTCTTCCTTCTTCAAAACACTTGGAAAATTGAAGACACGGTTCCTTCTTCTTTATAAAACAAAAACAATTATTCTCGTTCAAAAGAAATCAAAACGAAAAGAAAAATAAAATAAATGAAATCCTTCTTTGTTTCAAATCAGAAATCAATGGCCGAAACAAATGAAATTTCCTCTCCAATCGATCGTTCAAAATAAAATAAAAAAATAAATAGGCGAACGAATCGAGTTTGTTCTAAAGCAGTTCGCGATCGATGGAAATCAGATTCGAGCTCGAATGTAGGTTGCGAGCGTAGAGCACGTGGCGGTAGGCCTGTCAATGGTACGAACCCGCCCTATTTATGCGGGTACGGGTTTTTCCTTTTACTACCCAAGCCCGACTCAGGCCCGATCCGGGTCGGGTATGGTTTTATCAAAACCTGGTCCGGTTAGGGCCCGACCCGGCTATTAGTTTTTTGTCGTATCAAAATATGGGTGCGTATGTTATTTATTTACCAGTTTGTTTGTTTACATGTAGATATTTTTGCATACTTTTGTTATGAGATTGACTACATTACCGTCCAATTTATATGTTAACATTTTTTGTATACAAATTTAACCAAAGTTGCAGTTTTAAAATATGGTTTGAACATAAATATTCTAGGTTACGTATACGGTTATTACCCAGTGGGTTCAAAAAGCCCGATGGGCCGGGCTCGGATATTGGGTTGAAATATCCTGCGGGTTCGAGCCGGGCTCGGGTTTAAATTATTGTAATTGGACCCGGGTCCGGGTTTTTTAATACCCGGACCGAACCCTGCCCATTGACAGGCCTACGTTGCGGGGGGGTGCCAAAAGGGTTTCGCGAGGAATCGCGTTCAATAGAAGTGGTTGTTCGTGAAGCGGCAGCAAGGGTTTCGATTGTTGAAGGGAAACGATCGAACTCGAGTTCGAATTTCAGAAAGTAAGGTGATGTCGTAGTGAAGAAGACTTGGCTTGGACGCAAGGCAAGTACGTCGCGATAGGGTGGAGGCGTAGGGGGTGATGGTTGCGCATCTGGGTTGCCGCGCGTGTGGGTTGGGCTCGAAATTAGGGCATCGCAATCTTTATAGTAAGGTATTTTGACAATCTATTTATTAAATTTATATATTTATATATATACATTTTATAGGAAAAAAATATAACAGGTTTCTGTTTTAATATATAAACATATATAGATTTAAGATATTTGAAGAAAAATAAGGAAGATTTATTTAGTTAGAACTAATGTGTTAACTAATTTAAAATTTATTAAAAAGGAAATTAAATGTTCAATTTTCTCGAATATTTGGAGTGATTGATTTCCCGCATTATATAGCGGATGAGACCCTATGCGCCGCATAATAGTGGATGATATTATATAATCCCATTTACCACGATATTCCATCTTGAAGTGGAATTGGTATTTAATTGTTGTGCTAACATCTGTGGATGTAGGGAAACAGGTTGGAGGGATCCAACTGGATTCCTCACATTGTTGAATTTATTTGTATATGTTGTGATGAGATAATCTGTGAATGATTATATTGGTGTGAATGATTAAATTGGTAAATGGAATTTATTTGAAGGCTATAGTTTAGCCGAATATATTTTTGGTATCGTAAGATACCAGAAATAAATAAAATTAGATTTTTTGAAATTAAAGTAGAAAATTTGGAGTAAAATTAATTTTAGAAAATTGGATAAATTTAAAGGAAGGAATTTAAAAGTATAAAAGTTGATTTTTGTAATCTTATCAAATCAATTCCAAAATATGGGAAAAAGATTTTAATAAATGGATTTCGAGTGATATTGTTTAAAAGTTGGAGAATTTATTTAAAATTCAGATTTTAAATAGTTTGGAAGAAATAAAGGAATTGGTTTTAAAAGATAATAAATTTATAAATAAATTTGGAATTTGATTTGGTGTTTGAATTAAATTTGGAATTTGATTTGGTGTTTGAAAGTGAATATTTGGAAATCGATTTGAAAATTGTATACCAATGGATATTTTGAAATGTAAATTCACAATGGGAATTTATAAAGGAATGAGTTATTTTTTTTAAAAATAAATATTGGTTTATTTTAAAAAGTGTGGAAAGAAATTACGGATTTGGAATGTAAATTGAAATAAGTCAAGAAGGATTTATTAATTGATTTAAATGCATCATTTTGAAATGGAAAGTGTATTTTCACTGGAAAGCCGAGTATGTTTTCAATATAGCTTATAAATATAAATTGGAAGTTTTAAGGATGGTTTTAAGAAAAGATGCTTTGGAGAAATTATTTTCTTAAGTTGCTTTTAAATCTTTAAAGTAAAGATTTATTTAATTAATTATAGAAGTGATATTTTAAAGATTTAGTTGATATTGGTTTAGAAAATGGTTATTTAAATAGTTATACTCTATCAAATAATTTCATTTTTAAAAAATTAGTTTTGGGCTTGAAGTTTATATGAGATATTAGTATAATATTTTCATAACTAATATTTGAGTAAGTGTGACGACCCGTAAATTTAACTGGTTTTAATAACGTTATTAATTGAAATTTTGAGAAATTGTAAACAATAAAATTTTGAAATAAAAATTTAATATTTGAAATACGTCTAGTTAAACATAGCAACTGGTAAATTTTCATCCGAAAATATGAAAGTTTATTTCGTGTGTAATTTTATTTCAATTTAATCAGTTAGTAATCGATGAAAATAAAACGTTTTCGAAACCTGAATATTTTACATAGAAAAATTCTAAATCATCTTCTGAGCAAGACGTCATTTTTCATTTTTCGAAATTCGGACTTCTTTAGCTCCGTCGATCTTATTTTTCTGCGTTTTTCTTGCATTTTCCGCTAGTTGTGTTTGATGTGTGTTTAGTGTTTGATGATAACAAAATATATATATCGAATTATAAATGTGTTTACCAATACAGGAATAAATATTCGTGTTGAAGTAATAATACTATTGCACAGAATTTAACAAATTCAAACAGTATTTTTATTTCAAATATAATATTTTATTCAGTGCAAAGTTTTCAGTATTTTATTCAGTACAAAGTTTTCAGTATTTTATTCAGTACACTGATTTTTACATTTCATAATTTCATACATTACACTGATTTCATATTTACAGTTCACTCTCATTCATACAATTCATTGTTACATTTCTATCCTCACTACATCACTCATACACTCAGTCTTCTGCATCTGCACTGTCCAGCTCCAGTATTTGTCTTGTCTCCTGTGTATGTAACGACCCGATATTTTCAACCATTCGCATCCATTATAAGTGTATAGGTAGACACTCATGCCGGAGTTGAATTGCTCAAAATACCGCGTTGTAATTAAAATTTGGCAAATCTCAGAATATACAGTAAATAAATATAATCACAGATCACAGACACAGAGTAAAATAATGCAGCGGAAGTAAAAGAAATAGTAGTTCATGAAGCTACTATCTAAATATGTCAGAGTTACATAAGATACAACAGAAGAAATAGAGTACAACAAAAGTCTCAATAAATTAACCAAGTACAAGCTGAGTAGAACAACGGAACTGAAATAGATAGGACAAGACAAGCAGATAATCTCCAGCGATTCAAATCTCCAAGCGAGTGGAAATCCAAATCTGTGAATAACTCAGGCTGACCCGAGCGTAAAGCAAAACACAAAACACTCGAGTCAGGACAATATATACTTATATAATGTAAACCAACTTAAGCGAACTGTAATAAGGGTACAAGTAAATTAGAAGATGCTTTGGACCGCCCATCCTCTAAGGATCTGTTAAACTATCTACTATGTAGTAATATACGCTATATAATAATGTCTAATATAAAATAAACATACTTTTAAATAGCATTAAGGCTTTACATTTTCCACCTTAACACGTAATAGTCCCAGTAGTCTATCCAGTATTAGCATACTCCCAAAATGGGAGCTACCCTCGATACTCCACAGGCTACGGGAGAAATCACAAATCGTAGTAAAGCTCGATATGGTAGGTGACACGGCACAACTAGGCAAAGCCAAGGTAGATATACCAATTACGCACACGAACTGATGGAGCACATAGCAGCCACTATCGTCCACCTCGAACAACACTCCCAAATCGGAGGATGGCCATCTAATCAATCACAAGTAAGAGTATAATATCGAAGAAATGTGTCCGAGAAGAGGTGCTACCTCACTGGTCCGAGATCGCTCATGTTTTAGCCACCTTATGCCAACTCACGAGAGTTGGGTCCACGTAACATACCTTAAGAATGTCACCACCATCCTACTTCATTCTGGAATCTCCACCGCGTACACGGTTGTCAAAGTGGTTTTCGGTATCGACAGAGAGTATGTCCATATCCGATCCCGGTCTCTTTGCCAACCAATCGTTATTATAACCCGTGGTTATAACTTTTAAAAACAGTTTATACTTCAAAATAGAATATCATTTCAAATCCATCTTTATCAAAATAAAGATTAAATCAATTCCAAACCATTTCCATATTTTTAAAATATCATATCATTTCAAAACTTCATTTCAAATCATTTTAATATTCCAAATATCATTTGAGTTCAAATCTAAATATTCAACTTTAAATACCTTTTAAATTTAAAGATATACTTCATTTATTATCATTTCAAGTCACCTTTTAAATAGTTTATATTCCAATCAAATAATTCATTTAAACCTTTTAAAAGTGTAATTATTATATTTTCAAATCAAGTATTCAATTTCCAAAGTTTCAAACCATTCTAAGTTCGTTTACTAAGTCAAAAACCCTAATTATTAAAATTTCACAGCATTTTAAAACAACTGCTATAGGTTATATTTGAAAACATTTTTAATTCAGCAAAGACAGCACTTAAAACTGCTGTTAAAACTCTGTTTTAGTTGAATTATAGTTCAAAACAGAAAAGACAGCATTTCAGAAGTGCTGCGGTAGTTCAGATTTCAAAACAAGGGTTCAATTTGGTTTCAGCAAAGACTGCAGACCATTATAGCATTTCCAAAGAATGCTATAATAGGCCTGAGTTCAATATTAGCCTATAAGTTCCACTACAGCAACTACAGCATTTCAGAAATGCTGTAATAGCTCTTTTTACACAATTTTAGTTCAAAACAGAATCTATAGCATTTCTGAATGCCATTAAAAGTTAATTTCAGGTGTTAGTGTATTTCCAGCAATTAAATAACTTTAATTTAAAACACAAAAACATTTTTAAAATCATATTTTAACTTTTAAAATGTTCATTTACATATCATTTAACATATATCTTTTTCACAATAAATTTCTTATAATTAAATCCAAATTTCAACAATTTACTTAATGTTGGGTATATTTTGACCCTACCGGACCAAACATCCACCATGTTCAACTCCCCACCGAATCAGTCTATGCCGAATCAACCTACACGCCGGTCCAAACTACACGACCGGACCAACTCCTCGCCGAATCAAACTACACGACCGGAACAACTCCCCACCGAATCAGTCTATGCCAAATCAACCTACACGCCGGTCCAAACTACACGACCGGACCAACTCTTCGCCGAATCAACCTACACCGGACCAACTCCTCACCGAATCAACCTACCACCGAATCAAGGGATGCCGAACCAAGGTGTTCCAGGCCAGATTGTCTCAGCCCAGGCCCGCCAGCTGCTATATACCTCCAAGACCCCTACCCCCAGCTTCACTCTATAAATAGAGGGGCAGGGATACAACAATGGGGACAAGTTTTTGAGAGCTCAAGCATGGAAGGAACTTTCAAACAACTTTCTTTTACTTGTACCAAAGCTTTGTACTTGTAATCACAACAAAAGAAGAGAAATAACATATAAAGTGGACGTAGGCACATTCTGGCTGAACCACTATAAATCTGCGTGTCTTTTTACAGTTTAGCCCCTGTTTTTCATATATTTGCATAAATCACCCAAATCACTAAGAACAACATAAGATCTACTAAATCATACAACTTTGAGGTGTTTGTCCATTTTTTGTGCAAACATTTTTGGTGCTTTCACTGAGAAGTTGAAGCTCGAAGCTCCAGCTTCATCCGCTTAGAAAGTTTTCCTAACAGCATCATCCGCCACTTGGAAAACATGCCTCCCAAACAGAGAAAAGATGTTAACAAAGGAAAAAACATCGCATCCAGTAGCCTTCCTGATCCAGCTATCGCAAATCAAGTAAATCCTCCTCCTCCAGCAACGGTAACAAATGGAGGACAGGCTAACCCCACCACTCCTGCCACAGAACAGCCTGCAGCAATTACTAGGGCAGATTTGGACAGAGTTGTTGTTGAAGTGACTAACCGCTTCACGTCCCAGCAGGAAGCCTTGGTGGACCATCTCATGTCACGCTTGAGGGACGCTGAAGAATCCAACCGCAACACTGAATCATGGGGCGAGTCCCAATCTGGAGGATCTCAGAGACAGCAAAGATCTTCCTTCTTCGAAGGAGCTAACGGCAGGAGTAGCCGTGGTAGGAGCCGAGACCGAGCTCAGCCCGAAGTTAGGCCTGAGGAAACGTTTGGTGCCGAACCCAACGGGGAAGGTACCGGGCGGAGGTCAACTGCAGCTGAGCCTGTCATGCTGCCTAACCACAGAAACACCAGTGAACGGGGCCGAGCTAGAGTTCAGCCCGAAGTTGGACCCGAGGAAGTGCTTAGATCAGAACCCAACAGGGGAAGATCAAGGCAAGGGCCAACTGTAGCTGATCCAAGCATGCTCCCAGAAGATCAAAGGCAGCCACTGGAAAATATGAGGAATGATAGACGATACCATCCCTACAGGTTGTCTGGTCGGAATCAACCCCACAGAACGGAACCAAACTCATTTCTGTCCGCTCCAAATTCTGATGAAAGGATGGCACGCTTATTCAGAGAGTGTGTCCAACGGGAGCAAAGAGATCGAGGGATAGGCGCTAGGGTAACCAGCCCTTTCGCCCGCAATATCGAAATTGCTATCACCCCCCGAGAATGGAAGATGCCAACAATGGAACCTTACAAAGGAACCTCCGATCCCGTTGTACACTTACAGAGGTACACGCAGCATATGCTCATGAGTGGAGCAACAGAGGGAGTGCTGTGCAAATGCTTCCCGCTCTTCTTAGCAGATCTTGCTACCTCCTGGTTCTGTCATCTACCCCAAGGATCCATCAGCTCGTGGGAAATGTTGAAAGAAAAATTCATCAGTCAGTTCCGCATTCATGTGGAGCAACCTAAGGACGCTTATTCCTTATCCAGCGTCAAACAGAAACCTGGAGAAAAGCTGCAGCAATACCTAACCAGATTCAACGCCGCAGCAGCCGCAGTTCAAGATGCCGATGAGAAGCTTATCCTAATGGCCCTCTGCAGTGGGGTGCATCCGGACACTAAATTTGCTAGGAGATTGACAAAAGAAAAACCAGCTACTTTACCCGATTTCTTCCATGAAGCCGGGAAATACATGAGGCTTGAGGATGCCGCCATTGAGGGGCAGTCAGGACAGCAAAGTAAGACGACCCATGGCAACGCCCCTGCTGTGGCAAGGGACGTTCGAAGAAATGATTCCAGAGACAATGCTGGGGGCAAGAAAGTAGAGAAACGCCTATATCGGCCAGGACCAAGATTCGACTCTTACACCCCTTTGAACGAGACCGTCGAAAACATCTTCCTTGCCACCCAAGGCGAAGTTAGATACAAACGCCCACCATACAAGAAGGAATCAGATAGCGCACAGAAATCTGGAAAATTCTGCCGCTTCCACGAATCCCACGGACATGATACCAACGAATGCCATCATCTCCGGGATCTGATTGAGGAACACATCAGAAGAAAGAAACTGGAGCGCTATGTAAAAAGTCAAGACAGGACTCCAGCTCCTGCCAATGAAAACCCAAGGCTACCCTCACCAGGGACCGGCAGAGGCGACCGCAACGCTAGCAGCTCTAGTCAAGAGAAGATAGTGGTCCATACCATCTCAGGAGGTCCACACATCGCAGACAGAAGCTGGAAAGAGATGGAAAGATATGGGAAGTCGCTCAGAGACAATAGAGACTGCATCAATACGGTTATAGAAGAGCGCCACCCAAAGCGGAAAGAAAGTGATGACATCACATTCAGTAAACGCGACCTAGAAGGAAGACAGTACCCTCACATGGATCCCATGGTTATCTCTGCCCGACTCGGTCCCGCCGAAGTTTACCGAATCCTGGTAGACACTGGAAGCTCTGTAAATATCCTGTTCAAACACGCATTCGACAAAATGAGGTTGTCAATGAAGGACGTATCTCCCTGCGATAAACCGCTACACGGTTTCACTGGAGATGCGAAAATGCCCATCGGGCAGCTGGACCTCTTCGTTGAAATTGGAAGCCATCCCCGCTCCGTTGTAAGGAAACAGACGTTTGTGCTGATAGAAAACCATTCGGCCTACAACGCCTTCCTAGGAAGACCAGCCCTATCTGACTTCCAGATTGTCCTAGCCCCGTGGTGCCTGAAAATGAAATTTCCAACAGACAATGGGGTAGGGGAAGTGGAAGGAGACCAGGATATTGCACGAGACTGCTATGTAACCGAACTTCGCAACAACCACAGGAGAGATAAAGGGAAAGGTGTAGAGATTGCCCTCTGCACAAAAAGCCTTGAAGCATAGCAACTAAAGAAAGCCCCCCCTCTTCGATACACCAGCGACCCTTTCAATGAATTAGACCCTAGGGACAAAGAGGAGGAGGCCACCGCCGAGCCTGCAGAGGCTATGGAGTTTATATCTGTAGACAAGCACGACTCAAGTAGGCTACTGAAAATTGGGTCGCAGCTGAAAACGGAATTGAAGGAACAACTCGTTGATTTTCTCCGCCACAACTTGGATGTATTCGCTTGGTCACACGCTGACATGACCGGAATCTCCCCCAACATAGCGTGCCACGTATTAAAAATTGATCCTACCAAGGCACCCGTAAAACAAAAAAAGAGAAGTATGGGGGCAGAGCGATCAGCAGCCCTCGATGAAGAAGTAAAGAATCTACTCGCCAATGACTTCATACGAGAAGCTATTTACCCAGAATGGATCGCCAACCCGGTACTAGTAAAGAAGGCTAATGGGAAGTGGCGGACCTGCATTGACTTCTCCAACCTAAATGACGCCTGCCCAAAGGATTGCTTTCCGCTTCCCAGAATCGACCAACTTGTAGACAGCACAGCCGGGCACGAACTCCTGTCTTTTATGGATGCATACTCGGGATATAACCAAATTCCTATGCATGCTCCCGACCAAGATCACACTAGTTTCATCACCGACCGGGGTTTGTACTGCTACAAAGTGATGCCCTTCGGACTTAAAAATGCAGGAGCCACCTACCAGCGCCTCGTCAACAAGATGTTCGCAGGGCTAATAGGACGAACAATGGAAGTATACGTAGACGACATGCTGGTAAAATCACGGGAAGCCAAAGATCACGTAAGCCACCTGGGCGAAATGTTCCAGGTACTTCGACAGTATGGAATGAAGTTGAATCCACTGAAGTGCTCCTTCGGAGTGTCATCAGGAAAATTCTTAGGATTCATCGTCCATGCCCGAGGGATAGAAGCAAACCCTGAACAAGTCCGAGCATTAAGAGACATCAAGATACCTTCCACCCGAAAGGAAATGCAAAGCCTAAATGGAAAAGTGGCTGCCCTAGGCCGATTCATCTCCAAAGCAACGGACAAGTGCGTCCCCTTTTTCGAAGCTCTAAAGAAAGATAAAGGAAAGTTCGAATGGACGGACGAATGCTTGACCGCTTTCCTTAACCTAATCGAACACCTCCAGAAACCACCGGTACTCTCGACCCCAAGCAAAGGCGAAGAATTATACCTATACCTTGCTGTGTCATCTCACGCTCTAAGCGCTGCCTTGGTAAGGGAAGATAACCGCACGCAACGACCAGTTTACTTCGTCAGTAAAAGGTTTACTGGGGCAGAAGTCAGATATCCTAAGCTTGAAAAGTTAGCATACTGCTTACTAATCACTTCACGAAAGCTGCGTCATTACTTCCAATCCCATTCCATCAAGGTTCTAACCGATCAACCACTAAGGCAGGTACTCCATCGTCCCGACACTTCCGGGCGACTACTTAAATGGTGTATTGAGCTGAGTCAATATGATATCACCTATCACCCTCGCACCGCCATCAAGGGACAAGCCATGGCTGATTTCATTGCAGAATTCACTACCAACGAGGATAAGGAGCAACTGGAAATAACAGAAGATATCAAGTGGAATCTCTTTGTGGACGGTGCATCTAACGAACAAGGCTCGGGGGCAGGTGTGGTAATCATCACTCCCAGGGGAAATAAACTGCACTATGCTATAAGGTTGGAATTCACTGCCACCAACAACGATGCAGAATACGAAGCAGTAATAGCCGGATTAGAAATTGCTATCGAGATCGGAGCCAATTCTTTGTGTCTTCACAGCGATTCTCAGCTTATTGTTAATCAAATACTAGGGGAATTCCAAGCTAGAGAAGAACGACTCATAGCATATCTAAAGAAGACCAAGTTACTTCTCAGCCGATTAGACCACTACTTAGTCAAACACATCCCTCGGGAAGAGAACCAAGAGGCCGACGAATTGGCAAAGCAAGCAAGTATGGGAGACGAGGCCATCTTCGGAGCAGTAACTGTCTCAAAGCAAATGATCCCAAGTTTTGAGCAAGTGAATCTGATAGCTGCAACCGAAGAAGCAACTTGGATGACTCCCATCCGAGACTACCTACAAAATGGCACACTACCCGACAGGCGTAACGAAGTCAAGAAGATCTTGAGGAAAGCGTCCCGCTACACCATGCAAGGAGACATCCTCTATCGGCGCGGGTTCTCTAACCCATTATTAAGGTGTGTCGCCGGAAGGGAAGCCAAGGAAATCTTATCCAACATTCATCAAGGAAGCTGCGGAGATCACACCGGAGGGCAAACGTTAGCAAAAAAGATACTCCGATACGGATATTTCTGGCCCACCTTAAGCAAGGACGCCTTAGATTTCGTCAAGAAGTGTGACAGATGCCAAAAGTTTGCTAAGGTCCCTCGGCTACCAACAACCGAGATTACCCAGATGACCAGCCCTTGGCCCTTTGCAGTATGGGGAATTGACTTAATCGGTGAACTGCCAATGGGTCGAGGCGGCGCCAAATATGCTATAGTAGCAGTCGACTATTTCACCAAATGGGTGGAAGCAGAACCTCTAAATAAAGTATCTTCAGCGAAAGTTATCAACTTCTTAATCAAAAATGTTCTGTGCAGGTACGGAGTCCCACTAAAAATCATATCAGACAACGGACTTCAGTTTGACAGCGAGGAATTCGCCAACTGGTGCCAAGAACACGGAATTCACAAAAGCTTCTCATCCGTAGCATATCCCCAAGCAAACGGACAAGTCGAAGCAGTCAACAAAATTCTGAAAACTCTGATCAAAAAGAAGCTCGAAAAGTCAAAGGGCGCTTGGGTGGATGAACTCCCTACGGCACTATGGGCCTACCGCACATCTTTCAGAACATCAACAGGGCACACTCCTTTCTCTTTGGCATACGGATCGGAGGCTATGCTCCCAGTTGAAACCATTGTGCCTTCCCACCGTAGGATCCACTATAACCCAGAAGAAAACGAAGAGCTCCTCAACATGTCTTTGGATCTAGTCGAGGAGAGAAGGAATGATGCAGTCCTAAAAACAGCAGCCCACAAGCAAAAGGTGGCAGCACAATACAACTCCAAAGTCAAGCATCGTGCCTTACGAGAAGGGGATCTTGTCCTTAAGCGAATCTTCCCTCGCCCCGGAGCACTAGACCCAATCTGGGATGGACCATATGTAATTCATAAAGATCTCCACAACGGAGCCTATATTTTGTCAACAGTGGACGGAGAGGTGTTCCAGAGGGCATGGAACATCCAACACCTCCGTCGATACTTTTCTTAACTTGTATTGCCCATATGAAGTAAATTAACGAAGAGAATCAGTGGACGTAGGCATTTTTTCGTGCCGAACCACTTTAAAAAAGCCTTGTCTCTTTTTTAACTTGTTCCTTTGTATCTTGGCTGCTTGTTAACTTTATCCTTTTCTGTTGAACAAAATCCTGAGCATATAGCATTTCTATTCAAAGCACTCCACAATGCAACTTCACGTGGACAAGCCCCAACAGGTACTATGCGAATCTATGCCCTCGCCAATGAGACACTTTTGCTCCAGCATCCCTCTGCTGCGGGTTAACTCATTGCTCGCGACGGCCCTTAAAGCCAACTGTAATGAGCCGATTATAAGCCACCGAGAAGGCCGACTATAGCCGAGGCAGCTCATTACGGCGTTAGGCTCGCCGGCGACTGTGAACCGATTATAAGCCCCAACATAAGGTGTGGCCAGCCAGGGGCAGTTCACAGTTGACGATCGGCACCCACGCTAGCCGGCCACAGTAAGTCGAATAATACCCATGAGTACGGGCCATAATGGCCCGGGTAGTTACTGTGCGCGATCTCGGCTCCGGTGTGTCTTAAGTGCGGCTGTGGTAAAAAAAGAATTAACTCCCCGCGGAGGCGTAAGATGGGTGACAAATGTCTCCAAGACCCACAGCTAGGGAAAGTGACTACAAAACCCGTTTGCCACGAACTTAAGCACATCGAAGGCCTTCCGTGACTGGAAGTTTTACTATTCCACATATTTCAGTTTTACTTAAAAAAAAACTTTCCTCCTATCCTCTATAACAAACCATAAAGTACAGGATGCAGGGTAAGAGATACCCGCCAATGGATGCAGAGATTCACAATCAGATGGCGGGGCAGTCAACTGCTCTCCATGCTTGGTCATACAAGATATTCGAAACTTCCATTTACAAACAGAACATGAAAGGCGGTATTTTCTTCCTTTATGTACAAATGCATGACTATAATTTGATTTTTTCACACCACACGCTAACATTACAAGTCATGAGATTATGATTTAAAACCAGAATCTGACATCAAACACAATTTAATTACAAGAATACACATAGCTACATTTCTCATACGATATGTCGAAATAGCAACAAATATTCAAAGAAATGACAAAATCAACTTGAGCTAAAAAATTACACGTCAAGAATAATGTTATTACAAGTAGCAAGAATTACAACTTAGAAGTTACTCTACTGTCTTAAGACTAACAGATACAACAATGCCAAGCCTACAAAAAGAATTTTTCAGGTTCGGTCATGGAGCTGGTTGCGTCGAAGTCTTGTCCTTGTTCTTTTGCCCACCTGTCCGGTCATAAAAAGGATTCATTAGTGATGAGTAACCAAGTTAACAGAAAGACTAGAAAGGAAGACTTACCAGTACTAGCTTCTTGACCATCCTGGTCGTCATCTTCTACCGGCACACCCGCCTCTTCAGCAGCAAGCAGCCGCATACCCTCCTTTACCGCCACTTTCTCCTCCTTGGTGAATTGGGCAGTGACCACATCCATACTGAAGGCCGTTCCACCCTCTTTATCTGCATCAGCCTTAGCCTCCTCCAAAGCCCGAAGATATGTCTTGGCCATGACTCTGGGATAATCATCCATCCAAGAGAGGTTACCCTGCTTCCAAGTCCGGAAATACATGTCCTGGAGCATGTCATCCATCATTCCTTCGTTCTCCTCAAACTCCCTCATCCGGGCATCGGAGGCCGACAACCTTTCCACGGCAGCATCTCTCTCCAGTCTGTATCTCGAGCAATCAGCTTGAAGGGACCTCCGCATCACCTCCATCTCTTCCCTCAACTTAGCTTGAGCAAGTTCTGCAGCCTCAAGCTTCTCGGACAAATCCTCCACCTGCTCGAGATCCGCTCTCCGAACCTCATCCACCGTGGTAATAGCCATGTCAATCCGCTCTTTGCAAGCAGCTTCCATTTTCCGCAATTCGGCCCGACTGGCCTCTTCCATGGTTCTCCTCAATCGCCCAGTAGCAGCCTCGTGCTGAGAAATCTGGATAGCCTGATCCGCAAGCTGCTTGGCCTGATCCGAGACCACCAATCGAAGTCGGATATTGGCGCTCCCTATCTCCTCTCCGGCCTTAACCAACCGAGCATGATGCCCCATCAGCTTCTTGGCCTCCTCTGCCACCCGATCAATATTAGCTTTGGCCTCGTCTCCCATAGTGACTATGCGAGTGGTGAGTAGATCGAGGTCTAAGGACTTGGCTTCGTCAAGTACTCGTACCATGGGGTTACGGGGGAGAAGGTGTTCACCGGTAGCTTCGTCAAAAGTAATATCCTGAGAACCTGGATCCAGATCAGGATGACCCGCGAAGGGATTACGGGCCAAGTCGGGACGGTCGATATGAATAACAGAAGGGTTTCCGGACGGGTGTGGAGAGGGTACAAACTCGCTACCCTCCTCAGTAATGTCATGAATAGGCTGAGCCGGAGGCTGAGGACCGAGCGAAGTTTCGGATAAAGGGTGACTCCTCTTCCTCTGCTGAATACCCTCTTCGATGACCCCAAGAAGAGGACGGTACCCGACTACATCCCCGGAGCGTTGGGCTGAGGGCTTCGGCTTAGCAGAAATTTTGGAAAGTTTATATTGCTCGAGCCTGTGTCGAAGGTCTGAAGCTTTGGGCGTCTTGCCTGCTCCTGATATAAAGAACAAGTGTCATAATCTTACATTACTATATGATTCAAGAAACGCGGTAGGTTACAAGTTAGAAAAGGAAAAGAAACACAGCTGTGGTTGTACAAACCCTGGGGAGGAGTGGGATACTGCAATAAGTCCCGGATTTCATTCCAGGACGGGAGCGGGTCATAAAATATTCCTAAGTCCCTATCATTAGTGAAGCATGCAGGGGTCAAGAGTTCACCTTGAGTTGTCAGAGCCACCTTGGCCGGAATAGTCGGAGAAGACTCACTTGCACCAGTCCCGGTTTTGTCCGCCTCCCCGGTCTTCTCTACCAAAGCCGGATCATCACCCAACCCCTCAAAAGCTTGACGGAGAGCATCATCCGTCCACTCTTGCATCTCGCCTACTTGCCCAGAAGACAGAGCCCTGGAACCATCACCACCCTGTCCATCACCACCCTGTCCATCGCCACCCTCGTCACCAAGACGCTCAACGTCACTTCCGCCCTCCGCCTCACCTCTTTCCTCCTCCGCATCTATCTCCCCCTGAGTAAGTGGACAATTGCTGGGAGAAGGACCGTCCGACCTCTTAAGCTTCTTACCTCCGACGGCTGGAGGTTTCGTAAATGGTTTTCTCTTTCCGCCCTCTGCCGCCTGAGCAGCCGCCCTCTCTTCCGCCGTTTCCCTCAACTTAAATACAGACTGCTGCGGAAGGATCAAGTTATATTCCAGAAGAATCGCATTTCTAATCAAGTAGGCAGATGATCTGTATTTCCCAAGAATGGCTTCTATCTCCGCCGCCATCTGAACCAGGCGGTCAGTCTCCACAACCGGAAAACCACCTGTCGCTAGCAAAAATGAGAAAGTATGAGAAGAAGCATCGCAATCGGAATAGGAATTATAAGTAAAAGCATCAACTTACATCCAGAGGTAAAGCGCCGGATGGAGACGGAATCGTCCCTAACAAAGAACCACTCTTTCTTGAACATGCTGAATTTAGAGTACAGGTCCAAGACCGGCTTGAAGGTCACAGCAGACTCCAAGCTAACATATGGGGACCCCTTCTTATAGCCCCTTAAATTATACAAGTACCGGATCTCCCGGTTGGAGGGGGCGCGACCATACTTCCTCCGAAAAATAACAAAGAGACTCACCAATATGGCATAAGAGTTGGGGTGAAGCTGAAACGGGGCCACCTTCAGGTACGTGATGAAGCTGACTACCCAAGCATTGAGTGGCGGGATAGCACCACACATGCAATGGTACCTACTATAAGCAAAGTATCCTTCGGGAGGACTGTATGGCATGACTCCTGGGCCCGGCAGCAGCATGAGGGCTCTATCGATCCCAAAGGAACGAGATATAACATCGAGTTGCTCCTCTTTGAGAGAGCTAGGAAAGCAGTCAGGAGGGGAGTCCAGCAACTCTTGGGGACCATATCCATCCACTAATGACCTTGGGGCAGGCCCATGACGCTCCGATCCTGATTGAGCTGGGGGCACGGCCGAGGACTCTCCTTCACCCCCGGATCTCCTCTTATCTGATCGAGTTTCAACTTTTCGAGACATTTATCTGCAAAAATGAAAAAAGATATATCGTTAGAATATACAAGCAGTATAATTTGGAATTTCACTGGAAGTTCGAAGTATAAAACACATGTTCACTCGGTACAAGTTCATTCGGGAAACAGATGCACAGTTCATTCGGTAATCTCGGGTTACCCGAGTTCATCCGGCTATTCACGAATGGGATTTCATTCGGCACTCGGTATCCATGAGTCGATTCGGTAAAAACTCATTCGGTGTTCTCATTACGAAGTCTCATTCGGCAGAAAAAATCTCACCTGGTTCGGCTAAGTTGCTTGGTCCGGCTAAATTGCTTGGTTTGGCAAACGCTCGAGATTGATTCGGATACACTTTGATTCGGCAAGAGACAACGGAATGGTTCGGTAGATGGAAAAACGAAGGCCCTAACCATCTACTTATAGACAAAAGCGGGCTACCGGACCAGATAAAAACGGGGAATTAGGATGGTCAAAAACAAAGCAGGATACGTGCATGCACCTACCCTACTTTGGGGGCAAGTGTTGGGTATATTTTGACCCTACCGGACCAAACATCCACCATGTTCAACTCCCCACCGAATCAGTCTATGCCGAATCAACCTACACGCCGGTCCAAACTACACGACCGGACCAACTCCTCGCCGAATCAAACTACACGACCGGAACAACTCCCCACCGAATCAGTCTATGCCAAATCAACCTACACGCCGGTCCAAACTACACGACCGGACCAACTCTTCGCCGAATCAACCTACACCGGACCAACTCCTCACCGAATCAACCTACCACCGAATCAAGGGATGCCGAACCAAGGTGTTCCAGGCCAGATTGTCTCAGCCCAGGCCCGCCAGCTGCTATATACCTCCAAGACCCCTACCCCCAGCTTCACTCTATAAATAGAGGGGCAGGGATACAACAATGGGGACAAGTTTTTGAGAGCTCAAGCATGGAAGGAACTTTCAAACAACTTTCTTTTACTTGTACCAAAGCTTTGTACTTGTAATCACAACAAAAGAAGAGAAATAACATATAAAGTGGACGTAGGCACATTCTGGCTGAACCACTATAAATCTGCGTGTCTTTTTACAGTTTAGCCCCTGTTTTTCATATATTTGCATAAATCACCCAAATCACTAAGAACAACATAAGATCTACTAAATCATACAACTTTGAGGTGTTTGTCCATTTTTTGTGCAAACACTTAATAAGTTTAAGTGTAAAAGTTTCCAATTCTTCACATTTCAACAAATAAACTTAACACTTCAAATTTAAATTACCATTTCACAAATTTAACTAAATTTCCAATTTTATTTAATTAACTTAAACCTTTAATTAAAACCAAATTTCACATTTCCAAGTCAAGTTATATTTTGAAAGATCACTTTTAAACATTCATTTATTTAACCACTTAAATTCATAGAAAAATCAATAATACTTTAATAAATCACTTAAATTCAAATTTAATCAAATTATCATATTTACCATTTCCAAATAAAATTTAATATCCATTTTATTTATATAACTTAAATATCATTTTTAACCAAAATTCCAAATTTCCAACTTAAGTTATATTTCAAAAATCCAGTTAAACCATTCATTAATTACATTTTTAACACATAGAAAAATCATAATTTCTTTATTTTAAAACATTTCAAAATCTATTTAAATCAAATTTCATAAATTTAAAATTTTTAAATTACTTAAAAATATCCAAAGCTCTTTATAAAATAACCACGGGCCTGTATATAATTTTCTAACCTAGGTCAAGTGATACAGATATGTATCATTTCAATCCGCAGTTAAAAAAGAAAAATCCGGGTTCTATCATTTCAAACCCGCAATCCCAAGTTAAAATAAATTAAATAAAAATCGTTCAGACCTATCATTTCAGCCCATAATGATTTTTCCCTATTCTAAAGTCCGTTCGGGTATGTATCATTTCAACCCATAGTGATTCTAATATACAGGGAACTTGCAATGGTGATAACAGATATAAATAACATAATAACATTAAATAACAGTAACATATGATATAACAGGTGTAATAACAGGCGTGAACATCGTATGATAACAATATAAGCATATATAACATGATAATATACATTACAGATTCGAATGGTGTCGGTTTATCAGTTATATAGGTACATATTGTCTGGTGAGAATAACTCACTTGTTTAAGCTGGAGATGACGACCAAACACACAACACAGAATCTTTGAAGGCACGACAACATGAATATGGTTTGAGAGTGGAGAGCCAAATATAATTTCCTGGTATACATATAAACAAAACAAGACAATGTATACATAAATATGTAACACAAAACAATATCGAAATGACTTGAAATAAAAAGCAACAAAGGGCAAAGTGATTCGACCTTTCTTTAACCATTCAAGAGCTTGACCAAGAGGATCTTTTGCTCAGCCATAGCTGGACATAATCTCAGTTTATGGCATCAAAATAGCATGGCAACAAGGAGATGGTGATGGTAGGAGTTACATATGAATAAGACAAAGGGTCAAGGCAAAATAAGTGGAGTTTTGGTGCATTTTTGGCTCATCCAAAGGCAAGTGGGGCTCGGCCCTTGCATGGTACAGGTATGGACAGTGGAGGGTGATGGTGCAGCAGCAGCCAAATGTCATGTAGCAAGTGGTGGTGGTGGCTAAGGGGGTGGCCAAAGCAAGATATGGAGGGTAGGTGATGATATGTGTGGTCTAGGCAATGTTTTGTGGAGTTTTGTGGTGATGGCTTCAAGTGGAAGGTCATGGCCTATCTTGGTCAGAGGGAAGGGAGTGTTTCCTGTAGTAGATGGAGGAGGTGATGATGGGGATGAAGGTGGTAGAGGCTAGGCCAAGCAAACATGTGAAGAGATCAAGCAAAATCATTGAAAGAAAAGAGGAAAAGTGAAGAGAAGAAGTAGAGAATGGAAGCCATTGGCAAATTTTTCTTAGCCGTGAGTTTTAGGAGATGAGAACTGAAATTTTGAGAAGTTTTTCACGTGAATGCTAAGGAGAATAGGAGATTGTACGGCAAATAGGAGTAATGAGGAGTTGTGGCAAATGAAAAGACATGGGAGATGAAAGGACTTAAGTTAAGAAAGCTGTTAAAACTCTTCACATTTCCATTCTTTTTAAGTTAAATAAAACAAAATGAAAATAAGTAAATAAATTTCAGAACTGGAAACAAAATAAAATAAAAAGAAAATAAATAAATTTAAAGAAAATAGAAAAAGATAAAAAGGAATTGCTTAAAAATACAAGCAGTGTCCAGAAATTTCAAATAAATCACTATTGGCTTTGGAAATTGGTAACTTCATTTCAAAAATATTCTAAAATAAAATTTGAATTAAAAATGATTTTGAAACATTTTCATGGTAAAATAAATAATTAAATTTTAAATTAAATAGAATTTAAATAAAGAAAAATGGCAATAAATACATAATCAGGCTTTATAAATTTGAGTAAATTCAAGTGCACTTTAGAAAAATTATATGATCATTTTAAAAATATTAAAAAGTCAAAATATACATAATATAACATAAATAATAACATAAAATAAAAATATATTCACAAAATAAATATTTAAAATAAAATTTACATATAATTTTTAATGAAGAAAATAGCAGAAAATAGGGAAACAGCCTTTAAAAATAGGAAGTCATCATAGTAAATTTTGGAAAATTCTATTATTATTTTTGAAAATATTTAGAGATGAAAATATACATAAATTAACATATTGACACATATTAAAATAAAATATAACAAAGAAAAAGTAATTTATACAATTTAAAATAGACAAAATTGTTAAATAAACAGTTTATACAAAAAAATTGAAATGTACACAACTTTTACATTTTAACTCCGTTTTCAACGAAACAAAAAGCAGTATTCATGTTATTAAATCTATTTTCATAATAAAAGATAAAATTTCAAATTTCAAATATTTAAAATTTAAATTTAAAAGTCAAAGTTTGACTATTGACCAAAATTCACATTTTCTGGAAATATTTAATTTAGTCATATTTGGAATTCTAATCCACATCAAAATAAAAGTTTATACTTAAAATAACAAAATTTATTCCTTTTCATAAATAAAGCTTTTAAATCTGGGAATCAATTTAAAAATAATTGTAAAATACAGGGTTGTTACAGTGTACCTGTATAATTAAAAACTACAGCAGTAATCTGAAAAGAAACAAATTTTAAACTTGCTAAAATATAAAATTTGTTTTTAAAAGCTGTCTTAGATATATGGGTTATCGTCATCATCTTTGATTGTGTAATATCTGTGCATATCAGTATTTATTTCAGGGACAGGTGATTACGAGTGGCTGCAGTACACACGTATACATGTGTGCACTGCCTCGCCAACTCGAGTGCACAAGGTCAAATCAAAATCAGATTCAACATAAGTGCAAATGGCCTCGACCAAAATTCAATGATCACTGCAACAATGAAATGTGCATGTACACAGCAACATGGTCAAGTACATCAACCCAGACTCAACAAATGATCACAGTAGCAACAGAGGTGTACTCAACAGAAGTGTACACAGTGAAGACTGCAGGCAACTGGTCACAAGTGCACCAGTTCAAAAATGCACAAGCATATGAAATGCAGATACATGAATAATGAAGACTGCATATACATCAAGGTGAATAAATGGTCAAGGTAAACAGCCATGTTCAACAAAGATGTACCAAGCAACTACAGAGATGTACAACTCATGAATGAACATGTACAAGTGAACACATGCAAATATAACAGTGATGAACAAAGATGAATCAACAAGCACTACAGTGGCTACAGGACAGGGGTGAACTCAATAACAAAGCTATCAAGAACAATAATAAGAATATCAGGTGATGTCAGAACATATCACAAATACAAAGCAGTTTAACAACAAGTAAAGCAACTGGAAGTGATCAGTGAACTGGAGGAAGTAAAGCAGCTCACAAGTGAAGCATGTACACAGAAGTCATACAATGCAAGATTACAGCAAAATGCACAAGACAAACATACATGAAAACCATCAATACAAAAGTCAGCTATGATCAACAGAGACAAGATAGTGATCAGTGAAGTAAAACAACATCAGGGATAAACTGAACAATTCACGCAAACTGTATCAGTGAAGGTCACAGAATTTACAGATGGCCAGAAGATGACCAGAAACAGAATAGCAATGTCTTAAATCAACAGTGATCAAGACAAGGCCAGAATAAATCACAAAAACAACTATATCAGTGAAGGTCAGAGAAGAAACAAGTCGGAAGTACTTAGATCAACGGTGAATGGTACAAGTGCAAACATATCACAGTAATGGTCAGAGAAAAGTCGAGATGATCAGAAACAAAATTGACAAAGCTGTGTGTTTTTAAAAATATGGAAACAGTCAAAATTTATAATTAGGAAAGTTTCAGAATCTATAATTAGGTTCGACTGTATTAATTCGAAAATCAAAAGATCGAACGTTCAAGAATCAAAGCCGTGGGTTAAAAGAAATTTCCCAAAATATCACAACATAATAAAGGAAAGAATCAACAACTTGGAAGCCACGAAAATCAAATCAGTCGCCTATATAACAACCCAATCATCATCGACTCAAATAGCATTGAGTTCAAGCAAGCAAATCAGAAGAAACAAAAGGCAAATTATCACATACCGAAGTCAAACTCGATCAAACTTGAAGCAGCCAAAGCGAACTACAAGAAGTAAGACGATCGACAGAGCAACACGTGAACGACCATTAATCGATCAACCTTCAAGTAGCGGCTTCAAAGGTTTCAATCAAACCCCTAATTCCAGAATCAAACAAAGAGGAGCTGAAGTCTCAATTCGCAAAGAGAAACAGAGATTCAAGGAACCGAAGTCCAGAATCGCTAGTCACAAAGAATCGCCGAAGCCCTAGTTTATTTTAATCACCATTATCTATCAAAAAAGATCGGTCCAGAGAAAAAGAAAGGGGGATCGAAAAGAAATACAAGCGGGCCGACGTTTCTCTAAAGAAAATAAAGAATGGGCCGGGCTTGTTTATAAATAAGGGTTTTTATAGTTTAATTATTCAACTAGGGTTTGGGGGCAAAATAGTTTTCAATTTCAATTTGATTTTTGCTCCTGGATTACTTTGTGTTTTTTGTTTTCAGTTTGTACTTTTTCAAGTCAAGTTGGGGTAAATCACCACCTATGGTTTAGGTAGTGTCAGATTGTCTAGTTAGGGTTAGTTCAGTGAGCAGGGTGTGCGAGTTTACAAAACACTGTAGGCGGAGCAGGGTGTGCGAGTCTGTTAGAGTGTTTGTAAGCGGGATACTGTTTAATCCTAATAGAAATCTGGGAATGCAGCAGTAGGCAGGGGTTGCCGAAGCTGAGTAAATTTTGTGTGTGATTTACTTTTCTGCATATTTACTTCTCTGCAGTTTGATTACGTGTTTAATTCGTTAAAATTTGCTATAACCCTATTCACCCCCCCCTCTAGGGTTAATCTAGATCCTACAAGTGGTATCAGAGCGAGGTAATTTTTTCTTTAACTCTAGAGTCATGAATCCACCAAATAATGCTTTTTCTGAGGGGCAATCTATTGCTAGGCCACCAATGTTTAATGGGAATGATTATGCTTACTGGAAGGTTAGGATGAGTATTTATCTTAGTTCTGTTGATTATGATGTTTTGGATATTATTGAAACTGGCTATACACCTCCCACTATAACTATTGGTGATACTGAGATTCCTAAACCTAAGGAGAGGTGGGATGCTAATGATAAGAAATTAAAAACTACAAATGTTAAAGCTATGAATGCCTTGATCTGTGCTCTTGATAAAACTGAATTTAATAGAATTTCTCATTGTAAAACAGCACTGGAAATTTGGCATACTTTGGAGGTGACACACGAAGGAACTTCTCAAGTCAAGGAGTCTCGTCTAGCCCTGTTCAGCAATGAATACGAGAACTTCGTGATGGACAAAGGCAAGAGCATAAGGATATGTTTGGACGCTTCTCAACCTTGGTGTACAATGCTAGAGCGCTTGGAAAGGTACTCTCTGAGGTAGAGCTAGTGAGGAAGATACTACGAGTCTTACCGATGAACTTTGAGGCAAAAGTCACGGCAATACAAGAATCAAAAGATTTAAGTAAACTGAGCATGGAAGATTTGATCGGAAATCTGATGACGTATGAGCTTGAGTTAAAAGTAAAGGAGGAACGCATCAATTCCGAACCAAAGAAGAAGACAATTGCCTTGAAGAGCAGAGAAGAGAGCGATGAAGAAGATCCAATTGAAGAACTTGCAATGGCTGTCAATAATCTTAGAAAATTGTCGAGATTCAGGCCACGCAAGAAGAAAACGAATGGCAACAGATCAAAAGATTCTGACAATTCAGAAAATGAATTAACCTATTATAACTGCAACAAGCCTGGTCACTTCAAACAAAATTGCCCACTTCTCAAAAACAATAAGGGAAAGAAAAGAAGAAAAAGGCCTTCGCAGCGACTTGGGATGATGAGGAAGGAGAGGAAGTTTCAACTGATAGCTCAGAGGTGGCTAACTTGTGTCTTACGGCAAGATCAGATTCAGAAGCAAGCTCAGAGGAATCAAGATCAGATTCAGAAGCAAGCTCAGAGGAATCTAGTGAGGTAAAGAACTATTCTTATAAAGAGCTTGTCTTTATGTGCCTTGATCTTACTAAAACAGTTGATGCTCTAGATTCTAAAATTGAAAAACTGAAATCTGATAGGAGAGAACTTGCCCGTGAAAATTTTAGGTTAGAAACTGAACTTGAAAATATTCAAAACCTAGATTGTAAAAACTGTAAAACTTTAGATTCAAAATTATCAAAACTGAAGAAGAGCTTTGAGAATCTTGAAAAAGAAAAATTGAATCTAAAGGAAACCATTGAAACTAGGAAAAAGGATTTTATAAACAGATGCACCTCACTTGTGACTGAAAACACAACACTGAAAACCAAAGTCCAAGATCTTGAGAAATCACTGAGTAACTTTTCAAGAAGAGAAAAATCATTCAATATGTTATTGGGAAATCAATTGTTTTCTAACAATAGAAAAGGACTAGGTTTTGGAAAAACACAAGTTGATGATAGTGCTAAAGGAAAGAGTGTCTTTACTGGAAGTGAAATAAATGGACATCATAATCATAGGAATAAGAACACAAAATTTATACAACTTTGGGTCCCTAAAAATTCTACAAATAAATTTCATGTCTATTGGAACAAGAATGAAAGGACAAAACAAGTTTGGGTTCCAAAAGGATTGTATATTCAAAATTATTCTGCCACTAACAGCCATGGACCTATAAAAACAAATAGGTCACATAAATCTTTAACCGTGTAGGTGTGGTGGCAGGCTAAGGAACAACATTAGTGTTATCTGGATTCTGGCTGTTCCAGATACACAACGGGCGACAAATCAACGTTCCTTAGCCTAGTATAAAGGTGATAGATTCACTATGGGCAAACAACGAAAGATTATCGTACAGGTAAAACAGGTAGTTGTATTTATTTTCAAACGATGGATAACTGGTAAGAATCTGCACCATAATCTGAATTAAATTAGCCAATTATGATTGATGGTGTTAATTCTGATTTTTTTGTTAACCAATCATCTTTTAATAGAATTACTCGAGATAATTATGATGGTTGACAGATTCTAACTTACTATGATCTTACATGATTTATTCTTATATATGACTTTGACTTGTGCTTAAGGTTGACCAAAAATTTTTCTTGAACTTAATCTGTTTGGTCAAATTATGATGTTGATTGATTATTGAGTACTCATGCTATAAAAGTGTTTTTAGAAACTGTTGAAACTATTGAAACTTCACTGGTGAAAACTTCAAATTGCTTTTGAGATAATCATGATATTTTAACTGTGATCCTACGAAAGGTATACACACTCGCTCTTCATTTGATAAAAGTTTGTGTGCGTTTCTGACGCAGCGGCGGAATACAAAAATTGATGATACGATGAACGTAGCAATCAGTGGATTGATGGATGCTGAAATGCCCAAATTCGTTGATCCGAAGATGCCGAATTTTAGCTATCTACGTCACGTTGATCGATCACGATACCGTGAAAGTAGATCTTCAATTCTTCGAGCGTTGATCAAGCGCACTTGATACCGCGAATTGGCTTCACGATCGTTGAATCGAGCGCACTCGATTGACCGAAGGTGGAGATAGGAGATCACACTCGACTACCAATTGGATGAAAGCACAAAGCTAACAAAGGAAATTTTATTCAAAAATCAACAACCACTTATAATGACATTACATCCATATTTATAGGGTTTACAACATCACAAATGACTTAAGAAAGTTACAACCAAAAACAACACATTACAATTCACGACTTATTAAAGTATACGACTTAAGCTAAGTCGTTAATGACCTAAGAAATAAAGTTTGCGACCTAAAAATAAACGCACACGACTTAAACAAAGATCGGCAGCGACATAATTCTTTCGCGACTTAAGGCATATCGCATAGCCCGATTGAACGACCTAAGGGAAATCACGTAGCTTCCTTCTTCGTCTCAAGATAGCTTTTAGGTTGGGAATCGTTAGGTCGTGGGGAGGGAAATTAGGTCACTGGAGCGATTAAGGGAAGTGGAGTTAAGTCGCGGTGGAGTTAGGTCGTTGAAACGACTTAGGGAAGTGGGGTCTGGTAGGTCGAGGTATTGATAGGTCTGAGATTGTTTTTAGGTCGTGGAAAGGAGTTAGAGTTAGGTCGCGTGGAAGGTTAGATCGTGGAATTGGATCGATGTGGAGTTTAGGTCGAAGTGGAGTTGGGTCGGTGATGTTAGGTCGTGGAGAATTAGGTCGTGGAGGCGAGGATAAGTCGCGATTTCTGGTTAGGTCGGAGGATAAAATTGTGTCGTGGGGATTGGTAGGTCGTGAGGAGCTAGGTCGGACGCGACTTAGTGTTAGGTCGTTGAAGCTGAAGTTATGTCGTTGCCGAGCAGCTTCGTTAGGTCGTTCGACTTCATCCACCAAGGTATGCACTGCATCATCCTCCCCTGGTTGAGAAAAGTTCGTCCTCGAATTTAAAAGTTCCTCTCCATTGGATTGTTCATCTCCATAATAAGGTATAAGATGTTTAACATTAAACACGTCAGAAGTGTAAACATCCTCTGGCAGCTTCAACTTATAAGCATTTTCATTGATCCGTTTTATAATTTCTATTGGACCAATCTTTCGGGCTTTCAACTTGTTATAAGCACCCACTGGAAAACGATCCTTTGTTAACACAGCATACACCCAATCACCCTCGTTGAACTCCACACTTCTTCTCTTCTTATCTGCATCTCGTTTATACTTCTCATTTGTCTTCTCCAAACGTTCCTGAAAGATTTTATGGCATTCTGTCAAACCATCAACAAAATCAGCAGCTCGTTTAACTGTCCCCTTCGGTTGTGGTACTATCGTTAAATCCAATGGCCCCTTTGGCAAGCTTGAATATACAACTTGAAATGGACTGAAACCAGTGCTTCGGTTAACAGCATGATTATGTGCAAATTCCGCTTGACACAACTTCATATCCCAACTTTTCAAATTATCCTATACAAGACATCTCAACAGATTTCCCAATGATCTATTCACAGCTTCAGTTTGCCCATCCGTCCGAGGATGATATGCACTACTAAACTTCAGCTTTGTTCCCACCATTTTCCACAAACTCAACCAAAAGTGACTCAGAAATCGAGTATCTCGATCAGAAACAATAGATTCAGGTAATCCATGTAAACGATATATTTCTTTAAAGAATAACTGAGCAACATGAACAGCATCCGCCGTCTTCTTACAAGCAATAAAGTGTGCCATTTTCGAAAATCGGTCAACCACCACATAAATGGAATCGTTTCCCCTTTGAGTTCGAGGCAAACCTAAAACAAAGTCCATACTCACATCAACCCAAGGCTTAGTTGGTACAGGTAACGGCATATATAATCCAGCATTGGTCGCAGTTCCTTTCGAAACCTGACAGATATGACATCGCTCCACAAACCTTTCAACCTCTTTCCTCATCGATGGCCAAAAGTAAGATTGAGAAATCAGCTGTAGTGTACGGTCTCTACCCACATGACCTTCTTCATGCAATTCTTTCACAATCTTCGACCGTAAACTGCAATCTAGTATACATAATCGAGTTCCCTTGAACAGAAAACCATCTACAATCACAAACTCGTCAGTACTTCCGTCTTTGACTTTCTCAACAAGCTTTGCAAAATAAGGATCTTCTTTAAACAATTCTTGCAATAATTCAAACCCTATCACCTCAACTTTTAGTGTAGTCAATAAATGAATCCTCCTACTCAAAGCATCAGCTACTCGATTCGTCACCCATGACTTGTGTTTAACAACAAAAGTAAACTGTTGTAGATATGCGATCCACGATGCATGTCTCGCTGAAATCTTGTCTTGCCCTTGTAAATGTTTCAACGCCTCATGGTCAGTGTAAAGGACAAACTCTTTCTGAAATAGATAGTGTCTCCAGTGTTTAATAGCTTGCACAACAGCATAAAATATCACATCATATGTACTATATCTCATCTTCGCTCCTGATAACTTCTCATTGAAATATGCAATCGGACGTCCCCTCTGACTCAACACTCCTACAATCCCAACCTTTGATGCATCAGTGTGTAGTTCAAACAACAACTGAAAATCTGGTAATACTAGAACTGGTGCAGACGTCAGCAACTCCTTGATCTTTCCAAAAGCATCTCCTGCTTCTTCTAACCATGAAAACTGCTTACCCTTCATACAATCTGTAACAGGTGCCATCACACTACTAAAGTGTGGAATAAATCTTCTATAAAATGAAGCCAACCCATGAAAACTCCGAACCTCTATTATCGTCTTGGGCTGTAGCCAATCTCTAATCGCTTCTACTTTACTCCGATCCACCTGTATCCCTTCCTCTGATACAACATACCCCAGAAATAAAACACTATGCGTCATGAACACGCATTTCTTCGTTGCAGCATAAAATTGTTCTTGTCGCAGTACCATCAGCACTTCTCTCAGATGATTCAAATGTTCCTCTGGACTTCCACTATATATCAGAATATCATCGAAATACACCACCACAAACTTCCCAATGAATGGTCTAAAAATCTGATTCATCACCCGCATAAATGTACTTGGCGCATTTGATAGGCCAAATGGCATTACCAACCATTCGTATAGACCCTCCTTGGTTTTAAAAGCTGTCTTCCACTCATCACCTGGTCTAATACGAATTTGATGATATCCGCTCTTCAAATCAATCTTCGAAAAGATAGTAGCTCCGCTCAATTGATCTAGCAAGTC
Organism: Allium fistulosum; assembly: GCA_030737815.1. Lineage (NCBI taxonomy): Eukaryota > Viridiplantae > Streptophyta > Magnoliopsida > Asparagales > Amaryllidaceae > Allium > Allium fistulosum. The sequence goes on along the minus strand of CM060907.1, from coordinate 1,110,885,178 downwards.
ATCCAACCTTGGCATCGGAAATCTATATCTCACAGTAATCTTATTCAATGCTCTACTATCGGTGCACATCCTCCACGTTCCATCCTTTTTGGGTACCAATAAAGCTGGTACAGCACAAGGACTTAAACTCTCCTGCACACGCCCCTGTTCAAGCAATTCTTCTACCTGCCTTCGCAATTCCTCATGTTCCTTCGGACTCATTCGATAATGTGGTCTATGTGGCAGCATTGCTCCCGGAACAAGATCAATTTGATGTTGAATGTCTCTTAGTGGCGATAACTCCTTCGGTAACTCTTCTGGAAATACATCCTCAAATTCTTTCAAAACTGGCTTCGCTTATTCTGGAATTTCAACCTCTTCGCTGCTCTCTCGCCCAATCAACAAATATACTTCCGGCTCTTCCTCAACCTCCTTAACAAACTCCTTTAAAGATAATAAAGTTTTCAGCTCTTCAATCTCCTCCAGTTTGTTTTCTTCGTGTTGTCGCTTCTTAGGAACCAAAGTGATTTTAGTACCTTCAAACATGAAACTATAACTGTTGTTTCGCCCATCATGTTGCACCGCCCTATCATATTGCCACGGTCTCCCCAGCAACAAATGACAGACATCCATATCTACAACATCGCACCAAATTTCATCTTTGTATTTCTTCCCAATTGAAAATTTAACACAAGCCCTTCGTCCAACTTTCACCTCACCACCTTTCCTCAACCAAGCTAACTTATACGGTTTCGGGTGCTTCTCTGTCTTCAATGGTAACTTCTTTACAGCTTCTGTAGAGATAATGTTATCACAGCTTCCAGCATCAATAACAAATTTGCAAACCCTTCCTAAGATAGTGCATGCCGATTGAAAGATGTTACTCCTCAACCAGCTAGTCTCTTCCTCCTGCTTCGGTATTAAGCAATTCCTCCTCATCATTAATGTATAACCATCATCTCCAGACAACAATTCTTCCTCCTCAACTGGTAATTGATTAGAATCTTCAGCCTCCTCATTCTCATCCTCAACCTCAACAATCATTGCTCTCTTCTTTGGCTTTGGACACTCATTGCTTTTATGACCCAACTCCTGACAATTGTAACATTTGAAACCGTTGTTAACCTTTGCCTTCTCAGCCTCCTTCACCACTGGTTTACTGATAGGTTTAGAAACATTAGAACTTCCACTAACACCCTTCACTTGATTGTTGGAATTAGTAAACACACCACCTCCTCGTCGTCCCTGCTTCTCCCAAGCCAACGCTTTCTGATGTGCTTCCGCCATAGATCTTGGATCGAACATATTCACCATATCCTGGATCTGCATTCTCAATCCCCCAATGAATATAGATGTCAGTTGTTCTTCCGTTTCCATAATATCATTCCTTGCAATAAGCTGATAAAACTCATCTGCGTAATCATTAACAGTCTTTGTGCCCTGCCTCAAGTTCTGCAAACGTTGATACATCAGAGATTGATAATTGTAAGGTAAGAACGTTGCTTTCATCAATTTCTTCATCTTCTCCCAAGATTCAACTTTTGACTTCCTCATTCGTTCACGTGTAAGTTTGGTTTGCTGCCACCATGCCAAAGCTCTACCCCTTAACCTTGTAGCAACCAATTTCACTCTACGATGTTCTGGAACTTCTTTGAAATCAAAAATTTCTTCAACATTAGCCACCCAATCCAAAAACTCCTCAGCTTGCATACCACCTTTGAATTCTGGAATTTCAGTCTTCATCCCAGATTCCCACTTGTGATCGTACTCCGACTGATTTCTTCCTTGTCCACGTCCTCGTCCATGAACACTACCACCATCATACTCTTCGTCACAATCCGATGTATATCGATGTCGGTCCTGACCACCAACATCTCTACCACCACCATTTCTTCCACCAACATTCCTATGATCTACATTCCTCCGATCTCGATCAGTCACATTTCTATCCCGACTTCGATCATCAACATTTCTATCACAATCTCGATCCACGCTTCTATTATCACTATCAACACTTCTCTCTCGATTTGAATGTGGTGAAGCTCTACTTCTCCCATGGTTCGATTCAGGTTATACTCTTCTCTGATTTTGACTCATCTCCAACATCATCCTCTCTAATCGACCAATCCCTTCATTAATCTTCTCATTAAAATTGTCGTTAATTCTTTGCTCCATCTCATCGGCCTCTTCTCTCCCATACAAAGCATCAATGTTGCGATAACGGTTAGCTCTTCTCGGAGGCATGATCACTCTTCAACAAATTCCAACAAAAACTTCACTTCGATCTAAAACTCACTTCAGTCGCTGGAAAATAATCCTGGTGATGCTGGCCACATCATTAGAATTCATTTTCGAGTTTCTAAAGTGATGGATTGCTACCAAAATAGTTGGTTATGATATTGTTTGGACTTGTTTGGGAAACAAGTGATTTTGGAATTTTCAAAGGAAAATTGTTTGGTAAAGCAGTTTGTTTTGGAATTTGGTATTTGATTTGAGTATCAACAGAGAAATGTGTTGATTTTTATTTCAAATTGGTTTTGAAATAAATCCGGGTAAATTGAATTCTGGAAATTCTATTTTAAAATAAAAATGTGAAAGTTGAAATGATTCAACTATATAACTTATAAAGGAAAGTTGATTTAAAGAAGAATTGAGTATATATGGAATGTAAATTTACTTTGAATAAATGAAGGTGAATGGAATATATCTGGATTCAACTTATGATAAGTTAAATAAAATTAAGAATTTGAAATTGAATTAAATCTAAATGAATTGGAATTTAATGGAAGTTGAGATAAAGGTGAAATGTAAATGCTTATAATTGTGTAAATGAATTCATATTCTTAAGTTATTAAGTGTTAAAATTTGACATTTTGATTATAAAAATGTGGATTGGTTTGGAATGAGCAATATAAACTTACAAGTAAATAAGTTGGAGAACTTGAGAATGGAAGATTTGATTTTAACTCAAGTAAAATGGAATTATAATCACAAATGGAAATAATAAATGGAATGGTGAATTCGAACTTAATTTTAAATGGAATGCAAAGTAAGGTGAAACAATTATAAAATATAAAAGAGGTAAGTGAACTGAAGTTAGTAAATAAGTTGAACTTGGATATGGAGAATTAAAATTAAATTGAATTGGGTTTAACTTTGACTAAAATGGAATTAAGCTGAATATTAAAATTCCGTTGTGTTATGAATAAGAATGAATGTAATTAAATTCTTATTTAAAGTAGTAAAGGAAATGGTTTAAATTCAGGTTGGCTAAATAAAATTTAGATGAACTTGAATTAATTCTGGAAAGGAATTAAATTGAAAATGCATATATAATTTAGTTAACCTTGAATTAAAATGGGATAAGAATTTAGTTTAATGGAAATTTAATTTAGTTGAGGTGATGATGAATGAAGTAAATGATTACTCAACTAAATCCAAAATGATTGTTTGGAAATAAATCCTGTGTAAGCTAAATTAAATGGAATTTGTATTGAAATAAATAGGATTTTGATAGTTGGTCAAAGTTTGAAAGGTAAATAAAATCCAGTTTTGGGATGGAATTTAAGTTTGGTAATAAATGTTGGAAGTGAGAATGAATAATGGAATTAGCTTATAATAGTGATGGTTTGAATTGTAAGTAAATTCAAATGAGAAAAATAATTTAAATGGTCTCTTTGTTGATAAAATAAATCTAAAATGGATTGGATAAATAAACAAAGAGCATTAAACTTTGTAAATGAATTGAAATTGGTTGAATGAGAATCAGATGGAAATAAAATTAAATAGATAATGGTAATATTGTGAAACTACTTAAGCAAATTGAAAGAAACAAATGATTGTGGATGAGCTTTATTAAGAAATTTGAATGGAATTTGTTGGATAATAAAATTGAATTGAAAGTGAAATGATATTCATTAATTATTGTGGTAAATTAAGAATGTATGAGTTGAATATAACCCAGGATCGAATGATATTAATATAAACTTGAATTTGGTTAATGGAAATAAAGATGTAAGGAAAATGTAATTTAACAATTACATTGGAAAGAGGAAATATTTGGTTTGTGAACCTTGTAATGGAATAAAATTTATATGAATCCAAGTCGGAAATAATTTTAAATGGTTATAAGCTTAAGTGGCAATTGTTTTGCGTGAATGACATGGAAATTTGCATGTATTTGCAATTGAGTGTTTAAAAGCAATTGGAATTGAATTGTGAATAAATTGATATGAATGGGAACCCAATTCAAAGAGTTTTGTATATGAATGCAAGTGAATTGGTTAAGAATAGCAAATGAAATTGATTTTGAATCAATAGGAATGAATTGACCCCTTAATGAGTAATGTTTGCATATGAATGGAAATGGATCATAACTGAAATGCAAATGATTCAAGTTTAAAATAAAATTTGATTGCAAATCAAATTGGGAATGTAAGTTAAAATAAAGAAAATGTAAGTATATCAAATTTAAGAATAAGAATTTGATTGTGAATCAATTTGTAATTGAATTGAAGTAAATTGATGCAAGTGATACGCATGTAATCAAACTGATGTAAATATGAATTGAGAATATTAAACTTGAATGCAAGTCATTCAAGAGAAAAAGAATGAAGTTTGGACTTGAATAAGAAATTGGAAAGGTGATTTAAATCTTTGAATTGTTGGTAAATATGGTTAATATTGTTAAACTATGAAGTTTGGGTTTGTAAAGAGGCTTTAAAATGATGTCGGAATTGTGAAATTGATAATTAAGGTGGTTAACATTGTTAAATTATGAAGTTGCTTGGTTTGGTTATGAAATGGATATGTTTGGTTTGCATTTGTATTGGAAATGTTATGAAAATGTTCTTATCTTTGAAATTTGATGAGTTTGTTGAGTATAGTACAGGTGCGGGAGGCGTTCGAGAGAGTTGGAGCGCGTATATGCGAGATATTAGCCGCTTGCTTTTAAAAATTTGCTAAGAGGTACGCCTACGCAAAAAAAATAATAATTGGAAAATGATATATATATTGTGATATATTTTGGTTTCCGGCCGTGTGAGCCGATGTATATATATTTGTGTATCCTGCGATATTGCAGAAGCTCCTCCGTGCAAAGGAGACTCCGCCAAAATTTTTCAGAAATTTTGGGAGTTAGAAAATTTTTGGGGTTTTGGGAAAATTTTTAATAACTAGTAAAGTTATTTTGGAAGCGAATGTTAAAATGAAGGCTTTCGAGTAAATAAAGCAAATGGTTTTGAAATGGAGTTGAAACTTTTTGGGAAAGTGAATATAAGCTTTTAACTAAGCAAATTTGGAAATAAATGGGTTGGAGAGTATTTTCTACCTTAGCAAATTTCGGGGACGAAATTTTTATAAGGGGGGAGGAATGTAACATCCCGTATTTTTAAGCCATTGAATTTGAACATTTAATTCATTTTAAATGTTAATGTGGATTCTTAATTGATTTTAAAATGAATAGATTCAGATTCAATCAATGAAATAAGCTGTAATTTTTAATTATAGTAATTTCGGGTTGAATTTGAATAACGGGAAGATACTATTTAAATATTCAAAATTGAGATAAAAGGTAAATCTGAGTGTAAATAGTGATAAAAATAGTTTTAAAAATTTATTTGGAGTTATTGGAGTGTAAATAGTGTGGTGGTAATTTTAGATGAATTTAAAAGTCGACAAATTATTATTTGGAATTTTATATTAATTTAAAAATGAATTTAATATTATTAAAATGCAAATTAATCAGATTTGAGTCTGGGATGAGCCAGAATGATTTTTAATGTTGTTATAAATTTTATATGATTTATTGTTAAGTTAATAAAATTTTAAAGGTGAAATTTGAAGCGTTTTCGACGATGTTCAGAAATCGCCTGATTTAATAGACGAGTTAAAATAGCCTTCCGGGGCACGGTCTCGGAATTCGACGAAACCAGTTCCATTGGATCCGTAATAGTTAGTTATTATCGGATTTCAATTTTCGTAGCAATTGGGGTTGTCGTTTGACTGTGACAGCTCGAAACGTATCGAAATCGATTTAACCGAATTAATTTTAAATTGATCGTTTAATTCCATATCTCGCGCATACGATCAAATTAGCTTACGGAACCTGTTCCATCGTGTCCGGAACGCAGAAGAACCCCAGGGTAGCTTGTCGGAACGTGAGAATTGGAGTTCGTTTGCTTGGACGATAAAATTGAGATATTTTATTAATTTAATAATATTAAATATATATATATTGACACTTATATCCTTAAACCCTAACCCTATTCAGCCGGCCACCTCCATTATCATTTGATGGCTGAGAACGCTCTCATTTCATTCCAAAATTTTGATCAATCCACGCTATGATTTTGGAAACATTCTTCTGGGAAAACGTAGGGGGTGGCGAGTTCTTCTCGATGGACGGTTATGATGGAGTTTGGCGTCGCGTGGAGGGAGATATTGCGTGGGGAAGGCCGGCCGTTCGAGTTCGTTTCGCACGTGATTGGGTTGACCGGACGGTGGCGCGTTTGGGCCGTAAGGGGAGTGGAGTGCGGCGGTCTTCGTGGTGGTGGCAGATCGATTTTTCGTCGATCGAGGAGGTTGCGGTTGCGAACCCTAGGCGCGCGATGTATGGGTTCGTTTTCTCTGTTCGTATTTGCGTGATAAGGAGGGAGGCGGGCCATATATTTTTGGGTAATAAAGAAAAGAAAAGAAATTTGTTTTTAAATTTATTTCAAACTTTGTAAAATCATATCGGGTTCATATGATACCAGATTCAAACGAAACTGGAAGCGATGGAATCGCAGAGACGAGCAGTACGAGATGGTGTAGATCCGGAGTCATTCCGGGCAAGTAAAAATTTAAGTTAAATCGGACACCGTCCGGTTTAATTTAAATTTCGAATGCTCGCCGAAACTCAAGGTGAGTTATTCTCACTCACATCTGGATGCTAGACATTATAAATAATTGATATTTAAATATCTGTGTGGTTGATTGTCTATATTTGTGTTTATCTGTCTGGATTGATATTTATATTGTGATGTGCTAATATCTGTGGATGCAGGGAGAAACAGGTTGGAGGGATCCAACTGGATTCCTCACAATTATAATTGATAATGATGCCTGTTTATATGTTATGATTGATAAATCTGAAATTAAATTGTATTGTGAAATTGTTGTATAAATTCTAATTACAGAATTTAATTATAAATGGATTGAATTGGGTTCTTATGAAATAAAATGAATTATTGAAAATAAGAATTTCGAAGAATAGAATTTGAAATCTGGTTTGGATGGAAAATGTAAATTGGTCAAATTGGGATTTTTAAATATAATGGGAAGTTTATAAAATGGATAAATGGGAAGTATAAATTTCTGGAAATGAATTCTATGGAGATTATAAAATTGTTAAAATAACGATGGGTTATTTTAATGATGAATAGTGATATTTGGAAAAGTAAAATATGTTAAAATGAAGCTTCCGAATTTAAAGGCACAATTTTAAGTGTTAATAGAATATTTTAAAATACCGTTTTCTTCATTGGGGTTTATTTAAATAAATTGGAAATCTGGCTTTCATTGAAGAATTCACCAAAATGTTTATTCAAAATGTTTTAAACTATAATTTTAAAAATGAATTTTCGGATATGGGAAATTGGGTGTGAACTTCGGATGAAGTCATAGTTAAATATGGGATTTGGGATTTATGTTGTAAAACATAATTGACTTGAAATAAATCAGTGGATTTATATGAAAGAGTACTTTGGAATGTTTAGAAACGGGAAAGTGTTTCCCTGGGAAAACCAAGTAAATGTTTATAAAAAAAGGTTTTATTTAACTAAGGTTAAGTTTTAACTTGTTTTAAAAGTATTTTTAAGAAATCGTTATTTTTAAGAAATAAATTAATAATTTTTAATACCGTAAATAATTTGGGAGTATATTAGCAATTATTTTTAAAAATGGATTTATTTAAAAGTTGGTTTTAGCTTAAGTTGTTAAAATTAGCATTTTTCTTCTTATAACGTTATTTTGAATTTAGTTAAACTAAAACCCTTATCTTTAAATCAAAGTTTATGTGTTAATAACTAGTTTTCTTCACATATTTTAAATTTATATTTTGAGTAAATAAATAGAAGTAATTTTCATATTTTAAAGTATATTTCAGTATAAAGTATTTTAACTGTTTTAAATGCAAATTGTTTTATACTTGGTTATTCCCGATGGGAATAAAGGGTAAAAGATTTACCTTGTAAAGGAAGAGTTTGGAAAATTGTTTTCAAACGAGTTTTGAAAATGTGAAAATATATCTTTGAAAGATATTAGAAGAAAATAAATAATATGGAGATTATTTATTGTGTGATGGATGTGTATGGATGTTTGTGAACATTAATTGATAGTTAAATCACCGACTATCAATATTGGCCAATGCGCGATCGTTTCGAAGAGACCGGGATCGAGTTTCCGTATACCAGGATTCTAGGTCTGGAGACTCGAATACCACTTCGATTCGGTTTGTACGTTTCGTGTAACGTGTTCGGAGTCGAAGATGGAGCAGTGAAGTGCAAGGGCTAGTCGCTACTAATCCTGAGGATATTTCCAAATGGATGTAGTAGGAATAGTGCCTTCGGTTCCGTTCGGACCCGGGACGGACTTGTATGGACGAATGCTTTCGTGACATCGTCAGGTGGACGATGGGCATTCTAAGGGATATGTGCTATAAAGGTATCGTTTAGCATCAAACCTCATCAACCGGGAATGACTGAAAATCAGGGGTTATGCAGCAAGGCTTCGTGGGTAGCCCCCACTTGAGAGTAAGGTCATCCCTGTCTAGATGTCCCTTTTATTTCGGCTTAGTGGTGCGGTTGCTGATCCCAACCGTGGGGTGATTTTACTTGGAATTATCCAGTAAGGGATGATTCCGGCCTTGTGTTGCAGGGGAGCGGGCGTACTCCTCGGTACTGTGATCTAGGCCACGTACTGTGACAGGTGGTACCCCAGTGCCTAGTCATTCGTTGGAAATCCATTCTCCCTACGTGCCTGTACGGTTTTGATTGTGCCCAACTATTGTTGAAATGTGAGATGCAAGCATTTCAGCTAGATTCTATTTTACTTTCTATAGACACTATTATAATATCAGAGGATTTTAATATAAAAGTGTTTTAGCTATCGTAAGGTAAAAACCCGACATGTTTATTTGTGGCGTGGTCTTACGAGATGCTTTTGTTTTCAAAGGATTTTTGAAACTTTAATAATCAGTTTGGATGTATTTATGATGCGCTGGTATTCCAGACTGACTCGGGTGTTATTTCATTATAATGCTCGGGTCAGACCGAGTATTTTACAGGATAGGTTGCTATGGAGCTCAGGAGAGGAGCTGGAGTTCGAGACGTATTTCTCGTACTTGTATTATTCCGCTGCTGTGATTGTTGTATTGACTGATTGACTGGATATTGATGATTGTATTGATATACTCTGATGATGATGTATTGTATATAAACAGATATAGTTTCATTTTGTGTAAAGATCTGTTCTATATATTATATTTTATCCGCTGCGATTGTGAGATTCTGATTTGGTTGGTTCTTTCTTCTTCTTCTATCTACTTTCTTATTCTTCTACAATCTGTCTTTTTCGGCATTCGATCGTCGTCATATTATACTGTTGAGTATTTTGTGTCGCTTTTCGAGGGTCGAGAAGGGCGGGTCGTCACAGTTGGTATCAGAGCTTAGATTGGCGACAACCTAGGCTTTGGTGGGGAAATCTCTCATTTTCAATAGAGTCGGAAGTACTCTATAATGAGTTGAGTGTAATAATAGCTATGAGAGCGTATTTGTTAGTGGATATAAAATTGTTTTTGTACTGTGTTGACTTATCGGTTGAGTGTTTATGAATTTTGGTCGGTGCGGGAAGTACAACCGTATCGATAAGGGTTTCTAAACTCTTAAACAAGGTAAACCGACATAGTATTGTTTTAAAGTGGGTAAATGAAATAATTTTACCCAAATTTATATTTTGATATAAAAAGAAATAATTTTCTAAATTATTATATGTATTGGATGCTTGTTTGGTTGTTTCTTCTATAATCAAATAAGAAATTAAAACATGATCTAAAATTTGAAATGATATATATAAGAAAATAAGAAGTTAAAATATTAAAATGGTTTATAACCAATTGGAATTGATTGAATATGTTTTAAATAAGAAAAGTAAAAATTAAAATTTGACTTAAACCAGAATTTTGACCCTGGAAATTTTGAAAGGGATTTCAAATGGAATTAAACAAAGTTTTGGGAATTTGACTTTGTGGAAATGTTCGGAATGTTTTCAAAAGCATTCGTAAGGATGGAGTATATTTTGGGGAAATATTTTTGAATAAAAAATTGTTTTGAGGTGAATTTTGGAAGTAGAAAGCACTGAACTCACTTCAGTCGCTGGAAAATAATCCTGGTGATGCTGGCCACATCATTAGAATTCATTTTCGAGTTTCTAAAGTGATGGATTGCTACCAAAATAGTTGGTTATGATATTGTTTGGACTTGTTTGGGAAACAAGTGATTTTGGAATTTTCAAAGGAAAATTGTTTGGTAAAGCAGTTTGTTTTGGAATTTGGTATTTGATTTGAGTATCAACAGAGAAATGTGTTGATTTTTATTTCAAATTGGTTTTGAAATAAATCCGGGTAAATTGAATTCTGGAAATTCTATTTTAAAATAAAAATGTGAAAGTTGAAATGATTCAACTATATAACTTATAAAGGAAAGTTGATTTAAAGAAGAATTGAGTATATATGGAATGTAAATTTACTTTGAATAAATGAAGGTGAATGGAATATATCTGGATTCAACTTATGATAAGTTAAATAAAATTAAGAATTTGAAACCGAATTAAATCTAAATGAATTGGAATTTAATGGAAGTTGAGATAAAGGTGAAATGTAAATGCTTATAATTGTGTAAATGAATTCATATTCTTAAGTTATTAAGTGTTAAAATTTGACATTTTGATTATAAAAATGTGGATTGGTTTGGAATGAGCAATATAAACTTACAAGTAAATAAGTTGGAGAACTTGAGAATGGAAGATTTGATTTTAACTCAAGTAAAATGGAATTATAATCACAAATGGAAATAATAAATGGAATGGTGAATTCGAAATTAATTTTAAATGGAATGCAAAGTAAGGTGAAACAATTATAAAATATAAAAGAGGTAAGTGAACTGAAGTTAGTAAATAAGTTGAACTTGGATATGGAGAATTAAAATTAAATTGAATTGGGTTTAACTTTGACTAAAATGGAATTAAGCTGAATATTAAAATTCCGTTGTGTTATGAATAAGAATGAATGTAATTAAATTCTTATTTAAAGTAGTAAAGGAAATGGTTTAAATTCAGGTTGGCTAAATAAAATTTAGATGAACTTGAATTAATTCTGGAAAGGAATTAAATTGAAAATGCATATATAATTTAGTTAACCTTGAATTAAAATGGGATAAGAATTTAGTTTAATGGAAATTTAATTTAGTTGAGGTGATGATGAATGAAGTAAATGATTACTCAACTAAATCCAAAATGATTGTTTGGAAATAAATCCTGTGTAAGCTAAATTAAATGGAATTTGTATTGAAATAAATAGGATTTTGATAGTTGGTCAAAGTTTGAAAGGTAAATAAAATCCAGTTTTGGGATGGAATTTAAGTTTGGTAATAAATGTTGGAAGTGAGAATGAATAATGGAATTAGCTTATAATAGTGATGGTTTGAATTGTAAGTAAATTCAAATGAGAAAAATAATTTAAATGGTCTCTTTGTTGATAAAATAAATCTAAAATGGATTGGATAAATAAACAAAGAGCATTAAACTTTGTAAATGAATTGAAATTGGTTGAATGAGAATCAGATGGAAATAAAATTAAATAGATAATGGTAATATTGTGAAACTACTTAAGCAAATTGAAAGAAACAAATGATTGTGGATGAGCTTTATTAAGAAATTTGAATGGAATTTGTTGGATAATAAAATTGAATTGAAAGTGAAATGATATTCATTAATTATTGTGGTAAATTAAGAATGTATGAGTTGAATATAACCCAGGATCGAATGATATTAATATAAACTTGAATTTGGTTAATGGAAATAAAGATGTAAGGAAAATGTAATTTAACAATTACATTGGAAAGAGGAAATATTTGGTTTGTGAACCTTGTAATGGAATAAAATTTATATGAATCCAAGTCGGAAATAATTTTAAATGGTTATAAGCTTAAGTGGCAATTGTTTTGCGTGAATGACATGGAAATTTGCATGTATTTGCAATTGAGTGTTTAAAAGCAATTGGAATTGAATTGTGAATAAATTGATATGAATGGGAACCCAATTCAAAGAGTTTTGTATATGAATGCAAGTGAATTGGTTAAGAATAGCAAATGAAATTGATTTTGAATCAATAGGAATGAATTGACCCCTTAATGAGTAATGTTTGCATATGAATGGAAATGGATCATAACTGAAATGCAAATGATTCAAGTTTAAAATAAAATTTGATTGCAAATCAAATTGGGAATGTAAGTTAAAATAAAGAAAATGTAAGTATATCAAATTTAAGAATAAGAATTTGATTGTGAATCAATTTGTAATTGAATTGAAGTAAATTGATGCAAGTGATACGCATGTAATCAAACTGATGTAAATATGAATTGAGAATATTAAACTTGAATGCAAGTCATTCAAGAGAAAAAGAATGAAGTTTGGACTTGAATAAGAAATTGGAAAGGTGATTTAAATCTTTGAATTGTTGGTAAATATGGTTAATATTGTTAAACTATGAAGTTTGGGTTTGTAAAGAGGCTTTAAAATGATGTCGGAATTGTGAAATTGATAATTAAGGTGGTTAACATTGTTAAATTATGAAGTTGCTTGGTTTGGTTATGAAATGGATATGTTTGGTTTGCATTTGTATTGGAAATGTTATGAAAATGTTCTTATCTTTGAAATTTGATGAGTTTGTTGAGTATAGTACAGGTGCGGGAGGCGTTCGAGAGAGTTGGAGCGCGTATATGCGAGATATTAGCCGCTTGCTTTTAAAAATTTGCTAAGAGGTACGCCTACGCAAAAAAAATAATAATTGGAAAATGATATATATATTGTGATATATTTTGGTTTCCGGCCGTGTGAGCCGATGTATATATATTTGTGTATCCTGCGATATCGCAGAAGCTCCTCCGTGCAAAGGAGACTCCGCCAAAATTTTTCAGAAATTTTGGGAGTTAGAAAATTTTTGGGGTTTTGGGAAAATTTTTAATAACTAGTAAAGTTATTTTGGAAGCGAATGTTAAAATGAAGGCTTTCGAGTAAATAAAGCAAATGGTTTTGAAATGGAGTTGAAACTTTTTGGGAAAGTGAATATAAGCTTTTAACTAAGCAAATTTGGAAATAAATGGGTTGGAGAGTATTTTCTACCTTAGCAAATTTCGGGGACGAAATTTTTATAAGGGGGGAGGAATGTAACATCCCGTATTTTTAAGCCATTGAATTTGAACATTTAATTCATTTTAAATGTTAATGTGGATTCTTAATTGATTTTAAAATGAATAGATTCAGATTCAATCAATGAAATAAGCTGTAATTTTTAATTATAGTAATTTCGGGTTGAATTTGAATAACGGGAAGATACTATTTAAATATTCAAAATTGAGATAAAAGGTAAATCTGAGTGTAAATAGTGATAAAAATAGTTTTAAAAATTTATTTGGAGTTATTGGAGTGTAAATAGTGTGGTGGTAATTTTAGATGAATTTAAAAGTCGACAAATTATTATTTGGAATTTTATATTAATTTAAAAATGAATTTAATATTATTAAAATGCAAATTAATCAGATTTGAGTCTGGGATGAGCCAGAATGATTTTTAATGTTGTTATAAATTTTATATGATTTATTGTTAAGTTAATAAAATTTTAAAGGTGAAATTTGAAGCGTTTTCGACGATGTTCAGAAATCGCCTGATTTAATAGACGAGTTAAAATAGCCTTCCGGGGCACGGTCTCGGAAGTCGACGAAACTAGTTCCATTGGATCCGTAATAGTTAGTTATTATCGGATTTCAATTTTCGTAGCAATTGGGGTTGTCGTTTGACTGTGACAGCTCGAAACGTATCGAAATCGATTTAACCGAATTATTTTAAATTGATCGTTTAATTCCATATCTCGCGCATACGATCAAATTAGCTTATGGAACCTGTTCCATCGTGTCCGGAATGCAGAAGAACCCCAGGGTAGCCTGTCGGAACGTGAGAATTGGAGTTCGTTTGCTTGGACGATAAAATTGAGATATTTTATTAATTTAATAATATTAAATATATATATATTGACACTTATATCCTTAAACCCTAACCCTATTCAGCCGGCCGCCTCCATTATCATTTGATGGCTGAGAACGCTCTCATTTCATTCCAAAATTTTGATCAATCCACGCTATGATTTTGGAAACATTCTTCTGGGAAAACGTAGGGGGTGGCGAGTTCTTCTCGATGGACGGTTATGATGGAGTTTGGCGTCGCGTGGAGGGAGATATTGCGTGGGGAAGGCCGGCCGTTCGAGTTCGTTTCGCACGTGATTGGGTTGACCGGACGGTGGCGCGTTTGGGCCGTAAGGGGAGTGGAGTGCGGCGGTCTTCGTGGTGGTGGCAGATCGATTTTTCGTCGATCGAGGAGGTTGCGGTTGCGAACCCTAGGCGCGCGATGTATGGGTTCGTTTTCTCTGTTCGTATTTGCGTGAGAAGGAGGGAGGCGGGCCATATATTTTTGGGTAATAAAGAAAAGAAAAGAAATTTGTTTTTAAATTTATTTCAAACTTTGTAAAATCATATCGGGTTCATATGATACCAGATTCAAACGAAACTGGAAGCGATGGAATCGCAGAGACGAGCAGTACGAGATGGTGTAGATCCGGAGTCATTCCGGGCAAGTAAAAATTTAAGTTAAATCGGACACCGTCCGGTTTAATTTAAATTTCGAATGCTCGCCGAAACTCAAGGTGAGTTATTCTCACTCACATCTGGATGCTAGACATTATAAATAATTGATATTTAAATATCTGTGTGGTTGATTGTCTATATTTGTGTTTATCTGTCTGGATTGATATTTATATTGTGATGTGCTAATATCTGTGGATGCAGGGAGAAACAGGTTGGAGGGATCCAACTGGATTCCTCACAATTATAATTGATAATGATGCCTGTTTATATGTTATGATTGATAAATCTGAAATTAAATTGTATTGTGAAATTGTTGTATAAATTCTAATTACAGAATTTAATTATAAATGGATTGAATTGGGTTCTTATGAAATAAAATGAATTATTGAAAATAAGAATTTCGAAGAATAGAATTTGAAATCTGGTTTGGATGGAAAATGTAAATTGGTCAAATTGGGATTTTTAAATATAATGGGAAGTTTATAAAATGGATAAATGGGAAGTATAAATTTCTGGAAATGAATTCTATGGAGATTATAAAATTGTTAAAATAACGATGGGTTATTTTAATGATGAATAGTGATATTTGGAAAAGTAAAATATGTTAAAATGAAGCTTCCGAATTTAAAGGCACAATTTTAAGTGTTAATAGAATATTTTAAAATACCGTTTTCTTCATTGGGGTTTATTTAAATAAATTGGAAATCTGGCTTTCATTGAAGAATTCACCAAAATGTTTATTCAAAATGTTTTAAACTATAATTTTAAAAATGAATTTTCGGATATGGGAAATTGGGTGTGAACTTTGGATGAAGTCATAGTTAAATATGGGATTTGGGATTTATGTTGTAAAACATAATTGACTTGAAATAAATCAGTGGATTTATATGAAAGAGTACTTTGGAATGTTTAGAAACGGGAAAGTGTTTCCCTGGGAAAACCAAGTAAATGTTTATAAAAAAAGGTTTTATTTAACTAAGGTTAAGTTTTAACTTGTTTTAAAAGTATTTTTAAGAAATCGTTATTTTTAAGAAATAAATTAATAATTTTTAATACCGTAAATAATTTGGGAGTATATTAGCAATTATTTTTAAAAATGGATTTATTTAAAAGTTGGTTTTAGCTTAAGTTGTTAAAATTAGCATTTTTCTTCTTATAACGTTATTTTGAATTTAGTTAAACTAAAACCCTTATCTTTAAATCAAAGTTTATGTGTTAATAACTAGTTTTCTTCACATATTTTAAATTTATATTTTGAGTAAATAAATAGAAGTAATTTTCATATTTTAAAGTATATTTTAGTATAAAGTATTTTAACTGTTTTAAATGCAAATTGTTTTATACTTGGTTATTCCCGATGGGAATAAAGGGTAAAAGATTTACCTTGTAAAGGAAGAGTTTGGAAAATTGTTTTCAAACGAGTTTTGAAAATGTGAAAATATATCTTTGAAAGATATTAGAAGAAAATAAATAATATGGAGATTATTTATTGTGTGATGGATGTGTATGGATGTTTGTGAACATTAATTGATAGTTAAATCACCGACTATCAATATTGGCCAATGCGCGATCGTTTCGAAGAGACCGGGATCGAGTTTCCGTATACCAGGATTCTAGGTCTGGAGACTCGAATACCACTTCGATTCGGTTTGTACGTTTCGTGTATCGTGTTCGGAGTCGAAGATGGAGCAGTGAAGTGCAAGGGCTAGTCGCTACTAATCCTGAGGATATTTCCAAATGGATGTAGTAGGAATAGTGCCTTCGGTTCCGTTCGGACCCGGGACGGACTTGTATGGACGAATGCTTTCGTGACATCGTCAGGTGGACGATGGGCATTCTAAGGGATATGTGCTATAAAGGTATCGTTTAGCCTCAAACCTCATCAACCGGGAATGACTGAAAATCAGGGGTTATGCAGCAAGGCTTCGTGGGTAGCCCCCACTTGAGAGTAAGGTCATCCCTGTCTAGATGTCCCTTTTATTTCGGCTTAGTGGTGCGGTTGCTGATCCCAACCGTGGGGTGATTTTACTTGGAATTATCCAGTAAGGGATGATTCTGGCCTTGTGTTGCAGGGGAGCGGGCGTACTCCTCGGTACTGTGATCTAGGCCACGTACTGTGACAGGTGGTACCCCAGTGCCTAGTCATTCGTTGGAAATCCATTCTCCCTACGTGCCTGTACGGTTTTGATTGTGCCCAACTATTGTTGAAATGTGAGATGCAAGCATTTCAGCTAGATTCTATTTTACTTTCTATAGACACTATTATAATATCAGAGGATTTTAATATAAAAGTGTTTTAGCTATCGTAAGGTAAAAACCCGACATGTTTATTTGTGGCGTGGTCTTACGAGATGCTTTTGTTTTCAAAGGATTTTTGAAACTTTAATAATCAGTTTGGATGTATTTATGATGCGCTGGTATTCCAGACTGACTCGGGTGTTATTTTATTATAATGCTCGGGTCAGACCGAGTATTTTACAGGATAGGTTGCTATGGAGCTCAGGAGAGGAGCTGGAGTTCGAGACGTATTTCTCGTACTTGTATTATTCCGCTGCTGTGATTGTTGTATTGACTGATTGACTGGATATTGATGATTGTATTGATATACTCTGATGATGATGTATTGTATATAAACAGATATAGTTTCATTTTGTGTAAAGATCTGTTCTATATATTATATTTTATCCGCTGCGATTGTGAGATTCTGATTTGGTTGGTTCTTTCTTCTTCTTCTATCTACTTTCTTATTCTTCTACAATCTGTCTTTTTCGGCATTCGATCGTCGGCATATTATACTGTTGAGTATTTTGTGTCGGTTTTCGAGGGTCGAGAAGGGCGGGTCGTCACAGGTATCCTTCTTGTGAAAATTTTGTTTTAGTTGGTTTTTCTGATGCTGATTATGCGGGTTCGTTGGTTGACAGGAAGAGTACTAGTGGGACATGTTTCATGCTAGGACATTCATTAGTTTCATGGTCTAGTCGAAAACAAAATTGTGTTGCATTATCCACCACTAAAGCAGAATATATTTCTTTAGGAAGTTGTTGTGCTCAAATTTTATGGATGATGCAAACTCTTTCTGATTTTGGCTTAGTTTATAACCAAGTTCCATTAAAATGTGATGGTAAAAGTGCAATAGATTTGTCAAATAATCCTGTTCATCATTCACGCACAAAACACATTGATGTGAGACACCACTTTCTTAGAGATCACATTGCTAAGAAAGACATTTGCATTGAATTTATTTCAACTGAGAATCAACTTGCTGATATTTTCACAAAACCCCTCCCCGAAGACAGATTTTCCAGATTACGTTTGGATTTGGGGATTATGGAAATTGACTAATCATTTTTCAATTTTTGGTTGAAATATTCTTGGATATTTATTTTCAACTTCAATTTCTAGAATTCAAACCTGTTTTGGATATCATTCAAAGATTGATTCGAATATGGTATTCAGTAGTGGAAATACGTTTGGTTTATGAAATTTCATAATATGATTAATTTGGTAACTTATTCCATGACCATTTCTATTTCTACCATCTTTCTATCATTTCATAATGGTTTTGAAAAATGAGAAGACTGAATCACTTTTTAAATTAAAAAAAAATAAAGAAAAATTTTAAAAATATTTCTCATGCATCCATTCTCATTTAAAAGTCCTTATGGTTATGCATGGATGGATCATGTGAGGTTATCATCACTCCATTCTCATTTAAAAGTCCTTATGGTTATGCATGGATGAAGCTTGATAACTAATGAGTAACTGCTAATCCCATTTAAAAGTCCTTATGGTTATGCGTGGTTAGTAAGTGCTTATTTTTTTTGTGCTTAAATGTCAATTTGTTTTAAAAAAATTATAATAAATAAGATAAAACATCCCTCTTCTCATTATATAAAAACCAAATCATCGATCCATTCTCTAAAATGTGGAAATTGTTATCTTGTTATGATATATTATGGTTTTTCCTTGTTTTTTTCCATTTGTTTTCCTCACTGTTTCATTATTTTTTGTCAGTCTTTTGATGATAACAAAAGGGGGAGAAGAAAGAGATTTTGATAAGAAAATAAGTATTTTTGGAATACTTCACCAAATTTATTAAATGCAGTTAGTTATTTTTCTATAATTCTTTTATTCTTCTGTAATTTCCTAAATCTTCTAAATAGGAGTGGTCTCAGTTGTAGGGAGAGCATACATATATGGGGAGCTAAATATTTCATGATTAAACACATTTACTAGAATTTCAAAATCTTTAACATATATGTTTGTCATCATCAAAAGGGGGAGATTGTTTGATGTGTGTTTAGTGTTTGATGATAACAATATATATATATATCGAATTATAAATGTGTTTACCAATACAGGAATAAATATTCGTGTTGAAGTAATAATACTATTGCATAGAATTTAACAAATTCAAACAGTATTTTTATTTCAAATATAATATTTTATTCAGTATAAAGTTTTCAGTATTTTATTCAGTGCAAAGTTTTCTATATTTTATTCAGTACACTGATTTTTACATTTCATAATTTTATACATTACACTGATTTCATATTTATAGTTCACTCTCATTCATACAATTCATTGTTACATTTCTGTCCTCACTACATCACTCATACACTCAGTCTTCTGCATCTGCACTGTCCAGCTCCAGTATTTGTCTTGTCTCCTGTCTACCTGTATAATTAAAAACTACAGCAGTAATCTGAAAAGAAACAAATTTTAAATTTGCTAAAATATAAAATTTGTTTTTAAAAGCTGTCTCAGATATATGGGTTATCATCATCATCTTTGATTGTGTAATATCTATGCATATCAGTATTTATTTCAGGGACAGGTGATTACGAGTGGCTGAAGTACACATGTATACACGTGTGCACTGCCTCGCCAACTCGAGTGCACAAGGTCAAATCAAAATCAGATTCAACACAAGTGCAAATGGCCTCGACCAAAATTCAATGATCACTGCAATAATGAAATGTGCATGTACACAGCAACATGGTCAAGTACATCAACCCAGACTCAACAAATGATCACAGTAACAACAGAGGTGTACTCAACAGAAGTGTACACAGTGAAGACTACATGCAACTGGTCACAAGTGCACCAGTTCAAAAATGCACAAGCATATGAAATGCAGATACATGAATAATGAAGACTGCATATACTTCAAGGTGAATAAATGGTCAAGGTAAACAGCCATGTTCAACAAAGATGTACCAAGCAACTACAGAGATGTACAACTCATGAATGAACATGTACAAGTGAACACATGCAAATATAATAGTGATGAACAAAGATGAATCAACAAGCACTACAGTGGCTACAGGACAGGGGTGAACTCAATAACAAAGCTATCAAGAACAATAACAAGAATATCAGGTGATGTCAGAACATATCACAAATACAAAGTAGTTTAACAACAAGTAAAGCAACTGGAAGTGATCAGTGAACTGGAGGAAGTAAAGCAGCTCACAAGTGAAGCATGTACACAGAAGTCATACAATGCAAGATTACAGCAAAATGCACAAGACAAACATACATGAAAACCATCAATACAAAAGTCAGCTATGATCAACAGAGACAAGATAGTGATCAGTGAAGTAAAACAACATCAGGGATAAACTGAACAATTCATGCAAACTATATTAGTGAAGGTCACAGAATTTACAGATGGCCAGAAGATGACCAGAAACAGAATAGCAATGTCTTAAATCAACAGTGATCAAGACAAGGCCAGAATAAATCACAAAAACAACTATATCAGTGAAGGTCAGAGAAGAAACAAGTCGGAAGTACTTAGATCAACGGTGAATGGTACTAGTGCAAACATATCACAGTAATGGTCAGAGAAAAGTCGAGATGATCAGAAACAAAATTGACAAAGCCGTGTGTTTTTAAAAATATGGAAACAGTCAAAATTTATAATTAGGAAAGTTTCAGAATTTATAATTCGGTTCGACTGTATTAATTCGAAAATCAAAAGATCGAACGTTCAAGAATCAAAGCCGTGGATTAAAAGAAATTTCCCAAAATATCACAACATAATAAAGGAAAGAATCAACAACTTGGAAGCCACGAAAATCAAATCAGTCGCCTATATAACAACCCAATCATCATCGACTCAAATAGCATCGAGTTCAAGCAAGCAAATCAGAAGAAACAAAAGGCAAATTATCACATACCGAAGTCGAACTCGATCAAACTTGAAGCAGCCGAAGCGAACTACAAGAAGTCAGACGATCGACAGAGCAACATGTGAACGACCAGTAATCGATCAACCTTCAAGCAGCGGCTTCAAAGGTTTCAATCAAAGCCCTAATTCCAAAATCAAACAAAGAGGAGCTGAAGTCTCAATTCGCCAAGAGCAACAGAGATTCAAGGAACCGAAGTCTAGAATCGCTAGTCACAAAGAATCGCCGAAGCCCTAGTTTATTTTAATCACCATTATCTATCAAAAAGGATCGGGCCAGAGAAAAAGAAAGGGGGATCGAAAAGAAATACAAGCGGGCCGACGTTTCTCTAAAGAAAATAAAGAATGGGCCGGGCTTGTTTATAAATAAGGGTTTTTATAGTTTAATTATTCAACTAGGGTTTGGGGGCAAAATAGTTTTCAATTTCAATTTGATTTTTTCTCCTGGATTACTTTGTGTTTTTTGTTTTAAGTTTGTACTTTTTCAAGTCAAGTTGGGGTAAATCACCACCTAGGGTTTAGGTAGTGTCAGATTGTCTAGTTAGGGTTAGTTCAGTGAGCAGGGTGTGCGAGTTTACGAAACTCTATAGGCGGAGCAGGGTGTGCGAGTCTATTAGAGTGTTTGTAAGCGGGATACTGTTTAATCCTAATAGAAATCTGGGAATGCAGCAGTAGGCAGGGGTTGCCGAAGTTGGGTAAATTTTGTGTGTGATTTACTTTTCTGCATATTTACTTCTCTGCAGTTTGATTATGTGTTTAATTCGTTAAAATTTGCTATAACCCTATTCACCCCCCCCTCTAGGGTTGATCTAGATCCTACAAGTTGAAATTTCGAATTTTTATTAATCGATCGCACCATTGATTTCCA
Organism: Allium fistulosum; assembly: GCA_030737815.1. Lineage (NCBI taxonomy): Eukaryota > Viridiplantae > Streptophyta > Magnoliopsida > Asparagales > Amaryllidaceae > Allium > Allium fistulosum. The sequence goes on along the minus strand of CM060907.1, from coordinate 1,110,863,187 downwards.
TATACCGTTTTGATCGTCTCGTCGTACTGATCTCTACGGTATACTCATTTCTGTATTTTGGCGTCCGATGCACGACGAAATCAGTTGAACCGATTAATCATATCGGTATCAGTTTTAAAATCTTTGGTTTCTCAACTGACCGTTTTAATAGTCAAATGAATGGACACCTTTGAATTCATGTATGACTCTTACTATTTCCAAAATTAAATCACAACTTTCTCTATTCCCATGTCAATCTTCATATTTATGACAAAATCCAACCGTAACCTTTTATTTTTGTGGTTCCAATTACATTTGCGTTCACCCTATTTTCCTCCCTGTCCACAAATGTCATTAACTTTATTTCGAATCTTGTGCTTAACTTTTCCTTGCCCACTGCTTTATATTTACTCCAGTGCGTTTCCGTCACTCTTTACTTTTCCCAAAGTTTCAATTTTTGTCGGTTCATTTCATTTCTCAATATTTACAAATTATAATTTACTACACTGTTCATTCCTTTCTTCCTCTTCTTTCCTTTAGTTTATTTACAGAAGAAACATTCCATCCTTCACCTCTTGTGAAAATAAAGAAGAAGAAAAAACCTACCGATAACAACCGTTGCTCCCCTCTTGTATTCGTTCGAATCCAACCTCAACTGGCCTCGGCTCCCTCTCTAAAATGTCCACTGTCACTTCTGACCACCGCAAGCACTCTCTCTCTTTACTCCGGTCTCATGTGAGTAGCAGCCTCAAGGCAGACCCTACCACCTCAATAGCCAAGCCTTCCCCCTTCGCCTAACCTCACACGCTCATCCGTCCTCTCACGCATCTTTGCCAGCCAGTTGTGCCACGCTCGGGCTTGCCGCCGAACCCGAGTGCAACATTGGCGCATGCCCATGTGCACCCCTTGCTTGTCTCCCCTTTCATTCACGTATGTTGTAGTTTTGTTCATATATTTGTTTTGTTTTATACTTTACAGTCTATATTGGTAACATGCATGTATTTTGCGAAGAACTGTGTGTTTAAGTGAATATATGTTCCAGCTTATGTAATACGTTAGTGGAATATATATGCTACAGTATGATATATTTTGTTATTATTTAAATAGTGTTTGTTTTATAAATAATTGGTTTCTAATTTCTACATGAACCTGCCACTTGCATATAAGACTTTTAACAAAGCAAGAAACAGGGTGTAGGTATTTCCATTGTCCCGTTTCTATTTGAATTCAACATTGATTTTCGTTGGCAATTTCAGGTTATAATCGATTTAATGAGAATGGTCATTGATTTTAGTCACTTGTTAGTTTTCAGTTCTAGTCATAAAATAACTTTAAAATGGAAACATAGGTAAAATTATTTCAAACTTATTCACATCAGATCTAGCTCATGTACATGATCTGTTAAGTAAATATATATTGTTATAAAGCAAGTTTAATAAATATTGTGTTCTAAGGGTATAAATATATCACTTTATATATATTTATGTAAATTTTAAACATATAGTTACGGTACTTATATATATACAAATAGCTAAACTAAGATTTTATGTAAAATGTTCATATCTGTTATATGTATTAGTGCACATGTTATATACTAATCTGTTATAGTTTAAGTATATGGTTTAGTCATATATATTATGTAATCTATATATTTGGTTATAAACGAAATCTGCATTTTACTGTTATAGTCTGCATACCTGTTATATACAGAGATAAGTATATATATTTGCTTGCATGGGTATGTTATTACATTATATACATATTGGTGGATGAAACCTTTCGTGTCAGCATGTCTTTGGTGTGCACATATAATTTACTTTAGTTTGTTTTATGTCAAGTTTCATATATTTTGACATATAGCATATATACTGATTTTGTTTAGAAAATGATGTACAGTGATGATTTGGCTGTTAAAGTGTGCAAATTTAGATATATTTTGTTTGTATATTTAAAACTGATATTGTTTGTGTGTATATATATATATTTAAAAAAAATTCTATATATGCAGATATATAAAGTAGTTTATATATATATACACGCAGTTTGCATATTAAATTGTTTAGAGTTGGAATTCATATATTTGATTTTAACTATTGTTTGCATTGTTTAAATTATATCTAGATATATACATATGCATATATACACTTGAGTTGATTTTTTAAAATATACCATATATGTGTTTAAATAAAACAATGATTTTTAGTTATATATATATATATTAATATCAATTTTAAATTTGAATATTGATTTTATGAAAATAATATTTCTACATATAGCCTTGCTGTTCCTATCAGATTGATTCTGATTGTTTCATCGATTCCTTATCTATCAGCTTTGCTCGCAAATTTCGCATTCAGTCTAGCTTCGCTTTGGATTCGTAACTCATCTCATTCTTGTCCATCTCTAGCCTCGAAAGGTGAGCAATCACTCACGATTAATGTTCTTTTATTTATTAAATTTGATTTCAATTGAAACGACAATTGAAATATGCTACTGTTAGTTATTTACACTGTTATGTATGCTATTATCTGTATCAGTTCACCTGTGACATCTGACACCATTATCTGTTATTTATGAAATGATAATCAAGTTTGGTTGATAGATGATTGATTGTTTGATATTGATATTGGACGTTAAAATTGTTAATGTAGGAAGTGATAAAAATATGAAATTGAATTTGGAGTTGGATTGTTAGCGACTTGAAATTGATATATCTGTTGAATTTAATTAGACAAATTTGTATAATATGAACCCTTTAAATGTTAAAATTAATTGACACGTAGAAAAATTGTTAATTACCCTTGAACCATTTGAATTTATGATTGTATTAATTGATGAAGTATGAAATTGAATAATTGATGTCAAGTGTAGAATTGCATAGAATAATGAGTGTAATAATCTTTAATCTACATGAAATGATAGTGTAGATTCTAGAAATAATTATATTAATTTGCATAAACAACAAATGTAAATTAATACGATTATTTCGGGATTATTTGAATTGATTATTGGATTGATATTGATTGTTGTTATTGCTTGTTTATTTACTTTGACACCATCCCAGTTATCACACTGCAAGTTCCCTTTGCTATGCTTTGATTTTGAATTGAATTGGAATCGGGTTGAAATGATAAATACCCAAATTAAACTTTGACCTAGGATAGAGAATTAAATAAAACCTGATTGGTCAATAATTTGATTTAAAACTAAAATAAAGATTTTATTTGAATAAATAATGAGGTTTTGAAATGAAGTTGGAATTTGAACTTTAATGAAAGGAAAATGTTAATATTTAATAATCTGAAAAAAATATTAACATTGTAATTGATGAAAGAACGCTGTTTTAAAATTCGGAATTATTAATAATTAAGTTTGAAATTATTTAATAATTAATTTTTGAAATTATTTAATAATTATATAAGATTGAATTATTTAATAATTAAATAAAATTGAATTCTTTGTTAAGTGAAATTGAACTTCTTGAATAAGCGAAATTAAGTTTCTTTATAAATTGAGTTTTGAAATTGTAACTAAGTAAATAAATAAGTGAAATTGAATTTTCTTTAACAAGAAATAAAATGTGCTTATTGAAATTAATGTAAGACTTGAAATGTAAAGAATTTGATTTGATGAATTTAATTTAATGCAAATTTGTAAGTTTTGATATAATGAAGTCGAACTTAAGTAAGTGATTAAATGAATTGGCAATTAAATTGAAATTGTTTGGAATGACAAATTTACTTAATGAATATTGAATGAAATCGATAAATGGATTTAAATTGATTTGAATGTTAAATTAAATTAATTTAAATGATTTCGGAATGAAACTTATATACGAATTTAAATCGATATTTGAATTTTTTTAAATAAAAATCGAATTTGATTTATAAGATTTCGAAATGGTAATTTGGAAGTTTTGAAACGTAAATTATGGAAATTGATTTAGAAAGACAAATGAAATGTTGGTTTACGAATTCTATTTGAAATTGAATTTGATTTGGTTTTGAAATAAATAAACGACCAATCGGTGTAATAATTACGAAAGTTATTAAAGAGACCGGAATCGGTTAGGGACATACTCACTGTCTAAACCGAAAACCACTTTAATAACTATACGCGGAGTTGTGATCCAGAATGAAGTGGTTAGAATGATGTACGTGTTGACTAAAGAAAGAGAACGATAATGGATAGCCTTGACACTTGTGTCAAATTGGAAATGACTAAAACAGGAGCCGTGCCGGGCCAAATGGGGTCAGCTACCTCGAGCGAACACACTTCTTCGAAAACTACTCATTACTTGTTGTCGATTGGTGCACCCTTGATTTTGGGAGTGTTGTTTCGCGGTGTTGCGATCGCTGCGGCGATGAGTTTTCACCAGTCCGGATCAGGCAAACGGTAGTTTCACTACCTTGGGTATTGCCTCATGTGCCTTGTCATACTTGTATCCCTATATACGCGACCACTACGATTTGTTTTGTGTTATACCTATGGAGTACTCCCTGATATCCCACTAGTTTACGGTGGAGTTTACAGTGCTGTATAGACTATAACGCTTATATAAAATGTGTTAAGGGGGATAATGGTAACGCCTTAACACTATTTTGATATTTTATATTACTGATATGCATTATCTACTTATCGTACACTAGTACATAGTAGATAGTTTAACAGATCCTTAAAGGATGGTTATTTCAAACATCCTTTGAGTTATTTGTATTTCAGTTGCTATTTCACTTGAGTTGGATTTATTGATATAAGAATGTTAATCCTGACTCAAGTGTTTCGTGTTTTGCTTTACGCTCGGGTCAGGCTGAGTGTACCAGTATTCGAGACTCGCCTTTGGAGTTGGAGCTTCGCTTGGAGATCCAGCTATTTATCCAGCTTTCAGATATTCAGTTGATTCCAGTGATGTATTCTGCTATTGTATTTGATTATTGTATTCGAGACATATGTTGTACCTTATTTAACTCTGATATGTATATAGTAGCTTCATGAACTACTATCTTTTGTTTCCGCTGCATTTATTACTCTGTGTCTGTGATCTGTGATTATATATATTTACTGTATATGCTGAGTTTTGCCAATTTAAATTAACAATTCGGTATTTTGAATCATTCAAGTTCGACATGTGCGGATGCGAATGGTCCAAAATAGCGGGTCGTTACAGTTGGTATCAGAGCTTTGGTAGCTCTAGGCAAAACTTAGCATATAGGGTAAATGTATTTACAAAAGCACTCTCATTCGAGTTTGAATCTCTACCTTTTGACTCGATTCCTTTGAATTTTGGAACGTTCCCCGCGGTTCCAAAATCCATTCGTGTCCCTCACTATTCGTATTCTTCTGAATTCTGGAGTATCACATAACTCCACTTCGAATGATCTTTATAATGAGTTGGCGGTCCCGCCAATCTCAAATTGGTTTGTAAAGGGGTAAAACTCTTTTACGATAGCATCGATTCACCGGAGATTTATATATCCTCGGTTTAGATGCTAACATCTTTGGTTATGCCGAATTCTATCTCTTGAGATCAATGTCGATTTGCCTCGGAATTCTACATTGATCTTATTCTTGAAGTCACGGTCGATCCGGTTAAGGTTGCTCGCGATTTATATAAACTTATCAATCTTCCTACTTTGTTATTTAATCATCATATCTTTGTTTTAAACTTATTTTCGAATCAAAATTCTCTTTGATTTGAGTCCATCAAATTTGAATCTTTATCCTTGCTTTGAAATCCATTCTTATATCGTCGAGCGAGGAAGTGCATTTTTTATTAATATAAAAATGTTTTATATATTGTGTTGTTTGAGTTGTTGATGTTGATTTGGGTTTTCGATCGATTCGTCTGATCAACGCTATCGATAGGATTTCCAAAACACTTGAACAGAACAAAGTGACACAATATTGTTTTCAAATTTAGTAAATGAAATAATTTTGAATGATTATCTTATACATAAGTATAAATTTCTCTGAATTTAAATTGTTAATGAAGTTGTGTCAAAAATGATAATATTTGATTTTCATCTATTGTTCGATAAATGAATTTATAGACTTAGTTTATAAACTGATTTAGAATTTGAAATGAAATGAAATTAAGAATTTGAGAATTTAATTTCCAATGATTTCGAACTATGGTTTTAAAGGTTTAAAATGCACATTATTTAAAGGTATTTTGACTATAATTTGTTTCCAAAGAATTTTAATGTATATTATTTAAAGTATTTTCAAATAGGAACCGTTTTCAAAGAATTTTAAAATGTTGAAATCAGTGCCCTTCTCTTTGTCGCTGAAAAATAATCTCGGTGATAGCGGCCGCATCATCGACATTCATTTTCGAGTTTTGAAGTGGAGAAACCATTCTATAGCTTTGCTACGGTTTTGTTTGGGAAATATTTTAATTTGAATTTCTTAAGTATGACTTTATTTAAATATATATATATATATGGGTATATTATTTTAAATTTAATTTAATTTAATATATATAATATATACATAATTATTTCTAAAGGGTTTGAAATTAAACGAAAATTAAATTCTTAAAAATCATGTTAAAAGATGTTTTCAATTATAAATAAAGCTAAATTTTGGATAAATGTTTAAACTTGAAATAATTGAATTTGAAAATTTTATTTGTATAGTACTAAATTGCATTTCAAAATAACTTACCTAAATTATTCAGAAGTTAAAATGTAATTGGATAATATACAATATAAAATAATTTTATAAATAAAATTTGAGTGTTTATAATAAATGTTATGCACTTAGATTTTACCTCAACTTTTAGTGTAGTCAATAAATGAATCCTCCTACTCATAGCATCAGCTACTCGATTCGTCACCCATGACTTGTGTTTAACAACAAAAGTAAACTGTTGCAGATATGCGATCCACGATGCATGTCTCGCTGAAATCTTGTCTTGCCCTTGTAAATGTTTCAACGCCTCATGGTCAGTGTAAAGGACAAACTCTTTCTGAAATAGATAGTGTCTCCAGTGTTTAATAGCTTGCACAACAGCATAAAATATCACATCATATGTACTATATCTCATCTTCGCTCCTGATAACTTCTCATTGAAATATGCAATCGGACGTCCCCTCTGACTCAACACTCCTACAATCCCAACCTTTGACGCATCAGTGTGTAGTTCAAACAACAACTGAAAATCTGGTAATACTAGAATTGGTGCAGACGTCAGCAACTCCTTGATCTTTCCAAAAGCATCTCCTGCTTCTTCTAACCATGAAAACTGCTTACCCTTCATACAATCTGTAACAGGTGCCATCACACTACTAAAGTGTGGAATAAATCTTCTATAAAATGAAGCCAACCCATGAAAACTCCGAACCTCTATTATTGTCTTGGGCTGTAGCCAATCTCTAATCGCTTCTACTTTACTCCGATCCACCTGTATCCCTTCCTCTGATACAACATACCCCAGAAATAAAACACTATGCGTCATGAACACGCATTTCTTCGTTGCAGCATAAAATTGTTCTTGTCGCAGTACCATCAGCACTTCTCTCAGATGATTCAAATGTTCCTCTGGACTTCCACTATATATCAGAATATCATCGAAATACACCAGCACAAACTTCCCAATGAATGGTCTAAAAATCTGATTCATCACCCGCATAAATGTACTTGGCGCATTTGATAGGCCAAATGGCATTACCAACCATTCGTATAGACCCTCCTTGGTTTTAAAAGCTGTCTTCCACTCATCACCTGGTCTAATACGAATTTGATGATATCCGCTCTTCAAATCAATCTTCGAAAAGATAGTAGCTCCGCTCAATTGATCTAGCAAGTCATCCAACCTTGGCATCGGAAATCTATATCTCACAGTAATCTTATTCAATGCTCTACTATCGGTGCACATCCTCCACGTTCCATCCTTTTTGGGTACCAATAAAGCTGGTACAGTACAAGGACTTAAACTCTCCTGCACACGCCCCTGTTCAAGCAATTCTTCTACCTGCCTTCGCAATTCCTCATGTTCCTTCGGACTCATTCGATAATGTGGTCTATGTGGCAGCATTGCTCCCGGAACAAGATCAATTTTATGTTGAATGTCTCTTAGTGGCGGTAACTCCTTCGGTAACTCTTCTGGAAATACATCCTCAAATTCTTTCAAAACTGGCTTCGCTTATTCTGGAATTTCAACCTCTTCGCTGCTCTCTCGCCCAATCAACAAATATACTTCCGGCTCTTCCTCAACCTCCTTAACAAACTCCTTTAAAGATAATAAAGTTTTCAGCTCTTCAATCTCCTCCAGTTTGTTTTCTTCGTGTTGTCGCTTCTTAGGAACCAAAGTGATTTTAGTACCTTCAAACATGAAACTATAACTGTTGTTTCGCCCATCATGTTGCACCGCCCTATCATATTGCCACGGTCTCCCCAGCAACAAATGACAGACATCCATATCTACAACATCGCACCAAATTTCATCTTTGTATTTCTTCCCAATTGAAAATTTAACACAAGCCCTTCGTCCAACTTTCACCTCACCACCTTTCCTCAACCAAGCTAACTTATACGGTTTCGGGTGCTTCTCTGTCTTCAATGGTAACTTCTTTACAGCTTCTGTAGAGATAATGTTATCACAGCTTCCAGCATCAATAACAAATTTGCAAACCCTTCCTAAGATAGTGCATGCCGATTGAAAGATGTTACTCCTCAACCAGCTAGTCTCTTCCTCCTGCTTCGGTATTAAGCAATTCCTCCTCATCATTAATGTATAACCATCATCTCCAGACAACAATTCTTCCTCCTCAACTGGTAATTGATTAGAATCTTCAGCCTCCTCATTCTCATCCTCAACCTCAGCAATCATTGCTCTCTTCTTTGGCTTTGGACACTCATTGCTTTTATGACCCAACTCCTGACAATTGTAACATTTGAAACCGTTGTTAACCTTTGCCTTCTCAGCCTCCTTCACCACTAGTTTACTGATAGGTTTAGAAACATTAGAACTTCCACTAACACCCTTCACTTGATTGTTGGAATTAGTAAACACACCACCTCCTCGTCGTCCCTGCTTCTCCCAAGCCAACGCTTTCTGATGTGCTTCCGCCATAGATCTTGGATCGAACATATTCACCATATCCTGGATCTGCATTCTCAATCCCCCAATGAATATAGATGTCAGTTGTTCTTCCGTTTCCATAATATCATTCCTTGCAATAAGCTGATAAAACTCATCTGCGTAATCATTAACAGTCTTTGTGCCCTGCCTCAAGTTCTGCAAACGTTGATACATCAGAGATTGATAATTGTAAGGTAAGAACGTTGCTTTCATCAATTTCTTCATCTTCTCCCAAGATTCAACTTTTGACTTCCTCATTCGTTCACGTGTAAGTTTGGTTTGCTGCCACCATGCCAAAGCTCTACCCCTTAACCTTGTAGCAACCAATTTCACTCTACGATGTTCTGGAACTTCTTTGAAATCAAAAATTTCTTCAACATTAGCCACCCAATCCAAAAACTCCTCAGCTTGCATACCACCTTTGAATTCTGGAATTTCAGTCTTTATCCCAGATTCCCACTTGTGATCGTACTCCGACTGATTTCTTCCTTGTCCACGTCCTCGTCCATGAACACTACCACCATCATACTCTTCGTCACAATCCAATGTATATCGATGTCGGTCCTGACCACCAACATCTCTACCACCACCATTTCTTCCACCAACATTCCTACAATCTACATTCCTCCGATCTCGATCAGTCACATTTCTATCCCGACTTCGATCATCAACATTTCTATCACAATCTCGATCCACGCTTCTATTATCACTATCAACACTTCTCTCTCGATTTGAATGTGGTGAAGCTCTACTTCTCCCATGGTTCGATTCAGGTTATACTCTTCTCTGATTTTGACTCATCTCCAACATCATCCTCTCTAATCGACCAATCCCTTCATTAATCTTCTCATTAAAATTGTCGTTAATTCTTTGCTCCATCTCATCGGCCTCTTCTCTCCCATACAAAGCATCAATGTTGCGATAACGGTTAGCTCTTCTCGGAGGCATGATCACTCTTCAACAAATTCCAACAAAAACTTCACTTCGATCTAAAAATCTTCAAATCAAAACTACCCACTTGTTGAAAACTTCAAAAATCTCCAAACGAGCTAATATCTTCAAAATCTCGAGAACCCACTTCTCCAAATGATGTAAATCTCGCACAACTCCAAAAATCTACGCAAACTCCTTGCGTTCTAGCTTTGATACCAAATGATGCAGCGGCGGAATACAAAAATTGATGATACGATGAACGTAGCAATCGGTGGATTGCTGGATGCTGAAATGCCTAAATTCGTTGATCCGAAGATGCCGAATTTTAGCTATCTACGTCACGTTGATCGATCATGATACCGCGAAAGTAGATCTTCAATTCTTTGAGCGTTGATCAAGCGCACTTGATACCGCGAATTGGCTTCACGATCGTTGAATCGAGCGCACTCGATTGACCGAAGGTGGAGATAGGAGATCACACTCGACTACCAATTGGATGAAAGCACAAAGCTAACAAAGGAAATTTTATTCAAAAATCAACAACCACTTATAATGACATTACATCCCTATTTATAGGGTTTACAACATCACAAATGACTTAAGAAAGTTACAACCAAAAACAACACATTACAATTCACGACTTATTAAAGTATACGACTTAAGCTAAGTCGTTAATGACCTAAGAAATAAAGTTTGCGACCTAAAAATAAACGCACACGACTTAAACAAAGATCGGCAGCGACATAATTCTTTCGCGACTTAAGGCATATCGCGTAGCCCGATTGAACGACCTAAGGGAAATCGCGTAGCTTCCTTCTTCGTCTCAAGATAGCTTTTAGGTTGGGAATTGTTAGGTCGTGGGGAGGAAAATTAGGTCACTGGAGCGATTTAGGGAAGTGGAGTTAAGTCGCGGTGGAGTTAGGTCATTGAAACGACTTAGGGAAGTGGGGTCTGGTAGGTCGAGGTATTGATAGGTCGCAGATTGTTTTTAGGTCGTGGAAAGGAGTTAGAGTTAGGTCGCGTGGAATGTTAGATCGTGGAATTGGATCGATGTGGAGTTTAGGTCGAAGTGGAGTTGGGTCAGTGATGTTAGGTCGTGGAGAATTAGGTCGTGGAGGCGAGGATAAGTCGCGATTTCTGGTTAGGTCGGAGGATAAAATTGAGTCGTGGGGATTGGTAGGTCGTGAGGAGCTAGGTCGGACGCGACTTAGTGTTAGGTCATTGAAGCTGAAGTTATGTCGTTGCCGAGCAGCTTCGTTAGGTCGTTCGACTTCATCCACCAAGGAATGCACTGCATCTGTTTCGTTGTCACAGTGGTTTATTTCTGAAATTGAATCTGATTTTGTTGAAATGATTCTTAATAATGAAAGTTGGATTTAAGAGATGCAAAGTTGAACTTAATCAATTTGAAAGAAGAAATATCGAGGGATAATCGGTTCACTTCTCTATCTTACTGCTTCTAGACCTGATGTTATGTTTTCTGTGTGTTTGTGTGCACATTTTCAATCTAACCCTAAAGAATCTCATTTGAAAGCCACTAAACGAATTTTAAGATATCTTTCACACACACACAAATTTGGACTATGGTATCCTTCTTGTGAAAATTTTGTTTTAGTTGGTTTTTCTGATGCTGATTATGCGGGTTCGTTGGTTGACAGGAAGAGTACTAGTGGGACATGTTTCATGCTAGGACATTCATTAGTTTCATGGTCTAGTCGAAAACAAAATTGTGTTGCATTATCCACCACTAAAGCAGAATATATTGCTTTAGGAAGTTGTTGTGCTCAAATTTTATGGATGATGCAAACTCTTTCTGATTTTGGCTTAGTTTATAACCAAGTTCCATTAAAATGTGATGGTAAAAGTGCAATAGATTTGTCAAATAATCCTGTTCATCATTCATGCACAAAACACATTGATGTGAGACACCACTTTCTTAGAGATCACATTGCTAAGAAAGACATTTGCATTGAATATATTTCAACTGAGAATCAACTTGCTGATATTTTCACAAAACCCCTCCCCGAAGACAGATTTTCCAGATTACGTTTGGATTTGGGGATTATGGAAATTGACTAATCATTTTTCAATTTTTGGTTGAAATATTCTTGGATATTTATTTTCAACTTCAATTTCTAGAATTCAAACCTGTTTTGGATATCATTCAAAGATTGATTCGAATATGGTATTCAGTAGTGGAAATACGTTTGGTTTATGAAATTTCATAATATGATTAATTTGGTAACTTATTCCATGACCATTTCTATTTCTACCATCTTTCTATCATTTCATAATGGTTTTGAAAAATGAGAAGACTGAATCACTTTTTAAATTAAAAAAAAATAAAGAAAAATTTTAAAAATATTTCTCATGCATCCATTCTCATTTAAAAGTCCTTATGGTTATGCATGGATGGATCATGTGAGGTTATCATCACTACATTCTCATTTAAAAGTCCTTATGGTTATGCATGGATGAAGCTTGATAACTAATGAGTAACTGCTAATCCCATTTAAAAGTCCTTATGGTTATGCGTGGTTAGTAAGTGCTTATTTTTTTTGTGCTTAAATGTCAATTTGTTTAAAAAAAATTATAATAAATAAGATAAAACATCCCTCTTCTCATTATATAAAAACCAAATCATCGATCCATTCTCTAAAATGTGGAAATTGTTATCTTGTTATGATATATTATGGTTTTTCCTTGTTTTTTTCCATTTGTTTTCCTCACTGTTTCATTATTTTTTGTCAGTCTTTTGATGATAACAAAAGGGGGAGAAGAAAGAGATTTTGATAAGAAAATAAGTATTTTTGGAATACTTCACCAAATTTATTAAATGCAGTTAGTTATTTTTCTATAATTCTTTTATTCTTCTGTAATTTCCTAAATCTTCTAAATAGGAGTGGTCTCAGTTGTAGGGAGAGCATACATATATGGGGAGCTAAATATTTCATGATTAAACACATTTACTAGAATTTCAAAATCTTTAACATATATGTTTGTCATCATCAAAAGGGGGAGATTGTTTGATGTGTGTTTAGTGTTTGATGATAACAAAATATATATATATCGAATTATAAATGTGTTTACCAATACAGGAATAAATATTCGTGTTGAAGTAATAATACTATTGCATAGAATTTAACAAATTCAAACAGTATTTTTATTTCAAATATAATATTTTATTCAGTACAAAGTTTTCAGTATTTTATTCAGTACAAAGTTTTCTATATTTTATTCAGTACACTGATTTTTACATTTCATAATTTCATACATTACACTGATTTCATATTTATAGTTCACTCTCATTCATACAATTCATTGTTACATTTCTGTCCTCACTACATCACTCATACACTCAGTCTTCTGCATCTGCACTGTCCAGCTCCAGTATTTGTCTTGTCTCCTGTCTACCTGTATAATTAAAATCTACAGCAGTAATCTGAAAAGAAACAAATTTTAAATTTGCTAAAATATAAAATTTGTTTTTAAAAGCTGTCTCAGATATATGGGTTATCATCATCATCTTTGATTGTGTAATATCTATGCATATCAGTATTTATTTCAGGGACAGGTGATTACGAGTGGCTGAAGTACACATGTATACACGTGTGCACTGCCTCGCCAACTCGAGTGCACAAGGTCAAATCAAAATCAGATTCAACACAAGTGCAAATGGCCTCGACTAAAATTCAATGATCACTGCAATAATGAAATGTGCATGTACACAGCAACATGGTCAAGTACATCAACCCAGACTCAACAAATGATCACAGTAGCAACAGAGGTGTACTCAACAGAAGTGTACACAGTGAAGACTACATGCAACTGGTCACAAGTGCACAAGTTCAAAAATGCACAGGCATATGAAATGCAGATACATGAATAATGAAGACTGCATATACATCAAGGTGAATAAATGGTCAAGGTAAACAACCATGTTCAACAAAGATGTACCAAGCAACTACAGAGATGTACAACTCATGAATGAACATGTACAAGTGAACACATGCAAATATAATAGTGATGAACAAAGATGAATCAACAAGCACTACAGTGGCTACAGGACAGGGGTGAACTCAATAACAAAGCTATCAAGAACAATAACAAGAATATTGTTAGCACCAAAATTGGTCACTAACCTCGTAGAAGAATATTGTGTAGAGATATAAGTGATGAAAGTAAATTAAACAGAGGAGACAATGCTAATTTAAATGCAGAAAGTAAGAACACCGGATTTATAGTGGTTCAGCGTAATTGCCTACATCCACTTTGTTCAACTTTATTGATTTCCTTTATAGTTGATTACAAATACAATTCGTGAATCAAATGCTTGAGTGAAGTTGTTAAGTAGAGAAGATGAGTCTTGAAAATGGCAGAGTCTCCCCGGTGTTTTTTCTCCAAAAAAGGATCCCTTTCACTGTGACCCTGCCCCTCTATTTATAGGCAAAGATGGGCTGGACTACCCAAGTGGGCTTGATAGCCGAACGCTCCAGCCCAGGCATAGTGGTCGCTGCATGCCGAACCAGGTACGCCGAACCATTCCTTCTACGCCGAACAGTGTGTTTGATGTGTGGGAAGTGCAGAATGGTTGTCTGTTGAAGCCGAACGTGCCTCTGGCCGGACGATGCATTCTGGCCGAACGATACAGTCATGTCGAGTAGTCGTGTGCGCCGAACGTCTTCTGGATGCCGAGTACTCATATCGCCGAGTTCTACTTGATGTCGAGCACTACGCCGAGTACTCCTGTCGCCGAGTTCTACTGGATGTCGAGTACTACGCCGAGTACTCATGTCGCCGAGTTCTACTGGATGTCGAGTACTACGCCGAGTACTCCTGTCGCCGAGTTCTACTGGGCGCCGAGTACTACCTGATGCCGAGTGCTACCCGATGCCGAGCACTACCTGATGCCGAGCACTAGTTGATGCCGAGTGCTACCCGATGCCGAGCACTACCTGATGCCGAGCACTAGTTGATGTCGAGTGCTACCTAATGCCGAGCACTACCTGATGCCGAGCACTAGTTGCCTGGTCAAATCTCCAGGAAACACTTGCCCCCCAAAGTGTATTACGTGACTGCACGTAATACGCTTTGAACTATGTATCCTCCATGTCTCGTTTCAAATCCTTGAATAAATTCTAATGGAGATGTCTTCTTGAGAATATCAGTGGTCATCCGTGTCTGATTCTGCAGAGCTATTAGGCTTCGGCTATCTGATCTAGTCTTCTCTTAATAACCCTTAGTGAGAATTCAATTTCTGTTGATTTCAAGAAGTCGAACTTTTTCGGGCGTACACATGCACGTTTGGGTACATGTTCTTGCCATTGGCTCTCGGATGCGTTTTATATGCTCATAAGTCATCGCCAACTCCATCTAGTTTAATTGTAATTCAATCGCGATTCCTTGTTTGTATTTTCTGTGAGATAAGGGTTGCAATCAGCCACTTGAGGAGTTTTCCAAACCTCTCTTCAGTACAGACTCTATGATTTTGTTCACAGCTTCAACCTGTCCATTTGCGGTTATAATAGATCATGGAAGGTCATAAGGACAGAAGACATTACGGATAAAGAAGTTGATTATTTTCTTCATCTTGGTCGTGGTTAAGAGTTCTTCATCTGCCCATTTGGTGACGTAATCAACTGCTATGATGGTGTATTTCGCACCACCTTTAGGATCGACAAGAAGATGATTTCAGTGCCCCCAAGTGGCAAACGGCTATGAACTAGCCATTTGACTAATTTCCATCGGCGGGGTTCCCGGACTTTTTGCAAACATCTTGCACTCCTCACATTGTCTAGCATGATCAACCGCATTTGGGTTGATAGTTGGCCAGTAATACCTGTAGCAGAGTATCTTCTTTATCATGGTTTTCCCCCTGATGTTATTACTGCATTCTTCTTCATAGATTTTGCTCAAGATATCGTCATGGGCGATATGCCGAAGCATGGGGATGGATAAACTCCTTTTGACACACGAATTATTCTTAGATGATTTGGCACGAAGCTTTGAGGAGGATCTGTCGTTTTCCATTCCTCCGTTCAGTAAGAATCCCTCATTGTAGATAGTCTTTGATAGGAGTCAACCATGACACCTTTTCATTTTGTTCGCTGAGTACGTGTGTAATGATGTAATATGTGAAGTCGGTTAGTAGCTCTTGGACTTGGCCGAGATAAGGAGCAAGACAATGCCCCCTAGCAAGATCAACTTCCTTAAATTTGTATACTACCAATCAAGAATCAAAAAAGATATGTAAAGTTTTCACTTCAAAACCTCTAGCAAGTTTGAGGCTGACAGTCAAGGCTTCATACTAAGCATCGTTGTTTATTACAGGTAAATCGAGTTTTTTAGGACGTAGCAGATTGATCATTCCTCAGGAGTCATTATTAAGCCATAACACTGATCATTGGATGCTCCATCCTCGTACATTTTCCATCTTATGGTTGGTTCTCTGCTACTCTTCGAGTAGTCATCTGAGGCAGTGAATTTGGGTGTGAGGTCTGCTAATTTCCGTCCTTGGATAGCCCTTCATGGAAAATAAGTGATATTGAATTAGCTTAGTTTGATATTCTATTTAAGTAGTCTTTCAGACGTCTCAGGTTATTGTGTGCCCTGTCGCAACGGCTGGTAGGCGTAGACGTTGATGGGGTGAGCCTAAAAGTAAGAGTGGATCTTTCATGATGAAATCAATATAGATTGTGCTAGCTTTTGTAGCTTCGGGTTGATATCCAATGCATGGCTCGCGATAGTTAATGAAATCACATATGCATGTCAGAATGGGTCCAAGGGAAGATATCATCATTTATTCAGAAAAATTCAACTAATTCTTTTATCATCACTGCACTGAGCTGTGATCCGATATTCAGCGCCCGGAAAGGGTCGCCATGGCTGGTTGTAATGTCGACTGTCAGATTAGCAGGTGCCATCCCAGATTCTTTGAGTAAAGATGTAACTATCATAACATTCAATGTGAAATATGGTTGGGACGGCCAATGTTGAAGGTTACTCTAGTCGAATCCTAGAGTCTTGTCTTGAGTTATTGAGCCTAATAGCGAAGGGCTCTGAATGCTCTAATAGATTATCAGCAAATGGCCAAAGATCAGGCTTAAAAGCGCGTTGAAGGAAACGTCGAGTAGGGGCCAGCCTCGAGTTGCGTGCAACTGCATAGCTGGATCTTGCCATGAGTTTGAATTTGCCTGTATATTCGAGTAACGCATTTTCTATTCAATGCATTCATGATCCTTCACTCGCCCTTCGGGTTGGAGTGACAGTCAGTTGCCTACAAGCTTTGGCATTGATTTAATGATTCTATCTTTAGGCATCCTTTCGGTCGCTGCCTTGAGGAGCTGTAAGCACTATACACAAGTTTTAATACTGAGCTATCGTAGCCAATTTTTGGATGACCATGCGTCTTCTCCCAGTCTCGGGTTGATAAATGTACTGCATGGACGGTTGAGTCTCGTCCTAGCTATGTATATGTTTTCACCTAAACTCCAAAGACATAGAGGTGATTGGTGAAAAGTCGGTTCACATTCATCTTGCTTCTTGCTCGTGCCCCCAGGTCTGGGGCATATACTGATAAGTAGGAGGGCCAACCACGCTCACTTTAGCTTTACTCTCTTTCCCGTTGAATCGTGGGATCATGTCAGTCGATGGGAGACTAGGTCTCGCCTATCTTGGATTTTATCGTGGTTTTTCATTCCAAGAGGAATACTTCGATGCCACGTAAGTTTCATAGCGTAATTTGGACAGTGGATGGTCATCCACGTCCACTTTGGTTCATGCTCTGTAATCAAATCTCGAGGTAAAGTTGGCTACAAATGCAGTTGAGTTATGCTCATCCAGTTTCATACTCCTCCTGACGAATCGAACGAGGGTGCTGGAGAATTTTTGACCAAGTATTCATGGTTTACCTTTCTTTCCATACTCTGGGGGTTATAGTTTTTCAACAAACATTTGAGTCACATTCGTATGTGCTTGGTGCGGATCGGCATTGACCCTTGGTCTGAGGTATGATATAGTGGGTTGCTCATAGCTTTGGATGCCGTTTCAATTGGTTCTGTATTGAGGCCTCCCTGCAGTCGCTGCCTCAAGTTATAAAGAACGCCACGCTAGAGCTATAGTAAGCTGTCGTATTCGGCTTTTTAGTGTTTTGTACCCCTGCCCCCGGCATTGATTTGGCCAGGTCATTAGTTGGATGGTCGAACTCCATCCTCAGCGGGTTAATAATCCTCATGTCGATTCCAGGCTGAAGTTTGCGGAATAGAAAATGGTCGGCATCCACTCGTCTATTTATCGATGTTTATACACCACTCTGCATTCTGGTGACTTAATGTTATTCTCCCCCCGGTTGACTCGCGCCCAATTTGTGTTCATGCTTCGGTCCACACTCCGGGGACCTAGAGATTTGTCGAACGGTTTATGCTTTAGTCCACAGTTCGAGACGCAGAGATTTTCGTCAACTCGTTTATACTCTAGTTCGCACTCTGGGAACTTAGAGTAATTTGGTCCGCTTCTGGGATTTAGGGATTTTTATGAAGTCGTCTATAATCTAGTCCATGCTTTGGGGACTGAGAGTACTGTAGTCCGCACTCTGGGGACGTAGAGGTTTTTTGAGTCATTTATACTGTAGTCCGCACTCAGGGACATAGAGTACTTTAGTCCGCATTCTGTCTCCCGTTCTAGAGGGTGAGACCCCCCGACTGGTTGAGAGTTTGCCTAAACCTGGTAGATAATCCTTCTCTTTAAGATTCTCCTTGAGAATTCGAAAGTCATTATTCTTTATGCAGGACTATTGCATTCCAATGCTTGTTTTCCACGATTTTGTGCAGGCCGTTCTGACCCCGAGCCCACTCCGAGGAGCGATGTCGCCAAGGAAGTGGGGGAGAAAACAAGTAAAGCCGCTCACGTAGGGGAGGCTTCTGGTCCAGACGCTCAGGTGATCGGAGCGCTTGATGAAGACAAGCCTGAAACTTCCTCTCCTACTGATGGGGGTTATGAAGTAGAAATTACAGGCGCCTCTGAGCATACATCTGAATTGAGCATGGAGGAGCGGCTTGAAAAAGAGAGGGAGGAGATGATCAAGGTCATAGTAGACCCCCGAGTTGTGGACTTGGACGATCCTTTGAACAAGCCGTTGAAGATCATCCTTCCAGGCGGGTCCAAGCCCATGGAAGGCCCCCGTACTTCTTCAGTTGCTACCCCTCTATCAAAGAAGAGTACCAAGGGTAAATGCTCTGGAGAGGAGCCGTCTGGAAAGAAGTTGAAGAAGCACAAGAAGTGACTACTATCCTCGTTCAACGAGGGTTAGTTTAAGTCATGTAATTATTTTCATCTATTTCCTTAGTCCATGTAGATAGAATGTCGACCCCGAACTTTGGAGGGGTTGTAATAGAAACTCGTTTCTGAATAAGGTTTAGTCCCTTTTTCTGTCTTGCAAAAGAATCTTATTGTTCAGTTTTCTTTGTGATTGTGATTTTAATCCCAGCAGTTGTGAGTAACATAGACTTCTCAGTCCATCTTCATGTAACTCGGAAACTCTTTGGGAGTCGTTGAACTTCCATTCTGTGCTTCAAGCACTTAGAATACTTTCTAGCCCGTATGTCAGGGATTTGACAAATTCAAGTCATTTGTGTCATAGTTCATATTCAGGGAACTTGGAGATCTGATTCGCTTATATTCGAGTCCGCACTCTAGGGAGCTAGAGTACTCCAGTCCGCACTCTGGGGACTTGGAGGTTTAAGTCATTTATACTCTAGTCCGTGCTTTGGGAACTTAGAGTACTCCAGTCCGCACTCTGGGGACTTGGAGGTTTTAGTCATTTATACTCTAGTCCGCGCTTTGGGGACTTAGAGTACTCCAGTCCGCACTTTGGGGACTTGGAGGTTTAAGTCGTTTATACTCTAGTCCGCACTCTGGGGACTTAGAGTATTCCAGTCCGCACTCTGGGGACTTGGAGGTTTTAGTCGTTTATACTCTAGTCCGCGCTCTGGGGACTTAGAGTACTCCAGTCCGCACTCTGGGGACTTGGAGGTTTTAGTCATTTATACTCTAGTCCGCGCTCTGGGGACTTAGAGTACTCCAGTCCGCACTCTGGGGACTTGGAGGTTTAAGTCGTTTATACTCTAGTCCGCGCTCTGGGAACTTAGAGTACTCCAGTCCGCACTCTGGGGACTTGGAGGTTTTAGTCATTTATACTCTAGTCCGCGCTCTGGGGACTTAGAGTACTCCAGTCCGCACTCTGGGGACTTGGAGGTTTAAGTCGTTTATACTCTAGTCCGCGCTCTGGGAACTTAGAGTACTCCAGTCCGCACTCTGGGGACTTGGAGGTTTAAGTCGTTTATACTCTAGTCCGCGCTCTGGGGACTTAGAGTACTCCAGTCCGCACTCTGGGGACTTGGAGGTTTAAGTTGAGAGCAGTCGTATTTCCACTCTTTAATTTGTATTCATCTACTGTATCGAGGCTAATGTCGTCGAATGAACAATCGAACCACGTTTGCTCACGGAATGAGATTCTGCCCCCAGGATGAGGGACGAAATTTGAAAAATGGACGATCGATTCTCGTCCGCATGGTGATTATAGCTCTTCCAATCAAGTCAAGGAAGGAGGTATATGACAGATGGTTGAATCACATCCATGTTGGGTTAGATAGCCAAATCTCTTACAATTTTCTCCGTATCTCCTTCCAGAAAATAAGGATAATAGATTGTTGAGTAGGCAAAGTAAGTTGCATATGTTCCAAGGTGCAGTCGTGTCCATATATTGACAGTGATGGTTAGCGAGTACGCAGTCTACCATAGCTACTTCAAGTTGGGCTTTCGAACAACCTTTCGTGTTCAGGGTAGGATTTGATGTGTAGATGATCGAATCACGTCCACTTTTGACGGATCCCGGCGTCACTGAGCTTCATGAGGGGTATCTGTATTTTGTCGAACTCTGTTCTATGACTCGATTGGAGTGGACGATCGGGCCATATTCATTCCAAGCAGTTTAGGTCTCCAAGTCAAATGTGGAGGTTGATGGATGGATGGATGGTCGGTTGTTCGAATCGATCATAAGTTGAGCATACGAACTCGGATCGTCTTGAAACTTGGAACATTAGCTTCCCTGGCTTTGATTGTTATGTCTTGTTAATCGTGGCTCGATCCAGACTCGGACAAAATCCATCGATATCCATAGTGAGCCTTTGTGTAACCGATCTCCAAGATGAACTGTCACTGGTTTCTAATCAAGTTCTTGGTGTCACGGCCTTGCCAAAAGGCGGGATAACATTTGCCCCCCAAAGGACGTCTTGTGTAAACATGACGTGCTTTGAAAAACCGCAGTCTTTCATGCTGAATATTTCCGTTCAGTTGATTGCTTGACAGTCGTCTCTTAATCGTTTCGTTGCAATCTTCTTTTAGACAAATGTTCAACTAGTACGCTTCGCTTTGGTTCTGCCCCCAGTTTTGGGGATGAGTATTGAGTTGATGTATGTTTATACTCCGTCTCGCACTCTGGAAATACGGAGGTGATTAATGTTTATACTTCGTCTCGCACTCTGGGAGTACGGAGTTAAGCGAATGTTTAAACTCCGTCTCACACTCTGGGAGTAGGGAGTTGATTAATGTTTATACTCCGTCTCGCACTCTGGGAGTAGGGAGTTGATTAATGTTTATACTCCGTCTCGCACTCTGGGAGTACGGAGTTGATTAATGTTTATACTCCGTCTCGCACTCTGGGAGTAGGGAGTTGATTAATGTTTATACTCCGTCTCGCACTCTGGGAGTACGGAGTTGATTAATGTTTATACTCCGTCTCGCACTCTGGGAGTACGGAGTTGATTAATGTTTATACTCCGTCTCACACTCTAGGAGTACGGAGTTAAGTAGATGTTTATACTCCGTCTCGCACTCTGGGAGTACGGAGTTGTGCGAAGGATCGTCGTGTATCAACTCATTTTTAGCCTTGATGTGATGGCTTGCCCCCGAGCTCGAGTTTCACTTAGCGAGTGGCTGGTCGTATCGCAGCCGCTCTCTACTTGAATAAATTCCACTTGCAGGATGGAATTCAGCTCTCCGTTCATCGTGATGTTGTACATTGTATTTAATCCATAGCCCCAAATCGAAGGCATATGGTTGATGATGAGCAATAGAATTATTCTCGTCCAGATGTAACTCCACACGTCCGATCATGGTCTGCGCAGATTGGTTGGCAACCAAATCTGAGTACCTGGACACCTGCATCGTTTTGAAAGTAGTTTAGTTCAAGCTAGTCGTAGTTCATAGAACAACTGAAATAGAGATGGAAATGGAAATAATTCAAAGAAGATTATGGTAAATCTCATTGATATGTGAAGCAGCATCGTGTGCTCGCTATTCGACTCCGCCCTTGGCTCCTTTCAAAGGGATGTCGGCCGTCAACCGTCCAATTGATAATCATAGCCCTTTATTAATAGGCATCGGATATTCGCTTCCCTCCATTCTGCAGGACTTGTACATACTATTGAAGCTTTCCTTTCCAGGTCATCTTTTCGATCACACCTCGGAGGTGTTTGTAATCGCCCATGTTAGGATCAGTGAGCATCTGGGAATATACAACATTCCCCTGATTTTCTTTAGACTTTGGTGAACTCTCTCGAGGTTGGTTTCCAGTACCACTCCGAGTCATGAGTCTTCAAGTAGAGGTTGTCAATTGAATCTTTCAAAGAGCATATCTCTAGAGGTCGACTTTCCTCAAATGTGATTAGTATGATACCCTTGTTAGTATTTGGAATAAACCGCTTAGAGCTAAACATTGGTTTGCTTGGAGTCACTAAATTCAAAGTGCTGGGTCAGCGAAGAATGGTGCTTGGAGTCATCTTGACGTTTGCTAGAGTCACATCATCTATGTTCTCCAACCTTTGGGAGTACCGCTTGAATAGCGGTTGCTTGTCCGTTCCCTTGATGCCGTTCATAAGCTGCCGCTAGATCCTCTATGCCCTGGTCGATCATGGGATGTCAAGGAAGTGGATAAAATGTTCCTTTTTTTTAGCCTCTTTTTTGGAAATTTGGGTCGTACCCGAAAAAGATTTTTTGAGAGAGAGATCGGTATACAGTGCATGGATCGGTTTGGATACTCGTTCGGCACAGAAGTACCGTTCGGTCATACAGAAGTACCGTTCGGCATTGGGGCGTTCGGCGTTGGCACGTGGCTCAGCCAAAGCTATTCGGCACAAGGCTGTTCGGCAGAGTGGATTGGCCTAGAGTGGTTCGGCCAAAGCTGTTCGGCCAAGGCTGTTTGTCCAAAGTGAATCGTCCAGAAGTGGTTCGGCCAAAGCTGTTCGGCATCCACACTGTTCGGCACAACCGAGTCGTTCGGCATACAATAACGTTCGGCATTAGGGCGTTCGGTGTAGAGGTATGGTCGGCCTGGAAGAGTGTTCGGCCTAGAGGTATGTTCGGCCTGGAAGAGCGTTCGGCCTAGAGGTATGTTCGGCCTGGAAGAGCGTTCGGCCTACGCCTTTTCTGGGGCGTTCGGCATATGCCTTTTCTGGAGCGTTCGGCCTATGCCTTTTCTGGAGCGTTCGGCCTACGCCTTTTCTGGAGCGTTCGGCATATGCCTTTTCTGGAGCGTTCGGCATATGCCTTTTCTGGAGCGTTCGGCATATGCCTTTCTGGAGCATTCGGCATATGCCTTTCTGGAGCGTTCGGCATATGCCTTTTCTGGAGCGTTCGGCATATGCCTTTTCTGGAGCGTTCGGCATATGCCTTTTCTGGAGCGTTCGGCATATGCCTTTTCTGGAGCGTTCGGCATACGCCTTTCTGGAGCGTTCGGCATATGCCTTTTCTGGAGCGTTCGGCATATGCCTTTTCTGGAGCGTTCGACATATGCCTTTTCTGGAGTGTTCGGCATACGCCTTTTCTGGAGCATTCTGATGGTCTGGGCCTCCAACCTCCATTTGTACTCCTGTCCTGAAGTTTCCAGCTCTTGCTTGGTCACGGTCTCCAGCTGTTTGAACAGCAGCTTCAGTCTTGCGGCGTCTGTGCCTGGGAGGTTCATCAGAGGAAGTATAGCTGTCAGATGAGGAATAAGGAGCGGGATTGCCCCCAGCATTCTGTTGCTGCTTTTGAGTGAGTTATGCCATCAGGTTGGCGTTAGCTTGCATCTTCTCTCCTAGTTGTCTCCTGCTTTCCCTGAGCTCTCTCATCAAGTCGTTGAACTCTATTCTGGCGACAACTGGAGTTTGGTCATGGGCGGCAATTCCTTCACCCGGAATTGCTGGTTGATTGCTAGGTCCTGCTTGTTGCACGCTAGCTGTCTCGCGGGCATCCGCATTATGAGAAGCTGAACTGGTACGTGGTCCTGCCATTGTAGAGTTATCGGTATGAACTCTGAGTAGAATCAACGGATGTCCTATCAGTGAGTCGGATCTTCTTTGGGGGATTTATTCAATCCAGTAGCTTCAAAGCAGATCCTTGAGGTCTGAGAATTCAATTCTCAGTGAAAGCACCAAAGTGTTAGCACCAAAATTGGTCACTAACCTCGTAGAAGAATATTGTGTAGAGATATAAGTGATGAAAGTAAATTAAACAGAGGAGACAATGCTAATTTAAATGCAGAAAGTAAGAACACCGGATTTATAGTGGTTCAGCGTAATTGCCTACATCCACTTTGTTCAACTTTATTGATTTCCTTTATAGTTGATTACAAATACAATTCGTGAATCAAATGCTTGAGTGAAGTTGTTAAGTAGAGAAGATGAGTCTTGAAAATGGCAGAGTCTCCCCGGTGTTTTTTCTCCAAAAAAGGATCCCTTTCACTGTGACCCTGCCCCTCTATTTATAGGCAAAGATGGGCTGGACTACCCAAGTGGGCTTGATAGCCGAACGCTCCAGCCCAGGCATAGTGGTCGCTGCATGCCGAACCAGGTACGCCGAACCATTCCTTCTACGCCGAACGGTGTGTTTGATGTGTGGGAAGTGCAGAATGGTTGTCTGTTGAAGCCGAACGTGCCTCTGGCCGGACGATGCATTCTGGCCGAACGATACAGTCATGTCGAGTAGTCGTGTGCGCCGAACGTCTTCTGGATGCCGAGTACTCATATCGCCGAGTTCTACTTGATGTCGAGCACTACGCCGAGTACTCCTGTCGCCGAGTTCTACTGGATGTCGAGTACTACGCCGAGTACTCATGTCGCCGAGTTCTACTGGATGTCGAGTACTACGCCGAGTACTCCTGTCGCCGAGTTCTACTGGGCGCCGAGTACTACCTGATGCCGAGTGCTACCCGATGCCGAGCACTACCTGATGCCGAGCACTAGTTGATGCCGAGTGCTACCCGATGCCGAGCACTACCTGATGCCGAGCACTAGTTGATGCCGAGTGCTACCTAATGCCGAGCACTACCTGATGCCGAGCACTAGTTGCCTGGTCAAATCTCCAGGAAACAAATATCAGGTGATGTCAGAACATATCACAAATACAAAGTAGTTTAACAACAAGTAAAGCAACTGGAAGTGATCAGTGAACTGGAGGAAGTAAAGCAGCTCACAAGTGAAGCATGTACACAGAAGTCATACAATGCAAGATTACAGCAAAATGCACAAGACAAACATACATGAAAACCATCAATACAAAAGTCAGCTATGATCAACAGAGACAAGATAGTGATCAGTGAAGTAAAACAACATCAGGGATAAACTGAACAATTCATGCAAACTATATTAGTGAAGGTCACAGAATTTACAGATGGCCAGAAGATGACCAGAAACAGAATAGCAATGTCTTAAATCAACAGTGATCAAGACAAGGCCAAAATAAATCACAAAAACAACTATATCAGTGAAGGTCAGAGAAGAAACAAGTCGGAAGTACTTAGATCAACGGTGAATGGTACTAGTGCAAACATATCACAGTAATGGTCAGAGAAAAGTCGAGATGATCAGAAACAAAATTGACAAAGCCGTGTGTTTTTAAAAATATGGAAACAGTCAAAATTTATAATTAGGAAAGTTTCAGAATTTATAATTCGGTTCGACTGTATTAATTCAAAAATCAAAAGATCGAACGTTCAAGAATCAAAGCCGTGGATTAAAAGAAATTTCCCAAAATATCACAACATAATAAAGGAAAGAATCAACAACTTGGAAGCCACGAAAATCAAATCAGTCGCCTATATAACAACCCAATCATCATCGACTCAAATAGCATCGAGTTCAAGCAAGCAAATCAGAAGAAACAAAAGGCAAATTATCACATACCGAAGTCGAACTCGATCAAACTTGAAGCAGCCGAAGCGAACTACAAGAAGTCAGACGATCGACAGAGCAACATGTGAACGACCAGTAATCGATCAACCTTCAAGCAGTGGCTTCAAAGGTTTCAATCAAAGCCCTAATTCCAAAATCAAACAAAGAGGAGCTGAAGTCTCAATTCGCCAAGAGCAACAGAGATTCAAGGAACCGAAGTCTAGAATCGCTAGTCACAAAGAATCGCCGAAGCCCTAGTTTATTTTAATCACCATTATCTATCAAAAAGGATCGGGCCAGAGAAAAAGAAAGGGGGATCGAAAAGAAATACAAGCGGGCTGACGTTTCTCTAAAGAAAATAAAGAATGGGCCGGGCTTGTTTATAAATAAGGGTTTTTATAGTTTAATTATTCAACTAGGGTTTGGGGGCAAAATAGTTTTCAATTTCAATTTGATTTTTTCTCCTGGATTACTTTGTGTTTTTTGTTTTCAGTTTGTACTTTTTCAAGTCAAGTTGGGGTAAATCACCACCTAGGGTTTAGGTAGTGTCAGATTGTCTAGTTAGGGTTAGTTCAGTGAGCAGGGTGTGCGAGTTTACGAAACTCTATAGGCGGAGCAGGGTGTGCGACTCTATTAGAGTGTTTGTAAGCGGGATACTGTTTAATCCTAATAGAAATCTGGGAATGCAGCAGTAGGCAGGGGTTGCCGAAGCTGGGTAAATTTTGTGTGTGATTTACTTTTCTGCATATTTACTTCTCTGCAGTTTGATTATGTGTTTAATTCGTTAAAATTTGCTATAACCCTATTCACCCCCCCTCTAGGGTTGATCTAGATCCTACAAGTTGAAATTTTGAATTTTTATTAATCAATCGTACCATTGATTTCCATATACCGTTTTGATCGTCTTGTCGTACTGATCTCTACGGTATACTCATTTCTGTATTTTGGCGTCCGATGCACGACGAAATCAGTTGAACCGATTAATCATATCGGTATCAGTTTTAAAATCTTTGGTTTCTCAACTGACCGTTTTAATAGTCAAATGAATGGACACCTTTGAATTCATGTATGACTCTTACTATTTCCAAAATTAAATCACAACTTTCTCTATTCCCATGTCAATCTTCATATTTATGACAAAATCCAACCGTAACCTTTTATTTTTGTGGTTCCAATTACATTTGCGTTCACCCTATTTTCCTCCCTGTCCACAAATGTCATTAACTTTATTTTGAATCTTGTGCTTAACTTTTCTTTGCCCACTGCTTTATATTTACTCCAGTGCGTTTCCGTCACTCTTTACTTTTCCCAAAGTTTCAATTTTTGTCGGTTCATTTCATTTCTCAATATTTACAAATTATAATTTACTACACTGTTCATTCCTTTCTTCCTCTTCTTTCCTTTAGTTTATTTACAGAAGAAACATTCCATCCTTCACCTCTTGTGAAAATAAAGAAGAAGAAAAAACCTACCGATAACAACCGTTGCTCCCCTCTTGTATTCGTTCGAATCCAACCTCAACTGGCCCCGGCTCCCTCTCTAAAATGTCCACTGTCACTTCTGACCACCGCAAGCACTCTCTCTCTTTACTCCGGTCTCATGTGAGTAGCAGCCTCAAGGCAGACCCTACCACCTCAATAGCCAAGCCTTCCCCCTTCGCCTAACCTCACACGCTCATCCGTCCTCTCACGCATCTTTGCCAGCCAGTTGTGCCACGCTCGGGCTTGCCGCCGAACCCGAGTGCAACATTGGCGCATGCCCATGTGCACCCCTTGCTTGTCTCCCCTTTCATTCACGTATGTTGTAGTTTTGTTCATATATTTGTTTTGTTTTATACTTTACAGTCTATATTGGTAACATGCATGTATTTTGCGAAGAACTGTGTGTTTAAGTGAATATATGTTCCAGCTTATGTAATACGTTAGTGGAATATATATGCTATAGTATGATATATTTTGTTATTATTTAAATAGTGTTTGTTTTATAAATAATTGGTTTCTAATTTCTACATGAACCTGCCACTTGCATATAAGACTTTTAACAAAGCAAGAAACAGGGTGTAGGTATTTCCATTGTCTCGTTTCTATTTGAATTCAACATTGATTTTCGTTGGCAATTTCAGGTTATAATCGATTTAATGAGAATGGTCATTGATTTTAGTCACTTGTTAGTTTTCAGTTCTAGTCATAAAATAACTTTAAAATGGAAACATAGGTAAAATTATTTCAAACTTATTCACATCAGATCTAGCTCATGTACATGATCTGTTAAGTAAATATATATTGTTATAAAGCAAGTTTAATAAATATTGTGTTCTAAGGGTATAAATATATCACTTTATATATATTTATGTAAATTTTAAACATATAGTTACGGTACTTATATATATACAAATAGCTAAACTAAGATTTTATGTAAAATGTTCATATCTGTTATATGTATTAGTGCACATGTTATATACTAATCTGTTATAGTTTAAGTATATGGTTTAGTCATATATATTATGTAATCTATATATTTGGTTATAAACGAAATCTGCATTTTACTGTTATAGTCTGCATACCTGTTATATACAGAGATAAGTATATATATTTGCTTGCATGGGTATGTTATTACATTATATACATATTGGTGGATGAAACCTTTCGTGTCAGCATGTCTTTGGTGTGCACATATAATTTACTTTAGTTTGTTTTATGTCAAGTTTCATATATTTTGACATATAGCATATATACTGATTTTGTTTAGAAAATGATGTACAGTGATGATTTGGCTGTTAAAGTGTGCAAATTTAGATATATTTTGTTTGTATATTTAAAACTGATATTGTTTGTGTGTATATATATATATTTAAAAAAAATTCTATATATGCAGATATATAAAGTAGTTTATATATATATACACGCAGTTTGCATATTAAATTGTTTAGAGTTGGAATTCATATATTTGATTTTAACTATTGTTTGCATTGTTTAAATTATATCTAGATATATACATATGCATATATACACTTGATTTGATTTTTTAAAATATACCATATATGTGTTTAATTAAAACAATGATTTTTAGTTATATATATATATATTAATATCAATTTTAAATTTGAATATTGATTTTATGAAAATAATATTTCTACATATAGCCTTGCTGTTCCTATCAGATTGATTCTGATTGTTTCATCGATTCCTTATCTATCAGCTTTGCTCGCAAATTTTGCATTCAGTCTAGCTTCGCTTTGGATTCGTAACTCATCTCATTCTTGTCCATCTCTAGCCTCGAAAGGTGAGCAATCACTCACGATTAATGTTCTTTTATTTATTAAATTTGATTTCAATTGAAACGACAATTGAAATATGCTACTGTTAGTTATTTACACTGTTATGTATGCTATTATCTGTATCAGTTCACCTGTGACATCTGACACCATTATCTGTTATTTATGAAATGATAATCAAGTTTGGTTGATAGATGATTGATTGTTTGATATTGATATTGGACGTTAAAATTGTTAATGTAGGAAGTGATAAAAATATGAAATTGAATTTGGAGTTGGATTGTTAGCGACTTGAAATTGATATATCTGTTGAATTTAATTAGACAAATTTGTATAATATGAACCCTTTAAATGTTAAAATTAATTGACACGTAGAAAAATTGTTAATTACCCTTGAACCATTTGAATTTATGATTGTATTAATTGATGAAGTATGAAATTGAATAATTGATGTCAAGTGTAGAATTGCATAGAATAATGAGTGTAATAATCTTTAATCTACCAGAAATGATAGTGTAGATTCTAGAAATAATTATATTAATTTGCATAAACAACAAATGTAAATTAATACGATTATTTCGGGATTATTTGAATTGATTATTGGATTGATATTGATTGTTGTTATTGCTTGTTTATTTACTTTGACACCATCCCAGTTATCACACTGCAAGTTCCCTTTGCTATGCTTTGATTTTGAATTGAATTGGAATCGGGTTGAAATGATAAATACCCAAATTAAACTTTGACCTAGGATAGAGAATTAAATAAAACCTGATTGGTCAATAATTTGATTTAAAACTAAAATAAAGATTTTATTTGAATAAATAATGAGGTTTTGAAATGAAGTTGGAATTTGAACTTTAATGAAAGGAAAATGTTAATATTTAATAATCTGAAAAAAATATTAACATTGTAATTGATGAAAGAACGCTGTTTTAAAATTCGGAATTATTAATAATTAAGTTTGAAATTATTTAATAATTAATTTTTGAAATTATTTAATAATTATATAAGATTGAATTATTTAATAATTAAATAAAATTGAATTCTTTGTTAAGTGAAATTGAACTTCTTGAATAAGCGAAATTAAGTTTCTTTATAAATTGAGTTTTGAAATTGTAACTAAGTAAATAAATAAGTGAAATTGAATTTTCTTTAACAAGAAATAAAATGTGCTTATTGAAATTAATGTAAGACTTGAAATGTAAAGAATTTGATTTGATGAATTTAATTTAATGCAAATTTGTAAGTTTTGATATAATGAAGTCGAACTTAAGTAAGTGATTAAATGAATTGGCAATTAAATTGAAATTGTTTGGAATGACAAATTTACTTAATGAATATTGAATGAAATCGATAAATGGATTTAAATTGATTTGAATGTTAAATTAAATTAATTTAAATGATTTCGGAATGAAACTTATATACGAATTTAAATCGATATTTGAATTTTTTTAAATAAAAATCGAATTTGATTTATAAGATTTCGAAATGGTAATTCGGAAGTTTTGAAACGTAAATTATGGAAATTGATTTAGAAAGACAAATGAAATGTTGGTTTACGAATTCTATTTGAAATTGAATTTGATTTGGTTTTGAAATAAATAAACGACCAATCGGTGTAATAATTACGAAAGTTATTAAAGAGACCGGAATCGGTTAGGGACATACTCACTGTCTAAACCGAAAACCACTTTAATAACTATACGCGGAGTTGTGATCCAGAATGAAGTGGTTAGAATGATGTACGTGTTGACTAAAGAAAGAGAACGATAATGGATAGCCTTGACACTTGTGTCAAATTGGAAATGACTAAAACAGGAGCCGTGCCGGGCCAAATGGGGTCAGCTACCTCGA
This sequence comes from Allium fistulosum, assembly GCA_030737815.1. Taxonomy (NCBI): domain Eukaryota; kingdom Viridiplantae; phylum Streptophyta; class Magnoliopsida; order Asparagales; family Amaryllidaceae; genus Allium; species Allium fistulosum. Next base: position 1,110,831,854 of record CM060907.1, on the reverse strand, counting down.
GCGAACACACTTCTTCGAAAACTACTCATTACTTGTTGTCGATTGGTGCACCCTTGATTTTGGGAGTGTTGTTTCGCGGTGTTGCGATCGCTGCGGCGATGAGTTTTCACCAGTCCGGATCAGGCAAACGGTAGTTTCACTACCTTGGGTATTGCCTCATGTGCCTTGTCATACTTGTATCCCTATATATGCGACCACTACGATTTGTTTTGTGTTATACCTATGGAGTACTCCCTGATATCCCACTAGTTTACGGTGGAGTTTACAGTGCTGTATAGACTATAACGCTTATATAAAATGTGTTAAGGGGGATAATGGTAACGCCTTAACACTATTTTGATATTTTATATTACTGATATGCATTATCTACTTATCGTACACTAGTACATAGTAGATAGTTTAACAGATCCTTAAAGGATGGTTATTTCAAACATCCTTTGAGTTATTTGTATTTCAGTTGCTATTTCACTTGAGTTGGATTTATTGATATAAGAATGTTAATCCTGACTCAAGTGTTTCGTGTTTTGCTTTACGCTCGGGTCAGGCTGAGTGTACCAGTATTCGAGACTCGCCTTTGGAGTTGGAGCTTCGCTTGGAGATCCAGCTATTTATCCAGCTTTCAGATATTCAGTTGATTCCAGTGATGTATTCTGATATTGTATTTGATTATTGTATTCGAGACATATGTTGTACCTTATTTAACTCTGATATGTATATAGTAGCTTCATGAACTACTATCTTTTGTTTCCGCTGCATTTATTACTCTGTGTCTGTGATCTGTGATTATATATATTTACTGTATATGCTGAGTTTTGCCAATTTAAATTAACAATTCGGTATTTTGAATCATTCAAGTTCGACATGTGCGGATGCGAATGGTCCAAAATAGCGGGTCGTTACAGTTGGTATCAGAGCTTTGGTAGCTCTAGGCAAAACTTAGCATATAGGGTAAATGTATTTACAAAATCACTCTCATTCGAGTTTGAATCTCTACCTTTTGACTCGATTCCTTTGAATTTTGGAACGTTCCCGCGGTTCCAAAATCCATTCGGTTCAATTTTTTTGCATAACGGACCTTGCTGCTTCTTAAGGACAATTAGTCCATTTTTACCTGTTTTATGGACAGATAGTCCATTTATTAACATAAAGGATACTGCTATTTTGGTACAATCAGATTTAGGACAGTTAGTCCAGTTGAGGGCAGTTAACCTAGATTTTAGACTTAGTCTATTTATTTTCTTTTTTAGCATAATGGATTTTGCTATATTATTATTATAATCAGTTGATTAACCAGCTTGGTTGTAGGAAAGGATTTGCAAAATATATGTTTTGAAAAAGGATATTAGTGAGTGGAAACTAGTTCTGCTAAGCGGCGTGGTCCCACTTAATATTAGTGAACCGAGATGTAATAGAATTACTCATACCGGGCTTTATGTGTGACTCGAAGTTTTTGTTTCCCCTTAAACTTTCGAGTGCTCAAAATTTATTTGAGTAGGCTGAGGGTTTAGGTTTTCAGGTTTAAGCAGATTTTGGAAAATAAGCTTTTGAAGACGAGCAGGTGGCTGACAGATATCTATTTTAGGAATTTATTTGTTTTGTTTCCACTATGTATTAAGACAGTTATGTCTACATTGCTTTGATCATCCAGGGAGGCATCGTCATAGTCACACTTGGCATATTACTGTAATTATAATTGATCATTTCCTGGGATACGTTTAGGGATTGTGTAACTTGGATATGATTTTGTTTGAAATGTAATCACTATATTAATTGTTTTGGAAATCTATGATTTTGTTCATATTCAAGTGCTTCTGATATTATGGATACCATTAACATTACCATATTTCATTAGTAGAAGTTAATACTATGGATGACTGTAGCAACTGTAGCGCTTATCTTTTGGCCTCCAAATACGGGATGTTACAACTTGGTATCCGAGCATTGGTTTATGAATTTTTTTTACTATAAAATGGTTTTAAGAAAACAAAATCTAATGGAATTAGAGTAAGATTGGGGTTGGGATAACGCTATAGTGATGTGCTTGTATTTGTTATATATAAGTATGCGCTTTATCTCTAGTCTCCTATCTTTGATTAGGTTATCTTTCTATATCTGATGAGATTTGAATACATATATGGATGGTAGAAGAAGTAGATTTAAGCCAAGAAGGGGAAGAACTGAAGGAAATGCCAGACCTAATGCGGGGAGAGGTCAAGGTCAGGCCAAGCTGAGAATGTTGGTGCTGAGATCCCGCTGGTCAGAATGGAAGCTATGTATCAGTTTTTCCAGAATATGATGCAGGTGGGAGTTACGGCCAGAGTGTTAGGAGGAAATGCTGCAGGAGTAGGGCTTCCAAAAGTTCTAGTGGTTAATCATTTTACTAAGTTGAGCAGAGATTATGTTAAACTTGGAGGGAAGCCGTTTATGGGGATGGAGGATGCCATTGAGGTGGAGAATTGGTTATTGCCCTGCGAGAGGATTTTTGTAGATTTAGGGCTCAATGATGAGCAGAGGAGGAGGTTGGCATCCAGACAGCTTCAGTGAGATGCTTTGTATTGGTGGAATAGTGTAACTGTGACGGTTGATGAGGAGGCAATGACCTGGGAGGATTTCAAGAGGAGATTCCAGGAGAGGTTCATGTATTTTATGGCACAGTCAGCCTTGATCAAGCAGTTTGCTGAGTTGGTGCAGGGTGAGATGTCAGTTGTAGAGTATGCCAGAAAGTTTGAAGAGTTGGGCCGGTATGGGTATGCTTCAGTGGATATAGTGTTGAAGCGGAATGAGAAGTTCATCAGAGGATTGAAGTCGGAATTGGCTAGTGCTACTTTACCTCACCTTAGAGATCCTTCTGATATTGTTGTGGAGATGGCTATGAGGCCGGAGGAGGTTCTTGAGACCCTGGAGAAGAGCAAGGCAAAGGAGGTCTAGGTTGGGCAGGGCCAGAAGAGGAAATTCTTTCCCAAGAAAGGTGCTTAGAAGGGTGGAGCAGCCAAGAAAAGAAAGTCTGAGATTGTCTGCTATAAGTGCGACAAGAAAGGAAACTTTGCTAATGAGTGTCACTGAGGGAAGGCAAAGGATGTGGCTAAGGGGAAGAATATCAGGTGCTACAACTGTGACCAGTTAGGCCATTACAAGAACCAGTGCAAGGAGCCCATTAGAGATGGTAAGGGCAAAGTGTATGCATTGGAAACTGCTGCTTCTTAGCCAACAACCTAGGAGAAGGGTAAGGCAGTTCTTGGATGAACGCTTCAGATTCATGGTATGTCTATTAGCGTTTTATTTAATACTGGTGCATCGCATTCTTTTATATTTAGATGTTTGATAGATAAGCTTAACCTCGAGCCTACATATTTAGTTACTTCCTTATGGGTTGCGAATCCAATAGGAGGGTATGCAACTCTAGGGTTGAGATGCGACCAATTAGAGTTTGACCTGTTAGGTCATACTTTTGTTTGTAGTTTGCATGTGTTTGATTTTATGGGGTTCGGGATTATCCTTGGTTTAGATTGGTTGAGTGAGTGCGATGCTAGGATATTTTGCCAGGATAGGAAGATATCTCTTAGACACCCTGATTGTAGCGACCTGATTGTTTTCACTATAGAAGGTTCGGGTGGTGCAGTTTTTTCTTTGTTGGGTGCTTTGGATTCAGATAATGAGTTGAGTCGAGTTTCCATAGTTAGAAAATTCGCAGATGTTTTTGAGCCTGTAGTTGGATTGCAACCAAAACAGGCCATTGAGTTTCATATAGATTTTTTTCCGGGAGCAGAACTAGTGAGTAGGTCGCTATGTAGGATGACCCCTTCAGAGATGAGAGAGTTGAAGGTGCAATTGGTGGATTTAGAAGGCAAGAGTTTTATTAGGCCGAGCAGTTCGCCTTGGGGTGCAGCGACAGTGTTGGCTAAGAAGCCGAACGAATCGTTGAAGCTATGTATCTATTATTATAAGTTGAATGAGTGGACGATAAAGAATCGATATCCATTGCCCAGGATTGACAATTTGTTCGACAAGTTGAGTGGAGCATAGGTATTTTCCCATTTGAATTTGGCGACAGGGTTCCATCAGCTCAGGGTAGTAGAAGATAGTATACCTTTGACGGTGTTTAGGACCAGGTATGGGTTAGATGAATGGTTGGTTATGTCGTTCGGACTGATATATGCGCCAGCTTTCTTTGTGGATTTGATGAACCGGATTTTCTGAGAGCACTTGGATAGGTTCGTGTTGGTTTTCATAGATGATATCTTGATTTACTCCAAAGATGAGAAAGAGCATGAAGTTCATCTTAGAGTGGTGCTTGAGATGCTGAAAAAGCATCAGCTGAAGGCAAAGTTTTCGAAGTGTCACTTTTGGAAGAAAGAAGTGAAGTTTCTTGTTCATGTAGTCTCAGAGGAAAGGTTGTCAGTGGATCTGACTAAGATCGAGGCAATGAATAGTTGGAAGAGACCTGAGACGGTAACCGAGATAAAATGTTTCCTTGGGTTGGCTGGTTACTATCGGAGATTCATTAGGGATTTTCCGAAGATAGTGGCACTGATGACCAAGCTAACGAGGAAGGATGTAAAGTTTGTGTGGACCGATAAGTGTGAGGAAGCATTCCAGAGTTTGAAACACTTATTAACACATGCTCATGTGTTGGTTGTTCCAGAAGGAATCAGGATTTGGTGATTTATACCGATGCGTGTGGAACATGATTAGGAGCTGTGCTAATGCAGAGAGGTAAAGTGATTGCCTATGCTTCTAGACATCTTAGAGCACATGAGGTTTTTGCTGTAGTGATTTTTGCTTTGAAGGTTTGGAGGCATTACCTTTTATGAGAGAGGTTTGAGCTATATGCAGATCATAAGTCGTTGAAGTATTTGTTCTCTTAGAAGGAGTTGAACATGAGACAGCAAAGATGGTTACAGTTTATAGCCGCTTATGATTTTGGGATTAAGTACACACCAAGAAAAGGCAACAAGGTTGCAGATGTACTTAGCAGGAAGCATCTGAATGCTGTGTTAGCAATGATTGCTGAGTCGAAAGATTTAGAAACATTAGCCGATTGCAAAGTGCAGTGGAGATCTAAGGCTGGATCTAGTGAAAATAGGGTTGTATTGTCTTGTTTGGAAGTTCAACCAGTGTTGATTGAGTGAATTACTTCTAAGAAGATGGAGGATCCAGTGTAAGTTGATCGAATCAGAAAGCTAAAGGAAGGAACTAAGTGCGATGACTTGAAAGATTTCAATTTTGACCAAAATGGGTGGTTGAGAAAGAAAGGAAGATTATGTGTTCTGAGTGTAGGAAACATAAGGAAGGAAGTCTTAGAGGAATGCCATCGTTTGAAGTTCACTATACATCCCGGATGTACCAAGATGTATCAAGATATGAAGAGGAGTTTCTTCTGAGAAGGTATGAAGCGAGATATTGGCTTATGTGTAAGCCGGTGCTTGAATTGCCAGCAGGCAAAGGCCAAACACCAGAAGCCATGTGGTTTGCTTCAGCCATTAGATATTCCATTGTGAAAGTGGGATTCTATTTCTATAGACTTCATAGAAGGGTTGCCAAGGTCGAACAGAGGAAATGAAAGTATATGGGTTATAGTTGACAGGTTGACCAAGAGTGCCCATTTCATTCCATTTAGGTCAACCAGGACGGCACCTATTTTAGTGAGGTTGTTAATGAAGAATGTGGTTAGACTTCATGGAGTTCCTAGCAGTATTGTTAGTGATAGAGATTCGTTGTTCACTAGCGAGTTTTGGAAGAGTATGCAGAAAGTTTTAGGAACCAAGCTTAAGATGAGTACCGCTTAACACCCACAGACCGACGGGCAAATGGAAAGAGTTAACAAAATCTTGGAAGATTTTTTAAGAGCTTGTGTTCTAGATTTCAAGGGATCGTGGGAGGACCATCTGCATCTAGTCAAATTTTCATATAAAAACAGTTATCAGACTAGTATTGGGATGGCACCGTTTGAAGCTTTGTATGGAAGGCCATGCAAATCTCTCGTATGTTGGTTGGAGACCATGGATAGGTTGATTCTTGGTCCAGATCTGGTTAGAGAGGCTGTAGAAAAAATTGAGGTCATTCGGGTTAGAATGAAGGATGCTCAGTCTAGGCAGAAGAGTTATGCAAATAAGGGACAGAAAGATTTGATGTTCTCAGTTGGGGACCAGGTTTTCATCAAGGTGTCACCGATGAAGGGTGTGGTTAGATTTGGAAAATCGACAAAGTTATCTCCTAGGTTTGTTGGACCTTTTCCTATTCTGGAGAGGACCGGGAAGCTTGCGTATAGACTTGAGTTACTGAGCAGTTTGGCAGGTGTACACGATGTTTTTCATATTTCTCATCTCAGAAAGTGTGTTAGAGACCCGGTGACTACTATTGCACCGACAGTGCTAGATGATTATTGGTAGAACCAGACTTGACCATAGCGAGGAAGCCAGTTTGCATTATTGCAAGAGATGAGAAGAGGCTTAGAACCAAGACAGTTTGATTAGTTAAAGTCCAGTGGAGTGACGATGACAGGGACTGTACCTGGGAGGTTGAGAGCATGATTAGAGATACTTATCCTGACTTGTTTGATGGTATGTTTTAACTTCTCGTTTGATTTATTGCGTGCCTTATCGTAATTTCGAGGATGAAATTCTTTAAGGATGGGAGTCTATAATACCCCAGATTTTTGGTAACATTATTTAGGATATTTAGTTAGTTAGACTAAATAAAATAATGTATTGATTAGGGGATTGAGATTTGATTTTAATTAAGGTAGTTGTGCCATTAAAACCAATGAATTAAAAGAAGGGTTTAAAATGAATTAGAGGAGGGGTAATATGAGAAAGAGGCCATTCCTATATCTCCAAACCTTGGCCATGTACAGCTCCTACGTCCATTTCATTTCAAAAAATTTATAATAGAGGTCGGCCACCATTAACAAGGAAAGGAGAAGGGGAAACTAAGAAAGCTAATGAAAAAGATAATAAAACTCAAATTCATTCAAATCTCAAGCTCCTTTAATCTCTAAAGCAAAGATGAATAATGTTTACATCTCAAATTTTTATTAGTTTCGGTTTTAAGATTAAATCCGACTATTTTGCAAGTATTTGCCATGTTTTTGAATGATAGAATGATTATATAGGCTTGTTGAAGATTTACGAATGTTCATACAGATTTTATGACATGTTTTGAGATGAAAACCATATTAAATGACATCATCCAACTGCCTTGCGAATTTTTATGAAGATCTAAAAAGATAATTTAGTGATGGGTTTCAATTTTCAGATTTTTCGGAATTTTCGTGGATTAATTATAAATCTTCTAGTAAAGAAAATGGTATTTTGGATTATAAAATTATTTACGGTAAAATAATTTATTATTTGGGTCCGAAAATTTTGTATGTTGGAAAACATATGTAAAGTGATTTTCTTGAAATTTTCCAGATTTTTCCAAGGTGTTTTAATATTTATATAAAATTATTTAAGGTATGGGACTTATATGTTTTATATAATTATAAAGGATAAATGGCCTTTTGCTTACTTAATTTAAATTTCAAAATTGGGAAGGTCGGCAGCATTTTTGAAAATGTAATATGGCAACCAATCAGATTTAGACAAACAAAGCAGGTTAGGTACAAAAGAACTATTTTAAAGTACAAATAAACAGGCTTTTAACTATTTTGTCTCCTTCGACACCTAGGTTCCGCCTCTATTCCTCCGCTTTCGACATGGTCGAAACAAATGCACATGGTATCAGGCAACTGGTACGTAGTGAATTGGAAGAGGGCGAAAGGTACAGGGTCGAAACCAATGGGTTTCGAAAGAGGTGAGGCTTTATTTTGGTTTTGTGGAAAAGAACGCCTGCTAGCTTTCGACTAAGTTTCTTTCAACCTAAATGCTTTTAACTAAGTAAAATGGTTTAAAAGGAAAGGTTTTGATTGGGTTGCTTTCTTGTTTTAAAAGATTGCTTTCGACACTGTCATAACCATAGCTGTCGTTTCCTACCTTTCGATTTGGATGGTTTCGAAGGGGACCTTTTGTTTTCTAAAATTTAGCCACCTCTCCATTACTTTCGAAGGGATGGTTTCGACACCGTCACTTCATTGTTTATGAAATGGTTTTGAAAGAGTTACTTTCAAAGGGTTTCGTAGCAGATGCTTTCGACTCTAATGATTTTTTGATCCTTTTGCTCTATTTGAAGGCTTAATCCAAATGTTTTGGTCGAAACGTTTTAAATGGTTTCGTAGTAGATAACTTCGAACGGTTTCGAAAGGTATCCACTTGTTTTAAATTGAACCCAAAGTGCTTTCGAAAGAGTTTAGTTTTGATACATTCGAAAGGTTTTATGAATGGCTTTGAAAGGGGTGGTTTCCCAAGGTTTCGACAAAGTTGAAAAGAAAGGTTATTCCAAAGTTTTCGAAATTCATGATTTAAATGGTTTTAAAAGAGGATGTCTTATATTTTAAAGCTTTTAAAGGAAAGGCTTTTATTGGTTTCGTAGTAGTTACCTTCAATATTTTCGTAAGGGGTACTTTCAAGGGTTTCGAAATGGTTTTCAATGGTTTCAAAGGGGTTACCTTCTATAGTTTCGAAGGGGATGTTTAAAGGTTTTAAACAAAGGTTTCGAATAAAATGAACAGGCAGATAGCCTAAGTGTTTTAAGTTATAAAGGAGTTTAACTTATTTTCAAAGGATAGTTAATCCTTATTGTACATCATCAACATTATTTTGAGTAAAGTATATATAAAATGGCAAAAATATCTTAGAGTAAAGCTAGAGATATATTTTCCTTCTATATGTATGATTTGATGGACTAAATCATTTTGGGAAAAGTTTTCAAGGAAAATTTAAAGGGTAGTTAACCCTATGAAAATTCGGCCAGTTAGCTCATTTAAATTCGGACAGTTAGTCCATTTTGAAGGTAGTCAGCCCATAGGACAGTCGGTCCAGATAAGGGTAGTTAGCCCAGATATGAACAGTTAGTTCATTTGTTAGCATAACGGACCTTGCTACTTCTTAAGGACTGTTAGTCCACTTTTTACCTGTTTTATGGACAGATAGTCCATTTATTAACATAAAAGATACCGCTATTTTGGTACAATCAAATTTAGGACAGTTAGCCAAGATGAGGGCAGTTAGCCTAGATTTTAGACAGTTAGTCTATTTACTTCCTGTTTTAGCGTAATGGATTTTGCTATAATATTATTATAATCAGTTGGTTAACCAGTTTGTTTGCAGGAAAGGATTTGCGAAATATATGTTTTGACATAGGATATTAGTAAAGGGAAACCCGTTTCACTAAGCGGCGTGGTCTCACTCAATATCAGTAGACCGAGATGTAATAAAATTATCCATACCAGGCTATATGTCTGACTCGAAGTTTTTGTTTCCCCTTAAACTCTAGGGTGCTCAAAATTGATTTAAGTAGACTGAGGGTTTAGGTTTTCAGGTTTTAGCAGATTTTAGCGAATAAACTTCCGAAGACGAGCAAGTTTTTGATTCTGATTCAATTCGATCATTGATCTAAGATATTATTTCGGATTCATGGCTTTATCTTCTTCCAGGTAAAATATTGTTTGGATTTGTAGTCGATTTTGTTTGTTTTTAATTGTTATTGTGATATTGGTTGATAATGTTGTTATTTTATTTCCTTTTTTTGTTTAAAGTAAATGGAAATTACAAGTACTCTATTGTTTATATTAGCTGAAAAATTAATGCATGTGTGTAGGGTAATGTTCGATGATATATTTTGTTAGCTTTAATTAAGTTCATATTTGTATGGAATTATTGTAGATATTTTACAAACTTGTCTGGAACTAATTTGAATATGTATGGTGAAAATGCAACGCAAATTACTAATAGTTGCTGATTTATCTGCAATTTTTTACAATTATTGCTTACATATCAGCAAATAATATTGGTATTTCAATGTGTTTGATTAATCTCAGGCTTCTGCTGATTTATCTGCATATTTTTAGAAATATTGCTTATATATCAGCAAATGATATTGCTTAAATTTTAGCATATTATTATTATGTGTTGATTTATCTGCAATTTTTTAAAATTATTGCTTTCATATCAGCAAATAACATATATATCCTGGTTTTTTTATTTATTTTTTTGTAATTGTAATTCCATTTTGTTTTTAAATTAAAGTGTTCCTGGTGATGCTGGAGTGCTTGTGTTGTTGAAGTTTGGATATGATAGCTTTTCGTTACGTCTTCAATTTGATAGTTCAGTTGTTATGTTGAGAAGTGATATTTGTTGTAAATGGACAGAATTGAGTTCATTGTCATTTGAATTATACTATGTTAGAGATGGATTGAGAAGGAATATTAAAACTAATTCTGATCTTCAATCTATTTTGTAATTGGATGCTCATAACCGTGAGGATTACTTTGTTATTTTTTTGATGTTGTTCCTACTAGTTTTTCAGCAACCAATATTAGGTCTGATGTTGTTTCTTGTAGTAGTGATTCCTCATTTGTTAGTACCGGTGATTCTAATATTCAATTCAGGCAGTTATTGAGAAATGATTCCAATCAATCTGTTTTTACGGGTGTTGGTCAACAATTTCCAGGCGGTGTTACTAAATTTAGGCTCAATTTGATGATATATAGTATTAAGACTGGGTACAAGCTTGATTTGGTTAAGAATGATAAGGAAAGAGTTACGACTGTTTATTCCCGAACAAAATGTACTTTCAGGATTCATGCTTCTTTCAAGTTTAATCTTCCTGGCTATTTTGTTATAAAGTGATTTCAACTTGAACATACTTGTGGTGCTGGAATTCATGATATCAATGATCCTCCCGTTTCAAGTAAATTGATTAAGTTGTTGGTTTATGATCATATTCAAGCTAATTCGTTAATGAAGACAAAGGACAATACTAACCTATTTAAAACTGAGTATAATATCATTTTGAAGTATTATTTTGCTTATAGTGGGAAGAGATTGGCTTTAGAAGATTTACATGGAAGTGATATGATGTCTTATCATCATTTGAAGTCTTTTTGTGATGCTGTACTCGAAACTAATCCTGGTAGTAAAGTAGTTTTGGAGTGTAATCCTGATACTCGTCAATTAGAGAGGATTTTTATTGTTTTGAAGCTTGTGCACATGGTTTTCAATTTTGTTGGCCTTTAATATTCTTTGATGCTACTTTTATGAAGGGTAGAGCTCAAGGTTGTTTGATGGCTACTACTGGTACAAATGGCAATGAAGGTATGTTGTTTGTTTGTAGTTTAATATATAATTGCATCAATATCTGCAATAATTATTATTTGTTGCTGCAATATCATCATTTATTAAAAAGAAAAATATCTTACTAAAAGAAAAAATTACAGAACCGAAGCAATTTTACAAAAAAAATTGCTGAAAAGTCTGCAATATTTTTGATATAGTGAGAAATTGTTCTACGGTAATATACGGTAATAGTTGCGGTTTTGTCTGCACTTTTTCAATATAAGTGCATAGTATTATGCAATTTGTTCAGTTATTTATATATTTGTTGTTTTATTAGGTTTTTTTCCTATAGTAGTTGCGATTATGTCTGGTGAAGATGAAAATAATTGGAATTGGTATTGTAAACAGCTTAAAGATTTTTTGAAAGATGATAGTTGAAATTTTTTTTTTCGTTTTTGACCGTCATCCTGTATTCTTGTTGCTATTCAAAAAGTGTTTCCAAATTCAGTTCACGGTTCATGTTTTTATCATCTAAACAATAATTTAAAAGTTGCTTTAAAATCTGAATTTTCCAAATCAAAAAAGAAATGGTTGATAGATTTGTTTGGACGTGTTGCATATGCTTCTAATTTGGATGATTTCAATGTTGCATTGAAGAATTTTAAAGATGCTGGTGGTTCTACTCTATCAAACTTTTTGAATGGAATTTCCTTTGAGAAGTTTACTAATGTTTTTTTCCCTGGTTGTCGTTATAGTGAAATGTCATCAAATTGTTCAGAGAGTTTCAATAAATGGATTTTGGAACAAAGACATTTACCAATCACTACATGCTTGGATAAAATTAGAGTTAAGTTAATGAAGCTAATTTCTGATCGTCGAGAACTTGCTAATAGTTGGAATAGTGTTGTATGTCCAATGAATGAAAATCGGTTGAAAAGTCTTCATTTGGAAGGAGCTTCGTGGTTTTTTATAAAATCAAGTGAACATGTGTTTGAAGTTCATTCTCCTGTTCATCAATCTGTTGATTTAAATAATCGGATTTGTTCTTGTAACTTGTGGCAAATATATTGTTTTCCTTGTACTCATGCTGTTAGATGTATTTTGAGTTGTGGAAAGTTGAATGTTTATGATTACATTGAAGATTATTTCAAAGTTGTTTATTTTCGATCGGCGTATTCTCATCCAATCAATCCTGTTATAAACTTTTTAAAAGAAGATGTTGTTGTAGCACCTCCTAAAGGTAGAAGAATGCCTGGTCGACCATCATCATCTAAGAGGATAAAATCTGCTAGTGAAATTTCAAAGACCATTAGATGTAGTATATGCAAGAAGTTGGGTCATAATAAAAGGACTTGTTCACTGAAACACATGTAGTTTTTTCTCTCTCGGAAAGTTATAATGTATGGAGTTGAGTTTATGTTTTTGTTATTCATTTTAATGGTATTTTCTCTGTACTTAAGTTGGATGTTTAATGTTTATAATGTATTAATCATGGAATGCTTCTATTAATCATTATTGCAGTGTTTTCTGCAAGTATTACAATTAATTGCACATATTTCTGCAGTATTTCTGAATTTTTGCTTACTATTTATACCTGTTTTGTGAATACTGCTTTTTATATGAAGATGCTATTTGTATCATTCCTTGCCACGAAATAAATATTGTATATCCATATGCATGTGCAATTTTTGTTAATAAATATGGAGGTATCTGCAATTATTTGTTTTTTGTGCTGACATTTCTGAAATTATTTGGTGCAAGAATTTGGAATAATTACTTACATATGGAAATATCTGTAATTATACGTTTGTAGTGCATTGTTTTCTGCAACTATTTTGAATAACTAAATATTTGTGGAGATATCTGCAGATATATGCTTTTATTGCCGACATTTCTACAAATATTCTGAATAGCAGTGATTTGCTTTAGTATTTTGGTAACTGAATTCAATTTTAAGAAATACATATATAAATTTTTTGATAATAAACTCTAATATTGTGTTAACACAGTAATATTGCCTTCCAACTATATAAGTTTAGCAAAATATGTATATATATTTCAGAATTCTTAGAGAAAACATTACAGTTTGATACATCAAATATTTCAGTTTGCTTCAGATAGTAAAAACTTTTGTGTCAAGCTTTCTTCTAAGCTCCAACTATAAGGTTTGAAAGAAAGAATTTGATGTGCCAATTCAGCTCTTTGTAAATCCATAGCTTCATATGTGAATTGAGGGTCATCATTGTTGATTTCTTTGCCTTCACTTCTTTCTTTCATAATGTTCATTACAAACATGCCACAGTCAACTCTGCAATAATTGACAAATATTACGAAATTGTTAGAATAAATGTTCTATGGTATGGAAATATTTATACATTTTTTTGTTGTGTACTTACGAATCAGAACATTGTTGTGGGCTGTTAGCAAAAGTGATTTGGTTTGATGGTTTATGCTCTGTTTTTTCCAATTTCTTTAGTAAGGCTGTGATATAAACTCTCTGTAAAGAAAAAAAAGATTTTGTTAAACAATTTATTTTCTTTTGATTTATTCATTTTTCAATTTACATACCAGCTTTCTTGTTGTTTTCTGATGTTCTCCTTCGTGTCGTGGTTTTATGGAATCATAGTGAATCCATATTCTATCTTCTTTAATAAACTCCAAGAGTGCCAAATGTGATTTTTGGTGGATAGGGAAGAACATTTTATTGTTTGCAAAATTTTTAGCTACTACATTATCAATTAAGGCTTGTGTTACCTTCTTTGAATTGCTCAGTAGAAATGTCTATAAGAGAATATATTAGCAAATTGAATTTATGAATATTTAAACAAATTCTTCACTAAAAGATTATAAGACTTACAGCAGCGTAAACTTTGAAGTACAAGTTTTCTGCATGAACTTTATGCAGTTCATGTGAATACCAGTCAATGATCTACAAAAATTATTATAAGGAAATAATGATAGTATATTTGTTGATAAAAGACTATAATATGTTTTGCATAAAAAACAATATGTTCATGGAAATTTGCATAAAAAACAACAGGTTTGATGAAATGTTGCTGAAAAATCTACAGATAAATGTAACTGTTGTAAATAAATGGAATTTTGCTGACAAAACAATATGTTCATGGAAATTTGCATAAAAAACAACGGGTTTGATGAAATGTTGATGAAAAATTTGCAGACAAATGTAATTGTTGCATATAAATGGAATTTTGCCGACAAAATAATATGTTTAACGAAATGTTGCTGATAAATATGCAGATAAATGGAATTGCTGCAGATAAATGGATTTTTGCAAATAAAATAGGTCCAATGAAATGTTGCTGATAAATTTGCAAATAAATGGAATTGTTGAGTAAAGTTCTACCTGGCCTTCAAGAAATCTTCCTATAATTAGTTCACCAAGTGTTGTTCCAGTTATAATGATGTCATCATCTCCAATCAGGTATGCACTTTTGCTGTGATATAATGATCAATATTACTAAATGTTTGCATTTTTTAAATATTTGCCGATATTTCAGTAGAAAATTTAAATAATTACTTTTATTTGAGCAATTATAGGTATACTCGGCTATTTAAAGAATTATATATAGTTAGGACTTCATTTTACCTAAGGTCGGAGTTATAAAAGAAGTCCTCAAGCACCTTGATTTTTTCTTCAGATAGACTTCGCACATTTGACCTTTTTCTGACATTTATCTTTGTAGTGGTAGATAATTCAGTTGATCTAGGTTCAAATTCGTATTCTTCAACTATTATTGGTAGGATTTCTACTTGCTGTTTTGCCTTTTTTGATTTCTTTTGAGTTTGCAAATCCACTTCTTCAGCTGATTTATACCTTTTTTTTCTTCTCAATTTCCAATGTTTTCTCTTTGCTTTCTTCGATTTTTTTTGTGCTGAACTAGAGATTTCATCTTCTGTTTGTTTGCCTTGTAACAGTGGAAAATTTCGAATGCTTTCACCTGAAATTAATTTGAATGTTGGTGAATATTTCATGATTGGTTTTCGGAATACAATTTTTGTGATTTGATTGTTTTCAGCTTTTTCAACTTCCGTAAGTCCACATTCTTGTTCAAAATTTTTGTTTTCATATGCAGTATTAGTTTGATTTTCAATTTCCTCAGTGCTTTGAGCTGAAAGATATATTTTCAATTGAAATATTTACTGTTTCTGAAATAATAATGAATTTTATTTGTAATTTTGTGAATAATTATGAAAAACTGAAGAATATGCTGCACTTTTTAACAGTTGTTGCATTAATATCCGCAATTATTCTTCAACAGCGTATTTTTGATATAATAAGAATATTTGCAGATATATCATCAAATTTGTTAATTTTTGCAGTCTTGTTGAAAAACTATAATTATTCAAAGCATTACCAAATGAAGGATTTTGTTCAATTGCTTTATCTTCCTCAACTGTTTTTGTTTGTTCATCATCATTTGGATTTTTTGTTTTTCTTCGAAATTTCTTTTTTCCTCATTGTCATCATCTTTTCCAGTTTGTTCTTCTTTCTCTTTATCTTTATCATTCTCCATAAGATGACATTCATCTTCAATAGTTTTCTTTTCAGTTTGAACATCAGTTTGATTTTCCTTTTCTTCTATCCGTTGAGCTGAAATATATGTTTGCAATTCAACTCTTTAGTATTTTTGAACTAATTATGGATTTTATGTGTTATGTTGGAAGGTATTATGTAAAAAATGAAGAATATGCTGCACTTTTTAATAATTTTTGCAATAATATCGGCATTTATTCTTTAACAATGCATTTTTCATATAATAAGAATATTTGCAGATGTATCATCAAATATTTTAAATTTTTGCATTCTTGTTGAAAAACAATATATTATTCAAAGTATTACCAAATAAAGTATTCTCTTCGGTTTCATTATCTTCACTTTCTTCATTTTCTTCAATTTCATTTTCATCTGTGGAGTTCAGTTTGCTACCACTTATTTCTTTTATTGGTAGCTCTACATCTCAGATTGTGTGGATGATGATGTTTCCACATATTGTCTCAATTGCTTTTTTAGCAGTGTATTTTCAGCTTGAAGTTTTCGGTTGTCCAATTCAAGTTTTCTTATTATTTCTTTGTATTTTTCTTCTCTTTTCTTGTACAATGCCTCATATTCTTCATCTTTTTCAACTGCATTTTCAGCAATTTTAGTTATTCTCCTTGAAAATCCTGAAATAAAGAATTGACTCAAAATTGAAGCTTTAGAATATTTGAATATAATTATGTAAGAATTGTGAATAATTGCAAAAATGTGTATAATTTTAATTATGATTGGCATGTATGTCCATAAATATTTTTAATAATGGCAGAAAAATCTGCAAGTATTATGCAACATTGTAGATATATCTTCAATTATTGTAAATATTTGTAGCCCTATGTTCAGTTTTCCTATTTATATCTGCAAATAAATATGCAATTGTTTATAATAATTGTAGATAAGTCAGCAACTGTAGTGAATAATTGCACCTAAATGCTCAACTGCTGCTAATAACTGTATATATATCTGCAACTATTGTTAATTGTTGCAGATATGTTTGCAGAAAAATAGAGTACTGGCTGTTTTTGTAATGTAACTTAACAATTCTGCAAATTATATTGCAGTTATACTTATTGAGTTGTACTCTATGGTCATTAAGATTATCGTCTTGAGTTTTGATATATCCTATTTGCCAGCGAAGGGATATGAGTTGTTGTATTGCAATTTAGTAGATTTCAAAATTTGTGTTTTCTCACAGATCCACCACTGCAAAAAAGACAACTAGTATTAGAATAATTATTAATTAATTGGAAATATATCTAATTAATCAAAAATTTAACACCAGTAACAATGTAACGCAAGTATTTATTTTCCTTGGTGTGTCAATATATTTTTCAATTTGATTTATCAAATGTTTGTGAATCGTTTTTGGCCAAGATATCTGCTACATTTTATCTTCACAAACAAAATATGGAATCATATTCCAAGACACAGTCGAGTTTGGATTTGATACTAAGAATGTTGCAACCAAATGCAATTGCAAAAGCTTTGTCGTATCTGCTTTTTCTTCTTTTGATGTTCCTTTTATTGTTGTAAGTAACTCCCTTTCTATGTTTTTTTGTTGACACTTGTCTCTCCTTCGAAGTGTCTGTTGATGAATGATGTAAACCAAACATTGCTTTTGCCCTCTTTTTTCATGTGGCCAGAAGTTTTAATTAGCTGACCATCTGTAGGAATTGCTAATAATTGGCTTATATCATTCTCCGTGAATGTTAGTAACAGATCTCCAAATTGAAAGCAGTTCAAGTTCTTTCTATAGGCTTTGATGATTATATCTATAGTTGTTGAATTTTTTGTGTTTTCCTTTGCTGGTATAATTCCAGCATAGATCGTATGAATGAATTTGTAGAAAGGTAAATTTGGAAGATATTTTTTATGTGATACTTTCAACAATTCTTCCTTCTTAATCCTGCTAAGGACATCAATGAAAGGCCTCAAATTATTTCTGTAGTTGTCTTCCCTTGCAGTGATTTTCTCTTTACTAATTGTTTTTATTTTTTTCAGTAGAATATTTGATCCTGATTGTTGTTCAACATGAACAAGTGATGTTTCCAGAATTACTTTTTTTCCTTCTTTTATTTCTTCCTTTGTGTTTTCTGTAAAAGTACATTAAAATTTATTAAATAAATATGAACAATCTACTAATACGATAGGTGATGTTAAATACTTGCAGTTATAATGAATATGCAGAAAAAACAGAAATGTATGCACTTATCTTAAATAATTGCTGTCTGTTTAGCAAATTTTAAGGTATATGCAAATTTTCATGTATGTGGAATTGTTGCATATATTTTAGCAGTTTTAAAAAATAATTGCTTATTTTTCAGCAATTATTTGAATAACTGTGATATGGAAATTATGTTTTTTCTAATTATAGATATTGCCAAAATTTTCTTCACTTTTTCCAAATAGATTGGTAATCCAATGAAACTATTGAAAAAACAGTTAACTTATATACAACTTTTCTTGTATATGCTGTAGTTGCACATATGTCAACAGTTTTAAAAATTAATTGCCTATTTTTTTAGCAACAATTTGAATAATTGTAAACTTTAAAATATGGCATTTGTAATTATAAATATTAACAGATTTTTCTTCACTTTTTTCGAAATAGATTGGTATTTCAATGAAAATATTCAAAAAATAGCATATAAAAATGAGTTTAATCTGTTTAATTGAATTATTGCTGAAATGTGAGCAATTAAACTGAATTGTTGCAACCATATGTGACATATGTCAGTAATGCTTATTTTTGTTTATACATAAATGTTGCAAAGATATTCAACAGTATTTAGTATAGTTGCATATCTGTCTGCAATAACTATGAACAATTGACATTAAACTATTCAAAAAATTACACATAAAAGTAAGTTTAATCTGTTTAACTCCTTTATTACTAAAAAGTAAGCAATTAAAGTGAATTATTGTAGCCATGTGACATTGTCAGTAATGTTTACTTATTTTCGTTTACAGATAAATGGTGCAGAGATATTCAAAATACATATTTGTCTGCAATAATTGTGACTAATTGACAATAGTATGATATTTACTGTTAGATTTGTAATTATTATGAAATATTGCAGGCAAATAGTGAAATTGATCGAATATATTGCTTAAAAATGTGCAAAAAACACATTAATAACATCTACTTTGAAATTTGAAGAGAGCAAACAGATTTTTGAACAATTTTTAACAAAAATTGCAGTATTTAGAGGAAGTTTTGCAGTTTATCATCTGCATTCTCAATTTTGTCTGTATTACCATAAAAAAGATCGATTATAAGCTCGGCTAACTCGAAAGTCGCTAAATCTCTTGCAAAAAACCCTAAGATGCATCGATTGAAAAATGTGTAATATAAATCGAGTACTCTATAAATTGAGATATATCACCTTCGATCTTTCCATTTTGCCTTGTTTGATCTTGAAAACGTCAGATTTCTACTTGATTTTGGTTTTTTTGCTGTTCAATTTTGTAGATTTCTCGGATTTTGTAGAAGAAAATCTGATTTCAAGTGGAATAAAGGTCGAACGATAAAAAAGTGTGGGTTCAGGGTTTTAGCATGTTATTTAAGGGTAGTTTGGGAAAAAAATAAGCCGCGTTTAAAAATAAGGATGAAATTTATATATTTTGTATCTAAAGGATTTTTGGTGAATTATGAAAGTTATTAAGGATGTATGACAAATGTTCCCTAGAAAATATCTCGCCCGATCGACCTGCGAAATTCCAAACTCCAAACGAAGCATGCTGCCTGGTGTTTTATATGTTTTACCCCTATTCCGAACACAATGGAACTAGTCTCGAGACCTAACTCGATTGTATTAAGAAGATAGCATTTCAAAATCAAATTATTTTAATTAAATTCCATTAATTAAATTCTGCGCGTTTTAAGCTCGCACGCCCAAACAATAAGTCCGATCGCTGCTAAACTTGAATTCCTATAATAATTCACTATTTCGCATCCGATGAAACTGGTTTCGTCGAAATCTGAGACATAGGCCAAAATGGCTATTTTTACTCGTTAATTAAAATATGAAATTTCCAATTTCTATTTATTCACTTTTAAATCAATTTTAAATATTAACAATTCATTCGTATTTAAATGAATTTAAATCAATTTTCGATACCATTTTCATTCACATTAATTCAAGATTCTATTATTTAAACAATTACCAATATTAAATTTAAAAATTTTAATTATCCAATAAATTACATTATTACAAATATAAGTTATGTAACTTAACAAATTTACCTTTAAAAACGAATTCAAGTAATAAAGCAACTACTTCCACTTTACAATAATTCAACATTAATGCAATTACTTACAATTAAATATTATTTAATTTACTTCCTAATATAAGTTACCATCTCTTATATTCTTGAATTTTGTTATTCAAAATTTTATCCAAGTTCATATCCAATAAATTACGTTGATAATTCATTTAATTTTTATTTCTAAGCATTTATAATTTAATAATCATATTAAATTTAACAGTTTAAAATAGTTAAAAATATGGGTTGTTACATCAAGCCATTGCCACAAGCCCTAAATGGGCACAACATGACTGTTATGCATCCAAGCTCATGGCTTTGGTGTTGCTGCGTGGCTCATACCACTCGTAGCTCAGCCTCGATCTAGAGCTATTCTTGGATCGCTATAAGCTTAGGGCTCTGTGACCCTACAACACCCTGCCCTTACTCCATCATCTACCACGCCTGCTCCTCAAACTCCAGTGCCACTACATCAGCCAGTGCCCACATGATCCCTATCATTCTTATGGAGGTCCTATCAAATGGAGCAGGGGCCATCTTCTGGACCAGCTCTCTATGGAGGTTTACTCTGTATCGTCTGAAAACGGGAATGAAAAGATGAAAACATAGAATGTAGGTCCACGAAGCCCCTACTCTTGCCTCCACATGGTTGCTCATGATAGTGCGAGCCAATTAACTACTATACCACCCATGATGTCATTGGTGGCCTTTTGGACCAGCGAATAGGTGCGGTCAAAGTTCCCTTTCTAAGGAATACTATTTTGCTGAAAAATGCAAATGACGAGGGAAGTTATAGGATGCAAGTTGTTTGGCTTCCAAACGCCAGTAGTTCAAAGAAAGATCCATTGTAAAACCTCCAAATCAGTAGTCTCTATGTTGGCAAAATCTGCCCCTTCCATTGGTATACCCAAGATATCTCTAAAGTCATCATCTATCAAAGAAATTGATGCCCCTTTCACCTTTGACTTAAAACTACTGATGTCTTCATCAAACTCATATTCCAAATTAGTGTCAAAGAGCCACAAGCAGCGCAGGTAGCACTTCCACTCAAAAGTGTCGTGGCTCAGGATCGATGCTTATCCTAGTGTTGTGTACAGATCCCTTATTCCATAGGTGGTGAAGTCCTCGAACTTCACTGGTTATTCTTTTAGAAAAATGAAGTTTTCCAAGGCTTCATAAGTAAAGATTTTTCGACCGTTTTTGTCGAGCCAGGCAATTTCTTAGGGAGTGAGATTTGGGTGGCATGAGGATGTGCTGCTGGTTCGTGGTGGTGCCATGGAATGAGTTATTGGAGAAATGGATTTGGGGTTCAGATCTAGTTGAGGGGGCAGTTAGATCTGGAAGCACTTAGGGCCTTTGGGCTTGAGGCAGGGGCGTTCGCAGCCGGCTTGAAATGGAGGAGGCTCTCATGAATTTTTATCGATGACGGAGGAGGGATTAGGGGAGGAAGGGGAAGGAAGACGAGTGGAATGAGATGGATGGGGGCTAGAGCCTGGATATGGTTATATGTGGCATTCGAGATTCGTGTTGCACTCAAAACATGTTAACTAGTCGATCGCTCTAGGGTTAACTGGTCGACCGACTGAACCTTCACTATCAATCAATTACTAATTTTAGGGCCTAGGTAGAACTTGGACCATATTCCGGCCAGGTTAAATTTATTTATAATACTGTTTCATTCTACCTTTGCCTTCTTCAATCCGATACGGTCCTTACTGTTACGAAAAATCCCTATCTACTACATGACGGTGCCTTAGCTTACCATCTAGTTCGTCAGACTCACTTCTTCCTTTATTTATAGCTTCCCTCCCACTCAATTTTGCAGTACACGTACTAACTGCCAAAACCAACAACCTTCTTTTATATCACAAAGATATTTAGCTACTATTCTCCATGCTTTCCTCATGCGGGAGTATTCTTCCAATCATCATTATCGGGCATTCTTACCCTTCCTTGCTTTATAACACATTCAACTAACATTTCCATTTATCCACTTCTTAGAGAAATAAGTTTAAAAAAATTTGAACTTACAAAAATAGGAAAAATCATCAAGCCAAACATATGCTCTCTTTTCTATTTATTTCAAAAATGAAAAATCTCTTTACAAAAACCATTAAGTAAAAACATTTGACTGAACCAATTTTAAATTAAGAATTTCCAAATTTCATTACATTTTTAAAACAAAAACATTCTATGAATCTTTTGGAAAATCATTCAAAATGTTTCAAGGAATTTTCAAGTTTTTTTATCAAATTCTCTCATATGGGGTCAAACTTAGAAATGAAATTTAATTGTCCTTTCATTTGGAGTTTTCTTCTCTTACCTTTACTCTTCTTATTAAGAGTATATCAAAAATATGGCTTGCATCTTATGGTGTTTATTGTATGACTTTTGATCGAGATGTATTTGGACGAATCTGACTAGTCAAATTTGAAGGTTATTGTGGTGAAGGGCCTAGAGTGATAACTTGCAACATCAAATGATGGGTACAACCAAGATCATAACCCAATGCATAGACATCAACTTCCAAAAGGCGATCAACATTCCAAATACCTACACACAACAAACCATGGTCTAACTTCAAGCGAAGTTAAGGATTTGTACCAATACCTGGTCGAGGATCGATACCTATCCCTGAAAGCTTACCAAAAACGCCCCTCCTTTAAGGTGTTGCCAAGCCTTGTTGAAAACAATCCATTCCAAGCTTCATTTAATCATTCACATGCAATTGTCATCGAGAATCTCCTATACATAAAGCCTAAAACTCCATACCACCACTGATCCATGTAATTCACCCAGAAACCAGCTTCTAGCAAAGCAATCAAGGTGAAAAACATGAAGCCATAAGCAATTTGCATCTACCTAATGGCACTTGGAAGTTCCATCAAGTTATCTTATGGATCGGTGTTGATCCTCAACAATATATATCCCTGATAATGGCTGACGTAACCATGATCTTTTAATGATATCTCTTTCTGGGCATGAGGAACGTGGTTGTGAATGTAGTGGAGATTATTTTGACGACCTTCTGCTATAAATAGAGGTCGAGGGTGATGTTTTGATTGATCTTTTTCAGTTGTTTACGAATATTTATACTGTTCTTGTATTCTCAAGAATCATTACCAATCAATAAGAACATGGTTTGTAAACAGCAGTCAAATGAGCAATAAAGTGGAGAGGACTTAGCAAAGATTAGCCGAACTACTACAACTTTGTGTGCCTTGTTATTTCTCATTTTAATTTACCTTCTTCACTTATGTCTCTACTATAATCTCTTAGGTGTTTGTGCCACGTTTTGGTACAAAACATTTCAGGCTTTCACTAAAAATGTTATTGTTAGGACATCTACATCAATCATGTGCTATTGGATTGCTTTAAACTATGAGATCGATCCATTTTCTTTGTTTTGACATTCAGAACTATTCAGATTTCCACAAAATCTACTGAAAGTTATTTAGAACAATGGCCCCACGAAGAGACCGATCCACTGCTTAAAAAGCTGCAAATGATGTTTTTGACTCTCAACATGCCGAGGATGTTGCACAACCAGCCGCTACTAAAGTCCAGAACCTGTCGGAGGAGATAATGAGGGTTGAGATGGAAAATATGATGAAACAGATGGAGAATAAGCTGTAGGAGAGCTGCAATGAAATAAAGTAGCATATGCAGGAGAGTATCAACTTGCTGAATCAACTGACTAGTAGTTATAGAAGAAGTAGGAAGAGTTGATGCCTTATGACATAGAGGATGACAGTTCTTCATCATCAAGACAAAGGCATAGGGAAGGAAAGCAAAGATGGTCAGAAAGGACACCGAAGTTTCAAGATAATAGATGGGACTGGACATGACTAGAGTTTGGGGATCGGTACCGACCTCAAGCGGGGATCGATATCAAGCACTAATTCTCAACTTGGTGGATGATCAAGTTGATGTCTTAGACGATGATGTTTGCGTATGTCTGGTCTTGCTATTCCTGGCCAGAATGCTAGAGTTCAGGCGGCTGATGTAGATCTGTCGTGTAGAAATCAAACTAGTAGAGCCATTGGACGAACGATTCTCACAGAGTCAAGAGATCCCATGTATCGTGAACCTAACCGAAAGCGTTCGCTGGGCCAAACGCTTGAGGAATGCTACAATTACCGCTATTCAATGGACCCTGTAGAGCTAGAGTACTTAGCTGAGACGGTGAGAAAGTTGGTGAATGAAACTCAGCACTGGAATAATGATGAATGGGGCTCTTCTCCTACCCAGAACCCATTCACCGAACAAATACTGCATGAAAGAATAACCCTGATGGCTTGTGATGCCAACGATGCTATCATATAAGATGGATCCGAGGTAGGATTTGATGAAGTATAAATGGCATATGGATTCGGCCAGAGCGATCAATGTTGTCAGATGTCGTCGTGTTCCGATTTTCCTCAAAAGCGTTGCAATGATGTGGTTCACCCAACTTTCTTCGAGATCTATATCGTATTTTGATCAATTAGCATAGAAGATTACTGAGCAGTTCCAATTACACGCCACTCATCCTAAGGACGTAATCTCACTGTCAAGCATCTTCTTGGAAGGGGGAGAGTCATTGAATGATTTCCTGAACAGATTCGACATGGATGTAACTGAAGTTAGTAATTTTAGGAGGATATTATTCTGATGGCTTTGATAAGCGGGATTCATCTTAATACTAGTTTTTGGACATGGCTGAAAATGAAACCCCCACCGACGATGGATGTGTTTTACAAAAAAGCGAATCAGTTCTTGAACTTGTAAGAGGCAAGCACTACCACCAGGAAAGTCAGTGCTGGGCAGTTGCTAGAGGTGATTCAAAGCAATGTTCCAGTGAAGCAGTCTAGAAGGAACTTTGGAAATGTTGATGCGAATGTTGAGAATAAGAGTGCTAGTCAGGGAAATAATGGTCAGGGAGCCAGAGATAGAAAGTCCAGGTCTAAGAGACACGCTAGGTTCCCGAAATACGATAATTACACTCAACTAAAAAACTAAATCAAAAACACATACTTTGCCACTTAAGGCATGGAATGGTATAAGAAGCCAGCTTGGAGGGATTCGAATGAGAAGGAGAATAAGTCTAGGAGGTATTGTAGATTTCATGAAACCCACGGCCACAATATAAACGAGTGTAGACACTTATGCAACATCCCCTATCTAGAGGCCCAAAGCTAAGCGCTACAGATGCTGCAGTCATCTATAGTATTAACTTTCGATGATTAAATACGGCTATGTTAATGGTATCTATAATATCGAAAGCACTTGAATATGAAACTAATCATAGATTTCAAAACAACATTTTTCCATTACATTTCAAAACAGATGTTCCATATTCAGATTACATAATCCCATAACATTTCCCAGGCAATGATAAAATATACTTATTAATAAATATGCCAAGAGCGACATATGAAGATGCCCCCTTAAATGATCAGAGTCATATAGTTATAATTGACTTAATACATACACAACGGAAATAGATACAAAACAACGAACAGCAACACCTAAATAGCTATCCGTTAGGCCCCTGCTCGCCTCCGGTAGCTTTATTCGTCATCCTACAAAAACCTGAAAGAACCTCAACCCTCAGCCTACTCAAATCAATTTTGAGCACCCGAGAGTTTAAGGGAAAACATAAACTTCCAGTCAGACATAAAGCCCGGTGTGAATAATACTATACATTCCGGTTATTAATGTTAAGTGAGACCACGCCGCATAGCGGAACCGGTTTTCCCTTGCTAATATTCTTTTAAAACATATCTTTTGCAAATCTTTTACAGCACCCAAAACGGGTTAAATACTGTAAAGCATTATTATGTAAACATACATATCAAGTGATAAAAGATCTATCTGTTCAAACACTTTAGTCTTGTTTGGCTAACTGTTAACCTTTGGCTGACTCGGGCCTACAAGATGAAATAAAAAAATAATCTAACATCTTTTAGACATTCTTCTTCTGGACGGTCTGTCCTTAACTGTCTGTTAAATACTTCTCTTCTGGACGGTCTGTTCCTATCTTAATATCTCCCAAGTTCACCTGATCCTAATGGTTTTACAGGCTCACCAATAACTTATCTGTATACTAATATATATTCCCTTTTATGTGTAATCATAATTTTAGTCTTACCTGTGACAAAGCCCTACACACTAGAATTTTGGACTAAATTAGTTGGGGCCAATAGCTAATGCATAGGGCACGACCCTATACCAGTTCCTTCTGGTATTCTAATATCTGAGTCATTTTACTTAGGGATGCCTTCCCATAATTTTCCTTAAAACCCTCTTTCTCAAATTGATTTAAATCTTTAAATCTAACTCACAAAAGGAAAATACATATTCTCTATATACTCTATGCTTTACTCAAAATTACCTTGCCATGTTATATATATATATATATACACACACACTTTACTCAAACCTTTTGATTCTGTTGAAACCATCTCTTTCAAAACCAAGTAAAACCCTTTATTTATCTAGGCCGAAAGGCCAAAACTTCCCTTTCGAAACCATACTTAAACCCTTTCAAAACCTTTGAAAACCTTCCTTTCGAAGGCATTAAAACCTTTGACATCATATCTTAAAATACTTCAAAACATTACCTTTAAAAACCTTGGGAAACCGTCTATTTCAACCCTTTCGAAACCATCAGAAACACTACCTTTTGACTCCTTCGAAACCCTTTGGGGAAACACCCCTTCGAAACCATTTTAAATACTATTCGAAAGCATCAAACTTTTAGAAACTCAATCCTTTCGACATCACTTGGGTTCAATTTTAAACATGTGGAAAAACACCTTTCGAAACCATTTAAACCAACTCTTTCGAAACCTTTGGGTTATACTTCAATCTAAATAAAAAGGGTTCTTTAAAACATCTAAGTCGAAAGCCTTCCTTTCGAAAACTATTCCTAAGTAAAGAAGTGATGGTGTCGAAACCAACCCTTCGAAAGCATTGGAAAAGTGGTTAATTTATAAAACAAAGTATACCTTCCGAAACCATTGAATTCGAAAGGTAGAAAGGCGACGACTAGTGGTTTCGACCCCTTCGAAAGCATTACTTAAAATAATAGAGTGAACCGATTCGAAACCCTTCCTTTTAAAATATTTGACACAGTCGAAAGCCAACTGAGTCGAAACCTAACCTTTCAAAAGCATAGCAGGCGCTACCTCTTATTTTAAAACAAGGCATATTCCAACCCCTTCGGAACCAACTGTTTCGACTATGTGCCCCTTGCCTTTATCCAATGCGCTACGTACCAAGTAGTTTGATACCTTGCGCATTGGTTTCGAAACCAATGGTGGCAAAAGGTCTGGGTCGGAACCCCTTGTGCTGAAATTGGCAGAACACACTAAAAACATGTTGTTATTTTTTAACTTAAAAGAGAAACTTTAACTAACTTGCTAATGCTTGTTAAAATTTTATTGGTTGCTAAATATATTTTTCAAAAGTGCTGCCAATATTTTCAGAATTAAACAATTATTTTATTTTGCAAAAACCCCTTCTCCTTAATTAAATATATAAAACATTTAAGTCCCATAACTTAAATAATTTTAAATATTCATCAAAACACTTAGAGAAATTCTACAAAAATTCCAGAAAATCTTTTTCAATATGTTTTCTAACATATATAAATTTCAAGCCCAAATAATTATTTACTTTGCCGTAAATAATTTATAACCAATAAATCATTTTCTTCACTAGAAAATTAATATAAAATCCACATTAGTTTAGAAAATTATGGAAATTGAAACCCATTTCTAAAATATTATTTTGGAACTACATTTAAATTTGCAAGGCATTTGGATGCCATTATTAGGGTTTTCGTATCAAACATCTCATAAAAATTAATATGAACATGCATAAATCATCCACAAGCATATATAAACTTTTAATCATTCAAAACATGGCATTATCATGCGAAATCATTTCAGTTTATCATTAAAACCGAAAACTATAAGAAAAATGGGATGTAGTATCATTCGCCTTAGCTTTGTGATTAAAGATGTAAAATTTTCTCTTGATTAAGTGATTTGATTCTTCCTCTTGAAAATCCTAGCTTTTTCTTTTCTTGAGATTGCTAATGGTGGCCGACCTTAGAATGTTTTTTCTTGAGAAAAATGAAATGAACGTGTGTTCATTTTCCTAAGGGTTTAGTGTATAACAATTTTCATATTTTTCCCTCCCGTATTTCCTAACACTTAAAGGATAGTAAGGTTTAGAAGCGATCTTGAAAATTCTAGCTTTTAAAGAATGTTTTTGCTTGGGAAAGGATCCAGTGTTTCCCAATCCTTTCTAAAATAGGAAGTGGTCCTTCGAACCTTGGTGCTAACTTCCCCGTCTTCCCGAACCTGATAACACCTTTCATCGGCGATACATTGGCGAAAACATGATCTCCAATAGAGAACTCTAAATCCTTTCGTCTTCAATCTGCATAGCTTTTTTTCCTAAACTGAGCTTCCTTCATTCACGCCCTTATCAGCTCAATCTTTTCTGCCACTTCTTTTACCAAATTCGGACCAAGAACCAACTTATCTCTAGTCTCTAACCAACATGCAGGGCATGGTCTTCCATACAAAGCCTCAAATGGTGCCATCCCTATACTAGTCTGATAACTGTTGTTATACAAAAACTCGACTAGGTGTAGGTGGTCTTCCCATGATCCCCCGAAGTCCAATACACAAGCTCGTAACAAGTCCTCCAAGGTCTTGTTAACCCTTTCTGTTTGCCCATCTATCTGGGGATGGTAGGCAGTATTCATCTTGAGCTTTGTTCCTAAACTTTCCTGTAGACTTTTCTAGAACTCGCTAGTGAATAAGGAATCTTTATCACTAAAAATACTACTAGGAATTCCGTGAAGTCTAACTACATTCTTCATAAATAACTTTTCCCAATACAGGTATCGTCCTATTTGCCTTAATCAGAATGAAATGGGCACTCTTGGTCAATCTGTCCATTATGACCCATATACTTTCATTCCCTCTATTAGATCTGGGCAACCTATCAATAAAATCCATAGAAATGGAATCCCACTTCCACACTGGGATATCTAATGGATGAAGTAATCCACTCGGCTTTCGATGTTCGGCTTTTACCTACTGACAGTTCAAACATTGTTTCACCCATAAGCTAACATCCCTCTTCTTTCCTTTCCAGAAGAAACATCTCTTCATATCTTAATACATCTTCGTTCCCTCTGGATGAATAGTGAACTTCGAACGATGGCATTCCTCCAAAATTTCCTTCCTTATATCTCCCACATTTGGAACCCATAATCTACCCTTATTTCTTAACCACCCATTCTGGTCAAAACTGAAATCCCTTAGGTCATCGCTCTTCATTCCATCCTTTAATTTCATGATCCTTTTAGCTAACACTGGATCCTCTTCCCATTTAGAAGCAATCTTCTCAATCAATACCGGTCGGACTTCCGAACAAGACAACCTAGCAGATCCTCCACTAGACTTTGCCTCAGATCTGCACTGCACTGTACAAGGTGATGAAGCTTCCAAATCTTTCCACTCAGCAATCATTGCCAACACTGTATTCTGATGTTTTCTGCTAAGCGCATCTGCTACCTTGTTTCCTTTTTCGAGTGTGTACCCAATTCCAAAGTCATAAGCAACAATAAATTCCAGCCATCTTTGATGTCTAATTTTCAGCTCGTTTTGAGAGAACAAGTTCTTCAATGACTTATGGTCTGTATAAAGCTCAAATCTATCTCCCAAAAGGTAATCCCTCTGCACCTTCAAGGCAAATATTGCTGCAACCAACTCCAAATCATGCGTCAGATACCTAACCTCATGCGGTCTGAACTGTCGATATGCATAGGCAATCACTTTACCCCACAACATCAACACATCTCCCAATGTTGTTCCACACGCATCAGTATAAACAATTAAATCTTGATTCCCCTCCGAAACCACTAACACCGTTGCATGGGTTAACAAGTGCTTCAAGCTCTGGAATGCTTCCTCACACTTATCGGTCCACAAAATCCTTACATCCTTTCGTGTTAGCTTAGTCATCAGTGCAGCTATCCGCGAAAAATCCTTTATAAACCTTCGATAATATCCGGCCAATCCCAAAAAACTCTTTATCTCGGTTACTGTCTCGGGTCTCTTACAATTATTCACTTCCTCAATCTTCATCGGATCTACAGACAACCCTTTTTCTAAGACTACATAACCAATGAACTTCACTTTCTTCTTCCAGAAATGGCACTTCAAAAACTTTGCCTTTAGCTGATGCTGCCTTAGCGTCTCAAGCATAACTCTAAGATGAACTTCATGCTCCTTCTCATCCTTAGAGAATATCAGAATATCATCTATAAAGACTAACATGAACCTGTCCATGTGCTCTCATATGATCCGGTTCATCAAATGCACAAAGAATGCAGGCGAATTTCGTATGACTCATACCTTGTTTTAAACACCATTAAAGGTATACTATCTTCTACCACTCTAAGCTGATGAAATCCTATCGCCAGATCCAACTGAGAGAATATCTTGGCTCCACTCAATTGATCGAACACGTTGTCACTCCTCAGTAATGGATAACGATTCTTTATCGTCTCCTTATTTAACTTACGATAATCGATACATAGCCTTAACGATCCATCCGGCTTCTTACAAATACTACGACTGCTCCCCAAGGTGAACTGCTTGGTCTAATAAAACTCTTACCATCCAAATCTACCAACTGAGCTTTCAACTCCATCTCTGTTGGCATCATTCTACTTGGCAGCCTACTTACTGGTTCTGCTCCAAGCACTAAATCAATCTGAAACTCATTGGCTCGTTTCAGTGGTAATATATCTACCGGCTCAAAAACATCTACGAATTCTCTAATTTCGAAAACACGATTTAACTCATCTTCTAACTCCATAACACCCAACAAAGCATTCACCTCACAGTTAGAGTTTTCTACGGTATAAACTATCCGATCACTACAATCCGGGTGTCTAAGTGATATTTTCCTATCTAGAAAAAATATCCTAGCTTCATAATTACTTAACCAATCCATTCCCAATCTAATCCTGAACCCTACAAAGTCAAGTACATGCAAACTTCAAACAAAGGTGTAACCTAGCAAGTCAAACTCTAAGTGGTCACACTTCATCCCAAGTGTCACAAACCCTCCTACCAGATTTGCATCTCTTAGGGAAGTAACTAAATATGTGGGTTCTAGTTTAAGTTTATCTACCAAACATCGAGATATAAAAGAATGAGATGCACCCGTATCAAATAAAACGCTAACAGATGTATCATGGATCTGAAGCGTACCTCCTAACACAGCCTTTCCCATATCCTGCACTGTCGGCTTTGAAGTAGCAGGCTCCAATGCAAAACTTGACCTTTATCTCCTTTAGCTGGCTCTTTGCACTGGTTCTTGTAGTGGTCGATCTGATCACAATTAAAACACATGATGTTCTTTTTCCAACCATCTCCTTTCCATTTCCTTTTCCCTTTCCACAATGATACTCATAAGCATAGTGTCCTTTCTTGTCGCCCTTATAGCAGACCACCTCAGACTTTCCTTTCTTTGCCGCAACTCCTTTTTAAGCATTCTTTTTATGGAAAAACTTTCTCTTTTAGCCCTGTCCAACCTGGACCTCCTTCTTCTTCTCCAAATAAGCTAACATCTCCTCATGTCTCAACCCCATTCCCACAACTACATCACATGGATCTCTAATGTGCAATAAAGTAGCCCTAGCTAACTCAAGCTTCAAACCTCTAGTAAACTTTTCATTTCTTTTCAACACCGTGTCAACGATGGCATACCCGTTCCAGGCTAACTCTTCGAATCTACTAGCATATTCCAGGATATACATCTCCTCTTGTTCCAACTCAGCAAACTTCCTAACCAACACAGACTGCACCATTACTGACATGAACCTTTCTTGAAACCTCCTCCAAAACATTGCCCATGTCATCGTCTCTTCATCCACACTAGCAGTTACAGTATTCCACCAAAACAAAGCAGCTCACTAAAGCTGTCTTGAAGAAAGTCTTCTTTTCTGCTCGCTATTGAGCCCTAAGTCAGCAAAACTCCTCTCACGGTGCAGCAGCTAGTTTTCCACTTCGATAGTATCCTTAGTTCCGATAAACGGCTTTACCCCAAGCCTCGAATAGTCTCTGTTCAAGTTGGCATATTGATTGACCATCGAAGCTTCCTGAACTCCTACTCTAGCAGCATTTTCTCCAACAACTCCAGCAGCGATTCTAGCTTGCATCATGTTCATGAAAAACTAATACATGGCTCCCATGTCCACTTGGGGAACTCCAGCACCAACATTCTCAGCCTGAGCCTGACCTTGACCTCTTCTAGCATTTGGTCGGGCATTTCCATTATGATGGTGTTGTCTCCTCCTAGATTAACTCTGCCTCTTCTTCCGTCCATATATGTTTCAAGCTAGTGAGATACAGAAGAAAAGCCTAACAAAAATAGGAGACTAGAGATAAAGCGTATACTCATATATATAGCAAATACAAGTACGTTACTATAGCGTTATCCCCATACCCCAATCTTAACTCTAATTCCTAAGGATTATGTTTTCAAAAATCATTCTTTTAGTTAAAGTGTTTCATAAACCTATGCTATGATACCAAGTTGTAACACCCTTATCTAGAGGCCAAAAGCTAAGTGCTACAGATGATGTAGTCATCTATAGTATTAATTTTCGGTGAGTAAATATGGCTACGTTAATAGTATTTATAATATCAGAATCACTTGAATATAAAACAAATCACAATTTCAAAACAAGTTTTTTCCATTACATTTCAAAATAGATGTTTCATATTCAGATTACATAATGCTATAACGTTTCCCAAGCAATGATAAAATATACTACAAAATATGCTAAGAGTGACATATGAAGATGCCCCCTTAGATGATTAGTGTCATATAGTTATAATTGACTTAATACATACACAACAGAAATAAACACAAAACAAAGAACTGAAACACCTAAATAGCTATCCGTTAGGCCCCTGCTCGCCTCCGGTAGCTTTATTCGTCATCCCACTAAAACCTGAAAGAACCTCAACCCTCAGCCTACACAAATCAATTTTGAGCACCAGAGAGTTTAAGGGGAAAAACATAAACTTCAAGTCGAACATAAAGCCTGGTGTGAATAATACTATACATCCCGGTTATTAATGTTAAGTGAGACCACGCCGCATAGCGGAATGGGTTTTCCCTTGCTAATATTCTTTTAAAACATATCTTTTGAAAATCTTTTCTAGCACCCAAAACAGGTTAAATACTGTAAAGCATTATTATGTAAACACACATATCAGGTGATAAAAGAACTATCTGTTCAAACACTTTAGTTTTGTTTGGCTAACCGTTAACCTTTGGCTGACTCGGGCCTACCAGATGAAATAAAAAAATAATTTAACATTTGTTAGACATTCTTCTTCTGGATGGTCTGTCCTTAACTGTCTGTTAAATACTTCTCTTCTAGATGGTCTGTCCCTAACTTAATATCTCCCAAGTTCACCTGATCCTAATGGTTTTACGGGCGCACCAATAACTTATCTGTATACAAATATATATTCCCTTCTACGTGTGATCATAATTTTAGTCTTACATGTGACAAAGCCCTACACACTAGAATTTTGGACAAAATTAGTTGGGGCCAATAGCTAATGCATAGGGCGTGACCTTATACCAGTTCCTTCTGGTATTCTAATATTTGAGTCATTTTACTTAGGGATGCCTTCCCATAATTTTCCTTAAAAACCCTCTTTCTCAAATTGATTTAAATCTTTAAATCTAACTCACATAAGGAAAATACATATACTCTATGCTTTACTCAAAATCACCTTGCCATGTTATATATATATTTTACTCAAACCTTAGTTGATGAAAACATTTAACACTTGAAATTACCCATTTCGATTCTATTGAAAGCATCACTTTCAAAACCAAGTAAAACCCTTTATTTATCTAGGCCGAAAGGCCAAAGCTTCCCTTTCGAAACCACACTTGAACCCTTTCGAAACCTTTGAAAACCTTCCTTTCGAAAGCATTAAAACCTTTGACATCATATCTAAAAAATACTTCAAAACATTTCCTTTAAAAACCTTGGAAAATCTACCATTTCAACCCTTTCGAAATCATCAGAAAATCTACCTTTCGACTCCTTCAAAAACATTTGGGGAAATAACGTCTCCGAAACCATTTTAAATAACTTTCGAAAGCATCAAACTTTTAGAAACTCAAACCTTTAGAAAGCATTTGGGTTCAATTTGAAACTTGTGGAAAAATACCTTTCGAAACCATTTAAACTAACTCTTTCGAAACCTTTGGGTTATACTTCAATCAGAATAAAAAGGGTCATTTAAAACAAATAAGTCGAAAGCCTTCCTTTCGAAAACTATTCCTAAGTAAAGAAGTGATGGTGTCAAAACCATCACTTCGAAAGCATTGGGGGAGTAGTTAATTTTTAAAACAAAGTATACCTTCTGAAAACATTAACTTCGAATGGTAGAAAGGTGGCAGCTAGGGGTTTCGACCCCTTCGAAAGCATTACTTAAAATAATAGAGTGCAACCCATTCGAAACCCATCCTTTTAAAATATTTGACCCGGTCAAATGCCAACTGAGTCAAAACCTAACCTTTCGAAAGCATTATAGGTGTTACCTCTTATTTTCAAACAAGGCATACTCCAACCCCTTCGGAACCCAACGTTTCGACCATATGCCCCTCGCCTTTATCCAATGTGCTACGTACCAAGTAGTTTGATACCATGCACATTGGTTTCGAAACCAACCTTGGCGAAAGGTCTGAGTCAGAACTCCTTGTGTAGAAAGTGGCGGAACACACTAAAAACATGTTATTTTTGTTTTTAACTTAAAAGAGAAACTTTTTAACTAACCTGCTATTTTTTGTTAAATTTTTATTGGTTGCTAAATATCATTTTCAAAAGTGCTGCCAATATTTTTAGATTTAAACAATGATTTAAATTTACAAAATACCCCTTCTCCTTAATTAAATATATAAAACATTTAAGTCCCATACCTTAAATAATTTTATATATTCATCAAAACACTTAGGAAAATTCTACAAAAATTCAAGAAAATCCTTTTTAATACGTTGTCTAACATATATAAATTTCAAACCCAAATAATTTTTTACTTTGCCGTAAATAATTTATAACCCAATAAATCATTTTCTTCACTAGAAAATTAATATAAAATCCACATTAATTCAAAAAATTATGAAAATTGAAACCCATCTCTAAAATATTATTTCTGATCTACCTTTAAATTTGCAAGGCATTTGGATGTCACTAATAGGGTTTTCATATCAAACATCTCATGAAAATTAATATGAACATGCATAAATCATCCACAAGCATATATAAACTTTTAATCATTCATAACATGGTATTATCATGCAAAATGTTTTCAGGTTATACTTAAAACCGAAAACTATAAGAAAAATGAGATGTAGTAATCATTCACCTTAGTTTTGTGATTAAAGATGTGAAATTTGCTCTTGACTAAGTGATTTGATTCTTCCTCTTTAAAATCCTAGCTTTATCTTTTCTTGAGATTGCTAATGGTGGCCGGCCTTAGAATGTTTTTGCTTGAGAAAAATGAAATGAACATGCGTTCATTTTTCTAAGGGTTTATTGTTTAATCATTTTCCTATTTTTCCCTGCCTTATTTCCTAACACGTAAGTCCATTTTACATTATTTATTTATTCATTAATATGGCACGTCTACCCCTTAATTTAATCACAAATCTCAATCCCTTAATCAACACATTATTTTATTTAACTTAAATAATTAAATATCCTAAATAATGTTACTGAAAATATGATGTGTTACAACTTACGTAATGTGATCGATGATCTGATAAGGAAAAAGAAGTTAAAGTAGTTTATCAAAGTCCCGTAGGTTGGCGGGTAAAGATGTTCTTACCCCTAAGAACTTCTGTTCCAGCGAGGGCAAGCTGGACCTAGTGAGCGCAAGTCTAGGCGGTTTGAAAAAATATTTAATATCAAAAAAAATTTGCAGGATCATATCCAGGTGAGCTGGAGTGAATTGGAAATGTATTGAAGCATGTTAAAGCATGCCGTGAGCAAGAGTTGCTTTTCCATCGAAGTTGGAGCTCCACTAAAGCAGCTTAGGACCATGACTGACGATATTGTTTTAAGGAACATGGATGCCGATGGGGTTAAAGCCCTGAAATTGGACAATTTGGTGATATTAGCCATGATTTGACCGAAGACTGTTGGGAAGGTATTAGTCGATTATGGGAGTTCAAACACCATTCTGTTTAAGAAGGCTTGTGACCAGATATTTTTGGATGGAAAAGATCTGAAACCATGTAAATCACATATCCAGGTATTTAATGGTAAGATGACAGTATTTGTTGGATGCATAGACCTAAAGTAGTATTAGGAGAAGGTGACCACAAGAGAGTGCGAGTTGTGACCTTCGTCGTGTTGGATATTTTCTCTGCTTATAATTCATTTCTGGGCCGGTCTGCCCTAGCTAGTTTTCGAGCAGCTAGTGCCCTGTGGTGCTTGATGATGAAGTTTTCCACTGATAATGGAGTAGGAGTTATCCCGATAAACCAGGGGCTCGGACGTGAGTGCTACGTCGTAGAGATTTAAGAGGTGAGACGACGTGAGAAGTAAAAGGTACGAAGAGGACTTTCTACATCAAGTCATTGGATGCATAGCAATAACCGCCTAAGCCCTAGCTTGGGCAGGGTATTCGATGATATGGAGTAGAGGAAAGAGCTAGAGGATGCGAGGGCGGCATCGGGGAGTTGACAATCCACATCCCAATCAATCATGATGATCCTACATGTGTCCTTAAAATCGGATCTCAACACAGCATGAGGATGACGAAAGAGTTAATAGGTTTTCTCCGGGCGAACCTGGATGTGTTCACCTGGATGCATTCTGACATGTGTGGAAATTCATCGGAGATAGCATGCCACGCATTGATTGTGAACACTAGACGTGTTCTTGTAAAGCTGAGACTCTATAGCCTGAATCTAGGATGATCCGCTACACTAAAATAAGAGGTGGATGAGCTAAGAGACATTGGCTTCATCCATAACGCTCTATTCCCAGAGTGGGCATCAAATTAAGTCATAATAGAGAAGTCCAACAGAAAGTGGATAATAAGCATCAACTATTCTCATCTGAATAAAGCATGCCCGAAGGACATATTTCCACTCCCGTAGATTGATCAACTGGTAGATCCAACCATTGGACATGAGCTTTTATCATTCATTTAAGCCTACTCTAGTTGCAATAAGATTCTAGTGCATGTCCCAAGTAGGAGCACACCAGTTTCATAACGGACTTGGGACTGTATTATTATCTTATTATGCCCTTTGGTCTTAAGAATGCAGGAGCGACCTACCAAAGGCTGGTGTACTCAATGTTCAAAGAACTAATTGGATGCTCGATGGAAGTGTATGTTGATGATATGTTGGTGAAGTCACGACGATTGGCTAATCATGTGGAGGATCCAGCAGGATGTTCAGTATGCTCCAAAAACATGGGATAAAGCTAAACCCCCTGAAATGCACGCTTGGAGTTGCATCATGGAAATTCTTAGGTCTCATAGTGGACTCAAGTGGAATAGAAGCCAATCCAAAGAAAATACCAGCATCAAGGAAAACTCTGGGAAGGTCCATATGCAGTTGAACATAAGCTTGTAGATAGAACATTCAAGCTGTCAATCGTAGATGAGATCTCACTCCCACGGATGTGGAACGACAAACACTTACGATGCTATTTCACTTGAACATTGACTTTGTAAATATTTTTTCAAGTACGATGTAACAAGAAAGAATCTATCGTTTCCATTGAATATAAAACGAAATTGTTGAATATGCGAGTATATGCTTTTTGTTTGATGATAATAAACATATATATATATATATATTCATTTAAATGTATTTGTTAATGTGCTATTTTATTTCTCACATAATTAAATAAATATTTGCTGAATAAAATAAATGACACAGAATTTAAATTTAAACATATATTTTATTCAAACAAATATTTATTACAATTTTGAATAGTACAAATTTGAGCTCTCACTATATATATACAATTTGCAATTACAATCACATCACAATTTTACATTTACATTTGGACCTCATTACATATCACTTACATATCACTCATTCACTCGACTCGTATTTATCTTCAACTCCAGTCCAGATTGAATCCAGCATCTGAGTTATCTGCAAAAATATACACTGACGTAGTAAAATTGAAAATAAAATATTTTTTGCAGTGTAAAATAAAATGTAATTTTGAAAATATTATTTGCCTCAGTTAGTTGGGTTGTCCGTCGTCATTTAATTTTGAATTCATCAAACACGAACAGCTTGTGACATGCACAGTGTATCACTGTACATGCCACAAGTCCGTGCACATCGATATACACTTGATAAATCTACAAGGACAGGTGAGCACAAGGTCAAACCCAAATCAAAAGCCAGGTTCAACTCAAGTGAAATAAATATTAAGTCACGATATCAACACAAGGTCAAACTCGAGCTATAAGCTGGATTCAATGCAGGTGCAATCAGAATATACAAATTCAAATAAAACGGTCAAGACACAAAATCAAGCTTCGACCAAATTTCAAGTCATTCACATGAAAACAGAGACTAGACAGTCCATGCATATATACATGTCAACCAGGCAGCGAACAAAGTTAACAAGACCGCATCAAGAAACCAAAACCAGAGTACACATGACCACTTCAACTCCAAACTCAAAACAGCATGGCACAAAGACACAAACCAACAAACAAAGCAACCAAACTCAAATAAATATGCAACATGCACATAAGATGTGGTGCACTGCAAATACAAGCACGACATGTACAAAGTCAATGCAACAGTGGACAGTACAAGCTCAACTGCGACCATACATATATACAGAGCTGAACATGTACACAATGACGACCAGAACAAGACCACATGATACTACAACTACCAGAGACCATCACACATGTATACATATATCCTGAGGCAACATGGAAATAGTGCAGACTCGAATAAACAAGTAGACAGAGCTCGAGGCTACAAACCAGCACACATGCACATCAACCAAACAACAAATGGTCAAGTGCGTAACAAAGGAACAACCATACAACATCTCTACCAAATGTACATGACCACAATGCAACAGTCAATAGTGAATGGCAACAACAAGTGATGCATCAGTGAAAAAAACTCAAGCTCAAGGAAAGTGCAACAATCAAAACCATGCACAAGTTCATATGTAGACATGATGAAGCCAGATCACAATGTACATAGGAATTTTCAAAAATGACCGAAGTCAAATGAAATAGCAGATTGTACATGAAACAAGTTATGCAGTGAAACCAGGCAGAAACAAGTTGAAGCAAGAAATTAAAATATATTATCACCAAACCATAAACAACAAATAAGAGGTGCAATTCAAAATCAAGTCAGAGCCGCAAGTTAATCAAGGAAGTCAAACACGCCAGAAATTCAAAGCCGTTGTTGTCAAGAAATCAATAACAAGCCGAAGTCAACAAGAACGGAATCGAATAGTTAAAAGTCAGAGCCGTGGTGGCCAAGGAGTCGAACAAATTCAAATCCATGACAAGCAAGTAAACAAATTATACGAAATTGAAGAAGTCAGTAATCATCTCAAGCATTCAAGCAACATCGAACGGCCGAGTCAAATTAAATGATAGATTCAAACAAACGAGAAAATAGGAATTCGAATCCTATATAAACCCATTCATCATCGGTTTCAGAATCCATTGAGTTCAAGCATATCAACTAGTAAAGCAAAGAGAATAAATCACATACCACTTAGTCGAACTCGATCAAAAATTGGGGCAGCCGTGTGCAAAGCAACAAAGAAATAATCGATCGTCAAAGCAATCACGACAACATCCACCTGAACGATCAACAAAGTCGGCGCCTTCAATTTTTCACAAGCCCTAATTTTTGCACAAAGGAACAAACGAGCAAAGGAAGAAGAAACATTATTTTCACGGAGCAAAACCGGCCAAAGGAATAAAAGAAAAGGTATTTGTTATCACTAATTTATTTGGGTCGATTTCACAATTAATTTTGGGAGTTTGTTTTATTTAAGGGCTTTGTGTTGTTAATTGTTTTTAATTTTGTATTTTTCTCTTTTAAAACCGTTGTAATTTCTAGTCGTGTGACTAGGGGACAAACTACGTGGCGTAGTTTGAGAATTCGCAACTCAGTGGTTGAGTTGTGGCAGGGTTTTGAGCGTAGAATTAAGGTTAGTCGATAGAGGGTGTCGCGAGTTTATGTGTGTAAGCGTCTGACTACTTAATTTCTAGTAGAAACCTTGGGTGTAGCACGTAGGCAGGGTTTTGCCGAAGCTGGATAAATCTGTGTGTTCTATTTCTACATTTATTATTCTGCTATTATCTGTGCTACTTTTATTCTGATATATCTGTGGTGAAAATATTTTAAAAACTTCCGCATTAAATTTTTATAACTAATAGTATCACCCTATTCACCCCCCCCTCTAGGGTGAAATCGATCCTACAGAAATGACCTCCTAAATCTATGACATTGTCTCCATCTAACCCCAAATTGTGAGCTATGGTGAATATGAACTGCATAAGTATGATGAAGGTATGTTGGTACGCGGAGATAGGTTCCAACCATATTTCTATGGTCCACAATCGGACCCTTGAAGTAAAACCAACCTTGGCATTCGGAGACAGATGCCTACTAACACCATTAACTCTTGACCTAAAGGCTAGAGTACAAACATTTGAGAGTGGAATGAGATAGTTTGCCCTAGAAGCTCATGCCCAGATATTGGCAGTGCCCTAATACCTTGCCCAAACGATGGCAAGATAAACGGCCAACACCCAGAGTCTAGTGAGTCCTTGTACACCAACACAGACACCATGACCAGAGGAAGGCAAGGCTAAAGAACAATGCCTAGGTTTTGGAGATATTTCATTCAAAACTTGATCAATGCCCTAAGTCAAGCGTGGTCAAGGACCAACATCTTGAAGAGGGATGACTAAACCATGATCCCAAGTGTTCAACTCTAATCGATGCCTAGAATCTGGCATGGTTGGGAATAAATATCCTAACAAGGGATATCTAGATAGCAATTCCAAGTGCCAAACCCTGATCGATGCCTAGAATTAGGCATAATCAAAGTCGTACATTCTAAGAAGGGATGCTCAGACTAATATTTTAAGTGATCAAAAATCAATCGGACGTAGAATCGGGCACGATCGATAAAGGATGCCCAGAGATGGGTGCTCAATTCGAAAAGCTCTTGAAAATAAACGCAGTGTAATGCAAATCACTATTGCAAGTCAAAAATGGAGCTCAGTTAAATTCAAACAAGACAAGTCAATAATTTGGTAAAGTGACGATAGAGAAATGGATCATAAGTATATAGACAAGAGTACTAAGTGCATTTCTTGTAACTCAAACAAGTCGGCATAGATCTTGAAAAGAAAGCTAAGTTTTTATTCGCAAAGCATATAAAACAAAAGTGGGGGCCGAATCCACATAAAACCAGTCTGTGCAAAAACAAATAAAATGATTATACGGAAAAAAAGTTAAGCTAACACCTACACCTAATGTTTCTTCTTCTTCTTTTTTCCCTTGGATCACTCTCTGAAGGAGTGTGCGCTAAGCTCCTCTACATTCCTTCTACCTCTCCCTCCACTTTCGTGGCCCTTCAAAGGGGTATTTTGTGATGAACCGAAAGGTACACTTTGAGTGCTTCCAGGCATGGGGAGAATGACTGGAGCAAAGATGGTTTGGTCAGGCTAAGCTATGGATGGAGGAGGAATGAATTCAAGTGGCTCTTTCTTAATCTCATTGGCCAATAAAACTTGAGTTTGGATCAACTCCTGCATGTTAGGCTCAGAAGAGGGCTCAAAAGATCTAGTTATTAGAACATCCTCCTCAGCCTGAGTTCTTAGGAGATCACTAGTCATCTCGTCTTCAAGGGCATGAATCATTTGTGCACTAGGTCTACGGGCCACGCTAGTCGGAATGTTCGGAATGGTCTGAGAATCAGACAGAGCCATTGGTTTAGTTGTCGATGTTTGATATCCTAGCTAAGGACCTTCCTCATGTAGAGTGAAGATGGCAGGTTAACATGAAAGTTGAGAAACATAGAAGGAGAGATTAGTGACATCGACCGACGTCATTTGAGACTTCTTAAATATGGGTCGGGTGAGTGAGAGAACTCCACCGGACCTAGATCGGTATGAGCTATAGAGCAATCAGAATTCCCCTACAATATAGGGGATAGAATATTTATCTTTTGCATGTGAGCATCATTTGGATGGTATTGTGTATTCGATAGAGAGATGGAGGTGGCAGAAGCCTTGAGGTAAGATTCGTAGTGGCATTTTGGGGAGTATACCTAGGGCATTTACCTTGGTCTTTCAAGGCCCTAATAACCAGCTTCGGTATAGGATAAGCTAACCAGTCTTGAGTACTCCAATCTCATTTGCACTTTGAAGTTCATGCTGTAATTCCTCGAAATTTATCTCACCTCCTTCCAGGAACTTCTACTCTTCTTTCATAATCTACTCCAACACCATGGCCAGAGCCTTGGGATAAACATTGTCGAGACATTCTAGATTTCTAACTTTGGTTACATTAACATTGTAGTTGATGATTATCAGCTCATATTCTCTTTTATCTGCCTTTCCACGGCTTCAATTTTTTTTCTACATCTTTGGCCTAAGATTCCACCTTATCTTTTGCTTGGCGAACATCTGCGAGCTCTTCATAGTATTTATGGGCCTCAATGAGAGCGTTAACTTGTCTTTCTTATCTTTATCTATCTATTTCATTGGGCCATCTAATTTCTTTGTCAGATGCTCGGTCTCTTCCAATAGAGTGTGATTCTTAGGGTGAATAGACTCAATCTGCCGCTCGTGAATTTTCCTTTCTTGCTTAGTTGACTCAATCAAATGTGTGATCTTCTTCTCCACCACTGTCAATGACTTTTTCATCCCTGCGACTTCCTCATCAATATGGACTATAATCTTCTTATCCTACTCCGCCTCTGGCTTTAGTCTTGCGACCTCTACCTTTATGCTTTCACCAAATTCGAAGATTACCTCAGCCTGTCTATTCCATTTAAAATACAAGGCATAAGCATAGTTGATGTAAGCCGTTGTTTGACTTCAAATATGCGGAGGAATGTCTTTTAGTTCCATAGCAAACTTAACTCCATCAAAGAATATTTTTGGGAATCGACGATTCAAGTCAGCCATATGAGGATTTGAAGTGATTTCATTCTCTGTTAGAACAACGGGAGGTCGGATAGATTTCTTATCATCCTTATGGCGAGAATATTCTAGGGCAACAAGTTTTGATGGCTACTCAGATTGCTGGTAGGCACAGGATGACACCATGCACTTTGCAGAGTGGGAAGCCAAAGA
Organism: Allium fistulosum; assembly: GCA_030737815.1. Taxonomy (NCBI): domain Eukaryota; kingdom Viridiplantae; phylum Streptophyta; class Magnoliopsida; order Asparagales; family Amaryllidaceae; genus Allium; species Allium fistulosum. The sequence goes on along the minus strand of CM060907.1, from coordinate 1,110,788,427 downwards.
AGGGGTACGAGAAACATCCGTGGGTGGAATGTCATTGAATCGAGTGGAGAATGTGTCCAAAATTTTAGGTAGAGGAGACTTAGATCTTGATCTATGCTTTAAGGATGAATCATGAGACTGGTACCCCCTGTCTCGACCCTTTCAATCCTAGCTTGATTACGTGCTGGTGTCTGAGTCATAGCCAGTGCCATGAGAGTGTGTGCACGAGCTCTGCCTCTTATGCTACCCATCTGATCTTGGAGGGATTCAAACATGAATCTTTGCTCCATCAAACTTGCAACTGAAAAGGGACAATTTAATTCTCGGAAGGATAAGGAACGACATAAAGTAAGCAAGGTGCATTACATGTATATGTGTGTCCAAGTATCCCCCCAATGGAACACGGGTCTAGATTTTGCTTATAGAGGTAACCTCCCCCATGCGGGTGGTTAGCAAGTCACCCTATAGATAGATATGGGAGTCGATATACCTGAGGCTCATGTTATCCAGGCTGAAAGAACCAAACTCATATAGAATCGGCTTGAAATTAGCATAGAGATCCAAATGATGTGGGATATGTGTCTCTTCTACCACATCGGTTGGTGTGGTTTTTATCAGAGTCTGCATCAAAAGAGTCCTTATCTTAGTGTGCTACTTCAAAAGAAAGCCATAATCATCATCGGCATCGCTATTAGAAGATTCACGACCCATTTCAACATTATTGTGGTCTCCTCCACCACCTTCACCTTCCTCAACTTGTTCGAGAACTTCTTTAGTTCCAGCCACAAGACGCTGGGCTGGAGGCACTCCTGGATTCTAACCATCATTCCCGAATGAAGAGTCATCCTCATCACTGTCGCTAGCAATCGGTATATAGCCGATGCTACGGCCCTCTTCTATTAAGTTGTAAGCCAGTAGATTTTCAATAAGGAGAAGTGACTTCGCCTCACTTCTTCGGTCAGAACATGAAGGAGAGTCCTTAGAGTGTCAACACATCTGAGAGAACATAGGGTTAAAACATAGGCCAATAAAATCACAAGAGGTGCTTGAAAGAAAAGGAATAAGAATGAGACTTACGTTCGGATAGGCACCTCTGCATGAATCCGGGTGGGCAACGAACAAAGAAGAACTTGTCCTTGATATAACTTAGTTTATTCCAATTGCCCTTCATTAACCTATAACCTCTAGAAGGTTCCAAGTATGTGAGAGAAGGACATCTTGTTTGATGTTTGATGTTTGAAGCTGTACAAGTATCTGATCTCTTCATCACTTGGAATGTTATTCAGGTGTTGGGCAAAGATGATGGATGCACTATATAGGAAGGTGTTTAGGGTGCAATTGGGCCGGAGCCAGCCTCATTAATTAGAACTCAATGAGTGAATTGGTTGAATAGTGGGATGCACCCCGCTAAACACATGTACTGATCATGTTGTATACCTTTTTAAGGGATGATGAGCCATTGATGGCATGTATGAACCAACACTTCCTCATATTGGATTCCATGTTTTTCACATATCCTTCTAAGGAATCCTTTTTCAATTTTTGAAGGACTGGAATTCAGAGGGTCATCCAATATAACTGCATCATCGAGACTATCTAAAGCAGCCTCTTGTTTCAGACCTACTACCTGCTCAAGAGGAATCACTTGGGAAGGCAATTCATCTTGATGACTAGAAGGCCAAGATCTGGACGGCGTCAAAATATGTCTCACAATAAGAACTATAGTTGAACTAGACTTAGTATCGGATTTGGCATAATTAGAAGTTGAAGGGCCTATAGTCATTGTGGAGAGACACTCAGAACATCTTTGATCCATTTTTGTCAAAACTAAACATATAAGTGATACCATAAATATAAAAGGCAGTGTCCCCATGCCAAAGTGAAAACCCTATAATGTATGATGCAATTTATAATGCCCTGCAGTGTCGTGCGATATGTATTCTTGTGAGTGTGCAATGTCGGCATCGGATATTATGCAACAGTTCATTGGAAAGCCAGCTTGTTATCTGAAGTGATCGTCATCGCCGACCCCAATGGTTTTTACATCGCCGATCACATATTGGTAACGCTATGATGAACATTCAGAATATTTCATGTGAGAAACTTTGAGTTTTCTCTTAAAGTTACCCAAGATTGCCAGACCAAACTTTACCAAGGGCAGGGTAGGCACTGATCCCCAACCATGCCCTTGGAAACCTGTCATCTTCCATTTCATCTTCATCGCACATGTGGTTGGCGGCATAAATATGTCCCAAGGTAAACCCTCTGACATTGCTACCAACCAAGAGAAACGGAAGTTGAAGATCATGGAAGATTCTAGTGGAGACTCGAGTCGGTCATGGTGAGTTGAACAACATTGGGGGATTGGAGGCTGAAACTGTCGATGGTAGTGTTTAAGGGGATGTGTCGGTGTCATACGCTTTGATCTAGGAGTTAGATTTTTAATGGTGACCTTGAACTTTAAATCTCCAAAGCAATCACAAAGAAAAAGTGAGAGGAAGAAAGTATGGGTCGGTATATATGACCCCAAACACAGGAACTTATGCTACAAAGTAGCCTGAAACTTTGAAGTTTGGGATTGTTACCGATCCCAAGCTAGGGTCAGTACCAAACCCTATATATATATGTGTGTGTGTGTGTGTGTGTACATACACATACCCTTATGTATGTACATACATGTTTGTGTATGCATGTATGTGTATCTCCATGAGTGTATGCATGTTCATGGATTTGTGCCCAATTGAAGCATGGAAAACAACCTACATATGTGCGCAAAGCAGACACAACACTTGATAAATGGAATCACAAGGCACCAAGTTCAAACCTATGGTATACAAGAAGGAAGTTCATTAAAATCTTTTGAATTTGGAGTGACAAACTATAAGAGTATGTTTTAGTATTATAATATAGGATGCCAACGAGCTTGAGCCAAGCGAAGTATTACAACGAATTGTTAAAGATGCTAACCTTCACTGAAATAGTCCGAAGGAGAGATGACAACCATTCAAAGTGTGGATTGAAACCCAATGCTAGAATCTAGACTTGTCTCAATACTTTGGGAGGAAACTGTTATCTAACCTTTTGACTGGAATGTATTTGGACGAATCTGACTAGTCGAACTTGAAGATTATTGAGGCAGTGAGCTCAGAGTGATAACTAACAAATTCAGATGCTGGGTATAACCAAGATCACAAGCCCAAAGCATGGCCATCAACGTCCAAAAGTGACCAACATTTGTAATACCTGCACACAACAAACAATGATCCAATTCAAGCGATGTTAAGGATTGGTACCTATCCCTGGTTGAGGATTGGTATCGATCCCTGGAAGCTTACTAGACACGCCCCTCCTTTAAGGCGCCACCAAGCCTTACTGAAAACAACCTATTCAACCTTCATTCAATAGTTTGCATGCAATTGCCATCAAGAATCTCTTGTACATGAAACCAGGAACTCTATTCCACCACCGATCTAAACAATTTACACAGAAAAAACTTCTAGCAAAGCAATTAAGGTGAAAAACACAAAACCACAAGCAATTTTCATCTACCCAAGGCCATATGAAAGATCCATTAAGCTATCTTATGGATCGGTACCGATCCTCGACTACGGATTGGTACCAATCCTTGATAATGAGTGACATGGCCAAAATCTTCCGATCATATTTCCTTTCGGACGTGGGGAACATGGCTATGGACATGGTAGAGATGATTTCAATGACCTTAAGCTATAAGTAGAGGTGGCAGGTGATGTTATAAGGGATATTTTTTGGTTGTTTACAAATTTCTATATAGTCCTTGTAATGTCGAGGATCATTACCGATCCATAAGAACATCTTTTATAAATAGCAGTCAAATTAACAACCAAGTGGAGCAGACGTAGACAACGATTTGCTAAACTACCATAAAATTTGTGTCATATTACTTCTTATTTTCATTTACTTTCTTCACTTATATCTCTAATATAATATCTTGGGTGTTTGTGCCATATTTTGGTACAAATATTATCTATCTGGATGAATTTTTTAAACCAATAATCCATAAAAATCCATAATCATAGGGTAGTTTAAGCCCAATCAAGGAGTCAGTACCATCAAGCTTCAAGAATCCTTTTATATGGCATGCTCTTGCTCTTCTTAGTCAATGCCTTATGGTACATCCTACACCCAGTGGGGTAATCGTGATAAGTGTATAAATTTAAATCTATTTATCATTCCAACTCATAGTTACTTCAGCTATCTTTTCAGAATATGGTTGCAACTACTTCTAGATTTAGAGTTCATAGATTTTGGCATATAATATATATATATATATATAATTATAGGTAAAATTACAAACATGTTATCTTAGTGTGTCCTAATTCCTATGATCGATTAACTTGGCTCTGATACGAAATAACAACCCGCGCCTTAATGGACCCGAAGTTTGACTAACTTGAAACCCAAGTCCATTTGGATATGTATTGATGGTTTTTGAACCTATAATAAACATAAGTATATTAGAGAACGAACTCATAGCGAAATAGTAAAATATAATAGAACATATATGCTGACTAAGGCTACTACCTTGGAATCAATATTATTCCCTTAGTATATGATTGTGTTACCAGCACCGAGCATGAATGAGAAGACTTCAACATCTAACATTCTTGTCTTGCACCGGTAGCATATCCTTCTAAATCTGACTATAGGTTGTAATGAGGAGGGGTTGGAACAATGTTCTGGTGATTAGAAAATTACATACCTTATCCTTAACACTAATTTATGCCGATTGATTTCTGTTTAAGTCGTATGTCTATTATTCACGACATAACCATTTAATTCCATTTGCACGTATGATTCACCCAACCTTCTTCAAGGCATAACAATATATATGCCTATATATATAAGCATTGCACTACCTAAAAGAAAACCCCAACCACTAAATACTTTTTGATTAGGGAGGAGGCTGACCCAAAGGCTAATTAATACCTCATCGCCGAAGCGGGCCATCTGTAATGTAATTGCTAGTCAACTGGCCTTAAATACAAAGGCTGATGACTCCTAGATACGACTTCTTAATCTAATTTGTCATATTACTAACACATCTCAAAGACTTATCTAAGTATTAATTAGTCCGACTCCAAAAAACAAACAACAAGTTAAACAAAGAGGTCTTTGTGTATCTCATACGAATTCTACATTAGTAAAAAGAAAAATTCGTCAGGGCATAACCCTTTGCTAACGACCTCCTGGGATCGTTGGTAGTTAAAGCGTATACGCCAGCCCTACTACTAAATATCAGTCCGACAATAGCACTAACATAGCCAGACGACCTCCCACAATCGGAATTCCATTTAGACTAACCTAATGTAAGTCAAGGAAAAATACACATCCTAGTTACTTAATACCTCTTGTTAGAAATTAAGTAGACCTTATTTCCATATTAGGTATTTTCTTTGGTATTTAAGATTTAATATATAGGGAGGAGGCAGACCCAACGAACATTTAATACCTTCCATCTTAAAGTAAACCCCTTGATATTCCTAAAGGTACTAGGCCAATTAATACTTCAATTCGAGGTGAACCCTAGGTATATTTTCCCGTACCTATACTTGAATGCATATCCCTTCCCCACGGGTCCTATGGTTGGAGATGTTCCACATAAGTGTTATGTATACACAACTACTGGTAGCCTTAAGGGAAGGGCAGACTTATGTTCTTTAACTCTACTGACCTTGCATCCTCACCCTTCTAAAGGAAATCAATTATCCCAGGCCTAAATATTGATCTATGCCTACTAATTTACGTTTTTCCTAAATGTATTATTAAGGCTGTATAATTTCCTACTATGGAAATTATATTGCCTTTCAAGTTTATTTACTATCATCCACCTAATTATTTGCTGCGAACCTATTTCTATTTTATACGCTTATTACGTATATTCTCTTTTTCCTTCTTACGTCCTATTAATGTCAATTACCTGTAATAAATGTCATTATTATTCATATCGGACAATTACTAATGAAATTCATTTATCCGTTTCCAATTCAACTTATTATTTTTAATTTGTTCTCCATAAATGCCATATTAAATTCTATAATCGGTCTCATTAAACGTATTTATGTCCCCATTTAATTCTAATAACTCCTTGTCAACTACCCATTTATTGCCGACTAAATTTGCAATCATTGTTCATAAATTTTGGAGTTACTATCTCTTTTCCATTTCAACATACTAGTCCTATGATTTTCTATACTATTAATAACTAGTCATCCTAATTATTACTAATGTGAATACCAATGTATATTACGCTTTATTTGTTAATCTTTGTGTATTTGTATTATTAATTTGTAGGCACGGTTTTGTGTGTCTATGTGTGCAACAACCCCTATCATGAGGTCCAAACCTAAGTGCAACAGATGTTGTAGTCATCTATAGTATTAACTTCTTGTGAAAAAATACGATAATGTTAATGGTATCCATAATACATGAAGCGCATGAATATGAAATAAAATCACATATTTCAAAACAACTTTTCCGATTACATCTCAAATCCATATTTCATATTCGGTTATGCAATCCCAAAACGAATCCCAGGTTTTGATCAAATATAATTATTACAAATTACGCCAAGAGCGACATATGAAGATGCCCCATTGGATGATCAGAGTACTAGATTGACCTATCAGTCATAAATACATCATAGTGGAAATAAAACTAAATAGCTCCTACATAGCTAGCTTTGCCTTCTGTACATCATTGAAAGCTTATTCGTCCAAACTATTAAACTTGAAAAATCATAACTCCCAACCTACTAAAATTAAATTTTTAGCAGCCGAGAGTTTAAGGGGGAAAATATTATTACATCTCGATTTACTGATTTTAAGTGAGACCACGCCGCTTAACGGAACGGGTTAGCCCTCGCTAATATCTCTTTAAAAAACATATCTTTTGTAAATCAAAATCCTGTAATCAAACCGATTATAATAATAATAGCAAGTACATATACGCATAAAAATCGAAAATCAATGGACCATCTGTCCACACTATAGTTTTATTTGGCTAACCATTAACCATTGGCTATTTCGGGCCTACCAAACATACTCAATAATCTAACTTATATTAGACTCAATACTGGGACGACTGCCCTGAACTTTCTTTAGGGTCAACTGAACCTAATGGTTTTACGGGCTCACCAATAACCTACCTTTACTCTGTATGTTCCCTTCTGCATGTAACTTCAATTTAGTCCTACCTGTAACAAGCCATATACACTGGAAACTTAGACTTATATTAGCTAGGGGCTAATAGCTAAAGTATAGGGCATGATCCCATACCAGTCACATCTGGTCTTCTAATATCTAAGTCACAAACTTAGGGTTAACTACCCTATTCATGTTTCATTTCCTTTCTTAGGGTTAACTACCCTGCTAAAATTTCATTTCCTTGTAAATAGTCTTTCCAAATGATTTACCCCTAAAATCGTATCTTTATAAAATAAGGAAATCATATACTTTGCTTTACTCAAAACACTTATGCCATGATATATACTTCTCATAAAATTGTGTTGATGAAACTTTATCAATAGGATTATCTATCCCTGCAAAGAAAGTTAAAAACCCTTGTTAACTTAAAAGATTTTAGGCCATAAAGCCAAATAGTACCTTCGAAACCTCTGTTTAAACCTTAAACGATGCCTTTCGATATCATTGAGAACAACCCTTCTAAAAGCTTTACTAAAACCTTCGATATGCTCTTTTAAAACCACTTAAACTTGCCTTTTGAAAGCAACTGAAACCCTCTATTCAAATAATCAAAATAAACCTTCGAAAATATTGGGGATCCCCTTTCAAAACCCATATTATATACCTTTCGAAAGCATTGAAATCCTTCACTTAAAGCATACTTTTCGAAAGTATTGGGTTCAAGTAAAAGTACAAGGAAACATTGCTTCGAAACCATTTAAAATCATTCCTTTCGAAACCTTTTTGGGTTTAACTATTAATATAACTAACGGTTGTAACAGAACAAAGGTGAAAGCATTACTTTTGAAATCATATATCCCAAGTAAAAGAAAGAGGATGGTTTCGAAACCAACCCTTTCGAAACCATTGCCTCCGAAACCATTTTGAAAGCGGTTAAACTACACTTTCAAAAGCATTGAGATGGCAGCTTCAGAGTGTAAAGGCGAAAGCACCCTTTCGAAAGAATTGATTCGAAAGGTTTGAATGTGGCAGCATGGTATTTATCCTTTCAAAAGCTTCTTTTACAGCATAAAGGCGGCAACTCATTCAAAAGCTCTTTTATATATACAAAAGCAAGTTGATTAAGTCGAAAGCTAACTCCAACCCATTCAAAAGCATCATTTATAAATGAAAATGGTTCAATGTTAATAAGAGTAGCTTCTACCCCTTCGATAGCATGGTTTCGACACTATACCTTCTGCCTTTCTCCAATTCACTACGTATCAATTGTCTGATACCATGTGCATTGGTTTCGAATAGGTTCTCTAGCGTAGGTATGTTGTCGAAAGCACCTAGTGGAAGTGGCAAAGTAGTAAATTTAAGCAAAACTGAATATTAGCCTTTAAAGTAATTTCTTTTTAACTAACTTGCATTATTTGTCAACATATAATTGGTTGCCAATTTTTCTCAAAATCTTTTTCTAAAAGTGCTGCTGAATTCAGGAACTGTCAATTTAAAAACGTTTAATGATTAAGCCCTTCTACTTGGTAAATATATAAAATGTTTATGTCCCTCAAATTTAATAATTTTATAACTATGATAAAATGCTTGGGAAAATGCACCCATAATTACAATAATTCATTTTTAATATGCTTTCTAACATATTTAAATTTCAGATCCAAAACTAATATATAATTGCCGAAAATATTTTAAACCCAATTTTAGCTATTTTCTTTCTCTGAAAATTCATGATAAATCCACAATAACTTAGAAAATTATGAAACTCGAAACCCTCTTCTAAAGTAATGTTTTTGACCATATATCCAAAACGCATGTCATTTGGATGTCATTTAATAGATTTCTCAAACCTAAACTTATCATAAAATCTTTATGAAGCAACATAAATCATCAATAAGCATGTTTAACAATTTAAACAATCATATCGTGACATATTATTTTTGACACTAATTCGGATCTAACTAGAAAACGAAATAAAAAAAATGATTTGTAAGATCATTATTCACCTTGGCTTGGTGTTAATAAAGTTGAGATTTGTCCTTTGATTAATTTGCTTAGGCTTTTTACTTGAATCTTATCTTTTCTTCTTCTTGAATCTCTTGATGGTGGCCAACGAGCTTATAAGTATTCTAGTTTTGTTTGCAATTATTGAAAATGAACAAGGAATGAAGGTAAGAAGGGTTTAGGGTATAAGAACATAGCCTATTCCTAATTTTCCCTTATTATATTCCTGCACTTACTCCTTTTTAATTCTCCTTTGCTCATATGAATTAAGCCACGACCCCTTTATTAATCTACAAATCTCAATCCCTTAACCATCTACATTATTTTATTTTATTTATCTAATTAATTGCACCAAATAATGCTAGTCAAAATTAGGGTCATTACAGACTACCCTCCTTAAAGAATTTCATCCTCGAAATTTCGATAAGATACTCATAACAATCAAACATAAAGGTAAAACATACCATGAAACAAGTCAGGGTATGTATCTCTAATCCTGCTCTCAATTTCACACATACAGTCTCTCTTAACGTCGCTCCATTGGACTTGGTCGAACTTGATTGTCTTGTTCCTTAGTCCCTTCTCATCCCTCGCGACTATACGAACTGGTTTTCTAACTATAGTCTTATTTGGTTCCACTGCTAAATCATCTAAGTCAGTCGGTGCAATAGTAGTTTATGTATTTCTAATGCACTTCCCTAGATGAGAAACATGAAAAACATTGTGGATTTTTGCCAAACTATTTGGTAACTCTACTCTATATGCAAGTTTCCCAATCCTTTCTATAATAGGAAATGGTCAAACGAATCTCGGTGCTAGTTTTCCTGACTGTTCAAATCGGATTACACCTTTCATTGGTGATATCTTAAAGATAACAGGATCTCCGACTGAGAACTCAAAGTATTTCTGTCTTCTACCAGCACAACTCTACTGCCTAGAACGAGCTTCCTTCATTCTTGCTCAGATTAACTCAATCTTTTCTGTAGCTTCTCCAACCAAATTCGAACCAAGAACTGACCTATCCCAGTCTCTAACCAACAAATGGTCGATTTGCATGGCTTTCCATACAAAGCTTCAAATGGTGCCATCCCTACACTAGTCCGATAACTGTTGTTATACAAAAATTCGACTAAGTGTAGGTGGTCTTCCCATGATCCTTCAAATATAGCACACAAGCTCTTAACAAATCCTCTATGATTTTGTTATCTCTTTCCATTTGTCCATCTGTCTACGGATGGTAAGCGGTACTCATCTTGAGCTTGGTGCCCAAAGTCTCCAGCGGACTTTTCCAGAACTCGCTAGTTAATAAGGAATCTCTATCACTTACTATAGTACTAGGAATTCCATGCAGTCTAATTACATTCTTTATGAATAATTTTGCCAAATCAAGTGCTGTCCTGGTTAAATTAACTAGAATGAAATAGGCACTCTTGGTCAACCTGTCCACTATGACCCATATACTTCCAGTTCCTCGATTTGACCTAGGCAACCCGTCTATAAAATCCGTGGATGTCTAATCCCATTTCCAAACTAGAACATCTAAAGGCTGAAGTAACCCACTTGGTTTCTAACGTTCGGCTTTTACCTATTGACAGTTCAAACACTACTTCACCCATAAGCCTACATCTCTCTTCATACCTTCCCAGAAGAAACTTCATTTCATGTTCTGTTACATCTTAGTTCCTCCCGGATGAATGGTTTGGCATTCTCCAAGAACATCCTTCCTAATTTTTCCCAGATTCGAAAAACACTGTCTTTCTTTTTTCCTTAACCACCCATTTTGGTCAAGACTGAAATCTTTCGAGTCATTACTCTCAGTTCCATTCATAGTTTTCTGATCCGTTCAGCTAATAATGGATCCTCCCCTTGCTTAGAAGTTGTCCTTTCGATCATCACTGGTCGAACTTCTAAACATGAAAACATTGCAGTTTCCTTACTAGAACTAGCTTCAGATCTCCATTGTATTCTGCATGTAGTCAATGCCTCTAAATCTTTCCACTCAGCTATCATTGCCAATAATGCATTCTGATATTTCCTGCTAAGTGCATCTGCAACCTTATTCCTTTTTCCCGATGTTTACCCAATACCAAAGTCATAAGCGACTAAAAACTCTAACCACCTCTGTTGTCTCATATTCAACTCCTTTTGAGATAATAAATACCCCAGTAACTTATGATCCGTATATAACTCAAACCTTTTAAGGTAATGACTGCACGCCTTCAATGCAAAAATCATCGCAGCTAATTCCAAATCATGGGTTGGATATCTAACTTCATGAGGTATAAGCTATCGTGAAGCGTAAGCAATCATTTTACCTCTTTGCATTAACACAGCTCCTAACCCTGTTCCACATGCATCCGTATACACCACTAAGTCTTGATTCCTCTTTGGAACAACTAACACAGGTGCATTAGTCAATAAGTGTTCCAATTTCTGGAATGCCTCCTCACACTTATCAATCCAGACAAACGTCACATCTTTACAGGTTAACTTAATCATTGGTGCGGCTATCCACGAAAAATCCTTAATGAATCTTCGATAATAACCAGCTAATCCAAGAAAACTCTTTATCTCAGTCACTTACTTGGGTCTCTTCCAATTATTCACCGCCTCAATCTTAGCCAGATCTACTGACAACCCCTTTTCTGAGACTACATGACCAAGAAACTTCACTTACTTCTTCTAGAAATGACATTTCAAAAATTTCGCTTTCAGTTGACACTGCCTCAATGTCTCAAGCACCACTCTATGATGAACTTCATGCTCTCTTTCATCTTTAGAGTATAGCAAAATGTCATCTATGAGCACAAACACGAATCGGTCTAGATGCTCCCGGATGATTCTGTTCATCAAGTCTATGAAAAATGCCGGCGAATTGGTTTGTCCGAATGGAATTACTAACCATTCGTACGATCCATATCTTGTTCTAAACGCCGTCAAAGGAATACTATCTTCAGCCACTCTAAGCTGATGGAATCCTGTTACCTGATCCAACTGGGAAAGTACTTTGGCTCCACCCAACCGGTCGAACAATTCGTCAATTCTAGGTAGTGGATATTGATTCTTTATCTTCATCTTATTCAACTTACGATAATCGATACACAACATCAACGATCCATCCAGTTTCTTTACAAACACCGCGGCTGCTTCCTAAGGTGAACTACTTGGCCTGATAATGTTCTTATTTTCCATATCCACCAACTGCACTTTTAGCTCCGTCAACTCAGTAGGTCTCATTCTACTTGGCGTTCTACTCATCGGTTCTGCTCCGGGTACTAAATCCATCTGAAACCCAATAGCTAGTTTCGACGGTGGACCTACTACGAGCTCAAAGACGTTTATGAACTCTTTAACAATGAAAACTCGGTTTAACTCGTCTTCTTCCTCTATAACTCCCAAAAAAGCATTTACCTCAAAACTAGGGTCTTCTGCGGAGTATATAATCCAATCAATACAGCTAGGGTGTCTAAGTGTTATTTTCCGATCATGGCAAAATATCCTAGCATCATATTTACTTAATCAATCCACACCGAAAATAATTTTGAACCCTATGAAACCAAATACATGTAAAATACAAGAAAATATATGACCTAACAATTCAAACTCTAAGTGGTCACATTGCATCCCAAGAGTCACATATCCTCATATCAGATTCGCAACCCTTAAGGAAGTAACTAGGTATGAGGGTTCTAGGTTAAGCTTATCAACCAAACAATGAGATATAAAAGAATGTGATGCACCAGTATCAAATAGAACTCTAATTGTTACACCATGAATCAAATGCGTACCTCCTAACACAGCTTTTCCTTTCTCCTTGGTTGTTGGTCTTGAGGTAGCTGGTTCTAATGCAAACACTTTGGCTTTTCCATCCTTGGCTCGTTCCTTGCACTGGTTGTTATAATGTCCAATCTGATCACAATTAAAGCACCTCACCTCTTTCTTATAAGTGGCTTTCTTCCCTTTGCCTGTCCGACACTCGTGAGTCATAGTGTCCCTTCTTATCACACTTAAAGCAAACTAGATTAACCTTCGCCTTCTTAGCAGCTTCTCCCTTTTGAGCACCCTTCTTATGGAAAAACATCCTCTTCGGGTTCCGCCCACTTTGAGATTCCTCTGCTTTGTTACCACCATAAAAAGGAAGCTTCTCCTCCTGCCTCAACGCCATCTCAACAACCACATCACAAGGATCCCTGATGTGTAGCAAAGTTGCTTTAGCTAGTTCAGGTTTCAATCCACGAATGAACTTCTCGTTCCTCTTGATGAATGTATCAACCATAACATACTGTATCTCAATAACTCCTCAAATCTAGTTGCATACTCAAGCACTATCATGTCTCCCTGCTCCGACTCCATAAAATTCTTGAGCAGAGTTGACTTAACAAACTCTGACATCAATTTTTCCTCAAACCTCCTTCTAAATTCAGCCCAATTCTTGGTCTCCTCATTACCCCCACCGTAAAATTGTTCCACCAGTACAGTGCTACTCCTTGCAACTATCTAGAAGCCAGTCTCCTCTTTTGCTCATCATTAAGCCCTAAATCAGAGAAGATCTTTTCACAATGAAGTAACCAATTCTCCACTTCAATTGCATCCTCGGTCCCGACAAATGGCTTTCCTCCAATACAATCTCTGCTTAGTATTGCATAGTTATTGACCACCGGAGCTCCCTAATTTCCTCCTTCCACATTTACTCCGACTAAATCGCAGCTACCCCTGCTTGCATCAGATTGACGAAGAACTGATAAATCATCCCCATATCTACTGGTGGGATTCCAGCACCTAAGTTTGCATTTTTTTTGGATTAGCATTTGCCTGTAGACTCGAGTTTCTCCTATTGGGTCGAGCATTTCCGTTGGTTGTGGTGCTTCCTCCACCAATGTTAACTCTTCCACTCCTAGCGTCCATATTTTACGTCTTTAAAATCTACATTCGAGTATTTATATGATATAGAAGAATAGCCTATGAAAGATGGGAGAATAGAGATAAAGCGTATACTTATATATAACAAATACAAGTACATTACTATAGCATTACCCCATACCCATGTCTTTCCTCTAATTCCTTAGGATTATGTTTTCAAAACATTTGGTTTAAAATTTCTTTTAAATTTTCATAAACCTATGCTATGATACCAAGTTGTAACATCCCCATCTTGAGGACCGAAGCTAAGCTCTATTGATGCTGTAGTCATCTATAGTATTAATTTCTGGTGACAAAATACGGTAATGTTAATGGTATCCATAATATCAGAAGCATATGACTATGAAATAAAATCACAAATTTCAAAACAACTTTTCTGATTACATTTCAAATCCATATTTCATATTCAATTACATAATCCCAAATCGACTCCCAAATTTTGATCAAATATAATTATTTCAAATTACACCAAGAGCGACATATGAAGATGATCCCTTGGATGATCAGAGTAATAGATAGACCTATCAGTAATAAATAAATCGTAGCAGAAATAAAACTAAATAGCTCCTACATAGCTAGATTTGCCTCCTGCACATCTTCAGAAGCTTATTCGTCCAACCTACTAAACCTGAAAAACCTTAACTCTCAACCTACTCAAATTAAATTTTCAACACCCAAGAGTTTAAGGGGGAAAACATAAACTTTGAGTGGACATAAAGCCTATTGCGAATAATATTATTACATCTCGATTTACGCTTAGCGGAACAGGTTTCCCCTCATTAATATCCCTTTAAAAAGCATATCTTTTGCAAATCAGAATCCTGCAATCAAACTGATTAAAACAATAATAGCAAGTATATGTATGCATAAAAATCAGGAAATCAATAGACTATTTGTCCACACCATAGTTTTATTTGGCTAAATATTAACCATTGGCTGATTCAGGTCTACAAGACATACTTAGTAATCTAAATTCTGTTAGACACAATACGGGCTGACTTCCCTTAACTTTCTTTTCTGGGGCCACCTGAACCTAATGGTTTTACGGGCTCACCAATAACCTATCTATACTTTATATATTCCTTTTTGTGTGTAAATTCAATTTATTCCCACCTGTAACAGGCCCAACACACTGGAATCTTAGACTTATTTTAGCTAGGGGCTAGTAGTTAAAGTATAGGGCACGACCCCATACCAGCCCCATTTGGCCTTCTAATATCTGAGTCATAAACTGAGGGTTAACTACCCTATTCATGTTCCATTTCCTGCTAGGGTTAACAACCCAGTTACAATTTCATTTCCTTGTAAATAGTCTTTACAAATGATTTACCCCTGAAATCATACCTTCATAATACAAGAAAATCATATACTTTGCTTTACTAAAACACTTATGCCATGATATATATATTTTTATAAAACAGTGTTGAGGAAACCTTATCAATGGGATTATCAATCCCTTCCAAGTAAATTAAAAACCCTTTTTAACTTAAAAGAACTTAGGCCATGAGGCCAAACAATACCTTTGAAATCTCTGTTTAAACCTTAAACAATATCTTTCGAAATCATTGAGAACAACCTTTTCGAAAGCTTTACTAAAACCTTAGACATCCTCTTTTAAAACCACTTAAACTTGCCATTCGAAAGCATTGGAAACCCTCCATTCAAATATTCAAAATAAACTTTTGAAAACATTAGGGATCTCCCCTTCGAAATCCATATTATATACCTTTCAAAAGCATTGGAGTTTGTCACTTAAAGCGTACCTTTCGAAAGTATTGGGTTCAGGTAAAAGTATGTGGAAACATTGCTTCGAAAACATTTAAAATCATTCCTTTCGAAACCTTTTTGGGTTTACTATTAATATAACTAAATATCATAACAAAACAAAGGAGAAAGCATTAATTTCAAAATCGTATATCCCAAGTAAAAGAAAAAAGATGGTTTCGATACAAACTCTTTCGAAACCATTGCCTCCAAAAACATTTTGAAAGCGGTTAAACTACCCTTTCGAAAGCATTGAGAATGTAGCTTCAGAGTATAAAGGCAAAAGCATCCTTTCGAAAGCATTGATTCGAAAGGTTTGAATGCGGTAGTATGAGTTTTATCCTTTCGAAAGCTTCTTTTACAACATAAAGGTGGCAACTCATTCGAAAGCTCTTTTATATAAACAAAAGCAAGTTGATTAAGTCGAAAGCTAACTCTAATGTTTTCGAAAGCATCATTTATAAAAGAAAATGGTTCAAAGTTAATAAGAGTAGCTTCTACCCCCTCGAAAGCATTGTTTCGCACTATACCATCCGCCTTTCACCAATTCACTATGTATCAATTCTTTGGTACCATGTGCATTGGTTTTGACTAGGTTCTCTAGCGGAAGTATGGTGTTGAAAGCACCAGGTGGAAGTGCCGAAGCAGTAAATTTAAGCAAAACCGATTATTAGCCTTTTAAAATAATTTTTTTCAACTAACTTGCCTTATTTGTCAACATATAATTGATTGCCAATTTTTTTCAAAATCTTTTTCTAAAAGTGCTACCGAATTCAGAGATTGTCAATTTAAAAACTTTTAATGATTAAGTCGTTCTCCTTGGTAAACATATAGGACGTTTAAGTCCCTCAACTTTAATAATTTTATAACTATGATAAAATACTTGGGAAAATTCCCCAAAAATTACAATAATTCATTATACGCTTTCTAATATATTTAAATTTCAAACCCAAAACTACTATATAATTCCTACAAATAATTTAAACAAATTTAGTTATTTTCTTTCTTAGAAAATTCATAACAAATCCTTAATAACTTAGGAAATTATGAAACTTGAAACCCACATCTAAAATAATGTTTTTGACCATATATAAAAAATGCACGTCATTTGGATGTCATTTAATAGGTTTTTCAAACCTAAACATGTCATTAAATTTTTATGAAGCAACATAAATCATCAATAAGCATATTTATTCATTTAAACATCCATATCACGACATATTATTTGCAAAACTAATTCGGATCTAACTAGAAACCGAAATCAACAAAAATGAGATGTCAGATCAATATTCACCTTGGCTTGGTGTTAAGAAAGTTGAGATTTGTCCTTTGATTGATTTGCTAAGGCTTTGTACTTGAATCTTATCTTTTCTTCTTCTTGAATCTCTTAATGGTTGTTGGCCGAGCTTATAAGTGTTTTAGTATTATTTGCAACTGTTTAAAATGAACAAGGAATGAAGGTAAGAAGGGTTTAGAGTATAAGAACATAGCTTGTTCCTATTTTTCCCTTATCATATTCCTCCTACTTACTCCATTTTAATTCTCCTTTGCTCATATTAATTAAGGCATGGCCCCCTTATTAATCTAAAAATCTCAATCCCTTAACCATCTACATTATTTTATTTTATTTAATCTTATCCAAATAATTCTAGTCAAAATTAGGGTCATTACAGACTAGCCTTCTTAAAAAATTCCATCGTTGAAATTTAGATGTCGTACTCATAACAACCAAACATAAAAGCAAAACATACCATGAAACAAGTCAGGATAAGTATCTTTAATCCTGCTCTCAGTTTCCCATGTATAGTCTCTCTCGTTGTCGCTCTATTGACTTTGACTAATCTGACTGTCTTGTACCTTAGCCTCTTCTCATCCCTCACGACTATACGAACTGGTTTTCTAACTATAGTCATATCTAGTTCCACTACTAAATTGTCTAACACCGTCTGTGCAATAATGGTTTCTGAATCTCGAATACACTTCCTTAGATGAGAAACATGAAACACAATGTGGACTTCTACCAAACTGCTTGGTCACTTTACTCTATAAACGAGTATCCTAATCCTTTCTATAATAGGTGTTTCCTGGAGATTTGACTAGGCAACTGAGCACTCGACATTGGCAGGTACTCGGCATCTATAGTACTCGGCATCTGGTCTACTCGGCGTCAACTAGTGCTCGGCATCTCATAGTACTCGGCGTAGTACTCAGCATCTCATAGTACTCGGCGTAGTACTCAGCGTCTCATAGTACTCGGCGTAGTACTCAGCATCCATAGTACTCGGCATCAGGTAATACTCGGCCTCAGATCGTACTCGGCAACAGGAGCACTTGGTACTCAGAGGAACTCGGCAACAGGAGTACTCGGCGTAGTGCTCGACATCCAGTAGAACTCAGCGATAGGAGTACTCGGCATCTAGAAGACGTTCGGCGCACACGACTACTCAACATGACTGTATCGTTCGGACAGAATGCTTCGTTCGGCCAGAATGCGTCGTCCGGCCAGAGAGCACTGTTCGGTTTAGAGCTTTGGATGGAGGCACGTTTGGCTTCAACAGACAACCATTCTGCACTTCCCACACATCAAGCACACCGTTCGGCATAGAAGGGATGGTTGAGCTTAGCGGCGTTCGGCATACCTTGCTCGGCATACAGCGACCACTGTACTTGGGCTAGAGTGTTCGGCCATCAGCCCACTTGGGAAGTCCAGTCCATATTTGTCTATAAATAGAGGGGCAGGGTCACAGTGAAAAGGGATCCTTTTTTGGAGAGAACACTGGGGAGACTCTGCCATTTTTGAGACCCATCTTCTCTACTTAACAACTTCATTCAAGCATTTGATTCACGAATTGTATTTGTAATCAATCATTAAGAAGATCAATAAAGTTTAATCTCAAAGTGGACGTAGGCAATTACGCTGAACCACTATAAATTTGGTGTTCTTACTTTCTGCATTTAAATTAGCATTGTCTTCTCTGTTTAATTTACCTTCATCACTTATTTCCCTACACAATCTTTTTCTATGAGGTTAGTGACCAATTTTGGTGCTAACACTTTGGTGCTTTCACTGAGAATTGAATTCTCAGACCTCAAGGATCTGCTTTGAAGCTACTAGATTGAACAAATCCCCCAAAGAAGATCCGACTCACTGATAGGACATCCGTTGATTCTACTCAGAGTTCATACCAATAACTCTACAATGGCAGGACCACGTACCAGGTCAGCTTCTCATAATGCGGATGCTCACGAGACTGCTAGCGTGCAACAAGCAGGGCCTAGCAACCAACCAGCAATTCCGGGTGAAGGAATTGCCGCCCAGGACCAAACTCCAGTTGTCACCAGAATAGAGTTCAACGACTTGATAAGAGAGCTCAGGGAAAGCAGGAGACAACTAGGAGAGCAAATGCAACCTAACGCCAACCTGATGGCACAGCTCACTCAACAGCAGCAACAGAATGCTGGGGGCAATCCCGCTCCATATTCCTCATCTAACAGCTCTACTTCCTCTGATGAACCTCCCAGGCGCAGACACCGCAAGACTGAAGCTGCACGAGCAGAAGCTGCTGTTCAAACAACTGGAGACCGTGACCAAGCAAGAGCTGGAAACTTCAGGATCGTAGTACAAATAGAGGATGGAGGCCCAGATCATCAAAACGCTAACGATGTCGAACCTCAAGATGCACGATTGGCAGATCGCCAAGAGAGGAGGCATCAGCATGGACAGGCGCGTAGAACAGACTCTAACCTTCCGCCTTCCATACAGACACCAGATCTGACAGCCATGATCAGGCAATTGATGAAAGAAAATTAGGGCTTATCGAATGATGATTGGGGAGTGTCAAGAAGTCATACTCCATTCACGGATGTTGTGTTGCAGGCGGCGTACCCTAGGAAGTTTAGTATGCCTACTATCCCTGCGTATGAGGGAAAGACTGACCCCAGACAGCATGTCATGAGGTACGAATGGATGATGGATTCAGCTAGAGCAAATGATGCCACCAAGTGTAGATGCTTTCCGATCACTCTATCTGGGATCGCTACTATGTGGTTCACCCGACTTCCTCCGCGGTCCGTATCAAATTTCGAGGAGTTGGCAAAGAAGTTTATTGAGCAGTTCAGGATACACACTACACACCCAAAGGACGTAATGTCTCTGTCAAGTGTAATCCAAAATCCCGGGGAGTCGTTGAAGGAATATTTACAAAGATTCCATGTCGCGGCAATTGAAGTCAGTAATCCCAATGACCATGCAATTCTGATGGCTGTAATGAGAGGTGTGGATTCAGATTCTTAGTTTGGAGACTGGTTGGCAGGAAAATCTCCGGCTACGCTAGAGCGTTTCTACTCAAAGGCACACCAGTTCATAAGAAGAGAGGAAGCTAGGTGGGTGCGACAAGATAAGGAACCAGGACCTGTCCAAGAGTCTATGAAAAGCAACGTTGCTGTGAAGTAGTCCGGAGACAGCTCGGGAAAGGTCCAAGTCAATGTCCAGAATAAGCCTGGGCAGCCTAAGGAGTCCGGAGGAAGAAATCAAGGGAAGAAGAGAGAAGCGGGGAAGTGGAAGTCGAGAATTTTAAGCTACAGCGAGTATACTCCGCTGAACGCGCCGCTTGAGAACATTTACCTATCCACCTGCAATACGTTTCAATACAGAAAACCACGTCCAAAAGAATCAACCGAGGAACCGAAGCGGACCGGGAAATATTGTCGCTTCCATTAGACTTATGGGCACAATATGAAAGAGTGCAGACACCTGCACGATGCTATCGAGAAGTTGATCAGGCAAAAGAAGTTGCAAGAATTTGTGAAGGATCCACAGGAAGGAGGACAGGGAACGTCCAACCCAGGTCGTGCACCAGCTCCGCGTCACCCCGAGGAGCCTGCCCGAACCGTAGGTAGACTAGTCATAAATACGATTATCGGCGGACCTCACCCCGCAGATAAGAATTGGCAAGAGATGGAGCGATATGCAAGTTCCCTGAAGCATGCAGATTTTGAGTGATGTTCGAACGCGGAGGATGGGACCCCCGCTAAGCAGCAACGCGTAATGACAGACGATATAGTGTTCAGAAACAGAGACGCGGATCAGGTAGAGGCTCCGACCATCGACCCGATGGTCATTTCTGCGACGATCGGACCAGCATATGTGAAAAGAATTCTGATTGATTGCGGAAGTTCTGTCAACATAATCTTCAAGAAGGCTTACGACCAAATGAAAATGGAAACAAAAGACTTGAAACCATCCAAAGCTCGTATTCACGGCTTTAACGGCGCTGCGACCGATGCAGTGGGGTATGTCGAGTTACTAGTTGAACTGGGACAAGGCGAGCGTCGGAGAGTGCGAATTCTACCCTTTTGCAGTTTTGGATGTGGATTCTCCATATAATGTTTTCTTGGGACGGCCGGCCCTGGCTGAGTTTAGGGCAGCGTTAGCCCCGTGGTGTTTAACTTTGAAGTTCCCAACTGACAAAGGAGTAGGTATTGTTCATGGCGACCAAGCAACTGGTCGTTCCTATTATGTGGCTGAGCTCAGAGAGGCCCATCGGAGGGAGAAGGGAAAGGTTGCGGACAATCCCGTCCGCATCCTTAATACGGATAATTGACAAGTAGTGCCCGAGCCCTGGCTCGGGCACAGTTCTCGGATCTTCAGAGACATAGATCCAAGAGACGACGATGAGAAACCCAGGGAAGAGAAGGCATCAAACGACCGTTGCTCCGGCGCGGGCGTAGTTCTTATAACTCAGGAAAACCGATCAATCTGTTATGCTTTGAAGCTCGATTTCCCAGCCACAAATAATGAAGCGGAATATGAGGCACTCATCGCTGGCTTGAAGCTAATCGGGGAACTCGGGATCAGATCAGTTGAAATCTTTTGTGACTCACAGTTGGTGGTTTACCAAGTGCGGGGAGACTACCAAGCAAAGGGACGAAAGCTTGCTCCGTACCTTGTTCAGGTCCAAGGACTACTATCAAATCTTGAGCGTTATGACATTTCACATGTCCCGCGCGAACAGAACAAAGAAGCCGACTTATTGGCTAAGTTTGCGAGTACCGGCGATGCACAGCAAATGGGATTGTATCCCGTTGAAGTCTTGCATGCCCCGAGCATAGACGAGATGAAAGTCGATCGCGTGTTGGAAACGGAAATCGAGAAGGAATCGTGGATAACCCCATTCAAACTGTACCTGACGACCGGGGCCTTACCAAACAAAAGAAACGAAAGACGGCAGGTCCTACGAAAGGCCGCGCGATACGTAATGCAGGATGGGTCAATGTATCGAAAAGGATTATCAGTTCCATTATTACGATGCATCGCTCATGATGAGACAAAGCGGGTCTTAAGGGAGGTTCACAAAGGGCAATGTGGCGACCATACTGGGGAGCAAACGCTAGCAATGAAGATCCTCCGCTATGGATATTACTGGCCAACCGTAAACCGGGACGCCGCAGACTATGCAAGAAAGTGTGACAAGTGTCAAAGATATGCGAAAATCCCAAGGACTCCATCAACGAAACTCACACAAATGGTTAGTCCCTGGCCATTTGCAATTTTGGGAATCGACATAATCGGCTCTTTGCCTATATCCAGAGGTGGCGCGAAGTACGCGATAGTTGCGGTCGACTATTTTACAAAATGGGCTGAGGCAGAACCTTTGGCCACAATCACCTCTAAGAAGGTCGTTAACTTCGTTGTACGAAACATTATATGCCGCTTTGGCCTTCCTCGCGCCATCATTATGGACAACGGGACGCAATTTGAAAGTAGAGAGTTCAAAGAGTTATGTCTAAAGTATGGCATCGAGAAAAAGTTCGCCGCAGTTGCACACCCGAAAGCTAACGGACAAGTCGAGGCCGTTAACAAAATAATCAAGTCCATACTGAAGAAGCGTCTGGAGAAGGTTGGAGGCAAGTGGGTAGATGAACTCCCGACATCATTATGGGCATATAGAACTACTCACAAGTCCGCGACCGGCCACACTCCATTCGCCTTG
Organism: Allium fistulosum; assembly: GCA_030737815.1. NCBI lineage: Eukaryota > Viridiplantae > Streptophyta > Magnoliopsida > Asparagales > Amaryllidaceae > Allium > Allium fistulosum. Next base: position 1,110,765,587 of record CM060907.1, on the reverse strand, counting down.
GCATACGGCTCTGAAGCCGTCATACCCGTGGAACTTGAAGTTCCATCGCACCGAGTGACATACTATGATCCCAATACGAATCAGAATCTCTTGTTGGAATCACTGGACTGCATCGATGAAAAGCGTGAAGAAGCCGAATTAAGTGCGGCAGCGCATAGACATCGGGTCAAGCGTTACTACGACGGCAGAGTCCGCCCAAGGATCTTTGATGTGGGTGATCTCGTTCTGAAACGAGTTTTCCCGGTACCATCACGTATGAATCCCAGCTGGGAAGGTCCGTACGCCATTGAACGGAAGCTTGGAGAGGGAACATTCAAGCTAGCGACTGTTGATGGCACGACACTCCCCCGAGCATGGAACAGCGAACATCTGCGGCACTATTACATTTAGCATGTTTTCTTTCTTGTTTTAGGCACTGTTATTTCCTGCATGTTTCCGTTCAGTCATAACTTAGTTTCTTTCTAAAGTTGCAATCGAGCAATTCGGTTGATTTTCATTAATAAAGGCTTGAAGCCGTATTTTCCGTGAATCACTAACGTTTCTATATCTCATAATTGGATAACGAACTACATTATCCCGTACGACGCACGGACTCGTGTGAACGATTTCAAATCTCCGAATCCCCAAAGCGCGGAGCGGAGTACTCTAAGTCCCCAGAGCGCGGACTAGAGTATAAACGATTTCAAATCTCCGAATCCCCAGAGCGCGGATCGGAGTACTCTAAGTCCCCGGAGCGCGGACTAGAGTATAAACGATTCCAAATCGCCAAATCCCCAGAGCGCGGATCGGAGTACTCTAAATCCCCAGAGCGCGGACTAGAGTATAAACGATTTCAAATCTCCGAATCCCCAGAGCGCTGGTCGGAGTACTCTAAATCCCCAGAGCGCGGACGAGTATAAATGATTTCAAAATCTCCGAATCCCCAGAGTGCGAAACGGAGTACTCTAAGTCCCCGGAGCGCGGACTAGAGTATAAACGAATACAACCCTCCGAATCCCCTGAACGCGGATCAACTTACTCTAAATCCCCGGAGAGAAGATTTAGAAAAAAGTCCAAGTACTCGAGAGATGTGGAACGAGAAATATGCCACGTTTGGAGATGTTTGAACGACACGAAAATGGACTGCGAGATAATGCAACTCGTAACAAGTGGAGTTATGACTACAGTTAGTCAGCAAACCAAAGAAAAGCAAGATAATCATTCAAACAAAAAAGAAACTAAACTTCATTCAGTAGTTCAAAATGGGGTTACACAGTTACTCCTACAAAATTCAGAATCCAGAACCTATCTATACAAACTGCAAGCCACAAAAAATAAAAGCAACGACAAGACTTAAGCAAGAAGCTCGTCGAACGAGTGTATCGATTACTTCTTCATTTTCTTCTTCTTATCTTCCTTTGTTTTTTCCGATGACTCGTCTCCCTCACGCTTTTTCTTGGATTTCTTTCTTGCCAAAGAAGCGGAGTCGGGAGTAGGGGACGAAACATCCAGTGGTTTAGACCTGCCGGGAGAATGATTTTCAAAGGTTTGTTCCGAGGGTCGGTGAGTTCCAGTATTTCGGGTTCAACTTTGACCTCGACCTTTTTCTTCTCCTCTGCAGCGAGGCGGTCCTTCATGCTCACCTTTGAGGTATGCTCAGAGGCGCCAGTGATTTCGATTTCTTCACTCCCTTCGGCAGGAGATGAAGTGTCAAGCTTATCATCATCTAGCGCCTCAATCACTTGAGCATCGGGACCAGGGAGTACTCCCGCGTGGACAACATCGCTTGTTTTCCCTGCCTCCTCCTTGGCGTCATCGCTCCTCAGAGTTGGCTCGGCGTCAGAACAACCTACATGAAAACATAAAGGATGGGCATTAGAACGAGTAACCACCGCTGAAAAATGACGGGATCTTTCAACTTCTAGAGAAAGAAGAATTTCCTACCAGGTTCCGGTTGGCTATCGGTGGCGTGTGGGGTTTCACCCTCCAGGATAGGGGATAGCACATGAGCACCGAGCCCGGGATCTTCGGGGTCATAACCAGCATGCTGCTCGAATGGATCAAGTGTCGGCCGACCGACCGATTGAGCGGCAGGAGGAGCAGCAATATGAGGAGCAGTAGTATTGGCCCCAGACGGGCCAGCTTCATCATTTTTCTCTTTTGGAAGGGGAGAGCCTTTGCTATAAAGTTCCAATGCTGCGGATAAATCCGATGGCTCATTCCCCCTAAGGAACTCCTTCACCAAGGCATCCTCATCGACCTCTTCGGAGCCTGACTCGATCTTCCTGATCCTTATCAAAGTTTCCCAGGCCTCAGCTAGGGACTCGAGGTAGCCGTCGCCCAAGAATGTTAAGTCGCGATGCATAAGGACGCGGGCTCCATATTCAGCAATCAACGGGTCAAACATGCTTTTGACCTCTTCCCTGCCGGCTTCTGCGGCCGCCTCGAGGCGAGAGTCAATCTCCTCCGCAGCCTTTCTTTTGCCCTCCTCACGGGCCTCATCCTTCATTTTCTCAACCCCAGCAAGTTCGTCATCGAGCTTCGTTTTCAGGAGACGAGTAGCAACGATTTCATCATAGTATCGTTGTGATTCTTCTTGAACAACTACCTTGTCCTCCTTCTCCTTGGAGAGTAATTCTTTCAGCTCTCTGATTTGCACGACGAGCGCGTCCCTCTCTTTTTGGACAGAGTCTTTTTCTAGGGCGAGGGCACCGCTGCGCTGGACTGCTTCATCAAGCTCCTTCTTGTGAGCCATCTCTAAGCGAGTAACTGCCTCAGCAGTATCTTTTGCGCTTTGTTCATCGGCTTCCAGCTTCGACTTGTACGAAGCGAGCTCTATGTCTTGGTGCTCGATGATGTTTTTGTCGCAGCCAGCCTCCAGTTTCAGGCGATCAATCTCATGTTGACGCTCAACGGACACCTCCGAGATCTTCTCCACCAAGTGCACAATCGCGTCATGTTGAACATAGACGTCGTTATTGAAGGCAATGGCACTCTGCTTCACGTGCCCAGGAATATGGTGAATAGCCGGGAGGAACTTCAAACCGTCAAAGCAAATTTTTGGAAACTTGGCCCTAAGATCGACCATCTTTTCCGTGATAGTTGGATCAACCGCGGGAGTAGGGGGAGGAGGCTTTGGAAGTTCTGCCCTTTTTCGGTGTTCCCGAACTTGCCTCGTACTCGATGAACCGGAGTGTTGTTCTCGAGGAGCATCAGATTGGTAACCCTTCTGTGAAGATTTCTCTTTATCCGGCACAGTTGGAGGAAAAGGATCACGGGACTGCGAAGATTGAGAATATGCCTTCTTGCGGTGAGACGACTCACGAGGACAATTGTCTCTATCTTCATAATCGTCTCTGTCCCTACGTCTACCTGAACCGGAGTCCCGTCCAAAGTGATGAAATATGGAAGAGCCATGAAGGAGATCGAGTCCGTGAGAACGCCCCATATCACCTGCAAAGAGTGGAGATAACAACGAGTTAAGAAAAATCTGTGAGATAAGAAAAAACTTGAAGTGTATGATGGAATGCGTATGTGCGTGTGTGTCCTAGTGTTTCCCCCGACGGACCAGTTCTTTTGTCTTTGCTAATTGGAGTATTGTCTCTTTGGGTCGGGAGTTGAACTCCCGCGTTGCCTTTAGCGGGCGAAGAAAACTTGAGGGCTTCAGGATCGTCAAACCCGTAATTAAGAATATCATCGGGAACAGACAGGTTCGATAGGCCCCTCAGGGAACTTTCCAGGTGCTGCGAGGAAGCCTCTTTCTCAGGCGGGATAGGCATGACTTTTGAAGTGACACCAACTTTCTCCTTCTGAACTTTATATTTTAACTTCTTCTTTCCCTTCGAAGGGGAGGATGACGTCTCAATATCTTGAACTTCGATTGCTGGATTCCAAGCGAGACCCACATTCTCGCCTTGAGTCTCAAGAGCTTCGTCTTCTTTGCGCTCACCTTCTTCGTGCGTATCGGGAGTGCGGCGCGACGACGATCCGGCCTGTTTTTTCCCTTTACCGGACGGAGGTTTGGGAATGGTGACACCTTCTGGAAGGCTGATCCGACGACCAGGGGCTCGCAAGCCAAACTCCGATAGTGATTCATTTGAGACGATAGTTCGGATGTCTCGTTCCTCGGCAGGAAGAGCTCTAATGGCCTCGACGGCCTTAGAATATCCCCGGCTTTCCGGACGCGGGCTGATACCTAAAAAAGACGAAACGGGGAGTTAGAAAAAGCATGATTCCGATTAATCGCAAATGATGATTCAGTGGAGAGACTTACTGCCTTCAACCCATCTCCTCGCAAAACCAGAAGGGCAGCGCACGTAGAACCATTCCTGTTTGTACAAGGCGAACTTACTACATGCCCTTGTCAAAATCTGGAATTTGTGGTATGGCTCAAGGAACATGAAGGAAGGGCTGTCTTTCCGCCTCTTGATCATATAAATGTATCTGATGTCGCCAGGAGTTGGAGGTCTGGAGAAGACAGCCATGAAAAGTAGGTAGAACCCGTGAACAAACGCGTGACCGTTCGGATGCAGCTGCGACGGGGCAATGTCGATGTACTGTAACACATCCCGAAGAAATAAGTTAAATGGAGGCATGCTGCCCATCCAACACATGAACTTGTTGCAAGTGGTATATCCGACTGGGGGCAGGTGAGGACGATCATGTCGCGAAGGGACTATCACATCGGCGAAAGGAATCCCATGGATGGAACATATTCGTTGGAGTGTGGCTTCATTGATCTTCGAAGTCTGTGAATCGATCGGATTGTCTAGTAGAATTGTTGCCTCCAATACATCGGGTGCTAAGTTATGAGTAGGAGAAGTCGACGGATTAGAAGTATCAGCGGCTTCTCGCCTTGATGACGGCCCAGGCCTGTCAGATATAGTGGCGGAGCTAGACTTTCTTAACATCCTCAATAAATAATGAATCTGGCTAAGTGCCCGAGGAAACTATACTCAAAAGACGTTGAACGTTAGAATTAACAACACGAACTTTCCCCCCCCCCCTACATGATGTGTGAACTAGTGCAAGCAATCGTGTACAAGCAATAAGGATCTAGAGATTTCAAACATATAAAAATGAGCTGCAAATCGTCGCCTTCGAAGACCGTCATTGCTGACCGTCTCGAAAAGCCCGCCTGGTGGTGATTACAGTTCTAGATTCAGAAAATATATAATTGATAAAGTGATCGGCAATTGTATTGTTCAGTCTAGGTTTTGTTCGAAGGGGATTGTTCGGCCTAAGTATGGTTCGGCATGTATGTTGTTCGGCATGTCAGTTGTTCAACATATATACTGTTCGGCATTTGAGTAGTGTTCGGCCTAAGGATTGTTCAGCATTTGAGAATGTTCGGCCCTGGTTTTCGTTCGACTAAGTTATAGTTTGGCATTTTAATGAGTGCTCGGCCTGGGTTTGATCGGCCAAGGTAGTGCTCGGCAGCCTTCCACTCCACCGTCCGGCGCATGATGACGTACGCCGGAGCAATGCTATGCCAAACAACACCCTTACCTCCTCCAACACCTTCATTACTTTTTCTTCCCTTAAACTTCGGTTCGACACGAAGAAACTAAGCCCATAGGTGGACATACTCCTAATCATTCCTCATCGCATCATTGTTCGGCAGTAAAGACACAATAAAGACAACCTACTCGAAAGCTTTCTACATGACACACTCGGCCATCTCGTTTGAAATCTACTTGAATCGTACGAGGAAAAATACCTAGTTTGCAGATTGGAGATTAGGATGGAGTAGTTAAGTTTTAAATCCGGACGACTGAATAGAATTGCAAGTCTTCAAAGAATGGCAGAAGTAAAAAAGTAAAAGGGAGAAGAAGGAAAAGACCTGGTTTTATAGAGAAGAGAGGTGGAAGTCGAAGGGGCTATACCAAGTGGAACCGGTCAAAGTCTTAGCGTTCGGCTTCAAAGCGAGGTGTCACTCGGCACATGAGGATTGTTCGGCTTCGAACGTATCGTTCGACGTCCATACCACGCTCGTCACACATATTCTCGAGAAGGCATCTCCGAGGAAAGTTAGTCTAGGTCCAAAGCGCATCACGTTCGGTCACGTAATACACTTTAGGGGGCAAGTGTTTCCTGGAGATTTGACCGGGCAACTGAGCACTCGGCATTGGCAGGTACTCGGCATCTATAGTACTCGGCATCTGGACTACTCGGCGTCAACTAGTGCTCGGCATCTCATAGTACTCGGCGTAGTACTCAGCATCTCATAGTACTCGACGTAGTACTCAGCGTCTCATAGTACTCGGCGTAGTACTCAGCATCCATAGTACTCGGCATCAGGTAATACTCGGCCTCAGATCGTACTCGGCAACAGGAGCACTCGGTACTCAGAGGAACTCAGCAACAGGAGTACTCGGCGTAGTGCTCGACATCCAGTAGAACTCAGCGATAGGAGTACTCGGCATCCAGAAGACGTTCGGCGCACACGACTACTCAACATGACTGTATCGTTCGGACAGAATGCTTCGTTCGGCCAGAATGCATCGTCCGGCCAGAGAGCACTGTTCGGTTTAGAGCTTCGGATGGAGGCACGTTCGGCTTCAACAGACAACCATTCTGCACTTCCCACACATCAAACACACCGTTTGGCATAGAAGGGATGGTTCGGCATAGCGGCGTTCGGCATACCTTGCTCGGCATACAGCGACCACTGTACTTGGGCTAGAGTGTTCGGCCATCAGCCCACTTGGGAAGTCCAGTCCATATTTGTCTATAAATAGAGGGGCAGGGTCACAGTGAAAAGGGATCCTTTTTTGGAGAGAACACTGGGGAGACTCTGCCATTTTTGAGACCCATCTTCTCTACTTAACAACTTCATTCAAGCATTTGATTCATGAATTGTATTTGTAATCAATCATTAAGAAGATCAATAAAGTTTAATCTCAAAGTGGACGTAGGCAATTACGCTGAACCACTATAAATTTGGTGTTCTTACTTTCTGCATTTAAATTAGCATTGTCTTCTCTGTTTAATTTACCTTCATCACTTACTTCCCTACACAATCTTTTTCTACGAGGTTAGTGACCAATTTTGGTGCTAACAATAGGAAATGGTAATACGAATCCCGGTGCCAGTTTTCTTGATTGTCCAAATCAGATTACACCTTTCATCGGTGATATCTTGACTAAAACATGATCTTCGACTGAGAACTCTAAGTCTTTCCGTCTTCTATCAGTATAACTCTTCTGCCTAGACTGAGCTTCCTTCATTCTAGCTCGGATTAACTCAATCTTTTATGCAGCTTCTCTAACCAAGTCCGGACCAAGAACTAACCTATCCCCGGCCTTAGTGAAAGCACCAAAAATATTAAAGCCAAAATTGGATCAACACCTAAAACTATCTTGTAGGGAACCTGTAAGACCTAAATCTAGCAGATAATAGTAAAAAAATAGAAAATGAACAGCAAGCCACAATATTTATATAGTGCTTCAACAATCTTAGATCTACATCCACTTTATATTTTCATTGAACGTAAGTTTGGGAGAATTAAGGTCACTAGTACAAGGGATTGACAGGTCAAGGCTTAGAAGTGCCAATAGTATCTGCCTATGTGACTATTTTGAGCGAGATATGGGAGATGAAGAAAGAGCAGAGCCTAAGATCCTTCTTTAGTTGTAGTAAGGTTGATATTTATAGAAAAACAAGTGTACAAGTCAGGAAACTGCTTGCCTTGAAGCCTAGAAGCAAGCCCAATGTTGCACCAATGATCACATGGGGCCAGAGGAAATAAAAACCTTTCGGTATTGAGAGAAAGCTCTCAGTACTTAGGGGTATTGACTTGTGATAAGTCAATTCTTTGACTTGCCCTGTTCTTCTATCTCCAATTTGATATGTTTCAAACTCTATTCCAAAGACTTCGAGTTGATTCTGTTCATTCTCTTGATAACACTTGAAATATCCTTCGTTGTTTGCACCTTTCTCATTAATCCATAGAACTACTCACTTATTCTCTAAGAAAAGCACCTGACCAAAGGTGATTGAGGTAGAGTATGAAGTTTACAGAGTTCGTGTGACCCAAATAGGTAAAGCGGACCTCTCAGAACCGAGAGAAACCTCTCGGTATGGGGTGGTTGACTTAGCCTTAAAACCTTGTGGAAATTTTTGTGTTCCATCCTTTATTCCTTTTGATAGTGTTTCCAAGTTTGTGCTTCTCGTCTTCATTTCTCCTTATAAGTCCAGCTAAAATCGGCTTGGCTAAAAATCTTGCTAACACTTGCTACCCAAAGTACGCCTTATGAATGTAAGGCATGCTTTCCTCAATAATAAAATTTTGTAGTAGTTGAATTCTGGCGGTCAAGATTTCCATTTATCCATTGATCCAAGTTCTGGTGAATCATCCGTCCTTCCGATTCTCCTGAAAATCCATAGTCATTACTGACCACCATAGCTAAGGACTCGATTTCTTGCTTAAATATTAGTTATAAATCAAAATCAGTCCATTTTCATCTGGAGTAACTATATCAAATAAAAAAATCATCCCGTATTCATTCAGGATTTATCTATTCTAGTCTAATCATAAGGCATTCAAATCCTAAAGTGAATTTAACATCCATTTTGGGATTCGATCTCTTCGGATCATTTAATATTCAATTTGGGGTTCCAACCAAACTAAGGTCTCATCCAATCTAGGGTGCGATCTCTTGAATCGTTCTACATCTACATTGGGTTTTGATCACTCTCGATCATTTGCCATCCAATCTAAGATTCAATCTCTAAGATCACTTGTCATCCAATCTAGGGTTGGATCTCTCTGGGTCGTTTATCGTCCAATCTAGGGTTCGATCTCTCTGGACCATTTATCAACCAATCTTGGGTTTGATCTCTTTGGATCCTTGTTGAGTCCAATCCGCTTGCTCATCATCAAGCGGACCTACCGACCAAGTAAGTCCATCCTCTCACTCTTCGATGGGGAGACATACTTTTGATCTCTCCAGTTCCTCATTGAGCCCAATCCGCTCGCTTTTCGACGTGTGGACTCAATGACAACCAAGTCCAACCACCTACTCTCCGGTAAGGAAACTAACTACTTACGATCACCTCCCCTGAACGAGACAACCACGATCTTTCTGTGTCAGCCATCACATTCAAGTGATTTATAAAATCCAAATCAATTTTTGAGGGTTGTAAATCTTCGTTGGTGTTTCCTAGCTGGAGTCTGTCATCTCTCATAAAGCCTAAGTCAGGGCATCTAGCAAATATCAAACCATCCAATCCTATCAAGGTTCACCTTCAAACTTCCAAATCAAGACGTGCCTAGAGACTGATCAAGATCCCATACATATGTAAGAGGTCTGATAGTAATATTGCATCATTTATCTAAAACAAAAGGCAAGGTAAGGGAATCGAACCTGACTCCAATCCATCCTGATAATGGGGTTATCATCCAATGGAAGCCTCTTATCCCTAACTTCAACCTGCCTACCTTTACTACGGTGAGCTTCTATTTCTACCTTTGTGTATTAGCATTCAGATCTGCCTCTTCGGCTCCGGCATCGTCCATTCGAGGCATTACAGCTCATCCAAGATCAAAATTGATCATCCATCATGTAAATTCCGCTCGGTACTAACTTGATTCAGGCCGATACCGATTGGTTTTGCTCGTAGTGGCATTACCCCAGTATGCTCTATTCCAACTCCAAATGTTCCCGCATTTGTTTTTTTCCTTGGGTTGTGAATTCTAGCTGCTCCGGTTATTCTTTGTTGTTCCATGTTTTGGAAAAATCCCTCCAACATTTATTGTCGGGCCTTTAATCCGTCTTGTGTTTCTTTTATTATACTCTCCATCTCCTTCCTAGTCACATAGACGGAATGATTAAACTTTGAGGACACCTCTTGGCTACCCACATGCACTTGTTAACTTCCTCCAATTCTAAATCTAGTGTTAGGCCTCTTCATCTTCCCCAAATCACAGGTCCAATCTCTAGGTTGTGAAATCTCTCCCTCTCTCAGCGAAACCACCAAAATGTTGATGCCAAATTGGATCAACACCTAAAGATATGTTGTAGGGAACCTATGAGACATAGATCTGGTAGATAATAGCAAAATAACAGAAAATGAATAGCAAGACACAAGAATTTTATAGTGGTTCGGCAATCCTTGGCATACGTCTACTTCATATTATTATTGATTGTGAGTTTGAGAGAATTAAATTCACTGGTACATGGGATTGACAGGTCCAAGAGCTTAAAACTACCACTAGTATCTGCCTAAGTGAATATTGTAAGGGAGAGATAGTAGATGAAGATAGAGCAAAGTCAAAAACCCTTCTTTAGTTGTAATAGGTTAGATATTTATAGAGAAACGGGTGTATAAGTCAGGGACCAGCTTGCATCGAAGCCCAAAAGCAAGCCCAATGCCATACAACTGATCAAATAGGGCCTAAAGGCAATAAAACCCTCTTGGTACTGAGAGAAAGCTGTCGGTACCGAATGGTTTTGACTTGTGCAAAGTCAATTCTTTCACTTGCCCCATTCTTCTATCTTCTATTTGATGTGTTTCAAGCTATATTCCATAGACTTTGAGTTGATTCTAATCATTCTCTCAATAATAAACGAACTATCTTGCTTTATTTGCTTCCTTCTCATCATCCTGAGAACTGCTCACCTATTCTCTGATAAAAGTAGTTGAACATTAGTGGTTTTAGGTAGAGTACGAAGTTGATTTCCTATGACCCAAATAGGAGAAGAGGACCTCTGGCTACCAAGAGAAACCTCTCGGTACTGAGTGGTTGAATTAGCCTCAAAATCTTATGGAACCTCTTGTGTTCCATCATTTTGTCCTTCTGGTTGTGTTTCCAAGTTTACAACCCTTCTTGTCTTCATTTTGGCTTTCTAAGTCCATTAGAAATCGACTTGGCAAAAAATTGGGTTCACAATTATATTTGAAAGCATAGGTGTAAGTCGTAAATGACCTAAGAGTTTGTTCAAGATATTAAAAAATTAATGATATAAGGTCATAGTGGCGACCTAAAATGTCAAAATTCGATGGTAAATAGAAGTATCGAGGTAAGGCCTAAGAGGCAGGAGGACGAAAAATGACTATAAAACCTAATCATAATGTAGTAGTAAGCATATGACACACTTGCATATGAAAGAATAACCTATAACTATGAATCATGTACGATAACCAACTTATTTGTTATGATAAATTTGAATTTGTTGGAATAGTGAGGGCAAAACCAGTTCTACTAGGCAATGTGGTCTCGCTTTTTTTATTAAGGTAAACTACTACTCATACTAGGCTTTATGTCTGACCCATATTTTTAATATTTCTCATAAACTCATAAGGAATCATTCGAGTAGGTTGAGTTTATAGGTTAGGCAGCTATGTTATAAGATAAATAAAGATTCAAAAGACGAAGCAAAGGCTAGTTGCTAATAAAATTTGTTTTTTAAATTTTGCTATTGCAAAATTAGATTCTAAAACTAGTTATGTCTTAGTGTTGGTATCCTCATATGTCGGGGGAAACATTGTTATTTATGTTTTATTATATATAACCCTTACATGGAGGTATCAGGAAATAAAAATGTAATAAAAAATTTATGTAATGGAAACTTATATTAGTCGCACAATTTGGTTAATGTTGGTTTAAAAAAAAAGTGATCTCATTTTTTCACTTGAGAATAATTTTGTAATTATTGTAACATTATTGGCGTTCATTTTTGGGTCTCAAAATGGGAATCTTACATCTAAAAAAGGTAATGACCCAGTTTAAAGTTGAATTTAATCAACCGAAATTAAAGGCAAAGAATGTTCCTAGGCTTGGTTTGAGGTTTAAAAGCTTAAATCTACCATCTTTAAGCTCTAAACCAAGTGAGCCCAAGCCTAGGTAAAAAATGAAGCTACCACTAACAAGGCAAAATTCACCATCTTTCACATCTATGAGATGGGCTTCAAGACAAAAAATATAAGATTATTGGAAGATGAATATCCTCACATCTTGGAAGATACTAATAATGATGAGAGAGAAAAGGTAAGGACCGAGTAGAAAGGCTTTTGACTCATAGAATTTTTTTTTTTGGACTTTAAGCAGGGTTTTAATGAGGGCCCTTACCTCCTTCTATTAAAGGAAAAGAGAAAATAGGACCAAAAAAAAGAAAAGGAAAACAAACAAAACCTTGGACAGACAAAAACCAAGGGCCAAAAATGAACAGCATGACCAAAAAAACATCATGCAATCCAAACAAAACCTAAGACCTAAAAGACGCAACATCAACATTAGGCTGCCATGTTTGGGTCTTCCACCTAATATGCGCTGCACATTTCATAGCTACCACCTTAGCCTCTTCTCTTTTCTTATTAAAGAGCCTTGCATTCCCCTCCCTCCATATTTCTTCCATGATCGTCTTCAGAGCAAGTAAGTAAACTTTTGTTTGAGTATCTCTCCATCTCGTAGCCAAAAAAATATTGTACCATTCTTCAATGATGTCGCTATATGGCCCATTGTGCTCAAAATCTTTCATGATGTTTTCCCACACAGACTTAACATAACTGCATCTGAAGAAAAGGTGCAGATTTGTTTCGTTATCAACATCACACAGCTTGCACACAGTGGAAATAGGCAGACCCATGTGGAATAACTTAGATTTGGTTAATATAGCATTTTTAATGATCTTCCACATCAGGAAATTCTGGCGCTGGTTACCCGAATCATCCCATATTCTTTTGTACCATCGATCAGCATAGCGCGCTTCAGAATGAGTTAGGATTTTATAAATGACACGAATGGAATGTTCTTTTTTCCGAGTTCCCCAAAGAAGAGTGGGTGTAGTGCTGAGAAGAGGTTTGTGGGTACTGATGTGATTCCAAACTCTCCTGATCCTAGGGTTGCTGTTGTAAGGCAGTATGATATTGTTATCATTGACATTTTCGATTGCTTTAGCATTTAAACGGATACCCGTTTGGATCATCTCATTATATGAAAGGAGATTTTTGATACTGATCCCCATGCCGACCCAAGGGGCAGTCCAAAAAGGAATGTTAGCTGACTCGTCAAGAGATAATTGAATATGAGGAAAGAAAACATCTCTAGCTCTTAATATTTCTTTCCAAACCTAGCTCATGTTCTGCTTGACTTCCATCTCCCAAAAGTCCTTGTTGCCGACATAGTGTTTAGTGCACCATTCAGTCCATATTGATGCTCTGCCAGAAATGATTGAGTTGAGGTGAGTAGAGAAAGCCGCATTATTCCATTTTTTAACATTTATAATCCCAAGCCCGCCATACTTCATCGGAACAGTGATTTTAGAGTAAGAAATGGGGATTGGCTTTTTGGAGTAAGGGTTTCCAGACCATAGAAAATGGTTACAGGCTTTAGATATCATTTTAATGAGTTTTATGGACAGCACAATCATTCTGGAAAAATACACTTGCATAGGAAAAATAACAGACTTAACAATAGTAAGCCTCCCAGCCTGCGATAAATTCCTATTATACCATGATGGCATTTTCAGTATTATCTTGTCATACATCTTCATGCAGTGTTTCGTTTGAACTCGTCCGGAGGTTAGGGGAATGCCCAAGTAAGTTGCTCCCATTTGTTGCAAGGAAATGTTATAGCGTGTAGCTATATGAACTGAATCATTAGGTTGCATTCCAGAAATTAAAATGCTGGTTTTCGCCAGATTAATACTGAGCCCAGTAAGTTTCTCAAAAGATGATAAGGTGGCAAAAATCCCATCGAGCGATTTTTGATTTGGCTTTGTGAAAATAATGAGATCATCCGCATAGCACAGCGACGTGATGATGGGCCTACTGCATTTAGGGTGATGATCAATCAATCGTCTTGCAAATTTATCGTTCAGGAGAATAGTTAGCATTTCCATGATGATAAGAAAGAGAGAAGGACTTAGAGGATCTCCTTGACGGATACCTCGTTTTCCCCTAAAGTATCCCTGAGCAGCGCCATTGACCATAATGGAGTACGACGGGGTGGAGATGCATCCTTCTACCCATTTGATGAACTTGGAGGGAAAGCGCATTTTGTCCATGGCAAAAAGGATGGCTTCCCAGTTGATAGTATCATACGCCTTCTTAATGTCAATTTTAATGCAACATCTAGGACTTAGATAATTGCCTTCATATCCGCGCAGCAACTCATGCGCAAGGAGAATGTTGTCCATTATGTTTCTGCTCTCCAAGAAAGCACTCTGATTGGTGGATATAAGTGTGGGGAGAACTTTTTTCAATCTATTGGATAGTATCTTGGCGATGCATTTATAGGTGGTATTACAGCAGCTTATAGGTCGGAAGTGGTCTACCGATGATGGGCTATCTCCTTTAGGAATGAGATAGATGTTTGTCGCATTGATACCAGACAGCATCTTGGTTTTGGAGAAGTAGTTGTGGATAGCTTTCAAGAAAACGTCCTTTATGGTGCTCCAGCATTCGATGAAGAAAACGGAGTTAAAACCATCGGGGCCGCCAGCACTGTCTCGTGGGATCGAAAATAAGGCTTGTTTGATTTCTTCATCCGTGATATCTTGCTGTAACTCTTGAACCTGAATTTCAGAAAGAGATGGAAAAGTTAAGTGATCAATTTCCTGATGAGATATGAATTCCAAAGCATTTTTTCCCAACAGGTTAGAGAAATGTTCAATGAAAGCAGTTGCAACAGGAATTTGGCCTTCACATGTCTGATTGTGGTCGTCCCGAATGGAGATTATAGCTTTTTTTGCACATCTAGCTTAAAGAAAAGCATGATAGTATGCAGTATTCTTGTCCCCCATTTTATACCATCGATCCCTGCACTTTTGTTTTAACATGTAGGCTTCAGATTTATGGGCTTGCATTAGGTTATCCGTTAAAAGGTGTTCCTGCATAGACAATTCATGGTCAGTAGGGTTGAGTTGCATTTTAATTTGAACCTGCTCAAGTTGCAATTGAAGAGAGGAGGAGAGCTTGGATCCTTTTCCATACACCTCATAGCTCCAGGTTTTAAGGGCAGTTTTAACATTTTTTTATCTTGGAATGTAAAGTGAACATGGGATTGCCATAGGCCGGTTTGTTCCAAGCATTGGTGACAACGCCCATAAAGGATGGGTGAGTACACCAATTGTTGAAAAAGAAAAATTGAGATGGGCGTTTTGTGATAGGGCTGGAGAAATGGATAACAAGGGGAGAATGATCCGAAAGACTTGGGGGAAGAATGTCATAATAAAGGTTCGGCCAAGTTTGGAGGGCAAGAGAATTTATGAAGATTCTACCAAGCTTGGAAAAAGTCCTTATATCAGATCGGGATTTATTATTCCAAGTAAAATATGACCCCTGAGATTTGCATTCTGAAAGATTAGCCAGGTAAACCGCTTCTTTGAGGGGAAGCAGTTCATTTTGCGACAGGGGATTGCCACCAATGCGGTCAGAAGCATAAAGCATACAATTCCAGTCACCCATTGCTATCCACGAGATTGATAAAGGGTTTAGATTTGGAAGGGTGTCAAGAAAAGGCTGCCTGGCTTGTTGGGAGTTAAAGGCATAAACAAAGGTGCAATAGAAATCTAAATTGCTAGACTCATGGCAAATAAGAGCATGACAGAATTGACTGGAGGTAGTGAAGGTTTTAACAGTGAAGATTTGTGGGTTCCACATTACTAGAATGCGGCCAAAAGGAGCATCCAAAAGGTTGCTCAGGAAGTTCCAATTGGGAAGGATGTTTTCACAAGCTTTGTTGATGGAATGGCAATTCAGCTTGTTTTCAATGATGGATATCATATGAAGATCTTTTTCACGAATAAGGAGATTGATTTCCTTTTGTTTGGATATATCGTTACATCCACGTACATTCCAAACGGCTATGTTTTCAATCATTGGGAAGATGTAGAGGGGTTATTGAGGGTTGGCGGATTTTGCTTGGTGGATGAACCGATTAACGTATGATTAGGGTCTGAGTTGTCATCTACTGGGCATGAATTCGGTATTATCTCTTTAGGCTGGAAAGTTTTTCCATTGTCACGGTATCTCGATTTACTACGAGTTATTCTAGGGGATACCTTCTTTGCAGCTGCTAAATTTTTTCCTTTGGTTGGTGTTTCACAGTGATTGTTATTATGAGAAGCATTGTTAGGAGCTGAGGCTTCAGATGTACCGGCATCTTCAGATAGCATATCAAATCGGTTTGAGGTAGCTAGACTTGGAGTAGGCATAGTAGAGAGTAAAGGGGAGGGTGGGATCACTAAAGTGGGGGAAGGTTCTGAAATAAGGCTTGGAGAAAGGTTGGAATTATTCGTTGACGCTGTGATTGGTTGGGAAGTAATGCATGGGAATGAGGAGGAAATTTGGGGGACGGAGCAAGTTGAAGTAGTAAGGGTTGAAGAAGAAAAACTGGTCGAGGAGCTGTTGGAATTAGCGTGTACGTTCATGGGAGGACTTAAATTAAAGTTGCATGAAGATGGGAGCGAGGTGGCATGAATTGGTAGGCTACATGTTAAGGCATTAATTGCCAAATTATTTAAGATAGGGATATTATTACTGAGTGGGAACGAGGATTTAAGGGTTTGACACGTATCATTTGGAAAGATAGTGGATTGAGAGAAGGGAGGATTAAATATTTGAGGCATAGCAACTTGATGCTGAAATGTGGTGGGATGACACGTGTTGGGAAAGAGGGGTTTTGAAGAGTAGACGTTTTCATTAGATTTGGAGATTTTTTGATAAGGTTTGCTACTTTGTTTTGTTCTTCTTTTGACTACAGTGAAGCTGTCTTGAGCCAAATTCTTGGTTTGCTGTTTTATTTGATTATTTCCTTCTGTACACGGTCTCATTCCCTCTGGGTTGCTCATGGGGCATTTTGAATCCACATGTCCAAAAACTTTACAGGCCGAGCAGATATCTGGTTTCCACATATATTCAACTTGTACTATGGCATCTTGTTCATCTTTTAACTAGACAGGGATTGTTGATGGCAGTTGTTTTAAGGGTTCAATTTCGACTAAGACTTTAGCAAACTTAAATCTTTCACGCCTTTCCGTTGACACATCCAAACAGATGACTTTACCCAAGTAGCTTGCAATCCAATTAATACCAATAGGTGTCCAATGCCCAGAAGGGATATTCGTTAGGTACACCCACATAGGAATAGACTTAATTTCATGCTGAATATTGTCGATGGTAGGATTCCATTTTGTGATAATAAACACCTTACCATTTATAATAATTGGATCTGATTCCAATACTTTCATTTTTTTCTCCAAATCTTCAAATTGAAAGAAAAATAGCTTGCCATTAGATTTGATGTTAATACCTTTCAGCGAACCCCAAACAAGTCTCAAATGTTGGAGAACTGAAGAGAAAGAAAGGGCCTTGTCAAGAAAGAACCCTACCAAATGATTTTCCCAGTACAAAATACCAGCTTCAAGGACTTCAGCAGGAGGAATGATAGCATTGGAGGAAGAGAATGTATGTTGAAACTCGACAGGCTTATATCTTCCTGCATTTTTTGGTAACTTTTTGAACAACGATGACTAGGAGGAGCTTTCAGATCTAGGATTAGCAGCTTCAGATCTGACAGTAGAGGGGTTGGGGAGTTGGAAAGGAAGACTATGGTTGGTTGGTGGAAGAGTTGTCGACTGGAGGTTGGGAGGGGGGATTAAGGTTGACAGATGAAAGGGTGTTGTCGACCGGAGGTGGGGGCTGAGCCTCCACAGCTGCAGGAGGGGGGTCGGGTGGTCGGGGATCTGGTAAGGAGGAGGCAACAGAGACCTGGGGAGGGATAGGGTTGGAGGAAGTTTGGGAAGGGTTTAGGTTGGAGGAGGAAGCCATTAAAGGAGGCCTTTAATGAGATCTTGAAAACTTTGGGGCCATAGAATTAGATGTTCTAGACAAGTTCTTCAGTCCAGAGGACATTATTGCCTTGGAGGAGCACTGCAGACATTGCACTGCTAAGAAAGCGCAGCTGATTGTTGATGGATTTTCCGCGGATCTTCTCTCTAAGGAGTCAGTTGAAGACTGGATAACCAATTATATGAGGAATCTCACCCAGCTACATCCACTGTCCCAACAACTAGCTACGCTGTCACCGATGTTGCATCACTGCCTCCTTAATCAACCGAGGCTTTGTTCTCCCAAAATGTCAAAGAGTACGTGCCATCTCTGATCCCTGACCCTCCTCCCAATATTTAGCTATCACCAATTTCATAGGAAGGACTATTACCATCTTCAAAAGTCCTATCTTCAGGATAAGCCACTTTTGAGGATCTGGATCCCCCCAGTAGAAAGTATACCACTACATTCTCCTTCTCCTCAAAAGCTCTAACTATCTCTGCTCAAAGCTTTGAACTTATAACACTCTGCCTTTAATGTGTTTGGACTCTCTCTTACTCCACCCATCCTTTGCCTTCAGTCGAGTTCTTTTACTGAAGCCATATCCACTGAGGTAATAACCAACACCGCGACTGGGTTTGACCGTGACCTGCTAGAAGGATTAGAGCATTTCTAGAAGGTAATGAACCTGATGTTGACTTGGAGGAAGATGTTGAAGTCACCATCACACAAACCTCTAGAGCCATCCTACTGGATCTAAAAACTTGGATGAGCTGAAGACCAAGCTGAAACAGGAAATACCGAGGATGTCACTCAAAGGTGGAAGTACCCCCAAGAAACCGCACATCAATATAATCCTAAGAAATGATGCTCTATGCTTCTTTTTTTATTCCTCTATATAAAGTTCGCTATATTATATGAGAGTAGTTCCCAATTTTTGTATTAAAAATAAAATAAATTGTAATAAATTATATTTCGTTCAATTTTGTCATTTACTTTCCAGAACTTTACTTTCTTTCATTTGATTCACAATTTCTACATATATTCAAATATAAATGGCAGTAATGTACTACTTTTATACTATACCTACATAAATATAGGAATATTTATAATGCATTCATTTATTGTAATTTTATACGTGCAAATAAATTTCCGCTACCAGATAGTATATTCTTTCACTTGGTTTTATCTACTGCTAGTCAAACTTGTTCCGTTAAACCACAAATAAAACAATAACATCATAATAATCTTATGTGTCTTTCCACTCATATTCGCATGAGCATCGCTATAATCCTTAAAAACCCACTTAAATTTAATTAAATACCGATCCATAATGGTGATACTTATCTTTGAGCATTGGTGTCCGTCGACACATATCTTCGGGTATCTTTCCCCAACTTTGCCTATCTCCGGGCATTAATCAATGAACCGACTTGTGAGGGAATATTATCTTATCCACCCATAGTTGATTTTAACTCTAAGGAATTGATCATGATTCAAAGGAGTCGGTCAGTACGTATCTTCGGGGTCATAATTATGCTCTTTTAACCTATCTAACCTAAAATTATGCTCCTTTAACATTACCCACCAAGTAAATGAATGAGAATGACAGCTTCTAGTTCATCTTGGGTCATAATACATACATGGTGAGAAAGGATTTCTGCTTTATTTCATATCATAGCTTAAGTTCTAAAAGACAATGCAAACGGTGTACGTCCTGTTGCAAATTTCTTGGTTGTTTGATTCCTATGATGCAACTTTAACCCATCAACCTAATTTTCTTTCACATTATTAATTTATTATTTATGATAAAGTTAATGATCTTGTTCACTGCATATACCTATCTATTTTCCAATAGTTGACAATTAGCGAGAAACTCTTTTCGGTTAGGTAATAAGCACAAAATTCAAATAATTCCAGACACTGCATTGTGCCTCATTGTAGGTGATGACCAAAGGCAGTACCCAAAATCTGCACTAATTTTGTTTCAACCACTAAGTTGATTACATTCACCGAAGTGATTATGGCGAGCGGCTCCATCTCAACCTAGTTTGTAAAGTAATCCACTACAATGATGGAATACTTTGCTCCTCCTTGGGTCATCATTAGAACTCCAATAATATCAATTCCCTAAAGAATAAATAACAATGGGTTAACTAGTGGCATAAGCATGTTGGATGTTACTTAACCATTTGCGTAAGCATGTTGGATGGGGCTCTTGGTAACTTTGCAAATATCTAGCAATTTCCACACTTCTTAGAGAATTCTTCTGCATCTCGGTTGACAGTTGGCCAAAAATATCCATAGAGAAGTACCTTTTTAATATGATTTTGCCCTCCGGTGAGATTTCCACAACATCCTTGATGGATTTCCTTAAATATTTTCTTTGCTTCATCCTTATCAACGCACCTCAGCAAGGGTGATGATAATTCTCCATGTAATAATTATTCATCTTGCGTAAAGTAATACGGTATCTAATGAAAGAGTTTTCGTCTTTCGTTTTTACTCTTCGAAAGAGTTGTCTTTACAAAATATTCCTTGGATAGAGTCACCCACGACTCCTTCCCCTTAACTACCATGGTATAGTCCACATCCGTTTTGTCAATATTAAGAGTCTTTAGTAATTATATTTGAATGAACCTCAACAATTGCATATCGCTATAGTTTTCCTGTTTGGCTAAAGAATCTACATTCTTAGTTTCCACTTTAGGATGTGCATAATCGTGTAGTGTTCGATCTCTTCTAGTAGCTATAACACCTTTGATAAGTAAGGGGAAAACCATGCATGCTTAGCCTGAAAGTCTTTCTTCATTTGACAAATTACTAGTTGAGAGTCACTAAATATATGCAATAACCATACTCCCAAATCCTTTGAAATCTGAGTCCTCAAGTTAACATTTCATATTTCACTCTATTATTTTTAGCACAAAACTCAAGCTTCAATGCATAGCACACCCTTCGACCTTCCTGAGTTATCAAGACTACTACTACTCTAGAATCATATACATTGAGTGCACCATCTACGCATAACCTCCATTGGGAAGATTCTAACATCTTCTCTTTTGTTTCATCACCAAGGATAGCAAATTCTATAATGAAGTATGTCAATTCTTGTCCATGAATAGTCCTCCAAGGATAACTGGTTATCTCATTTTAACTCATCTCAATATTCCATTTCAATAACTATCCCGAAGTCTCGGGAGATGCAATACTTATCTAAGTGGTTGATCCGTGAACACTCTTATTGGATTAGCCTAGTAGTAAGGTATTAACTTCCTCAAAGCTATCATAAGAAGTAGGTGTTATACTGCCTTTTGAGCTGGTAGTATACGGACAAACTTGATGAGTCAAACTTCGAAGTTATCATGGAGACGTGACCGTAGAGAAGACCGTGAAGCCCAATAACCAAACACATCCAAGATCAAAGAAAAATGCCAAACCAACCCGAGACCAGAGAAGCAAGATCCCACCAAAGTGGTGGGTCAGTAGTGATCCAAGAATGCTCCTCCAGGGGGCTTCCGATACATTAACTACCTCCTCCTCGTTTTCGGGTTCGGTGCCCTGCCTAATTAATTAATTTTATCCATTACTCTTTTGGCTATGGTTGGGTCGAGAGAAGGGAAGCTAAGGTCGGGTGTGACTCCCCACCTCTATACTCACACTAGCCAAGGACACTACGGGGTAATGCCGTCGACTAGCATGAAGAATAAGGCTGTTGAGGAGCAACCATCTGTGTAATTGCTTTGTGCGAGTACCGATATGTCAGATAATATAACTTACATTTCATTTCAAGAGGAAATCTGACATATCAAATAAAACTCAAAGCTACCACACAGTGGCTATGTGGACTTTGGAAACAAATACAGAAATAAACATAACACAAATCAGTCACGGATATTCATATCACAAAGGCAGAAACAGATATGAATATAACACAAAAAAGTGTACATCAAAATAGTGGTCAAACTAGATCCACTACATGACAAAAGAATAGATACAAGTGCTAGACAAAAGAATAAGTATACATCAAGGAGTCTCTATCTCAAATGTATACTAACAAAACCTACTATGCTAAAGTAGTTAGCCCAAAAGTCAGGTGAAGGACCCTGATAAGAAGTCAAGCAAGAGCACCTGAAATACCTAGGTTTGACCCGAGTATTATTTAAGAAGAAAATAATAAACGGATCAGTCTAGCTATTAATATCATATAAAATGAGATAGGATAAGAGATATGACAAAAACGTATGATAACAAAAATGCCATACTGTGACAAGTATACATAAGGTAGCAACAAATATCATACAATATCTCAAATCATCTCAAACGTCCAAAAAGAATCGCATTCTTTAAATTATTCACCAAAACACAAATATTGACAAAACATATCAATGCCAATCGCAAAAATCGGTGAAACACAAATTCTAGAAATCATCAACTATAAATCTAGAAATCACAAAAGGGGGAAGGCCTATCACAAACGGGAGCATGAAAACTCACCAACACGTGTATCACAAATGGGTCGCTATCCCATGGTCGCTAACCATAGAGCCGGTGCCACGACGTAGTACAGCGAACGCCCGAGGAACCAGAAACTCAAATAATCCAGAACATCGACGTAGTACAGCGTTACGCCCGATGAACCAAACTCAAATAATCAGGCACAACGATGTAGTACAGCGAACGCCCGATGAACCTGAACACAAATAATCCGGAACATCAACGTAGTACTACGAACGCCTGATGAACCAAACTCAAATAATATGGAACAACGACGTAGTACAGCGAACGCCCGATGAACCAAATTCTATAAAAAAAACCATAGGTCGCTAGCCTATAAAAATGAGAAGAAGCTCCATAAATCGGGGTACATTCCACCACGTGGACAAAGAGACATCGCAAATCGCTAGTCTAAACCATAAAATGATCATCATCGATCATCAAGAAGTGTCGATTACACTAAGCTAGTAAATAGATGAGTTTAGCTTCATGTCCCATAACCACTGGCTTAACTTAAATATTTACGAACAAATTGTAGATTTCCACTCAAAAATTGTCACAAGAGTTCAATCGAACAAGTCTAAGAATTAACCGACAAAGTAAACGCAAGCGTTTCATACCACTTGTTTTTCTAAGTCGTTTAATTAGATTTCTCATACGAATGAGGTAAAGATTTGTATATACTAATAGGTTGGAAAACGGTTTTATAAACGAGCTTTGTATTAAAAATAGAGTTGAAATCATCTTTGTGAAAGAGTTTGAATATCTACTACTAGTATAGAAACCTTTGTATTTTAAAGTGACAAATCACAGAAATGATTGTAGAAACAATCAATCACCAAAATCCACATTCGACGACGTGAATTAAAACCATAAAAATCGATACCAAATCCATCAAAATGGATATTCCCAAAAATCCCGTAAAAAGAAGTCATCAAAGTTGATAAATGATAACAGCAATTCGGATCATCAAAAATCGATTAAAATTCGGAAACCTGCACGAAATTGCCTAAAATAGGCAAAAAGGCAAACTTCACAGATTCAGTCGACTGTTCTGTAGGGTCAGTGGACTGAAACAAGCCTAGAAACTCTCGGGTTTCAGTTTCAGTCGACTGACTCTACAGTTCAGTCGACTGATACAGGGACAGAAACATTTATGTCCCTAGTTCAGTCGACTGAACTATATGGTCAGTCGACTGACACAGGGGCAGAAAGTTTTCTGCTCCAGATTCAGTCGACTGACTATGCAGTTCAGTCGACTGAATTATCATTTCCAGCAAAATCAGTCTAGCACCCAAGAGGGGCAAAGATCCTAAACTGGGAGCAATCGGACGAGCAATGGAGACTAGGGATTTATGCCAAGCGACAACCCAGCCTTATAGGCTCTTCGATACGCCCCAACAACATGTTCAAACATCAAAGATAGGATTTTTAAAGATTTGACTTCAAAACACCAAAAATTGGAATATTCATCAAACCAATTCAATTCAAAAGCAATTGGACAAGGAATAGATGTTAGGAATTACTACCTAACAACTATCAAAGATATAGACATAGATGTGAGTTCAAAACTCATCTTTTAACCCAAAAACACAAACGAGAAGCTCTAAAGCAAAGAATATATCAACTGCTCTTCAATTTCAACTCTAGAAGCTCCAATCTAAGATCATAAGCAATATTTCCTAAGTTAGGTTATAGGAAATTTCTGAAATTGGAGAGAGATTGAGATGGAGAAGAAGAAGAGGATGCTTACCTAAGCTTCCCTTTGATGTTGGAGCAAGAACTTGAGTTTCCAAATCAAACTAGGGTTTGGAATTTCTATTTCCCATTCTTTTCCCCCATTTTCTCTTGAGCTAGAGTGTTAGGGAATGTTATGAAGGAATGAAGTGGAGTGGAGTGGGAGTTGGGGTATTAGATGGGTTGGGTGATAGGTTATTGGGCTGAAACCCAAACCTAAGCCCTAAATGAAAATATCAAAATTTTACTCAACTCCAAACATAACGATGTTTATACTCAAAAAGGTCGCAAACGCCATTTTGGACCCAATGGAAGTGGTCTCGAGCTTTCTCATCTTTTTAGTCTTTTAGAGCTAGCTCCATTGCAAATTTTCCATCGAAGGTAAGTTGATAAGCTTACCTCTTCGCTTCCAGATCGACTTCAGCCCCGGTGAGGGAAGTATTGACCCGCTCCAACTTAGAGGAAGTGTCATTTTGAGCGGCAATCAAAGAGGATAGTTGATTTTTGAGCTCAACATTTTCCTCCAGTAGCTTGGAGGATCCAGAAGAGAGCATGGAGACATGTTCATTTAAAGAAATCCAGTTCCTAGAAATCTGCAACAAGAAGAAGTGTAACACAATTTAGAAATTAGAAAGATCTAATGATAATAGAATTGCTCCATCAGAGAGTGATGATTTTCTGCCAAGACTTTACCAAAAGCTATTGCTCCATCAGAGAGTGATGATTTTCTGCCAAGACTTTACTGAACGACGGCAAAGAAGAAGAAGTGAAAGATTCTGAACGAAGAATAAGCTTGACCAGTTTGTCAAAGTTGGTCAATGAAGGAACAAAAGATGACGGCTCCAACGGAATTTGCGCCTTAGAAGGGGTCTCTAGAAGAGCAAGCTGCATTTGTGCAAGTTCGGTTAGGGAGTCAGTGATAGTAATATGAGGAAAGGGTGCCAGAGTAGGTGGAGTTTGCTCCGCTGTATCTTTAGAGACTTTAACAGTAGGGCTCTTTGAAACTTTCTCAGGAGACGTGTGCTTTTCTTCCTCCTCCACATCAGTAATTTTTGCCATTTTCATCGGAGGAGCATCTTTAGAAGGCACTGTCAATTTTCTTTTGAGAGATCTTTTAGTTCTAGCGAAGGCCTCAAACACTGATGTCACCTCTGAAGATGATGGAGGAGGGGCAGCACCACTTGAAGATATAATGGCCTTTGAGGAAGCTCAAACAAATTTAAGCGGATATAAAATCAGTCAAAGTAATTTAAAAATTTCCAGAGACATAAGAAAATACTAAGCTAATAATATACCTGAAGTGTCAGCACAGATAGGGGACATTAAAGTAAAGTGCTCAGCATCGCCTAATGAAAAGAAGCGCTTGCCGCGAGAAGTATGCATGACCGCGGGAGGAGAACCTAGAATCCTCTGGCTAGAAAGCAGCAAAGAATGCTTCCTTAAATTCAAAAAGGTTAAGAGCCTCAGCTTGCTCCCAAGTTGCTTTGAAGCTGCAGTTAAAGAGTCAATGGATTTCTTGTCAGTGTCATTAAGTTTCTTAGAAGATTCACCTGGAAAAGTCAGAGATTAGTTAGCAGAAAACGTAGAGTAAAGCAAAGACAATGTTAAAGTAGACATACGAAGGGAGGAAAAAGTCCCGTAAAAATCAGCAAATCACTTGATGAAGAAAATTTGATCATCCCAGTCCTTGAACTTATTCATGCCATCTAATATAAGCTTCTTATACACATTTACTCTTTAAATCTGCTTATTAAGGTTACTTATCCTTACCAACTTGGTCAAGGTGTTCAGAACATCAGCATTAAGCAAAGGAAGTCCAGATTCCAACGCCAGCATTTCTAAAGATAGAAGGTGAGTGTAAACATTTAGAGATAGTTGTATTGGAGCAACTCCAATATGAGACAAGTAAGAGAGTAGGAACTCGAGGAATGTAAGGAATCCACCGTTCCATATGTGCGTGTAAGAAAAATACCCTTCTGGAGGGTTGTCAATGGTATCAGTTGGTTTAGGAGGGATGGATTCGATCCCAGTGGTGCCGAAGTCTTTGATAATATCATTAACTTCACTCTTAGTTTTGATGAAGGAGTGCTTAGCAATGGCTTCAACCTATAGAGAGATTCTACCAGGTGAAAAGTTTTAGTTAAATTTCTTATCTAGTTATGAGTTTAGAAAGCAATCAAGAATTCAAAAGCAAATAAGTTTACTTAGTTAGCTTAAATGTGAAAACATACACCAAGTTTTAAGAATGGTGTGAAAAGTTTTAAGTCAAAAACTTGATAGTTTAAGCTTTCGACAAAGTCGAAAGGTTTATAATAAAGGCTTTCGACAAAGTCGAAAGGTTTATAGATCAAGCCTTTGACAATTTCGAAAGGTTAGCAATTCAAGCTTTCGACGATGACGGAAGGACAATGACATTAAACTTGACCATCGTACTTCAATAATACTGAAAACCTAGAAAGTGAACAAATAATAATATGAATTCTTTAAGTTATCAACAAAATCGAAAGGAAAAGATGAAATATTAACCCATTCATCACCTTTCGACAATGTTGAAAGGTCTATGGAATCCTGGATATACCTCAAGTATAGCATAAGTTAAATGGCAAGACCGTTCGACATGGTCGAAATCAAAACTTTGAAATTCCTAAGTTAAAAATATTAACATTATTGATGTTGTTGAAAGGTCTGGTTAAAGTTGTCAAAACATTTCATACCCATTCAAGTTGAAAGGTGTTAGGTTCAACTCATGTATGCTTTAAACGTTTCGACAAAGATGGGTAGAGACAACTCTAAGGTCAAAGAATTTCAACCTTCTGTAAAGCTAGTAGTCGAAAGGTTTGAAATTCTTCAACCTTGTCGAGAGCTTGTTGTCGAAAGGTTACACCATTTAATTATCTAACCTTTCGACGGCGATGGTAAAGTTGGCTTCACAATACCTTTCGACCCCGTCAAAAGGTTCAAAGAGGGCGAATCCATTATTGCATCCTCAATCTCTTTCCAAGGGGTAGAAAAGTCATTTTGTGTCGCTAATTTGTCCACGAGAGGGTTCCAGGTTATCATATTAGGTTTAACCAAACCCAAACCCGATTATAAATGCAGTTTTCAAATTTTTCTTGAAAAACAAGCAAATTTAACCAATTAACAAAATAAATTACCTTGTTGTTGTAAATCAAAATGCAGAAAGTTTTGGAGAATTCTTTTACTTGTAGCGATAATTATGTTTGCAGGTGAAAGAGGAAGAAAGAGAAGAAGCATACTATATAAGGAAAGTCACCCAAATTTTCAACCGTTGGATCAGATTTAAATAAACGTCCCAGATTAACGTGGGAAGGCCAAGAGATGGGAAGTTTTATAGCTTTCGACAAAGATGACTTGGAAAGTCAAGAGCATCCCTTCGAATGGGGGGCCAAATGTTACACTAAAAATCAACCTTTCGACTAAGTTGAATGGTCTTTCAATAAATACAAAGAAAAAGAGGCCCAACCTAAACCTTTCGAATGAGTCAAAGGGATGAAGTCATCAGAGTTTAACAGTCCCAAACCTTTCGAATGAGTCGAAAGGTTCCATCTCTCAGTATCCAAGGAGTCCTTACCTTTCGAAGAAGATGGAGAAGTCAAAGCAAGTGTGAGCAATTCCATAATGGTCTTTTTGAAAGCATAGCAAGCCTTTCGAACCGGTCGAAGCACGTCCAGGATACCTTTCGACAATGTCAAATGGTTTTATGAAGAAAGCAACATTCATAAATCTGCAAAGAATGGAAGACAACCTTTCGACAACATTGAAGGGAAGCATAGCTCTCGACAACAATTAAGTGAAGTGCAACCTTCCGACAAGGTCAAAGGGTTCACAACAATCAAGTGAAGAGGAACCTTCCAACAAGGTCGAAGGGTTCACGACAGTATAAAGAAGGCAGACCCTTCTACAAAGTCGAAAGGTTCATGAAGGCATAGAGAAATGCAGACCTTTCGACAATGTTGAAAGGTCCATAATATCAAATGAAAGGAAAACTTTTCGACAAAATAGAAAGGTTCACAGCTGCATATAAAAGGGAGACCTTCCGACCCAGTCGAGAGCATGGAGTCAAAAGGGGGGGCCCGCCTTCATCTATAAATAAGACCCTAGGGGTCATATTTTGGGTATCTGATTTCTCTCGTTCTAATCTTGTAACTTCTTAATCAAAGCATTGTAACCCTAATTGGGTGTTGATTTGGGGAATTTAATAAAATAAAGCTTTCTCTTGGATATAGATGGAAGTCCTAAGCTTTGTTAATTACTTTACTGTTTACTTAAATCTTTGCTGGATTAATTCCTATTTTTAGGTTCAACCTCATCGAAAGGTTCTTGTCAACAAGGTCGACAACACTCTTGTACAGACAACCACTGCAACCTTTCGAAGCATACAACTCTACAATATGTACCCATCGACAAGGTCAACAACTCTATTGGTTCAACGTTTACTGAAACCTTTCGAAGCCTTTAACCCAACGGTCTGAACCTTTCGACAAGGTTGATGATATATTTGGTCTAAACATTAACTGCAACCTTCCAAAGTGATCAACTTTGAGGCCTAAAACTTTCGAATAGGTCAACAGTGCTTATGCTACAACACCATTAGTAACCTTCCGAAGCTACAATCCAAGCGGTCTAACCTTTTGACTAGGTCAAAATCTATTCCCTAAATACATATACCTAACTAGTAAGGCTTAATCCAAAGAGGTTATTCTCATACCTTCTGACAAGGTTGAAAACTACTCCATATAAGTGATCTAACCTTTCGACAAGGTCGAAACCTACTTTATAACCACCAAAAGTATATCATACTCTGCTTGAACCTAAGGAAGGCTATCACCTTAACCTTTCGAAAAGATTAAGACTAACCTTCAAAGGACTAACTTAGGAGATTTCATCCTTGCCGAGAAAAGAACTTTAGTAGGAAACCTTATACCGGTTAAACTGAGACGAAAGGTTATCTAATTCAAAGGCTAAAACTTCCGACGACGTTGAAAGGTCTAACCCAGGAGTCAACAACAAGAGCAGCTAAATCTAAAGGCAACTCTTAAGGGTTTCACATCCTTCGTTCAAACAAGTCTATCCACTCTTCTTGGAATAACTTTGGGGTGTTGACAAGAAATCTTGTTAACATTAACCATTTTTCTTTTAATAATGGTGGATCACTCTGGTTGATATTTAGTGTGTGGCATGCAACTTCAAGAGAAATCTTACATAAATATGAGTGAGTCCATGTGAGAACATCTTGGTTCACCCCCAAAACCCCATTTGCTCTCTCTTCATCCTTACCTTGAGTTAATAACAATTTTTTTCAATCTTCATGAATCATCTTAATCCGTTTGAATTCCATCTATCATCTCCAGACTTAACTTCCTGGCCTTGTTCTGCTCTTTCTATGGATCCATAGCTTCATACTTGTAACTATTGGACTCAAACTGAGGCTTCAATGGTAGTTGCTATGCATTCTAGTTTTTCATGCAGAGAGTCTTCTCTGCATGCTTTCCTTTCTCCTTACTTCCTACCTCCCTCATCTCTGTGACATAACATTCTTATCTCGTTCCTTGATTCTCTTGAACCACACCAACTCCGCAATCCGTTATAAACTTCATCATCAAACACCATGGAGCTAGAGCGACTCCAAAGTCATTAAGGGATCGTTAGCCCAGAAATGTATTATAGGTAGAATATTAGTCCACTACAACAAAGTTATCCTTCTGCATTACCCTATGGTGTTTTGTCTCCCAGCTGCACAAATAGCTTTATACATCCAATTTGAGATGTTGCCTCTCCGATAAAACCTTGCAAGCAAGTGTTACAAAGGAAAACATCCTTTGTGTAGCTCTATCATCAAATTCCAATTCAAATATGTTCACCAAGCTTCTAATGTCAATCGGCTTTAGGAAAACGATAGTCAGACCAATCTTGATGGTTATCACTATTTGATTAAATGTCGAAGCTTAGATCCCACCTGCATCTTTATTGCAAGCACTATGTCATCATTCATACACTTCAACTATTTAGGGGGAGCAATCCTCGATTGCGTAGCATAGCATGTCTCTTGCAAGACATGCATTAAATAACTCCCATGGCATTCCATCACATTTTAGTTTTTCTCCACGAAATGAAAAACACTGAAAATTGTATTAAAAATAAAGTCGGCTCCGAGAGAGCTAGGACCATCTCTACTAGTTCCTCAACCACTTCTCTGAGGTAGTTGCCTCATAGGTTGATTATTCCTCTCCCGCCATCTTATAGGTTTATGCACTATTTCAGCTGTCATCTTCTAATAGACACCTTAATCATGTCCTTTATATGTCTACATTCATTTGTATTATGCACATTAGTCTCGTGGAAGCAACAATATTTCTTAGATCTTTTCTCTTCCGATATGGCCTCCTTAAAAGCTAGTTTCTTATATTGAATTGTGTTTTGGGTTAAAAGATAAATGTATTCCATAGAGCCGTTCAAATTCGTATATTTACTATGCTGTGCAAATAAAAATGGTATCCTGGTGTCTTCTTTTTTCTCCTACCATTGTTAATTTTCTCTTATTGTTGTCTTATAGTTCCTGTTGTTACCATCCTTCTTAACAGCGTCGTTACTCTTTACTAAAATCCTTGGTTATTCCATTTCCACATCATTCGGTCTTATTTCCATCTCTACCTCTTCTAAGCAAAGAAATTGATAAGCCTTCATAAAAAGATCTTTCAACGTAGCTGGCTTCTTCATAATCATCCACTTTTTAAAATTAGAGACCATATCAACTCCCCTAACTAGAGCCATTAGCACGAGGGTGTCCTATAAGTTCCTCACCTTATCACCACATCAATAAATCTCTTCAAACAAATCTTTAATGGATTTTCTTTCCTTTTTTTACGTTCTCTAGCAAAATTAAGTCTTTGGTTGCACAGAGTGAACCTTGAATTGACTCTTATTAGCCAACTAATCATATGACTTTATAGATCCCGGCTACATCCTACAGACAAACGTCTTTGCAACCTACTAGAAATAAATGAAAAAACCTATAATTCATTAAGTCATCATCCCTTGCACCATCCATGGGTCAACCGTACCTATGTAAATGTAGTATATGGTCCAATGGTCCATTGAATATTAGCATTGACAACATTACAAATTTTATTGGGTATACTACCGCCATAATCTCCATGGTGAATGGGTTCCAACTTGAAATGTTTTTCCAATCATCATCATGACTCTCCTTCCGAAGCAGTCTCCTGATAACTTCATTATAACATCATTTGTTCCTTTAGTTTGCCTCAACTGTAGTCATCGGCTGCATCATCATTTTCTCGACCCCACGAAGGAATATGATGGTTGTTGCCTAAGCGATTATAGCTAGTAGGGCGACACCTACATCTCTCAGGCTCTAGGGAGTTCTTTTGTCTTACCCATTCATTCCTACCACATCATCTATCTCAACTACGTCCTCTAGAATCTTCCTTTTATGAGCATTTCCATCAATATTTCTTTTATAGCTTCCACCAGTAGTGCTCACAGCATGACCATATCCTCTACCAGCATCACGACAATTGTCATCAACATTCCTTACTGGATTTTTATAGATCCATGGTAGATCAGTAATAATTAATTTTCCTAAAATAGGTGCGATAAGTATATCATTTCCTTCCCTGCTTGTAGTGTTATTTCCATCTTCTCTAGCTCTTTCTAGATATACTCTAGGACTTCCAACAGAACTTTTTCCAGTGGATCCAACTAGAGAACTTCTTCCATCTTGATCTTTAACACATGATCCATCTCCTTGACGAAGTTGCCTGGTCTTATCAGACTATCTAGTTGGCTCTTCTATGATTTTCTACTATGTTGGCTCCATCATTCGGGAAACCACATACATCATTCCCTTTATCTTTTCTCTAGTAACAAATCTGGTTGAGATTGAGTAGTTTCTTTATTCCTACTTGAAATTCTAGTATTTCGTCCATCAGAAACTTCTCTAGCTTGATTTCCTCGATTGTTTTTCGGTCCCACTTTATCATATCTCTTTGTAGAGTTTTCCAAGACAAATCTTCAATTTGTACGGTTATGCCTACTTCCAATTTGAATAGTTTTTATTGCTTACCTGACTCAAGATCTAGAGGAATTACAAGTACATCCTTGAAATTCTATCAAAGATTGAAAAACTACAACACCACTGCTAAAGTATGAAAAAGAAATTGGCTGAGATCACTTTCTGTTGTAAGTAATCATCTATTTGTAGCTGAGTTAGGCTATTATTAAGCTTTTGGGTCGTTATATCATAATGGAACTTGTCAAATAGTCAGGTCCAAAGTGACGGGAGAAATACGATATTATTATCGAATTTTGATGGATCGATATCTATCCATATCTGGATTGGTACCAGTCCATAATCTTTATGGATTTTCTCTATTTCCTTCGAATTTTATTGCTTTACTCCTTATGTCAATATTCCCTTAATGCTTCTCTCTTGTTCCTCTGTGTATTCCCTAAGATTAATGACCAAATTTTGGGAATTATATATCACTACTGTCATAGACTTAACCAAATTTCCTTACTTTCTTCCTTGCCTTGATATTTCCTCTATTCAATGAGAAATATGAGGAAAATAATATAATTTAGGATCGATACTGACCCATAAATTGACAGGTATTGATCCATGGACTTAGTCTATGTTTTCTTCTTTCCCAAGCTGCATTTCATACTCGATTGTCTTTTAGCATGATATACATTCCTTTATCATATTTTAGTCTAATATCATTGATGTGCCGCTTGTGAAAAGCACCTGATAACAAATAATGATATGTTTATGACTTTTATCTTGAATAATAAATGCCTAAATGATAAATAATATTAAAATAATTCTATTATAAATTCTATTAGCGCCTGTTCATATTTAATATTTCATAAATTAGTATTATAAATTTAAGCAATTATAATTCATCTTATTTCAAATAAAAAATTTCAAATTAAACAAATTATCTCATATATATTAATTATGATTTATTATGTATTAAATAACCTCAAAACTTTGTGGTCATCTTTTCCTTATTATGTCTTGAATTACTCCATTCTGGTTGCTCTTATAACTTTCGTGCCTTCCCTAATATTCATTGATCCAAATTTTTGCAATCTGGATTATTGTTCTTACGCTCAAATAGTGAAAGATCAATAGGTTCATCTTTTCAGAATCTTAATAATAAGATTGACTTCAACAACTAGAACGATACTAGAAAGGGAAGAGAATTTTATTTCAACGTAGAAGTTATTCCGATTACATTTAAGATTGTAGGGATCTAATTCGTTGCTTTTGCTGTGGTTTATTTGGTCCAAAAATGATAAATATTCGAGAAAATTTGTTTTAGTTTCGGGCACTAAGAAGATGTTATCAATTATAGTCAATGGCTCTTTTTCGTATTAAAGTGTATGAAATTAAAACGAATATTGCTCGAACATTTATCGTTGCAAATGAAGGAAGGTATTTAACTTCTGGAGGAAATGTTTAAGCATTTTGATGAGATTAATGCTGTGAATATTGGCCGTAAATTTAAAAAGAAATTTGGTGATCCGGACAAATTTTCTAATGGTGGAGATTTTATCAAGGATACTTTATCAAAATCTGATTTTTTTTGTGTTGATTCAAAAGGGATTACATATGAAATCATTGATTAGGTTGATCATGTGGATGCTAATATTGAG
The DNA here is from genome assembly GCA_030737815.1 of Allium fistulosum. Classification (NCBI taxonomy): domain Eukaryota; kingdom Viridiplantae; phylum Streptophyta; class Magnoliopsida; order Asparagales; family Amaryllidaceae; genus Allium; species Allium fistulosum. Next base: position 1,110,731,897 of record CM060907.1, on the reverse strand, counting down.
GTGTTGAGGGGTAATTGTTTGGATGATCCATATTTTGATCCAATTTTATTAGATCCAAAAATTATGTTTTATAGAACAAGTTATAATTCTTAGGAAACAATTAAGAGCTTTGGTGTGGGCTTTGAGAATCAATTACAACAGAATGATCAAGATATGTGTAGCAGCACTAATCTTAGTCTAGATTACAAAAAAAGCCGAAATCATAGTGCAAGATTTAGCAAAGTGGTGGAGTTTGAAATTGTTGCTTCTAATAGTTTTGCTTGTTTAAGTTTCTTGGATTATTTAGACATGAGCTCCAATGATAAGGTGGTAGAATGTGGTGATAAGGTCAGTTGTTTGGATGATAAACTGGTGCTAAAGATGGTTTTAATGATATTCCCGATGTTGATAATGATGTCTTACTTCGTGATTCTGCAAAAATGCATAAGGTTTTTTCTTTTAATATGCATAGAGCTATCTCAAAAGATAAAGAGGATGATTATTGCTTAGATGAGGAAGTGGTAGTAGATGATGGTGGCAAAGTGGTTTCATGTGATGGAAATTTTGGAGATGTACACGGTATCAGGGATATCACGCACAATGGATCTCAAGTCAATTCTCTCACTATTTCATAGTTGCATAGGAATGCACATTTCAGTTCAGATATGATACAGGGATACATGAATAAATATACATTGATGTCACCAGGATTGTATTTGCTGATGAATAATAATGGTTCAGTGGAGGAAAGGTTGTCTTGTTAGGTTCATAATTCATTGAGTGATCGGAGAAGTTGTCAGAGTACTATAATTATGGATGTTATAGATAAGGTAGGGAAGTAAGACATTTTAAAGAGTAAAAAATAATTGTTTACTCTGACATAAAGATTTGGGTGGAGCATGTTGTTCAGAGGACAAGGGAGATGGAGATGGTTAATTTGATGCAGGCTGACTGTGACAATTTGTTGAAATCTATTTCTGACTATAGAGAGAAGGATATGGTCAAATGTAATATTTCTAGACATGCTAATCTTAGTGATTATTCTAGCAGTACATTGAAGTGGAAGAATAAACATAACAAGGCTAGGTCACCGTATAGTACAGTTGAATTTTTAAAGCAAGGAGAGGTTGGTCCTAATTCAAATGATCATAGATTAGTGAAGAGAAGCGCTCATCCTCATAGAATAGATACTAGAGCTTTCGATAGCTTTAGCCCAGTTATGGAATTCCATTTGGGTAGTACATATAGCTCATGTGCATTGAATAATTTGTCCACTAATAATATGAATTTCTTAGTTAAGAACTAAGGATTTATTTTTAATGATATTCAGTTAAACTCTGAATATATTAAAAGTATGGAGTTAGAATGGGTTAGAACACTTGGTTTGTAAGACTAGTTAGTTGGAACATAAGAGGAATATATGATTTAAATAAGTATAGTAAAATTAAATCCCATCTAAGAAAATAACATTGATATAGTATTATTTAAGAAATTAAAATAGAGCATCCTGATAATTGTACCTATAAGAGTCTAGGAGTTCTTTATATTATTCATTGGACCTATCTTCCAGCTAGGGGTAGTGTTGTAAGACTAATGGTAGGTTGGAAAGATGATTGTATTAGAATATTACAATCTATTATTAAAGATCATTTGACGCATTTGATATTTTCTGATATTAGCGATGATTCTATTTTAAATATTATAAATGTGGACCAAATCTAAGATAAATCGTAGGGTTATATGGAACGTGTGTTTAGAATTTAGATCACTCGCTCCGGGACTATGAATTATAAGGGTGATTTTAACGTTACTAGATTTTTGGGTGAAGGATTCCCTAGGGAAGGGGATTTCACTGCAATGGAAGAGTTTAACCAATTTATTGTTAACTATAATTGAATTGAGATAAAAATAAGTAATAGAAAATTTACATGGTCTAATATAAAAGATAATCCATTGATGACTTTGTTAGATAGATTTCTTATAAGCGATGACATAGAAGACAAATATCCTACATGTAAGGTTGTGGGACTTTCGTATATTTATTCGGATCATTGCCCAACTATTCTTTCCTTTTCTAATCTAAATATTGGGAATATAAATTTTATATTTGAAAAGATGTGGTTGTTAGAAAATAATTTTAAAAACTTAATTGAAAAAATGGCTTTCTATTAATATTTACAACTACAGATTTTAAGGAAACATAGCCAAAGTGTTGGTTTGTAAATTTAGAGATTTAAGATTATTTCTTAAGAAATGGATCAAAGATGTTTTTGATAGCATTAGAATTAAAAAAGAAAAATTATTAAATAAAATCTTAAATTTAAATAAAATTGAATAATTAAGAAATTGGAATATTTCAAAAAATATCGTGCTTTCAAATTTAAAAGAAGAATTAAGTAAAATTATTGTGCAAGAAGAAATGATATGGAAACAAAGGTCTATAGTTCAATAGGAGGACAAGGGCGAAACGATACAATTTTTTTCCATAAAGTATCCGATGATAGAAAACGTAGGAATACCATTAATTCCATATTAATTAATGGTATTGAGATTTTTGACCAAATAGAATTTAATAAAGAGTTTTCAAGATTTTATAGAGAAATTTTTGGAACCACACATAGACATAGAATTAAAGCTAATTGGAATTTGCTTTACATTGGGGACACTAGGGTTGATTTAGTAAGGTTAGATAATCCATTCGTGGAAGAGGAAATTTTAAAGGCTATAAAAGATATGTCTAATGATAAAGCTCCAAGTCCAGATGGTTTCCTATTTTATTTTATGAAACTTTTGGAATGTGCTAAAAGATGATATAATAAAAATATTCAATGAATTTTATGATGGTTCACTACAATTAGGTAGATTTAATTTCATATTACATAAGAAATTGGTAATTCTATTATTTTGGTTAATGGTATACTATGGAACCAAATTCAATCAAAACACAAACTTAGACAAGGTGATCCATTTTCAGGTTTATTGTTTAACTTAGTTGCTAATATATTTTTTCTAGGATTATCAAATTGGCTACTAATAATAGCATTTTAGACATTATAGATAATGCGATCGATAGTAATGGCCTTTTTGTTCTACAATTTGCAGATGATACAATGATTTTTACATCACATTTGCCTAGACATTTTATTACATTTAAATTTATTTTATATAGCTTTGAACTTCTTTCTGTTTTAAAGATTAATTTTGACAAAAGCTTTGTTATCCCACCTTTTGGCAAGGCCGTGATACCAAGAACTTAACTGTAAACCAAGGACAGTCCGTCCCGAAGATCGGTTATACGCAGGTTTGCTATGGATATCGATATATTTTTTTCCGAGTCCGGATCAAGCTACAATTGACAAGTCATGACAAGCAAAGCTATGAAAGCCAACGTTCCAAATTTCAAGTTAATCGGAGTTTGTATGCTCAAGATATGATCGATGCAAACTAAGGAAATCAACACAATCGCGTCATTTCGTATCCATCATCATGCGTCCATTTGTTCGTATCCATCCACAAAAGAGCCTTCTTCGAACCCATCAAGCTTCAGCAGTTCGTATCCAGGAAGCCACTGTTCATATCCAAGGCCAAGCAAGGCCGCTATCTGTTCGTATCCACCACATCCTTCGTCGTTCGTATCCATCAAGTTGGAACGACTTCGATCGATGCAAACAAAACCACAGCACTCGATACAAACGAGGCAACTCATCTGATCGATATGAACAAAGCAGTGCGACCGATCGATACGAATAGAGCAGTGTGACCAATCGATACGAACAAAGCAACAATGATCGAGTCGAACAGATCCACTCTGATCGATTCGAACGAAGTAATTGTGAATCTAGTTGAACAAGAATAGATACGAGGAAAACAGCATACGAGAAGCCCAAACTTGCATCGATTCGAACTAGTCGATGCGAAGTGCATCGATTCGAACTGAACAGCCTACCGAAGACTTGAATTCGTATCGACCATAACTCACGATCCATAAGTCCAAATGCCACCAAATTTTCATAGGAGCTTGCGTACATCATCAACAATGTTCATGCTCAATTTCGACTCGATTGGGCCAAACCTTGATCGATACGAAATTGGTTCGTATCGATCACGGACCGAGTGCAAATCACGTAGGATCGATCACGTGGGCCCGACTACGTGTCAGAAGAGGTCTCCCGAGATCTGAGCGAGATATTTGCATCCTACGCCTATAAATAACACCTAGAGCTTACAGAAAAATGATCTTTTGGCTCTCTGACGTCCAGACTCTACCGAAAACATTTTTGCACTACACGGCTGTTGTTGTACTCGAATTTCATCACTGTAATCCACCGTAATCAGTTGTAATCAGCAAGATAACATCAATAAAATCATCAATTTCATAGTGGACGTAGGCAACACGCCGAACCACTCTAAATTTTTGTGTTTCTGCGTACTTTCTTATTTTTTTGAAGTGTTTGTTAGATAATCCTCTTTTTCCATTTAATTTCTTCATTTTATCTCTTCAAACCTTTTCGAAGAGTGTTGTGCCTAATTTTACAAACACTTTGGTGCTTTCACTGAGAGAAAACCTAGTTTTTTCCTTCTGCTCATTGGATCTACTGCCGATATCGGATTGCAAACATCCAAGGAGAAGATCCAGATCCCAATTTCAGAAGTTCTTCCATCCTATTCAGATTTTCTACAAGTCTATGAGAGAGCTTCATCATCCATCGTAGTAAACACAAGGACTACTTCTACAGCTGCAGATCCAGAAGGACGGGACAGACAGAATCCCGTGCAGCCGCTTCCAGCCGATCAGAATGCTACCGGACCATCAGATCTACAAGACCCTGTCACCAGGGAAGAATTTCATATGTTGATGCAAGAATTTACTCAAATCCGCCAACAGCTCACTCAACAGCTCCGTGCTAATGCGGAACTAGCCAACCAACTGAACCGTCCGCGATGAAGGAGATCCAGGAGGGATCAGGCTTCCCATTCCTCCACCGAGAGTTCAGCCTCTTCTGATTATCATCACAGATCTACACGCCCACGACTAGACGGAAGCTACACACAGGCCACTGGGCATCAACACACATTGAATGTTGGGCAACTAAGAGTTAGCCCGTCAACCAGCCATCAGACCGGACCCTCCTCCCTAGGAGGCGCTACCCCGCATCATGTTACTGATAATCGTACTGCGACAGCTACTGATTTACGCGCTGAGACCCGAAATCGGACCGATCTGAACCATCACCAGCGTGATTATCATCCTGAGCCTTATGTCCCCAAAGACATAGAACCAAGGAGGCAAGACATGGACCATCGACAGCGATCGACCCCTCCTCGCATTGTGGAACCCGACCACACCTTGGCCCAACCTGCTCAAAATGTCCAAATGCCCGACTTGTCAGCAATGGTCCGTCAAATGATCCATGAAAGTCAAGGGCTTAGCAATAACGACTGGGGAATCTCCCGGAGTCATACTCCCTTTACTGATGAGATACTTTATGCTGAACCACCTCGGCGATTCAAGATGCCGACTTTGCCCATTTATGAAGGGAACTCTGACCCTAATCAGCATATCCCGAAGTATGAATGGTTAATGAACGCTGCACGAGCTGATGATGCAGTCAAGTGCCGAAGCTTCCCGATTTCACTAGGGGGCATAGCGACTATGTGGTTTACCCGACTGCCACCTCGATCAATCTCATGCTTTGATCAGTTGGCAACAAAGTTTATTGAGCAATTTTGTATGCATGTCGCATGACCATAGGATGTTAATACTTTATCTAGTGTAACTCAAGCTCCTGGAGAGACACTCAGGCTTTATTTAGAGAGATTTCATGTTGCATGTGCTGGGATCAGCAACCCAAATGATAACTCTATTCTTATGGCACTGACTAAAGGGATTGAGCCTGACTCTGAATTCGGCAACTAGTTAGCCGAAAAACCCCCTACATTATTGGACCGTTTCTACTCCAAGGCATCCCAATTCTTAAGAAGGGAGGATGCGAAACAGTCTAGGAAGAAGGATGATGTGGGGCCTAGTATGGAAGGAATTCAAAGTAATATTGCTTTTATACAATCCGGGGAGAGATTCGGAAAAGTGCAATTGAATATTCAAAATAAGCTAGATCAGCAAAAAGGAAATGGTAACCAAAATAGAAAACGGGATCAGAACCGTGGTCCACGACGTAGAGCTCCAATGTTTGATAATTACACTCCTCCGAATACGTCGTTGGAGAACCTATATCTACAAACCTGCAATACTATTCAGCACAAGAAGCCTGCTCTGAAACAGTCTGTGGAGAAGCAAATTCAGACGGGGAAATTTTGTAGATTCCACGAAAATTATGGCCATAACACAAATGAATGTCGTCACTTGCAGGATCTCATCGAAAAGTCGATAAGAGAGAGGAAGTTATAATAGTTTGTGCGGGCACCGCAGTTTGGAGGTGCGGGCCCATTAAATCAAAATCATGTACCGAATCCGGGTAGATAGGAGGAACCCGCTCGTAGTGGCGGGAGGTTGGTGATAAACAACGTTTGTGGTGGTCCTCATCCAGCAGACCGAAGCTGGAAGGAAATAGAGTCGTATGCCAGCTCTATCAGGCATGCAGACTTTGAATGTTGTAGTAATTCTAAAGATGGGGCTCCGACCAAACAGCAAAGAACGATGGCAGATGACATCATATTGCAAGGTCGGGATGCCAACAGGGTCGAAGCCCCCACTATTGATCTGCTTGTCATATCAGCTCAAGTAGGTCCTGCTTGAATGAAGAGGATCTTGGTAGACAGCAGAAGCACTGTGAATATATTTTTTAAACGAGCTTATGACCAAATGAGAATGAAGACTAGAGACTTGAAGCATGTCAGTCTCGCATTCATGGTTTCAACGGGAGTGCAACTATACCCACTGGAGTGGTGGAATTGCCAGTGGAGTTGGGAATTGGTGAATGCCGGAGAGTCCTTATACTGCAGTTTGTTGTGTTGGATATAAACTCCCCTTATAATGCTTTCTTGGGCCAACCAGCCCTAGCCGAATTCAGGGCTGCCATCACCCCATGGTGTTTGACTTTGAAATTCCCTACCGACAATGGTGTCGGAGTTGTTCAAGGAGATCAAGCCGCAGGGCGAGCCTGTTATGTTGCTGAGCTGTGCAAGGCGCAGCAGAAAGAAAAAGGAAAGGGCGTAGAGGAATCTCTCTGCGTCCGCTTTGTTGATAATTGACAATTAGCGCCTAGGCCCGGGCCCGGGCACTCCAACCAATTCCGAAGAGATCTTGACCCGAGAGATACCAAAAGTGAAGATGAAGGTAAAGACAGTCAAGCTTCTCCGGCCGAACTAACGATCGATGTTCCAATCGACGATAATGATGACTCGAAAATGATAAAGATTGGATCTTAGCTAAGCCAACAAATGCAAGAGGAATTGGTTGAATTTCTCCAGGTAAACCTTGATGTGTTTTCCTGGACGCGCTCTGATATGTGTGGGATCTCGCCGGACATCGCGAGCCACACATTGAACATTGACCCGCGGTACGTCCCGGTCAAGCAAAAAAGGCGTGGTATGGATCCAGAGAGATCTGCCCCCCTTAAAGAAGAGGTAGACAAGCTTAAGACAAATGGGTTCATTCGAGATGCATTATACCCGGAATGGGTGTCCAATCCTATACTAGTACGAAAGCCAAATGGGAAATGGAGAACATGTGTTGACTACTCGGACTTGAATAAAGGTTGCCCCAAAGATAGTTTTCCACTTCCACGAATTGATCAACTTGTAGACTCAACGGCTGGACATGAACTTTTATCCTTCATGGATGCGTACTCTGGCTATAATCAAATACCCATGCACCTGCCCGACCGGGAGCATACTAGCTTCGTAACCAATATGGGACTCTATTGCTATAAAGTTATGACTTTTGAACTCAAGAATGTTGGGGCCACTTATCAATGGTTAGTTAATCGAATGTTCGCTAACCAGATTGGAAAGACCATGGAGGTATATGTGGACGACATGCTAGTCAAGTCGCGATTTTCCACCGATCACATCAGAGACCTGGAGTCAATGTTTAATATCCTCCAAGAATACATAATGAAGCTCAACCCATTGAAATGTCATTTTGGGGTAGCATCCGGCAAATTCCTTGGGTTTATTGTCAACGCTCTAGGAATCGAAGCCAATCCCGAAAAGATATGGGAAATCAGAAATCTTGAAACTCCGAAAACTATAAAGCAAGTCCAGAGTCTCAACGAAAATGTTGCAGCACTGAGCAGGTTCATTTCAAAGTCCACTGACAAGTGCATTCCCTTCTTCGATCTGATCCGAAAGGGAAAACGAAACTTTGAATGGACTACGGAATGTGAGGGCGCATTCCGAGCACTAATTCAACATCTCTCCACATTGCCAATCTTGTCAAAGCCTAGCGATCATGATAAATTGTACATTTACTTGGCGGTATCAGAAAACGCAATCAGTGCTGCCCTAGTTCGGGAGGAGGACCGAATACAAAAGCCGGTCTACTACATAAACAAGCGGCTAATCGGAGCTAAGAGAAATTATCTAAAGCTAGAGAAATTGGCTTATTGTCTTGTTATTGCCTGGAGGAAGCTCCATCCGTATTTCCAAGCTCACCCAATCACCGTTTACACCGACCGGCCGTTACGACAGGTCCTTACGCGGCATGAGACGTCTGGTAGGTTACTCAAAAGGAATATCGAGTTAAGTCAGTTTGACCTTACTTATACTCCAAGGCGAGCCATCCAAGGACAAGTCCTAGCAGATTTCATAGTTGAATTTACCATCCCAGAGGACTTGCGCGAAACCAGTGAATCTCTCAAGTATATCTGGAAGCTGCATACAGATGGTGCATCAAATGACCATTGCTCAGGTGCATGGGTTGTACTTGAAACTCCTGAAGGTCGATCTATATGTTATGCTCTAAAGTTCAACTTCCGTGCAACTAATAACGAAGCCGAATATGAAGCCCTACTGGCTGGATTGAAACTTGCAAGAGACTTGAGAATCATTGTAGTGGAAATTTACTGTGATTCGCCATTGGTCGTTTGTCAGGTTAGCGGGGAGTACCAAACCAGAGATCGAAGACTGGCCGCTTACCTTGCTCAAGTTCAGGAGACATTGAATCAGTTTGACTATTATGCTATTTATTACATAACACGAGAACACAACCAGAAAGCTGATTCGTTGGCAAAGCTAGCCAGTACAGGTAAAGCACACCAGATGGGACTTGTTCCCATAGAGACATTATCTTTGCCAAGCATTGATCAGATGGAAACCGATTGGATATTTAATGTCGTTTCCGAGAGGGAGTCATGGATGACTCCGTTTAGAAATTATCTCGAGCATGGAACCCTACCAGAGCACAGGAGTGAAAAGAGACAGATCCTTCGAAAAGCTTCGCGGTTCACTATTCAGAATGGAGTCATGTATAGAAGAGGATACTCTGTTCCTTTACTCCGGTGTATCGCTCACGATGAAATCAAATGAGTATTGCATGATGTGCATGAAGGAGAATGTGGCGATCACACCGGGGGCAAGCTCTTGCCAAAAAAGTACTTCGATACGGATATTATTGGCCGACTGTAAATCGTGAAGCATCAGATTATGCCAAGAAATGCGATAAGTGTCAGAAGCATGCTTGAATTCCTAGAGCCTCACCTACCGAGATAACATAAATGGTCAGCCCTTGGCCATTCGTAGTATGGGGCATTAATATTATTAGCTCTTTACCTCTAGCCAAAGGTGGTGCGAAGTACGCCATCGTAGCAGTTGATTACTTTACCAAGTGAGTGGAAGCCGAGCCCCTTGCTACAATCACGACGAAGAAGGTGATCAACTTTGTAGTGCGCAACATCATCTGTCGATTTGGTCTCCCACGTACTATCATCATTGATAACGGGACCCAATTCGACAGTGCCGAATTTAAGGATTTCTGTCAACGATTCCACATTCAGGAGAAATTCTCCGTAGTCGCACACCCTCAAGCGAATGGACAGGTTGAAGCTGTTAATAAAGTTATAAAATCCATTCTGAAGAAACGACTGGAAAAATCCGAAGGCAGATGGGTCGATGAACTTCCTATGGCCCTATGGTCCTACCATACAACCCATAAGTCCACGACCGGTCACACTCCATTCTCTCTCTCTTATGGTTCAGAAGCTATTATTCCAGTCGAATTAGAAGTACTTTCTCATCGTGTGACATACTACGATCCAAAGACAAATGCTATATTACTTAATGAATCTCTCGATTTTTTGGATGAGAAGCGTGAAGAGGCTGACTTGAGGGCAGCTGCATATCGAAGTCGAGTCGCCCGATTATACAATGCCAAGGTTCGACCCCGAACCTTTGAACTTGGTGATCTCGTACTCAAAAGAATTTATCCGATCCCTTCGCATATGAAGCCAACTTGGAAAGGACCATATGTTATTGAACGAAAGCTCGGAGATGGCACATTCAAATTATCGACCGTTGACGGTCTCACTCTTCCGAGAGCCTTGAACAGCTAGAGTCTTCGTCGCTACTACACATAACAGGCTCTGTTTATTTATTCAGTCTATTTTTCATTTGCAATTTGTTTCTGCATTTTGAAATTGAATTTTTAATAAGGGAACTAACTTTGCCGTATTTTCTTATTTCAGCAATAAAGTGCAATCTCTTCGAGCAAGAGCTGTGATTTACTTGAAATACTTCATATGACCATCACTATGCACGGAGAGCTAAGTTCCATCATACGGTGGAATTTATTCAAATAAGGAGTGACTATGATACGACCGGTCACTCACTAAGTGAAACCCGAGCTCGGGGACAAGCCATCATACTAAAGTCAAAAAAGGATTGATACACAACAATCCTTTACATAACTCCAGATTCTCAAAGTGCGAACTGGAGTATAAACTTACAAATACGGTTTCGAAGAGGGTGGATCCGTCCACCTAACGACTTCGCCCGTAATCGAACCAAGTTTGAGAAGGATGGACCCGTCCATCTAACGACCTCACTTGTTAACTTAGGGTGGATGTGATCCGACCATTCACGATCCTGATACATCTTTCGTTCCCGGAGTGCGAACGAAATCTTAAAAACTCACAACAGATGTGATTGACCATCTTTTTACCAACTCCGGATTCCCAGAGTGTGAACCGGAGTATAAACATCAACTAACTCTAAGTTCCCAGAGTGCGAGCTGGAGTATAAACATTGCTTGGCTCCGGGTTCCCAAAATGTGAACCGGAGTATCAACATAAACACCAACTCCAAATTCCCAAAGTGCGAATTGGAGTATAAACGTTAACTTAAAATCCCCGGAGAGTGGATTGAAGTTTGGACATGAGCCGGATTGGAAATGACCATTTGTAAAATAACTTAAATCCCCAGAGCGCGGATATAATCATCGATAAAAGAGCGAGTGTGATTCAACCACTCGAATTCTCCGCATTTTGGCAATCAATTCAACGATGCTGAGCATGATGCATTAAAGGTGAAGTACGACCGCGATCTGATCTTTTCAACTCATCCCTGAAACTGGGGGCAGAACTTAAGTGTTAATCGCTGATTGAAGCAGTACAATATCGGAGTTCAACTTAATATCCTGTCATGACTTGTGGCCATGACTTTAGAGCTTGACGGTTAAACTCAAACGAGATTCAAAAGTTGAAACTTCACAGGTGTACTGAACAAGGAATTCAAATGCTAGAACGCTTAAGCAAATAAACACGCATCAAGTTCAAAGCAAAATAAATTTTCATTTCAACTATCTGTGAAAAGAAATTATGTACAAGTTGATTCCAAAATTCCTACTAGCGGGGGCCGAACCCGCATCTATACATGGCCTACGAAAGAAAAACGAAAGTAGATTCCTATTTATCTACCAAAAATAAACCGAAGAAGCACGTCTACTCTCTCTTCTTTTTCAGCTTCTTCTTCGGTGTGGACCCATTGGAGCTGCCACTTATTTTTCTTTTCGAGCCTTTGCCCTTCGTTGGCTGATCTCCAGGAGGGGCATGATATCAACTTCCTCATCCGAGCTCAAGTGAACGGGAATACTCCTTGAAGGTGGAGTCAGAGGAACTGGATCGATTATAGGAGGCAGGATAGGCACACTGGTATCAGTAACTGTACCACCATGTGATATCATCCTTAATAGGGCTGGACCAGGTGCCGCCATCCCACCTCCAAAATTACCACCACGAGCCGCTGCCTCCATTTCAACGTTGATTTCGACCAATATTTCTTCTTCATTAATTACTTGGGCCTCGCTGGGAGCATCAGTGATTGGCATTGAAGAGCCAGTAGTAGGTATACTTCCACCCATAACAAATGGTAGGTCTGCAAAGGGGTCGCTGTGATGACCGAGGAGTTCCTCCATCATCTGCACGTCAAAAATAAGCGTGATCTCCTGCGTTCCATCAGTCGGTGCAGTTGTAGTTATGGTGGTCGCTTCAGTGATGATCGCCTCATGTGCTTGATGTGATTCTTGAGTTGCAGGAGGCACGATTGGTGTAACTCTAGTCCTTGTATAAAGAAAAAAGGAGAACTGTTAGTAACTACTTCGGATGACAATTCCAATTTTGGATAAACATAGAGAATGTTCAGAGTACCTTCCTTAGTTTGACTCATGGACGGCTGAACGGCTTCAGAAACCTATTCTCTAATCGGAGACAACTGCGGCTGATCCGGATTGTAAGCAGGAACTGATTAGGAATCAACCACAGGTGCAGATTCAGGCTGGGTTGGCACAGGAACTTCAGCACTTACATCGTGGTGCTCAACACCTGAACCTTCTTCGGCTACGAGTGTTGGGTGCCGAGCCTTTCTTTTTCATGTGAAATCATCGACTCGTGGAGAATCTTTCGTTCATCTTCATTCAGCACACGATTCTCAAGCTCAAACTCATCGATTGATTCACCCAGATGCACCGCCTTCTCCTCCTCAACCAATTGGCCCCAGGCATTGTACAAATGTGTCGGGTAGTCGTCGAGCCAGGCTAGATTTCTGTGCCTCGGTACGTTAGCGTTGTAAGTTATCAAGAGATCTTTATGTCCGTCTCCAGCCTAGACTCAGCCGATTTAATTTTCTCCTCGACCTCAGTCTCCACCACACGGAACTTAGCCGTTGCAGCGTCCCGTTCGCCCCGAAGCACAACGGCCTATTCACAAGCCTCTTAGCAGCTCTATTTGCATCATCTTTTTCTTTGATGATTTCGGAAAATTTAGCTTTAAGCTCAGCAAGTTCTTTCAGAGCAGCGTCCCATTCAGCGGTGACCATGGTGTTTCGGTGGCCTATCTGCTCCACCAAGGCGAAGTGCGTCTACCTCATCCTCTCCATTGCCAAGTTCGCCTCATCGGCCTTTTTGGTGGCCTCTATCTCTAATTTCCGAGAGCACTTGGCTTCATCATTAAGCACTTGGATGATGCGGTCCTTTTGGGCGAGATCAGATTCTAATTTTCGATTATTTTAGCCCGTTCGAAGGCCACCTTCGACGCTTTCTTTGCAGCCTTTGCCCACTCTTTATACTGGGAATAGATATCATGAATGTAATCATACATTGTGTTCTCTGCCTCCGATGGAATTCTCTTTAAGTGAGGGGGGAAAATGTAGCCGTCAAAGCATATGTTTGGGAAATCTTTCTTTAGCCGAGCAATTTTAATAGCCCCTTCCCCAGTGGGCTCGGTGATGGCTTGTTCAATGACGGCTGGAGGCTCAACCTTGGTTCTATGGCGTTGCGACTCGGACCGAGAAGCATGTGAAGATGGTTTGTGACGAGGGGGCTCTATCGGCTATTTTCCTTGGCCCGAAGGTTGTGTAGGGATTCAAGGAGGAGGAGAGCTGGATCGGGATCGATGTTTGTAGTCCCTATCCCTATCTCTCTCATGATGTTCCTGGCTAGAGTACCCGCGATCGCGGTCTCTATCTTCCTCTCTCCTACGTGACTCATAATATGAAGAAGATCGGCGATCTGAGCGAAGACTCCTTAACATCGACCCTCGTTCGGACATCGTACCTGTAAAAAAGAAAGAGAAACAGACTTAGTGGTTTCTTGAATTGAACAACTTATGATTGGAAATCATGTAGTGCCATGAAGTGTGTATGTATGTGCAACCCCCCGACCAACCGGAAATGTCGGCCGCACTTATAGGAAGCGACTCGCTTAGGTCAAGAGCACTATCAAGCTCCTCCAACCCGGTGTCGTGTTGAAGTGATATGTAATCCGGAATCGGAATATCGGCAAGCCCTTCAAAAGGACTCTCTGTTGGCGAGGAAGGAGCCTCTGAGATTCTAATGTCGGGAATCGGCAAGGAAACCACAACTGATTTCCACCTCGAAGATTTAGGACATTTGTAAGCAGCGGCCTTGCCTTTTCTTCTTCCTTTTATCGCTTGAAATCCGGCCGAAGACCCAACAACAAGTTCATCGTCTGTGGTCGTTCTCTCTTCATCACCCCTTCAGTTATTAAGACCCCTGGTGTTTTGTTTTCAACTGCTTCTTCGGAGCCGCTCTCAGTGTCCCTTAAAGCCTTATGCTTTTATTCCGCTCAATCAGTCCGATGATTCTCAAATTTCTGTCAGTTAGAACCGAACCGATGTCCCTCATTTCACTTGGAACTTCTTGAAGGACCCTTACTATTTCTTCGAAGTACCCGCCTTCAGGTCGTGAAATTACGGCTGTAAAGAAAAGAAGATATTAGTTTTACATCAACTATTATTATCTTGATAACTCTTGGAGAAGACTGCAACACTTACGTCTGACTAACCATCGGTTGGCAAATCCTGGGGGGCATCGGATGTAGAACCATTCTATTTTAAAGTAACTCAGCCTTGTCCAGGATTCGGTTACTACTTGACAACTCCTAACCGCCTCCAGGAATGTATAAGATGGGCTATGTCCCCTACTCTTGATGTTAAAAGGATATCTGATCTCTGTTGGAGCCGGTGGCCGAAAGAGATGCTCCATGAATACAATAAATAAAATGTTCAGCGTAGCATATCCGTTGGGGTGTAGTTGTGATGGAGCGATTTCGAGGAAAGACAACACTTCCCTAATGTATTGATTGAACGGAGGAATTGTTCCTGCTGTGCACGCATGATGATTGAAGGCAGTAAACCCCTCTTGGGAGCATGTGGTCTATCATTTGGTCCCGGTAATAGTACATCGTCCAACGAAAAACCGGGCCTTAGGCATATATGACCCAACATGTCTTCGAACATGTTAGACGGCACGGAATCCTGTGGATTCATGATAAACCTGGCCCCAGGCAGCTCGTACGGAGCTGGGTCTATAACTTCGGCCGCTATGGCCGGAATCTCTAGGACAAAAGGAGATGAATCTTGAAGCTCTTGTTGTTGTGAACTTGTGGATTCCATAGCTAATCAACTTATTAGAAACCATCATTAGACAATAAAAACCCAAGTGTTCCACTGTGCGATGTGCGTGAATGTGAATGTGCAAGTGCAGTGCTACATGTTACTTGAGAAATTCTAAAGAGTTAAAGAAAATATGCAAATAACAAGACTTCGAGATTTAACCGGAGTAACCGTCATCGTTGACCATCACAGCCGTGCCATTCAGACTTTGAAGACCGATACGAGTTAAAGTTCGTTAAAATTGTGTTAAGTTACGGTTCCATCGACGAGCTTCGAAAGGCGGTCAAATATGCAGTGAATTGGTTAAGTCAGATTGTGCAAGGCGGAAGCTCATCGGAGTCATGTGTTCGAGACTACAAGGGATTTCGAGTTCGACAAGATTCGACTCGTATCGATCACCCCAACTCCAATTCGTATCGGTCAAGGGGGGTCGTTCGTAACCATCAAGTGTACGTTCGTATCAATCTCCTGACAAACAATTCGTATCGATCAAGTACGACACCTTCGTATCGATCAGCAAGTCCAAGCATTCGTATCGATCACCTCGACTCGATGCGAAGCACTATCATCAATCAATCCGAAGGTCTCCACTTCTTTGTTACGAAATCTCATCACCTAGATCGATTCGAACGCTCCTACTCCGGGTTGATACGATTCGTACTTCCTCCTCCATCGACACGAAGTGAAGGCCAAACCATTCCTCCGCAAGTTCTTCGTATCCCCCCACACTTCGTCTTCTCTAAAGCTTTACAAAAACTCCTCCTTCTTCGACCTCATTTCGATCATCTCCTGCCACCACTTCATCAGAACCTGCCACGGAAACAAGGGGAACGACAAAGAATTTCGAGTCTTTTCGTTTTCGATGCAAATTCATGTTTCGATTACCTGGCCTAAGCGATTGGTTGGAGGAATCGGCGAGTCAATTGATTCGGAGACAAAGGCAGTTTATTTTTCTTAGTTTCTCGATCGATACGAAGAGAGGTTAAAAAGTAGAAAGCAAGTAAAGATTTGCCTAAGTACGAAACGGTATTTATATGAACCAAGGAAGGAAGAAAGACGATTCGAATCCCGGTCATCGCGACCGCTTCCAACTGGTTCCTCCCTAGATCGATGCGAATTAGCCATTCGTATCCATAGACTTGGGTTTTCATCGATACGAAAGTTGCAACGAAGATTTTTCTGAATCACCAGATTCCATCGATACGAGACGTTTGTTCGTATCCATCGTTTTCGTCTCCATCTAAGGCGCATCGACGTGAACTGTATTGTTCGTATCCATCAACATACAACCCATATAGGCTCGTATCCATCGACACGAATAGTGCATAGGGGACCAGTCGATCTGTTCGCATCCTTCATTAGTCTATCAATACAAACTGCAACATCGTATCCATCATCTAGAAAATTGTAGGAAAGTTCACAACCATCGATGCAAAGATCATCACAGAATAATGTTTGGATAATTCGACTCTATCAATACGAGAACAATCTTTCACCTTTTACATCGATCCAGGAGAGGATCGATACGAAGGGACAATCCAAAACAACCATCAAGCGTGGTTACAACTCAAATTTCACATCGATTCAGGAGAGGATCGATATGGAATTCGATACGAGAAAACCGACAACAACTTATGAACGTGTAAACGTCAACAAGAGTCAGGCTAACGTATATGCTTGTACGTCGGACTAATTTTCAATTTTAAAATTTCACAGGTCGTATGCCCACCTGATGTTCAATTACAACTACAAACAGCTAATCTATATCATACAACAATCAGCTACAATAACAAACAGTACAACAGTTGGCAGTCTACAGCTCATAATTTATGTCTCTATGGATCAATCAAAGATTACAACTTCCAACGAGGAGACGATAACCGTTTAACAAGTTAGATGTAACTATTCAGAGTGAAGATTGCAGTTTTCAAAGCACGTCTTGTTCTCACAAGACGTACTTTGGGGGGCAAATGTTATCCCACCTTTGGGCAAGGCGGTGATACCAAGAACTTAACTGGAAACCAAGGACAGTCCGTCTCGAAGATCGGTTATACGCAGGTTTGCTATGGATATCGATAAATTTTTGTCCGAGTCCGGATCAAGCTACAATTGACAAGGCATGACAAGCAAAGCTATGAAAGCAACATTCCAAATTTCAAGTCAATCGGAGTTCGTATGCTCAAGATATGATCGATGCAACTAAAGAAATGAACACAATCGCGTCATTTCGTATCCATCATCATGCGTCCATTTGTTCGTATCCATCCACAAAAGAGCCTTCTTCGAACCCATCACGCTTTAGCAGTTCGTATCCAGGAAGCCACTGTTCGTATCCAAGGCCAAGAAAGGCCGCTATCTGTTCGTATCCACCACATCCTTCATCGTTCGTATCCATCAAGTTGGAACGACTTCAATCGATACGAAAAAAACCATAGCACTCGATACAAACGAGGCAACACATCTGATCGATACAAACAAAGCAGTGCGACCGATCGATATGAACAAAGTAGTGCAACCAATCGATACGAACAAAGCAACAATGATCGAGTCGAATAGATCCACTCCGATCGATTCGAACGAAGTAATTGTGAATCGAGTCGAACAAGAATAGATACGAGGAAAACAGCATACGAGAAGCCCAAACTTGCATTGATTCGAACTAGTCGATGCGAAGTGCATCGATTCGAACTAAACAGCCTACCGAAGACTTGAATTCGTATCGACCATAACTCACGATCCATAAGTCCAAATGCCACCAAATTTTCACAGGAGCTTGCGTACATCATCAACAATGTTCATGCTCAATTTCGACTCGATTGGGCCAAATCTTGATCGATACGAAATTGGTTCGTATCGATCACGGACCGAGTGCAAATCACGTAGGACCGAGTGCAAATCACGTAGGATCTGAGTAAGATATTTGCATCCTACGCCTATAAATAGCACACCAGAGCTTACAGAAAAAGGATCTTTTGGCTCTTTGACGTCCAGACTCTACCGAAAACATTTTTGCACTACAAGGCTGCTGTTGTACTCGAATTTCATCACTGTAATCCGCTGTAATCAGTTGTAATCAGCAAGGAAACATCAATAAAATCATCAATTTCATAGTGGACGTAGGCAACACGCCGAACCACTCTAAATTTCTGTGTTTCTGCGTACTTTCTTATTTGTTTTTGAAGTGTTTGTTAGATAATCCTCTTTTTCCATTTAATTTCTTCATTTTATCTTTTCAAACCCTTTCGAAGAGTGTTGTGCCCAATTTTGGTACAAACAAGCTTAGTTTTAATATTAAATGACATAGACAATATCGTAAACCAAATTGCGTGTACATTGAATTATAAAACATTGAAATTTCCTATAGAATATTTAGGCTTCTTAATTAGGCCACAAAAACTTAAATATGATGATTGGAATACCATTATAGATAAAATTAATTAGAGATTGTCCAAATAGAATGGTAATTTTTATCGAGAACGGGTAGGATTGTTCTTATTAATTCAGTTTTATCTACATTACCCATTTATTGGATGCCATTTTATCTTTCTCCTCAATGGGTAATAGATAAAATTGATAAAATTAAAAAAGAATTTTTATGGAGTGGAGATAATCCAAACAGTAACTCTAGATATCTTATAAATTGGGAAATAGTTTGTAAGTCTAAAAACGAGGGGTGTTTAGAAATTATAAATTTACATAACTTAAATATATCCCTATTAGGAAAATGGATATGTAAATTTAATGATAATAATAAAAACTTGTTATGGAAAGAATTAATATCGAACTAATTGTATGGAGGTAATTTAATTTATACCATTCTTCTACAAATAATATGAACAATATATCTCACTTTTGGAAATCGATAATTTTAAATTTTGATATATATAATTTAGGAATTAATAATGTTGTACATTCTAATAATAACACCTCGTTTTGGCATGAATGCTGGTTATCAGTTATTCCACTTAAAGAGGAAATTAAAGAATTATATGAAATATACAATTTTATAATGTACTAATTTTTGATATTTATAGGCCTAATTTAAATTTTCCTTGACAATTTAATTTTAATCATACATTGATGAGAAATACTTTTGCACAATTTGCTTTACTGTGTGCTAAATTAGAATTATGTACTATTGATAATAAAAAGAATATTAAAACATGATATTGGGATATTAGTAAGGAATACACATCTCGTTTATTTTATAAGTTCATAAATTTTTTGGGATTTAAATTGAAAATATTAAATACATTTAGTAAATGAGTGCTCCACCTAATGCTAAGGTGCATATATGGTTATTTACATGAGAAGTTAAATAATACAACAACAACTAAGCTAATATTCCCAAGCAAATAAGGGTCGGCTAGAGATGGAACCCAAAAGTAAATGACAAAGTTAATTTAAAAGTAATAATAACAATAATAGGTTTATAAAATAAAGATAAAAATAAAATAAAGTAAAATAATTACACTAAAAAAATCCTAGCTCATGGTTCTAGTACGTGGATCGCTAGCTTCCAAGCGCTCCTGTACGACACCATCTCTTCGGGTATATTCCAATCCCTCAAGTCCCTTTTTACTACTTCATCCCATGTTAACCTTGGTCAACCTCCACCTCTCTTTGAGCATTTGATGCATTTTGTAATCTCAATGCGCACACGAGCCTCGGAAGGCCTCTGATGTGCACGTAAATGTGCATATTTTTACCACCATATTTAATCTATTTAAATTAAATAAATGATCATATCGGGTATTTTAACTTGTTTAAACCAAAATTCAAATTATTTTCAAATTGTCACATATTCATCTTCATATAGGGGGAAAATGGTCATTTTTGTGCATTTATTAAATTGTGAAAATTTACTTGGAATTCTATGTTGTTTTGTAGGAAATTTAGTGAATTTTACAAGTGGCTTAAAGAAGGTAAGCATGCGCAAGAGTGAATACAAAGGAATGGAGATGGAAATAATTCAAAGTGATAATCATGGAGGACCTCACTTACCCACATACCTTAATGTACACTTAAAAGCTAATACACATGCTAAAAGGCCATTAAATCTTCATGCACACTTAATGGATGATTATTTGAAGTTAATGATAACTTGGCCACCAGACTTCCTAAGGCGGCATTTTGGGTAGTTCCCAAAAAAGTGAATTAGGGTTTTAAACTTGTATAAATACCCCTTATGTTTCATGTAACCCTTTCTCTTCCCTTAGTACTCTTATGCCCTTTTCTCTTTAGTTTTATTTTAGAAATAAAATGAGAGCTCTCCTTCTTTTCGTGGCTACTTAGCTATTTCTTTTATGTACTTTTCTTTTATGCAAGTTAATACATGTTCTTTTCCTTTCCTTGTTTATTTCCTTTCATGTTAGTAGTGTAGATTTATTTATTTATGCAAGTAGATTAGTTTTTCTTTTCATTTTGCTCTCTTTTTCTTCTTGTTTATTCTATGTTGCAAGATACATTTGTTGATTTGATAACAAATATGGGAGCCTAATCCCTTCATTTAGGGGTAATGAAGCTCTCTAGTATGTAGATGCAACATTTTGATGTTTATGTTCTCTTTTAGTGCTTAATGGAAACATTTGAAGTGGTTTAATGTTGTTGTTTAGCATTGAATTTGATAGTCTATATTGTTGACACCAAATAGGTTATGTTTAAACAAACATAACACAAATTGCCTCTTCATCTAAATATGATTATGGCAAAGAAGTGAATGTTGATATTAAAATTTTATGGCTTATATTTCTAAACAAGAGTTAATATGCCATGCTTAAAATAGATTTTGCTTTCAACTTTGTTGTCATATTTCATGAGAATTAAATGTGTATTAGTGGTTGTGTTATAGTTTGATGGTTTATATTGGGCTAATTAATAGCACAGATATACCATACTTATGATAAGCACATCAACTAATCTCACTAATGACCAAAAGAGAGATCATAATGTTTAACGGCAAACTTTCTATCGATTTAGAAAATTGCCGATAAATTTTGAATTAAATTTAACCGCAAGCGCACGGCGTACAATTTTAGTACATGGCGAGTACGGGTCGATCCGTAGGGAATTGTTTTAGAATTTAAAATTCAATTCAATCAAATTAGACCAAAGTGAGAGGAAATTGTTAACTACAAAAATAAAGCTAAACTAGAATTAAAATGTGTTTTAAAAACTATTAGACTAGAGAACAATTTAGAGGCACATCCACTCTCATATGTTTGTAAATCAACAAACAAATAATTTATGGTCTCTAGCTTTGATATTAAGTGAAATAATTGTTGTATTTATTATAATTATGGTTTATTTATGTTATTAATTAACATAACTCAAACCATCAAACTATAATACAACAAATAAACCACTTATCAATTCTCATGAAAATGAAGCCAAAGCAAAAACTATTTTAAGTATGATCTATTTACTATTGTAACTAGTAATATAGATCATCAAATTTCATTTTTACTTTCATTTCAAAATCAAAAATTAATTAGCAAATGATGATGTAAATTGTGTTTATGTTGAATAAAAATAGCACATTTGCATAAGCAATATAAGCTATCAAACCCACTTGTCTGAACTTACATCAAAATTCACTTTCATGAAGCACAAGCTAAAGAGATCATAAATCATAAAAATGTTGAAATTACATAATATTTGAGAGCTTCATTACCCCTAAATTGAAGGGGTTTAGCTATTCATTTGTGTTATCAAATCAACACATGTAAGTTTCAACATTGGAAAGAAAAGAGAAGTAGAAATTAAACAAAGGAAATGAGATTAACTACTTGCATGAAATAGCATCAAACTAATTGCATGAATGTAAATCTAAGCTATGAACATCAAAAGAAAGAGAGCATAGAAATAAACATTAACAATAAAACAAAGAAAAACATGTAGAAAAGAAGGGAGAAAGAGGCTTAGAAGCCATTTTTATTTCATGTAACATTGAGCTTACAATTTGCTTGCTTAATTTCCTAATTAATGTGAAAAAGTAGAAGATATTTACATGTACATAAGAGGGCTATTTATACATGCATAAAACCCTAATTCAATTTTTAGGGTGCTTCCTAAAATGCCCTTTAGGAAGTGTGGCAACCAAGTAACCATTAGCCACTAATTAATCCATCATTTAATGTGCATGAAGCTTTAACCTCCACTTAGTTGTCCATTAGCTTCTAATTGTAGATTTAGGTAAGTGGGTGGGGTCCTCCATGATCCTGAACTTGAATTATTTCCTCTTCATTCCTTTGTATTCCCTTGTGCATGCATATATCATCATGAATCCCTCTTCCATATGCATCAAAATTTCCCATAAAAATCATAAAGAATGTCCAAGTAAAAATTCTCAAATTGACATATGCACAAAAATGACCATTTTGCCCCTGAATGAAGATGAATATATGATGATTTGAAAATAATTGAATTTTGGTTTTAAACATGTTAAAATGCCCAAATATAATATTTATTTAAATAAAAATAGATAAAATATGGATGTAAATATACGCACATTTACGTGCACATCAAATACCCCCACACTTATCTTTTTATTCGTCCTTGAATAAAGGAAAACTAAGATAAATCTGTTTTCGTAGGGAGCACGATTGCATTGAGCGTATGCAACAATCCGTTAAACTTCTGGGTGTCCCCAGTAGGATGAGTGTTGTCTCGTGAGGGTTTTCAGCGGATACTACACACAAAATCCAAATGCAAAGTGAAAACATTTACAAAGTGCAAGATTTATTTACAATGGGATGAATGCAAGTTTTTGAAAATATTTACAAATGAAGGATTCACTTTCAAATCGACACTCATAAGTTAAATATTGGTTTTGGTCATAATCTTGAAAATTTAAGTCATTTACTCGTCAAAATTTCCAACAAAAATTAAGTTATCATAGCAAATAGATAATAGTTTAACTCGATGTTTGGGTCGATAATATAGTGTAACTATGAAATAGATCCTTAGTTGATTATCAAAGTTTATCAAAGTGGTATTTTCATTTCTTTCCAATAACAAGTCAAATTAAACAAGTTAAAATGATGCTTGGATTTCAATTTCTTACTCTCACTTATTTGAAAATTTTATTGATATTAACAATATTTACATATTCCTAACTCAGGTAAACTAAGGCAAGATATATTACCCATGCACTGCCTTGCGGACTGATGTGAGGGGAATACAGAGCGTGGCGAGTGAACACACAAGTGTGAACACTTATCGACTGTAGGCGTTATTAAAAAGAATTTTTATATACATACACCTAACTCGGATAAACTGAGACCAGATATACCGATCGTGCACTGCCTTTCGGGCTTACGTGATAATGGTACAGAGCATGGCGGGTGAACACACGAGTGTGAACACATGACTCTAGGTGTTAAAAATATATACATATATAGAAATATATTTTTTTGTTTTTTTATCTATCTATATATATATATTGAAAGAGTGAGTTTTGCAAAATCATCTTAGAACCATTTAACTTAGAAGATAAAAATGTTATATCCTTTACTTTAAATTTACCACTTTTTTTAAACAAAGATTTTCATTTAGATTATATTTCATAATTAACACATATGATTCTTCCTATATACTAGTTAAACCATTGTTATTTGTAATCAAACTTCATTTTTATTTTTGTTAAGACAAATAAATTTTCATAAATTTCAATTTATTAACCAAAACTTATACTTATCCTATAGTGTTTCTTCAAAAATAAATCAAAATGCTAAAAAGAAAATGTTTTCGAGATTTAGAAATTTTGAGATTTTTTCTTTTTTTTAGTTAAAAGAAAATGAAAATGCCATGAAGAACTAAAAAAATGCAAATGAGACTCCCCCCACACTTAATTTTGACTGCGTCCCCACAGTCAATGCATGCTATAATAAGTGTAATGGGGAAAACTATGTACATATTTATAAAAGAGGGTTAACATTGTTACTAGACGTAGCTTGGCTCATGAAGGATCATGAGCTCCTCCTCTTGGTTATTTGGCAATTCCAAGAAAGGTTTCAAAGGATGACCGTTTACTTTGAAAATCGATCCATCCCTGGGGTTTTCTATTTCTACGGCACCACGTGGAAAAACAGTTCGTACCACAAATGGTTCGGTCCATCTTGATTTAAGTTTCCTAGGTAATAATGAAGTCTTGAGTCATATAAAAGAAATTTCTGGTTAGGTGAAAACGTTTTCCTTAGGATTGACTTGTCATGAAAAACTTTGGTTCTTTCTTTATAAATTTTCTCATTTTCATACGCGTCGTTCCTAAGTTCTTCTAGTTTGTTGAGTTGTAATTTTCAGTTTTCGCCAGCTTTCTCAAGATCAAAGTATAAGTTCTTTATTGCCCACAACACTTTGTGTTCGATTTCAACGGGTAAATGCCAAGCTTTACTCTAAACTAAACGAAATGGGGACATTCCAAGGTTAGTTTTAAAAGCAGTACGGTAAGCCCAAAGCGCGTTGGTCAATTTCTGAGACCAATCTTTTTGATTTTTGTTGATAGTTTTCTCCAAGATTTATTTTATTTGATGATTCGAAACTTCAACTTGCCTACAAGTTTGAAGATGATATGGAGTGGATAACTTGTGGGTTATCGAGTATTTTTTTATTAAAGTTTCAAAAGATCGATTGCAAAAATGGGTCCCGTTATCACTGATTATTGTGCGAGGTGTGCCGAACCTCGAAAAGATGTTTTCTTTGAGAAATTTCACAACAATTCTATGGTCGTTGGTTTTGCAAGGAACGGCTTCGACCCATTTTGAGACGTAATCGACAGCGAGATGGATATACAAGTTTCCAAAAGAATTGGGAAAAGGTCCCATAAAGTCGATAACCCAGACATCAAAGATTTCGATCGTAAGAATGGGGTTTAGAGGCATCATATCTCGTCGAGAAATTCGTCCAAGCATTTGACATCGATCGCAAGTTTTACAAAATTCAAATGAGTCTTTGAAAAGAGAAGGCCGATAAAAACCACACTGAAGCAACTTTTCCGCAGTTTTTCGAGGCCGAAATGTCCACCGCACACTTGATCGTGGCAAAACGAAAGAACACTCCTGATCTCATTATCCGGAATGCAATGTCGGATGATTTGGTCAGAGCAATATTTGAACAAGTATGGATCGTCCCAATAGAAATATTTCACTTGGGACATGAATTTGCATTTGTCCTATTTGGACCAAGATGAGGGAGTTTCTTTAGTGACTAAGTAGTTCATTATATCAGCGTACCATGGATCGATAGAAATTGAAAGAAGTTGTTCATCGGGGAAGTTTTCATTGATTGGCAAAGAAGATGGAGTGTTCGAAAGACGAGACAAGTGATCGGCTATGACATTATCGGATCCTTTTTTGTCTTTGATTGTAAGGTCAAATTCTTGAAGTAAAAAGATCCAACGAATCAAACGGGATTTAGCATCCTTTTTAGCGAAGAGATACCGAAGCGCAGAGTGGTCCGTGTACACAGTAATGTGTGAACCTATCAAGTAAGGTCAAAACATTTCGAGCGCAAAAATGATAGCTAGAAGCTCTTTTTCGGTTGTTGTGTAATTGAGTTGAGCGTCGTTCAAAGTCATACTCGTGTAGTAAATGACATGAAGGATTTTGTTGATGCGTTGTCCTAAGACAGCACCAACCGCAAAGTTAGAAGCGTCACACATTCTTTCGAAAGGAAGATCCCAATTAGGTGCGCAAATGATTGGAGCAGAAATAAGTTCCTTTTTAAGACGTTCGAAAGAAGAGATACAATCAGAGTTAAAATCGAAAGGAACGACTTTTCCGAGGAGAGTCGTCAAAGGACGAGCGATTTTGCTAAAGTCTTTCACAAAGCGTCGGTAAAAGCCAGCGTGTCCTAGAAATGATCGAATGTCCTTAACTAGTTTTGGAATGTGTAGGTTTGCAATTACGTCGATTTTCGCTTTATCTACCTCAATGCCTTTATTTGAGATGATATGTCCAAGGACTATGCCTTGTTTGACCATAAAGTGGCATTTTCCCAATTCAAAGTCAAATGTTTTTCTTTACATCGATTTAGAACCAACTCGAGATGATGTAAACATTGGGAAAAAGAATCGCAAAAGATAGAGAAATCGTCCATAAAAACTTCTAGAAAGTGTTCAATCATGTCGGAGAAAATGCCAACCATGCATCGTTGGAAAGTAGCAGGAGCGTTACAAAGTCCGAATGGTATACGTCGATAAGCAAAGGTACCGAATGGACATGTGAAAGTCGTTTTCTCTTGATCCTCGGGAGCGATTGGAATTTGGTTGTAGCCGGAATAACCATCAAGGAAGCAGTAGAATTCATGGCCGGCTAAACGTTCGAGCATTTGGTCAATGAAAGGAAGAGGGAAGTGATCTTTACGTGTTGCAGCATTTAGTTTTCGATAGTCAATGCAAACATGCCAACCCGTTTGAGTACGAGTTGGAATAAGTTCGTTTGAATCGTTCTTGACAGCGGTTAGCCCAAACTTTTTCGGTACAACATGAATTGGGCTAACCCATGAACGATAATAGATTGGGTAAATGATTCCATTGTCGAGAAGTTTAAGAATTTCATCACGCACCGCATCTTTCATTTTTGGATTAAGCCTTCGTTGCGCGTCACGAATAGGCTTGGCATCATCGATTAAATGGATGCGATGTTGGACAAGAGCGGGACTAATTCCCTTAATATCGGTAATTAACCATCCAATCGCTTCCTTGTTTTTTGAAAGAATAGAGAGAAGAGAAGCTTCTTGGTCAAGAGAAAGATTGTTAGAAATGATGACAGGACAAGTTGTGTTTTCACCTAAGTATGTGTACTTAAGGTGATCGGGAAGTGGTTTGAGGTCCAACTTTGGGAGTTTCTCGATCAAAGAATTGGGTTGAGATTCAGACTCAACTGGAAGCGATTCAAAGGGAAGAGTGTATTCAATTTCGTTGGGAATTTCATGAAACAGTTTTTCGTACTCGGCTTCGCGTTCGTCGTTAAGGTCAAGTTTCTTGTTTTCAAACTTTTTGTGAATGACACTGACTTCCAACGTTTAGTCACGAGGTTCCTTCGATTGGTTTTCAAGATTGAAAATGTTAAGATCCATAGTCATGTTTCCAAAAGAGATTTTCATCGAATCGTTACGACAATTGATTAGGGCATTTGAAGTGGCTAAGAATGGTCGACCTAAAATCAATGGAATTTGACTCGCGGGATTTGTCACGGGTTGTGTTTCTAGAACGATAAAATCAACAGGGAATATGAATTGCCCTACTCGAATAAGCACGTCCTCGATTTCTCCCACATGCTTCTTAGCGATCGGCAAATTGAAGCGTAACTTTTGTCGGTTTGAGCTCTCCTAAGCCTAATTATTCATACACGGAGTATGGAATCAAGTTGACACTCGCGCTTAAGTCTATCAAACATTTGTTAATCGTCTTGTCTCCAATTATACACGAAATCGTAGGGCCGCCAGGATCTTTGTATTTTACGGGCATGGATTGGGACAAGACTTCACTCAAACTGGCGGCTAAGAAGACTTTTTTGGGCACTTGAGTGTGTCGTTTTGGGTACACAACTCCTTAAGAAATTTCGCATACGTTGGGACTTGCTGCACAATGTCAAGAAGCGGAATGTTAACTTTGACTTGTTTAAAAATTTCCAACATCTTTTCCATTTGGTTCGAGTGTTTCTTTGGTCGAAGACAATGTGGAAATGGAACATGATACTCGGTAGACGGGTCTACTCGAGTAGAAGAAGAAGAATTTTGATTGGCATTCGATTCAACGTTTGGCTCCACGTTCTATTCAGATTCGTTCATTGTTTTAGAAGTGTCGAGAGAGGTTTCTGGTAAATCGTTTGGGTTAACGACTTGATTATCGGTTTGTTTACCGGAACGTAAAGTTGTGATAGCATTCAATTGGGTGACGTTGATATCTTGAACAACATGGGCTTGATTTGAATTTGCGTTTTGATTTCTGGGATATGGAAGGGGCTGGCTTGGGAATGTACCTCGTTCGCGTTCACTTACAGACGTGGCCAATTGACTCGTTTGCATTTCAAGTTTTGCAATCGATTGGTTTTTGTTTTGCATATACGAGGTCAATAAATTTTGCAAATTGCTGTTTGATTGAAGGCTTTGAGTAGTTGCTTTAGCCAATGTTTTAAGAGTTTTCTCAAGTGAACTTAAATGTTTATCATCTTAGGGAGCATGAGCATAATTTGGTTGAAAATTTGATTGTTGCGGTTGATTATGAGATGGACCCGCAAAGTTTGGTTGAAAATTGTTGGGATGAAAGGGAGGATTCGAAGCATTATTCGGGAATGCTTGAAAATTGGGACGAACCGTATTCGTGTTGGGATTGTTTTGGTTCCAAGCAAAATTTGGATGATTCCTCCAACCAGGATTGTACGTTGGAGAAAACGGGTCGTTTTTGGCTTTGTTGAAAGCATTGATTTGTTCGACAGAATTGGAACACTGATCGGCTATATGATTACGATCGTTGAATTTATAACACATCGGTTGGGAAGCTTGGTTCATCTGATTCGATGAGAAAACGTTATCGAATTTTTTAATCATTGCGTCGATCTTAGCTTCCAAAGCAAAAGAAGATCCTATCGAGTGTGCACTCGATCGTGAGTAAATTGATTTTTCGTTCGAACGTTCCCATTGGGATGATTTTTCGGCGAGGTTTTCAAGAAATTGCCAAGCATCGTCATTGATTCGAGCATGGTTCGTGAGCTATTTTCGAGTTCATCGTATAAAATTTGGCAAATCGTCCATTTTTTGAAATTATGGTGTGGACATTTTATCAAAAGTTCTTTGAATCTTTCAAAATATTTTCCAAAGGTTCTCCCTTGAATTGATGAAACTTTACAATTTCGTTTCGGATTCTACTCGTTTTTTCCAAGGGGTAGAACTTTTTTAAGAAAGCTTTTACGAATTCTTCCCAAGTTTTAATCGAGTTCAATGGTAAGCTGTACAACCATTATTCAACGTAATCCATAAGAGCAAATGGGATTAATCGAAGTTTGATTCCATCATCGGAAAGTTGTTGGAGTTTTATGGTTGCACAAACTTGTTCGAATTTAGTCAAAAAGATGTATGGATCATCGTGCTCGAAATTGCCAAATTTCGGAAGTGTGGCAGTATGGTTCGAATGAATTTCAAAATGGTTACCCGTAGGGGCGGGTAACGTGGTGCAAGATGGAATAGAAACTCTATCGAGAAAGATTCTACCATAAGAGTTCGAGGGGCGTTCTCATTCGCCATTTTGGGAGGAACGTCTGTTCGAGTTAAACGGTTAGTTGTTGAGTCACGAGTCCAACAATTTGTTATTGTGTCACGAGTCCAAGTACTCATGCACAAGTGAAAGTCGAGAAGAGAAAGAGGTTACAAACGAGTTTAGAGAATGAAAGAAGATTTGAAAGACGAAGTGAAAAATTGTTTTCGTTTTTGTTTTTTTTTTGAAGGAAAAAAAATATTTACCAAGTGAAATTTATTTTCAAAAGATAAGTTTGATTTTTGTTTTGTTTTTTGGTTTTTCAAATTTTTTATATGTTTTTGTATTATTTTTTGTTTTTTGAATTTTCAAACTTTCAAATATTTACCAAAAGGATTTTTTTTTGTTTTTTTAGAAAATGGAAATTTGATTTTTGTTTTTGTTTTTGAATTTTTAAAAAAAATATTTGTTTTGAAAAGATATTTTTTGTTTTTGTTTTTGATTTAAAATTTTCGAAGGAAAAGACTTAAAAGGATTTTTTTTTGGTTTTTAGAATTTTTTTTAAATATGCATTAACTAATGCAACTAAATGAATGCAAAGGACTTAATTACAGTTTTCTATCCTTAGTAGCTCCTAACCCAAAATTGTATAATCACACTTTGTCTTAAATCAACAAAAATGTTTCTCAGCCAGGTAACGGCAGGGGTTATCGGTGCACCACGAATCACCGTAGCAATGCAACCGAAGGTTTAAGTACCTTCAAAGGAACAACCACTATAATATTTACGAATCACCGTAAATATTTATAAATGGTTATTACTCTGCCGTAGCCTAGACACCAAGAAATAAAATTGTTCAAAGAAAACAATTGTGAAGATACAATTAAGCCCTATATGAGCTCGCGACTCACTTAAGTCAAATGTCTAACCTTTATTGTTACTCAAATTCTACGATGAAATGTAATTTGTGGGCTAAGGAAAGGGTGATGAAATCCCTCACCATATGTGAATTGGGGTATTGCCCTTAGAAAATAAAAATAAAATGAGATGAATGCAAATAATAAACGTGAATTTACAATGCAACTAAAATGAAGTTTGTTTTTGTTTTTGGATTTTTGGAATTTTTTTCTATATATATAAATATAATGCAAGCAACCAACAATGCAATTCAAATAAAACTAGAGAAGAAAGCACAATACAAGAGCGTGCAGATTTATTAGCAATTTTTTCTAGCGGTGATTTTTTTTAAGCAAGCAAGTAATTTATTTTAGCAAGCACTTATTTTCCTTGCGATTTTCTTCTTTGGCAACCTGAAATAAAAAAAACAAGTAATTTATATACAATTTTTTTAATATATTTATAAAAGAAGAAAACAAAGCAAGTAAAGAAAAACCAAACAAATTAAAACTAAAAGTAAACAAAAGAGAATGTTTTTTTTAAAGAGAAGGAAGTCTAAAAAAATGGAGAATAAAAACAATTAAAATCAAATGAAAAAAAAATGAAGCAAAGAAAACCCCTTTTTTTAAATGAATAAGACTATTCAATAACTCAAGCAATTCAAAAGCAAAGGAATTATTTTTTGTTTTTTTTTCTAAATAATGAAACTAAACAAATTAAAACTAAGGGAAACAAAGTAAAAGAAAGAAAAGAAAATTTTATTCACTCAGGCCTTCAAGCCAACCCAGCCCAAATTTTTATCTTTGTTAAAAAAATACTCAGCTACTCAAATTAATAAAAAAACAAATGAAATCGCGAATTCACAATTAAAAATAGAATCGAAATCCAATTGCGGGTTATGAGGTGATTCTCAAGTGTAAAAGGTTTAGTTGGTTCAGTTCGCTCGAGATTGTGGTTGTAAGGAACTGGCGATGTGGATGGATTGCTTGAGTCATGGTTTCAGATGATCAAGGTCGTGGTGGTGAGGATTCGGTAAATTGGGTGCTGGCGTGGAAGTGACGAGTCAGGTGAGGTCGTGCGATGCTTGTTGTGGTAATGAAGCTCGAGTCTTTTCGGAGATTGGTGAATCGAGTTCGGGGATGGGTTGCGGCGACTCGAATTGCTGGCGAGAGTTCGACTGTTGTAGGTTATGCTGTCTGATGGTTGAAGTGATGGAGTCTGATGGAGTGATGCCAGGTTGTTGGTGTTTCAGTTTCGAACTGTAGGCAATTGTTCAGAATGATGATGGCTGCAGTGCGTGATTGTGAGGGGGTTCATGAAGTGGCGATTGGTTGAATTAGAAGTAGTTCGGGTTATTGACAGAGGAAGGTGCTGTTGGTTTTTTTTTCTTTTTTTTATGATGGTTCTGATGGGGGAGATGCTCAGGCTGCCAGAGGTTTGTGGAAGTGGTTGTCTGGTGATGTTGTGGAGTGACGGAGTGTAGTAGATCGTTCTTGATCAAGAGGAGGTATTGATGAAGTTAGTATATGACAGTACAGACAGGGAAGAAAATACGATATGCAATAGGTAGGGATATGAAACGCAGTATGCACAGTGATATGAAATGGCAGTGAAATTTGAAGTGGCTGTATGTGGATGAAGGGCACTGGTGGCCGATGTGGTGACAGGCTTGTATTGGCAGAAAATGGGTGATGGCTTCGGGCAAATGTGTTTTAGTTGAATGGTTGGTTATGTAGTGTGTTGTAGAGAGGCAGTTGGATGGTGGTTTGAGTTGAACGTGTTTTGCAGGGTGGCAGTGACAAGTATGAATGTGGGAAGGAGGATGGTATGGCTGTTGCAAGCAGTTTTTTTGAGTTTGTAGAAATTTTGTAGAAGAGGGTTGTAGCAGTGAGAAGAAGGGACAGTGATAGGGTGGTGTAACAGCAGTGAACTTGCAGCAGTTAGAGTAGATACGACAAGTGATGAACAGGGGTGTTGAAGTGGAGTTGAAGCGGCAATGTTCTGGATTGAAAGGCAGTGAATTTTGGTTGGTTTGTAATGAAGTGAAGAGGGGATAGAGGTGACACTGGTGGTATGCACTATTGATTGAAGTGTTGTGATATTGATGTTGTAGATGGTTTGCAGTTGCAGTTTGTATGTGGGAATGGAGCAAATGAGATGATCTCTTTTGGTAGAGTTTGTGTGACTGCAAGTATAATAGTGGTAGTGTGGATGATTGGAGTAATGTAGGGCAGTTGCAAATGAAATGGGGATGATATTGTGTTGTTTGTTGAAGTATTTGGAGAAGTTGAAATGACTGTGGAGTTGTAGGCTGTGACCAGTCTGTTTGCTGTGGTATATTGAGGTGGAAGATTAGTGGAAATGTGCAGTTTTATGGTGGTGCAGTTTTATAGTAGGGGATGGTGCAGTATTATGGTGGAAGCTTGCTGGAGTGGGGGATGTTCGGTGATGATTGCAGAGAGTTTGAAGGGAGTAACAGAGAGGGTTGTGTTGCACTGCACAGTGAAATGAACAGTGAACAGTGTTGTTCTTTTTTTCTTTTTTGTAAATGTAAGGAAAAGAAGGAAACGAACTGTAAATGCTAAAATGTAAATGGAATGCAAAAATATATATATTGTTTTCGAAATGAATTTGTGTATGTTGTTTTTTTAAAATATATGCAATGCAAATGCAAAACAAATAAAAAACAACAATCACACAAACAAATGCAAGCAACAACCACACAAACACACAACAAATTTTTCTTTTTTTTTAAATGCAAACACACAAAAATTAAAAAACACAAACGAAAATAATTCGAATAATAGAAAATCAAAATCAAAGCAAATTCCCCGGCAACGGCGCCAAAAACTTGTTTAACGGCAAACTTTCTATCGGTTTAGAAAATTGCCGATAAATTTTGAATTAAATTTAACCGCAAGCGCACGGCGTACAATTTTAGTACGTGGCGAGTGGGTCGATCCGTAGGGAATTGTTTTAGAATTTAAAATTCAATTCAATCAAATTAGACCAAAGTGAGAAGAAATTGTTAACTACAAAAATGAAGCTAAACTAGAATTAAAATGTGTTTTAAAAACTATTAGACTAGAGAACAATTTAGAGGCACATCCACTCTCATATGTTTGTAAATCAACAAACGAATAATTTATGGTCTCTAGCTTTGATATTAAGTGAAATAATTATTGTATTTATTATAATTATGGTTTATTTATGTTATTAATTAACATAACTCAAACCATCAAACTATAATACAACAAATAAACCACTTATCAATTCTCATGAAAATGAAGCCAAAGCAAAAGCTATTTAAGTATGATCTATTTACTATTGTAACTAGTAATATAAATAATCAAATTTCATTTTTACTTTCATTTCAAAATAAAAAATTAATTAGCAAATGATGATGTAAATTGTGTTTATGTTGAATAAGAATAGCTCATTTGCATAAGCAATATAAGATATTAAACCCACTTGTATAAACTTACATCAAAATTCACTTTCATGAAGCACAAGCTAAAGAGATCATAAATCATAAAAATGTTGAAATTACATAATATTTGAGAGCTTCATTACCCCTAAATTGAAGGGGTTTAGCTATTCATTTGTGTTATCAAATCAACACATGTAAGTTTCAACATTGGAAAGCAAAGAGAAGTAGAAATTAAACAAAGGAAATGAGATTAACTACTTGCATGAAATAACATCAAACTAATTGCATGAATGTAAATCTAAGCTTTGAACATAAAAAGAATGAGAGCATAGAAATAAACATTAACAATAAAACAAAGAAAAGCATGTAGAAAAGAAGAGAGAAAGAAGCTTGTAAGCCATTTTTATTTCATGTAACATTGAGCTTACAATTTGCAAGTTTAATTTCCTAATTAATGTGAAAGAGTAGAAGATATTTACATGTACATAAGAGTGCTATTTATACATGCATAAAACCCTAATTCAATTTTTAGGGTGCTTTCTAAAATGCCCTTTAGGAAGTGTGGCCACCAAGTAACCACTAGCCACTAATTAACCCATCATTTAATGTGCATGAAGATTTAACCTCCACTTAGTTGTCCATTAGCTTCTAATTGTAGATTTAGGTAAGTATGTGGGGTCCTCCATGATCTAGAACTTGAATTATTTCCTCTTCATTCCTTTGTATTCCCTTGTGCATGCATATATCATCATGAATCCCTCTTCCATATGTATTAAAATTTCCTATAAAAATCATAAAAAATGTTTAAGTAAAAATTCTCAAATTGACATATGCACAAAAATGATCATTTTGCCCATGAATGAAGATGAATATATGATGATTTGAAAATAATTGAATTTTGGTATTAAACATGTTAAAATGCCCAAACATGATATTTATTTAAATAAAAAAAAGATAAAATATGGATGTAAATATATGCACATTTACGTGCACATCACATAACTTCATTTTGTTGATTTTTGTGATCTAGAGAGTGGAAATTACCTCTAAATTGTCTTAACCCTCTCATATTTTTATCA
Source organism: Allium fistulosum (assembly GCA_030737815.1). Taxonomy (NCBI): domain Eukaryota; kingdom Viridiplantae; phylum Streptophyta; class Magnoliopsida; order Asparagales; family Amaryllidaceae; genus Allium; species Allium fistulosum. The sequence continues at coordinate 1,110,696,956 of CM060907.1, read as the reverse complement.
AATTTCTTTTGTTAGTTTTCCACATTTTTAGGTAATCACTCTCTTCAACTTTGGTTTAATTTGATTGAATAGATTTTTAAAATCAACAATTCCCTGCGGATCGACCCGTACTCACTACGTACTACGATAGTATGCCGTGCGCTTGCGGTAAAATTTAATACAAAATTTATCGACGATTTTCTAAACCGATAGAAAAACCTTCGTTAAACAAGTTTTTGGTGCCGTTGCCGGGGAATAGTTTTGATATTAATTTTCTATTCTTCAAATTATTTGTAGTTTAATTTCATTGTGTATTTGTTTTGTGTGTTGAGTACATTTAAAAAATTGTTATTGCTGTGTGTTTGTTGTGTGAATTTTGCTGTCATTTGCTTGTTTTTCTTGTTTGTTTTACATTTGCTTTGCTATTTAAAAAAAATATACACAGGTCATTTCAAAAAGAAAAAAACAGTTTTTCCATTTCATTTTGTTTTTACATTACAATTTTCATCATTTTGTTGAACATTTTCAAAAAAAAATTACAATGACAAGACACTGTTCACTGCACAGTGTACACTCAAACATATTGTCATTCCTTGCATCTGTGCATTCCCCTACTTCAAACTGTGCACAAGACTGTGCATACATAACTCACCATTCTCCTTACATATCAACAGCACCACAGCCTCTTCTCTCAAACTAAACACTCAGCTCCACCTTCATTCCACTAGACCACAACCAGTGCATCAAACCATTTTCTGCTCTTCAACAAATCTGTGCACACAACAAAACTGTGCCTTGCAACAGTCTATACTTCAACCTTCAAACCAGAGCACACTTCAAAGCCAAAAGTTCAACCATCACCTTCAAACTCCTACCTCAAACTGCTACAGTTCTACTGCCCGGCGACTCTTCAAAACAACAGACCATCCAATCACTCCACAAACAACATATCACTGCAGTGCAACACCATATACACTGCTAACCACTTCTACCATTACACTGCCTCCAAACAAAACATCTACATGGTCATCACATACCCTTCACTGCATTAACTGTTGCCACACACCCTTCTCCATCACCATATAACTGCTATCATATAATTGTTGCTACCTCTACATAACCATCACCTGACAGTTCAACCAATACAATCTCCCTTCCAAACACTGTTGTCCACCTCGCCATTCTCCAGACAAACTACCTTTTCATACAATCACTGCCACAAATTGTTCCTCCACAACTACACAACACAACTACCAAGACCTTACTTTGCAAAATCCACTGTAACCATTCTTACATATCAACACCTTGCCTTTACAAACTGTGCTTCATCATCAAGCTACAGTCCATCAACTCTGACCTCTACTTCATATCAGCAGCTCCGGGAAACCACTTCCATCACATACATCTACATACAATTATATCACTGAACCATCTCCACTTTCAACTACTGTCACTCAACTTCCTCAATTCCACAACTACTACAGTCATCAATCTGTCAATAACATCCATTCATATATCCCACTGCTGGCAACCCACTGACAAGCCTTCTACTTCCCATCTCCACGGACAAGCCTTCTACTTCTCATCTCCACAATACCTGCAACAACCAACCACCAAGTTCACCACACAAAAACTGCAGCAGCAACTCAACATACCCCCTCTACAGCAACACTCCACCATCACAAAACAACCTTCATCACATTGCCTTCTCACCCTTCCCACACAACCAACATAAACTTCAGCCTCAAGCTCATCATCTCTTCAATACCAAACAATAGCAGCAGCACCACTCAACTACCCACCCATTGCAAACTCTTCAACCAAACTCCCGACCATCCTCTTCAACGATCACTACATACATACCCCCGACCATACTACCACCACAGCAACTACTACAAACTGCTACAATCACCATTCCAACCTCACCGCAATAGCCATACCTCTTACCATAACAAAGTGCACGAAACAGTGCATGCACGTCCTCCTCCAGGAACTACAAACCCATCGACACTACAACTCCACTATACTTCCCAAGTTTCCACAATCATCAACTAGTTCAACACTTCACCCACTTCCTACTTACTTCATTGAAACCACTCACTTCTGCCTCGATACAAACCACCTTCCACTTCGCCAATAATCGCGAACCTAAACGCCTGAACAAATCCACAACCGACAACCTCTCAATCCCCATTGCACTCCTCCTTGTCAACCACCACCGCAACCTTCCACAACCTCCCTCAATTCCACAATCGAATGCCTAAAGAATCTAATCTCATCGCCATCGAAGTTTTAGATTTTTGGAGAGGATTTTGATTCTGGAATTTCGGAATTATGATTTGGGAAGCTCGAATTCTGTATTTTGAGATTTGGCTTGGGGGTGTTCTAATTCGGGGAAGTTGTTTAATTAGGTCAGCTTGTTTGGGCTGACTAGAATTTTTTTTGGTGCAACTTCAATTTATAAAAAAAAGGAAATTTGTTTATAAAAGTTGTTTTGGGTGTGTATAAGTTTGTTACTGAACTTAATGTGATTTTGATTGTGTTAATTATTAAGAGGGCTAGGTTTGTTTTGAACGGTGTTGAGTGTTTCATTTAAAAAAAAGAAGGATTTCCTTTGTTTTTGCTGTAATATGTAACCTTTATAAAAAAAAGAAGAACAAATAAGCAACAAGTGTTTATAATTTTTTTTCATTTTTTTCGGTTTCAGTTGTTTTGTTTTTCACTTATTTTAATTTCTTCTTTAATAAACTTATTAAAAAAACTGTATATATATATATATATATCTTGTTTTTATTTTTAGGTTGCAGAAGCAGATAAGGAAGAATAAGTTGTTTTCTTTGCTTAGCTTGCAAAAAAAACTGCTTGCTCGCTTATAAAAAAAATTGCTGCTTTTAACCCCTATCTATTGTTTTTATTTGTCATGCATTGTTGTTTGCTTGCATTTGCATTTATATTAAAAAAAATTCAAAAACAAAAATCTATTCGTAGTTGCATTGTTGATTCACGTTTAATTTCCGCTTTACATTTCATCTTAGATTTTGATTAATAATAATGGTTAGACATCGATAACCCTTAATTGTATATTGACAAGTTATCCTTTTTTGACAGTTTAATTTCTTGGTGTCTAGGCTACGGTAGAGCAATAACCATTTATAAATGTTATGCTGATTCGTAAATATTATAGTGGTTGTTTCTCCGAAGGTACTTAAGCCTTCGGCTGCATTGCTACGGTGATTCGTGGTGCACCGATAAATCCTGTCTGTTACGTAGCTGAGAACACTCTTGTTGATTTAAGATAATGTGTGATTATACAATTTTGGGTTAGGAGCTACTTAGGATGATAATAATTTGTAGTTAAACCCTTGCATTCTTGCATTAGTTCATGCATATTTAAAAAAAACAAAAAATTCAAAATCCAAAACTAAAAAGATGGTAAATATTTCTTAATTTAGTTTTTTTTAAAAACCTTTTCCTTTGAAAATTTTCAAAATCAAAATTCCAAAAATCCAAAAAAAAATTACTTCGTTTTCTTTAGAAAATCAGAAATCCAAAAAAAAATATAAAATCTTTTCAAAAACAAGAAAAAAAATTGAAAATCCAAAAACAAAACAAAAAATCAATTTTCCCTTTTTTCAAAGATAAATTCTTTTTGTAAATATTTTTCCTTTATAAAAAAAACCAAAATCATTCTTGAAAATGTCTGAATTTCCATATTCACTTGAATTTTACAATGGTTATGAAAATCAATATAATCCATATGATTTCACTTCAAATTCATATGGATATTTTAATGACAACTATTATATAAACAAATCGAATTTTGAACAATAAAGTTTTCAAAACGATGACCAACCCTCGGCTCTTGAAAATAGCATTTCATCTATACTTGAACTCTCTACACAACAAAATCAAAGTATAAATGATTTGTATAATTCATATTTGTGTAATAACTCGAGTCAAGGATTTCAAAATTTGAATTTAATTCAAAATTCAAACGATTTCGATTATAACCCATGCCAATTCAATTTCGATCTCCAAAATGAATTTCAAATTCAAAATGAAAATGGAAACAACTTTTCAAACGAATTTGGCAATGGGAATAATCTTAACCACGTTACAATTGATAATTTTTGTTCTCAACAAATTCAAATTGAAAATTCTCGAATTAATAATCATGAATTTGATTTAGTTGAGCAAACGGAAAAAGATTACAAGGATTTGTTGCGTGAAACCTACAAAAAATTTCATGAGAAACAAAAACAAATCCCAGCGTGTGATAATCCATCATTTATCGAAATTGACGATTTTTGTTCTCAACAAGTCCAAATCGAAAATCCTCAAGTTAATAATTATAAATTGGATTTTATTTTAAAAATGAACGAAATTTACGATGATCACACGAATGTATTGATTGAAACATACAAAAAATCACGTGAATAACAAAATCAAATCCCAACGTGTGAAGAGTCGAGTGATAATCCATCTTTTACCCAATTTTCAAACAACAACTTTTGAAATTGAAAACGAAAATCTTAACGAAGTTGTTAAAAATACAGTAATTGAGTTGGATTTCAATTCTTTTGAGGGTAAGAAACTCAATTTAAATTTCGATCTTCCTTTTTCGATTTTGAAAATTTAAATACAACAACTTTAGGTTTTGAAATTGATACATGCAATGAAGTTGTTGATAATCCAACAAAGGAAGATCAATTCAATGAACACGATTTCTTTGGACTTTTCGAAAACGAGTTATCGAATTTTGAAGGGGAAGATTAAAAACACCATTTTGATTTTGAAATCGATAATTTCGAAAAATTTATCAATGATGAGTTTGAATTTCAATTTAGTGAGAATAAACTTGAACTTCAACCAATTTTTCTATCTACCCCGAAAATCATCGAAAATAAAACAACTCGTACGGTTTTTAATAAAACGATATTCGTTTTTCCAAATCAACATTCAACTTTAAAATCTTTGAAGGTTTGGTTTTTCAAGATTCATCTGCGTCTCGCGTACTTGACGAGACAAATGAATTGGTCTTTGGAAGACCATTTCATTTACTTTTTAACGATATACTTTCTGAGGTTGTGTAAATACATTTCATTTTCATGTAAATAATAATAAATGTTCCGTTTACTTGGTTTGACTGTGGGGACACAGTCAAAAATCAAGTGTTTGGGGGAGCTCATCTTCATTTTTTATAATTTTCCTTTTTTTTTATTTTCATTTTTTATTTTTGCATTTTCTTTCCAAAACTCAAAAAAATTTAAAAAAACAAAAAAAAGAAAATCCAAAAACAAATTTTCTTTTAGCATTTAGATTTATTTTTATAGAAACACTATAGGATAAATATATGGTTTTGGTTTATTAAATTGGAATTTTGAAAATTTATTTCTCTCAACAAAAATAAAAATAAAGTTTGATTACAAATAACGATGGTTTAACTAGTATATAGGAAGATTCATACATGTTAACTACGAAATATCCTAATTGAAGATCTTTGTTTTAAAAAGTGGTGAATTCAAATAAAAGGATATAACATTTTTTTGTCTTCTAAGTTAAATGGTGCTAAGTTGATTTTGCAAAACTCTCTCTTCAAAAAAAATCAAAAAAAAATTCTTGTATATATTTATTAACACCTACGATCGATAGGTGTACACTCGCCATGCTCTGTAACCTTCTCACATAAGCCCGAAAGGCAGTGCTTGATCGGTATATTTGGCCTCAGTTTATCTGAGCTAGGTGTATGTATATAAAAATCCTTTTATTAATAATGCCCACAGTCGATAGGTGTTCACACTCATGTGTTCACTCGCCACGCTCTGTATTCCCCTCACATAAGCCTGAAAGGCAGTGCATGGGTAATATATCTGGCCTCAGTTTTCTGAGTTAGGCATATGTAAATATTGTAAATATAAATAAAATTTTCTAAAAAAATTAAATAAATAGAGAGAGTAAGCAAATGAAATCCAAGCACTATTTTAACTTGTTTGATTTGACTTTTTTTTTGAAAATGGATAAAAGCTTTATTATTAAGCCCAAACAAGGTCGGCCCGACCCAATACAACTTTGATGAACTTTGATAATCGATAAGAATCCATTTCATAGTTACACCGTATTATCGACCGAAACAACGAGAAAAACTATAGTCTATTTGTTACGATAACTTCGTTTTTATTTGAAATTTTAACGAGTAAATGGCTTAAATTTTCAAGATAATGACCAAAACCTATATTTAACTTATTTGTGTCAGTTTGAAAGTAAATCCCTCATTTGTAAATATTTTCAAAAACTTACATTCATGTCATTGTAAATAAATCTTGCATTTAGGAATTTTTCATTTCGCATTTGGATTTTGTGGGTAGTATCCACTGAAAACCCTCACGAGACAACACTCGTCCTATTGGGGACATCCAAAGGTTTAGCGGCTTGTTGCATACGCTCAATGCAATCGTGCTCCCTACGAAAACGGATTTATCTTAGTTTTCCTTTATTCGAGGACAAATAAAAAGATAAGTGTGGGGGTATTTGATGTGCACGTAAATGTGCATATTTTTGCCACCATATTTAATCTTTTTAAATTAAATAAATGATCACATTGGGTATTTTAACTTGTTTAAATCAAAATTCAAATTATTTTCAAATTGTCACATATTCATCTTCATATAGGGGAAAAATGGTCATTTTTGTGCATTTATTAAATTGTGAAAATTTACTTGCAATTTTCTATGTTATTTTGTAGGAAATTTAGTGAATTTTACAAGTGGCTTCATGAAGATATGCATGCATAAGAGTGAATACAAAGAAATGGAGATGGAAATAATTCAAAGTGATGATCATGGAGGACCCCACTTACCCACCTACCTTAATGTACACTTAGGAGCTAATACACATGCTAAAAGGCCATTAAATCTTCATGCACACTTAATGGATGATTATTTGAAGTTAATGATAACTTGGCCACCACACTTCCTAAGAGGGTATTTTGGGTAGTTCCCAAAAAAGTGAATTAGGTTTTAAACTTGTATAAATACCCCTTATGTTTCATGTAACCCTCTCTCTTCCCATAGTCTAACTTAGACTCTCTTCTCTTTAGTTTTATCTTAAAAATAAAATGAGAGCTCTCCTTCTTTTCATGGCTACTTAGTCATTTCTTTTATGTACTATTTTTTTATGCAAGTTAATACATGTTTTTTTCCTTTCCTTGTTTATTTCCTTTCATGTTAGTAGTGTAGATTTATTTATTTATGCAAGTAGATTAGTTTTTCTTTTCATTTTAATCTCTTTTCCTTCTTGTTTATTCTATGTTGCAAGATACATTTGTTGATTTGATAACAAATATGAGAGCCTAATCCCTTCAATTAATGTGTAATGAAGCTCTCTAATATGTAGATGCAATATTTTGATGTTTATGTTCTCTTTTAGTGCATAATGGAAACATTTGAAGTGGTTTAATGTTGTTGTTTAGCTTTGAATTTGATAGTCTATATTGTTGACAACAAATAGGCTATGCTTAATCAAACATAACACAAATTGCCTCTTCATCTAAATATGATTATGGCAAAGAAGTGAATGTTGAAATTAAAATTTGATGGCCTATATTTCTAAACAAAAGTTAATAGGCCATGCTTAAAATAGATTTTGCTTTAAACTTTGTTGTCGTATTTCATGAGAATTAAATGTGTATTAGTGGTTGTGTTATACTTTGATGGTTTATATTGGGCTAATTAATAGCACAAATATACCATACTTATGATAAGCATATCAACTAATCTCACTAATGACCAAAAGAGAGATCATAACTTCATTTTGTTGATTTATGTGATCTAGAGAGTGGAAATTACCTCTAATTGTCTTAACACTCTCATATTTTTATCAATTTTCATTTGTTAGTTTTCCACATTTTTAGCTAATCACTCTCTTCAACTTTGGTTTAATTTGATTGAATAGATTTTTAAAATCAACAATTCCCTGCGGATCGACCCGTACTCACTACGTACTACGATAGTACGTCGTACGCTTGCGGTAAAATTTAGTACCAAATTTATCGATGATTTTCTAAACCGATAGAATAACCGTCGTTAAACAGCCTCCGTTGGAGATGTCCAAACCATCTTAAGCAGTGTTGGACTAGCTTCTCTTCAATTGTTGCTGCTCTAAGTTTGTCACGTATATCATCATCTCTAATTCGGTCTCGTCTTGTATGACCATAGCTCCATCACAGCATACGCATCTCTACTACACATATCTTCTAGATGTGTTGGCTTTTAGTAGGCCAACGTTCTGTACCATACAACATCGTAGGCCAGATTTCCATTCTGTAGAACTTTTTTAAGCTTTTGTAGGATTTTCGTATCACAGAGAATGCCAGACGCTAGTCATCATTTTACCCATCTCGCTCGAATTCTAAAACTAACATTTTTATTAGTCTCACCATTACTTTGCAACATTGATCCTAAATATTGGAAGGATTCATTCTTGGGCACTATTTATTTGGCAAAAGTGACATCTCCATCCTCTAACCTAACATCGTTAAACTTGCACTTCACATACTCTATTTTAGTTCTGTTAAGCCTTAAACCCTTTGATTCTAAAGTCTTCCTCCACAGCTCTAGTTTTATATCAATCCCTATCCTACTTTCGTCAATTAGCACAACATCATCAGCAAAGAGCATACACCAAGGAATCTCACATTATATACCCTTTGTAACCTCATCCATCACTAGGGAAAAAATGTAAGGGCTTAAAACTAACCCTTGATGTAATCCTATGTTAATGGGAAAGTCACTGGTTTCACCATCGCATGCTATGAGACTAGTCACAACATCATCGTACATATCTTTGGTAAAGGTAATGTACTTTGTTGCGGCTATCTTCTTTTCTAGAGCCCACCACATAACTTTTCTCGATACTTTGTCATAAGCTTTCTTCAAATCGATAAATACCATGTGTTGATCCTTCTTTTGCTCCCTAAATCTCTCCATAAGTTGTCTTATCAAGAAAATCGCCTCTGTGGTCGACCTTCCAAGCTTGAAACTAAATAGGTTTTTTGAAATACTTTTCATTCTTCTTAATTGATGTTCAATGACTCTCTCCCAAAGCTTCATTTTATGACTCATAAGCTTAATTCCTCTGTAATTTGTGCAACTTTGAAATCTAATTTATTCTTGAAGATTGGAACTAATATGCTTCTCCTCCACTCATCTGCCATCCTGTTTGATTTGAAAATGTTATTGAACTACTTAGTTAGCTAAGCTATCCCTGCTTCTCCAAGGTATCTCCTCGCCTTAATGGGGATATCATCAGGCCCTTACGTCTTACCAGCTTTCATCCATTTTAGTGCCTCTTTTACTTCGGACGCTTGAATTCTTAGAACAAAGCTGGTGTCATCAAAAGAGTCATCCAACTCGAACATAGTGCTATCACCTTCTTCATTGAATAGCTTGTCGAAGTATACTCTCTATCTATTTTTTTCCCCATCATCCTTCATCATAAAGTCTATTATTCTCATCCTTGATGCATTTAACTTGGTTGAAGTCTCTCTTTTCCTCACTCGGAGCTTAGCTATCCTATAGACGTTTTATTACCCTTCTTCGTACTTAGCTTTTTTTATGGATCTTCGTACGCCCAATTACTTGCTTCACTCACCACTTTCTTTGTGTTCTTTTTTGTTGCTTGGTACTTTGCAAGCTGTCCTCGCTCCTACGATGATGCAAGCATTTATAGCATTCCTTCTTCTCTTAGATAGCATTTTGCACATCACCGTTCCACCACCATGAATCTTTAGGTTCGTGTTTATTTCCTTTTGTTATCTCAGTAGCCACTTTCCAAATTAGCATTTCCATCACATCCCACATGTCATTTGCTTCTAATTACATATTCCATGCCCCATCTCCCATCACTCTATCCCAGAACACCCGTAAGGCATCTCTTTTGAGCTTCTACCATTTCGTCCTACTAATCTTGGCTACTTTATCATGTCAAACACGTATCCTAAGGCGAAACTCAAATATCAAATATATAGTATTTTTTAAAAAGAATTATATACTTGACGATAAAATATGTTTTTTTTGTAATAATAAAATGGAAAATATTATGCACTTATATTTTAAATGTAATATCACTAGATTCATCCTTGTAACAACTTTCAATTTAGTTGATTTTAATACAAATTTTACACATATTAATTGTGAGTTATATTTAAATAATTTTAGATTTTATTATAAGGGCCATAATAGAATTTTAATATGCATTATTTACACAATTACATGTTGGTATGTCTGGTTTTAAAGGAACCAACGAGTTTTTGATAATATTAATTTAGGCTTAGATAACTTAATACATGTAATTTCTATATTTAATTTTAATTAGATTTCAAACTTTAGTTATAAATTAAATAAAAATTTACATTTCAATTAGTTTCTTAAAAAAATCTCGCATTGACTTTTTTAAGAAAAAAACATTCCAAATAATAGAAATAATAGTATAAATCTAGGATTCCTTGGATAATCAAACTAGGGTTATACTTAGTTATTCGTCTTTACTAGGATATTAGTCTTATAGTTAATTTTTTCATTAATTTTCATGTACCATATTTGATACATTAGCCTTTACTAGGATTTTCACTTTTTATAATGGATGTACAGAATTAGGGAAAACATGGAAATATAGTACTATTTTCAGCAAGTAGCTTAACTTATCTATGAGCTTGGTGCAATTTTGAAAATTTACCTTGATAACACATGTTTTGCAATTTTAAGTTATGATAAATTCAAAATATCGGGAAAATATAGTTACAAACGCATATGGCCATGAAACATGGAAATCATTCTTTAAATTTGTTTAAATTAGCTATGTTTTCTTTAGATTCTTTGCATTTTACACTTTATGTACTGTTACAGCGGCACGGCTTATTGTTGGACAAAAGTTATATTGCTGGCATTGTATTTCTACCCAACATTTGGTGCCAGTGGTGATTTAACCAATTTCATTTTTGGGTACTTTGCATAATGAAGAAGTACAAGATGAAGGCTATCTTATATAGTGAAGATATATTGTTTTGAAATCATTCTTATTCAGTTTATGTTATAACATCTATCATGTTTAGAAAATTCACTAAAATTGAATGTGTAACATTTTTTTCAGGAGCATTTCATAAGGTGAGCCTGCATTATATACAATGGGCACCTTATTCAATTTTCAAATTGATGTACTAAGGAATATATGTTTTTGCTTACATAACACTGGAATAAGTGATGACATAACTTATTATATGTTTGATTTATAATCTTTATGGTACCGTGCATAGTGTTAAATGCTAGTTTTCTAGCGTATATAAGCACAGTCAAGGAATTTTGAATCAGTTTATAATTGAGAGTAATATGTTTCTATACCAGATACTTTGAATTTTCAGTTACATGAAAGTTACGGGCTGAGTACATGTATTTATATTGGATATATCTAAACTGAACTGAAATTTGTTTACAATAAATGAGTTCCTCTAGGAAGACATAAAAGATTCAGTTGCTACTGAATTTTGTTATAAGGGAAATATGAAATTAAGTTTCAATTGCAACTAAAATTTGTTTAAAGCAAATGAAGTTTGATCATCCTACAATTTTAGATGATGAACACCTTTTCCTTATTCTGTCGTAATATGTTTTGAATTCTGTTTTCACAAATGTTTTGAGTAGCCATAAAAGTTTGTTGAGAAATTAAAAGTTATGTTTACAAATGTTGATACGAAAGCCTATTTTGAAGAAGATGTAGAAATGGCAATTATATATGAGGTGGAAAATAATTATGGGCCAACTATTGGGCTTTGAATGTGTAACGACCTGTCTTTTTGGATGCTTTAAGCAGACACACACGTCAAACTCAAACCATTCAAAAGAGCAGATTGTTATAGGGTAAATTAGAAATAGAGAAAGAAATAAAACAAATACAGAATCTCGTAGAGGAATGACAAAATATAATAATCAAATAACAGTTCATGAAGCTGTTTACAAATAAATTTGATTATACTTATACAACACAGAATTTAGAGTTACACATATCAGAGATAAATAAATAAACGACAACGCAGCGAAACAGTATGATGCAGTGGAATAATATAGTAAATAATAATACAATCTTCGTCTTCGTCCTCCAGAAACAAGTCTTCAAATCCTCAAATGCTCAGGCTGACCCGAGCGAATTGAAAAGACAAAACACTCAAGTCAGAACTAAAAGGTCTTATGTAAGTTAAATCAATGGTAAATATTAGTGCAACGGCATCAGAGATGTTTACGGGGTTTGACATCTCTTATCCAGTGTCTTACGTGAGTACGGTAACTTAAGAGATGTTCGGGATTCACATCTCCTAAGGATCCGTTAAACTATCTACTATGTAGTACAATACGCTATTATAATATGTCTATAGTAAAGTAAACTATTAAAATGGTGTTAAGGCATTACCCATATCCCCCTTAACACAATTTTATATATTCCCATAGTCTATACAGTACCATAACTTCCTGTAAACTGGGCTTATCAGAGGGCACTCCATAGGTATGGTACAAAACAAACTCGTAGAAGGTACGCTAGGGCATGTGAACACAACACAACTAGGCAATGTCAGGGTAGATATACCAATTACACTTCCGGGATGGTGGTAACGCATAGCAGCTACTACCGCCCACCTCAGAACACACTCCCAAATCAAAATCAGGGGTGGCCACTAAATAATCACAAAGTCTGAATATAGTATCGAAGGAATGTGCCCGAACGGAGGAATGACCTCACTTGGCAAGTCAATTGCTCCTATTTTAGTCACATCTAAGCTGACTCACGGGAGTCAGGGTCACGTCATACCTCATATAGGACGTCGCCAACAATCCTACTTCATTCTGGAATCTCCACCACGTACACAATTGTTAATGTGGTTTTCGGTATTGGCAAAGAGTATGACAATATCCGATCTCGGTCTCTTTAACAACCAATCGCTTATTACACACCGAATGGTTCTTTTACATTTCAAAAAGTCAATTCATAATTTATATCAAAATATCATATTCTCAAACCCATAATACTTTCGAAATCATATTCACTTTGAAATCATAAATAAAAATAGTTTCAATCCTCATTTCAAACTTCATATTCAAATCAAATATTTAATTTAAATCCCAACTTAGGTTATCATATCATTTAACCATATTCCCTTTAAAAATCGAGGATTTAAATATAAACTCGTCTACTTTACTTAGTTTAGAATTTAGAGAAAAAAAAGTTTAGATAGTTAAAAGTTGCTTAACATAGTAAAATAAATCTTTAGGATAGCTCGAATACTCTAAAATATTTAAACAGATTAAATATGATTAGAATAGATTAAATAGCTTTAAAATAGATTAATTAGATTTAAAATAAGTTAAAATAGGTTAATTAGTTTTAAAATAAATATAATGGTTTAAAATAGGTTAAAATGATTTAATATAGTTGATATAGGTTAAATAGTTTAATAATTTGAAAATCTTAATAATTAGAAATATTTATTTTATTTTAACCCATATGAACCATTTCAAATTATCAAATCAACAAACCCAATTTCAATCTTTTAATTCAACTCACAATAAACTTTTTAAACTTTATATTGCTTCCAAACCATGTTTTGAAATATCAATTTAAATCACTCACATTCCAATATATTTCAAAGTTATATTTCAAACAATTTCAATAACTCAATTCCGTTAAATTCCATTTATACTTCAAAATTCAACTTAAAATTTTAAATCTAATTTCTTTAAACCATTCCTTTAACCAATTCAAATTTGAACATAACTTGATTTCAATAATAATTCAATTTATATAAAACAAGTTTATTTCAAAATATCATTCAATTAAATTCAAAATTAAGGATTTAAAGTTATTTAATTTAACCAATCCGGTGTCCATATATAATTCTCTACCGTAGGGTCAAGTGATACGGATATTTATCATTTCAATCCGCAATTTAAAATTTTACGGTTATATATCATTTCAAACCGCAATCCCGAATTAATATTAAAATCCATAAAATCGTTCGAGTCTATCATTTCAACCCATAACGATTTTTCCCTAATCTATAGATCGTTCGGGTATGTATCATTTCAACCCATAGGGAACTTGCAGTTATCACAATATAAAATACAACATCCATTCATCCAATACGAACAATCAAACATTCATCACAATCATCGTCCAAATCAATCAAATAAACATCAATAGATAACAGGTTATTGATTACAGGTAATTAACTAGCAATTTAAATTCAATAATAAATTAAATGACAATTTAATTCGAATAATTCAAATTAATAGGAATAGAAATATTAAAATTACCAAACAGCCATAAATAAATTCCAAATCACATCACAAATTTGATTTAACTAACATAAGAAATTTTAGAAGTTGTGAGTGGGTCAAAACACTCACCTTTGAATTTAAATCGAACTAATATTCAATTTAAGCCCAAAATTCAAACGGTCTTAGAATTCGTCCAAACCAGCATCAAAATGTCTGGAATTTTGATACGATCCTAGCGGAGAAAACCGCGCGTGAATCGTAGTCCGTATGTGAAAAATACATAAGTTAGAATACTTGAATTGAGATTTAAATAAAAAAAATGAAGACTTACCAAAATTATCGGCCACATCAACTTTCTTCCAGCCTGCATGAACCCTAGCTATTTATGAAACCAACGCTCCCATCGTTCGAACCCAGAACCGATGCACGCCGCTGCTTATGAACGACGAACGACGCCGCCTAGGGGTAAGCCGCGGCCTGCTAGACCTCGCCTCCAGCCTCTACCACCCCCTACGACCACTCCGCCAACGACCGGCGCCCCAAAAACTCAATTCGCCGCTCGAAAATCCTAGCCAAGGTTGAATTATTGCAAGCGATCCAACCATCGAATCAACGAACGAATCAGGTCGATGAACTCCCTTCGGTCCTCTCTACCAGACCGTGCCTTCGATTTGTCGATCAGACGAAGTTGATCGACGATCAACGAACGGATGAGAATAGTTCTTCAATTTCTGGACAGACAGAGGTTCAATTTGGAAAACGAATTACAGTTCTAAGATGCGCTCGTCGAGAGCTTCAAATCGATATATAATTCGATATAGTTTGTCGAGTTTGATGTTTTGATTTGAATTTGATTTTGAAATTTAATGGAGAAGTTTGTTTGGTTAGTCTGGCATTGAGAAGAAAATGAGGAGTGGCTAGGGTTTATAACGGGCTATTTATAGACAAAGCTGAAAATAGAATGGATGGACAAGATTTGATTTACACGTTGAACGTTAAATGACCCGTAAAGCCTGTTTCATTCCCGAAGCGAAAATGGATCATCCCAAATATCAAAATAAATGTTTTCGATAATTTTAAATTCAATGGAACAGGTTTCAATTCCTAATTCCATCGTATGAAGAAGTTATGTTAAAATCAGCTTATTTCAAATCGATTTCAATTGATTTCAATTAAATTGATTTCTAGGCGTTTCGAGTCTGTACGATCAAACGACAAGTCCGATCGCTACGAAACTTGAAATCCTATAATAATTCACCGTTACGGATCCGATGAAACTAGTTTCGTTGAAATCCGAGCCAGTGGCCAAAATGGCAAATTTCACGTTAATTAAATAAATAAATTATTAAATTAAATAAATCACTTTTCATTTCAAATTTAATTATTAACAAATTTCTTCAATTTTGATTACCTAGACACATAGAATAATTTTAAAGTAAATTTACATAACAATTTCAGTGTTGATTATTTCAATAATTACAGCGTTCAAATTCAACTGAAATAAATCCAATTAATTAAAGTTTAATTCCAATAAATTGATTTCATTTGATTAAAATCTTTATACTCAATCAACTATTATATCTAACATAGCTAGCATTTGGTTTACATTTCATTACATTAATATCCTCTAATTTCCATCTTTTATTTGTATTAATTACTACATTTCAACTATATTGAATTTTATCAATTTCACACATTAATAATAATTTAAAATCCCAATTAATTAATTTTTCTTGGTTTCAATCTTTTTATTACATCAATTATCATATTATGAATAGAATTTACATTGGTTACATCTTATTGAATTAACATTCTTCACTTACCAATCTAATCTACAATAACTTCACTAATTAAGTGAATTGATTGCGATTGATTTCTAATTAAATTTAATATATTAAATAATGGGTAACCTATAATAATACTAGTCACCATTTACCTTAAATAACATTTATAACACTTTTAAGTTTATTATTGCAAACAAATGTTACAACTTACCTATATAACACAAATCTTATTAAATTACCACTAATTATGTACTAGCTCATAAGTTTATACACATTTACATTTATTTACTTACATTCAATTTATAACCAAGTTATAACATTACACTATTTCAATTAATTGGAATTTCATAGGGATTGTTAATAGTTAACTTACATTAATATTGTTACAATTCATTCTAGTCATAATTTTTATTAATAAGTCACAAATTTTTATTTCTTCAAATATTAAATAACAAAATTTATTAAATTAACCATTTTAATTATCGAAAATTTACGGGTCGTTACACTCTCCCCGACTCAAAACTTTTCGTCCTCGAAAAGGAAAAGGAAGGGAAAAGAAGGAATTAAGTAGTCAATATATCTTATTCAAAATATTAAATTTATAAACAAATAAATTTACAAAATTAATTAATTTAAATAAAATATATCAATTTGTAACCATTAAATCCTTTTATACTCAAATTAACAAAAGTTAGGAAAAACATTTCATAAAATTTTCTAAGTCCAAAATTTTCAGAAAAATTTCGGCAGAGTCTCCTTTGTACGAAGAGGCTCGGGAGAAAATAATAATATCAAAATAATCAATATATATCATATATTTCAAAATAATATGTCCCAACAACGGGAAAAAAAACATAAAATCGCTATAAAACCGTAATCCGAGAACGTACCTATTTGTGGGGCAAATAACGCTTATTATATGAAACCAAAAGCAGTAGCAATTGCTTTCATAACCTGTATTTCACTTATATAATCCAAAAGAGGTTAATAATTATATAAAATGAAATATTTAAAGTTGTTTCAGCTAATAACAAAACAAATCAATGCAACTTAACAACAATCACTTGCAAACAACATACAACAAGAACTTGCAATAAAACCATACAATCACCACATGCAATCAAAAAAAAATCAACCATCCATCCATACAACCAAAACAAATGGTTTGTTCAGGTTTAGACACTTTTAATTGTATAGAATGACAAATAAACTATTAAGTATACCATATACTCTACAGTCTTAGATAAAACTCAACAGATTTATTCACACATCCAAACAAATTAGAAGTATCCTTCCCCAACAATCCATAAGTCAAACAAACAATAAATTACAATGTTATTTAAGTTTATTCTTATAAATTTCCTTTCACCACATTTATTGTTCACATTTTTTTTCTTTTTCGCACAATGATTATTTCTTTAATTTACATTTATTTCTTACAAATTCAATTTCCATTTATTCTTGTAATACATAATTCCATTTATTTACATTCATTTCCTACATAAATTATTTCCGTTCAATTGTTTATAATGATTAATGAATTCATTATTCAGGTATTACATATATTTTATTACAGTTTGGTTCACATTTATTAATGTAGGAGTTCATACTTTCGTTTCCTGCTTTTGATTTACATTCATCCTTTCTTATTTAATGTCATTGAATATCAAATCCATTTTCTAAATCATTTCAGCCTTCCTGAAGTAATAAGCATTTAATTTAGTATAGTATTCATTCTAACATTTTCTTTAATTATCCATAGTTTTAAACATAAACTTAAGTCCAAAATCTTTTACTTACAGTATTCATCTTTCTACTTATTTTTATTATAAATAACTTCAAACATTTACTTAAATTTATTATCATCTATTTATATTACTCACTTTTCTATTATATTCAATCAGTAGCATTTCAAATATAACTTAAGTTTATAACAACTATAGTATCACAGTTCTAATTTATAAAAGAGTTTCATTGAACCACTTCATTATTTTAAGTTTTACTTGTATAATATTCCATTACATTTTCTTATTAAATATTACAACTTTTAATATTCAGCAAGTTATATATATTTCTTTAAGAATGCAATTGAAATTTACACAAGTTTATCATATTTCATTTTAGTAAATACATGTTCAATAGTTACCAGTTTAAAATTTCTTATACGCTTCATTTATAACTTTAGCATTTAATTTCTTATTTTCATTTAGAAGTTCCAATTATTAAATAGTTATATTCCATTTCATTTGCAATAATTAAAACCTCTAATTTATAGAAATTTAAGAACTAAATGATGGGTTCTATTTCAATTATTTCAGAATATATATATATATATATAATCATATCTTTTATATCCAACCACATTTAAATTTTGAAATTAATGTTTGTTCATCAAAATAAATGTATAGTAAAACTACTACAACAGTCATCCCACTTTGAAACTCGAAAATGAACGTCGATGATGCGTGCACTCATCACCGAAATTATTTTCCAGCGACAGAGAACGGAGTACAGAAATTATTTCCTTCCAAAAATTCTTTTAAAAAATTTCTTCCACATCACATTGAAATATTTATACCAGAAAATACTTCCAATTAATATTAATATTATATTCCAAAATCATTCGAAAGGGTTTTTCAAAATCCCGGAATTTAAGTTCTAAATTTTCCAATTTATATTTATTTTATTTACAAATTTCATTTTCAACCAATATTTATAAATTTCACTACCTAACAAACAAAAATATTACAACCAAATATATCATTTACAAAATTGTTATTTTATATACAAAATATATAATAGGCAAAATTATTTCATTTACCTATATTTCAAAACAAGTATTGTGTCGGTCTGCCCTACTAAGTGTTTAGAAATCCCTATCGATGTCATAGCGTCCTATGCACCGACCAGGACTTAAAATACAAAATGGAGCAAACTAACACAACACAAAAAAAACATTTTATAACACTAACAAATACACTCTCTCATATATATACACTTAGCGACTCATCCTAGGGTATTACTACCTTATTTGAAATGAGTCAAACCCCACAAAGTTAAGGTTATCACTAAACCAATGCTCTGATACGAACTGTAACGACCTGTCTATTTGGATGCTTTAAGCAGACACACGCGTCAAACTAAAACCATTCAAAAGTGCAGATTGTTATGTGGTAAATAAGAAATAGAGAAAGAAATAAAACCAATACAGAATCTCGCAGCGGAATTACAAAATATAATAATCAAATAACAGTTCATGAAGCTGTTTACAAATAAATTTGATTACACTTGTACAACACAGAATTCAGAGTTACACAAATCAGAGATAAATAAATAAACGACAATGCAGTGGAACAGTAAGATGTAGTGGAATAATATAGTAAATAATAATACAATCTTCGTCTTCGTCCTCCAGAAACAAGTCTTCAAATCCTGAAATGCTCAGGCTAACCTGAGCGAATTGAAAAGACAAAACACTCGAGTCAGAACTAAAAGATCTTATGTAAGTTAAATCAACGGTAAATATGAGTGCAACGGCGTCAGAGATGTTTATGGGGTTTGACATCTCATATCCAGTGTCTAACGTGAGTGCAGTTACTTAAGAGATGTTCGGGATTCACATCTCCTAAGGATCCGTTAAACTATCTACTATGTAGTACAATACGCTATTATAATATGTCTATAGTAAAGTAAACTATTAAAATAGCGTTAAGGCGTTACCCATATCCCCCTTAACACATTTTTATATATTCCCATAGTCTTTACAGTACCGTAACTTCCCGTAAACTGGGGTTATCAGAGGGCACTCCATAGGTATGGTACAAAACAAACTCGTAGAAGGTGCATTAGGGCATGTGAACACGGCACAACTAGGCAATGCCAAGGTAGATATACCAATTACACTTTCGGGCTGGTGGTAACGCATAGCAGCTACTACCGCCCAACTCGGAACATACTCTTAAATCAAAATCAAGGGTGGCCACTAAATAATCACAAAGTCAGAATATAGTATCGAAGGAATGTGCCCGATCGGAGGAATGACCTCACTTGGCCCGTCAATTGCTCCTATTTTAGTCACATCTAAGCTGACTCACGGGAGTCAGGGTCACGTCATACCTCATATAGGATCGTCGCCAACCATCCTACTACATTCTGGAATCTCCACCACGTACACAGTTGTTAAAGTGGTTTTGGTATTGGTAGAGAATATGACAATATCCGATCCAGGTCTCTTTAACAACCAATCGCTTATTACACACCGGATGGTTCTTTTACATTTCAAAAAGTCAATTCATAATTTATATCAAAATATCATATTCTCAAACCCATAATACTTTTGAAATCATATTCACTTTGAAATCATAAATAAAAACAGTTTCAATCCTCATTTCAAACTTCATATTCAAATCAAATATGTAATTTAAATCCCAACTTAGGTTTTCATATCATTTAACCATATTCCCTTTAAAAATCGAGGATTTAAATATAAACCCATCTACTTTACTTAGTTTGAAATTTAGAAAAAAAATTGTTTAGATAGTTAAAAGTAGCTTAACATAGTAAAATAAATCTTTAGGATAGTTCGAATACTCTAAAATATTTAAACAGATTAAATATGATTATAATAGATTAAATAGTTTTAAAATAGATTAATTAGCTTTAAAATAAGTTAAAATAGGTTAATTAGTTTTAAAATAAATAAAATGGTTTAAAATAGGTTAAAATGATTTAATATAGTTGATATAGGTTAAATAGTTTAATAATTTGAAAATCTTAATAATTAGAAATATTTATTTTATTTCAATACATCTGAACCATTTCAAATTTTCAAATCAACAAACCTAATTTCAATCTTTCAATTCAACTCACAATAAACTTTTTAAACTTTATATTTCTTCCAAACCATGTTTTGAAATATCAATTTAAATCACTCACATTCCAATGTATTTCAAAGTTATATTCCAAACAATTTCAACAACTCAATTCCGTTAAATTCCATTTATACTTCAAAATTCAACTTAAAATTTTAAATCTAATTTCTTTAAACCATTCCTTTAACCAATTCAAATTTCAACTTAACTTGATTTCAATAATAATTCAATTTTTATAAAACAAGTTTATTTCAATATATCATTCAATTAAATTCAAAATTAAGGATTTAAAGTCATTTAATTTAACCAATCCGGTGTCCGTGTATAATTTCTACCCTAGGCTCAAGTGATATGGATATTTATCATTTCAATTCGCAATTTAAAATTTTACGGTTATATATCATTTCAAACCGCAATCCCGAATTAATATTAAAATCCATAAAATCATTCGAGTCTATCATTTCAACCCATAACGATTTTTCCCTAATCTATAGATCGTTCGGGTATGTATCATTTCAACCCATAGGGAACTTGCAGTTATCACAATATAAAATACAACATCCATTCATCCAATACAAACAATCAAACATTCGTCACAATCATCGTCCAAATCAATCAAATAAACATCAGTAGATAACAGGTTATCATTTACAGGTAATTAACTGGCAATTTAAATTCAATAATAAATTAAATGACAATTTAATTCGAATAATTCAAATTAACAGGAATAGAATTTTTAAAATTACCAAACTGCCATAAATAAATTCTAAATCACATCACAAATTTGATTTAACTAACATAAGAAATTTTAGAAGTTGTGAGTGGGTCAAAACACTCACCTTTGAACTTAAATCGAACTAATATTCAATTTAAGCCCAAACTTCAAATGGTCTCGGAATTCATCAAAACAAGAATCAAAATGTCCGGAATTTTGATATGATCCTAGCGTAGAAAACCGTGCGTGAATCGGAGTCCGTATGTGAAAAATACATATGTTAGAATACTTGAATTGAGATTTAAAAAAAATAGAAAAAATGAAGATTTACCAAAATTATCGGCCACGTCAACTTTCTTCCAAACTGCACGAACCCTAGCTATTCACAAAACCAACGCTCCCGTCATTCGAACCCAGAACCGATGCACGCCGCCGCTTATGAACGACGAACGACGCTGCCTAGGGGTCAGCCGCGGCCTGCTAGACCTCGCCTCCAGCCTCTGCCACCCCATACGACCACTCCGCCGACGACCAGCGCCCCAAAAACTCCAACCACCGCTCGAAAATTATAGCCTAGGTCGAATTATTACAAGCAATCCAACCATCGAATCGACGAATGAACATGGCCGATGAACTCCCCTCTGTCCTCTCTACCAGACTATGCCTTCGATTTGTCGATCAGACGAAGTTGATCGACGATCAACGAACGGACGAGAATAGTTCATCAATTTCTGGATAGACAGAGGTTCAATTTGGAAAACGAATTACAGATCTAAGATGCGCTCGTCGAGAGCTTCAAATCGATATATAATTCAATATAGTTTGCGGAGTTTGAAATTTTGATTTGATTTTGATTTTGAAATTGAATTGAGAAGTTTGTTTGGTTTGTCTGCCATTAAGAAGGAGGAGAAGACTAAAATGTACGTACAGACAAATGAAAATGAGGAGTGGCTAGGGTTTATAATGGGCTATTTATAGACAAAGCTGAAAGTAGAATGGATGGAAAAGATTTGATTTACACGTTCAACGCTAAATGACCCAGAAAGCCCGTTTCGTTCCCGAAGCGGAAATAGGTCATCTCAAATATCAAAACAGATGTTTTCGATAATTTTATGTTCAATGGAACAGGTTTCAATTCCTAATTCCATCGTATGAAGAAGTTATGTTAAAATCAGCTTATTTCAAATTGATTTCAATTGATTTCAATTAAATTGATTTCTAAGCATTTCGAGTCCGTACGATCAAACGACAAGTCCGATCGCTACGAAACTTGAAATCCTACAATAATTCACCGTTATGGATCCAATGAAACTGGTTTCGTCGAAATCTGAGTCAGTGGCTAAAATGGCTATTTTCACGTTAATTAAATAAATAAATTATTAAATTAAATAAATCACTTTTCATTTCAAATTTAATTATTAACAAATTTCATCAATTTTGATTACCTAGACACATATAATAATTTTAAAGTAAATTTACATATCAATTTCAGTGTTGATTATTTCAATAATTACAACGTTCAAATTCAACCGAAATAAATCCAATTAATTAAAGTTTAATTCCAATAAATTGATTTCATTTGATTCAAATCTTTATACTCAATCAATTATAATTCTATAACATAGCTAGCATTTTACATTTCATTACATTAATATCCTCTAATTTCCATCTTTTATTTGTATTAATTACTATATTTCAACTAATTTGAATTTTATCAATTTCACACATTAATAATAATTTAAAATCCCAATTAATTAATTTATCTTGGTTTCATTCTGTTTATTACATCAATTATCATATTATGAATAGAATTTACATTGGTTACATCTTATTGAATTAACATTCTTCACTTACCAATCTAATCTACAATAACTACACTAATTAAGTGAATTGATTGCGATTGATTTCCAATTAAATTTAATATATTAAATAATGGGTAACCTATAATAATACTAGTCACCATTTACCTTAAATCACATTTATAACACTTTTAAGTTTATTGTTGCAAACAAATGTTACAACTTACCTATATAACACAAATCTTATTAAATTACCACTAATTATGTACTAGCTCATAAATTTATACACATTTACATTTATTTACTTACATTCAATTTATAACCAAGTTATAACATTACACTATTTCAATTAATTGGAATTTCATAGGGATTGTTAATAGTTAAATTACATTAATATTGTTACAATTCATTCTAGTCATTATTTTCATTAATAAGTCACAAATTTTTATTTCTTCAAATATTAAATAACAAAATTTATTAAATTAACCATTTTAATTATCGAAAATTTACGGGTTGTTACAGAATGAAATTGATTGTTGAGAGGCTTGGTTTATGGTTTGAAATTTCAATCTATATAGTCTTAAGTTTAAATATATTAGGTATGGACTTCATTTACAAATATGAGTTATAATAAGCACCGACGAACATAAAATGAATACATTGTATTTAAAGTCAATCGGTCTTCTGTTATTTTTACTATTTTTATAAGTATGAATGGTGCTAGTTTAATAAGGCAGAAACGTTTTTTAGTATTTTCTTGTAAAAAAATATGGATCATAATCTTTCTATCAACTACCTCATGTGTGCATGTCATCATACAAATATATGTATATTACATACTTCATGTGAAGTTCGAGCTCAGGAGGTGCATTCGTCATCATAATTCAGATTGTTATGTAGGAAAACCATTGATAATTGTAAACAATAATATAATAAAATAACGTAAATTAACGTAAAAGATAACATAATTGACAACTCAAAACAAGGGTAATAAAGCATTGAAAAACATGTGAAGTCCATAAAATTTTAAATACAAATTGCCTACATCCATTGTAAACGTACCAAGTAGGTGTTCCTGATCGAATTACAATTTCTCTTGTATTCACGTATGGGTTTTTGTTTATTATATATTGGATAGCCACACTTTTTCTGCTAATTTACCATTAGTTTGTTGTATAATTCATTTTCTTGTCCTATGTTTGATATTTCATTTATACGCTTTATTATTCCTTGCATATTGTTAATTATAATTGTTGCTTATCCTATGTCATTTATTTTCATATTTGTATTATTTTATTTTGCACACACACACACACGTGCACGCACGCACACATATAATATATATATATATTATGCTTACTCTTCTTTGTTTAGTTTCTTAGCAGATTCGGGTATGCTTATTAGTTTGGATGGATTCATGATGTCGAGGATTAGAGTGTTTTTCTCATTTTATGGTTTTATGTTGTATTTTTAGACCTTAGTTCTTTATGTTTGGGAGTTTTTTTATTTTTTATTTTTTATTTTTTTATTGTACAGGGAGGTATCGCTATTTGTCAAGCATGTTGACATCTCCTTTCTTAAGTATAGAATAAAAGTACATGAGTGCTCTCCTTTGATCATAGGGGATCACTCATTTCTCTTAAAAAAATTATAATTTATGATGTTAATTATTAAACGAATAATTTAAGTTATTTGTGTCCAATTTTGATTCCTTATAAAGTGTACAATATATAGGCTAATAATGTCAATGTGTTCATAATTATAATATGAACTTGGTGATGCATGTAGGGTGCAAAAAAGAATTTGTATATGAGAGTTATTCCTGTTTGAAAAATTCAGGTTTAAAATGTAATTTTAAATTTAATGAGGATTATAAATGATATACTTTTTTTTATCGGTCGAACCCTATCCCCTTGATTTGAAATTTCCTCCAATTACCAATACCACCATAAGCAAGCGGGAGAGCCAATACTACCACCATCATCTACCTCTCACAAAGACTTGTTCACTCATAGCAATCTCGTCAATTCCAATCCCCTTTGCTCAAAATAATAATTTAGTTTGAGTGTGTCGGTTGCTCGGCCAAGCGTATCGAAGTTAACATTATCGGGTCTGAACCATTTCCAATGTACTACAAATCAAGTGGACACCTCCTTTGCCTTGTTTGATGATGGAGATCAATGATGATGGCCTTGTGCAGGTCGAATTATGCGCATACAATGAATAGGGAAATCCATTTTTGTGAAACTTAAGAACAAATTTTTGTTTAAAAATTTTATGAATTGATTTTAGAAAAAAAATAAAAAAATTTCTCTAATCATCCTACTGGTCGAATACACATAAAACCATCAGCTTCTCTTTTGAAGGACTTTATCTCTAACTCAACTATGGAGTTGCAAAGTCCTCCATTAAGATATAATTTATGTTAGAAAATGAAATTCCATTTTTTTTTCAAATGGAGGCTCCGTGGATATATTTATTACATCAAATGCTAAAAAATCCTTAATATATTTCCAATGAACTAGAATTGATTTATTAGTAGGTTCAACAATCCAACTAAAAAATAAAGCATTTAGATTTAACCAATATAGCTAACCCTTTAATTATTGATCAAGATTAATAATTTCAAATACCACAGAATATTTATTATTTAGTAATATTATTTTCAATCTATATGAATAAATAAATATAACAATTATATGTTTTATTAATAAAAAAATTTACCTTAATAATTAAGCAATAATAACACATTATTAATATAAACATAATATTAATTTTTCCATAATAATAATTTAGAACTTTTACAAATTATTTCAGTAAATTATTTTATACTAAAAACTAAGAGTTGTGGCTCTGTGAATTACAGTAGTGAACTCATCCCTGGCAATATTTAAACGATTTAAATACTAAAGTCTATACGGATGTTGTTGAAGCATAATAGTGGACACAAGTTCGGTTATTTAAGTTTATTTCGCTGAAATCCAATTTTTTATCTTTCAAAGTGACATCCTTAAGAAATAATATACTATGCCAAATTTCTCTACATCATTACTATATCACTTAGATATATGGAGTTTGATCGATGGTCATAACTCTAGTAATATCAATATTTAGTTGTGAACTCCAACATTAAAGTCATTGATTCAATCTGTTAAAATTCCCACAAACTTGGAATTGAATCAAACAAATAAATTGGACTAAGGAATGATGAAGGAATGGATCCAAAGACGTGGAAAGCTAACAAGAATAAAGAAAAGAAGGAGCATATGAAGTTTGATAGGATTACGAGAAGACAAATCAGGTCGGTACATCGTTGATTTGATTGGCACTGACCTGATTCTAAGGCTTAGAGTGGCAAGTGATCGATGGAAAAGACTTTGACATGGAGAAAAAAAGAGGTATTGATACCCAAAGTCAGGTCCGTACTGATCTAATTTATTTTCTAATACTTGTGCTGCATGACCTGGTTCTTCATGCCAATTGTCGGATCTGGAGTTTAGGATGTTTTCAGAGCTGGATTGCAAGATTTATGCTGGAATTCGGCTATAAATATGAGGAAACTTGCCATAAGAGAGGGATGTGCACTTTAGATTTAGAGAGCAATCTTCTTCTTACTTAAATCTATAAACCAATACAAAATCCTTGATCTATTAGACTGGTCGGATTTGAGTTGTAATCTTTGTATTTTGGAGATAATCAAAAGGATAATAAGATTAAGGTAGAAATAGGACTTAGATTTGCCGAACTACTATAAAAATTTCTCGTGTTTCTTACTTTATTTTGTTAGATCTCTTTGTTTAATTTTGTTTCAAGGCGTTGTGTCATTTTCTGACTTAAATTTTTGGTGCTTTCGCCGATAAAGAGAAAGGTTTTAAGACTTGAAGCTTGGATCTATGGTTGGAAGATATAAAAAAACCTACAACCAAAGCAATTGCAGGACTAACTAGTCAACCAGAACATGGGGCGGCTATGAGGTGTCCTCAAGTTCTAATCCATCAATCTATGTGACTAGAGAAGAGATGGAGAGGATGACGGAAGATGGAATAATAGCTCGATAGCAGGAGATGCTAGATGGACTGTTTAGAAAGATGGATCAATAAAGAACAGCTAGAGCAGTTGGTATTCAGAACCAAGGACCAGAAACTAATGCCAAAGCATTTGGAGTTAGAGTAGAGCCAGCCGGAATCGAGTCCTCATGACAAGAACAGGTCAAACCAAGGACCAAAAACTAATGCCGAAGCATTTGGACTTGGGGAAAAGTTGGGTTTAGGTTTAAGGCAAGCTGGGTTGCTGGGAGCGAATGATGCTAAAGCTAGAAACGCCAATCAGAACGCGAATGCACAACAACTTAAGGAGTATGTGCTGGAGTTTTCTCGTAGGAACGGCGGGCAGAATGAAGCTAGAGGTGCGGATCAGAATGCAAACCTATAGTTAAAGGAGCATGTGCCAGAGTTTCCCCATAGAAATAGAGGGAACAATGTAGCTATGGATTGAAGACTTCCATTAGGCAACAATAACCAAATAATTGAGATGATCAAAAGAATAGTGAGAGGTGGACCTCCAAACTAGAGGATGAAGGACGTGATCAGGCATCCATTTTCCCCTATATCCGATATGCAAGGAATCCATCTGATTTTAAGCTACAAACACTGAGAATATATAATGGAAGGACAAGTCCGACCATTCATCTGATGAGACACATCTAACATATGGAGGTGTTGGGTGCTTCTAAAGAAGTAATAGGCCAATGTTTCCTACTTGACAAAGTTGGCTGCTATGTGGTTCACACAGTTAAGACAATGGGTCCATAAGCACGTAAGCCGAATTGGTGAACAGGTTTTTGAGACAGTTTAGAGTTCATATCTTTTGACCAAAGAATGTGATGAGGCTTTCAAACATGAAGAAAAGGGTTGGAGAGACCCTAAGGAGTTATATGATGAGATTTAATGCCACGGCCACTGCAATCGATAAGCTAGATCCATCGATAGTCCTGATGCTAGTAACATCTAGAGTCACGAGTAAGACCAACTTCAAATTACATTAGAGAGGGATCCACCAATGGATCTCACGAAGTTTGTCATGAAGCTGAGAGATATTTGCATCAAGAGGACACTGAAGTTGATAATGCTGAGGTTAATGTAATGGATGACAGTAGACCATCTAGAGTAGGATATTGTAGAGAAGAGAAAAGGAAAGCGAAAAGCTGATGATGACTTTAAAGTACCAAAGCGAAAAAGGAGGGAATAAAAATTCTCTTCTTATAGTAATCTAACTGAAACCCCAAAGCAGATTTATCTCGATACTATGGGGAAAATCCCCTATTGGAAACCAGCTAAGAGGGAACCCACGCATTAGGAGAAAACATCCGGATGATTTTTACTTTTCCATGATATGGATCGACATAAGACGAGCGAGTGCCAATGCCTTCATAATTTGATAGAAGAATTGGTTCAGAGTAACCAACTACAATAGTAAGTAAGGAATCAAACTACAGTGGTGCAGCTGGAGCAGCCACCATCTGTAGTGAATACATCAGGACACGACCATGGATCTGGGTATAGATTGTTAATCCCATGATCGGGAAGGATGGGAGTCAGGTTCGATTCCCATGTTTTAGTATCTGTTTTTAATAAATAGGACAATAATAACCTTGGGCCGCTTACACTTGTACGAGACCTCAATTGATCTCTAGGCACCCTTTGAGTTGGATGTCTTAGATAAATGTTTAGGATATATGTTTATCTCTTTGATTTGGATATTCAATTTTTGAAAACCACTTGAACATGATAACTAATATTGATTGAACATGGTAGTCTTGTCCAGAGAGACGAGGCGACGACCATAAGGTATAAGTCCCCCTGCCGAAGAGCGAGTAGATTGTGCTTGTACGAGAGTAACTCCTCTCACCAGAGAGTGAGTGGATGGACTTGCTTGAACTTTGATTTCCCTCGTCAAAGAGCGAGTGGATTGGACTCGGGATGGATCTAGAGAGATCGAACCCTATATTATATGCTAAACGATCCAAAGAGATTGAACCTTAGATTGGATAATGGTATATGATCCAAAGAGATCAAACAGTAGATTGGATGTTAAACAATCGAGAGAGATCGAACCCTAGATTGGATGATGGTGTACGATCTAGAGAGATCGAATCTCAGGTTGAACATTGAAGGATCCAGAGATATCAGACCCTAGATTTGATGAGCCCTAGAGCGGATGTTGATTTTGTGATTCAAAGAAATCGAACATCGAAATAGATGTTGAGTTGACCTTAGGATTTGAATGCCTTGTGATTAAATTATAATAGGTAAATCCTAAGCGAACATGAGACAATATGATAACTCCGGATGAAAATGGACTGATTATAATTTATGAATAACACTTAAGCAAAGACTAAAGCCGTTAGCTATGACGGTCTAGAACGACCTTTGATTTACAGCTGAATCCAAAGAAACCGGATGATTCATTGTGATCGATATTGGTAGATAGCCAGAGAGCTCGATTACCAAAGATTGACTACTGCTGAAACTTGTTCTTGAGTAAATCACAACTTACATTCATAAGGTGTACTTCGGGTAGCAAGTGTTGCGGCTCTATAAATTATGGGAGTGAACTCAGCCCTAGCAATATTTAATATAATTTAAATATTTAAATCTGTACGGATGTTGTTGAAGCATATTAGTGTACACAAGTTTAGTTATTTACAATTTATCTAGGTGAAATCAATTTTTTTTTCTTTTAAAGCGAGATCCTTAAGCAATTTTATACTGTCCAAGATTTCTCTACATCATTGTTATATCACTTCAATATCTAGAGTTTAATCTAAAGTCAAAACTCTAGTAATATCTATATTTAATTGTGAAGTCCAACATTAAAGTCCTTGATTCAGTCAAATAACAATTACTGTTACGTCCAAAATTTCCACAGTCTTTGTATTGACTCAAACAAATAGATTAGACAAAAGAATGATGAAGAAATGGATCCAGAGACTTAGAAAGCTATCAAGAATAAAGTAATGAATGACTACAGGAGGTTTGACAGGATTTTGAGAAGATAAATCAGGTCATTACCGACCTGATTTCATTGGCACCGACCTGATTCTAAGGCTTGGAATGGCAAGTAATCGATGTAAAAGACTTGGACATGGTTGAAAAAAGAGGTTTTGATACCCAAATTCAAATTGGTACCAACGTAATCAGGTCAGTGCCAATTTGATTCATTTCTTGATATTTGTGCGGCATAACCTAATCTTCATGCTAGACTATCAGATCTGGAGTTTAGGACATTTGTAGAGCTGGATCGCGAGATCTACACTAGAATTCAGCTGTTGATATAAGGCAACTTGCCACTAAGAGAGGGAATGGCACTTTAGATCTAGAGATCAACCTTATTCTTCCTTAACTCTAAAAACCTCTACCAAATAAGAGATTTATTAGACTGTGATCGGATTTGAGTTGTAATCTTTGTATTTCGGAATGAATCAAAAGGATAATTAGATTAAAGTGGACATAGACCTTAGATTTTCCGAACCACTATAAAAATTTCCCGTGTTTCTTACTTTATTTTGTTAAGTCTCTCTATTTAATTTTGTTTCAAAGTGTTTTGCTACTTTCTAATGCAACATGAATGTCGATGATTCAATCCAATAATAATTACCAATTAATCAATTTGCATTAGTTAAAGACTTTGACTTTATGTTGACTCTTAATTATGGTGACGCTAACTTTCTATTTGAAGAAGATGAATCCTCTCCTGAATAGTGTTTCACTTTAAGTGGTTTAACCTATACCCAAATATCCCTTAACACGATCATTTTTGTCATACCAATATTCTTAAGTTAAAAGCCTACTGCATATCGGCAGTGGGAACTTCTATATTCTTTAACCTATAGAAAAATATCGGTGAGTATTCAGTAATCATCTTAAACAACTACACATATGTAACTCCTTGATGCTACCAACAGTAATGGTTAATTCACCATCCATCGTATGGAGAGCGTTACATATACTAGCCTAAACGAATAGATCGATATCTCATTCTTGATACATCATGACCAGTAACATTTACGAGTAAGTATTTATTTTACATGATTCAATACTTGTGGTTATGAACACAGTTGTAACTACAATCGATTAAGTACTTTTCATAAGGTATTCTACTTGTATATATAATGTATTTAAAAAAATTATGTCCTAGTATATAAATATATAAAATATAAAATAAAACCTAAAGCTTGCTTTATTTTGAACAACATTCATTGTAAGAGCTAAGTTATATAATCAAATTACATAATTGCACCTATGACACATCCTTAACTCTATCAATCTCCCACTTGTACTTGAGACTAATTATGCAGATAACTATACTCTCGATCAAATTTCTTAGAAAAACTGAGAAAGGACCTCAGTAGGTAGCTGTAACATTATTATTTTGTAATTCCAGTTATACTTCTCCATCACTACTAAATTGTTTTATCATATGGTAATTATAGTAAATATCTTGACCTCTTATCGAGCCATCAATTCCTCTTGCAATATATAATTCATCATGGTTAGCATAAAATGTTATTGAATTCTCAATGGTGGAAACCATCCCTTGCTTTCTTATAAATTTTTGCGCATATAGTGCTTTCATTGCAGCATTATTCAAGATGATGTACTTAGCCTTTACAGTTGAATCTACCACAGCCTATAATTTGGAACATTTCCAACTTATAGCCTAATTGTTAATGGTAAATATGAGATTGACTTATTTTATTCAATTCCACATATGAAGTTCGAGTTTGAATAATCCTTTATAAGGATTTCGTTCTTCCTATAAACAATTCTTTAGTTTTTCATAACCACTCAAGAATAATCTTAACTATCATTCAATGACTTTAACTCAGATTTAATCTTTGCTCACTACACCTAGTGAAGTGGAGAATTATGATCCAATACATAACATAGCATATATGATAGTTCCTATTATCTATGCATAAGGAATCTATCTTATTTACTTTATATTAAATAGTTCGATATGATATTTGTGCAATCAATTGGGACATTCCCAACACCCTCTTTTACCGAGTATAAAGTGTGTTTCTTTCAATCCTTCTTTGATAATTAAATAACATTTTTTAACTGATTTTAGTATGGGTACATCATTATATATAAGTAGCACATTGTTTACTTATAATGGAAGAAATGTTTTAGTACCTTTTATTTTATTTCTTACAAAAATACGCATTGTTACCCGGTGGATTGACTAAGTAACAAGAGGCTCGGCGTAAAATGGTCGCTCGGCATAAGAGCACCATTCGGCATTAAGAGGCCGCTCAGCATCTAGCCTCGTTCGGCATCCAAGCCCCGCTCGGCATATGGCCTCGTTCGGCATCCAAGCCCCGCTCGGCATATGGCCTCGCTCGGCATCCAAGCCTCGCTCGGCATCCAGGCCTCATTTGGCATCCAAGCCCCGCTCGGCATATGGCCTCGTTCGGCATAACAAGGTCATTCGGCATCCAAGCCCCGCTCGGCATATGGCCTCGTTCGGCATCCAAGCCTCGTTCGGCATAGAAGGACCGTTCGGCATAGCAAGGTCGTTCGGCATTTTACCCCGTTCGGCATAGCAAGGTCATTCGACATTAGCCTCGTTCGGCATTTCACCTCGCTCGGCATAGCAAGGTCGTTCAGCATGAGCCTTGTTCGGCATCTCCCCTCGACCGGCATCAAGTCTCGGTCGGCACAGGTCCCGTTCGGCCTACACTCTTCACTTAGCACACTGTCTCGATCGACATGCAGATACTGTTCGGCATATCTTCCTCGATCGGCATACGAATGTCGTTTGGCCCGGATATGTGGTTCGGCAACTGTCGTTCGGCAATTGTGGTTCGGCGTACAGAAGTCACTTGCTACGGGCCGAGGCATCTTACTCCTAGGCCCATGAGGGAAGTCCAACCCATCTTCATCTATAATAGAGGGGTAGGGGCACAGTGAAATGGACCTTTTTTTGAGAACACTAGGGAGACTCTGCTGCATTCCAAACTTATTCTATTTTACCGAGCATTTGTATTCAAGTCTATATAGTACGGATTGTATTTGTATTTAATCATTGGTGAAGGCAATAAAGATCAAAACTTAAATTGGACGTAGGCAATCACGCTGAACCACTATAAATCCGGTGTTCTTGTTTTTGCACTTAATTTAGCATACAGTTCTCTGTTTTAATTTACTTTCTCCATTACTCTCTCTACACAATCTTTCTCAAGGGTGTTAGTGACCAATTTTGGTGCTAACATTTTGGTGCTTTCACTGAGAATCAAATTCTCAGGCCGCTAGGATCAGCTTTGTAGCTACTGGATTGAATAAATCCCCCGAAGGAGATCCAAGTAATTCACAGGACGTCCGTTGATTCTACACAGAGTTCTTATCAAAAGCTCTACTATGGGAAGACCACGTACACGATCAGCCTCTCATAACGCGGACGTCAATGAGACTGCTAGCGTACAACAAATAGGACCTAGCAATCAACAAGCAAATCTGGGTGCAGGAACCACCACCCAAAACCAAATGGAAGTTGTCACCAGAACAGAGTTCAACGACTTGATGAGAGACTCATGGAAAGCAGAAGACAACTTAATAAGCAGATTCAAGCAAACTCTAACCTCATGACTCAACTTACTCAACAACAGCATTAGAATGCTGGAGGAAGCCCTTCTCCTTACTCCTCATCTGAAAGCTCTTCTTCGTCCGATGAACCTCCCAGAAGTAGGCGTCGTAAAATAGAAACATCGCAAGCACACGTTGCTGATCAATCAACCCGGGATGGTCCGCGTTCTCTACCTGGAGCAATGGCTCCTCACTTACACCAAGAAAATCACACCCAAGCTGGAACGGGAAACTTAGGATCTGGAGTGCGAGTGGAAGCCGGACAGCCGGCACACCAAGGTCTTAATGCTGCTGGTCTCCAGGATACACACTTGGTAGATCGCCAACAGAGAAGACACCGACCAGAACGGTCTCACAGGACAGACACCAACTTTCCATCTTCCATGCAAACCCCAGACCTGTCAACTATGGTCAGACAGTTGATGGCGCAGCGACTGATGCAGTGGGGTATGTTGAGTTGCTAGTTGAACTGGGACAAGGTGAGCGTAGGAGGGTGCAAATCCTACCTTTCATAGTTTTGGCGGTAGATTCTCCATACAATGTGTTTCTGGGTCGACCGGCCCTGGCTGAGTTTAGGGCAGCATTGGCCCCGTGATGTTTGACTTTGAAATTTCCAACAGACAAAGGAGTAGGTGTTGTGCATGGCGACCAGGCGATCGATTGTGCATGTTATGTGGCTGAGCTGAGAGAGGCCCAGTGGAGAGAGAAAGGAAAGGCTGCGGACAGCTCCGTCCGCGATCGAGTTGTTGAAAATTGATAAGTAATGTCCGAGCCCTGGCTCGGGCAACATGATCGGATCTGTAAAGACATAGATCCAAGAGATGATGATGATGAACCCAGGGAAGAAAAGGCAGCGCCGGTTGAACTTACGATTGACATTTCAGTCAGTAGGGATGATCCATCGCGAGTACTTAAGATTGGATCACAACTCGACCCCTCGATGGCCGAGGATCTTACTAACTTTCTCCAAGCGAATTTGGATGTTTTCGCTTGGACGCATTCTGATATGTGCAAGATTTCTCCCACTATTGTGAGTCATATGTTGAACATAGACCTGAAGTACGTTCCTGTGAAACAGAAAAGAAGGGGCATGGACCCGGAGAGGTCCGCGGCCCTCAAAGAGGAGGTGGACAAACTCAAAGCCAATGGGTTCGTCCGCGACGCCCTCTACCGAGAATGGGTGTCTAACCCTGTGCTTGTGAGCAAAGCAAATGGGAAGTGGAGAACTTGCATAGATTACTTTGATTTAAACAAAGCATGCCCGAAGGATAGTTTCCCTTTACCTAGAATCGACCAACTGGTCGACTCAACTGTCGGACATGAGTTACTGTCATTTATGGATGCATACTCGGGATACAATCAGATCCCGATGCATATTCCAGACCAGAAACATACCGGTTTTGTTACAGATGTTGGGCTGTATTACTATGTAGTGATGCCCTTCGGATTGAAAAACGCGGGAATGACTTATTAGCGTCTGGTGAATCGAATGTTTAAAGACCAAATTGGTAGAACAATGGAAGTCTATGTGGATGACATGCTCGTGAAGTCACGGCAGTCAAACGACCACATTCGAGACTTAGTGGAGATGTTTGATATACTCAGACATTATGGAATGAAAATCAACCCTTTGAAGTGTTCCTTTGGCGTTGTGTCAGGAAGTTCTTAGGTTTCATTGTAAATGCACGGGGCATCGAAGCTAACCCGGAGAAGATTCAAGCTATTCGAGACATACAAGTGCCCAGAACTATAAAACAGGTACAAAGCTTGAATGGAAAGGTGGTTGCGCTGAGACGATTCATATCCAGAGCCACAGATAAAAATATTCCCTTCTTCGATGTGATAAAGAAAGGAAAGAAAAATTTCGAATGGACATCCGACTATGAGGAAGCGTTCCAAGATTTGGTAAGGCATTTAGAAAGTCCCCCGGTGCTATCGAAACTGGTAGACCATGAGATGTTGTATGTGTACTTGGCTGTATCCCAGCATGCTATCAGTACGGCTCTGGTTCGGGAGGAGGACAGAGTTCAAAAGCCAGTGTACTATGTCAGTAAACGTTTGACGGGGGCAGAAAGGAATTATCCTAAGATCGAGAAACTAGCCTATTGCTTGGTGATTGCATCACGCAAGCTTCGTCCATACTTTCAGGCACACTCAATCAGTGTTTACACTGATCAACCCTTGCGACAGGTACTCCAACGACCAGAAACTTCTGGAAGGATGTTAAAATGGAATATCGAATTGAGCTAGTTCGATATTACCTACCTGCCACGAAGGGTCATACAAGGGCAGGCGCTAGCAGACTTTATCGCTGAATTCACCATGTCGGACGAATCGAGTAGTAGCGATGTCATACCTCCCGTTCCATGGAAGCTGTACACCGACGGGGCATCTAACGACCGTTGCTCGGGAGCTGGTATAGTTCTTGTGACTCCTGAGAACCGATCAATTTGTTATGCTTTGAAGCTCGAATTCCCAGCGACAAATAACAAAGCCGAATATGAAGCATTGATTGCTGGCTTGAGACTTATCAGAGAACTGGGGGTAAAATCGGTTGAAATCTTCTGTGACTCACAACTAGTGGTATACCAGGTGCGGGGGGACTATCAAGCGAAGGGACAGAGACTTGCCCCATACCTCGCTCGGGTTCAAGAGCTGCTAGCAAATCTGGAATATTATGATATTTCGCATATCCCACGTGAACAAAACAGAGAAGCTGATTCATTGACGAAAGTTGCGAGTACTGGTGATGCACAGCAAATGGGGTTGGTTCCCGTCGAAACCTTGCAAACTCCGAGTATAAACATGATGGAGATAGATTTCGTGTTAGAAACTGAAATCGAGAAAGAATCATGGATGACCCCATTCAAACAATACATATTACACGGAACCTTGCCCGAAAGAAGGAACGAGAGACGACAAGTCATTTGTAAAGCTTCAAGATATATAATGCAAGATGGAGTAATGTATCGGAGGGGGTTCTCGGTTCCCTTACTCCGGTGCATTGCCCATGATGAGATAAAACGAGTTTTGATGGAAGTGCACGAAGGAGAATGTAGTGACCATGCTGGGGGCAAACGCTCGCAAAAAAGATCCTCCGCTATGGGTATTATTGGCCAACTGTGAATCGGGATGCTGCAGACTACGAAAGAAAGTGCGACAAATGTCAAAAGTTTGCAAAAATCCCAAGAACTCCTCCAACGGAAATCACACAAATGGTTAGTCCTTGGCCATTTGCGATTTGGGGGACCGATATAATCGGTTCCTTACCTATTTCTAAAGGTGGAGCGAAATATGCAATTTTTGCAGTTGATTATTTTACCAAATGGGCAGAAGCAGAGCCCTTAGTCACAATCACCACCAAAAAGGTCATTAATTTCGTTGTACGAAACATTATATGCCGCTTTGGCCTCCCACGGACTATCATAACAAACAACGGAACTCAATTCGAAAGTAGAGAGTTCAAAGAATTTTGTCAAAAGTATGGCATTGA
Organism: Allium fistulosum; assembly: GCA_030737815.1. NCBI lineage: Eukaryota > Viridiplantae > Streptophyta > Magnoliopsida > Asparagales > Amaryllidaceae > Allium > Allium fistulosum. Next base: position 1,110,659,351 of record CM060907.1, on the reverse strand, counting down.
AAAGATGTTTGCAGCAGTTGCCCATCCAAAAGCCAATGGGCAGGTGGAAGCCGTGAACAAAATAATCAAGTCCATATTGAAAAAACGTTTGGCAAAGGCTAGAGGCAAGTGGGTGGATGAACTTCCAACGGCACTTTGGGCTTATAGAACCACCCACAAGTCCGCGACTGGCCAAACTCCATTCGCATTGGCATATGGCATGGAAGCTGTTATACCCATAGAACTTGAAGTTCCGTCACACCGGGTAACTCATTACGACCCTAAGATGAATTGGGATCTTTTGTTGGAATCACTGGACTTCATTGAAGAAAAACGTGAAGAAGCTAATTTAAGAGCGGCTGCGTTCAGACACCGAGTCGCTCGATATTATAATGAAAAGGTCCGGCCGAGAATCTTTGATGTGGGTGACCTCGTTTTGAAACGAGTTTTTCCAGTCCCGTCACATATGAATCCCACATGGGAAGGTCCATACATCATTGAACGGAAGCTTGGATAGGGGACTTTCAAGCTAACGACCGTTGATGGTGCGATACTCCCCCGAGCATGGAATAGCGAGCATCTGCGACATTATTACACTTAGTCTATTTCTTTCATAATTAGTTGCAATTATTTCCAGCACATTTTTTTTCCTTGATTCTTAGTTTTCGGCATGTAATAAGACAAATTAGCTTGTTTTCATTAATAAAGGCTTGAAGCCGTCTTTTCCATGAATTACTGATGTTTCTATGAATGATAATCCGATGACAAACAACTAGAGTTACATTATTCTATCTGGCGTACGAACGCGTATAAACGACTTAAATCTCCAAGTCCCCTGAGTGTAGATTGGAGTACTCTAAGTCCCCAGAGCGTGGACTAGAGTATAAACGACTTAAATCTCCAAGTCCCCTAAGTGCGTACTAGAGTACTCTAAGTCCCCAGAGTGCGGACTAGAGTATAAACGACTTAAATCTCCAAGCCCCCTGAGTGTGGACTGGAGTACTCTGAGTCCCCGGAGTGCGGACTAGAGTATAAACGATTGAAGAATCTCTAAGTCCCCAGAGTGCGGACTGGAGTACTCTGAGTCCCCGGAGTGCGGACTAGAGTATAAATGACTGAAGAATCTCTAAGTCCCCAGAGTGTGGACTGGAGTACTATGAGTCCCCGGAGTGCGGACTAGAGTATAAATGACTGAAGAATCTCTAAGTCCCCAAAGTGCGGACTGGAGTACTCTGAGTCCCCAGAGTACGGACTAGAGTATAAACGACTTAAATCTCCAAGTCCCCTGAGTGCGGACTGGAGTACTCTAAGTCCCTAGAGTGCGGACTAGAGTATAAACGACTTAAATCTCTAAGCCCCCTGAGTGCGGACTGTAGTACTCTGAGTCCCCGGAGTGCGGACTAGAGTATAAACAACTGAAGAATCTCTAAGTCCCCAGAGTGCGGACTGGAGTACTCTGAGTCCCCGGAGTGCGGACTAGAGTATAAACGACTGAAGAATTTCTAAGTCCCCAGAGTGCGGACTGGAGTACTCTGAGTCCCCAGAGTACGGACTAGAGTATAAACGACTTAAATCTCCAAGTCCCCTGAGTGCGGACTGGAGTACTCTAAGTCCTCAGAGTGCGGACTAGAGTATAAACGACTTAAATCACCAAGCCCCCTGAGTGCGGAATGGAGTACTCTGAGTCCCCAGAGTACAGAATAGAGTATAAACAACTTCGAAATCCCCAAAGTCCCCTGAGCGCGGACTGGAATGTTCTGAGTTCCCAGAATACGGATCAGAGTATAAGCGATTCAAAAAATCTCAGAGTCACATGGAAGTGAACTAGGGCTAATATAACTCACAAGGTTTCAGATTTTACTACAAGTTATACAATGAGCTGAACAACATAAGTCATTTGAAAGACAAAGAACAAATATTTATTCATCAATTCAAAATAAAGTTCTACTACAACTTTTCTCGAACTCGGGGCCAAAAGTCTATTTACAAGGGCTATGAAAATAAATAAAAATGATTACATAATCCAGATTGATTCTCGTTGAACGAGAAGAATAACTACTTCTTCGTCTTCTTCTCCTTCTTTGGCTTCTCGGATGATTCTTCCCCCACGCATTTTCTTTTGGACGTTTTGCTCGCTAATGAAGGGGTGTCCAAAGAAGGAGGAGGAACTTCCTGTGGCCTAATCCCACCGGGAAGGATAATCTTTAAAGGCCTGTTCAGTGGGTCATCAAGTTCGACCACTTGGGACTCGACCTTGATCTCAACTTTTTTCTTTTTCTCTTCCGCAAGTTGCTCCTTCATGCTCACTTTCGAAGTGTGTCCTAAGGCGCCCATGATCTCAACTTCATAACTTTCTTCGACGGGTGACAACGTGTCAGACTTGTCCTCATCAAGCGCCTCAATCACTTGAGCATCAGGAACAGGAGTCTCTCCCGCTTGGATAGCCCCGCTCGCCTTCTCCCTCTCCTCCTTGGCGTCATCGCTCCTTGGAGATGGCTCAGGATCAGAGCGGCCTATGTAAAGACACGAGAGACAAACGTTAGAATACAATAACCTCTCACCGAAATCGACGACTCTTTGAACTTTAAGATAAAAGGTTATGTACCGGCTTCTTGCTGACTCTACACCGTCCGAGGAGTCTCGCCCTCTGGAATGGGAGAAAGAACATGAATGTCAAGGCTAGGGTCTTCCGGGTCGTAACCAACTTGCTGCTCAAATGGATCAAGTGCTGGCCGACCAGTCGATTGAGTCGGAGGAGGAGCTGGGGACCCGGTCCCAAATGGATCGGCAATGTCATTCTTTCCTCTTGATGGGGTAGAACCTCCGCTATAGAGAGCCCTCGCTACAGACAAGTCTGAAGGCTCATTCCCCCTAAGAAATTCCTTTACTAAAGCATCCTCGTTGACCTCCTCGGTACTCGATTCCACCTTTCTGATCTTTATAAGAGTGTCCCACGCCTCGGCTAGGGATTCAAGGTAACCCTCGCCAAGAAAAGTCAAATCCTGATGCATGAGGACGCGAGCATTATATTCTGCTATAAGTGGGTCGAACAAGCACTTGATCTCCTCCTTGCTGGCCTCGGCAGCCGCCTCAAGGTGCGAATCGATATCAGAGAGCGCCATCTTTTTACCTTCCTCGCAGGCTATCTCCTTCAGTGCTTCGGCCTTGGAAAGCTCCTCATCTAGTTGTGTTTTGAGGAGTTGAGTGGCAACAATCTCATTGCAATATGGTTGGGACTCCTCCTGAGCAGCTATTTTCTCTTCCTTCTCCTTAGAGAACAGCTCTTCCATCTCTTTGACTCGCAGGGCGAATGCATCCCTTTCTTTTTGAATAGAGTCTTTTTCTAAAGCCAAGGCCCCACAGCGTTGGAGCGCTTCGTCGATTTCTTTCTTATGAGTTGTCTCCAGACGATTGACGGCCTCCGTAGTATCTTTAGCACTTTGTTGGGCAGCTTCAAGTTAGGACTTGTACGAAGAGAGCTCTTCATCTCGAGCTTTGATAATGTCATCGTGAATGGCTTCAAGCTTCAGGCGGTTGATTTCGTGTTGACGCTCAACAGAGACTTCCGAGACTTTTTCAACTAGATGGACAAATGCATCATGTTGAACATAAACGTCATTGTTGCAAGCAATGGCGCTCTGTTTGACATGTCCCGGAATGTGATGGATCGCTGGGAGGACTTCAGACCATCGAAGCAGATTTTGGGGAACTTAACCTTAAGCTCATATAGCTTCTCCGATATCGTCGGATCTGTTGCGGGAACAAGGGTAGATGACTTTGAAAGTTCAGTCATCTTGTGATGTTCCTGAGACTGTCGTGTGCTGGACGAACCAGAGTGTTGCTCACGGGGGACATCGGATTGGGATCCCTTCTGTGCAGACTTCTCCCTGCCTTGCTCTGATTGAGAAGGATGATTGCGAGAATATGAGGACTGGCTGTATGTTTTCCTTCGATAAGTTGATTCTCGGGGGCGATAATCTCGGTCTCCAGAGTCGTCTCTTTCTCGGCGCTTGCCAGGGGCCCGAATCCCGGCCAGAATGATGAAAAATAGATGACCCGCGAAGACGATCGAGTCTGTGAGTGCGTCCTATGTCACCTGCACAGAATTTAAATAACAACAAGTTAGCGAAGGGTAGAGCGATGACGGAAATTTAAGTGCAAGGTGAAGTGCACGTGTCTGTGTGTGTCCTAGTGTTTCCCCCCGACAGACCAGTTTTTTTTATCTTTACTAATAGGAGTTTTTTCTCCCTGGTTTTGGGCTTGAGCGCCTTCATCGCCTTTCGCGGGCGAGCAAAGCTTCAGGGCTTCCTTATCATCGAAGCCATAATTAAGCAAATCATCTGGAATAGTGAGGTCTGACAAGCCTCTCAATGAACTCTCTAAGTTTTGAGGAGAAGGCTCTCTCTCCATTGGACTAAGGGTGACCTTAGAGGTTCCACCCACCGTCTTCTTCCTCAATTTGTAGGTCAATTTCTTCTTTCCCTTCGAAGGGGAAGGCGTCTTCTCGATATCGTGGACCTCGACTATCAGGTCCCGAGCAGGGCTAACATTTTCGCCCTGTACTTCGAGCGTTTTGACTTCTCTAATCTCCCCTCCTTTGGTGTGTCAGGGACGTTACGTGCTGAAGACCCAGCCTGATTTTTTACTTTGCCTGAAGCAGGCCTGGGTATAGTGACGCCTTGAGGAAGGCTTATTCGGCGACCTTCCGCCAGCATCCCAAAATTCATGAGCGATTCATTTGAAATGAGAGATCTGATGTCCCGGTCTTCTGTGGGAATAGCTTGGATAGCTTCGACAGCTTCAGAATACCCGGAGCCTTCGGGATGTGGGTTGATACCTGTAAAAGTATAGAAAGAGTTAGAAAAGGTGCAGTTTCCTCCAAACACGAGTATTGATCCAGAAAAAAGACTTACTCCCTTCCACCCATCTCCTCGCGAAGCCGGGAGGACAGCGTACGTAGAACCACTCCTGTTTATACTGGACGAACTTGCTCCATGCCCCAGTCAGGATTTGACACTTGCTATGTGGCTCAAGGAATACAAAAGATGGACTATCTGATCGTCTCTTGAAGCGATAGATATAACGGATATCGCCAGGAGTCAGGAGCCTGAAAAGGACACTCGTGAAGAGAATTCAAGTGTCGTATATGAACGCATGGCTGTTTGGATGTAATTGCGATGGGGCGATCTCGATATACTGTAACAGGTCCCGAAGAAAGGGGTTGAATGGCGGCATGCTACCGACCCAGCCATGAATCTGTTGCAGGATGTATATCCTACTGGGGGCAAGTGAGGACGATCCTGTCCCGATGGAACAAACACGTTGTCGAAAGGAATCCCGTGTACTAAGCATATACGGCGAAGCGTGCTTTCGTTGATCTTCGAGGCTTGAGAATCGATCGAATCGTCTAAAAAGATCGCTGCATCCAAGGCATCGGGAGCCAAGTCGACTGATGCGATCGTGGGGTTCAGCATGTCTTGTATAGGAGTAGACGACGGATTTGATGTCCTAACTTCTTCTTGTTGAGAAGATGGCCCGGGTTTGTCCGAGATTGTGGCAGAACTAGATTTCCTAGACATCTCTAATGTGTGTAGAATCTGATGAAGCACCTGTTTGAACTATACTTGAAAAACAATCGATATTAGACTTAACAACAAAAATACTCCCCCAATATGGTGTGTGAACTAGTGCAATCGTTCAAATGTAAGTGCCAAAGAATTACAAGACGTAAAGTTGATGATATAAAGTTAAGCTTTGAACTTTCATCTACGAAGACCATCATCGCTGACCGTCTCCGAGAGCTTGTCGTATGACCGTCTCTATTTTGGACTCAGCATCAATACTGTATGTAGAAGGCTATTAACTGTTTTAAGAAAGTTAAGTTCAGGTTTACAGTTGTCTAAACATGGAAGTTATCAGTCTGGATTGTCCGATACGCTTAGTTATTTAAGTCTGTCTTTGTTCACTGTCATATATTCGGGCATAAAAGGTGTTAAGTCAACAATGCATTGTGTTCAAGTGGAGATGGTTTTCATTGTCATATGTACACCACTCTCCCACCTTTCCTCTCCATCGTTCGGCATAAGGGAGTCATGCTGAACCACAATCATGTCGAGCCGCATCGCTCGGCACTTGGCCCTTAACTCTAACCTTATTCCTACGCTCCCTCTCTACCGCCCGGCACAGATGGGTCGTTCGGCAAGACATACCGAGCCGCATCGCTCGGCATTTTGCCCAACTCCTACTTTTCTCCCGCACTCCTTCCTACCGCGTTCGGCCTAAGGGAATCATGCCAAGCTGTGGTCATACCAAGCCACATCGCTCGGCACGCTGAACCTAACTCCAACTTCACTCCAGTACTTCCTCTTCACCGTTCGACATGATGGAGTCATGCCGAGCCATGATCCTACCAAGCCGCATCGCTCGGCATCTAGGCTCAACCCTCATTTCTTCTCCTTTCTCCCTCATATCCTAAACACCTCTAACACCTCCTCCCTTTCATCACTCCACTAAGCCCTAAAACATGTTCTAACCTCGAATTCGTTGTCCTCATCCATGCAATTCCTACTATCCTCAGTTTTACGAAGATTCACGGGTTCGAATCTCGTGCTAAGTTTCCTAATCGGGATGAAGTGTTTAAAGGAAAGGCCATTACCTAAGAAATGACTCGAAGCTTAGGGAGATTCTGGAGTAGGAAACGCGATTCTGATCGGATTCGTTGATTAGGGAAGGAGGTGAGGCAATGTATGGAGTTTGAGAAGAGAATGGAAGGGTAAATAATTCGCTGAAGTCTGTTGGGAGGTGAGTTCGTAAGTTCTGTAGAGCGGAAATAAAAAGGGAAGAGAAGAGGAGTGTTGAGTTATATTGGGACGAGGGAAGACGAATGGACAGTGACCGGTAGAACCGGTCAAGGCAACACCCTCACTCGGCATCAACGTCGTTCGGCGTTCAATGTCGTTCGGCATCTGCATGTCGTTCGGCATCCATATGTCGTTCGGCATCCAATGTCTCATTCGGCATTCAGAAGATCACTATTGATGAAACGAAGCAAGAGCTTCAAGAAATGTACGGAGTGCTCATGGTTCAAAGCGTATCATGTTCGTCCACAAGATACACTTTGGGGGGCAAGTGTTACCTGGTGGCTTGACCAAGTAACAAGAGGCTCGGCGTAAAATGGTCGCTCGGCATAAGAGCACCGTTCGGCATTAAGAGGCCGCTCGGCATCTAGCCTCGTTCGGAATCCAAGCCCCGCTCGGCATATGGCCTCATTCGGCATCCAAGCCCCGCTCGGCATCCAAGCCTCGCTCGGCATCTAGGCCTCGTTCGGCATCCAAGCCCCGCTCGGCATATGGCCTCGTTCGCCATAGCAAGGTCGTTCGGCATCCAAGCCCCGCTCGGCATATGGCATCCCTCGGCATATGGCCTCGTTCGGAATCCAAACCTCGCTCGGCATCCAAGCCTCGTTCGGCACAGAAGGGTCTTTCGGCATAGCAAGGTCGTTCGGCATTTCACCCCGTTCGGCATAGCAAGGTCGTTCGGCATTTCACCCCGTTCGACATAGCAAGGTCGTTCGACATGAGCCTCGTTCGGCATTTCACCTCGCTCGGCATAGCAAGGTTGTTCAGCATGAGCCTCGTTCGGCATCTCCCCTCGATCGGCATCAAGTCTCGGTTGGCACAGGTCTCGTTCGGCCTACACTCTTCACTTAGCACACTGTCTCGATCGGCATGCAGATATCGTTCGGCATATCTTCCTCGATCGGCATACGAATGCCGTTTGGCCCAGATATGTGGTTCGGCAACTGTCGTTCGGCAATTGTGGCTCGGCGTATAGAAGTCACTTGCTACGGGCCGAGGCATCTTAATCCTAGGCCCATGAGGGAAGTCCAACCCATCTTCGTCTATAAATAGAGGGGCGGGGGCACAGTGAAATGGGCCTTTTTTCGAGAACACTAGGGAGACTCCGCTGCATTCCAGACTTATTTTATTTTACTGAGCATTTTATTCAAGTCTATATAGTACGGATTGTATCTGTATTTAATCATTGGTGAAGGCAATAAAGATCAAAACTTAAAGTGGACGTAGGCAATTACGCTGAACCACTATAAATCCAGTGTTTTTGGTTTTTGCACTTAATTTAGCATACAGTTCTCTGTTTTAATTTACTTTCTTCATTACTCTCTCTACACAATCTTTCTCAAGGGTGTTAGTGACCAATTTTGGTGCTAACACGCTTCATGTGCACTTCGATCGAAACTAAACTATTTAATTTCTTTGTCAAAATACTTGCTCGACCTTTAGTTGCTCACATAAGATCATACCTTAAAAAATTCGCAAGCTTTGCTATCACTCTTACCAACTTCAAGACATTTTGGCTATGATGTGCAAACAGTTTACCCTAAATCATTATTTAGAAGTTCTGTTTTGACATCAATGTGGTCATATTGTTTAATAATTTGTGATTAGAATCTGAATGGGCTTAAGTACGTAGACCAGTGAAATTGCTTCACTAATTTTAACATTTGAAATTGACAAGTAATTTCTCATCAACCTTGTTTTGTACATTTCCAACTATATTTATCTTCTTCTTAAAGACTCACTTGTGACCAATGGGTCATATACTTTCGAGTATAATTTCTAGAATTGAATTTTATCGATACACTTGGAATCCATTAGATTTAAAGCATCACACCCTATGAAAAAGTCTATACTCTCCGAGGCTTATCGATGTCTGAGGAGATTGTCATTACTAAGCAATCCATTTTCTTGATATTGATCAGAAAATCTTAGCTTCTCTTCAATGTATAAGATTTCCTATTAGACATTCTAATAAGTTATATCCTTTTATGCTCGGTTAAATTTATCATCTATATAATCAGTTTGTACTTTTGAATCTTGGATCGCATCCAACTCCATCTCGCTACCACTAATTTCTCTAGTAAGAAATTCCTTCGGTATAAAGATGATGTGTCTTTAAACAACATTTTTCTCACCATGATGGAATTTGCATTCAATAACCTTTTATGAATTTACTATAGACTTATATAAAATAGATTTAGCCTTAAGTTCATGAAACTAATGTTTCTCTTGTAGATCAGACAACAACATATCTTAAATAGTTAAGATGAGTTTTTCCTAACCCATATCTTATATGGAATCGTAATAACATCTTTAGATGAAACCAAATTCAAAATATGTGTTGCTTTTAAGTATATATATGATATAAAACAAAACCAAAAGCTTGTTTTTTTTGAATAAGGCCCATTATAAGAGTTAAGTTATCTAATCAAATTACATAATTGTCTCTAAGGCACACCCTTCATTCTATCAGGTAATTCATCTCTATCTCCTTACAATCTAATCGCCATTTTCTAAAATTTAAAGCAATATTATATCGAGTTTGTAATACAACATATTATGAGCTAAAATACTCTCATCACTATAACAATCTTGTTGGATAGTTTGGATTTATTTTGCTAGTGCAACCGTAGATAATCATATAGATTAACTTTTTGTACTCCGTTGTATCTTATAAAATGGTTTGCTAAACTTAACACATTAATTATTTAATGAAACGGTGATGAAAACAAATATAAGGTCTTAAGAAAAGCGTTATCAACATACCTTGAAGCAAACCCTAACTTCTTCTACTATTGTTTAATCAAACAGAATCAAAAACTACCACCAACATGCTTTGGCTTACATTATCAAGCAATGGAAGATGAAATTTCACATTTCAACAAGAAACTTAGATGCATTAGCCTTACCATATTCTTAAATGCATATTTTTTTCACTTAAACTTTAAAACCCTCTTTTGAGAGCTAGAGTTCGTTAACTTGAATGGTTTACTTGGTTGATAATAAATTATTGTAAAGTTTATTTGTTTGCATAATAACCATGGTAATTTATTTTTAATTTGTTTATTTGTACAACATTATTACCGCCAATTCTCACTTCAACCTTGTCGAAATTAAAATAAATAAAAGGGAAGGATAACCAAGAGATGATAGCATTAACAAAGCCTTTCGATGGAGTCGAAGGGATGCTACAGCCACAAGTTAGGTGTGCTGCAGGCTTACGGAGGGGTCGAAAGGGTTGAAAGCACCCTTCCACTACAATGGTTCCCATTGGAAGCAGGTACTTCCGCATGCATGAAGGCGTTTCAAATGAGTTGAAGAACACCTTTCCAAGGTAACAAAGTGCAACCACTTATATGCATGCTAAACCTTTCGAAGCTAAAGGTTTCGCCTTTATTCACATTCCACTAAAGGATATTTCATCAAAATGACCTCTTTGAAAGCATGAACAAGCCTTTCAAACTGGTCAAAGCCATTCACGATTAAGAAAGAGACCTTCCACTGCAAAACCTTCAACGTTTCGACTTAAAGATCAACCCATCGAAAGAGTCGGAAGCTCCTGCCTTACTTTTCCTACAACAACACAGCAGCACAAAGTGAAGAAGAACACCAAACCCTTTCGATGAAGTCGAAAACACTCTAATACATTCAAATGTAATGTAGAGGGATGCGCAAGTGTTAAAGGTGACAAAAAGTCTAAAAGGCAACCTTTCGACCAGGTCAAAATCACTGAGTCGAAAGTTGCTAACCCGCAACTATAAATAAGACCCTAGGGTCAGTTTTAGGAGATCCATATTCTTTCACTTTACTCTTGTATTTTCTAACAGTTGTAAATCTTAATTTCCAAATTAAATTAGGAATTTGATCAGTTTGTACTATTTGAGTTTAATGAAAGCAAGCTTATGGAATTTTGGGATGTTTGGCTGATTTGATATCACTGTTAAATTCAGATCATAATTTTCTTGTGTCGGCTTGATTGAAGAGTCACCATTAGAGTGACTCGAAACCTTTAGTTTAACCAATATCCTTAGAGCCTTTACTCCTACACTCAAGTTGTCGAAAAGTTAGCTTCCGAAGAGGTTGAAACCAATCTATCCAACCCATATCCTTGACTCATTAAAGCCAACCTTAGAGTTTCTTCAAGTAATTCTATAAGGGGTTTCGATAGAGTACTAAAGTAGGTTAAATGTTTTTAAAGGCCATACAAGAGGGGTTTTCAGTGTTTCATCTAAATCAAAAGGTCCAATAAGAAGGAGTATCAACCACTATAACTTACGCGAAAGGAAAATTGAAGAGAATAGAATGGATTATAACCATCTTAACCTGATTAAGAAGTGTCAAACTACCTTTACCTTTTTGAAAGAAGGTCTTAAAAGACTTATCTACACTTTGAAATCAACTTTGGGGCGTTGACAAGTTTTCTTGTTAACATTTTGGCGCTAGAAGGAGGGCTTGAACCTCCGACCTCATTGAAGTTTCAACTCCACTTACCACTAACCCGTTCTTATTCCAAGCCTACCTATTTTAAACTTTACATCATCCAGATTAGCAAAGTCAAAAGACCCAAGCAAGGATCCTTGGAACCACATCTAATTGGATTCTCCCATGGAATAATTAATGATTCAAATCTACATGAAGAACAATTGTTAAGAATGCAGGCTTTAAAGATCATAAGGAAAAAAGAAAGTGGAATCCTATGATCCAAATAAATGGAGTTTAAATCCTTTTCATATTGGCCCCACTCCTATCTATGCCTTGGGAGAAAAGAAAAATGAAAGTGATTACTTGTTTAATCAAATGGGGAAAACAATTCAATATTACACCAAAGGCACAATCTTTAAAGAAGGAATGATGGCTGATTACAACACCTTTGCATACAAATGGCATCAAGCAACAAGTGGAATACACAAATATAGGAATTTCAAAGGGTTTTAAAAAGAAAACTAGTCATTGAGGGTGCAACTACAGAACCAAGTAATAAGAGATCTTGAAACCATCCTCAAAAGACAAGCTTAAAGTCAAGACTTCCTAAGGAATGTAATTTAACAACATCAATTGAGAATGTTTATCTATTAACCAAGGAAGAGCTCAATTATTGGCTATCACAAAAGAAAAAACCAAAATATGAAAGGAATATATGAGGATCCTATTGCCACTACCATATGATGAATGGTCACAAAACAAATCAATGCAGAGCACTCGAAGGAAAGATTATCAACCTTTTAAGACAAGGCAAAATTAATGAGTTTTGTAAAGAGATCCTAGAAGAAGTCAATAAAGAACTACTTTACTAAGAAAAATCTACATGGTTGGGAGTAAAATTCTCCTTGCACTTGGATATTACCTTAAATGGTCAAAGCCTTTGTCCTCGATGAGTTGGCTAGGTCAAAGCGCCTCTTGGAGGAAGATTATAATAAGCCTTTATCCGCACCATGCTATGGCAAGGGTAAAGCATCGACAAGCCCTTGACTGCGCCACGCTATGGCCAAGGTCAAGGCACTTCCTGGAGGGAGGATGGATTAAGCCCTTGGTCTCATCATGCTATGGCCTGGCCAAGGCACCGAACAAGCCTTTGATCGCACCATGCTATAGCCAGGTTAAAACACCTCCTGGAGAGAGGATGGAGTAAGCCATTAGTCCGGCCACGCTATAGCCCAGCTAAGCACCGCACAAGCCCTTGATTGCGTCATGCTATGGCCTGGTCAAGGCGCCTCCTGGAGGGAGGTTGAGTAAGTACTTGGGTCATGCTTGTGGATAAGCTAACCAAGCGCACCAAACAACAGTGGACTAAGACGTCAAAGCTCGAGAAGCGGCACATCAAACAGTGGACTAAGACGTCCAAGCCCGAGAAGCGGCATACCAAATAACGGACTAAGACGTCCAAGCCCGAGAAGTGCATATCAAAAGATGGACTAAGACGTCCAAGCTCGAGAAGCAGCAAATCAAACAACAACTTACAAAGCCTAAAGGGTAACACATGTCAAAAGAGTCAAAAAATGAGGAGCGGTATAGAACATGGGGCTTAAATAAGAATATGCAGCCTCCAACTAATGATTAAAGAAGAATTTCTGAACTTCGCTTATTAATACCCAAATTAGGGTTTCGAGTCTTTTAATCTTTGTTCTTCATCATACTCGAATTTAGGTTTCGGTGCTATTACTATTAATTATTGAACGTCACTCATTAATGCCCGAATATGGGCTAAAGATCACTATTAAAAAGATTATTATTATGGACTTCTGGTTATCATCCAAAAATACCCAAATCTGGGTTTCGGATTTTCTAACTTTTAAATTTCATTCATTAATGCCCGAATCTGGGTCACTGGATTTCTACTACAAACTTTCAGACAATGGTTTCTGGATTTCTATTACACGATCATTATCGACTTTCTATTAGCTTTCTCTAGAAGATGAATTTCTAAACAGCTATAGTTAAATTCTTGATTGAATTTATGGTTTTCTACCATCGGATTTCTAATATTCCACCAATATAATTGAAGTTGAATTCCTAGTTAACTCTCATCATTACCAATGATGGGTATCAAGACATTCAACCGTATTCATTTATAGAATTACTTTTCACTTATTATCATATGTTAACATAAGGATTTGTTAATCTCCGCAAATAATATGGATAAACTCCTATATAGCTAACGATAAGGAATATTGTTTACTTCGTGCTTTTCAAGGAAAGGAGATCAGTGAAGGGAATTGAAAGACCCGGCAAATACAAAAATCATAGTACAGATTATCAAAAGGTCGATTAAGAAATAATATTATAAGAAGGAACTACAGACTAGGTGATATTTATAAAAAAATTATAATTTACATAATTTATGAAATTATTTACAAGTATATAGCACGAATATATGTATTTCAGAAACCTTGAGCGGCATTATCTTGATTTTCGACAATTAAAGGATCAACGATGTGATGAATTGCAATATGAAGAACTTCCTTAAGCTTCTTCTCTTTTTTCTTTATCTTATCGGCATCGTCGATAAATCCAATATGAGTCTTTAAAGCACAATTAAGGGCTTTGTTTGCACCTTTGATAATTTTATTTTTCCTTTCTAAATCAGTGATACGCTTCTGAAGAAGATACTTTTTGCGTTCAAGTTTCTGAGTTTTAGCTATATACTCATTTATGCGCTGCGAGTATCTCACTCTCTTTTGTTCATCAAAATATTTCATCATCTCAAATTTGACTTTCCTGCACCGCTCTCCTACTATCTTCTCGTCTAAGCCAAGAGGAGGACTAGTCATAGAAGGAAATTTTTGGATGGCAAGCGATGTAGACCTTGTTAATTTTGCATTAGATGGAATAATAGAAGAAGCTAGTGAATTGATGTTTGAAATGTTATTCCCCATAATGAATTCAAGAAATTCACACTAAGCTTGACTATCATTTAACTAATTCTCCAAATCACTTATTTGTTGGAGAAGTTTGAACATCTTATGGTCAAAATCAATTGAAGGATTTGACTTAATTTGGCGCTTTAATGTGGAAATCGTTTCATTCTTACTCTTAACGTCTGCTTCAAGATTGGCAATCTGATCATTGAGATTTCTGACGATTGTCTTTTGAAGCAAATATCTTTTGTGCCATTCTAGAGCTTCGGCATTCTTTTGAAAGCGAGTAGATAAAGGTTCGGTAAGAAGCTTTCTCATGTCAATATCTGCTAACAACCTATCTCTAATACTAATAAAGCGAGATGTTGAATCTAGTGATAGTGGCGTTGCAGATAAATGTAACTCTTATTTAAACAAATAAAAAGGAGATAAAATCAAGACTAGAATAATCAATCACTTTTATTATAACAATAAAAGATTACAACTTAAGTAGAAATGAAACAAAAAAGTACAACTAGACATTTGTTTCATATTTAAAGTTGAGAAACTGCATTTCTAACTTTACTCAAGGAATTAGCTGAAAGAATAACTTTTGAGTCAAAAGGAGCATTAAATCCTTTCGGGGTAGTAAATGGAGGATATTTGCTATAGTCCCACTCCCCGGCAGGAGGACTACCATGACCACATATCAATTTTGTATGATATGTCCAGATTTCCTTAAGAGGCATTTCTTTTTCTTCACCAAGAAAATCAAAATGAAGACGAGTATGTTCCACGTAAAGTCTTTGCAAAACTCTAAGAAAGCAATATCTGGCTAATTTTGAAGACTTCAGAAGTGAAGCCTTTTATAGATAATCTCTTCTTAGTTTAACATACTTGCTTAAATAAGCTCTAGAAATAAGGCTGTCTGGGAACATTCATTCTGTGAAAACGTAATAAAATAAAACTAAGTATAAAAGGAAACTAGAGAAAAAAATTCACAAACCAATTCTATTACATAATTATGAATGTTCATCTTGTAACGACCCAGGATTTTTGATAATTAAAATTTGAATATTTAATTGATTTTAAATATTAATATGTGGAATTAATAAGTCGAATGATTTATTTTTCGAATATTGGATTTAATTTGATAATTTAATCGATAAATTAAATAGTGAAATTCCAGAGATAATTGAATATCGAGTTAAAATGATTGAAAACGATTTGTAAAATTTTATTTAATCATACTGGAGTTATAGAAAGGTTATAGAACTTTTAAAATTGAATTTGGAGTTAAACTGTGAAAATTGAATATTTTAATATTTAATTATCGACTGTAATAATAGCCAATTTTCGAACAGTCTCAGAATTGAACGAGACCAGTCCCATTGGATCCGTAATAGTTAGTTATTATCGGATTTCAATTTTCATATCAATCGGAGTTATCGTTTGACTGTGGCAGCTCGAAACGCGTCGAAATTATTTTAATTTAATTCGGCGAGTTAAAATAGTCATTTTTCAAACGGTCTCGGATTTCGACGAAACCAGTTTCATCGGATCCGTAATGTGATATTATTGTAAGATTTCAAATTTCGTAATTTTTGGATTTACCGTTTGTCCGGTACGAATTAAAACGCCTCGAAATCGATTTAAATCGGTTTAATTTAAATTGATCGTTTAATTGCATATCTCGCACAGACGACCGAATTAGCTTTCGAAACCTGTTCCATTGTGTCCGGAATGCGGGGTAAACCCCAGAAACGCCAGTTTCGACGCGTAAATCGGAGTTTGGAAATTCCGGATGAATAGTGTTCGACAAAACTTCTATAAATAGACCCATTTTCTCACAAAAGAAAATCAAAATAAAATAAGCTAGGGTTTCATCAGCCGCCGCCTCTTATACAATGAACGGCTGAGAAACAATTTTCTTCTTCCTCAATTCTCTTGCAATCCATCGATCAATTAATGAAAGTTTCAACTACAAAAATGGAGAGCATCACGAGAGCTTTAATATCAACGGTTAAGATCGAATTTAGCGAAGTGGATTAGCCGCTACGTAGTCGCGTTCGACTGGACTTTGAGCACGAAATACGAGGTGACGGCGGCGCTATGGGGGTGCGGCCTCTGGCCGTGGGTAGCTTAGACTGGTGGCGTTCGAATGAAGGTGAGGTGATGGGGTTTCGAGCAGTTGGGTGGGTGCGGCAATGGAGGGATTCGAATGCGATTGGGTTCGAACGAACCTGGAAGGGAGTTGTTTCGCGTGGGAGGGAAGAACGTCACATGCGGCCTGGATCTGCTGGTTTCAAAATGGAGGGTTGTGATAAAAATTAGGTTAAAATTTAAAATGAAATTGTAATTATTATTTGTATTTAAAAATCGAGTAAACTTTGAAATGTGATAACTCTTTGCTGCAAGGTCGGAAAATTACGAAACGAAAAGCGTTGGCTTCGTATCGTCGAATACTACGCGATGCAACTGGATTGGAAGCGATCGGGGTCAGTGAAAATTTTGAGTGAAATTAAACGGCCGTTTAATTTTATTCGAAATAAACGCTGAAACGGAATTTAAAATCAAGGTGAGATCTTCTCACTCAATTGAATGTGGAATTATTTACAGTTATTGATTGATGATTGACTGCTTGGATGTGATATTAGATATAGTAGGATATATATCTATATATAGCGATATATACATATTGGCATATGTATATATTGGATTGATTGATTTCCCGCCTCGTATAGCGGATGAGACCCTATTGCGCCGTTAGTAAGCGGATTTTTATAAAACCCATATACCGCGATAATTTCGTACTGGAGCGGAATTGGTATTGTGCTAACATCTTTGGATGCAGGGAAACAGGTTGGAGGGATCCGACTGGATTCCTCACCGTATTGATTATTTACAGATATTTTGATATATTCTGTTATCATATGATGATATATGATATTGACTGTTGTGATGGACTGATTGGTGTTGTTGCATCATCGGATTCAGTTTTGAAATGTAAAAATAACGACTTTTACTTTAAAAAGGATTTTTAAAGTGATCTTTGAAATTATACGTTTTATTAAATTTCTGAAGTGATTTATTTTAAATAAATAAACGTTCAAATTTTAAAGTTACAAAAATTTATAGATTTGTGAAATATAACCGAAAAGTGATTTTTGGAATAAATAGCTGACTGATTTATAAAATGGTTTAAGTTGGGATTTTTGGATAACTATAAACGATTTGTATAGAAAGATTTATAAAATTGATATGTTGTAAATCAAAATATTGGACTTATAAAACGATTTTTTTTATATAAGTGTTAAAAAGAAGTATAAGTGAATGAAATAAATAGATTTATAACGTGAAGTTATAAAGTGAATAGATACTGTAGAATAAAGGATTTATAAGAAATTTACTTATAAATTTGACTTTTACACTTAGATGAGATATGAATAGAAATTTCTAAATGAAATGATTTTATAAGTGGAAATTGTTATAAAGTGTAAATGCGATTTATAAACGTTGTTTATAAATCCGAAATCACTTATCTTGATAAGTAAATTATAGAAGTAAATAAAAGAAAATTTATAAGTCGAAGTTGTTATTAAAATAGAAATAGAATTTATAAACGTGTTTATAAAATTCAAAATCAGTTGAATTTGAGAAATTAAATATAGAAGATTTTTAAAGAAGATATATTCGCGATTTTGGATAGCGAATTTTTATTGAGATAAAAATGTGTAGAAATGATTGAAATTGGGTTAAGTGAATTATATTCACGATTTTGGACAGTGAATATATTATTAAATAAAATGGATATGTTTTTGGAAAAGTGATATTACGAAATGAAGTTAATTGTTTTAAACGATGGTTTAAAATGTATTGAATATCGAAATCATAGTTTTCAACATTTCTTGTTGAAATAGACGTTTTTGAGAAATATAAGGAAATGGTGGACTATAACACTGTTGTTATAGTAAATGATTTCCGAAAGGAAATGTTTTTATGTAGTATTGGGATTTATATATCTACCTTAATTTCGAATCCCTATACTAGTGGTTTTGAGTCGTCGTAACGATGTTTTACGTAACATTCGTTTTGACTCAAATAAATGTGTTTAAAGAGAATGATTTCCTTAAAGAATGAATATATACTTAATATTGATTTAAGTATATCGAATATTTTCAAATGTTGAAAATAAATAGATTTGTGAAATACTTATTATTAAATAAGTATGGAATTGCTTTTCCAATATGAAATGAACTGTTTTTGAGATTTTATCTTCAAAGATAAAAAGAAATGTGGAAATGGAATATTTGAAATTTGTTTTCAAACGGTTAAGGGTGGAAATTTTATATCTAGTAAAAGATATTTTGGAAGATGAAATAATTGGGAAAATTATTTGGAATCTGATGATGTTGCGCATCTTTATTGATAGTTAAATAACCGACTATCAATAATTACCTTTAGATAGGTATTTGTTGTGAATTGGATGAATTTGAATGCCACACTTATTTTTGAATAAGCGCTCACTATTCGGGTTAGCCGGGAAAGGACCATGGGGTAGTATAACCCATTCCGAATATGTGATACGTCGTTATGAATTGCATTCGAAGACCGGTGTTGAAGACCGGATATTTTTGAAAATGGAAGGATTACCGTCGAGTTACTCTACATCGGCTGATCTCCGGTTTAGAGGTTTTATCACCCTTAGTGACGGGAAGTCCGGACGTGATTAGAAAATTATCCGGAAATGCAAGGGCTTCGTGAGAAGTGCCTTCGGTTCTGTTCGATCCCGGAACAGACTTGTATGGATTGTGTGTCTGACGTTACAATTTGAGATATAAAGCTGATTTCTTTCAAATACATTTCTGTTGGTGGCGGAGAATTTATTCTCTTAGCTTAACACCCTTCTTTGAGACGTACGAGCTCAGAGGTTATGTAGTTGAAATTTATCAGCGATATATCCCAATTTGGTAACATGGCATACTGAGTGTTGCTGTGAAATGATCAGTGTTTGATCATTTGTGATATGATCACTTGTTTGATCTTATATCTTTGTGATCATATGTTGATCATTTTGTTTGACCCGAAGCAGGGCTTTTTTGAGAAAGCGTAGCTTTGTGGACGAGACTTCGTCGAGCCTCACACCCCGGAAATGGTCGAAACAGGAAGGATGCGGCAAGGTTCTAGGGAGTAGCGCCCCTTAGTGTATGTCATTCCTTCTGGATAGAGGTGGTATCATGGTATGGAGCCCAGATACTTAACCTATGTGGTTGCTGCATTATTATCTATGTGGTTTGTTGGAAATCGGGGATCCTCGGGAAGATCGGTTACGATCGGGGGATGGCATACGCGTGTCAGTAGTTACCTATTTTTGCAGAGGTAACCCGGCCTTGTGTTGGCAGAGATCCGGTTAGGTTCTCGGGTCGTCTATTCCAGGGACGTACCC
Source organism: Allium fistulosum (assembly GCA_030737815.1). Taxonomy (NCBI): domain Eukaryota; kingdom Viridiplantae; phylum Streptophyta; class Magnoliopsida; order Asparagales; family Amaryllidaceae; genus Allium; species Allium fistulosum. The sequence goes on along the minus strand of CM060907.1, from coordinate 1,110,639,735 downwards.
ATCGTGGATAGGAAGTTCCTTAGCCTGACCATTTGTTGGAAATCCAAAGAAACAATACGTGACGTGTACGGTTTTAGTTGTATTACCTGCTATGGAATGTGGCGGTAACCTGCTATTGAACATAGTAGCTATAGTAGGCATACGATACTGGTCGTATGTTGGCTAAGATTTATATTATACTTTCGAAATGTTTTCTACACTATGCACTAATAATAATATCAAAAAAATAATTTGATTTTGCGTAGTAAGCATCTTTGACTATCATAAGAAGAAATCTCCTCCAAGTCTGCGTTTGCATTGTGTGTGTGGTGGGAGGTCTTATGGTAGTTTCATTTTCCAAAAGCATTGCGAATTGACATTAAAGTTTTCCTGTTGTTTATTTTAAAGATAAACTGTTTTACGATCTCACACCAGTCACCATGACTGACTCGGAGTTTATTGTTTCCCTTCTAAACTCTAGGTGCCCACCAATTTCCACACGGGCAGTCTAGAGTTAGGTTATCAGGATATTCTGGATATTCTGGAGCTTTGGAGATAAGCTGGAGGACGAGACGTAGTATTTGTATCTGATATAATTTATTCCGCTGTGTATTCTGTATGAGGACAAGTTTGTATAACTGTCCATTGTTGTATATTGACTCTGATGATTGATGTATGTATAAACTGATATAGTTCTTTGTTTTAAAAGACTATTGATTATCTATTATATGTTATTCCGCTGCGATATGTGAGATTCTGATATTGTTTTCTATTCTGATGTTGTTCTGTTGTTCTTCTTTCTTTTTCTTCTTCTCTTTTCTTCTACTTTTTTCTTCTACCTCTTCTTTTAAAACCCTAATGGTTCGGTTTTTCGTTCACCTTGAGTAAATAGATGGAGATTAGTGTCTATTCAAGGGGTACGGAAAAGCGGGCTATTACATTTGGTATCAGAGCATATGGTTAAGCGACAACCCTGCTCTGTTGGGTGTTACTCATTAGAGATAGAGTCAGTAGTACTCTAGAATGAGTTGAGTGTAATAATAGATACGAGTGCGTATTTGTTATTTGAATATAAAATTGTTTTATATTGTGATGATTGGTTTATTGAGTGGTATATGGATTCTGGTCGGTATTGTCCGTACAACTCTATCGATAGGGATCTCTAAACACTTATATAGAACAATTCGGCACAGTATTGTTTTAAATTGGGTAAATGAAATAATTTTACCTTGATTATATTTTGTATATAAGAACTAATTTTTCAGAATTATTAAAGTATATATGAATTGATTGTTGGTTGTTAAAAATGTAAATATATACAAGTTAATTAAAGTTGTTTGAATAAGTAAATAAAACAACAATTGTGAAAGAGTAAATTGTATAAACCAATGAATTATAAAGATGAAGTTATAATTAATATGATTTACAATTGTGGAATAATCTTATATATATAAAGTGAAGTTATATAAGTAAAAGATTTGTAATTGTAATTTATAATCTGAAATAAAATTCCAGAGAAGTGTTTTGAAAGGATTTGATGTTTTGGGAAAAATTGTTTTAGAGAGATAAAGCTCTAAACTCTTTTCAGGTCGCTGGAAAATAATCCTGATGATGATGGCCACATCATTAGAATTCATTTTCGGGTTTCCAAAAGAGGAATTGCTGCCAGAATATTTTAAATAAAAGTTGATTGGGAAATTTTGGATTTTGTTTTGAGAATTCAAAAGATAAATTTGAACAGATTTCAAAAATGGTTTTGAAGATTGAAAAGACTCTGGAATCCTATTTAAATATTTATGGGAATGATAAATGAGTTTATAACTTATACAATTTGAATTCTGATAGAATAAATTTAACTTAAAGGATGAAGTTAAATTAAAGTAAGTATAAGTGAATCAATTAAATCTAAGTTGAGATTGTGGAATATGAAATCTGGATTTAATATGAATTTTGAATAAGTAAAGAAATTTGACCTTGGTAAAAGTTAAATAGGATTAAAATTTGAATTTGGATTTATAAGTGGAAACTTAAGTTAAGTTAAACAAATGTTGTTTAATTGGAATATAACTTAAGTAATGTTGAACGAAGTTGATTTTGATATCAAAGTAAATTAATAAAGTGAATTTATTAAATGAGTGTGAACTTGAGTTATATAAATGAAATTCAACTTTATTTGTTAAATGAATTAGCAATTGAATTGAATAAATGGATTGGATGTTAATCAATCTAATGTGAAGTATTGATATGAAATAATGAATATAAGTGTTAATTCATTAAAAGCTAATGAAGTTGAGAAATTAAATAAATTGAATGGAAGTCAATTTAATTTAAAAATGTTGAACCAAATCGAATGTAAAATTTATAATTTGGTTGTGTTGAATATACATTGGTTGTTATTTGATTGTTAGTTGATTGTGTATGAAAATTCATTAAGTATTAATGAAATTGAATCGACAAATTGGAAGCAAAGTGATTAAATTCAAATTGATAATATGTAAATTTGAATAGAAATGAATTTGATTCAAATTGAAAATGAACCAACATGAATGTAAATTAGTGAATGTAAACTAATTGGAAACAAATGAATGAATGTTAGTTAAATCCAATATTAGCAAATCAAATGTGAGAAAATTGAAAACCAATTCAATGAATATTAATGAGAAATGAATGAATATTGACTCGGTATGGATTTGTTGGATGTTTATTGGATGATGATGGTTTGATGGTTGCATTGTTGCTTCTGAATGCATTTGTTGTTTGTTGCATTTGCTATATTGACATATGTAGTTATGTTGCTATATGATGTATATTGACTATATTTTCATATCTACATGTTCTCATATGGTTTGTTGAGTGTTTAGTAGGTGCGGATGGCGTTGCTTCGCATTTGGAGCTCGCTTTCGCGCTATATTAGCCGTATACGCTCGCTAAAAATATAATAAGGTACATATCTCGGATTAAATATCGTACTTTTACACTTTTTCCCTACGGGATGCCTCATCACTTGATGGGATGTATATTTGTGATATATATACACTGTCATTTTTTTTTTCGGATCGAGCCGCGCAAAGGAGACGCTGGCGAAATTTTCTGAAAATTTAAGGCGTTAGAATATTTTTGAGAAATTTGAAAATTTTGAAAACTAAGTTATGATTTGAAAACTTAGTAAAGATTTTGTGAGAAGTTAACTATGAATTTTGGAGAAGTTAAACACTTAACAGATTTGAAAATCTAATTTGAACGGTTTGTTTTGGAAAGTTAACGGATTTTGTATCTTTTTCTTACTTGGTAATTTCGAGGACGAAATTCTTTTAAGGGAGGAAGTCTGTAACGACCCAGGATTTTTGATAATTAAAATTTAAATATTTAATTGATTTTAAATATTAATATGTGGAATTAATAAGTCGAATGATTTATTTTTCGAATATTGGATTTAATTTGATAATTTAATCGATAAATTAAATAGTGAAATTCCAGAGATAATTGAATATCGAGTTAAAATGATTGAAAACGATTTGTAAAATTTTATTTAATCATACTGGAGTTATAGAAAGGTTATAGAACTTTTAAAATTGAATTTGGAGTTAAACTGTGAAAATTGAATATTTTAATATTTAATTATCGACTGTAATAATAGCCAATTTTCGAACAGTCTCAGAATTGAACGAGACCAGTCCCATTGGATCCGTAATAGTTAGTTATTATCGGATTTCAATTTTCGTATCAATCGGAGTTATCGTTTGACCGTGGCAGCTCGAAACGCGTCGAAATTATTTTAATTTAATTCGGCGAGTTAAAATAGTCATTTTTCAAACGGTCTCGGATTTCGACGAAACCAGTTTCATCGGATCCGTAATGTGATATTATTGTAAGATTTCAAATTTCGTAATTTTTGGATTTACCGTTTGTCCGGTACGAATTAAAACGCCTCGAAATCGATTTAAATCGGTTTAATTTAAATTGATCGTTTAATTGCATATCTCACACAGACGACCGAATTAGCTTTCGAAACCTATTCCATTGTGTCCGGAATGCGGGGTAAACCCCAGAAACGCCAGTTTCGACGCGTAAATCGGAGTTTGGAAATTCTGGATGAATAGTGTTCGACAAAACTTCTATAAATAGACCCATTTTCTCACAAAAGAAAATCAAAATAAAATAAGCTAGGGTTTCATCAGCCGCCGCCTCTTATACAATGAACGGCTGAGAAACAATTTTCTTCTTCCTCAATTCTCTTGCAATCCATCGATCAATTAATGAAAGTTTCAACTACAAAAATGGAGAGCATCACGAGAGCTTTAATATCAACGGTTAAGATCGAATTTAGCGAAGTGGATTAGCCGCTACGTAGTCGCGTTCGACTGGACTTTGAGCACGAAATACGAGGTGACGGCGGCGCTATGGGGGTGCGGCCTCTGGCCGTGGGTAGCTTAGACTGGTGGCGTTCGAATGAAGGTTAGGTGATGGGGTTTCGAGCAGTTGGGTGGGTGCGGCAATGGAGGGATTCGAATGCGATTGGGTTCGAACGAACCTGGAAGGGAGTTGTTTCGCGTGGGAGGGAAGAACGTCACATGCGGCCTGGATCTGCTGGTTTCAAAATGGAGGGTTGTGATAAAAATTAGGTTAAAATTTAAAATGAAATTGTAATTATTATTTGTATTTAAAAATCGAGTAAACTTTGAAATGTGATAACTCTTTGCTGCAAGGTCGGAAAATTACGAAACGAAAAGCGTTGGCTTCGTATCGTCGAATACTACGCGATGCAACTGGATTGGAAGCGATCGGGGTCAGTGAAAATTTTGAGTGAAATTAAACGGCCGTTTAATTTTATTCGAAATAAACGCTGAAACGGAATTTAAAATCAAGGTGAGATCTTCTCACTCAATTGAATGTGGAATTATTTACAGTTATTGATTGATGATTGACTGCTTGGATGTGATATTAGATATAGTAGGATATATATCTATATATAGCGATATATACATATTGGCATATGTATATATTGGATTGATTGATTTCCCGCCTCGTATAGCGGATGAGACCCTATTGCGCCGTTAGTAAGCGGATTTTTATAAAACCCATATACCGCGATAATTTCGTACTGGAGCGGAATTGGTATTGTGCTAACATCTTTGGATGCAGGGAAACAGGTTGGAGGGATCCGACTGGATTCCTCACCGTATTGATTATTTACAGATATTTTGATATATTCTGTTATCATATGATGATATATGATATTGACTGTTGTGATGGACTGATTGGTGTTGTTGCATCATCGGATTCAGTTTTGAAATGTAAAAATAACGACTTTTACTTTAAAAAGGATTTTTAAAGTGATCTTTGAAATTATACGTTTTATTAAATTTCTGAAGTGATTTATTTTAAATAAATAAACGTTCAAATTTTAAAGTTACAAAAATTTATAGATTTGTGAAATATAACCGAAAAGTGATTTTTGGAATAAATAGCTGACTGATTTATAAAATGGTTTAAGTTGGGATTTTTGGATAACTATAAACGATTTGTATAGAAAGATTTATAAAATTGATATGTTGTAAATCAAAATATTGGACTTATAAAACGATTTTTTTTATATAAGTGTTAAAAAGAAGTATAAGTGAATGAAATAAATAGATTTATAACGTGAAGTTATAAAGTGAATAGATACTGTAGAATAAAGGATTTATAAGAAATTTACTTATAAATTTGACTTTTACACTTAGATGAGATATGAATAGAAATTTCTAAATGAAATGATTTTATAAGTGGAAATTGTTATAAAGTGTAAATGCGATTTATAAACGTTGTTTATAAATCCGAAATCACTTATCTTGATAAGTAAATTATAGAAGTAAATAAAAGAAAATTTATAAGTCGAAGTTGTTATTAAAATAGAAATAGAATTTATAAACGTGTTTATAAAATTCAAAATCAGTTGAATTTGAGAAATTAAATATAGAAGATTTTTAAAGAAGATATATTCGCGATTTTGGATAGCGAATTTTTATTGAGATAAAAATGTGTAGAAATGATTGAAATTGGGTTAAGTGAATTATATTCACGATTTTGGACAGTGAATATATTATTAAATAAAATGGATATGTTTTTGGAAAAGTGATATTACGAAATGAAGTTAATTGTTTTAAACGATGGTTTAAAATGTATTGAATATCGAAATCATAGTTTTCAACATTTCTTGTTGAAATAGACGTTTTCGAGAAATATAAGGAAATGGTGGACTATAACACTGTTGTTATAGTAAATGATTTCCGAAAGGAAATGTTTTTATGTAGTATTGGGATTTATATATCTACCTTAATTTCGAATCCCTATACTAGTGGTTTTGAGTCGTCGTAACGATGTTTTACGTAACATTCGTTTTGACTCAAATAAATGTGTTTAAAGAGAATGATTTCCTTAAAGAATGAATATATACTTAATATTGATTTAAGTATATCGAATATTTTCAAATGTTGAAAATAAATAGATTTGTGAAATACTTATTATTAAATAAGTATGGAATTGCTTTTCCAATATGAAATGAACTGTTTTTGAGATTTTATCTTCAAAGATAAAAAGAAATGTGGAAATGGAATATTTGAAATTTGTTTTCAAACGGTTAAGTGTGGAAATTTTATATCTAGTAAAAGATTTTTTGGAAGATGAAATAATTGGGAAAATTATTTGGAATCTGATGATGTTGCGCATCTTTATTGATAGTTAAATAACCGACTATCAATAATTACCTTTAGATAGGTATTTGTTGTGAATTGGATGAATTTGAATGCCACACTTATTTTTGAATAAGCGCTCACTATTCGGGTTAGCCGGGAAAGGACCATGGGGTCGTATAACCCATTCCGAATATGTGATACGTCGTTATGAATTGCATTCGAAGACCGGTGTTGAAGACCGAATATTTTTGAAAACGGAAGGATTACCGTCGAGTTACTCTACATCGGCTGATCTCCGGTTTAGAGGTTTTATCACCCTTAGTGACGGGAAGTCCGGACGTGATTAGAAAATTATCCGGAAATGCAAGGGCTTCGTGAGAAGTGCCTTCGGTTCTGTTCGATCCCGGAACAGACTTGTATGGATTGTGTGTCTGACGTTACAATTTGAGATATAAAGCTGATTTCTTTCAAATACATTTCTGTTGGTGGCGAAGAATTTATTCTCTTAGCTTAACACCCTTCTCTGAGACGTACGAGCTCAGAGGTTATGTAGTTGAAATTTATCAGCGATATATCCCAATTTGGTAACGTGGCATACTGAGTGTTGCTGTGAAATGATCAGTGTTTGATCATTTGTGATATGATCATTTGTTTGATCTTATATCTTTGTGATCATAGGTTGATCATTTTGTTTGACCCGAAGCAGGGCTTTTTTGAGAAAGCGTAGCTTTGTGGACGAGACTTCGTCGAGCCTCACACCCCGGAAATGGTCGAAACAGGAAGGATGCGGCAAGGTTCTAGGGAGTAGCGCCCCTTAGTGTATGTCATTCCTTCTGGATAGAGGTGGTATCATGGTATGGAGCCCAGATACTTAACCTATGTGGTTGCTGCATTATTATCTATGTGGTTTGTTGGAAATCGGGGATCCTCGGGAAGATCGGTTACGATCGGGGGATGGCATACGCGTGTCAGTAGTTACCTATTTTTGCAGAGGTAACCCGGCCTTGTGTTGGCAGAGATCCGGTTAGGTTCTCGGGTCGTCTATTCCAGGGACGTACCCATCGTGGATAGGAAGTTCCTTAGCCTGACCATTTGTTGGAAATCCAAAGAAACAATACGTGACGTGTACGGTTTTAGTTGTATTACCTGCTATGGAATGTGGCGGTAACCTGCTATTGAACATAGTAGCTATAGTAGGCATACGATACTGGTCGTATGTTGGCTAAGATTTATATTATACTTTCGAAATGTTTTCTACACTATGCACTAATAATAATATCAAAAAAATAATTTGATTTTGCGTAGTAAGCATCTTTGACTATCATAAGAAGAAATCTCCTCCAAGTCTGCGTTTGCATTGTGTGTGTGGTGGGAGGTCTTATGGTAGTTTCATTTTCCAAAAGCATTGCGAATTGACATTAAAGTTTTCCTGTTGTTTATTTTAAAGATAAACTGTTTTACGATCTCACACCAGTCACCATGACTGACTCGGAGTTTATTGTTTCCCTTCTAAACTCTAGGTGCCCACCAATTTCCACACGGGCAGTCTAGAGTTAGGTTATCAGGATATTCTGGATATTCTGGAGCTTTGGAGATAAGCTGGAGGACGAGACGTAGTATTTGTATCTGATATTATTTATTCCGCTGTGTATTCTGTATGAGGACAAGTTTGTATAACTGTCCATTGTTGTATATTGACTCTGATGATTGATGTATGTATAAACTGATATAGTTCTTTGTTTTAAAAGACTATTGATTATCTATTATATGTTATTCCGCTGCGATATGTGAGATTCTGATATTGTTTTCTATTCTGATGTTGTTCTGTTGTTCTTCTTTCTTTTTCTTCTTCTCTTTTCTTCTACTTTTTTCTTCTACCTCTTCTTTTAAAACCCTAATGGTTCGGTTTTTCGTTCACCTTGAGTAAATAGATGGAGATTAGTGTCTATTCAAGGGGTACGGAAAAGCGGGCTATTACACATCTGCTTCATACAAAATCGACGTTGTATATAACTCTGAAATAAATTTGTCCTTATAGTATTTAATTTTTCAAGAGGCAACTCTTGGGGAATCGATTTGACTCGTGGTAAACTCCAGTAGGCTCCTAGATATGGATCAGATTTAAATTCATACAAATATCTCTTGTGTAAACGCCTAAGTAGACCCCACTAAAATCACCTAAGTATGAAAAATCTACAGTTGGGTGTCCGCAATAGGCTTTGTATAAGAAATCTACAAGGATGTTTCTCTCTTCAACCAACATCCAAAATAGCGTAATTAACTCTCGATTCTCTTTCAAAAGGCTATTATATCGAAGTCATGCCCTCCTCAGTCGTGGGGCTGCTTCTTGATTTTTGAAAGACGCTAACACTGCCACAGTTCTTTTAAATCTATGATATTTAACGGAGAGGGCATTGTGTTCTTTTAACTGCTTGTCTAACTCTCTATACAAGCTATTTATTTCTGCTTGTTTTCTTTCAAGCTTCGTTTTATAAGGGTGAATGGATTTCCTCCTTATCTAAAATAAAAGATGTAAATTATTTATCTGAGAAGTGAAAGCCATTTAAACATGGAATCCCATACCTGAGAAGCAAGAATTGTAATTTGAGAGACCTGCTTTTTCTCTCTTTGTTCATCGACATCAATGTTCGCAGTCTCTTTGGAAGGTCGGAAGGCTCTGGGGGTTCAAGTTGGCTTGATTCATGGATGATTGGATCGGAGTTGATCTTTTCTGAAGCCCTGGTATTGTCGTCGTCATCTTTTTCATGAACATCAAAGTGACCACCCCCATCGCCACCTGAACCTTGGCCTCCGTCTCCATTATCATCATTATCATCATCACCATCATCATTATCATTGTCTCACCTTCATTATCGCCTTCTTCCTCGGCAGCTTCATATTTATCACCTTCATCTTCAGAATCGGAATCTACTTCGAAGGAAGGGACTTCGAAGGATAAGATTTTGGAGGCATCAATCTTCTCTCTTCCAAGAACTTCAACCCCCTACTCCATCTCTTTGACCTTAGCCATAAATCTATTAACAAGAGCAGGGTCGAAAGAGGAAAAGCTTAAATCTAGGCATTTTCCTATGTTGTCGGCATAAGCAAGCACCAGTGCATCTTCGTAGGTGTTAACAATGATTTCATCGTGGGAATTTTTACTTAAGAATTATGACACTCGTTGCTTAGCCTCAGAAATGACACTGATAGCCAACTTTAGAGAGTTTTTCTTTTCCCCAATTTTGTCATGAGAGAGGATTGTTTAGCCGCCATTTGAGCTTTTTCATCTTCAGACTCTTTTAGAGCATTTTCAAAGCTAGATTTTCGTCAGCTAAAAGTTGATGTGCTTTTCTTTCCTTAGAAATAATAGACTCTGATTGAGCAAGAGAGACTGTTAATCTCTCCATTTCCATTGTAGCTTCATTTTTACCAGTAGATAAGGAGATGACTTGATTATTCAAGTTTGAAATTTCCTCTCAAAGCTTGGATGTTTCAACGGAGGATTCTAATGCATTTTCTTGCAAAGAGAGCCAGCTTTTGGAAATCTAAAAGGAAAAGCATGATGAAAATCAGTATTCAGAGAGAAACAATGATAATAAGGATGAATAATGTGAAACTTACCAAGAGTTATTGTCTTATAAGAGACCGATAGTGACCCGCCGGATCAAGGACAGAGGAAGGCGGATGAATAGAGGCAAAAGATGAAGAATTCAAGGTAGATTGAACTATCATTTCAAAATCACTTGTAATCATGGGAGATGTGGGTCCAGAAGGAGTTGAAATTCCCAAGTCCTTTTGCTTCTACTCAATGACTCGAGGAGAGCAGGAAACCATAATGCGAGGCAAGGGATCGTCTTTTGAAGGAGTCGTCTTAGGACAATCAATAGAAGTTTCAACCATTGGACTCTCCAAAGTTTTACTCATATCAGCAGCCTCACCCTCTTCTAGTGGCGGAGAATCTATAACTTCAACAATTTTGGCTTTCTTAAGGGATGGTTCCATCACAGCCACTTTACCCAGTTTTTTTTACCAGCCATCTTTGACCTAGAAATGGCCTGAGTCAAAGATGAGGCACGAGATATAGAAGTTGGAAGAGTCGGATCACTTATGATTGGTTCAACTTGCGGAGCAGTTTCTAAAGATTCAAAAATAAAAATTAATTATAAATCAGTGGAGTAATTTAAAAAGTAACACAACAACAAACTACAAGACTATGTTAAAACCTACCGGAGTGATCGAGGAAAATTGGAGACATTGGGAGAAGTTCTTTGGATCACCCAAAGATAGGAAGCGTTTGCTCCAAAAAGTGTGCTGAACTAAGGGTGGTTAACTAAGTACCCTTTGACCTACTGGAAGGAGGGAATGCTTCTAAAAGTTTGAGGGATTCAACAAAGTAAGCTTATTCCCAATGTTGCTCGAAGCAGCAATCAATAGTTTGACAGTTCTCTTATCCTCATAATTTAGATCTTTAACAGAAGGACCTAATAAGGAAGCGTAGATTAGCAAAAGAAAGTAATTGGAAAAAAATAAAGACTGTGATCAACTTACGAGGGAAAGTGAAGACTCCGTTGATATTGGGAAAGCATTTGACAAAAAAGAATTGTGTTTCCCAATCTCTGAATTTGTTCACCCCCACGAAAAATAGCTTTTTGGGTGATTAGCTCTAAAAAAATTGATTATTCAAGTTGCTAAGTTTAACTAATCAAACTAGATAGTTCAGAACTTCAGTAATTAGCGACGGAATCCCCGACTCCAGAGCCATAAGCTCTAGGGATAAAAGATATGTATATACGTTTGGAGATACCTTGATGGGAGCAATGCACATTTGGTTTAAGAACTTGGATAAGAAGTCCGGGAATGGTAAGAAGCCTCCATGCCAAATAAGGATAGTGGTGCAGGTGAAATATCCTTCAGGAGGGCTTTGGATGGTGTCACTATCACTTGGCGGAATAGCTTCCATCCTAGTAATGCTGAAGTCATACAGAATTGCGTCCACCTCATCCTGGGAGGATATTAAAAAGTGTTTAGAAGTTTCTTCAATCTTCTTTGGAAAAGATTCCATCGTCGGTACCGTATCTTTTTCTTGTTTTTGAGAAGTCTTTTTAACGCCATGGTCCTGCCAGGTGAAGTCATTTCAGTAAGAAGTTATAATTTGTTATGTATTCAACAATTTTCAAGGATATCGAAAACCTATTACAACAACTCAAATATCAACCAAAACATGAAATTTCATATCGTTGAAAATGTTAGAGTTAGTTTTGAAAAATGGAATTTGTTGAGCTTTCGACAGTGTCGAAAGGGAAAATGGTAGTGATCTTCCAACAAATACCCTTCAACAATGTCGAAGGCTCAAGGAAAACTTTATTGTTGAAAGGATTAGTTGAGCCTACACAACTAATTCAGATATAAATATGCACTAACAACATTCAATAAACAAGACGAGTAATCCTTCGACACTGTTGAAAACCATGAACTTTTTTTACTAAGGGAATATGAATGCTGTTGAAACCATGTGTGTCAATTGAGTCGAAAGGTTCGGGTTTGAGTGATATTAATATAAATTAAAAGGTTTTGAGACGTTTCAACAATATATAAAATGATGGTCGAATCCTAATTAGTTACAAGGGGTGTCGAGAAAGTCAAAAAGGAGTACATGGTTTCAAAAGCATACCAACAACCAAACTTGATTCGATACAGTAGGTTTAAGTCGAAAGGCTTGATTTGATTTACAACTTAAACAAAGTATGGATTTCTCAATCCAATTTATTAAAAAAATGATGAATCTCTAACTCCACACATCCCCTAAAACAAATTAGAAATAAGCATGTACTAGAGGTTTCGAAACCTATCAAATAGAAATTATGCTTTCGAAATTATGTACTAGGTAACCATTTAGTAAGGCACATTAGGCAACTTCTTCGAAAGGTATCAGAATATACTAAAGTATAATTATGCTTTCAAAGAAGTCCACTTCACATTAACTACATCAACCTTTCGACGAGATCGATTAAGAGTTAGGCGTTGGACTTCCGTTCGACACAATCGAAAGAGGATGTAGAAGTAAAACAATGTTAGCCGTCTCAAACCCTTTCGAAGGGGTAGAAAGGTAAAATTACAACGCCAAATTGTGATTTATACGGCCTAAACTTCTCTATAAAGTAACTGGAAAGCTTTTTCTTCCCTAAATTCAATTTTAACCCAATAATTTTAAAAAAATTACTAATTAAAAGAATAATTGATTTGAACATGGATTTACAATCAATAATCATAAAAGTCCCCAAAATGTAAATTCGAACCTTTAAAAAAAAGAACTAAACTAAATCAGATGAATTTTAAATATTGAATTAACATGGGAATGGAACAGAATAAGCTATAGAAAGAAATCCAAGGATACTTGCATATGAACGAAAAAATCAAATTATGAAATTAAAACAATGATTCAAATTAAACCCTAATAAATTTTAAAAATCGAAATTTAGCATGGAAAGTTAATTTGAAAAGCATAAATAATAAAAACTTACATTGAATTCGAGTTTCTGTTCATTTGAAATATGAATTATTTAAGAAATTAAAAGATTAGATTCTCGCTGGAATTTTCTTTTAACTGCAAATAAATGAAGAGGGGAAGAAAGGAACGTAATTTATAAGAAAAATCAGCATGAAGAACGGACCGTACAATCGAATTTAAATGAAGGGCCGGGATTTATGCAAGAATATGAAAAGGCATGAAACTTTGTGGGTTTCGAAATGGTTGACTTGAAAAATCAAAAGCATCCCTTCGTAGGGGGGCAAGTGTTACCACAATTCTCACTTCAACTTTGTCGAAACCAAAATGAATAGAAGGGAAGGGTAACCAAGAGATGATATCATCAACAAAGCTTTTCGAAGGAGTCGAACGGATGCTACGGTCAAAAGCAGGTATGCTACAAGCTTACGATGGGGTCGAAAAGTTCAAAAGCACCCTTCTGCTTCAATGGTTCCCTTTCGAAGTAGGTGCTTCAGCATGCATGAAGGCGTTTCAAATGAGTTGAAGAACACCTTTCGAAGGCAACAAAGTGCAATCACTCATATGCACGCCAAATTTTTCGAAGCTAAAGGGTTTTCCTTTATTTACATTCCACTAAAGAATATTTTTTCAAAACAACCTCTTCAAAAGAATGAACAAGCCTTTCGAACTAGTCAGAACCATTCACGATTAAGAAAGAGACCTTCCATTGCAAAACCTTCAACATTTCGACTCAAAGATCAACCTATTAATAGAGTCGAAAGCTCTTGCCTTTCCTTTCCTACAATAACACAGCAGCACAAAGTGGAAAAGAACACCAAACGCTTTCGATGAAGTCGAAAGCACTCAAATCCATTCAAATGCAATGCAGAGGGATGCGAAAGTGTTAAGGTGACAAAAGGTCTACAAGGCAACCTTTCGACCAGGTCGAATGCATTGAGTCGAAAGGTGCCAACCCGCACCTATAAATAAGACCCTAGGGGTCTGTTTTGGAGGATCCGAATTCTTTCAATCTACTTTTGTATTTTCTAACAATTGTAAACCCTAATTTTCAAATTATATTGGGAATTTGATCATTTTGTACTATTTGAGTTTAATGAAAGCAAGCTAATGGAATTTTGGGATATTTGGCTGATTTGATATCACTATTAAATTCAGTTTATAATTTTCTTATATCGGCTTGATTGAAGAGTCACCATTAGAGTGAGTCGAAACCTTTATTTTAACCAATATCTTTAGAGCCTTTACTCCTACACTCAAGTTGTCGAAAAATTAACTTCCGAAGTGGTCGAACCAATCTATCCAACCCATATCCTTGATTCATTAAAGCCAACCTTAGAGTTTCTTCAACTGATTCGACGAGGGGTTTCGATACAGTACTAAAGTAGATTAACTAGTTCGAAAGGTAATACAATAGGGGTTTTCAATGTTTCGTCTAAATCAAAAAGTACAATAAGGAGTATCAACCACAATAAATTACGCGAAAGGAAAATTGAAGTGAATATGATGGATTATAACCATCTTAACCTGATTAAGAAGTGTCAACTACCTTCATCTTTTTGAAAGAAGGTCTCGAAAGACTTATCTACACTTTGAAATCAACTTTGAGGTGTTGACAAGTTTTCTTGTTAACATACATAATGTTTTTTTGATCAGTGACATTTAAAATACCAAAATTTACCCAACAACTTCGGCAGGTGTAATCAACCTTCCTTTGTTTCAAAATGACTATATGTTGAGAATTAACGCATTGATCACTTAATATTTAGATCTTATATAAATACCAAGAGATCACTTTCACATTACTAACTGATTTTGTGATAATAAGTGGCTCCGTGATGTGGTGTTATTTGAATGGTACATCCTCAACAAATGCTTCTTTGGTGTGCCGATTTATCATAATGTAAATTGGGTCTAAAATGTGGGTGAAGTATATGAGTTTGTTAGTGTGTGTTAGTTTCAAGAGCAAGCTTTAAAAATTCACTAACTTGGCAACAAGTTAAGCATTATAAAAACGACTATAATATAATAATTTCACCCTAAGGCTTAAACCTAATATAGGGTAGCAATATCAATGAACTTCAAATAATTGATAGGCTCCAATTCTGAAGGCATGTGATGATGACTACAGATGCTGAATCCTCTCAATCAGCAACCCATCTCACATATGTCTCCTTCAAATACACACACTCACACATTATATAAATGCAGCATAATTATATCATCTCACTCTCATTCTACAAATTAGAATTTCAACTATAGAATTAAGAGATGCAGGAAGAATCATCTCCGTCTCCTCTTGATCTCTCACTCTCTCTTTCTCCCAATGAATCTCTTTCTTCAAATGAAAATAAGGATGTGAGATTGTTCCCTTGCCTTTTCTGCAACAAGAAATTCTTAAAATCTCAAGCACTGGGTGGTCATCAGAATGCACACAAAAGAGAAAGAAATGTAGGCTGGCCAAATTCGTACTACCCTTTTGATATCCAATCCCACTGTTCAAAAACTATCTATCCTACTGAGGATTACAGCTACCAGAACCATGGGTATGGACCCGTTGCCCATTTTGATGGGCGTAAGCATCCGATCCTGGGCTTGAGTTCAAATTGTATTGAGCCCACCTCAGTTATGGACCATCTCAACTGGCAAAGGTCTTCTCATCAAAATCGTAGCGTTTACGTTGCCAATGCTGCTGGTAAAAGTAGTAGCAATATTGAAGAGAGTAGCACTCTTGATCTTTCATTGAGACTTTAGCCACATTACCGTGTTCATTTCAGCAGTATTTATTGTTTGCATGCCTTGTATTAGTTTTCCTTTATTGGTGGACAATATGGTTGATGGGTGTTGTTGCTTCTTAAAACTCAATGGAAACCTGAAATCTATTAGGTGCAAGTAACATGTCTTCTATGATTGGAGTTAGTAATTATTAATGTGTGTTTTAGATATGTTCGATGTTATTTGAATATTAAAGAGTGTGTGTGTTGCTACACTTGGTTGGATTTTTTTTCAAGAATTGTATTATTATTGGTGTGTTTTTGGAGTAGAGAAGAAGACAAGAAGCATGTGATTCGTTTTGATATGTGTTTTATTGGTGGGTGGGATTTCGATTACAATGTAAATATCTGTACTATTTTCCAGAATAATCCATCATTGTTCCCTCTTTTTGTTCTGTCCATCCATTTATGGTGTTTATATATTTATATGTTGTTCTTCTTCTCATTCTACATCCATTTATGGTAATTCTATTATATGTATTCATTGTGATCAGAGTCGAATGTAATGATTTGTGAAACACAAGCATGGTCACACTAACTTGAATGTAAATGAATGCTATTCTTATCATTAGTAGCTTATTAACCAAGGTGACGTTTCTAATAATTCTCTGGGAGCGGCATTAATTTTGTACAGTATGTTTGGTGAACTGTTGTTCATGAATACATAGATTTATTTTAGATTCTGAATACCTCAGGTTAGCTTTTAAATCGCTTTCTTCTTTCCCCTAATATACTTGATGTCGTACCTTTTCTTTATACATACATATACATACATATGTATGTACGTATGTATGTGACCGTATGTATACGGTATTGAATGACACCTAAAAGTCATACCATATTCTATGTTTTATGTTGGTTAGGTTATGGATGGTCTATATATCTTACAACATATTCCATGTTGGAGAACTGACAGAGAGAAACAAGGCTAGCTTCCTATAAAGATATTCATAAGTACTGTTTGAAATTTTGATAGTATATATATCTACTGTATAGAGCAATGATAACTGTACAAAAGAATGGCGCTATGAGTTAAACTGTGATATCAAATAAGAGTTGCTTTGTCATTTTGTGTAGTGTAACCCAGCTATGCTACATCATAGATTTAGTTTTAACACAATTTGTACAGATATATCTTATTTGAGAGAATCAAGTTGAGTGACATGCAGTCAGCTAAAGTTGTCACTTGCACAAAATGGATAAAGCTTCAGTTCATCGCACAGTTAGCTACTACCAGGTATGCTACCGTTAGCTCAAGTTAGGTACATTTTCCACAAAAAAATCTGAGATTATATTACGATTTATTTCTCAGATTTGTCTGCACCCTAGAATATTCTGTACTCTTCCTTTTTGTTTATTGAAAATAAGATCACTGTAGTTCTCGTAATTAACCACTGACCTCTAGCCCAATTGCCAAGTGCATGTATCAGTGTGAGTTGCTGTTGTTGTTATTTATTTATTCATAAAATAACCAACGATTGCAATTAAAGAAACAGGGAAATGTCCTTATTCATGAAAAGGGGCAACACTTGCTCTGTCCATGTAAGGGCGTGCCCCTCGTGATATCTTGTTCGTTCATTTTAAACGCTGGTTAAACCAATGATTTATCTTTTATAAATAATGAATAGATTTGAGAATAGAAAGAGCGACTAACTCCCTCAAAAGAGAAGAAGCAGAGATCAGACTACATATCCTTATATGTCATAGAAAATCCCAACCATACATTACAGTAAATTGATAAATTTGTGGAACTCGCCATATTCAACGAATGATTTGATGAATGATTTGACATGAAGGAAGCGCGTTCTCTGCAGCAGAGAGTTCAAAACTCAATAGATCTATATGTAACTGTAAAGTAAGGAGGATTTAAACTTTTCAACTGACGTGGCTTTATACAGTTCGCTTACTCTCTGATGACAAGATCGAACCATATGTGCAACTTGCAGATGGAAAATGGGCTCCTGGGAGGTTGATGGAATAATTTAACTTGTATATACAGAGACACACACACATCCCAAAACAAAAATTATATTACAGTCTAATAATACTCTACGCACTACCTTCCTTTACAGCAAGTTGATTTAGACTTTCTTATAAACTCAAAGATTCAGACTCTTCTAGGCCGGTTCCAAAATCTTTTATCCCAGGGTGTCCAGTTTTTTTGCAAAAATCAGAACATAAAGTTTTTTGTAAAAAACTCCAACACTAGAGAAAAGATGTTGGATTATTTATTTAATCTAAACATAGGTTAGTTTATTTATTTGTTTTGTTGAATAAGTCTGTAAGTTGTTATACAGACGTGGGCATGTTTTACGAATAGGTCATGGGTAACTGAGGTAAAATAGGAGAGTTGGTTCCTGGTTTATAGGACCAACCTAGTTTAAATTTCTGCAAGCTTTCTGTAATAGTTATCTCTTCAATTTAGAACGTTTGTTTTCCATTCAATAACAAGTTAAGTTGTTTAGCATATTTCAGATCTTTGTTTAAATCTAATATCTGGTATCAGAGCTGAGATGGACACAAAGGGCAAGGAAAGTTCTTTTGGCTTAAGTTATCCAATGCTTACGAAAACTAACTACACAGCATGGGCTATGAAGATGACAGTCTTTATGCAAGCCCATGGTGTGTGGGATGCTATAGAACCAAAGGATCCCAAGGCTGTAGCTGAAGACAAGGTGGATAAACGGGCATTGGCTATCATTTATCAAGGAATTCCTGAGGATTTGTTGTTGTCTATTGCAGATAAGAAAACCTCCAAAGAAGCATGGGAGGCAATCAAAACGGTTCATTTGGGTGCAGACAAGATGAAGAAGGCAAAAATCCAAACACTTAAATCTGAATTTGAGGCACTAACTATGAAAGACAGTGAACAGCTTGACGAATTTTGTATGAGATTGAATGGCCTGGTAACAAATATCAGGGCCTTGGGAGAGCAAATTGAAGAAGCTTATATGGTAAAGAAAATCCTTCGAGTTGTACCTACAAAGTTCCTACATATCGTGTCAGCTATTGAACAATTTGGTGATCTAGAGACAATGTCTGTGGAGGAAACGGTTGGATCCCTGAAGGCTCACGAGGAAAGGATGCGTGGGCAAAAGGAGAGTGGTGAACAGCAACTTCTTTTGACAGAAGAAGAGTGGTCGAAGAGGGAAAGTAAAGATGGACATTTGCTTCTCACACGGGAGGAGTGGTTAAGAAGAGCAGGCAAAGGTGGTCCAGGCAGCAACATTGAAACAAGGGGTAGAGATTTCACTCGAGGTTACAGAGACAGGAGTAAAATACGGTGTCACAACTGCAATGCTTTTGGACATTACCAGTCTGAGTGTCGAAAGGCACGCAGAGAGAAGGAGCCAAAGAATGAAGTTAATCTGTCACAAGTTGAAGCTGATGAACCCATGCTTCTGTTGGCTGAGTGTGATGATGATAAGAGAAAAATGATTTTACTGAACGAAGAGGGCTGTATGGTTGGGAATGACATATTGAATGAAACCAGCATATGGTACCTTGACAACGGGGCCAGTAACCACATGACTGGCCTGCGTAGTATGTTCGAAACGCTTGATGAAACAGTGGCTGGAGAGGTCAAGCTCGGTGATGGCTCCAAAGTAGAGATACATGGAAAGGGCTCGGTAATATTCACAACAGAGGATGGCAAGAAGTGCATGCTTAGAGAGGTATATTTTATTCCGAACTTATGCAATAATATAATCAGCTTAGGTCAGCTATCAGAAAGTGGTAGTAAAGTACTTATTAAAGGTAAATTTTTGTGGATTTATGATGAGAATGATAAATTGATCATGAAAGTAAAGAAATCCTCGAACAGATTGTATAAGCTGGTTGTTAAAGATAACAGAGATGCATGTTTACTGACGAAAACAGATGAGACTACCTGGCTGTGGCACTCACGGCTAGGTCATGTGAATTTTCATTCTATGCTTCTCATGTCTAGGAACAGAATGGTGCGAGGTCTGCCTGTTCTTACTCAACCTAAAGATGTATGTAAAGGTTGTTTAATGGCCAAGCAAGCCAGGTGTCCATTTCCATCTCAGACGGATTTCACTACAAAGCAACGTTTGGAATTGATACATGGAGATATATGTGGTCCCATCTCGCCAACGACTCTCTCTGGTAATAGATATTTTCTACTTTTTGTGGATGATTTCAGTCGTGCTATGTGGGTATACATGCTCAAAACAAAAGATGAGGCATTTAGTTACTTCAAGAAGTTTAAGGCATTGGTGGAGAAGGAATCACGCAGTGAGATACAAGTTTTACGGACAGATAGAGGTGGGGAGTTCTGCTCAACTGAATTTACTAATTTCTGTGAAAGCAATGGAATTCTCAGACACTACACAGCGCCATATTCCCTACAACAGAATGGCGTTGTGGAACGTCGTAATCGGACTGTGGTAGCTATGGGAAGGAGTCTGCTAAATGAGAGAAATATGCCATCATACATGTGGGGGGAAGCCATTAGACATGCCGTGTATCTTTTGAACCGAGTACCAACGAAAGCAGTCCAGGGAGCTACACCGTATGAAGCCTGGACAAAGAAGAAGCCTCAGGTCGATTATTTGAGAGTTTTTGGCTGTGTTTGTTACATGAAAGTCCCTAGTGTGCATACAAAGAAAGTAGATGATAGAAGCAGATGTGTTGTACACTTAGGAAGGGAAGCAGGAACTAAAGCTTATAGGTTATATGACCCTGATACGAGGACAATACTTGTAAGCAGAGATGTGGTTTTTGATGAAGCAATGGGTTGGGAGTGGAATGAAACAGAGGCAACTGATAGTGTGATAACCTCATCCTTTGTAGTAACAAGTCATCAGGTTGAAGAAGTTCAGGAGCAGAATTCTGGAGATAGAGAAGAGGAACAAGGTGGTGACATGTTTACGCCTCATTTAGCGACACCAACATCAAGTCACAGCTCAGTTCAATCATCAAGTCAAAGCTCTGTAGGATCAGCCAGGTCAGTTCAGTCACAGCTCGACTTAGACGAGACATACGATGGGAGCGAGCCTCCATGAAATTTTAGACTCATTAATGATGTTTATAATGAGACTAAGGAGGTGGAACTAGCTGATGAATTAGCTGATGAGCTTTTGTTGGTTAGTATCAATGAACCTGCCTGCTATAACCAAGCAATCAAGGAACAGCACTGGAAGAAAGCTATGGACTGTGAGATTGAAGCAATAGAGCGAAATAAAACATGGGAGCTGACAGATTTACCTCCAGGTCATCGAGCTATAGACTTGAAGTGGGTGTATAAAACAAAGAGAGATACAAATGGTGAAGTTCTGAAACACAAGGCAAGGTTGGTGGCGAAGGGGTATGTGCAAAAGTTCGGTGTTGATTTTGAAGAAGTGTTTGCTCCTGTAACGAGAATGGAAACGGTACGCCTATTGCTAGCTCTTGCCGCCAAGAACGAGTGGGAGGTACATCATTTAGATGTAAAATCTACGTTTCTGAATGGCAGATTGTATGAGGAGGTATACGTCAATCAACCTGAAGGTTATGTGAAAAAGGGTCAAGAAGGGAAAGTTTACAGGTTGTACAAGGCATTGTATGGCCTCCGTCAAGCTCCACGAGCTTGGTATACACAGCTGAACAAATGTCTCGAGAAGCTTGGTTTTGTGAAATGTCCCCTGGAGTATGCTGTATATACAAAACGGGAGGGTGGTGAGTCGTTAATTATTGGAGTTTATGTTGACGATTTGATTGTTACAGGCACCAGTGTAAGCAATATTGTTAAGTTTAAGAGACAGATGAGTCAAGAGTTCGAGATGTCTGATCTGGGTAAATTAAGCTACTATCTTGGCATTGAGGTCGAACAGGGAAAAGGTTTCATTGAGCTAAAACAGATGGCATATGCTAAGAAACTTCTTGAGAAAGCTGGTATGTCTGATTGTAATGAAGTAAAGTTTCCAAGGGAGCCTAAATTACAGATGCACAAAGATGAGACTGGTAAATCTGTTAACGCCACTGAATACAAGAGTACTGTAGGTGGATTGCGGTATTTAGTACACACCCGTCCAGATATAGCATACGCAGTTGGTGTGGTGAGTCGTTTTATGGAGAGGCCTACTACACTTCATCAAGGTGCTGTTAAAAGAATATTGAGGTATGTAAAAGGAACTTTAAACTATGGCTTGGTGTACACAAATGGTCGAGGAGACTACATGCTGTCTGGGTTTTCCGATAGTGATCTGGCAGGTGATGTAGTAGACAGGAAAAGTACTGGAGGTACGACGTTTTACTTGGATGAATCATTAATCACTTGGGTCTCTCAAAAACAGAGAGTGTAGCTTTATCGAGTTGTGAGGCTGAATTTATGGCTGCTACGTCCACTGCTTGTCAAGGAATATGGTTGCATAGACTTCTTAGCCAAATTTCAGACGTTCAAACTGGGCCGGTCGTGATTTATATTGACAACAGGTCTGCTATCGACTTGGAAAGAAACCCTGTGTTCCATGGTCGTAGTAAGCACATAGATGTGCGTTATCATTTTATTCAAGACTGTGTAGAGAAGGGGCTGATCATTATCAAGCACATAAACACTGGTCAACAAAGAGCAGATGTTCTGACGAAACCTATGTCTGTGATCAAGTTTGAAAAGATGCGCGAGTTGTTGGGTGTTAAGAATCTCAATCATGTTTAGATTAAGGGGGAATATGTTGGATTATTTATTTAATCTAAACATAGGTTAGTTTATTTATTTGTTTTGTTGAATAAGTCTGTAAGTTGTTATACAGACGTGGGCATGTTTTAAGAATAGGTCGTGGGTAGCTGAGGTAAAATAGGAGAGTTGGTTCCTAGTTTATAGGATCAACCTAGTTTAAATTTCTGCAAGCTTTCTGTAATAGTTATCTCTTCAATTTAGAACGTTTGTTTTCCATTCAATAACAAGTTAAGTTGTTTAGCATATTTCAGATCTTTGTTTAAATCTAATAAAAGACAGTGGTTTTTTGCAAAAATCTTCACCTTCTGAATTATTGGACACACCGGAGCAGAGAATTTTGAGATCGGATGATTTCTTTCGGCAAAAGAGACATGTATGTCAAAAAGCATCATTAAAATTTGGATAATACAGAGAGTTAATAACCGGCAGCTGGTAGATTCAAAAAATTTGTGAAAAAGTTTATATTAAGAAAAAG
The DNA here is from genome assembly GCA_030737815.1 of Allium fistulosum. Classification (NCBI taxonomy): domain Eukaryota; kingdom Viridiplantae; phylum Streptophyta; class Magnoliopsida; order Asparagales; family Amaryllidaceae; genus Allium; species Allium fistulosum. The sequence continues at coordinate 1,110,616,649 of CM060907.1, read as the reverse complement.
AAAGTCGAGGAAATGTTTTAAGTAGAGGTGGAGGCATTGGAGGCAAAAATATTGAGTCCGTAATTATGTCGTTTTGACAAGAATTCAGCCTAGAAGACCTATTCCAAAAGTTAAACGTGTTATGGAGGTAAAAAACAATGCCGGTTGGTCATGGCTAATTCCTTCATGCCTTTAAAGGACATGAGTAATTTTAATAAAACCCCACTCCAGAGAGTAGAGCTAGGAAATTTAGCTGCCCGCCACACCGATCTCCTTTTTTACTAGCCCAGCCCAGAGCATCAATCCTCTACCAAGTTGTAGGTTTTATTGAAGATAACCGCTCCAAGCCTAAGGGAAACATATCTCAGCTGCGGGACTCGAACCCGCAACCTCCAGGAACTTTGTTCCATGGTTGCAAGGTAGTCCTCAACCAGCTGAGCTAATTCACCGTTCATCATGTGGAGAGTACTACGTACAGTAGTGTCAAGGGATGTAACGATATCATTTTCTCGATATATCTAAAGGTACATATTTTAAGTATTCGATGTAACACTCGTAGTTACGAATAAATTCACAACTGCAATCAATTGAATACTTTCTCATAATTTTTTGTTTGTATATATTTAATATATTCAGATAATTACTTATATCACAATATAACAATACATATAATAGAAAACAAAGTCAAAAACGTATATTACTTCAAACAAGATTCTCATACAAGGGTTAAGTTATATAACAAATTATACATGTCTTCTATAACACACCTTTACTTCAAGCATCTTTCACCAACCGCCAAGGGGTCGCACTCCTATTAATCAGTATATAAATTTTTTAATTAAATCGAACCCCGATTCTCCTAGACCATAGACAAATTTAGATATCTCAATCCGTTAATGATAATTGTTAATCGACGGAATTTCTATCGAGTTAAAAACCGTCGAAAAATTTCGAAATAAAATTTAACCGCAAGCGCACGACATACAATGATAGTACGTGGCGAGTACGGGTCGATCCGCAGGGAATTGTTAGATTTTAAAAATCTATTCAATCAAATTAAACCAAAGTCGAGAGATTGTTAACTAACTAAAAGAAAGTAAAAACAAGCTAAAAGAAAATAGATAAAAATATGAGAGTGTTAAGACAATTTAGGGGCAACTTCCACTCTCTAGATCACATAAATCAACAAAATGAAGTTATGATCTCTCTTTTCTTTGTCATTAGTTAGCTTAATTGATGTGCTTATCATAAGTATGGCTCATTTGTGCTATTAATTAGCTCAACATAAGCCATCAAACTATAACACAACCTTTAAACCACTTTTAATTCTCATGAAAATGACAACAAAGTTGAAAATGAAAATTTTAAGCATGGCCTATTAACTATTGTTTAGAAATATAGGCCATCAAATTTTGATTTAAACATTCACTTCTTTGTCACAATCATATATAGATGAAGAGGCAATTTGTGATTCATATGACTAAGCATAGCCTATTTGTTTTGAACAACATAAGCTATCAAACTCAACAATAAGCACAAAATTGCATAAACATCACTTTCCATGAAGCACAAAATTGCATAAACATCACTTTCCATGTAGCACAAAAAGAGAGCATAACATTTATCAAAATATTGAAACTATATAATTAGAGAGCTTCATTACCCCTAAATTGAAGGGGTTTAGCCTTTCATATTTGTTATCATATGAACAAATGTAGTTGCAACATAGAACAAAATAAAGAGGAAAAGAGAGCTAAATGAAAGAAAAAAACTAATCTACTTGCATAAAAGAAAATCTACACTACTAGCATGAAAGGAAATGAACATGTAAGTAAAAGGAAACAATAATTAACATTGCATAAGAAGAAAAGAAGATTACATAAAATAAAAATGGCTAAGTAGTCATGAAAAGAGAAAGAGAGCTTTCTTTATATTTTCCTAAGAGAAGAGACTAAGAGAAGAGAGCCTAAAAGAGAGACTAAGAAGAAGAGGGTTACATAAAACATAAGGGGTCTAGGGGTCTTTATACATGTATGAAACCCTAATTCATATTTTTGGGGAATGCCCAAAATAACCTTGAGAAAATGTGGAGGCCAAGTAATCATTAGCTTCTGCTGATCATAATTTAAGTGTACATGAAGCCATTTATTCCATAAGCATGTGCATTAGCCTTTAATTTGTACATTAAGGTAGGTGGGTAGGTACGGTCCTCCATTATCATGCCTTTGAATTATTTCCATCTTCATTTCTTTATCTTCACTCTTGTGCATGCATATATTATCATGAAGCCATTTGTAAAATTCACCAAATTTCCTACAAAACAACACAGAAAAATTCCAAGTAAATTTTCACAATTTAATAAATGCATAAAAATGACCATTTTACCACTATATGAGAATGAATATGTGACAATTTGAAAATAATTTGAATTTTGGTTTAAACAAGTTAAAATACCCGATATGATCATTTATTTAATTTAAATAGATTAAATATGGTGGTAAAAATATGCACATTTACGTGCACATCAAATACCCCCACACTTATTTTTTTATTTGTTCTCGAATAAAGGAAAACTAAGATAAATCTGTTTTCGTATGGAGCACGATTGCATTGAGTGTATGCAACAAGCCGTTAAACCTCTGAGTGTCCCCAGTAGGACGAGTGTTGTCTCGTGGGGGTTTTCAACGGATACTACCCACAAAATCCAAATGCAGGATGAAATTTTTTACAAAATGCAAGATTTATTTACAAAGAAATGAATGCGAGCTTTTGAAAATATTTACAAAAGAAGGATTTATTTTTAAATTAACACAAATAAGTTAGATATAGGTTTGGTTATTATCTTGAAATTTTAAGTGATTTACTCGTCAAAACTTCCAACAAAAAATCAAGTTATCATACCAAATAGACCATAGTTTAACTCGTTGTTTTGGTTGATAACACAGTGTAATTATGAAATGGATCCTTAGTTGATTATCAAAATTTATCAAAGTGGTATTTTCATTTCTTTTCATAACAAGTCAAATCAAATAAGTTAAAATGGTGCTTGGATTTCATTTGCTTACTCTTTCTATTATTATTATTTTTTTGAAAATTTTATTGATATTAACAATATTTACATATGCCTAACTCAGGTAAACTGAGGCTAGATATATTACCCATGCACTGCCTTGCGGACTGATGTGAGGGGAATACAGAGCATAGCGAGTGAACACACAAGTGTGAACACTTATCGACTGTAGGCGTTATTAGTAAAATAATTTTTATATACACACACCTAACTCAGATAAACTGAGGCCAGATATACCGATCGTGCACTGCCTTTCGAGCTTACGTGAGAAGGGTACAGAGCATGGCGAGTGAACACACGAGTGTGAACACATGACTCTAGGTGTTTATTAAAAAATATATACATATATACCAAAAAAAAAAATTTAGAGAGACTTTCGCAAAATCATCTTAACATCCTTTAACTTAGAAGACAAAAAACATGTTATATCCTTTACTTTAAATTTACCACGTTTTAAAACAAAGATTTTCAATTAAGATGTATTTCATAATTAACACGTATGAACCTTCCTATATACTAGTTAAACTATTGTTATTTGTAATCAAACTTCATTTTTATTTTTGTTAAGATAAATAAATTTTCAAAAATTTCAATTTAATAAACCAAAACCATATATTTATCTTATAGTATTCCTTTAAAAATAAATCAGAATGCTTAAAAAATATTTGTTTGTTTTTTTTTGTTTTTGAGATGTTTTTTTTTATTTTGGAAAGAAAAAAAATCAAAGATGTTGATGAGTCTCCCCCACACTTGATTTTGACTGTGTCCCCACAGTCAACCCAAGTGAAAGGAGAAAAAGTAAAACAAAAACTAAAAGATGACCTATATTTACATGAAGGTGAACGGTATTTACACGAGATCAGAAAGTATATCGTCAAAGCGTAAATGAAACGGTCTTCCAAAAACCGATTCATTTGCCTCGTCAAGTATACGAGACACGGCTTAAGTTCAGAAAACCAAACCATACAAGATTTCGAAGTTGAATTTGGATTTGGAAAAACGAATGCCGTTTTATTAAAAATTGTACGAGTCGTTTTATTTTCAATGATTTTTGGGGTTGATAAAACGATTGATTGAAGTTCAAGTTTATTTTCACCAAATTGAAATTCAAGCTGTCATTGAAAAATTCTTCAAAATTACTGATTTCAAAATCAAAATGGTGATTTAAATCTTCCCCATCAAAATTTGACAACTCGTTTTTGAAAAGTCCAAAGAAATCGTGTTCGATAAATTCGTCTTCCTTTATTGGATTATGAACAACTTCATTGCTTATCTCAAGTTGAAAATCCAAAGTTGTTGTATTCAAATATTCGAAATCAAGAAAAGGAAGATCGAATTTCAAATTTGGTTCCACACCCTCAAAAGAATTTAAATGCAAGTCAATCACCAAATTTTCAACAACTTCATTAAGATTGTCATTTTCAATTTCAAAAGTTGTTATTTGAAAATCGTCAATTGTGGTAAAAGATGGATTATTATTTGACTCGTCACACGTTGGGATTTGATTTTGTTTTTCACGTTGTTTCATATATGTTTCAAACAACCAATCCGTGTGATCATTGTAAATTTCATTCATTTGCTCAACAAAATCCAATTTATAGTTATTAGCATGAGGATTTTCACTTTGAATTTGTTGAGAACAGAGATTTTCAATTGTAGCGTGGTTAAGATTATTCCCATTGCCAAATTCGTTTGAAAAGTTGTTTCCATTTTCATTTTGAGTTTGAAATTCATTTTGGAGTTCGAAATTGAATTGGCATGGGTTATAATCGAAATTGTTTGAATTTTGAACTGAATTCAAATTTTGAAATCCTTGACTCGAGTTATTACACAAATATGAATTACACAAATCATTTATACTTTTATTCTGTTGTGTAGAGATTTCAAGTAGAGATGAAATGCTATTTTCGAGATTCGAGGGTTGTTCGTCATTTTGAAAATTTTGTGGTTCAAAACTCGAATCGTTTAAACAATAGTTGTTGTTGAAATATCCATAAGAATTTTGAGTGAAATCATATGGATTATATTAATTCTCACAACTATTGTAAAATTCACGTAAGTGGGGTAACTCGGACATTTTCAAGAATGTTTTTGTTTTTATTAATATAAAGGAAAAATATTTACAAATAAAATTTATTTTTCAAAACGGAAATTGATTTTTGTTTGTTTTTTTTATTTTTGAAAAGGTTTTATAATTTTTTTTTATTTTGGTTTTTTTCTAAAATTTTTTGGATTTTTGAAATTCAAAGAAAAAGGATTTAAAAATTTCCAAGGAAAAGGAATATTTACAATTTTTTTTAGGTTTGGATTGTGAAATTTTTTTTTGTTTTTTTTAAATATGCATGAACTAATGCAACTAAACGAATGCAAGGGCTAATTACAAATGATTTAACCTAAGTTAACCCAAAATTGTATAATTACAAATTGTCTTAGTTTCAACAAGATAGTTCTCAGCCAGGTAATGGGCAGGATTTATCGGTGCACCACGAATCACCGTAGCAATGCAGCCGAAGGTTTAAGTACCTTCAGAGGAACAACCACTATAATATTTACAAATCACCGTAATATTTATAAATGGTTATTACTCTGCCGTAGCGTAGACACCAAGAAATTAAGGTTCAAAGAAGATAACTTGTCAATATACAATTAAGTGTTATCGATGTCTAACCGTTATTGCTAATCAAAATCTTAGGATGAAATGCAAAGCAGAAATTAAACGTGTATTAACAATGCAACTACGAATGGATTTTGTTTTTGTTTGTTTTTTTTGGTTTTCTGAATATTTTTTTTAAATGCAAGTAAACAACAATGGAAGACAAACAAAAAAATAGATATATACAATGCAAGGCAAATAAAGAGAAAATTATAAATAAGCAAGCAGTTTTTTTTGGCAAGCTCAGCACGCAAGCAATTTATTTTAGCAAGCACTTCTGCTCCTTCTGCAATTCTGCTTTGGCAACCTGAAATAAAAACAAAATATATATACAGTTTTTTTTTAGTTTTTTTTTGAAAAGGAAACAAAATTTAAAAGTGAAGTTTTACTTAAAAAAAATTCTATATATATATTTTTAAAGAACTAAAACAAAACCAACAAGAGAAAACAAATAAAATAAAAAAGAAAATTGTTATTTGAAAATAAAAGAGAACACCAGTAAACAAAAGAAAGGAACCAATTTGCTATTTATTTTAAAAAAAGAAAAAGAAAAATTAACTTAAGAAAGGAAAATTAACAAAGACAAAGAGAATAAAATAAAAAATAAAATAAAATAAAAATAGAAAATTTCAACTCGGCCCATTTTAAAAAGAAAAACCAGTCTGCCTACTTCCCAATTCCTCTTTGATTTGCGTAATTATAAAACTAAGCTTCTCCTCCTCGTAAATTTCCAAATGAATCAAATTACAACTATCAAGTTCCCAAATTTCGAAATTCAATTCTCGCCTGTAATTCGCATTCAATTGTGTTCAAGTGATTCACATTCAGGTTACGCGGATTTCAGTTTGTGAAATGGTCGCAATGATTGTCGATATGGTTTTGAGTGGCTGCTCTGGTCGTGGAGGCGATTTGCTTTGCTGAGGATTGAGAATTTGGGTTGGGGTTGCAGGAGCTTGGTCGAGGCTGGTTGCTGGTTGGGTGAAGGTGGTGTAGTAGGGTTGCTCTGAAGTTGAATGATGTTTTGCATGCAGGCTGGGGTCGGTGGTTGAAGGGAGGAGTTTGTGTAGTTGCAGGGCAAGTTTATTGTAGAATGTTGTTGCTTTGCAGTCGTGAATGTTTGTTGCACTGCTGTGGGTAGTTACAGTGTGGAGGCACTGTTGTGATGGAGAGACAGTGGTGGACAGGGGTTGTTGGTGGCGTCGAAGTTGTAGAAACTGCTGTGGGTGAATGACTGCCTTGAGGTGTGCACAGAAATGTAAATAAAAAAAACAGGGAATGTAACAGTGTGGATGTAAATGAAATGCAATGTAAAATGAAATGCAAGTTTGTACAATAGAAAATGAAACAAAATACTTTTGTTTTTATTTGAAATTGCGAATGTTTTTTTTTTTAAAATTTTAATATGCAAATGCAAATCAAAGAAAAAGAAAAATATGCACGCAAATCAAATCACACCAAAAACATACACATACAACAATTTTTTTTAAATTCAAAAACACACAATAAAATCAAACAAAAATAATTCGAAGAATAGAAAATAAAAATCAAAACAATTCCCCAGCAACGGCGCCAAAAAACTGTTTAATCGACGGAATTTCTATCGAGTTAGAAAACCGTCGAAAATTTTCGAAATAAAATTTAACCGCAAGCGCACGGCGTACAATGATAGTACGTGGCGAGTACGGTTCGATCCGTAGGGAATTGTTAGATTTTAAAAATCTATTCAATCAAATTAAACCAAAGTCGATGGATTGTTAACTAACTAAAATAAGGTAAAAACAAGCTAAAAGAAAATAGATAAAAATATGAGAGTGTTAAGACAATTTAGGGGCAACTTCCACTTCCTAGATCACATAAATCAACTAAATGAAGTTATGATTTACCTTTTCTTTGTCATTAGTTAGCTTAATTGATGTGCTTATCATAAGTATGGCTCATTTGTGCTATTAATTAGTTCAACATAAGCCATCAAACTATAACACAACCTTTAAACCACTTTTAATTCTCATGAAAATGACAAAAAAGTTGAAAATGAAAATCTATATTAAGCATGGCCTATTAACTATTGTTTAGAAATATAGGCCATCAAATTTTGATTTAAACATTCACTTCTTTTTCATAATCATATATAGATGAAGATGCAATTTGTGATTCATATGACTAAGCATAGTCTATTTGTTTTGAACAACATAAGCTATCAAACTCAACAATAAGCACAAAATTGCATAAACATCATTTTTCATGAAGCACAAAAATAGAGCATAACATTTATCAAAATGTTGAAGCTATATAATTAGAGAGCTTCATTACCCCTAAATTGAAGGGGTTTAGCCTCTCATATTTGTTATAATATGAACAAATGTAGCTTGCAACATAGAACAAAACAAAGTGGAAAAGAGGGCTAAATGAAAGGAAAAAACTAATCTACTTGCATAAAAGAAAATCTACACTACTAGCATGAAAGGAAATGAACATGTAAGTAAAAGGAAACAATAATTAACATTGCATAAAAAGAAAAGAAGATTACATAAAATAAAAATGGCTAAGTAGCCATGAAAAGAGAAAGAGGGCTTTCTTTTTATTTTCCTTAAGAGAAGAGACTAAGAGAAGAGAGCCTAAAAGAGAGACTAAGAAGAAGAGGGTTACATGAAACATAAGGGGTCTTTATACATGTATGAAACCCTAATTCATATTTTTGGGGAATGCCCAAACTACCGTTGAGAAAATATGGAGGCTAAGTAATCATTAGCTTCTACTAATCATCATTTAAGTGTACATGAAGCCATTAATTCCATAAGCATGTGCATTAGCCTTTAATTTATACATTAAGGTAGGTGAGTAGGTGAGGTCCTCCATTATCATGCCTTTGAATTATTTTCATCTTCATTTCTTTATCTTCACTCTTGTGCATGAATATATTATTATGAAGCCTCTTGTAAAATTCACCAAATTTCATATAAAACAACATAGTAAATTCCAAGTAAATTTTCACAATTTAATAAATGCATAAAAATGACCATTTTACCTCTATATGAAGATGAATAAGTGATAATTTGAATTTTGGTTTAAACAAGTTAAAATACCCGATATGATCATTTATTTAATTTAAATAGACTAAATATGGTGGTAAAAATATGCACATTTACGTGCACATCAATAATTTTTAACTTTTTTTCAATGAATGGATACGTCCTCTTAACATAATTTATTGATTGTTATATTTATATGTAAAATTTCAGTAGAAGATTTATGTTGAACTCTATGTATTCAAGAGCGTCGTCGAGGCGTCGTTGAGTGCCATTTAGACCTTTTGCTTTGACACTCTACATTGCTTGTTCTCTTCTTTTTTTCTTTGATGCTTTATTCCGCTCCTTTTCAGAGGCGCCGTTAAGAAGCTATACCTTTTCTGGAGACACTAAGAAAATTTGATGTTTTGTTAAGTTGTAAAGTTGCATTTACGTTGGGAGCTTAATTGCCAATTAATTATTCATAAAGTTGCATTAGGAGATTAATATCTAATTAATTACTCATAAAGTTTTTTTTTCATTGGAAAGGGTACTTTATTTCAACTGTTAACAATAATACAATACAAAACAGTAGAACCTAAATACAATACATTAAAAGGATGTGATGAACTTGTTGTGCCTCGTAGTGAGGTTGTTGAGGTGGGAAAGTCTTTTTGGAAGGATTTGATTGTTGGTTTTTTCCTAGATAAGGGCCTTATCTATACAGTTGTTAAGAATTTTCTCAAGAATAAATGGAAATTAAAAGGTTTTCTTAAGGTCAGATTTGACAATGACATGTTTTTCTTTTATTTCTCTTGACCGGATGACTGGCGTATGGTTCTTGAGTCTGATCCTTGTGTTATTGATGGTAAAGTATTTATTTAACCAAGTTGTCCAATAACTTCCAATGCTTTCACTCGACCCAATTATAGTCGTTCGTTGGACATCGTGTCATGATTTAACTATAATCAAAGCGGAGCTTTCACATTGAAGGTCAATAGTATCCTCAAATCAAGAGAACTATGTAAATTAGTCACATCGATATTTTTTGTTTGACCTTAGTTATATTAACCAACAAAAAACTATCAGGTGAGTCGTTCTATAGTTATCCAATAACTATCAGTACGTAACCCCTAGGTGCCCCCAACAGTCATGAGTAATAGACTGTCCAACATTTGAAGAGCGTTACGTACTCTAATTTCAAAGGATACATCGGTATCCAGTCTCAATGCATCTTGACTAAGAACATTTAAAATGATATATTTAATTTTATTGTGATAAATTACTCACGGTTACAACACTTTGTAACTACTATCACAAAAACATATCATTTATGGATTTTCTATTAAATATATTTTAATTAAACATTTGATTATTTATAACACATTATAACAAATATATAACAAAAAGAAGAAACACCTTTATTTCGAACGAGAATTGATTTCAAAGTTATTTATTTACAATAAACTACATAATTGCCCCTAGGGCATAACCCTAACTCTATCACATAGGACTCCTTAAAATCCAAACCATGTAAATTCTTGTGTCCTTTAATTTTTTCTCCATAGGACTCCTTAAAATATGAACCATGTAAATTTTGTGTCCTTTAATTTGAAATTGAGAATGAACAATTAATGTGCAACCAGCAAATTGTGTGAGAATTAAGCGATAGAACTACCACTGTAAAGAAAAATTTAATATCGCATAAGTTTGTTGATTCTCAATTACGGAAGCATCCAGCATAGTAATTGCTTCTTAGCTATACAGGTACTGTAGGATGAAAAATCTCACCAACAAATGTAATTTTTGTATTGTATTTAAGTTTTTTACTTACGAGAGTTCTAGTAGTAATTTTGTTCCACTTTCATTATCTTTTTATTAGAAGTTCGGTTCCACCATATGATGTATAAGAGAGAGTCGATGGTCCATTTGGAGTCCCTGCAAATTATATTTGTGGGTACTATTGCAACCGGAGCGGGTGCATTCACGCTTGGTGCTGGAAGTGAACAAGTGGGAACACAACGTTCTCCTTCTTTTTAATAAACTACCAATGTTGCATCTGTTCGAGCATGGAGGTATAATGCATTTTATACTCCACTTAAAGACCTCCACACGCAACGTCAAGACCACTACATCTTCTGGGTACTTCCAATCTGGTACTATGAGAGCGTGGATTAGCTAAAGGTCGATGAGACTAGCAGAAGATGTCGAACTGAGACCAACGAGAATATAAACGAAATTGTCGATACGATACATCAAAAGAATTACAAAAAAAAAACTCATTGTGAAACACATATAGCCTCACCACCGCTCCAGGTCCAAATCTAACGGTAAACAATGTAGAGGCTATGGATTGTTTGTAAACTTTAAGGTTGTAGCTGCTCGTGTGAAGAAGTTCGAAGAAATTTAACTTGTCGAAGCATTATCACTTATCATCTTTTTTGGACAATGATGGTTCTTGAAATTGGTTGCGGTTAGAGATCTTACATTCGAAACATACAATCAAATACCAACGGTTTATGATGACTTCTGTCCCTTCCTTCCCACCTGTCTTCTCACTCGATTTTTAGTTTTAATTTTTTTTGCATATATTTTTTTTTTTGTTAATTCAGTTGTATCATTGTATTCCATTGTATTCCTTACTCAAAATTCTTTTTTTTATCGTAATTTTTCTACTATTCCATGATTTACAAATAATTTAAATTTATTTAACTACATTGTTTAAACATAATTAAAATAAACAAAACAATAAGAAAAATAATTATTCATAAGTCATAACAAAGTAACTAAATACCAGTTTCAAGTACCACTTTCACCACTTTTGCTACACAATAACACATTCTTTTTTTGCTGAACTTTTCCTTTCAATTCCAGTTTCAATTGTTTACTTTCATGCCCTTTCCGTTTCGTATAAAAACGCATCTTTTATGTATTTGTATTGGAGTAAATAAATTTACTTTACTGTAGTGTTATAGTGTGCAGAGAAGGATATGCTCTAAAAATCCAAATGGAATCGGTTATAAAAGATTCAAAATGGCAAACCAAACAATACATAATGTATCTGTTTTTTTTTTCTTTCTTCTTCTTTCTTTCTTCTTCTTTCTTTCTTCTATGTTCTTTTAATTTTTTTTTCTTCTTTCTTTCTTCTATCTTCTTTTAATTTTATTTTTTAATTTATTTTTTATTTTGAGATATACTTCATGTACTTAAAACCGAAAGATGTATTTAGCTCGGAGTGTACATGACAATGTTGTGCAAGTTCCAACTGCTTCCTTTGGGTGACAAATGAGAAAATTACAAGCTTGATGGTGTGATGTCTCAATCCTCAAGCCATAATCGCATGCATAAAACAAATTTGGCGCACACATTTATTTTTGAACTGTTGGTACATCTAAACTGCACTTTCTACCATCTATGAAAATAACATCAAATGAAATTCTACTATGTTCTTCATATACAAGTACAAAGAGTATAATATTTGTATAAGTACGTACTATCCAATGCTGAGTAAAAACAAAAATTGTCATTAAGGGAGCAAACTCTGTCCCATTTGTTTATTTATATATATTCTGATCATATATAACCAAACTAGTTAGTGTATTTATTTTATAAAAACCACAAGTCTAAATCTGGGTACAGTAGTTCTTTCTAATTTAAGTAGCACCAGTCTGGATCAGTGTACAGAGTTAACTGTTGCTGCATGAATTTGTTTATTGCCTCTCATGCTTTGTGGCTTCACTCGCATAAACAAAGCACCAAAATCTACTTACTTTGGATTTATTATTTGTGTATCTTTTGTGATCAGGAAATATATAAATAAATTAAACTGGAAATAAACATCCAGTTCCCGCTTGGTAGTTGAAATGTTTGATGATTGAGATGTTATTTTCATTTCCCTTTCAATGAATTCAGTGCTGGGGTTTAAAAGTGTACAGTCACCGGGTCCAAAATAAACTCAAGACTGCAAGCTCAAAATTGGCAAAAACCTAATGCAAAAACTAAAAGCCAACAGTAAAGTAAAGAGCAGTAAATTTATGTTGGTTTGAAATTAACCAACGATCCACTTTGAATCATAGTTTTCATAACCGGACCGTGAGTCGAATCGTGACGACTTAAGCTTTTGACGGTTTAGCCAGTCCAACTGTCAGAACCATGATTTCATTTTTCGAAATTTTTGCATATTTAACTATAAGATATATGCAAAAATATTGAAACAATAATGTTATGTACAGAAGCTGTAGATAGTCTTCAAGGTTTGTAACCGAAGTTGTGTACAGTTGCAGTGCAAAACTGCAACAATACAACTACTATTTTGTATGCAATAGAGCAGTGTACAACGATAATAGTTTAATGACGGAAAACATGATGAATTTTGCAGTGATATTAAAGAGATTTGCAGCAGTAAAGAACGAAGTGATGTAGTTTGTGATTTAGATTTTGGAATGATTATGATTTTTGAAGTATAGATTTACTTGTTTTATTCAAAGCAATACAAAGATTAAAATTAGAGAGTGGATGAGAAAGTAGATAAAAACAAAAGGAGAATGGTTCCACCAGGTAAAATTTATGGTTGGACCATTGATTTGAAGGTTCAATCAGGATTCATGAATGACTGAGTTCTGATTGAATTTCGGACCATGATAATTGAAGGTTCAAGTTTATTTGAGGTTGGACCGATGCAGAGTCGGGTTATGAAAACACTGGTTTCAACTATTACTTTATTAACTGGCAAATTTTGTATCTTTACCCGTATGTTTGCAGATAGGCCACAATTTTTCAAAATAAATAAATAAATAAACTAATATTTTATTGGGCTAAGGCCGGGAAGACTGAAATGGTTGAGATGTTGTATAAAGTTTGAGTTCTTAAAAGTCGAGAAAATTAAAATATGGCAATCTTTTTGATAGAGTTCTATTACTTTTACAATTCAAGCATTCGTGATCGTCTGGTTAATGCAGCGGGTCCTCTATTTATACAGCTTTTGTCATTAGTGTAGAGCCTTTTCTCGTGGTAAAACAGAGGGCTGTAATAAGGGCAATTATCATAATCTGATAATTTGTTGAATGATTTGTATTATTAACATGTTATTTGCAGATGGAGTAGGCGATTGAATTGACTTTATTGGTCCAGTGCCTTTCTTGGATTTGCGTGAGACGTTGATTGGCCTAGCAAGCTGACGTGACATTATTGGGCCGAAATCGATATGTTGAGGTGCTTAAGACCTATAAATGATTCTAAGTCCAACTTGATCCGGTAACTCTGAAAGAAAATCCAAGGATTCTTCACATAGTTCTTTGTTCTGTTGAGCATTATAAACTGTTCTTCGGTGGCTAAGACTGTCAAGTAGCATTGCTTCATGTCCATGGTTCAGGTGTACTTGTCCTGTAAGCTCAAAGTACGAATGGTTGCTCTTCGGTCCAGTCCCCTTTCGTCTTACTCAATCACTTTTTTAAACAAGTCTTGATTGTTTTGTCAGTGGCTCAACCAGACAATTTTCTTATGGAAGTGCCATCAAAAAAAATTATACGATGCTATTCTCTCGACGATATTCTATTCCATTATCCCAATGATCTTGTACGAAAGACCAAAATCTTGTAACTATATCTTGATAACAAACTTGAATACATTCGGTAACAACTCTGCTTTTTACACCGTATAAATTAAATAAATTTATTTTAAAAAAATTACTCGAATTCGATTTTTGATAATTGTTTCTATTTTGAAAATAATATTCGTTTTCATTTGAAGTGTATTTAATTATTATTTCTAATAAACTAAACTAAATTAAAGAATTCTTTTCAAATAATATATTGAAATCGAATAAACTGAAATATAATATTTTGAAAGAAATGAAATATTTTTGAAAATAAATAGTGGATTTCGGAATGATTTTTATTTAAAATTGGAAATATCATTTGTGATAGAAATAATTTAAGTAAATTATTTTGAGGATTCGATGAATAGAAATTACTTGGAAGTGATGAATTTTGGGAATTTTGTCGTATGAGCTGATCGTATAAATCGATATTAGAGTATTGAACATTTTGAAAGGTATTATACAAGATAGAATTTTGATTTAATGAATTATTTTCAATAATAGTTTGAAAGTGATTCAGAATCTAAGTGATGGTTTTAAATATATTGACGTAGGAGTAGCAATGAGAGCATGTGAGGAAGGCTCCTGGAGTAGGTTGAGAGTTGTCAGTCTTCCAACTGGTTATTATTGGTGAGATAGCATGAGATGCTATAAATACCTACTTATTCACCTATATGAGATCATTGTGTTTATGCTGAGAGCCGATCTGATCATTTGTCGATATCGATGCCGAAATAGATGTTTATAATGCTGAGGGCACATATGACCAATTTCCGATGATTATCCACAATACCAAGAGTTGAGTGGATTAGCAAAGGTCTGAGAGACCATATGATTATTCCATTGGCCGAGAGCCAAGTTGAATTCTATGAGGTTGAAAGTATAGATGATGATTATGTGATTATCGATCTCTTGGATTATCCATGAGACTAAGAGTATATGAAGTTGTGCAACCACGTACACATCAATTGTACAACTATCGAGGATAGCTAGAGATGCTGAGAGCATGGAGTTGGGCCCTGTATATATCTTTTAAATGGTTATTTGAGAGATGACATTGGTTACCGAGGGTATGCCATATTTATATTTTGTGTATGATTGATTTGGGTGATTATTATGTGTTATATATATATACATACATACATACATACATACATACATACATACATACACACACACATACATATATGCATACATACATACATACATACATACATATATATTGAGTAAGACAGACCCTAGGTACTTCTACTTAAAATTATCTTAGAGACAATCTAGGGCATTGCTAAGAGCATGTCCAATATTGTTGATAAGATCTTATTCTTGATGGCAGTTAGATTATGGTTGTGTTTTTCCTATTTGAATGTATGGGCGTTTGGTGTGTTGATCGACTTTACTTAGAGATAGATTATCTTTGTATGCATGGTTTCGAGATATGTTGACATTTGAGAAATGCACATGCCTGTAACACCCTAATTTTAAATAGCTTTATTCAGGAGATTTAATTAGATAAACTAAATAGAATAACGTAGAAACTAGAGTGATAAGGGAATTGAGATTTGAAAACTAATTAAGGTCGTGCCTTAACTAAATGAATCTATAAGAATGGTTTATAAGTTAAATACTTAAGAGAATAAGGTAAGGGAAATATGGGAATGGCCGAACGCCATAACCCATAAAACCCCTTACAACATTCTCATTCTCATTTACATTCTTACAAAAAAAATAACATAAACAAAAGGAAAAACAAGGTCGGCCAAAACCCTAGGTGAAGAGGAGCTCAAAAATCAAATAGAGGCTAAGATTCAAGCTAGGAAGATTAAAGTGAAGAACAAATCTCAAGTTCCTTATCCAAACAAGGTGAATAATGATCTAAACCATCTCATATAAATCATCTTGAATGTTTTTAATTTTTGGTTTTGAGGTTTAAACCGTATGATTAGATGAATGATGATATGTTTTGATTTAAATGCCATGTTATAATTTTAAATAAGGATTTTTCTGGAATAATTTAGTTCGGTTTTAGGGCTAAAACCATTCAAAATGATTTCCAAATGCCATGATTTTTGAATATGTTATGTAAAACATTATTCTGGAAATGATTTTAAATTTTCATAATATTCCAAGCTGTGGATAATTTATTATGAATTTTCTATGAGAGAAAATAATAAATTTTGGGTTTAAATTATTTATGGTAATTAAATAATGTTTTCGGGTCTGAAATTTATATGTTAAAGAACACATTTAATCTGAATTATTATGATTTTTGGGGATTTTTCCTAAGTGTATTACTATAGATAATAAATTATTTAAGTTAGAGGACTTAAATGTTTTAAATGTTTTATTAAGGAGATGGACTTAAGCGTTAAGTTACTTCAAATCCAAATTTGATATCGGCAGCAAATTCTGAAAAAGAAAATTGATAAAGTTTTCTAAACCAATAAGATTGAGACAAATATTGATGGTAGGTGAAAAGTATTTTCTTTAATAAGCAAAAATGTAGTTTTTATCCAAATTACATCTTTGCCACTTAACCCTGCTAACTTTCGAATTCATACACACACCCGCCTCTAACCCTTCTGCATCCATTCAGTGCCAATATACAAGGTATCAAGCTAGTGGTATGAAGTGCATTGGACCTATGTGAAAGGTAGCAAAGGTGTCGAAAGTATGCATGCATAAAAGGTGAAGTTGTATTTCTAGGTTTCGAATCTATTAACCTACCTTTGATTTAATATCTTCGAAAGGGTTGCTACTTTTGAACCCCTTCGATAACCTAGCTGCCGCATTAAACCTTTCGCCTTAGTAAGAGGCCGCTTTTATAACTCTTTGAATCAATGAGTTCGGAGGGTAAGGTTTCGAATCGATACCCTTCCGCAACCATTGAAGTTGCTTTTCTTTTAACTTATACATGCGAAAGGGTGGGTGCCGCTCCCATACCTTTCGACATGGTTGAAGCCGCTTATTTAAACCCAAGTACACATGCAGAAGCCTGTTGCTATAACCATAGGTCTTTCGAAGGGATAGCTTTTGAATATGTCCCCTTTTATATACTTTGTAGTTTGTTTTGTTTTCAAACTATGGTTTCGAAAGAAACATTTTAATTGGTTTTGAATCTATGCTAACATAACTTTTTACTTGAACTCTAATGCTTTCAAAAGGTATGTTTTTGAGTGTTTCGAAAGGAATATTTTCAAGTGTTCAAAAGGTATGCTGGATGGTTTCGAAAGAGAATGTCTAAGCTTTTAAGTAATGATACAAATGATATAATCGAAAGCATTAGTTTTCGTGTTAAAGAACCCTAACTCATTTTTAAAACTAAACACACATGGCAATATAAAAGGGTTTCAAAATGGCATTTAACCTTGCAATTTTAGAGGAAGCTTTCCTTGCTAAAAATACCAGGTTAAGGGTATTAACCATATTTCATTTGAAAATGATTACAAGGAATTAAACCATGGATGATTATGTTGTTGGGTTATTTTGTCAATTATCATGTATACTTGTGTAATCATATGCACTTCATTATTAACCCATAACTGCATTTTGGGGTGTTGAGGGCAGAATAACATGCTAGGTTGACCTAGTAGTAAATATACTTCTGCGTGAGTAGAATTGCATCCAGGAGGTCAAACAGGCCAGAATATAGGATGCTCAAGGCTGATCAAAAGATTATTGGTTTAGACAGGTTCTTAGTATGCCCATAAAAACTACGTATGAAAATTGTTATTGGCAGGGGCCAGTAGGTTTTTAGTGATCCCATGAAAACTATGTCTGGAATAGGTTGTTGATAGAGATCAATAGGTTCATGGTCAGCCTATGAAAACTATGATATGAGAGGTGTTATTGGAATATCCAATAGGTTCATAGTGACCCCATGAAAACTATGATTGGATGATGTTATTGGTAGGCACCAACCGGTTCTTAGTGATCCTATAAAAAAAATCGGATAGATAGCTGTAAGCGTGGAACAGGTTATTAGTCGGCCCATGAAAACTAACAGGTTAATAGTGACCCTAGAAACTATAACTTGAGATAGATAATCAGGTGAATGGGGATAGAAAATCCAAAGCACATTGCATGTTTGCATATCATCATGATACATTTTATTATGTTATGTCTTAACCATTATGGATGCAGGTGCACAATAAATGGTTATTTAAATAGTGTTAGGATACTAGGGAGGGGAAAACCCATTCCGCTAAGGAGCATGGTCTCACTAGATATCTATATGTTCGAGATGGTAGGTTATTATTCACAACAGACTTTTTGTCTGACTATGATCAACCAAGGGGGCATCTTCATATGTCTCTCTTGGCGTAATTTGTAATAACTATATTTCTCTGAACGTGGTTTACGAATTGGGATTATGTAATGAATCTAAAATGCTATTTGTAATGAAATGAGAAATTTGTTTTAAATTGAGTTAATTTTTTTTCATATTCATGTGTTTCTGGTATATCAATGTATATAACATTACCGAATTTGGTCACTGAGAATTAATAACCATGGATGACTACAACATCCGTAGTAGTTAGTTTTGGGACTCTAAATAGGGGATATTACAATGCCATTGTGTTATAACTGTTTATACCATGCCAGATGTTATTTTATATTGACATCTACATTCTAAACATAGTCTAACACGTGTGTTATTTATATAATGCACAGGTCAGTCCAAGACATTTCATGTTCAAGGACAAGTTGACTAATTCATGGATGTTGGGCATAGATGGAGGATAGAATACATGTATATAGTTTGTATATTTGTAGCTACACATGTTCATTTGTTGATGAGATGTATAGTTTGGACATGTTATGTATATATTTGATGAAAATGGGCATTTGACTATTTTGTAGACCTACTTGGACTCGCATAAATTTACTATTATATGTTATCACTGCGTGGATGACTTCGAGTTCTCTGTGATCTATTTTATGTTGGGTATTGTTATATCCTGGAGGTGTACATGTTTATTTCATTGTGCCGATACTATATACATACAGGGTGAGTTATTTATTTGATTTTGAAATATGTACTAATGTTAGAATAAGAGAATATTCACGTGTGGTGGCCCAATATCACCTCATTCTCCGTATTATAAGACAATATTACCTATTAATACTCTTTGATAGTATGGGTATAGAGGGGGGTGTTACACTTTCTATGCAGTGATTGTTGTTAGGGGTACGGCTTCATCCCATTTAGTGAAATAGTAAATGGCTACTATAGCAAACATTACTCCAGCTTTAGCTATTGGTAATGGGCCTATAAGATCAATATCTAATATGTCGAAGGGTCATGGACTAATCATTGGAACTGACTCACTTGGCGGAACTCTGAGTAGCATGAAAACTTTCTAGCATCAATTACATCTTTGTACAAATTCAACAGCATCTTGGTTCATACTGGACAAATAATAACTTTGATGACGCACGTTCTTACTAAGTTTCCCCTTACTTGACGAAAGCACTAGAACTGCTAGATGATATAGAGCATTATACGATTATTCACATCCTAGAGAGGAGAATGTAAAGGCTGATTCGTTGGCCAAACTGGCTAGTTCGAGGGAAGCACAAATGATGGGTATGGTTCCAGTGGAGTTTTTAACGGCTCTGAGTATCGATCAAATGGACATCGAGTGGATTTTAGAGACCGCGGGGGAAGAGGATTCATGGATGACTTCGATCAAAGATTATCTACTTAAGGAATTCTCCCGAGAGACTCGAATGAACGAAAGAAATTCCTTCGAAAAACACTACGGTTCATGATGCAAGAAGGAGTACCGCACAGAAGAGGATTCTCTACCCCCTTGCTTCGGTGTGTAACCAAGGATGAGTGATGCAGGCCAAGCTATAATTCTCCAAGGCATAAGTCGTGACCGACTTAACTGGGGAGAAGGCATAAGTCGTGACCGACTTAAGGAAACAGGCATGAGTCATCCACGACTTAACGAAGGCGAGGAGATAAGTCATCCACGACTTAAGGAAGAGGAAATAAGTCGTCCACGATTTAACAGGAAAGATACAGGAGGAGCAGCACGAGTTGAGAATACACAAGGGTTAAGTCGTCTACGACTTAAGGGAGGTGATGAATCGCTGCTGAGTTACGACTTAGTTAAGTCGCACAGTTTTAAAACGAACCCTCTTAAGTCGTAGAAGCCTGAAGCCGAAGATCCTTATGCCGCGTTAATCTGAACCGTTGATGCTTTAAGTCCTCCAAAGAAAGTCGCATATGCTGGTTAAGTCGAAGAACGGAGTTGCTGATAAGTCGTTACCGACTTATAGTAAGTCGTAAGTCGGCATGTCTTTAAGTCGACAATTCATAAGTCGTTCTGTACATATGTATTGAGTCGTATGAATGTTTTTAAGTCGTCTGTTCTTTAAGTCGGCATGTATGCTAAGTCGGCTGATTTGGTGAACTGTTAAGTCGTAAGTCGCTGAAGGCTTGTAAGGTGTTGTAACTGTTTTGGTCTTAAGTCGCTCATGGAAAGGTCGCCAGAAACTGTTTCTTAAGTCGCTGCCTTGCTGTTAGGTTGGACAAGTGTTAAGTCGTGTTGTTTAGGTCGTTGCCGACCTAAGTGATGTATTTTCTGTTTGTATTTTCTCTTTGTTAAGTCGGAGTATGTTGAGTCGCATATTTTTAAGTCGGAAGTTATAAGTCGGAACCGACCTAAGTGTTGTATTAATTTTTGTTGTGATGTGTTGTAGCCTATAAATAGGCAAGGTCTCTCATTTGTAATAGTTTAGTTGATGGAAATAAAACTCTTGTTTTGTTAGCTTTGTGCTTTCACCAAATTGGTAGTCGAGTGTAATCTCCTATCTCCACTCTCGGATAATCGAGTGCGCTCGATTCAACGACAGCTGAAGCCGATTCATGGAATCTAGCGCGCTAGATCAACGTGTGAAGAATCGCAGATCTTTGAACCCGGTATCATGCGCGATCAACGAGTTTGGGATAGCTAGAATTCGGCATCTTCGGATCAACGAATTCGGGCATTTTAGTATCTTCCAATCCATCGATTGCTACTCTCATCGATCGACATTGTTTTTGATTAATCCGCTGCGTCAGTTTTGGTATCAGAGCTTGTTTTAGCCAATCATAGCTAAATCGAGTCTTGGAGTCAATCATCTTGAAGAAGTTTGAATCGAAGTGAATATTTGAGGTTATTAATCACGGCCGAGAGCAAGAAGAGAAGTTGTTCGACTTTGTATTGAAGTTTGAAGGACGGATTTATCTTGTTTGGGAGTTTGGTTGTTCATCGTGTTCATCGCAATTTGCAACACATGTGAAGTTTCCGATCCATTTCATTTTAGATCTAAGTCCGAAAGGTGTTTGAATTTTGAAGTGTTGAAGAATTTTGTGAAGTTTTCAAGTATGCCGCCGAGAAGAGCTAATCGTCACCAAAACGTAGAAGCTTTGTATCGAAGAGAAGAAGCTGATGAGATGGAGCAAAGAATCAATGAAAACTTTAGTGAAAAGCTTAACGAAGGAATTGGACGATTAGAGAAGATGATGTTAGAGATGAATCAGAATCGGAGAAGGGTATCACCTGAATCTAACCATGGAGGAAGTAGAGTCTCACCACAGTCCAATTGAGACAGAAGTGTTGATGATGATCAAAGGCGTGGGGGGAACGTGAATGATCGAGAACGGAGGAATGTCGATAGAAGGGATGTTGGAGGAAGACGTGATGGTAGTAGAGATGTGGGTGGACGAGATAGACAACGATATACATCTGATTTTGAAGAGGAGTATGAAGGTGGTAGTGTTCGAGGACAAGGACGAGGACAAGGAAGAAATCACTCTAAGTATGATCACAAATGGGAGTCGGGGATGAAGACTGAAATTCCTGAATTCAAGGGTGGTATGCAAGCGGAGGAGTTTCTAGATTGGGTGGCTAATGTTGAAGAGATTTTTGACTTCAAGGAAGTGCCAGAACATCGTAGAGTGAAGTTGGTTGCTACGAGGTTGAGGGGTAGAGCTTTGGCATGGTGGCAGCAAACCAAACTTACACGTGAACGAATGGGGAAGTCGAAAGTTGAATCTTGGGAGAAGATGAAGAAATTGATGAAAGCAACATTCTTACCTTACAATTATCAATCTTTGATGTATCAACGTTTGCAGAATTTGAGGCAGGGTACAAAAACTGTTAATGATTACGTAGATGAATTTTATCAGCTTATTGCGAGGAATGATATTATGGAAACGGAAGAGCAGCTGACATCAAGATTCACTGGGGGATTGCGAATGCAGATTTAGGATATGGTTAACATGTTTGATCCCAGATCTGTAGTGGAAGCACATCAGAAAGCGTTGGCTTGGGAGAAACAGGGACGACGAGGAGGTGGTGTGTTTACAAATTCCAATAATCAAGTGAAGGGTGTTAGTGGAAGTTCTAATGTTTCAAAAGTTGTTGCAAAACCAGTTGTGAATGAGGTTGGGAAGATGAAAGTCAATAATGATTTCAAGTGTTATAATTGCCAAGAAATGGTCCACAAAAGTAGCGAATGTCCAAAGCCGAAGAAGAGAGCTATGATAGCGGAGGTCGAGGATGAGGATGAAGAAGCTGAATGTTCCAATTCACCACCTGATGAGGAGGAAGAAGAAGTGTCGGGAGACGAGGGTTATAATCTAATGATGAAGAGGTCCTGTTTAACACCAAAGCAAGAGGAGGATTGTAGTTGGTTAAGGAGCAATATTTTTCAGTCAACATGTACCATTCTGGGGAAGGTTTGCAAATTTGTTATTGATGCTGGAAGTTGTGATAATATAATTTCTTCAGAAGCTGTGAGGAAGTTGGCGTTGAAGACTGAGAAACATCCGAAACCGTACAAGCTAGCTTGGTTGAGGAAAGGCGGGGAGGTGAAGGTTGGACGAAGGACTTGTGTGAAGTTTTCAATTGGAAAGAAATACAAGGATGAAATCTGGTGCGATGTGGTAGATATGGATGTCTGTCATTTGTTGCTGGGGAGACCGTGGCAGTATGATAGGGCGGTGCAACATGATGGGCGTACCAACAGTTACAGTTTCATGTTTGAAGGCACAAAGATTACTCTAGTTCCAAAGAAGCGACAACAGGAGGAAAACACGTTGGAGGAGATTGAAGAGCTTAAAACTTTGTTATCTTTGAAGGAGTTTGTGAAGGAAGTAGAGGAGGAGCCTGAAGTGTTTTTGTTGATTGGGCGAGAGAGCAGTGAAGAGGTTGAAATTCCGGAAGAAGCGAAGCCAGTTTTGAAAGAATTTGACGATGTATTTCCGGAGGAGTTACCAACGGAGTTGCCACCGTTGAGGGATATACAACATCAGATAGATCTTGTTCCAGGTGCTGTGTTGCCACACAGACCACATTATCGAATGAGTCCAAAGGAACATGAAGAATTGAGGAGGCAAGTGGAAGAATTGCTTGAACAGGGGCGTGTGCAGGAGAGTTTAAGTCCTTGTGCTGTACTAGCTTTATTGGTACCCAAAAAGGATGGAACGTGGAGGATGTGCATAGATAGTAGAGCATTGAATAAGATCACAGTCAGATACAGATTTCCGATGCCGAGGCTTGATGATCTGTTAGATCAAATCAGTGGGTCTGTAATCTTTTCGAAGATTGATTTAAAGAGCGGTTATCATCAGATTCGCATTAGACCAGGGGACGAATGGAAGACAGCGTTCAAGACGAGGGAAGGATTGTATGAATGGCTGGTAATGCCGTTTGGTCTATCAAATGCACCAAGTACATTCATGAGGGTGATGAACCAAATTTTCAGGCCATACATTGGGAAATTTGTGGTGGTTTACTTTGATGATATTCTGATCTACAGTGCTAGTACAGAAGAGCATGTTCAGCATTTGAAGGAAGTGTTAATTATTCTTCGTGAAGAACAATTCTATGCTGCTACAAAGAAGTGTGTTTTTATGGCGAGGAGTGTTTTATTTCTGGGGTATGTTGTGTCGGAAGAAGGAATACAGGTTGACCAAAGTAAAGTCGAAGCTATCAGAGATTGGCCGCAACCCAAGACGATAACGGAAGTTCGTAGTTTTCACGGGTTGGCTTCATTCTATCGAAGGTTTATTCCACACTTTAGTAGTGTGATGGCGCCTGTTACAGATTGTATGAAGGGTAAACAGTTTGCATGGACGGAGGAAGCAGGGGTTGCTTTTGAGCGAATCAAAGGACTCTTGACGTCTGCACCAATTTTAGTGCTACCAGATTTTCAGCTAGTGTTTGAACTACATACTGATGCATCCAAGGTTGGGATTGAAGGAGTGTTGAGTCAGAGGGGACGTCCTATTGCATACTTTAGTGAGAAATTATCAGGGGCGAAGATGAGATATAGTACTTATGATGTGGAATTTTATGCTGTTGTGCAATCTATTAAACACTGGAGGCATTATCTATTTCAGAAGGAGTTTGTTCTTTACACTGATCATGAGGCGTTGAAGCATTTACAAGGGCAAGATAAGATTTCAGCAAGACATGCATCGTGGATTGCATATCTGCAACAGTTTACATTTGTTGTGAAACACAAGTCGGGAGTGACGAATCGTGTTGCGGATGCGTTGAGTAGAAGAAATCATTTGTTAACTACATTGAAGATTGAAGTGACGAGATTTGAAGAACTACCAGAATTATTTGTCGATGATTCTTACTTTGCAAAGTTTGTTGATAAAGTTAAGGAGGGAAAGACGGATGAGTTTTAGATGGTAGATGGTTTTCTGTTCAAAGGAAATCGATTGTGCATACCTGATTGTAGTTTGAGAATGAAGATTGTAAAAGAGCTACATGAAGAAGGACATGTTGGGAGAGACCGTACATTACAGTTGATTTCACAGTCTTACTTTTGGCCATCAATGAGGAAAGAAGTGGAAAGGTTTGTAGAACGATGTCATATCTGTCAGGTTTCGAAAGGGACTGCGACTAATGCTGGTTTATATATGCCGTTACCTGTACCAACTAAGCCTTGGTTTGATGTGAGTATGGACTTTGTGTTGGGGTTGCCAAGAACACAGCATGGAAACGATTCCATTTATGTGGTGGTTGACCGATTTTCGAAAATGGCACATTTTATTGCTTGCAAGAAGACGGCGGATGCTGTTCATGTTGCTCAATTGTTTTTCAAAGAGATATATCGACTTCACGGATTGCCAGAATCGATTGTGTCGGATAGGGATACTCGTTTTCTAAGTCATTTTTGGCTAAGTTTGTGGAAGATGGTGGGAACGAAGTTGAACTTTAGCAGCGCTTATCATCCGCAAACGGATGGACAGACCGAGGTTGTGAACAGATCATTGGGAAATTTATTACGATGTCTGGTGCAAGACAATCTGAAGAGTTGGGATGTGAAGTTATGTCAAGAAGAGTTTGCTCATAATCATGCTGTGAACCGTAGTACGGGTTTCAGTCCATTTCAGATAGTATACTCAAGCCTACCGAGGGGACCGTTGAATTTAACGGTAATACGACACTCGAAGGGGACAGTTAAGAAAGCTGCTGATTTTGTTGAAGGATTGACAGTGTCATAGAATCGTTCAAGAACGATTGGAAAAGACAAATGAGAAGTATAAACGATCTGCCGATCTGAAGCGAAGAAATGTTGAATTTAATGAAGGTGATATGGTATATGCTGTGTTAACAAAGGATCGTTTTCCAGTGGGTACTTATAACAAGCTGAAAGCCAGAAAAATTGGTCCTGTAGAAATCGTAAAATGGATTAACGAAAATGCTTACAAGTTGAAGCAACAAGAGGATGTGTACACGTCTGACGTATTCAATGTTAAGCATTTAGTACCTTATCATGGGGATGAGTGTGTCATGGAGAAAGAAGGTGCAAATTCAAGGATGAATTCCTTTCAACCAGGGGAGGATGATGCAGGCCAAGCTATAATTCTCCAAGGCATAAGTCGTGACCGACTTAACTGGGGAGAAGGCATAAGTCATGACCGACTTAAGGAAACAGGCATGAGTCATCCACGACTTAACGAAGGCGAGGAGATAAGTCATCCACGACTTAAGGAAGAGGCAATAAGTCGTCCACGATTTAACAGGAAAGATACAGGAGGAGCAGCACGAGTTGAGAATACACAAGGGTTAAGTCGTCTACGACTTAAGGGAGGTGATGAATCGCTGCCGAGTTACGACTTAGTTAAGTCGCACAGTTTTAAAACGAACCCTCTTAAGTCGCAGAAGCCTGAAGCCGAAGATCCTTATGCCACGTTAATCTGAACCGTTGATGCTTTAAGTCGTCCAAAGAAAGTCGCATATGCTGGTTAAGTCGAAGAACGGAGTTGTTGATAAGTCGTTACCGACTTATAGTAAGTCGTAAGTCGGCATGTCTTTAAGTCGACAATTCATAAGTCGTTCTGTACATATGTATTGAGTCGTATGAATGTTTTTAAGTCGTCTGTTCTTTAAGTCGGCATGTATGCTAAGTCGGCTGATTTGGTGAACTGTTAAGTTGTAAGTCGCTGAAGGCTTGTAAGGTGTTGTAACTGTTTTGGTCTTAAGTCGCTCATGGGAAGGTCGCCAGAAACTATTTCTTAAGTCGCTGCCTTGCTGTTAGGTTGGACAAGTGTTAAGTCGTGTTGTTTAGGTCGTTGCCGACCTAAGTGATGTATTTTCTGTTTGTATTTTCTCTTTGTTAAGTCGGAGTATGTTGAGTCGCATATTTTTAAGTCGGAAGCTATAAGTCGGAACCGACCTAAGTGTTGTATTAATTTCTATTGTGATGTGTTGTAGCCTATAAATAGGCAAGGTCTCTCATTTGTAATAGTTTAGTTGATGGAAATAAAACTCTTGTTTTGTTAGCTTTGTGCTTTCACCAAATTGGTAGTCGAGTGTAATCTCCTATCTCCACTCTCGGATAATCGAGTGCGCTCGATTCAACGACAGCTGAAGCCGATTCACGGAATCTAGCACGCTAGATCAACGTGTGAAGAATCGCAGATCTTTGAACCCGGTATCGTGCGCGATCAACGAGTTCGGGATAGCTAGAATTCGACATCTTCGGATCAACGAATTCGGGCATTTTAGTATCTTCCAATCCATCGATTGCTACTCTCATCGATCGACATTGTTTTTGATTAATCCGCTGCGTCAATGAGGCTAGGGAAATCCTCGTGGAAATCCATAAGGGTAGCTATAGTGACCATACTAGGGGTAGACTTTGGCAAAGAAGGTACTTTGCTATGGATATTTCTAGCCAACAACAAATCGGGATGCTGTAGAATACAATAGCCTATGATTTTTGTTTGATGATAATAAACATATATATATATATATATTCATTTAAATGTATTTGTTGTTGTACTATTTTATTTTTCACATAATTAAATAAATATTTGTTGGATAAAATAAATAACACAAAATTCATATCAAACAAATATTTTATTCAAATAAATATTTATTACAAATTCAAATAGTACAAATTTGAGCTCTCACTACATTTATACATTTTCAATTACAATACAATTTCAAATTACAATACAATTTTCACTATACAATTTTTACATATATTTTACACCTCACTACATAATTCACTCAACACTCATATTTGATCTTCAACTCTATTCCAGTTTGTATCTAGCATTTGAATTATCTGCAAAATAAACACTGACGTAGTAAAATTGAAAAAGAAATATTTTTGCAGTGTACAATTAAATGTGTGTTTTGAAAATACAGTTATTTGTGTTGTTCATCATCATTTTATTTTGAATTCATCTTACATGAACAGCTTGTAACATGCACAGTGTATCATTGTACATGCCACAAGGTCGTGCACACCGATATACACTTGCTTGTTAAAATTGCAGGAACATGTGAGCACAACGTCAAACCCGAGCAGAGGCTGGATTCAACACAGGCGCAAATGAAAACAACATGTACAAAACAGTTGGAACAAGACTTAATGGAGTACAACATGATCACATGACAAAGTATGCATATATATTTGTTCAGACCAAACCAGACCAATCGCAGCAAACATGCAGCTACCTTCAGATTGCAACAACTAGACTCAAGTAAACCAAGTGCATCAAATCAGAGCACATGCATACAACATGAAGATCAACTCAGAGCATACCAAAGCAACTCAACAAACCAGTTCAACTAGACATGAAGCCTCAACAAAAATGACAACACACAATACAACAGAGGAGACAACTACAACCAGTCAAGGCAATGTCAAATAACTAGACATGTTCATATGAAGACCACACTCCAACATATGGAACCTAACTCAATAATGAAATGGTCAAGTGCACTTAAGTAAACAGAGCAAGTAATGCGACCAGACACATAACAGTTATAACAAGTGATCAATAAAGACTCTATTGCAACTGGGAATGACCACAACATGTACATGAGTGGAAAGCAGCTAAACCAGATAAGTAAAACATGAACCAAAGACCACAACATGTACACCAAAAAATGAATATCATATTCTTTAGCTTATTCACCAAACCTCAAATATTGACAAAACATATAAATGCAAATCACAAAAAAAATTTGTGAAACGCAAATTCTAGAAGTCAATAATTAGAAATCTAGAACACACAAAGGGGAGGCCTATCACCACGGGAGCACGAAAACTCACTAACATGTGTATCATAAATGGGACGCTATCCCACAGGTCGCTAACCCATAAAATACGAGGTACAGTCCCCCCTTAGGGACAAATGAGCTAAACATCGACGCACCAAACAAGATACGCCCCATGCATAGACTCATTGAGCCGATTGCTCCACGAATGGTCAAAAGACCATGGGTCGCTACCCCACCGAATTGAGCCGAAACTCCACAAAACGGGGTATAGTCCCCTACGTGGACAAAAAGACATCGCATATGGCTAGTCTAAATCACAAAATGATCATCATTGATAAAAAAGAAGTGTAAATTACACTAAGCTAGTAAATAAATGAGTTTAGCTTCATGTCCCATAACCACTAGCTTAACTTAAATATTTACGAACAGATTGTAGACTTCCACTCGAAAATTGTCACGAGATTTCAATCGAACAAGTCCAAGAATTAACCGACGAAGAAACCCAAGCGTTTCATACCACTTGTTTTGCTAAGTCATTTAATTGGATTTCTCATACGAATGAGGTAAATGTTTGTATATACTAATAGATTGGAAAACGGTTTTAAAAATGAGCTTTGTATTAAAAGTAATGTTGAAATCATTTTTGTGAAAGAGTTTGAGTATTTACTACTAGTATAAAAAACCTTTGTATTTTAAAGTGACAAATAACAGAAATGATTGTAAAAACAATCTATCACCAAAAATCCACATTCGACGACGTGAATTAAAACCATGAAAATCAATATCAAATCCATCAAATGGAAACACCAAAAATCCAGAAAAGAAATCATCAAAGTCGGTATTGATTACCAATAACTATTCGGATCGTCAAAGATCGATAAAAATTGGAAATCCAGGCAAAAATAGGCAAGTAGGCAAAAAATACCATAACCAGAAGTCTGGTAGGTTTAACCAGACTTCTGACCCTTGGTTCTAGAAATTTATAATTTTTTCTCCTTTTTCTTTTTATTTCCTGAAGCCTCCCAGACGTTTGGTTGGGTTTAACCAGACGCTTGGTCCTGGGCTCTGGAAATTTATTTTTTTCTCAAAAGCCCCTACCAGATGTTTGGAAATTTCAACCAGACGTCTGATTGCCTGGGCCTGGGAAGAATTTGCGTAGGCCAATGATAGCCAAATCAATTCGGAGGCGATCAGACGAGCAATGGAGGCTAGGGATTTATGCTAAATGACAACCCAGCTCTATAGGCTCTTCGATACACCCCAAACAACATGTCCAAACATTCAAGGTATGATCTTTAAAGATTTTGACTTCAAAACAAAAATTGGAAAATTCAAAAAACCAATTCAAATCAAAAGCAATTGAACATGAAATAGATGATAGGAATTCATACGTAACAAAAATGAAAGCTATAGACATAGATGCGAGTTCAAGAACTCACCTTTAAACTCGAAAACAAGGAATGAGAAGCTCTAAAACAAGCTTAGACCAATTCCTCTTCACTACACCTCTAGAATCTTCAATCTACTATGAAATGTAAAGTTTTTCCTAAGTTAGGTTAAAGAATTGAAGAGGGATTGAGATGGAGAAGATGAAGAGGATGCTTACCTAAGCTTCTCCTTGATTTTAGAACTTAAATTTGAATTTCCTAAGAGAACTAAGGCTTAGGAATTTAGTTTCCCCCACCATTTTTCCTAGGGCTTGAGTGTATTAGGAAATTAAAAATGGAATGAATGAAGAGGAGTGGAGTGGGAGGTATTTGGTAGAAGGTTTGGGTTCTTTCATTGGGTCAATGGGCTAGAACACAACCCAAAGCCCAAATGAAAATACCAAAATCCTAATCAATTCCAAACATATCGATGTTTATACTTAAATATGTTGTAAACGATGTTTTGAACTCAATGAAAGTGGTCTCAAGTGCGAATTCGACTATTTACAAAATGTCACATTTCAGACTTTAATTCAACTAACGATGCTATATTTAAATAAAACATTAAATATATAATCGTAAAATATGCGGGTTGTTACACCAGTCTATAGTACAATATGAAAACTTCAACTTCAAACAGAACCAAGACTACAAGAACTCAGACCAACTACAATGCAACATACACCAAATTCAACTCAATACAAATGCACAAGGACAAGAAAGCACCAAGTTTACTCAACCAGACAAAGGCAACCAAACTACACAGATGAGACTCAAAGCTACATTGAAGCCGTATGTTATAAAATTATCAGTAACAAGCAGTGGTGACAACATGGAACAAGTACATGGAAGTAAAAGAGTCAGAACCACATACCAGACTCAAGAGGAAACACACAGCAACAAGTTCACGTGGATAGGAACAATAATTATACATATATATACATACATATATGTATGTATATACATGTTTATATGTGCAGAGTTATTAACAGTAGCAATGTGAATATAGTCATAGAGAAAATCAAGTCACAGTTCGAAGAGAAATGATATGTAGCAGTTCAAACAAAATAACGTCGCAGGGGATTTGAGATGAACACATCATAAAAGAATGGAACGAAGTCAGTAAACTGATAATTATCTCAAAATTAAGAAGCCGAAGTCATAGCCGAAATAAACGAAGTAAATTCAAAGTCATGGAGCAACACGTATGGGATGGACCAATCAAAATAAATCACAAGCGCTCAAGCAAAATTGAATGAACAAGTGAAAATCACTGAAGAATTCAAACCGAAAATACGAACGCATATTTAGGGGTTTTGTTCCCTATAAAATCCCGACATCATCATCGGCAAAATGGTATTCGAGTTCAAGAAAAATCACTGAGCCAAGATTCAAATTAAAATCCCAAATCAATAACTCGAATCAGGTTCGAACGAAAGCAAAACAACAGAGAAATTAAGCGGCAAACATCACATACCATATTTATAGCCTTCGAACTCAATTCTGAAGCGACCGCAAGCATAATCAAAGAAGCAGGAACGATCAACAATTAGTAGCAGCGCCTCAATCAACAAGCCCTAATTTTTGAAGAGGAACAAAGCAGCCATTGGACTCACAAAGCAAATAACAAAGTCGGCCGAAGTATTGTAAAAGGAAAGTTATATCGTTTCATATTGGGCAGAAGAAATATTAAGGCAGAGCGCACAAATTAATTCACTTTGGGTCGGCTTTCTAATTTATTTTGGGGCTTAAGTGTTTAAAAGGGTTTTTGTTTTATTTTATTTATAATTCGTTTTTTAAATATTGTGATTCTTCTAGTTGTGTAACTAGGTTACGAACTGCGATGGTGTAGTTCGAGAATACGCAACTCAGTAGCTGAGTTGTGGCAGAGTTTTGAGCGTAGAGTTAGGTTAGTCATTAGCCGGTGTCGCAAATTTACGTGTGTAAGCGTCTGACTACTTAATTTCTAGTAGAAACCTTTGGGGCAGCACGTAGGCAGGGTTTTGCCGAAGCTGGGTAAATTTGTGTGTGATCTCTTCTACATTATTTTCTGTTTATATTTTTATTTCCACAGTAATTTTTATTATTATTAGTATCACCCTATTCACCCCCTCTTGGGTGAAAACGATCCAACAGATGCATCTGATTACACTAAAAACGCGACCCGTTGCCATAGATTTGCGAAGATTCTAAGAGCCCTAATGACAAAGCTTACACAAATGGTAAGCCTATGGAAACTTGTGGTTTGGGGAATCGACATTATCGACGTGCTACCGATGACAAAAGGAGGAGCTAAACATGCAATAGTTGTAGTGGATTATTTCATAAAGTGGGATGAAGCGGAATCGCTCGCCCTGACTATAACGAAAAAGGTAATCAACTTCATGATGAAAAACATCATCTACAGTTTGGAGTACCTCAGAAGATCATTATGGACAATGGAACTTAGTTCGAAAGTACCAAGTTCAAGGATTTCTACAACTGGTATAAGATCGAGAAGAGCTTCTCAATAGTAGCACATCCGCAGGCGAACGGACAAGTGGAGGCGGTAAATAAAATCATCAAGTCTACCTTGTAGAATCGGTTAATTAAAGCCACAGTAAACTGGGTCGATATGCTTCCACTGGAATTATGGGTTTGTAGGAAGACACACCAGTCTATGACTGAACGTACACCATTCACTTTAGCTTATGGATCAGAAGCGATGATCCTAATAGAACTAGATGTTCCTTCTCATCGTAAAAGGTTTTACGATCCAAAGGAAAATGAGGAACTCTTACTTGAGTCACTCGATTTGGTTAATGAGACAAGGGGGAAAGCAGAATTGAGGGTAGCTTCTCACCAGAAAAGAATAGCATGACATATTAACACTAAGTTCTGAAACCATACATTGAGGTAAGGGGTCTCGTTTTAAAACGAGTTCTCTCAGGGATGGGAGATTCAGTTCAAATTGGAAGGTCCTTACAAAATTGTGCAAAAGTTCGAAGATGGAACATTCAAGCTGGCTACAGTTGATGGAGTCCTGTTCCTATAGGCATGGAACAATGACTTGCTGTGATACTATTATAATTAGTTTCATTTAGGTTATTTTCGCAAATACGCCACCAAAGGATTCTGAAGGAAATGTAGTAAGGTTGAATTTGCCATGTTTTTTGTTTATAAATACAATTTTCTTTTTGAACCGATGGAACCGTGTTCTTGTAAGCAAAAAATTTATGTTGCGTGATTAGCAGGACAATCGTGTACAAACTGCTTCAGTCTAGGACTAGGAGTAGGTAAACGTCAAAGACGATTGGATAATTCGACCCTGCTCCTCCAAAACCTAGAGATAGTTATATTTCCTCTGGCCTAGGCTCAGGGTTGGAGAGTATAATTTAGAGGTCGATCGGATAATTCGGCCCTATAGTAGTTGTTTCTTTAGTCCAGGATCTAGACTAAGGGGAGTAAACACAAGGGTCGATCGAATAATTCAAACTCGACCTTTTGGAATTTTCATTGCCTATAGTTTGGAAAAGTCAAGAAGGAAAGACCACATAGAGGTCGATCTGATAATTCAATCCCGACCTTCAAGAATTTTCCATTTCCTAGAGTTTGGCAATTTCAAGAAGGAATGCTCGGAAGCAAGTAATTAAAGCACTAGCTTCCAAAGGGAGAACATGTATGCAGTTAGAATTCTAATAACTGTGCTCGTGGCTTGACAGGATGTGCTAGGCCAGGGATAGGCAAGGACAGTTGGTGGACACTCTTAGCCGATGCTAGGCAATTGGCGTAGCTGAAGCCCATGCCCAGAGGTAGGCATCAAAACCGCTGGTTCTCGAAGACAGGAACTGATGTATACACATAATTTCATGGTTACGCTAGTGGTATAGCAGATAATGCTTGGCCGAGGATAAGTAGGAATAGTTGATTAAAATTCAAGGCAGGTATTATTGGACCTTTTCAATCAAGGATCAGGATAGGAAAAGAGCAATCAGACTAGGGGTAACTGGATAATTTTCCCATAATGTTTGTCTCCAACTAATGTCCGAATTTTGACATTTGGAATAGCAAGTTTGGTAAACAGGATTTGGTTCGCGATGGAAATATATAAGAAGGAAATAAACATTTTAATTGGTGTTCCCCGACAATAGGGAGCAACTCGGAATTTGGACTACTTATAGTTAATAATCCATTGAAGGAAACTCGACCTAACCAAAAATAGGAATGACCACAAAGTTGGTTAAAAATAATAATTTAGTTTCGCCTAATGGAATACTTTGGTGTCTCTAAACAGGACTAAACAATGGGGTGTAATCAAAGCGATTGCATTAATTTTATTTGCATGCACAAAGTTGTTGTAAATAAAGCATTGCACACGTATATGTATAGTACGAATAAATTGCAATATAAGTAGTAAAATTATATATGCAGGTAGTGGTACATGAGCAGGTACAGTATATAAAAAAGCAAAAAAGTAAGTGGAACAATGATTACATAACTAAAGCGATCTTTCATTACTAAAAAAATTATATACAAAGGCGGTGGGGGTCATTCCCGCACAAATATGACCTGCTTACAACAAAAAGAAAAACAAAATGCATAGCAAAACGCCTCATCTCTCTCGCAAGTCTTAGGGATATCCTACACGACCTTTCCTTTCTTTCTGCCTTTGCCATCGGAATTACTAGGTCACCTCTTATGTTTTCGTCAGCTTTTGATTTTCCCCTCATCAGGAGCGTCGCCCTCGAACTGGGTAATTTCTCCCTCGTTTGCAGCATACGACCCGACAGTCTTCTCGGCAAAGGTCTCAAAGGATTTTATCTTATGGGGCTTCAACTTGATTGGAGGAAGCTTGGTAGTAGAGCTTATGGGCACCGAACTAACGGATTTCTTAGTACCACGCTCTATTTTAATTTTGACCTACGAAAGGACAATTTCAATCACTCTGCCATAATGATCTGATCGGTCGGGTCTACAACACTGGTGATAACGACATCTTCCTCTTAGGACAAGACACATTCTTCAAGTTCTTCAAGGTGGCTATTTTCTCAAAATCAGGTCCCGGGTCAAAACTCAGAGAAGGAACGGAAGTGATAAGTCCCATGGAGATGGAGGTTGACGTGGTGAAGATCACCATAGAAACTGTGCCATAAGTGGTTGGCAGTGGAGGAGGAAGATAAGGATGACCTATAAATTAGCAAATAGAGTGATAAAGATTAGAGATGGATTCTAGTGAGAACGAAAGTTTCTTAGAAATAGGTGAAACAAGTGATATACCACTGCATGGACTTCGTTAAGCAAGAGACCTGGAAATTTCGCCCTTATTAGGTGAGTGCTGGATCGGTCGGTCAACAAAGGAAGGAATATAAGGCTCCATAGAAGTGCTCGCTACAGATGTCGGAATCATTCGGGTGGCCTCGGAGCTGGCCCCCTCAATCTTAGGAATATATATCAATAACTCCTAGGATTTTGAAGTTGATGATTCAAGCTGACCCGATGCACTTGGGCCAGCGAAAGCCTCGACAACTACAACAGCAGCGGCCGCATCTTTTTCGGCAAGGATGGCCTTTTCTCCTTGACTTTTACTATATCCTCAATGTCAAGGTACTTGGCCATCATCTCTTCCCTGGTAAGGCCTTCACCAGCTGCTTTCGAGCAACGTAGCATGTCTTCCCAAGCATCTACGAAGGTTATGACATATGTACTTCCCAGCTATTTCATATTTTTGAACTGAATCATGTTGGCAAAGAGTTGCTGGAGGGTATTTCTAAATTCTTCCCTTTATTTTGCCTTTCTCTTTTTGAGGTCTTTTGTTCTTACGCAAAAAAGGAAAAGACTACCTCAATACCCAACTTCTCTGTCTTAACCAATAGCAAACTCTCCTCGAGCTTATCTTTTTTCTCATGAAGCTATTGAATCTCGGTATCCTACACTTAAATGGTTTTTCCTTAGCCCGGATATTTTCATCTTTTATGGCAAGGGCCAGGTCCTTCTCGACAATCTAAGTTTTCAGAGCAGCGTTGTCTTCATGTGATATTTTAAGCAGACCTTTGAGCACAAGCACTGCGTTGGTATGCACTAACCTCATCTCCACCATCAGATTATCAGTTTTAGCTTCGGGATCTGCAGCGGCATCTTTCTCTTTCTTCATCTTCTCCAATTCCTCTTTGTACCCCCTTGATGAGGTTATCGTAAGTCTTCTTCTCGGACTCGAAGGATTGGATGTTCGTGCGGTTACTACGATTGACTTGGAAAGAGAGAAGTAGAGTTTCTTCCACTCATAGCCTTAGTCGATATGCATTTAGACTCGCTGGACATCCAAATCAACTTCTTCCTTTGGAATATCTTTGATGTCACAATCAAGCATGGCACCTTATAATAAAATGTCAGGGAAAGAAGCCTACAGGTGGGGCGATGCACCATGAGTAGGATTTGGGGGGTGGAGAATCCTTTGGAACGCGGAGGCACGGTGGTAATCAAGGGTCGTGAAGCATGAATTTTTGGTAAGTAGGAATTTGGGATTCTGTGCAAGGCGGAGGAATGCTGGAAGAAGTGTTGCGTCAATCTTGTGAATCTCTATGCCGCTTGCTTGGATCGCTAGGCAGCCTTTCTTCGGTCTACCTTTTCTTTCCCTCTCTTTCTGCACAGCGATCATCATTTGCTTTTGGCTCTCCCTCTCTCTCTTTCTATGTCTAGCTCGCTCATCCTCAGTCTCTAGACGGCCCTGGTAACTGGAATGCGACAGATATGGATCTGGAGTCAATCCTATTGATTCTCCAACACCATATTGGAGCTTGCTATATCTATCCCTTGTTATGGAACTTGAAACAAGAATGAGATGGTATAAGTTTTGAAATTTTTAGAATGTAAATGAATGCAAGGATGTGCATTCGTGATCCTAGTGAAGTGTGTAGAGTGTCGGCATCCCCCTAAGTACTCTACGGACTGTATTTGCATGGAAGTAAAGATAGAGTCTAGCCTCCTTAGGTTATGACATCTTCGAAGGGAAAAGTGAAACCCGAAGATCCGTCCTTGAGACGTTCGACAATCATAATGTCGAAGTCATTCAATAAAGCAAAGATGTCATGAAAAAACTCATTGGAGGAAATGCCTGGCTAGTGGAGACATGCCTGGTTTTATAGATTTCTTGGGAGATTTGACGATGATGCGTTTCGAGCGAGGCGAGGTAGGAATTTCGGTGGCTTCAGGAGATCTCGCCGCATGAGTCATCTCCCTCCGTACTAGCATTGTAGTCACCATCGCCTCCCTTGACACTCTCTTCATCTCCTTCTCTTTCTTTTTACTCTATCCTTAGCTCCTCTTTCCCTTATCTCATTCCCTCGCTTTCACTTTCTTCTAGGATCATCTGCATCCCCGCTCCTTCATTCCCTTTCCATGGAATTTCACCACCAACAGGCTCTTCTATTGTCCTGTCGATAGGCTCATCGAAGATTGTTATGCATGATGGACCTTCGACTTACCCTTGAGGATTATCACTGGAGCTATGAGTGGGAGTAGAAGAACGGGTTGGCATTCCAGAGCTGCTAACTGGAGCGCTTACTGGAATGGAAAAACGCTCAGGATGTAGCGAGTTGCACTACCAAAGGTTTTCATTAGTTAGAAGGTGCGCGGTGGTGCGATGCTGAAAGCTAATTTCCTCTAGGTCTTTCAAAGTGTCGGCATGCTCGTCACTTGTGTCTCGAGCAGGGATATCTACGAAGGAATTGGATTAAAAGTTGGACATTTGGATGAAATAAATTCAAACGTGAAAAGGGGATAGGAAAGGAAGAGTCATACTGCTGGAAAGCCAGCGCCCATTGAAGCCAAGCGAGCACCGAACAAAGAAGTACTCGTTCGTGAAATACGAGCATTTGTTGTGGAGCGCTTTTATAAATTTGCACCTGCACCATGCCTTGATAATCATGAGAGATGGAAAATCTTCTGATGTTTGAAACTTAAAAGGTAGGTCAGTTATTTGAAATTTGGAGGTCGTTGGAGTCGGTTCATGAATAACACGTATAAGGAGCTTTCCAGTGCATATCCATTAGGGTGAACCTGGAACAGGGTTAGCCTAAGCTCTTGAGGATCATGCATAGGAATGAATTAAAGGGTGGAACAACGCTATCCAAGCACATGTATTTATTGCAGGCTATATAGCCGACCAGAGGATTATGAGCCCTTTGATCCTGAGTGGGGAGCAAGACATCGCCTCCGGTAATTCCTTGTTGTCGGTAGATAGTCTGAAGTGACTTAGGAGTAAGGATTGTCGTCATCTATTCTGGCAGGTCATCCAAAACTCTTAAACCAACATACTCGTTCAATGAAGGAGGTTGTTCTTGGCTTGAATTTGCTGGAATGATCATTCCTTTTAGTTTGGCGGTAATCGAACATCTAGTTGTATAAGGCATGGACTTCGTAGCCTAAGCTGTAGTGGATTTGACTTCGGAAGGTGTAGATAACTCAACGTCGGTATTGAAGTGAGGCAATTGACGAGTCATTCTGAACAAGAAATCTTGGCTTTCAACATAGGTAGGTATGTTTTATTTCAAAATTTAAACCCGTGTGACTGGCATTCAGAATCCAACGGATGTGGACGTGTGTTGACCAATCGAATTCTGAATGTCGACTGAGCAACTGAAAGTGTTAATCTATGCAGTGTGAGTCCCGTGTCCCATGCACAATGAATGGACTATCCTGCATAAATAGCTCACATGTGCTAGAAAAATGAGCCTGCCACACGACGTAATGGTGCACCAGATCTTACCTGTTATCATCAGATAATCGATAACGAAACCACTGTATGGAGCGTTGTGGAAAATTTTCTTCTATAGGAACGTGGGAAGTGCGAGAGTTGGAAGTGCAATACAATGGGATCACTTAATATGACCATACTTTAAAAAAGAACTGTCCTTTTGACATTCATTCGACAACGGATGATTAATCAAGCATTGATCGGATCAAATCGAAGCACTTTACAAGGAAATAACTTGAATGAAGGAATTTGGTCGATTCTCTCAAGCAAATACTAGATTGGGCCCAAGCACCTACTTAGAAGAATAGTGGGGATGCTCCGACCTAACTCGACTATTCCCATCGCCATCACCAATGGTAGCCATTGGTAACCCAAAGCCATCGCAACGATAGCCTATATAGAATTTTAGATCGAGATTTGGTGTCGGAACAGGTAATCAATTCCAAAACTCAAAGGATCGGTAGAGAGGTTCTGAATGTGGCGACATCTTCCAGTAAGTGGTGATGGAAAAAGATGAGCAACGATGAACTACTCTGGTTGGCGGTGGGTGATTTGGTCAAGGAGAAGGAAGTCGTTAGTGGTCAGTGATGGCATAAAGATCTTTGTTGGGCTGGAGGTAGTGAAAAGTGATTAAAATTTATAGTTCTCGGGGGAGAACAGAAGGACTCGGTACCGAGAAGAACTACTTGGTACCGAGTAGAATATTTGAACCAGATATCAAGGAAAAAGCACAAGGAAGGAAGATCGTACTTGGTTAAGGCATGGAACGATCTCCATAGAGTAGATCTTGGCCTTAGCAAGAAAAATGGAACTTCAGCTATGTAAAGCAGTCAAACGGAATATCTACGGAATGAAGGTAGTGCTCTAAAGCAACTCTTAGATGACCAACTGAAACATAGAGATAATAGTTAATGCTTGTCTTATTCCAGAGCACGTTTTGTTTTCAACGAAAGCCTACTTGAGGGGCAAGCGTTATCCAGCTTTTTGATCAAGCAGGTTTTCGGTAAAATATGAACATCAGGATGAAGACGAAACGATTCATGACTTAGGAATATGCTTGGAAGGGCAATAGGATTGAACCTAAGAATATGGTGGTCCACTAGAGCTAAGGACATAACTCGGTACCGAGTCCTTTTTACATCCCCTATGTGTTCCTAAAGCTCTTGTACATGGTGGTATGGACTAAGTGATCATCATGAAGTGCTTTTCTCATGGATTTGGCAAACAACTACAAGGATCCTCTAAAGGAAAGTAGACAAGTACATGCGGTATTAGGACCTCTCAAAAACAATACAATCTTCAAGGAAAAGTACTTGGAACATATTGGATCAAGGATAGAAGACTAAAGGAGGTAAGAAGTTAATGTCCCCCTCTAAAATTCATGTCGGCACCGACCACTTTTGGTCGGTACCGAGTAGAATTTATGGTTCTAAGGGCCCATCTTCCTTTCCAACACTCTCATATCTTGATCTAGACTTTGTATTTTGTGGGCTTTATATTCTGTTGGATAGTTTCCCTATAAATACAGACCCTATAGTAACTGGAGAAGGACTTTTTGGCTGATTATCTTCTTCATCTCATATCTCTCCTCCATTAAGTCGCTAAAGAAGCTATTGTTTGTTGTTCTAGGCTTTAGATCAGTAAATCCCTTGAACTATTGACTCTCAAATCTATAACCAATAAAATCTAAAGTAGATGTATGCCAAAGATTGCCAAACCACTTTAAAAATCTTGTTGTTTTCATTATTTTCTTATACACTTTGCCAGATCTCAATATTTCTAAAGTGCTCTAGATGTTGAAAACATCAATAATAGGCCCAATAGATCCAAAAAGGAAATTTCTTAAAATTTACCCTTCAAGTTCCTACACTTCTTGGCCACATTCTAGTGTGATTTTCAATTTTATGTATTCAAATATATTAATCATGTTCTTATTGTTTGCATCCTTCAAATGCTTCATACCAAATGTGTGTGTGTGTATTCATCTTGTAATATAGTTTAGATCCCCTTTTATCCACACCTCAATTAATTAATCGTTCATCATGTTAATTTAATTTGGATCCCCTTTTATGTTATTTCTTAATTAATTATGTGTTCCATATGTTAATATAATTTGGATTCTTTATCTCATATGATTATTTATTAATGTTGTTTGTAAAGTATGATACTAAACCTTTTATAATGAATTTATATGTGTCTAAATTATCCAATCCATTTTGTTCTTTATTTGGAATCATTTTTGATTGAATACCTTTTAATTATATATGTGTGTGTGTGTGTGCGTGCGTGTGTATATGCGTGCGTGCGTGTTGCATGGTTATTTAACAATTTTCATTGAAAGCAATTTTGATTAATTTTTAATTATTTCCGATTGAAAACAATTTTTGATTGAAATTTTTTTAATTATTTAAATTCACCTCTACAAATAATTTTCAATGAGGAAGTATAACCATATTATCCCCTTCCTCTTCACCATCTTGTGCAGTAAACTCAATGATGAAATCTGCTAACACCTGCCTGTTTATCACTCATCTCGGATGGTAGGTAATATCATATTGACTCGACTCTATGTTCCACTTTAGTAGCATTCTTGAAGCATTAGGTCGTTTAGCACCTGCTTCAAATGCTAATCTATCAGCACCTTGATCGGATGAGCCTGAAAATACGGTCACCGCTTCCTTAAATCAATTAGTAAGAAATACCAAGTTTCTCCAACTTTTAGTAGTTTTTTCCAGCTCTTGTAAACCGCTTGTTGATATAGTGGACTAGCCTTTGGATTCTCACCTCCTTACGTATTAGTGCTGCACTTAGTGCGTGATCAGACACTGCCAAATAAATGAATAAATCATCCCCATTTAGTGGTTTAGATAAGACTGGTGGTGTCTCCATGTGCCTAAATAACTCCTCGATGGTGTTCTGGCAATCTTAGTTCCAATAAAAATTCTTCTTACTCTTCTTCAGGGCATCGAAAAAGGGTATGCACCTATTCGTTGCTCTTGAGATGAACCGACCCAAGGTGGCAACCTTCCATTCAGGCTTTGTAATTCATTCTTCATGGTCTGGGCCATCATATTTCTCAAGGCATCAATCTGCTTTGGATTGGCTACAATGCCTCTAGCATTCATGCTAAATCCAAGAAACTTTCCCGATGTGACTCCAAAAGAACATTTTAAGGGGTTTAGCCTTATCCCATACTTTTCGAAAACCTCGAACATTTTTGAAAGGTCATCTAAATGGTTCCTTAATTCTCGTATTTTACAATAATATCATCCACGTATACTTCTATCATTCGCCCGATTTGATTCTTGAAAATAGAATTTACCAATCTTTGGTAGGTAGCTTAGACGTTCTTCAAACTGAACGGCATTACTCCATAGTAATACAATCCCAAATTCATTATGAAGCTGGTGTTCTCCTGATCCAGCACATGCATTGGTATCTAGTTATATCTTGAATTAGCATCTATAAATGAGTGTAGTTCATGCCATGCAGTCTCGTCTACTAGTTGATTAATCCTTGACAGAGAAAAGCTATCTTTTGGGCATGCATTATTCAAATCTGAATAACCAATACACATCAGGCACTTTTCGTTTGACATCTTGACCAAAATGGGTTTTGATACCCATTCAAGGTACAAATCATCATAGATGAAGCCCTTTGCTATTAGCTTATCCACCTCTTCCTTCAACGCAGCAGATTGCTCTGGACCTAGACTACGTCTGTTCTGCTATATCGATGTAAACCTGGGATCTATATTTCGTGCATGACATGTAATATCCGGCGATATCCCGCACATATTGAAATGTTTCCAAGAAGAATACATCCAAATTAACTTAAACGAAATTAACCACTTCCTTCCTTAATCCTACAGTGAGCTAAGATCCAATCTTTAGAACCTTAGTTGGATCGTCTGATGTGCACGTAAATGTGCATATTTTTACCACCATATTTAATCTATTTAAATTAAATAAATGATCATATCAGGTATTTTAACTTGTTTAAACCAAAATTCAAATTATTTTCAAATTATCACATATTCATCTTCATATAGGGGTAAAATGGTCATTTTTATGCATTTATTAAATTGTGAAAATTTACTTGGAATTTTCTATGTTGTTTTGTAGGAAATTTGGTGAATTTTACAAGTGGCTTCATGATAATATATGCATGCACAAGAGTGAAGAGAACAAATGAATATGGAAATAATTCAAAGTAATGATCATGGAGGACCCCACCCACTTACCTTGATTTTCAATTAGGAGCTAAGCACATGATAAAAGGACATTAAAACTTCATGTACATTTAAGTGGGGGATTAGTGGATGTTAATGATTAATTGGCCACCACACTACCTCAAGGGCAATTTGGGCATTCCCTAAAAATATGAATTAGGGTTTAACACTTGTATAAATACCCCATATCTTCATGTAACATTCTTTTTCTTACTCTCTCCCTTAGTCTCTCTTAGTTTAGTTTAGGCTCACAAATAAACAAGCTCTTCCCTTTCTCTTTTCATGGCTACTTAGCCATTTTTATTTTATGTAATCTTATTTTCTTTTTATGCAATGTAATTATTGTTTCCTTTTAATTACATGTTCATTTCCTTTTATGCTAGTAGTGTAGATTTTCTTTTATGCAATTAGAATAGTTTTTTTTCATTAGCTTTCATTTTCCTTTCTTTTTGCTTTCATGTTGCTAGCTACATTTGTTAATCAATTGACAAATATGAGAGGCTAAACCCCTTCAATTTAGGGATAATGAAGCTATCTAATTATGTAGCTTTAATTATTTGTTAATTCATGCTCTCTTTTTGTGCTTAATGATGATCAATGAAGTGTTTTATTTGTTGTTCTTGCTTTGAATTTGATAGCCTATATTATTGACACCAAATATGCTATGCTTAAACAATCACTAACACAAATGCCTCTTCATCAAAATATGATTATGGCATAAGTTTGAAATTAAAATTTGATGGTCTATATTTCTAATCAATAGTTAATATGCCATACTTAAAATAGATTTCATTTTCATTTTCCTTGTCAAATTTCATGCAAGTTAGTAAGTGGTTTAAGGGGTGTGTTATAGTTTGATGGCTTATGTTGGCTAATCAATAGCACAAATATGCCATACTTATGATAAGCACATCAATTAAAGCACTAATGACCATAAAAGAGAGATTATGATTTCATATGTGTTGAACTAAATGATCTAGAGAGTGAATTTATTCTCTAAATTGTCATTTAACTCTTATATTTGCATCTCTTTTCTTTTAGTTAGTTAGCTAATTTTCTAATGCCATACTTATCAGAACATTTTCCATCAGCTCAGCCAGTGCTGTCCGCACTTCCTCTAACTTCTTGCTGAGATCCATAGACTTGTCGAACCTGCTATGGTTCCTGAGATAGGGCATGGGCTTTAACTACGATGCTCGTGAGTTTCGAATGCAGAGGGTCCCTTCTACATTCATGCCTTTTTCCCATCGCTTCGCTTCCCTTAGCTCCATGACATAACATTCTCTTCCTGCACTCTGGTCTCCTCTTACCTATCCGACCCCATTCTCCCTGGGGAACTTCATCATTAAGAAACATGTAACTAGTGGTATCCTTAAATGAGCTATGGTCGGTCGGTCCAAAAAGGCGTTATACGCCGAATATTCGTCCATAATAACAAACATTTGAATTTGCACTATCTTGCGATCTCCATCGCCCAACTCTATGGGCAAGTTAATAGTCCAGATAGGCTACTATGCCTCACATGTAAACCATTGAATCTTAGTTTTCTAGGCTATAACCTCCTTCATATTAATCTTCATCTGATCAAACATTTTCCTAAACAGAATGCTTACAGAACTTCAAATATCCACTAAGACCCGACACATTGTTGCTGGTCAAATACCAGCCGTTATTACCATAGGGTCAAAAGTTGGTGCTTCGACTTC
Organism: Allium fistulosum; assembly: GCA_030737815.1. Lineage (NCBI taxonomy): Eukaryota > Viridiplantae > Streptophyta > Magnoliopsida > Asparagales > Amaryllidaceae > Allium > Allium fistulosum. Next base: position 1,110,571,717 of record CM060907.1, on the reverse strand, counting down.
ATCAGCATCTCTATTTCCGAACACTACATCGTCCATTATCATCCTTTATTGCTTAGCCGGAGCTCCAACTTCTATGGCAAAGCAACTCTCCTGTAGTACGTGCTTTAACGAGCTTGCGTACCTTTCCATCTCCCTCCATCTCTTCTCCACTGGATATGGTCCTTCTATTATCGTATTGATAAGGTCAAGGCAGATTCCCCTAGGCAGATGGCCCTGCAGTTTGACCGCTTTCCTATGGTTCTCTCACATATTGCTGAAGCTTCTTCTTCCTTATTAATTCCTCGATATAATCCCTCGAATGCCGACACTCGTTCGTGTTGTATCCATGGGTTTCATGGAAACGACGTTACTTTCCTGAGCACCTTTCCTCCTTGGTCGCTTCTTTCCTTGGTAGCCTTTTATACCGTTCTGTTCGTTGTGTATGATGGTACATATTTTCCAACATATCGTTTAGAGGCATATATTCGTCGAGCCTTATATTCTTCAAGCGTTCTCTATTTTCATTCCGCTACCACTGGACCCCTGATCTCTTTTCTTTTGGTTATTCGAATTTCCAACATTAACTGCCATATTACCAGAGCACTCTCCAGTTTGCTTAATCGCCATGTTGCTTATTATTACTTCATTCTACTATCCACCATAAGTCTGTCCAGCTACCTAACTTGCTTCCTCCAAACGTAAGAACCGATTGGCCTTCCGGTGGAATTCCTTCACGATCGTTGGTTGTTTCATCTTCAACCATTTTCCAAAGCCAATGTTCAGATGTATTTCCCGGACCAAAGACATAAATAATATCTTCCTTCGAATTACTCACCTCCATAACAGTGATGTTAAACCGATTAAAGAACCCCTTCAATGACTCCTTGGGTCCTTAAGACAGGCTCCGCAAGGACATCACATCCTTAAGTCGAGTAGCATGTTGCTGGAACTGCTCCAAGAATTTCCTAACTAATTCATCAAAAGTCGATATAGATCTTGACGTGAGCCTAGTGAACCACATCGATGTAACACCTTCCACGAAAATAAAAAATCACCTACACCAAACAACATCTATCGCCCTGGCACCATCAATGTGCCAATCATACTTGAAAAGGGCTCCTAGGATTAGTAGTCCCATTATACAATGACATTGTTGGCATCGAAATTCCTGGGTGTAATAACCCGAGATTTTGGCCATTTAATTTTGGATATTTAATTAATTTTAATTATTAAAAAATTGGTTCAAAAGCTTTAGAACATGAATTAAATAATAGGATTGTTTTGAATCTTTGAATTGTAAATGAATATTTGAATAGTGATTTAATATTGGAAATGTGGACATATTATTTGAATAACAATTTAAATATCTAGATTTTTAATTGAATATTTATTTAATGTATTTAATGGACTTATTTAACTCCTTTTAAATTATTAAACGTTATTAGTGAATTCCTTCATAAATTTATTAACAGTTGTTATCTAGCCTTTTGGCAAGGCCATGACACCAAGAAATTGACTGGAAATCAAAGACAGTTCATCCCAAAAAACGGTTATACACAGGTTCGCTATGGATGCTGGTAAATTTTTCCCGAGTCTGGATTGAGCTACAATTAACATGACACGACAATCAAAGCTATGAAAGCCAACGTTTCAAATTTCAAGTCGATCGGAGTTTGTAGGCTCAAGTTAAGGATCGATCAAATTCTGTGAGAAGCACGTCCTGTTCGTATCCATCTATTTCGTATCGATCCATTTCATATCCATCATCTTGCAACCATCCTATTCGTATCCATCGGCCCACAAGCATCAGTTCATATCCATCCATTAAGGCCCTTCAGTTCGTATCCATCATGCATGAGCGGCATGTTTCGTATCGATCACTCACTTGATCGATACGAAGGAAAGAGCCAAATATCGGTACGAAAGAGCATACACACGCGTGGGTACAAAGAGCAATTCCCAGGGTAGATACGAAGAAACCATCAACCAACATCGATACGAAGCGGCCTCCAGCCATCGATACAAAGTGACCTGCGAGCATCGATACGAACATAGCCTCCCATAATCGATACGAAGAAGGCGTAGTAGAGTGAAGGAAGCGGTCGCTCGGCATGAAAAGTGGATCGATCCTAAAAGTCAGCGCCACATCATCGGTCATCACGTGCCCAGAAGCGATGCAAACAGGAGCGATGCGAACAGAAGCGATGCGAACTCTACAGCCTTCAACAAACTCGAACTTGCATCGATCATAACTCAAAATCTAAAAGTCCAAATGCTACCAAATTTTCACAAGAGCTTGCGTGCAACCTTAGGAATGTTCATGATCGATCTCGACTCAATTGGGCTAAATCTTGATCGATACGAATTTCATTCATATCGATCACGGATCGAGTCCAAACAACCGGGGATCAATCACGTGGGCCCACCCACGTGAGAGAAGAGGTCTTTCGAGATGTGGGTGAGATATTTGCTGCCTATGCCTATAAAAGGAAGCCCAGGACCTACTAAAAAGGGACTTTTGGCTCTTCTACGTCCAGACTCTGCCGAAATTACAATTGCACTTGAATTCTACCATTGTAACCCATTGTAACCAGCAAGCAAGAACCAATAAAAGTCAGCCATTTCATAGTGGACGTAGGCCATACGCCGAACCACTCTAAATCTGTGTGTTTCTGTGCGTTTTTCCTGTTTATCGATTGATGTGTTTGTTAGATCTTCCTCATTTCCATTTACATTCTTCATTTTATCTCTTCAAACACATCCGAAGAGTGTTGTGCCTAATTTTGGTACAGACACTTTGGTGCTTTCACTGAGAATACCTAGTTTTTCTCCTGCTCATTGGATCTACTACCGATATCGGATTGCAAGAATCTAAGGAGAAGATCCAGATTTCAAGTTCAGATGTTCTTCCATCCTATTCAGATTTGTACCAAATCTAGGAGAGAGCTTCGCTACCTACCATGGTCAACACTAGGACTAATTCAACAGCTGCAGATCCAGAAGGACGAGACAGACAGAACCCCGCACTACTTCCTCCTACCGACCAGAATGTTGCCGGACCTTTAGATCCGCAAGGCCCTGTCACCAGGGAAGAGTTCCAACTGTTAATGCAAGAGCTGACTCAAAGCCGCCAACAGCTTACTCAGCAACTCCATGCCAACGCGGAATTGACCAATCAACTAAATCGTCAGAGACAAAGGAGATCCAGAAGGGATCAGGCTTCCTATTCATCCACTGAAAGTTCAGCCTCTTCAGACTTTAACCACAGATCCACGTGCTCATGGCTGGATTGAAGCTATACACAGGCTACTGGACATCGGCGTACCTTGAATCTTGGGCAACCGAGAGTTGGTCCGTTAACCAGCCATCAAACCGAACCCTCCTACCGAGGAGGTAATGTTCCATATCATACAACTGATAACCGCGCTACCACCACTACTGAGTTGGAAGTTGATGCTCGGAACCGAACGGATACGACCCACCGTCAATGCAACTATACTCCTGAGCCTTATGTTTCCGAAGATCTAGAACCAAGGAGGCGAGATATGGACCGTCGACCGTGATAGGCCCATCCTCGCATTATGGAAATCGACCACACCTTAGCTCAACATGCCCAGAACATCCAAATGCCAGATATCCCGACAATGATCCGCGAAAGTTAGGGCCTCACCAATGACGACTGGGGAATCTCCCAGAGTCATACCCCTTTCACTGATGATATACTCTACGCTGAACCGATTCAGAATGCCAACTCTTCCCGTTTATGAAGGGAGCTCTGATCCTAACCAGCACATCTTAAAGTATGAATGGTTAATGAATGCCGCACGAGTCGATGAGCGGTCAAGTGCCGAAGTTTCCCGATCTCTCTAGGGGGCATAACGACTATGAGGTTTACTCGTCTACCACCTCGATCTATCTCATGTTTTGACCAGTTAGCAACGAAGTTTGTTGAACATTTTTGCATGCATGTCACCAGGCCGAAAGATGTTAATACCTTTTCTAGCATCACTCAAGCTCCCGGAGAGACACTTAGACGTTATTTGGAGAGGTTTCACACTACATGCACCGAGATTAGCAATCCCAATGACAACTCAATTCTGATGGCACTAACTAAGGGAATCGATCCCGATTCTGAATTTGGCAACTGGTTGGCCAGAAACCCCCTACATCATTGGACCGTTTCTATTCCAAGGCAGCCCAGTTCTTGAGAAGGGAGGATGCAAAACAGTCTAGGAAAAAGGATGACGCGGGGCCCGGTGTGGAAGGCATCCAATGCAATGTCGCTGTTAAACAAACCAGGGAAAGTTCCGGAAAGGTGCAATTGAACATACATAATAAACAGAATCAACAGAAAGGCAATGGAAACCAAAACAGGAAACGAGATCAGAATTGTGGGCCACGACGCAGGGCTCCTATGTTTGACAATTATACTCCTTTAAATACGTTGCTGGAAAATGTGTACTTGCAGACCTGCAATACTATTCAATATAAGAAACCTTCTCCGAAGAAATCGTCAGAAAAACAGATTCAAACGGGAAAGTTTTGCATATTTCACGATAGTTATGGCCACAACACAAACGAGTGTCGTCATTTGCAGGATATTATTGAGAAGTTGATACGAGAGAAAAAGTTGGAGCAGTTTGTTCGGGCGCCGCAATTTGGAGGTGCGGGCCCATCGAATCAAAATCAAATACCAAATCAGGCGAGACCAGAGGAACCTGCTTGTACCGGTGGGAGGCTAGTGATTAACACTGTTAGTGGTGGTCCTCATCCAGCAGATCGAAGCTGGAAGGAAATGGAGTCGTATGCCAGTTCTATTAGGCTTGCGAGCTTCGAATGTTGTAGTAATTTGGTAGACGGTGCTCCGACCAAGCAACAGAAAACTATGACGGACGACATCGTATTCCAGAGCAGGGATGCTAATAGAGTCGAAGCCCCAACCATTGATCCACTTGTCATTTCAGCTCAAATAGGTCCTGCTTGGATGAAGAGGATCTTGGTAGACAGTGGAAGTTCAGTGAACATATTGTTTAAGCGAGCTTATAACCAGATGAAGCTGGAAGCAAAGGATTTGAAGCCTTACCAGTCTCGCATTCATGGCTTCAATGGAAGTGCGACTATACCCACTGGGATAGTGGAGCTACCAGTGGAATTGGGAATTGGAGAACGCCGGAGAGTCCGGATATTACAGTTTGTTTTATTGGACATAGACTCGCCATACATTGCTTTTTTGGGCCGACTGGCTCTAGCCGAGTTCAGGGCTGCCATTGCCCGTTGGTGTATGACTTTAAAATTCCCTACTGACAACGGATTTGGAGTCGTTCAGGGAGACCATGCTGCTGGACAAGCCTGTTACGTTGCCGAGCCGCGGGAGGCACAGCGAAAAGAAAAAGGAAAGGGCATAGAGGAATCTCTCTGCATCCGTTTTGCGGAAAATTGACAGCAAACGCTTGGGCCTTGGCCCGGGCACCCCAACCAATTCCCAAGGGATCTTGACCCGAGAGATACCGAAAGTGTAGATGAAAGTAAAGATAGTCAAGCTTCCCCGGTCAAGCCGACGATCGATGTTCCAATCGATGATATTGACGATTCTAAAATGATAAAGATTGGATCTCAGCTAAGCCAACAGATGCAGGAGGAATTGGTTGAATTTCTCCGGGCAAACCTTGACGTGTTTGCTAGGACGCATTCTAACATGTATGGAATCTCCCCGGACATCGCAAGCCACACATTGAATATTGACCCGCGACACATCCCGATCAAGTAAAAAAGGCGTGGTATGGATCCAGAGAGATCTGCCATCCTTAAGGAAGAGGTAGATAAACTCAAGTCGAGTGGGGTTATCCGAGATGCATTATATCCGGAATGGGTTTCCAATCCTGTACTTGTCAGAAAGCCTAACGGGAAATGGAGAACGTGCATTGACTACTCAGACTTGAATAAAGCTTGCCCCAAAGATAGTTTTCCACTTCCCCGAATCGATCAGCTCGTAGACTCAACAGTTAGACATGAACTCTTATCCTTCATGGATGCGTATTATGGCTACAATCAAATACCCATGCACTTGCCCGATCAAAAGTATACCAGCTTCGTCACCGATCTGGGACTTTACTGCTACAAAATCATGCCATTTGGACTGAAGAATGCTGGAGCAACCTACCAACGGCTAGTTAATCGAATGTTCGCTAACCAGATCGAAAAAACCATGGAAGTATATGTAGACGACATGCTTGTGAAGTCACGATTCTCCACTGATCATATCAAAGACTTGGAATCGATGTTCAACATCCTCCGAGAGTACAAAATGAAACTCAACCCGTTGAAATGTCACTTTGGGTCGCGTTTGGAAAATTCCTTGGATTTATCGTCAATGCCCAAGGAATTGAAGCCAATCCCGAGAAGACCTGGGCAATTAGAAATCTTGAGACTCCAAGGACTTTAAAGCAGGTTCAGAGCCTCAACGGAAAAGTGGCAGCACTGAGCAGGTTCATTTCAAAATCCACCGATAAATGCATTCCCTTCTTCGATCTGATCAGGAAAGGGAAACAAAATTTTGAATGGACTACAGAATGTGAGGGCACATTCCGAGCACTGGTTCAACACCTGTCCACGCCACCCATTCCGTCAAAGCCTATTGATCACGAGAGATTGTACATCTACTTGGCAGTGTCAGAAAATGCAATCAGTGATGCCCTAATTCAGGAGGAAGACCGGATACAACGGCCGGTATATTACATTAGCAAACGACTGACCGTAGCAGATAGAAATTATCCGAAGCTGTAAAAGCTAGCTTATTGTCTTGTCATTGCCTTAAGGAAGCTTCGCCCGTATTTCCAGGCTCATCCTATCACCGTCTACACCGACCAACCGTTACGACAGGTCCTTACGCGGCCTGAGACGTCTGGTAGGTTAATCCAGTGGAATATTGAACCGAGTCAATCTGACATCACTTACACACCAAGATGAGCCATTCAAGGACAAGTCCTAGCAGATTTCATAGCTGAATTTACTAGCCCGTAGGACTTGCCCGAAACTAGTGAATCTCCTAAATATGTCTTGAAGCTACATACTGATGGTGCATCAAATGACCGTTGTTCAGGGACCGGAGTTGTACTTGAGACTCCTAAAGGCCGTTCCATATGCTATGCCTTAAAGTTCGATTTCTGTGCGACTAACAACGAGGCCGAATATGAAGCCCTGCTTGCCGGATTGAGACTTGCCAGAGATTGAAAATTATTGCTGTGGATATTTATTGTTATTCACAATTGGTCTTGTGTCAAGTTAGGGGGGAGTATCAGGTAAAAGACCGAAGACTGGCTGCTTATCTTGCTCGGGTTCAGGAAATATTGGATCAGTTCGATTATTATGCCATTTATTGCATACCCCGAGAACGAAATCAGAAGGCCGATTCCTTAGCAAAGTTAGCCAGTACAGGTGAGGCACAACAAATGGGAATCGTTCCCGTAGAGACATTATCTTCCCCTAGCATCGATCAGATGGAAACAGACTGGGTATTTGAAGTCATACCTTATAAGGAGTCATGGATGACTCCGTTTAGAAACTATCTCGAGCATGGGACCCTGCCGAAGCGTAGGAGTGAAAAAAGACAAGTTCTACGAAAGGCTTCGCGGTTCACTATTCAAAATGGAGTCATGTATAGAAGAGGGTACTTTGTTCCTTTACTCCGGTGTATCGCCCACGATGAAATCAAACGAGTATTGCATGATGTACATGAAGGAGAATGTGGCGATCACACCGGGGGGCAAGCTCTTGCCAAGAAAATGCTCCGGTATAGATTTATTGGCCGACTGTAAATCGCGATGCATCGAATTACGCCAGAAAATGTGACAAATGTCAAAAACACGCTCGGATTCCAAGAGCCCCACCTACCGAAATAACTTAGATGGTCAGTCCATGGCCGTTTGCAGTATGGGGCATCGATATTATTGGTTCTCTACCTCTAGCTAAAGGTGTTGCGAAGTACGCCATCGTTGCGGTTGATTACTTCACCAAATGGGCAAAAGATGAGCCCTTTCTACTATCACAACGAAGAAAGTGATCAACTTTGTTGTATGCAACATTATCTGTCGATTTGCCCTCCCACATACCGTCATCACTGACAATGGAGCACAATTCGACAGTGTTGAATTTTAGAATTTCTGTCAACGATTCCACATCTAGAAGAAGTTCTCTACAGTTGCACATCGTCAAGCGAATGGGAAGGTTGTAGCGGTTAATAAAGTTATAAAGTCCATTCTGAAGAAACGACTAGAAAAGGCCGGGGGCAAATCGGTCGATTAACTTCCTATGGCCCTTTGGGCTTATCGAACAACCCACAAGTCCGCGACCGGCCACACCCTGTTTTCACTTTCCTACGGTTCAGAAGCCGTTATTCCGGTCGAAATGGAAGTACCTTCTCATCATGTGACATATTATGACCCGAAGGCAAATGCTATATTATTTTCCGAATCTGTGGATTTATTGGATGAGAAGCAAGAAGAGGCTGATTTGAGGGTGGCCGCATAGTGAAGTCGAGTCACCCGATTGTACAATTCCAATGTCTGACCCCGAACCTTTGAACTCGGCGATCTCATCCTCAAGAGAATTTACCCGGTTCCTTCACATATGAAACCAATGTGGGAAGGGTCGTATGTCATTGAACAAAGACTCGGAAACGACACATTTAAATTATCGACCATTGACAGTCTCACTCTGCCTAGAGCTTGGAACAGCGAGAGTCTTTGTCGCTACTACACATAACAGGCTTTATTTATTCATTCAGTCTGCTTTTCGTTTGCAATTTGTTTATGTATTTTGAAATTTGAATTTGTAATAAGGCAACTAACTTTGCCATACTTTCTTGCTTCAGCAATAAAATGCAATCTCTTCGAGCCAGAGCAGTGATTTTTAAAATGCTTCATACGACCATCACAATGCATGGAGAGATAAGTTCCACCTTACGGTGGGATTTATTCAAATAGGGAGTGACTGCGATATGACCGGTCACTCGCTAAGTGAAACCCTAGCTCGGGGGCAAGTCATCACACTGAAGCCAAAAAAGGATTGATACACGACAATCCTCTAACTAACTCCAAATTCCCAAAGTGCGAGTTGGAGTATAAACTTACTAATACGGGCTCGAAGAGGGTGGATCCGTCAACCTAACGACTTCGCTCGTACTCAAACTAAGTTCGAGGAGGATGGACCCGTCCATCTAATGACCTCACTTGTTAACTCAAAGTGGATGTGATCCAACCATCCACGATCGTGATACACCTGTTGTTCCCGGAGTGCGAATGAAATTCTGAAACTCACAACAAATGTGATTGACCGTCTATTAACTAACTCCAAATTCTCAGAGTGTGAACTGGAGTATAAACATCAACTAACTCTAAGTCCCCAGAGCGTGGACTGGAGTATAAACATCGACTAACTCTAAATCCCCAGAGTGCAGATTGGAGTTTAAACACAAACCGGGTGTGAATCGACCACCCATAGGACAACTCCGAGCCCCCGGAGTGCGGGTCGGTGTACAAACGCAAAGTGGGTGTGACTGACCACCCACGAATCAAGCTAAGTTCCCAGAGTGCGGACGAAGTCCTAAATATCAAACGGGTATGGCTGACCGCCCATAATGTAACTTAAGTCCCCGGAGCGCGGACAGATCTCAAAACCTTAAGCGGGCGTGACTGACCACCGATGTACAAGTACAATCCCTAGATCGTGGATGCAATCACCAATGGATGAGCAGGTGTGATTCGACCACCCAAACTCGTCTTGTTTCAGTCTTCATTCAACGAAGTTAAGCTCGATGTATTAAGGCGAAGAGCGATTGCCGACCCATCTTTTCAATTTATCCCCGAAACTAGGTGCATGACTTAAGTATCAGCTACTGATTGAGAGGGTGCAATGTTGGAATCCGACTTGACGTTCGATCGTGACCCGAAGCCGTGGCTTCAGAACTTAACAACTAAACTCATGCCCGATTCATAGACTGATACTTCACAAATACATTGAATGGAAGTTCGAACGTTGAAACACTTAAGCGAAATAAACGCAAACTGTGCTAAAGACAAAATGGAATTCTATTTCACTATTCTTTGGAAGAGAAGGATAAGTACAAGATTATTCCTAAAAAATCCTACTAGTAGGGGCCGAACCCGCATCTATACACGGCCTACATAAAAAGAAATTCCTATCTGTCCATCAAAAATGAGGCGAAAAGACAAGCCTATTCTTTCACTTTCTTCTTCTTCCCCCTCGGCGTTGTGCCGCTGGAGCTACCACTTGGATGCCTCTTCAAGCCTTTTCCTTTTGGTGGTTGATCTCCAGCCGGGGGAATTATGGTGACCTCTTCCTCCGAATCACATGAATTGGAATATTCTCTGAAGGCAGAGTCGGAGGGATAGGATCGATGTTGGAAGACGGGGGAGGCATACCGGTGTCGACAACCGTGCCTCCCGGAGAAATCATTCGCAGAGGGGCTGGACCAGGGCCCGCCATCCGACCTCCAATACAGCTGGCCCGCATGGCCGCTTCCATCTCAACATTGATCTCAGCTATTATTTCTTCTTCATGAAGTGTTTGGGCATCTGCGGGGATGCTGGCAGTTGGGCACGAGGAGCTAACCGCGGGTGCACCTCCGCTCATGACAAATGGAAGATCAGCAAAAGGGTCGCTTTGGTAGCCGAGAAGCTCCTTCATCATCTGCTCATCAAAAGTAAACGCGCTTCCCTGTGCTCCGTCGGTTGGTGCAATAGCTGCTATAGTGGTCGCTTCTGTAATAAGGGCCTCCTACGCGTGATGCGGCTCTTGGGTTACAGGGGGCATGGTTGATGTAGCTTCTATCACTGAATAGAGACAAAGAAAAAGAGTTAGTGATTACTTTAATCAACATTTCTGGCTTTGAATGAGCATAAGAAATGTTCAGAATACCTTCCTTAGATTGGCTCGCAGGTGGCGGAGCAGCTTCGAAAACATGCTCACGAGATGGAGATAACTGTGGTTGATCAGGAGTGTATGCAGGGATAGATTGAAGATCAACTACAGACGTAGGTTCGGACAGGGTTGGCACAAGAGTTTCGGAACCTGCATCATGATGCTCAACACCAGAACCTTCTCCAACTTCCGAATGCTAAGTAGCGAGTTTCTCCTTTTCATATGTAATAGTGATGTTGTGGAGAACCCTTCTCTCATCTTCACTCAGCACCAGATTCTCCAATTCAAACTCATCTACAGATTCAGGTTGATGCTCAGCTTTTCATCTTCCACTAAGCGGCACCAAGCGGTGTATAAGTGTGAAGGATAGTTTTCGAGCCAGGTTAGGATTCGATGTTTCAAGACATTGGCATTGTATGTAATAAGAAGATCTTCGATGTCAGCCTCCAACTTGGTCTCCGCAGCTCTCACCTCATTCTCAACCCTGGTTTCAATTTCTTGAACTTTGAGTGCTGCCGCATCCCTCTCATTACTAAACAACACAGCCTGCTCACATGCCTCCTGTGCAGCTTTGTTTGCCTCGTCTTTCTCTTTGATGATTTCGGCAAATTTGGCCTTAAGCTCTTCAAGCTCTTTAAGCGCCCCATCATGTTCGGCCATGCCTGTGGTGGTACAATGCCCCATCTCCTCAACCAGGGCTAAGTGCGTCCGCCTCATCTCTTCCATCTGCCGAGTAGCCTCATTAGCCCTTGTGTTAGCCTCTGTCTCTGAGTTTCTAGCGGACTCGCTCTCATCTTGAAGAACTTAAATTATGCGGTCCTTTTGAGTGAGATCAGTTTCTAATTTCTCAATTGTTTTCGCCCGCTCAAAGGCAACCGCCGATGCTTTGTTTGCGGTCTTCATCCATTCCCGGTATTGGCTGTAAACGTCATGGATATAATCATGCATTATTTGTTCTGCCTCGACTGGAATTCTCTTTAAATGCGGAGGGAAGATGAAGCCATCAAAATAGATGTTTCGAAAGTCTTTTTTCAGTTGGGCGATTCCAATCGCTCCCTCGCTAGTGTGCTCTGTAACAGTTTGCTCAGTGATAGTGGGAGTTTCGATTTCCATCCTCCGGCGCTGTGAATCGGACATTGGTACTTGAGTAGGTGGTCTTTGGCATGAAGGTTCCAACGGTTGTTTACCATGACCGGAAGGTTGTGTTGGGGCTCGAGGTGGCGGAGAACGTGACCGGGAGCGAAGCCTATATTCTCTCCCCCTCTCTCTATCCCTCTCCCTTTCATAATGCTCCTGGCTAGAATAACTGCGATCGCGGTCTCTATCAGCCTCCCTTCTGCAGGACTCATAGTATGAACTAGACGACTGGCGTGCCCAGTGAAGGCTACAGAGCATGGATTGCCGCCTTGTCATCGTATCTGTAAAATAGAAAGAAAAGCAGAGTTGGTAATCTCCAGAAATAAATAACTTATGATTGGAAATCGTGCGGTGCCGTGAAAGTGTATGTATGCATGTGCAAAACCCCCCGACCAACCAGTTGTGTCGGTTATACTCGTAGGAAGTGACTCGCCTAAATCTAAAGCGCTTTGAAGCCCTTCCAATCCGATGTCGTGTTGAAGCGACACATAGTCCAGAATTGGAATGTCGGTGAGTCCTTCGAAAGGATTCTCCATTTGTGCGGAAGGAGTTTCCGAAATTCTGACACCAGCGGCTGGTAGGTACATGACCACAGATTTCCATCTTGAAGACTTATGGAGCTTATGAGCAACCGCCTTGCCTCTCTTCTTTCCTTCTGAATGCCGTAGACTATTAGGGGGCCCGGCCATGGGTTCATCTTCAGTAGCTGTATCCTCTTCATCACTCCGCTCAACTATTACAATCCTGGGTGCTCTACGCTTAGCCCGTCTTGCCGGTGCTGCTATAAGAGATCCTTCAAGCCTTATGCTCTGGTCTCGATCAATTATCCTCGCGATCCTCAATTTTTCATCTGTTAGCACCGAGTCGATCTCTCTAATCTCACCAGGCACCTCCTGAAGAATCCGCACTATTTCTTTAAAGTGGCATCCTCAGGTCATGGAATTGCGGCTGTAAAGGAAATAAAATATTAGATTCAACGTCGATTAAAACTATCTCATTTGTCACCAGAGAAATTGAGGCACTTACGTCTAACTAACCACCGTCTAGCAAACCCTGGCGGGCACCGCACATAGAACCACTCGGTCTTGAAGTAGCTAAGTCTGGTCCAGGCTCCAGTCATAACTTGGCAATTCCTGACCGCCTTTAAGAATGTGAGTGAGGGGTTATCTCCCCGACTCTTGACATTGAACAAGAATCTGACTTCCACCGGAGTCGGGGGCTGTAAGAGATGCTCCATAAAAACGATGAATAAGCTGTTCAACAATGCATGTCCATTTGGATGAAACTGTGATGGAGCGATTCCAAAGTAAGATAACACCTCCCGGATGTACTTGTTAAATGGAGGGAGTGTTCCTGCTGTGCATGAATGTCTGTTAAAGGCAGTGAACCCTTCTGGGGGAGTATGTGGCCTGTCGTTCGGTCCTAGTAGCAGAACGTCATCTAACGATAGACCATGTCTTAAACAGATTCTTCCCAACATATCTTCGGAGACGTTAGACGGTACAGAATCTTGTGGATTCCCGATAAATACTGCTCCCGATAGCTCGTCCATAGCAGGACTTATGACTTCGGCCGCGATGGCCGGGATCTCTATTACCAAAGGAGGTGAACTTTGAGCCTCCCACTGCTGTGAACTCCCGGGTTCCATAGCTAATCAACTCAGTAAAAACCATCATTAGATGACAACAAGCCTGTGCCTTCCCCAGTTTGAAGTGTGTGAGTGTGTTGTGCAGTGCGGTGCTACATAATACTTAAGAAATTCTGCAGGATTCGAGAAATGTTCAAACGATGAGACTTCAAGACTCAACCGGAGTGACCGTCATCGCTGACTGTCACAACCATGCCATTAAAACTTAGGAGATCAACCCAAGTTAAAGTTCACCAAAATTTTCAAGTAACAGTTCCATCGACGAGCTTTGAGGGGCAGTCAAATATGTAGTTACATAGTTATGTCCAATTATGCGAAGTTGAAGCTCGTCGGAGTCAAATGTTCATGTAAGATTTCGTATCCATTAAAGTCTAAACTTGGATCGATCAACAGAAGTGCAATTCGTATTGATAGTGGAAGACAACTTCTCATACCAATCACAAGAAGGTCAATTCGTATCGACCCAGAACCCTCAACTTCATATCGATCAAAAGCAGCGTCTTCGTATCGACCGCCGGATCTGAGTCTTCGTATCGATCGCTCTGGATCGATACGAACTCCCATCATCAGTCGATATGAACTACTTACTTCATCGATACGAAGATCCATTAACCTGATCGATACGAACTCACTCTCTATCCACAATCTATGCGAGTACATCCTTCATCCATCATCGATACGAGTAATTCTGTCGTATCCCTCTACACTTCTTCTTCTCCAAACAACATAAGTTCCATTTTGACCTTCCTTGACCTTGCTCCGGTTTAACTCTGACCTCAACACCACTGGAATCGGTCGCGAATGTGAATGGGTTGGCGGTCAAACTCGAATCTCATCATTTTGATGTGGATTTATGGGTCAATTACCTAATTAGAGCAGTTGGTTCGAGGGATTAACGGATTTAATGGCTCGAAGACGAAAGCAACTTCTTTTTCTCTTTTTCCCTGATCGATACGAAAGCGGCATGTGGGAGTGAAAGCAAGTGGAAATTTTTTTAAGTCCTAAGTGTACTTATATGGACTTGAACTCAAAAGGAAAAATGATTCGTATCCCAGTGGCAAGAACTGGTTGAAACGATCAGAGTTCAATCGATACGAAAGGCGGCGTGCAAGCCTACTTGGAACCTTAATATCCCTCGATACGAAGATGCTGCTCCATATCCATCAGCCCACCAACATAAATGATACTTTGCGAACCAATTGGACTATTCGTATCCATCATTTCGGAGATCATTGGGAGTCACAGCCATCAATACAAAATGTTTTGTTCGTGTCCATCAACCTAAAGCCCACAGAAATTCGCATTCGCCGATACGAAATGTTTTAAGAAGCGAACCAATTCGTGTCGATCGCCATCGATATGAATATGATTTTTTAACTCGAATTTCACATCGATTCAGAAGAGGATCGATATGAGATTCGATACAAAAAAAACTGAACTGACAATGACTCGTGAACGTGAAAATGTTAATAGGAGTCAGGTTAAGATACGTGCATGTATGATAGGCTAATATTCAATTTTCAAAATTCATAGGAGTTGAATGCTCATCTGGTGGTGATTACATCGAACAACAGATTACTATCATCCAACACTCAGTTACAACAGTGCACAATATAACAATTGGCAGTCAACAATTCGTTATTTGTATTACCGAAGATCAATCAAAGGTTATATCTTTTCGACGAGAAGACAACAACCATTCAACAAGTCAAATAGAACTTTTCAAATGAAGATTGTAGCTTTTCAAAGAATGTCATGTTCTCACAAGACATACTTTGGGGGGCAAATGTTATCCCGCCTTTTGGCAAGGCCGTGACACAAAGAAATTGACTGGAAATAAAAGATGGTTCATCTCGAAAAACGGTTATACACAGGTTCGCTATGGATGCTGGTAAATTTTTCCCGAGTCTGGATCAAGCTATAATTAAAATGACACGACAATCAAAGCTATAAAAGCCAATGTTTCAAATTTCAAGTCGATCGGAGTTCGTATGCTCAAGTTATGGATCGATCAAATTCTATGAGAAGCACGTCCTGTTCGTATCCGTCAATTTCGTATCCATCATCTTGCAACCATCCTATTTGTATCCATCGACCCACAAGCATCAGTTCATATCCATCCATCAAGGCCCTTCAGTTCGTATCCATCATGCATGAGTAGCATGTTTCATATCGATCACTCACTTGATCGATACGAAGGAAAGAGCCAAAGATCGGTACGAAAGAGCATACACACGCGTGGGTACGAAGAGCAATCCCCATGGTCGATACGAAGAAACCATCAGCCAACATCGATACGAAGCGGCCTCTAGCCATCGATACGAAGTGACCTGCTAGCATCGATATGAACAAAGCCTTGCATAATCAATATGAAGAAGGCGTAATCGAGTGAAGGAAGCGGTCGCTTGACATGAAAAGTGGATCGATCCTAAAAGTTAGCACCATGTCATCGGTTGTCACGTGCCCAGAAGCGATGCGAATAGGAACGATGCGAATAGAAGCGATGCGAACTCGGCAGCCTTCTACAATCTCGAACTTGCATCGATCATAACTCAAAATCTACAAGTCCAAATGCTACCAAATTTTCACAGGAGCTTGCGTGCAACCTTAGGAATGTTCATGATCGATCTCGACTCAATTGGGCTAAATTTTGATCGATACGAATTTCATTCGTATCGATCACGGATCGAGTCCAAACAACCGAGGATCGATCACTTGGGCCCACCCACGTGAGAGAAGAGATCTTCCGAGATCTGGGCGGGATATTTGCTGCCTACGTCTATAAATAGCTGCCCAGGACCTATTAAAAAGGGACTTTGTCTCTTCTACGTCCAGACTCTGCCGAAATTACAATTGCGCTTGAATTCTACTGTTGTAACCCATTGTAACCAGCAAGCAAAAATCAATAAAACTCAGCCATTTCATATTGGACGTAGGCCATACACTGAACCACTCTAAATATGTGTGTTTCTGTGCATTTTTCCTGTTTATCGATTAGTGTGTTTGTTAGATCTTCCTCATTTACATTTACATTCTTCATTTTATCTTTTCAAACACATCCGAAGAGTGTTGTGCCCAATTTTGGTACAAACAATAGCAATAAATGGTTTAAATAAATAATCAGAAAACTTATTGTTAGTACTTTGACTTGATTTCTATTGACGTATTTTTAATTTAATTTATTTGATTTTTTCCATAATTTTTAATTTGGAAAAATTTTAAATTGCCATTTGATGATTTTCCAGCAAACAGTATTGTTTTGTGATTTTACAGAATTCAATAACCAATGTATATTATTTTTATATTGGGGTCGCATCGCTATTCTGAGCATGATCGTACTTTTATTCTGTCATTCGAGATTCGTACGTGAACGGAAAGCTGTGCAGTGAGATATCGGATATATTTGAATATAAAACTAACTCAAGACAACTCGTACAAACCAGCACACATTTTCTTTTCTTTTTTGTCTGCCTATCTTTTTATTTTATGTCTTCCTATAAGTAAACAAGAAAAATAAATTAAAATCCATCTCCTTTTGAAAATCAAAACAATTCAAAGAAAAAACAAAAAAATATTAAAATGATATCTTTGAATTAGTTATGGGTATATCTTCATTATAGTATTGGTTTTAGGGGTGCAGCCGTCATGGAGGAGGAGTCGTATGTTACTGGAAAGTGGTTGATGTTAACAAGATTTCTTGTCAATACCCCAAAGTTTTTCCAAGGAGAATGGATAGACTCAATTGAATGAAGGGCGTGATACCCTTTAGAATTGCCTTTAAATTTAGCTTTACTTGTTGATGATTCTTGGGTTAAACCTTTCGACGTCGTCGAAAGGTTTGGTCTTTGGGTTAGGTAATCCCTTTGCCTTAGTTGAACTTGTACGAGGTCTCTTGCAAAAGTTTTCCTTTTGGTTAGGTTGAAATTCTCTGAGTTATTCCTTTAAAGGTTGGTTTAATCTGGTCGAAAGGTTGAGGTAATGGCCTTCCTTAGGTTCAAGCTGGGTATGATTTACTTATGGTGGATATGTAGTAGCTTCTGACCTTGTCGAAAGGTTAGATTACTTATATGAAGAAGATTTCATCATTGTCGAAAGGTATGGGAATGGTATCTTTTGGATTAAGCTTTATATGTCCATGTATGTATATTTAAAGAACACACTTCGACCTTATCGAAAGGTTAAACCACTTGGATTATAGCTTCGGAAGGTACATGTGTTGTTAAAATATAATGAACTGCCAACCTAGTCGAAAGGTTTAAACCATAGAGTCAATGATTTCGAAAGGTTTAAGTGAACGTTGAACCAATTAAGTTGTCAACATTGTCGGCAACAACCTTTTGATGAGAATGAACCTGAAATTTAGAGTTAATCCAGCAAGAGATTAAGCAAACAGTAAGGTAATTAACTAAGCTTAGAACTTCCCTATTTATCCAAGAAAAAGCTTCCTTTTATTAAATTTCCAAATTAGCACCCAATTTGGGTTACAATATATTGATTAAGAAGATACAAGACTAGAATGAGAAAGTTCAGATCCCCAAAACATGACCCCTTGGGTCTTTTTTATGGATGCAGACGGCCCCTCCACTCCATGCTCTTGACTGGGTTGGAAAGTCCCCCTTTTATATGCAGCTGTGAACCTTTCGACTTTGTCGAAAGGTTTGCCCTTTATAGGTCATTATGGACCTTTCGACATTGTCGGAAGGTTTCTTTTCTTTAGGCCTTTATGAACCTTTCGATTTTGTCGAAGGGTTTGCCTTTTGTATACTGTTATGAACCTTTCGACTTTGTCGGAAGATCGCTCTTCACTTGGTTGTTGTGAACCCTTCGACCTTGTCGGAATGTTGCTCTTTACTTGGTTGTTGTCGAGAGCTGTGCTTCCCTTCAATGTTGTCGAAAGGTTGTCTTTCATTCTTTGCTGACTTGTGCGTGTTGCTTTCTTCGCAAACCTTTCGACATTATCGAAAGGTATCTTGGATGTGTTTCAACCGGTTCGAAAGGCTTGCTATGCTTTCGAAAAGGTCATTATGGAGTTTCTTACACTTGCTTTGACTTCTTCATCTTCTTCGAAAGGTAAGAACTCCTTGGATGCTGAGAGATGGAACCTTTCGACTTCTTCGATAAATCATTTTTCTTAGATAAAGAAGAAGTCAAATTTTCCCTATAGAAAAAAACTTGAGAGCAAACACGCAAAAATTAAAAAGTTATATAGGGAGTTAGACAAATTAATAAAGGAACACAATGCACTATCTGAGAAATATGACAGTCTGGACAAGCGTACCTCCGTTTTATCATCTTTTAAATATCAGAGGGCAACTCCTTTACTAAAGAAACGCGTCTCCAGTACGACGCTCTCTTGAAGGAAAATAGAGAGTTAATAACTCTATTCTGGATGATTATGGAAGAGAGAGACATTTTAATTAAAAGATACTCTATTCTGGATGATGATGAAAGGAGAATAGAGAGTTAATAACTCTATTCTGGATGTAGACACTCAATCATAGATTTCTCGTATTTAGGCGAATTTAGTGGGAGTCTACTTAGACGCTTTTATAAAAGATACTTAGATGAATTCGAATCTGACTCGCATCTTGGAGCATGCTGGAATTTACCGCGGGTTAGATCGATTCCTCAAGATCTTCCCCCTGAAAAGCTTAAGTATTATAAGGATAAATTTGTTCCTAAGTTTTTCTCTTAGTCTATTTTTTATGAACCAGATGAGTGATTGTAAATATGTAACAACTAATCGATTTATGAATACATATTTTGGCTTTGTTTTCTATGCTCAGTTTCTTTTATTGTACTATTTCAGAATATCAGTTCTTTAGGTCGAGTTGTCACAAGAGATCACTTAAGTCAATATGTTAACTTGAGGAGATTTTACTCTAAAAATGCACCAACTTTAAAGACTTCAAAGTCAATGAAATATTGGTTTCATCGGGATTTACAAAAATTATACTTGGAATACCCTCATCTCCGTTTTGACTTCCTTGGCGAAGAGAAGGAAACTTTCCTAAGAGAAATCAGGACATTCCACTCAGAGTTAATTTGTGGCCGTGATAGCCCGCCAGTTGGGAGATGGGACTATAGTAAATGTCCACCGGTTCTAACTCCTGAAGGCGTTACTATCCCTTTTGATTCAACAGTCATGCTTTCAGCTAATACTTTAAACAAAGTTAGAAATTTAGTCTCTCACCTTTAGATGTGATGAAAGTGTTTGTTGTACCTTTTGACTTTGTGGTTATTTGAATTGTAACCCATTACTATAACAATAAAGATATCTTTTATCCTGATTTTGATTTTCTCTCATTTCATTTTGTTTTAAATACGAGCCACTGCCATCTACAACCTCTCTTGCTCAAAACTTAATATCCCACAATGATGTGATCAAAAAGAGATTATTATTATAGAGTGGAGCAATTGTGCTTCAAGATGATGTATTATTAGAACGTTTTGGTGGCAATGTTGGAGCCGTAAAATGGCACAAAAGATACCTTATTCAAAAAACCATGGCTAGTAATCATAAGGATCACATTGAATATCTTGAAACTGAAATTAAGAAAAAAGATGAAGTGATTACTATGCTCAAACGACAAGTGAAGTCGAATCCCACAATCGACTTTGATGAAAAGATGTCAGAGCTCATTCATCAAATAAGTGATTTAGAGTTGAAATTGAAGGATAGTCAGGCTCAATGCACCTCTTTAGAATTCATCTTGGGAGATAAGACTCCAAAGATTGAGCTTCCGGCCCTACAAGTTACTCCTTCAACCACCAAGCCTACTAGGTCAAAACTTCTTGCAGCTCAAAAACTTCCCACTTTGCTCAACCCTCCACCGGGCTTAGATGATAATGTAGTGGGGAACTGGTGTCGGATGGTAAAATTCGAAATCGCCAAATATTTTGATGAGCAGCAGAAAATGAAATATTCTCTGACTATCAATGATTACGCTGCTAAAAATCAGAAGCTAGAGGATGATAATTACTTGCTCGACAAGCGGGTCGCAGAATTTGAAAGGGAAAACAAATCCCTTAAAGCTTTGAACAGGGCCTTTAATCACGCCCTAAAAATCAACATCGATGCTATTGATGATGGGAGCAGTATAAGAAGGAAAGAAAAGAAGCTTAAGGAAGTTCTCCACGCAGTAATCAATCATGTCGTAAATCCTTCAGTGGCGGAGACTCTTAATTAAGCAGCTTAAGATTTGTAATTCATTTATGTATTTGAGTCATGTAAATCTATCTTGTAGTGTTGTTTGTAAATGAATTCATAACTTATGTAAACTATGGAAATTTTGTAAATATCACCTAACTTGTGACCCTTTTCTACAGTGTAACTTTTAATATGCCTTCGAATTGCTCATTCAGCGACTTCTGTACTTGCTGAATCTTTTGTTACTCCTTGCATTCTGATTTCCCTGAGATACATATAGCAACCAATATTTTTTTAATTATTAGCTTGAAATTGACATATTTGTCTATGTATATCATTTTCCTAGATTAGCAAATCATCCTACCAATTGTATGAAAAGTGATTTATTCAAAATGTTAAGATCTTATCTTTAACCATGATGAGAAATTATTAAGGATTTAGCTCCTTTTACTTGTTTGGAATGCATAAAACTTGTAGGTAATAGATTCCGCCTTGTCATTAAGTCATGAATATTAGAATATAACTTTTATTATGAACCTGATTCAGGAATCTACGTCTGAAATTTTGAAGTAGTAGCTCTCTCACCCATTCCTTAACACTGATGGGATTTAAAAAGTTAGAAGCCCACGGTTCCTATTTGGAGGCTCTTAATAGCGATCTTTTTGATAATATTCTTAGGCCCAGATTCGGGCATTTGAGATGAATAGAAATCCAAGGATCTTGTACCCAGATTAGGGTTCAAATAAACATTAGTCTTGATACCCAGATTCAGGTATAATAAGTTAGTGATTGATAATGACTCAAAACCCATATTCGGGTGTTAGATGTTGAAATCCTTATATGAAAGACTCAAAACCCCAATTCAGGTATTGACAGCTAATGTTTAAAAATGAGAATTCTGAAACCCAGATTCAGGTATATTAAGATAACCAGAAGTTAATAGAGACCCAAAACCCAGATTCGGGTATTATATAGTGAAGTTCTGAAATGATTATCCCGAAACCCAAATTCTGGTATTAATTGATGTAATTCTGATGTAAGAGACCCGAAACCCAGATTTGAGAATTAATAAATGATGTCTTAGAAATGAAAGTCCCATTCCCAAATTCGAGTAATAATAAGCGAAGTTCCATTCTGCTCCCTTGCTTCCGTCTTCTTTGACATGTATTAACCCTCCAGGTTTTGAATGTATATAGAAATAATTTGATTAGCTTCCTCTTGAGCTAGAACGTCTTAGTCCATGATTGAATATGCTTCTTCTTAAGCTTGAACATCTTGGTTCATGATTGGATGAGCCTTCTCTCGGGCTTGGACATCTCAGTCCTTCAATGAATGTGCCTCTTCTCGGGCCTTGACGTCTTAGTCCATTATTTGTTGGGCCACTGCTTGAGCCTCAACGTCTTATTCCAGTATTGATTGAGCCTCACTTGGGCTTGGACAACTTAGTCCATTATCCAGTGCTCTTAGTAAGCTCATCTTGGAGGCTGGAACCAAGGACTCACCCGACCTCCCTCCAGGAGGCGCCCTGCCCTGGCCCTTTTGCGGCATGGAAATAGGCTTGTTCGGTGCTCTACCCTGGCCATCTTAGGCACGAATAGAGGCTTACTCCATCCTCCCTCCAGGAGGTGCCTTAACCTGGCCATAGTGTGGCACAGATAAGGGCTTGTTCGGTGCTCAACCCTGGCCATCTTAGGCACGGATAGAGGCTTACTCCGTCCTCCCTCCAGGGGGTGCCTTAACCTGGCCATAGCGTGGCGTAGATAAGGGCTTGTTCGGTGCTCTACCCTGGCCACCTTAGGCACGGATAGAGCCTTACTCCGTCCTCCCTCCAAGAGGTGCCTTAACCTGGCTATAGCATGGCACATATAACATCTTGTTCGATGCTCTACCTGTCCATTTTAGGTGCGGATAGAGGCTTACTCCGTCCTCCCTCTTGGTGGCGCTCTACCCTGGCCATCTTGGCGCGGACAGAGGCTTTTCTACCATCTTAGGGAGACTACCATCTTAGACAGTATCCAAATATGAGGAGCATTTTACTCCCAACTATGTAGACTTTGTCTTTTCATAAAGTTGATCTTTATTAATCCTTTCTCAAATCCTTTTTACAAATTCACTGATCTTTCTTTGTCTAAAGAAATCGATGATCATTCCCTTCAGGGCCTTGCAATGGTTGGTTTCATGACCATTCATCATATGATAGTGACAGAAGAATCCTCCCAAGTCCTTTCATGTTTTGGCCTTTTCTTTTGTGATGGCCAATAGTTAAGTTCATCCTCTGTAAGCAAGTAGATGTTTTCCATCGATGTGGTTAAGTTGCATTCTTTTGGAAGTCTAGACTTGAAACTTAACCCTTGTGGATGATTCTTTGACTTTTTATTTTTCGACCTTATCACTTCATGCTCTTCAATCATTTTTCTTTTTGCTACCCTTTGAATCTCTTGGGTTGGAAGTGCTCTTGTTGCGGTTGGTTGCCATTTGTGTGTAAAGGCGTTGTAATCATTCATTATTTCTTTCTCAAAGATTGTGCCTTTGGAATAATGTTGGATTGTTCTTCTCATTTGACTAAAGATATTGTCACTTCCATTTGTTCTCTTTCCAAATGCAAAGGTTGGGGTAGGGCCTACATGAAAAGGATTTAGACTCCATTTTTCAGGGTCATAAGATTATGCTTTCTTGTTGTTTATAATCCTTAAGGCTTCGAGCCTTAGTCTTTGCTCTTCATCTTGTTTGGAGCTTTTGATGTCTACTTAGGAGAATCTTGTATAGTGTGGTTCAGAAGACCTTTGTTCAGATCTTTTAAATCTTTTAGCCATGATCAAACCAAAGTGGATAACTTGATGTAGGATTGATCCAAAGGGGTTAGAGAATAGTAGTGTTAGGGGATAACCAAGTCGGAGGTTCGACCCCTCCCTCTAGCGCCAAAATTTTTAACAAGATTTCTTATCAACACCCCAAAGTTTTTCCAAGGAGAATGGATAGACTCAATTGAACGAAGGGCGTGATACCCTTTAGAATTGCCTTTAAATTTAGCTTTACTTGTTGATGATTCTTGGGTTGGACCTTTCGACGTCGTCGAAAGGTTTGGTCTTTGAGTTAGGTAATCCCTTTGTCTTAGTTGAACTTGTACGAGGTCTCTTGCAAAAGTTGTCCATTTGGTTAGGTTGTATTTCTCTGAGTTATTCCTTTATTGGTTGGTTTTAATCTTATCGAAAGGTTAAACTTAAGGTAATGGCCTTCCTTGGGTTCAAGCTGGGTACGATTTACTTATGGTGGATATGTAGTAGCTTCTGACCTTGTCGAAAGGTTTGATTACTTATATGAAGAAGATTTCATCATTTTCGAAAGGTATGGGAATGGTATATTTTGGATTAAGCTTTATAAGTCCAGGTATCTATATTTAAAGCACAGACTTCGACCTTGTCGAAAGGTTAAACCACTTGGATTATAACTTTGGAAGGTACAGGTTTTGTTAAAATATAAAGAACTGCCAACCTAGTTGAAAGGTTTAAACCGTAGAGTCAATGATTTCGAAAGGTTTCAGTGAACATTGAACCAATTAAGTTGTCGACTTTGTCGGCAAGAACCTTTTGATGAGATTGAACCTGAAATTTAGATTTCATCCAACAAGAGTTTAAGCAAACAGTAAAGTAATTAACTAGGCCTAGAACTTCCTTCTTTTTCCAAGAAAAAACTTCCTTTTATTAAATCCCCAAATTAGCACCCAATTAGGGTTACAACATATTGATTAGGAAGATACAAGACTAGAATGAGAAAGTTTGGATCCCCAAAACATGACCCATTTGATCTTATTTATGGATGCAGGCGGCCCCCTTTTGATTCCATTCTCTCGACTGGGTCGGAAGGTCCCCTTTTTATATGCTATTGTGAACTTTTTTACTTTGTTGAAAGGTTTGCCCTTCATAGGCCATTATGGACCTTTCGACATTGTCGGAAGATTGCTTTTCTTTAGGCCTTCATGAACCTTTTGACTTTGTCGAAGGGTTTGCCTTCTGTATACTATTGTGAACCTTTCGACTTTGTTGGAAGGTCGCTCTTCACTTGGTTGTTGTGAACCCTTCGACCCTTTCAGAAGGTTGCTCTTCACTTGGTTGTTGTCGAGAGCCGTGCTTCCCTTCAATGTTGTCAAAAGATTGTCTTTCATTCTTTGCTGAATTGTGCATGCTGCTTTCTCCATAAACCTTTCGAAATTGTCGAAAGGTATCCTGGATGTGTTTCAACCAGTTCGATAGGCTTGCTATGCTTTTGAAAAGGTCATTATGGAGTTGCTCACACTTGCTTTGACTTCTTCATCTTCTTCGAAAGGTAAGAACTACTTGGATGCTGAGAGATGGAACCTTTCGACTCCTTCGAAAGGTTTGGGCTGTGCTTCTTTTCCTTTGTCTTTATTGAAAGACCTTTCGACTTAGTCAAAAGGTTGATTTTTTTTGTAACAATTGAGATTTAGGGTTTCGGTTATCGGAGGTTTCTGGCGGCAGTTGGACAGGGGATCGGATTCATGTTTGTCACGACAAGTTGAGGTTGTGGTGTTGTTCTGGTAGCCTCCGACCAAGAATTGGAGGGTGCAGTATGTCGAGGGTTAGGTGTTTCGATTTTTGCCTAGGGAGGTCGGGTGGGTAGTCGTGGGGTCTGGTGTGTCGAGCTCGAGGAGAAAGGGTTGTCGGTGAAATCCATTTGTCGAATAGTGTAGCAAGGTGTGTGTCATTGGTGGAGGTGCATGGCAGTGTGCATAGCTTGTTGTTTTGGTAGGAGGAGTAGTTTAGTATTTGGGGAGGAAGGAGTTTTAAGGGTAATTAAAGTTTGTAATTAGTAAATTAAAATATAATTTATAAATTGTTTACTTATTTAGTGAATAACTTTCTCATACGAGGTCCGATCGAGACGAAACCTTTTGCATTGCACTCGTAATGACGATAGCTTCGCGATGGAGCTAGTCTGGGTGAATTTGAAGCATGTTGAAATATGGCCTAAAATCGGACGTCGTTCGATTTTAGTTCAGATCGAAATGCTTCGGCGCCAATTGAAACTTTGGTGAGTTTAACTCACCTTTTCGGTCAATTCAATATGTTATATAGTAGATAAAATTTACTGCTGTGTTTGGTTGAAATATATGGCTGTTTGGTTAAATATTTGCCTTTACAAGCGATTGTTATTTAAAATTGAAATACATGAATTTTATAAAGAAATACAGATTTCTCCATATTGTTACTTTTAAATTTCCAGTTATATTCCTGTTGATTTTATTTCAGTTATAACTCTGTTATATAGATTGTTAGTGTCGAATCTTGATTTTTTAGCACCGTTAGTTATGATATTGTTATATGTTCAAAATTAAAACCCTATAGTGATAACAATATTGGTAAGTGCTGGGTGGCTATTGGCCTCAATTTAGTATTTTGGAATATTATTAATTTCCGTTGGGCTTAAAAATGATTTTGATTCAGAGAATAATTTTAAACCTAACTTTTGGCTTTGTGGAACATTTTAGTTAAATTGGATTTTGGAAACTTCTTATTCACTCCAACCTTTATTTGTCTTTTTTAATATATTTAGAAATGGTTTATAGTTGTTTTAGTATTATTTTATAATATTGTAAAGTTGTTTAATTATTATTTAGTAACGTTTAAAGTTGTTTAATGATTGTTTAAAAATGTTTAAAAGTTGTTTCTTTATATTTAATATGGTTTAAATTTATCAATATTTTAATATTGTTAAAAGTTATTTATTGAAATAATTAATATTTTTTATGATAGTAATTATTATTTATGTTTTGGAAGTTAATAATTATTTATTATAATAACGTTTGAGAGATATTTATTATTGTTTATTTAATAATGTTTTAAACTTTTAATTATTTTATTTATAATGTTTTGAAGTTAATAATTATTATAAATTTATAATATTTTATTATTAGTAATCATTATGATATAATAATGTTTTGAAGTAATAACAATAATTATTCATTTATGATGTTTAAAATTTATTTATTTATTTAATTAATTGTATTTATAAAT
The DNA here is from genome assembly GCA_030737815.1 of Allium fistulosum. Taxonomy (NCBI): domain Eukaryota; kingdom Viridiplantae; phylum Streptophyta; class Magnoliopsida; order Asparagales; family Amaryllidaceae; genus Allium; species Allium fistulosum. The sequence continues at coordinate 1,110,544,833 of CM060907.1, read as the reverse complement.
AATAAGTTGTTGTATAAAGGAATTTCATTTGATAAAGTTTATAAATGAAAAATGGAGTTTTGGTTTTATAAAGGATTTTTATAAAGGTTTTATAAAGGATTTTATAAAGGGGCTTTTATAAAGAATTTTTATAAAGGATCTTTATAAGAGACTTTTATAAAATAATACATTTTTATAAATGGGTTTATAGATTTATAAAAGAAGTTTATTGATATTTTTATAAATTTATAAAAGAGCTTTATAAATGGTTTTAGAAAGTTATAAAAGGAGTTTTATAAAGTATTTTGAGTTATATGAATGAGTTTTCTAAGTTGTGAAAGTGTAATTTTTTTTGTGAACATAGTTATATGTTGAGATAAGTATATGAATATTTTTCCAAGTATAAAAGGTAGTATGAATGGTTTGTGAATATATCCTTGTAAAAGTATTTTAATACAAGTATTTACAAACCGATTTTAATTCACAAAAGGAATTATAAAAGAGGTTAGTGACTGCTTATATGCTTAACCAATGTTGGTTTCCCTATGGAAATAATCCCTGATTCGATTGATATTTGTTTGTTTATTTAATAGTTAAATAACCGACAATCAAAGTTGGCTAGTTTTAAATTATCGTTGTCGATTCAAAGAGACAGAGGTCAGATATATTATCCGAAAACAACTTCGAACTGGCATAAGCGTTTTGAATAGGAATATCTTGAATATGTTCGAAGAAGGAGCTTTTTGAAGTGCAAGGGCTACTTCGTACTATCCTAAGGGTGATTCCAAAATGGATGTAGTAGAAGTAATGCCTTCGGTTTCGTTTAGACCCAGAATGAACTTGTATGGATGAATGATGACATTGCATTTTGCTTGGAGGCAGTGTTAACATTCCAAGTGGGATTGCTATATAAAGGTAAAACGTAACCTCAAGCCTCGTCAATCGGGAATAACTAAAATCAAGGGAGATGCAGTACGGCTAAGTGGGTCTCACCCATTAGGGTATTGTCATAACCTTTCTAGATATATTCATTTATGGATTTGGTTCTGCATGAGAGCTCCTAGAAAGGTTGCAAAAGCAACCAGGGTGATAAAATATTCGGTACTATCCAGTAAGGGGTAGGCTGGTTCTGTATTGGCAGGGAGTCCATGTGTGGCTCCTAGTAAATTTTCTAGAGGTGTACCGTGGTAGGTGGTACCTCGGTGCCTTGTCATTATATGGAAATCCATTGTCCAATAAGCGCCTTCGGACTTAGTTGTATACCTATTATGCTGGAGTTTAATTAATGTAACAGTTTCAGCTATATTCACTATTTATTTTAAACCCTAGACACTATTATAAAATCAGAAGGTTTCCTATGAAATGTTTTGGTTATCGTAAGGTAAAAACCCATCCATGTTTATGTGCAGCGTGGTCTTACATGATACCTTTATTTTCAAAACAACTTTTATAGCATTAAAATTCAATTGAGGTGTGTTTCTCATGCTGGTTTACCAGATTTATCCAGATGTTATTTTATTATAATGCTCGGGTCAGACCCACCATATTTACATATTTAGTTTGGATACTTAGAGCTTCAGGAGACGAGCTTGAGGCCTCCAAGTTGAATTCATGTATATTCTATTTTCTGCTGCATTGGTTATTTATATTTATCAGCAATTATGAGGACAGGTTGTTATAACTGTCCATGCTGTTGATTGATTAGTTGACTCTAATTGATATATGTATAATAATTTAACAACCTAAGTTCCAGTGGGTCCGGATTTTTCGTAAAAAAGCTAAAATCCAAGCCCATTGAAGCCCAAGTTGGGTATTTGGTATCCTGCAAGTAGGTAAAGATAAATATATCAGAGCTCAAATAAATATCTCATAACGGACTTGACTAAAATATAATAGTAAGTAAATACTCACCAAGGTAATAACACTTTCTAAACAAGTGTCACAAAGCTGGAAAATCTCTTCCATCTATCTAACCTATGGGATGATATGAGGAGGGGGTCGGAACTAAAGTTCCGGTGAATGGACAAATTATACACTTCTAAGCATACCTCTACATATACCGTTCTATTTCCATTTTCTGTTATATTAGGTTTATAGGGTTTATAATACTCTCGCCTCTGTGCATGAATCGTACCCATCTACTCCCTAGTAGATTAAGACCTAATAACCAATATATATATATATATATATATATATATATATATATGTAGATACATGCCCAAAAACCGCATCGGTCCTAGGTACATCCCATAGTACCTTCCGTATCCTCCTCGAAAAGGAGTCCATCGTCTCGCTACTAGAGCGTACTGTAACTACATTTGTAAAGGACAACTTCGTGAGGCCTACAATACAGATGTTCCATTATCTACTATGAAAACGTGAAACTGCATCCGCACTAGCTTATACTAGTGCTCGGACATCCACAATGTACCACCCAGTGCGTACCTTGAGGACTACACGTGCTCATTCTATCTACTCCCTGAATTCCGCCAACAAGGTCTACCTTGTACGGAACTCGATCGGGGATTTTCTATATCTGTAAAGGTCTGGTTCGTTAGGCGTACAATACAGTTATTCTACTTGGTTTTTCTCTTTTCTCATCGTGGCTATAGCCCCACACAAGCCCCCTCAACTAATCGAAAGAACTTTCAAGAGCTAAGTGGCTGTGCCCTACTGCAAACAATCTAAACATCCAATTGGATGTGCCCTTCATCCAATGTCTCGATAGTGAAAGAATCATTGGCCTGTTGGTTTAACTCTAGTCTTTCCCGAACTCGCTTTAACTGATGATGGATGATATCCACATGCGACTATCCTTATGGGTCCTGCCCACTATAACCTACTCGCAAACTAGAGTACGGTGTCATACGAATATCCTACTCCATCATCAACCTTTTGACTGCCTACAAAGGTCCGCTTCGTTAGGCCTGCAATGCAAAAGCAGTCACGGCATACTCCCTTGATGGAACACCTATAGTCCTGCCTCTGGGGGTGCAGCTTCGTTAGGCCTACCCCTGAGGGCCATCCTAGAGTATCCTCATGTCCCGTTGAAGTCTCGTACTTCCTTCTATCCCAAAATAACTAAGTTGGATGTACTCTTGCTGTACTAATAATCTACGATGAACTGCTTCGTTAGGCTCTTTATCCAGATTCCCTTCGAGTTGCTCCAAACGCACCTTACCGTTTTATTAGACCCTACGTCTAATCTTTTATTATGCGTTTAGTTTACTTTTCTTATTCTGTTGGCTACTTATTTACCCTAATCAGCATGCCCAGCCCCACCCTTGTGTGAGACCATCAGTCCTAGACCTGAAAGGGAATGCTGCCGGTACAGGCCACTTCTATTATTTTTGCTTATTAACTTAATACAAGATCTAAGTTTGATAAAATAAGCCTCTTCTATTTCTTTCTTTTTAATTATAACCTACGTGTTACAATTATACTTGCAATTGTCACTTTTATATTCTTTTCTTTCTTTTATAACCTACATGTTATAAATGTAATTACAAGTGTCTCTTTTCTATTCTAGTCCATCTTCTTTTATTATGATACTAAATTCTCTTTAGTTCTCTTATATTATATGACAGTCTTAGCTTGGGACTACGTCCAACTGTCACAAATTATTATCATAATAGCTGTTTTACTTTTTATTCTACTATCTGAGCAGTAAATGCAGATCTAGTCACATTTTATGTTTATTATTTTTTGTAGTTTTGTCAAATATTTAACTTGATTATTTCCTCTTCTTTAATTTCTTTAACGCTTCATGTTATTCTCTTTTATTCTAGGAAGTAGTTCTATATTCTATTTGGTTGGTAACAAAAACTGTACTAAAATCCATTTCCGTATTTTAATACTAAATAATGCCATAAACAATAACTCGTAACTGCAAGATATTTCTTTTATTGTTCCTTTAATTGCTGGATAATGCAAAATACAGTAATGTCTCTATTTTGCACTAATTCCATTTTTCTTGCTTTTATTCTTGCAATTACGTTTATCGTTTTTCTTACAATATTAAACTATGGAAATGTGTTCCCTTTTCTAAACCAGCCAACTAATCCATCACTAACTTCCAAATCAAGTTATTAGATTTCCCCTTTTTATTTCATTCCCCGAATTTTAACATAATTTACTGTATTTCTCACCTATTAGCTTATGCCTTTATCTATAATTTTTAAGCCTAATATTACTTATATTTAATTGGATTCCTTTCCTTTCCTATATAAATAATATTTAAATAAAAGTACACTTCTCTTATAAAATTTACAGTTCCAACATAACTAACTAGTAGAACTAATTACAGAAATTAGTTCAAATGCTGAATTAAAATATTTAACGGGAATCTAACGATAATATATATCTTCAACATAAAAGATATATAATTTAAATCCACTCACCTAAAAAGGAAACACTCCAAATTCCAGGTCTGATTTTTAGTCCATTTCTATTATCCATAGCCTTCCCCTTTGCCACCCTATTTGGATCCACAAACCGGAATTTGTATGGATTTGTAAATCTAGATCTAATTGAATAAAAATAAACAGATAAACAAGAAAACCAGATCTGAAAACTCACCTCATACGGACGACTTAATTTGGACATCTCTTCTCCAGAACTACAGTTTCTACCCCCGAATTGCAAATCAGAAAACCTAAATCTAATATATTTGATTTTTGAAGAATTGGAGAAGAAAGAAAAGTGACAGGGCTTCCGCGCCCATTTAGAAAAATATGGGTTTGAAGGCTTGCCCTGCACGTTTATTCGTATTAATTTATTCCCTCTATCGTTTAAAGCGATTGGAATCTAGCCGTTAAAAACAAGCAAAACACGTTAGTTTTAACGTGTCTAGCCTTTTTTGTTTTATTCGTATTAATTTATTCCCTCTATTTTTAAACGTTAACTTTTAACCGTTGCCTATACATTCTAATTAATTTCCATCAATTGCAAAATTAATTCCCTTTATAACACATTTTTATTTTGAAATTCAAACGCTGCTAATTAATGTAAATTAATTTCCCTTGATTGCTGATTTTATTAACATTGCCTACTAATGTTAATTAATTACCTCTAATTGCTGATGTCAATTAATTCACTTTATGACACGCGTTTATTTTGGAGTTCAAACGTGCGTTATTTTTGGAATTTCTATGTGCATATATTTATAAACAAATATATTTACGCATAATTACACGTATAATTATTTTTCGATACAAAACTTCGAACGTCAATAACTTTTTCATACGAAGTCCGTTCGAGGCATATTAAATATGTAAATAATCAAAAAATCACCACGAACACAATGGTATAAGTTTTGCGGCCATATTCTGACAATTCCAAAAACGCTTATTTTCACTGTTTATAATTATTTGATTATTTAACTATCTAAAAATGCGGGGTGTTACAAATAAAGTTTAGTTTTTAATTTGTAAAGATCTATTGTTATATTATAGATTGCTCGTCACCATGTGAGATTCTATTCTGTCTTTCCTTCTTTTCGCCAACAGTCTATCTTTCCGGCACTAGGAAGTTTGGCTCGTGAATACCGTGGATGTATTAGTGTTGACTTTTAAGAGTCGAAAGGGCGGGTCGTTACACTGGGATACTCTTCCCTTAGGATGTCTTTTGTAGATGGAGTTTTGCTTGATGGGGAACCCCAATCCTCGTTCTTTCTACCTTTGCTTTCCTCTACGAACTATTTAACTATTTCTAATATATATTCCTCGCTGGCCAGTACTCCAAAGGACGACTATCAGTGGTTGCACCAAGCATTTGGTTCTACAAAAGATCTCGGTTCGCCCGTTGATGTCTATGTTCTCTAGTCTTTAGGAGAACCACACCTCCGGTCTTCCACTGACATCTAGTTAATTCCATTCAAATTGTTTGAACTCCACCACTGCTAATTCCAACATCCAGCTCTTAACCGTCATGGTGCAGTTTATCCTCCATGTCGGATGTAACATCCCCTATCTAGAGGCCCAAAACTAAGCGCTACAGATGCTGCAGTCATCTATAGTATTAGCTTCCGGCGACTAAATACGGCTATGTTAATGGTATCAATAATATCAGAACCACTTGAATATGAAACAAAACACATATTTCAAAACAATTTTACTTCATTACATTTCAAAACCAAATGTTTCACATTCCCAACACATAATCCCAAATTCTTTCCCAGGCACAAATAAAATATACTTATTACAAATACGGCAAGAGCAGTATATGAAGGTACCCCCTTGGATGATCAGAGTCATACAGTCATAATAGACTTAATACAAATCACAGTGGAAATACATCAAAACATAAAACAAGAACCGCAACTCCTAAATAGCTATCCGTTTGCCTCGTGCAAGCATCCGGTAGCCCTATTCATCATCCTACTAAAACCTGAAAAAACCTTAACCCCTCAGCCTACTCAAATTAATTTTGAGCACCCGAGAGTTTAAGGGGAACACATAAACTTCGTGTCAGATATAAAGCATGGTATGAATAATACTATACATCTCAGAATATATATGTTAAGTGAGACCACGCCGCTTAGCGGAACGGGTTTCCCCTCACTAACTACCTTTTAAAACAGATCTTTGCAAAACCTTTTCCTGCAATCAAAACTGATTAAACACTGTAAAGCATCATTATGTAAACATACATAAACATCAGATAATAATGAACTATCTATTCAAACATAAGTTTTGTTTGGATAACATTTAACCTTTGGCTGACTCGAGCCTACCAGACAATATAATCAAAATTAAACTAACACCTGTTAGATATTCTTCTTTTGGATTATCTATCCTTAACCATCTGTTAAATACTTCACTTCTGGAAGGTCTGCCCTTAACTATCTATTAAATACTCCTCTTCTGGACGGTTTGTCCCTAACTTAATCATCTCCCAGGCCTTCCCGATCCTAATGATTTTTTGGGCTCACCAATAACCTATTTGTATACAACATATATTCCTTTTAGTGTGTAATCATAATTTTAGTCTACCTGTGACCAAGCCCTACAAAATGGAATTTTGGACAACAATTAGCTGGGGCTAATAGCTAATGTATAGGGCACGACCCCATACTAGTCCCATATGGAATTCTAATATCTGAGTCATTTTCACTTAAGGATCCCCTCCCGTAATTTTCCTTGAAAACATTTTCAAAATGATTTAAAATCTTTAAATCAAACTTAAACAAGGAAAAGTATATAATCTATATGCTTTAGTCAAAATTGTATCACCATGTTATATATATATATATATATATCTTCTTTACTCAAATATTAGTTGATGAAAACATTTAAACACTTGAAAGAACCTCTTTTTAAACTTTCGAAATCATCTCTTTCAAAACCGATATCAAACCATTTGAAGCATTGAAAAACAAACCTTTTGAAAGAAATAAGACTTTGGCCATCCTCCTTTAGAATTACTTTAAAACATTGCCTTAGAAAAACCTTGGAAAACCTTCCATCTCAAACCTTTTGAATCCATTGAAATAAACCTTTCAAAACCATTAAATTAAACCTTTCGAACTCATTGAACTAAAACCTTTCGAAACCATTCAATAAACAACCTTTCGAAACCATTCAATAAACGACACTTCAAAACCGTTCAGTAAAAAACCTTTCGACTTCATTGGAAACAACCATTTGAAACCATTCAATAAAAAACCTTTTGAAACCATTCAATAAACAACCTTTCGACTTCATTGGAAACAAAATTTTGAAACCATTTAATAAACAACCTTTCGAAGGTATTAAACGTCCTAAAACATAAACCTTTCGAAGACTTACTGGGTTCAATTTAAAACAAGTAGAAAACCTTTTTTAAAACCTTTCGATTTCATTGGAAGGTCTACTTTGAAAGCTTTGGTCATACTTCAATTAGAAAACAAGGGCAAATCACCTAAGTCGAAAGCTCTCTTTCGAAAGCATGGAGAAGCGGCTAATTTTAAAACAAGTTAACCTTTCGACTGTGTCGAAAGGTTTTAAAATAAAATAGTGATAAAACAGCAGTAACCTTTCAATTATGTCGAAAAGTTTAAAACCTTTATTTTAAACATTTGACCTAGTCGAAAGCAACCAAGTCGAAAGCTCTTATTCGAAAGCAAAGAAGGATATCTTTGGTTTATAAAACAAACACACTTCAACCTCTTTGGCAACCAACCTTTCGACTTAGAACCCTTCGATTCTGTCCAATTCATTACGTACCAAGTAACTTGATACCATATGCATTGGTTTGACCTTGTCAAAAGCTATGATCCTCTCGACCTTGTCGAAAGGTCTGAATCGGAAGGTTTAATGCCTAAAAAGCTGAAACATGCTAAAAGTATGATTTCTTTGTTTTTAACTAAAAAAGGATAACTTTTCAACTAACCTGCCTTTGTTTGTCAAATTCTCATTGGTTAACAAATATTTTTCAGAATTAAATAATCATTTTATTTTATAAAATGCCCCTTCTCCTTAATTAAATATATAAAACATTTAAGTCCCATACCTTAAATAATTTTATATATTCATCAAATCACTTAGGAAAAATCTAGAAACAACCCCAGAAAATCTATTTTAATATGTTTTCCAACATATAAAATTTTCAAACCCAAATAATTATTATTTCAGCCGTAAATAAATTATAACCCAATAAATCATTTTCTTCACTAAAAAATTAAAATCCACATTAACTCAAAAAATTATGAAAATTGAAACCCAGCTCTAAAATATCATTTCTGACCAATATTTAAATTTTCAAGGCATTTGGATGTCATCTAATAGGTTTTCATGTCAAACTAACATGAACATATATAATTCATCAACAAGCATATATATAACTTTAATCATCAAAACATGGCATATACTTGCAAAAACATTTCAGATCTAATCAAAACCCGAAAACCATATGAAAATGGGATGTAGTAATTATTCACCTTAGCTTTGAGATTATAAGATGTGAAATTTGATGTTGATTATCTTCCTTCACTTGAATCCTAGCTTTAATCTTTCCTTGAGAACAATAATGGCTTGGTATAATTTTAGTTAGAGTAAAAATGAAATGAACGTGAGTTTCACTTCTAAGGGTTTAGGGTATAAGCCCTTCCTATTTCCCATATTGCCCTTACTCATTTCCTAACACATTATCTTATGTTATCTCGTTTTAATTTACTCATTAATATGGCACGAATACCATTAGCTAATCAATTCTCAACTTATTAATCTCCACATTATCTTTTTTTAGTTAATTAAATATCCTAAATAATGTTATATAAAAATATGGGGTGTTACAGACTCCCACCTTAAAGAATTTCGTCCTTGAAATTACGATAAGGTACACAATCAAAACGACCAAAGGTAAAACATACCATCAAACAACTCTGGATAAGCATCTCTAATCCTGCTCTCAGTCTCCCAAGTACAGTCTCTAGCATTATCACTCCACTGGACTTTACTAATTTGACTATCTTGTTCCTCAACTTCTTCTCATCTCTAGCCACAATCTGAATTGGCTTTCTAACTATAGTCAAGTCCGGCTCTACTACTAAATCCTCTAATACGGTAGGTGCTATAGTAGTCTCTTGGTCTCTAATATATTTTCTAAGATGAGAAATATGGAATACATAATGGACTTCAGCAAACTGCTCGGTAACTCTACCCTATAAGCGAGTTTCCCGATCCTCTCAACAATACAGAAAGGTCCAACGAATCTAGGTGCTAACTTCCCCGACTTTCCAAATCTAATCACATCCTTCATCGGTGAAGCCTTAATAAACACATAGTCTCCAACCGAGAATTCCAAATATTTCCTTCTTCTGTCAGCATAACCTTTCTGCCTAGACTGAGCTTCCTTCATCCTATCTCGGATCAACTCAATCTTCTCTGTGGCTTCTTTCACCAAATCCGGACCAAGAACTAGTCTATCCCCGATCTCCAACGGGAGATTTACATGGTCTTCCTTACAAAGCTTCAAACGGTGCCATCCCAATACTAGTCTCATAACTATTGTTATACGTGAACTCGACTAAATGAAGATGGTCTTTCCATGATCCCCCGAAATCCAATACACTAGCTCTTAACAAATCCTCCAAGACTTTGTTAACTCTTTCTGTTTGCCATCAGTCTGTGGATGGTAAGCGGTACTCATATTGAGCTTGGTTCCTAATGCTTCCTGCAGACTCTTCCAGAACAAACTAGTAAACAATAAATCTCTATCACTGACAATACTACTAGGAATCCCCTGCAGTCTAACCACATTCTTCATAAACAACTTCTCCAAAATAGGTGCCGTCCTAATTGACTTTACTGGAATGAAATGAGCACTCTTTGTTAGTCTATCTACTATGACCCATATGCTTTCTTTCCCTCTACCAGATCTTGGAAACCCATCTATGAAATCCATAGAGATAGATCCCATTTACACAATAGAACTTCCAACAGTTGAAGCAATCCACTTGGCTTTTGGTGTTCAGCCTTTGCCTGTTGGCAATTCATGCATTGCTTAACACATACACCAATGTCCCATTTCATACCTTCCCAGAAGAAACTTCCCTTCATATCCTGATACATTTTCGTTCCTCCTAGATGGATAGTGAACTTCGAACGATGGCATTCATCCAAAACTTCCTTCCTTACGTCTCCTACATTCGGAACACACAACCTTCCTTTCTTTCTCAACCACCCATTTTGGTCAAGACTAAAATCCTTTAAGTCATCGCCCTCTGTTCCTTCCCTTAACCTTCTGATCCGTTCAACCAAAACTGGATCCTCCTCCTGTTTAGAAGCTACCTTCTCAATCATTACCGATCGAATTTCTAAACAAGACAATACAACACTTCCTGCACTAGAACCTGCCTCGGATCTAAACTGCACTCTACAAGCTGATAATACTTCTAAATCTTTCCACTCAACAATTATAGCCAACACTGCATTCTGATGTTTCCTGCTAAGTGCATCTGCTACCTTATTTCCTTTCTCGGGTGTGTATTCAATTCCAAAATCATAAGTAGGAATAAACTCCAACCATCTCTGCTGTCTTATTTTCAGCTCCTTCTGAGAGAACAAGTATTTCAACAACTTATGATCTGTATAAAGTTCAAATCGTTCACCCAAAAGATAATGCCTCCACACCTTCAAAGCATATATAATGGCAGCTAACTCTAAATCATGTGTATGATACCTCATTTCATGTGGTCTGAGCTGTCTAGAAGCATAAGCAATCACTTTACCTCTTTGCATCAACACAGATCCCAATCCACTTCCACGCGCATCAGTATAAACATTCAAATCTTGATTCCCTTTCGGAACCACTAACACCGGTGCATGGGTCAATAAGTGTTTCAAGCTCTGGAATGCTTCCTCACACTTATCAGTCCATACAAACTTCACATCTTTTCGCGTAAGCTTAGTCATCGGTGCAGCTATTCCCAAAAAATCCTTTATAAACCTTCGATAATATCCGGCTAATCCAAGAAAACTCTTTACCTCGGTCACCGTCTCGGGTCTCTTCCAATTATTCACCGCCTCAATCTTAGTCGAATCTATAGACAACCCATTCTCTGAGACTACATGACCAAGGAACTTCACTACGTTCTTCCAAAAATGGCACTTCGAAAACTTAGCTTTCAACTGATATTCCCTCAATGTCTCAAGCACAACTCTAAGATGAACTTCATGCTCTGTCTCATCCCTAGAGTACATCAAAATATCATCTATGAAGACCAACACAAATCTATCAAGGTGCTCTTGGAAAATTCGGTTCATCAAATCCACAAAGAATGCTGGCGCATTAGTTAGTCCGAATGGCATAACTAACCATTCGTACGATCCATAGCTTGTCCTAAACGCCGTCAAAGTTATACTATCCTCTTCCACTCTAAGCTGATGAAATCCAGTCGCTAAATCCAACTGAGAGAATACTTTAGCTCCACTTAACTGATCGAACAAATCATTAATTCTTGGCAATGGATATCGGGTCTTTATCGTCTTCTCATTCAACTTACGATAATCAATACATAGCGTTAATGATCTGTCCGGCTTCTTAGCAAACACCGCGACAACTCCCCATGGCGAACTACTTAGTCGAATAAAATTCTAGCCTTCCAAATCCACCAACTGCACCTTCAACTCTCTCATCTCTGTAGGTGTCATCTTGCTTGGTGCTTACTCACTGGTTCTGCTCCAGGCACCAAATCAATCCGAAACTCAACGGCTCGTTTCAGTGGTAATCCAACTACCAGCTCAAACACATCAGCAAACTCTCTAACCACAAAGACTCGATGCAACTCATCCTCCAACTCCATGATACCCAGTAAAGCATTTACTTCGCAACTAGGGTTCTCTATGGTATAAACTATCTGATCACTACAATCCGGGTGACTAAGTGATATTTTCCTATCGTGGCAAAATATCCTAGCATCATATTTACTTAACCAATCCATCCCAAGGATAATACCAAATCCCACAAAATCAAACATATGCAAACAACAATCAAAAGTATGACCTAGCAAATCAATCTCTAAATGGTCACACCTCATCCCAAGTGTTGCATATCCTCCTACCGGATTTGCAACCCTTAAGGAAGTAACTAAGTATGAGGGCTCTAGGTTAAGCTTATCTACTAAACATCGGGAAATAAAAGAATGTAATGCACCAGTATCAAATAAAACGCTAATAAACATACCGTGAATCTGTAGCGAGCCTCCCAGAACAGCCTTCCCTTTCTCTTGCATAACTGGCCTTGAAGTTGCAGGTTCCAGTGCATAAACTTGCCCCTACCTTCTTTAGCGGGCTCCTTGCATTGGTTCTTATAATGGCCGATCTGATCACAATTAAAGCATCAGATGTTCTTCTTTCCAACTACTTCTTTCCCTTTCTCTTTTCCTTTTCCAGTACGACACTCATTAGCATAGTGTTCTTTCTTATCACATTTATAACAAACCACCTCAACTTTTCCCTTCTTTTGTGCTCCTCCCTTCTGAGCATTCTTCTTATGGAAAAACTTTCTTTTCTGGCTTTGTCCCACCTGGACCTCCTTCATTTTCTTCCTCAAACAAGCTAACGCCTCTTCCTGCCACAACGCCATTTCTACCACTACATCACTTGGATTCCTTAAGTGTGGCAAGGTAGCACTTATCAACTCCGGCCTCAAGCCTCTCATAAACTTTTCATTCCTCATGGTCACCGTATCAACCAAAGCATACCCGTACCTGGCCAACTCTTCAAACTTACCTGCGTACTCAAGAACATACATCTCCCCTTGTTTTAGTCCGACAAACTTCCTCACCAATGCCGATTGCGCCATCACCGACATAAACCTTTCTTGAAACCTCCTCCTAAACTCCTCCCAAGTTATGGTTTCTTCATCAACACCCGCTACAACAGTATTCCACCAAAATAGAGTAGCTCCTTGAAGCTCTCTCGAAGCTAATCTCCTCTTCTGCTCGTCATTTAATCCTAAGCAGCAAAAATTCTCTCGCAATGCAACAACCAGTTTTCAACCTCAATCGCATCTTCAGTTCCAGTGAACGGCTTCCCACCAAGCCTGATATAGTCTCCGCTCAAGTTAGCATACTGGTTGACCATCAGAGCTTCCTGAACTGCACCTCCAGCAGCATTTCCTCCGACAACTCCAGCTGCAATTCCAGCTTGCATTATGTTTACAAAGAACTGATACATGGCTCCCATGTCTACTTGGAGAACCTCAACACCAACAGTTTCAGCTTGAGTCTAACTGGGACCTCTCTTAGAATTTGGTCGGGCATTTCCATTAGTGGTGGTGCTATCTCCTCCAAGATTAAGTCTGCCTCTTCTTCCTTCCATTTCTGTATTCAAACCTCGTGGGATACAGATGAATAACCTAACTAAGGTAGGAGTCTATAGATATAACTATACTTATATATATAGCAAATACAAGTACGTTACTATAAAGTTATCTCATACCCCAATCTTAACTCTAATTACTAAGGATTATGTTTTCAAAACCATTTTTAGTTAAAGTATTTCATAAACCATGCTCAGATCCAAGCTGTAACATCCCGTATCTAGAGGCCCAAAACTAAGCGCTACAGATGCTGCAGTTATCTATAGTATTAGCTTCCGACGACTAAATACGGCTATGTAAATGGTATCAATAATATCAGAAGCACTTGAATATGAAACAAAACATAGATTTCAAAACAAATTTTACTTCATTACATTTCAAAACTAAATGTTTCACATTCCCAACACATAATCCCAAATTCATTCCCAGGCACAGATAAAATATACTTATTACAAATACGCCAAAAGTGGTATATGAAGATACCCCCTTGGATGATCAGAGTCATAGAGTCAAAATAGAGTTAATACAAAACACAGCGGAAATATATCAAAACATAAAACAAGAACTGCAACTCCTAAATAGCTATATGTTTGCCTCCTGCAAGCCCCCGGTAGCCTTATTCGTCATCCTACTAAAACCTGAAAAAACCTAAACCCCTCAGCCTACTCAAATTAATTTTTAGCACCCGAGAGTTTAAGGGGAAAACATAAACTTCAAGTCAGATATAAAGCCTGGTATGAATAATACTATACATCCCGGAATATATATGTTAAGTGAGACCATGCCACTTAGCGGAATGGGTTTCCCCTCACTAACATCCTTTTAAAACATATCTTTGCAAAACCTTTTCTTGCAATCAAAACTGATTAAACATTGTAAAGCATCATTATGTAAACATACATAAACATCAGGTAATATTGAATTATCTGTTCAAACACATAAGTTTTATTTGGATAACTTTTAACCATTGGCTGACTCGAGCCTACTAGACAATATAATCAAAATTAATCTAACACTTGATAGCTATTCTTCTTTTCGATTATCTATCCTTAACCATATGTTAAATACTTCACTTCTAGATGGTATGTCCTTAACTATCTATTAAATATTCCTCTTCTGGATGTTCTGTCTCTAACTTAATCATCTCCTAGGTCTTCCCGATCCTAATGGTTTTTCGGGCTCACCAATATCTATCTGTATACAACATATATTCCTTTCAGTGTGTAATCATAATTTTAGTCTACCCGTGACCAAGCCCTACACACTGGAATTTTGGACAACAATTAGCTGGGCTATAGCTAATATATAGGGTGCGACCCCATACTAGTCCCATTTGGTATTCTAATATCTGAGTCATTTTCACTTAAGGATCCTCTCCCGTAATTTTCCTTGAAAACATTTTCAAAATGATTTAAAACCATTAAATCAACTTAAACAAGGAAAAGTATATAATCTATATGCTTTACTCAAAATCATATCACCATGTTATATATATCTTCTTTACTCAAATCTTAATTGATGAAAACATTTAAACGCTTGAAATAACCTCTTTCTAAACTTTTGAAATCATCTCTTTCAAAATCGATATCAAACCTTTCGAAGCTATTGAAAAAAAAACCTTTCGAATGCAATAAGTCTTTGGACATCCTCCTTTAGAATTACTTTAAAACATTTCCTTAGAAAAACTTTGGAAAATCTTCCATCTCAAACCTTTCGAATCTATTGAACTAAACCTTTCGAAACCATTGAATTAAACCTTTCAATGTCATTGAACTAAAACCTTTCGAAACCATTTAATAAACAACGTTTCGAAACCATTCAATAAACAATCTTTCGAAACCATTGGAAACAACCATTTGAAACCATTCAATAAACAACCTTTCGAAGGCACTAAACCTCTTAAAACATAAAGCTTTCGAACACTTACTGGGTTCAATTTAAAACAAGTTGAAAACCTTCTTTTAAAACCTTTCGACTTCATTGGAAGGTCTGCTTCGAAAGCTTTGGTCATACTTCAATTAGAAAACAAGGGTAAATCACCTATATCGAAAGCTCTCTTTCGAAAGCATGGAATAATGGCTAATTTTAAAACAAGTAAACCTTTCGACTTTGTCGGAAGGTTCAAATCAAAACAAAACAAAAGCGGTAGTAATCTTTCGATTGTGTCGAAAGGTTTCAAAACAAAATAGTGATAAAACAGTCGCAACCTTTCGACTGTGTCGAAAGGTTTATAACCTTTATTTTAAACATTTGACCTGGTCGAAAGCAACCAAGTTGAAAGCTCTTATTCGAAAGGAAAGCAGGCTATCATTGGTTAAAACAAACACATTTCAACCTCTTTGGCAACCAACCTTTCAACTTAGAACCCTTCGAATCTGTCCAATTCATTACGTACCAAGTAACTTGATACCATATGCATTGGTTTGACCTTGTCAAAAGCTATGAACCTCTCGACCTTGTCAAAAGGTCTAGGGTCGGAAGGTTTAATGTCGTAAAAGGTTGAAACATGCTGAAAGTATGATTTCTTTGTTTTTAACTAAAGAAGGATAACTTTTCAACTAACCTGCCTTTGTTTGTCAAATTCTCATTGGTTAACAAATATTTTTCAAAAAAGTGCTGCCACTATTTTCAGAATTAAATAATCATTTTATTTTATAAAATGCCCCTTCTCCTTAATTAAATATATAAAACATTTATGTCCCATACCTTAAATAATTTTATATATTCATCAAATCACTTAGGAAAAATCTGGAAAAAACCCAAGAAAATCTATTTTAACATGCTTTCCAACATATAAAATTTTCAAACCCAAATAATTATTATTCCAGCCGTAAATAATTTATAACCCAATAAATTATGAAAATTGAAACCTATCTCTAAAATATTATTTCTGGTTTATATTTAAATTATCAAAGCATTTGGATGTCATCTAATAGGGTTTTCATGTCAAACATATCATAAAAAATAACATGAACATATATAATTCATCAACAAGCATATATATAACTTTAATCATCAAAATATGAAATATACTTGCCAAAACATTTTGGATCTAATCAAAAACCAAAAACCATATGAAAATGGGATGTAGTAATTATTCACCTTAGCTTTGAGATTATAAGATGTGAGATTTGATGTTGATATGTTGATTATCTTCCTTCACTTGAATCCTAGCTTTAATCTTTCCTTGAGAACAATAATGGTGGCCGGCCTTGGTATAATTTTAGTTAGAGTAAAAATGAAATGAACGTGATTTTCATTTCTAAGGGTTTAGGGTATAAGCCCTTCCTATTTTCCATATTGCCCTTACTCATTTCCTAACACATCATCTTATGTTATCTCATTTTAATTTACTCATTAACATGACACGGCTACCTTTAGCTAATCAATTCTCAACTTATTAATCTCTACATTATCTTTTTCTATTTAATTAAATATCCTAAATAATGTTATATAAAAATATGGGGTGTTACATCAGAAAAGTCCATGACTTTAGCTCCCTGTCCCCCTAATGCTCTAAGATTCTTCTTTGTACCGATCTAATTCTTGTTAGTACTGAGTTGATTCCTTCTAGATGGAGCACTCTAACTTCTTCCAACAACTCCTTTTGCTGCTCTAATAACTCTTTACTTCTTTTTATGTTTTTTATTTCGCCTATTCCGACCAGAAATGGATGAGTTTTCTTCCTCGGATCCAATAGGTGAATCTTCCCTCTTGCTCCTTCTTGGCCTCTATTGCAACTAGGTCAGTAGAGCTATGTTGGCATCCATCCTATCTAGTAGAGCTTTTTGACTATCCACCAATTCTTGCTTTAGCTCTTGCATCATCTTGTCAAATTCAAACCCAGTACCTATTTCCTATGGAGCAGATGGTCCTAGCAATGTATGTTGGTTGCTAACTTCCACATGATGAGAATATGCTCTCTCTATTGCAGCAATAGTCCCAGTTTATCATTTTGGTTTCCTAGGTGCCATTGGTTCCTGTGTATCAATATTCGAGTTCCTTAAAGAAAATCATCTGGGTCTAACGTATGAATGCTCCAATCCAAAATAAAAAGCTTGATCTAGGCGAAGAATCTTCTTTCTCAGTGAAAGTACCAAAATTTTGATGCCAAAAGTGGATCAACGCCTACAAACCTATAGAAATATTAAGATCTAGCAAAGAGTAAGCGGAAAACAGTGAAAAAACAAGATTTTTAAAGTGCTTCGGCAATCTCTAGCCTACCTCCACTATATATTTTATTGATTATAGATTTGAGAGTCACTAGAACAAGAGATTACCGATCTAAAGCCTATAGCGACAAATAGTAGCTTCATTTGTGCCTTTAATAGGGGAGAGATAATGGATGAAGAAGATAATGAGCAAAAATTCATTCTCTAGTTACTATAGTATCTGTATTTATAGGGAAACAATCCAACAAAATCAAAAGCCTATGTAATACCAAGTCTATGTCCAAATTCGACAATGTAGGAGAGGAAAACGGGCCTTCCAAAACCACAAATTCTACTCATACCGACTAGAAGTGGTAGGTACCAACATGAATTTTGGAGGGAGTACTTCATCTTCTTTCCTCCTTTGGTCATCTGTCCCTGACCCATTTTATTCTAATAACTTTCCTTGAAGAATGCGTTGTTTCTAATAGGTCCTAATACCGCTTGTACTTGTCTACTTTCCTTCAGAGGGTCCTTGCAGTTCTTTGCTGATTCCTTGGAAAAAGCACTTCATGATGATAACTTAGGTCATACCACAATGTACAAGAACTTTAGGGTAACATCCCAATCTGGAGGCCCGAAGCTAAGCGCTAGAGATGCTTCAGTCATCTAAAGTATTAACTTCCGATGACCAAATACGATAATGTTAATGGTATCCATAATATCAAAAGCACTTGAATATGAAAGAAAATCACAGATTAAAACACTTTTCTGATTATATTTCAAAACAACATTTCATATCCAAGTTACATAACCCCATACACTTCCCAGGTTTAGATCAAATATAATTATTACAGAAATACATCAAGAGCGACATATGAAGATGCCCTCTTGGTTGACCAGAGTACTATATAGTCATAGCTGACTTAATAAAACACAGTGGAATAAACAAACAAAACAACTCCTAATTAGCTATCCATCAGCCTCGTGCTCGTCTCCAGAAGATTTGTTCGTCCACCGACTAAAACCTAAAAAACCCAAGACATCCTCTTTTAAAATTCTATAAATATGCCTTTCGAAACCATTAGAAACCTTACATTTAAACTGAGGTAAACCTTTCGAAACCATTAGAAACCTTCCATTTAAACTGAGGTAAACCTTTCGAAAATACTGGAAACCATTCCTTTCAAAACCTTTTCTAGTTACCTTTCGAAAGCATTAAAGTTTACTACTTAAAACAAACCTTTAGAAAGCATTGGGTTCAAGTTAAAACATGTGGAAAACCTTTCGGAACCACTCCTTTCGAAACCTTAACTTCCATAATATCAAAAAGAGTCTTAAAAAATAAGTCGAAAGCAACTCTTTCGAAAGCAATTTCCTAAGTAAAGAAGTGGATGGTATCGAAACATATCCCTTCGAAAGCAGTGGAGAAGCGGCTCTGATTTTTAACACAAAGGGACCCTTTCGAAACCAATCTGGGTCGAAAGGAAAAAGGCGGCAGCCAGGGTTTCAACCTTATCGGAAACATTTACTTTAAAACAAAGGCGCAACCTCATTCGAAGGAATTCTTTCTTTAAAACCATTGACCAAATTGAAAGCTATCTTATTCGAAACCAATCTTTTCGAACGCAAAGCAAGCGCATTTCCATTTAAAAGCCATAAAAGGTTTCGACTCCTTTGGAACCCCTTGTTTCGACCTATACCTTTCGCCTATGTCCAATTCACTACGTACCAAGTATTTGATACCCTGTGCATTGGTTTCGATCAGTTTGGAGGTGGAGGTACTAAGTCGAAAGGTGGCTACCGAAGATGATGAAGCATCAGATCCTTATAAAATATGGTGTTTAACTTAAAAAGGTAATTCTTTTCAACTAACCTGCTTATTTGTCATCATATAATTGGTTGCCTTATCTTTTCAAAATCTTTTCTAAAAGGTGCTGTCGAATTTTAGAGCTTGACATTTTAAAACATTTGCAAATTGCACCTTCTCCTTTTATAAACATATAAAAAACTTAAGTCCCATAGCTTAACTAATTTTATATATTTATTAAAACACTTAGGAAAATTCTATTACAATTCTCATAAATCACTTTTAATATGTTTTCTAACATATTCAAAACATGGCAATATACTTCGCAAAATCATTTGAGTCTAATCTTAGAAACCGAAAACATCAAAATATGAGATGTAATATATTACTCACCTTTAGCTTTGTTGTTAAGGAGTTGAGATTTGATCTTGGATTGAATTTTAATTAAGCTTTTCCACTTAATTTAGCTTTTCTTCCCCTTACTCTTCTTTAATGGTGGCCAACCTCTAGGTTTAGCATTTTAGATTGTGAACGTGAGAAATGTTATGGTATGAAGGGTTTAGGGGTATAAGAATGTAGTTTATTCCTATATTTCCCCTTATCTAATTTCCCTCTCCTATTTCATTTTAAACCCATTTAATTCATTACTTAACTAGGCACGACTACCATATATTAATCACAAATCTCAATCCCTTAACCATTTACATTATTTCATTTAATTTAACTTATTAAATGTCCTAAATAATGTTACTCAAAATTAGGGTCGTTATAGACTCCCCCCCTCCTTAAAGAATTTTGTCCTCAAAATTATGGTAAGGCGCTCATCAAAATCAATCATAAAGGTAAAGCATACCATGAAACAAGTCAGGAAAGGATCTCGAATCCTGCTCTTAGTTTCCCAAGTATAGTCTCTCTCGTCGTCACTACACTGGATTCTGACTAATCTGATTGTCTTGTTCCTTAGCCTCTTCTCATCCCTCGCGACTATACGAACTAGCTTTCTACCTATAGTCAAATTCGGCTCCAATACTAAGTCATCTAACACAGTCGGTGCAATAGTAGTCTCTAGATCTTGAATATACCTCCTTAGATGAGAAACTTGAAAAACATCGTTGACCCTGCCAAACTGTTCGGTAACTCTACTCTATATGCGAGTTTCCCGATCCTCTCTACAATAGGAAATGGTCCTACAAACCTCTGTGCCAATTTCCCTGATTTCTCCAATCGAATTACACCTTTCATCGGTGATATCTTGAAAAAACATGATCTCCAATCGAGAAATCCAAGTCTTTCCATCTTCTATCAGCACAGCTCTTCTGCCAAGACTGAGCTTCCCTCATTTTAGCTCGAATGATCTCAATCATTTCTACAGCTTCTTTAACTAAATCCGGATCAAGTACCAACCTATCCCCGGTCTCTAGCCAACAAATGGGAGATTTGCATGGCCTTCCATACAAAGCTTCAAACTGTGCCATCCCTTCCATACTAACCTGATAATTGTTGTTATACTAAATATTTGATTGATTGGTCCGAGGCTATCGACAAACAAGATTTGTCTAAGTCACTTCATTTCTTTTTGTCCAAGTCACTTCTCTTTTTGTCCAAGTCACTTCCCTTTTTGTCCAAATCACTTCCCTTTTTCTTTGTGAGTATCAAGAATACCCCCAATCAGTAATAGTTCTTTCACAAAAGGGTTATCCATACAGTGACGACATTTAATTATGAAAGTTAGCTAGGTAGCTGACCTTGTTAGTCCGTTCTTTCAAGAATAGGAGCATAACCTTTTTGCTTCTTTATAGTACTCTTTCCTCCGCTTAATAGATAACTATTTGCTACCAATGGGGAATTACTTCTCATCTCAAACTGAGGTCATTGGATTTGCACCAATGGTATCCATTCTCGTTCGATCGCTGCGGGGAGCATGTCAAAATAGAAAAACTTGGGCGAAACAAATTGCATAGTATCATAAATAGCGATTCCTGGTATTACCCATCCACCAGGGGAATTTATAAACAAATAAAGATCATTGATATTTTTATTCTCTCTTTCTATCACCTTTCCATTTATCCGCATCCCTTTATTTTTATTTCAAACCCACAATCATATTTTTTTGTTATGGAACAATTCCAGTTGTTACAACTATATGATTGATCTAGTCATATAGTGACTGTTTTTGGGATCTCGACAATATGAAGCAATAAGTTAGTTATTAGTTTTTACTTGGCTACCCAGCGTTTACCGTGGGCACGATAACTGGTACACCAGAGGTGCGTCCTTCCCGGTCCTCTCGTACTAGGGAAAGGTCCTCTCAATGCTCTAACGCCCGCACCGGATATGGACCGAACTGTCTCACGACGTTCTAAATTCGACTAAGTGTAGATGGTGTTCCCATGATCCTCCAAAATCTAGCACACAAGCTCGTAACAAATCTTCTAAGATTTTGTTAACTCTTTCCATTTACCCATTGGTCTATGGATGGTAAGCGGTACTCATCTTGAGCTTGGTACCTAAAGTCTACTGTAGATTCTTCCACAACTCGCTAGTGAATAAGGAATCTCTATCACTTACTATACTAATAGGAATTCTATGCAGTCTAACTATATTCTTCATAAATAAGTTAACTAAAATAGGTGCTATCCTAGTTGACTTAACTGGGATGAAATGGGAACTCTTGGTCAACCTATCCACTATGACCCATATACTTTCATTTCCTCTGTTTGACCAAGGCAACCCGTCTTTAAAATCCATAGAAATAGAATCCCACTACCAAACTGGAGTATCTAAAGGCTGAAGTAACCCACTTGGTTTCCGATGTTCGTCTTTTACCTGTTGACAGTTCAAACACTGTTTCACCCATAAGCCTACATCTCTCTTCATACCTTCCCAGAAGAAGCTTCTCTTCATATCCTGATATATCTTGGTCCCCCCAAGATGAATCGTAAACTTGGATCGATGGCATTCCCTAAGAACTTCTTTCCTCATGTCCTCCACATTTAGAACACACAACCATCCCTTCTTTCTTAACCATCCCCCCTGGTCAAGACAAAAATCCTTTTGATCATCGATCGCAGTTCCACCCACAAGCCTTCTAATCCTCTCGGCCAACACTGGATCCTCCTTCTGCTTAGAAGCAATCCTTTTGATCAACAACGGTCAAACTTATAAACATGACAACATGGCTGTGCTCTGACTAGAACTAGCAGTCGACCTTAACTGCACACTACAAGTAGTCAAAGTTTCTAAATCTCTCCATTCTGCCAACATAGCTAACACCACATTCTGATGTCTTTTGATAAGAGCATCCGCTACCTTATTACCTTTTCCTGGTGTGTACTCAATACCAAAGTCATAAGCGGCTAAAAACTCTAACCATCTCTACTGTCTCATATTAAACTCCTTTTGAGAGAATAAATACTTCAGCGACTTATGATTCTTATATAACTCGAATCTTTCTCCCAACAGGTAGTGTCTCCACACCTTTAATCCAAAAATCACCGCAGCAAATTCCAAATCATGAGTAGGTTATCTCACCTCATGCGGTCTAAGCCGTCGAGATGCATAGGAAATCACTTTACCTCTCTGCATTAACACGGCTCCTAACCCAGTTCTACATGCATCTGTGTACACTATTAAATCCTAATTCCCTTCTGGAACAACTAACACAAGTGCATTCGTCAATAAGTGTTTCAGCTTCTGGAATGCATCCTCACACTTATCAGTCCAGACGAATTTCACATCTTTCCGAGTTTGCTTAGTCATTGGTGCTGCTATCCACGAAAAATCCTTAATAAATCTCCGATAATATCCTGTTAGTCCATGAAAACTCTTTATCTCGGTCACTGTCTCGGGTCTCTTCCAATTATTCACCGCTTCGATCATAGCCGGATCTACAGACAACCCTTTCTTTGAGACTACATGACCAAGAAACTTCACTTCCTTCTTCTAGAAATGACACTTCGAAAACTTTGCTTTCAGCTGATGCTGCCTCAGCATCTCAAGCACCACTCTAAGATGAACTTCATGCTCTCTTCCATCCTTAGAGTATATCAATATATTATCTATGAAAACCAACAAGAACCTATCCAAGTGCTCTCGGAAAGCTCGGTTCATCAAATCCACAAAGAATGCTGGCGCATTAGTCAGTCCGAACAGCATTACTAACCATTCGTACGATCCATATCTTGTCCTAAACGTTATCAAAGGAATACTATCCTCCACCACTCTAAGCTGAAGGAACCCTGTTGCCAAATCCAACTGGGAAATTACTTTGGCTCCACTCAACTGGTCGAACAAACCGTCAATTCTAGGCAACGAATATCGATTCCTTATCGTCTTCTCATTCAACTTATGATAATCGATACATAACCTTAACGATCTGTCCGACTTCTTAGCAAACACTGCGGCTGCTCCCCAAGGCGAACTGCTTGGCCTAATAAAATTCTTGCCTTCCAAATCCACCAACTGCACCTTCAACTCCCTCATCTCGGTAGGTGTCATCCTGCTTGGCGGTCTACTCACTGGTTCTGCTCCCGATACCAAATCTATCTGAAACTCAATAGCTCGTTTCGGCGGTAGTCCCACCATAGGTTCACAGACATTTGTGAATTGTCTAACCACAAAAACTCAATTCATCGTCTTCTACCTCCACAACCCCTAACAAAGCATTCACCTCACAGCTAGGGTTTTCTATGGGATATACAATCCGATCACTATTGTCAGGGTGTCTAAGCGATATTTTCCTATCGTGCAAAAATATCCTGGCATCGTACTTACTTAACCAATCCATACCCAAAATAATTTTGAACTCTACAAAATCAAACACATGCAAACTGCAAACAAAGGTATGACCTAACAAATCAAACTCTAGGTGGTCACACTTCATCCCAAGTGTCGCATACCCTTCTATTGGATTTGCAACCCTTAAGGAAGTAACTAGGTATGAGGGTTCTAGGTTAAGCTTATCTACCAAACAATAAGATATAAAAGAAAGGGACGCACCAGTATCAAATAGAAATCTAACTGACACACCATAAATCAAAAGCGTGCCTCCCAACACTGCTTTTCCTTTCTCCTGCGTTGTTGGTCTCGAGTAGCTGGCTCCAATGCAAACATTTCGCCTTTCCCATCCTTGGCAGGCTCCTTGCATTGGATCTTTTAGTGCCTAATCTGATCACAATTGAAACAATTTACTCCTTTCTTCTCAGTAGCATTCTTTCCCTTGCATGTCCGACACTCATGGACATAACGTCATTTCTTGTCACACTTGTAACAGACCACTTCTGCCTTTCCCTTCTTAACAGCTTCACTCTTCTGAGCCCCTTTCTTATGGAAAACTTTCTCTTCTGACCGTGCCCCACCTAGACTACTTTGGCCTTATTTCTTTCAAGAAAAGCCTGCATCTCTTCATTCCTCAAAGCCATCTCAACAACAACATTACTTGGATCCCTAATATGCGATAACAGGGCCTTTGCAAGTTCAGGCTTCAACTCACGAATGAACTTTTCATTCCTCTTAATCACAATATCGATCGTAGCATAGCCATATCTCGCTAGCTCCTCAAACCTTGTCGCATACTCAAGCACAATCATATCCCCATTCTCTAACTCAGCGAACTTCCTAAGTAGAGTGGACTTAGCAATCTCGGACATAAACCATTCTTTGATCCTTCTTCTGAACTTAGCCCATGTCATATTCTCCTCATTGACTCCACCAGCCACACTGTTCCACCAATACAGTGCTGCTCCTTGTAGCTGTCTAGAAGTGGGTCTCCTCTTTTGCTCATCATTAAGCCCTAAGTCAGCGAAAATCTTCTCGCAATGAAGAAGCCAGTTCTCTACTTCAATTGCGTCTTCAGTCCCAATGAATGGCTTTCCTCCCAGCCGAGCATAATCTCTACTCAGAATAGCATAGTTATTCACCATTGGAGCTTCTTGCTTTCCTCCTCCAGCATTTCCTCCAACTACTCTAGCATCAATACCCGCCTACATCATGTTGACAAAGAACTGATACATTGCTCCCATGTCAGCTTGCGGGACTCCAGCACCCACATTTCCAGTTTGTGCCTGACCTTGGTTCCTCCTTGTATTTGGTCTAGCGTTTCAATTAGTTGTGGTGCTTCCTCAACCAAGGTCTAGCTTATACTTATACATCGCAAATACAAGTACGTTATTATAGCATTATCCCATACCCCGATCTTACCTCTAATTCCTTAGGATTATATTTTCAAAAATCATTTTTGTTTAAAGTTTTTCATAAACCTATGCTCTGATACCAAGTTATCACATCCCTTATCCGAAGGCTCGAAGATAAGCGCTATAGATGCTGCAGTCATCTATAGTATTAACTTCCAGTAACCAAATACGGTAATGTTAGTGGTATCCATAATATCAAAAGCACTTGAATATGAAATAAAATCATAGATTAAAACACTTTTCTGATTACATTTCAAAAAAAATTTCATATCCAAGTTACATAATCCCATACGCTATTCAGGTTCAGATCAAATATAATTATTACATAAATACGCCAAGAGCGACATATAAAGATGCCCCCTTGGTTGACCAGAGTACGATATAGTCATATCTGACTTAATACAACACAACAAAACAAACAAACAAACAAGACAACTCCTAAATAGCTATACATCAGTCTCCTTCTCGTCTCCGGAAGCTTTATTCGTCCACCTACTAAAACCTGAAAAAATCAAACTCTCAATCTACTCAAATCAGTTATGAGCACTCGAGGGATTAAGGGGAAAACATAAACTTTGAGTCAGATATAAAGCATGGTGTGAATAATACTATTACATCTCGGTTTTCTAATATTAAGTGAGACCACGCGGCTTAGCGGAAAGGGTTTCCCCTCACTAATATCCCTTTAAAACATATCTTTTTGCAAACCAAAATCCTGCAACCAAACTGGTTAATAAAACTAATTATCTCAATAATAGCAAATATAATATATGCTCAAAACAGGTAATAAATGGACCAGCTGTCCGAATAAAATGTAGTTTTGTTTGGGTAACTACTAACCTTTGGATGACTCGGGCCTGCTAGACAAACTAAACAAATTATCTAACACCTATTAGACATACTTCTGGACGGTCTGTCATTAACTTACTTCTCTAAGGGTCACCTGATCCTAATGGTTTTGTGTGCTCACCAATAACCTATCCTTCTTTTCTGTACATATATATTCCTTTCTGTGTGTAATCATCGTTTAAGTCTTACCTATGACTAAGCCCTACACACTGGAATTTTGGACTAAATTAGCTTGGGGCTAATAGCTAATGTATAGGGCGCGACCCTATACTAGTCCCATCTGGTATACAAATGTCTGAGTCATTTTACTTAGGGTTAACTGCCCTTTAAATTTCCTTGAAAACTTTTTCAAAATTATTTCATCCCTTTAAATCATACTTATACAAGGAAAATAAACTATTTTCTTTACTCAAATCTCTTTGCCATGATATATGCTTTCCTCAGAACATGGTTGATGAAAAAATTCAAAACCTTTGTTTAAAATGTTAAATAATCTAATTCGAAACAAATGAAAGTACCCCTTTCGAAACCATTGAAAGTACCCCTTTCGATATAAGAAAACTACTTTACTTAATAACCTTAGGCCTAATGGCCAAACATACCTTCCAAAACCATTGACAGTAGTCCTTTCGAAAACATTGAAAACACCTTCTTCGAAAGCTTTACAAAACTTAGACATCCTCTTTTAAAATCCTTTAAATATGCCTTTCAAAACCATTGGAAACCTTCCATTTAAACTGAGGTAAACCTTTCGAAAATACTGGAAACCATTCCTTTTGAAACCTTTTCTAGTTACCTTTCGAAAGCATTAAAGTGTACTTCTTAAAACAAACCTTTCGAAAGCATTAGGTTCAAGTTAAAACATGTGGAAAACCTTTCGGAACCACTCCTTTTGAAACCTTAACTTTCATAGTATCAAAAAGGGTCTTAAACAACTAAGTCGAAAGCAACTCTTTCAAAAGCAATTTCCTAAGTAAAGAAGTGGATGGTGTCAAAACCTATCCCTTCAAAAGTAGTGGAGAAGCGACTCTAATTTTTAAAACAAAGGGACTCTTTCGAAACCAAGCTGGGTCGAAAGAAAAAAGGTGACAACCTGGGTTTCGACCTTATCGAAAACATTTACTTTAAAAACAAAGGCGCAACCTCATTCGAAGGCATTATTTCTTTAAAACCATGGACCAAGTCGAAAGCTATCTTATTCGAAACCATTCTTTGCGAAAGCAAAGCAGACGCATTTCCATTTAAAAGCCATAAAAGGTTTCGACCCCTTCGTAACCCCTTGTTTCGACCCTATACCTTTCGCCTATGTCCAATTCACTACGTACCAAGTCTTTGATACCATGTGCATTGGTTTCGATCAGGTTGGAGGCGGAGGTACTAAGTCGAAAGGTGGCTGTCGAAGATGATGAAGCATCGAACCTTATAAAATCTGATTTTAACTTAAAAAGGTAATTCTTTTCAACAAACCTGCTTATTTGTCATCTTATAATAGGTTGCCTTAACTTTTCAAAATCTTTTCTAAAAGGTGCTGCCGAATTTCAGAGCTTGACATTTTAAAACATTTGAAAATTGCCCCTTCTCCTTTTATAAACATATAAAATACTTAAATCCCATACCTTAAATAATTTTATATATTAACTAAAACACTTAAGAAAATTCTATAAAAATTCTCAAAAATCACTTTTAATATGTTTTCTAACATATTTAAATTTCTTACCCAAAACTATCATATTATAGCCGTAATTAATTTTAAACCCAAAATACCATTTTCTTCACCAGAAAATTCATAATAAATCCACATCAATTCAGAAAATAATGAAACTTGAAACCTATCTCTAAAATATCATTTCTGACCATACAATAAAATCGCAAGGCATTTGGATGTCTTTTGATAGGTTTTTCAATCCAAAACATGTCATAAAGTCAATATGGATAAGCATAATTCGTCAACAAGCATATATATCTAATTATCATTCAAAACTTTGCAATATACTTTGCAAAATCATTCAGGTCTAATCTTAGAAACCGAAAACATCAAAATATGAGATGTAACATATTACTCACCTTTAACTTTGTTGTTAAGGAGTTGAGATTTGATCTTGGATTAAATTTTAATCAAGCTTTTCCTCTTGATTTAGCTTTTATTCCCCTTACTCTTCTTTACTGGTGGCCGACCTCTAGGTTTAGTGTTTTAGATTGTGAATGTGAGAAATGTTATGATATGAAGGGTTTAGGGTATACGAATGTTGTTTGTTCCTATATTGCACCTTATCTAATTCCCCCTCCTATTTCATTTTAAACCCATTTAATTCATTACTTAACTAGGCGCGGCTACCCTTTATTAATCACAAATCTTAATCTCTTAACCATTTACATTATTTCATTTAATTTAACTAATTAAATGTCCTAAATAATGTTATTCAAAATTAGGGTCGTTACATTTAGGAATACACATAAGGTATAAATAGGACTTATCACATAATAGAAAGTACTCTGTACCAAATTGTTACCTTAGCTCTAGTGGACCCCCAAATTCTTCAGTTCTCTCTTATTGCCCTTCCAAGCATATTCCCAATTTCGTGAATCGTTTCATCTTCAGCCCGACGTTCAGATTCTATCGACAACCTACTTGGTAAAAATGCCGGATAACACCTATGAATTCTAAAGTGATTTTAAATCCAATCTAAAGGTGTTTTAAATAAAATCCTTTATTCTTTGATTGGTTTTGAAAATTTTTGAATTTGATATTTACGTAAATTAGAGTATATCAAATATACCCTTATATATATATTTGTTTATGACCGTTACTTGTTAAATTAAATTTAAAGAATGAAACCTCTTAATTCCTTCTCTTAATTAAATTTAATAATGTATTAAATGACATTGATGATTTTACATTAATTAAAGTATATCAAATATTCTTTTATATATGTATTTGTATGTGACTGTTATTTATTTAATTTAAATTAGGGAAGGAAACTTTTCATCTCATTCTCTTAACTTATTCAATTAATGAGGGGATGTATAGTTTTAGTTAGAGAGAGAGAAAACTTTTCATTTCTTTACCTTAAATTAAATTGAATAATTTACTAAATGACATTAATGACCAAAATTATACTTAGCAAATGTGTAACGACCTGGAATTTAATCACTTTAAATATGAATGTCTAATATATTTTTAAATAATTAATTAGTAAATTTATAATTCAAATTGAACTCTTTTGAATAATAATTGATGACGGTGAAGTTGTTTTGGAATTTGGATTACAGTAATAAATAGTTTAAATAAAAATCGAAAATGTGACCGAAAATCTTTTTTCGAATTTTCGACTTTTCACCATCTAAAAGTTGTGTACACAAGAGTAGATATTACACACACTTATATAATGACATATGAAAATTGTTATGGTTAACAAGGGGTAAAATAGTTTGTTTAAGGTAAATGGTAAAAGTTGACTTTTCCTTTTAAAAAATAAAAATAAAAAGGAAAAGATGTAAAAGGTATTATCACATCACAAGATGCGATGAAGTGATGATGTGTATGGTGAGGTGGAGCTTGCGTGTTCAACAAAGGAAGGAGGATGGAGTGATGTTGTGGCACAATATGTATGGAGGGTAAGGAGTTAAGGGTGGAATGGTAATTTTCTTATTTTGATTTATTTAAAAATAAATTTACCTTTCTAATTTTCATTTCCACCTCACTTTATTCATTTCAAAATCCTCTCTTCTTTTTCAAAAGCTCCATTCTCCATTTTCATGGCTTCTTATAGTTTTAAAATTTTAAAAAATCTTACATTTTCCATTTTTAAACCTTTAAACCAAACATAAATATACCTCTTACCATTTATAAATCTCCTCCCTTCCAAAACAAGCCCAAAATCCCTCCCCCCCCAAGCTAGGCCAAGCCCTCCTCCACCAAGGCGATCCTATTTGTCCCCTTTAGGCCTCCAAAAATATAATTTTTACCAAGAAAATCTAAGATCCGATGTTGTGAGCAAGTAGTTATAATTTTTAGTTTGGATTTCATTAAGTTTTAGTGAGTATAGCTCACCTTTTTAGTTAAAGTTTTAAACTTTATTTTGTTGCTTAACTTCGTTATTGATTGTTGATTGTTTGGGTGAGAAATAATGTTGATTGTATTTACTTGTATGCATGTATATGTGATGGTTGTTATGGACTTGGAAAAGGAAGTCAAAATTTAAGTTATGGTTTAAAAGATATAATTTTACTTGTTGAATGATGTTATGGTATGTGTATATATGTTGTTACTCAAGTATATGATATTGTATGCTAAAGAAAAGTTAACACTTGAACTTGTAGATGTGTGATCTCGAGATCCCTTGGTTTAAACTTGTTTTGTTTACTTTATTTTCTAGAAAAGTTTACAAGTTTTCAAACTTTACTTTTTTTATTCTTAAAAACATTATACTAAGTTTATAAAGTAACTTAAAGATAAAGGGTAAGATTTAAAAGGGGTATTGGGTATGTAAAACTAGTTTTGAAATAAGGTATCCATAGCGATAGTCGCTATAGATGTAGTTCAAAAAATGAACACATTGTGTAAATTAAAAGTATTTTAATTTTAAGAATTTTTGAAAAGTATTTCAAACATATTTTTAAAAGGTAATTATAACTTATTATTTAAGTAAAGGTTAAATGATTATTTAATTAATTAACTAAAAATGATTAGTACTTAATTATTAATTAGGAGAACGTACTTAATACTTAATTATTGATTAAGTTAGATAATTATAATTAGTTCATTAAGTAAAGGTTAATTATTTATTAATTAAGTAAATATTAATTTTCTAATTAATTATTATTTAAGTAAGGTTTAATTATTTAATTAAATATTAATCAATTAAGGTTTAATTATTAATTAGTTATTAATCAGGTAGAGTTTAATTATTTCTTATTTAATTTTCAAATTAGGATTTAATTAAGATTTAATTAGGATTTAACTAAGATTTAATTATTATTAACTAAAGAGTTTAATCTTATCCTTAATTAATTAAATAAAGGTTTTAATTTTTAATCACTTTATTTCCAAGGATTAGTTTGTTTTTAAAAAAAGCAGCTTCCTTTCACTAAGAATGGTTTAAATACATGGGATTCTCTTCGACTTTGCCATTAAGTGGCCAAAAAAATATGAATAAGTTATACTAAAATATTCAGGATTTATTGGAAGTAATTCATCTTGTATTTATTACTAAATGCTGATGAGTAGACTTCCTCTATCTGTGAGATCTAGAACCTTGATTTTCTAGGCGAGGGATGGAGAAGCCGAAATGTTGAAAACATGATAACTACAAGGGAGTTAGTTTCAATAAATGGGCTATGATAAATTAAGTACATGAAAGATATTTCATTGTATACTTAACACCAAAGTAAAAGGTATGGAAACTCATCTCTATCGCAAGAAGTAAGAATGTAAGTCGAGTCAAGGTTAGTTTCTAACTTGTCTAATTGCGTTATTAATCAAGGGACAATGCTATTTGAAATCGAAAAGAGGGGATAAGTATAGGATGTCTTTTTCTCTAGATATGAATCTATACATATCCTAGATAGTGGTGTCGTCCACTATCGATAACTTGACCATTTTAAAATTATCGAATGTTGGTTCGAAGAGACCGAGATCGGATAGCATGAGTTACTCGAAAACCACATCGAACCAACGTAAGCGTTCGAATTGGAACATCTTGAAGAAGATAGAATCGAATACAAAGATCTTTGAAGTACAAGGACTACTTACTACTAATCCTGAGGGTGATTCCAAAATAGATGTAGTAGAAGTAGTGCCTTCAGCTTGTTCATATATTAGTACTTACTACTAATCCTGAGGGTGATTCCAAAATGGATGTAGTAGAAGTACTTACTACTAATCCAGATGTTTGTGAAGGAATGAGGGAAGGTTTCCAAGGAAAGATGACAGCCCATTTTAAGGGTTCTTTCATGGATTTGGTAGATATGGCTCTGAGATATGAGGTTGTAGAGAAGAAAAAGCCGGCAGCAATTCCCAACAACAGTAGCAACAATCCAAACAAAAGGAAGTTTAACCTGAACTGGAAGAAGCTGGGGAAGGGGAAGTCGAAAGGAGAACAAGGGAACAAATTTAAAAATGTTGAGTGCTTTTAGTGCAAGCAGAAGGGCTATCTGGCCAGGTATTGTAATATTTTAGAATCCTTAAAGCAGCAAGGAGGACCTATCTCTCCAATGGTTCAAATAACATATTGCTACAACTGTTAGCAGCCAAGGCACATGTGAAGGATTTCCCACTTATAAAAAACAGACACCATGTCAAAGTGTATGCTGTCAAGGATGAGCCATCCACCTCGGCTGATGTGAATGGAAATGGAGTTCTTAAAGGTAGTTTGATGATTAATGGAATTTTGGTTAGAGTATTGTTTCATACATGGGCATTTCATAGTTTCATTTCTTTAGAATCAGTAGAAAAACTACAACTTTCCCCTAGGATTGTAGACACCCCTATTTGTGTGTCTAACCCCATAAGAGGTACCACTAATCTGTGCATGATGTGTGAAGATCTGCAAATTTCTTACCTTACCCACCATTTTTCATGTAATCTATTTGTCTTGGATTGTAAGGGGTTTGATATTATACTCGATATGGATTGGTTATCAGGGAATGAAGCTATTTCGGATTGGGTTGAGAGAACATTATTTTTAAAAACTAAATTGAGGAATTTTATTAAACTGTCGTGTGATGATCAAGACAAGTGTATGAGTTGTTTTTTATGCCTTAGAATAATCCCAAGAAGAGTTAGGGTCGATAAAAGTTGATAAAGAGTTCCCTAATATTTTTGAGTCGGTTAACAGTCCACCTCCCCATAAGGAGATTGAGTTTTATATTAACCTAATTCCTTATTCAAGACCCATAATTCAACCCATTCGAACGGTGGCCCTGACAGAGAAGGAGTTAAGAGATCAAATCGATGATTTGTTGAGGAGGTGACTGATTAGACCAAGTCGTCCGAGTTAGGGATCAGCTGTAGCTTTTGTGGTAAAATCGGATGGTTCTTTAAGACTGTGTGTGGATTATAAGGAGTTAAATAGGCAGATCAATCGGAATAAGTATCCCTTACCCTGCATAGGCGACCTTCTTAACCAACTTCACTGCGCGTGAGTATTTTCCCAGATGGACCTGGCTACCGGATTTCAACAGCTGAGTAGCGGATGATAGTATACCCCTTACCGCGTTTAAAGGGCCGGACTTTTTCTTTGAGTGGTTGGTTATTCCTTTTGGTCTAACCAATGCACCCGTGTATTTCATAGAACTTATGAATCACATTTTTAGGGATGTTCTCACCAAGTTCATGTTTGTCTTTATAGACGATATCCTTATCTACTCTAAGACCAAGGAAGAGCACAAACATCATTTGGAAGTGGTGTTAGAAACATTAAGGAAACAAGTTCTTAAGGAAAATTTTTCGAAGTGTCAAATTGGCAGTCAATAGTAATGTTCCTAGGATATATTGTGTCGAGAGATAGTTTCTCAGTTTATCCAGCAAAGGTAGCGACTGTTCAAGAATTGAAGATGCCACAGACTCCTACTGAAGTTCAAAGTTTTTTTGGCCTAGCCGACTTTTACAGGAGATTCATCTAGGACTACTCCAAGATCACCTCACACCTAACCAAGTTAACGAAGAAGGATGAGAAGTTTCTCTAGACTCCAAAGTGTGAAGAAGCCTTCGTTGTATTGAAGAGGAGTTGGACCAGCGCTCCAGTTTTACCCATTCTGGATGGAAGTAGAGGATTGACTGTCTATACCAATGGTTGTGGAGTGGGTTTAGGTGTAGTTTTGATGCAGACGGGAAGGTGATTGCTTATGCTAGCAGGCTGCTAAAGTCTCATGAGAAGAATTATGAAACACATGATTTGGAATTGTTAGCTGTCTTGTTTACATTGAAGATGTGGAGACATTACTTGTTAGGTGAAAAGTTCGAGCTTTTCATGGATCATAAGTCCCTGAAGTATCTTTTCATGTAAAAGGATCCGAACTTGATGCAGCAGCGGTGGTTAGAATTTCCAACAGCCTACGATTTGGATATACTCTATATGCCAGGAAAAGCAAATGTGGTAGTGGATGCTCTAAGCAGGAACGCAGTCCTGGCTCTCTTGGAAGTTACTTCGACTCTTTTGGAAAAGACTGTGAGCAAACAAAGGGAAGGTAGTCTTATGGTTGAATTTATTCAAGGAATTGAAGAGGGTTGAAGTTCAAATTTTAAGATTGACAGCTGTGGTGCTTTGAGGATTAATGGAAGGTTATTTGTTTTAGACGTTGATGGACTTAGACATGAAGTTTTGAAGGAATTCCATAAATCAAAGTTGAGTATCCACCTTGGGGTCAATAAGATGCACATGGATATGAAGGGAGTATTTTGGTGGCCCGAAATGAACAGGGATATCCTTATCTATCCGAGCAGATGTGCGAACTACCAGCCGATCAATGGTGATTACCAAAGGAGTGCTGGGTTATTACTACCAACGGAGATTCCCAATTGGAAATGGGAATAGATATCCATTGGTTTTATTGATGGACTACCCAGATCAAGGAAAGAGAATGAAGGTGTTTGAGTCATTGTGGATCCCCTAAAATAGAGTGCTCATTTTATTTCGGTAAAGCCAACAAGGGCCGCAACAACATTGGCTGAGATTTATATAAGAGAGATCGTCCGATTACATGGAGTTCCAGTGAGCATAGTAAGAGATTAGGATCCTATCTTTACCAGCCAGTTTTGGGAGGCATTACAAGTTGCGTTGGGAACAAAGCTAAGTCTGAGTACTGTCTACATCTTTTAAACCGATGGTCAAACTGAGAGGGTGAACCAAATCTTAAAGGATCTGTTGAGAGCATGTATCTTGGACTTTGGAGGATCTTGGGAAGATCATCTGCATTTGGTGGAATTCTCCTACAATAATAGTTATCAAGCCAACATTGGCATGGCACCCTATGAATCTCTTTATGGATGGCCATGCAAGTCACCAGTGTGTTAGGTGGAGACCGGGACCAGATATGATTCATGAGGCTAAAGAGAAGGTTGTAGTAGTCAAGAGAAGGATGAAGGAACCCCAAGATTGACTGAAGAGTTATGTAGATCGGAGGCGAAGGGTTTTAGAATTTGCAGTCGAAGACTTTGTGTTTGTAAAGATTTCGCCGATTAGAGGAGTTATTCGATTTGGGAAAGCTAGGAAGTTGGCACCAAGGTATGTTGGACCTTTTTGAATTCTTGAGAGAATTGGGTTGGTTGTTTATAGAGTTGAGTTACCGAAGAGGTTGTCGGGGGTTCATAATGTTTTCCATGTGTCCCATCTGAGGAAGTATGTGCATGAACCATCACTGATTGTGGACCCGTCTGTTAAAGAAGATTTGGAGGTGGAACCAAACTTGGCCGTGATCAAACATTCAGTTTGTATTATGGATCGGGATGAGAAGAGATTGTGTAATAAGGTCGTAAGGTTGGTTAAGATTCAGTGGAGTGAAAATCTCAAAGACTGTACTTAGGAGACAAAGGATACTATGAGGGAAGCTTATCCTGAATTGATGCTAGGAAAGATGTTTGCTTGTTGTATGGATTGTGTATGAACTATTTGTGATGTAGTTGCTTAGTGTTTATCATTCATATGGGTTTCATGATATAATATAAGCCCTTTTGAGTTATTTTTTGGGTGTAAATTTCATGATAAAATTCTTTTAAAGGGTAAGAATGTAACGACCCAGAATTTAATCACTTTAAACATGAAAATTTAATATGGTTTTAAGTAACTAATTAATGGATTTTATAACTCAAATAAAACTCTTCGAATAATAATTGATGATGGTGAACCTATTTTATTTCAAAGGAAAATCGAAAATGTGACTGGAAATCATTTTTCGAATTTTCGACTTTTCACCATCTAAAAGTTGTCGGAAACATTGTGTACACAAGAGTAGATATTACACGTATTTACATAATGATATACGAAAAAAAAAGGTTAATAAGGGGTAAAATAATTTACTTATGGTAAAAGTTAAAAGTTGACTTTTCCTTTTAAAAATACAATAAAAAGAAAAGGATGTAAAAGGTATTATCACATCACAAGATGTGATGAAGTGATGGAATGTTTGTAAGGGGAGGTGAACTTGCATGTTCAACATGGAAAAGAGGATGGAGTGATGATGTGGCAAAATATGTGTGGAGGTTAAAGAGTTAAGGGTGGAATAGTAATTTTCTTATTTCAATTTACAAAAAAAATTCCTTTTTTAATTTTCATTTCCACTTCACTTTATTCATTTCAAAATCCTCCCTTCTTTTTCAAAAGCTCCATTCTCCATTTTTGTGGATTCTTAGGGTTTTAAAATTATAAAAAATATCTTAACTTTTCCATTTTTTAAACCTTCAAACCAAGCTTAAATACACCTCTTACCCTTTATACACCTCTTCTCTTCTAAAACAAGCCCAAAACCCCTCCCCTCCAAGCTAGGCCGAGCCCTCCTCCACCAAGGCCGAACCCATTTGTCCCCTTTAGGCCTCCAAAAATACAAATTTTACTAAGAAAATCTAAGATCCGAGGTTGTGAGCAAGTGGTTGTGATTTTTAGTTTCTGATTTCATTAAGTTTTAGTGAGTAAAGCTCACCTTTTTACTTAAAGTTTTAAACTTTATTTTGTCGCTTAACTCGATTGTTAATTGTTGGTTTTCTGGGTGAAAATATTGTTGATTGTATTTACTTGTATGCATATATATATAAATATGTGTATATATATATATATGTGTGTGTGTGTGTGTGTGTGTGTTTTGGTTGTTATGGACTTGGAAAAGGAAGTCAAAATTAAGTTATGGTTTACAAGTTATAATCTTACTTGTTGAATGATGTTATGGTATGTGTATATATGTTGGTGCTCATGTATATGATGTTGTATACTAATGAAAAGCTAGCACTTGAACTTGTAGATGTATGACCTCCAGATCCCTTGGTTTAGACTTGTTTTGCTTACTTTATTTTCCAGAAAAGTTTTAAAAGTTTTCAAACTTTACTTTTTAGTTTTCAAAAACTTTATACTAAGTTTATAAAGTAACTTAAAGGTAAAGCGTAAGGGTTTAAAAGGAGTATTGGGTATTTAAAATTAGTTTTGAAATTATGGTATCCATAATAATTGTCGCTGTGGATGGAATTCGTAAAACGAACACTTTTGTGTAAATTAAATGTGTTTTCATTTTAAGTAATTTTTAAAAGTATTTCTAGCATATTATAAGTATTAAAAGGTAATTATTACTTATAAATTAAGTAAAGGTTAAATGATTATTTAGTTGATTAATTAAGTGAAGGTGATTACTACTTAGTAATTAGTTAGGAAAAGGTAATTAGTACTTAATTATTGATTAAGTAAGATAATTATAATTAGTTAATTAAGTAAAGGTTAATTATTTATTGATTAAGCAAAGATTAATTTTTTAATTAATTATTGTTTAAGTAAGATTTAATTATTTACTAATTATTAATCAGGTAGAGTTTAATTATTTCTTAATTATTAATAAAGTTGGGATTTAATTAAAATTTAATTAGGATTTATTTAAGATTTAATTATTATTAAATAAAAATTTTAAAATTATTCTTAATTAATTAAATAAAAGTTTTAATTTTTAATTACTTTATTTTCAAGGATCGGTTTGTTTTAAAAAAAACAGCTTCCTTTTACTGAGAATGGTTTAAATACAAGGGATTCTCTTTGTTTGTGCTATTAAGCAACCAAACAAATATGAATAAGTTATACTAAAACGTTGACACGTTTTATTGGAACTAAGTCATCTTGTATTTAGTACTAAAAGTTGATGAGTAGACTTTGCTCTATTTGTGAGATCTAGAATCTTGATATTCTGGGAGAGGGATAGAGAAGCCGAAATGTCGAAAAGGTGATAAATACAAGCTAGCTAATTTCGATAAATGGGTCATGTTAAATTAAGTATATGGAAGATATTTCATTGTATACTTAATGCTAAATGCCGAGGTATGGAAACTCGTCTCTATCGCAAGAAGTAAGAATGTACATCGAGTCAAGGTTAGTTTCTACGTTATACGATTGCATTGTTAATCAAGGGGTAGTACTATTTGAAATCAGAAAGTGGGGATAAGTATAGGATGCCTTATTTTCCAGATACGAATCTATACACATCCCAGATAGTGGAGTCATGCACTATCGATAACTTGACCCTTTTAAAATTATTGAATCTTGGTTTGAAAAGACTGGGATCAAATATCATGAGTTATCTGAAAACCACTTCGAACCAACGTAAGCATTCGAATTGGAACATCTTGAAGATGACAGAATAAAAGACGAAGATCTTTGAAGTGCAGGGACTACTTGCTACTAATCCTTAGGGTGATTCCAAAATGGATGTAGTAGAAGTAGTGCCTTAGGCTTGTTCATGTCTTGATCAACTTGTATGGACGAATGTTAGCATTGCATTGCCGCTTGGAGGGCAGTGTTAGCATTCTAAGTAGGATTGCTAAAGAAAAGGTAAAGCGTAGCCTTAAGCCCCACATCCAGAAATGACTAAAATAGGGGATATGCAGTAGGGCTATGTGGGTTGCATCTATTAAGGTATAGTGACCACTCGATCTAGATTAATATTTTTATATTATTATGCTAGTGACCCAGGTACGATTGTTGATCACAACCGAGGTGGTGATATATTCGGTACTATCCAGTGAGGGGTATGTTATCCCACCTTTTGGTCAAGGCTGGAATATCAACGAATTGGCAAGGAACGATCGATATCAGGATTGGGGATTGACTAGAATTAAGGCTGCGATGGATGTCGTCGAAATTTGACCGGGCTCCGATCCAGACGGAATCGATTGGAGGTGATAATCAATGTTAGTAAAGGCCACATTCCAAGTTTCAGGTAAATCGGAGTTCATATGGAGGAAATATGATCGATACAAGATGGCAAGAATATGTAGTTCGTATCCATCGGTGAACTGGGGCAATGACCATTTCGAATCCATCAGGTTCGTATCCATCGGAATGGCATCGCCTCAGTGTGTTCGTATCCATCAGGTTTAGCACCTTCGTATCCATGAGAAGCCATCAGAGTTCGCGTCCATCAGGTAAGGCTTCGTTCGTATTCATCTGTGTCTAGCTTCGTATCCATATGATTGGCCCTTTGTGCGTTTTTCTTGTCGATTGATAAAACCTCGCATAACATTATTTCGTATCGATCAGATAGATCGATACGAAACACACTCCTGAAATCGATACAAAGAATGGTACGATGCAAGTAGTTGGATACAGATGCAAAGCAAAGTTATCGGCACAAAAGAACGAAAAATATGGATGCGAGCGCGAATCAAGAGAAGAAGCATTCATAGCGGCGAAGGACATGCCTGGTTCGAAGGAAGAAACCTTCAACTCGGCACGCAAAGCGGATCGACCCAAGGAATTCGCAATACATCATCGCACACGCACGTGCCTCGATCGAATCGAACAGGTGGATACGAAGCATGGATTCGAACGCAACAGGGTCCACAAAAGAGTAATCTCGTATCGATCCTATCTCACGCACCGTTGATCCAAATGCAATGAAATTTTCACAGCAGCTTGCATACAAGGTAAAGAACAATCCTGCCAAGTTTCAGCTCGATTAGATCATTTCTTGATGGATATGAAATTGCTTTGTATCGATCGTAGATCGAGTCGAAACTTGGTGGGGTTGGTCGCGTGGGCCCCCTCACATGCCAGAAGAAGTCTCCCGAAGTTTGGGCGCGATATCAGCTTCCTACGCCTATAAATAGCCCCTTGAAGCCTACAGAAAGATCTTTTTGCCATTAAACGTCCAGACTCTACCGGATTCAATTCAACTTCTTCCCATTGCTGTTATATTCGAATTCATTCATTGTATCTGCTGTAATCATTTGTAACCAGCAAAGAACATCAATAAAAGATAAAAAACCTTGAAGTGGACGTAGGCCGGAGATAGCCGAACCACTATAAATTGTGTCACTGTTCTTTATTTCTGGATTGCTGTTTGTTGCTTGCTTAGATCTGAGATTTGTGTTTGAATATTGTTGATTTGTATTCATACACTAGTGCTTCCAAAATACTTGGGGTTTGTGACCATTTTTGGCGCAAACACTTTGGTGCTTTCACTGAGAAGGACTAGCACCCGCTACATTGGATTGAAGTTCAGATTTGGAAAGCGTGAAGAGTTGAGATTCAAAAGACAATGACTCGACAAACAAGACAGAGAGCTGAGAGAAGTCAACAAGGAGGAAGTTAAGAGGCATCCTCCGGAGCTGGAGAAGGACAAGCTTCGATTTACATTACTAGAGACGAAATGGAAGCTATGGCAAATTCATTGCATGAGAGGTTGTTGAAAAGTCAACAGGATATGATGCAGGCTTTCTTCGAGCAGATGAGAGCTGTAGGGACACAGAACCTTGGACCAGCTACAACGGCTGTGAATGTGGAACAAGGAGCTAGGGCTATGGAACCCAATGGAGTACAGAATACAGAACCAGAAGGCAATCAACAAAGGCTTGGGGGCAGGCCCGCAGGATCCAATGCAGGGGGACCTTTGGAAGGAGTTCAACAGGCTAGAGCCAACATCGCTGCTAATGAACCACATGAAGAATATGTGCCGGAGTTCCCTCGGGAGCATGGGGGGAAACCCCTGACAAACAATGCTGGATTAATGGAAATCATTAGGAAGACTATGCGTGGAGGTTTGACCAATAGAGATTTGGAAGGAGTGAACAGGAGTCCGTTTACTCAGGAAATCAGGACAGCTCAGAATCCACCCAAGTTCAAGTTACCTAGCGTGGAAGAATATAATGGCAAGGCTGACCCGACTGATCACTTGATGAGATACACCAGACACATGGAAGTACTGGGGGCATCAGAGGAAGTGATGGCCAGATGTTTCCCGTTGTATTTGACAGATCTAGCTGCAATGTGGTTCAGGTAGCTGGAAGAAGGATCTATCAGGACTTGGAAGGAATTGGTGGATAGGGTTTTGGGACAGTTTCGGGTTCATATCAAAAGGCCTAAGAACGTGATGACGTTAACATCGGTAAAGAAAAGGACGGATGAATCGCTTAGAGCATTTCTAACTCGATTCAATGCGGCAGTTGCTTCGGTGGATCGGCCGGATCCATCGATGGTTTTAATGGCAGCAGTATCGGGAGTTAGAGAGGATTCAGATTTCAAGGTATCTCTAATACGAGACCCACCTCTGGATCTCGGAGAATTCTTTCATGAGGCTGAGAGGTTCCTCCGACAGGAAGATGCATGTTCAGATTTAAAGTTAAAGGAAGTGAATGCAACTGAGGGTGGAGGACCATGCAGTAGAGGTTCGGATAAAGATAAAGAGAAAAGGAAGTTGGATGATGATTCTTAAAAAGCTAGGAAGCGATGGAAGGATTCAAAGTTTTCCACATACACGGGATTAAACGAGACACTGGAGCGGATATACATGGAAACCCGGAATCGCCTTCCTTACCGGAGGCCGGCTAGGAGAGAACCATCCGAGCGGGAAAGGGCATCAGGAAGGCACTGTCTCTTCCACGATTTGGATGGGCATGATACCAACAGCTGCAGGCACTTAATGGACATAATTGAGGAGCATGTGAGGAATGGACAATTGAGGCAGTATGTTGGGGCTCGGAATGCAGCGGTGGAGCAGGAGCAACCACCGCCTACCTTAAGCCATGAGGGTGTGAGGCCCAGGAATGGTGGTCGATTGGTCATCAATTGATCGGGATAATATGAAATAAGTAACAAACTATTGGCGAGCAACCAGGTCATTTACACATGTATGGGGACAGAGATGGCCCCTAGGCATGCTCTGAATGATGATAAACCGCGAAGCCATAGTTTGCGAAATCTGTCTTTTGTTTTGGACTGGACACTTGATTTTCTGGTTTGGTTTTGGAGTTTGGTTTGAACCCCCGATTTTGCTTGCTTTCTGTTTTGGATTTTCGTTTGGATGATCGGTTTTGGTTTTGGATGCTGGTTTGGATTTCTGATTTTTTTTGGTTTGATTTGGATTTTGGATTGGTTTTTGACTGGATTTTTGATAAACGGTCGTCGGGTATGGATTATGCCTGGCAAGGGGTGAGTCGTTTTGCCCAAACGCGGTAAAGTGACTCATTCAGGTCGTCGAGTATGGACTATGCCCGATAAGGGTCCGAAGAGACCAGGATTCGGCCTAGGACTTAGGCTCCATATTATCAATTATTGTTTCAGGTCGTTGAGTATGGACTATGCTCAACAAGGGTCTGGAGCGACCAGGATTCGGCTTAGGACTTAAGCCACAGTATTACTTACGTCCAAGGATACTGGACCACGGTCGTCAGGTGTTGATTGCGCCTGGCAAGAACCCGGAGAGGTTA
This sequence comes from Allium fistulosum, assembly GCA_030737815.1. Lineage (NCBI taxonomy): Eukaryota > Viridiplantae > Streptophyta > Magnoliopsida > Asparagales > Amaryllidaceae > Allium > Allium fistulosum. The sequence goes on along the minus strand of CM060907.1, from coordinate 1,110,501,660 downwards.
GCTCAACGTCCAGGGATACTGGACCACGGTCATCAGGTGTGGATTGCGCCTGGCAAGAACCCGGAGAGGTTAGCTCAACGTCCAGGGATACTGGACCACGGTCGTCAGGTGTGGATTGCGCTTGGCAAGAGCCTAGAGAGGTTATGGATTTGGATATCAACCCGGAGAGGTCCTGGATTCGGTTATTGGCTATTGACTAAGGATGGATTAAAACTCGGTTATCGAGTTTGGATGGGCATGGAACTGGCTATGGACTCTGGATATCAGATTCAGAGTTGTTCAAAACCCGCCTTATTATCATAAGGCATGTTTTGGGGGGCAAATGTTATCCCACCTTTTGGTCAAGGCTGGAATATCAACGAATTGGCAAGGAACGATCGATATCAGGATTGGGGATTGACTAGAATTAAGGCTGCGATGGATGTCGTCGAAATTTGACCGGGCTCCGATTCAGAAGGAATCGATTGGAGGTGATTATCAATGTTAGGAGAGGCCACATTCCAAGTTTCAGGTAAATCGGAGTTCATATGGAGGAGATATGATCGATACAAGATGGCAAGAATATGTAGTTCGTATCCATCGGTGAACTGGGGCAATGACCATTTCGAATCCATCAGGTTCGTATCCATCGGAATGGCATCGCCTCAGTGTGTTCGTATCCATCAGGTTTAGCACCTTCATATCCATGAGAGGCCATCAGAGTTCGCATCCATCGGGTAAGGCTTCGTTCGTATCCATCTGTGTCTAGCTTCGTATCCATATGATTGGCCCTTCGTGCGTTTTTCGTGTCGATCGATAAAACCTCGCATAACATTATTTCATATTGATCAGATAGATCGATACGAAACACACTCCTGAAATCGATACGAAGAATGGTACGATGCAAGCAGTTGGATACAGATGCAAAGCAAAGTTATCGGCACAAACGAACGAAAAATATGGATGCGAGCGCGAATCAAGAGAAGAAGCATTCATAGCGGCGAAGGACATGCCTGGTTCGAAGGAAGAAACCTTCAACTCGGCACGCAAAGCAGATCGACCCAGGGAATTCGCAACACATCATCGCACGCGCACGTGCCTCGATCGAATCGAACAGGTGGATACGAAGCATGGATTCGAACGCAACAGGGTCCACGAAAGAGTAATCTCATATCGATCATATCTCACGCACCGTTGATCCAAATGCAATGAAATTTTCACAGCAGCTTGCATACAAGGTAAAGAACAATCCTGTCAAGTTTCAGCTCGATTAGATCATTTCTTAATGGATACGAAATTGCTTCGTATCGATCGCAGATCGAGTCGAAACTTGGTGGGGTCGGTCACGTGGGCCCCCTCACGTGCCAGAAGAAGTTTCCCGAAGTTTGGGCGCGATATCAGCTTCCTACGCCTATAAATAGCCCCCTGAAGCCTACAGAAAGAAGATCTTTTTGCCATTAAACGTCCAGACTCTGCCGGATTCAATTCAACTTCTTCCCATTGCTGTTATATTCGAATTCATTCATTGTATCTGCTGTAATCATTTGTAACCAGCAAAGAACATCAATAAAAGATAAAAAAACCTTGAAGTGGACGTAGGCCGGAGATAGCCGAACCACTATAAATTGTGTGTCACTGTTCTTTATTTCTGGATTGTTGTTTGTTGCTTGCTTAGATCTGAGATTTGTGTTTGAATATTGTTGATTTGTATTCATACACTGGTGCTTCCACAATACTTGGGGTTTGTGACCATTTTTGGCGCAAACAAGGTAGGCCGGTCTTTTCTTGGTAGGAGGTCCATGTGTGGCCCTCGGTACATTTTATCTAAAGGTGTATTGTGGCAGGCGGTACCCCAATAGCCTTGTCATTGATGGAACCCAAATTCCGATAAGTGCCTTATACTTAGTTGTGCCTAAATATGTTGGAATATGAGATGCAAGCATTTCGGCTATGTTCTATATTTACTTTAACCCTAGATATTATCATAATATCATTGGATTTACTATAAAAGTATTGGGTTATTGGAAGGTAAAAACTCGTCTGCGTTTATGTGCAGCGTAGCCTTACGAGATACCCTTGTTTTTAGTGTTGTTATAAGTTAAATAAATTCAGTTGTTTGGATTTTATTCACAGCAGATCCATGTCTGACCTGGAGTTTTTCTTTCTTTCTCTACAACTTTTGGGTACTCAAATTTGTATGAGTAGCCAAGTATCAAGGTTCTCTGGGATGCATTTTGGAGGAGCATTGAGCATGTGACTTCAATGATATCTTGTTACATTCTTTGTTTTCCGCTGTGTATGTATATATTTTGTATCGGTATTATAGGGATAGGCAGTTATAACTGTCCCTGGCTGAAGTTGGTATTTGTGTAACTCTGATATTCATTTTGGGACTGATACCATGTACTATATTATGTTGACTATTATATGTGATTGCCTTGCGATGCGAGATTTTGTGTTTTATTCTCTTCTTGTCTTTTCTTTCTTTTTACTCCAATGGATTGTCTTTCAGACTATTAAATGATTGGCATATGAATACCGTAGGTGTATTACTTGTCGTCTTTAGGTGTAAGAAAGGCGGATCGTTACAAAATGTGCCCAAATATACTCTAGTGTAAATTATGTAAGTGCAACATATCATATTGTGTGCATAGTTAACGTGTACTAGTTGGTGTTGGGACTTACATCGCAAGGGACACATTTGCTATTTATATACGCACTGGCTGTCCAAAACATCATTTAAAATTATATATGTATACGTGTGTGTGTATATATATCTATGTATGTGTGTGTTTAAATATATTTCAAATATATATATGTATTGTTAGTGAATTATACAAAAAAATCTAAATTAATTCAAATAAGTCAACTATTAAGAATTCAAGATTTATTACCGTTTGATTTAGTAAAACAATTTGAAACAGACCTTAATCTATAAATCCAAATATAACCCATATGTATATGTTAATAATTTAAAGTAAGATAAAATATAGATATTTTATAAGTAGTAATAATTTGCCAAAAGTACATTTTATTTAATGACAATATTATGTTGATTTATGTTCATGTATACGTCAACACAATTTTCCTTTATTATTAGTATGTATAGATATAAAATACATAAAACATTTAATATTTTTTATGAAACCTTTTATTGTAAAATATTTTAAAATTATTTATTTAAATCCAATTTAAATGTTTTATCAATGTCATATATCGATACGTACATATATAGTTTTTATGTGTGCACTTTATCAAATACCAAAAGAATTCAAAAAAAAACCAAAACTTGTGAATAAAAGTTTAATAACTACTATTTCACATCAATTAATTTAACTAAGTTACAATGAATATAAATTAATTAAATTATGTGGTTTTTCGTAGCATTCATCATTACGGTTGTGCAACTCAAATGTGTAAATTCAATCAACGATTATTAACGAACAATTCGAATATTAACATTCGCATATCACCTTAGCTAGTGATGTGACAATTTGGCCCAATTTATCACTTACACATCTTCTTGGTAAAATCCAAATTTATTATTATAAACGGTATTCGTAGTAACGATTATTTACACTAATTCTCTTCTTCAAAACTGTGTCACTTTGGACTTATGGAATTTGGTTATGGTCAAAATTCCAATATCTTTCATATTCAGCTTTATAGTCCAGCCATAAATTTCTTGGTTCAGTAATAAAAATTATTGTTAACCTAACTACTCTAGCTAGAGATTTTGACTTTAAGTTGACTTTGGTTGACCATAATACTAACCCCACATAATCGAGGAGACGAATTCTCTCTTGAATAGTATTTCACTTCCAATACTTCCACTCAACCCAAGTATAGTCGTTCGGTGGACGCCGTGCTATGATTTACCTATTATTAAAGCAGAGGTATTGTATTGAAGATTGATAATATACTCAAGTCGGGAGAACTGTATAAATTAGTCACTTTGATATCTTCAGTTTGACCTTAGTTATATTAACTAGAGAAAACTATCGAGTGAGTGATTATGTAGTTATCCAATAACTATTAGTACTTAACCCCTTGGTGCCCCCAGTAGTCATAAGTAATACATTGCCCAACATTTGGAGAGCGTTACGCACTCTAGTCTCAATGGACGTATCAATATCCAGTCTCAATTCATCTTGACTGGGAATATTTAAAATGATATGCTTATTTTATTGTGATTAATCACTATGGTTACAACACATTGTAACTACTATCACAAAACATACCATTTATGGATTTTTCTATTAAATATGCTTTTCATAAGTTAAATAATTAATATAACACATTATATCAAGTATATAATAGAAAGAAAACACCTTTTATTTCGAACGAGATCGGTTATCGAGTTAGATATATGTAACAAATTACATAATTTCCCCTAGCGCATACCCTTAACTCTATTAATCTCCCTCTTGCACTTGGGGCCAATTATGGAATCTCTACCCCGTCCCTTCAATCCACTTGATGAGAACTGATTAAGTTAGACCCCTCGTGAATGAATTTGCTATGTTATTTTAATTGTCCATTATGTCAATAAACTCTGTCTGATGTTGATAAACTACCTTTAACATATGGAACAAGTCGAAGTATGTTTCTTAACTTCGACTAGGCTCTTATCATTGCATTATTTTATATAACAATGGTATAGTATTCTTGGTACTTGGAATCACCTCTACTCATTTATAAAATTTTTCATTTATATTATATACATTACTTTTATTACGATGCTTTTCAAGGGGATGTACTTAGCCTTTCGTTAAATCAGCCACAACCTTTTTTTTTGGAATATTTCCAACTTAAAGCTTCTTAGTTAAGGTTTAAACATGAATTTAGTATTGACATATTATACTCGATAACACTTATGTAGTTCATTTCTGACATTCATTCATAAAGGGTTTGTTATTTCTATAAACATTTCTCTAGTATTTCATAATTACTCGAGAATGCTCTAATCTACCATTAGTGATCTTAATTTATATTTCATATTTTATTCATGCATCAAATACATACGCAAAATATGATATTGAAGGCAATACAACATGTATGATATTTCCTATTATCAAGACATAAGGAATCCATCTTACAAGTTCTATATTAAACATTTTAATATGGTGTCTTTCCATATCATTTGGGACATTCCCAACATCCTTTATACTTAGTATATAAGATATAATTTACAAATCTAATATCAAGTATTAAACAACCAGACTATTATTGATTTTAACATAAGTACATCGTTAACAATCAGCAATATGGTGTTTATTTATAGTCTAGAAATATTATGTACCTTTTAGTGGTTCTTTGTTATGGACACATGCTTCCTCTATATTTTAACTGAAAATCAAACTATTCGATATTTATGTGAAAAATACTTATTCATTTCCGATGCTTATAAAATGATACTTTTGTATCATTTCTTGGATCATATCCTAAAACTCACAAACTCAATATTGCACCCACTCAATTCGGGTTACTTTGAGTTGTGTGCAAACAGTCCATTCTAAATCATTATTTAGAATTTTCCATTTTAGCGCATATGTACCAAAACAATAAGTCTTACCAAACGATAATTTTATAAGGAAATCCGAATTAACTTGAGTGTGTTGATTAATGGATCTAGTATGCTAATTTCTACAATTTAAATTTATGAGATTATTCTTATCAACATTGCTCATTAAATTCCAACTGCATTAGCCTTGCTCTTAAAGACATAGTTGCGGTTGATGGATCGCATTCCTTCGGGCATGACTACCAAAATCATATGATGAAGACATACTTGGAATACTTTTAAATTTGCGCATCATACCAAATCATAGAGTTAATACTCTTAATGGGTTAATTGACAACTGAGGATTATCTACTCTCGATATTGATAAGAAACTCATAGTCTCTCTTCAATGTGCGATAATATTTATTAGACATTCTAATGCATTGTGTTCATTCAGGTTTGGTTAATTTCATTTCATCCCTCGTAATCGGTTTCATCTTTGGATCGTATCCAAATCTAGTTTATAACTAATATTCTCAAAGAAATTTCTTCACTATGAAGTTGGTATTTAGAAACAACAGTTGTTTCTCAATGCAACAAAATAGGTATTCATAAACAGTTTACAAAATTGTCTTTTATATAAAACTGATTTTGATTTTAGTCTACAAAACTTACATTCAAAACATAAATTGGTCATCCATTGATAGTCGTTCCCAAACTCCTTTTGGGTTGATTCACACAAGATCCCTTACGAACCATTATCACGTGTAGTCTTTTAATTCACATAGCTTGCCAACTCCTTGGCCTAGGATATGTTTGGATTTCTTATAAACCCTTATCTTGTATAATTTTGTAAACCATTTGTTAGATAAACAATTTTAACCTTGTGTACTGCTATTAAGTACATGGCCTTATAGAAAGAAGTTAATTTACCTTCACTCACAATTAATCGTACTTCGCTCAACAAAGTTCGATTACTCCTCATCGATGCATCATCATGTATCATGGGTAGGGGGGTAACTTTTGACGTTGAATCTTTATTCATTTTTTAAGTACATTCGGAACTCTTTCCAATATAATCACGTATTTGATTAAATTGAATCATTTTATTTTCTTTTGCATGTTATTTTATTTACTTTTATTTTATATTCTTTTGAATTCATCATTAACATACCACATGTGTATCATATACACATGTTCATGTTTGTGATAATTCATCGGTGAATACAACAAAGTACGTAGAACCGTTTTAGAATTCATAAAGTTTCGATTGCATACATCTATATGTATCAATCCGTGGAGTTTGTTAGTCGACGGAATTTCTATCGAGTTAGAAAACCGTCGAAAAATTTCGAAATTAAAATTTAACTACAAGCGCACGGCGTACACTTGTAGTACGTGGCAAATACGGGTCGATCCGTAGGGAATTGATGATTTAAAAAATCTATTAAATCAAATTAAACCAAAGTGGAGTGAAAGTTAAGCTAGAGAATTAAAGAATTAACTAACTAACTAAAACAAAAGAGATGCAAATATAAGAGTTAAATGACAATTTAGAGAATAAATCCACTCTCTAGATCATGTAGTTCAACACATATGAAATCATAATATCTCTTTTATGGTCATTAGTGCTTTAATTGATATGCTTATCATAAGTATGGCATATTTATACTATTGATTAGCCAACATAAGCCATCAAACTATAACACACCCCTTAAAACAACTTACTAACTTTCATGAAATTTGACAATGAAAATGAAATCTATTTTAAGTATGGCCTATTAACTATTGATTAGAAATATAGACCATCAAATTTTAATTTCAAATCACTTTCTTATGCCAAAATCATATTTTGATGAAGAGGCATTTGTGTTAGTGATTGTTTAAGCATAGCCTATTTGGTGTCAACAATATAGGCTATCAAATTCAAAGCAAGAACAACAAATAAAACACTTCATTGATTGTTTGCACCAAAATTGGTCACAAACACCCAATTGTCGTTGAAAGCACCAGTTCGCAATCACAGATCACAGATAACAAATATGTAGAAAAAGAAGTATACAAATCACTCAGGAAACTCAATAAAAACGGTAAATAACACGGGATTTATAGTGGTTCGACGATCTTGCCTACGTCCACTCTGAAGCTGATAACTTTATTGATATTCACTTGATGATTACAACTGATTACAGCAGGTTGCAGTGGATTAATGCTTTGAAATTCGAATACAGCAGTGGTGATGAAGTACAGGATTGAATCCGGCAGAGTCTGGACGCTGAATTGCCAAAAGATCCCCTTTTCTGAAGGCTTCAGGGGGTTATTTATAGGTGCAGGAGGCCCAGATCTCGCCCAAACTTCAGGAGACTTTTTCTGGCACGTGAGCGGGCCCACGCGACCAGTCCCACCAAGTTTCGACTCGATCTGCGATCGATACGAAGTGATTTCGTATCCATCAAGGATTAGTCCAATCGAGCTGAAACTTGGCAGGAATATTCTTTACCTTGTATGGAAGCTACTGTGAAAATTTCATAGCATTTGGCCTTGTGGCTTGGGAGATATGATCGATACGAGTTGAAGTTTCTCGGTTGGCTGTTCGCTTCGAGTCCCTCACTTCGAATCCATGCCTTCGAATCGATGGTTGCACGTGATAATGCGGCAACGTGGCGCGCACTCCTCACATCGATCCGCCCTTTGCTCCGAGATGACCGTGTCGACTCCATGAATTTCGCCTTGCTCGTAACGAAGAATAACACGTCACCCAGGCTCGTTGACCAGATGGATACGAACAAGCCTCTGCTCATGGATTCGAGCATGGTCCCATGATGAATACGAAGCAGCGAATCTCTGATGGATGCGAAGTTGACGTTAGGTGATTGTTACAAAGCGGACTACTTACTGATGGATTCGAACAAGGAGCCATGCCGATGGACTCGAATAAGTCTCTCTGGCCAAAGGTTGATCGACACGAAGTCCATCGATACGAAGTGTGGCCTACTGATGGATACGAACGGATGGATTCGAATGAGAGGCTGCTCTGATCGTTAAGATATTGATGGATACGAAATGAGGCCCATTGATGGATACGAAAATGGAGTTATCTCCTTCAATTTGCATCGATCATAACTTGAGCACACGAACTCGGATTGTCTTAAAATTTGGAGTGCTGGCTTTCATGACTTTGCTTGCCGTGTCCTATCAATTGTAGCGTGATCTGGGCTCGGAAAAAATTCATCGATATCCATGGTGAAACAGTGTATAACGAACTTTTACGATGAACTGCCTTTAGTTTTCCATTCAACTTTTTGGTGTCACGGCCTTGCCAAAAGGCGGGATAACATTTGCCCCCCAAAACATGCCTTGCGATAGGAAGGTGTGTTTTGTAGTTCCATAGGCTGGATGTTCATATCCTGTCATCGTCCTGTAAAGAACCTGATAGTCTTTCCTGACCATGAATGACGATCGTTCGCGACCGTATGTCATCTGAGGTAATATGGGACCTTTCGAGGTCGGATGTCGTTCTAGACGAGTTATGATGAATTGTGACCGTTTGTGGTCGTATGGTGCACGAGATAAAATGTGATCGTTCGCGATCGGATGCAGCACGAGGCAGAATGTGATCGTTCGCGATCGAATGTCATGCTGGGTGAATTGTAACCGTTCGTGGTCGGGTGCCGCACGAGGCAGATTGTGACCGTTCGAGGTCGGGTCTCGTTCGAGGCAAATGGTGATCGTTCGCGATCGGGTGCTGTTCGAGGCGATTTTTGACCGTTCGCGGTCGGGTGCCGTTCGAGGCGATTTGTGACCATTCGCGGTCGGGTGCCGTTCGAGGCGATTTGTGACCGTTCGCGGTCGGGTGCTGTTCGAGGCGATTTGTGACCGTTCGCGGTCGGGTGCCGTTCGAGGCGAATTGAGTGTGCCCGGGGAGGGACTTAGTATCATCGATACCAGGTTTCACGTTCGGGTGAATTCCCGGATTGTTTGTTGCAACGGTTTATCGCCATCTCAGAGCATGCCTAGGGACCGTTCGCGATCCCGTACATGTGTAAGTGGCTTAGCCGTTATGAAATCACAAGTAGCATTTTTTCATTGAAAATAAGCCTTTAGCAGAAATGTTAAACAGAATCAAGTTCAAATGTTCAAATCAAGATGAAACAAAAGTAAAGGAAGGATGTCAAAGTGTAAACTTCCACAACGATAAGGTTAATAGTCATTCAGAGCATGCCTATGGACCGCTCGTGTTCTAGCACATGTGTAAATGACTTACCCGTGTTGGTGAGAGGTTTACGACTTGTTCATCGTTATTTCAATTAATTGATAACCATACGGTGTCCCGGCTCAGGGTCACTCCTAGTTGATGTAGACGGTGGTCGCTCTGGCTCCACTACTGGAGCTCGCCTTCTCACAAACTGAAGTAGCATACCGTTCCTAATGTGCCCTTCCACCTCATCCTTTAGATGTCTATAGTCGTTAGTGTTATGACCGTTCAGTTCGTGGAACAAGTAATATCTGTCTGATTTCCTCTCGTCAACAGTGGGGTCCCTTCGTATTGGCCTACGGTAGGGAACTTGCTCTCGTGTATCTCGGTAGATTCGCTCCAAACTCTCATTCAGCTCTGCGTAGGTGGTGAATCGTGGTTCTCTCCACAGTCGCTTTGGCCACTCACCACTATCCTCAGCCCTTCGTTTTCCTTTATCCTTGCTTGAGTCCTTTTCGAGAGGCTTTTTGTCTTTAATTGCATAAACTTCTATTCCCTCTCCTTCTTCTCTTTCAGCATTAGCGTCTTCCAATCGCAAAAACTTTTCTACCTCATGATAGAATTCTCCTAGGTCCATAGGAGGATCCTTAGTTAATGAATTTTTGAATTCTGTGCCGTCAGCTATTCCGGACACAGCTGCCATCATAACCATGGATGGATCTGGCCGATCCACCGATGTCGTGGCCGCATTGAATCGCGTCAGGAAATTCCTCAAAGACTCCCCAGCTTTCTGCTTTAGCATTGCCAAACTCATCACATTCTTGGGTCTTGAAATGTGAACCCTGAATTGCCTCATAAATTTCTCAATCAAATCGGTCCATGTTCGAATGGATCCGCTCTCTAGCTGTCTGAACCATAAAGCTGCTATGTCTGTCAAATACAATGGAAAGCACCGGGCCATGACTTCCTGTGATGCCCCCAGCACTTCCATGTGCCTTATATACCTCGTCAGATGGACCGCAGGATCCGTCCTCCCATCATACCTTTCCACTGTTGGCAGTTTGAATTCTGGTGGGTTCCTAGCCAACCTAATCGCAGGAGAAAAGGGACTCCTGTTCACGTCTTCAAGATCTCTATTTACTAATCCGCCTCTCATGGCTCGCCTGACCATCTCTGCCAATCTATCATTGTCTCCAAGCTGTAGTCCTTGTTCACTACCTTCGATCTGCCCCCCGAGTCCGTGTGAGCTTTCGGGTGTCTGCCCCTCTAGCTGAGCGTTCATCCCTCTATCGCTGCCAGGTTGATCGGATGTCCTTGTCTCTCTTCCCGGGTTCGGATCAACATGTCCTAAGTGTGTGCCCCCCAACTCCGGCACTGCGCCAGATGGTCCTGCTCCGTTCTGGATTCTGGTTGCTCCCTGATTTTGCGCTCCAAGTTGTCCAATCTGTTGAAGCAAATTCTGGATCATTTCCTCCTGTCTCTTCATCATTGTCTCCATCTCATCCCCGGTGATGAAGATCGATGCTTGGTTTGCTCCTGAGGAAGCCTCTTGACTCCCTTCGTGCTGACTTCGCTCTGGCCTTTGCCTTCTACTTGTTTGTCTTGTCATGATTCTTCGGATCTAAATCTCTTAGCCTTCTGATTCAACTTTCAAATGATAGAACTCCTGAGTTCAGTTTCTCAGTGAAAGCACCAAAATGTTTGCACCAAAATTGGTCACAAACACCCAATTGTCGTTGAAAGCACCAGTTCGCAATCACAGATCATAGATAACAAATATGTAGAAAAAGAAGTATACAAATCACTCAGGAAACTCAATAAAAACGGTAAATAACACGGGATTTATAGTGGTTCGGCGATCTTGCTTACGTCCACTCTGAAGCTGATAACTTTATTGATATTCACTTGATGATTACAACTGATTACAGCAGGTTGCAGTGGATTAATGCTTTGAAATTCGAATACAGCAGTGGTGATGAAGTAAAGGATTGAATCCGGCAGAGTCTGGACGCTGAATGACCAAAAGATCCCCTTTTCTGAAGGCTTTAGGGGGCTATTTATAGGTGTAGGAGGCCCAGATCTCGCCCAAACTTCAGGAGACATTTTCTGGCACGTGAGCGGGCCCATGCGACCGGTCCCACCAAGTTTCGACTCGATCTGCGATCGATACGAAGTGATTTCGTATCCATCAAGGATTAGTCCAATCGAGCTGAAACTTGGCATGAACATTCTTTACCTTGTATGGAAGCTACTGTGAAAATTTCATAGCATTTGGCCTTGTGGCTTGGGAGATATGATCGATACGAGTTGAAGTTTCTCGGTTGGCTGTTCGCTTCGAGTCCCTCACTTCGAATCCATGCCTTCGAATCGATGGTTGCATGTGATAATGCGGCAACGTGGCGCGCACTCCTCGCATCGATCCGACCTTTGCTCCGAGATGACCGTGTCGACTCCATGAATTTCGCCTTGCTCGTATCGAAGAATAACACGTCACCCAGGCTCGTTGACCTGATGGATACGAACAAGCCTCTGCTCATGGATTCAAGCATGGTCCCATGATGGATACGAAGCAGCGAATCTCTGATGGATGCGAAGTTGACGTTAGGTGATTGTTACGAAGCGGACTACTTACTGATGGATTCGAACAAGGAGCCATGCCGATGGACTCGAATAAGTCTCTCTGGCCAAAGGTTGATCGACACGAAGTCCATCGATATGAAGTGCGGCCTACTGACGGATACGAACGGATGGATTCGAATGAGAGGCTGCTCTGATCGTTAAGATATTGATGGATACGAAATGAGGCCCATTGATGGATACGAAAATGGAGTTATCTCCTTCAATTTGCATCGATCATAACTTGAGCACACGAACTCGGATTGTCTTAAAATTTGGAGTGCTGGCTTTCATGACTTTGCTTGCCGTGTCCTATCAATTGTAGCCTGATCCGGGCTCGGATAAAATTCATCGATATCCATGGTGAAACAGTGTATAACGAACTTTTACGACGAACTGTCTTTAGTTTTCCATTCAACTTTTTGGTGTCACGGCCTTGCCAAAAATCGGGATAACATTGATCATCATTAAGCACAAAAAGAGAGCATGAATTAACAAATAGTTGAAGCTACATAATTAGAGAGCTTCATTACCCCTAAATTGAAGGGGTTTAGCCTCTCATATTTGTCATTTGATTAATAAATGTAGCTAGAAACATGAAAGCAAAAAGAAAGGAAAATGAAAGCTGATGGAAAAGAGAAGCTAATTAACAAGAATTAAAACTAATCTACTTTGCATGAATGTAAATCTACACTACCAACATTAAAGTAAAGGAACAAGGAAAGTAAAATGAACAAGTAATTAAATTGCATAAGAAAAAGAAAGGAAATTACATGAAAATAAAAATGGCTAAGTAGCCATGAAAAAAGAAAAAGAAAGAGAGCTTGTCATTTTATTTTGAGCCTAAACTAAAACTAAGAGGAACTAAGAAGAGGAGGGTTACATGAAACATAAGGGGTACTTATACATGTGTTAAACCCTAATTCATACTTTTGGGGAATGCCCAAAACACCCTTGAGAAAGTGTGGAGGCCAAGTAATCATTAGCTTCTACTAATCATCATTTAAGTGTACATGAAGCCATTAATTCCATATGCATGTGCATTAGCCTCTAATTTGTACATGAAGAAAGCTGGGTAGGTGGGGTCCTCCATTATCTTCACTTTGAATTATTTCCATCTTCATTTGTTTTCTTCACCCTTGTGCATGCATATATCATCATGAAACCACTTGTATATGAATTTAAATTTGTACAAAATAATATAGAAATTTTCAATTAAATTTTAGAGAATTAATATATGCACAAAAATGACCATTTTTCCCTTGGATGAAGATGAATATGTGACGATTTGAAAATAATATGAATTTTGGTTTAAACAAGTTAAAATACATAATATGATCATTTATTTAATTTAAATAGATTAAATATGGTGGTAAAAATATGCATATTTACGTGCACATCAGAGTTCATTAACTTTTATGATGCTCCCACTAAATGGATGCTTTGCCCTTAATTGTTTAAGATATAATTTACTAGTACCATATGATTCATAATCTACAACCAAATAATTATTTCTCAAAACTATTGTAACATCCCCCTACTTGGAGGCCCAAAACTAATTCCAAAATAATTCCAAAATAATTGCAGATAATTTAAATACTTTCTATACATCACAAATACCACTGTTATAGTTTATTATAACAAATATTCATAATATTCATATTATAATATAATATGTCTATTTTTCAGTCATTACTGACAAATAATTGTTATTTCATAAATAAAGTTTGGTACATTTTACGAAAATAATTTTTGTAACTTGATGGACCAATAAGTGTTTATGGCATGCTCCTACTAAGTCCTTCATTACTATAATAGTGTATGAAATACGAAGTTCCATTTAACCATTTAATATAGGATATTTATTTCATTTACTATAACTGGTTTACAACAAGTACCTTAAACTCAAAGAGATAAATATCATTGAAAATAATTTTCTATATGAAAATGCATTTGGAATATAAATCATATTTCTCATACCACTATTAAGTAGCTATAATTATTATAGTTCTCATTTTCGAATTTCTTTATAAAGCAGACACTACACCAAACAGGCCATTTTGTCACACTTTTTTCGTTTCATTTTGTCACGGTTATTATTGTTGGAAATTTATAACGGTTATTACTGTTATATTATTTTATCACGGTTATTTCCGTGACAAAATTTGGGCATTTCGTAAATAAGCAGAAGGCATTGGGTAGAGTTGTCATTTACGTTCCACTCCCTAGCTTTAGATGTTTGTCACGGTTCTGGCTTGTACCTTTCTTCCTAAAATCTAATTAGGTTAAAGCCTTCCTTCGTTGAGTCGCAGCCTTCCTTCATTGCGAGTAGCCCTATCGCCGGCGATTGCAGCTTACTTCCATTTGCAGACAAAACTACTTCCTCGTCGCAGCCTTCCGAATTCTTCCCAAATCTTCCTTTGCGAGTCGCCCGCCTCAGGTAATAATTTTCGTTTTTGATTTGCTTTTGTATGTTTTAATAATTCTTTCTCCTCTAATTTGGAATTAGTTACGTCTGCATTTGGAAAACAAAGGTTTAGAAATGAGCAGCCATGAATCTATAAGGCTCCATTCTGTAAGTATGGAATTCAAAAGACAGAGCACTTCAAAGTTGAAATTTCCAAAAATCTTGATAACGATTTATTAAATGTTTTAAAAGCTAATAATTCCATAAACTATCTGGATTTAAAAACGCCAAGCTTTTGAATGAACACTAAATTTCAAATATGATAGTTTGGGATATTATAGATTTTCGAGAACATATCTTAGATCTACTAAACTTCAAATGCCTGAACTTTAAAGACATGTACATGTCTGTCATTGAACTTTGGGAACATATGGTTTTACTTGTACCTGATTTCAAGCATAAGCATCAATTTTAATACAAAAGTCTGCATAGAGTCACATGTAAGTTTTATATAAGCATAAATACCTCAAATGCTTATGTCATGTTTTGAAATGTATAAGATTTATGTGTGGTATTGTGGCTTCAAATATATATTTGGTTCTCAAACAAAACCAACTTCAAGAATGCATATGATTTTCAAAGAGCCATGAAATCTATTGTTAAAAGGATATATATTGTTGTGTATGTAGTTTCAAACATATATTCTCCTAGGTATATTTGAATTCAAAATGTATACAAAATTCCCTAAACGTGTTGTTTTCTGGGTTTTCAAACACACAAAAGTTTCGAATAAATAGAATATTGTATATATGATTTTAAATGTGTGAGTGATTTTGTGAATGAAGATTTTTAACATATACATGGCAAGCTTTGGAAATACATAACTTTACAGTTCTGTATATATACATGCTAATGTTAAGCACGTATAACTTTATACCAGATTTTAATTCTAAGCAAACTTCTTTTAGCTGATATTTTTATAGCTTTATAATTCCGAATCAAAGCTTAATCGGATAAAAGTTAATATAACATGAGATTCAACTGCTAAAGCTCCTACGGCTGTTTTTCTCCAATGTATAAAGCTTCTTTGTGTACATATAAAGTTTAAATGTATAAAGCTTCCTATATATGCAGTACATATAGGTGCTGTATGATTTTGAAAAACCAAAGACTTATGTATTATCAGATTTTCAAGATATAAAAGTTTCAAATGTGTAGGAGTTAAAGACTCAGAAATATACCTTGACAAGTTCAAAATTTATACAGTTTTCATGTGTAAGCAGTTTCAAAAGGCAAGTTTCAAGTGCAAAATAGTCTTTGCTTGCATTGTCATAAACATCTCCATGCCTTTTACTATAGGAACAGTTTCAGGTGCAAAAGAAATAAACACGTCCGTTGAAATATACAAAAGTTTCATTATCGAGATTGGTAATCGTAGCTGATGTTTCACTATGCATGTAAATACAAGAAACTACTCTCTGTGGGTCTATCCAATTCTTTCTCATCATTGCTTCTGCTAGTTGTTTTATAAATGTATATGTTTCAGGCTACTTATAGCCTGATTAAGTGAGACCTGTATGTATTGTGTGCTATGCTATAGTTTTTTTTACTATATATTGTGTACACACTGGATGAGCAAGTTATAAAATCAAATTATAAAGATATTTCATCATGTCATTCTCTCATTTACCCTTTTCTATTCTAAAAAAACAACTTAGGTAGCCTTCATCTTATATTTAGTAAGATTGTTTCACCAAGTCAGCTGAGCTCATATCGTTATCATTTATTAACTGAATATATGCTGAAAATGTTCGCTTAATTTAGTTAATTTTCAAACCATCAAATACGTGTGTTACATGTCATGAGAATGAGGTGACGCTTTTCGGAATTAGTTATATACTGTGATCCATTAGTCTTCAAGATAAAAAAAACTTCTCGCGTTGATCACATTACCATTTAGAAATGTAATTTGCAGAAGTTAGGTGAGGCTTGAATATCTTATTGTACATGCTACAGACATGGACAATCAAGGCAGTATTTTATAACTTAGCAGCCTCGGTAATGCATACAGCTCTTTGTTTCGTGTAAATAGAAAAATGCATGGAATCATAAAATATTACTTATATCTTCTTTCCGTGAATAGTGGAAATTGAATCTCTTTCAGTTAATCAGTACTTTAATTTGTTCGACTAAATCATATAGATGAATCATGGCTGGTGCCTAACTGAAAATATATATAGCTAAAACATTTGTTTGCATATATAATTATCAACACTTTGATTTTATCTAGAGTTGATTCCAAGGATGACAAAATTCTATAAAATCAGAATTCATCAAAGTTTTATACGTCTTTGAAGATGCTCATTTGTCTTAGTACAATCTTAATGATACTAACTTAGTAACTTTTGATACAATAAAATAAGAAATCAGTTTTGAATCATAGAAGAATGACAATAATAGAATCTGATCATAAATGAACGACTGAACAATGTAAAGATAATTATATTTATGTTGTCCTTTTTCTCTATTCTATTTCCCAATCCCTATGCCGTAGCCGCTCCTTTCGATCATTTTTCTTCGATCCATTTTTCCTTTAGAAGGTTTGTAGTTATTAAAATAGTAATTGTAAAATGTGTTTTTTGATCATTTAGAGAGTTTTTGGCCCCGTCTGACAAGTATTGTATATGATCGTTATATGGATATTCGTTTTTTAACAGAACGGACATCTATATTCATCTGATACAATATTTGTCGGATTTGTCCCTGTATTGGACAAGCTACAAACACAATAAAGTAATTGCATTTTATAAATCATTTCATTTTAAACGGTTTACAAAATTTCGACAGCACTTCCTTTTTGTTCCCTGTGTACACGCATTTGTGTACGATACAGGGAACAAAAGGGAAGTGCTGCCGAAATTTTGTTAAATCGTTTAATCTGAAATGATTTATAAAATGTAATTACATTATTGTGTTTGTAGTGGGAAGTAGGATGACCGACCATCAAATTTAAAAAAACATATGATTTTTTGTTCGTTTACCATGTAAATAATTATAGTCATTGATTTTGAACATTTGATTGATTTGGATTTGGATAGCATCTCTAATAATTGTATTTTAAATTGAATATCTATTTAATAGATTTAATAGTTTTATTTAACAGTTTTTGAATAATAAATAGTAATAATAAATTCGATTTTGAAATTCAATTGCAACAATTAACAACTAAATTAAATAAAAAAGCAAATATGTGGGTTGCTTCGTGTATTAAAAAAATCATGTTAAATTATATTTGCAGCTTTTTAGTTTAGACTTGAAATGGTAAATTAAAATAATGGTTCGTTATATTTGCAGCTTTTTAAATCTTGCTAATGTCGAAGTCTTCGTCGAGAGAGTGGATTAGAATTCGACATAGAAATAATAATGAATATATACAAGGAGTTCGAAATTTTATGGAGTTCGTTAAGTGTCATTCACCACCGGACTTCGAACTATGCAGTTGTCCTTGCATAAAGTGTAGAAACTCAAAAAAGTTGCATTTTAATACAGTAGAGAAACACTTGATTGTTTATGGTATGGATCCAATATATGATGAATGGGTTTTTCATGGTGAGAGAAGCGACAATGACACAGTGGTCAATCCCATGCGACATGTCAATTATGAGGCTTACAACTCTAACCAATTTCAAGAGCAAAACCACGTAGGAGATGCACTTGGAGACCTTGTTGATGATGCATATGGAGTGTATGATAGCGTAGGACTTGGTGATGGTAACCATTGGAAAAAATACCAGGAGTACAAAAGAAGAGCAAATGAAAAATTATACCATTCTTGCGAAGATGGTCTTACAACATTAAGTGTTATGGTAGAGCTTCATAATTTGAAAAAAGATTTTAATTGGTCAGGAAATAGTATGACCGAGTTGTTGAAGCGATTGAAACGATGGCTTCCAAAGGAAAATACGATACCAGAGAAGTACTCGACAATGAAGCAAATTTTAAAAGATTTGGGAATGAAAGCAGAGTGTATACATGCTTGTGAAAATGATTGCATGTTGTTTTGGAAGGAGCATAGTAATGCATTGGAATGCCCTCATTGTCACACTTCAAGATTTAAAACTAAAATTCAAGGAGAAGTGGTAAAAATCACAAAACAACCTCGAAAAGTTTTGAAATATTTCCCAATAACTCCGAGATTAACAAGGTTGTACACTATACCATGGATAGCTCGAAAAATGTTATGGCATAGTGAAGCAAAACCTTGTTGGAATTACATGCGTCATCCTATTGACTCGGCAGAATGGAGATCGTTCAAGAACAAGTGGCCAGAGTTTGGTAGAAATGGACGAAATGTTTGGCTTGGTATTGCTACCGACGGGTTCAATCCTAGTACAACCCAGTCTAATAGTTATAGTTGTTGGCCTGTTTATACGGTTCCTTATAACTTACCGCCATCACTATGCATGAAACCAGAGTTTCAAATGTTGTGCTTGTTAATTCCTGGACCAAGAGCACCAAGTCAAGATATTGATGTGTATTTGGAGCCTCTTGTGGATGAGATGAAGCAGCTATGGGTAGAAGGAGTGTCTGCATTTGACATGGACAAAAAAGAGCATTTCACTTTGAGAGCAATGTTATTATGGGGAATACATGATTTACCTGCATTTGGTAATTTATCTGGTTGTGTAACACATGGTTATAAAGCATGCCCAATTTGTGGTGTGGAGACTGAATCGGAACGTATCGGTAATAAGATAGTTTATACGAAGTATAGAAGATTTTTGAAGAATGGTCATCCATATAGGGCACTGAAACATGGATGGTATAAGTGCATAGAGGATAAGGAACCTCCAACACGATTGACAGGATCAACACTTGTAGAAAAGCTTGCTCATATCAATTATGTACCAGGTAAAATACCAAAAAACAGAAAGCGCGTGGTAAATGATGTTGATCCTGATGATGAATATTATGTTAATGAAAAAGTCGATGATGAAAGACCAGCATGGTATAAAAAGTCGATTCTTTTTACCTTAGAGTATTGGAGTAGTCATAAAGTGCGACATACTATTGATGTGATGCACACCGAGAAGAATGTATCGGAGCATTTTATTAATTTATTGTTTGATAGAAGCAAACAATCTCCCAAATTTGCATTCGATAAAACATACAAAATTCGCTGTTGTCAAGTCCCAAATTCTTTACTTTTTTTACAATCTTTTTATGTGAGATGTGTGAATAATCAATACTTTTTTTACAATTTTTTTAATAGAAGGAGTTTGAGTTGAATATAAATCCCGATGTTGCTCGACCAATTTTGGAGCAGTTTTTTCCACAATATTTCAGAATGGCAAAAGCAAAATTGAGGAAGACATATATTAAAACAAAAGAGCAGGAGTTTTTGCCTAGACATCTTGCAATTGAAAACCGACCCGATGACATCGATAAAGTTCAGTGGGAGGGGTTCATCGACAATGAATACACGGATAAGAAGAAAAAACAATGCAAGACGAACAGTGATAACAAAGCAAAGAACACTATAAATCACACATTGGGTAGAAAATCTTATGCTCGATTATATGAAGAATTGGTTCGTATCAAGTCTTTTACGGTAATTTTCGATAATATTGTGTGGCTCTTGAATATATTCATTTATTTGTATAGGAAGCGGAAGATCCTAATAGTAAAGTTTCACGAACTAAGGCGTGGAAAGTGGCACACACAAGTAAAAAATCCGGAGATGTGATTCCTTGCGCTGCTGAAAAATATGTAAGTTAATTTTCCTACCTTCATTTTCTTTAACTTGTTCACTTATTTGAACAAGTTAACTATACCTGCTAAATGGCTAACCAAACAAAACCTGCTAAATGTATAGTTCTTCTGACTGGCTTCTTCATTTGGTTTAAGGGAACATACTTGCCTGAATATGCTGCCATATCAACCCTTCAAAAACACATACACTAAACCATCTTGTTCGCACCCTGCAAATTTCGGCAGCTATCTTTAAATAACAAACGACACAACCTGAAATAAACTGATTTTGTTTTTTCTGACTTTGGTTTATATATGTAGGCATTGATAGAAGCAGTAGAAGAAAGACAAAAATCAGAATCTAGTGTCAATGGAGGTGATGGCATAAGAAGTTT
The DNA here is from genome assembly GCA_030737815.1 of Allium fistulosum. Lineage (NCBI taxonomy): Eukaryota > Viridiplantae > Streptophyta > Magnoliopsida > Asparagales > Amaryllidaceae > Allium > Allium fistulosum. Next base: position 1,110,480,814 of record CM060907.1, on the reverse strand, counting down.
AGAAGAGTTTGAAAGAGATCCCGTTGCTGAAGTTTTTGGAGATGATAGAAAGAGAAGTTATTGTCGTGCTATCAGCTCTACGGCTAATGTAAAGAAAGTAAAACTCGCGCAAGCTTCGAAAGCAATACTCAATTACCAAGAGAGTGGAAATCAACAATGGAGAACAGAAATGCAGAACCAACACAATCAAATGTATGAAGAGATTAAAACAATGAGTTCGGCTATCATTGATATGAAACAATGTATGCAGTTGCTTGTGAATCAAATTGGGGGAAACGTGTCAACATCAAGACCGGAAGATGTTTCGAACACCGAGCAGAATAATGAGAATATCAACAATCCGGGTTCTAGCAAAAGTGCTTCATTAGATAGAGGTCCTAGCAAAAGTGCTTCATTAGATAGAGGTCCTAGCAAAAGTGCTTCATTAGATAAAGGAACGAGATCTTCTACTAGAGAAAAACAATCAGTAAAGCTGCTAGCACCAGATTTGAAGGAGGTAGCAAAAGGGCACATTGGGACGCAAAAAATGTGCCATGGTAGAAAGGTGGTTGAAGGAGAACAAGTCGTTTGGATTGAAGATGTTATTGATCCAGAAGCTTCACTTTTTGATGCACCGCAAAATGGCCATTACACGCTATCCGAGCTAGTTGATGGGGGTTTTGTGATCTGGCCTGAGTATCGTTTGCGATATCAGTGAAAATATGTAAGTTAATTTTTTCTAGATTTGAATTAGTTACTAATTAGTATCGTTTGGAAGCTAAATGAAGATAAAATGAATATGCAATTTAGTAAGTTAATTTTTTCTAGACTTGAATTAGTTACTAATTAGTATCGTTTGCGATAAAATGAATTTGTGCTGCTAAGGGCATCTCAGTGCCCAAAACTGCCAAGGTTAGGTCAGTCTACCAGCATATGCAACACTTTTAAAATCATCATTATACACATATATCAACAAACTCACAGCATACATTCTATAACATTATTTGTCAAGTTATGGTAGAAAGAAAGTATATAAAGCACAGCAACGCTTACCATCTATGCATATTAGAATTGTGTATTTATCTCGGATTATCGACCACCTATTTATGTCCTATATCTTTAAGATACAAATAAATAACTTCATTTTTTATTTTCGAATATTAATTCAATCTTCACTGTCCAATTCACTTTCTTATTTTATTATTTTAGTTGGTTAATATAAATGATAAAGATTAACTTGGTACATCGGACATGATCGAAATTGAAATTAAAAAATTTGTACTATTAAGACGCACGTGTTATTAGAATGTTCATACAAAAAAGAAAATCGTACGGTCTCGTTCTTAGATGATTCTAAGGACCAAACAAATCCTCACCTTCAATTCTGATTTGTTTACTTATTAAAAAATAAAAAATAAATGACCAGATGTACTTCAGGTTCATGAAGACCAAGAAAACTCGAACTGAGCATTATTTCCGTTATTTACAATACTGAATGATCACTTGATTCAACAATTTAGATAAGTGAAACCAAATTATAGGTCTGTCTTGTCCACCATTTTCAAAATAATTTTTTTTACCAACTCTTAAAAGTGTAAAAGCATTTTCATCATTTACGATGCGTGTAGTTTTGGGATATGCAACTAACTATTTAGGGTATGAGGTAGACAATAAAACAAAAATAATCATGTTGCACTCGACATACTGTCAATTAACAAGTTTAATGTGTGACTGCAGTTAAAAGGAAACAAATAGGAAATGATAAGATTTGAATAGCTAGTGCCGTCTAATTCAAGTACTATAATGCGAACCACACTCAATATCGCTCTTTACACACTTTACATTTTTGTATTAATTATCTTACAAATGCAATTCATAGTCTATTCAGTAATTGATGGTAGCAAACGTAACCTATAAACAGCATACTTATGTCATAAATTTTATGACTATCTTAAAATATATGAATTCATACAGCAACAAAAGTAAGTTATAAATAGGTCAAAGAAGGTTTCCAAACGACCGCTTTATCTGTCATATAGTTTCTTTTATGTGTTGCAGAGCAGTACGAATAGAAATCCTTTATACTTGCAATTTTATTAATATTTGTGTGGAAAAATAGGAATAAAGATATCATCGGCCCAAGCTTTTCTTGTATGTCTGGTTCTCATTCCAGAATTACCTCCTTTTGTTTCAGGATTATTTTGCAGAGCTGTTTGAGTGTTAGACGAGTTGCAGGCTGCTTGTTGCTCTGATGAAGGAACTACTGTTGAACCCATTTCAATACTTGCAGGGTCAAAGTCTATCCGGTAAGATCTGCCTGCATCTGATCAGGAGCTTGGGCTTTGTCGATCGTTGAGTTTGGTTCCTAGTTGGCTTTTTCCCTGACGTTTGTACTGTTGTAGACTCACCAACAAATGGTGCCATATTACTACTAGTTTTATTTATTGTAAATGCATTATCATGTTCTGTTAAAGGAGGACAGTTAGAACTAATATTTGTATTATTCGAATTGATTGATTGAGTTTCACTGTGTGTATCACTTTTTTGCATGCAAGTAATGTCTAGGAGAACTGAAAATATTTATGGTCATGTTTTAATTAGTTCTTTTTAGCTGTTTTGTACGAGATTTATGTATTTAAAAAAACTATCCATAGTAATGCACATGTCAATTGCTATATGAAGTTTATTTGTTTGCATGTGCAATATTGACGTCCATATTAATGCATGTGTTGGTAGGTATATATGCATATTATAAAACATAGTGTGCTTTTGAATACTAACGCTTATAACCGTGGTGAAACCCCAGAAAACTCACGCTTATAACCGTTTTACTTTAAATTACGATTAAATCTAGATTTATCACACTTATAAACGTGATAGATATGAAATTTCCCACGTTTATAACCGTGATTCATCATTCTCACGCTTATAACCGTGAGTAAACACCATAACTCTCACGCTTATAACCGTGAGCAATACCCAAAATTATCACGGTTATAAGCGTTATTTTTTCTGTGATAATATTTGCCCACGCCACTTGGGACAACGCTTATAACCGTGGGTAATTTAATTTATCACGGTTATAAGTGTGATAAAATGGCCTTTTTGGTGTTGTGAGAAGTGACCATTCACTCTCTTCATCCCAACTGTGTTATAGGTTACATATACTCTTATGCATTTAATTTCCTTTATAACAGTCAAACTATTCAAAGGAAATCCTTACTACAATATCATAATGAACTCTTTACAAAAGTGCATTTGGTACTCCTTAAATTTATGGATATCAAATAAATTGTACTTTTCATAAACATATCAAACTGACATTTCAGCGATCGATTTCTTAGATCTATCTTGTAGCCTTTAGTCCAGTGTTACATTTAACAGAACAAGATCATTATTGTAGCCAATCATATTGAATACACGATCTTACAATATAGTTTACTTTCTTATTTTAATAAACTAATTTTATCGTGGTTTCGTACATTGTAACCATTTACCATATAACATTTATATGTGATCATATATGGATCAAATATCCATATTCCTATATTGCTTTTAGAGCTTGAAACTCATTGAAGACCATACACAGTCTTGGGCAAATAAACTTGTAAGTGATCAGGTTACAAATGTATTTAGTGGTGTATAATTAGGCACTTACATGGGTTAACATGCAAAAATTTATAGATAAGTATATTTATTATTTCTTTGTCAATATTTAATTTAGTTCATTTATGCATTTTAATTGATAAACATTTTATCAATAATTTTATTTGCACAAATTTATTAATGTAGATAATTATAACTTTATATAGCAGAAGTTTTTACAATATTAAAATGTTAAATGTTACCATTTCTTCTTTATAATAAGGCTTCCATTAGTCTTCTACGTTTCTCCAGACCCCAAGATGAAACATACAAGTTTTTGACTTCACAAGTGGGCGTTAGGACTCATCTGTTTTGGGATTCTGACCTTGAGTTTTTGCAATAAGTCATAGCCCCACAAATGATGGATAACTCCTTATCGATTGTATCATATACAACTCCTGGATGGATAACTCCTTATCGGTTGTATCATATACAACTTCTAACCCATGGTTGCCTGTCCTAATCTCATTTCAACCTTGAGTTTGCTCAACAAATTGAAAGAGATTATTCACCCGTACTTAACATTTTGCGACGGCCTAAGTATTTTATATGTATCTTGGGTTTTCTCAATAAATACATATAGTTATCTTACATCGTCTATTCAACATATTAATAATAGTACACATAATATCTCTAGTTCGAGTTTGCTCAACAACGAGAGAGTATACAAGTAATTTATTAGTATTTAAATGGTAGAAGACAACATAATATTAAGGATTCATAATCTTCAATATATTATAATAAGTGATATCGACTTTTGCAATAATGTATTTCTTATGAAATACTCTTGTGATTCAAGTGTCGGACACATTGAAATCATGTACACATATTATATGTATGTATTTATCCCTTAAGTCTACTTAGTGTTTCTATAAAGTTCCACCTTTAGTTTATACATTCATAATATATAAGTTTCATTTTTTTTGGAAGTTGAGGGCTAAGGGAGCCCAACCCATTAAATTAAAACTAAAATAGTCTAATAATTACAAGTATGGTCGAAAAAAGGCCCAAAATACATAAACTAGAAAATCCTGGTTCATTAAAACAAAAATGCCTATCCTATGCCAGATCGAGGTAGAGCGTTCAATCTCTTCTGCAGACGTCGAATGTCCCTTCCAACCGGATGCTGAAGTGATTTCAAGATGCTAAGTCCAATCCAACTTCATTTCGAAATATACAATCATTTCTCTCTTTCCATACTGTTGCAACACATCTCTTGAGGAGGATAAAGAGAGTAAGAGCCCTTAGAGATTTCCATCTAGTTAGCAATAATATTCAATGCCTTTTTTCATAGCAAGTTGCAATTGGTTGGGGTAGTTACAATTCCTATGGAGAGTGGTCCAAATTTTCCTAGTGAAAGCACATCCAAAAAATAAGTGGGTGTTTGATTCGACATCATTATTTCAAAGCACACACATAGATTCCTACAGTAGACCAAATTTGTGAAGCTTCTCTTTAGTTAAGATTGCATTAGCCATAATATTCCATAGGAGAAGATTATTCTTAATTAACCTATCTACATTCCACATTTTTATAACCCAAGGGAACTTGTCATGTCCAACAATGAGTTTTTTGTGTACCGCAGAAATAGTGTGCCTACCTCTGCCTCGTCGCCCATTTAACAGCATCCACAGAGGAGGGAAAGTTTGTTTCAGATATTGACTTCCATAAATTTCTAACATTAACCGAGCTGCATTAGGGGAGGACTGGAACTGCGTTTTGGATATAGTCCTTTTCATAGGCGTTGCTTGGAATTCCAATCAAGTATTGAATATTTGTATGAATAACATCCCTAAGGATGAGGCCAGAGCAAGCCCAGGGATCATCCCAGAACCTGATCTTTGGAAGTTTCAGGGATTGCACTAAATGATGGGCAAAAAGGTACTTCGGAGTTTAAGAATAATGCGCCAACTCTAGCTAGCAGTTGAAGGAAATGGGAGAGTCCATAAATTCTTCCCTTTAAGGAGGTTGTGGTGCACCCGAGTTGACCATATATTAGTGTCTTGTGATAGTAGCAAGTGGAAGTATTTAGAGATGGATGCAAGGTTCCATTTTCACAAATTAATAATTCTCGGGCCTCCATAATCTTTATAAAGTTGGATTTTGGAGAATGCAAATCTTGTCAGCATACGGAGTACCATGGCAAAGAAAATTATTTAAGGCACTATTGACCATTTTATTAGTCTAGATAGTAGGATGTAGTGCCTTGTCCAGCATGTACTCGCTACAGTTGCAATTGAGTTGATTATAGTTAGCCTTCCTGCCTGCGACAATTTTTTGTTGGGCCAGGACAAGATTTTGGTGGTTATCCGTTCAACTTCATACAGAGGAAGGCAGGAGGTGGTAGTTAGTCTATTGGATATTAGAGGCATCGCAAGGTAAACTGCATTCAAAGGCATGCTCTGAAAAGATGAGAAACTTAAGATTTCATCCACTGCTACATCATCAAAGCCAACTATCAATATTTGGGATGTGCTTATATTTATGCTCAGACCTGTAATTGCTTTAAATTCTGAAAGGGTTTGTAGAATACATGTAATATTTGAAGGAGAAGGTTTTTTGAAGCAAACTAAATAACTAGTGAAAAAAGGGAAATAATGGTGGGTTCTTTACATTTAGGGTGTAGCTGGAGTTGTCCAGATCTAACTTTATTGAGGAGCAAAAAATTCAACACCTCCATGACCATGACAAAGAGCAAGGCCAAAATAGGATCTCCTAGGCGAATCCCTTGCATTCCCTTAAAGTAACCATTTGCATAACCTCTCTTGAAGATTGAGAAAGTGAGAGTAGATGTACATGTATATATCCACGCAATAAAAGGAGGTGGGAAGTTCATTCTTAATAATATTCCAGCAATCAAGTTCTAAGAGACGTAGTCAAATACCGTTTGAATGTTTAGTTTTCGCACACACCTTAATGAGATATTTCTCCTATTATAGCCTGCCAGCAGTTTATGAGTTAGAAGAAGGTTGTCTGAAATTGAAAGACCATGGATGTAAGCTACTTGATTAGGGGATATTATATTATTCAAGACAGACTGCAACCTGCCAGCAATGACCCTCGAGATAGATTTATAAATAGTATTTGCATAAGCAATGGGTCGGAAGTAACGTTCCAAGGCCAACACTAAAATGGGTTGGATTGGAAGCTATATGAAGTGGAATAAGTGCAGCGACAAGAGTAAAAGGATTGAATGCAGTATTAGATGCATTGGAATTAAGAAGTTTGGTATAGTGAGTTGCATGGGGTGGTTGTGAATGGATGGGAAGGGATGTACAAAGATCGACTTGAGTAGTAATAAGGGTAGATGAAATGGACTCGTTTACTATACGAATAGGTGTATGTGTTTTGTAAATTGCACTAGAATTAAATGGAATATTTAAATCAACTGCATGGGAATTAATCAATGAATGGGGAGCTGCATAGGGTGGCAGGGATTGCATGGGAAGGAATGAACTTGAATTGGAGTTGTAATTTGTATTTGTTGAGAGAAAAGAATTAATTGGAGTAGATAGTCCATTGGAATTAAAAGAAGAATTGAAAGTAAGGTGTATGTGAATCTTTAATCTCTACATTGGAATTGACCAGTGATTGCATAACACCCATCAGTAGAAGTAGGGAGCCTTGGGTAGGAACAATAATAGATGTGGAGCCACATGTCAGAGGGATAAGTCCTAGCAAGGATGGCTCATTCAAACGTGATGGATGATTCGATTAATCAACATTATGAGGTGATTCACTAGTACATGTAGCTCCAGTTGGGATTGATAAGATGGAACATACCCCATGAGATGATTAATTGGGGACAAATAGTGGGATCTCATTGGCATTAGAAGGCGGCAAATTAAACAAATGATTCTCAGGATTTTTTTCCTCAAATTTTTTCTTCTTCACTTTGCCCACGTTGCTTGAATTAGAGTGTGTATTATTTAAAACAGGAAGTGTACTAGCCCCAATAGCAAATTCAGAGGATTTAGCTTAGGCTTCAAGGAACTATAATTGATGATAACCAACTGATCGCTTTGGTTTATTATTTTACAACCAGTTAGTCTCAACTTTTAGAGAATCATAAACAGTTGTGTCACGGCCAAAGACTACATGCGGTACAAATTATTTACTTCCAATCATATTTGAAAATAACAGTTTGACAACTATCACCTAAGCCTGCTATCTCAATGTGATCAGGCAGTTCATGATCAGGGGAAACTTCAATTAAGGCCTTGGCATATTCAAATATGTTTAATATTTAGTGTTTTGATCAAAGCAAACTAGTCTACCTACATGGAATACTATTCAATTGATGCCTAAAAGTGTCCATTTTATAAGAGGAATTCTATAGAAGTGCACCCAAACTGGGACTTCATATCTATGCTTGTGCATATCCATAAGATGGATTCCAAGTGGTGATAACAAATATCTTCCCTTCGATAAAAATAGGGTCAGCATGCAGAGTTTTCTCTTTATCTTGCATATTAGAAAATTTAAAGTAAAAATTTCTCCTATCAGATTTATTGTCTACCTGTACATTTAATTTCCACACTTTCATTAAATGAAAGGTAATTGAAGAGTATGAAAGTGGTTCATCTTGAAAAAAATCCAAAAAAATGATCCTGCCAAAGTGTATACCCTGCTCGCAAACTTTCTTAGGTGGTCTTTTAGCATGAGGGATTTCAAAGTGTCTTGGCTTAAATATGCCAGCATCCATTAGCTTGTTCTTGAATAAGGATTACCAAGACATTTCACCAGATCTAGAAGTTGTAGCCAACCCAGATGAAGGTAAAGGACACAAAAAAGATAGAGAGGTATGAGAGGCTAGGAAAGTGGCAGAAGGGGACGTTGTAAAGGATATTGAAGTGGGCGTTGGGGAGTGGTTGATATTGTCTGATTTAGGTTAGGTGGTATATGTGGTTGTATAGGATGGATATGTGGAGGTAGTTAAGGAGGTAGTTGAGGTGGATGGATGAGAAGGGCAATGGGAGAGGATGATGTTAAGGTGGATATGGAAGTGTTCAAGGAAGAAGTAGGAAGAGACAAGAAAGAGGGATTTGGGTTAGAGGCCATGGACAAGAAAATAGGGAAGTTAAATTACGTATGTTGTCGATTTTTAAGTTTCATTGTTATATAACTATTATATTTTAGTTAGCTTATATAATAGTCTTATGTACAACATTATATTACTTAATTCATATTTAATTAATTTAGTTAATCAACCCTTTAATTAATTTTATTTTATTCCAATATAACATTTATATCGAATATTTATATATATATATATATTATAACCTTTATAGCATAACTCATATATCTCATACATATGCATTTTGGTTTAATTAATTAACCGTTAATTAATTAATTTATTTAATTAAACAATTTTATTTAATTAAATAATTTTATTTAATTAAACAAATATATATATATACATGTATACTTATATTATCTTAAACATTTTAAAATAACATAATATATATCAATATATATATATATACTATATCCAATATTTATTAATTAATTAACTTATTTAGTTTATTAATCTTACTAAATAAATTTTAAATTTCGAAATTAGTACTAAAATATTTTCAAACATTTAGAAAATTTCATTATTTTTTCAAACATTTTGAAAACTTATGTTGAATTATAACATTTATAATAAACATATTTTTATTTTAAACTTTAATTTTAAATTTAATTTTTTTATTTAACATTAAATTTTTTGAAAATTAACCCAAGACCCAATTTAAAATTGGCCCTTTCTATTAGAGGAAACTTTTGGGCTCACTTCACCTTTCAGGCCAGGCCGGTAACTAGGTAGGATGGGGTATTTGATTACTCAATTCCAATCCTAGATATTTCCATTCTGTAAACCGTACTAAGTAAACAAGCTTAACTAATTAGCCATGACATGGCTAATTTAGACCGCATAGACTATTGAGCTTAAATACCATTATGGGAACTAGGCCAGCCCGCAATGGAGTTAAAGGGTAAATTAAAAAAAAATTCATTTTTGGTCTATAGGATCTATGAAGTCTAAAGAGATTTTAGATCCAATCTAAAAGGTGTTTTAAATAAAATCTTTTATTTTATTTGATTAGTTTGAAATTTTTTGAATTTGATATTTACATAAATTGGAGTATATCAAATATACTCTTATATGTATTTATGTGTGACAGTTACTTATTAAATTTAATTTTGAGAAGGATAATTTTCATTTCCTTCTCTTAACTTATTCAATTAGTGAGGTGATGTAAGGTTTTAATTAGAGATAGAAACTTTTCGTTTCTTTCCCTTTAATTAAATTGAATAATTTATTAAACGACATTCATGATATTTACATAAATTAGAGTATATCAAACATACTCTTATATATGTAATTATTTATGACTATTACTTGTTAAATTTAATTTAGGGAAGGAAAGCTTTCATTTCCTTCTCTTAACTTATTGAATAAATGAGGGGATGTTTGGTTTTAATTTGAGAGAGAGAAAACTTTTCATTTCTTTCCCATTAATCAAATTGGTTAATTATTAAAAGACATTAATGACCAAAATTATACTTAACAAATGTTGTGTGTATATCTAAGAGGGAATTAATTTAAAGGACAAAGATTTGTATATTTTTTGCCTCAAGGACACAACCTCAATATTTTTACCATAAGGACAAACATTCTTCTAAATTCATAAGGACAAATATTTTCCAAAATTATGCATAAGGACAACAAAACTGCTACCAAGCTAAAACTGATACCTAAAAACTACTACCAATAACTACAAACTGATACCTAAAAACTGCTATTAATGACTAAAAACTGATACCTAAAGAAAGTTGTCCTTCAGGATAAAATATTGAAGGTCTGTCCTTTAGGCAAAAACGCTGAAATTTTTTGTCTTTGACAATAATTTCCTGTATATCCAAATACACTCGAGTGTAAATTGTGTAAGTGCAACATATCATATTGTGTACACAGTTAATGTATATGTCTTTGGGTGCTAGGATTGACACCGCAACAGATGCATTTGCCATTATATATGCATTGGTTGTCCAAAACATTGTTTAAAATCATATGTGTGTGTATGATTAAATATATTTCGAATATAGACACACACAGACAGATATATATATATATATATCTGTGTGTGTGTTGTTAATGAATCCTTTAACAAATCAAAATTAACTCAATCAAGTCAACTATTATGGACTCAAGATTATTACCAAGCCTGTAATGATTTGATTTAGTAAAACAATTTAAAAACAAATCTTAATCTATAAATCCAAATATGACCCATATGTATATGTTAATAATATTAAGTAAGATAAAATATAGATATTTTATAAGTAATAATAATTTGTTAAAAGTATATTTTATTTAATGACGACATTATATTGATTTTTGTTCACTTATAGTCAATACAGTTCTCCCTTATTATCAGTATGTATAGATATAATATATGTAAAAAATTAATATTTTTTCATGAAACCATTTATTGTAAAATATTTTAAGATTATTTTAACATACTTATACATACATACACACACATGTATCTTAAAATAGAAAACTAATTTTGAATTTATAGAAACTATCATTGGCAATTGAACAAATAGAAATACCAAACAATAATTAATTACCAAATCTATGTTTAGATCAAAATCAATAGAAATTATCAATGAAAATCATTTTTAGATATTGTAAAGACCGGAAATTTCAAACATATCGTATTTAAATATCTAAATTATTTGAATATTTGAATCTTAAATTTAATGTTATTAAATTGATTTAATAACCTTGTTAACGGCCTTTTTAAGTAATTACTAATGATGGAAAACTTGTTGTTGTAAAATGTTTACAAAAATAAGTAGTTCGAAGAAAAATCGATAATGTGACTAAAATCCTTTTATCGATAAACTGCTTTTTACTCGATAGAAGTTGTTTGAACTTATTGCGTTTTCCTAATACATTAATGTTTCATTAATTGGCAACTAAAAATAATTTTTCTAGTTTAGGTTAACTAAAATGAGGTAGGGGAATATAATAAAAAAGATATTTTAAAAAATGAGCATTTAAGGAAAGTCTTAAGGGTTAAGTAAGAGACGTAAAGGTGGAAAGGTGACATGATGTGCACATGGAGGAGCATGTGGGGGATGTTTTGGCCGGCCATTTTAGGGGCATTTGAAATCATTTTCCACTTATTAAGTCCTTGTAACTTATCTCTTTTGTTTCATTATATTTTTTCTATGATTCTGAGCAAAAATTCCTAAGTGTTCATAAGCTTCTTTCTCCTATTTAATCTTCTAAACTCATATCAAATAACCTCAAAATCCTTAAAACTTTCACTAATGTCTTAGGTCATCAAAAGAAGCATGGAAAGCAAGTCAAAAGTGGAAGAAGTGGAGCACAAACCCTAAACCACATTGGGCCGTGAGCATGAAGAAAGTGGAAGAAGGTTGTCATGAGGTTGCATGTGCTAAAGCTTAAACCTTTGAAAGTTTGGTGATGGTAGGAAGTGTTTTTATGTTTGTGAAGGCTTTTGCATGGTTTTAACATGGACTTCAGTGAGTTTACCAACCATTTATTATATATAATGTTATATATTCTTGTGTATAAATATAAAGTTCAGCAACTAATTAAAGATATAAACTTAGTCCTATCTTACTTTTGAAAGCATTTGATAATTTATATTGTATATTTTTACTTTTATGAATTAAAACATGTATCGTGGTCAAACTATAAGTTTACATGTTTGATAATGTTATATGTGATTTTGAAGTGTGTTTATGAATTTAAAACGAGAATAGTCAGTAAAAGTGCACATTGAATCCCTTTGTATTTAAACTTTTTCAGTGTGGTTATTTGTGAATATATTATGACATAATATAATTTGGTTGTTCTCTATGTGTATTTTGGTGTATGGGACAACAAGGAATTGGTTTGGAGAGTTATAGAATTTGTGAAACAAAGTTGTGAAAGTTAGAAACGAAAAGGTCGCTATGGATGCACTTTAAAATCGCTTTGTGTTCGGCGATTTTTAAGTTAACTTTGGGAGATATCCTTAGGGGTTTCTTTACCTTTTTAACAAGTACTTTATGTTTACTTATTATTGTAAAAAAAAAATGGAGTTTAAGTAATTTAATAACTAGTTAAACAAAGATGGGAAAGTTTGGGGTAAAAAGGTCGCTATAAACGCACTTTGAAAATATACATTGTTTTCGGAAAGTTTTATAATCAATTTGAAAGATATTCTTAAGGGTTTATTTTCACATTTTTTAATTATCCAAAGTATAACACTTACTTGTAAAAATTGGATCAAAAATCATTTGTTTAAGTGGTTAAAACTGGCCACAAAAATCAAGCATTTTCTGGTTATTCTCTGTCCAAAATGTTAGATAGCGTTTATAAATTATGTCTTTGTTCTACTTCAGCACTGCTGGGCATGTTGCATTTTTTTGTGATAATGAAAAATTCTGGCTTTTAAACGGTTCATAATTTATTTTCTTTGAGGAATCTTTTTAGAGAAGTTTATAACATGGATTAGAATAGGGAAAAAAGATTAGAGGTTTAAATATAATTTTAATAATAAAATATTAATTTTTATTGAAAAAGATATCCTTTGCAACATTCATGAAATTATGTAGCAGTTGCTTTAGGTTTTAGATGCTTAAAAATGAAATTTAAATCAAGTATGTTTCCCTCATCTTTTTGGGACGTTTTGTAACATATTTTAAAGTGTTTTAAAAAATTGGTTTGAGGTTTAAATATATCTTTAATAAGTATTTATAAATTTTTAAATAAATATTTTTAAAATACAAAACATGCTTTTTGTTCATTTTTGTTAAATTTATGAATGTATTATTTTTAAGTAATATTTCACAAAGATATTTAAAACCTATTTATAAGTGTATTTAAAGTAATTTTATATGTATACAAATTTGGAAAAGTTAAGTTGAGTAATTTATAAAAGTACAAAAGCAATTTTGGTTTATAACACTTACGTTATAATAAATGATTTTGTAAAGTTAATTGAAAGTATATTACCTTGTTTAATAAGTGTAGATATATTTAGATCTTTAAAAAGAATGTTTTAAAGATAACGTTCAGTATAAACGGTTTTAGGTTTATAGTAAACAATGTTTATGTAGCATTTGTTTTAACCCTTTTTTATTATACTTATGAATATAATTATATCTTTTAAAGAATTTTTTAAAGATAATTATAAGTGAAATGGTGCAACGACCTGGAATTTTGAACACTACGTATTTAGATACCTAAACTTTTTAAATATTTGAATCTTGGATTTAATGGGATTAAAGTGATTGAATAACTTTTTATCACCTTTTTTAATAACTAATGATGGTAAAATTTTTTTTGAAATTTGTTTAAAAAAATAAATACTTCGAAGAAATATCGATAATGTAATTGAAAATCGTTTTATCGTAAACAGCTTTTTATTGAACTAAAGATGTTCAAAATTTTTAGCAATGTCTAAATTTAATTAACTAGAAACTAAAAATATTTTGTGGTTTAGGACCTACATAGTGTTTAATGATGTCTTGAATGAGGTCATAGAAGAAATTTGGGGGAAGGGGTAGTTTGGTAATTGGATAAAGTAGAGAAGATATTTTACATTTTCTTTTGAGGTTTAAAGTTGTCATCATGGAGGCATGGGGGTGAGGCTTCCGCGGCCAGCTAGAGAGTGAGTGGGAGCTTAGGCAACACCACTTAAAGCATATATTAACACGCATACCTTTTAAATTCAATTTTGCATATTTTCAAAGTTAAACTAGTTCATCATTCTCCTTTACTCTTTATAATTTCCTAAATGAAAATCTATTCAAATCAACTCAAACTTCTTCTATAAGCCTACTACAACATCATACCTCCTTCCATCAACTTGGAAATTAAAGTTTTGGAGCACACAATCCCCCATCACCTTGGGCCGTGACCATTTAAGTGGAAATATTGCCTACGTAAGTGCAAAGTATAGTTGTGATAGGAAGTTTGGTATTTGCAAGGTCGAGGTAGGAAGTGGAAGCTTGGACTTGATTGTTTGTTTGTTTAAGGGTAAGCTAATCCACCATTTAAATGAATCTGAAGTTGTAACGAGATTATTTAGGAAATTTAATTAGCTAAATTAAATAAAATAATGTGATGATTAGGGGACTGAGATTTGTGATTAATAAGAGGTTGTCGTGTCATGTTAACAAATGAACTAAACCCTCATGTATCTCATTCTACACGTTTATTTCATAATACAAAATTTAAAATAGAGGCTGGCCACCATTAGAAGATAAAAGAGGAAGAAAAGCTAAAGGAAGAAGCAAATCAACATATAACCATTCAAATCTCAAACTCCTTAATCTCAAAGCTAAGGTGAATAATGACTACATCCCTTGTTTTCTAATTGTTTTCGGTTTTAAGATGAACCCGAATTATTTGCAAGTGTTTTGCCATGTTTTTGAATGATAAAATGTTAATATATGCTTGTTGATGATTTATGCTAATTCATATAGGTTTTATGATATGTTTTAAGGTGAATACCCTTTTTAATGACATCCAAATGCCGTGCAAATTTAGATTTCGATCTGAAATGATATTTTAGAGATGGGTTTCAATTTTCATAATTTTCCGAACTAGTGTGGATTTAATATTAATTTTTTAGTGAAGAAAATGATTATTTAGGCTTAAAATTATTTACGATTAAATAATATATGTTTTGGGTCTCAAATTAATATATGTTAGAAAACATATTAAAAATGATTTACTAGCATATCTGTAGAATTTTCCTAAGTGTTTTAATAGATATATAAAATTATTTAAGTTATGGGACTTAAATATTTTATATATTTATAAAAGGAGAAGGGGTATTTTGTAAATTATTTAAATTAATTGCTTTTGAAATTTTGGCAGCACTTTTGGAAATGAAAATAGCAACCAATAATATTTTGAAAAACAAGGCAGGTTAGTTGAAAAGAAATTCTTTTTAAAGTAAAAATCAGTTTATACATGCTTTTTACATGTTTCGCTACATTCAGCACCCAGGTTCCGACCTAGTTGTTCTGCCTCCATCACCATCGAAACCAACGCACATGGTATCAAGTAATTGGTACGTAGCGAATTGGACTAAGGAAAAAGGAACTGGATCGAAGCTATGGGTTCTGAGGGGGTCGAAACATTGCTTTGTTTTTAAATGAAAACGCGCCTGCTTTTCTTTCGAATGGCATGCTTTCGACTTGGTTGGCTTTCGACCAGGTCAAATTTTAAAGGAATGGTTTCGAAATGGTTGCGTCTTTTGTTTTAAGTAAATGCTTTCGAAGGGGTCGAAACCACTAGCTGGCACTTTCTACATTTCGAAGCAATTGGTTTTGAAAGGTATACATTGTTTTAAAAATCCAAGCCACTTCTCCAATGCTTTTGGAAGGGCTAGTTTCGACACCATCACTTCTTTGCTTAGGAACTATTTTCGAAAGAGAGCTTTTGACTTAAATGTTTTATGACTCTTTTGCTCTATGGAAGGTAGTACACAAATGGTTTCGAAGGAGTTAATTTTAAATGGTTTCGAAAGGTTTCCACATGTTTAATTGAACCGAAAGGTTTTCAAAAGGTTTGCTGTTTGTAATGGTTTTTGATGCTTTTAAAAGGTTTGCTGTTTGTAATGGTTTTTGACAAATGTTTTGAGTGCTTTCGAAAGGTTTATATAAAGGTTTCGAAGGGGTGGTTCCCCAGTGTTTTCGTAAGGTTTGAAAGGAAAGGTTTTCCAATGTTTTTGAAAGGCAATGTTTAAATGTTTTAAAGATAGGATGTCTAAGATTTTTCGAAGGAAAGGTTTTTCAATGGTTTCGAAAGGTTTATATGAATGGTTTCTAAAGGAATGTTTTGGCCTTTCGGCCTAGGTTATAAATGGTTTACTTGGTTTCGAAAGGGGTACTTTCAATGGTTCCGAAAAGGGTACTTTTAATGGTTTCGAAAGGGGTACTTTCAAAGGTTTAAATGTTTTCATCAACAAAGATTTGTGTAAAGTATATATAACATGGCAAGGTGATTTGACTAAAGCATAGAGTATTTATTTTCCTTGTTTAAGTATGATTTAAAGGTTTAAATCAATTTGAGAAGAAAAGGTCTTCAACTAAAATTTAATGGAAGATTTTCCTAAGTAAAACGACTTAGATATTAGAATACCAGATGGGACTGGTATCGGGTCGCGCCCTATACATTAGATATTAGCCCTTAGCTAATTTAGTCCAAAATTCTAGTGTGTATGGCTTTGTCACAGGTAAGACTAAAATGATGTTACACACAGAAAGGAATGTATATTTTTGCAGAGTTATTCTGGTGGAATAGTGTGACGGTTGGAGTGAATGAAGAGATGATGACATGGGATGAGTTTAAGAGGAGGTTCTAGGAGAGGTTCATGTCTGTGATGGCGCAGTCTGCCTTGCTCAGAAAGTTTGCTGAGTTGGAGTAGAGGGAGATGACTGTATTGGAGTATGCTAGAAGGTTTGAGGAGTTGGCTAGGTATGGATATGCCATTGTGGATACTGTGATGAAGAGAAATGAGAAGTTTATCAGGGGGTTGAAGCCTGAGTTGGTCAAGGCTACATTACCTCATATTAGGGATCCTTGTGATGTTGTAGTAGAGATGGCATTGAGACATGAAGAAATGCTTACTTCTCTGGAGAAGAATAAGGCAAAGGAAGTCCAGGTGGGGCAGAGTCAGAAAAGGAAATTCTTTCATAAGAAGGTGCTAAGAAAGGTGGAGCCATGAAGAAAGGGAAGTAGGAGGTTGTCTGTTTTAAGTGCGATAAGAAGGGGTATTTTGCTAATGAATGTCGTACTGGAAAGGCGAAGGAAGTGATTGGGAAGAAGAATATCAGATGCTTTAACTGCTATTAGATTGGCCATTATAAGAACTAGTGCAAAGAGCCTGCTAAGGATGGAAGGGGAAAAGTATATGCATTGGAACCTGCTACATCGGGACGAACAACGTAGGAGAAAGGAAAAGTAGTGTTGGGAGGTACGCTTCAGATTCATGGTATGTCTGTTAGCATTTTGTTTGATACCGGTGCATTACATTCTTTTGTATATCGTTGTTTGGTAGATAAGCTTAACATAGAACCCTCATACTTAGTTACTTCCTTAAAAGTTGAAAATCTGATAGGAGGGTGTTATCCCGCCTTTTGGCAAGGCCGTGACACCAAGGAATTGACTAGTAGCCAATGACGGTCCGTCCTAGAGATCGGTTATACACGGGCTCACTATGGATATCGACGAATTTTGTCCGAGTCTGGATCATGCTAAAACTGATATGACACGACAAGCGAAGCTATGAGAGCCAATGTTCCAAATTTCAAGTCAATTCGAGTTCGTATGCTCAAGTTACGATCGATGCAAAATTGGATAAAAACAGCCTTTGTTCTACTCGCTTCGCATCCATCAGATAGCCTCTGTTCGACTCGATCCACATCCTTCAGAAAACAACAGTTCGACTCGATCGTCTAATGCCTACTTCAAATCCATCAGCTGGAGCGCATTGCTCGAATCCATCGAGCAACAGTAGTTCGTTTCCCTCATTTGTTCAGTTCGTATCCATACTGGAAATGCCCTGTTCGAATCCATCAAGTTCCGGTACTTCGTATCCATCGTGGATCCACTGATCGAATCCATCGTGTTGCCGTATTCGAATCAATCGACTGGAATTGAGTTCCATCGATACGAACAGAACCCTACTGACAATGCGAGCAACTCACTTTCTATCGATACGAAAAGAGAGCGTTTCCATCGATACGAACAAGGCAAGGTCCAAGAATGACTCAGCCAACTCGGCATCAAAGGCAGAGCAATCCAGAGATTCAGGCGCCACATCATCGAGTCGAATAGGACCGAGTCGAAATGAGGGAGTCGAATGAAACAGCCACCCGAAGATCCCAATTCGTATCGATCATATCTCCTAATCTACAAGTCCAAATGATATGAAATTTTCACAAGAGCTTACGTGCATGCTAAGGAATGTCCACGCCAAATTTTGACTCCATTGGACGCAATCTTGATCGATACGAAATCCGTTCGTATCGATCACGGATTGGACCGAAACTTCGCGGGCTTAGGCGCGCGGGCCTAGTCACGTGCCAGAGGGGGTCTCCCGAGATCTGAGCAAAATATCAGCCTCCTACACCTATAAATAGACCCCCAAAGCCAACAGAAAAGGGGTTCTGCTTCTTCTTTGAATTCTCCAACGCCCAGACTCTGCCGGATCCAGATCTAAACTCCCTTGTTGCTGCCAATAACGAAATTCACTGCTGCAAATCATAATTATCTGCTGTAACTCACTGAATTCACTTGTAATCTTCAAAGAAAGATCAATAAAGCTAGCAACTTCATAGTGGACATAGGCGATACGTCGAACCACTCTAAATTCTTATGTCTCCTTGCATTTTAATTATTTTCATATTTGAAATTTGGAGTTTTTTTTAGATAATCCTCTTTTTCCATTTAATTTCTTCATTTTATATCTTCAAAAAACTTTCGAAGAGTGTTGTGCCCAATTTTGGTACAAACACTTTGGTGCTCTCACTGAGAAAACCAAATTTTTCTCCTGCTCTTTGGATCTCCTATCTATATCGGGTTGCATAAATCCAAGAAGAAGATCCAGATCTAGAACTTTGAAGCCCTTCCATTCTATTCAGATCTGCATCAGATCTAGGAAAGGACTTTCATTAATTCATCATGGTACGTACACGAACTACCTCTACAGCTGCTGATCAGGGAGGACGGGACATGCAGAATCCCGCACAATTGCCTCCATCAAACCAAGATGCCGCCGGACCTTCAGATCCAACAGGCCCGGTTACCAGACAAGAGTTTCAGATGCCGCTCCAAGAATTGACCCAGAGTCGACAACAGCTAACTGAACAACTGCGCGCCAACACAGAGTTGACCAACCAGTTAAATCGCCAAAGGCACAGAAGATCCAGAAGAGACCAAGGTTCTTATTCTTCCACAGAGAGTTCAGCCTCATCTGACGGTCATCACCGATCCACGTGCCCACGGTTGGATGTAAGCTACACCCAGGCTACAGGGCACCAACCTACTTCGAATATTGGACAACCCAGAACTGGACCATCCACTAGTCATCATATCGGACCTTCGTCCTGAGGAGGTACTGCTCCTTATCATGTCACATGCAACATTGCTACTACCACCACTACCGAACAAGGGGTTGATGCTAGAAACCAAGCTGATCCTCAACGTAACCAACGAGAGCAGACTCCAGAGCCTTATGTCCCAGAAAATGTTGAACCAAGGAGGCGAGGCACGGACCGTCGACCGCGTCCGGTCTAGACTCGCGCCGTGGAACCCGACCACACCTTGGCACGACATGCTCCAAGTATCCGAATGCCGGATATACCAACGATGAATCGTCAAATGATCCGTGAAAGTCAGGGTCTCAGTAATGACGACTGGGGAATCTCTCGGAGTCATACTCCTATCACCGATGACATATTATATGCTGAACCACCTTGGCGCTTCAGGATGCCAACTTTGCCAGTCTACGAATGGATTTCTGATCCCAATCAACACATCCTGAAGTACGAATGGCTGATGAATGCTGCGAGAGCTGATGATGCAGTAAAATGCCGTAGTTTCCCTATTTCCCTAGGGGGCATTGCTACCATGTGGTTTACTCGTTTGCCACCACGATCCATCTCTAATTTTGATCAGATGGCCACCAAGTTTGTTGAACAATTCCGTATGCACGTAGCGAGGCCTAAAGATGTTAACACTCTGTCTAGTGTTACACAAGCTCCCAAAGAAGCACTTAGACGTTACTTGGAGCGATTCCATGCTGCGTGTGCAGAAATAAGCAATCCCAATGACAACTCTATCCTGATGGCATTGACTAAAGGGATTGACCCTGATTCTAAATTCAGAAATTGGTTAGCTGGGAAACCACCTGCGTCATTGGACCGTTTCTACTCAAAGGCATCCCAATTCTTGAGAAGGGAGGATGCGAAACAGTCTAGGAAGCAGGATGACGCAGGGCCCAACATCGAAGGAATCCAAAGTAACATCGCTGTTAAACAGTCCGAAGATAGTTCTGGAAAAGTTCAGTTGAACATCCAAAATAAACAGAATCAACAGAGGGACAATGGAAATCAGGGAAAGAAGCGAGATCAAAACCGTGGTCCACGACGTAGAGCTCCCATGTTTGACAATTATACTCCATTGAATACGTCCTTGGAAAATGTGTATTTGCAGGCCTGCAATACCATGCAATACAAGAAACCTGCTCCGAAGCCACCAAGGGAAAGACAAATCCAAACAGGAAATTTTTGTAGATTCCATGAGAGTTATGGCCACAACACCAATGAGTGTCGTCACTTACAAGACCTCATTGAAAAACTGATACGTGAACGGAAGTTGGATCGGTATGTGCGGGCGCCACAGTCTGGTGGTGCGGGCCCATCAAATCAGAATCCTGCGCTAAATCAGGAAAGACAGGAGGAACCCGCTCGTACAGGCGAGAGGTTGGTTATCAATACAATAAGTGGTGATCCTCACCCAGCAGATCGAAGTTGGAAGGAAATGGAGTCGTATGCCAAATCTATCAGACATGCGGACTTCGAGTGTTGTAGTAGTTTTGATGAAGGGGCTCCGGCCAAGCAAAAGAAGACGATGACAGATGACATCGTGTTCAGGAATAGAGACGCTGACAAAGTCGAAGCCCCCACTATCGACCCGCTGGTTATTTCAGCTAAAGTAGGTCCTGCTTGGATGAACAGGATCTTAGTTGACAGTGGAAGCTCTGTAAATATCATGTTTAAACGAGCTTATGATCAAATGAGGATGGAAGCAAAGGACTTGAAACCATGTCAAACTCGAATCCATGGTTTCAACGGAAGTGCTACAATACCCACCGGAATGGTGGAACTACCATTGGAGTTGGGAGTTGGAGAGCACCGGAGAGTACGAATGTTACAGTTCGTTGTGTTGGACATAGACTCCCCTTATAATGCTTTCTTGGGCCGACCGGCCCTCGCTGAATTCAGGGCAGCCATTGCCCCATGGTGTTTGACTTTAAAATTTCCCATTGATCGTGGAGTTGGAATCATTCAAGAAGATCAGGCTGCTGCCAGAGCCTGTTATGTTGTTGAGCTAGGGAGGCGCAGCGAAAGGAGAAAGGAAAGGGCGTGGAGGAATCTCTTTGCGTCCGTTTTGCCGATAATTGACAATTAACGCCCGGGCCTAGGCCCGGGCACCCCAGCCAATTCCTTAAGGATCTTGACCTAAGAGAAACTGAAGTCGAAGGAGAATCTAAAGAAAGTCAAGCATCCCCGGCCGAACTGACAATCGACGTCCCAATTGACAATGATGATGATTCGAAGATGATAAAGATTGGGTCTCAGCTAAGCCAGCAAACTCAAGAGGAATTGGTTAAATTTCTACGGGCGAATCTTGATATATTCGCCTGGACGCATTCCTACATGTATGGGATATCGCCGGACATCGCGAGCCATACTCTGAATATTGACCCGCGGCATGTCCCCATCAAACAAAAAAGGCATGGTATGGATCCAGTGAGATCTGCCGCCCTTAAAGAAGAAGTAGAAAGCTTAAAGCGAACGAGTTCATTCGAGATGCGCTATATCCTGAGTGGGTGTCAAATCCCGTTCTCGTCCGAAAGCCGAACGGAAAGTGGAGAACATGTATCGATTATTCCGATCTGAATAAAGCATGTCCCAAAGACAGTTTCCCGCTTCCTAGAATTGATCAGCTAGTAGATTCGACAGCTGGGCATGAACTCTTATCCTTCATGGACGCATATTCTGTCTACAATCAAATACCGATGCATTTACCCGATGAAGAACATACCAGCTTCGTAACCAATCTGGGACTAAACTGTTACAAAGTTATGCCATTCGGACTCAAGAATGCCGGGGCTACTTATCAACGATTGGTCAATTGGATGTTTGCCAATCAAATCGGGAAAACAATGGAAGTATATGTAGACGACATGCTTGTGAAGTCACGACTCTCCACCGACCATGTTAAAGACCTGGAAACTATAATCAACATACTTAGAGAATACAAAATGAAGCTAAATCCACTGAAATGTCACTTTGGAGTTGCATCCGGAAAATTCCTTGGGTTCATCGTCAACGCTCGAGGGATCGAAGCTAATCCTAAAAAAATCTGGGCTATCAGAAATCTCGAAACTCCGAAAACCATAAAGCAAGTCCAGAGTCTCAATGGGAAAGTAACAGCATTGAGCAGATTCATTTTAAAGTCCACTGACAAATGCATCCCCTTCTTCGATCTGATCCGAAAAGGGAAGCGAAACTTTGAATGGACCACGGAGTGTGAGGGCGCTTTCCAAGCACTAGTTCAACATCTATCCACACCACCTATCCTGTCAAAGCCTATTGATCATTAGAAGTTGTTCGTATATTTGGTGATATCAGAAAACGCTATCAGCGCTGCATTAATTCGAGAAGAAGACAAGATACAGAAGCCTGTATACTACATCAGCAAGCGGTTGACTGGGGCTGAAAGGAATTATCCAAAATTAGAGAAGTTGGCTTATTGCCTTGTCATTGCATCAAGAAAAATCCGACCGTATTTCCAGACACATCCCATCATTGTGTACACCGACCAGCCATTACGACAGGTCCTTTCGCGGCCTGAGACGTCTGGTAGGTTACTCAAGTGGAACATCGAACTGAGCCAGTTTGACATTACTTACACTCCTAGACGGGCCATACAAGGACAACTCCTAGCCGATTTCATAGCTGAATTTACCATTCCAGAGGACTTGCCCGAAACCAGTGAATCCCCCGAATACGTCTGGAAGCTTTATACCGACGGTACATCAAACAACCGGTGTTCGGGCGCTGGTGTTGTACTTAAAAATCCCGAAGGCCGATCCATATGTTATGCTTTGAAGTTTGATTTTCATGCGACTAACAATGAAGCTGAATATGAAGCCCTCTTAGCTGGCTTGAAACTTGCTAGAGATTTGAGAATTATCGCAGTGGAAATTTATTGTGATTCACAATTAGTTGTGTATCAAGTACGGGGAGAGTATCAAGCAAGAGTTCGAAGGCTGGCTTCTTACTTAGCTCGATTTCAGGAAGTACTGAATCAGTTTGATTATTACGCCATCTATTGTTTACCTTGGGAACACAACCAAAAGGCCGATTCATTGGCAAAGCTAGCCAGCACAGGTGAAGCTCAACAAATGGGACTCGTTCCCGTAGAAGCATTATCCTCCCCGAGCATTGACCGGGAAGAAATAGACAGGGTATGCGAAACCGTCCCCGAAAAAGATTCATGGATGACTCCACTCAGAAATTACATTGAGCACGGAACCCTGCCGGAACGCAGGAGTGAAAAGAGACAAGTTCTTCGCAAGGCCTCACGATTCACCATTCAGAATGAAGTCATGTATAGAAGAAGGTACTTTGTTCCTTTACTCAGGTGTATCGCTCATGATGAAATTAAACGAGTATTGCATGATGTACACGAGGAAGAATGTGGCGATCACACCAGGGGGCAAGCACTTGCCAAGAAGATACTTCGGTACGGATATTACTGGCCGACTGTGAATCGTGATGCAGCGGATTATGCAAAGAAATGTGATAGGTGTCAAAAGTATGCTCGAATTCCTAGAGCCCCTCCTACTGAGATACCGCAAATGGTCAGCCCATGGCCGTTTGCGATGTGGGGCATCGACATCATTGGTACTCTACCTCTGGCGAAAGGTGGTGTGAAATACGCCATCGTCGCAGTTGATTACTTTACAAAGTGGGCTGAAGCTGAAGCTCTTGCTACCATAACGATGAAGAAAGTAATCAACTTTGTGGTCCGCAACATCATCTGTCGATTCGGTCTTCCACACACCATTATTACGGACAACGGAACCCAATTCAACAGTGCTGAATTTAAAGATTTCTACGAACGATTTCACATCCAAAAGAAATTCTCCACAGTTGCACACCCTCAGGCGAACGGACAGGTCGAAGCAATTAATAAAGTTATAAAGTCCATTCTGAAAAAATGACTGGAAAAGGTCGGAGGCAAGTGGGTCGATGACCTATGGCTTTATAGGCTTACCGAACAACCCACAAGACAGCGATCGGTCACACTCCATTCTCTCTCTCTTATGGTTCAGAAGCCGTTATTCTAGTTGAGCTAGAAGTACCTTCTCATCGTGTGACATACTACGATCCAAAGTCAAATGCTATATTACTTGCTGAATCTCTCGATTTACTGGATGAGAAGCGTGAAGAGGCTGATTTGAGGGCAGCTGCACATCGAAGTCGAGTCACCCGATTGTACAACACCAAGGTCCGCCCGCGAACCTTTGAACTAGGCGATCTCGTCCTAAAGAGAATTTATCCGGTTCCTTCGCATATGAAGCCGACATGGGAAGGACCGTATGTTATTGAACGAAGGCTCGGAGATGGCACATTCAAATTATCGACCCTTGACGGTCTTACTTTGCCAAGAGCCTGGAATAGCGAGAGTCTTCACCGCTACTACACATGACAGGCTATGTTTATCCATTTAGTTTATTTTCCAGTTCGCAATTTGTTTCTGCATTTCGAAATTAGAATTTGTAATAAGGCAACTGACTTTGCCATATTTTCTTATTTCAGCAATAAAATGCAATCTCTTCGAGCCAGAGCTGTGGTTTACTTGAAATGCTTCATATGATCATCACTATGCACGGAGAGCTAAGTTTCACCATACGGTGGAATTTATTCAAATAGAGAGTGACCGTGATGCAACCGGTTACTCGCTAAGCGAAACCTGAGCTCGGGGACAAGCCATCACATTAAGGCCAAAAACAGATTGATACATGACAATCCCTCACTTAACTCCCGGTTCCCAAAGTGCGAACTAGAGTACTAAAATACGTCTACGAAGAGGGTGGATCCGTCCGCCTAACGACTTCGTCCGTATCTGCACCAAGTTTGAGGAGGATGGACCCGTCCATCCAATGACCTCACTTGTTAACTTGGGGTGGATGTGATTCGACCATCCATGATCCTGATACATCTTTCGTTCCCAAAGTGCGAGCGAAATCCAAAATTATACAGTAGATGTGACTTACCTTCTGCTCATCAACTCCAAATTCCCAGAGCGTGAATTGGAGTATAAACACCAACTCCAAACTCCCAGAGTGCGAGTCGGAGTATAAACAACAACTCCGGATTCCCAGAGCGCGAATCGGAGTATAAACACCAACTCCGAACTCCCAGAGTGCGAGTCGGAGTATAAACATCAACTCCAAATTCCCAGAGCGCGAATTGGAGTATAAACAATAACTCCGGATTCCCAGAGCGTGAAACGGAGTATAAACATCAACTCCAAATTCCCAGAGCGCGAATTGGAGTATAAAAAATAACTCCGGATTCCCAGAGCGCGAAACGTAGTATAAACATCAACTCCAAATTCCTAGAGCACGAATTGGAGTATAAACAATAACTCCGGATTCCCAGAGTACGAAACGGAGTATAAGCATCAAATTCAAGTTCCCAGAGCATGAGTTGAAGCATAAATATCAACTCCGAACTCCAAGATTGCGAACCAGAGTACAAATGTCGATTCCGAGTCCCTAGAGCGCGGACGTATGAGTTAAACTTAAGCCGACGTGAACAACCACCATTAAACAAATGAGAATCCCCGTAGTGCGGATATGATCGTCAACAATCGGGCAAGCGTGAATAAACTGCTCAATCTCCGTTCGTCTCAGACATCCATTCAGTGGCACTAGACTTAACATGTTATAAGTGAGAAGCAATCACTGATTGATGTTCCACTACTCATCCCCGAGACTGGGGGGCAGGACTTAAGCATCGACCATTGACTAAAGTGATATGACGTCAAAATTCAACTCGCTTCCCAGTCGCGAACCATGTCCACAGTTTCCAGACTTAGTGCAAAAAGACAAACTTGACTCGGAAGCTAAAACTTTACAAGTACATTTCAAACATTGAAACACTTAAACAAAGGCACAAAGGAGCTCAAAAAGAAAAAGTTTCATTTCTACTATTCATAAAAGAAATTCATGTACAAGTTTGTTCCAAAAAATTATTATTAATAGGGGCCGAACCCGCATCTATACACGGCCAACAAAATGCAAATCAAAATAAACCGGGGAAGCATGTTTAATCTTTCTTCTTCCTTGGCTTCCTTCTCGGTGTAGACCCGCTGGAGCCGCCACTATTTTTCCTCTTTGAGCCTTTGCCTTTTGGTGGTTAGTCTCCAGGCGATGGCATAATATCGACATCCTCCTCCGAGCTCGAGTGAATAGGGATGCTTCCTGTGGGCGGAGTAGGAGGAACAGGATCAAGTACAGAAGGTGAAATGGGCATGCTAGTGATGAAAATGGTGCCACTAGGAGATATCATTCTAAGCGAAGCTGGTCCCGGTGCTGCCATCCTACCTTCCGAACTTCCACCATGAGCCGCCCTGCCATTTCAGCGTCGATTTGGGCAAACATCTCCTCTTCAGTAACTACTCGAGCCCCGCTAGGGGCAACAGTAGTCGGCATTGAAGAATTTGTAGCAGGAGCGCCTCCACCCATGACAAATGGTAAGTCAGCTAAAGGATCGCCATGACGGCGAAAGAGTTCTTCCATCAACTGCTCATCAAACACAATCGTATTCCCTTGCGTATCATCAAGTGGGGCAGCTGTAGTTACGGTGATTGCTTCGGTCACGATAGCCTCCTGCGTTTGATATGATTCTTGAGCAGCAAGAGGCATGGCCGGTGCAGCATCGATCACTGGACAAAAAATAAGAGAACTGTTAGAATCTAATTCAGATAAAGATTCCGACCTAAGGAAAATAGGTGGAAAGTTCAGAATACCTTCCTCAGTTTGACTTGTCGGCGGCAAAACGGCTTCAGTCACTTGCGATGTAGCCGGAGACATCAGCGGCTGATCCGGATTGTAAGCAAGAACAGCTTGGGGATCGACCGCAGACGAGGATTCGGGCTGGGTTGACACTGGAACTTCAAGACTCTCCTCATGATGTTCAACCCCTAAACCCTTTCCTACTTCGAAGTGCTGGGTGTTTGCGCCAAAAATGGTCACAAACCCCAAATATCGTGAAAGCACCAAGTTATGAATGTAGATCAACAATATTCCAAACACAAATCACAGATCTAAGCAAGCAACAAACAGCAATCCAGAAATAATGAATAGAAACACACAATTTATAGTGGTTCGGCTATCTCCGGCCTACGTCCACTTTAAAGTTTTATCTTTTATTGATTATCCTTGCTGGTTGCAGATGATTACAGCAGTTATAATGAAGAATTTCCAGTACAATGATTGTGTTGAAGCATCGAATTGAATCCGGCAGAGTCTAGAGGTTGAATGGCCAAAAGATCCCCTTTCTACAAGCTTCAGGGGGCTATTTATAGGCGTAGGAGGCTGAGATCGCGCTCAAACTTCGGGAGACTCCTTTTGGCACGTGATGGGGCCCACGTGACCGACCCCACCAAGTTTCGACTCGATCTGCGATCGATACGAAGCAATTTCGTATCCATCAAGAAATGATCCAATCGAGCTGAAACTTGGCAGGATTGGTCTTTACCTTGTATGCAAGCTACTGTGAAAATTTCGTTGCATTTAGATCAATGGTTCGTGAGATATGATCGATACGAGATTGCACTTTCCTGAACACTATTGCATTCAAATCCATGTTTCGTATCCACCTGTTCGACTCGATCGGAGCACGTGCGCGTGCAATGATGTGTCGTGAAATCCCTGGGTCGATCCGCTTTGCACACCGAGTTCGACCAAGCGACCTGCATCTAGCGCTTAAGTTTCGCTCGTATCGGCTATTTGTTCGCATTCAGTTGTTTTAGTCTTTATTCGAATCACTGTGATCGATTCGAAGTATCTTGACCATGATGGATACGAGTTCAACCGATACGATCAAAGCCTTGGGATGGATTCGAATAGACCGAGGCGGTATCCTTGCGATGGATACTAAATCGATTGATTCGAACAAGCTAGTTGTGATGATAGATGCGAGTATGATGGATTCGAAATGCACTAAACCTGATGGATATGAACATACTGAGGCGATGCCATTCTGATGGATACAAACCTGATGGATTCGAAATGGTCATTGCCTCAGCTCACCGATGGATACGAACTACATATTCTTCCTATCTTGTATCAATCATATCTCCTCCGTATGAACTCCGATTTACCTGAAACTTGGAATGTGGCCTCTCCTAGCATTGATCATCATCTCCAATCGATTCCGTCCAGATCGGAGCTCGGCCAAATTTTGACGACATCGATTACGGCCTTGTTTGCATTCGATCTCCAATCTTGATATCCATCGTTCCTTGCCAATTTGTTGATATTCCGGCCTTGACCAAAAGGTGGGATAACATTTGCCCCCCAAAACATGCCTTGTGATAGTAAGGCGTGTTTTGAATAGTTCCGAACCCGATATCCGAAGTCCATAGCCAATTCCATGTCCATCCGAACTCGATGACCGAGCCTTTTATCCATCCTTATCCTTCAGCCAATAACCGAATCCATGACCTCTCCGGGTCGATATCCGAATCCATAACCTCTCCGGGTTCATGTCAAGTGCAATCTACACTCGACGACCTTGGTCCAGTTTCCCTGGACGTTGAGCTAACCTCTCCGGGTTCTTACCAAGCGCAATCCACACTTGATGACCGTGGTCCAGTGTCCCTGGACGTTATATAATGCCATGGCTTAAGTCCTAAGTCGAATCCTGGTCACTCCGGACCGTTGTTGAGCATAGTCCATACTCAACGACCTGAAAATGATAATTGATAATACATGGCCTAAGTCCTAGGCCAAATCCTGGTCTCTCCGGACCCTTGTCGAGCATAGTCCATACTCGACGACCTGAATGAGTCAATTTACCACGTTCGGGAAAAGTAACTCATCCCTTGCCAGGCATAATCTATACCCGACGACCTTTTATCAAAATCCAGATAAAAATCCAATCCAAAATCCAAATCAAACCAAAAAATCAAAAATCCAAACCAACATCCAAAACAGAAACCAGTCATCCAAAAGAAAATCCAAACCAGAAAGCAAGCAAAACCAGGAGTTCAAACCAAACTCCAAAACCAAACCAGAAAACCAAGTGTTCAATCCAGAAACAAAAGGACAGATTTCGCAAACCATGGCGTCGCGGTTTATCATCATTCAGAGCATGCCTAGGGGCTATCTCCATCCCCATACATGTGTAAATGACTTGGGTGCTTGCCAATGGTTTGTTACTTATTTTATATTATCCTGGTCAATTGATAACCAATCGACCATCATTCCTGGGCCTCACATCCTCATGGCTTGAGGTAGGCAGTGGTTGCTCCTGCTCCGCCGCTGCATTCCGAGCCACAACATACTGCCTTAATTGTCCATTCCTCACATGCTCCTCAACTATATCCTTTAAGTGCATGCAGCTGTTGGTATCATGCCCGTCCAAATCATGGAAGAGGCAATGCCTTCCTGATGCCCTTTCCCGCTCGGATGGTTCTCTCCTAGCCGGCCTCCGGTAAGGAAGGCGATTCCGGTTTTCCATGTATATCCGCTCTAGTGTCTCGTTTAATCCTGTGTATGTGGAAAACTTTGGATCCTTCCATCGCTTCTTGGCTTTTCCTGAATCGTCATCCAGCTTCCTCTTTCCTTTGTCTTTATCCGGGTTTCCGTTGGATGGTCCTCCACCCTCAGTCGCATTCACCTCCTTTAACTTTAAGTCCATACATGCGTCTTCTTGCTGAAGGAATCTTTCAGCTTCGTGAAAGAATTCCCCGAGATCCAATGGTGGATCTCGTATTAAAGATACCTTAAAATCCGAATCCTCTCTAACTCCCGACACTGCCGCCATCAAAACCATCGACGGATCCGGCCGATCCACTGAAGCAACTGCCGCGTTGAATCGAGTTAGAAAAGTTCTGAGTGATTCATCCGTCCTTTGCTTTACCGACGTTAACGTCATTACGTTTTTCGGTCTCTTGATATGAACCCGAAACTGTCCCAAAAACCTGTCCACCAACTCCCTCCAGGTCCTGATAGATCCTTCTTCCAGCTGCCTGAACCACATTGCAGCTAGGTCCATCAAGTATAAAGGAAAACATCGGGCCATTACTTCCTCCGATGCCCCAGCACTTCCATGTGTCTAGTGTATCTGATCAAGTGATCGGTTGGGTCAGCCTTGCCATCATACACTTCCACGCTAGGTAGCTTGAACTTGGGTGGATTCTGAGCTGTCCTGATTTCCTGAGTAAACGGACTCCTGTTCACTCCTTCCAAATCTCTGCTGGTCAAACCTCCACGCATAGTTCTCCTAATAATCTCAATTAATCCAGCATTGTCCGTCAAAGGTTGCCCCCAATGTCCTTGAGGGAATTCTGGTACATATTCTTCATGTGGTTCATTAACATCAGCGTTCATCCTAGCCTGTTGGGCTCCATCCAAAGGTCTTCCAATGTCAGATTCTGTGGGCCTGCCCCTAAGCCTTTGCTGATTGCCCTCTAGTTCTGTATTATGTCCTCTGTTGGGTTCCGCAACCCTAGTTCCTTGCTCCATATTTGCAGTCGCTGTAGTTGGTCCAAGGTTTTGTGTCCCTCCAACTCTCATCTGCTCGAAGAAAGTCTGCATCATATCCTGTTGACTCTTCAACAACCTCTCATGCAATGAATTTGCCATAGCTTCCATTTCGTCTCTGGTAATGTAAATCGAAGCTTGTCCTTCTCCAGCTCCGGAGGATGCCTCTTGACTTCCTCCTTGTTGACTTCGCTCAGCTCTCTGTCTTGTTTGTCGAGTCATTGTCTTTCAAATCTTCAAGCTTTCAAATCTGAACTTCAGTCCGATGTAGCGGGTGCTAGTCCTTCTCAGTGAAAGCACCAAAGTGTTTGCGCCAAAAATGGTCACAAACCCTAAATATCGTGAAAGCACCAAGTTATGAATGTAGATCAGTAATATTCCAAACACCAATCATAGATCTAAGCAAGCAACAAACAACAATCCAGAAATAATGAACAGAAACACACAATTTATAGTGGTTCGACTATCTCCGGCCTACGTCCACTTCAAAGTTTTATCTTTTATTGATTATCCTTGCTGGTTATAGATGATTATAGCAGTTACAATGAAGAATTTCCAGTACAATGATTATGTTGAAGCGTAGAACTGAATCCGGCAGAGTCTGAACGTTGAATGGCCAAAAGATCCCCTTTCTGCATGATTCAGGGGGCTATTTATAGGCGTAGGAGGCTGAGATCGCGCTCAAACTTCGGGAGACTCCTTCTAGCACGTGAGGGGGCCCACGCAACCGACCGCACCAAGTTTCGACTCGATCTACGATCGATACAAAGCAATTTCGTATCCATCAAGAAATGATCCAATCGAGCTGAAACTTGGCAGGATTGGTCTTTACCTTGTATGCAAGCTATTGTGAAAATTTCGTTGCATTTAGATCAATGGTTCGTGAGATATGATCGATACGAGATTGCACTTTCCTGAACACTACTGCATTCGAATCCATGTTTCGTATCCACCTGTTCGATTCGATCGGAGCACGTGCGCGTGCAATGATGTGTCGCAAAATCCCTGGGTCGATCTGCTTTGCACGTCGAGTTCGACCAAGCGACCTGCATCTAGCGCTTAAGTTTCGCTCATATCGGCTATTTGTTCGCATCCAGTTGTTTTAGTCTTTATTCGAATCATTGTGATCGATTCAAAGTATATTGACCACGATGGATACGAGTTCAACCAATACGATCAAAGCCTTGGGATGGATTCGAATAGACTGAGGCGGTATCCTTGCGATGGATACGAAATCGATCGATTCGAACAAGCCAGTTGTGATGATAGATGCGAGTATGATGGATTCGAAATGCACTAAACCTGATGGACACGAACACACTGAGGCGATGCCATTCCGATGGATGCGAACCTGGTGGATTCGAAATGGTCATTGCCTCAGCTCACCAATGGATACGAACTACATATTCTTCCTATCTTGTATCTATCATATCTCCTCCGTATGAACTCCGATTTACCTGAAACTTGGAATGTGGCCCCTCCTAGCATTGATCATCCTCTCCAATCGATTCCGTCCTGATCGGAGCTCGGCCAAATTTTGACGACATCGATTACGGCCTTGTTTCCATTCGATCTCCAATCCTGATATCCATCGTTCCTTGCCAGTTTGTTGATATTCCGGCCTTGACCAAAAGGTGGGATAACACTGGGAGCCGAGCCTTTCTTTCTCATGCAGAATCATCGACTCGTGGAGAATCTTCCTTTCATCTTCATTCAAAATGCGATCTTCGAGTTCAAATTCATCTACAGACTCATCCGGATGCGCCTCCTTCTCTTCTTCAACTAGTCGGCCCCAGGCGTTGTAAAGATTCGCCGGATAATCATCGAGCCAGGCTAGACCCCTGTGCCTCAGCACGTTAGCGTTGTAAACAACGAGAAGGTCTTCGATATCAGCCTCTAGCCTGGACTCGGTCGACTTCACTTTCTCCTCGACCTCAGTCTCCACCTTGTGGACTTTAGCCACAGCCATAACAGCCTGCTCGCACGCCTCCTGGGCTGCGTTATTCACGTCATCCTTTTCCTTGGCCATGTCAGAGAATTTAGCTTTAAGCTTATTGAGTTCCTTGACCGCCGCATCCCGTTCGGCGGTAACTGTAGTATTCCGATGGCCCATCTCCTCCACCAAGGCAACATGTGTCTGCCTCAACCTATCCATTGCCACGTTCGCATCATCATCTTTTTTTGTGGCCTCAATTTCAGTTTTCTAAGAAGACTCGGCCTCAGCAGTGAGCACTTGAATGATCCGGTCCCTTTGAGCGAGGTCGGTCTCCATTTTCTCAAGCGTTTTGGCTCGCTCAAAGGCCACCTTGGAAGCCTTCTCTGCAGCCTTCACCCACTCTCTGTACTAGGTGTAGATGTTATGAACATAATCATGCATCGTGCTTTCTACTCCAGATGGAATTCTTTTTAAGTGTGGTGGGAAGACATAGCCATTGAAGCAAATATTCGGAAAATCCTTCCTCATCTGAGCCAATTTAATAGCCCCTTCTCCTGTGGGCTCAGTAGGGACCTACTCTGCAATTATGGAGGCGGTGGTCTCAACTCTCTGAAGATGGGTCTCGAATCTAGAAGTATGAGAAGTTGGACTGTGATGAGGAGGCTCTGGCGGATGCGGAACAAGAACGGGAGGTGGAGATGGGAGTCTAAGAGGAGGCGAGCGTGATCTAGACCGATGTTTGTATTCTTTGTCCCTGTCACGCCCATATCTATCTTGATTAGAGTACTCGCGATCGCGGTCTCTATCCGAGTCTCTTCTACGGGAGTCATAATAAGAAGAAGCCTTTCGGGTCGAGCGAAGATTCCTGAGCATTGACCCTTTCCCAAACATAGTACCTGAAAATGAGAGACGACGGAAGAGTTAGTGATTTCTTAAGTTGGACGATTTACAGTTATGAATCATGTAGTGCAGTGAAGTGTATGCATGTGCAACCCCCCGACCAACCAGACATGTCAGCCGCACTCATAGCAAGCGACCCGCTCAGTTCAAGAGCATTATCAAGCTCCTCCATCCTGGCGTCGTGTTGAGACGACACATAATCCGGAATTGGAATATCAGCAAGCCCTTCAAAAGGATTTCTACTGGCGGTGGAGGAGCCTCCGAAATCTAATCCCCGGGACGGGCAAGGACATGACTACGGATTTCAATCTCATGGATTTAGAATGCTTGTAAGCAACTGCCTTGCCTTTTCTCCTTCCTCCTGAATCCTGGACATCGGAAGAAGGCCCAGCCTGGAACTCGTTATCAGTAGGCATCCTCTCCGGATCAACTTCTTCAGCTATTACGACTGCGGGCGCTTTACGCTTCACCCGTTTCTTCGAGACCACTCTAAGTATCCCTTCCAGCCGTATGCTCTGCCTCCGTTCAATCAGCCCGACAGTCCTCAAGTTTCTGTCAGTCAGAACCAAGTCGATATGCCTCTCTTCGCCCGGAACCGCTTGGAGGATCCGAACTTGCTCTCTGAAGTATGCATCGTCAGGTCGAGAAATTGCGGCTGTAAAAGAAGAGAAGTGTGTCAGTTTTGAAGTCGGTTATTATTATCTCGCTGGTTCAAGAGAAAGATGGCAACACTTACGTCTATCCAACCATCGCCTGGCAAATCCAGGGGGCACCGAACATAGAACCATTCGGTCTTGAAGTAACTTAGCCTTCCCCAGGAGCCCATTACAATATGGCAGTTCCTGACCGCTTCCAAGAAGGTGAAAGAAGGGTTGTCCCCACGGCTCTTAACGTTAAATAGATATCTGATCTCGATCGGCTTTGGCGGTCGAAAGAGAATCTCCATAAATAGAATGAAGGTGCTATTCAACAAAGCGTACCCATTAGGGTGTGGCTGGGATGGAGCTATGCCAAGAAATGATAACATTTCCCTTA
This sequence comes from Allium fistulosum, assembly GCA_030737815.1. Taxonomy (NCBI): domain Eukaryota; kingdom Viridiplantae; phylum Streptophyta; class Magnoliopsida; order Asparagales; family Amaryllidaceae; genus Allium; species Allium fistulosum. The sequence goes on along the minus strand of CM060907.1, from coordinate 1,110,445,717 downwards.
TATATTGATTGAAAGGAGGAAGTGTTCCCGCCGTACACGCATGACGGTTAAAAGCAGTAAACCTCTCCGGGGGATCATGTGGCCTATCATTTGGCCCAGGCAGTAACACGTCGTCAAGCGACAAGCCGTGTCTTAAACAAATCCGTCCCAGCATATCTTTGGAAATACCAGACGGCACAGAATCTTGTGGACGACAAACGAACCGGGCACTTGGACGCTCGTCCGAAGCTGGGTCTATAACTTTTGCTTCAATGACCGGTATCTCGATGGTTGAAGGAATTGAACTCGGGAGTTCCTACTGCTGTGAACTTGAGGGTTCCATGACTAACTAGCTTATGAAAAATCATTGTTAAACAGACAATAACGCTCGTGCATCTCCCAGTGAAAAGTGTGTGAGTGTGTTGTGTAGTGTAGTACTGTATATCACTTGAGAAATTCTACAAAATTGGAGAAAACATGTAAACAACGAGACTTCGAAATTCAGTCAGAGTGACCGTCATCACAGACCGTCACAACCGTGCCATCTAGGAATTAGCAAACAATCCAATCCAAGTTAAAGTTTGTTAAAATTTTGTTAAAATTGCAGTTCCATCGACGAGCTTCGAAGGGAAATCAAATATGCAGTCCAAAGGTCAAGTCTAATTATGCCAAAATGAAGCTCGTCGGAGTTATATGTTCAAATGCATAAGAGTTTTCGATATCATTGAAGTTAGGTTCATTGTCAATCATCAAAAGTTCAAGTTCGAATCGATTGCTCAAGTTCAAGTTCGAATCGATTGCTCAGGTTCAAGTTTGAATCGATTGCTCAGTTTCATGTTCGTATCGATCAGGTTCAATTTCGTATCGATCGTTCAGAGACACTTTCGTATCGATCCCATGGCTGCGCAGTTCGAATCGATCGAGGCCTACTGCTTCGTGTCGATCAGAAAAGCACCTACTTCATATCGATCAGAAGGCATCTATTTCGTATCGATCGACATCGACTCGAAACAACCAACACTCGGCAACTGCTCCGTGACCGATACGAGATTTCCCTTCAAGATCGATACGAGGCAGAGCACCTTCTTCCCCAATAGATAGATACGAAATCCAGAATGACCAAGTCCCGGCATCAACAGTGACGGAATCGGCAACGACGTCGAATGAACTGGCACTAATATTCGAGTCTCGTCATTTTCAGAATGGATTCGTTGTTTATTTACCTAAAGTCAGATGTTGTCACGCTAGATTAAGGAATGAATTGGATCGATTCGAAGGAGCGATGGATTGTTTGGATTGAAGGCAATGTTTCTTTCTCAAGTTCTTTATCGATACGAAGGCGAGGTAGAAGAGTAAAGTGAGAAAGTGAAAAGTGGCTAAGTCCACAGTAATTATATGGACTCGAAAGCAAAGGGAATAAACGATTCACATCCCGGTGGAATCGACCGGTTACAAGACATCACCATGGATCGATTCGAATAAGCCACTCGAATCCATCAACATGAGTTTTTATCGATACGAAGTTGCCAACGAAGGCTTTTCTGAGTCACCTAAATCCATCGATACGAAACCATAGTTCGTATCGATCACTTTCGACTCCGTCTCCTGTGCAGTTCGAATCCATCGAATCACGGCTCTCGAAGGCCAGCTCCATCGATACGAATTGTTTGTTCGTATCCAATGACTCCAAATCAATCGATTCGAAGTGCACAGCCGGGGCTGTTCAGAAGGCATTGAACTCTATCGATACGAATGACCATTTCGTATCCATCAAACCCCACATCCATCGATTCGAAATGCTCATTTCGTATCCATCGATGCACCGAATACTGATGCAAAAACAATGTTTTAACCTTCTACACCGATTCAGGAGAGGATCGATACGAAATAATATTCAAAAACGACCATCGAGCGTTGTTACGATTCAAATTTCACATCGGTTCAGGAGAGGATCAGTACGAAATTCGATACGGGATAAACTGACAACGACTCATGAACGTACAAACGTCAACGAGAGTCAAATTAACATATATGCATATATGTCGGACTAATATTCAATATTCCAGATTTACAGGAATTGGGAACTCATTTGATAACAATTACAACAACAAATGGAAAATCACTAACATACAGCAGTCAGCTGCAACAATACAGGGTACAACAGTTGAAAGTCAACAGTTTACATGATCAAGAAAATCAGTCGAAGATTACAAATTTCATCGAAAAGATGATAACTATTCAGGATCAAGATTGCAGCATCTCAAAGCACATCATGTTTCCATAAGACGTACTTTGGGGGGCAAATGTTATCCCGCCTTTTGGCAAGGCCGTGTGACGCAGGCCAAGTACTAGGTCGTGACCGACCTAACGAATCCTTAAGTCGTTCGGAAATGTTAGGTCATCTACGACCTAAGAACTTTGAAGCTAACGAGAGAGGAATACAAAATGAAGTCCTAGGTCGTGACCGATCTAACGAAGCCTTAGGTCGTGACCGACCTAATAATGATTCCCTTAAGTCACTCCAGCGATTTAGTGAAGCTCGCCAACGACCCAGCAGGAATGCGCGCTAAAGAGATAAGTCGCTGCACCGGGTTACGACTTAAGCTAGGTCGCGAGGAACGACCTAAGGTAGGTCGCGTGAAGGAGTTCTGAAGTTGGTTCTTAAGTCGCTGCCGACCTATGTGTTGGGTCGTTATTTGTTAAGTCGTATGGTGTATGTTTCTTATGTCGTAACTTGTATTGTTTTAGGTCGTGTAACGTGATGTAGTAAGTCGCGTGGGTTGTAAAGTGTTAAGTCGTGGGCCACGTCTGTTAAGTTGTTGCCGACCTAGACATTGTCAATGTTGAGTCGCTATTGTGTTGTAACTATAGGTTAGGTCGTTGACGACTTATACTAAGTCGTAGGTCGTAAGTCGTGCGTCTGTTAGGTCGTTGCCGACCTAAGTGTTGTACAGTTTTGTGTGGCGTGAGTTGTAAGCCTATAAATAGGCACGTTGGGTCATTTATAACTCTTGGTTGATTTTGAAATAAAATTTGTTTGATAGCTTTGTGCTTTCATTAAATTGGTAGTTGAGGGTAATCTCCTATCTCCACTTTCGGTTAATCGAGTGCGCTCGATTCAACGACTGCTGAAGCCGATTCATGGAATCTAGTGCGCTAGATCAACGTGCGAAGAATCGTAGACCTTTAAACACGGTATAGTGCGCTATCAACGTGTTTGAGATAGCTAGAATTCGGTATCTTCGGATCAACGAATTTGGGCATTTCGGTATCTTCCATTCCATCGATTGCTACTTTCACAGAATCATCAATTTGTAATTCCGCTGCTGCGTCATTTGGTATCAGAGCTTGTTTTAGCCAATCATAGCTAAATCGGGTCTTGGAGCCAAGGAGATTGAATCGAAGTGTTGGATCGTGCCATTTGATCAAGGCCGAGAGTAATTGAAGTTGTTCACATTTGTTGAAGTGTTGGAAATTGACATTTGCAGAAGTTGTGTTCATCGTGTTCATCATATTTTTGCAACAAAGTGGGAGTTTTCGATCCATTTCCTTTTGGATCAAAAGTTTGGAAGTGTTTGAATTAGCACGGGAAAGATTTGCGCACCAAGGAGTTTGAAGTGGTTGTGCGAGTTAGTGCAAGCCGAGCCAAGCCAAGGAAAAAGCGAGCTAAGCCAAGTTAGGTCGCAAACCGTTCGTACGAGCAAGTCAAGGGTTGTGCGAGCTAAGTTGGGCCGTTTCAGTTCGGAATCAAGCTAGTAGAGTTGGAGTTTTTGAAGTTTCGAAGTTTCGAAGTTTGAATTTGTTGAAATATTGTGAAGATTGTTACATTCAATCATGCCACCAAGAAGAGCCAATCGACATCAAAATATAGAAGCGTTGTATAGAAGAGAAGAGGCTGATGAGATGGAACAAAGAATTAATGAAAACTTTAGTGAGAAGCTCAATGAAGGGATTGGACGATTAGAGAAGATGATGTTAGAAATGAATCAAAATCAGAGAAGCATTTCACCTGAATCTAATCATGGGAGAAGTAGAGTTTCACCACGTTCAAATCAAGAAAGAAGCATTGATAATGATCATAGAAGTGTAAGTTGAGACAGTTATAGAAATGTTGATGATCGAGATCGTGATAGGACTATGAATGATCGTGATCGGAGGAATGCTGGTAGACGAGATGTTGGTGGAAGGAGTGATGGTAGTAGAGATATTGGTGGTCAGAATCGACATCGATATACATCTGATTTTGAAAAGGAGTTTGATGGAGGTAGTGTTCATGGACGAGGCCAAGGAAGAAATCAATCGGAGTATGATCACAAGTGGGATTCTGGCATGAAAACTGAAATTTCTGAATTCAAGGGTGGTATGCAAGCTGAGGATTTTTTGGATTGGTTGTCTAATGTTGAAGAGATTTTTGACTTCAAGGAAGTTCCAGAACATCGTAGAGTGAAGTTGGTTGCTACAAGGTTGAGGGGTAGAGCTTTGGCGTGGTGGCAGCAAACCATACTTACACGTGAACGAATAGGGAAGTCAAAGATTGAATCTTGGGAAAAGATGAGGAAATTGATGAAAGCCACATTCTTACCTTATAATTATCAATCGCTTGTGTATCAGAGGCTGCAAAACTTGAGGCAAGGAACCAAGACTGTGAATGACTATGCTGATGAATTTTATCAACTGATTGCAAGGAATGATATCATGGAGACGGAGGAACAATTGACAGCTAGATTTGTTGGAGGGTTGCGTATGCAGATTCAAGATATGGTAAACATGTTTGATCCCAGATCTGTGGCGGAAGCACACCAGAAAGCATTGGCTTGGGAGAAGCAGGGAAGACGGGGAGGTGGTGTGTTTACAAATTCTAACAATCCATTGAAAGGGGCTAGTAGCAGTGCGAATGTTTCGAAGACTGTTGCAAAACCAGTTGTTAATGAAGTTGCTAAGATCAGAATTAATAGTGGTATCAAATGTTTCAATTGTCAGGAGATGGGTCACAAAAGCAATGAATGTACGAAGCCGATGAAACGAACAATGATTGCTGAGGCAGAGGAAGATGAGGTAGAAGCTGATTGTTCTAATTCACTACATGATGAGGGGGAAGAAGAAGTGTCAGGAGACGAAGGTTGTAATCTGATGATGAGGAGGTCTTGTTTGACACCAAAGCAAGAGGAGGATTGTAGTTGGTTGAGGAGCAATATTTTTCAGTCGACATGTACTATTCTGGGGAAAGTTTGCAAATTTGTTATTGATGCTGGAAGCTGTGATAATATAATTTCTTCAGAAGCTATGAGGAAGTTGGCATTGAAGTCTGAGAAACATCCGAAACCGTACAAGTTGGCTTGGTTGAGGAAAGGAGGAGAGGTGAAAGTTGGACGTCGAGCTTGTGTTAATTTTTCAATTGGAAAGAAATATAAAGATGAAATTTGGTGTGATGTTGTAGATATGGATGTCTGTCATTTGTTGCTGGGAAGACCGTGGCAGTATGATAGGGCGGTGCAACATGATGGGAGTACCAATAGTTATAGTTTCATGTTTGAAGGCACGAAGATTACTCTAGTTCCAAAGAAGCGACAACAAGAAGAAAACAAGCTGGAGGAGATTGAAGAGCTGAAAACGTTATTATCTTTGAAGGAGTTTGTTAAAGAAGTGGAAGAAGAGCCTGAATTGTTCTTGTTGATTGGGCGTGAGAGTAACGAAGTGGTTGAGATTCCGGAAGAAGTAAAACCAGTACTGGAAGAATTTGACGATGTATTTCCTGAAGAGCTACCAGCGGAGTTACCACCGTTGAGGGATATACAACATCAGATAGATCTTTTTCCAGGTGCTGTGTTGCTACATAAACCACACTATAGAATGAGTCTGAAAGAACACGAAGAATTGCGTAGGCAGGTGGAGGAGTTGCTTGAACAGGGACGAATACAGGAGAGTTTAAGTCCGTGTGTTGTACCAGCATTACTCGTACCGAAGAAGGATGGTTCATGGAGAATGTGTACGGATAGCAGGGCACTGAATAAGATAACTATCAGATACAGATTTCTGATGCCGAGGCTTGATGATCTGTTAGATCAAATCAGTGGGTCTGTGATCTTTTCGAAGATTGATCTTAAAAGTGGTTATCATCAAATTCGAATTAGGCCGGGAGATGAGTGGAAGACAGCATTCAAGACGAGGGAAGGATTGTATGAATGGCTGGTCATGCCGTTTGGTCTATCGAATGCGCCTAGCACATTTATGAGGGTGATGAACCAAATTTTCAGGCCATACATTGGGAAGTTCGTGGTGGTTTATTTTGATGATATTTTGATTTACAGTGCTAGTACAGAGGAGCATGTTCAGCATTTGAGGAAAGTGTTAATTATTCTTCGTGAAGAATAATTCTATGCTGCTACGAAGAAATGTGTGTTTATGGCACGAAGTGTTTTGTTTTTGGGATATGTTGTGTCGGAAGGAGGAATACAGGTGGACCAGAATAAAGTCGACGCAATCAGAGATTGGCCACAGTCCAAGACGATAACAGAAGTTCGTAGTTTTCACGGGTTGGCTTCATTTTATCGAAGGTTTATTCCACACTTTAGTAGTGTGATGGCACCTGTTACGGATTGCATGAAGGGTAAACAGTTTGTATGGACGGAGGAAGCAAGGGTTGCTTTTGAGCAAATTAAAGAACTCTTGATGTCAGCACCAATTCTAGTATTACCAGATTTTCAGTTAGTATTTGAACTACATACTGATGCATCCAAGGTTGGGATTGGAGGAGTGTTGAGTTAGAGGGGACGTCCTATTGCATATTTCAGTGAGAAGTTATCAGGAGCAAAGATGAGATATAGTACATACGATGTGGAATTTTATGCTGTTATACAAGCCATTAAACATTGGAGACATTACTTATTTCACAAGGAGTTTGTGCTATACACTGATCATGAGGCTTTGAAACATCTACAAGGGCAAGAGAAGATTTCAGCAAGGCATGCATCGTGGATTGCGTACCTGCAACAGTTTACGTTTGTTGTGAAACATAAATCTGGAGTTACCAACCGTGTAGCAGATGCATTGAGCAGAAGGAATCATGTGTTGACTACAATGAAGGTTGAAGTGACAGGGTTTGATGTGTTGCCAGAATTATTGGTCGATGATCCTTACTTTGCGAAGTTTGTTGATAAAGTCAAGGAGGAGAAGACGGATGAGTTTGTAATGGTGGATGGTTTTCTTTTTAAAGGAAATCGATTATGTATACCGGAGTGCAGCTTATGTATGAAGATTGTAAAGGAGTTACATGAAGAAGGCCACGTGGGTAGGGACCGTACACTACAGCTGATTTCTCAATCTTATTTTTGGCCGTCGATGAGAAAAGAAGTGGAGAGGTTTCTTGAGAGATGTCATATCTGTCAAGTTTCGAAAGGAACCGCTACAAATGCAGGGTTATATATTCCATTGCCTGTACCTACTAAACCTTGGGTTGATGTGAGTATGGACTTTGTGTTGGGATTGCCAAGAACGCAGCGTGGTAATGATTCTATTTATGTGGTGGTTGACCGATTTTCGAAAATGGCACATTTTATTGCTTGCAAAAAAACGGCGGATGCTGTTCATGTCGCTCAGTTATTCTTTAAGGAGGTGTATCGATTGCATGGGCTACCTGAATCGATTGTTTCAGACATGGATACTAGATTTCTAAGTCATTTCTGGCTAAGTTTGTGGAAGATGGTGGGAATGAAATTGAACTTTAGTAGCGCTTATCATTCGCAGACAGATGGACAGACCGAGGTTGTGAACAGATCGTTGGGGAATTTGTTGAGATGTCTTGTGAAAGATAATCTAAAGAGTTGGGATATGAAGCTATGTCAAGCAGAATTTGCTCATAATCATGCAGTGAATCAGAGTACTGGATTCAGCCCATTTCAGATTGTATATTCTAGTTTGCCAAAAGGGCCGTTGGATTTGACGACAGTTCCACAACTGAAGGGGACGGTTAAGAAAGCTGCTGATTTTGTTAAAGGGCTGACAGAATGTCATAAAATCGTTCATGAACGATTGGAGAAAACAAATGCAAAGTATAAACGAAATGCAGATCTGAAGCGAAGGAGTGTTGAATTTAATGAAGGTGATTTGGTTTATGCAGTGTTAACAAAGGATCGTTTTCCGGTGGGAGCGTACAATAAATTGAAAGCACGGAAGATTGGTCCAGTAAAATTTTTGAAGAAAATCAATGAGAATGCATATCAATTGGAATTGCCAAATAATGTTCATACTTCTGATGTGTTTAACGTCAAATACTTAGTTCCGTATCATGGGGATGAGTGTGTTGCGGAGGAGGAAGGTGCAAATTCGAGGACGAATTTCTCTCAACCAGGGGAGGATGATGCAGGCCAAGTACTAGGTCATGACCGACCTAACGAATCCTTAAGTCGTTCGGAAATGTTAGGTCATCTACGACCTAAGAACTTTGAAGCTAACGAGAGAGGAATACAAAATGAAGTCCTAGGTCGTGACTGATCTAACGAAGCCTTAGGTCGTGACCGACCTAATAATGATTCCCTTAAGTCGCTCCAGCGATTTAGTGAAGCTCGCCAACGACCCAGCAGGAATGCGTGCGCTAAAGAGATAAGTCGCTACACCGGGTTACGACTTAAGCTAGGTCGCGAGGAACGACCTAAGGTAGGTCGCGTGAAGGAGTTCTGAAGCTGGTTCTTAAGTCGCTGCCGACCTATGTGTTGGGTCGTTATTTGTTAAGTCGTATTGTGTATGTTTCTTATGTCGTAACTTGTATTGTTTTAGGTCGTGTAACGTGATGTAGTAAGTCGCGTGGGTTGTAAAGTGTTAAGTCGTGGGCCGCGTCTGTTAAGTTGTTGCCGACCTAGGCATTGTCAATGTTGAGTCGCTATTGTGTTGTAACTATAGGTTAGGTCGTTGACGACTTATACTAAGTCGTAGGTCATAAGTCGTGCGTCTGTTAGGTCGTTGCCGACCTAAGTGTTGTACAGTTTTGTGTGGCGTGAGTTGTAAGCCTATAAATAGGCATGTTGGGTCATTTGTAACTCTTGGTTGATTTTGAAATAAAATTTGTTTGATAGCTTTGTGCTTTCATTAAATTGGTAGTTGAGGGTAGTCTCCTATCTCCACTTTCGGTTAATCGAGTCCACTCGATTCAACGACTGCTGAAGCCGATTCACGGAATCTAGTGCGTTAGATCAACGTGCGAAGAATCGTAGATCTTTAAACACGGTATAGTGCGCTATCAACGTGTTTGAGATAGCTAGAATTCGGTATCTTCGGATCAACGAATTTGGGCATTTCGGTATCTTCCATTCCATCGATTGCTACTTTCGAAGAATCATCAATTTGTAATTCCACTGCTGCGTCACCGTGACACCAAGGAATTGACTAGTAACCAATGACGGTCCATCCTAGAGATCGGTTATACACGGGCTCACTATGGATATCGACGAATTTTGTCCGAGTCTGGATCAAGCTAAAACTGATATGGCACGACAAGCGAAGCTATGAGAGCCAACATTCCAAATTTCAAGTCAATCCGAGTTCGTATGCTCAAGTTACGATCGATGCAAAATTGGATAAAAACAGCCTCTGTTCGACTCTCTTCGCATCCATCAGATAGCCTCTGTTCGACTCAATCCGCATCATTCAGAAAACAACAGTTCGACTCGATCATCTAATGCCTACTTTGAATCCATTAGCTGGAGCGCGATGCTCAAATCCATCGAGCAACAGTAGTTTGTGTCCCTCATTTGTCTAGTTCGTATCCATACTAGAAAAGCCCTGTTTGAATCCATCAAGTTCCGGTACTTCGTATCCATCGTGGATCCACTGATCGAATCCATCGTGTTGCCGTATTCGAATCAATCGACCGGAGTTGAGTTCCATCGATACGAACAGAACCCTACTAGCAATGCGTGCAACTCACTTTCTATCGATACGAAAAGAGGGCGTTTCCATCGATACGAACAAGGCAAGGTCCAAGAATGACTCAGCCAACTCGGCATCAAAGGCGGAGCAATCCAGAGATTCAGGCGCCATGTCATCGAGTCGAATAGGACCGAGTCGAAATGAGGGAGTCGAACGAAACAGCCACCCGAAGATCCCAATTCGTATCGATCATATCTCCTAATCTACAAGTCCAAATGATATGAAATTTTCACAAGAGCTTACGTGCATGCTAAGGAATGTCCACGCCAAATTTCAACTCCATCAGACGCAATCTTGATCGATACGAAATCCGTTCGTATCGATCACGGATCGGACGAAACTTCGTGGGCTTGGGCGCGCGGGCCTAGTCACGTGCCAGAGGGGGTCTCCCGAGATCTGAGTGAAATATCAGCCTCCTACACCTATAAATAGACCCCCAAAGCCAACAGAAAAGGGGTTCTGCTTCTTCTTTGAATTCTCCAACGCTTAGACTCTACCGGATCCAGATCTAAACTCCCTTGCTGCTGCCAATAACGAAATTCACTGTTGCAAATCATAATTATATGTTGTAACTCACTGAATTCACTTGTAATCTTCAAAGAAAGATCAATAAAGCTAGCAACTTCATAGTGGACGTAGGCGATACGCCGAACCACTCTAAATTCTTGTGTCTCCTTGCATTTTAATTATTTTCATATCTGAAATTTAGAGTTTTTGTTAGATAATCCTCCTTTTCCATTTAATTTCTTCATTTTATCTCTTCAAAAAACTTCCGAAGAGTGTTGTGCCCAATTTCGGTACAAACAGAGGGTATGCGACACTTGGGATGAAGTGTGACCACTTAGAGTTTGATTTGTTAGGTCATACCTTTGTTTGCAATTTGCATGTGTTTGAATTTGAAGGGTTCAGAATTATTTTGGTTACGATGCTAGGATATTCTGCCATGATAGGAAAATATCGCTTAGACACCTTGATTGTAGTGATCGAATTGTATATACCATAGAAAGCCCTAGCTGTGAGGTGAATGCTTTGTTGGGTGTTATGGAGTTAGAAGATGAGTTGAATCAAGTTTTCGTGGTTAGCGAATTCACAGATGTCTTCGAGCCGGTAGTAGGATTGCCACCACAACGAGCCATTGAGTTTCGAATAGATTTGGTGCCTGGAGCAGAACCAGTGAGTAGACCGCCAAGTAGGATGACACCTACCGAGATGAGGGAGCTAAAGCTGCAGTTGGTGGATTTGGAAGGAAAGAATTTTATTAGACCTAGTAGTTCACCTTGGGGAGCAGCCACAGTGTTTGCTAAGAAGCCGGACGGATCATTGAGGCTATGTATCGATTACCATAAGTTGAATGAGAAGACGATAAAGAATCGATATCCTTTGCTAAGAATTAACGATTTGTTCGACCAGTTGAGTGGAGCCAAGGTATTTTCTCAGTTGGATTTAACCACAGGTTTTCATTAGCTTAGAGTAGCAGAGGATAGTATTCCTTTGACGGGGTTTAAAACTAGATATGGATCATACGAATGGTTATTAATGCCATTTGGACTAACTAATGCACCGACATTCTTTGTTGATTACCGAGTTTTTTGAGAGCACTTGGATAGATTCATGTTGGCTTTCATAGATGATATTATGATATAGTCTAGAGATGAAAGGGAGCATGAAGTTCATTTTAGAGTAGTGCTTGAGACGTTGAGACAGCATTAGCTGAAGGCGAAGTTTTTGAAGTGTCGTTTCTGGAAGAAGGAAGTGAAGTTTCTTGGTCATGTAGTCTTAGAGAAAAGGTTGTCTATAGATCTGACTAAGATTGAAGTGGTGAATAATTGGAAGAGACCCGAGACAATGACTGAGATAAAGAGTTTTCTTAGATTGGCTGGATATTACCGGAGCTTCATTAAGGAATTTTCAAGGATAGCAGCACCGATGACTAAGCTAACGCGAAAGGATGTGAAGTTTGTTTGGACCGATAAGCATGAGGAAGCATTCCAAAGCTTGAAACACTTATTGACCCATGCACCTATGTTAGTAGTTCCGTAGGGGAATCAGGATTTGGTAGTTTATACAGATGCGCATGGAACTGGATTAGGAGCTGTGTTAATGCAGAGAGGTAAAGTGATTGCCCATGCTTCTCGATAGCTTAGACTACATGAGGTTAGGTATCCAACGCATGATTTGGAGTTAGCCATAGTGATTTTTGCATTGAAGGTGTGGAGACATTACCTTTTGGGAGAGAGGCTTGAGCTTTATACGGATCATAAGTCGTTGAAGTATTTGTTCTCTCAGAAGGAGCTGAACATGAGACAACAGAGATGGTTAGAGTTTATTCCTGCTTATGACTTTAGAATTGAGTACACACCAGGGAAAGGTAATAAGGTTGTGGATGCGCTTAGTAGAAAGCATTAGAATGCGGTGTTGGCTATGATAGTTGAGTGGAAGGATTTGGAAGCGTTGTCAACTTGTGAAGTTCAGTGGAGATCTGAAGTTGGAACTAGTGGAGAGACCGTTGTGTTATCTTGTTTGGAAGTTTGACCGGTGATGATCGAAAAGATTACTTCTAAATTGGGGAAGTCCATTATTGATTGAACGGATCAGGAGGTTACGGTATGGAACGGAGAACGATGACATAATTCAGTCTTGACCAGAAGGGGTGGTTGAGAAAGAAAGGAAGATTGTGTGTTCCGAATGTAGGTGACATTAGAAAAGAGGTTTTGGAGGAATGCCATCGTTCGAAGTTCACTATTCATCCAGTAGGAACTAAGATGTATCAGGACATGAAGAGGAGTTTCTTTTGGAAAGGTATGAGAGGGATGTAGGCTTATGGGTGAAGCAGTGTCTAAACTGCCAACAGGCAAAGGCCAAACATCAGAAGCCAAGTGGGATGCTTCAACCATTGGATATTCCAGTATGGAAGTGGGATTATATTTCTATGGATTTTATAGACGGGTTGCCAAGATCTAGCAGAGGAAATGAAAGTATATGTGTCATAGTGGATAGACTGACCAAGAGTGCCCATTTCATTCCAGTTAAGTCGACTAGGACGACACCTATTTTGGCTAAGTTATTTATGAAGAGTGTGGTTAGACTACACGAAATTCCTAGTAGTATAGTAAGTGATAGAGATTCCTTGTCCACTAGTGAGTTCTTAAAGAGTCTATAGGAGATTTTAGGAACCAAGCTCAAGATGAGTACCACTTACCATCCACAGACCGATGGGCAAACGGAAAGAGTTAACAAAGTCTTGGAAGATTTGTTACGACCTTATGTGTTAGATTTTGGGGGATCATGGGAAGACCATCTACACTTAGTCAGGTTTTCGTATAACAACAGTTATCAGACTCGTATAGGGATGACACCGTTTGAAGCTTTGTATGGAAGGCCATGCAAATCTACCGTTTGTTGGTTAGAGACCTGGGATAGGTTGGTTTGCTCCAGATTTAGTTAGAGAAGCTACAAAGAAGATTGAGTTGATTCGAGCTAGGATGAAGGAAGCTTAGTCAAGGCAGAAGAGTTATGCTGAAAAAGATGGAAAGACTTGGAGTTCTATGTTGGAGATCATGTGTTTGTTAAGGTATCACCGGTGAAGGGTGTGATTCGATTCTGGAAATCAGGGAAGTTGGCACCGAGATTCGTAGGACAATTTCCTATTGTAGAGAGGATAGGGAAACTCACATATCGAATGGAGTTACCGAACAGTTTGGTAGGAGTCCACGATGTTTTTCATGTTTCTCATCTGAGGAAGTGTGTTAGAGATGCATAGTTTACTATAGCACCGACTGTGTTAGAGGACTTAGTAGTATAACCAGACTTGACTATAGTTAGAGAGCCAGTTGGCATAGTCGCGAGAGATGAGAAGAGGCTAAGGAACAAGACAGTCAGATTAGTGAAAATCTAGTAGTGCTACGGTGAGAGAGACTGTACTTGGGAGACTGAGAGCAGGACTATAGACGCTTATCCTGGTTTGTTTGATGGTATGTTTTACCTTTTTGACTGGTTTGTTGTGTACCTTATCGTAATTTCGAGGACGAAATTCTTTAAGGAGGGGAGTTTGTAATGACCCTAATTTTTAGTAACATTATTTAGGATATTTCATTATCTAAATTAAATAAAATAATATGATGATTAGGGGATTGAGATTTGTGATTAATAAGGGATAGCCGTTCCATGTTAACAAATGAACTTAAGATGTATTAAAATGAAATAGAGAAGGGGTAAAATAGGAATGAGACATAACCATATACCCTAAACCCTCATGTATCTCATACTACACGTTCATTTCATAATCCAAAATTTAAAATAGATGTCGGCCACCATTAGAAGATAAAAGAGGAAGAAAAGCTAAAGGAATTAGCAAATCAACATTTAACCATTCAAATCTCAAACTCCTTAATCTCAAAGCTAAGGTGAATAATGACTACATCTCTTGTTTTCTAATTGTTTTCGGCTTTAAGATGAATCCGAATTATTTGCAAGTGTTTTGCCATGTTTTTGAATGATAAAATGTTAATATATGTTTGTTGATGATTTATGCTAATTCATATAGGTTTTATGATATGTTTTAAGATGAAAACCCTATTTAATGGCATCTAAATGCCTTGTGAATTTAGATTTAGATGAGAAATGATATTTTAGAGATGGGTTTCAATTTTCATAATTTTCTGATTATTGTGGATTTAATATTAATTTTCTAACGAAGAAAATGATTATTTGGGCTTAAAATTATTTACGGTTAAATAATATATGTTTTGGGTATGAAAATAATATATGTTAGAAAACATATTAAAAATGATTTACTGGAATTTTTGTAGAATTTTCCTAAGTGTTTTAATAGATATTTAAAATTATTTAAGGTACGATACTTAAATATTTTATATATTTATAGAAGGAGAAGGGGTAATTTGTAAATTATTTAGATTAATTGCTTCTGAAATTTTGGCAGCACTTTTAGAAAAGAAAATTAGCAACCAATAATATTTTGATAAACAAGGCGGGTTAGCTGAAAAGAAATTCTTTTTAAAGTAAAAATCGGTTTATACATGCTTTTTACATCTTTCGCCACTTTTGGCACCTAGGTTCTGATCTAGTAATTTCGCCTCCATCACCATCGAAACCAATGCGCATGGTATCAAGTAATTGGTACGTAGTGAATTGGACTAAGGCGAAAGGGACTGGGTCGAAGCTAAGGATTCCGAGGAGGTCGTAACATTTATTTGTTTTTAAATGAAAACGCGCCTGCTTTGCTTTCGAAGGGCATGCTTTCGACTTGGTTGGCTTTCGACCAGGTCAAACTGTTTTAAAGGAATGGTTTCGAAATGGTTGAGTCTTTTGTTTTAAGTAAATGCTTTCGAAGGGATCGAAACGCCTAGCTGCCGCTTTCTACCTTTCGAACGAATTGGTTTTGGAAGGTATACCTTTCTACTTTTGTTCTGACCTTAGTTGTTCAATTTCTCTTCAAAAATGGGGTCCCCGCCTTCTTCTTTTTTTCTTCCCGCTGACCCGTCCCATCCCTCTAATTCTCTTCAGCCTTGTCCTTCGTCCCCAATCCTTGTACCTCCCTCCGCAACTTCCATTCTTCCCGTGTCAGCCCCCTCACCTCTCCCCCTTATCAGGGATCCTGTAGTTCCTGCTACTCTTGCAGAAGCTACTCGTAAGGTTCCAGAGCCTATCCTATCTTCTCCTTCTTTGCTTTCTCAACCAACATCCATTCCTCCTCGTTCATGGAACTCTCTTTTTAAATCCAAACCAAATAATGCTGGTAAATATGTGCCTCGTGATATTCAACTTGATTTCAGTGGAGATGCTATGGTGCCATCTGATGATGTTGTTCAGGCAGGAAACACTATGTGGAAGGATTATCTCGTTGGTTTTTTTCTTGATTCCCCGCTCCCTTATGCCACAGTTGTGTACTACCAAAAAAAAGTTTGGAAACTAAGTGGTTCTATTTCTGTCAAATCTGATGGGTTCTTGTTTTTGTTCAAGTTCTCTAATGATGAAGATAGGTCTAGAATTTCTGAATCTGACCCCGTGGTGATGAGGAACAAGTTATTTATAGTGAAGCCATGGGATGAAACATTGGCAACAGTTGCAGTAGTATTAGATCTGTTCCAGTATGGATAAAACTATCTAATATCCCTCTGTATGCGTGGTCTCCATTGGGTATTAACTGGTTAGCTTCTAGAGTTGGAAAGCTTCTTTGTTTGGATGCATCAACTGAAAAATTTGAACGTATCTCTTTTGCGAAATGTTTAGTTGAAGTGAATCCAAACCAAGAACCGCCTGATAAATTTTCAGTAAATTTGCTAGATGGTACTGAGCAGGTTGTTAAAGTTGATTACTTGTGGAAACCAGAGATATGTACTTTGTGCAAGGAGTTTGGGCATCTAGTGATCAACTGCAAGAAAGTAGTTTCTGAAAGAAATGATGAACAATTTGTTAATAATGAGCAGCAGATGAATGGTGATGTTGGAAGAAACAAGATGAAGGGGCAAAACACTGAAAAACAAGACAAAGTGAAACAGATTTGGCAAAAAGTCATCAAGAACAAAGGAAAAAAATGATGACTAATAGCGAAGTACTTGAAGAAACTGTCTTGAGGTCACAAGGTGCAAAGGAAAAACTCTTTCATGATGGTACTGAAGAAAATATTAAGGTACTTGAAAACGTGAATAAACCACATAGTGATGTTCAGGCTTGTATAGTTAGCACTTGTAACAAGTACAACTTGCTCCAAACTGTAGAGAATGAACAAGGTATTATGGAAATGATAGATCTAGAAGAAGGAGAGATAGCTACTGAGGGTATTTGTAGAGAACAAAACAAAGAGTCAACCAAATTTTTTTTTCTACTGATGATCATTATGATTCTGATACAATAGTTTTGTCTTCAAAACTTGGTTTGCAGGAATCCTTTAAAAAGGTTACTACACCAGGTAGGAGTATCAAGGAAGTTGGAAATGTAACATTGGAAGTAAATGCACAAACTAGTTCACTTGCATCTGATTTTGATAAAAGTTGGTGCAGTACTTTTGAAACTCAAATCTCTCAATTAATATCCTCCATGCAATTATCTTCTGACCACTCTCAACCAGCTGATCCTCCTTATTACAACTTTTCAATTCAGTTACCAAGATGGCCTTCTTGCATTCCTTCCAAACATCCACCCTCCTCCTATTCAATCACTCATCCATCCTCTCCCCCCGAGCTTGCCAAGAAGGAAAATTGAAACAAGATCTCTGTCTGCTCAGAGAAGGAATAACTCCTCCCAACCTCAATAATTATTTATGTATAAAAAAATAGCAACTTGGAACATAAGAGGAGCCCATAGTAATTTGAAACTTGATCAAGTTAAAAGTTACATCACAGAGTATAATATTTGTCTTATAGGTCTGTTAGAAACTAAGCTAAATCTTTCCTTATCCCTAAAAGCTGCTTCCTACATTAATCCAAACTGGTCTCTTCATCATAATCTTGCACATGCAGCTTATGGTAGAATTCTTGTCATCTATGACCCAGCTGTTTTGACTCTCTCACCCATTCTGTCTTCTAGACAGTACATTCATTTTCAGGTTCATGATTCCCAAAGTCAGTCCTCCTTCTACTTAACTATTGTTTATGCTAACAACTCTGTCAATTCCAGAAATGCTTTCCTCAGATCATTGCCTCCCTTAAGACAATCTTCTCACCCCTGGCTTGTCTTGGGTGATTTCAACTCCTGCTATGACTTCAATGACAAATTTGGTGGTTCTCCACTTATTCCAAGAGATCTTGATACTCTTAACCTTGCTGTCTTTGATTCTGAGTTGATCATGGTGAATAAATCAGGAGCTAAGTTTTCATGGAATAACAGAAGTAGAAGTGGTGTTCGTACTTTTACAACTATTGATCATGCTTTTTGTAATTTTCAAGCTCTCAATCAATGACCAACTCTCTCTGTCTTCCTTCCTCAACCAATATTGTCTGATCACTCCCCTCTAATTTTATCTCTTGGGAACCATTTGAGAAGGGAAAAGAGAAGTTTTAAATTTTTTAATGCTTGGGTTAAGCATGAGCACTTTCTGGTTTTAGTTTCACATGTTAACTCTGAATTTTCATGCTTTGGTAACCCTATGTATAAGTTTTGCAGGAAGTTAAAAAGCATCAAGCAAGCAATCAAACTGTGGGCTTCTTCTACCTTTGGTTCTGGTGGCCTTCTGTCAGCAACTCTTAAAGAGCAATTGAAGATAAAGCAAGACTATATGATGGAGCATCCACTTGATATTCAAGCAGCTGCTGAAGAGGGGAAATTATATAAGGAGGTTAATGATGCCCTAAACTTGGAAGCTAGCATGAAGAGGCAACAATTACATAAAAGATGGATAGATGATGGAGACAAAAACATAAAGTTTTATCATGAATCTCTTAAGGTTAAGCAGGCAAGAGAAAATATTTTTAGTATTACTGATGAGCATGGCACACTTTTTACTTCTGCTGATACAGTTGATCATGCCTTTATTCAATACTTCTCCAATCTGTTTGGTAATTCTAATGGCTTCCTTCCTGATCTGGATTTAATATCTTCTCTTGCTCTTCCTTGCATTTCTTCCCAGGAAGCATCTTCTATTATAAGGCCTGTCTCTGACGAGGAAATCAAGGCTTCCTTCTTCTCCATGAACAAGCAATCATCTGGGGGCCCTGATGGGTTAAATGTTATTTTCTATCTCCACCTGGAGTATTCTAGGTACTGAATTTTGTCAAGCAATTCACAACTTCTTCAATAAATGCAAGTTACTTGGGGAAGTCAACTGCACCAATATTGCACTTATCCCTAAAATCACTCCTCCTACAAGTGTTACTTCCTTCAGGCCTATTTCATGCTGTAATGTAGTCTACAAGTGTATCTCTAAAATTCTAGCAACTCGTTTAGTCTCTGTGCTTTCTTCTGTTGTTTCAAACAATCAATCTGCCATTATTCCTTCTAGGGACATAATTGATAATGTACTTCTTGCTCAGGAATTACTCATAGGTTATGGTAGAAGCAATGTGCCCCCTGCTGCAGCTCTTAAATTAGATATTTCCAAGGCATATGACACAATACATTGGGCCTCTATTGTTAGGATTATGGCTGTTATGGGTTTCCCCAAAACTTTTGTGTCTTGGATTCATGTCTGTATTTCTACTCCATCATGCTCAGTTGTATTAAATGGTAGGCCTGTGGGATTTTTCAGGGGTAATAAAGGTATTCGTCAAGGTGACCCAATATCTTCTTTATTATTTTTGATGGTCATGGAAGTATTAACAGTTATACTTAGGTCTAGTTACAACCATAAGATCGTTAAGTATCACCCAAAGTGTTCACATCTTCAAATAACATCTATCGTGTTTGCTGATGATGTTATGTTGTTTACCAAACCTGAATTTCCCTCTTTGTTTGGTATTAAAGATGCTCTGCAGGCTTTCTACACTATGACTGGTCTTACCATTAATCAGGCCAAATCATCTATGCTAGTTGCTAGAGTTAGTGAATTACAAGCTGCTGACCTTCATCAACAATCTGGTTTCTCTTGCATGGTTAATGATATGAAGTATCTTGGTCTCCCATTAATATCAAAAAGAATATCTAAGGCTGACTATTTTCCTCTTTTCTATAAAATTACCTCTGTTATGTCTGCATGGGAAAATAGGTTTTTGACACAAAGTGGTAGGTTGGTGCTTATAAAATATGTTGTCTTTTCCTCTATTGTCTACTGGGCTCGTACTCTCATTCTTCCTGTGAAATTATTGCAACTTGTTAGGTCTGCCATGAATAGATTTTTTTGGACTGGTAGTGTACACAATAGGAAGTTAGTGCCTTGTTCATTTTCTAAATTTGAGTCTCCTTTGAGATTGGGAGGGCTAGGAGTTCTTCATGTTAGGAAGTGGAATATTGCTGCTATAAGTAAACAGTTTGATGTCCTCATAAACAAAAGAGGTAGTTTATGGGTTGAATGAACATGACATTACAACATTAAGAACAGATATTTTTGGTGTTTGGTAACTCCTCAGAATTGTAGTTGGATTTGGAGAAGTATGTTGAAGTATAGAGAGATCTTCCTCCCTATAATCCAATATCCTGTTAATGCTAGATCTGCTGTTAGTTTTTGGCATGATCCATGGGTCAGTAAAGGCCATATTTTATCTAAAATGTGTACACACTCTCAAATTAATCAATTTGGAATTCATATTGATGCTAAAGCAAATGAATTTCTACATGATGGCAAAATCGAGTTACCATACAATAGCAATCAGGTGATTAGACAAATATGGGGTGAAATTCAAAAAAAAACTTTAAGTGATAATTAAGTTGACACTGTTACATGGCTTATGAAGGCTCACTCAGTTAAAGCAGTTTACAACTTTGTAACTGCAAATGTCCCTCTGCCTGCTTCTAAATGGTTCGAAGTCATATGGTCTTCTGATTCTGTTCCTAAGGACAATTTAATGATGTGGAAAGTTATTAATCAAGCCTTACTTACCAGGAGTTTATTAAACAAGTATGGGTTGGCTTGTTCTACTGAGTGTTTGTTCTGTGATCTACAAAATGAAACTACTGAGCACTTATATTTTGAATGTCCTGCCCTTCATTTCTTATTGGATAAGATTAACTGTATTACTGGAACTACTCTTCCTTGTACTACTTCTAGCTTTCTATGGAGTATTATATTTAAAGCCACTCGGTGGAGAAATGATAAAGGCAGGGTTTTGGCTGTCTACTTGAAAGTTTACATGAATGTTATATGGAGTGAGAGGAATGCCATATTTTTGTAAATGAAAGAAGGAATGATGATGTGCTCAGGAATGAAGTTAAGTCCCGAACTCATTGGCAATTGAAAAACAGTAATAGTGTTTTCCCGCAAACACTGATCGATGCTTGGGCTTGATTTTGTTGTCTTTCTTTTTTTTGTTGTCTTTTTCTTTTTTTCTTCTTTTCTTTTCTGTTGTTCCATTTTTATTGTTAGCAATAAAACTGGTAGGGGCCCAGTTACCCCGCTGGCTTTGCCAAAAAAAAATCCAAGCTACATCTCCAATGCTTTCGGAATGGCTGATTTCGACACCATCACTTCTTTGCTTAGAGACTGTTTTCAAAAGAGAGCTTTCGACTTAAATGTTTTATGATCCTTTTGCTCTTTTGAAGATAGACCCCAAAAGGTTTCAAAGGAGTTAATTTTAAATGGTTTTGAAAGGTTTCCACATGTTTAATTGAACCAAAATGCTTTTGAAAGGTTTGCTATTTGTAATGGTTTTTGATGCTTTCGAAAGGTTGTTTGTTTACAAAGGTTTTGAGTGCTTTCGAAAGGTCTAAATGAAGGTTTTGAAGGGGTGGTTCCCCTATGGTCTCGAAAGGTTTGAAAGGAAAGGTTTTCCAAGGTTTTCGAAAGGCAACGTTTAAATGTTTTAAAGATAGGATGTCTAAGGTTTTAAAGCTTTCGAAGGAAGGGTTTTCAATGGTTTCGAAAGATTTATATGAATGGTTTCGAAAGGAATGTTTTGGCCTTTCAGCCTAGGTTATAAAGGGTTTACTTGGTTTCAAAAGGGGTACTTTCAATGGTTTCGAAAGGGGTACTTTCAATGGTTTCGAAAGGGGTACATTCAATGGTTTCGAAAGGGGTACATTCAAAGGTTTAAATGTTTTCATCAACAAAGATTGTGTAAAGTATATATAACATGGCAAGGTGATTTGAGTAAAGCATAGAGTATTTATCTTCCTTATTTAAGTATGATTTAAAGGTTTAAATCAATTTGAGAAGAAAAGGTTTTCAAGGAAAATTTAAGGGAAGATTTCCCTAAGTAAAATGAATTAGATATTAGAGTACCAGATGGGATTGGTATAGGGTTGCGCCCTGTTAGCGCCAAAATTGGTCACTTACCCCAAATCCAGATGAAAGTACCAACCAACAGTCATAGATAACAGATAGAATGTATGTAGAGAATATAAATATGAAGAACGGTAGAAATCAAAAGGAAAGCAATAATAAAAGAGGATTTATAATGGTTCGGCTGACTCCGGCCTACGTCCACTCCAGAAATTTCCTTTTTATTGATGTCAGAATCAATTACAGTTACAATCCAGAGTTTTTATAACAATGGCAGAGTAGCCTTTGTATAGAAGATGAAGAGAAACAGAATGAAGATCCCCTTTTCTAAAGCCTCTCCTGCTGTATTTATAGGCAAAATCCGAGTTACTGGGCTTCTTGAGTGATACATGCCTATTAAGGCCATAGCCGAGCCAACATACTTCATCACGACCGACCCCAAGTCCTCAATAAGCCGACTCGAAGTAGCCGGGTTACTGACTCGAAGTGAGCCTATCCATAACTCGAAGCAAAGGAGCAGCCGACCCTATATAATCCTATACCGAACCCGAGCCACTCCAACATGCCGATCCACTTCGTCCTACCGACCCACACCATCCTGCCGAGCCACACCATCAAGACCGAGCCACTTCAGCATGACCAACCAGAACATGATGAACCACCAAAGCCGATCCCATCGAGGCCGAACCACCAATGTCGATCCCATATAACCAGTCCACCAAGGACGAACCACCAATGCTGATCCCATATAACCAGTCCACCAAGGTCGATCCCATTGTGGCCGAACCACCAAGGCCGAACCTATATGGCCGAACCAAGGATAACCGACCCCTTACCAAGGGTCGACCCATGCATGAACTCCTCTCCTTGACCGACCGAACCACCTCAACCTATCCACCTCACTACCGATCCACTCCAATGCCGGCCGACTCCACGTCGTCTCGTAGCCTTCCTACCGACCCACTCTAACACGGCCGATCCAGAAATGCCGACCCAGATCACCACCGAGCCACTCAGGCGGAGCCACTCAAATTCAGATCCACCCAGCGCCGATCCTAAAACCATACTACCGATCTTTTAGAAACCCGAAATAAAGCCTGGAATGACCTGAAGTATGTGCTTCCCTGACCAGAAGCAACCCCTTCAACGACTCCAAGTAGTCCTTCAAACTATACCGAACCATATTTAGTCGATCCATATTTCCTGGACCCAAGTTATAGCCAATCCAGCTTTATCCAATCTAATATCCTTCTTCCAAGCGCGCTGCGACATCCATCCATCCAATCGACTCAAAAGCATCGTATTCCAGTCTCGACAAACGAGTAGTCGATTTAGTTAAATCCGCATGTCCACGGCCTTGCCAAAAGGCGGGTTAACATTTGGCCCCCAAAAGATGTCTTGCTATTGGAAGGTGTGTTTTGAATAGCCTCAAATCCGATATCCGAAGTCCATATGTTATCCATAGCCATACCTTCCGATTCATAATCCAATCCATTTTATCCAAGTGCCAGTGTCGTATCCTTATCCAAATCTACGACTGCTCCGAGTCGATATCCGATTACTATCCAGTAACCAAATCCTTATCCAATTCCACATCCATCCGAACCTGCCAACCGAGTTCTAATCCATCCATATCCAACAACCCATAACCAAATCCATGACCTCTCCGGGTCAATATCCAAATCCGGGACCACTGCGGGTCCATACCCAAATCCTTAGCTGTTCATAGCCAATATCCAAATCCATAACCTCTCCGGGTTCTTGCCAAGCGTAATCCACACTCAGCGACCTATGTTAAGTAATGCCATATTGTTCCTGGTTCTGTGTCCCTGAACGTTGAGTAATGCCATGGCTTAAGCCTTAAGCCGAATCCTGGTCGCTCCGGACCCTTGCCGAGCATAGTCCATACTCGATGACCTGAGATAGTAATCGATAGATAGTATGTGGCCTAAGTCCTAGGCTGAATCCTGGTCTCTCCGGACCCTTACCGAGCATAGTCCATGCTCGACGACTTTTTAGCCAAAAACCAGAGGAAAATCTAATCAAAATCCAATCCGAAATCCAAATCAAACCAGAAAACCAAAAATCCATATCAAAATCCAAACCAAAAATAAAGCATTCAAACCAAAATCCAAACTAGAAAACCAATAAAACTGGGAGTTCAAACCGAACTCCAAAACCAAAGCAGAAAAAGCAAGTGTCCAAGCCAAAAAGAAAAAAACAGATTTCACAAACCAAGGCATCAGGTTTATCATCATCTCAGAGCATGCCTAGGGGTCGTCTCTGTCCTCGTACATTGGTAAGTGACTTAGCCGTCTGCCCAGAGCATGTTACTTATTCCATACCACCCTGATCAGCTGATGACCAACCGACCATCATTCCTGGGCCTTGCATTATCGTTGTTTGAGGTAGAAGGTGGCTGCTCCTGTTCCACCGCCGCATTCCGAGTTTCGACATATTGTTGCAACTGACCATTCCTTACATGCTCCTCGATTATATCCTTTAGATGTCGGCAGCTGTTAGTATCATGCCCGTCCAGGTCATGAAAGAGACAGTGTCTTCCTAATGCCCTTTCACGTTCTGAGGGTTCCCTCCTTGCCGGGCTTCGATAAGGAAGGCGATCCGAAGTATATAAGAATATCCACTCCAATGTTGCATCCAATCTTGTGTAAGTGGAGAATTTTGGTTCTCCACAGTGCTTCCTCTTCCCTTTATCCTTGTCTTTACCTGAGATTTCACCTGACGGTCCTCCATCCTTAATCATGTTTACTTCCTTTGACTTCATATCCAAACATGCATCCTCTTGTCGAAGAAATATCTCAGCTTCATGAAAGAATTCCCCGAGATCCATTGGTGGGTCCCGTATCAATGATACTTTGAAATTCGAATTATCCCTGACTCCTGAAACTACAGCCATCAGAACCATTGATCGATCCGACCGATCCACCGAAGCAACTGCCGCATTAAAATGAGTTAAGAAAGTCCTGAGCGATTCATCCGCCTTCTGCTTAACTGACGTTAGTGTCATCACATTCTTTGGCCTTTTTATGTGAACTCGAAACTGTTTCAAGAACCTATCCACCAGTTCTGTCCATGTTCCAATAGATCCATCCTCTAGCTGTCTAAACCATATAGCAGCTATATTGGTCAAGTACATAGGGAAACATCGGGCCATAACCTTCCTCTGATGCCCCCAGCACTTCCAGATGCCTTGTGTACCTCATCAAGTGGTCAGTGGGATCCGTCTTACCGTTATATACTTCCAAAGTGGCCAGCTTGAAATCGGGTGGATTCCTAGCCATCCTGATGTTACAGGTAAACAGACTTTTGTTTACTCCCTCTAAATCCTTATTTGTCCGACCTCCACGAATAGTTCGCCTGATAATGTCAGCTAATCCAGTGTTACCTACCAAGGGTTGCCTCCTATCTCCATTTTCTAACTGCCCTCCAAGTCCTCGAGGGAATTCCGGTATGTATTCCTCGTCACGCACTCTTGTATTCCTGATGGCGGCGAGCTGCGCTGCGTCATCTGGTATCCCTCCATGGGTTGGTCCAACATTACCTAGTGGTGTGTCCCTGAGTCTAAGTCCATCCAGATTGACAGTTGTTTTCTGATTGGGGGCTGCCCCTTGTTAAACCGCTCCATCTGCTTGTCGGTTGAGTCGTTTTGATCCAGCTCCATGGATCTGAGCTCCTGTAGCTCATGTTGTTCCTGCTTGTCCAAATTGTCTGAAAAGTGTCAGCATCATTTCCTCTTGCCTTTTCATCAACTGCTCCTGCATGGAATTCATCATAACCTGCATCTCGTCCCTAGTGATATAGATTGAGGCTTGATTAGCTCCAAAGAAAGCCTCTTGACTTCCCTCATGCTGACTCCTCTCTGTCCTTTGTCTCCTGGTTGATTGCTTTGCCATAACCTCCAAAATCAAAGTTCCTAGGCCTTTAAATCCAAAATCCGAGCTTTTGAATCCCTGAGTGCTAGCTCTCTAAGTGAAAGCACCAAAATGTTAGCGCCAAAATTGGTCACTAACACCCAAATCCAGATGAAAGCACCAACCAACAGTCACAGATAATAGATAGAATGTATGTAGAGAGTATAAATATGAAGAACGGTAGAAATTAAAAGGAAAGCAAAAATAACAGAGGATTTATAGTGGTTCGGCTGACTTCGTCCTACGTCCACTCCAGAAATTTCCTTTTTATTGATGTCAGAATCAATTACAGTTACAATCCAAAGTTTTTAGAACAATGGCAGAGCAGCCTTAGTATAGAAGACGAAGAGAAATAGAATGAGAATCCCCTTTTCTGAAGCCCCTCTTGTTGTATTTATAGGCAAAACCCGAGTTACTGGGCTTCTTGAGAGATATCGGCCCACTAAGACCATAACTGAGCCAACATCCTTCATCACGACCGACCCCAAGTCCTCAATAAGCCGACTCGAAGTAGCCGGGGTACTAACTCGAAGTGAGCCTATCCATAACTCGAAGCAAAGGAGCAACCAACCCTATATAATCCTATACCGAACCTGAGCCACTCCAATATGTCGATCCACTTCATCCTATCGACCCACACCATCCTGCCGAGCCACACCATCAAGACCGAACCACTTCAGCATGAACAACCAGAACATGACGAACCACCAAGGCCGATCTCATCGAGGCCGAACCACCAATGCCAATCCCATATAACCAGTCCACCAAGGCCGAACCACCAATGCCGATCCCATATAACCAGTCCACCAAGGCCGATCCCATCGAGGCCGAACCACCAAGGCCGAACCTATATGGCCGAACCAAGGATAACTGTCCCCCTACCAAGGGCCGACCCATGCATGAACTCCTCTCCTTGACCGACCAAACCTCCTCAACCGATCCACCTCACTACTGATCCACTCCAATGCCGACCCACTCCACGTCGACTCGTAGCCTTCCTACCGACCCACTTTAACACGGCCGATCCAGAAATGCCGACCCAGATCACCATCGAGCCACATTTGCCGAGCCACTCAGGCCGAGCCACTCAAATTCCGATCCACCCAGCGTCGATCCTAAAACCATACTACTGATCGCTTAGAAACCCAAAATAAAGCCTGGAATGACCTGAAGTATGTGCTTCTCTGACCTGAAGCAACCCCTTCAACGACTCCAAGTTGTCCTTCAAACTATACCGAACCATATTTAGCTGATCCAGCTTTATCCAATCTAATATCCTTCTTCCAAGCGCTCTGCGACATCCATCCATCCAGTCGACTCAAAACCATCGTATTCCAGTCTCGACAAACGAGTAGTCGATTTAGTTAAATCTGCATGTCCAAGGCCTTTCCAAAAGGCGGGTTAACACGCCCTATACATTTGCTATTAGCCCCTAGCTAATTTTTTCCAAAATTCTAGTGTGTGGCTTTGTCACAGGTAAGGCTAAAATGATGTTACACACAGAAATGAATATATATTTGTACAGAGTTTGGTTATTGGTGAGCCCGCAAAACCATTAGGATCAGTGGACCCTGGGAGAAGATAAGTTAGAGAAAGACCGTTCAGAAGAGGAGTATCTAACAGATGTTAGATTATTTGTTTATATGAGTATCTAACAGGTGTTAGATTATTTGTTATATATTGTCTGGTAGGCCTGAGTCAGCCAAAGGTTAGTAGTTAGCTAAACAAAACTATAGTGTTCGGACAGATAGTCCATTTGTTACCTGACATGTATGTTTACATGATATTGCTTTACAGTTTTAACCAGTTTTTATTGTAGGATTATGATTTGCAAAGGAAAGCTTTAAAAGGATATTAGTGAGGGGAAACCCGTTCCGCTAAGTGGCGTGGTCTCACTCAATATCAAATAACCGAGATGTATAGTATTATTCACAGCAGGCTTTATGTCTGACTCAAAGTTTATGTTTTTCCCCTTAAACTTTCGAGTGCATAAAATTGATTTGAGTAGGCTAAGGGTTGATTTTAGGTTTTAGTAGGTTAGCGAATAAAGCTTCCGGAGACGAGCAGGTGGCTGACGGATAGCTATTTAGGGGTTGTTGTTTTATTTTGCTTGATTCCGTTGTGTTGTATTATATCAGTTATGACAATATAATACTCTGGTCAACCAAGAGGGCATCTTCATATGTCGCTCTTGGCGAGTTTATGTAATAATTATATTTGATCTGAATCTGGGAAACGATTTGGGATTATGTAAATTGGATATGAAAAGCTATTTTGAAATGTAATCAGAAAAATGTTTTAATCCATGAAGATTTTATTTCATATTCAAGTGCTTCTGATATTATGGATACCATTAACATTACCGTTTTGGCCACTTAGCTTCGGGCATCCAGATTGGGAATGTTACAAAAGTGCATATGTTGTTGGTTAAATCATACGAATGTTGCTTGAGTTTATATTATAATATATTGTTTTGATTCTTGCATTGGAAAGCAAATGACATGTAAATATATGTAAGGACTTGTATGGCTTGTCTCATAGCCTTGAAACAAAGCACATAGGGTTTGGTTGAACATAGGATGAATTGGACTTGAGTTTGGAAGTGGTTTTACAGCGATAGTTGCTATAAACGCACTTTGAAAATGCCTTGTGTTCGGTATTTTCTATGAATTTTTATAGAAAGATTCTTAGGGTTTTCTTGCTATATATATGATTTATTATGTGTATACTAGCTGTTGCAAAAAGTTGGGATGCAAAAGAGTTTGTTATCATATCGAAAAGTGGTAAAACTTTCATGCTTATAAAAATGGCTTGGTACATAGCATCCACAACAGTAGCCGCATCACTATAAAAATGCTCTTTTTTCCTCTACCACTTTTTACAGCACTTAGTGAATGCTTTCTTTCTTGTTTGGGAGTTTAAACATCTTTGGAATGACCTTAAACTTAAGTGTTTTACTTTAATATTCTTATTAATCTTTTCTAACAAATATTAGAGTATTTTTAAAGTGATTTGGAATTTTTATATATTTTTAATAATTAATTATCTATTTTTATAGTAAGAGGTTTATTTTTAAATAAAGGAAAACATGTTAATTTGATGTTTCAAATAAATTATAAATTGATATTTTATGTAATATTTTAAATAAATGTTTGAAACCATATTATAAGTATTTTAAAGTATTAAAGTATATATAGTTTTTAGAAAATTATTTAATTAAATATTATATGTAATGTCTTTGAATTTTTTAAAATACCTAACTATGTCGTAAATAAATTATTACACATACATCTTTATCATTTCTAAAAGGGTACTTACATTATAAAACCAATGTTTTATAAAAGAAATTTAGGAATGCTTAAGTGGCTTACTCATGTTTGATTGCTTAAACTAATGGGAAGTCATTGATACTATACTTAACACTAAAAACGAAAGAAGTAGGCTTATCTATTTGTGAAAGTTAAGAATGTTGTTCAAGTAGGGTTTAGAAGCAATAATGCTCTAACCTACCGGCTTCACTCTTAACCGAGGAATAGTAAAGTTAAAATGTCAGAAACATGTTAAGTATACGAACCTTGATTTCCATAAGCAATTGTTTTTAAAGCTAGATAGTTGACTAGTCGACTATCGAACTTGACTAAATATTAACTTAGAAAGTATCTAAAAGCTTCATGACTTCGATTTGAGATCCTCGGGGAGGTGCATTGATATGAAACGTCTCTTGGTTTAAGAACTTATATATATGAGATCCCTAAGGGAGGACTCCTCTTTGTATAGCTCACTTACTTCTAAAAGAATCGAAATTGAGTTTACCAAATTTGATCGATTTAGTTTTAAAGAGTCCACGATCAGTAAGTGTTTTACTTACCAAATACCACTTCAAAATTATTATACGAGTCTATGTTTTATAAGCGGCTGTGAAGTGGAATGTTATAGAGTTGAGCTCTCTATCATAAGGTTAAGTCCAAGGGAGAGTTCAGCGTTAACATTCTAGACTAATGTGATAGAGCTAAATTGTTTATCCTAAGGTTAAGTACACAGGAGAGGTCAGCATTAGCATTTTTCAGTCGCCTTATGCTAAGAATCCAGGGAGTGATTTGTGTTCTGTTCAAGTGATAAAGACTCATGTCAGAGATGCCGAACTTAACCTCGACATCAAAAATGGGTAAAGACAGAGTAGGATGCACAACCTTAGGTTTAGCTTAACCGCGATAGGGTATACCAACTCCATATAATGAGTATGCTTATCGATTTTTCTAGCGGAAGTGATTGATACTTGGATCAGTGTGTTAAGGCATGGCCCAAATGTGTTTGTCTTATGGTATATTTTATCTAGAGATATATGATGCCAGAAAGGTAACTTTTGATCCTTGTGCATGAAGATTGGTTTCCACTTGACCAGAGAGATCTCCACGGAATATCCATATGCTAACGTACCTTAGCGATTTTGGATGTATTTCTAATACTGTTGTGTTGTGAGATGCAAGCAACGCAGCTAATTTCTGATTTATATTCTATACCCTATATATTATCTATTATATTGCTATATTAACTTAAAAAAAGGTTGGTGCCTTGAGGGAAAAACTGTTACAAAGATTCGTATGGTCTCAGAAGTTACAGTTATATGGAAGCATATATCTTGAATTTTCTCATACCAGACTTATGTCTGACACGTGGTTTTTGTTTTCCCTAAATTCCTCGTGTACTCTTTTAAGTAGGCTAAGTAAGCAGGTTTGTATTTGGATGCTTCAAAGCTTCAGGAGACAAGCCAAAGGCTTCCGTTATCTATCTATTTCTATTTCTATTGCACTATTATTATGCATATATTAGCATTGTGAGGACATGCAGTTATAACTGTCCAGGCTGATGATAGTACATAGGTTTTGTAACTCCTAAATTACTTTATATTTTGGAGTAACCCTTTGTGTTGTCTTTTGGATATTATATTTTATCGTTCCACTGTGATATTCTAACATTGTGTTCTTTCTTTCTTGTTATGTTTCTTTTTATTTTTATTTTTACCTTAACTATCCGTCTTTCCGACACTTGGGTGTTTTCCATACAAATATTGTGGATATATTTAGTATCGACATTCGAGGGTCGAAAAGTCAGGTCATTTCATTTGGTATCAGAGTTGAAGGTTATGCGAGTACCATGGCTTTGGTAGGTATAATTCATTAGAGATAGGGCATTGGAATGCCCTAGCAAGAGTTGAGTGTATTATATATATAAGAGCGTATATGTATTTGTTATATAATAGTTATATATGTATAAGTATGAATTGATAGTGTGGTCTAATTTATGTAGGGATTAATGATGTTTATATGTTATCCCTCGTTGATTAGCTTAGTCAGGCTCGACCTGTTTTTGAGAATTGACTATTGTTTGTTGATTGTTAATTTATGCTCGTCCAATTTATGAGCATTGACTATTGTTTGTTGATTGTATAATTCTGCTCGACCCAGTTATGAGTAGTTTTACCTTTTCATTGAATGGGTTGGTTGGATAGTATTGTGGGAGCAATGAAACAGGCACCTTGTGAATTAGGTTTTACAGTTTGACTATAAGGCGTATGGTGACAATGTTGGGTTAAAAGTTAAATTTAGTAAAAGTTGTTTATTATAACCTAAAGGAAAGATAAGATATTTTGTAAATAAACATTTATGAAAATGTTTTATATAAGAAAGTAAATTTATATAAGTATGGTTTATAAAATATGGATTAAAAACAAAAAGGATTTAAACTAAGAACTTGAGAACTAAAATCTCGTTATTTTTGAAATTGGTTTGATAAGAGTGGAAAAATAATAACAACGTTATTTGAAAGTAAATATTTAGGAAATTGGTTTATAAAATTGAGATCATGTTACTTAGTACTATTATACAAATTATTTGATACCTCTTTGAACATGCTTTTGGTTAAGCCTTAAAAGTATGATTAGGTGTGTTGAAATCACTTCTAACGCTTGAAAATAATTCTAGTGATGACTGTAGTATCGTTGGCGTTCATTTTTGGGTTTCAAAGTAGCGGATGCTGCAGAGTAGCTTTGGTAAAATGGATTTTGATTTAAACGTGAAACTATGATTTTATATATATATATATGTATGTATGTATATGTATGTATATATATATATGTATGTATATATATATATATGTATGTATATATATATATGTATGTATATATATATATGTATGTATATATATATATATGTATGTATATATATATATGTATGCATTTATTATTATTTCAATTGATTTGAAATAAAACCAGGTGTTTGGTTCTAAAGATTTCTTTAAAGAAGTTGAGAAAAATATATATCGTAGTTTACTAAATATTTTGAAATAAGCTTTCTATGTGGAAAAGATCAGTATGTATGCTATATGGGGTGCCCGAGTGGTAGTGGCATGACACAAATAGTTTAGAAACCTTTTCTTGTTTTCCTTTATAGTAGTTTGTGTCTAATAAATAAGTATAAATTTATTAAGTTATTTTATTTACACATGTATCATATGCATTAGAACAGTGTGATATGTTCATCTTATTATGATGTGTTGGGTTAGTAGTTTTCATTTGTTAAAATGGAATGGATTTTCGGATGATTTTTGATAATTGAAAACTTCCACATTATTATAAAACTTGAAGCTAAGTGTCTTTGAAAATATTAAGTTAAGTATTTTATAACTCTTGGGCTGCAAAGATAGTAGAATTTAAACATGTTTTAAATTTGTTGAATATCTATGTTAAGTAAAACATTCGATGTTATTGGGCCAATTAATGAACGTCTTTACCTTAGGATTGTCTAAGGAAAGTAGACTCTACTCTTAAGTCTGGATACTAGTGTCCTACTAGTCCTAGCTACTTGCCTAACCCGACGGTTAAAGAAGTCGAAAGGTTGACTCAGTTATAAGATCCAGATTTGTTTTGGGCCTTCATTTGAATTTTTAAAAAGAAGAATGAATTTGTTGTTTTGTATATATACTCGGAAGTAGTAGAGTATTATATGGGTAATAAAGTGAAGTGAGTTTTTATGAAATGTTTTATATATAAAGTTATGTCTTTATAAAATATTTATAAACTTAAGTTATGAAATGCTTCATAAATGATTTTAGTATTAAAGGAGATATACTATTAGTGAAAATGAGTATAATTAAAAAATAAATTTGTGTAGTAATGAAACCAATAGGATAAGATCCATAGTTGTACGTAGATCATTTTTATACGCATGACCGTTCTTGATCCAATATTCGAGTACATGATTTCTAGGTAATGGTCTGAACAAAGGATATTTCGCTTAATTCTAGATGGTGAACACTTGAAACGGATTCTTGATACAATCCCGAAGTTTTCTATCGTAATATAAGGCTATATAAGGAGAATAGAAACCAGATCGGAGTCCGCACTAAAGAGGTAATCTATACTAGTTTGGAAGTGAAATTTATGTGATCTAGCAACTGATCGGATTTGATATTGCGTATGGATGATCCATGTGCATCGTATATACTTAAATATATGCATACTATAACTTCCCGACTGGTATGCCCATATTGTAAAAGAACATTATAAATACTATTGTAATAATATAGAGAATACGGCTTGTTAAGGGCGACCGACTGTGAATATATCTTTAAACTAACACTGACACGTCATACTTACCATTTTTGTTGATCTCTGGAATAAAATTTTACGTGTATAGTCTTAGTCCAAAGTAATAATCATAACAATTTCTTAGAATCAGAAAAGTATATCATATAAATAATAGTCATAGATCACAACAGAATAATAAACATCATATACATATAAAACTGGGAGTCTATAAATTATAACACTAGACTCACATAATATACATTCGGTACAAATCTCATAACCAAAAACGAAATCCTAAATGAGATAAACTAAAAGTCGAATTTTTTATCTCCCTACTAGCACAACCATCTAAAGGTCAACCTGTCCTGTAACCCGAAATGTCACGGCCTGACCCGATCATTAAAATAACACCCGGGCCAGACAATCTCTAAATATCCAAAAGGGTGAGAACAAAATATAACACAAGAATAAATGACATATAGTTAAATCCAGATCTCCAAGATATAACAAGTCATGGAATTAATTTAACTCATAATTTATCTTAAGGAATAGAGTTATATATTTAGGTCCAAACACAGATTAGTCATAAAACACAGAATTAAATAATAAAGCACAATATTCCTAACACAAAGAAACCAATTCCATACTGTGCCAAACTAACAAATGCGATATCGCTCATATCGATCTGATATTAAAGATAAAAAACATAAAATCTCGACATGATCACAAGGATCGGGGAACATAGAATCTCGACACAATCAAAAGGGTCGGAGAAAACCAAATCTCGACTGATCAAGATGATCATAGAAACCATGACTCGAAAACTCTAGATTATCCAATATTATATATATATTGTAAAGAAATACACAAGTATATCTCTTAAGGATCTATTGGTCCCACCGAAAGCCATAAGTTAGTAAACTCTAAAGTAAAAGTGTCAAATACATTCACTTATAGTAAGCATAAGAACATAACCAAAACGTCCTATACCACCTGGTGAAATTCAAGTATTTACTAGAAGCTAGTAAATCTCACTCATTACGGATACCACTGGAAAACATGAACAATATTCTTTTAAGGATTTATCGGTTCCACCGACCACCAAAAGCGAATACAATCCTAAAGTGTTAAAAACTTCATAAAAGCAATCACAAGAATTTAACCAAGGCATCACATACTACCCGGTAAAATTCAAGTATTTGCTAATGGGATAGTAAGTACCATGTAATGACCCTAATTTTGACTTACATTATTTAGAACATTTAATTGGATAAATTAAATGAAATAATGTTGATAGTCTAAGATTTTTGGTAATGATTTCAAAAGGTCTATTTCCAATACATTTGAAAGGAAGGTTTTGGCCTTTCAGCCTAATGTTTTCAAGGTTAAAGTATTTATCTTGTTTCGAAGGGATATATAACCCTATTGATTTTAAGTTTTCATCAACATTGTTTTATGTAAAAAGCATATATCATGGCATAGGTATTTTAAGTAAGGCAAAGAGTATATTTTCCTTGTTTAAGTATGATTTAAAATGGTTAAATCAATTTAAAAGAAATGTTTTCGAGGAAAATTGAATAGGGTAGTTAACCCTAAGTATATGACTCAGATATTAAAAGACCAAATGGGACTGGTATGGGGTTGCGCCCTATACTTTAGCCAGTAGCCCCTAGCTAATATAAGTCCAAAATTCCAGTGTGTAAGGCTTTGTCACAGATAAGACTAAAATGATGTTACACACAGAAAGGAATACATAGAGTAGAGGTAGGTTTGGTAAGCCTGAAAAACCATTAGAATCAGTTGACCCTAGGAGAAGTAAGTTTAGGACAGATTGTCCAGTATTGTATCTAACAGAAGTTATAATATTTATTATGTCTCTTTGGTTCGAGTCAGCCAGTGGTTAATAGTTAGCCTGATAAAACTATATTGTTTGGACAGATAGTCCATTGATTACCTGATTTATATGTGTATATGTTATTGCTGTTATTGTTATAATCAGTTTGATTATAGGATTTTGATTTGCTAAAGATATGATTTTAAAAGGATATTGGTGAGGGGAAATCCGTTCTGCTAAGCGACGTGGTCTCACTTAATATCAGTAAACCGAGATATAATAGAATTATTCACAGCAGGTATTATGTCCAACTCAAAATTTATGTTTTCCCCTTAAACTTTCGAGTGCTCAAATTAAATTTGACTAGATTAAGAGTTAAGGACTTTTCAGGTTTAGTAAGTTGGACAAATAAGCTTCCGAAGACGTGCAGGAGGAAAAGATAGCTATATAGGAGTTATTTAGTATTATTTACGTTATGATGTATTTATGACTGATATGTCTATCTATCTAGTACTTTGATTATCCAAGGAGGCATCTTTATATGTCGCTCTTGGCGTAATTTGTAATAATTATATTTGATCAAAACCTGGGAATCATTTTGGGGATTATGTAATTGAATATGAAATATTGATTTGAAATGTAATCAGAAAAGTTGTTTTTCAAAATCTGTTGATTTTATTTAATATTCATATACTTCTGATATTATGTATACCATTAACATTACCGTTTTTTGTCACCGGAAGTTAATACTAAAGATGACTGCAACATTTGTAGCGCTTAACTTTGGGCCTCAAAGTAGGGGATGTTACAACTTAGTATAAGAGCGTAGGTTTATGAAAACATAAAAGAAATTTTAAACTTAAAATGATTTTTGAAAACATAATCCTGAGGAATTAGAGAAAAGATTAGGGTATGGGATAACGTTATAGTAACGTACTTGTATTTGCTATATATAAGTATACGTTTTATCTCTATTCTCCCATCTCTCTTAGGCTATTTTCCGTATCTTACAAAGACTCGAACGCAGATTTTAAGGAAGTAAGATATGGATGCTAGGAATGGAAGCGTTAACCTTGGTGGAGGAAGCACCACAACTAATGGAAATGCCAGACCGAATAACCAAAGGAATCCAGGTGGGGGCGCAAGCTGCTAATGTGGCTACTGGAGCACCGCAAGTTGATATGGGAGCTATGTATCAGTTCTTCGTCAACATGATGCAAGTTGGAGCTGCTGCGGGATTAGTCAGAAGAAATGCTAGAGAAGGAAATCAGGAAGCTCCGGTGGTCAATAACTATGTAGTACTAAGCAGAGATTATGCTAGGCTTGTAGTGCAGTCGTTTATCGGCACTAAGGATGCAATTGAGGTGGAGAATTGGTTGCTTCATTGCGAGAGGATTTTTGCTAATTTAGGACTCAACGATGAGAAGAAAAGGAGATTGGCATCCGGATAGTTGCAAGGAGTAGCACTGTACCGGTGGAACAATGTTACTGTAGGAGTAGCTGAAGAGGCTATGACTTAGGCATAATTCAGAAGAAGGTTTGAGGAAAGATTCATGTCGGAGATTGCCAAGTCAACTCTGCTCAAAAAGTTTACTGAGTTGGTGCAGGGAGACATGACAGTGCTTGAGTATGCTACCAGATTTGAGGAATTATCTAGATATGGATATGCTACGATTGATACGGTTATCAAAAGGAATGCGAAGTTCATCCGCGGATTGAGACCCGAGATTGCTAATGCAACTTTACCACATATTAGGAATCTGTGCGATGTAATTGTTGAGATGGCTTTAAGTAATGAGGAGATGCTCACTTTCTTTAATGGTAACAAAGCGTTGGAAACTTAAGGTGGCAGAACCAGAAAAGAAAGTTTTTCCATAAGAAAGGAGCTCAGTAGGAAGGAGCTGCCAAGGAGGCAAAAGCTAATCTAGTTTGCTTTAAGTGTGATAAGAAGGGACATTTTGCTCATGAGTGTCAGACAAGCAAATAAAAGAAGGCTGCTGACAAAAAAGAGTGAAATGCTTCAACTGTTATCAGATTGGACATTATAAGGACCAGTGCAAAGAACCAGCCAAGGATGGAAAGGGAAAAGTGTTTGCGTTGGAACTAGCTACCTCAAAACCAGCATCAGGAGTGAAAGGAAATGCTATGTTGGGTGGTACGCTTTTAATTCATGGCATGTCAGTTAGAGTTCTATTTGATACTGGTGCATCGCATTCTTTTATATCTCATAGTTTGATAGATAAGCTTACACTAGATCCCTCATACCCAGTTACATCCTTAAGGGTTGCGAATCTGATAGGTGGGTATGCGACTCTTGGGATGAGATGTGACCACTTAGAGTTTTGAGTTGTTAGGTCATATATTTTCTTGCAGTTTGCATGTGTTTAATTTCATAGGTTTCAGGATTATTTTAGGTATGGATTGGTTAAGTAAGTGTGATGCTAGGATATTTTTCCATGATAGGAAAATATCACTTAGACACCCTAGTTATAGTGATCGGATTATATACACTGTAGAAAACCCAAAATTAGATTCTTGCGCTTTGTTGGGTGTTATGGACGAAGAAGACGAGTTGAATCGAGTTTTCTGTTAGAGAATTCGCAGATATCTTTGAGCCCGTGATATGACTACTGTCGAAACGAGCCATTTAATTTCGAATAGATTTAGTACCAAGATCTAAACCTGTAAGTAGACCGCCAAGTAGAATGACACTTATCGAGATGAAGGAGCTAAAGGTACAGTTGGTGGATCTAGAAGGTAAGAATTTTATCAGACTAAATAGTTCGCCTTGGAGAGAAGTCGTAGTATTTGTTAAGAGACTGGACGAATCGTTGAGGTTGTGTACCGATTATCGTAAGCTGAATGAGAAGACGATACGATACCCGTTACCTAGGATTAATGATTTGTTCGAATGGTTGAGTGGAGCTAATGTATTTTCTCAGTTGGATTTGGCAACAGGGTTCCATCAACTTAGAGTAGCAGAGGACAGTATTCCTTTGATGAAGTTTAGGACCAGATATGGATCATACGAATGGTTAATGATGTCGTTTGGTCTAACTAATGCATCATCATTCTAAGTGGACTTGATGAATAGGATCTTCCGGGAGCATATGGATAGATTTGTATTAGTATTCATAGACGACATATTGATATATTCCAAGGATGAAAGAGATAATGAAGTTCATCTTAGGATAGTGCTTGAGACATTGAGGTAGCATCAGTTGAAGGCAAAGTTTTCAACGTGTTACTTTTGGAAGAAGGAGGGAGGTTTCTTCATCATGTAGTCTCAAAGAAAGGGTTGTCAATAGATCCTGCTAAGATCGAGGTAATGAATAATTGGAAAAGACCCAAGATAGTGACTGAGATAAAGAGTTTTCTTGGGTTAGCTGGCTACTACGGGAGATTCATTAAGAATTTCTCACGGATAACCTCATCGATGACTAAGCTAACTCGGAAAGACGTGAAGTTTGTTTGGACTGATAAGTGTGAGGAGGCATTCTAGAAATTGAAACATTTATTGACTAATGCACCTGTGTTAGTTGCTTTAGAGGGGAATCGGGACTTAGTGGTATACACAGATGCATGTGAAACAGGACAAGGAGCTGTGCTAATGTAGAGGGGTAAAGTGATTGCCTATGCTACTTGTTGTGAGCATTGAATGAAGTGTTGAGTAGTATGGTGTATGGTTGTTTACATTTCATTTCTTTTATATGTTGTTATTTGTTTTTCGTCTATTGGATCTGGGCCTTTCATTTACAGCCCAATACTTTGTATAAATACTTATGAACTGAATAATCAAGTAGACTTTCTTTTTCCCTCCTCTTTAATTTTCGTATTCATGTAAATCAACATGGTATCAGAGCTTCGAAAATTTCAGATTCAAATTCAACTAGAGTTTTAACTCGAATAAGTGAGGATGGGAGATAGCATTGGAGAAAGTGGAGAAAGTAATGTCCGAAGTGGGGAGAGCAAGATTGCAATGGACGCGATGCAGCTGATGCCCAAAATTACAGATCATAAATTGAATAATATGAATTTTTTGAATTGGAGTAAGACGATCCATTTATATCTTCGCAGTATAGATAAAGATAAACATCTAACTGAAGATCCACCTGCTCCTGATTCAAAGGATGAGAAAGACCTGATGTGGTTCAGATCTGATGCTCGATTATTTTTACAAATCAGAAATTCAATTGATAGTGAGGTAATTGGTCTGGTTAATCATTGTGAGTTTGTTAAGGAACTGATGGAATATTTAGAATTCTTATATTCTGGAAAGGGAAATTTAACAAGAATGTATGATGTGTGCAAATCATTCTATCGAGCAGAGAAACAAGAGCAATCACTTATGAATTATTTCATGAACTTCAAGAAAACTTATGAGGAATTTAATGTGCTTCTTCCAATCAGTCCAGATGTTAAAGTTCAGCAACAACAACGTGAAAAAATGGCAAGTATGAGTTTCTTGGCTGGTCTACCACCAGACTTTGAAGCTGTTAAATCTCATATTCTATCTGGTTCAGATATTCCATCATTACAAGAAGTGTTTAGTAGAATTCTTCGATCTAACATTGCTCATGCACAAGCATCAAGTACTAAAGTAGAAAGTGCTTTGATTGGTAATAATAAAGGCTATGTACAAGGAAACCAGATTCAGAATTTTCCATGGAATAATTCAGTGAGACCAAATTTCAATTCACCAAGGGCAAATACTCCAGAGTTCAAAGCTTCAAATCAGGGAAAATTTTGTACATATTGTAAGAAGCCCGGGCATATGAAGTTTGAGTGTAGGAAACTTCAATACAAGAATTCACAGTTGAATAAGGATATGAAATCTGTTCTCATGTCAGCAGGAGATTATGATCAGTATGTGAAATTTCAAGAATCATTGAAGAAAGAATCAACAAATAAGGGATCATCATCAGTTTCAACTATTGCTAATTCTACAAGTCAATCAAAATGGATCATAGACTCAGGAGCAACTGACCATATGACAGGTAACAGTAATTTGATTTCAGATATACATTATAAACAATCAACTCATGCTGTTACATTAGCTGATGGATCACAAGCATTTGTTCAAGGAACTGGAAGAATAAGAGTAAACTCAAAACTGCCATTAAACTCAGTTTTATATCTGCCTAATTTGTCATTTAATTTGATATCTGTGAGTCAAATCACGAAAAATCTGAAATGTAGCATATCATTTTTCCCTGATCACTGTGAGTTTCAGGATCTTACAACGAGGCAGATTATTGGTAGAGGTGAAGAATGTGGAGGCTTATATGTTCTTAATACTGTGCCACCTAAATCTATAAGTTGTTCAAGTATAACTTCCTCTGCTTTTCAAGTGCACTGTCAGCTAGGTCATCCTTCATTGTCTCTGCTTAAGAAACTATGTCCACAGTTCAGTTCTCTATCTACATTACATTGTGATTCCTGTCAATATGCAAAGCTTCATCGTGTGAGTCTATATCCTAGTATTAATAAAAGATCTAACTCTATCTTTGAAGTTGTACATTCTGATATTTGGGGTCCATCAGCAGTTATGTCTAAACAAGGATATAGATATTTTGTTACTTTTGTTGATGATTACTCACGTGTAACTTGGTTGTTTTTAATGAAGAATAGATCAGAATTGTTTTCTATATTTTGTATTTTTTGTGCTGAGGTACAAAATCAGTTTAATACATCAATCAAAGTTTTGAGAAGTGACAATGCAAAAGAGTATACAAGCAATCAATTTAACTCATATTTGGCACAACATGGCATCATTCATGAAACCTCATGTGTAGACATCGCAGCACAAAATGGGGTAGCTGAGAGGAAAAATAGACACTTGTTGGAAACTGCTAGAGCTCTTCTCTTTCAAATGAATGTACCAAAAAGCTTCTGGGCAGAGGCAGTAAGTACTTCATGTTTTTTGATTAATAGGATGCCTTCAACCATCCTAGATTATAAAATACCTTATCAAGTGCTCTGTCCAAATAAACCAATTTATCCAGTGAAACCAAGGGTCTATGGTTGTACCTGTTTTGTTAGAGATGTCAATCCACAATTAACAAAATTAGATCCAAAGTCTTTGAAATGTATATTTGTTGGATATTCATGACATCAAAAAGGGTATAAGTGCTTTTGTCCTAGTCTTCAAAAATATGTTGTATCAATTGATGTTAATTTTGTGGAAGGTGAACCTTTTTATTCATCATCAGTAATTCCTTCAATTCAAGAAAACCATGATGAACACTTAACTAAAGAAGATAGTGATTTTCTGGTATATCCTAACATATTTACACAAACCAGAGGTCACAATGGAAATGAGGAGTTGAATTCTAATATTTCATCTTCACCTGTTTTTGATTTACAAGACACTCAATTACCAGTCCCAAGTCAAGATATCCAGTTACCAGTCTCAAGTCTTGATTTACCTATTGCATTGCGTAAAGGGAAAAGGAAATGTACTTATCCTATTTCATCTGTGGTGACATACAACCACATATCTCCAGAATCTTATGCCTGCATGTGTACACTTGATTCAATCTCTATTCCAAAGACAGTTGAGGAAGCATTATCAAAGAGAGAGTGGTACAATGCCATGTTAGAAGAAATAAGTGCATTGGATCAGAATGATACATGGAATTTAGTTCATCTACCAGAGAACAAGAAGGCAATAGGCTGTAAATGGGTATTTTCAGTAAAAATGAAATCAGATGGATCTCTTGAAAGGCTGAAAGCACGTTTAGTTGCAAAAGGATATGCCCAAACATATGGAATTGACTATTCAGAGACATTCTCACCAGTAGCTAAAATGACTTCAATAAGAATACTCATATCCTTAGCAGCACAATTTAACTGGCAATTACATCAACTAGATATCAAAAATGCATTCCTTCATTAGGACTTAGCTGAGGAGGTATATATGGAGCAACCACCTGGGTTTGTTGCTCAGGGGGAGCATGGAAAGGTTTGCAAGTTGAAGAAAAGTCTGTATGGCTTGAAGCAAAGCCCGAGAGCATGGTTTGGGAAGTTTAGTCAGGCAATTGAGAAATTTGGCTTGTTACAAAGCAAAGCTGATCACTCAGTCTTTTACAGGAATGTGGAAGGTATGTTAATTTTGTTAATTGTATATGTCGATGATATTATTATCACTGGTAATGATGGAAAAGGAATCTCTACTCTCAAAGCATATATTCATTCACAGTTTCATACCAAAGGTTTGGGAGAATTGAAATACTTTTTAGGTATTGAAGTTATTAGAAGTAAAGATAGAATATGCTTGTCACATCGGAAATATGTGATTGATCTATTGAAAGAAACTGGAAAATTAGGGGTTAAGCCTTGTAATACACCTATGTTAGTTAACTCATCCCTTACAAAAGAAGGAGAATTGTTTAAAGACCCTGACAAATACAGAAGATTAGTGGGTAAGTTGAACTATTTGATCATGACAAGGCCTGATATTGCTTTTTCAGTTAGTATGGTGAGTCAGTTTATGAGTTCACCCACTGTGGATCATTGGAATGCATTAAAACAAATACTATGTTATTTAAAGGGTACGGTTGGACAATGCATAGTATACACAAATCATGGACATAGCAGAATTGAAGCATTTGTAGATGCTGATTGGGCTGGTTCAAGGTTAGATAGAAGATCTACTTCAGGTTTTTGTGTGTTGATTGGTGGAAATTTGGTTTCATGGAAAAGCAAGAAACAAAGTGTAGTATCAAGATCAAGTGCTGAGTTTGAGTATAGAGCAATGGCCAACACAGTTTGTGAATTAATGTGGATTAATCAGTTTATGGGTGAGATAGGATTGCAGTGTGATGTGCCAATGAGACTGTGGTGTGATAATAAGGCAGCTCTTCATATAGCATCTAACCCAGTTTTTCATGAGAGAACCAAACACATCGAAGTGGATTGCCATTTCATTAAAGAAAAAATTCAACAAGGCCTTATCTGTACAAATCATGTTAAGTCAGAAGAGCAAGTAGCCGACCTTCTCACCAAATCTTTGCATGGAAACAGGATCAAGTTCTTATGCAGCAAGTTGGGCATGTGTGATTTGTATGCTCCAACTTGAGGGGGAGTGTTGTGAGCATTGAATGAAGTGTTGAGTAGTATGGTGTATGGTTGTTTACATTTCATTTCTTTTATATGTTGTTATTTGTTTTTTGTCTATTGGATTTGGGCCTTTCATTCACAGCCCAATACTTTGTATAAATACTTATGAACTGAATAATCAAGTAGACTTTCTTTTTCCCTCCTCTTTAATTTTCGTATTCATGTAAATCAACACTACTTGATAGCTCAGACCACATGAAATTAGATATCCAACTCATGATTTGGAATTAGCAGCAGTAATTTTCGCATTAAAGGTGTGGAGAAATTACCTTTTGGGAGAAAGATTCGAGCTGTTTACAGATCATAAGTCACTAAAATATTTATTCTCTCAGAAAGA
Organism: Allium fistulosum; assembly: GCA_030737815.1. Taxonomy (NCBI): domain Eukaryota; kingdom Viridiplantae; phylum Streptophyta; class Magnoliopsida; order Asparagales; family Amaryllidaceae; genus Allium; species Allium fistulosum. The sequence goes on along the minus strand of CM060907.1, from coordinate 1,110,402,181 downwards.
GTTGAATATGAGACAGCAGAGATGGTTAGAATTCATAATTGCATATGACTTTAGTATCGAATGCACACTAGGAATAGGAAATAAGTTTGCAGATGCACTTAGCATAAAACATCATAATACAGTATTGGCAATGATAGTTGAGTGGAAAGATTTAGAAGCATTGACTATATGCGGAGTACAATGGAGCTCTAAGGCTAGTTCTAGTCGAGAAACCGCCATGTTATCGTGTTTAGAAGTTCGACTGATGATGATCAAAAGGATTGCTTCTTAGAAGGGAGAAGACCCATTATTAGCTGAACGGATCAGAAAGTTAAGGAATGGAATAGAGAGCGATGACTCGAATGATTTCAATCTTGACCGAAATGGGTGGCTGAGGAAGGAAGGACGACTATGCGTTCCAAATGTGCAGAACATTAGGAAGGAAATTCTTAGAGAATGCCATCTTTTGAAGTTCACTATTCACCTAGGAGGAACTAAGATGTATCAGGATATGAAAAGGTGTTTCTTCTGGGAATGAATGATGAGAGATGTAGGCTTATGGGTAAAACAATGTTTGAGCTGTCAACAGGTAAAAGCTGAACATCAGAAATCGAGTGGGTTACTTCAGCCTTTGGATGTTTCAGTCTGGAAATGTGATTCTATCTCAATGGATTTCATAGATGAGTTTCCATGGTCACATAGAGGAAATGAGAGTATCTGGGTTATAGTGGACAGGTTGGCTAAGAGTGCACACTTTATACTCGTTAAGTAGATCAGGACATCACCGGATTTAGCTAAGTTATTCATGAAGAATATAGTTAGATTGCATGGAATTCCTAGTAGTATAGTAAGCGACAGAGATTCCTTATTGACTAGAGGGTTCGGGAAGAGTCTACTAGAGACTTTAGGTACCAAACTCAAGATGAGTACTGCTTACCATCCACAGGCAGATGGGCAGAGGAGAGAGTTAACAAAGTCTTATAGGATTTGTTAAGAGCTTACGTGCTAGATTTCGGAGGATCATGGAAAAACTACCTACATTTAGTCGAGTTTTCATATAACAACAGTTATCAGACTAGTATAGGGATGGAACCATTTGAAGCTTTGTATGAAAAACCATGCAAATCTCCCGTTGGTTGGATAGAGATCGGGGATAGATTAATTTTTGGTCCGGATTTGGTTAGAGAAGCTTCAGAGAAGATTGAGTTAATTCAGGCTAGAATGAAGGAGGCTCAGTATAGGCAGAAGAGTTATGCTGATAAGAGATGGAAAGACTTAGAGTACTTAGCTGGAGATCATGTTTTCGTCAAAGTATCACCGACGAAAGGGGTGACTAGATTTGGAAAATTGGCACCAAAATTTGTTAGACCATTTCCTATTATAGAATGGATCGGGAAACTCGCGTATATGGTAGAGTTACCGAATAGTTTGGCAGGAGTCCACATTGTTTTCCATTTTTCTCATCTAAGGAAGTATATTTGAGATCCAGAGACTACTATTACACCAACCGTGTTAGAAGAACTAGTAGTGGAACCAGATATGACTATAGTTAGAAACCAGTCCGTATAGTTGTGAGAGATGAGAAGAGACTGAGGAACAAGACAGTCAGATTAGTCGAAGTCCAGTGGAGTGACGACGAGAGAGACTGTACTTGGGAAACTGAGAGCAGGATTAAAGACACTTATCATGATTTATTTGATGATATGTTTTGCCTTTATGTTTGACTGTTGCGAGTACCTTTATGTAAGTTAGGTGAGAGGGAATTACTTTAAAAGGCATAAAATCAGTTTTATATCGAATTACAACTTCGCCACTTTCATCTGCTTGCTTCCGTCACCATACTCACTAAACCTTTTGCACCCATTCGAAACCTATGCACATGGTATAAAGCATTTGGTACATAGTGTATTGGAAAAAGGCGGAAGGAAAGGATGGTGTCGAAGGCATGCTTGCGAAAGGGTTGAAGCAGCTTTTATTTGCTTTCGAACCCATTGACCCGTCCTTGTTCTTAAAGTATGCTTACAAAAGGTTTGTCGCTTTTGAACCCCTTCGATACCCTAGCTGCCGCATTTATACCCTTCGCTTTAATAAGAAGCCGCTTTTATAACTCTTCAAATCAATGAGTATGGAGGGTAAGGTTTCGAATCGATACCCTTCCGCAACCATTGAAGTTGCTTTTCTTTTAACTTATACAAGCGAAAGGGTAGATGCCGCTCCCATACATTTCGACATGGTTGAAGCGCTTGTTTAAACCTAAGCATACATGCGGAAGTATGTCATCGTCACCTTAAGTGTTTCGAAAGGTATGTTTAATGGCTTTGAAAGAGGATGTCTAAGATTTAAAGTAATGATTCGAAAGGTATATTTCCAATACATTCGAAAGGAAGATTTTGGCCTTCAGCCTATTCAAGGTTAAAATATTTATCTTGTTTCGAAGGGATGGATAACCCTATTGATTTTAAGTTTTCATTAACATTGTTTTATGTAAAAAGCATATATCGCAGCATGGGTATTTTGAGTAAAGCAAAGAGTATATTTTCCTTGTTTAAGTATGATTTAAACGGGTTAAATCAAATTGAAAGAAATGTTTGCAAGGAAAATTGAATAGAGTAGTTAACCGTAAGTATATGACTCAGATATTAGAAGACCGGATGAGACTGGTGTGGGGTTGCGCCCTATACTTTGGCCAGTAGCCCCTAGCAAATATAAGTCCAAAATTCCAGTGTGTAGGACTTTGTCACAAGTACGTCTAAAATGTTGTTACACACAGAAAAAATACACGGAGTAGAGGTAGGTTATCGGTGAGCCCGCCAAACCATTAGGATCAGTTGACCCTAGAAGAAGTAAGTTAAGGAAAGATCGTCACATATTGTATCTAACAAAAGTTAGAATATTTATTATGTCTGATAGTCCCGAGTCAGCCAGTGGTTAATAGTCGGTCTGATAAAACTATATTGTTCGGACAAATTGTCCATTGATTACCTAATTTATATGCATATATGTTATTGCTATTCTTCTTATAATCAGTTTGATTGTGGGATTTTGATTTGCAAATGATATGATTTTAAAAGAATATTAGTGCGGGAAAACCCATTCCGTTAAGCGGTGTGGTCTCACTTAATATCAGTAAACCGAGATGTAATAGAATTATTCACACCAGGCTTTATATCTCACTCGAAGTTTATATTTTCCCCTTAAACTCTCGAGTGCTCAAAAATTAAATTTGAGTAGATGGAGAGTTAAGGACTTTTCAGGTTTAGTAGGTTAGACGAATAAGCTTCCGAAGACGTACAAGAGGCAAAGCTAGCCATGTAGGGGTTATTTAGTGTTATTTCCGCTGTGATGTATTTATGACTGATATGTCTATCTATCTAGTACTCTGATCATCTAATGTGGCATTTTCATATGTCGCTCTTTGCGTAATTTTGTAATCATATTTGATCAAAACCTGGAAATCGTTATGGGGATTACGCAATTGAATATGAAATATTGATTTGAAATGTAATCAGAAAAAGTTGTTTTTGAAATTTGTGTTGATTTTATTTCATATTCACGTGCTTATGATATTATGGATACCATTAACATTACCGTACTATAGATGACTGTAGCATCTATAGCGCTTAGCTTTGGGTCTCAAAGTAAGGGATTTTACATACCACTCAAGCATTCTCTTCAACGAGTTGCATAATATTCGATGAGGCATTACTCGAATGCATTTAAACCAATCAATAACACTTAATCGATTATTAATTCTCCCCATATTATTGAACTGAGGCTCTCAAAACATTTTTCACCTTTATGTTTAAAGTTGAGAAAGAGAATATTATAATTTTCCATAATTCCTTTATTATTTAACTTTATATAAATATTCACTATTTGATAAAAATTTCCATAAATCTGAATTGTTCCAAAGTTGCACTTATATATACGTAGTTGTCTCAAATTTCCATAAAATATATATATAAGTAGCCTTTTATTTTATAAAACCTATTTATTACTCTTCCAAATCCATTTAAATATATAACCATTTTTTAGAACTAAATTAAATTTATATTTCCAAAACCATATTTCCAAATCTATGTCCATTTTATTAACAATACATAATATATAGTAACTACTTGTTATAAATCGTTTATAAAAGAACTAGATTAATTTAGAAAATAAGTTTGATATTTATAAACTTAAATAACTCCCTTTTATAAAATAGATAGATATAAATTATAATATTCCAAACCTTTGAATTCAAGTGATTCAAAGTCCAAAGAACACAAGAGAATTCACTACAACAAATCCTAGGTATATAGCCATGAATTAATTCCATAGATTTCTAACTTTATATTATTTCCAAATCTAATTTATAGTTTATCAAATCATTTTGAATGAACACTAGAAGATCCACAAACAAACACACAAAACATAAGAAACAACAATAACAAACAAGGCAATGGACAAGCGAGCAACGGTTGGTCGGAGGATGTCTCCGAAGCTGAAATAGCCCAAGAGTGCCCGGCACCAGTGCACCAGTGGAGCCCACCGGTGGACTAGTGTGGCCGTGACAGGAGCTATTTCAGCTCTAATTGCCCTCCGATCAGTCCATGATGACGGCATTTAGTTTCGATGTTCTGTGCAGTTAATTTAGAGGTCTTAAAGCAAACCTTTCAAGTGATTTCAGGGCATCAAAACATCATTTTGATTAGCAATTATAATGGATCACTATCCTGTGTTTCAACAAACAAAAATTTAACAACTTGAAGCATGAATATCACAAAAGAATTATAACGACCCAGAATTTAATCACTAAATAAATGAATATTTAAATATATTTTAAAATCAACAAATGGATTTTTATTGACAAATAAACTTATTTTAAATATTTTCTGATGATGATAAATTGTTTCCAAATTTTGTTTACGAATATACATAGTTTAGAAAAAAATAGAAATTGTGACGGGAAATTATTTTTCAAAATCTTAGGCCCCGTTTGGTTTCGTTTTGAGTTTTGTGTTTTGTGTTTTCAACATACACTACAAAATACAAGAAAATGTGGGAAATTTTTTACAATTCTTAGCCATCACGACGATGGACGGGAAACGGAGGAGATGAATTGTTTTCCATCCTTTTGTTATGTCTCAAAACACGAAAAATCAAATAAACTTATTTTCTATTTTCTATGTTAGTTTCATTTTTCAAAATTGTATGTTTTTCAACAATACATAATAAATGCGAATTTTTCTTTAGACGAAAACACAAAACTAAAAATAGCAAACCAAATGGGGCCTTTATTTTTCATTGGTTAAAAGTTATCTAAAATGTAGCACTATTTTAAAGACTTATGCACACACTACAAACTATTTAACATGATGTGTACATGTATATATGCATGTATATATTTTCTCACTTAAGTGTATATATAAGATAAAAGAAGATTTTATTAATAAAAAGTGTATATATATTTTAACATCTAAAATACTTATCTCAACACAAAGGACATGAGAACATGGCTTGAATAGTTGCATGAGGAGGGGGGAGTACATGGAGAGGGCAGATGTCATGGGAGGTTGTGGAGTGCATGCATGTGTGTATATTTAATTCTAATCACTTTATGTATTTTAATAAAATTCCTAAGACTATATATACCACCTCCCTTTCATAATTTTCATTTTACAACCATCTTTATTTCAAAATTCATAAAAGCTTGAGAAAGTTTCCATGGCATCTCATCATAATTTCTAAATTAAGAAAAATCACTCCTTTTTACTAAAAATCTCCTCTTTAGTTCACTAAACCACTTCCACATACATTACCACACTTCTCTTCCAAAGTACAAGCACACAACCACCCAAGACATTCATGGCCGAGCAAAACATAACCCAACCGAGCCAAATATGCACCAGGACGAGCCTAAGTCTAGGGTGTTTTGGCCTTGAAATCTTCATTTTGCTAAGTTCCAGCTCATTTTCAAGTTTTACCAAAATTTTGCCTTGATTTAGTAAAATTTCGATGAATCTTAATTTTAGAAAAGAAAACAACTTGATTTTGATGAACTATATTTTGTAAAAATATAATGTTTGTTGTGTTGAAATATCATGTTGTTTGGATGACATATGATTGCTAGTTGATAGTTTTGTGTAGATTTGTGATTTGGATATATGTTGATATGTTTGGATATGGATATTTTATGTTGGTTTATGATATGATGGTAGTATTGTTTGTGAAATAAAAACCAAGCATGTGATGGAATGGTTATGAAACTAACACTTTAAATGGTCGTAAAAGGACTTGAGATCCGATGGAAAAAGAAAATCTTGTTTTCTAGTTTTGGCTTTTGAAACTATTTTCCAAGTTTATATCCATTGTTTTAAGTTTTTTTTTTCAAATTTTAAATTAAGTTTTCAAATATGTCGTAGCTAGAGTTAAAGTGAGATTTCCACCTAGAAATCAATTCTAGCAAACTACGCTCATAGTTGCTATGAGATGCAGTTTTGGAAAATTCACGATTTCAAGTTTTAAAGTGTTTTCATTTGGGTTGTTTTTATAAATCTTTTAAAACAAATTAAGTAATTCAAAAGTTTAAGTTTTATTATTTAATAATTTATTTATTAAATTTATTAATTACAGTCTTTATTATTTAATTAAGTAATTAGGTTAAGTAATTCCAGTTTAAGAATTTATTAACTGAGTTAATTGTTTTTAGTTAAAGAAGTTTTAAGTAATATTAATTAAGATAAAAGATAATTAATTTTTACTTAATCAATTTTATTTATTTTAATTAATTATTTAATTAGTGTTAATTGTTATTTAATTAAAGGTTAATTATTCACTTTATTACCACTTAATTAGGGTTTAATTTTTAAATGGATGTTATTTAATTAAAGTTTAATTAAAAATAAATTTTTATTTAATTAAGGTTTAAATTATGATTTATTTTGATTTAATTAAGACTAATAAAGTCTAATTAAGTTTTTAACTTATAATATAATTAAAGTTTATTACTTATAAGAAGTATCTTAAACTCTATTAGTTATTAATTTTAAACCAACTTTCTCACTAAAGTAAATTATTTTTAAACCGGGGGATCTCTTTTCCATACTATTAAGTAGCCAAATGAATTAAAGTAGTTGTAATAAGAGTTGACACGTTTTATTGAAAGTAAGTCGACTTATACTTATCATAAATACCACACTACGGAAACGTGATAAATACATAGGAGTTAATTTCGATAAGCGGGTCATGATAATCTAAGCATATGGAACGTCAGATGTAAATTTTACACCCTGATAGTGGAATGGTCCACCATAAACAACTTGACCATTTAAATTATCGACGTTGGTTTGAAGAGACCGGGATCGGATAACAGTTATTATTTGAAAGCCACTTCGAACCAACGTAAGCTTTCGAACAAGAAATACTGAAGTCAAGGTCCAAGATGAAGACTATGAAGTGCAAGGGTTATTTGATACTAACCCCGAGGGTGATTCTAAAATGGGTGTAGTGGAAATAGTGCCTTCGGTTCGTTCACTCCTGAACGACTTGTATGGATGAATGCTGACATTGTGTCAACATCTAGAAGACAATATTAGCATTCCAAGAGGTATGTGCTATATGTTAAAAGGTAAAGACATAGCCTCAGGCCTTATCAACCAAAAATGACTAAAATTGGGGAGATGCAGCAAGGCTAGGTGGGTCGCACCCATTAGGTATGATCACTCCCATCTAAATATCTACTCATGTTTACTTAAGGAAGGTTGTTGATCCAAACGAGGGGTGATCATATTCAGTACTATCCAGCAAATGGTAGGCCGATCTTGTGTTGGCAGGGGTCGATAGGTTCGACCTTGGTACACAAGTCAAAGGTGTATTGTGAAGGACGGTACCCTAGTAGCCTAGACATTGTATGGAATACATTCTTCAATAAGTGTTGAACGGACATGGTTGTACCCATATACGTCGAAATGTGAGATGTAAGCATTTTAGTTTTGTTCTATTTTACTTGAAAAACCTAGATATTATGATAATTCATTGAAAGTTTTATAAAAGTGTTTTGGTTATCGTAAGGTAAAAACCCGTCCATGTTTGTGTGCGTGGTCTTACGATATACCTTTGATTTTCAAAGTGTTTTATAAAAGTAAAAATTAAGTTGTTTTGAGTTTACTCACACAGACCCATGTCTGACTCAGAGTTTATTTTATTTTTCCTAAACTCTTGGGTACTCGAATTTGTATGAGTAGCCAAGTGATCCAGGTTTCTCACGGAATCATTTTGGAGGAGCTGGAGCACACCGTTAGCTTATTATTTCTATTTCTGCTATGTATATATGTATGATCTAGGGATAGACAGTTATAACTATCCCAATTTGGAGCTTGAATCATTAAACTCTAATGTAATATTATGGTAGTGACTATGTAATATCCTATGTTATCTATTATATATTGTTCTGATTCATGGGGAGATTCTGTGATTGTTGAGTTCTTCTTATCTTTCCTTTTCTTCTACACTTAATGGCTCATCTTTTGGTGTAAGAAAGATGGTTCGTTACATTTGGCATCATAGCTTATGTTAAGCGAACACCTAGTTTTGGATTGGGGTCAATTTCGATAATGCATATTTTTAATTTTTATTCGCATACCTATACATATATATCTCTGATAGATAGATCAGCTTAATAGGTTTGATTAGACCTAATCGTTCAAGTTGGGGATCGGCTATGGTTTTTGCGGCTAAGTCTGATGGATATCTAAGGTTGTACGTGGATTATAGGGAGTTGAATAATCTGACTATTAGGAACAATTATCCTTACCCCGCATCGATGATATTTTTGGTCAACTTGATGGGGCTATGATATTTTCTCAAATGGATCTAGCTAATGGATTTCATTAGTTGAGGGTTACTGAAGATAGTATACCCTTAACTGCATTTAAGGGCCCTTACTGTTTCTTTGAATGGTTGGTTATGCATTTTGGGCTAACCAATGCACCTGCATATTTTGTAGACCTTATGAACTGTGTTTTCCGAGATGTTTTAAATAAGTTTGTGTTAGTTTTCATCAATGACATTATCTACTCCAAATCTAAGGATGAGCATAAACGTCATTAGGAAGTGGTGTTGCAAGCATTAATGAGACATGTCCTGAAGGAGAAATTTTCTAAGTGCCATTTTTAGAAATCGAAGGTAAGATTCTTAGGACATATTATGACAGGAGAAGGTATTTCAGTGGATCCAGCGAAGGTGGAGGCTATTCAGAAATGGAAGGGACCACAGACTCCTACCGAAGTTAGAAGTTTCCTAGGCCTGACAGGGTACTATAGAAGATTCATTCAAGATTATTCTAATATTTCCTCACATTTGACTAAGCTCACAAAGAAGGGTAAAAGGGATGTATGGAATCCGAAATGCGGGAAAGCATTTGTGGAATTAAAGAAGAGGTTGACCATTGACCCAGTTTTAGCTCTTCTAGATAGAAATAATGGATTCACGGTTTATACAGATGCTTGTGGGGTGGGACTAGGCACTATTTTGATGCATCATGGTAGAGTGATTGCATATGCAAGTAGACAGCTGAAGCCTCACGAGAATTACTATGCTATGCATGACCTTGAGTTATTAGCTGTTGTCTTTGCATTGAAAATGTGGAGGCATTACTTGCTAGGTAGGAATCTTTCTATTCCTCCAGATTTATTTGTTTCATCTTTTAGGATTATAGTAAGTAGTCTTCTTCTTTAACTAGGTGAAAAATTCAAGCTCTTCATGGATCATACGTCCCTGATGAATCTTTTCACTCAAAAGGACTGACCTGAGGAAGCTGCGATGATTGGAGTTCCTGGTGGCTTTTGACTTGGATATTCTTTATACGCCATGAAAGGCTGATGTGGTGGTAGATTCCTTAAGCATGAATGTTGTTTTGACTCTCTTGGAGGTTACCTTTACACTTTAAGAAATGATTATGAAAAATCAGAGGAAGGATAAAATACTAGTAGGGTTAATTCAAGGTGTTGAAGAAAGTAGATGTTAGGATTTCGAGAGAGATAGTCGAGGTGCTTTAAGGACAAACAGACGATTGTGCATTCCAGTTATGGATGGGCTGAGGCTGGAAGTTTTGTTAGAATGCAACAAATCTAAGTTAAGTATTCATATGGGAGTTCACAAGATGAATAAAGACATGAAAAGAGTATTTTGGTGGCCGAGAATGAAGAAAGGCATTTCAGTCTATGTTAACAGATGTTTGTGCTGTCAACAAATCAAAGGTGAAAAATAGAAGACAGTTGGATTATTACAACCCTTGGAAATACCTAATTGGAAATGGGAAATGATATCGATGGATTTTATCGACGGTTTACCCAGAACCAGAAATGGAAATAACGGAGCATGGGTTATCGTGGATCGACTAACAAGAGCGCACATTTTATTCCGATAAATCCAATAAGGACCGCTACTTCTATAGTTGGAATTTTTATGAGAAAAATAGTCAGAATGCATGGAGTTCCTATGAGTATTGTAAGTGATCGAGACTGTTATCCCGCCTTTTGGCAAGGCCGTGACATCTAATAGTTGACCGGAAAACTAAAGATAGTTCGTCTCAAAGATTGGCTGAACATTGCTTCACCATGGATATCGACGAACTTTGTCCAAAGCTCGAATCAAGCTACAATTGATAGGACACGGCAAGCAAAGTCATGGGAGCCAGCGTTTCAAATTTCAGGATAATCGGAGTTCGTATGAATGAGATATGATCGATACAAGTTAGAAAAAACATGTTGGTTCGTATCCACCAGGTTCGAATCGATGGCGTTCGCATCGATCAATCACCACTGCTTCGCATCCATCGGTGCACCCTACTTCGAATCGATCGGTTTTGTATCCATCCCCAAGCACTACCTCGCATCGATCGACCTCACATCCATCATCAGTGGCAAGTCACTGTTTCGTGTCCACGAAACCTGCCCTGTTCGTATCCATTCGACTCGTCTCGATCCAGTTCGTATCGATCAATGATTCGTATCCATCGGTTCAAACTGGGTCGTGGCATTTGATGCGAACAAGGAAAAATTCGTGGATACGAAGCGGTCAACTTGGAGCAAAGGGTGGATCGATGCGAGATATGCACGCCACGTCGTCTCAAAGACACGTGCGTCCATCGATTCGAAGGCGTGGAGTCGAAGTGATCGAGTCGAAACGAACAGCCAACCCGAAAACCCTTACTCGTATCGATCATATCTCCCAATATACAAATCCAAATGCTATGAAATTTTCACAGTAGCTTCCATACAAGGTAAAGAATGTTCCTGCCAAGTTTCAGCTCGATTGGACTAATCCTTGATGGATACGAAATCACTTCGTATCGAACGCAGATCGGGTCGAAACTTGGTGGTACCGGTCGCGTGTGCCCACTCACGTGCCAGAAAAAGTCTCCTGAAGTTTGGGCGAGATCTAGGCCTCCTACACCTATAAATAGCCCCCTGAAGCCTATAGAAAAGGGATCTTTTTTGGCGATTGAACGTCCAGACTCTATCGGATTCAATTCTACACCTAATCATTGCTGTTGTATTCAAGTTTCAGATCTATAATCCATTGTAACCTGCTGTAATCAATTGAGATCATCAAGTGAATCAATAAAGTCATCATCTTCAGAGTGGACGTAGGCACGATCGCCGAACCACTATAAATCCTGTGTTGTTTACTGCTTTCATCTGAATTTTCTGAGTATTCTTCATATCTGTTTTTCTATATATTTGATATCTGAGATCTATGATTGCGAACTGGTGCTTTCAACTATAATTGGGTGTTTGTGACCAATTTTGGCGCAAACAGAGACCACATATTTACTAGTCAATTTTGGGAAGCATTGCTAACAACTCTAGGAACAAAATTAAGCTTAAGCACAACATATCACCCTCAAATAGACGAACAAACGGAGCGAGTAAATCAGATTCTAGAAGATCTCTTGAGAGCGTGTATTGTGGATTTTGGTGGATCATGGGAGGATCATCTGCATTTAGTTGAGTTCTCCGACAATATTAGTTTTTAGGCGAGCATCGGCATGACACCTTATGAAGCCCTATATGGAAGGCCGTGCAAGCCACCAACGTGTTGGGTTGAGACACGAGATAGACTAGTACTTGTGTCGGACATGATCTGAGAGGCTACCGAAAAAGTTGTAGTGATTAAGAAAGGAATGAAGGAAGCCCAAGATCGCCAAAAAAGTTATGCTGATAAGAGGCGAAGGGATTTGGATTTGTGGTTGGAGACTTGGTGTTCGTAAAGATTTCACCAATAAGAGGAGCTGTTGGATTTGGAAAAGCTGGAAAGTTAGCTCCTAAGTATATTGGACCATTCCATGTTGTTGAGAAGATCGGGTCACTTGCTTATAAGGTCGAGTTACCAAAGAGGTTAGCGGGTATTCATAATGTGTTCTACGTGTCTCATTTGAGAAAATATGTTCATGAACCATCTTTGATTGTGAAGCCATAGGTTCAAGAGGTATTGGAGACAGAACCGAACTTGACACTGGTTAGATATCAAGTTTATGTTGTGGATCGTATGAAAGAAGCCTATCCCAAGTTGGTATTAGGATAGCTAGTCATAGGTTGTATGTATAGTGTATGCATGTTTGATATGGATGCTTAGTGTATGTTTTTGTATGTGTTTTACGATATGAATATATAGCTTTTTGCGTAGTTTGAATTATCTCCTTGTTTGCTAATTTCAGGACGAAATTCTTTTAAGGGGGGAGAGTGTAACGACCTAGAATTTAATCACTAAATAAATGAATATTTAATATATTTTAAAAATAAATAAATGGATTTTATTGACATATAAACTTATTTTAAATATTTACCAATGATGATAAAATCGTTTTTAAATTTTGTTTAACAATATATATAGTTTAGGAAAAAAATGTGACAGGAAATTATTTTCCGAAATCTTGATTTTTAATTGGTTAAAAGTTATCTAAAATGTCATAGAATTATTGTAAACACATATGCACACTACAAACACCACAAACTATCTTAACATGATGTGTACATGTATATGTGCATGTATATATTTCCTCATTTAACTATATATATATATACATATATATAGGCAATCTTGAGGATTAGAGACACTCTAGCTTTACTGTGTACTCGAGAAATAGCTAATGGGCAGGATACTGATCTATGGAGTGATCCTTGGATTCAAGGTGAATCACTAATTGATATATTGGGCATGCACACTTTCTCTGATTTTGGTTGTCCGTAGAAAAAAGTGAAAGAATTGATTAAGGTGAATGGGTGGGACTGCTCCTCTTTACCAATAAATCAAGATAAAAAGGAAATCATTCAATACATGCCTATCTACTATGGCAGAGACATGGATGTTTGGGTTTGGAAGCCTACTGGTAATGAATTTTCTACTAAGGCTACCTGGGAGGAAATTAGGCAAAAAGACAATAAAGCTTCTTGGAGCAAAATTATATGGGATCACGTTAACACCCCAAAAATGGCTTTTACAGCATATAAAGCAATACTGAAGAGATTACCGACAAGAGATAGATTATCGAAATGGGGAGTGATCAATGAAACCGTTTGTGTTCTATGTAACCAGAGCTTAGAATCACACGAACATCTATTCTTTGAATGTAATTTTGCTAACTCGATGTGGATCTCGTGCAACAAGTACTTAAACATAAATCCTTACTCTAATAACTTAGTTGAACAAGTAGAGTACCTGACTCGGAGAGGAAGCGATAAAGACGTTGAATCCAAGCTGCACAAAATCGCCATCACGGTGACTGCGTGGAGCATATGGAAAGAAAGGAATCGAAGAATTTTCCAGAGCAAGCATAGAAAACACACGGAAGTAAATAGATTAGCAATTGTGGACATGGAGATAATTCTGAAGAGGTTTAAGAGGGAGCTTACTACCAGGCAGGCACAAGTCGAAGTTCATGCTGTAGGAGTGGATCAGAGCTTTCCATTGCAAGAAAACCCAGGAACGAGCCATCAGCATCAGCTGCCATGACCTGGTTTGGGAGGAAGATGTTTAGTTTGCTTTTTGGAAAGGGTTCTGTTTCTGTCGGAAAGTTGTGTACTTTGTTTTTTGTACTGTTCAGCGTGGGCTGATTTTGATCTGGGCTTTAATGGCTTAATAAAATTTACCAATTTACAAAAAAAAAAGATAAAAGAAGATTTTATTAATAAAAAGTGTATATATGTTTTAACATATAAAACTTATCTCAACACAAAGGACACTAGAACATTGCTTTAATAGTTGCACGAGAGGGGGGGTACATGGAGAGGGTGGAAGTCATGGGAGGATATGGAGTGCATGCATGTGTGTATATTTAATTCTAATCATTTTATGCATTTTAATGAAATTCCCAAGCCTATATATACCACCTCCATTTCATAATGTTCATTTTACAATCTCAGTCTTCATTTCAAAATTCCTAAAAGATGGAGAAAGTTTCCATGGCTTCTCTTTATAATTTCTAAAGTAAGAAAAATCACTCCTTTTTACTAAAAATTCCTCTTTAGTTTACTAAACCACTTTCACATACATTACAACACTTCTCTTCCAAAGAACAAGCATACAACCACCCAAGACATGCATAGTCGAGTCAAAAATAACCTAGGCCGAGCCGAATATGCACCAGGAAAAGCCCAATTCTAAGGTCTTTTGGCTTTGAAATATTCATTTTTCCAAGTTCTGGCTCATATTCAAGTTTTAACAAAAGTTCGCCTTGAGTTAGTAAAATTTCGGTGAGTAAAACTCTTATTTTTGGAAAAGAAAACAACTTGATTTTGATGAACTATATGTTGTAAAAATATAATGTTTGCTATGTTGAAATATCATGTTATTTGGACGATATATGATTGCAAGTTGGTAGTTTGGTGTAGATTTGTGATTTGGATAATATGTTGATATGTTTGGGTATGGATATGTGATGTTGGTTTATGATATGGTGGTAGTACTGTTTGTGAAATAAAAACGAAGTATGTGATGGAATGGTTATGAAACTAACACTTTAAATGTTCACAAAAGGACTTGAGATCCAATGGAAAAAGAAAATCTTATTTTCAAGTTTTGGCTTTTAAAAACGTTTTCCAAGTTTATATCCTTTGTTTTAAGGTTTTTCTTTAAACTCTTCTATTAAGTTTTCAATTATGTCGTAGCTAGAATTAAAGTGAGATTTCCAACTAGAAATCAATTCTAGCAAACTACGCTCATAGCGATAGTCGTTATGGATGCAGTTCGGGAAAATTCACGATTTCAAGTTTTAAAGCGTTTTCTTTTGGATTCTTTTTTTTAATCTTTTTAAACAAATTAAGTAAGTCAATTGTTTAAGTTTTATTATTTAATAATTCATTTATTTAATTTATTAATTTGGGTAATTATTATTTATTTAATTAATTAAGTAATTAGGTTAAGTAATTAGAATTTTAGAATTTATTAACTAAGTTAATTGTTTTTAATTAAGGAAGTTTTAAGTAATGATTAATTAAGATAAAAGATAATTAATTTTACTTAATCAAGTTTATTTATTTTAATTAATTATTTAAGTGGAGTTAATTATTATTTAATTAAAGTTTAATTATTCACTTAATTACACTTAATTAGGGTTTAATTTTTAATGAGTGTTATTTAATTGAAGTTTAATTATAAATATATTTTTAATTAATTAAGGTTTAAATTATGATTTATTTTTATTTATTTAAGATTAATTAAAGTCTAAGTAAGTTTTTAACTTATGATTTAATTAAAGTTTATTATTTATAAGAAGTATCTTAAAACTCTACTGATTATTTATTTTAAACCAACTTTCTTACTAAAGTAAATTATTTTTAACCAGAGGATCTCTTGTCCATGCTATTAAGTTGCCAAATGAATTAAAGTAGTTGTAATAAAAAGTTGATACATTTTCCTAAAAGTAAGTCGACTTGTACTTATCACAAATACCGCACTTTGGAAACATGATAAGTATAAGGGAGTTGATTTCAATAAGCAGGTCATGATAATCTAAGCATATGGAACATATGTTCATATGTAAATCTTTTCACCCTGATAGTGGAATGGTTCACTATAAAGAATTTGACCCATTAAATTATTAAACGTTGATTTGAAGAGATCGGGATCAAATAGCAGTTGTTATTCGAAAACCACTTTGAACCAATGTAAGCGTTCAAATTTGAAATATTGAAGTTATGGTCCGAGATGAAGACTTTGAATTGCAAGGGTTATTTGCTACTAACCCTGTGGGTGATTCCAAAATGGGTGTGGTTGAAATAGTGCCTTCGGTTCGTTCATCTCCTGAACAACTTGTATGGACGAATGCTGACATTGTGTCATCATCTGGAAGATAATGTTAGCATTCCAAGAGGGAAGTGCTATATGTAAAAAGGTAAAGACGCAGCCTCAGGCCTCATCAACCGGAAATGACTAAAACATGGGAGATGCAGCCGGCTAGGTGGGTCGCTCCCATTAGATATGGTCGCTCCCATCAAGATGTCTACTCCCGTATGCTTTGGTACGGTTGCTGATCCAAACCGAGCGGTCATCATATTCATTACTATCCAGCAAAGGGTAGACTAGTCTTGTGTTGGAAGGGGTCGATAGGTTCGACCTCGGTACACAAATCTAGAGGTGTACTGTGACGGGCAGTACCCCAGTGGCCCAGTCATTGTATGGAATCCATTCGCCAATAAGTGCCATACAGACTTAGTTGTACCAAAATATGTTGAAATCTGAGATGCAAGCATTTCAGTTATGTTCATTTTACTTGAAAACCCTAGACATTATGATAATATCATTGAAAGTTTCATAAAAGTGTTTTGGTTATGGTAAGTTAAAAACACATTCGTGTTTATGTGCGGCGTGGTCTTACGAGATACCATTGATTCTAAAGTGTTTTGTAACAGTAAAAATTAAGTTGTTTTGAGTTTACTCACACCAGACCCATGTCTGACCCGAATTTTATTTTCTTATCCCTAAACTCTTGGGTACTCGAATTTGTATGAGTAGCCAAGTGATCCAGGTTTCTCACAGAAGCCTTTTGGAGGAGCTGGAGCAGGTGGCTTCACTGTTAGCTAATTATTTCTATTTCCACTGTGTATGTATGTATGATCTATGTATTTTGTATGGACAGACAGCCATAACTATCCTAGTTTGGAGCTTGAATCATTAAACTCTGATATAATATTATGGCAGTGACTATGTAATATCCTATGTTATCTATTATATCTTGTTCTGATTCGTGGTGAGATTCTATGATTGTTGAGTTCTTCTTATCATTCTTTTTCTTCTACCCTTAATGGCTCGTCTTTCGGTGTAAGAAAAACGGTTCGTTACAAGAATGGAAGTAATTCAATTATAGTTTCATCTAGATTAGCAAACAGCAACATGAAAGGTAGAGAATAGTAGTGTGAGGTTAACGCACCTATATCAATTAAATTGTTGATTAAAACCCGGATTCTCCTAGGCTAACCTTTTAACAATAAGATCTAGGTTTATTTTAGAATTTTCAAACAAGATTGGGACTTAGAACAAGAAATCTGGAACTAAATTCCTTAAAAGATGTAGCAATATATTGAGGAGATTACCTTGTTATGATTTCTGCTAGAATAAACCAAAACAAATCAACAAGCTAATAATTCTCATTTCTATTAATATTGAGATAATTTGTAAAATTAATTATAACTTTTGAGAATAAAAGTTATTCTCATTATTTTTGTAAAAATAAACTATTAATTGAAAAATCTCATTTTAAACAATAAATCTCCATATTAACTTTTACCCTAAATACCAAAAGTAAATAATTAATTTAATAATATTTCAAATTTAAATTAAAATCTTTTTTAAGAAATGAAACTCATTTCTTAAATAAATCAAATCAACTATTCTCAAAAGATAGATTTTATGTCAAAATTAAATTTCACAAATCACAATATAGAATTAAATATCTACAATTAAGTTTAATTGATTAGGTAATTAGCAACAGGATTGTTACAAACTCCCCCCTTAAAGAAATTTCGTCCCAGTAATTTCCTTAATGAAACAAAATTTTAAATTAATTTAAATTAGACTTAGTTTAACTTTCCAATTAATTTCTTACTTTTAAATTTCCAAAATTTTATCATGTATCTAAATTATAAAATGATATGCACAAAAAATCATAAATTATCACATACTATTCTTCTTAGCATATATCATAAATAAACATTCACAATTTACAAATATTAAATAATAAAATGATGCTACCATGCCATCTATTTATAGCAAATCACTTCGTCAAATGGCTGCAATGTTGATCATGAAGTCAACATGACATTGCCACTGACCTCTGTTATTGCTAAGGTTCGGTGGTTGTGCACATCATCCGAAAATAATACATATATAATACACTTTCTTAATTTCCATTTTTATTTTCTAAACCACCAAAACCTTTAAACCCATAAATACTAGTAAATAAAATTCCCTTTTAATTGTATTTCCCGAAAAAATTTACCTTCACATCAAACCTCCAATTATTTCTTTCCAAAATAACCACATAACTTAAAATAATTCCTTTCCAAATATTATTTATATCCAAAATACATATTTTTAATATTTATCCTATTTGAAATATCATACTTTTCCATAAAATATCCTTTCACTTCCAAAAATTTAGTTTCACAATTCTTAATTTTTAACATCTTACTAATTAAGATACATATATAACAATTTATTTTCATTCAAACCAAAGAACTTGAAGGTGAAATTCATAAATGAATGTAGAAGTCCAATTATTCTCTTTTCAAAAAAATTCTAATTAACTTCCATTTAATTTTAATATAAACCAATTCTAAAATTTAAAGAAATTCCCTTAACTTATCTCATTATATAAAATAATATTAAGCTATGAAATTTAGTGATTCATTTCGTCACTTGGCTTCAAAGTTGATTACACAGAAAATCGACATTGCCTCACCATGCTCTCCACTTCTCACAATTTATTCAAGGGCTACAATATTATTTAAAGTTATTTTTAAACTCAAACATTTTCCAATTCTCAAATTAATTATTTCTCAAGTCAAAATGTCTCATTCGATGTTTAAGAACTCCAATCGATAACATGGCATTCCACATATCGATCAGAATCCTTAAACATTTTCTAGATAAGTCAACACAATAGATAATCATAAGTTTTCCCTAGTTATATTTATTTTATTATCAGTAGCATCCATGCATCCAATATAAATAAATACAACCAAGCAATCAATTACTAACAGCCAATCAACCAGAACTAAATAGTCACTTTTAGCGGAACAATTATATTCCTAAAATCCCGTTGTGTAACTCTGATTATTTAAATTTTAAACTCATTTGCTCTACTTTTCCAAACTAATTCTCTCCAATCTATCTCTTTAAAATTAATTTATCAATAATCCAAGAATAAATTTCCAAACTCTAAAGGATTTTAACGTATTACTTTCCAAGGTTTTTAGTATCACAAATTCCAATTTATCTATATTAAAATTGTAAATCAAAATACGTCCCAAACGATTATCCCGATAATCATTTTATATTCATATCCCTATATAGATAATTAATAAAACTATCCACCACACACCCTAGGGGACATGACTCTAAGTCTCACTAGGTCTAGATGTGTGATATTATACGCTATATCGTTCTGACTCAGCTCTAATACCAAACTGTAACGACCCTACCCTATTGCAACACCCCTAATTTTATGTAACGACCTGCCAATTTATCACTATGATAAATTGTATTTATTTTTAAATTTATGAAAATAAAAGGATGATAATACAGATAATATTGTTTCAAGTGATAGTAAGTAATAGTATCTTATTTTGAATAAATATTTTCCTTAAAATTTATATCGATAAAATGATATTGTATTTAAATAAAGATTTATGAATTTAAATTAAGATTTAATGATTTAATAATTATTTTAATTATCCAAATAATTATTTTGGATGATGATAATTGATTTTGAATAGTTATAAATTGATAATGAATCATTTACAATGGTTTTATAAAGATATATATTTGATTTGAAAATATAAGGAATAATCGATAACGCTTTATCGGTATAATGGCAATTTTTGTAAATAATTTCTAACATTAATTTATATGGTGTTATAATTCAAATGTGATAATTTTAATTAGTTTAAAATGATAAGAAATTTATTTTTGAATTTTGTTTACAAATATATATACGTTAATAAATAACTGAAAATGTGATCGATAATCGGTTCTCTGGATTTCAACGATTTAATGAAAAAAAGTTGTTCGAAGACGTTCAAAGTGTTATGCACCTACATGTACATACATATATATGTCACATGCACATACATAAATAAATAAATATATATATATATATATATACATATATATATTACCAAAATGATTTGAAAATTCCTAAGCTTAACCTTTAAGTAACCATAAAGCAAACATCATTTCATTGTACCACACCATCACCTCACATCAACCTTCACATGGCTTTCTGAGGGGGAGCCTTGTGCTAGGGGCTAGGGGAGGGGTGTGGGCTAGGGGTATTTAGGTAATTATGCAATTGAATATTTTATTCTAAGGTTTTTCCAATAAATATCACCCCTTTTCTCATAAATTCCTAATACCATTCCACTTCTTCCGCCTCTCCTTTTCAAGCTTTCTAAGAGCCTCTTTAATGACTTCTTATACATAGAAAAATATTTTATAAAAGTTAGAAAAAAATATAACAAATAAAAAGAGAAAAAGGTATATACTTGCTTATAATATCAATCCACTTTAAAACTAATCCGAAACACCTTCTCTTCACTTCCAAAACCCACGGCCACCACCCACCATTCCCTTGGCCGTGAGCACTATCACCATCATGGCTAGGCCGAGCTCTCTCTTAGGTCGTAGGCTTGGTTTCGTTTGCTTTGGTTCGATCGTAGCAGAGCTATAGCCGATTTTCTATTAGCTCGAAGGGAAAATGAAGGTGAGAACTCCTAAACTATCATATTATATTCTTGGATGATGATATGATGTTTGAAATGGATGTTTAATATGCTTTGATCATCAAGTTTGGATTGTTTCATATGAATGTTGAAAATATATGCAAGTAATGGAAATACACGTCGATAAGCACAAAGAAAATCAGTTTCCTAAATTAATGAAATGGTGTGTATTGAATGTCAAACCTCTTTAAAAATGGTTTAAAATGATTTTGAAATGCTTTATAAACATTTAAAAGTGTTCCGGTAAAGTTTGAATGAGAATGGAAAATTTAGTCAAAAATAGGCGCGTCGCGTAACGGTAGTTCGCGATTTCGCACCATAAAAGTCAAACAAGTGTAAAAGTTGGAATATAGCTCTGAATTATTTGAGATAAAGATTTTCCGAACTATTATATCCATGGTTTTTCAACAAAGAAAGAAAATTGGGATTTCGATAAGTAGATTTTGAGATATGAGTAAAACAAGTTTTTTTGGAAAATCGCGGTTTTGTAATTCGGAATCCAGAACTGGATTTCTTTGAAAATAATGTTCTAAAATGTTTGAAAATGTGGAATAAATCTTATAAATATTTAAAATGTTTTAAAAATTATTTGAGTAATAAAGATAAATTTTCAAATAATAAAAAGTCGTTTTAATCAATATAGCTTAAAAAATGCACTTTCCGCAGCACTTTTCTATAACTTTTGAAATATAGTTTTAAACGTAACGATTGTTTTCCGAACCTTTTGTAAATGTTTTTAAATAATTAATAAAGTATTTTAATGGTAATTTGAAGGATTTATGGAGTGATTAAATGTTTTAGGGTCGATTAAATAACTTGACTGCCTTATGGGTGTCGGAGAGATAGTGTCTAGGCTTGGATTTGGTAAACCAGTTTCCTGCTCTCCCTGGCTATCCAGACTAGCCCAATGGAGGGGATAGTAAATTTGATTTACTCGGATCAAAATTTTCTAAAGAATAAAGAATAATATTTTTCAGATTTAAATAACTTGGATTTTATGGAGATAATCTTCTTGTACTCGGTGTTAAAACCCGAAGAGGGAACTCGTACTATTCATGGAATTTAAAAGGTGATTTCGCCGTTATTACACCCATAGTATTTGTTGAATACGGGAATTGATATTGAGTAGAATTAGATGATTTCTATAGATTCTACTCACTTAATATTTACTGGTTTTGAATTAACATGGTTTTGGATTAGCATCTTTGATAAGAGAGGTTTAATAATTCCGTATATACCGGAAAGAATGTTTTAGAAATCTATATCTCTAAAAGAGATTTTGATAAAAAGAACTTAATCAATTAAAGAATGATTCCCTATTCACAAAACCTCTTTTTTCGATAATTGGTTCGAAGGAACCGGGGTCGGATCTAGGGAAATTCCTATTCGATGACCACTTCGAACCAATGTATGCATTCGAAAATTAAAGAACTGATAGAGAGAATGAAGGATGAAGATCAAAGATCTTCGAGATGAAAGGACTGCTTGTTGATAATTTTGGTTAGCTTCCAAATACTAAAGTAGCAGTGGTTCCTTCATTTCTGAAATCTTTTGGTTGAAAGGACTTTTCGCTACTAATCCTAGGGTTAATTCCCGACAGGATGTGGTAGGAGAGTGCCTTCGGTTTCGTTCAGTCCAAAACGAACTTGTATGGATGGATGTCTAACACTGCATTCCTGAGATTTCATCATTTACTTTTATGAACATACATCTGTTTGGTGGCGGAGAAGGCAACTTCTCTTAGTTTAACACCCTTCTCTGAGACGTATGAGCTTGGAGGTTGTATGTTTGTTGAAGTCAATAGGGATCGATGAAATGGCAATGTGGCATTCAAAGGAAGATGATGTGTTATGTGAAAGGAAATCGTTACCTCAAGCCTCACACCCAGACATGACCGAAATAGGGTAGATGCGGCAAGGCTATGTGGTTCTCAATCATTAGGGTTTGATCATCCCCTTCTAGATATATTTCTACCAGCTATGACGTTCGGGTTTAAATTATTGTGGATGTATGCTCTGAGGGCCCTCTGATAGGTCGGTAACGACAGTGGTGATGACATATTCGGTACTATCTAGGAAGAGGTTGGCCGGTCTTGTGTTGGTAGAGGATCATCAATTGGGCCTCGGTACATTCCTCTAGAGATGTACTGCCGGAAGGTAGTCCCTTCACCTGGTCATTTGCACGGAAATCTATTCTCCAATAAGATCCTGCCATTTTGTTTGTAGAACCTAGTATGTTGGAATTTAATAATGGAAACAATTTCGGCTAAGATTAATAAGTTTACTTGCAAATGTTTTTAAAGATATGTCATTAAAAATAATATCAATTATTTTAACGTAAGAATGTTTTGGTTATCATAAGGGGAAAACCCGTTCTGTGTTTATGTGCGGCATGGTCTTATAAGATACCTTTTTTTATTTTCAATACGCGTATTTTGAGTTCTCACACTAATCCCATGACCGACACGGAGTTTATTTTTGCCTTTCCTTAAACTCTGGGTGCCCTAATTTTCCCGGGCAGCCTAGTAGTCAGGTTTAGTTTAGAAGAAATCTGGATGGAGCTCGAAGCATGGAGTCAGAAGATTTTTCTGAAGATTTTGGTTTATTTCCACCACACTCTTATACTATAGTATTCCGCATTTGTAAGGACAGAAATTTTTAACTGTCCATGTTTTTAACTCTAATAAATGTATTTTAATTTCTGTTTTAAAGTATTTATTGTAATAACATATGTGAGATTCTATTTTGTCTTTATTTTTCTTTCTTACCCTTGAGAATTCGCTTCTTCGACACTTGGATTTACGGCATGTGAATACCGAGGATGTATTAGTGTTGATTTTCGAGAGTCGAAGAAACAGGTCCTTACATTTTTAGTAACATTATTCATGAGATTTAATTAGACAGTTAAATAGGATAATGTAAAGTTTAAGCGGTTAAGAGATTGAGATTTGCGAAAACATAAGGGAGCCGTGCCTAATTAAAGAATGGACAAATGAAAATATAAAGGGAATAAGATAAGGGCAAAGTAGGAACAGTTTATATTCTTATACCCTAAACCCTTAAGCCACTTTTATTTACAACATTCAAAAGTTAAAACTAATTACCAAGCAAGGCCGGCCACCATTAGAAGATAAGCAAGATTTCAAGAAGGAAGCTTAATCAAATTAGTTCTAAAGCAAATCTCAACCTCTTTAACACAAGCTAAATGTGAATAAAAGATTACATCTCATATTTTATGATTTTCGGTTGCTAGATTGAGATCCGAATTTATTTTGCAAATGTTTTGCCATGTTTTGATTGTTTAAATGGATATATATATATATACTTATTAGTGGTTTAGGCTTTTTCACATAGATTTTATGATAAGAATTGATTTAGAAAACCTAATAGATGCCATTGAAATGGCTTGCATATTTGATACGAGGTCAAAAATATTATTCTAGAGATGAGTTTCAAGTTTCATAATTTTCTGAATTATTGTGGATTTATTATGAATTTTCCAGTAAAGAAAATGGTTAATTGGGTTTAAAATTAATTACGGCTATTTTATATTGGCTTCAGGTCAGAAATTTATATATGTTGGAAAACATATTAAAAGTGTTGTAGGAATTTTTGGAGAATTTTCCTAAGTGTTTTATTAAGTATATAAAATTATTTAAGGTATGTGACTTAAATGTTTTATATGTTTAAAATAGAAGAAGGGGAAATTTTCTAAATGTTTTAAAATATAAAATACGGAATTCGGCAGCACTTTTAAAAAAGATTTTGGAAAAGATATTGGCAACTAATTATATTATGACAAATAAGCAAGTTAGATGAAAATAAATTACTTTATAAAGTAAGAAAACAGTTTTTGTAAGGATTTTCTATTTCGCCACTATCGGCAGCAAACGTTCGACTACATGCCCCCGCCTTCGACCAAGTCAAAACCAATACACATGGTATCAATGCCTTGGTACGTAGTGGATTGGAGTTAGGGGAAAGGTATAAGATCGAAACGTGCTTTTGAAGGGGTCGAGACCTTGTTTTTCTTTCAATAGAAAAGCCGCTTGCTTTGCTTTCCAAATATTGGTTTCGAAAGGGTTTAAAGATAGCTTTCGACAAAGGTTGCCGCCTTTCATTTTAAATCAGCTTTCGATAGGGTCGAAACATTCGATGTCGCAATTCTACCTTCGACGTAGTTGAGGCTGCTTTGCCTTTAAACATGGTTTCGAAGGGGTGCTTTCGCTTTTAAAGTACGAGTCGCTTCTCCAATGCTTTCGAAAGGGTTGGTGTCTGTTTGTACCCAAAATGGGCACAAAACTCTTCGGAAGTTTTTGAAGAGAGAAAGTGAAGAAATTAAATGGAAAAAGAGGATTATCTAACAAAAACTCCAAAAAACAAATATGAAAGTAATTAAAACGCACGGAAACACAAGGATTTAGAGTTGTTCGGTGTGTTGCCTACGTACACTATGAAATTGATCGCTTTATTGATGTTTCTTTGATGATTACAATTGATTGCAGCAGGTTACAGCAGATAACAATGAATTACAGTAGTAAAATTCGTTTGCAGCAGCAATGGACTTTAGAACTGAATCCGGCAGAGTCTGGGCGTTGGAGAATTCAAAGATCCCTTTTCTGTTGGCTCTGGGGCTCTATTTATTGGTGTAGGAGGCTGATATTTCGCTCAGATCTCGGGATACTTCTTCTGGCACGTGAGTGGGCCCACGCGACCAAGCCCGTGAAGTTTCGGCCCGATCCGTGATCGATACGAATGAATTTCGCATCGATCAAGATTGTGTCCAATGGAGTCGAAATTTGGTGTGGACATTCTTTAGCATGCTCGTAAGCTCCTGTGAAAATTTCATAGCATTTGGACTTGCAGATTGTGAGTTATGATCGATGCAAGTTAGGGTTTTTATGTAGGCTGTTTGGTTTATATCGATCGGAATTATGTTGTTTGTATCGATAGTCTTGCTCTGTTCGTATCGATAGAGGTGGTCCAATTTGTATCGACAGAAGTAGCTCTGTTCGTATCGATGGAAATGGCTTTGTTCGTATCGATGGAAGTTGGTCTGTTCGTATCGATGGAAGTGGCTCTGTTCTTATCGATCCAAGTTGCTCGGCTTGATGGAGACGAACAAATGATATTATGATGGATACAAACAGATGGCGACCCTGCTTGGCTCAATGGATACGAACAGTGGTTCCTCGATGGATACAAAGTAATGACTATTTGATGGATACGAACTAAGGTCAACTGATGGATACGAACTACAAACGCTTGATGGATTCGAACAAAGGCTCTTTGATGGATACGAAGTGGACATTGGATGATCGATACGAAGTGGACTCTAGTGATGGATGCGAACCTGATCGATTCGAACTAGGGCCTTCTGATCGATACGAAGCTGATCGATTCGAACAGAATTCTAGCTGATCGATTCGAAATAGAGTTGATTTTCCTTAGCTTGTATCGATTGTATCATGAGCATATTAACTCCGATTGACTTGAAATTTGGAACGTTGACTTTCATTGCTTCGCTAGTCGTGTCTTGTCGATTGTAGCTTGATCCGGGCTCGGACAAAATTCGTTGATGTCCATAGTGAGCCTGCGTATAACCGATCTCTAAGACAAACCGTCATTGGTTTCTAGTCAAGTTCTTGGTGTCACGGCCTTGCCAAAAGGTGGGATAACATTTGCCCCCCAAAGTACGTCTTGTGGAAACATGATGTGCTTTGAAATGCTGCAATCTTCATTCTAGACAGTTATCGTCTTTTCGCTTAAAGTTGTAATCTTTGACTAATTTTCTCGGTAATGTGAACCGTTGAATGTCAACTGTTGTACCCTGTATTGTTGTAACTGATGGCTGCTTGACTGAGATTAGTTGTTTGTTGTTGTAATCGTTATCAGATAAGTATACAATTTCTGTGAATGTTAAAAATTGAATATTAGTCCGACATATATGCATATATGTTAATCTGACTCTCGTTAACGCTACACGTTCGCGAGTCGTTGTCAGTTTATCTCGTATAGAATTCTGTATCGATCCTCTCCTGAACCAATGTGAAATTCGAATTGTAACAATGCTCGATGGTTGTTTTTGAATATTCCTTCGTATCGATCCTCTCCTGAATCGATGTGAAAGGTTGGAACATTATCTTTGCATCGATATACATCGCATTGATGGATACGAAATGAACATTTTGAATCGATGGATATGAGCTTCGATGTATATGAAACGAACGTTCGTATTGATGGAGTTTAATGCCTTCAGAACGGCCCTCGTTGTGTATTTCGAATCGATGGGCCTTGTGTCGTTGGATACGAATTGTAAATTCGTATCGATGGGTACTGGAGATAGTTGAAAATGATCGATACGAATAATGACTTCGTATCGATAGATTTGGGTGGCTCAGAAAAGCCTTCGTTTTGAATTTCTCTTCGATGAAGGCTCGAGTCGATGGATTCGAATAGACATTTCGACTCGATCCGCTGGTTGACCTGTAGCTACCGGTTGAGTTCACTAGGATGCGAATTGTCTCTCCTTTCCACACTCGAGTCCATATAAATACTGTGGACTTAGTCATTTTTCACTTTTTACTTTTTACTCTTGCGCTTTGCTTTCGTATCAATTCGAGAAGAACTAGATCTACAGGAATCCTACGTCTCCGAATCACTTCGTTACAACAAATCTTCGAACCGATACCTTGAAATCAGGTAATTGGGCATCCAATCCATGTTATAGCGATGGAATTCAAAATCGATCACCAATCTCTTCACACACGCAATCGATCTCCAGGGACGCTAAGGTCACAATCGGCTCAGAGTGAATTATCATAGTGCTCGAGCGATTTGGGGGAAGAAAAATGGTTGAAGGATACGAATTATATGTTTGCATCGATCGATTAAGGAAATGGTTTTTCTTTGTATCGACCTAGGGATGATGGAATTTTGTATCGATCTGTAGATGAGAGAGTATCATGTGGAGGGATGAAACAACTTCGTATCGATTGGTGGTGGCTGGATTTTTGTCGATCGATACGTAATTGACTTCGACGATCGATCCGAAGTTGATTACTAGCGATCGATACGAAATGGGCATTATAAGTTGGTTTGATGCCACCGGCGTTGATCGATACGAACTCAAAGCCTATGATCGATGCAGAATACATTCCCCTGATCGATACGAAACGTATCGACTCGAACGTGATCGATACGAAGCGTATCGAGTGGAACATGATCGATACGAAAATGGAGCCCCTTGATCGATACGAGCAGTTGCATTCCGGACTGTCATGACTTGCATCTCTGGAGATCGATCTATGTTTGAGCCCTGATGGACTCGAAATCTTATACTATCAAATACTTGACTCCGACGAGCTTCAGCTTTGCATAACCGGAATTGACTGTAGAACTGTGTATTTGACTGCCTTTTGAAGCTCGTCGATGGAACTATAACTTAACAAAATTTTAACAAACTTTAACTTGGATCGACTACTAATATCCGGATGGCACGGTTGTGACGGTCAGCGATGACGGTCATTCCGACTGAATTTCGAAGTCTTATCGTTCACATGCTTTCTCTAATTTTGTAGAATTTTTCAAGTGATATACAGTACTGCACTGCACAACACATTTACACACTTCACACTACGGGATGCACGGGTTTATTATCTGTTTAACGATGATTTTTCATAAGCTAGTTAGTCATGGAACCTTCAAGTTCACAATAGCAGGAAGTTCAAGGTTCAATCCCTCCAATAATCGAAATACTGGCCATCGAGGCCGAAGTCATAGATCCAGCACCGGATGAGTTTCCTGGCGCCCGGTTCATTTGTCGTCAACAAGACTCTATGCCGTCTGGCATTTTCGAAGATATACTAGGACGGATATGCTCAAGACACGGTCTATCGCTCGATGACGTATTACTGCCAGGGCCAGATGATAGACCGCATGCTCCCCCGGAGGGGTTTACTGCCTTCAATCGTCACGCTTGCACGGCGGGGATACTTCCTCCCTTTAATCAGTATATAAGGGAAATGCTGTCATTCCCCGGAATTGCTCCATCCCAGCTACACCCCAACGGATACGCCTTGCTGAATAGAACTTTCATTTTGTTTATGGAAATTCTCTTTCGACCACCAAAGCCGATCGAGATTAGATATCTCTTCAACATCAAGAGCCGCGGAGATAGCCCTTCTTTCACATTCTTGGAAGCGGTCAGGAACTGTCAAATAGTATTGGGGTCCTAGGGAAGGCTGAGTTACTTTAAGACAGAATGGTTATACGTTCGATGCCCCCCTGGATTCGCAAGGCGATGGTTGGATAGATGTAAGCGCTGCAATCCTTCTCATGAATTATCGAGATAATAATAATCGACCTCAAAACTGACATACTTTTCTTCTTTTACAGCCGCAATCTCACGACCCGGTGGTGGATATTTCAGATAGTTAGTTCGGATCCTCCAAGCAGTTCCGGGTGAAGAGAGGAACATTGACGTGGTTCTAACCGACAGAAACTTGAGAATTGTCGGGCTGATTGAACGTAAGCAAAGCATAAGGTTGGAAGGGACACTTAGAGTGGTCTCGAAGAAGCAGGTGAAACGCAAAGCGCCCAGCGTCGTGATTGTGAGGAATGCGGATTACGGATCTTAAGGCTAGGAATAACACTAGAGGAGGGTGAATAGTGTTTTTAAGAAATTACTAAATCTTTTTGAGTTTATGTTAATTTGAACACAAATGTATGCAATATTCAGACACAGAGATGATCACAGAAACAAACACAGATGCAGAAATAAAGTAAATGCAGTAAAGGAAAGAACACACCGGATTTTATACTGGTTTGGGGTTACCCTACATCCAGTCCCGCACAACTAAGTATGGATTTCCTTTCAAAAGCAATTCAACAATTACAACCCTCGGTTTCAAGGCTACGAGGTACACCCTCCAGAATCACAATCCTCTGTGTAGAGATACTTGATTTCCGGGGCAACAAGTTCACCCAATTGATTTCCAAGGCTACAATCACACCTTTTCTCACTTGATAGATTTCCAAGGCTACAATCACACCTTTTCTCGCTAGATAGATTACAAAGAAGCCTATAACTCTGAATAGCACTTAGATCTTGTTGAGATAGTGATAGAGAATCAAACCAGAGATAATCTAGTTAGATTCAATGTTGATTTCGGCAGAGTAATGATGGGATTTTGATTAAGAAAATGTGGAAGAAGAAGAGAAGTGAAAAACCAGAAAAACTGATCTAAAATTCGTTGAAACCAACCCCTATTTATAGAAGAACAACAGCCATGTCTATTCATGAAAGGTTATGGCGAATAGACACTTCTTTTGAAATTCAAATTTTTGGTCCTAACTGACACTATGTCGACATGGGGTACTAGGGCATGTCGACATCCCAAAGGAAATTTTGATGTTTTGTTTTTCTTTAAAAATAACCTTTATCTTATATTAAAACTATTTTAAACTTTATTAATATACTTGACTATAGATAAAATACATAGATAAATATAGAGAATAATATATATAAAATTTTACTATAATTTTATATTTAAATCTAAGTAAATATTAAAAGTTAAATATATTAAAAGATAGTTTAAAACAAACGAAGTTTAAAACAAACGAAGTTTAAAACAAGAATTTATTTAAGAACAAAATCAAAGAATATTTTTTAAGGCTAAATCATCTTTTTGAAAATCATTTGAAAAGATAATTTTTAAGGATAAAACATTTTGAAAAGCAGTTTTGAAAATCATTTTGAAGTAGTTTTGCAAGCTTCTTCCTACAGAATATCTCATCACATCAGGACTCGAGAACTTGTACAAAACCAGGATGTTCGTGGGTTTGTAAGCCACTTGTCGTAGGTTTGTAAGATACTTGTCATGGGTTTGTAAGCCACAAAAAAAGGTAGAAATGGGTTCCATCCCAAAAGAAAAATGGAGTGAAGATTTCAGTGCTATTGTGAAGTTTTAACATAATTCTAGACTCAATACTTATCTTGAAATCTTGAATCTCTATACTGTACAGTCTTCATTCTTGGTACCTGCATGGTTAAATCCTGCATATACATATATATCTAAACTATAATGTTAGTATATATATTTTATAATCTTATTCTAAGGTTGTTGTCATCAAAACCTTCAACTCATGGACTAACAATCTCCCCCTTTTTGATGATGACAACCTTTGTTTATAAAATATTACTTCTATCCTATTGACTCCCCCTTAATCTATGCCTAACTCTCCTATTTTATATTTCTCCCCCTTTGTCATCAACAAAAACAAACAAACTCTAAACTATACAACTCCCCCTTATTCTTGTACTCAAGTACCTGCATTAATAAACTATATAATAGAGTATATAAGAAATAACTATATTTATAGACATGATATTCAATCAACGATTATAAATATATTAATGTATATTTATACAATCATCAAACCACACCAATGTATAAATCAAATCAATGAAAACAACCAATTTCAATCAAAAAACAATCAATTCAAACAGAGTAATTAAATAAAGAAAACAAATTAAACTTTACGGGGAACTTCCGCCCATCCTTCTTCTCCGAAAATAGGGTCTGCTTTGATGGCATCCCAATTTTCATTGTCATTTGTGAGAGAGACAGGAGGATGTGCTTCGTTATCATCTTTGTGTAGGGAAGAAATCATCCATCGAATTGCATCGAAATGCCTTTCTTGCTCCTTGATCATCTACATTTGACTCAACTCTAAGTGTCGCTGGTTACGAAGAATGAACGAGAGAATATTCTTGAATGAATTAAGAGTTTCTTCAAGATTCTCGAATAAGTTATGAATTGGATTAGCCATTTTTGAAGTTGAGAGAAGAATGAGATAGAATAGATAAGAAATAATATTCAGTAATGATTTCTGGAAAAAATGGGTATTTATAGGTGTAGAAATTCATTTGAAATGAATAGACATATGGTAGTTATTCATATTTCAAATTCAAAATGAATTGTCATTTCTGACCAGTATATGTCGACATGGTCAAGGGGGGTATGTCGACATACTATAGTGAATTTTGATGGTAATTTTGACTTTGTGAATAATTGTGTATATATATAAATTTATATAATATACTAACATTTATTCAAGAGATAAGATAAGCTAGATAACAGAAAGGAAATTCAATTTCATTGCATAATAGGATAATACAATGATTAAACATAAAGAACTACATAAACACTCAAATTAAAACAAACTTAAACTAATTCGATATGATATGAAGATATAGAACTAGTTAAAGGATGATGAAGATGAAGATAATCCAAGTTTCTTGCTGACTTTGGAGAAAAACTTTTCATCTTGGATGATATTTTGTCCAATTTCTTACTAACGGATCTTTTAAGAACCCGTTGATTCTCAACAATAACCTTTTGATTTTTGAGAAGGGTTTTGTTGGTAGGATTGGAGGGATATTCAATACTTTCTAGGGATATTTCTCCTTTTTCTTCTTCTTCTATTTCCATTTCATCCCCTTCTTCTTCTTCTTCCTCTTCCTCCTCTTCCATTTCTTCATGAGCCAAACGCTCTTCCTTTTCGGCAAGAGTCTCATAAGGTTGAAAAACATATGAGATTTTCATGAGAGAAATGTATGAGATATTAAAAACTTTTCTTGAAATAAATTATTCTCCTTCGAAATTTACTCCAAAATAGTTGAAAATCCGAGTAAGGTAAATTCCATGATATAAAGTGTTTTCTCCCATCTCAAAACTTTTAGGACGAAGTTCATCCAAAATAACTTGCGCCCAATTGATATCATAATTTCCGAAAATAGAAAAAAGTGCTTTGCACACTTTTGAAGTAGGATTGTTAAAATTTCCCGATCTTGGGGTCAAAGTATGTTGTAAAAGAAGATTGACAATTCTTGCTTTAGGACGAAATTTTCAGTTTTTAAATTCAAAGTTTTCATCTCTTTCAAAAATATGATGAAATGTCTCACGATCATGTTCATCGATTTGAAAACTAGAAAGATCCATTCCCGTGCTTTTGCAATTGAGAATGGTACCCAAAAGATCACAATTCAAAACAATTTTAGTGCCTTTGACACTACTCCAAATTTCATTATCATTTCCTTCATAAAATTCTCGATTGAGATTTGCATAGAAAATTTTGACAAGATTTGGGTAACAAACAAAATCATTTTGAGAAGAATCAACAAGACTAAGAATTTGATTGTTTGCAAAAAGAGTATCAATTTCATAAGAAGCAAAATTTTGAAAAATAACAAACTTTCCGGGATGGACTTTTCCATAGTTAGCATAATTGATGTATGCTTTTATTGCCTCCGGATTATTGAGGAGTTGCTCTTTAAAGTTTCTAGAAAGTCTCATGGTGGAGGGGTTGCTTGAAGAAGCCATTAAAGTAGAGAGTAGAGAGCTTGGAGTTTTGAAGAGAGAGTTTGAATTTGAAAATGAAAGTGAAAAGTTGTGATAAAAGATAGTGAATAAATAGATTTTTGAAAGACATGTTCTCTGGTCAAAAGATGCCTTTTCAGAGTATTGAATGAAGTGAAAAGATGGAGGGAAATTCAACCATTTGAATTCAAATTTTGAAGTTCAAAATTTGTACCCATGTCGACATCATGGTAGGGACCATGTCGACATGTGCCTGTGAATTTCTAAGATTTATTTTTCCTAAGAATTCTAATATATATATACTTATTATTCTAATGTCTATATATATATATATATATATCTGGAGTATTCTTATAGTATATTCTAGAAAATATTATATTAAAAATAATAAAAATAATAATAAAATTATAATAAAATTGTAATAAAAAATAAATTTAAAATTCAATTAACACACCAAGTCAAAACCAATCAATCAAGCAATCAATCAACTAATTCTAAGCATGCAATTTCAATCAATTGTATTGTAAATGTGTACCTTTTTCTGAGTCAGTTTCCTTGAATTTGTTGAGGTCGTGAACTGCCGTGAAACACAAATTTGAGTTATCTGACTTCTGATCATCATCGCTTGAGGAAGAGTCTGAGTCATTTAGAGTAGCAGTAAATGCACGCTTCCGTTTCTTTACTGAATCATTGTTTATAGGAGGATTCTGCCTTTCTGGATACGAACAGTCTCTTTTGATATGGCTTGGTTCATCACAGTTGAAACATTTGACATTATTTGGCACTGCATTCTGATTTTCAGAATTCTTATAGTTGTTTCTCTTGAGATTATTCATCTTTCTGTATTTCAGAAATTTCCTAAAATTCCTGGTCATAAATGCTATCTTTTCATCATTATCACTGTTTGAGTCTGATCCGTCGGTTAATGCATTGAATGCCATTGATTTCTTTTCAGATGCTTTGCTTTCTCTTCTCCCGATCATTTGAACTTCAAATGACATTAGATTTCCAATCAATTCTTCTATCTTTAAAGTACTAATGTCATTTGCCTCTTCAATTGCGAGTGTCTTTTGATCCCATTCTAGAGTGAGAGAGTTTAAAATTTTCCTGACTTGATCTTCTTCGGAAAACACTTTTCCCAAGGATATGAGAGAATGTACAATATCCTGAAATCGACTATACATATCAGAAATAGACTCATTAGAATTCATTTTAAATAACTGAAACTGATTTGTGAGCATGGAAATTTTGGTCTGTTTAACTTTGCTTGTTCCTTCATGAGTAACTTCCAAAGTTTTCCAGATTTCATATATAGACTTACAAACTGACACTCTATTAATTCATTCCTATCAAGTGAACAAAACAGAATATTCATTGCTTTAGAATTATTTTGTGCAACAGCCTTTTGCTCAGTGGTCCACTATGCAAAGTCAGTTGTGGGTTCAGAATATTCATTCTGTGTGATATTCCAAGTGTCTAATCCTACAGATTGTAAATATATTTTCATCCTACATGCCCAATATGCATAGTTACTGCCAATAAAAAGTGGTGGTCTGACAGTAGACTGACCTTCTACAAATGAACTAGTGTTAGAAACAGTACCAGTGTTGGTAGCCATTTAGAAAACTTTTCAAAATTCAGATTATGAAACTTTTGAAAACCTTGCTCCGACACCAAATGTGAGGAATGCGGATTACGGATCTTAAGGATAGGAATAACACTAGAGGGGGGTTGAATAGTGTTTTTAAGAAATTACTAAATCCTTTTGAGTTTATGTTAATTTGAACACAAATGTATGCAATATTCAGACACAGATATGATCACAGAAACAAACACAGATGTAGAAATAAAGTAAATGCAGTAAAGGAAAGAACACACTAGATTTTATACTGGTTCGGGGTTACCCTACATCCAGTCCCGCACAACTAAGTACGGATTTCCTTTCAAAAGCAATTCAATAATTACAACCCTCGGTTTCAAGGCTATGAGGTACACCCTCCAGAATCACAATCCTCTGTGTAGAGATACTTGATTTCCGGGGCAACAAGTTCACCCAATTGATTTCCAAGGCTACAATCACACCTTTTCTCACTTGATAGATTTCCAAGGCTACAATCACACCTTTTCTCGCTAGATAGATTACAAAGAAGCCTATAACTCTGAATAGCACTTAGATCTTGTTGAGATAGTGATAGAGAATCAAACCAGAGATAATCTAGTTAGATTCAATGTTGATTTCGGCAGAGTAATGATAGGATTTTGATTAAGAAAATGTGGAAGAAGAAGAGAAGTGAAAAACCAGAAAAACTGATCTAAAATTCGTTGAAACCAACCCCTATTTATAGAAGAACAACAGCCATGTCTATTCATGAAAGGTTATGGCGAATAGACACTTCTTTTGAAATTCAAATTTTTGGTCCTAACTGACACTATGTCGACATGGGGTACTAGGGCATGTCGACATCCCAAAGGAAATTTTGATGTTTTGTTTTTCTTTAAAAATAACCTTTATCTTATATTAAAACTATTTTAAACTTTATTAATATACTTGACTATAGATAAAATACATAGATAAATATAGAGAATAATATATATAAAATTTTACTATAATTTTATATTTAAATCTAAGTAAATATTAAAAGTTAAATATATTAAAAGATAGTTTAAAACAAACGAAGTTTAAAACAAGAATTTATTTAAGAACAAAATCAAAGAATATTTTTTAAGGCTAAATCATCTTTTTGAAAATCATTTGAAAAGATAATTTTTAAGGATAAAACATTTTGAAAAGCAGTATTGAAAATCATTTTGAAGTAGTTTTGCAAGCTTCTTCCTGCAGAATATCTCATCACATTAGGACTCGAGAACTTGTACAAAACCAGGATGTTCGTGGGTTTGTAAGCCACTTGTCGTAGGTTTGTAAGCTACTTGTCGTAGGTTTGTAAGCCACTAAAAAAGGTAGAAATGGGTTCCATCCCAAAAGAAAAATGGAGTGAAGATTTCAGTGCTATCGTGAAGTTTTAACATAATTCTAGACTCAATACTTATCTTGAAATCTTGAATCTCTATACTGTACATTCTTCATTCTTGGTACCTGCATGGTTAAATCCTGCATATACATATATATCTAAACTATAATGTTAGTATATATATTTTATAATCTTATTCTAAGGTTGTTGTCATCAAACCATCAACTCATGGACTAACAGTGATAACCGAAGAGGCTGATCCGGAGAGAACACCCACCGATGATGAACTCCAAGCTGGGCCTTCTTCCAATTTTCAAAATTCAGGAGGAAGGAAAAAAGGAAAGGCAGTTGCCCATAAGCGTTCTGAATCCATGAGATTGAAATCCATGGTTATGTCTTTGCTCGTCCCGGGGATTAGAATTTCGGAGGCTCCTCCCCCGCAAGTAGAGAATCCCTTCGAAGTGCTTGCTGATATTCCGATTCCGAATTATGTGTCGTTTCAACACGACACCGGGATGGAGGAGCTTGACAATGCTCTTGATTTGAGCGGGTCGCTTGCTATGAGTGCGACCGACATTTCCAGTTGGTCGGGGGGTTGCACATACATACACTTCACTGCACTACATGATTCATAACTATAAATCGTCCAACCCAAGAGATCACTAACTTTTCCTTCGTTTTTCACTTTCAGGTACGATGTCCGGGAGAGGATCAATGCATGGGAGCCTTCGCTCGGCTCGAAAATCTTCTACCTACTATGACTCCCGCAGGAGAGATTCAGATAGAGACCGCGATCGCGGGTACTCTAATCAAGAGAGGTACGAGCGGGACAGGGACAGAGAATATAGACACCGATCTAGGTCTCGCTCTCCACCTCTTAGATTTCCATCTCCACCTCCTGTTCATGTTCCACATCCGCCAGAGCCTCCACGACACAGACTGTCTTCTCAAACTTCGAGGTTCGAAACTCAACAGCAGCGAGTTGAAAACGTGCCCCCCATAATTGCAGAGCAGGCCATTACTGAGCCCACGGGGGAAGGGGCTATTAAAATTGCTCAGCTGAGGAAGGAGTTCCCGAACATATGCTTCGACGGCTACGTCTTCCCCCTCATTTAAAGAGAATTCCATCAGAGGTGGAAAACACGATGCATGATTACATTCATGACGTTTACACCCAGTATAGAGAGTGGGTGAAGACTGCTGAGAAAGCTTCCAAGGTGGCCTTTGAGAGGGCCAAAGTGATCGAGAAGATGGAGTTTGATCTTGCTAAAAAGGACCGAATCATCCAGGTGCTCAATACCGAGGCCGAGTCTTCTAGGATATCTGAAATTGAGGCCACCAAAAAAGCTGACAAAGCGACCGTGGCGATGGACATGTTGAGGCAGACACACGTTGCCTTGGTGGTGGAGATGGGCCACCGAAATACTACAGTCACCGCCGAGCGGGATGCGGCGGTTAAGGAACTCAACGAGCTTAAGGCCAAATTTTCCGACATGGCTAAGGAAAAGGTTGATGCGAATAACGCAGCCCAGGAGGCGTGCGAGCATGCTGTCTTGCTCCGGGGTGAACGGGATGCGGCCATGGCTAAGGTTCGCAGGGTGGAGACTGAGGTTGAGGAGGAGGTGACATCGGCCGAGTCCAGGCTAGAAGCTGATATTGAAGACCTTCTCGTTGTTTACAACGCTAACGTGCTGAGGCACAGGGGTCTAGCGTGGCTCGATGATTACCCGGCACACTTATATAACGCATGGGGCCGATTGGTTGAGGAGGAGAAAGCGGTGCATTTGGGTGAGTCTATTGATGAGTTTGAGCTCGAGAATCGTCTGCTGAATGAAGATGAAAGGAAGATTCTCCACGAGTCAACGATTTCTTATGAGAAGGAGAGGCTTGGCACCCAGCACCTGGAAGTAGGAGAAGGCTCCGGGGTTGAACACCACGATGCAAGTCTTGAAATTCCAGCGTCAACCCAGCCTGAATCCTTGTCTGTGGTCAATCCCCAAGCCGTTCCTGCTTACAATCCGGATCAGCCGCATATGTCTCCGGCTACCGAGCAAGCTGTTGAAGCCGTTCAACCGCCTATAAGCCAAACTGAGGAAGGTAGTCTGGACATTCCACATATCCGCCTTAAGTCGGAATCGTCACTTGAATTAAATTCTGACAGTTCTCTTGTTTTTTTTTGTCCAGTGATCGATGCTGCACCGGTCGTGCCTCCTGTTACTCAAGAATCATATCAGACGCAGGAGGCTATTGTGACCGAAGCGACCACTGTAACTATTACTGCGCCACTTGACAAAATGCAGGGGAGCTCACTTGTTTTTGATGAGCAGCTGATGGAGGAACTCTTTCGCCGTCATGGCGATCCTCTTGCTAACCTACCATTTGTTATGAGTGGAGGCGCTCCTGCTACAAGTTCTTCGATGCCAACTACTGATGCTCCCAACGAGGCTCGAGCAGTTACTGAAGAGGAGATATTGGCCAAAATCGACGCTGAAATGGAAGCAGCGGGTCACGGTGGCAGTTTTGGAGGTGGGATGGCGGCACCCGGTCCAGCTCCGCTCAGAATGATATCGCCCGACTGTACAGTTTTCGACACTAGTGTGTCCATCCCGCCTCCTACAATTGATCATGTTCCACCGACTCCGCCCACACGAAGCATTCCTATTCATTCAAGTTCGGAGGAGGATGTCGAGATTATGCCCTCGCCTGGAGACCGACCACCGAGAAGTAAGGACTCAAAGAGGAAAGGCAGTGGCGGCTCCAGCGGGTCTACGTCGAAAAGGAAGCCGAGGAAGAAATGAGAGTAGCATGCTTCCTTAGTTTATTTTGATTTTCATATTGTTAGCCGTGTATAGATGCGGGTTCGGCCCCTACTAGTAGGAATTTTTTGGAACAACTTGTACATGAACTTCTTTCACAAACAGTAGAAATGAAACTTTACTTTTTTGGCTTCTTCTCAGTTATTGTGTATTCGCTTAAGTGTTTCAATATCTGAAGTGCACTTGTGAAGTTTCATGTTCCGAGTCAAGTTTGTTTTTGTTTGCCAGGTCCGGAAATTGTTGACATGGTTTACGACCAGGAAGTGAGTTGAATTTTGACGTCGCACCGCTTCAATCAATGGTCGATGCTTAAGTCCTGCCCCCCAGTCTTGGGGGTGAGTTGTAGAACATTACGGCCGAACGGATGTCTGAGACAAGTGGAGATTGAGTGATTCATCCATACTTGTTTGATTATCGATGATCATATTCGCACTCCGGGGATTCTTATTTGTTTAGTGGCGGTTGGTCACACCGGCTTAAGTTTTAAACATACGTTCGCGCTCTGGGGACTCGGAATCGACATTTATACTCTGACTTGCACTCTGGGAGTTCGAAATTGGTATTTAAACACCGTTTCGCACTCTGGGAATTCGGAATTAATGTTTATACTCCGTTTCGCACTCTGGGAATCCGGAGTTGATGTTTATACTCCGACTCGTACTCTGGGAGTTCGGAGTTGGTATTTATACTCCAATTCGCGCTCTGGGAATTTGGGGTTGATGTTTATACTCCGTTTCGCACTCTGGGAATCCAGAGTTGATGTTTATACTCCGACTCGCACTTTGGAAGTTCAGAGTTTATAAACAGACGGTCAGTCACATCTGCTGTAGGTTTTTGGATTTCGCTCGCTCTTTGGGAACGAAAGGTGTATCAGGATCGTGGATGGTCGGATCACATCCACCCCGAGTTAACAAGCGAGGTCGTTAGATGGACGGGTCCACCCTCCTCAAACTTGGTTCAGATACGGACAAAGTCGTTAGGTGGACGGATCCACCCTCTTCGTAGACGTATTTTTATACTCCAGTTCGCATTCTGGGAACCTGGAGTTAAGTGAAGGATTGTCGTGTATCAATCCTTTTTTGACTTTGGTGTGATGGCTTGTCCCCGAGCTTGGGTTTCACTTAGCGAGTGACCGGTTGCATCACAGTGACTCCCTATTTCAATAAATCCCACCGTATGGTGAGACTTAGCTCTCCGTGCATAGTGATGATCATATGAAGCATTTCAAGTAAATCACAGCTCTGGCTTGAAGAGATTGCATTTTATTGCTGAAATAAGAAAATATGGCAAAGTCAGTTGCCTTATTACAAATTCTAATTTCAAAATGCAGAAACAAATTACGAAATGGAAAATAAACTAAATGAATAAACATAGCCTGTTATGTGTAGTAGCAACGAAGGCTCTCGCTATTCCAGGCTCTTGGTAAAGTAAGACCGTCAACGGTTGATAATTTGAATGTGCCATCTCCGAGCCTTCGCTCAATGACATACGGTCCTTCCCATGTCAGCTTCATATGCGAAGGAACCAGATAAATTCTTTCAGGATGAGATCGCCTAGTTCAAAGGTTCGCGGGCGGACCTTGGCGTTGTACAATCGGGCGACTCGACTTCGATGTGCGGCTGCCCTCAAAGCAGCCTCTTCACGCTTCTCGTCTAGTAAATCGAGAGATTCAGCAAGTAATATAGCATTAGTCTTCGAATCATAGTATGTCACACGATGAGAAGGTACTTCTAGCTCGACTGGAATAACAACTTCTGAACCATAAGAGAGAGAGAATGGAGCGTGACCGGTCGCGGACTTGTGGGTTGTTCGGTAAGCCCATAAAGCCATAGGAAGTTCATCGACCCACTTGCCCCCGACCTTTTCCAGTCTTTTTTTCAGAATGGATTTTATAACTTTATTGACCGCTTTGACTTGTCCGTTCGCTTGAGGGTGTGCAACTGTAGAGAATTTCTTTTGAATGTGAAATCGTTTGCAAAAATCTTTAAATTCAGCACTGTCGAATTGGGTTCCGTTGTCAGTAATAATGGTGTGTGGGAGACCGAATCGACAGATAATGTTGCAGACTACAAAGTTGATTACTTTCTTCGTCGTTATGGTTGCAAGAGGTTCAGCTTCAGCCTACTTGGTAAAGTAATCAACTGCGACGATGGCGTATTTCGCACCACCTTTTGCCAGAGGTAGAGTACCAATGATGTCGATTCCCCATATTGTAAACGGCCATGGGCTGACCATTTGCATTATCTCGGTAGGTTGGGCTCTAGGAATTCGAGCATGCTTTTGACATTTATCGCACTTTTTTGCATAATCTGACGCATCGCGATTCACAATTGGCCAGTAATATCCGTACCGAAGTATCTTCTTGGCCAGTGCTTGCCCCCCGGTGTGATCGCCACATTCTCCCTTGTGTACATCGTATAATACTCGTTTAATTTCATCGTGAGCGATACACCAAAGTAAAGGAACAGAGTATCCTCTTCTGTACATGATTCCATTATGGATGGTGAATCGTGAGGCCTTCCTAAGGACTTGTCTCTTTTCATTCCAGCGATCCGGCAGGGTTCCGTGGTCGAGGTAATTTCTGAATGGAGTCATCCACGACTCCTTATCAGGAATGGTTTCACATACCCAATCTATTTCTGCCCGATCAATGCATGGGGAAGTTAATGTCTCTACGGGAACGAGTCCCATTTGCTGAGCTTCACCTGTGCAGGCTAACTTCGCCAATGAATCGGCTTTTTGATTGCGTTCTCGAGGTATACAATAAATGGCATAATAATCAAACTGATTCAGTATTTCCTGAACTCGAGCTAAGTAGGCAGCCAGCCTTCGA
The DNA here is from genome assembly GCA_030737815.1 of Allium fistulosum. Taxonomy (NCBI): domain Eukaryota; kingdom Viridiplantae; phylum Streptophyta; class Magnoliopsida; order Asparagales; family Amaryllidaceae; genus Allium; species Allium fistulosum. The sequence goes on along the minus strand of CM060907.1, from coordinate 1,110,360,218 downwards.
TCTCTCGCTTGATATTCTCCCCGAACTTGACATACAACTAATTGCGAATCACAATAAATTTCCACAGCGATAATTTTCAAAACTCTGGCAAGTTATAGTCCAGCAAAGAGGGCTTCATATTCAGCTTCATTATTGGTTGCATGGAAATCAAACTTCAAAGCATAGCATATAGATCGGCCTTCGGGGGTTTCGAGTACAACTCCATCGCCCAAACATCGGTCGTTTGATGCACCATCAGTATACAGCTTCCAGACGTATTCAGGAGATTCATTGGTTTCGGGAAAGTCCTCTGGAACGGTAAATTCAGCTATGAAATCGGCTAGGACTTTTCCTTGAATGGCTCGCCTTGGAGCATAAGTGATATCTAACTGATTTAGTTCGATGTTCCACTTGAGTTACCTACCAGACGTCTTAGGCCACGTAAGGACCTGTCGTAACGGCTGGTCGGTGTAAACAATAATAGGATGTGCCTGGAAATATGGTCGGAGCTTCCTTGATGCAATAAAAAGGCAATAAGCCAACTTTTCTTGTTTCGGATAATTCCTCTCAGCCCTAGTCAATCGCTTGCTGACGTAGTATACTGGCTTCTGTATCCTCTCTTCTTCTCGAATTAAGGCAGCACTGATAGTGTTTTCTGATATCGCCATGTAAACGTACAACTTCTCATGATCAATAGGCTTTGACAGGATAGGTGGTGTGGATAGATGCTGAATTAGTGCTTGGAAAGCGCCTTCACACTCTGTGGTCCATTCAAAGTTTCGTTTTCCTTTTCGGATCAGATCGAAGAAGGGAATGCATTTGTCAGTGGACTTTGAGATAAACCTACTCAGTGCTGCTACTTTCCCACTGAGACTCTTGACTTGTTTTATAGTTTTCAGAGTTTCAAAATTTCTGATAGCCCAGATCTTTTTAGGATTAGCTTCGATCCCTCTAGCATTGACGATGAACCCAAGGAATTTTCCGGATGCAACTCCAAAATGACATTTCAGTGGGTTGAGTTTCATTCTGTATTCTTGAAGTATGTTGAACATAGTTTCCAAGTCTTTAATATGGTCAGTGGAAAATCGTAACTTCACAAGCATGTCATCTACATATACTTCCATGGTTTTCCCGATTTGATTGGCAAACATCCGATTGACCAATCGTTGATAAGTAGCCCCGGCATTCTTGAGTCCGAATGGCATAACTTTGCAGCAATATCCCAGATTGGTTACGAAGCTCGTATGTTCTTGATCGGGTAAATGCATCGGTATCTGATTGTAGCCAGAATACACGTCCATGAAGGATAAGAGCTCATGCCCAACTATTGAATCTACTAGCTGATCAATTCTGGGAAGTGGGAAACTGTCTTTGGGACAAGCTTTATTCAGATCGGAGTAATCGACACAAGTTCGCCATTTTCTGTTTGAATTTCGAACAAGCACGGGATTCGACACCCATTCGGGGTATAGCGCATCTCGAATGAACCCGTTTGCTTTAAGCTTTTTTACCTCTTCTTTAAGGGCGGCGGATCTCTCTGGATCCATACCACGCCTTTTCTGTTTGACCGGGACATGTCGCGGGTCAATATTCAGAGTGTGGCTCGCGATGTCCGGCGAGATCCCACACATATCAGAATGCGTCCAAGCGAATACATCAAGATTCGCCTGTAGAAATTCAACCAATTCCTTTTGAGTCTGCTGGCTTAGCTGAGAGCCAATCTTTATCATCTTTGAATCATCATCATTGTCGATTAGGACATCAATCGTCAGTTCGCCCGGGGATGCTTGACTTTCTTTAGATTTTCCTTCATCTTCAGTTTCTCTTGGGACAAGATCCCTTTGGAATTGGCTGGGGTTCCCGGGCCTAGGACCAGGCGTTAGTTGTCAATTATCAGCAAAGTAGACGTAGAGAGATTCCTCTACGCCCTTTCCTTTCTCCTTTCGTTCCGCCTCCCGCAGCTCGGCAACATAACAAGCTCTCCCAGTAGCCTGATCTCCTTGAATGATTCCCACTCCACGATCAGTGGGAAACTTTAAGGTCAAACACCACAGGGCAATGGCTGCCCTGAATTCAGCGAGGGCCGGTCGGCCCAAGAAAGCATTATAAGGAGAGTCTATGTCTAACACGACGAAATGTAATATCCGCACTCTCCGGCGTTCTCCGACTCCCAACTTGACGCAGCGGAAATAACAGATGACAACGAAATGAAGATTTCGTGTCAAACTAATCGATGAAACGATTAGATGAAGCAATATGAATCGATGAATTAATGATACCAAACGCCCAAATCCGTTCATCACGAAGATACCGGACTTTAGCAATCTTCGACACGTTGATCGCGCACGATGCTGTGAGAGAAGATCTACAATTCTTCGACGTTGATCAGGCGCACTTGATTCCGTGAATTGGCTTCAACAATCGTTGATTCGAGCGCACTCGAATGCCGAAGGTGGAGATAGGAGATAACACTCAACTACCAATTTTAATGGTGGCACAAAAGCACACAAAAAGAAATTTTATTCAAATTCAACAAACTTTTACAAATGACCAACATCCCTATTTATAGGGTTACAACACAATGACCTAAAGTACAACTCACGACTTAACATACTATACAACATTACACACGACTTACGACTTAGAAAGTAACGACCTAAAATAAACTTCGCGACTTAAAATCTTCATCGGCGACCTATAGAAGAATTCGCGACCTAGAGATCTTCTTGCGACCTACTGGACGAAATTAGGTCGTGCTTCGTGAATTTCTTCTACGACCTAAGTAAGGTCGTTCGCGACCTACTGGAAGCTCGCGACCTAGCTAGAATTTCTGCACGACATTGCTGGATCGACATAAGGAGGCGGAGCGATTTAGGAGTTCTCGATTTGGCCTTCGCGAGCTAAGTGGAAGCGACACAAGATTTGCGACATAGGGGTTCTGCTGGATTTGCTTGCGACCTAGATATGTCGTTCGCGACCTATGGAATTTGCTGGAGCTGCTGGCGACTTAAGGTAGGTCGTTCTTCCCTATCTCGCGCTGCATCACAACTCCATTAGCAGTTCCACTAGTCCAGTAGGTATAGTAGCACTCCTATTGAACCATGGATTCGAGATTGGCAAGGCTTTAAATCGTTGGCTTCCATTTTCATTTGGTCGTAAGCTCGTTTAAGCAAAATATTCACAGAGCTTCCACTGTCAACTAAGATCCTCTTCATCCAAGCAGGACCTACTTGAGCTGAGATGACCGATGGATCGATAGTGGGGACTTCGACTTTGTCAGCATCCCTGCTTCTGAACACGATGTCATCTGTCATCGTCTTCTGTTGTTTGGCGGGAGCCCCATCATCAAAACTACTATAACACTCGAAGTCTGCATGCCTGATAGAACTGGCATACGACTCCATTTCCTTCCAGCTTCGGTTTTGTGGATGAGGACCACCACTTATTGTATTAATAACCAAGCTCCCGCCAGTACGAGCGGGTTCCTCCTGCCTTTCTTGATTTGGAACACGATTCTGATTTGATGGGCCCGCACCTCCTGACTGCGGTGCCCGCACATACTGATCCAACTTTCGCTCACGTGTCAGCTTTTCAATGAGGTCTTGTAAGTGATGACACTCATTTGTATTATGGCCATAACTCTCATGGAATCTACAAAACTTCCCTCTTTGGAATTGTCTTTCCATTGACGGCTTCGGTGCAGGTTTCTTGTATTGCATGGTATTACAGGTCTGCAAATACACATTCTCCAGCGACGTATTCAATGGAGTATAATTGTCGAACATGGGAGCTCTACGTCGTGGACCACGACTTTGATCTCGCTTTTTTCCTTGACTTCCACTGTCCCTCTCCTGATTTTGTTTATTTTGAATATTCAACTGAACTTTCCCGGAACCCTCCCCGGATTGTTTAACCGTAATGTTACTCTGAATTCCTTCAACATCGGGCCCTACGTCATCCTGCTTCCTAGACTGTTTCGCATCCTCCCTTCTCAAGAATTGGGCTGCCTTGGAATAGAAATGGTCCAATGACGCAGGCGGCTTCCCAGCTAACCAATTTTCGAACTCGGAACCAGGGTCAATCCCCTTAGTCAATGCCATCAAGATGGAGTTGTCAGTAGGATTGCTTATTTCTGCACACGCAGCATGAAATCGCTCCAAGTAACGTCTAAGTGTCTCTCCGGGAGCTTGAGTGACGCTAGACAGAGTATTAACATCTTAGGCCTCGCTACGTGCATACGGAATTGCTCAACAAACTTGGTGGCCATTTGGTCAAAATTAGAAATGGATTGTGGTGGTAAACGAGTAAACCACATTGTAGCAATGCCCCCAAGGGAAATGGGGAAACTACGGAATTTTACCTCATCATCAGCTCTCGCAGCATTCATCGGCCATTCATATTTCAGGATGTGTTGATTTGGATCGGATTCCCTTCATAGATTGGCAAGGTTGGCATTTTGAAGCGCCGAGGTGGTTCAGCATATAATATGTCATCAGTGAAAGGGGTATGACTCCGGAAGATTCCCCAGTCGTCGTTAGTGAGACCCTGACTTTCACAGATCATCTGATGAATCATCGTCGGTATATCCGGCATCTGGATATTTGGAGGATGTTGTGCCAAGGTGTGGTCGGGTTCCACAGCGCGAGTCTGGACCGGACGCGGTTGACGGTCCATGCCTCGCCTCCTTGGTTCAACGTTTTCTGGGACATAAGGCTCCGGAGTGTGCTCTCGTTAATTACGATGAGGATCAGCTTGATTTCTAGCATCAACCCCTTGTTTGGTAGTGATGGTGGTAGCGAGGTTGTTTGTGACATGGTAAGGAGCAGCACCTCCTCAGGATGAAGGTCCGGTATGATGACTGGTGGATGGTTTAGTTCTGGGTTGTCCAAGATTCAAGGCAGGCTGGTGTCCCGTGGCCTGGGTGTAGCTTACATCCAGCCGTGGGCGTGTGGATCGGTGATGATCGTCAGATGAGGCTAAACTCTCCGTGGAAGAGTAAGAAGCTTGATCCCTTCTGGATCTTCTGCGCCTTTGGCGATTCAGCTGGTTGGTCAACTCTATGTTGGCGTGCAGTTGTTCAGTAAGTTATTGCCGACTCTGGGTCAACTCTTGAAGCATCATCTAGAATTCTTGTTTGGTAACCGGGCCCGATGGATCTGAAGGTCCGGCAGCATCTTGGTTGGATGGAGGCAATTGCACGGGATTCTGTCTGTCCCGTCCTTCTTGATCAGCAGCTGTAGAGGCAGTTCGTGTACTTACCATGATGAATTGATGAAAGTCCTTTCCTAGATCTGATGCAAATCTGAATAGAATGGAAGGGCTTCCAGGTTCTAGATCTGGATCTTCTTCTTGTATTTATGCAATCCGGTATCGATAGGAGATCCAAGGAGCAGGAGAAAAATTGGGTTTTCTCTCTGTGAAAGCACCAAAGTGTTTGTACCAAAAATGGGCACAACACTCTTCGGAAGTTTTTGAAGAGATAAAGTGAAGAAATTAAATGGAAAAAGAGGATTATCTAATAAAAACTCCAAAAAACAAATATGAAAGTAATTAAAATGCACAGAAACACAAGGATTTAGAGTGGTTCGACGTGTTGCCTACGCCCACTATGAAATTGATCGCTTTATTGATGTTTCTTTGATGATTACAATTGATTGCAGCAGGTTACAACAGATAACAATGAATTACAGCAGTAAAATTCGTTAGCAGCAGCAGCAATGGACTTCAGAACTGAATCCGGTAGAGTCTGGGCGTTGGAGAATTCAAAGATCCCTTTTCTGTTGGCTCTGGGGCTCTATTTTTAGGTGTAGGAGGCTGATATTTCACTCAGATCTCGGGAGACTTCTTTTGGCACGTGAGTGGGCCCACGCGACCAAGCCCGTGAAGTTTCGGCCCGATTCCTGATCGATACGAACGAATTTCGTATCGATCAAGATTGCATCCAATGGAGTCAAAATTTGGTGTGGACATTCTTTAGCATGCACGTAAGCTCCTGTGAAAATTTCATAGCATTTGGACTTGTAGATTGTGAGTTATGATCGACGCAAGTGTGGGTTTTTATGTAGGCTGTTTGGTTCGTGTTTGCACAAAAAATGGACAAACACCTCAAAGTTGTATGATTTAATAGAGCTTATGTTGTTCTTAGCGATTTTGGAGATTTATGCAAATATATGAAAAGCAGGGACTAAACTGTAAAAAGACACGCAAGTTTATAGTGGTTCAGCCAGAATGTGCCTACGTCCACTTTATATGTTATTTCACTTCTCTAGTTTTGATTACAAGTACAAAGCTTTGATATGAGTAAAAGAAAGTTATTTTAAGAGTTCCTTTCGTGCTTGAGCTCTCAAAACTTGTCCCCATTGTTGTACCCCTGCCCCTCTATTTATAGAGTGAGGTTGGGGGCAGGGGTCTCGGATGTATACAGCTGCTGGTGGGCCTGGGCTGAAGTAATCTGGCCTGGCAGTCTGGTTCGGCATCTTCTTGGTTCGGTCATGAGGTGGTTCGGTGATGGGTGGAGAGGTTTTGGTCCGGTTGTATTTGGTTCGGTGGTAGTTTGGATCGGTGGTGGCTTGGATCGGTGGTAGCTTGGATCGGTGGTAGCTTGGATCGGTGGTAGCTTGGATCGGTGGTAGCTTGGATCGGTCTTGGTTTGGTCCGGTGAAGTATGGAGTTGGCTCGGCCTGGATTTGGATGTGGCTGGTTCGGTCGAAATCATATACAACACTTGCCCCCCAAAGTAGGGCGTGTGCGTGTGCATGTCCTGCTTTGTTTTTCGACAATCCCATTTTACCATCTTCATCCGGTTCCCACTACCGAACCATCTGATCCGGTATTCTGCTTTCCCTTATAAGTAGGGGACTAGGACCTCCGTTTTTTCTATCTGCCGAATCGCTTCGAAAGTATTAGCCGAATCAAACCTCTAGCCGAATCAAGTGAGAGTTTTAGCCGAACCAAGTCCTTAGCCGAATCAAGTGAGAGTTTTAGCCGAACCAAGTCCTTAGCCGAATCAAGTGAGATTTTTGGCCGAACCAAGTCCTTAGCCGAATCACCCAAGGTTTTTAGCCGAATCAGGTACTATTCCTTTTGCCGAATGTGTTTTCGTATCGTACTTCCGAATAGACTGATGTGTTTATATGCCGAATGAACCTGTTACTTGTTGATGATGATTGAATGCCGAATGAACGTGCATTCGTATGCTGATTGAATATGACTTTTACATTTTGAATTTACATGTAAAATCCTATACTGCAATGTTTGTGTGTTCTAACGATATACCTTTCCCATGTTTGTAGATAAATGTCTCGAAAAGTTGAAACCAGGTCAGATAAGAAGAAGTCTGGGGGCGAAGGAGAGTCCTCGGCCGTGCCCCCAGCTCAACCAGGATCGGAGCGTCATGGGCCCGCCCCAAGGTCATTAGTGGATGGACATGGTCCCCAGGAGCTGCTGGATTCCCCGCCTGACTGCTTTCCTAGCTCTCTCAAAGAGGAGCAGCTCGATGTTATATCTCGTTCCTTTGGGATCGATAGAGCCCTCATGCTGTTGCCGGGCCCAGGAGTCATGCCATACAATCCTCCCGAAGGGTACTTTGCTTTTAGTAGGTACCATTGTATGTGTGGTGCTATCCCGCCTCTCAATGCTTGGGTAGTCAGCTTCCTCACGTATCTAAAGGTGGCCCCATTCCAGCTTCAGCCCAACTCTTATGCCATACTGGCGAGCCTTTTCGTCATCTTTCAGAGGAAGTACGGGCGCCCTCCTTCCAACCGGGAGATCCGGTACTTATATAATTTGAGAGGCTACAAGAAAGGATCCCCATACATTAGCTTGGAGTCAGCCGTGACCTTCAAACCGGTCTTGGATCTGTACTCTAAATTCAGCATGTTCAAGAAAGAGTGGTTCTTTGTTAGGGACGAATCCGTTTCTATCCGGCGCTTTACCTCCGGATGTAAGTTGATGCTTTTACTTATAATTTCAATTCCGATTGCGATGCTTCTTCTCATACTTTCTCATTTTTGCTAGCGACAGGTGGCTTTCCGGTTGTGGAGACCGACCGCCTGGTTTAGACGGCGGCTGAGATAGAAGCCATTCTTGGGAAATATAGATCATCTGCCTTCTTGATTAGAAATGCGATTCTTCTGGAATATAACCTAATCCTTCCGCAGCAGTCTGTAGTTAAGTTGAGGGAAACGGCGGAGGAGAGGGCGGCTGCTCAGACCAAGGAGAGGGTTACGACAGAGGGTAGCAAGAGAAAACCTTTCACAAAACCTCCAGCTGTCGGAGGTAAGAAACTCAAGAAATCGGACGGTCCTTCCCCCAGCAATTGTCCACTTACCCGGGAGGAGGAAGACATAGAGGAGGAATGAGGCGAGGGTGGAGATGGTCGGGATGGTGACAAAGGTGGCGATGGCGTCGGGGCCCTACTTCCTGGGCAAGCGGGCGAGATTCAGGAGTGGACGGATGATGCGTTCCACCAGGCTTTTGAGGGGTTGGATGAGGATCTGGCTTTGGCAGAGAAGACCGGGAAGGCGGACAAAGCCGGGACTGGTGCAAGTGAGTCTTCTCCGACCATTCCAACCAAGGTGGCTCCGACGATTCAAGGTGAACTCTTGACTCCTGCATGCTTCATTAATGATAGGGACTTAGGAATATTTTATGACCCGCTCCCGTCCTGGAATGAAATCCAGGACTTATTGCAGTATCCCACTCCTCCCCAGGGTTTGTACAACCACAGCTGTGTTTCTTTTCCTTTTTTAACTTGTAATTTACCGCGTTTCTTGAATCGTATAGTAATGTAAGATTGTGACACTTGTTCTTTATATCAGGAGCAGGCAAGACGCCCAAAGCTTCAGACCTCCGACACAGGCTTGAGCAATATAAACTTTCCAAAATTTCTGCTAAGCCGAAGCCCTCAACCCAACGCTCCGGGGATGTAGTCGGATACCGTCCTCTTCTTGGGGTCATCGAAGAGGGTATTCAGCAGAGGAAGAGGAGTCATCCTTTATCCGAAACTTTGCCCGGTCCTCAGCCTCCGGCTCAGCCTATTCATGATATTACTGAGGAGGGTAGCGAGTTTGTACCTTCTCCGCACCCGTCCGGAAACCCTTCTGTTATTCATATCGACCGTCCCGACTTGGCCCGTAATCCATTTGCGGGTCATCCTGATCTGGATCTAGGTTCTCATGATATTACTTTTGACGAAGTCACTGGTGAACACCTTCTCCCCCGTAACCCCATGGTACGAGTACTTGATGAAGCCAAGTCCTTAGATCTCGATCTACTCACTACTCGTATAGTCACTATGGGAGACGAGGCCAAAGCTAATATTGATCGGGTGGCAGAGGAGACCAAGAAGCTGATGGGGCATCATGCTCGACTGGTTAAGGCCGGAGAGGAGATTGGGAGCGCCAATATCCGACTTCGATTGGTGGTTTCGGATCAGGCCAAACAGCTTGCGGATCAGGCTATCCAGATTTCTCAGCATGAGGCTGCTACTGGGCGACTAAGGAAAACCATGGAAGAGGCCAGTCGGGCCGAATTGCGGAAAATGGAAGCTGCTTGCAAAGAGCGGATTGACATGGCTATTGCCACGGTGGATGAGGTTCGGAGAGCGGATCTCGAGCAGGTGGAGGAATTGTCCGAGAAACTTGAGGCTGCAGAGCTTGCTCAAGCTAAGTTGAGGGAAGAGATGGAGGTGATGCGGAGGTCCCTTCAGGCTGATTGCTCGAGATACAGACTGGAGAGAGATGCTGCCGTCGAAAGGTTGTCGGCTTCCGATGCCCGGATGAGGGAGTTTGAGGAGAATGAGGGAATGATGGATGACATGCTCCAGGACATGTATTTCCGGACTTGGAAGCAGGGCAATCTCTCTTGGATGGATGATTATCCCAGGGTCATGGCCAAGATCTATCTTCGGGCTTTGGAGGAGGCTAAGGCTGATGCAGATAAAGAGGGTGGAACGGTCTTCAGTATGGATGTGGTCACTGCCCAGTTCACCAAGGAGGAGAAAGTGGCGGTAAAGGAGGGTATGCGGCTGCTTGCTGCTGAAGAGGCAGGTGTGCAGGTAGAGGATGACGACCAGGACGGTCAAGAAGCAGGTGCTGGTAAGTCTTCTTTTCTAGTCTTTCCGTTAACTTGGTTACTCATCACTAATGAATCCTTTTTATGATCGGACAGGCGGGCAAAAGAGCAAGGACAAGACTTCGACGCAACCGGCTCCCTGATTGGACCTGGAAAATTCTTTTTGTAGGCTTGGCATTGTTGTATCTGTTAGTCTTAAGACAGTAGAGTAACTTCTAAGTTGTAATTCTTGCTACTTGTAATAATCAACATTATTCTTGACGTGTAATTTTTTAACTTAAGCTGATTTTGTCGTTTCTTGAATATTTGTTGCTATTTCGACATATCGTATGAGAAATGTAGCTATGTATATTCTTGTAATTAAATTGTGTTTGATGTTAGACTCTGGTTCTACACCATAATTTTATGACTTGCGATATTAGTGTGTGGTGTTAACAAATTATGGTCATGTATTTGTACATAAAAAAAGAAAATACCGCCTTTCACGTTTTAATCGTAGATGGCAGTCTTGAATATCTTGTAGGACCGAGCATGGAATGTAGTCGAATGTCCTGCCACTGTGAGTCCCTACACCCATTGGCGAGTATCTCCTACTCTGTATCATGTACTTTAGGGATTGTTATAGGGGATAGAAAAAAAAGCTTTTTAAGTAAAATTGAAATACGTGAAATAGTAAAACTTCCAATCACGGAAGGCCTTCGATGTGCTTAAGTTCGTGGCAAACGGGTTTTGTAGTCACTTTCCCTAGCTGTGGGTCTTGGAGACATTTGTCACCCATCTTATGCCTCCGCGGGGAGTTAATTCTTTTTTACCACAGCCTCACTTAAGACACATCGGAGCCGAGATCGCGCACAGTAACTACCCGGGCCATTATGGCCCGTAATCGTGGGTATTATTCGATTTACTGTGGCCGGCTAGCGTGGGTGCCGATCGTCAACTGTGAACTGCCCCTGGCTGGCCACACCTTATGTTGGGGCTTATAGTCGGTTCACAGTTGCCGGCGAGCCTAACGCCGTAATGAGCTGCCTCGGCTATAGTCGGCCTTCTCGGTGGCTTATAATCGGCTCATTACAGTTGGCTTTAAGGGCCGTCGCGAGCAATGAGTTAACCCGCAGCAAAGGGATGCTGGAGCAAAAGTGTCTCATTGGCGAGGGCATAGATTCGCATAGTACCTGTTAGGTCTTGTCCAGGTGAAGTTGTGTTGTGGAGCGCTTTGAATAGAAGTGCTGTATACTCAGGATTTTGTTCAACAGAAAAGGGATAAAGTTAACAAGCAGCCAAGATACAAAGGAACAAAAAAAAGAGACAAGGTTTTTTAAAGTGGTTCGGCATGAAAAGGCCTACGTCCACTGATTCTCTTTGTTAATTCACTTCATATGGGCAATACAAGTTAAGAAAAGTATCGACGGAGGTGTTGGATGTTCCATGCCCTCTGGAACACCTCTCCGTCCACTGTTGACAAAATATAGGCTCCGTTGTGGAGATCTTTATGAATTACATATGGTCCATCCCAGATTGGGTCTAGTGCTCCGGGGCGAGGGAAGATTCGCTTGAGGACAAGATCCCCTTCTTGTAAGGTACGATGCTTGACTTTGGAGTTGTATTGTGCTGCCACTTTTTGCTTGTGGGCTGCGGTTTTGAGGATTGCATCGTTTCTTCTCTCCTCGATTAGATCCAAAGACATGTGAAGGAGTTCTTCGTTCTCTTCTGGGTTATAGTGGATCCGACGATGGGAAGGCACAATAGTTTAAACTGGGAGCATAGCCTCCGATCCGTATGCCAAAGAGAAAGGAGTGTGCCCTGTCGATGTTCTGAAAGATGTGCGATAGGCCCATAGTGCCGTAGGAAGTTCATCCACCCAAGCGCCCTTTGACTTTTCGAGCTTCTTTTTGATTAGAGTTTTCAGAATTTTGTTGACCGCTTCGACTTGTCCGTTTGCCTGGGGATATGCTACGGATGAAAAGCTTTTATGAATTCTGTGTTCTTGGCACCAGTTGGCGAATTCCTCGCTGTCAAATTGAAGTCCATTGTCTGATATGATTTTGAGTGGGACTCCGTACCTGCATAGAACATTTTTGATCAAGAAGTTAATAACTTTTGCTGAAGATACTTTATTTAGAGGTTCCGCTTCCACCCATTTGATGAAATAATCAACTGCCACTATAGCATATTTGGCCCCGCCTCGGCCCATTGGTAGCTCGCCGATTAAGTCAATTCCCCATATCGCGAAGGGCCAAGGGCTGGTCATCTGAGTAATCTCGGTTGTTGGTAGCCGAGGGATCTTAGCAAATTTTTGGCATCTGTCACACTTCTTGACGAAATCTAAGGCGTCCTTGCTTAAGGTGGGCCAGAAATATCCGTATCGGAGTATCTTTTTTGCTAATGTTTGCCCCCCGGTGTGATCTCCACAGCTCCCCTGATGGATGTTGGATAAGATTTCCTTGGCTTCCCTTCCGGCGACACACCTTAATAATGGGTTGGAGAAACCGCGCCGATAGAGGATGTCTTCTTGTATCGTATTGTAACGACCCGTAAATTTCAACTGTTTTAACAACGTAATTAGTTGAAATTTTGTAAAATTTTAAACGATAAAATTTTGAAACAAAAATTTGATATTTGGAATACGTCTAGTTAAACATAGCAACTGGTAAAATTTCGTTCGAAAATATGAAAGTTTATTTCGCACGTAAATTCACTTCAATTCAATCAGTTAAAAAGCGATGAAAATAAAATGTTTCCGAACCTAAATATTTTTACATAGAAAAATTCTAAACCATCTTCTGAGCAAGATGTCAGTTTGTCGTTTTTCAAAATTCAGACATCTTTGGCTCCGTCGATCTTATTTTTCAGGATTTTTCTTGCATTTTCCGTAGTAGAAAATTCGAATTTTTATAATTCGATCGTACCACTGATATCCGCATACCGTTTTGTTCGCCTCATTGTGCTGATCTCCGTAGTATATTATTTCTGTATTTTAAAATCCGGTACGCGTCAGAAACGATAATAACGGTCCATTGTAACGGTACCAAATTTGTGGCTTTTCACTTCCGTTTCGCTTTTCAAATCTAAACGTGGAAGCCGAAGCAATATAATAAATTGCTTTAATACCTTTTGTTCAATCGATGGACAGCTGTTACCATCGTTTCAATTCATTGCATAGTGGTACATTTCTTTATCTGTTGCCTCTTTCTCTCCCCTATTTTCGGTTCATACCTCTGAAAGAAAGTGGACATTATTACATATAACATAAAGTAGATCTATAATTTCTTGTACAATCTCCCTGTAGCAAACTCACTTCCCCATATTTCACTTTCATGGCCACACACGCAAGCCACAACTCCACCTCCTCCTTTATTTTATTTGTGCCACGCGACTTCACCACTTCCAATCTCCGCAACCCAGACCTTCCTCTCACCCACATCCATATTCGCCACCTATGCATTCGTTCTCCCCACTGCTTTCCCCTCGAGCCACCTAGCCGACCACCGCGTCAACCACCCCACGGCCAAGAGCTCCTCCTACCGTAACTACCCATGCCTTCCACACATCACCAAGCTCCGCTCCTAGACCCCGCAACTACCCTCTGACCGTGCAACAACCACCGGCCTCCAACCTCGGTTTCCGCCTTAACTCGCCTCAGACGCCACAGCCTTCGGCATTTTCCCCCTGATCTCTAGCTAAGCATTGCACGCAATTGTTTTTTTCAGCAAAAGGGTGAGCTTTCATATGACTACTATATATATAGGTATTGATTTTTATGTTATAGTATATATATAAATATGTTTTGTTTATAAATCAAATGGTTTCTCTATTGTTTATACATATATTCTAGTATATATATACTTTTCGCATGAGGCATGTTGGCAATTTATACAGTATAGTATGTTCTCACATATAAGTTGTGATTTGGTTTTATATTTTCTCTTTTACAGTTAGTTATATATATGTATATTTTGCTACCAACTGCTAGTGTTTTAAACGTATAATTTTATGATTTATATGTGTAAGCTATAGCTTATAAGTCTGTAATATATTATACTACTGAATTACATATATTTAATTAAGTGATGTACATTCTGTTGGTTACATGAGTTAAAGGCATATATGTTGGACAGGTTACACACATATTCTTGTATATATGTTCATAGTAGTTTTCTTTGTTACTTACAAATACATATATGCTTATATATGTTTATATATAAATTTCAAATTTTCTGTATCTACTTTCGAATGGATTGTTGTTCGTATATGTCTACAAGCTGTTTCCTATATTACGTAATGATTTATAAAAATATAAAGTATATAGTTATATATATTGCAGTATTATATACTTTACTTTCAAGATAGGAATGTATGAGCACAATAGGTATAAGGTTAAGTATTGTCTGGACATTTTATTTAAGCCACTTTATACGTAATATATAAGAAAGTTTTATATGCACTGTTTATATTAGGAGTATATATTTGATGAAAGCACTTATCATATACACTTGCAACGTTGATACTTACAGCATGTTTTATTTTAAAGTTCTAATATATGTATATAGAATTTTATATATGTTAAATACAAATGTGCCACAAGTTCTCTGTTCACATAATATGTTTGTCATTTATATGATATGTTGATTTTATAAAGTGTACGCACGTTAGTTTATAAATATTTTTTTTTACAGCTGTATGTATGATATGGTATTTTACAAATATATGTGCCGTGTGTTTATGAAAGGGATAGTATGTATATATATTACAAACGTTATGCGTATTTTTTTTTTAATTTCCTTTTTGTTGTGTAAGTATTTTGCATTTTATTAATTATATTTATATATATTTGTTTAAATTTTATTATGTAGATATGTTGTGTATTTATGTGTTTCACTTTGAAACAATGATTTGAAATATATATATTCAATTTAAAAGTGTTTATATTTAGATTATGTTTTAGATATATATATATATATATATATATATATATATATGCAGAGTTATATATAAGTTAACTTATCTCAATTATCTTCATCGACCCAGTTCTGATTTGATTTCGGCGATTTCTATTTATCAGCTTTACTCGTTGAATTCTATCCATCTAGCTTTGCTTGGAAGTCGTGCTTGGATTCATAACTCGTTTCATTTGTCGAACTTCTCTAGCCTCGAAAGGTGAGCACTCACTCACGATTAACGTTCTTTTATTTATTAAATTTGATTTCAATTGAAACGACAATTGAAATATGCTGCTGTTTGATATTTACACTGTTATCACCTGTATCAGTTCACCTGTGACATCTGACACCATTATCTGTTATATATGCAATGATAAATACAGTTTGGCTGATAATTGATTGATTGTTGATGTTTATATTGGACGTTACATTGTTAATGATAAAATGATAAATAGTTTGAAATTGAACTTGATATAGGATAATTAATTGCTAAATTTGATTAACTGACATTTGTATAATATGACCCCTTTAACTGTTGAATTTATTGACACGTAGGATTTGTTTAATTACATTTTGAACCACTGAATGTATGTTGTTAAATTGATGATGTATGAAATTGTAAGTAGATGACAAGTGAAAACCGTAATGTAAAAAAATCTTTAATCTACATGAAATGATAGTGTAGATTCTAGAAATGATTATATTAATTCGCACAAATAACAATGCGAATTAGTACGATTATTTTGGGATTATTTGAATTGATTATTGGATTGATATTGGTTGTTGTTATTGCTTGTTTATTTACTTTGACACCATCCCAGTTATCACACTGCAAGTTCCCTTTACTATGCTTTGATTTTGAATTGAATTGGAATCGGGTTGAAATGATAAATACCCAAATTGAACTTTGTCCTAGGATAGGAAATTAAATAAAAACCCGATTGGTCAATAATTTGATTTAAAAATAAAACGAAGATTTTATTTGAATAAATAATATGGTTTGAAATGAAATTGAAATCTGAATTTTAATGAAAGGAAATTTTAATATTTAATAATCTGAAACAAATATTTACAATGTGATCGATGAAAGAATGTTGTTTAATTTGAGAAATGATTGAATTAAGTTTTAAATTATTAAACTTTGAAATGATTTAATAATTAATTTTGAAATTATAAATAAGTTTGAAATTATTAAATTTTGAAATGATTTAATAATTAAGTTTGAAATTTATAATTGAGTTTGAAATTATTAAACTTTGAAATGATTTAATAATTAAGTTTGAAATTATAATTAAGTTTGAAATTATTAAGCATTGAAATTATTTAATAATTAAGTTTTGAATTATCTAATAATTAAATAAGATTGAATTATTTAATGATTAAATTGAATTGAATTCTTTATTAAGGAAAATTGAACTTTTGAATAAGTAAATTTTTACTTCGTAAATAATTGAAATTGAGTTTCTTTATTAATTAAGTTTTGGAAATTTATTTAAGTAAGTAAATAAGTGAAGTGGAATTTCTTTAACAAGAAATAAAATGTGATTTATTGAAATAAATGTAAGACTTGAAATTTAAAGAATTTGGTTTGATGGATATAATTTAATTAAATCGATAAGTATTGATGTAATGAAGTTGAATTTAAATAATGGATTTAATGAACTGGAAATTTAATAGAAATTGTTTTGAATGGCAAATTTACTTAATGGATATTGAATGAAATCGATAAATGAATGTAAATTGATTGGAATGTAAACTAAATTGATTCTAATGATTTCGAAATGAAACTTTTGTACGAACTTGAATCAATATTTGAATTGTTTTCAATATAAGATTGAAATTGAATTATAAGATTTTGAAATGGTAATTTGGAAGTTTTGAAACGTAAAGTATGGAAACTGTTTTGATAGACAAATGAAATGTTGATTTACGAATTCTATTTGAAATTGAATTTGATTTGGTTTTGAAATATATTAAATGACCAATCGGTGTAATAATTACGAAAGTTATTAGAGAGACCGGAATTCGGTTATGGATATACTCTCTATCTAAACCGAAAACCACTTTAATAACTATGCGCGGAGTGATGATCCAGAATGAAGTGGTTGGAATGATGTACGTGCTGACTGAAGAAAGAGAACGATAATGGATAGCCTTGACACTTGTGTCAAATTGGAAATGACTAAAACAGGAGCTGTGCCGGGCCAATGGAGGATTGATACCTCAAGTGGACACACTTCTTCGAACTACTTATACTTGTTGTCGATTGGTGCACCCTTGATTTTGGGAGTGTTGTTTCACGGTGTTGCGGGCGCTGCGGCGTTGCGTTCTCACCAGTCCGGATCAGGCGAACGGTAGTATCACTACCTTGGGTATAGCCTCATGTGCCTTGTCATACTTGTATTCCATTTATGCGCGACCACTACGAATTTGATTTGTACCTTGAGTATATGGATTGCCCTCTGGTGACTTCCGGTTTTGGGGAAACTACGGTCTTGTATATGCTTGTGGGAATAAAAATGTGTTAAGGGTGGAATGGGCCATGACTTAACGCTATTTTGATATCTTTATATTACTGATAGACATTATCTACTTATCGTACACTACTACATAGTAGATAGTTTAACGGATCCTCAAAGGATGGTTATTCCAAACATCCTTTGAGTTACTTGTATTTCAATTGATATTTCACTTGAGTTGGATTTGTTAATATAAGAATGTTAATCCTGACTCGAGTGTCTTGTGTTTTTGCTTTACGCTCGGGTCAGACTGAGTGGTCCAGCTTTCGAGACTCACCTTTGGAGTTGGAGCTTCGCTTGGAGATCCAGCTATCTATCCAGCTTTCAGATATTCGATGATTCCAGTGATGTATTCTGATTTGTATCTGATGTATCGTATTACTCTTCTGTTGTAAACTCTGATGTATTTTTATATATTCATATAGTAGCTTCATGAACTACTATCTCTTTTATTTCCGCTGCATTTATTACTCTGTGTCTGTGATCTGTGATTATATCTATTTACTGTATATGTTCAGTTTTGCAAAATTTAAATTAACAACGCGGTATTTTGAGCAATTCAACTCCGGCATGAGTGTCTACCTATACACTTATAATGGACGCGAATGGTCTAAAATAGCGGATCGTTACACGTATAGCGGGACGCTTTCCTCAAGATTTTCTTGACTTCATTGCGCCCGTTGGGTAGTGTGCCACCTTGTAGGTAGTCTCGGATGGGAGTCATCCAAGTTGCTTCTTCGGCTGCGGCTATCAGATTCACTTTTTCAAAACTCGGGACCGTTTGCTTTGAGATGGTTACTGCCCCGAAGATGGCGATGTCTCTCATACTCGCTTGCTTCGCCAATTCGTCGGCCTCTTGGTTTTCTTCCCGAGGGATGTGTTTGACTAAGTACTGATCCAATCGGCTGAGAAGCAACTTGGTCTTCTTTAGATATGCGATGAGTCGTTCCTCTCGAGCTTGGAATTCCCCTAGTATTTGATTAACAATAAGTTGAGAATCGCTGTGAAGACACAAAGAATTGGCTCCGATTTCTATGGCAATTTCTAGTCCAGCTATCACTGCTTCATATTCTACATCGTTGTTGGTGGCAGCGAACTCCAACCTTATAGCATAGTGCAGTTTATTTCCCTTGGGAGTGATTATTACCACACCTGCCCCCGAGCCTTGTTCGTTAGATGCACCGTCCACAAAGAGATTCCACTTGATATCTTCCGTTATTTCCAGTTGCTCCTTATCCTCGTTGGTGGTGAATTCTGCAATGAAATCAGCCATGGCTTGTCCCTTGATGGCGGTGCGAGGGTGATAGGTGATATCATATTGACTCAGCTCAATACACCATTTAAGTAGTCGCCCGGAAGTGTCGGGACGATGGAGTACCCGCCTCAGTGGTTGATCGGTCAGAACTTTGATGGAATGGGATTGGAAGTAGTGACGTAGTTTTCGTGAAGTGATTAGTAAACAGTATGCTAACTTTTCAAGCTTAGGATATCTGACTTCTGCTCCAGTAAACCTTTTACTGACGAAGTAAACTGGTCGTTGCGTGCGGTTGTCTTCTCTTACCAAGGCAGCGCTTAGAGCGTGAGATGACACAGCAAGGTATAGGTATAATTCTTCGCCTTCGCTTGGGGTCGAGAGTACCGGTGGTTTTTGGAGGTGTTCGATTAGGTTAAGGAAAGCGTTTAAGCATTCGTCTGTCCATTCGAACTTTCCTTTATCTTTCTTTAGAGCTTCGAAAAAGGGGACGCACTTGTCCGTTGCTTTGGAGATGAATCGGCTTAGGGCGGCCACTTTTCCATTTAGGCTTTGCATTTCCTTTCGGGTGGAAGGTATCTTGATGTCCCTTAATGCTCGGACTTGTTCATGGTTTGCTTCTATCCCTCGGGCATGGACGATGAATCCTAAGAATTTTCCCGATGACACTCCGAAGGAGCACTTTAGTGGATTCAACTTCATTCCATACTGTCGAAGTACCTGGAACATTTCGCCTAGGTGGCTTACGTGATCTTTGGCTTTCCGTGATTTTACCAGCATGTCGTCTACATATACTTCCATTGTTCGTCCTATTAGCCCTGCGAACATCTTGTTGACGAGGCGCTGGTAGGTGGCTCCTGCATTTTTAAGTCCGAAGGGCATCACTTTGTAGCAGTATAAACCCCGGTCGGTGATGAAACTAGTGTGGTCTTGGTCGGGAGCATGCATAGGAATTTGGTTATATCCTGAGTATGCATCCATAAAAGACAGGAGTCCGTGCCCGGCTGTGCTGTCTACAAGTTGGTCGATTCTGGGAAGCGGGAAGCAATCCTTTGGGCAGGCGTCGTTTAGGTTGGAGAAGTCAATGCAGGTCCGCCACTTCCCATTAGCCTTCTTTACTAGTACCGGGTTGGCGATCCATTCTGGGTAAATAGCTTCTCGTATGAAGTCACTGGCGAGTAGATTCTTTACTTCTTCATCGAGGGCTGCTGATCGCTCTGCCCCCATACTTCTCTTTTTTTGTTTTACAGGTGCCTTGGTAGGATCAATGTTTAATACGTGGCACGCTATGTCGGGGGAGATTCCGGTCATGTCAGCGTGTGACCAAGCGAATACATCCAAGTTGTGGCGGAGAAAATCAATGAGTTGTTCCTTCAATTCAGCTTTCAGCTGGGACCCAATTTTCAGTAGCCTACTTGGGTCATGCTTGTCTACAGATATAAACTCCATAGCCTCCGCAGGCTCGGCGGTGGCCTCCTCCTCTTTGTCCCTAGGGTCTAATTCGTTGAAAGGGTCGCTGGTGTATCGAAGAGGAGGGGCTTTCTTTAGTTGCTATGCTTCAAGGCTTTTTGTGCAGAGGGCAATCTCTGCACCTTTCCCTTTATCTTTCCTGTGGTTGTTGCGAAGTTCGGTTACATAGCAGTCTCGTGCAATATCCTGGTCTCCTTCCACTTCCCCTACCCCATTGTCTGTTGGAAATTTCATTTTCAGGCACCACGGGGCTAGGACAATCTGGAAGTCAGATAAGGCTGGTCTTCCTAGGAAGGCGTTGTAGGCCGAATGGTTTTCTATCAGCACAAATGTCTGTTTCCTTACAACGGAGCGGGGATGGCTTCCAATTTCAACGAAGAGGTCCAGCTGCCCGATGGGCATTTTCGCATCTCCAGTGAAACCGTGTAGTGGTTTATCGCAGGGAGATACATCCTTCATTGATAGCTTCATTTTGTCGAATGCGTGTTTGAACAGGATATTTACAGAGCTTCCAGTGTCTACCAGGATTCGGTAAACTTCGGCGGGACCGAGTCGAGCAGAGATAACCATGGGATCCATGTGAGGGTACTGTCTTCCTTCTAGGTCGCGTTTACTGAATGTGATGTCATCACTTTCTTTCCGCTTTGGGTGGCGCTCTTCTATAACCGTATTGACACAGTCCCTATTGTCTCTAAGCGACTTCCCATATCTTTCCATCTCTTTCCAACTTCTGTCTGCGATGTGCGGACCTCCTGAGATGGTATGGACCACTATCTTCTCTTGACTAGAGCTGCTAGCGTTGCGGTCGCCTCTGCCGGTCCCTGGTGAGGGTAGCCTTGGGTTTTCATTGGCAGGAGCTGGAGTCCTGTCTTGACTTTTTACATAGCGTTCCAGTTTCTTCCTTCTGATGTGTTCCTCAATCAGATCTCGGAGATGATGGCATTCGTTGGTATCATGTCCGTGAGATTCGTGGAAGCGGCAGAATTTTCCAGACTTCTGTGCGTTATCTGATTCCTTCTTGTATGGTGGGCGTTTGTATCTAACTTCGCCTTGGGTGGCAAGGAAGATATTTTCGACGGTCTCGTTCAAAGGGGTGTAAGAGTCGAATCTTGGTCATGGCCGATATAGGCGTTTTTCTACTTTCTTGCCCCCAGCATTGTCTCTGGAATCATTTCTTCGAACGTCCCTCGCCACAGCAGGGGCGTTGCCATGGGTCGTCTTACTTTGCTGTCCTGACTGCCCCTCAATGGCAGCATCCTCAAGCCTCATGTATTTCCCGGCTTCATGGAAGAAATCGGGTAAAGTAGCTGGTTTTTCTTTTGTCAATCTTCTAGCAAATTTAGTGTCCGGATGCACCCCACTACAGAGGGCCATCAGGATAAGCTTCTCATCGGCGTCTTGAACTGCGGCTGCTGCGGCGTTGAATCTGGTTAGGTATTGCTGCAGCTTTTCTCTAGGTTTCTGTTTGACGCTGGATAAGGAATAAGCGTCCTTAGGTTGCTCCACATGAATGCGGAACTGACTGATAAATTTTTCTTTCAACATTTCCCATGAGCTGATGGATCCTTGGGGTAGATGACAGAACCAGGAGGTAGCAAGATCTGCTAAGAAGAGCGGAAAGCATTTGCACAGTACTCCCTCTGTTGCTCCACTCATGAGCATATGCTGCGTGTACCTCTGTAAGTGTACAACGGGATCGGAGGTTCCTTTGTAGGGTTCCATTGTTGGCATCTTCCATTCTCGGGGGGTGATAGCAATTTCGATATTACGGGCGAAAGGGCTGGTTACCCTAGCGCCTATCCCTCGATCTCTTTGCTCCCATTGGACACACTCTCTGAATAAGCGCGCCATCCTTTCATCAGAATTTGGAGCAGACAGAAATGAGTTTGGTTCTGTTCTGTGGGGTTGATTCCGTCCAGACAACCTGTAGGGATGGTATCGTCTATCATTCCTCATATTTTCCAGTGGCTGCCTTTGATCTTCTGGGAGCATGCTTGGGTCAGCTACAGTTGGCCCTTGCCTTGATCTTCCCCTGTTGGGTTCTGATCTAAGCACTTCCTCGGGTCCAACTTCGGGCTGAACTCTAGCTCGGCCCCGTTCACTGGTGTTTCTGTGGTTAGGCAGCATGACAGGCTCAGCTGCAGTTGACCTTCTCCCGGTACCTTCCCCGTTGGGCTCGGTACCAAACGTTTCCTCAGGCCTAACTTCGGGCTGGGCTCGGTCTCGGCTCCTACCACGGCTACTTCTGCAGTTAGCTCCTTCGAAGAAGGAAGATCTTTGCTGTCTCTGAGATCCTCCAGACTGGGACTCGCCCCATGATTCAGTGTTGCGGTTGGCTTCTTCAGCGTCCCTGAAGCGTGACATGAGATGGTCCACCAAGGCTTCCTGCTGGGACGTGAAGCGGTTAGTTACTTCAACAACAACTCTGTCCAAATCTGCCCTAGTAATTGCTGCAGGCTGTTCTGTGGCAGGAGTGGTTGGGTTAGCCTGTCCTTCATTTGTTACCGTTGCTGGAGGAGGACGATTTACTTGATTCGCGACAGTTGGATCAGGAAGACTACTGGATGCGATGTTTTTTCCTTTGTTAACATCTTTTCTCTGTTTGGGAGGCATGTTTTCCAAGTGGCGGACGATGCTGTTAGGAAAACTCGTTAAGTAGATGAAGCTGAAGCTTCGAGCTTCTAGCTCTCAGTGAAAGCACCAAAAATGTTTGCACAAAAAATGGACAAACACCTCAAAGTTGTATGATTTAATAGAGCTTATGTTGTTCTTAGCGATTTTGGAGATTTATGCAAATATATGAAAAGCAGGGACTAAACTGTAAAAAGACACGCAAGTTTATAGTGGTTCAGCCAGAATGTGCCTACGTCCACTTTATATGTTATTTCACTTCTCTAGTTTTGATTACAAGTACAAAGCTTTGATATGAGTAAAAGAAAGTTATTTTAAGAGTTCCTTCCGTGCTTGAGCTCTCAAAACTTGTCCCCATTGTTGTACCCCTGCCCCTCTATTTATAGAGTGAGGTTGGGGGCAGGGGTCTCGGATGTATACAGCTGCTGGTGGGCCTGGGCTGAAGTAATCTGGCCTGGCAGTCTGGTTCGGCATCTTCTTGGTTCGGTCATGAGGTGGTTCGGTGATGGGTGGAGAGGTTTTGGTCCGGTTGTATTTGGTTCGGTGGTAGTTTGGATCGGTGGTGGCTTGGATCGGTGGTAGCTTGGATCGGTGGTAGCTTGGATCGGTGGTAGCTTGGATCGGTGGTAGCTTGGATCGGTGGTAGCTTGGATCGGTCTTGGTTTGGTCCGGTGAAGTATGGAGTTGGCTCGGCCTGGATTTGGATGTGGCTGGTTCGGTCGAAATCATATACAACAGTTCGTATCGATCGGAACTATGTTGTTCGTATCGATAGTCTTGCTCTGTTCATATCGATAGAGGTGGTCCAATTCGTATCGACAGAAGTTGCTCTATTCATATCGACGGAAGTGGCTCTGTTCGTATCGATGGAAGTTGCTCTGTTCGTATCGATGGAAGTGGCTCTGTTCGTATCGATCCAAGTTGCTCGGCTTGATGGAGACGAACAAATGATATTGTGATGGATACAAACAGATGGCGACTCTGCTTGGCTCGATGGATACGAACAGTGGTTCCTCGATGGATACGAAGTAATGATTATTTGATGGATACGAACTAAGGTCAACTGATGGATACGAACTACAAACGCTTGATGGATTCGAACAAAGGCTCTTTAATGGATACGAAGTGGACATTAGATGATCGATACGAAGTGGATTCTGGTGATGGATACGAACCTGATCGATTCGAACTAGTGCCTTCTGATCGATACGAAGCTGATCGATTTGAACAGAGGCCTAGCCGATCGATTCGAAATAGAGTTGATTTTCCTTAGCTTGTATCGATTGTATCTTGAGCATATTAACTCCGATTGACTTGAAATTTGGAACGTTGACTTTCATTGCTTCGATCGTCGTGTCTTGTCGATTGTAGCTTGATCCGGGCTCGGACAAAATTCGTTGATATCCATAGTGAGCCTGCGTATAACCGATCTCTAAGACGAACCGTCATTGGTTTCTAGTCAAGTTCTTGGTGTCACGGTCTTGCCAAAAGGCTGGATAACAGTGTCGAAACCATCCACTTTCTTTTACTTAGGAAATTTGCTTTTGAAAGAGTGCTTTCGACTTAGTTTTAAGACCCTTTGTTCTATTGAAAGAAAAACCCATAGGTTTCGAATAGAATGGTTTAATATGGTTTCGAAACTATGTTCCACAAGCTTTTACTTGAACCTAATACTTCCGAAATGTTTATTTTGAGTAAAGAATTTTAACGCTTTCGAAAGGTTTCGAAGGGGAGGTTCCATAATGGTTTTGAAAGGTACTTAAAGTATTTTAAATGGAAGGTTTCCAATTGCTTTCAAAAGGCAAGATTAAAGAGTTTTGAAAAGAGGATGTCAAGGGCATATAAAGGTTTCAAAGAGATACCTTCAATGATTTCGAAAGGTCGTTATAAAGGTTTCGAAAGTTATGTTTTGGCCTTTCGGCCCAATGTTTCAAGGTATAATAGTTGATATGTTTTGAAAGGGGTACTTTTAATGGTTTCGAAAGGGTTGTTTAAAGTTTTTAAACAAAGGTTTCGAATGGTTTACCTTGGCTTTATGGCCTAAGAGTTTTATGTTAAAAAGGGTTTTAACTTACTTTTGAGGGATAAGTAACCTTCAATATATTTCATCAACATTGTTTTCGGTAAAGTATATATATAACATGGCAAATAGCTTTAAGTAAAGCAAAGAGTATATTTTCCTTGTTTAAGTATGATTTAAAGGGTTAAATCAATTTGAATGGTTTTCAAGGAAAATTTGAAGGGTAGTTAACCCTAAGTAAAATGACTCAGATATTTGTATACCAGATCGTACTGGTATAGGGTCGCGCCCTATACATTAGCTATAGCCCTAGCTAGTTTAGTCCAAAATTCCAGCGTGTAGGGCTTAGTCACAGGTAAGACTTAAATGATGGATACACGTGGAAAGATATATATATAGAGAAGGAGGATAGGTTATTGGTGAGCCCGCAAAACCATTTGGATCAGGTGACCCTAGGAGAATTAAGTTAAGGATAGACCGTCCAGAAGTATGTCTAACAGGTGTTAGATTATTTGTTATATCTTCTGGTAGGCCTGAGTTTGCCAATAATTAGTCGTCAGCTAAACAGAACTATATTGTTCGGACAGATATTCCATTTACTACCTATTTGTGAGCATATATGATAGTTCTATTATTGTTATAATCAGTTTGATTAATCAATTTGATTGCAGGATTTTGATTTGGAAAAAGATATGTTTTAAAGGGATATTAGTGAGGGGAAACCCGTTCCTCTAAGCGGTGTAGTTTGACTTAATATCAGTAAACCGAGATGTAATAGTATTATTCACACCAGGCTTTGTGTCTAACTCGAAGTTTATGTTTTTCACCTTAAACTCTCGGGTGCTAAAAATTAATTTGAGTGGATTGAGAGTTAGGGTTTACAGGTTTAGTAGGTGGATGAATAAAGCTTCCGAAGATCTGTAGGAGGCATGGATAGCTATTTAGGAGTTGTTATTTTTATTTCCACTGTGATGTTTTAAGACAGTATGTCTATTTAGTACTCGATCATCTAAGGGGGCATCTTCATAAGTCGCTCATGGCATATTTTGTAATAATTATATTTCATCAAAACCTGGAATCGATTACGGGATTATGTAATGGAATATGAAACATGATTTTGAAATGTAATTAGTAAAGTTGTTGTTTTTGGAATCTGTGATTTTGTTTCATATTCATGTGTTTCTGATATTATGGATACCATTAACATTACCATATTTTGTCACCGGAAGTTAATACTATGGATGACTACAGTATCTGTAGCGCTTAGCTTCAGGCCTCAAGATAGGGGATGTTACAACTTGGTATCAGAGCATAGGTTTATGAAAAACTTTAAAATTTAAATGATTTTGAAAACATAATCCTAAGGAATTAGAGAAAAGATTGGGGTAAGGGATAACGCTATAGTAACGTACTTGTATTTGCTATATATAAGTATACGCTTTATCTCTATTCTCCCACATCTCTCTTAGGCTATTATTCTGTATCTTACGAAGGCTTGAATGCAGATATGGATGTTAGAAGTGGAAGAGTTAACATTGGTAGGGGAAGCACCACAACTAATGGAAATGCCAGACCAAATACCATGAGAAATCAAGGTCAGGCACAAGCTGAAAATGTGGGTGCTGGATTCCCGCAAGTCAATATGGGAGCAATGTATCAGTTCTTTGTAAACATGATTCAAGCAGGAGTTGATGTGGGGTTAGCTGGAGGAAATGCTGGAGGAGGAAATCAAAAAGCTTCGGTGGTGAATAACTATGCTGTATTGAGTAGAGATTATGCTCGGCTGGGAGGAAAGCCGTTTATTGGTATTGAAGACGTAATTGAAGTGGAGAATTGGTTACTTCATTGCGAAAGGATTTTGCTAATTTAGGGCTCAATGATGAGAAAAAAAGAAGACTCGCTTCTAGACAGCTACAAGGAGCATCACTTATTGGTGAAACAGTGTTACTATTAGAGCCAATGAGGAGAATATGACTTGGGCTGAGTTTAGAAGAAGGTTTGAGGAGTGGTTTATGTCAAAAATTGCTAAGTCTACTCTGCTCAGGAGTTTGCTGAGTTGGAGCAGGGAGGTATGACAATGCTTGAGTATGCAACCAGATTTGAGGAGCTAGCAAGATACAGATATGCTACGGTTGATACTATCGTCAAAAGGAATGAGAAGTTCATACGCGGGTTGAAGCCTGAACTTGCTAAGGCCACATTACCGCATATTAGGGATCCATGTGATGTTGTTGTTGAGTTGGCCTTGATGCATGAAGAGATGCTTTCTTTTCTTGAAAGAAATAAGACAAAGGAAGCTCAAGGAGGGCAGAGTCAGATGAGAAAGTTTTTCCATAAGAAAGGAGCTCAAAAGGGTGGAGCTGCTAAGAAAGGAAAGGCAGAAGTTGTATGTTATAAGTGTGATAAGAAAGAACACTATACCCATGAATGTCGGACAGGCAAAGGAAAGAAAGCTGCTGAGAAGAAAGGAGTAAGGAGTTTCAATTGTGATCAGATTGGACACTATAAGAACTGGTGCAAGGAGCCAGCCAAGGATGGAAAAGGCAAGATGTTTGCATTAAAACAGCTACTCGAGGCTAAAAGCACAGGAAAATGGAAAAGTTGTGTTGGGAGGTACACTTTTGATTCATGGTATGTCATTTAGAGTTCTATTTGATACTGAAGCATCGCATTCTTTTATATCTCATTGTTTGGTAGATAAGCTTAATCTAGAACCCTAATACCTAGTTACTTCCTTAAGGGTTGCAAATCAAATAGGAGGGTATGCGACACTTGGGATGAAGTGTGACCAGTTAGAGTTTTAATTGTTAGGTCATGCCTTTGTTTGCAGTTTGCATGTGTTTGATTTCGTAGGGTTTAGAGTTATTTTGGGTATGGATTGGTTAAGTAAATACGATGCTAGGATTTTTGCTATGATAGGAAAATATCACTTAGACACCCTGACTGTAGTGATCAGATAGTATACTCCGTAGAAAACCCTGGTTTTGAGGTTAGTGCTTTGTTGGGTGTTATGGAGGTAGAAGATGAGTTGAATCGAGTTTTCGTTGTTAGAGAATTGAAGATGTTTTTGAACCTGTAGTTGGATTGCCGCTAAAACGAGCTATTGAGTTTCAGATAGATTTAGTACCAGGAGAAGAACCAATGAGTAGATCGCCAAGTAGAATGACACCTACCGATATGAGGAAACTATAGAGTGAAGTTAGTGGATTAGGAAGGCAAGAGTTTTTTTCTAACCTAGCAGTTCGCCTTGGGGAGCAGCCATAGTGTTTGCTAGTAAGTCGGACGGACCATTAAGGTTATGTATCGATTATCGTAAGCTGAATGAGAAGACGATAAAGAATCGATATTCGTTGCCTAGAATTGATGATTTGTTTGACCAGTTGAGTGGAGCTAGAGTATTTCCCAGTTGGATTTAGCAACAGGGTTCCATTAGCTTAGAGTGGCAGATGATAGTATTCCTTTGGTGGCGTTTAGAACCAGATATGGATCATACCAATGGTTAGTAATGCTGTTCGGACTAACTAATGCGCCAGCATTTTTGTAGATTTGATGAACCGAGTTTTCCGAGAGCACTTGGATAGGTTCATTTGGGTTGCATAGATGATATATTGATATACTCTAAAGATGAAAGAGAGCATGAAGTTCATCTTCGAGTAGTGCTTGAGATGCTGAGGCAGCATCAACTAAAAGCAAAGTTTTCGAAGTTTCATTTCTGGAAGAAAGAGGTGAAGTTTCTTGGTCATGTAGTCGCATAGAAAGGGTTGTCTGTAGATCCGACTAAGATCGAGGTAGTGAATAATTGTAAGAGACCCGAGACAGTGACCGAGATAAAGAGTTTTCTTGGATTAGCTGGGTATTATCAAAGATTCATTAAGGATTTTTCATAAATAGTGGCATCGATGACTAAGCTAACTCGGAAAGATGTGAAATTCATCTGGACTGATAAGTGTGAGGACGCATTCTAGAAGCTGAAACACTTATTGATGAATGCACCTGTGTTAGTTGTTCCAGAGGGGAATCAGGATCTAGTAGTATATACTGATGCATGCAGAACATGATTAGGAGTTGTGTTAATGCAAAGAGGTAAAGTGATTACCTACGCTTCTCGACAGCTTAGACTGCATAAGGGGAGATATCCTACTCATGATTTGGAGTTGGCTGCGGTGATCTTTGCATTGAAGATTTGTATACATTATCTCTTAGGGGAGAGATTTAAGCTATACACAGATCATAAGTCTTTAAGGTACTTATTCTCTCAGAAGGAGTTGAATATGAGACAGCAGAGATGGTTAGAGTTTTTAGCAGCTTATGATTTTGGTATACAGTATACATCAGGAAAAGGTAATAAGGTAGCGGATGCTCATAGCAGAAGTGATCAGAATGTGGTGTTAGCTATGTTGCTAGAATGGAAAGATTTAGAAGCGTTGACTACTTGTAGTGTGTAGTTAAGATTGACTGCTAGTTCCAGTCAGAGCACAGCCATGTTGTCATGTTTAGAAGCTCGACCGGTGTTGATCAAAAGGATTGCTTCTAAGCAGAAAGAGGATCTAGTATTAGCCGAGAGGATTAGAAGGCTCGAGGTTGGAACTGAGATCGACGATTTAAAGGATTTTAGTCTTGACCAGAAAGGATGGTTGAGAAAGAAGGGACGGTTGTGTGTTCCGAATGTTGACGACTTAAGGAAAGAAGTTCTTGGAGAATGTCATCGATCCAAGTTTACGATTCATCCTAGAGGGACCAATATGTATCAAGATATGAAGAGGAGCTTCTATTGCGAAGGTATAAAGAGAGATGTAGGCTTATATGTGAAGCAGTGTTTGCACTGTCAATAGGTAAATGCCGAACATCAAAAACCAAGTGGGTTACTTTAGTCTTTAGATGTTCCAGTATGGAAATGGGATTCGATCTCAATGGATTTTATAGACAGGTTGCCAAGGTCAAACAAAGGAAATGAAAGCATATAGGTCATAGTGGACAGGTTGACCAAGGGTGCCCATTTCATTGTTAAGTCAACCAGGATGGAATTTGTTTTAGCTAAGTTGTTCATGAAGAACATAGTTAGACTGCATGGAATTCCTAGTAGTATAGTCAGTGACAGAGATGCTTTGTTTACTAGTGAATTTTGGAAGAGTTTACAGGATGTATTAGGTACTGAGCTCAAGATGGGTACCGCTTACCTTTCGCAGACAAATGGGCAAACAGAAAGAGTTAACAAAGTCTTAGAAGATTTGTTACGAGCTTGTGTGCTAGACTTTGGGGGATCATGGGAAGACCATCAGCACTTAGTCGAGTTTGCATATAACAACAGTTATCATACTAGCATAGGGATGGCACCATTTGAAGCTTTGTATGGAAGGCCATGCAAATCTCCCGTTTGTTGGTTAGAGATCGGGGATAGGTTAGTTCTTGGTCCAGATTTGGTTAGAGAACCTACAGAAAAGATTGAGTTAATTAGAGCTAGAATGAGGGAAGCTCAGTCTAGGCAGAAGAGCTATGATGATAAAAGATGGAGAGACATGGAGTTCTTAGTTGGAGATCATGTTTTCATCAAAGTATCACCAATGAAGGGTGTGATCAGATTCGGAAAATTTAGAAAATTGGCACCGAGATTCGTTGGACCATTTCCTATTGTAGAAAGGATTGGAAACTCACATATAGGGTAGAGTTACCGAACAGTTTGGTAGGATTCTATGATGTTTTTCATATTTTTCATCCAAGGAAGTGTATTCGAGATCTAGAGACTACTATAGCACCGACTGTGTTAGATGACTTAGTATTGGAACTGAATCTGACTATAGTTAGAAATCCAGTTCGTATAGTCGTGAGAGATGAGAAGAGGCTAAGGAACAAAATAGTAGGATTAGTTAAAGTCCAATGGAGCGACGATGAGAGAGACTATACTTGGGAAACTGAGACCAGGATTAGAGACGCTTATCCTACTTGTTCCATGGTATGTTTTACCTTTATGATTGATCTGATGTGTACCTTATCGTAATTTCGAGCACGAAATACTTTAAGGAGGGGAGTCTGTAACACCCCTAATTTTAAGTAAAATTATTCAGGTGATTTAGTTAGACAATTAAATAGGAATTGCAAAGTTTAAGTGGTTAAGAGATTGAGATTTATGAAAACATAAGGTAGTCGTGCTTAATTAAAGAATGAACAAATGAAAATATAAAGGGAATAAGATAAGGGAAAAGTAGGAATAGGTTATATTCTTATACCCTAAACCTTTAAGCCACTTTCATTTACAACATTCACAAATTAAGACTATGTATCAAGCAAGGCCGACCACCATTAGAAGATAACAAGGAGAAATTAGCAAGATTTCAAGAAGAAAGCTTAATCAAATTAGTTCTAAAGCAAATCTCAACCTCTTTAACATAAGATAAAGGTGAATAATAGATTACATCTCATATTTTATGATTTTCGATTGCTAGATTGAGATCCAAATTTATTTTGCAAATGTTTTGCCATGTTTTGATTGTCTAATTAGATATATATATATATATATATATATATATATATATATGTATATGTATATGTATGTATGTATGTATGTACTTGTTGATGATTTAGGTTATTTCATATAGATTTTATGATAAGAATTGATTTAGAAAACCTATTAGATAACATTTAAATGACTTGCGATTTTGATATGAGGTCAGAAATATTATTTTAGAGATGGGTTCCAAGTTTCATAATTTTCCGAATTATGGTGGATTTATTATGAATTTTCTAGTAAAGAATATGGTTAATTGGGTTTAACATTAATCACAGCTATTTTATATTAGCTTTGGGTCAGAAATTTATATATGTCTGAAAACATATAAAAAATAATTTATGTGAATTTTTGGAGAATTTTCCTAAGTGTTTTATTAAGTATATAAAATTATTTATAGTATGGGACTTAAATGTTTTATATGTTTAAAAGGAGAAGGGGCAATTTGCTAAATGTTTTAAAGTATAAAATACTAAATTCGGCAGCACTTTTAGAAAAGATTTTGGAAAAGAAATTGGCAATCAATTATATTATGACAAATAAGCAATTTATTTGGAAAGAAATAACTTTATAAAGTAAGAAAACAATTTTTGTAAGGTTTGATGTTTCGCCACTATCGGCAGCAAACTTTCGACTACATACCCCCGCCTTCGACCGTGTCGAAACCAAAACACATGGTATCAATGCCTTGGTTGTGAGAAATGCGGATTACGGATCTTAAGGCTAGAATTAACACTATAGGGGGGTGAATAGTGTTTTAAGGAATTACTAATTCTTTTTGAGTTTATATTAAATTGAACACAAATGTTTGCAATATTCAGACACAGATATGATCATAGAATCAAACACAGATGCAAATATAAAGTAAAAGAAATAAAGGAAAGAACATACCAGATTTTATACTAGTTCGAAGTTACCCTACATCCAGTCCCGCAACACAAGTGCGGATTTTCTTTCAAAATCAATTCTTACAATTACACCCTCGATTTCAAGGCCACGAGGTTCACCACTCCAGATTCACAATCCTCTGGGTAGAGATACATGATTTTACGGGCAACAAGTTCACCCAAATGATTTCCTAGGCTATAATCACACCAGCTCTCACTTGATTGATTTTCAAGGCTACAATCACACCTTTTCTCGCTCGATTGATTACAAAGAGGCCTATAACTCTGAATAGCACTGGGATCTTGTTCAGATAGTGATAGAGAATCAAACCAGAGATGATCTAGTTAGATTCAATGGAGATTTCGGCAGAATAATAGTACAAATGTATATAAAGAAATGAGGAAGAAGAAGAGAAGTGAAATCAGAAAATTATGAATATAAATTCGTTTAAAACATCCCCTATTTATAGTAGAACAACAGCCATGTCCATTCTGGAAAGGATATGACGAATATACACTTCTTTTGAAATTCAAAATTTTGAAATAAACTGTCATCATGTCGACATGGGTACCTAGGGGTTGTCGACATGCCTAAGGTATTTTTGATAATTTGTTTTTCTTTTGAAAATAACTTCTATCTTATATTAAAACTATTTTAAACTTTATAAATATACTATAGTTAAAATACATAAATAAGTATAGAGAATAATATTTTGGTATATATAAAATTTTACTATAATTTCATATTTAAATCTTAAATATAAATATTAAAAGTTAAGTACATTATAATTAAAGATAGTTTAAAACCAAGGATAATTTTGATATTCAAAATAAAGATTATTTTGAGGCTAAAAGTATTTAAAACCAGGATAGATGTTTTTGATTTAAAAAGGAAGATTTTGAAATCATTTTGAAAACAAGATATAATTTTGTAAAACATTTGAATAAAAGTTAGTGGATACAAAACAATGTTCCACTAGATTTTTCATAGGTTCCATCTTACTTAGGGTTCCATCCCTTTAACAGGCTCGAAGTGGATTCCATTCCACGAATAAAATGGATTTTAAGATGTCAGTGCTTTTCTAGGAGTTTTAACATAATTCTAGACTCGATACTTGTCTTGTACTATTGAAATCTTGAACTCTTGATATCTTGATACTCATGAGTCTTGAATCTTGATGTCTTCAATCTTGAGTCTCTATACTGTACAGTCTTCATTCTCAGTACCTGCATGTTTATATCTTGCATATACATATATATCTAAACTATAATGTTAGTATTTATATTTTATAACAAGTCCTAAGGTTGTTTTCATCAAAACCATTCTTTTCAAGGACTAACAATCTCCCCCTTTTTGATGATGACAACCTTTGTTTATAAAATATTACTTCTATCCTAATAACTCTTTAATAACTCCCCCTTAATCTATGCCTAACTATCCTATTTTATACTTCTCCCCCTTTGTCATCAACAAAAACAAACTAACTCCAAACTATAGAACTCCCCCTTAATCTAATACTATATTATATGTGATTATAATGATAGTGTTATCATAAATAATCAATACTTAATTTTGAATCTAAAACTTAGCCCTTAATAACTAACTCTCCTAACTAAGAATCCATATATGATAATGTGATAAACACAAATCATTTATTATATAATGTTATATTTACATTTGTGTAGAAAACATAAGTAAGATTATATACAAATAAGAAAGAATGAAAAGAAACTAATGTGTATTCTTGACAATGGGAGATCTATGAATCGAGCAATTTAGGTAATGGAAACACAAATTTCCATTTTGTTCGACTAGATTTCCATCCTTGTCAAAGCACACTTCGCCAATGCAAACAACTTTGTCGTCATCTTCAGTGTGCTCTTCGTCCATGTGGGATTCTTCTTCTTCCTCGCTGTCCTTTTGCACTTGAACACCTGATGATTCTTCATCGATCAAGATGGGATTGGCCTGATTTTCCATTAGAATCTTTTGCAAGTTTCTAAGGATTTTGCTTTGCCGTTCTTGTTCTTTGGCCATTCTGATTTGCACCACTTGAATTGCAATCATAAGTTGCAGTGCATCCTTCAAGGAATCTTCCATTTTCATCACCCGTGCAAGTGTAGTACGTTGAAATGGTCCGGTTGAAGGAGAAGGGAATGAACAAATTGAATTTTTGTTTGATTTGGAGGAGGAAGCCATTGTTTTAATTTTTCAGAAGTTAGAATCAGAGAAAGAACAGAAGGAATGAACAAAATTTCGAAATAGGAAGAATATATAACCATTCATTTTGAATTTTGGTGGGAAAAAAACTTAAATTAAAAAACGTTGTATGTCGACAGGGGTGTAGGGGGGATGTTGACAGGGTATTTGTAGTTTTGCTTATTTGATCTATTTTAATTTAATTATAATTATTGTTGTTATATATTTATATTTTATATTTCAGTTATTGAACAAATACCTAATTCTCTTCTTAATTTAGTAAATATAGATTCATTTAAGGGTTTTGTTAAGATATCAGCAATTTGATTCTCAGAATTAATATAATCGAGAGAAATTACTTCTTTACTTATATTATCTCTGAGAAAATGATGTCTGATATCAATATGTTTAGTTTGAGCATGATGAGTAGGATTTTTGGATAAAATTACTACACTAGTATTATCACAATAAATTAGTGATTTTGAGATATTTAAACCAAAATCTTTTAAAGTTTGTTGCTAATATATTACTTGAGAACAAGCCAAAGCCGCAGAAATATACTCTGCTTCGGTTGTTGACAAAGAAACTGTGTTTTGCTTTTTACTAAACCAGGAAACCAGAGAATGCCCCAAAAAGTGACAAGTTCCACTTGTACTTTTTCGGTCTGATTTACAACCAGCATAGTCAGCATCACAGTAAGATATTAATTCAAAAGAATCATTTTTAGGATAAAATAAGCCATAATCAAAGGTGTGTTTAACATATCTTATGATACGTTTTACAGCTTTTAAGTGGGTCTCTTTAGGTTGGGATTGATATCTTGCACAGAGACAAACACTATGCATGATATTAGGTCTACTAGCAGTGATATAGAGTAGTGATCCAATCATTCCTCTATATAATTTTTGATCTACATCTTTCGAGAGATCTTCTTTACTTAGGTACTCATTAGTTACCATGGGAGTGGGTTTTCCACTTGCAGTAGTCAAACCAAATTTACTAACTAGGTCTTTAGCATATTTTTCTTGACTAATAAAGATACCATTTTCTAATTGTTTTATTTGCAACCCTAGAAAGAAGTTTAATTCACCTATATGACTCATCTCAAACTCTTTTGTTATTATTTTGGAAAATTCTTTATTCATTTCAAAATTAGTTGATCCGAAAATGATATCATCTACGTAAACTTATAATAGTTGAATATCATTCTTATTTCTTTTAATAAAAAGAGTATTATCTACTTTACCAATTTGAAAGTTTGATTGTAATAAGTAAGATCTTAGTCTATCATACCAGGCTCTAGGAGCTTGTTTTAGACCATATAGAGCTTTCTTAAGTTTGTAAACATGATTTGGTAATTTTTCATCTTCAAAAAGTGGTGGTTGTTCAACATATACTTCCTCTTTTACAAATCCATTTAAAAAGGCACTTTTAACATCCATTTGTAATAATTTGAAATTATTATGATTTGCGAAAGCAAGTAGAATCCTAATTGCTTCTAATCTTGCCACGGGAGCAAAAGTTTCATCATAATCTATTCCTTCTTCTTGACAATAACCTTGAGCGACTAACCGGGCTTTATTTCTAACGACCTCACCTTGTTCATTCATTTTATTTTTATAAACCCATTTTGTTCCAATTATAGTTTTATTTTTAGGTCTAGGAACAAGTTCCCAAACATCATTTCTAGAGAATTGATTTAGTTCTTCTTGCATAGCCAAAATCCATGAATCATCAGTTGATGCTTCTTTTGGATTTTGGGTTCAATAGTCGATATAAAGGCTACATTGCTCATTTTACTTAGTTGATTTCTAGTTGTAACAACAGATTGCATATCTCCTAGTATATTTTCTATATGATGATCTTTTAAAAGTTTAATCTTTTTATTAGGATGATTAATTTCATTATTAGTTTCAGTTGACTCCTGATTTTGAGTAATTAAATCCTCTTCATCATTTGTGTCTTCAAAATTTTTGAGATTTTCATCGAATGAAACATGCATTGTTTCTTCGATGGTGTTAGTTCTTAAATTAAACACTCTGTATGCTTTACTTCTATTAGAATATCCGATAAAAATACCTTTGTCGGATTTTGGATCAAATTTATCTAAGTTATCTTTTGTATTTAAATTAAAACATTTACTTCCAAAAATTCTAAAATAAGGTACCTTAGGTTTCTTTCCGTGAAGGAGTTCATAAGATGTCTTATCAGTTAAAGGTCTAATTAATATTCTATTTAAAATATAACAGGCGGGAGCAACTGCTTCTGGCCAAAAATGTTTTGGTAATTTACTGTCTGAAAGCATAGTTCTCGCACACTCTTGAATCGGCCTATTTTTACGTTCTACTATTCCGTTTTGTTATGGAGTTCTTCGAAATGAAAAATTGTGAGTTATTCCCTTTTTATTACAGAATTCCTCAAATTTTTCGTTTTCAAATTCACCACCGTGATCACTACGGATGGTTATAATTTTTACAGAAAGTTGATTTTGAATCCTTTTTGTAAAGTTCTTAAAACTTTCAAAAGTATCACTTTTATGTTTCAAAAATATTGTCCATGTAAATCTAGAATAATCATCTACAATTACAAAAACATATTTACTGTGATTTATTGACTGAATTTGAGATGGACCAAATAAATCAAGATGAAGTAATTCAAGAGGTTTTGAAGTTGAAATCATATCTTTTAATTTAAAGGAACTTTTTTCTAAGTTTTCCTAATTGACATGCATCACATAAACTATCTACTTTAAAATTTATTTTAGGGAGACCTCTTACTAGATCATGTTTTGACAGTCTAGATAAGAGTTTGAAATTTAAATGCCCAAACCTCTTATGCCAAATCCAAGGGACACTTGTATTTGCCAAAAGACACAGGTTATCATTTGAAACTTTCATACTAAGAATATAAATATTCTTTTTCCTAATTCCCTGAAATATTATGGTTGAACTATTATCTTCAATGTGACACTTATCTTTTTCAAATTTAATTTTATATCCTTTATCGCAAAGTTGACTAATACTTAGCAGATTATGTTTCGGATTCTTAACTAGCAGAACATTAGTAATAATAGGAGTTTCAGAGTTACCGACATTGCCGAAGCCAATCACATATCCTTTTGAGTTGTCTCCAAAGTTAACCAGTCCTCCGTCTTTGTATATTATATCATTCAGCATATTCGGATTACCAGTCATGTGTCTAGAGCATCCACTATCGAGTATCCATTTATTCTTTTTGATCTGAACAATTTGTCCATTGTGGATTGATTCCTCAACACCCATAAAACATGTTTCCTGCACATCATAAAATTTTTGTAGACAACTTGAATTTGTATATAGATTATATGCAGCCTCATGATGCAATGATGATTTGAATATTTCTAAACTAGTATTAACAATTTTTTCAAACATAGCCATTTTAAAGAAATTTTCAAAATTCATATTATGAAACTTTGAAAACCTTGCTCTGATACCAAATGTGAGAAATGCGGATTACGGATCTTAAGGCTAGAATTAACACTAGAGGGGGGTGAATAGTGTTTTAAGGAATTACTAATTCTTTTTGAGTTTATATTAAATTGAACACAAATGTATGCAATATTCAGACACAAATATGATCATAGAATCCAACACAGATGCAAATATAAAGTAAAAGCAATAAAGGAAAGAACACACCGGATTTTATACTGGTTCGGAGTTACCCTACATCCAGTCTTGCAACACTAGTACGGATTTTCTTTCAAAATCAATTCTTACAATTACACCCTCGATTTCAAGGCCATGAGGTACACCACTCCAAATTCACAATCCTCTGGGTAGAGGTACTTGATTTTACGGGCAACAAGTTCACCCAATTGATTTCCTAGGCTACAATCACACCTTCTCTCACTTGATTGATTTTCCAGGCTACAATCACACCTTTTCTCGCTCGATTGATTACAAATAAGCCTATAACTCTGAATAGCACTAGGATCTTGTTCAGATAGTGATAGAGAATCAAACCAGAGATGATCTAGTTAGATTCAATGGAGATTTCGGCAGAATAATAGTACAAATGTATATAAAGAAATGTGGAAGAAGAATAGAAGTGAAATCAGAAAATTATGAATATAAATTCGTTTAAAACATCCCCTATTTATAGTAGAACAACAACCATGTCCATTCGGGAAAGGATATGACGAATAGACACTTATTTTGAAATTCAAATTTTTGAAATAAACTGTCATCATGTCGACATGGGTACCTAGAGGTTGTCGACATGCCTAAGGTATTTTTGATAATTTGTTTTTCTTTTGAAAATAACTTCTATCTTATATTAAAACTATTTTAAACTTTATAAATATACTATAGTTAAAATACATAAATAAGTATAGAGAATAATATTTTGGTATATATAAAATTTTACTATAATTTCATATTTAAATCTTAAATATAAATATTAAAAGTTAAGTACATTATAGTTAAAGATAGTTTAAAACCAAGGATAATTTTGATATTCAAAATAAAGATTATTTTGCAGCTAAAAGTATTTAAAACCAGGATAGATGTTTTTGATTTAAAAAGGAAGATTTTGAAATCATTTTGAAAACAAGATATAATTTTGTAAAACATTTGAATAAAAGTTAGTGGATACAAAACAATGTTCCACTAGATTTTTCGTAGGTTCCATCCTACTTAGGGTTCCATCCCTTTAACAGGCTCGAAGTGGATTCCATTCCACGAATAAAATGGATTTTATGATGTCAGTGCTTTTCTAGGAGTTTTAACATAATTCTAGACTCGATACTTGTCTTGTATTATTGAAATCTTGAACTCTTGATATCTTGATACTCATGAGTCTTGAATCTTGATGTCTTCAATCTTGAGTCTCTGTACTGTACAGTCTTCATTCTCAGTGCCTGCATGTTTATATCCTGCATATACATATATTTCTAAACTATAATGTTAGTATTTATATTTTATAACAAGTCCTAAGGTTGTTGTCATCAAAACCATTCTTTTCAAGGACTAACATTGGTACGTAGTGGATTGGAGTTAGGCGAATGGTATAAGGTCGAAACATGCTTTCGAAAGGGTCGAGACCTTGTTTTGCTTTCAATAGAAAAGCGACTTGCTTTGCTTTCCAAAGATAGTTTTTGACAGAGGTTGCCACCTTTCATTT
This sequence comes from Allium fistulosum, assembly GCA_030737815.1. NCBI lineage: Eukaryota > Viridiplantae > Streptophyta > Magnoliopsida > Asparagales > Amaryllidaceae > Allium > Allium fistulosum. The sequence continues at coordinate 1,110,320,587 of CM060907.1, read as the reverse complement.
TAAATTTGCTTTCGATGGGGTCGAAACATTCTTTGTCGCAATTCTACCTTTCGACCCAATTGAGGCCGCTTTGCCTTTAAACATGGTTTCGATGGGGTGCTTTTGCTTTTAAAATATGAGTCGCTTCTCCAATGCTTTCAAAAGGGTTGGTGTCGAAACCATCCACTTTCTTTTACTTAGGAAATTTGATTTTGAAAGAGTGCATTCGACTTAATTTAGTTAAGACTCTTTGTTCTATTGAAAGATAAACCCATTTTAAATGGTTTCGAAGTTATGTTCCACAAGCTTTTACTTGGACCAAATGCTTTTGAAAGGTTTAGTTTGAGTAAAGAACTTTAGTGCTTTCGAAAGTTTTAAACGAACGTTCTGAAGGAGAGGTTCCCTAATGGTTTCGAAAGGTACTTAAAGTATTTAAATGGTAGGTTTCCAACTGCTTTCTGAAGGCAATATTAAAGAGTTTTGAAAAGAGAATGTCTAAGGCTTATAAAGGTTTTGAACGGATACCTTCAATGATTTCAAAAGGTTGTTATAAAGGTTTCGAAAGTTATGTTTTGGCCTTTTGGCATAGTGTTTCAAGGTATAGTAGTGGATATGTTTCGAAAGGGGTACTTTCAATTGTTTCAAAAGGGTTGTTTAAAGTTTTTAAACAAAGGTTTCAAATGGTTTACCTTGGCTTTTGGCCTAAGAGTTTTTAAGCTAAAATGGGTTTTAACTTACTTTGGAGGGATAGGTAGCCCGCAATATATTTCATTAACACTGTTTTAGGTAAAGTATATATATAACATGGAAAATAGCTTTTAGTAAAGCAAAGAGTATATTTTCCATGTTTAAGTATGATTTAAAGGGTTAAACCAATTTGAATGGTTTTCAAGGAAAAAATTAAGGGTAGTTGACCCTAAGTAAAATGACTCAGATATTTGTCTACCAAATGGGACTAGTATAGGGTCGCGCCCTATACATTAGCTATAGCCCCTAGCTAATTTAGTGCAAAATTCCGGTGTGTAGTGCTTAGTCACAGGGAAGACTTAAATGATGGTTACACACAAAAAGGAATATATACAAAGAAGGAGGATAGGTTATTGGTGAGCCTGCAAAACCATTAGGACCAGGTGACCCTGGGAGAAGTAAGTTAAGGACAGACCGTCCAGAAGTATGTCTAACAGGTGTTAGAATATTTGTTATTTCATCTAGTAGGACCGAGTCAGCCAATGGTTAGTAGTCGGCCAAACAAAACTATATTTCTCGGACAGGTAGTCCATTTGTTACCAGTTTATGAGCATATACGATATTGCTAGTATTGTTTTAATTGGTTTGATTAATCAGTTCGATTGAAGGATTTTGATTTTCAAAAAGATATGTTTTAAAGCGATATTAGTGAGGGGAAACCCATTTCGCTAAGCGGCGTGGTCTCAATTTATATCAGTAAACCGAGATGTAATTGTATTATTCACACCAGGATTTATGTCTGACTCAAAGTTTATGCTTTTCCCCATAAACTCTCGAGTGCTCAAATTTAATTTGAGTAGATTGAGAGTTAGGTTTACAGGTTTAGTAGGTGGACGAATAAGGCTTCCGAAGACGTGCGGGAGGCATGGATAGCTATTTAGGAGTTGTTATTTTTATTTCCACTGTGATGTATTAAGATAGTATTGTCTATTTAGTACTCTAATCATCAAAGGGGACATCTTCATATGTCGCTCTTGGTGTATTTTGTAATAATTATATTTGATCAAAACCTGGAAATTGATTATGGGATTATGTAATGGAACATGAAACATGTTTTTGAATTATAATCAATAAAGTTCTCTTTTTGGAATCTATGATTTTGTTTAATATTCATGCACTTCTAATGTTATGGATACCATTAACATTACCGTATTTTGTCACTGGAAGTTAATACTATGGATGATTGCAGCATCTGTAGCGCTTAGCTTCGGGCCTTAAGATAGGGGTTGTTACACCTATGCCCATATTATTAGAGAACACTATAAATAATATTGTCTAATAATACGGAGAAAACGAATTGTTAAGGGCGACCGAGTATGAATGTATCTTTAAACTAACACTAACACATCATACTTACATTTTTTTCTTAGTCTTTGGAATAAAATTTGACGGGTACAGTCTTTGTCCTAAGTAATAATCACAATGATTTCTTAGAACCAGAACAGTATATCATATAAAGAATAGTCATAGTTCATAGCTGAATAATAAACATCATATACATATAAAACTGAGAGTCTACAAAATATAACACTAGACTCACATAATATACATCTAGTACAAATCTCTAAACTCAAAATACATCTCATAACCAAACTCAAAATCCTAAATGAGATATACTAAAAGTCAAAAATGTTTATCTCCATCCTAGCACAACCATCAAAAGGTCAACCTGTCATGTAACCTAAATAGTCTCGACCTGACCTTAGCATGAAAATAATACCTGGTTCAGACTATCTCTAAATATTCAAAAGGGTGAGAACAAGATATAGCACAAGAATAAATGACATATAGGTAAATCCAGATGTCCAAGATATAACAACTCACAGAATTAATTTAACTCGGAATTTATCTCAAGGTACAGAGTTCTATATTTAGGTCACAGACACAGATTAGTCACAAAACACAGAACAAAGCACAATATTCCTAACACAAAGAAACTAATTCCATACCGTGGCAAACAAACAAACATGGTATCACTCGTATCAATCTGATACCAAAGATCGGGAACACAGAATCTCGACATGATCACAAGGATCGGGGAACATAGAATCTCGACACGATAACAAGGATCGGGGAAAACCAAATCTCGACCAATTAAGACGAGCGTGGCAACCATGACTCAAAAACTCAAGATTATCCAATATTATATATATATATATTATAAAGAAATCCATGAGTACACCTCTTAAGGATCTATCGGTCCCACCAAACACTTAAAGATAGTAAACTCTAAAGTGTCAAATACTATCACCTTTAGCAATCACAAGAACTTAACCAAAACATCCCATATCATTGAAATTCAAGTATTTACTAAAAATAGTAAATCTCACTCATTACGGATACCATCGGAAAACCTGAAATTTATTCTCTTATGGATCCATCAGTCTCACCGAACACCAAAAACGAATACAACCCTAAATCGTTAAATACTTCCTAAAAGCAATCACAAGAACTTAACCCAGGCATCCCATACTACTCGGTGAAATTCAGGTATTCAGTAATGGGCTAATAAGTATCACTCAAACATTCTATTCAATGAGTTGTACAATATTCGATGAAGCGTTACTCGAGGGCATTTAAACCGATCGGTAACACTAAATCGATTCCCCATATTATAGAACTAAGGCTCTCAAAACATTTTTCACCTTTGAGTTTAAAGTTGAGATAGAAAATATTATAATTTTCCATAAATTCCTTTATTATTTAACTTTATATAAATGTTCACTGTTTGATAAAAAAATTCATAAATCTGAATTGTCCCTAAGTTGCACTTATATATACATAGTTGTCTCAAATTTCCATAAAGTTGTATTGTTCACAAACCATATATATGTATGTATGTATGTATGTATATTTAAGTAGCCTATTATTTTATAAAACCCTATTTATTACTCTTCCAAATCCATTTTAATATATAACCATTTTATTTAGAAGTAAACTAAATTTATATTTCCAAAACCATATTTCCAAAACCATGTCCATTTTATTAACAATACATAATATAGTAACTACTTGCTAGAAATCATTTAGTAAAAATTAGATTAATTTAGAAAACAAGTTTGATATTTGAAAACTTAAATAGCTATCTTTTATAAAATAGTTTATATATATTAGATTTAAGTTATAATATTCCAAACCGTTGAATCCAGGTGATTCAAAGTTCGTAGAACATAAGAGAATTCACTGCAACAAATCCTAGGTCATTACAACCTTATACCCATGGATTAATTCCATAGAGTTCTAACTTTATATTATTTCCGAATCTAATTTATAGTTTAGCAAATCACTGGAAATGAACCCTAGAAGGTCCATAAACAAACACATAAAACATAAGAAACAAAAACAACAAACAAGGCAACGGACGAGCAAGCAATAGCGAGTCAAAGGATGTCTCCTGGAGCTGAAATAGACGTAGAAGTGCACGCCACTAGTGCACCAGTAGAGCCCTCCAGTTGACCTGTGTGGCCATGGCCTGGAGCTATTTTAGCTCCAGTTTGCCCTTCGATCGGTCCCTGATGATGGTATTTGGTTCCGATGTTTCGTGTAGTTAATTTTAAAGGTGTTCATGCAAGCCTTTCAAGTGATTTCAAGGCACTAAAATATCAATTTGATTAGCAATTATAATGAATCACTAGCCTAAGTTTCAGCAAACAGAAACTTAACAACTTGAATCATGAATATAACAAAAGAATGGAAGTAATTCAATTATAGTTTCATCTAAATTAGAAAACATCAACATGCAATGGATTAGAGAATAATAGTGTGAGGTTAACTCACCTTTATCACTTAAATTGTTGATTAAAACCCGGATTCTTCTAGGCTAATCTTTCAGCAACAAGACCTAGGTTGATTTTAGAATTTGCAAACAAGATTGTGAACTATAACAAGAAATCTGAAATTAATTCCTTAAAAGAAATCTAAGATTTTGGGTTAGACGTCTGACATATGTTGCTGTTTGCTCCCAGGGCTTATCCAGACATCTGAGACTTTGGGTCAGATGTCTTGATGCCTGTTATGTGCAGAATCAACCTTCAAACATCCATAACTTTTGATCCGTAGCTCCAAATGACACGCCGTTTCTTCCTTTGTGATCGTGGCGAAATGCTCTTCAATCCAAAGACTTTAAATAACGAATTTACACAACTTGAATTTTCCTCTATCCTTGTGTATAGCTTATATGTGTGTTGATACACTCATTTGTGAACGCCTATGCACACACGTTCATGCTAGCACACATTAACTTATCAATTCACATTTCCGGACTTCACCCGAACAATTATTCAACCCAATATACTCTCGCGTAACTTAGCGCACACGGTGTCGCTATGGCTATATGAAATTCCCGCAATGAACTTATGTTCAATAATACTTTGTATTACTAAACAATTGCAAACGAGCTTCATCGAGGTGATTACTCGACCCAACTCTTTCCACGCAACTTTGTGCATCCGGTGGACACTATGGTTACATGAGATTGCTCATTACTTGACCATATACACATACAAACATTCCCATATGCATATACAATTTATTACACAAATATTCACCTTTTACAAACTCAACTCTCATCATAATTCTAGCTAAAACACTAGAGTTGTTTCGATCATTTCTTAACTCTGATACATGTATACGTATACCCGCTCGTGCATGTATATACATACGTATATCCTATAGGCAATTAAACTATTTCTTGTTCAAATATTACTTGTTTTAGTAATCTTTCTAATTATAATAGGGAAACATCTCTTTATATCATTTTATAAAATCATAAACCATTTTAAAAAATGTCATACTAGCTTATAATCACTTTGTAGCCTTTAAAGTACCTAATCACTTCATAAAAAGAAATCAAGTATTCACCTTTTTACTATTTTATAAATTCCTATATCCATTTTAGAAAATATATACTTCATTTATAAAATCATGGAACCATTTTATAAATAATAATTAAGACTTATAGGATCTTTAATTACTTTAATGAGGGATGTACAACTCCCAAACCCCTTAATTAGCTTTTATCCTTTTTGCAAATAAATTCAATTGGATTAATTAATATTTTCTACTGATATGCACATCATTACACTACTTAATTATTTCCAAATCAAGCAAAAACATCACAAACAGTCACCTATTTTTCCCAAATCAAATTTAGGGCTTACTAACTATTTTAAAAACATAGTAATAGGCTCTTAAACAATTAATTAGCTAAGGGAAACATGTTTATAACATGAATACAAGTCTAAACTAACCCAATCATTCTCCAAATCACTTCATATGATTCAATATTAAGCAATAAACAAAGATATGAAGTATATCACATAAATTAATAAGGAGAATCATCCCACTCACCTTTTCTTTCCCTAAATAAAGCTCTAATCACCAAAATCCATCTCCAAGCTAACTGTAAAGTTGAGATCTCTCTCTAAAATCCAATTCAAGCTAATTTCATCGTTGGTTTTATAGAGAATTGGAAGAGAGGAATTATGGTGATCTTTATTAGAATTTAGGAATTTTATTTAGGGGTGTTAGGGTTAAGGTATTAGAAGGTGATTAAGAGGGGATTAGAAGACCATTAGAGAAAGAGGAGAAGGAATGAATGTGAATGAGAAGTGAATGAGAGATAATGAAGCGAGTTAGCCACATATATGCAACTAATGGGCTAAGCCCCAATTCTCTCCATCCGGCACTATTCATTCCCCAAAATTCCGACTCTAAACATATCAGACCTTTTACTCATCCAAATTCGCAAAATCAATCCGGGCTCAATGGAGGTGGTCTCAAGACCTAATTCGACCGTATGCAAAAAGTTATATTTTAGACTTCCAATTCAATAACGACTTAATATTTAAATTAACTATTTAATATATTATCGTTAAATATGTGGGTTGTTGCATTCACTCCTAAAAGGATTTCATTCTCAAAATTTACATGAGTACGAGAAAGCAACATGACTGACCAAACTTTCGAATCTCAGTTTCGGAAAATTCCAACAGTACCTTCCCTTTTGTTATCAGCACTATGGAACTCCCAAATTAGAATGCATCACACTATGAAATATGCAATGACCTCTATCATCCTATATTTCCTAGAAATTCCTACGTCTCTTAAGAAATCTTCTTACTATTTAAATGCCAATCTAAACAAATAAGCCTTTAAATAGTTATACATCAGCTCTTAAGCACCTAATTGTACTATATAAAGAGGATTATGCACTAATAAAAACAAGTACAAACATGTATAACCTCAGTTTGGTAACCGATACTACTATAGTCATACGTGACAATCAATTGGAGAGTAAAATTAAGTGAGTCGGTATCAAAATATACCACTGACTCTGAGTCACATCAAAAGGTAGTGGACTCGTATAGATCCTATCTCGCCCTATAGCAGGCATGGATGATATGCGATTTATTCCAAATAGCGAAGGAATACAAACCAATACCCATCATTACTAACATGTGGAGTCAGTAATGGGTACTTATCATGATCCAACAATTCCATATAAACAGAGCCAACACATTAATGTACTCAAACATTTATCTCGATCTAATAATAGACGTGGCCACTAATACAAAACCAATTCAATGTATGATCACTAATATTAGATCCATACTGCACACGACCACTACTATAATACCGATACAATTTATATAACTATATGTACCATAGATTGAACCCCCGAAGGTAGGAATCCATCATTGCCAATCAAATGCCATGCACTTAACTATCTCATATAATTAACCTATAGTCAATCGATGACTATAAGCAACAAGAAACCATCAAATAAGCAGATAATGATAAGTAACAATAACTATCATTCAAACTATCAAACATGCAAGAAACCAAATTAGCCATAGTAAAAAATCAGCCAGCATCAAAGTCAACCAACAGCGATAACAAAAACGATCAAATAGTAGCAAAAATAGCAACAGGCAATAGCAGCAAACAATAGTAAGAAAACACAAGCATTAGCAACAACAAAACAAGCAATAAAAAGCAACAAATAAGAATACAATAATGAAATATTTAAAATAGTCTACACCAACATGCTCGGTAACCATCAAGAGTCAAATGCGCATGTTGAACCATAAACTCTAATGGGTCCATCCATCATTCAATAGGAATAAATGCCTAAGTGATGCAACTCCTTTCATGGATATAACATACGAACAACTAATATACCTCCCAACTACGGAGGGGAAAAATCTATACGATATGCAGGAACATCGAGTCTCAAAACTCTTGAATAAATCCAGCAATCAATGCCTCAACTTTTATTTTCTTCCGGACAGAACTCATTCCCAAAAAGAGAAAATTATACTAATTAAATCATCGTTAAAAATGAAGATTTACAGTTGCTTGGGTTTGCTTGGGTTCAAACTCACCTTAACTTCACAATGTTAATAAGGATAATATACTAGGTGCATTAGAGCACTCGCCTAGGCAAGTGCCATCTTGTCACTTAGGAGATTATCCGAACCGCCATAAAACTTGTCAAGAAATCTTTCCCAGAACTATCCCATGTAATAATTACTGCACTAAAATTTTATAATTTCCCAAAGATCATTCCAATGACACGATACCCGTTTCGGTCCTTCATTTGCTTGCAAGATTTTTTTATTAAATTAGGATCGACCACCTGACTTCCTCCGTGCGAACATCGATCCGGTTCCTTGACCTGACTACTGAAATCTCCTGGCACAATCAAGGTCATGTTTTAGAAATCTCTCGGTCATCCAAAGAATCCGAATCAAGTGCTTGTCTATCAGAATCAAGTGAAAAACCTTATCCTAACTGGTGCAAATCACCTGAAAACTCTATGCTCGAACTATAAGTTAAGAATTGGCATGTGTCTGGACAAATCTTTAGAAAATATTCCCTTTGGAACATGGGATTTCTCCCATCGTGTAAGGTTTACTGACACAAAGGAAAACAATTATAACATGAACGAATTTAGACAATAGCTTATAAGTCATCCGCTCGGTATCTGCTCATTACTGCGCGTCCATCGTACCCTACCTGAATATAAATCCAAGTCACACTTGATCGACCGAACCCACACAACTTGAAAGCTAGTGCATCAAGTTTGAATTGTAATACTTCAGTCTCTTCACCTTAGTTTTGCAACTAAGGTGACTCATACAAGGTTTATCTCTACCAAAGAATTTACCTACTATGAAAGGTGTCAAGTTAGCCTGTCTACCAAGTAACTGGCAACAGATAAATATAGCGCTCAAGTGTCGGATGGAACATAAGTGAATTCCCAAAAATAGAGCATAGCTCGTTACTTAAGCTCCTTTCGATTTACATGAGCTGTAAGCCGCTAGGACCCAGTAGTGCCTGAAAGAAACAAGTCATCATCACTTACACACCCTTTGGAAATGTACGAAAATCCTTCTTCAAGTGATCAAGCCTATCGTAATTGAAGCACTTACGCTTCACTCCATCCAGATAACATTTCATAGCGAAATTCCTCTCATATGCCATAGGAGTGACATACTAAGCTAGCTATACTTTTTCGAACAAGCTCGATCTTCCTTGTATCATGGTCATTCTGGCTTGGTTAGAGTTTCGGTTGCTTTCCACTTTCTCTACTCCAAATGGAATCTTACGGGCATTCTCACAAAGGAGAGTCATCCCGAAGAGATGTTCGAAAGTGAATTATAATAAGAATAAGGCTAAGCAATGAACCCCCAACCAACTAATGCTTAAGACTAAAGGAAAATCTCTTTTCCCACAACAACTGAGTACCGACCAACTCAAACTCTAAAAACAAAAAGTTGAACCAGTAAACACTCCTTTACTAATAAGCTATCATGCTCGAAATGGATGGAATACTCAAGCTATACGCTATTCTGAATCTCAGAAATGAACTGAGAACTCAAAGAAATGCTTGAACATATTTCAAATCACAGGTCTTCTTATCATCTACAAAAACATTGCATCCTACCCAACCATAGTTTCCCTTCCCCAACTGCCGAGAAATAATCTCACTTATGAGAACATTCCCTAGACATATATCGATGGAAGTCTCTTCATGTATGTGTCCAAGACCGTGTCTCAACAATAGTCTCAGGACCTAGATATGGCTCCCCTCCAAGGCTAAGGAAATTTTGACACTGCTTCGAAGAGTCTAATGGTGGTGGAGTCAGAAATACTGATGCTTAAAGGGCCATGCCACTTCCGGCGCTAACCGCAATCAGATGGAAATGTTCACGAGTGACGGAATATCTTTTGCGGTAGCTAAATAGTCTCCGAACAAATCAGGCATCTCATCTAAACATACGCAGTCGTTCCTGTATTTTATCTGCTTATATGGATAGCCTGACGAAAATACCTTAACAGCTAGTGGTAGAAACAAATCAAGTTCAGAAGACAAGTGGTGTATACACTATTATATAGTAGAAAACATACAAGTATGCTCTCTCAACATAGACTATATTGATTAACTCGAAATTTTCTCCTTGGTCTGAATGTTGAGCCTAAGCTTTGATACCAACTGTAAATGACCCGCCTTTCGTAATACCTAAAAGTCGATGCCTTACAACATTGCTTACTTTCAAATATCACAAAAGATAAATTGTGAGGGTAAAAATTAGAATAAAACACTAAACTATGACATTGATAAGATATCACAACGAAATGACAACATATAATATACTAGATATACATGAAAAGAAATAGAATAACAATATATAAGAGACTGCACTAGTGGATAAAGGACAAAAAATATCAGTACAGAATAGTCAGAATACATTTACTCCAAAAGTAAGGAGTTCTGAATAAATATCTGATATAACAGTCTCGTATATAAATAATAGGTCGGTCATATACAATAAAATAGCAAGTATATGTATCTCAAAATGTTGATGTCATGCCTCCAAAATGCTCTAGTTGTGCACTCTTCTAGCTTATCTCCAAAAGCACCCGACTCCCGAACTACTCAATTGAGTACCCGAGAGTTGTCATGACATAAGCAGAAATAGGAAAAAACATGGGTCAGACATAAAGCTTGGTAAGAGGGGAACTATCTCAAAATATTGTATATTAAAACTATATACAAATAAACAGGAATAACAAAATCACATCTGGCCCTCTCTACAAATGTAGCTTAGGGGAAATCCGAACTACCTGTAAACAAGTATAGTAAATCCATCTTAAAAGCAGGGGATCAAACCATAACCTGCTCTTCTCCTATAACAACAAGTTAGCACAATATATCATTGCACTACACTAACCCAAAAACTACTAATAATATAATACCAATACACCATGATCAAACCATGACCCCAAACCCACAATCCCTACTACTAAGCTCTATAAGATACGCCCCAACGTGTATAGTCCTACGGCTAAAACCAAATAGGTATACCATAATGCATATGGTCGCTACTGCTAAGACTAAATCGTAGATGACTCACTGCTGGAGAACTCTATGTCGTAGTCCTTTATTATCGAAATCGTAGATGACTCGCTACTGAGGAACTACATGTCTCACCCCGCTATCATCATAAATCGTATATAACTCGCTACTGAGGAACTCTAAGTCACAGCCTACTATCATATAAAAATCTAGATTACTCACTGCTGGGGAACTCTATATCCCAGCCTACTATCATCGAAATCGTGGATGACTTGCTGCCAGAGCACTCCATTGTAACACCACTAATTTTTAATGACATTATTCAGGAGATTTAATTAGAACAAATTAAATAGAATAATGTACATAAGGAGATTGTGGTTGATTAATAAATATGTAGTGGTCGTGCTTATTCAAATTAAATGAACTTATAAATGGTTAAGTGTTGGCTAAAATAAACATAAGGGCTTTAGGGTAAATTGTCGCCTATGTTATCACCTTTATACGATTTCCCCTTAGTCATACACGTTCATTTTATCTCAAGCAAAATTTTAAAACATAAGAAAGAGCAAGGCCGACCATTAGGAAGAAAGAAGAGAAGAGAAAATCAAAGTAAAGCTTAGTATTCAAGCTAGAGGAAATCAATCTCAATCAATCTTCAATTTCCTTATCCAATCTAAGGTGAATAATAATCACTACATCTCTATTTTGTTTTAAATCACATATTTTCGGATTTAAGGGATAAATTCGTTTTTATGATATATTGGATGATGATATGCTTGGTTCATGATTTATTAGATTTAAACTAGGTTTTTTAAAAGAGTTTTGCACGGGTTTAGATCAATACCGAGATTAAATGATGTTTACATGTCATGGGAAAATTTTATATTATGAGAAACATGATTTTGGAGTTGGGTTTCAATTTTGAGAATTTTCCAAGCTATGGAAAGATTATTATGAATTTTCAAAGGAAAATATGGTTATTAAGGGTTATGAAATTATTTTGGACAATATATTGAGAATTTGGGTTTGAAATTTTGATATGTTAGATAACATGATTAAAGTGAATTTTTGGGGATTTTTACTAAGTGATTTAGTATGGAAATTAAATTATTTTGAAAGGAGGACCTAATGATTTAATTGTTTTGTTAAAAGGAAGAGCTTAATTGTTAAAAGTTATCATGTTTTTGGATCTGAGAAAATATGGAAAATATTAGCCAAATTATTTAAAAGTTTAAGATAGCCAATCAGATGTTTACATGTATGCAAGTTTGTTACAAAAAGTTTACTTTATTTGGTAAAACAGCCTTTTGCTCAGAAAAGGGGGTTCCGCCTTCTTTAGGAAGACCTTTCGATCCAGAGCTTCCACCTCCAACATAGTTGAAACCTTCTAGGTCGAAACCAGTAAACCAATACATATGGTATCATTCTGATGGTATGTAGTGGATTGGAGAAAGGTGGAAGGTAGGGTGTCGAAGGGTAGCTTTCGAAGGGGTTGGTTCCTTTGTTTATGTGGTTTTGAAAGAAAAGCGCTTGCCTGTTTATAAAGGGGTTTCGGCTTAGTCGAAACCTTTGGTTGCGAAAGGTATTTCAAAAGAAGGTTTCAAAAGAGAGCTACCGCCTTTGTTTTAAAGAAGTAGCATGTAACGACCCGTAAAATTTAATGGTTTTAAAAGTATATTTAACTGGAAATTTGTGAAATTTTAAACAATAAAATTTGAAATTAAAAATTTATTAACTGGAATACATCTATTTTAATATAGCAACTGGTAAATTTTCATCTGATAATATTGAAGTTTATTTTCCTGTGAAATTTCATTTCAAATCAAACCGGTTAATAACAGTGAATTTAAAAGTTTTCCGAAACCAAAATATGTCAACAGGAGAAAATTTATTCAGATTATTCTGAATCAGACTGCGAAATTCGTTTTCCAAATTTGGACTTCTACTGCTCCGTTTATCTTAATTCTGGCCAAATAGCAGCATTTCTGGTACCAATTATCGACTTTTGATCGGAAGATCGTACCACTAATATCTTTATACCGTTTTGATCCTCTCGTCGTGCTGATCTCAATGGTATATTTATTTCTGTATTTTGAAATCTGGTACACTACGGAAACAATAAAATGTTCGTTGTATCGGTACCATATATTTGCAACCGTTAGCTTTCTTGTTTTCCAGACTTTGAAACGTGAAGCCCACGCAATATAATAAATTGCTTTAATAGCTTCTCAATAAATGTACAGCTGTCCCATCGTTTCAATTTATATTTACAGCGGTACGTTTCAGTGCCTCTCTCTCTTCCTTCCGTTCACACCTTTTGTTTTCTAGAAACTATATTATCAACATATATAAACGGTCTCCTTCTATTTTTCAAGCTTTTTCTTATTTCCAAACCCCCTCAACAATGAAACCCATCTGCCTGGAACCCATCACCAAGCCCATCGCCACTACCCTTCACCAAACTCGAACCGCCCTTGCTCCTCCCCAGCCTACCTCCTTCCCCCTTGCAACCGCTCGGCCATGCTTTCACTCGCCTCGAAGCCACCAAAGCCCTCCACTCCAGCCCTCTCTTCTCCACCGAGACAGTGCCCTCCTGCCCTCGCCACTATCCCGTGCCTCCTTTCAGCCTGACAATCGCCATCAAAACCCCACGCAACCTTGCTTCCACCAAAACCCAACCGGAACACCCACGCGGGCCTGCCAATCCCTGTCACAACCGAACAGTCTACATCCCCTCCAATAATTGTTCCCTCCTTCATCACCAACTCGGCCCTCCTCCTTCTCACGAGTGGCTATTTTATATATAGCATAAGTGTTATATGTGGGTAATGAGTTACAGTTATATATAGTATTATATTATGATAAAAGAAGTGTAGCTTTATGTAGTTATATGGAATTTTGTTTTTCCAGTACTATATATATTGGTTATAGTATTTAAAGTACAGGATTATATATATAAGTTTACAGTGTTACGTAGTATATATAAAATTATATAAGTTTATATTATTTCTATTTGATATATAAGTATACAAGTTGTAGTCCTGTTTATATAGAAAAGCTTTTATAAGTTGTATTCGAAATGTTGTATATACAAAGCTAGACAGGTTGGATATAACCTATATTTATGCATGTAAGTTTTACTAAATATGTATGTCTGGTCACGTGATTTTGAATGTATATATATTTTGCAACCGTGTATATATACATAATATTTTGTTAGTTGCTGTGAATGACTTAGTTAATATGTTGTGTTATAATGTGTAAATTTATATTTGTATGGGTTTTAAAATGAAAGTATAATCTAGTCCTGGGCTTATGATTTATTACCTATATATTAGTTACACCTGTTAGATTTTATAAAGTATGAATATAATAGTTGCTATATTTTTTACGTATGTGAGTTATATACTGGTATATATATAGGTTATAGTAAAATATATAAGTCCACAGTATTTTATGGTAGTAAAGAGTATTTTTTTTTTCTTTTTTATGGTAGTATTTTATGGTAGTAAAGAGTATATATATATATATATGTCCCGCTTCAGTTTTTAAAGTTTATAAAATCATAAAGTTGTTATAATGCGTAAGTTATATTAGTGTTATAATGCATAGCACTTATTACATTGGGTATCACTGTTCACAATTTGTTCCGTGCAGATTATTTTCCTCTTGCCTTATGAGCCTGCATTGTTTTTTTTTCATACTGTTTAATGACCACCAGCCATATGGGTTTTCAATGCATTAGTTAGTTTTGATTTTAATACAGAACATACAGCTGGGTCCTCGTAAGTTATATTAGTTCCAGTATTTGAGACGTTGTTTACAAATATAAAGGATTTATATAAAGTTTGTATGTTCAATGTACAAGTTTTAACAGTCTACATATACATTTAATATAGCAACTATATATGTATATATGTTATACCTGTTGAATCTGGCTTTATAATTTGGTTTCAATTATTGTATATATGTAAGTGTATATGCTAGTCCATAGATTTGCCTATATGTAAATATAAATACACAAGAGTTTGGTGTTCACAAGTAGATTAATGTTTAAATTTAAAATGTGTCTAAAATGTATGAATTTGAAATTATATATATATATATTCATTTTATAAAGAGTGTTTTAAAGATTTAATGTTGATTTTATAATAATAATAACAATATATATATTCTGTTATATCAAGTCAATTTGATTGTTCTCATCGGCTTTTTCAGCTCCGTTCGTTGAATTCGTGCCAATCTTAACTTGCTTTGGAATTCGTGCTTGGATTCGTAACCCATCCCATTTTCTCTCATCTCTAGCCTCGAAAGGTGAGCAATCACTCACGATTAACGTTCTTTTATTTATTAAATTTGATTTCAATTGAAACGACAATTGAAATATGCTGCTGTAGTTATTTAAGTTGTTATATATGCTATTATCTGTAACTGTTCACCGGTGGGATATGACACCATATCCCGTTGTTCTTATTCTATTGTTATTGATGATGTGTGCCTGTTGTTTTATTTTATATTATCTGTTATCACTCTGCAAGTTCCCTGTTAGTATAGAATTCACTATGGGTTGAAATGATACATACCCGAACGGACTTTAGAATAGGAGAAAATCGTTATGGGTTGAAATGATAAACCCAAGCGTTTTTCATTTGAATTGAAATTGGGATTACGGGTCGAAATGATATCTACCCGTATATATTTAAATTTCAGATTGAAATGATAAATATCCGTATCACTTAACCATATGATAGATATATATACAAACACCGTTGGTCCATATATATAAATATTTTGAAATTGAATTCTATGGTTTTGGAAAGAAATATATGGTTTTAACAAAATGTTGATTCTTAAAATTTTATATACAAATGGAAATGATATATAGATTTAATAATGATATTTAATTTAATTAAGATGGATTTAATACATATAATATGTTAAGTATAAAATTTATATTTTAAAATAGATTTTGGTAAAAATTTGAATAAGTTAAGGTTAGGAAGATAATTTGAATTTAGTTGAAATTGATTCAATAAAGAATTTTATTTAATTAAACCAATTTAAAGCTTATTGAAATTGGGATTTAAGATATGATTTATAACTTGAGTTTGATTTAAATAATTAAATGAATATTTCTTGTTTAAATATATTTAAGGAAATACTTAGTAAAAATGAAATTTAAGGCTGGTTAAATGATATTGAATTTATTAAGTGAATATTCCTTGATTAAGTAATAAATGAAGTTAAACCAGGAGTTATATGAAACTGTTAAATTTAACTTTGAAATTTGTTGAATATTAAAGCTTTGAAATATATTGAAAATAAAGGGTATATTTAGAACTGAATTAAATTGAAGAATTGAGCTTTGAATAAATTTGAATTTGGAATTTGAAGTTGATTTGAATCGATTTGCGAGACTTGAGGAAATTTTAAATACTTCACTTTTTAAATCATTTAATATATATACTATTATGGAAAATAGATATATTTGAAATGAAATGATATTTGGGTTTTGAAGTATAACTTAAATTGAAATGACCACGGTGTTATAATGTATATTTCCACCTTGTAGATAGTTCTGAAGATCCTTAGAGGATGGTTATCCCAAACATCCTTTAAGTTACTTGTATTTCAGTTGATATTTCACTTGAGTTGGATTTATTGATATAAGAATGTTAATCCTGACTCGAGTGTTTTGTGTTTTGCTTTACGCTCGGGTCAGATTGAGTGATACAGCATTTGAGACTCACCCTTGGAGTTTGGAGCTTCATTTGGAGATCCAACTATCGATTCAGCTTTCAGCTTTCTAGTTGATTTGTTCAGAGAGGTCATCTATTCGTACTGAAGACTTCACTGTATTTGAGATATTCTGTTGTATTTTATTTTAACTCTGATGTTTATATAGTAGCTTCATGAACTACTATTTTATCTATTCCGCTGCGTATTATTGTATTACTCTGTGTCTGTGATTCTGTGATTGATTTATTTATTGTATATCCTGAGTTTTGCCAAATTTAAATTAACAATCTGATATTTTGAATTATTCAAGTCAGACATGTATGGATTTATTGTCGATTTGAATGGTCCAAAATACCGGGTCGTTACAGTTGGTATCAGAGCTTTGGCTCTAGGCGAAACTTAGCATATATTGTAAATTTATTTACAAAATCACTTTCGTTCGAGTCTAATCTCTTCCTTTTGACTCGATTTCCTTTGAACTTTGGAACGTCCCCTACGGTTCCAAAATTCATTCTTGTCTCTCTCTATTGGTATTCTTTTGATTCTGGAGTATCCTATAACTCCACTTCGAATAATCTCTATAAGAATAGGCGATCCCGCCGATCTTTGAATGTTTTGTAAAAGGGTGGAACTCCTTTACAATAGGCATTGATTCACCGGAGATTAATATATCCCTCGGTTTTGATGTTGCCATCTCTTGTTATGCCGAATTCTATCTCTGGCGATCGAATGTTGATTTGCCTTAGATTTCCGCATCGATTATATTCTTAAAGTCTCGGTTGACCCGGTTAAGGTCGCCCGCGATTTATATAAGTGTATCCATCTACTGTTTTGTAATTAATTGTCTCATCTTCGTTCGAGCCTATCTTCGAATCAGAATCCTATTGATTAGAGTCCCTCTAAGTTGAATTTCTATCTTTGTTTTGAAATCCATTCTTGAACCATCCTTTGAAAAATCAGGCTTGTTTATATTTTAGAAATTGTTTTCTATATCGAAATTATTATATTCTATATATAAAAGTGAAATGTTTTCGATAAAGATTATAAACCCTTTAAAAAAAAGAATTTGATGTTTCGAAAGGATTTGTAATTTTGAAAAAAACTATATAAGAAATTTGATTTATAACTGAAGGATTTTTAATTTGAAATTTGAGAATTGAACTCCGGTATTTTGAAATTGGTTTTAAGATTTTGAAATATATAATAATAATATGATTTAAAAGTATTTTCCGAATAAGAAATGTTTCAAATGATTTTAATGAGTTTCGAATGATTTCGAAGAAATTCCAAAAGAAGTTTGAGAAAATAGAAGTCCAGAACTCACTTATGTCGCTGGAAAATAATTTCGGTGATGAGTGCACGCATCATCGACATTGATTTTCGAGTTTCAGAGTGAGGGATAGGCCACTCTAGTAGCATTGCTATGCGAGTGATTTTGCGAAACCAATTTTGATTTCAAATTCCGAAGAAAGATTTGATATTCGGAAGATATATATATATATATATATATATATATATATATATATATATATATTTGAAATGATTTGAAGTAAGCCGGTGTTCAGTTCTCGTGTTTCGAATTTGATATAAACCTATCTTTTGAAATTGATTTACTGATTTGTTGTTGATTTCCAACTCTTGAATTTTAAAATGATTTCTTCAACTATTTTGAAGGTTCGAGCACTTCCAAATCAAGGTTAACTTTTCAAAGCTAAGAAATTTTGAAGGGTATAAAATATATGAGTTTGGTATGTATGTTAAAGTATGTAGTAATATGGTTTAAATAAGTTGAAACTGTTTTGTTAAGTAAATGAATAAGGCAGATTTTAAATTCTTCTAATATGAAATTATTATGACAGGGTGTGAACTTAAACTAATAGGTTAATAGTGACCTTAGAAACTATAATTATGACAGGGTGTGAACTTAAACTAGGGATAGGAAATCCAAAATGTTTTATATATGCATATCATCATAATATTTTGGAATGTATGTTTTGAACCATTGTGGATGCAGGAGCACAATATATGGTTTTATAAAGGTTTTAGGATACCAGTGAGGGGAAAAATCGTTCCGCTAAGCGGCGTGGTCCCACTGGATATCTAAAAGGATTGAGATGTTAGATTATTATTCATACAAGACTTTATGTCTGACTCGAAGTTTTTGTTTTCCCCTTAAAATCTTGGGTACTCAGTTGATTTTGAGTAGTTTGTGGTTTAGGGTTTTCAGGTCTCTTATTAGACGAATAAAGCTTCCGGAGGCGTGCAGGAGGCAGTTAGTTATTCAGAGTTATCTTTTTCCGCTATGTATTTTGGATGTAAAGGCAGATTTATTAGCCTTATTATATACTTTGATCAACCAAGGGGGCATCTTCATATGTCGCTCTTGGCGTATGTGTAATAATTATATTTTGCTGAACGTGGTTAACGTTTTTGGGATTATGTAATGAACATCAAATGTTTTGAATGGAATGTGGAAAAGTGTATTTGATTTGTTAAAAATTTTCCATTTTCGTGTGATCTGTGTATCAATGAATCTAGCACCGTCGTATTTGGTCGTCGAAGATTAATAACTATGGATAACTACAGCATCAGTAGCTGTTAGTTTTGGGCCTTCAAGTAGGGGGATGTTACATCTATGTCCTAACTCGTTATCATCACAAATCATATAGGATCGCCACAAATGGCTCCAATCGCCACAGACTAAACCCATCGGACAACTCTAACAAAACCCATACTAATCCAAATTGCATTCAGAATAGAACACATAACCCCAATGCCATAATACTCTCCCGGTATATCCTCCCGATCTATATAAATATCTACGGTTTTAGGAACACATGCCGAGGTGGGTCCCACGTGGGCCCTAAATTCAAAGTAGTCAAAAATATATCAAACTATCCCAGATGGTAGCCCTCGGAAAATTATGAACATTGGTTCAAACGGTGCCTCAATCCAAGTCTGTAATACCCCTATTTTTAATAACATTATTCAAGAGATTTAATTAGATTAATTAAATAGAATAGTGTAAATTGTTAAGTGATAAGGGGATTGAGTTAAATATAAATTGGCCGTGCTTATTAATTTAAATGGGCTTAAGAATGGTTTAAAAGTTAACTAAAATATATAAGGGCATAGTAGGAATTAACCATGCAGAACCTTTACGCTTATATATATGAGTACTTAGGCCATTCGTGTTCATTACCATTTTCACAAAAATAAAAATGTAAGCAAAAGGAGGAGAAGCCGACCATTAATAAGAAGAAAAGAAAGAGAAATTCAAAGAATAAGTTAAAGAATTAAAGAGGGGAAATCAATCTTGCCTCAATCCATTTTCTTTATCAAAGATTAAGGTGAATAATAATTTATATCTTTATTTGTTTAATATATGTTTCAGATTTAAGTTTAAATTCATATATATATAATGTTTGATGATGATATTCTTGAATTATGGTTTATTTAAATTTAAACAAGATTGTTTAAATGATGGTTCATACGGTTTTAAACCAAAACCATGTGATATTGAGGTTTAAATGCCATGGAAAAATTTTATGTCATGCAAACCATGATTTTAGAGTTGGGACTTAATTTTTATAATTTTCCAAGCTATGAAAGGATTATTATGAATTTTTAAATGAAGATGTAGCACGTTGGTTGAAAATTTATTTTAGAAAAATATATTGATAATTTGGATCTGAAATTTGATGTAACGACCCGTAAATTTTAGATAATTTTATTTGTTTTATTAATATAATTAATTTAAATTTTGTGAAATTTTAAACAATAGAATTTGGAAATAAAAAAAATTAATATTTGGAATACGACTGTTTAAACATAGCAGATGTTAAATTTTTATCTGATAATATGGAAGTTTATTTTATTGTGTAATTTTATTTCAATTTAAATCAGTTAATATTTGATGATAATAAAATGTTTTCCAAACCTGAATATTTTTATATAGAAAATTTGTAAATCATCTTCTGAGTGAGACGGCATATTTTGTTTCTTCAAATTTTGATGGTTATTACTCCGTCAATCTTATTTTCGACGAAATAACATCATTTTCGTTCCGATATCGACTTTTGTTGGATGACCGTACCACTGATATCTGTATACCGTTTTGATCGTCTCGTCATGCTGATCTCTGCAGTATATTCATTTCTGTGTTTTGAAGTCCGGCTCACTGCGGGGTTGATGAAACGATCTGCAATATCAATATGGTTTCGAACATTTTAAATTTCTTTTGACTATTCAACTTTCACCATATATCAATCCAAAAGCCATCAGCTATTAATATTTTCTGAAATTCAACCGGTGACTTTAAATGTTCCTAGCCTCAATTTATTATTTTGGTTCGTTCCACATTCTCCTGGTTCCATTTATTCCTTCTCTTTCCTTTTCATTTTTTTGTTCTTCATCAAAACAAAAAAATATTTCAAAGCCTGCACCTTCGTCTCTTCCTTCTAGCGCAACTCCACCTCAGGCCTTCCTCTTCCTCAAGCCTCCCATCCCATTCGAGCAACCACCACCACCTTACCTCCTCCTCCTACATCTGTGCCCACGTCTTCCACTCCTGCCGCAACTGCCGAGCCAAAGCACACGTCCCAAAGCCAGCCGAGATCCCGCTTCCCTCTCTCCTCTACAGGCCAAGCAGCTATCGGTTCTCATGGCCCTTCATCCTCCGGTAGCTCAACCAATAGGTATTGCTTTCCTCTACCTCTATAGCCTCCGGCCGAATATATATTGTAAGTGGTATAATATATATTACTGTTTATAATATATATTTATATGAGTCTGGTTGTATCAGCATATTATATTAGTAGTGTAGATATATACCTATGTTAGTTATACTATATATATGGGTATTATACATATATAGATTCTAAAATTTCATGTATATAGCTTGTATACATCTGTTTATATATATTAATAGTATATAGAGATATATTTATCCATATGTATGTTTATAACTGTTGACAGTTGCAATGTATATATATAATACGTTTTATTTTAACTGTTGATAGTTTACATGTATATATTTATATTTATAAAATAGTACAGATCTATACTTGGACTATATATATGGTTTGATTATACAAGTTATATAGGTTGCATGGACTTTCGAATATGATATTCATCTTGGCATATATATATAAGTTTATACAATTTATATGTTTTATATTAATTCAGTATTGTACTTGGTTTGAAGCAGTTTTATATATATTAGTATACAATGATTTGAATGCAATGTTTGTATATATTCTCAAACTATATATTACAGTGATATATACGAAGTTATGTAAGTTATATGTTTTAATATATATATATATATGGTACGATACGTATGTAAGAAATTATATATTTACTAAACATTGTATTTTAAAGGAAGTATATATATTTGTCTCGTTATATCTTATGTACATTTTGTTATTATATAAATGTTATATATGTAGTTGTGTACATTTTGTGTTCTTATATATATACTTTATATTTTGATACGCAGTTTGTTTCTATATTATGTTATAATTGTTACAGTAATATATTTTATAAAACTCTTATATATATATTGGTTATATCTGTCATATGTTATATAAACTAAGCTTATATAAAGCTGTTTAATGTATATAAAGTTTTATATCAATTCTAGTCTATATATAAGTTGTGTGTAGGCTATATTGTAGGTTATATATAGATATATAATATAGCTTAGTATAGAATGGTATAGAGTTCTATGTTAGTTTGCATATGTTTACAACATATATTTGATTATATGTCTAATTAACAAAACTTAACATATATATATTTATGCATTATGTTTAAGTGTTATTTGATAAATTTTGAAAAGAAATAATAAAGGTTATTCAAAAAATTTATATGTGTTTCAAAAATTTAACAATGGTTTACGATATAATATATATATATATATATATTCTACTATGGTATGTGTTTAAATTAAATAATGGTTTTAGTTTGTATGTATCCACTTATATATTTGTTCTATCGAATCATGTTCCATCGTGCCGTACTTTTTCTCGCCAATATCTAAATTTGTCGCACTAGTTTTCGATTGTTGTATCTGTATCCGGGCCTGTGTCATCTTCTAGTCTCTCTAGCCTCGAAAGGTGAGAAATCACTCATGATTAACGTTCTTTTATTTATTAAATTTGATTTCAATTGAAACGACAATTGAAATATACTGTTGCTAGTTATTTACATTGCTATATATATATGTTGATATCTGTATCAGTTCACCTGTGACATTCTGACACCATTATCTATTATTTATTGATGATATATGCATGTTATATTATTATCATATTTGTTATCACTCTGCAAATTCCCTGTTAGTATAGAATTCACTATGGGTTGAAATGATACATACCCGAACAGACTTTAGAATATGAGAAAATTGTTATGGGTTGAAATGATAAACCCAAGCAATTTTCATTTGAATTAGATTTGGGATTGCGGGTTGAAATGATATATACCCATATATAAATTGCGGATTGAAATGATAAATATCCGTATCACTTGACCATAGGATAGAGAATTATATACAAACACCGTTGGTCTATATATAAATATTTTGAAAATGATTTCTATGGTTTTGGAAAGAAATATATGGTTTATATATAAATATTTTTTGGCAAAGCCAACGGGGTTAACTGGTCCCCTACCAGTTTATTGCAAAAACAATAAATGTTACAGCAGAAACAGAGAGTGAACAAAGAAAAGAAAAACAACAACAAAAAAAAAGCAAAACAGGGCTCATTCCCAAAAATGCAGCAGATCTGGAGTGAAGACAGTATGACAATACTTCATTTGACAATAAGTACCATTCTTAACTTCATGCCAAAGCTCATCCCAGTTCTTTCTTTTATTTTCAAAAAATATTGCATTTCTTTCTCTCCATATGACTGTCATGTAAATTTTCATGCAAACAGCAAGCAACCTACCCACTTCATTTTCCTTCTTAGCAGTAGTGTAGAAAACATCCCAAACATCACCAGAGTTAGCAGTATGAAGGTTAATACCAGATGTTAAACCAATTCTATGTAAAAGATAAAGAAGTGCAGGGCATTCAAAGAAAATATGTTGAGGGGTCTCTTCAAAACGGTCACAAAACAGGCATTTCAGAGGGCATCCCATGCCATATTTGCTCTGAACATTTCTAGTTAGCAAGGCTTGGTTTATAACTTTCCATAGCATCAAGTTATCTTTAGGTTGAGAATCAGAAGACAAGATAACAGTGCTCCAGATAGATGCAGGCAATGGAACAGAGGTACTGACATAATTGTAGACTCCTTTAATAGAATGTGGCTTCATATCCCATACCACAATGTCATATTGAGTTGCAGGGAAGAAAAGGTGCTGCATTTCATTCCACAGTTGCCTTATGTATTGGTTACTATTGTATGGTAGCACAATTTTTCCATCATGAATGTAATCAATTGCCTTAGCATCAATGTGTATACCAGACTGCATAATCTGATTATAGTCACACATTGATGAAAAAATAAGGCCTTTACTGACCCAGGGATCATGCCAGAAACTGACAGTAGAATTAGCCTTGACAGGATAAAGTATCATAGGAAGGAAAACATCTCTATATTTCAATATATTTCTCCAATTCCAACTACTAGTCATAGGATTAGCCATGCACCAAAAATACTTATTTTTAATATTGTAATGCCAAGCCCAGTCTACCCATATACTATCTCTCTTGTTGATTAGATCATCTATGTGTTTACTTATTGCTGCTATATTCCACTTCCTGACATCAATAACCCCAAGACCACCCATATTCTTAGAGGCTTCAAACTTAGAAAAGGAACAAGGCAACAGTTTCCTATTATGAATGCTTCCTGTCCAAAAAAATCTGTTCATAGCAGACCTAACTTGTTGCACTAGCTTGACTGGAAGAATCATAGCTCTAGCCCAGTAAACAAGGGAGGAAAAAACAGTAGATTTAATCAGTACTAATCTACCACTCTAAGACAGTTCCCTATTTTCCCAAGCATTCATAACAGAAGTGATTTTGCTGTATAGAGGAAGACAGTCAACTTTAGATATTCTTTTTGTAATTAATGGTAGACCAAGATACTTCATATCAGTGTCCATGGAAGAGAATCCAATGTGTCTTTGTAAGGTAGTTGCATGAGCATCACTAACTCCAGATACCAACATAGAAGATTTGTCTTGATTTATTTTAAGACCAGTCATTCTATAAAATTCTTGCAATGCATCAGAAATAGCAGTTAAGGAAGGAATCTCAGGCTTTGTAAACAACATCACATCATCAGCAAACATTATTGAATTAACATGTTGTTGTTCACACTTAGGGTGGAACTTAGTTGACTTCTGAAAATAACTTTGTTGGAGAATAACAGAAAAAACTTCCATAACAAGCAAGAATAAGTACGAAGATATAGGATCACCTTGTCTAATTCCCTTACTACTTCTAAAATTACCCACCAGTCTACCATTAATAACAACAGAGAAAGATGGAGTGGAGATGCACACATAAATCCAGGAGACAAATGTTTTAGGAAAACCCATCTCAGCCATAACCCTAACTATAGAAGACCAGTGAATGGTATCATATGCCTTTGATATATCAATTTTAATTGCTGCAGCAGTGGGTACCTTATTTTTACCATAACCTTTCAGTAATTCTTGAGCAAGAAGAAGATTATCAAGAATACTCCTCATTGGAATAAAAGCAGCCTGATTTTTTGAAACAACAGAGGGAAGTACTTTAACTAAACGAGTAGCAAGTATTTTAGATATACATTTGTATACAACATTACAGCAAGAGATAGGTCTGAAAGAGGAGACACTAGTTGGAGGATTGACTTTGGGAATAAGTGCAATGTTAGTACTATTAACTTCACCTAACAACTTACATTTGTTAAAAAAATTGTGTATGGCTCTATAGAACTCATTACCCAACACACTCCAAGTAGAGATAAGGAAAATCACATTTAAGCCATCAGGCCCTCCTGATGATTGTCGATTCATAGAGAAAAGGGTTGTCTTAATTTCCTCATCGGTGACAGGGCTAATAAGTGTTGCAGCTTCCAGGGAAGAAATACATGGAAATGCTAGAGAAGATATGAGATCAAGATCAGGAATAAAACCATCAGAGTTACCAAGCATATTTGAGAAATAGTCAATGAAAGCCTTATCAACAGTATCTGCAGTTGAATAAAAGGAACCATGTTCATCAAAAATGCTATAAATGTTCTCTCTTGCATGCTTAACCTTTATAGAATCATGAAAAAACTTGGTGTTTTTATCTCCTTCAGCAATCCATTTCTTATGCAGTTTTTGTCTCTTCATGCTAGCCTCCAAGTACAATGCTTTATTCACCTCTGTAAATAGTTTAGTTTCTTCTTCAGCAGCTTGAACATCAAGAGGGTGCTCCATCATGTATTCCTGTTGTTTCTCCAGTTTTTCCTTTAAGCTAGTAGACAGCAGGCAACCAAAGCCAAATGTTGAGGATGCCCACAATTTTATCTCCTGCTTAATACATTTTAGCTTCCTGCAAAACTTATACATAGGGTTACCAAAACATGAAAAATCAGAGCTGACTTTAGAAACTAGAACAAGGAAATGTTCATGCTTAGCCCAAGCATTAAAAAATTTAAAACTTCTCTTTTCCTTTTTAAAATGGAGACCAAGAGTTAAGATTAAAGGGGAGTGATCAGACATTATAGGTTGAGGGAGGTAAACAGAAAGGGAGGGCCAGTGAGAGATAGCTTGAAAGTTGCAAAAGGTGTGATCAATAGTAGTGAAAGTACGTATACCACTTCGACTTCTATTGTTCCATGAATACTTAGCTCCAGATTTGTTAACCATAATCAAGTCAGATTCATAAACAGCAAGGTTGAGAGGATCAAGATCATTTGATGAAAGAGGAGTTCCACCAGATTTGTCACTATATTCATAGTAGGAGTTAAAGTCACCTAACACAATCCAGGGATGGGTGGATTGTCTTAGGGGAGGAAAAGCATTAAAAAAAATTTCCTGGAGTTGACAGAATTGTCAGTATAAACAAAAGTAGTGTAGAAAGAGGAAAGGGTTTGTGTTTCAAGGACATGAAAGTGGATGTATTGCCTTGTTGTTAGAAGGGGGGAAAGAGTTAATACAGCAGGATCATAGATAACTAGAATCCTACCATAAGAGGCAGTATCAAGATTATGATGAAAAGTCTAGGTTGGATTGATATAAGAAACAGCTTTAGTTGATAAAGATAAGTTTAGTTTAGTTTCGAGAAGACCAAAAAGACAAATATTGTACTCAGTAATAATTCTTTTCACCTGATCAAGTTTCAAGTTACTGTGAGCTCCTCTGAGATTCCAAGATGCAATTTTTTTAAACATAAAAATTATTGAGGAAAGGATGCAATATTTCTTCTCTTAGCAGAAAGAGATCTTGTTTCTATTTTCCTGAGAGTCTGAGTTCGAGGGGAAAGAGGTTGGGAACAAGTTTGGGAGTTGGAATGGTCAATAGGAGGAACTGTTGAAGATTAGATTTTGGCAATACTTGCTGGCCATCCTGGCAAGTCAATAGAAAAGTTGTAGAGTGTTGGGACAGAAGCTTGTGCATCCACAGGGTTTACATGCATGGAAGTTATTAATTGTGTTACTTGTTGCTCAAAAGAATTGCACCAGTCTTTATCCATTTCTGTTACATGAGTATCAGAGAGATCTTTCACTACATGTTTTCTAATTCCAGAAGCATGGCAAATTTCTGAGGTGTTTGTATCGTTAGAAAGCAAGTTTTGATCTTCATTAGTTGATATTAGATCATTATTTACATATTCTTTACCATCAGTAGTAGGAGGATTGTTTTTGTGACCACCATTGCTTTGTTCCTTACTATTGTCTTCATTTGTTATTTCACCTTCCTCTTCATCAATCATTTCCAGTAAGTCAGCCTCATCCACTTCAGAGTGCAGCAGGTGGAACTTATTTTGTGTGGAAACAGAACTAGCCTGATCACCACTTGGATATTTATGCACATCATAATTCACAATTTTAATTTTCCCACTTCCATCATTCTCAGAGACTAATTTTCCTCCTTGCATCTTCAACACATTTACTCCCACATCTTCACTCATGTTTCTTCTTTTATCCTTGTTCTTATTGACTTTTTGCCAAACTTGCTTAACTCTTTCTTGTTTCTCATTTATTTTCCCCTTTTTCATCTTATTCTTTTTATCATCACTAAGTTTCTGTTGTTCATTAATTGCACATTGCTCAACAATTTCATCACTTTCATATTTCTTGCAATTTTTAATCAAGTGCCCAAACTCTTTACAAAAAGTGCAGATTTCCAGTTTACATAAGTATTCTACTTTCACAATTTGTTCAGTACCATCAAGCAACATCACAGAGAAGCTATCCAGACGTTCATTGTTTGGAGTTACTTCAACTAAACATTTAGCAAAGGATATACGCTCAAATTTTTCAGTTGAAGCATCCATACAAAGAAGCTTACCAACTCTGGCAGTTAACCAATTAATACCCAAAGGAGACCATGCATATAATGGTATATTTGATAGTTTTATCCACACAGGTACTGCTTTTATACTACTACAGCTATTTCCTATATTTTCATCCCACGGCTTCACTATGAATAACTTGTTTCTCATAACAACTGGATCTGATTCAGAGATTCTTTTCCTATCATCGTCATTACTAAACTTCAACAAAAGCAGGAAACCATCAGATTTTACAGTAATGGACCCAGCAAGCTTCCATGCATGCTTGAGATAATACAGAACAGTTGAGTACGGTAGTGGGTTATCAAGGAAAAACCCAACAAGCTAATCACACCACAAAGAACTACCTGCCTTAACAACTTCAGCAGGTGGCACAATAGCTTCTCCTTGAAATTCTAGATGAATATCACGTGGCACATAGGTGCCAGCATTGTTAGGTCTTGCTTTGAATAGAGAGTTCCAAGCTAGAGGAAGTTTAGGAAGAGGAAGAGTTGACATGGTAGGTTTAAAGAGTTGAGGAGGTGAAGTCTTAGATGAAGCAAAGACAGGAGGAGGAGGGACAAGTTCAACACTGTCAGAGGGATGAGCAACAGAAAAAAAGATTGGCAGAGGAAGATTGATGGAACAGAGATTGGCAGAGGAAGTATGGGTGGAACAGAGGGAGGTACGAGAATTGGAGAGGAAGGACAAGGCTGAAGAGATGATGGTGGATGGGATGGGTCAGCGGGAAAGGAAAGAAAATTTGGTGCGGTCCCTGTTATTAAAGAGAAATAGATTGAATTAAAACTTTGGGGCCATGGATACTTTGTATTCCATAGCCTTCGGTTAGCCGGTTTTATAAGTGGCCGTGCACTATGTCTCATTATTGTGGCCGCTGGGTATCGAACCGGTGCCACTACAACACAATGTAGCAACTCCACTATGTCTTAACCACTGGACCACTAGAGCTTGACAAATATTTGGGGCCATGGATACTTTGTATTCCATAGCCTTCGGTTAGCCGGTTTTATAAGTGGTCATGCACTATGTCTCATTATTGTGGCCGCTGGGTATCGAACCGGTGCCACTACAACACAATGTAGCAACTCCACTATGTTTTAACCACTTGACCACTAGAACTTGACGGTTTATATATAAATATTGATCTTAGATATTATATAAATGTTAATTTATATATAGTTAAATTCTTAATTTTAAGCTATGTATAAATTTGTTTTAATATAAAATAAGTCTAATAATAAAGTTGATTTTATTAAAATATAATTTGGTTAAGTATTTATTTAAATCAATTTTATATAGAGTTGTAATAATTTTTAATAAATTAAGGTTGGAAAGATAAATTTGAAATTGATTCGAAATTATATTTATTTAAGAATTATACTTAAATAAGTTTAATTTGAAATTTATTAAATTTGAAATTCTAAAGATATGATTTTATAACTTGATTTTTGATTTAAAGTGATTTAAATGAATATTTTGAGTTTAAATAAATTGAAGGAAATATTTAGTTTATTATAATTTAGAGGTTTTTTAAATGATATTGGATTAATTAAGTGAATATTTCAAAATTTAAGTAATAGTAAAGTGAATTTGATATATATGTGAAATTATCGAATTTGGTTTTGAATGTTGATTATTTAAAGCTTTGAAATATATTGAAATTTAAATGGTTTATTTGTGGTTCAAATCGGTATTTCAAATCGATATAACTTGAAAATGTTTAATTGAATTGGAATTGAAATTGATGATTTAAATTTGATTAAATTTGAATTTGGAATTCGAATTGATTTGAATCGATTTGTGAAAGTCGAGGAAACTATTTTATTATATAAAGTATTTTAAATTATATTTAAAACTATTTTATATTATTTTATAAACTATTTTAATATAAACTATTTTAATTATTTTAATATATATATATTGTTTTAACCTACAACTATTTTATATAAATTATTTTATTTTATAAACTATTTTATTATACACATCTAAACGGTTTAAGGGAAAACGCTATAATTTAAAAGTGTTATGATTTCCAAAATGCTATAATTTCAAAGTGTTATGATTTCCAAAATGCTATGATTTCAAAGCTGTGATTTCCAAAGTGTTTTGATTTGAAAGACTATGATTTCGAAAGCGTTATAACTTTGGAAAGTGATTTTTGGAAATGGATATATTTGAAATGGAAATGATATCGTATTAATTTGGTTTTTGAAATGAAAATGATATTTTGTTTTTGATGTATAAACTATTTTGAAATGACCGCGGTGTTATAATAACGTTTGGTTGTTAAAGAGACCGGGATCGGATATGGGCATACTCTTTGTCGATACTGAAAACCACATTAAGAACTATGTACGCGGTGGAGATTCCAGAATGAAGTAGGATGGTAGCGACGATTCCTATTGAGGTGTATACGTGGACCCAACTCCCATGAGTTGGCATAAGGTGGCTAAAACAGGAGCGATCGACGAGCCAATGAGGTAGCACCTCTGATCGGACGCATTTCTTCGATACCATTCTATTACTTTTTGATTGATTTGGTGGCCACCCTTCGATTTTGATTGGGAGTGTGTTCCAAGGTGGGCGGTAGTGGCTGCTATGCGTTTCCACCAGCCCGGATGCGTAATTGGTATATCTACCCTGGCATTGCCGAGTTGTGCCGTGTCACCTACCATACCGGGCTTTACTACGAGTTTCTATTTGTGTCGTACCTATGGAGTATCTTCTCGTAGCCTCTCGAGGTATGCAGGTACTGTATAGAATATTGACACTATTATGTGTTAAGGGCTATATGGGTCACCCCTTAACGCTATTTAAAAGTAAGTTTATTTTACTATTAGACACTATTATAATAGCGAATATTACTACATAGTAGATAGTTTAACGGATCCTTAAAGGATGGTTATCCCAAACATCCTTTAAGTTACTTGTATTTCAGTTGATATTTCACTTGAGTTGGATTTATTAATAAGAATGTTAATCCTGACTCGAGTGTTTTGTGTTTTGCTTTACGCTCGGGTCAGACTAAGTGATACAGTATTTGAGACTCACCTTTGGAGTTGGAGCTTCGCCTGGAGATCCAGCTATCTATCCTGCTTTCAGTTGTTCAGTGGATTCCAATGATGTATTCAGATCTTGTATTTGATTATTGTATTGAGACATCTATGTATTCATGACTTCCGTTGTATCTTGTTTAACTCTGTTATCTATATATATAGTAGCTTCATGAACTACTATTCTTTTGTTTCCGCTGCTTATTGTTATATTACTATGTGTTTGTGATTCTGTGACTATTTATTTACTATATATGCTGAGTTTTGTCAAATTTAAATTAACAATATGATATTTTGAGCTATTCAAGTCCGGCATGTGTGGATTTATTGTCGATTTGAATGGTCCAAAATACTGGGTCATTACATGTGGTATCAGAACTTTGGCTCTAGGCAAAACTTAGCATAAATGGTAAATTTATTTACAGAATCACTTTCGTTCGAGCTTGAATCTCTTCCTTTTTGACTCGACTTCTTTTGAATTTTGGAACGTTCCCTGCGGTTCCAAACCCATTCTTGTCTCTCCCTATTCGTCTTCTTTTGATTATGGAGTATCCCATGAATCCACTTCGAATGATCTCTAAAATAACTCGGCGGTCTCACCAATCTTTGAATAATCTATAAAGGGGTGAAACTCCTTTACAATCGGTAGTGATTCACTGGAGATTTCTATATCCTCGGTTTACGATGCTATCTATCTCTTGTTATCCTAAATTCTATCTCTGGCAATCGAATGGCGATTTGCTCCAGAATTCTACCTCGATCTTATTTTGAAAGTCACAGTTGACCCGGTTAAGGCTGCCCGCGATTTATATAAGTCTATCCATCTTTCTACTTTGTAATTTGATCATCTCATCTCCCTTTCAAACTTATCTCCTTTGCTAGAATTCTCTTTGATTTGGGTTCCTCTTATTTGAATCTCTATCCTTTGCTTTGAATTCCATTCGGGAATCATCGTGTGAGGGAGTGTATTTGAAATTTATATTAAAATATTTATATGTTGTGTTGTTTGAGTTGTTGATGTTGATTTGGGTTTTCGATCGATTCATCTGATCAACGCTATCGATAGGAATTCCAAAACAATTGAACAGATCAAACTGACACGATATTATTTTCAAATTTGGTAAATGGAATAAATTTTGTATTATATATGTAGGAAAACTTTTATGAAAGTAAATTGTTAAATAAATTGGTTGTTGAAATGATAATATTTGATTATCATTTATTGTTCTTTAAATGAATTTATAAACATGGTTTACAAATTGATTTGGAATTGAAATGAATTTAAATCAGGAATTTTGGGAATTTAATTTCCGGTGATTTCAAACTTTATGTTTAAAGTATTTCAAGTAGAAATTGTTTCAAAGAATTTTATAAGTTTTAAATCAGTGCTCTTTTCTTTGTCGCTGGAAAATAATTTTGGTGATGACTGCAGCATCATCGACATTCATTTTCGAGTTTCGAAGTGAAGAGACCATTATGTAGCTTTGTTACATTTTGCTTTAAAAATTTAATTAATTTGAATTTCTAAAATATGACTCGATTTAATATATATATATATATATATATATTAGTATATGATTTCAAAATTTTGATTTGATATATTATGTACATATATTTATGTATCTCTAAAATAGTTTGAAGTTGATCGCGAATTTGTTTCTTAAATTTTATCTTAAAGGATAATTTCAATTATAAAGTGAAGCCAAATTTTTGAATAAATATTTAAGCTTGAAATGATTGAATTGGGAAATTTTATTTGTATAATATTCAATTGCATTCTAATATAACTTACCTAAACTATTCAGAAGTTGAATATGTAATTGGATAATATACAATATAAAATCATTTTATAAATAAATTTGAGTGTTTATAATAAATGTTATACAATAATTTTAATTATAAAATGTTAATAGAGATAAATAGAATAATAAGTTAATAGAATAATAATGAGATAAATAAAATAAATTCTGTTTTGAGGGAATTAATAAATTAAAATTAAATCAACTTAATGGAAACCTTGAATTTAAAAAAAAATTGTTGAATATAAATTTAGTTAAATTGAAACTTATATGTTTTAAATTAATTGTTTTATTCTGTTTTCCAACCTAGTTTCTTTCTGGTTGTTCCATTCTCTTACCTCTTTCCTTTCCGGCGACAAAAAGTTTCGAGTGGGGAGAGTGTAACGACCCGTAAATTTTAGATAATTTTATTTGTTTTATTAATATAATTAATTGAAATTTTGTGAAATTTTAAACAATATAATTTGGAAATAAAAAAATTAATATTTGGAATATGTCTGTTTAAACATAGCAGATGTTAAATTTTTATCTGATAATATGGAAGTTTATTTTATTGTGTAATTTTATTTCAATTTAAATCAGTTAATATTTGATGATAATAATTTTTTTTCCAAACCTGAATATTTCTATATAGAAAATTTGTAAATCATCTTCTGAGTGAGACGACATATTTCGTTTCTTCAAATTTTGACAGTTATTGCTCCGTCGATCTTATTTTCAACGAAATAACAGCATTTTCGTTCCGATATCGACTTTTGGTTGGATGACCATACCACTGATATCTGTATACCGTTTTGATCGTCTCATCGTACTGATCTCTGCAGTATATTCATTTCTGTGTTTGGAAGTCTGGCTCACTGCGGGGTCGATGAAACGATCTGCAATATCGATACGATTTCGAACATTTTAAATTTCTTTTGACTATTCAACTTTCACCATATATCAACCCAAAAGCCGTCAGCTATTAATATTTTTTGAAATTCAACATGTGACTTTCACTGTTCCTAGCCTCAATTTATTTTTTTTGTTCGTTCCATATTCTCCTGGTCCCATTTATTCCTTCTCTTTCCTTTTCATTTTTTTGTTCTTCATCAAAACGAAAAAATATTTTAAAGCCTACACCTTCGTCTCTTCCTTCTACGCAACTCCACCTCAGGCCTTCCTCTTCCTCAAGCCTCCCATCCCATTCGAGCAACCACCACCGCCTTACCTCCTCCTACATCCGTGCCCACGTCTTCCACTCCTACCGCAACTGCCGAGCCAAAGCCCACATCCCAAAGCGAGCCGAGATCCCGCTTCCCTCTCTCCTCTTCAGGCCAAGCAGTTATTGGTTCTCATGGCCCTTCATCCTCCGGTAGCTCAACCCATAGGTATTGCTTTCCTCTACCTCTGTAGCCTCCGGCCGAATATATATTGTAAGTGGTATAATATATATATATATATATATTACCGTTTATAATATATATTTATATGAGTCTGGTTGTATCAGCATATTATATTAGTTGTGTAGATATATTCCAATGTTAGTTATATTATATATATGGGTATTATACATACGTAGATTTTAAAATTTCATGTATATAGCTTGTATACATCTGTTTATATATATTAATAGTATATAGAGATATATTTATCCATATGTATGTTTATAATTGTTGACAGTTGCAATGTATATATATAATACATTTTATTTTAACCGTTGATAGTTTACATGTATATATTTATATTTATAAAATAGCACAGATCTATACTTGGACTATATATATGGTTTGATTATACAAGTTATATAGGTTGCATGGACTTTCGAATATGATATTCATCTTGGCATATATATATATAAGTTTATACAATTTATATGTTTTATATTAATTCAGTATTGTACCTGGTTTGAAGCAGTTTTATATATATTAGTATACAATGTTTTGAATGCAATGTTTGTATATATTCTCAAACTATATATTACAGTGATATATACGAAGTTATGTAAGTTATATGTTTTAATATATATATATATATGGTACGAACAGTATGTAAGAATTATATATTTATTGAACATTGTATTTTAAAGGAAGTATATATATTTGTCTCGTTATACCTTATGTACATTTTGTTATTATATAAATGTTATATATGCAGTTGTGTACATTTTGTGTTCTTATATATATACTTTATATTTTATGCGCATTTTGTTTCTATATTATGTTATAATTGTTACAGTAATATATTTTATAAAACTCTTATATATATTGGTTATATCTGGCATATGTTATAAAAACTAAGCTTATATAAAGTTGTTTAATGTATATAAAGTTTTATATCAATTCTGGTCTATATATAAGTTGTACTTAGGCTATATTGTAGGTTATATATAATATATATATATATGTATGTAATATAGATTAGTATAGAATGGTATAGAGTTCTATGTTAGTTTGCATATGTTTACAACATATATTTGATTATACGTCTAGTTAACAAAACTTAACATATATATATTTATGCATTATGTTTAAGTGTTATTTGATAAATTTTGAAAAGAAATAATAAAGGTTATTCAAAAAATTTATATGTGTTTTAAAAATTTAACAATGGTTTACGATATAATATATATATTCTACTATGGTATGTGTTTAAATTAAATAATGGTTTTAGTTTGTATGTATCCACTTATATATTTGTTCTATCAAATCTAGTTCCATCGTGCCGTACTTTTTCTCGCCAATATCTAAATTTGCGCACCAGTTTTCGATTACTGTGTCCATATCCGGGTCCGTGTCATCTTCTAGTCTCTCTAGCCTCGAAAGATGAGCAATCACTCACGATTAACATTATTTTATTTATTAAATTTGATTTCAATTGAAACGACAATTGAAATATGCTGCTGCTAGTTATTTACATTGCTATATATATGTTGATATCTATATCAGTTCACCTGTGACATTCTGACACCATTATCTGTTATTTATATTGATGATATATGCCTGTTATATTATTATCATATATGTTATCACTCTGCAAGTTCCCTATTTGTATAGAATTCACTATGGGTTGAAATGATACATACCCGAACGGACTTTAGAATAGGAGAAAATCGTTATGGGTTGAAATGATAAACCCAAGCGATTATCATTTGAATTGGATTTGGGATTGCGGGTTGAAATGATATATACCTGTTTATATATAAATTGCGGATTGAAATGATAAATATCTGTATCACTTGACCATAGGATAGAGAATTATATACAGACACCGTTGGTCTATATATAAATATTTTGAAAATGATTTCTATGGTTTTGGAAAGAAATATATGGTTTATATATAAATATTGATCTTAGATATTATATAAATGTTAATTTATATATAGTTAAATTCTTGATTTTAAGCTATGTATAAATTTGTTTAATATAAAATAAGTCTAATAATAAAGTTGATTTTATTAAAATATAATTTGGTTAAGTATTTATTTAAATCATATTTTATATAGAGTTGTAATAATTTTTAATAAATTAAGGTTGGAAAGATAAATTTTAAATTGATTCAAAATTATATTTATTTAAGAATTATACTTAAATAAGTTTAATTTGAAATTTATTAAATTTGAAATTCTAAAGTTATGATTTTATAACTTGATTTTTGATTTAAAGTGATTTAAATGAATATTTCGAGTTTAAATAAATTGATGGAAATATTTAGTTTATTGTAATTTGGAGGTTGTTTAAATGATATTGGATTTATTAAGTGAATATTTCAAAATTTAAATAATAGTAAAGTGAATTTGGTATATATATGAAATTATTGAATTTGGTTTTGAATGTTGATTATTTAAAGCTTTGAAATATATTGAAACTTAAATGGTTTATTCGTGGTCCAAATCAGTATTTCAAATCGATATAACTTGAAAATGTTTAATTGAATTGGAATTGAAATTGATGATTTAAATTTGATTAAATTTCAATTTGGAATTCGAATTGATTTGAATCGATTTATGAAATTCGAGGAAACTATTTTATTATATAAAGTATTTTAAATTATTTTTAAAACTATTTTATATTATTTTATAAACTATTTTAATTATTTTAATATATATATTGTTTTAAGCTACAACTATTTTATATAAATTATTTTATTTTATAAACTATTTTATTATACATACTATTATTGACATCTAAACGGTTTAAGGGAAAATGCTATAATTTCAAAGTGTTATGATTTCCAAAATGCTATAATTTCAAAGTGTTATGATTTCCAAAATGCTATGATTTCAAAGCTGTAATTTCCAAAGTGTTTTGATTTGAAAGACTATGATTTCGAAAGCGTTATAACTTTGGAAAGTGATGTGATTTTTGGAAATGGATATATTTGAAATGGAAATGATATCGTATCAATTTGGTTTTCGAAATGAAAATGATATTTTGGTTTTGATGTATAAACTATTTTGAAATGACCGCGGTGTTATAATAACGTTTGGTTGTTAAAGAGACCGGGATCAGATATGGGCATACTCTCTGTCGATACCGAAAACCACATTAACAACTGTGTACGCGGTGGAGATTCCAGAATGAAGTAGGATGGTGGCGATGATTCCTATTGAGGTATATACGTGGACCCAACTCCCGTGAGTTGGCATAAGGTGGCTAAAACAGGAGCGATCGACGGCCAATGAGGTAGCACCTCTGATCGGACGCATTTCTTCGATACCATTCTATTACTTTGTGATTGATTTTGATTGGGAGTGTGTTCCGAGGTGGGCGGTAGTGGCTACTATGCATTTCCACCATCCCGGATGCGTAATTGGTATATCTACCCTGGCATTGCCTAGTTGTGCCGTGTCACCTACCATACTGAGCTTTACTACGAGTTTCTATTTGTGTCGTACCTATGGAGTATCTTCTCGTAGCCTCTCGAGGTATGCAGGTAATGTATAGACTATTGGCACTATTATGTGTTAAGGGCTATATGGGTAACCCCCTAACGCTATTTAAAAGTAAGTTTATTTTACTATTAGACACTATTATAATAGCGAATATTACTACATAGTAGATAGTTTAATGAATCCTTAGAGGATGGTTATCCTAAACATCCTTTAAGATACTTGTATTTCAGTTGATATTTCACTTGAGTTGGATTTATTAATATAAGAATGTTAATCCTGACTCGAGTGTTTTGTGTTTTGCTTTACGCTCGGGTCAAATTGAGTGATACAGTATTCGAGACTCACCTTTGGAGTTGGAGCTTCGCTTGGAGATCTAGCTATCTATCCTGCTTTCAATTGTTCAGTGGATTCCAATGATGTATTCTGATCTTGTATTTGATTATTGTATTGAGACATCTATGTATTCGTGACTTCTATTGTATCTTGTTTAACTCTGTTATCTATATATATAGTAGCTTTATGAACTACTATTCTTTTGTTTCCGCTGCTTATTGTTATATTACTCTGTGTCTGTGATTCTATGATTATTTATTTACTGTATATGCTGAGTTTTGCCAAATTTAAATTAACAATCTGATATTTTGAGCTATTCAAGTCCGGCATGTGTGGATTTATTTTTGATTTGAATGGTCCAAAATACTGGATCGTTACATTTGATATGTTAGATAACATGATCAAAGTAAAATTTTGTGATTTTTAGGAATTTTTCTTAAGTGATTTGATATACAAAATAAATTATTTTGAGAAGAGGATCAAAATGATTTACGAGTAAATAAAAAGGAAGGTTTTATCTGTAAAAGTTTAAGTTTGATACTTATCCAAAATGAAAAGGCGGTTAGTTTTGGAAAGCATGGTAAAATTTAAGGAAACCAATAAGAAATTTACACGTAGGTAAGTTAGTTCATATAAGTTGCTTAATTTAGTATTTAACCTGGAAAAACAGGTTTTGCCTCTATTCAAAGCACCTTTCGCCCTTTACCTTTTGCCTTCGACTATGTCGAAACCCCATTTAACAAAAACAATACACAGAGTGTCATCCAGGTGGTACATAGTGGACTGGAGAAAGGCAAAAGGTATGGAGTCGAAAGTATAGCTTTCGATGGGGTCGTTACCTCAATTTGTTTTAAAAAATAAGCGCTTGCCTTTTTTTACTAAGCTTTCGACTTAGTCGATACGTATGTTTTTGAAAGGAGTTTTATAATGGCTTTCAAAGGGGTTGCCATGTTTGTTTTAAAAGAAGAAGGGGTTTCGAAGGAGTTCCTTAAATTATAAATAAATGTTTTTAAAAGAAGGGGTTCCGACACAGTCGAAACCATGCCGCTGATTCTTTTACCTTTCGAGTGTATTGAAGTCATCAATGCTGTCGAAAGGTATTGCTTGTTTTAAAGCCATATTCAGGCGCTTTCTAAATGCTTTCAAAAGGGTTATGGGTTTCAAAGGCAATGGCTTCAGAAGGGGTTTCGAAGCTATCCTTCGGTATTTTAAATATATGCCTTCGACTCTATCGAAAGAGATGGTTTCGACACCTTCATAAATTTTTCCCAATATTTATATATGATAAAGAATGGTTTCGAAAGAGATACTTTCGTTTATATATTTTCCTGGACCCAAATGATATTTTAAAAGGTAAACCCAATGATGCCGAAAGGGGGACTTTCAATGCTCTAGGAAGAGATACTTCCAATGGTTTCAAAGCTATGCTTCTCATAATTAATAAGTAACACTTTATTATATTCGAAAGGTTTCAAAAGAAGGATTTTAAAGTGTATTTAAAGGCAGAAGCCAAATGTTTTGAAAAGAGATATATGCTTTTGAAGGAGGCTATCCAATGAGGTCAAAAGCAAGGTTTCGAAGGTTTCGAAAGTATAGTTTTCAAAACAAATAACCTAAACTCGTTTAAAAGCAAAAACCATGACATATTCATAAACAAAGTATTTGAAATGGAATTTTTGAAGAAGTCTTAATGGGTTAAAGGAATAACCAATCTATATTGTTTGCTTCTTCATATATGTATATATTCACATTGTAATGAACCCAAAACTGTACCTTGGGGAATGGCAGAATAACCAGTTAGGTTGACCCAGTAGTGAATATAATTAAAGATATTGGTATGGGCCAATAGGTTCAAAGTATGCCCATGAAAACTGTGTAAGGAAAAAGATATTAGCAGGGGCCAATAGGTTCATTGTTAGCACATGAAAACTATGTATAATTAAAGATGTCAGTTAGACAGGTTTATAGTTAGCCTATGAAAACTATATCCGGATAAGAAAATGAAATATTGATAGATAGTCAATAGGTTCTTAGTCAGCCCATGAAAACTAGGATAAAAAGAAAAGACATTGATATTAACAGTTACTCAATAAGTTCCTAGTCAGCCCATGAAAACTAGGATAAAGAAATGATATTGGTATTACCAATAGGTTCATAGTGATCCCATGAAAACTATATAAATGGACAGGGAGTTCATAAGTGTTTAATCAGTTATTAGTCAGCCATGAAAACTATTAGGTTAATAGTAATCCTAGAACCTATAACTATGATAGATAGTCAAAATGAATGGGGATGGGTAATCTAGAATTGATTCAATTGTTTTGCACATCATCATATAAAAATGTTTTGAATTGAATTAACCATTGTGGATGCAGGAGCACAATAAATGGTTTATAAAGGTTTTAAGATATGAGTGAGGGGAAACTCGTTCCGCTAAGTGGCATGGTCTCACTAGATATCTAAATGATTTGAGATAGTAGATTACTATTCTTACCAGGCTTTATGTCTGATTCGAAGTTTATGTTTCCCCTTAAACTCTCGGGTACTCAATTTATTTTAAGTAGCTTGAGATTTGAGGTTTTCAGGTACTTCTTTTGACGGATAAGCTTCCGGAGTCGTGCAGGAGGCATGCAGTTATTTGAGTTCATTTTCATGTGATTCCGTTGTGTTGTTTTGTTAAGGCAAATGTGTTTATCGCCCATTATATACTTTGATCACCTAGGGGGCATCTTTATATGTCGCTTTTGGAGTATATTGTAATAATTATATTTTTTTGAACGTGGTTAACGTTGTGGGATTATGTAAAGAATGATGAAATGGGTTTTTGGAACGGAATGTGAAAGTTGTTTTAAAAATTTTTAACTTTTAACATATCCCTGTATTTCTGGTATATCAATTTATCTAACATTACCGTATTTGGTCGCCGAGGATTAATAACTATGGAAGACTACAACATCCGTAGCCATTAGTTTTGGGCCTCCAAGTGGGGGATGCAACAAGTCTGTATGTGAAAGTTATCGCATTTTGAAATTTTGATCGATTGATCCATAAAACTTGAATAGCAGGCTGTAAAACGCCTGCAACATCTACCAGAAGTATGAGATTTTGGGTTAGACGTCTAACATATGTTGCTTTTTTTCCTAAGGCTTATCCAGACGTCTGAGACTTTGGGTCAGACGTTTGGATGCATGTTACGGGCAGAATCAACCTTCAAACACCCTTAACTTTTGATCTGTAGCTCCAAATGACTCGCCGTTTCTTCCGTTGCGATCTTGGTGAAATTCTCTTCAATCTAGAGACTTCAAATCATGAATT
Organism: Allium fistulosum; assembly: GCA_030737815.1. Classification (NCBI taxonomy): domain Eukaryota; kingdom Viridiplantae; phylum Streptophyta; class Magnoliopsida; order Asparagales; family Amaryllidaceae; genus Allium; species Allium fistulosum. The sequence continues at coordinate 1,110,278,880 of CM060907.1, read as the reverse complement.
TACACAACTTGAATTTTCCTCTACCCTTGTGTATAGCTTATATGTGTGTCGGTACACTCATTCATGCAAGCCTAAGCTCACACGTTCACACAAACACATATTAACATATCTATTCACATTTCTGGAGTTCATCTGGGCAATTACTCGACCCGGTATACTCTCACGTAACTTAGCGCACATGGTAGTCACTATAGCTATGAAATTCTCGTGATGAACTTATATTCAATAATACTTCTATATAACTAAACAATTGCAAATGAGCTTCACCAGGGTGATTACCCAACCCGACACTTTCTCACTCAACTTAGCGCATTCAATGATCGCTATGGTTACATGAGATCACTCATAACATGACCATATACAAATACAAACATTCACATATGCATGTAAAATCTATTACACAAATATTCATCTCCTACAAACAAAAGTCTCATCACAATTCTAGCTACAACACTAGAGTTGTTTCGATTGTTGCTTAACTCCGAATACACGTATACGTACACCCGCTCGTGCATGTACATACATACGTATATCCAGTAGGAAATTCAACAATTTCATGTTCAAATATTACTTGTTTTAGTATTCTTTCTAATAATAAGAGTGAAACATCTCTTTATATCATTTTATAAAATTATAAACAATTTTATAAAATGTCATACTAGCTTATCATCACTTTGTAGCCTGTAAAATACTTAATCGCTTCATATAAAAAAATCAAGTATTCACCTTTTTACTATTTTATAAAATCCTATATCCATTTTATAAAACATATACTTCATTTATAAAATCATGGAACCATTTTATAAATAGTATTTAAAACTTATAGGTTCTTTAATTACTTTAATGAGGGATTTAAAACTCCCTAACCCCTTAATTAGCTTTTAACCTTTTTTAAAAAATCAATTTAATTAGATTAATTAATATTTTATAATGACATGCACATCATTCCACTACTTAATTAATCCCCAGTCAAACAATAACATCACAAACAATCACCCAATTTGCCCAAATCAAATCTAGGGCTTACTAACTATTTCCAAAATATAGTATTAGTCTCTTAAACAATTAATTAGCTAAGGAAAACATGTTTATAACATGAATACAAGTCTAAACTAATCTAATCATTCTCCAAATCACTTCATATGATTCAATATTAAGCAGTAAATGAAAATATAAAGTATAACATATAAATTGATAAGGAGAGTCATCCCCTCACCTGCTCTTTCCCTAGATCAAGCTCTAATCGGCAAAGCCCATCCCCAAGCTAACTTTAAAGTTGAGATCTCTCTCCAAAATTTGATTCAAGCTAATTCGTCCATGGGTTCTGTAGAGAATTGGAAGAGAGTAATTATGGTGATTTTTATTTGAATTTAGGAATTTTATTTAGTGGTTTTAGGGTTAAGGGATTAAAAGGTGATTAAGAGGGGATTAGGGGACCATTAGAGAAAGAGGAGAAGGAAAGAAAGTGAATGAGAAGTGAATGAGAGATAATGAAGGGAGTTAGCCACATATAGGCAGCTAATGGGCTAAGCCCCAATTCTATCTATCTGGCAATATTTATTCCCAAAAATTCCAAACTCCATACATATCGAACCTTATACTCATTCAAATTAGCAACATCGACCCAGACTCAACGGAAGTGGTCACAAGTCCTAATTTGACCGTATGCAAAAAGTCACATTTTAGACTTTCAATTCAATAACGACTTAATATATAAATTAATTATTTAAACATATTATCGTTAAATATGAGGATTGTTACATTTAGTCCGAGGGAGTGGTCGGCGTTAGCATTTTTCAATTGACTTATGCTAGGAATCCATAGACTGATTTGTATTATGTTCAAGTAATAGAGACTCGTGTAAGAGAGATCTCCATGGAAAATCCATATGTGAACGTACCTTTTTGGTTTTAGATGTACTTCTAATATTGTTGCGTTGTGAGATGCAAGCAGCGCAGCTATTTTTCGATTTATATTCTACACCCTAGACATTGTCTATTATATCACTCTATTAAGTTAATAAATGGTTGGTTCCTTTTGTGGGGAAGATTGTTATGGTGATTCGTACAGTCTCAAATGTTACTGTTATATGGATGCATATATCTTGACTTTTCTTATACAAGACTTATGTATAAAACGTGGCTTTTGTTTTCCCTAAATTCCTCATGTACTCTAACGAGTAGACTGAGTAAAGTAGGTTTGTATTTGGATGCTTCGGAGCTTCAGGAGACGAGCTGGAGGCTTCTGTTATCTATCTATTTCTATTTTTGTTGCACTATTATTATGTATGTATCAGTATTGAGAGGACAAATAGTTATAAATATCTAGGCTGATGATGGTACTTAGGTTTTGTAACTCTGAAATTACTTTGTCTTTTGGAGTAACCCTTTGTGTTATATTTTGGATATTATAAATTACCGTTTCGTTGTGAGATTCTAATATTGTGTTCTTTCTTTATTTCTCATTATGTTTCATTTTCTTTTTATTTTTACCCTAACTATTTGTCATTTAGGCACTTGGGTGCTCGACACACAAATATCATGAATGTATTTAGTATCAACATTTGAGGGTCGAAAAGTTGATTCGCTACAAATTGTTTTGGGTTTGTAGTGACAATGTTTAAGTAACATTTGTCTTTAACCCTTGTGATATAATTAAACCTTTGAAATGGATATTTTAAAGGTAATAACAAGTATGGAAATTTTGGAAAGATATAAAAAGTATAGGTTTAAAGGAAGAAATCTTGTTAAAGATTTATGAATATTCTTATATCATTTGAGATAAGTATATGAATACCATTTAAAGTATTGAAAAAGTGTATAAATAAATAGTGAAATAGTAGAATACATGTATATATCTTTTATAAACATAATTTGAATATATATATAAGTAGAAAAAGGAAGTGAATAGAAGCATCGCGCATTCATACGGTTTGAGATCCCCCGGATAGAACTCATTCGTCTGAATCGTCTTTTGCTTCAAGAATGTATATACGAGGTCTCTCGAGGAGGACTCCTATATATCTTTCTCTTACTTCTGAAGGAAGTAGTAATTAATAGAAGAAGTTATTAGATAAATGAAGTTTTATTAGATAAAGGGAATTTTAATTAATAAAAAAATTAATTAAATAAAATGGGGATTATAAGCGCTTATGTGATATAATCGTGCTTTGTGTGACTTAATCGTGCTTCGAGTGTGTTTACTCGTTTATGGAAAATATTTAGTCATGTACTTATCACTAAAAGCAAGAAAGTAGACTTATCCTAACTGTGAGAGTTAAGAATGAAGTGTATAGGCAAGGCATTGATGCAACCAATGCTCTAACCTACCCGGCTTCACTCTTGAATGAGGGATAATGTAAGTTAAAAAGGTCGAAAATGTAATAAGTATACGAGACTTAGCTTCCATATGTGATCATTCTCATTGTTATTGAATTTGACGAATACTAACTTATGAAATATATAGAGGAAACTCGAGAATTATACCATATGGTTATCTTCAATTTTGCTATAACGCACGCATAAACTCGTCTTGCTCTTCTAGGACAAACGATAAGGATATCCGTCTAGATAGGAGATGATCACCACCCTTATGCATTGTCTGTTTATTTCTAAAATAACTGATGTGCACATAAATGTGCATATTTTTACCACCATATTTAATCTATTTAAATTAAATAAATGATCATATCGGGCATTTTAACTTGTTTAAACCAAAATTCATATTATTTTCAAATCGTCACATATTCATCTTCATCCAAGGGCAAAATGGTCATTTTTGTGCATATATTAATTTGAGAAAAATTAATTGGAAATTTATATATATTTGTGTAGGAATTTGATCTCAAATAGGAGTGGTTTCATGAAGACACATGCATGCACAAGAGTGAAGAGAACAAATGAAGATGGAAATAATTCAAAGTGAAGATAATGGAGGACCCCACCAACTCACTTACCTTAATGTACAAATTAGAGGCTAATGCACATACTTATGGAATTAATGGCTTCATGTACACTTAAATGAGGATTATTTGAAGCTAATGATTACTTGGCCTCCACACTTTCTAAGAGGGTATTTTGGGCATTCCCCAAAAATATGAATTAGGGTTTAACACATGTATAAAATCCCCTTATGTTTCATGTAATCTCCTCTTCCTCCCTTAGTCTCTCTTTAGATTAGTTTAGGCTCAAAATAAAAACTCAAAGCTCTCTTTCTCTTTTCATGGCTACTTAGCCATATTTTTATTTCATGTAACTTTCATTTTTTTAATGTTAATTAGTGCTCTCTTTTCTTTTACATGCTTCTTTTCCTTTCATGTTGTAGTGTAGATCTCTCTTATTTCATGCAAGTAGATTAGTTTTTCCTTTCTTTTTTCTCTCTTTTTCCTCTTGTTTGTTTAATGTTGCTTTCTACATTTGTTGATTTGATAACAAAAATGAGAGGCTAATCCCTTCAATTTAGGGGTAATGAAGCTCTCTTGAATCATGTAGATGCAACATAATTCTTTTATGTCTCTTTTGTGCTTAATGGAAAGTAGATGTTTGTGTGGTTTTGTGTTTAATATTGAGTTTGATAGCTTATATTGTTCAAAACAAATAGGCTATGCTTAGTCATATGAATCATTAATTACCTCTTCATCTACATATGATCATGGTAATGGAAGTGGATTTAGAATCAAAATTTGATGGTTTATGTTTCTAATTCAATAGTTAATAAACCATGCTTAAAATAGATTCTACTTTTGATTTCATATCATTTTCATTGAAGTTAGTAAGTGGGTTAGAGGGTGCATTAAAGTTTGATGGTTTAAGTCCGTTAATTAATAACACAATTAGGCCATGCTTATGATAAATGCATCAACTAAACTCACACATGACCAAAAAAAGATCATAATGTCATTATGTTGATTTATATGATCATGAGAGGGGATTTGCCTCTAAATTGCTCTTCAATTTCATCTTTTTATTCTCCTTAGTTTTAGTTTGTTTTTACTTTCTTTTAGTTAGTTAACAATCACTCGACTTTGGTTTAATTTGATTGAATAGAATTTTAAAATCATCAATTCCCTGCGGATCGATCCGTATTCGCCACGTGCTACATTCGTACACCGTGCGCTTGCGGTTATTTTATTTCTAAATTCATTCGACGGTTTTCTAAACCGATAGACATTCTTTCGACGAACAAGTTTTTGGCGCCGTTGCCGGGGAGTTGTTTTGATTTCAATTTTCCATTCTTCGAATTATTTTCTTTTGATTTTTGTGTGTATTTGCATTAAAAAAAGAAAAAAAATATTGTGTGATTGTTGTTTCTATTTGTTTTGCATTTGCATTGTATATATTTGAAAAAAAAACATACAGAAAAATTTTAAAAAAAATTTCCATTTCATTACATCAACATTTTTCTATTTACATCTTTTTTTTTCTTTTTCTTTTTACATCGACAATTTTCCAGAAAAAAAAAGTCACTGTGCAACAACAGTGCACAGTTTTTGTGCCCCCTTCTTTGACATCGCCAGAAACACCACCTTCAACCACTCCAATATCAGTTCCTCTACATCAAAACTGTGCCACAACCCCTACATTCATCTACAATACTACTCAACACTGTCATCCCCTTGCACATCACTTCACCACATACATACCATCCCTTCAAAAAAAACACTACATACACTCTACCGCCTCTTCTCCTACAACCCACTGTCAACACTTCAATTCTGCCTGCCTTCTGCACTTTCAACACCTGCAACACATTTCAATACCCCCACATATTAACTTCTTCCCTGTTAAACTGTGCACAAGTGTGCACAATCTCACTCTATCCTCCATCCACAACCATACAGTCAAAGTCACCTACCATTCATCTTTAAACCCACACTGTCAACCAACATTTCCACATATTTACCACTTACACATCAAATACATCCTAACTCCCTTTCACATTGCTCAACTGACGACGACATCACATACATTTCACCAGTTTCAACCACTTCTAAACCATCAACTTGCCAAAACTGTCAACACATCACGGCCACTGTCAATTGTGCAATTCAGTTGCAAATTCTCTGTAGTCAATTCACCACACCTTTCTTTAACCACCACAAATAGCCGCTTGACTATCACCTCATTCTCTTCCTCCCCTCCTTCCTGCCTAACCAAAACTGCTTTGCACCATGAACTCTAACAACCTCTGCATACATACCCGACTGCTACACTGACCACTATAACTTCATCACCACCCCACTCTAGACCAAAGCATACATACTTCTGGTCACATACAATCGACAATAAACCCACAGCCACACTACCGTCTTTAAATACAGCAACATCAAAAATCATACTTCAGTACTTCATCACTTCAACCAAAACCATCTTCACAAACAATCGACACCACTGTCAACCCCGAAGTGCAACACGTCGACAAGCCGTTGCATCCCTCCCTTTCAACCACCTGCCTCCCCATCATTTCTTATAATCCACACTTTTATCACATCATATTGCCTCACAACTATCGCCTGAACATACTCCACTTCATCCAAAGTCAATACCCTGCAGTCACCTTCAAGGTACTACTAGCAAACAACTGAACACTCAACATTCAACTAGCAAACAATCCCCTTACTCCACATTAAACTGCAATAAAGCTCCAATTCATCACTTCACTTATTCACTACAATACATAACATCACCCACTGTCTTGCACATATTCAACCTGTGTCTGCCCCAATCCAACAACTTTTCATCAACCTGCGACCACAATACAACTACATGCACAACACTTCACTGATCACTTGCGTGCACTCTCCTCCAAGAGAAACTGCCATTTCAGCCATTGCCATCGGCTACAACTGCTTGCATCACGTCACCCATACAACAGATAAACATCACCACTAAACTAACAGCTCCTCCAACCTTGCATATACACCATTCACCAAACCCAGTCGCTTGAACCAAATCCCCTCAATTCGAACCCCTCCACTCCCACAGTTCTGCCACGAATCGACCCGCTAAGCCCCAAAATCAAATCGCCTCCACAAACATCACCGAACTCAAAGCACGACAGCAGTATTTCATAAGCAAAAAAGAAAACCCAAATTCGCGAATACAATTGCAGCAGATCGAACCCATCAGCATAGTCGCGACAACGCCCCAAATCCAAATTTGCAATCTCGCAATCGAACAACACGGGAATACTACAATCGGCGAACACAAATTATCCACCAAAAAAAAGAAAGAAAAAAAACGAAGTGATTTTAATTTGTGAAAAAAAGGGAGAGTGTACAAATTGATTCTAAACCAGAAAAAAAAAGGGAGAGTTTTCGATTCGTGAAATAGTATTGATTTGATATTTTTATGGAGTCTGTTCGATATTTTGATTGAGAAGAGAAGATTGAATTTATTTCGTCTATTTTTACTGGGCCGGGCCAGTTTTGTCTTCAAAAAAAAAAACAAAAACAAAATGTTGTATATTTTGGAAATCTTTTAGTTTTGTGAATTTTTAAAAAAGAAAAAAAACAAGTTTCATTTTGTTTAATTTTCATTTGTTCTCACTTGTTTTAGTTTTCATTTGTTTTACTTTCATTTGTTTTGTTTTTCACTTGTTTTATTTTCTTCTTTGATAAACAAAAATTCTTTTTTTTTTTAAGTAAAACGTCACTTTTAAGTTTCCTTCCCAAAAAAAAGAAAACTTTGGAATTTGTCAAAAAAAAGGTGGGGTTGGTTTGAATTTGTTTGGGTTTAGTTTGTTCTATTTTTTTCATTTGTTTTAGTCTTTCTTTGGTATAAAAAAATTGTATATATATTTTGTTTTTATTTTATTTCAGGTTGACAAAGCAGAATTTCAGAAGAAGAGGAGCTGCTGCTATAAAACTGCTCCGCTTGCTTGTTTAAGAAACAAAAATTTGGCTTTCATCTCTAGTTTGTATTTTCCTTGCATTGTTGTTTGCTTGCATTAAAAGAAAATCAAAAAAATTCAAAAACAAAAAAAAAATCAATTGTAGTTGCATTGTTAATACATGTTTAATTTCAGTTTTGCATCTCATTTATGATTAATAATAACGTTTAGTCATCGATAACACTAAATTGTGTATTTACAAATTGTCTTCTTTGAACAATTTAATTTCTTGGTGTCTAGGCTACGGCAGAGCAATAACCATTTATAAATATTATGGTGATTCGTAAATATTATAGTGGTTGTTTCTCTGAAGGTACTTAAACCTTCGGCTGCATTGCTACGGTGATTCGTGATGCACCGATAACTCCTTCCCGTTACCTGGCTGAGAATTATCTTGTTGATTTAAGACAATGTGTGATTATACAATTTTGGGTTAACTTAGGATAAATCATTTGTAATTAGCCATTGCATTCATTTAGTGGCATTAGTTCATGCATATTTTAAAAAAAAATTCAAAACTAAAAAAAATTGTAAATATTCCTTTTCTTTTTCTTTGAAATTTTTTTTCCTTTTCCTTTGAAATTCCAAAAATCCAAAAAAATTTTGAAAATCCAAAAAACAAAACAAAAATCAATTTTCCATTTTGAAAAAAATAAATTATATTTGTAAATATTTTTCCTTTATAAAAAAAACCAAAACATTCTTGAAAATGTCCGAGTTTCCCCACACATTTGAATTTTACAATAGTTGTGAAAATCAATATAATCCATATGATTTTACTCCAAATTCGTATGGATATTTTAAAGACAACTATTCTTTAAACAATTCGAATTATGAACAACAAAATTTTCAAAACGATGACCAACCCTCGAATCTCAAAAAGAGCATTTCGTCTTTACTTGAAATCTCTACACAACAAAATCAAATGATAAATGATTTGTGTAATTCATATTTGGGCAATGATTCAAATCAAAGTTTTCAAAATAATCAAAATTTGAATTCACTTCAAAATTCAAACGATTTCGAGTATAACCCATGCCAATTCAATTTTGAACTCCAAAATGAATTTCAAAATCAAAACGAAAATGTGATCCACTTTTCAAATAATTTTGGCCATGGGAATTATCTTGACTATGATGCATGTGAAAATTTTTGTTCTCAACAATTTGAAATTGAAAATCCTCGAGTTAATAACTATAAATTGGATTTTGTTGAACAAATGAACGAAATATATGATGATCACACGGATTCGTTGTTTGAAACATATATGAAACAACGTGATAAACAAAATCAAATCTCAATGTGTGACGAGTCAAGTGATAATCCATCTTTTACCCAAATCGACGATTTTCAAATAACAACTTTTGAAATTGAAAATGATGATCTTAATAAAGTTGTTGAAAATTTGGTAATTAAGTTGGATTTCAATTCTTTTGAGGGTGAGAAACTTGATTTAAATTTCGATCTTCCTTTTTCTGAAAATTTGAATACGGCAACTTTGAATTTTGAACTTGATTTAAGCAATAAAGTTGTTCATAATCCAACAAAGGAATTCGAATTTAACGAACATGAGTTTTATGGACTTTTTGAAAACGAGTTGTTAAATTCCGACGGGGAAGATTTAAATCACCACTTTGATTTGAAATCAATAATTTTGAAGAAGTTTTCAATCATAAGTTTGAATTTCAAATTGGTGAAAATGAACTTGAATTTCAATCAATTGTTTTATTGACCCCAAAAATCATCGAAAAGGAAACTACTCGTAAGGTTTTTAATAAAACGACATTAGTTTTCCCAAATCAACATTCAACTTTGAAATTATTTATGGTTTGATTTTCTGAGCTTAAGCTGTGTCTTGTATACTTGACGAGAAAAATGAATCGGTCTTTGGAAGACCATTTCATTTACTTTTTGACGATATACTTTCTGATCCCGTGTAAATACCGTTAATTTTCATTTAAATAAAGGTCATTTTTTTCTCCTTCCACTTGGGTTGAATATGGGGACACAGTCAAAATCAAGTGTGGGGGGAGACTCATCTTCATTTTTAATTTTTCATGTTTTATTTTTGCTTTTTCTTTTAAAAACTCAAAAAAAAATTAAAAAAAAATCCCAAAAACAATTTTTTTTAAAGCATTTTGATTTATTTTTAAAGAAACACTATAGGATAAATATAAGGTTTTGGTTTATTAAATTGAAATTTTTGAAAATTTATTCGTCTTAACAAAAATAAAAATGAAGTTTGATTACAAATAATAATGGTTTAACTAGTATATAGGAAGGTTCATATGTGTTAATTATGAAGTATGTTCTAATTGAAAATGTCACGTACCGGAATTTTCGACCTTCGAAAATTCGACATCGATACTCCCTTTATCGACTGCCGAGAAATCGAATGCCAGAAACTCCAATAGTGAGGGGTTTTAAGAAAAAGAAATAGAAGAAAAGATAGAAGAAAAAGAGAAGAAGAAAGAAGAGAAGAGAGAAGAGAAGAAGAAAATAGAGAAGAACAACAGAACAACATCAGAAGCAGAAACAATATCAGAATCTTACACATCGCAGCGGAACAATATATAATAAATAAACACTAGTCTTTTAAAACAAAGAGCTATATCAGTTTATACATACATCAATCATCAGAGTCAATATACAACAATGGACAGTTATAAAACTTGTCCTTATACAGAATACACAGCGGAATAAATAATATCAGATACAAATACTACGTCTCGTCATCCAGCTTATCTCCAAAGCTCCAGAATATCCAGGATACCCTGATAACATAACTCTAGGCTGCCCGTGTGGAAATTGGTGGGCACCCAGAGTTTAGAAGGGAACAATAAACTCCGAGTCAGTCATGGTGACTGGTGTGAGATCGTAAAACAATTATTCTTTAAAACAAACAATAGAAAGATTTTAAAGTCAATTCGCAATGCTTTTGGAAAATGAAACTACCATAAGACCTCCCACCACACACACAATGCAAAACGCAGACTTGGAGGAGATTTCTTCTTATGTTAGTCAAAGATGCTTACTACGCAAAATCAAATCATTTTGGATATTATTATTAGTGCATAGTGGAAAACATTTCGAAAGTAGAATATAAATCTTAGCCAGCATAGGTACCATTATATTATGCCTGCTATAGCTGCCTCCTGAGGAGACAGGTTATACAATTGAAATCGTAAAGGCTCGTATTGTTTCTTTGGATTTCCAACAAATGGTCAGGCTAAGGAACTTCCTATCCACGATGGGTACGTCCCTGGAATAGACGACCCGAGAAATAACCTAACATTACGGTTAGATCTCTGCCAACACAAGGCCGAGTTACCTCTGCAAAAATAGGTAACTACTGACACGCGTATGCCATCCCCCGATCGTCACCGATCTTCCCGAGGATCCCCGATTTCCAACAACCAAAAAGTAATAAATTTGCAGCAACCACAGAGGTTAAGTATCTGGGCTCCATACCATGATACCACCTTTATCCAGAAGGAATGACATACACTAAGGGGCGCTACTCCCTAGAACCTTGCTGCATCCTTCCTGTTTCGACCATTTCCGGGGTGTGAGGCTCGACGAAGTCTCGTCCACAAAGCTACACTTTCTACAAAGCCATGCTTCGGGTCAAACAAAATGATCAACCTATGATCACAAAGATATAAGATCAAACAAATGATCATATCGCAAATGATCAAACACTGATCATTTCACAGCAACACTCAGTATGCCACGTTACCAAATTGGGATATATCGCTGATAAATTTCAACTACAAAACCTCTGAGCTCGTACGTCTCAGAGAAGGGTGTTAAGCTAAGAGAATAAATTCTCCGCCACCAACAGAAATGTATTTGAAAGGAATCAGCTTTATATCTCAAATTGTAACGTCAGACACACAATCCATACAAGTCTGTTCCGGGATCGAACAGAACCGAAGGCACTTCTCACGAAGCCCTTGCATATCCGGATAAATTTCTAATCACGTCCGGACTTCCCGTCACTAAGGGTGATAAAACCTCTAAACCGGAGATCAGCCGATGTAGAGTAACTCGACGGTAATCCTTCCGTTTTCAAAAATATCCGGTCTTCAACACCGGTCTTCGAATGCGATTCATAACGACGTATCACATATTCGGAATGGGTTATACGACCCCATGGTCCTTTCCCGGCTAACCCGAATAGTGATCGATTATTCAAAAATAAGTGTGGCATTCAAATTCATCCAATTCACAACAAATACCTATCTAAAGGTAATTATTGATAGTCGGTTATTTAACTATCAATAAAGATGCGCAACATCATCAGATTCCAAATAATTTTCCCAAATTATTTCATCTTCAAAAATATCTTTACTAGATATAAAATTTCCACACTTAACCATTTGAAAACAATTTCAAATCAATTTCCACATTTCAATTTATCTTTAAAAGATAAAATCTCAAAACAGTTCATTTCATATTGGAAAAGCATTTCCATACTTATTTAAAAATAAGTAATTCACAAATCATTTATTTTCAACATTTGAAAATATTCAATATACTTAATACAATATTTAAGTACATATTCATTCTTTAAGGAAATCATTTGAGTCAAAACGAATGTTATGCAAAACATCGTTACGACGACTCAAAATCACTAGTATAGGGATTTGGATTTTTTAAGATAGATGTATAAATCCCAATACTACATAAGACATTTTCTTTCGAAAATCATTTACTATAACAACAGTGTTATAGTCCATCATTTCCTTATATTTTCGAAAACGTCTATTTCAACAATGAATGTTGAAATCTATGTATTCGATACTTAACACGTTTTAAAACATCTTTAAAATGTTTAACTTCATTTTTTTTTATCACTTCAAAAATAAATCCATTTTACTTAACAATATATTCACTGTCCAAAATCGTGAATATAATTCACTTAACCCAATTTCAATCTTTTCTACACATTTTTTCAAGGATAATTCGCTATCCAGAATTGCGAATATATCTTCTTTAATAACCTTCTATATTTAATTTATCAAATTAAATTGGTTTCGAATTTATAAAACAACGTTTATAAATTCTATTTCTATTTTATAACAACTTCGATTTGTAAATCTCTTTTATTAACAAATTCGATCAATATTCCACTTAAAGGCAAAAATCCAATTTACAAGTAAATTCCTTATCAGTCTTCATTCTACAATTTCATTCATTTTATAACTTCATACTTTATAAATCTATAAACTTCAAATCTTCACAATTCATAATTCTATAAATTTTCTATCTTCACAATTTATAAAAACTCGTTTTAAATTCCAAAAATTTTAATTGATAAATATCAATTTTGTACTTCTTTTATATACATCGTTTTTAATAATTCGAAAATCCAAATTTAAACTATTTTATAAATTACTTAACTGTTTATTTTCAAAAATCACCTCTCGGTTATATTTCACCAAAATCTTAACCTTTATAACTTTAATAATTTTAACGTTTGTAAATTAATTCAAAAATTTAATAACGTATACTTACAAATAATCACTTTAAAAAAACTCTTTTAAAGTAAAAATCGTTATTTTAAAACTTCAAAACTTGAATCCAATGATGCAACGCATCAATTAGTCCATCACAACATCAAACATCATATATCATCATATGATAACAGAATATATATCAACATCTGTAAATAAATAAATACAGTTGAGGAATCCAGTTGGATCCCTCCAACCTGTTTCCCTGCATCCAAAGACGTTAGCACAATACCAATTCCACTTCGAGGTGGAATATCGCGGTATATAGGTTTTATAATATATCCGCTTACTAACGGCGCAATAGGGTCTCATCCGCTATACGAGGCGGGAAATCAATCAATCCAATATATACATATGCCAATATGTATATATTGCTATATATATATATAGATATATCCTACATATCTAATATCACATCCAAATAGCAATCATCAATCAATAACTGAAAAATCCAAATTTATTTGAGTGAGAAAAATCTCACCTTAGCTTTTTAATTTGCAATCCAATCCAATTCTTCTTTCATTTTCTCGACCTTAACCTTGTATAAAACAATTTTACAATTCGTTAATATCCGAAAAAATCGAATAAATTAAATTCCCATTAAATAAATTTAATTTGCCAAGGGTTAAATTTTAAACCAATTTCTCCCTTTTAACTTCTGTTCAACTAAAAATTAACTTTAAACTAAATTTCCTTTAACTTTCATTTATTTCATTTTCCCATTTTTCTACTTTAATAAATTACTCTTAGTAGTTAAAGTAATTATGATAAAAACTGGTATGTATATATATCATATATATATTTTATCTTAATCTGAAAATATGTACATATATTATATTTTTATTAAAACAGAATTTACTTTCATTTTACAGTAAAAATACATTTTCCTTTGTTTCAATTTCCTATATTATTTCAATCTTTAATTCCAGCTTTATACAAATATAAGTAAATTTTCTGTTTATATATATATATATAAATCTACTTCTACCTTACTGCATATATATATATTTATTTTAAACTTCTATATACATATGTAAAATTAAATAAAACATAAACACGTTTACCTTCTCTGCCTGATTCCGCGACGACACTGCATCCAAGGCCTGCCACCGACAAAGCTTGCCGTGATCATCCACTTCTGACATCGCGACGAGCACGAGCTCGAATTCGCCTTCACGAGTGCCTCCCAGAACATTGCCGCGACCACTGCCTCGCGTGCTCGACTTCGCAAATCCCTTCCCAAATCGCTGCGACACCTCCGCGATGCTCCACTTTGTCACTCGATGCTTTGCTCGAGCATCTGCTGTCGCCTCCTTCGAAACCACCCAGGCCAACTCTGCCCAAATGCGAAACCACTCGCGCGACCTCCATCTGAACGGCGTGGCCCCAGTCGCGACTGCGATTCGAACAAGCGGTGAAGGCGATAGATGGATAGAGGTAAATTGCGATTGAATTTTTGAACGAGGATAACTTTCGTTCGTATTGAAAAATTTAAGGGAAGAAACTGTTTGTTGTTTTTTTTTCTTTTATTTGAGGAGAAGGGGCTTCGGCCATTGTTTTTACTTTCGATCGATTTGAACTGAGGTACGAAGAAAGGAAGGGAGCAAATGTGATTAAAATAGAAGGAAGTGGCGAAACTTTAGGCGTGATTTCAGGCGCGTGATTTATGGAAAAGAAAGTGTTGACGTTGACCAATTTCAAATTTAAATTCAAATCGAATTCGTTTAAGAATTTCAACGCGTTTAATTACCGTGTGCTCACATATCAACTCCGAAAAATACGAAAATTGAAATCCGGTAATAATTCAATATTACGGACCCAATGGAACTGGTTTCGTTGAATTCCAAAACTGTGCCTCGGACGGCTATTTTTAAATTCGATTCAAACGATATAATTTCAAAATTGAACAAAACAGTTTGAAATTACATTCTGAAGCTTCTATTATTTTCAGTAATATCAATACGACTTTTACAAGCCTTTGAAATAATTTTAAATCGGTTTAAAATTGAAGATTCAAATTTTTGTTCAACTTTCAATAGATTAAATTTTATAATTTAATCGCCAATTCATTCTGATAATTTGAAATTCAAGTCAAACCATCATTCAAATATTTAAAATTAATTAAATATTTCCAATTTAATTCGTTCAAAATTCTGGGTCGTTACAGACTTCCCTCCTTAAAAGAATTTCGTCCTCGAAATTACAAGTTAGGAAAAAAGGTCCTTAAATCGTCTACTATTTTTCACAATTCAATAGTTTTATCAATTTATCAAAACAAATCTTTCTACTAAAGATTCGTTATTAATCTCAACTAACTTTCCAAACACTTTCATAGTTTTCAAACAATATTGTTTACTTCAAAATTCAAATTCGAGTTTAAATTCAAATTTTAACTTTCAAAATTTCTCAAAAATTTTCTAACACTCTAAATTTTCGAAAAATTTCGCCAGCGTCTCCTTTGCGCGGCTAACACGGCACGACTACAAAACGTCCCTACGGACTCTCAGAGTTCAAAAAGAAAAAGAAAAAGCCAAGCGGCTAGACAAGGAATCATCAAAAACTCATATTGAAATTCAAATACTTACCTTTTATCGAGCAATTCAAATTCATCTTTGAAAATCAAATCCAATTCCTTTATACCTGTATATCCTACTAGCCATTATATATAGTTACCGCATTCAAACTATTTTGCAAATTCGATTAAAAATTTTCAATATAAACTGCTTATACATTTTTACTTCACTGTTGAAGTTACATATCTATTATCATTCAATTTTACATTTCAAATTTCATTTGGATTCAATTCACCATATCTTAATTCAATTTGGATTCTATTCAACTTCTGAATATTGAATTTATCAATCAACTTTCATTTACAACTGCTTATTATTTTTAAATTAGTTTCAATTACTAATTCATTTCAAATTCTAATCTACTAACAAATTCAGATTTGCTTTCAACATTCAATTTCAATTCTAGTTTTATTCACTTTTGTTCATTTCCAAAATTTGTTTTCAATTTACCCTTCGGTTAAATCTACTGTCATTTAAACTGGATTTCCAATTCGAATTCAATTTACTTTTCTTTTATAATCATTGAATTTAATTCGTTCAATACCTTATCCATTTGGTCAATATTCAATTAGCTTCACTTACTAATTTTAGTTTAACTCCACAAATCGAATTCAATTCTAGTTTTATTCACTTATAAATTCAAAATGAATTTAACAATTCAATTTCATTTATTTGCTTATACTTACTTTGATTTAACTTCATTCTTTAAGCTAAATTTATTCTATCAAAATTCAAATTGTATAAGTTATCAACTTATTTCTTATTTCATAAATATTTTTATATGGTATTCCAGAGTCTTACCAACATTTCAAAATCATTTTGAAAACAATTCAAATTTTCTTTGGATTTCAAAAACCAAACCCAAATTTTTCAAACAACTTCTATTTAAAATAATTTAGCAGCAATTCCTCTTTTGGAAACCCGAAAATGAACACCAATGATGCCGCGGTCATCATCGAACTTATTTTCCAGTGACCGAAAAGAGTTTAGAGCTTTCATCCCTTCAGAATACTTTTCAAAACCTTTGAAATTCATTTTCAAATCAAAAGGAATTAAACTTTCCAAATCTCCAAAATTTTCAAATTCTTTTCAAAACATTTCCAAAAACTTCTCTGGAATTCCGTTTCAAATTACAAATCACATTTATAATTTATATTCTCAAATTTCATTTGTATGTGGATTTATTTCTTAACTTTGGAGTTACGATTTCAATTTCTTATTCAATTTCATATAATAATGATAACATTTCAATATTATCACTTTCTAACAACCAAACATCCATATACTATAATAATTCATAAAAAATCATTTCTTTTCTATACAAAAATAGTTTTGGGCAAAATTATTTCATTCACCCTATTTAAAAACAATATTGTGCCGAATTGTTCTATTCAAGCATTTAGAAACCCCTTCGATCCAGTTGCGCAGACTGTGCCGACGAAGGTTCATATACCACTCAATAAACCAATCACCACAATATAAAACAATTTTATATTAACTAACAAATACGCGCTCATATCTATTATTACACTCAACTCATTCTAGAGTACTACTGACTCTATCTCTAATGAGTAACACCCAACAGAGCAGGGTTGTCGCTTAACCATATGCTCTGATACCACTTTGTCACATACTGGAATTTTCGACCTTCGAAAATTCGACATCGATACTCCCTTTATCGACTGCCGAGAAATCGAATGCCGGAAACTCCAATAGTGAGGGGTTTTAAGAAAAAGAAATAGAAGAAAAGATAGAAGAAAAAGAGAAGAAGAAAGAAGAGAAGAGAGAAGAGAAGAAGAAAATAGAGAAGAACAACAGAACAACATCAGAAGCAGAAACAATTTCAGAATCTTACACATCGCAGCGGAACAATATATAATAAATAAACACTACTCTTTTAAACAAAGAGCTATATCAGTTTATACATACATCAATCATCAGAGTCAATATACAACAATGGACAGTTATAAAACTTGTCCTTATACAGAATACACAACGGAATAAATAATATCAGATACAAATACTACGTCTCGTCATCCAGCTTATCTCCAAAGCTCCAGAATATCCAGGATACCCTGATAACATAACTCTAGGCTGCCCGTGTGGAAATTGGTGGGCACCCAGAGTTTAGAAGGGAACAATAAACTCCGAGTCAGTCATGGTGACTGGTGTGAGATCGTAAAACAGTTATTCTTTAAAACAAACAATAGAAAGATTTTAAAGTCAATTCGCAATGCTTTTGGAAAATGAAACTACCATAAGACCTCCCACCACACACACAATGCAAAACGCAGACTTGGAGGAGATTTCTTCTTATGTTAGTCAAAGATGCTTACTACGCAAAATCAAATCATTTTGGATATTATTATTAGTGCATAGTGGAAAACATTTCGAAAGTAGAATATAAATCTTAGCCAGCATAGGTACCATTATATTATGCCTGCTATAGCTGCCTCCTGAGGAGACAGGTTATACAATTGAAATCGTAAAGGCTCGTATTCTTTCTTTGGATTTCCAACAAATGGTCAGGCTAAGGAACTTCCTATCCACGATGGGTACGTCCCTGGAATAGACGACCCGAGAAATAACCTAACATTACGGTTAGATCTCTGCCAACACAAGGCTGGGTTACCTCTACAAAAATAGGTAACTACTGACACGCGTATGCCATCCCCCGATCGTCACCGATCTTCCCGAGGATCCCCGATTTCCAACAACCACAAAGTAATAAATTTTCAGCAACCACAGAGGTTAAGTATCTGGGCTCCATACCATGATACCACCTTTATCCAGAAGGAATGACATACACTAAGGGGCGCTACTCCCTAGAACCTTGCTGCATCCTTCCTGTTTCGACCATTTCCGGGGTGTGAGGCTCGACGAAGTCTCGTCCACAAAGCTACGCTTTCTACAAAGCCATGCTTCGGGTCAAACAAAATGATCAACCTATGATCACAAAGATATAAGATCAAACAAATGATCATATCGCAAATGATCAAACACTGATCATTTCACAGCAACACTCAGTATGCCACGTTACCAAATTGGGATATATCGCTGATAAATTTCAACTACAAAACCTCTGAGCTCGTACGTCTCAGAGAAGGGTGTTAAGCTAAGAGAATAAATTCTCCGCCACCAACAGAAATGTATTTGAAAGGAATCAGCTTTATATCTCAAATTGTAACGTCAGACACACAATCCATACAAGTCTGTTCCGGGATCGAACAGAACCGAAGGCACTTCTCACGAAGCCCTTGCATATCCGGATAAATTTCTAATCACGTCCGGACTTCCCGTCACTAAGGGTGATAAAACCTCTAAACCGGAGATCAGCCGATGTAGAGTAACTCGACGGTAATCCTTCCGTTTTCAAAAATATCCGGTCTTCAACACCGGTCTTCGAATGCGATTCATAACGACGTATCACATATTCGGAATGGGTTATACGATCCCATGGTCCTTTCCCGGCTAACCCGAATAGTGAGCGATTATTCAAAAATAAGTGTGGCACTCAAATTCATCCAATTCACAACAAATACCTATCTAAAGGTAATTATTGATAGTCGGTTATTTAACTATCAATAAAGATGCGCAACATCATCAGATTCCAAATAATTTTCCCAAATTATTTCATCTTCAAAAATATCTTTACTAGATATAAAATTTCCACACTTAACCATTTGAAAACAATTTCAAATCAATTTCCACATTTCAATTTATCTTTAAAAGATAAAATCTCAAAACAGTTCATTTCATATTGGAAAAGCATTTCCATACTTATTTAAAAATAAGTAATTCACAAATCATTTATTTTCAACATTTGAAAATATTCAATATACTTAATACAATATTTAAGTACATATTCATTCTTTAAGGAAATCATTTGAGTCAAAACGAATGTTACGCAAAACATCGTTACGACGACTCAAAATCACTAGTATAGGGATTTGGATTTTTTAAGATAGATGTATAAATCCCAATACTACATAAGACATTTTCTTTCGAAAATCATTTACTATAACAACAGTGTTATAGTCCATCATTTCCTTATATTTTCGAAAACGTCTATTTCAACAATGAATGTTGAAATCTATGTATTCGATACTTAACACGTTTTAAAACATCTTTAAAATGTTTAACTTCATTTTTTTTATCACTTTAAAAATAAATCCATTTTACTTAACAATATATTCACTGTCCAAAATCGTGAATATAATTCACTTAACCCAATTTCAATCTTTTCTACACATTTATTTCAAGGATAATTCGCTATCCAGAATTGCGAATATATCTTCTTTAATAACCTTCTATATTTAATTTATCAAATTAAATTGGTTTCGAATTTATAAAACAACGTTTATAAATTCTATTTCTATTTTATAACAACTTCGATTTGTAAATCTCTTTTATTAACAAATTCGATCAATTTTCCACTTAAAGGCAAAAATCCAATTTACAAGTAAATTCCTTATCAGTCTTCATTCTACAATTTCATTTATTTTATAACTTCATACTTTATAAATCTATAAACTTCAAATCTTCACAATTCATAATTCTATAAATTTTCTATCTTCACAATTTATAAAAACTCGTTTTAAATTCCAAAAATTTTAATTGATAAATATCAATTTTGTACATCTTTTATATACATCGTTTTTAATAATTCGAAAATCCAAATTTAAACTATTTTATAAATTACTTAACTGTTTATTTTCAAAAATCACCTCTCGGTTATATTTCACCAAAACCTTAACCTTTATAACTTTAATAATTTTAACGTTTGTAAATTAATTCAAAAATTTAATAACGTATACTTACAAATAATCACTTTAAAAAAACTCTTTTAAAGTAAAAATCTTGATTTTAAAACTTCAAAACTTGAATCCAATGATGCAACGCATCAATTAGTCCATCACAACATCAAACATCATATATCATCATATGATAACAGAATATATATCAACATCTGTAAATAAATAAATACAGTTGAGGAATCCAGTTGGATCCCTCCAACCTGTTTCCTTGCATCCAAAGACGTTAGCACAATACCAATTCCACTTCGAGGTGGAATATCGCGGTATATAGGTTTTATAAAATATCCGCTTACTAACGGCGCAATAGGGTCTCATCCGCTATACGAGGCGGGAAATCAATCAATCCAATATATACATATGCCAATATGTATATATTGCTATATATATATATATAGATATATCCTACATATCTAATATCACATCCAAATAGCAATCATCAATCAATAACTGAAAAATCCAAATTTATTTGAGTGAGAAAAATCTCACCTTAGCTTTTTAATTTGCAATCCAATCCAATTCTTCTTTCGTTTTCTCGACCTTAACCTTGTATAAAACAATTTTACAATTCGTTAATATCCGAAAAAATCGGATAAATTAAATTCCCATTAAATAAATTTAATTTGCCAAGGGTTAAATTTTAAACCAATTTCTCCCTTTTAACTTCTGTTCAACTAAAAATTAACTTTAAACTAAATTTCCTTTAACTTTCATTTATTTCCTTTTCCCATTTTTCTACTTTAATAAATTACTCTTAGTAGTTAAAGTAATTATGATAAAAACTGGTATGTATATATATCATATATATATTTTATCTTAATCTGAAAATATGTACACATATTATATTTTTATTAAAACAGAATTTACTTTCATTTTACAGTAAAAATACATTTTCCTTTGTTTCAATTTCCTATATTATTTCAATCTTTAATTCCAGCTTTATACAAATATAAGTAAATTTTCTGTTTTTATATATATATATATATATATAAATCTACTTCTACCTTACTGCATATATATATATTTATTTTAAACTTCTATATACATATGTAAAATTAAATAAAACAGAAACACGTTTACCTTCTCTGCCCGATTCCGCGACGACACTGCATCCAAGGCCTGCCACCGACAAAGCTTGCCGTGATCATCCACTTCTGACATCGCGACGAGCACGAGCTCGAATTCGCCTTCACGAGTGCCTCCCAGAATATTGCCGCGACCACTGCCTCGCGTGCTCGACTTCGCAAATCCCTTCCCAAATCGCTGCGACACCTCCGCGATGCTCCACTTCGTCACTCGATGCTTTGCTCGAGCATCTGCTGTCGCCTCCTTCGAAACCACCCAGGCCGACTCTGCCCAAATGCGAAACCACTCGCGCAACCTCCATCTGAACGGCGTGGCCCCAGTCGCGACTGCGATTCGAACAAGCGGTGAAGGCGATAGATGGATAGAGGTAAATTGCGATTGAATTTTTGAACGAGGATAACTTTCGTTCGTATTGAAAAATTTAAGGGAAGAAACTGTTTGTTGTTTTTTTTCTCTTTTATTTGAGGAGAAGGGGCTTCGGCCATTGTTTTTACTTTCGATCGATTTGAACTGAGGTACGAAGAAAGGAAGGGAGCAGATGTGATTAAAATAGAAGGAAGTGGCGAAACTTTAGGCGTGATTTCAGGCGCGTGATTTATGGAAAAGAAAGTGTTGACGTTGACCAATTTCAAATTTAAATTCAAATCGAATTCGTTTAAGAATTTCAACGCGTTTAATTACCGTGTGCTCACATATCAACTCCAAAAAATACGAAAATTGAAATTCGGTAATAATTCAATATTACGGACCCAATGGAACTGGTTTCGTTGAATTCCGAGACTGTGCCTCGGACGGCTATTCTTAAATTCGATTCAAACGATATAATTTCAAAATTGAACAAAACAGTTTGAAATTACATTCTGAAGCTTCTATTATTTTCAGTAATATCAATACGACTTTTACAAGCGTTTGAAATAATTTTAAATCGGTTTAAAATTGAAGATTCAAATTTTTGTTCAACTTTCAATTGATTAAATTTTATAATTTAATCGCCAATTCATTCTGATAATTTGAAATTCATGTCAAACCATCATTCAAATATTTAAAATTAATTAAATATTTCCAATTTAATTCGTTCAAAATTCTGGGTCGTTACAGAAAATCTTTGTTTAAAAAAAGTGGTAAATTTAAATCAAAGGATATAACATTTTTATCTTCTATGTTAAATGGTGCTAAGATGATTTTGCAAAAACTCTCTCTTTCTAAAAAAAATCTATATAAAAAAACATTTGTATATATGTAAATATTTTCTATTAACACCTACGGTCGACAAGTGTGCACACTTGTGTGTACACTCGCCATGCTCTGTACCTTTCTCACGTAAGCCCGAAAGGCAGTGCATGATCGGTATATCTGGTCTCAGTTTATTTGAGCTAGGTGTGTGTATATATAAATTCTTTTATTAATAATGCCTATAGTCGATAGTGTTCACATTCGTGTGTTCACTCGCCACGATCTGTATTCCCCTCACATAAGCCCATAAGGCAATGCATGGATAATATATCTGGCCTCAGTTTACCTGAGTTAGGCATATGTAAATATTGTTAATATCACTAAAATTTTCAAATAAGAGAGAATAAGCAATTGAAATCTAAGCACCATTTTAACTTGTTTGATTTAACTTGTTATTGAAAAGAAATGAAAATACCACATTAATAAACTTTGATAATCGACTAAGGATCCATTTCAAATTACACTGTGTTATCAACCAAAACAACGAGTTAAACTATTGTCTATTTGTTATGATAACTTCAATTTTGTTGGAAATTTTGACAAGTAAATGACTTAAATTTTCAAGATAATAACCAAAACCTATATTTAACTTATTCGTGTTAATTTAAAAAGTAAATCTTTCATTTCGTAAATATTTCCAAAAACTCGCATTCATCTCTTTGTAAATAAATCTTACATTTTGTAAATATTTTCATCCTGCATTTGGATTTTGTGGGTAGTATCCGCTGAAAACCCTCATGAGACAACACTCGTCCTACTGGGGACACCCAGAGGTTTAACGGCTTGTTGCATACGCTCAATGCAATCGTGCTCCCTACGAAAATGGATATATCTTAGTTTTTTTTCCTTTATTCGAGGACGAATAAAAAGATAAGTGTGGGGGTATTTGATGTGCACGTAAATGTGCATATTTTTACCACCATATTTAATCTATTTAAATTAAATAAATGATCATATCGGGCATTTTAACTTGTTTAAACCAAAATTCATATTATTTTCAAATCGTCACATATTCATCTTCATCCAAGGGCAAAATGGTCATTTTTGTGCATATATTAATTTGAGAAAAATTAATTGGAAATTTATATATATTTGTGTAGGAATTTGATCTCAAATAGGAGTGGTTTCATGAAGACACATGCATGCACAAGAGTGAAGAGAACAAATGAAGATGGAAATAATTCAAAGTGAAGATAATGGAGGTCCCCACCTACCCACTGTTTATTTCTAAAATAACCAGGGTTAAGTTAACCGGAAATCTATTTATTGGTTTTAGAGCGTCCCGTAAGCAGGGGAGTGTACTTATATGAGATGACTCAAAAACATAACCACTTCAAAACCATGTATGTGATCTATGTTCTAGAAGCGGTTGTGAAGAGAAATGTTATAGGGTTGCACTGTCTATCCGAAGGTTAAGTCAAAGGGAGAGGTCAGCTTTAACATTTCGAATGATGTTATCATGTAGGACTATCTACCTTGAGGGTGATCTCAAGAGAGAGGACAACTTAGTGTTCGCCAGAGGACTTATGCTAGAATCTTTATGGAGATTTGAGATCTTTTGAGATGCTCGATCCCTACAGAGATTCGTGATCTGTTCGAGATGCTGGAATCCATGTGGAGATTCGTGTATGTTGAAGATGCTGGAATCCAAAGAGAGAATCGAGATCTGTTCGAGTAATGATGAATCTGTGATGAGATGCTAAACATGACTTCACTATCGGTAATGACAAAAACCAGAGTAAGAGGCATAGCCAAAGGGATTAGCTAACCTAAGGGTAAATCATCTCTCTATCTAGTGATGCTTTTGGATATGCATGCAAGAGTGATGATACTCGGTGCCATATGATCGGGCGTGTATCAGCTATGTTTTTCATATGGTATAATTTATCTACATATATACGCTGCTCGGAAGGATATCTCTGACTCTTTTCAGGAGGCTATTCTCGACGTACTAAGGGAACCTCCAATGGAAATCCATATATGTGAACGTACCTTAATGGTTTTGATTGTATATCTAATATCGTTGTGGTGTACATGCAACATGACTGTTTTCTGATTTATATTCTACGCCCTTGACATTATCTGTTATATCGCAATATGTACTTATTAGATGGGTTAGCTCTTTTAAGGGGAAAACCATTACGGTGATTTGGTTGGTCTCAAATGGTGTTGTTATTTGGGCACATGTTTCTTGAGTTCTCACACCAGACTTTTGTCTGACTCGTGATTTTATTTTCCCCTTAAGTCCTTGAGTACTCTTTCGAGCAGTTTGAGAAAGGCGGGTTTTAGTTGGATATTCTTTGGAGCTCAAGGAGACAAGTTGGATGTTTACCTATCATGTATTCTTATTTCTGCTACATTACTAATATGTATCAACAATTGTAAGGATAGACTGTTATAATTGTCCAGGCTGATGATAATACTTAAGCTTGTAACTCTGAAATGCTATATATCATTGGGTGATAGTTTGTACTGCCTTTTTGATATTATATGTTATTGTTTGGCTATGAGATTCTGATGTTGTATTCTTCCTTTCTTGTTTGTTTTGTTTTCTTTTAATTTACCCCAACAATCTATCTTTCCGGCACTTGAGTGCTGGGCACGTGAATACCGTGGATGTATTAGTGTCAATATTTGGGGGTCAAAAAGGCCCGCTATTAAAGAAATTATCGACATAAAATCAAAACCAATTTAAATGAAAACATGTTATAATACTTTAAGTTCTACACTTGTATATTTATAAGGGACAACAAATGCATATAGAAATCCATCAGAGTGAATCAACCACTAGATCTACAATATCATGGAATATATAGATAGAAACCAATTGAATTTACCTTGTTGAGGTTGCCTTTTAATTTGCACCTTGAATGAAGAAAGTTTCTAGATCTGATTGAATCACCTCTAGAAATTGCAACAATCTGAAGTCACCACTTTTGTATTTATTTAATTTGATTTGATTTTGTTTAGGGAATGTTTTTGTGGCTTGGAGGCCATGTTTTTTGGCCAATAATGTTAAGCATTGCAGATGGAGGCTAGGTTTTGGAAGGAGAGTCATTAAGAGAGGCAAGTGAATGAAAACGAAAGGCAATTATAGAGGGAACCTTCCTTAATGTCCTCCCTTCATTTTCAAGATCCATGATTTCAAGCCTCATTTCTTTCTTATCGCCATTTATGGATGAGTCTATACGGGCCTCAAAATATTCCTAAACCCATTTAGTAGTTCATCTATTTAAATCCAATTTTAATGTTTTATTAATATCATATATCGATACATACATATATAACTTTTATGTATGCACTTTATCAAATCCTAGGCATTCAAAAACATCAACATAAAAAAATAAAAAAATTAATAAGTAATATTTCATGAACATCAATTAATTTAATTAATTTACAATGGTTATAAATTAATTAAATCATGTGGTTCTTCAGAACATTCATCATTACGGTTGCGCGACTCAAAGATCTAAAATTTAGTCAGCGATTAATAACAAACAATTCAAATATTAACATTCATACGTCACCTTAGTACTGGTGTGACATTTTGGTCGAATTTACCGCTTATAGGTCTTCTGGATAAAATACAATTTATTATAAGCGATATCCGTAGTAATGATTATTTACACCAATTCTCTTTGTCAAAACTATATCACTTTGGACTTATGGAATTAGGTTATGGTCAAAATTCCAATATCTTCCATATTAAACTTAATAGACCAAACACAAAGTCCTTTTTTCAATAATAACAATTATTATTAACTGAACTACTCTAGAAAAAGATTTGGACTTTAAGTTGACTTCAGTTGACCGTGATACTAACCATATATAACTAAGGAGACAAATTCTCTTTTAAATAGTGTTTCACTTCCAATACTTCAATCTACCCAAATATAGTCTTTCCTTGGATGCCATGCCTTGATTTAACTATAATTAAAGCAGAGCTTTCATATTGTCCAACAGAAAACTATCGGGTGAGTCATTCTATAATTATCCAATAACTGTTAGTACGTAACCCATTGATGCCCCTAGTAGTCATAAGTAATACACTACCTAACATTTGAAGAGCATTACGCACTCTAGTCTCAATGGATGTATCAATATTCAGGCTTGATACAACTTGACTAGGAATATTTAAAATGTTTATTTATTGTGATTAATCACTCATGATTACAACACATTGTAACTACTATCACAAAATATACCATTTATGGGTTTTCAATTAAATATACTTTTGATTAATTAAATAATTAATATAACACATCGTATCAAGTGTATAATAGAAAGAAAAAACCTTTTATTCCAACTGAGATTGGTTATCAAGTTAGATATATGTAATAAATTACATAATTTCCCTTAAGGAATATCCATCACTCTATCAAGAAGTTGCAATTTGAAAGATGAACAAAGCTCCTAAATTCCACTAAATCGACCTCTACATTATGCAAGGACCAATAGAGATAATAACCACATTTTATTTTGATTTCATTTGGATTTTGTGGGGTTTTTTTCTTCCATGGTGACATGATATTTATGTCATGAAAGGGTGGATGGAAGAGAGAAAGAAATGTAAATTGTTATGAGGAATTATAAAATGAATAAAAGAAAATTTACTTTAAATGAAACATTGAAACCTTTCGATTCGATCCTTTAAAATCTTTCCTATTTAATTCCTCAGCAAATCTCATCAATTCCTCTCCCTCTTCTTTATATTTTTGGTAGAAAATAGAATAAGAGGAAAATGGAAAAATTCATTTAACAAATTTGTTTTTAGGGGAGTCATAAAGATGAGTAAAGGAAGGAGCTTTATTTCCTTCCTTTAATTGCTCCTTTTGATTTTTAAATCACATTTAAAACCTCTCCACCCCCTCATCTTATGTAGTCATCCATAAAAGAGGCATGTGGGCCTAAAAAATTATTCATAACCACTTAGCAATTAATCTATTTAAATCAAATATAAACAGTCTATCAATATTGGATACTGATACGAGCGTGCATTACTTTTATATATGAAATTATTAAATACTAATGGCATCGAACAAATCAAATAAAATTTAATAATTAATATTTATTAAATACTAGTTAATTAAATTAATTAAAATGATTACAAATTAACTAAATCATGTGGATTTTTGGAGTATTCATCATTACAGTTGTGCGATTCAATGTCTAAATTCAGTCAACGACGAATGTTAAGCAATTCGAATATTAACTTCCACGCATCACCTTAGCTAGTGGTGTGATATTTTGGCTGAATTTATCACTTACATGCATATTCAGTAAAATCCAGTATTACTATTATAAGAGGTACCCGGTAGTAACAATTATTTTCAACAGTTCTTTTCATTAATATTATATCACTTATGGAATTTGGTTTTGTTCAAAATTTTAACAGTTAATAATATTTTCAATAGTCCAAGCAAAAAGTCCTAGGTTCAATAATAACAATTATTATTAACTGTATTGCTCTGGCTAGAGACACCGACTTTGAGTTGAAAACAATTGATGGTGATACTAAACCTGTATAACTGAAAAGACGAGATCCCTATTGAATAGTGTTTCACATCTAATGCTTCAACTCACACCCAATTATCATCGCTCGATGGATGCCATATCATGATTTAACTATAATTAAAGTACAATGTCCACATCTGTGTAGTTTAAGCCCTTCTAAAGCCCTATAAAATCCCCACTGTAGTGCATAAATCTTCGACCGCTATGCTATTTGTAATAACCCATACCTTATTGGGCTTAAATTCCGAAAAAAATCGAAACCAAATTCCATCAAAGCACAGATCGTTGGATTTAGTACCTGCAAATAAGCATAAGCATTATCAGAGATTGATAGAAATCTAAACTCATAAGGGAAACAATAATAGGATAAGAATCTTGATTATGACTACTAACTTGGAATTAATAGTATTCCTCGGATAGCAGATTGTCACATCAACATGGAGCATGAGATAAAAGAAGACTTCTCCAACAACAAATGTTGAAATAACGGCGGAGATTCCTATCGGTTAGAAAACCACCATTAAAAAATATAATCGTTAAAATACCACAAGCGTAGGGCATACAACTATAGTACATATGCGAGTACGGCTCGATCCGCAGGGAAATGAATTGATTTAAAATTCTACTCAATCAAATTAACCCCAAATTTGAAAGTTTGTTTTAAACTAAGAAAAGTAGCAAAAATTAAAATAGAGCAAATGTGAATAAAAATATGAGATTAAGAGACAATTTAGAGGCACATGATCACACAAATCAACATAATGAAATTATGATCTCTCTTTTTAGTCATTTGTTAATTTAGTTGATGTGTTTATCCTATGTATGATCTATTTGTGTTATTAATTAGCCCAACATAAACCATCAAACTTTAACACACCATCCAAACCACTTGTCAACTTTCATGAAAATGATAATGAAATTAAAAATAAAATCTATTCTAAGCACGATCTATTTAGTATTGATTAGTAACATAGACCATAAAATTTGGATTCCAAATCCACATCATTACCAAAATCATATGTAGATGAAGAGGTAATTTGTGTTTATGTTTGTTTAAGCATAGCCTATTTAGTGTCAACAACATAGGCTATCAAATTCAGTATTAAAAAACAAAATTTTACGACATCAAAATTTTCCATTAAGCACAAAAGGAGATCAAATGAAATCGCTATGTTAACTTTATGTGATTCATTAGAGCTTCATCACCCCTAAATTGAAGAGGCTTAGCTTCTCATATTTGAATTCATTATAACATAAAATGATTTTAACATGAAAGAAGAGAGCTAACTAAATTAAATTAAAAAGCTAATCTACTTGCATAAAATAAATCTAAACTACTTGCATTAAAGAAAGAGATCTAAACTACTAACATAAAAAGAAACATAAAAGAAAGGAACATGAATTAAAAGTGCATGAATTAAAATTGCTTATAAATAAATTGCATAAAGAAAAGGCTTAAGAAGCTATTAAAGAGAAAGAGAGTTTATGAATACATTTTGTGGCTACAACTAAAACTAACTAAAGAGAAGGTAAGAGCTCTGTACATGAAACGTAAGGGGGTATTTATACATGCCTAAAACCATAATCCATATTTTAGGGAGCTACCCAAAATGCCCTTTGGGAAATATAACCTCCAAGTAATCATTAGCTTCTACCTAATCCACCATTAACATGTGCATGTGCATTTTAATCTCCATTAGCTTTTAATTGTGGTCCATGGGTTAGTGGGTAGGTGGGCTCCTCCATTTTGCATGAATTCTTTTATTTCTTCATTTCTTTGTCTTCCTTCAATTATGCATGCCTACATACATGAAAGCTTCTTTATATTTGCTCTCTTTTTCCTACAATTAAAAATAAAATGTACAAGTAAATTTTCTCAAATTAAATTATACACAAAATTACCATTTTACCCCCCAAATGAAGATGAATAAATGATGATTTGAAAACAATTTAAATTTTGGTTTGAACATGTAAAATACCCTAATATGCTCATTTATTCAAATAAAAGTACATTAAATATGGAAGTAAAAATATGCACTTTTACGTGCACATCAAATACCCCTACAATTTTGTTTATTCATCCTCGAATAAGCTAAAACTAAGATAAATCCATTTTTGTAGGAAACACGATTGCATTAAGCATATGCAACAAGCTGTTAAACCTCTAGGTGTCCCTAATAGGATGAGTGTTGTCTCGTGAGCGTTTTCAGCGCATACCACCCACAAAATCCAAATGCAATATGAAAATTTTATAAAAGCAACTACATGATGCAAGTTTCAAAAATATATACAAATGAAGAATTTTCTTTTAAATCGACATGAGTTCGTTATATACAAGTTTCGATCATTATCTTCAAAATTTTAGTCGTTTACTAATCAAAAAGTCCAACAAAAGCTAAGTTATCATTACATTTAACTCTACTTTGGCTAGTTATTTCGGATGAAAACATGGTGCAGTTATGAAATAAATTCTTTAATTGATTGTCATGGTTTGCAAAGTGGCATCTTTATTTCTTTTCGTGTAATGAATCAAATCAGTAAAGTCAAGATAGTGCATGAGTTTCATTTGCTTGGTCTCTCTTATTATTTAAAAAAGTTATTGATATTAACATTATTTACATACGCCTAACTTAGAAAACTGAGGCCAGATATACCACCCATACACTGCCTTGCGGGCTTACGTAAGGGGAGTACAGAGCGTGGCGAGTGAACACACAAGTGTGTACACCTAACTCTAGGCGTTTATTTTATTATTATTTTATTTACACACACCTAACTCAGATATACTGAGGCCAGATATACCATTCATGCACTGTCGTTCGGGCTTACGTGAGAAGGGTACAGAGCGTGGTGAGTGTACACACAAGTATGTGCACCTGACTCTAGGTGTTTATTATTTATATACAAACTTGTTTTTTTTCGAAAAGAGAGAGTTTTGCAAAATAAACTTAGCACCACCTAACTTTAGGGATTAAAAATGTCAACGTAAATACTTTTAAATCACTACTCTTTAAACAAAGACTAAATTTAGAATATACTTCATACCCATCACCTATGAATCGCCCTATATACTAATTAAACAAAAGTTGCTTATAATTCAAACTTTTCTTTTTATTATTTGTTAAGATAAGTTATTTCCAAAAATTTCAATTTAATGACCAAAACCGTATGCTTACTTTTTCATGCCGACTTAAAAGTAAATTAAAATGCAATTTTTCATTTTTTATTTTATTTTTATTTTTATTTTTTGAAAGAAAAGGAAATAAAAATCAAAATAAACATGAGATTCACCCCCACACTTGATTTTGACTGTGTCCCCACAGTCAGCCCAAGTGAAAGGAGAAAAATAAAATAAAAATAAAAATATGACCTAAATTTACATGAAAATGAAACAATTATTATTTACACGACATCAGAAAATATAACGTTAAAGACTAAATGAAACGGTCTTCCAAAGGCCAATTCATTTGTCTCATCAAGTATGAGAGACATAGCTTAAGCACAGAAAACCAAACCATAAAAGATTTCAAAGTTGAATGTTGATTTGGAAAAAGAATGTCATTTTATTAAAAATCGTATGAGTTGTTTTATTTTCGATGATTTTTAGGGTAGATAGAACAATTGGTTGAAGTTCAAGTTTATCTTCACTAAATGTAAATTCAAACTCATCATTAAAAAATTCTTTAAAATTATTGATTTTAAAATCAAAATGGTGATTTAAATCTACCCCTTTAGAATTCAACAACCCATCTTCGAAAAGTCCAAAAAATTGGTGTTCGCTAAATTCATCTTCCTTAGTTGAATTATTCACAATTTCATCGTTTTCAAGGTGTAAACTTGTTGTTTGAAATTCATTTTGGGTAGAAAAAGAAAGATCGAATTTAAAATCGAGTTTCTCATCCTTAAAAGAATTGAAATGCAAATCAATTACCAAACTTTCAACAACTTGATTGTGATTGTCATTTACAATTTAAAAAATTGTTATTTGAAAATCATCATTTTTGGTAAAAGATGGATTATCATTTGACTCGTCACCCGTTGAGATTTGATTTTGTTTCTCACGTTGTTTCATTATTTTCCAAACAAAAAATCCATGTGATTTTTCTGAATTTCTTCCAATTGCTCAACAAAATCAAATTTATAATTATTAGTTTGAGAATTTCCAATTTGAAATTGTTAAGAGTAAAAGTTTTCACCATGAATGAAACTATTCACATTGCCAAAAACATTTAAACAGTTATTTCCATTTTCATTTTCACATTGAACTTCATTTTGGTGTTCGAAATTGAATTGGCATGGGTTATAATCAAAATTATTTGAATTTTGAAGTGAATTCATATTTTGATTATTTTGAAATCCTTGACTTGAGTTATTGCACATATTATTTATCATTTGATTTCGTTGTTCAAGTGAAGACCAAATCGTTTGAATACTCTCTTCAAGAGTTGAGGGTTGGTCATCATTTTGAAAACTTTATGGTGCAAAATTTGAATTGTTTGTACAATAGTTGTTATTAAAATATCAATAAGAGTTTGATGTGAAACTATATGGATTATATTGATTTTCACAACTATTGTAAAATTCTTCCGAGTAGGGAAATTCAAACATTTTCAAAATGTTTTTTTTGGATTTTTTCTTTTTTCATTTTCTTTTTTATATTTTTTTGCCTTTTTTTTGTTTTTGAAAAGATTATTTTTTTTGGATTTTTCGTTTTTCTAAAAAAACTAAATTGTTTTTGGATTTTTGATTTTGATTGAAAAAATTCAAAGGAAAAGATTTAAAAAGATTTTGTTTTTTTTAGATTCTAGATTAAACAAGAACTAAGTTAAATAAAATGTACAATTTTTTTTTTAATTTTGTTGTTTTTTTATATATGTATGAACTAATGCAACTAAATGAATGCAAGGACTTAATAACAAATTTTTTGTCCTTAGTAGCTCCTAACCCAAATTGTATAATCACACTTTGTCTTAATCCAACAAAATAATTCTTAGCTAGGTAACAGACAGGAGTTATCGGTGCACCACGAATCACCGTAGCAATGCAACTAAAGGTTTAAGTATCTTTAGAGAAACAATCACTATATTATTTACGAATCACTGTATATTTATATATGACTATTGCTCTGCCTAGCCTAGAAACCAAGGAAATAAACTGTCGAAAGAAGACAATTTATCAAGATAAAATTAAGCCCTAGGTGAGCACATGACACCCTTAAGTCCGGTGTCTAACCGTTATTATTAGTCAATTTATAGGATGATACGCAATTTTTGCGCCAAGGAAGGGGTGATGAAATCCCCCACCTTATGTGGATTTGGGTGTTGCCCTTAGAAAAGAAAAATAAGATGAAATGAATGCAAAAACGATATTAAACGTGAATTAACGATGCAACTATGAATGAATTTTTTTTTCTTTTTGTTTTTAAAATTCAAGCAACCAACAATGTAAAGAAAATAAAAAAAAGAGATGAGAGCATGATACCAGAGCGTGTAGAATTATTAGCAATTTATTTTAAAGCAGCAATTTTTTTTATAAGCAAGCAAGCAGAGCAGGACAATTTTTAGCAAGCAAGTCTTCTTCTTCTAAAACCTGCAAAACTGTTTAACACGAATATTTATAAGACTAAACGAAAACAACTTCCCTCCTTTTTTATATTTTTTAAGAATAAAAGGAAATTAAAAGAAAATATTTACAAGCCAAAACAAAACAACATAAAACGAGTGTCAAAAATTTAAAAGCCAATAAAATTCCTTTTTCGTTTTTTTTTCTTTTTTTAAATAGAAGATGAAAGAACAAAAAGGAGAATGGACTTAAACAAAATGGAAACTAAACAAAATAATGTGCAAACCTAATTAAATAATTCAAAATCGAATTAACCAAAAATTACTTCCCCCATTCTCTCTTCATAAAAAGAATCGAAATCAAAGAAAACACAGAGGCGAATTTCAAGAAGAAAAAAATGAAATCGTGAAATCAAAGAAAACACAGAGGCGAATTTCAAGAAGAAAAAAAATGAAATCGTGAAATCAAAATTGAGATTTAAAAGCTTGTTACTTCGCTTCAGATTTTCTGGTTCTCGATTTCAGGCGAGGTTTCGTGAGGTTGATTAGGTAGTGTTGTGCGATGGTGATTGGGGATTTGCATTCCGAGTTGGTGAATCGAGTTGGAATTAGGGTTGGTGAATCGAATAGATTGCAGGCTTTGATGGGTGATGTGGAAGGCAGTGATGATGAAGTGAAGGAGTTAAAGTATGTATTGTGGGTTGGTGTATTACTGATGAACAGAAGTGATGAAAGGAATGGATGAAGTTGAGATGGATGCAGGGAGTAATGTGTGCTAGCAGTTGCTAACAGTGATGTTGTAGTTTGTTGCTGTGTGGTTGGTATGGAGATATGCATAGAGAAGTAGCTCTGAAGGCAGAAGTGTGCAGGGTGGTTTGAATGGTTTTGATGTTGGAGCGTTGAAGTTGATGAAGTTATGAAGGTTTCTGTTGATATGTGCACACAGTTGTAAGGCAGTAAGATGGTTTTCGTGCAGGGCAGAGGCAGAGGATTGTTGTTTTTTTTTTGGAAGTGGCTGTTGTTGTGGTTATGTGCAAAGAATAGTGGATGGTTGACAGTGATGGTTGATGAACTTTGAGGGGAAGTGGTTATGAACTATGGCCATATGCAGTTGATATGGTGAAGTGGTTTAAGTGCTGATATGAAAATGATGATATGGTGGGGTAGTTGATTACTAAAATGATGGTTTAAGTGGGTGGTGAATTGGACTGTAGCTGGTGATTAATTGCAGTGGTGATGTTTGTTGACAATGTGGTATGGTGAGTAAAATTTTGGGTGAAGCATAGGTGTAAATTGGCAGAGATGGAGGAGGTTTTTGATGATGATAGATGGAGTTTTAGTGGTAGTGTGATGTTGAATTGAAGATGATATGTTGGCTGGTTCTAGTGTGGGTGATGTAGGAGATATGCAGAAGTATGTTGTGATGGTGTGTTGCAATTTGAGGTGAGGAGTTTGGTGAGGAAGATGTATTGTACAAGGGCGTAGTTGAGGGATTGAGGTTGTTGGTGAATGTAAGATGCACAGAGATGTTGGTGAGTGAGGGTATTTGATGTCAGTGAATGGTAGTGGTAACAGCAGCAGTATGGGAAGGATCAAAGATATGGCGTGATTGTAGTTGCTGCAATGCAGAGAGTTTTGGTGAGAAGTGGTGGCATGGTGTATGGATAGGGGAGGTTGTACGCACAGTTTATGTATGTGCACAGTTTATGCATGTGCACAGAACAATGGTTTGTAACAGAATAGAAGTAGCAAGCAGAAATGTAAAAGGGAGGGTATACTGCAAAGGTTTTGTAAAAAGAAATTTGTAAAATCAAAACATATAATGTTAATGTAATGCAAATAATAAAATATTTTTGTTTTGAAATTGTTCATGTTTTTTAAATAGAAATGCAAAAGAAAA
Source organism: Allium fistulosum (assembly GCA_030737815.1). Classification (NCBI taxonomy): domain Eukaryota; kingdom Viridiplantae; phylum Streptophyta; class Magnoliopsida; order Asparagales; family Amaryllidaceae; genus Allium; species Allium fistulosum. The sequence goes on along the minus strand of CM060907.1, from coordinate 1,110,242,790 downwards.
TAGAAAAAACAACAAGCATACAAATCAAACGAAAGCACAAATCACACAACAAACACACAAAGCAACATATTCTCTTTTTTTAGACAAATGCAATTCAACACACAAAGTTAGCACACAATAAAATCAAATAAAAATAATTCGAAGATTAGAATTAAAATCAAATGTCAATTCCCCGGCAACGGTGCCAAAAACTTATTGAAATAACGGCGGAGATTCCTATCGGTTAGAAAACTGCCGTTAAAAAATACAATCGTTAATATATCGCAAGCACACGGCGTACAATTGTAGTACATATGCGAGTACGGGTCAATCCGCACGGAAATGAATTGATTTCAAATTCAACCCGATCAAATTAACCCAAATTTGCAATTTTGTTTTAAACTAAGAAAAGTAGAAAAAAACTGGAGCAAATGTGAATAAAAATATGAGATTAAGAGATAATTTAGAGGCAAATCCCTTCTCATGATCACACAAATCAACACAATGAAATTATCATATCTCTTTTTAGTCATTTATGAATTTAGTTGATGTGTTTATCCCAAGCATGGTCTATTTGTGATATTAATTAACCCAACATAAACCATCAAACTTTAACACACCATCAGAACCACTTGTCAACTTCCATATAATGGAATTAAAAATAAAATCTATTCTAAGAATGATCTATTTACTATTGATTTGTAACATAAACCATCAAATTTTGATTCATGAAGAGGTAATTTGTGTTTATGTATGTTTAAGCATAGCCTTTTTGGTGTCAACAACATAGACTATCAAATTCAATATTAAACAACAAAATTTTACCACATCAAAAATTTCCATTAAGCATGAAAAGAGATCAAATGAAATTACTATGTTAACTTTATGTGATTCATGAGAGCTTCATCACCCCTAAATTGAAGGGGCTTAGCTTCTCATATTTGAATCCATTATAACATAAAGTGATTTCAACGTGAAAGAAGAGAGCTAATTAAAATAAACTAAAACACTAATCTACTTGCATAAAATAAATCTAAACTACTTGCATTAAAGAAAGAGATCTAAACTACTAACATAAAAAGAAACATAAAAGAAAGGAACATGAATTAAAAGTGCATGAATTAAAATTGCATATAACTAAATTGCATAAAGAAAAGGCTTAAGAAGCCATTAAAGAGAAAGAGAGTTTATGTATATATTTTGTGGCTACAACTAAAACTTACTAAATAGAAGGTAAGTGCTCTCTACATGAAACATAAGGGGGTATTTATACATGCCTAAAACCCTAATCCATATTTTAAGGAGCTACCCAAAATGCCCTTTAGGAAGTGTAACCTTCAAGTAATCATTAGCTTCTACCTAATCCACCATTAACATGTGCATGTGCATTTTAATCTCCATTAGCTTTTAATTGTGGTCCATGGGTTAGTGGGTAGGTGAGCTCCTCCATATTGCATGAATTCTTTTATTTCTTCATTCCTTTGTCTTCCTTCACTTGTGTATGCATACATACATAAAAGCTTCTTTACATTTGCTCTCTTTTTCCTACAATTAAAAATGAAAATGTGCAAGTAAATTTTCTCAAATTAAATCACACACAAAATTACCATTTTACCCCCCAAATGTAAATTATTATTTGAAAACAATTTAAATTTTGGTTTAAACATGTAAAATACCCTAATATGTTCATTTATTCAAATAAAAGTAGATTAAATATGGAAGTAAAAATATACATTTTTCCGTGCACATCAAAAAAGCACATCCAGCTCCATTAACCCGTTCCTCCAAATATATCCTATGGTTGTAATGAGGAGAGGGTCAGAACAATGTTCCGATGACTATAAAATCTATAAACTGTCCATAACATGAATTTATACCAATTGGTTTCCACTTAATAGTTATGTCTATTGAGGTTAGCAATTCTAACCTAACCTTACATTACGCATGCTGTTACTTACTTATCCCTTCCCAAGGTACAAAATACTGACAAAGCCTTATCAACCACCCAATACTTCCAAACCTATTTTCCACTTAATACTTCTAAATATGAAGTGGGCTTCTATAATCACCAAAAAATACTTTTTAAAGAAAAATAGGCAGACTCTACCATTTAAGACATCAATCAAGGTTGACTCCGTCATTTAAGGCCTATTCCCAAGGTTTTCTAACAATGTTGTCAACGGTCGGTGGGTCCTAGCTACAAAGACCTCTAACTACTATTTAAGGCTTTCGACATTTATAGTCCAACTATTACCTCGTCCATCGCCAATAAAATCATAGCCATGTAAAAGACAGCACCTAAGCCACTTAATACCTTTAAAAGGACTAGGTAGACTTCTAATAATTTAATACCTATATTCTAGGTAGGTCCTACATCACTTAACACCTATCCCCCAAGCAGACTACACATTGGTACTATCGTTATTACAGCCTTAGTAATGTGAAGGACTGTACCCGAGCCACTTAATACCTCATTATTAAGGACTAGGCAGACCACTGACCATTTAACACTTATTTATAGGTAGGCCTTTGTCATTTAATACCTAACCCCCAAGCGGACTCCTCACTGGTACTATCTAGCTGACATCGTATGGAATCTCGCTAGGTTACTTAATACTTCTTTTTAGGAGAGAAGCGAACCCTTAGATCAGTCACTTAATAACTCAAACCCAAAGTGAACCCTTCCCGAGATATCCACTATCACTCTTAATTATAAATATGGAATCTAGGTTACTTCTTTCGATAGGGAGGCGGGCCCTAAAATAGCCACTTAATACCTCAACAGTGAAGTAAACCATTTTAGAGACATCCTTATTTATTTGGGAACTCACTAAGTTACTTAATACTTCCTTTTAGGAGAGAGGTGGACCCTACAGGCACTTAATACCTCAAAACAGAAGCAAACCCCTGTGGATATATCCCTCACGGCTCCTAATTCTAAAATTGGACCATTTAACACTTTTTAATTAAGAGAGCAGGCCCAATCTCTTATGTCGTCATGGGTCCTAGGATTAATGATATCTCGCATCAGTAGTAAGTGCAGCCGACTGGTGGTAGCCTCAAAATGAAAGGTAGTCTTCCGTCAAGTGATTATACCAACGTCGCAACACTAACCTACTAAGTTCAATTAACCATCCTAAGTCTTTACTTATATTATCTTAGGTAGACATTGGACTTAGCTTACTAATTCCTTTTTTATTTAAGGCAATAAGATTTACCTTAAATGCTTATCTACCCATAAATCCCCTTTTAATTCTTATAAATATCAATTTGTCCATAAAATCCTAATGGACATTTCCTAAGACATTTATGTATGATTACTAAATTCAAATTAGTAACCTTTTTAACTATTCCATAGTTATTAATTCAACTTCTTTATTTATCAGTCACATTAATTCATTTACCATATCAAATTATTGCTGCTCCCATATTTATTTCCATTTATTTCCCATTTACTGGAACTACAACCTTTTAAATTCCTTTCTTATTGACTATGCTAAACGCGAATATTACGTGTAAGCGTCGTTATTAGCTAAGTTTTATTTTAATTATTATAAGTGTAGTAAATTACGTACAAATATCTACTTTTATCAAATATATTCTAGTTATATATCTTCACTAAAATATTCTTTTCCATGTTCAATTATTGGAACCATATCTAAAAAGATTATCCGGTAGATTTTCCATAAATTATTCCGAAACAAAAGATTTAACTTTAAAATATAAAAGTTTACATCGTTTGAAATTACAAGGAATAATCATTTCTTTTATTATTGAAATAGACAGTGTAAACTATAATGAATTCATATTTTACACATCTCTTTCTCTTTTTATTTGTATCTATTCCTGGTTAGACCAAACACTGTATTTTTCTGATAGGGAAAGAAATCAAAATAATTTACAAATATTAAAGGGATCTAAATTCCAACATTACAAACTTAAATTTTTTTACATTCCAACAAGATTAAGGTAATAGTCCAAATTCATAACATTATTATACAACTTATTTTTAGATCTGGAATAAATTTCAATCAAATCAATATTCTTAATTCATACTTTTGGGACTGATTTCCAGATTAGGTTTTGAACAATTCTAAATCAATTATTCAATTTGTTGCCTACAACTAATATACAATTATCCAATTAGGCATAATAATCAAATAAACATCAGTAGGATAATTTTCGTATTATAGCAGTCTATAAAATTTCCCACTCGCCTTTTAAAAACGATCCATATCTCCAGATCTAAAGTGGAACCTTTGGTTCATCTCCAAATCCAATCTAAGAAATATGTATAAAAAGGGAATATACATATATTAGAATTAAAGATTTGAGAAGTGATTGGGGATTAGGAGAGAAAATAGATACAAAATATATAAAGATATAAATTAACTCAAATACGTGTATAGTTGATTTTCTTATCTTCTCCAATTTGTATGAATATAAATATAAATATCTTATTTTTATAATTTACAAAGAAAGTAGAGAAGAAGAAATGGCAGAGCTTCGCTAGTGCCACCGGAAAAATATGTGAAGAGAAGGGAGGGTTAGGCCTGAATTGATAGGCATAAGAATCAACCTCAACCGTTAGATCGAAATTTATTATATCTGGACCATTGGGCCTAGTCTAACCATAGCCACCACACACGAAGCAGCTGCCCAGCCCCTACCTAGGGGCCGACCGCTCCAATATGCGGGTCACTTATGGGCCCTAGATAATTAATATATAAATGTTAATTTATCTAATCGAATTATTTTCTTTCCAAATTCGTTTTTCATCCGTAACATCTTCGTTTGGACTCCGATCGCAAAACTCCAAATATGAAAGTTGCTCAGAATTTCACCACAAACGCAATGGTATACAATTCATGGTCAAATTCCATCATTTACACAAATTCCTTTTTTGGAGCCTAATTAATTAACTAACTAACTAATTAAATAACTAATGCCAAATTACGAGGTGTTACACTATTTCAATTAAGTACTATTAAACAATAGATCTACTTTAAGCCCCAATATTTTTTGCTACACTAGCTAAATCAACACTTTCTATCACCCGATTTAGCAACATCAATATACCAAGTTTGATTAAAATAGTTCTTCTTTAAACCAAATCAACAAAGTTAGGAAAACATCTAATCTTAAGGCTTAAGTGCTCAACATAAGTTAGAAAGCTATTGTAGTCATCAAATCCAATCTGCATAAATCATGATATTCTTTAGTTTTATTATATAATATTAAACAATATACCTTTTTTCTACAAAATGATGTGAGAATGAGAGTAAACTAACTTTAAATATTTTGTTTTCTATCTAATGATGCTTTTTGCACTGTTAACCCACCTTTTGCCAAGACAGTAGACATGCGAATTTAACCCAAAGGACTCCACGATTATCAAGACTAATAGCACAGAGCGATGATTGTGAGGTCCAGAAATCAAGTGCAGACAATGATATTAAGTGAATATCAACCGAGACCAAAAGATAGAGTCTCAAGAATATTCTAAGTACGGATTAGTACCTTCCCTAGGCAGGGGATCGGTCTCTCCCTTCCTCGAGGGGATCAGTACATATCCTCAATTTTTGTTTGAAACTGGGTGAGAACAGTATAAAGTGACAAGAAAGGCCCCACGAGGCTACATTTTAAATCTCAAATCATTTGGAGTTTTTATGCGCAAGTTATAGGCGAATTACTTCACCTAATAAAGGGACCAGTATAAAAGGGATCAGGATATTTCAGCCAAGCAAGTACAACTCGATGGAAAACAATCAATATCTCAAAATCCATAAGTCCAATGCATATAAAAATTTTGTGAGCAAGATGTGGGGATCCTATGGAGTCTACCCTAGGGATGACACATCAAATAAAGCAAGTTGAAGGGATCGACCATCTTCTCTCCATAGGGATCAGCTATAATCAGCCTTCACAACATATTGCAACAAAGATTGATCAATAACTCGAGTTCTACTAATCCAATTAGCATGAAACTTGGAGGCTAAACATAATACAACATGGAGAATCTCCCCTAGGGATTGCATGGCATTTGGAGGAGTTTGGAGGGATTGGCCTCTATCCCTCAATAGGGATCGACCCTCTTCCCTCTTAGGGATCGGCTGAACCCAACTTTATAGCAAAGATCGATCAATATCTCAACATCTACACATCCAATTAACATGAAACTTGGAGTACAAGCTTACTACAGCATATGGAACATCCCCTAGGGATTTTATTCCAATTGGAGCAAGTTGGAGGGATCGGCATAACTCCCTTTGGAGGGATCGGCATAAATCATAATTCAAGCAACACTACTTCACGGAAAATGCGATATCTCACAAACCGTGCGTCGGAATTACACGAAATTTCGGAAGCACATAGATAACATCATGGGGAACCTCTCATAGGGATCGAGCCTATTTCAAAACAATAATATGGATCGGTATCGATCCCTATGGTGGGCCTAGATGGGCATGGAAATTTTTGGGTGAGCTTGTTTTGGTCTCCTAAACCTTCTGCCGAAATTTCAGTCCAATCCGTGCACGTCTTCCCCTATAAATACAACGGGCATGGCGTGAGAAAGGGATATTCTAGAGCTTCTTTATGCTTCTCTTTATCTTGAACCTAGGCTACACTCTATTAATTTTATTCTTGGATTTCGAAATGTTACTATAAACAAACTACAGTATAATAAAAAGGATTATTCTGGAGTGGACGTAGGTCGGGGTTAGCCGAATCACTATAAATCTTGTTTCTTTTTACTTGCTTTTATTTTTAATTTGTTTGTTCTTCATATTATATTCTCTACATTAGATACTATCTGAGATCTGTGACTAGATATCGGTGCTTTCATATAACTAGGTGTTGGTGGCCAATTTTTGCTGCCAACATGCACCTCTACTGTTTTTTGCTATATCCCCACTTTATTTCCTCTATAACCTTTTGCATCACCACCGCTACATAGCCACTAAATGCTTTTATTACATAGATCCTCATTGAAGTTTCATGGTATTCTCAAGTAGAGAGATCTATGTAACATTGTCATTTCGAGATCCTCTATTTCCTTGGTTATATTAACCAACAGAAAACTCTCGGGGTGAATCATCCCATAGTTATTCAATAACTACCAGTACGTAACCCCTTAGTGCCCATAACAACCACGAGTAATACACAGCCAAATATTTAGAGAGTTATGTAATCCAGTCTCAATGAATGTATAGATATCCTATCTCAAGGCATCTTGACTGGGAATATTTTAAATAATATGTAATTTTTAATGTGATAAATTTCTCATGATTACAACACATTGTAATTACTATCGCATAACATATCATTTAAGGATTTTGTATTTATATACTTTAAATTAATTACTTGATTAATTATATCACAATAGAACAAGCATATAATAGAAAGAAAATACGTTTTATTTTGAACAAGATTGGTTATCGAGTTAGATATGTAATAAGTACATAATTGCACCTAGGGTATACCCCTTACTCTATCAATCTCCCACTTGCAGTTGGGGTCAATCATGGAACCTTATCCTTCGATCATTTTTCTTAAAATCTAATCAGGCCAGTCCTTTAGTGAATGGGATTGCTATTTTTTTAATTATCTACTCTGTCAATTTACTCTCTTCGATGTTAATAAACTTTCTTTATCATGTGGAACATTTTGACATATGTTTCTTGACTTCCAGTGAGTTCTAGGTTCTTTCATGATCTATATCACGACATTGTTATCATATAATAATGACATTGGATTTGGAACATTTAAAATCACACCTAGCTCGATTATAAAATTGTGCTTTTAATTCTACTTATAATACTACAACACTGTTCAAGCCGATGCACTCAGGTTTTGGTTGATCCGGCCGTTACTTATTGGTTGGAACATTACCAACTTAAAGTTCTTAGCTTAAGATTGAACATGAATTTAGGGTTGACATGCTATACTCAATATCACATATGATGTTCAAGTCCACATGCTCCTTCATAAGGAGTTCGTTGTTTCTACAAATAATTCTCTAGTATTTCGCAAAGACTGGAGAACACTCTAAATTATCATTTAGTCATCTTAATTCGATTTGGTACTTGCTCTATTTGTCAAATACATAAGCGAAGTGGGATCTAGTAGCCAATATAACATGTATGAAAATTCCTATTAGCAATGCATAAGGAGCCCATCTTACATTCTATATTAAACAAATTAATATAGTATCTATGAATATTGTTTTGGGACATTCCTAACGTCCTTTTATACTGTTTATAAAAGACGTCCTTTCAAATCCTATATCGAGAATTAAACGACCAAACTGAAATAATTTCAACATGAATACATCACCAAAAATAAAAACTTTGTTGTTTACTTATAGTTTTCAAAATATTTTAGCACCTATTAATATTCTTCTTACAGACACACGCTTCCTCTGCATCTTGACTGACAATCAAACTATTTGATTTCTCTCTAAAAATAATTGCTTGACTCCGATGCTTATTGAATAATACTTTTGTATCATTTCTTGGATCATATTCATAACCCACAAACTTAGAATCACTCCCACTAACATCGAGACACTTTGGTTATTAAGCGCAAACAACATATTCCAAATAATTATTTAGAATTTATGTTTCAATATACATATACCAAAACTCAAAATCATATCAATAGATAATTCTGCGAGTAAAATCTGAACTAACTTAAGTATGTTGAATGACAAATGTATTACGTTAATTTCAACAATCGATATTTACGATGTTATAATATCAACGTAGCATACCATATTCCAACTACATTGGTCTTTATCTTAGAAATACTTTTGCGGCTAATTGATTATATCCCCATAGGTACAACTATTAAAATCATTGATAATGTACTTGAAATCCATTTCGAATTTGTGCATCATGCCATATGGTGGATTCAATGCTCTCAATGGCTTACTGACAATTAAGGAAATTATTTTCTCAATATCGATGAGAAAATCATAGTTTCTCTTTAATGTGAAAGAGTACATATTAGACATTCTAATTAGATGTGTCCATTTAGGTTTGGTCAATTCCATTTCATCCTCTATAATCAGTTTTATCTTTGAAACTTTTTCAAATCCATTTTACAACCAATAATTTCTAAAAGAAATTCTTTTCATCATGAAGTTGATGTTTCTGGAAACAATAATTGTTTCTGGAAACAATAATTGTTTCTTGATGTAATGGAATAAGTATTTACAAATATGCAAAAAAATTGTTATAACGTATTGTGCCCTTTAACCTCTATGCCTTTTCAATTTAGCGCTATTAAATAGTAGATCTGCTTTAAGCCCCCCTCTTTTAGGTTACACTCGCTAATGAAGGCTTTTTAGCATCTACTTTAGCAACATTAGTATAAAAACATTGATTTTTCTAATTCTCTTTTAAACTAAATCAATAAAGTTAGGGTAAAACCTAATTTTAAGGCATAAATGATCAATATAAGTTAAAAATCTATTGTACTCACCAAGTCTGGACAACATAAATCATGATATTATTTGGTTTTTTTATGTAAGACTAAACAACATTTCTTTTTCCTACATAAATGATGTGAGAATGATATTATATTAGCTTAAATATTTGGTTTTATATCTAGTGAAGCTTTTTGTACCTCTGCTATTTTTCGCTACATCCCTGCTTTATCCCGCTATAGCCTTTTGCACCTCTACTATTATATAACTACTAAGCACTTGAACTACGTAACATATATGTATAAAACATATTTGGTTTTTAAATTTACGAAACCTTGTTCATAATATAAATTGGTCAATCGATGCTGATGAGACCTAAATTTAATTGGGTTAATCCATACAAGATACCTCATGGACAAGTATTACATGGACTTTTTGACTCACATAACTTGTCAACTCCTTGATCTAGGATATGTATGGGTTGTTTCATCAACTCTTACCTTGTACAATTTTGTAGACTTTGTTTTAGATGAATCTAAATTTAACCTTATGTACTTACTTTTTAGTTCACACCCTTACAAAAAGAAATTTAACTCAAATTCTATGAGCAACAATCGTACATTTTCCAACAAAGTATGATTACTCCTTATCGATACATCATTATGTATCATAGGAAGGAGTTGTAACATCCCCCTACATGGAGGCCCAAAACTAACAGCTATGGGTGCTGCAGTCATCCATAGTTATTAATTCTCGGCGACCAAATACGGTGGTGCTAGATACATTGATACACAGATCACAGAAATATGGAAAATTTTAACAATTCAAAAACATATTTCCACATTCAAATCAAAACATTTGATGTTCATTACATAATCCCAAAAACGTAACCACGTTCAGCAATTTATAATTATTACAAATACGCCTAGAGCGACATATGAAGATGTCCCCTTGGTTGATCAGAGTATATAGTATGGCTAATAGATCTGCCTTTACAAACAAATACACAACGGAAAAGATAACTCTAAATTACTACTACCTTCTGCATGCCTCCACAAGCTTTATTCGTCTAAGAAGAAAACCTAAAAACCTTAAATCTCAAACTACTCAAAATAAATTGAGCACTCGAGAGTTTAAGGGGAAAACAAAACTTCGAGTCAGACATAAAGCCTGGTATGAATAATAATCTAACATGTCAATCCTTTTAGATATCTAGTGAGACCACGCCGCTTAGCGGAATGGGTTTTCCCCTCACTAGTATCCTAAAACCTTTTCAAAACCATATTCTGTGCTCCTCCATCCACAATGGTTAAAACATACATTTTCAAAATATTATGATGATATGCATACTTAAAATAATTTGGATTTCCCCATCCCCAGTTTAATTTGACACCCTGTAATAATTATAGTTTCTAGGGTCACTATTAACCTTTTAGTTTTCATGGGTTTACTAATACCTTGTAGGCTCCTGCCAGTGAACTTAATTAATTCATGGGTCCCCCTGAACCTATTAGTCCTTCCAATAACTAATCACCTTATCCTAGTTTTCATGGGTTGACTAGGAACCTATGGATTTATCCAGTAACTCACTTCACATCCTAGTTTTCATGGGTTGACTAGGAACCTATTGATGCTTCCATTAGCCACTTTCTTATCCTAGTTTTTATGTGTTTACTAGGAACCTATTGACTGATGTCAATTCTTAATCCGGATATAGTTTTCATGGGTTCACTACAAACCAATCAGCCCCTGCTAACTGTCCTTAATGCATAGTTTTCATGGGTTTACTACGAACCTTTTGTGTCATCTCCAATAACTTAATAATCATAGTTTTAATGGGTTTACTATGAACCTTTTGGGTCATCTCCAATAACTACATAGTTTAGGCATCCTATATTTTTGGTCACCCTGACTCCTTGGATGAAATTCTACTCATTCATGAGTTTAAGCAATTTATATTCACTACCGAGTTAATCTAGCTGGTTCTTCTACCCTTTTTCCCCAAATACAGTTATGGGATATCATGTGAATATATTCATATTTGATGAAGCAAAACAACAATTTAACAATACCACTCCTGTGGGTTTTAAGGTCCTTGAAAATATGTTTCACGTAAAACATAGTTAACACCTTTAACTTGTATTTTTATCAAGGCAATACTTCTTCAAAATTACTTAATTAGAATCATTACAAAACTCCTTTATATAAGCCGTGGATTTTCCTTTAAAAATTTGAGTTAGGGTTTTATTACCTTTCGACAACGTCGAAAGCATTGTTTTCCGACCCTTTCGAAAGCATAAATTATCTCCTTTAAAACAATAGGCTCCAACCTTTCTAATACTTTAAAACACTTCTTTCGAAACCTTTCAACCATGTTAAAGTATTATTATATAAGAGTAGAACCTTTCGAAACCAATGAAGGTCAAACCTTTCGAAACCATTGAAAATCAAACGTTCTGAAAGCGTTGGGTTTGTACTTAAAATATTACTTTGGGTCATAGTGAAAATAGGTGAAGGTATCTCTTTCAAAACCACACTTTATTTTATAAAATATTGGGGAAGTTTGATGGTGTCAAAACCATCCTTTCGAAAGCATTATAACATCTGGGAAACAATTGAACCATCCGACAACGTCGAAAGCTCCTGCTTTCGACCCCTTCGAAAGGTTTGGGAAGCGACTTGTTTTTATAAGAAACATTAAACCTTTCGATAATATCGAAAGCTCCTGCTTTCGACCCCTTCGAAAGCTTTAAACAAAAATAAAGGCGGCAGCTCTTTTTTTTCAAAATCCTCTTTGAAACCACCTTTCGAAAACATAGCTTTCGACTGTGTCGAAATCTCCTTTAAAAACTATCCTTTCAAAACCATAGCTTTCGACCCTGTCGAAGCAAGCATAGCATTCGACCTTGTCGGAAGCTCTTTATAAAACCAACCTTTCAAAATCATAGCTTTCGACCTTGTCGGAAGCAAACATAGCTTTTGACTTTGTCGGAAGCTCTTTAAAACAAGCAAGTGACTTTCTTTTTCAAATCAAAGTAAACTAAGGGTCCATCTCCTTCGAAAGCAACCCTTCGACACCATACCTTCCGAATTGGTTCAATTCACTGCATAACACCTGAATGATATCATGTGCATTGCTTTTGATCTTATTGGTCATTGAAGTCAAAAGGTCTTGGTCGATAGGTCTAAGTCGAAAGGTTTGCCAAAGAAGGCGGAACCACCTTTTTGTGGGTAAAAGCTGATTTTGCCAAAATAAGTAAACTTTTTGTAACAAACTTGCCTACTTGTAAACATTTGATTGGCTTTCACAACTTTTAAATAATTTGGATAATATTTGCCGCATTTTCTCAGATCTAAAATCAAATTAACATTTAACAAATAAGCCCTTTCTCTTATAAAAACAATTAAATCATTTAGGTCTTCCTTTCAAAATAATTTAGTTTCCATACTAAATCACTTTGTAAAAATCGCCAAAAATTCCAGAAGTTCACTTTAATCTTGTTATCTAACATATCAAAATTTGAGACCCAAATTCTTAATATATTTTCCACAATAAATTTATAAACCCAAATAACCATATTTCCTTTGAAAATTCATAACTAATTCTCCACGGCTTGGAAAATTATAAAAATTGAAACCCAACTCCAAAATCATGTTTACCATAACATAAAATTTTCCCATGGCATTCCAAAATCATTTAATCTCGGTTTTAACCTAGAACCGCATATATCTCTTTTAACAACCATGTTTAAACATATTTAAATAATAAATCAAGCACATCATCATTCAATATATCATAAAAACAGATTTACCATTAAATCCGAAACCATATGAATATAAAGCCAAAATAGAGATCTAGAAATTAGTATTCACCTTAGATTGGATAAGGAAATTGATTATTGATTGAGATTGATTTCTTCTAGCTTGAATCCTAAGCTTAAATTTGATTTTCTCTTCTCTTCTTTCTTCCTAATGGCCGGCCTTGCTTCTTTCTTACGTTTATAAATTTTGTATGAGATAAAATGAACGTGTATGACTAAGGAGAATAGTATAAGGGTGGGAAATATGGGCGACTATTTACCCTAATGCCCTTATGTTTAATTACTTAACCATTTATAAGTTTATTTAGTTAAATAAGCACGGCCACTAAATTTTATTAATCAACCTCAATCTCCTTATCTACATTATTCTATTTAATTTATTCTAATTAAATCTCCCGAATAATGTTATCATTAAAATTAGAGGTGTTATAGGCTCCCCTCCTTAAAGAATTTCGTCCTCAAAATTCAGTATGGACTAACTAGCAAACATAGCAATCATTTGTAAAATCTCTTAAAACTCATACTAGCCTATTCGACTAGAAACCAATCTATATAGATCTAATATCGACATACCATCATTGCAGCTAAGGATAAGCTTCTCGAATCTTATCCTCTGTCTCCCAAGTACAGTCCTTCTCCTTGTCGCTCCACTGAACTTTCTCCAACTTGACTGTCTTGGTCCTCAATCTCTTCTCATCTCTCGCTACAACCCAAACTGGTGGTCTAACAAAAGTCAAATCAGGCTCTACTACAAAATCCTCCAAATCTGTCTTAGGAATAGTAGCCTCTGGATCATGCACGAACTTGCAAAAATGAGATACATGGAATACATTATGGACACCTGCCATACTGCTTGGCAACTCTATTTTGTAAGCGAGCTTTCCAATCATTTCTATAATCTAGAATGGACCAACATATCTTGGGGCCAACTTTCCGACTTTCCAAATCGTACCACACCCTTCATCGGTGATACTTTAATGAAAACCCTGTCTCCCACTGAGAACTCTAGATCTTTACGTCTTTTATCTGCGTAACTGTTCTGCCTAGATTGAGTTTCCTTCATCCGTCCTCGGATTAACTCAATCTTTTCCGACACCTCTCTAACCAAATCCGGACCTAAGACTAACTTGTCTCCAGTCTCCAACCAACAAGCTGGCGATTTGCATGGCCTTCCATACAAAGCTTCAAAAGGCGCTATTCCTATACTAGTCTGATAACTATTATTATAGGAAAACTCGATCAGATGTAGGTGATCCTCCCAAGATCCACAAATGTCCAATACACAAGCTCTCAATAAATCTTCGAGTACCTTATTGACACTCTCTATCTGCCCATCCATCTGTGAGATATGATGTACTCATCTTGAGCTTGGTACCTAACCTCTTGTAGACTCCTCCAAAATTTGCTAGTGAATAATGCATCTATGTTGCTGACTATGCTACTATGAATCCCAAGCAGTCTAACTATGGTCTTCATGAACAACTTAGCCAAAATAGGTGTCGTTCTGGTTGACTGTACCGGACTCTTGGTCAGTCTGTCCACAATAAACCATATGCTTTCATTTCCTCTATTTGACCTTGGCAACCCGTCTATAAAATCCATCGATATCGAATCCCATTTCCAAACTGGAATATCTAAAGGCTAAAGTAACTCACTTGTCTTTTGATGTTCGGCCTTCACTTGTTGACAGTTAACACACTGCCTAACCCACAAGCCAACATCCCTCTTCATGCCTTCCCAACAGAAGCTTCTCTTCATGTCCTGATAAATTTTGGTTCCTCCAGGATGAATCGTAAATTTTGATCGATGACACTCCTCTAGAACTTCTCTCCTTAAGTTTTCTACATTCGGAATTCATATTCATCCCTTCTTTCTCAACCATCCGCTTTGGTCAAGACTAAAATCCTTTAGGTCATCAACCTCTGTTCCGACCTCAAGCCTTCTAATCCTCTCGGGTAAAACTGGATCTTCTCTCTACTTAGAAGTTATCCCCTCGATCAACACTGGTCGAACTTCTAAACAAGATAGCATGGCAGTATCCTGACTAGAACTAGCAGTAGATTTCAACTGCACACCACAACTGGCTAAAGCTTCTAGATCCTTCCATTCTGCCAACATCGCTAACACTACGTTCTGATGTTTTCTACTGAGAGCATCTACTACCTTATTTCCTTTCCTGGGAGTATACTCTATACTGAAATCATAAGCAACCAAAAACTCCAACCATCTCTACTGCTTCATATTCAACTCCTTTCGAGAGAATAGATACTTTAATGACTTATGATTGGTATATACCTCAAATCTCTCTCCTAAGAGATAATGCCTCCAAATATTCAAGGAAAAGATCACTGCAGCCAACTCCAAGTCGTGAGTAGGATAACTTACTTTGTGCGGTCTAAGCTGCCTAGATGCATAAGCAATAACTTTTCCCCTCTGCATCAAAACTGCTCCCAATCCAGTCCCACATGCATTAGTGTATACAACTAGCCCTTGGTTTCCATCTAGACCTACTAACACTGGCGCATTGATTAACAAATGCTTTTACTTAAGGAATGCTTCCTGACATTTGTCGGACCAAACAAACTTCACTTCCTTCCTGGTAAGCTTAGTCAAAGGCGTTGCTATTCGCGAGAAATCCTTAATGAATCTCCGGTAATAGCCAGCAAGTCCAAGAAAACTCTTGATCTCGGTTACCGTCTCTGGTCTCTTCCAATTGTTCACAGCTTCGATCTTATCTGGATCTACTGATAATCTCTTCTCTGAAACCACATGACCAAGAAACTTAACCTCTTTCTTCCAAAAATGACACTTGGAAAACTTCGCCTTCAGCTGATTCTACCGCAGCGTCTCCAACACCACTCTAAGATGAATCTCATGCTCTTTCATCTTTTCAGTATACTAAAATGTCATCCATGAATACCAACACGAACATATCCAAGTGCTCTCGGAAAACCCGGTTCATCAAGTCAACGAAGAAAGCAGGTGCATTTGTCAATCCAAATGGCATCACCAACCACTCATACGAACCATACCTAGTCCGAAATATCGTCAAAGGAATACTGTCATCCGCAACTCTCAACTGATGGAACCCTGTCGCCAAATCCAATTGGGAAAATACTCTGGCGCCACTCAACTGATCAAACATATCATCTATCCTCGGCAGAGGGTATCTATTATTGATCGTCCTTTCGTTTAACTTACGATAGTCGATGCACATCCTTAACGACCCATCTGGTTTCTTTACAAATACCGCGGCTGCTCCCCAAGGCAAACTGATTGGTCTGATAAAATTCCTTCCCTCAAGATCCACTAGCTGCACCTTCACTTCCTTCATCTCTGTCGATGTTATTCTGCTAGGTGGTATGCTAACAGGTTCAGCTCCTGGTACAAGGTCTATCTGAAACTCAATATCTCATTTCTGGGGTAATCCAATAACCGGCTCAAAAACGTCTGCAAACTCTCTAGCCACACGAACTTGACTAAGCTCTTCTCCAAACTCCATGGCACTCAACAAACCACCAACAATATTACTGGAATTCTCCACTGAGAAAATGATTCGGTTATGACTATCTGGGTGCCTCAATGATATTTTCCGATCCTGGCAAAATATCCTAGCCTCGTACTTACCCAACCAATCCATACCCAAAATGATCCTGAAATCTACGAAATAGAAGACATGCAAACTGCATGCAAACTTATGACCTAACAAATCAAATTATAACTGGTCACATCTCATCCCAAGAGTTGCATGCCCTCCTATTGGATTTGCAACCCTTAAGGAAGTAACAAGGTATGTGGGTTCTATACATAACATATCAACCAAATACTGTGATATAAAAGAATGTAATGCACCATTATCAAAAATTACCCTAACTGGTATACTCTGAATAAAAGCATACCTTCCATCACAGTCTTCCCTTTCTCTACTACAGTAGGTCTAGAAGAAGACGATGGTCCAATAGCAAACACCTTCCCTTTGTCCACCTTGACTGGCTCTAGACACTATTTCTTATAATGCCTAATTTGGTCACAGTTGAAGCATTTCACATTCTTCTTCTCTGTAGGCTTCTTTCCTTTACCAGGCACTCGTTGGCATAATGGCCCTTCTTATCACACTTATAGCACACCAAACCAGCCTTTGCCTTCTTAGCGGCCTCCCCTTTCTGGGCTCCTTTCTTCTAATTTCATTTTCTTTCCCTGAGGACCCTAGGATTCAACCGGCTTCTCCCTAACAGACATAACAAGCATCTCCTCATGGCAGATGGCCGTCTCTACCACCACATGATAAGGTTCTCTAATATGAGTCACAGCTATTTTGCCTAGCTCTGGCCTCAATCCTCTAATGAATCTCTCATTTCTCCTGATATCATTGTCCACCAAAGCATAACCATATCGAGATAGCTCATCAATCTTGGCGGCGTACTCGATCATGGACATCCCTCCTTGGACAAGATCCATGAACTTCCTCATCAATGTCGATTTGGCAACCTTAGACAAGAACCTCTATTCGAACCTCCTTCTAAAATCATCCCATTCAGCTCTTCCTCCGGATCTCCAGCTGTCACACTGTCCACCAGTAAAGCGCTAACCCTTGCAGCTGTCTAGAGGCTAGTCTTCTCTTCTCTCCATCTTCCAAGCCTAAATCTGTAAAGATCCTTTCACAGTTCTACAGCCAGTTCTCAACTTCAACTACATCCTCCGTTCCAACAAACGGCTTCCCACTAAGACAGGTGTAGTTTCTGCTTAGCTTGGCATAGTTATAACCAGCTTGAACTACAGGATTAGCTCCTCCAACATTACCAGCAACTCCTGCTTGCAAAAGATTAGCCAACAACTGATACACCATCCCTGCATCTACTGGTAGATTTCCAGCACCTACATTGGCCTCAGCATTTTGGTTAGCATTAGAATATCGACCTTGGTTTCTCCGACTATTAAGTCGAGCATTTCCATTAGTAGTGGTGCTTCCTCCACCTAGTAAGATACAGAAGAACGGTCTAAGAGAGAGCAGAATACGTACTTAGATATATACCTATATATCAAATACAGGTACGTTACAATAGCGTTAATCCAAACCCCGATCATATTTTCAAATTCACTGGATTATGTTTCAAAAAAGCTTTTAGGTTTAATTTTCTTTTAAAGTTTCATAAACCTATGCTCTGATACCAACTTGTAACATCCCCCTACTTGGAGGCCCAAAACTAATGGCTACAGATGCTACAGTCATCCATAGTTATTAATTCTCGACGACCAAATACGGCGGTGCTAGATACATTGATACACAGATCACATAAATATGGAAAAAATTTAACAATTCAAAAGCATATTTCCACATTCAAATCAAAACATTTTTTGTTCACTACATAATCCCAAAAACATAACCACATTCAGTCAAATATAATTATTACAAATACGCCAAGAGTGACATATGAAGATGCCCCTTGGTTGATCAGAGTATATAGTAAGGCTAATAGATATGCCTTTACGAACAAATACACATCGGAAAAGATAACTCTAAATAACTACTGCCTCATGCACGCCTCCAGAAGCGTTATTCTTCTAAGAAGAAAACCTGAAAACTTTAATTCTCAAACTACTCAAAATCAATTGAGCGCCCGAGAGTTTAAGGGGAAAAAACTTTGAGTCAGACATAAAGCTTGGTATGAATAACAATCTAACATCTCAATCCTTTTAGATATCTAGTGAGACCACGCCGCTTAGAGGAACGAGTTTTCCCCTCACTAGTATCCTAAAACCTTTTTAAAACCATAATCTATGCTCCTGCATCCACAATGGTTAAAATATACATTTTCAAAATATTTTGATGATATGCATACTTAAAATAATTAGGATTTCCCCATCCCTAGTTTAATTTGACACCCTGCCATAATTATAGTTTCTAGGGTCACTATTAACCTTTTAGTTTTCATGGGTTTACTAATAACCTATAGGCTCCTGCCAGTTAACTTAATTAATTCATGGGTCCCCCTGAACCTATTAGTACTTCCAATAACTAATCACCTTATTCTAGTTTTCATGGGTTGACTAGGAACCTATGGATTTATCTAGTAACTCACTTCACATCCTAGTTTTCATGGGTTGACTGGGAACTTACTGATACTTCCATTGGCCACTTTCTTATCCTAGTTTTCATGGGTTGACTAGGAACCTATTGACTGATGTCTGGAGGGATCGACCTAAATCAGATGACACAACACATTACAGTGAAGATAAATCAATAACTCAACATCTACAGATCCAATTAGCATGAAACTTGGAGGACACGTGTATTTTAGTATGAATAACCCCTTATACGAATCGCAGCCCCTGAATCCACAAAAATAGGGATTGGGCCCAATTTTTATTCCTTGGGATTTGGGCCATGCGATCTCTCTTGTGGGCCCATATGTATCTGTAGAGCCTTCTGCGGAATTTTCAGGGAGATATTTCATCGTCTTCCCCTGTAAATAAAGACTTGATTGTTCATTTTCGAGGCCATTACGCTACTTATTGGTTGGTATTCTTTTGTAACAAAGGATTTTAATCCGATCTCTCTTGTACTCAGTTTACAAAGTGTTTAATAAAGTTATCTCTTCAAAGTGGACGTAGGCAAACAATGCCGAACCACTATAAACTGTTGCATCTCTGTTATTTGCTTATTTCTTATTTCTTTACTGCTATATTCTCACTGTTTACATTTATTATTCTTCATTTATTATTCTACAAAATCTCTATTAGGTGTTTGTGCAAATTTTTGGTGTAAACAACACGTATGATGCTAATCGTGATAAATTAATCCTTGATTCGAACATATACGATGACATGATTAAGCATAGCTTAATCAATATTGACCAAATAGTGTCATCGAGGACAAATTTATTATTCGAGGCTAGGTGCAAAATGATATCATTAAGGGATGGATTTATGACGCCAATAGACTTTTGAGGTTAGTTATTCGAAAGTCTATTTGTTTGCTTGGACTAAAATATTTGGGATCTCTTAAGGTCACTTGGAATTGAATATTCAAGCACACTTAAGATCACTTGGAATATACATACTCGAGAATCCATAGTACCTTTTGGAATCAAATATTCAAAAGTCCTTTCCATATATATAAAGGAGACGGAAAATGCAAGTAGCAAATTTGTGCAATAGTCCATTAAGCATGTTAATGGACTAGGTATTCAGTCCTTATATTCAAAGTCCAATGTCCATATGAAATAAGAAAAAATGGTAATTGTGCATATAAACACTTTTTAGATCGAAGATCCTTTGAAATAAATCATGTCGAGCTTTGGGCCTAAAGAGCCTATTATATGCATGTCCATGCCAATAACGTCCAAAATGAATAGCCAAAAGATTAGGCATGTCAAAGTCTTATTCATATAAATTGCGAATGATTATAGTCAAATAGGTATTTTTTACCCAATTTGATTTTGTGTTTACAGTGGTTTAATTTCAAGAGCGGAGAAAAGAAATGATCGCCCCTCTCCAATGCCCTTAGGTTCGTATTTGCAGGGTAGAAATGCGGCAAAGTAGCCTAATGTTGGCATCAATGGTTTTCGACATCAATAAGGAGTGGCATCAGTTTGAAGTTAATTCAATATGAGTCGTTTTTGCTATAGAGTTGCACTACTATGTAGCGGCATCTTTGGTATAATATCGGCCTTGACATCTCCATGAAACGGTATTGGAAAATGACGACATTGCTGAGTATCGAAGTTGATGAGTGGAGATATGGATAATGGTTGGCGTCGACAATAAGTAGCTTTAACAACGTGCATAACTAATGGAAAGCATTTCCAACAAAGTAAGACATTGATAAAGGGTATTATCAAAAAGGTGATGGTGTTGATGGCAGCGATATTGAGGAGTAATGACATTAGTAATGAACGGTATTAATAAATGACAGCATTGGTAGTGAAGCAGTGTCATTGGTTTTGATAGCTCTCTATGGGCACTGATTAGTCTTGGTATCAACGCTGTTAGTTGAAGACATGCAGTATCATTCTGTGATTGATGAAGTGCGCCATCATTAAGATCCGACACTGACTGTTGGAGATATCAATAATGGACGACATTAAAGAATAACGACATTGGAATGGGGCAACTTCAAAGACATGTGACATTATTACATAACAACATTGGTTATAGGTGACATTCATGATGAGCGACATAAGTATAGAGTGGCATTAATGAATTATGACACCCATTCCATCTTTTCAGGTAAAGGTGGCACTAGTAAAACAAGATATCAATGAGATAAAACATAGATCATGTCGACATACATTGATGGCTTATTATATTGATTGCATTCGATATCATCACTTCTTTAAAGAAATGCAGCATTTGTCACATGCAGCATTGATGATGAACAATATCCTTAGCTATAGAAACAACATGTGGCACTGCATATATCTCTTCACTGATGAGGCGCAACGTTCTTCATTCCCTGAATATTGGTACATTTCTGGATTCACAGTGCAGTGCCCCCGCATTCTGGATTTGGAACTCAACTTAAAGACGGTGCATTCTATCCACTTCCCTTACATCCTGTGACTGACTTTGAGGCATTGGGGATCAAGCGACAGCTGCTGAATTGCAGCCAAGGAATGGACAAGGAACTACTACTCAAACGGTACTCCCAAAGGCTGGAGAACCAAGGTGACATGACACGAATTAGGATCGGTCACTGGATCAGGCTTCTAGGACGGATTATGACTACTTTCAGCTGACCAACTTCCAAACGCCTGATTTGGCAGCTATGGTACGACATCTTGTGTGACGACCGCCCCATGCCTCTTATTATGTCATCTCGAAGTATAGTTATCCTTCATTAAAGTCATCACTTACCATTAAGGAACCTACATCATCGAGTCATGAGTGGTAGTCTTCAAAACCCATCAAAAATCGTCGAAACATTTTTCAAAAAACTCACTTCAAGGCTGACCTGAAGTAATCACTTATATGACTCGAAGCAGACTCACTATATGTTCCGACCTGAAGTCGAGCTTGGGTAATCACCCATTCGAAGCAAACCCAGGAAATTCTAGCCCGAGGTCAAACTCGGGTAAAACCAAGATTTTCTCCAAGCAAACACCAATATGACTCCAAGCACCATTTGTACCCAACCCAACACACCAAATTCAGTGACTCCAAGCGAACTAGGGGCTGACTCCAAGAAAATAGCAAATTTTCCCAAGTCAGACTCCAAGTAAATTATCACCAATCCGTCAATATCAGTCTATCTTCTTTTGGTCATAACTCGAGCATATGAACTCCAAATGACTTGAAACTTGGTGTGCAACCTCAAGAGGCCTTCCTTACTGCCTTATATGAATTGCACCCTAGTTGGGTGAAAGTTTGGGGATCATCGCAGATCCGCGACCCCATCCTAACCGATTCGCCATTCAATCGGCGTTCTCAACTATCGAACGTTGGACAACCATGCATACAACATTCACAAGCATTACAAGCAGCCATAACTTGAAAACAGACCGGACAAATGACGATTGGAGCATCTCTAGAAGTTGAAACTTATTCATCAAAGCCGTTCAGCATGTAGAATATCCGAAGAGATTTAATGTGCCGACCATGCCAGTGTATTATGTGCATATAGACCCCCGACAACATCTCGTGAAGTACGAGTGGCACATGGATCCCGCCAAAGTGACGGATGCAATCGAATTCATATATTTTCCTATATTCCTCGAAGGAATAATGATCATGCAGTTTATGTAGTTACCACCCAGGTCCATCTCCTCATCCGACCAACCAGATCAGAAGTTTGTTGAGCAATTCAGGATGCATGCGACTCACACCAAGGATGTGATGTCATTATCCAATTTATTCCAAGCACCAAGGGAGTCGCTCAAAGACTTCCTGTAGATATTCAACATCATCATCCCTAAAGTGAGCAATGCTAGCGAGAATATCATACTGATTGCGTTGATAAACCTCAAGACAGGCTTTGGCGACTAGTAAGCTAAAGAGCCTCCTACGACCTTGGAGAATTTCTGTTGAAAAGTGAACGCGAACCTAAGCAAGGAGGTGGTAGTGCAGACTAGTAAAAAGAACAATGCAGGCATGTTGGTTGAAGGAATTCATAGCAAGGGCAGCATTGAGGCCTTAGATGAGGACTCCGATTCAAGGAGACAACCCAGAATCGTGAAATTTGACCCATATACTCCTTTGAATGATTAAATCGAACACATCTACTTGGAGACTCATGACTCAGAGCAATACTAGAAACCAGCCTCGAGAGTGCACTGAAACCTAGAAGAAATCTGGGAAACGTTGTATATTTCAAGATATACACAGACATAACACCGATGATTGTAGTTACATCGAAGATGTGATCGGAAAGCTGATCCAAAAAGGAAAGTTTCAACAATATGTGCAAGCCTTGTAGAATAGCGAGCAAGGAACATCTGACCCCTATCAATAAAGAACTTTGATTATCAATTGGACCACCTACGGTCGACTTCTAGCTAAGAAGGGCTTGGGCGAAGTGGAATAGCTAGCATACGATGCTGCTTCACTTATCAATAAGATTTTTATTTCAATTTCAATTATGTTTTGAACTACGACCTACTTAAACTTAACTACTTCCAAGTGATGCAGGTGACCAAGTACTTAGAATTAGGCGCCAAGGAACTACCACAGACCATAATTGGACCTTTGGAGGATCATCAAGACAAGCATGATTCATTTTCTCATTAGCAACCATATGCCCCTAACTTGGGGTCAAGGACTCGAAATGGAAAGTGGGTGTGACTCGACCAATCCTACTCCATGCTTCAATTTTGAAGGAACATCTATGCCTTACTCAGAGTCCGACAAGGTCAGAATCCAATCCAAAGTGGACACGACTGACCGTCGACTCATCAACCTCCGCGCTTCACTTCAAGACCAGAGAAACACTTAGAGTGGGTGCAAACCTACCATCCACTCCCCAGCTCAAAGGAGATCCGAATCAAAGAGGGAGAGATTTAAGCTCGAACGAAGGTGATTCTATAATTAATTCTACTACATATGCTAAGTTTTGCCTAAAACCAGAGCTCTGATACCAACTGTAACGATCTGATATTTTCAACCATTCGCATCCACACATGTCTGACTTGAATTGCTCAAAATATCAGATTGTTAATTTATTTTGGCAAAACTCAGCATATACAGTAAATAAATAAATCACAGAATCACAGACACAGAGTAATATAACAATAAGCAGCAGAGTAGATAAATAGTAGTTCATGAATCTACTATATAAACAATAGAGTTTGAAATAAAATACAACAGAAGTCTCGGATACAAAGAAATCTCAATACAATAGTCAAATACAAGATCAGCATATATCACATGAGTCAACTGAATAACTGCAAGCTGAATAGATAGATGGATCTCCGACCGAAGTTCCAACTCCAAAGGTGAGTCTCTAATGCCGTGACACTCAGTCTCACCCGAGCGTAAAGCAAAACACAAAACACTCGAGTCACGATTAACATTCTTATATCAATAAATCTAACTCAAGTGAAATATCAACTGAAATACAAGTAACTCAAAGGATGTTTGGGATAACCATCCTCTAAGGATCCGTGGAACTATCTACTATGTAGTAATATACGCCATTATAATATGTCTATAGTAAAGTAAAGGTATTAAAATAGTGTTAAGGCGTTACCCATATCCCCCTTAACACATTTTATATAGTGGAAATTAGCCACAAGGGCCTCTTTAGCAAGTGAAATTAGTTTCTAGGACACCCAACTGAAATAATTATTTTCAAGGACAAAACGTAAAATAATTAGTTTCTAGGGCCTCAAAAACTATGAAATTATGTCCTTAAAAGTAATTGGACTACTGACTTTGTCCTTGAAAGTAATTATTCTGCTGACTTTGGCCTTGAAAGTAATTTCTTTGAATGTGTGTCCTAGAAACTAATTGGACTGCAAAATTTGTCCTCCTGGTAAAATGCCCCTTTTATATATTCTCGTAGTCTATACAATGCCGTACGCTCCTCCATAAACTAGAGGTTTACCCAGAGAACATCACATAGGTACGGTACAAAACAAACTCGTATAAGGCTCTCTAGGGCATGTGAACATGGCACACGAGGAAATGCCAGGGTAGATATACCGTTTGCGGATCCGGACTGGTGGTAATGCATAGCAGCTACTACCACCCACCTCGGAACACACTCCCGTATAAAAAATCAAGGGTGGCCACCAAATCAAATCACAAAAGCAATAGAATGGTATTGAAGAAGTGTGCCCGATCGGAGGAATGACCTCACTTGGCCCGGCGTGGCTCCTGATTTTAGTCACATCTAAGCTGACTCACGGGAGTCAGGGTCACGTCATACCTTATACAGGAATCGTTCACCAAACCATCCTACTTCATTTCTGGAATCTCCACCACGTACACAGTTGTTAAAGTGGTTTTCGGTATTGGCAGAGAGTTTGACAATATCTGATCCCGGTCTCTTTAACAACCAAACGTTATTATAACACCGTGGTCATTTCAAAATATCATATTCATTTCAAAACCATATCAAATTCGATATCATTATTCACTTTAAATAATATTCATTTCCAGAATCGTAACACTTTCAAAAATTATAACCATTTCGAAATCATAACACCTTTGAAATCATAGCACTTTAGAAATGATAACACTTTGGAAATCATAACATTTTGAAATCATAACGCTTTGAAATCATAACATTTTCCACTCAATAGTTTAGATATAGGAAATTGTATATGTAATAAAATAGATTAAAAAATAAAATAGCTTATATAATAAAATAGTTTATATAATAAAATAGTTATAAATTAAAAATAGTTTATATTAAAATAATTAGTATATTAAAATAGTTTTATATTAAAATAGTTTATAAAAAAATATATTCATAAAGTAAAATATTTTTATATAAAATACTTTATATAAAATAAAAATAGTTTCCTCAAATTTCACAAATCGATTTAGATCAACTCAAATTCCAAAATACAATTTAATTTAGTCTCAATTTTCCAATTTCAATTCAGTTCAAAACCATCTAAAATTTATATCGATTTCGAATACATATATAAAACTACAATTTAAACCATTTCAATTTCAATAGATTTCAAAGCTTAAATTCATTTATATTTCAAATTCAACTTTACCATTATTTAGTATTGAAATTTCACTTTGTCAATCCAATATCATTTAAATAAAACCCTAAATTACAATTCATATAAACTATATAATCTCTTCAATTTATTTACTTGAAATATTCCTTTAATCACTTAAATCAAAATCAAGTTATAAATCATATCTTTAAAATCTCGAATTTAATAAGTTTCAAATCGGTTTATTTAAGAAAAATTCAAATAAATTTCAAATTAATTTATATTTCTCTTTCCAACTTAATTTATTAAAATTATTATAAAATCTATATTAAATATATAATATCTTAAAATCAATATTTATTAAAACCACATATATTTCTTTTCAAAAACTTTGGAAATCATTTTCAAAATATATATATAGACCAATGGTGCCTATATATAATTTTCTATCCTAAGGTCAAGTGATACAGATATTTATCATTTTAATCTGCAATTTAAATATCTACGGGTATATATCTTTTCAACCCGCAATCCCAAATTCAATTCAATGAAAATCGCTTAGGTTTGTCATTTCAACCTATAACGATTTTCTCCTATTCTACAAAATCGTTCGGGTATGTATCATTTCAACCCATAGGGAATTCTATACTAACAGGGAACTTGCCGAGTGAGAACAATTATGATAAAAATATAACATCAACAGGCATATAACATTAATAACAATAAAATACAATATAAACAACAGGATATGGTGTCCTATCCCATAGGTGAACAAATACAGATAATAGCATCTTATATTTAACAATTAAATAATTAACAGTTCAAATTAGCAGCATATTTCAATTGTCGTTTCAATTGAAATCAAATCTAATAAATATAAGAATGTTAATTGTGAGTGATTGCTCACCTTTAGAGGCTAGAGAGGATAGACAATGAATTGAGTTATGGATCCAAGCACAAATTCCAAATCAAAGCTAGATTGGCACGAATTCGACGAACAAAAATGATATATAAGAATAGACGAAATCAAATCAGAACTGGATTGATGAAGATAAATGGTATAAGTGAACTCATATATTTATAACTGTATATAACTATATATATGTAAAATCATATTTTAAATTTAAACATATATTAAATTAAATATATATGTATTTCAAAATCCATTGTTTCAAATTTAAAACACACATAGAAAAATCAAACATATATATACATATATATTTAATTTCAATACTTATATAAACAGATAGATATATAGACTAATATATAATACTTACTATATTTAAAAACAAAATTTAAAAAATCAATATAACTTAAATTATATACATGAACTCAGTAGTCATATATATAGCTTATAAGTATAAATATACATATATTCACTAACAGGTAATATACTTTTATATAATTAACCCTTTATACAAAATCAGACACAACCCAACATAGTGAAATGTATATGATTCTTCTTTAGCTAAGCCTCATATGCAATCTGTAAGATTATATATATTGTCAGATTACAATTTATATAAATATATATATCTTGATATATACACACAGAATATATAACTTATACATTATATAACTCACAGATCTAATATTTCGAATACCACATATGTATAAATGAACATATATGAAGATCTTTCATAAATAAACTTATATACAAATGTGCCAATGGATTATATAATGAAACCCGAACCAGATCACACACACACACACACATATATATATATATATATATGTGAATAAACTATATATGTTTATATACAAAAATAACATATTATCTCTTAGCATTTTATATAAATTTCTCATATAATATATATAGCTATGCGTGAAAACAAATGAGAATGTGGCTACACAACAAGCATAGGCAGCCTGTATACATATACGATTTTTTTTTTCAACTTTGTATATAAACTAACATGCAAATCACTTGTATACACATATATATATCCACTGACATGAATATCTAACTTCTTCATATTTGCTGAAACATGACACATTATACTTTAAACATATTATATTACTCTTTCTTTCCAAATAACAGTACCCACTCTAAACGCAGTTAATTTTTTTTTCAAATATACTTGAATTTCTAATAAAACTGTAAAAGTTATAAAACAAAGAATTATATACTTACCGAATTATTATGTATGCAAATACAATGGAAAGAGAAGAGAAGATGGTGGAAATGGGTCAGGCGCGGAGGGGAATCGGAGATGCACGCTGCTGCTTGGTTCTGAGGTGGAGGACGGCTACGCGGAGGGAAGTAGAAAGGGAGGAAGGTGCTTGGACGGGGAGGTTTGGGTTCGAGGAGGTTAACGTGTCGAAGGCTATGGTGGCTTTTGCCCGTGCTCGCATGGGTTGTCGGCTAAGGTTGTGATGGGTTCGACTGGCTCGTAGGGAAAGAGATGGCACAGTTGCAGGCTTGTGGCTTCGGTGAGGAGAGAGGGGGAGGAGGGAAGAAAAGGTGGATGATGGAGTTTGTTGTGTGAAGAGGAAGAAGACTGGAAGGTTGAGAAATTTGTGAAAGGTGATGAGATGACTCTGTTTGATATATTTTCTTAGAAGCCAAGAAGAAACGAAGAGAAATGGTCACGAAATGAATTCTCTAGGAATATGGAAATGAATAGGTAGCAGTAAGATAAATTGCAACAGTCAGGGAATAATAAAAGTTAAAAAGCTGAATTCAAGTAATAATAAAAGCAACTGTCCATTTATATTTAAACGTTGGATAACGAATGGTCATAGAGAAACAAAAACAGACCGTTACAGTTAACCGTTTCGCGAATTTCGCTATGTACCGGACTTCAAAACACAGAATTGAATATACCCAGAGATTAGCACGACGAGACGATCAAAATGGTATACAGATTTCAGTGGTACGATCATCCAATCA
Organism: Allium fistulosum; assembly: GCA_030737815.1. Taxonomy (NCBI): domain Eukaryota; kingdom Viridiplantae; phylum Streptophyta; class Magnoliopsida; order Asparagales; family Amaryllidaceae; genus Allium; species Allium fistulosum. The sequence continues at coordinate 1,110,213,555 of CM060907.1, read as the reverse complement.
AAAGTCGATAATTCATACCGAAAATGCTGCTAAAACGTCAGAATTAAGGTAGACGGAGCAATAGCAATCCAAATTTGAAGAACCGAAATTTGACGTCTCACTCAAAAGATGATTTACAATTTTTTTTTTGTATAAAAATATTCAGGTTTGGAAAAGATTTTATTATCATCAATTTTTAACTGATTTAAATTGAAATAAAATTACAAAAAAAGTTAAGCTTTCATATTATCAGATGGAAATTTACCATTTGTTATGTTTAATTAGACGTATTCCAAATATCAATTTTTTATTTCAAAATTTTATAATTTAAAAATTCACAAAAATTCAGTTTAAATTATATTAATAAAACCATTAAAATTTGACGTAGCGGATTACTCAAAAACAATGTAGATCGATGAATGTAGTAATCGATGGGTTGGAAGATACTGAAATGCCCGAATTCGTTGATCCGAAGATACCGAATTCTAGCTATCCCGAACTCGTTGATCGCGCACGATACCGGGTTCAAAGATCTGTGATTCTTCACACGTTGATCTAACGCACTAGATTCCATGAACCGGCTTCTGCAGTCGTTGAATCGAGCGCACTCGATTATCCGAAAGAGGAGATAGGAGATTACACTCAACTACCAATTTGGCGAAAGCACAAAGCTAACAAAACAAGAGTTTTATTTCAAATCAACTAAACTATTAAAATGGCACCACCGACCTATTTATAGAAATTACAACTCAATGCTGAAAATTGTACAACTCTTAAGTCGTTGCCGACTTATAACCTGCGACTTAACATAGACGACTCAAAAGAGACGACTTACTATAAGTCGTTCACGACTTATCTGATTACAACACACAACCCGCCTCAGCCGGCTTAACAAATACGACTTATGTACAAACGACTCAAGAAACAGGTTACAACACCATACAACGACTCAACAAACATGGCCGACCTAACCTGGTACGACCTAAAAAAATACAATACTCCTTATTTACAAAGTACACGACTTAGTACATGACGACTCAACACCACGCGAGTTACGACTTAAACAACAACCGACTTATCTCTTCAGCGACTTAAGAAAACGGCTTCAAGTAATCTTTACGCGACTTATGCTTAGACGACTTAGTGAATAGTGACTTCAACGAGTTAGCTCAGTTCACGACTTAAGGATCTCAGACGACTTAACTAAGTCATAACCCGCTTCTTCTTCTTGCTTTTTGTTAAGTCGTGGACGACTTATACCTTCAGCTTCGTTAAGTCGTGAACTCAAAGTAACTTCTCCCTCTGGTTTCCAGTTGAGTCGTGGAAGACTCAAAACATTTCCTTTAAGTCGTAGCCGACTTATATCTCCTTTGTTAGCTCGTGGACGACGTAAAACTTCTACTTCCGCTTTATTAAGCTGTGGACGACTTAAGCTTTTAAGTCGTAGCCCCTTTTCCTTAAGTCGTGGACGACTTAGGCCTTCATCTCTGGCCTGGGCTGCATCATCCTCCCCAGGTTGAGAAAAATTTGTCCTCGAATTTGCATCCTCTTCTTCCACAACAAACTCATCCCCATGATATGGTATGAGATGCTTAACATTGAATACGTCAGATGTGTACACATCCTCCGGCAGTTTCAATTTATAAGCATTTTCATTAACCCGTTTTACGACTTTTACAGGACCAATTTTTCTGGCTTTCAACTTGTTATAAGTGCCCACTGGAAAACGGTCCTTTGTTAACACAGCATATACCAACTCTCCTTCATTAAACTCAACATTTCTTCGCTTCAAATCTGCAGAGCGTTTATACTTCTCATTCGCCTTCTCTAATCGCTCCTGAACGGTTTTATGACATTCAGTCAACCCTTCAACAAAATCTACAGCTCGTTTTACCGTCCCCTTCGATTGTGGTATTACCGTTAAATCCAACGGTCCCTTTGGCATACTCGAATACACAATTTGAAATGGACTGAAACCCGTACTTCGATTCACTGCATGATTATGAGCGAACTCTGCTTGGCATAACTTCACATCCCAGCTTTTCATATTGTCTTTCAACAGACATCGTAACAAATTTCCCAATGATCTGTTAACCACCTCCGTTTGCCCATCAGTCTGCGGATGGTAAGCGCTACTAAAATTCAATTTCGTACCGACCATCTTCCACAGACTTAGCCAAAAATGACTCAGAAAACGAGTATCTCTATCCGACACAATAGATTCTGGCAATAAAACACTCCTCGCCATAAAAACACACTTCTTTGTAGCAGCATAGATTTTTTCTTCACGAAGAATAATTAACACTTTCTTCAAATGCTAAACATGCTCTTCTGTACTAGCACTGTAGATTAGAATATCATTAAAGTAAACCACCACAAATTTCCCAATGTATGGCCTGAAAATCCGGTTCACCACCCTCATGAATGTACTTGGTGCATTCGATAGACCAAACGGCATTACCAGCCATTCATACAATCCTTCCCTCGTCTTGAACGTTGTCTTCCATTCGTCCCCTGGTCTAATGCGAATCTGATGATAACCGCTCTTCAAGTCAATCTTTGAAAATATTACGGACCCACTGATTTGATCCAATAAATCATCAAGCCTCGGCATCGGAAATCTGTATCTGACTGTGATCTTATTCAATGCTCTACTATCTGTGCACATCCTCCACGTTCCATCCTTTTTTGGTACCAATAAAGCTGGTACAGCACAAGGACTTAAACTCTCCTGCACATGCCCTTGTTCAAGCAATTCTTCCACTTGCCTCCTTAATTCTTCATGTTCCTTTGGACTCATTCGATAATGTGGTCTGTGTGGCAACACAGCACCTGGAACAAGATCTATCTGATGTTGTATATCCCTCAACGGTGGCAACTCCGTTGGTAACTCCTCTGGAAATACATCGTCAAATTCTTTCAAAACTGACTTCGCTTCTTCCGGAATTTCAACCTCTTCACTGCTCTCTCGCCCAATCAACAAAAACACTTCAGGCTCCTCTTCTACCTCCTTAACAAACTCCTTCAAGGATAATAAAGTTTTTAGCTCTTCAATCTCCTCCAGTTTGTTTTCCTCCTGTTGTCGCTTCTTTGGAACTAGAGTAATCTTTGTGCCTTCAAACATGAAACTGTAACTGTTGGTACGCCCATCATGTTGCACCGCCCTATCATACTGCCACGGTCTCCCCAGCAACAAATGACAGACATCCATATCTACCACATCGCACCAGATTTCGTCCTTGTATTTCTTTCCAATTGAAAACTTCACACAAGCCCTTCGTCCAACCTTCACCTCCCCGCCTTTCCTCAACCAAGCTAGCTTGTACGGTTTTGGATGTTTCTCAGTCTTCAACGCCAACTTCCTCACAGCTTCTGAAGAAATTATATTATCACATCTTCCAGCATCAATAACAAATTTGCAAACCTTCCCCAGAATGGTACATGTTGACTGAAAAATATTGCTCCTTAACCAACTACAATCCTCCTCTTGCTTTGGTGTTAAACAGGACCTCTTCATCATTAGATTATAACCTTCGTCTCCCGACACTTCTTCTTCCTCCTCATCAGGTGGTGAATTGGAACATTCAGCTTCTTCATCCTCATTCTCAACCTCCGCTATCATAGCTCTCTTCTTCGGCTTTGGACATTCGCTACTTTTGTGGCCCATTTCTTGGCAATTATAACACTTGAAACCATTACTGACTTTCATCTTTCCAACCTCATTCACAACTGGTTTCGCATCAGCTTTTGAAACGTTAGAACTCCCACTAACACCCTTCACTGGATTGTTGGAATTTGTAAACATACCACCTCCTCGTCTTCCCTGTTTCTCCCAGGCTAACGCTTTCTGGTGTGCTTCCGCTACAGATCTAGGATCAAACATGTTAACCATATCCTGAATCTGCATTCGCAACCCTCCAACAAATCTAGACGTCAGTTGTTCTTCCGTTTCCATATATCATTCCTCGCAATAAGCTGATAAAACTCATCCGCGTAATCATTAACATTCTTTGTGCCCTGCCTCAAATTCTGCAAACGTTGATACATCAAAGATTGATAATTGTAAGGTAAGAACGTTGCTTTCATCAATTTCTTCATCTTCTCCCAAGACTCAACTTTTGACTTCCCCATCCGTTCACATGTAAGTTTGGTTTGCTGCCACCATGCCAAAGCTCTACCCCTCATCCTCGTAGCAACCAACTTTACTCTACGATGTTCTGGAACTTCTTTGAAGTCAAAAATCTCTTCAACATTAGCCACCCAATCTAAAAACTCCTCCGCTTGCATACCACCTTTGAATTCAGGAATTTCAGTCTTCATCCCCGACTCCCACTTGTGATCATACTCAGAGTGATTTCTTCCTTGTCCTCGTCCTTGTCCTCGAACACTACCACCATCATACTCCTCTTCAAAATCAGATGTATATCGATGTCGATCCTGACTACCAACATCTCTACTCCCTTCGCGTCTTCCACCATCATCCCTTCTATCTACATTCCTCCGTTCTCGATCATTCACATTCCTCCCATGTCTTTGATCATCATCAACACTTCTTTCTCGATTGGATTGTGGTGAGACTCTACTTCCTCCATGGTTAGATTCAGGTGATACCCTTCTCCGATTCTAATTCATCTCTAACATCATCTTCTCTAATCGTCCAATTCCTTCGTTAAGCTTTTCACTAAAGTTTTCATTGATTCTTTGCTCCATCTCATCAGCTTCTTCTCTTCGATACAAAGTTTCTACGTTTTGGTGACGATTAGCTCTTCTCGGCGGCATGATTTGAAACTTTACAAACTCTCCAATTCTCGGCTTTGACTTTCAAAGTGATGTACACGGCCTTCCTTGCTTCCCCTAGCTCGGAAATGGTGGTTCGCGACTTAACTCCTCTCGGCCAAAACTCAAACACCTTTCGAATTTTGATCCAAAATGAAATGGATCGAAAATCTTCACACTTGTTGCAAATTCGCGATGAACACGATGAACACAACTTCTCCAAATGAGGCAAGTTTGATCTCCAACACTTCTACTAAGCTCGGCTTCTCACTTCAAGCTCGGCTATCACTTCAACTTCAAAATTCTTCAAAAGAATTGGCTCCAAGACTCGATTTAGCTATGATTGGCTAAAACAAGCTCTGATACCAAACTGACGCAGCGGATTACTCAAAAACAATGTAGATCGATGAATGTAGTAATCGATGGGTTGGAAGATACTGAAATGCCCGAATTCGTTGATCCGAAGATACCGAATTCTAGCTATCCCGAACTCGTTGATCGCGCACGATACCGGGTTAAAAGATCTGCGATTCTTCACACGTTGATCTAGCGCACTAGATTCCGTGAATCGGCTTCTGCAGTCGTTGAATCGAGCGCACTCGATTATCCGAAAGAGGAGATAGGAGATTACACTCAACTACTAATTTGGCGAAAGCACAAAGCTAACAAAACAAGAGTTTTATTTCAAATCAACTAAACTATTACAAATGGCACCACTGGCCTATTTATAGAAATTACAACTCAACGCTGAAAATTGTACAACTCTTAAGTCGTTGCCGACTTATAACCTGCGACTTAACATAGACGACTCAAAAGAGATGACTTACTATAAGTCGTTCATGACTTATCTGATTACAACACACAACCCGCCTCAGCCGGCTTAATAACTACGACTTATGTACAAACGACTCAAGAAACAGGTTACAACACCATACAACGACTCAACAAACATGGCCGACCTAACCTGGTACGACCTAAAAAAATACAATACTCCTTATTTACAAAGTACACGACTTAGTACATGACGACTCAACACCACGCGAGTTACGACTTAAACAACAACCGACTTATCTCTTCAGTGACTTAAGAAAACGGCTTCAAGTAATCTTTACGTGACTTATGCTTAGACGACTTAGTGAATAGTGACTTCAACGAGTTAGCTCAGTTCACGACTTAAGGATCTCAGACGACTTAACTAAGTCATAACCCGCTTCTTCTTCTTGCTTTTTGTTAAGTCGTGGACGACTTATACCTTCAGCTTCGTTAAGTCGTGAACTCAAAGTAACTTCTCCCTCTAGTTTCCAGTTGAGTCGTGGAAGACTCAAAACATTTCCTTTAAGTCGTAGCCGACTTATATCTCCTTTGTTAGCTCGTGGACGACGTAAAACTTCTACTTCCGCTTTATTAAGTCGTGGACGACTTAAGCTTTTAAGTCGTAGCCCCTTTTCCTTAAGTCGTGGACGACTTAGGCCTTCATCTCTGGCCTGGGCTGCATCAAAATTTACGGGTCGTTACACTTCAATTCTAAAGGAACATCTATGCCTTATTCAGAGCCCGACAAGGTTAGAATCCAATCCAAAGTGGACACGACTGACCGTCGACTCATCAACCTCCGCGCATGACTTGAAGACCAGAGAAACACTTAGAATGGGTGCAAACCTACCATCCACTCCCCAGCTCATACTTGGAGTTCCCCAAAATACTTATGCCTCTCCCAGAGCTCAGCAAGACCGAGGTCCAACTAAAGTGGACGTGATTTGACCATCCATATATTAACTCCTGCCCTGGACACAGAAGGCAGTCTAGGAGCTTGACTTAAAGTAGGCATAATTAACTGTCTACTCGTCAACCACAACCTTCAACACGAGGACACGATTGCAACGTGAGGTGGATGTGAGTTGACCATCCACCCAACAACTCTCTCCCTTGACTTGCCGAGAGGAGTACGAAGCAAATTGGACGAGATATGACCGTCCAACCCAAGCGTTGACCACGGGTGTCATCTGACCGTCCATCGCTTAATCTCCAAGTGGACGTGAATCAACCATCCACTCGCCAACTTTTATCCTCGACATTGGGCGTAGAATTCCTTCCCACGAATGAACACGACTCGACTGTTCATTTGACTACTCTTAGCTTGACCTTCCAGGTGGAGTATAAATCAAAAATGGGTGTGACTGACCACATATCATAAAACTCTAGTCCCCGGAGCATGGACTGGAATACAAACACAAAAAGATGGACATGGTTCGACCATTCATCGACCAACTCTGGTCCCCAGATAAACATCTAAATGGTGTGACTGACCACCCATCTAATAACTCTGGCCCCTAGTGCGAACCAGAGTATAAACACAAAGAAAAGATGGACGCGGTTAGATCGTCCATCGATCAACTTTGGTCCCCCGGTGTGGACTGGAGTATAAACACAAATTGGGAGCGATTCAACCAGCCGCCAACAAACTCCTACCCCCAGAGTAGGGATATGAGTATAAACAAATAGATGAGCACAGTTTGACCGCTCACTATTCCATAAGTTCTGACCTGAACTCGATAGGAGTATAAACTCACTACGGATGGAATTCGACTATCAACGAACTAATTTTGCTAACCCAAGAATGGGGACGGTAGTATAAACTACTTAAAGATGAATATGACATCTCACTATAGCTCCGGCTTGATGATCTTGACAACTTAAGGTCATGACCACAAGGAGGACTTAATACAAAACCAATCGAAATGACATCCAAAGTTACGGGCAACCGATTATATCTTACCACCGAGTCGATAGGAAATGTCGATCAAAGCTTTCTATATCATGCCACTGAGTCGATGATCAATAATTAACTAACTCGATCCCACGAATCGATGGGAAAGAGTGTAAAGCTAAAACGGATGTGACATGCCCGTCCACTTATCGACATTTACCCCTTACTTGGGGGGCATGAGTGAGAATCAAGATGAATATGAACGGACCATTCATCAATCAACTCTAAGTCTTCGTAGCCTAGGTGGTAGTATAAACTCGACTAGGACGAGACTCGACCGTCCATGCATCACATTTATCAACCCAAGACCAGGATAGAAATGAGATCATCCAAAAAACTTACTGCGATAGATCAGTACTGCGACTCATACCTAGTGCTTATAACGACTCAAGGCTGCGATCGAAAGAATGCTTAGAGATAGAATCATCGGATCGATGCCAAGGCTGATGGGCGATTGACTATCATTCCAACCTAAATGACGAGCAACAAATCGTGAGTACATTGAATGGAAAGGGCGTTACTCGAATACACATGCAGATTCAAACTTAAAGCAAGAGCCAGCTATGCAAACTACATGCAAGACGAGGCTAAACCCTACTCGACATCTGATTCGACATGCTTCTAAGCCTGATCTTTAGCCAGATAATCACTCAAAGCATCTAGAATCCATCACTATCAGACTCACTACCTCATGACGAGATCCAAAAGTTCAACCGAAGCGACCGCCATAACATGCCATCCTAACCTGCTGTCATGTGATTGACTATGCATTAGAGAAATGCTCGAACATAGGGATCGATGTCAAATCTAACTTCCGTTCTTTGTGCCTACATACACCACCAAAGTTTTGAAGTTACAAGACGTGCCTAGGCAAGGGGCCGCCACTGATCTCATATCCTATGCGACTTTGCAAACCCAATTCAGACGTCCCCCGAGCTAAGTATGGTTTAGTGCAGTGTTGTGCAGTGTGATATAGTTCAGTACTATATGGTAGTTAGGGCGAAACTCAGGAGTTCGACCAGAGTGACCGTCATCACTAACTGTTCCAGCCGGATTTAACATCGATGGTAAATCACTTAGAGAGACCTCCCATCCTATCCAAGCCACTGGATAGTGAAAACTTGTGCATCTATTTAGCTACATTGGTACATGCATAAGTGCTACACTGTTACGTGAAGAGAATCAGATCCAGAGGCCATTATATTATGTTAGTAAGCGATTGGCAGGGGCTGTGAGAAAATACCCGAAGCTGGAGTCGTGTACTGCTTGTTGATTGCATCATGAAAGCTTCGCCCTTACTTCTAGGCTCACCCCATCAACGTCTACACCAACCAGCCATTACGACAGGTCCTATAGTGACCTAAGACGTCTGGAATGTTGCTTAAATGGAATATCGAGCTAAGCAATTTGATATCACTTATCTGCCTCGGAGCGCTATCCAGGGACAGGCATTAGTGGACTTCATACCTGAATTCACTGCACCAGACGAATTTCCAAAGAGCAGTAGAGAACCAACCAATCGATGGAAAATGTATACGGTTGGAGCACCCAATGATCGGTGTTATGGCGCTAGAGTCGTGTTAGTGACTCCTAAGGAATGATCGATCTACTACGCCTTGAAACTCGACTTCCTTGTAATAGATAACGAAGATGAGTATGAAGCCTTGATCGCCGGGCTCAAATATGCTAGAGAACTTAGGGTGAAAAATTTACAAATCTTTTGTGATTCCTGGCTAGTAGTATGCCAAGTCAGTGGAGATTATCAGGCTAGTAAGCAGCAACTTGCTCCTTATTTCGGCAGGGTCCAAGAGCTACTAGGCGACTTCGAGTATTACACCATTACACGTTTTCCCTGAGAGCAAAATGAGAAAGCCGACTCACTGGCCAAGCTGGCCAGTTCCACGGATGCGTAGTAAATTGGCATGATCCCGGTTTAAGTACTAAATGCTCCAAGCATTGACCAGACAGAGATTGATTGGGTTTTGGAGATGGAATCGAAAAAGGAGTCCTAGATGACTCCTATAAAATATTATCTACAACGAGGGATCCTTCTCAGAAAGGAAAAATGACAGATCCTCCTTAAAGTTTTGTGCTGCATCATCCAAGAAGGAGTCATGTATATAAAGGGTTTCTATGTTCCCTTGTTTCGGTGTATTGCCTATGATGAAATTAAACGAGTCTTGAGAGAAGTCCATGAAGGAGAATGTGGCGATCACACAAGAAGCAAACCCTGGCAAAGAAAATACTCTGCTACAACTATTACTTGCCAACTGTCAATCGAGATGCAGCTGATTACGCTAGACGATGTGCCGAGTGTAATATGTTTGCAAAAATTTCGACAGTGCCGCGAACAAAAATTACTCAAATGGTCAGTCCATGACCATTTCCCACTTGGGGTATTGACATCATCGGCTCCTTGCCGATTTCTAAAGGTAGTGCGAAATACGCCATCGTAGTAGCTGATTACTTCACCAATTGGGCTAAAGGTGAATCTTTGGCCATGATCATAACGGAAAAAAGTAGTCAATTTGTTGTCCAAAACACCATCTGTCATTTTGGTCTTCCTTAAACAATCGTAACTGATAGCAGGACCCAATTTGACAGTGCTGAATTTAAAGACTTCTGCCCCTGACACCATATTGAGAAAAGATTCGCGGTAGTTGCTCACCCTCACGCTGATGGACAAGTTGAAGCTGTTAACAAAATTATAAAGTGAATTCTAAAGAAGCGTTTGGAGAAGTTTGGGGGCAAGTGGGTTAATGAACTCCCTTTAGCATTATGGGCAGACTGGACCACCCACAAGTCCATGACTGGCCATACTCCATTCTCCCTTGCTTAAGGCTCCGAGGTTGTCATCCCTGTAGAACTTGAAGTCCCTTCTCATCGATTGACTTATTACGACCCCTATTTCATTGTATATAGAAATAATAAAATAATAAATGCAATGTAATTACATATGAATCAATTAAATTTGGCGATAACCCGCGAGCGCGCAAACGCTTTTGGGAGCCAACAACAAAGACGTGTACCTGAACGTGCACGTGTATATTCTAAAAATTCAAATTTTGAAATCGATAGAAATTGAATTCTCACCCGAAGCTTCCTAAGACAAAACTGGATCAGATAGCCAAAGCTTACTAGCCCTGTAGACCTGGACATATATAACAACTGATGGAATACAACCCAAAATTTATACTATTGGAAATCGACCAAGTGTCGCGACGATTAAAGAGAGATATTCGACTCTCTACAAAGCAGCTCACCAGCAATGGAAGGATAAAGACCATTCGAGACATTGAGTGGAATCCTCTCCGATAACTCTATTAACCGGATTTTTAACCCAGCAGAGTTCAGAAGGAGTTAGAACATTCAAACTGAGCCAGAAAGACTCGAAACTTGACCGAAAGACCTAAAAATATGTGACAAAGAAACCTCGGGAATTTGGACTCAAAATATGCCAAGTATTTGGATCAGCACCAATCCAACCCAATTGGATCGGTACCCATCCAAATTATTGACATGTGGATTCTCCGATCCACCTGCGTTATATTCCTACATCTCTCCTAAACTTTTACCAAGTTTGATAACATTCCGAGCATCCGAGTTGAAGAAATTAAGACTTTTTTGATTCAGATTATAGTTCAACCTAATTTACAGGTGAAACATCATCAAAACAAGTCAACAAGCTATGAAATCACATGGGGAACCTTGTATGCAAGAAATGAAGCCAACAAAATTGGAGTTGTGAAAAAATTGCACAACATTTTGGATCGGTATCGATCTGATCCTATTAGATCGGTATTGATCTAAAATTTTAGTTCCAAATCGCCCCAAATTTTACATGCCTCCTCCTATGGATAACTACATGCTTCTGGTACTCTAGTTCTGATCCAAGTGCTAACAAATTCCTATACCATCCTACCTTCAACAGGAAGGGGGTGGGCTGCTCTTATCACTGAAAAATCTACTACTAAGATTCTTCAACCTTTCTCCTCCTCACAATGGCTACCATGGGACAATTGAGGTCCTTCCTTTTGTCTCCATCAATGGAGGTCTAATCTTTTCTCGTTCAATCATTAAAATTGTAAACAGATTGTACTTGTGATCAACAATCGATCTATCAATAAAATCTACAAAGTGGACGTAGGGTTCGTTAACAGCCGAACCACTACAAAAATCTTGTGTTTCTCTACTTTATTTTGTCTTTTCTACAATTTAGAGAGTGTTTAGCTCTACTTTATTTGTCCTGATAACAGGGCTGGTGCTTTCACAATCATATTAGGGTGTTGATTCATATTTTAGGTTAATGTTTTGGTGCTTTCAATGAGAACACTGAATTCAGGCTTAGATCTAGTTATCTACTTTGGATCAGATTGGTTCAGAAGTTAGATCCCCGGCCTTTGCTCAGAAGATCTGCTGTGAGAATCAATGGCAATAGGAAGAAGGAGAACTGCATTTGGAAGATCCATAGGAGCTGTAATTACTGGAGAAAAGACCAATCCTCAACAAATTGAATTCAATGGCGCCAACGCAGGAGATCAAGCGCCGAGATCCTCTATTCAACATGAAGTTGTCACTAGAGATGAATTAAATAAAATGGTTGATGAAACTAATCAAAAGATGGAAAACAGCCAAAGATCTCTTATGGACAAATTGAATGCTCTATTGACCATACAGTCACATGTTGCTCCAAGAACCATAACAGAACCCACGGCTGCCATGGAACAAAAAATTCTTCCATCTCTGGCCTAAACAGAAGAAACGGAAAGCAGCAGCAGAAAGGAGTGATAGGTGGAACCATAGGAATTAACATGGAAGTAAACGCAAACACTCCACCAACTGTGAGGCAACCAGCTACAAACTTGAATCTAGGAGCGAAAACCCCACGGGAAGGTGTGGCTATGGATCTCTTCGACTCAGAAGATGGTGAGCAGTTTAGCGACAACAAGTTGGAAGGAAATACCAATGCATTCAATGACGCCAGGGAGATACAAATAGCCCCTACCAGACCAACTGCAAGCCAACGGAACCCTGAGGGAGTGGCTCTCCCAAAGACAGGAGAGCCTAGACTTCAGCCGACTAACCAAGTTCATTTGCAAAATCAAACACTTGGTGTAGTCACTAACAGCCAACCCCCGAATTACGAATATTTGAGGCATATATCGCGGGCATGGTCAAGCGACTAATGGATGAAAGTAAAGATAGAAGGGATGATGAATGGGGATCCGCTCCAGGTCAGACTCCCTTCACTAATGACATTCCAAATGAGCGATATCCTAAAAAGTTCACTATGCTAACTATTACGTCTTACGATGGGACGAGAGAACCTAAACCCCAATTGTATAAGTACAGTCGGTACATGGACAGAGCAAACGCTTCGAATGACGTTCGATATAGATGCTTCCTGATTTTCTTGAAAAGAATCGCTTCTATTTAATTCACCATGCTTCCACCAAGATCCATCTCCACCTTCGATCAACTAGCAACATGATTCCTTGATCAATTTATGCCCCACACGGAATAACCAAAAGATATGATGTCCTTATCCGGCCTATTCCAAGGGCGGAATGAATCTCTGAAGTCCTTCATGAATCGGTTCAACATCACGGTGACTGAAGTAATTAATCCAAACGAGAATATGGTTTTCATAACCTTAGTCCGCACTGTCCACCCCAAAACTGAATTCGAGAAATGGATCAAAATGAAACAACCTACCACTAGGAAGGATTTGAACCGAAAGGCGATCCAGTATTTGAGATTGGAGGAGGCATAGGAATTAGAAAGGAAATCTGCTAACTTACAACCAATCAACATTGGGCGGAGTGGTATGGCATCAAACTAAGACATAAATACCTCCGGGACCGATGAAGGGAATGCAGGAAAAAATGGGAATTAGAAAAGGAAGAACCGGAATTCCAATAAGCAAAACGGAAGTAGCACAACTCAAAGGTTTGAGGCACGAAGAATAAACCCTGCTCAATGATACTCCAGAAAACATCTATCTCACGACACAGAGGATGGAACAGTACAAGAAGCCGCCTAAAAAGGAAGCAACGGAACAGCAAAAGCACTCCGGAGAGTACTGCCACTTCCATGAGACACATGGCCACAACACAAATGAGTGTCGTTGAAGAACTTGATTGAGGAGCTGATTCGAGAAAACAAGCTGTAGCAGTATGTGAGGAAACCACATAATCATGATTAACCTGTAGCGCCCCAGGCTCCTAGAGATAGAGGGAATCATGCTGGAACCAGCGAACAAGGACCCAGACGGACTAACCAGAGACTCGTCATTAGAACAATATCTGGAGGACTCCATCCTTTGTAGAAAATTTGGGGAGAAATGGAGCGATATGCGAGCTCATTAAAGTATGCTACGAAAGATTCGTGCTTTGCGATCGAAGATGCAACCCTGCCAAGTAGCAGAACCCTTAACGATGGCATAGTATTTCGAAATCAAGACACTGAAGGAATAGAAGCTGCAACTCTCAACCCCATGGTCATGAGAGTAGGAATAGGACCTACCATTGTCCGACGAGTATTGGTAGATAGTGGCAGTTCTGTCAATATCCTTTTCAAACGCACCTTTGATCAGATGAAGATCGGTATAAAAGATGTATCTTCCTATCGAACAAAGATCTAGGGATTCACCGGTGAACCAAATAATCTGTCAAAACAATTGATTTACCCATAGAACTTGGAGAAAGCGACCAAAGAGTCACCCTCATCCAAAACTTTGTGATCGTAGATGAAATTTCCACCTACAATGCCTTCCTAAGGCAGCCTTCCTTGGCAGATTTCAGGATTTCTTTAGCCCAATGGTGTCTAACTATGAAATTTCTGATAGAAAATGGAGTCGGGGTGATCAAAGGAGACCAAAGTGCCACTAGAGAATGCAATATCGTAGAACTACGCAAGTTTAAAAGAAAGGAAAAGAGGAAGAATGTGGGGAGAACTCTCTAATTCGTGAACCTACCGAATAGCAACTACAGAGCCGCCCCTGGATTTGGGACCATAACCGATTTGATAAGGCTTTGGACCCTAGAAAGAAGATTTCAGGGGAGGAATGGGAAGCACCTACCAAATTGACGATGTCTGTCCCAGTTGATATGGATGACCCAACATGGGTCCTGAAAATCGGATCACATCTTGGAGACATGATGCGATTGGAACTTATCAAATTCTTCACGCTAATCTAGATGTTTTTTTGGATACATTCCGATATGTGCGGGGTGTCGCCGAAGATCGCATGCCACACACTTAACATTGATCCCAAGTATACACTAGTAAAGCAGAAAAGGCGCAGCCTAGGACCCGAGCGGTCCAAAACGCTAATGAAGAAGTGGATAAACTGATGGCGAATGGTTTTATCTACGACGCAATTTACCCCGAATGGGTATCCAACCCGGTTTTAGTCAAGAAGTCCAACAGGAAATGGAGAACTTGTATCGACTACTCGATTCTAAACAAAGCTTGCCCGAAAGACAGCTTTCCTCTGCCCAGAATCAATCAGTTTGTGGACGAGACGATAGGACATGAATTGGTATCATTTATGGATGCATACTCGAGATACAACCAGATCATGATGCACGAACCTGATCAAGAAAATACCATTTTCATTACTAATCTTGGACTATACTGCTACAAAGTGATGTCATTTTCTTAAAGAATGCTTGGGCAACCTACCAACGACTAGTGAACACCATGTTTAAACATCATATTGGGAAGACTATGGAAGTTTATGTAGACGATATGTTGGGTAAATCACGGATAGCTACAAATCACTTGGACAACATCGTCGAAATGTTGGAGATACTTCACAAATACGGAATGAAGCTTAATCCACATAAGTGTCACTTTGGGCTAGCCTCAGGAAAGTTCTTGGGATTCATCATAAGCGCCAGAGGCATCGAAGCAAATTCCAAACAAATTACCGCTTTACAGGAAGTCGACGCCCCGAGGAATAAGAAAGAGTTACAAAGCTTGAATGGAAAGTTGCAGCGTTGAGCTGGTTTACCTCAAAAGCAACCGATAAATGTATACCGTTCTTTGATGTGCTAAAGAAGGGAAGGAAGAACTTCGAATGGAATCAAGCTTGTCAAACTGCATTCGAAGAGCTGCTACAAAATTTGGAAACCTCGCCAATCCTGTCCAAGCCGGTAGACGGAAAAGATTTGTACATCTACTTAGCAGTCTCGCCCCATGTATTGAGTGCCACGCTCGTACAAGAAGAATCTAAGATCCAGCGACCTGTATAATACATCAGTAAACGGTTCATTGGAGCAGAAAATAACTATCCAAAATTGAAAAAACTGGAATATTGCCTCTTGATCGCATCTAGAATTTTACGACCGTACTTCCAGGCATACCTAATCAGAGTGCTGACAGATCAACCCTTGAAGCAAGTGTTATACCGGCCTTAGACCTCTGGACGGCTAATCAAATGGAACATCAAATTAAGTAAGTACAAAATAACATACCAGCCTCGAAAGGCGATCAACGGGCAGGTGCTGGCTGATTTCATTGCTGAGTTCACAATACGAGATAACGAGGAAGAAATGAACCCAAAAGTGGAGGCACGTTGGAAGTTGTTCATTGATGGTGCATCTAACAACTTCTGCTTGGGAGCGGGGGTTGCGCTTATGTCTCCCGAAGGATGATCCGTTTGCTATGCCTTGCGCTTGGAATTCCTTGCAACAAATAACGAGGTAGAAAATGAAGCATTGATAGTATTGAAGGAACTCAGGATAAAATCCTTAGACATCTATAGAGACTCTCAACTAGTGGTCTGTCAGGTGAAAGGAAAATACCAGGCTCCGGGGGAGAACCTTGCCATGTACCTATCTAAAGTGCAGGAACTGCTGAACGACATCGAGCATTACACCATATCTCATATCCCGAGGGAACAGAACATGAAGACGGATTAGCGGATTATCTAGCCAAACTGGCCAATTCCGAAGAAGCTCGGTCAATGGGGCTAGTCCCGATTAAAACCCGGACCACTCCAAGCATAAGGAAGATGGATATCGACTGGATTTTAGAGACAACCAAGGAACCAGAAATATGGATGATGCCTATCAAAGACTAACTGATCATGGGAACTCTCCCCGCATATAGGAATCAATGGAAAAATCTTCTTCGAAAGGCACCACGATTCGTGATACGGGATAGGATACTCTACCGAGGGAGATTCTCTACCCTCTTGCTCATATGTGTGACCAACGACGAAGCTCAATGGTTCCTAAGAGAAGTTCATGGAGGCGACAGTGGAGATCATACCGGGGGGATAAGCCTTGCAAAGAAAGTTCTCCGGTATGGGTACTTTTGGCCAATACTAAATCGCGATGCAACAGATTACGCCAGACGGTGCGATCAATGCCAAGATTCAGCAAGATCAAAAGAACCCCCTCAGTAGAGCTAACACATATGGTCATCCCATGGCCATTCGCAATCTGGGGAATCGATCTGATCGGTGTATTACCAATATCTGAAGGAGCAACCAAATATGCTATCGTTCTGTCCACTATTTTACCAAATGGGCCGAATAGGAACCGCTGACCACTATTACCACAAAGAAAGTTATTAACTTTGTTACTAAAAATATTATTTGTAGGTTTGGTGTGCCACAGAAAATCATCACGGATAATGGGACTCAATTTGAAAGCGCTGAATTCAAATACTTTTGCAAACGCTTTCGATTCAAGAAAAATTTTCCGCTGTCGCACATCCGCAAGCAAACAGAAAAGTGGAAGCAGTAAACAAGATCATCAAGTCCACCATCAAAAAGCGGCTAAATAAAGCGAAAGGAAATTGGGTTGATAAACTTTACTTGCACTATGGGCTTACAGGACAACACACAAATCTGCAACTGGGCACTCTTTGTTTGCCCTAGCATATGGTTCAGAAGCAATGATCCCGGTTGAGCTAGAAGTCCCCTCTCATCGAAGGCGAAACTACGATAAAAGGCAGAATGAGCAGCTCCTATTTTAGTCGCTCGATGTGGTCGATGAAAAGAGGGAAGAAGCCATTAAGGACAGTCGCTCACTAGAAAAGGGTCGCACGGTACTTCAACTCCAAAGTTCATAACTGCACCTTCGAGGTTGGAGACCTGGTCCTTAAGAGGGTCTACCCTGTACCGGGAGCATTCGATCCAAACTGGAAAGGACCCCATGTGATCGATCAGAAGCTAAGGGATAACATATTCAAGCTAACAACCGTTGATGGAGCCCAAATTCCTCGAGCATGGAACAGTGAATCACTGCGTCCTTACTTTATCTAAGACTATCTTATGTATTTCCTATTTCCAGCAAATAAGCCATCCTGAAATGCCGGAGGCATTGTAAATAGCCAATACTTACCCAACTATCATTAACAAAGTAGCTTTGCTTTCCGAAATAATAAAAATTTATTCACAAAAGTAACCTGCTGAGTCGACGGGGTCAAATTGGCTCAAAATCATCTGATCGCCGCTTGAGATAGGTGAACCACGCTCAAGCACGCCCCACCTACCCGCTGGGTCGACGGAACAAAATTGATTCAGACCGTTGGATCGGCGGAACTCAACCATGCCTTCTAAGAACCGGTGTTGCTCCGGCGACACCGGGAAGGCTCAAATCAAAACAGCGCATTTCATAAGTCGCGCCCCGCTTTTTGGATTGTGGAATCACATCTAAGCAAGCACAACTATCAAAGCCGCACACTCCCATAAGCCGCGCATTACTCCTTGTGCCATGGAACCACACTCTCGAAACATGAACTCTTCACGCTACCCAAAGATTCTTAACGTTGAGAAATTCCAAACTATTTCGGATCGATGGGTTATATCGATCCTAAATGTCGTGCATCCCATAAGCTACGCACACCCTTAAAAGCTGCACATTTCGTAAACCGCGCCCACTCGTAAGTACCGGTATTGTCCCGGCAATGCCGAGAAACCCGTTTATTGCTGGACCAACAAGAATCAATCCACTCCCACTATCAGGAGAAATGGGCATGAATCCAGCAATGTTGCATGCCTATGAATTGGCAAAGAATCATGATTGTTGACTGACAAAATCTTTGTAATCGAGACGCCCAAATCACAAGTTCTTGGATATAGGAACCACAAAATAGACTCGGTTACAAAAATCCAAGGGATCACACGGATCAACCAGTCATTTGTCAGCTGCTTGAAGTAAACAGCTCCTTGAACTGAGGGGCACACACACCAATACCCAACCAAAAAACCAAGTATCTCATAGTTCTGTTACTCCAAACAAAGAATTTTGCCAGTGATTACATGACTAGATAAAATAGAGACAAATAAAATTGGCATAAGTTAATGAAACATAGATAAGTAGACAAATAAAGTTACAATCAGAATGTCAACATTGTATTACTTATAATGTTTTGAATGTACAACAACAAACAGTGAGTGTAAATCGAATTGGAGTGGAGTTTCGAGTGGAAATTGTGTTTTTAAATTTAATTTAAAAATTCGGGTTGCAATTATTTGGATTTGCAAATTTTCGTGTAGAAACGAAGAATAAAAGAGGAGGATATATGGGTTTAACAAGTTGAACGGGTTGTGTATATTTTTTTTTCAATAGTGGGCCGGGTTTGGTTTTAGGCCGAATCCATTTTTTTTATTTGTGCTATCTTATTTTGTTTTATTTTTTTTCTTTTCTCTCCTTTCCATCTTTTATTAAAAAAAAATGTTTGCCCGGTTTGTTTTTAGTTTTGTTTAATTTGTTTTGAGTTTCAAAAGTTTTTTTGTTTTAGTTTCATTTGCTTTAGTGTTCTCTTGGATATTTAAAAAAATAAAAAGTTTATTTTCTTTTGCTTTCGTTTTTATAAAAAAAACTTCACTTTTAAGTTTCCTTACCCAAAAAAAAACTTTGGAATTTGTTAAAAAAAGGTGGGGTTGTTTTGAATTTGTTTGGGTTTAGTTTGTTCTATTTTTTTCATTTGTTTTAGTCTTTATTTGATATAAAAAAATTGTATATATTTTGTTTTTATTTCAGGTTGACAAAGCAGAATTTCAAAAGAAGAGGAGCTGCTGTTATAAAACTGCTCCGCTTGCTTGTAAAAAAAAGTTTTTTGCTTTCATCTCTAGCTGGTATTTTCCTTGCATTGTTGTTTGCTTGCATTTTAGAAAGAAAAAACCAAAAAACAAATACAGAAATTTCATTCGTAGTTGCATTGTTAATACACGTTTAATTTTTGCTTTGCATTTCATCCTAGAATTTGTTAATAATAACGGTTAGACGTCGATAGCTCTTAATTGTATATTGACAAGTTGTCTTCTTTGAACAATTTACTTTCTTGGTGTCTAGGCTACGATAGAGTAATAGCCATTTATAAATATTACGGTGATTCGTAAATATTATAGTGGTTGTTCCTCTGAAGGTACTTAAACCTTCAGTTGCATTGCTATGGTGATTCGTGGTGCACCGATAAATCATGTTCGTTACATGGCTGAGAACTATCTTGTTTATCTAAGACAATTTATGATTATACAATTTTGGGTTATCTTAGGATAAATCATTTGTAATTAATCCTTGCATTCATTTAGTTGCATTAGTTCATGCATATATAAAAAAAATTGTATATATTCCTTTTCCTTTGAAATTTTTAAATCCTTTTTCTTTGAAATTTTTGAAAATCCAAAAAAATTTAGAAAAAAAAAATTTAAAACCTTCTCAAAAACAAAGAAAAAATTTGAAAAACCAAAAAACAAAACAAAAATCAATTTCCCTTTTGAAAAATAAATTTTATTTGTAAATATTTTTCCTTTACAAAAAATACAAAAACATTCTTGAAAATGTACGAGTTTCCCAACTTACGTGAATTTTACAATAGTTGTGAAAATCAATATAATCCATATGATTTCACTCCAAATTCGTATAGATATTTTAACAACAGCTATTGCTTAAATGGGTCAATTTTCAAAACGATGACCAACCCTCAACTCTGGAAAAGAGCATTTCGTCTTTACTTGAAATCTCTACACAACAAAATCAAATGATAAATGATTTGTGTAATTCATATTTGGGCAATGATTCAAATCAAAGTTTTCAAAATAACCAAAATTTAAATTCACTTCAAAATTCAAACAATTTCGAGTATAACCCATGCCAATTCAATTTTGAACTCCAAAATGAATTTCAAAATCAAAACGAAAATGTGTCCACTTTTCAAATAATTTTGGCAATAGGAATAATCTCGACTATGATGCAAGTGAAAATTTTTGTTCTCAAAAAATCCAAATCGAAATCCTTAAGCTAATAATTATAAATTGGATTTTGTTGAACAAATGAACGAAATTTACGATGATCACACGGTTTCATTGTTTGAAACTTATATGAAACAACGTGAACAACAAAACCAAATTCCAACGTGTGACGAGTTAAGTAATAATCCATCTTTTACCCAAATCGACGATTTTCAAATAACAACTTTTGAAATTGAAAATAATAATCTTAATGAAGTTGTTGAAAACATGATAATTGAGCTGGATTTCAATTCTTTTGAGGGTGTAGAACCAAATTTAAAATTCGATCTTCCTTTTCTCGATTTCGAAAATTTGAGTACAACAACTTTGGATTTTGAACTTGAGATACGCAACGAAGTTGTTGATAATCCAACAAAGGAAGACGAATTTATTGAACACAAATTTTTTGGACTTTTGGACGACGAGTTGTTAAATTCTGACGGGGAAGATTTACATCACCAATTTGATTTTGAAATCGACAATTTTGAAGAAGTTTTTAATGAATATTTTGAATCTCAATTTGGTGAAAATAAACGTGAACTTCAATCAATTATTTTATCAACCCCGAAAATCATCGAAAATAAAACAACTCGTACGATTTTTAATAAAACGACATTCATTTTTCCGAATCAACACTTAACTTTAAAATCTTTTACGATTTGGTTTTCTGAACTTAAGTTGTGTCACGTATGCTTAACAAGACAAATGAATCGGTCTTTGGAAGACCGTTTCATTTACTTTTTGACAATATACTTTCTGGTCTCGTGTAAATACCGTTCATTTTCATTAAATAAAGACCATTTTTTAAATTTTATTTTTCTCCTTCCACTTGGGTCGACTGTGGGGACACAGTCAAAATCAAGTGTGGGGGGAAGACTCATCTTCATTTTTAATTTTTCATGGTTTATTTTTTCTTTTTCTTTTAAAAACTCAAAAAAAAAATTAAAAAAAATCCGAAAAACAAATTTTCTTTCGATTTATTTTTAAAGAAACACTATAGGATAAATATATGGTTATGGTTTATTAAATTGAAATTTTTGAAAATTTATCCATCTTAACAAAAATAAAAATGAAGTTTGATTACAAATAAAAATGGTTTAACTAGTATATAGGAAGATTCATACGTGTTAATTATGACTATCCTAATTGAAGATCTTTGTTTTAAAAAGTGGTGAATTCAAAAAAAAAGGATATAACATTTTTTTTGTCTTCTAAGTTAAAGGGTGCTAAGATGATTTTGCGAAACTCTCTCTTTCAAAAAAAAAACTCAAAAACAAAAAAATATATTTCTTGTATATATGTATATATTTTTTAATAAACACCTAGAGTCTTGTGTTCACACTCGTGTCTTCACTCGCCATGCTCTGTACCCTTCTCACGTAAGCCCGAAAGGCAGTGCACGATCGGTATATCTGGCCTCATTTTATCTGAGTTAGGTGTGTGTATATAAAAATTATTTTACTAATAACGCCTATAGTCAATAAGTGTTCACACTTGTGTGTTCACTCGTCACGCTCTATATTCCCCTCACATCAGTCCGCAAGGCAGTGCATGGGTAATATATCCGGCCTCAGTTTATCCGAGTTAGGCATATGTAAATATTATTAATATCAACAAAATTTTCAAAAGAAAAAAGTGGAGAGAGTAAGCAAATGAAATCCAAGCACTATTTTAACTTATTTGATTTAACTTGTTATTGAAAAGAAATAAAAATACCACTTTGATAAACTTTGATAATTAACTAAGAATCCATTTCATAGTTACACTGTGTTATTAACTAAAACAATGAGTTAAACTATAGTCCATTTGTTATGTTAACTTGATTTTTGTTGGAAATTTTGATGAGTAAATGACTTAAATCTCAAGATAATGACCAAAACCTATATTTAACTTATTTGTGTCAATTTAAAAGTAAATCCTCCATTGTAAATATTTTCAAAAACTCGCATTCATCTCTTTGTAAATAAATATTGCATTTTGTAAATATTTTCATCCTGCATTTGGATTCTGTGGTTAGTATCCGCTGAAAACCCTCACGAGACAACACTCGTCCTACCGATGACACCCAGAGGTTTAATGGCTTGTTGCATACACTCAATACAATCGTGCTCCCTACGAAAACGGATTTATCTTAGTTTTCCTTTATTCGAGGACGAATAAAAAGATAAGTGTGTGGGTATTTGCTGTGCACGTAAATGTGCATATTTTTACCACCATATTTAATCTATTTAAATTAAATAAATGATCATATCAGGTATTTTAACTTGTTTAAACAAAAATTCAAATTATTTTCAAATGGTCACATATTCATCTTCATATAGGGGTAAAATGGTCATTTTTATGCATTTATTAAATTGTGAAAATTTACTTGGAATTTTCTATGTTGTTTTGTAGGAGATTTGGTGAATTTTACAAGCGGCTTCATGATAATGTATGCATGCACAAGAGTGAAGATAAAGAAATGAAGATGGAAATAATTCAAAGGCATGATAATGGAGGACCCCACCTACCCACCTACCTTAATGTACAAATTAGAGGCTAATGCACATGCTTATGGAATTAATGGCTTCATGTACACTTAAATGATGATTAGTAGAAGCTAATGATTACTGTGCCTCCACACTTTCTCAAGGGTATTTTGGGCATTCCTCAAAAATATGAATTAGGGTTTAACACATGTATAAGTACCCCTTATGTTTCATGTAATCCTCTTCTCCCTTAGTCTCTCTTTAGTTAGTTTTTAGCTTAGAAAATAAATCAAAGCTCCTCTCTTTCTCTTTTCATGGCTACTTAGCCATTTTTATTTCATGTACTTTTCCTTTTTTTATGCAATGTAATTATTGTTTCCTTTTTAATTACATGTTCATTTCCTTTCATGCTAGTAGTGTAGATTTTCTTTTATGCAATTAGAATAGTTTTCTTTCATTTAGCATTCATTTTTCTTTCATTTTGCTTTCATGTTGTTAGCTACATTTGTTAATCAAATGACAAATATGAGAGGCTAAACCCCTTCAATTTAGGGGTAATGAAGCTCTCTAAGTATGTAGCTTCAACTATTTGTTAATTCATGCTCTCTTTTTGTGCTTAATGATGATGATAGAAATGATTTACTAGTTGTTTTTGCTTTGAATTTGATAGCCTATATTGTTGATATCAAATAGGCTATGCTTAAACAATCACTAACACTAATTGCCTCTTCATCAAAATATGATTATGGCAAAAGAAAGTGATTTGAAATTAAAATTTGATGGTCTATATTTCTAATCAATAGTTAATAGGCCATAATTAAAATAGATTTCATTTTCATTGTCAAAGTTCAATAAAGTTAGTAAGTGGTTTAAGGGGTGTGTTATAGATTGATGGCTTATGTTGGCTAATCAATAGCACAAATATGCCATACTTATGATAAACACATCAATTAAAGCACTAATGACAAAAAAAGAGTTTATGACTTCATATGTGTTGAACTACATGATCTAGAGAGTGGATTTATTCTCTAAATTGTCATTTAACTCATATATTTGCATCTCTTTTCTTTTAGTTAGTTAGCTAATTTTCTAGTTCTCTAGCTTAACTTTCACTCGACTTTGATTTAATTTGATTGAATAGATTTTTAAAATCATCAATTCCCTACGGATCGATCCGTATTCACCACGTACTACAAGTGTACGCCATGCGCTTGCGGTTAAATTTATTTCGAAATTCGTTCGACGGTTTTCTAAACCGATAGAATTTCCGTCGACGAACACATGTCCACACAATATCGGCAAAAAATAAGAAACTACAAAATATCACTATGACAACAACATGAAAATTTCTAAGTGCAGACTCTGCACTTGTACAAAAGGTGATCAAAAAAAAGAAAAACAACAAAAGGAGGAAAAGACAAATCAAGACGACTTCTCATTGCTTCCCTGGTCTCCTTTCCTACCTCTAATTTGTAATTTCTCGGGCTTATCCTTTCTCGGGGCAATTTTAGTCTCTGAAGAATGGCCATTGGCAGACCCTTCTTTTCCTTTATTCTCGCAGGATCGGTGAGAGCTCTTCGATGACCTCTTCTATTCTTCAACCTTCTCCTTTTTCACCGCGATCATCTGTTGCTCGGTCTTTGGCTGCTTGGTCTCTGCTCTGTCCAATTAGCTGCCATGGTCTATTTGCTCTCGTGTATCACCAGCTGCTAAGCTCTCCTCTTGAGAAATGGAGGGGTCGTCCAAACCATGCGGCACTACGATTTGTTCAGAATGCAAACTGGTCTGTAAGCTAGAAGTGGAGATGATAGTTGATGCAATTAAAATAGCGGCAGACCTGGCATCGTGATGAGAAGGCAATTCAGTGGGAAGAGAAGGTTGATCTACAATATCTGAATAAATGGCGGTTATTTCGGCAATCTCTTCAGGCGTGAATTGAAAATCTTCAAGCACGGGAGAGATAAGAATGTTACTTACTATCAGGGTTTGTTCATGTGTGACGACTTTGAAGCGTTCGCCGCTGCCTTGCTTCGATGGCTGCAAAACCATAGGAGAAGTGGCAACGATCCCCTCGCTGGTATGAAGATGCGAAGAAGGCTTGCCCGGGCCTGAAAGAAAATGTTCGGTAGCAGCTTCTTCAGTAATGGCCGTGACATCGATGGTTTCACGCTCCCTCTCCAACGTTCAGATTTTCTAGCCTTCCACTAGAGCTAGGTGGGATTCTTCATTCAAGTAGGCCTGAACCAACTCATGTTTGGTGTAACCGCCACCCATATCCCGAAACTGGGGTAGAACTTCTTCCCAAACTACAGCGAGCGTGCAAGGGAAGAATGGACCCAAGTAACTGAGGCTGCCCTGATAAAGCACGGATTAACTTAGAAGCCTAAAATGGTAGCATCCAAGCCTTTCATTTTCTTAGCAAAATTATCTTGGAGCTCTGAAAGGCTGGATTCTGTGCTAGCCTTCTATACTGCCGGTTGATTCTTCTCAGCTTTCAAAGTCAAAATTTACACACGTAAAGACCCAATTTCCTGGGATTGTTTGGCGACGACTTTCTTATCCGCCTCGACCATTGTCTCACTTGCCTTCAGTTTTTCTTTCGGAGCTACCTCATCGGTGTGGAACTTCTTTATTTCATCCATGAGTACGAGCACGGTTCGGCCAGTTGACTCCTTCACATCCTTGAATAAAGAAGCACTCCTGCTTTCTCTCTTTAGGGCATCATCCATCTCCTTCTTCAATCTATCAATCTCCGAGTCAAGTCCGCAAGCTCCTTCTCGTATTCATCTTTTTCACACTCGAATGAGAGAATTTCCCGGTAATTGTTTCGATTAATAGTAGAAAGCTGCTTGCATGATTTCTCTTACCCCTCGGCTTACTCCAAGCCGCTTTGAATCGCACAGAGATGGGGTGAATAAGAATCTGTGCGAACTGACTTCAAGTTGTGTTTACTGAAAACAACCCCACTTAAGAATAAGTTGGGAAATGCAGCCCGTTGGAGCAGAGGACCAGCATGGAGAATGTAGCGGGCTCGCCTTGAAATAGGGAGAGAAGCGACCACTGCAGTGTGAGTGGAGGAGGTCATGACACCGGAAGCGGCAACGGAGATCCCAGTAGAAGCAGGAAGCTATACGGCGGGTGCATGTTCTTGATATTTTTTTAGCTTCTTTAATGGATCTTCCCATTCAATCGGGCTTTTCCTTTTCTCGTGGCTACTTCCTCTGTCGTGGTGTTGGTCCTTCTCAGCTCGACCACGCTCTTCTGCTTCCTTATATTCTCTCCTTCTTCTCTCTTCGTCAGTTTCACGGGAGTTGTAGTATCTAGATGAATACCTTTTTGAACGCTAAGACTCAAGTACTCGGTTAAGATCGCTGTAGAAGCCACGAGACATGATCACTACAGCAAATAACAAAATGACTTCAGGATAAGGCATTTGATGGATTAAAACATCCTAAGAGAATAATAGTGAAACGCATGATCCTAGTGAAGTATGTGCTACAGTTTAACGACCCTAGATGAATACACAAATCGGATCGATCGCCAACTAACATTAGGACATCCATTTATGTATGAATGATTTGAGTAGGTTGGGAAGCCAACCCTTCCGAAGTAAAGTCAACCATTAGGGCACCCATATCTACAAAATTATCGCTTGCATCTCCCATGTTAAAATCGACGCCCTCCGACAAAAGGATGGTAACGAGCTCGGCTTTGGGAGGAGCTTCTTCAAAACATTCCTTTAAAGGAGGTGCGGGAGTATGTTAGGGACTCAGCTCTAGGGCATTGTCACCTAAATTGACATCGCCTTCATCGGTATCTATATCCCAAGTTATTTCTTCTTCGATTAAAGGGAGCCCCTCACCAATCTCTCCTTCCTCCTTTCCCTCAATCACCGGAGCTTTGCCCGTCCGATGAAAAAACTCTTCTTCTTTCTTCAACGGGGTCAAAGGAATCTTGGGCAGACTGTTAATGCTAACTTGAACATGGGCCTCTTCAGAAGTTTTCTGTGACCTGCTGGATGAGTCACTTTCTTCCTCCTCATCATCGTTATCATCACCTTCACCAGAATCATGAGAAGAGGAAACTGAGCGAGTCTGAGTTTTTGAGCGAGAAGGGCACTAACGAATCCAACAGTCCTCCCGGAATGTAAGAGCATACACCGCCGAAGATTTTTATCTGTAAGCAGAAACGTGATCGTGCGATCTCGAGCATCGACCGCTTTCAAGGCGTCGAGAATGGGGCCGAGCATCGGATCTTTGTTAATCTTCGGGAGAATTGAAAAAGAATAGACGATCATTCAGAAGACTTCTTAGCAGCTAAAGGAAATTCCATGCGTGGTGAAAGAACTTACCCCCCATGGTCCATAGACGGGTGAATCCCTCTAGACACTTGGCAAAAAAGAACTGATTTTTGAATGAGGAAACCTTGCTAGGAAGATCAAGTGTAAGCATTCGGCTGCGTTGCACGTCAATATAAACGAGTGATGGGTTAGCCTCCCTCTCATTAAATAACAGGAGATGCTGCAGCTTGGTAGAACTCGGGACACTGTTAAATGTTCGCATGAACAGGATATATAAGCAAGTTAGCAGCGTAACCATTCGGGAGGATTTGGAAAGAGCCAACCCCATGTTTTGAAGAGTCGCCATAAGAAAGTGATTAAATAAGGGCACCGCACCATACATATACATGTAATGATGGCAAGCCACGTATCCGGAAGATGGCCTATGAACGAATTCCCCTTTAGACGGCAGAAGCAGGTCGTCCTCCGGGAAGCCATATTGCAAGCAAATGCTTAGCAACACCCTATGTGTAAGGATTAAAGAGGCTTTCTCCGGAGGATCAAGCAGAACACTGAAGTTGGGGGAGTGCGGTCGACGATAGGGCCAACTAGGATCAGAGTGTCGTATTGCCTCAAGGCCATGCAAGTAGTAGGTCTAGCCAGGATCGACGAAGACTCCGCTTCAGAAATAGGTGAGCTTCCTTCAACTGACTTGCCCCGAGAGGATTTGCGCGTCATTCTATATAAGAAAGCTTGTGTTCAAAATGGTCAGGTGCACCAAATCCTTAAACTATAAACACCTAACCTAGTAGATGCTTGTTGTTCGGAAGGTAATCAACGTGTACTAATCACCGATCGGACTCAAAATATTAACCGTCAGTGTGTGTGTGTGTAATCTATGTGAGAATGGTTTCGGCGTCTTGAATGCTGTGAACAGACCATTCCGTATAGATGGCCCACTCACACCGGATAAAGCAATCCATATCATCTATTAGTGTCTTTTCTTCTATACTTACCCATTATCGATCAACAATCGATAACGGATCCATTGTCCGGAGCAACACGGAAAGGACTTCTTATTCCTGGTACACCGACTGTGCAATAACAAGACCAAACCAATACGATCAATTATAGACCAATGAGTCCTAATCGGGAAGAAAATTATCAGCAGAAGTCAATTTTAGTTTCCTGGAAAGTGATAACAAATTAAGCTACATGTAAGACGCTATCCTAAGTTATTATCACCTCCCAGAAAAAGAAAAATCAATCCAAAATCCACAATATGTCCTGCTGGAATCGACTATGAAACTTGGTACAAGTTAATTCTAATTTTGCGGATGAAGATAGCAAAATCACAATCAGCTCGAATCTTCCGCTGCATCCATCATCAACAAAGCCACACCATCGATCAATGATGTAATAATACGTCAAAACCCACTTCACCGACCTTCGATATTGAGAAAAATGATGATCTTCGATTCAAGGTAGCTCGAACTAGGGTTACGGGCAAGTGGGATCGGTAGCGCTCCAAGGCAAGAGTAATCGCAGCAGTGGTGGCTTCAGAAGGTGGCAGTAGGTGGTGTTAAGGGAGAAGATTAATGGCAGCGGCTCTCTGGCAATGGCAGGTGATGGATCGGCGAAAGCTTCATGTGTTTTGGTTCGGTTCAGTTGGAAAATGTAAAGTGGAAAAATGGAGATCTGATCCCTCTTATAAAAAAAGAGGAAGGCGGAAAATTATCTTAAGTACTTGGATCGGTGCCGTTCCGATCCAATTGGATTGGTACCGGTCCAATTTATTTCCCCCAAATGATCTCAATCTTTTCTTGTTTGCCTAACAAGATGTTCGTATTCATTATGGAAGTTTTCGAGTCAAGATCACTCCGTAATTACGATTATTAAAGATTTCCACTAAGGACTGGATAGTAGCTGGAACATTATAGGAAGCTACTCAAGAAATCTAGATACGATCAATAAAGCTCCATGAAACAAAAACCGAAAGATAAATAATTCCAGAGCACACCTTGTTTCCAACGAAAGCATGCTCTAGGGGGCAAATGTTAACTGGGTTTTTAACCCAACCGAGTTCAGAAGGAGTTAGAACATTCAAACTGAGCCATAACAACTCGAAACTTGATCGAAAGACCTAAAAATACGTAACAAAGAAACCCCAGGAGTTTGGACTAAAAATATTCCAAGTATATGGATTGGCACCAATCCGACACAATTGGATAGGTACCAATCCAAATTATTAACATGTGGATTCTCCAATCCACATGTGTTATATTCCTACATCTCTCCTAAACTTATCTACCAAGTTTGATAACATTCCGAGCATCCGAGTTGAAGAAATCAAGACTTAATTTGATTCGAACTACAATTCAACCTAATTTACAGGTGAACCATCGTCAAAACAAGTCAACAAGCTATGAAATCACGTGGAGAACCTCGCATGCAAGAAAGGATGTCAACAAATTAGGAATTGTGCAAAAATTGCACAACATTTTGGATCGGTACCTAGGGGTGGGCATTTAACCGAATTAACTGATTTAACCGATCTTAACTAAACCGTTTTAACCGACACAATTGGTTAACCGAATAATCGGTTAATTGACCGACATTAACCGACCAAAATCGGGTTGGTTAATGGTTAAGGGCATTACTAATTTCAGTTAACTGTTTAACCGAAATAATTTTCCATGTTCCCAGATATTTAAATCCAGCCCACCCAATAACCCAGACTAACTTAATTTTGGGTTGCTATGATGCTTCTTTCTCATTTTCATCTCGTTTGAAAAAAAACCCTAGATCTATAGTTTTTCGTTTCAACAGTACTCTAAAGTTTCCATCAAATCGCTCTACAAAATCCCATCGTGCCGCCTTTCTTTTACAATTGTGTTATGTTATCGCATATGGTTTTGCTTTCGTGTTGCCCACGCCTATCGAGTTAAGCAATGGTGGATGCTAGTATGAAGTGGAAGAATGTGAGTTTTTATTTTGTTAAACAATTTATAAAAATAATGAAATAGTTGTTCTATTTTGTATAGAATAATCTATTGAATTGTACCAATATTAGATTAATTATGCGGTTGTCTGCTTACCCGTGGTATAATTTACTAACGATCGATGTGTTTGCTTATTAGAAATGGTTTAAATAATGATCGTAAGTTTGTTGCTTGAATCTGTATTTTATTCTTATCTGATTTATTTTATGCTTTCACTCTTTCAGGGATGTTTTGGATTTCCTACTGAATTCATTATGCCCCATTTATTTCACATTTACCTACCAATGAAACTAAATAAAAATTTGGATATAGAATTCAACTAACTAGAACGAGAAAGAGTTTTTGATATAGATAATTTCAAATACTTGATGTCCTGATTTTGTTTGAATAACAATATTTAGATGTATAATTAAACTATTCAAAATGATAATGAGTTTCTAAATGGATAATGTTAAACTATGAAGAATTGTCACTAACATCGAAAGGTTTAGATATTCTAATTTTTTTTTGAATAAACATATAAAAAATGAAAAGTAGTTTCAACCATCAAAGTTCAAATTTCAAAACAGGTTCAATTCGAATTACTTGAAATTAAGTTTTGAAAGATGACCTTCTTATCAAGTTTGAACGAATCAAACGGTTGGATCAATCAACAAGCGGAAATGAAAATATTCAAAATTTATTACAATAGGGTAGACATAAAATCTTCTAAATATATATGAAAAAATTATCAGTTCATATTGTATAATGAAAATATCAAAACTTTGTTGAACTAAATCTTTTAATAAAATTACGTCTATTTTCTCCTACTTTATGTGAAGTTATGAGCATGTATTATGTTCATTTATGTAACCTGGATGTAAATCATGTGTTATGTAATTAATGTAACCCAAATGTAAAACATGTATTGTAATTCATTTGTGTACATCAAAACAAAAGCATGTAATAACCCAGATGTAAAATTTCCTATTATTATATACCATAGCAGACATATAAATGTTTGATATGCTCATAGCTTTATATATTTACTGTTAATAAAAATTTAGTTCCATATGTCTCTATCCACCAATTCTACTTTCAAAGGATCTCTGTCTTTGTGTAGTGTTTGATAACTTGTTAATGAGTTTGATAACTTGCATGATTGATACTAGGCTATGAAGTTGTTGCCATGCTGATCACTGTTCACTTCTCAATGCCTATAGAATATGGACTCACTGAACTAAAGTATGTTTGTGTGTAATATTTATGTGAACTAGATTATATTTATGTGTAACATTTAAGAGTTATTAGTGTATAAACTTGCCAAATTGAAGAATGAATGTGAACTGATGTAACTAATGTGAATGGACATACTTAAGTAATGTGGTCTGTAATAATATTATGAATTAAAAAATCTACTGTGAACTCTAAATTATAATATGTGAGTTGTGAACTGAAATATTTGTGCTGAAGCTTGAAAGTGGTAAACATAAGTTGTTGATATGTTTCTGAAGCCTTGGAATGCTCTAATGGTTGCAGCAGTTCAGTTGGTTAACCGGTTAAACTAATCGATTAACCGATTAATGACTAGTTAACCGTTTAAATTAGTCGGTCAACCGCGGTTTAAAATAATCGGGTCGGTCGGTGGCCGATGACTACCTTAACCGACCATCAGTTAACCGAACCGTGTAATATTTTCGGTTAACCGAAAATATTAAACGATTTAGTTGGTTAACCGACTGTGCCTTCCCCTATCGGTACCGACCCTTTCCCATTGGATCGGTACCGATCCAAAACGTTAGTTCCAAATCACCCTAAATTTTACGTGCCTCCTTCTTTGGATAACTACAGGCTTCTGGTTCTCTGGTTCCGATCCAAGTACTAACAAATTCCTATAAATACCATCCTATCTTCAAAAGGAAGGGGGCAGGCTGCTCTAATCAATGAAAACTCTACTACTAAGATTCTTCAACCTTCTTCCTCCTTACAATGGCTACCATGGGACAACTGAGATCCTTCCTTTTATCTCCATCAATGGTGGTCTGATCTTTTCTCGTTCAATCATTAGAATTGTTAATAGCTTGTACTTGTGATTAATTGTCAATCTATCAATAAAATCTATAAAATGGACATAGGCTTCGTTAACAGCCAAACCACTAAAAAAACCTTGTGTTTCTCTACTTTATTTTGCCTTTTCTACAATTTAGAGAGTGTTTAGCTCTACTTTATTTGTCCTGGTAAACAGGGATGGTGCTTTCAAAATCATATCAGTGTGTTGATCCATTTGTTGGATTAACAGACTCTAACTTGACATCAATTCAAAGCACGTCATGTACGCTACAAGGCATACTTTGGAGGGCAAATGTTATTCGGCCTTTTGGCCCGGCTATATTCAAACTGACTTGAGAAGTTAGACTGGATGATCATCATGTAAGGAAGCCTAGAAAGATGATTATTAGGCTCAAAGATCAAGCGTACGTGATATCAAGCGACGATAAACAAAGACCAAGAGATAGACTCTCCAGAATATTCTAAGTACAGGTTAGTACCTCCTCTAGCCAGGGGATCGATGCCTGTCACTTCCTCTAGGAGATCTATACATATCCTTAATTTTTGTCCAAAACTGGGTGAGATCGATATTGAGTGACAAGGAAAGCCCCATAAGTCTATATTTCAAATCTCAAGTCGTTTGGAGTTTGTATCCTCAAGTTATAGGCAAATTACTTCACCTAAGAAAGGGATCGACCGTATCCAGCCCAACAATGCCACACAATGGAAAATGATCGATATCTCAAAATCAAGAAGTTTAGTAAACTTGAAACTTTAAGAACAAGAAGAGGGGACCCTAGGGAGTCCACCCTAGGAATCACACCCCAAGATAAAGAAGTAAGAGGGATTGACCCTCTTCCCTCTAGAGGGATCGGCCTAAATCAGACGACACAACACATTGCAACAAAGCTTGATCAATAATTCAACACCTACAGATCCAACTGGCATGAAACTTGAAGGCCAAGTGTATTTTAGCATGAAGAACCATTCATTGGAATCGCAGCCCCTAAATCCGCAAAAATAAGGATCGGCCCCGATCCCTATTCCTTGGGATATGAGCCATGCGATCCCTTTTGTAGGATTCTATTTATCTAGAGAGCCTTCTGCTGAATTTTTAGGGAAATATTTCGTTGTCTTACCCTATAAATAATTAGACTTGATTGTTCATTTAAGACACCTTTATGCTGCTTGTTGCTTTGTATTCTTTTGTAACTAAGGATATTCATCTGATCCCTCTTGTACTTAGTTTATAAAGTGATTGATAAAGCTATCTCTTCAAAGTGGACATAGGCAAACAATGCCAAACCACTATAAACTACAGTGTCTTTGTTATTTGCCTATTTCTTATTTCTTTACTGCTATATTCTCTCTGTTAACATTTAATATTCCTCATTTATTACTCTACAAAATCTTTATTGAGTGTATGTGCTAATTTTTGGTGTAAACAACACCTATGATGCTAATCATGATAAATTAAACCTTGATTCGAACATATATGATGACACGATTAAACATAGCTTAATCAATGTTGATAGAGTCATCAAGGACAAATTTATTATTTGAGGCTAGGTGCAAAATGATATCATTAAGGGATGGATTTATGATGCCAATAGACTTTTGAAGTTAGGCATTCGAAAGTCCGTTTGTTTGCTTGGATTTTAGTATTTGAGATCTCTTAAGGTCACTTTGAATTGAATATTCAAGCACCCTTAAGATCACTTGGAATATACATATTCGAGAATCCATATGGTCTTTTGGAATCAAATACTCAAAAGTTCTTTCCATATATCCAAATGAGTTGGAAAAGACAAGTAGCAAAGTTGTGCAATAGTCTATTAAGAACGTTAATGGACTAGGTATTCGGTCCTTATATTCAAAGTCCAATGTCCATATGAAATAAGAAAAAAATGGTAATTGTGCATATAAACACTTTTCATATTGAAGCTCCTTTGAAATAAATCATGTCGAGCTTTGGCCTAAAGAGCTTATTATATGCATGTCCATGTCGATAACGTCCAAAATGCATAGCTAAAAGATTAGGCATGTCCAAGTCCTTATTCACAAAAATTGTGCATGATTATAGTCAAATAGGTATTTCTCCCCTATTCGATTTAGGGTTTACAATAGTTTAATTTCAAGAGCAGAGAAAAGAAATGATCTCCCTTCTGCAATGCCCCTAGGTCCGTATTTATAGGATTGAAATGTAGCATAGTAGCCTAATGTTGGCATCAATTGTTTTCGACATCAATAATGAGCAGCATCTGTTTGGAGTTAATTCAGTATCAGTCGTTATTTATATGGAGTTGTACTCCAATGAAGTGGCATCATATGGTATAATGTCGGCCTTGACAACTCCATAACATGGTATTGGTAAATGTTTACATTGTTGAGTATCGCCGTTGATGGGTGGAGATATGGATAATGTTGGCATTAATAACAAGCAGATTTAACAACTTGCGGTGTTGATGGAAAGCATTTCCAAAAAAAATATGAAATCGATGAAGGGTGTTATAAAAAAGGTGATGGAGTTGACGGGTAGCGATATTGAAGAGTAATGACATTGGTAATGAATGGTATTGATAAATGACGACATTGGTAGTAAAGCTGTGTTATCGGTTTTGATAGCTCACTGTGGCACTGATTACTCTTGGTATCAACGCTGTTGGTTGAAGACATGAAGTATCATCCTGTGACTGATGAAGGGCGCCATTATTAAGATCTGACACTGACTGTTAGCGATATCAATAATGGACGGAATTAAAGAATGGCATTGGAGTGGAGGCAACATCAAAGACATGTGACATCATTACATAGCAGCATTGGTTATAGGTGACATTCATGATGGGTGACATAAGTAAAGAGTGGCATTTGTTAACAAGAAAACTTGTCAACATCCCAAAGTGGAGTTAAAGGACAAGGTTATTCCTTTTCGGTTTCTCTTAGGCAAGTTGAGAAGAATAAAATATTAATATTCACTTTGGTTATCCTTTTGACCAGGTTACTATAGTGAAAACTTGTTCAAATGGACCTTTTGTTCTAGTCGAAACGGTTGATTCCTATTCTTATCAGCCTTTAGATCGTGCTAAGATAGTGTGGTTTTCCTTTGAAAGCTCTCCATTCGAAGGAGTTGAAAAACTCAAATGGATAACTTGAGGAATCTGAGGTTAAGGTTTGGTTTGGTGGGTTTCGACCTTGTCGAAGGCTTAGATGGTTTTGTGGTTAGGGCTTTGATTAAGAACCCGAGATCGAGGTTTCGACCCTGTTGAAAGCTGTAGCCTTAAATGTCTTGAGTTTGGACTGAGAATTGTAGGTTAAACTAAGTTGGAGAAGGGTTTCGATCTTTTCGAAAGTACAAGTCCAGTAAAGGTGGCCAGGATTCTATAACTAGAGTTTCTTGAGTTCACAGGTGTTTTGAT
The DNA here is from genome assembly GCA_030737815.1 of Allium fistulosum. Lineage (NCBI taxonomy): Eukaryota > Viridiplantae > Streptophyta > Magnoliopsida > Asparagales > Amaryllidaceae > Allium > Allium fistulosum. Next base: position 1,110,177,588 of record CM060907.1, on the reverse strand, counting down.
CAGGTCGGAGGAGCCTTTCGACTTGCTCGACACCTAGAAAAACACTGTTAGTTCTGATTATAATACTTTGAAACAATTAAGTAATCAAAATGCAATGATCTTCCCCCTTTTTAGCACAAAGAAGCTTTTATTACTCAATTTCCCCCAAATCAATTTACAAATTAGGGTTTTACACCTTTTGGAATTAAAAAAGTACAAGTTTAGAAGACTGAATTCGGATCCCCTAAACTAGACCCCTTGGGTCATATTTATAAATGCGGGTCAACACCTTTCGACCCCAATGCTTTCAACCTAGTCGAAAGATAGCTGTCGTATTGACTCTAGCATGCTTTCGCCTTTGTCGAAAGGAACGGTTGTGCTTGTCTTCTCTATGTTGCTTTGTAAGAGCTTTCGACTCTGTTAATAGGCTTTATTCGGTGGTTTCGAAGGTGTTGAAATGTCGTTGGTTTCGATGCTGTGAGTTGCTTCTGAACTCTTGCCTGTGACTCGTTGTGGAACCTCCCTGGATAACAATGGCTTCGACCAGTTCAAAAGGCATAGTTTACCTTTGAAAGAGTTGTTCAGTCCAATACATGCTTCCGAGTGGTTTGAGTGAAGGCGAAACCTTTGGTTTTGAAAGGTTTGGCGCTTATGTGAAGAGTTGTCCTCCTTTGCCTTCGAAAGGAGTTGCTTTGATTCATTCGAAAGGTCTTCATGCATATGGAATCATCTGCTTCGAAATGCGGTCACCAAAGCGGAAGGGTGCTCTCGACCCCTTCGACCCCTTTGAAAGGTTGAGAATCTTCTTGACCTTGACTGTAGCATCCTTTCGACCCCTTCGAAAGGTTTTAAAGCTTTTGGACTTTGGCTGTAGCATCCCTTCGACTCCTTCGAAAGGTCTAGCTGTAGCCTTTTCCTCTTGTTCTTCTTTGTCTTCTGCTCTAACTGGTTTCGACTAAGTCGAAAGGAATTTTAGGTAGTAACATTTCGCCCCCCCCCCTCCACGAAGGGATGCTCTTGACTTTCCAAGTCAATTATGTTGAAACCTAGAATCTTCCAGCGTTTTGGCATTCTCGCATGACTCTGGACTGTTCATCTAAATCTGATCGGACGACTTGCCGCTATTGCTAACTTTTCTTATAAATTACGTCTTCTTCCTCTTCACTTACATGCAAATGAGATTACTTCTGAGAAAAATCAAAAGCTTTAAACTTCCAGTTAATTCTCATTTTCTTTCATCAACAATCCAGATCTAAGTAAGTGTTGTTAATTTTGCTTTTGAAATTTCTCTTTCTCTCTTTATTTCATAATGAATTTCAATTTTTTTTAAATCTCACTATCGGGATTTTGAATTTTCGATTTGATTTACTGAAAATTGTTCAAGTTTAAAGTTTCAATCCTCTTGAGAATATTCCATGATTCAATTTTCATGAATCGATTAAATTTATTTTCATTAAGTTTGGCTTCGAATCCAATTTCAGTTTTCATAATTACCGTTACTTTCAAGAAAATTTAAATTTTTGTTTTAGTGATTTCGAAATTTAAAAGGTTAATTCATGTTTAAATCTGTTGATTTAATATTTTTGATTCATTTGTTTATTAATTTTTTTGAATTCCTGGGTTTGAAATCGGGTTTGGGAAAAAAAGAAATTCCTGTTTTCTCCACCCAGAAGCTTTGAGTTGTACGAATGAAAAATTGGCGCCACAAATTTTCTTTTCTACCCTTTCGAAAGGGTTTAAGGCAGCAACTTTTATTTTACTTTCTTAGCCTCTTTTGATGGGGTCGAAAGGTATTATAGCGCTAATTTGACGGACCTTGTTGAAAGGTTATATAATAAAGTAGCATGCAGTCACCCCTCTCGAAAGCAAAACGTTTCGACCTAGTCGAAACCTTTTGTGCTGATTGAAATCTTTTCTTTTTAGTATGCTTTCGAAACCATGATGCCCTTTCGACCCTATCGAAACCTTTTGTAACTAATGAGTCGAAACCCTCTATAATCACCTTTCTCCAGCATTATCTAAACGTTCCAAGTTCATATGATTTTAACTGAGAACCTTTCGACTCAATGGGTATATAAGGTTTCGACGGCATTCATATTTCCATTGGAAAAACTTAAGCCATGGGTTTTGACAGTGTCGAAGGGTCTTGCTATCTTGTCTATTGAATATTAGTAGTATGTACTTTGTTCAAATTTTTAAGTTGGTTTTAATTGTTCCCTTTTAATAACATGGTTTCAATTGAGCTTTCGGCATTATTGAAAAGTGCCAATTGGACATAAACTTCAACACTCCCTTTCGACCTTGTCGAAAGCTCAGTGGATGTTCATATTTAAGCTTTCGACATTGTCGAGAGGTGTTTGTTAAATGTTAATTTTTTTTTCTTCGACAGCTCTACATTTCTGATTTTTAACTTCAACATTCTTCCAAGAATTTGAAGTTTCATGTTTGGTTTTATGTTTAAGTTGCCATAGTAGGTTTTCACCAATTCTTGAAAGAATGTTAGGTTCATAACAAACTGAAAATTTTAACTAAAACATTTCCACCTGGCAGAACCATGAGCTCTCCAAAGAAATTCGAAGCCACTTCAAAGAATTCTCTGATATCTACACAAGATGAAGTAGACGCCATTCTCAACGACTATGGAATTGCCGGTGTGGAAGCCATTCCACCAAGAGAAACGAAAACCATCAACAACCCTCCCGAAGGGTTCTCAGTTAATTTTGCTAAAAAGGAGGAGATTGATGCCTCCAAGATTCTTTCTTTTGAAGTCCCTTCCTTCGAAGTCGAATCCGACTAAAGAAGATGAAGGCGACAAAGATGACTCCGTTGAAGTAGAGGGGGGAGATGACGATGATGATAATGACGATGACAATGATGATGATGATAGGGATGATGATGTTAACGACGGACAATGATTAGGTGGCAACAGGGATGGCCATACTGAAGCTTCTGAGAAAGATGGGGATGATAATGTGAAGTCTACTAAAAAAGATTCGTCTCCTTATGAAGCGATTCCGCCCAAGTCTCCCGCACCTTCTGGCACACAAGAAGAGTCTGCTCCTATTGATACTGAAGCGCCAAAAGAAAGGGAGCATGCTTCTCAAGCACCGATCCCAGTATCTCAGGTATGGGATTCTCTGTTTAAACACCTTTCACTTCAAAGACTGTAATAGTGTAAATCTTTTATTTATATAAGGAAAAGTCTGTCCACCCTTATAAAACTAAGCTTGAAAGAAAACAAGCAGAGATAAATAGTCTATATAGGCAGTTAGACAGGTAGTTGAAGGAGCACAACATTCTTTCTGATAAATACCATAGACTCGATAGAAGTGCGGCAGTGTTAGCCTCCTTTAAGCATCAAGAAGCTGCCCCACGGCTAAGGAAAGCGTGCCTTCGCTATGACTCTCTCTTGAAAGAGAACCGATAGTTACTTGCCTTATTTTGGATGTTGATTGAGCAGAGGGACATTTTAGTTAACTTCTTATATAAGGCCTATTGTAGACACCCCATCGTTAACTTTTTATATTTGGGTGAATTTAGTGGAGGTCTACTTAGGCGCTTACATAAAAGATACCTGGACGAATTTAGATCTGACCCGTGTGAGAAATGCGGATTATGGATCTTAAGGCTGGAATAACACTAGAAAGGGGGTGAATAGTGTTTTGTGGATTTTCTAAATCTTTTTGAAACATATGTAAATTTAATCACCAACAAATGCAATTCACAAACACAGATATAATCACAGAATCAGACACAGATGCAAATAATAAATAAAAGCAGTAAAGGAAAGAACACACCAAGATTTTATACTGGTTCGGAGTTACCCTACATCTAGTCCCGTACAAACGTACTGATTTCTTATCAAAAATAATCTCCCAGATTACACCCTCGATTTCAAGGCCATGAGGTACACCCTCCTGTATTCGAGTCTGGGGCAAACTCTCTTGATTTACCAGGCCACAAGATCACCTAATCGATTTCCGGGGCAACAATCACACCCAATTGATTTCAAAGCTCAACCGCACCTTTTACTCAACAGTTTGATTTACAAATAATCCTATAACTCTGAATAGCACTTAGATCTTATGGAGAGAGTGGTAGAGAATCAAACAAGAGATAATCAAGTTTGATTCACTTGGTATTTCGGCAGAGTATAGTTTGGGATTCTTTAGGATAAATGTGGAAGATGAAGAGAAGAGAAAACAAGTGAAATCTGATGATAAATTCATTTAGAACTACTGGTATTTATAGGAAATCAACAGCCATATCTATTCGTGAAAGGATACGACGAATAGACACTTCTTTTGAAATTTTGAATTTTTAATTTAACGGACACCATGTCGACATGAGGGTTTGAGGGATGTCGACATGCCCTAGGCAAAATTGATGATTTTGATTTTCTTATTAAAATTAGTTTCTATAATTTGTCAAAAACGATTTCTAAACATTGTAAATACATTTGAATATAGTTTATACATATAAAAGAGTTTAGAAAGTAATTTTTAATATATATAAACTTAATCTATAAAGTTATTTAAAATCTGAGTATATAAATATTTTGAAGCTAAATATTTAAAACAAGAGATGGTTTAAAATCAAGGACAATTTTGAAATCAACATATTAAAAATAAAAATAGTTTTGAGGCTAAAATATTTCAAACAAGAGAGATGTATTTTTGAAAAGAAGGTTTTGAAAACATTTAAAATAAGAGATATATTTTTGAAAAACTTTTTTATAAAATTAGTGGATATCAAAATAGGACCACTATATGTTCCACTAGATATTGTCGTGAGTTCCATCCCACTACGGTTCCATCCCTTTAACAAGCTCGAAGTGGATTCCATTCCACGAATAAATTTCGAATAAATATGTAAGTGCTTTCAAGAAGTTTTAACATAATTCTAGACTCAATACTTATCTTGTACTATTAAAATCTTGAACTCTTGATAACTTGATTTCTTGATACTCATGAGTCTTCAATCTTGATATCTTTGATCTTTAAATTCATTAGTCTTGTATCTCTATACTGTACAGTCTTAATTCTTGGTACATGCATGTTTATATCCTACATATACATATATATATATATATATATCTAAACTATAATGTTAGTATTTATATTTTAAAACAAGTCCTAAGGTTGTTGTCATCAAAACCATCATCTCAAGTACTAACAATCTACCCCTTTTTGATGATGACAACCTTTCTTTATAAAATATACTCTAACTCTATTCTTACTCTACTCTAACTCCCCCTTAATCTAACAACTCCCTCTTAATCTACTAACTCCCCTTAATCTATGCCTAACTATCCTATTTTATAATTCTCCCCCTTTGTCATCAACAAAACCATCCTAAAACCATAAAACTATACAACTCCCCCTTAAACTAATACTAGAACAAAGTATAGTAAATGGAATGTGAAAGACATTAACATAATTATATTATAATTATTCAATACATAAATATGTATAAGTATATTTCAGACAATCCAATCAACACACATATCAAATCTATTCATGTCAAACAAGTCAAACAAATCAATCAAGCCAATCCAATCAAACAAGTCAATCAAAACATACCAAACAAATCAAAAACTAATAACCCTGTACTTTAAGACAATAATATAAACTCCCCCTACATAAAATACACTTGTTATGTGTACATGTATGCAATATGTAGTTTGTAATGTAGTATGAAATGTATGACATATGCAATGTAGCATGAGATGATATGCAGAATGAAGTGCAACTTATGATGCAAATGATTATGATATTTCATGCATTGTAATTTATGATGTAATATGCAATGAAATGTGATATGAAATAGGATGCATAATGATATGTAATATGAAATAAAATGATAACGAGGTAAAAATAATAATATGCAAAATGATATGATGATATATATACTATGGTAAGAGATATTCAGATTATAAGATAAACATGAGTGATAAGTAATATCTAATTGACAAGCATATATATATATATATGTATGTATGTATGTATGTATACATGTATGTATGTATACATATATCAAACTATTTATTATAGATCACTTCAACCAAACAAAGGTAATACACGCCAATTACTAGACTTAGGTTAAGGAAACTAATGAATGGGACTGAAAGAGTAGTAAATACAAGAGTTTAAAGGTAATAAATGATATTAAAACTATAACATATTCATGAAAGGTAGTAATCAAACTCAATATCAAAATCAAATTGCTAAGAAATATGGATTTAAACTATATATATGATCAATATGGTTTTTTTTAAAATTAATACCCTCCTTATTTAATTTCTTTAAAATAATTTTTTTTAACTTAATTGTTTTTTTAAGAATCCAAACTTCCATGTTTATAAAATACTAAACTTACTAATTAAAACCTATATATTAAATTATTATTGATTAAAATATTTAAAAACATGTTTAAACACCTTTTAAAAATTATCATAATGAAATATTCAATAAAATAACAAAGATTGAAAAACTAAAATAAACATGTGTTATATTAAGGCCTCTTACATTAAAATTTTTAATTAATTATTAAAAAATATTTAAACATGAAATTAATTTTAAAATTTTCTAATATAAGTTAGGAAATAACTCTAAAAAAATACTTAATTTAAATATCATTTTTACATAGTTTAAAATTTCAAATAGAAAAGACAGCATTTACAAAATGCTATAAAAAGTTTTTGCAGTAAAATATATTCAAAACATTATAAAACAGAAACTGCAGCATTTAACAAATGCTGTGAAAAGTTTCTGAAACACTACAACGTTTCATAGCTATAAAAACGAATCTGCAGTGCTTAAAAAACGTTAACAGAAGCAAAGACAGCATTTCAGAAATCCTATCTAAAGTTATGGGCCTGTTTTTAACATGATTTTGCACTAATTTTACGACTAGATTTTGACATGTAAATAATTGATTTTTGGCCCAATTTTTTATAGTAATTAATATAATTAAAGTAAATAAAAAACGTAAAGAAAAATAATGAAAAAACATGTGTAAAGACACTTGACATTATGCATGTAAAAATGCTTTTATTAAAGAACAAGTGTAATGACACGTGTCATTTTGCATGTATGTCACTATCTATTTATATGACAAGTGTCATGTGATGTGGCGCAATCTTATTAAATGAAAAAAATCTATAAATAGAGCCTTATTCTAACATTTTAAATTCATTCTATTAATTTCTTAAAAACATAAAATTAGTAACTTAAAAGAAATAGAGTACGAGAAGTAAAAACAACATTAGAAAAGTTGAAATCACGAATGAAGATATGCTTTCTACTTAGTATAGTTGTAATAAATTAGTAGTAAGATTTTATTTGAAAGGAAACACATTTTAAAAGACTTTAAAAAAATTTAGACTGGTATATCGATATGTATACCATGGTGTGTCGATATATGGACCAAAATATCAAAACTTATAAAAGAGATAAATTTCTATACCTAACTAAATGCATAAATATATATTCCTAAATGCAACAATAAAGATGAAATAATAGTAAAGCGTACAACTTTTTGCACTCCTCTATAATTCTAACTTTGTTGTTCTTCCATTGTCGTGAACCACACATTTACATCTTCTAGAATTTGACAACGAGATCTAATCTATTGTGACGGGCTTGTTTTTCTGATCATCGTAGTATATTCAATTGCTGAATTTGAAGATTGTATGAGAAAGATACAGATGATTTAGTAGATCGACCAACTTGGCGCCAAAACTTTGAATTTGAATTTGAATGAATGGACACTTCAACCACTATAAATAGACCCAACAGTCACCACTTTTCATAAAACTTTCTCTTCTTCTTCTTCTTCCCGATTTTCTATTTACTATCAAACTTCTAGAAGGCATATCTTCTTCGTTTCTTAACGGAATTGGATGAAACTAGCGGCAAATCGAAGAGGAAGGCAAGGGCTATGATCTAGTAATAGTTTGGTGAAGAATTTGGATGGTATTGTGGTGCAACAGGCCGAACAGTAAGATAAATGCAGGAAATCCCGTACACAATTTTCAGTTTTGGATAGCCAACTTCAAACTGTCATATCTCACTCAATTTTGATCGAAATTTGATGATCCACCCATCAAAACAACCGTGAGAACAAGAACTACAATCTGAAAAGGAATTGTGACAAAATACTCAAATCTCTGGATGAAATTTGAAGAATACCATTGACAGTTTTGCTTTCTTTTTCTCTTTGTTCACCAAAACTTCATTTGACCATAACTTGGTCATTTCTTGACGGATTCACACGAAACCGGTGACATTGTGAAGTAGATGGAGAGAAGTATAGTATCAAATCAAGTTGTAGATGAGAATCAAAAGTTTTGTATTGATCCGGTTCCCATTTCATTGTCGATTGTCATTATATATCCATTTGTTCTTATTGATCGATGAATGATTACGTGGTATCTTTTAACCAACAGTCTTTAGACATAACTCTTCTCCTACAAAACAACATAACCTTTTAAAGAATAAAATGACTTTTCAAAATAACTAAATATAGTTTTAAACAACAATATCATGATGATTTTGTGACATATTCATATGAAAATAGTGTTAATAATTTGATCAAAAAAATTGCCATTTTAAAAATGTTCAAAAATCAGATTATGAAAATTTTGAAAACCAATGCTCTGATACCAAATGTGAGAAATGTGGATTACGGATCTTAAGGCTGGAATAACACAAGGGGGTGGATAGTGTTTGTGGATTTTCTAAATCTTTTTAAAACTTATGTAAATTTAATCACCAACAAATGCAATTCACAGACACAGATATAATCACAAAATCAGACACAGATGCAAATAATAAATAAAAGAAGTAAAGGAAAGAACACATCAGGATTTATACTGGTTCGGAGTTACCCTACATCCAGTCCCGTACAAACGTACGGATTTCTTATCAAAAATAATCTCCCAGATTACACCCTTGATTTCAAGGCCACGAGGTACACCCTCCTGTATTCGAGTCTGGGGCAAACTCTCTTGATTTACCAGGCCACAAGATCACCTAATCGATTTCCGGGGCAACAATCACACCCAATTGATTTCAAGGCTCAACCGCACCTTTTACTCAACAGTTTGATTTACAAATAATCCTATAACTCTGAATAGCACTGAGATCTTATGGATAGAGTGGTAGAGAATCAAACAAGAGGTAATCAAGTTTGATTCACTTGGTATTTCGGCAGAGTATAGTTTGGGATTCTTTAGGATATATGTGGAAGATGAAGAGAAGAGAAAACAAGTGAAATCTGATGATTAATTCATTTAGAACTACTGGTATTTATAGGAAATCAACAGCCATATCTATTCGTGAAAGGATACGACGAATAAACACTTCTTTTGAAATTTTGAATTTTTAATTTAACGGACACCATGTCGACATGAGGATTTGAGGGATGTCGACATGCCCTAGGCAAAATTGATGATTTTGATTTTCTTATTAAAATTAGTTTCTATAATTTGTCAAAATGATTTATAAACATTGTAAATACATTTGAATATAGTTTATACATATAAAAGAGTTTAGAAAGTAATTTTTAATATATATAAACTTAATCTATAAAGTGATTTAAAATCTGAGTATATAAATATTTTAAAGCTAAATATTTAAAACAAGAGATGGTTTAAAATCAAGGACAATTTTGAAATCAACATATTAAAAATAAAAATAGTTTTGAGGCTAAAATATTTCAAACAAGAGAGATGTCTTTTTGAAAAGAAGGTTTTGAAAACCTTTAAAATAAGAGATATATTTTTGAAAATTTTTTATAAAATTAGTGGATATCAAAATAGGACCACTATATGTTCCACTAGATATTGTCATGGGTTCCATCCCACTAGGGTTCCATCCCTTTAACAGGCTCGAAGTGGATTCCATTCCACGAATAAATTTCGAATAAAGATGTAAGTGCTTTTAAGAAGTTTTAACATAATTCTAGACTCAATACTTATCTTGTACTATTAAAATTTTGAACTCTTGATAACTTGATTTCTTGATACTCATGAGTCTTCAATCTTGATATCTTTGATCTTTAAATTCATCAGTCTTGTATCTCTATACTGTACAGTCTCCATTCTTGGTACCTTCATGTTTATATCCTGCATATACATACATATATCTAAACTATAATGTTAGTATTTATATTTTATAACAAGTCCTATGGTTGTTGTCATCAAAACCATCATCTCAAGAACTAACAACCCGCACCCCTTAGCTTGTTGGAATTTACCACGAGTTAGATCCATTCCCCATGATCAACCCCCAGAAAAGCTCATGTATTTTAAGGAAATATTTGTTTCTAAATTATTTACTAAGTCTATCTTGTATGAACCAGACATATAATTGTAAACATGCAATAATATATTAATTTGTAAACATTTGTTTTAGTCTTGCGTTTTATGCTTAGCTTCATTTCATTATGTTATCATAGTGTGACTGTTCATTAGGCCAACTTGTTTTTAGAGACCATTTAAGTCAATATGTTAAACTGAGAAGATTTTATCTTGAAAATGCTTCAATTTTAAAGTCTACAAAATTAGCAAAATACTGTTTTCTTAGAGATTTACAAAAACTTTATCTGGAACATCCTCGTCTCTGTTTCGATTTCCTCGGTGAAGAAAATGAGAAACTACTAAAAGAGATTCGAACATTCGACACTAAACTAGTATGCGGACACGATAGTCGTCCTACCGGACAGTGGGACAATGGTAAATATCCACCGGTTATTACTCCAGAAGGAGTCAATATTCCTTTTGACTTGACAGTTAACCTTTTCACTAATTCATTAAATAAAGTTAGAAATGCAGTTTCTCAACTCTAGATGTAGAGTAAATATTCAGTTGTATTTTTTTCTGTATCATTGTCATTTAAGTTGTAATCTTTTATTGTAAGAATAAAGAGATTTATCATTCTGGTTTTGACTTCATTCTGTTTCTTTTTATTTAAATAGGAGTTACAGTTATCAGCAACCCTTCTCTCACTAGATTCAGCGTCACGTTTTGTTAATCTTAGAGATAAGCTGTTAATAGAACTTGAAAAGAGTAAACTCCTTGAAGTCACCTTACTTGCTCACTTTCATGGCAACAGAAGCTTTAAAATGGAATAAAAGGTTCTTACTTCAGAAAACGATTGACAGAAATCTTAAGGATCAAATTGACGGTTTAGAGGCTGATGTTAATAATAAGAACGAAACGATTTCTACTTTAAAGCGTCAAGTTAAGACGAATCCTTCAATTGACTTTGATCACAAAATGTCCGAGCTTCTCCGACAGATAAGCGATTTAGAGATGAAATTAAAGGATAGTCAAGCTTAATGTGAGTCGTTAGAATTTATTATGGGAGATAATATTTCGAGCATTGATTTACCAGTCTCCCTGTCTACTTCATCGGCTGTTAAAGTTACGAGATCAACTTCCCTCGTTGCTCAGAAATTTCCCACTACAACAAATCCACCTCTAGGCTTAGATGAAAAAGGTAGTGGGGGAGTGGTGTTGGAAAGTTAAGTTCGAAATGATGAAATACTTTGACGAACAATAGAAAGAAAAATATTCACGGTGCATAAACGAATATGCTGCTAAAATCCAGAAACTTGAATGCGAGAATTATCTCCTTTTGAAGCGCATTGCTGAATTGGAAAGGGAAAACAAGACTCTTAGAGGCACAAATAGGGCTTTCAATCTCGCCTTCAAAACTAATAATGATGAAATTGACGATGCAGATAGGATAAAAAAAAGAGAAGAAACTCAAAGAGGTCCTTTGTATCGCAATCCGTCAATTATAGATCCTTCAATTGCTGAAAATCTGAATAAAGCTACTAAAGATTTATGATAGATTTGTATACATGAAATGCATATACTTGTTCTGTGTATTTGTAAATAATTTTATAAGTTATGTAAATCATGTAAATTTCGTAAATATCACCTGATTTGTAATCCTTTTCTGTAATGTTATTTTTAAAGCACTTGTCTGATAGCTTATACCATAACTTATATGTTTGCCGAATCTTTCATTCTTCTTTGTTGTTTTGATCTCCTTGAAAAGTATGAAGCAAATAACATTTCTTATTGTTAGCTTGAAATTTGTGTGTAAGTCTATGCATATCATTTGTGAAGTCTAACAAATCATCATGTTAATCATATGTAAAGTGGTTTGTATTTGATCAAATGTCTAAATCCCATTTTGGGTCATGATAAGAAATTTTAACCATATTATTGGAATATCCAAAGTTTATCGGTAGAAACCCCTGTCCCAAAACAGGGGTTTAAATAGTAGAGAGTCATCCTCTGGAGATAGTTAATACAGAGCTAAATATGAAGAAGATCTAGAATCATTATCTGGATATTTGTAATAGAAATCCAATGACTCATATTCGGGTGTTAATGAGATTTGAAAACTTAGAAGTCCAAAACCCAGATTCGGGTATTAACGAAAACTCATAATAATAATGTTCTGGAGAAAGTTTTTGACCCAGATTCGGGCATTAGTAATGGACAATCAGGAATCCATAATAAAATCTCAAGCCCAGACTAGGACCTTTTTAAGTAATAGTCTAGAAACCCAGATTCGGGTGTAATAAAGATCGTAAGTGATTGATAAAGATCTGAAACCCATCTTCGGGTATTAATAGATGAAATTCAGAAATGAGAGACCGGAAACCCAGATTCAGGTATTAATAGATGAAATTCAGAAATGAGAGACCCGAAACCCAGATTCGGGTATTAATAGAGGAAATTTAGAAATGAGAGACCCGAAACCCAGATTTGGGTATTGATAGATGGAGTCATTCTTTGGTCCTTAGATTTTCTCTTCTTTGACATGCATAAACCCTTTAGGCCTTGTATAGTAGTGATCTGATTGGCTACTTCTCAAGCCTAGACGTCTTAGTCCATAATCTGATGTGCCACTTCTTAGGTCTGGACATCTTAGTCCATTGGGGATATACCACTTCTTTGGTTTGGACATCTTAGTCCATTACTTTATGAGCCTCTTCTTGGGCTTGGACATCTTAGTCCATTATTTGATGTTCCTCTTCTTGGGCTTGGACATCTTAGTCCATTGTTTGTTGAGTCTCTTCTTGGGCTTGGACATCTTAGTCCATTGTTATATGGTGCTCTTGGTTAGCTCATCTTAGAGACTGGAACCAAGGACTTACTCAACCTCCCTCCAGGAGGCGCCTCGACCTGGCCAGAGGCGTGGCCAAGGGCTTGTCCGGTGCTTTAACTTGCCCATAGTGTGGCGCGGATAAAGGCTTACTCCGACCTCCCTCCAGGTGGTGCCCTGCCCTGGCCATAGCATGGCGTGGACAAGGGCTTGTTTGGTGCTTTATCCTGGCCATAGCATGGCGCGGATAAAGGCTTACTCCGTCCTCCCTCCAGGAGGTGCCTTGACCTGACCAGAGGCGTGGCCATGGGCTTGTCCGGTGCTTTAACCTGGCCATAGCGTGGCGCGGTTAAAGGCTTACTCCGTCCTCCCTCCAAGAGGTGCTCTGCCCTGGCCAACATGGCGCGGACAAAGTCTTTCTACCGTCTTAGGTAGTGTCCAAATAAGAGGAGCATTTCACTCCCAACCATGTAGATTCTCTTTAGAAAAATAGCTCTTTATTGATCTCATTCAATATTTCTTTACAAATTCGTTAATCTTTCCTTGATGAAAGAAGTTGATTATCATCACCACTATGGCCCTGCGATGATTAGTCTTATATCCATTCATCATGTGATAATGGCTGTAGGATCCCCCTAGATTCCTTTCATATTTTGGCTTCTTTTTCTGTGATCGCCAATAATTGAGCTCATCCTTGGTTAACAAGTAGACATTCTCTTTGGATGTTGTTAAGTTGCATTCTTTAGGATGTCTAGACTTGAAACTTGTCTCTAGAGGATGGCCTTTTGATTTCTTATTTCTTGGCCTTGTAGTTTCACATTCCTCGATTGCTTTCCTTTTCGACACCCTTTGGAGTACTTGGGTTGGAAGTGTTTCTATTGCGGCTCATTGCCATTTATGTGCAAAGACATTATAATTAGCCATTATCTCTTCTTCAAAGATTGTGCCTTTAGAATAATTTGAATAGTTTTCTTCATTTGACTGAACAAATTGTCACTTCCACTTTTCCTTTTTCCTAAGGCAAAAATAGGGGTGGGGCCAATATGAAAGGGGTTCAATCTCCATTTCTCTGGGTTATATGATTCTGCTTTTTTCCCGTTTATAATTCTTAGAGCTTCTAATCTTAGCCTTCGCTCTTCATATTGGTTGGAATCCTTGATGGTTCTTAGGGAGAATCCTATCAAATGTGGTTCGGAAGATCCTTGCTCGGATCTTTGATTCTTCAAGCCATGATGGTGTTAGACCAAAGTAGATAAGCTTGAAATCGAGTTGGGTTAGGTTAGAGACAAGTGGTGTTGGGTGTTCAACCAAGTCGGAGATTCAAGCCCTCCGTCTAGTGCCAAAATGTTAACAAGAAAACTTGTCAACACCCCAAAGCAGAGTTAAAGGACAAGGTTATTCCTTTTCGGTTTCTCTTAGGCAAGTTGAGAAGAATAAAATATTAATATTCACTTTGGTTATCTTTTTGACCAGGTTACTAGAGTGAAACTTGTTCAAATGGACCTTTCGATCTAGTCGAAATGGTTGATTCCTTTTCTTATCAGCCTTTAGATCATGCTGAGATAGTATGGTTTTCCTTTTGAAAGCTCTACTTTCGAAGGAGTTGAAAAACTCAAATGGATAACTTGAGGAATCTAAGGTTGAGGTTTGGTTTGATGGGTTTCGACCCTGTTGAAGGCTTAGATGGTTGAGTGGTTAGGGCTTTGTTCAAGAACCTAAGACCGAGGTTTCGACCCTGTTGAATGCTGTCGCCTTAAATGTCTTTAGTTTGGATTGAGAACTGGAGGTTAAAGTGAGTTGGAGAAGGGTTTCGATCTTGTCAAAAGTAGAAGTCTAGTAAAAGGTGTCCTGGATTCTATAAATAGAGTTGCTTTAGTTCACAAGGGTTTTGATCAGGTCGAAAGAGCCTTTCGACTTGCTCGACACCTGGAAAAACACTGTTAGTTCTGATTATAATACTTTGAAACAATTAAGTAATCAAATGCAATGATCTTTCCCCTTTTCAGCACAAAGAAGCTTTTATTACTCAATTTCCACCAAATCAATTTAAAAATTAGGGTTTTACAGCTTTTGGAATTAAGAAAGTACAAGTTTAGAATGACTGAATTAGGATCCCCTAAATCAGACCCCTTGGGTCTTATTTATAGATGTCGGTCAGCACCTTTTGACCACAATGCTTTCTACCTAGTCGAAAGGTGGCTGCTGTATTGACTCTAGTATGCTTCCGCCTTTGTCGAAAGGAACGGTTGCGCTTGTCTTCTCTATGTTGCTTTGTAAGAGCTTTCGACTCTGTCGATAGGATTTATTCAGTGGTTTCGATGGTGTTGCAATGCCGATGGTTTCGATGCTGCGAGTTTCTTCTGAACTCTTTCCTGTGACTTGTTGCGGAACCTCCCTAGATAACAATGGCTTCGACCAATTAGAAAGGCATAATTTAGCTTTCGAAAAAGTTGTTCAGGCCAATACATGCTTTCGAGTGGTTTGAGTGAAGGCGAAACCTTTGGTTTCGAAAGAGTTGGCACTTATGTGAAGAGTTGTCCTCCTTTGCCTTTGAAAGGAGTTGCTTTGATTCATTCGAAAGATCTTCTTGCATATGGAATCATCTGTTTCGAAAGGTGGTCACCGAAGTGGAAGGGTGCTCTCGACCCCTTCGACCCCTTCTTAAGGTTGAGAAACTTCTGGACCTTGACTGTAGCATCCTTTCAACCCCTTCAAAAGTTTCTGAAGCATTTGGACTTTGGCTATAGCATCCCTTCGACTCCTTCGAAAGGTCTAGCTGGAGCCTTTTCCTCTTGTTCTTCTTTGTCTTCTGCTCAAACTGGTTTTGACTAAGTCGAAAGGAATTTTAGGTGGTAACAGCATTGATGAATTACGACACCCATTCCATCTTCGTGGGTAAAGGCAGCACTAGTAAAACACGACATTAATGAGATAAAACATAGATCATGTTGACATACAGTGATGGCTTACTGTATTGATTGCATTCGATATCATCACTTCTTTAAAGAAATGCGGCATTGGTCACATGCGGCATTGATGATGAACAATATTCTTTGCTCTAGAAATAACATGTGGCACTGCATATAAATCTTCATCGATGAGGCGCGACGTTCTTCATTCTCTCAATATTAGTACATAGCCATTCTTTCATTACTGACTATTGATGTAGCATCATGATCACATCGCATGTCGAACATCTTTGAGGTCGATAATGGTGATAACAAAAATTATGTGGATAACATTTGCCTCCACCTTTTATAAAAGAAGCTTTCTATACTTTACTGTAAGACCAACAATTTTTCCTGCTTTCCTCATTCTTTTGCCGGGTTTTCGTCCTATCATTGTTTTCCTGTTAAATGTAAAACAAATCAATATTTTTATTGTTAACTCTTTCATCTGATCTTGAACAAACCTTTCAGAATTTTGACAAGATTATAAAGGATCTTTTGTTCATAACCCTATTTTACTTTTGGGGTCTATTAGGATTAGAAAACTATATAGAAATAATGATTTTCATGAATAGAAAACTAGATAGGCGTTTAAGAATTATATTTCCCTAAGTGGAAATATTATAGGAGGAACAACCAAAAACTCTTCTGGCAACAATAATAGAAGACCAAAAAACTGTTTGGTAATAATATCATTCTGAATAGAAGGCCAGAAACCCATTTTAAAGTAATGATAGAAGACCAGAAAACCCATATCTGTTAATAATAGTAGAAGACCCAAAAGTCGATCCGGTAATAATGATAGAAGACCAAAGAACCCATATTTGGCAATAATAATAGAAGACCAAAAAATCCATATTTGCCAATAATAATAGAAGACAAGAAATTTCATCTGGTAATAATGATAGAAGACCAGAAATTCCGAATTTGGCAATAATAATAAAAGACCAGAAAATCCATCTGGTAATAATGATAGAAGACCAGAAAAACCATATCTGGCAACAATAATAGAAAACCAGAAAGCTTTATCTGGCAATAATCAAAGAAGGCCAGAAACATTTATCTGGCAATAATAATAGAAGACCAGATATCCTTATCTGGCAATAAAAATAGAAGATCAGATATCCTTATCTGGCAACAATAATAGAAGATGAGAAACCTTTATTCTGGAAATAATGCTTTCTTTTGAAATAATGAGAACTCATACCTAATAGATCTTCCTCTAGAAGATTGTTTCGCTTTGGAGCGTTATTGGCTCATTTTTGATTGATCTTCCTTTAGAAGATTGCTTGATTTGGAGCATTAATTGGCTCTAATCTTGATGGATCTTCCTCTAGAAGACTGTTTTTCTTTGGAGCGCTATTTGCTCTTATTTTGATTGACATTTTTAGCACCATCTTAGGTGATGATCTCTACTTGGATCGGACTCCTTATCACCATCTTAGGTGATGATTTAGGTCTTTTGTCCTGTGTGTTTAGTTTACTATTCTTAAGCAGAACCTAAGACTTAACCGACCTCCTTCTAGGAGGCACTTTAGACAGACCCTATAGATGGTACTGAAGGATGGTTCGTGCTTTGACCTGGCCGTCTTAGGCAGTGTCAAAGGCTTAATCCGTCCTCCCTTTAGGAGGCGCTCCAGTCAGTCCTTATAGGTGGTACTGAAGGGGGGTCGGTGCTTTGACCTGGCCATTTTAGGCGGTGTCAAAGGCTTACTCCATCCTCGCTCTAGGGGTTGCCTTAGCTAGGCCATGTAGGCCGGACCAAGGGCCTGCAGATGCTTTCGTCAGGCCTTTTAAGATGGTAACAAAGGCTTATTCTGATCTCCCTCTAGGATGTGCTTTGACCTGGCCATCTTGGCTGGGACAAGGGCTTTCGCCCCTTAGTACAATTTTAGATAGTGGTTTAGGCATACCCTTTTATTTTAGGAGATTCTGACTCCTCAACCATGTAGATACACTTATTTCATCTTTCTTTATTCATCCATTATTGGGAAATTTGGTCGCAAGTGTTCAATATACCATGTTCTTGCTATTACGTTGCCATCGGGTCGGCGTAGTTTATAGGTCTCAAGTGGGATTACCTTGTGTATGATTAGAGGTCCTTCCCAATTCGGTCCGAGCGGTCCATCCACCGAATTCTTAGTATATGCCATCACTCTTCAAAGCACTAATCTCCTTTTTGAAATGATCTTCCTTTTACTTTAGAGTTGTAATACTTGGATATTCTTCGTTGGTATTCAGCCGATCGTATGATTGCTTCATCTCTTAACTCATTGATTAAATCTAGGGATTCCCATTTTAATTCTTGATTTGGACTAAATGCATATGCAATCCTTCGATGAGAAGGTACTTCAAATTCAATTGGGAGCATGGCTTCACATCCATATGTTAAGGAATATGGGATATGCCTGGTCATGGTTTTTGTAGAGGTTCTATATCCCTAGAACGGGAGGTAATTCTTCTACCCAAATTCCTTTAGAGTTGTCCAACCATTTCTTTAGGATGGTCTTCGCAGTTTTATTGGCAGCTTTAATAGCTCCTTTTGATTTGGGTTGAGCTACAGATGAAAAGCTCTTGATGATTCCATTTTTATTATAGAATTCGGTGAATTCTTCGCTTTCAAATTGAGTTCCATTATCGAATATTATCTTATATGAAATTCTGAATATGGTAACAATATTCTTGATTATGAACTTGAGAATCTTTCCCGACATGATATTCAAAAGCGAATCTGCTTCTACCTACTTCTTGAAGTAATCAATGGCTACCACTGCGTATTTAGCCCCTTCTTTGGATATAGGTAGTGGTCTATCAGGTCAGTGCCCCATACATTGGAAGGCCAAGGGCTCGAGATGGAAGTTAATTCATTTGGCGGTAGATGTAGGATCTTAGAGAACTTTTAGTATTTTTCACACCTTTTTACATAATATATGGCATGGTTAGTCATTTGAGGCCAATAGAAGCCTTGTCTCATAACTTTCTTAGCTAGTTTGGTACCATTAGAATGATCCCCTCAGAATCCTTAGTGGGCTTCCCTTAGTAATTTTGCTCCTGTTTCCGGGTTAACACACCATAAGTAAGAGAGTGAATATCACTTATTATAAAGCATTCCATTAACCATAATGAAGGTTGAGGCTTGATGCTTTATTCTCCTTGCATAAAGGTTTTTCTATTGGCAACTTTTCTTTTGTTATATAATCGATGATAGGTGTCATCCAACTATTCTCATATTGATTACCGGTCTTCGTATGAGGAGATTTTTCTCCAAAGATCTTGGTTTCATCTTTTGTCTCCCTGTGTATTAATGCTTGAGATCAGGTCAACACTAAGGACTCCTTTTCTGGATTAGGGCCTTTCTCCTCTCTACTAGGATTTGATTGGTAGCCTATTGGTACAATTTGGGCTTCTGGTGCTCCTCGCGAGCTGGCTAACTTAGCCAAAGAATTAGGTTAGGAGTTCTTTCCTCTCTACATATGGTGTATTGAGAAATCTTTAAATTGGGTGAACATTTTCAATACCTTTTTGACTTATAGGTCATCATAGTATCCTTTGTTTGATATTTCCGGTTTAGTTGGTTCACCATCAATTGCGAATCACTGAAGATCTCAATTCTAGGTGTAACGACCCCGACTTTCTCCACAGAAAGTCGTATCGCTAATAAGAAAGAAAGGGGTAGAAAATAGAAAAGAAGAGAAGAAAGAAAGAAACAACAACAACGATCTCACAGCGGAACGAATAAATTATATTAATAACATAAACTATTACATAGTATACAACAATTTACAGAGTTACACGACATATACATCACTTACTAGACAGTTATAAACATCTGTCTAGACATTACAACTCAAATACAAGACAAGACACTATCACAGATATCAACACAGCGGAATACTATATCTACGAACGCCGAAGCCTCCTGCTCCATTGCTCCTCCAGAATATTCGTCAAAGCTAAACCTGAATCCCTTGGCTACTCGTAAAAATTTGAGTACCCAAGAGTTTATAAAACAGAAATAAACAACTTGGGTCAGACATGGGTCTGGTGTGAGTAACAGGTTAAACTTGTTTAACTTCAAAACCTTTTGAAAGAAAAGGTATCACGTAAGACTTCCCACAAATAAACATGGGTAAGTTTTTACCTTACGCTAACCAAAACATTTGATAGGAAATTCGATTGTATTATAATAGGGTCTAGGGTTTTCAAATAAATATGAAATAGCTGAAATTGTTACATTATTAAATTCCAGCATACTAGCCACAAAGTGGGTTATACAATCAAGTCCGTTATCACTTATTGGAAATTGGATTCCATACAATGGCAGGGCTACTGGGGTACCGCCCGTCACAGTACGTGGCCTAGATCACCGTACCGAGGATCACTCCCAATCCCCTACAACACAAGGTCGGAACATCCCTTACTGGATAATTCCCGCACAAGATACCTCACGGTTGGGATCAGCAACCGCACCACTAAGTCGAAAATAGAAAGGGACATCTAGACAGAGGTAACCTTGTCCTACTTGGGTGCTACCCACTAACCTTGCTGCACCTCCCCTGTTTTAGCCATTCCCGGTTTGTGAGGCTTGAGGTCACGATTACCTTAGAAAAGAACACATCACTTAGAATGCTCATCGTCCACCTGACGATGTTCTGAAAGCATTCAATCCATATAAGTTCGTTCCGGGTTCGAACGAAACCGAAGGCATTATCTCGTTACACTCGTTTTGGAATCACCCTCAGAGTTAACGACAATAACCCTTGCACTCTGAATCTTCATCTTCACTTGATTCACGACCTATCGTAAATTTGGATCGATGTGGTATTCGGGTCTCCAGACCTGGAAATCCGGTATACGGAAACCCGATCCCGGTCTCATCGAAATCCAAAGCGTATCTTTTAAGGCCAAGTTGTTTTAAAGTTAAAACAATTCAATTCAATTATCTTTATACACATAGAAGGATAATTCACAATAGATAATCAACATTATCAGATAATCCATATTATCATCACAATTCAACTAAACATCCATATCACACAGCATATATCTCATCAGAGATATCAATCAATGCAAAGCATTCAGTATTATTTATCCATCCATAAGTAATGATTTACCTCATCTCTAATTAATTTAAAGTGAATTAAATTAATTACTACATTTTATAAATCCTTCTTACTTAACCATTAATTAATTACCATCAATTAATTAATTATCCTCTAATAATTCATTTCAATTAATCATCTTGATTAATTATCTTTTAATTTCATCCAAGTAATTTATCTTTAATTAATTACTCAAATTAATTATCATTAACCACTTATAGTAATTAACCTTTAATTATATCATTAATTAATTAACTAAAATTAATTAAGTTAATCAACTATAATTAATTACATTAATCCTTAATTAATTATATTGATTAATTACTATTTATTAATTATTACTAAATTAATCAATCTTAATTACATCATTAATTATATTAATTAATGATCCTTAATTACAACTTAATTATTAATTACTTAATTAAATTAATTACATTAAGTAATTAACCTTAATTAAACAACATTTATTAATCACTCTTGATTAACCTTCAATCAGTAATTAACTACCCTTAATTACTTTCACTAACTAAATTAATTACTCCTCAATTAATTCCTTAATTAATCCCTTGATTAATTATTCAAAGTAATTAACTCAAATTACTTCTATTAATAAAATCATTTATTCAACTAATTACTTCCAGTAATTATCTTATTATTTACTTCCCTAAATAATCTTATTTTAATAATTACATTAAGTAATTATTATCAAATCATCTCTTGATTATCCTAAATTAATTAAACTTACTTAATTAATTTAACTAAATCAAATTAACTTCAATTAATTACAATAAGTAATTAATTCTTAATTACTTCCAATAAGTAATTACATTTAAACAAATTCTATAATTGATTATCTTCAAATTAATTAATCTAATTAACTATTAAAATTAATCCTATTAATTAATTATTAAATAATCCATAGTTAATGACTTCATTAACGATTAACAACTCTTTAATTACTTTTCTTAGTAATTAACTTAGATTAATTATTATTAATTCTAAATTAATAAATCTTAATAACCAATTTATTAATCTCTAATTACTAAATTAATTAAGTGTTAACCATAACTTAATTAATATTTAATTACTTTATTAATTAATTCTTAATCATTAATTAATATTCTAACTTATAATCCTTAATTATAAATTAATTATTCCTAATTAATTAATCTTAATCATAAATAAATTAGTTTAAATCTTTAATTACCTATTTAATTAATCCAAATGATTAATTAATCAAATAATTTAATTATCTATTAAATCTCCTAATAAATTAAATAAACACAAGTCTTTAATTATTTTAAGATAAACTTATTTTTTTATTGATAATCAAGTTATCATTTACCATTCATATTTGAAACATCCATTTCAAATTTACTTTTAAAATTTCATTTTAAATTATATATTTAAAATGAATACCAATTTATTTTAACAAAGTTTTTAAAACCAATTTAAAAACCTTTACCTGTTAAAGAACCTTATATTTTCTAAAAAGTTTTTAAAAGAACTTAAATCAAATTTCTTCTTAGATTTAAAACATTTAAACATAACTACATTTAAACCTATTTAAACATTTAAATTCATAAAACTATTTATCTAATATTAAAGTTTAAAACTAAACTTGTCTTCATATATCAAACTTTGATTTACTGATTAACTATTGCTTCAAAATTTAAATTAGATTTAAATTTCAAACTGACAGGTATAAAAACCTGGCAACACTAAAAGTACTCGAGTCTCCACTAAATCACTTCGAGTCGCAGCCCTATATTCCCCGAGTCTCCCCCGTAAGAAAATTTGAAAGTCACGAGACCTTTCTCTCAAAAATCTAGACTTCACCAGAATTAGCAGTGCACCGTGCACATGCACGGAGACTTTAATCACCTCCGACCATCTCCGATGGTCTTCCCTCATCGGCAACCTCCTTCACATTCAACTACGATCATCAGATCACTCTATAATTCTCGAAATCGAATTCGAGGCCTTCAACCAAACCTGGAACCATCAGTTCGAATTCGCCAAAGCCTGTCAACAATCCTTCGTCCTCCCATTGCTGATCACCAGAACGCCAGCGACTCCAGCGACGACTTCGTCCACGTCATAGCTACCATTTCCCAGAGTTCAGTTGAACTCGATCCATCCTAGACGTCGAGACGATCGATTTTCCTAACCTAGTTAAAACTAGGGCTACAGATAAGAAACCATCACCGCAGCTACCAAAGTGATTTACATCACCATCTCTTATTTTTCCCAACTTCTCTGATTGCTCCTCTACCCCCAAGAACAATCCCGACCTTTTAATATCAATAGATCACCAGAATTTCAAGTTTCCCCCTTTTTAGTTCATCACAGAACTGCACCATTTCCACATTCTTAAAAATCTTGATTTTAGTGTTAAAAATCATGATTCGGTTTATTTATTCAATTCATAATACTGGAACTACAATTCTCACAGTTTGAATTTTCACTTTATTTAATATACACTGATGTTTTAAGCTTCCAGAGACACTCAGGCTTAAGATTTGACTTAATTTAAATTTTTAAGCTTAAACTTATGATCACCCAAACAATTTTTCTTTTGTATCACAATTCATAGCAATACTTAGATCATGAGATAGGGATTAAAACAAAAACACTGGTCTTGAATATGGGAACAGAGGCATTACAGATAATAGCATCCATGCACACATCATTCATTCATATGTATATTCACAAATATACTCATAAACATACACATAGGCAATCTTATTTCCAGAGAAAATCAGACAATTAAAATCTTACTAACTTAGGCAACAATGATTTAACTTCAGTAATTATCAAAAATGTTACTCACTTGGCATGCATGAAACAGAGGGCAGTTTTAGCTTTTGAAAACTTGAATTGTTTTAAAACTGGAAACTTGCATTGCCATTGCTTTTGAAAACTTTTTGAAAAGCTTGAAACTGTGAAAACTTGTTTTTCTGAAATGCTGCTTGAGTTAAAAACTTGAATTGCTTCTTTGATTTAAAAACCACAGTTGCATGTAGGCTGTTCTTGTTTGATTCCATGTTGTTGAAGAATGGTTACAGATTTGGCTTGATTATCTTGCTTCAGATTGCATTATGAAGATGTTACAGGCTTTGCCTTTGATTTTGGAAAATGATTTACAGGTTTGATTCGCATTTTGATTTGAGGACTTGTTTACAGGTTTCAGTTGATCTGAGATTTGCTTAACAAGATTCCATTTGTTTTCTTTGTTTAGAAATGAGATTAGAAAAAGAAATAGAAAATGGAGATGTATGCTTATATAAACATAATTTATGGTTTATTAAAAATCAAAGAAAATGATAATAAAACATGACACTTGTCATTAGAGTTGATCATTTATTCACACATGTTAACACAAAGCCTTTAGCTATTTACACATGTCATTTAAGTAATTAATATTTACTTTAGCTATTAATAAAAAGCTTTTATAAATACTTATCTAAATACATATAAGAATTACTTTAAAAGAAAATAAAATAAAACCAATTATATATAAATAAAAGCTTAAACAAATATTTTTAAAACCAAATATTTCAAAATATCCATCTTTTGAATTTCAAAGCTTAAATTCAAGTTCAAATTAAATTAAATTATAAGATTCAATTTAAAAGTTAACTTATATATATTTACATACTATTTATTCAAATTAAAATAACAATTCCTTTTAGCATTTAAAATTCATACATATTAAAAATAATACATTATACTTATTATTTGAAATTAACATATTTTATAATTTAAACAAGAGATTATATTATCAAGAAATATTTTAAAAAGAAATAAAACAAACCATTTTGTAAATCTTATTTATTTAAACTTAAGTTAAAAATATATCTTAACCAATTAAAAGATTTATCTAAAGTATATTTAAAACTAAAATGTTATTTATTTAAATAACTTTAAAAAGTCCAGATTAAACTAAATCTAAATTTCCAATTTACCAAAGCTTCTATTTACAATATATATAAATAAATATATATATTCAAATAGAAAATATCTTATTAGATTTTAAAAGATAAAATTACCAATTAATACTAATTTAATCAGATTATTAAATTAAATTCAAATTTTATTATCAAAGACCATCAATATCAATTTAATTATTTAACAGATTATTAAATTGATATTGCTCAAATTTCAGGGATATTACATTCCTCCCCCCTTAAAATAATTTCGTCCCCGAAATTTAAACAAAGGTAATTTAATAATCTTATTAAAGATTTTAAATTCAAAACACAAGCATCTACTATCATCCATATGCTAGCAACCATAGCAACCAAATCATCCAATCAAACAATCTAACTATCTAGACTAAATTCTAGATAAAATTCCTCGAGTTTCCCCAAGTATATATATATACCGGAATACTCGCTCTACAAACAATCTAATCTACTAAGCTATAGATCTCCTACTCATCTAGATCTACAGAACTAAACAGAATATCAGACTATAGACGAGTCTGACTCAACTACCAAACTTCCCAAAACTGCAGATTCTAAAACCAGAGATAGATCAAATACGTATTCTCTTAGAGATACGTAAAACTCAATGAATTCAAGTCATCCAAATTGACAATTCAACCAAGTAGACCAATTACTTATCCAAATCAGAATACAGACGAGATCCAAACATAACTCTACTTCACAACATCAGTAGATTCCAAACTTACTTCTCCCATTCAGAGATACACTCCAAACTGCTTTCGCTGCTCAATTCTGATATGAGGTAGGACACAAACACAAACTGGACAACTCATTCTAGAAATAAGGTTCACTGATCCATAAAGAAAACTCGGATACTCCAGCAAAACTTGAGCTGCTTCACTAACTCCATCTCTAGGAAACATCCTTCCACTAGACTGAACCACCGGTATCACTACTAGAATCCAGTCAATAAGAAAACTCAACCTTCAGATGCGGACAAACTCCTGACTTCTCTGAAGACATCCAGAATAATTCTGACAACCCAAGAGAACACTCAGACAATCACAAGTCACTTTTGCGATCAACCCATCCTAATTCCAAGCAGACTGTTCTCTCTTTACCAATCAGAACAGCTTACACTTATTTATCCAATTTATCGAAGAAATGGATCCACTCTGCTGCTTCTGAACTTTACTTCCAGAAAAACTGCTCATCCAGAAAACTTCCTGCCATCACAGAATACTCCGAGCTGTATTGCTGACACTGATGCCACTATCCAAAGCTCTTCGAGAAACTCGAACTCCAAACCAAAGCAGAAACACCATGCTGAACTCAGCCACAACACCGAAACATTCACACTTCCTTAATCTTGTTCCAAAGAAAACATCTTCAGGAACATCCATCGTCACTGTATCTCGTCATACAGCTACTATTACCTGAGGTATCAAGATACCATCACACACTTCTGCACATCTGACAGATCCAACTCTACTCATCCACACTTCAAAGATAAACTCCGAACCATTACAGTTTCCTTCGGAGATCGATGAAATCCTTCACCACAGCAAAGCTTACTCGAGACGGTATTGGGTCTACAGTCTCGACAAATACACTTCCAACCTCAACATTTAAACTCCAACCATTGGTAGTCGTGTTTCACACACCACTACCCCATCTACCTTTATAACTTATATTGGAAAACCCGAATAGGTAACCCAACAAATAGGTAGAAATATATATATATTTAAAATGATACTTTTTATATAGAAATTATTTCTGGGTAAAATTATTTCATTTACCTCTTTAAAACAATATTGTGTCTGTTGGCCTGGTTCAAGTGTTTAGAGATCCCTATCAATAACGTTAGCTACTCGTATTGACCAGAATCCATATACCACTCAACCGATCAATTAACACAATATAAAACCATTTTATATAACTAACAAATACGCGCTCTCGTATATATATATATATACTCAGACTCAAATAGGTTGCTACAGATCCTATCTCTAATGAACAATCCTTCTGAACCTAGGTATTCACTCAACCTAGTGTTCTGATATTCAATTAACCAAAAGCTTAGGCATTCGCTCAACCTATGCTCTGATACCACTGTAACGACCCCGACTTTCTCCACAGAAAGTCGTATCGCTAATAAGAAAGAAAGGGGTAGAAAATAGAAAAGAAGAGAAGAAAGAAAGAAACAACAACAACGATCTCACAACGGAACGAATAAATTATATTAATAACATAAACTATTACATAGTATACAACAATTTACAGAGTTACACGGCATATACATCACTTACTAGACAGTTATAAACATCTGTCTAGACATTACAACTCAAATACAAGACAAGACACTATCACAGATATCAACACAGCGGAATACTATATCTACGAACGCCGAAGCCTCCTGCTCCATTGCTCCTCCAGAATATTCGTCAAAGCTAAACCTGAATCCCTTGGCTACTCGTAAAAATTTGAGTACCCAAGAGTTTATAAAACAGAAATAAACAACTTGGGTCAGACATGGGTCTGGTGTGAGTAACAGGTTAAACTTGTTTAACTTCAAAACCTTTTGAAAGAAAAGGTATCACGTAAGACTTCCCACAAATAAACATGGGTAAGTTTTTACCTTACGCTAACCAAAACATTTGATAGGAAATTCGATTGTATTATAATAGGGTCTAGGGTTTTCAAATAAATATGAAATAGCTGAAATTGTTACATTATTAAATTCCAGCATACTAGCCACAAAGTGGGTTATACAATCAAGTCCGTTATCACTTATTGGAAATTGGATTCCATACAATGGCAGGGCTACTGGGGTACCGCCCGTCACAGTACGTGGCCTAGATCA
This sequence comes from Allium fistulosum, assembly GCA_030737815.1. Lineage (NCBI taxonomy): Eukaryota > Viridiplantae > Streptophyta > Magnoliopsida > Asparagales > Amaryllidaceae > Allium > Allium fistulosum. The sequence continues at coordinate 1,110,149,616 of CM060907.1, read as the reverse complement.
CCGTACCGAGGATCACTCCCAATCCCCTGCAACACAAGGTCGGAACATCCCTTACTGGATAATTCCCGCACAAGATACCTCACGGTTGGGATCAGCAACCGCACCACTAAGTCGAAAATAGAAAGGGACATCTAGACAGAGGTAACCTTGTCCTACTTGGGTGCTACCCACTAACCTTGCTGCACCTCCCCTGTTTTAGCCATTCCCGGTTTGTGAGGCTTGAGGTCACGATTACCTTAGAAAAGAACACATCACTTAGAATGCTCATCGTCCACCTGACGATGTTCTGAAAGCATTCAATCCATATAAGTTCGTTCCGGGTTCGAACGAAACCGAAGGCATTATCTCGTTACACTTGTTTTGGAATCACCCTCAGAGTTAACGACAATAACCCTTGCACTCTGAATCTTCATCTTCACTTGATTCACGACCTATCGTAAATTTGGATCGATGTGGTATTCGGGTCTCCAGACATGGAAATCCGGTATACGGAAACCCGATCCCGGTCTCATCGAAATCCAAAGCGTATCTTTTAAGGCCAAGTTGTTTTAAAGTTAAAACAATTCAATTCAATTATCTTTATACACATAGAAGGATAATTCACAATAGATAATCAACATTATCAGATAATCCATATTATCATCACAATTCAACTAAACATCCATATCACACAGCATATATCTCATCAGAGATATCAATCAATGCAAAGCATTCAGTATTATTTATCCATCCATAAGTAATGATTTACCTCATCTCTAATTAATTTAAAGTGAATTAAATTAATTACTACATTTTATAAATCCTTCTTACTTAACCATTAATTAATTACCATCAATTAATTAATTATCCTCTAATAATTCATTTCAATTAATCATCTTGATTAATTATCTTTTAATTTCATCCAAGTAATTTATCTTTAATTAATTACTCAAATTAATTATCATTAACCACTTATAGTAATTAACCTTTAATTATATCATTAATTAATTAACTAAAATTAATTAAGTTAATCAACTATAATTAATTACATTAATCCTTAATTAATTATATTGATTAATTACTATTTATTAATTATTACTAAATTAATCAATCTTAATTACATCATTAATTATATTAATTAATGATCCTTAATTACAACTTAATTATTAATTACTTAATTAAATTAATTACATTAAGTAATTAACCTTAATTAAACAACATTTATTAATCACTCTTGATTAACCTTCAATTAGTAATTAACTACCCTTAATTACTTTCACTAACTAAATTAATTACTCCTTAATTAATTCCTTAATTAATCCCTTGATTAATTATTCAAAGTAATTAACTCAAATTACTTCTATTAATAAAATCATTTATTCAACTAATTACTTCCAGTAATTATCTTATTATTTACTTCCCTAAATAATCTTATTTTAATAATTACATTAAGTAATTATTATCAAATCATCTCTTGATTATCCTAAATTAATTAAACTTACTTAATTAATTTAACTAAATCAAATTAACTTCAATTAATTACAATAAGTAATTAATTCTTAATTACTTCCAATAAGTAATTACATTTAAACAAATTCTATAATTGATTATCTTCAAATTAATTAATCTAATTAACTATTAAAATTAATCCTATTAATTAATTATTAAATAATCCATAGTTAATGACTTCATTAACGATTAACAACTCTTTAATTACTTTTCTTAGTAATTAACTTAGATTAATTATTATTAATTCTAAATTAATAAATCTTAATAACCAATTTATTAATCTCTAATTACTAAATTAATTAAGTGTTAACCATAACTTAATTAATATTTAATTACTTTATTAATTAATTCTTAATCATTAATTAATATTCTAACTTATAATCCTTAATTATAAATTAATTATTCCTAATTAATTAATCTTAATCATAAATAAATTAGTTTAAATCTTTAATTACCTATTTAATTAATCCAAATGATTAATTAATCAAATAATTTAATTATCTATTAAATCTCCTAATAAATTAAATAAACACAAGTCTTTAATTATTTTAAGATAAACTTATTTTTTTATTGATAATCAAGTTATCATTTACCATTCATATTTGAAACATCCATTTCAAATTTACTTTTAAAATTTCATTTTAAATTATATATTTAAAATGAATACCAATTTATTTTAACAAAGTTTTTAAAACCAATTTAAAAACCTTTACCTGTTAAAGAACCTTATATTTTCTAAAAAGTTTTTAAAAGAACTTAAATCAAATTTCTTCTTAGATTTAAAACATTTAAACATAACTACATTTAAACCTATTTAAACATTTAAATTCATAAAACTATTTATCTAATATTAAAGTTTAAAACTAAACTTGTCTTCATATATCAAACTTTGATTTACTGATTAACTATTGCTTCAAAATTTAAATTAGATTTAAATTTCAAACTGACAGGTATAAAAACCTGGCAACACTAAAAGTACTCGAGTCTCCACTAAATCACTTCGAGTCGCAGCCCTATATTCCCCGAGTCTCCCCCGTAAGAAAATTTGAAAGTCACGAGACCTTTCTCTCAAAAATCTAGACTTCACCAGAATTAGCAGTGCACCGTGCACATGCACGGAGACTTTAATCACCTCCGACCATCTCCGATGGTCTTCCCTCATCGGCAACCTCCTTCACATTCAACTACGATCATCAGATCACTCTATAATTCTCGAAATCGAATTCGAGGCCTTCAACCAAACCTGGAACCATCAGTTCGAATTCGCCAAAGCCTGTCAACAATCCTTCGTCCTCCCATTGCTGATCACCAGAACGCCAGCGACTCCAGCGACGACTTCGTCCACGTCATAGCTACCATTTCCCAGAGTTCAGTTGAACTCGATCCATCCTAGACGTCGAGACGATCGATTTTCCTAACCTAGTTAAAACTAGGGCTACAGATAAGAAACCATCACCGCAGCTACCAAAGTGATTTACATCACCATCTCTTATTTTTCCCAACTTCTCTGATTGCTCCTCTACCCCCAAGAACAATCCCGACCTTTTAATATCAATAGATCACCAGAATTTCAAGTTTCCCCCTTTTTAGTTCATCACAGAACTGCACCATTTCCACATTCTTAAAAATCTTGATTTTAGTGTTAAAAATCATGATTCGGTTTATTTATTCAATTCATAATACTGGAACTACAATTCTCACAGTTTGAATTTTCACTTTATTTAATATACACTGATGTTTTAAGCTTCCAGAGACACTCAGGCTTAAGATTTGACTTAATTTAAATTTTTAAGCTTAAACTTATGATCACCCAAACAATTTTTCTTTTGTATCACAATTCATAGCAATACTTAGATCATGAGATAGGGATTAAAACAAAAACACTGGTCTTGAATATGGGAACAGAGGCATTACAGATAATAGCATCCATGCACACATCATTCATTCATATGTATATTCACAAATATACTCATAAACATACACATAGGCAATCTTATTTCCAGAGAAAATCAGACAATTAAAATCTTACTAACTTAGGCAACAATGATTTAACTTCAGTAATTATCAAAAATGTTACTCACTTGGCATGCATGAAACAGAGGGCAGTTTTAGCTTTTGAAAACTTGAATTGTTTTAAAACTGGAAACTTGCATTGCCATTGCTTTTGAAAACTTTTTGAAAAGCTTGAAACTGTGAAAACTTGTTTTTCTGAAATGCTGCTTGAGTTAAAAACTTGAATTGCTTCTTTGATTTAAAAACCACAGTTGCATGTAGGCTGTTCTTGTTTGATTCCATGTTGTTGAAGAATGGTTACAGATTTGGCTTGATTATCTTGCTTCAGATTGCATTATGAAGATGTTACAGGCTTTGCCTTTGATTTTGGAAAATGATTTACAGGTTTGATTCGCATTTTGATTTGAGGACTTGTTTACAGGTTTCAGTTGATCTGAGATTTGCTTAACAAGATTCCATTTGTTTTCTTTGTTTAGAAATGAGATTAGAAAAAGAAATAGAAAATGGAGATGTATGCTTATATAAACATAATTTATGGTTTATTAAAAATCAAAGAAAATGATAATAAAACATGACACTTGTCATTAGAGTTGATCATTTATTCACACATGTTAACACAAAGCCTTTAGCTATTTACACATGTCATTTAAGTAATTAATATTTACTTTAGCTATTAATAAAAAGCTTTTATAAATACTTATCTAAATACATATAAGAATTACTTTAAAAGAAAATAAAATAAAACCAATTATATATAAATAAAAGCTTAAACAAATATTTTTAAAACCAAATATTTCAAAATATCCATCTTTTGAATTTCAAAGCTTAAATTCAAGTTCAAATTAAATTAAATTATAAGATTCAATTTAAAAGTTAACTTATATATATTTACATACTATTTATTCAAATTAAAATAACAATTCCTTTTAGCATTTAAAATTCATACATATTAAAAATAATACATTATACTTATTATTTGAAATTAACATATTTTATAATTTAAACAAGAGATTATATTATCAAGAAATATTTTAAAAAGAAATAAAACAAACCATTTTGTAAATCTTATTTATTTAAACTTAAGTTAAAAATATATCTTAACCAATTAAAAGATTTATCTAAAGTATATTTAAAACTAAAATGTTATTTATTTAAATAACTTTAAAAAGTCCAGATTAAACTAAATCTAAATTTCCAATTTACCAAAGCTTCTATTTACAATATATATAAATAAATATATATATTCAAATAGAAAATATCTTATTAGATTTTAAAAGATAAAATTACCAATTAATACTAATTTAATCAGATTATTAAATTAAATTCAAATTTTATTATCAAAGACCATCAATATCAATTTAATTATTTAACAGATTATTAAATTGATATTGCTCAAATTTCAGGGATATTACACTAGGAATCTTGAACTAAAGAGCTAGGATAAATCCTGTTATCATCGACTCGTATTCTACCACATTATTAGTAGTTCGGAATCCCAATTTCATTGCCTAATGTAAACGGTGCCCATCATGGGTAATAATCACATATCCAGTTGCGGCCCCTTGCACATTTGAGGCCCCATCTACAAACAGTTGCCACATAGGCTTTAGATCATTTTCCTTTTCCGATTGCCCATTAATAAATTGTAAGCATTCATTGATAAAATCGGATAGAGCTCGTCCTTTGATTGCTATTTAAGGTAAAAATTCGATATCATATTGGCTAAGCTCTACACCCCATTTTACTAGCCCTCCTAAAACTTCGTTCTTACTAAAGACTTGTTTGAGTGGAAAGTTGGTTAGGACCTTAATTGGATATGCCTGAAAATAGACTTTTAACTTTCACGATGTGAGCATTAGGCAGTGTGCTAGTTTTCTGATGACTGGACATTTGGTCTCTACATCCTTAAACCTTCTTCTTATATAGTATCCTGGAAGCTAGATTCCTTTTTTTCTCTAATCAAGACAGAACTAACTATATGCTCAGAAATTTCCATATAAAAATAAAGGTTTTCCCCCTTTATAGGGCTAGACAAAATAAGTGGTTTCTCCAAAAGATTTTTCAGCTCCTCAAAAGCTTTTTGACAATCCTCACTCCACTCAAAGTTCTTTTTCTTTTTGATTGCATCAAATAACGGGATGTATTTGTCGATGGCCTTGGAAATGAACCTATTTAATACCGCCACTCTTCCATTCAGGCTCATTACATCTTTACTTGTCTTAGATTCTGCCATATCTTTAATAGCACGAATTTGGTCAGGGTAAGCTTCGATTCCTTTTACGCTGATAATATATGCAAATAGTTTTTCAGATTGAATTCCAAAAGAACATTTTTGTGGGTTAATCTTTATCTGATATCTTCGTAATACATCGAACATTTCTTTAAGATCTTTTGGATGATGGCTTCTCTCTTGAGACTTAACCAACATACCATCTACATTTACTTCCATGTTTCAGCTAATTTATTTTCTGAACATTCTATTCACTAGTCTTTGGTATGTCACTCCGGCATTCTTCAATCCGAAGGTCATTACTTTGTAGCAATATGTTCCCTAATCTATTATAAAACCGGTGTTTTTCTCATCTAGTTTGAATGTTGGAATTTGATTGTATCCAGAATATGCGTCCATGAAAGATAAGAGTTGGTGTCCACTTGTTGCATCGACTAACTAGTCTATCCACGAGAGGGGGTAGCAATCTTTTGGGCATGCTTTATTCAAATCAGTGTATTCAACACACATCCTCCATTTTCCATTAGATTTCTTGATGAATACTGGATTGGCTAACCATTTTGGATAAAACACTTCTCTGATAAATCCATTTTCAAGTAATCTTTTGATTTCTTCCTTCAAAGCATTAGATTAAAATTTATCAAACTGCCTTTTCTTCTGCTGGATGGGTTTGACATTCGGGTCTATATTCAAAGTGTGGCACATGATGGTCGAATCTATTCCAACCATGTATGAATGGGTCCAAACAAATTCATCTTTACTGGATTAAAGGAACTGAATTAGCTCTCCTTTAAGTTTGCTATCTAGCTCTTTCCCAATCTTAACTGTACTTGTTGTGTCGACCAGATCCAAGCATATTTCCCCAAGATCTATTTTGGTTTCATTCTTTCTTACTTGCCTGTACAATCTAATTCGGTAATGATTTCTTTTCCTCAGCCTCATCTTCAGCTAAGTTTTCTTCCTTCCTCTTTCTTTTCTTTTTATAAAAACCAAATTTCCATAATACATGCTTAGCTTTCTCGATAAGCTTTGTTTTTACTTTGGGTGATGAGTTTGAAGAATCATTATCCAAAGGCTTTTTAGTGTCAGTTCTGATTAGTTCATTTTCCTTCGAATCATAACAAAAAAGATAGTCTCATTTATATTGCTCAATTGTGGAAAAATACATCTCACGAGCACTAAGTTGTTCTCCCCTTATGGTTCCCCACCCGCTTTTACTCAGGAACTTCACCATCAGATACTTCGGTGAGACAAAAGCATCAACTTCTCTAAAGCTGGTCTTCCAAAGAAAGCATTATAATAAGAAGGCTGATCGATGATGACGAAGAGAGTTTCAAAGGTCCAAGAGCGCGGTAGAACTCCCATTTGCACAAGGAGTCTTATCTATCCAACAGGAGTTGAACCTTTATTATTGGACCCAAAAATAGGCCCGAAGCTCAACACCAGTTTTTCCTCTGAATTCCCATTTGGTTAAATGCATGTTTAAAGATTACATTAACTGCACTTCCAGTATCCACCAAAATTTTAGTAACTGCGGAAATTCCAATTTATGCAGTGAACATGAGCGGGTCATTGTTTGGGTGATGAACTCCTCTTAGCTCTTATAGGGTAATGGTCAAGTTATGCATTTGGATTTAGAACCTTGGATTTTTGAATTGTGGTTCCTCCTGAATAGAGAAAATCTCATCATTTGCTTCTCTAACAAAGCGACTCCTCGCCCCTTTGCTGCTTCCAGCCAGATGTGGGCGTCCATGGATGACGTTAATTTTGTTAAGGGGTGGAATGAACTCTGGCTGAACATTCCTTCTACTAAATTTGCAGCGATGCACGAGAGCTTATTGGTGGCCATCCTCAAAATAAGCAATTTCCTACCCATCTTTAATGAATTCCTTCAAATGCCTAGTACGAATCAAACTTTGAATTATGCATGCTAACATGTGGCATTCATCCATTTTATGTCCATTTAATTTCTAGTAAGCGCGGTAGTCGCCTCCTTTTCTTGGCTCGAGTTTGGTTTTAGCTTTGTAAGAAACTGGAAAATTAACTCTCTCACATTGTAGCGTAAATGTAAGATATTGGCTTGCTCAAATCAACATGATTGGAACTAGGAGTCTTCATCCATTTCCGCTTCCTACTATTACGGTCATAACCTATTTTTCTCGCTTCCTTTTTCGTCTCAGCTTTCTTCTTAGTGGGATATATTTCATCCATACAAATGAATTTATCAACTTGAAACTGGAAATCCTGTAAATTCTTGATCCATGAATTTAGCGTTCTCGCCAAAATGGGGTTTGCTCAATCCGCCCTGAATGTTTTACCACTAATTTGTCCCTATCAGTCATATCCTTCGCCTTTAGTGCCTATATATTGAAACTCTTGAGATAATCGCCCAACAACTCCCCTAGTCTCTGTTTGATATTAGCCAGCACTGCATAGTTAATAGTGGGATCTTTACAAATAGAGAACTGGGCCGAGAATTCATAAGAAAACTACTTCTAAGAATAAATAGTCTTCTCTCGATAATATTGTACCATTTAGTTGCTACCCTCTGAAACATTACAGGGAAAAGCCTATAATGTACACCTCTAAATGTGTTGTATAAGTCCATCTGGCTTTCAAAAGCCATCAAGTGATCATTTGGATTGGTCGTTCCATTATACCTAATGGACGGAATCTTAATATGGGAAGGAATTTTTTTGGACATGATTTCATTTTTGAAGGGAGCTTCTCTATGATTATTGCTAACTCTATCATCAAGGATTCTCTTTCCCTTAAGATTAAGCATATCTTTTGCCATTTTTTCTGCATATCCCTTAAGTAGCCTTCATCACTATGGTAGTTGCTCCTATTGGGTTTGTATCTCTTGGAGAAAGAACTTCCAAATTGCTCATTTGAGTTTTCTCCAACCTCTCTTGGTAGTTTTCTTTGAGGAAGTTAATTAGAAGCGGAGGTTCAGGCCCTCCGTCTAGTGCCAAAAATGTTAGACCAAAAATTGGTATAACACCCATGATGCTAATCATGAAAAATTTATCCTTGATTCGAACATATATGATGACATGATTAAGCATGCTTAATCAATGTTGACCAAATAGTGTCATCAAGGACAAATTTGTTATTTGAGACTAGGTGCAAAATGATATCATTAAGGGATGGATTTATGATGCCAATAGATTTCTGAAATTAAATATTCGAAAGTCTGTTTGTTTTCTTGGAATATAGTATTCCAGATCTCTTAAGATCACTTGGAATTGAATATTCGAGTACCCTTAAGGTCACTTGGAATATAAATATTCACGAACCCATATTGTCACATACCGAAATTTCGACTTTCGAAAATTCGACATCGATACTCACTTTATCGACTGCCGAGAAATCGAACGCCGGAAACTCCAATAGTGAGGGTTTTAGAAAGAAGAAGTAGAAGAAAAAGAGAAGAAGAAGAAAGAAAGCAGAAAAGAAGAACAACAGAACAACATCAATATCAGAATCTTACACATCGCAGCGGAACAATATATAATAGATAACACTAGTCTTTTAAAACAAAGAACTATATCAGTTTTTACATACATCAATCATCAGAGTCAATATACAACAATGGACAGTTATATAACTTGTCCTCATACAGAATACACAGCGGAATAAATACTATCATATACAAATACTACGTCTCGTCATCCAGCTTATCTCCAAAGCTCCAGAATATCCAGAATATCCTGATAATCTAACTCTAGACTGCCCGTGTGGAAATTCGTGGGCACCCAGAGTTTAGGAGGGAAACAATAAACTCCGAGTCAGTCATGGTGACTGGTGTGAGATCGTAAAACAGTTATTCTTTATAACAACAAAATAATTTTTAAAGTCAATTCGCAATGCTTTTGGAAAATGAAACTACCATAAGACCTCCCGCCACACACACAATGCAAACGCAGACTTGGAGGAGATTTCTTCTTATGATAGTCAAAGATGCTTACTACGCAAAAATCAAATTCTTTTTGATATTATTATTAGTGCATAGTGGAAAACATTTCGAAAGTAGAATATAAATCTTAGCCAGCATAGGTACCATTATAGTATGCTTGCTATAGCTGCCATATTAGATGGCAGGTTCTACAACTAAAACCGTACAAGTCACGTATTGTTTCTTTGGATTTCCAACAAATGGTCAGGCTAAGGAACTTCCTATCCACGATGGGTACGTCCCTGGAATAGACGACCCGAGAACCTAACCGGATCTCTGCCAACACAAGGCCGGGTTACCTCTGCAAAAATAGGTAACTACTGACACGCGTATGCCATCCCCCGATCGTCACCGATCTTCTCGAGGATCCCCGATTCGCAACAACCACAAAGAAATAAATTTTGCAGCAACCACATAGGTTAAGTATCTGGGCTCCATACCATGATACCACCTTTATCCAGAAGGAATGACATACACTAAGGGGCGCTACTCCCTAGAACCTTGCCGCATCCTTCCTGTTTCGACCATTTCCGGGGTGTGAGGCTCGATGAAGTCTCGTCCACAAAGCTACGCTTTCTCAAAAAGCCCTGCTTCGGGTCAAACAAAATGATCAACCTATGATCATAAAGATATAAGATCAAACAATGATCATATCACAAATGATCAAACACTGATCATTTCACAGCAACACTCAGTATGCCACGTTACCAAATTGGGATATATCGCTGATAAATTTCAACTACATAACCTCTGAGCTCGTACATCTCAGAGAAGGGTGTTAAGCTAAGAGAATAAATTCTCCGCCACCAACAGAAATGTATTTGAAAGAAATCAGCTTTATATCTCAAATTGTAACGTCAGACACACAATCCATACAAGTCTGTTCCGGGATCGAACAGAACCGAAGGCACTTCTCACTAAGCCCTTGCAATTCCGGATAATTTTCAATCACGTCAGGACTTCCCGTCACTAAGGGTGATAAAAACCTCTAAATCGGAGATAAGCCGATGTAGAGTAACTCGACGGTGATCCTTCCGTTTTCAAAAATATCCGGTCTTCAACACCGGTCTTCGAATGCAATTCATAACGACGTATCACATATTCGGAATGGGTTATACGACCCCATGGTCCTTTCCCGGCTAACCCGAATAGTGAGCGTTTATTTAAAAACAAGTGTGGCATTCAAATTCATCCAATTCACAACAAATACCTATCTAAAGGTAATTATTGATAGTCGGTTATTTAACTATCAATAAAGATGCGCACATCATCAGATTCCAAATAATTTTCCAAATTATTTATCTTCCAAAAAAATATCTTTACTAGATATATTATTTCCACACTTCAATCATTTGAAAACAATTTCAAATCAACTTCCACATTTCAATTTATCTTTAAAAGATAAAATCTCAAAACAGTTCATTTCATATTAGAAAAGCATTTCCATACTTATTAAATAATAAGTATTTCACAATCATTTATTTTCAACACTTGGAAAATATTCGATATACTTAAATCAAATTAAGTATACATTCATTCTTTAAGGAAATCATTTATTCTAACATCTATTTGAGTCAAAACGGATGTTACGTAAAACATCGTTACGACGACTCGAAATCACTAGTATAGGGATTCGAAATTTTAAGGTAGATATATAAAAATCCCCATACTACATAAAACATTTTCTTTTCGAAAATCGTTTACTATAACAACAGTGTTATAGTCCATCATTTCCTTATATTTCTCGAAAACGTCTATCTCAACAATAAATGTTGAAATCTATGATTTCGATATTTAACACGTTTTAAAACATCTTTTAAAACAATTAACTTCATTTATAATATCGCTTTCCCAAACATAACCCTTTTTACTTAAAAATATATTCACTGTCCAAAATCGTGAATATACTTCATTTAACCCAATTCCAATCATTTCTACACATTTTCATTTCAATAGGAATTCGCTATCCAAAATCGCGAATATATCTACTCTGATAATCTTCTATATTTAATTCATCAAATTCCATTGCTTTCGAATTTATAAACACGGTTATAAATTCTACTTCTATTTTAATAACACTTCGACTTATAAATCTTCTTTTTATCAACTTCTATATTCTACTTATCAAAATAAGTGATTTCGGATTTATAACCAACTTTTATAAATTCCAATTCCATTTATTAAAACTTCAATACCAAATCAATTTCAATATTGATTTCTAAATTTATTTTCAACTTTAAATAAAAGATTCCATACTGATTTCTCAAAGTTCTTCTCCAAATACTAAATCAATTACAGATTGATTTCTAATTTTATTTATCACTACTAAATAAATTCCTTATTTTTCTCAAATTACTCAACATCCTGTTTTTAAATGGATTCTTTAAATTGAAATCATTTTACATTGATTTCCCAAATCGTTTCAACTTACCAATTAAATTTCTAATTGGATTTCCAACTTATCTCCTTTTAAATAAATTCCTTTCAAAGAAAATATATTTCAATTGTTTCTTTCAGTCTATTTAAAAATCCAAACTCTTAAATTTAATTCTTCAATTTATAATTACTATTTTACGAAATCCATTTATTTAACATTTTCACTTGATTCTGGAATTAATTCGATAAGATTATAAAAATTAACTTTTTATACTTTAAAATTTTCTTTCTTCAAAATTTATTCAATTTCAAAAATTGATTCACTTAGAAATTTCTACTTTGATTTCAAAAATTCAATTTCGTTTATTTTTGGAATCCAATGATGTCAAAACATCCATTCAGCTAAATTTTAGCTTTTCAAACAATTTCCAGATATCAATTCAATAACAACAATAATCATTCACAGATTATCACATCACAGTAGAAATAAATTCAATCAATGTGAGGGATCCAGTTGGATCCCTCCAACCTGTTTCCCTGCATCCAAAGATGTTAGCACAATACCAATTCCGCTCCAGTACGGAATTATCGCGGTATATGGGTTTTATAAAAATCCGCTTACTAACGGCGCAATAGGGTCTCATCCGCTATACGAGGCGGGAAATCAATCAATCCAATATATACATATGCCAATATGTATATATTGCTATATATATAGATATATCCTATCATATCTAATACCACATCCAATAACAATCAAATCATCAAACAATAAATAACTGAAAATTCCACTTTTCATTTGAGTGAGAAAAATCTCACCTTAGCTTTTTATTTTGCAATCCAATCACTTTTCCGGCTTGTTTTTCCATTCTTAACCTTGTATAAGCAATTATACAATTTGTTAATATTCGAGATAATCGAATAGCCAATTTTCATTTGGTAATTTTAATTATCCAATAAATTAAATTTCTATTTTAAACAATTTCCATTTCAACAAATTTAATCCAACATTTACTTTATAAAATATCTTTATCGATTTATTAAATAAGTTCATTAACAGATTAATCCCATATTAAATTGTTTAAATAAAATTAGTAATTCAACAAATGAATATATCGCATTTTTTTACAGATTACTCTTTACTGCTTCAAATTTATTTTCTGCATACATATATACTTTTAAAATTTTAAACTGTTTATAAAAACTTTACTGTCCTATATTTTTTTCTATAATGTATATATATATATACCAATATGTCTATTTAATTACATACTTTATTTTTCAGATTAAATTGGAATGAACAAATTGAAAATACCTTTGCTCAAAACAAGGCTCGATTTCGTTTTATTTTAAATAGAAGGAGCGGCCATTGTATCTTAAATTTGAACGAGAGTATGGAGTAGGAGTATCGGCCATTTTATTATTCTTTGTTTTGATTTTTGAACTGAGGGAAGAACGTGATTTATCAGAGGAGATCGTGCTTGCACGATTTTTCGTTCGTGAGTCTCGGCGTGTTTTTAGGCGTACACTGAGGGAAGACAACGTGCATGTGTCGGCAGAGTTTTTAATTTATAAAAATCTAAATTGAATTCAATTAAATTTTAATGCGTTTACCTATCGTGTGGTCACATATTAACTCTGAAAAATACGAAAATTGAGATCCAACAATGATTCAATATTACGGACCCAATGGAACTGGTTTCGTCGAATTCCGAGACTGTTTGAAAAATGACTATTTTATAAATATTGGTTCGAACGATTTATTTCAAAACTGATCAAATCAAATTTGAAATTGGATTCTGAAGCTTCTGTTATCTTCAGAATTATCAACACGAGTTTTATAAGCTTTCCAAATATTTTCTTCAACTTTAAATTGAAGATTTAAATTTTTATTCAACTTCCAATCGATTAAATTTTATAATTTAATCGCAGATTTCAAAATTATATCGGGGATTCAAATTAAATTATCGTTCAAATATTTAAAATAAATTAAATATTCCCAATTTAATTTGTTCAAAATTCTGGGTCGTTACAAACTTCCCTCCTTAAAAGAATTTCGTCCTCGAAATTACAAGTTAGGAAAAATGGTCCTTAACTCGTCTACTATTTTTCAACCTTCAATAGTTTTATCAATTTTATCAAAACAAATCCTCCTACTAAAGATTCGTTATCATTCAACTAAATTTCTAAACCTTTTCATAATTTTCAAACATCATTGTTTTCCTTAACAATTCAAATTTAAATTCAAATTCAAATTTAAACTTTCAAAAATTTCTCAAAAATTTTCTAACACTCGAAATTTTCGAAAAATTTCGCCAGCGTCTCCTTTGTGCGGCTAATACGGTACGACTACAAAATGTCCCTACGGACTCTCAGATTTCAAAAAGAAAAAGGAAAAAGCCAAGCGGCTAGACAAGAAATCATCAAATCTCATATTTGAAATTCAAATACGTACCTTTTTCGAGCAATTCAAATTATCTGTGAAATAAATTTTCCAATCCCTTTATACACCTGTATATCCTACTAGCCATAATATCTAGTTACATATATTCCAATCATTTTGCACATTCTATTACAAAATTTTCAATATAAACTGCTTATATCATCATTGAAGTTACACATCTATTTCATTCAATTTGAACTCTCATTCCAATTCATTTGTTACTACTCCAATTTATTTATTCAAATTCGGTTTCAACTTCATTTACTACCAAATTCAAAAGAAGTTTAACATTCAGTTTTAATCTCATTCACTTCATTCAATTGGCTTCACTTACAAATTTTTTAGTGTAATAGTTCACTTTGTTTTCCACAAATCTAAATTCGATTCAGTCTTACTTACCAATTCAAAATGAATTTTTACATTAAATTTCATTTTCTTGCATTTGCTATTGCAAATTCATTTATTCATTCGTAATTTTATCCATTTTCAATTCGAATTCTCATTTCAATCGAATTTCAAATACTTTATAAGTCTTCGACTTATTTACAATTTGATTTATAAAGTCATTTGTACATTCATATTACTAATTTCATTCCTTTATGAATTTTATCTTCCAATATTTTTCTGTAACTTTATTTCAAACTATATATCACGTTAATATTTCATATTCACAAATTCTATTCATATATGAATTCATTTCTTTTAAGTTAGATTTTTATTTAAACTTAAACTTTACAAGTTATCGACTTCATAATATTTCATAAACATTTTCATATATCATTCCAGAGTTTTTTCAACATTTCAAAAATCATTTTTTTTGAAAACAATTCAAATTATCCTTTGAATTTCTAAAACAAATTTAAAATTTATTTTCAAACGACATTCCATTTTAAACAATTTGGCAGCAATTCCTCTTCTAGAAACCCGAAAATGAACACCGGTGATGTCGCGATCATCATCGGAATTATTTTCCAGCGACCGAAAAGAGTTTAGAGCTTTCATCTCTCCAAAATACTTTTCAAAACCTTTGAAATCCATTTTCAAATCGAAAAGATTTAAACTTTCCAAATCACCAAAAATTTCAAATTCTTTTCAAAACATTTCCAAAAACTTCTCTGGAATTCCATTTCAAATTACAAATCACATTTATAATTTACATTCTTTAAGTTTCATTAGTATATGGATTTATTTCTTAACTTTGGAGTTATGATTTCAATTTCTTATTCAATTTCAGTGATGATAATTCACCATTATTACTTCCTAACATCCATGCAACCATATACTATAGTACTTTATAGAAAAACATTTCTTTTCTATACAAAAATAATTTTGGGCAAAATTATTTCATTTACCCTATTTAAAACAATACTGTGCCGAACTGTTCTATTCAAGTGTTTAGAAACCCCTTCGATACAGTTTTGCAAGACTGTGCCGACGAAGGTTCATATACCACTCAATAAACCGATCATCACAATACAAAACAATTTTTATATTCACTAACAAATACGCGCTCGTATCTATTATTACACTCAACTCATTCTAGAGTACTACTGACTCTGTCTCTAATGAGTAACACCCAACAGAGCAGGGTTGTCGCTTAACCATATGCTCTGATACCACGTTGTCACATACCGAAATTTCGACTTTCGAAAATTCGACATCGATACTCACTTTATCGACTGCCGAGAAATCGAACGCCGGAAACTCCAATAGTGAGGGTTTTAGAAAGAAGAAGTAGAAGAAAAAGAGAAGAAGAAGAAAGAAAGCAGAAAAGAAGAACAACAGAACAACATCAATATCAGAATCTTACACATCGCAGCGGAACAATATATAATAGATAACACTAGTCTTTTAAAACAAAGAACTATATCAGTTTTTACATACATCAATCATCAGAGTCAATATACAACAATGGACAGTTATATAACTTGTCCTCATACAGAATACACAGTGGAATAAATACTATCAGATACAAATACTACGTCTCGTCATCCAGCTTATCTCCAAAGCTCCAGAATATCCAGAATATCCTGATAATCTAACTCTAGACTGCCCGTGTGGAAATTGGTGGGCACCCAGAGTTTAGGAGGGAAACAATAAACTCCGAGTCAGTCATGGTGATTGGTGTGAGATCATAAAATAGTTATTCTTTATAACAACAAAATAATTTTTAAAGTCAATTCGCAATGCTTTTGGAAAATGAAACTACCATAAGACCTCCCGCCACACACACAATGCAAACGCAGACTTGGAGGAGATTTCTTCTTATGATAGTCAAAGATGCTTACTACGCAAAAATCAAATTCTTTTTTATATTATTATTAGTGCATAGTGGAAAACATTTCGAAAGTAGAATATAAATCTTAGCCAGCATAGGTACCATTATAGTATGCTTGCTATAGCTGCCATATTAGATGGCAGGTTCTACAACTAAAACCGTACAAGTCACGTATTGTTTCTTTGGATTTCCAACAAATGGTCAGGCTAAGGAACTTCCTATCCACGATGGGTACGTCCCTGGAATAGACGACCCGAGAACCTAACCGGATCTCTGCCAACACAAGGCTGGGTTACCTCTGCAAAAATAGGTAACTACTGACACGCGTATGCCATCCCCCGATCATCACCGATCTTCCCGAGGATCCCCGATTCACAACAACCACAAAGAAATAAATTTTGCAGCAACCACAGAGGTTAAGTATCTGGGCTCCATACCATGATACCACCTTTATCCAGAAGGAATGACATACACTAAGGGGCGCTACTCCCTAGAACCTTGCCGCATCCTTCCTGTTTCGACCATTTCCGGGGTGTGAGGCTCGATGAAGTCTCGTCCACAAAGCTACGCTTTCTCAAAAAGCCCTGCTTCGGGTCAAACAAAATGATCAACCTATGATCATAAAGATATAAGATCAAACAATGATCATATCACAAATGATCAAACACTGATCATTTCACAGCAACACTCAGTATGCCACGTTACCAAATTGGGATATATCGCTGATAAATTTCAACTACATAACCTCTGAGCTCGTACGTCTCAGAGAAGGGTGTTAAGCTAAGAGAATAAATTCTCCGCCACCAACAGAAATGTATTTGAAAGAAATCAGCTTTATATCTCAAATTGTAACGTCAGACACACAATCCATACAAGTCTGTTCCGGGATCGAACAGAACCGAAGGCACTTCTCACGAAGCCCTTGCAATTCCGGATAATTTTCAATCACGTCAGGACTTCCCGTCACTAAGGGTGATAAAATCCTCTAAATCGGAGATCAGCCGATGTAGAGTAACTCGACGGTGATCCTTCCATTTTCAAAAATATCCGGTCTTCAACACCGGTCTTCGAATGCAATTCATAACGACGTATCACATATTCGGAATGGGTTATACGACCCCATGGTCCTTTCCCGGCTAACCCGAATAGTGAGCGTTTATTTAAAAACAAGTGTGGAATTCAAATTCATCCAATTCACAACAAATACCTATCTAAAGGTAATTATTGATAGTCGGTTATTTAACTATCAATAAAGATGCGCACATCATCAGATTCCAAATAATTTTCCAAATTATTTATCTTCCAAAAAAATATCTTTACTAGATATATTATTTCCACACTTCAATCATTTGAAAACAATTTCAAATCAACTTCCACATTTCAATTTATCTTTAAAAGATAAAATCTCAAAACAGTTCATTTCATATTAGAAAAGCATTTCCATACTTATTAAATAATAAGTATTTCACAATCATTTATTTTCAACACTTGGAAAATATTCGATATACTTAAATCAAATTAAGTATACATTCATTCTTTAAGGAAATCATTTATTCTAACATCTATTTGAGTCAAAACGGATGTTACGTAAAACATCGTTACGACGACTCGAAATCACTAGTATAGGGATTCGAAATTTTAAGGTAGATATATAAAAATCCCCATACTACATAAAACATTTTCTTTTCGAAAATCGTTTACTATAACAACAGTGTTATAGTCCATCATTTCCTTATATTTCTCGAAAACGTCTATCTCAACAATAAATGTTGAAATCTATGATTTCGATATTTAACACGTTTTAAAACATCTTTTAAAACAATTAACTTCATTTATAATATCGCTTTCCCAAACATAACCCTTTTTACTTAAAAATATATTCACTGTCCAAAATCGTGAATATACTTCATTTAACCCAATTCCAATCATTTCTACACATTTTCATTTCAATAGGAATTCGCTATCCAAAATCGCGAATATATCTACTCTGATAATCTTCTATATTTAATTCATCAAATTCCATCGCTTTCGAATTTATAAACACGGTTATAAATTCTACTTCTATTTTAATAACACTTCGACTTATAAATCTTCTTTTTATCAACTTCTATATTCTACTTATCAAAATAAGTGATTTCGGATTTATAACCAACTTTTATAAATTCCAATTCCATTTATTAAAACTTCAATACCAAATCAATTTCAATATTGATTTCTAAATTTATTTTCAACTTTAAATAAAAGATTCCATACTGATTTCTCAAAGTTCTTCTCCAAATACTAAATCAATTACAGATTGATTTCTAATTTTATTTATCACTACTAAATAAATTCCTTATTTTTCTCAAATTACTCAACATCCTGTTTTTAAATGGATTCTTTAAATTGAAATCATTTTACATTGATTTCCCAAATCGTTTCAACTTACCAATTAAATTTCTAATTGGATTTCCAACTTATCTCCTTTTAAATAAATTCCTTTCAAAGAAAATATATTTCAATTGTTTCTTTCAGTCTATTTAAAAATCCAAACTCTTAAATTTAATTCTTCAATTTATAATTACTATTTTACGAAATCCATTTATTTAACATTTTCACTTGATTCTGGAATTAATTCGATAAGATTATAAAAATTAACTTTTTATACTTTAAAATTTTCTTTCTTCAAAATTTATTCAATTTCAAAAATTGATTCACTTAGAAATTTCTACTTTGATTTCAAAAATTCAATTTCGTTTATTTTTGGAATCCAATGATGTCAAAACATCCATTCAGCTAAATTTTAGCTTTTCAAACAATTTCCAGATATCAATTCAATAACAACAATAATCATTCACAGATTATCACATCACAGTAGAAATAAATTCAATCAATGTGAGGGGTCCAGTTGGATCCCTCCAACCTGTTTCCCTGCATCCAAAGATGTTAGCACAATACCAATTCCGCTCCAGTACGGAATTATCGCGGTATATGGGTTTTATAAAAATCCGCTTACTAACGGCGCAATAGGGTCTCATCCGCTATACGAGGCGGGAAATCAATCAATCCAATATATACATATGCCAATATGTATATATTGCTATATATATAGATATATCCTATCATATCTAATACCACATCCAATAACAATCAAATCATCAAACAATAAATAACTGAAAATTCCACTTTTCATTTGAGTGAGAAAAATCTCACCTTAGCTTTTTATTTTGCAATCCAATCACTTTTCCGGCTTGTTTTTCCATTCTTAACCTTGTATAAGCAATTATACAATTTGTTAATATTCGAGATAATCGAATAGCCAATTTTCATTTGGTAATTTTAATTATCCAATAAATTAAATTTCTATTTTAAACAATTTCCATTTCAACAAATTTAATCCAACATTTACTTTATAAAATATCTTTATCGATTTATTAAATAAGTTCATTAACAGATTAATCCCATATTAAATTGTTTAAATAAAATTAGTAATTCAACAAATGAATATATCGCATTTTTTTACAGATTACTCTTTACAGCTTCAAATTTATTTTCTACATACATATATACTTTTAAAATTTTAAACTGTTTATAAAAACTTTACTGTCCTATATTTTTTTCTGTAATGTATATATATATATACCAATATGTCTATTTAATTACATACTTTATTTTTCAAATTAAATTGGAATGAACAAATTGAAAATACCTTTGCTCAAAACAAGGCTCGATTTCGTTTTATTTTAAATAGAAGGAGCGGCCATTGTATCTTAAATTTGAACGAGAGTATGGAGTAGGAGTATCGGCCATTTTATTATTCTTTGTTTTGATTTTTGAACTGAGGGAAGAACGTGATTTATCAGAGGAGATCGTGCTTGCACGATTTTTCGTTCGTGAGTCTCGGCGTGTTTTTAGGCGTACACTGAGGGAAGACAACGTGCATGTGTCGGCAGAGTTTTTAATTTATAAAAATCTAAATTGAATTCAATTAAATTTTAATGCGTTTACCTATCGTGTGGTCACATATTAACTCTGAAAAATACGAAAATTGAGATCCAACAATGATTCAATATTACGGACCCAATGGAACTAGTTTCGTCGAATTCCGAGACTGTTTGAAAAATGACTATTTTATAAATATTGGTTCGAACGATTTATTTCAAAACTGATCAAATCAAATTTGAAATTGGATTCTGAAGCTTCTGTTATCTTCAGAATTATCAACACGAGTTTTATAAGCTTTCCAAATATTTTCTTCAACTTTAAATTGAAGATTTAAATTTTTATTCAACTTCCAATCGATTAAATTTTATAATTTAATCGCAGATTTCAAAATTATATCGGGGATTCAAATTAAATTATCGTTCAAATATTTAAAATAAATTAAATATTCCCAATTTAATTTGTTCAAAATTCTGGGTCGTTACACATATGGTCTCTTGGAATTAAATTCTCAAAAGCCCTTGTCATATCTCTAAAGGAGAAAAAAAAGTAGCAAATTTGTGCAATAGTCCATTAAGCACGTTAATGGATTAGGTCTTCGGTCCTTATATTCAAAGTCCATTTTCCATATGCAATAGGAAAAAAATGATAATTGTGCATATAAACACTTGTTTAGACCGAAGTTCCTCTAAAATAAATCATGTCGAGCTTTGGGCCTAAAGAGCTTATTATATGCATGTCTATGTCGATAACGTCCAAAATGCATAGCCAAAAGATTAGGCATGTCCGAGTCCTTGTTCATATAAATTGTGCATGATTATACTCAAATAGGTATTTTTCCCTAATTCAATTTAGAGTTTATAAGAGTTTAATTTCACGAGTAAAGAAAAGAAATGATTGCCCCTCTATAATTCCCTTAGGTCCATATTTATAGGGGTAGAATTGTGGCACAACAACCTAACATCGGCATCAATGGTTTTTGAGATCAATAAGGAGTGGCATCAGTTTGAAGTTATTTCAGTATGAGTCATTATTGATATGGAGTAGTACTGCTATATAGCAGCATCATCTGTTATAATATCGGCCTTCGCAACTCCATAACACGGTATTGGTTAATGATGACACTGATGAGCATCGACGTTGATGAGTGGAGATATAGATAATGGTTGGCGTCAACAACACGGGGCTCTAAAAATGTGCGGCATTAATGGCAACGTTTCCAACAACGTACGACATCGCTAAACGGTAGTATCAAAATAGTGACGATGTTGATGGGCATCGATATTAAAGAATAACAGCATTGCTAACGAACGGTATTGATAAATGATGACATTGATAGTGAAACAATGTCATCGGTTTTGATAGCTCTTTGTGGGCACTAATTACTCTTGGTATCAACGTTGTAGGTTGAAGACATGCTGTATCATCCCGTGATTGATGAAGTGCGCTATCATTAAGATCTGACACTGACTGCTAGTGGTATCAAAAATGGATGACATTAAAGAATGGTGGCACTGGGGCGAAGGCAATATCAAAGACGTGCAACATCATTACATAGCAGCATTGGTCATAGGTGACATTTATGATGAGCGATATAGGTAAAGAGTGGTATTGATGAACTATGGCACCCATTACATCTTCGTAGGTAAATGAGGCACTAATAAAATACAACATCAATGAGATGCGACATAGATCATGCCGACATACATTGATGGCTTACTATATTGATTGCATTCGATATCATCACTTTCTTGAAGAAATGCGGCATTGATTACATGCGGCATTGATGATGAACAATATCCTTAGCTCTAGAAACAATATGCGGCACTGCATATAACTCTTTATCGATGAGGCACTACGTTCTTCATTCCCTCAATATTGGTCTATAGCCATTCTTTCAATACTGATGCGGCATCATGACCGCATCACATGTCAAACTTCTTCGAGGCCAATAATTGTGATAACAAAAATTATGTGGATAAATGCCCCTTATATGTCGTTGTTGTCAGTAGTTTATATTTAAAATATATGTATATATAATGATAAATATACAATTAAGGAAAGCTTTAAAATTGAATTTTATAGTTTTATACAAATGTCCATTTTATAAATTTTATGTTAAAATAACATACATATACACAAGTCCATATATAAATAATTGTAAGCTATGTTTCCATATTAAAACAACACATGTGTGTAAAGATTGCAACCTTATATTTACATATACAAAATTAAAGTTAACAAATCCAACTTTTAACTTAGGAAGAAATCAAATAATTTAAGATTTTACATAAAAATCCGCTTATGAGTTTTTAAGTTGAAACAACCTTTACACTTATATAACCAGACAAAATGCATTCAAACAACAATCGTGTAAACATGTATTCATTTTAAAAGTGAATTTAAATAACTAAAGGTTTTCCAATCAGCATTGTTTCCAGTCGAAAATAATTAAAAAATTCAATCAAAATTGGTTAAAAACCATGTAACATATAAATATATCTAATTAAAAGGTATTCATATAAAAATGGTTCCAAAACAGCAAAAAAAATGGATCATACAACTTAGGCACATATAAATTCATTATGAATGATTCAAATTTAGACTACACAAACGATATGAATACATAATCATATGAGATGAAAGATCTAAATTATATTAACATATGGATCATATAATTTGAAAAGAGGATCCAAATTAAATTAACATGATGAATAGTTAATTGACTGGCTTATGGCAAAAGGGGATCTGAATTATATAACAAGATGAATACACATTTAGTATAAAACATGTAAAGGGATCAAACTATGTGAACATGATTAATATAGTTGAATAGATAAAATTGAAAATCATCTTAGGATATAGCAAAAAAGTTACGCCTTAAATGATGGACAAAGCTCCTAGAATCAATTGAATTGACCTCTAGATTTGCAAGAATTAATAGAGATAATGAACACCTTTTATTTTGAATTAATCTGGATTTTAATTTTTGAGATTTTTTCTTCTTTGGTGCTATGGCATTTCATCCATTATAGGGTGGAGAGAAAAGAGAAAGAACTGTAAAATTTCAAGAGGAATCTTAAAATAAATAAAAGAGAATTCGTTTTAAAGGAAACCATGAAATCTTTCAATTCTTTCCTTCAAAACCTTAATTAATTTCCTTATTTAAATCTTACCAAATCCACTCTTCCCTCCTTATATTTTTGGCAGCAAATGGAATGAAAAGAAAGTGGTAAGCGTCATTTCATAAATGTGTTTTTAAGTGAGTTATAAAGAAGAGTGAAGAATATATATTTATTCCCTTCCATTGATTGCTCCTTTGGATTTTAAAATCACATTTGGAAACCCCCCTTCCCAATCATGCATGGTTGTCCATAAATAAGTCATGTGGGCCTTAAATATTTCCTAGAACCACTTAGTTATTAATCTATTTAAATTCAATTTAAATATTCAATAGATGTCTTATATTGATACAGTTGTGTATTACTTATATATATGCACTTTATTAATTACTAATGGTATGCAAAATAATCCAATTAAATTTAATTATAAATATTTCATAAATATTAATTAATTTAGTTAATTCACAATGTTTATAAATTAATTAAATTGTGTGGTTTTTTGGAGTATTCATCATTACGGTTGTGCGACTCAAAGATGTAAATTAAATTAGCGATTAATATCGAACAATTCGGATATAAATGTCCATATGACACCTTAGCTAGTGTTGTGACACTTTGGCTAAACATATCACTTGCACATATTTTCGGTAAAATCCAATTTTACTATTATAAGCGTGCCTGGTAGTAACGATTATTTACAACAATTCTCTTCGTTAACACTATATAACTTTAGGACTTATAATATTTTTTTGGTAAAAATTCCAACATCGTCCATTTTCAACTCGAATAGCCCAAATACAAAGTCTTTGGTTCAATAATAAATTTTTTATAAATTATTTATTCATCATTATGGTAGTAACGATTATTGATCGTGATACTAACCCCATATAACAAAGGAGATAAATTCTCTATTGAATAGTATTTCACTTTCAGTTTTTCAACTCAGACCCAACTATTGTCATGCCATGATTTAACTATAATCGAAGTGTAGTTTCCACATTCAAGTTCCATAGTGTTCTCAAGTTGAGCGAACTACGTAACACTATCATTTCAAGATTCTTTATTCGACCCTAGTTATATTAACCAACAGAAAACACTCGTAGTTATCCAATAATTATCAATAACCCTTGGTTGCCCTAGCAGCAATTAGTAATATAATACTTAATATTTGCAGAGCCTTACATTCTCCTGTCTCAATGCATGTATATTGAAACATCTTGATTAAAATTAGTAGCTTGACTATATCCACATAAGAATTGGAAAAGAAGACATGGTTGCATTAGGTGGACTTTGGACTTCTTAACTCTGGTTGAGTGTGGCCTTCTCTACATTTTATTACACTTCTGATTTGTATAACCGATTTCCCTTTATCCCTTCATGTTAAATAGCCTCTTTTCTACTTTCTTTTTGCATATGTACTAGGATTAATTTGCTTAATGGGAATTTATCAATATTTTCATTAATATGTCACTTTGCAATATCCTCAGTGCATTCGTGTACTCGATAGGTTGTAGATCCATATATGATATATTTTAATAGTTTTTAATTAAACATTCACCCATGTTCCATCCCTAAAAATTACTTCTCCTCATATTTTAGTTGTAGTACCTTCATACTTCAAATAGATTATTATCACGCCTCTTATTTACCCCCTTTAAACCATAATTATCCTTCATAGCTTCTGTCTTATAACCCTTTCTCTTGCTTCGTGAAAATTGTGTAAAATACATGACTGTAAATAGTAAAGTGAATGACAGTAACCTTCTTGGGACCAATTTGTCGAAGTAACGTTGGTAAACATTGAGGCAATTGATAATCATCTTTGTGAGAGAAATTTACCAAACTTATAATGGTAAACACTAAAAGGAATGATAGTAAAATCAATGAGAGAAATTACCTAGAAAAATGTTAACACAAAGATAAACACTGAAGTGAACGATAGTTACTTCAATGAGTGCAAAACACCTAGGTAAATAAAAGCATCCTTTGTTGTAACAAACTGCACCTTAGTGGGCCCAAATTTTTGCTAAATCAAAAACCCAATTTTACTAAAGTGCGGATCGACGGTATTTGGTATCCTACAATAACAAAAACATATCAAAGTACTATCGATATAAACTTATAGCATAATAGTAAATTATGATAAAACATACGATTACTGACCAAGGTTGACACCTTTGATCTCTAGTGTCCTTTTCCGCATCGAACATGCATAAGGAAATATGTCCTTCACCGTTCCCGCCTATACCAGTAACTGTCCATCTAAAGCTATCTTGTGGGTTCCAATGAGGAAGGGGTTAGAACAATGTTCTGGTGACTAGTAAATCACACACTTTATACATAATACTAGTTTATGTCGATTTCCTTCCGTTACATGTTGTGTCTATAGTTTTACTTGGTCGTCTTGACTTCACATACACGTACGATATGCTCCATCTACTCAAGGTATACAATAACTACATGCGTGTGTGTGTATAAGTACCATGGTCCTCCTTTGGACTAGGATAATTTCCTTGCTAATATTTGTAACATAGCACCTCGTCGGGATCCATCGTCATTATATTATCATGTCTTCACTGTCGTGCATACCAAGGAACTCTTGTAGTGCCTGATAGCGGCATTAAAACTATTTAGATATATTCTATTCGTTTGAAAGACCTCTACTAAGGGTTATCTAGCCTTGCCTCCTAACAACAAACAAACTAAAAAAACTAAGAGGTGGTGTATATCCTAAACATGATCTACACTAGTAAGTGGGGTAGCCCGTTTAGATGTAACCCTTGTCTTTCTGCTGACCGCTCAAGATCGATGACGATCTCGACCTATGTAAACATCTCCTAGTCCCCATATATATGGTACCAACCTCACTTTCATAGCATCTAGCCTATGTTCACCATCCCATTTAGATTTCCTAATGCAAATCTAGGAAATGCTATTTGGTTACTTAACACGTATCCCCTAAAAGGTTGAAGCAGACTCTACTTAGCCCATTGACACTTCGTCCAGGCAAACCATCCTACTTTGGTATATTCTCTGCACCTATACATGAACGCATAATTCTACGGGTCCTAAAGTTGGATATGTTCCACATTAGTATAATATATACACAACTACCGGTAGCCCCTTATAGTGGGCAGACTTCTGTTATGTAACATTATGGACCTCGCATTCCAACCCATATTAATGACTATGCCTATGATAACCCGTACCCCAATGGGCCTAAGTTTTCACTAAATCGAAATCTCAAGTCCACCAAAGTACAGATCATTGGTTTGGTATCCATTTAAACAAATAAATGCATATTAGGGCAGTATCGATATAAACCACCGCAGAATAGTAATGTATAATAAATCATATAGTTATTGATAAAATTGACACTTCCAATATCTAATGTCCTTCTTAGTGTCGAGCATGCATAAGGAAACATTCCCTTCCACCGTTCCCACCTTGCACTAGTACCCATCTCTCTAAAGCTATCATGTTGGTTGTAATGAGGAAGGGGCCAGATTAATATTCCGGTGACTAGGAAATGATACATTTTACACATGACACTAATTTATGATGATTGCCTTCCATCACATGTTATGTCATTTTATTTTACTTAGTCATCTCGACTTTCCGTATGCGTACGATACACCTCATCTACCCGAAGTAGACCATAACTACATATATATATATATATATATATATATATATATCTATGTGTGTGTGTGTACCACAGCCCTCCTTTGGACCAAGATACTATCCCCACTAGTATCCATCACCCAACACCCCGTCAGAATCCATCGTCAACACAGTATCACGTCCTTGTCGTCGTGCATACCAAGGAACTCCTGTAGTGCCTAATAATGGCTTCACAATAATTTAGCCATATTCTATCTTGCCTTGGAGATTTTCTGCTTGTTTGCTTCCTATTGTGGACTCGGCTCCACGGACTGTAGAGGAATCAACCCTCGAACTATAGTGGACTCAGTTCCATGGACTACCCTATTCGTTTTGAAATACCTCATTTAAGGGTTATCTAGCCTTTCCTCTAGCCTACAAACTAGCAAAAAACAATGGTGGTGCACGACCTAAGTGTGACCTTCACTAGTATGAGGTGAGGCTCGTTAGGTGTAAACTTGTCTTTCCCACTGACCACTCAAGACCGATGATGTACTCAACTTATGTACAGCTCCTACTCCCTAATATGTTACCAACACACTGACATAGCGTCGAGCCTTGCTCAACTTCCTATTTAGATTTCCTAATGCAATCAGAGCAATACCCCTCTAAGTGATTGAAGCAGACCCTACCGTGGTATTCCTATACATATATGCAAGTTTATATCAACCCACGGGTCCTATAGTTGGATATGTCCCACATCAGTATAATGTATACACAACTATTGGTAACCCCTTGTAGTGGACATACTTCTATTGTATAACACTACTGATCTCTCATTCCAACCCATTCTAATGACTATGTCATACTTATTCACTAAGTTATTTACTAAATTCAATAATTCACACCCGTCATAAACACATACTTGAGGCTACATATACATATGTATTTTTTTGAAAAAAAGGTTCTTTATTAAAGATTTATAAAGAACATAGTAGGTTTTGTCTTCTTAAAAAACTTTACCATAGTAGTAAAGAAAAAGAGAACAACAACCTAACGATACAAGTACAGTACACACAACACACTACAAAAAACAAAACACCTCCGTCTTACAAAGCCCACCAAACCAACCCATACAAAATAGATACAATGTGTAAATCCCTACACATCATTATCCTTTATCATCTAGCTCAACTCCCCAATGCTTCAAGAAAATAATATCTTTCTCTTTATAATGGCGGCTATTCGTAGATCTGACACTCTGATAAATAATCTCTTTCTCCAGAATCCTTGCACGTTATAAAGAAGAAGTCTCCTTCCTTTCGAAGATTTTCCAGTTTCGTTCTGCCCAAATGTGATAAATGGCTCTGACAAATGCGATGAAAGCCACTTTCCTCTTGAAGTTGTTGTAGTTGAATTATTGCTGAAATTGCCTCATTTTCTCAAATAGATCTCCTTAAGTGGTCGCAGGGGTATCCAGTTTCAATCTGACAAAAGTGAGCAAATATTTGTTGTATGAGAAGCAAAAGAAAAGATGATGGTGGGTCTAATTTTCTCTGTGACACAGTTGGCATCGGCTATCGACTTGAATACCCCAAGTCGATAGTCGATCCCCTGTAGGTAATCTTTTGAGTACAGCCTTATATGCACACATCGATATATTTTTTAGCACTTAAATTGTTTCAGATAATTTGATGCCAATCTAATGTAGGAAGTTTGGTTCGAACTTCATTCCAAGTAATTGAGAAATAAAACTGTTATCCACCATTAGATTCCTAGTAGTCTGTACTTCTATTAGCTATAATATTAATCGATTTTATGTACTATTTAACCTCTCTTGATTATGGAGGTATATCAGGAATGAAACAATTGTTGTGCATTATAAGTGAAACCTTTTTCTCTATAGAATTTAAAGTGGAAACTTTATGCCATCCTAAATTGTCAACTAATGATTCATGATTGGTCCAAGGATCAAACCATGGAGATGCCGTAGCTACATCGACGGTAACCCTTTTGAATAATTAATTTGTTGTGTGTCTATGCCATAGCAGGTGCTTCATGGTGATAGAAAAGTTGTTATTGATGTGCATATGCCAGAAACTTGTATTATGTAGATATTTATTCCTTATCCATTTTGTCCGCATACTTTGTTTTGTTAACAAATTCAATGTAAGTTTAAGAATTGACGCAGTTCTCAAATCTAAAAGAAGTTTCGGTCCAATTCCCCCTTATTCTTGGGCCTACATAGTAAATGTCATGCAATTTTGTGTATCTTACCTCCCCAAAGACATTAGTATATAAAGCGTCAATTTTTTTGAGTATAGATGAAGGCAGACGATATATAAGTAGCCAGTTGTATAGCACGATACGAATGATAACACCATGTATAAGTTGTGCTCTGCCAACAATAGATAATAAGTTGTTATCCCAACTTTCTAGCCTTATTGTTATGTGCCACAGCAATGAGGTGCATTGAGTTGCATTATTATAATCTGAAGATAGAGGCACTCCTAAATATTTGAGAGGTAGGGAGCCTTCATGTAACGACCCGTAAAATTTTCAATAATTAAATTTTTAAGTTAATAAGTTTTGTTAGAATTTATTGCAAAATATCACGATTCCTTTTATTTCCTTTTAAATTAACGTTAGACCTTAATTTGTTGCTTAATATTAAAGAATTTACTAAGTTATAAATTTTAACATAAAAATGTTGTATTAAGTTTAAGACATTATTTACAGTGATTTGTATATACATATTTGTGTGCGTTAATTTGACTTAAGATTTATAAGATGGACTTGTATGCAAAGTTATAACTTTTTAACCTTAAACCCTTTTAATCTGGAGATTAGTTCAAAATTGTTGTCTTTAATTTTAGGCTCATAAAATAGTGAAACTTAATTTTAACACATTTATATGTATAAGTCTAGTGTATATATATATATATATACGTATACGTATATGTTTTTAATAATAATACTATGACCAATAAAGATATATATGAAGGAAACATCATCTTTGTACACAATCTAGTATATTGCACTTACATAATTTACTGTAGAATACATTTGGACATAGTTACATTCCATGCCATGAATAAATAGTTTGTTAATGACATTTAATTTATCAATCAATTTGATTAGAGAAAGAATGAAAGGTTTCTCTCCATATACATAATTAAGCTCTAAATTAATTACCTATTTTTAGGGAAAGAAAAGAACGGTTGCCTTAATTCTTACCTTTTTGTTTTCCTAACATTTATTCCTTTTCTAGGCATTCATTCCTTTAGTTTAGCCGTATACTTTGCCTTGCAATTCACGTACAAGTTTCTCATTTTCTCATCTTCTTTATTTTCTCATTTCCTAAGAGAGAGAAAGTATTACAAGCTCTAATTTTTCATCGCTTCCCTTCTTCTTCTTTTTCCTTTTTTCTTTTTTTGTCCTTTTCTAAATTTAGCTCGCCCAAGTTTTTTTTATAAGAAAACTCTAAAATGCATATTTTGGTTATAAATTTACGTTCATCGGAATCTAAATCTTTTTCTAGTTTTCAAATCTGTTAGTTTAATTGAATATATTCATAACAAAGTTTTATTTCACTTTTGTTCTTTAAAAATGGATTATATACTTTTAAATTTAATCATTTATATTTTTCTTGGTTACGTTTAGTAATAGATTCTTAGTACATGGTAAATGAATAAAAACCCAATGTAAACAAATCATCTTTTATTAAGTAATAGATTGCAAAATTTATGTATAATTAAACTGTTAATTATGCGTTTAAAAAGGCGCGTTATTTGATGGAATAAATAACGTATAAATAGGAAAACGTATAAAATTTAAAACCGTTGTTTTGTTATATTTTGGGCATAAACTATTTGCGTCTGTTGTACGCACTTTTAAATATTTTTACTTTCCTTCTGATTTAATAGAAGCGTTACCCGCAAAAATTAAAGCCATTCACATTCTAATTATGGTCTTTATTCCTAAATCAATTGTCGTGCATGTTTAAAGGAGGAAATTCACTGTGCCTTGCCATTTCTTCCATTTGTTTATAAATGTAAATAATCTTTTGACTCTTCCAAAGAGCTGTTAATTTTTTTTTAAAACTAGATTAAAATCATCGGGGGTTTCCACTTTCCTTTTTGTGAATAATTGCCAATTTTTAATTCATAGACGTTTCAAAATAATAAATATATTTCTGTCCTTCACCTTAATCAACATTTAAACACGTTCGCACCAGATTTTCCATTTTCGTTTAAAGCTAATTGATTACTTGCCATTTTCTACCCTTTATTCACGCCAATTTCGCTGACCAGTGCAAATTATTTCTTGCCTATCTTTCACCAATCAACGCATCCTATTCCTAAGAATTTCTAAACGAATAAAAATTGTTAGCAAATAATTCTTGCCATTTTTATCAATCAATGCAATAAATGTTGCCCATAAAACTCTTTCCTTTCTAGCCATAAAACTCTCATGCCTTGATTACGCATATCCCTATTTCCTTGCGTGCAAAGCAACCAATATTTTTCCTATAAATTAAAGCCTCGTACCATTTCCATTTCATCTCTTTTGGCCTCCATCTCCTCCAGTACTAAACTCACGCATCCCCTTTTGAAAAAAAAGAAGCATCGCGTCAAGCAATTTTCCACTTCTTTTGTTCTCTTCTTCTTTGCGTGTGCCAGTAGGTATGGCCTCTTCCTCCACTTGTTTCCTTTTCATTTTGCTTTGTTTCTGTAGTTCCATCCCTCTATTATACGGAAAAAAAGAGAGGAAAATTTGTGTCACTGCCATGATTTACCTACATGCACATATGGGCCAAGCATGGAAATGAGTTGTCAACTCTTGAACCTAAATTTGTGTCACCTTTTGCATGTTTAAAGAAAAATAAAGGTTGCGTGCACTGTTCTTGCCTTTTTTAAATCACTGCTTGAATTTCCCACTAGGAATCACGTACATGCATATAATTTAGATGTGTCAAATTATCTCGTTCAAATATTTATTTAAAATTTCCCTTTGATTTGTGATTCAATTCGAGTACTAAGTTTGATTTATTTATCTTGTTTCAAGATCGAGACCAGTTTGTCTCCTCTTCCAATTTTTGATCGTGCCCTCTGTTCTTCTCTTTCGGGGTAGATATCATTGTTTGATTTGAATCTTCAGTAGCGAAAGGTGAGTAATTCTCAACAGACAATGTGTACTTATATAACTAGTAAACTGACACCATTTGAATCTGTAAAATTATATCATCCTGTTATAATTGTTATATTATGATCATATAATGTTTACCCCTGTTATTACATATGTTATATCATCTATTACTGTTATATGATGTTATTCTGTTCATTTTATCAGTTTATCACACTGCAAGTTCCTTGTAGATTAGAATCACTATGGGTTGAAATGATACATACCCGAACGGACTTTAGAATAAGGAAAAATCGTTATGGGCTGAAATGATAGGCCTGAACGGTTTTTATTTATTTATTATATTACTTGGGATTACGGGTTTGAAATGATAAAACCCGGTTTTTCTTTGTAAACTGTGGATTGAAATGATACATATCCGTATCACTTGACCTAGGCTAGAAAATTATATACAGACCCGTGGTTTATATATTTTTCTAAATATTTTTTAATATTTTAAAATGTAAATATAATGATATTTTGATTTAAACTTTATTAAAATGATTTCTATTAAATATTAGTGATTTTCTACAAATTAAATAAGGGAATTAAGTAGATGGTGAAGTAGAATTTAAAATATAAGTAAATTTTGGAATTTATGATTTTATTTATAAATGGAATTTATGTAAAGTAAGAATATATGACAAATTTGATTTAAAGATGAATTTAATGATTTTTATTAAGTAATAACAATGTTTTAAAGGTGTTGATGATTTTGTATAAATTAAAATATGGTAAATGAATTTTAAGTTGAAAATTTTGAAATATAACTTAAATTGGGAAATTGTGAATTTTGTTAAAAGTGAAATTTTAATTAAGTAAAATAAATGAAAAAAATTCATATTTTGGAAATTTAAACTTAGTTGTTAAGTTAAGAATTTATTTAAAGAAATGAAAATTTAATTGTTATTTAATTTGATTATTTTATTAAAATTTGACTTTATAAAAATCATAGGAATAAAGGTATTTAAATGATTGTTTTTAAATGTGAAATTATATGATTTTATAAGTTAAATGATTTATATTAAAAGTTAAATATGTGTGGAATTGTAAATAAAACTCTGTCTTTTGTTAATGGACTAGTTTAAAACATAACATTTCGTAGCATTTTCTAAGTGCTGTGAAAGTTGATTTTCCTTTGTTTAATAAATTCAAATGAATAAATGATCTTTGAAAAAGATTAAATTTTGGAAATTAAATATTTAATTATTAAATATAATGAATTGACTTTAAATGATTTAAATGGAATAGTTGATTTGGGAAATACAACTATTTTGAAATGTGATTAAATGGTATATAAATTTAAATTAAATAAATGATGTTTTGAAATGATATTTTGAAATGAATCTGAAATGATATTAAATCTTGGAATGAATAATTGAAGTTTATATTAGTATGGAAAATATTTGGTTTACTTGTAATTTGAATCTATTTAAAAGATATTGGACTTATGAAATATAGGATATTAAAGCTTTGGAATTTATTTTATAATTTGAATAGTTATTTTGTGAATTAAATCTATATTTAAAATTTATAAGATTTGAAAGGGTCTATGAAAATTTAATTGAAAAAATGATTGAATTGAATTGAAACTTTGGAAATTTTAATACTTGATTTGAAAGTATAATAATTACACTTTTAATGGTAAATGAATTATTTTGATTGAAATATAAACTATTTAAAAGGGTGACTTGAAATAATAATAAATGAATGATATCTTGAATTTAAAAGGGTATTTAAAGCGGAATATTTGGATTTGAACTTAAATGATAATTTGAAATGAAGTTTTGGAAAGACTTGATATTTTGATATATTAAAATGATTTGAAATGAAGTTTGAAAGGATATGATATTTTGATATATAAAAATGATTTGAAATGAAGTTTTGGAAAGATATGATATTTTGATATATTGAAATGATTTGAATCGCTGGAGATTTTATGCTTGTCTTGTCCTATCTACTTCAGTTTCGTTGTCCTACTCAGCTTGTACTTGGTTATTGTATTGAGACTTCCGTTGTACTTTATTTCTTCTATTGTATATTATTTAACTCTGATATATTTATATAGTAGCTTCATGAACTACTATTTCCTTTACTTCCGCTGCATTATTTTACTCTGTGTGTGATCTGTGATTATTTATTTACTGTATATTCTGAGATTTGCCAAATTTTATTTACAACATGGTATTTTGAGCAATTCAAGTCCGACATGTGCGGATGCGAATGGTTGAAAATATCGGGTCGTTACACTTCAAGCATATCTAGTACTCGGAGTATCTCTATCTTTTATGGAACGGATTTGCTAAATAACACTTTTGACTTTGGTTGGTCTATTTGCAGTCCATTAATGTAGCTCCTTAAATATATATATTTAATTTCATTTCCATTTGCTATAGTTGCCTTAAAAAACATTACATCATCAGCATAAAGCAGATGAGCACAACAGGAGAAATTTTTGCGATAGGTTGATTGCTTCTCTGTATACTACTATCTTCCATTTTTGAGGATAGAAATTCCATAGCAATACAAAATAAATAAGGTGAAAGGGGGTCACCCTCCCTCGGACCTCTATTTGATGTAAAAAACCATTAGGGATGCCTTTCACTAAAATAGAAAATGTTGGATTACTAATGCATTCATAAATTAAGTTGATGAGGGAAATAGGGAAACCCATAACTACCATCATATGACATGTGAATTCCCTATTTATCTTGTCATATGCTTTTTGCAAGTCAATCTTAATATATATCTTGGGATTGCCTAGTTTCTTGAAGTTTCTGAAGAGTTCATGTGCAAGCAAAATGTTTTCTCCAATGTTCCTACCAAGCAACAAATGCAGACTAGTTATCTGCAATCAATAATGTAGAAAGATTTTCATTCTATTACAAATTTTCCTAGCCACTATTTTGTTAATAACATTTTCACAAGCTATAGGCCTATAATAAGAAATAGTCTGTGGCTTCTCTTTCTTAGGGATAAGAGTGAGGAACATGTGATTCATCCCCATAGCAAGTTTGCCAGATTGGAAGATTCCTATCATGATTAAATAATGTTCTTCTTTTAACAAGTCGTAATGCAACTTAAAAAATTTAGTTGAAAAGCCATCTGGACCAGGACTCTTGGCATCAAGAATGGACCATAGAGCTTTCTTGATTTCTTCCATCTTAACGGGTTAAGATAAGTATCTATTATCTAGCCTTTTGGCTAGGCATTATATAGACTAATTTGATGAATAGAACTCAAAAGCTATCGAAGAACGAGGCCTGAGTGACAACTATAGAATCCATAAAATAAATACAACTAAGATCTAATGGTATAAACAAGGCCAATCCAAAAGTTTGAAGATGTGATCCATCAATCTAATGGATCGATACCGATTCATAGCTATGGATTAGTACCGATCTATAGGATCTCCTCAATAATGTCCCATTTTCATCATGCCACTTAGTCTTGATGCCAAGAACCCATTCCCAACTTCGTAGGTCGATCGCCTACTATTTACTATCGAAAATTTCAAATGCATGAACTCGCAACTTAACTCCTTCACTGATCCATCTCAATAGTTAAGGAACAAGATTAAAATAATGCAAACGAATCAAGAAACATGAAGCTAACAATATATTAGTCCATCCAAAGATGGTCAAAACAACCCATGACAAATTTTTATGGATCAATGTCGATCCATAGCTATGTATCGGCGATCCATATTGCTGAGTTAGCCACATCTTCTCTTGAGCAACTGCCAGGAGATCATGGAGAACGTGGAGGAGGACACGCTTGAGCCTTTCCCGACGACCTACAACTATAAATAGGGCTTGGAGGCTTCATTTCAGGGATCTTTTGGCTCTCAAACAACTTTGTACTTATTTTTTGTAATTTGTTGCCAAGTGGTACCGAACGATAAGAACAGCAGTTGTAAAACAGAGATATTATCATTAAAATCTCAAGTGGACGTAGGCAACCATTAGCCGAACCACTATAAACCTTGTGTGTACAATTTCTACTCATTTTCATTTACTTTTCATCACTTTTTATTCTCTACACATTCTATTTGGTGTTTGTGCCAGTTTTGAAGCAAACATTTTGGTGCTTTCATAGAGGACAATATTCTCAGACCTATTTGGATCCATCGTCTATTATTGGATTGTCTAAATCCGAGGGATGGATCTAGTTTGACTTCATTTTTAGAATTTTAACCATTTAGATTTTCAAGAATCTACATAATTACTTGCTGATATGCCACCCAGAAGAGACCGTTCCACCACTTCACGAGCTATAGAAGATGTTAAGAAGATCGATCCTCAACTTGCTGGAGAGGTTGCATAGCCAATCACTATGAAGGTTTAGAACTCTTCTGATGTGGTCACTAGGGTTAAAATTGACCGCATGATGAAACAGATAGAGGACAAGCTCCAAGAAAGTCACAATGAGTTAAATGCGCAAACGAAGCATAGTTTTGATTTACTGACTCAACTAATCAGTTGTCGCAGGAGAAGCAGGAAGGATAGTGCGCCTTTCGATTTAGAATCAGATAGATCCTCATCATCGAAACATAGGCACAGAGACGGAAAGCGGAAAATGCCAAAGAAAGACGTCGGGAAATAAAAATAGAAGATAGGCCCAAATTGCAGCGAAGGATTATGGATCAGTATCGAACCATCAAGACCGTTCGTTACCGAACCATTGAGTGCGGACCATGGTGGTCGATTCCTAGAAAGTGCTTCTGGTTTGGCATATGGAATGTTGTGGATAATCGAAATATCGGAGATCTAGCGGGTGCTGTAGATCTGCCATGAAGAGATTAAATACATAGGACTACCGAGCGAATGGTTCTCCCAGAATCAGGGGAACCTATGTATTATGAGACAAAACCAAGAGCGTTTGTTGGGCCAAACAATTGGGGCGGATCATGTTTACCGCCGTTCGGTAGAACCAACTGAACCAGATATCAAAATGATTAGGAGATTGATAAGTGAGAGCCAACATCATACTAATGATGATTGGGGTTCGTCCTCGAGCCAGAATCTGTTTACAAAGAATATTCTACTCGAAAAATACCCAAGAAGGTTTGTGATTCCTACAATGCCATTGTACAATGGGAAGACTTATCCTAGGAAACATTTGGTAAAATATGGCTGGCATATGGACACTGCTAGGGCTTCTGATTTAGTGAAATGTCATTACTTCTCAATCTTTTTGGAAGGAGTAGCGACGATGTGGTTTACCCAGCTACCATCGAGATCCATATCGTCTTTTGACCAATTATCACGAAAGTTTATAGAACACTTCCACATTCATATTACATGTCCGAAAGATGTTATGTCACTTTCTAGTCTCTTTCAGTGAGAGGGAGAGTCAATAAAGGATTTTTTGCATAGGTTTCATACTGCAACGGCATAAGTGAGTAATGCTCAAGAGGGTATTGTTTTTTTGACGCTGATCAAGGGGATTCATCCCGAGACCAATTTAGGGAGATGGTTCGAAATGAAACCCATATTAATGATGGATATCTTGTATAGGAAGGCTAGCCAGTATTTGTGCTTGGAAGAACACAAAACCAACCCAGAAGGGGTGATGTTTGGCATGCAGCTGAAATGATACAAAGTAATGTCGTGGTGAAACAGTCCAGAGGGAGTTCTGACAATGTTGATGTTGATGTAGAGAATCGAAGTGGTGGACAGGGGAAGAACAATAATGGGAGTAAAGATAAGAAAATGCATTCGAGGAAGTGTTCAAGAATCTCGAAGTTCGAAGACTACACCTCATTGAACAATTCCATTAAAAACATTTACTTGGCTACTCAAAGGAAAGAGAAATATAGGAAGCCAGTTCCGAGGGAGTCGACTAAAAAAGAAAAGAGGTCTGGAAAATTCTGTAGGTTACACAAAATGCATGGTCATAACACTAACTAGTGCAGATATTTGCACGATGTAATTGAGTAGTTAATTAGGAAAAAGAATTACAACAGTTTGTGCAAGCCCCATAGTACGGCGGGCAAGGAACTTCTAACCCCCAATAGGGGCAAGCCGAGCCTGATGTTGATAAGCCAAAGTGGCTTGAAAAACGTCTTATTATTAACATAATTACTGGTGGACCGCATCTAACTTAGAAGAGTTGGAACAAGATGGAGCGGTATGCCGGTCTCTGAAGCATGCAGTAAATGGGAGTTTTTTTTCCATCAAAGATGGTGCTTCGGAAAAACAGTTTAGAACTATGACTAATGATATCGCTTTTTGTAATTGAGATGTAGATGGGGTGGAAGCCCCGACTATTGATCTGCTTGTTATTCCGGCGATGATTGGCCTTGCTGTCGTGAGAAAGGTTTTGGTTGACTATGCGAGTTCAGTCAACATTTTGTTAAAGAAAGCCTATGACCAGATGCTTCTTGAGGCGAAGGATTAAAGCCGTGTAAATCTCGAATCCAACGATTTAACGGGGCGACTACTGCCCTAGTGGGTTACATGGACCTTCTGGTGGTTCTTGGAGAGGGTGCTCGCTAACGTGTGTGAGTCATGCCTTTCGTTGTCTTGGATATTTATTATGCCTATAATGCATTTTTGGGCCATCCGGCCCTTGCGGAATTCAGAGCAGCCATCGCTTCTTGGTGCTTAACAATGAAGTTCCGTACCGAGAATGGTGTACAGATCGTTCAAGGGGACTAAGAGCTTGGTTGCGAATGTTATGTCACTGAGCTTAAAGAGGTAAAGCAAAAGGAGAAAGGAAATGGTGTGGAGGGAACTCTTTGGATCAAGGCTCTAGATGGATAGCAACCACCGCCCGAGTCCTGGCTCAAACAGCACAGCCAGTTCCATAAGGATATGGATCCATGGAAAGAGCCATTGGATGGAAGGGCTGAACCAGCCTGGATAACGGTCAACATCTCGGTCGACCAGGATGATCCTATACGGGTCTTGAAGATCGAACCGTAGCTTGGTATGAGGGTGATAAAAGAATCGGTCAGTTTTCTCTAGGTGAACCTAGATGTGTTCAAGTGGATTACTCAGACATGTGTGGAATCTCATTGGAAATAGCGAGCCATGCATTGAATATAAATCTAAAGTGTGTTCCTATGAAACAGAAACTTCGTAGCCTGGGTCTGGAGAGATCCGCTGCACTTAAAGTGGAAGTGGAGAAGTTGAAGGTTAACGGCTTCATCCGTGACGCCCGGTACCCAGAGTGGGTGTCAAATCCTATTTTGGTGATAAATTCGAATGAGAAGTAGAGGACATGCGTCGAATATTATAACTTGAATAAGGCATGCCCAAAGGACAACTTCCAACTTCCGAGGATTGATCAACTGGTAGATTCCATAGCTGGACATGAAATGTTATCATTCATGGATGCATATTCTGGCTATAATCGAACACCCATGCACGTATTAGATCAGGAACACATAAGCTTCATAATCGATCTACGACTGTATTATTACTGTGTCATTCTCTTTAGATTGAAGAACGCTGGAACAACTCGCCAAAGGTTTGTGAATATGATGTTTAAAGATAAAATTGGACGATCGATGGAGGTTTACGTGGATGATATGCTAATGAAGTCACGGCAATCGAGGAACCACATTGATGATTTGATGTAGATGTTCGGTGTTCTCCGAAAATACAGAATGAAGCACAATCCTTTGAAATGCTAATTTGGCGTTGCATCGGGAAAGTTCTTGGACTTCATTATGAAATCCTATGGGATTAAAGCCAATCCGGAAAACACAAAGGCGCTATGGGACATGAGGCCCCGAAGACAATTAAAGAGATCTAGAGTTTGAATGGTAAGGTCTCCGCCCTAAGTCGATTCATCTCTGGAGCCACTGACAAATGCATCCCTTTCTTTGACGTAACTAAGAAGGGGAAAAGTCCAAAGGGAAAAAGAACTTTCACTTGGACCCAAGAGTGTGAAGACGCATTCCAGGACCTGGTAAATCACTTGGACAAACCTCCAATCCTTTCAAAACCGCTGGGTGAAGAGGATTTGTTTATATAATTGGTAGTGTTGGTGCATACTTTGAGCGCCTCACCCATAAGAGAGGAATCCCGCATCCAACGACAGCTCTATTATACCAATAAGCGATTGATAGAAGCAGAGAGAAATTACCCGAAGTTGGAAAAGCTTGCATACTGTCTGTTGATCACTTCAACGAAGCTCCGCCCTTACTTTCAAGCTCATCCTATCAAAGTTCTTACTGACCAGCCTTTGCGACAAGTCTTACAATGACTTGAGACTTCTGGAAGGCTGTTGAAATGGAACATTTAATTAAGTCAATACGATATAACATATCATCCTCGGAGAGTAATTCAAGGACATGCTTTAGTGGACTTTACTGCTAAATACACTGCATGAGATGACACTATGAAAGCGGTGGAGAGTAGAATGCCAGATGGAAGATGTACACGGATGGTGCGTCTAACGAACGATGTTCTGGCATCAGAGTCATTTTTGGTCACTCCTGAGGAACATCCGATTTCTTATGCCCTGAAACTTGATTTTTTCGCAACAAACAATGAACTAGAATATGAAGCTCTGATTACAGGACTCAAGATTGCCAAAGAACTAGGAGTTAAAACTTTACGAATCTTCTGTGATTCCCAACTGGTGGTGTGCCAGGTGCGGAAAGAGTTTTAGGCAAAAGGAGCAGGACTGGCTCCTTATCTAAATCGATCCCTTGAGCTACTCAATGATATTAATACCATACGATAACACATATTCCTAGAGAGGAAAATGCAAAGGCCGATTCACTAGCTAAGTAGGCCAGTTCAGGGGATGCACAACTCACGAGTCTCATTTCGATGGAGGTACTATCAACTCCTAGTATCGACGAGATGGATGTCAATTGGATCTTAGATGCTGAATCTGAGAAGGAGTCATGGATGACTCCAATAAAGGATTATCTACAAAGAGGAACACTTTGGGATAGGAAGAATGAATGATGCAACCTCCTTTGTAAAGCTGCAAGATTCATCATGCAAGAAGGAGTACTATACAGGAAGGGATTCTCTGTTCTCATGCATCGGTGTGTCGTCAACGATGACGCCAATGAGCCTAAAAGGAAGTTCATAAAGGGGCTTGTGGCAACCACACCAGGGGGCAAACCCTGATCCATCATTACAAGTATTTCTGGCCGATTGTCAATCGAGACGCAACCGATTACGCTAGAAAATGTGACAAGTGCAAAAATTCGCTAAGATACCAAGAGCCCAACTAATAGAGATTACTCAAATTGTCAGTCCATACCATTTGTAGTCTTGAGAATTGATATCATTGATGTGTTGTTAATATCCAAGGGTGGTGCTGTAACATCCCCTATCCAGAGGCCCAAAACTAAGCGCTACAGATGCTGCAGTCATCTATAGTATTAGCTTCCGGCGACTAAATACGGCTATGTTAATGGTATCTATAATATCATAAGCACTTGAATATGAAACAAAACACAGATTTCAAAACAACTTTTACTTC
The DNA here is from genome assembly GCA_030737815.1 of Allium fistulosum. NCBI lineage: Eukaryota > Viridiplantae > Streptophyta > Magnoliopsida > Asparagales > Amaryllidaceae > Allium > Allium fistulosum. The sequence continues at coordinate 1,110,107,544 of CM060907.1, read as the reverse complement.
ATTATATTTAAAACAGATGTTCCATATTCAAATTACATAATCCCAATACGTTCCCAGGCATAGATAAAATATACTTATTACAAAATACGCCAAGAGCGGTATATGAAGATACCCACTTGGATGATCAGAGTCATAGAGTCATAATAGACATAATACAAAACACAGCGGAAATACATCAAAACATAAAACAAGAACTGCAACTCCAAATAGCTATTCGTTTGCCTCCTACAAGCCTCTGATAGCCTTATTCGTCACCCTACTAAAATCTGAAAAGACCTTAACCCCTCATCCTACTCAAATTAATTTTGAGCACCCAAGAGTTTAAGAGGAAAACATAAACTTCGAGTCAGACATAAAGCCTGGTGTGAATAATATTATACATCCTGGTTTAATATGTTAAGTGAGACCACGCCGTTTAGCGGAACGGGGTTCCCCTCACTAACATCCTTTTAAAACATGTCTTTGCAAAACCTTTTCCAGCAACCAAAACTGGTTAAATACTGTAAAGCAATTCATTATGTAAACATACATAAATATTAGGTAATAATGAACTATCTGTTCAAACACATAATTTTTGTTTGGATAACTTTTAACATTTGGCTTACTCGGGCCTACGAGACAATATAATCAAAATTAATCTAACACTTGTTAGCTATTCTTCTTCTGGACTATCTATCCTTAACTATCTTTTAAATACTTCACTTCTGGACGGTCTGTCCCTAACTTAATCATCTCCTAGGTCTTCCTGATCCTAATAGTTTTTCAGTCTCACCAATAACCTATCTGTATACAACATATATTCCTTTCGGTGTGTACTCATAATTTTAGTCTACTTGTGACCAAGCCCTACACACTATAATTTTGGACAACAAATAGCTGGGGCTAATAGCTAATGTATAAGGTGTGACCCTATAACAGTCCCATCTGATATTCTAATATTTGAGTCATTTTCACTTAGGGATCCCCTCCAATAATTTCCTTGAAAACATTTTCAAAATGATTTAAAACCTTTAAATCAAACTTACACAAGGAAATTACATATTCTTTATGCTTTACTCAAAATTATATTGCCATGAGATATATATCTTCTTTACTCAAACTTTAGTTGATGAAAACATTTAACCATTCGAAAGTACCTCTTTCTAATCTTTTGAAAGCATCTCTTTCGAAAACAAGTAAAACCCTTTAATTGTCTAGGCCAAGAGGCCAAAACCTTACCTTTCGAAACCTTTCGAAATCATACTTCAAACCTTTCGAAACCATTGAAATCATTCCTTTCGAGAGCAATAAAACTTTAGACATCCTACTTAAAAAACAACTTAAAACATTGCCTTAGAAAACCTTTGGAAAACCTTCCATTTAAAGCTTTCGAAACTATTCAAAGCAAACCTTTCGAAATCATTGAACTCAAACCTTTCGAAACCATTGAACTAAAACCATTCGAGATCATTGAACTCAAACCTTTCGAAACCATTGAACTCAAACCTTTCGAAAACTTACTGGGTTCAGTTTAAAACATGTGGAAAATTTTCTTTTAAAATCTTTCGACTTCATTGGAAGCAACCTTTTGACTTTGTGAAAACTCTGCTTCGAAAGCTTTAAAATGTATCATTTAAAATAATAGACCTCTGCCTTTAAAACAACTCCTTCGAAATGTCTGGTTATACTTCAATTAGAAAAACAAGGTAAAGCATCTAAGTCAAAAGATTTCTTTCGAAAGCATGGAGAAGCGGCTGGTTTTAAAACAGGTAAACCTTTTGACTTTGTCGGAAGGTTCAAAACAAAACAATGATAAAGCGGCAGTAACCTTTCGACCTTGTCGAAAGGTTTAAAACCTTTATTTTACATGTTTAACCTGGTCGAAAGCAACCAAGTCGAAAGCTCTTATTCGAAAGCAAAGTAGGCGATTCTTTTGGTTTATTAAACAAACATACTACAACCTCTTTGGCAACCAACCTTTCGACTAAGAATGCTTCGACCTTGTCCAATTCATTACGTACCAAGCAACTTGATACCATATGCATTGGTTTGACTTTGGCGACAACTTTGTACCTTTCGACTTTGTCGGAAGGTCTAGGTCAGAAGGTTTGATACCAAAATAGCTGAAACATGCTAAAAGCATGATTTTCTTGTTTTTAACTTAAAAAGGATAGCTTTTCAACTAACCTGCCTTTGTTTGTAAAAATCTTATTGGTTAACAAATGTTTTCATAAAAGTACTGCCACTAATTTCAAAAATAAATAATAATTTTATTTTAAAAAATACCCCTTCTCCTTAATTAAATATATAAAAATTTAAGTCCCATACCTTAAATAATTTTATATATTAAAATTCCAGAAAATCTATTTTAATATGTTTTCCAACATATAAAAATTTCAAGCCCAAATAATTATTATTTTAGCCGTAAATAATTTATAACCCAATAATTCATTCTCTTCACTAGAAAATTAATATAAAATCCATATAAATTCAGAAAATTATTAAAATTAGAAGCCATCTCTAAAATATCATTTTTGACCCATATTTTAATTTTCAAGGCATTTGGATGTCATTTAATAGGGTTTCCATGTCAAACATATCATAAAAACTTACATGAACATATACAATTCATCAACAAGCTTATATATAAGTTTAATCTTCAAAAACATGGTATAAACTTGCAAAATCATTTCGGATAAACCGAAAAACATAAGAAAATGGGATGTAGTAATTATTCACCTTAGCTTTGAGATTAAAATATGTGAGATTTGATGTTGAATTAGTCGATTATCTTCCTTCTCTTGAATCCTAGCTTTAATCTTTCCTTGAGAACAATAATGGTGGCCGGCCTTAAGAGTTTTTTTAGTTTGGTAAAATGAGAATGAACGTGAGTTTCCATTCCTAAGGGTTTAGGGTATAAGCCTTTCCTATTTCCCATAATGCCCTTACTCATTTCCTAACACATTAGTTTACGTTTTCTCATTTAATTTACACATTAGCATGACATGGCTATCCTTAATTTAATCAAATCTCAACCTATTAATCTTCACATTATTTTATTTAATTTAACTAATTAAATATCCTAAATAATGTTATGAAAATATAGGGTGTTACAAACTCCCCACCTTAATGAATTTCGTCCTCGAAATTACGATAAGGTACACACAAAACAATCAAAAGTAAAACATACCATCAAACAACTCTAGATAAGCATCTCTAATCTTGCTCTCAGTCTCCCAAGTATAGTTTCTAGCATCGTCACTCCACTGAACCTTTACTAACCCGACTGTCTTGTTCCTCAACTTCTTCTCATCTCTAGCCACAATCTGAATCGGCTTTCTAACTATAGTCACGTCCGGCTCTACTACTCAATCCTCTAACACCGCATGTGCAATAGTAGTCTTCGGGTCTCTAACACATTTTCTAAGATGAGATATATGGAATACATCATGGACTCCTGCCAAACTATTCGGTAACTCCACTTTATAAGCGAGCTTCCCGATCCTCTCAACAATACGAAAGGGTCCAATGAATCTAGGTGCTAGATTTCCTGACTTCCCGAATCTAATCACACCCTTCATCTATGAAACCTTTATAAACACATAGTCTCCAACAGAGAATTCCAAGTCTCTCCTTCTTCTATTAGCATAACTCTTCTGCCTAGACTGAGCTTCCTTCATCCTAGCTCGGATCAACTCAATCTTCTCTGCAGCTTCTTTCACCAAATCCGGATCAAGAACCAATCTATCCCCGGTCTCTAATCCAACATACGGGAGATTTGCATGGTCTTCCATATAAAGCTTCAAACGGTACCATCCCAATACTAGTCTGATAACTATTGTTATACGAGAACTCGACTAAATTGAGATGGTCTTCCCATGATCCCCCAAAATCCAATACACAAGCTCTTAACAAGTCCTCCAAGACTTTGTTAACTCTTTCCATTTGCCCATTAGTCTTTGGATGGTAAGCGGAACTCATGTTGAGCTTGGTTCCTAAAGCTTCCTGTAGACTCTTCCAGAACTCACTAGTAAACAAAGAATCTCTATCACTGATGATACTACTAGTAATCCCATGCAGTCTAACCACATTCTTCATAAATAACTTCTTCAAAATAGGTGTCGTCCTAGTTGACTTTGCCGGAATGAAATGGGCACTCTTAGTCAATTTGTCCACTATGACCCATATGCTTTCATTTCCTTTACTAGATCTTGCCAACCCATCAATCAAATCCATTGAGATAGAATCCCACTTCCACGTCGGAACTTCCAACGGTTAAAGCAATCCACTTGGCTTCTGGTGTTCAGCCTTTGCCTGTTGGCAATTCAAGCACTTCTTAACACATAAACCAATGTCCCGTTTCACACCTTCCCAGAAGAAACTTCTCTTCATATCCTGATACATCTTCGTTCCTCCTGGATGGATAGTGAACTTCGAACGATGGCACTCATCCAAAACTTCTTTCCTCATGTTTCCTACATTTGGAACCCATAACCTTCCTTTCTTTCTCAACCACCCTTTTTGGTCAAGACTGAAATCCTTTAAGTCATCACTCTCTGGGCCTTTCCTTTACTTTCTAATTCGTTCAGCCAAAACTAGATCCTCCTCCTATTTAGAAGCTATCTTCTCGATCATTACCGGTCGAACTTCTAAACAAGACAATACAACATTTCCTGCACTAGAACCTACCTCGGATCTATACTGCACTCTATAGCTGATAATGCTTCCAAGTCTTTCCACTCAGCAATCTTATCCAATACTGCATTCTGGTGTTTCCTGCTAAGTGCATCTGCTACCTTATTTCCTTTTCCAGGTGTGTACTCAATTCCAAAATCATAAGCAACAATAAACTCCAACCATCTCTACTATCTCATGTTCAGCTCCTTCTGAGAAAACAAGCACTTCAACGACTTATGATCTGTATAAAGCTCAAATCGCTCTCTCAACAGATAGTGCCTCCACACCTTCAAATAAAATATAACGGCAGCTAACTCCAAATCATGCATTGGATACCTATCTTCCTGTGGTCTGAGCTCTCTAGAAGCATAAGCAATCACTTTACCTCTTCGCATCAACACAGCTCCCAATCCAGTTCCACACACATCTGTATAAACAACTAAATCTTGATTCCCCTCTGGAACCACTATCACTGGTGTATGGGTCAATAAGTGTTTCAAGCTCTGGAATGCTTCCTCACACTTATCAGTCCATACAAACTTCACATCTTTTCGCGTAAGCTTAGTCATCGATGCAGCTATCCGCAAAAAATCCTTTATAAACCTTTGATAATATCCAACCAATCCAAGAAAACTTTTTATCTCAGTCACCATCTCAGGTCTCTTCCAGTTATTCACCGCCTCAATCTTAGTCGGATCTACAGACAACCCTTTCTCTGAGACTACATGACCAAGGAACTTCACTTCCTTCTTCCAAAAAGACACTTCGAAAATTTAGCCTTCAACTGATGCTCCCTAAACGTCTCGAGCACAACTCTAAGATGAACTTCATGCTCCTTCTCATCCTTAGATTATATCAAAATATCATCTATGAAGACCAACAAAAATCTATTCAACAGCTCATGGAAAATTCGATTCATTAGATCCACAAGAATGTCGGCGCATTACTTAGTCCGAACAATATAACTAACCATTCGTACGATCCATACCTTGTCCTAAATGACGTCAAAGGAATACTATCCTCTGCCACTCTAAGCTGATGAACTCCAGTCGCTAAATCCAGCTGATAGAATACCTTAGCTCCACTTAACTGATCGAACAAATCATCAGTTCTCGACAATGGATATTGGTTCTTTATCGTCTCTCATTCAACTTACGATAATCGATACATAGCCTCAATGATCGGTCCCGCTTTTTAGCAAACACCGTGGTAGCTCCTCAAGGCGAACTACTTGGTCAAATAAAATTCTTGCCTTCCAAATCCACCAACTACACCTTCAACTCTTTCATTTCCGTAGGTGTCATCCTGATTGGTGGCCTACTCACCGGTTCTGCTCCAGGCACTAACTTAATCCGAAACTCAATGGCTCATTTCGGTGGTAATCCAGTTACCAGCTCAAACACATCAGCAAATTCTCTAACCACAAAGACTCGATGCAACTCATCCTCCAACTCCATGATACCCAATAAAGCATTCACTTCACAACTAGGGTTTTCTACGGTATAAACTATCTGATCATTACAACCTGGGTGTCTAAGTGATATTTTCCTATCATGGAAAAATATCCTAGCATCATATTTACTTGACCAATCCTTCCCAAGGATAATCCCAATCCCACAAAATCAAATACATGCAAACAGCAATCAAAAGTATGACCTAGCAAATCAAACTCTACATAGTCACACCTCATCCCAAATGTCGCATACCCTCCTATTGGATTTGCAACTCTTAAGGAATAACTAAATATGAGGGTACTAGGTTAAGCTTATCTACCAAACATCGAGAAATAAAAGAATGTGATTCACCAGTATCAAATAAAACGCTAACAGACATACCATGTATCTGTAGCGAGCCTCCCAAAACAGCCTTCCCTTTCTCCTGCACAACTGGCCTTGAAGTTGCGGGCTCCAATGCATAAACTTGCCCCTTACCTTCTTTAACAGGTTCTTTGCATTGGTTCTTATAATGGCTGATCTGATCACAATTAAAGCATCGGATGTTCTTCTTCCCAATCACCTCCTTTCCTTTCTCTTTTCCTTTTCCAGTACGACACTCATTAGCATAGTGTCCTTTCTTATCACATTTATAACAAACCACCTCAGCTTTTCCTTTCTTTTGTGCTCCTCCCTTCTGAGCATTCTTCTTATGGAAAAACTTTCTTTTCTAGCCTTGTCCCACCTGGACCTCCTTCATTTTCTTCTTCAAATAAGCTAATGCTTCTTCCTGCCTTAGCGCCATTTCTACCACTATATCACTTGGATCTCTTAAGTGCGGCAAGGTCGCACTTATCAACTCTGGCCTCAAGCCTCTTATAAACTTCTCATTCCTCCTGATCACTGTTGACCAGATTTTTTTATATGTGTCCCATATTTAACTAGACATAGATTTTCACAAATAAATTGTCCAATGCTAATTATTGGGTTCTTTTCACAAATGCATACCCGTACCAGGCCAACTCTTCAAATTTTCTTGCATATTCTAAACGGACATCTCTCCTTGCTCCAGTTCAGCGAACTTCCTAACCAACGCCGACTCCGCCATCACAGACATAAACCTTCCTTGAAACCTTCTCCTAAACTCCGCCCAAGTCATGGTTTCCTCATCAACACCAGCTACAACAGTATTCCACCAAAATAGAGCATCTCCTTGAAGCTGTCTTGAAGCTAATCTCCTCTTCTACTCGTCATTCAATCCTAAGTCAACAAAGATTCTCTCACAATGCAGCAGCCAACTTTCCACCCCAATCGCATCTTCAATTCCAATGAACGACTTTCCTCCAAGCCTGATATAGTCTATGCTCAAGTTAGCATACTGGTTGACCATCGGAGCTTCCTGAACTCCACCTCCAGCAGCATTTTCTCCGACAACTCCAGCTACAATTCCAACTAGCATCATGTTTACAAAGAACTGATACATGGCTCTCATGTCCACTTAGGGAACCCCAGTACCAACATTTTCAGCTTGAGCCTGACCTAGACCTCTCCTAGCATTTGGTCAGGCATTTCCATTAGTGGTGGTTCTCTCTCCTCCAAGGTTAACTCTGCCTTTTCTTCCTTCCATATCTGTATTCAAGCCTCGTGAGATACAAATGAATAGCCTAACTAAGATAGGAATCTAGAGATATAGCATATACTTATATATAGCAAATACAAGTACGTTACTATAGCGTTATCCCATACCCCGATCTTAACTTTAATTACTAAGGATTATGTTTTCAAAAACCTTCTTTTAAGTTAAAGTGTTTCATAAACCATGCTCTGATACCAAACTATAACATCCCCTATCTAGAGACCCAAAACTAAGCGCTACAGATGCTGTAGTCATCTATAGTATTAGCTTCCGGCGACTAAGTACGGCTATGTTAATGGTATCTATAATATCAGAAGTACTTGAATATGAAACAAAACACAGATTTCAAAACAACTTTTACTTCATTACATTTAAAACAGATGTTCCATATTCAACTTACATAATCCCAATACGTTCCCAGGCACAGATAAAATAAACTTATTGCAAAATATGCCAAGAGCAGTATATGAAGATACCCACTTGGATGATCGGAGTCATAGAGTCATAATAGACTTAATACAAAACACAACGGAAATACATCAAAACATAAAAAAAGAACTGCAACTCCTAAATAGCTATCTGTTTCCCTCCTGTAAGCCTCTGGTAGCCTTATTTGTCATCCTACTAAAACCTGAAAAGACTTTAACCCCTCAGCCTACTCAAATTAATTTTGAGCACCCGAGAGTTTAAGGGAAAATCGAGTTAGACATAAAGCCTGTTGTGAATAATATTATACATCCTGGTTTAATATGTTAAGTGAGATCATGCTGCTTAGCGGAACGGGTTTCCCCTCACTAACATCCTTTTAAAACATATTTTTGCAAAACCTTTTCCTACAACCAAAACTGGTTAAATACTGTAAAGCAATTCACTATGTAAACATACATAAATATCAGGTAATAATGAACTATCTGTTCAAACACATAAGTTTTTTTTGGATAACTTTTAACCTTTGGCTGACTCGGACTTACCAGACAATATAATCAAAATTAATCTAACACCAGTTAGCTATTCTTCTTCTAGACTATCTATCCTTAACTATCTGTTAAATACTTCACTTCTGGACGGTCTGTCCCTAACTTAATCATCTCCCGGGTCTTTCTGATCCTAATGGTTTTTCGGGCTCACCAATAACATATCTGTATACAACATATATTCCTTTCCGTGTGTAATTGATGCAGCAGCGGAATAACAAAATGATGATTCTGTGAAAGTAGCAATCGATGGAATGAAGAATACTGAATGGCCCAAATTCGTTGATCCGAAGATGTCGAATTCTAGCTATCCCAAACACGTTGATCGCGCACGATACCGTGTTTAAAGATCTACGATTCTTGTAAGTTGATCTAGCGCACTAGATACCGTGAATCGGCTTCAGCAGTCGTTGAATCGAGAGCACTCGATTAACCGAAAGTGGAGACAGGAGATCACACTCAACTACCAATTTAGTGAAAGCACAAAGCTAACAAACAAAAGTTTTTATTCAAATCAACTAAACTATTACAAATGGCATCACTCGCATATTTATAGGCTTACAAATCACACAACTTAAATCTGGACAACACCTAGGTCGTTCACGACCTAAACATCACGACCTAAAACAGACGACCTAAAACAAACAGTACACGACTTAAAGAAAAGAACATTAAGTACAATACAATACAACACATAGGTCGGCAACGACCTAACAATACAACCCACGCGACTTAACAACAAATGTGACCTAAAAACAAAGCGACTTAAGAGATAGCGGCTCAACAAATCCAAGCGGCATAAGCTTCAGCGACTTAAGCTTTGTACGCGACCTAAAACAGAGCTTCATAACAATCTTCCTGCGACCTATCACTTGAGCGACCTATCGAAACTGCATGTGAGTTAGGTCGTTCGCGACTTAAAGGAGCGGCCTGTGAGTTAGGTTGTTCGCGACCTAAAAAAGCGGTAGGTCGTTCACGACTTAAAGAAGCGGCATGTAAGTTAGGTCGTTCGCGACCTAAAGAAGTGGCATGTGAGTTAGGTCGTTTGCACCCTCCTTCAGCGACCTTAGGCTTAGGTCGTACACGACCTAAATCTGCTTTACTTTGCAATGCATGGTTAGGTCGCAGATCCTTAACTCGCAACCCGTTAGGTCGTTCTCGACTCAAGAATTGGTTAGGTCGCTCGCGACCTAACACTTCACCATTCTGGGCTGCATCATCCTCCCCTGGTTCGAAAAAATTCATCCTCGAATTTGCACCTTCCTCTTCCACAACAAGCTCATCCCCATGATACGGTATAAGATGTTTAACATTAAACACGTCAGAAGTGTACACATCCTCCGGCAGCTTCAACTTATAAGCATTTTCATTGATCCGTTTCACAATCGTTACAGGACCAATCTTTCGTGCTTTAAGTTTATTGTATGCTCCCACTGGAAAACGATCTTTTGTTAACACAGCATATACTAAATCTCCTTCATTAAATTCGACGCTTCTTCGCTTCAAATCTGCAGATCGTTTATACTTTTCATTCGCTTTCTCCAATCGTTCCTGAATGATTTTATGACATTCTGCCAATCCATCAACAAAATCAACAGCCCGTTTAACAATTCCCTTTGGTTGTGGTACTATTGTCAAATCCAACGGCCCTTTTGGTACACTTGAATAAACAATCTGGAATGGACTGAACCCAGTACTTCGATTGACTACATGATTATGTGCAAACTCTGCTTGACATAACTTCATATCCCAGCTTTTCAAGTTATCTTTCACGAGACATCTCAATAAGTTCCCCAACGATCTGTTAACCACCTCTGTTTGCCCATCAGATTGCGGATGATAGGCACTACTAAAATTTAACTTCGTTCCAACCATCTTCCACAAACTTAACCAAAAATGGCTTAGAAATCTAGTATCCCGATCTGAAACAATAGATTCAGGTAGCCCATGCAATCGATATACTTCTTTAAAGAATAACTCAGCGACACGGACGGCATCAGCTGTCTTCTTACAAGCGATAAAATGTGCCATCTTCGAAAACCGGTCCACTACAACATATATCGAATCATTCCCCCTCTGAGTTCTCGGTAATCCCAAAATAAAATCCATACTGATATCAACCCATGGTCTATCCGGCACGGGTAACGGCATATACAATCCCGCATTTGTCGCTGTCCCTTTGGAAATTTGGAAAATATGACATCTCTCCACAAACCTCCCAACTTCCCGTTTCAACGAAGGCCAATAATAAGATTGAGAAATCAATTGCAAAGTACGATCTCGGCCCACATGACCTTCCTCATGCAACTCCTTTACAATCTTCATACGTAAGCTGCACTCCGGTATACATAATCGATTTCCCTTAAAAAGAAAACCATCCACCAATACAAACTCATCCGTCTTTCCCTCCTCGACTTTATCTACACACTTCGCAAAGTAAGGATCATCAACAAACATTTCTGGCAACGCATCAAACCCTGTCATTTCAACTTTCATTGTAGTCAGCAAATGATTCCTTCAACTCAATGCATCCGCCACTCTATTCGTAATTCCCGATTTATGCTTCACCACAAATGTAAATTGTTGTAAGTATGCAATCCACGAAGCATGCCTTGTCGCAATCTTGTCCTGTCCCTGCATATGCTTCAACGCTTCATGATCAGTATATAAAAAAAATTCTTTATGAAACAAGTAATGCCTCCAATGTTTCACAGCTTGCACAATAGCATAAAATTCCACATCATAAGTATTATATCTCATCTTTGCTCCTGATAACTTCTCACTGAAATATGCAATAGGACGTCCCTTCTGACTTAACACCCCTCCAATTCCAACCTTCGATGCATCAGTATGCAATTCAAACAACAACTGAAAATATGGTAATACTAGAATTGGTGCTGTCGTCAATAGTTCCTTGATTCTCTCAAAGGCAAATCCTGCTTCCTCCGACCATGAATATTGCTTCCCTTTCATACAATCAGTAACTGGTGCCATCATGCTACTGAAGTGTGGAATGAACCTTCAGTAGAATGACGCCAAACCATGAAAGCTTCTAACTTCTGTAATCGTCTTGGGTTGTGGCCAATTTCTGATTGCTTCAACTTTATTCTGATCCACCTGTATGCCTCCTCTCGATATAACATACCCCAAAAATAAAACATTATGCGTCATGAACACGCATTTCTTCGTTGCGGCATAAAATTGTTCCTGTCGCAGTACCATTAACACTTCTCTCAGATGTTGCAAGTGTTCTTCTGGACTTCCACTATATATCAGTATATCATCAAAATACACCACCACAAACTTCCCAATAAAAGGTCTAAAGATTTGATTCATCACCCGCATAAATGTACTCGGTGCATTCGAAAGACCAAACGGCATAACCAGCCATTCGTACAACCCTTCACGTGTTTTGAACGCTGTTTTCCATTCATCCCCTGGTTTGATTCGAATTTGATGATAACCGCTTTTCAAATCAATCTTCGAAAAGATAGTCGTCCCGCTCAACTGATCCAACAAATCATCAAGTCTCGGCATTGGAAATCTGTATCTCACAGTAATCTTATTGAGTGCCCTGCTATCCGTACACATCCTCCACGTTCCATCCTTCTTCGGTACTAACAATGCCGTCACAGCACATGGACTTAAACTTTCCTGCACCCGCCCCTGTTCAAGCAACTCTTCCACTTGCCTTCTCAGCTCCTCATGTTCTTTTGGACTCATTCTGTAGTGTGGTCTATGAGGTAACACAGCTCCTGGAACAAGATCAATTTGATGTTGAATGTCCCTCAACGGTGGTAACTCCATTGGCAATTCTTCAGGAAATACATCGTCAAATTCTTCCAGCACTGGATTTACTTCTTCAGGGATCTCAACCACTTCATGACTCTCACGTCCAATCAACAAGAATACTTCAGGCTCCTCTTCTACCTCCTTAACAAACTCTTTCAATGATAACAAAGTTTTCAACTCTTCAATCTCCTCCAACTTGTTTTCTTCGTGTTGTCGCTTCTTAGGAATTAAAGTAATCTTTGTACCCTCAAACATGAAACTGTAACTATTAGCACGTCCATCATGTTGCACAGCCCTATCATACTGCCATGGTCTCCCCAACAACAGATGGCATACATCCATGTCTACAACATCACACCAAATTTCATCTTTGTATTTCTTCCCAATTGAAAAATTAACACAAGCTCTTTGTCCAACTTTCACCTCCCCACCTTTCCTCAACCAAGCTAACTTGTAAGGTTTCGGATGTTTCTCTGTCTTCAATGATAATTTCCTCACAGCTTCTGTAGAAATAATATTGTCACAGCTTCCCGCATCAATAACAAACTTGCAAACCCTGCCCAAGATAGTGCACGTTGATTGAAAGATGTTACTCCTCAACCAGTTAGTTTCCTCCTCCTGTTTTGGTGTTAAACATGACCTCTTCATCATCAATGAATACCCTTCATCTCCCGACACATTTTCTTCCTCCTCATCATGTAGTGAATTAGAACATTCAGCTTCTACCTCATCTTCCTCTGCCTCAGCAATCATCGTTCGCTTCTTTGGCTTAGTACATTCATTGCTTTTGTGACCCACTTCCTGGCAATTATAGCATTTGAAATTGGGGTTGACTTTTGGTTTAGCCACTTCATGAACAACCGGCTTACTCGATGCTTTAGGAACATTCGAACTACTACCCGCTCCTTTGTTTTGCCCTGTAAAACTCGGAAACACACCTCCCCCACGTCTTCCTTGTTTCTCCCAAGCCAACGCCTTTTGATGTGCTTCTGCCACAGATCTAGGGTCGAACATGTTCACCATATCCTGGATCTGCGTTCTAAGTCCACCCACAAATCTAGCGGTCAATTGTTCTTCTGTTTCCATAATGTCATTTCGAGCAATTAACTGGTAGAACTCATCTGCATAATCAGTAACTGCTTTCGTCCCCTGCCTCAGGTTTTGTAATCTCTGATACATTAATGATTGGTAATTGTAGGGTAAGAAAGTAGCTTTCATTAATTTCTTCATCTTTTCCCAAGCAACAATCCTTGACTTCCCCATCCGTTCTCTAGTAAGTTTGGTTTGCTGCCACCATGCCATAGCTCTCCCCCTCAACCTAGTAGCAACCAACTTCACTTTACGATCCTCCGGAACCTCCTTGAAGTCAAATATTTCCTCCACATAAGCTAACCAATCAAGAAATTCCTCGGCTTGCATACCTCCCTTGAATTCCGGTATTTCAGTCTTCATCCCAGACTCCCACTTGTGATCATACTCCAACTGATTTCTCCCTTGACCTCGTCCTCGTCCATGAACACTACCACCATCAAACTCTACCTCGAAATCTGATGTATATCGATGTCGATCCTCACCACCAACATCTCTACTACCATCGTGTCTTCCACCAACATCCCTTCTATCTACATTCCTCCGATCACGATCATTCACATTTCTATCTCGACTTCGATCATCATCATTTCTATAACAGTCTCGACTAACACTTCTATGATCATTATCAACACTTCTCTCTCGATTGGAATGTGGTGAAACTCTACTTCCTCCATGGTTTGATTCAGGTGAAACCCTTCTCCGATTTTGATTCATCTCCAACATCATCTTCTCTAATTGACCAATCCCTTCGTTAAGCTTCTCACTAAAGTTTTCGTTTATTCTTTGCTCCATCTCATCAGCTTCTTCCCTTCTATACAAAGCTTCTACATTCTGATGGCGATAAGCTCTTCTCGGCGGCATGATTTGAAATGTCACAAATACTTCATTTCTCGGCTTTGAACTTTCAAAATGATATCAAATGAGGTACGGTCCTCAACTTCCAACACTTTGGCGTGCAAATCTTCCACGGCCAAATTCAAACACCTTTCTTCTTTCGATCCAAAATGATATGGATCAAAATCTTCACTCTTGTTGCGACTTTGTGATGAACGCGATGAACAATCAACTTCTCCAAATGATGTTCGGCTTCAATTAACTTCTCAAACTCTTCGATAGAATATTGGCTCCAAGACTCGGCTTAGCTATGATTGGCTAAGTCTAGCTCTGATACCAAATGATGCAGCAGTGGAATAACAAAATGATGATTCTGTGAAAGTAGCAATCGATGGAATGAAGAATACTGAATGGCCCAAATTCGTTGATCTGAAGATGGCGAATTCTAGCTATCCCAAACACGTTGATCGCGCACGATACCGTGTTTAAAGATCTACAATTTTTGTACGTTGATCTAGCGCACTAGATACCGTGAATCGGCTTCAGCAGTCGTTGAATCGAGCGCACTCGATTAACCGAAAGTGGAGATAGGAGATCACACTCAACTACCAATTTAGTGAAAGCACAAAGCTAACAAACAAAAGTTTTTATTCAAATCAACTAAACTATTACAAATGGCATCACTCGCCTATTTATAGGCTTACAAATCACACAACATAAATCTGGACAACACCTAGGTCGTTCACGACCTAAACATCACGACCTAAAACAGACGACCTAAAACAAACAGTACACGACTTAAAGAAAAGAACATTAAGTACAATACAATACAACACATAGGTCGGCAACGACCTAACAATACAACCCACGCGACTTAACAACAAATGCGACCTAAAAACAAAGCGACTTAAGAGATAGCGGCTCAACAAATCCAGGCGGCATAAGCTTCAGCGACTTAAGTTTTGTACGCGACCTAAAGTTTCGCGACCTAAAACAGAGCTTCATAACAATCTTCCTGCGACCTATCACTTGAGCGACTTATCGAAACTTGAACATGAGTTAGGTCGTTCGTGACTTAAAGGAGCGGCCTGTGAGTTAGGTCGTTCGCGACCTAAAGAAGCGGTAGGTCGTTCACGACTTAAAGAAGCGGCATGTAAGTTAGGTCGTTTGCGACCTAAAGAAGCGGCATGTGAGTTAGGTCGTTTGCACCCTCCTTCAGCAACCTTGGGCTTAGGTCGTACACGACCTAAATTTGCTTTACTTTGCACTGCATGGTTAGGTCGTAGATCCTTAACTCGCGACCCGTTAGGTCGTTCTCGACTCAAGAATTGGTTAGGTCGCTCGCGACCTAACACTTCACCATTCTGGGCTGCATCAGTAATCATAATTTTAGTCTACCTATGACCAAGCCCTACACACTAGAATTTTGGACAACAATTAGCTGGGGCTAATAGCTAATGTATAGGGTGCGACCCTATACCAGTCCCAACTGGTATTCTAATATCTGAGTCATTTTCACTTAGGGATCCCCTCCCATAATTTTCCTTGAAAACATTTTCAAAATGATTTAAAACTTTAAATCAAACTTACATAAGGAAATTACATATTCTTTATGCTTTACTCAAAATCATATTGCCATGTTATATATATATATATATATATATCTTCTTTACTCAAACTTTAGTTGATGAAAACATTTAACTATTTGAAAGTACCCCTTTCTAATCTTTTGAAAGCATCTCTTTCGAAAACAAGTAAAACCCTTTAATTGTCTAGGCTAAGAGGCCAAAACCTTACCTTTCGAAACCTTTTGAAACCATTGAAATCATTTCTTTCGAAAGAAATTAAACTTTAGACATCCTACTTTAAAAACAACTTAAAACATTGCTTTAGAAAACCTTCCATTTAAACCTTCCAAAGCTATTCAAAGTAAACCTTTCGAAATCATTGAACTCACACCTTTCGAAACCACTGAACTCAAACCTTTCGAAACCATTGAACTAAAACCTTTCAAGATCATTGAACTCAAACCTTTCAAAACCATTGAACTAAAACCTTTCGAAACCACTGAACTAAAACCTTTCGAAACCATTGAACTCAAACCTTTCAAAACCACTGAACTAAAACCTTTCAAAAACTTGCTGGGTTCAGTTTAAAACATGTGAAAAATCTTCTTTTAAAACCTTTCAACTTCACTGGAAGCAACCTTTCGACTTTGTCGAAAGCTCTGCTTCGAAAGCTTTAAAACGTATCATTTAAAACAATAGACCTCTTCCTTTAAAATAACTCCTTCGAAAGGTTGGCTTGTACTTCCATTAGAAAAACAAGGTAAAGAATCTAAGTCGAAATCTTTCTTTCGAAAGCATGGAGAAGCGGCTAGTTTTAAAAATAGGTAACCCTTTCGACTTCGTCGAATGGTTCAAAACAAAACAATGATAAAGCGACAGCAACCTTTCGACCTTTTTGAAATGATTAAAACCTTTATTTTACATGTTTCACCTGTTCGAAAGCAACCAAGTCAAAAGCTCTTATTCAAAGTAAAGCAAATGATTCATTTAGTTTATAAACAAACATACTCTAACCTCTTTGGCAACCAACCTTTCAACGAAGAACCCTTCGACCTTGTCCAATTTATTATGTACCAAGCAACTTGATACCATATGCATTGGTTTGACTTTGTCGAAAGCTTCATACCTTTCGACCTTGTCGGAAGATCTGGGTCGGAAGGTTTGATACCAAAATGGTTGAAACATGCTAAAAGCATGATTTTCTTGTTTTTAACTTAAAAAGGATAGATTTTCAACTAACCTGCCTTTGTTTGTCAAAATCGTATTGGTTAACAAATGTTTTTCAGAAATGTACTACAACTAATTTCAGAAATAAATAATAATTTTATTTTATAAAATGCCCCTTCTCCTTAATTAAATATGTAAAACATTTAAGTCCCATACCTTAAATAATTTTATAAATTCATCAAAACACTTAGGAAAAATCTGGAAAAATTCCAGAAAATCTATTTTAATATGTTTTCCAAAATATAAAAATTTCAAGCCCAAATAATTATTATATTAGCTGTAAATAATTTATAACCCAATAAATCATTTTCTTCACTAGAAAATTAATATAAAATCCACATAAATTCATAAAATTATGAAAATTGGAACCCTTCTTTAAAATATCATTTCTGACCCATATTTAAATTTTCAAGGCATTTGGATGTCATTTAATATGGTTTTCATGTCAAACGTATCATAAAAACTAACATGAACATATATAATTCATCAACAAGCTTATATATAACTTTAATCATAAAAAATATGACATAAACTTTCAAAGTCATTTCAAATCTAATCTTAAAACCAAAAACCATAAGAAAATGGGATGTAGTAATTATTCACCTTAGCTTTGAGATTAAAATATGTGAGATTTGATGTTGAATTAGTTGATTATCTTCCTTCTCTTGAATCCTAGCTTTAATCTTTCCTTGTGAACAATAATGTTGGCCAGCCTTAAGAGTTTTTTAGTTTGGTAAAATGAGAATGAATGTGAGTTTCAATTCCTAAGGGTTTAGGGTATAAGCCTTTCCTATTCCCCATAATGCCCTTACTCATTTCCTAACTCACTAGTTTACGTTTTCTCATTTTAATTTACACATTAGCGTCGCACGGCTATCATTCATTTAATCAAATCTCAACCTATTAATCTTGACATTATTTTATTTTATTTAAATAATTAAATATCCTAAATAATGTTATGAAAATATGGGGTGTTACTGGTGCGATGTATGACATTGTCGTAGTTGATTACTTCACCAAATAAGCCAAGGCAGAGCCATTAGCCACAATTGCCATGAAGAAAGTAATCAATTTTTTCATCAGAAATATCCTTTGCCATTTTGGGGTCCTAAAGACGATTATCTCCAACAATGGTACCAAAGTTGACAGTGTCGAGTTTAAAGATTTCTATCATAGGCAGCGTATTGAGAAAAGGTTTGTCGTAGTAGTGCACCCTTAGGTGAATGGATAGGTCAAAGCAGTGAATACGATTATTAAGTCCATTCTAAAGAAATGGTTGGAGAAGGCTAAAGGAAAATAGACCGATTAATTACCATCAGCAGTTTGGGCTTATCGAATAACACATAAGTTAGCGACTAGCCATTCTCCATTCGCTCTAGCTTACGGATCAAAGGCTATGATCCCAGTTGAACTTAAAGTACCTTCTCATCGCATGACATATTATAACCCACAAACGAACGAGGAACTCTTACTAGAGTCTCTCAATATTATCGATGAGAAGCGTGATGAAGCTGAGTTGAGAGCAACAACTCATCGAAATCGAGCTGTTGACATTACAACACCAAAGTCAGAACTTTGACCTTTGAAATTGGCAATCTTGTTCTTAAATGGATCTTTCCTGGCCATGGGAACTTGGGATCGATTTGGCAAGGTCCATACAAAATAAAGCAAAAGCTTAGAGATGACACGTTCAAACTAGCAATTGTGGATGGGATCTCACTTCCTTGGGTGTGGAATAGCAGACACTTGTGAGCTATTTCACTTGAATGTAAATTTGCAGATATTCCCTATGTAACTAAATAGAATTTGTCATTTCTGATGTTTTATAAAAGAGATGACTTCCAAAAATCATAAATCTATCTGTACCCAATTTAACATTGCAAATGGTGTTATATTTCAATAAGCTTGCATGTGAAAATTGCAGGTGTGCAAGTGCCCAGAGATTGGTGCCAATTAAACTTTTGTAGTCCATGATTGAACGCACAAATTTCAATCACATTTGACAGCTTGAGATAGGTGCCGAACAACTCCTCCAACCCTTTACTTAGGGCTAGGAGTATAGATATACCTAATTCAAAGGTTGAATGAGATAGTTCGCCTTCATCGCTCATGCCCCGAGTCTGGTAGAGCGCACACATATTGCTTTAGAGTAGGCAAGATAAAAGGTCTACGCCCAGAGATATGCAGGATCTCACTTACAAACTTCGATTGATAACCGCTATGGTAAGTGGTTAACCCTGATCGAAGATAAATGTCCTAGAAAAGGATATTCAAACTCTTATGCTAAATGGTTAACTCTAATCAACGCCTAGAGTTTGGCATGGTCAAGAATGTCCGAAGGGACATCCAAAGATGAACTACTTTAACTAATACCCAGTGTTGAATTCAATCATATCACAGATGATGTGGTTTAACTAAACACTTAAGGATTTAACGGGTTGATAACCTACCATGATGTTAATAATGAGAAATGGATCGCCAAAGCATTGAATGTAAAGCGCATTTCTCAATCACTTAAGCAAATTCACACAAGACTTGAACAAAATGAAAAGCCTTTTTATTCACATCCCAAAATAACTACAAGTGTTATTGATATACAACAAAAGCAGAAATGGGGCCGAATCCACATAACACTAGCCGAAAAGAAAAAGACCAAAAATCGCCTAAGGACTACTAAATAGCAAAAACATAAATAGAATAAGAGATCACTTATTTTTATGCTTTTTTCCTTTCTTTTCATCATCAGAGGACTGTCCACCTCCTTTTGCTTTGATATTCCTTTTGCTTCATCGCACTCCACTTCTTTGGCCCTTTACTGGAGTGCTTTGTAATGAAGTGGCAGATACACTCTAAGTGCCTCCGGCCATAGGAAGCGTAGTTGGGATGAAAATAGAATCGATGGGCGAAGAACCATAAAACTAAATTAGAATGGTGTCAATCGGCTCTTGCTTGATCTTGATGACATCTAGAGCCCGTTGATCACGAATCTCTTGCAAGGTGGGCCCTGTGACCGGCCCCGAAGTCACCATCATCAAAACATCTTCATCAATCTGAATCTCCTGAAACTCGCTGGTCCCTTCTTCATCCAGAGCTTGGATCTTCTATGCGTCGGGACCGAGGGCATCACCAATTGGAATGGTTAGGATCGTCCCAGAGGTAGTTACGACCGTTGAGTCGGTCATCGTCGCTGCTGGCCGTAGTTGGGAACTCTCTTTGGGAAGACCTGAGGTTTCAGGCTAACCTGATATTTGAGAAAGATGAAATGAAAGATTAGCAACATCGACTGGCGTCATATGTGACCTTTCAAATATTGGGGAAGTCAACGATATACCTCCACCAGATTAAGGCTCAGTGGGGCTAGGTATACCATCCGAGTTTCCTTCTTAGAGAGGAGATAACATGATGGGTTTGTGAAGCTATGACAGATCTGGGTTATATTCAGATTCTGATGGATTGACGGGCATGGTTGGAGGACCTGAGGTAAGACCTATAATGGTGTCCTGAGGAGTAGTACCGGAACCTTCGGCTTGATCTTTTTGAAATTTAGCAGCTGGCTCCGGATGTAAGATTCGCTCACCCTCTCTAAGTGCTTCGATTTCATCTACACTCGGGATCTCTTTCTCTAACTCAACTAAATCCACATCACCTCCTTCTGGCTGCTTTTGCTCATCCTCGACCAACTTCTCCCATGCCATTGCTAAAGTATGAGGATAAGGTTTACCTTACCATGCCAAGTCTCAGAATTTTAGTATGTTGACGTTATAATTGGTGATGAGCGGATCAAAGCTATCTTTAACTTGTCTCTCTACAGAGGCCACCGATTCATCCACTCCTTTTTCTTTATCCAATGCGTCATCTCTTTCTCTATGTGAAACATCCCTCTCTTCACATGCATCAAGTAACTAATTACACTAATTATGAGTGGTCTGGAGAGCTTCATCCTTTTCTTTCTTCTCTTTTCCTAGTTGTGCCTTTATTTCTTTTACCACTTCAACCAAATCATAATTTTTGTGGTAAATGGACTCCACTTTGATCACGTGGTTCCTTCTTTCTTGCTCGATTGTGTCATGTAGCCTTTTGACCTTTTGATCAGCATCTTCTTTTGCCTTCTTTAACTCGACAACCACTTGGTCGAGACTAGCAATATTCACATCATTCTAATCATCTATCAGTTTCGTTCCCACAATCTTAGCATCCAGATTCTCAGAATATTCAGAAATTACCTCAGCTAATCTCCTTCAGGTAAAGTACTGGTTGTACATGTCATCAACATATGCTATCGTCTTACCCTTGATGTCGAAGGGGATATCCTTCTGATTGGGAACAAATCTACAAGCTTTGAAGTTGATCTTCGAAAAATGGCATTGCAATTCGACAATCTGATGATTTGAAGCAATTGGACACTGTTTTTCTATAACAGTCTGTTCCACTAACTTCTCAGTATGTGCTTTATCATGTCTGTATTGAGAAGGATCAGATACAGTGGATTGCGTTGGGCATTGAGATTGTTGAGAAGTATGGGACGGTGTTGGTTGTTTAGCAGGGAGAGAAGCATAAGACATGTCGTCACATGGTTGATTGTCTTAGCAACTAGAATGCCTCTCTGAACTCCTAGATAGGGGAGATCTGGATCTAGAAAGATGCCGAGAAGATGAATCTTGATGCATATAGTCTTTCTCTCTGCCCTCGCGACCACGGCTTGAACATCGACTAGAATCAGATTTATAACTGGACTTATGAGGTCATGAAGTTGGTTTGCATCTGGGTTGGTATCTCATCTTCTTGTGAAAGTCCTCGTATAGTTCACATCGATCCATCGAATCTGCAAATGAAACAAGCACAAGTCAGCCTTGACAGACGTGACACAAACTGATCAAGGTGTATGCATGCATGTGCGTATATGTGCACCAGTGTCCTAGTGTCCCCTCGATGGACCATGGGTTCTAATTATGCTAAAAGGAGTGATCTCTCTGCTTTGGTTGAAGGCACATCTACGGTGAAGCAGATTGGAGATCTGACTTCCTAAGACTTATGTTGGCGAGGCTATATGGCTCGATTACATCAGGAATCAGCCCAAGATTAACGAAAAGATCTTCCAAAGTTTTTACGTGAGTCTCAAATGTAGATGTAGCTCGTGGAGGCAGAATCAGAGTTTTCTTTGTGAGAAGCTTGATTTTAAGGCTTTTTCTCTGAAGAGGTTGCTGATCGTCGTCATAGTCATCTTCCTCGTCATGTTCTCCTGCTCCTTCCTCTCCACCTCTGATTTCACGTTCTTCGATATGCTCCTGTACATCATCGGTCCCGATCAATGGACTTTGAACTAGGGGCACCGACAAGTGATCTCCCTCGCCTTCATACGAAATGTCATCCTCACCAATATCACTGTCCTCCGGAATAGCACCGACACTGCAGTCAAATTCTAACAAGTTATATAAATGAAGGTTATCATCACTAAGTAGCACTTTGGCCTCCTTTTCTTCTTTCGATAGTGTATGAAGCCGATGAACAGCCTCAACCAAAGATGGATTTGTGGGCCTACGTTGTACATCTGTAAAGAGTGGAAAAGACGTTCAAAGATAGCCAAGACATAAACTTGGAGTCGTTAGATAAAAATTAGAATAGAGCTTACGTGGAGATAACCATCGCTGAGCGAATCCAAGAGAACGGTGAACAAAGAAGAATTCCTCCTTGAAATAGCTCAATTTATTCCAAGTGCCGACAATGATCCAACGAACTCTGGAAGGCTCTAGAAAGAGGAGGGAAGGACTTCCCTTATGACACTTAAAGCTGAATAAATATCGGATCTCTTGATTGTTAGGCACTCGATTGAAATGATGAGCAAATATAATGAACAGGTTGTGGAGGAAGGCTTAGCTGCTCGAATGAAGCTGTGCAGGAGCCATTCGCATGAAATGTAAAACTTGTTGAATGAACTGGTTAAATGGCGGGACACATCCTACCAGACACATATATTTATTGCATGCTATATATTCATCTAGCGGATGATGTGCTCTTTGATGGCGTGTCGGAACTAACACATTTTCAAATGGGATCCTATGCTTTTCGCAAATTCTCCTAAGAGACCCTTCTTCGATTTCGGAAGTAAGAGAATACACAAGATCGTCTAGTATGATTACATCTTTAAGAGTATCAAGGGAAGATTCAACTTCTGGACCTGGACATTCTACGGGCTCAACTGGGATTTCAGGAACTGGGATTTCAGGAACTGGTTGTTCTACTTGTGGGTTTTTTGGTTGAATTACTGGTTGCATCAGAGTTTGTTGTGCCAACGGAACCATAGTCAAGCTTGACTAAGTATTTATTTCACTATATCTGACAGTTGATAGACCGCAGCTTGAGCGGAGAGATGCTCGGAACTTCTATTAGTCATAACTATCAAAACCCAACACATAAGAAATGTGAGATTACTTAAAAGTAATGCCCCGTGTTTAAAATGCAAGCCTAGTGCAGTGTCGTGTAGTGCAGATTTTTCGATATCGTATAGCATCTGATTTAAGAGTTTGGAATTTACCAAAGTGACGTCATCGTTGACCGTCCCAACGTCTTCAAGTTAAAAGTAATGTGTTCAAGATGTCACAAACTTGAGAGATTTCATTATAAAGTTTTGATTCTAAGTGGGTATGCTTGGGTTTCCCTAAATTGAACAAAGTAGAAAATCCCAAGGGCGGGATGGTGATGAACGATAGCCCTTAAGGAGATTCCAGCATTAATAACTTAAACCCAATTCCCATGCATGACCATTCGTCCTTGAAGCATCCCAACCACGGTGACATTCATCTTTACCATCTCCACCTACCTATGTATTCTAAGGAATCGATCCAATAGTCTTGTTCAAGTTTCAAAGCTCAAGTCCAAGGATTGAGCCAACATGAATTGGTTCTTAGCTTATGGGGTTCATTCAATGGTCAAGATTGATCGAAAGGTGGTGGTGATGGTGGGAATAATGGAGAACAATGGAGTTAGTTCTAGTGGTGGACGGCGGCAATTCAAGTCTAGCGTGGAAGCTTTAATGGAAGACCTTGAGTTTTTAATTCGCTGGCAGCTAAAGTGAAGAGAAAGATGGGAGCGGCCTGAGTATATAGGCTATAATCTAGAAAATTTGGCAGACAACTCGCCTATTTCTAAGGCTATGGATCAATACCGACTATGCCTTTGGATCTGTACTGATTGATCAACGATCAAGGATGACAAATGAAAAGTGAAAATATAAACATGTATGCATACAGATATGTATATATTCGGTGTTTCACAGGAGCCAATGTTTGTATGGAGCCAAGGCATGATGGAAAATCAATGCGCTTGCGTATGTACCTGCTTGATACTCAGTAAATGAAATCGAACAAAAGCACGTTCAAACCTAAAAGATCCAAGAAAGGAATCAGTTCAAAATTATCAAGCATAGAATGGCAAATCATGAAAGCATATTATGGTTTTTATAACGCTAAATGCTAGCAAAGCGTCACGACGAATGGTTATAGACACAGTACTTCACCAGAAAAGGTCCAAAGAAGGATAACAACTATTTGAAGTATGGATTGGAGTTCGATATGGCAACCTTAACTTATCTCGATTCAAAGTACATCGTGTTTGCAATAAGATGCACTTTAGGGGGGCAAGTGTATCTAGCCTTTTGACCAGGCAGTATATAGACTGATTTAATAAACAGAATTCGAAAGCTATCGAAGCACGAGGCCTAAAGGGATAACTATAGAATCCAGAAACCAAGTACAACTAAGATCCAAAGGTATAAACAAGGCCAATCCAAATGTTTGAAGACGTGATCCACCAATCTGATGGATCGGTACCGATCCATAGGATCTCCTCAAAAATGCCCCATTTTCATCATGCCACTTAATCTGGATGCCAGGAGCCCATTCCTAACTTTATAGATCGATTGCACACTATTTACTACTGAACATCTCTAATGCAAGAACTAGAAACTTAGCTTCTTCATCGATCCATCTCAATGGTCAAGGAACAAGCTCATAACAATGCAAACGAATCAAGAAATATAAAGCTAACAATATATTGGTCCATCCCAAGATGGTCAAAACAATCCATGACCAAGTTTTATGGATCGGTACCGATCCATAGCCATGAATTGGTACCGACCGATCCATATTGCAGAGTTGGCTGCATCTTCTCTTGAGCAACTACCGAAAGATCATGGAGAGCGTAGAGGAGGATCTGTTGGATCCCTTTTTGGTGACCTACAAAAATAAATAAGGCTTGAGGGGGCTTCATTTTGGGGACCTTTTGACTCTCAAACAACTTTGTACATATTTCTTATAATTGGTTACAGAGTGGTACCGAACAATAAGAATAGCAGTTGTAAAACAGAGATATTATCAATAAAATCTCAAGTGGAAATAGGCAATGATTAGCCGAACCACTACAAACCTTGTGTGTACTATTTCTTCTCATTTTCATTTGTTTTTCATCACTTTTTATTCTTTACACATTCTATTTGGTGTTTGTGCCAATTTTGACGC
Organism: Allium fistulosum; assembly: GCA_030737815.1. NCBI lineage: Eukaryota > Viridiplantae > Streptophyta > Magnoliopsida > Asparagales > Amaryllidaceae > Allium > Allium fistulosum. Next base: position 1,110,081,819 of record CM060907.1, on the reverse strand, counting down.
AAACAGTATCACTGTCCCTCATTCTTTATGAGCATTCATGGTTCAATGTGTGGGAAAGAAACTGCATTAATTACATTATGAAAAGTGGAGTAATTTGTCAGAGATTCTTGAACTATTACTTCATGATTACAAATATAATCACTAGAGGGTGATATTAGAACCTGAATTTGATTTCTGTGTTTCCTCATTGACATGCGAGAGAAAAAGAACTTTGAGTTAGTATCTCCCTCCACTAACCACCAAGTTTTACTTTTTTGTACGAGGTCTTCATATTGTAATTTAACTTGGTATTTTAATTCCAAGTTAATGCTCAACATATGCTGATGCAATTTTAGATTTTTAAGGTCATTGTAGGTTTGCAAGAATGCTACTTTTAGTCATCCTTTAATTTTTTGCACAGTACATGTTTTGCAAATTTGCTTTTTCTAAATCTTGAGATTTTCTTTGATTTTCCTGAGTTTAGCAATAAAATTATGAGTGTAATCACCCTAGGTAGTTGCTTTGAGCCCATCATACAGACATTGGAAATAACCATCTATATTACAGCAGGCGTTGACATATCTAAAAGGCATGTTCTTAGCTTTTTGCTTGATGTCTTTTAAAGTGATTAAAACTGGGGTATTATCACTTAGATTGGTTGGTAGTGCAATGGTAGATAGAGTTGGGAAAATTTGCATAAGCTATTGATTTACCATGACTTTATCTATCTTGCTTGACATGCCTCTCTTCCTCCAAGTGTATTTACATCCTTGTAAAGAACATTCAACAAAGCCACATTGTAATAAACAACTTCTAAATCCATTAAGTAAGAAAACGGTATATGCAATCCTCCCTTCTTATCTTTAGGGTTCAAAGCATTATTAAAATCCCCAAAAGCAATCTAAGGCATATGTAAAGAAGAGGCATTGGAAACAAGACTGCTCCATAATTTCTCCCTTTCTGAGTAGGTGTTGTTACCATAAACAAAAGAAAAAGTACACATAAAACTTCCTGAATTAGTCAGAACGGCTGTGATATGTTGATAGCTCTATCTGAGATGTGCATACTCCAAGTATTATCATCGATGATGATAAAAATTCTTCCTCTTGTACCTATGTCATTATTGTTCAAAGAGGACTAGCGGGGAGGGAACTTGGACATAAAATTTGAAATACCTGAATAACTTTTTGTCTCTTACAGGGCTATTAATGACAGCTTCTGAGGCTGAAGAAACTTGAATATAGATAACATTTTACTATCTGTATTCAAGTCTCTAGCATTCCATGCACATGCATTAATTTAATTGTATATGAGCCCCTTGTACGTCTTTTAGGAGGGGCTATAGGAGTTGATGTTTTCTTTTCATGCCTCTTCTTAATATTTCATATTTTCATCAAGCATTTGGGGTACATTTTTATAGGTTTCTTTTGATTTTCCAATTTCATCTATGGGTTGAGCAATTTCATCAATAAAGTGTTGCTGCTATTCATATATTTCTTCTGCTACAGAAAATTCTTCTTATTGTTATGGATGTACTTCCACATTAGTATTAATTTCTTCTTGAACAGTGGTTTGTGCAGTAATAGGCAGAGTGGAGGAGCTAACATCTGCCTAGGTATGAAGTTCATTTTCCTGATGTAATAAAGGGTTTGAGGCCTGGTTGGATGGCATATTAGATGTAAAAGGTCCTTTATCTTCAGGTGATAAATAGGAGAATCGATTTGATGTATTAACTTTAGACTTCTCTTTTTCTTTTTAGGCATGTGTTGTATTATGTATTGAAACAGTTAACTGTGCATTATTGTACCAACTCAGTTATCATCCACTTGTTTAAGGGTGAAGTGGACTCCCCATTGGACTTTACAGTACTTGTACTTGATGAACTCTATGCTGTCTGTACATTAGAGCTTTTCGGTTGCTATGTTTTTGAATAAGATATTTCATAATTTTTTGAACTATGTCCAAACACATTGCAGTTTCGCATGGCTTCATCTTGTAATTGTAGTTAACTTGTATGTCAATAATATCCCCATCGTAGTTACACACTTGTATTATTGTGGGATATTTAAAAGTAGGGCCTACTTTGTAATGACCCAGAATTTCAGTCATCCAAATTTAGAATATTTAATTGATTTTAAATATTGAAAAGTTAATTTTATAAGTTAAACAACTTATATTTCAAATATAATGAGTTATTTGATAATTAAATTGTTTAATTTAATATTTGAAATTGTTTAAATAATGGAATCTTGAATTTAAAATGAATGAAAATGATTTCAAAAGTTAATTTAAATTCTATTTAAATTAGGATGGAGTTAGTGAGCTTCTAAATTTGAATTAAAAGTGATTAAATTGAAACTGGAAATTACTTGTTTTAATTAACGTGTAAAAATAGTCATTTTGGATACTGTCTTGGATTTCGACGAAACCAGTTTCATTGGATCCATAATAGTGAGTTATTATATGCTGTCGAATTTAGTGTCGACCGGACTTACCATTTGGTCGTGCGAGTTTGAAACGCGTAGAATTTAATTAAAGGAATTTTATTTAAAATAATTCGATTTTAAAAGGCTATCTTCTGAATATGATGGAATTGGGCTCCGAGAGTAGTTCCATTGTATCGGAATAGGGGTATAACATTTGGAACACCAGGAGGCACGCTTCGTTTGGAGTTTGGAGTTTGGAATTTTCACGGATGAATAGTGCGATGCGAAATTTTCTATAAATAGCCCCAACTTTCATTCATTTGCAAACCAAACCCTAGTTTTGTTCTCAGCCCCCATTAAAGTAAACCCATCCAACAATTGATAACGATCGGAGCCTCTAGGAGCCGAATCAACCTTCGACTTCAACTAGAGAAATGTAGAGCATGGCCATATGACGCTAGTGTATGGTCGCATCGTCGAATGACGAGCTGAGGCAGCCAAAATCGACCCGCGTTCATCTCCAGGTGGGTTCGGCGAACGAGATTCTCGCGCGTACGCTCGCGTAGCGCTGGGTGGTGGAGGCGCGCAGGTAGGCGGCGCTGGTGGCATATGCATGGGCGGTCGGCGGTGGTTTGGTCGCACGTATGCATGCGCGGAGGAGGTCATGGCTGTCGCAGGGAGGCACGGCGATGCTGGGGAGGGGGCGAGGCAATCAGGCGGCGGCGTACGGCTGGGTGGAGCGTTGGCGATCGACGAACGAAAAATAGAAAAAGAAATATACGAGTGTGCATGTTTACTTGGGGGAAGAAAGAGAGTAGAGAAAGGTTAAATTTAAATTAAAGTTAATTTTTATGTTAATTATATTTTTAATTATATCGAAAGTTAAATAATTAATAACTTTCTCGTACGAGGTCCGTTTCGAGCTCGACAAGTTGTGTTGCATTCATATCAGCAAGCACTACGCTATGGAGTTGGATTGGACGAATTTGGAGCCAGTAGGAATTTTGAGTTAAATTGAACGACCATTCAATTTTAATTCAAACCAGAGCGCTTAGGCGATTTCTGGCATTTTTGTGAGTAAACTCACCTCTATGTCCTGCTTATATTTTTATATAAGTAGGAATAAATTTATTAATGTTGTTTGTTGCTTGTTTGGATGATATACTATATATATTAGTTGGTTTGGATATATTCCCGCCTATTGGAGTGGATGAGACCCTATTACGTTCTCGTGTAAGAGCGGATGGCCCTTTCTATACGAATCCCGCCTCGAAGTGGTTGATTTATATTTTGATGGTTATATGATGTCTGTGATGCAGGGGGACAGGTTGGAGGGATCCAATAGGATTCCTCACATTTATGATTTATTTTCATATATATGCTGATATATGATTTGTTGGATGCCATGTTATTGATTTGGATATGATTTCACTTATTTGGTGCTATAGTAGCACTGGGCCTCATTTTTGGTATTTTGAAATACTAAAAATGATGATTTTGATTTGGAAAGGATTTCGAAGAAATTTTGAAAGTATATATGTTTTAATAATTTTTAAATTATAAAAAGGATTAAATTTATTTCTAATAAATAAAAAGTTATGATTTTTGATGTTATAAAAAATATAGTTTTGAGAAATACTTTGATTTAGAGATTATGGTATAAGTTTGTAAAAGGGATTTATAAAGGCGATATTTTGATTTATAAAGAAATGGGTTTGTAAATGGATTTTATAGTAAAATTAGTTTTTTTAAAAGATGATTTATAAATAGATTATATAAAATAAAAGTTTTATAAAATCGAAAGTAGATTTATAAAAATAGTTTTATAATTATGGAAATGATTTATGTTGAGATGTAAATATGGATTTTTATTTAAAGGAATGTCTAAAAGAAATATTTTGATGGAGTTAAATGTTTTAAAAAGTAAATTTATCTTTTGGAAGTAAATGTTTTGGAAGTAATAATTCCAAATGAACTTAAATGGTTTGAAAAATGTTTTAAAATGTGATAAGTAACGGAGACATAGATTTCAACATTCATTGTTGAAATAGACGTTTTCAAGGAAGTATGGAAGGCATGGACTATAACAATGTTGTTATAGTAAATGATTTCCGAAAGGAAATGTTTTATATAGTATATGGGATTATATATATATATATATATATATTAATCGAATCCCTATACTAATGTTTTTGGCTTGTCGTAACGATGTTTTACGCAACATTCGTTTTGACCCAATAAATTATGTTTTGACCTTTCATCGAGAAATACACGAATCGGTTCTTATGATCGTACTAAAGGCTTGGTGGTGTAGGAGCATTGCTTCCTACACTTAACACCCGTCCGGAAGCGTATGAACTCTAGAGTTGAATGGTTATAGAAATCTATTTGGCATGTCTCTAAATGGTCGTGTTATTAAATATACTTATACCGTTGATATAAGTATATGAAAATATTTTCTAAGTGTTGAGATGAAGTGATTTGTGAATATGCTTATACTTTAGATATAAGAATATGGAAATGTTTTCCAATATAGAAAGATTTGAAATAGGATTTGAGAATATATCTTTTAAAGATAATTTGAAGTAGATATTTGGAGATTTAATTAATTAATAAAAGACTTATTAAATAGGCCTAGTGACTGCTTATGGTGCTGGATATTGGTTGTTGCTTTGACAGTTAAATAACCGACTATCAAATAATTTGGCCTCTTTATCGTTGTTGATCTGGAGAGACCAGGGTCGGATTTATCCGAGAACCACTTCGGACCAACGTATATGCATTCGAATGTGCAGGTTTGGAAGACAATGATATTTGGGATTTTCGTAATGAAGGACTGCTTGTTGATCATTTGGGGATAAAATCCCAATATACATATAGTAGTTGTAGTCTCTTCGTTATGAAATATCCAATGCAAGGACTAATCGCTACTGATCCTAGGGGTAATTCTCGACAGGATATGGTAGGAGAGTGCCTTCGGTTTGTCCTGTTCTTGGACAACTTGAATGGATGGATATCTGACATTGCATTCTTGAGATTTCATCAATGAATTTCATGAGTGTACATCTGTTTGGTGGTGGAGAAGGCAACTTCTCTTAGCTTAATACCCTTCTCTGATACGCACGAGCTCAACGGTTATATGTTTGTGAAAGTCAATAGTGATCGATGGAATGGCAGTGTGGCATTCAAAGTGATATGTGCTATGTAAAAGGTAATAGTGACCTCAGGCCTCACACCCGAAAATGACCGAAATAGGGTAGATGCGACAAGGCTATGTGGTTCGCAACCATTACGATATGATCATCCCCTTCTAGATATATTTATTCCCGCTATGACGTTCGGGACTTAAATTACTATGGACGTATGCTGTGAGGGCCCTTGGATAGGATGGTAACGACCAGGATGATGACATATTTGGTATCATCTAGTTAGAGGTAGGCCGGTCTTGTGGTGGTAGAGAACCATCAGTTGGGCCTCGGTACATTCCTTTAGAGATGTACTGCCGGAAGGTAGTCCCTTCACCTAGTCATTTGTATGGAAATCCATTCTCCACTACGTCCTGCCATTTTTTTGTAGAGCCTAGTATGCTGGAATTTAATAATGGTAACAATTTCGGCTATGATTCATTATTATTTGTATACTAGACACTAGTATAATATAACAGGATTTGATATGAAATGTTTTGGTTATCGTAAGGTAAAAACCCGTCAGTGTTTGTGTGTGGGCGTGGTCTTACAAGATACCTTTGTTTTGATAAAAGAAAGTTTTATAACTTTAAAATAAATTCGGTTGGGATGTGTTTTCTCACGTTGGTTTACCAGACTGATTCGGGCATTCTTCCCTTTCATTGCTCGGGTCAGATCGAGTATATTTACAGATGTAGATTTGGATGCTTTGGAGCCTCTATAGGTGAGCTGGAGGTCTTCTGGTCGTATCCACGTATATGTTATTTTTCCACTGCATTGTTGTTTAAATTATTAGCAATTGTAAGGACGGGTTATTATAATTATCCAGGCTGATGATTAGTGATTGATTGTTGTACTCTGAGGGATGTATGTATATTATATTACAGTTTCTGTTTTGTAAAGATCATTGATATGATAGTATATGTTTTTCCGCTGCGTTTGTAAGATTCTTTGATTGTTTTAGTTTCCTCTTCTTCTTTTCTCTCCTCTTCTTCTCTTCTCTCCTTCTCTCTTTCCTTTCTTTCTCATGATTATCCATCTTTCCGTTCAGTTTGGGTTGGACATGTATGGTTTATTGTCAGCTCTAAACGGGTCAGATTTGCGGGTCATCGCATACTTCTACTAATATTCAAGCATGTTGCAATCGTAACTCTTCTACTGTACTGTTATCCATATGAATAAGCTTGCCTAAGGAGCTGGCAATTTGACTAATAGTCTCTTTATTCCAAAGGTCGAGATTCAAATCAAAGAGTCTAACCCAAATAGGAATTGTGGAAAAATAATCGCGTGTCAATTTCATACTAGGTTTCCACATCCTTAAGATAATAATTATGGAATTAAAAGCATAGGATCCCGATTTGATAATCCTATTACAATCTTCCACCAGTTCGAATCTGATCATAATGAAACCACTTTGTTTATAATAGATGTCGACTTTACCCATCGGTTTCCACACATTTTCAAAAAAATGGCTAAACTGGTCATATAAACGTCTACTTCAAATAAGATATGCAACAATAGAGTTTTTCCTCTTTGACTCTGCAGTTTGTTTATTGGATTCAGGGATTTGAAACATAGGGTTAACGTTTTCCAGGCATGGTTGAACAAAGTGAAGATCTGCATCTGGTGAAACAGTTTCTTAACTGGTAACACCCTTAACTGCCTCAGCCCATTTTCTGCTCCAGGTGTGTGATGAAGAAACGCCATCTGTTGGTGGCCGGTTGGGATGATCCGGGGTTTGGAAGGGGGTTGTTCGGGGGTACTGCTCCTGTTGTGTGCGCTTTGTCCAGCATATTTTGATATATATATATATATATATATATATATATATATATATATAATACATATATACGTATACATATGTGTGTGTATTCATACTTGTTTAATTACTATGCTTCCACTGTCACTGTTAATAACATTTCTTTACTTCTTTATGTGTTTACATCTTACTTAGTTTAAGGTCATTTACCGCTTTGTTTTAAGAGGTCTAGGTATCTTTTCCCATTCATTTCCCTTTTCCTCGCTATTTAATTTTCCATCTCTATTCCCTTTTTAACATTTAGTTCCCTCTCTTGTTTAGAGGACTTTTCATACCCTTTAATTTTAAATTATTGCTTGCCTTCCTTTTCATTTCTTTTAGTTAATTTCTGTATGCTTATTTTGTGCGTATATATTAATTCTTTTCTCAGGTTGTTATTAGCACATTTTTAGTTCTTCAAATAAGGATTCCTGCATTTTAATGCATTGGAATAACGTCTCTCCCAAATGGAAAGGTTAACACTATAAATTTCTATATCTTATCCAAAAAGGAGAATTTATGTTATGTTTGGAACTATAATGAATTATCTTTTTCATAGTTACAAAAATAGACAGTACAAAATACGATAAATACCCCTATTTTATATATCTCTTTCTTTTTAGTTGCATTCCTTGTTATTTCAAAAGATACAGCTTTATTATAAATCTGAGCTTAATAATCTATAGGAATTTACATTGCAACCCTCTACATTCCAATGAACTAAAATACTACTTAAATCCCAATAATTTATTATGATAACTTAATTTACATTTTTACTTGCATAAGTCATTTAAATATACAAATCAGGAACTATCACATAATTCATAAGTTTCAAGGATTCCTATTACCAAATACAAAATTGAGGGACTATTGACACCCAACATTTTCCAAATACACATACATACAATATATATTTCAAGTTATCAATTAAAAATATATAGGCAGGGTTTATAATTTCATTACTGGTATACAAATTTTAGCTTACAACTCCAATTTACATTTTAGGCATACAGGAAGAGATTTACAACGATGTAAATCCAGTATTACATAAAAATATATAATTTACTACTCACCATTTTAGCTTTCCAAATCTCTAGATCTTATCCCTATTATTTTAGTTTGACTCCCTTTTCTCCCTATTTGGATATATACACCGCAAGCGTACACACATTTATCAGAAATCCAGATTAGAATAGAGATTTAGATTTCGTTTACATTTTAGATTCGGATTTACAAGTTACCTTGGCTTTGACCATTTGATTCGACTTTATTCTTCTTCTCGATCATCCTCTACTATTCTCCACTTGTATATACGTATAAATTATATAAAAAATTAAGAATTAAGAATTAAGAATTTTGTGGAGAAGAGAAAATGGCAAAGCTCTGACGTCGCTCCGAAAACATGCGAATAAAAGTGAAGGTTTAGTTCCGTATTTATATGGGTTCGAATCAATGCCAACCGTTCGATTAAATTGTTTAAATGGGGTCATTTGGCCTAGGTTAAATCTGCGCTTACACTAACCCAGCGGTTGATCCCATGCTCCCACCGGTCGACCAGTCATAGTGATGCTGTCGATCTATGGGTCTATAGTTTTGTTGCCCTGTTTACGTTATTTGTTTCTGCATTTATATATTTTATTTGATTTCTTTTAACGTTAATATTTCTTAACGTTTAAGTATTCGTTAACATTTCTAATTAACGTTAATTAATTTTACTACCACAATTACATATATAATTATTTCCGACTTGAAAACATCAAACGTTAATAACTTTTATATTTGAACTCCTATCATAAAACTTTATGTATGAAAGTTAATCAGAAAATCGCCATGAATCCAACGGTGTAAGTTTCGTAGCCAAATTCTAATGTTTGTAAAAATCCTATTTTTCGACGTTATTATTTATTAATTAGTTTCATTTTAATTAGTTGTCGTAAAAATTATAGGGTATTACATTCTCCCTACTTAAAAGAATTTCGTCCCTGAAATTCCTCTAAGGCTGAATCATGTAATATAACGTACAATCATTCTAAACTAACCAACCAATTAATATGCAAGCAATTTTGTAATCAATCGTGTAAAAGTACATGGTGTACCACAATACATATGATATGTATGCAAAATAATTCTAGTCGGGCCTCCTATATGAATGCATTCTTTTAAAACAATTTTGAAAATATGGTGCAAGCAACCTAAATATACTGGCAATTCTATATGTATGCAAATTTTGAAAATCAAAAGCTTTGTTTTTGCATCCAAATTTCCCACACTTCCACGAATATAAGTATAGTTCAACTAATTTTTCATCCAATCCCTACCATCCAAAATCCTAGCACAACGTGTTAACATCCAAAATTCTGAAACATCCAGCCTTCTATACTTATATTATTATGCCGGAAAAGGATTTAGATGGCGAATTTTGTTTTTCCATCTCTCTCTTGTGTACCATTTTCACTATACCATGGAACCTCCTCTTTTGCCCCCAATTCTTTTCCAACCTTTCCAAGTACAGTCCAAATAAGTAAATTTTTATATTAAATCTTTAAAAAAAATTTAAAAGATTATTTTAAAACCCGCCTTTGTTCGTCTATCGACAAGGTATGGAGAAATTGATTACATATCTGAGACAGCTTTTTCCCTTGTCACTGACTATATCTTATTTTACTCTTATCTCTTCTACACAGTAAAATTTCCATTTGCAAACCTACCAACTCTCTTTTTCCTTATGTTAAGCATGTGGAATTTCAAAAATTAGACAATATCTTCTTTTTTGCTCAAAGGATCTTTTTATATAAAACTTTTGAAATATTTGGAAAAATTTTAAGATTTTTAGAAACCTGTTTTTTCAAAACTTTTCATAAAAGTATTTTATTTTTCAAAACCAAGAATTTCAAACAAATATTTTTAAAAGTATTTTTTTTTCAAAACAAATTTTGCCACATTCTACGCAATCGGGTTTTAGTCGATATTTTAATGTCCACCATGAACTTTATCTAATTACGTGGTAAATTTCAACTTTTCAAAAAGTTCTCTTTTATTTAAAATAACAACTAGCACACAAGTTCATTTATAAATTTCAACTTTTAAGGTATAGAGACATTGACTCGTGGCTTAGCAACAGCCTTTCCCTGTCCTTTGCTTACAAAAAATTATTTTTCAAGAATTTTCTACATTTTAGGACTTAACTTCACTTTACGTTTAGTTGCTAATAAATTTCCTAATTTATTTTATAACTTCCAGCTTCTTTTCCTATTTTCTTTTCTTTTGCATTAGTTTAGTGTCTTTCCTAAAATATCCTTGCTTTATTGTTTTCCAAATAATATTACGATCCACACAGAAAACAAATACAAAGGAACATTACCATTAATATCGTATGCATTTTTATACAACAAAAAATAACTAATGCTTACAACCCAAACCTCAAAGAAACAATTCCAGGAAGCTACCCTTTAACACCAACCAACTAACGATGTTGCGGCCTTATCACTTCTTACTGGTACTTACATGAACCTTTCTAACGTGCCATCCTTTTGCAACCCACATATCTTAACTTTCCTTTATGGCTTCGGATGAATAAGGTATGTTCATTACTTTCATTACCACACCCAATTATGGAATAAACTGTGCATCCCTATACTGTAATGGGTGAGAAATACAAATTATGAACATTTAGAGTAACTCATTGGTAGATTGGCTTGGCGAAATAACTTTTCCACCCTCTATCTTGCCTTCCTTAATTTTGAGTCTACCAATTCCTTTATGTGTGATTTCCATCTCATTACCCTCAGTTACCATCTTTTTTAATCCAAATTTTTATATTTGCTTTCTTTATCCTTGATCTTTCATATGAGCATACTCTAGAACTCATAGAAGTGTACTTTAATACCATTCATCATTCCTTTGCGGGTTCCTCTTATGGCTTTCTCATATGTCTAATAAAATATTCTTAGGTTCTCACCAATATTCCTTGCACTCTACAGGATTCCTTATTGCTACTTTATGAGTAGTCATCGTTATCTTCTTCGTAACCTTATTTTTACTTCGTCTTACCTTGGCAGTCATTCCTATCCACTCCATACTTAAAATTTTGGTTTGGCCTTTTCGAAAAAATTTCTCAAAAATTAAAACTTAAAATTTTTAAAGTATGTAAGTCCAAAACTTTTATCTTTAAAAGTACAACTTAGAAACATTTTATTAACTTTAAAAATAACTTGGTGTCTTAACTTTTAAAACTATAATTTATGATTTTTGAATTTAGCTTATTCACCAAGTTCAAAGTTCAATGTTAGAATTTTAATTTTTAAAACGTTTCTTTCCTTATTCTTCATACCAACTTTTCCTTCTAAAGAACCTTTTCAACTTTTCCTTCTTAAGAATTAGGATTTTTTACTCAAGCAATTTATTAAAATTTTCTTTTAAAAATTCAATTGTTATACCAAAGCATTTCTTTTTAAAAATGCACTTTACAGTTTTTCTAAACATCTTTTATAATTTTAAACAATAAAAACTGGAGTATAAAAGGACAAATTTCACTCTATCATTTTCTTATCGCTCATATTATCTCTACTTTCAACAACAGCGGAGGATCCACTAGCATATTTGGGGACTTCGAAACGATATGTGTCATTAATGCACTTATTTACAAAAACTACCCATTTTCTTGCTTTTAAGTTCTTATATTGTTTCTAATATCATTTTATAAGTATTTCCTACCTTGTTTCTATTTATATTTCGTAACTTTTCTACTATTCAACTTTCTTCTACCTAAGCTGCTCTTATTTAAATTACTTCTATTTATATAGTTTTCCTCCCAATCGACTGTCCTCTTTATCGGACCATTTTAGTGAATTGTCTACTGCTTTGTTTCTAGGTTTTAACCTTCTTTCCTGTTCTTTTTTACCCCATTTCAAACTTGTACCACTTCCTATTGTCCACTCCTAAAAGGATTTCACAACTTAAAAATTTTTATTATAGAAAAACCCACGAGCTATATTTGCTCTACCATTTATTTCAAAAGAAATAGCTTTATATAAAATTTCCTTTAATGAAATTTTAGTTTTTAACAAATTTTAATTTCTACTAGAACTTTACATTTAAATAAAATGTAAAATATTTATTTTTTTCAAAAATTTAACATTTATTACTCTTTAAAAAAATAGAGTTTCTCAACTTTTAAATAAACACTTTAAAAATCATTCCAAATATATAATTTTTCTTTATTTTTCTCAAACCTTTAAAATCATTTCAATTTTATATTAAACCCTTTCATAAGGAGTCAGACTTAGAGTGGATTTTTATTTATCCTTTCTTTTGGACCTTTCTTCTCCAACTTACTTATTGACTAGTCTTTTTCCATAATATTAAAAATCTGAATATGTTCTTAACGTGACTACTTCACACCTTCCTCCGGGAACTTAATTGCTTTCGGATATCTACAATATATGCACTCTTACTTTCCCCGTATCTGGACCTACTGTACATTATCAATCAGTAATTTTATGGGGATCTACAATTATCAACGGCCCAACTAGGGATACTGTTCAGCTTCAAGGACCTTTCATATGTTGCGCTCATGCTCTATTTAAGTCAACGCCATTCCATAAGACCTATTTCCTGTATGGTAATCGGGGTAGGTGTACATCTTCAACTTCTTCCATTATTCCTACTCATGATTGATTTATCCATCATTTAGCGTATAGATGCAACTACACTATAGTCGAAATTATAGGAATTGGTGTATAATATATTTATATTTATAGGAAAAATACAAATATGTTCACCCAACATCTCATAGCTTTGTTGAAGTCTGACTAACCTAAGCTCTGATACCAAATGTGACAACCTACATCCTAGTGGGCCTGAATTTTCGCTAAATTGAAAACCTAAGTCCAACAAAGTAGGGATCGTTGGTTTGGTATCCTATAATTAAACAAATAAATGCATATCATAACACCATCGATATAACTCGTAGCGAAATAGTAAAGTACAATAAATTATATAGTTACCGACCAAGATTGACACTTCCAATATTAGTGTCCTTGTCAGTGTCGAGCATGCACAAGGAAACCTATCCTTCCACCATTCATGCCTTGGACCAGTACATGTCCCCCTAAAGCTATCTTGTGGATTGTAATGAGGAGGGGTCAGAAAAACGTTTTGGTGACTGATAAATTATATGTTTTACACATAACACTAGTTTCTGTCGATTGCCTTCCATCACATGTTATGTCTTTTTAACTTACTTAGTCGTCTCGACTCCACGTATGATATGCCCTATCTACCCGAAGTAGACCATAACTACATATGTGTGTCTATATATATATATATATATATATATATATATATATATATATATATATATATATGCACCACAGTTCCCCTTTGGACCAAGATACTATCCCCGTTAATATCCATAACCCAGCACCCCGTCGGGATCCATCATTAATGCAGTATCACGTCCTCATCGTTGTGCATACCAAAGAATCCCGTAGTGCCTAATAATGGCTTCACAATAATTTAGTCGTATTATATATCTCCATGGGGATTTTCTACTTGTTTGCTTCTTATTGTGGACTCGGCTCCACAGACTGTAGAGGACTCAGCTCCTCGGACTATAGTGAACTTAGCTCCATAGACTACCCCATTCATTTTGAAACACCTCACTTAAGGGTTATCTAGCCTTGCCTCTAATAAACAAACTAGCAAACAACTATGGTGGTGCATGACCTAAGCGTGATCTACACTAGTAGGAGGTGTAGCTTGTTAGGTGTAACCCTTGTCTTTCCTACTGACCACTCAACACCGATGACGTACTCAACCTATGTACAGCTTCTACTCCTTAATATTGTATCGGCATACTAACATAGCGTCGAGCCTTGTTCATAGTCTCATTTAGATTGCCTAACGCAATCTAGGCAATACACCTTAAATGATTAAAGTAGACCTTATTGGGGTATTCCTTCATCTATGCGCAAGCATATATAAGCCCATGGGTCCTACAGTTGGATATGTCTTACATCAGTATAATATATATACAACTATTGGTAGCCCTTTATGGTGGACAGACTTCTATTGTGTAACACTACTGACCTCGCATTCCAACCCATTATAATGACTATATCATTCATATTCACTAAGTTATTTACTAACTTCAATAATTCACACCCATCATAAATGCATACTTGAGGCTGCATGTGTGCGTATGTGTGTGTGTGTGTATGTATACACACACATATATACATATTCATATACATATACATATATTCATACTTGTTTAATTATTACGCCTCCACTATTCATTGTTAATAACATTTCTTTACTTCATTATGCATTTACATCTTACTAAATTTAAGGTCATTTACCGCTTTCTTCTAAGAGGTCAAAATATATTTTCCCATTTATTTCCCTTTTCCTCACTATTTAATTTTCTATCTCTATTCCCTTTTTAACATTTAATTCCCTCCCTCGTTTGGAGGACTTTCAATACCCTTTAATTTTAAATTATTACTTGCCTACCTTTTCATTTCTTTTTGTTAATTTCCATCCTGCTTATTTTACATACACACGCACATACATATATATATATATATATATAAATTCTTTTCTTAGGTCGTTTTTATCAAATTTATGATTCTTCAATTAATCCTTAGGGATTTTTGCAGTTTAATGCATTGGGATTATGTGTCTCCTAAATGGAAAGGTTAACACTATAAATTCTATATCTTATCCAAAATGAGAATTTGTGTTACATTTGGAATTACAAGGAATTATATTTTTCATAGTTATTAAAATAGAAATTATATATGGTAAATATCTCTACCTTATACATCTATTTCTTTTTAGGTGTATTCCTTGTTATTTGAAATGATACACCTTTATTTATTAATATGAGCTTCATAATCTACAAGAATTTACATTGTAACCCTCTGCATTTCAATGAATTAAAATACTACTTAAATCCCAACAATTTACTATGATAACTTAATTTACATTTTTACTTTCACAAGTCATTTAAATCTACAAATCTGGAACTATCACTTAATTTATAAGTTTCGGGAATTACAACTACCTAATACTTAATTGAGGGATTATTGACACCCAACATTTTCCAGATTCACATACATGCAATATATATTTCAAGTTACCAATTACAAAATATGTAGGTAGGGTTTATAATTCCATTACACATATACAAATGTTTCTCTGTAACTCCAATTTACATTTCAGGCATACATGAATAGATTTACAACGATATCAATCCAGTATTATATAAAAATATATAATTTCCCACTCACCCATTTGGCTTTCCAAATCTCTAGATCTAATCCCTCTTATTCCGGTTTGACTCCATTTTTTCCCTATTCGGATATATACACCGTAAGCGTACACATATTTATTAGAAATCTAGATTAGAAAAGAAACTTGGATTTAATTTACATTTTAGATCTAGACTTACAATTTACCTTGGCTTTAACGATTTAATTTGACCCTATTCTTCTTCTCAATCATCCTCTACTATTCTCCACTTGTATATATGTATAAACAATAACTATTTTTAAGAATTAAGAATTTTGTAGGGAGGAGAAAATGGTAGGGCTCCAATGTCGCTTCGAAAATATGAGAAGAAAAGTAAGGGTTTAAGTCCGTATTTATAAGGACTCAAACCAATACAACAGGTCGATTAAATTGTTTAAATCCGGACTATTTTGCGCTAGGTTAAATCTGCGCCTGCACTAACCGAGCAGTCAGCCCTATGCTCCAAATGATCAACCGCTAATGGTCGACTGGTCGTAGTGAGGGTGTTGACCTGTGGGTCTTTAGTTTTGTTGCCCTATTTACGTTATTTATTTCTACGTTTATATATTTTATTCGATTTCTTTTAATATTACTATTTCTTACGTTTAAGTATCCACTAACGTTTGTAATTAAAGTCAATTAATTTTATTACAATAATTACATATATAATTATTTCCGACTTAAAAACTTCAAACATTAATAACCTTTTCATTTGAACTTCGATCAGAAAACTTTATATATGAAAATTGATAAAAAATATGAAAATAAGAAAACTTTTTCAAACATTAATAATTTATTTGGTTATTTTGAAATAAGAAAGTATGAACTAATTATTTTGGAAATGTTGATAAATTAGATTTTTGTAAAATTCAATTTGAAAAGAGAAGGGATTTATTAATATATAGTTTTGATACTAGTAAATGGATTTAAATAAAATGGTTTAATTAAATAAATAAATAAATATACAAGATGATTTTTGTAAAATAAATAATGTTATAATTTATTAGAAAGTGATTTAGTGGTAAAATTGATTTTTTAATTGGGTTTTTGTATATTTATTTCATAAAGTAAAAGAACAAAAGAAAAAACGAAAGGATAAAATTAGAAATGAAGCCCAATAACCTAAAGCCCATGAACCCAAACTCTAAGCCATGTTTCCTAAGCTTTCCAATTTCCAGAAAAATTTTTCTATTGATTCTTCACGTCCTCTTATGAATAAAACACTCACGTTCACTTTCATCGCTTTAGAAAATAAGATTTACCCCAAACCCTACTTCCGTGATAATTCAAATAAAATAAAAAATAAATTCCATAAATTACAAATACATGAAAATAAAGCTTCTCGATAACTCTACACCAGGTTGTAACCATGTAATCATGGTAGCGCCGATCAACTTAAAGGAGGAGTCAATTACAGTGGAATGAAAGAAGCAACATTAAAACAGATGGAAGAGAGACAATAAAGAGCATACATCAGGTGAGTATTTCACTCACGAATCCTATGTCTAATCTTATAATTCTATATATATGTGAATTAAATGATATTTGTGTGTATAACTTGGAGGACTTCGAATTTGGAGTGTTAATGGTGATGCAAGGCACTAATATGAATCGAGAAATGCACAACCTAGAGCTTTGATGCTCTAAGCATCACCGACCGGTGGACCGATCTAGGATAACCAATGCACTGGTGCTTGTGCGTGGGTATGTGTATTTGACAGCCTGCATGATTTTGTATATGTGTTCCAGTGTGTGCGCATGCGTGTAGAGCAGTGCATGTGTATTTCTTGTGCATGTTGAACGGCTAAATCTCTATCGGATTAGTAAAATAGCCGAAAAATCTAAATTAAAAATAACCGCAAGCGCACGGCGTACAATTCTAGTATGTGGCGAGTACAGGTCGATCCATAGGGAATTGTATTGATTTTAAAATTTCTATTCAATCAAATTAACCAAAGAGTTTGAAAATTGTTTTAAGCTAGAGAAAATGCAAAAACTAACTACTACAAAAGTGAATGAAAACTTTAAGATTAAAAGAACTCAGAGATAAATCCACTCTCATGATCACGTAAATCAACACAACATGAAATTATGAACTCTCTTTTGGTCATTAGTGAATTTAGTTGATATGTTTATCGTAAGTATGGCCTATTTGTGCTATTTATTAGTCCAACATAAACCATCAAACTTTAACATACCCACTAAACCACTTTTTAACTCTCATGAAAATGACAATAAACTTGAAAATAAAATCTATTCTGAGCATGATCTATTAACTATTGATTAGAAATATAGATCATCAAATTTTGATTTTAATATTCACTTCATTACCATAATCATATGTAGATGAAGAGGTAATTTGTGTTTGTGTTTGTTTAGCATAGCCTATTTGGTGTCAACAACATAGGCTCTCAAATTCAAAGCTAAAACAACAAAAAATTTACCCATTCAAACATCGTCATTAAGCACAAAAAGAGATCAAAAATTAGAGAAATGTTGAATCTAAATGAATAAGAGAGCTTCATTACCCCTATATTAAAAGTGTTTAGCCTCTCATATTTGTTATCATTTCAACAAATGTAGATTGCAACATGAAACAAAAACAAGAGGAAAATGCAAGATAAGTAAGAAAAGAGCTAATTAAAATAAAATAAAAACTAATCTACTTGCATAAATAAAGAGATCTATACTACTAACATAAAAAGAAAGAGAGCATGTAAATAGAAAAAGCATGAATTAACATTGCATAAACGAAAATTACATGAAAGAAAATGGCTAAGTAGCCATAAAGAAAAGAGAATTTTTTTGTTTATTTTTGAGCCTAAAACTAAACTAACTAAAGAGGAGGCTAAGAGGAGGATAAGAGCTTAATTACATGAACATATAGGGTATTTATACAAATTTTGAAACCCTAATCAGAATTTGGGAACTACCCAAATTGCCCTTGAGGAAGTGTGGCCACCAAGTTATCATTAGCATGAATTAATCCTCCACTTAAATGTGCGTGTTGCTATAATTTCCATTAACATGTCCATTAGCTCCTAATTGTACATCAAGGTAAGTGGGTAGGTGGGGTCCTCCACATGTGTTTGAATTATTTTCATCTTCATTCCTTTGTTTTCTCTTGTGCATGCATATTTTCCATGAAAACCTCTTCCATTTGAATCCAAATTCCTATAAAATAACGTAAAAATGTCCAAGTAAAAATTCTCAAATTAATATATGCACAAAAATGAATATTTTGCCCCTATATGAAGATAAATGATAATTTGAAAGTAATTTAAATTTTGGTTTAAACATGTTAAAATATCCTATATGCTAATTTATTTAATTAAATTAGATTAAATATGGAAGAAAAAATATGCACATTTACGTGCACATCAAATACCCCACCACTTATCTTTTTATTCGTCTTCGAATAAACTAAAACTAAGATTGTTTGTGCCAAAATTGGTCACAAACACGCAATTATCGATGAAAGCACCCGTTGACAATCACAGATCACAGATAGCAAATATGTAGAGAAAATAAATGTGAAGAACACTCAAAAAAAATTAAAAGGAAAGCAGTGGAAAGACAAGACTTTTAGTGGTTCGGCGTTGTAGCCTACGTCCAATTTGAAGGATTTTCTGTTTTATTGATGATTCTCGCTAGTTACAATGAGTTACAATAGTAGAAGTGAAGTACAAAGATAATCTCGGCAGAGTCTGGGCGTAGCCTTTTCTGTAGGTCATGGGCTGCTATTTATAGGTGTAGGCTGCAAATATCTCACCCAGATCTCGGGAGACCTCTTCTCTCACGTGGGTAGGCCCACACGATCGATCCCACGCTATTTGCACTCGGTCTGTGATCGATACGAATGAACTTCGTATCGATCAATACTTCGTCCAATCGAGTCAAGATCGATCATTAACATTCTTGAGGATGCACGTAAGCTTCTCTGAAAATTTGGTAGCATTCGGACTTGTAGATTTTGAGTTATGATCGATGCAAGTTTGAATTTATTAAAGGCTGCTGAATTCGCATCGGTCCTCTTCGCATCGTTCTGTTCGTATCGATCCGAGCACGTGCCCACAAGTTGACGTAGCGCTAACTTTTTGGATTGATCCACTTTTTATGCCGAGTGACCGAGTCAACCATTTTTACGTGTTCTCTTCGTATCGATCATTCGAGGCTCTGTTCGTATCGATGCTCAAAGGTCACTTCGTATCGATGGCTGAAGGCCACTTCGTATCGATGGTTGCGGGCCACTTTGTGTCGATAGATGGAGGTCGTTTCATATCGATGGAAGATATTACTTCGTATCGATCGTTTGATGGTTCACTTGTATCGATCGATCGATACGAACTGTGCAATTCGAATCGATACGAATTGACTCCAATTGATGGATACGATGCTGAGTAAATGTGAAGGACACGAAGTAGAACCAGGCCAAGTGGATACGAAGTAGTGCGTACATGATGGATACGAATCGATAGGTGCTTGATGGATACGAAACCGATCGATGCGAAATGATGGATGAGAATGAGTTGATTTCCTTGGTTTGCATCGATCATATCTTGAACATACGAACTCCGATTGACTCGAAATTTGGAACATTGGCTTCCATGGCTTTGCTTGTCATGTCATACCAATTGTAGCTCGATCTGGTTTCGACCAAAATTTACCAGTATCCACAGCGAATCTATATATAGCTGGCATTGGAGGAGAACTGTCTTTAGTTTCCAATCGATCTCTTGGTGTCACGGCCTTGCCAAAGGTGGGATAGCAGTGATCGTGCTTATTATCTGCGAAAATCTAGCGTTGATCATTGTGCGGTCGATTAGATTAAATCCACATGTATGTGGCCTTGCCTAAAGGCGGGTTAACACTTTTCCCCCCCAAAATATGCCTTGCGATAGGAAGGTGTATTTTATAGTGCCATGGGATGGATGTTCATATCCTATTGATGACCTATAAAAGAGATTGATAGTCTTACCTGATCGTGAATGACGATCGTTCAAGATCGTATGTCATTCGAGGTGGTGTGTGACCGTTCGAGGTCGGGTGCCATTCGCGGCGAATGGTGACCGTTCGCAGTCAGGTGCCGTTCGAGGCGAATTGTGACCGTTCGAGGCGAATTGTGACCATTCATGGTCGGGTGTCGTTTGAGGCGAATTGTGACCGTTCGCAGTCGGGTGCCATTCGAGAGGAATTGTGACCGTTCGCGGTCGGGGTGCCGTTCGAGGCGAATTGTGACCGTTCACGGTCAGGTGCCGTTCGAGGCGAATTGTGACCGTTCACGGTCGGGTGCCGTTCGAGGCGAATTGTGACCGTTCGCGGTCGGGTGCCGTTCGAGGCGAATTATGACCGTTCGCGGTCGGGGTGCCGTTCGAGGCGGATTGTGATCGTCCATGGTCGGGATGATATTCGTGGCAAGTTATGTGTGCCCAGGGGGAGGGACTTAGTATCATTAATGTTATATTTCACGTTCGAGTGAGTTTTTAATTGTTTGTTATGGCGGTTTATCATCATCTCAGAGCATGCTTGAAAACCCTTCGCGATCCCGTACATGTGTGAGTGACTTGGCAGTTATTGGATTATTAAAACCAAATTTACATTCAAATGAGTCTTTCAGCAGAAATGTTCAATAAAATCAAGTCCAAATGTGCGAAATAAAAAGCAAAAGCAAAACAGAGACGTCAAAGTGCAAACACCTATACCGATGCAATTGATAGTCGTATCAGAGCATGCCCGAGGATCGCTCGTAATCTTGTACGTGTGTAAATGACTTAATCGCATTGGTGTGGAGTTTGCCACTTATTCGTCATTATTCTAATCAGTTGATGACAAGTGGACGCCTCGATCCGGAGCCACCTTCATTTGATGTAGGCGGTGGTTGCTCTCGTTCCACCGTTGTTGCTCGCCTTCTCACAAATTGTGATAGTAGACCATTCCGGATATGTCCTTCTATCTCATCCATCAAGTGTCTGCAATCATTCGTGCTATGACCATTTAGCTCGTGGAATAAGCAATACTTGTCTGATCTTTTTTCACTGTTGGTCGGGTCCCTCCTCATTGGCTTCCGATAAGGAACCTGCTCCCTGGTGTCCTAGTAGATCACCTCCAAAGTCTCATTCAACTCCGTATAAGAGGTAAATCTCGGTTCCTTTCGTGGCCGCTTTGGTCCATCATCGTTATCCTCGGCTTTCCGTTTCCCCTTATCCTTGCCTGAATCTTTTCCGGGCGGATCTCCGCTTTTGACTGCATAAACATCAACTCCCTCTCCTTCCTCTCTCTCAGCATTTGCATCTTCTTGCCATAGGAACCTTCCTGCTTCATGATAAAACTCTCCTAGATCCATAAGTGGATCTCTTGTCAATGAGTTCTTAAATTCTATGCCCTCGGCTATGCCGGATACAGCTGCCATTAAAACCATGGATGGATCTGGTCGATCCACCGATGCAGTCGTTGCATTGAACCGTGTCAGAAAGCTCCTCAAAGATTCCCCGGCTCTTTGCTTCAGTGTTGTCAAACTCATCACATTCTTAGGTCTTGAAATGTGGACTCTGAATTGCCTCATAAACTTTTCAGTCAACTCGGTCCACGTTCCAATCGAACCACTCTCCAATTGTCTAAACCATAATGCTGCTATGTCCGTCAGATGCAGTGGAAAACATCGGGCCATGATCACCTCTAATGCCCCTAGTACTTCCATATATCGCATATACCTCGTCAGATGAACAACTAGGTATGTCCTTTCATCATACATCTCCAATGTCGGTAGCTTGAATTCTAGTGGATTCCTAGCCTGCCTAATTGCGGGAGTGAAGGGGCTCTAGTTAACATCTTCCAGATCCCTATTCACTAGTCCGCCTTTCATGGCTCGTCTGACCATCTCCGCTAATCTATCACTGTCGTCTAGCTGCGATCCTTGTCTGTTGCCTCCGATCTGCCCCCTGAGTTCGCGAGGGAATCTTGGAATCTGCTCTCCTGGACGGGCATTCATTGCTCTATCGATGTCGTGTTGAACAGCTCCACCCGGTATCCTGCCTGAGGTTGGATCAACATGCTCCTATGGAGTGCCTTCTAGCTCTGGGGCTGCCCCTGATGGTCCCGATCCGTTCTGGATCCTGGTTGTACAATCTGCTGGAGTAGGTTCTACATTATCTCTTCTTGTCTTTTCAGCATTCCCTCCTGCATAGCTTCCATCATCATCTCCATATCGTCTCGGGTGATGAAGACTGAGGCTTGATTCGCTCCTGAGGAAGCCTCCTGACTTCCTTCATGCTAGCTTCTTTTTGCTCTTGGTCTCCTTGCTGATTGCTTCACCATTGCTTTCCAGATCTAAGTCATCTTCAGATCCAAAATCCAAGCTGTAGAATTCATGAGCTCTAGCATTCTCAGTGAAACCACCAAAATGTTTGCGCCAAAATTGGTCACAAACACCCAATTATCGATGAAAGCACCCATTGACAACCACAGATCACAGATCACAGATAGCAAATATGTAGAGAAAATAAATGTGAAGAACACTCAAAAAAAATTAAAAGGAAAGCAGTGGAAATACAAGACTTATAGTGGTTCGGCATTGTAGCCTACGTCCACTTTGAAGGATTTTCTGTTTTATTGATGATTCTCGCTGGTTACAATGAGTTACAATAGTAGAAGTGAAGTATAAAGATAATCTCCGCAGAGTCTGAGCGTAGGAGAGCCCAAAAAATCCTCTTTTCTGTAGGTCCTGGGCTGCTATTTATAGGTGTAGGCTACAAATATCTCGCCTAGATCTCAGGACACCTCTTCTCTCACATGGGTGGGCCCACACGATCGATCCCACGCTATTTGCACTCGGTCTGTGATCGATACGAACGAACTTCGTATCTATCAATACTTCGTCCAATCGAGTCGAGATCGATCATGAACATTCTTGAGGATGCACGTAAGCTTCTGTGAAAATTTGGTAGCATTCGGACTTGTAGATTTTGAGTTATGATCGATGCAAGTTTGAATTTATTAAAGGCTGCTGAATTCGCATCGGTCCTCTTCGCGTCGTTCTGTTCGTATCGATCTGAGCACGTGCCTGCAAGTTGACATGGTGCTAACTTTTTGGATTGATCCACTTTTTATGCTGAGTGACGAGTCAACCATTTTTACGTGTTCTCTTTGTATCGCTCATTTGAGGCTCTGTTCGTATCGATGCTCACCGGTTACTTTGTATCGATGGCTAGGGGCCACTTCGTATCGATGTCTGGAGGCCACTTTGTATCGATGGTTGGGGGCCACTTCATGTCGATAGCTGGAGGTCATTTCGTATCGATGGAAGATATTACTTTGTATCGATCGTTTGATGGTTCATTTGTATCGATCGATCGATACGAACTGTGCAATTCGAATCGATATGAATTGACTCCAATTGATGAATACGAAGCCGAGTAAATGTGATGGACATGAAGTAGAACCAGGCCAAGTGGATATGAAGTAGAGCATACGTGATGAATACGAATCGATAGGTGCTTGATGGATACGAAACCGATCGATGCGAAATGATGGATGCGAGTGAGTTGATTTCCTTAGTTTGCATCGATCATATCTTGAACATACGAACTCCGATTGACTCGAAATTTGGAACGTTGGCTTTCATGGCTTTGCTTGTCATGTCATACCAGTTGTAGCTTGATCTGGTTTCGGCCAAAATTTACCAGTATCCATAGAGAACCTATATATAGCTGGCATTGGAGGAGAACTGTCTTTAGTTTCCAATCGATATCTTGGTGTCACGGCCTTGCCAAAGGTTGGATAGCAGTGATCATGCTTATTATCTGCGAAAATCCAGTGTTGATCATTGTGCGGTCGATTGGGTTAAATCCGCCTGTATGTGGCCTTGCCTAAAGGCGGGTTAACAAAGATAAATCCGTTTTCTTACGGAGCACAATTGCATTGAGCGTATACAACAAGCCGTTAAACCTCTAGGTGTCCCTAGTAGGATGAGTTTTGTCTCGTGAGGGTTTTCAGCAGATACTACCCACAAAATCCAAATGCAGCATAGAAAATTCCTAAATGCAAGATTTATTTACATGATATGAATGCAAGCTTTTGAAAATATTACAAATGAAGAATTTACTTTCAAATTGATATGAATAAGTTAAATATAAGTTCTGGTCATTATTGAGAAATTTAAGTCCCTTTACTTGTCAAAATTTCCAATAAAAATTAAGTTATCATCACAATTATACTCAAGTTTGGCTAGTTGGTCGGTTGCTAACATAGTGCAACTATGTAATGGATCCTTAGTTGATTTTCAAAGTTTATCAAAGTCGTATTTCTATTTCTTTTGAATAACAAATCGAATCAAATAAGTGAAAATAGTGCTTGGATTTCAATTGCTTACTCTCTCTTATTTGAAAGTGTTATTGATATTAACAATATTTACATATGCCTAACTCAGAAAACTGAGGCCATATATATTACCCATGCACCGCCTTTCGGGCTTACTGAGGAGAATACAGAGCGTAGCGAGTGAACACACAAGTGTGAACACCTATCGACTGTAGGCATTATTAATAAAAGAATTTTATATACATACACCTAACTCAGATAAACTGAGGCCAGATATACCGATCGTGCACTGCCTTTAGGGCTTACATAAGAAGGGTGCAGAGCATGGCGAGTATACACACTTGCATGTGAACACATGACTCTAGGTGTTAATAAAATATATACATATATACAAATATATTTTTTTGGTTTTATTTGTATTTTTATATTTTTTGTTTTTTTGAAGAGAGAGTTTTGCAAATCATCTTAGCATTATTTAACTTAGAAGATAAAAAATGTTATATCCTTTTCTTTAAATCCACCACTTTTTTAAACAAAGATTTTCAATTAGGATATAGTTCATAATTATCACCCACAAATCTTCCTATATACTAGTTAAACCATCGTTACTTGTAATCAAACTTTATTTTTATTTTTGTTAAGACAAATAAATTTTCAAAAATTTCAATTTAACCAAATCCTATACTTATCATATAGTGTCACTTTAAAAGTAAATCACTATGCTACAAAAATGGAAATTTGTTTTTGGAATTTTTGGGTTGTTTGTTTTTGTTTTTTTAAGTTTTGGAAAGAAAATGCAAAAATAAACCATGAATTTTTTTTAAAAATGATGATGAGACTCCCCCTCACACTTGATTTTGACTTTGTCCCCATGGTCAATCTAAGTGAAAGGAGAAAAATAAAATAAATTATATCTACATTTACATGAAAATGAAACGATTAGTATTTACAAGACATCAGAAAATATATCGTCAAGGAGTAAATGAAACGGTCTTTCAAAGACCAATTCATTTGACTCGTCAAGTATGAGAGACACAGCATAAGCATAGAAAACTAAACCATAAAAGATTTCGAAGTTGAATGTTGATTTGGAAAAACGAATATCGTTTTATTAAAAATCGTATGATTTGTTTTATTTTCGATGATTTTTGGAGTAGATAGAACGATTGGTTGAAGTTCAAATTTATTTTCACCAAATTTTAATTCAGACTCATCATTGAAAACTTCTTCAGAATTATTGATTTCAAAATCAAAATGGTGATTTAAATTTACCCTTTCAGAATTTAACAACTCATCTTCAAAAGGTCCAAAGAATTTGTGTTCACAAAATTCGTCTTCCTTTGTTGAATTATTCACAACTTTATTGCATGTATCAAGTTCAAAATCAAAAGTTATTCTATTCAAATTTTCAAAATCGAGCAAAGGAAGATCGAATTTTAAAATTGGTTTCACACTCTCAAAAGAATTGAAATCCAACTCAATTACCGAATTTTCAACAATTTCATTAAGATTGTCGTTTTCAATTTCAAAAGTTGTTATTTGAAAATCGTCAATTTGGGTAAAAGGTGAATTATTATTTGACTCGTCACACGTTGGGATTTGATTTTGTTTCTCACGTTGTTTCATATATTTCAAACAACAAATCCGTGTGATCTTTGTAAATTTCTTCCATTTGCTCAACAAAATCAAAATTATAATTATTAATTTGATAATTTTCCATTTGAAAGTGTTGAGAACAAAAATTGTCCATTTCACCATAATTGAAATTATTCTCATTGCAAAAATCATTTAAAAGTGGTTCACGTTTCCATTTTGACTTTGAGATTCATTTTGAAGTTCAAAGTTGTATTGGCATGAGTTATAATCAAAATCGTTCGAATTTTGAAGTGGATTCAAATTTTGATTATTTTGAAATCCTTCAGTTGAGTTATTGCATAAATATGAATTACACAAATCAATTATCGTTTGGTTTTTTCTGTAAAGAGTTCAAGTAAAGACGAAATCGTTTCAATGCTTTTTTCAAGAGTTGAGGGTTGGTCTTCATTTTGAAAATTTTGTGGTTCAAAATTCGAATTGTTTGTACAATAGTTGTCATTAAAATATCCATAAGAGTTTGATGTGAAACTATATGGATTATATTGATTTTCACAACCATTGAAAAATTCTTGCAAGTATGGAAATTCAAACATTTTCAAAAATATTTTTTTTGAAAAGTATTTAACAAAGAGAATTTATTTTTCAAAAGGGAGATTTGATTTTTGTTTTGTTTTTTTGGGATTTTCAAATTTTTTCCTTTTTTTTATGTATTTTTTTTTGTATTTGAAAAGATTATATATTTTTTTGGATTTTTGTTTTTTCCAAAAAAAATTAACTAAATTTTTTTTTCTTTGGATTTTTGATTTTAATTGAAAAAATTTCAAAGGAAAGGATTTTAAAACTAAGTTAAGGAAAATTTAAAATGTTTTTAGTTTTGGATGTTGAAATTTTTTTTCTTTTCTTTTAAATATGCATGAACTAATGCGACTAAATGAATGCAAGTGTTTAATTACAAATTTTCTATCCTAAGTAGTTCTCAACCCAAAATTGTATAATCGCGCTTTGTCTTAATTCAACAAGATAGTTCTTAGCCAGGTAACGGATAGGATTTATCGGTGCACCACGAATCACCATAGCAATGCAATCAAAGGTTTAAGTACCTTCAGAAAAACAACCACTATAATATTTATGAATCACCGTAATATTTATAAATAGTTATTGCTCTGCCATAGCCTAGACACCAAGAAATTAAATTACCGAAAGAGGACAACTTGTCAATATACAATTAAGTCCTAGGTGAGCTCGTGACACCCTTAAGTCAAGTGCCTAACCATTATTATTAGCAAATTCTAAAATGAAATACAGTTTGTGGGCCATGGAAGGGACGATGAAATCCCCCACCTTATTTGGATTTGGGTTTTACCCTTAAAAAGAAAATAAGATGATATTAATGCAAAGCAGAATTTAAACGTGTATTAATAATGCAACTACGAATGGATTTTTATTTTTGTTTTTATTTTGAAATTTTTTTTAGAAAATGCAAGCAACCAACAATGCAATGAAAAATAACAACAAGTAATGAAAGCATGATACCAGAGCGTGCATAATTATTAGCAAATTATTTTAAAGCAGCGATTTTTTTTATTTAAGCAAGTAAGCAGAGTTGAGCAGTTTATCACAACAAATTTTTTTATTTCCTGCAACCTGAAAATTTAAAACAAGATATATATACAGTTTTTTTATATCAAAGAATAAACACTAAAACAAAACAAGTGAAAAAAAAATTGAAACTTGTTTTTTTCTTTTAAACAAAAAAAAGAATATAACAAAAGAAAACTTAAAACAAGGGAAAAACAAAACTAATTAAAGTAAAACAATTTTTATTTTTTTGAAAAGAAAGAATTTTACAAACAAAGTAAAATAAACAAATAATCACTCTCTTTAAAATAAAAGAAAAAAATAACAATAACAATAGTAGCCCATGGCCCAAATGCACTTTCCACCCAATCCAATACCACACAATACCAACCAAATGCTCACGCACCCAAAATTAAATACCCAGACATCACAATTTTTCAGAAATCAACACGATTCCAACCCAAACGAATCAAAATTTGGATTTTGAACTACAAAATTTTCAAAATATTGAAGGTGCAATTTGTGGTGTTTGATGGTTCGCGGTTGGTGAATTTGAGTCGGATGAGGTTCAAGCGATTAGCAGAGGTTGCTGTTGGTTCAATGATGGTATGAGGAGCAGAAGTGGTGATTGAGTGGTCAATTGCTGGTTGTAAATGGAAATGTTGGTTTTTAGGTGAGTTGGTTGTTTTGTGGTGAGAGTGTGGTTCGGGGCAGCAAAGAGTTGGTGGTGGTTTAATTGTGAGGAGGTTGGCAAGGAGATTGATGATGTTAGTTGCTGCAGTGATGTAGCAGTGAGATTGGTGGTGCAAGTAGATGAAGGTGATAGTGGATGGTCAGAGCAATGACAGTTTTGCTGTGTTAAGGAAGTGAAAGTGATGTTGAGAGAAGGCAAATGGCAGCAGGTGGTTGCGGAGATGCTGTGTTGTTATATGATGGTAAACAGCCTTTTTTCTATTGATGGTTGGTCAGGGTATTTGGTCAGTAAGTGTAGAGGTAATGGACAGTGGGTGGTATGCAGTGAAATATGATATGGTGTTGAGTGCAGTGAATGAATATTGTGTGAATGCAAGAAGGTCAGGTTGAAGTTTCTGTGGATGGGTTAAGGGGCAGAGGGCATGTGCACTGATGTTTTGTTTGAGTGTGGTGGTTAGGGTGTACTGAGGTGGATGTCAGTTGGGTATTTGTGGAGGTGCAAGTTTGGACAGAGGCAAATGGAGAATGGTAGGGGATGGTTGACTGTTTGTGAAGTGGCAGTTTTAGGCAGTGGATTGATGTTGGCAAAGGAGGGTATGTTGTTATTTGATGTTGTAGTGTGTGATTGATGTTGCAGTTTGCAAGACAGTGGAGGGTGTTGCAGTGTTAGTGGATAACGATCAGTAAACTGCTGCAATGTTAGCGGGTTTGTGTTGAGGTAGCAGAGGGGTGTTAAGGAAGTGTTTTTGTGATGGTGGAGCTGGATGCTGGTGAGGAGGCAGTGTGTATGTGATATGGTACAGTTTGGATATGTGCATAGAGAGGCAGAGAGGCCATGGTTGTTAAGGAGGGGTTGTTGGTTGAAAGCAAGGCAGTGGATGGGTTTATAAGTTTGTTTGGTATGTGGACACTACGGTGGGTAGTGGAGTGAAGGATGGTAGGGTAGTTGTGACTATGATGTTTGACAATGCACAGCAGTAGTTGTTTAAGACTGTGAGGTAGTGCAGCAAGGTAGTGCACAGAAGTGTGTAGTGGTGGGAAATTGTGGTGGTTATGTGGGTATGTGGGTATGTGATGTCTAGCAGTGAGAAGGGGATGTACAGAAGTAAAATGGTTGGTGATGGTTATGGATTGAAGTTGAGATGGAGTGCTGTTGAACTGGAGTAGTGATGTTGAAATTGTTGGTAAGGCAGTTTTGGTTAGTGTAGGCAGTGTATATGAGTATGGTTGAAAGCAGTTTGGGTTAGAGTAGGGCAGTTGACTGGTGTGATGGTCGAAGCAAGGAGTTGCAAGCAATGGTTGTAGCAAGGTGCACAGGAATGTGCACAGTTATGTGTTACACTGTGCACTGTTTTGTAGCATGTAAATTGTAAAATGTAATTGCAATGTAAATTTTTTTTTGATATCATGGGGAACCTTAAGATCATGGTATTCATTGATACTCACTTTAAGTAAACCCCATGCCGTGTGTCTACCCCGCTTTTATTTAGTTGTCGCACACGGATGCTTAACGTTGAAACTCCCACTGATGGTTTGGCGCTGGGATTCGAACCTAATTGCAATGTAAATTAAAACAGAAATTGAAAAAAAATGTAAAGAAAATGAAATAATTTTTTTTGAATTGTTTATGTTTTATATATATATAAAATAAATGCAAATGCAAATGAACTAGAAAACAACAAACACACAATCAAAATGCAATCAAAAATCACACAAACACACAACACAAATTTTATTTTTTTAATGCAAGTTAACACACAAAACAAACGCACAATAAAATCAAACAACAATAATTCGAAGAGCAGAAAATTAAAATCAAATTAATTCTCTGGCAACAGCGCCAAAAACTTGTTTAACGACTAAATCTCTATCGGATTAGAAAAATAGCCGAAAAAATTAAATTAAAAATAACCGTAAGCGCATGGCGTACAGTTCTAGTACATGGCGAGTACTGGTCGATCCACAGGGAATTGTATTAATTTTAAAATATCTATTCAATCAAATTAACCAAAGAGTTTGAAAATTGTTTTAAGCTAGAGAAGATGCAAAAACTAACTACTACAAAAGTAATGAAAACTATGAGATTAAAAGAGAATTTAGAGATAAATCCACTCTCATGATCACATAAATCAACACAACATGAAATTATGAGCTCTCTTTTGGTCATTTGTGAATTTAGTTGATATGTTTATCATAAGTATGACCTATTTGTGCTATTAATTAGCCCAACATAAACCATCAAACTTTAACATACCCATTAAACCAAATTTTAACTCTCATGAAAATGACAATAAATTTGAAAATAAAATCTATTCTAAGCATGATCTATTAACTATTGGTTAGAAATATAGATCAACAAAATTTGATTTTAATATTCACTTCATTACCATAACCATATGTAGATGAAGAGGTAATATGTGTTTGTGTTTGTTTAAGCATAGCCTATTTGGTGTCAACAACATAGGCTATCAAATTCAAAGCTAAAACAACAAAAAATTTACCCATTCAAACATTGTCATTAAGCACAAAAAGAGATCAAAAATTAGCAAAATGTTAAATCTACATGATTAAGAGAGCTTCATTACCCCTAAATTGAAGG
This sequence comes from Allium fistulosum, assembly GCA_030737815.1. Taxonomy (NCBI): domain Eukaryota; kingdom Viridiplantae; phylum Streptophyta; class Magnoliopsida; order Asparagales; family Amaryllidaceae; genus Allium; species Allium fistulosum. The sequence continues at coordinate 1,110,050,355 of CM060907.1, read as the reverse complement.
GGTTTAGCTTCTCATATTTGTTATCATTTCAACAAATGTAGATTGCAACATGAAACAAAAACAAGAGGAAAATGCAAGCTAAGTAAAAAGAGAGCTAATTAAAATAAAATAAAAACTAATCTACTTGCATAAATAAAACTACTAACATGAAAAGAAAGAGAGCATGTAAATAGAAAAGAGCATGAATTATCATTGCATAAAAGAAAATTACATGAAAGAAAATGGCTAAGTAGCCATGAGAAAGAAAAGAGAAGTTTTTGTTTATTTTTGAGCCTAAAACTAAACTAACTAAAGAGGAGGCTAAGAGGAGACTAAGAGCTTAATTACATGAATATATGGGGTATTTATACAAGTTTTGAAACCCTAATCATAATTTGGGGATTACCCAAAATTTCCCTTGAGGAAGTGTGACTACCAAGTTATCATTAGCATGAATTAATCCTCCACTTAAATGGTCATGTAGCTTTAATTTCCATTAACATGTCCATTAGCTCCTAATTGTACATCAAGGTAAGTGGGTAGGTGGGGTCCTCCATGATACATGTGTTTGAATTATTTCCATCTTGATTCCTTTGTTTCCTCTTGTGCATGCATATTTTCCATGAAAACCTCTTCCATTTGAATCCAAATTCCTATCAAATACATAAAAATGTCCAAGTAAAAATTCTCAAATTAATATATGCACAAAATGATCATTTTGCCCCTATATGAAGATGAATAAATGATAATTTGAAAATAATTTGCATTTTGGTTTAAACATGTTAAAATACCCTATATGCTCATTTATTTAATTAAATTAGATTAAATATGGAAGTAAAAATATGCATATTTACGTGCACATCAGTGCATATGTCTATGCATATATGTGTATATGGGTGCGGATGTGTGTGTGTGCATGCAATTGTCTATATATGTGCATTGCTGTGTTAACATGGGAGCGCTGTGTTTTTGCGTGAATGTAATATAGAGTTTGTGAGTGAATTTGTATGTGATTGTTTGTGTGGTATGTGTGTGTGTTTTGTGTAAGCATGTATGCGCTGGAGTATAATTTTGTGCTTTGTGAACAAGTATCAAATTTAGTTATATGCATACTCTTATATTAAAATTTACATTTATAAATTTATATATATTAAAAGATAGAATAAATTAAAATAAATTTATGTTACAGTTATACTAAACCACTGATGAGAATTTACTTATTTATACATTATACATATGAATGTAAATATAAGTTTGATAAATTGACAATGGTAATTTAAATGGATTATTTAAATGATCCTTAATAATCATTTTATAGAAGTGCGAAATTTTTAATATACATAATATTCAAGTTTTAAAAGTATATTTATTTTTAATATACATAATATTCAAGTTTTGGAAGTATAATATACATATTAAATTAAATTGAATGGATGTTTTATATTATTTAAAATAGTGTTTAGTTTACAATAATTGTGGAATAAATATTATGTGCAATATTTTGTTTTACAAACTATTTTAGGGTTACCAAAAGAAAGAAATGAGTTTTCTAACATTATTGGTAAATATTAACTCATTATTTAATTTATAAAAGATTGGAAAAAATTAATTTTTATTAAAAAGTATGATGTGGCCATAATTGATAATTTATAGATTTCGAAGTGTGATATTTTCATATATAAATCAAGTTTGTTATATTATATTGGATTTTGATTAATTATCCATTACTAAATATTTAGTTTTAGTATATATAAGTAGAAGTTGTGAAGAATTTATTATTAAATAATGATTTGATCAATATATATTTATTTATTTTATAATAATCTATCTTATATTCATTTTCTAGGTTTTCTAATTCCTTACCTTTTCTATATTGATTCCAATGATACAAGTGATTCACCGTTGATATGGATTAGTTTAGTGATTTGATATGATATGGTGATGATATCTTTATATTTGATTTGTGCGATTTCATTTCTATGTCACAAGAAATTTGAATAAACGGATTAGTAATACCATTTGGTATGAGATTTTCGATAACACTTTTTTGGTTATTCATCGAACTTGTCATATAAAGATATCTAATATGGATCGAGTGTAGTTTATGAGCATTGAATAATTATTCGAATAACATGCGGTGGTATGAGACGCTATTATGTTATTTGTTTGATTATTCTTTGTAAGTAAATGTCACTCAAACGGGGATTACTTATGTATGTGATGATACTCGCTATAGTGAGTGTATTATAGCCATGTGTTAGCTAATGGGTAGAGCCGTGTGTTGGAAAGGGATTAGAGCTCTAGTATATCATAATCATGTGTTGACTTTTACGGAGTCGTGTGACGGCTTAAGTCTAGAGCTATGCATAGATATAGGATATGAGTACGATATGTCGTCCACTTGTGTCCAGCTTCCTTTATGTTTCGAAAGTAAAACTAGATTGCCTTGTATCTACCCTGGCGGCCTGACCGTGGGGTCGCATCCCGGATCCATGACACCGATATTGGTTATTATATTCGATGTGCATCAGAGGATTGGTAGTTGGTAGCCTCTTATGTCGCATATGTTAGAAGTCTATTACTGTTAGGGGTAAAGCAGGGTCATGACCGAGGCTACGCACTGACAAACCATTGGTGGATGGGGCAACGATGTCCGTCAAG